>CM064326.1:22633414-27633414 GCA_032595735.1 Pelochelys cantorii
ATGACAGGAATGGATAATTGCCTGGTTCTTTTTATTGCTGCTGAAGCATCTGGCATTGGCTACTAACAAAGACTGCATATAGAGCCAGATGGACTATTGATCTGAGCCAGTATGGCCATTCCTATGAACTAGTGTCATCCTTTCCTCTTCCCCACTCCTGTGTGTGTTTGTGTGTCACATACTGACTTCAATGGGGCCATTCGCAGAGTAATGGATTGCTCAGCAAGACAAAGTGTAGCCAAGTATAGTTCTTGGACTGTAAGCTCTCTGGAGAAGGAGTTGTGTGAAAAGGTTTAGCTGGCTGTTATTTAGCTTCCCATGAGAGTCATGATACAAGAACAAAGGCCCTGATGCTGGAACGTGTTGAGTGTGAGTGGATCCCCACACTAGAATGGAGTCTCACTGACCAACAGAGTGCCGTGTGGGCCCCGCGATCATGTTCGCATACAGCAGAAGAGGGGCTAAAATCCCTATGGCTTTTCTAACATATTAGTACTGTTTTGCCTTACTTCCCCTATATTTAAAGACATAGATACAGGTCCTGGGCTCACTGAAGTTACTGGGCTAAATTATGGCATCCTTTCTCATGGGGTCTCAGCACTTTCACATATAAGCAGTCCTTTGGATTACAAGAAAAAAAATGTAATACCTTCAACTGGACAAACTTCTGCTGGTGGAACAGGCCAGCTTTCAAGCTTCACGGAGCTCTTCTTCAGGTCTCCTTTTTCAATCTTGAAAAGATGTGTCTTCCACCAGAAAAAGTTAGCCCAACAGAGGACCTCAGATCACCTACCCGATTTCTTATATCCAGGGACCAAACTGGCTGCAGAATGCACTGCATACTGAAAAAGGTTACTCATATAAGTAAGCGCTGACCAGGGTAAGGGCTTCACAATCCTAGCCAGTGTGAGCAATCACAGATCTCTGATTTTGGTAAGATATTTAAATGTTCAAGATACAGGATATAAAATCAAAGGGGCTGCTCATGGAGTAAGCTACCATGCAGGATGCCTAAAGGTATCAGAAGCTGGCCCTAAATAATTCATTTGATTTTTTAATCTTTGCACAATAGAACCACCAGGTGCACAACAAAGTTGTGACTTTAAAAATTCTTTTCTGGATTGGTCAGTTAAAATAGAGATGCAAAAGGGCAATAGCAAATGGAAGAAAATGGCCATTCTTTTTTAAAAAATGTCTTTTGGACACCAGCAGATTTTTGTACTGTATTTAAATTCATGGCTTAAAATTATTTAGGAATAGTTAAATGATGTGTAAGCAGGGGCTGAACTACTACTTGTTATCAGCCAGCTAAAAGGAGAGAGCTGCCCTGGTAGTGGGTATGCTCACTCCAAGGCTGTGTCTAGACTGGCCAGTTTTTCCGCAAAAGCAACTGCTTTTGCGCAAAAACTTGCCAGCTGTCTACACTGGCCGCTTGAATTTGCGCAAGAGCACTGACGTTCTAATGTAACAAATCAGTGCTTCTTGCACAAATACTTTGATGCTCCCGTTTGGGCAAAAGTCCTTTTGCGCAAAACCTTTTGCGCAAAAGGGCCAGTGTAGACAGCTCAGTTTTGTTTTGCGCAAAAAAGCCCCGATGTCTAAAATGGCGATCGGGGCTTGCTTGCGCAAAAGCACGTCTAGATTGGCCACGGACGCTTTTGTGCAAAAAGTGCTTTTGCGCAAAAGTGTCCGTGCCAACCTAGACGCTCTCTTGCGCAAATACTTTTAACAGAAAACTTTTCCGTTAAAAGCATTTGCACAAATTCATGCCAGTCTAGACATAGCCCAATTGTTTAGCTCTGCAAGATAATTAACTGTTAACTGTTGATATGTAAATACAGCTCATGCCAGGAGGGGGAAGGAATCTGAGGTGTGGCTATGTAAATCCAATTCAGCCAGGGCTGATGGAAAATCAGTGTTGGAATGGAATGTGGTGTATTGTAAATAATTTGGGGCTGTTGTGGGGGTCACAAATCATGCTACCCCTAAATGTGGGAACTGTAAATCATGACATCAGTGCTTGCAGGAGAGACACCATCATTGTAAGAGGTCTCCAAGGAACAAGCCTCCCCCCTTCCAGAGTTGAGTGGACTGAGCTGGGGGAAAGGGCTTGAGTCAGCCTGCTTCATAACCTGCTAGGTGTGAGCTGTAAGACTGGCCCCACCTACCCTTTTCCCCTCTTTGTTTTAAGTACAGACCTAAAGCAGAGTCCCTGAGGGGTCTTTTTGCTAGTCAAGGTGGTGAAATTGCTAAGAGCTGAAATCAGTGGTTTGGCTGGGAGCCAGACTTGTTGCAGCCAGCGAAGCAGCTGGCAGGAATGACCGGCAGGTGGCTGGTAGAAGTGGTGGCGGCGGCCAGCGGAGTGGCTGGTGGGAACGACTGGCAGGCGGCTGGTAGGAGCGGCGGCATGCGACCTATGGAGTGGCCGGTGGGAACGAGCGGCCAGTAGGAGCGGCAGTGGGCAACCAGTGGAGCGGTGGCAGCGACCAGTGGAGCAGCTGGTGGGAACGACCAGTGAGCGTGACCAGTGAGCAGCCGGTAGGAGCAGCGGCAGGCGACCAGCGGAGCATCCGGTGGAGCGGAACGAGACAGCTGGTGGAGCATGGCGGAGTGTTTCACATTAAAGACTGCAGCAGAACCTTACGGAGAGGTGGGGCTGTTGGCCTCAGACCGCATAAGGTGCCCCTATCAATCCCCCTGTCCCCCTTTCCACCCAGGTTGGGAGGTAAAACCCAGCAGGTGAACTTTTGGACTCTGGGCGGCACTGACCAGGGACAGAGACTTTTGGGGTGTCAGACTTTGGGACTCCGGGTGATTCTTGGCTGGGGGGGGGGGCCTCAGCTCATGGTTTGGGCTATGAACTCTGTTTGTGGTATTTTCCCAAGTTAATGCCATATGACTTCTCTCTCTGTTTCATTAAATGTTTCTTTCCTACACTCAGACTCTGTGCTTGTGAGTGGGGAAGCATTGCCTCTCAGAGACGCCCATGGGTGTGTGAATTTCCCAGGTTATTGGGTGGGGGCTTGAGCCGGTTCTGTGTGAGATGAACCCCTAGATATTGAACCTGGCCCTGGTTGCTGACGGGCCTATCCGGCAGAAGGGTTACAGATGCAACATATCAAATCCATTCTAAAATAATGTGCATTCTCAACTTTCTCTATGTTACAAATTATTCCTAGCTGTAATTTATGATGGGCAAGTGTTAATTTACTTATCCAATGTTTTATGGGCATGTATTGACTGATCATACATCCATAGTTTAAGGTGAATAAATCTGTGATTTATATTCAAACTAGGCACACAATCAATTTTCAGTCTGTTGCCTGAAACACAATATCTGTGTGACAGGCTTATTGGCATTGACATTAGATGTCACAGTTTTGTGAATTGCTGAATATAAATCCGAAATACTATTCATTAGCCTGCAGTGGATTGGGCTATAAGCAATAGCCACAGCAGTACCTGAGAATATTAAACAGACTCTGGGTCTATGGCTAGACTGCAGGCTTCTTTCAGAAGAAGCTTTTCTGGAAGAGATCTTCCGGAAAAACTTCTTTTGAAAGAGCGTCCACACTGCAAAAGCACATCGAAAAAGCGATCTACTTTTTCAAAAGATAGTGTTCACACTGAATAGACTCTATCTCGCATTTCAGCCGTGATTACCACCATGACAGAGTGGCCACCATGGCACCTGTGCTTTTTCCTCTTTCCTCTTCTTTCGAAAGAACTCCCTCTTCCCCATCACACATGCCTTTTTCCGAAAGAGCTCTTTCAGAAAAAGGCTTATTCCTCATAGAATGAGGATTACCAATGTCGGGAAAACCCCTCTGTTCTTTCAATTTTCTTTTGGAAGAAAGCGGTTTCAGTGTGGACATAATTGAAGTTTTTCTGAAAAAACAGCCAAAAAAAACTCTGTCGTGTAGACATACCCTGGGTGGTACTGATCCAGAGCTATAACCAAGCTGACAGGCATGATTGCACTTCTATGTGAGTGCAGTCAAATGGCCTCTGTCAGGGCCCAATTGCAAAGCCCATTGAAGCTAATGGAATGACTTCCATTGATTTCAATGCACTTTAGGTCGGAGCCTAATAGCTCTTCCCACACTAAACCAAGACAGGGCACAGATGGCAGAATTTTACCACAAATCTGCATTTTCCTAGTTCAGCCATGAACCATTTAAAATTGTCCTCATGCAAAAAAAGTTGCAAGAAGATTTCGACAATGAGGGTTTGTGTTACACTTGTAGCTTGTGACCTAAGAAGTGGAAGGCATTTTGCTCAAGCTTTAAAAATATATGATTGAGCTTCCAAATAAGGTAAGCCATATGTCTTACATAGTGCTTTTCATCAGTGGATCTCAAAGTATATCATAATCTTTAATGCATTTATAAGCATATAAGTGCAAGATCTGTGGGAGATGCCATTTACACATGGGAGACTGAGGCACAGAGAAGCCAAGTGATTTTCCCAAGGTCACACAGGAAGTCTTTATTAGAGCAAGGAACTGAACACAGGTCTCCTAAGGCCTACTAGAATGTCCTAGCTGTTAGACCATCCACCCTCTCAGGATCAAAAAAAGAGGCATGGTTCCTGAAAATGTAGGGCATGTAAAAGTAGTGGATTTAAATGGAAACTTTAATTATAGTAAAAGAAACAAAGTGGAGGGAGTTGAAGGGAGAGAAAGGTTAAGTTTGATAAATAAATTATTCACTGCAAATGGTTCACCCAACTATAGTGGAAAACTTATCTCACATGATGGCTATAGTGGTTCACTCAATAGGAATGTTATATTAGACATTTTAGAGCTATTTAATCAGGTCACTGTACCCACAAAGCCATGTGTTAAGGGAGAGAGCACACAATGAAAGCAATGAAGTGGTGGAATGAACGAAGACAGGTACAATCATTAGAGATACAGGAAAGATGACGGGCATTCTAGAAAGAAAAGAATAGGATTGGATCTTTCCTAAAAGTTATGTAGTCTCCTGAAAGAATTAGTGAAAAATTGGGTGGTGCTAAAAAAGTTTGACAATTTCGCTCATCATTTAATTGTAACTCAGATTAACCAAAATACAGACCAAAGATTAAACCCTGGTTTTAATCTATGCAAAGAAAAGTCTCATTAAAAAAACTTCTGGTTTTGTTTCCCCAGACATTGCAGGCTTTGGTTAACAAATTGAATGGAGTCTGCAGGCTGGAGTTAATGATTTGCATTAGCATTTCAGAAGTGTTTCAGTGTAAATATCAACTCTTTGATGTGTTATGGACATAGACAAAAGTTAGTAAAATGCTTGATCTCCCTTACAGAATCCAGGATTATGTCATTTAATAGGTAGCCAACAACTGAATGATGCCACATTTTGAAAATAACTCCAGGATGTAATTAATTGGGACACAGTATTCAGAATCATTTGGCATGAAGGAACTTAGATGAATTTATGATGGAATCTCCTGAAATAAATGAAGACTTGATCAGAGGGAGAAAAGAAAAGACAATAATAATTGCCTTAAAGGGGCGGAGGGAAGAAAAACATTTTCTCTTGCAGGTCTTTAAAAGCTTGAGCCATAGCTCGCTTCCATTTGATAAGAGTCTTACTATTTAACAAGACTGAATCAGGTCCTAGATCATCATTATGTATGCAACACTGTAACCATTCTGCACACCATGGTGCTGCACTATAAATAAGTTAACAGTTGCTAAATGGATAGCAAAGCCTTACCTCATACATCTCAAGGTTTCTTTAAAGGCTTGATCCAGAAAGATGTTGTGCATCACCTACAAGTATTGGAGTGCCCCCCAACTCACTCTGACAGCAATGAGAGCGAAGGGTGATCCATGCAGGTGATGTAGGTAAATATGAGTTTTACATTCAGCCAATGTAATTTGAAGTCAATTACAACCAAGAGTTCTCAGCACTTCACGGGTGATGATCATTCACACCAGATAATTACTTTCATCCCATCAGCAAGTGGATAAATGTGATCTCTTCCAGTCCCCTCTCTCTGGTCCGGTGCTAGTCTATTATGAGTGGATTCCCACATGCTGCTTATCCCCAGGTCTGGGTGCTGATTTGTCACTGTTCCAAGCTCTGGGTTTCTCAAACACACTCCCAGCTGCAGATCTCGTGACTGACACCTTTCTTGGCCAGTTCAGCCATCTTAGACCCCTGCCAGTTTCTCAACCTTCCCAAGGTCCCAGTTTCCTATAAAAACACCCTCAGGAGAGCCATGGGAAATCTGAATTTCTTGATTAACCCCTTCAAGAATTAAGTGGATACATGTGTAACCCACACACTTAGTGGGTGAGGCTCACTGTTCCATGTCGTGGCACTTAGACCACTTGCAGCAAGAGCTAAGAACAAGTGAGCTCTGCAGCCTAAGCTGAGAGCCAGGTAGCTTTATAGTTCAAGCTGTAGAGGCTCCTGCACTAAGCTTCAGAGGTCCCATGTTCAAATGTGCCTGGTGGCAGTTACACATGTTTAGCCAAGGGATTTCTTAACCACAGGCAGTTGACTCTTGAAAACACTAAAGAGTTACAGGTCTTTGAAAAAACAAAATCCTAACTGAAATACCTCTTAGCCTGAACTTTCTTGTGAGTTCTGGGTTTCGACAGCATCTGGAGTCTAGGTAACCTTCCTGCCTCCCATTTAAAGATCATTCCTGCCTCCTCAACTTAATCTTGTATTTGTAGCCTCAATTGTGGATTAAAGCATCCATTTTGTGGTAGGGTTTTGACAACTGATTGTATGACTTTGAAGATGGCATAGAGCAATCTGGGACTATCCATTCCATCTCGCAACTATTGGCCCATTCACAAGAATAATGACTTCCTTCAGATCAGACTTCCTTGCTGACTAGGCCGGGGCGCTAGAGCCAGGCTGGAACTACCGTTGGGAAGAACATGGGCAAAACGGAGGCAGACTATTTAAAAAGGTATCTACTTCTCTGAGTAGAAGGGGTGGGTCAGACATTTCAGTCTGAAGGCAACGAGATTCATGGGTTCTCTAATGGAAGTGAATTTTGCAGTTACTGGGCCAGTCACCAGGAAAGCTGTCTGCAGCATGCATAAAGCTCACTCTGCAAGCTGGTGGGTCCAGTAGAACTCCACAGCTGTCAGGAGAAGTCATGGGGATGCAAAGTGAGGCGGACCCTCTGATAGCTTGGGCCAATCACATGCAGGGCTCTGAAGACAAGTTGCTATAACTGAGCTACCTCTAGGCATGTCCCAGGTATCAAGTTTTGGGGGTCCAACGATGCAGGAACTCATCCCCACCAGGCATCCTTTCTTTAAAGATGCAAGTTTTAGATTTGTGCATATTATATTGTACTACAGAAGATGACAAAAGTGGTCTATTGTATATATAGAAGCATCTCTCCACACAGCATTAAATTATGACAGATAAGAATCTGTCCCATCACATTTTAACAATCTCTTTCAGTTCTGTAACTAGTGCATTATTTTCAAAATCCAATGTGGCTTTATTTTGACATGGCATATTTCTGCGTTAAAGCCTTTTGGTTTGGAGCACTAAAACCGCCCTGTAATTTCAGCTAATATGTAGTTCCACATCATCCAGCCCTGGCAGACACTGTGGAACATACCTGTGGTAGGAGTGAGGTGTGACTAGATGCCTGATGTCTCTTCCTTATTTTGCCAGCGAGCAATGTTATCTTTTTCCTACTGTTTGTCATGCATCTAAAACAGGGTTTCCCAACCTATGGGTCGGGACCCAAGTATGGGTCGCTATTACATTTCAAAAGGGTCACCAAGTGTCTCCCCAGGTGGCTCTGCCCTGCTTCTCCCCCCGTTTTTAATTGCCTTGAGTCACCAAATCTTCCTGAATTGTCAAAATGGGTCCCCATCTGGAAAAGGTTGGGAACCAATGATCTAAGACTACTGGTGGATCCAAGGCAGGGTGGCCTGGCCACTAATTTTTGCTGGGAGGCCACTCCAAGATTTTGGTAAGGGGTCAAGGACTGCACTTTTCTATGGAGGTGCACTGGCCGGAAGGTGCACTCAGCAGTTCAGAAAGGTCAGACTTAAGGCCACCTGTGCAGCCTTAATTCTGAGCCGCCATATTTACACATTTTGACCACCTTTAATTACATGATCACATATTATTTTTGCTTCAGGACCCCTGTCTCATTAAGTGCACAAGAGGGCTCTGCTCTGGAAATAAATCAGCATTGGGTAGTAAAGGGGGCTGTTGTCTGTAGGACTGCTGCCTTCATTTGCTGCAGAATTTGAAAAGTGGGTAGCGAAGAGGAAGGAGGGTATTATCATTAAGACCACTGAAGTCTGACCTGGATAACTGGATGACTGGATTCTATCCCTGTCTCCTACTTAAGGTGTCTTAAGCAAGACACGTAAACCAAACTTTTTTCACAGGTGGTCACTAACTGTGTGTTCCTCATTTTCTGGGTGCCCTATGTGAGACTCTGGGCTCTAATTTGCAGAAGTTCTGAATACTCACAGTACAACTGAAGCCAATGGAACATGTGCTTTGAACATATAAAGTGCTATCTAATGCTAAGTACTCTGGAAAAAAAATCAGGCTCTAGACATCTCAGATTGGGAAACCAAAATTAGGATTTGTTTTTAACCAGACTCTCTCTGTGTCTTAGCTCCAACAGAACAGCATTAACTTATCATATAATTAAAGACTGCATCATAATGCAGATGGTCTTAGATGCAACTTAGATGGGGCTACTATAAGGTGGGTGCATAACTGGCTGGATAACCATTCCCAGAGAGTAGTTATTAATAGTTCACAATGCTGCTGGAAAGGTATAACAAGTGGAGTTCCACAGGGGTCTGTTTTAGGACCAGCTCTCTTCAATAGTTCATCAACTATTTAGATATCGGCAAAGAGAGTACGTTTATTAAGTTTGCAGATGATACCAAGCTGGGAGGGGTTGCAACTGCTTTGGAGCATAGGGTCATAATTCAAAATGATCTGGACAAATTGGAGAAATGGTCTGAGGTAAACAGGATGAAGTTTAATAAGGACAAATGCAAAGTGTTCCACTTAGGAAAGAACAATCAGTTTCACACATACAGAATGGGAAGCAACTGTCTAGGAAGGAGTACGGCAGAAAGGGATCTAGGGGTTATAGTGGACCACAAGTTAAATATGAGTCAGCAGTGTGATGCTGTTGCGAAAAAAGCAAACATGATTCTAGGATGCTGTTGGGGGGCGGCTAGTGTCGGTCAGTCCGAAACGCAAGAGGCCTGCCTCTCAACTGTCTTGCCACCCTCACAAAGAGGAGATCCGAAAAACTGTAGCCCCAACCAGGCGCTCTCCCCGGGCGTCCGGCACTGTACTCCTTGCGATTGGTCGCAGGAGGGGTAGGGGGACCCGGGCCCGCCCTCTCTCACGAGCCCCAACCCAGGGCCCTAAGAACAGATTCAATTGAACCTGTCTAGCCGTTGGGGGTTTTGGCCGCAACCCTCCGGTTCGCCAGGCACTCCTCCAGGCCCTGCCCTGAGCTTCTTCCTACCCCCGTCGCCTCGTCCCTCTCCTCTCCCCCCTCTCCTGGGACCCCTCTTCCCTTTTTACCCTGTCGCCTCCTGACGTCACCCACCGGGACGCCCTCTGACGGTCGGGCGTCCCCACGCCAGACTGACGTCAGGCCTCCGCCTCTAACCCCGCCCCTGCTGTTCAGCTGGCCCGCGGCAGCCGTGCAGGGAGGGCAAAACCTCCGCGTTCCCCGGGCCGCCCCGAGAAGCGCGAGCGCGACCACCGGCTCAGTGCGGGGTGGATTCACCTCGGCGGGGCAAAAGCGCTCTGCCCCGTCACAGATGTATTAACAGGTGTGTTGTGAGCAAGACACGAGAAGTCATTCTTCTGCTCTACTCTGCGCTGATTAGGCCTCAGTTGGAGAATTGTGTCCAGTTCTGGGCACCACATTTCAAGAAAGATGTGGAGAAATTGGAGAAGGTCCAGAGAAGAGCAACAAGAATGATTAAAGGTCTAGAGAACATGACCTATGAAGGAAGACTGAAAGAATTGGGCTTGTTAATTTGGAAAAGAGAAGATTGAGAGGGGACATGATAGTGGTTTTCAGGTATCTAAAAGGGTGTCATAAGGAGGAGGGAGAAAACTTGTTCTTTCTGGCCTCTGAGGATAGAACAAGAAGCAATGGGCTTAAACTGCAGCAAGGGAGGTTTAGATTGGACATTAGGAAAAAGTTCCTAACTGTCAGGGTGGTTAAACACTGGGATAAATTGCCCAGGGAGATTGTGGAATCTCCATCTCTGGAGATATTTAAGAGTAGGTTAGATAAATGTCTATCAGGGATTGTCTAGCCAGTACCGGGTCCTGCCATGAGGGCAGGGGACTGGACTCGATAACCTCTTGAGGTCCCTTCCAGTCCTAGTATTGTATGATTCTGTGGTCAAGGAGGCCACATTAAGATTTGACAGGTAACCCCCCTTCTGGCATTTCCTAACTTGGGTGCTGAAGTTTGTGACCTTAATAAGGCCCTTTTCATATGTTTGTGTGCGCGTGCACGCATGCACAAATATCTATAGGCTTACCACAATAGGCAAAGCTAAAATAAGACACGGTCCTTGGCCCAAAAAGCCTATATTGAGGACCCAGTGCCAGAATTTTAATCCTTTACATGTTACACACTAGACAGAGCCAAATCATTATGGTTTTAGATATCGTAACATTGCCTACAATGTCTCTGAAAGTTTGGCTTACCTCTCTCGGGTTATACAACTACTACTCAGTTTGCAGTCTGGCAGCACACTGCGGGGTACACAAGGAGTTAAATCAAAAGGAAATACTTAAATTAAAAAATGTGTCACTTGCTACAATGAACTTACCTTGAGCACTGAAATTCTTAGAAGAAATGTTGACTCTCTCTTTCTCAACTTCTTTAGAATACTTCACGTAGATTTGTTAATTTTATTTGGCTTGTCAAACACATGAAGACTTGGTTATTAATAAATCTTCTAATGCAGCAGGTGCATATGTGTATGTGGGACAGTATCGGTTTTCAGTGACAGATGAACTTTTGTTGAAATATAAGGTTTGTTCCCAGGAGAAAGTGGTCTTATAACTTTTACTGAGCATTGTTCAGGGTCTAATGGAGGATGTTAATATGCGAAATGGAACAGATGGCTCAGATTGAGACCAGGGCCACAGTTATGACTCATAGGTGGGGAAAGATTTAAAAAGGAGCTGACAGGAGCAGAAAATTCAATTACCAGGTTCAATCTGAGGAAGGAGGTGTGTAGCTTTTACCATGGGGACCGTCACATTCGCATTTAAAGAAACCTCTTTACAAGACTGATATTAAGCTTGTCTAACCCTATCCCTGATATTTCACTTTCTCTGCAGGTAGTCCCTATTTTTTGGGAATCTAAAATGTCATCTGAGTCACTCACTCTCTCTTTGGAAAGAAACTGAAAAACTGAGAGTGCCATTCATCAAAGGGCTGCCACACCAGAAAATCTCATGACGCACAGCAAATACTTTGGAATCCTTCTGCATGGGAGGGACTTCAGAAATTTGATCCATTATCGTTATCATTGCTAGGTATTTGAAACTCTAAACCTCTGGCATAGCAGATTTTAAATGGCATTGCAAAGTGGCATGGCCAACATTTTACAGAATAAATGCTGGATCAATAATATGTTTATTTAGCTCCACTTCTCTTTCCTGACCTGCATGGCTTTATAATGTTCTTGTCTTGCAAATTGACTGCTTCTTGCTTGTGACTTGTGTAGTGTTAATTCCACTCCCTCATTCCTCTTTTGTATAAACACCTCCCACAAGCACTCTCATGTTTCCTCCCATGCTATCCCTACAGATGATGTCCTTTCCCTGATCTGAACAAAATTCCATCCCAGCCTTCCATCCCCTGGCTCCTACCTCAATAGGCAGAACTGGGGAAGACAGATTGGTCTCAAACATCACCAGATGGGAACTCCAGTGGACTAAGGAGAGAAACAAGTTCCTAGGCCAAACACCCTTCATTCAGAATTCTTTGTAGCCAGGCCCCTTCTGTTCTTATCAGAAATGGGATGCATGAGCATCTCAGGTGATAGCTTGGTAAGCAGAAAGAGGCTTGCATGCCTCACTCACTACACTGAATTATCATTCTGGAATGAGCACAAAAAAACAGAGGGTGGGTAGATGTCTTTTTTTCTGTCAGAAGATTGAATATAAAAAAGAAATACAAGACCGTGGGCTATATTCTGGAATCCTAACAAGGGATTCCACAACTTTCAGTGCTACTTGTCTGCCTGCCTGTTAAACCAAAGGTATAAGTATAAGTCCAACAAAGTATGTTCATGTCATTCCATAGGAATGTCACATGATGATGGCAGTTTACAAGCTGTTAAGACAAAGTGATTGACACATCACCTTAACTATCCTCTTGGTACTTTTTTCTAGACAATCAATGTGGTTGTTCTATCTCATTCAATTTCACTATTTTGGTACCTCATATTAGTTGAAAGAGGCAGTCGATGGTGTCCTTGATCTGAAGGCATTTAAAGATCATTCTTGCAAAAAGGAATCTTCATCAGTTAGAGGGAGACCTGGTACATACTGTCAAGGGGAAAAGGGGCGAACAGAGAAAATTATCAACCCACATTCCTGGCAGATGGTTATCAAGATCATCAAAAGGGTGCTGAATCCTATCTTTTATCAGGTTCGGCAGAACACAGCAGTAGCTTGTAGGCTCGGTGTAAGGAACATATTGAATCGCAGTGTAAAAACCTAAATGCACTGGAATGCATTGCAGCAATAAAGTCAGGTTTATTGCTCTGCTGCTACTTTGCTTGATGCTAATAAACTACTGCATTAATAACCCATTATATGTATTGTATTAGAGATGATATAATTACCAATAAAAGTGTTAACTATACTAGCAACACTGCACTAATTGCATTAAGTGGCAATTTAAAGTTAACATATTAGAAATATGCTGTCCTTGACACGATAAATTACTGCACATCGCATTAGGATTGATATTGCCAGAATAATGCCATTCCATTTTCTCCAAGAGATATTATCTGATAATGACCTCCCTGACTTTGAGCCTGAAAAACAAACATTAGTTTGTAGGATTCCTTTGGCAGGGGTAGATGCAAACTCTAAAAAAAGGTTCTCGCTTTAGGCATTGGAACCAAGATCCTCAGCTGGTGTAACTCAGCATAGCTTCATATAAGCTAATAGAGCCAGGCCAATTTATACCAGATGAGGCTCTAGTCCTAGAATTGACTGTTCTGATGTGACTCTCCCAACAGACTTAAAAGGACACAGTGAAATCTGGCAGCCAGAACAGCAGACTAAGTCACAATTCCCTGTCTCTATTCTCCACCCTTTGTATCCATGGGGAAGTGACATAACCTCACTTCCCTCTTTGACTTACTTGAGTGATGTTGATCAAGCCAGGTCACAGACAAAAAGGAATCTGAGGTAGGATCAGATCTACTCCCCCGCCCCCAAAAATGGGTGACATAAATCCACCCACAATCCAGCTCTTAGTAGGAGACACTTGTTTGTACAGAGTAAGATGGAAACAGAAGCCAAACCCATTTGGAAAGGAGAGGAAAGATGATCTAGTGGTTAGTCCAGTGGTCACCAACCAGTAGATCGGGATCTACTGGTAGATCTTGGAGCCTCTGACAGGGGATCCCGACTGGTTTGGCCAAGAGGCTATGAAGTGCCAGCATTTCAGCTGCCCCTCCCACCTACTACTGCGCACCTCCTGCCCTTTGCCTTGGAGCTGCCTCCCACCACCCCCGGGAGCCTCCTGCTTGCTGTGCAGGGCAGGGGAGAGAGAGGAGGGGCCTTGATGTCAAGGTGCCCTTCCCCTACCCTGTATCCTATGTCCACAGAGCAGGGCAGGGGACACAACAGGACTTGCAATGGAGTTGGTTGGCTGCTTTTGTGAGTGGTGCAGGGCCATGGCAGGGGTGAGCTTGCCTTAGTGCCACTGTACCACCACCCAGGAGCCACCTGAGGTAAGTGGTGCCCAGTCGGAGCCCACATCCTGAAACCTTACTCCAGTCATGAACCCCCTCCTGCAACCCAAGCCCCTGCCCGAGCCCCAAGCATCCCTGCATCTAAACACCCTCCCAGAGCCTGCACCTAGAACTGCTTCCAGTACCCCAACTGCCTGCCCCAAGCTAAACTCAGAGCCCCTCTTGCACTCCAAATCCCTTAAGCCAAGACCAGAGCCTGCACCCCAACTGGCTGCCCCTGCCTGGTAAAAGTGAGGGAGAATGGGGAAGAGAGGGACAATGGAGTGAGCAGGGACAGGGCCTCGGAGAAGGGGCACGAAGGAGGTGGGGCAAGGATATTTGGGCTTGAGGTAGCTCTTGGATTGCACTTAAATTAAAAAAGTGATCTCGTGCTTAAAAAGGTTGAAGACCCCTGGGTTAGTCCTTGCTCCCCACAGACTTCCTGTGTGGTGTTAGGCAAACTTAGTCTGTCCATGCCTTCGTTTCCCACTGGTAAAATGAAGGTACTGTAATAGCACTTCCCCCCCTACAGGGATGATGTGAGGATAACTTATATTAAAGATTGTCAGATTCTCACAGACCTGAGAGAGAGATTCCAGATTTATAAGAGATTCCAGATTTATATTTTTAGCTGAACACACACACACACACACACACACACATACATATATACATATATATATATATATATATATATATAATCACTGTTGCTCTCCTAATGGCTACACTAAGAAGTGAAATTCCTTTCTGTCTAGAACTGAAAGGTACGAAATTAAAATCCAATATGGTGATTGGATATGTAATAAGCATTAAGATAAATATAAGTCTGTACTCAGTAAGTCTGAACTTTGCCCCATAGCTCATGTTTCTGGGGGCTGGAATGGTAGTTGACATTTAATTTAAAAAGCAAGGTAGCATGATGGGAAAACTTCTTTGAATAGCAAAGAAAGCTGTGGTGCATTTTATTTGGCGTAGTGGATTGGATTGGCTTTATTTTCATATTTTAATAAGCTCATCTCATAAAAGGATAATGAAAATAGAAAGACCAGCTATCATGAGAATGGATGAATGAATTTTTTTTTTTTTGGATCCTTGTTTAGAAAAAAAGCAGTTGCCTTCCCACTGCTAAAAATAAATGCAAAATAAACAGTACGAAATTGACTAAAAACATCACAGATTCCTAAAGGGACATCATGATGTTTAAATGTCAATACCAGATTAATCAACAGCGCTGATTTTTCATGAAAAGAAATCTCATTCTAAGATAACTTCCCATTGTATAGACATACATGCAGATAACATCATTTTCAATTTACGATATTAAACATTGATGTGGTTTTTTGACAAGCAAGAGGCAGGGATTTTACTTTCTGGGTGGAAAATCCTGTCTTTTTTTACAAGGGTAAGGATGGTCCCTGATAGCAAAATCAGTGTAGCAGCATTAGCATGGTAGGAGCCATGGAAACCGAAACAAAGGGGTGGCCCTGAATATTAGTCTGAATATTAGGAACTTACAGGGCCCCATTAATGTAGCATGCAAGCACCTCACAAGCTTTTGTTTATTTATCCTCATAACATCTTTGTGAGGCAGGGCAGTGCTATGATCCCCATTGTACAGGTTGAGAACTGATGCACAGAGTATGAGACATGCTCATGGCTACACAGACAATTTGAGGCAGAGCAAAAAATTGAGCCCTGAACTTCTAAGCTTCAAGCTAATGCCTAGCCTTGGGCTATCCCTTCCTCTATCCAGGGTGTGTCTAGACTACACCTCTCTGTCAACAGAGAGATGTAGATTAGGCACATCAAAATTGCTAATGAAGCAGGGATTTAAATATCCCGTGCTTCATTAGCATAAACATGGCCGCCGCTTTTTTCCAAAATGGAGTTTTTTAAAAAAAAAACCCTGGCAGTCTAGATGCAGCTCTGTCAAAAATAAAGCCTTTTTGAACAGATCCTGTAAACCTCATTTTTTGAGGAATACAGGATCTGTCGAAAAAGGTTTTATTTTCGACAGATCCGCATCTAGACTGCTGGGTTTTATTCCGAAAAAACTCCATTTTGAAAAAAGCAGCAGCCGTGTTTATGGTAATGAGGCACAAGATATTTAAATCCCTGCTTCATTAGCAATTTCAATGTGCTTGATTTGCATCCCTCTGTCAACAGAGGGATGCAGTCTAGATGTAGCCCCAGTCACTTGCTGTATGAAGAACCAGGCAGGGTATAGTCAGGCCTGTCAACGGAGAGCAGGGGAGAGGGGAAGGGGACAACAGCCCCGGGAGTCCGTGATCCAAAGGACCCGGAGCTCCCACTCTTACTACTGAGGCAACTGCAGCAGCCAGAGCCCTGGGCCCTTTAAATCGTGTTGAGGACAGCATTGAGGGCTGCCTAGCCCCAGTCCCGCCCCTTCTGCCTGAGGTCCCTTCTGGGGGTATGAAGCAGGGCCCCCCGGCCTTGCCCTTGATAAACAAGGGAGACAAACTGGCAGCTTGTTTGTTTGGGTCTGTGGTTTGTAGCTGCTTTGCTGAATTAAGTATTGTGTGTATTTCAGGAGCCCCTGAAGCCTCCAGCAAAGTTAGAGTTTGCAGCTGTGCAAATGTAGTAAGAGAGTCTCTGTCCTAATGAGCTTACTGACAAGACGCAAAGGATGGGAGAGGAAACAGAGGCAGAGGCGCTCACAGTCAAACTGCTCGTTCAGAGACAGAGCTGTCAAGGGAGCCCAGGTCTGACTGGATCCAATATGCTGTCCCAAATTGCCCCTACTTAAGAAAGCCAGCAATCCCAGATAGGGTGGCACCACATCTGGGCAACACTGACTTGTGCAGAGCTTCTGCAGACCATAACAAAGGAAACCGATAAAGGCTGGGGGCAAAGAGCAGAGGGAGCAACAGTGTCTCCTCACCATTTTCCCACTCTCCACAGAAGCAGGGCACTAGAGAGGAGGACGTTACTGTAACAGTAGCCCACAGCCACCTCACAGTCTGCTGAGAGGGGATTCATTTCACTTGCTTATCCCGGAGCCACTCAGCTACCCAGGCAGGTGCTGGGCTATGGGTTAGAGCCCCAGGAGCTAAATCCTGATACACACAAATCCTTCTGCTGGCACAAAGCTACAAAGCACAACTCTGCAGGCGGAAGGGCTGGCATTTTTCTCTGGCAAACTTCTCCCCTGGCACATCCCAGGGATGCCAGTGCTACACTGGGGCACGAGAGTGGGAGTGCCCTGACCAATTGTATAGCTCCCTTGACACAAATCCTGCATATTTATAGGAGCCTAAAAATAGTCTGTTTAATACTACAAACCACGGGCCATAAGGTAGATGGAGCAGCCGTAGCCTGAATGCACCAGCCATTCATAGTCATCTATACGAAACCTGTGTCTGTATGAATATTGCTCCCTCTGCTCTTTGCACCCAGCCTTTATCTGTTTCCTTTGTTATGGTCTGCAGAAGCTCTGCACAGGTCAGCATTGCCCAGATGTTGAGACATGGCTCAAAAATCTTATGCAGATGGGATGTTTCTTAGTTTGTATTCATGTTGTCTCCTTGTATCCTGTAGACTAACAACATTTATCTCTTTTTTTCCAGTGAAGGAAAAACATGAACTAGAACAGCTATAGAAACCACCTAGGGAAGATCTAGTAAAAAGGGAGAACAAACCATCTCCTTAACCTCTGATGATAGGACAAGAAGCAATGGGCTTAAACAGCAGCAAGGGAGGTTTAGGTTTTACATTAGGAAGAAGTACTGCAGAAAGGGATCTAGGGGTCATAGTGGACCACAAGCTAACATGGTTCTGGGATGCATTAACAGGAGTGTTGTGAGCAAGACACGAGAAGTCATTCTTCCGCTCTACTCTGCACTGATTAGGCCTCAACTGGAATATTGTATCCAGTTCTGGGCACCACATTTCAGGAAAGATGTGGACATATTGGAGAAAGTCCAGAGAAGAACAACAAAAATGATTAAAAGTCTAGAAAACATGACCTATGAGGGAAGACTAAGAGGGGACATGCTAACAGCTTTTAAGTACCTAAAAGGTTGTTACAAGGAGGAGGAAGAAAAATTACTCTCCTTAACCTCTGATGATAGGACAAGAAGCAATAGGCTTAAGTTGCAGCAAGGGAGGTTAGGTTGGACATGAGGAAAAAATGTAACTGTCAGGGTGGTTAAACACTGGAATAAATTGCCTAGGGAGGTTGTGGAATCTCCAGTCCTGGAAATGGTTAAGAGCAAGTTAGACAAACACCTGTCAGCAATTGTCCCATTGGGGTTCTGTGTGCCCACAAGACATTTCATTTACCATTGCCCATGCTCAGAGTTGCCAGATTCTGCTGGTTTCCATCCATATAGCTTTTTTCCTACCAGCATTAATATGCACGTAGGGCAAAGGCATGTGAAGTGAGGTGTGTGCTGATTGCACACAACGTTGACCATAAGAGACATGCACTCCCTCTGTGTCCAATCAAAGCACTGATATGATTCAGTCGGAACATCCTGCAAATTCTAGGCACACAAGTACAGTTAGCAAAACTAGCCTATTCCAGGGTATCATCTTGGTTATGAAAATCTTGCGGCCCAGTGAGATGAAGGAGGGTCACTCACGTGGCCCACTCCCTAGCTTAGGTTGCCCATCACTAGGAAGATGGTACTTGGTCCTGCCATGAGTGCAGGGGACTGGACTTGATGACCTCTCACAGTTCCTCCCAGTTCTATGAGTCTATGAAAAGTTATCAAGTGGGAAAGAAGATGTTCCATGCTGTTCCCTGTAGAGCAGGGCCCGTGGGCAGCAGCCACCACTCACTGGATACCCGGCTCTAAAAGTAGCAGTACAGAAGTAAAGGCAACATGGGTATGGTATTGCTACCCTTACTTCTGTGCTGCTGCTAGTGGGGTGCTGCCTTCAAAGGTGGGCACCCAGCCAACATTACAACCACTGCTTTCTATTTATCTAGGTCTGAAGTCAGCGCAGAACTGGGGATGGCAATGCTGGGACCCTCCGAAAATAGGCTTGTGACCCTCCCCGCAAATCCTTTTAGGGTCAGGACCTCCAATTTGAGAAATGCTGGTCTCTTCTGTGAAATCTGTAAAAGCACACAAAAGGCCAGATTTCATAGGAGAACACAGATTTCACAGTCCATGATGTATTTTGCATGGCTGTGAATTCGGTGGGGCCCTATATATGGAGCAATGTGATGTATGGATGTAATGTACTCAGTCCTATTCCTTACCAGAAGCCTGTTCATTACTACTAGACATAATGTCGCACCTGCTCAGAAAGAAGTGTCCATGTCCCACTCTAGAGGCTAGCCCACAAACAAGCTACAAGTCTCAATACTACTCAGAAGGGGTGGAGAAAAGTGACATTTAGATATATATTTGGGGATCTGAAATATGCTGGGTGTGGATGGATTGGTGGGGGAGGGAGAAATCAGACTATTCACCCATCTCTACTTCCCATCTGGAAAGAAGGGGTTCAGATACCAGTGACCAGAAAAGTAGATATCTCTAAGTAAACAGAAATTATTCCATAGTTCATGGTTTCAGAGCAAGGAGTGCAATAGTGTGGAAAGAGGGTTTTTATGGTCTGAGAGAGAGGATACTGTAAGACCTGCACTCCCAACCAAAGACCAACTGGAACTTCAAGGAACTGTGCTGCAATTTTCTTTTTCACATGCACAGTCCAAGCTGTCCTCAAACATTGTGCTACAGCTTCTAATTACTTTCTGTGAACTTCTTCCTAATTGCTGTTTCCATCTCTCCTGGGATTTTACTCAGGATGACATTGCAATTTGCAAATCTGAGGTGACTCCAAGCACTCACTGTTAACCTTTAATGTACTTCCCATCTCCTGTGAGACTCATCAAGTTTGTTATTGAGCCAAGCTTTGAAATCATCTCAAATAACATTTCTTTAACAAGGTCCATGTTTCACCTGTTGCCCTTTAGAGAGAAGGCATATGGGCAAAGAAAATTGCCTGAGAAGAGAAAAACATTTGTACACAGTAACATTGAAGGGCTTCTTAATTTCTCCAACCAGGTTTTTCTTTCTGTACAGGGCCAAGGCAAATCTTCCTTTGCCCTGATCACCTCCTTTGGACTGGCTTTCTGTGAGGCTACATCTAGACTGCAGTGCTTTTCCGGGATACCTCCAGAACCCCCTCAAAAGCAATGCCACATCTAAGGAAAGCATCTGCTTTTTCAGAACAATTTCCAGAAAAGCGGACATGTTCTTTCGCCATCCCTGTAAACCTTGTTTTACGAGGAAGAAGGGATGGCTCAAAAGAGCAGGTTTTTCCAAAATTTGACACACCAAATTTCAAAAAAGCCTCTTTAGAAAGAAAAGCAGAAAAAGATACGCAAATTGTGGTTCGGAATCTGCGTAGCTTTTTCTGACTTTTCTTTGTAGTCTAGACATAGCCTGACTGTCCAATAGCTGACACAGAAAAGGGAGAAAGGGGGGAATCCTTCCCCACTCGTCACCTGCCCCTTTGTTTCACCTCATCTTCCTTCCAGATCCAATTCTCCTATCCCAGCCCACTCCCTTACTTTCCAGAGCACTGCTGGTCAGGCAGATAGGAGCCACACTGAACAGCTGCTCCCAGTATTCCAGCTGGCAATTCTTATGTCCATTTTAACTTTCTCTTTAAGCAAAACCTCCATTTAATGCTGTTTTCACATGCTTTTAGGATTTGGTTGTTACAGAACCAGATACCTCGTTATCTCTAGCCTGATTCTTGCTTCCATATTTATACCTGCCTCTGGAAATTTCCACTACATGCATCTGATGAAGTGGGTTTTTGCCGATGAAACCTTATGCTCCAATACATCTGTTAGTCTATAAGGTGCTACAGGACTCCTTGTTGCTCGTTGTTACAGAAGTGTGGCATGTCTAAATAATCATATATATAGTAGCCCAATGTCTGTGACTCTGTAACGCTGAAATGCTGGCTGTTGCCTCTGGGCGGTGCTGTTGCCTGAGTCACGTCCTTTGCCTCCCACCGTGGCGCTCGGCTGTCTTCTGCGCTGCTCAGCCAGGCCGCCGTGGGGGAACAAGCGGCATAAGCGGCTGTTTGGGTGCCATGGCCCCCAAATGGCCGCTTGCTCCGCTTGCTCCCCCGCAGCGGCCCAGCTGAGAGGCGCAGAAGTCAGCCGAGCGCCACGGCAGGAGGCGAAGGGGGGTGGGGCGGTGACGTGCGGCATGACAGCGGCTCCGGGCTCCATCCCCTGGCCGTGAATGTCACCATCCCGCCCCCCTTCACCTCCCTCAGGCTGAGAGAGAGGGGGGAGGCAGTAAGAGGAGGAGAGAGAGAGACGGCGCGAGAGACCGGAGGCTCAGGAGAGAAGACCAACATGGAGAAGAGACCTGAAAATCCCATCTTATGGCGTGCTAATTGGCTAGTATGTAAATAGTTAACAAATACAGTGCTATTAGTAGGTGGCGCTCAGGAGTGTGTAGTATAGTTTCTGGGTTTTGAAGATCCAATATAAGGACTACTTCTTGTGCCCTGCAGATGGCTTCATTTGTGCATCTCTTAAGAACTACCTCTACACCCTAGTTTTCTAACATGCTTTTACACTAATGCTAGGAGTCTGTCTAATAAGATGGGTGAACTGGAGTACCTCATATCAAAGGAGGAAGTTGACATAATAGGCATCTCAGAAACATGGTGGAATGAGGACAATCAGTGGGACACTATCATACCGGGATATAAATTATATCGGAAAGACAGAACAGGTCGTGCGGGTGGCGGAGTGGTACTATATGTGAAGGATAATATAGAATCAAATGAAGTAAAAATCGTAAAGGAATCAAAATGTTCCATAGAATCATTATGGACAACAATTCATTCCTCTAATATGAATATGGCATTAGGAATATATTACCGACCACCTAACCAGGACAGTGATAGTGATGCTGAAATGATAAGGGAGATTAGAGAGGCTACCAAAATAAAAAACACAGTAATAATAGGAGATTTCAATTATCCCCATATTGATTGGGTGCATGTCACCTCAGGACGGGATTCAGAGATTAAATTTCTTGATGCCTTAAATGACTGCTTCTTGGAGCAGCTAGTACAGGAACCCACAAGGGGAGAGTCGATTCTCGACCTAGTCTTGACTGGAACGCAGGATCTGGTCCAAGAGGTAACTGTTACTGGACCGCTTGGAAATAGTGACCACAATATAATAACTTTTAATATTCCTGTGTTGGGAAGAACACCGCAGCGGTCAAACACTCTGGCATTTAATTTCAAAAAGGGGAATTACACTAAAATGAGGAAGCTAGTTAAACAGAAACTAAAAGGGAGAGTAATTAAACTAAAATCCCTGGAAGCTGCATGGGAACTGTTTAAAGACACCTTACTAGAGGCCCAACTTAAATGTATACCCCAAATAAAAAAACACAGTAAGAGACCTAACAAAGAACCACCATGGCTAAACAGCCATGTTAAAAAGGCAGTGAGAGAGAAAAGGGCAGCTTTTAAAAAGTGGAAGTCAAATCCTAGTGAGGAAAATAGAAAGGAACATAAACACTCCCAAATTAAGTGTCATAATGTAGTAAGAAAAGCCAAAAAAGAGTTTGAGGAACAGCTAGCCAAAAATTCCAAAAATGATAGTAAAATGTTTTTTAAATACATTAGAAGCAGGAAGCCCGCTAAAAAAGCAGTGGGGCCCTTGGATGATAAAGATATAAAAGGAGCGATCAAGGAAGACAGGGCCATTGCGGAGCGATTAAATGATTTCTTTGCTTCAGTCTTCACGGCTGAGGATGTTACAGAGGTTCCTAAATCTGAGCCGGCCTTTTTAGGTGACAAATCTGAGGAACTCACTCAGATTGAAGTGACATTAGAGGAGGTTATGGAATTAATTGATAAGCTGAATAGTAACAAGTCTCCGGGACCAGACGGCATTCACCCAAGGGTTCTGAAAGAACTCAAATGTGAAATTGCGGAGTTATTAACAGTGGTTTGTAACCTATCCTTTAAATCCACTTTGGTACCAAATGACTGGAAGATGGCCAATATAACACCAATATTTAAAAAAGGCTCTAGAGGAGATCCTGGCAATTATAGACCGATAAGTTTAACATCAGTACCAGGCAAATTAGTAGAAACACTAGTAAAGAGTAAAATTGCAAGGCACATAGAAGAGCACGAATTGTTGGGCAAAAGTCAGCATGGTTTCTGCAGAGGGAAGTCGTGTCTAACTAATCTGTTAGAATTCTTTGAAGGGGTTAATAAACATGCGGACAAGGGGCACCCAGTGGATATAATATACCTAGATTTCCAGAAAGCCTTTGACACGGTCCCACACCAAAGGCTTTTACGTAAATTAGGTGGTCATGGGATAGGAGGAAAGGTCCTTTCATGGATCAAGAATTGGTTAAAAGACAGAAAACAAAGGGTGGGAATAAATGGTAAATTTTCACAATGGAGGAGGGTAACTAGTGGTGTTCCCCAGGGGTCAGTACTGGGACCAATCCTGTTCAACTTGTTCATCAATGATCTAGAAAATGAGGTAAGCAGTGAGGTGGCCAAGTTTGCAGATGACACAAAGTTGTTCAGGACAGTCAAAAGCAAAAGGGATTGTGAAGAACTACAAAAAGATCTCAGCAAACTGAGTGATTGGGCAGCAAAATGGCAAATGAAATTTAATGTGGGTAAGTGTAAGGTAATGCATGTTGGAAAAAAAAAAAAAATAACCCAAATTACACGTACTACATGATGGGGTCAAATTTAGCTACGACAGATCAGGAAAGGGATCTTGGAGTTATAGTGGATAGTTCTATGAAGACATCCACGCAGTGTGCAGCGGCAGTTAGTAAGGCAAATAGGATGTTAGGAATTATTAAAAAAGGGATAGATAATAAGACAAAAGATATCATACTTCCCCTATATAAAACTATGGTACGCCCACATCTCGAGTACTGCGTGCAGATGTGGTCTCCTCACCTCAAAAAAGATATATTGGCATTAGAAAAGGTTCAGAAAAGGGCGACTAAGATGATTAGGGGCTTGGAAAGGGTCCCATATGGGGAGAGGCTAGAGAGACTGGGACTTTTCAGTTTGGAAAAAAGGCGATTGAGGGGCGATATGATAGAGGTATATAAAATCATGAATGGTGTGGAGAAAGTGATTATAGAAAAATTATTTACCTTTTCCCATAATACAAGAACTAGGGGACACCAAATGAAATTGATGGGTAGTAGGTTCAAAACTAATAAAAGGAAATTTTTCTTCACGCAGCACACAATCAACCTGTGGAACTCCTTGCCCGAGGAGGCTGTGAAGGCCAGGACTCTATTAGGGTTTAAAAAAGAGCTTGATAAATTTTTGCAGGTTAGGTCCATAAATGGCTATTAGCCAGGGATAAAGTATGGTGCCCTAGCCTTCATAACAAGGGCAGGAGATGGATGGCAGGAGATAAATCACTTGATCATTGTCTTCTGTTCTCCTTCTCTGGGGCACCTGGCATTGGCCACCGTCGGCAGATGGGATGCTGGGCTCGATGGACCTTTGGTCTGACCCAGTATGGCCATTCTTATGTTCTTATGTTCACCCTACACAAACACTTAAGACCCAAAACATGGCCACATTTTTCCATGGTCCAAGCTAAAGATGGTGTCTACATTTTCCTTTCTCAGCTTAAATTGTTACTGTTCAGTGACATCAATTAGAAACAGGGCAGAGTTGTATATTAAAATGAGGTTTCAAATTTTGACCACCCAAAGTTCAGAGTTGTTCAGACCTGGAATTTTTTGATCCTCTAACCCTGTAACATGGGTTCACAGTGATGTTAGGATTAGGGATGTTAAAATTAGATTAATCAACTAATTGAATAATGGATGGAATTTCCATCTAAAATTTATTTATTATTACGTATTATGTTATATAACATTAAATAATATTATATATTATTATTTTTATTTATTTTAATTTCCATCTAAAATCTATTTCCATTGAATAGTGGATGGAATTTCTCTCTACATCCCACACTGGCCTCAGGCTCCATGACGAGATTCTGCTTTGAAGTGTACAAGAGCCCCAGCGGGGACTCTTGTACATTTCAAATGTGGAACGCCACCGCTGTGCCCCTGCCCCCTCCCACGGAGCTGGAGCTGGGGGGAACTGGCTTTTAAGTGGCTCCCACCAGAACCCCGTTGTCCTCCCCCACTTGCTACCGATTTCTGATAGAGGGAGCAAGGGCGGGGGAGCAACTAGTTGACTAGTGTGTCAACTATCCAATAAGATTTTGCTTAACGGATAGTCAACTATTCCGTTAGTCACTTACATCCCTAGTTTGGATCAGGATTCATATTCTGACCTTACCTCTCCTCCCTTCTCCACATCCAAGACACGTACACAAGTAGTATCATGAATTTGGCCTTAGGTTGTAAGCAGTGTTCCCTTTAAGCTGGGCACTTGTGCAGCCAATCGGGAGAGATTCAAATGTTGCCCTGCTGATTAGCAGAGCACCCACCACTAGGATTTTATTTCTACAGGTGGTGCACACTGCCACATGACTTGGTGCACATAAAAAAATGATTCTGCACATAGCTGGAAAAGATTGGTTGTAAGCTCCTTGGCACCAGGATTTGGTCTTCCTTGGGTTTTGTACAGCTCCTAGAACAATGGGGCCAACATGCTAAACAGACTAAAAGAATCCATACAGTTACCACATGGCCAGCCCCACAGGTCTCTTGTGCTGATGGGGCTCTAGTACACATGAGGGTCCTGACAGCTTCTGCAGGCCCCTGGGTAAAGTGAGGAGGCCATGTCCCCAGGAGGGGAGGGGCCTTGGGCAGACTGGGCAGAGCCAGGGCAGCCAGTCCTCAGTGCCACCCAGACCACAGTGCTGGGCCCTCTCTCCACTCCTTAAAGAAGTGATCCAGCACTGCAGTGATTTAAAGGGCCTGGGGTTCCAGCTGCCGCCACTGCCACAGTAACAGCAGCCGTGGCCAGGAGCCCTGGGCCCCTTTGAATCACCAGGCCCTGAAGCAATTGTCCCTTTTGCCCTCCCCCCTTGGTGGGCCTGCGTACACAGAAATTCTGGAAAGCAACTTGGGGCGGTAGCTAGGGTTTGCATATAGTTTCCCCTACCACAGTCACTTCATAGCTGAGGAATTGGGTTCTAAATGGAGCCCAGAGACAGGATTTAGCCCTGATTAATATGTGGACATTTCTACATTTGGGAGAGTAAACAGCAAATGTAGGTTAAAAGGTTGCTTTGATGTAGGCCATTTCTTACGGCATTTTGCTCACCTTAGATTAGATTGTCACAAGTGACAGACAGAGATGGACAGCGGGATAGGACTGATTAAACTGTCACACACCAGTAACAAATCGACTTGCTTTGGCAGGACAATGGAAGTGCATTTGACATGTTGCTGTTGCTGGTGATGTTTCACTATGCATGGTCACAACTGGAGCCCCACAGGAAGGCAAGGGATAAAATAACAACACATAAAAGAAGAGGTACACGTATTATGCATCACCAAGTGGGGAATGTTGGTGATTAGCAGGACCTACACTGCAGTGGTGTAGGGCCAGATCCTTTCCTCATTGGGGACCTGATTCTCCATTGTCTCATCCTTGTGCAGGCATTTACACTTATGGGTGTAAAACATAACTCATTTGAGTAAAAGATCCATTGTCAAACTCACAGACTCCGCCTTTAAAATCTCATTCATATTAGTTCTGTTGAAAAGTGCAGGACAGGGAGCAGGACAAAGTGCTAATGAAACAGCCCCTCTCTCTTCACTTCAAATATAAAGCAGAGAGGAGTAAAGCACAAAAGGTTTAGAGTTCAGGCTTAATTTGGACTGAAACTCGAATGCTTATCAGAATCGCCTCATCCTCTGGAAACTGTAAAAATCAAGATAACAGGCTTTTGAAAGAATTCCTGTATTTCTGAATCTGGTCACATCCAGAAGTACTGAAAGCACATTAATTTCTCATAGCTTCTGAGCATTCCAGTTCTAATGCTGACCAGAAGCAAAAACAACATGGACCTAACAAAATCTCTACCCGGCAA
Organism: Pelochelys cantorii; assembly: GCA_032595735.1. Taxonomy (NCBI): domain Eukaryota; kingdom Metazoa; phylum Chordata; order Testudines; family Trionychidae; genus Pelochelys; species Pelochelys cantorii. The sequence continues at coordinate 22,660,441 of CM064326.1, forward strand.
TGAAAGAAGAAAGCAGTATTGGTTAAAAATTGATTGGATCTAGAGGGGAGGTGAAGGCAGCTAGAAAAAAAATAGGGAAATTGATAGTAATGAATATAAATCAGAAAGTAGGAATTATAGAAAGTTGATAAGGGAAGCAAAAGGACACATGAAGAACTAGATAGCCAGCACATATAAGAACAATAAGTAGGTTTTTAACCAGGCCCGGGCAAAATACAGCCCATGAGCCAGATCTGTCCTGCCAAGTCACCAGATCCGGCAAGCAGAGGCAGCAGGGAGCTCCAGGCAGGCTCCCCAGCTTGCCCCGCAACCCTGCACGCCGGGCAGAAACAAAGCTGCAGGGCTCCATTTTGGTTTTGAAACTGATGGGGAGGGGAGCAGAAGGGGGAAGTTTTAGGAGCTGCCCCACCCCCAGCACATTCCCATTGGCTGGTTTCTGGCAGAAACCAGCCAATGGGAGCTGCTTGTTGGAGTAACAGGCAGCTAAGAAGACTCCTCTCCTGGGCTCAGTTATTCATGAAGCACATGACCAGGCAGGCTGTCTGGCTGGGAAACATTTTAAGCTCTGCAGGCAGGCAAGCTAGTTTGGCAGCTAGCCATTAAATCTCTTGGCTACAGCCTGCTTCTGGCACCCCAGCCCTTTCCTGCCCCAACTCTCTGCCCCTCCCCCCCCACACTCAACATACCTACACCCTCTGCCCCCCCTCTTACAGCCATACCCCCTCCCAGATCTGGCACCTCAATCTCCTGCCCCAGATCACAATCCCCTCCTACCCCAGGTCACATCCCAAACCCCTGCACTCCAGTCCTCTGTCCTAGGTCACAACCACCTGCTTCATCCCAACTCCCTCCCAGACTCCAGTCTCCCTCCTGCACCCCAATCCCTTACCCCACGCTTCCTTCTGCACCCAACCTCCTCCCAGACCCCGCATCTCCATTAATATCATGGAAGAGTGCGGCCCTCGACCACTTTCCAAAATCTTGGAGTGCCCCCCCCCCATCAAAAATTATTGCCCACCCTGTTTTTAACTATGTTGGGAATTAAAAGATCTATAACAAGTATTGTTCCATTACATGATGGAAATGATGGAATTATTAACAGATATGCAGAAAAGCAGAAGTGTTTGAAATATTTCTGTTCTGTATTGGGGGGAAAAAACTGAGGCAATCATATCATATGATAGCACTCTTTCCATTTCTCCATTTCCATTTCCATTTCATATCTCAGGAGAATAGTAAGCAGCAGTTACCAAAGTTAGACATTTTTAAATAAGCATGTCTGATTAATTTGCCTCCAAGAGCTTTAAAAGAGGGAATCACCATCGACTAGCTGTGTTTTAGTGGGGGCCCCCCAGGGATCAAGGGATCAGTTCTTGATCCTGCACTGTTCAACATTTTTATCGATGACCATGACGAAAACAAAACTGACACTGAAAGCTTCCAGATGACACAAATTGGAAGAGAAGTAAACGAAGTAAACAATGAAGAGGACAGGTCACAGATACAGAGTGATCTGATCACTAGGTAAGTTAGGTGCAAGCTAACGACAGGATGTACTGCAGCTAAATGTAAATGTACAAATCTAATACCAAAAAACATAGGCAATACTTACAGGATGATGAACTCTTATCATGGAGAGCAATGGTGCTGAAAAAAGATTTGGGGATCATGATGGCTAATGAGCATAACCGGAGTTCCCAATGCAGTAATGTGGACAAAAGAGCTAATGTGATCCCTGGATGCATAAAGAGAATCCTGAGTAAAAATAGAGAGGTTTTTTTTTTATCTTTGTATTTGGCACTCTGGAATATTGTGCCCATTTCTGGTGCCTACAATTCAAGCTGGATGTAGGTAAATTGCATAGGGTTTAGAGAATAGCCACAACAATTAAAGGATTAGAAAACCTGCCTTCTAGTGATAGATTCAAGGAGCTCACCTACATTTAACTTAACAAGGAGAAGGTTAAAGGGAGACTTACTTATAGTCTATAAGTACCTACATGTGCAATAAGCACTTAATAATGGTCTCTTCAGTCTAGTAGAGAAAGATGTAACATGGTCCAATGGCTAGAAGTTAAAGTTAGTCATGTGCAGATTGGAAATAAGGTGTAAATTTTTAATGGGTAGAATAATTAACCATTGGATTACTAGCAATTTTAAAATTAAGACTGGATGTTCGTCTAAAAAGATCTCCCCTAGAAATTATTTTGAGGAAGTTCTATAGCTTGTGTGAAATAGGAGTCATACTAGATAAGGGCTGGAGAACCGTTTTTGGGTCAGGGGCCACTGACCCACAGAAAAATTAGTCAGGGGCTGCACACAAGTGAGAAGCAAAAAAAAACCCCCACACCCCTCACTGACATGGCCTCCAACTGAGAAGGAGAAAGATGCCCTCCACATTTCCATCACACACTAGAGTTTAGGAGGGCCCAGCCTAGTAGATTTTGTGAGCTCCAGCCCCACAGGAGGATGGCAGGGGGGCTGGAGTGCCAGCACAGGCTCCCCAATGCCAGGAAGGAGGGTGGGAGAGCCCCAAGCCTTGGGGGCCAGATCCAGGCAAGTCAAGAGCCTAGGGTTGCCAGATGGTTTCAACAAAAATACCGGACACACTTGACATTACATCACAATCTACATTATATCTTATTTAGAAAATACCGGATATTTATATTTTCTCATTTACATTTTCTCAATTTGTTTCCTGAACAGAAAGCTCAAATACTGGACTGTCTGGTTCAAAACCGGACACCTGGCAACCCTACGGGGGCCGCATCCGGCCCTTAGGCCTTAGGTTCCCCACCCCTGGACTAGATGATCACAAAGGTCTGTGAATATATGACCATACTAGCTGGATAGCTCTCCTCAACTACTTCGCTTTTAAGTTTCATCCTACATCTGGGTTTTTGTTGTTGTTGGGTTTTTTTGTTTGTTTTTTGGTTGGTTGGTTTTTCCTGTTTATGTAGTAAGATCTTTAGGACAGAGAACTTGAACCTAATTCTCCTCTCACTTAAACTAGTGTTTAAGTTACAATGGTGTTAATTTAGACAAATTTAGGCACCTAAAAAGTGAGACCACAGTTGCTCATTTCATTTTAAAACCATGCCACTAATATCCATGCCTAAATACGGATTTAAGTGCCTAAGTTTTAACTCCCAAGTTTGAAAATAAAGCCCCTCATTCTCATAATAGATGCATGTACTAAATCAAATTATATGTCTAAATTCATCCTAGACTTAATTATCTATCTATACATTTCTAAGCACCCATTACCAAAGCACCAACAAATGTATGGTATTTCTCTCTAAGTAGTTCATCAAAGGCCTAATCCAAAGACCATTAAAGTCAATGGGGGGGAGTGGATTGATGGATAGTTTATTTCTTGATATTTTGGGATCATTTACAATATCACATTACAATTATGTTGTCTTGACATAGGCTCTGTCTACACGGTTTGTTTTTTGTGGAAGAGGAAATGCAAATGAACTATTCATTTGCAAATGTTACTCATTTGCATATTCTCTTCCAATCGTTTTTGCAGAAGAGGTTTTTGCGAAAAAAAACCACAGTGTAGACGGGGCCATTTTTTGGAAAAAAACCCTTTCGTGCAAGATTCTGTAAACCTCATTTTTTGAGGAATAAGGGATCTTGTGCAAAAGGGTTTTTTTTCTGAAAAATGGCCCCCTCTACACTGCGGCTTTTTTCACAAAAACCTCTTCCACAAAAAGGATCAGAAGAGACTATGCAAATGGGAGCACAAGATTTGCAAATGAGCACTCCATTTGCATTTCCTCTTTCGCAAAAAACAAACAGTGAAGATGGAGCCATATAAAGCTACATCTACTATATGAGGGTACGTCTACACTAGACCCCTAGATCGATCTAGGGAGGCTAATGAGGGCGACCGGAATTGCAAATCAAGCCCGGGATTTAAATATCCCGCGCTTGATTTGTATGTTCCCGGCCGGTCGCCATTTTAGAAATTGACTAGCCCGAAGTAACTGCCCGCGTCTACACGCGGCAGTGAAACGGGATTCCGGAATAAAGCCCTAAATCAAATTAGGTGGTATTCCTCATGGAATGAGGTTTACCACCTAATTCGATTTATGGGCTTTATTCCGGAATCCCGTTTCACTGCCACATGTAGACGCGGGCAGTTACTTCGGGCTAGTCAATTTCTAAAATGACGACCGGCTGGGAACATGCAAATCAAGCGCGGGATATTTAAATCCCGGTCTTGATTTGCAATTCCGGTCGCCCTCATTAGCCTCCCTAGATCGATCTAGGGGGCTAGTGTAGACATACCCTATCTGAGAGAGTTTGTCTGTCCATGTGTCTGTTTGCCTGTTTGTTCAAGAACTCCTCCTAAACGGTAAGAGCAAGTACCACCAAATTCAATAGACAGCCTCCTCGTATCATAACTTAAAGCAAAGTAAGGGTTTGGTTGTGCCAGGAAAATGGGATGTGCCTATACAGAAAAGAGACAGAACCATGTGGCAGGTGAAACGGGCTGGCTGGGGATATGACAGCCTCCCATTAGCCGGGGACTGCCCCAGCCATGAGCCGCCCATCCCCTAGGCACCCGTTAGGAAGGGCAGGAGGGGCTGAAGCTTTGCCTTCCCTTCCCCAACTCATACAGGAACATTGCCAGAGAGTAAAGGGAAAGTGCATAGTTTGCTAGATTCTTCACTCTGTCTGGGGAGCACAGAGGGCAGATGAACCGGACTTGCCCCATCTGGAGGACATGCGCCACTCCCCCGGCTGGAGCTGCAGCTGCAGCAGCCATGAAGAGGAACTTCACACCTGGACCCTTGCTTCTGTGGTTAGAGAAGGCTGGGGTAGTCCTGTCTCCCTGGAGCAGCCTGCATACTGAACCCCTAATCCCCACCTGCACCCCACAGCAATGATTTAAATGAAGCATGCACATTTTCATTTTATTTTCCAAATAAAAAATTAATTAAGAACATAAGAACGGCCATACTGGGACAGACCAAAGAATCATCTAGCCCAGTATCCTGTCTTCCAATAGTGGTCAATGCCAGGTGTTCAAGAGGGAATGACCAGAACAGGTAATCATCAAGTGATCCATCCTCTGTCACTCATTCCCAGCTTCTGACAAAAAGGAGCTAGGGACACCATTCCTACCCATCCTAGCTAATAAGTATTGATGGACCTATCTTACAGCTAGTTCTTTTTTTAACCCTGTTAAAGTCCTAGTCTTCATAACATCATCTGGCAAGGAGTTCCACAGATTAACTGTGTGTTGTGTGAAGAAATACTTCCTTTGGTTGTTTTAAACCTGCTGCTTATTAATTTCATTCTGTGACCCCCTATTTTTTGTGTTATGGGAACAAGTAAATATCTTTTCCCTATTTACTTTCTCCACACTAGTCATGATGTTATAAGTTAAGGACCTAAGCAATGCTGGGTAAATCTTCTAGTATCTTCATCTCTCTCTCTCTCTCTCTCTCTCATATATATATATATATATATATATAAATTTCCTGCAGGACGACAGATTGACGTCATACGTCATCTGCATCCACAGGCGCCATCCACACCCGGGCTCCTTGCCCCAGACACTGTTTGGGGACTGGCAAAGCCACGTGCCCACCCAGCCTTGGCAGATTCTACCTCCCAAGGGTCCTTCCCACTCAGCTCTGGCCGCAGCCTTTCAGGCAGCCTGTCCCCCAGGCGAGGGACTGCTTTGGTGGGTGCAAGGCCTGGGGTGCAGCCCACTTGCACCAGGAACGGAGGCAGGCTCCCACGTCCTGGGGCGCCACGACTTGCTCCAGGGCCACTTGCCTGCTCACTGTTGTTCCTGGCATCCATAGGCTGCTGGGTCAGCAGGCTCAGGAGAAGTACCAGGTGCAGGACAAGGTGCCCTGCATCCCCAGCCACCTGCTAGCCCATCCTCTGCTGCGCCCTGAGTGGCCACCCTACTGAGACCCAAGCCCAGACCATCCCCCAAGCCCAGACTGGCTCTCTCCAGCCCAACCACGCATGGGGCCTCTGCAAGGAGTGCAAGGAAGCACCCAGCAGCACTGATCTGAGCAGCCCAAGCCCCCTTTGCCTGGTGCTGCAGCCTGACCCTCCTTCCTCTGCAGGGCTGGCGCACCAGCGCTGGCTTCCCACTGCGGGGAGGGTGGAGAGAGAAAGCCACAAGCCTCGCTGAGTGGGAAAGAAGTGCTCCCCCTCCTGGGATGGGGGAACAGCAGTGCACTGGGGGATGAAGTGTTTCAGTTGAGGGCAACATCAGTGAGGGTTGGGGATTTTTGGAGGAGCTTTTTTTCCTTCTCACTTTTGTGGTCCCCAACCGATTTTTCTATGGGTCAGTTGCCCATGACCCAAAAAACGTTTGCCACCCTGCCATACCTAAAGACAATGTTGAAAACTTTTTGGGTTAGCCATAATATTTTACTTTATTGAAAATGAAGCCTAGCCAACAAGGCCCCAATTGGGGCCCAGTCGCCACCTGGCTGCAGCATCCTGTCCCCAGCCTGACCCTGGGGCAGACCCCGCAGTCCAGCCCCCAACTGGCTGCAGAAAGGGCTGGTGGCTGCCCCCCCTCCTGCTGCGGCACAGGTAGGAAGAGAGGCCCTGATCCAGCTGCAGAGGACAGAGGGGGGATGGCGAGCATAGGGAGCAGGGTCCGCAGCTCCCTAGCAACGAATTAACAATAGTACATAACATATTGTATATAGTTGTGCTGGTCCCAAGATATTAGAGAGACAAAGTGGATGAGGTCATATCTTTTATTGGACCAACTTCTGTTGGGGAGAGAGATAAGCTTTCGCGTTTTACAGAGACCTGAAGAAGAGCTCTGTGTACACTCGAAAACCTCTCTCTCTCTCATCAAGAGAAGTACAGGTCGAACCAGTTAACCAGGACTCCCTGGTCCGGCACCATGTGTGGCCCAGTAGTACCACGGATGTTCCAGGACCAGAGAGCCTGGGTGGAAGACTGGTGGCCGGGCAGCGTGGCGCACGGCAGCTGGACTGCTGGGTACAAGCCAGTGGGGCTGCCCAGCGGGGACAGGAGCCCGGTACATCCAGGAGCCCGCAGAGGAGCCCGGCACACTGCAGCGGGGTGCCTGGCACATTCAGGAGCCTGGTGTGCTGCAGTGTGGCTGCCCAGCAGGGCAGGAGCCCAGCATGCTACAGCGGGGTGCCAAGTACGGCCAGGAGTCCAGTGCGCAGGGAGCTGGGCTGTCTGGCTTACTAGGGAAGGGGGGGGGGGACTGGAATGGTAGCAGGGCTGGTGTGAGAAGGGGGCAGCCACTAGGCCAGTGGCCAGTTCAGGGCTGGGGTTGGGCTGGTAGCAGGGGGGCCAGATATGACCTCTCCTGGTCAGGCAAAATCTCTCATCTGGGACTTGTCAGGTCCTGAGGGTGCCGGATCAGGGAGGTCCAACCTGTAGTTGGTCTAATAAAAGATATTCACTCACCCACCTGGTCTTTCATTTATTGTTACATCATTTACATTTCCCTTTTTTTTCCCAAATTTAAACAACCTTCATGTGGGATGTACATACATGAATGTTTTCCTAGGGTGGGTGTGCAGTGGGAAGAAGACTTGAAAGCATAAAAAGAAAGGAAAGCTAAGGGAGGAAAGGTGTAATTCAATTATTATCCTCTGTGTACATCCTTTGTGACTAACTCACAAGCATAGAATTACTATATCAAAGCATCTCAGTGGATTCATCTGTATTGTTTTACTGTGTAAGGTATACTATTACTTTTAGCCCTTTCTGTGCATGCACAAGAGAGTGAGAATTTGTTTGACACTATTCTCATAAAATTTGAGATATCCATTATTAGATATAGTATGAATAGTTTTTCCACCCAGGGTGCGCCTAGACAGCACCCTTCTGTCGGAATAAACTACGCAATTTGTACTAGGCAAATTGCATACCTCATTCTGAATCTAGGTCAAAAGAGCTTATTTTGAAATTTGGCGCTGTGTAGACAGTGCCAAATTTCAAAATAAGACACTGTTCCAACAAATCCTTTAACCCTCATAGAATGAAGGTTACAGGGACACCAGAATAGCGTGCACACTATTTCGGGAAATAGCAGGAGCATTTAAAGATGCGGCATTGCTATTTAGGGGTACTTCCAGTATCCCAAAACAGTGCCGCAGACTAGACATAGCCCCAGAGATCTACACTAGGAATCATTGCATGGGTCTTCAAGGTTAAGATTGCTTTTTTTATGTGTGTGCTATAAAGTCCAAGCATAGAAGTAGCATCCTTCTTCCCCATTTTAATCTTTTTAACAAGTCATCTCCCAAAACATGTCTCTTTACAGCCTGTTAGAATTCTATCTCAATTTCTTTCAGAATGGTTTCTCCCTCCCCCCCAAAAAAGAAAAGATTCCCATGGACTTCAGTGGGCTTTGGATGAGGTGCATATAGTATTCAAACACAGTGGAATTGTTCTCTTAAGAGTCTTTTACTACTGGGAATGTTGCTTTTTAGGTTTAATTTATTTTTAACTTGCTTTGCACCTTGGGAGAATAGAAAACGCAGTAAGCTAAAGTGACTTGCAAAGCATGAAGAAAATGACATTCTGACTCCCATCCATCAATGCTGATTCTTGTAGCTCAATGTACGGAAGTTATTGTAAAGCCAAAATTTATGAATTAGGTTGGGGCTGAAGATGAAAACCTCAGAATCTGTAATAATTTCATTTGTAAATCTGACCTGCCAACTTCTTTATTTATATTTTATATCACAGGGCTATTCAGCTTTCACCATCCACATCCCACAAAGGAACAGCTGCAACATGGGAAATAGTTTCTTGAGGTGCCAGAAGAGACAAGACCATGTTATCAGATGACAGGCAGGAAGAAGATGTGCATCAACTCTGAGCAACACAGCACAATCCAATTAGGCTTAAAGTTTTAGCCACCTTACTAACAGCAACTGTTGTTTACAATGGACAATAGCAATTTACATCCCCATACCCATCCATCAGCTTTCCATTGTTAGAAGTAAAGTTGCACTCTTTTCTGAGTTAGGAAACAAAGTCAGGCACCAAAGGACACTTGCTTATACCAAGCTATAATTTACTTCCATATTTTGGAGGTGTACTGGTGAGGAAGAGGGTCAGTAATTGATATGGAAGAAAAACAGCTGACTCGCTATTTCAGATAAGTCTTCAGCAATCAATTAATTGCTTGATCAATGCAGCATGATCTAGGCATCTTAAATTTAAGAGAATTAGCACTTAAGAAGCTCAACTCTCCAGAGGGGGACCAATGCCAGCAAAGTTAACAGCCTTTAGAAATGCAGCTGTCTCATTTGATTCAGGAACAAAACCAGTGTGAAATCAGATATAAGGACATCACAGATAATTGACATCCAGAGCGATACCTTTCAACAGAAAGGCTTCAGACTGAGATTTCATTGACACCCATGAGCGAGTATGCCAAGATATATATATTCGCATGGGGAACCTAACAGCGGGAAGGTATGAATTTTTCATCCTACCATCACACTGTTGAAGCTGATTCTCCCTGAAAGGAGTTTTGCCCTTTTAAAGAATAAAGGCAAATATCCCTACAGTTCTTTTTAATTATGCTCTTGTTGTAGTTACTTGTTAGCCACAATAGAAAACTAGATATATGAAATATTGTTTATATTCAGCATAAGGGCACAGAGAATTGAGACATCCTCATTTCAGAAGTAATAATGAAAATCTCATTTTCCTCACATAAGTACTGAACTACTGCCATATATTTGGGAAGGAATAAGATAAGACTTGAAGATGGTTAACCAGCCAGCAGAATATCTGATTACTGTTGGTATGGAATACACTTCAAATCAGATTTTCAGAGGTACAGAACAAAAGCTGCTCTCCATTGACTTCCCAGTAAGTCTGAGTGCACAGCACATCTGAAAATCAAGGCTTTAGGTTTTGATGGGAAGGTTTGTGGGGCTAGGAAATCAGCAGAAATTCTACTGCCAGCTCTGTCACCAACTTGCTGTGTGACCTTGACCAGTCCCATTTTACCTTGTGCTTCAGCTTTGTAAATGGGGTATAAATGTTTACCTGCCTCACAGGTATGTTGCCAAGCTTCATAAACCACTAGGGATCCATCGATGAAAGATGCTATTCACAGTCGATAATAACTTATGGAGAAACATAATATTCCACTATCCTAAAGAGTGGAAGTGTCTTTTATACAGAACTCCAGTGATCTTCAGTGGTACTCCCCATGTAGGGAAGAAAATCTTCTACATACGGCTGCAAAATAATAATGGATGTTGCTGAGGGGGGAAAAGTTTATTCATTCTAAAATATTCCAGGAAGTAGGCTTCCTATACAGCATCCTATCCTCAAGACTCTTATGCCCAAGTAAATGTGTTAATCTTTAAAGTGCCACAAGACCATTTTTGCTGAAACAGGCTAACACAGCTATCTTTCTGAAACTTGAAACCTTTGATGTGACTCTAAGATAGAGCTGGGAAACCTCTGCCCACAGGCCACATGCGGTTCATCAGAGCCAGCTGCTGGCGGGCTGCCAGATGGTTTGCTTACCAGAGCAACCACAGTTATGGCCACTGAAGCTCCCAGTGGCCGTGGCTCACCATTCCCAGACAATGGGAGCTGTTGAAAGCAATGGCCCAGCCTGAGGCACTTCCTGCATCTCCCATTGGCCGGGAATGGTGAACTGCGGCCACTGGGAGCCGCGAGTGGTCATACCTGCAGACAGTTAGGTAAACAAAGCATCTGGTAGCCCTTCAGCAGCTAATCCTGATGAACAGCGTGTGACCCATGGACTGCTTATTGCAAATCCTGATCTAGGAGATATTCACAACCCAGGGATATATCTCATCATTACCTCTGTACCACTCCCCTCTTTAGATAGGTCCCAGGACCAGACATGCAGTTAGGACAGAACACAGATATTTTTCTTGCAGTTAGTCAATCATTTATTTCACTCTGCCTTTTTGCAGGGGAGGCTTTACCATGAAACAAACAGTGCTGCGGCGCTGGGCCCCCAGTGACAGGGCGGCCCACACTGGACCAACAAACAAAAGAAACCAAATGCCTCATTTGCCAGCTCAGTGATATGTGTTTATGTTTGCTTTTGTGGTAATGCCCACAAGGTATTTAGCCAGCATGTGAAGACCAGGGACAAGTCAATAGTGAAGTGGAATGGCCCATTAAGGAACACTTAGCTGTCAATAGACCCTGGAAAGCACCTGCCCGGTCTACACTTGATTAAATGGACTTTTCCTCATGAAGAAAGGGCAGAGGTGGGGCTGAGATGTTTGAGGACCCAACTAAGGAGGGGCTAGTAGATGTGGGGGGCTGGAGGGGCCAGGCAGTTCAGACTGGGCTGAGATTGCCCCTTTCTTGGGCTCATCTCTGATCTCTCCCAGCCAGGTGGTGCTAGAGTCCTGGTTCTTCTTATTCAGTGAATCGGTGCCTGCCCAGGGTAGCTCCCTCACCTCCTGCTTGCTTCTGGCACTTCCAGGGGGACAGCAGTAGAAATTTTACTCCTACTGCATCTAGAAACATAGATGCCCAAGGGCTCATCTTCAAGCTTCACCGTTACACAGTCATGGATCAGGATGGGACAGGCTTCCCACTGGGCCTCAAGTCAGTCTACAGGGGAGTCAAAGGGGCAGTTGCCCCAAGGCTTGGTGATTCAAAGAGGCCTGGGGCTCCCAGCTGCTGCTACTGTGGCAGCAACAGTACCACACACTCCATGTGGCTCTGAGGGCTGTGGGTGGCGCCCTGCTCTCCTTGCAGCGTGGAGGACTGGCTGCCTCCAGCCCCACCTCCTGCCTGAGGCCCCAACCCTTACAGGAGCACAGAGACGCCCCCCTCCTCCCACACCATGCGCAGGAGCCTGCGGAGACTGTCAGCACGCCTGCTGGGCCCACAGAGGGGAGGGGCAAAGTGGGCTATGGGGGGAGGAGGAATGAGTCCCAAACAGCAGGGGGGAGGGGTAGGCAGTGGACTTCAGAAGGGAACGTGTTGGATATGGTACAGAGACTCTTCTAACCTTGTTGATTGATGATTTCTCCCTTGCAATGGATGAAGATCAGATGTCTGCTGACTTTCTCACATGAGTCAGCAGTCTTTGGTACCTGTGGTATAAGCAACATAGAGCTTGCTCAGATGATTTTGTTCTTTCCTCTCCAAATGTCAAAGACTGTTCCCATTGCACTCAATAGCAAAATTCCTTTTGATTTCAAGGGGAATAGGGTTTGGCCCCAAACTGCCCTGTGACAGTTTTCAGCTATGTTGTTCTGCCAGGCTGATTTTTATTACCCACCCCCCATATGACCCATTGAGGAAAATAAGAAATGGACTTTACACTTTTTATTTTTATACCTTTTTTACATTTGCGTAATGCAAATACAAGCTTTCATCTAGACCAGAAGTTCTCAAACCGTGGTCTAAGAACTCCATTCAGGAGGACCGAGGAAAGCTAATTAACTAACCATACAAACAACATTTGGAAAGATCTTGAAGTGGTCCACTGAGACCCTCAACAATTTTCAAGTGGTCTGTGAAGAAAAAAAGTTTGACTACAAAAACAATCAAGGTATCACCTTATTTTCATTTACTTCCTATTACTTATAATATACTTCCTATTACTTATAATATAGAAGGAGGATGAAGAAAAAGAGAATGAAAAATGGGAGATGGGAGGAAAGAAAAGTTTTGTTTTTTTTCTTGGCTGGGTCCTAAGAGGGGGGCAAAAACAAAGCTGAGCTCAGGGCCCCACTAACTCTAAAATGCCACTGCCTTTATGTTACCTCATGTTGCTTGGCAACAGATGGCAAGCTACAGTGATGTGTCAGGACATGTCATACGAAGGATAACATGGAAACGCATGTCAAAACGCAGAGGCTGGAGCGTGGAAGGTTCCATTAAGGATGCCTGAGAACCAAGATGTCATTTTTTCCTCATCTGTTATTCCCAGCCTGTGCTTCTGGTTATCTTTGTGTTTCCTGTCATCTGCAGCCAAGGTTGGCAAACTCGATTTGTTTTCACTTTTTAAAAAAAAAAAAGTCATAAAATCCATTGGTTTTTCATTCTGAATTCACAAAGTATGTGGCAGGGCCTCAGATGGAAAATCAGTGGTTCTTCTACTCCCTTCCCATCCCCATTACTGCCCATCTCCCTCCTTCCACCTCTCCTCTCCCTTCGAAACACACAAAAAAATTGCTAGCGCCAAGACATGTAATGAAGGTAACTCATCACCATATTCATTTCCTTGTCTACCCTCTGACTCTCTCTCTTTCTCCGCAATTGTTCATTGCCCAGCAGGGTTCCAATTCCAACTGGGGCCTTTGGACACCATCACAGTATACATATTCATTCTTTGGCCAAGGCTCTCTGCAAAGGTGGGAGTACACCCCAGTCCACCACTTCAGCTTCACATAGGGCCAAACTGAAGTTTCATGTTAAATGCAGATATTTGCTTTCCCCCCCCCCCCCGTATCATGGAGTAGCCTCAGGGTGAAGAATGATATAATTTATGTGGGTAAGGCTTGCCGATCCAACTAGAAGGTTCCAGGTTTGTCCTCCTTCCCCAGGTCACAAAGGTTGAGCACTATAAAGCTCTATTTCTGGAGGTAGATCTGGGGGGAACCACAAGAGCAGCCATGCTTACAACAAGAATAGTTTCAAATTAAAACCATTTTTATTATGACTGGTATTAAGATGGCAAACAATACAAAGCACATAGCACTGATCACACAGATTGATTCAATCACCCCAAGGGTAGCATTAACAAAGTTTGGTTATACAATTACACTGATCTAAGAATACAGAGTTAGTTACCTAGTAGAATACCATACTCACATACACTCTCCTGGGCATTGGAAGGGCCAGCCCCCCTCCGCTGGTGGAATTTTCAGTGAAAGGTGAAATAACAAGCAGAGAAACTTAGAATAAGTAAAGTGAAACAGAGAGCTTTGATGTGAAGGAAAGAAACGAGGAAGGAGATTTTGCCCATCTCCCAACTACTGCCATAGCATTTTATGGGCCTCTTTGCATCATTAATACCCAACCTCTTATGAACATAAGCAGATTTCCACACCCTGAGATTTTGTGGGTACACATACTTGATTGGATGGTGATATTGGGACATCTTTTGAATATGCATGAATAAGATCATTTGATGCCCCTCATGGACCTGTTCTCTGATGTGGGAAAAGCAGGAACCAGTGGTTAGGTGCAAGGCCCTCTGTTTCCTTGATCAGGATGACAGTTTGGCTGGGTCTTGCAGTTTTGGATCTGTTTTAGATCACACAAGGCGCTGAGTCACATATCTTACCCTATCTGTGTTCTGATCCAACTGAAAATTTCTAAAGAGATATTAAGGATATTTAATTTCATTTCTAAAAAGATATTAACCCTTACTTATCACGCTACATTCCTGCTAAAGACAACTCATACAGGGTAAGTCCTGCAGACCTTGCATTACTGGCATTACTAAAATATAGTATAACGGATAAGATAGGAAAGTATATAGATTTGCAGGCTACATTAAGCACCTCACAGTCATTAGAGTATTTATCCCACAGTAGCCCTGTAAGGTAGGGCAACAGTAATAATATCATTTATTGGGAAGTGAACCACAGAGAGAATGTGTCTTGGCCACGGTCACCCAGGAAGTCTGTGGCAGAGGAAGGACTTGAAGCAAGGTTTCTTAGGCTAGTTCTCTAACCACAGCACCATCTGTCCTCTCTATACCTAAAGCACTTCCTAAAGTTAGTAAAGGGAGGTTCAAGGGAATACTATAGCTAGTGAGGTAACCATATCTCTGTATCTTAGATAAACTGGCAAATGTCTAAAGACCCATCCAGTTGTTTCTCTTCATTCCTTCCAGCCTCTGTCTCTACCTCCCTTCTCTTTTTTTCCATATGGCAGATGTACTGGAAGTTCAATCCAGTTATCAGTGAAGGTAGTAGAGTGATTCCAGAGAGCAGGGTCTATAATACTGTTCAGTCTATAAAGTCTATTGTAAATTATGCATTGCTGTTTAATATCCCTGATATTTTTAGTAAGTGTAAAAAAACACCTCTATAGAGTTAGAAAGAACTTGAGCTTAAGAAAAAAAGAAAAACCAATTGTTTTATCAGCAACAGATTTCTGTAGTAAATTGCTAATGAAATGCCAAAGCCTTTTTCGGTCTGTTCGACAGCATTACATTCCTGAGAGGTTCGGTATTTCACTCAACCAGCCATTAGATTAGAAAAATAAAGTGGAGAGGGAAGGGTAAAGAAATCTTTAATGGTTTTCCCTTCGTGTGTTAGATTCAAAGCAATGGAATTGGTTTTGCTACTATTTTAACAATAGTAGGACATTTTCTCATTTGGCAAGCAACAATAGGCCAAGTCCTCAGCTGGTGTGAAATCAGCAGTTCCACAAAAGTCAATAAAACCAGGCCAATTTATACCAGACAACAATCTAGGGTTGACAACTCTCCTGGTTTTGCCAAGAGTCTTTGAGAATCAGGTTTACTCTCCCAGATGCTGCCTTTTAAACCACTAAAGTCCAGAGGCACAGCAGGGGTAAGGCAGGCTCCCTGCCTACCTTGGCCCTGCACCTCTCCCAGAAGTGGCCAGCACATCCCTGTGGCCCCTAAGCAGGGGAAAGGGAGGGGCAGGGGGTCTCCATGACAAATGGGAGCTATAGGGCACTTTAAGGAGCCCCTTGCCCCCCACCCCTAGGGGCCAAAGGGAAATGCTGGCTACTTCTGGGAACATCATAGGGCCAAGGCAGGCAGGGAGGTTGCCTTAGCCCCATTGTGCTGCCAACCAGGAGCCATCTGTGGTAAGCACTGCCCTGCTAGAGCCTGCACCCTCCCACATCCCAACCCCCTTCCCCAGCCCTGAGCCCCTTCCTGCATGCAAGTTCTATCCCAGAGCCCACATCCCCCTCCTGCACCCTAACTCCTTGTCCCATACTTAGCCCAAAGTCCCCTCCCGTACTCCAAACCCCTCAGCTCCAGCCCATCACGGTGAAAATGAGGGGGGAGCACGAGAGTGGTTGAAGGAAGGAGGGGGAATGGAGTGCATGGGGGTGTGGTCTCTGGGAAGGAGCTGGGCAAGGGTTGTGTGATTAGACAGTTGGCAACCCTGCAATGATCTGAGCTAGTGACTGTTCTTCACACAATTCCAGCATTTATAGCTAGGTTTATTTTTAATTGCAGGACAAATGTATGGCCACATACAAGTTTTGATCAGATGTTACAAGCCTGTGAACACACAAATGCAGGCCTCAGATTTAGGTGATCCATTTAAGTGATCCATATTCTGACTTCCTACCAACTGATCGCAGTCTAAAGAACCAAGGCTAGTTTCCTCTTCTATTGCGAGGTTCCTGAAAAGCAGCCTCTTTCTCTCTCCCCTGAGATGGAGTGAGTGGGGACTGGCAGTGCTGCTACCAGCTCCTACACTGCCCAGGCCCTGTATCCCCCGAATTGGGGGGCAGAATGAAAAGTAATGAGGCCAGTGGCATTGCTGCTGGTCCCCATGCTGTCCAGGCCCTTCACTCCCCTGAAGCATAGGGTCCCCCAAAGCATGGCCCAGGGTGAGCACCCCAAACAATCCTATGAACAGGACAGCTGTACTTAGGGTAAGGCACTTCTTAGAAAGTCCCTTATCTACTAACAATATTTGCTTTGCTATTCTGAGAGATCATAAAAGGTCTTCCTGACCATTCACTCTAAAAGTAATATCAGAGCAACAGGATAATTCCAACTTTGATTGTTTAGTGGCATATTGCCTTAAGACCCTTGCAATTTAACGAAGGCTAGGCCAGACCAGAAAACCAGAATAAAACATGCTGTATAAAGAAAATTCACACTTCAGATTAAAGATTCTCTTTCAGAGGTGAGATCATTCAGAGGCGAGAGCATTGCTGAACTGTTACAGAGAATCCATTCCAAATTTATCATCATTACACAGCCTAACATCTGCACTGTTACAATAATGTGATGTGATTTTTGACTAACTGGCAAAATAAAACTCTGAGGAAGCCAAACTAATTACCTAAAGTGTAGGGATGCATTGTTATCTACAGCTTCCCCTGTTTTCCGTATAGGTGCCTCTTCGGCAGGAGTGTGAACTATCACTTCGGACATAGAAAGATAGGAAAGAATAACCCACATTTGCTTCCATTGCATTTCTGAGGGCTCAAAGGGTAAAATTCACCTCTGTGCAAAGGCTGCAACAAAGACTAAGCACTTTTGCATCCCACTTACACCTTCCTAGCCCACCTTCTTCTGGGCCAAGTTGCTCCCTGTTAACCCTGCCTCTAGCTAGAGCACTCTTTGCAGGATTGGAGGCATGGGGCTACCAGGGGCCAGTATTGTCCTTTAACTCCTTCCCCCAGTGTGGGGTTTGTGTATCCCATCAGAGACATATTATGTGGGTCTGTAGAAGCACACTCTCACCTCAGAAGTGCCTCTGCGAATCCAGGCACGGTGCTACAGTGGTTCTGTCAGCCTCACATATCATGTTATGTGGTCTTGTCCTTCAGCTAAGGCACTGCTCAGTCTAGCCCCTTTCCTGGGGAAAATCCAAACAACTGAATTCAGTCTAACACTTGTAGTCCTTGGCCATTTGTTCTATCCCTCGTTAGTCTGACAAAAAGATAAGGGAATCCAGGCCCACTGACTCCACTGGTTTTCAGCTTACAGCCCTTGTCAGAACAGCCAGAGTTAATCCTTCTCACATCACTTGCTGTTCCCTGAGCTGGGCTTTCCAGCCTCTTATTCTGCTTCTCTCTCTCTGGAGTGTGGACATCCCTGGCAACTTGTTGGCAAAGCCTCTCTCCATAGTCTCTCTCATATCCACCCCATCCTCCTGCATTAGTGCCCTATTATCTACACAACTGCTGTGGGGCTGCCAATCAACTCTGGCTGAGCAGGCAAGCCATTTCTGCATTACTCCTTAGCTTGCTTTTGGGCTGTACAGATCCTGTGACATGATCTGTCCCATAAAGGACTTGTGTGCCTCCTGCAGTAATCCCCAACACATGGCATTAATCACCAGGGTTTGGCAAACCTGGTTCCTACTAGTTATTGCCTCTTTTGGGGAGAGAGCATCCTTATGTGAAAGCGGCGAGGAGTCCTGTGGCACCTTATAGACTAACTGAAGTGTTGGAGCATAAGCTTTCGTGGGCAAAGACCCACTTCGTCAGATGCATGTAGTGGAAATTTCCAGAGGCAGGTATAAATATGCAGGCCAGAATCAGGCTGGAGCTGATGAGGTGGATCCAATCAGGGAGGATGAGGCCCACAGACTGTGAATGGCTCCCTAACTACAAAAGCAGCTTCTCCTCTCTTGGAATTCACACCTCCAGATCAGCTACTAGAAGTGGGCCTCATCCTCCCTGATTGGATCCACCTCATCATCTCTAGCCTGATTCTGGCCTGCATATTTATACCTGCCTCTGGAAATTTCCATTACATGCATCTGACGAAGTGGGTCTTTGCCCACAAAAGCTTATGCTCCAACACTTCAGTTAGTCTATAAGGTGCCACAGGACTCCTCGCCGCTTTTGCAGATTCAGACTAATATGGCTACCCCTCTGATCCTTATGTGAAAATCTATAAAATTGAGTATGAAATGTGTTCCTCTTGAGCCATGCTATAGACCTGAATAGATAATTCTATCCCTGCTACAGAAATTGACAGGATGACACACGCAAGTACAGTTTGTGGTATATGCCATTGATTTCACTCTTATTAATCCTATCGTTATTTTCTATAAGGGCATTATTTGTTAGTATGCGGAGACCACTACCTCTCACACACTACCAGAACTTCTGTACTGAAGTAGTTGTTAAATCTAGATTGGTCTCTTGTCTTAGCCCAGTAGAGCAGTTAGGGCAGGGGTGGGCAATAATTTTTGATGGAGGGCCACTACCAGATTTTGGAAAGTGATGTAGGGCCGCACTCTTCCATGATATTAATGGAGAAGATACAGGGTCTGGGATGGAGGTTGGGTGCAGAGGGGAACTTGGGGTAAGGGATTGGGGTGCAAGAGGGAGACTGGGAGGGAGTTTGGGTGAAGGAGGCAGTTGTGACCTAGGGGTAGGTGACTGGAGTGCAGGGGTTTGAGATGTGACCTAGGGTAGGAGGGGATCGGGGTGCCAGATCTGGGAGGGGGTACGAGTACAAGAGGGAGACAGAGGGTTTGGGTATGTTGAGTGTGGGGGTAGAGGGTTGGGGCAGGGAGGGGCTGGGGTGCCAGAGGCGGGCTGTGGCCAGGAGACTTACCAGCCAGCATCCAAACCAGTCTGTCTGCAGAGCTTAAAACGTTTCCCAGCCAGCCAGCCTGCTTGCCTGGCCCTGTACTTCAGTGAATAACTGAGCCGAGGAGAGGGGGTTTGGTTCTTCTTGGCTGCCTGTTATTCAAACAAGCAGCTCCCATTGGCTGGTTTCTGGCCAGAAACAAACCAATGGGATTGTGCTGGGTGCGAGGGCTTCTGAAGCTTCCCCCCTCCCCACATTTTAAAACAGAAACAGAGCCTGGCAGCCATGTTTCTGCAGGGTGTATAGGGCTTCAGGGCAAACAGGGGAGCCTGCCTGGGGCTCGCTGCTTCCTCCACAGGCCAGATTCAGTGGCTTGTATTTTGCCCAGGCATGAGTTAGTAAATTTCTCCTTGATCAACCTACCCAGATCTCCAGTCCAAGTGCAGTGTAGAATACTGAATACTTTCCTCCACTCATCCATGAGCAAAAGAAAGGGGAGAGATAGACAGTAGATGGAGCCTTGGTTCCATACCATATCTGGCTATGTTAATAGCAGGGCATGAGCTGCACCCAATTAAAGGCTGCAGTATCTTAGTTCTCCACAGTGAGAGGGAAGCACATCACTATTCCCTCTTGGGCAGGAGCAGTTATATGCTGTGACTAGACCCTATCAAAAAGCAGGCCAAGAGGGCCATTTGGCCTGGGCCTCAGGAGACAAAGGGGCCTCAAGTTGACATTCTTCTACCAGGTCATTTACATTGTTATAACTGCAAAGTGTACAAAGACAAAAAAAGTATATACACACCTGCAAAAAATTGATTTAATTCATTATGGGACCTTGGGCCTTCACCAATTTTTTGGTCACATCTGAGTTTTCATCTACATGGCGGGAGACTGGAGTAGCTTCTGTGATTAGCAATTCTACATTATGAAATGCCATTTACAGTCTTTGCATAGTTTAAAGGTTTTTAAAGCCATAATTAATTCTGTTACCATAAAGTGATTTTGCATGGTCTGAGGGGGAGTATAATCTTTAAATTAGATATTTATCTCTACATAGGAGATTTGTGTTCCTGTTTTTCCTTATGTCTTTGTATACAATAAGCATATCAGGCTCAGCTGTAAGCAACCTCTTCATCCAGTTTTAGATTCACCTTAAAAGTTTATTACAAAAAAAATCTTTAAATTCTAGTTGTTTAATAAACTTTATATCTAATCTGGCAATTGCCCTGTGTTCATATTCATAACACACCAGTTATTAGAGGAATTTAATAATGGGAACACATTAGATGAAATTTCAAGACTTTGAAATAAGGCTATAAGGGCTATAGTAAACAACACCCCCAAACCATTATTATATAATATTCATTGTGAAGTATATACAATTAAAATTTTGTATAAGCAATAGCCTTTAGTGAATTTATTGTGTGTTACTGTATTTTAAAAGAACCCCTTTATAAAAATGAAGCAAAGATTTGAAAGTAGTGCAAGTAGGAGACAGCAAAAACAGAGTGAAGCAGCATTTAAAATTTTAAAGCCAATAAAATAATTTCTCATCGAAAAGACACCTTAGCCATTAGACGGTGACCATGCTGACAGTGACACTTCCAGTTCTGATGATGAATACTTTGTACCCACAACGGACATGTCAATGCCACTGCCTCAAAATGAGGAGGTGTAAAGGGTTCACTCTCCTGTGAGCGCTCCTATGGCCAAGGGCCCATCTGCAACTTTCAGCCCAGCTGTTCTCCGGGGGGCAAAGATGTTCCTGAAAGATTTCTAGTCCATTGCCTGGGACCAGGCATCTTCTTACCCCCTTGCTGCAGCTTCTGAGGGTTTGGGGGGGGGGGGGGGGAGAGAGAATGACCCAGGCCCACCCACTCCTCTGGATCCCAGCTCAGGGACTCTGAGTAGCAGTTGGCTGCTCAAACTCTCTAGTTCCTGCTGCTACCTTGCTCCCTGGGCCACTTTGCCAAGACACTGCTCCATCCTGCTTGCCCTCTCTCAGGGCTTTGAGTCCTGGTTCTCAACACCCTGTCCCGAGTGTTGCAGTTTCGTAGCCAGTTGTAGCTAGTCTTCAATCCCTGGATCTAGGCCTTAACCAGGTCTAAAGTTCAGCTCTCTCTCGGAGCTGGCCAAGGTTCTGCTGTCCTCCCAGTCAGAGCCTAGATCTGGTTGGGTCCACCTCTAGTAAGGAACCGGCAGACCCTGTCCCAGCAACTTCTTTTATATCATCCTGCCGGGCCCTGATTGGCTGCCTCTGCTGCAGCCACTCTATTCTGCTTGGAGGACCTCTTTCTTGTTCTTTTCCCTGGGGCAGAGTGCAGCAAGACCTCCAGACTCCAGCAGTGGACAGCAGGGCCTGGTCTACTCCACAGGGGTCATTAATCAAGACACAGAAATGCCAATAGTAGTGATAGATGCAGAATCTACACTCAATTTAGAGACTGAGAGAGCAGAAAATGAGGACCTCAGATGCTGTGCAGCGAGAGCATGAACTTAAGACTAGCACAAGACACAGTGTAACAGTGGCATCTGAACCTGATATTGGACTTCTTGATAAGAACAATGTTGCTCAAATGCAGTCATTTCTCAAAGTTAGTTGTTTTCAGATTCCAAGTAGTATACCAAAAGAAACTGAAAAAAAAATCATGCTTTTCCCACTCATCTATGACAAAACTAGTCAAGTGGAGAGATCAACAAAATATGCTGGCTCTGCTGGAGAATGGAAAAGCAAGCTCTGAACTGTGTACCATGTTTCATTTTTATCAGACATTACTTATGTATCCAGTTGGAGCATCAGTAGAGGTTGGAGGAAGTTGAAAGACCAAGTACCTGCACATGAAACTTCAGTATCACATAGTTATCTTTATGTTATTTGGAAATCAGCTAATAGAGCAGCAGTAGCTAACAGTTCAATTGAAAATTTACTTCTGAGTGAAACAAACACAGAAACTGATAATTGGAAAACTCCTTGAGCGCATATTGAATGTCATTATTCTTCTTTCTAAGTGGGGACTGACTTTGTTTGCTTCCATTCAACATATCAATGACCCTATAAACAGAAACTTTCTTGGTATACTTGAGCTTCTTAGCAAAAATGAGTCATACTTATCAGGCCATGAATCATAAGAGAGTGGAAAATGCATGCAAGTCCATTGTCTGTCTACCTAAATACAAAATGAGTTACAGCTGTGTGGGACATTTGTGCAAACAACAATTCTTGAAGAGATACAACATGTGAAGTACTTTTCAATTATTAATGCAACTCCAGACTGTTCTCATAAAGAACAGATTATCTTGGTTGTTCAATATGTTAAAATTGCAGAAGTTCAAAGGTTTCAGTTGAAGGATGATTCATTCTCTTTGATAATTTCACGGAAAAAAAAACTAGAAAAGAAATTGCCACTCATGTGTTAGGAATTCTGGAAGGCTTCAAATTAAATTTCAAGTCTGCATTGACCAAGCCTATGACAATGGATCCAATATGGCTGGGAAGTACAACTGAGTACAAGCAGTCCTTCTTGAGCAAAATCCAACTGTATTTTCTCCAGTTGTGACAACCACACACTAAATCTTGTCAGTGTTGATTGCATTGATCATGCAAGGAAGCAATCACATACTTTGTACAATTGCTGGATTGTTCCAACCTCTTCAGTAGCACTCCTCAAAAGTGGGAAATTCTGAACAGCATCTGCCTGTTTCCCTTCACGGCATGTTGACAATGAGATGGTCAGCACGAATTGATGACATTAAACCAGTTGCACAGCATTTGGACTCTGTGAGAAAGGCTTTAAGTGAGCTTGAATCTCTTACTCTCACTGCACAGGTTCACACTGAGCTTATGTCAATTCAGAAGTGTGCATCCAAATTTGAATGCATTTTAATGCTTTCCTTGTGGATGAAGCTTCTAAAAATGATCCACGAAACTAATCTTGTAATTGAAGCACGCAGTGCTACATTAGATGTTGAGGGATAACATTGAACGACTTCTTAAAGATATTCAAAAGATTCATGGTCAATGGGATGCAATCCTTTGAGTCCAAATCAGTAGCACAGGGTATTGACATTTCATCTGTTTTCTCTACCATTTGCAGCCTAACATGTCAATCTGATGCAGAAGTCAATTTTTGTTGTTGTTATTATTGACTCCATCAAGCCTGGTCTTACAGGTCGATTTGAGTCAGTGACAAATTTTTCCCTTTTTGGATTTGTTTGGGAGTTCAGAGAACTAAGATGAATATCTATATTCAGCAACTAAACAGTTTCAACAAAGGTACAAAGAAATTTCAGGAGATCTGTGACAATATTATCTTCCTGAAACTTATATATTCCACCAACTTTAAATCTGACTGCAAGCCAAAATAACTGCTTCCAGAAATATTCCATCTCGGCCTGTCGACTATATTTCCAAATATCACAATTGCTTTACATATTTTTGTCAGTCTTCCTGCCTCAGTGGCTTCAGGTGAATGCATATTCAATGTGTTAAAGCAAGTAAAGAACTATCATCATTCTACAATGGGACAAAAGCATTAACGGGCTTGCAATGCTTAACATTAACAGTGATTTTGCACATAAATTAGATTTTTCTTCAATTATAAACAAGTTTGCACACAACAAAACCAGAAAAGCATTCCTAAAATGAAGAGTTTTGCTTGCAGTGGAAATTCACAATTAAAGTTACATTTTTAATATACATGCTATTGGTATAATGATTTAAATGTTAATAAATAAGTGTCTCAAGTGTTAATTTTCATATATTCTTTTGGTTTTAGTATGACCCTCTGGATGAGAAGTTAGATATGTCAGGGGTCTGGGACGAGGGCTTCTAAACTCGACCTCTGTCATTCTCTCATAGCACCTGGTTGTGCTGTTAAAGTAATAATAAATACATAAATTATTTCCTCAGTTGTGTATAGCCAACTGAACTGTAAAGATTTTAGAGCATGAGCAGAATCTCCCCACAAAATCAATCTCCTTTAATGGTCTGAGCAAAGGTCTGACCTGAATCCAATAGAAAAAAAATCCATGGGACTTCTGAAAAAATAAAAACGAATGACCTCAGATGTCAAGGTGCAGAGCAATTCTGAAATTGATTACTCAAGTGTAGAATGACATGCCATCTGCTGTCATCCAATGATTTCTATCTTCAGTGTCCCCAAACCAAGCTACATGGATTATGCCTTGGGGAAAAAAAAAAAAAAAAAAAGGGAAATTGACCATTGACAAAAATTTTTCAGTGACAGTGACCTTTTGGAAGAGGCTGATGGACTAGATGGATCATGTCTATTCATTCTTTCCTTTTAAGAGTAATGCGTTACAGCCTCAATTATCCAAAGAATTTGCAGTAGCATTAGGAGACACCAGGGGACATGACACTGTTTCAGATAGAATATTGGGATAACTGAGGTTGTATTTATACTGAACACTTTTGACTAGAGTCACACACACAGAGAGAGAGAGAGAGAGAGAGAGAGAGAGAGAGAGAGAGAGAGAGAGAGAGAACAGTAACTTGCTCCTAAAATAATTTCACTGAAACTACTTGTCAAGCAAAGTAGTATACTTAACATGAGTAAGGGTAGCAGAAGTTTAACAATTCCCTGCAGAGGAATATTCTTTCCATTTCAGAGATGAGAAAATAAAGCCAGGGGCATGAGATGACCTGCTTAAGGAGAAACAGCAAACTGCTGTTGGAGCAAGGGTTAGAACCCTATTCTGCCTAATGTAATAATTAATCCACAAATCCATACAATTACTTAAGCATTTTAGATGATTCCACCCATTTTTTTTTTTTTTTTTTTTTTACTCACTTGCCCAGCTGGTTTTAAATTCTTCCCAATTTAAAATGGAGTACACTTATTGTCTTTCATTACTGTTCTAAAATAATAATCCCAACTTGGGATATAAAGCCTGTTGATGATGCTCTTATTTCTTGCTCAATTCATGTTCTTCAGCTGAAAAGGCTAGCTGAGGAATTCTGTTCTGCCTGCCTGCACAATGATTTCTGTTCCTGGGCTAGTATATTACAAATACCCCCTCACCCTCTGTATCAAATTTAAATTCTTCGGTCTCTCAGCCCTGCTGTATCCAGCCTCCCCACCTTTCTTTCGTGCTCTCATCCCTCTTCTGTCCTACACAGCACTCAAGCTATATGATTAATTATGGAGGAGATTTTCAGAGGCACAAATTAGAATTAGTCCAAAGCCAGAGACTAACATTCTTCTGCATTACCCAATACTGATGGAAACCCCTCCTTGCCCAATCTGCTGTATTTCTACCTCTCCACCAACAATGCTTCCTAATGGGGCCTGCCTGCTTGGTTTCATGTGTGGGATTGGAGCCTTAGTCCTCTCCTCAGATGGGTCTGATCATACAACATAACTGAAAAAATTATTAATCCTTTTCATGTTAAGAAAATCCAAACAAACTTTGCAAAACTACTACTGAGCAACTATTACTTTGTGAAACTACTACTACTAGATTGGGTCTCTTCCCATCCCCTGGTTGTGTTTGTACCTGGTGTAATTAGATTATAAGTACAGCTCGGAAAGACTTACACAGGTTTCAAATATTGTTTATATTACAATACTGCCTACTGATCTAAATCTCTCTATCCAGAGTGCACCAATTCGAATAGTAGCTCCAAGAGAGGAGTTTTCATGCCCAAAGAAACATATCACTGGATATTGTTCAATAGAGCTAGTAATCTGAGGGTTGCTCCATCCATGTTAGTTTACAGACAAAGCTAATTCGGGTGCAGCCACATTAAGATATCGGCCTTACTTTTATGCTGCCTTCATTTGCCTACCTGCAAGATGAACAGTAGCCATTCTAGCTACCATTCTTCATAGGGAAATTGCCAAGTTGCATTCTGTTTGGGGTTTTTTGTTTAAAACAAAAAACAAAAAGCAGCAAAACAAAACTGTGAGCTTAGTGGCCAGCAGGTGCTATAGACATCAAAAGTGACATCATCTAAACATCACGGGCAAGATGGGTGCCTTTGGCTCAGCCCAACTCCTGAAGTTTCTTGGGTTCGCTATTATCAATAGACATGTTCAGCTACCCCAGTTCTAGGCAGCAGTGGGGATGGTTTAAGCATCTTATTACTTGCTGCTCATGCATGCTACATTTTAGGAGAGGGGCATCAAAGATCTTCCTCTAGCACAGCCACTAAGTTTTTTCATTGTGCTTGCCTCGTGCTAGATGCTCATTGTCAGAATTTCTTTCTTTTTGATGAGTTTCTGCCCCTCCTTTAGTTTAGGTCTGGAAGGAAAAAGTTCCTTCCTTGCCAGATTGTTCCTTCAAACAAAACACAGAATGCATTCACTCCACTAGCTTCAGCCTGGAACCCCAATACCAGTTCTTACCATCTCCCCAGGCGCATAGAAGCAGTTTTCATTATTTGTATTAAGGAAGTGCCTCCAAATCCTTCTTCAAAATTGACAGATTCCAAAGCCAGAAGGGATCCACATGATCATCTCACCTGATCTGCTACTTAACACAGGCCAGAGAGCTTCCCTAGCATAATTCCTAGAATATATGTTATAGAATGAGAATGAGGTAGCAGTAAAATAACCATGGTAAACTGGGCATTAGTCATGGCTTGGAATCTGCCTGACTACCAGCATTGTCTTCTA
Organism: Pelochelys cantorii; assembly: GCA_032595735.1. Classification (NCBI taxonomy): domain Eukaryota; kingdom Metazoa; phylum Chordata; order Testudines; family Trionychidae; genus Pelochelys; species Pelochelys cantorii. Next base: position 22,687,311 of record CM064326.1, read on the forward strand.
GGCATCATGGCAGAGGTGAATTTTAAAAGAGGGAGCGAACGAGGGAATGGGTAGATGGATTTTATTGGGGAACTGAAGGAATGGGCAATGTATGGCAAGTAGTGAGCTCAAAGATTCAAATATGAGCAAGGCCCTGATTGTTATGAAAAGCCAAAAGGGGAAAATGTCACAAAAATCTTTGACCTGAAGTGACCCAGGCCAACTAATTGTATTCCCTTGGTTAGGTTGGATTATTAGCCCATCAAATACAGGGCCCTGAAGATTCTGATCCAGCCATCAGCTGACTGCTTCTTTGTGGCATCATTTCTTTTTAGGAATTTTATAGTGTCCAAGATATGGCTATAGTGCCTTTCATCTCAGAGCCTTTTGCAAATGTAGGGTGCAACTGGGCAGCTCTTTTCATGCTGGTGAGCAGTTTCTTCCACAAGCAGTCCCTTTGGCAGTCCGTAGGACTATATAAGCCAGTCACTACTCATACATATGAGTAAGATGCTTCCCAATCAGACCTTTCAATGAACACCACCTTTGCCAAGTAAGGGAGAATACCTCTTTCTAAGGGTCAGATTGCAAGTCCCTAACTCACCAAGAAGAGCAGTCCCTCACACCCACAGTCCCATTGAAATTATTAGTTAAGAACTAGGGGTCAAATGAAATTAATAAGCAGCAGGTTTAAAACAAAAGGAAGTTTTTCTTTACACAGGGTACAGTCAACCTGTGGAACTCCTTGCCAGAGCATGTTGTGAAGACCAGGACTTTAACAGGGTTCAAAAACAACGAGATAAATTCATGGAAGTTAGGTCCATCAATATTTCTTAGCCAGAATGGGTAGGGTGTCCCTAGCCTCTGTCTATCATGGGCAGGAGAGGGACACTTGCTGATTACTTGTTTCTGTTCACTCCCTCTGGGGCATCTGGCATTCTGTTGGAAGACAGAATACTGGGCTAGATGGACCTTTAGTATGACCTAGTATAGCTGCTCTTATTGTCTTATGTGAGTAACAATCCATCACTATTCAAGTCTAGTGGCACATTTCAGCAGGATGTTTAATTACCCATGAAATCCAAAAGGAAACTGCACACTACATTTGGAGAAAATGCTTGTACACTAAGGCAGCCCTTTTCTATAATTATTTTCTTCCTTGCTGCAATGCTGTGTTTTATAACAGTTATGTCACTAAACATGAGTCATGGGGAAGACAAACCAGTAAACCGACTGTACAATAATCAAATCAACACCGTGTAACTGAGAATTGAACACTTAAGTCTTTGCTTTTCCTGCCCTCCCCCCCCCCCCCAATAGACAGGATCCTTTGCCTAAAGATTCCAGTTCTATGGGCTGTAATACATGACTACAGCTTGTTACTTGTGAAAGAAAATTACTTTCACAAAGAAAACACTAAAGCAACATCTACAAAGTTGAAGCTTTAGTTTTAGTAAGGTCAGTTTGCTCAGGGCAAAGTCACCAGACAATCTTCTCTGGCATTTGTAGGACAAAACATCAACATATCAGTGATGTGTGTAAAAAAAGAGTTACAGCTTATGTGCTAGAGAGAGATAGATAATTTAGCCAAATCCCCACTGGCAAAATAAAAATAGGCAATAGCTGTAACCCCCACAAAACCTACAAACTTGCCTGCTTGTCAGACATCCATAAAACTAGCAGAACAATAAGGCCGTGTGACTGGGGAAAGAAAAAAACCACAGTGACGGTGCATCTTCACCTGCCAACAAAGCTCAAATAAAGTGTCTACAAATACAGAATTTAAGAACACATTCATTTCTCTCAGTAGAGGCAATATGGGAACCACAAATACTCAAAGGTGCTTTCTTGAGTGGATCATTTGTGTGCAGGCACAGACCGCGTACACATCAAACCTAACAGCTCCTCCTCAGCTAAGGCTACAACATAGGCAAAGAGCTTTGCTGCCTGAAATGCTACCCACAAGAAACCCAGTTGGGCACTTGAACCAAACACATGCCACTGGACTTATTTGTCAATCAAGGGCATACTTGTGTGCCATTCCCCATTCTGCCTCACTGCTCCATGAATGCAGGGCATTTAATCTACCTTGACAAGGAGACCAATTCTCTTATTGGATTTCTTGCACATTTTCATACTCTTCCTGCTCTAGAGGAGGAGGTAGACAAGAAAGCAGCTTTTGCACAATTGCAGTTTCACTGCGGTTACTAGGAGGGACACCATCCTTCTATTCTCAGAGGAGCTTTTAGGATGTGGGGCAGAGGGGAATGTTCTTTTAGTTTCAGGCCTGTCAAACTTTGTGCTCCTTTCTAAGAAAATGTAAAGACTAAGTCACATGGTCCCTAGCTATTACACAAATGCAACAGTAAAACCAAACCATTCATTTTCAAAGCCAGACGCTGAACCCTGAGATAATGTTCTATTACACAAGCTTTATTTCCATTACACCTAATGACTGATGTAGAGATAATCAATTTGTCTTCTGGATATTTATGCATTAGATTGCACTGTTATTCAAGGCTGCACACTGACTGGCTCTTAGAAAATGTGCCTCAGATGATTAGAAAGCAGATTTATTTGTACAAGTATTTTACAGGTAGACAGATTATTTCAATGTGTCCCTTCCACAGTTAAATGCCCCCCCCATCACCTTTCTGACAGCAGCTCATAGAGAAGCACATGCTACACTTCTAAAAGGATAGCACAGTAAAACTGAATTCACTGGAAGACAAAGAGACTCACAAAGGTTCTTAGGCACCTAAGTCCTATTGAAATCAATAGGAGCAAGACACCTTGGGGAGTCCCATCCAGTGTGGCTTCCTAGCTATTTGGGTGCTTCTATAGTATAGAAGCAAGTGAGGGCTTCAAATGCTAATGATCCATCCCTACAAGCTTGAAAGGTTGGGAACATTATCATCCCCATTTTAGTGATGAGAAACAGAAGCAGGGAGAGACCACAAGCCTGATTCTGTCACTTTTTCCCCGCAGCAGTACCTCAGTCCACAGCAGCACTATTGAGTAATTAGCCAATAGCCCGTCATAAAACGGGATTTTCGGGTCTCTCCTCCATGTCCATCCGTCCGTCCGTCCCCTCCCCCTCCCCTTCCCCCTCCCGCCTCTCACTCTCTTCTCCCCCTCCTGCCTCTCACTCGGGGGACCGTGGAACCCAAACAGCTGTTTGGGCTCCGCGCTCCCCACGTAGCACGGGGACCGCAGAGCCCAAATGGCCTCTTGTGCCGCTTGCTCCCCTGCCGCGGCCCGGTTGAGCAGCGCAGAACTCAGCCGAGCGCCACAGTGGGAGGCGAAGGGGGGGTGGGGCAGTGACGTACACAGCCGGTCCCCACCCCCTGGCCATGTACGTCACTGCCCCGCCCCCCTTCCCCTCCCGCCATGGCGCTTGGCTGACTTCTGCGCCGCTCAGCCGGGCCACCGCGGGGGAGCAAGCGGTGCAAACAGCCGTTTGGGGTCCACGCTCCCCATGCAGGACGGGGGTGCTGCATAGGGAGCACAGACCCCAAACAGCCACTTGCTCCCCCGCAGCAGCCCAGCTGAACAGCGCAGAAGTCAGCCAAACACCACGGTGGGAGGCAACAGCACCCCCAAGAGGCAAGACTGTAATGCTACAGAGTCACAGACATTGGGCTACTATATATATATATATATATATATATATATATATATATATATGATGTGGCAGAATCCAACCCTAGGGCCACACAAGGAAAAGCTGATTGAGCTGGGAAGTAGACTTCGAGATTCCCTGTCTACCACCATAACCACAAAGTAGTGTTTTTTCTTCCACCTCCCAACTGATCACACAGCTATGTGCTGCCCTTCCATCACACAGACTGGTCCATCAAAGCATAGTCAAGCCCCATGTTTACAGTTGCTACATTGCAAGGTAGACAACAGCCACTCCACACCTTAGGTCACACTCCTGCTGTACAGTCCTGGCCTCCTTTGACAGAGTCCACTCAGTACAGGTGGCACTTTCTCCTAGCCACTCTGGGGATTAGCTCTTTTCAGGTCCGAGGCCCTTTTCAGCTGCTTGCTGTACCCTCTGCTGCCACTATCTGCATTCCCTCTCTAATTCCAGGCCTGTCTGATCTTTGAGGCTCAGCCCTTCAACCAGGATACTAACCATATTTCCCCCTTCTGGGGGGTAGGGTCAAAGACTTCTCTTGCCAGCAATCTCAAGCAGTCTTCCCCTTCAGTGCCCCTCCCTGTTGCTAAGGAAATACCCACCAGCCTTCTTTTCCCTCCTAGACCTTGCTGCCTTTCTCTGCACTTTACCTGGCTCTCCCCATTCCTCTAGGTTTGCAAGTCCAAATACCCTCCTCCCAGACCATACCTACCTCTATCACCTCAAACACACCTCTCTTCACTCAGGGAGACACTACAACCTCCAGGGCTTCTGAGCCCCTGACTTTATAAATCCAGCCCAGCACATTATTCCTCATCCAGGCTCCCTCTCTGAATCAAGATATTTCTTAATCACCTGATTCCCCTCAGCTTTGGCATGTTGGGTTAATTAGCCCCCTTCTTAGTCTGCATTAACCCTTTCAGAGCAGGTGTGGGATCACCATCAGACCACGCCATCTCAAAAAACTATATTAGAACTGGAAAAAGTATAGAGAAGGGCAACCAAAATGATTAGTGGTATGGGACAGCTTCCATATGCGAAGAGATTAAAAAGACTGGGACTTTCAGTCTGGAAAAGAGATGACTAGGAGGGGCTATGATAGAGGTCTATAAATCTGGTGGGGAGAAAGTGGATAAAGAAGTCTTATTTACTCCTTCTCATAACACAAGAACCAGGGGTCATAGTGAAATTAACAGGCAGCAGATTTAAAATAAACAAAAGGAAGAATGTCCTCACACAACACATAGTCAACCTGTAGTTTCTCTTTCCTAAAAAGACATAATTCTTGGACTGGTTGATTTGCAATTTAAATATTCACTCATTGCACTCAGTACATCAGGTGCTTCTTAATCTACAGTGGAAAAAAGAAACAGAAAAAGAAAAATGTCCTTTTATTTCTAAACAGTACTTTGATTGCAGTACAGCACAGAATGTTCTGCACAGATAAAATGTAGAAGATTGCTCTGGACATCTCTTTATATAGAAAGGCAATATTTTCTTTTAATTTGGCTTTATGAACAGCATCCAGCCACTTGAAGACCTTGAAAAATCCCCTCAAATGTGAAGTAGTACAGCATTTGCTTTAACCATGGAGCCAATTAACTCTCCAGCAGTGTGGAAAACAGCTTTTGAGCTGTATTTATTGATGCATAGATTTCACAGTACTGTGATATTTGAAGACAAATTGCAGTGCCCACAATTAAGACAGTTGAGGAATTGGCAAGTGAAATCCAGTGATGAAAGACCAACAGAAAGGGCAAGTGAGTCAGATTGGTCAGGATGATACAATCTATATGACCTTAGTGCCCTATTCCTACTCATTTATTTCCCAATTAAATATAACTTTTTATTCAATCAGTTGAAATATACTGCAGGTTACTGATGTACTGCTCCTAGGAAGAAGCAATAAGCTAAAGATAAACCAGTGGGTGAACACTGTTTCATTTCACTTTGGTCTTTTTTTAAATGTATTTAAAGATAACTAGTTCAGTGCAAGGTAGGGCAGTTAGGTACTAGTCCTGTGAGATGCTGAGCATCCTTGCTTATCCTTTATTTTAATGAGGGCTAAAATTCTCAATAGCTATTGGGACTGGACCCATAACAGACCCTATACAGATAAAATGCTTGGTACTAAGAAGGTAGCAGACTAATGAGATGTCTTTGTGAGCAATAAGAGTAGGGGAAACATATGAGGTATTTACTAGATGGAAGAGACAGAGATTCAACTACCAGTTGCAAAATAGTTACAGCAGGGTTGTAGCTGTTTGGCTTTGCCAAATCCAAAGGGTCACCCCCACTCAAGCATACTTGCACTGGATAGAGTGTAGATAGAACGACTGATAGAAAAGAATTACAGCCAAGGCAGGCCTGCAGACAGATAACCATACTTAAAACCAATGACTCCGGTGGCAGGTGGGATAGAATCATAGAGCTGGAAGAGACCTCAGGAAGTCATCAAGTCCAGCATCCTGCCCGAGGCAGGACCAGTCCCAACTGAACCTGTGACCTGAGGCACTAAAGCAGTGACAGGCTAGATATGGCCTGCCAAGCCTTTTAGTCTGGCCACACCCACCCCTGTAGTAGGGAGCAGCGTGGATCAAAGTAGCTAGCTGCTCTGTGTGGCCCTTTGCACTGGGAGGAGAAAAAAGGCAGAAGCATCAGCACACTGCTCTCACCCCCAGCAAAATATCTCTGTTCCTATTGGCCAGAAACCAGCTAATGGGAGCTGAGAGATTTTGCTGGGGGCAGGAGGAGCAGTGCAGCATAATTTCAGAGCCTCCATGGGCTGGTTTCTGACCAATAGAAGCTGAAAGATTTTGCTTAAGGTGGGGCAGTGCCTAAAGCCTCTCCCTCCCTTCCCACAGCACAGAGAGCCACATGCACAGCCAGCAGTCTAGGGCTGATGGCAGAGAAGCCTGCCTTAGAGTGCTGCTGGCTGGGAGCTGCTTAGGTATGTACCTCCCAGATACAGAATGCCTCTGGCACCCCAACCCCTCTTGCACCCCAACTCCCTCCCAGATCCTGCACCCCTCCTACACCCTATCCCAGGCCAGAATCCTTCTCCTGCACTCCTAGACCCTACACTCCAATCTGCTGCCCCAGATCATAGCCCCCTCCTTCACCCAAACTCCCTCTCAGACCCCACACGCTCTCCTGCACAACAGTCCCCTACCCGGAGCTCCCTTCTGCACCCAACTTCCATCCCAGAACCCACAGTCCCTCCATAGAAAAGTGCATCCCTTGACCACTTACCAAAATCTTGATGTGGCCCCTCATAAAAAATTATTGCCCACCTCTGGGCAAAAGCCATGTGCCTCTACCCCATGAGCTCAAAGCCAAATGTCTATTAGCTAAGAGTCTACTTATTCTCCCTTGTCAGGGGTCTCGGTGCCTCTGGGTTACACATAGAAATGCTATCTAGCCTGGCTTTAGAAAATTCTTATAATTCATCAGAATTTTCATGTCAAGCTTCTTATGAGAAATTATTTTTATATGTGGCATATTAATCTATATGGCCATCTCATGAAAACTAAAGCACTTCTTACCTCACCTCATTAAATGATATGTAAACAAATTACCACCTCATAAATATTTAATTTAGTGGAAAACAATTGCCATCCCTCTCAGTTAACAATATTTCTTCCTTTGTGATCTGTTATTGTCTGTAGATTCCAAGACACATCTCTATTTTCCCCTCCTTGTTACCTGACTTTCAGAACTCAGATTTGGGCTAATTTCCCAACATCAACAATGAACTTAACTTGGTAAATAACTCCACTGTTCCATCCAAATGTTCTCATTGGGAGAAACTTCACTAGGTTTCCATGTAACACCTTTTATGTTACACAAAACACTAACATTCCGTAATGAATAAACTCCCAGTTTTAATGGGAGGAATGATTTTTTTCCTAATAGTTTTTATAGAAATAGGTCCAAATAAAAACCCTAAACTCTGGGCTAATTCACAACCTGATCCTGATACAGAAGGAAATTTTTTAACTGGTCTCTAATAGGGCAAACTTTAGAAGAACCAAAATTCAGGGGGACAGCTTCTCAATTAGTTGAAACTGGCATTGCTTCATTGATTTCAGCTGAGCTATGCTGCTTTATACCAGTTGAGAATATGTTTTTCAGTTCATATCCTCTCATTTTTCACAATATTCACCTGAGTACGTGGTGAGAAGCTGACAGGAAATTCACAGACAAATTAGGTCCATGGGCATGGGATAGAATTCTAACTATAGGGCAAGAGCATCATCTCTGAAGACCCCCACCTAACTGGCTTTTCCCCTTGCCCAGACAGAAGGGCAGAAATGTCATCACTGCTGCAGCATCCCCTCTTGCCTTGTACTTTGCAGAAGCTCTCCCTTACAGAGGGTCTCGGGAGCAGGGCTAAGAATAGGAGTAGGTGAAGCAGAGAAGCTGTTGGTCTCCAAGGCCCAGATCCTTATAAAAGTGGGCTGGAGCACATGACCTACGAGGAGAGGATGAGGGATTTGGGTTTGTTTAGTCTGCAGAAGAGAAGAGTGAGGGGAGATTTGATAGCAGCCTTCAACTTCATAGAATACTAGGACTGGAAGGGACCTCGAGAGGTCATCGAGTCCAGTCCCCTGCCCTCATGGCAGCACCCAGTACGGTCTAGACCATCCCTGATAGACATTTATCTAACCTACTCTTAAATATCTCCAGAGATGGAGAGTCCACAACCTCCCTGGGCAATTTATTCCAGCATTTGACCACCTTGACAGTTAGGAACTTCTTCCTAATGTCTAACCTAAACCTCCCTTGCTGCAGTTTAAGCCCATTGCTGCTTGTTCTATCCTCAGAGGCCAAGATGAACAAGTTTTCTCCCTCCTCCTTATGACACCCTTTTAGATACCTGAAAACTGCTATCATGTCTGCCCCTAATCTTCTCTTTTCTAAACTAAACAAACCCAATTCTTTCAGCCTTCCTTCATAGGTCATGTTTTCTAGACCTTTAATCATTCTTGTTGCTCTTCTCTGGACCCTCTCCAATTTCTCCACATCCTTCTTGAAATGTGGTGCCCAGAACTGGACACAATACTCCAACTGAGGCCTAACCAGAGCAGAGTAGAGCGGAAGAATGACTTCTCGTGTCTTGCTCACAACACACCTGTTAATGCATCCCAGAATCATGTTTGCTTTTTTTGCAACAGCATCACATTGCTGATTCATATTTAGCTTGTGGTCCACTATAACCCCTATATCCCTTTCTGCTGTACTCCTTCCTAGACAGTCGCTTCCCATTCTGTATGTGTGTAACTGATTGTTCCTTCCTAAGTGGAGCACTTTGTATTTGTCTTTATTAACCTTCATCCTGTTTACCTGAGACCATTTCTCCAATTTGTCCAGATCATTTTGAATTATGACCCTATCCTCCAAAGCAGTTGCAACATCTCCCAGCTTGGTATCATCTGCAAACTTAATAAGCATACTTTCTATGCCAATATCTAAATTGTTGATGAAGATATTGAACAGAGCCGGTCCCAAAACAGACCCCTGCAGAACCCCACTTGTTAAACCTTTCCAGCAGGATTGAGAACCATTAATAATTACTCTCTGAGTACGGTTATCCAGCCAGTTATGCACCCACCTTATAGTAGCCCCATCTAAGTTGTATTTGCCTAGTTTATTGATAAGAATATCATGCGAGACCATATCAAATGTCTTACTAAAGTCTAGGTATACCACATCCACAGCTTCTCCCTTATCCACAAGACTCGTTATCCTATCAAAGAAAGCTATCAGTTTGGTTTGACATGATTTGTTCTTTACAAATCCATGCTGGCTGTTCCCTATCACCTTACCACCTTCCAAGCGTTTGCAGATGATTTCCTTAATTATTTGTTCCATTATCTTCCCTGGCACAGAAGTTAAACTAACTGGTCTGTAGTTTCCTGGGTTGTTCTTATTTCCCTTGTTATAGATGGGCACTATATTTGCCTTTTTCCAGTCTTCTGGAATCTCTCCTCTCTCCTATGATTTTCCAAAAATGATAGCTAGAGGCTCAGATACTGCCTCTATCAGCTCCTTGAGTATTCTAGGATGCATTTCATCAGGCCCTGGTGACTTGCAGGCATCTAACTTTTCTAAGTGATTTTTAACTTGTGGGTTTTTTTTATTTTATCTTCTAACCCTACCCCCTTCCCACTAGCATTCAGTATGTTAGGCATTCCTACATCAGACTGCTCGGTGAAGACCGAAACAAAGACATCATTAAGCATCTGTACCATTTCCAAGTTTCCTGTTACTGTTTCTCCCTCCTCACTGACCAGTGGGCCTACCCTGTCCTTGGTCTTCCTCTTGCTTCCAATGTATTTATAAAAAGTCTTCTTGTTTTCCTTTATTCCTTTAGCTAGTTTGAGCTCATTTTGTGCCTTTGCCTTTCTAATCTTGCTCCTGAATTCCTGTGTTGTTTGCCTATATTCATCCTTTGTAATTTGTCCTACTTTCCATTTTTCATATGACTCTTTTTATTTTTAGATCATGCAAGATCTCGTGGTTAAGCCAAGGCGGTCTTTTGCCATATTTTCTATCTTTCCTATGCAGCGGAATAGCTTGCTTTTGGGCCCTTAACAACGTCCCTTTGAAAAACTGCCAACTCTCCTCAGTTGTTTTTCCCCTCAGTCTTGACTCCCAGGGGACCTTACTAGCAGCTCTCTGAGCTTACCAAAATCTGCCTTCCTGAAATCCATTGTCTCTATTTTGCTGTTCTCCCTTCTACCCTTCCTTAGAATTGTGAACTCTATGATTTCATGATCACTTTCACCCAAGCTGCCTTCCACTTTCAAATTCTCAACCAGTTCTTCCCTAGTTGCTAAAATAAAATCTAGAACAGCTTCCCCTGGTAGCTTTTTCAACCTTCTGAAATAACAAGTTGTCACCAATGCAGTCCAAGAACTTATTGGATAGCCTGTGCCCCGCTGTGTTATTTTCCCAACATATATCTGGATAGTTGAAGTCCCGCATCACCACCAAATCTTGGGCTTTGGGTGATTTTGTTAGTTGTTTAAAAAAAGCCTCATCCACCTCTTCCGCCTGGGTAGGTGGCCAAAAGTAGACTCCTAGCATGACATCACCCTTGTTTTTTACCCCTTTTTGCCTAACTCAGAGTCTCTCAACACTTCCGTCTCCTATGTCCATCTCCACCTCAGTCCAAGTGTGTACATTTTTAATATATAAGGCAACATCTCCTCCCTTTTTTCCCTGTCTATCCTTTCTGAGCAAGCTGTAACCTTCCATACCAACATTCCAATCATGTATTATCCCACCAAGTTTCTGTGATGCCAACAATGTCATACTTCCTGAAGGGAGGTTCCAAGGAGGATGGAGAGAGGCTGTTCTCAGTAGTGACGGATGGCAAAACAAGGAGCAATGGGCTCAAGTTACAGTGGGGGAGGTCTAGGTTGGATATTAGGGAAAACTATTTCACTAGGAAGGTGGTGAAGCACTGGAATGGGTTCCCTAGGGAGATGGTAGAATCTCCATCCCGAGAGGTTTTTGTCTCGGCTTGACAAAGCCCTGGCTGGGTTGATTTAGTTGGGATTGGTCCTGCTTTGGGCAGGGGGCTGGACTTGATGACCTCCTGAAATTTCTTCCAGCCCTATGATTCTATGAAAAGTACTTAGATGTTGATTGCAGTGGGAGTTAAGTGTCCAAATACCTTTGAGTGTCTGGCCCAGAGCTCCACCCTTTGCTCAGCTAGTAGCCAGACAAGAGGCTATCCTAATGCAGCTAACTCTACAGAAAGTAATATTGGTGCCCGCAAAGGACCATCCGCAACTACCGTTGGGCAGCCAGAGGGGGATTAGGAACATAAGAACATAAAAATGGCCATATTGGGTCATACCAAATGTCCATCCAGCCCAGTGTCCTGTCTGCTGACAGTGGACAATGCCCGATGCCCCAGAGGGAAGGAATACAACAGGTAATCATCACATGATCCCTCTTCTGTTATCCATTTCCAGACAAACAGAGGCTAAGGACAACATTCCTATTCATGCTGGCTAATAGCCATTGATGGACCTAACCTCCAGGAATTTATCTAGCTCTTTTTTGAACCCTGTTAAAGTCCTAGTCTTCACAACATCCTCTGGCAAGGAGTTCCACAGGTTGACTGTGGACTGCATGAAGAAAAATGTCCTTTTGTTTGTTTTAAACCTGTTACCTATTCATTTCATTTGATGACCCTTACTTCTTATATTATGGGAACAAGTAAATAACTTTTTCTTATGAACTTTTTGCACACCAGTCATGATTTTATAGACCTCTATCATATTCCTCCTTAGTCTCCTCTTTTCTAAGCTGAAAAGTCCAAGTCTTTTTCAACAAATTGCAACCAGCTCCTTCAGGAGTCATGTTGCTATAGGCATGAGAGCCAGAGAAGCCATGCAGAAGGGAGTCAGGGGAGGGGTGGAGTATCTTATTTGTCCTCTCTGTTTATATGGTAGGCTCTTCAAAAGAAGGTATCTAGCTTGGTGTTTGTATAGTGCCCAGCACAGTGGAGCCCTAGTCTCTGCCACCCACTGTATGTGCTTCTATAGCACAAATAAATAAGAAAAACCTAAGCATTCCCACTCTAGTGATTAAAAAAGGGACCTCAAATATTCCCAGATACACCCTAATTAACATTACAGAGCAGTTGTACTTCTACAGGAAAACAGGTTATTATGAAACCTGAAAATTCGGAGTGAAGGTTAAACTCTAAAAAGAGGTATGGAAATGCACAGCTAGGGCACTCAGTCAGCCTTACCTCTGTTTTGTAGCAATGCAATGCGATAGCCACACAGTTGCAATGAGTGCATAATAGCGTTGTTAATCTTAGACCTGTTTAAACTAATTTTTAAAGACGTTTTTCCTCAGGATGTCACTACCTGTCACTAATTAATTTTAATTCATAAACAAATCAACAATTTCTTCATAAGTCAGAAAATTCATTCAAAGAGCAAGGGCTGTAAATATGGAGATGAGACATTGCGCTCTTTAAACATAATGGTTGGCTGAATCCCTGCTTTAAGGGAAAAACTCAGCTCATCATTAACAATGGAACCTTAATTGGAGTTTCCATTTAGAGCTGCCACTTCTTCAGCTATCTTTCTTCAAATTGCTGCCTGAGGGACAGTGCTATCACCTGCTTCCCAGCTAGGGATGTAAGCAACTAGTTGAATGAGCCGGGGCGGGTGGGGGAGAGCAGGAGTCAGTGCTAGGAGGAGCCGGGTTCTTAGTACATTTAAAGTGTAGAGCCGCAGCGGGAGCACCCCCCGCCCCTTATTACCTAATCGAATAGTCAATGGGAATTCCATCATCTACTTGAATAATTAATTAACTGATACTTAACATCCCTATTCCCAGCGCCCCCTGCCAGAGGGACAGCACTATCAGTGCTTGCCAGCCCCACCTGCCCAAGGGACAGCGCTATCGACTGCTTGTCAGCACCCCCTTCCTGAGGGTTAGCTCTATCAACTGCTTGCCAGTGCCCCCAACTGAGGGCTAGTGCTATAGACTGCTTACCTGCATTCCCCTGCCTAGGGCCCTAGGTCCCCTAGACCACTGAGAGAGTTATCTCTGCTACATAGGCCAAGATGCCATGCCTACTCTGTTAATTCACCTCTCCCCACAGTAGGCCGCAATCCTATGCCCTCATACTACACAAGGCCCTGGTCTACACTAGGGACATATTTCGAAATAAGCCCCCTTATTTAAAAATAATAAGCAGACCATCCACACTACCAAGCCCGTTATTTCAAAATAAGGGGCTCGTTATTTCAAAATCTGTACTCCAGCTTTCCTTAGGGAATAATGCTAATTTCAAAATAGTTATTTTGAAAGAGCAGTAGTGTGAGGCTCCAGTGCCAATATTTTGAAATAACTACTTCCCAGAATAATTCCAAGTAATTACTCCCCATTGCTTCCTGTGGTGCTACGTTGAAGTAGCGCATCCACAATAATAGTGCCTGCCTTGGACTAATTTCAAGGCTCCTACATAGTGGGGACACACTATTTCGTTTTTGTTTTTCAGGAGTTATTTCAAAATCAGTTATTTCATCATAATTTCCTAGTGTAGGTGTAGCCCACATGCCTAGTGTGGTTCACTGTCCCATATAGAGGCACTTAGACCACTTACAGCAAGAGATAAGAACAAGGGAGCTCTCTAGCCTAAACTGCAAGCTGGCTGGCTTTATGGCTCAAGCTGTAGATGCTCCGGTAGTAAGCTTTAGAGGTTCCAGGTTTAAATCCAGACAGTGGTGGTCACATAGACATGCCCTTAGAAAATAATTATTTAAAAGAGAAAGCAAGGGATTGTATACAGCTGAGTCCAACATTCCTATCATCATGGGGTTAAAGCACTGGACTTATTTGGAAGATTTGGGTCCATTTTCCAGGTGTGTCCAGATTTCCTGCGTAACTTTGGGCAAACCACTTAGGGCCTGATCCAAAGTCCCCATGTCAATAGGTTTGTCTCCATTCCCCATCTGTAAAAGATGGGTGAGAGCACTTGCCTATGTTGCAAATGTCTTCTGAGGATAAATTCATTAACTACCATGAGGTGCTTAGATACTACAGTCACGAGCATCAGAGAATATCTGATACATACATAAAATAAATTCATTCTAGGGAGTTGTGTAATTAAATCATCCGATAGCTGCAATGAATCAAAAGCTAGGCACAAGTAGAACCTTTCTCCACACCAGAGAGAAAAAATATATCAGAGACTGCGAAATTAATTGAACAAGTTACAGTAACCTTTCATGTATGAATGTTCATATGACACAATTGCATAAAATCTCTTATCACAACAACGCTGCAACTGGATATACAAGTTTCGAACTCCAAATAAATTTGCTCTATCAGATCCACAAGGACATTGGGAAGACAGCAGAGAAGTTAAAATGAATAGCTTAATTACCTGCTATAATTTATTGGACATAGGCAACTGAGTCAATGGATCTCTGAAATTAATTCACGATGTCCTTGAAATAAAGAAACTCTGCTTAAAATACCGACAGTTTTGTTATTTTTCATCCAAGGACAAACAACAAAATTATTTCAGGGCTCATTAGAACATGCTGGTGGGGATAGGACAAGATAGTAGCGAGTTCCTTCTTCTGTCCAAGATGTTCTCCTAATCTAAAGTCCATCACTCTACAGAGCAGATTCTCCATGTTTACACCAATTTAGCCCTCAATGAGGTTCATTAACAAAATGTGCACAGAGCCATTTGCTGAAGATTAAATTCTCACACTGTGGGATAAAATGAGGACTGATCAAGAAATTCTATTGCTTGATGATATTGATTATATGCAGTGCAGGCAGAAGTGAAAGAAGGCAGTGTGCCCTGGTGCACCGCTCTGGCAAGAGCCCTCTGGGGCACTCTGCAGAAAGAGCACACAGGGCAGCTTGCAGTGTGCTCTCCTAGGTGGGCTCCCAGGGCTCCTGCCGTGGTCTGGTGCTGGCAGTCCTATGCCTGCAGGCAGGTGAGGCAGGCAGGTATGAAAGTGGCCAGCAGGGGGCATACTGTAGGGGATGAGTGAGCACTTCCAGTCAGGCTCCTGGTGCATCCAGGCTTGTCCTGCTGCCCCTCTCTCGCTGGACACCAGGCAGCATATGTACAGTCCCTGGTGTGTGCTGTTCCAGTGGCCCCTAGGAAGAGGCCCCCAAAGGGACTGGCAGGCCAGAGGATCTGTGACTCCACCACCAGTTTCCCTGGAGCAGTGCCCCCACACAGGCGGTCCACATGTTCTGACAATGCAGCAAACAGGAGCAGTGGGTCAGGGGCCCATCCACCTGCCAGGTAAGGTAACTCAGCTGAGACTGGGACTGCCCCAGGCCCAAGCCTCCCTTCCCCCCACACTTCCTCCTGCACACACACATCCCAGTCCTCTCCCCAGAGCCTCCACACACACCCCTCCCACATCCCTAGCTCCCTGCCCTGAGCATCCCTACACATTTCCAGCACCCCTACCCGAGCCCTGTACCCTCACACACCCCAACTCTCTGCCCTGAGCCACTCAGACCCTCCCAACCCTGACTCCCACATTGTCCCATGTCCCCAGCCTCCTGCCCTGACTCCTGCACCTCTTCACACACACACTCAGGCATCTGCCTGAACCAATCCCTACCCCAGCCAACCCGGATTACAGTGGCCAGGCAAGTTGATAGGCTCACCAGGCCTCTGTGCAAGGTGGGAAGGGGATGACTCCAAGCTCCCAGAAGGAGTGGGGCCTCAGACGAAAGGGGCAGCCCGGTGCCTCAGCACTGCCCAGACCATTCCACTCAGCACTGTCTGGAGCGTGTTGCCCGGGGTGCCAGTGATGATTTAAAGGATTCAGGGCTCTGGCCACCACTGCTGCCACAGTAGCAGTGGCTGGGAGCCCCAGGCCCCTTTGACTTACGGTACCTCAGAGCATTTGCCTCCTTTGCCCCACCCACACCAGTGGGCCTAACAGTAGCACCTAAAGGTGCTAGTTGAAATAACAGCTCTAGTGTTCTGGATACTGGACAAACATATAGCGAGAGAGAATCCTTCCTGTGAAGAATATTATCATCTCTATTTTACAGAAAGGAAACTGAGGCACGGAGCAATAAAGTGACTTGCCCTCAGGAAGTTTGTGACAGAATTGGGGATTTCATAGACTCATAGAATACTAGAACTGGAAGGTACCTTAAGAGATCATCAAGTCCAATCCCTTGCCCTCATGGCAGGACCTAGCACCTTCTAGATCATCCCTGATAGATGTCTATCCAACCTGTTCTTAAATATCTCCAGTGATGAAGATTCCACAACCTACCCGGGTATTTTATTCCAATGTTTAACCACCCTGGCAGGCAGGAAGCTTTTACCAATGTCCAACCTAAACCTCCCTTGCTGCAATTTAAGCCCATTGCTTCTTGTCCTATCATCAGAGGACAAGGAAAATAATTTTTCTCCCTCCTCCTTGTAATACTCTTTTAGATACTTGAAAACTGCCATCATGTTCCCTCTCAGTCTTCTCTTTTCTAAACTAAACAAGTCCAATTCTTTCAGTCTTCCCTCATAGCTCATGTTTTCTAGACCTTTAATAATTTTTGTTGCTCTACTCTGGACCTTCTCCAATTTCTCCACATCTTTCTTGAAATGTGGTACCCAGAATTGGACATAATACTTCAACTGAGGCCTAATCAGCACAAGGTAGAGCGGAAGAATGACTTCTCGTGTCTTGCTCACAACACTCTTGTTAATGCATCCCAGAATCATGTTTGCTTTTTTGCAACAGTGTCACACTGTTGACTCATATTTAGCTTGTGGTCCACTATGACTCCTGGATCCCTTTCTGCAGGACTCCTTCCTAGACAGTCAATTTCCATTCTGTATGTGTGAAACGGATTGTTCCTTCGTAAGTGGAGTACTTTGCATTTGTCCTTATTAAATGGGTGCTTCGTGCCTCTATAGGTCAGATAACAAGGATGGCTTGGAATAAAACAACATGCTTGCCTTGAAATTAATAGTGTTCCTATGCTCTAGGTCTGTATGTAAGGGCTTCCCTGTCTGAGGGCCATGTAAATGAGGTCAGCATTTCAGTTACAAATATATTTTCTTTAAGGTATCAGGTCTTTTTGAGAATCCATCCTAAAGTTAGATGCAGCCATTCCTAATAGCGTAACAGCATAACAGCAATACCATGCACTTTTTTGTATCAGTTTGAATGTATTAAAATCAGTACACAGATTTTAAAGCCAGAAAGGACCATTGTGTGCATCTAGTCTGACCGCCTCCATAACAAGGCTATAGAAGTAAATTAATTCCTTCTACAAATCCAGTACCTGTAGTTGAACAGAGCATCCAATCTTCATTAAAGATTTCCAGTGATGAAGAGTCCATGACAAGTAAGTAAACTGTTCCTGTTGCTAATTATCCATAGGCCAGGTCTACACTAGACCTAGAAGGTCGGGTTAAGGTATGCAACTCCAGCTACATAGAATACATTGCTGGAGTCAGCTTATCTTAAGCCAAGCTTAGCACCGTCCCCACTGTGGAAGGCCGATAGGAGCAAACACTCCTGTCAGCTTCCCTTACTCCTTGCGACTCCAAGGAGTACAGAGGCCAGCCAGAGCTGTTCTCAGTATTCAATTTATGAGTATATACTAGACCCACTAAATCAAATGCCAGAATGTCGATCTCTGGCACAGTGAGTGAAGATGTGCCCTTAGTGTTTAAAAAAATGTACCTTGTTTCTTATTTCTATAAAATAGATTTTTTTTTTGTAAAATAGACTGCATTCAGTGTTTGACTATACAGTATTTGATATATACCATGCTGTAGGCACAGAAAAATGAGTATTACATTATTACATGTTGTTCTGGCTTTCACTACAGAGGTTTCCTCACACCAATATTAATTTTTCTCCCAAATCTCCTGTATCAGCATTCCTAGATTGGCTTACATTTACATTTCCCCACCCCCTATCTGCCTACAAATAGCTATACCTCATATATCATTTAAGGAACATAAAAAATTGATCCTTACAGTCATTTATTTTATTTTACAGCCTTTCTTGTATGTTAATCAAACATATAAAGTGCTGAGGTGGATAGGTGGCAAGAAAAAGTCAATATTTTACCATGAACCTCATTTATCTACATTAGCCTGAAACAAGGTAGATCTTTACATTTTGACTTTATTGAATTTAATGACAAAGATCAATTATGGGATCTTTGACATGGCAAGGATTTGTCTGATGGAGAAAAAAATCATCACAACATCCTAAAGAGGGTTAGAAATGTAAGTTGGTAGGACCTGTCCTCTTCTTCTAGTGGCATGTGCCAGCATTTAAACACTATTAATTGTATTTGAGCTCTCATTTTTAAAAGAGGGGTAGCCGTATTAGTCTATACCTGCAAAAACAAAGAGAAGTCCTGTGGCACCTTAGGGTACGTCTACACTGCACCGCTATTTTGGGATTCTGGAGGTATCCCGAAATAACTACCCTGTGTCTACACAAGCCGCCCGTAATTTCGAAATAACGGGCACTCTAGTGAGACTGGTGGGGGTAAAAAAAAGCATAGAGATTCTTCATAGATGGTATCCATGATTTGGCTGCTATGCTGTACACACATCTGGGCTGGGACTGTCCTTTTCTGTCTGGCAAAACAGATTCCTCCCATGATTCATGATTAGGGTCTTTGGGTACATTTCCAGTTCTACATGGTCATCAGTGCAAGGTTTCACTGTATTTCTCCTGTACTTAAGACTGCAATTGGAGGGTGACCACATAAAGCAAGAAAGCAGTAGCATGGTGTCATGGACAGAGATCTGATTGAGATTTAGGAGACCTAGGTTCCATGCCTAGTTTTGCCACAGGTCTGCTGTTCAAACTTTGGGAAGTCCTTTCATTTTCTTTTGCTTCTGTGTCCCATCCATCCCTTTATCTGTCTGAACTATTCAGACTGTAAGGTGTTCGGTACAGTCTGAATAGTCTCTTCCTATGTGTTTGTACAGCAGCTGGCATAGTTGTGGCTTTTGTACACTATCATAATAATACCAAAAATGATGAGGCCAAATGCCATGCTCAGTTACATCTGACTTCTAAGAAAGTTGCTCAGATGTAGAGAAAATGAGAACTCAGCCCATTAATTCCATCTGTGTGCACGCTGGCTCAGAGCAGAAATTGGGTGAAATGTGCCCATCCTATTTGGAAATATAAATGAAGCTCAAAAATGTCCAGGTTGGCTCCAAGATGGAAAGTCCTGGCTGTAGTAATGAATGAAGACAGGAAATCAGTGAGTGATAGAATGACTGACATGTCTGGCAGCTCTGGACACACAATGCAGAGTGGCTCTTCACTTCTGTAGTGATGGACTCATGCCAGCGTGGCAACAACACTGTAGGTATGGGGAAATTGGCCTTTTAATGCCTTGTGAAGGGTGAATGCAGCTCCTGAGGCCAGGTTTTTGCCACATATAGTGTTCTATCTGTGCCTGAAATGCTAGCAATCTGGCATTAACAATGTCTTAGCACATCCCATACTTAGTCCCACATGCTTTGATGCTACTGACAAAATGAACCAAGTTCAGAAAATGATGAATGTTTCACTTGTACAGCAAATTAATCCTAACAATTTTACTTTGATGGCTGTGTGCTGTTTTGTGTTTACTCATGTATAAATGAAGGAGGACAATCAAATTGAAACAGAATAGAACTGATTTTAACAACTTTGGGGAAGCCAGATTTGGCCATTTGAAGTCTTCTTGAACAGTAGGGTTTAGGGACAGTCTCAAAAATGTGCTGGCTCCACAAGAAAAAACAGTTTATAAAAAAAATTTATCAGAACGTGTTTTGCATTTAAAACTCACTGAGGTATTAGAAAAAGGAAGTATTAACTGTCATTAGTGAGTTGAACTGATTATTTCTGATCATGATGTCCTTCAAGATTTTAAAACTAATCACACTCATCCTCTCACTCCAAATGTTTGCTCGTAGATTGGAAGAGGAAACCAAGTTCTCCTGCTTTTTCAACTCCCAATTGGTTTCTTAACTTTGAATGAATTAGTCACAGAACTAAACCAATTGAATAAACTGAAGGAGGGCCACAGGAGCCAGGGTTGGGGGTCTGAGGAGTAGTTCAGGGCAGTGGACTAGAGGCGTGGGGTGGTGGAGAAATCAGGGTTTGGAGGCGTGAGGAAAGGCTCAGTGTAGAGGCTTGGGGGGTGGAGGGGTGCAGGAATCAGGGCTGGAGGCATGTGGAGGGTATCAGGGCAGAGGGGTTGGAGTGGGAGTACAGGAGTCAGGGTTGGGGGTGTGAGAAGGAGTTCAGGACAGAGGGTTGGGTTTGGGCATGCAGGAATCAGGGGAGTGGTCAGGGGGCATAGGGAAGCTCAGGGTATGGAGCTGAAGATGTGTGGGAGTGCAGGGGGCAAAGGCATCCTGTAGGGTGTGCAGTGAGCATACAGCATGGGTTACTCACTCCTCTGCCCCCTCCCTACACCAGTAAGCAGGGAGAGAAATGCAGGGACATTGTGTGCTTTCCTCTCACTCCCTGACAGTAACCAAAGTGAACAGCAAGCAACAAGCTGCATTGGTAGGAATGGGGAGGGGCTTCAGCCTGGGATGAAGCTTGGGGCAGGGGTAATTCCGGACCTGTGGGGAAGTGTGCCCCCAGTCAGCTCCTTTCACTTGCCTGCTGCTTAGAGCATCAGCAGGAGCTGGGCTGGGAGTACAGCCGCCTCCCCTCCTGCAGCTCTTACTGGAGTGGCCCCGAGGTGCACCACCTCACTTTCACATCTGTGTGACTGTCATAGGACTCAGAGTCCTCTGACTATTTTTACAGGCCCTGGGGAAATGTTTCTGATCTAAGGGACAACGGTTTATCCTGTAGGACAGGTCTAAGAGCCAGAAGCCAAACCTAAAGCTTCCTGTGTGCGCATGGATAACTCTCCATGCCTCACTTTCCACACCGGTAAAAAGGGAGAGGAGAAATGGTTACAATCTCTCTGGCACATTGTGTGGTTGAATCAGTTCCTGTTTGTGAGGAACGCTGGGCAGATGCTATAAAATAGCAAAGTATTGCTGATACTGAAGAGCAAAAGTAACTATTTCCTGACATGCACATCAGTGACAATATTTTATAATAAAATTAATTGCAACCAGGACCATATAACTAAGGTGCCCACTGTAGGGAAGGAGCCCTGCTCTGTTCCCATGTTTAATTTTTCAGTGTTCTAGCAAAGTCTTAGGCTTTGCTTTCATTAAAACTCTTACTTGATAGGCACAATACTAAGATTTTAGCACCATCTACTGGATAAAGGATATAATGGTTTGTTTGGGTTTTTTTTAAGCAAATTACTCTCCGTAAACACATCTAACCAGAATGATTCTTAAATGTTAAGTACAGACGGGGCCATCTAGTTCAGTGGTTCTCAACCGCCGGTCTGTGGACCGGTGCTGGTCCGTGAAACTCTGGCTGCCGGGCCGTGGTGGCTCTGGGTGCTGTGGGTCTCCTCCAGAACATGGAAGAGTGTTCGCTGTCCACGCAGAGCCTGGCATGGCAGCCTTAGAGCAGCCATGACCCAGCCTGCAGCACTCAGCTGGCAGCTGGGAGGCAATGCAGAGCTAAGTGAGGAGGGTGGGGCAGGCACTGGGGGCTTCAGGAGCAGGTCTAGTGCTGGGACGTCCAGTTTGGGGAGTTGGCACTATTGGAGAAAGGCTGGTACGGGGGACTTCTGGGGGGTTGCGTGCAGTGGGACTCTGGAAACAGGAGACTGGCACTGGGGGTTCTCATGGTGGGGTGCTCTGTGGGGCGGAGGGCTGGCACTGGAAGGCTCTGAGGGTAGAAGACTGGCAAAGGGGGGGGTTGGGTGCAGGGGACTCTGGGGTCAGTGGCTCGTGCTGGGGGTTAGTGGAGAGGTAGGGAGCTCTAGGATTTAGGGCTGGCACTGGGGGGCTTAGGAGGCCGGGGTGTACTCCAGCCCTGGACCCCAGAGCTGCTGCAAAGAGATGGCTTCAGCTGTGGCAGCCACCGGCGCATAGCAACTGCCAGAGCTGAAGCTGGCTGTTTGCGGCGGCTCTGGGGGCCGGGACTTTTGGTGGACCAGTAACATTTTATTTGCATGTTTGTCATACAAGTAATGAATATGCAAATGTGCAAATAAAATGTTACTCGTCTGCCAAAAGTTTGTGAATGGGTTTGCCAGTCCTTGGTATAAAAAAGTTGGGAACCACTGATCTAGTTTGACTTGTATAACACATTCATGGGTCACAAACAGAATGGGTAAAGAAAAGAAGAAGAAGAAGAAATAAAAACAGATAGATAGATTAGATAGATAAATCTGCTTAACTGCAATTGAATCTATAGCTAATGCATGGAATCATAGAACTGGAAGGAACCTCAAGAGGTCATCAGCTCCAGCCCCCTGAACTCATGGCATGATCAAGCACATCTACACTGTACTTGGATGCTGTCTTGTACCAGCAGTACCTCCTGGACAGCAGAATAAAGGGCTGAAACAGACCTAAAACAATTACAACAGAGCCACATGACTTTTGTCCATCACCTGAAGGAGAAGATCATACTTGGATACTCAGCCAGTTTTCTGCTCCCACGCAGTCACAGATCATTCTCTCCTATTTGCAGTGCCCACTTGATCTTAACTCTAGACCCTCAAATCTGCCAAAAAAATGCACACTTATCAACACAGAATTTAAACTTGAAATGCAGTTTTCTTATATCAGTAACTTTTCAACATATTTATGACATACAATGTAGAATCTATTAATACCAAATAATTCTACTTCCTATTTCTTACTACACAACAAAAGCTACATACTCAAGCTCATAATTGCCACACATGGTACAATTACCATTTCATAACAGTGAACAACATAACATTCATTCAAATTTGAGTCAAAATAATGTTCAGAAAATGGTAGGCAGGAAACTGCAAGTGTATTTATGCCTCTGACAGTGAAGAATTTGTATGTAAAATACCTGCTGGCTAACAGCATTTGTTAAAGCCCCAGGCTTAATGAGCAAGAACCATACCACCTACATATTAAAAACTATGTTAAAAGAACATTACTAAAGTAGCAAAGTTGAACACTTAAAAGTTGGAAAATACCAGAATTCAAGTTGTCTGTGCCACCTTACTTCACTCCCTTGTGCATGTGAATTATGATACAGTCTTTTATTACATGCTCACATACTACATTTTTCACAGGACTCCTCCTGCCTCATTCAGTTCATGGAATGGCTGGAGTAGCTATTCAGTATTTGCTTTTATCCTCACTGTTCGATGTGCGCCCATGAACCATATTTACTGCACACTGTTCAGTCTTTGCTCTGAAGAGAGAACTGGTAATTTTTTCATTGACTTTCTTATGGCATTTGTCCCCTAGTATCTCAGGGCTTCATAACCATTAATTGATTTATATTCATAACTCCCTGTGAGGTGAGGGTAGTGGTATTATCTCTAGTTTACAGATGAGAAACTGAGGCATGGAGATTAAGGTAAAAAATGTTCACTAATTGTGGGTGCCCAATCTAAGACATCGAGGACCTGTGGCGTACAGAGCATTATATAGCACTTGATATGTTTACAGTACAGCTCTGACTGATTTCCATTGCAATTGGGAGCACTCAGCATTTCTGCAAATCAGGCCCCAGTATCTCCCATCAGGCACCCAGAAAATGAAGAACACGCAATTAATAACCACTTCTAAAAAGTTTGGTTTAAGTGACTTGCCTAGCATCCCACAGGGACTCTTTGGCCAAGGCAGAGCTAGAACAGAATTGTCCAAGGCAGACAACCAGGTAACTGAGAGCAGCAGTAGGTTGTCATCCTGTATATTAGGGGTGGGGAACTTACATCCCTATGGCCCATGAGGCTTGGACTTGCCCTCTTCTCCTGCCACATGGCTGGAGCACCAGTGCCATTTTCCCCTGCAGCAGGCAATCCCTGAGCCTCGTGGGCCTGATAAAGGCAATCTGCAGCCGCACACTGCCTGGAAGGGGGGAGGAAGTGGCTCAGTGCACTGCAGGAAAATGCTCCCTGCAGGCACTGCCCCCCTGTCACTTCCATTAAAGGGAAGATAAGACGTGCACTTTGCCACTGGATTTCACAGCTATTTACTGAGGACAGAGGAAAGGTAAGACTCAAGAACCTTGGCTTCCACCTCCAAGTTCTGAAGGGGACTGTACTCTGTAGGCACAAACTCTTCTGGCCATTCCCCCAGTCATGACCCCTGCTGCCATATCACCTCTAACCTATCAAACCTGCCTCTTTCCTACTCCTGTTAAGAACGTAAGAACAGCCATACTGGGTCAGACCTAAGGTCCATCTAGCCCAGTATCCTGTCTGCTGACAATGGCCAATGCCAGAGAATGAACAGAATGGTTTTTGTTCTAGTCCTAGTCTCCTGACCTAGCCAATCCAAGTCTTCAATCCTCATGTTTCTCATCTCAGTCCCAATCTCCTTACCCAGCCATTCTCAGTTCCTTCCACTCCACTGCCTCCTTTTTCCCAGTCTCCTTGCTCTGCCAGTCTGACCCCCGCCTGAACTCCCAGTCTCTGTCTGTTCCCCAATGCTACTTGTCACAATCTACTATCCCTACATAAGTCCACCTCTTGTCTCATGCTCATATGGCTCAGCAACTTCTTCCCCCACATTGTCTGTCTCAGAGCATTGAAAGCCTGGGAGAGACCGTCCCCTGCTCTCAGTTCCCCCAGGGTTCAGCCTGGATGGACAAGAGAAGTTGCCAAAATGAGAGGCTGCTCAGAGCAGATTGTGCAGATGTTCAGAATATTAATCAAGTATGTTCCCCAAGCGACACTTAGCTTCACTGACTACCGCACTGCAATACACATGGGCACAAGGCCTTCAGCATTTGGGAAACTCCAGCTAGAAGAGAATGTTGCAGGAAGTTGTTTCATCAATACGAGCTGTCACAAGCACATCAAACCCATCCTCTCTCCCTACTCTTGCTTCTCATAGACTATTGAATCAAGGTCCAGGGGCCAATAACCTGGGCTCAGACTATCTAAACAATTGACGAAACCCCTACAATGTAGACTGTGGCAATCAACTTCACTCAACTACTCAAGAGAGAGCTCTTAGAGTCATTGTAGATAATTCTCTGAAAACATCTACTCAGTGTGTAGCGGCAGTCAAAAAAGCAAATAGAATGTTAGGAATCATTTAAAAAGAGATAGAGAATAAAATGGTATGCCCACATCTTGAATACTGATACACATGTGGTCGCCTCGTCTCAAAAAAGATATCTTGGCATTGGAAATGGTTCAGAAAAGAGCAACAAAAATGATTAGGGGCTTGGAATGAGTCCCATATGAAGAGAGATTAAAAAGACTGGGAGTTTTCAGCTTAGAAAAGAAAAGACTAAGGGGGGATATGATAGAGGTCTATAAAGTTTCCACTGGTGTGGAAAAAGTAAGTAAGGAAAAGTTATTTACTTGTTCCCATAACATAAGAACTAGGGGTCACCAACTGAAATTAATAGGTAGCAGGTTTAAAACAAACAAAAGGAAGTTTTTCTTCACACAGAGCATGGTCAACCTGTGGAACTCCTTGCCAGAGGATGTTATGAAGACCAGGACTTTAACAGGGTTAAAAAAAAGAGCTAGATAAATTCATGGAGGTTAGGTCCATCAATGGCTATTAACCAGGATGGGTAGGAATGGTGTCCCTAGCCTCAGTTTGTTAGAGGCTGGAAATGGATGACAGAAAAGGGACCACCTGATGATTACCTGTTCTGTTCGCTCCCCCTCTGGGGCATCAGCATTGGCCAGTGTCGGAAGACAAGATACTGGGCTAGATGGATGTTTGGTCTGACCCAATATGGCCATTCTTATGTTCGTATGTTCACTCCCGTGACACAATGGGACTGTCTACTGTGAGGACAAAGCTTATTTGTACAGGAGACAGAACCTTCTCTAGGACTGATCCCAGACCCAAACTATGGAAGGAATTCCTCCAGGAACTAAGGACCATCTGCAACTTCCCCATCATGTGCAAGATGCACTTCTTCAGCCTACCTTCTCTATCATAAAGATGTAGTGAGACAGAGAGAGATTTACATATGACAGGTATTAGTCACATTGCTCAATGCACTCTTGGAAGGTGCTCCAATGTTCAACTGATGAGTGTGACATAAGAATCTATATAAAATAGAACAGAATAGATCCTTGACCTGGACTTACCCTCTGTGGCACTTGAGCATGTCCATAGCCTCTGCTAGGCTCCTTGGACTTTGCTCCTTCTTGACCGGAAAAAAAATACAGAGTGGTATCTCCCAAATGCCGCTCATTTGTCGTACCTATCACTCAACAAATTGTACAGGTCTGTGAGGCTGGAGTCTAGAATGGGAATGGGGATGGAGCAGGAGGCTATGGCCCCACCACTTTGTACCAGGGGACGGAGACAGAGAGGAGTGAGTGGGGAGTGGGTCATGGGAGGAAAAGGCAGCACAGGAGCCTGGCCTTGGGGAAAGAGGTGCGGTGGGACCATAGACAGAAGAGGCAGTTGGGGTGGAGCCTCTTTGAGAAGGGGTGGGGCTACAGGTTGGACACTGGTGGCCCTCCCACTTCTAGGAAGCTTTCGCCACTCCAGTCTCTGAGGCACTGCCAGCCCTAGACATGGGCAGTGAGGGCTGCTGCCCAGGACAATGTGCTGATGGGAACTCATATGAATAGTCTCACATGACCTTACCTGGGGCCAGCCAGCTAAACAAGAGGGGAAACACAGCAGCCAACTCAGCCAGCCTCAGGGAGGACAGAAGCCCTCACACACTTGTCTCAGGTAACTCATCTGCTCTGGTGGGAGCAGCAGCAGGGTGGGTGCTGGTGGGGGCTCCCCATTCTCCCTAGGATAGAGGGCCTCTTGTAGAAGCCCTGTGGGGAGTGGATGGTGCAGGCTGTGCTGGAGAAGGCTCAGGGTGGGTGGCTGAGTTTGGTGGGGATTGAAGGAGTGTGTGTGTGTGTGTGTGTGTGTGTGTGTGTGTTTGCACACGTGCAGCTTCTCTCTGTGTTCTGACTGGCTGGGGTTTGGAGCAGCCTGCTATCTACATGTGTGTTAGTGTGGAGCAGGTCTGGGTCCACCCCCCCCTTTGCTTCCCCTTCTCCCCAGGAGCCCCACTTGCCCAGGAAAGAGCTTTCCCCAGCTCTGCCAGCAGGACTGGTGCACTGGGCACACATTTGTGCTCCCATCCCATCCCTGCATAGAGGTGACACGAGTACACTGACCATACATCCCAGATTTTCTGGGACAGTCCCGATTTTAAATCTGCTATGTCCCCATAAAGCAGTGAAATGTCCTGGAAATTGGCAGGTGGGGAGAAAGCCCCAAGGGTCCCCGCGGGATGCGGCTTCCAGGGACGAAGTGAGCCAGAAATGGCTCCGCGCGCTACCATTTCCTTTTCCCCCATCGGGGGAACAGCCTCGCAGCACTTCCTGGAGGCTTTCCCCTTTGCTCCCATGGGTCAGAATCAGAAGTGCCTCAGGGAGTGGCAGAGACCTGCGCCTGGGACAGTCCCCAGGCGGCCTCTCCCCTCCAAAAAAATCTGAAATGGTACCCAGATGAGTCAGGATTGAGCAGAAGGCTGCAAAAGGTCCATGGGCTCAGGCAAGATGCAGCCCCCATCTGACAGCACGGAGCTTGCCTTGAGCTGCAGGTCAAGCACGAGGCAAAAGGGGCAAGTACAGCTGCAGCAAGGGAGCTGCCAGGGCTTCTGCAGAGCAGCTCAACCTGTGGAGGAAGAACCCACTGAAGGGTGAATGACACACTGGTTTTTCACACACTGTTTCATTTCACAATCTGATTCAAAACTAGCAGCCTGACTTCTGTGCCTCATATTTTAGGATAAATATTTAATCTAAAATAATCCATTCCCCAGGTAACTCTTAAAGGAAGGGCTTGGCCAAGACGCACTGATAATGACTATTTCTTTCACCAGGGGCAGAGACAATAGCAGGCCCTGCACCCAGGGGAGCAAAGGAAAGAGCAGCTTCCTTCATGTGTCCCATGGACGTGTCTTGTCCCTTAATCTGCTGAGACTCCAATTCCTCCCCCGTCTATGGAGAGTGTTGTGGCTCACAATTGTGCCTATCACAAGCAATGTCACAGTTTGCAGCAGCAAAGACACGCAGTGCTGCCTGCTGAATCTTAGCATCTTGGTGAAAAACATTTTATATTTGTTCTTATTCATTAGTTTAGTGTTTAGTTCAATGTTTAGCTTTTTACCATTTATTATTTTAATGAAATTGAATCAAATTTTGTGTCAATTTTTTTAGTAAATTTATGAAAACTTTTGAGACTACCAATTTATTTCTGAAATGTTCACTAAGGGCACGTCTAGAATACCCGTGGTTTACAACAGGAGATATGCAAATTAGGCACGAATTTGCAAAAAATGAGGTTTACAGAGTTCTTTCAAAAAAAAGGGGAGGGGTTGCGCGAAAAACCCTGTCTAGACTGCTTTAAAAAAAAAAAAAAAAACTCTTCCGAAAAAGGAATTGGAAGAAGACATGCAAATTTGTGCCTAATTTACATATCTTCTTTTGGAAGGCATGGGTAGTTTAGACTTAGCCTAACACTACTACATACTTAAACTCAAGGGGTGCCAAAATACAAATTCACCCAGAGTGCCATTTTCCCTAAGGCCAGCCCTGCTGTGAGGCCTTCCTCTCCACTCTTACCTGAGAAATGGAATAGATAACAATTTAACCTATGATCAGTGGGCCTCTGAGTTAACCCTTAGAGATGATCGAGGCAATTCACACCTCTCAGACCTGACTTTCTCCAGATTTGCAGACTTTTCTGTAAGCCAGGCTACTGCATCCCCGGCCTTTTTTTGGTTTTTTTCCTCTCTCTTTCTTTGCTAAAGGAACACCCAAAAAACTGCAAAACCAAGTGCTACAATGGCAACTTGGCAGGTGGCAAAGGATGCATGACACCTGAAGGTCATTTTTCATACATGTTTATTAGCAGAGAAAAACACAAAGCCAATGACCCATCTTTCATTACTTTGGCTCATTCCTGCCCTGCCCATGATGTAGGGCCAGAAATGGCGTCTTGTCCAAATTCAGCAGCAGTAAAAACATTCAGCCGAACACTATCACAGCTATTGGAAAACAGCAGCCTCCTTTAGGCAACCCTTCTCTTTCAATATAATAAACACATTTCTTCATACACTGAAACGCTCTTAAGCGTTGGGAGAAAAGCTTATTCTCGCTTACAGACAACCCCCCAACCTGAAATGAATTATTTCTGGTAACCATGCCACACAACCACATCATAAGCATCCAGGAACCCAGCCCTGCAATCAAAAATGATGCCAACTCTGCCCACATATCTATACTGGTAAATTCATCACTGGAGCCAACAACATAAGCTACCAAATCAAAAGGTCATTTGACTGCACATCCAGTAATTTGATCTATGCCATCAAATGCCAGCGATGCCCTACTGCTATATATATTGGACAAACTAGAGAGTCTCTGCGGGAAAGAATCAATGGACACAAATCAGATATACGTAAAGGAAACATACAGAAACCTATTGGGGAACACTTCAATCTTCCGAATCTCTGCTTAAAAGATCTTCAAGTAGCTGTCTTGTCACAAACCAGTTCTACTAGCCAGATCCACAGAGAAGCATTGCAATTAGAGTTCATCCACAAATTCAATTCACATGCTAATGTGGCTCAGTCGTGATGAAAGTTGGTTGGGACACTACCAACTTAACAGCCATTGAAGGTGCAAACAGCTCTTTATGTGGACTCCTAAATCAGGAAGGATACTATCAATTGACTTTGATTCTTATCTGCTTCGTTTTAACTACCCAATCTTCAGATACTTACTGATTCCCTCTAGCTCCCTGTCTCCCACCCCCCCTTCCCCTTTTTTTTCCCTCCCTGCACCCCTTCCTCTCTCCTATTTATTTTGAGTCTGCAGATCCTAAACTCATAACTCCGGTCATCTAAAGAAGTGGGCTGTGCCCATGAAAGCTCATGATACCATCTACATGTTTTGTTAGTCTATAAAGTGCTACCAGACCATTTGTTGTTTCTTAAGGAAACAGTTTGGTAATACTTCTGTAGTAATTTTTATCAGGAAAACTTTAGTATAAAGTTGTTTTCCATTCCATATATTACCTTATCTTTCCATTCTTCTAATCTTCTGTAAAATACAGTGTAAGGGTCATTGCTTGTCACTCTGTTCAAGCTTGTAACAGATGCAGAAAAAATAAGCCCAGATATCACACCACTATATGCAGTTGACACTTAGACACTTTTCTGACCCACTTTTATTCATTACTGGTATTACCATAGCACCCAAAAGCCCCAAATGAGACTAGGGCTTGTGCAAGGTTCTATGCCTGCAGTAGGAGACAGTCCCTGACCCCAAACGACAAAGCAGAGAAAGAGTTAGAAAATGAAGTGGCATTATCTCCATTTTACAGATGGAGAACGAAGGAATGCAGAGATGAAGTGATTTACTCAGTGTAAACTAGGAAATCTGCTGTAGAGGTAGGAACTGACTGTAGAGCCACTGCTTCCCAGTCTAGTACTTTAAACACAAAAACATTCTTCCTCTTAATGTTGATACCCGATTGCCACAATCGTGGCCAATCGGTCCTTAATTCCACTGCCGAAATACTATCCCGAAATACGAGAGACTCTGGTCGTGGTCTTCCTTTCTTCCATATAAAGACTGAAGTTCTCTTCACTGTAAAGGCCCACCATCACAGGGTATGTCTACACTAGCTCATTAGTTTGAGCTAGGTAGGCAAATGAGGGCAACCGGAGTTGCAAATGAAGTCCCGGGCTTCATTTGCATGTTCCCAGGCGCCACCATTTTTAAATCCCCCTTAGTCCAAACTAACTGCCCGCGGCTAGACGCGGCAGTTAAATGTTAATTCGAACTAACTCCTTAGTTTGAATTAACTGTTACTCCTCGTAGAATGAGGAGTAACAGTTAATTCGAACTAAGGAGTTAGTTCGAATTAACGTTTAACGCAGTTAGTTCGGACTAAGGGGGATTTAAAATGGCAGCGCCCGGGAACATGCAAATGAAGCCCAGGATATTTAAATCCTGGGCTTCATTTGCAACTCCGGTTGCCCTCATCTGCCTACCTAGCTCGAACTAACGAGCTAGTGTAGACATACCCACATATTCTAATAGCTCTTCTTATGAAGAGTCTCTTGGACAGGCATACTAGTGGGAGAATGACTTTACAGAATAGCCTGAGCCTCTCTGGTCTGGCACACTCTGGTCCAGCAACATCTGTGGCCTGGCATAATTTTAGTTAGCCAGATGTCCTCTTATCGTGAGTGTGGCCAAGTTTCCTGTGGTCCCATAAAGTTTGTTTACAGCCACCAGTCCTGGCTCTCAGTGTTCTGTGCTGTTATTTAGCTCTAATTTACCCCTAAAATGGCTTCTAAGAGCCCAGTAAGCAGTGCAAGTGTTGGTAATGCTGCTAAATAATATTGACCACCCATGGTTCAACACATTCTCTGGTTGGGCACCGGTCGGGGCCCGAGAGTGCCAGATGAGAGAGGTTCAACCTATATATTGTTTTTTCCTGTTTCTATAAGCTTTCATGTAAAAATTCTTGAAAGAGAAATTCAGAGTTGTCAGTTCTGGGGACTCCAGTTGTGCTTGCCTGTTAGCACATGAGCACGCAAAAAATATCCCTAGCTTATAATGCACTAGATCATAAATATCCCTTTCTCACATAAATGGGCACCACTAAAATGAGATGGGGCAGCCAAGCCGCTGCCTGGAAACGAATATGCATATAAGGTGGTACACACATGGTCCAAGCTGTGATTGAAGTGTAAAAACTCACACTCACGAAAGTAGAAGCTTAGAAAATGTTCTTAATAATTTCCAAATAGTCTAGTCAATTCTGGCAGTAGCTGCATCAGAAAGAAACTCCCTTTGTGCATATATGATTTTATTTTTTCAGCAGTTACACAAAACATTATGAATATGCTAATGGCCACCATCTGGCTTAGTAAATATTACCTGCCAAAAAGAAAATGCAAGCATTAGCAAAGTAAGGACAATTCATAATCAGCAGTTGGCCTGAGCCTCCCAATGTGGCACATACCAATTAAGGGAAGTAATTAGGCTTTAGCTAAATCCCAGTGGAATTTATTAGAAGAAACCCCTGTAAAACATTTTATCCTGGCAAATATATTTTGATAATACTGAGGAAAACTATAATTAAGAAGTAAAAAAGAAAAGCCAATTCAAGCATACTCCATAACCGAATTGCTTCCATTAAGTCTGCATCTAGATCTCTTTCCGCCCTCCCTCCCTGGCCATAAATTAAAGGCAGATGCATAGGGACTGTTGTAATAGAGTTGTGAAAACTTCAAACGAGATATAGGTCTGTGTTGTAGTTGGTATGGATGAAAATAGTCCATAAGATGGGTAAAAACTTGATTAAGTGGATGTTCCTAATCAGTTTGAACTTAGCTGGATCTGTACAGTCCCACCTTTCGCTAACAAGGGGGTGAAATAAAGAATTGTTCTATTCACCAGGCTCACCAGGAATGACTATTGTATATTTAAAGGGACAGAGAGCACTGTGTGCTACAGACCTGCCTCTCAGTTGCATAAGACCAGACCTCTAGCTCCATAGAGCTGGGGAATATTATAGTGACAGCACAATGACAGAGAAATAACAGCCTCCTAGCTCTGATACAGAAGCAAATAGCGTCAAAAGCAGCATTACACCAGTCCAAAAAAAGCTCTGAAGCACATACCTAACTTTACACATGAGTAGCTCCGTTGAAATCAATGGGGCTTAGCCAATTCCCATTGAAGTCACTGGAAAGTCTCCTACTTGCTTCAATCAGTTAGATCAGGCCTATGGGGCTTCTCCCCTGCTTAATGCTAAGCATGTGCTGCAGTGGTTTCCTAGATCAGTGTCCATTCCTGGGTAGCAGCTACATCCCTTTTGCACAGGTATAAATAACTACTCATGGTGCAGGTCAGTGAAGAATCGGGCCAGGGAGTACAAAGGGAATGCAGAAGGTTACCATTCTAACTACTAGGTACCATTTTACATATAGCTTTGCACAAGATGCCAGGCAGGAGAGAGTCACTGACCGTAACTTCTAACCTCTTGCTTTCACCCTAAACTCTTCTAGAAATGAACTGGACCTTTTCTGTACTTGGAAAGCTAACAGTAAAGGGTAGAGGAACGACAATATTATTGTTAATGTTGAATTGTAGCTAGAGACCACAGACAGGATCAGGTCATTGTGCTTGACACTGAACAAATAAATAACAGAGAGCCCTCTGTCCCAGTTAGCACACAATCTAGTAGCTAGGCAGCATGCAACAGGTGAATAAACAAACCATCGGGAGGTGGGAGGACAAGATTAGAGACAGGTGGACACATATCTGTCATAGGCACAAGTGGTCACCAGCTTAATAAGTGTCAGGTGGCAGTGAATTGTAGGCATCATAGCGAAGGGATGTTTTAAAGAGGGTCTTTAAAGAGGATAAGGTCATGGCTTTCAGAACTTTGCTAGGGGTCCCAGTTGAAAGCAATGGGATGGGAGAAAGTACAACAGTGACTACAGGAAAAGTGGACAAACAACCAACACAGTGTAACTGACACTAAAAAGTTCCTATAGAAGCTAAAATTCCCAGTATTTATACAAAAATAAGGAGACAATATATCATGGCGTTTAAAGGATCGTTACTCTGAGCAGAGTCCAAGAAACTAGTAAAAAAGCTCCAAGGCCCTGGATCAGAAAAGCATTAAGTCAGTAAGATTTAAGCATATACTTAAAGATAAACACATGCTAATTTCTTTGAGGAATGAGGCCCAAGCTCGTAAAGCAGTTCTTGATGTACAATCTTTTTGAAAATCTTTAAATCAACTATTAACACAACTGCAATCATAGTCTTTCCTCAGAAAGGCAAAAACCCATAACTGTGCAAGTCTTTCTGCCCCCATTTCCCTTCCTACTGTAAAAAGTTCTAGCTAAAATATCTGCCAACAGATTACTTTCCCCTGCTCTTCCATCAATTATCCATACAGATCTCACTAGTTTATGTTGTGAAGCAGGTCCTTTTGACCACGGCCTCGCGCATGTTGCCCATACTGCCACACTAAGGCCCCTCATAAGACAAACGCAGGCCGCTGGGGCGGATCCAGAGACAGAACTTAAAGTCCCTCGGGTGCTCAGCACAGTTCCCAGTAAACGGAACTGAAGTTGGCAAGCACCCGAGCCAGGGGCCTCCAAGCCCCAGCATAGCCTCAGTAAACGGAACTTAACTTGGCAAGCACCTGGGCCAGGAAGATAAGAGTAGGGAAACGAGCTAAATTAACAAGCACTAAAAAACAGGACAAGATAGGAATAAGGGAAATGAGTTGTCATATACACCAGTTAACAAGCACCTGGAACAGGGAAAGAAAAAACATAGCTAGCTCTCACGTGTGCCAGTCATGACTGCATCAGGCACTAACCACAAGGCCCTGAGGCAGACATCATATCAAAGGAAGGAACCCTAATATGGTACCGGATATCAAATCATAGTATCAACTAAAGTTGGACCCTAATATGGCACCGGATGTCAAAATTATAGTATAAAGCACCCTGAGCCCTAAGCTCGGGGAGGTTCCGTATCAAGATAGAAGGCATGTATTGTCCAGCCTGGCTGAGGGGTTGATCACCCAAGGCCGCCTCCCACCCACCGAATCACGAAAGGGGCGTACGAATCCTGAGCACGCTACATGTTGGTTTTTGTCTGTGCATCATAACCGTTACTGGGCTTGTAAGTATTGCTTACTATATTGTATTAACCATTTCATATTTAGAAGTTGTTAAGTATATATAGACTAATGACCAACTCCACCAGCTGTTCAAAGATAACCATAGAAGGATTGGCTGCAGGAGGAGTTTTTATTATTTCTGTATTGGTTTTATTTGTTATATTCTTATTTTACATGCTGCGTTGTCTAAGACGAATCAGAGACAGCGATTTAATATAATCAAACTGTAGTCAATAAAAGTTTGTAATTGGTTAAGTACATTTAAGGCCGGGCTTTTCTCCTTCACGGCCCCAGTCCCTCGCCACAAATGCCACCCCTAGACAATCTTTCGAACTTCTGGTTCATCAGTTTAATGCCTACAGTGAGCAGCAGCTGTTTACACCAGGTATTTTGTTCATCATCAACAAAGCATGTGGCATAGCCACATTGATACTGGTGTACTAACTACATGCTACAGGTTGAACCGCTGTAGTCCGGCACCCTCAGGACCCGACCAGTGATGAACCAGAGAATTTGCCAAACCACAAAAGGTCAATAATGTCTAGCATCATTATCAATATTTCCACTGCTTACCAGACTATTAGAAGACAGTTAGGGGTAAATTAGGGTTAAATAACAGCACAGAACACTGAAAGCCAGGATTGGTGGCTGTAAACAAACTTTATGGAACCATGGGAAACTTGGCCACATGCCTGATAAGTGGACCTCCAGCTAACAAAAATCACGCCAGACCTTGGATGTTGCCAGACCAGATAGTGCTGGACTAGAGAGATTCATCCTGTAGTATTTTTATAGCTCAGTAATGTGGTAAGATATTTTCAATTGTATGGAGATAACTCTTGTGATAAGGTAAATTTCTGGTTAAGGACTAGATTCTGGTCTCAGTTACAGAAGGGTAAATGCAGAATAACTCTATTTGCATTAGCAAAATTACTACAGATTTACACTGGTGTAACTGAAATCATAATCCAGCCTCGGTTTTCGTGGCTAATTTTAAACTGAACATTCAGCTGTAGTATTCCATACAAACCACTTGAGGGCACAAGAGGACCTCTGTCTGCGACTTTTGCCTATTTCATCTTACTGGTAGACAGTAGTCCTGTGGCACCTCAGAGACTAACAAAAATTATATATAGCAGTGTTTCCCAATTTTATTTGGCCACAGAATCCTTTTAAACTTGAAAGAATTTTGCGGAACCCCGAATAACAGTCTTATATATGGCGCTAAAAAAGTAGACCACAAATAAGTATTATTGTTATGTATTGTAGATATGTAGATGAATCTATCATAGTCAATTTATATTTGTCACAGTTAAATTTTTTAATATAATAAATCACACGACTATGCTGAAGTAAAGTATTGGCAAGAGCACTGCCTGTACACTCCCATACAAGCAACTGGTTTGACAGCGGAAGCTTCGACTTTGTCCGACGCGGCGCTAGTATATTCGTATTCAGTCACCCACGCGATCCACGCTCCCTGAGAGTGAATATGGGGATTTACAGTGGTATTATAGCAGGTGATCGCACCACTGACTTCGTGCGCAGCGCTGAGTAGCGACATCATTGTCCCCATTCTCTGGCTAAGCTGGCATTACACAGGGACACATCATGGCAAACACAAATGAAAATTGTTTTCAATAAAATTCACAAATGCTTAAATATTAATTTTTTTATCATAAAAAGGTTATTGTAATGGAATTTTCTCGCTGAACCCTTATTTTCACTTTGCAGAACCCTGGGGTTCCACGGAACACCATGTCGGAAACACTGATATATAGTATCATGAGCTTCCATGGGCAAAACCCAGTTCTTCAGATGAGCCTGAGTGGAGAAAAAAGAGGGATTCTGAAGTCCCTCTGAAGAACTGGATTTTGCTGCCACCGTCTTTCTCATCAAAAGAAAATGTCTTTCCTTTGTTCTTAAACTCATCCATTTCTCTCTTTTTTTAAAAAAAAATTGTTTAGGTATGTGGAGCCTATGGTGATGAGAGTGGTATAAATCCCTAAATAGATCTTTGTTGGTATATCACATACTTTCATAGATTCAAACTTTAAGGCCAGCAGGAACCATTGGGTTTTCTAGTATGACCTCCTGAAAAATACAGTTCATAGAATTTCATCCTATAATCCCTGAATTGTACCCAATAACTTGTGTTTTGCTAAAGCCTATCTTTCAGAAAGGCATCCAGTCTTGATCTGAAGTCATGAAGGGATGGAGAATTCTCCACTTCCCTTGGTAGCTTGTTCCAATGCGGTTAATTGTCTTCCCTCATACAAATCTATGTCTAATTTCTAATTTAATCCTGTCTAGTTTCAGAGTCCAACCACTGGTTCTTGCTGTGCCTTATTCTGCTAGATTATAGAGCACTTTAGAACCTGGAATTTTCTCCCTGTGAGATAATTATACACTGTACTCAAGATATCTCTTGATCTTGATAAATTAATAGATTGAACTGTTTAAGGCATTTTTTCCAGCTCTTAAATTATTTTTGTGCTCCTTTCAGCATGCTTTCAAATTTTTCCACATCCTCTACAATCAGTGACATGTACACACAGCCCATGTGGCAAAATGAACCTAAATTCTGTGGCAAGGCACTCCTTTTGGTGAAGCAGTGGTGCAGCCAAATGAAAATTCTGCTAAGACTCATGCTAGTTAAAAACAGAGAGTTGTATTAAATGAAGTATGAAAATTAATAATGGGCCCATTGACTTATTTGATATTACAATCAACATATCTTATGCTGCTTCAAGTTTCAATGGGCCACAGATTTTAATTTAAAAATGCCTAACTGCCCTGGAAAAGTTCTCAAGAAGGGAGCTAGAGGTTTAGGCTGCTGTATAGAGAACAACTGGGACCTAGAAGGTATAGGAAACAATTTTGGGGTTTGGCACTCAAGAGGTGGTAGTGGTTTTTTGATAATACTCTATGGTCTGGCCTTAATAAAAGGGTCAACATAGCAATAAAGTCATTCCATTGTTAGGAAGCATTCTGTCCCAGCTAGTTAGAGGAAGTGCCAATTCCCTTGCCAGGTGTTCCAGAACATCCCAATCATTAAAATGTTGGAAACAGGGGCTATCTCTTGCTATGCACCTGTACAGTACCTAGCACAATGGGACCTGTTAGCGCTATTGCAACATAAATAATAATAATCTTCAGTGCACAAGGCATCACTTCAAGCAGTGAGAAATTTCTTTTTACCAGTTCCTCCAAATTACTCCTCTCCTATATAAATCACTCGCAGAGGCTGCTTAGTCACGGTCCTCAACTTACTGCGCAAATCTGTGACATTTGTTTTGCTAGCACTTCAAGGGCACAGTGACCTTTTAGTGCTGAAAAGGAAATCTAGATAAAATCACTAATTAATGACTGACTTTGAATCACTCCTCCTGGACACATGAATAGACAAAGAAGTTAAAGGTCTGGCTATCAAACTGAAGAGTGGATTTTCTTCATAGAGCAAGCATGGTTCTTCAAACTGCCCCAAATGCTAGCAACTGCTCTTAGCCCTTTATTAAAGCGTTTAGAAGCAATTGTATCTAATCTTTAAAGTGGGGTTACTTACACCATGAAATGTTACTATGTAAAAATGGCACTTTATTACTTAGCTGCTGATGAGCAAACATGGGTAGGAGGTCTCATAAAAAATGTCGTTTGTTTTTCTTTGAAACTTCATTTTTGTCTAAAATTTCCAAACAGTTCTTCTTTGATCTGCCCTTTATGTAGATTCATGGCCCTGTCCTTTTAGCTCTACGGAGCCTGCACAGTTAAAAAAAAGCATGGTTCCATTGCTTACTGGGTATTGACAACAGGATGAGTCCCACTTGCCAGACCCCAAGAAAGAAATGGGACAGCGCAGCTAGGACTGAAGGCAGAATTTGGCCTACAGACTTTTATTACTTGCTGGTGATAGTCCAGAAATCCAGTAGTTCATTCTGACTCTCCACTGTCCAGGCTATTTTGTAGGGCTGGCAATTGGGAATAAATAAAACATCTTTTTTATTCATAAGCTAAGCAAAGTTGCTCTGGAAATCCAAAAGAAAGAATAAACTTGGACACACCCACCCAATGTCATTTTTACATTAAATTTTAAGAGTGGAGCCACAGCTCAAGGTTGGCTCCAATTACTGACCGAGGATGTTGCTTCTGAGTTGATAATCTTCATTTACACATCTAGGGACCCCAATTCACCTACGTACAAAGAATTGGCCTTCCCTGAACATCTTACAGTCTGAACAGACATGGTCGTGGGGGAAGGGGAGAGGAAGACAGAAGTGATGGGGAACTAGACACAGAGATCCAATCTGTGGCAGCACTGGATCTCCTGAATGCCAGTCCAGTGCCTCTAAACACAAGGCCATCACATACTCCTGTTTCCAGTGGGATTCTTTACATTTTAAGTTATATGTTTTGCAGCCAGTTGTTGGGGAGATATTCACATTAAAAGTCATGGTGCTTTTTTTCATGCTGTGGGGACACCCAGAGCCTCAGGCAACAGTCTCATAGCTTATATACATTGGAAGAAAGTTAATTAGCAATCCATGTGTCCAGCTTCTATGCAGAAAAAGAAAAAGTGTAACTCATCAAAAATAAAGCCCTCCTTCTCTAGCAAAGCCAGTAGTAAAACAAGGTTACTGTCACCTCCCATTAGCATTCCAGACATTATTAGCTGCTTATATACAATTATACAATGCTCATGATCATGGTATGACCTGTCACAGCATTTACAATTTACATCCAAGACCACTGCACTTGGCTGTATGTGGCATAGTAAGGCAAAGCTGGATATTCAAGAAGCTCAGCACACAGAGGTCCTCATTCTGAGAAGTGCTGCAAGTCTAACATGTTACAACATCTTGTAGGAGGTCCTCAGCACCTCAGAGGGTCATTTCCAGGTTTTCTAACTAGACACTTGAATAAGATGGGCAATATCTATTAGGACTTCATGGGGAACAAATATTTGATATTGGGCTCTTCACCCCAAAGGTATAACACAATCCAATGGCCGGAAGTTGCACCTAAGCAAATTCAGAGTAGAAATAAAGTGCACATTTTTAACAGTGAAAGTAATTAACCATTGGAACAATTTACCAAAGGTTGTGGTAGATTCTGGCAAGTTCTAAAGATGTGGTCTAGGAGTTATTTTGAGGAAGTTCCATGGTCTATGTTGTATAGGAGGTCAGATTAAGTGACTACAATGGTCTGGTATTGGAACCTATGAATCTATAAATTATTCTCCAAACCAGGTAATGATTATAAAACTTGCCATCAATATGGTGGTTTTTAAGTAGGAGGCCTGCAGTTTGCTGATTTTAGCAGACTAATTCTGTGAACCCCTAGTGATTATTCCAGTCGGGGGGAAGGAGGAGAACTTTTGTTTTTAGTAACTTCTATTTTCATTTCTTTATGAAGATTCACCTATTTGCAAATAATGACAATTAAAGGCTTTCTTTTTAGCACCTTGACAGCTTTTTTTCAGAGGTCTAAAAGAAGCTTTGGAGTCCAAGGGATGGAAATTTAAAATACCAGCAAGCATCAGGATGAAACACAGCCTTTACATGTCAACTGTTTAGTCTGAATAGGATCATCCTTCCTAATCTGCAGGCCAATCTCGAATTTTTTTCACACTCAGACATGCCCTGGGAGATATATGGACGCTCAAGGAGTGCAAGATTAGGTTGATAGTTTTTGCTTCCCATTGAGGTTCTAACCTCCACACCAAATAAAGTATGTCACCACCACAAATTTTTCAAAAGAAAAGAAAAGAAAAAACCCACCACACTGCTTACTTACAAAATAATAAAAAATGTTGCTCTGATCCATCCTCATTTTCTTCTTTTAGAGACACATCTTGCTCTTCTTAGTCACACTTTGGGGGAGGAGGGGAGAGGTGGTCTAGTGCAATGTTTCTCCACCAGCAGGTCATAAATCCAAAGATGGTGGTGAGAATAGACAGATGTTCACATTGAAAATGTTACTACAATCTAAAGCAAAGAAAATCTTGCTCCCTCCCTACTCCCTGCACACTTTACTCTTCAAGGTCAAGTATTCTCTGACAACCTCTTGACACACACACACACACACAAAGTAAATTGCTTAGGTTTATGGTTGATACGTTTTTATAGTAAATGAAAGGGAGTGGTGAAAATATCTGACTTTGAGACAGGGGTTGCCCACCTCACATGGCTAAAAAATGTTGGTTTTGTGGATGGGGCACAATACAGGACTTGGGAGACCTTACTTGACCATCTGAGCTACTAAACATTGCCAACCCCATGGGACATGCAGTATCGGGCCCTGATATTTCCAACATGTTTGCTTACATGTCACTAATTTTTTATCCAACTCATATTCTTTAAAGCATTAACTGACATACTTTTTTTTATTCCCGTTGCTAATAACTGCAGGATTACCTTCCATCTGGGCATTGTTGCTAAAAAGCATTTTATTCAGAAAATCATAAAACAAACTTTTTACAATTATTTCTGTAAGCCCCTCCCCACACACATACACACACACACACACATTATATGGATGACTATGTAAAATCAAAGATGACTCATTGTTAAATTAATAATCAGAATGCATCAGAGCATTTCAGCCTCAGATCTTAAAGACATTAGGGAGCCTGATCCAAAAAAGCCCATTTGAAATCAGTGGAAAGACTCCTATTGCTAAGACTCCCATTGCTTTTGATGTGTTTTGTAGAAGGCCCAGACTTTTTAAATCATGGGATATCAAAATGAAGTACTAGACATTAGTTGCAATCCCTTTGTTAGTCTAATCAGTCAATTATCATTGTAGGAAAAAATGTTTCCACTATTTAAAAATATAAGGGTTCTTAT
The DNA here is from genome assembly GCA_032595735.1 of Pelochelys cantorii. Classification (NCBI taxonomy): domain Eukaryota; kingdom Metazoa; phylum Chordata; order Testudines; family Trionychidae; genus Pelochelys; species Pelochelys cantorii. The sequence goes on from CM064326.1 coordinate 22,729,081, forward strand.
TATTTTGCACCTATTTCAACATCTTTACAACAACTGAAAATTATAAACAGATTTGTACATTCATTTTCAGAGAAGATTTTGATAAAACAGTACAATCTGTGTCATATATTTCAGCCCCAAAACAGAATTTTGTAAATGTGATGTACTACCTGGGCCCTTTTTAACAGTAACTATTTTGATGACCATATAATAAATCCTCTTAAGTTTCAGTGAAGAATAAAACCAGCTAGGAAATCTCTCTGTTTTATTTGTATTGAAAAGAACACAATACTTGAAAGAAAAGCTAAAAGGATCAATTTTAGTTCTCAAAAAAAGAAGACAGTGACTCCTTGTAAAAGAACATTGAACACAATATTCTGTTCAGTTATAACAATTTTTATTCTGACCAACATTCAATATTGGGCTTGGTTATTATAATTTCCCAACAGTATTCAAGAGTAAATGGGATTTCTTTAGGATATTTATGTTATGATAATATTATTGAACTTGTGCAAATCTGCAAAAGGAAAAGCCCATAGCCAGAGAATGTAACAGCCTTTCAGGAGCACTAGGTGGCACTATTCAGTCTGGAAAAGATCCAATCACTTTCACTTCTAGGCATGCAGTATGGCACACAACTTTTTTTAAAAGTTGCATAGAAGTTCTTTGTTTGGTATTTGTCAGGGGAAAACAACAGTTTAGATCAACTTGAGCACTGTTAGTCTCTTCAGTGGTGTCAGAAAGATGCTTAGTTTGCTTTGCAAAAACTGTTGTGCAGAGTACCCTGAAATTACTTCTATACCAGAAAAAACCAGCACCATCAGTGAACAATGAGCCAAACCCCAAAGTTCTTACTTAGGTAAGATTCTCATTTGAGGAGATAGGAGTTTTGCCTGAATAAGGATTGGGTGAGAAAAGAGTTTCTGGCTTTGGCTCAATGCACCTGATTCTTCTCTCACTCAGAGCATGATCCATCTCTTGTTGAAGTCAACAGAAACAGTCCTGTTAACTTCAGTGGGAGTGAGATCAGGCTGCTACATTGGTTTTATACCAGCATAACTCCACTGATTTTCAAGGAGTTGCTTCCACACGGATGTGAAAGGAGCATCACACTTAATGAGGCAGGGGCAAGGACTGAAAAAGTATAAAATGCTATCAAATCAGCATTTTACACCCATTTTGAACAGACATCAATGCCTACACAAGGTTTACAGAATCAGAACCAATATCTTCACAATTGGTATATTGTAATTCTCTTCCAGAGTCCATTCCTGAAGACGTCATTTAGTCCATACTCAGGCAAAATTCCCACTGTCAGTGAAAATTTTGCCTGAAACAGAATGGTATAAGGACTCCAGTGATTATAAATTTGCACATGCAGGATTTGATTATCCTGAGAGACAAATAAAATTGCTCAATAAAAAGTTCAGGTGAAAACATGTCCCTTATAAATTTATTATATATATAGGCCAATCCTGCCTTTCTTGTGCACCCAAGAGTCTTGAGGGAGTCTTGAGTGTGCAAAGGTTTCAGGAGAATGCCTCAAGTCAAAACATTTAGAGACAAAGTAACATTATGCTAAATATATCAGTGCAAGGCCATTAGAGCTGAAGCCTCCTAGGAGGAAACACAATGGTCCAAAACTGCTACAAAATCACAAAGAATACAACAAAACCATTACCAGACAACAGAAAACATATCAGCTCAAATGAGGTCGAAATCAACCTTGTCCTAAATCTAAATCAGATTACATGATGCTACTCTGGACCTGACACTAGACTCTATAAAAAAAGCAAAACTCCCATTGTTTTCAGTAGATTTGCCTAAGAAAAAGAACACAGAATTGAGCCAACATAGTGTGATGCTATTCTGTAGTACAATCGACTGATGAGTAAAGATTTTCTCATTTCTCTATATAGGCTGGACTGGCTGTCCATTATTTTTTATATATTTATTAAGCTTAGTGAAATAAACTATAGTTAAATTAATACTTGAAAAGTGCATTGAATTTTTTTAGTACAGCACTGTGCAGGTATTAAACAAATGCCTCATACCATCCTAGTTTACCTGCTTTTCAGTGAAAGGATTACTGTATGCATACACAGGTTATGTGTAAATCACTCGGGGATCTTTTTGGATGAAAGATGCTGTATAAATGTAAGCTATTCTTTTTGTTGGTTAAAAGTAAAACTATTCCCATTACCAAAATAGTTAGCTGAAAGACAAAGAATTTATTTCCAAAGTATTATTTAAAGCTCATGCTTCCCCATCCATACATCTTAATGTTCTTGACCATAAATCTCAGCTAAAAATGGTATTTGCACTCATTAATGAACGAGGCATTTTTTTTCTTAATTCCCATCAATGATACCGGGTAGAATCATTTGCCATCTCTGGCCAGGTCTACAATGGACCTGGAAGGTCAACTTAAAGTACCAGAGGGGTACCTGTGTTAGTCTGAATCTGTAAGAACAACGAGAAGTCCTGTGGCACCTTATAGACTAACAGATTTATTGGAGCATAAGCTTTCATGGGCAAAGACCCACTTCATCAGATGCATCTGATGAAGTGGGTCTTTGCCCATGAAAACTTATGCTCCAATAAATCTGTTAGTCTATAAGGTGCCACAGGACTTCTCGTTGTTTCAACTTAAAGTACACAACTCCAGCTACGCAAAATGCTGGAGAAGATCGACTTCCGGAGCTTTGATCTTGCAGTAAGTATAGATGTGCCCTCTGGAAAGAATGTTTGATGCACTGCAGCCCACACTTCTTGTCTCTGACTCCCATTTTTAAAACAATCTAATTTAGCTGGCCCAAAGCCAAACTCCAAGACTGCCTTTTAAAACTGGCATCCCAACTAATTCCCCAACAGGAAACCTCAAATTCTGTTGAACTAGTTTCCTGAAATTAATTATTTTGGTCCCTTGGCTTTATAATAATTTGCTACCATTCCTGTCATTCTAGTATTGTACTGAAACTCTCAATAGAAAACACAAAACAGGAATAGGTTACTGAAGGTTAAATACAGCATTCCAAAGGATTTAGGAAAGATAAAAGTGACCACTCGGCTGTCTTAAGTTCTGCCAGCCAAATCTATTGAATGAACTTTACCAAAAATGAAGATGAGAGAGAGACTCTAGTGTATTTGGTTCCAACAGTAGTAACAGCCACAGGTCTTTAAGCTATTGTGCAGCTTTATTTTCATAGGACTTATCATAAACTCTTTTACATAATTTAAATGATTATCAAATAACCTCCTGTACATAACATAACAGAACTCATCTGCCTCACTTTCAATGCTTTGACACATTCCTGAAAGAAATCTAACAGTTTGTGGGAATCATGTTACTACAGTACATTTTGTCCAGAACATATGCCATCAATTAACGTATTATAGTATTGCTGTTTGCAATATTCTGCAACACATTGTTAAATTTCAGGACACTAAGATTTGGTAACAGCATTTATATTATTTTTGTTGTTCTCTTAATAAAAAAAATTATGTTTGCCCTTGTTTGTGTCCTCTCTTGAAAATCTGCCAGCACTTATAATGCACACAAGTGTGGGATACGATTTTAAATACACTGTAAGAGTTGACTGAGTTTTACTTTTAAACTCAAGTCACTTATAATTGGTCACGGCTGATTTAAAGAAAAGCAGCCCCCGTTGCAAAGTAACATCAGACATGTAAATCAATTGCATTTGCCTACCGTAGAATAAAAAACATCTCTCTAATCAATGCTAACAACATGTTACTGTGCACTATAAAAACACCTGAAAGAATAAAATAGTTTACATGTTTATTATGTGCAGTGATAGAACCCGGACAAGGAGAGGAGAGATTGTTCCAAATGTAAAAGTAAATGAAAACGTAAAGGCCAGACTCTGCCACTTTTACAAAACAATCGCATTAATTTCAGTGGGACTACTAGCAGAGTAAGGTATTATGTTCTATGCCTATGGCAAAATATGGCCCTAAACTTATTGCCTCTGAAGAGCTTGATCTTTTTCTCAGAGGCAGTAGTGTCTGGTCCAAAGCCTCTGACGTTAGTGGAAAGCCTCCCTCTGGCTTCAACTGGCTTTGGATCAGACCCTTGACTGTAATGAAGCCAATGGTGGTGTATAGGAGAGAGGGATCAGACCCAAGCGATCGCCGTTTTCAGAGGCACATAGTAACAGCACAGCACACACAACTCTGGCTATGAAAAACACCCCATCTCAGGTTGGCAATCAGCAGCTGTAAGACAGCCCCGGATTACAGGCTACATGGGCACCACCCCCATTTCACAGCGCTCCCCTCCTCCCACCCCGTTTTCTTTCTGGATGTATTTGTCCTCATTCACACAGTGGAAAGGGAGGGGGAATAAAGTGATCTCGGCTCTTTGCCAGCTGGCAGGTCCCAAGCAGCCGGAGGCCGGCCTCCCTCCCCAAGCCTCCCCTAGAGGCCCGAATAGGCCACCCTGTTGTACGCGGCGCTGTACTCGTACGGCATGGGGGGAGGCGGCGGGAGGGGGCAGTCGGGGAAGTAGGGCGCAAAGGCGGCGGCGGCGAGGTGGGCTGGGCTCTCGTCGCCTCCCGCGGGGGCCGGGTCCGAGCTGGCCGGGTAGAGGGGCGCTCCTGGGCCGCCCATGGCAGGGAGGGGCCGCAAGGTCTCCGGCAGGCTCAAGTTGCTGCAGGACGCCGCTGCCGGGGGGCTCTTCTTGTTGCCGGGCCCCGGGGGGCTCCAGGCGGGCTCGGCGTAGAGCATCCCGCCGAGCAGGTGCGGGGGCAGCGGCGGGAGGTGGGGCTCGTACAGGGCGTGCTCCATGCCCAGCTCCGGGGGCAGGCGGACCGGGCCGCCGGGGAAACCCTCCTGCGCGGGGGGCTGCTCCGGGAGGAGGCCGCCGTAGTCGGGACCCAGCAGCTCGAAGAATTCCGCCGTGTCCGGGCTGCCGCCGGCCGCTTCCAGCGCCTTGGGGCTGGCGCTGGGCGGCGGCGGCGGCGGCGGGGCCGGCTCGGTGAAGAACGAAGGGGGCAGGTTGCGGTCCCGCAGCGGCACCTTGCGGGGGCCTCCCCCGCCGCCGCTGCTGCTGCCCGCGCCGCCGCCGGCCGGGCCCTTCTGGCCGGCCCGGTGCAGGGAGTCGAAGAGGGCGGCCAGGCTCTTGCTCTGCAGGCTGCTGGCCGCCTGCGAGGCCTCCCGCTTGGCCAGGGGCTTGCAATGGCCGGCGGGGCCGGGCAGGCAGGAGGGCTGGGGCGAGGCGGCCCCTGCCGGCGGCGCTGGGCGCTTGGACAGCTCCTGGCCGCCGGCCGGGGCGAGCGCTGCCGGGGCGCAGGCGATGATGCCCGTGCAGCGCTTGATCTGCTTCTGCAGGTACTTCCTGTGGTTCACTTTCCGCTTGGACTTGGCCGGCTTGTCCAGGGCCAGCTTGATGTTGCTGGAAGCCGAGTCTATGAAGCTCAGCAGGTCCCTGGTGGCTTCTTTAAAATCCCCCGGGTCTGCTCCTCCGCCCACGCCGCCGCTGCCGCCTCCTTCCAGGAGAGCGGCTCCCCCGTCCTCGTAGCTCTTCTCAAGGTCAACATAGTCCGCCAAGCCCCCGGCGGCCGGGAAGCAGAAGGGGATGAAGTGGTGGGGGTTGAGGAGCGCAGCTTGCACGGCCATCGCCGCCCTTCTCCTTTCGCCCGCGCTGCGGCAGCTGCCGGGGCGCTCCGCTCTGGGGCGGGGAAGCTACTTTTTGCCCTTTGCGAAAGGTTGTCCGCTGTGCCGCCACCTGCCTGTGTGTGTCATGGTCCTGCCAGGGTGCTCTGTAAACCCTTGGTCCTGCTGCTGCCTGGGAGGGGACAGCAAGGCACACTGCCCATCGCTCCACCAGCTCCTGTGCGCCTGTCTTTCCCCTCCCCAAGGGAGTTCATTAGTTCTTGGAAGAGGAGGAGGCTAATGATGCTGTGTTTATTTAAAAAAAAAAAAAAAAAGGAGGAGGAGGAGGAGGGACCAGGAGTTGAACCGATTGTTAACCCTTTGTTTTCATTCTCTTGCAGCAGCTGTAATTTGGGGCGCATCCAGAGTTAATTTTATTGTTGTGTGGGTGCTTAGACATCACAGTGACACGTGCTTTAGGCTCTCCGTGGACTACAAAACAAATTCAGTTATAAGCATCTTAGCTGGGAGGCTTTTAAACACCATTAAAGCACGGTTACATAGATATTTACTGATAACCCTAGTTTAGAAGGGTTTACCCAATGTGAGGAGTGACAAACAGATGAGGGAGCTCCACTACACTGTGCTACTGTTTTAAAGCTTTTTTTTTTTAGTTAAATTGTGCTTGTAAACATATTTTTAAGCATAACTTATTTTCTGAGACTAGACAGATCTTGAGATAACTCTTAAGGCCCCAGTACTCCAGAAGTTTTAATTGGACTAGTCACATATTAAGCATGTGCTTACATCCATGCAGGATTGAAACTAAAATAAATAGGCTAGATTTTTTTTAAAAAATAGGTAAAATAACATACAGTAATTTCAACGGTCTGTCCAGCAAAAAGATCTACCTTGACATTTTTATTTTTAAACATTTATTTCATTTTCCATTTTTAAAATAGTTAAATATATATTAAGACATTTTTAAACATTTTATATTCTGAGTCAAAGGGTCTAAACTAAATTCACTACAAAATCAAAGTGTCAATTCTCTCAGTCTCTCTGAAGCAATTTTTGCAGAGCTTGCTCACAACTAATTTTGGTTTGCATGAAACTTGGTAGTGTAAAATAAAAGTTCAGAATAGTTTAAATGTATTACATTGTTCAAATTCCATAACCTAATTATAGAGAAGTTTGGTTTCGACTAAAATATTTCTTCAGAAAACAATGACTTCACAATGACTTCCACGTGTCAGTGTTTCCAAAGGAAAGTTATACTGGTAAATTTGGTTTGGTTTTAGAACATAAGAATGGCCATCATGGGTCAGACCAGTGACCCATATAGCCCAGTACCCTGTCTGCCGACAGTGTCCAATGTCTGGTGCTTCAGAGGGGATGAACAGAACAGGTAATCATCAAGTGATCCATTCCCTTTTGCCCATTCCCAGTTTCTGTCACACAGAAGCTAGGAACACTTCAGAACATGGGTTTTGCATCTTTGCCTATCCTGGCTAATAGCCATTGATGGATCAATCCTCCATGAACTTATCTAGTTCTTTTTTGAATCCTGTTATAGTCTTGCTATAGTCTTGAGTTTCACAACATCCTCTGGCAAAGAATTCCACAGGTTGACTGTACTGTGAGAAGAAATACTTCTTCTTGTTTGTTTTAAATCAGCTGCCCATTACCTCCTGTAAACTTATTTGTCGTAGCAATTGACTGAACAAGAAGTAGCACTGAGTAGACATGTAGGCTCAAAAGTTTTACATTATTCTATTTTTTAGTACAGTTATGTAAAAAAAACCCTACATTTCTAAGTTACATTTTCACAGTAAAGAGATTACACTATAGTATTTGTATGAGGTAAATTGAAAAATACCATTTTATCATTTTATAGTGCAAATATATGTGATAAAAAATAAAGTGAAGCACCATATATTTTGCATTCTGTGTTGCTTGCGAATAGGAACAGCTAACAGGGAGTTTGGAGAGGGAGTTCTCCAGGTAAAAGAGGAGTAAAAACGGGACCCTTGTGGTAAGTGGCTGTCTGGAGTGTGTGTTTGTGTGTGGGGGAGTTATTTGCTGTGTGCTGAGCTTGAGTTTGTGTGTTTGGTTGTGTAGCCGGACATGAACCCCATCTTGTTTCTCCCCCCCCCCCCGAGAGCAAGAGAAAGGCAGTCAGCCTTTGATGCCCTGGGAACGCAGGGGTGCTGCTTGTCCCTGACTCTAATAAACAGAAACCAGACAGTAAATGGGCTAGCTGACAACCCGGGGACCTCCCGCCGCCCTGATGGCTAGCACCAGTAATTGACACGCCTACACTGTCCCAGGAGAGGAATCTTCGCCCATCACATACCAGAGGTGCCCATTGTCTGCATTTTCCTAGGTGTGAATTATGCTTTGCACCCTTCATGGGAAACTTGGCATTCAAAGCCATTTTTCCTAATTGGCCACTTGAGACCAGGAAGAAGCCTACATGACCCAAGGGGTATAAAGAGGGGTTTAGTAGCCCACCCCATTTGAGCTCCAATCATCTATACCTGCTGGCAGGTATTGGTTGTCTCCCGAGGTCTGTGGGACGCCCAACCTCGCCCTACTTCTTCCCGAGGGATTGAGAGAAAGACGCTGGCCACGCCAAGTCTGGAACGCAGGGGTGAGAATATATACCTGCTAGGTGTCTATTTTGCATGCATTTAATAAGAGCTCAGAGAACCAAAAGGGTTTCATGGTACCTGTAAGTGACTTATTAGTGTAATTTCTGTCCTGTCCTTTGTAGTGGCTGTGTTATCTGTAACACAGTAGTAGCATTTAACAGCTAAGTTTACCCTGTAACAATAAAATAGTAACTGTTTAAGCTGTGACCTGATTCCTTCAGTTGCTGTAACAGAACCAAGCACAATTTTAAAAAGAACTCCAGCCGGTCATAAGGGACAGATATAGGGAGAGCTTGAGCGTTGGATCGTGTCGCTTCCAGGGGACAGATCCGTTGGGGCATCTCTCAGCCTCCCCAGGCTGCCCGCTGCAAAGGGATCGTGTATCCTAGCAGTCAAAATCTGAGGTGTAATAAGCTCTCCCTGTAAACTCTGGGGCGTCTGTCGGCCTGTTGGCTGCGAAAGGATCCCGATCCTAGCGGTAAAGACACGGACGTTAAACTCCTCGGGGCACCCGTCAGTCTCACCTAGACTGCCCACTGCGACGGGGCCCTGTGTCTCAGCAGTTGAAGACTCGGGTGTAACATACACACATGCACTGCCCTGACCACCGGCTGACAGGTTGGTTGGTTTGTTTGTTTGCAGGAGCTTCTAAAAGGTTTGAAATCTAGAAGCCTCTGTTAATTGGCTGAGCCTCAGTCAGGGGGAGGGGCTACCAGAGCTATATAAGCCTGCGACTCAGCGACCAGGGAGCTTGCAAACAGGAACAGCTAACAGGGAGTTTGGAGAGGGAGTTAAGAGGGGGAGGTTAGAGGGCACTAGGGACTTCTGACCTTCTTTAAAACATAACTCTTGTAATAGTCTATATTCCAGAGGTTTAAAAAGAATCCCAGTTTCTGCTTAAACTTATTCATTAGGAAAATGGAGACAGAAGCCCAGCGGCAGAGTGGGGGCTATCCTGTTTACTGCGTCGAGTGTAACATGTATGATTACCTGCCCTGTGGGCGGGTGGCATATGTGTGCACCCGTTGCAAGGAGATCCTGACCCTCAGAGACCAGGTTCGGGCTTTGGAGGCCAGGGTGGCTGAACTGGAGGAGCTAAGGGAGGTAGAGAGATATGTTGATGAGACTTTCCGGGACACTGTAGTACTGTCCCACCTCCAGTCTGAGAGCCCCAGTGCTCTTAAGGAGGATGAAAGTCTCAAGGGAACAGAGCATTCAATGGGAGCAGAGGGAAACCATCCCGTAGTTGGGACCCTCCTCCCAGAGGATGTTGCGGTATCCTCTTGCACTGAGGATACCTCTGAGGGGGAGGGAATGCCAGTTAGGAAGAGGCAGGTGTTAGTAGTGGGTGATTCGATTGTTAGAAACATAGATAGTTGTGTTTGTGATGACCGGGAGAACCGTATGGTCACTTGCCTGCCTGGTGCGAAGGTTGCGGATCTCTCGAGGCATCTAGATAGACTTATGTGTAGTGCTGGGGAGGAGCCGGTGGTCGTGGTACATGTAGGTACCAATGACGTAGGGAAGGGTAGGAGAGATGTCCTGGAGGCCAAATTTAGGCTGCTAGGAAAGACTGAAATCTCTGAAGACCTCTATGGTGGCATTCTCCGAAATGCTTCCAGTTTCACGCGCAGGGCCAGGTAGGCAGGCAGAGCTTCAGAGTCTCAATGCGTGGATGAGACGATGGTGTAGGGAAGAGGGGTTTGGATTTATTAGGAACTGGGGACACTTTTGGGAGAGGGGGAGCCTATACAGGAAGGATGGGCTCCACCTAAACCAGGGTGGAACCAGACTGCTGGCACTAAACATTAAAAAGGCTATAGAGCAGTTTTTAAACTAAGAGATGGGGGAAAGCCGATTGGTGCAGAGATGCACGTAAATCGGAGGGAGACTTCTCTTAGAAGAGAATCCATTGATAGAGAGTCTCTAAGCTGTAGTCAGAAAGAGAAGAGGGGAGAGGGCAAACCATGGGCCAGAGCAGACAAACAACCGCATACAAAGGAATCCAATGCACCAGGGAAGGGCAGACAAATAAGCAGTGGCAAATTTTTAAAGTGCTTCTACACAAATGCTAGGAGTCTGACTAATAAGATGGGTGAACTAGAGTACCTAGTATTAAATGAGGAGATTGACATAATAGGCATCACTGAAACCTGGTGGAATGAGGAAAATCTGTGGGACACAATCATACCAGGATATAAAATATATCGAAAGGATAGAGCAGGCCGGGTGGGTGGTGGAGTGGCACTGTATGTGAAAGATAATGTAGAATCAAATGAAATAAAAATATTAAGTGAATCAACATGTTCAATAGAATCGCTATGGATAGTAATTACATGCTCCAATAATAAGAAATTAGCAGCAGGGATATATTACTGACCACCTGACCAGGACAGTGATACTGATATTGAAATGCTGAGGGAGATTAGAGAGGCTACCAAAATAAAGAACTCTATAATAATGGGGGATTTTAATTATCCCCATATTGACTGGGTACATGTCACCTCAGGAAGAGAAGCAGAGATAAAATTTCTCAATGGCCTAAATGACTGCTTCTTGGAGCAGCTGGTGCAGGAACTCACAAGGGGAGAGGCAATTCTCGATTTAGTCCTGAGTGGAGCACAGGATCAGGTCCAGGAAATAACCGTTACAGGACCGCTTGGGAATAGTGACCATAATATAATAACATTCAACATGCCTGTGGTGGGTAGAACACCTCAGCAGTCCAGCACCCTGGCATTTAATTTCAAAAAGGGGAATTACACAAAAATGAGGAGGCTAGTTAAACAGAAATTAAAAGGCACAGTGACGAGAGCCAAATCCCTGCAAGCTGCATGGAAACTTTTTAAAGACACCATAATAGAGACCCAACTTAAATGTATACCCCAAATTAAAAAACATAGCAAGAGACCTAAAAAAGTGTCACCGTGGCTTAACTACCATGTAAAAGAAGCAGTGAGGGACAAAAAGGCATCTTTTAAGAAGTGGAAGTCCAATCCTAGTGAGATAAATAGAAAGGAACATAAACACTGTCAAATCAAGTGTAAAAATGTAATAAGAAAAGCAAAAAAAGATTTTGAGGAACAGCTAGCCAAAAACTCAAAAAGAAATAACAAAATGTTTTTTAAGTACATTAGAAGCAGGAAGCCTGCTAAAAAGCCTGTGGGTCCCCTAGACGATCGAACTATAAAAGGTGCAATCAAGGACGATAAAGCCGTTGCGGAGAAACTAAATGATTTCTTTGCTTCAGTCTTCACGGCTGAGGACGTTGGGGAGATTCCCAAATCTGCACTGTCCTTTGTGGGTGATGAATCTGAGGAACTGTCCCATATTGAAGTGTCATTAGAGGAGGTCTTGGAACAAATAGAAAAACTTAATGTTAACAAATCTCCGGGACCGGATGGCATTCATCCAAGGGTTCTAAAAGAACTCAAATGGGAAATTGCTGAACTATAATCTGTGGTTTGTAACCTATCCCTTAAATCGGCTTTCATACCTAATGACTGGAAGGTAGCCAACGTGACACCAATATTTAAAAAGGGCTCTAGAGGCTATCCAGGCAATTACAGACCGGTAAGTCTAACTTCAGTACCGGGCAAATTAGTTGAAACAATAGTAAAGAATAAAATTGTGAAGCATGTAGAAGAACATAATTTGTTGGACAAAAGTCAACATGGTTTCTGTAAAGGGAAATCATGTCTTACTAATCTATTAGAGTTCTTTGAAGGGGTTAACAAACATGCGGACAAGGGGGATCCAGTAGATATAGTATACTTAGATTTTCAGAAAGCCTTTGACAAGGTCCCTCACCAAAGGCTCTTGTGTAAATTACATGGCCATGGGATAAGAGGGAAGGTCCTTTCTTGGATTGAGAACTGGTTAAAAGACAGGAAACAAAGGGTAGGAATAAATGGTAAATTTTCAGAATGGAGAGGGTAACTAGGGGTGTCCCCCAAGGGTCAGTCCTAGGACCAATCCTGTTCAACTTATTCATAAATGATCTGGAGAAAGGGGTAAGCAATGAGGTGGTAAAGTTTGCAGATGATACCAAACTGTTTAGGATAGTCAAGACAGAAGCAGACTGTGAGGGACTCCAAGAAGATCTCACCAAACTGAGTGATTGGGCAACAAAATGGCAAATGAAATTTAATGTGGATAAGTGTAAAGTAATGCACATCGGGAAAAATAACCCCAATTATACGTACAGTACGATGGGGGCTAATTTGGCTATGACAAATCAGGAAAGAGATCTTGGAGTTATCGTGGATAGTTCTCTGAAAACTTCCACACAGTGTGCAGCGGCTGTCAAAAAGGCAAATAGAATGCTAGGAATTATTAAGAAAGGGATAGAAAATAAGACCCAGAATATCTTACTGCCCCTGTATAAAACTATGGTACGCCCACATCTTGAATACTGTGTACAAATGTGGTCTCCTCACCTCAAAAAAGATATTTTGGCCTTGGAAAGGGTTCAGAAAAAGGCAACTAAAATGATTAGGGGTTGGAACGGGTCCCATATGAGGAGAGGTTAAAGAGACTGGGACTTTTCAGTTTAGAAAAGAGGAGACTGAGGGGGGATATGATAGAGGTATATAAAATCATGAGTGGTGTGGAGAGGGCCGATAAAGAGAAGTTATTTGTTAGTTCCCTAAATAGAAGAACTAGAGGACACCAAATGAAATTAATGGGTTGCAGGTTTAAAACTAATAAAAGAAAGTTCTTCTTCACACAGCGTGTAGTCAGCCTGTAGAACTCCTTGCCAGAGGAGGCTGTGAAGGCTAGGACTATAATAGAGTTTAAAGAGAAGCTAGATAATTTCATGGAGGTTAGGTCCATAAAAGGCTATTAGCCAGGGGATAAAATGGTGTCCTTGGCCTCTGTTTGTCAGAGGCTGGAGAGGGATGGCAGGAGACAAATCGCTTGATCATTGTCTTCGGTCCCCCCTCTCTGGGGCACCTGGTGCTGGCCACTGTCGGCAGACAGAATACTGGGCTAGATGGACCTTTGGTCTGACCCAGTATGGCCATTCTTATGTTCTTATGTTGTAATAGAAATCAATATATTTGAAAATGCAGAAAACATTCAAATATATTTAAGTAAATGGTATTCTACTCTTGTTTCACCAGTTAATCACAATCACAATTAATTTAATCCCTTCCTTCTTGCACAGTATTGAAAGATTGCTGCTGGCCAGATTCTGGTATGAACCTTGGCAGAAATCTGAGGAGGGTGGCATGTGACCCTGTGTACCCCCCTGCCCATGTTACTTCAGGAAGACATGGTGCCAGGTGCCAAGCAAGGTGGGTCTGTCCCAGGGCCCGCCACACATGAAGGGTGGAGAGTGCTAGGCAGGGAGGATTGGTTCAGTCTCACAATTCCCTCCACTCCCCACGTGAGTATGTGTGTGTGTCATCTTTCCCCATATAGTGGGGGGAGGGGTTGGTGAGTGTGTGTCACCGCCTACCCCTTTTGAGCCCTAAAGCCTGAAAGAAAAGAAGGTAAATAGAATCTAACCACACAGTATTTCTTTTTAACAGGAGCTCAGTCAATTTGATGTTCATTTGAATGTTTGTACTGCATAGTTCTGATTGATTGCCACTGAACTCACTTGAATACAAGTAATTTTACTGGCGGTATGTCTACACTGCAACACTATTTTGAAATAACTAGCACTATTCCGAAATAACTTAGTCCATGTCTACACAGCAGGCAGTTATTTTGAAATGGTGTCAAAATACTGTCAAGCTGGAATAGTGATAGAGATGCAGCCGTGTTAGTCTGGTCTAGCTGAAACAAAAGACAGAACTATGTAGCACTTTAAAGACTAACAAGATGGTTTATTAGGTGATGAGTTTTCGTGGGCCAGACTCACTTCCTCAGATCAATTTGCGGAAGAAAATTGGCACAACCATATATACCAAAGTGTTACAATCAAAAAAAGTGAACACATATAAAATTGACAAATCAAATTTTAGAACAGAGTGGGGGTGAGGGGGAAAGGTTAGTGTCTGTGAGGTAATGACATTAGGGGTGGTAACTGGGGAAGCTATCTTTGTAATGGGTGAGATAATTAGCATCTTTGTTGAGACCCATACATAAAGTGTCAAATTGAAGCATGAATGACAATTCTGAAGCTTCTCTTTGAAGTCTGGAGTTAAAATCTCTCTGAAGCAATATGCATGTTTTAAGGTCATTGAGAGAATGGTCAGTCTGGCTGAAATGGCAAGCAACAGCTTTCTCTCTGTGAGAGAGTCTGATGTCTGTTTTATGTGCATTGATTCTTTGGAATAAGGGAAGTCAGAGGAACAGTACTCTATTTTGAAATAAGTGCTGTATGGATGCTCCCTATTTTGAAATAAGCTATTTCAAAATAAGATACGCAATTGATGTAGTTCAGTTTGCTTAGCTTATTTCACATTAAGCCCTGCAGTGTACAGGTACCCTAGGTGTCCTGTATTCTGTATAGGGAAATATGGTCATCCTAAGGCTACGTCTAGACTATCGCTTTTTTACGGAAAAAGGTATGCAAATTGTACTCATCAATTTGCATACCTTTTTCGGATTCTTTTTTCGGAAGAGGCTTTTCTGAAATTTGGCCCGTCTACACTGGGCCAAATTTTGGAAAAACCTCCTCTTTCAGAAGAGCCCTTCTTCCTCATAAAATGAGGAACACAGGGCTTCCGAAAGAGCGCATCTGCTCTTCCGAAAAAGCATTTGGAAGAGCAGATGCGTTTCCTGGATGCGGCAGAGGTTTTCTGGGATACTCCCAATTGGAGCTCCCATCACTCCCTATATTCTTTCTCAAAACCCTGTTCCATGATCTGCCTAAGGTTCCTCGGAGAGCTAGGGCTGGGAAAGTACTATGGAGTCTCGCTAGTGTAATTGGATGCAGAAATTTGGCCCAAGATTATTGTGGTAATGTCCTTTCTTTTAGGAGGCTTTAGGAAATGCATGTGGCTCTGTGTATCTCACTAGCCTTCTGCAAGAGGCCACCTGTGTTCTATTCTTGTCTCCAGACTTTATTGGAAAGCCCTACCAATTGATTGCTAAGCTACCAATTTTCATAGGCTTCCATGTTTTCCACTGTGGCGTCCTAGTTCTCCCATCCATTGGAACCTGTGGAATTCCTGCAAGGGGACTTCATGCAGAAGGGGGTTGGATGCTGGGGCTCAGTGGAGGGCAAATGTGGAGCTGCTCAGCCTGTCATTGTCCTAGATCCTAGCAATAGTTTTTGACTTTGCAGTAGAACTCAGACTTCCATTGACTCCAATGAGAGCTAAGAGTTGAGGCAAGATGCAACAATATCCCTTCAGCTGTAGGACTATTCAGCTCTCTGGGTGGGCTGTCCCAACTCTACTTCCTACTGATTGCAAGAAACAGAACTTTCAGCCATGCAAGAACAACTGGCCACGTCATGCTCATGCTTGGAGAATGTGAGTCCACAGGCCCCTTCAGTTTACTTGGCAAAGAACAGAAAGCTAAGGCTCTGGGTGGGGCATGGCAAGAAGAGTTGGCTCCCATGTGAGCTCTTCCTCCCTCTTGCTCTCAAAAAACCCATCTATGGGTGTCATGTGACATTTATAGCAACACAGGAAAAGAATCTGAGTCTCCATTACCAGGTACTAACATGGCACAAAACCATGGATGATTTAAGGCCATGATGCTTTGCATGGGCTATGTCCAGCGCGAGACAATTTCCTTTCAGACAGACATGAGACAATTCAGAAACAGAGTGAGAATTATCATCATGAGATGAGTAGCTGCTTCAGCATTGTCCGAGCAACATTTCATAGCCCCCCAACGGGGGGGAGGGAACTAATGTGTTTGGGTGGCATTCTGTGTAGAGTGGCTGAATATCTGATACATCAGAAACAAATGCTGAAAGCCCGAGATTCCATTCTATAAGGCTGAATTCATTCAGTTAAACAGCTTTACTAATGCAGATAGTTTAGCAGAGGACTTTATTATGTCCTAGAAATTCCAAGAGCATTAAAATAATGGCCCTATCTGTGAACCAGAGTTTGCTTTTGGTTGTGCTATGTGGCAGAATTTACATATTACAGGCAAGATTTGTGGATTAAAATCCTCTCATAATTGCATTAAACATACATCTTTGCTCTGAAGCTGTGCTGATTACCTCAAGTAGAGAAATGCCAGGAGGAAAATGTGCTACACAGCATGATGTCAACAACTTGCAAAGAACTGATGTTTCAGGGAAGGAAATAGCCATTTGGTTATTCCTGCAAAATGCCTCTCAGTAGTAACAATTATGCAAGCCAATGGTTTTCTCGTGTTTCTCACATTTCCCATGTCACTCTGGGTTGATCAAGTCCAGTATTCTGATTCAAATTTTCATCCCAGAAACCAGCCAGATAATTCAGCTGGGGGCAGGAAACTGCTCTGAGGGAAGCTGGTGAGAGGAATGCTTTCCCCTCTGGCTCTTCAGGAGAGCCACAAAACAACCATTGCTTCAATCTAATGGCTCAACTAATTGCCATGGGCCTCCTAGTCCTCTCTTCTGGCCTCCAGAAGAACTGGATTTGGAGAGGGAAGACAAGACCAGAGATGTCATGTAGCAGGACATCTTCTGGTTTTGGGCCTCCCCCATTTCACAGCATTCAAAACCCCTTATAGGAGCTTGGTTCTGTTTAAGGGGTGTGCAACCTGTGTGAGGCCTCCCAAAACTTGCGACTTTCCTGTGCAAGGAACCCAACTAGGGATGAGATTTTTTGTTTTGCTTTGTTTTTGCTGAAACATGTTAAGAAGATGAACTCATAAAAACATCAGCACGCCATACTGGGTCACACAAATGGTCCATCAAGCCCAGTACCCTGTCTCCTGATAGTGCCAAAGCTAGGTGCTTCAGAGGGAATGACTAGAATGGTTAATCATCACATGATCCATCCCAGTCACCCATACCCAGATTTGGGCAAAGAGAGACTAGGGCAGTGGGGCTGACGGCCTTGCTGGGCCCCTGGGCAAGGTAGGGGAGGGTGGGATCTGGCTCCATATCCCTGAAGTGGGGCCTCAGGCAGAAGGGTTGGGGCTGAGGCTAGCCTCCCCCAGACAGCCTCAGAGCTGCTCAGAGCATGCTGCATCACACTGTCCCCATTCCCTGGCAACCTCAGTGCTGCCCAGAGTGTGCTGCACTGCATTCCAGTGGTAATTAGAAGGGCCCAGGACTCGGGCTACCGCAGTAGTGGTGAGAGCAACCAGGAACCCTGGACCATGTTGAATCGCCAAGCCCTGGGGCAGTTGCCCCCCTCCCTTGAACTCTCCCTAGCAGTTGGCCTGGTCTAGGGACATCATCCCTGCCCTTCTGAAATAATAGTCATAGATGGACTTTGTCAAGGCTGTTCCCCACTCTGGAACTTGAAGTGGAGAAGGTGGGGGCCTGCAAGAGACTTTCCTTCCTGGTATAGGCTTCTGCTTAAAAACTCCCCAGGGTCCCTGACCCTGGGTGGTACACTGCCACCACCCACGTGCAAAATCCCTTTCTATTTAAATCCAGGAAGTTTCACTTGGAAACTTCTTTCCATGCTCTTTTTACCCTCCCTCAGGAAAGCATCCAAGGAGAGCTTTTACCCTCCCTCAGGAGATAGCTTGAAATTTCTAATAGCTGACCTCTCAGTTTCAGGCACATGCACGCAGAGGGTATGTCTAGACTACATGGCTCTGTCGACGGAGCCATGTAGATGAGTTTACTAGACATAGGAAAATGAAGCGGTGATTTAAATAATCGCCGCTTCATCTACATTAAAATGGCCGCCGCTCTGTGCCAATCAGCTGTTTGGCAGCACAGTGGGGCAGTCTGGATGCACCGCGGCCAACAAGGGAAGCCTTTGTCGACCACTCTGGTATGCCTCGTGAAATGAGGTTTACCGGAGCAGTTGACAAAGGCTTCCCTTGTCGACTGCGGCACGTCCAGACTGCCCCACTGTGCGGCCAAACAGCTCATTGGCACAGCACGGTGGCCATTTTGACGTAAATGAAGCAGTGATTATTTAAATCGCTGCTTCATTTTCCTATGTCTAGTAAACTCATCTACATGGCTCCATCGACAGAGCCATGTAGTCTAGACATACCCAGACTCTCCTGCCTTGTAGGACACAAGAATCAGATCATAGTCTTAAAAAGATGCTTTTATTAACAAAACAAGATAAATTCAGTTTCAGTTACAGTGTACCGGGCAAGGGGGATTGGCACATGGACTCAGCACAGAGTTTACAAACCAGAAATAAAAAAAATAATAATAACATGATCACATCTAACACCACATTCCCTATTTACTCACTTTTCTTGTTCCCAGGTTCCATCCTTTGTAGACATGAATTTTACTGGACATTCTATGTCCAGCTCCCAAGGTTCACTTCATCTCTCCCCAGCTTTTTCTCTCAACCCCACAAAGAACTGCAGCAGGCACATCACTTCTTTCAATTCAGATCTCACACTTTCTTCCCATTGGCTCTCCTGGCTCCCTGTTAACATTTCCTCAATCCCCACTGTTCTGGGTTTAACCCTTTAGTTACTGAATGCTGGGATGTCTAGAAAAGAGTAGTACCCCTCCCATCCATCACAGACCTAACCCTCCATGAACTTATCTGGTTCTTTTTTAAAATCCTGTTAGTATCTTGGCCTTTCTAACATCCTGTGGCAAGGAGTTCCTCAGATTCACTGAGTTGTGTGAAGAAATTCCTCCTTTTGTTCGTTTTAAATCAGCTGCCTATTCATTTCATTTGATGAGTCCTAGTTCTTCTTTTATGAGAGAGTAAATAATACTTCCTTATTTATATCCTCCAAGCGAATCAGGAATTTATAAATCTCTATCATATCCTCCCTTAGTCATCTTGGCATGTGCATTTGTGATGGCTGCCATCTTGGCCAATGCCAAGGGACCTCCCTTGCTAAAAGCATGAGTGTCTGCGGCTTCAGCATCAGACTCTGTAACGAGGCCACATCCTCTGTGGTTTGAGCACTGCGAGGGATACATAACTTACTATGACCAGTGGCTTAGGGTACAGCACTGGGAGGTGTGATTCCCAGCTTGGGTAGATGTGCACAGACTGGCTCTGCTCAAACTAGCAGCTAACAATAGGAGTGTGGTCTTGGTAGCACAGGCAGCAGCTCAAGCTAGCCACTCAAGTTCAGTTTTGCCTGGCCCTTTGGGTACATGCTCAAGCCACTGTTGCAGCTACCCTTCTGTTTTTAGCTGCTGGCTTAAGTAGAGCTAGTCCATATGTGTCTACCTGAGCTAGGAATTTTGTCTTCCAACTGCTGTGTAGCTGTACTCTTACATCATCCATATATCCTGCCCTAAGTAATAAGCACAGTGTTATTCTTAAAAACTGAGCATTGGTCTTAGCAGAGCAGATAGCAGATATTGTCACTTGCTTCAGCAAATAAGCCTTAATGCCTTGCGCTGCCATATTCTGGCACCGTTACTCATGCTGAGTAATGCCTTCCTGCCTGGGTAACACCACCAAACTTTATTAAACCAAAGAATGGGTATCAGATTCTGCCCCATTGACTTCAGTGGGGCTACCCCGGGAGTAACTCCCACCGATGTGAGTGAAGACTTCCAGTCTGACCCATTGGGACTACCCACAGAGCAAGATACTACACAACACAAATAAAGGTAACAGGATCTGGTCCTAAGTACAACCTTTAAGGTTTGGCCCCTTATTAACAGGACCATCCCCTATCAACACCTGAGAGTTTTAATGATCATGTTTGTGCTATTTTCAGGACATGGAATTAACGGCACTTGTTTTTGTTTTACAATTGCCTCAGTGAGGCTACATTAAAAGAGAAAATTCTCTATGGCAAAGCGGGGGAGGGAATTGCCATCCCCCCACCCCCAGTTGTACAGACCTATGTGGTTATCAAGTTATGGGAAAATCTCTCTGCCAAAACAGGTGTCACTGTTCTAAGCATACAGTCTCATTTCCTGATCGTGTCTTAAGCTGCTAGTTGGTTGTGAAAGTTGATTTCTTCCACATTCTTATATCAGTGGGAATTTCTGCCCTTCCCTGACAAGCATTATGGGCAGCCTTTGACATACAGCCCTACAGGACCTAAATAGGCTGCTATTCTTTCCCTACACTGAAAGGGAGCTTTGTGCCAGGGATTCATTAAACTGCACTGCACAGCCCTTCATAAATGGGGCTCAATAATGAACAGTCGATTTAACTGGAAAAGCTGCTGGAGCTGTTAAATTAAAGGGAAATAAAGTGCACTTCAGGCTCAGTCTGCCAGAAGAAAATGTTGACCTAAAAAATCTTCATTTTATTGAACCTCGGCAAACAATCTAAAATTTGCAGGAAGTTTATACTTGCAACAGTTAGAAAAAATTTAAAACCTGCTGTTTTGTGTTACTACTACTAAAGAAAGTATGTGACACAAGAAAATGCTTTATGTTAGCCACAGAGATGAAGGGCATATATTTAGTGTAAGTAGTAGAAAGAGGGTATATATATTTATACAGATGGGCTTGATCCCTAGGTGGTATAAAACTGTGTAGTGCCATTCAGGTCAAACAATCACTTATACGGACTCTTTTATTAAAGGATCAGCGTCTTGGGATAATATTGTGGGGGTTGGGCTGCAGACTTGACAATATGTGAAGAGAAAATTTGTTTTGCCTTTGAGGAACCTGGAGCCCATTGTCTCAGTTTCCCGGGCCCTTTTGATCTTGTTGTCCAGTTCATGTTCTCTTAGAACATACTCCTCTCAGAAGGGAGAAAGGGATGCTTGTGCACATGTGACATGAGTGTTTGGACATCACATTCAAAAGAGCTGCATAAAGACAAAGTCTGAACAGGAGTCATTGCTATGCAGAGGCTCAGAACTCAATCCAGGACAGCCTAGAAGGGCTAGATCTCAGCACAGCTGGGCCAGATTCTGAAAGTATGAGTAACGCTCATAAATTTCAGTGGGACCGCTCAAAGTGTAACGGTAATGTAAATAAGGATGTCAGAACCTGGCCCTAATTCCCAGACTTTTCCTTCTATTTTTCTTTAATACAACAAAAAGAAATTAAATGGAAATTAGACATGAAAGAGACCTGCAAAGGCATTTTGCATTGTACACACACCCAAAATTCCCACTAGAATCAGGGGATGTTAAGGTGTGCCGAGAATGCAGTCACAAGTTCAAGATAATGTCCTGTATTTTCAGTGTTTGGTAAAGATGCCTGGGATTTATAGAGTATGAACCTGCTTAAAGCCAATGGGGCTGTGTCTACACTGGCGCGATCTCGTGCAAAAGCAGCCGCTCTTACGCAAAAATTTGCTGCCTGTCTACACTGGCCGCATGTTCTTGCACAAGTAAACTGACGTTCTAATGTATAAAATCAGGGTTTCTTGCACCAGAACTCTGACACTCCCACTCAGGAATAAGCCCTCTTGCTCAAGAGCTCTTCTAGAAGAGGCCAGTGTAGACAGGCAACATGAATTTCTTGCGCAAGAAAGCCATATAATTAAAATGGCCATCAGAGCTTTCTTGCGCAAGAGAGCGTCTACACTGGTATGGATGCTCTTGCGCAAAAGCACATCTCTTGCGCAAAAGCACATGCCAGTGTAGACACTCTCTTCTGGAAGAGTTTTTGTAGAAGAGCTCTTCCGCAAAAGAGTTTTTGCGTGAGAACGCGCCAGTGTAGACGTAGCCTGGGAGTTTTGCCTGAGTGAAGAATGCAAGACAGAGCACATACTAGTTTCTGTTGGGGAAAATAATTAGCCTGATTGGTGAGGATCAAAATCCATAACTTTAATGAGGACACAGCTTCATCTCCTCCTGCCCCTTGCCCACCTGCAGCCAAGTTACTGTAGTTTTACCCCAGTATAATTCCTTGGTTTCAATAGAATAACTCCAGCATAAAACTGGAGTTATGTAGTGGTGAATCAGGCTCTTGATCTTAGTCATTTGTCCCTGCCATACAAACTGTTACTCCATGCCCATGTTATGTATTTAGTATATGCATTTAATTTATCACACTTTCTTATGTATGTGAAATCTATCTTGGGAAGTTAGAGGGGAAACCTACAATAAAATCAATAAACTTCCAGTGGTAAAGAAAACATTTCCCGAAACAGTTTGTAAGAAAGCAACCCTCAATTTCAGAATCTGAAACTGTGTCATTTTCACTGGGTTAGACTGTAAGATGCCTGTTTGTTGTATGAACATTTTATTTGGGAAGGAGGATTTCCTTTCAGAAGCATTTTATGTTCACTTCCTGTGTTGTACTGCAACTTTTGTTTTAATCCTCTAGCTTTAAGAAACATTTTAAAGGCCACTTCAGTAGATTTCCAGCTCTCCACTTTAAACTATTTAGACTTTTTAAAACTATCCAATTATTTAACAACACAAAAACCTGGGGAGGATATTGGCTTTATTTTATAAATCTTTCGTTTTGAGTCTGCATAATTATTCATGGCTTAATTATAAATGGCCTGGTATAAATCACAATGTCACAAAAGTCACAAAACCATGAAATTCTGTGTCTGCCATGAAAATAGTGCATTTGATAACTTTTGTGGGCTGCCTTAGTGAATGCAGAGCATCGATGGCTAGCCATTGGCTCTCCATCACCACCAAAGAGCTACATAAAAGCACCATTTGCCTTTCAGAAAAAGCGAATTAGGGGCTGGAATCATTGTTATTTTATCTGGCTTATTTGTTTTAATACAGATTTGTAAATCCTGCTCCCAGGCCAGCATTAAGATGCAGTATACATATTCATTAGAGAAAAAAAATCTATGAGTATCTGTAAATAAAAAGATACTGTTAGTGGTTTTTGTAATGTAGGAGAATTTTTCATTTTCCTCCCTTGTGAAATTTGCCATCTTTTGATCAGTTTCACAGCTTGGTGCACAGTTAGTTCTGCATGTAAATATATGTGCTGTGAGAGGAAACCTATTCCTCTTACCTTTATTATTTGCATGTGGCTTTGATTGTAAATTTTTAAATGAGTAGCAAATAAAAAGGGAAGATTTTTAATGCTGCCTTGTTTATCCCAAGCTATCGGGGACAATGGTAGTCCCTCTTTGCTTTAAAAAACACATGACTCACTGAATAACATAGCTCAACAAATGTCTGAAATACAGGTGCTAGCCCCCACAAATTCCTGGCTCCACAGCACCTTTGATAATCAGGTCTCAATTGCCTCAAGTCAGGGACTCAAAAATCAAGGCTTCCAAGGAAAGTGTTAGGCGAAGTGTCTTGTCCACATTTACAATGAGTCAACAATAGAACTAAGGAAAAGAAGCCAGAAATCCCAATTCCCAATCTCCTGCGCTGTCGAATCATAGAATACTGGATCAGGAAGGGACCTCAAGAGGTAAACAAGTCCAGTTGCCCGCACACATGGCAGGACCAAGCACCAGTTATATCATTCCTAACCAGGCCCACTGATGGTGGGGAGGGGCAAAGGTGGCAGTTGCCACACTCCCTCATTTTATACAACTGGGCCAAGCTTTGGCGAACAGTAGGCTCCTAAATTGATATTTGAGCACCCAAATAAGGATCCAGTCCGGCTCCCAGCAATGTCGATGTAACTCTTTCCATTGTCCTGTCTTGGAGCTGGATTTCCTATTAGTTGACCTGATTTTCAGAAGTGCCACATGTCGGAGACT
The DNA here is from genome assembly GCA_032595735.1 of Pelochelys cantorii. Taxonomy (NCBI): domain Eukaryota; kingdom Metazoa; phylum Chordata; order Testudines; family Trionychidae; genus Pelochelys; species Pelochelys cantorii. The sequence goes on from CM064326.1 coordinate 22,752,959, forward strand.
GGGATGTGGATGGACATGCCTAGTGGTTGGAGCAGGAGTCAAGCCACACAAGAGCTGATAGGAAGAATTGGGACCCCAAGGTAAGTGCCAGAATAAGAGGCCAGAGCCAGAAATCAGGAATCAGAGCCGATGGTCAGAAATGGGTAACCTGGAGTGAGGTAAGGCTGGGAACAACCATGGGCATGGTCTGCTGACTCTTCCAACCAATCGGACAGTATAGCCAATCAGGCAGCCTCCTGCAGTAGGTAGTCTGGAGATTGAATCTGCCTCAGGTCCTGATTCCGGGCCCTAAGTGTTAGCAGCTCCACAAAATCCATGAGAGCTGCAGGATGCCCAGCAATTTCAAACACTGCGTTTTTGAACTTCTTGGAACACATAGGAACTTAAATAATGCTGCAGGTGTCTAACTTGAAACTCTTGGCTGGGGTGGGGGTGACGTATCCTCTCCCAGAGCTGCAGGACAGAATTGCCATAGCTGGGGAGAGGAGGCACAGCTCCTTGCTGGCCCAGAATGGAGCTTCTGCAGCAGCTCTGTGCTGGGATTGGTTGGCAGAGGTGCAATCTGCATGCCTGCCCAGAGCCCCTGCCCATCCTGGGCCCTCTTTCAACATTCGCTCAGTTATGTCACTGTTGAGGTCAGTACTTGATTTAGTAATTGTGTCTCTTTTCTGTTGGGTTTTATGAGAAGCAACCCACTGCAGCTCCAGCAGACACAGCATGCCCCCAGCTGGGGCAGGTCCAGGTTCATCTGCCCCCTGGACTCCCCAGCCAGAGTGAGGAATGCAGCAAACTGCACTTTCCTCTCGCTCCCTGACAAAGGGGAGCAGCCAGCAACATTCCCATATGAACCGGGGGGAGGGAGTTCCTATAGGAACATTGCTGGCTGTTCCCCTTCAGTCCTCCCATCCTCCCTAAAGGGCCCCTGGGGGTGGGAGGCCTGCAGAAGGGGGGTCACGCCCCCAGCCAGCCCCTTTTACCTGCCTGTCTTTTTTCTATATGATCTTATGAGAAGCAATCCCATTCCAGGCACATCCCATTTTCCTGGCACAACCAACCCCTTACCTTGCTTAAAGTTAATTTAAGAGGAAGCTGTATCCTGAATTTGGTGATCCTGGCTTTTACCATTTAGCAGTTCTTGAACAAACAGACTGACAGTTGGACACACAGTCAGATAAACTGATGTACAGACAAACTCTCTTAAATATATAGTAGATTACTGTGTTGTCATTTGTGTTACTAAAGAACCTACAGGCACCAGCCACGATCAGGACTCCATTGTTCTGGGCTGTACAAACACAGAGTAAGAGAGAGCCGCTGCCACAAAGATCTTACCAGCTAATTAGCAGAGTTGGTTAGAAACATGAAACAACAGTTTCAGAAACCATTTCACGTTTTTAAAGTTTTTTTTCTTTCAGAGGGTTTGAAATTGCCATTTTTCTTTCTTTTTTAAAAAATTTTTCATAGTTTTGTTAACAGTTTTTCCCATTTTTATTGAAAATTAGTCAATATGGTTATCTTTTTTTGCTTATAGAAAACTGAGTTTTCAGTAAACAAAATTTTGTGTTAATCAAAAATCTGACTTTCAATAGATAAAAAATAGTGGCACTTATTTTGATAATGGTTTGGATTAAAATGATTAAAAATCTCAAGACATTTTTAACAGAAAAAATTGAAAAGTCTACAGCAGTATCTTCATTTTTTTTAAAAAAGAACTAATTTTCCAATAAAAAAAATTAATGAAAAAATTTTTGACCTGCCCTGACAAATAGAGGAGACAATCAAAGTGGGAGAGAGGAAAAAAAGGCAGAGCTAGGTAAAGTATCTTGCCCATGGTCATGCAAACATGTCAGTAGCAGAGTTGGGAAGAGAACTTGGAAGGAATATGCTGGCCTCACTCAAGTCAATGGGAATTTTGCTTTTGACTTTAGTGGCGTCAGGATTTTGTTCCTAAGTCCCAGTCTTCTGCCCTATCTAGTAGACCATGCTGCATCGCTATTGGCTGTTCAATTTCTTGGATTTGCTTCAGTAGCTATGGAGTCTTATCAAAACATTCATTTGGAAGTGGCCCCGAATCTCCATTCATGGATCCACTCCTGGTTAGCCATGCCATGATGTCGTTCCTCCTGGGAAATGTGCAGTCTAACAGACCGGTTTCTGGAAAATTATTTCTGGAAATACCTGCCACACGTGTAATAAATCCATCCCTAATTCGTACTGATAAATGTTTTATACTTCACAACACCTCCCCAGCAGGTATTCCATACATATGCCATCATGCAATGTTAAGTTTGAAATATCATGCATTCAAATGTCAGGAGTGCAGATCTGCAGCTAGACAACCCAAAATGGGAAGCAAAAAAAGAAAAAGAAAAGAAAATAGAGCAAAGCTCGTCCTTCCCCCCCCCCTCAAAAAATTATTACAAACATTATTATTATTGTTAATGTTGTAACAGCAATATGCTCATCACCCATCAACACGGTATCTGGGCACTTTCCAAGGCTTAAGCTGAAGAGACATGCTTGATCTTAATATGAGATTAATCGCCATGCTCCCCTGCTACCTTGTTGCTGCTCACTTTGAGCAAGTAGCAAGCCAGAAGTGCCTGTACATGTGCCTATACATGAACAGAAGAATCGTGGGAAACAGATACGAAGAATTAGAAGTCCTGGCACAGTCAAGGAACTATGATGTGAATAGAATAACAGAGCCTTAGTGGGGTAACTTACATGACTGGAGCACTGTCATGAATGGTATAAACTGTTCAGGAAGGACAAACTGGTGAGAAAAGGTGGAGGAGTTGCACTGTCTGGGTACATCTAGATTACATCCCTTTTCTTGAAAAAGGGATGTAAATCAGACACTTCGAAATTGCAAATGAAGCTGGAATTTAAATTTCCTGTGCTTCATTTGCATAATGGCAGCTGAGGGGTTTTTTTTCGAAAAGGGACTTTTCAAAAGAAAAACGGCTGTTTAGACGGGGCTCTTTCGAAAATAAAACCCTTTTTTGAAAGATCCTGTACTCATTTTTTCAGGAGTACAGGATCTTTCGAAAAAGGGTTTTATTTTTGAACAATCACCATCTAAACAGATGTTTTTCTTCCGAAAAGTCCCTTTTCAAAAAAAAACCATGGCCGCCTTTATGCAAATGAAGCACAGGAAATTTAAATCTCGGCTTCATTTGCAATTTCGAAGTGTCTAATTTACATCCCTTTTTCGAGAAAAGGAATATAGTGTAGACACAGATCATGTAAGAGAGCAGTATGATTGCCCAGTTCTCCAGTATGAAACTGTTGAGAGTCTTTGGCTTAAGATTAGAGATGAGAGCAACAAAGTTGATGTCACAGTGGGCATCTGCTATAGACCACCAGACCAGAATGCTGAGGAAGATGAAGCTTTCTTTGGACAAGTAACAGAAGTTTCCAGATCACAGGCCCTGGCTCTCATGGGAGACTTCGATCAACCTGATATGCTGGGAAAGCAACACAGCAGTGCACAGTCATTCCAGGGCATTTCTGGAGGTTGTCGGGGACACCTTCCTGGTGTAAGTGCTGGAGGAACCAACTAAGGGTCAGGCTCTTCTTGACCTGCTGCTCACACATAGGAAAGAATTGGTAGAGGAAGTGGAAGTGAAGTGATCATGAGATGGTCACATTCAGGATCCTGACAAAAGGAAGAAAGGAGAGCAGCAGAACATGGATCCTGGCCATCAGAAAAGCAAACTTTGACTCCCTCAGGAAACTGATGGGCAAGATCCCCTGGGAGGAAAGAGGTCCAGGAGAGCTGGCTGTATTTTTAAAAAGCCTTACTGAGGGTGCAGGAGCAAACCATCCCAATGTGCAGAAAGAATAGCAAACATGTCAGGTGACCAGCTTAGCTTAACAGAGAAATCTTTGGTGAGTTTAAACATTAAAAGGAAGCTTACAAGAAGTGGAAACTTGGCCAGATGACTAGGGCAGAGTGTAAAACTATTGCTCAAGCATTCAGGGTGTAATCATGAAGGCCAAAGTGCAACTGAAGTTGTAGCTAGCAAGGGCCATGAAGGATAACAAGGGTTTCTACAGTTATGTTAGCAACAAGAAAAAGTTCAGGGAAAGTGTGGAACCCTTGCTGAATGGGAAGGCAACCTAGTAACAGATGATGTGGAAAAAGCTGAAGTACTCAAAGCTTTTTTTGCCTTGGTCTTCACAAAGTCTGTTCCCAGATTGCTGCACTGGGCAGCACAGTATGGGGAGGAGGTTAGCAGCTCTCAGTAGTCAAAGAACAAGTGAAGGCAGGGGTGGGGAACCTATAGCACATGGGCCGGGTTCAGCCCAGGGGCTCTGCCTGGCATGGGGGGAGGGAGTGGCTCTGCCCACGGCAGGGAGCACTTCCCTGAGGGAATGCCCCCCATTGCTCCCACTGGCCAGGAATTGTGCTTCTCCCACAACCCCCTCCCATCCAGATCCTGCACCCCAACCCCGCTCCTGCACCCCCTCCCACCTGGACCCCATACCCCATCCTAACCCTGCCCCTGCACTCTCCCTTCTAGATCCCACACCTCCACCCCTATCCTGCTCTAGCATCTTCTTTCCCTTCCAGACTCCCCACCCACCAACCCACTCCTGTACTATACCTCCTGCCCAGACCCCCCACCTCCAGCCTGCTTCCCTGTAGCCCCCTCATGCACAATGAACTCCCCATTTTTGGCCTCACCCAGGCCTCAGAAGAGTTAATCTGGCCCACCTCCTGCCATGCCCCTTGCCCGGGGCTGGAGCTTGAGGGGGAGTGAGGTGAGTGTCTTTTTTTTCCTGCTCCCCATTGGGAAGCCGGGGTTTTGTTTTTGGGTTTGGGGTTTGGAGTTTTTTCTTTGCTTCTTACTTGTATGTGGCCCCTGACTGTTTTGCTGTGAGTCAGTGGCCCCCAACCCAAAAAAAGTTCCCCAGCCCTGCATTACAATCTCTGCAGTCACAAGACAAAAAAGGGTGGTGAGTGTTAATAGGTTACAGGTTGTTGTAACAGTGTCTGTGTTCCATCCATGATTGTTGGAGTCTAGCAGAATTATGAATGTGAGTTCCCAGGCCTGTCTTTCAAAAGTACTGTGCAGGTTTCCTTTCAGAACAAGGACTGATAGGTAAAGAGTGACTTGAAGAAGAGCATTGTGTAGTTGACAGCTTACATAAGAACCTCCTTACGGGGTCAGACCAAAGGCCCATCTAGCCCAGTATTCTGTCTGCTAACAGTGGCCAGTGCCAAATGCCCCAGAGGGGGTGAACAGAACAGATAATCATCAAGTGATCCCTCTCTTGGCATCCATTCCCAGCCTCTGACAAACAGAGGCTAGGGCCACCATTCCTACCCGTCCTGGGTAATAGCTATAAGACTTATGTTCTTATGTTCAGCTTTCTGAGCTGGAACTGCTCATGAGCACCAACTAATGTGCTTGATCCTGCCATGAGGGCAGGGGACTGGACTTGATGATCTCTCAAGGCCCCTTCCAGTTCTCGTATTCTGTGATTCTGTGATTCCCCAGACAGTGCTAAAGAGAAAAAAAGGATGCTTTAGACTATCTCTTTCCCTGAAAAGCCAGCAGTTCTCACTCAGTACTAAGGGCACTTCCATCATCTAAACTGCCCAACAGGGTCTTTCAATGAGCCACAAGCTGTCTGCAGTTTGTAATGTCAGCCCAAAGGAAACCACATGGACAGCAATTTGAACATGTTAAGCCAGACTGCATCTTTCAGCATTCCCACTGCTGTATGGGCAAAGATACGATAGGGTGCCAGAGAATCATTCGTGCTTTGGGGGAGGAGCCCATGGGATAGTATTTAAAATGTAGTCTAACCTTTTCTGCAAACTGAAAGCAAGAAAAATGCTCATAAAACTGCTCTTTGTGTACAGGAAGAAGTCGGTTTTTATACTGTTGCTAAGTTCCTTATTGTTTTCTGGCTGTTTTTTGTGCTTCTGTGGCAGCCTTTTCTGTGGGCCTCTTTCAGTGACTTGGCTATATTGGCCTGCAGATAATTAGATCAGTGCTATCATTTGCACTGTCCTTTTTCCTCTGGGCCTATTTACATAATAATGGCAGTTTGTGCTACTCTCGCTCTCTCCTCTCTTTTAACAAGTCACCATTTCGAAACCTGAAATAATTCACTGAATAATCTATGAATGGTTCAGTTAAGAAAAGACTGCAAACATCTGGTTAAGAGAAAGTATTTTCAGGGCCCCATCTTCTCCAATCTAAACATAAATGGTTTTATAAGCTTTATCTTTCCTCATGAGTTTACTTTTACTGTATTCTTATTATAATCAGGATATATTTCCTATACTAACACAATGCTATTATCTCTACCATTTATTTTATACATGTATATATTCTGTGTTACATGAAGAAAAACAAACTCTATATATGTATGATATATTGTGATTTAATCTTTGTACAGCCAGTCACTTTACAAACAGGAAAGAAGTTAGGTTTCCTGAATTAAAATGCTTGATTGCATGAATGGGATGGGATAGATTAATATTTTAAAAATACCTATATCCAATAAGGTGGTTTAGAACAGTGTTTCTCAACCAGTGGTATCAGTACGCCTAGGGGTACTTGAGAGAAGTCAGGGGGCATGTCAACACAACTGAAATTTGGAGAAAACTGATTTTTTGTTTTAAGTTTTACAGCGCTTTATTATTTTTGTACTTTTTACACCCAAAAATGTCATTGCCCGCCTGCCTACGATTAAGTTGTTAAAAAAAGTGTATGACAATGGTAGGAAAAAATTTTGTGTGTCTGAAAACTGTAGGTACAATTTTTTTAAAGGAGTATTTTATAAAAAAAGGTTGAGAAACACTGGTTTAGAACACTGTTTACTGTGAATTAAGGCCTTTATCCACCAAAGTATCTTGAGTACAAGCCTAAAATCCAGGGGCTAATTCAGGGTGCATCTACACTGCACCGTTATTTCGAGATAACTAGTGTTATTTTGAAATAACAATACGAGCGTCTAGACAGCCATTCCGTTATTTCGAAATAATTTTGAAATAACAGATGGCTTAGTCCGAAATCTGTAAACTTCATTCTGCAAGGAATAATGCCTATTCTGAAATAGCTATTTTGAAATAAGGCATGTATAGATGCTCCACTGCTGCTATTTCGAAATAGCTCCTCCCCACGGCCATTCTAAGTTATTCCTCCCCAGTGCCTCCTGGGGCTCTAAATCAAGGTAGCACGTCCACATTAGGGAAGCCTGCCTCCGACTAATTATGAGGCTTCTCTGCAGTGTAGATGTGCTATTTTGAATAAGCTATTTCGGAATAACTGTTCCATAATAGCTTATTTCAAAATAGCCATGCAGTGTAGACGTATCCTCAGATGCTTAAGGTTAGGCTGTGCTTATGTAACTGCTGAATTGAGGCCCATATGACTGGGAGTTTTTAACTATATACCATTGTTAGAGTACATGTTCTTTGAAAGAAACATGCCATGTGGAAGAGGGGAGAGACGTGTCATCCTCTCCCTGCATATCCTAGCTAGGGGTAGAAAGGGCCCTAAACCTGTCCTGTTCCTGAAGATCCTACCTCCTTCCCATGAAGATTACTATTGTAGAAGAGAGTAGCTGGTACCTATCCCTGTCCCTGAAGGGAGCTATCATCTCCACAGCCTTCCCTCAACAAGTAACCTATGGTACAGACATAAAGGGAGTTAATAAAATTGGCAGTGATGGGCGCTAAGGCCTGAAAATGCATCCTGCTCCCCTGAACAACAACCATCCGAGCTACTGGGAGTGTGGGGACACTTGTGGGGAAGCCTGTGGAGAGACAGAGAGGCAAAGTGGAAGAGAGCCCTGGTGACCAGGACCCCACCTGAGGTCCCAAGGGGCATGTCTACACTAGGAAACTATTTTGAAATAACTAAAATCAATTTAATAACTCCTGAAATAACAAAACTGAAATAGTGTCCACACTATGGAGGAAGCCTCGAAATTAGTCCAAGGCAGGTCGACATAGAGCCTGAGGAATCACTGGGGAGTAATTACTTCAAATTATTCTGTGGAATAGTTATTTCAAAATAGCAGCAGCGGAGAGTCCACACTACCGCTATTTTGAAATAAGCATTATTCCCCAGGGGAAGCAGGAGCACAGTTTTTGAAATAACCCGTCTGTTATTTCAAAATCACAGGCTTGGTAGTGTGGACACTCTGCTTGTTATTTCAACATAAGGGGGGTATTTCGAAATAACTCCCTAGTGTAGAACAGGGCATGGTGCTTTTGGGTCATGATGGGATGGATGAAGGCATTCAGGGGACTGTGCTATCCTTGTGATGTGTGAGGGAAGCTACCCAGCCTTTCTTCCAACTCCTCAGGTCAGGGCTGTTTCGTCTCTTTACCATCTCCACTGGTGTATCTCAGTGTAGAAGGTCTACCAATGCTGAGAAGGCCATTTGGAAGACGTCTGTGATAGCAAACCCACCCGGGGACCTGTAGGTTGCCTGTGCCGTACAAAAACAGGTGGGTCGAGCTGTAAAGGGATGGCCACTGTCAGTGTATCCCCAGGACAATCAACTGTCGGAGGTCCCAGCCACAGTTTAAAGCTGTGCTTCTATGGCAATTAAAACTGTTGTGTCAAAAGAAACATTGTCTCTGGTGAGTTATTCTCAGATTCCAGATGGAGGCCAGATGGACCTATTTGGCATAGAAATGTATTTAAAACCTTCTAATGTGCAGGATATTTTATCTGGTATTTAAAAAAACACCCCTCCTCCCTGGGAACCTGCTTCCTGTAGAAACACAGTTAGGCAAGAACTGAGACACTCAGGAAAGTGTGTTTTGCAACTAACAGTCCTGCTTTCCATAAAATCAATCATAGAAGATGAGGGTTAGAAGAGACCTCAGGAGGTCATCTAGTCCAACCCCCTGCTCAAAGCAGGACCAACCCCAACTAATTCATCCCAGCCAGGGCTTTGTCATGCCTCGCCGTAAAAACCTCTGAGAATGGAGATCCCACCACCTCCTTAGGTAACCTATTCCAGCACTTCACTACCCTCCTAATCAAATAGTTTTTCCAAATGTCCAACCTAGACCTCCCCCGCTGTACCGTGTGACCATTGCTCCTTGTTCTGTCATCTGTCACCACTGAGAACAGTCTAGCATCATCCTCTTTGGAACCCCCCTTCAGGTAGTTGAAGGCTGTTGTCAGCCTCTCCTCATAAGTCATGCACCCCAACCCCCTAATTATTTTTGTTGCCCTCTACTGGTTTCTCTTCAATTTTTCCACATCCTTTCTGCAGTGGAGGCCCCAAAACTGCACGCTACATTCCAGATGTCGAAATAGAGGGGAATAATCACCAGTGCCAAATAGAGGGGAATAATCACTTCCCTTGATATGTTGGCAATGCTCTTATAAATGCAGCCCAGTATGCTTTTAGATTTCTTGGCAACAAGGGCACATGGTGGACTCATATCCAGCTTCCTATCTGCTGTAATCCTGAATCATTTTCTGCAGAACTGTCACTTAATCATTTGGTCCCCAGCTTATAGCAGTGCATGGGATTCTTGTTGAACCTCATCAGATTTATTTTGGCCCAATCCTCCAATTTGTCTAGGCCACTCTGGACCCTGTCCCTATCCTCCAGCATATCAATCTCTCCCTCGAGCTTAGTGTCATCCTCAAACCTGCTGAGAGTACAATCCAGCCCATCATTCAGATCATTAATGAAGATGTTCAATAAAATGAGCCCCAAGACTGATCTCTGGGGCACTCTACTTGATACCACTTGATGCCAACTAGACATCAACCTGTTGATTGCTACCCACTGTGCCTGACAATGTAGCCACCTTATAGTCCATTCACCCAATACATACTGCTTAAACTTGCAGGCAAGAATACTATAGGAGACTGTATCAAAAGCTTTGCTGAAGTCAAAGTATATTGCATCCACCACTTTCTCCATATCCACAGAGCCAGTTATCTCATCATAGAAGGCAATTGGGTTGGTTAGGCATGACTTGCCCTTGGTGAATTCATATTGACTGGTCCTGATCATCTTCCTCTCCTCCAAATGTTTCAAAATAGATTCCTTGAGAAGCTGCCCTATGTTTTTTCCTGATTTTTCCTGGGACTGAGGTGAGGCTGACTAGTCTGTAGTTCCCCATATTTTCCATCTTCCCTTTTTTAAAGATGGGCACTACATTTGCCTTTTTTAATCAAATGGGACCTCCCCTGATCACCACAAGTTTTCAATGATAATGGCCAATGGATCTGCAATCACATCATCCAGTCTCTCAGCATCCTCAAATGCAATAGATATGGCCCTGTGGACCTGTGCATGTCCAGCTTTTCTAACTAGTCCTTAACGAGTCAGTTATTCCCCATTTCTGTAGTTGTACATTTGATTTTTCTGTCCTTCCTTTACTTTTGCCTTCCTTCCATCACCTTCTATAAGAAAAACTGGCAGGAAAAACTGCCCCCCATGAGTGAAGAACCACATCCTCACAGAAGGGTGAGCCCAGACTAGGGAAAGGTACATTGCAAAACTTTCATTACCTTCAAAGATCTGTCATTCTCAGATACATTAAGAGTAAAGTCAAAGACTTAAGAATTGCTCTGCTAAGCTTGTCTTCCTTGCTTTCCTGCCATGTTGTCTCTGACCGAGTTAGGCAAGTGAGCTCAAAGCACCCTCCACCTTGATGGAGCTCTGAGGGAGTATGTGTAAGTGATGGACGAGCTCAGGAGGTCTCAGCCACTGTTTTCAGGGCCTAAGACAACTTCCTGCATGACTGTGTGGCTCTTTGAATTTTATGAAGCATTTGCCCCTCATTGTGACATCAGGGCAATCTGAACAATAACAGAGTGGCTAGATACATTGCTATAAAATAGACTTTTCCTTCTGTGGTATGCCATGTGGCCTAACTCCTGCAAACATTTATGTGTAGGGTCCTACTAGATGCTGCGGGAATCTTGACAATATTCCTTTTATATTCATTCCAATCACGATTTTGTGTTGACTTTCAAAATGAGGTACCCCAAGTTAATTCCTTAGGAAAGCTAGCCAAAATTTAGGCACCATTAAGCCAGGGATAGATAATAAGACAACAAATATCATAATGCCACTCGACAAATTAATAGTATACCTACACCTTGAATACTGTGTGCAGTTCTGGTCATCCCATCTCTAAAAGGTTATACTACAAAAGGAAAAGATACAGAGAAGGGCAACAAAAATATTAGGAGTATAGAACAGCTTCCATATGATGAGAGATTTAAAAGATTGTTCAGTTTGGAAATGAAACAACTAAGGGGATATGTGATTAGGATGACAAGGGGTCCCAAAATTATTGGAATCATCCCAATATTTATTGCTTTGTCTTATATACTCTCCACCTCCCTCCTAAAAAAAAGTGTCCCAATTTTCAAATTTACTCTCTGGTCACCTAGATATGATACAGGTCTATAAAATCATGAATGGTATGAGGAAAGTAAATAAGGACATGCAATTTGCCCCATCACATAACACAAGAATAAGGGTCACCCAACGAAATTCACAGGTAGCAAGTTTTTAAAAAAACAGCAAAAGAAATACTTCTCTACACAATGCACAGTCAACCTGTGGAATTCGTCAGAGGATGTTGTGAAGGCCAAAACTATAACTGGGTTCTAAAAATAATTAGATAAGTCCATGGAGGACATTAGACAGGATGGGCAGAGATGCAGTCCTTTTTCTTTGGGTGTCTCTAAGCCTCTAACTGACAGATAATGGGATTGGAGAACAGGGGAGTGATCACTTGATAGATGTGCTCTTCTGTTCATTCCCTTTGAAGCATCTGGGATTGGCCACTATGAGAAAACTGGATACTGGGCCAGATGGACCATTTATCTGACACAGTATGGCCATTCTTATGTTCAGAGTGAAGTTTATTTTAGGCTAAGAAAACAAGAAAGAACGAAAGTAAAGTCACTGAGAGAGACTACAATGTGCACCTCCCCTCTGACGAGGTGTGCTGAACTGAATACAAAGTAAAACTAAAAAAAAAAACCAAATAGTCTGGTAGCACTTTAAAGACTAACAAAACATGTAGATGGTATCGTGAGCTTTCATCATCTGAAGAAGTGGGTTGTGCCCATGAAAGCTCATAATACCATCTACATGTTTTGTTAGTCTCTAAGGTGCTAGCAGACTATTTGTTGTTTTTTTAGTTTATCCTGTACAGACTAACTCGGCTACCCCTCTGAAGCTTTTGAATACAAAGTGGCTGTCTGTCTATCTAGAAAGCAGAGCCCTTAGATATTTGACAGTGCAATACCCTGTAAACAAAGGAGATCAGTTTCATAAATAAATACACCAACCACAAATACAGTGATTAGAAAGGAAATTAAGAGAATTGCCATAAAGACATTAACTGCAGCACAGAAATAAAAAGGACCTATTTCAGCTCTGCACTGCTCTCTGGAGTGGCTGAATTTTTTAGTTTTTATGTTTCAAAGTGTCTCTAGAAATCATAGTCCCTCTGTTCATAATAAGGGCTGGGAGATGTCTTAGCATATGATACTTTTTTGGAGATTTTCATTAATCATTTCTGAACACAATTTGTTAAGGTCAGAGAAGAGATTTTGGTGGAAAAAATTGGCCATGTCAGATAAACATTAGTCATGGTGATTATCTGCCAGAAAATGTAAACAGGCTACTAAGCGATAAGAGAAGCTGCTGGCACCAACAAGCCAGTTTACATTTTTGGCAGGTACAGAGAATTTAATTTATCCAGGCTTTGGAAATAACATCTGATCACCATGTTGGATGGTCCATCAACAATCAGCAGTTTCCAGCCTTTCACTCATGGAAACTCTCTGCATAATTTACTGCACCGGGTGCAAATGGAAGCGACTTGGCCCTATCTCCCTGCCTGAAGATTATAATTTTGCTTTTCTGTTCACTTTTTAGATACACAGTGCAGCACGTATTATCTTATCTGCTCCTCTTTTGTAACATTATCCACCACATCAAGTCATCGATCTTCCTTTCCAGCTTTTATTTGCTGCTTCTTGTCTTCAAGGCCACTTGGTTCGGAAAATGACATCATCAGAGAAATATCCGACATTTTAACTGATCTAAATTCAAAGTACACTCAGCATTGAATAGCACAGCCCTGCACACAAAGACAACTGACAGTCATAGGACACAGAGGCATACTTCAGAAAGGAACTAGATTGATTATTATTTCGGTGAACAGGAAAAGTAGACTTAATTGTACATATCTAAAGCAAACCTGGATCATTTTATTAACCCAGCATCTACAATGTGTAATGTTGTACTGCCCAGCTTCAAAAGAGTTGGAAAGGAAAGGCAGTTTCCTTCCCTCTGCCATGTGTATAGAGGACAGGCACACTCTTGGACCCTATGTTCTGATCAGACCAGGGCCAATAGCAGGGACAGGGAAGGTAGGAGTGCCTTCATCAGGACTTGGTTAGCTTAGAAGTGAATTCCAGCATCAAGGGCCTCCCACTGTGAATGCACTCACCCCAGCTTTTGGATTTACAAATCTAAGGACTGTCCGCTTGAGAGTTCCCAGCTCATGTCATTTGTAATTTGAAGCATGAAGACAGATATACCTTTTAAAATGCACCTAACCCAAACACTCACATAAGCAATGGGACGCTAACTGACTATGCAGGGGAAAAGGTGCAACTGGCTTCCTACAAAAAGCCTGATCCTAATACCTAATTAAATCAGTGGGAGTCTTTCCACTGGCTTCAGTGCTGTTAAAGTAAAGACATTGTCAGAGCAGGATGGTTTTTAGTGTTCTGTTCTGTTGAGGCGTAAATGTCCCAGGTACTATGGCTGAAGCTCCAGAAATTTGGAGGTTTTATGGAAATTTGGAGCTCCAGAAATTTGGAGGTTTTATTCTGTTTAAAACAGAACATACCTTATTGCCTCTATATAAAACAGTGGTACATGTACGCCCACATCTTGAATACTGTGTGCAGATGTGATCGCCTCATCTCAAAAAAGATATATTGGCATTGGAAAAGGTTCAGAAAAGGGCAACAAAAATGATTAGGGGTTTGGGACAGGTCCTATATAAAGAGAGATTAAAAAGACTGGGACTTTTCAGCTTAGAAAAGAGGAGACACTGGAGGTATCCTGGAAAAGCTCTGCCATGTCCAAGGAACGCGCTTGCTTTTCTGAAAAAAAATTCGGAAAAGCAGATGCGTTTTTTCAGCATCCTTGTAAACCTCATTCTACGAGGAAGAAAGGATGTTCTGAAAGAGGCTTTTTTTCCCAACATTTGGCTCAGTGTAGACAGGCCAAATGTCGGAAAAGCCTCTTTCGGAAGAAAAGTGGAAAAAGATACGCAAATTGCAGTTTGCAATTTCCGTATCTTTTTCCGACTTTTCTTTGTAGTCTAGACACAGCCTAAGGGGACATATGATAGAGGTCTATAATATCATGACTGGTTTGGAAAAAGTGAATAAGGAAAAGTTATTTATTTATTCCCACAATATAAGAACTAGGGGTCACCACATTAAATTAATATGCAGCAGGTTTAAAACAAACAAAAGGAAGTTTTTCTTTACTCAGCACACAGTCAACCTATGGAACTCCTTGCCAGAGTATGTGGTGAAGACTAGGACTTTAACAGGGTTCAAAAAAGTGCTAGATAGATTCATGGAGGTTAGGTCCATCAATGGCTATTGGCTTGGATGCGTAGGAATGGTGTCCCTAGCCTCTGTTTCTCCGGAAATGAGTGACAGGGAAGGGATCACGTGAGGATTACCTGTTGTGTTCCCTCCCTTTGGGGCATCTGGCACTGTCGGCAGATAGGCTACTGAGCTGGATGGACCATTGGTCTGACACAATATGACCATTCTTATGCAAATAACGTAATGCATTAATTTGGATACACTAATCCTCATGAAAGTCTAGAAATTTCCTGCATCAGCCTTAGGAATACAGGCATCCCCCTACCCCTTCCTGGCTCTGGCACTTCCCTGAGTTGGTCTCACTAGACTGGCTTTTTTTTCATTAGCAAAGCCTGATGCTGAATTAAGGTTACCTTGAAGAGGTGAATGCAGTGCCTTGCATGTTCAGGAGCTTCAGGGGGATAGCCGAGTTAGTCTGTTATAGAAAAAAACAACAAATGGTTTGGTAGCACTTTATAGACTAACAAAACGTGTAGATGGTATCATGAGCTTTTGTGGGCACAGCCCACTTCTTTAGATGACCAGAGTTATGAGCAGGGGATATGAAAACTCGAAATAAATAGGAGAGGGGAAGGAGAGGGGGGAGAAAAAGAAAAAAAGGAAAAAGGAAGGAGGGTGTGAGACAGAGCATCATTAAGTATCTGGAGAATGGGTACTTAAACCTAAGCAGATTAGAGTAAATAGATAGATGCTAAGACAGGCTGCTCTGTCCCTGTGGCTGGGTTGCTTCCAACCTAATTCCCCATGTTCCCTTTTCCATTGTAATCCCACCCATAACAGCCCCTCAAGTGAACAAGGGCCCTCTGACTCCAATTCTGACCCCAGGGTGGGGGCACAGAAAGAACCAGCTGAAAGTGGGGTCCCATTGGGCAGATCTAGGGACTGAATAACCAGGAATGGGGCTGCCACATCCACTGGCCCGTTTCATCTGCACACTCATTTCCTCTTCCATTAGCTTTGGTTATACTCCATTGCAGCACCACAAATAGCCTGACACACTCCTCACTATGTACACACTTCCTGCATCTGTAGGTCTAGGACCCTGCTTCCCCCAGACACTTCTCCTTAGTCATTGTTCCTATAAGGACAGCATAATAAGCCTGGGGCTTTTTTAGCTTGGAAAAGAAATGATTAAGGGGGAAGATGAAAGAGGTTTATAAAACCTTGAATGATGTGGGGAAAGTAAATAAGAAAGTGTTATTGACTCCTTCCCATAATACAAGCACTAGAGTTAACCAAATGAAATTAATAGGCAGCACGTTTAAAACAAACAAAATGAAGTATATCTTCACACAACCTGTGGAACTCTTTGCAAGAGTATGTTGTGAAGGCCAAGACTATAACAGGGTTCAAAAGAGAATTAGATAAGTTCATGGCTATTAGCCAGGATGGGCAGGTTTGCCTGAATTTGGGAATGGGCAACAAAAAGGGGATAGATTGTGTACGTGCATAGCAGGGACAAGGTCTCCCTCTCTAAAAGCACAAGGAGAAAGGATGGTCCAGTGGTTAGAATGCCAGCCTGAAACTGAGAAGAACTCATAGGCTCTAATTCCCTCCCAGCCCCAGACTTTCTGTGAACTAAGCACTTAGGCCATGTCTACACTACAGATACTATTGAAGCAGCTGCGGTCGATCTTTCAGGGCTCGAATTAGCAGGTCTAGTGAAGACACGCAAATTTGAACTGAGAGGGCACTCCCATTGATGTTAGTAGTCCTGCTCCTAGAAGGAGTAAGGGAAGTTGAAGGGAGAGTGTAACCCCGTTCCTCATCTGTACAATCGGGATGATGGCATCATCCTGTCTCAAAGCATTGTTGTGAGGATAAATGCACTAAACAGCATGCTGAAGTGTTAGGTGGCTAAGCAGCACTTGCTGGATTTAACATCTTTAATGATTAGAGCTGGTCAAAAATTAAACAAAATTCACAAGTTTCAATGTGTTCAGAAAGAACTAATTTCAAAAAGTTTCACTGTCCTTTTAACCATTTTTTCTGGGTTGTTTTTTTCCTTTTCCGCCCTTTTTTTCTTCCCCTGCTTTTTTTCCCCATTTATATCTGAAAAAAAAGTAGAAAAAGAAAAAATGAATGAAAAGGAAACAAAGGAACAACAAAGCCTTTTGGTTTTGATTTTAAAAAACCCTTCAAAAATTCAAATACATTACAAAGCTTTCATTTTTAATAAGCCATTTTTGAGAAACCAACAAAAACATTGTCCAGCTCTAATAAACAGTAATCATGATAGCATACTTGGTTTGTTCTTTTAAACTCACCATGGAGGTGCCCTAATCGGGTCCACAAGTCCCTGCTCATTTTCCAGCTGCTCAGTGCTCACCCAAAGCCTCTAATTCAGCCACACATACTGCATGTTCATTGTCTTGTTTCTGTCATCACGTAATCCACACACACACAGTCATTCGCCCTTGATTTGTTCATCTATGAAATGCACTTCTGTGTAAAGTGTTTCAAAATGTACTTGGGAGCATCTCATCATCGTTCACTGATGTATTCCTCCAGCTGCCATAACAAACGCCTTTCCCTGCCTTTTGTTTAGTGCCAAACCTTGCTGTGTGGTGTCTTATTTATAGGGTAAGCTCCTGGGGCGAGCAGG
This sequence comes from Pelochelys cantorii, assembly GCA_032595735.1. Lineage (NCBI taxonomy): Eukaryota > Metazoa > Chordata > Testudines > Trionychidae > Pelochelys > Pelochelys cantorii. The sequence continues at coordinate 22,770,233 of CM064326.1, forward strand.
GCTCTGTTGTCGTTGAACTGACTGGTATGCACAATGGGTACTTATAGCACTGTCATTACCATTATTATTATTCCCTGACATGCTTTACAAGTAAATACTCTTTTAATAAGGCAGATTTGGAAATATTTTATCCTTTGTGGCTGTAATAATCTAAGAAAGGGAGACTAAGCAGATTGTTACCTCTGTGGTACTTATAATCCAGCCCAATGACCCTAAAACTAGGCCTATTTTGGAGGCCCTACCAGCATTTTTCAGAAGCTAATCAAGTTTCTGACAAGGAAGTTAACTAATGGTTAGAGCACAGGACTAGGTGCCAACACACCCCAGTTCTACTCCCAACTTTGCTGCTGACTTTCTGTACAGCCTTGGGCTCTCCATACTTCTCTTTACCCGTATTCAAGCTGGCCCTAAAGCCAGCATCTCTGGCCCTGTGGAGATCACCCAGGTCCAAGGGGATTATTCTTGCAGCACTGTGCTGGCACAAAGTTTTTATTCATAGATTCCAAGCCCAGAAGGGACTGTGTTGTGCCTCTTGCTTGACCTCAGTGGTGCTCAGTTCCTGATGCTCAGGACCTCACCGGCTCAATCTCTTATATTTCCTCTTGCTGTGACTAGAGCAGTTTATACATCTGTAAATCACAGAAATGTTTCTGACTCTGAAATACCTGCAATGGCTCCTCTACTAGCCTGCTTATTAAAATGCCCCAGCCCATAATAACAACATGAGTCATCATCCCCAAGCAAGGAAACCTGTAGAATAATCCTCCTCCGTTTGGTGTGTGGTCTGATCTTCTGTTTCGTCATGCAGACAGTACAGAGACTGGGGGTCATACAGGTCATCAGAATGCTAATAAGAAATCTGATTGATGAGCCGGTGCCAGAGGAATGAATGGGATACTTAATTAATGACTTCTGCTCCGTTTAAGAGAAAGTTTCCCTTAACTCCCATTCCTCTTTTTCTTTAAAAAAAAAAAACCTTCAAAAACCCCCTATAATCCTAAGTTTTCCAAACAACATAAAGAGACCTTCAAAGACAGACATGGTCGCATTTTTATGTGTTGGGTTGGTTCAGTGATTCTTTCCTTTCTTTGTTTACACGGGCAGTCAGGCTTGATTCCAAGGCTGAAAAATAAAAGGGTGCATTGTTTAATGAGTTTCTGAATTTTTACAAGAAATTTCCTCTTCCCCAGTAGGGCATTTAACTGCTTCATTTCTGGGTTTGCTAATACAGAACCATACCATTAGCCTCTGTGTGACACTATTCTCAAAGCACTGTTTTGCCTCAGCAACAAAACAAGCTATGTAGACACTATTGTCACTGAAGTGCTGGTAATCTGCTCTGGATAGTTTTTGGCTTTGAAATACAAGTCTGTTAGGGGAAATATCTGCTAAGAGAGGGCTTAGGAGTGCCTAAAGGGGAGGATGTATTTTGAACAATTGACCACTTGGATAGAGCAGGATTCTAGTCCCAGGTCTGCCATTAGTCTGGTGATATAGGGCAAGTCACTTTTCCCTTTCAAACCTTGAGAACACAGCAGTAGTGCTAGTACACGGTAGATTTCTAACTCAGCTTGCTGCATACTCACTGTTCACCTAGAAAAACCCTGAGCAGTTAACAGGGCATGATGCCAATTAAGGTCACTATATGTGTGGGTTTTTTAAATTTTGTTCTTTCATTGTAATGATCTATTTATATGTGTGACATCACCTGCATGTTTGTTCTACTAGAGACTTCAAATGTAACTACAAATCATTTCTTAAAGCAAAACAAAACAAAAACAATGGGAAACTGGCAATGTAGAGAAGTTGTAAATTGGGGTGAGTGGGAAAATGTGAAAATTCCAAAAGAAGAAATGTCAAAACAGAGTAAAAATTCAACTGCTTTCAAACCTGGCTGCTTAAATTAGGTACCAACATCTACTATGGGCACTAAAAGTAATACAGATATAGCTGCCACAGGGCCTAGGTATCTACATACAAACAAGCCTAATTTACAAAGGTGTTGAACACCTATAACTTCCCTTGATCCCAGTGAGAGCTTAGCATCTTTGAAAAACTGAGCCATGTATTTAATTCCCTAATTATAGATTTAGGAGCCTAATTTTAAGTATCCAAGTCTGCTCTTGTCCAGGATTCTGTTCTTCCAGTTGTTTTTTAACTGGAGAAGCTTTCACACATTCAAAACAGTAAATCCAATCAGAAACAACCTTCTCAGAACTTGGTTCTTCGCATGGTGACAAGAGCTGTCTTTTTGGCCAGGAAGTTCTTTTGATTCCACTAAGGAGGTGAGTGCTGTAAAGAAGTTAGGCAATGGAGCCCATAATATCAAATGCAAATGGGTCTTGTTTGGAATTATGTTCTCATTTAAGAATTCTTTTAAAGAATTCCAAACTGGCACAAAATGCCCTGCACGAGCATTTAAAGGGTTAATAAATAAACAACCTTAAACAAATGCATTGACCGTAGGGAGAGAAAAAAAGTTTGGAGAGGGACAACATTTCAGAACCTTGAGGGAGCTCACTTCAAACACATTGGTTAAAGGAAATGGAGAGAAAAGGGAGAAGTGAGAAAAGATCAGCCAGTTGCCGCTGGGCAACCAATAAAAAACCCAAACCACATTTACCGCCCTCAGCTTATTTGCATTTGTATTGGACACTTGGGGAATACTGATAAAACGCTCTTTATTTTTCAGTGGAATTCAGGAAATATCATCCACAACATCTGTGCATAAACACAAAAGAGAGAATAAAAGTATTTCAGTGATCCTGGGCTTAGGCAGTGACAGTGATAATGTCAGAATAATGCAGCTCTCTCCCTTTCTCTCCAGATCTCACAGGGAAGAAAAACAACACAGATAAAAGTACAGTTGCTTTCCGTTGTTTCTGGAAAGAAGGGCAGCCAGGGCATTCAGAGTATGTTTTGGGTGTCACCAGTTCCAAGTTCCAAGCTGTGAATCAGAGGACGGAGTCACTGAGTATTATAATCCCGTGCCGCTCCGAGCCACTGGTGTCCAGCTGTCTGAACTGTGCTCTGCCAGTCTGCCTGCTGCGCATGTTAAAAATGCACTCTCCACTGGCAGCATTCAGTAACACCCACAACCTTGTGATTATGCCATGAGAAGCTCAGTGAGTCACCACAGCCCAGGCCAAGTAGTAATGAGGCAAAGGAGCCCTTACAGTGTCCCGAAGCTCCAAGTGAATGTATGGAAATTAAAACAGAAGGAAAGGTGGTGTGAGCAGAGAGCTGTCTCCGAAATCCTGTCTCTGTTCCTCCCTAAATACTCAGGCACTGGGCTCTGCTACAGCCTCCGGGTGCATGATCACACTAAGATGGAGGAGGGGGATGGCAGAATTGTGCAACACAGGGCTGGTTTCTGGGGAAACTTGGCACAGGAAGAAACTGTTGGCCAAAAATTTAAGAGAGGCCAGTAACAGGTTGAGAACTTTCATCCACCGCAGCACAATGGAGGGTCAAGCTGCTGTGTTTAAACGCCCCTCCATCCGATGCAATCATGTCCTGCAGTGTTCTTAGGAGAGGCTCTCAGATCACTAGCACTGAGCATCACTCCTGCCACGTGCCAGTCCCCTCTGGGAGGCAGCAATCTCTTTGGTATTCTCCAGCGCACATCTCCCAAATGTTCATTCCCTAGGTACCAGCCCTGTGCTTCAGCCACAATAGCATCCTTCCACAAGCCTAGCCCACATAAGATGGTGGCCAATCACATCCTAGAGTCATTCAAAGGGCTTCCTGGCATGGCCCAAAAGAAAAGTAGTGAAGAATCCCCATGTGGTAGCCAAGAACATTGGAAAACAAGAGCAGCCCTGTGCAATTTGCTTCCTGAGCAGCAAGAAGGTATAGCTTTCCTAGCAAGGTTGGAGACTTTCAGACCACGCTCAGTCGGGCCCTATCCAGCTAAGTACTAAAGTGAATGAGTAACACTGAGGCCAATAGGCCTATTCACATCCTTTGCTGGATTGAGGGCATAATGAGAGCAGAAATGCTTCTGCACCAAAATGATCCACCTTCTGATTTCTACTTGAAGTGACCAGAATTTTATCTCCTAGTTCCCATCACCACTGCGAGGGCACATTCTCCCTGACGTGAAAAATCCAGACAAAGAGAGACACGGTGGGTGAGGAAATCTCTTTTACTAGACTCACTTCTGTGGGCGAGAGAGCCAAGCCTTTGAGCTACACACAACTGTGTCTTTCTCACCAACTGAAGTGGGTCCAATAAAGGGTATTATCTCACCCACCTTGCCTCTCTGTTATCCCGGGACAAACACAGCTACTATAACAACATGGTCTAGAATTCAGCCAAGACAGCACTAATAATGTGGATTGTTTTTTTTTTTTCCCCAACTACATTCTCCAGATCAGGGACATCCAGGATCAGTCCATCTGTTCTTGAGCCCAGCTCTTACTACAGCAACTTGCCATGATTAACTAGCTGGCGAATATTATGAGGACAACCTGGCATAAAAATAATAGGACTTAGCAAGGTACCCTCACTATGTATCATGTGTGTATCAAATACGCAGAGAAGGAAAAGAAAATATAAATGTATTGGTTGCTAGCACAGCATGCCACACTACTACCCAGTGTCTCAGGCCAGGTCTACACTAGACCTGGACCTGGAAAGTTGGGTTAAGGTACTGTGATGGATAGGAGGAGTACTGGTCAGCACTCAGTGACTAAAGGGTTAAACTCGGGTAGCTTAGGGTGTTGGCTGGGAGCCAGAAGAACCAATGGGATACAGTGCTGAAACTTAAATTATAACTATATAGCTGCTGCCTGCTCTCTTTGTGGGAGTTCTAAGTTAGCAGCTGGAGGAAGCAAGATGAAATAATCAAACAGAATTACTATGCCTACAAGAAATATTGGGCATGGGAATGGACTGGGCCTTGAAGTATAGATTAGTATGGATCATGAGGAGAGGGAAAATGTATATTTAGTTGTGATCAGGCTAATTTTTCTTTATTTTGCTGTTTAGTTAAACTTCTCTGTGTGAAATCCAAGTGTTTCCCTCCTCTATTCACCATATTTAAGCTACAGCCCAAAGAGACTGTGTTTCTTTGTGGTTTTGATCTGTTCTTTATTTAGTTACTCTGTAACATCTAGCAACCAAGTATGCTTTATCAAGTATAGCTTTTTGTTTTGATAATAAAAATCACGTTTTTTAAGGCAATGATTTGATTCTTGTGTCCTGGAAGGTAACAGGAGGTCTGTGGGTGTGCTTGCCTAGCCTGAGAGGTCAACTATCAGAGACACAGTTTGTTTTTTGGGGGGGTTGTTGTTTTGTTTCTTTTTTCAAGCTCTCTTGTGGCAAAAAAGCTCCAGGTACCCCTTGGGAAGAATTTCAAGTGTTTCTTCTTAATTTTCAGGGTTTTATTTAATTCACTCGATAGTGGCAGCCTGTCTCCCAGGGGCAGTATATTTATGATTCTTGAGAGTTTTTGTAAGCAGGGCCTATAGAGGCAAGGTATTTTTAAGGTCTCTTGCAGGCCCCCACCTTCTGCACTTGGAGTACCAGAGTGGGAAACAGCCCTGACTGGTACACAACTTCAGCAATATAAAATACATAACTGGAGTCGGCTTATCTTAAGCCGAGCTTGGCACTGTCTTCACTGAGGGAGGCCAATGGGAACAAATGCTTACTCCTCATGACTGAGGAGTACAGGCACTGACTGGAGCCATTCTCAGCATTCAATTTAGCAGGTCATAACTAGACCCACTAAATCGAATGCCTAAAGATCAATCTCTGGCATGGCAAATGAAAATGTGGCCTCAGCTTCCACCTGCTGCATAATTTTACAGAAACAGATTCCCAATTTCACAGACTTATAAGGCCAGAAAGGACCAATTACATCATCTAATCTGACCTCCTGTATTTCACAGGCTATAGAATATTACATAGTTGCCTCACTCTTGAGCCCAGTAAGTTGTATTTCACTAAAACCTGTCTTCCAGTAAGTATCCAGTCTTGACTTGAAGACAGCAAGAAATGGAGAATCTACTACTTTCCTTGGTAGTTTGTTCCAGTGGTTAATCACCCTTTCTGTTAAAAAATGCGTGCCTTGTTCCTAATTGGAATTTGTCTGGCTTCTGCTTTCAGCCATCGGTTCTTGCTGTGCCTGTCTCCACTAGATTAAAGAGCCTTCTAGTAGCTTGGATTTTCTCCCCGTGAAGTTACTTGTACACTGTAATCAAGTCACCTCTTGACTGTCAAAATCTAATTAGAGAGAAAAGTTACCCAATAAAATATCAATACAGGGGTCCTCTGGGAAGCACTGCTTGTGATAGCCCGAGGCTAGCTTGATCTCCTGAAAAGCACCACTAGACTGGCATTAAACTACATAACAGAGCTTAAGTAACACAAAAGTCAAATATGGTAGAAAGTTCTTTGCCTGATCCATGACTCCTAAGTAGCTTGCTTTTCTGAAGACAGAAAGCTGCATCTAAGTTACTATCTTCTTTTCTTATTACTTGGTTCAGCTTTGTAATACAGTCTCAAATAGCATTTGAGGCTACATCCCTCTTGAGTTAATACCTCATATCTGGTCTCTGTTCTTTTGGTGACGATCTCAATTATAATACTTCATGGTAATTGGTAAAAGCCTTCCAAGAATGTCTCAATAGTTTGATATCCTCCATCTCTCTCCCCAGTACTCAGCGCATGGTAGTTAGGCATATGTTGGTCAATCCTCAAACTATCCTCTTGAAACATGTCAATTAAAAAAAGCTGGGTAGCTAATCTCCCAAGACCACCAGTCTAATGTATTCAGATAGGAATTACTTAGGTAAAAAAATTAAAATCAGAGCAATTTTCAAAAAGTAGCAAAGCAACACTCATCCCTTACCTCCTAACTCAGAGACAACGTAGGTCAATTAACCTCAAACTTCATCTAAACAATACACGCCCCTGGGCAGGAAGCATGTAAAAAATTTCAGGCACAAAGTAGCTTTGCTAGGAAAGACAGGTCAAAATCAGTCTTATAATGGAACAAGGTTTAAAATGTTAACTATAGGGTCACTACCATGACATTTATACACACACATGTATCTATATGCATAAATAAGCATACGTGTGTGAGAGAGAAAGTACCATAAATAGTACATTTGATATAGGAAAGAGTCACTCACTGTGCACACACACATTAATGCCATCCAGCAAGGATCAATTTATAAAGAAAGATTTCTTAAGCAATTTCTGCCACTATTTTCTAGACTTTTTTTTTAACCTGGGGGGAGGGTGAAGAGAGAAGAGAAATTTAACAAGTGACAGAGGTAGCAGAGGTCAGGACCTTAACATACTGTGCTGATCAAATCCTGAGGTTTTGACATTACCTTCCATTTCAGCTGACCTAGTTATAGTGTTGTGACTGCCTATTCCCACGCCACGTCAAAGAAAAGGTTTACATTGTTCATTGGATATTAATTTAAATTATTCTGGGGTGCCTAGAAACCATTCTTCCTCTCCCCCCCTCCTCACCATCTCCATGGGGACTATCGCAGAGAGTGTTTGATATAAATGGACAGACACTGACATGCCCGTTTCTTGCCCCCCTGCCTTCCCTTCCCCTGTAAACTGAGGGGAGTGATTTTCGCTGTTGACATAAGGGAGAGTTGGTGATATTGCTGAATGACTTGTCAGGAAAGGGTTTTGGTGTTCTCTTTACTTGTTCGGAGCTGGTACAAACAACCTGGTAATATCAGTCTCCATTTGTTCCTTAGCTCAGAGGCATGTGTTGTGTTTCTTTTCTTCACACCAACATCCTGCTGTTTGTTGATGGTATTAATAATATAACCAGCAGGAAGCTGTGCACCCTGGGGCCTGGGCTGTCTGAATAATTATTGAATGACATTAGGGCTGCTCTGTAAATTACTTTGTGACCTAGGAATTCAGCAGGTTACCACTATAACTCAGGCTCTCTCATTTTATTGCACTCACCTCCTGCTGCCCTGACATTTATTAGTCTAGTTTACACAGAGAATGCTGACTTTTCTCTCAGGAGAAAAGGTAAGAACATCCCTCTCATTAAAGTTGGTTCACAAGGGTATGAGCTTTTGAAAGTCCCTGTGACAGGGTGAGGTCACAGAAGACCCCTTGAGGGGACTTCCCAGGGTGCTGACAAGGCCACTGCCACTCACCTTCCTGCTCTCTGGGGCTTCTCGCTACCCTGTACTGCTGAGCCAGCTCACTGGTCTCCCCTAGCCAAGGCACAGAGGTGAGATCACTGCCCCTCACCCCTACCCCCGAGAAGCAGTACAGACACTGAAACTCTTCAGGTCCAAGGAAAATGCAATTTTGGGCCCAGCTTCCTGTGATACCACTCCACAAATGGTCTCAAAACCCCCAAAGAATTATTTGGGTAAGCCCCTTTTAACAATGAAAGGGGGAATGTACACACTGGTTGTTCCCCCAGCTAACAATTATTTACACTGGGCTTGATAGTAAATACAAGTGATTTTATTAAGTACAAGCAGTAGGGTTTAAGAGGTTATAAGTGAGAACAGGCAGAGCAAAGTAGATTACACATTTTAAATAACAGAAAATGCTTAGCTAATTCTAACACTAAAACCTCAGTGCAAGCTCATTACAAACTCACCCTAAAATTGTTCTTATTCCAGGTAAGCCTCCAAAACCAGGGAAGTTCCCTCTCCCTGGGGTCTTTGGTTCCTTCCCTTGGGTGTGTTACGCTTGCCAAGGACAAAAACCTGTTCAGCTGCCCATTGTTTTATGGATTCCCACTTTTACCTGGGAAGTTACCTAGCCAGTCCGTACCAGTTAGGGATGACACATGACTTCCCAGGGCCAACCACTGCTAAGTTTTAAAGGACAAAAGAGGCTGTTTACATATGGGCTACGTTTACACTACGAGTTTTGCTGCAAGAACCTATGCAAATGAAGCGCAGATTAGCATTTTCTCATGCTTCATTTGCATACACTCTTCCTATCCGTTTTTGCGCTAAAAACTTTTTTTTTGGGCTTTTGCACAAAAACAAGCAGTGTGACCGTGGCCGTTTTGCGCAAAACCCCCTTTTTGCGCAAGATCCTTATGCCTCAAAAAAGGAGGTATACCAATCTTGCGCAAAAAGGGGTTTTTGTGCAAAAAGGAAACATCCACACTGCTTGTTTTTGCACAAAAACCCCTAGCACAAAAATGGATCGGAAGAGAGTATGCAAATGAAGCGCAAGAAAATGCTAATCTGCGCTTCATTTGCATAGGCTCTTGTGGCAAAACTCAGACTGTAGACGTAGCTATGATTGCCCAGCTATTGAGGCGTCCCAACATTGGAAACACCCTTGATGGCTTTCATTTGTACATTTAAAAAACATAAACCATTCCATACTCCGTATCTCTAACTTTAATATAGAAGAGTGATACATACACCAAAAAAAGATATACAGATCCAGTGGATTGTGACATTAAAATCAATAGGTTACATGAGGTAAATTGTCCCAAACATCTTTGAGTTACATATATTTGTGTCCATAAGTCCATTTCATAAAGCATGGTGGGAAACAGGTCCGTCACAGTCCCTGACAATAGAAATAAAAAACCTCAGACTTTCCTCTGTAGGGAAACATCGTTGTTAGATTTGTACCCATATTTCCACTAAGATGTTGTGTTTCAATCTTGGAGGGCAAGTCAAGCAGACCCATTTTCAAAGCTGCACTTCCAAAGAGAGGTACAGATCTCTGACCAGAAAGATGGATAAAGGCCTCAGGAGATTTGAGCTCAATTCACAGCTCTACTACGCTGCTCCTGTAGAACTGTGGGCAAGTCACTTTGTCTCTCTGTGCTTTAGTTCTCCACTTGTAAAACAGGAACATCCTGTGTCTGGGAGCTTAGAGAGGAAATCTCAAAGGAACAGCTTGGGATTCAGCAGATTTTCTCACTTTCTATCACTGTTAAATGAATACCCCATTTTTGTATTGGGAGCACTGTGTTAAGGCATTAATATTATTTCACATTAACTCCCTCTGGCCTAGCTTGTGCCCAGAGGAACAGTTTCAACAAGGAGTGGTCCCATTGCTCTGATTGGCGAGGGGCAGTAACTTGCCGTTGGCCTAGCAACCAATCATGGTATTCCCACATCTACTCAGATGTGCTTGCCAGCCCCTTGAGGGAGAGGGACAGGGCTCCACCCACCTGCTCCAAGGGGCAGAAATACAGCACCAACTTACTCCTCCACTCTAGAGCCAACATCTCGGCAGCCCCACAAGGACATAAGAAAGGTTCTTGCTTTTTTTAAAGATTTGTCAGAACACACGCACTGTAAGGTGGGAGAATGGGGCCCCACCTGCTGCCCTCCCAGTGCTGGCTTATGTGGAGGCTTGGTTCTTACAGGACTTTCTAAATGTTGGAAGCTGTGCCTGGACTCCTGCACAAGCACTTAGACAAGGAGGTTAGTGGTTATCTAACACTAACATACATTTCCTCCCCCAACATTACACCCTCCCTCTCCCCCCCGCAGTGGGGAGCTCATGCTGGCGCTCCAGCCCTGTACCCACCCCAAAAGGCTGAAGTGCCAGCTTCAGGTAGGGAGCCCCAAACCTCACAGGCTGGATCTGGCTTGCAGGGGCTGGAATCGGCTCTGCGTGCAGCCACTTCCTCTCCCCTGGCTGGGGGAACAGCAGTGCAGGAAACGGCTTACCTGGAGGCTTTCCCCACTGCTCCCATTGGCTGGAAGCCCAGCCAATGGGAGCAGCAGAGGGTGGTGCCAGGGAGCAGCAGGGAAATGAGCCAGATCAGAACCCCCTATCACTCATGCCCAGACACCCTACCCTCAGTCTGCTCCTGCCCCGTCCCTCCCAGCCAGCCTCCCCACCCCCAGCCCACTCTTGCACTCAACCTGCTGGTCAGGCCCCCCAACCCCAGCTGGCTCCTATACCCTTCTTCCCAGCCAGACCTCACGCACCCACCCCTCCTTCACCTATTTTGTCATCACGAGTGGTTGGCTGGTGGTCCACAGGAAGGTTTGCCTTGAGTGGGATGGGCTGGGGGCCAAAAAGTTTGAGAACCACTGGTATAAAGCATCAATCATTAGCTCTGGCACTTGGCAAGATGTCACATGCAGGGAATATGTAAGAACTGAAGTTGGAGAGAGATAACAAGAAGATAATCAGAATGACGGCATTTTCAATGTCCAATAACTAGCATCCTGACAAGGCTAGAAACACTGTAAGAGAGGACTAGAACAAGTGCTTTCAGGACCAGTAATCTTTTTCCCAGCAGAGTTTTTAGAACTGTGTTCAAAAAGAAAACATTTCATTCTCAGATTATGATTTATTTTTGGCTGATTTGGCTTTTTTGGGAATTGTTACTGACTGTGCAAGTATTCTATAGGAGAGATTCTTAATATTTCTGGTGCTCCCAAGGCTCTGTCTAACAAATTATTTTGCACCCTTCAAAGAAATTCATACTTTGACCACATTTGTGCTTTGTAATTTGTCTTTGAATATTGGTCTCTTTACAAATGTTAACCCACACATACTCCCCGCATGTAGCCTCAGCAGTTTATGGAGTTAGCTGAGTTTCAGTCTAGAGGAACCTAAGGGCGAGGTGGTGAGTTGAGGGTCACAGGGTGAAATATCCTGAGGCATGCAGGATTTTAAGTAGTTTATTGTCCTTTAGGAGCCCCCCTCCTATTTCTACTGTGGGGGTGGGAGACAGAGGAGACAACTCATTGATCCATCCCTGCAATGCAGTAGCCAAATTGGAGGAGCTGAAAACCCATCCTCTCATTTCTACTTTTCAGGCATTCTCAGGCAGCCTAAGGCCCAAGGAACTCAGCCTAGGTTTCATTCAGGATCACAACAGCATCAACACCAGCAGATTTAAAAGTATCTATTTTGGGTGCTCACCTTGAGACACCTGGGTTCTTAATTCCAAAGATTCTCTAAAGATGAACTTACTTGCACTATATTATTCATCTCTACGTGTCTCCATGTGTTGTACAGAGTTCTAGACTGAATGTGGTCACTCATAAACAAAGCTGAAACTCGAACTATGTGGAGACCTAGTTGTTTACCTCTATTATTAAGGCAAACAACTGCAAATGAATGCCTCCTGGTTCAGACAGACTGCAATTCCATATCACTAAGCACCTACAGCTCCTGATAACATCAGCTGGACTTGTGGGTGCTCAGTCCCTCTCAAGATGGGCACCTGAAACTCAAAGCACTCAAAAATCAGTGGTCACTTCAGAAAACATGGGTCATGGAGAATTCCATATCCCAGCATTACTGTTCACAGACACTTCTTGGAAACATGTAAAGCTATGATTATTCTGGGACAGGAAATGCTGCTTTACTGAAGACCCAGGCACACAAAGGCAGACTCCGCTACACGGAGGCAACTTTGTCATACAGAAAACCATCCGTCTATTCAAGTTGCCCTGGTCAGATTTCATACACCTGTAAAAAACATATTCATAGCTTCCTTTTTTGAAGTGTTAATATATTTTCTGCTGCCTGATGTGGGGGGAAGAACACTACAAGGGTTTCTTCAGCCACAGTGGCTATATCCTGTGAAATACTGAGTTTCCTCTCTTGATGTAATCCAGGCGAACTGAGGGTGCTCAACAGCTTGCCAGAATTAGCCCAAAGCAGCCTCCACATTTGGCCTGTGAAAGCGCTCCCCCTCTCTCCAGTGCCTTTGTATTCTCTAGAAGGTGAAGCGTAAGGCTCTAAAAAGCTGCAAACAGTTCCTACCTCTGGAGACCAGGCATTTACTCTAAGAAAGAAAGCTCAATTGCTTCCCAGCGCATTGTCCCCCCACATTAGAGAAAGGATTAAGCAGATACATTCAGCTATTCTAACAGATTTTCTTTAAGCCTTGAATACCCCTCTCACACTCACTAAGATAATCACATTAGTTTTGTCATTAAAAGATCCCTTTTATAGAAAGTACCTAAACCGCTTAAACCACCCAGAGAGGTCACATACATTAGAAAACAACAAGCCAAACGGAAGGGATTTGCTATTCCCTGTCTCAGTGTTTCACTGCATCTACTTTCTAAACTCAGGAGATTGAACTAAAAGATTTTGCAAATTATCAGCAAAGGGAAAAGCAGCCTGGGCAGCTTTGCACTCAGCCCCGCCTCTGTCCCAGCTCAGGATGGAAGAGCTGCCTTGGAAAGGCTGCTCTGGGAAGTTACAGATGACAGAACAGTGGGGCAGAACCTGAGGAGCACTTGCTCCCCACTGAGGTGACACCCGGTATGACACACAGAGGCTTAAAGTCAAGTAAATGGGAACCCAGAGCCCTGTCCACACCACATGCTGATTTACCCCAGCTGAGTCATCCTGTTCCAACAGACTTGTGAGTCCTGACTTCAGCTTAACCAACTTACAACATATGTTGCTCTTGCCTATGAGGGCAGATATAGGTTATAACCCTATTAGCGAAACATGGGCTAGCCTTTTCTATAATTTTTGTCTTGCAGTAGCCTAGTGCTTAACGCCCAATCCAATGTTGACACCCAGTTGCATATAGCAGGGTGCATACATATCACAAGACATCAGTACTTGCCCCAAAGTGCCTGATGAGCAGCAACACACTGTAACACACAGATGCAATGCAACGCTATTCTGATTAGTGCAGCTGGTTGTTGGGAATTTTCTATTCAAATGATTTTCGGCTAGAAAAATTCATTTTTAGTGAGAGTGGAAAGAGGGGAGGGAAGAGGAGGCAGAAAATTATCCCCCACTCCAGTTTCCCTGCTCATTGTCACCATGAAAAACCTAGACTTCCAGGCTACCCAAATTGTTGCAGAACGAGGACTTCTCGGCCCCGGGATCCTATGCCTCCGAGAAGCCCTGGTATTCCCAGTACGCAAAGTCTCAGGCTCAAGCTGCCTGGTGAACTGTGAGCTCCCCCCCCCACACACACACATCCTCCCCGGTGAGCTGAAATGTTTAAAAAAATGCATAAACACAGTGGTGGTTTAGCTTTTTGTACATGTCATTTCAGCAGACTCAGCCCATGGGAAATGGGGATTTTTCTAAACAATTTTTTTTTAGTTCGGAATTCCCCATAGAACAGGAATTCAGATCCCCAGCCAGCTCTAACAATTAGTGCAACGTGCAGCAGTCCAGCACACCCACTACCTACCTGCCTTTGTCCTTGTGAGACAGTTTGTCTCTAAAAGCCTCACTTTGATAACTGCATCACTAATGTGCAAAAGATGAGATCTCTACAGAAGCCTGGGCATGGACATTTCTACCACGGCATCACATGAGCCTGCTCAGAACAGGTCTAGCCCACACGATGAAAACACTGGGGGCCACATGAGACCTAGCTCCACTTCACTGTGACTAACATGAATGGAGGGTGAGACTGCCCCAAACATACTTCGGTCAAAGAGTTTGAAAATGGCCCCTACCCAAATAAATTGGCCAAAACCTCAAAAGCCTAAACTTAAGATCCTCAGTTCATATTTTGGAACATACATGGCTGGATTTTCACAAAGCATCCAAATATAGAAAAGTATTTTAGGTCAAAGATGGCCAGGCCCACTGATGGATGAGAAAGGGGCCAGTTGCCCCAGGGCCCGGCAATTCAAAGGTCCCCAGCTACCACAGTAACCCCGGCGGCAGCTGGTGCTCCAGACCCTTTTGAATCACCGCCAGAGCACCGGAGCGCTACTCTGTGAGGCTCTGAGGGACGGGGCTGCGGGTTGGTAGCCTACCCCTTCCGGATTTTGGCCAACTTATTTGTTAGGGGCCAATTTCAAACTTTTTGACTGACGTATGTTTGGGGCAGTCTTACCTTCCATTCATGTTAGTCACAGTAGCAAGGTCTCACAGGGCCCCTGATGTTTTCACCCTGTGGTCTAGGCACCCGGCCCCCTTCCACACATATCTTGCCCTGGAGTTTGTTAGTATAATGGGGATAGATAAGAGCAGTTAAAGTGTTACAGGGCATGGTAGGAATGTAATATATGAGAATACACTTGAAGATGGTCTTCATTCCTTATTTCAACGCAAGGTCAAGCAACCAGTTGTGAGGGACAAGGCAGGATTGGGGAGGGAGAGGGAAGTAAAATACTAAAACACCAGAGGAATGCCTACCCCTGACTGGAATACAACTACACGCCTTAACCCTCCCATGGGGTACAAAAAGGTGGGGGTGGAAATGAAGACCCCAGCCCAACAACCCCCAAAATGAACAGGTCCGTAAGTTGTAAGGCATGGACTGTGGGCATGCATTTCGGGTATAATTATGCCTGCTGAGGAGTGGGCACACTGGAAAAGACATGGCTCTGTGATGTCAAAGTTATAGGACACATATTTACTGGAAACTAACCCCAATAAACATTGTATTGTTTGCACACTGGTCTTCTGGCTTGCTCTCTGCGTGACAAGAACCAGGGCAGAGGGTGATGGGAAAGCCCTCTAAGAAAGCCTAGATGGAAAGGCTCTTGGTTCTCTGCCCAGAGCAGTACACTTGCTCCATCAGCATCTATCCTCTTCTCTTGCCTAGGAAACAGAAGCTGGAGACAAGGCATAGCTTCCTGGATGCTTAGAGGCAGGCGATCTTTACGTCCTTCTTGAGCCTGAAGACTGGGGTGGTAACATGCCCTTTCTTGCTGCCAGATTTTGATATTCTTACTCATACTGACAGCATCTAACTCCACAAGTGATCAGATGGCCTGCTGTGGGCACCATCCCTCTGGACCTTAGTGAACTATGTCAGCCAGCAGTGGGACACCCTATTCCCTACCAATTTTGCCTGGGCAAGGCATGGGTCCATTTGGCAGGGTGCGACAAGTTTCGCCCAGCACTTTCAGGGGCGAATGCTGTCTTTACAGTACAAGTGCTAATGTTTCACCTTCAGATCTCTGAGCACAGCCCCAGGAAGGCATGCCGGCCATTTCTTCCTTGCATTCCTATTTGCTGGAGGACTTGATGTCTGTTGTGTTCTAATTAACGCCCAACTTCCATAGACTAACTCCCATGCAGGTGCTCCGGAGTTGCCTCCTGAGGCTGCGTGGCACACACGGGTGCTGCACGTGCTTCCACGTGCACCAGTGCAGCACGATGTCCAGGCCGAGCAGGCCAAGCAACGATCACACCCAGCCCCTCTGCGCCCGCCTCCCCCACCCTGTGTGTGTGAAAAACTGAGAGCACTCACCTGATGACCCCTCCCCCGCTATCAGAGGATACCTGAGACACATCCAGGTTAAGGGGTGCCGGCTCCAGGGTCCGCGTCACGGTGCTGGCCGTGTCCTCCTCATCCTGCCCCTGCTGTCCCTCCTCTTCAGCGAGCTCTGGGCGGGCGACGACAGGCATTTTGAGCCCCGCGTCCACCACCATGGGTGGGGAAAGAGTTTCCCCACCCCCTAGGATCTGATGGCGCTCCTGTTAATAGGGGAAGGAGTGGGGTCCTGCTCCGGAGAAAGAGCTTCACTCCCTGGCCCAGGTATAGCCCTGGAGGAGGTCTCTGACTTTACTCTGGACCTGTTCTAAGGTGTGGGGGAGGAGGGTATCCCCACTCTGCCAGGGCCTCGGCCATGCCCCCATAGATATCAGCATTTCGGTGCTGGGAGCAGAGATCCTGAAGGGTCTCCTCCTTCCTCCACAGCTCAAAGAGGGACAGGATCTCTGCTCTGGACCAGGAGGGCGCATGCTGCTTGCTACCCCTGGCAAGGTCCTGGGAGCCCTGGTGGTGCTCCCTGTGAGGGCCAGAGAGGGGTCTCAGGGGGGTTGTGGCTGGACCATGGGTGGCAATGCCTGTGGCAGGGAGAGCCGCACGGGCAGGTGCTGCTCCCAGGACCGGCTTCCTGCCACAAGGCTTGTCCAGGGTGCCTGCAGTTTTAAGAGTTGGCAGTGGACAGGAACTATAGAGTTGTGATTAGTTTGGACGGAGTGTTCACCTGGGCACCTGTGTTACTTCCTGGAGGCCCCTTCTTTCGAAAAAAAGCTTCTTCTGCACACATGCCTTTTTCTGAAGGCGCTCTTTCAGAAAAAGGCTTCTTCCTCATAGAAAGAGGTTTTCCGGTGTTAGAAAACCCCCTCTGTTCTTTCAACTTTCTGTCAAAAGAATGCAACAACAGTGTTGACGTAAGAGTAGTTTTTCCGGGAAAACGCTGCAGTGTAGACATACCCTGAGTTTTATGAATGTCTGAAAGATCATTCAAGTACCATCAACAGGGAGGCTCCAGCCAACCTCCTCACTCCCTTTCTAACTGCCCAGTCTTGACCTCAGAACTGTATCATCTTGCTCTGGATAGAAACCTGACCAGTGTAAGTTCATAACTTAGTTCACCATTTCTTTCTAGGAAAGTGGACGTGCACCAACCCTTGTAACCTGACCTGAGTTTCCCCCAAGCCCTGTACCAAAGTATGCTGTTTTAGGTAAGATGTAAAGTAGCTTTATTAACTACAGAATGACCCATTTTAAATGATTGTAAGGAACAGGAATTAGAGATCAGACTTGGTTGCCAGAGAAACAAAGATAAATCTGCAGCCTAAATTCTAAACTTTAACAGACTAAACAAGGTCTAATTCAAGCAATGTCTCACCCTAATGAATGGTATACGCAGGTTACAATTCCTCCATACACAGTCTGGACCGTGTTCCCACCTAGGTCCAAACTTCCTCACTTTAAAATTCTTTTTCTTGCAAATGTTTTCCCAAGTGTTGAGATGGGGAGAGAGGCCAAATGATGTCGTCACTCTGCCCCATTGTACTTTCTTCCGGCTGCTAGCAAGATCCTTGCTGTGCTGGGGGGTGAGGCAGCCCTCATTAGCCAAGCAGTTTCGTTTGCGTACATGTCTTCTTTAAGAAGTCTCTGGGAAAGTGGATTCTTTTCTTGATAGGCAATTAAGGCTGTCAGGCCCCCTTTTGTTTAAACTGAAAGGCCAGTTGTGGACATTTCAATTCTCACAACATATTTCAATAATGCATATGGCAATACAGGTGGGACCTCCCTGTTCCAGCACTCTTGGGACCTGAGCGGCCCCCAAACCATGGAGTTTGCTGGGCTAGGGAGGGCAAGGCTCCTCCTCTCAGCTGTTGGCCCTGCTCCTGGGTACCAGCCCCAGCCATTGGGCTCTGCTCCCAGCCCCAGCCAGGGCTATGCCCCTTCCCAGGGTGGGACTGCACTCCTGGCAGTGCCTGCCCCTCTGCTGGGGCTGCACTCCTCACTGCCAGCCCAGCCTGGGCTCCACTTCTGAACCTCGGCAGCTGGGGCTCTCTGGTCCAGCAATATCCCTAGTCCTGCAAGACCGTGGATGTTCCCGAACCAGAGAGTCAAGAATTTTAGAGATTGTAGCCTCTAAAAACCTGCCAAAGCTAGCCAAAAACTCAAAAAGTAATAGCAAAATGTTTTTAAGTACATCAGAAGCAGGAAGCTGGCTAAACAACCAGTGGGGCCCTTGGACAATCGAGATGCTAAAGGAGCACTCAAAGATGATAAAGTAATTGCAGAGAAGCTAAATGAATTCTTTGTTTCAGTCTTCAAGGCTGAGGATATTGGGGAGATTCCCAAACCTGAGCCATTCTTTCTAGGTGACAAATCTGAGGAATTGTCCCAGATTGAGGTGTCATCAGAGGTGGTTTTGGAATAAATTAATAAACTTAACACATCACCAAGACCAGATGACATTCACCCAAGAGTTCTAAAAGAATTCAAATGGGAAATTGCAGAACTATTAACTGTGGTTTGTAATCTAGTCTTTAAATCAGCTTCTGTTGCTAATGACTGGAAGATAGCTAACATGATGCCAATATTTAAAAAGGGCTTTAGAGGTGATCCTGGCAATTACAGACTGGTAAGTCTAACGTCAGTACTAGGCAAATTAGTTTAAACTATAGTAAAGAATAAAATTGTCAGAAACAGAGATTAACATGATTTGTTGGGGGAAAGTCAACATGGTTTCTGTAAAGAGAAATCGCGCCTTACCAATCTGCTAGAGTTCTTTGAGGGGGGTCAACAAACACGTGGACAAGAGGGATCCAGTGGATATAGTGTACTTAGATTTCCAGAAAGCCTTTGACAAGGTCCCTCAGCAATAGGAATAAATGGTAAGTTTTCTGAGTGGAGAGGGGGAGCTAGAGGGGTCCCCCAAGGGTCTGTCCTGGGACCAATCCTATTCAACTTATTTCTAAATAATCTAGAGAAAGGGGTAAACAGTGAGGTGGCAAAATTTGCAGATGATACCAAACTACTCAAGATAGTTAAGACCAAAGCAGACTGTGAAGAGCTTCAAAAAGATCTCCTCAAACAAAGTGATTGGGCAACAAAATGGCAAGTGAAATTTAATGTTGATAAATGTAAAGTAATGCACATTAGAAAACATAATCCCAACTATATATACAATATGATGGGGATTAATTTAGCTACAACTACTCAAGAGAGAGATCTTGGAGTCATTGTGGATAGTTCTCTGAAAACATCCACTCAGTGTGCAACAGCAGTCAAAAAAGCAAATAGAATGTTAGGAATCATTAAAAAAGGGACAGAGAATAAGACAAAGAATATCTTATTGCCTCCATATAAAACCATGGTTCACCCACATCTTGAATATTGCGTACAGATGTGGTTGCCTCATCTCAAAAAAGATATATTGGCATTGGAAAAGGTTCTGAAAAGGGCAACAAAAATGATTAGGGGTTTGGAACCAATCCCATATGAAGAGAGATTAAAAAGACTTGAACTTTTCAGCTTAGAAAAGAGGAGACTAAGGGAGGATATGATAGAGGTCTATAAAATCATGACTGGTGTGGGAAAAATGAATAAGGAAAAGTGGTTTACTTATTCCCACAATATAAGAACTAGGAGGACACCAAATGAAATTAATAGGCAGTAGGTTTAAAACAAACAAAAGAAAGCTTTTCTTCACTCATCGCACAACCTGTGGAACTCCTTGCCAGAGGATGTGGTGAAGGCTAGAACTTTAACAGGGTTCAAAAAAGATCTAGATAGATTCATGGAGGTTAGGTCCATCAATGGCTATTAGCCAAGATGGGTAGGAATGGTGTCCCTAGCCTGTTTCTCTGGAAATGAGTGACAGGGAAGGATCACGTGAGGATTACCTGTTGTATTCCCTCCTTCTGGGGCATCTGGTATTGGCTACTGTCGGCAGACAGGATACTGAGATGGATAGACCGCTGGTTTGACCCAGTATGGCCATTCTTATGTTCTATTTGTACTTCATACCCTCACATATGAGCCAACAGAATACTAGTGTTCAACACATCAAGACTTTTATAAATGATATCTCACAAGATATACTTTGTACAAATTAGGGACGTGAATGGTTAACCAGTTAACTGGCAAGTCTCAACTTTTAACAGGTGGGCATAACCAGAAGGGGCCTGGAGCAGCTCCCTGTCCGCTGTGGGGCCCATCATAGACAAGGGACATGCCAGTCCAGCTGGAGCAGCCCATTGGTGGGGGACCCAGCCTGTCCACAGTGGGGGGCTCCATCCTGCCCCCTCTTTAATCAGTTAACTGGTTAAACATTACATTCAGCTGGTTGACCAATTAAACCAGATTTTATTTCCCTAGTACAAATCACAATTATACAACAGCAGTGAATATCTGGGTTCCAGGGTGCTACTTTGGGCTACTGAGTGTCACAACCAGTATAGCTTCTTCTCAAACTGGAGTTTAGAGTTTTTTGTAAACTCATTGACAATACGTGTGACTGTATTCCAGACCTACGTCAATGGTTTTCTAGCTTTTTTTTGTTAGTGGACCCCTACATTTTTTTTCAAATGGAAATACAGTCTCCTTTGGAAATCTTAGTCTGCAGACTATGTCTAAGTAGTTAATGTTTCCTATGAGCACAGTATATCTAGACAGAAGCTGTTTAAATTTCCTACCCACAGCCTAAGCACAGCCTGTAAGGAATGTGGAGATGTGGCATTTCAGTCTGTTTAGTTCTATCTGACCTTCACCTTTTGGGACTGTCGCACAATGCCAAGGATGCTAGCAGTTTTCCATAATGCTTGTCTATCTAGATACTTACACGGCCCTCATCAGTGGAGGATGTGACAATGTAAGCAGACATTTGTCTATTGGAGACTAGACTGAGGCTAACAAAGAACAGCAATCAAATGGTAACTTTCAAAATACTACTCATCTGGGCGAGATTCAATCCAGCATCCTACAGGGGAAAAGGGTTATTTACCTACTCCCAAGCTTGTGAGCCATTAAAACCCCAAAACTGTTAGCTGTTTTAACTTTATCTTATCTGAACAGCCAGTGTGAGCTGTCCAGATACTACCAGCTAGCGAAAACATGATAGTGCCATATTTAGCTCACTTTCCCCATCTCTGGCTCAATCTTCAAGTAGAAAACTTACAGAATTGTGGCAGACCTCAGCCTCTAATACAGTGGTTCTCAAACTTGTTGGCCCGTGGCCCACTTGGCTCAATGCAAACCTTTCCTGGACACCAGTTGCTAATGGAAACCCACCATTAATTACATAATTACGCCCGAGCCATTTTGCTAGTACTGCAGCTAGAGAGAATGGTTTAATTTAACCAGTAAGAAAGGAAATATTAAATTATTAAATAGATTAAGTGCTTTAACTTTATTTAAAATAAAGTTTGATAAACTAACAAAGTAAAATATTAATTTATGTTCAACACAAAAAGTTTAAATGTTTTCTTTATTTATTTAACCCTCACTGATATGGCCCCCAACTAAGACACCTCACTCTGGTGCTCCAGCCCCATAGGGTGAGGAGGAAGGATAGTGATGACTGAGGTTCAGGGCTTCCCATGGGCTGGATTTACTCTTCTGGGGTTAGTGGATTTTGTGGCTCTGGGATGGGGACAAAAATGAAGGTTCAATGTGTGGAACAGGGCTGCCAGTGAGTGGGATAGAGATGGGGGTACAGAATCTAGGCAGGAAGTGGGGTACAGGAGGGTGAGGTCTGGGCAGGAGGTGGGGTACAAGAAGGGGGTGAGGGAGTGAGGTCTGTATGGGAGGTAGGGTGCAGGAGCAGGATGGGTGTTGGGTGTCTGACCAGGGGGAGAGGACAAGAGCAATGGAAGGTGAAGTGTGGCCAGGAGGGAGGGTGCAGGATCAAGGGAGGATGCAGGAGCAGGCTAGGGGTGCAGGGTCTTGGCAGGGGCGGAGCAGGAGCAGGGTGGGGATGTGTGGTCTGGGCATGAGGGGGTGGGGTGGCACTTGCTTTCACCCCCCCATGTCACTCTCAGGCACTGTGTCCCCAGCACAGCCTCCCACTGCTCCCATTGGCTTCAACTCCAGCCAATGGGAGCAGCAGGGAAAACTTCCAGGCAGCTCATCCATGTGCTGCTATTTCCCCAGCCAGTGGGGGGCAGGGGGAGAACAGCAGCACATGGAGCTGCTTTTGGCTCCATGTTTTCCCCACAAGCCGGATCTGCCAGGGAGGCTCGGGGCTCCCCCCACCCCACAGAGGGAAGCCAGTGCTGGCGCTCCAACCTTGCGGGGGGGAGGATGCAAGGCAGGAACACCAACATTTGAGAACCACTGGTCTAATACCAGCAACTGGCTTACTTTAAAAATGAAACAACTTCCAGAAATTCACATTTATTCATCTTTAATACTTGTTACAGCATATTTTTGTCATATATGTTTCAATTTCAAAAATCTTCTAACTGTAAGATTCAGAGTTATTGGTTTTTTATTCACGTCATCAGTGCTTTATATAGAAATATCAATTATTTGTTTTATTTTATGCATTTTCCATCAAAACGCAACATATACTTAAAAGAATTCACAATACACACTGAGGTGGTGTATCTGGGATTATTTTCTTGAAGGAAGATGAAATATCGTTTAATCATGATACAGCGGGCCAAATAAAGTAACAACCCTATCATGGCTCCTGATAGTCTAACGCGCAGGGCATACACAGGGAAAGTTACACTTCAAAATGAGGTAGCTGATCTTTGTTGATGGTCATTCCCTAATGCACATAAATTCTGGGACCAGGTCTGAAAGGATCATTTAAGGGAAATAAGTACATAGATGGACCTAGTGTTTCAACTATTATGATGAAGGCCAGAACAGAAAACTGGTCACCTTGTTAAAAACCTAGGAAAAGCGATAAAACCCATGAAGTCTATGGAAAGTCTCCTAGGGACTTCAATGGGCATTGAAATCAAGCCCTTAGAGATACTACAGTGGTACAGCATGAGCTCAGGCTACAATAGATGGAAGCAGTAACTAGAAGTGTGAATGAGAGATTAGATGGAAATTTTTCAGTGAAAGATTTGATCAGGGAAGGAGGCAAGAGCGCCAGCCTTTTCACAAAATTGTGAACTTTTAAGTATTCCTTAAAAAATACCACAGAAAAGGGCAAAAAAGCAGATTAGAGGCAGAGGAAGAAAAAAGAAGATTTTTGTAAAGACCATTTTTGAAAACCAAAGCATTTTCAAAACATTTTAGTTCAATCATCTCTAGATCTGAAAGTGAGAGCTGTTACTTACTGGCTTGAAGAGAATTATGTGCCAACCACTAGCGGATACCAGAAGACCATGAACTACAGTGGTTGCCATTTTGGGACTATAGTAAAAGAGCCTTCTTGGGTGAGCTCTCAGACAGTATTATTTACAGATTTTTCTTTATATAAATTTCTGAATTCTATATTCTTAAGACCTGATCCAGTTCCCTCTGTGGTCAAAGGAAATAGATTAGACCCTTATCCTTTTTTTCTTTGTTTCCGAGCAGTGTTCCCTGTAAAATGAGCACTTGGGAGGCCACCCAGGAGATATGCAAATGCCACCCAGATGATTAGCAGAGTGCCCTCAGCCCCCCTCAGCCAGCAGCATGTATTCCTACTGGTGACATCCACAAATGCTTCAGTGCACAAAACAAAATATATTCCGCACATGGATAACAACAAGAGGGAATATTGATTGAGTTTGTGCATTCCTAATGTTTAGATGTACATGGTCAGTTCCCTTCCTTGCCCTCCAATAAAGAAGATTAAGAATAAATAAGATGGCATCTTAAAATACTATTGATTGTGTCTTCAAGTTTGGCAGGGGACACAGGAAATGTGGTTAGCTTTTATTTGATCTAAAACGTTTAAAACATTGTAAAACAAAAAAAGTTAAGGCCACTATTTTATTGTAAAGAGCACACATAGATATTAGGACACATTTACATCACAAAGCTAGAAATATGACCCATTAGAATGAAGATTACTAACAACGGACAGATTTTTGTCAAATCTTCCCCTTGTAGTAGGATTCTTCTCTTGTCTCACTCTTTATAGGCTCCAAAGTGATTATCTGCTAAAGACAGAGCATGAAAGGTCCAGACTGCTCAACCTGAACATAAAGGCTCAAATCAACCTTCCCTAGAACACTGGAGCAAAAGCAAGGATATGCCAAGAGCTCTGTCAACAAGAGAACCAGACGTACTGGAGTGCATTAAAAAAGTAAAGATTCATAGTAAAATCTGTTTTGTTCCTAGAAAATGCTAGATTATGTGGGGAATATGAAAGGCTGCCTGGAGTAATAAGAAATGTTGTACACTTGAACCTCCTTAATCCAGATGCCTGTGATCTGGAAACACCCATGGTTCTTACCCCCGCATGGCTGGAGCCCCAGCTCCCCACTGCAAGGGTTGGAGCTCTGAGCTTCATGGACCAGATCTAGGCAAACCGCAGGCTGGATCTGGCCCAGAGACTCTGCCTGGAAGGGGGAAGAGAAAGAGGCACTGCTGCTACCCCTCTTTCCCAGCTGGGGGAATGGCAGCACAGCAAAGCACTTGTCTGGAGGCATTTCTCTCGCCGCTCACATTGGCCGCAAACCACAGCCAATGGGAGTGTTGTGGGGGGGGGGGGGGCAGTGCCTGGGAGTGGTAGTGAGGCACAGAACCATGTGTCCCCAGGTATGGAGTGCTAGGTAAGTGCCTCACCACTGTCCCCCTCATGCCCAGATCCTGCATTCCCATCCTCTCATGCATACTCCTTCCCTCCCAGACCGTGAACGCTCAATAATAGTTTAAATACAGTGGCTTAAGGATTTATCTTATGACATGTTATCCATATATAGTACTCTATAATCCTATGAATATACAAAAGCTTTAGCAATAGATTTTGTTTACCATTCATTATGGCAAACACCCATGGTCGGGAAAACTCCATAATCTGGCACAGCCAGATTAAAGAGGTTCAAGTGTATTTTAGGCACATGACCAAAAGCTGGCGAATGCAAACAAAACTGGAATGTTATGAGACATTTGGGTATGTTTGTTGCCTTGAGACTTTCTGACTCGAAATGAGCTAGTCCTGCTAGCTTGGAAAAGGGGCCTTTTGGTAGAAGGCTTTCAATATGAACAAAGCCAAAGCTGCAAAGTGAGGGGACTGCCCCCAGCCATTTATTAATGTCAAATATGTTTCTGCATGAATTGGGCAGTTCTCTCTTTTGGAAGCTCTACAGAAAGCCCCCCTGCACCTGCTCTGCTGAGCACTGCCTCATGCTTTGAGTTAAACTATGGGGACAGCATTAGCTGCCTTCTGAAGTGTGTTTGCCCTGCAAACAATTTTTTAAAAGGCCTTTATTGAACCATCATCAGCAACCAGACCATGCAGAATCTTATCAATACACAGAAAAGGAAAAGAAAACAAGGCCCTGCCCCAATTATTTGTCACTTAAGATCCAGCCAGCAAGAGTGTCAGGTTCCCTCTGCAGGAGAAGAGTTTAAAGAAGGTTTCCCAGTGCTGATCTGGGGAAAAAAAAAAAAAAAAAAAAAAAAGCAACAAGGAGGAAGAAAATACCCACATTTCTCTTGGGCAGCACCACAGCAGCAGGTATCCTGGCCTTAAGGGAAGCAGTGGTGGAGGGACAAAAACAACAAATGGTGCACAGACAATCAACTGGAGAATTAAAAAGCAAAAATGTGTTTAGAGGTCTCTCCTGTTTGGTGAGGAGAACAGAAACCACCACATGTGAGAACTTAGTTAAAACGCTGCTGAAAACAAGAAAAATATATGGCTGAGTCCTACTATTCTGTTAAAAAAAAAAAAGGGTCTTTCTGTCCAGGAAATCACATCCTAATGTGGTTTTGTTCCCACACTAAAACAACTTTATTTCCCCCAATCCTCACCATATCAAAGTGGTTTACATCCCCATTAAGTCTCCAACAGAGACAACCACCGTCTGAAGCAGAGGGAACACCAAAACTCAGCTCCCTACCTGGTTTGTTTTTACCTGGAGATTGGAAACAATAACAGTTCTGCTAGAAAGCTTGGAGAAACTTGCAAGCAGTGCCTTAAGACAAGATTTTGCCTGTAGGAGGCAATACTCAGCAGCTTTCCCTATACTCATCAACTGAACAGATCTGGTTTCTCACTCTCCAGGTTATAGTATTAACTAGTCTGCATCTGATGGAAGGCAGCATATGTGCAGTTTGTGTTGATAAGGTTAAGCTTTAGGGCAGATCTCAGCTGATACTCCTATTGGAGCTATGGCAATTTACACCAGCTGAAAAGGAGCCCCTATACTGAGATCCAGTTGAAATCAGGGAGAACTTTGCCATGGAGTTCAGTGGTCCCTGCATTTGGTCAAGCTCACACTTCGCTAGCAGCTTGGGAACTGATTTGGTGAGGATGTGTGTGGCCCACCAGGAATTGGGCCCCACACAAGCATGTTGCAAAGAGGTTGGAGGAGGCATTTAGTAGCGGAATAGGAAAGCATGCCGCCCTGAGTGACTCAAATCCATGCATTTTATTGATTGAGGTTTGCTACTGGAGCAGACTCCCAGTTGGCAGCCACCCCCAATGAACACCCCTGTTACAGTACCACTTTAGTATTTATGCCTGGACTTTTCAATCCATTGCTTCATGTACTGAACTTCCAAGGCCCGGGCTTGCAGCACAGATTTGGGGTCATCAGGATTGCTGGCACGTAGGTCCAAGTGATGAGCGCCTTCTGGGATTACAATTGCTATTAGAGAGTCTGTGATATTCTGAGTCACTCCACCTCCAGACCACGGGTCCAAGCCGCCATTGCTATAAGAGAAGTCCATAGAGCCTGTTAAATTACAGTTATTATCCTGAGCAACAGTACCTATGTGATAAAGCTATGGGTCACTGTTATGATCAGAGGCTCAGTATTCAGGATAGATTAAAATCCTCCAACAAAGTCTCCCTGCTCTGGCATGTTCTTCAGCACTCTGCCCACTTGGGCCAGACTGTCCCTCCCCACATGAAAGCACCACCCGAAGGGAATGTGTTTCAAGGACAATTCAGAAAAAAATCCCACGTGAAGGTTACCAGATTTGGGGACCTTACTTGCCCTTCCCCCTGGCTTCCTGTCAGCTCCTGGGATTGACAAGATGGCACCATCTCCCCACTCCCCTAGGGCCTGCATGCTCATAGACTCCCACCACACGATGGCAGCTCCTGAGGACTCTGGATCAGGATCCGAGGCTGTATTAACTTTCCCAGCTAACAGGGCCAGAGGGGAGCTGATCATGTGTCTCATCCTCATGGTCCATCCACTCCACATTTTGAAGGTTTTCTTCAGAGTTGTAGGAGCTACAAATGCACTGCACAATCCTGCCAGGCACGGACTAGACTCAGCTGCTACTACAACTGGTGAGAGTTAAGCTCACTCCCCCCGCCCTCCACCTTGGCACAATGTGTCCTGCTAATGCTCTTATGTAATGTTTTTCACACAGGGAGCTTAGGATTTAAAGCACTTAGAGTGTATACATCAGAATGTGATATGCCACCTAACACCATAAGCAGTCCTACCTAAGCAAATGGGAACGGTTATAGAGTAAGATACCACTCAGTGGGGAGTAAGTGCATCCATCATGTTCTGGTACAGTAGGATTTTTACGTGAACTCCTTGGGATCCATTTCTGCCAGCTCTTTCTGAGATAAAATGTGACGGTTTTTTCCACTGCGTTCAGTAACACTGAAGTACCTGAAGTAGCCTCCCTTCACTTTAAGTTCCTGGGTCTCTTTTGAAAATTCACATTCAAATGGTAAACTTTTCAACACAGATTGCCTTCTCCATTCAAAGTAAGAGTGAATGTAGCACAGGGGTATGTCAATATATGTGCTTCTATCTTCTCTTTTCCTCTCTGCACTTTCGATACCAAGCCATTCATTTATTTATGCCTTTATTTTAATGCTTCTTCTGCAAAAAATAATGGAGTAACTTCCCTGTCTTTATAGATAGGGAGAAAGTCAAGGAATGATCCAAGTTCTTCAGAGTAGACCTGAATTTTGGGTGCCCTGTTGGAGATAACATCCTGTAGATATTTCTGAAAATTCGAGACCTATAGGCAACAATCTAAAGCTCTAAAATCAACGGGAATTTTCCCACTGGTTTTGGATCAGTTCCATACAGCAAATTAATGGGAAAATCCGGATTAGCATTTCAGAGTCACAATCCTGAGCTTAATCCACTAACCCAAGCTACTTTTTTTCCTGTCTCTTCTGTCTTACAAGGTTTTCTCCAGTGCCCTTTCTCCAGATGAAAAGAGGAGAGCTTGGACAGCACACCAAACAAATGCACAGGTAGTAGCTGTGGCTAACCCTTATTCGGTCATTCCTATTTAAATCAGGGGAACTGCTGCAAGGAGGATTAGAACCCTGGGTCCTTTTATGTTATTTAGAATGCAAGTTTTAAGTTAAATTTTTCAGATTCTCTTCCTAGGACACAATGACATTTCTATTATATCTGTCATCACGCAGCTAGAAAAACATTAGTTTAGATCCTGTGCTATTATTTGGATAGCATAGAGGCCACTGAATATACTAAACACCTTCATGATATTCTATCCTAAGCCAAATCTGGTGCGTTACAGGCTTGGACGCCTAGGAGAGACAGGCGTCTGTTAATGTCATGCAGCCATCATGTTTCACAAAAATATTAGTTGATTGCAAAGCATTCGTCTCTTTCCAACTTTTGACCCTAAAACACTACAAATAAAAACTGACTGTGCTTGAACTGTAGTCTTAGTGTTCATTTTTCCTCAGTGGAAAAATACAAAAAAAGCCACCTTGTTTCTCTCTTTCTACCTCTCGTTTCAATAGATCTTAATATGGCACAGGAGGAAAACATTCTGTATTTGCAAAACAAAAACACAGAGAGCTGCACAATAAGCAAAATGCATTTGATTTAAAAGGTTGCCTGCATCAGTCCAGTGCCTTAGCAACAGTAGGTTGAGTTGCTGAGAGACTCAAAACGTACATGGACTTGGATTTCTTGGTCCCACTTATGTGGAAATTAAGGCCTGCAGCAGGAAAACAACACTCCCTTCTGGCTTTCATGGGAGATTCTGGCTGTTCCGGCCAATCTGTCAAGGGATGGCACAGGCAACACTGATATCGCTTGAGGGGCTCTCTCAGTAGGGGCTTTATCTTGGAAGTTGCTGAGTACTTGGATTCTGATCCACTAAGGCACTTAAGGAGGTGCTTAACTTTAAGCCTATGAATAGTCCCATTTACTTTGGTGCAGATTTAAAGTTAAGCTTATGTGCTTTGCTGAGCACCTTACATGTACAGAGACTGAGAATACAAGAGGGTAAAGTCAAGCAAACACTCCTTTTTAGCCAAGTGCGCTAAAATTCAGGAGTCAGCCATTCCCCTTCATTCACTACTTGGTTATAAATGCTTTCTGTGCAACAAGTTCCAAAGCAAATCATCATTGACAAGGATCCCAGTGAGGCTTTGAAAAAAAAAAAAAAAAAATTCCAATCTAAAGTTACAATTTCCCACCCCCATCATTAATTCTTTCTCCCTGACATCACTGTCCAGTACGGACAGTGCAAACAGAACTTCCTAAAGGGCCTTGACCCTAAAGACACAGCCCACTGAGAAAGTTCCCAACCTCTTTTCTCAGACCAGGCCCATCCATTTCTCACCCTCAGCTCCCCCTAGAGACCAGAAGAATCTGCTGGGAGGAGCCTTCATAGTCTGATGTCATCACTCAGCTCTGAAATTTGCTACTCACAACAAAAACTCTACAATCACATGTGTTAATGGGATTAAACTGTGGTTTCTACCAATATGCAAGGTTTCGATGCTATGTGAACTGAATAGCTTCCAATAAGGCTCACTGGTAGAAAACAACTGAGCATGAAATAGTCACTGCAAATACCAAGCTCACAAAACCAAAGATGTAAGGAAGGTGCACTCTCCCGGAGAGTCATACCACAACAGCAGTGGTTCCAGTACTGCTCACAAGCTAGAGAGGGTTGAATAGGAAAGCTCCAAGGAGCTACAGAAGTTGTGCTGTGGATTTGAGTCAACACTAACTAATGCCCCCAGCATGGTACTTTAGGTAGGACACTGCTGCTAAGCAGAGAGCAGAAATCAAGACCATTTTTGTTTTTTATATATTTCAGGGCATTTTTTTGTGCAAGTGGAGACATCAGTTCTAGTACCCTCACCAAATTCCAGTCTTCCCGGAGAAAATCCACCCAACAGTTTCTTCCCAATATAGTATGCTTCACTCACTGTCCTAAAACTGTTGTACGAGTTGTTATGCAGTTAAACAGCTGTTGCATTTTACTCTGTGTGTGGCTGCATCTCCCTGGTGGATGTTGGGATTCTTTATGGCCCTTCATATGTTTAGTATTTATGTCTGTCTGAAGGGAAGAAGGAAAACAGCTCAGCTTGTGGTACAAAGCATTTCAAATGCCCTGAGCTGGCATTAATACTTAAACATTCTTTAAATGTTTGTTTGTTCGTTCATCTGTCAATTTATAAAGCAGAATCTTACTGTACAATTTTGTGGACTCTTATTACAAACAAGTAACAATTTGTTGGAACTAAACTGGATGGGCTTTTTTAATCATTTAAATAAAGTTTGGGGGGGGGTTTCCCCATCGTTTAAATAAATTTTTCCTTCAAAGCAGAGTTTCACATTTTAGAGCAGATACCCTGCTGGGGAAGAAACAGCAAGAGAAAAATGAGAGAAAAGCAATAGGCTGAAATCCAGAGAATAATCCTTGTTTTGAGCCAGGACACCTTATTTTTAAAATTCACAGCTATTTACTGAGTCCCAAAGACTAATTCTGAAACTTGTTTAAAGAAGTTTCTGTTCTAAAGAAACTTGAACAATGTGAATGATAGCACAAGAGGTATTGCCAGCTGTAGGCAATCGCTACAGAGATTTGGAACTCCTCTAAGGACACAAGTTCCAAATGTGTGGGAAACAAGTGTTTATTATTAATTGACAACCTAATATCTAATGGATTAAATGGACTAGCCAACACCTAGCTCTTTAAAATATACCTCGTTTCACAGCCACAAATAGTGAGCACAGATCTTTAAAAAAATAAGTGAAGAATTTAATGGTAGAAAAAAGGAAGAAAAGAGGTTGAAAAAACACAGCAAGAACCACACAAATTGTTCATTCAGTTTAAGGAATTGTTTGGTTGTGATTAATGAACATGACTGTTGTAGTACGATGAAGGCCTAAAACATAAGATCTAGCACAGGACTGATTAGAGGCCCTTGCTCACAGAACTTGGAACAAACAGGGCTGAGAGTGCAAAACACTAATTGGTAATAGGTCCAAGTGTAGACTAGTAATTGATGCTAGGTACCAACTGCAAAACAGTAATTGGTACTAGTCATAAATGGAAAGCACATGGTACCACCAGCTCATTAAAAAAAAAAAAGACCTTGGTATCCATTCCCCACAGATACCGACCCAGGTTCAGGAAAGGGTCTAAAATGATAACATGATGGGATAGAGATGATCTAATCAAACCACGAGGTACAGGGTGATGGGCGGTATCTAAACAATGTCAGAGGGTGGTAATCTGACAACATCAGAGAATGGCAAGATGACACGTCAACAGTGATGGGTAACTTGTTTGTACCTGTATATAAAGTGATGTCTTGGGGGGGGGGGGGGGGGGAAGCAGTCTTTAGATGACCAAGGGGGCAATGGAAATTTCCCATTCATTGAATCATTCCATTGTTACGAATGTTTAGTGGTTCAGTAGAGTCTACTGACAACTATTACTGTACTTCGCTTAACAATAAACCTGGCCAGGCACCTTTGATCCTTATCTGATTTGTGGTCTTTGGGGGTTCTCTTGGCGTCTGCTGTGGAGCATG
Source organism: Pelochelys cantorii (assembly GCA_032595735.1). NCBI lineage: Eukaryota > Metazoa > Chordata > Testudines > Trionychidae > Pelochelys > Pelochelys cantorii. The sequence continues at coordinate 22,802,287 of CM064326.1, forward strand.
AGTCGACACGGCACACATCATTGAGCACACATGCAAACAGCTTTCTGGTTATAATAATCAACAGAGCCAGAGACCTGTGAGGACACCTTGGCAGTAAATCCTGACCCCTCTTGACTGACTACAAGGCTGTTTTGGAAGGACACACAATTCTCACTAGTATGCTACATCAGAAGTGAGACTGATCTCCCTATCAGAGTTCCTAGCTTTCTCTTTTTTTTTTTTTTTTTTAAAAAGGGGGGGGGGGGAACAATCTAGAACGCTGCTTAAGAAACAATGATTAATAGTCATTTGCTGAAAGCGTTGTCTCATGTGTTAGGAAACAAGGGCCAGTTTGTGGGTTTGGGGTTTATACTACAAATTATATTTATACTCCACTCATTTTATTATTAAAAGAAGGATCATTCTCCATGTTAGAGAGACTAAGAGATGGGCTGTAAAAGAACATAAGAACATAAAAATGGCCGCACTGGGTCACACCAAAGGTCCATCTAGCCCAGTAGCCTGTCTGCCGACAGTGGCCAGCACCAGGTGCCCCAGAGGGGGTGGACCGAAGACAATGATCAAGTGATTTGTCTCTTGCCATCCTTCTCCAGCCTCTGACAGACAGAGGCCAGGGGCACCATTCCTTACCCCCTGGCTAATAGCCTTTTATGGATCTAACCTCCATGAATTTATCTAGCTTCTCTTTAAACTCTGTTATAGTCCTAGCTTTCACAGCCTCCTCTGGCAAGGAGTTCCACAGGTTGACTACGCGCTGTGTGAAGAAGAACTTTCTTTTATTAGTTTTAAACCTGCTACCCATTAACTTCATTTGGTGTCCTCTAGTTCTTCTATTATGGGAACTAATAAATAACTTTTCTTTATTCACCCTCTCCACACCACTCACAATTTTATATACCTCTATCATATCCCCCCTCAGTCTCCTCTTTTCTAAACTGAAAAGTCCCAGTCGCTTTAACCTCTCTTCATATGGGACCCGTCCCAACCCCTAATCACTTTAGTTGCCCTTTTCTGAACCCTTTCTAAGGCCAAAATATCTTTTTTGAGGTGAAGACACCACATCTGTACACAGTATTCAAGATGTGGGCATACCATAGTTTTATACAGGGGCAGTAAGATATTCTGGGTCTTATTTTCTATCCCTTTCTTAATTCCTAACATCCCATTTGCCTTTTTGACCGCCGCTGCACACTGTGTGGAAGTTTTCAGAGAACTATCCACAATAACTCCAAGATCTCTTTCCTGATTTGTCGTAGCCAAAATAGCCCCCATCATACTGTACATATAGTTGGGGTTATTTTTTCCAACGTGCATTACTTTACACTTATCCACATTAAATTTCATTTGCCATTTTGTTACCCAATCACTCAGTTTGGTGAGATCTTTTTGGACTCCCTCACAGTCTGCTTCTGTCTTGACTATCCTAAACAGTTTGGTATCATCCGCAAACTTTACCACCTCACTGCTTACCCCTTTCTCCAGATCATTTATGAATAAGTTGAACAGGATTGGTGCCAAGACTGACCCTTGGGGGACACCACTAGTTACCCCTCTCCATTCTGAAAATTTACCATTTATTTCTACCCTTTGTTTCCTGTATTTTAACCAGTTCTCAATCCATGAAAGGACCTTCCCTCTTATCCCATGACAATGTAATTTACACAAGAGCCTTTGGCGAGGGACCTTGTCAAAGGCTTTCTGAAAATCTAAGTATACTATATCTACTGGATCCCCCTTGTCCGCATGTTTGTTAACTCCTTCAAAGAACTCTAATAGATTAGTAAGACATGATTTCCCTTTACAGAAACCATGTTGACTTTTGTCCAACAAATTATGTTCTTCTACGTGCCTGACAATTTTATTCTTTAGTATTGTTTCGACTAATTTGCCCGGTACTGAAGTTAGACTTACCGGTCTGTAATTGCCAGGATCGCCTCTAGAGCCCTTTTTAAATATTGGTGTCACGTTAGCTACCTTCCAGTCATTAGGTCCGGAAGCTGATTTAAAGGATAGGTTACAAACCACAGATTTGTGGTTAGGCTACTGATTAGGCTACTGATTTCTATACTGAAAGGTAAACAGGGGAAGAGGCAGAAGGCCCTAGAATCTCTGCTAAAAGGGCCTGAGAACGAAACTGGTGAAAGGGGTCCAGAAGAAAACCTTGTAGACAGACAGAAGGGCAAGGAACCCGGGGGAGGGATAAATTGATGTAGACTTGGTGACAGAACTGGCAGGCAGAGCTGGGGTCTGGCAACAACTGGCGGGTGAAGTTCAGCAGCCAAGATCTCAGAGGTAAATTAAAGTCTCAAGGAGGGAGGGAAGTTCCTCTTCTGTGGGCTGGAGCATGAGACTCATCATGACAGACTGGGCAAAAGACTGTGCAAACCTTTAAGCCAAATTCACCCTTCACAAATTCCCAGGTAACTCCTATCAACTTCAGCATGAAAACTGAGGAGAAAATTGGGGAGTACCAGGGACTCCTGGCTCTGGCTACATATTAGGTCAAACAATAAGTGGCAGAGGCTTGTGGTTTTGGTTCTCAAAGCCCCAGATTCTATCCCCACCAGCAACCCATGCTGGTGGAAAGTGATCATTACAGAGGCTGAAGTAAGCTCACCTGAAGATAATGTTGCTGTGTGAACTGATGTTTTTCCCTCCATACACAGAAGGAATCCAGGAAGGGCGAGGCCTCACTTTCCACAGTCTGAAGCATTCTTCAGAGAACTCATGCAAGTTCCATTTCCTTGGCTCAAACATGTCATTGACCCCATCGGTGCACATAGGCATCACCATTTCAGTGCAAGCCTGGAAGGCAGAGCAGGAGAATGTGATAGCTTACCAGTGGCCTCTGTAGGACACGTGAAATACACTAGTTGTGGTTGTAACTGCACTGTAAAGGAGGACTCCTTTTAATGGAATACATAACACAATAAGTATTTGCTACATATTAAAATGCAGGTGCTGAGCCACAAACTGCTTGCTTTTCTTATACCTGTTGACCCACTGACCTCCATATTACTAGCTAGGAAATATCAGAAGTGGTTCCATTTGAATAAACTAGAATCAATTTACCCTTGTATATTTACATGGACTCAAATTAGGGGGGTTGTGGTTTATTTTTTCCTGCTTTGCTTCTTACAAAAAAAATATTGGTGTCAATCTTAACTGTTCAAATGCCCTGGAGCCCCAGGTTCTATTCCCTATTCTGCTACTATCTTGCAGGATGACCTCATGCAAGTCACTTCCCCTCTATGTATCTCAGGCTATGTCTAGACTGCGAGCTTATTTTGGAAAAAGCTTTTCCGGAAGAGATCTTCCGGAAAAACTTTTTTCCAAAAGAGAGCGTCCACACAGCAAAAGAGCAACGAAAAAGCGATTGGCTTTTTCGAACGATAGCATCCACATTGATTGGATGCTATCGTTATCTCGCATTTCACTTGTGATTACTGTGGATGGAGTGGCCATCAGGCCACGTTGTGCTTTTTCTGGAGGCCTCCTTTTTCAAAAAAAACTCTTCTGCATCCACACATGCCTTTTTCGGAAAAAGGCTTCTTCCTTATAGAAAGAGGTTTACTGCGGTCGGAAAAACCTCTCCATTCTTTCGACTTTGTCGAAAGAACCCAATAGCAGTGTGGTCGTAAGTGTAGTTTTTCTGAAAAAACGGTAGTTTTTCTGGAAAAAACTCTGCAGTGTAGACATACCCTCAGTCCCCCCCCATAAAATAGGGATACTGATACTGATTTTCCATTGTCAAGTGCTTTGAGCCCTAAAGACGAAAAGTGCTGTAAACTTTCACTATTGTCATTCTGGACAATTTTCCCTCTGTCCCATCTGCAAATTACCAAGACATATTCCTCATGTCATTACAAAGGTTCCACCCTGTTCACCACCATACATACCAGTTCAAGATAACATTCAGGTTCTGTTAATCAATTTCATAGATGAAGACTGAAATAATGTTTTAAGCTCACCGTCTAATTCATACAGATCATCTAACACAAACTTCTTTTTTGGGAAGGCGAGGCCTTCGAGCTGGGAAGGCCAAGACTATTCACAAAAGCTAAAAATAATCTCTTGACACATTTCTACTGAGTTCTGGACCAACCTGGTTTTGAAAAAAAAAAAAAAAGAAGAAGTCTGACACTCAGGTGGTGCAAATGGGCACAGCTGGTGTTGATCTTTCAGTGGAGGTATGCCAATTTCTATCAGTCAAGGATCTGGAGCCATGTATTAATACAAGTTAAATGATTCTGACAGCATGAATTGAGAATTTGCAGTAAGTTTGTCACTTTGGATACTATGGAAAGGCTTGTGTGTGTACCTGATAGTACCAGCCCATCAGGCCAAGATTTCCTGTGGCACTCTGAGATGTGTTAAGGCACGATGCAGCTCCTGAGTAGTTGTAGTAGACATTTGCTGCCTGGAAAACATTCTGCAGCAATAATTTGTCTGGCTGTTTAGGATTCTTCAAGAACTTGCAAACTACCTATAGCAAGAGAAAGGGGAAATGTCTCTAATGAAGCTCGAGACAGACTGATGAACCCTGAAGATTGATTTCTTTTGAATGTTTTGTCAGTCTGAACAGCAGTATTTCTTGGACACCCCTTTTATTTGATGTTATATATTACACAGACAGACAATTCTCTTAAATAAATCAGAAAAATGCACCTATAAAATATAACATGTGCAGTGCAGCTGAGTTAATTTTGCTAGTAGGACATGATATTTTGAATATCCTGACTTCATTTCAACTATACAATCTTAATACTGCATTAGAGGTTTCTACATCCAATTCCCTTGCTTTATAAAATACTTTCTGTTTTATAATTAGATAGAAAAGTTAATAAATAATTTGGGGTTCCTTTGGGATAAAAATTGTGTCATAAAATATAAGTTCACCGTATCTAGCATAATGGGATTCCAATCCATGGCTGGGGCTTCCAAATGCTACTGTAACATAAACAACATAAATTAGGAAGTTTCTCATTTTTAAAGTGATCCTGTTTTTAATTACTCTGGCAGTTTTCTTATTTCTTCAGCTCTGGAAAACAGTGGAAGGAGGCACCGTGCTGCTGGAGAATTAAATCAATGCTGGGCTTGGTTTGTAGCTCAGGGTTAAATCTATCACACCATGATCTGCCTTCACACAGATTGTCCCCCTTCTCAAACAGAAGAGATATGTAGCAGCTGACCCTTGAGCATAGCTCCCTTCTTACTTCCTGCTCCAGGGATAGCTCTCCCTAGGCCTGAGACCTACATGAGGAAGGGCAGAGACTGAGCATCTCAATGATCAGAGTGGGGAGGGCCAGGGCACATCCATCAGACCCCAACTCATCCTCATCCAAACCCATCCTTAACCCACTGAGAATCTGTCAGTGCGGCTCTTGCCAGAGACAGGGGGAGGTTCACCAGGGACCTGCAGCAGCTATGAAGTCACACAGTGTCTGTGCAAGCAGTTCTGGCCACCTACAGACCTCTTGAGGCCTACATGATTTGAGGGAAGCTCTGTAGCTTATTGTGGGAATGTGTGTGCTGGAGGAAGGGCAACGTGCATATCCTGTCCCTGTCCCCATGAAAAAAAACACAACCTGGAAGAAATTTGGAAAGGAAAATTTGTGCAACTTTCCTCTCCCCTTAGCCTCTTTCCCCCAGATTTCTGGGGGACACAGGTGTACAATCCAGCTCCCTGAAGGATGCAGAGAGCAGCTCTAACTCCCCAGGAAGCTGCTGGAACTTGGTGGTGCTCAGAAGTGGATGTAACATATAGTAAGGCATGCGTGCACACCAGATGGAAAGGAGTGTTTTGACTCCTGTTAGCTAACACACTGTCTAAAACACAGTCAGCCCCTACTGAAGAAGAGGTCATTAGTAGTTTCAGCACAAGTTAGTGAAGTACAGGTTATGAGGGACCCTAGAATTGTCTGTGACCTGCAGACTGGGCAGTTCAGAGTTTTAATGTGAATGAGCAGGTGATAGTCAACTCCAAGCTGCCCCAGAGCAGTTTTAACACAAGTTAGCAGGTCAAGGTAGAGGTTAACTCCTCTTCGTAACTAGGATTTTACCTTGTGTTAGCTCACAGGAGGCAAGAACGTACTTGAGGCCTATCCTTAGTAGGAGGAAAGGTAAGTCACCAACTGTTCTGCTACAGGTTGGACCTCCCTGGTCCCATGCCATTGGGACCTAACTGATCCTGAGTGAGAGAATTTGTAGAACTAGGGGAGGTGTCCCCTGCCACTTGCCTGGAGCTAACTGGCCTCCTGCCTCTGGCCCCTTCTACGCTCTCCCCAGCCAGGGTTCTATGACCCTAGCCCCAGCACTGCTGTGGTGCTCCTCCAGCTCTAATGCCTCTGGCCCTCCTGCCATTAGGCTCCCAGACTCTCTGATCCAGGAGCATCCTTGGTCTGGCTAGACCAGAGAATGTTGGATTTCAGAGACGCAACTGTATCATTATTAAGAGGGTTTTCCACCTTGGCTTGTTCTAGTGCTTAATTTTGTGCCAGCACTTGCCAGGACTCTGCCCCTGCAGCTCTAGGCTTGGCAATTCATAGGTTTGCTACATCAGTTATGAATGTAAAAAAAATTGCTAGAATTCCAGCAGGTAAATGCTTGAGCCCCAGCACGGCTTTCATTACAAAAGAAGCACTGGCTAGTTCTCTATCCAGCTTGCTTCTGAAGAGTTAAAGGTTCTGAAAGCTCACTTGTGTACTGCAGAAGGCAAGGATGAGAGTCTAAAGAGCTGCAGACAGCCCTACCTCTCTAGACCAAGAACAGGGGTGGTGGCTGAGAGACCAATCACTTCCCAGAGGGCACCGTGCACCCATACTAGAGAAAGGATTAAGTAGACACATTCGGCTATTTGAACAGATTTTCCTCCCCTAAGCTCTCAATACCCTTCTCCCTCTTACTCAGCTAATCACATTAGTTTTGTCATTAGAGCTCACATTTCATAGAAGGTACCTAAACAGCTTAAACCACCCACAGAGGTTGAACATATAAGAAGTGCCAAGAGAAACAGACGGATTTTCTATTTCATCTTACTGAGTGACTGTGGCTCACTCAAACCTTTGAGCTCTATCAGTAACAAAGGAAATTCAAGGATGGGAGTGAGGTGGTAAAGTGGATCCTTCAAATTGCATTTACACAGACAAGAGACTGAAATCAAACTCAGAGTATTTATGCTGCTGGGAGAGCCGCTAAGGACAGGCGACTTTCCAGTCTGCCAGCCTTTCATTTCTTTTCCCTTCCACTAGTCAAATCTATGGTTATTTTTGCATGCACATTTCAGCTTTTGCTAACAAGCCAGAGCAAGTCAAGCCTACCAATGCCAACACAACACAACACAGTGCAAGGACATGAAAACCACACAAAAGCACAATTCAGCAAACCTCTTGCTCACATCCTTGATCATCTAGTGTAGTACCTCATGCTGAAATCCATAGGAACATGCCTTAGGGACTACTCAGTACGAGCCGAAATCCTTAGGTGTGTAATTAGTCCCATTCACATAAACCATACTACCCACATCAGCAAGATTTTTCCAGCAGGCTCAAACCCCTATATGGCACATAAAACCAAGCCGCTGACTAAAGGAGATCAACTGTTTTTCTGTTGAGAATTTCAGTTTAATGGAAGATAACTCTAGTATTCACTTTATTTACTTTAATTTTACCTACTGTATGTTATTGGTAATATACAGTAGCTTGAAGTGACTCAGAGGAATTTATTGAGGGGCTAACAGAGCCGAGACAAGACCAAGAAGAGGATCAGAGGCCAGGAGCATTCGAAGTAAGTAGGGCTAGCAAATGAGGGAGAGGATGTGGAGAGCTGCAGGCCAGACCACAGCTGCAAAAACAATCTAGTGCCAGCACATTGGGGCTTGGAAGACCAGAGGGATATGGAAAGATCATCAGAAGGAAAGGCCACAGCTGAGATCATAGCAGATGAAGGTATAAATAAGGAGCAGAGCTGAGGGAAAATAAGGACCAAAAGCCACTTTCCAACAAACCTGATAAAAGAGAAAAAAGTTTTGGGTTGGAGGATTGGCTCTACAGAGCCAACACAAGCAACAAAGAAGTAAAACATTTTTTAAAATCAAGCAGTTGTGACTCATGTACATAGGGACAGCAAACCACACTGATGATCCAGAAAGTGCCATTTTTACATGATCACTTGGCAAAGCCAATTGCCCTCAGGTTTGTGATAAGGTTTAAAAAGAGCAAACTGGAACAAGGTGGTTTTAGGTGACAGCTAGCTGATTTTAAAATTTCCTTTCATGATTGTCAAAAGAAAAGGACCACAGGCCAGCCCAAAGCCAGATGCATGCACTGAAGACTAGATGCTGGCCATCTGTTAGAGGAATGGAAAAAAATATAGCAGTTAAATGTGCAACCTTGTCATATTCAAAACTGTATTCCTTTAAACAGCGTGCCAGACCCTGTACAAGGTGAGTCAGAGCTGGACCTCAGGCAGAAGAGGTGGGGCTTGGGTTGCCTGAGGCTCTGCCCACTGCCATTTCTTTTGTAGTAGCGGCAGTGGCTGGGAGGCCCAGGCCCTTTTAAATCTCCAGGCCTTGGAGCAGTTGCCCCCATACGCCCCCGTCAGCAAGCCTAAGCAGAGAGCCTAAACAAGAAGCCCTGTAATGAGTTTTGATAAACACAATATATTAACTGAGACAACCTATTATTTCATGGAGTCAGTGAGCACCCTTCATGCTCTCTCACTCTGAATTGAGGGTGTTCTAGTTGCAGTATTAGTTCCTAGATCATGTGGATTTTCTTAACTTTTTAAAAGCAGCAATTTGCAGTATATCAACTTATCCCAGCCTAAAGGTGAATCAGTTATAGAAGAAGCAGACACTCATTTACCTGAATAGGCCAAGCTGGCAGGGGCTGTAAGAAGTCAGCTTTATATGGATAGTTCACCATTGCCAAATTTACCCATGTTTCACTTAGCCAAGCTTTCAGCACAGCAACATCTTGCTTGGTTTTTAATGGGCTGCATAAGTGAAATGCGCTGGAAAGCCACTTCAAACCTTCATCTAAGCAAGAAGACATAGATTAGTGGTTAATGTCCCTGGAGTCAGTCATACATCATAATGGCTATGGATGGTGAGGCCGCGAAACATGCCACAGTTAGTGCAGCTTCTTTCCTAATGTGTAATTAATCCACTGATGTTTCTGCTTGAGTACATGGGCATTCCTGAAAGCAGAATGTGGTCCAGTGTGTTTTTCAGTGAATGAATTACTGGGGGGGTATGTGGATAGCGCATTTTAAGCGTATTAGGTTAATGTAAATCTGGTTGGTGTTTGGAGAACACGGTGTCTAACAGTGAACACCACAGAGCAAGCCTTTCTTTTCTGAAAGGAAAGATCAAACCTTCTAGTTAAATGCATGAGAGCCGTCAGTAGATAACTCAGGATTCTGCTTGCCCTTTTCTCCCTTGTTTTGCCTGACTCAGAATCCCTCTGACTCAGTTTTCCATTTCTATAAACCAACTTATAATACTGATCTCTCCAGTGGGTCCTGAACTAGAACAGCAAAATAAATGATTAAATCCTTCAGCTCTACATAGGCTGCAATCCCACCTGATTGCTCCACCCTAACACATAATGGTAGATAGGGCAATGTCCAAATAAGATTTTCCCTTCCTCCTTTTCTGTTTATTTTAAAGCTAGTTTAAACAGAAAAACCAAACAGATAATCTGTTCCCATTCCCCTCCATTCACTTTTTCTCGTGAAATTAAGGATGTTGCCTTCCTTCCTAGTCTGCACCAGGCTGGAATGCGACAGATTCCTAAAACTCTGATCTGAATCCAACTCCAGATCTGAAGTTTTGCCAGTGGTCAGGAACGTTTAGACTTGGATTTTACACCCCATAAAACCAATACAAACCATATGCTATGCCATCAGAAAGGTCTATTTTTAAAGTTACCGTCCCATTTTTGAAAGGTTGACACTATGAGACTTCAGAAACAGCATTCCAGTGGTAGCAAACCTTTCTTTTACCCATTCCAAATAAAAGAAATGGCTTAACTCTCTAGATCTAGACTAATGTCTGCTATTTTTTGTCACTTTTAAACAACCTAGTGATTTTCTACGAAAAACTAGCTACAGTACTGAGCATGCAGATGTATCATGGACTGTTAGGCTACTGCAAAAAAGGTAAACAAAGCAGCGTGGAAACTTTTTTTTTTTTGGGGGGGGGGGTTCCTATTTCCATGTGGTAAGATAACATGTTCTACCTGTGTCTGATTTCACCTTCAAAGCCAATTCTAAATTGTCTCATTTAAAAAGCTATTTTTAATGTAAAAGCTATGTTAAAAAAAGGATACACATGAGAATCTCTCACACTTTGTGCAATTTCAAAATTTACACTGATCAGAGCGATAGTTAGTAGGGATGTTAAATTTTGATTAAAGAGCTAATCAAGTAGTTGATGCAATTTCCGTCATCTACTCAATTAGTCGATAAGAGGTAAGGTGGGGTACTCACTATCCTGGCTGCACCTCTGCCTTGGAAATGCAGTGAGAGCCCTGCAGAGCTATTGCCACATTTCAAGGCAGAGGCAGCACAGCAGAGAACCCGGGGCGAGCAGGGACTCAAGCTGCTTCAGTCCCCACTTGCGGTATTTCTCACTGGGCCTCTGTCTCCCCTGCTATCCCTCCCCCCATGGAGACAATGCTGAGGGGGAACCAGCTTTTAAGCCAGCTCCCCCCCCGCCCAGCACCGGCTCCTGTTTTTCTCCCCTTGCTGCCTCTGATACAGAGGCAGCAAGGAATGGGGGGGAGCGACTAATCAACTCAACTACCCAATAAGCTTATGCCTATGCTCATCGGGTAGTCAACTAGTCGCTTACATCCCTACTAATTAGTCTGTATCCACAAAAACACCCAGAAGTCCTGTAGCACTTTAAAGATTAACAGATTTATTTGGGCATAAGCATTCATGAGCAAAAGCCCACTTCATGCATCTGATGAAGTGGGGTTTTGCCCACAAAAGCTCATGCCCAAATAAATCTGTTAATCTTTAAAGTGCCACAAAATTTACAATGATGCTCTTTAAGCAAATTGCTTGAACTTCGTGATCCTTTAAAAATCATGATTTCAAAAAGGTCTTGCCAACTTCCTACCTGTAGAGGAGACACGGTTAATGGCCTCCCATGAATTCAGGATGCTCTCTGAGCAGCACTGCCCACTCTTTTTGAAATCATTTGTCACTATACGGTAGAAAGTGCCACAAGGTACCAAATTCTCAAACTGCCAGATTGGGGCAGAGGCTGCAAGAGCTCTATGGATGGAAACAGAAAGACAAGATTGTTTGGTGAAACATGTGTCTAGCACCTCTAAAAATAATGAGTCTCTGTCCATATGGCAATGCTTTCCTCACAACTACTGTGTTCTAATTAGAAATGTCTAAAAATAGACGTTTATAATTCATCTGTGACATGTACTCTTGACTGAGATTTACATGAATACATAAATTTACAAAAATATTCCACAGGGTGAAGTGCAAAACAAGTGGGAGTTTTAGCCATGTCAGATGCTAGTTCACAGATTAAAAAAAAAAAAAAAAAAAAATTGCTGGCTTGTGTATGTTTATATTTATTTGGACAATAGTGTCAAGAAACCCCAACTGAGATCAGGCCTGGTGTAGTAGAGAGAGAGAGAGAGAGAGAGAGAGAGAGAGAGAGACACACACACACACACACACACACACACACACACACACACACAGTCTGTGTCCCAGAGACCTTACCATCTTAATAAACAAGGCAAACAATGGGACTCTGGGGCACAGAGCAGCTAAGTGACTTGCCTACGGTCACATGAACATCTACGGAGGCACTGAACTCAGAGCTCTCATGTCTCAAACCAGTGCCATAACCAAAAGACAATCCTTTGCCAAAAGCTATACAGTAATCCTATATAGGGCCTCACAGTACAAAATAGCAGTGGCTGCCTAGGTCACAAAAGCCACAGAAGGCTGCAGATGCTAGCTTTGTGGCAGGAGAGCCTCAGACGCTACAAAGCAAAGTCACCAAAAAAAATCTTCCCATGATGAGTGAAGTTGTCCAAGGAAAGAGAGCATCCAGTAGTCAACTCTTGGAACAGCTGGTCAGTCTGCTTGCTGAGGTAAAGACCACATTTATTACAAACAACTCTACTAACTCCCTTGCATGTTTGCTGTAGGGTGAGAAGGATGGCTCAGGCATTTGGAGGGCAGATAGAAGAGCTTCTTTTACTTTTAGATACCAAGAAGAGAATTTCTGATCACAACTGCATTGTGGGAAACCCTTCCTCTCCCACACCATAGTGTATCCTGGAGCCTCTCTTTTTTCCTTATGATGAGACGAGGGATATAAACAGAGGTGTTGAGTCTTCAGCCCAGTGCTATTCTTTGCTCTTCTCCCTACCTGACCTTCAGAAAAGAGAGAACAGCCAAGTGAAGTGTCCCAAACTTGGCCCATCCTTTATGAAGTTCTTCCCTAGCCAGCCTAGGGGAAAAAGCTTGCTTGCACTTTAAGCTTTCAGGGGTGAGGAGATTCCCACACTCAATTACATATGCTGCAACAAGGAACAAAAATAGGCATTGTAAAATAATTGCTGTTGGTTAGCTATTCATTGAGTTGAGTTTTTGGTTATGCCAAAAATGCCAACAATTTTCTTTTTGTTAATAAAATTTAAAAGTTACTTCTTCCCAGAGACAGACAAAATCTTATCACAAATTGTTGACTTTCTATGGTCTGCAACTTAAGGACAATAGAGCCTGAAAAAAAAAGAAAAAATCACGTGACTCAAAAAGTAAATTTTCTTAAAAGGGGTCATTTTTAAGAAGTTATAACTAACAGGTTTACTTAAAAATCCTCAGGAAAAAAAAAAAGTCAACAATAGCTTCCAACTTGCATATGAATTGCCCTTTTCAAATTTTTGGAATCTCCTGGAGGGACAGAGGTGCTCAACACTGAAGTTTTCAAGCAAGCTGGTATATCCAGCATGCAAACACTCCTCAAACAGAAATGCTTCTGTTGGCTTAGGCATGTGCACCAAATGAATGATGGGTACATCCCAAAGGATATCCTCTATGGCAAATTTGCATCTGGAAAAAGACCCAAAGGATACCAACGGGGAAGATTACACTCAGGACCGCAGCCTTTGAAAACAAGAGTTTAAAGGCCTCTGGAGTTAGGAGAAGCAGCAGTCCAGTTGAGCAGAGAAAAAAAAAAGTTTCCAGAAGGCAGACTCCCCCAGGGTCGAAACAACCACTGTTAAATGTGACACATGAGGCAGAGATTCTCCCTCTCCGGTGGGTCTCTTCAACAGCAGCCATAGCTGCTATAAAACAACCTGAGTAAATTCTTTACCTCTCAGTGGCGCATTTTCATGGTCTCTGAGACTGAAGCATGCCTACTACTAACAACTGGCAGATTCTGTTCTGTAAATTTGAGAAGAGATCATTTTTGGATGAAGAATAAAGTAAGAGGCTGAATCCCTGTTTTAGATGAAAAATTTAAGCCAGTGTTAACTGAGCCTTCAGGAATGCCTCCACAATAGGCATTCCCTAGCCAGCCTAGGGGAAAAAGCTTGCCCGCACTTAAAGCCTTCAGAGGTGAAGAGATTCCCACACTCGACTACATATTCTGCAACAAGGAACCAGAAAAAAGGCACTATTTATAGTTATACATGCACATTATAAATGCAAAGAAGGATTAGGTCTTCCTAAGCATCCCTCTTTTTCCACATCATTTTTATGTGCCATTACTGATCTGTGTTCAGGCATAGCAGCTCCACTCACCCAACCACCACATGAGGATATTTCATTCTAAACCATGCTGCAAGCATCCCGCCATAGGATCCTCCTATGGCAACCACAGGAGCATTTTGGGCTCCTGGGATTGTCTCCTTTAGGTGCTGAATTAATATCGCAAAGTCTGCCAGGGCTTGTTCCGATGTCAGGTAATTCAGATGTTTAGAATCCTGAAACAAGAACACATTATATAGCATGGGACACATTTTCAAATACCAATCTTTGTTTTTCCATCTGCAATGTGTGAGCGACTGAAGACCACACCAGAGGTGGCTGCATTAAGGTAACAGGTGAATTATCTCTGCAAGTGTAGCTAGTAATTCTGGAAATCCCTAGATGCTTTTGAAAGGTACTATACAGAATCAATAGTTATGGGAAATGTGACTCTCCTGCCATAAATACTAGTAAACATGGAGCCAAATCCTGCTCATCTTACTTATACAAGTTGTTACTATGTAGTAAACATGGTTATTCACAAGCCAGCAGGATTTATACTAGCATAGCAGAATTTTAAGGAGAAAGGAAGCAGTCAATTCTTCTCAACAGTCGTGAAACCAGTGGATTATCAGAAGGGGAAAAGGCACTTACACTGTAAGACTTATTTCCAAAGGGCAAGGATTCTCCATAGTATCGGTGTTCAGCAAACACTAACATGGCATTAAGTTCTTCCGCCGTGTCCCACATAAAGCCCTGGGGGAGAGGACATGTTTAAAACAATGAATAGACAGTGAATTATTACGCACTTTCATTTAAATATACTCATTAAACTCATATCTTCAGTAGGAAATATGTGACTGACTGGTCACTCACCTACTGTATAAGGATAGCAAAAATAAAGAGAACTAGACAACTATAAAATGCAAAGAAGGTTTAGTAAATTACTGACAATACACACAGGTTCAAATTTCTGCAAGGGGCAAGTAACACAACGGGTGAAGGAGAGTGCTATACACTGTTATTGTGCCAGAGGCAGTTCGGGCAATGCAGCCATAATTGCTGTAGCAAAAGGTACCCGGCTCCTGGAAAATCTATGAACAAAGATATATACATCTCAGGGTTCTGGTTAAGCTACAGATGACAATCTTCATTTTACAACAATCTAGAACTAGGGTTTCTGATTTTGGCTTTAACAGATAAAAACCAATACAACATTCTTGACATAAATAACCCCCTGAAATCAGTGTTCAACCAGGAAACACCAGAACACTGGAACTGGTTACTTATATCTAGGGACAGTAGCATTAATTGATCCATGTAGTCCCTGCTGCTGCATGCTAAAGCATATACTACAGTAACAAGTAATTTATATATTACAGTATATAAAAAGAGACTGTCCCAAACCTCCTCCCCCAATTTTTGGATATCTACATAAAACTTGAAAATTGCTAAAAAATAAACCCTGAAAACCAGAAACCCTGTCTATAATCTATATAATAATATTCCAATAATGTTACTCTGAGTGATAGTCTGAAATCCAGAACAGTGGTTCCCAAGCTTTTTTATACCACAGACCAGCAAACTTATTAAAAATATTTTGGCGGACTGACACACAAACATTTGCGTATTCATTATGGTAATTAATTGTAAGCAGTCATGTGTTATTTTGCATTGCATCTATATGCACACAATACAATGTCATTGTATGGATGGGAAGATCAAAATCATACATTGTTAAACAGATGGCATGATTTGCAGAATAGTTCTGGTTTTCACTAATTTTTGGAGAGGGGCAAAGGGGTACATCTGGCAGCGCAGGAGAAGAAGTGTTGTGGCCAAGAGGAAGAAAGGAGGGAAAGAAAAGAAAAAGGGGACCAAGCTGGGAAGAGGCTAGGCTGAAAGTAGCAGGGCACTGACTCCAGCTCAGAGGGTTTCTCCCACTTGTCCCCAGCTCAGAGGGCTTCTCCCACCACTCCAGCTGCCTGGGTAGTGGTGGCCTCTGCTCAGCCCCAGACGCCCCGCTGGGGGTCCCCGAGCCAGCCCGTAGGGCTCAGTGCGGCCGGGCGGCCCCACTTTGCCACGCAGCCCAGCTGCCCCTGAACAGCCCTCGCCTCCCTTGTGGAGCCCTGCTCTGCCATGCAGCCCAGCCATCCCAAGAGCAGCCGCACTTGGCCATGCAGGTTGGCAGCCCCATGGCTACTGCAGAGCTGGAACTGGTACGTAATGGGGACAGCCTCACTGCAGCCCAGCTCCTGTCACAGCACATGGCTGGGGGCGTGGCCTGGCAGAGTGCCACAGCCCGGCAGGCAGGGGTTTGTGGCCCACCACCAGTCCATGGACTGGTGATTGAGAACTGCTGATCTAAATGATATGGTGAATGAGTGTGAAGTGATGCAAACAGCACAGTTGAAAACTCTTTTACTCAGAATATCTCCAGGTTCTGTCCTGGGATTTGTAGTCTGTTACCATCCAGTTTTTAAACCTCAGTCATTTTGACTTGGGGAATTACACCTATGAACCAGCAAGATACATACCTATGCTAGGGATGTAAAATTTCGATTAAGTGGCTAATTGAATAGTCAATGCAAATTGAATCAACTATTCGATTAATTGATCAGGGCGCCTCCACCTTTGAAGTGTAGCAACAGCTCCAGGGCTGTTACTACACTTGAAAGGCAAAAGTGCTGCAGAGAGCACAGGGCCAATGGGGAAATCCCCCGCTGACCCCGGGCTCCATGTGGCACTACCACTTTGAAATGCTGCATAGAGCCTGACACCAGCCTCCCCACAGTGTTTCAAAGCGGCAGCACCGCATGGACCCCAGGGTCAGTCGGGGAGTCCCCTGCTGGCCCTGGGTTCCATATGGCACTATCACTTTGAAACACTGCGTGCAACGTCCCAGCTGCCTCAGGGATGCACACAGCATATCCAAGTGGCAGCGCCACGTGGAGCCCAGGATCTGGCCACGGGCTCCAACCTCAGGCTCCAAGTGGTACTGCCGCTTTGAAGCGCCCCTTCCTCTCCTCCCCGACCCTCCGCTGCCTCTTTCTGATAGAGGCAGCAAGGGGGGGGAGGGGGGAAGTGACTAGTCAACTAGCGTGTCAACTATCCAATAAGCATTTGCTTATCTGATAGTTGACTAGTTGTTCACATCCCTAATCTATGCCATGGTAACAGTCCTAGACATTGTGGTATCAGAAGTAACTCAACCCATAACCAGCCTAATCCTAAAGCAATTTACATGCAACAATTTCACTGGTTATATGAGTGCACTGGTGTATTACTCAGCACAACTACTGTGTTTGTGTGACAGCACAGACATTCGGTTACTAATATTATGCATAATAGATTTTCCTATAGTAATCATCAGCTTATACTGGGGGCAATGTCAAACTAAGGTATGCAACTCCAGCTTCACAAATTGCATAGCAGGAGTTGACACCTTTGATCAAGTTACTGCAGCATCTCTATTGCAGGGGGAGGGAAGGGGGAGTTGACAGCTCCCTTATGCTTCTCAATCTGGTGGAGTACCAGAGTCAACAGGAGCGCGATCAGCAATCGATTTAGTGCATCTTACTACACACGCTAAATTGACCTCCAGGGGACTGATCCCTGCAGTGCCTATCTTCCAGTAAGTGTAGACAAGGCCTTAGTATCAAACCATCTCAAAGGGAATAATGAATCTAGCTTCAACTCCTCTGCAGGGCAGGGGAGTATTATAAACTCCATTTTCCAGATGGGGAATCTGAAGCAACATAATGTGAGGTGATTTACCAAAATCTCCTGATAGCCAGTTCAGTGTCTCATCATAATATCAACCTTCCTCCTCTCAGGACCTGAGTGCCAGCCCTTTGAAATCAATGAGAGTATTTCCATTTACTTCGATGGGCTTTGAATCAGGCCCTAAACTCCCTTATTCTGCTACATGCATTCTTTTAGCTCACTCTTCCTCAAGGAACACTATTGTTTTAATCAAAATTACTTCAGGCTTGGATTTTAAAATATGTATTCCAATGCAGTCTCCCACCAATGTGCCGCATTGTAAAAATAGGAGGAATATTAGAGAACAAAAATCTATTTTATACACACCGTATTATTGCAAATCCAGGTGATATCGCCTTCATTGCCAGTGTAGAAGAGAATTGATCCATTGTCTTTTCTCCAATGTTGATCTGCTACTAGGTACCGCTGTTGGAATGTAAGATCTTGAACAAATCCAAAATGATCAATCTGTGGAAATGAACAGGAAAAAAACAAATAGATAACTTCAGGGAGGTCTAAAGCTCAAGGAGTGAAAGGGTTGACATTCTAAATGAGATTCGCCAAGACTGAAAAACATAATTAAACCCAAGAGTTTTTTACTCTAATACACTGAAATAGATTAAAGTTTTTCCTCTCCAAGACACAGCTAACCAGGGTTGGATGAACACTGTACAGTCAAGACTGAAGTGAAATGTAATCTCAATTACAAAAGATATATTCAGTTTTAACAGCATCATATTTAAAGGCAATGCGCTGCAGGTGTTCAGGTCTCCCATGCTATTGAAATTGCAGTAGCATCTAGAAGACCTGCACCAGGGATCAGAACCCCATTTGCTAGATGGTCTCTAAACACAGTAAAAATATCATCTGTTTCTCATATTGCACGCAGTCGTGTGTCACATTCTGGGGGTACAATCCAAACCAGTTAGTGGTTGTGTCACAGCCTTCCTTGACACCCTGGGTGCCTTAAATGCTCTGCTGTGGCACAGCCTGGACAGCGACACCCAGCAGACAAGAACACCTTGAGCATCTGTGTATTAAGCAACTCTGGCTCAGCAGTCTCAGGCCCGTATGCAGCGGGGGTGTGAAGGGTGGGAATGCACCCCACCCCATGGTCCCCCATGGGGATGATTCCAGCCAGGGTGGGGAAGGCTGGGGTGGCATGTTGCCCCAGCCTCCCTCCCCCATGCTCTGACTGTCTGGGGGAAGACTGAGGCTGATTTCCCTGGGGAGCAACGCCGGGGATGTGGATGGGGATGGGGATGGGGCTGGGCCCTACACACCTCCTGCCTTCTCCTGCTGGCTCCGTCTGCAGCCCCCAAAGCGCTCCCTGACACCAATGCCCGACAGCCCACAGGGTCTCCAACCAGACCCAAAGGGCAGCTGCCCCTCTTCTGGCTGCCAGCCAATCAGAGCCGACAGAGAAAGGCATCCACCGCCAATGCCTGGCTGGCACTGTAAGGGCCCCAGCCCCGTGGGAGCTGTAGTCCCACCCCCATCCCTCCAGGCCACCGGACACAATGAGGGAAATGCAGGGGGGGATGCAAAAAAGGACTGCAACTCCCAGCATGCCATGCAACTCTTCTGTGGTGTGTATGAGAAGCCAGCCCTATGGGTGAGGTGGGGGCAGAGTATGGACCAGGCCTGGGCAAAATACCCTTGGTGGGCTGGATGCAGCTCGTGGACATAGCAGGGAGCCTCAGGAAGATTTCTTGCCTGCCCCACCCCAGCACACCACTGACAAAAACTGCTGCAGGGCTTTGTTTGAATAGCTGTGAGTCTTCACGTGCTGCTCCCGCCCCTAGCACAATCCCATTGGCCAGTTTCCAGCCAATGGGAGCAACTTGTTGTCAGACAGCTTGCAAAGCACCCTTCCCCTCCTGCCCCTAGCTGTTCAAAAACCTCATGGCCCCTGCAGCCAGTCTGCTTTAGAAGGCTGCTGGTAGGAGTCAAGCAGGTAAGTCTCCCAGCGACAGCCTGCCTCTGGCACCCCAATCCCACATAACCCAAGCTCTCTGCCCCTCCTCCTCCCCCATAGCCTCTCCCAGATCCTGCACCCCCAATCCCCTGCTCCAGGTTAAAACCCAAACCCTCTGCCCTTTCTCCTGCACCCCAATCCTCTGCCCCAGGACACAGCCCCCTCTGTGATCTAGGTTGTGTCCTAGATCACAACCCAAACCCTCTGTCTCCCCTGCACCCCTATCCCCCACAACCCAAACCCTCTGCTTCTATATTCCCTCCCAGATCCTTCACCCCAATCCCTTGCATCAGGTCCCAACCTAAACCCTCTGCCCCCCTCCTGCACCCTAGTCCCCTGCCCCAGGTCCCAACCCAAACCCTCTGCCCCCCTCCTCTGCCCCAAGTCACAACCCCCTCCTGACCTAGGTCATGACCCAAACCCCTACACCCTCATCCCCTAACAGGCCACAACTATCTCCTTCACCCAAACTCCCTTCCAAACCTCACACCCTCCCCTACACCCCAGTCCCTTACTGCAAGATCCATTCTGCACCCAATCTCCATCCCAGACTCCACACCTCCTCCATTAATATGGAAGAGTGCAGCCCTTGACCACTTTCCAAATTCTTGGAGTGGCCCCCATCAAAAATGATTGCCCCTGTTTGGACTAACTCAGTGTACAGCACTATCGGACACCAGTAATCACCTTGCCTTCTTGCACTGGGATTCTGCTAGGGCTACATCTGGGTAAGGACAAGACAGAATAGCTGTATGAAATGAACGAATTGGGCAAGATGGAAGGTAGAAGAGCGAGAGGGTAAATGGCAGCGTTGGTCAAAAGTTTTGTTTTGTTTGTTGGAGAGGCATGCAGTGGGGAAATACAGTTTTCTTTTTTGATTAAGAGTTGAAATTTTCCAATGAATGTTTTCACCAAAGCATTTTTCTCCCAAAACATTTTTCTCCCATTTTTATCAATTTTTTCCATGCTCATGAGGAGATTTTTTTTTTTTTTTTAAAGTAAAACAGCAGTAGTATTAGCTTTACAACTGGGGCACTATCAAATTTGCATCATGAAAAATGCATCCTGGATTGTAAATCCAGTCCCCCTCTGTGAAATCTAGTCTTTTCTGTGCCTTTACCCTATTCTATACAAATTTCATGTGGGGAGGTACTCTAGCATTTCTCAAAAGGGAGTTGCAAGGGGGGGGGGGGGTCACAAGGTTATTTTAGGGGGTCACAGTATTGCCACCCTTACTTCTGTGCTGCCTTCAGAGCTAGGAACCAAAGAGTGGCAGAAGTTGGATGGGCACCCAGCTCTGAAGGCAGCACCCCACTAAGCAGCAGCACATAAGTAAGCATGGCAATAACATATCATGCCACCCTTACTTCTGCACAGCTGCCTTCAGAGTGGGAGGCCAGCAAATGGTGTGTGCTGACTGAGGGCCCAGCTCTGCAGGCAGCAGCGGAGAAGTAAGGGTAGCAATACCATACCATGCCATCCTTACTTCTGCACTGCTGCTGGCATTAGCTCTGGCTTTAGAGATGAGCTCCCAGCCAGCAGCCACCACTCTCCAGCTGCCCGGCTCTGAAGGCAGTGCTACTGCCAACAGCAATGCAGAAGTAAGGGGAGAAGTGCCACAACACTCTTCCAACAATAACTTTGTGACAACCACCCCTCAACTCCTTTTTGGGTCAGGATCCCTTCAATTACAAAAACATGACATTTCAGATTTAAATAGATGAAGTCATGACATTTATGGACTACAGCTATGAAGCTGACCAAAATGGACTGTGAGTTTGGTACGGCCCTACTTAAAACCTTATTGCAAATACACCCTGGATTACAGGAATGAAATTTTCAGCCTCCACGTATGCTACGACCCTGGAAATCAGGGATGATGCTGAGGGAAGTGGGAGGGTTGGATTTTGCGGCCATTCACCTCCCCCTGCTGGAACCACCCTTCTCAGCATAAAGGTCAAACGTTACACAGAAATAAGGGTGGCCTGGCTCTGAAAGCAGAGTGGAGAGTATGGTGGCTGCTGGCTGGGCACCCAGCTCTGAAGGCAGCACCACTGCCAGCAGCAGCAGAGAAGAAAGGGTGGCATACTGAGCACAGGGAAGAGGTGGGAGCATGGAAATAACAAGCGGAGGGAGCATTTATAAGGGAGGGAGAATCAGGGGAAAAGTGGGATTGTTTAGGGGAGCTGCTCACAGAACAGGGAAGGGGAGCATACATAGGAGAGCGGGATCACAGAGGGGGGAAGGTGCATAGAGAAAAGGGACTTGCAGTGGGGGGAGGAGAGGATGCATAGCGGTTCAGGAATCACTGACAGGGGAAGGGGACAAGGACAAGGCGTGGAGAGCCCCAAACAGAGGGTGGGTGGGTAGGGGGCGATGAGTCCCAGGTCGGCAGGCACCCTATGAAGAGGAGATTGGTACATGGTGGAGTGCTAACACCTTGTACAGGGCACTGCACAGTGTGGGGGTGACACAGAGATGGGAGGTTGCAGACGAGTTAGGAGCACAGGGAATACTGCTACTGCTGTGAGCAAAGGGCAGGGGCCAGCAGACATTGGTTGTCTGGGGGATGCTGGCAGTGGGCTTGCCAGACACTGAGTCAAGCTGTGCCACAAGGTGGTGTGCAGGGCTGACCTTGAGCATCAGTTCCAGAGCCTAGGGTGGCTTTAGGATCCTTCTCGTGAAGAGGCAGTGTTGGGCCAGAGCTCTCATGCTCTTCCCAGGCCCACAACAGGACACGGGAGCCTCAGCGCTCCCATGTGTGCCCACAAGATGTACAGCACAGTCCCTCTCCCAATTTCTGTCTATCCCACTACAGCCCCACACCAGGAAGAGGCTGGCACTGGCCCTGCTGGGAAGTTTACCAAAACAGATATCCTGGAATGTCCTTCTGTTGACAGTCTTATTTTGATACAACAGTGTCCACAGGGTGAGGGGCTTATCTCAAGATCACTGCTCTGGAGTAGCTGTTTCAGTAAATTTCCAGTCATAGTTAAGTCCTAAGGCATCACCACTTTTGCTTTAGAAACCAGTGTTTGGTGCTTCCACCTTGGGAGTGAGGAGTACCTGTAACAGATTCCCAGAAAGAATAGCATCTGTGCTTCAACTCTCTTGAAGAGTCTCCGTGCTGGACCAGTAGCACAAGGATGTTGTCAGTAGCTTACTGCACGCTGCTGGTAGAAGCCTGACATCTGCTGGAATGAACCTGTGTGCCTGCTGCCTTCGATCATTAACCTATGTTCTCAAATAGGATCATTAACATTCGTTCTCAACCTATTTATCACTGTGAGCTGCATAGATATTAGGGTTGTCAGATGATTTCAACAAAAATACCGGACACACTTGACATTACATCCCAATCTACATTACATCTTATTTAGAAAATACCGGACATTTATATTTTCTCAATTTGTTTCCTGAACAAAAAGCTCAAATACTGGACTGTCCAGTTTCAAAATCAAACACCTGGCAACCCCAATGCTGGGGGGGGGGGGGAGCTGTGAGCCTCGGTGGCCGGATCCAGGCAAGCTGGGGGCCACATCTGGCCCCTGGGCCTGAGATTCCCCACCCCTGCTTTAGTACCTCAGGAGAATGTTAAACAGCAGTTACTAACGTTATACATTTTAAAAATAGCAGGTCTAGATAACTTACGTCCAAGAATCTTAAAAGAACTGGCTCAGTACTTCACTGGATTGTTAATATGATATAAATGTAGTTATGGAAAAAAGTCCAGAAGTCTGAATGATTTCTATGATGGTCAAATATTTAAAAAGAGTCAACACGATGATCAGAGTAATTATAGGCCTGTCAGTCTGGCATAGATACCAGGCAAGATAATAGAACAAGCTGATACGGGGCTTGATTAATGAGGAATTGAATGATGGTAATATAATTAATATGAATCAACATGAGTTTATGGAAAAAAGATCCTGTCAGACTAACTTGATTTTTTCTTATGATGGTATAAATTTGGTGGATAAAGGTTATAGTGGTGATGTAATGTACTTAGATTTCTATAAGGCTTTTGAACTGATACTGCACAACACTGATTAAAAAACTAGAACAAGATAAGAAGAACCTGGCACAGATTAAATTAAATAAAAGCTGGCTAACTGATAGGTCTCAAAATGTAATTATAAACAGGGATCAGCAGCAGGTAGGTGGTTTCTAGTGGGGTCATGCAGGGAACTGCTCTGGGCTCCACATTATTCAACATTGTTTTCAATTATTTGGAAAAAAACAAAATAATTGCTGAAAAAGTTTGCAGTGACAAAAAATTGGTTGTATGGTAATTAATGGTATACAGAGCGACCTGGCTCTCTTGGCAAATGGGACGATAACAAATGCTGTATGTTAATATGGCTAAATGTGAAAGTACACATCTAGGAACAAAGAACATAATGCTTACAAGAGGCAGGACTCTAGTTTGGAGTATAGCAACTCTGAAAAAGATCTGGGGTTCATAGTGGATAATCAACTGTGGCCAAAAGGGCTAATGCAGTCTTTGGATGCATAAACAAGGGAACCTCAAGTAGAAGCAAAGAGGTTATACTGCCTCTGTATTTGGCACTGGTGCAACTGCTGCTAGAACAGTGTCCATTTCTGTCCGAAACTGGTTCAGCCAAGAACCTTGAGAGTGATTAAAGGATTAGAAAACTCGCCTTAGTGATAGACTAAAGGAGCTCAATCTATTATCTTAATTAAAAAATAGTTAAGTGGTAATTTGACTGTAATCTATAACAACTATATTTAATAATGGGCTCTTCAATCTACCAGAGAAACATAACAATCTAATAGAAGCTGAAATGAGAAATTCAGCCTGGAAATAAGGCATAACATTTTTAGATTATGAGGATAATTAACCACTAGGACAATTTACCAAGTGTTGTGGTAGATTCTCCCTCCATCCCTGATAATGTTTAAATCGTGTGTGTGTGCATGTGCGTATTTCTAAAAGATATACTTCAGGAATTTGAGGAAAGTTTTATGGCCTGTGTTTTATAGGGCTACTCAACGTGCGGCACGTGGGCTGTATGCGGCCCACGGTGCGATTTGGGTTTACGCAGGGCTCAACAC
Source organism: Pelochelys cantorii (assembly GCA_032595735.1). Lineage (NCBI taxonomy): Eukaryota > Metazoa > Chordata > Testudines > Trionychidae > Pelochelys > Pelochelys cantorii. The sequence goes on from CM064326.1 coordinate 22,826,843, forward strand.
GCGGCCCGCCGGTGGGATCCTTTGAATATAGCCTCTGTTGGGAACACACTCCATAGTGGCAAGTCAGTATAATGGGCTTTGGTTGATATGCATTTTAGTAGTTAAATTCCTGACTGTCACTGCTCATTAAAAGTGCTGTCATGCGGTAAATATTGCATTTTATTAATAACAGCAGGACTGACTTAAATGGGCCTGTGTCTTGTGCAATCTTGCCTTAATCTTTGTATTAATACCTGTCAGTGTGAAAGAAGCTATTTGCATGTACATGCAACCCCTCTAAAGTTGCAGCCCTCAGCATGTGCTGTGAGTATCATTGTGGCCACAGGGCTTCCAAGGTTGAGTAGCCCTGGACTAAATGATCAAAACAGTCCTTCCTGGCATTGAAATTTGAAGAGCGTGACAGCAAGGCTACATCTATACTACCAGGTTATTCTGAAATAATAATTCCTGAAATAACTATTTCAAAATAACTTCTTTGCAAGCAGAAATTATTATTTTGAAATAACAAGCCCATTATTTCAAAACAACAGGCTTGGTAGCCTGGACTTGTTATTTGGAAATAAGGGGAGTTATTTAGAAATAACTCCCCAGTGTAGACATGCCCCAAGAGAGCCAAGATAATAGAAGAATTTAGATCCATAAAGGGGGGATTCTGATAACACCAGAGGGTGCTATTGCATAATCCATCTTGAACAGATTTACTGAAGACAAGGAACTGTCAAAAGCTAACCTCAAGATTTACTAAAATGATTTAAAAGCAAATCAGATTTTGCACACTTTTTAAAGGCACTTCTGGGGAAAGAACCAATGACTCAACACAAAGATCCCTGAAAGTTAATCAAGATAGACAACAGAGGGTTAGGTTAGAAGGGAAGGGAAGGTACCGCTTAAACATTTACAGATCCTGTCAACTAAGCTTTTGTGTGTCAGATTTTACAAAAAACGTAGTATGATTTCTTCCCAATGGAAGGAAAACAGATTTTTCTCTTGTAGCCTCATCAGCCCAAAGAACAAAACTAAAATTAGTGCTTGGAAATCTAAAAGTGAAGATGACTAGAGACAAAAACTCATTTTTGCTGCCCATTGTGAAATGCAAAGGACTAACATAGCAGCAACGATACAGAAATGAATACAGATTTTTAAAATTCAGATTTTGATCATCCAAAGTATTATCTGTAACAATGATCTACAGAGGGTCTATATTATCTTAGACTGTGTATTTGTGTACACACAGATTTTTATAAAGATAATCACAGTTTTGCTATCAGAAGGGGTAATACTACTAAAGACGTATGTATGAAGACATTCATCTTAACTAGCTATATAGGCTTAAAATTTTAATTTCTACCAAGTGTATGTAGGGTTAGAGAACTTGGTTAGAAACAACAAGCCTCGTCATCAACAGTTGCAGGGCAAGCCAGACCTTCCAAAGGGTGTTCTATTTTACAATTGTAGCAATAATCTACGTGCGGCTTCAGCACTTACCTACAACCATGGTAACCCACAACACTGAATATTTCTGAAATGAGTGTTAACACCAGAATGTAAAAAGGCTATATAGCAGGTGTTAACGAACAAATATATAAATACGTAAATATGTAACATGTTAACACGGTACCAAGAGAATTCTTTGGAAAAAAATCACAATTACAAACATCTCAGATGAAGGAGAATTAGCTCTCTATTTCAAAAGTCAAACTAAAAAAATGTTATAATACAAGGATTTTTGTATCTTATTTTTTTGCAGAGCACCTTTGATTCAGAAGGACACAAAGCATTTGGCGAAAACTAAATAGACACATCACCTATAGCTGAAAGGCAGCCACCTCCAGATGGAATCTCTGCAACTATTTAACAGTGCACAGAAACAGTTTAGGGCTGCATCCACTTGAAATCGCCAGATGAAAATGTAGGTAGACAGGATATAATTACCCTAGCTGCTAGCTTATATCCACTTTGAGATCTAAAAGATCAGCTAAAGCTCCAGGATGAAGACCATAGTCAACAGCTTCACTTCTTGGGCACAATGGAACTTTCTACAATCAGCTCACCCATGAAAGAGTCAGAGCCTATTTGGTGACTAGTCAGAAACTGCAGAATGAAATCCCCCAGGAACTACAGTCTGTTACAAACCTCACTACTTTCCAGCTTAAGTGCAATGCACAGTTCCTTGATCTTGTCTTAATATATTCATGTTGCTATCCAAACCAAAATACTTCATTCCCCATACTTCACATCCTGGGGAGACAATGAGAGAACAGACAAGTGGCAGGTGTTAGTCACGCTGCTTAATGCACTATAGGAAGGAAATCACATACTACTGTAAACACAGCATAACCACCTATATGGAACAGAACAGAGCATCAGGACTAAGAACGCTTATCGAACCAGAAGTAGCATTTGACCTTTAATTACCATAAAGTCAGGACCTTGGGTAAAATCTCCTCTGGAGGAGATTTTACCCATTTTTACTGTACATAACTGCCAATGGGGATTTCAAGGGGGTAAACAACACAAAATCATGACACTCTAAAGTGTTGCTGCAATAGCTTATTTTTCAGAATTCCTCTATGCAACAGCTTTGTTTTCCATAATTGGATATTTCATTTGCAACTGAGTTTACTTTAGCGATTCCATTGGTGAGCAGCCAAGAAAAAGGCACCCTCCAAGTGCTCATCCGGTCTGAATTATTTCTATACTGTGGAAAGATACAGGAAGGGCAGAGGATATCCTCCTGCCTGAAGCAAGCAGTGTGGTCATCAGCCTGTCTGTGACTCAAGAGACCTGGGTTCTATTCCTAGCTCTGCCATTACCTGTGGTGTGACATCAAGCAAGTTACTTTGCTTTTCTGTGCCTGTTTTCTCAGCCTACAAGTTCTTGCTTGTCCTGTGTCTTTGTAGACCATGGCCAGTGGTCCCCAAACTTTTCCTCTCACCCTGCCCTCTTACCAGTAATAGAATGTGTCCATGCCCTCCTGAGTTGGGAGTGAAATAGGGGCTGGCAGCAGGAGTGAGGCTGGGAGTAGATCGGGGCTGAATGGTGCTTCCTCTTTGTCCCGTTGTGGGAACTAGCTCAGGCCCCACTGTGCCTCCCCAATTGTTCATTTGCACTTTCTGGGGGGTATGACATGGGTCCCACACTTTGGAGACCACTGCCATAAACTTTTCAGGGTAGAGAGGGACTGCCCTTTACCATGCATACATAGAGCATCAAGTCCAACTGGGCCCAGCTCTTGTTTAGGGCTGCTGGATACTACCATAATACACACAATAAGTATCGTCCCCATGTCTCTGCCAACATAACACACCAGGAGTTTACAAAATAAAATGCAATTTCCCTTTCATGAGGGGAGGAGGAAGGAAAGGGAATAAAAGCTAGGAAGAATCAAGCTTTCCATACTACCATAGCTGGATTTCACACTGTACTTCCATTTTCAGATTTATACTTTCGTTTTTGTTCACATAAAGGATCAAATGCCATCTTGTGTCACCGTTTTTTGGGTGAATTTTTCTTCCTTTTCAATGCCAATTAAGTTTTCTTTAAATCTAAACTTAAAACTTCAGTACTGCCCATCTTGAGATCAAAAACAATTATTTAAAAAAATTCAAATTATGTTTTAAATGTTTTTTTACTTTTGAACTCCCCTCTCATCCTTTGCCAATGTGTGCGCACATGAGAGAATTTCAGGTTGAAATACCAGCCTTTATGGACATAAACACGTGTCTCTCCCTAGCTGCTCAGCTGGAACCCCTTTACCCTCTTCTCACCCCTAAGATGAGAACTGCCATTCATTTCCTCCCTCAAAGTCCTGATGCAGCAGCAACACTTCTCTACCTCCTGCTGGCCTGGCACTTCTCTATGCAACAGCACTACTGTCCTCCTGGCTCCTCATCCCCTTTTTCCAAGGCCCTCTCTCTGCTACAGGGCCACACATGAAAGTAGGGTAGGTCTGTGCCCTCAGCCCCAAGACTCCTCCACACGGATTTCTGCCCCCATGACCATCCCTAAAAATCATAAGATTGAATCATGGGAACGGCTGCTCATTACTTATGCAAATGAAGCGTGGCAATATTCCACGCCGTGCTTCATTTGCATATGCTTTTCCGCAAGAAGGCTACAGTATAGACGTAGCCTAAGTGGGCTCCAAAATCCTATGGCTGGAGATCAGTTCATGAGAGTTGGTAACACTGGTCCCCTGGTAGCTCAGAGGGGACTCCCCCTTACTCAGACACCTGCCCCCCAGGCTGAAGGAGTTGCCATTTCCACCCCCACCCTTACACTAGCTCTGCATACCACTCAACCTCCCTCCTGCCTTCATATTCCCTTGTATCCCTAGACAGACATCCTCCTCTGCTCATTCTTCCCCCAACTACCTTACACAGAGTCTCTCTCTGCTGGTTGCTATTCACAGTTCCAGTGTCCCACTCAGCCCCCTGAATAAGTCTGAAGCCATGCCCCTGGGCAAAGTGGCTGCCAAACTCTGGGACTTTATTAGGGGCACCCTAACTTCCAGATGCAGATAAACTTCAGGGAAGTGGTGATTAGACCCATCGATGATATGAGATGGTGGCCATGCTGAATAAGGCAAAAAATAAACGAGTTGGCCACGTGTGCTTTTGAGTTAATTTTCCACTTTTAAGTTAGTGGGTTTCAACTTGTGCACCAATTTTCTTCTCAATAGGTGTTTGTTGTATTCTTTTCAGAATGCTGATACTTGTAAAAGATTAAATAACAGCAAAATCCCAAGCATGATCTGTTTAAATGAAAACAACTAGATGCCATTTATCAGAGGGGTAAATTGGGATATATTTCCATCTCTTATTGAACTGGATCGTGCACTTTTCTAATAACCTTGAAATACTCAAGGACAATTAGATAATGTTAAAGTGCTAAGTAAGAGCAAAGTAGTTATGATAATTAACTGAATTTTCCTTTCATTTTTTGTTTTAAAATAGTAAAATCTTGGTGGTTTTAGTGTTCGATTTCCTCCTCTCAGCTTCAAATTTTTAAAAACAGTCTAGAAGGTTGCACTTCTATTGTGTCTGTGCCTCGTTCTGTCTTCCTTTATGACAACAAGTATCAACCATAAGACCTTACATTAATTTTCAAGGTTATATTAGGAAATTAAATAATTTTATGAAGTGCCAAAAGGAAATAAGTATATAATAGGATAACTTAGAGGAGAGCTGTTAATATATGACTGTACTTCCTGGCTCTGCTCCTTGACTCAAGACAAGGTTAATAAACCTTGTCCGGAGGCAGTCATCACCTCAGTGGTTACTCTAATACATGAGACATAGGAATTTACAGCCTAAATTTTTTTTTTTTTTTTTCAGAAAACCCTCAGAACAGGGACTCAGTGTGGACACACCTTTCAGCTGTGACTGTACCATTGTAAACAGCCTGCTAGTGTGTCTTCTTCAGGGACAAGAACAAGTTGTTATTGTTTTACTAAGGCTTGCTTTATTTTGTGGGAGTCTTGATACTTGTTCAGAATAGGTGGTCATTGTTTAAATAAATCACTCACTTCCAGTACCCATTTGTCTCATTTGTGATTAGAAACACTCAAAAGGGAAATCTTGGCAAGGAACTCAGCTATTGTCCTCAGTCACTGTTTTACACAAACTGCCTGGAAAACAACAGGCTGAAAAATACTCAGATACCCAGAGGAAAATGTAGAAAAGTAGCCAACACTATTCATGTTAGCTTCTGTTAAAAACAAGTCATAATGCAGAGCTATTTTTATATAAAATCAAAATAAATAGTTAAAATTTAAATGACAACAAAGTGAAGGTCTTAGGGAAGTGAAAGACGTACTCTGTACATAATTTGACAAAGTTCAACCTCCTCTGAACTGACTTTGGCCTTCTGATTAAAATTACACATAGCTATGCCACCTAAGACATTGTCAGAATAAAACTGGGTTTTATTTAAGAAAAAAAACATTTGAAATCACAGTAAGATCACACTCTGTGTTCCCTGTAAGCTGAGCGCTTGAGCAGCAACCCCGCTGATTAGCATAGCACCCATAGCTGGAAGCATATGTTTCTACTGGTGGTGCACAGCCACACAAGACTCAGTGCACATATCAAAATTTATTTTGTGCACAGATGGAAAAAATTAGAGGGAGCTCTTGTCTACACGGCAGTAAAATATCCTATTGTGGTTTGACACTGCAGTGCCAGCATTAGCTTAAACATCTCCTCTGCAATTTTATATCCCATGCCCCACAAGCCCATGTCAGCTGATATAAGCCACAGCATAGATATACTCTCTCACATCTCTTCACAGCATTCCCCATCACATCAGTCTTCAAGGAATGGGCAGGTTTGTGTTGCAGAGAACCCAATAAGGGTATGTCTACACTAGCCCCCTAGTTCGAACTAGGGAGGCTAATGTAGGCATTCGAAGTTGCAAATCAAGCCCGGGATTTAAATATCCCGCGCTTGATTTGCATCTTCCCGGCCGGTCGCCATTTTTTGAAATTTACAAGTCCGGACTAACTGCCCGCATCTACACGCGGCAGGGACCCGGTAGTTCGAAATAAAGCCCTAGTTTGAACTACCTGTTAAACCTCATTCCAGGAGGAATAACAGGTAGTTTGAACTAGGGCTTTATTTCGAACTACCGGGTCCCTGCCGCATGTAGATGCGAGCAGTTAGTCCGGACTTGTAAATTTCAAAAAAAAAAAAAAAAAAAAAATGGCGACCGGCCGGGAAGATGCAAATCAAGCGCGGGATATTTAAATCCCGGGCTTGATTTGCAACTTCGAATGCCTACATTAGCCTCCCTAGTTCGAACTAGGGGGCTAGTGTAGACATACCCTAAGAGTGTAAAATTGCTATAAAGCATTGTCCTAATACATAAGCAGTTTTTCTTCCTATTCAGACAGTGACATTAAGGGTACGACTAGACTACAAGAGTTTTTCCGGGATACCGGAGATATCCCAGAAAAACTCTTCCGCGTCCAGGGACGCGTTTGCTCTTCCATTTTTTTTCCAGAAGAGCAAACACACTCTTTCGGAAGCCCCTGTATTCCTCATTCTACAAGGAATAGGGAGACTTCTGAAAGAGTGTTTTTTCTGACATTTGGCCCAGTCTAGACGGGCCAAGTGTCAGAAAAGCCTCTTCCGACAAAAGGATCGAAAAAAGCTACGCAAAATGCAGAGCGCATTTTGTGTAGATTTAAAAAAAAAAAAAGCGGCAGTGTAGCCATACCTTAAATTAGGACATTCTGTCTGAAATAAAATAAATATGGCCCCCGGAGAGAAGGTTTTTTTCTCCTCATAGAAACTCTGAGCTGGACTAATCAAAGTGCTTTATTTTGCTTTGCTGAGACGTGGCACCTCACGATAGTTAGAAAAAACCCAATCTCTCCCCCAAACAGCTTACAATCTGATATTAGCCAGGATAAAACAGGTGGGATAAATGATGTGAAGGTATGTCGTGTCTCCATCTTGGTTGTTCGAATCAACAGCATTCTTCCAAATAGCTAATATTAGGGATGATAAACTCTTGTTGCCGGAGTCACAGAAGATGAGATAGTTTTAAGGACGGATCTGAATGAGGAAAGCGAACTTGTATCAAAACATGTCACTTTCAACAGTGAGTAGAGGGGTACATCTCTGTACCAACCTTAGAGATTTTGTTTTTATTTGTTTTGGGAAATACTTGCAGGTACTTTGAAATAAAATAGAGATTATGTAATGTGCTGTTAAACCCAGAAAGAGAAACAGTCTCCCTAAGTGTATCTTTTTTAATAAGATATGCTGAAAATATTTTATATAAGACATTACTTCCAGGGTTTTCTAGAATTTTATAAGCTAGGACTAAAATATAAGTCTAATAAGTAGGTTTAGGTTATGGCAAAACACATCCTTTCAGCGGGATGTTTCACAAGTGACTGGGCCAGCCATTATGAGCACACAGACTGCAATGCTGTCACTCCCATGAAACCTCAGTTGCCTGCCACAGATGCACATATACCCATTATGTTAGCCACTTTGTAGCATGATAAAGCTTTTATTATATAATCCCAGAACAGGTATTGTGTAATAATAAAAACAGAGACCTGGAAGAGCGCTCTAGAGACAGGAGTAGGTCAACCAATAGTCGCAATTTTTTATGCCCAAGAGCACTACAAATGTCAGGGCAACCCAGGATCTACCCCTCCCCTTCCCTGGAGTCCCCTCCTGCACCTATAATCCATGCCAGAGCTTACACCTCCCACTCTTTCCTGCTCCCAAATCCCTCAGTCAACCCAGAGTGTGCATCCCCTGTCTCAGCCCAGTGAAAGTGAGTAAGGGTGGGGGAGAGCAAGTGATGGAGAGAAGGGGTAATAAGCAATCATTTCACATGTGGTATGTTCACAATAGATTGTTCCTTCCCAAATAAGATACTTTGCAATTGTCCTTATTGAATTTCATATTATTTACTTTAGGCTACTTCTCCAGTCAGTCCAGATCATTTTGAATTCTAAACCTATCCTCCAAGGCATTTGCAATCCCTCCCTGCTTGTTATCATCCACAAATTTTATAAGGGTACTCTCTGTGAGAACCTTGCAAATCCACAAATATCCGTGTCTCATTTCTGTGGATATGGATGCAAATACAGGTTGAACATCTCTAGTCTGGCACCCTCGGTACCAACACTTCCACTGCTGGACCACAAATGTTGCTGGACCAGAGAGTGCCAGACCAGAGAGGTTCAACCTGTACCAATTTTGTATCTAGAACCCTGCAGATTTACAGATATCTTCTTTATATCTCCAGGTGCATCTGTGGATGTGGATCACCGCGGATCATTTTTGCAGATGTGGGTGAATATAACAATTTTGTATCCTCAGAGGGCTCTACTCATGACCAATGCCTGGCCAGATCCCTCTCAATATGTCCTTCCAGCTTGACTATGAAGCACTGGGCAAGTCAGCTAAAACAGGGGTTTCAAAAACTGCAAAAAACAGGCAGCAGTTAATCAAGGGGTGGCCAAGAATTTCTGAAGGGGGCCCACTTCATGAATTTCAGAAGTGGTTGTGCGCAGCCCTGCAAGGGGCAGGGCCCGGAGACTTTGCATGCTCCCCTGCCTGCAGACCCTGATTGGCATGGGGCAGGGGCATGTATGAAGTGTTTGCCCCTGTACCTGCCCGGGGCATGTGGCGCCTAGAAAACCACCAGCTGTTCTCTTGGGAGAAAGGGGTGGGGCTAGGAGACTTTGCACACTCCACCTTCCCGAGGTCTTGATTGGCCTGAGGTGGGGGAGCGGCAGAACAACCATGGGCGGATCAATGGGCTTGGCGGGTCGTATTCAGCCTGCAGAGGCCATCTTGCCCATCCCTGAATTAGTCATTTAGCCATACAATATCAAAGATCACCAGCTGCCACTCTGCAGGAGGGCTCTACATTACTATGAGAAAGCCCTAACAAAGGTAACAGCTGCTCAGGATGGTAGACAGAGCCTGAACATTTGGGGCAATAGTAGACTGGGTTTTCTGTAGTTAGAAATGCCAGAAGCAAAATGAAGAGTGGAAATATTTTTCAAAGAGACAGAGACAGCTGGAGGCTTTAGTTTTAAAATAAAAAACAACAGCCTCACAAGATATGCGCTACCAAGTTTTCTGGTATCCATGTACATAGCAGGTATTCAGAAAGTGTTCTCTCCAGTGATTTCTATGCAGAATGAATTTCTCCCTGGCTTAATCTATCCTAATTTCTTGGAACATGGCTGCCTCTACAAGGTAATTTCAAAGAGAAAAAAAAATAATGTTAATCATATTTTTACCTTTAATTACAACTCTTTGGGGTATTTTTCCCCAAATCAGCACTCTGAAATATGACAAAACCTTAATAAAGCTTGTATTCCTAAACCCCTTAGGATCATCTTTGATCTTGGTTAAAAAAAAAAAAAAAAAGATGTTGGGGGGTGTGGGGAGAAGATGTCTTGAAGCTAGCCTACTCTTATCGGAAAATCAGCTCTAGATTCCATTTTAATCTTGGAATGAAATTCATGTTGTGATGAGACTCAGGAGATTGGGTAGCTGCACTCTGCGATTGGTGTTAATCAACTGGTAGAGCAGCATTTGGAAAAGGGTTGGTATGTTAAATATACAGATCAAAGTTTCAGAAGCAGTAGTTAGTTTCTGTTAAGAGGACAGGGAATAGCAGACCAACACAGGTATTGCAAGTGACTAAATTCTTGCATAGTTAAGATCATTTTTGTCCTCACGATTAACAGACCAGTTTTTATTATTTGCATCATGATATAGCCTAAGGGCCAGCTAGGATAAGAGACCCCACTCTGATAGGCATTACACACACGGAATGAGAATCTCTTTTCCGGAGAGCTTACAATTTAAACAGATAAGACAGACAAAATACTAAGAAGCATTAATAAAGATAGATTTGCAAACATCCTGTCAGTGCCACCATCTTTTCACTCTTTGTTTGGTTTAATTTGTGGGATGTGTTTTTTTGGGAGGGGTTCAGCTAAACAGGGAGAAGATTGGGGGGGAAGAAAGCATCAAGCAGAATAAGCACTGTTTCAATTACATCCAAGTCTCTCATTTCATTCTGTATTCCTTCAGGTTTTGCAAATCATCTACATTGAAGGCAATGATGTCTCATCACAGACATGCTCACAAGCAGTTGTATGGTTTGATCCTTTGGAGTTGGAGAATTCAGTGCAGAACATATGGACATTAAATACCACTTTGAATTGTTGGCAGGCTCTGAATCCCTGCGAGCAGAAGAATTCAGATTCAAGATTTTCATTTGACCCATTAAACACAATGCTAGATCCTCAAGTGGTATAAATCAGAATGACTTCAATAGAACTCTGTATAACTCCATTCATCTGAAGAAGTGGGTTGTGCCCACAAAAGCTCATGATACCATCTACATGTTTTTGTTAGTCTTTAAGGTGCTGCAAGACTATTTGTTGTTTAAGTTTTTCCAGACTAACTCAACTACCCCTCTGAAGCTTTCAGTAGAACAATTCTGATTTACATCAACTAAGAATCTAACTTGGATGTGGATTTCATGAAAGGCCTTTTTCTATTTCAAAGTTTCATTTGTTTAGCCTTTTAAAGCTTTCTTTAATCAAGACAATGTTATCCACAATCACCTTCAGCTTATTATAGTTTGTTAATGGGTGGTGCACAAAAAAGGAAGTGTTTGTTTTCAAAGAAGCAGTGGTGATTACTGATGCCTTTTGTAGTGACTGTATTAACTACTCTCTTGAAGGAAGAGGCTGCAAGTTGTGAGGAAATTAAGTATTTCCTGCTTACTTTGAAAAGTTGATGTCTGCATTGTGACTCAGATACAGTGCATAAAAATAAAAATTCACTAAAAAGCTTTAACAATTACTTCCCTACTTGCCTATCTGCTGAACAAGACCTATTGTTTTTGCTTGTAGCTTTGTGTCTCACTTACAGCTTCTGGTTTAAATACCACTATGAAATCACACAATAACTGTTGCCAAACACTCCGATACTACTTGATGACTAAAATATATAATCAACATAGTGTTTGTCATCAATTCAAATTATCACTTCTTTTTTTTTTAAATCAATGACACTACTTTTAAATTAGCACTAAGTGGGTTTTAAAAAGCATTTTTTCCTTTTATCAAAAAATATTATAAGGTTATTGGTATTATGAAATAGAGATCCAACGTATTTGTTCACGTTACTATGATGCTGTCACTAGCACCAATTAAATATCGCACCATAATTACTGGAATTAAGAGTATTAATCAAGAGGGTGTGATTTAAGGTCACCCATTGTTTTCCCAAATTTAGCCTCGATGCTTCAGTCTTTATCACTTCTTAAAATGGAAATACTGCTCACACCTCTTTGTAAAGTGCTTTGAGACTTACAGATAAAAAGTGTTACATTAGTGCCAAATTATATTATACAGTTCTGTTTAAAAACAAATCAGCCACTTATCCACACAAAAACAACCTACTACATTCAGAATTCTAGAGTTGAGGGTAAGGGTATTTTTGTTTTAATAATTATAAACTCTCTTCTTGTGAACACAGTACATGTGTAGGTCAACTAAGTGTTAGCCTTAGTGGTCCAAAAGAAGGGGAACAGTCTCTCAAGTAGACATGACTCATGCAATATAGGGATCGATGGTTGGAGTCCATAGCTTGTACCCAGAAATTATTAGGAAGCCAATGCTGTTCAAGGAATTGGTGTTAGAGTCTTTATGGCCACCTAACAGGTACCAATCATATTCTGAACCAGCTGTAACTTCCCAGTGAGCATCAAATGCAGCCACACAGACAGCACTATAATAATCTAGTCTGAAAGAAATAAAGGCAGTAGTGACTGGGTAAGGTCCAAATCTGACAGAAGCGTTCAAACTCTCAATCAGAGACAGGTGGAAAAAATGAAGTGGAAGATGCTTTAGCTACCATTCAAACAAACAGTTTGAAGGATTACTACATACACTATTCCCCGTGCCACATCTAATTCAACTTATGGAATGTATAGGCAACACCTATTAAGCATCACACCCTTTTAATAGTTGTTTTTCTGCTTCTCTCCCCATAGGATTGCTTTTACAGGGTATTAGAGGGTCAAGCATGTTACAATTTAAAAATATATATACTGAAAACCTGTCCTGAGTAGTGCCTAAACTAGAAAACTCTTTAGTATCTTTAGCTCTACCAGTGGGAAATTTTAGCAGAAATTTCATTGTGCAGTCACACACAAAGACATATTTACAATGTTTAGCTCAATGGAGCCCTGATGTAATATTGAATCTCTAGACACCATTGTAATGACAAAAACCAACATGCTTAACCATCTCCCCCAACAAAAGCCTAGCAAAACCAAAATTTCCTAGCAGACAAGGCTTCAGAGCTAAAATTGTGCTTACACAAAAGTCATAGGTGGACTTAAGCAGCTGGTCACACTGTAACACTTCATTCTTGAGCACATCATTTGACCGTGCTCAGCACAATGACACCCCAGAACCCTATGGTGATGGTCCCAGAATGTACAGGCTTCTCCAGCTGAATGTGAAGGTTTGATAATTAATCTTAATCCAGATGGCAGGTAGGTCTTGTGGGCTGCTGGGAAAGGAACATGTTTAGCATGAATGGGTGAGAGTTCCTGATGCATCTCTGGGGCAGCACAACTTCTGTGACTGACAAAAAGAACTACTTCTGAAGTAGTCCTAGACATCCAACACTCCGGTCATCTGAAGAAGTGGGCTGTGCCCATGAAAGCTCATGATACCATCTACATGTTTTGTTAGTCTATAAAGTGCTACCAGACTATTCGTTGTTTTTTCAGTTTACTTCTGAAGAAATAGTTGGTCTTCTCATCCCCAGTTGTCCCTCCCTTTCTTTCCTCCCTATTCTGCAAGTCTGACATGAAGGTCTTTCTTTCCCCAGCTCTTCTAGGTTTAGTAGCATTTCTCACTAAAGTAAGCCATGGTACTGAGGGCATCTGATCCAATTGTGCACTGGGTTAGTTGTATTGCTTTCATTGACAAAAACCAAATTTTCATGTCTCGAAGCACCCTCCCCTTTAATGCACATGCAATTTTAAACACTGGTGTTTTAGAGCACATCCAAAGTGTGTCATTTTATAGTCTGTATGAGTTAAAACTTGAAACTCCTTGCATGCAAAAAGAACATATTTTGAAAACTATCGCACAATTTACATGCACTAGTTTGAAAAAATGAACCCTGGCTAAATATAGTAGTATCACAATTTTGTAGTAGTACCACAATTTTGATAGAATTTATAGGACCTGAACTTTCAAACCAATGCTCAAAAATAGTTTAAGTCATGGGCAACCTGTGCCCACTGGGGTTCCACCTGAAGCCTGCATACCTCCTGTTTATTCCCCTCCCCTCCCCGCCCCCCCCACACACACCGGGGCCCCAGACTTCCATCTCCTTCTGGAGTGCCATTAATCAGCTGATTTGAGCTTGATCCCACTTCCTCACAGCACTTGAATACTGAGAATCATCTGTTCCAGTTGCTGGAACTCCGGAAGGGAGGGGGCGGAGTGGAGATGGAGCACAAATCAGCAGATTCATGGTACTCAGAAAGTGCTGGGAGGGAGAGGGAGGAGTAGGAAGTGTGGCACTGCAGTGCCCAGTGTGCAAGAGACATGGGGGAAGAGGGCAGAGAGGGGGTATGTGGGCCACAGGTGGAACCCCAGTGGGCCACGGGCTGCAAGTTGCCCACCACTACAGCCAACTGAGACAAAGGATGGCCATTCATATGACTCACTCAATAGTCTTGGTTGCCCTTCATTTGTTTAAGTTTCAAATGATGCATTATTTCAGCTCAAGCTGTTGCACAGAGCAAGGGTGGGGAGCCTTTTTTGGGTCGGGGCTGCTGACGCCCAGGCAAGTAGATTTTGTATGCTCCAGCCCCAAGGTGGGATAGCAGTGGGGGAGGGCTGGAATGGCAGCGCAGGCTCCCCAATGCTGGTGGGGAGGAGCCCTGAACCTCAGGGGCCTGATTCAGGCAAGCTGGGGTTCACAGGTTCCTCACCCCTGGCACAGAGGCTTAATTCTGTGAAAGATGGAATCAGAAAGAGTGATGGGTAGAAGCAAGGTCTATGACACATATGTATCAAATACCACAGAAGCACTGTGTATCAAAGAAAACTCTGACAGACCTCGTTTGCTGAAATAACTGTATAAGTTATTAAATACCATACAAAGATACTCATCAGGACATGCAAAAATTAAAGTTATTGGAGTAACATCACTTTGGCCATACTGGGCATTCTGGATCATCAGTTCTGCTGTTAAATTTGTACTAAAACCAGATGTTTATACATATATATGAAAAACATCAGAACTTATAAGTAGCTCCCCATATGCCATATCTTAGTTTCCTCGTCCTTATGTTGGGGAGTCCTGGTCTTAAATGTATGAGTAGATACATTGATTGGGTTACAGGACTACCTGTAGCAACACGTCTGCTGGTGTTCGCCAAAAACATACTAAACTGGTACAAAATGCCTTCTTGCTGTTACCTGTCAGCAGTTTTCCTTAATTTCAGCATTTGTGACCCCTTACAAAACAAGCAAAACACTGTTTTATGCCACTTTGTAGTTCACTAATAGTTTACTTATGTTAACTCTGGGATACTGACATCAGTCAGCCTGATTACCATCCATAACAACTTAACAGGCATTGAAATGTAATTAACAATCTACTCCTATGTGAATGTCAAATAAATGTACTAGATCAGCAATCATTAACCATTTATTTGTAAATAAGGAGCAATCCTGTGGCATCTAGACATTATTATAGCATGAACTTTTGTGAGTAAAACCCACTGCATAGATGAGTTGAAGATTTATGTATATTTATTCATTTATTTGTAGTAAAAATTAATTTGCAGTTTGTAGATTCTAATCCCCTTTCATGTCTTAAGTGCTTTGTATTATGCACGTGGATGGTTCAGTTAAGAACAAAGATGTAAGATACTACATGAAACTAATAGTATTATCTATATTATCTTCAGCTTTTAATTAGCCAGTATTTCATTATAGCATAGATAATTGCCTTTTATGAATGAATGCAACTACTTTACCTGTGTATAGCTAGTAAATAGTTGCTTTGAAGCTAATCTTCTATCTTCCTATTCTTCCTACGGCAAGGTTCTGCAGTGACAAGAGGCTTGTCAGCTTTCTAGGGAGCCATAAAGGAAAGCCTCAGGGCTGATTCCGCCATCCCATGTCTTCTTAAATTTTAAGAGAGAAGGTCTAAATCATAATCCTGAAGTCTCCAGGTTTACACCCTGGAATTCTCATGGAAGAACTTGAACAGATTCTACACCTCCACTGCTTATTGGGCTATAACTGTCTAAGCTGATTCCAGAAAGTCTTTTACAAGTCAGCAGCCTCACCGACTGTGCCATGAAATTGATCTAAGGACTTTACACACATGTTCATATAGTATCTCTTAACCACATACAACTCTCACTTTTCTTTTATTAATATTTGGCTAATAAGGATTGGCTATAGTATGTATTTGCATCAGAACTGAAATATTCATTGGCCTGGTGGACAATTTGTCCAGTCCTTTAGGGTTAGTAAAACTTTTATGATGAATAAGGTTTTAGGCACCCATCTAATGTGAGGGGTTATAAAGGCTGGATTGTCTAAAGGAGACTATTTGGTTTCTGGTTAACCAGAGTAGAATTACAGAAACTGTTTTGTTACTGGATTGGTGAATCTACAGTAGCCTTGGATATTGTCAGCCCTATTTCTTGCAGTATGCCCTGAGTTGGCCTGTCCAGGTACCATAACCACAAACCCTATTAAGCAACTACTCCAACACAGGGATGTTAGATAGCATGTAATTGAACAGTCATGTAACTGAACAAAATATTATTGGTTACACAACTATTTGATAGTCCCTAGTGATGGGGCCAGCAGCCAGTGAATTCCTGGCCCTACTCTCAGTTTAAAAACCACTCTCCATGCACACTGGCTCCTGCCTGCTGCCCTGCCTCTGATACAGAGGCAGCAGTGAGGGGCACCAGCAGCCCCTATCTACAACGGGCCCAGGCTCACCGTGGACAGAGGCTGCATCACAGCAGCCTTCCCTGCCTCTCCGTGGAGGGGAGAGGTGGCTCCACAGAGCTGGTGCTGCGGGAGAGGGTGGGGGGAGCTAGCTTTTAAGCACTGGCTTCTACCTCTCTCCCCACCTCTGTAGGAGGCAGCGGGGGAGAGGAAAGGGGAGGTGGGTGCACGAAGCCAGCATGCGCCAACAGCCAAGGGGCGATTTAGGGATCTGGGGCAAATCTGTCAGGGATAGTACTTGGTCCTGCTGTGAGGGCAAGGGACTGGACTTGATGACCTCTCAAAGTCCCTTCCAGTTCTATGAGATAGGTATAGGTGAAAGCCAGCTACCCACACATAACGGCTTCTGTCAGCCCCCCTCGCCCTCTGCGCTGCTGCCTCTCTTTCAGAGGTAGCAGCCCGGAGAGGGGGGTATAGGTGGATCTGGTGCTTGTAGGGAGCCAGCTTAAAACCAGCTCCCCACAGGCGCCGGCTCCCACCTCCGCATACCTTTACTGCCCCTCATACAGAGTTAGCAAGGGGAGGGGAGAATGCGTGTAGTCAACAGGATTGACCGACAAGCCTAGGTTTATCAGTTAATTGTGTAGTCATCTACACATTGACATCCCTACTCCTACATAGTCTGTTTGGCCTTACACTCACACTAACTTATTCCTATAGATGTCGCTAGGCCTACGGATCTCTTGAGTTTCTGTGTCATGTTCCTAACCCTTTACTTTATAGCCATTGTGCAGGCTAAAAGCTTCTGCAAGGGCTACAATACTTCAATACACATTCCAGTGATTCTAATCTAGGATGTGGGATCCTGGGAGGAGGAAAGAGGATAGACCAGGGGAAGGTATTGGGAAGGTCTAAATCATAATACTGAGGTTTCCAGATTTACTTTATGGAAAGATATAGGCTCACTGTAGGTCTGGAAAGTTGCACGAAGGTTGCACTCCTCATGTCCTTAACACAGGGAAATCGTGCTGCCAATCTGCACATAAAAGTGCTAAGTGACTCTGAGAGCTACCCACACCTGGCCCTAACCAATGTAAAGGGGTAACCGGTTACCCAGTAAGCATTGCCTTATGGGCATGCTTACCAGGGTAACTGGTTAAACAGCGCCTTGCCCTGCCGAAGCATCTCAGCCAAGTCCACTGCGCCATGGGCTGTGGGTGCTCCAGTCTGACGGGCCCAGATCAGCCCCCTACCTGTGCTGCGGTGGGCCCTGCCTGGCCCGGAACAGGCCCGCCTGCCCTGTGGACTGATTAACCAGTTAACATTTTAAATGAGATTTTACATCCCTTCTCGATATAGCTGTCTGTATAAAACTAATTCACGCATATTGGAAAGGAGAAGACAGAGGGGACATGATAGTCTTCAGATATCTAAAAGAGTATCACAAAGAGGAGACACACAAATTGTTCTCCTTGGCCTCTGAGGATACGACAAGAAGCAATGGGCTTAAATTGTAGCAAGGGAGGTTTAGGTTGGACATTAGGAAAAACTTCCTAACTGTCAGGGTGATTAAACACTGGAATAAATTGCCTAGAGAGGTTGTGGAATCTCCATCTCTGGAGATATTTAAGAGCAGGTTAGGTTTGCCTTCCGGGCAAACAGCCAAGATAGCAGTGGATCCAGGGCGAACAGCCGGGGCAAAAAGACTGTTCCTTTTGCCCCTTTAAAAGAAGCCCCGGGTAGCGTTTGGTCAAGCAAAAAAAAAAACAACCCACACACTAAAAAAAGGCTCTGCCCCTTTAAGAAACTGCATTTGAGGCTTTTTGGCTACAGCAGGCTCCCACCACCTGCCACCATCTGTATTTCTGCAGCTTTCATGGCTGCGCCAGACGGCTCCCCTGCCCAGGTCAGTAGGGTTGCCAGGTGTCCAGTATTCAACTGGACAGTCCGGTTTTTGGGCCTTCTGTCTGGTAAAAAAATTCAGAAAATACCAGACATGTGCAATGTCCAGTATTTTCTGGTTTTCCGGCTGGGCGCCCGACAGAAGCTGGGTGGGGGGAGTGCCTGGGAGGCAGGGCGCGATCAGCGCTGGGAGCCTCTGGTTGCATCTGACATAGGAGTGACGCCTTGGGGAGGAGGAGAAGCCCTGTCCGTGTTCCTGAGCGCTGTTCAAACACATTGTGGAGTGGTAGCTGGACTCGCTCGTGCTTCGCTGGGACCGTGCGCAGGACAGGCAGCGCCCTGGGATCTGCATGTGCCCGGGTCAGTCCCGCTTCTGCTGGCTGATTCTCTCCCCCCTCCCCAGCTCCCACTACGGCCAGCCCCGCTCCCCCCGACCCCCTCCCCTGCTTCCTGCTGGCCGGTTCTCCTCCTCCCGACCTCCCCCAGCCAGCCCAGCTCCCTCCGACCCCCACTGACGATCTCCCCCGGCCAGCCCCGCTCCCCCTGACCCCCCCCACCAGCCCTGCTCCCCATCTCCCGGCCCCCTCCTCCCAGCCAGCCCTGCTTCCCTCCCGGCCGGTCCCTCTGCCCCCCCCCAGTGTGTCTGGTATGTTTTCTGAAGCTACCTGGTAACCCTACAGGTCAGCACAGGGAGGAGAGGGCCGTTTTTGGGGTGCAGGGGTGGCTCTCGAGCCATGGGGTGGGGGGGGGAGGGCTGCACAAGCAGCACCCAGGGGAGGAAGAGCCGCATGACGCTCGCAAGCCTCATGTTGGCCATGGCTGGTCTAGACAGTACTGGGTGCTGCCATGAGGTCAGGGGACTGGACTCGATTACCTCTTGAGGTCCCTTCCAGCTCTAGTGTTCTATGATTCTATTCTATGATATGTGAGCACAACCTGCAAATTGTTATCCCCTGTCCTGCCCCGAGCTCAAAACCAGTAGCTGATTCATAAAACTCAATGAGGTCCAGCTGCTTGAGGGGCACAGAGATCCTCACCATGTAAGGGATGGGTTACACATCTGGGGTTGCTTGTTCTATTGCTACCTCTCTATTACATTCAGCTCAGCCTTTGATAGCATCAGTGAACACTCCTGACAATATGCGAGTTGGAGAATAGGATCAAAATTACCAAAGAAAAGGATTACAACCAAAAGTCACACTGCATTAACTATACAAATATAGTTAAAGAAATACATCTCCCCTCGTGAATGCAAGTATACTGGTATAAGGATACACATGCTGTATAGCTTATTCCTGGAAGGGAATGGAATAAAAGCTATAAGGCATCTTCATATTAGTATAAATGTGTATACATAGATGTGCAGGGGCGGTGTACCACTTGAACCCTTTCACTCAGCAAGTCACACCCCTCGCCCAAATAGTTAAATTGGCACAAAATTCAGTGTGAACCAGACCTAAAAGTGAGAAATATGCATAAGTGCAAAAGTGAATAAAAAACAAGAGACAAATGGGGAAAAGGACAGTAAGGAGAAGTAACAGGTAGCAAAAAAGAGTGACCTGTGTGAGGACATGGCGATTATTGTGCCAGGCTATTCCAGATTTGGTTTTCAGCAATAAGTTTGCCAGTCAATGACATGCACAGTGCTGTACAAATAACCTATTCAAGTTAAAAGTCTCATAGCAACATTAACTTCTGCATTATTTGGCTTGTTTCTCAGAATAACTTATTCTGGACTTTAGCCTCCATCAAAATAAGCTTTTTGCATTTAACTTCACTTTAAGCAAGAAAAAAAAAAGGGTAACAAAAGAGGAAGTTAATGTTAAACTTCCTGATGTCACTGCATACTTCCCCAATTGCACAAGGAGCATATTCAGCAAAAACTGAATCTCAGCAAGCTTCTGGTACAAATCCTGCTTCAAACAGTGCTATCCATTGTTCATATGCTTCACAGTCAAACAATTTAAACAGAGAAATTCTATAGTGGCCAAAAGAGATTTTCCCCTAGACTTTACTGTTGATAAGCAACATTACCATTGCTGGAAAGGTAACATCAAAGACGAAATGTGGTTTCCCAAATTTTATATATTACACGTTCACAGATAATACTTTTTACATGGAAAGTAGGATAACCTGTACTCAAATAGGATGATCATTCAGATGCTTAATATCCAATTCCACAATATTAAAACAAGTTCTATTGAGAACAGTAATTAACCAGCATTTTATAAGAGATTATTTCCATTAGCAACAAGACTGTAGAGTCCCACAGGTCAATCATTTGTGACTGATGATGTCCTGTACTGAAGTTTAAAAGAAAAAGAAATTCACTTACTACAGCCAGAAGCAGACTTGACCCTAAACTCTCAAGAAGGCACTCCAGTGGGATTTCTTTCAAAGATCTGGTAATATCTCACACTAGATTATGTACCACTATTACTTTTTTATTTGTATTGCCTCAGCACCTAGCAACCCAGGGGCCAGTATATAACTGGGGGTAAGATCACAAACACAGATGGTCCTGGCCTCATGGAGCTTCCACTCTTAAGTACATATATTTGGGCTGTACGTCAACAAGACGTGAAGCTTTAAGACATATCAACTATGTCTATACTGCAATTAAAAGTCTGTGGCAGGCCCATGCCAGTAGACTTTGGCTCTCAGAGCTCAAATGAAGGGGCTTTAACTGTAGCACATATACAGCACAAATAAATATCCCTTTTGCCAAGCCCAGTCAGCTGGCATAGGCCAGCCACCGGTGTCGAATTGCACGGCTCTGTCACACCTGCCTTGGGTCTCCCCCCTTGGCCCGGATTAGACAGCTGGAGATAGAGAAGACTTAACAGACACACCATGGGGAGAGGGGGGGGGGGGACGCGCAGACGATATCAGTCCCTCGTGCCAGGCAGTGGGGGACGATCAACAAAAAGAAGGGGTCCTGCCAAAAAAAAAAAAGCATTTAGGACCCCACAGCTGTCGTACCTCGGGATGCAGGTGAGCCTCCATAGCCATACTGCCCGCCCGGAGGAGATGCTGGCAAAGAGGGTCCGAGCTGGCCCCGCGGGCCCTCCTCCCGCTGGGGAGGGGATCGTGCAGTACAAGGCATTGACGCTGGGGAGCGGCCTGGGGGAGAGAGCGAAGGGGCTGGGCTCAGCAGAGGGGACCCCCGGTAGATGCCGAGTGGCGGGGCTAGCGGAGGCGCTTACCTTCTGGGGGAAATAGCGGGTCTGGTAGGGGGCGGCGGGGCGGGGCTGAGGTCTCTGCCGGGGGCCCCGCCGGGAGGCCAGGGGCAGGGCGGAGAGGGCCCCTGGAGGGCAGCAGACGCTGCTCAGACTGAGCAACAGGAGCAGCCCTGGCAGCCTCACCATAGCGACTATGACCAGCGCCAGCCGCGCGCCGCCCGCTTTATACCGGCCCCGGCCCCGGCCCCGCATGGGGGGCGGAGAGGCCGAGAGGGGGAACCCCCGGAGGGCGGGGAACGAGAGCGGACGAAGGGGGAGTGGCGGAGCGCGGGAGGCGGCCGCTAGGGGTCCTCAGAGCCCCGCCCCCAGGGTACCTCTGAGCCCCGCCCCCATGTCTACTTAGGGGAAAGGGCTCTCTGGACGAGCTCCGTCTAAGCCCCCGACCGCCTGTCACGAACGAGGGGGAGGGGCCAACCCATCATAGCCCCCTGTGATTGGCCTGCGGGCCGGGCTAGCCAAGAGGTAGACGGATTTCCGGGCATGGGTTGATTGGCTGCAGCGCTAGGAACGACTAACGGTGATTGGCTATTGCGTTTCATAGTGCTGATTGGCTGCTTGATTGGGCTCTGAAGTGTGTTGGACTTTTCTCTTTACAGCGCAGGGATTGGCTACCTAGTCCGGTCTGAGGCGGCGGCGATTGGCTCCCTGAGGACGCTTCCCTCACGTGATCAGTGTCCAAGCTATTATCCAAGCGGGGGGGGGGCGCGGCAACGGCGGCTGTCTTTGTGCATGGCGATTGGTGTGCGAGCGTGAGGCTGTGCCCCTGACGTCACTTCCCCTCTAAGTCCGGGATGCTCGGAGTTGTGAGGCAGCGTGGGCTGGGGCGGCCTTTTGCTCCTTGAACCGAGCTGCGACTGGGTGAGTCCAGCAGCCTCTGTCTGCCCGGTCCCGCCTCCTTTCTCCCCCCCCCCCCCGCCGTGAGCGCCCCATCTCCGCCCACCCTCCGAGCAGCGGGCTGCGCGCGCCTCTCGAGCGGTTCTGCCCCGGCTGCCCCCAGCAACGGCCGTTCTGCGCCGTCCCAGTGGTGGTACGAGGCTCCCGCGCGCCTCTCTCTCCCCCCCCCCCCCCCAACCTTCCGCGGCGCGGGAGCGGGCGCCCAGCTCCGGCCTCCCCCGCCCATCAAAGCGTTGGACGAGCCAGGCTTGAGCCCCGTGCTGGGCGCCGCCGGGAAGGCGAGTTGGTGGCTTGTGCGGTGCCTGTGCAGAGCAGGGTTCGCTTCCCGGTCCCGGCCCGCCCGGGGAGCGAGCGCTGGAGACCATGACTGTGGACGCACCGTTCTGCTGTATGGCAGACTGTGCTGGCCCCCTCTCCCGCCCCCCCTCATACAGATGAACTGGGCGGGCATTTTTCATAGCTCCCCAAAATTCAGTTCCTTTGGCAGGGAGACAGTTGAAACTTGAAATTCAGCTTAAACAACGAGAAGTCTCTGGCACCTTATAGACTAACGGATTTCTTGGAGCATGAGCTTTCATGGGCGCGCGCGCGCACACACACATGCACACGCACACGCACACACACACACAAAAGAGACGAAGTGGGTCTTTGCCCCCCGAAAGAATCTGTTAGTCTAAAAGTTGCCACAGGACTTCTCGTTGTTTATGTAGATTCAGACTAACCAGGCTACTCCTCTGACACTTGAAGTTCAGCTGTTTATTGTGCTGACCAGAAATGCTCTGTGCAACTCAAAATATCTAAAACTTTATAAAGTGTCAGCTACTGGGAGGGGGGGGGGTTAAGCCTATACGATATAATTGTGTTAGGACAGGGATGGACAATAATTTTTGGCAGGGGCCACTCCATGATTTTGGAAAGTCAGCAAGTGCTACACTTTTCTGTGGTGGAGGTGTGGGGTCTAGGATGGAGATTGGGTGCATGGGTTAAAGGACTGGGGTGCAGGACAGGGTGTGAGGTCTGTGAGGGAGTTTGGGTGGAGGAGGAGGTCGTGACCTATGTTGGGACTGAGCTGTAGGGTTAGGGAGGGGGTCTGGGTGCAGAAGATGATTCTGGCTTGGGGTAGGATTGTGGAGGAGGTACAGGGTCCGGGAGGGAGATGTGACCTGGGGCAGAGGGGTACAGAGGGTTTGGATGGTGACCAGGGGAGAGAGTTGGGGTGCAGGAGGGGCTGGAGTGCCAGACACAGATTTTGACTGGGAGCTGCGTATCTAAGCATGTCTCAGCCAGTAGCTATGCAGTACCCCCAAAGCAGGCTGGGCTCCCTGCCTATTGCAGCCCCAGACAGCTTGAAAATGCAGGCTGCTCTCTCCATGTGGCTCTCAACTCCAGAAGGAGGGAGAGGCTTGTGCCACCCCTCCTCCCTCCAGTCTTCCAGGTCAATCTTCCAGCTCCTTTATTGGCTGGTTATTTCATGCCCATAGGAGCTGAGAGATTGGCTGAGTCAGTTCCTATTAGCCAGATGTTTCCAACCATAGGAGCTGAGGATTTGGCTTGGCGCAGGAGATCATATGAAGCCTCCCCTTCCCTCTAGAGCAGAGGCACATAGAACATCCCTGTGATTAAAACAGTGGCAGCTGTGTGCCTGAGGGCCGCAGCAGTGTGTCCACGGGCCGGATCCAGTGGCTTGGCAGGCTGGATCTCGCCTGAGACATATCTTGCCCACTCCTGTGTTAAGATTAATGAAATGTAAAAAACAAACAAACATTCATTTCTATTTTTATATTGTGCAGTTCGAATGGCAAGTAAATAAAGGTAATTTTTCATTGTAGACATCTCTTTTTTTTTTTCTATATTGAATGTAGTTTGGGGCACTCATCTTGGGCTGGCCCTAATGAAAGGTGAAGCTTCGGACTGACATACTGTCATTGCAAAAGAGGTGCAAAATGCTAGCTATATGATTTGTTCATCCAAAACTTAACTGAGTACCAGAGGTGAGAAGGTAGTGCTCTGCATGACCTAATCAGCCTCTACTACTTTGTGGATTTGCCTTCCACATCAGCATTCACTTTAACAAAGAGGAAATAAATCAGTCTAAAATGCTAGATATGTTAACTGTACAGCTAGCAGTCTCCATGTAGGGCACTTTAGAATTAGAATGGCGGGAGTATTGCAACTTATGATTCTGGTGTATTGGCCTCTTCATGCCTGGAAGGAAAAAATTAACTGATCCACTAGAGGGCACTCAACGCTGATTTATGGAGTTTGAAGTGATCAGATACCTGGGAAAGGGAAGCCTGTCTGGTAATAAAAAAGGACTGTATTGGACAACTATGTCCAGGGCTGGACCTTTCCATATAGGAGTGGTGCAGGAGGGGCAGGTATGCCACCTGTCTGGCTCCACCCATAGTCGGTCCCCAGAATGCCTGTTGTACGCATACTGGGGGTGGAGTGTTGCTGCCCCCCGAGCTCCTGTCCTTCCTGTGCTCTGGGGCAAGGGCTGCATGGCACCTCATTTACCCCCCACCCCTGGGTGCTGGGCCAGAGGAGGGTGGGGCTGTGCACGCCTCCTCTTCTCCCTGGTGTGGAGGGGGAGGGCTTGCCTCCCCCAGTGCTACCTTCTGCCACTACCCGTGGACCCACCCTTGATCTGATAGCCTTTGTGCTGTTGAAGAGGATGTTGTCCTTTCCTGAGACTTTCATCCAAGTGGAGCAGACACATATGATCCCATAGTTGGGACCCTTCTTTCAGATGATGTTTTATTCTCTGTCACTGGCAATACCTCTTCAGGAGAAGAGGGAACTCTAGTTATTAGGAAGAAACAGGTAATAGTTATGTGGAATTCAGTCATTAGAAACATAGACTTTGTGATGACTGGGAGAGCTGTGTGGTGACTTGCCTGTCTGGTGCAAAGGTTGCAGATCTCTCGAGACATGTAGTTAGACTTGCATGCAGTGCTGGGGAGAAGCCAGTGGTCGTGATACAAGTAGATATCAATGACGTACGGTATGATAGGGGAGAGATCCCAGAGGCCAAATTTAGATTGCTAGATAAGAGACTGAAGTATTGTACCTCGATGTATCAGAGGGGTAGCCGTGTTAGTCTGGATCTGCAAAAGCGACAAGGAGTCCTGTGGCACCTTACAGACTAACAGATGTATTGGAGCATAAGCTTTTGTGGGCAAAGACCCACTTCGTCAGATTCATGTCTGAAGGTCTTTGTCCACGAAGTGGGTCTTTGCCCACGAAAGCTTATGCTCCAGCTCCAGCTGGAAAGTCAGTGGATGTGATGTACCTTGACTTTAGCAAGGCTTTTGATACAGTCTCCCACAATATTCTTGCCAGCAAGTTAAGGGAATGTGGATTGGATAAATGGAGGGTAAGATGGATAGAAAGCTGGCTAGAAGGCCGGGCCCAGCGGGTAGTGATCAACGGCTCGATGTCACGATGGCAGTCGGTTTCTAGCGGAGTGCCCCAAGGTTCGGTTCTGGGACCAGTTTTGTTCAATATCTTTATTAATGACCTGGATGAGGGGATGGATTGCACCCTCAGCAAGTTTGCAGATGACACTAAGCTAGAGGGAGAAGTAGATACACTGGAGGGCAGGGATAGAGTCCAGAGTGACTTAGACAAATTGGAGGATTGGACCACAAGAAATCTGATGAGGTTCAACAAGGACAAGTGCGGAGTCCTGCAGTTGGGACGGAAGAATCCCAAGCATTGTTACAGGCTGGGGACCAACCAGCTAAGTAGTAGTTCTGCAGAAAAGGACCTGGGGGTTACAGTGGATGAGAAGCTGGATATGAGTCAACAGTGTGCCCTTGTAGCCAAGAAGGCTAATGGCATATTAGGTTGCATTAAGAGGAGCATTGCCAGCACATCCAGAGATGTCATTCCCCTTTATTCGGCTGTGGTGAGGCCACATCTGGAGTGTTGTGTCCAGTTCTGGGACCCCACTACAAAAAGGATGTGGACGCATTGGAGAGGGTCCAGCGGAGGGCAGCCAAAATGATTAGGGGTCTGGAGCATATGACCTATGAAGAGAGGCTGAGGGAATTGGGTCTGTTTAGTCTGCAGAAGTGAAGAGTGAGAGGGGATTTGATAGCAGCCTTCAACTTCCTGAAGGGAGGTTCCAAAGAGGATGGAGGAAGGCTGTTCTCAGTAGTGACGGATGTCAGAACAAGGAGCAGTGGTCTTAAGTTGTGGTGGGAGTGGTCCAGGTTGGATACTAGGAAAAACTATTTCACTAGGAGGGTGGTGAAACACTGGAATGGGTTACCTAGGGAAGCCCTGACTGGGTTGATCTAATTGGGATTGGCCCTGCCTAGAGCAGGGGGCTGGACTTGATGACCTCCTGAGGTCTCTTTCAACTCTATGGTTCTATGATTCTTGTGGGCAGGGGGCTGCTCCAGCCCTGCAGGGCCCCATTGCAGACAGGGGCTGCCCGCCCTGCAAGCAGTGACTGCTCCAGAGTCTGGATGCTCTGCAGGCAGGGGCTGCTCTGGCAGGGCTGGAGTGCTCCCTCTTCCCCCCCCCCCCCCCCCGCCATGCTCCCTTTAACTGGTTACACATAATGTTTAACCAGTTAACCAATTACATAGGATTTTGCATCTCTAGTTAAACAAAAGGAAGTATTTCTTCACACAGCACAGTCAGCCTGTAGTACTCTTTGCCAGAGGATTTTGTGAAGGCTAAGCCTATAACAGGATTCAAAAAAAAACTAGATAAATTCTAGAGGATGGATCCGTCAATGGCTATTAGCCAGGAAGGACAGGGATGGTGATCACTTGATTACCTGTTCTGTTCATTCCCTCTGGGCCACCTGGCATTCACCACTCTCTGAAAACAGGATACTGAATTAGTTGGATCTTTAGTTTGACCCTGTATGGCCACTTGTATATTCAGCACTCCCAAGACAAAAATGATTTTTGAGTGATAGTAACTAAAGCTGAGTTGGCTTTAATATTTCCACATTGCAAAAACTGAAATGCTGATTGCATATGTTCTATAGAAACTGCACCTGAGATGTTAACAATGAAACTTGTAAAACACAAATGTTACACCCCACTCTCACCCTATCTCTGTTTCAGAATGTGCATTTGTGTTTATTTCCTGTATGAGTGAAAATGCATAGGTAATAGTGTTTTGACTGTGGTGCCAGTTCTTCCATCTACTTTGTGCATGAAACACTATTGATTTCTGTCTGAATTAGGGATATAAAAATGTGTTTGTTTAAGCAACCGTGTAACTTGGGGGGGCGGGGGAGGGAGACAGTTCCCACCTGTCTACCATCTGATAGAGGCTGCAGCGTGAGGGGAGTTGGGGCAAACAGACAGCTCCCTGGGAGCCAGTAAGTTCAGGGACCCAGCTTAAAAGCTGGCTCCCTGCACATATTGGTTCCTGCCTGATACAGAGGCAGTGGCTCCTCAGTTGGTGCACACAGGGAGCTCTTGTGTAACTTAAGCCTGCGTGTGACTGTAAACATCAACCAATGAGCCCAGGTTCATCAGTTAACCTTGTCCATGGTTACATGTTCACACCCCTGGTCTGAATTTTATATTTGGGACAATTACAAGATCAGATTCATTCTTTATCAACTTTCAAGTTTATTCCATGTCCATACTTATTTTGTTGGTATTTTGTGATTTTGTAACTGTGTGTGTGTGTGTGTGTGTGTGTGTGTGTGTGTGTGTGTGTGTGTGCTTGAAATTAAAACTGTTGGTCATGTGTCTTGGTAGCACTTACAGAAGGTAATGTGTATAATGCTGTAGATAATGTCTGTCCTTTTACTTGGTATCCCTATGTATTGTCTTTCTGTGTCTGTCATCTAAACTTTTAATCTTGGGTTTGGGACCATCTACTTATCTGCACAGCCCTCGACATTTTTGGTTTGTGTACAACAAAACCAAAGTTAACAAGTTTTCCAACCAGAATGACCACTGTGCTTGATCCAAATCTTGTTTTTCTTTTCCAAAACAGATACACCCTGCTTGCTATGGCCAAGGCCAGTGGCGATGACGACATCAGTTATTTAGATATCTTATTGCCTTAAATATTTACAAAATAGATATCCTTTTGAAATATTTTAATATGGCTAGATCTGCAAACTATAAAAGCTGTTCTTGAAGTCATACATATGTGCATACCAGAGGCATCTATAGGCTGATGCTGTGAATAATACAGGACCCGTGATTCCCATTGAAATTATAAGAAACTTTTTTCTCAAAGTTGTAAGTTTTTTGTTTTAGGGGAAGAAATGTGGCTAGTTTATCTCAAATTATATAGGTTTGGATAATACAGTGACTGTGAGTCTTGCATAGAGAAGTTTTAGGACTTCTGATGCAGTTGCAAAGCTTTGTGTGGTCCGTTAAAGAAGTTTGAATTCTACATAGCACACTGCTCAAAAGTAAATTGTGACTTGATTTTGAGGTGTAAGAAAAGATTTTTCTACCCTTCTGTGAAGCAGAATACCCTTGGGTATTCCTTTTGATTGCAATTAGAATATTTAAGGTGAAGGGTATTGCTCATTGTGAGCAATCATGGCTAAACATTGCCATTATCAATTGTTTGCTTAAAAATGACATATTTGGAGGTTACTGGGGATACCTAAATGGTTGAATGCATAAAAGCTCATGTAAGTTATATGAACACTTCAGTGTGTAAGTTTCAGAAATCGACACTCTATTCTCACCTGAAGAACTGTTCATCATCTTAAATAATATTCTCTACTTCTGTTTGACAGCTTTGGCATCACATCTTTCATATTGATTAGTTGAAGATATTTCTACTATGTAGTAACCCATGACTGAGACAAATTGATAATTCAGTGAAGAAAACTAGAAGTGCTGGGTATTCGTAATTAAAACTGTAAATGGTATAAGGTGCTAGCTCTTTAACCTGAAATGCATTTGAGGATTTTTTTTTAGATAACATTTGAATAAATTGAGGGCACAAAGTTTGAATTTGGAATTGCAATGTTGTTTATGTAAAAAGCAGGTGTTCCTGGGTTGATTTGGCACCATATGATTAAAAGGGCACTTTTTTTCTCTGTGCTAGTATAGTAAGGAGGTTGCTTTACAAAAGCAACATTAAAATTCCAAGTATTGCTCTGTTGGATTGAAAATGTTCATCATGATGAAATGTTTGAGAGACCTTTTCATCTGTTTTTTAAATTTGATTTTATTTCAGGTTAAAAGCACTGTAGTTTTAAGGGCTTCATGTGTAAGCGGCCTTCTGATAACTCTAGTTTTACAATCACTTTTGTTTTCTCTCTCTCCCTCTCCCCCCATAACTATTTGAAAAGCCCGCACAAATAAAAAGAACTATCACTATCTTCAGCTCAAAAATATTCTGAGTTACATTCCCCTGAAAAAATAGATTTATCACAGAGGTGTCTTCCAGTGTTCCCTCAGATCTATTCCATTTGCAGATTTTAATATACACCACCAGTAGAAACAAAATCTAGCTGTGAGAGCTCTGCTAATCAGCTGGGTGGCATTTGAATCTCTCCTTAGTGGTCACACAAGCACCCAACTTTCACAGAACACTGGTGCCTTCTGTGTTTTAACGACAAAGTACACTAGCGAATCTGCAGAGAAGATTAAGACTACTTAGGAAACTATTTAGCTCCTCATACTAAGGATGTTAAGAGGCAGGTAATTGACTAATTGTGTAGTCAATACAGTTTGTATCCACTACATGATTAGTTGATAAGGGAAGGTGCTCAGTCTCCGCTTGTGCTGGGTCCAAGACCTACCCTGCTGCAGCTCTGCAGTTTAGATATAGTAAGAGCAGGGCACACAGGCAGCCTTGACTCCTACTACATTTAAACTGCAGAGCTATAGCAGGGGTAGCTCCCAGACCTGGCATAAGATAAGACTGAGCAAGCCTGGCTCAGTCCAAGCTCACACCAGGTCTGGGAATTATTAGCAACTACATTGAACTGCAGAGCAACAGCAGGCATAGCTCCCAGACCCAGCATGATCTGGGATAAAAACCGGGCTTGTTCAGTCCTGGCTTGCACCGGGTCCAGCAGCCTGTCTGTGGGGGGGGTCCCAGCAGGGAGCTGGGACCCCTCGAAGTCAGGGGCTGCTATTGTAAAGCAGCCCCTGTTCGCTGGCGGCCTGGGCTGGCCATGAACAGAGGCTACTCCAACAGCAGTCCTTTTCTGCTTGGGGTCTCAGCTCCCTGCTGGGACACCCCACCCCACCCCCATGGACAGGGGCTGCTTCGTAGCAGCCTCCCCTGTCGTTCCCCCTCTGTGATAGGCAGCAGTGGGGGAGGAGGTGGCACCACGAAGACAGTGCTGGAGGGAACTGGCTTTTAAGCAGGCTCTCCCCATCACTGGCTTCTACTATCTTCCCCCCACCCCCTTGCTGGTTCTGATATGGGGGGGGGGAGAATGCAAGTAAGTCGACTCGACTATCCGATAAAACAACTCACTTACATCCCTATCTCATCCTGCTATCAGATACAGATGGGCAGACCTGTGCCTCATTGAAGTTAGTGGTGCATTTTGCTGGTCTGCACTGGTGGATCAAAATACAGAATTATGGTCTTCATTTTCATTTGAAAGGACAACCTAGTGATTTTTCTAAGTGCCTAGTGTCTACATCTCCTTTCACTACTGAAGTTGAATTCAATCTTGCAAACATTGTCTGGCAGGTATCTCAGGTTTTTAACCACATGTTGTAATTCCTGCTTAAAGAGTCTAGAATAATTGTGCTTTAAAGCTGGGATGAAGCATAATTATAATATCACCTCTCACAGTGTTTCTCAACCAGTTGTATGAGTACCCTTAGGGGTACTCAAGAGAAGACTGGGGACTACATCGACACAACTGAAATTTGGAGAACTGATTTTTTGTTTTAAGTTTTACAGCTCTTTATTATTTTTGTACTTTTTACACCCAAAAATTTCATCGCCTGCCCAGCTACGATTAAATTGTTTAAACAAATGTGTTGCAATGGTAGAGAAAAAATTTTTTTTTGTGTCTGAAAACTATAAGTACTGGGGGTACTTATAATTAAAAAAAGGGGGGGAGGGTACTTTCTCAACCTTTTTTTTTTTTTTTTTTTTAAATATAAACACTACCACCTCATTTGGGATGGTATTTTGTAGTACTCTTTTTGGAAAAACTTAAATATTTGTCTTTAACACACCATCAAGTAGCTTTTGTCTTCTGTTTCACAAGCAGCAGTAAATTAAATTAATATACTGAGGTTAAAAGGGATACAGGCTAAAACTTTATTTTTAAGAAAGTGGTTTGTGTTCTCATCTCATAAATGAGAATTTCATCAGATTCTTCTGTGTTTCTCTTTTCAGGTGACACTGTGAACACATGAATGGCAAGAGAAGACTATTAGTTGCCTCTGTGATTTCTATCCAGAATTCCAGCTTTGTGTATCCTTCTTGTCAATACTGCTTTTCTAAGCTGATATTAGATTCTAATAGGTAGGTCCGAGTTGGGGGATTGCTGATGTTTTAATTTGGCAAGTAGTTTGGGTGCTATATACAAAAACAGTCCCTTACCCCAAAGAGCTTACAATGTAAGTTGAGAGAGCAGATGAGACCAGATAGAAGGGGAGCACGATTAAAAAAAAAAATGCTGGTTCTCTTCAATTACATGGGGATATGTCTACACTGCATTCCTCTTTCAAGAGAGGAACACAAATGCACCTGAGCAAAATTGCAAATGAAGAGCGCATTTGAATTTCCCACGCTTCATTTGCATAATCACGTCCGAGCGCTATTTCAAAATACCCTATTTCGAAAAAAGAAATGCTGTCTAGACATGGTTATTTTGAAAGAAAACTCTTCTTTCGAAATTACCCTTAAACCTCATTTTAGAAGGAATAAGGGTAATTTCAAAAGAAGGGTTTTCTTTCGAAATAACCACATCTAGACAGCGTTACTTTTTTCGAAATAGTGTATTTCGAAATAGCGCTCGGATGCGATTATGCAAATGAAGCGTGGTAAATTCAAATATGCGCTTCATTTGCAATTTCACTCAGCCACATTTGCATTCCTCTCTCGAAAGAGGAATGCAGCGTAGACATATCCCCATGTAATTGAAGAGAACCAGCATTTTTTTTTTTAATCGTGCTCCCCTTCTATCTGGTCTCATCTGCTCTCTCAACTTACATTGTAAGCTCTTTGGGGTAAGGGACTGTTTTTGTATATAGCACCCAAACTACTTGGGGGATTGCTGATGTTTTAATTTGGCAAGTAGTTTGGGTGCTATATACAAAAACAGTCCCTTACCCCAAAGAGCTTACAATGTAAGTTGAGAGAGCAGATGAGACCAGATAGAAGGGGAGCACGATTAAAAAAAAAAATGCTGGTTCTCTTCAATTACATGGGGATATGTCTACGCTGCATTCCTCTTTCGAGAGAGGAATGCAAATGTGGCTGAGTGAAATTGCAAATGAAGCGCATATTTGAATTTACCACGCTTCATTTGCATAATCGCATCCGAGCGCTATTTCGAAATACACTATTTCGAAAAAAGTAACGCTGTCTAGATGTGGTTATTTCGAAAGAAAACCCTTCTTTTGAAATTACCCTTATTCCTTCTAAAATGAGGTTTAAGGGTAATTTCGAAAGAAGAGTTTTCTTTCAAAATAACCATGTCTAGACAGCATTTCTTTTTTCGAAATAGGGTATTTTGAAATAGCGCTCGGACGTGATTATGCAAATGAAGCGTGGGAAATTCAAATGCGCTCTTCATTTGCAATTTTGCTCAGGTGCATTTGTGTTCCTCTCTTGAAAGAGGAATGCAGTGTAGACATACCCTAGGTCTCAGCCTAGCTGTTGTTAGGTTCTTTGTAGGTCTTATTGCAATGGAGAGTTTTAAGGGAGATTTGAAGGAGGAAAATAACATGGCAGAATAAAGGGCACTGAGCACATAACACCTTTACTTTCCCATGGGTTCCTTGAGTTGTATGTTCCCTAGTTCCTACTTTCTTATGCCAGTAAAATCTATGGGCTCAGTACTGCACCTATATGCACATTTTCCTGGAAAGGGGAGCTGACAGGCTGTGCAGACTCCTGGATGAGATTGGGGGGGCAGGCTCCATGCTCCCAGAAGGGGTAGAGTTAAGGCATCCAGCCCAGAGCACACCATGCTTCCCTCCCCCCAGCCCTCAGAGTTGCCCGGAGCATGTGCACGGTGCTCAAGTAGAAATTTGGGCCTGGTGCTCTGACCACCTCCAGGTCTTGGGGCAACTGTCCCCTTAGCCCTCTTCCTATCTGCGAGCCTGCTTTTGGATATCTTCAGTTCAACGTGACTAACTGAGCTGGTCTCTCAAACTTCGTGAATCCTTTGGCTTCCCTCATTCTGACTCTAGACAACCCCATCCTTCATCTCGTAGTATGGAGTCCTATATGGCTTCTACTTGCCACATATCCAGATAGTGCCCAAATTTTGCTCTCTCCTCCACAACATCTGTCAATCACAAGAGCCATTGATCTGTGAAATCAAGAAATTCCCACAGGTCTATGGAACATCCAGATTGATATGCTGGTGAACCCTGGGCACTGAGATTCTGAAGCACATGGAAACAGTTAATTTCATAAATATTAAAGACATCCAGCTTTATGAAGCTAGATTTCTCCATCGCTAGAGTTTTGCACGGATACAAAACTCTACTCCAGAATGCCCCTAATTTTTTTTATGTCCATGTGGGGAATGAATTATGTGCACCAATATGGAGGTGGTGTGTGACCTATAACATCCATATTGGTGCACATCACAAAACTCATTCCGCATGTGGATGATGTGTGGCAGGATGGGCCAAGGGGCCAAGTGTGTAGAAGGGGGGACAGAGGGCTGGGGTGTGGGAGGGTGAATGCAATGGCTGGGGGTGCGGGCTCTACGGAGGGGCCAGGGATGCAGAGTTAGAGGTGCAGGAGGTTGTGGGGGATGGAGGGTGTGCTCAAGATGGGGGTGCAGGCTTTAGGATGGGGCTGTTGATGAAGGGTTTCAAGGAGATGCAGGCTGCCCTAGGCAGAGTGTACTATCCCCAACCCTCTGTCATTACAGAAACCCTTGGGTCACATGGAAAATGCCTCTTCAGGGCCCCAGCAGGACCTGGCCAAGGAGCCCTTGTCCTGGCATATCAAGGCTAGGTTTAGAGGGGGCTGAAGAAAGGGCACCTCTATACCAGCTGCAGCAGGCCCATGCAGGGGCTGGATTGAAGCTGAGGGAGGGGCACCTCCCCCCCCACCCCCCATCCATGGCAAATCGGGGGTAGTTCTGTACGAGGACCAGTGGGCAGAGGAGCCTCTTCTCACCACAGCCCTGAGCCCCTGTGCAGGGCTTAATAGGCAAATGTGCAGCCACACAACTTAGAGGGAACTTAGCTCTGTTCCCAAGAACTGTAGTAGCCAAGAACAATGTGGTGCTGCTGCTGCTGCCAGATGCCTGCACTTGCAGCTGTGCTGCCCCCCTCTGCATCTCCTGTCTGGGGTTGTACAACCCTACTGGGGGTGTTACAGCTGCATGGGAGGAGCTGCCAGTGTGGGGCACTGGCTTGTGGGAGCAGTAGCACTACATTTTTATCATTTGGCTGCTATGATTCTCAGGAGTAGAGCCCTGCAAATCAGCCTGTACCAACTTCCATCCACGGATGGAAATTTGTATCTGTGCAGGGCTCTACCCATAGTATCCGATATTGAAGAGAAGATAGACAGTGGAAGCTTGTCTCCTCAGGGGTTTTTGTTATCTTTGTTTGATTTATCCAGTGATTTAGTCTAGGTATTAGATAAATATAAACCATTCCAAAATACAATGAATTACAAAAATTGTTGTGCTAGGAGTTTCAAAGTCAACTCACTCCTCACTCTGCACTACATCAACAACAATAAAGTAACCCAACTTCCCCTATAGTCTGTATTAGGGTTCTGTTTATTAAATGTGTAAAAGAGCTTCACTGAAGTTCATGGGGCTTTGCATGATCACAGGAATCTGCCTTTATTAAGCTTATTGCAGGCTTGAGGCCTTAAACAAAGAATAAGAAAAAACTCTTAATTTCTGACTTGGCAGAATGTAGATTATGCTGGTAGTACTTATTCCTGGATAGAAATCCTTACTACACCATCAGTTAACAAAAATGTATGCTCATTTTTCTTCCTGTCTTACCAGGTTTAACTGTCTAAAATGTGGCTGCACAGGTGAAGCTAAGGATGCAAACTACAGGTATAGGTTGTCCCTAAAAGTTGCTGACACTAATGATTTGTTTGACATCACCGTGTTTGGAAGCTCTTTAGATCCATTCTTTGGGGTCACAGCAGGAAGTCTGCATAGGTAAAGGATTATTTTTAAATTATTTAACTCTCTTTTTCAACCTAACAATCTAGAGAGGGGTGCATGATGGGGCGGGGGGAGGTGCATGAGTGTCTACATTCATGGCTCAGTATTTTCTTAGAACAGTTTGCCAACTTGATATCTGAGCAGTATTCCTCAGCAAGCAGGTAAAAATTCAATCTGAGTAGATAGTGATTTATTTGTAAAGGAGAACCTAGGAAATATCCACTTGTTACAAGCATTTGACACCTATTGCCATGATATCTGGGCATTTTAAAAGACTTAAGTTCAGACATTAAAGATACAGTTCACACTGCATTTGGAGCTTGGTCCCTTATGTCCCTTTGTCATAAGTGACCATTCCTGGTCTGATAGCAATTTGCTAAATAGCGTAGCTTCCTCAGACTTACATACTTTTCTGCATCACTTAGGTGAAAAATATATTTTGTCTGATCATTCTAGATCTCATTAGAAGCATATCTCTGTTGCATTCCTTCGTGTTTGGACATTGAGGTAGAAAAAATGTCTTCTAGCTCTCCACTGAAGTGGTCAAGTTTGCATTTAGCAAGAAGAGAATTCTAGAGTTGCGGGTTTGCTACTGAGAACTCAACCACCAATTTCACCCTTTGGCCATCAAGTAAAGTCTCTGTCCTGACTATAAAACATTTTAGAATGGGATTTAACTTCATGAGAATTTTATGCATGACTTCAGTAGAAGCAGAGTTGGACCAAAGTTAATAGTTTCTGAAAACCCATCTTAATAGCTTCCTTAGATAAAGAATGCATTCCCACCAGTCTGATGTGCATTATCCTTTGCTAACTCCTATTACATACTTACTGTTTATGAAGCAGCTTCAGAAGAGTCATGTGATACCTCCCTCAGATTTCACATGCAAGTTGTGGTGGCTAGACAAAGCAGCTTGCTTTGTCTTACATTTTTAATGGTTAGAAAAATATTCTTGCTTAGCCTAATTTGGCACCTGTCCATTAATAGGCCCCATCATTAGAGTAATATGTGATACCATTTTCTTACCAACTGAAATTCTCTTGCTTCAGTTCCACGTTTTCTCAGTTCTTTTATCAGCAGTAGATAATATGAATTAAGGAATGCGTAGGGAATACACTTGCAGTGCTGCAATGGTACTTATTACACCATATCTCCTACTGGCATAAGTACTCCACCTCCCTGAGTTAATTCAAGCAGTCAAGAGAAAGTAGCTATATTGATAGGAGAAGCCTTCCCATCACCACAGCACTGACTACACCAGGGATCAGACATCTGCACACATGCTTCTATACATCTTTATTTTGTAGCAGAAGAATGCATCATGAATAGTTTATTTAAAAAGTCCACCGGTGAAGTGCAAGATGACTTCTATACTTCAAGATTGGTCAGACCAGCCAATCTTGCAGGACCCAAGGTGCTTGGCTGCGCCACATGGCTGGGCACCTCCGAGCCATGGCAGAGGCTGGGCGCCGGGAAGCACAGAGCCCTAAAGACATGGGGCCCAAGACAACCGCCTTGCTCTGAGGCCAGATCTGAGCTTGGTGTTAGCTTGAATTTATGGCCGTGTCTGCAGTAGGACAATAGACTGCTTTTACTATACTGTTATACCTGGAGTGGCACAACTCTCACTCCCCTTAGAGTGGACAAAGTTATCTTATTGTGAAAAGTGTTTAATACCAGTATAGCTATTCCCATACCAGAAGGGGAATAAGTTATTCAGGTATGTCGCCTTTATCCCAGTATAACTCCATCACAGTGTAGGTGGTACTGGTCTAACTGCCAGTAAAAACACACCTCTTACAGAAATGCTTATACTGTTATAAAAATTGTGTTCAGACTGGGCCTAAAACAAAATATGTCTGTTTACTCCATTATTTCCCTACTTGATACTTTTCCCAGTTATATGTGTATTCAAAAGAGAAGCAAGGAAGATCTGCAATGACAGTTGATTCTCTGCAGATTACTGCTTTGTCACTGCTAACTACGTACTCTGACTTCATCTTTTCATTCCACGTGTAGCTCAGCAACCTAACCCAATATCCCATCTTCAATATGGGTGCCCTAATCATAACTCTTTACATAGTATTTAAATTGTAATGTGCTTGTGCTAATACTTAACATTTAATTTTCTTCATTCAAGGTGTATTCAAGATTTTAACCAAGTATCAGGAGAGCTGGACAGAAATGCATCTCCAAGTGAGTTAATTCAAGCAGTCAAAACTTGTTTCATTGGGAGAAGATTTATATTTGGAGTGAAGGTAACTTTTCTCATTTTATCTGTTAGTTCTAGTTGAATCATGTACATTTTACTAGTCTTCAGGGTTTTAATGTAACATGTTCCCACATTGACAGTATTAGAGCATCATGTATGATGCATTCTGAGGACTGGAATACACAGCAGAAAAGGCAGTGGGAAAGGACATTAAGACAAGGAATCAAACCTGTGTTCTATTCTCAGTTCTGCTATTAAGTTTCCATGTAATTGAATAAGGCCCAGATCCACAAAAGGTATTTAGCAGCTTAAACCCCAAATTTAGGCATTTACGTTCCAGTCTTAGGCGGCACTGCCATGCACAAAACCTCCATTTGGCTGCTAGCTAGCATTGTGGGTACCTAAGGCCACTTGAACCTTCACCCTGAAAATGTAGGTGCCCCTTCACATCTAAACTTCTGCCTTTGGGCATCCAGGTGCCTGTTTCACAGCTAAGTACCAGTGCAATCCACGAACTGGGAAAATTTAGGCAAGAGGCCACTAGTTCACCATTGTGGGGTCTGATCCAATGGGCAAGTTCCGAGCATGGCTACCATATTGGGCCCCATTCAAAGTTTTCAGGGAAGTGCTGAGTTTTGTAACTTAGGCCAGTTCTGTGGTGTTAACATGCTAGTCGCTAGCCACTAGCCACGTGTAACTTTTTGGCCAGTTGAGTGTGGCTAGTTCACTATAGCAGTAGCCACTATGCTGGCTACGGCTTCAGAAATGGTTAGACACCATGGGTCTAGTGTCTAGATCACTCACCCTATGTGAGTATGTGGAAGACCCAGGTATGTGGAAGACCCAGGTTCAATTCCCCTCTCTGCCCAATTGCTTGGCCATGGGATATTCTGATCTCTCTCTCTCTCAGTGAAGCTAGTCCACTTTGTATAAATAATTTAAGCATTGGAGCCAGGACACTGGACTTGAGGTCTCTGGATGACCTACTACTGAACTATAGAGTAACTTTTCTCTTTCTTCTCAATGATTCCGTTTGGTTTTTTTTGTTTTTTTTTGTTTTTTTTAACTTGGTTACTGCCTGACAAGGTTCTCTGTAAGCTGCATGCTGGTGCAGCAGTTTTCTGAGCTCTGCTAAGAAGTTCAAAGGTCCTGCACAGGCAGGGAGCTCAGCTGATTTGTGGTGGGAGGGGCATCTCACAGAGCAAGCAGCTAAACTGAGCTATCTGTGTGCTTGAATTGAGGAGCTCCAACAGCCAGTAAAAAGGGAGATAAGGAGACAATTAGTGGCTGGAGGGATAAGGAGGGAGGGAGTAATTAATTGACTGAGTCAGAGGGAAGAGGAGTTTAAAGTGTCTCTCTTCAGGAGGAGAGAGGGGCAGAAATTCAGCACTGTCAAGCCTCCTGGGAAGGGGGAGATAAGGGACTGACTGCACAGGGTAAGTTGGGGAAAGAGAGGGTGGGTGGGTGCTGGCATTTGTGCTATGAGGTGGAGGCAGGGGACAGTTTCTTTGGGATGTCTGACTAGCTGCAGTCCTCTCTGTCTGACTGGGTTGAGGGGGGGAGCAGGCTGCTCTGGAAGTTTGTGTGCCAAGATATTTTCATGATTGCATTTCAAACAAAGTTTGCATAAAGTGTTAATTACTTAAGAAAGAAAAAGATTCTTTTAACAGAATGTTTTTGGAGTGTTGCAGATATCTAAAACTCTGAACTTTATGATTTTTTAAAAAATCTGTGTTACTAATTAATACATGGTATATTGTATTGCATTAAGGCCAGATCTTTGCTATTTGGTAGAGTTCTGGCTCTTACGAGTCAGAAGTGGCAAGTACTAGCTTGAGCTGTTAGAAAGCTTGATACATGTACTCCAAAGGTTAGTGTTAATTTTCTTTTTTATTTAATTTCATATTAAATATCGTATGCAGTGCTCCATGTTAATTATCACTTGTTTTAAAATATTTTCTTCCACACATGGACTGCTTAAAATTATGTGTGTGTTTTGTTTGTATTGGTGGTGCACATCCATACACCCACACTACCTCAATATTGGTGGTGCACATAAGAAATGTCAACCCGCCCAAGGATAGAAAATGTTAGGGGGAACACTGCTGCCAGGTAACCAGTGCTAAACAACTATAACTGCTACAAGTTGGTGTCTGCACTCACAAGTTCTTCATGCATATCAGTGTTAATAAAGGTCTTCACAGATCCAAAGACACTACTAGAAACTGATAGCTCAATGGATACCTCTTAAGTGTTGGCTATATTTTCATTTCAAACCTTCATATTAAGCATTTTCTACTTATGTAACCTCAGGTATTGTCAATCTAGACCAGGGGTCGGCAACCTTTTCAAACCAAAGAGGCAAACTACATCAAAATTCAGAACAAGTGGTCAAGAAGGAACCGTATAAGAATGCCCATTTGCATGACTGAAAAAATACAATGTAATGTTATTGAAAATTGATATGATGATTAATAGTAGCAGAAATTAAACATCTTTTTGCACATTTCTTTGAAGTTTACATCATAACTGGTCAAATTCAACTTGCACATATTCAGGCTGTCTTCTGTCAGTCTTGAGAGCAAAGTACCCTTGATGGGATTCAAATGAGAGAAAGCCTGCTCATACATATAGGTAGAGCCAAACATTGAAAGTAAGGCCAACCTGACATTCTGCATGGTGTTGTATGTGACAGGAAGTTCTTTCCAAGTTTGCAAAATCAGATGATCCTCACGCTCCAATTTCTTCATGTCAACCCATTTATGCAGTTTTGCCAATTCTGTATGTTGTCGACCAAGGCATTCTAAATCTGCTGTCCCCTGCCCCTCACCTGCCTCTGCTGTCTTGGCTCCTGCCCTTCTCGCTCTCCCCTCGGCCCTCCTGGTACCTGTCCCCCCCCATCCTCTCTGACCCATGTACCTGCCCTTCCTGTACCCACTCCTCCTCTCACTCCTCCCCCCCATCCTCTCTAACACCTCTCTCTTCCACTGCCCTGCCTCTCTCTTCTGCCCGTCCCTCCCCTCCCCTCCTCATGTCTGCCCTCCTGCTTCACCCCCACAGTCCTCCTGGCACCGTCACATTCCCTTACCCCCTGCACCTTTTGATGCCTCTTTCTTCCCTCACTGACCCTGCCTTCCCAAAACCTACCCCTTTGCCCTCGTCTTCCCTGGTGCCCACCCCCTCACCACCCTCTTCCCTAGTTCTCCTCATGTCCCTCTGCCCTCACGCATGACTTGTTCCATAGCCTGCCTTCTTCATGCCCACCCCTCTTTTCAACCCCTCATCTCCTGGCACTTACTCCCCTCTTCCTTCCTCTTGCCCCCATTGTCCCTCTCCTCTCCCACTGACACCTTACCATCCCCCCACTCCTTCTGCCCTTTTCCTCTCATTGTCTCCTTTTGACCCCCTGGGATTTCTCTCTCCTTCACTCTGCCTCTTGGTGCCTTCCCCTTTCTTCTCCTGCCCATGCCTCCTCCTCTCCCCTCAGCACGAGCCCTTTCCTCTCTTCACCCCCACCTTCTCCTTAGTTCTCCCCCTGCCCTTTCTTTCACCTTCTGCCTTCCTGACACCTGTGCCCCTCAACTCCCTTGAGTTTCCTGGTTCTGGGGCTGGGCCACATGGCAGGCAGTTGCCCTGTGTGCTGGGGTTGGAGCCGGGGCCACAATGCTATTTTTAGTACCCTGGCCCCAGCCCAGGAGCAGCTGCATCGTGGCTTGGCTCCAGTCCCAGCGCACGGGGCAGCCGCCCACCACGTGGCCCCATCCCAGGAGCAGCTGGGGCCCGGGCTATGTGGTGGATGCTGAAGTCAGGACCGTGATACTAAAAATAGCGCTGTGGCCCTGGCTCCAGTCCTGGCATGCGGAGCACTTGAGGGGGTGGACAGGCCTTGGCACACAAACTTATGGCCGGTGGAACGAAAGGCTGCGCTGGAAGGCCAAAACTTGACGGCAGCCCCCGCTCTCCCTCTGGGTAAGTGGATTCATGGAGCCTGAGGATCCATTCCTGCCTCAGAACCGGCTCCGGGCACTGAATTATAGCTCCTTGGTGCAGGGTGCTGGAGAGGGGACTGAAAGATTGAAGCTGCTACCACTGAGCTGCCAACTCTAGCAAGGGATTGGGGTAGGGGGTGGCTGGAAGGGGAGGATGGGAGGCAGGGCGGAAACCAGGAGGATGGGAGGGATGGACCAGGAGAAGGAAAGAGAAGGCAGTGCTGTGGAGAGGGACAAAGAGATGGGCAGGGGCTGGGAGACAAGGGAATGTGGGGAGGAGGGTGGCCCTAGCATGCAGCACAGGACTGGCCCTTGTGCCTCCCAGGGAAGAAACAACTAGCGGCCGAGCCAAGTTTCAAGGCCAAACCCAGCTACCGGCACACTGCTGCCTCCTCCCTCTTTTCCATGGGGCCGAGGACTGAAGCGGCAACTGCCCATCTCTGCTCCTCATGGCAGCACACCCCTTGTTTCAGGTCCTGAAACAGCTGTTTTTAAAAATGCAGGTGGCTGCTGGAGCTACAGCCAGCCACTGTATGGTGGCTCAGGGGGCTGGGGGGTACCCCATGCCCAGCCTCCCTGCAGGCCTCACTGCCAGCCCCTGCCCTTGCCGTGGTCCCGCCACCGGCCCGAAACAGCTGTTTTTAAACTGCTGGCAGCTGCCGAAGCTACAGACAGCTGCTGTGTGGCAGCTTGGGACAGTCCTGGCCCCTGCCCACCTGCCTGCGGTCATGGTCTCCCCCTCCTCACTCTCCCCCTAGAAGCCCAGCAGCATTTTACCTTCTAGGTGTAAGGAAGGTAAGTGCTTCTGTTGAGGAGGTGGGCGGAAGTACAATACTTTGTGCCCCGCCCCCTCGGTGCACAACCAGTCAGAGAGCCATATTTAGATCTCTTGAGAGCCATAGGTTGCCGCCCCCTGATCTAGACTGAAATTAGGATTAAAGCCTGAGAAATACTGGTTAGCTCCCACTCCCACAGATGTGATGGGAGTACTAGGTGCAATAGAAATAGATATAATGTAATTGAATAGTTGTGCAACCGCATGAAATCTTATCAGTTACATGACTATTTGATACTCCCTGGGGGTACGGCCCCTTGCTTTCTCTGTAGGAGGCAGCAAGGGGGCGGGCAGGCAGGTCCACTGAGCCAGCACATGCGGGGATCCAAAAGCCAGCTCCCTGTGCATATCAACTCCAGCCTGCCCCCTCACTCACCACACTGCTGCCACTCTTATCGGAGGCAGCAGCATGGGGGGCACAGGTGGACCCGGTGCTCGTGGGAAGCCTACTTAAAGCCAGCTCCTTACAGGTACCGGCTCCCGCTCCCCTCCCCCACCTTGCTGCCTGAATATTGGAAGTTGGAAGATGAGTTTTGTGACAACAGGTATTCACTAAGGTTCCAGTTCTCCTGCCTGTATGTATGAGGGTACTCTTTATGCACCTGAACAGTTATGTGGATGCGAATGAGGCTATTCACATTATAAGGTGTTTGAGGAGTGTCTAACCGGGTATAGTTGGGTACACCATCCACACATGCTCAGAGATTAAAACACTAGTGTTAAATTCTGCAGTAATTCAAACAGAAAGGGATTCCCTTAGCCTGTAAGTACCTGCATGGGGAACAAATATTGAATAATGGACTCTTTAGTCTATCAAGAAGGATAAATTTGGACTGGAAATAGGCATGTATTTTTATCAGTGAGTAATCAACCATTGGAACAACTTACCAAGGTTCATGGTGGATTCTCCATCACTGCTCCACCCATTCTCTAAAATGTCTGGTCTAGGAAATATTTTGA
The DNA here is from genome assembly GCA_032595735.1 of Pelochelys cantorii. Lineage (NCBI taxonomy): Eukaryota > Metazoa > Chordata > Testudines > Trionychidae > Pelochelys > Pelochelys cantorii. The sequence continues at coordinate 22,870,694 of CM064326.1, forward strand.
GAAAGTTCTGTGGCTTGTGCTATTCAAGAGGTCAGAATTGAGACAGTGGTCTCTTCTGGCCTGGGAATCTGCAAACATTCTACAGCAGGTGGCAACCTATGGCTTGTGAGAGATCTAAATATGGCTCTTCTGGAGTTCTCTCTAGAGTGCACGCCACAAAGAATTGTACTCCAGCCCACTTCCTCAGCAGCAGCACTCACCTTCCTTGCACCTGGAAGGTGGGCTTGTGGAACAGTAGGGGAGACCAGACCTGCGTGACAGGCGGCTGCCAGACCTGAAGCCGGCTGCAGTGCTGCTGTTCCCGGGCTGGGTGAGTGTGTACACTGGGCGTGTGGCCTGTGGCTACTGGAGCTAAAGCCAGCTGTGGTGCGGCTTCTCTGGGGCTGCGGTGTACCCTAGGCACGTGGTGGGCAACTGCTGGAGCCCGACTGTGGTGCGGCTGCTTTGGGACTAGGGCTGGGGTGTACCCCAGGTGCATGGCGGTGGCTGCTGGAGCTCAGGCCGACTGCTGTGTGGCAGTTGCTGGGGCTGGGGTACACCCCAAACCCCAGAGCAGCTGCACTGCAGCTTGGTCTCCAGCTCTGGCAGCTGTCACTGGGCCGGTGGCTGCCTGGCTGCTCTGGGGGTGGGCCATGTGGTCGGCATCTGCCAGAGTTGAAGCTGGCTGACGTGTGGCGGCTCTGGGGGCCAGGGCTGGAAGTCTTCAGCTCTGGCAGCCACCCACCACGTGTCTGGGAGTACATCCTGGCCTCAGAACCACTATGGGGCCAGTGGCTGCCCAGCTGTTCCTGGAGTGGACCACGTGGCAGGCAGCTGTAGTTTATTAGGAGAAATTTCCATCTAAGTTTTTTCTAACTGACTCTTGTGGAGAGCAGTAAAGTAACTGGAAGACATATCAAGCAGCACACATTTCCCCTTCCTGCTTGCTAACGTGAACATCTGGCTCTGTACAGGCTATATGGTGGCCAGGATTACTTCACTTTTACTATTGACCAGTATGAAAGTAAGGCCTTTTTCCTCTGCCTTAAGTTTTTAAAAAGAAAGGAGAAAAAAGATCCAAGATTACCTTCAGTCTCTTGAGTAAAAATATCTTGCAAATCTATTCTGAATCCACTGTTAAGTAGATAATCAGAAAACAACTTTTCCACACAGAAAACAACTTTTCCACTCTCTGTGGACAAAATGTTCAAGGCAACCTCAAAAACAAAAGAAAGATTAGATATTACATACCTTCAAAATCCCGATTCATTTCTCATCTAACCTTGAAGGTGCCTGAAGTTCAAACTTTGGCAGATAAATTTCTCAAGTACCTAAGTTTGTGGACCTGAAACCCTCTCCCCCCTCCCCCCACTCCAACTATTTGCCTTGAGGCCCCCACACTTAAATTTCATACAGGCATTGTTATATTCCACAACCTCCCTCCTCACCCCGCTATAAGACCACAAGGGGTTTGGCAGGTTGTGAAAGGACAGTACCTGTGAGAAATTTAAGTTACTTTCACTCCTGCCTTTAATACTGTTCATTTTAACAGCCATCATTCTCTCCACTCATTCAGGATCATGCATATTCAAGACGGATATTAGGACAAGAAGCAATGGGCTTAAATTGCAGCAAGGGGAGTTTAGTTTAGATATTAGGAAAACTTTCTAATTGTCAGGGTGGTTAAACACTGGAATAAATTGCCTAGGGAGGTTGTGGAATCTCCATCACTGTAGATATTTAAGAGCAGATTGGATAGACATCTGTCAGGGATGATCTAGATGGTGCTTTGTCCTGTTGTGAGGGCAGGGGATTGGACTTGATGACCCCTTGAGGTCCCTTCCTGTTCTAATGTTCTATTATTTTTATTTGATTGGTTTAAAAATCTTTCATGATGGTGTACTATTCTGTGATCCCTAACAGTAAAAATGGCGAAGAGAAAGAGCAGAGATGACGAGTACCGAAATTTTCAAAAGGAGTGGACAGACTTATATGCATTTGTGGATAAGTATGGATCTCCACACTGTCTCATTTGTAGTGAGACACTGTCCTCAAACAAAAAATGGAATTTAGAACGGCATTTCATGAAAAAACATGCAGCGTTTGCTACTAATTACCCTGAGGGTGATGCGCGAAAAAAAGCTTGCAAGGAGCTGCAGCAACAAATGAACGTTGGACAAAATAGCCTGCTCACATGCTCAAAAAAAGGTGGAAGCTTAAACTCGGCAAGTTTTGCAGGCTCGTACAGCATTATTCGAGAGGGGAAGCCTTTCACTGACGGGGATTATGTGAAGAGATGCATGCTAAAAATTGGTCATGAACTATTTGATGAGTTTCACAACAAGGACAAAATATTACAGAAAATTCAAGACATGCCTTTATCGGCAAAAACTGTTCATGAGACAGCTGTGAAAATGGCCCATCAAATTGAGAAGGAACAAATGCAAAAGCTGAGCACAGCTGCTTATTTTTCGTTTGCTTTGGACGAGACAACCGACATATGTGACATTAATCAGTTGTGTATTCTGGGACGATATATTTGTGGAAATGCTGTGCATGAAGAAATGATTGCAATATTACCAATGAAAAATCAGACAAGGGGCGAAGACATCCTTAAAACCGTGATGGACTTTGTAAACAAGAAAGAAATACCATTGGATAATCTTGTGTCTGTATGTACAGACAGTGCACCTAGCATGGTCAGCAAATACAGGGGATTCCTTACTCTTCTGTCAGAACAGCTGAACCGCCCGCTTTTGAACTTTCCCTGCATTGTGCATCAAGAGGCACTTTGTTTGCAATTTTGTGGAACTGAACTCGGAAATGTAATGGGACTGGTCGTTTGTATTGTCAATTGGATTCTTGCCCGAGCCCTTAATCACCGTCAATTTCAGTCACTGCTAGAGGAAGTAGATTCCGAATACCCCAATCTAATAATGCATAGCAATGTTCGTTGGTTATCCCGTGGCAAAGTTTTGTCTCATTTTGCCACCTGCATTAACGAGATTAAGTCATTTTTGGATATGAAGGGTGTCAAACACCCCGAGCTTTCAGATTGTGACTGGTTGCTCAAGTTTTACTATCTCGTCGACATTACTGGTCATTTGAATGAGTTGAACCTTACGCTACAAGGGCAAGGAAATACAGTCCTAACTCTGCAGCAGGCAGTGTTTGGATTTGAGTCAAAATTGACTGTCTTCATCAAAGATATTGAGACGGGCAGACTGGCACATTTTGAAAAATTGCGAATGTTTTGTGATTTGTATCAGATAGAGAATCCAAATAACAGCCTTGATTTGCAGCAGCTTGCTGGGTTTGTTTCTGAACTCCTAATGGCATTCAAGTCTCGTTTTGTTGAGTTTCATAAACACAGTGTTCTATTTACATTTATGATTTGTCCACATAAAACATCCATTGAAGAACTAGATTTGACAGTCATTCCAGGTATCTCGGTCAGCAATTTGGAAATGGAAATGGCAGATTTCAAGGAGTCGGATATCTGGGTGGAAAAATTTGTCAAGCTGAATTCTGATTTAGAATGCCTTGCTCAACAACGTGCAGAATTGGCAAAACTGCACAAATGGGCTGACATGAAGAAATTGGAGCGCGATGATCATCTGATTCTGCAAACTTGGAAAGAACTTCCTGTCACATATAACACCATGCAGAATGTCAGCTTGGCCTTACTTTCAATGTTTGGCTCTACCTATATGTGTGAGCAGGCTTTCTCTCATTTGAATCACATCAAAGGTACTTTGCACTCAAGATTGAGTGAAGACAGCCTGAATGCATGCATGAAGTTGAATTTGACCAGTTATGATGTAAACTTCAAAGAAATGTGTGAAAAGATGCAGCAGCCGAAGTCCCACTAAATAAAGTGTGAGTACAATATTTAATTTATGCCATTAATCATCATGTTAGTTATTAATAATATTAAGATGTATATTTTTAGTGATGCAAATGGGCATTCTTATGCGGCTTCTCGTTGATCATTTGTTCTGAATTTTGATGTAGTATAGCTCTTTGATTTGAAAAGGTTGCCGACCCCTGTTCTACAGTCTGTACCTTCCAGCCATACATACATAACATACACTACTGTCTTGTAAACCATATCTAATGCTACAATTGAGAGGGAGGAAACACCACAAACAGAGCTGCAGTCTATGGATTTTTTGAGGCAAATTATTTGTATTTTTGTCTTGTGAACTTGCAGGTAGTTATAATTTGGGTAGTTGCTCAGCTGTGACATTGCATATGGGATTTTTAAGCACTACATGAGCTTAAATTTTAAGCATTCCATGAACTGAGCCTTTCTTTTTCCAAGAATGCCTCTGTTTGCATCTGCAGTTTCCATTCTGTCACTGATACACAGGGGTGCAAATAGAATAACAGATGAGGCCTCCCAGAAAATATTGACCATACAGGGCCAGCACTGTTTAGACCTAACCAAGGGGATCCAGGTAATATTCTTCTCCCCTTCTAGCTGCCGTCTCTCCCCCAGGTATCAGAGTACCCCACTTCAAAACTTGCTTGGTACCTCATAGTTCAAAATAAGGTATCTGCTGACTAGTGACTAACTAGTCAGTTTTGCAATATGGCCCTCTTTGCAAGGTAGCCTTCTCTAGTGAAGTAGTTTTTCTTCTGCCCAGGTGTTGTCTTGTCTCCTCAGAATTTCTACTGAATTCACTCTGAAAATTCTTTGTATCATTGCTACAAATGCCTTCTGGCTAGAATGTCCTTTATGCTGTTATGGGAGAGCAGGTTTTCTTCTCTCTTCCCCAAATACCCTCCTTAAAAGGGGCGGTCTTTAAAATTAATTGTGCATGAGATTTGTTTGGACCTTTTTTGCTCTTAGTCTCCATAAAATTTTGCTCTGTATCCAGACAAATCATTACACTAATAAGCATAATGTGTTTTGTTTTGTTTTGTTTTTTTCAGAGTTCAGAAAACCATGATGGAGGGCACTCTATTTCTGGCAGCATTTTGCAAAACTGCTCCAAAATTAATAGACTTACAAGAGATTTTAAAGCCTGCCAAATCTTTCTGCCTTACGCTAATGTTGCCGGCTTTACTGTTATCAGCTACTTCCATCAGCTCCTGCAATCTGCTAATTTCAAGAGCAGTGACAGCAGCTCACAGCGACCTGATTGTCCTTTAACTGGAATAGATCAGCCTAGCAGTGAGCTCAGCAGCTTGTGTAGCTCTGGCAGCAACTCATGTTTGGTTACATCGAGTGCCCAAGAGAGCTTTTCAGGACCCTGGCAACAGTCCTTTGGCCTGACTTCTTCATCAGTTGATTGGATAACAACAGAAGATTTTTCAACTTTAGAATTGGGTGACGTTGCTGTTAAACAGTGTAAACTACAGAAGCAGCATTTCTCTGCAGAACTATGTCACTTAAGTCCCAGCAACCACACCATTCAAGATTTGCAGCTCTGTAACTCTGTGAATGAGAGAAATGAACAGGAAGATAATGAATTCAGTTCACTACCTAGTCAGTCAGACACAATCTCTTCAACTGAAAAACTAGAGAACTTCTCTTTTTTAAAGAGAGAACGGCCACTTGACTGGAACACCCCCAGATTGTTACAAAGCCCATTGGATTTGGGGGGAAAATACTCTTGCCCTGAAATTATCAGCAGACATGATTACTCTCGAGAAAAATCTTGGAACTCCTTGCATTGCCAGAGAAAAGATTTTTCATTTTGCTCCTCAGCAGTGTTTCAAAATCATGGAAGTGCAGCTGGAACTTCTCAGGATGACTTTATGATTTGGGACGAGTTGCCATTCTCTGAAAGTCTAAATGAATTCATAGCTAGAATTGAAAACAAAAAGAACACCGTCTTCCCAGTAGGTCTCGATGCTTATAAATGTTCTCATGAAAAAAGTGAGTTGGATGAAAGTCCTAGCAAAACATCTTGTAGGCAAGGCATTGTGGTGGTGGATTTGCAGGCAGTACGTACGACAGGGAGCTTACCACAAGTAGCAGAGAATGTGAACACTTGCAAAGAGCATATTCTTTCCTGCCATCAATCAAACCTCACTCTTGTAAATGGCCGTGTATCACAAAGTGAGCCTTTGTACAGCGTTTTGTCTACAAGTACTAAGGGAGGCAAGGAGTCTGACTCTATACCTAGTACTAGTAGAGGTGTGTTATCACAATCCTTGACAGTTAGAGCAAAAGATTCTCTTTCAGAGGACAGTTTTCTACAATGTGAGGAAGCAAATGTTAACATTTCAACCAATGCCCGTTCTTTCAGCGATCTTCAGGGTACCATGAAAGATGCAGAAAGCTGGTATTTACAAAGGAGAGAGAAACCTACGCACTTACATTCTCTATATGATGGCTTATATGATGGCTGTGTAGCCGAATGGGAAAATAAAGAAAATTGTAGTTATCCACCAACCCAGAGAACAGATCTTAAAAGTTCTCAGGAACTGGGCTGTGATTCAGTAGCTCCCTACAAAGCTAAAATGATGTGTAAGAGAGAGTTAAAACCATTAACTGAATTGCAAGAAAATATAGTTAGAACTATAAACCAGAATGACTTGCTACAGAACAACTCCAACCACCCCAATAGCAGCTACAATGCTTCTGCTGATCTCTTTGATGCTAGTGCCAGAGAGATAGAAACCATCATAGAATTTTCAAGTAAGTCTCACACCTCTTCAGCACATGAAGATGTTCTGACTGCAAAGTGCACAGCATCTGAATTAGCACTTAGTCCATTAGGTGTTAGCTACAGCTATTCAGAATGCAGATCCTCACCTAGTTTGCCATCTCCTTTTGGTAAACACAGTACACCTATAAGTTTACTTTATGATTCAGAACTTGATCTGGTAGCTACCCAGAACTTTGTTCCTTATTCACAGTCGACTCCTGTTGCAAGACCTCTTCAAAAATTCAGATCACATAGTGGAAGAGAATCATTTCTCCCTAAATTGACACCTAAAAGTCCTACTAAAATCTACTGCAAATGCAAACAGTCTAGGCCTTCTTTTAAAAATACTTTATTAAGACAGCTTACCAGCAAGTTCCTGAAACACAAAAGATCAAGTAATACAACCATCAGTAAGTCTGTTTCACAGCAGTCGTTTATCAATAATGAGTTGCCGGAGAATGACTCTAAAGAATGGGTTCCTCCATCAGCAAAAAAATTGTTACAGCCAGTTGCATTTTCTAATTTAAAAACAGATGAATTGCAAGCCAGGAGCCTAGATATTTCTGAAAACAAAGCCAACAGTGGAAAGCCAAAAACTGATGCATGTTTAAGAAGCAGAAAATTAAATCCTATGAATAGAACTGGGATTCCAACAACTCCTACATCTGCAAGTGCTGCTAAGGCCTTGCTTCTAAAAGGTGTGGTCTCTGGAACTTCTGCCTGCTCAGAAACCAAGAAAAGCCCTCCATGTGTAGCTTATTTAGTGAGTGGATTGGATGAGGCAGTTAGCTGGTCTCCTGAACTGTTTACAGAAAAATACTATTTCTAAGTAATGAGGGTTTTGGGGAAAAAAGCCTCATCTTGAAACTTGACAATATTGCATTTGTCATTCTGTTTAATTTTTTCAAAAGTTTAATTATTCGTATGTCCCTTGGTATCTGTCTTGTTTAAGATGAATTATGCCTAACTGCAAAGACTTTTGTCCTATATGGAGGTTGGGGAACACAAAACTCTGCAGTCACTTTATTTTACTGTGGATGAAATAAGCTATGAAATGTCAAAACTTTTTTGTTTCACATTAATAGGCTACTCAGCCTTACTTTTCAAACCTATTCAAGCAAAGACTTACCTAGCCAATAACTGTACCTTCCCCAGAGAAAGAGAGAGTTGTTGAAAACACTGGCTCTGTATTCTGCTTCCAATGAAATCCTTTTGTGGAAGGCCAACTTTGCTATTTTTGGACCTATTGGGAAATATATCACAGGAGGGAATAAATTCAGTTCTAAAACAGTGAGTATTGTGACTGTAACTAGACATCAGATCACCTGGGTTCAGGTCCATCTCTGCTACCCATTTAGCTTCTTTGAAGGAGGTCATTATGATATTTCTAATGCTCCTGTCTTGGCACCTGGAACCATATCTAGTCTCCCAGTCAGAGGAGGCAGTAGGAGACTTTTCATTATGTCGGGGCCACTGGAATGGTCTCCAAGCCATTCACTATCTCTGGGCTTTAGATTTTTCAATCTGTAAAAGAGAACTTGGCCACTGAGAGCTGCTGAAAAGAAGCATGTAAATGCAGATCTATTTCTGTTCCCAATCTGCCTAACAGCAGCTTTCCTTTATATTCAGCATGGACGTTTTATCTGCCAGCGTGGCCATGCAACTCCTACCCGTGGACTTTGATGTTCATCTGGCAAGAGGGGTCATTCAGTTAGCATGAGATGCTCCTTCCTTCTTAGGTGCTGAGCCTATTGGTACTGCAGTGTTCCTGCAAGCCGCAAAAGAAAAGTTATTAGTAGATTTATAGCAAGGCTCCCTAATATCCCTGACCAAATCTACTTTAAAAGGAGCTTTTTAGTTGTGTTCAGTGATGTACACTCAGTACCTCATGCCCATTGACAATCTGATTTTCAGTAGCCTGTGAGGTGGAGCAGAGTCTCCATCTGTACAGTGCAGGTAGGGAAGCACAGAGAGTCAGTGACTTGCCTGAAGTCAGAAGAAGTCTGTGATACAGACAGTCATAGAACCCAGATTGCCTTAGTCCCAGACTAGAAACTTAAGCACAGGCAGACCATTTTTCCTCTCTCCCTTCCACTGCTCATTGTGGCACTGACAGTGAGCAACAGTTCTCCCCAATTCTGGGATTCCTACAGCACAAGATGGTGAAGGAAAATAGCTGGGCCTGCAGGAATGTTCTGCCAGCTCTATCCTATCTGTGGATCCTAGACAGACGTACAACATATGAGAAGAAAACACAGAGGCTCTGCTACACCATAAAGTACAAAATATAAAAAAGTAAATAGGAAAAAAATCTACATTCTTTACCTTCTTGATCAGTGCCATCTAAAAACAAGTGATCATCATCACAAGTGGTGGGCAGCGGGCCCAAGAGTCCAACCAGCTGCAGCATGGAGATAGCTAGTGATCCTCCACATGGTATAAGTGTAATCTCTGCCCCTCATGCTGTATGTGCAGACTCCCTAAACAGCCACTGAGTGGAACACACTGATAAGGTGAGCAGATATGCAGATGTAAAAGCCCTAGATGGTGTGCTATTGCAGCAGAAAGCAGCATGTTTCCCTGTGGGACATGCAGCAGCCCAGAGACCTTGCAGCAATCGGCGGAGTACAGGGAACATGCTGCAGTTGGAGCACCAGAAGCAGGCAGGCTAGTGTGGATATTTTGCACTAGTTCAGTCATGCTAGTGCAGTTCTTAACTGCAGGTGAGAAGGTGTGATTCTGAGTCTTGGCAGTGTGCACTTGTGCCCGTATGGTCAATTTACAGGGAATCACCTCACAAGTTATGTGGCATATTTGACTAAGTCCTATATGCAAGTTGCCATCTACCAGTCAGTCGCACCCAAATGCACTGAGGGGCTATCTGGCATGGGTGCCTGGAAATACATATTACCAAGGCTATTTTATGTAGAAGATAGACCTGGGCTCAGGGAAGGCAAGTATCCAGCTGGCATTGAAATAAACAGTTCAGCTTCAGTGATTCCCTCCATTCTAGTCACTGTGGTGTTCATTATGGGAAAACACCTACATAAGGATACAGCTTCACTGCTAGTTCAGGCAAGTAACCAAGGACTAGGATCTGCACTAATGGAGAGTGGCAATGCAAATATACATTACAGCTGCACTACCGCTGATGTCAGTAGGGTTTGGCCAAATTTTAGACCTTAGTTCCTGAAATGTCTTGCTCTGCAGCAGCTGAACTGTGAAATACAAAGCCACAGGAATATAACAAGATTGTGCCACATTTTGGCTCCACATCTGCTGGATGGCAGAACATGCAAGGTAAGACCTAATCTTCTGTGGTGTTCAGCTAAAGGTGATGGTAACAGAGCCCAGCAGCAGAAAGCTTAAATTATGTGCCAGTACAAAGTGTGGTTAAAGCAAATGCATGCCCTAAACCCACTTCGCATGTCTATGCCAGCCATTTACTTACAGGGAAATACCCTAGCACCTCCTAATGTAGAGATCTGAAAGTCTCATGTTAACAGAGCTGGTGACAGACTTTGCTGAGGTTGGAGGGACAGCATTGGGGCAGGGTCTCTGGCAGAAGGGGGACAAGGGCTAATCAGCCCTCAGTGCTTCCCAGACTGTGCCTCCACCAGCCAGTCCTCAGCATTCCTGAGACCATGACATGTGTGACTCGATTTAAATGGCCCATGGCTCCAACTGATGCTGCTTCGACTGCCCCTCCTCCATTGGCAGCTCTGCACAGGAGGAGGGAAATATTGGTTGATTTTACACTTATGGCCCCATTGTAGCACCTCCCTTGTCTCCTTTTTTCCTGGAGTGCTCTCTGTTTTGCTAACTGTCCCAGCCAGCTTGTGAGGAGTGGAGCAGAAGAGGCTGCCTGAAGACATGATGGTGCTGCTCCATGCAACAACCAAAGTCTAGCTGCTGGCAAAAGGTTGCACAAGAATTTGACACACCCCACTCTCAAAGCATCTGCTAACCCCTGCAGCAGGAGCAGCCCTGCTGAGAGGCAGTTATACAAAGTACTTTGGGAATTCTGTGCCACTGCACAATGCAGTATGTGGCAGAAATTAAACTTATGCATGCAGGATTTCCTCCCTCCCCCAAACGTGGGCTGCATTGCTCCTAGCAACCCCTGGACCCTGCAGAATCCAGCTTGCATATAGAAGACATTGCTGGAGGGAAGGAGTAGGACCTAGAGCAGTGGTCACCAACCAGTCGATCGCGGCAGCAAGCTGGCCAAGCAGCTGCCCCTCTTTGATCCAGCCCAGCTGGAGCACGGTGCAGCCTCAGGCTGAACACCCTGCCTGGGTGGCTGCCCCTATTTGCTCCAGGCCAGCTGGGCCATGGCATTCAGCCCACTGATGCTGAGCTGCTCCTGTTCGTTAACTTGCTGGCTGAGAGGGGGGTCCCCCCTCTTGCCTCCTGCTCCAGGAGGGGGCTGGGCGGCTGGCACACTGGAGCTACCCTACGCTACTCCCCACAGGCTGTGAGTGGGGTTGGAGAACCACCTTCCCCAGCACCTCACTGCACCCAGCTGGGTTGTGTGCGGGTTTGGGAAGCCCCTTCCCCAGCACCCCGCTGCACCTGGCCTAGCTGAAGCCAGCCCCGGTCTTTGCCTGCCTCAGAACCGGAGCCACTGCCTGCAGGCAAAGAGCTGGGATGGGCAGGGAAGAGACTCTGCTCCCCACCTCCACCCCTGTGCTGCTTCCTGGAGGCTGCGAGTCCCAGCGCTGCTGTCCTGCCAGTGAGTGTGCTGCCAGTACAGGAGTGTGAGGGAAGGAGGGAGGGGAAAGGAGGATGCTGGAGCAGGATTAGAGGGGTCAGGGGTTGCACTGGGGATTGGGGCGATTTAGGGGATCAGGATGTGGGATAGGATGGGACTGGAAGGGGTTGGGCAGGGGTTATGCAGGGGATCAGGCTGCAAGGGCAGGATGGGAGGAGACGGGGTTGCACTGTGGAGCATGGGGTGATTTAGGGGATCAGGCTGTAGGGCAGGATGAGACGGGGAAGGGGTTGCACTGGGGGGCATGGGGTGATGCAGGGGGTCAGGCTGGGGGGAATCAAGGGGCTGAGGGGAGCGAGGCTGGAGCAGAGGGAAGATGTGAGGGGGGGATACAATTTTACTTTGCAGAAGTTGCACTTTCCTTTACTCCCCACTTCTTTGCCTCCCTCCCAAACTAGCTATTTGGCTGCATTCTCAATTTTTCACCTTTTCTGTATTACTGCCCCAACTCCTCCACCCCCACCCCCCCTCACTTACCCCCACCCCATGCCCTCTCTTGTCGCCAAACTCCCTCTCGTACCCACGCCCTCTCCTGCCCCCAAACTCCCTTTCAGACCCTGCACCGCACCTCCCACCCAGATCCTGCATCCTTATCCCTCTTGCTGTTGGCCCTGTCCTGCACATTGAGCACCTCATTTTTGTTCCCAACCCAGAGCCTATGGGGGGTGGGCCACAAAATCCATTAACTGACACCCCAGAAAAGTAAATCTGGCCTGTGGGAAGCTCTGAACCTCAGTCCTCCCTGCCCCTTCCCCTTGCCTTCTGGGGGCTGGAGTGCCAGAGGAGTGAGGTGTCTCGGGGCCACATCAGTGAGGGTTGGGGGTTTTGGAAGGTGTTTTTTTGCTTCTCACTTGTGTGGTCCCCAATTGATTTTTCTGTGGGTTAGTGGCCCTGACCCAAAAAAGGTTCCCCACCCCTGCCATAAATGAATAAAACATTGAAACGGTTTGTGTTGGACAGAGTTAAAATGCCTAATCTGTTTAATTTAAATTAAACCATTCTTCCCCAGCTGCAGCACTAGCAAAATGGCTGGAGTGTAATTATGTCATGAACAGTGAGTTTCCATTAGCTAGTCCATGGGAAGGTGTCAGCCGGTGGTCAGGGCAGTGAGTGGTGTGTGTGTGTGTGTGTGTGTGTGTGTATTATACACCTGAGACTTCAACTGCTAGGACTGGGGTCTCTTAGCAGCGGGCAACCTGGAGGAGGTTGACGGGTGCCCCAAGAAGTTTACAGGGAGAGCTTATTACACCTCAGCTTTTGACTGCTAGGATACACGATCCCTTCGCAGCGGGCAGCCTGGGGAGGCTGAGAGATGCCCCAACGGATCTGTCCCCTGGAAGCGACACGATCCAACGCTCAAGCTCTCCCTATATCTGTCCCTTATCACCGGCTGGAGTTCTTTTTAAAATTGTGCTTGGTTCTGTTACAGCAACTGAAGGAGTCAGGTCACAGCTTAAACAGTTACTATTTTATTGTTACAGGGTAAACTTAGCTGTTAAACGCTACTACTGTGTTACAGATAACAGCCACTACAAAGGACAGGACAGAAATTACACTAATAAGTCACTTACAGGTACCATGAAACCCTTTTGGTTCTCTGAGCTCTTATTAAATGCATGCAAAATAGACACCTAGCAGGTATATATTCTCACCCCTGCGTTCCAGACTTGGCGTGGCGAGCGTCTTTCTCTCAATCCCTCGGGAAGAAATAGGGCGAGGTTGGGCGTCCCACAGACCTCGGGAGACAACCAATACCTGCTGGCAGGTGTAGATGATTGGAGCTCAAATGGGGTGGGCTACTAAACCCCTCTTTATACCCCTTGGGTCATGTAGGCTTCTTCCTGGTCTCAAGTGGCCAATTAGGAAAAATGGCTTTGAATGCCAAGTTTCCCATGAAGGGTGCAAAGCATAATTCACACCTGGGAAAATGCAGACAATGGGCACCTCTGGTATGTGATGGGCGAAGATTCCTCTCCTGGGACAGTGCAGGCGTGTCAATTACTGGTACTAGCCATCAGGGCGGCAGGAGGCCCCGGGTTGTCAGCTAGCCCATTTACTGTCTGGTTTCTGTTTATGGTAGAGTCAGGGACAGGCAGCACACCTGCGTTCCCAGGGCATCAAAGGCTGACTGCCTTTCTCTTGCTCTCTCGGGGGGGGCGGGGACAAGATGGGGTTCATGTCTGGCTACAGAAGGTTTGGAGAGGGCAGGGCCTTGAGAAAGGGGTGGGGTCTCGGGGAAGGGATGGGGTAGATCTTAACTTGCCCTGAGATTTAAAAAGTGATCTTGGGTGTAAAAGAGTTGGAGACCACTGACCTAGAGGCTTTCTGGCAGCTGCAGTTTCCTATGTGTTGCCCTCTCTTTTCCTGGGGGTGGAGCCATGCTGGGAACTCTATACAAGTGTAGCACTCAGCATCAGGTTATTTCTCTCTCTGGATCCCTAAGCTATGGTGGGAAGTGGGATGGGTATCTGGGCGAGGGGGCCTTGTGGCTGGGCTCTAGGAGGCAAAGGGATTGGGTGTATTGGCTGGGGTAAGATCCATGGCTGGGCTCTAAGCCTATGTCTACACTGCCCCCTCTTGAGGAAAAACATGCAAATGAGGCTGTGTGGAATATTGCCATGCCTCATTTGCATAATTAATGAGGCTCCATTTTTGCGCAAACCCCTCCTCTTGCGCAAGAGCTGTTCTGCCTTTTTTTCTGGAAGAACGGCTCTTGTGCAAGAGGGGGGTTTTGCGCAAAAACAGAGCCTCAATTATGCAAATGAGGCACAGTGATATGCCACACTTAGCCTCATTTGCATATGTTTTTCTGCAAGAGAGGGGCAGTGTAGACATAGCCTGAGGGGATGGAGTTAGAGGCATCTGGCCCCTAATTGGGCTCAGAGGGGAGAAGGGAGCACAGCATAGGAACTGGCTGTCAGAGAGGTTTCTTTTACTCTTGGAGGCAATGCTGTATGTGCCAATACCATCAGACATACTTGCTGGCAGGTACTATATTTTGACATGAATTACCAAAATAAAGCTGGTGTGGTTATATAATGTTGTGTTTTACATGTAACACATAATTTTAAAATACTGTGCCCAGAATTAACTGTGGTGCAGAAGGCCCCCAGGAGTAACAGCATGGGTAGGGCACCCCCATCTGCATGCAGCTGCACCAGCCTGGAGTGCTCAGCCCCCCTGCTGTTACACAGCCCTATTATTATCCATTCCAGTGTGGCAGTGAGGGGCTCCAAGCTTGTCTCTAGCCTCTATCCTCCTCCCCCAACATGAAGCAGGAGTTGCTAATGCCAGTGTTCTTGCAGGGGACATTTTCTGTGTTCTAGTGCCCCATGTTTTCCTTGGGTTAGGATGTCTCCCTCCCCCTCCTACTGCAGAGTTGCTCCCGGCTGCCTCTCGCTCCAGAACTCATCTTTTAATAATGCCACTGATTAAAAACAGCTGCTAGTTGAGGCACATGGAGGAAGCCCTGTCTTTAGTGTGGTGGCCCTGTCTTTAGTGACACAGCAGTTTGCCAAGGTGAGGGGTTTCAAGGTCAATGAGTGAGTCTACAAGGGCTAGGGATGTGAATGGTTAACTGGTGGGCTGATACAACCCCACTGCCACTGGGGAAGGGGGCTGTTCCAGCTCTGCAGGGCCTGCTGCAGGCAGGGATGCTCTAGCCTGGCCAGAGCAGCCTCTGGTTGTGGTGGGCAGTGCAGGAGCCTGCTCCAGCCTGGCTGTGATGGGCAGGGCTTGCTCCAGCACAGCCACCCCTGTTTAATCCATTAATGGGTTAAATATAGCATTTAACCAGTTAACTGATTAACTGGGATTTTACATCCCAAATAAGGGATAGATTTCCCCTCTGCTCCTCAGGCTTCACTCTTTTGAAGGGAAAAAGAGATTTATTCATAATCACCCTCAGTTTTTCTTAAGCACTAGTGTTGGTGTAAGTACTGCACTCCAAACTTTGCTCATTTCAGGGGGTAGTCAGCTTTAAAAGAAGGCCATGTTAAAACTAGAAGGCTAAAGTTTTATGTAGTCTAGAGCCTGAATTTGAAGACTTAGATCAGACAAGTTTTTTTTGTTTTTTTTTTTAAGTCCACACACAATCCTTCTAGTTGTAACATGAAAATACCAGGGTCCTAGAGATGGTCCCAAGCCAAAAGTACTGGGATGGGAACCTCCTGCCCATTTCAGCTCTGATCCAAACTTGGGTCTATTGCTACCGGGGTGGAATAATTTAAAACAAAATTATTTAAATCACCACTTTTAATCAGAAATTAAAACAGCAAGCAGGAACCCTTGATTTAAATATTGAAGTTAAATCATGTTTTACAGTTGTACTTTTTATTTTCTTAAAGAGATTCCCATTAACTACTAAAACATGTTGATTTGCAACTAAATATAGCCTTAACGCTAAATGTGATGCTTCTTTTTGCTAGTCAAGAGGATATTCTCTCCCCCCCCCCCCACACACACACATTTAAGCAATTAAATATCTTACCTTATTTATTCAAATCTTAATTTTAATTATGTTAAATGCATCATTCACATTTTTTCTGTTTACAAGATTAATTCTTGACTTATGTCATGCTCTATTTGGAAGGAAGTTTGAAGCAATTAAATATACAAAAACAGTATTTTAATTTTTTTTATTAAAACTACCTTAAATAGGCTAGACACAAGGAAAAAATTGTCAAAAAATTTTGAATTAAAACTAACTTATTAAATATTTGTAGTTAATGAATTTAAATAATTGTTCCTAATTACCATGAGGTTCAAGGTATTAGAACTGGTAAATCTCATCCTCCCACCTACTTTTTATTCATAGGTCAGAGGAGGAAAACAAGCTTTCCTTGTTTTTTTTTAGCTCCAGTAGGTCTCAATTTTGAATTAACTGAAATGAAGCATTTATTCTCTTTGAAACTGCAGAAGAGATCACTACTGTCAAAAGCTGCGCTAGCATATCAGCCAACTGGTTCCTCCAACCCTTCTCCCTCCAATCCAAACACTTTGAATAAAAATCACTGATTTTTATTCATTCTGATCTTTACTAAGATGCCAGTTTGATTTGTTTCAACTCTGGAAACACACAGTATTGTAAAGAGTTGTTCTGCATTCGTGTACCACTGCCCTCTAGTGGTGGAATTGCTATTTCAATTATGTGCTCTAGAACCCTGTCTTTTCACATGCAAATAGAAATTCTCTTTTGGCTCATCTGGCATTTACTGATGCTCACAATTATGAAAGCTCTATCCCTGCTCTTGCTGCGCAATTCCTAGTGACTGTGTTGTGCCACATAGCAACAATCACGGAAGTCATCGGTGGCTTTAGTAATGATACACTAACATTAAATACTGTGTTCTTAAAGTACATCAGAGTTTTTTAAAACATTGGAAAGGGAACTTCACACATGTCAAAGTCTCACTGGGTGTGAGACTTAGGCATCAGCATGCCATCTCACACTCACATATTAATGGAAACCACTTTTGAAGAGGTTGAGCACTTTGTTGGCAGATACCAGCAGTACATGTTCAGTGTCTCTCCACCAGAGACAGAGACATTACCAGAGAAGTTGGTTAATTACCACTTGATGCAGAAATCAGCTATCCTTCAGTGTGTATGGGTTATCTGATGCAGATAACACTACTGTGCAATACAGAATGGGTACTGTAATCATATATTAGCAATGTCAAAAGCTCTAGTGGTCTCACGTTCCCAATACTGGCCAGGAGTGGTAGGCTTGTCTGTCTTAGTTTTACCTCACACAATTGCAGGAGAAGAGAGAGTGTTCAATCTTGTTCAAAATGCTAAGACACTAGTCAGCTGAAATCTTGAACTAGATGGGCCACAGTCCTCTGTTATCCAAATGATCTGGCAAATCTTGAGCCATGTTTCTAAGTAATAAAAATAGCAAAGGGCATGGCAACATAAAGCCCATGAAAAATGTGAAACTAAATTAGATATTAAAAGAAATGTGGATTGTGAATCCTTTTATCTGTGGTGTATTAGATTAATTAAATTCAATGTAATTTATTTTTAACATTCATTTATTGCATTGTTTTATTTTAATTATTTTTAAAATGAGTAGTCCTGTGGCACATTAGAAATTAACCAATATATATATTATAGTATCATGAACTTTTGTGGGTAAAACCCACTTCTTCAGATGAGCTGGAGTGGAAAAAACAGGAACCCAGAATTTATAACAGAAAAAGAAGAGGGTGAGAGTGGAAAAAAAAAGTACCTGTTAATTGTAATGAGGCTAATTGAGTGGGCTGGAAGTGTCCCATACTTAGCTTTTGATGTAAATGAGGTGTTAAATGTATGGAAGGCTGGCTTTATAATGGGAAATTCAGTTAAGGCCATGGTCACCAACCGGTAGATCACGATCTACCGGTCGATCTCAGGGGCTCTAAGAGTCGCTCTTGAGCCCTCTCTGAACTGTGCACCTGCGCAGCACATTTACATTGGATTTCCTCATTTGAGGAGCAGCTACTCACCGAGCAACAACACAGGTGAGTAGCTGCGCAAAATGGTGGGAGCTGGGAGTTCGGGAGGGCTGAAACACCCCGGCCAGCTGGCTGTGGCTTTCAGCAGAAAGAGGCTGTTCCGTGCTCCAGCTGATCGCCTGCTTCTCCTCTGCGCCTGCCCATGTGGAGCGTGGGGCACCCTGGCTGAGCGCCATGGCCAGCTGGCCGGGCAGCCGCTTCTCTTCGCTCCAGCCCGGCTGCCCTGCGCTCAGCCCAGGGAGGCTGTGCCTAGCTCCAGCTGTGCTGGAGCAAGCTTCCCAGGCTGAGAGCAGGGCAGCCGGGCTGGAGCGAAGAGAAGCGGCTTCTCTTCGCTCCCGCCTGGCTGCCCTGTGCTCAGCCCGGAGGGAGCGTGGGACGGAGGCTTCCCTCCGTGGCTGGTGTAGGGGACTCCCTGCCCCCAAACCTTGTTCCCTCTCCCCTGCCCCCAAACCTGTCCCTCACCCTCCTGCCCCCCTGTTCCCTCTCCCCCCCCCGCAGAAACCAGTTCCCTCTGGCACCCTGTCCCCCTGCCTTCCCCACTACAGAAACCTGTCTCCCTGCTCCCTTGCTGCAGAAACCTGTCCTTCTGGCACCCTGCCCCCTCTCCCCTGCCCCCACTGGCACCCTGTTCCCTGCCCCAGAACCCACTAGCCCCCCTCCCCAGTACTATGTCCCTTGCTCCCAAATGACTTTTCTATGGGTCAGTGACCCCTGACTCAAGGCAGGTTCCCTGCCATTCTCAAATAAAGACAATGCAGAAACTTTTTGTGTTTAACATAGTATTTTATTTAAAAATGAAGCCTGCCAACAGACCCCCATCTGGCCACAACCACTCCTGCATTTCCTCTTCCCCAGACCCTAGATCTGACCCTATCATACACTGGAACCCCCTGCCCTGAGCCCCTCACATACTCCAACCCAAATTCCTGCACCCTCATATCCACAAGCCTGTGGCTTGCTTAGTACCCCAACACTGCCCGGCCTGGAGCCCCCTCCCCGAGCCAATGTCCCCTTCTCCACCTCCTCCTGCATCCAGATTTCCTTGCAGAGCTTGCACCTCTCACCCCTTCCCGCACCCAAATCGCTCATTCCCACCCCAGAGACTACACGTCCTGTCTCAACCCAGCGAGGGTCTGGCTAGACTGCAGGAGTTTTTCAGGATTCTGGAGATATCCCAGAAAAACTCTTCTGCATCCAGGGTTGCATTTGTTCTTTCGCTTTTTTTAGTGGAAGAGCAAACATGCTCTTTTGGTCACCCCTATATTCCTCTTTCCACAAAGAATAAGGGGGCTTCCAAAAGAAGGGTTTTTTTCTGACATTTGGTCCAGTCCAGACAGGCCAAATGTTGGAAAAACCTCTTCCTACAGAAGAATTTTTTTTTTAAAAAAAGCAGAGGTATAAGGATTGGGGATAGCAAGTGATGGAGAGGAGGAGAATAGAGAGGGCGGGGCTTCAAGGAAGGGGTGGGGCAGTAGATCTTGGCTTGGTTTGTCATTTAAATAGTGAGATTGGGTGTAAAAAGGTTGGAGACCACTGAGTTAAGGTTTTTGTCCTTTAATTATTTTGTATTTATTTTGGAATTTGACAGGGGGAGAGGAATAGCTCAGTGGTTTGAGCATTGGCCTGCTACTTCCAGGGTTGTGAGTTCAATCCTTGGGGGGCCATTTAGGAATCTGGGGCAAATCTGTCAGGGATGGTACTTGGTCCTACTGTAAGGGCAGGGGACTGGACTCAATGACTTCTCAAGGTCCCTTCCAGCTCTATGAGATGGTATGGTATAATTTTCAGTAACAGAATACTATATACACCATGAATTTGTATAGTAAACTGTTTCTCAAATGGTGTGAGCACCATAAGGTGATAGTCAAAACAAACATTGCTTTGGTAACAAAATAACTGATTTAGGTGTATATAAAAATATGTTTTTAATATTTCTCTTGGACTATCACTGACTGTATGCCTAAATGGGATTAACAACTCTGGTCCAATCAAGGGCTCTCCAACCATCCAGATTTTCATTTCAACCAGCAAATAATTGTTTTTATTAAAATCCACTGGTTAACATTGCATATAGAATTCTTGTATGTCCTAGACTTTAGGATGAAATAAACAAATGTTAGCTTTCTTGGCAACAGAAGCTTAATTACCATACAAAAACCAAATACTGCTGGTAGTTTGATTCATAGTTTTATAATAGTATCTTTCATTTTCAAAATAGGACATTGCCCCATAAAACATAAAAGCGGATAGTCTTAGAAAATAGTGCATTTTCTGTGATGAAATGGCTATTTTGTTATTTATGCATCATCCTGTCCTTGTTGTGGCTGTGAGATTCAGACGTTATATTGTGCTAAACCCACAATCAGTGGAAAAACCCAGATGCCACAGCAGTTATTTACAGAGCCATTAACATAAAAAAAATATTTCCACCTGAGAAATTTTCAGCATTCTTAACGTGGATGCTGACAGGAAAAAAATGTTACTATTTGCATCTAACAGGCGTTTAAGCACAAGTCAAACTGTAGCTGATGATACTTGGTTCATGCTTAAAAATTATCTACTTTAATTTTGATTTCATACTGATTAGAATTGATGATAGTTTGGTTCTTTCTTTTAAAAAACCTTATGATCTTTTTAAAATAAACCTTAGTTTGGAAAGGAGAAGACTGAGAGGGGACCTGATAGCGGTTTTCAGATATCTAAAAGGGGATCACGAGGAGGAGGGAGAAAAATTGTTCTCCTTAGCCTCTGAGGATAGGACAAGAAGAAATGGGCTTAAACCGCAGTAAGGGTGGTTTAGTTTGGACATCAAGAAAAACTTCCTAACAGTCAGGGTGGTTATACACTGGAATAAGTTGCCTAGGGAGGTTGTGGAATCTCCATCTCTGGAGATATTTAAGAGTAAGTTAGACAGACATCTATCAGAGATGGTCTAGACAGTACTTGGTCCTGCCATGAGGGCAGGGGACTGGACTCGATGACCTCTCGAGGTCCCTTCCAGTCCGAGTATTCTATGAACACCCCTCCCCCTCTGCCTCACTGATATGGCCCAATCTGAGACACTTCCCTACCCTGGCACCCCAGCCCCGAGAGGGTAGGTAGGTAGGACTGAGGTTCAAGGCCTCAGGCCAGATTAACTCTTCTGGGGTTCAAGAGCTGGTGAAATTTGTGGGCCCCTCTACACTCTGAAGTGGGGCCAAAAATGACGGATCTAGTGTGCAAGACAGGGATGCCAGTGAGTGGGATAGGGACGGGGTGCAGAATCTGGGTGGAAAATAGAGTACAGGAGCAAGCTGGGGGTAGGTGTCTGGCTGGGAGGGGGCAGGGTGCTGGTGAGGCCCTGGGCAGGGGGCAGGGTGCTGGTGGAGACCTGGGCAGGGTGCAGGTGGGAGTCTGGCCAGGGAGTAGGGTGCTGGTGGAGGCTGGAGCAGGGAGCAGATAGGGCCCTGGGCAGGAGCAGGGTGCTGTATGGTGTCTGGGCAGGGTGCTGGTGGAGGTTTGGGCAGGAGGAAGGGTTCAGGTGGGAGTCTGGGCAGGATGCTAGTGGAGGCTAGGGTAGGTTGGGCCCTGGGCAGGAGCAGGATGCTGTATGGTGTCTGGGCAGGGTGCTGGTAGGGCAAGTTGCTGGTAGGGCCCTGGGCAGGGGGGACAGGGTACTCGTGGGGGTCTGGACAGGGGGGCAGGGTACTCGTGGGGATCTGGGCGGGGAAGAGGACAGGGACAACTCGGCCAGTACCTGGGGGTCCCGCAGCTGTATGCCAGGTCTGGGTCTCAGGAAGCACATGTGCTGCTTCCCCCCTCCCCAAACAGCCGGTGTGCTTCCTGAAAAGCCGGGTCTGTCGTGCAGCCGGGGACTTCCTTCCCCCTGCTGCCTTCCAGCGTGTGGGAGAGGAGTCGGAGTCCCGGGACTGCATGCCAGCTACAACTTCTCAGGAAGCGTGCGCACTGTTCCTCCGCTCCCCATGGGAGTGCACGCTTCCTGAGCAGTTGGAGCTGGCGGTCCCGGGACTCCTACTCTCCCCCTCCCCCCCCACACATACACAGGAAGACAGCAGGGGGAAGGAAGTCCCTGATGGCGTGATAGACCCGGCTTTTCAGGAAACACGCCGGCTGTTTAGGGAGGGGGCAAGCAGTCCATATGCTTCCTGAGACGCTAGCTCTCACGTACAGCTGCGGGACCCCCAGCTGCTTTGGTCTTAACTAGCTTGAGTAGTTTGGTATCATCTGCAAATTTTGCCACCTCACTGTTTACCCCTTTCTCTAGATCATTTATAAATAAGTTGAATAGGATGGATCCTAGGACAGACCCTTGGGGGACCCTGCTAGTTAGCTTTCTCCACTCGGAAAACTGACTGTTTATTCCTACCCTTTGTTTCCTCGCTTTTAACCAGTTATCAATCCATGATTGATAGGACTTTCCCTCTTATCCCATGACAACTTACTTTACTTAAGAGCCTTGGTGAGGGACCTTGTCAAAGGCTTTCTGGAAATCTAAGTAAACCATATCCATTGGATCCCCCTTGTCCACATGTTTGTTGACCCCCTCAAAAAACGCTAGCAGATTAGTAAGGCATGATTTCCCTTTACAGTAACCCTGTTGACTTTCCCCCAACAAATTATGTTCATCCAAGTGGTCCAGTTATAATTTCTCTCTTGAACCAGATCCTGTGCTACACTTAGGACTAAATCAAGAGTAGCTTCTCCCCTTATGGGTTCCAGAACCAGCTGCTCCAAGAAGCAGTCATTTATGGTATCAAGAAATTTTATCTCTGCATCCTGTCCTGAGGTGATGTGTACCCAATCAATATATTGGGATAGTTGAAATCTCTCACTATTATTGAGTTTATTTAGATAGCCTTTCTAATCTCCCTTATGTCAATCTCTGAAGTGAGAGAGTTATGGCAACTATTACAAGTGCACATCAGTGACTCATCCTACTGTGGAAAACAAACCGCCAAAAGCTTGAGTAGGTTATGTTAGGCCAATACAAATAAAAGGCGTAGTTCTTTACTTGCCTACATTTGTGGAATACACATGACCCAGAGGTTCTGCTTAGTACCATCTGAGTCACCAGTTTGCTCTTTTGCTCTCCACTGTGCTTCAGTTTCTCTAGTTGTAGAAGATTTCATAAAACCAACCTACTTCACATGCTTGGGCTCCGCTGGGAGCAGCGGCGGGTGTTGCAAGGAATAATTAATAGGGCTGTCAATTGACCTGCATTAACACCTGCGATTAACACAGGACAGGATTAACGCATTAATTTTTTTAACATGTTAATCACAGAGCAGCATTTCAAAGGGGCTTTGTAATGCAGAACTGGGGATCAGCTAGAGTCCCCAGCTGATCCCAGGTTCCTAATGTGCTGCCCCTTTAATGTGCCAAAACTGTACTTCAAAGGGGGAACACAAGCGGAGCCGAGGATCAGCTGGAGTGCCCAGCTGATCCCTGGCTCCACGTTGCAAAGCCCCTTTCAAGTGCTACTCCGCTGCTTCAAAGGGGCTTTGCAACAGCGGAGCTGGGGATCAGCTGGAGGCCCCATCTGATCCCAGGCTCCTAATGCACTGCCCCTTGGAAGCGCTGCCATGGTGCTTCCAAGGGGCAGCGCTGCATCGAGCCCGGGGGTCAGCTGGGGACTCGAGCTGATCCTGGGCTCCATGCAGCGCTGCCCTGTTGAAGCATCGCCGTGGCGTTTCAAAGGGGAGGCACACACGATTAGTTGCACGCTTAATCACGATTACATTTTTTAATTGTGCAATTAATAGCAATTTTTTTAATCGCTTGACAGCTCTAATAATTAATGTCTGTAAAGCTCAGATTCTCTGGTGAAAGGTGCTATATAAGATCATAAGTTCTGTGGGGCAGGGAGTCTTTATTATGTGTTCATACAATACCTATCACATGGAAGCCTAAACAACATAAGACCCTGAGCTGTGCAAACACTTTCTGAAGTTCTTCCACCATTGGCCTAGCACTAGTTCCACTCCCCTGGCACTGGTACATACAATATATAATGGCCCCGTTCACCTTTACATTTGGTTTGGTTATTGCAGGTGTGAGGTTACAGATGTGTTGCAGCTTTTTTTATTACTATAAAAGCCAATTCTGGCACTGGCGGCAACACCACCAGCAATTGCTGATGTAGACCAGATGCAGGGATTTTTTTGTCCCCATATTGTGTGGCCCTACACCAGCTCTAGAATTTTGGAAGCTACTCAGTGTAGACATGGCCTTACCCCAAAGACTCTTTCAAATCCATTTTATTTTTGCCACAGAATGTGCCCACGTGGAAAGTGGAGGGAAAAAAAATTCAGTGCTGATAAATGTTACTGCATTTGCTTCCTCAGAAATAAATGCGTCAAATATTGTTAAACCATGGATTCAGAGCCCGATTTCATTAACTACTGCCAACACAGCACAAGTTTATTTCCTGGCCTGACTAGAAAAGGGATTCTTTGGAACTAAGTAATTAATTTTCAGTCATATCTGTGGCATAGCCATTTTTAATTTCAATAACTTACTATTAAAGCAAATACAGGAAAAAACAAAGAGAAGGCAGTGTTTGCAAAAATAAGACTGTGCTTCTAAATGCCACGTAAGAAGGATGGTCTACAGCTTCCATCCTTTGGAACATTTAACTAACCTAAAAATGAAGAATATTCCAGGTGAGACAGCCTCCCAGCCAAGGTAGCAAGACTTGCACTAGCAGGGCTTAAATAACAGGGTGGACATTGCAGCCTTTGAAGGATGCTCAGGCTTAGCCTAAAAAGAAAGAAAAGCCTGGGAAATCTAAAGCCCAAAGAACTTATGAAGCCGCTGAAGGAGCCAGACACCCATGTGCTTTGACCAAGAGACAGTTGGTGAGGGATTTGTAAAATGTAAATCCCTACAGAAGCTAGCAATTCATAGGCTGGATTAGAATTTGGAAGTGGGATGGATTTGTTGATGTTACATAAAGAATTCTCTCGAGAAGGGATATTGTTAGACTAAAGTCATACAATTGTTTCTGAAGTACTTACAGGGACTCAGGGAATGGAGTCCCATCTGTACTTGGCCCACCTGTCATCATAGGGCACCATGAACAGGGGTAATTGAGACAGTTTCCCAGTCATTGGATATGAATTAGTTAGATTTTCTTTTATATTGTAGGAAACAATCCTGTGCTGCTGCATGGAGACATTGATTAGATGATATACTAAGTCTTATATCTGTGATGGATATTAGGTAAACAAGCCCAGTAAAGCCAATGCACACAAAAGATTAAAAAGTCAAATTCAAGCTATCACATTGATAGAGGCACAGACCAATCAGAAGTCAGACAGGATACGTTTAAAAAAAAAAGAACTGGACTGTACACTGAGGAATAGGGCCCTTCTAAAGGAAAAGAGCCACTTCCCCTTTTCAGCTCCACTCTGTTGTAATCACAAAAAATGTCCAAAATACTCAGCATGCCATGTCACTTAGCAGGGGGTTGTACTCAATGACCTCCTGAGGTCTCTTCCAACCCTATGATTCTATGCCCAGAGTTTCCATTTGGCCTTTTCTTACAGCATGAAAAGAAGTTGAACAAGCACCAGGCTTTAGGGATAAAGTGACTTCTGTGAAGAATACACAAACCAATCGCTTTTGACTGTAATTGTGAGCCTCCTCAACAGAATGTCTGGAAGGCCCATTGTTACATGCATGGGCACAGATACCCAAACCTCCTTTTCTACATTACTTATCTCCGCTTTCTATCTTGTCAAGCCACTGTCTGCAGCCAGAACATCAGCCTGAAGGCATTCTTTTTTTACCAATGCTAAAGAAATTCAATAGCCATTAGCCACTAAGGCCAGACTTGCAGGAGCCAATTGCAAGGGGTACAGCAAATACTATTTTCACATCAGTGAATAACAGACAGCACAGAGGATTTTAGAGAGAATCACTTTAGGTGTTCTGTAGTAGTGAACTAAGTAGCAGACCTGATCATAATTCACTAGGATTTTAATTGGGTAATTATCACAGCCATTCAGTGCGTTCATGTGACTTATCTGTAGTTCAGTTAGAACAGGAAACGTCATCAATGCCCTGATCTTTTTAAATCTTTGTAATTTTTCTCATCATACCCCTTTGACCTCACTAGTCCCCAGAAAGCAGTGAGTCTCTGGAAAACGCCCTACTCTAGACTAGAATACACACTTTTATTAATTATATTACAGTAGCACCTGGAGCAGTGGTTCTCAAACTTTTTGGCCCGTGGCCCACCTGGCTCAATGCAAACCTTTCCGTGGTCCACCACCATTAATTACATAATTATGCCCAAGCCATTTTGCTAGTGCTGCAGCTAGAGAGAACAGTTTAATTTAAATTATTAAATAAATTAAGTGTTTAAACTTTCTCATGTTAGCTTATCAAACTTCATTTTGAATAAAGTAAAATATTAATTTATGTCCAACACAAAAGGTTTCAGTGGTTTCTCTGTTTATGGCAGGGGTGGGAAATCTTTTTTTTGTCGGGGGCCACTGACCCACAGAAAAATCGGCTAGGGACCACACAAGTGAGAAGCAGAAAAACTCCAAAAACCCCTAACCCTCACTGATGTGGCTCTCAACTGAGACACCTCACTCCTCTGGCGCTCCAGCCCCATGGGGTGAGGGGAAAGGACAGGTTCAGGGCTTCCCATAGGCCAGATGTGTAAGTTGGCAGCTGCCATTTTGGCCACCAACGCTATTTTGCACTGTAAAACTACAACTGGAATCCATCTTGCTGTCTCTTCTTCCCCCTCCTTTTCCTGCACTTTCCACATGGTGGTGGTGAAACCCCGGCAGTCACATGGATATAACCTGACCAGTGACTGAAATCACATGGGCAGGGACTACACCGGTTACGTCAAAATCTGCCTAACAACTGCAGATTTTATAGGGCCGCCTCTGGTGCAGCCTGGGGCTGCCCACCTGAGTGGCAGAGTGTTGCTGCTGTCTCTTAGAGTGGGTACACCGGTCTCACGCCTAGGGTAGCTGTGTGGGAATATGCTCACTTGCATGCAAGGAGTGGGTGGCTATCCACTGCTCCTTGTTATCATCAGCATACTTGCAGCCAGGAGGACGCAGGGGAGGGTAGGATAAATCAAGGCTTGTCATTGCCTGTGGTGGTTAGACATCACCACTGTTCCAGCTGCTGCTGTTCCTGGTTGCTGGTCTGACCCCTCCTGACCATCCAGAGCTGTGTCATAAGAGCGAGGGAGAAAGCTGCAGGATATGGTACAATGCTGGTGGCTTTCTATCTAGCCACCTTCCTGTCCTTTGGTTCTGTTTTGTGTCACAGTTCAGTATAGTTCTATTCAGCTCAGTGTATTCTGTTTCCTATATTCCTTTGTAACAGTGGGGCCCTTATAGATCTGTATGTATATTAGTTGTATAGTTAATACTTACCTGTCATACCTTGTTCCTCTCCTTTTTCTTGTTAATAAAATCCCTTTTGTTTACCACTCTGGGTCTGTCTTCTTATCTTTGGAGTGAGCTATTAACAACCCGATGATAGATGTGGGTGTGGGGACAGGCCTGACAGTTGAGATTCCTTGCGGCCAAGGTTTTTCAGCGAACAGATGTACTCTTTGGGTATCTGGGATTAGTGGACTTTGTGGACCCCTCTAGGCTCTGGGGTGAGGACAAAAATGAGGGGGTCCATGTGTGGGAGAGGGCTGCCAGCATGTGGGAGAGGGATAAGGGTTCAGGATCTGTGCAGGAGGGGGTGAGGGTGTGAGGTCTGGATGGAAGGTAGGGTTCAGGAGCAGGCTGGGAATAGGGTGTTTGTCTGGGGGGGAGGAGGCAAGAGCATTCTTAGGAACAGGGACCATCTATTGCTGTGTTTGTACAGCACCTGGCACAACAGGGATCCATTCTTGATTGAACCTGAGGCACTACCATAATAAATATGATTAATAATAATTGTAGATCATCAGATTTCCAGTCAAATGCCTTAGCCACTCTCTATGTGCAAGATTTGCTACAAATGCAACTTTGTTCACGGATCACGTTGGACACTCTTTATTGCAGCTCCTTGCTTTAGAATTCAAGAGAATAGTTAGGCCTGTGACTGTTTAATTTATCTACCCTTATTTTCCCATTCCACTGACAAAGCTGGCTGGCACAATATCCAGGCTGTTGTTAGTGGTGCTGATGCAGCTGCTGTGCTTGAAGCAGAGCATTCCAGAAGGGACCAGAACGTGGAAGTGAAAACACACACTCCGGTTACATCTAGATAGCGGGGCTATTTCAGGATCCCGGAAGTATCCCGAAATAGCAATTCCACATCTTTAAACGCGCCCATTATTTTGAAATTATTTCAAAATAACGGGCCTGCTATTCCAGCATCCCTGTAACCCTCATTCCACAAGGATTAAGGGACTTGTCGGAATAGCACTTTATTTTGAGGTAAGGATGCTGTGTAGATGCACCCTCAGAAACCAGAGGGTTTGACTGGATTATTAATGCCTGGACATATGCAAATGAATATGTATGAAGGGAATACATCTCCAATAAGCTATTACAATAAAATACCGTTTACTGAACTTTACATTATCAGACACTCATCTAGCACTTTGTTAGCAAACCGCCACCTTGGTTTATCACTTTGTATACATGTTCAACAAAGCAACTTTGTTTATATTCAGCTTCTAACAGACACACATACACGCTTCACTCCAGCCAGACTTTGAAAGAGGTTAGGGCCAGAATGGATTATGGGTGGAAGAATTTGGGATTTATTCCTCCAAATTGCTGAAGATACCTTATTGCAACATTAGCTTAATTATTACATTCTGTTGCACTGAATCAGACATTACCAAGGGCTAAATATTGAGCACTTATAAAGGGCAGCTTTGCTAATGTTAAACCCCGCTGCCCCCAACTCTGATATTTGACGAGAAATGTGGCTGGAAAGCAAAACTGTAAATGAAGAAAAATAATCACTGGAAAAGAAAAGGTTCAGATTTAGAAGCCTCACACTGAATATTCAAGAAAACAGAATTAGCATCTACAAGACAAAGTCAACCTGTTCCAGCAAGAGGACCAATAGCAACATAAGAAGCATTTTAAAATTCACATGGCATGCCACTCAGCAGTGGTGAACAGTACTCATCCTTCACTCAGACTGCTCAGGGGGCAGATTTCTTTCTCTAAAGTCAGAGCTTAATGAGTGCCAGAGCTCAGCCCCACCACCTCTTTTCATGCTGGGTTCTGGCCCCAGCACCTCTTCTGTTACGGTGTCCTTCTTGCATTGAACACGTGAGGTCATGCTGCCAGAGAGAGAGAGCAGTGCACACTTTAAAATGGCATCCTCCGTGCAACTTGAGCACCATCAGTGCTCTATGAATTAAGCACTGTTTACAGTATTCTATAGGGATCCTGTGCCACATAGGAAGTCATTTATAGCTCACTAAAGAACCTTCCAACCTAAGGCATTAGGTACTTGCTGTATGGTTTTTTGGATAGGGCTAAAAGATTCCTACTATTTTTGTGCCTTCTTATATGCACCAGCTTCCCCTTCTCTCAACAGCAGCAGCCATTTGCACCAGGGTTCCAAAGAATTTTTTTATCTTTACACCGCGAGGTTTGTTTCTTTTACATTTAATTCTGTCTTAATAGAGTCTCTCTAGTTCTTTTTTTTTCTTTTTAGTAATGTGATCATTGTAGGTTTTAATACCAGCCTTATTTGAGTGTAGCTCACACAACTGTTTAGGCTGTACTTACAAGCACAGCACTGGATGATTCAAGAGAAACCAATTACATGCCCTTCTAGCACCAGTGTTTTGAGGGTCCCAGTTCAGAAAACACTGAGTTTGACCTTCAGACCATACATTGATAAACATGGCTCAGGTATCTGAGAATATGAGCAAGTGGTTCTAGAGATTAAAGAGAGACCTAATGTCTCTAAAATGTCTTTAGATTACACTTTGTCAGTATTTCTCCATATTTGAAAAAATTAACTCATTTTCTAAACAGCCCCTACTTTGGATAGTTACACTGTGAGTGGCATACAGTAGGAAAAGAGAGATCCTCCTCCCTCCCCCCATCTCTGTTACAAATAATGTATCATTTGTTGTCTGTAAGATGCAACTATGTATATCATGTGAAATGTTGTGATGTGCTATTTATTTGAGTAAAATGCCTGAATGCTTATGCTAGCACCTAATGTATATATCTGTCAATCATTGTAGAAACCATGATTGCAAGGTGAGTTAGCACGTAAGCCCAAACGGACTGTGGAAATTTGAAAACCCATGCATATTCATGAGGAGATACAGTTCCTCATGAATATGGAATTTCCAAAAGACAACAACCAGTCAGTTTGAACTTATTCAAATAAGCATTCTGATACACCAATCAGCTTAGCTCATGAATATTCATAAGCCTTGCTTTATAAGCCTTTGCAACGCCCGTTTTAAGTGTTGCATTGGGGCATCGGGCTTGTGTATGGTTCTAGGTTAGGAGGGTATGAATGAGGTCTAGAGTCTTGGTCCCGGGTATTTCAGAATGAGAGAGGTCTAACAGTCTTAGATGCGGAGATAAACGGAAGGTTTATCCTCCCTTCTTTTAAGGTTAGCGTAGGTTAGTTATTTAGTTTAGATTTTAGTATAGTTTAGATCCCGTCATCGTGCTTGTTCGGCAGGCTGCGTCGCGGACCCGCTTATCGGCCGTCGTCATGTCTGTTCGACGGGTGCGTCGGGAACTAGATAGGGTTTTATTTTAGGATAGATTAGGCGTAGGATAGATACAGAGTCTAGCGTCCATCGCCAGTTCCCGTTGCTCCGAAGAGCAAGAAGAACGGAGACCAGAGACTCACGGAAGGTGAATCAACCGTCTTCGATCTCAACCATCCGGCGAGGGATCGCTTTGGCTGTTCCTCCCTGAAGGCTTTCAATTAGCCCGAAGGTTGCAGGTCGCCATCCTCGGTCTACCGACGAGGGACTCCTGGCTGTTCCTCTCCCGAGGCTTGGAAAGAGCCAAAGGATCGAGGTCGCCATCAACCCATCCATCGGCGGTGCGTCGTAGGACTCTGGTAATATAATTGTTTATCTTAGAAGGGGACTTCCCCCTATTTTGTCAATTCTGAGATTTATTTTAATATAGTCCTGTTGTTATAAAACTTATCCAAATTGTTAAGTTTTCATTTCATGCGCCACTCTTTGGATAGAGGCAATCTTTAACCGGTGAACAGATACGGCATTCGGTGTCGCACCTGCCTCTGTAAGATCGTATTATTATAATTAATTAGGCTAATTGGATATTCCCTGATTCCCTAATGTTTTTACCCATAAGGGCGTAACATCTCCAAGGATGACGTGTGTCTTTCTCTGGAGAGCCACAATGCCAAAGATGTACAATCGTTTCAACAATTGATGGGCCAAGAAAACACAAAATTCTTTGATGACTACATGCTGAAAGTATGGAGTCTATAACAACAAGCGACTTTCCTTCAAAGAAGGAGCAGCCTAGACAAAGGGGTGAGGATGTCATGTACCAACTCATTTTTTTCACAGCATTTCCTATTTTGCAACACTTAAGGTACGTCTACACTGCACCCCCTTAGCTCAGAATAAGATACGCAATTTGAGCTACACAAATTGTGTATCTTATTTCGATCTAATTTCAAAATAAACTGCTATTCCAAAACATCCCTTAACCCTGCTGGAATGAGGGTTACGGGGATGTCGGAACAGTGAGACCGTTATTTCAAAATCCATTTTGAAATAACAGGCTGGTTTAAAAGACACAAAATAGCACTGCAGTCTAGACATACCCTAATTTTGTAGCCAGGAAGAAGAACATTTTTGCCTGTTGGATCTATAAGGCAGGACTGTACACAAGTAAGGCTGTGAGTTTTTCATGGATGTCACAGATTCTGTGATTTTCTGGGACCTTCATGATTTCTGCAGTGGCCTGTGTAGCTGAGCAGCTTAGACAGCCCCTGGGTTAGTTGCATCATTCACTGCTGGGCAGTCTTGGGCCATCGTGCCCCTCCTCACCCCCTGGCAGTTGTAAGAGCTTGGGTGTGGGTGGGAGCTCTGGACTGGGGTAGCAGTTGGGGGACAGGCGGGGAGGCTAACACCAGGTGGGACTTACCTCAGGGGCACCCCAGAAGCAGTAATACGTTGCTCCTTTAGCTCCTACGCAGAGGCACGGCCAGATGGCTCTGTGTGCTGCCTCCAGCCATGGCATCACCCCTGAAGCGCCTACTGGCCATGGTTCCAGTAAGGATGTTAAATTGCAGTTATCTGGGTAATTGTGTAGTTGTGTATAGACTACACGATTAGTCGATAAAGGGCCGCTCTGCAGAGCCTCAGCGGGGTTTGCTCCTGACTCTGGGAGCCACCCACACTATGGCTCTGCATTTTCCACTGGGCTCTTACTACATTTAAAATGCAGAGGCGCAGCGTCCCGTACCAGCGCAAGCTGAGACTACTTGGTCCCAGCTCACACCAAGTCCAGCAGCCACAGCCAGGTGCTACTGCCAGAGGAGCCCCTGCACATGGCCAGCCCAGGCCACTGTGAACAGGGGCTGTTTGGTGGCAGCAGCCTCTGTCTGCAGGGGGCCCAGCTCCACGCTGGGGTCCCCGTGGACAGGGTCTGCTGCCAGAGCAGCGCCTGCCCGTGGTGAGCCTCCACTCCACTGTAATACCTAGCACAAGAAAAAACACCGAGTCAAACACATTTTCCCGTTGATTACACTGCAAGGGGGAAGAAATGCATGCTACAACAGGAAAATATGCACTACAAAATGGCCATCTTACACGCTTGATCCACAACACGTACCACACACAATTCCTATCAAAAATCAAAGGCACAGTATGATAGCGCCCAAAACCTGTTTAGAAAAATGTGACAAAGCATTTTAAAAGGCCATTTTTATTTTCAAGATTTACTTATTGGCAGCTTTTTTTCATGTTAATACAAAAGGCCAGTCAACATCTTCAGCAAATAATACATGATATCGAGCGGATAAATGCTAAGTTACAATGTATCACAGCCACAAAGTTACCAAGAGTTTTAGCCTCATTCAAAGTCAATAAAACTGATACCAAACATTTAAGAATTATTTGCCTTGTATGTATCCAACCTCTTTTCCAATTTTACTTTAGCATCAGTGTGCAAAGTCCAATGTATTACTAGAACATGGCACCAGAGGTGTAATATAACAAATACCATAGTGCTTCCACATTCGAGGTTTTATAGAAGGAAATTGCCTAAGCAAATAATTATAAATACATTGGAATCTGAGACTTAAAAGTACAAAGCAACAAGAAAATTAAATGAATCTATGGTCATGTATCCAAAAGCTACTATAATACAGAGTCACTGCCAAACTGGTACCTTGAATTTCTTCAAGATACAGTTTCATAAGATGATCACTGCATGAGTAAGACACAAAATGATTCATAACTTGCTGCCATTTTCATGTAAGCTTAAAAAAATCATACAAAATTGTATACTTGCTTCTCAAGCAAGACCTGTAACTACAAGCTTTCATTACTCAAACACACTGGACTGCCATCTAAAACTGTGCTCTGCCTTTGAACCCTTACACATGATCAATGCAAGCACAATATTTTGGTCAGATCTGATCTGTTTATAATTCCATCAATAAGTATTCTCAAAACTAGTTTATTATATTAAGAAATTATTGTTTACAGAGCTTTTTTGACTCAAAGAAAAAAAGTCTTTTCACCCCACAACTGACATCAAAGAAGCACAGTCCTTATCCACTATGTTCAGGCTGAGAAAAGAGGTAATGATATTTTATGGACAGTGCTTATTAGCATATTTTCACTAATTACTGTAAGTTACACATTCAGAGGACGGTAATGTAATAAAACTAGGTTTGGTCTATGAAATATTCAGTTGAAGTGCTAGCACCAAAAGGAGTGACTGAGCCAGGAGCCATATCTTTTTTTCCAAATGTTTTGTTTGGAAATGTTGATATATATATTTTTAATTCCAAGTTCATGAAAGTGCCTGCAGATGGGAGATATAACACTATTTCAAACACAGAACTGAGTCCCGCATCAGGATGCTTGGGGCACACGCTATATACACATCCTACGCATTCCTTTGGCCGGCAGCCTGGAAGAATGCCAATACTATATAGTCCAAGGCTTAAAGTTCATCTTTTTTAAAAAGGACCAAATATGTGTGCTGCAAAAAAGATCCTGCTTTCTTCAGTATCATCAGGGGAGGTTTCTTCTTGTCTTCAACAGAAAGTAACGTAGCAGCCCACGCTCTGGAATTTATTGAGTTCTGTGTGCAAACTTTTTTCCTAACCAACACCAGAGACTGCAAAAAAGATTAAACCATATTATATTCTGCTATGTTTACCTGCAGGTGGAGTGGCCAGCTGCCATGCTTTATGATCAAGAACCTGACTTAGATGTGAGTCAGATGGGTCAAAGTGGCAGGAATTGCCTTCACTGAGAGAAATCTCAGCAAAAAACTCTCTGAGCCCATTGGGGTGGATCTTGGGCCAGCTCTTAATTGAAATTGCAGCAAGTCAAATAGCTAATACTTTTCCCCTCTCCTGGTATTGGGGATGCCACATTGTTCACAAGTGTATTCTGTCTTGCCTCCCTGATCAGCCGGCAAGCTAAGTCCAGAAAAAGTTTTTCCACGTTATCCGATTCTTTAGCAGAAGTTTCCAGATAATACATATTTTGGGCCTCTGAAAATTCTTCAGCTCTTTGTTTGGAGACTTCCCTTTTTTCGGCTAAATCAATCTTATTACCTGCATCAATACAATATTTTAAGAAAAGGAATTAATTTGACTTGCAAGACAAAGCCGACAGAAATTGATCAGAAAGAAAGGATGCATTTGTCATCATGTGTCTTGTGTTAGGTTCTTTATTTTAAAAAAA
The DNA here is from genome assembly GCA_032595735.1 of Pelochelys cantorii. Lineage (NCBI taxonomy): Eukaryota > Metazoa > Chordata > Testudines > Trionychidae > Pelochelys > Pelochelys cantorii. Next base: position 22,905,488 of record CM064326.1, read on the forward strand.
TGTTGGCTTTATAAAGCTGCAACATTAAATGCTCACTCTCCTGTTCCTCAAAAAAGAGGATTCTCTGATAGACGACCAAGCCCTTTTTATATTCACTCACTTAACGCAATTTTCCCCAGGAACACACTAGCACTAGTATTAATTTAGTGCTAATGCACCTGTTTAATATCAACTGGCATTAAAGGATCTCCCTTTTAAGGTCTATTGAACAATCGCTAGTTCTCGCTCCAAGGAGCACTTAAAATGTCAATTATTGCATGTGGGGGCGCCAAATGCAATATTTTTTCATGTAATGATAAGCTTTAAAATGAGTGGTGTTCTCCACTTTTAATTACATAGTTTTTGTTCGTTTTATGGTTACTGAACATGGGGAATGAATAGTTGCTGGGAATTTGATGGAACTAGGTGAGGTGAAAAACTCCTACCCATCCATCTCCCTCATGGAGATTTCATTTTTAGTTTATGGCAGAATCAATCAACATTTGTGCAGGGAATAAGCCATCTAAGGATTAATCTGATATTAACAGTAGTTGGTTTGGGAAGAGGTGGGCATTAAGGACGTACTGTTTCACTGGTGATCCCTTTCCACTGCCATCATTTCCATCCAACAATTTCTCTTTTAAAATGTAACGGCTCATGGACATACTTTGTATGGGGATACATTTATAGAGGGCTAATAAGCGAGTGTTAGAGTATGTCAGCATCTTAACAAGTTACACAAGTTATAAGCATGTCAGTAGAAGGTACTATAGATGAGGAAAAGCAACCTATTAGATTCTAGCAATTTATTAGCACAATTATATTAATGGTTAATTAATCGTTTATAAATTATTTATAAAATATTCTGTATCTTTAATCTACAGTGTGTCACGGAATTTTTACATTGCATTGTTAGTGTACACTAGGGCACCTAGACACTGAGATAAGCATCTTTTTTGATTATTTTGAAATCCAAATAAAGGCTAAATGCACCAGATTATTCTGTGAAATTGTACTATCTACTTTTTAAATGTCAAGCCATTTAAAAGAGAAAGAGAGAGATCTTGCTGTTGAATAACTATTCAACCAACTAGCCAACTAACCCTTTCTCCGAATTACGTGTCCATCATTCTGTGCGGACACTTGGCCCTAGTCCCTGAAAAGTGACTACCGGATTCTGAAAACAAAGTGCAGCAACGCTAAACGTTAATGGCCTCAGAACTGTGTACATCTTTGTGCACTCTACTGACAGCAAACTGGTGTCTGATGGCTGGCTTGGCTTCATTTCAAGCAAACACCCTGGCATTTTATTCATTTATACATTTTGAAATTCTCTAAAATTCCATCTGAAATTCTGATTTAGTACCAGTGAAAGGTGTAGACTCATGGCCCTAGAGACAGAAACCTTCTGTTTATTCCCCAGACAGGAATGATACAGACAGCACCACATCTTTTTCTTCACTGCACTGCCACCGAAGACACGCCAGGATCCCTATGTCCACTGAGTCTGTGACCTCTCTGCTGAGAATGCCAATGGGAATGGGATTGTTTGTCATGTAGACACCTGCCACTGCAACAGGACTGAAGCCATCACAACAGCGATCAGAGTGTAGTAACTTTCAGCCACCACCAACCTGATCTAGATTTGAACTGAGAAGCTAGAGGTGTAAAGTTCCAGTGACTTTCTCAACTGCAGCTCCATAGTCAAAGCCATGGGGCTAAATAACCAAATGCATAAAACACTCAGGGAAGGGAAAGTGAAGCAATCGTTAAATGGCTCCTGGTTTTGGGGGGCTTTCTACCTAAATACACCTCTCCATACTGAATAACCTTGTGTGGCATGAGATGGCCTACACTCTGAGAAGCAGCAATTGCTATTCTGAATTGTATTATTAATGCACTGGAGTTATGTATTGGAGAAATCATTCCAATACTATTGTTGTCTTGCCAATTTCACTCAGGTAAATGTCTTTACATCAGCAATGGGCAACCATGTCTAGTGAGTGGCCCTCCCTCGTCTCAATGGTCTGCGAGTTGAAAGTGGTGGGCAACCTGCGGCCTAGGGGGTTCCACCTGTGGCCCACGCACCCCCTCTCTGCTCCTTTCCCTCATGCCTCTTGTGCATTGGGGGAGCCCCACACCTACCTACTCTTATCCCTCCCTCCCAGCACTTTTGTAGCACTATGAATCAGCTGGTTCATGCTCCGTCCCTGCTTCTCCCTTTCCCTCCCAGAGCTTGAATGCTGCGGATTAGCCAATTCACAGCACTGCGAAAGTGCTGGGAGGGGATAGTTAGGGACAGGACACTCTTCCTGCTACCTCCCAGTGCTTTTGGAGTGCCGTGAATCACCTGATGCATGCCCCATCTCCACCTATCCCCTCCCTCCTAGAGTGTGAATGGTCATGAATCAGCTGATTCCCAGCTGTTGATGCTCTGGGAGGGAGAAGGAGGAGTGGGGATGGAGTGCGAATCAGCGGATTTGTGGTGCTCTGAAAGTGCTGGGAGGGAGGGGGAGGAGTAGGTAAGTGTGGGGCTCCAATGCCCCAGTGCACAAGAGGCATGGGGAGAAGGTGGCAGAGAGAGGGTGCATGGGCCGCAGGTGGGACCGGCCGCATGCAGCCTGCAGGTTGCCCACTACTGCTTTACAGTAAGGTTCTCTACCTATAGCCAGTCTATAGCATGTACTGGCATCAAGCAGTGTCCAGCCCACCATATTAGGTGGAGATCCTGGAATCAGAGACAAAATAAATGAAGCATTTTCCTCTTCCAATGGCCTTAGTCAAACTCCAGCTGGACATGGCTGATTATTATACTCTCCTGGCAAAATATGCTCTTAAAAACACGGTCCTCACTTACCCACTAGCACAGTTATGACCTTATTGCTGGCGTACTGTTCTATTTCTCTCAGCCATTCAGGAAGGCATCGGAAGGATTCTTCACAGGTTATGTCATAGGTCAATATTAATGCATTGGCACTGCGATAATAACTCTGCGTAATGGATCGGAATCTCTCCTGACCTGCCGTGTCCCAGATCTGCAGCTTTTGGCACAAGAGGAGGGGGAGAAAGAGGAGGATAAAAGATTTTTTTTAAGAAGCATGAAACCATTCTTTACTTAGCAACAGGATAGCATTTAAATGCTTGCAGGAAAAACCCAATGGTAGGAAATGAGGCAGCTTTTAAACCCTTAGGATCCCTCTTTCCCCCCACCCTCCACCTCCCATTTTTGTTTCTGTTTCTGCATTTAAAGATTTAAATTCAGGGCACTAAGTCAGCCGGCATTCCAGCTGATTTCCCTTGGAAGCAGCAGGTCTGTAAGCATTCGTGTGACTGTTAGCATTTCAGTCAGCAGTGGAAGAAGCAAAGCTGGCTTGGAATTCTAATGCTGGCATTACAGGGAGAAACCAATGTCCCCTGCATTGAGAACAATGACAGCAGCTGAAAAAACAAAGACAAAACATCTCTCCCAGCGGCAAACAAAGTTATCCCATTTCGAATGAAGAGTGTGAGGAGGGGAAGGAGAGATCATAAGAAAGAATAAACAGCTTGGACTTGGGTATGAACTTTCATCCAAGCATCCTAAGGTTCTGGCTCTGCATAGACCTCACTGCTCTCTGTACCTAGTCTGGCACTGTAAGGAAGAGTATATACCCACTTATCTACATCAAAGGGGTTTTTTAAGCTCTTTGAGATTGTGAAAGGCAACTCAAAGTAGAAGTGCAAAGTACTATCATTCACACCATCTTCTCAGAGGTGGGAAGGAGAGGGCTTTTAAAATAACATTGGCTTTGATCCTATAGGGCAGTGGTTCCAAAACTTTTTGGCATCACACCCCCCTTTTTGATTTTCGAAAAACCCTCACGCCCCCGCCCCCCACCCCAATAGCAGAAAAACTTGTTGAGCCAAAAAAAAAAATAAAAGGAAAAAAGGAACTGAACAGAGCAGCAAAACTTGATGGGGGGGAGGCTGGGTCACCTCACGCCCCCCTGGAATTTCTTCACGCCCCCCCGTTTGGGAACCCATGCTACAGGGAGCTCTGGGTTTGTATCAGAGCATGGGTTTGCCTACACCAGGGGTCTCAAACTCCCAGCCCGCGGGCCATCCCAGACTAGAGCAGGTTTGCAAGCTGGCCCCAAAGTCCTGGTGGGGGAGGGCTGTCCATTCCCATTGCCTAAGCTCCACCTTTTTCCACTACCACCCTGCCCTCTCCCCATCATGGCATCCCACCCCCCAACAGACGTGCCCTCGGGGATTACCGGGGGGCCTGGTGTCAGGTGGCAGCAATGGTCAGCCCACCACTCCCACACTTCCTACAGCAGCTGCTCTGGTGGGGGCTGGAAGCCGGGAACTGGCAAGGGTTGGGAGCTGGTCCTACTGCAGGGGCAGGAGCCCTGAGGGCTGGACGCAGGAGCACTGCAGTTGGGAGCTGCTCCAGCTGGGCTGGAGTTGTCCCCCACCCAGATCCCACTTAGTCAGTTAACCTAACATTTATCCAGTTAACTGATTAAGTGGGATTTTGCATCCCTAATCTCCTGTCACTGTCTCCTGTATGTCTTCTGGAATGGTGGTTGAAGCATTAAGGGGTATAAGAATGTTTAGCATATCTATCATGTAAATACAGTACCTTGTAATGCCTGCTACTAAAGTGCCATGTGAATGCCAGTTCTCACTTTCAGGTGACATTGTAAACAAGAAGTGGGCAACATTATCTTCTGCAAATATAAATAAAAACTTGTTTTCTGAGTGACTGGCTGAACAAGAAGTACGACTGAGTAGCTTTGTAGACGCTAAAGTTTTACATTGGTTTGTTGGTTTTTGAGGGGGGGAGGTTGAGTACAGCTATGTAATAAAAGAAATCTCCATTTGTAAGTTGCACTTTCACAGATAAAGAGACTGTTCTATAGTACTTGTATGGGGCAAACTGCAAAATACTGTTTTTTATTATGTTTACTAAGAATGTCAAGGAGCGAGTAGTTAGCTAATCGTGTAGTCGATACAATTTGTATCGCAGCGGGAGATAGCTCCTGGAACCAGCGTGAGCCGGACTGAGCAGTCCTGGCTTGCACTGGCTCCGCTGCGGCTCTGCCTCTCCACCCTCCCCCCCGTGTACCACAGAGTTGATATTGGAGGAACTGGCTTTTAAGCCGGTTCCCCCAGGCACCAGCTCCTGCTTCTCTCCCTTGCTGCCTCTGATACAGAAGCAGCAAGGGGAGGAAAGGGAAAATGAGTAGTTGAGTAGTGACTCGACTACCCGATAAGCCTAAAGTAGTCTCTTACATCCCTAATGTTTACAGTGCAAATATCTGTAATAAAAATAATAATATAAAGAAAGCAATGTACACTTTGTATTCTGTATTGTGACTGAAATCAATATATTTGAAAAATGTAAAAAATATCCAAAAATATTTAATAAATTTCAATCAGTATGCAATTGTTTAACAATGCGATTACTGCAATTCATAGTGATCTTTTTTTTAAAATTTGCAACTTTGTTTTTAGTTAATCATACGAGTTTACGGTGATTAACTGACAGCCCTAATTTTAACTCAATAGGGCACTTCTCTATTTCAAGTTTTGGTTTTTAAACTGCCTGTCACTATATCTGAACAGCTGAATAGTTGAAATCTGATCAGAAAGACCAGCTACATTTTGGCAACTTTTGGTGGAAAGGTTAAAGTCAGTGGAAATTTGTTCTGTACTCAATAGCCCACAACAGAGTAAACAAAACTTGAGATTCTTGCTCAAGGGGAACATGAAAGTTAAATTGTGTCAATCATGGCATCACGGGTAATCTACACTATATTCGCTTCTGTGACATGACCATTGTCTGAGTTTGAAAAACTGCTTCTGATTTTGTGGACAGAAGATTAATTGTGGTACCAATTCCCAACAATCAGGCATCTGACTGCTCTGTTGACACATGGCATTTAGATGGCAAAGTGTTTAGATCTGCAGTAAAGTGGGTTGCCATATTATAAGCACAGTTCCTTGTAGGTACAAATCAGGTGCCAGGTTCGATCTGCTTTAAAAATCAAGGTCTTTGCAAACTGGTTTTGTTTCTGTGGGCTTGCTGTTTCTGTTCAGTAAACAATTATTAAAGCATGTGTCCACATTTTGCATTTCTACAGGATATTCTAGGCATGATCTCTCTTAGCTGAAAAAGACTTTTTGATGAGGTGATGTTCTGTCACTCCAACATGATGAACTTGGAAATTGGAAGAAGCTGCTTTGGGGAATGAGAGAGAAGCTCCTGTGATTGGATTTAGCTGCCATTCAACCCGCCTGGTAGATATTTAAGTCAGAAGAAAAGCCCTAGAATTTCTGTTCATTGATAAAAATCTGCTTTCAGACAAAATGTATGTGTCTGTGTTTATCACCATTCAGCTTATCGCTACCCAAATAAGTGAATTTACCTTCCATATTTTCCCATGTTATGGTCTCCCCCGGGATATTGTCTGATTTACACATGAGAGCCCTAAATTATCTGGATGTTGTTTCTTGGGGAAACCTCCTACAGACCATAGGTGCTTCTGACTTTGTGGGTGCTCCAGGTTTGGAGCACCCATGAAAAATAAACAGTGGGTGCTTAGCACTCACTGGAATCCCTGTGTATCAATTCCTCCTCCTCTGTCCCCAATCCTCCTGCCTGCTGGCTGACCACACCAATCAGGTCCTTCCCCTCCCTACCCCACACCTCCTGCCCACCATGACCAGCTGTTCAGTGCATGCAAGATATGCTTGGGGGGGAGGGAGAGGAGCAGAGGCAGGAAGAGGTGGGGAAGGAGCAGAATTTGGCAGAGTAGGAAAGAGGTAGGGGTGAAGGCTTGAGGAAGGAGTGCAGCGGGGGCTGGGCCTGGTTGGACATGCCCCAGGAACTGGAGAAGTCGATCTCTAACTTCATACATAGGAATAATTCTGTTGTGTTCAATGAGACGCACAGCTGTGGATATTGATGTCTGCAGCTCATTTTGTGGATATGGATGTGGATACAAATTTTGTATCTAGAACCCCTGTAAATTTGCAGATATCTGCTTTATATACGTGGGTATCCACATCCACGGATGTCAACATGGACATCCATACCTCATTTTTGCAGATACAGATGCAGATGCGTATAGGGCTCTACGGATCATCCCGCTTCCCACCCACCTTGTCACATTAGAGTTTCTCCAAGGCTGCCCAGCTCAACAAAAACGAGGTGTTTCTAGGGCCCTCAGTCCTGCAAAGCTCCACAGCCTGGAGGTCAAAGCCTATCAACCTTAGGCATTATGCAGGAGTAGAGCTGCAGTGGCTTCAGCTGGGTGGAGGGATGGGGGCAGCAGACCACATCTGAATTAATGGGCGTTCGGTAAAAACAGGATGAATTGAAATAGTTCTTTGCACTTCCATGTATTGCAAGCGCAATACAAATATGGACTGAGCTTTGCAACACCCATCTTTAAAAGTACAGCATTATAATCCCCATGGATGGACATTTCATTTAAGTGCTGTGCCTCTGTCCATCAGAGCCAGGAACAAGACTCAAAAGTCCAGACTTCTCCAGGAAATAAGGCTACACGCATGTTCTCACTCTCCTGTGTCATTACAGAGCTTCCAACACCCAACAACTGCTTCCATCACAGATTACAGAGAAATGAACACTGCACGCTCCGCCTAAAGCCAGACAGTAACACATCCTCACTTCCTACCTTCACTTTTTCACCATTTATCTCCACAGTCTTAATCATAAAGTCAACTCCGATAGTGGCTCCTTGACCTGGTGGGAAGAGCCCCTACAAAGAAAGCAATGGGGTTAACGGAGATTTTGTGGCAAGATGAAAAAGAAGATTTCGCCTGCTTATGAATCCCCTCCAGGATTTTGTCCCATCCCATTTCCTCTTTAATTTTCTACTCTCCTCTCCCCAAACAGATCTTTTCCATCAGAGAAAAGTATCAACAGATGGGAAAACAACACAGAGTCAATTTAGGGTGGTCTGATCACAGTCTGTAATAATGGGCTTTTCAATCTAGCAAAGAAAGGTATAAAACAATCCAGTGGCTAGAAGTTGAAGCTAGGCAAATTCAGACTGAAAATATGGAGTAACTTTTTAATAATGGGGGTAATTAACCACTGTAACAATTTATCAAACGTTGCTGCGGATTCCCCACCATTGGCAGTTTTAAAATCATGATTGAATGGGTGAGGTTTTTTAAAGATGTGCTCAAGGAATTATTTTTGGGAAACTCTATGGTCCAGGCTATACAGGATGTCAGACTGGCCTTGGAAACTATGACCTGTTAATTCAGAGAGACCTCTATACCACTCATTCATTTGTTCTGCTGTCCTAATTAATGGAGCTTTAGACCACCCCACCCCCCACTCCATACACAAATTTCCAAGTGATTGCGCTAGGAATCCACAGCATGGAGTAGCAGCAAAATCAACTCTAGTTGGGCCAATAGAACAACTGATCATGTCTCTTGCTGTACAAAGGTCTCTCCAATGCATCTCCAGTTGTTTTCCATAGCGTAAGGCAGTGGTTCCCAACCTTTTTTATACCACGGACCAGCAAACTGATTAAAAAACTGTTGGCGGACCAGCACTGAAATATTTGCATATTTGCATACCTATTATGGTAATTTTAACCCATGGCATATCAGGCAAATCAAAGGAGGGGGGACATGGTTAACAAGAATTTGAAAAACTGCTGCACACACATTTAAAAAAACCAATAAAACAGTTGCTAATACTTGTTAAAGAGTATTCTCCAGTGCAAACCTTTTGCCTCAATTGCACCAGAATTAAAGAGGCAGAAGTTAACAGGTTGCTGTCACATTCTGCACATTGCATATTTTCCTATGCATTTAATATCACATAATAATAATAATATGTGTACCTGCTGGCTGGGAGCAGCTAGAGGCCAGGGGAGGCGCCTGCTGAGCAGAGAGGGAGAAGGGGGTCGCAGTGGCAGCCGCCCATCACAGGGCGCTTGGCCCCGCTGGCTGGGGCAAGCTTGCTCCACACAGTGCTTGGGCCTGCCTGCCGGGGCAGCTGCACTCTATGTAGCCGCGCTGGCCCAGCCATGTAGCGGCTGCAGGACAGCCTCACCGTGGTCCTGGCTCCAGCTGCAGCACACCCAGCTGCCTGCTGCCCTACTACCCTGCTGCTGCATGGGTAAGTGGACAGGAAGGAAATTCCCAGGGGAACTCCAGCGGGAGGGCTAAATAAAAGCTGGGGGCGTGGCCTGGCAACACGCCATGGCTTGGCAGAGAGAGGTTCGCAGACCAGCGGGAGGTGGGGAAACAACTTGATTTGTGAGGCGGGGGAGGTGGGAGGGAAGGGACAAGAAAAGGGAAGGGGAATAGAAAAAGGGGAGGAGAAAACAGAAAAGAAGGATAGATGTTTACACCCTTCTCTGGAGAATCTGATATTGACAGATGTCAGAGATAGGGCACTGGATTAGATTGGCCATTTAGCTGATTCAGTGTCAAGTTTCTCAGTTCCTAAGAATGAGAGGTGGCAAAAACCTCAGAAAAGAACATTTTGTCATCACAGATTTCCACTTCCCCTACACTTCAATGCAACTCTGTGAAAGCCACTTTTCAAGCGTTACTCTTGCATTTTTACACTTGCATTTGTGTGAGTGAATGAACCGTCAGCTGCTATCTTGACAGTAGCTTGGTCAAGAGGCTGTAATTTACATTTCTGGTAGTATTATATTTAGGGATAGTGAAGTAAAGGGACCCAAGCAAAAATAAAAAGTAAAATAATAATAGCTTTTCAATTATTAGTTTCCAGGCCTGCAGACCTACACAAAGGCACATTGATTTCTGGCCATATCTGCCTCTGCTAGCAGCAGCAGCAAGCCAAAACTTGGGGAGCAGCACAATTAGCTGCAGATTTTACAGTTTAGCCCCTTGGGTTTAGCTATAGTGCTGCCAGCGATTTGCTTGTAACTGGAGAGGGAGGAAAAGAGCGAGCTTAAGATATCAAGAGACTTATTTGTAAAACCAATCACGGGGAAAAAGTGCTGAGACTTTAAAGTGAAACTTGACTGAAAACCATAATTGGAGTTACTTAAAAAATGAAAACTTCCCCGTTGGCCCAGATTACAGAAACCCTGCCCCGCCCTTCTCCCAGGATTGCTGCACAGAAAAGGAAATCAGCCCCAACACTGTTGTTTTTTCATGTTCTGTTAGGCAACCAGGGACCTACCCAACCCCCATTTCTACTGGGAGGCTTCAGCTGTGTGGGTCACAGAAGACAACACATGCAGGGGGGTGAGAGTTTTTTTCAGAGTTACCTCTGATTTTAAAAATGGAGCATCAGTCATCATTAAATGCCCTTTCAAAGCCTATTTTTTAAAGGGAGGGGGAGGGAAGGTGCTGCGCTGACAACCCCAGACACTGAATTTCTCTAGCCAGAGAGCAGTTTCAAGCAGCTGTGAAAGCTTCCCAAACCTCCCACCAACATGCCTTTTATACCCTGCACTGCAGGACTCAAGGAAGAAAAGGGGTGGCAATGGGCTGCAGCAAGAGGGTACTTCAGTCTCTATGACCCATACAGGTCTGATCTAAAGCCCACCAAAATCATGCCCATCTCATGTCACCATGTTTTTCTCTCTAGAGCTGCCAAGAAGGGGCTAGTTACAACCAAGTGCTCTCCCTGATCCGCATTGCAGGCGACCCCTCACTTCACAGCCACAGATTCCAAGCGATCTTACAGGCAGCTACTCATTCAAGTGCATTTTCCCACACAAACCAAAAGCTGCCCTGATAAAGCACGGAAGCCTCTTCCCCAGAAGAAACGTCCTACCTGAGTGAAGCGTCGGACCAAGCAGGTTTTCCCCACGCCAGCGTTGCCAATTAAAACAATTTTGAACAGAAAATCATAATCTTCCATACTCATTTACGCAGCTGCAAGGGAGAGAGAAATATAAATAAGCCAAAGGGAAAGCATCAGCGGAGGCTCACCCAGCTGGTAATAGTGCTAGCTCTGCATTGTCGCTTCACTCTCGGGAGCCCAGCATGTGATCTTCTCTCAGGGCGCCACTAACAAAGCAATGCAGTTTTCAGATTCCCTTGCAACAGGGAAACCAATATGCACCTTTGTGATCCATTGAGTTACTGGTGAACTTTACTCCTCCAAATACTCAGGGCAAAGGTTATTACAGAGTTTGCACGGCTAATAAGATAAGAGACTTGCATCTACAATGGTGAGAGGGCACTTACCTTCCTGACACAGAGGCATTTCACATGCCCACAAACCTAGCACAAGCCGGCAAAGCCAATTCAGCCTTTGCCATCCTGCTAGGCAAAAATAAGGCCCTGTTGTAAAAAGATGACTGAGTGTGAATGTGAACTTTACCTCCATTCAATGTGATCCTCGGTGTCCAGGCTGCCAGCTACATGGAATTACAGATGCTGGTTTATGAGCCTATATTGCTTAGTTTCTGCCAGTACGAACCCTCCCCCGCACACACAAAACTACATAAGCCTTGGAGAGACAGGTACAAGGTTTCATTACACGTTTGCTCCCAAGGCATCTGGTTTGGGCTAAGCCACAAGTTTTCTCTTTCTAAAGAGAACACATTACTTGTTCATATTAGAGAAGTTAGGTATTGGGTAATTAAATAGTCAAGTAACCACGTGAATTCTTATCTGTTAGGGTATGTCTACACTACAGCGCTATTTCGAATTAACTTATTTCTAATTAGTTAAATCGAAATAAGCTAAATTGAAATAATGCATCTAGACACAAAAACTAATTCAAAATAGCGTTTTTCTAATTCGAAACAGGACGTCCACATTGAGTAGACCCTGAATCAAAGGTAAGGCTGGCCAGAACCAGTGCCAAAAGGGCATCAGGGTCAGACTTAGTGTGTGGGGCTGCTGCCTCAGGCTAGCCGAGGTCTGTGCTTAAAGGGACCTGACCGCCCATCCCAGACAGACAGTTCTCAGGTTTCTCTGCTTGCTGGTCTACCTCGCTGAGGGACAGCAAAGCATTTGTGTCTCGGAGTGCTCTGCTTGCCCTCACTTGGGACACCACAGCACTCTGCAACATGGAACCAGACCTGCCCCTGGGGACTCTGCTGCATCTTGTGGACACATTGTCAGCAGCCTGGCTGCACTGTCTGTAGGCTGCCATCCGGGAGCACCATCGAGGGGCTGTCAGGATCCAGGGGGCCCTGCGGGAGAGCTTCCACCCTGAGGAGCGCTAACAGTCTCCCCGGTCTGCCCCACTGGGGTCTTGTGCCCCATTCCTCCCTCTCATCCTTCCACTTACCCTTCCCTAGCCCCCCCTTTCTGATGTCAAATAAAAGACACATATTTTCAAAAATATAAACTGTCTTTATTTAACACAACTGGGGACGGGGAATGAAACTCTGGGGAGACGGGGGAAAGGAGGTGGGAGAGGGCAGGAGAGAGGGTAGGAGGGGGAGGGGGAAAACTGGGAGGAGCGAGCTGGAAGGGGGAAGCAAGGGGAAGAAGGGGGAGGGGAAGCTCAGCACTCAGAGCTGGGGGTCTCGCCGGGCCAACCGCCTCCCAGCATGGTGGGGGAGGGAGCCTCAGCGTCCCCAGGGGGATGGGGACGAGGGTACGGAGGTTGAGGTGGGGGGTGTGGAGATTGAGGAGGAGGGTGTGGAGGTTGAGGAGGAAGAGGTGGGAGTGGGGGCAGGAGGAACAGTAGCTGGGGGGGCAGCAAGCACAGGACCGGCCCGGGGCAGCATGCTCTGCAGCAGGGCCTGCAGGTTTGAGTTCATGGCTCAGTCCTGAGCAAGCTGCTCCCAGCGGAGCTGCAGGTCCTCCTGCACCCAGGCCTGGATGGTGCGGTGCAGGGCTCGCAGGGCCCCCAGGTGCTGGTCCTGGTACCCCTGCCGCGTGGTGGTGGTCCTGCTCAGGCCGTGGGTGCCCTGCACGAGCAGCTGGTGCAGCTGTAGAGAAAGAAGAGAAGTGGTCAGTTCTCCCTGGGGACACAGTGGATGATGCCTAGCCCCCCCCCCCCCCCCCGGCGATGTCAGGTTGATCGTGCCCTGCACCGTCAGAGCCGATGTGCTTGCACAGAGGCCATGGTCAGGATGTCTGGCTCTCCCCGGGACCGGGACCGGGACCTGCCCCAAGACTGCACCCATGCCCCTGTGCTGTGTATAGTGCGGCCGGGGTGGGGGGAGAGATGTCCCCTGCCTCTGTGTAGAGGGGGCATGTGAAGGGAGGGCGTCCTGCTGGGTCCCGCCCCGGGGTCGGGAGCGTGTCAAGTCTCTTCACACACTCATGTGCCTACTGAGCCACGGCCCTTGGGTGTCATGCAGCTGGAGCCACCTGCCCAAGGGTGGCATGGCACGTGCTTGCACATGCACAGGTGGCTGCGTGATCCGTGGGAGGCATGGCCCATACGTGCGGTCCCTGGTCTCCCTCTCCGCCTCCCCCATGGGTAGGGGACAGTGCTGGCACTTACCTGGTATGGCCTCCCTGGACGACCCTACTGACTCCGGTGCCGGGACAGCTGGTGGTGGCCCCTTTGGTGTGCCTGGGTCAGGGCCCTCATCTCCCGGCTCGCTGCCTCCCGGGCTGGTGCAGACTGCCCCGCCCCCCAGGAGTCAGTCGAGTGTGGGGAAGTAGGGGCACATGTCAGCCCCTGCTGCTGCGGCACCACCCCTGGTGGCCCTGGCATACACCTGCCGCAGCTCCTTCACCTTCAGGCGCACCTGCTCTTGGATGTGCCTGTGGCCTTTCCTGGCCATGGTGGCCACTATGTGGCCGTAGACGGCCGCGTTCCTCCACCTAGTGCGGAGATCATGGACATTGGGGGCCTCCCCCAAACCTCAATGAGGTCCGTGATCTCCACACTAGTCCATGAGGGCGCGTGCCGTCTACGGCCCCTGGCTGGCCCCTGGGTGCTGGGGGACTGGGCGGGGGACAGCTGGCTGCCACTGGCTGCCATCGTGTGGCCACTGGCTGAGGGTCTGCGGCTGCTGGCAGGCCTGGCTCTTGCACGTGCCCAGTGGCCAGAGTCTGCCCCTTTAAGGGCTCCGGGGCTGGGGGGGGGGGGGAGCAGACAAGTTTTCCTGGTTGTGCCCAGAGTGGCCACCAGGGGGAACTGGGAAGGGCTGGAGGCCCCCTAATTTGAAATAAGTGTCTACACAGCACTTATTTCGAATTAGCTATTTCGAATTAGGTGTTATTCCTTGTAGAATGAGGTTTACCTAATTCGAAATAAGGGCTCCACTATTTCGAATTTATTTCGAAATAGCGGTTTGTATGTGTAGACGCTATTAAAGTTCATTCGAAATAATGGCTGTTATTTCAAATTAACTTTGTAGTGTAGACATACCCTTACTTGACTATTCTATAAACCCTGGGGCTGGACCAGCAGCCAGTGCGCTCCAGCTCCACTCCCAGGGAGCCCCCTGCCACTCCGTGCTGCTGCCTCTTTGTAAGAGGCAGCAGCATAGGATGGCAGGTGGGAGTCAGCAGCCTCTGTCCACAGCAGCCCCTGTCCATGGGGGAATCCCAGCTTGGATCCCCACAGACAGGAGCTGCTGCCACAAAGCAGCCTCTGTCTGCAGGGAGCCTGGGCCCGCTGTGGGCAGAGGCGGCTTCCCGGCAACCTCCCCTGCCCACACCCCATGCTGCTGCCTCTGATAGAGAAAGCACCAGGGAGGGGTGGGGAAGGAGGCACCACGGAGCCGGTGCTGAGTAGAACCGGCTTTTAAGCCAGCTCCTCACAACACTAGCTCCTGCTTCCCCTGCCTTGCTGCCTCTAATACAGCAATGCGAGTAGTTGAGTAGATTACGAGTACTGCGTGCAGATGTGGTCTCCTCACCTCAAAAAAGATATATTGGCATTAGAAAAGGTTCAGAAAAGGGCGACTAAGATGATTAGGGGCTTGGAAAGGGTCCCATATGGGGAGAGGCTAAAGAGACTGGGACTTTTCAGTTTGGAAAAAAGGCGATTGAGGGGCGATATGATAGAGGTATATAAAATCATGAATGGTGTGGAGAAAGTGATTATAGAAAAATTATTTACCTTTTCCCATAATACAAGAACTAGGGGACACCAAATGAAATTGATGGGTAGTAGGTTCAAAACTAATAAAAGGAAATTTTTCTTCACACAGCGCACAGTCAACCTGTGGAACTCCTTGCCCGAGGAGGCTGTGAAGGCCAGGACTCTATTAGGGTTTAAAAAAGAGCTTGATAAATTTTTGCAGGTTAGGTCCATAAATGGCTATTAGCCAGGGATAAAGTATGGTGCCCTAGCCTTCATAACAAGGGCAGGAGATGGATGGCAGGAGATAAATCACTTGATCATTGTCTTCTGTTCTCCTTCTCTGGGGCACCTGGCATTGGCCACTGTCGGCAGATGGGATGCTGGGCTCGATGGACCTTTGGTCTGACCCAGTATGGCCATTCTTATGTTCTTATGTTCTTACAATAAGCCTAGGCTTACTGGTTAATCGTATACTTGACTACACATTTACATCCCTAGTTCATATTTTGATAACTGGCAGTACCAATCAGGGCTCCACTGTGCTAGGCACTGGACAGATCAACAGCAGAGGCGACATTAGGGACGTGAAAGGTTTAACCAGTAACCACCTTAATGGGTGATGCTTACCAGTTCTTGTTAACCGGTGGGAGCTAGAGCAGCTCCCTACCCATTGGAGGCAGAGGGCTGTTCCAGCCCCATGGGGCCCAACTCAAAACAGGGGCTGCTCCAGCCAAGCGGTGGGGTCCAGCTCAACCAGCCCAATACGTTTAACCAGTTAACCAATTAAATTGGATTTTACATCCCCAGGAGGCACCCCTGCCCCAATGAGTTTGCAATCTGCACCTGGCAGGATTCAACAAGTGGATGAAATGGGAAAAAAAGGGGGGGGCGAGTATGGTAGGGGATGGGTAGTAAATAGGAAACAAGCTATCAATAAAATGAACAGGGTTTGGCATAAAGCCAAAATCTTAGCTCTCCACCTGCCTAGCTAATACTAAAAGATAGCAACTTGGTGGCACTATGTATGGTTGAGGAAAGATTTTAAAGAGTTTTAAAAAAGAGGAAGAGGTGGAAGCCTTCTTATTTTTGTCAGGGAGTTTATTCCCACGCTGTCCCAGTCCCTTCAGAGAAGCAGACAATCAAACCTGCCCTCACTGGCAAAGGGAAAGCAAGGCTGGCAGTCTAATAAGATAGCAGAGCAGAAACAATACTGGCTAGATGGGGAAAGGCCCTATAAGCTTCCTTAAATTGTACTCGGTGGGGCAGGGGGAGGAGCTAGTGGAAGGATGCAAAGAGGGTGTTGCTGTGATTAGATAATGAGACAGGAAGATGACCCTTGCACTTACTTTTTTAGTGGACCATATGGTTGGCATCTAGGCCAGCAGAGGAGATTAGAGCCATTAAGGCAGGGCTACTCAACACGCGGCACGTGGCCCGGTTGTTTGCGGCCCGCGGGTGGGAGCTAAAACAAAAAAGTAGTCAATATATAGGGTTGCCAGATGATTTAACCAAAAATACCAAACACCCCCCTCACGCACCCTCCCCCAAAAAAAACACCGGGGAAAAAATTCTGTTGAGGAGGAAAAAAGGGGGGGGGAGACCAAAGGTGTTGATCAAAAAAAACCACAAACAAAATAAAAGGACTCCGAGAGTTATTAAGCAAAAAAAAAATAAAATAAATTAAATAATAAAACAGCATTATAACAACAGAGTCAGGAACAGGGGAGAAGTTGCGCACTAAGACCCAGGGAAGGCATTGCTTCCCCTTAGTCTTTAGGCTTTTTGCTGGTGGCCATTTTGTATTATTGACCAAGCCAAAACGCAGCTTCCCTGCAGAACCAGGTAAGCAGGGCTTCCGGGGGCGGGGGTGAGGCTGGGGGTTGGGCCCAGTTGCCAAGTGTGTCCTAGGGTTGCCAGGTGTCCGGTATTTTCGCCTCCTGGCAGGGAAAAAAATTCAGAAAATACTGGACATTTTAGGTGTCCGGTATTTTCTGAATTTTTTTTTACCGGACAGGAGGCGAAAATACCAGACCGTCCGGGTCAATACCGGACACCTGGCAACCCTATCAATATAATGGTCTTCTGTTGATATGCGTTTTAGTAGTTAAATTCCTGGGCTGTCGTTGCTCATTTAAAGTGCTGTCCTATGAGTGGAAATGGGGTAAATATTGCATTTTATTAATATCAGCAGAACTGACTTAAATGGGGCCTGTGTGTTGTGTAGCCTTGCCTTAATTTTTGTATTCATGCCTGTCAGTGTGAAAGAAGCTATTTGCATATATATGCAACCACACAAATTGCGGCCCTCGACATGGGCTGAGTATCATTGCGGCCCGTGGGGCTTCCATAGCCCTGCATTAAGGCATGAGATGAAGGTTTAAACAAGAATCTTGGGAATCTGGACAGGTGGAAGAGGGGTCCCCCTAGTGGGGGGTTCACCTGCACAGAGCTCCTTGCAGGACTGGGCCTTTGATTATGAATTCTTGGTATTATACATAAGCACAAAGCACAGATCCCTAGCAGTATCAGCGCTGGCTAATCAAAACATTATATTAAATACTGTTATAACATTTTTGCTTCTGCAACTTTCAACCACAGGATATTTCTGATGACTCAGTCATATATGAATGCATTTTTCTTTCCTTTTTCTCTTAATACAGCAAGAGCATTTGAACCGCCGTAACAGTTGTTCTTGCTGCCAGGCACTAGTGCATCTCCAAGGAACTGTGACACAGCACTTAGTATTTTTAGTTACCGTCTCAGAGTAAAACAATTCCTTATTATTCACTTGTGATCCTCTAAGCATTATTACTTAAAATGAATAAGCAGAAGTTGGATCACACACAGCCACAATGAAATCCAGAAGAGGCACAAAGGGAAGAAAACCACCTGACAAATCACTCTGAGAGGGAGAGAGTTCATTTCTTCCCAGAAGCATACTCTGGTCCCCAGGGTTATCTACTGCCAGCCAGAGCCATGAAGCCCGGAGCAGATGTACCACCTGGGCCACGATCCAACCACTTTTGGACTGAATCGGACATGAGTGGCACTATGACCCCATGTGCCAGGTCACAACGCCTCCCACTGAACACTGGAATCTGCGAGTGTAGGGACTCATTGACAACAGAGGTCCAGCTGTTGGTTGGAGGATGCCAGAGAGAGGGAAAAAGAGCAGGGGAAATCTATCCACTGCCCCAGCCATTCATACACAGTCCTCCTGCTGACTTGGAGGTCCCCATGTACTCTCCAATCCACATCCTCCACGTCCCAAAGAAATCTCTTGAAGGAGGAAGCCAGCACAATGGGGCCACAGGCAGTTCTATTGTCTCTCAAACATATTAGTGAGACCCCCATGGTATGCTTGCCCCCCCCACGCTGCTCCCTCCTGACAGACACCTACTGCCTACACCACCCAGCTGCTGTGGAAGTTCTGTGCTTGGTAGTGTTCCTTCACCTTGCCAGGAACGTCAATGGGACCCACTCATGGGAGTAAAGTCAGCAGAATCCCCCTTTGTTTTTCTTTTTAGCCTGACAGTGGTTTGTCCGCATGTAGCACAGCCGAGTTAGTGGATGACTAAGATATTTTTGTGGGTTAATATTTTGTTCAGCATGTGCCATGGACAAGAAATTTATCTGCAGAAAATAAGTACCCTGGGATTTATTCCGCAGAGAATTTAACCTCCAGTTTGATTTAGTTTCTTTCCAAGGGAACTTTATTCTCCTTGCATTTGGCTCCCTTCACATGTACTAGTTCTCCCAAGCTGAGCCTGGTTTCCCTCTCCAGTATTTTTTGTTGTGCTTCCTACAGCCTGGATAGTTTCTTTTTATCTGCTCTTTGCATTGCTCTTCCATGTATTTGTCTGGAAGGGAACAGAAGGTTCCTCCTTATCTCTGACATCCTGACAGACTGAACATACAATGCACAGTCACTCAGAATAACAGAACAAGCAGCGTAAGTTACGGGCAAGGATTCAAAAGCTAGATGGGAAATGTTAATTGTTTTGGAGCAACCAAGTTCTTATTTTAAAAGGGTGACACTGAAAGCTTGACATGCCTTCGCATATTTGCCCGGTGGGCTTGTCACATTATTTTCCTCTCCTAGAGTTTTATGCTACCACTAATCCATGATCTTTGTAGTATCAGAGCACCTTCCACACAAAATAAGATGTGAGGTCTCCAATAGACTTCATGGAGCCTCTCACTTTTCTTTTTCTCTCAGGTTGAGCAACTCTGCTAGAAGCAGGTCTTACGTCTGAGGCCAAATTCAGACCTGGTGTAAGCATGTGCATGATTTGCACCCACTATCCTTCCCAAGGAATCAATACCAATATATAAATAAACAGCAGTGATCGCTCTTACATAGAACCCACCTTCAACGGGACTACACATGTGAGCAAAGTTCAGTGTGTTTGCCATATCAGTGCCCATCGCTCTGCATGTCAATACACAGCCTTCTCTTGGAAAGCACACAGTTTTCTTCTGTTATAGCAGCCAAATGCTGTGTTGGCTGATCCATTAGAACTGCCACTACATGTGGGAAGATGTAATTCAAAAGAAAACTAGTCTCAAGCTGGTACTTGGTGTCTCAAAGCTCAGCTCTGGAGCACAGGTCTTTCGCTTTACCATATATTGAACCAAACATGTTTAGACATTTTTAAGGAGCACTGCCAACTTTAAAATATAATAACTATGCACATACATGCACGCACATGCAATACAGTTAGGGTGGAGGGGAAGAATCTAAATAAAACATAAGATCATTCGAACAAAGATTAGAACAAACAACAATTTCCTGTTTCCCTGCCCCAGTTTTTTAATGCACATGTGACAGGGCATTTCATATGCTTTATGAAAATATACTTATGAATATGAATAGGACATAACTGGAATATGCTTTATACAAAATACTTCATGTAAGATATCTTTGGAATAGTTATAAACTACTGAATATGATTTTCATCTATATGCATGTGTCATCATTGTAGATCAAGTTGGGAATATGGAGTATAAACCTGTGTTATTAATGTAGTCATGCTAAGTGAGGACCATTAATGGTACTTCAGGGCTATAATGGCCCATTAGCAAGAATTTAGACTTCCTGCAGCCACGTGGGTCAGCCTTTGAAGAGAGAAGACAGAGGTCTTGCACAGACATGTGATCATGTCGTCACCGGATATTGGAATCCATCTAAAACCATGTCCTTTTCCATGAGTAGCTGGGAGGGGATTCTAGGTTGTGAGTGCTCCTTGGCTGCTCCACCCAACATGACTGCTGGAAATATCTGATGGAACAGCTGGACCAGAAGCCTACTGGAACATCTATGAGGGTGAGATATTACATGTCACTAATCTCTTTAGTATACTAAGCTTAGCTTGCATGTTCTCTTTTATTTTGCTTAGTAACCTACTTTACTCTGTGTACTATCTCTTATGACTACTTCAGTCCTCTCTCATATACTTAATACAATCAATCACTTTTGTTTATTCATAAACACAGTATAAATAATTGCACTGGAAGGTGGGAGCAGCTATGCATCTCTCTCTTTAAAACCAAACAAAAAAGGTGAACAACATGAGCTTATCCTGAATCAGTCTTTATACAGAATAAGATGGATTTATCTGGGGTTCAGGTCCCATTGAGGCTGTGCCTGTGGGTGCTGTGACAAGTCCCTTTAGCTGGGCCTTCCCAGAGCAGAGCTGATCTCAGTATCTTTATTATACTGCAGAGAGCTGTAACCCCGTCTCTGTGTCATTGCTGGAGGAAGCTTGAGGGTCTGGCTCAGCAGGACAGAGTTGAGGGGTACTGAGGAGGGCAGGAAGGTGGCTCTGTGATATTTCAGCACCTCAAGTGACAGTCCCAAAGGGGTCCCAGCAACCAAACCCATCACAGTATGTATTTGTTTCCACATTTGTATATAGTAACTTTCACTGTCTTTGCTGTAGAGACAGTCAGTTTTTCCTGATTGATGGCAGGCTTTAATGGGACCCCCAAAAAAAGATTAAACAGAAGGACTTAAGGGTCAGGGATTGGGGATGTTAGATATCAGGTAATGGAATAGTCGTGTAAGCGCACAAAATATTGTCGTTATACAACTATTCGACAGTGCCTGTGGGCGGGGCTGGCAGCCAGTGCGCTCCTGGCCTCACTCTTAGGGAGATCCCTGGTATCCTGTGCTGCTGCCTCTCAATCAGAGGCAGCAATGTGGGGTGCCAGGTAGGAGCTGGTCCGTGAGGGGAGCCAGTTTAAAAACCAGCTCCCCACCCAGACAGACTGCCTGCTGCCCCATGCTGCTGCCTCTGACACAGAGGCAGCAGCACAGGATGGCAGCAGCCCCTGTCCAAGGGGGTCTGAGCTCCCTGCGGACAGAGGCTGCTACAGGGGGGAGCGGGGAGGCTGCCACAAAGCAGTCTCTGTCCAAGGCGACCCAGGCTGGCCGTGAACAGAAGCTGGTCTGGCAGCAGCCCCTATCCATGGGGGGAAGGGAGGGAGGGAGAGGTGTCAGAGCTCTCCACAGGCAGAGGCCAGCCCAGCATATTATAGCCTATAATAGAAACAGAGAGTGAAACTGACAAAGAGCCAAGGTAAAACTTGACCAGCCTAAGACTAAATAAAAAATAATAATGAAGAATAAATTAGAGTTTTTAAATTTTCTATTAGATCACCTGTGGTACATTTGTTAACAATAGTACAGAGGGAATAAAATTCAGAAAAACAAGGCACATGAGGTTTTTAGCTCCTAGTGCTGTTTCAAGAGACTTGATATTGTCCTTTGTTGTGGGAGTGGGGAAAAACAAAAACAAAAGTTAAATGTTAGTTGCATTCTTCTAAGGCCAGTGTTTGTGTAAAATGCACATTTTCCAGAATTCTAGTCTGTAACATGGAGCACTTCAATAGAGCACAAATTTGTACTTAAAAGGGATTTTATAAAGAAGAATGTGGAACATGCCCCATCACTTCACCCCCTGCTCTGCCTCTCTCCACAACAACAACAACAAAAATCGAAGGATCTGGAGCACAGAATCACTACAGCCTGCACTATAACTCCTTCATTACACAGGCCAGCATTTCTCCTGCTGACATCAATGTCTATTCAGAAACCAATCTATTAATTAAGGTTAGATTATGAAGTCCTTGAGACAGAAATAGTCTTTTCATTATGTGCAAACATCTATACTGTGATTTATTTATATTTTTACACATACATAAAATAAAAAGCATTTATATTTTATATTTAATGGGAGCCAGTGTGGTGTCTATAGGGAATAGAGTACTGGAGAAGGTCTCAAGAGATTTAGCTTCCATTCTTAGCTCTGCCACTCACCTGCTGAATGACCATGGGTAAGTCACTTTATCTCTCTATGCCTCAGTTTACTCCATTTTACAGCGATGGGGTCGTGATACTAACATCCTATGTTAAGCATTTGAGATCTACGGAAGAAAAAGCACTATGTAACATTGAGATGGCCTTATACCATTAGTGTTGTTATTGTTATCTACAGTGCATATGGGCCCCCAATCAATGACAGGAGCCTCTAGGTCAGGGGTGGGCAATAAGCAGTTTGTGGGCCACACATGGTTTGCCAGTGTTAGCCCCTAGGACCACCAGATGCTTTATTTATCTGTGCATCCACAGGTATGGCCACGCTCAGCTCCCGTTGGCCACAGTTCACTATTCTTGGCCAATGAGAGCTGTAGGAAGTGATAGTCTGGCCCATACTGCTTCCCACAGCTCCCATTGGCAGAGAACAGTAAACCACGGCCAATGGGAGCTGAGAGTGGCCATGCATGCAGAGACACAGATAAACCAAACATCCTGCAGCCACCAGCGCCTAACCCTGGCAAACCAAGTGAGCCACTTATTGCCCACCCTGGCTGTAGGTCCTAGCATCTGTATATCAACAATTCCAGGACTGGGCTGCCTGCATAGCCAAAGCAGCCTCTGCTTTGCAGAAGCCTCCCTTGCCACTCTCTCCACCCCACAGGGTGGGGGACAGGCAGCTCTGTGGAGACAGTGCTGGGGGGAATCGGATTTTAAGCCAGCTCCCCCCCAGCACCAGCTCCTATTCCCCCCACCTTACTGCCTCTGATACAGAGGCAGCAAGTCGGGGGGGCGGGGGGAAATGCAAGTAGTCAACTTGACTAACCGATAAACCTAGGCTTATCGGTTAGTCAACTAGTTGACGACTCACTTACATTCCTAGCGTGAAGTGATGGAAACAGTTAGCAGCTTCATTCAGTGCTCTTTTTGTTAAGAATTTCACCAGATTCGATCATCACTGGGATCTGTAATCTGTTACTACCAATTTTTAAATTCTCAACCACTCTACACTCGGGCAACATTCCTGGCTTTCAGCTACAGTGCAGCATGTATTTATGCCATCCCAAGAGTGATAGCAGAGGTAACTCAACCAATCACCACCCTTGGCCAACAGCTAATTCACATGCAACAATTTCATTGGTTATATGAGGGAGACTGCACAGATGGTGGGTTACTTGACCCAACTGCCACACCAGTCTGATGAGCTTTCGGCTATTAGTAATACAAATAAATGAGTGTTGGCCAGTTTAGCAGAATGCAGTGGTTACAGTCGTGGTCAGGATCCAGCACTTTCAGAAATCTTGAACCAGCAATAACTGTCATTTATGAAACCCACGCTTACACTGTGTCAACAGTCTCCCACTAGTGCCTCGACCAAAGCAAACCTCATGATGACACAGGGACTTTGAGTTATCTGAGTAGGCTTTTAGCTCAGGGAGAACAGGATCATGCTTTTGCATCCAGAGTTCAGTCCCCACTAGTGTTGAAAGGTTCATGCTGTTTTAATGCTGGTTTGTTTTTTAAATTTTTTTTTTTTTTTTTTTTGCGCAACAACCTTGGTCTCCCCCATATCCCCCCCCCCCCAACAGAATTTTTTCCCTGTGTTTGTTTGGTTTTTTGGGGGGAGGGGTTCGGTATTTTTGGTTAAGCCATCTGGCAACCCTGCTAGGTATACAGAAAATATTACAGTTAATACAGATTCAAAGATAAGCCTAATTCTTCAGCCATCAAATTATCCCTTGCAGGCCTATGCATGCTCAGGTCCAGACACGCTATTGAATTACCTAACATATAAGCAAAATAGCTTTCATTTGCAAAGCATTATGGGATGCAAATGTAAGCCCAGCTCATGCCCCCTGCATGGACAAACTGCATGGAGTTTCCCGCAATATTTTCTTTTGGCAACATTCATTTCCCTAACTGTCATAGAAAAGTCATAGGGATTTTTCCACAGCAGATATAATGGGGACCTGGGCCAACCACACTGCTTCTCAACTCCCTGCTGCTTTGTCAGATGGGAGATGTGTTGATCAGGATGACAGTGAAGAGTTTTCATGGCACACAGGCTCTCCCTGCCAAAGTCTGTAAAATACTTTAGCTTCTGCAAATAGAAGCTACTTTACGAACAAAATATTATATGTAGGAAAAAAAACCCCAGAGCACCATATTCCATCAAATACAGCTAATGCTTGCACTTGTTTGTCTTGGACATCTATGGGGGTGTGTTGCAACTGCTTCTATGTTACTGAGACAATATTAAAACAGACATTACACTGCAACTATTTGCAAATGGAGATGGAGAAGATTAATTTTTCATGTGGGATCAAAAGTACAGCTGAAGTGAACATATATAATGGTGACTGAACAAGGAATGCATATGCAAATGTGTCCCAGGCAGTCTTTGCTATGTGTTTTTTCTTGCATGGTTTTAAAAAAGAAAGCACATTTTTATAGAGAGTGGAAAAATAAGGCAGAGATGTTTATGCTTAAAACAACCACCCACATTTATTTACTTTCATCTAACAGGGCCTGAGTTCTGACTGCTGACCTTCAAACTAATTGGAAAAGTCAAAAACAACTTTTACACAGACTTCCAAGACATGTTTAGACATGGAATTCAAATAGCTTTTGGTGCCCTACGCATGTACAGTGCATAATCCAAAATACAGCATGTCTACAGGAATAGCATGCAAAGAGTCAAGAAGCCAACACATGCGTGGATAGACAGACCTTAAAATTGTGGAAAACTGTGCTGATCAACAGTAGCCAAAAATGGCTTTTAATCTACTCAAAAGCTGTTCCTTTCTTCTACAAAGGGAAAAAAATATGAAAAGGTTTCAAAAACCACAGCTAGAAACACTAATTGGAATGTGTCTTGTGTGGAAAGCCAGCAGACATTCATGTGGGCAGCTCTTCAACAAGGAATAAAAGTTTCCTTAAAAAGCTGTAAGTTTCTGAATAAATGCTATCATGCCGCCACAGATAACCAAGTCAGAGAAACTGCCATTGTTTACTACTAACTGAGGGTACTTCTACATTGCACTGCTATTTCAGGATACCACAGTATCCTGAAATAGCAATCCTGCGTCTTCACAGCAAGCCTGTTATTTCGGGCTCATTATTCCTATGTCCCTATAAATCTCATTCTATTAGGAGTAAGGGACGTTTCAGAATAGCGCTTTATTTTGAAATTTGGTGCCGTGTAGACAGCGCCAAATGACAAAATAAGCTATTTCAAAATAGCGTTGAAATAAGATACACAATTTGCATAGTTCAAACTGCATATTTTATTTCGAGTTACGGTGCAGTGTAGACACACCCTAAAACATCAAGCAGTCTTATGGCACCTTAAAGACTAACAAATTTATATAGGCATCATCTTTTGTGGGCAAAGACCCACTTCATTATCATCTTTGCCTACAAAATCTTATGCCCAAATAAATCTGTTAGTTTTTAAGGTGCCACAGGACTCCTTGTTGTTTTTGCAGATACAGACTAACACGGCTACCCTCTGATAATTTAAAAAATGAGGAATCCTGTGGCCTTAGAGACTAACAAAATATATACAGTATCATGAGCTTTCATGGGCAAAATCTCTGATAACTGTTTACTACTGTTATCTCTACAGTCTCACCATCTCATTCCCCTTTTGGTGTTGGGAACTAGTTATTCAGAGTCCACTGCCTCTAAGACACACTGGCCTGAGACACTCCTTTGTGCTATACTTCTACTAGGCATGACACAAAGGGGATGGAAAAGGATACTGGCATGCCCAGAGACTAAGGTTGTTAAGAGGTAAGTAATCCACTAATCGTGTAGTCAATAAAATTTTTATCGACTACACAATTAGTCAATAAGGGATGGCTTCCTGTGTGCCTGGCTCTTACTACATTTAAACTGCAGAGCTGCAGCCAGGGTAGCTCCTGAACCTGGTGCGAGCTAGGACTGAGCCATTCAGCAGCCCTTGTCTGTAAGGGGTCGCAGCTTCCTGTCTGTTGGGAACCCCACCGACAGGGGCTGCTGCTGGAGCAGTCTCTGCCCGCAGCCAGCCCAGGCCATCGCGGACAGGGACAGCTTCACTGCAGCTTCCCCTGGCCACCCTCCCCTCCCACACAGCTGCCTCTGATGGAGGGGCGAGTGGCACTGTGGAGATGGTGCTGGGGGGGGGAACCGGCTGATACAGAAGCAGCAAGCGGTGGGGAAAGTGAGTAGTCGAGTAGTCAACTACTTGCTTACATCCCTACCAGAGACTAAAACAAATCTCCTTCTGCCTGAGGTTCTTGTGTCTAGTCTCGTACAAGATGGATGTTCCTTTTCTGCCTACCATCCTCTATTCAACTCCAGCAGCTGCTGGGGGCTTGCTGTCTATTTGAGGCACAGTTCACATCTTTTAAAAGCACACAAGACACTGTTTCAAGTGAAGGTGTTTGTTCCTGTGCCGATAAGGACCATCAGAGCTGCCATGACAGACTCTCTTTAGGAGGTGCCAATTAGACAATGCACCCACCTCAGTACAGTGGAGTGTTCTGAAAGTCAACAAGAGAACCACAGTAGCAGGTAGGGATATAAGAGGCTAACTGGTTACCCAGTAAGCAGGTGGCTTATCAGCCTGCTTACAAGGTACACAGTTAACCAGCCCTGCTGGTTGCAGCAAACCCAGGGGCTGGGACCAGCGCAGCCCAGCCACTTGCGGCTGGTGGTTAACCGGTTAAACAATTTGTTACACTATTGTAGCCACTTTTTACATTCCTAGTAGCAGGCATTAATCCCAAACTTTGACATAAGGCCAAATTCAAACTGCAAAAGCAGGAGACTAAGTCAATGGAGCTTATGCCAGTGGGAAATTTGGCCCACAAGGCAATGGATGTGGAAGGCCTCAATCTTACAGAGATGGAACATTGCATTCCTAAAGTCAGAGGGATGTTATCTTGGTCATGACAACAGGCACTGAACCAAAACTAACAGCATCACCTTCTGCGCTGGAGCTAACGGACTACATTCTGTTCGCAGGGATCAGTGGAATGGGCAGCGAGGGACAGACACAGACGCTGAACAGTGAGTTACAGCCTTGGAGTGGGATGATGGCCATGATCTTTGCAGTTCATTTCACTGACCTTTGGTAATTCAGGGGGAGATTGCACCATCACAGCTGGAACTCTCAGAAGGCAGTTAAAATGTGGCTAAAATTGAGCCTCAGCAAATGGACGACTAGCAATCAATCTGTCCTTTTTATATGGTTAAAATTCACTGCTGCTATATTAAAGCGAGTTGCCATTTGTGCAAACTGAGCAACAGGAGCAATGGCAGCAGAAAGGATCTTGGCTGGCTGCTCAGCACTTTGGGGGTTTGCTCTCAGGCCTGCCAACTGAAGTGGTTACTCTTCACAGACTGTAGCTGGCCTCACAAACATTACTAACTAGCTTTAGCAAGAACAGCAAGGAGGAGAGCAAAATTGTCAAGGTAAAAATAACACTTTCCTGGGCATTGTAATGGATTCTGACGGACACCTTATCTGTTTATTTGATCTTACTAATGAGTGTCTAGACAGCTGCACCTCCTGAAGAGTAGCGACAGTACCTTAGTCATTGATTCCAACTGCAGTCTGATTTCCCGCATCTTTAAGTCTCCAAAGCAAAATAGACATTTCCTTTAAGAGGATTTCTGTGTTGCCCTATTAGAGGATTACATGCATTTGTGTTAGTTCTCTCACAGTAACAATAATCAAAGTCGAAACTGCAAAAGTCAAGATGTTACAGCTGTAAGAACAGTAGGTGTATTGTACAATAAAAAAGCCTTTTTTTAAAAATGTTCCATCTGATTATATCATCAGCTACAATGAGAGCAGAAATGGACCCCTTAATTAGCACCACTCACACACATTTTATAACATAGCCTGAAGTACAGCAATGAATCCTTCCCAAGACAAGCCCTCTGGGAAATTCTCTCTGATATCAGCGCAGGGTTCTGTAAGCATAGGTCTCAATGCAAGTGCATTCTGACACAGGGAACACTGAGAATCGCTGCTCTTGCATTTTCGTGTAGAAAGGAAACATCTGGTGTGTACAACAGGAACTGGAAATAAGAACACAAGCTCTGCCACTGACTCACTACAAAACTTCGGGCAAGTCCTTTAATTGCTCAGCAATTTGGTAATCTAAAAAATGGGGAATCCCATAGGATTTAGGATGGAAGACTCCCAAGCACTGGCTAAGCAGCAGTTCTACAGAAGAGGACTTGGGGATTACAGTAAACAAGAAACTGGATATGAGTCACAGTGTGCCCTTGTCGCCCAGACGGCTAACGGGCTGCATTAGTAGGAGTATTGCCAGCAGATTGAGGGAAGTAATTATTCCCCTCTGTTCAACACTGGTGAGGCCACATCTGGAGTACTGTGTACAGTTTGGGCCCACCACCACAGAAAAAATGTGGACAAATTGGAAAGAGTCCAGAGGAGGGCAACAAAAATGATTGGGGAACGGGATTCATGATTTATGAGGAGAGGCAGAGGGAATTAGGCTTATTTAGTCTGCAGACAAGAAAAATGAAGGGTTCCAAAGAGATGGTGCTAGGCTATTCTCAGTGGTGGCAGATAACAGAACAAGATGCAATGATCTAAGTTGCAGTGGAGGAGGTCTAGATTGGATATTATGAAAAATTATTCACTAGGAGGGTGCTAAAGCACTGGAATGGGCTATCTAGGGAGGTGGTGGAATCTCTGTGTTTAGAGGTGTTTAAGTCATGGCTCAAAGGTCTGGCTGGAATGATTAGTTGGGGTTGGACCTGCTTTGAGCAGGAGGTTGAACTAAATGACCTCTGGAGGTCTTTTCCAATCTTCTATTAATCTTCTATGATTCTATGAGTAAAAATGGTTTTACAGTTTGGTATCTTACAGGAAAATTATAAGAATGTTTGTGGAATTCTCTTAGATTCCTAAATGGCAGACACTATGAAGCTGCAAAGTATTTAATATTTTGTCTGCAAAGTGGGATGGCCAATGTTTAGTATTGCGGACAGCAAACAGTACATCAGAGAACAGCAAGGATAGTTCAAGATGTACTTCGCTTTAAAAAAAATTGGTCACACTTGTTTCTATATTTTGTTTGCATCTGCTCTTATACTCTGCACAGGGAGGAAAAAGCAAGCTTCAAGTATGTTAATTACAAGTTAAACACTGTAATTCAGGTGTGCATCCAACATACCATTCGAGGTAGTAATGGTGGGGAAATCAAAAAATGCTTGTGTGAGGAAAAGAGATACAAGGAAAGCCTCCCTCAATGAAATGACATAAGAATCATTAGCCAACCATAATTATAGGCCATCTCTTGCAATTGGGATAGGAAGGATGACAATTCATAGCACATAGTTCATTCATCCTGTAAAAAGGAACTTCAACCTATGTTCTGTAAGTATGTATTTTTCATAGCTAGGTTTCTCTCTCAGGGATCAGAACTCACCTACACCACTGCATTTGGAAAAGAATACTACTGACAATGTTTGTAAAGTGCTTTCAAGATGAGACAAAGTATTGAAGTTCTAATTCAGTCTCACAACTCCCTTCCTTCTCCCTTCCCTCCATAAGGGAGGGAGACATTCAAATTCCTCCATTTAGCAATTAAAGCAGAGGCAAATGAAATAACTGAATGATACTTGGTTGAATGATAATTTGCTCACTTTACTGTTAATTCAGCCTCTCCTTTCTGCAGCCCTATATGTGTGTGTAGCATTCACCTACTGCAGGGGTTTTCATTTCAAACTCTGGGTCAAACTCTGTCCCGACCTGCAGTGCTTCCCACAGCTCCCATTGTCCTGGAACCGTGATCCACTGCCAATGGGAGCTGCAATCACCCATATTTGCAGAGACACAGGTAAACAAAGCATCTTGCAGCCAGTTAGCAGCTTTCCCTTACAAGCCAGGGCCCAGAGTTTGAAAACCTCTGACCTACTGCATTTTCATATAATCTAGTCCAGTGTTTCTCAACCAGTGGTACGAGTACTTTTACGGGTACTCGAGAGAAGTCTAGGGGGTATGTCGACACAATTGAAATTTAGAGAAAACTGAATTTTTGTTTTAAGTTTTACAGCTTTTTATTATTTTTGTACTTTTTACACCCAAAAATTTAATCGCCTGCCCAGCTACAATTAAGTTGTTTAAATAAATGTGTTGCAATGGTAGAAAGAAAAACCTGTGTGTCTGAAAACTGTAGGTAGTGGGGGTACTTATAATTTTTTTAAAGGGGTACTTTATAAAAAAAGGTTGAGAAACACTGCCTTAAGTCTACAAGCCCCTTTGGAGCAAGGACTGACTGTCTTTTTATGCATGTCTGCACAGTATCTAGCACAAAGGGTCTCTGATCCTTCATTAGTGCCCCCTCCCGCAATAGTGAAATAATAAATTACATTTAGTAGGTACTAGTACTTCCAACCCATATTATCATCAGAGGCAAGGAGACTAACTGAACTGGCCAAGGCCACCGAGCGAAAGATAGAATTCTGTTTATCACACTAGTTAAAATGCAATACGGTACGGTCCTGTTTTTGCTGCTCTGTCCTCTATTGATACAAAACAGGATGCCTTAATGTCCTATTTTCTCTTGAGACCAGAGGTCAAAGTAAGCTGGTGCGCACCAGAGCAGTGCTCCAACAAGAAGCCGGCTGGGGCCAGCTGTTCCCAGCCAGGCTGGTCTCCTGGGACTCTCCTGCAGGCTGCCTTGCTAAGCAGCAGGTAGCCAGGGAGGTGAAAGGGGCTAGGCTGGGGTGCCCCAGCTGCTAGCACCGCCTCCCAGCACCCTTTGGGGGGTGGGAGGAGGGACCTGCAGCCATGGGTACTGGGTCTTCTTCCCTTATCAGGGAGTGAGGGGAAAATACAGTTTGTGTCTCTCTCTTGTTCCTGGCTGCTGAGGGGAAGGCAGAGGAGGAATGCAGCAGTCGATGAACTTTTCCGTCATTCCCAGAGAGTCAGAGGAAGAAAAGCAGCAGCGACCCAGTATGTTTGGCTGCCCTCTCCCTCCTGAAATGGCCCCTGGCCCTCCATACTCACCCCTCCACCACCAGCCCTGACTCCTGAACCTCTCACATTCCCCAGGCACAGGCCCCCTATGCATTAAATGCAATTGTCCTCTATTCTTGAGATAGCTTGATGACCACCCTATTTTCAAGAGAGAAGAAAAATGTACAGCTGGGACTTGCAGACCACACTGCCTATTGGAATCTGTTGACAGTGAAGAAAAGAAGAACAGCAGCCTCATGTTGTGCCACAGAACAGCCTGTTGGCCTCTCTTGGACTATTATTGACAAACACACTAACTGGTCAGATTAGGTCTTGGAACTGAGAGAGAGAGAGAGAAGGAACTAATACATTTCATGAACGGGTTGAAGCATATGATTGCAATATGATCTTTCGAAGGTCCAGGGCAGGCCTGGGCAAAATACGGCCCACGGGCCGCATTTGGCCCGCCAAGCCACCAAATCCAGCCTGCAGACGCTGCAGGGAACCCAGGTAGGCGCCCCACTTGCCTCGTCCCACCCGCACACAACTCAAAAACACAGCTGCAGGGCGATTTCACTTTAAAAACTGAGTCCTGAGGGGAGGGGGGAAAGCTTTAGGAGCTGCTCCTGCCCCCAGCACAATCCCATTGGCCGGCTTCTGGCTAGAAACTGGTCAATGGGTGCTGCCTGTTTCAATAACATGTAGCCACAAAGCACAAGAGGTTAGTAGTTATTCACAGAGCACATGGCTGCAGCCTGTGCAGGGGCGGGGCAGGCAGGGAGGCTGATTCAGGAACAGGCTGCTGGATGATAAATCTCCTGGCCAGAGCCTACCTCTGGCACCCCAGCCCCTCCCTTCCCCAACCCTCTGACCCCACTCCTGCCCCTCTACACCACATACCCAAATCCTCTGCCCCCCTCTTGCACTCATATCTCCTCCCAGATCAGGCACCCCCAATCCCCTGCCCCAGATCACAGTCCCCTCCTGCCCTAGCTCACAACCCAATCCCCTGCACCCCTACCTGTACACCAATTCCCTGCCCTAGCTCACAATCCAACCCCCTGTACCCAGTCCAGTACCTCAGGTCACAACTGCCTCCCTCACCCGAACTCCCTCCTGCACCTAATCTCCATCCCAGACCCCGCACCTCTTCCCTTAATATAATGGAGGAGTGCAGCCCTTGACCACTTTCCAGATTCTTGGAGTGCCCCCCGCATCAAAAATTATTGTCCACCCCTGGTCAAGGGTCTTTTACTCAAGTGGGAAGGGCCAGTGTTTTTAGAGCAGGAGAATCTGACTTCTTTCTGTGCTGTCACCATAGCATTCCAACTAGCTATTCTGTGGAGCACAACAAGAACCATGAAATCTTCAGTAACCACTAAAATGTCATTCTTTCCCTCTCTCCCTCCCTCCCTCCTCACACACAGAGCTATAAGCAAGCAGCAAGAGAGTTTGATCACTGCCTTATTCTCTCTAATAAATTACTCACTGGGAAGCAGACACTGGTATTTGGCTGAAATCTTTGAAACGGGGGGGAGGGGGCGGGAATTACCTGTGCCTTGTTTGTGACCTCCTCTGTGCCCCATTTGTAACCACTCACATTTACATGCCAAGATGATGTCCAGACTCTTGACCATGGACTTCTCCTTCAACAAGAAGTGGATTTCAAGGTTCTAAAGTCTGCTACCAGGAGAGGGGAGACCGTATTTTATATCTAATGGTCTTATTTGAAATAAAATTCTTACCTGGCAATAAGCCAGCATTTCTTATAGAAATTCAGTTGCCAGTGAATATTAGAGTACCCACTTTTTTCAAAGATGTACCTAAGCACATATTTAGCCAGGGAATTGCGACTTTTGGTATCTCTCAAATAAATACATGCTGTACAGTCTTCCAAGAAAACTATATAAATGAGAAAAAAATGAACCAACAGACCGGGGTGCAATGCAATCACCCAGCTCTGAAGTAAGGGTAGCAATACTCTGACCATCCTAAAATAATCTGGTGACCTCTCCCCACAACTCCCCTTTTGGGTCAGGATCCTCATTTGAGAAACACTGGTCTCCCCTGTGAAATCTGTGTGCTTTTATTCTATACCACACAAATGGCCAGATTTCTTGAGAGGAGACCAGATTTCCGAGTCCACAATATGTTTTTAAGGTCTGTGAATTTGGTAAGGCCTTACTTATGGGTCAAGGTCTGTCTGCTTTTGCACACATCAGAAAGTTTGAGGGCAAAGAGGGAGCATAGGGTGGATGCTTTCTTCTCTAGGTCCAAGCCACTGCAGAAATCTTATTCTATAGCAGTGGTCACCAACCAGTTGATCACGATCGACTGGTTGATCATGGAGGCATTGCCAGTTGAACTCCACACAGTGTTCCCAGCCCCTCCTTGATTCCTGCCCCCCCACAACAAAGAGCCTACACTGGTGCTACAGCCTCCCACCCCTCACAAAATTGGAGCCAAAGCCAGCTTCCTGTGGCGGGGGCAGGAGGAGAAGTCCTGCGGCTCCACGCCAGATCCAGCTTCTCAGGAAGTGCGCACGCGCTGCTCCTCCCCTCCCCTCCCCTCCCCACAGCAACGCACATGCTTGTTGTCTTGCCTTCCTTCCCCCGTGCCCCAGGGAGGCAGGATCAGGGAGGAGCTTAAGATGGCAGCAGAGGATCCAGAGTGGCTGGATTTCTTAAAGGAGCCGCACGTGAGCCTCTTCCAGCACTGCCTGCAGATCCTTCCTGAGAGATACTCATCCCTGGAGACCCCCAGGTACCAGCCGAGCTGCCCCTGCCCCCTCTCCTCTGCCCAGCCACTCACCAGCACCCTGTTCCTGCCCTCTCCCTCCTGGCCAGACAGTTATCCCCAGCTTGCTGTTGTACCCTACTTCTCACCCAGATTCTGCACCCCCATTCTTATCCAACTCACTGGCAGCTCTATCCCGCACACTGGAGCCCTCGTTTCTCCCCCCTCCCCCGCCCTGGGGAGCCCACAAAATCCAATAACCCTGGAATCCCAGAAAAGTTAATCTGGCCTGAAGCCCTGGACCTCAGTCCTACCTACCCCTTATCCCCCCAACACAGGACTAGAGTGCCAGGGGAATGAGGTGTCTCAGTTGGGGCCACATCAGTGAGGATTGGGGTTTTTTGAAGGTGTTGGTTGTTTAGATCTCACTTGTGTGGTCCCCAGCTGATTTTTCTGTGGATCCGTGCGTGGCCCCTAACCCAAAAAATGTTCCCCGCCCCTCCCATAAATAAAGACAATGCTGAAATGTTTTGTGTTAGACATAATATTTTATTTAAAAATGAAGCCTGACCAACAAGCCCCCAATTGGGGCCAAGCCCCCATCTGGTCTCAGTATCATAACACCCCTGCACCTCCCACACACCCCAACCCTGAGCCCATCATACACCTGAACCCCCTGCCCTGAGCCCCCCAATCTCCAAACTCCTGCACCACCCACATCCCCAGTCTTGTGCCACAACACTCCTGAGCCCATCATACACCCGACCCCCCTACCCTGACCTCCTCATACACCCAAACTAAACTCCTGCACCCCAATATCCACAAGTCTGCAGCTTGCTCAGCACCCCAACCAGGATGTGACCCCAACACTCTCCAGCCTGGAGCCCCCTCCCTGAGCCAGCATCCCCTTCTCTTCCTCCTCCTGCACCCAAATTCCCTCCCAGAGCTTGCACCTCTCACCCCTTCCCACACCCAAATCCCTCATTCCCACCCCAGAGCCTGCATCTCCTGTCTCAACCCAGTGAGAGTGAGTAACGGCTGGGGACAGCAAGTGATGGAGGGGAAGGGAATGGAGAGGGTGGAGCCTCAAGAAAGGGGTGGGGTCTTGGGGAAGGGATGGGGTAGATCTTGGCTTGCCCTGACATTTAAAAAGTGATCTTGGGTATAAAAAGGTTGGAGACCACTGATGTACAGAGTCTCACCAAGAGGAATACAGGAAAGATGTTCCAAGATAGGGCCTGTGGGACAGAGATCATTTTTATCACGTAGGA
Organism: Pelochelys cantorii; assembly: GCA_032595735.1. Lineage (NCBI taxonomy): Eukaryota > Metazoa > Chordata > Testudines > Trionychidae > Pelochelys > Pelochelys cantorii. The sequence goes on from CM064326.1 coordinate 22,940,749, forward strand.
CTTGTGCTGCAGTAGCACCCATTACCCCTAACCAGGGATCAAGGCCCCACTGCATTATACATTGTATGTGTACACACACACATACAATTTAAGAGTAATCTCAACCCTAGAGACTGTACAAACTAAGTAAGTCACATCTTCATGTATGTGCATTTATATTCTTAGCTCAGCTATTATTCACTTCCATACACAGAAAAAATTATTCACACTCCTGGTAGGATTCATTTATTCATAGATGTCTACAGATGGGTGTAGCTGACGGGAACATAGAGGCACAATAACTCTACTTTCATGGCACTGATATTCATACATATTCATGTGGTTCTCACAACGTGCCAGTATTTAGCCTTATGAAGTATGGCTGAGAGTTTCAAAGCCAGGGGATTTGGGAACCTAATTCTCATTAGGAATATAAAGGGGCAACTGGTTACCCGGTAAGCACTGTCTTACCAGTATGCTTACCAGGGTAACCAGTTAACAGGTGAATGGCCCAGCCAGAGCAGCCCCCACACACAGTGCAAGTGGAGGGTTGCTCTAACCCATCTGGGCCCACCACACCATGCTGCAGGTGAGGGGTGCTCCAGCCTGGCCAGGCCAGAGCATGCCCCCACCTGAGGCACAGCAGGCTCTGGCTGGCTGGATCCACCGTGGTGCACTGCAAACAGTAGGAGTTGCTTCCACCAGGCCCATTGCAATGTGCCATGGGCAGGGGGCTTCTCTGGCAGTTCCCTGCCCATGGTGAAATGTGGCAGGCCAACATATAGTTTAACCAGTTAACATTTTTAATGAGATTTTATATCCCTAATTCTCATTAGATAGGGAAGGGAACTAGGTGTCCAAACACCCATTATGCATATTGAGGATTTAAGGCTTTTCCCAGATGAAAAGCCTTAAATTATGGAATTACTATCCATAGCGATTCTATTGAACATGTTGATTCAAATATTAAATGAATCAACATGTTCAATAGAATCGCTATGGATAGTAATTCCATGCTCCAAAAATAAGAAATTAGCAGTAGGGATATATTACCGACCACCTGACCAGGACAGGGATACTGACATTGAAATGCTGAGGGAGATTAGAGAGGCTACCAAAACAAAGAACTCTATAATAATGGGGGATTTTAATTACCCCCATATTGACTGGATACATGTCACCTCAGGAAGAGAAGCGGAGATAAAATTTCTCAATGGCTTAAATGACTGCTTCTTGGAGCAGCTAGTGCAGGAACCCACAAGGGGAGAGGCAATTCTCGATTTAGTCCTGAGTGGAGCGCAGGAACAGGTCCAGGAAATAACCGTTACAGGACCGCTTGGGAATAGTGACCATAATATAATAACATTCAACATTCCTGTGGTGGGAAGAACACCTCAGCAGACCAGCACCCTGGCATTTAATTTCAAAAAGGGGAATTACACAAAAATGAGGAGGTTAGTTAAACAGAAATTAAAAGGCACAGTGACTAGAGCCAAATCCCTGCAAGCTGCATGGAAACTTCTTAAAGACACCATAATAGAGGCCCAACTTAAATGTATACCCCAAATTAAAAAACATAGCAAGAGAACTAAAAAAGAGTCACCGTGGCTTAACCACCATGTAAAAGAAGCAGTGAGGGACAAAAAGGCATCTTTTAAGAAGTGGAAGTCCAATCCTAGTGAGATAAATAGAAAGGAACATAAACACTGTCAAATCAAGTGTAAAAATGTAATAAGAAAAGCAAAAAAAGATTTTGAGGAACAGCTAGCCAAAAACTCAAAAAGAAATAACAAAATGTTTTTTAAGTACATTAGAAGCAGGAAGCCTGCTAAAAAACCTGTGGGTCCCCTAGACGATCGAACTATAAAAGGCGCAATCAAGGACGATAAAGCCATTGCGGAGAAACTAAATGATTTCTTTGCTTCAGTCTTCACGGCTGAGGACGTTGGGGAGATTCCCAAATCTGCACCGTCCTTTGTGGGTAATGAATCTGAGGAACTGTCCCGGATTGAAGTGTCATTAGAGGAGGTTTTGGAACAAATAGAAAAACTTAATGTTAACAAATCTCCGGGACCGGATGGCATTCATCCAAGGGTTCTAAAAGAACTCAAATGGGAAATTGCTGAACTATTATCTGTGGTTTGTAACCTATCCCTTAAATCGGCTTCCGTACCTAATGACTGGAAGGTAGCCAACGTGACACCAATATTTAAAAAGGGCTCTAGAGGCGATCCGGGCAATTACAGACCGGTAAGTCTAACTTCAGTACCGGGCAAATTAGTCGAAACAATAGTAAAGAATAAAATTGTGAAGCATGTAGAAGAACATAATTTGTTGGACAAAAGTCAACATGGGTTTTGTAAAGGGAAATCCTGTCTTACTAATCTATTAGAGTTCTTTGAAGGGGTTAACAAACATGCGGACAAGGGGGATCCAGTAGATATAGTATACTTAGATTTCCAGAAAGCCTTTGACAAGGTCCCTCACCAAAGGCTCTTGTGTAAATTACATGGCCATGGGATAAGAGGGAAGGTCCTTTCTTGGATTGAGAACTGGTTAAAAGACAGGAAACAAAGGGTAGGAATAAATGGTAAATTTTCAGAGTGGAGAGGGGTAACTAGTGGTGTCCCCCAAGGGTCAGTCCTAGGACCAATCCTGTTCAACTTATTCATAAATGATCTGGAGAAAGGGGTAAGCAGTGAGGTGGTAAAGTTTGCGGATGATACCAAACTGTTTAGGATAGTCAAGACAGAAGCAGACTGTAAGGGACTCCAAGAAGATCTCACCAAACTGAGTGATTGGGCAACAAAATGGCAAATGAAATTTAATGTGGATAAGTGTAAAGTAATGCACATTGGGAAAAATAACCCCAACTATACGTACAGTATGATGGGGGCTAATTTGGCTACGACAAATCAGGAAAGAGATCTTGGAGTTATCGTGGACAGTTCTCTGAAAACTTCCACACAGTGTGCAGCGGCGGTCAAAAAGGCAAATAGGATGCTAGGTATTATTAAGAAAGGGATAGAAAATAAGACCCGGAATATCTTACTGCCCCTGTATAAAACTATGGTACGCCCACATCTTGAATACTGTGTACAGATGTGGTCTCCTCACCTCAAAAAAGATATTTTGGCCTTGGAAAGGGTTCAGAAAAGGGCAACTAAATTGATTAGGGGTTTGGAACGGGTCCCATATGAGGAGAGGTTAAAGCGACTGGGACTTTTCAGTTTAGAAAAGAGGAGACTGAGGGGGGATATGATAGAGGTGTATAAAATCATGAGTGGTATGGAGAGGGCCGATAAAGAAAAGTTATTTATTAGTTCCCTAAATAGAAGAACTAGAGGACACCAAATGAAATTAATGGGTAGCAGGTTTAAAACTAATAAAAGAAAGTTCTTCTTCACACAGCGTGTAGTCAGCATGTGGAACTCCTTGCCAGAGGAGGCTGTGAAGGCTAGGACTATAACAGAGTTTAAAGAGAAGCTAGATAATTTCATGGAGGTTAGGTCCATAAAAGGCTATTAGCCAGGGGATAAAATGGTGTCCTTGGCCTCTGTTTGACAGAGGCTGGAGAGGGATGGCAGGAGACAAAGCGCTTGATCATTGTCTTCGGTCCACCCCCTCTGGGGCACCTGGTGCTGGCCACTGTCGGCAGACAGGATACTGGGCTAGATGGACCTTTGGTCTGACCCGGTACTGCCGTTCTTATGTTCTTATGTTCTTATGAATATAACATCACAGCCCCATTTATTTAGACTTTTCCCTTTACTAATTCTGCATTCTCTAAAGTAGCCTACACCAGATTGGGAAACATTTGTGAGCATTTTAAGAGCTGTCTTGCTAAAATTAAAAGGTTTCATCTTGTTCACTTCAAGCAAACATTACCCAATTCATTTCTCTCCCTGAGCACTGATGTCAGCAAGAGTGTGCTCAACTCTGAGAACGGCTGCACTTCAGCTATGGAGCTACAGAGGGAGCTCACACATAGTTTTACAGATGGAAGCTGATGTGTCAGCACCACACTGGTATAACAAAGCAGTGTTCAATTGGGGGGGAGGGTTAAGATTACAGCAATTTCTAAGAGGCAGGATTAATACTGGTGCTATACATAAGATGAGAGTATCAGTGCTGCTTCTTGCCTTTCAGCTAAGGTTGAAGACCTAACCCTTCTCTCGTTGAAGTCAATGTGGGGCTCTACTACTGATTTCAAAGGGGCAAGCCTCAAGAGTACTGTCTGTTAAGCGTCAGCTATCTCTTTGGTCTTTACTAGAACCTGCTCTAGGCTGGGGATAGGCTTTATGACCCAACAAATCTTTCCATCTCTTGGTCACTATGATTCTATATAAATATTGGCCTATATAACAGACCTCAGTGGTTCAGGGTCCCGATTATCGACCTTAGGGAATTCTGCAATTTACTATGACTCCATGTGCGACAATTGAAGAATTTCCCCAGGACTAAAATTGGCAATCAACATTACCCAAAAGACCCACAGAAGTGTGAGTTCATTGTTCTACTGATTATTTAAATATTCTCACAGAAAAATGACTGTGCAAGTATTCTACAATCAGTTAATAATATAGCAAAGGTATACTGATTGGTTAATAATTTAATAGCACAGTGTTTTAATATCATGTGCTTCAAAGAGCTGCAGGAGACACCCAGAAGAGCCACTTATGACTTTTTAGCATCAGTCTGCGTATCATAGCTATATAGGGCACATGAACTAAAAGGCTATTACCTCTGGAGTTATTATGATCCTGACTGTTAAAAAACCTTAATGTGATTCGTTATTATTATGATCTATTGGTCCAGAATCCCATTGTACTAGGTGCTTTGCTAAGACAGAACAAAAAAAATATTATTTTGGTGAGATACTATGGTGATTATCTAAGATCTCTTTCTTAACAGGGAGCATGAAAATATTAACATTACCAAGTTTTGTACAGCTCCCTACAAAATACTATGCAGATATGAACTATGCAGATATGACAGGAATATAATTAATGAGGGACGGAAAAGAAGACTGAGGTTTCCTAACTCAATTAATGTTTAAAATAAAAAAATAAATCATATGAAGGACAAAGCAACCACATGGTTCTGCAGTTTCTTTCGTTGTCATGGTAAATGAAAATCACTCGCTCTCAAATTTGTATGTTCTGGAGAAACCAGGGAGAGACAACAAAACATCTCTTTTTATGCACTAGAGAGGAACATTTCCGTAACGGCTGGTGAAACTACCAGATATTCTACAAAACAAGCGCTGCCCCTTCCATATGAAAATGTTTGTCTGCTCTCTGTCTCTTCTCTTTGACTTACTAAATAACCTTTTGAAAGTCAGGGAACACAGGCTATTCAGTGTAAGCAGACATTCAGGCAGGGGTAATGGGAATCACGTGTGAGCTCTTGCCAGCTGAATTAATCAAAAGGATCTATGCTGCACTGGGGCTACATCACTAGATGACCAACAGAGCTGATGAGAAGGTACCAGGAAGAAAGAGATGATGATGTATAATAAAGCGGTCTTTCCCCTCCCAGTACATCACATGAATAATGAATACACCCATATTTAGACAATGTATTAATGCAGTGTTCCCCAACTTTTCTTGGCACCAATCTACTGCTTCTGTTTTGGGGTTGTTATTATTTCATTTTATTTTTAATAATTTGAGTTTCAATCAAATTTCCTAAAATTTGGGATGGGGGGGTTCTACTTGTATCTATTATAATGAGTAATTTAGAATACATGTGTTATTCATTACAGTAGTGTAATCTCTTTATAATGTTTGCTAATGCACTTTAACATAGGACTATTTCAACAGTGCTATGTTAAAGAGTCCTAGGGAACCTTTAATGTGCACAACAGGATCTATATGGACCAATTAATGGGCAATACATTAATGCACTTTAGAAATCAATATGTAGCCCATATTAATGTTCTGTGTAGACAAGCTCTTGGACACAAGTAATCAATTCTGGTGTTTGTTGAGTAAAAAAGAAACCTCTCTTTCTTCTTTGGTGGTGTTTTAAGCTGTGTTTATTATTTAAAAACAAAACCAGAAGCCCTATATGTACACTGTGTTGTCCTACATCTGAGCACATATGGCAAACCCTATGTCCAAGCACAGGTACTGCCCTCTTTTTTCTCCTCCCTTTATGCTGCTTTTCTTTCTCGTTTTGTCTGTTCATATATTCCTATTTTTAACTGCTTTTGTGGCCTCCTCTACTCACCAGAGGGTAGGAGAATGGTCCATTGGTAGACCCATGAAGCCAGGCCCACATTATGCTTTTTTAAACAGAACTTAATGCCTTGAAAGCAGAGACAAGATGAGAGGCTCTGTCCATGAGGCTGCTGCCTAAGCCCACAGCTCTGTATGGGGGAGCTGTTCCCACTGTTGGCTGCCTCTCCCTTTACTTACAGCTGCAGGAAGACTTTTGCAGTAGAGGAATGAGGCAGATCTGGGATTTCCTTACTAACAGTGCTTCATTATTCCACCCTGCCACTGTGCTTGCACTAGAACAGCAATGACAATAGAAAATATGGTGTAACAGCAGCAAATATCTGCTGATTTTCCCCAGCACAGACCTTCAGATTATAGATGTTTATGGTAACTGGGATAAAACTTCATCAGCAGGCCTCTTGAGAGCTGATTATTCCAATAAAAGTGCTTTCTGTTCCTTGGCTGCAGACTGAATTCCTGTGAATTTCAGGATATCCACACAAACTCAGTGCACCACAAGGACTTCTCAGTTGTTTTCATTCTCTGCCCTGCCCCCTCTGCGAATTTCTCTCCACCCTTGGGCTAAAATTCAAGGCCTTTTGTCTTGGTGGAGCAACAAACCCCTAAGGAATAATGTTTATTATATCATGTAGTCACTAATGCTGCTTCTCCTCTGGATGGTTATTTTATCCTTCAGGCAAATCTCCCCACTCCTCTTATTTATTGCACGTTTGAGACCAGCAGAAGTTTCACAAGCTGGAAGGAATCACTGCTTTAATGAGAAACACAAGCTCCACCACTTAAAGTGCAGTGACAAGCAACTATGTACAAAACAGCAAGATCTTATTTAGCAGATCTGCTCTGTGCATGTATTTAGGTTCCTATCTGCGGACTTGAATAACCCTGGGTAAGCATTTTCTGCTAGACATTCCTGCTAGCCCTGCAGAGCCCAAGTAACTAGAGAAAGCCAGCTGTATTCTATTCCTTCTTGAGCATCGTCCACAAAATTGTTTACTAAGTTCCAATCAGGTAGACTGGGGGCTGAAAACAATTGGGTTGCACAGTTAGACCCTTTATTACATGTAATGATGTACAAAAAGGAAAGAATCCCAGTAGGCTCTCAAGGCCCAGATGGTATTTGCAGGACTGTTTCTTAAGCACCATCATTAAACTTGGAAAGTGAGCATATTACATCTTGAGTCACTTTTTGTGATAAGTAGGAAGGAAGCTCTATGACAAAAAAAATTTTGGACACTCTTCTTTCAGTGTAAACCACAGTAAATCCTATCCAGTCTTTGTAGGTGACTAGGGCACCACCAAATTAATGGTCAATTTCATGGTCATAGGATTTTAAAAATAGTAAATTTCATTATGTCACCGATTTAAATCTGAAATGTCACGGTGGTGTAACTGAAGGGTTCAAAAAGGAGCTATTGGAGGGTGCGATGACAAGGTTGTTGTAGGGGCGGTTGCTGTACCCCTATCCTTACTTCTGCACTGCTGCTGGCGGTGGCACTGACTTAAGAGCTTGGCTGCTGGCTGGGAGACCAGCTCTGAAGATAGTGCTACCAGCACCAGCAGCATAGAAGGATGGCATGGTCTGATATTGACACCCTTACCTCTATGCGGCTGCCTGCAGAACTGGGCCCTCAGGGCAGCAGCTGCCACTCTCCAGCTGCCCAGCTCTGATATGGCATTGCCACCTTCACCTCTGCACTGCTGCTGGCAGAGTACCACCTTCACAGCAGGGCAACCGACCAACAGCTGATGGTCTCCGGCTACGGAGCTCTGAAGCCAGCACAGATGTAAAGTGGTGTCACAGGCTGATATACCCATCACCTCTTGCATGCGCATCACAGCCTTACAGTCAAATCTGAAGGGCTGTTCCAGGTCTCAGGGCTATGCAGGTAATTGGCCTTAGTCCTGAATATGGCCCTTGCTAGCACGATGGTGAGGTCTGTTAGCTAGAGTCAATACTACAGCCCTTGCTGTCAGGGCAGTGAAGGCCTAATGGTCAGAGTCAGCAATACTGGTGAGGTGAGCCACCACCCTGGGCTGGGTGATGGCCAGGTTAGGGGAACACGAGCCCATTCTCTTCACAAGGTCCCAACACAGGGCTCTGTCAGTGGCACATGCCAAGCTTTGGTCTGGTTCAGTAACCATTTCCCTCCAAAGCCTCCATAGGCTGCTTCCTACTTGTGTCTCTGGATTGCTCCATCTCTAGGACTCTACAGTCTCTCAACACTCTCCGCGATGTCCTGAGCCTGCCAGCTGGGCTCTGCCTCCGTCTGGCTGGACTCTGCATCTTGGAACATAGGCAGTTTTCCTTCCCCATGGGCAGTCAGCCCAGACTGAGCTGCTCTGCCGCCTTTTATATGCTGGCTCCAACTGGAGCATGCATAGCAGAGCTGGGAGGGGCATGGCCTCCTCGGATAAGTGAGAAGGATTAACCCCCCCCATACCAGTGCAGGGGTTGACACACCCCATCACACATCCTCTCCCTTAATATGCCATCGGTGGGGGGAGGGTTGTCTCTTCCCCTCCTCTTCCTCCTGCTTGGGAGAAAAAGCCCATGTTTTCATGGGCCTTCTCTGGCCAGCATAGCACCCTGAAGGAGTAGGGCTGAAGTTGTCGATACCAACTCATGAAATCATGATTCGAGCATTGATTTCCTTCTTGGTATTAATCTATCGGAAGGGTGTGTGATCAGTTCCCAAGGAAAAGGGGTTCCCCAAAAGGTAATACCTTAAGGCACAGACCCCTCCCGCCAATTAATGGGAAGGGCCTCCCATTCTAGTTTGGGGTAGTGAGTCTCTCCAAGAAGCAGCTTGAGGCTCAAGTCCTGAATTGGTGGCTCCTCCCTCTAGCTCTTGCAACAACCCTGCTCCCAGCCCTACCTCTCAAGCATCCATCTGAAAGATGAAGGGTTTTGTGAAGTCAGGATGGGTCAGCCACTCTCACAGGGCCTGGAAGGTGGCCTCTGAACACTGGACTCTCTGTGACTGAGAGCTCTTCATCAGGTCTGTCAGTGGGGCAGTGTGTGTGGCAAAGTTGGAAACAAACCAGTGGTAATACCCAGCCAGCCCTAAACATTTCCATACTAGCCTCTGTCGTGGAGGTGGGGTAGGCCCGTGAGGCCTGCACATTGCTTCTTAGGGATGTAGTTTTTCCTTTCCCATAGTATAGCTCAGGTAAATCACCTCCCCTTGGCCCAAGTGACACTTGGCCAGGTTCGCGGTGAGGCCTGTCTCTCCCAGGACTTGCAGCACAGTGGCGAGGTGCAGGAAATGTTCCTCCCAACTGGCATTATATTCTATAGCTGACGATATCATCACTGTACATGATGGCATATAATTATAGGGTCTCGATATTTGGTTCACGAGCCACTGGAAGGCGGCTGCAGGCCAATGCAAACCAAAAGGCATCATGGTAAACTGGTAGAGGCCCAATGGTATTGGAAAGGCCATCTCCTCTCTGGAGGCTGGTGCCACAGGGATCTGCCAATATCCCTTGGTTACGTGTAAGGTGGAGATAAATTTTGTGTTGCCCAGCTGCTTGAGCAGTTCTTTCAATGGGGACATGGGATATTAATGAACCAGGAGATGGCAATCATCTTTCTGAAGTCAATCTGATTGCTCCATCAGGCCTAGGGGCCAGAACTTTGGAGGTCCACCACTCAATGCTGGACTTTCAACCACTCTTAGAGCTAGCATCATTTGTAGCTCCTTCCGCAAATCCCCCCACATCTTTTTAGGGAGTGGTCGTCTCTCACTCTCTGACTGGGGATAGTGGTGATGTGATGACTTGTCAACATTCACTTTCTCTGGCCGTGCCGACAAAACAGTAGGGAAGGCAGTTACTAGCCTACTGGCCCTGGCTCAGTGTGTTCATCAGCCACCAGCCCCAACTTGGGCTCAGGGTATGTAATAATCATCAGCCCTCCCGCTGTTCCTTCCAGGCCTTGAGAAGGTTCACATGGTAGACCTGGACATCTCACCGATGCCCCAGAAACCATATCTTATAGCCAACAGGCCCTAAATGCCTCATGGGGGGCCTACCACTTGGCCAGTAGCTTAGACTCTGAGGAGGGTAGTAACAATAGGACCCCGTCTCCAAGCTCAAAGATCCTCATCTTTGTTCCCCTCTTATATTGGCTCTCTTGAACTCATTTGGCCTGCAACAGCTTCTCTCACACCATGTTCCCCAGCTCCAGAGCCTTCCCTCAACTGCAGTATGTACCAGACAGATCCTCTGACCCAGGTTTCCTGTTCTTCCCAAGTTACTCTCAGAAGGTTGAGGATTTCCTGGGGCTGCCTCCCATGAGGAATTTAAATGGGGAAAACCCAATGAAGGACTGTGGAACCTCTCGCACAGCAAAGAGTAGTGATGGGAGCAACTTATTCCAGTGCCAGGGATCGTCCCCCACAAACTTATTCAGCCTCAACTTCAAGGTCCTGTTGAACCACTCCACCAATCTGTCAGTCTTGGGTTGGATAGTAGGCTGAGATTTTGAGGGCATGGATGTTTAGCAGGCAGCATAGCTCTGGATGTTACATTAGTTCCCTGATTTCTTAGTATCTCATGTGGTAGCCCAACTCTGGCAAAGATCTGCAGGAGTTTGTTAGTGATGGTGGGGATAGCGGCAGTCCACAAAGGAGAGCCTTAGGTACCGCATTGTGTAGTTGACTACAATGAGGATATACCTGTGCTGGTCTTCTCCAGGGGCCCCCACCAGGTCCTGACCAATATGTTTGAAGGGGATCATGACACAAGGGCAAGGGGAGGGGGTCCTCAGTTCCCCCTGCTGGATGGCCTTCTGACACTGGGCAAGAGACCCAGTAGTCCTGCACTTCTTAGTATAAACTGGGCCAGAAAAATCTGTGGGCCACTTGCTGCAGCATTTTCTCCCTCAACAGGTGCCCCGCCCAGGGTACCAAGTGAGCCAGATAAAGTAAGCCTCTCCAAAATTGCCATCAGTCTTCCTTCATCTGTGGGTCCTGAATGAGCTGGTAAAGAAGGTCATTGCCAGTCTCAAACCAAGATCCTTGGAGAAAGCACTGAGGTTAGACCTCCCAGGCAGAGTCCACCGCCTGCTCCCAGGCCTGTCTCAGGGCTGGGTCTTCCCTTTGTTCTGCTAGGAAGTCCCCATCGAAGTCCAGCCATCCTTGTCCTCTTCTTGATGGAATTTCAGCCAGAGGGAAGCCCACCTCTGCTGTCCCAATGTTCCACAAGGGTTCTTGTAATAGACAGGAGGAGTGCTGATCAGCACCCAGTGAGTAGGGGGTTAAACTCAGGTAGCTAGCAAAGGGGTTGGCAGGGAGTCAGAGAACCAATGGGCATACGGTGTTGAAATCTGAATTGTATAAGACTCCTTGCCTGCTTTCTTTGTGTGTGGGAGAGAAAAACCAGGAGTTGAGAGAGAGAAAATGATTTAAACCCAGGCAGGACTACAAGTCTCCAAGGAATCTGGGACATGGAAGTGGACTGAGCCAAGGAAAGATTGAAAATAAGTAAAGGGAAAAAGTGGATCGAGTCATGATCAGGGTATTTTTCTTTATTTTATGCTTTGGTTTGAACTGTTCTGTGTGAATCTATGCCTCCCCTCCCCATTTACCATCTAGCATTGTGCCCAGAGACTTTTCTCCGTGTTTTACTTTGTTTACCTTAGTTGCTCCGTAACATCTAGCAACCTGGTATGCTTTCTCAAGTTTATATTTTGTTTCGTAATAAAAATCACATTTTTTAGGGTGAAGATTTAATTCTTGTGTCCTGGAAGGTCTGTCTATCTGTGTATCTGCAGGCCTCAGACTGAGAGGTCAGCTACCAGAGACTGCAGCTTGTTTTCCTCTTTTCTTTTTTCAAGTTATTTTGGGGAAAAAGAGCTTGGGTTCAAGTATTCACCCATGGTTTTAGGAATAAAAATCACTTGATGGTGACAGCTTGTTTGTTTGTTTATTTCTCAGAGCCAGGGAATCTGTGACTGGGAAGTTTTGGTAACCAGTGCCTGTCGAGGCAAGGTTTTTAAGCTTTCTTGCTGCCCTCACCTTCTGCACTCAGAGTGCCAGAGTGGGGAACAGTCCTGACAGTCCTTCGGAGGGGTTATCTGGCCTTCGGAAGCCCAGCAACTCCTTCTTCACAGAGTGTGCCCCTCTAGCTCTCGAGGGGTACGCACTCCACTCCAAAAGGGTCACTGAAGCCCTGCTAGTCATACCCCAAGATTACCAGACAGGCTATCTTCAGTGCCACCCCCAACTAAGCATAGCCTCTCCTGATAAGTGGCCTCAAGTCGCAACCAGGCAGTCAGATACAACTTCACATCCCCATGGATGTATTGAAAGTATATGAGAGCTCCAGTCAGACCAGTGGTTTTGGTCATGCTCTTCTGGGTGATTGTTTGGCTGCATCCTGAGTAAACCTGGGCCATCATTGGTGTCCCATCCACCTGAATGGGAATCAAGATCTTACCCAGCTCCTTCTTCTGGATGCACTGACCAGCCACCCAAATCTGCCTATAAATTGCAGTCCATGTAGGGACATTCTCTCCGGAAGTGCTCATCCTGTCCATACTCATAACACTGGTGACAGCCAGAGTAGAAATAGCCCTGATTGGGTCCCTTGCACTAGGCACCGTTGTGTGTGCTGGGGGTCTGGCATAGAAATGGGGACTCCCCTCTTCGGTCTTGTGAGGGCCCCAACCTGCAGCTGGTCTCACTTCACCGTGGGTTGCTTCCTTCCACAGTCTTTGGATTTCTACGTCTCTCAAACTATTGTCTCTTCATTCTCCATCATGTCTCAAGTCTGTCTATTGGGGTCTGTTATCCATCTGGCTGGCCTCTGCCTCTTGGAGCACAGGCATTCCTCTCCCCGGAGCTGTCGATGCACCTCCTTCCCCAGTGATGGTCAGCACAGAATGAGCTGCTCTGCTGTCTTTTGTATCCTGGCTTCAGCTGGGAGCATCCCAATCAGAGCAGCCTCTGTCCATGGCAGCCTCCCTCCCCACCCGGGGGGGAGCAGCCCTCTGTCTGCGGCAGGTGGAGAGCTGCTCCAACCCCACTGGTTAACCTTAACTAGTAAGCCTCACTGGTTAACCCTTCACATCCCTACTATAGATCGTCCACAAATACATTTTTGGATCCCTTGGAACAAAAGGCTTTCGTATATCTTGCAGGAAATACCCTGAATCTCCAAGACAAATTTTATATGCCCATTTTATTATGCTCTTTTTTTCTACATAAATTTTTTTCTTCCTTATAAATAAAGCCTTATAGCATCAGTTTTTATATCTCCTATAAAGAAGGTGTGGGGGAGGATAAATACAAATGCAGAGTCCTGCCAGATTACTGCAGGGTACCCAAAGCCAGAGGAACTACAGCATAAATTCACACAAACCCATTATGAAACTTTAAAACAGGAGTCTCAAACTCCTGGCCTGCAAGATATCCCTAGCCACAGTGATCGCATAAACCAGCCTGGGACTCCTGGTGGGCTGGGGGAGCCTGTTCGTTACCAGCCCCGAAGCCCCACCCCTCCTTTCTACCATAACCCCACCCTCTCCCCTGCCGTGGCACGCCATCCCCAAGGATGTGGCTTCAGGAATCCCCAGGGAGGGGGACCTAGCAAGGTGCGGTGGCAGTTGTCACATGCCCCCGCCCCTGACATGTTCCATGGCGAAACAGAGAGCACTGGGCAGGCGTACTAGTTCCACTGCACTCTGCTTCCCCTCGACTCCTGCTGCCACGGGGAACATAAAGGATGTGACTATTACTGCCACGTGGCACCAGCCCTCCCCCCCCCCAGTGATCCCCAAAGCTGCATCCTTGGGGACAGGGTGCATGGGGACAAAGGCGGATAACAGACCGGGTCCCTCCGGCCGGCTGGGAGTTCTGGGCCAGATTATACAATTGCTCTGGCCAGGGCTGGCCTGCAGGCTGAGAGTTTGAGACCCCTAGTTTAATAGCAAAACAAAAAAGAGCCATACCAACCAAAACTATTAAAAAATGACTTGCGTAAGTCTCATGCATTCCAGCATTCTCTCAACAAACAGATCAAGTATTAAATTCCATTTTATAGCACATTCCACACTTTGAAAATATTAATGAACTAATTTTCACACCAGTAAAACCAAGTAATATTATCCCCATTGTACAGATAATGAAACTAAGGCACAGAGAGCTTAACTGACACCTCCGATCACAAAGTAACTGTGAAATTAATTAATAACCTTCCAAAGATGAGAATCCAAAGGAAACATACACAAAAGTTTTATGGAGATCAATTGAAGAGGATAAGAGGAGACTTGATCGTGATCTATAAATCCCTAAGCAAGAGAGATTTCTGATACTACTCTAATCTAGCAGACAACAGCATAACAATATAAAGTGGCTGGAATATGAAGCTAGAAATATTCAAACTGAAAATAAATAATATTTTTCCTCTTTCTTTTCTTTTAACAAGGATAATTAACCATTGGAACACTGAATTCCCCATCACTCAAAGTATTTCAAATCAAAACTGCACATCTTTTCTAGAAGACAACCCCAAGACCATCCATAAATTATTTGATTCGTAATTTACTGGAATAAAGATCTATGGACAGTGTTATAGCAAAAGTTATACATTTGACCACAATGGTCCCTTTCAGGTCCCAAAATCTGTGAAACCAAGTATAAACTAATGCAGTGCTGTCTGCCAGAATCTGCAGCCAGAACACCTCCAGAGACTCTGCTGTTGCACCAAATCCTGGCCAGTTTTCATTGCTGCTACTCAAAATCCATCCGTTTCACACAGCTGTCATTTGGGAAAGCTACAGATGCAGACTGTGGAGATTCACTAGGGGGAAGGAGCCAAACACAGGGGCTATGTCTACACTGGCAGCTTCTTGCGCAAGAACAGTCGTTTTTGTGCAAAAACTTGCCTGCTGTCTACACTGCACGTGCGTTCTTGCGCAAGTAAATTTACAGTATAGCGTTGTAAAACAAGGCTTCTTCCGGAAAGAGTTATTCCTCTCCCCACGAGGAATAAGCCCTCTTGCGCAAGAGCTCTTCCACAAGAAGGCAGTGTAGACAGGCAAGATGAATTTCTTGCGCAAGAAACCCCTATGGCTAAAATGACCATCAGAGCTTTCTTGCACAAGAGAGCGTCCACATTGCCATGGATGCTCTTGCGCAAAAGCACATGCCAGTGTAGACACGCTCTTGTGGAAGACTTTTTGCGCAAGAACTCTTCCGCAAAACAGTTCTTGCACAAGAAGCTGCCAGTGTAGACGTAGCCAGAGAGTGAGGAAGACAGCACAGAGCGGTGGGGCAGAGAGGCAGGGATGGGCTTGGCTTCTTACCTATGTATAGCCCCAGAAGAGTACTCCATCCTCCTCCACACATATCTTTGACTACTACATTTAATCCTCTGGCTCTGATGTCCAGTGCACTTTACAATTCCTATATGAGCACATGCGTAGTCGGGGTGAGGAACTATTAGAGATTCTGGGGATGGACAGGGCAGAATGGGGATGGAAAGAGAGAAATAATAAGAAAGAGGGGAAACACTGTGATCTCTTATACAGAGAGAAATAACAACAAAACTTAAGGCAGACTAGGAAGGGAACAGAACCAAAAGATATTAAAGTTGTTCCCCATTAGAACAGTCCATTGACAGTGCTGGTGTACAGAGTAAACATCCCACAACTATTCTATTCCTTTAAAATACTGTACAGGAGATGTGTCTGAGCAACTCTTTTCACCCTGGCTAGTAGACTCAGTCCTCAGTATAATAACTTTTAACTGCATCAATCACAAAAACTAATGTATTAACTAGGGATGTGAATGGGTAACTGGTCACTCTTAACGGATGATGCTTACCGGGTAACAGTTAACCATTATGTGGGAGCAACCCTCCATCCACTGCGAGCAGAGAGCTGCTCCAGCCCCATGAGGCTGCTATGTGAGGGGAGAGGAATGGAGTGGACACAGCAGAAGGGGTAGAATCACAGAACACTAGAACTGGAAGGGACCTCGAAAGGTCATTAAGTTCTGTCCCCTGACCTCACGGCAAGACCAAGCATTGTTTAGATTAGCCCTGATAGATGTCTATCCAACCTGCTCCTAAATATCTCCAGTGATGGAGATTCCACAACCTCTGTAGGCACTTTATGTCAGTGCTTAACCACCCTGACAGGTAGGAAGTTCTTCCTTATGTCCAACCTCAACCTCCCTTGCTACAATTTAAGCCCATTGCTTCTTGTCCTGTCATCAGAGGCCAAGGAGAACAATTTTTCCCCCCTCCTCCTTGTAACACCCTGTTAGATACTTGAAAACCAATATAATGTTCCCTCTCAGACGTCTCTTTTCCAAACTAAACAAGTCCAATTCTTTCTGTCTTCCCTCATAGCTCATGTTTTCTAGGCCTTTAATCATTTTTATTGCTCTTCTCTGGACCTTCTCCAATTTTTCCACATCTTTTCTTGAAAGGTGGTGCCCAGAACTGGACACAGTACTCCAACTGAGGCCTAATCAGTGCAAAGTAGAGCAGAAGAATGACTTCAGGGGCAGAGGACGGGGATGACAGCAGCCCTCCCCTGCACCGCTTCCACCCAGAGATAGCCAACAACATTCCCCCTGCTGCCGCTTTGTATCCCCCACTCGAATGAGGCTACTGACACCCAGCCCACCTCCTCACCCACACTCGTTTAATCAGCTTACCAGTTAACCTTAACTGGTTAACAAATTAAACAGGATTTTACATCCGTGGTATCAACACAAATTATAAGTACCACATCAAGCACAGTGGGGTTGTGGTCCAGGGCTCCTACACATTCTGATAACAAAAATATAATCACTGTCATCATCAGCTTCTTAAAACATTCGCACACTCCCACACCTACATATTTCTGAAAGACTTCCATAACCAGACACTGTCCAAAGAAAACCTTCAGAGTGCAACATCCTTTTACACTGTCTATTTTAATACTATTATTTTATGTAAATGAATTAAATGTAGCAGTATTTATTCAAGGAGTATAAAAATTATTCTAAATGCCATTCTACAGCAGTATGTAGAATAATTGCAGAAGAACGTTATATAATTTATTACAAGACGTCTTCATGTGATAAAACAAAATACTCTTCAATGGTTCTGTTTTATCATTTGTCCATTGTAAATGCAACCACAATTCCCATTATACTAAAATCAGGCACAGAGCGACTCCTGGTATTGCAGGGTAGAATGAAAGTTTTAAGTTGTTGTGTTGCAAAGCACAGACTGGCGTCCACTTGTAAGTGATAAAGACACAGGAGGCGGGGGAGGGGAGGAAAATGGGCTTCACTCTCAGATATCAGAGGGGTAGCCGTGTTAGTCTGAATCTGCAAAAGCGGCGAGGAGTCCTGTGGCACCTTATAGACGAAGTGAAGCGTTGGAGCATAAGCTTTCGTGGGCAAAGACCCACTTCGTCAGATGCATGTACAAGGGTATGTTCCACGAGGAGTAACGGTAGTTCGAATTAGAGATCCTAATTCGAACTACCTACTCCGTGCCGCGTGTAGCCGCGGGCACGGAGTTTGACCTAAGGGGATTTAAAAATGGCGCCCGCCCGGCAAGATGCAAATGAAGCCCGGGATATTTAAATCCCGGGCTTCATTTGCAATTTCGAATGCCTACATTAACCACCCTAGTTCGAACTAGGGTGGTAGTGTAGACATACCCTAAGGTGCCACAGGACTCCTCGCCACTTTCACTCTCAGATACTTTTGCCAAAGTTGCAGAGGAGTATCCATATAAATGGAAGAACAAATAGGTGTCTATTTTGCACACATTTACCATCACATCAGGGAGGGTGATTCTGTGATTCAAGAACAGATCAGGGAATCAGAAGACCTGGATTCTATTCCTGCCTCGGTCGCAGACTCTTTGCATGATGTTGCATGATGCATCATCTTTGCATGATGTTTGCATGTTTCTGTGCATAATTGGCACAGAAACATCTTTCTCTGGATGGTAATAATTATCCATCCCATTCTGGTGTTTTGAAGCTAAGCCGACTGATACTTGTAAAGCACACTGAGCGTTATTTTACTATTAAAATGAAGACATATAAAAAAGCAGTGGCTCGCTACCCCACTTTTTCCTTAAGGTGGAAAGCTATAAGACTCATGCAAATTATAATATTAAATCATCTCTGATGGAACCTAAATGAATCTAGCTCTAAACAATTATATTGTTTTTCCACTAAAATTGATGCCATTTTAACATTCATTGGTTGTTTGCTCTCCTGGGTTGCAGGTTTTGTTAGTTTAAAAACCGAAACCTCTATTAAACACATTTAGAGCAACCTCAAAATTTAGCAAGATTGCATACGCGACTATGGTGCAAAAAAAGTGGATTTGTGCACAGCATCAAGAAGGAAAACAGGGCTTGCTGCTGAGAGGACAAGTCCAGGAATGCATGAAGGCATAATGATATACAAGTGGTGAACTGAGAAAACATACAAAACAACGGATAGTCTAGCAGCACCTTAGAGACTAACAAAACATGTAGATGGTACCATGAGTTTTCGTGGGCACAACTGAGTTTTTTTCTGAGCGTTAACATTGTCTTAATTGGTGATTCCTTCATTTGTATTGGATTGTGTTGAAAGGATAAGCTCTTTTACAGCCTTACTTCTAACTTAATATTTTTCACATGGGAATGTCCTGGTTTAAAAAAAACATTGTCGGGGAGAAACAGTAAAGGTTATAGGAACATAGGGGAGGCAGGAAGGATAGCCGGGGAAGATTTAGGGCAGGGGTGACCATGGGGCAGGAAGTCTTGAGCCAAGGGTATTGAGTGGAAGGATATAAACTTTGTCGAGTAGCAAGGGGCAGAAGGCAATAATGGATGAGTGAACAGAGATGAAGAAGAGAATGCAGGACATACTAGTGTGAACTATCGTCTATGATTATACCTGACTTGGTCTATGTCCAAGACAAGAAAGAGAAGCAAGGAGCATAAAACTTCAAGAGAGCATTTTTAAAGTGTTTTCACACAATGTTGGTTGAATTTTAAAATACATATTATCTTCTGAATATTGTCCTAAACCGGGAGACTATTCAAATCAGTAAAGAATGAATTAGAAGGGTTTTAGTACAATTCTCAATGCAACCTTGACAAGGGAGTCACTGCCAATGCCTCCATAATACAGAAAAATATTTTATCTTGCAGGCACACTCGGAAACAAAACCTCCTTTTATCAGCTACATGTAGGCTTTTGAATTATCACTGAATTTAGGAAACATCATAGGATAGTCATAGTGAAGACAGAGCGAATCATGGAAATATAGTGTTTAAATGTCAAGTATCACAGGTATTTTACATCCCAGTTGACCTTTATATGCCTCCTGTTAGAACACTGGTTATGTTGTGATAACAGAGGACATGTTTAAATACAGTACTTGTCATAAGCTTACCTATTTAAGCCCACACAAACTCTGCACATGAAAAAGGCATTCTTGTAATCCTAGAGATAAAATTTTCTATCTCTACTGAAGAAATTAAAATTCTTGCAGTTTGTTCATTAATCTGCTCCTTTGGTTGGCTAGTGCTTCTCTGTGGTAGCCTCAACATACTGCCTACAGGTGAAGCTGGCAGCTCCCAGGCTCTCACTGAAATTGGTTTGCATATTTTTTGTTGGCAAATAATAACTTCCCTGCAGATTCCTGACTAAAACTGGAGCAGCCACAAAAAGAAACTACCCAGGTAGAAAACCTGATTTGCAGATTTTGAGGAATATTCCAAGGGCAGGGTAAATACTTACACAGTGCAGACATTATCACTGAAGTTACCATAAACTCATAGAGGCAGGGTCTGTAGTAAGAGTCAGTGCTTGCCACATATAGCAGTTACAATCCAAATAGGCAAAACAGAGAAAGCATAGAGAAAACAAGGACACAGAGAAGCAAATTGATTTGCTGAGGTCACAGAGCTGGATGCTGGCAGAGGTGGAAATAGCACCCCATGCCCTTTACTTCAGTGCTCTTTTTCCACTAGACCCCTTACTTTTCTTCCTAGCTTTATTTCACTTTTTCCCTGTCCCATAATGTGCACTTTCACAGGTCCATCTCTTCTTTGTCCCCCTCTTATCTATTTCCTTCTATCCTTGTACTTCATCCTCTACCTCCCCTTTCTCCTATGTTTTGTCTCTTTTATGCTGCCACCTCTTCCCTATGGCTAGGAAAGGAAAAGGGGATGGGATTCCTTCTTGAGTGCTGTCCCTGGACCCTGTTCAGGAGATCCAGCTTTTGTATTGTGTCTCCTAAGTATCAGATAAAATTATAGCTGCTAGAATGGAGAAGGAAAAGTCTCTACCCTCCCTCCTTCTCATCCTGTATTCTCGTACCTCCTGGAATGGGAAGTGAGAAGTATCCACCACTGTCTAGCACTCCTTCGATTTTCTGGCTGTCTCAAGAGGTAGGCAATGTGTGTTGCAACAGAGACATGCCCAGGCATACCCTGGTGTCAATTCATCTTCTCAATATTTCACCAAAGAGGGTTGTATGTGGTTTCTGCTGAAAGGTAAAGTGTAGCTGATTGCATGGCTATTGTGAGATGTTTGACCAGAAATCAGTTCTAGCATTATGGAATATATAAGATATCATGTTGCAAAGCTGTCCCAGTAAAACCTATCATCTGAAATGGGGCAGCTTGAGCACTGACCCAACAGAAGAACAATGAACATCTGTGGAGACAGCCCCTGCTGACTGAGTGAGATCCAGGTTTCTGCATTGGCAAAGACAAACTCCAATAAAAATATCTGAATAGGGGACTCCCAGGCCAGGAGATGTGAAAGGCTGAGACTTCATCTGAGGTCACACTCAGGCAGTTTCAGAATCTCATTCCTTTTCCACACATGGACACATTGCTCCACCCTTTCCAGGTTCTCGGACATTGGAGTCTTCCACTTATGGGGACGTTCAGTCTCTGAGTCGCCTTACAAAAGTTAGGTCTGTTTAGAGTGCTCTGGCATGGCTGACTCAGTCAGGGGGTGATTGTGACTCCTGTCCTACAGTAATCAGGTTGCCCATGGTCTGTTAAGCGACTGTGGGTGCTGGAGGCTTGTCAATGGTCTCCTCTCTTCTGATCAATATGGGACAATGGCCTGGAATTGTAGAAGAGAATTCCTCCCCATTACAGGAGCAGGGACTTTAATAGTGTGGGACTCTCATGAAAACTGAATCCTAGTTTTGGATCCCTTCTGCAAGGAATGAATGACCTTTGGGTGAGAGAGATCTCATTAAGCAGGAAAGTACTTTTTAAATAAATATGGTCTATTAACTGCATGTTATATCTTTCTTTTATCTGTAGACTCCAGTTTCCAAAATCCTTGTATGGTATTTTCTTTGAAGCTTTATAGCAAGCTCAGGTAAATAAACTTCAATCTGGTTTTACTATAAACCCTTTTAAGTGCCTTGTGCTAAGAAGAATGTTGATCTGAAGTGAAACCAATCAACTGGGTTGCACTGCTTTCTTGGAAGCAGCGCATCGATGTGCATTGTCGGTGTTTAGAAGCAGAGCCATCCTGTCCTTTGGACAGTTTGGGGCAGCTGCTCTGGGCCCCATGCTTTGGGGACCCCCACGGGGCCTAAGGGATTGTTGAGGGGGCCTGGCACTGGCAGCAGGGGTTAGGCCCACCTCCGCACTCACCAGCAGCAGGAAGTAGGGACGCAAGTTGCATCGACTATTTGATTAGTCTATTAGGGAGCCTCGCCTTTGAAGTGTAGCAACAGTCTCAGGGCTGTTGCTACACTTCAAAGGTGAAAGTGATGCCGGGAGCACTGGGCCAGCAGGGGACTGATTGAGTCCCCCGCTAGTCCCTTGCTCCCCGTGGAGTTTCAAAGCGGCAGCACCACATGGAGCTGGAGGCCAGCTGGGGACTCCCCCACTGACCCTCGCTATACACGGCGTTGCTGCTTTGAAACACGGCGTGGAGCCAGGGACCAGCTGGGGAGTCCCCAGATGACCCTGAGCTCCTTGCGGCACTGCCGCTTTGAAACGCCATGTAGGGCTCCCCGCTGCAGTGCCACATGGAGCACAGGGTCAGCTGGAGAGCCCAGCACAGGGTCAGCTGGGGAGCCAGCATGGAGCACAAAGCACTGCTGCTTTGAAATGCCGGGGGGAACTCCACACAGCATTTCAAAGTAGTAGCGCCACGTGGAGCCCGGGGTCAGTGGGGAGCCCACAGCTGACCCCGGCTCCATGCAGCGCTGCTGCTCGGAAGCCTCCCCTCCTCTCTCCTCCCCCCTGCCCCCAGCTGCTTCTTTCTAATAGAGGCAGTAAGGGGGGGAAAGCAATTAAGTCGACTAGTGTATCCACTATCTGATAAGCTTTTGCAGATACTTGACTAGTCTTTCATATACCTAGCAGGAAGTGGTGTAATCCAGCCCCACCCTGCTCTGCTCTGCCATCTTCCAGCCAGCTCACTCCACTTCATCATGATGGCAGGAAATGGAGTGACCTGGCCCTAACCCACTACTCTGCTCCCCCAAGCAATGAGGCTGGGAGCAGAGCAGGCTGAGGCTGGGTCATTCCACTTCCCACTGCTGCAGTGGGTGTAGAGTGGCTTGACCCTGCTGCCAGCGCCAGGCCCCCCAGTAATCCCCCTGGGTCATGTCTCTTGAGGGAATGAGAGAGGAGTAAAGGCAGGAAGAGGTGGGGCAGAAGTGGGGGTTGGGGGAAGTGGTGGAGTTGGGGGCAGGGCAGAGCAGGGGCAGGAAGAGTGGGTGGAGAGGGTGTTGCTCCTGCACCCCCATAGGGACAGCACTGTCCAGAAGACTAAGGGACTGGGCACTCAAGCTGAACAAAACAGGGTGTGTAAATGCTTATCCTGTAAAATTGTAGAGGGAAAGAGCAGAGCTTGCAAGGCCTAGAGTGGAGCTCCTGTTTTACCAGTAGTCCGTGGCTGGAGAGTTTCCCATAGTGAACAAAGGCTGGGCTCCCTCCCTGACATTCACCCCAGGCACCTAGGGTCACCCAAAAGAGTTACACGTCTCCACTGCTCCACTCCAACCTCAGTTGTAGTTTAAATCTTCCTTTGCCGTGAGTAGCTATAATGCCATTTCCTTACTCACACAGCAACAAAAGTGAGATTATTCTGATTCTTAGCCCCACGGCTGCTCACGGGGTTCTAAAGAGCAGCAGATGAAGGGAAAGACTCCAGACAGTTTTTACTGTTGCTTGGGGAAGTTCTGAAGAGTAAAGTCAGTGTTGGAGTTGTCTGCCGGTTTTGGAAGGCAGCACTGCATTGGTTTTCACACTGTATTTGGAAGACTTTCACAGCCATATTCACAAGGTGAGTTAAAAAAATAAAAATTAAAGCCTAGTTTCTCGAGAACTTGATGGTACCCGTACTTGCCCAGGAAATCTTCCAATTTATCACAGATCACCATGCTCTTTCCCTCTGCAATCTTGTCCTTCATCAACTTTCATAACTCTAGCCTCTCCTGGCTCTCCACCTACTTCCAATCATTCCTTCAACACTTCATTTACCTGATCTTCATCAGCATCCTCACTCCAATATTTCTGGGGGGCAGGTCCTACAGGAACTTAACACACTCCTCTTTTTCCTCAACAGACTCTCTCTGGGTGCTCTAAGTCACAAATATTATTTAAACTATCATGTCTACCCTGATGATTCACAGATTTACCTTTCTACTCCTAACCAGTCTTCTGGTCAAACCAATATCTCAGACTGTAAGAACAGAAGAACTTAAAAATGGTGATACTAGATCAGAGCAAAGGTCCACCTAGACCAGTATCTGGTCTACTGACAGTGGCCAATACTCGATGCTTCAAAGAGAATGAGCAGAACAGAGCAATCATCAAGTGATTCACTTTTTGTGATTCAGCTTCAGCATCTGGAAGTCAGATGAGAGAGATCTGTTAGAAGTGGTGGCAGAAAAACAAAAAGTAAAACACTGAATCTTAAAATGCTGAGCATAGACGGATAATTCCTTTCCCACATAATACAGATTGGTCTGTCCATTTGAAATAGATCTTTGAAATACAGGACATGAAAAGAGCTTTTTATTGTTTGTGACATGCCTCCTTCCAGCAGTCAAAACTATTTGCATATTAGCACATTATTTCTCCCTCTTCATATTACTGAACAAGTTGCAACACCTTACTAGGCAAGACTTCACGGATATGCAAATGGAAAGTCCCTATGTATATTTCATTCACTGCACAAATAATGGTTCCAACTTTAAAAAATATGTAATTAATGTCATAAATACAAACAAATAAAAGGATCAGAATGGTACTGGTTGGTTGTACATGCCACAGTAATATTTGAAAAACTGTTTTAAAAATAAATCAATCCTTCAGGTAGGAATTCATTACAATAATAAATAGCAAAAGTCAAATTCTGAAAAAATATGTGAATGAATAGTCAACTATCCGATAAGCAAATGCTTATCAGACAGTCGACACACTAGTCGACTAGTCACTTCCCCCACCCTTGCTGCCTCTATCAGAAAGATGCAGCGGGGGGGGTGCTTCAAAGTGGCAGTGCCATGTGGAGCCTGGGGCCAGACTCTGCGCTCCACGTGGCACTGCTGCTTTGAAATGCTGCTCGCTGACCCCGGGCTCCATGTGGCGCTGCCTCTTTGAAATGCCACAGGGAGCATGGAGCCAGCGGGGGACTGCGGCCTTGTGCTCCCCGCAGCACTTATGCCTTTGAAGTGTAGCAACAGCCCCAGAGCTGTTGCTGCTCTTCAAAGGCGGAGGTGCATTTATCAACTAATCAAATAGTCGATGCAAATTGTATCGACTATTTGATAAGCCAATTAATCAACATTTTACATCCCTAGCTGAAAATTCAGCTTTAGTTGAGTCATTGGCTGTCAATGTATTTTTAAATGTGAAAAGAGCATGACTTTCTTTTTAGGTCTAAATTCTAGACCTAGAAGTCCACAAATTAGCATACAATTCTTTTAAAAGAGAAACTCCGTTCTAGCAAGACAAAAATATGCACTTACCCAATAACCTACAATTTCCCCAAAAGCTCAGTTGTACAAAATACATATTTTGCAAATAGACAGTAAGGATACGTCTAGACTACATGCCTCTGGTGACAGAGGCATGTAGATTAGGCTACCCGGCATAGAAAAATGAAGCGGCGATTTAAATAATCGCCGCTTCAGTTAAATTTAAATGGCTGCCGCTCTGAGCCGATCAGCTGTTTATCGACTCAGCACGGTAGTCTGGATGCTCCGCGGTCGACAGCAAAGGCATTTGTCGACCTCCCAGGTATGCCTCCTGGGATGAGGTTTACCTGGGAGGTCGACAAATGCCTTTGATGTCGACCGCGGAGCGTCCAGACTACTGCGCTGAGCCGACAAACAGCTGATCGGCTCAGCGCGGCAGCCATTTAAATTTAACTGAAGCGGCGATTATTTAAATTGCCGCTTCATTTTCCTATGCCGGGTAGCCTAATCTACATGCCTCTGTCGCCAGAGGCATGTAGTCTAGACGTACCCTAAGTGTGTAACTCACAGACATGTAAGTGTAAACCTTGAGCCTTAAGCAGGAAAAAGAAAAGAAAAA
This sequence comes from Pelochelys cantorii, assembly GCA_032595735.1. Taxonomy (NCBI): domain Eukaryota; kingdom Metazoa; phylum Chordata; order Testudines; family Trionychidae; genus Pelochelys; species Pelochelys cantorii. The sequence continues at coordinate 22,966,518 of CM064326.1, forward strand.
GAAAAAAGGATCCACCTTGAACTGCAGAGTTCTCAGTTAGCTCAATGGTAACAGGACTCCACACAGGCACATCTGTTTGCAGAACCAAGCCCACAGAACATCAATAGTCATGAGGTTAAAAAAATGAGGCGCATTATCCAAAGGAATAGTCACAGGACAAAAAGGGAAAGTAGTTTACAGTTTAAGTTGTAATGTGGTAATTTCCAGAAAAGAGTCTGACATTTAACATCCTGACCTGGTTATCGAATAGCTACTTTAGGAACTGATGCAATAGACTTACTGATTTGATGAGCCACAGTCAGTAAACAATAATTAGTGCCAGTTTTGTTATTTTGCTTCAGAGGCCAATTCTGTGGTTTTTTATATTTATTTAGATATCATCCTCATTTATCTTAGCTAAAGTGATTATGGATTTTTGTTGCTGTTTGTTTTCTGTTGGTTGGCTGGGTTGTGGGAGTCTGTGCTCAACTTATTTTGGATTTAATCAGTTCAATTCTGAAACCTGCAACAGGGAGAATAATTAAAACTACTCAGTTTTTTAATAGTTTATTTTCCATGTGTAAGGTAACACTCTGTCTTTTTTTACTATTGCCAGCAAATTACTTCTACTGTCTCTCTTCACCATCACATATTAGTTCAGAAAGCAGGGAGAAGGAAAAAAAAAAAAAGAAGTTTTTACTTCAAATATCCATCAAAACAACTCACATACTTAAAGCTGAGCATGTGCTTACATGCTTTGCAGAAGTAGGTCCTCATTCTCTGTTTCCCTACACTGTACCTAATTAGTGATCAACCCTGAGTTGGGAGCAACATCAGAAAATCATCCCTTTGTAATAAAGTGAGGGTCTTTTAATGGTCCAACATACACATGGCTTGAATATCCGCATGGGCGGTTGGTGCAGTTGGGGCTGGGGAGAGACAGACCCGCCCCCTCCACTGAGGCTCTGCCCCCACCACGCAGAGGAGAGGAGGAGGAGCCACACTGAGCGTGCACGCCCTCCCCCCACCATAGGAAGGGGAAGAGCACATGCGTATGTGCCCCCGCATCCCCAGAACAGTGGGAAGGGAAGAGGACACATGGCCCAAGCCTTCCCCCGCCCCAGGAGCAGCAGGAAGGGAGGCGACCGCGGCTCAAGCCGGCCCCCAGGAGCAGCAGGGAGGGAGGCAGCCATGTAGTTCCAGCCTCCCTAGCCCCAGAGCAGCAGTAAGGGAAGCAGCCGTGTGGGCGGCCCAAGCCTCCCCTCCCCTGGATGCAGCCGGGAGGGAGGCGGCAGTGTGGCCCAAGCCGCCCCGGAGCACAAGGAGGGCAGGTGCTCAGGGAAAGCAACACTCCGCCACCAGTGCCCCTACAGCAGGCATTCAGGGTGTGGACTCTGTCAGGGCCAGGCTGATTGTTTGGGATGGCTAAGCCACTGGGACGTCCATGAATATCCTCTTGACAAGAACAAGCAGAAAGTTTGTCTCAGTCCTGGGAAACAAGCTGAAAAGAGAAGCACTACCAGAAGGGGAGGAGATAACACCAATTCATGTGGGATGCATGAGAAAGGGCACAAGTGGCAGTACAAGTATTTCTGATGGCAGTACAGGTATTTTTTTATAGTGCAGTTGTTCCATGAATAGCATTCACAGCAGCAAGCTCATAAATGGCATATAAGAGTAGTTCATTCTAGGAGAGAATGAGGAAACTGCAGGCATTTGACTCACTATTCCCTAAGAGGACAATAGATACTCTACATTATACAACAGCTGCCCCATACTACACAGTGGTGATTTCCCATAAGATACTTGGTCCCAGAAGCAAGGTGGAGGACGCTGAATAGCTACCCACAGTTCAACATAGTTTTGCTGATACATTTTGAGACTGTGTGGGCACAACACACCCAACATAAGTGGCCAATTGCGTATATGCTCTGCCAAAATAGACTTGCGGTCGCAGTATGATGTCAACTTTTTACAGGTACAACTTGCTAGTACAGAGAAAGCCCATGCTAAGAAGTTTCATTGGGTTTGAAGGTGGATGGGGAGTTTTGCAACACCTGACTATGGATCAATTTAAGTCTGTACTTAAAGTATTATACTGAAGTAGGAGTCAGCTGGGGAGAAGCGAAACGCCATGCAGCACTTCCACCTTTGAAATGAAGCAACAGCTGGGCAGGCTCTTGCTACATTTCAAAGTGTAAGTGCCCTTATCGACTAATCAAATTCGATTAGTTGATTAATCTAATTTTAACTTCCCTAGTTTTCTAGACCTTTAATCATTTTTGTTGCTCTTCTCTGGATATTCTCTAATTTTCCACATCTTTCTTGAAATGTGGTGCCCAGAACTGGACACAATACTCCAATTGAGGCCTCATGAGCATAGAGTAGAGCAGGAGAATGACTTCTTGTGTCTTGCTCACAACACCTGTTAATGCATCCCAGATTCATGTTTGGTTTTTTTTCAACACTGTCAGTGTTGACTCATATTTAGCTTATGAACTACTATGACCCCTAAATCCCTTTCTGCAGTACTCCTTCCTAGATAGTCACTTCCCATTCTGCATGGCCACATCTATACTGCAGAGTTTTTGCATAAAAACTCGTGGAGCGTCCACACTACAAGCATGTTTTTGCACAAGAAAACGTACAGTAGATCATCAAAAGACAGGGCTTTTTGCTCAAGAGTTATTCTTCTTTCTATGAGGAATAAGCCTTTTTGCGCAAAAGCTCTTGCGCAAAAAGGCATGTATGGACAGACAACAGGGGTTTCTTGTGCAAGAAACCCCTATCGGAAAAAGCACAAGTGCTCTGATGGCCATTCTGTGAATGTCCGTCAGAGCTTTCTTGCACAAGAGCGTCCATGGCAGTGTGGACACTCTCTTGCGCAAAAGCACATATCTTGTGCAAAAGCACATGGCAGTGTGGATGCGCTCTTGCGCAAGAATCCTGCAGTGTAGATGTAGCCCCCGTGTGAAAGAGATTGTTCCTTCCTAAGTGGAGTACTTTGATTTGTCCTTATTAAACTTCATCCTATTTACCTCAGACCTTTTCTCTAGTTTGTCCAGATCATTTTGAATTTTGACTCTATCCTCCAAAGCACTTGCAACCACTCCCTGCTTGGTATCATGTGCAAACTTAATAATCGTACTCTCTATACCATCATCTAAATCGTTCATGAAGATGTTAAACATAAGTAGCACATCACAACAAATCACATCACAAGAAGCAGCTTCAGTTGCATGGTTCAGATAAAGCAATTTCCATTTGGTTAGCTGTCTTGCAAAGAAAAGTGCAAACACCTAAGTGAAATTTTGACTCATTTCTACAAATTAGGCTGAAAGTTCAATCAAATTAATGCAAATTTTTGTGTGTACACACTCATCGTATTCATGCCGAAAGATACTACTGTGTTTTGGAAATACGAAAAAATGCTGGAATGAATAAAATGAGCACAGTTACCCTTTAAACAGTATACATTATTCAGAAACAGAAGGGATACATTTTTTTTAACAAAATGTATGTGCCAGCTCTTGAAATCTCAGCCTTCTTGGATCCGCAGCATAAAGTCTCAATGCACTAAAGTAATTTTGTATATACAAGATCCAAAATTCTCCAGGAAATCCCCTAAACCCACATAATGTCCTCAAGCACTAATATTTTCACTGGGGAATATTACATACCTGATATATATGTAAAAGTTAAGTATAAAGGCACACAGTTGTGTCCCTACTAGCTACTATGCGAGGAGGCTGAGAAGACAGAGTTTTTGGTGAGAAATAATTGATACTGATAAATTTGCTTCACTTGAGCAGTTTTCAGTAACAGAAAAAAAATGACCCCCTTTTTAGTGAAAGCACTTCCCCTTTTGAAGTTCCATCATCAGAAACATGGAAGGCATGACTGAAGATCTGGAGTTAAGCATTAGTCCATTGAGACACTATTAAGAAATAAACCCTACAAAGGCTTATCTTCTCTATGGAAAAAAATGTGTTCTTACTAACAAGTGGTAGTTAACATCAGGTAAAATACTAATGAAGACATGGCACCTTGTAGTTTTTAACACTAGTTAAAAGATTAAAATAAAGAATATGAGGAAATCTAAAGTTTACCTGAACCTTATATAGTCGACAGGCAAGTCGAGTAGTCACTGCCCCTCCCTTGCTACCTCTATCAGAAAGAGGCAACAAGGGGGGAGAGGGAGGAGGGAGCACTTCAAAGGGGCCAGACCCCGGGCTCCACACAGCGCTGCCACTTTGAAACACCATGGGGAGCCCAGCATCAGGCTCCATGCAGCATTTCAAAGTGGCAGCACCGCATGGAGCCCGGGTCACCGGGGGAGTCCCCAGCTGACCCCAGGCTCCATGTGGTGCTGCTACTTTGAAACGCTACGGGGAGCATGGGACCAGTGGGGGACTGCTTGAGTCCTCCACAGGCTGCATGCTCCGCGCAGCACTTTCGCCTTTTAAGTGTAGCAACAGCACTAGGGCGCCCTATCGACTAATCATCTGGCCTCAGGCTCCACATGGCGCTGCCACTTTGAAGCGCCCCCTCCTTTCTCTCCCCCCAGTTGCCTCTTTCTGATAGAGGGAGCAAGGGAGGGGCAGTGAGTACTCGACTAACCTGTCGACTATCCGATAAGCAAGTGCATTTGCTTATCGGATAGTCAACTAGTTGACTCGTCGTTCACATCCCCAATACACACTAGCTCTGACTGAGCTAGCATACTAAAAATAGAAGTGCTTCTATGGCAGCACAAGCAGCAGGATAAGCTAGCAGCCCCAAGTTTGTGTCTATGGTTTCAGAAGTGATCATATCCAAAACAGTTAGCCTATCCTGCTGCTGGCTTTGCCACATTTATGCTTCTGCTATTCTACGTGAGCTCAATCACAGCATCACAGTTATTATGTCTACACAAGCTGCAGCTTGTATCGCCAGCTCCAGTCTAGTGATGTTAATGGTTAAATGATTAATCAGTAAGCCTCACCCATTAAGGTTAACTGGAGCCCCATGTAGCCTGCCATGGGTGAGGCCCTGGCTGGAACAGCCCCCTGCTGACCCCATTTAATTGGTTAACCAGTTAAACATTAACTAAACAAACAGGATTTTACATCCTTAGTGTAGACATACTGACATGTACAGCCTGTGCAAATGAAATACAAGCAAATTGCATTGACTATTCAATTAGTCAATTAGTTGAAATTTAACATCCCTAGTGTTTATATGGTTCTCCGAGCTGGAAATCACATCTTCCGCTCCAGTGTAGACATGCTGTATAGACAGTTTTAGTAGCTCAAATGAGGAGCAGTGAAGAACCAATTGTACTAAAGATACACTTTAATTTGCTCTCAGTTACATTTGGGTTTGGCAGAAGCAATTTTTTTAAATACTATGACAGATCATATCAATATTTACTTTAAACATTTATTTTGATATTATCAATATAAATGTGCACAATTATGGGAAAGTATAGAAGGGTCAGACAATAGAAGAGGTCAGATAATCATTTGACAGTAGACACTAAGTCTACGTCTAGACTGCAGGCCTCTTTCGAAAGAGGCTTTTTCGAAAGATACTTTTGAAAAAGCCTCTTTCGAAAAAGAGCATCTAGACTACAACCAGTACTTTCGAAAAAGCAAGCTGCTTTTTCGAAAGGGAGCACCCCGGCACTTTTGAAAAAAGGCATTATTCCTCGTAAAACAAGGTTTTTCCACGGCTGAAAAAACTGCCGCGTTCTTTCAATTTACTTTTGAAAGAACATGGCAGCAGTCTAGATGCAGGGGAAGTTTTTTCGAAAAAAGGCCACTTTTTTCGAAAAAACCCTGCAGTCTAGATACACCCTAAGATTTGGGATGTTAAAAGTTCATAAGCATGAAAACACAAATTGCCAACATCACATCACAATATACACGCTGAACTTCTCTAGTCCAGCATCCTCAGGACCTGACCAGTTTCAAACAAGAGAATTTTCCAGACTAGGAGAGATCAATTTTGTCTAGTAGCATTACCAACACTTCCACTGCTTACTGGACTGTTACAGAACATTTCAGGGTAAATCAGAGCTAAATAACAGCACAACACACTAAGAGCTAGGACTGGTGGCTGTAAACAAACTTTATGAGACCACGGAAAACTTGGCCACACCAATAAACAGTCGACATCCAGCTAACTAAAATCATTCCAGACGACAGATGTTTCCAGACCTGAGAGTTCTGGACTAGAGAGGTTGAATCTGTACAAAGAAAATAACCTTAAAACAAACTGTACAATGCCAGATAGGAAACATGGCTGGAGACAGGACTGAGGGTAGTATAGCTATATGGCTCAGAGAAACTGCTGGCACAGCACAATGGCTCCTGGGAGTGGTGGCAAAACACTAGGGATGTAAACTAGTTAAACAGTATGTTGTAGTAACGCTATAGACTACACGTATTTCTGCCCCTCCTCCCTGCCACTAAATTTTTTTAGCAGGCTGGCCAGCAGCCTAGCTCTGTCCTGGCTTGCAATGGGCGGGATCTACCTATCAGAGGCAGCAGCACAGGGCAACAGGCAGGTGGTCTGCGAGGGGAGCTGGTTTTTAAACTGGCTTCTCTCGCAGACCAGCTCATGCTGGGCATCCCACACTGCTGCCTCTAACACAGAGGCAGCAGCGCAGAGTGGTAGGGGCCTCCTCGGGAGTGGGGCCTTAGTGCACTGGCTGCTGACCCCACTCTCCAGATATTATAGAATAAGCGAGTAACCGGTAAGAATTCATGAGGTTAATTGACTATTCAATTAACTGATATTTAGCATCCCTAATTTGTTCATTATGTTTGTGTGTGTGTGGCGAAATCTCTCTCTACCAACATGTACCACTAAAAATTGAATCCTGCCAAACCTAACTACATTTAAATAGGAACGTTGATTTTAATGGTCCAATTTATTACAAATTCCTCATGTAATTGTAATAAATGAAATGGAGTTACATCAGGGATATATTTGCTCCAATTTGTTCTGTTTCACTTAATGGTCCAATTGAGACGCATCATACTCCAGGAAAGGTTTAGATCACAAACATGACAGAACAATTTTTCATGCTATGAAACAAGCATTAAAAACAGCACAATTTTTCTCACCAATTATGTCAATAATTGATTCTATGATTTCATCCTGCAGTAAATAAATTAAATGAGAGACTAAAAAGGATCTTTTAGGTCATCTAGCCCATACTCCCTACCAATACAGAGCAGTTCCTACAATCCATACTCCAGGCATTCTTCAAATGAGTTAATGATTTAATAATACAGCTGTCACCACTTTGGAGAACGGAATAATCTCCACTCAGCTAAGTAAGGAAGTCTCACTCTCAGAGATTTTGCTTGATATCTATCCCCAATTTTTCCTGATTTAAATGTTATCCCATTATTCCAAGGTTTAACCTATCTTGTCCCATCCTCTGCAATTCCTGTCCTATTGTCCTAATCAATGCACTTATATTATGATCAATAATTTCTTTAACTTTCATATTGCCACATACATCCATGTAACCTGGACAAAATACACACACAAGCCAGCTGGTTTCAGACACGTTTTCTGACTGATATTTCTGAAACTATTATCAGCAAAATTTAATCATATTTTAGGACCCATCACCAAAAAAAAGCAAATCTCCCACTAAAAACTAAAAGGATTGTACCCAATTCTTGACTATAGAATCAGGCCTGTTATAACTGTTCATTTAATTTTATTTATGAGGAAAAAAATAAGTGGGCCCCAAGCAAGCAAACAATACAGCTGCATCATCTGCGTAAGACAGATCACAATTTACACCAGACAATTGAAGTTGCCAATGACGGATGCCATCTTGACTAATACACTTAAGACTGAACTGGGGACTTCCAGAACAAAAACCAGGAGTTGCTACAGCTTGAGTTAAAAGGTAAGGCTCCCTCACTCAAGTTATACATGACTCATTTCATGCACACTGTCATGGGTGGGAGGGGGAATTTAAAACACACTCACAAGTAAATTACATTAGTCAAAAAAATGGAGGAAAAACCTGGTTTGTGTGTGGAACAAAAGAAAAAGATGCACAAGATATGCCAGACTCAGCATCCCCTTCATTTTTCCCTCCCACTGCTGATGTCTCTTCTTCCAAATGTCCCCAATATGACGGACCACTTAAGTCCCAGTACATCAAAGTCTCTTCATTCAAATCTTTTCTAAAGGCTCATTTCTCTCACAACCCTCCACCCCCTGCACTAGCCTAAGTGAGTCAAATGCCTTCTCTCACCCAGCACTGTAGCAGAGAACAAATCCATGTCAACACTTTCCTTGGATCTCTTAGTCCACCTTTTCTTATTTGTGTCTGTGTTTTAGACCCCAATTGCATATTAGGGTAGGATTTAAAATGTGTCCATGCTCGTAGATTCCAGTGCGGGATTGCGACCTTCCCTATCCCAAAGTATTTACAGTTAAGGACCATTTTTCTTTGCATCCAATACAGCGTATAGCTAGCTCATTGCTGATTCTTAGCAAATAAAGCAAGGGTGGGCAAAGCAGGCTCCGTGGGCCAGACCCGGCCCACCAAGCCATTTGATCCGGCCTGCAGCCACCCTGCTGCTCCCCCACACCCAGGCCAATCAAGACCTGGGGGCAGGGGGCATGCGCAAAGTCTCCTCCCCCTGCCTGGGATGCATGGGTGTTCAAAATGGCTGGTTGTTTCCTCTAGGCACCATGCACCCCTGGCAGGGTGGGGGGAGGGAGACGTCATGTGATCCCCTATCCCTAGATCCTGATTAGTCTGGGGGTGGGGGAAGTGCACGGGGTCTCCTCCCCTCCAGGGGTGGACTAAAACCTAGAAGGAACAGCCCCCTTCTGCCTGAGGCCCCGCCCCTTCAGGGGCAGCCTGCGACCACTGCCAAAATTCATGAAGTGGCCCCCTGCAAAAATTATTGCCCACCCCTGAAATAAGGTGTTGACCTTGCAATCATGTTGACTTGTGCATATCTTTGTTCACACAAGCAGTCCTTTAAAGCCTAATAGGGTTATTTGCATGCGTAAATACACACACTTGAGTTTTTGCAGGATCAGGACATAAGTAACCTGAAGTTTCTACAAACCAGCTATTTAGGAGGATTGACCTGATAGTTCTTGACTTTGCTCATTCATGGTTTTATGCAGTGTAGTAGCAGCAGTGTCAGGCCCAGGATCTTAGGGAAACTATGTGGGTGAGGTAATATCTTGTAATGGATCGAGTTCGATAGCTTGTCTCCCTTACCAACAGAAGATAGTCCAATAAAAGACATTACCTCACCCACCTTATTTCTCATTCATGGTAACAGATGATGACTTATAGTCTTTTTACATTTCTGTTACTGCAGGGCAAAAACTGCAACACATCCTGATACATATTGCATTTGCCTGCATGCTACTTGGTGTTTGAATTTTTGATGTGCTTTCTAACTCTAATTATTGCTAAATTATTATGTAGCATCTGAGAGCTAACACGTTAGGAAAATTTATTACTAATTATATAAATTAACTAATATAGGAACATGATAAAACAAGCGTACATGAAAACAATGAATAAGAATGCAAGATGAGTATAAATACACAGGCACTGTATTTACATTAGGGACTATAGTAGCCCCCTATTCTATGAATCCCGTGCTGTATAGATTTCTCATAAAACTTACATATAATTGATTTACAGAATACACTTTCATTCTATCACTGCAGTTCTAGCGCTTGCTTCTCATAGCTTACAAAATCATTGCTGTAAAGGTTTCTCTCTTATAGCCAACAGGAGAACCATATATTAAATTACATGCTCACTCCCTTGACAAAAAAGGGGAGTATGGGGACGCCATTCCACAAAACAAAAGTCTAAAAAAACAAAAGGCAACTGGACTGCATGCACTGCTTTTCTTCTCCTTTAACTTAGCAACAACGAGGAAGGAAGGAAGGAAGAAAAAAAAGAGAGAGAAAACAGGAGGAGATTTAGCTGAGGAATGTTTACCCCTCAGGAATGGAGTTGCAAGATAAGATCACATAAAATGCACTGCTTTACACATTGACTCCATAACGATTGTGTTCGTGTTTGCAAACACTTTGATCAAAAGAAACAGGGAGTTTCATTGTCCACATTGCACTCATGTCACACATCCCTTAGCATTGCTAGTCCAAGGAAAGTCTGCCAGAGGACAAAACCGTCTCAGTTACACAAGAGTAGCGCAGAAGCAAATATGCAGCAGTGAGGGGAAAATCAGCTCAGCTGCAGACACCCTTCCTGTGCCCAGAGTCAGTCCTTGGAGTAAAACTTTGACAGGATCCTGCTGGGAGATGCTGCGAATTCTGCAGTGAAGAAAAGCTTTATGTTTACTGCTAATATGTTATAGAACAGAAAGTAGATTTCTCTGGAGCACACTTGGATTGGAGTGATGATATGATTTTAGAAAAAAAAATATTTTGAACCTTGTTAACGTTCCGTGATTTGTGCAAACATCTGAAAGCGCTTAACAAAAGCGGGAATTATCCCCATTTTACAGATAGGGAAACTGAAGCAAGTGACTTTCCCCACAGAGCTAAGAAGAGAATGAGGAAAGGACTCAGATTCCCTCTCCCCCATATCCTGTGCTCTGCACTGCACTGACTCCAAAGAAAACGAGGACTGCATTGTGACACTGTGTTGGATTCCAGAGTTAATTTTAAAACACCCACATTTCTTCTATTTATGTCAAAAGAAAAACCAAGTGGATCACAAAAAGAAAGTTCAATAGTTAAGACTGGGAACAGCTGTCTAGAGCATCTAACAGTCCAGCTGTTGGTTTTAAAAGTATATATTCACTCACCCCACTCAAAAATAAATCTGAAATAATTGAAATAGCTAATAGCTAGTCATGCAACTCAAGTCACTTTTTCGATGAAAGAGACAAGCAACAGATCTAACGAAAACCTACAATACACGTAACAATAGCCCCCCAGTGCCAATTTTTTTCTTTTCCCATCACCAGTCCCAGAACTCACCAGCCAGAAACACTCTTATTTTCTAGCATCTTGGCATCATTAAGCAATAGCAAATTAAGATCTTAAACTGATAAGATCAATCATATTTGCTACTACTTTCATCACTGAGATGGTAAACTGTAACAGGATTCCCTCCAGTTTTTTTATTATTAAAACTGTATCTTAGGAAAGTACAATCAAATTACTACTTATTTGTTATTATTGTGTACTGACAGTTGCAATGGAGTTTTTAAAAAAAGATCTAGAGATGCTCACTTTTTTCAAATAACTCAGTGACACTTGGAATTAGCCATATTTAAAAGAGAATACTCTTAATTTTAAAAAAATCAGACAAACATCTTGTGACTGGATAAAAAGGAATGACACACTGACACAGAAATGTGAAGTGTGTGTTGTACCTTTATTTTTATATTTTATACAGATATGTTAATATGATTGAGCCTACTGCCTGTGGCTCTTTCTAACGTGTTACCCTAAAGATGTGGGGAAAGGGAAAGAAAGCATCTCACATATGCAGTAAGTCTGTTATTGAAATACATCATCCATTTGTTCTTTTAAACACAAGAAAAAAAAGACAACAAAGTATTCAAAGACAATATTAAGTCACTATCTTATTTCCCTTTAAATCAACTCTTTTGAAATGTACCAAGAATTTTTTAAAAGGCACCAAACTATCATAAATCCACATCTCAGTTGCGTCTTCCCCTCAATACCAGACACACACCCCTCCAACATCTGTATATGAAGGGGAATCAACACTGTCTGATGATCGTTCTGCAGACGGCAAGTCTCTCTCAGTAAGGATTTTTCACACGCAACCACCCCTCCAAAATAATTATCAAGCTTGTCAACTCCACGCACAGAAAAAAAAACGGAGTGATTCTTCCCTGTAGTACCATGCCCCCGCAGAAAGCCCTGCTCAGAACCTTCCCCATCAATAGCACTTTTTTGACTTAAAAACACGTATTACTGCCAAGTTGATAACTAGAAATCACAGAACTCACCTGGGTTTGGGATTTTCCCCCTTCTCCTGTGAGACCATAAAAAAGACACAACGTGGGAGTCAATCACCTAGACATGGGGTAAGGCTAGCAGCTCCCTTGGGATGTCTGTATGGTTCCACCCCCCCCCCCACTTCGCTTGGGAGTCACTCACTGCCCTAATGCTTCAGCAGCAGGGGGAGGCGGCTACAGTGTAGCACAATGAATTGCAGTGCAAAATCCTCCCCAGCCTGTTTTGCAATGACATCATCCCTATCGCCAGGGTGGGAGGGAGAAGGGGGAAGCCTCCCATTGGCCCTTAAGTTCGGCGGTGCGGCACTCTGGGATTTGTAGTTCCCCCCCATGTCTAGCGGCAAGCCCCAGGTGCATGGAAAACTACAACTCCTATAAGGTTCTGCGCCGCGCAGCCGCAAAGAAAATCGGGTGTGGGGGAGAGAGGGAGAGGGCGCGTTGATTCGGCGGCCATGTTGCTGGTGTGGCTTCGCCGTTAGCTTGGAGGAGCGGCCGGGAAAACCGGATTAAAATGTCGGCAAGGGGGAGGGCGGGAGCTGAATGCGAAGGGGCGAGTAAGGAAAGGTTGGGACATCGCGATGGGGTCGCGCCTGTCCTCCTTCCACAGGCGACGGGTGGGCGCGGGGGCCAAAAGATCCCATAGTGCGTTCGGTTATCCTTCCCCCGGCGCTGGACGGTGTGGCGAGGTGCGCTTAAGTCCCCTGCGAGGGGGCAGTCTGGGGGAAAGCGGTTGGTGTGTACGAGCATGCGCGGCAGCCGACCTCCCCCCCCCTCCTCCTCCTCCCGTTTCGTCCGCCGGCGGCAGCGGCGCGAAGCCTCGGAGCCGTGAGAGCCGACCGGGGCGGGGGGGGGGCGGAGGGCAAAGCCCAGCGCCTCGTTCCGGGGCTAGCTGGGAGGGTGGCCGGGCCGGGCGCTCGCAGGAGCCCGCCCCGGCGCGATGGCGGGTGCGTGTCGCGGGGCCTGTGGCGCAGGGGGAAGGGCCGCTGGCTGGCTACGCCCGCGCCGAGCACGGCGGAGGCGCGAGCTTCGCGGAGGGGCTCGGGCGGGAGTGAGCGCCAGGCTTCCGTCCAGTTCGTCTGCAGGCCTGGCACATCTGGCCTGGCTGTGGGACCGAGTAGAGGGGCTCTTCCCGGTGGGGAGCGGGTGCCGCCGCCGGCGAGGGAGGGAGGGAGGGCGGGCGGCGACTCAAAGCAGCTTCCGGGGGCGTCTAATGAGCGGGGCCGTCGATGTGGGACGATGGGCCCGTCTGGCACCGATGTAAGCAAGCGGCCTTTGCCCTCGTGCCTGTTTGGGCATTTAGTAGCCTAGACTGCCAGCTAATAGACCCTAAAGCCTTTCTCTTTTCCTTCCAGCATTCTCTGCCTGGGCTGGGTTCAGCGCTAATCATCTCGTTCTTCCACCAGGTAGTGGTTGCAGCTGTGCTTGCTGGGGGACTCGCTTGTTTGAGAAAGGGGTGTAAGATAACATGTGAGACTTCCTGTTCAAGCACAGGTGCCTTCTAGTATTAGTCCCAGTGTTACATGCTGCAGGGTGGCTGGTGCTGGTTCCCCTCATTGAAGACAGCATGTACAGCAGTCCTTGGTTGAGGGTCCTAAGTGGTCGTTGACTTCTCGCTATGGAGGTGGAAATCCCTGCCTGCACTCAGGACTCCTGTGATGTTAGGAGAGAGTCTAATTTCTGGGAGGGAAAATAGTTACTCCGGCCCTGCTCTGAGCTTACTCTTGGTGGCTGAAGAAGCCATGATGGAGGCAGTTGATCTCTGCTTTTTCACAGCAAGTAAGTAGTGTGCGGTAGGGATGTGAATGTGTAACCAATTCACCAATAAAGCATCACCCTTACTGGATAATGGTTAACTGGTGCCAGGAGCCAACAGCAGCCTCTGACCCAGCTAGGGTGGAGCAGTCCCCCACCCAGGATCCTGCTTAGTCAATAACTAGTTAAATGTTAGGTTAACCTAACACTTAACCAGTTAACTGATTAATTGGGATTTCATATCTCTGGTATGTGGAGTGGGGACAGGGGTTGAGTAGATGCAGTAGCTGAAGTCCCCTGTAAATCATTCATAATCAGTGTTCTCTGTAAGCTTTGTGCTTGGGTGGCCACCCAGGAGAGATTCAGGTGCCACCCAGCTGATGAACAGCACCCACAGCCGGCACAGCATGTATTTCTATTCAGGGTGCATATGTGTATATGCCTCAGTGCACATAATAAAACTTACTATGCACATGGATGGAAAAAATAGAAAGAACATTGTTCAGAATCCCTTTCTGGGTTGGGTTGGCGTGACACACTAAGAAAAGTGGTGTCAAAGTGTGTGTGGGGGGGGAGGGGGCTAAGGAAGGAAAAAAGGTTGGGTTGCTCTGTATGTTCAGAGTAGGCCTTCACAGTAGCAATTGGTAGTTTTGTCTTGACTGTTGGCTATAGTGTGCAACCTGCAGTAGAAGGGATTGGGAATGGTAGGTTTGGTGAGAGGTGTTTGTACAAAACATGGGGGTTTTTTTGCTACTTTAATAAGTGCTTGATAAAGTTACCAAATTTGTTCTTTCAGGATATAGTGATACTGAGGAAATGGAATGCAAATGTCCTCCACTGCCTCTTCTTTTTAGGCTGAAGGTAACATACTCAGAATTTTGAACAAACTGCTTTCTCCATCCTCCCATAAAACTATCAGTTAGTATTGAGCACTTTAGGCCTTGATTTTAGGTGGAGTCAAATAAAATTATTGCCATGTTGGTCAGTGAAGAAAAGGTAAATGATACGGTGTCTGTTGGATCGAAAATGTCTTGCACCTGATAGTTCCTTTCTCCAATGTATATGGATGTTACAAAAAGCAGTTTTACCAAGTGGTAAGTTATTTTCCTATTTCTTCACTGCCTTAGATAATATCTGCTGCAATAATTTCTGCTGAGGGGAAATGAGGGGTGGGGTTTTTTTTGGGGTTTTTTTTTTTCCCAGAAGGTTGGGGATGTATAATTTTGGAAGAACAGCTGTCTAGTTAAGGTTTTCAAATTAAATCTGGCCTCGATCTGACCAGCTGGAAGCTCTTCATATTAAGCTGAAGTGGTAAGTGTTTTGAATTAGTACTTAGATAATTGGTTTTCATCCTGTGAAAGATGGTTCAGTATATTATCTACTAGTCTTGTCAGATGAGTCAGCCTGCCTTTTTTTTTTTTTTTTTTTTTTTTTTTTTGGTCGTATTTTGACAGGTTTCCTGACCAACAAACAGCAGTGAGTGGATAGATTCTAGACACAACTTTCTTCGATGGATTTGTGGGGAAGCCTGCTTTGTACACTTTCACCATGCATTAGGGTACAGCATAGCTGTGCCCTATTTTTAGGAATACACAATTTATTTTTCTTCTAGTGTTTGCCTAAAGAAGATGGGCTGCTTCTTCCCATGAAGACATAGGTTGATGCTTTTGTAACAGCAATTTTGAGTTGCCAGAGAATGCCAACTTTAAAACAAAAAAAAAGCAGCTGGGAACAATTGCAATATCAAGTTGGTTTGTAAGTCCAGTGCATGGTGAGTGGTACACTTGAACCTCCATAATTGGGGTATCCATGATCCCAGAACACCAATGGTTTGTACCCTGGCAGTGGGATAGCAAGTAGCTCTGCATGTGCTGCTCTCCCTCCCTCTCAGCTGGGAGAATGGCAGTGCAGTGATCTGTGGTCTGGAGGCTCCCCCTCCCTCTCACCCCGTTTGCATATTAGCACAGGGTGGTATTTGGGAGCAGTAGGGGGCATGGAGCCACATGTGCCCCTGGGAATAGGGCACCAGGTAAGTGCCCCATGCCCAACCCCCTCTCACACTCCCCTTTCAGACCCCACTCCTCCACCCTCACCACCTTTCATGGTGAACACCTATGGTCTGGAAAATTCCATAATCTGGCATGGCCTATTTCCCTGGATTAAGAGATTAAAGTGTATAGACTAGATTGTATTACATAATTAACTTTTTTCTCTTACTAGTGTGGAGCTTTACAATCTTTATTATCTGCAGCTATCAGTGATGTTCATTAATCACATTTGCCATATCTTTCAGAAGTTTCACTTATATATTTCACAGATGCAGTGTGACAGTTGTCTTTAAATTGAAAGAATTTTAGAAAACAAACACCAGCATTATGTTTCCAAGTTACTTCATATTCAGATACTGTATTGCTGACTAGTGTGAAAGGAAATGGTGCTGCAGTAGTAGAAGTGCTGTCTTTTTAGGTATAAGGTAAGTTTTCAAGTGGCTTTTCTGTTGAAGACAGAGCTTTTGACACTTCTCAAAATAAATGGGTGAATCCTTTTCTTTTCTAATACTGCTTTGGCAGTAAACTTGTTTCACTGTCTGTACAGCAGCTCAGCCCGTAAGTATTGTCTGTACTTGTGCTGTTACTATAACTTTTTATGATGGGAAGACACACTAGATTGCCACACTTGTGAAAGTAACTGTAGTTCATATATTTCATCTAACTTTCTGAACAGCTGAAAAAAGAGTCCTTGAAAATAAAACCAAGTTTCTGAAGAGCATACTCTTTGCTTAATAGAACAAAAATGGAGCAAATGGTCTGCATGGAGGTAGAGCCTTTCTGGGAAGGAAACAAAGGCATTTGGACATGTATAATCACTTCTAGGCTTTTCAGTATTGAGGTTAAAATGGAAAAAGTATAAGCAGAAATCTAAACAAGTTCATCTACAGAACTTCAAGTAAGACTGCAGCTCTTCAGAATGAAAACCTTGTCTTTCAGGAAATTCTTTGTGAATTGTAACAGTTCTTTGCATGCTCCATATAATGAAAGCAAATCCACACCCAATGTAATGTGGTAGTCCCCAGATGAGACTTTTATATCTGTGCGTATAAACTCAGAGATGTGGTTCCTCCTTGAATGTGGTCATGGTAGATGCAACTGTCAAGTATATCAGCTACTGCGTTTTTTTAATACAATCCGCTCATGTTTGTACCAAGACTAAAGTGCAGTATTGTCTATCCCTGATAGAGCTGCAAAGTTTTTTTTCATAACACTTGTCATTGGAAAATGTCCAAAGGACAATGTCTGAATGTTCTCAGGAAATTTTGAAACAAGTTTAGAATCAAGCTGAGCTGACCATTTTACTTTTGGGAAATAAAAAGGCAGGGAAGAATGAATCCCATGTTGCTTTTCCAGTTGTAAAATCAAAATGATATTTTAACCAACTTCAGCTGCTTCCTCTTTACTTTTGTCCTTGCTCCTTTTTCCCACTGTGAGAAGATACTGTTGAAAATTACCCACACAGAGCCCCCAAAGAAAACGAACTTTTTTAGGGGACAGGGGTGTTGGTCAAAATGAGAGGCAGCATTTTGGAAGTAAAATTTCAGGAAAAAGCTTTGGTATTCTGACTAGCTAAAATTAACCTATGGGGGGGGGGGGGGGAGAGAAGGACCCTTGTTGCAGAAACAATTTTTTTAAATAACTTTCAGCTGTTGGAATTGAACTAATAATAATCTTGTGTCTTTCAGCTTAAGGATGCCATCGAGCTCTAACAGAAGAATCTATTCATAATCATGAATGTGGCTTCTCAGTTCAATAGTATTTACACAAAAGAACAAGAAGTAATATATATTGCACACTTTAGGATTTCTAGGAACTTAAGGGCTACTGGTGCTTCTGCAGCACCCCTTTACTATGAACTTCCTGTCAGTAGTAGGGATGCAACTGAGATCTTGCTAATCTAGAACTCAAGCCCCTTTCACTTCAGCTAGATAAGACTTTCTGGTAGAGAAGGTATCCTTTATAATGAAGTTGTTTTCCCTCTAGCAAATTGAACTATGCTACCAAGTTTATACTATTCTGCCCTACAGAAACTTGAGGGAGAGTGATACAGGTATCACTGTGTAACTTGTCAACATGAAGAATAGCCACAGTACGTGTTACTTACCATCAGGGAAAAAAGCTATACACAACCCATGTCCTATCTTTACCTGTTCTGCCTCCACTAATAAGTTTAACCATCAGGAAGAGCCAAATGTTGACAAGCCACCACTACTTCCAGAGTTGACTATGTGGCCTAGAAAACTCTAACCAAGTACTCATGTAGTGTTGTTCCGACTTGTTTGATGTAATAGGCTGACCCTATGTGATGATATGAATACAACCTGAGTGAGCTGTTAAGAAACAAATTATTTTTTTCAAGTTCAAAACAATTCCTATGCAAAAGCTATCTTGAAAGTAACCTATGGAAATCCAATTATCTGTCCTCCCAGTTTTTTCCCCCAGTCTAACTTCAACAAAGTCCAAATGTTAGTGTGGAAATGATCTAGTCACCTCACTTTTCTGCAAGTCTTTCTCTACTACCCACTGAACTTAACTTAGCTCCCTGAAATTTGCAAAGATATCTATGTAAACAGGAAAATGCATACAAAGACAAAATCCTATTCCTTATATTAGTAGTTCCCACATTCCATTAGCATTCCTATTGCTCTGTCCAGAACCAGTTGTAGGATTAAGGCCACAGGTCTTGTTTTTTTTAAAAAATCCACTAAATAGCATCTGTTTCTTGCTACATAGTATAACATTGAACTTGCATGTTCTTCATATGTTTATATAAACCCACAATACTATAAATCAAAACATTGCTTAGCACCTATTAGCACGAGCTGGAAGTCTCAGCCGAGGGAAAAAAATACATAGAACTCTGATAAAATGATGTACCTTGGGATTGTCTTCCTTTTACTACACATTTTACGGAGGTCCTAACTACCCTCAGATCCTGCTAATGAGTAGGAGCTGCAGAATCCCCCTAGCCTGTCAAGGTCATTTTAAAAAACTGCATATCAAGTGATAGCTTTAATTACCAAACTTAAAGGGAAGACTAAATTATGTGGGCCTTTTGGCAGGCCTCAGTAAATCTGTAAGGCTACATCTGTACTGCACGTTGTTGCGCAAGAAGATATGCAAATGAGGCACAGGGATGAATATCACTGCCCCATTTGCATACCTAATGAGCTGCCATTTTGCAGAAGGTGGTTTTGCGCAAGAAGGAGCTGTCTACACTGCTCCTTGCGCCAAAAAAACCCCTCTTGCAGAGCCGTTCTTCCTGAAAATAAGTGGCAGAACGGCTCTGCAAGAGGGGTTTTTTTGTGCAAGAAGGAGCAGTGTAGACAGCTCCTTGCGCAAAACCCCCTTCTGCAAAAGTGGTGGTTCATTAGGTATGCAAATGAGGCATGGTGATAGTCATCTGTGTGCCTCATTTGCATATCTTCTTGCACAACAGTGCGCAGTATAGACATAGCCGAAGAGTGGGAGCTAGCCAGTGAAAAGGAAACTGATGAGGGGCTTGCAGAATAGACTGATATTAAATTGTTGAGCCTGTGTATTTTACAGTACCCTGCATTCTTTTTTTGTTTACCTTCTAGTGCTCTGTATTGTAGGAAATTAGGAAGATGTTCTCTGATTCAGGTCTTCAGTTTCGTTGTGGGCATTGCTGTATGTCTTCCCTATTCCACTTCTGATTACCATTCCTATGCTTCATGCTTTGTACACCCCTGTATATGCCTCTTGTTTCTTTATAAACTCTTCCAGGACAGCTTGGGGGAAAAAAACTGCTGACACCACCTCAGATTCTCTCTGCCAGCTTCCCTTCCAGGATGAGTAGTTCAGGTGGTTTCATTTGTCCTATACTCACCAGTATTATAGCATGTAATCTAGAGGAGTGCTAGTAAGAGGCTAATATTTCCTGGCATCAGTTTGCTTGTCAGTTTTACATGTAGTTGTGCTGCTATCCGACAACAGAGATGTGCATAGGGGCAAAATTAGGCCAAGGCACAAAATGAGTTCAAACTAGTAAGAGACATAAAAAGTAACAAGAAAACATACCAATATATTAGAAGCAAGGGAAAACCAAGAACAGAATAGGGCCATTATTCAATGAAGAGGGGAAAATTACAGAAAATATGAAATGGCACAGGTGCTTAATGACTCCGTTTCCATTTTCATGAACATGGGGGGTGATTGGATGCCTAACAGTGAATGTTATTGAAAATGGGGTAAGTTCAGAAGCTAATGGGAAAAGAATAAGTTAAAAATTAGACAAATTAGATGTCTTCAAGTTACCTGGGCCTAATGACATGCGTTCTAGAATATTCAAGAGGTGACAAAATATCTGCGCTATTAGCTGTTACCTTTGAAAAGTCACAGAATATGAAAGATTCCAAAAGGGAAATAAGATGGCCTGTAATCTCCTGGGTTGCCCTTAACTTCTGTACCAGGAAGGAAGGGAGCAAATAATTAAGAAATCAATTTGCAAACCTTCAGAAGATAAGGTGAAAAGTAATCACATGGCTATGTAAAGAACAAATCATGTCCACTGACCTGATAGCTTCTTTGATAGTATAACGAGCCTTGTGGATGATGAAGTGGTAGATGTGGTATATCTAGACTTTAGTAAGGCATTTGATACCTGATAGCATTAAACTAGGAAACGACAACCTAGATGGAGTATAAGGTGGGTGCATAACGGATAACCGTTCCCAGAGAATAGTTAAAGCTTCACAGTCATGCTGGACAGGCATAACAAGGATCAGTTTGGGGACCAGTTCTATATTATATTTTTTGTCAGTGATTTAGATAATGCCATAGGGCAGTATTTCTCAACCTTTATTTAAAAAAGTACCCCTTTAAAAAAAAATACCTTCAGTCTAACCCATTGTCCTCACCCTCCCACAGAGCTAGGCACCCCCCAGTTCCCCTTCTGTTCTAACTCAAATGTACCCTCCCTCCTCCAGAGCCAGGCTCCCCTGGTCTTCCCACTAAACCAGTGCCCCTACCCCAGAGCCAGGGAGCCCTAGATTCTTTTAACAACACCCAGGGGCTTTGTCTACATTGCGCACTCTTGCACAAGAACATACGTAAATGAGGCATGGCAATGAATATCACCATGCCTCATTTGCATACTTAATGAGCTGCCATTTTTGCACACGAAGAGTCTACACTCATACATTGCCACACCACACCTCATTTACATATGAGTGTAGACTGTGCAAAAGCCCCCTGTGCAAAAATGGCAGCTCATTAAGTATGCAAATGAGGCATGGTGATATTCATTGCCATGCCTCATTTATATATGTTCTTGTGCAAGAGAGTGCAATGTAGACGTAGCCTGGGTCTCACCGGAGCCACAACCACACACTTCTCCCTCTAGGTGCTGGGGTGCGTGCACAGAGCAGCCATGAACTGTCCAGGTGCTTGGCTCCAAAAGATGGTCAAACGTTCCTTTGAAGACAGGTGCTACTGCCTCTTCCTGGAAATCTGGCCATTTTTTTTTGTGTGTTTTTTAAAAAAGCTTGCCGTATGGCAATTTAACATGAGAAAATGAGGCCAAGTCCAGGAAAAACTGGACATATGGTAATTGTACCTTTTGAAGTGCCTGCTCCTGCTGCCTGGCTCTGCCTTAGTGGCTTGTCTGCAGGGAGCAAGTGGCTTGCCAGTACCAGGCTCGCTGTGTGGGGCTGTGCGCTCCCAGCCCAGCACGTCTATAGTATGGTGCTCAGGGGAACTGATCCCTCGCTATGCTACTGGCCAAACCCACTGCCCCAACTTGGAATTGTCCTGGGTCTCACCAGAGTTGCCGCAGCCATGTGCTTTTCCCACCAGGCGCTTGGGAGTCTGCAGGGATGTTGTTATAATGTCCAGGTGCGTGGCTCCAAACATTCAATTTCACAGGCACGTGCCACTGTTCCCTTCCCAGTCCCCTTTGTAAGGCAAAGTCCCGGACATTTTTTTCCAATTTTCACTTTTGCTGATGTACCCCCCCAGATTTACCTCGCGTACCCCTAAGGACACGCATATCACTGCTATGCTACAGGACAAAGTTGAATTAAGATACGCAACTTCAGCTATGTTACTTGTGTAGCTGAATTTGAAGTAGCTTAACTCAGCTTTGGGCTCTGTTATACTTCAGAAAGTCAAAGGAAGAACACTCTTCCTTTGACTTTCCATACTCATGAAGGTGGGGTTACCAGTATCGACTGGAGTGCCCCTCACTTTAATTTAGCTGTCTTAACTAGACCACTAATTTGAACACTGATAGATTGACAGCAGCAGCTAAATATGAGTGAATGGTGTGACAAAGCAAGCGGTTCTAGGATCTATTAACAGGAGTGTCGAAAGCAAGATATGAAAAGTAATTCTACTCTGTATTCTGTCCAATTCTGGCTGCCACACTTCAGGAAAGATGTGACCATCAAGGTCTGAAGAAGAGCAACAAAAATTTTTTAAAGATCTAAAAAATGACGAGGGAAAATTGCAAGAATTGGGGGGTTTTAGTGTGGAAAAGAGAAGACCAAGAGGGAACTTGATAACAGCTTTTAAATACTTTAAAGGTTGTGAGAAGGAGCTGAGAGAAAATTGGTTTCCTTAACTCATATTCAGATAAGAAACAATGGGCTTATATTGCAGCAAGGGAGCTTTAGGTTGGACATTAGGAAAAACTTCATGTTCACATGGTTAAACACTAGAATAAACTGCTTGGGGAAGTTGTGGAATCTCCATCGTTAGAGATTTTTAAGAACAGGTGGGGCTATATGGTGCTTGGTTCTGCCATAAGCGTAGGGGACTGAACTTAATGACCTTTTGTGGTTCCTTCCAGTTCTATTCTATGGTTATTCAGTAGATACTTTTCATCCATAGTAACTCAGGTTTATTTAGTCCTGCTCTTGATGTTGGAATTATTTATGCAGGGTATAATGACATTTAACCATAAATTCTTTTATTAAATCTTAAGACTAAATGATGTTTATATAATTGCTGTAAGTATGTCTAAAAAGCCTAAATCGATTTAGTACATCCACACAGTAATTTAATAAATATTTGATAGGGATACTTACAAAGTGGCTAAAGTCAGGATTGCTTAGACCCATTTTGATTAAAAGTTTTTTTATTTTATATCTTAGACCAGTGATATCAGTGCTAATTACCAGATCTTAACTAAGCTCATAGGAAGGAGTTTTATATAGTTCTTTATTGCACCTGTATCCAAATAACCTTTTTTATTTTAGGCCAAACATCACATAAGATAACACTGTGAAGGGTCACTACAAGTTAATTCTTCATTTTATGGTCTCATTCTGGTCATATGCTTTGTGCCTACTCAAGCTAATATCCTAATTCTGTTTTAAAACACAGATCTACGGTGAGCCTGTGTTTCTACACTTGAGCAGTAAGACTCAGAATTTTTTAAATCCTGCTCCAATCCTTTAAATGGGCCAAAGTGCATTAAAATGAATGGGGAATCTTTCCAGTGAGCTAAATGAGTTTTGAATCAGGCCCTGAAAGCTGCCAGGAGCTATGTGTCTCATTGCAGCATGAGATTTAGAAAAATTCATTCTCTTCTCCCCTGGGAAGACCTTTGAGGTTTGGAAAGAAGGAAATGGCTGTGTGTAATAGGGAGTCTGATGTGGTTTCATTCTCAACTGATTTGACTAGGCTTTCATACTGTGGAGTGTTTATTTCAGTGTTCTGGAGCATTATTTATTTCTGTTCTGCCTCGTAGCAAACAGCATTTTTTTTAAAAAAGAGAAAAGCCTTGAAACACTTTTAAATTGTGTGTTTTGTGGGGTTTTTTAAAAATCACAACATAAGCATTATTCAGAATAAGGATGTAACTGGTGGTGACGCTTACCAGTTAACCCGTGGCCAGGCCGGAGCACTCCGCTGCCCACATGTGCAGGCTAGAACAACCCTCCCACTCCGAAGTTCCTGCTTAGCTGATTAAATTGGACTTTAAATCCCTAATTCAGAATGGAAAAAGAAAGCCAATATTTTGCATGTTGCTTAGGAAACTAGCATTTTGATTAACATTAGTGGATGCCTTTTCACTTTAAGAAATAACACTAACAATTTGAACAGAAAGCTAAATGGCTATTTCTGCTATGTGCTTATTCAGGGAATGCAGGTCTAGGTAATTCCCACAACCCTATTTTTGTAGAGTAAATACATTTTTAGTTACACGCAAAATTAATTCTGTTTTCATAGACTCATAAAATACTGGAACTGGAAGGGACCTCAATAGGTCAAGTCCAGTCCTCGACCCTCACAGCAGGACCAAGCATCATTCTAGATCATCCCTGATGTCGTTCTGACCTGCTCTTAAATATCTCCAGTGTTGGAGATTCCACAATGCCCACAGGCAATTTATTCCAGTGTTTAACCACCCCGACTGTTGGACAAAAAGAAAAATTTCCTAACCTAAACCTTTCTGCAATTTAAGCCCATTGCTTCTTGTCCTAGCATCAGAAGTCAAGGAGAACAATTTTTCTTCCTCTTCCTTGTAACACCCTTTTAGGTACTTCAAAATTACTATCATGTCCCCTCTAAGTCTTCTCTTTTCCAAACTAAACAAACCCAATTCTTTCAGACTTCCATCATAGGCCATGTTTTCTTGATCTTTAATCATTTTTGTTGCTCTTCTCCAATTTCTCTATATGTTTCTTGAAATGTGGTGCCACAGAACTGGACACACTGTTGACTCATATTTAGCTTGTGGTCCACTGTGACCCTTCGATCCCTTTCTGCAGTACTCCTTCCTAGATATCACTTCCCATTCCGTATGTGTGAAACTGATTGTTCCTTCCTAAGAGGAGTACTTTGCATTAGGCCTTATTAAACTTCAGTCTTTTACCTCAGTCCGTTTCTCCAGTTTGTCCAGATCACTTTGAGAATATGACCCTCTCCTCCAAAGCACTTGTTTGGTGGTATCTGCAAACTTAATAAGCATACTCTCTATGCCAATATCTAAATTATTAATGAAGATATTGAACAGAACCAGTCCCAAAACTGACCCCTGCAGGCCCCCACTTGTTATACCCCTCCAGCACGACTGTGGACCTTTAATAACTACTCTGAGCGGTTATCCAGCCAATTATGCACTACCTTATAGTAGCTCCAATTAGGTTGTATTTCCCTAGTTTATTGATAAGAAGGTCATGTAAGACCATATCAAATGCTTTACTAAAGTCTTAAGTATACCACATTCACTGCTTCCCCCTTATCCACAAGACTTGTTATTCTATGGAAAAAAGCTTATCAGATCGGGTTGACCTGATTTGTTCTTTACAAAGCTATGCTGGGTGTTACCTATCATATTATCTTTCAGATGTTTGCAGATTAATTCCTTAACTATTTGCTCCATTATATTTCCTGGCACAGAAGTTAAGGAGTTTTGTACTCATGTAAGCCTCTTTTACATGACCTATCACAGGATTAGCTACTGAAATCTTTATAGGATATGCGGATGGATGTTTACTTTGTCTACACTTAAAGGCTACGTCTACACTGTGCATTGTTGCGCAATAAGATATGCGAATGAGGCGCGAGGATAATAATCGCCACACCTCATTTGCATACCTAATGAGCCGCCATTTTGCAGCATGGGCTTTTGCACAAGAAGGAGCTGTCTATACTGCTTCTTCCTACGCAAAAAAAACCCCTCTTGCGCAGAGCCATTCTGCCGCTTATTTTCAGGAAGAACAGCTGTGCGCAAGAGGGGTTTTTTTGCACAAGAAAGAGCAATGTAGACAGCTCCTTCTTGCGCAAAAGCCCATGCCGCAAAAATGGCGGCTCATTAGGTATGCAAATGAGGTGTGGCGATTATTATCCTCGCGCCTCATTCACATACCTTATTGCGCAACAATGTGCAGTGTAGATGTAGCCTTTTAAAATGTGTTGCTGTAGTGCGTTAGTGTAGATACCTCTGCTAATGGGAGGGATTCTTCTATTGGTGTAAATAATTATCTCTCTAAGAGGTGGTAGCTAGGTTGGCAGAAAAATTTCTTCCCTCAATGCAATGCTGTCTACACAGGACTTATGTCTTCTTAATTACACTGCTCCTGTACTGTATCTGCAAAAATCTGCAGATATGCACATTACAGATGTGCAGGGCTCTACTGGTGAATATACTTTAATTTTCTAATGTAAATCAGGCCTTAAAAGCCTCTCTCTGTAAGGAAGACCTTGCCCATCATTCTTTCCATCATTGTCTCCTATTAATACCCATCTTGTAAGTTTGGCTCATGAGCCAATGGACTGTTCGGCAGTGTTTTTCCAGCTGGTAGTCTTAAAGCCTGCAATTATACCTTTAAAAACTTTGAGTCTGCAAGCAGTGTTAGAGGTTGCTGGCTATAGCTCTATTTAAGGCAGACCACTAGGTGAAAGCTTGTGTGCACATCATTAGCAAATTAAGGTATCTGAAGCCTGGTGTACACTATACAGGGTGACCTAAGGCAGCTTACATCTACCTAATTAGGTTAGTGTACACTACAGTCTTGACCCACCAATATAAGTGCCTTATTACACCGACAACTCTGATCTCCATGAGAGGTGTGGGGCTTATGTTGTTTATTTAGGACATTCCGTTATTTGAGGCTTTGTATACACCAGTGGTTATCAAACATTTTGTACAGACAACCCTTTTCACATAAGCCTTAGAGGGCTACCCCTCCCCCCCTTATAAATGAAAATTTGTTAATACCACTTTTCAAGCAGACTTACTAGCACAGACTTTGCAGCAGACTTGCTAGCTAGGTGGGTAGCATATATCCACAATGCTCATGTAATCCCCTATTTTAGAATCCTTGGTCTACACTAGTCTTTTTTAGAGAAACTTTTTTTCAGTCAGGGAGTCATGTTGGGAAACACCCCCTTGGCCAACATAAGTTTCACTATCAAAAGTACCTGTGTGAACAGTGCTGTCAGCAGGAGAGGCAAGTGTCCTGGGGCAGCCCTGCTCCCATTTCCCCCCTCCCCCCCCACTGCTCCTCTTCAGTAGGTGGAAGCCTTCCTGGTGAGGATTCATGCCACAGAAAGGAGAGAGATTACTGTGGACATCACTCACTGTAATGGCTGTAAGTCAACATAAGTCGACTCAGGGCTGCAATATAGACCTGTCACAAGACCTATAGAATGAACAAGATAGAGTGCAGGTGTGTGGTCTCACCAAAGTAGAGTTTTATGTATTTTTGTTTGCTAGGCTCTGGCCAACTGTAACTTTCCCATCCAATGAAAAAATGAGTTTGCACAAGTGTGGAAATGGGGGAAGAAATGTCACATGTAAAGAAAGTTGGACAAAGGGCTAAATCTTTTGGTGAAGGATTCTACCGGTGAACTTTCTCACAATGCAAATATTTTGCCCCTGCAGGTTCTAACATTGGTTAATTTTGAACACTGCTTTAATGAGACTTCCTCAGCATACTTGTTTTGTCAGGCAATATGGATCCTTGGCTATAGCAGCTTCAGAATGAAACATGCAGAATTCTTTGGAATTGCTTTTACTACTATAGTGAGCATGAGAGTAACTGTGCACCAAAGGTTATATAGTCACATCCCTTATTAGGCCTCTCAGAGGAGCAAAATGGTATAAGGTCCTTAATTTCCTGCTTAAGCCTGCTCAAGTCTGTGACTAATATAGCCACTGGTGTGATGCAACCTGTTATAAATAGGTGGAGAGGAAGCATAGCGTTGGCTCCATCCCCCAACCACCATATTTCTCTATTTGGGCAGCTAGAGAAGAACCAAAGGCTCTATGAAAAGAATTGAATTAGCTTACTCCTCCACAGCAAGGAGAGAACCATGAGTCCTGGTTTGTTCTCTAGTCTGCTTCTATGGCAGATCAGCTACCAATGTTTCCTTTAATCTTTTCCTTCATTGTGCAGATTTTTTTCCACCCCTGTACCGAATAAATTTGTTTATGTGCAGATGTGCACCACCAATAGAAACACAAAACCTTGCTGTGGGTGCTCTGCTAATCAGCTGAGCAGCATTTGAATTTCTCGTGAGCAGCTGCACAAGCACCAAGCTTACAGGCAACACTGGCAGCTACCCACTGCTCTTTATTCAGGATAGATTGTAAAGTTACCGTCTAGCTCAGGGGTGGGCAAGGGGCAGCTAGCGGTCCACCAAGCTGGCAGATCTGGCCTGCAGCTGCTTTGCCAACACCCTTCTACAGAGCAGCTACTTTAAACAGCAGGCTGCTAATTGTTATGTAGTCTGGGTATGGAGAAGAAAGCAAGTGCTGTCCCTGCCCGCTAGCAAAATTTCCCTATCTCTCATTGGCCAGTTTCTGGCCAATAGGAGCTGAGAAATTTTGCTGAAGCAGGGGCAGTAAATGAAGCCTCCATCTCCCTGTGCTGGAGTAGAGTCGTGGAGCAGCCCAGCACACAGGCAGGGAGCTTGTCTCACATTCCTGCAGAGCTCTCAGCTGGGAGCTGCCTAGGTAAGCACCTCCCAGCCAGAGCCTGCCTCGTACCCCAGACCCTCTCTCCCCCAACTACCTGAACCAGGCCTCCACCCAAACCCTCTGTATCCTCTCTCCCTACCTCCTCCAGGTCACAACTCCCTTCCAGACCCTGCACCCCTCCCCCAGGCCAGAATCCTTTCCTGCACACATACCCCTCCCTGAACCTGCACACTATTCCTCTGCTCCCATCACCACCCAAAGCCTCTGCACCTCCTTCCCAGTCACAGCTCCCTCCCAGACCCTGCATCCCCTCTTACATCCCTCCCCCAGGCCAGAATCCTCTCCTGCACCCCATGTCTCTGCCCCAGATCATACCCCCCTCCTTCACCCAAACTCCTCAGACCCCACACTCCCTCCTGCACCTCAGTTTTTTATCCCAAGCTCCCTTCACCCACCATACCAGACTCTGTGCCCCCTCCACAGAAGTGTGGTCCTTGACTATTTACCAAAATGTTGGCGTGGCCCCCCCCATTAAAAATCATTGCCCACCCCTGGTCTAGCTCCAAATGGAATTTATGTCTGAACCACTTAGGTTCTGTCTAAACTACTAAGCTTGGAATATATTTGGATTTACATGCAACATGGTGAATACTCAGTACTGACCACAGTAGCTAAGTGATATTCCTTTCTAGAGTCCTTGGTGAGAGTAGAATTCTCTTTGTGAAACTAATTCATAATAAGGATGTTAAGGACTAGTCGATTATCCAATAAGCAAATGCTTATTGAATAGTCGAGTTGACTAGTGGATTCCTCCCCCTGCCCCTTGCTGCCTCTGTCAGATACAGGCAGCAAAGGGGGGGGGAGGTACTTCAAAATGGCAGTGGTGCATGGAGCCCATATCAAGCTTTTAAACATTGCCTTGTCATTTCAAAACAACACCGCATGGAGCCTGGGGTCAGCTCTGTGTGGCGCTGCCCCTTTGAAACACCGCCACAGCGTTTCAAAGCGGCAGTGCTGCGTGAAGCCCAGGGTCAGCTGGGGTTTCCCCAGCTGATCCTGGGTTTCAACACAGTATTTCAAACTGTGCAGAGTCTGGGGTCAGTTGGGGAGGCCCCAGCTAACCCCATGCTCCGTGTGGCATTTCAAAGCAGCAGTGCAGCATGGAGCCCAAGCTCAGTGGGGGACTCTGAGTCCCACTGACCCCAGGTTCCATCTGGGCGCTTCCACTTTGAAATGCACAAGAGCCCCCGCTGGGGACTATTGTACATTTCAAAGCTGTCATGCCTGCATGCAGCCCAGAATCAGCGGGACTTCCTACTGGCCCCGGGCTATATGTGGAGTACCACATTCCTCCTTTGAAATGCTCTTGAACATTTCAGAGGAGGAATGCAGAAGTGAGTAGTCAATGGAAATTCCATGGACTATTCGATTAGTAAATTACTCGAAATTTAACATCCTTAGTTCATAAAACTCTTAATTTGCCGTACACATTGGAGCACTTCCATTATTCTTGTGAACTATTTTACCTAATCTCCTTTCCTCCCAATTCTGTGTACAGCAGGACTTCCTGGAGTCAGTTGGACCATATGCTGTTGATGCTGCTTTGAGGGCACATTCTCCAGGCAGTCTGTGCCTTTCTGAGGTTATTACAGGACAACTGTCCATTTTTTCCACAATCACTGATACAAATATGGTTAGGCACAGTGGTGACTGCTAGGGAGGGACACAAAGGGGGCACTGCCACGTGACTGACACCCCTAGCCTGGGGGAGGGCCCTGCTTATACCTGCCTCACCTCCTCTCCCCCAGATCCCACCTTCTCCTAACTCCACTACACCCTTCCTCACCTCCCCCCCCCCAGCCTCATCCCATGAGTGACACAGCCTGGGGGACTAGCAGGGTCCTGGTGCAGGCTGAAGGGGTCAGGCCTCATCACCAGTGGATGTGGGAAGTGGAGTGACATGGCCCCAGCCCACTCCATTCCCCCTCCTCTCAACCATATCACTCGACTTCCCGCTACCAGTGAGTGGAGGGGATGGTTCCACCCCTCCCTCCAAGTCGCTAGAAGAGCCAAACAGCTTTGGGCTGGGTCAGCCCCACCGCAGACCATGAGTGTTGGGGCAGGCCTAACCCCTACAGCCTGCACAAAGCCCCCTGATAGACATCCGGACCTCCTTGGGCCCCAGAAGGCCCTCCAATGCATGTGGCCAAAAGCAATAGGATGAACCTGCTGCTGCTCCCCACTACACACCTGTCACCCCTGATTAGGCAGCAATGTAGGTGTGGCCATGTGATGGACACCCCCTTGTCTAACACCCCAGGAATGGATCCAGAGACTTTCAGCACTAAGGGTATGTCTAGACTACATGCCTCTGTCAGCAGAGGCATGTAGATTAGGCTACCTGACATAGTCAATAAAGCGGGATTTAAATAATTCCCACTTCATTAAAATAAACATGGCCGCCACGCTGTGCCGATGATCAGCTGATCCGGCACAGTGCGGCAGTCTAGACTCAGATCTGTTGGCAGGGGAAGCCTTTGCCAACCGATCCTGTAAGCCTCGTTTCATGCCGCACAGCACGGCAGCCATGTTTATTTTAATGAAGCGGGGATTATTTAAATCCCTGCTTGATTGACTATGTCGGGTAGCCTAATCTACATGCCTCTGCTGACAGAGGCATGTAACCTAGACATATCCTAAAAGCATGAGCTGCTCCAGATAGGTCTAAGGGAATTAGGGGGGGTTAAATTACTTATTCTCTGAACTGAGCACCAAAGAGACGGGTAATGTTCACCAGTGAGCTACAACCTCACAAAATTGGTTTGTGCACATGTAATTCGTGTAACTTTTTGTCCTAATAGACCACGTAGAGATGTC
This sequence comes from Pelochelys cantorii, assembly GCA_032595735.1. Lineage (NCBI taxonomy): Eukaryota > Metazoa > Chordata > Testudines > Trionychidae > Pelochelys > Pelochelys cantorii. Next base: position 22,997,588 of record CM064326.1, read on the forward strand.
TGAGTTTGCCACTGGTTTTGTGCTGGGCCACTATGAGTTAAGTTCCACTTCTGGAATGCATAAAAGTCCAGGACAACACCAGGACCCACCCTTTACTCCAAGGACCTAAAGATGGCAGCCATCTGCCATGTCCATTGAACCAATTTACGCTGCTTCTTATGATTTCTTGGGACATTTTCTCTCAGCCTCGGCATGTTCTCCCTTTCCTCAGGGCCTTGTGCTGGCTGAGTCCCCAGGATAGCCAACTTCTAATCACACAAAATTGAACACCCCTGTCCCAGTCCTTCCTCCCTCCATCACTTGTTCCCCTCTCCCCCATTCATTTTCACTAGGCTGTGGAAGGGGGTTGGTATGCAGAAGGGGGGTGAGGGCTGGCTGGGAGTGTGGGCTCTGCGTTTGGGGCAGGGAAGAAGGGTTTGGGGTACAGGAGTGGCTAAGGGCTGCAACAGGGTATTAGGCTGCAGGGTCACAGAGGTAATTATTGTGGGTCCCAGAAAGTAACCATCAGTTACTTGGAGGCCCTAGACACAGGCTCCACGTGCTGCCCTTGAACCTGCAGACACCACCCTTGCAGCTCCCATTAGTTGCAGTTCCCAGCCAATGGGTGCTTCAGAGCCAGCACTTGGGGCAGAGGCAGCGCACAGAGCCTCCCTGCACCCAGGGGCTGCAAGGACCTGACAGCTTCTTCCAGGAGCTACCCAGAGCCAGTTAAGGAGCCTGCCTCAACACTGCTGCACCACCAACCAGATTTTTAATGGCCCAGTCAGCAGTGCCAACTGGAGCTGCCAAAGTCCCTTTTTAACTGGGAATGCTGGTTGAAAGTCCCAGCCACCAGTCCAGAATTGCTTCTTGCTCCCTCCAATTTCTATCAGTAGCACTGCTCTGAGGATCTGTGGCTCCCTCAGCTAGACAGCCAGTCACACCATCCACGCTCCTCCTGCTCTAGCAAAGAACTGATTTTACACTGCCACTAAAGCTCCTTTTATTATAGGCCAGCTAGGTCTTGATTGGCTGTTCCTTTTAGTGGCTTTCTGATTGGCTGTGTTCCTCTATGGGATGTTAACATTAGATTAATTAGCCATGGACTATTCAGTTAGTTGATAAGGGCACTTCCGCTTTGAAATGTAGCAAGAGTCTGCTGAGCTGTTGCTACATTTCAAAGGGAAATGCCACTCAGCGTTCCACCTTTGAAATGTACAAGAGCCCCAGTGGGGACTCTTGTACATTTCAAATGTGGAACACCACCTCTGCCCCCTCCCACAGAGCTGGAGCTAGGGGGAACCAGCTTTTAAGCTGGCTCCCTCCAGCATCCCCTCCTCCTTCCTGCCTCTTTCTTATAGAGGCAGACAGGGGCAAGGGGAAGCAACTAGTCGACTAGTGTGTCGACTGTCCGATAAGCTTTTGCTTATCAGAGAGTCAATTAGTTGCTTACATGCCTAGTCCCACACAGTCACTCTCGGCAGATTGGAGGACCCTCTCCACTTCTCTCTTCTGGGACAGGATGTGGCAGTGATGTGAGGCCACTAGCAGGGGCCCACAGAGTCTGATCCACCTCACCAATTGATTATTTAAATGCAAATGTATTTGTATAATGGGTTTTTGGGTCGTTAGGTTTTTTTCTTTCATGTTCTATATGTATCCACATTACAGCTAAGTGTATCCACATTAAATAGATGAAGAGTAAAGGTTTGCCACGGTAGGACTTAATGAAGTCCTTACAGTGCCACTGTGGGCTTAGTGAAGTCCTTACAGAACCACTGGAGACTTAGTGAAGATGCTACCTGTGCCAGTGGGAGAGCTCCCATTGGAGCAGATACTTCATCTCCCCAAGATTGTAGTGATGTCAGTGGGAGAAGCTCTCCCATCAATGCAGTGCAGTCTGCACTGAGAGTTTGGCTGGTGTATGGATTTTCCATAAACCTGAGTGATGTAGTTATACTAACATAAGTTTGTAGCATAGACTAGGGCTAATTGGATACTGAATGTTGCCATTACAGAATAACACTCAAACATCTTTAGGGAAAAAAAACATTTGGAGATTAAAAGTATGTGCTAAGGGCTTGTCTAGACGTACAGGGCTGTACCAATGCAGCTGGGCTATTGTAGTGCTTTGTGAAGATGATATCTATTTCAATGGGAGAGCTTCTCCCATCAGTGTATTACTCCAGCTCTCCAAGGGTGCATCTACGCTGCACCCTAAACTCAAAATAAGCTATGCAATTTGAGCTACGCAAATTGCATGGCTTATGTTGAGTTAATTTCAAAATAGCTTATTTTGTTTAATTTGGCACTGCCTTACACATTGCCCAATTTCAGAATAAACCACTATTCCAAAACGTCCCTTACGCCTCATGGAATGAGGTTTCCAGGGACCTTGGAATAGCGAGCCAGTTATATTTTGAAATAATGGGCTTGTTTCCAAGATGCGGAATAGCTATTTTGGGTTACTGGAAATATCCCAAAATAGCGCCACAGTGTAGACGTACCCCAAGAGATAGCAGCTATATTGATGGGAAATGCCTTCCTGCCAACGTAGTGCTGTCTGCACTGGGAGTTGGGTTGGTATAACTGCATTGCACCCTTAGAGGCATAGATATATCAACACAGGTTTGTAGTGTAGACCAGGACTTGAGTAAATTTAGTCTTTGTATCTTTGGTATCTGACTATCAAAAGCATTCCATAGTGGTATCTCCAGCTCACTCGTTAACAGCTTGTTTTCTTGAAGTTAAATAGTACTCTGGTGGCATCCGGAGCATACTGGTAATCAAAATAGGCCCGGGAAATGGGTTGAGAATGGCCCTCCCCATGACATCACCCCTGCGTGCCCCTCAAGCCCCGCCCCCTGCATCATGTCCAGCACGCGGCTCAGGCAGCAAGTCAGGCTCTGCGTGCTGCATAGAGCGCGGACGCGGAGCCGCTCGGAGTGAGGGGCAACGGCGTGCAGACACAACGGCCCACCAGACGACGGCCCACCGGGAAATTCCCAGTATCCCACCGGGCCAGTCCACCCCTGGGTGGCATTTGTTTCTAATACTTCATTTGAGGAAAGACAAAATTCCAAGAAGAACAATCACTGCAGTACCCAGAGGAAAAACACATCTACTATAAGTATTTGTGCAGCAGTGTCCAGTCATTTAGAATCATTCTCCCACTTTTCTAGAAAACAAAGTTTCTTGCCTAATGTTCACTGGACTTCTTTTCTCTGCACAGACCATGAGAATTTTAATTGGCCATATATTTCAGAGCTAGTTTCACGCTTAATCATCGGTGGCAGTTTATAGAGATATAATGTTCTTTTTATAAAGCTATGCTGAGGCAACCTTTCATTAATAGGTTCTGGGTGGGGTTTTTTTGACACAATGGGAGTAATTATTTCAGCTTTAATTTTTAGATGCCTGGTTTTCTACCAAAGATGGAACATTAATATGCCACTAAAACACATGGGAAGATCAAAATTCTATTCTGTGCACTCCTGCTCCATTAGCTTGAAAAGGAAAGAATATGCTATATTACATATACTTGATTTTAAAAAGTTTGCAAACCTCTGTTTATAATGTCAAGATATAACTACCAGTATATCCCAACCTTTGCTGGGAACTAACCAACCATAGATGCTGCAATGCAGTGTGTCAGTTTTCACTAGAACGAGCCATTAGACTGTACTAACTCTGCTTTGCTTGTAATAGCTTCAGAGGGGTAGCCAAGTTAGTCTGTAACAGGAAAACTTAAAAAACAACAAATAGACTAGTAGCACCTTAAAGACTAACAAAACACGTAGGTGGTATCATGAGCTTTCGTGGGCGCAACCCACAAAACTTTTAATAGTTCTCTTTAATGTGGGCTCGTGTATATAGCATTATGCATAAAAACTGCAGTCCTTAGAAATATTTTCAGATAGTTTGCCAGAGAGGGGAATTAACAACTGTGTATCATCATCATAATGCACTAATGAGCATACATGAATACAGCTCCTCCTTTTCATAAAAGTTTATCATGGAAGCAATCACATCCCCAAATGAGCATTGTACTGCATAGACTTTTCTATAATGTCAGGGCTTCAACAAGCCAGAGTTCTATTTTCAGAGGGGGCTTGCGTCACCTCTACAAACATAATGTTTGCTTCAAGTTTTTAATTAGGGACTTGAATTTTGATTCTATTAAAACTGTTGTATCATACTTCTCTTAATTGTAAATCTCTTCATTAGTGAGCTAATGGCCTTCCAGAGCCAAATTCACCCTAAGGTAATTCCAGGGAGGTCAATGGACAAGCTGCCCTGGGATGAATTTGATCAATGGTATTTTTCCTCATCAAATTAAAAACTTGATCAACAATTGAGACCCAGCCTCATAAAACTCATCTTCTAATGTCCCTCTGAATATGAGAATAGGCATAACACAGCGTCACACGATTTGTTAATTCTTGGGCCTTAAAAAGAGGCAGTAACATTCATAAAAGGTGCCCTGACAATTTAAAAGCTAAGAATGCTGGTGATGCATTTTCAAGTAAGATGAAGGTTTGACCTTGTAACTGCTAGTTTACAAGGCCTGTGCACTAAGGCCCTGGCTGTTGTTTACTATTTAGTTTGCTTTGCTTAAAAGAGTGGCAAGGAACCAGCTCCAGCTTCATACAGCAAAGAGAACATGGATCATTTTTAATAATCATAAATCTTCTTTTAATATCTTTCCATGGAGCTTTACTACTCCCAAAGCCAAAGAACATCCCAGAGTTATGACATTAAGTTTTAAAACTGATGGTGCTAGTTTCTTTCCTGCATTTGAGTTCTGAAGAGTGCAGGGGAATGTGAATGGAAGGGGTTATCAGGGTCAGTGTAAGCCAGCCCTAACATTAGAATAGCCTAGTGATTGCTCTAACTTACATCACTAATGTACAGTTCCTATGGGACTTTACACCAATGGAGGATTGGCAGAGTGGGTTGCATAAAGTTTTATATACCCATACCTTATTGTTTTCCTTTAAATTATTAGGTATTCCTAAGTGTAACATTCTTAGGGTTTTTTTTCCTGTTTATATTACTTTTAGCTTTATGGTGATAGTGACATTTTAAGCACAAATAGAAACTTCCTCAAGTTAAACATTTTAGTCTTGAAAATGTAGAAGGAGATTGTTGAGAGATCAGTGATATAGTTAATCAGTTACTTTATTGCAGGGCTAGCATAACTGAATGATATATATCCATGCAATAAGGAAATCAATCTTCAGTATTGCAGCTCATAAGAAAATTAAACTTAGATATTAGTATCTATTATTAAATCATTTATACACACAGCCCATCTATAATATCAATAATATTGGGTGATTTAACTCCATAAATACTTTTTAAAATCATTGTTATTGCAGTCCAAGAGGGAGTTATGTTAAAATCATTTTCTGAGGCCCCATTTATCATGCAAGACCCTAGTCCTGCCCACCGTTATTCAGGCACATATTTCTCGTGAACTATTAGAAAGTATTTTTTGTTTTGTTTTGTTTTAAAGCATTTGCATTGCTGGAGAATTCAACACAGAGTACAATGTGTTATGTTCCAGTGAGGATTTTTCTCCACCAAATTTAAGTCTTTTAATAAAGCTCAAACAAAGATCCATAATTCACTGTAGTTACCAGTCACCAGCATAGAAGAAACAACAAATTTTACTACATTTTCCATATTGGGTGCTAACTGTGGCCATTAAAATCCACTATAATTGGGGGCATGCTTACTTAAAGAGCTGAGGCCAAAATGTTCAAAACTGCATACCACAAGTTAGGTTCCTAGATCCACATTTAGGTATCTAAATAACCAGACTAATTTTCAAAAGGGCTGAGCATCCAGTAGTTCCCATGGTGAGTAACTACCACTGACTCAGTTATAATAATGGAAAATTTGGGCCTTTAACATAAAACGTGCTGTAGTGGATCATATTCATATCAGTTGTCAGGAACAGGCCCATCAACACAGAGAGTTGAGGCACCATATTGGAGACTACAAGGTGCCTCCACATGCCGTGCATATGGGTGCTCTGGCACTGAGGGCATTCTGCTCCAATAAATTAAAAATTCTGTACACAATATTGCAAAATTCTGCAAATTTTGTCAATAAATAAATGCAAAAACTCCAACATGACAGTGGGGAGTACAGGCTACCGGCCACATGAAGGTGAGATATCACCCTGTAGCCCCCACACTCGCAGGACACAGACTTAACAATGAGGCTGCTCTTGTCCCTGATATAGCACAAGGCCTCCCCCCCAGAAACTCCTTTAGGTCCTACATCTGTGCTAAGGATGTTAACTAGCGGTTAATTTACTAGTGGAGTAGCTGATGGGATTTCCATTGACTACTCGACTAGTCGATAGGCACTTCCGCATTCCTCCTTTGAAATGTACAAGAGCCCCTGCTGGGCCTCTTGTACATTTCAAAGGAGGAATGCCGAACTACGCATGCAGCCCGGAGCTAGCAGGAAGTCTGCTGGCTCCAGGCTGCACATGGGTGCCAGCTTTGAAATATACAAGAGTCCCCAGTGGAGGTTCCTGTGCATTTCAAAGCGGAAGCGCCCTCGTGGAGCCTGGGGTCAGCGGGGGACTTTAAGTGTGGTGCTTTGAAATGCCACGCGGAGCCCAGGGTCAGCTGGGGAGCCCCCAGCTGATCATTTCCCTAGAACCCAGCCGAAATGCCGTGCGGAGCCTGGGATCCCCAGGCTCTGCCGGGGATCAGCTGTGCAGTGCTGCTGCTTTGAAGTACCCCCTTTCCCCTCCCTTTGCTGCCTCTATCTGATAGAGGCAGCAAGGGGGGAGAATCGACTAGTTGACTGATTATCTGACAAGCATTTGCTTATAGGATAGTCAACTAGTCTTTAACATCCTTAATCTGTGCCAGGTGCACCAGGTGTGGGGCAGGCAGGCGGAGGCAGGCAGGATCCAAGTGTGAAGGGATTCAGTGTTGGAAATCCAGGTGAGGGATGAGAGTGTTCTGTGTGGGACAGTCTGGGTGCAGACAGCTCAGTGGGGTTCTAGGTGTGTAGGGGATCTGGATGTACAAAAGCTCGTTGTGCAGGTTCCAGGTGCAGGGGCATTGAGACTCTGCAGGGGCTTCCATGTGAAGGTGGGTGGGGCTCAGTGGAGGGTCTGGGTGCTGGGGGAGTGAGGCTTGGTGGGGTGGGAATCTGGGTGCAGCTAGTTGGGAGTCAGTGGCATAGGGATCTAAATGTGGGGGCTCAGAGGGGGGGGTTGAGTGCAGGGAGTTTGGTGAGGGGCAGTGTTCCCTGTAAGCTGAGCACTTGGGCACCTACCCCAGAGAGATTCAAATGCCACCCAGCTGATTAGCAGGGTACCCACCTTCAGGCAGCAGCATGTTTTTCTACTGGTGATGCACATCCACACATGCCTTAGTGCACATGAAATTTACTCTTAACATGGATGGAAAAGAGAACATTGGTGGGTGGTGGTTTGTGTGTAGGCATGGGGGTCCAGAGGCAGGGGGTCTGGGTTCATTGGGGCTCTAGATGCAGGGGCTGAGGTTCAGTGGGATGGGGTTCAGGAATGGAAGGCTAGGGGGTCTCTGGATATACTGGGTGATGCTTGGCAGGGATGTCTGTATAGGAAGTCACAATGCATGGGCATTGGGTGGATAGGGGAACAACTCTCCATACAGTGGTCCCTCCCCCCACAGTTGAGGAGCAATGGGGACAGGAAGCAGGGGAGGATGCTGAGCTTCATACCATTGGTGAAGGGCTTGGGAGTGGTTCTGATGCAGCTCTAGCTACTCATTGCAGGGGAAGCGGAACTCCTGTCCTCTCCTCCTCCAACCCATCTAGGACTAGCGGCTGATCCCAGCTCCCCATAGGAGGCACTGGCTGGGGTGTCCCCAGTCCAGTGGTGATTTATTCCTCTGCTTGCTGCTCTGGATGCCTGAAATGATGTATCTGTACTGCTAGGGAGTGATGCATGACTGCTCTTGCAGCTCCCCTTTGCTTCCCTGTCAGAAAATCATTTTTCTGTGTGAAAGAAACGAAATTGGCGGGGAACATGAATTCTGCCCATGCATGCTGGCACCAAATCCTCTCAGGAATACTCTGTGTTCTACAAAGGATGAGGATCATCAACTGCTTATGCAAGGGATTTCAAAGGAAGCAAACTATGGAATCATTGCTTTTCCTCTTCTGTGGATTTCTACCCCTTTGCATCCAGTTTCCCATTGCTTCTGGGCACTAGTAGCACCTCAGCCTCAGTAACTGGAAATTATTTCCCACTAGCTCTCCATTTCATTCCATTACCTAACATCTTACACTGTATCTTTACGACAACAGTCCAGTTGCCCTGCTTGCTTCCTGCTCTTGGTTCATATGTAAGTTGAAGATCTATACAGACAGAGTGCACCAGGTAGAAATAGCATGGAATGTCTTTGTACTAAAGAGAGTGAACATCTGTAAAAGCTGCTGAAACAAGGAGAAGGCAGCCCCATGTGACTACCTAGTTCTCTGCCAGTCACCAGTAAATGCTTCCAGTGGTTATTGGACCACGACTTGGGATCATGGGATGTGACATTCCACAGGATACAATCTTTATTGTTGAATGTTCCCTCAATTCTCCATGCTAGGGTACCTTTTACACTGCTTTGCTGTGCAAGCAATCACACCTGGTCAGCTCAAACACACTCTGCCTCCAGCAAGTCAAATTAATTCAAAGCAAAGGTGTCTCTCACCACATGCTCCAGCAGTCTTACTGGCTGTGCTTCGCGTAGCCAGGATCCCTCCACCAATTCAGTGTTAATTTCCTTGTCCTTCTGTGGTTTTGATGCTGTGAACAAAGAGAAATTTTTCTATCTTTTCCTCTTCCTTGATAGTCTTCTCCAGCTGGGGTTCAGGAGACAAGCCAGTGTGTGGGGATGGAAAGTGCCAACTTTTCTGTGCCAAAATGCAGATTTCTTACTCAGACCTTTTTTCCTGACAACAAATGGCCATTTAACAAGGTGATAATCCATTTGATTTTGTTGACTGGTTGAGGTGTCAGTTTGCTTTTTGTCAGTAAGGAAGTGGTCTCTCGCTGCTTTTCTAAACTTGGAACATGTTTCAATGTTATACAGGTGTATTTTATAATTTTACATACAGTGTGGCCACACATATTTTTCCTGGACAATAATGATCTGCACATGGTGAGTTTTCAAGTAATACCTCACAAGGCACACTTTGAACATAGAGATACAGACTCTCACATGGGAAGCAGAAGTAACCTAAGGGTATGTCTAGACTACATGCCTCTGTCGGCAGAGGCATGTAAAATAGGCTACCCGACATAGTCAATGAAGCTGGGATTTAAATATCCCCGGCTTCATTAAAATAAAAATGGCTGTAGCACTGTGCCAGCTCAGCTGATTGTCGGCACAGTGCGGCAGTCAAGACGCGGATCGGTTGACAGGGGAAGCCTTTGTCGACCGCTCCTGTAAACCTCGTTTCATGAGGCACAAGGGAGTGGTTGACAAAGGCTTCCCCTGTTGACCAATCCGCGTCTTGACTGCCGCGCTGTGCCAACAATCAGCTGAGCCGGCACAGTGCGGCAGCCCTTTTTATTTTAATGAAGCCAGGGATATTTAAATCCCGGCTTCATTGACTATGTCGGGTAGCCTATTTTAAATGCCTCTGCTGACAGAGGCATGTAGTCTAGACATACCCTAAGACAACAATTGTGACTGATCATTAGTTTCTGTTGTAGTAGTGACCCTAATCTGTGACTAGGGTCTCATTGTATGAAACAAATTACACAAAGACAGTCCACTCCACAAAACTCTCATTTAGATTTAGACAAGACTCGGGGGTGGTGCCCCCTACTTGCTACACTTGCCAACCCAACCTCCCTGTTTCTGGGGATAGGCAGGCCTGGTTCTCCCCCTGGCCGTCAGGGAGAGCTGGGGCTACGCGAGCCCCAGCCTCTCGTCCCCCCCCCGAGCCTCTCACAACCCCCACTGGCCTCCAGAATTGTTTTCCAAAGAGACCCATGGAAAATAAGCAGCAATATTTATAGTATTTATTTAATATTTTACGTGGTTCTGCACTTTGTTTTTTATTCCTGTTGATAAGCTGGAGGATATTGTCTGCATGCCCTTGCTCTGATGGCTTGTTAATATACATCAATTTCCAGGTTATTGAGCTGATCTGTGATTTATAAAATTCCTGCTTTTCACTGGCAATTATGGAGTGAAATATATGGTCAGCTATGAATCCTTCGGTCCTTCCTATTTAGGTTGTTTTTCATATACATTAAGACCTATAACATTTGATACAATGATGTTGGACCCCAAATTTTTCCTTGAATAAGCCACAGAATTCTGAATTCGGAATGTATTACTGCCTTTTCCCATGGAAAGATTGTATGGATTACACTACTGTTGTTTTGAACTATAATACATTGCTTAAAAATGAGCTATATGGAGTTTGGTTTGAATTACTGAATTCTTGTGACTTATTACTTGTATTCATTACAAGCTCTGGCCTTTAGTTTTCCAAGCAAAGTTAAATGACACCACTTTTATCCTCCCTCCCCCCTTTCTTTCAGGAAGCAGACTCATATTTACAGATGTTTTTTAGTTTTGTCATGGAGTCATAGACCCCTCTACGCAAGCAGACTGAGTGTGTCAGGGAATTGTGTTCTAGCACCCCAAACATGATAGCACAGATTGCCTTGGATAGGTAGACTGGGCGAAAGCATGTGGGAATTATGACTCAGAATTGTATTTCAGGCTTGTAAAGATTAGGGCTCACCTCATTCAAATCAATGGAGTTATATCAAGGATGAACTTGCTTTTAGGATTGAAACCCAACCCTAAAACATGCTTATAACATGAGTTTGGTACTAGGGCTGCATTTAGAGAGTGGACACATGCAGCAAGGTTGGTCTGCAAACTGATGTAATCATTGGAGACTCAATGGCAGACTTATGGTTGTTAATTTTTTGCTGAAAAGCGCTGAACTTCTGACTAATTTCCTGAATTATACTGTGATTTAATCAGTTGTCTTGATGGTTGCTGAACTATGTATATCTTATACTATATGAACTCAAGAATAATCCAGATGCCAATTATGAGACGTGGCTTCCATGAAAGCTCCAGAAGCTTCATCTTATATTGGAATCATTCCAAAGGAAAAATGAAAGATGATGGAAGGCTTATGCTATACTGAATGGGTTGCATTAGAAATGCTGATGATTCACAGTTGCTTAATTGAAACATGAAAGTTTTCAATGTTAGTGACAAGGGGAAACAGGCATATGACATGGTGCTTTTCCTTTTTAAAAGCCATTTTTAACTTTCACGACAAGATCTTACTTGACTGGAGCAGGAATTTGTCAGTGCATACTTGATTTGGAAGAACTTACAGCCAAACTCAGTGAGGAAGCAGCCATCAGGGGATTGACAACAGGGGACTTACATAGTAGAATAGAATTTTGGAGGAACTAATTCTGCTTAAAAAATGAATTTGTCATCCATGTTACCCCTGAAACAAATTTTACCCTTCTTTCATGCTCTTTGTGGATGCCTTTTCCTTGTTTTGCAGCAATATTAAGTTGTTTCTCTTTTTTCTGGCCTTTCACATGAGGATTTACCAAACCAGGAATGTCTTATAGGTGTACATTTTATAATCCAATAACGTTATATTGCAGCGCTGAAAAATGCAATGGAACAAACCAGTATTCTAATGTTTGCAGTATTATTGCAGGCATGTTGGTCCCATGATAGTACAGTTTGGACCTCCATGGTCTGGCACCCTTGGGACCTGGCTGGTCTTGAACAAGGGAATTTGTCGGACCACAGGAAGTCCCCTGTCACTGACCTCCCAGGCACCCACTGACTCTGCTTCTGGCCCCAAAAAGCCCCCACTCCCTTCAGTTGGCTGTGTTGCTCGCCCTGGCTGGACCCCTAAGCCCTGAGACTCCCAGCTAGACCACCTGAGTGCCCTGATGCAGGGCTCCTAGCCACCCCACGGAACTCCCTGCACTGCTTAAGCCCCTGCCGCACAACTGGCTGCGCACCAGACCTTCCTGTACCACCTGAGCCCTCTGCGCTGCAGGACTCCCTACACCGCCTGAGTCCCACCCATGGGACTCCTGGCTGCACCACTGGAGCTCTCTGCACTGGCGGACCCCCTGCTGTGGGGCTCCATTGGCCACCAGAGCTCCCTGCCACAGGGCTTCTGGCCACATCGCAGGATTCTTCACGCTGCCTGAGTCCTCTGGCACTGTGCTCCCCACATTGCCTGAGCCCCCTGCTCACCACTGGCCTCCCTGCCCCTGGGCTCTCTGGTCCAGGAACATCCATGGTCCTGCTGGACCATGGATTTTGCCAGACCAGAAAGTCTCAGTTTAGGGAGGTACAATCTGCAGAGAGAGAACCATATTTTGGTGAAAGAGACCAGCTTTTCAAGTTACACACAAGTCACCAACCAGAGCAATTGCTCCAATAAAAGATATTATCTCCCCCACCTTATCTCTCAGTATTCTAATGATCCCTTGCCATTAACTAATTTTCATTTGCTCTTCTACAATAGATCTTAGATGTCCTTCTCCTTGCATGCCAGGGTCCTATTTTCTACTACTTATACCAAGGGCTCTGTTTGTCCCTTTCCCAACTCTCTTCACTGTGGGGTTCCCCATTGTCCATGTCATGCCAAAGGCTCCGTTCTTTTCACTTCTCTCCCCCATCCCCAGGTCCCCACACCATGCCAAGGGAGGATGGCATTCCTCCTCCCTCTCTCCACCAAAGTACTCTTCTTCCCAAATTGGAAAGGATAGATAGCTAGTAAGGTACTCTCCCTTCCCCAGCTACAGCAGGCTGTAAGGAAGCAGGACCTTAGGAAGGAAGAAGGAATACAGTAATTCCTCATTGAACATTATAGATGCATTTCTGAAAATGTTCATGCTAAGCGAAAACGTGCTATGCGAGGTCAATTTTCCCATTAAAAATAATGGAAAAGGTGGGGCTGGGTTTCAGGTGGTGGTGGCAAAGTCAATTTTTTGTTGGTGCTGGGTCGTCAACGTCAACATTAGATATCTAGCAACACAAGATAACTAGCAACACAAGTTGCTGCGGTTTGTTAAAACACAGAGATAAACACGTGAGTGAGCGGAGGAGCGCTGTGACCACGTGTAGTCACCTGCTCATGCATATTAACACTGTTTTCACCAACTTATACCGCCGCGCAAAGTAGTCTGCTACTTGATTATTTCTGTGTTATTTTGGGGACGATCGTGTTGTTCGAAAAACGTTCCCTAAAAAAAAATCATGCTATTGCGAAAATGAGTTAAACGGGCACTGTTAAACGAGTAATTACTGTACACAAAGCTTTTCTCTCTCCTCTCCCTCTCTGTTCCTGCTAGTGAGTAACTGCCCCAAGGCTCCCAGCAGGAAAAGCAATTATTTTTCTTGGGTCATTCGGAGTGCCTGTTGCATTCTATTGGGAGGATGAGCAGTGGGGCGGGGAGGGAGAAGGGGAGGATTGTTATGAGGTGTGAATGATTGCCATCAACAGATGATTACTGGCTCTACCTGTCACCTGTTTTACCTCTTTCAGTGTTTTAATTGCTTCAGAGGGGTAGCCCAGTTAGTCTGTAACAGGAAAAACTTAAAAAACAACAAATAGACTACTAGCACCTAGTGGGTTGCGCCCATGAAAGCTCATGATACCATTTACATGTTTTGTTAGTGTTTTAATTATCACCCAAAATAAATAGGGTTCTGACTATTGGTGCCTAGAACATTTCCTGACATTTGGAACTGATCACTTGGTGTTTCTACTTTCTGTGATTCTATGAAGTTATGTGCTGCAAGCTTATTACTGAAAGAGTTGCAGATTATTTCACCATTGCAAGTAAAGTTTGGGTCCTTTCTGTTTGACCTTTTTAATCTTCTTAAAAGATCTAAAATAGACTTGAGCCAAAAGTGTTATTTTAGTATACTGATTTTTTGTGATGAGACTGCTTGTTCACTAGGATCTGGAATAAGACCATTGGTTCCACAGAGGCCATTGAGTCTGATCCTGTTTCATTTGGGAAAATATGTCTCTGCATTCATGACAGCTGAAAGCAATCTTAGAAATAGGAAGAGTCAGACTGTGCTTAAATCCTGCAGCATGGGCAGAATAACAGGAAAATCCTGTTTTGAAGGATGAATAAGTAAATATTCCATCCTGAAAAACAAGGGAAGGGACAGCACAGAGAATGGGCCATATTCTGCCTTGAGTTACACTTGTGCCTTTAATAGGGTTACCCAGGTGTAAATAACAGCAGAATTTGGACGAGCATGGGTCTTGACAGAGTAAACCCAGTAAGGAATCAGGTTTCTTAGAAGCTCTCACACAACTGAGATAATAATCAGTTTGCTTAATGGCTACAATAGACTCAGGCCTCAACAAAAATAACTGTGTTTCAATGGTGTCATGACCCATGATTATGGCCCAATCTTAGGTTTTTCTTGTTTGTATGGATAGAAGAGAAAGTATGTGATAACCATGCTAAGTAAATGAGAGTTAAAACACAGTCTTCTACCATGCTTACACCAGATTCTGTTCTCAGGGGATTGAAACTTCTTACAATGTAGCACACCCACAAACATGTTTTGCCATCGCATGTAGAAATGGTTTCCTCAGTCGTGTAGCCAAGAACCTGAAATTAGCTCTTCCAGATGTACCTGCACTAAGGGAAAGAATGTCTAATCAAGAGCAATAGTGTTCCTCCCCAAAGGAATATCCACAGAAGAATATCAATTTCTCCTCTTAGTTTCTTAAGGGATTGTTTCCACTACCAGTGGGATCAACATTCTGTTGATCAATCTACGGGGCGTCAATTTAGCAGATCTAGTGAAGACCTGCTAAATCAACTGCCAAATGTGCTCCTGTTTACTCCAGTATTCCCCAGAACAAGAAGTTTAAGGTAAGTCAAAGGGAGAGTTTATCCCATTGACCCAGTACTGTGTAGACACCACGCATAATCGATCTAAGCTATGTCAACTCCAGCTATGTATATTACATAAGTGAAGGTGCATGATTTAGGTCAACATTAGCCTGTAGTATACACCTGCCCTAAGAAAACTAGAAGACAGTAAAGGTAAAAGGTATGGCTTCACAATGCCAGAAATCCTGGGAGGTCTGTGGGAAAGAGAAACTGCAGACACACATTGGGCATTCTTCTTCCCTTTGCCATATCCTGACCTCTTCTCCATTGGCCACAAATAGGCCTTTGTAAAACTTCATTCTCTGAAAGGCATGAAGACACAGAGACTTAATTAAAGTTGCTCTTAAGAGTATTAATTTAGACATAGATTACAGTTCAGACATCCATAGGTTCTGGAAGGCAACACAACAGAGTAGCTGCTCAGATGCCTGACAGGAGATAGGTGTGAGAATCTGGTCCAGCAGGACAGGGTGGTGGGGAGCCCCAGAGAGCAAGAAGGCAGGTGTCAGTGGCATAATCAGCATACCACGGAACAATCCCAAGGGGTCTTCTGTGAACACACCCCATCACAAGAGGTAAATAGGTGGGTCCTCCAAGAATCTCTACTAGGATTTATGCTGTTCATCTTGCTCATAAAGGAGCTGGAAAGGGGAGTGAACAGTAAGGTAGGAAAATTTGCATATAATACAAAAATACCCCAAATAGTAAAGTCCAAAACTGACTGCACTGCAAACTAATGCACATTGGAAAAAATAATCCCAATTACACATACAAAATGATGGGATTTACATTAGCTGTTACCATTCAAGTAGATCTGGGAGTCATCATGGACAGATTTGGAAAATATCCACTCATTGTACAGTGACAATCAAAGAAGCTAACAATGTTAGGAGCCATTTAAGAAGGGATATATAATAAAACAGAAACAATCCAAATGACACTATGTTAATCCATAGTATGCCCAGTCTTCAATAGTAGGTGCAGTTCTGGTTCCCATATCTCAGAAAAGATATATTATAATTGGAAAAGATATAGTGAAGTGCAACAAAATTGACTGGGGTGGGAAACAGCATCCATATGAGGAGAATTTAAAAAGAATGGGACTGTTCAGTTTAGAAAAGACATGACTAAGGGGATGTATGATAGAGGTCTATACAATCATGAATGTTAAAGAGAAAGTAAAGTGAATAGGGAAATGCTATTTACCCCTTCATATTAATTGGAGTCATCAATTAAATTAATAGGCAGCAGGTTCAGATCAAACAAATGGAAGTATCTTTTCACACAACACAGAGTCAACATGTGGAATTTGTTGCTAGGGACCGTGAAGACCAAAGTATAACTAGGTTCAAAAAACAAGTTCATGGAGGATAGATCTATTAATGGCTATTTTAAGATGGTCAGGGATGCAACTCCATGCTCTGGGAATCACTAAACCTCCTGGGATCATTCAAAATTGCTCCTATCAGAGATGACTCATGTCTGCTGAGTTGGGAGGCACAACAGAATCATAGAATACTAGGACTGGAAGGGACATCGAGAGGTCATCGAGTCCAGTCCCCGGCCCTCATGGCAGGACCAAATACTGTCTAGACCATCCCTGATAGACATTTATCTAACCTACTCTTAAATATCTCCAGAGATGGGTGTAAAGGGAGTTGCAAATTGAGTGACCAGAGGACAGACCAACGGAAGGAGTTTGCCTGGGGGAGTTCCCACAGGTAGTTTTTGGACTTCAGGCTTCTGTGAACAGTTAATACACCATCTGAAGAAGTTCTAAGAAGAAAGATAATAATGGTAAAAGTCTCAGGGGGTAGCCATAACTTAAAAAAACCTAAAGAATGAGTGGTCCTATGGTACCTTAGAAACTAACAAAAATATATAGTATCATGAAGCTTTACTCATCTGAAGAAGTGGGTTGTGCCCAGGAAAGCTCATCATACTATAGATATATTTGTTAGTCTCTAAGGTGCTACAGGACCACTCTTTTTTAAAGTTTGTTGACAATAATGATAGTGAGTGATCAGCCTTTGTGACCTGCAAAGGGTGTGCCATGTTTGTCTTCCTTCTAGAGGATCGAAGCAATTTTGTCTATACGAAGTGCAAGCCCAAGTATCTGCCCTGTGTTGCACCAGAGAAAATGAAGACTTTTTGGATAGAAGTCCATGTTTGCTACTGCAGGCACAGCATGCTGAAGAATCAGAGTGGGAAAGAAAATTGGGAGCATGTGGCCTTCAGAAGAAGAAAGAGGAGAACTCGTGTACCCCCAGTGCAGAGAGAGGTAAGAAACCATTTTCAGGCTCTCTGCTCAGTTATTATGGTGAAGAATAACGAGGAGTTCTGCAGCACCTTAGAAACTAACAGATTTTTTTAGGGCATAAGCTTTTATGAGTAAAACCCACTTCATCAGATGAATGGCAGAGAATGGTTTGGAAGAGTTGTCTGAGGGAAGAGATCAGAAGGAGACCCTGTTGACCTGAAGGGTGCTGCATGGGGAGCGCGGGGCTCAAATGGCCGCTTGTGCTACTTGCTTCCACGCGGCGGCCCAGCTGAGCAGTGCAGAAGTCAGCCGAGCGCCATGGCGAGAGGCAACAGCGCCACCCAGAGGGAACAGCCAGGGGGCAGGGCCTGGACGAGTGTGCGTCTCTGACGTCAGGAAAGGGCGCCAGATTCAAAAGGAGGAAAGCGGAGCGGACGCGGAGGAGACAGAGAGGAGAACGGAGGAGGCAGAGAGGAACATAAGAACATAAGAACGGCCGTACTAGGTCAGACCAAAGGTCCATCTAGCTCAGTAGCCTGTCTGTCGACAGTGGCCAGCACCAGGTGCCCTGGAGGGGGTGGACCGAAGACAATGATCAAGCGATTTGTCTCGTGCCATCCATCTCCAGCCTCTGACAAACAGAGGCCAGGGACACCATTCCTACCCCCTGGCTAATAGCCTTTTATGGACCTAACCTCCATGAATTTATCTAGCTTCTCTTTAAACTCTGTTATAGTCCTAGCCTTCACAGCCTCCTCTGGCAAGGAGTTCCACAGGTTGACTACGCGCTGTGTGCAGAAGAACTTTCGCTTATTAGTTTTAAACCTGCTACCCATTAATTTCATTTGGTGTCCTCTAGTCCTTATATTATGGGAACTAATGAATAACTTTTCTTTATTCACCCTCTCCACACCACTCATGATTTTATGTACCTCTATCATATCCCCCCTCAGTCTCCACTTTTCCAAACTGAAAAGTCCCAGTCGCTTTAGCCTCTCCTCATATGCGACCTGTTCCAAACCCCTGATCATTTTAGTTGCCCTTTTCTGAACCCTTTCCAAGGCTAAAATATCTTTTTGAGGTGAGGAGACCACATCTGTACACAGTATTCAAGATGTGGGCATACCATAGTTTTAGGAGGCGTAGGACAGCGAGAGAGAGAGTGAGAGAGATGCAGCAGGAGGGGGAGAAGAGAAACACAGAGTGAGAGGTGGGAGGGGGAAAGAGAAAGAGAGAGAGAAGGAGAGAGAGGCAGGAGGCGGACGAGAGCTGAGAGAGAGAGAGGGCAAGGCAGTAGGAGGAGAAGAGAGAGGCTGTTTGTGCCACTTGCTCCCGCGCGGCGGCCCGACTGAGCAGCACAGAAGTCAGCCGAGCGCCACGGCAGGAGGCGAAGGGGGGCGGGGCGGTGACATACATGCCCAGGGGGAGGGGCCTGGACGAGTGTGCATCCCTGACCGAGACAGAGGAGAGCGGAGAGAGAGTGAGACGCAGGAGGGGGAGAAGAGAAGGAGAGAGAGGCAGAAGGCAGAGGAGAGCTGAGAGAGAGAGTGGGGGAGGCAGTAGTAGGAGGAGGAGAGAGAGAGAGAGAGAGACGGAGCGAGAGACGGAGCGAGAGACCAGAGGCTCAGGAGAGAAGACCGACGTGGAGGAGAGACCTGAAAATCCCATCTTATGACAGGCTAATTGGCTAGTATTTCAAAGAATTATCTTGAGTGGGCCACTGCAGATTATATGGCTCTACAAAGAAGGATAAAGGAGTTTGAGGCACAAACTCCATCCTCCCTGTTGAAGGAAAAGGCCCAATTAGGGATCATCACAATGGAGGTAAATGTGTGGTTGTACAGGTGGTGCTGGAGAAAGAGCTTTGGATTCTTCACCTGTGGGATATTTGTTCCAAGAAGGAATACTAAGAAGAGATGAGATCCACCTAACAAAGACTGGGAAGAGCATCTTCACAGGCAGGCTTGCTAATGTAGTCAGGAGGAACTTAAACTGTTCAGGAAGGACAAGCAGGGTAGAAAAGGTGGAGTTGCACTGTATGTCAGAAAGCAGTATGATTGCTTAGAGCGCCAGTATGAAACTGGAGAAAATCCTGTTGAGAATCTGTGAGTTAAGATTAAAGATGAGAACAACAAAGGTGATGTCCTGGTGGGCATCTACTATAGAACACCAGACCAGAGGATGAAGCTTTCTTCGGACAAGTAACAGAAGTTTCCAGATCACAGGTCCTGGTTCTCATGGGAGACTTCAATCACCCTGACATCTGCTGGGAGAGCAATACAGCAGTGCACAGACATTCCAGGAAGTTTTTGGAGAGTAAGGGATAGCTTCCTGGTGCAGGTGCTGGAGGAACCAGCTAGGGGTCATGCTCCTGCTGACCTACTGATCACAAACAGGGAAGAATTGGTAGGGAATGTAGAAGTAACCATGAGATGTTTGAGTTCAGGATCCAAACACAATTTAATTTTAGAATATGATATTACATTTAAATAGATATATTTTAAATTCTTTAATGTAGAGAAATCCATCTAACTACTAGTGTTTTCCTCTAAGCCTTTAACCTCAATGTGATGAGTTACCCAGGGAAAATGTGAATTATTTATGACTTCTTGCTGAAAGCATGAGTAGTGTCAGTAGAGCCTCCTCATTTGACTGAATGGATTTGTAGAGACAGTTTCCGTAGCAACACAGAGCCTTTCCCAACAAAACATCATCTGACGGGACATACGTAATGCAGAAAAACAATAAATATTTACATACGTAGTAGGGATGTCAAAGTGTAGTTGATTATATTATTAACTGATAAGTTTAGGCTTATTGGTTAATCTGGTCGACTACATGCATTCTCCCCCTTGCTGCCTCTCTATCAGAGGCAGCAAGGGGGAGAGAAGCAGGAGCTGATGCTGGAGGGAGGTGGCTTAAAAGCTGGTTCCCTCTAGCACCAGCTCCGCAGTGCCGCCTGTTCCCCCTTACCTCCTGCTGCTGCTTTTATCAGAGGCAGCAGTGGACGGGGTGTGCCAGGGGAGGCTGCTGCCAAGCAGCGTTTGTCCATGGCAGGCCAGAGCTCCCCACAGACAGATGCTACTCAACATCCCAAGGAGCAGCCTCTGTCCATGGTGAGCTTGGGCCCTCCACGAGCAGAGGCTGCTTCACAGCAGCAGCCCCTGTCTGCAGGGCATCTGAGCTCCCCGCGGACAGAGGCTGCTCTCAGATCCCCCATGGACAGGGGCTACTGCTGGGGACCAGCCTCTGTCCGCGGCCAGCCCAAGCCACCACAGAGAGAGGCTGCTTTGCAGCAGCCTCCCTCGATCCCTCCCCTCCCACCACCTACAGCAGCCTCTGTGGGTGGCTCAGACTCCTGCAGGCAGGGGCTGCTGCCATCCCATGCTGAGGCACTAGCACGGGGCAGCAGGCAGGCAGTCTGTGCAGGAAGCTGGTTTTTAAACGGACTCTCCTTGCAGATCAGCTCCCACCTGGAACCCCATGCTGCTGCCTCTGATATGGAGGCAGTAGCATAAGGATGGTAGGGGGCTCCCTGGGTGTGGGGCTGGAGCGCACTGGCTGCCGGCCCTGCCCCCAGGGACTCTTGGATACTCAGGTAACCGATAAGAATTCATGCAGTTACACAACTGTTCAATTACCCAATATCTAACATCCCTAATACGTAGTTGGGAGTTACATAGAATCCCAAAGGAAAAATGTACATTGGCTTGACCCCCCCCACCATATCCTTTCAAGAATTAAAAAAAAAAAAAGTAATAAAGATGCATAATGGGTTGCTTTGGATTTAAGAGAGAAAACGAACAGAGAGGTATCAGATCTCTTTTGGACCATATTTTAGTAAATATCTCTATTAACAATCTGGATGACAATGCAAGTAGCACAGTAATTAATCAAAACAGATGATGCTAAATTGAGAGACATAGCAGTAAAGAAAGAAATGATATGAAGGGATTTTAAGTGTTCTGAGGTTATATTTTCTTCTCCACAGTTGGAACAATTCTGGACTGACAAGAGCTGAGACAAGTGAATCCAAGAGGTTTTATCCTCATCTAGGATTTTGTTAGCCTTCAGCCTTGGGTCATGGTTATTGGCAGTCTGTATGCTTCTTTTGTAAAGACGAATAATTCATTATCTGAAATCAGGAATTTGTTTGGATTCCAAAAAATTAGTTTTTGGTATCTGATATTTCCTACAGAATGTTAATTTAAAAAATAAATAGCTAACACATCTGTCTGCAAATTTTAACTTCAGACTGTGAACAAGCCAGTACAGTGATCTCACAGATTGATTTTGGATCAATGTCCTATCACCTAGTGTTGACACACTTGCTTGCCCATACTAAATAGGACACTCAGGAAAATTAATACAAACTAACTTGTAAATTGAATTAGTTAAACCACATTCAGCTCCTATGTGGATGCTCTTATTTGGGCCCCTTTAGACCTTAATTTGATTAAACAGTGAATTAAGATAAATCACATTAAGGCCACTTTAATTTTGAATAGCAGCATCCATGCAGGAATTTAATGAAGTGTAACTAATCTACTTTAAATTCACATATCCTGCTTATTTACACCTCTTTGCAAAATAAGTTGTAGCAACAGAAGTGGATGATAGTTTACCAGTGTTTCTCAAAGTGGTCCACAGACCCACTCTGAGAAAGCTGCTACTGGGACGCTCTGGTTTGTTTACTTACCAGCTCCGCAGACATGGAGCCTCGCAGCTCCCATTGGCTACAGTTTGCTGTTTGAAGCCAAGGGGAGCTGCGGGAAGCAGTGGCCCGGGTCATGCTGCTTCCCACGGCTCCCTTTGGCTGCAAAGAAAGAACTGCAGCCAATGGGAGCCGCGGGTCTCCGCGGCAGCGGAGCTGGTAAGTAAACAAACCGGAGCAGCCTGGTAGCAGCTTTCTCAGAGTGGGTCCATGGACCACTTTGAGAAACACTGGTTTAGACATAACCTCTGTGAACTTGAATGTAATATGAACTTAATGGATTATGTATTGAGCACCAAAGCAAAGCAAGGTCCATGATGAGGGACGACGGAGACTGACCAAGACTGCTGATAAAGGACAAGGTCAAGGGAAGCATGCACTTCCTTCCCTGATGGACTATGTTTCTTGTTGCAGGAAAACCACCAGACTGAAAAGGACCTAGGACTAATCTCATTGCAGGGCACGCTCCACCTATGAGCCTGTGAACTCTGCCAGAGATTAAGACTCTTTTTTCATTTTATGGGTGGCACTCCCAAGGACATTTATAGACTGAGTTTTAAAAACTCATCCACCTTCATCTGGGACAGGGTGGGTTACACTTATTGTTTTTAATGTGTTATGCTTCCTTGTTTCTCCTTAACCCACTCTTGACCCTTGGATTCACTTTGCCTTTTGTTGTTAACTTGCACATGCCATAACTTTCTTTGAAACATTTGTTTCAATAAACTTGGTCCACACTAAGAAAATTAAGATAGTTTAATTACAGTGGCTAGGTGGAAAATCCACAGAAAAGTCCACATCCTCGATTGCTGTAGTTAAGATAAACTAAGTCCTCATGTAGACAGTTAAAATTTTTACATCAGCCTAGCTACTACCTCTGGGGGAGGTGGATTACCTACACCAGTGGTTCCCAATCGCTGGTCCATGGATTGGTTACGGTCTGCGAACCACTGCCTGCCATAGCTCAAGCCGGCTGTTTGCGGCAGCCGGGGTGGCTGATTTCTGCACCGGGTCTGAGGTGGCAGTAGGAGGCGGCAGAGCAGGAGGAGTCTCTCTTCTCCCTCCCGCCCGATAACATTGGTGGCTCGGCCGGGACTCCGCACTCCCCCCACCCATGCAGCTGATTTTGCTGCCAATGGTGCTGGGGCTGAGGTGGCAGAGGAGGAGGCGCCTCTCTCCTTCCCTCTTTCCTTCCTGGTAATGGCAGCCAGACCAGGGCTCCGTGCTTCTCCCCCCATGGGGGCACAAGACGCTCTTGGGGAAGGAGGAGGGAGCATGTGTGCTGCCAACAGCTGCTCCCCCTGCCCATATGGCAGTAATGGCCATCCTCCCTAGGGGACAGCCTCACTCTGGGGAGTGCTGGGCTGGGGTGGAGGCAAAGGGGTGTTGGGTGAGGGCATGGTGGAGTCACAGGGCAAGAGACTGTTGTCATGGTCCATAGGGATCAGAGGTTAAAGGGTGAAAGGGAACGGGACATAGAGGTGGGGGTCAAAGGGTGTTAGGCACTGGGGAGCAAGACGCTGGGTTTGCGCTAGGCAGACAGGTAACATTTTATTTGCATATTCCTTATTTGCACAATGAATATGCAAATAAAATGTTATCAATCTGCCAAAAGTTTGCGAATGGATTTGCTGGTCTGTGGTATAAAAAAGGATGGGAACCACTGACCGATGCCAATCAGAGAATCCTTCCCCTCAGCATAGTAGTGTCTACAACCGATGCAGTATAGCTGCAGTTGCACTGCTGTAGTGATTTAAGTGTAAACAAGCCCATTGTTTCAAACAGAATAGCAGTATGATCTAAATCAGGGGCCAGGAACCTAAGGCCCAGGGGCTGGATGCAGCCCCCAAGGTTCAGGGCTCCCCCTCCCAGCATTCCTTCCTTCCCGCACTGGCACTCCAGCGTCCTCTCCCCACTCTCCAGCAGGGCCAGAGCACACAAAATCTACCAGCCTGGGCCTCACTACCAGAGCTGGACCGAGCCATTCCGGCGCCCCGGGCAAACAGTTTAATTGCGCCCCGGGTTGGGGGAGGGCGCATGCGCGGCCCTGCCCCCACGCCGGCGCGTAGGGGAGGGCGCACGGAGCTGGTGGCGGCAGGATGCATGTGCCCGGCCCAGCCCAGCCCGGCTACTGCCGCTGGTGCGCAGCCTGGGGCCGCCAGGGGCGGGCTGAGCCTGGCCGTGCAAGGCCCCGCGGCTGCGGGGGGAAGGGCGCTGCTGGCGGTACTATGGGGGTTAACGCGGTTCCCGCCCTGGGCGGCCGCTGGGAGCTGCTGCAGCCTGCGATCCGGGAGCTGGACGCGCGGCGCCTGATGGCAGCTGTAAGGGGCGCTGTGCACCCCTTACAGCTGCCATCAGGTGTCCCCCATCGGTTGGCGTCCCGGGCAGCTGCCCAGCTACCCCATGCCTTAATCCGGCCCTGCTCACTACGCTATGGTGAGTGAGGGGAATGTGAGGAGCGTCTTTCTCTTCAGTCAGTCAGGGCCACATCAGCAAGGATTTGTGGGGTGGGTTTTCTTTTTTTGCTTCTCACATCCTAACTTTGCAGACAATAGAAGGGTATAAACTACCTTATTCAACTTAATGTGCAACCTATTCATCACATCCATTTAAAAGTCTTTTATATAAAAGTAGTGGATATCCATTCACTTGAAAGGTCACTGCGCTAAAATATGACAGCAAATTACAAAAGGCTGTAGATATGTTACAGAGCTGGGCTCACTGCCTATGGGCTCCTCCAGTTACCAAAAACCTTCAGGCCTCAAGAAAAGCCCACAAATCAAGCTCCACTCAAAATACTGAAATACTACTATTCACCCATAAATTCAGCAGGATTTCTACCAAAAAACTCCTGTATTCCCCAGAACAAGCCTCCTACCCAGACTAATCTTGCCTCTATAATTACATTTCCTCAGCAACTCTGGAAAACTGGATGGTATTCCCTCGATCTCTGTATGAGAGTCATTCAAATTAACCCAAGATCTTAGATCTAGAAGTGAGATAATCTAGTTATGAGTTTGTGGTTGCTTGAATTTCATGTAATCTCTTTCAAATATATAGGGCCAGGTTACAGGTCATCTGAAGTACAAAAGGTAAATGGAAATAAACATGAAGGAAGCCGCAAAGGGTCAGTTTAATAGTCTTGCTCTCAATGCACAGCACCTCCTGCTGGTCTTCCAGAAAATTAGCTCATTCCAGCACCAAAGTACCCTTCTTCAGTAGTGATTCACCTGAAGTAACTTGCCTCTTCTACTTCCCCCATGCCAAGATCCACATCCCTCCCAGACTGTGGTGCCCCTTCCCCTGGGTTTCATCCTCTGGCAGCGCCCCTCCAGAATTCCTCTCCTGCAGGCAACTGGCTATGCTTAATCCCACCCCCTCCCCTGTGACCCACTGCGCTCCCTAGTCTGTCCCTTTTCCTTAGGGGCAAATTGCAGTCTGAATTGGCTACTCATCGTCAGCAATGAGAGTGGACTTGCTGCCTATCTCTCGCCAGCTGGCCCTCTGAAACTCCTCAGGTGTCCTAGTTAGCACCTGAGCCTGGAAGTTAATTACGTTGGAGCCCTGCTGGCTCCCTGACATTTCCCAACACTACTTTATCTATGGTACCAGCCTTTGTTAGGCAGCTTGGTCTACTTCCCCCCAACATTCCCCATAGCTAGAGAGAGACTAAGCTCCTTCTGCCTAGCAGCCCTTCTCATAGGGCCTAGACTGGCCCTGATTGGCTGCTGTCAGCCTTCCTCCCATTGGCTCCTGCCACAGCCCTCTCCAAGGGTTGCTTTAACACCTTGTTTTTCAGTGCAGGACACCTGCTCCCTCACTGTCAGTATAGGGTAAAAAATGAGTGCTATGGCACCTTAAGGACTAACAAATGTACTTGGGCATTAGCTTTTGTGGGTGGAAACCCACTGACGGAGTGAACAACAGGGCATGGATTACATGATGATTGCTGTGGTCAGAAGACAAGATACTGGGCAAGAGGGACCACTGGTCTGACTTATTATGGTCATTACTATGTTCTTAACAGTCTCTTACAACTATCTTAAATGGAGAATTCATTCACGCATCTTCCTGAAGGCTTTAACTCAGGGCTACTCAACACATGGCCTGTGGGCCGCATGCAGCCCGTTTGCAGCCTGTGGTGCAGTTTGGGTTTACGCGGGGCTCAACATGCGGCCCACAGGCGGGATCCTTTCAACATGGCCTCCCCTGGGGACATGCTCCACAACGGCGAGGCATCTCCCCAGTGGGGTGAGCAATGAAAGATATAAGCCGACGGGCTGGCTGGAACAGACAGGTACAGGGTGTCGGCATTTCTAACCCCCAGAGAGAAGGTGCCAGGAGCGCCTGGGCATTTGGGAAGTGCTGGCTGCTTAGCAGCATGGGCAGAGTCTGACAGGTGCTGATTGGCTCACACTGGCCACGTTTGGGTCTGGCACTGCAGCTTAAGGCTTAATATTTGTATTCATGCCTGTCAGTGTGAAAGAAGCTATTTGCATATATTTGCATATATATTTGCATGTCTATGCAACCATAGTTAAGTTGTGGCCCTTGGCATGTGCTGTATCACTGTGGCCCCCAGGGCTTCCAAAGTTGAATAGCCCTACTTTAACTCATCCCATAACAAGATTTCACTCAGCTCATTCAGTCTAATGCTTGCATAGATACAGTTTAAGTTATAGTTCTAAAACTTTACAAATGTAGATCAAAACTATATTCAAAAGGAGAGGATCAAGAGTTGCAGGGACATCTTAAGGATTTATGGGGCCCTACACAGTATTATTAAACTGGGGCAAATGGGCAAATGGGGATGGATAATGATTTTTTAGAGATATGATTTTCTAATCTTTAGCAACACACTAATGTAATACTTTAAAGTAAATTTTAAACTAAGATCCTGTAGACTAATACAGTAAATTCAGAAAGTGATTTTATATATCTGCTATATATCTGTATAGACCTGCATCTGGCACATGCTTGTTATATGGCTTCATCTCCATTTGAATGGCTCTTTCACAGGTTCAAGTTTCTGCAAATAGGTCTGGCAGGCTTTTTCACTTTTAAGTTAAGTAGATCCTCTCCAGAGGAAGCAGAGCCACTGAACAGAGATACAAAGAGGCGAATGGGTGGAATTTAAGACCCAGTGGTGCCCTAAATTTTCAGGTGCTTTATGCAGCTGCATATTCTGCATATGGTGAAGGATGGCCACGAAGATTTGTATGAGAATTTGTTCCATTACAGACTGTTCTTTTCACTGGTGATTGGGAAAAGAGAGAGATTGTCCAACTGAAACAGGCAGGGACAACTTCAGGGTGTGTGCAGCACCTTGGGCCTAGTATTGCCAGCTGTTGAATTACACAAACCCAAGCACCCTTGGCCCTCCCCTTCTCTGAGGCCCTGCCCCACTCTCTTCATCCCCCCTCCCTCTGTCACTTGCTCTCCTAATCCTCACTACAGTACTTACACCTGATTCAGAAGGGTAGCAGAGTTAGTCTGTAACTGGAAAAACGTAAAAAACAATGAATAGCCTAGCAGCACCTTAAAGACTAACAAAACATGTAGATGGTATCATGAGCTTGCGTGGGTACAACCCAATTCTTCAGAAGAATGGAGTATTAAAAAATAATACTATTATTTTAAAAATAAAAATAATTTTAATACTCCATTCATCTGAAGAAGTGGGTTATTCCCACGAAAGCTCATGATGCCATCTACATGTTTTGTTAGTCTTTAAGGAGCTGCTGGACTGTTCATTGTTTTTAAGTACTTTCCCCTGGTTGGGGCCGGAGTTAGAGTGTGAGAAGGGGTGCGAGTTCTATGTTGGGGCTGAAGGGTTCAGAGCATGGTAGGGGGTTCTAGTGTAGGAGAGTGGATTAAGATGCAGGAAGGGGTTTGGGCTTGGGAGTTTGGGTGCAGGAAGGGGCTCCAAGCTCAGCCTGGGGAAGCAGTTTGGTGTGCCAGAGGTGGTGTGGGGTACAAGCTCTGGGAGAACGTTTGGGTGCTGAAGGAGGGCTCAGGGCTGGGGCATGGGTGGAAGTGTACAACGGAAGTTGAGGTGTGGGCTCTGGGAGGGGACTGAGAGCTGGGACAGGGGTAAAGGTGTGGGAGGAGTTTCAGGGTGTGGTAGCGGGTATGGGGTGTTGGCTCCAGCTGGGGACTCAGGGCTGGGACAGGGGAAGTGGGGTACTACAGGAGGAGTTGAGGGGTGTAGGCTCTTGCCAGGCAGCACTTACCTCAGGCAACTCCCAGTAGATGGCATAGCAGGACTATGGCAGGCTCCCTGTCTGCTCTGGCCCCACACCACTCTTGGAAGTGACTGGCATGTCCCTAAGGTGCCTGGTAGGGGGGCTTGGGGCTCAGTAGTTCCCAGCCAATGGGAGCTGTGAAGTTCCTGCTCGGGGCAGAGACAGTGCATGGAGACTCCCTGCTGCTCCAGGGACATGCCATCCACATCCAGGAGGAGTGAGCAGGCAGGGAGCTTGCCTTAGCCTTGTTGCACTGCCAGACTTTCAGTGGCCAAAATTCCCCGAGTTTGCCTTTGTTAGCTTCCGGGAGATCAAGCTTAACTCCAGGAGATCCCTGCTGGGGCCAGTGTGGGAGGCTGATGAGAAGGTGCAAATGAGGAAGAGGGAGTTGTGCTTATGCCACTGGGAAGCAGTGCAGGTGCCATCTAAGGATGTAAGCGACTAATTGACTAGTCGACTATCGGATAAGCAAAAGCTTATCCGATAGTCAACAGGCTAGTTGACTAGTCGCTTCCCTCCCTGTTGCCTCTATCAGAAAGAAACAGCGGGGAAAGCGGGGGAAGAGGAAGGGTTACTTGGGGGAGCCAGCTTAAAAGCTCCAGCTCTGTGGGAGGGGGCAGGGGCGCAGTGGTGGCATTCCATCTTTGAAATGTACAAAAGTCCCTCTTGGGGCTCTTGTACATTTCAAAGTGGAATTTCTGCATGGAGCCTGGGGCCAGCTAGAATCCCTGGCTGGTTCCAGGCCGCATTTCAATCTTTGAAACGCACAAGATCCCCTGCTGGCTCAAAGGCCAACCCGTGCAGCACTTCCACCTTTGAAACATAGCAACAGCCCGGCAGGCTCTTGCTACATTTCAAAGCAGAAGTGCCCTTAACGACTAATTGAATAGTCGACGGAAATTCCATCAACTATTCGATTAGTTGATTAATTTAATTTTAACATCCTTAGTGCCATCCCAGCCTGCTTGGGCTATGAAAGAACAGTAGAGTGGAGCAGGCTCTGCGTTTGCCTCAGCTCTGGAGAGACCAGGCGGGTTCGGCAACTAACAGAGCACTTGGCTGTCCTTATCGGTGTTGTTTGCGTGTTACCAAGCTTGGGGGGTGGGGAAGTAGGCCTCAGAACAGCCCGGGTTGCCATGCCAACAGCTGAGCGAATTGACAGGCCAATAGGAAAATAGGTCTCGGCTCGTACCCAGCTCTCGGCGAGGCAGTTGAAGGAAGCTAAGGGTGGAGTGGACAGAATTAGGCGGAAGAAGCAATCAAAATTTAGAACTTCGTGAAAGGCGGGGTAACAAAGGAGAACCAATCAAAATGTCAAAACAGTATAGAGAGGCGGGATTACAAACTGCAACGAATCAGGAGCGAGGAAAGAGATAAACGAACCAATGGTAACTCAGAGATGGGGGGGGACCGGGTTTTAGTGTGAGACGCCAATAGAGAAAGAAGTAGCCAATCACAAGTACATTCGGCGACAGGGGAACCAATCAGAAGCAGTGAGGATGAGGCGTGAGCCAATCAGAACACAGTAAGGGAACAAAAGGGGCTTCCCAAGGGCCCGCCCCTCCCCTTAGAACAATTTCACATGACGCAACGGTTGGAGGAAGAAGAAGTTCGCGAACCGCAGCCGCCGCCATTTTGTGTGTGTGAGACTGAGACGGCGGCGGCTGGGGAGGCGGCTGTAGTACCAGCGGCGGCGGCACCACCAGCAGCTGGAGCCCCGACCCTGAGGATGCGGTAGAGGATTCCGGAGGCATCGGCGAGGGGCGGCATTGCTCGGCGGCGAAAGCGGCAACAGCGGCGGGGGAGTCGCGGGGAGGGGGCTCTCGGTCTCGGTGGGTCGGGTCCTGGCGCGGGCCCCGGTCCGAGGAGGATGTCGGGCCCGGAGAGCGGCCCTGAGGCACGCGAGGACGCGTGCCGCGATTACCAGTCGTCGCTGGAGGACCTGACGTTCAACAGCAAGCCGCACATCAACATGCTGACCATCCTGGCCGAGGAGAACGTGCCCTTCGCCAAGGACATCGTCTCCCTGATCGAGGCGCAAATCGCCAAGGTTTTTATATTCCACCGACTACTACTCCTACCTATACTGCCGGGGGGCAGGGGCGAGGCAGGCTGGGGGGCAGTGTGAGGGTGCGTAGAGGGGAGACAGGGAAATAGGGGAGGGGGCGCTCGGAGAGGTGGGGGAGGGGAATTAGGAGGGGGCTTTAGAGACAGGTGACGGCCCATGGGGGGAGGGGCAGCACAGGAGGAGCCTTGGGGGCTGTGGGGAAGAGACAGGAGAGGGGGGAGGGGAGTGGGGCGGACGGCTGCGGGGCGTCGGAAAAAGGGTCTGGGGTCACACAGGCGGGCCAGCGTCAGGGGAGTTGAGGGAGGAGGCAGACGGGAGCTATGGTCCAAAACGCTGGGCGGGAGCAAGACGCTGGGGGCCCATTCTCCCCACACGAAGTGTAGGATCCCTTCCCTGCCCACACCAGACAGGGGAGCAGCCCCACCGCACTAACGTGCCGCAGGGCACGGGACTCACTGTGATAACAGGGGATCTAATTTCCGAGGAGGGAGCGGTCGGGTATCGCCCCACGGAGCCGCTTCCAGCGCAACATGGTTAGTTGGGAATGAAGGCCCGTGTAAACCCGAGACGCAATATGGCGGCCTGGCAGCGACTGGGCGGTAGGACTACCTCGCCCTAGAGCTGGGGCCCCCTGGGCGTGGGGATGGGAGCCAGTCGCTGTGTTTGAACGCGTAAACCCATCAGGTCAGTCATTTGTAGTGCAGTTATAAGGACGTGTTGGGGTAGGCTGATGTGGGCGAGGAAAACGTGCAGCGTTCTTTTCCTGGATAGTTTAAGTAAAAATAAAAAATAATTTTGTAAAACAAAGGTTTCCCATTTCTTAGATACTAACTGTAGGTACCTAATAGGTTTGAAAACAGCTGTTTCCCTCTCTTGAGACATCTATGGGAGGAATCTGCTTTGATGAGGAAAAGTAGGCTGAGAGAGG
This sequence comes from Pelochelys cantorii, assembly GCA_032595735.1. Lineage (NCBI taxonomy): Eukaryota > Metazoa > Chordata > Testudines > Trionychidae > Pelochelys > Pelochelys cantorii. Next base: position 23,028,738 of record CM064326.1, read on the forward strand.
GCAACATCTGTTTTCGTTAGAAAAGTTTGGTGTGGTGTGGTGTGATGGGGCTGTTTGCTTAGAGAAATTTATTTTGATGTAGGGAATCTGCTAGGGCTATATACTCTCTGCTCTGATTAGAGGCTTGGTGTGGTGGTGTGTGCATTTAACTTGGTTACAGAAGCTTATTGGTTGAGGGGAGAAATGCAGTTTGTAGGATCCTAACATGGCGCCTAAGAGCACATGATACAAATGGGAAAGAAGATGTGCCCTCAGAGCCCAGCCCAGGCAGTTATTGACATAAGTCAGCCACGGGCCTATGGTTGGGGGGATATTATATTTTTTAGAAGAGGATTTTCATTAGCCCATAATTTAATCCCAGTAAGATAGCTCTCTTTCATCCCCACCCAAATCAGAGCTACACTTCCTTTCTCCCTTGTCCTTTCTGCCATTAGGTGATCTAGGACTTTTATATTATAGTTTTAAGTTAAGGCTTCTTATGGGGAGAATTGTAGAATTTAGATGGGGAGGAATAGGCCTCTAAAACTTTCTTGCCTTTCTGTCAGAGCAGGATGGCTTCCAACTGTGGGTTCTCCATACTAGTTTTAAATGTCTTCATTGGCTGGGCTTTGCCTTTCCCTTGGGGATGTGATTTCACAATCTAATAGATCTCATAATTATATCTAATATGGGGGCAATGGATGTGCATATTAAATGGTTTGTCATAAATACCAATGCTGTGATTTTTTTCATTTCTGGGTGGTTTTAATGCCTCCTGGTTTTTAAAAGATGTTTTAAATCCTGTATCTATGGTTAGTTTTGCCTAGCTGCTGTTAGTGATTCCAGTTATTTAAGGCAAGTTTTTAGTTCTTCCTGGCAAATTGACCTCCTTTACTCAGCCACTTTAAAAAAAGTGTTGCCTGGAGACAGTTTCTGTTCAGTGTAAAAACTGAGTGGTCTGCTTTACATTTTAATAAATGGTTTTGAACTGTGTGACTGGTATTATAAAAATTGTAAATAAACTGTATGAAATATGTATTTGTCTTTTTATTTACCATTGTTTAGTGCAGAATCTGTTTCCAAAATCAATATTATTTACATGGTTATTTGTTAAGTGTTTAAAAGTTACATGACTGGGGGGTTCAGATATTAAAATGATCTTAAGGTTCATATCCTTCAGAAAACTAATAAAGCCCTCTCCCCAGAGATGTACATCTTCAGCAACAAATTTCATACATTTATTGAAAGAGAACAACAAGCATTCTCTTATGAAGGCCAAACCCCACCATGCAAACTGCTGATTGTATCCTTCACTGTTCTTGTTATGTTGGATCCCCCTGACTTCTGGGTAGTGTCCTGTGGGTATCTTTCAGCTAGTAGAGTTCTTTGCTGTATTCTAACTGTATTGGCATCTGAAAACCAAAGTACATACCAAACTAGGTTTTGCGTTTGTGGTTATTGGATTACTTGATAACTATATTGACTTAATAAACACTTCCGGAAATGAAGACTTAAAATTTCAAACTTTATCTAACCTGGTTCATAAAATATTATATCTGAAACACTTAAGTATTCAGCACTGGGTTTGCTTTATAATGCTTCTAAATTACATGAGTCCATGCTAAAACAGACTGACCTCCTAACCAGATTGAAGTACTTCCACGTGCAATTACTTCACAACCTGGTGTATAATGCAAGAGACAATTCTAACACTTTTTAAGATGGCTTTAGTTTAAAAGGGCCAGAAGATCTCAGACTCTGAGCACAGCTGAGTATATTGAACCTGTGGTACAAACATACTCACTGATGAAATGGAAAAATGTGTAGCTCATACTGTATAAGTAGCTCCTGGAATATGTGCTGGTCAGACAGCTGTGTGTGTTTCACACATTGATTACAATCTTCCCATTTTCTTTTCAGAATTAAAAAAGTTATAAAATAAGCTACCTTAAGAAGAAGTCAAAACAATCTGAGCCATTTTAATATCAAGCTTCATTGAACATTTAGTCTTTGGCTTCCTAAGGCCAGAGATGTATCTACTTCACACGGTTATTTATATTAGCTCATCTTTAAAGTTCAGTTAGGGTTAAAATATGCACATTTTCAGTACCCAAAATTGGGCAGTATATTGCTGATTTAAGCCATCTTGTGCCTAGCTGCACCTGCTTATTACATATTAAGACATGCCATCTTCTAATTTAAATGTTCACTGTGTTTATAAACTAGTGCAGACAGCTACCACCTGTGTTTAAAAAGAAACCCCTTGTTTGCCTCTTTGAGCAAGCTTTCAGGTCACGGTAGTGAAATGGTTTGAAAATAAAATAAAAATACATTTTTAGGGTGAAAACACAACATAGTTTGACTCTGAGTTACCCATATACAAGACTTATGGACTCAAAATGCCCTTCTATATTAATTTTTTTCTACAGTTTCCTTAAAGTCACTCTAATGGTCAAGGTACGAAATATAAAACTGTAAAGCAAGAGCACTTCCACACGCTTGTCTGGGCAATGGGTTTTGTGAAGTGAGATGTCATGAATAATTAATGGACCCATTGGACAACCCTGTTTAAACTGCGAGTAAATTCACTGATGTTTCCACCTGGACTTGTGGAACGGCAGATGGGAAAAGTTTTATCAATGGATGTTCCTGTGGAAGAGGAGCATGGTTAACAACATGTGTCTTTTACGTTGTCCTTTCAACAAGTCTGTGTACCTGCTGATGCTTTCTGGAAGTTTGCTGTGCCTTCTGCTTGTGAAAGCCAATGGTAGACATTAAAATTACTTGGGGTGGGAGGAGGGAGTTTTAGACCAACAAGGCTTTATTTCCTTTGGAAGTTGCTTTACCAATTTCAACACCACTACACTAGTCCTACTGCACCAACCTGGTACCAGTCTTGTGTATGAACTTAAAAAAAAAAAAATCCTGCTTCTTTGACAATGGAGAGTCCAGAGTTTGAAGACCATCTTCAGCGAAAATCTTGGTTTCCAGACAAGCTCATCCGTACTTTCATGACCAGCCTCGTAGATGGACCTGTGTTTGGGTTTAGAACTACTTGTTTTAGCTGCATGTTTTGCATACAGCTTGAAAATCCAACTGAATAACTACAACTCCTAATAAGATTCCTCATTTGTTTGGATTGCAGTGAAGTAACTTTAGTCTATTCCAAATGTAGGTTAAAAAAAAAATACTGTCATGTTCAACATATAATCTACAGAGTTAAATTTTTGGGGGCCATTCTGCCAGAAGTTGAATTCTGTTAACATGAAGCCTAGGTAAACTTTAATTTGATACAAGTCACAATTATTAGCAGTTGCAGCACTAGCTGATGGTGGTTTCATGTAAACTTAAAATCAGTTCCATCAAATGTACCTGAAACGGTTACATTTGAAACAATAGGATACACTGGTGTGCTATTTATTTTTACCCAAGTCATTTCATACACAAACTTAAAGCAAATAGCTAAACTGTTTGGGTTTTTGTGTGTTAGACACACAGTATGGTACTTGTTAATAATAAACTTTTCTAAGTTCAATGTGTACAAATTAATACTTTGGTCTGTAGTGTCAGCCAAAAATAGAGATGTATATTTTTGGGATTGGCAATCCTTTAATCTTAAAAATGTTCAAATATATTTGTTATACTAAACTTCTCAGTTTCTTCTTATTACCTCAGGCTCCCCCTACAGAGAAGCTTCCTGTTATGTACCTTATGGATTCCATTGTCAAGAATGTTGGAAGAGAATATCTTACTGCATTTACTAAAAACCTAGTTGCAACATTTATTTGTGTATTTGAAAAGGTACATATGCTTTCAGAAAAGTTCTGTAGTCTAATCAAAGTTATCTCCTGTGTAAATAAATATTTGCCTTTCAGCGTTGGGTTTTCTTGCGTGGTGAAGTATAATGTTTTTAAATTTGTCTTTTACTACACTTAAAACAAAAGCTGTTAGAAGCATTTAAGAGAGATGTTACTAGCTTAGGATGATTATCAAGTTTTTATTAAATTAACTTCTGTTAGTATATCTCACTAGAGAAGTTCATATTAGCCTTTTTTCTGTCATGTACTATAATACTTGGTAAGGTCTATTGCAGTGGTACAAGTTAATTTATGTTAAGTGGTTGATATTTTTAAAGATAAAGCTATTTATGCAAAGAATATACATGAACTTTGTTGTCACTTTTTTGAGGGTGATTATTTTTGCCTTTTGTAGCTCAAGTTGACTTCATTTTTAAGTTTTTTGCATGTGGAATGACAGAATGCTTTAACTATGAAGACTGCATGTTAATGACATTGACATTCTTTTAGTGACTTGTGAAAGGCTTTCTAAGAAAGTAAAACAATCGTGTTACAAATGCCTTTTTTCTTTCAATGTTGTGCCCAATACTACAAACTCTTTGTTCATGTTTGTCATCCTTAATCACAAGAAATAACTGGGATTATTCTCCCAAGGAACAAAGGCAAACTTGAGTAAAGTTTTTGAAGGACTGGGTCTTAATGGATTTAAATTCAACTTTTCTGCTTATCAAGCTAAGAAGATAGCATCCCATACATTTAACAGATAAAATTAGTTAACATTATTGTAGACATTTAGCATATTTTCTGTTCAGGTTTTACATCCCATTGAGGATCTCAGTGTTTCTTTTGACACTTATAAATAATGTTTTTGAGTGTTAAGTTATAGGAACTTTAAAAGAACGTTTCCAAGTTCTGTAAGGTTTTGTGAGTTAAACCATGATAACAGGTCTTTTCCAGTAAAAGTTCTGTCCATGATTTTCCAGTGCAACGGGAATTAAAACTGTGGACATTTCTGAGCTTCATAGGTTTACCATCCCTTACTTTGAAACAATCCAATTTATATGATGTTTTAATCCTTATTTAATACCTAAATACTAAATAGACATCACTTTTAATATTTAAATTGTCATTGAAATGGATAGAAACCATTTGATACTATCTTGGATTCCGGCATGGACATTATTATAAATCTTGCTTTTATTAGTAAGATATCTCTAGCAAGAGAAGTCAGATTTTCAGTTCAATCCTGACAGCTGTTTTTGCTGTAAATTTCAGACTCTTGTATTGAAATAAAAATAACATGGTATATGGGACAGCTGTTGAGGTACATTTGAGTTAAGGGTCTTCAAATGATTACCATTTATTAAGCAAATAACTTACCAGTTGAATATTTTTTATGTAAATTTCTAATTCACATCATGGTAGGATGCTTGAAACTATTCATAGATTATAAAAGATACATTAGAGATTTAGCACTCTATAGTTGCTGGATCCATATCTTTGTACTATTGAGCAACAACTTTAATTGACTTCTAGCTAATTTTCTTCTTGCTACATTTATTCAAATTGTTCTCCAATTATATAGATTGCAGAGCAAAAACAGTCAAAATCTTGTGATACGGAATGCCTGGTGTCATTATTTAGACTTGAAAGCATAGTAAGTCAGGAAATTCAGAAGACTTTTCTGATTTGCTAGTAGCTTGTTCATTGTCAATAACTATAGATTTATTAATACAGTGGGGGGTTTTTTGGCTGTCAATATTTTTTAACAGAAATTGGGCCAAATTAAGAAATTTGAACATTTTGATATACAAAAAGAAATACCGATTAAAAAGGATGGCAATAGCCTATGAAACCCTCAAATGCCTTTCAAGCAGCAAATCCATATTTATACATTTGTGCCATTTTAAGGTTTTCATAGAGTAACTGATGTAGGTTTTAGCTGAAAAGCATACATTGGACAAGTACTGTACTTGGTCCTGTTGGTATAGTTGTGTTTCTTGGAACGTTTTGCCTACTTCTAAATACTGAGCTCTGCTCATTAAAGATATATGGAGGTATGAGTTTTTTAAGTTAATGCAGGCGTAGAATAAAATATCTGAAATTATGTTTTTAAACAAAAAAAAATCTTGTTTATATTAACTTAACAAGCCATAGAATTGTTCTGTTGTTTTTAGGTGGATGAAAATACTAGGAAAAGTTTATTTAAATTACGCTCCACCTGGGATGAAATTTTCCCTTTGAAGAAACTGTATGCCCTTGATGTCAGAGTCAACTCATTAGATCCTGCTTGGCCAATTAAACCTCTACCCCCAAATGTGAATACTTCTAGCATCCATGTGAATCCCAAATTTTTAAATAAATCGGTAAGTTTTAATATGATTTCTGCATGAGCAGATGGTGATATACAGTTTTATTGTTTGTGTCCCATTTTGCTGACACGTTAAGCCAGTATTAAAGAATTTTGAAAGCTCTATAATGGCAGACAGGTAAGTCAAAGTTCTCAGCTATTTCACGTGTCAAAATTGGAGTTTAATTAAAATGCTGAATATTCATGACTGCTTAAAAACTATCACTGTTTGCAAATTCCAATTCTGCAAAGCTTTTAAATGTTCCAAGAATATTTTCATAAAATTAAAAAAATTAAATGAGATTCAGATACAATTTTGAACCTCTTCCATTTGTTTCTCCCTCCTGGAGTTATAATGTCCTTACAATTATTTTTCTTTGTAGCCTGAGGAATCACCTGTACCTGCTTCTGCAGTTACTTCATCAGGTACCTCTACTCCTCCAGCTGTTCCTGAAATACAAAAGAATTTGACCCAGGAGCAGCTAATAAGACAACAACTGTTGGCAAAGCAAAAACAGTTGTTGGAACTTCAACAGAAAAAGTTAGAGCTGGAGTTAGAGCAGACTAAAGCACAGTTGGTAAGTTAAAGTAGTTAGTTGTGTCATACATGGAAGTTTTTTTTTTAAAGAAATGGAATCTTTTTGTTTTTTAAAGTGTTTATAAAATGGTACCTTGGCTATACTGTTTGCTACTTATGTAGTGGGCTATAACAGTTTTCACTCTTTTGGGCAAGTCCAGTTTTTTTTAGAATAAGGCCCTGCCCCTACAGTGGTATCTTCCCATGTGAAGCTAACTGTAAAATTAGGGACTTAAGAATTACATATGTATTACCTCACAATTTCTTTGTGTGCTTTTTAATTCAAAATTGGAGTGAGGAAAGGTTTTTATTACAATTTACAACTGTTGTTTTTGCTTTCCCGAAGTGATGTATGTCTGGCATATTGAGTTTAACCCTCCCATTTTTTGTTGTAGTCTCTTTAGTACATCTGTACATGTTAAAAGCACACAAACCATGCATTTTCAGCAATTATTCTAGTCATTCTTTGAAAGCAAAACATTTATTTCTAACAGAAACTGGAGCAGGAAGCCAATATATTTTCAACAGTCATGTCAGGTTTGGCTCCAAAAAGTCAGATGTATCAGTCTCCCCTTGCATATCATGTGTTCATATTCTGAATTTCTACTTTTTCATGATTTCTGGGATATGATGGAAAAACCCTGAAATTCAATGAGAACCTTCACATGACATTTTGAAAGATTATATATTTGTAGGTAGTCTTTTATGTAGCATTGACATTGCATTGTTTTTTCAATTGATCTTCATTTCTGTTTTCTGTGATGCTATTTCATTTCAGAACAAGTGCTTTGAGGCCAGGTCCTAGGATTGATTATTTTGAATTAAACCTGTTTAATCATTAACTTTCGAAGCTTTTTCATCTATAGTTGTTTTTTCTAGATGCAGAGCAGCTTAGTAACACAGGAATTTGTGGAGCTTGTATTTTACATAATGTTTTTTTCTTACCATTTTAGGCAGTTTCTCTTAGTGTTCAACAAGGGGCAACTACCATGGGTTCAGTTCAAGTACCTTCCAAACAACATGTTTCACAGACTCATATGACAGTCAGAGCTCCTTACCAGGCTTCTGTGCAATCTGAAAAACACAGACCATCTCCATCTTCTCAGTTTCATGATGTCAAAGTAGTAAACAGAGATCCTCGTCTTAATAGGATGGCTCAACAGTCTTCTCATCCTAAAGATCAAAGTCATAGGAAAGAATTTCTATCTACTATAGCAAATCAATCTGATATCAAGGGAAATAAAATAATTCAGGCTGAAAAACAAAATTCATCAAAGCAAGACAAGTTAAAATCAAGTGAGAAAACACAAAAGAAAGAACCTGATCAGACAGAGGCAAAATCTAAATCACCATCGCCTTTGAAAAGCAAGTTATCCCACGCTAAAGATGCTAACAGCCAAGAATGTGAAAGTACCAAAATATCTGAAATTAGTAAAAGAGATCCAAGACTAAAAAAGCATCTTCTGGAGAAGCCAGATGATAAAGATGACGACACAAAGGAAAAGAGAAAAAGTATGGAGAGAAAAGAAAAAGAGGAACATAAGACATCTGAACACAGACCTGTTGGCAGCAGAAATAAAGTCATTAATGGAATTGTTCAAAAACAAGACTCCCTTTCAGAAGACTCGGAAAAACAGGGTGGAAAACTAGGAAGAGCCAGTAATAGAAAAAGGTCCCGGTCACGCTCTCCTAAGTCTCGATCTCCATCTACCCATTCACCAAAGAGAAGAGAGAGGAGATCACCCAAAAGAAGACTGAGAAGTTTGTCTCCTACGTCCTCTACTCCTAAGATTGGAAAGCTCCGTCAGTCAGGGCCTAAGCAATCTCATGTTGAGGAATTTACACTAACTACAAGAGAAGAAAGAAATTCTAATAAGAGGAGCCTTAAACAAGATGCACGAGACCCAAGGAGACTGAAAAAAACTCAAGAAGATAGACCACAGGAAACTGCAAATCAGCATTCTACAAAATCCACTCCAGAGCCAAAGGAGAATGTGGAAAATTGGCAAGGTTCCAAATCGAGCAAACGATGGAAATCTGGTTGGGAGGAAAGTAAAAAGTAAGTTACCAATTTTGACCTTGATCTTGCTCCTGCTGAAATCATTGGGAGTTTTGCTATTGACTCCAGTAGGAGCAGGATTGAGGAGCAGTATTCAGATTATCAAAACAGCTGGAACTTGGTCTTTGAACATTTTTACTGGCAAACCAGTGTAATAATTGATGCCCAGTTTCCCTTGTGGCTGCAGCACATCAGTCATAATGTGCATAAAGAACCTATTTTTTAACTAATTTTTAACTATTTTATTATTTTCAGTTCACAACAGAATGAAGAACATCAAGGACCTAGTAAATCTCCTCATCAGAGGCACAGGGAGATGTGGGCAGCTGGAAAAGGAATATTGTCACCTCGAGCCCCAAAGCAACAGCATCGATTAAGTGTAGATGCCAATTTGCAAATTCCCAAAGAACTGACTTCTGCAAGCAAGCGAGAGCTACTTAAAAAGGTAACAAATAATTTGCATCATATATAGGGCTGGGAGGGACTGTTTACAAGTTAAATCAAGCCCCCGCCCCATGCTGAGACAGGGCCAAGTAAACGTAGACCATCCTTGACAGGTATTTGTCCAGTCAATTTTTACTCTAGTGATGGGGATTCCAAAACCTCCTTGGAAGCCTATTGCAGGGTTTAACTTATCTTGAAGTTAGAATTTTTTTCTAATATCTAATGTAAATTTCATTGCCACAGTATGGAGTATCTATTACTACTTGTCCTACTTTCAGTGAACATGGAGCACAATTGATCCTTACAATCTTTATAACAGTTATTTTAGAGAATCATAGAATACTAGAACTGGAAGGGATCTTGAGAGGCTCACAAGCTGGATCAAGGCAAGCCATGGGCTCGATCTGGCCCCCAGGCTGTAGTTCCCTATTCCTACTCTAGGTGCTTACAAATTGATTGTTAAATACTTTTTTTCTAGTATTTTTTCTGGATACCTAGGCTAACTGGTCTGTAAGTCACAGGGTCCCCTTTTTAAAGATAGATGCTATGTTTCTTTCACCTGTGAGTGGAGATCTCAGCCGTCCTCCATGAATTCTCAAAGACAATAGCTAACATTTCCGAGATTATTTCAGCCATTTCCGAGATTATCCCAGGATGAATTTCATCAGGCGATGCTGACTTTAACATTCGTTAGCTTGTTCTTTCCCTATTTTTATTTGTGTCCCTTCTTTCTTGCTAATATTGTGTTAAGTATCTGGTCACCACTAACCTTTTTAGTGAACACTGAAGCAAAATAGACATTAAACATCTCAGTTTTCTTGATGTCACCAGTTATTAACACTTCTTCCAGACTAAATAAGGACCTTCTCTTTCCTTTGACTTTCAATTTCTTCTAGTATATTTTAGGAGCCTTTGAAGGATGGCCATACTGAATCAGATCAAAGAGTCAATTAGTCCAGTATTCTTTCTTCTGACAGTGGTCAATGCCAAGTACTTCAGAAGGAATGAACAGAACATGTAATCATGAAGTGATCCAGTCCTCCCATGTCCCATTCCCAGCTTCTGGCAAACATAGGCTAGAAATGCCATCCGTGCCTATCCTGGCTAATTGACATTGTTGGACCTATTCTCCATGAATATCTTGTTTCGTTTTTGAACCCAGTTATAGGCTTGGCCCTCACAACATCCGATAGCACAAAGTTTCACAGGTTGTATTGTGTGAAGAAATACTTGTTTGTTTTAAACCTGCTACCTATAAATTTCATTTGGTGAGCCCTGGTTCTTTTATTAGAAGGAATAAACAGCACTTCTGTATTTACTTTTCTTACGTTAGTCCTGATTTTATAGACTTTTATCTTATCTCCCTTTACTTGTCTCCCTTTACAAGATGAAAAGTCCCATTCTTAATAATGTCTTCTCATATGGATGCTATTCCAGACCACAGTCATTTTATTGCCTTTATTGTACCTTTTAAATTCCAGTAGATATTTTTTTAAATGGGGCAATCGCATCTGCATGCAGCATTCAAGATATGGATGTACCATTGATTTATGTGGAAGCAATGTATTTTCTGTCTTACCTCCCCTTTTCTAATGATTCCGAACTTTTTTTGACTGCTGTGCTGCACAAGGAAACAATATTTTCAGAGAACTATCCACAGTGACTCCAAGATCTCTTTTTTGAATGGTAACAGCTAATTTAGACCCCATAATTTTACATGTATAGTTGGGATTATGTTTTCCAATGAGTTTTACTTTGTATTTATCAACATTGAATTTGATCTGCCATTTTGTTGTTCAGTCAGTTTTGGGAAGTCTTTTTAACTCTTCACAATCTGCTTCGGACTTAACTCTCTTGAGTAGTTATATATTATCTGCAAATTTTGTCTTTTAATCTGTTTACCTATTTTTCCATATCATTTATGGCGATGAACGGTACTGGTCCCACTTAAAGACTCCTAGGAAGCACCACTATTTACCTCTTTCCACTTTGAAAACTGACCATTTATACCTACCCTTTGTTGCCCATCTTTTAACCAGTTACTTATCCATGAGGTACCTGTCGTCTTAGGTCATGAATGCTTATCTTGCTTCAGACTTTTTGAAGTTGACATAGCTATATCCACGTGGGCTGTGTCCAGACTGCATCCCTCTGCTGACAAAGGGATGCAAATCAAGCACTTCGGAAGTGCAAACGTGGCCGGGATTTAAATATCTCGGGCTTCATTTGCATACTCACGCTCGGGCGCTGTGCCGATCACGCGCCCTTTCGAAAGTGAAAGTGAAGTGTAGCAGCGGCTCTGCCGACAGTGGGAGCTTTTTTGGCAGATCCTGTACTCCTCATATTTAAATCCCGGCCTCTTTTGCACTTCCGAAGTGCTTGATTTGCATCCCTTTGTCAGCAGAGGGATGCAGTCTAGACGTAGCCGTGGTGTCTACACTGTGCTGTATCAATGGGAGATGCTCTCCTGTTGACTTCCCTTATGCTTTTTAGGGAGATGGAGTACACAAATAGATGGATCTCCCCTTGGTAATGTCCCCTACTTTCTGAAATTAAGTTGTTCCCAGTACATTCCAAGGACTTACTGGAAATTTTGAATTTGCCGTATTACTTTTCCAACAGATGTTAGGGTAACTACCAGGTGTTTAAGTTTTTGGTGGCCTAGTAGACTGCTTCCATGACATCATCCCTAATTTTCTCTCTTATCTTTATCCTGAGACATTCAGCTGTCTAGTTCTCACTTTTTTCTACACTTCAGAACTAGGGATGTTAAATTGCATATAATGAGCTAATTGATTAGTCACTAAGGGGGGAGAGCAGAGCTGCAGCGGGGTTACCTTCCTAACCCCACTACGGCTCTGCCTTTTAAATATATTAAGAGCCTGGCAGTTCTTAATACATTTAAAAGGCAGAGGCGTAGCGGAGGGGCTGGGTGCGAGCTGGGAGTCAGCAACACCACCTCCTTTGTTTATTTATATTTGAAAAATAAAGATTTTTAAATCTAAAATTTGTTTACTTTTATGTACATTGTAGGCAAATGAACGTCTGACATCTGGTGAAATAACACAAGATGAATTCCTTGTTGTGGCTCATCAGATTCGTCAACTGTTCCAATATCAGGAAGGAAAGCACAGATGCAATGTGTGGGATAGTCCTACAGAAGAAAAATGTGGTATGAAGAAGAAACCACTTCTTTCTGATGCTGAATTAACATATTATGAACATAAAGCTAAATTGAAAAGAACGCAAGTTCAGCATTCATTTCCAAGACTTGATCTGTTAGATCCTGATGATATCTTAGACTATCATTTGACTGATGCATTTCTCTCTGGAATAGAATGTGAGCAAACAAAAGGTAAACGTGGAGGACAGTTTGACAGAAAAGAGCAATTTGGAGAGAGGTCAAGACGGCATTCTCCTATAAGCGGTAATAGACCTTTTCCTGATAATCTTTCACCGCTTGAGATCCGGCGAAGACATGATGAGCAAAATTCTTCCAAAGGAACAAGAAGTTCTAAAAACTTTGATCCTTATGATAGCTGGGGAGAATCAGATGAGTTCAGAGATGCACTCAGGCAACAAGGGAAAAGTACACCAGAGTTTCAGAACATTGATGGAGATGGATTCTGCAAATTTGATAATCGTGAAGAAAGACAGATACTTGGACAGAGTGGTACATATTTTATTTTGATATTATTGAGGCTAGGAATCTTGAAGAATTTCAGTAAATAACTATTTTTTTAAATTTTAGGTGTTCGAGAGGAACCGAGATCCCCTTTCAGTGAACATTTCAAGAGACCTCGATATGAAGATCCAGAGAAAACATTTACAGAGAGTCCAGGATCAAGATTTGGGGGCATTGATGTAAAGCAGAGATTAGGTCCACTCATGGAAGACCGACCTCTATTTGATGGCTCACCTAGACAGCCTGCTGCAAGGGGTGGGGGAGACGGACAAGTTGGTCATTTTGTTGATGGACCTTCTAATAATTCAAGTCCTAGAATTGAAGGGCCACTTGCACAGGCTTCAATGAGGTTTGAGGGGCCACTGGGTCAGGTGGGAGGAGCGGCTGCCTCTCAGTTTGATGGGCCTGTAGGACAGGCAGGGGGTGGGGGTACCCTGAGGTTTGATGGGCCATCAGGGCAGATAGGCCCCCTCAGATTTGAGGGGCCCCTGGGGCAAGTAGGTGCAGGTGGTGCACTAAGGTTTGAAAGCCCACTGGGGCAAGTAGGGAGTGCTATAAGGTTTGAGGGGCCTGTGGGTGGTCGCAGGTTTGAGGGGCCTGCAGGCCAGACTATGGGTGGCCTCAGATTTGACGGGCCTCATGGTCAGCCATCTGGTGGCCTCAGGTTTGAGGGACCCCATGGTCAACCTATGGGATCTCATGGTCAACCAGGGAGTGGACTCAGATTTGAAGGACCTCATGGTCAACCTATGGGGCCTCTTGGTCAACCAGGGTCTGGACTCAGATTTGAGGGGCCCCATATGCAGCCAGTGGGGCCCCATGGTCAACCAGGAAGTGGTCTCCAGTTTGAGGGGCCACATGGTCAGCCTTTGGGGTCACATGTTCAACCAGGAGGAGGTCTGCGTTTTGAGGGGCCTCATGGGCAATCTGTAGGGTCACATGTGCAGGGAGGGAGTGGTCTCAGGTTTGAGGGTCCTCATGCCCAGCCAGGGCTTGGTCCTAGGTTTGAGGGTCCATCAGTCAGATTTGAAGGGCCTTTGGGTCAGACTGGTCCAAGATTTGATGGCTGTCATTCGTCCAGATTTGATGGTCAACCTGGTCAGCTGTCCCTTTTACAAAGATTTGATGGATTACATGGACAACCTGGTCCAAGATTTGAAAGGGCACCTAGTCAACAGACACCTCCTAGGTTTGATGGCCCACCTGGACAGCAGCCACGATTTGATACACCAGTACCTCAGAGGTTTGAGGGTCCTCAACACCAGCCAGATTCAAGGTTTGCAATGCCTCTAAGTCTTCAAGGTCCAAGGTTTGAAAATGTAGCTAACACTCCTGCTTCAAGACTGGAAACAATAGCTTATGGGCAAACTGGTCCATACAGTGAACATCCCAGTCAGACTTACAGTGGACCATCTCATGGTATGCAGTTCCAGAGGCATGAAATGTTTGATACATCTCAAGGACCAAATTTCAATGGGCCACCTGGCCCTGGAGCACAGAACTTTCCCAATCCACTTAACAGAACATCTGGACATTATTTTGATGACAAGAATCTTCAGGGTCCTCAATATGGAAACTTCAGTAACTTGCCTAGTTCTGTGTCAGTAGGAAATACTCCGCAGCCACAGCAGGTAAGATTGTTTAGTATTAAACTTGCCTACATCTGTATAGCAAAATTTTATAAGTTTGAGGGCTTAGGAGATAGCAACCCTACATATGGCTTAAAATTAAAAAGCAACTAGTTGACTATCCGATAAGCATATTCTTATCGGATAGTCAGCTAGTGACTCGACTCGTCGCTTCCCCCTCTTGCTGCCTCTATCAGAGAGGTGGCAAAGGGGGGTACTGGGGAGAGCCGGCTTAAAAGCCAGTTCTCTCCAGCACTGTCTCTGTGGAGGGGAGGCAGGGATGCAGTGGGGAACTGGCAGCTCTTCTGCCTTTGAAATGTATCAAGGGCTCTTGCTACATTTCAAAGCAGAAGCTCGGCAGGAGCATGGGGCGAGCAGGGGTCGCAAGCAGTCCCCCGCTGGCCTTATGCTCCCCGCTCGTGTTTTGCTTCGGAAATGTACAAGAACCCCTTCTGCGGCTCCTGTACATTTTAAAAAGCATGGGGCTAATAGGGGACTGCTTGAGTCCCCCACTGGTCCCATGCTCCCCGTGGCACTTCTGCCTTTGAAATGTAGCAAGAGCCAGCAGGGCTTTTCCTACATTTCAAAGGCAGAGGTGCCCTTATCAGCTAATTGAATTGTTGATGCAAATTGCATCAATTATTTGATTAGTTGATTAAATTTAGCATTCTTAATTTGAATATAATTGGCTACCATCTTGAAATAATATTTAGTGCTGCCATGAATGCAGGGGGACTGGACTAGATGACCTCGAGTCCCTTCCAGTCATATGACTGAATTTTAAAGGGACATAGTCTGATAATATTGGTTCCAAATTGAAAGGGGTTTTTTTTTAGAGAAATATCCTAATATGAAAAATGTTAAGTTTTTTTAATAGGTTCAGGTATTTTCCAGCATGTTTTAAAAGTTTCCCTGTAGTGCAGTCGTCATCAACCAGTAGATCCGGATCTACTGGTAGATTTGGAGCCTCTGACAGCTGATCCTGATTGGTTTGGCTGGGAGGCTGTCAAGTGCCGGCTCTTCAAGGGTCCCCCCACTGCCCTGCTGCTCCTGCCCAGAGCTTCCGAGTCGAGCCGCCTCCTAGGAGCCTCCTGCCTGTTGTGCAAGATGGAGGAGACAGGAGGGAGCTGACATCACTCTGTCCCTCTCTCCTGTACCCCATCTTCACAGAGTGAGGGAGTGGGGCCTCAGCGAAGGGGCGGGGGCAGGGGTATTTGGGTTTGAGGTAGATCCTGGACTGACTTAAATTCAAAAAGTGATCTTGTGCTTAAAAAGGTTGGAGACCACTGCTGTAGTGTGTATATCTGAACATGTAACCTGACCAAAACAATAATGAAACTGGTCTATTTCCATTAACCGTTTGAATGCAAAAATAGCTGTGATTGGAGTTATAAATCACATGCAGTATTTTAACTAACCTTTGCACAAAATTAATTCCATGGAGAACATTATAAGCTTAGGTACATATAAACATTTTCTGCAAGAGAAGTAGAGGCTAAATGCTAGTGTAAATAAGTAGGAAAAAGCTGTGTGGATATGTGTAGTCCTATTGGAGCTATAAAATTTAATGCTCTCAAGAAGGGGAGAGATTATTAGGAATACGGAATTTTGGCGCACACTATTTGTTGGACAAAAGGTTCCTGTTTAAAAGACATCTTTCACCAGTGGGTTAGGTCAGTTGGCTTCAATATTGATGATTGTCCTGCAAAAATTCTCAGTAGATGGAATTGTGCCAAACAAAACTACCTGATCAGAAAATTTGACTTCTACAAGCATTCTTCATTCTGAGGGGGTCATAAGCTGAATATGATAAGATCTACTAATTAAATGCATACCAATAGTTCGGTGTTCTCATATCATAATGGTAAAATTTTAAAGAAGAACATCAAAGGCAACAGACCTGAATCCAGAAGTATATGCTGAAAGAATTTACTGATCAGTTTGCAGAAGGCCGTTACAATAGTAGAAGTAATTATAAAAATTACTTTTCCTCTCTGAAATTCACTAGCATGTATTGTTTTTATGGAGACATTCTGGATTCCATTATTTTTTGGTACAACTGATACCATTTAAATTTTCAGCTAAAAATCAGTATATTTACTTCATATCAGAGTTTATTTGAAAATTAAATGGGTAGGCATACACTTGCATTTTAATGCCCAATTTTGGTCAAAAGAAACAATTTAAAAGAAGCAATGGTGAGTCAGTATTGGAAAATGAATTTAACGTGTAGGCGTATTGGCTAAAAGAAACAAACATCACTTGTTAAAATAAGTAGACATGGAAGTCCTTAGCATTCATTAGGTCTTCCCCATTCCCCTGTTATGCTTGGCAATACAAATACAATTTGAATTGCTGTGTTGTCAATTTATAAGAAGCCTTCAAAAACATATGCAGCCATTCCCTGTTGATGGATATAAATAGGTAATGCAGAGGTTCCCAAACTGGGGTGTGAAATATTCAGTGAGACGCAGCTGGGACCTGGGTCAGCCTGAGCAGGGAGGGAGTACCACCTGGTTCCACAGCTGGGCCCAGCTGCCTGTCCTACACCCAAATGCCAGCCCTGGTCCTATCCCCGGCTTGGCCTCAGCTACCTCACCTGTGTCTACATCCCTCTCCCCCCTCTCCTGGAGCCCTGGACCCGCTCCTGCCTGCAGTTCTAGGAAGAGCAAATGGGAAAGAGGGGTCACAAGGTAAAAGGTTTGGAGACTACTGGCATAATGCTTAAATTGCAGCAAGGAAGATTTACATTAGACATTTGGAAAATTTCCCAACGGTCCAGGGTAGTTAAGCACTGCAACAAGTTACATGGGGAGGTTGTAGAATCTGTTTTTGGACATTTTTAAGAACAGACTAGACAAGACACCTGTCAGGGATGGTCTAGATCAGGGTGGGCGAAAAGGCCCACTGGGCCTTTTAATTCAGCTCTTGAGCTGCTGAGGAGTAGGGTTGGGGGCTTGTCTTGCCCCCCTCCATGTAGCTCCTGGAAGCAGGGGCAACCAGGTAGCGCTGCATGCTGTCCTCCACCTGAAGGGCCAGCTCTGCAGCTCCCACTGGCAGGGAACAGTGGTCACTGGAAGCTGCAGGGGCAGCATGCAGAGCTGCGGTGGCCCACTTTCCCACAGAAGCTGAAGGGAGGTTGGACTGCTACCTATAGTAACTGCTTCAGGTAAATGCTGCCCAAATCATGCACCTCTGAGCTTGCCCTGCCCCAGCTCTGATCTTCCTCCTGCCTCTTAAGCCCCTTTGTCCCAGCCTGGAGCATCCTCCTTTGCCCCAGGCCTCTCAGCCTGAGCCTAGAACTCGCACCCCCAACTGGTACCCTCATTCCCTGCCACCCCCGTGCTCCCAAATAAAGATGTTAAAATGTTATCTGGCTAATCGTATAGTTGATAAGCACCGCTGTACAGAGCCATAGCAGAGGTAGCTCCAGGATCTGACTCCAGCCAGGAATGAGCAGTCCTGACTCATGCTGGCTCCGGAGCCTCCCATGCTGTGGCTCTGCATTTTAAATGTAGTAAGAGCCACTGTGAACAGAAGCTGGTGCTGGAAACGTACAAGAGTCCTGCTGTGCCTCTGCCTCCCCTGCGGAGATGCTGCTAGGGGGAATGGGCTTAAAGCTGGTTCCCACCAGCTCCTGCTCACCTCTGTTGCCTCTCTCTGATAGAGACAGCAAAGGGGGGGAGGAGTGACTAGTCAAGTCGCTACTCGACCATCCGATAAACATTTGCTTATTGGATAGTCGACTAGTCGCTAACATCCCTACTCCAAAATCTCCTGTTCCCACTGAGAGCCCCCACTTGCCTTTAGAACCCTTTAGTTCCATTCTGGAGCACTCATCTGTACCCTGAACTCCTCACCCCCAGGCCAGTGTCAGAGCCCCAGGCCATACTATATCCCCTCCTGCACCCTGACCCACAATTTTGTGATCATTTATGTACCTCCAGGCCAAAAAGTTTACTCATGTGGCTGTTTGGCTGGTTGAATGTGGCTAGTTTACTATCGTAGTAGCCATTATAGTGGCTACTGCTTCAGAACTGGTTGGACGTAACGGGTAACACTCAGTCTATTCTCAGTGCGGGGAGCTAGACTAGATGACCTCTTGAGGTCCATTGAAGTCTTTTATTTCTATACTGAGGATACTTAGAAATTCATAACAAGTAAGAAGATTTTGTAATTCAAATAGCTGTGAAAAAAGTACACAACTTTTTACTTTTACAGGTTCCTGGTATATCTGTATCTTCTCAACCTGGATCTTACAGTCAAGGACAAACGTATTTACCTGTACTTCCACAAAATCACGGAAGCTTTGTTCAGAATCAAGCAGGTATGTATGCAAATTTGTGCCAGCTATTTTAAATTACAGGTTGAATCTCCGAAATCTAAAACTCTCTGGTCCGGCAACATCCGTGGTGCGGCAGGACCATGGATGTTGCTGGATCAGAAAGCCCTGGGACCTGGGAGTGTGAACCCCATCCCTGGGGATCCCTTGCGGCGTAGCAGTGGGATCGGTGAGCCCTGTCCCTGGGAATCTCTGGCTGGGCAGGGTAGCAATGGGACTGATGAGCCCTGTCCTTGGGTATCCCTGGCTGGGCCAGACAGGAGCAGTGCAGCCAGAGGCAAAAGCAGGGCAGCTGGCAAGTCCTGTCTCTGGGGATTCCCGGTAGGGCGGGGGAGAAGCAGGGCCATGGCAGCTGGGGAACTCTGTCTCTGGGGAGCTTTAGCGGGCTGGAGCCCAAATCTAACTCCTGCAGGCTGGAGCTCAGTGGCAATGGGGCCAGAGCGGAGCCAGCCACAGGTGTGGGGTTGGGAGGAGCGTCCTGGGACACCAGTGGCAGGGATCTCCCCATATCTGGCAAATTCCCTCATTTGGGACAGGTCAGGTCCCAAAGATCCCAGACAAGGGAGGTCCAACCTGTACTAGGCAAACTTTGTGCATCAGAAACCACAGAACGTAGGAGCTACTCAGGTAGTCGACATCTCATCTACTGGACAATATGCACTTTGTGGCGTATTGCCACCTAGCACTATACTGGGGTCCTGATTCAGTACTTGCCCTTTAATTGCTAATAAATACAATTTCTATAATGCTTGAATTTATTTTGGAAGTTTTCCATTCAAGTATCAATCAGGTCCAGTACTGATTAGTTTATGTAACCATGTGTTGTCTGATGTTCATTTCTTAATGATATATAAAATGGAATGTATTTCAGTATCAGGAATATTCATCATCCAATCCAAATTCTGAGAAAAGATTAGCTCTCAGATAGAACCACCTCTATTTTGCCATTCTGTTATCTCATATTTTTCTCTCCTCTCTCTGCTCCCCCATTTTTTCAGCTTTTCGCTTACCAAATTGTTTCCCTATTTCCTTTTGTATTGTGCTCTCTTGGTTCTTTTTTGTTAGTCAGCTTCCCTTTGCAGTTACTCCCTCCCCTTTAATATTAAACATTCAAAATTTGTCTGCCATCCTACATACCATACATGCTTGTTTTTGGAATACGTTATTTTCTTAGTCTGAATCTAAAAAATATTTAAATTGATTATTTGATTTTGTGCACTTAATATATTATGAAAACCTTTAGTTTTGGTCTCTGATATGCAGGAGTGTATGGTGTAACTTGACATATGCACATCAGCCCTACTGCTCCATGTGCCTTCTCACACCCATACAAAAGCATTTTCAGCATCATGGCATACCAAAAACTGTATTTAGCAACTATTTTCTTTAAAACATTAACTTTTCAAAAAATTGTTTTAAATGTGTATGAGTAAAATACACAAGATGACTTTTATATCGAAGTTTGACTTTCTTGCATGGGTCAGAAATATTGTGGTGTTTTTCATGTTTTTTTTCACTTAGGATCCGTTCCACTTTCATATCCTGATAATCATCTTGGCCAGCTTGATGTAAATGAGTTGTTCTCTAAACTCCTTAAGACAGGAATCCTCAAAGTGTCAAAACCTACTGATTCCACTTCAGCACGTATGTATAGCATTTATCCTCTTAAACTGCCCATTTAGGGGGAGAGATAGATATGCTGGAGGGCAGGGATAGAGTCCAGAGTGAGCTGGATAGATTAGGCCAAAAGAAATCTGATGAGGTTCAACAAGGACAAGTGTAGAGTCCTGAACTTAGGACAGAAGAATCCCAAGCATTGTTACAGGCTTTGGACTGAATGGCTTAGTAGCAGTTCTGCCGAAAAGGACCTGGGGATTACAGCAGATGAGAAGCTGGATATGAGTCAACAGTGTGCCCTTGTAGCCAAGAAGGCTAATGGCATATTAGGGTGCATTAGGAGGAGCATTGCCAGCAGATCCAGAGAAGTGATTATTCCCCTTTATTCAGCTCTGGTGAGGCCACATCTGAAATACTGTGTACAGTTCTGGGCCCCCCCCACTTTAGAAAGGATGTGGACGCATTGAAGAGGGTCTAGCAGAGGGTGACCAAAATGATTAGGGGGCTGGAGCGCATGACCTATGAGGAGAGACTGAGGGGTTTGGGTTTGTTTAGTCTGCAGAAGAGAAGAGTGAGGGGGAGATTTGATAACAGCCTTCAACTTTCTGAAGGGAGGTTCCGAAGAGGATGGAGAAAGGCTGTTCACAGTAGTGACGGATGGCAGAACAAGGAGCAATGGTCTCAAGTTGCAGTAGGGAGAGGTCTAGGTTGGATATTAGGAAAAACTATTTCACTAGGAGGGTGGTGAAGCACTGGAATGGGTTACCTAGGGAGGTGGTGGAATCTCTATCCCTAGAGGTTTTTAAGTCTGGGCTTGACAAAGCCCTGGCTTGGTTGATTTAGTTGGGATTGGTCCTGCCTTGGGCAGGGGGCTGGACTTGGTGACGACCTAAAGTCTCTTCCAGCTCTAGGATTCTATGATTTTAACACAAGAATGTAATGAAAAACTCCCAGTAAAAATCTTGATATGCAAGGACTCTAATTTTTTGTCAAGTAGGTGTTTTAATGATTTTCTTATGGAAAATAAAATTGAGAACTCATTTTTATAGTGTCCCATAATTTGGGAGTGTCCATTTTGGTGCACAGAGTGAAGTGAGCTGTGTTTGGTAACTTCCTTTTAAAACTTCCACAGTTGAACAGTTTAGTTTGTAGATTTTAGCTGACTAATACAGCCAGATTTTCAAATAAATCAGTCCGTCCACATAAATCTGTCTTTGGTTCCATCCTCCCATGTTTGTTTTAATAAAAAAAAATTGTTTGAAACATGTCAATGTTTGAAATTGCTTTAGCTTATGTATTTTATAGATTACTTTCAAAACCAAGGATTTGGATGAGTTAGAAAAGTCAGTTGAAAACGTGCCCAAATTCAAATTGTCGATTTGAATTGGTTAATGAAGTATAGTGTATATGATGTTACTAGGTTCATTTTATTCTTTGAATAAGTTGAACTATTTCAGAATAACAACTTGGCAGATTGATAGTTTTCCATCTGCGCTTTTTAGAAGTGAATGAAACTTCTACCCAACCAGCTCCAGAAGAGGAGGAGGATGACCAAGACCAGAGTGAGGATCAAGATATCCCAGATCTCACGAACTTTACAGTTGAAGAACTAAAACAGTACGTGTACTAATGTGGGCTCAGTGTGCACTATGGGTAATCATGACACATTAATATATAGGTAGTTGAATTGTCATTTCCTCAAGGTAATTTGAGAATCTTTTGATTGTAAAAGATTTTGATATTACAGTACAGTGAAAGTGAAGGAAGAATACAACTCTGTTTCATTATTGTATTAATGACATATCATTTACATTAAAATCTTCCATGTGAAATGTATTTATACACATTTAATTCTTAGAAAACATGAAGATTTTTGAATTGGACCAATTTTTTTAAAATGCAGTTTGAAGTCAGTGGAACTGTTCATATGCGCACCTGCACAAAGGTTTGCAGTTTTGAGCCTAATATTTTTTTTCTATTCACATCAGTTTGCTTCTTTAGATCATTGGAGTCAGTAGATCTAAAACTGGAAACGTGCTAATATGCTTTTCATGTATGGTTACCTAGAGACCACTGAATTCATTTTAGGTCTTTCACAAACTTAGAAACTATGGAAACCTATGCCCTGACGCTTGTTTTAGTTCTATAGTGACTTCACTGCTTTCTGTGTTGGCAGTGAGAATCCAGCACACTTCACTGACATGTTTTCTCACCCTTTAAAAAATCACTTTCTGAGTAAATGTTAACACTTGGCAATTTTTTTCTCTTGTAGGCGCTATGATAGTGTTATAAATCGACTATACACTGGTATTCAGTGTTACTCCTGTGGAATGAGGTTTACAACTTCACAGACTGATGTATATGCAGATCACTTGGACTGGCATTACCGACAAAATCGCACTGAAAAAGACATTAGCAGAAAAATTACTCACAGAAGATGGTACTACAGTTTAACAGTAAGTAACACAATAATATCTTTGTATGTGTCTATGTGAATAGAAGGCAAAATTAGTCCCTGTGCAGGTGCAGTGAATCAGTTGTGTTGCATAGGATGTAAATCAGCACAGAATTTGGCCTTTTTATAATTGATCATCTGGGATTTCTCCCTCCCCTTTTTTCTGTCAGTGGATATCTTAATATATATTTTAGAAATGTCTGTCTGTGAGTCCATTTGTTCAAGAACTCCTAAAAGGTAAGAGCTAGGACTATTAAATTTGGTATGTAGCTTCCTCTTATCATAACTTAAACCAGGCTCAGGGTTTGGTTGTGCCAGGATAATGGGATGTGTGTGGAATTCAGTTGTTTCTCAGGAGGTCTGGCAGGAGGGCATTATACTGTGAAAGACCACAAGGGTCAGCAAGGCGCTCGAGATGGGGACCAAGACAGCTATAATCCCATTGGGCTGGCAGAAGTGGAGAAAGAGGCAGGTGTATTGACTATATATTTCAGAGTTTGTGTGTTGCCTTGTCTGTGTGTGTGTCATCCAGATGGGGAACCTGCACCCTTCCCCCGGCTGTGCCTACAGGAGCTGCAGCAGCTGTGGATAGGCACTTTTCACGTGGCCCCAAGCTGCTGTGGTGAGAGAGGGCTGGGGTTGTCCTCTCTTCCCCAGGGTAGCCTGCATACTGTACCTTCATCTCCAGCCCCACCCCAGAACAATGTTTTAAATGAAGAAAAACTAAACGTTTTGAGTTAAGGACCTGAGCAATGCCAGGTAAATCTAGTAAGAGCATAAAAGAAAGCTTTATAGAGAACTAATGAAGTCTAAGACTGTTGACCCTTTTTTGATAGTCTCAGTTAAACAGGAATGTTTAAAACGTGGATAGGTGTTGAACTACATTGTTGCTCCAAAGAGAGGTTCCTATAGAACAGGCTTGAATTACAATTGAGCAGTGTGCAGAAACCTGCACGGCTACATCTTGTACTGTATCTGTAATGAGAGAGTTTCAGTGACAGCATCTGAAGAAGTGGGCTGTGCCCACAAAAGCTCATGATACCATCTACATGTTTTGTTAGTCTGTAAAGTGCTGCCAGACTATTTGTTGTTTTTTAAGTTTATCTTTTATTAAAAATGCTCTCACCTCTTGTCAAAATAGAACATTTGGGGTTCTGTATTTCTAAATGTGTAAAAGTTCTGATTAATGAAAAGATGGCGTGGATATTAATTTTATTAACTTCCTTAGGACTGGATAGAATTTGAAGAAATAGCTGATCTAGAGGAACGTGCAAAGAGTCAGTTCTTTGAAAAAGTACATGAAGAGGTTGTATTGAAGACACAAGAAGCTGCTAAAGAAAAAGAGTTTCAAAGTGTTCCTGCTGGACCAGCTGGAGCAGATGAGGTGAATTTGCATATTTAAATTACCTTGATTAGCCTACGTAAAGGGATGGTCTAATTCTGAGCAATCTTATAGCTTTTCTTTTTATTGCTAATTATTTTATGAAAACTGTAATATTTTATCCTTGTCTCTAACAAATACATGTTAGAAATGTACCTGTTTGGAAGCTGAAGCTTGGATTTAGCAGACTTGCAGTAGGAGAGAGGGTAGAGGCAGGCAAATTGAAAAAATTCTTAGTCGGCCAGTAATAAGCTCTCTAACTTGTGTTTTCATTCAGGCCTTACTCAGAGACATTACCACTGAAGCCAATGGAAATTGGCTTTATTAAATGCTGAATAAGAATTAAGTACTTAAATGTTACAGAGTAGCAACAAAATTATGATAGACATCCTGAATTGTATTTAAAGAGGAAAGTTATATGATCAGATATGAGTTGTTTATACTGGCAGAATACCAAGGTGGACAAAAGTTTCTGTTACCTACATTAGCTGACACTTAACTATACATTGCGTACATAGGAATGTGATGTGTTCCAGTGTATTTACCTTGATTGTTAAAATGTCCCCTTAGTAAACTGTAGTTAGCTGCTTCTACAGAAACTGGAAAGCACATAAGCGTTAATTAAATGTTTGTAAATTTACGTAGCTATGTTTTTTTCCCCTCTTTCAGAGCTGTGAAATTTGCCAAGAGCAATTTGAACAATATTGGGACGAGGAGGAGGAGGAGTGGCATCTCAAGAATGCTATTAGAGTAGAAGAAAAGGTATTCTGAAGCATATTACTTTTGTAGTGTGATGGTTGGGATTGCTAAAAGCCATGGTGTAGATGAAAAAATAGCATGGATGTGCAAAGGGCCTAGTGGTGGAGGGGCAGCTCAGTCTGTCCTCACTCTTGAAGAGTTTTCTCTGCTGCCTTTTAGGTTTCATGGTGCACCAGAACTTCTGCACCATATAGGAGGTGGTATCCTTAAAGTATTGATATTTTAGTATAAATGCTGGCTCATTCTCTGGTCCCCTGCCGGGTCTCAGGGCAGCTCTCATGCTGCCACTCCGCATTTTTAAAAGGACACAGCAAAGGCAGCCTGTCCACTTGTCTGTCAGCTCTGTCCCTTCAAAAATGCAGAGGGGCAGCATGAGGTGGGTCGGGGGGTGGGAGGGGGCACGGCGGCTGCTGCTGTTGCGTCCCTTTTAAAAATGCAGAGGAGCAGCATGAGGGTCGTCCTGAGACCTGGCAAAGGGCCAAAGAATTAGCCAGCATCTTTGCACGCTGGCTCCTCTCTGTCATCCCTTTAAGAGTTCAGAGTGGCAGCCGGGAATTGTGCTCAGACACAGCCTGAGCCAGAAGTGAGCGCTTAAAGTGCCCTTCCTTAACGACTAGTCAAGTAGTCGATGGAAATTCCATCGACTACTCAACTAGTAAATTAATCGATACTTAACATCCTTAGTCTAAATTAGCTGATACCACTCAAGAAAGATCTTGAGGTCATTGTGGGTAGTTTTCTGAAAACATCCCCTCAGGCCTGGCCTACACTAGGAGACAGTGTTGAAGTAAGTAAGATACACAACTCCAGTCATATGAATAGTATAGTTGGGGTAAGTGTACCTTATATCAAGTTAACCATTGCATCTGGATTGTGGAGGGTCAATGGGAGAAACTTTCTCCTGTGAACTCTCTTTACTCTTCTTGATCCAATGGAATACCATAGTCAATGGGAGCATGATCAGTGGTTGATTTAGTGGATTGATCCTGTAAATCGACCCCAGGGAGATTGATCCTCACAACACTGATCTCCTGATAAGTGTAGACAAGGCCTACGTGTGCAGAGGTAGTCAAAAAATATACAGAGTGTTGCAAGTCAGGAAAGGAGTAGATCGATGTTTCTCAAACTGGGTTCCTCCATTGGATCCCTCTCTCAAGTTCTGCCACTCCTTCCTAGTGCCTCCTGCCTGCTGGGGAACACCAGGTAACAGTTGTTCCACAGCATGTGGAAGGAGTAGGGTGGGGGCAGAAAAGGGTGTGAAGAGGAGGTGCAGGGATGGAGCAGGGGTAGGAAGAGGTAGGGCAGGAATGGGGCCTTGGGAAAAGGGGTGGAGTTAGAAGCAGGGTCTGAGGGGATGGAGGAGGCGGCTTAGGGGCATGTGAAAAAATAAATAAAAATGGGTATCCTCAGGATGCTGAAGTTTGAGAACTGCTGGGATAGATAAGACAAAAAAAATACCTCTATATCAAGGGTGGGGAACCTTTTTTGGTCAGGGGCCACTGACACCCAGAAAAATCAGTCGGACGCCACATGAGAGAAACAAAAAAACCACTCCTCACCAGTGTGCATTCTCCAATGCTGTGGGGAGCCCTGAGCTTCAGGGACCTGATCCGCGCAAGCTGGGAGCTGCATCTGGTCCCTGGGCCTCGGATTCCTCACCCCTGCTCTATATAAACCCATGGAATGGCTACATCTTGAGTACTAGATGCAGGTCTGGTTGCCCCATCTCAAAAAGATATATTGGAATTGGAAAAAAATGATTAGGGGTATGGAATGGCTTCCTTGTAAGGAGAGCTTAATAAGATTGGGACTTTTCACCTAGCAAAAGAGATGATGAAGGAAGTATATATTAGAGGCATCAGGTTTAAAACATATAAAAAGAAGTATGATGAAATGCATCTTAGAATACTCAGGGAGCTGATAGAGGAGGTATCTGAGCTTTTAGCTATCATCCTTGAAAAATCATGGAAGATGGGAGAGATTGCAGAAGACTGGAAAAGGGCAAATATAGTTCCCATCTATAAAAAGGGAAATAAGAACAACCCAGGAAACTACAGACCAGTCAATTTAACTTCTGTGCCAGGAAAGATAATGGAGCAAGAAATTAAGGAATTCATTTAGAAACATCTGTAAGAAAATAAAGTGATAAGGGTAACAGCCAGCATGGATTTGTAAAGAATAAATCATGTCAAACCAATCTGATAACTTTCTTTAATACAATAACAAGTTTTATGGATAAGAGAGAAGCAGTGGATGTGGTACACCTAGACTTTAGTAAGGCATTTGATACGGTCTCGCATGATCTTATCAATAAACTAGACAAATACAACTTAGGTGGGCTACTATAAGATAGGTGCATAACGGGCTGGATAACCATTCTCAGAGTAGTTATTAACGGTTCACAATCATGCTGGAAGGGCATAACAAGTGGAGTTCTTCAGGGGTCTGTTTTGGGACTGGTTCTGTTCAGTATCTTCAACAATTTAGATATTGGCATAGAGAATACGCTTATTAAGTTTGCAGATGATATGAAGCTGGGAGGGGTTGCAAATGCTTTGGAAGATAGGGTCATAATTCAAAATGATCTGAACAAACTGCAGAAATGGTCTGAGGTAAATAGGATTAAGTTTAATAAGGACAAATGCAAAGTACTCCACTTAGGAAGAAACAGTCAGTTTCACACACACACACAAAGGACAAATGCAAAGTACTCCACTTAGGAAGAAACAGTCAGTTTCACACACACACACAAAGTACTCCACTTAGGAAGAAACAGTCAGTTTCACACACACAAACAGTCAGTTTCACACACACACACTGTCTAGGAAGGAGTACCGCAGAAATGTATCTAGGGGTCATAGTGGACCACAAGCTAAATACGAGTCAACAGTGTGATGCTGTTGCAAAAAAAGCAAATATGATTCTGGGATGCATTAACAGGAGTGTTGTGAGCAAGACATGAGAAGTCATTCTTCTGCTCTACTCTGCACTGATTAGGCCTCAGTTCGAGTACTGTGTCCAGTTGTGGGCACCACATTTCAAGAAAGATGTGGAGAAATTGGAGAAGGTCCAGAGTAGAGCAACAAGAATGATGAGAGGTTTAGAGAGCATGAGCTATGAGGGAAGTCTGAAGGAATTGGGCTTGTTTAGTTCAGAAAAAAGAAGACCGAGGGGGAACATGATAGTGGTTTTCAAGTACCTAAAAGAGTGTTACAAGGAGGAGGGAGAAAAATTGTTCTCCTTAGCCTCTGAGGATAGGACAAGAAGCAATGGGTTTAAACTGCAGCAAGGAAGGTTTAGGTTGGACATTAGGAAAAACTTCCTACCTGTCAGGGTGGTTAAACTCTGAAATAAGTTGGAGATATTTGAGAGCAGGGTTAGATAGACATCTATCAGGGATGGTCTAGATCAGCGGTTTGCAACCTTTTCCAGATGGGGACCCATTTTGACAATTCAGGAAGACTTGGTGACCCAAGGCAATTCAAAAATGGGGGGAGGAGGGAGGGCAAAGCCACCTGGGGAGACACTTGGTGACCCTTTTGAAATGTAATGGCGACCGATATTTGGGTCCCAACCCATAAGTTGGGAAACCCTGATCTAGATGGTGCTTGGTCCTGCTGTGAGTGCAGGGGAGTGGACATGATGACCTCTTGAGGTCCTTTCCAGTTCTAGTGTTCTATAATTCTATTGATGTACTTGCACAGTAAATCTGTGGAACTCTTTTTCAGAGGATATTGCAAAGGCCCTATATAACAGGGTTCAAAAAAGATTGATAAGTTTGTAGAAGATTAAGTCCATCTATGGCTGGCATGTGCAGGGGTAATGTCCCTAGCTTCTGTTTGCCAGAAGTTGGGAATTGGCTACAGGATGATTGCCTGATCTGTTCATTTCTTCTGAAGCACCTTGCATTAGCCACTGTTGAAAGAAGGATACTAGGATAAATGGGCTTTTGGTCTGGCCCTTCTTAAATTATATTTATATGTATATGCAGGGCTCGCCAAGCGGCGGCGAGCCCTGCTCGCCAGCCTCGCAGTTCTGCGAGCTGTGCATGCGCAGATCGCGCGGCGCTGGCTGTGCTGGCTTGTAATCTACTTGCCACGAGTGAGTAGATTACATGATTTGTCAAGCCCTGTGTATTTGGAACATATGAAATACACACCATTGTTATATTAACCATAATAACTATATCTGAGTGTGGGGAGAGGGAAATAATTGATGCTGAGAAGGGATGCTAATAAATGGATTTGCGGTCATGAGAATTAACTGCTTAAACTGCATACCTTGCTTTTCATACCTTGCGATGGTGGAACATACAGTCTAATAACTTTAACATGAAGTTTTGGTGGAGAAATTATATTTATGATCAGCATTAAGGACAAAATACATTTTGCTCAGATTTACCTTTGGGCATTAGAAACCAAGCATGGAAGACTTCAGTTCAAAAGTGAATGCTTAGGGAAGTTAGGTTATGCGACAATGAAGTGCATAATCAAAAGTGTTCTGCAAACCTAATTTCATAACCAGTGCAACTGATACATAATGTGCATTTGTTTGTTCGAATATGTAGAGAAGTCACATGGTTTTCCTTTTTTTTAGATTTATCATCCATCATGTTATGAAGATTACCAAAATGTAAGTGTATTTCATTATTTATGCTCAAACATTTTATTATGAGGTTGATTTTTTTTGTATTGAGAGATTTTGTACAGAGTGAATGTATTCAGAGCATGCCACCCATTTCTGTCACATGACTAGAAAAGGAACTGCAAGAATGATGGTGTAATGGTAAATATAGAATTGAAAACTAGTTGGGAAGCTTATTGCTTAACTCTGTTGTGTCATAGCAAGTCAGCTTATATATCAAACAGCAATAAACTAAAGCCATAAGTAGAATATATATGTCCAAATGTATGGTGTTAAAGCTTTTAAATTAGAATAATTTGCTGAATGGTCTGAATTGGTACTGATGTGATTTTTGTTTCTAATTTTCCTTAAATGTTTAATGTGAATAAATTCAAATTCTTGGGTTGGGGTTAGCGAGGAGCGTACTATGCTTTATGGCAATATACTACATCAGTGGCTTTCAACTTTTTTTTGTTTGTGGATCCCTAAAAATTTCAAATGGAGGTGTGAACCCCTTTGGAAATCTTAGATATAGCTTGTGAATCCGAGGGGTATGTTTAATAACAGGTTGAAAATCACTGTTATATGGTAATGACAACTTTCTGCAATCCCTTTAGACATAGTCTGCAGTGGGGATGTGAACAATGAGTCAACTATTGGATAAGCATTTGCTTATCGGATAGTCAACAGGCTAGTAGTTGCTTCCCTCTTTGTTGCCTCTATCAGAAAGAGGAAACGGGGGGGGGGGTAGGGGGGTGGAGGAGGGAATGCTTCTAAGTGGCAGCGTTGCATGGAGACTGTTACCAGATCCTGGACTCCATATGGCGCTGCTGCTTTGAAATGCCGCATGCAACCTGGGGGCTAGCTGGGAGTCCCCAGCTGGCCCGGGCTGCACATGGCTTTTCGAAGCAGCAGCACCATGTGGATGGAGCCCAGGGTCTGCCAGCTGGCCCCGTGTTGCATGCAGCATTTCAAAATGGCAGTGCCACATGGAGCCTGGGGTCAGCTGGGGACTCTCCCGCTGACCCTGGGCTCCATGCGGCACTGCCGCTTTGAAACGCTACGGGAAGCATGGGGCCAGCGGGGTTTGCTTGAGTCTCCCACTGGCCCTATGCTCCCCACAGTGCTTTTGCCTTTGAAGTGTAGGCAACAGCCCGAGGGCTGTTGCCTATACTTCAAAGCCGGAAGTGCCCTTATCAACTAATCAAATTGCATTGACTATTTGATTAGCTAAATTGAAATTTTACATCCCTAGTCTGCAGTCCCCCGATTGAAAACCACTATACTACAGACTTGTCCCTTATTTGACATAATTTTCATTTAGAGAATGTTAGGTTATTTTTGCTAAGGCAATAATGTTACAGAGCAAACCAACTTTCTAAGAATCTTGGTGAGGGGAGAAGCTTGCATTTTAAATAACCAAATTAACACAGCCTGTGAAGCAACATTTATAATTTTTCTATCACTCTTTTAGTCATAAAGGAAGTAAGTGTCTTAGTGATATGCAAAATTGTGTATTTATTGTTAATTTTCATTTGCCAGACGTCATCATTTGATTGTACACCATCTCCCAGCAAGACCCCTGTGGAAAACCCACTAAATATTATGTTGAACATTGTCAAACAAGAAATACAGGAGCCCTGTAACAGTCCTAAAGTCAAAGAAGAACCTGTCGACACCCCTGCTACTTGTATAGAAGAGAGCACACCTGCATCTACAGATATTAAAACAGAAACTGATAAGGTTGAACCAGTGTAACTAAACTTGAAAGGTATGATTTTTTTACAGAACAGAAGAGCTGCTGTGTTAATGCTAGAAGGCAAATACTTTTTATATAAATAAAATGTTCTCATGGGGCAGGGCCCCAGCTATTATTTGGTTAATAAATACATTTTTGTATTTGAATTTTTTATTGCCTGCACAGTTTCAGGTGTCGATTGTGTGAAAGTTCTGTAGATGCGTTCAAATTTAACTGAATGGAATTGTATATGTAAAAAAATGTACAATTTTCACTTGTGGAAATGTAAATTATAAATAAAAGATATTTTTGCTATATATGGAGTGTAATGTTTATGCACACCATCAAATGAAGAGTTTCTGTACTTTTTTCAGCTTAAGTGGAATTAAACAGAGACCTCAGTTTAGATCTCCAGTTAAGCAAGTATCTGAAATATAAAATAATTGAAGGAAGTTATTTGGATTCATAGGAGAGCTATAAGGAAAACAATGCAGGAGCTTTCTCAAACAGCAAATCCTAGATTTCTTTTCTTATTAATTTTAATTGAACAAAATTGCATACATATCCAGATATAAAAAAGTAACTGAAAAGATAGTTTTGGATAGGAGAGAATTAATAACAACCTGTGGGCTTAATTGTGGTTACAACTGCCAACTTACATTTGATTAACAAACCAGTATACTTGCTTGTTAAAGCAGATTTTTAATGCCTCTTTTCAAATAGTCAAACATAAGAATTTAGTACAGCTGAACAATTTTTTCTTTAAGTTACAGAGGAGAAAATGATTGTAAGAGTGCTCATTTTGAAACATGGTTAACATTTTTCTTTTGTTGGTTATGACTGGATTTAGACGGTAAACCAGATACCATGAGATGTTAATATTTCTAACATGTAATAAATAGAATTAAGCATATTTGAGTTTGAATCTCTTTATTTCTTGATGGGCTTTGGGGTAATTTGTGTGTCTGGAAATTGAAGTTAAAGTAACTAATGGCTGAAATAAATAGTATTTTAGTATTAGTATTATAATAAATTATCTATTAAGAAACTTATACTTCATGCTTTTAAAACTACTAAGCTAGGGTTAAATACTAATGGCCAAATTCTAGTTCACTTTGCTAAATTCTAGTGAATTTGCCTAACAAAAAAGGATATTTCTGAGACTTGAAGCTGCAGTACTAGTACATTCCAATATGAGAAATTAAGCTCCTACTTTTGCAGACCTCAGTGTTGAAGCTGTTAGTCACAATTTCAGCTTAATTTAAAATGTGTGTGTGTGTGGGGGCGGGGGAGGTGTATTGTCAAGTGAAACAGGGAATAGTGGTTTTGCAACTTTCACAACCTGAAATTCTGATTGATGCCACAGTTGGCACTACCTCACCCTTTTAATCTCTTTTGAATTTAAAGTGATGTTTTCCATAGTTTAAAAGGAACCCTTGACATGGAGTTTTCCTAGGTACATAAAGATGTAAGTGCTATAAAATTGGAGAGGTAATTTTGAAGTCTACAAATTATTGTTTGACTTAAACATTTTTAAAATTTTTTTCCATGAAGACCAGTCTATTCATGGTCCTTTGAGTAATCACTAGGAACAAATAACACTACCAGCACATCATTAAATCATAACATGAACTGGTATTTTCCCAATGAAGTTGCGAATTACTAATGGAGAGCATCAATTCTAGATCAATACCCTTTTAGACTGAAAACCTCTCTCGAAAACCTCTTCAGCATCTGGGATACCTCAGTTACATAATGGGTAACTAACTATGGATGCATTTTAGGGTACTTATGTAATTTTTTTGAATAATTGTCCACCTATGTTCCAGGCCTGATGTGCACATTCCCCATCCACATAATTGGATTATTTTGGCCAGCAGTGCCAATCAGGGCCATGCTAGTGCCATTGGTGCCCTCATCCCAACACCCTATCTCCGTGGTCACCAACCCGTTGATCGCGATCGACTGGTTGATCGGGAGGGCTCGACTGGTCAATCACAAGGCATTCGGGGGCCCCCCATTTCCCCCATCCCCAAGAAGCCCCACTACCTACCTCTAGCAACAATGGAGGTAGTGCCGGCTTCCTGCGGGGTGGAAGGAAGTCCGGCAGCTGCGCATCACTTCAGGGGTTTCAGGAAATGCACTGGCTACTTCCTCTCCCCCAAACAGTTGGTGTGGTACCACAACCCAGGTCTGTGGAGCGCCGGGGACTTACTGTGCAGTGGGGGGGGAAGGGGGGAATCCCCAGTCCTCCTTTGTGGGGGGGAGGGGGGAGGAGTCCCAGGAGGAGGCATGCGCTGGGGCTTACCCCTGGGAGGGGGGAAGGGTCCTGGGAGGAGGTGCGGGCTGGGTCTTCCCTCCTCTGCGGGGGGGAGGGGGGTGAGGAGGCATGTGCCGGGGACTCCCTGTACCCTGCCCCCACCAACACTTTGTCCCCACTGGCACCTTGTCCCAACTAGACCCCGGTCCCCAGCACCCACTGGCACCCTTCCCCAGTACCCACTAGCACCTTTCCCCAGTATCATGTCCCCTGCTCCCACCAGCACAGCTGGGGCCATATTAGTGAGGCTTGAGAGGGGTGGGTGGGTTGGAGGAGGTTTTTTTTACATCTCACTTGTGTGGTGTCAACTGACTCTTCTGTGGGTCAGTGACCCCTGACTCAAAACAGGTTCCCGCCCTTCTCATAAATAAAGACAATGCTGAAACTTTGTGTTTGATATATTTTATTTAAAAATGAAGCCTGGCCAACAAGCCCCTAATTGGGGCCAAGCCCCCATCTGGCCACAGCGTCAGAACACTCCTGCACCCCCACATCCTCAGTCTTCTGCCACAACATTCCTGCACCATCCACACTGCAAATCTGTGTCCTGAGCCCATCATACTCCCAACCTCCCTGCCCTGAGTCCCTCACACACCCCAACCCAAACTCCTGCACCCTCACATCCACAAGCCTCATTAATATGACCCCAACTGTGCTGGTGGAAGCAGTACCTCAATCCTCCACCTGACCCCAACATGCCCCAGCCTGGAGCTCCCTCCCTGAGCCAGCATCCTGTCCTCCTGCACCCAAATTCCCTCCCAGAGCTTGTACCTCTCACCCCTTCCCACACCCAAATCCCTCATTCCCACCCCAGAGCCCATACATCCTGTCTCAACCCAGTGAGGATATGGCTAGACTGCAGGAGTTTTTCTGGGATTCCAGAGGTAGCCCAGAAAAACTCTTCCACGTCCAGGGGCATGTTTGTTCTTCCACTTTTTTTAGCACTCTGTCCCTGCCCCATGCTCTTTCGGCAACCCAAGGGAGCTTCCAAAAGAAGGGGTTTTTCTGACATTTGGCCCAGTCTAGACAGGCCAAATGTTGGAAAAACCTCTTCCTACAGAAGAATAGAAAAAAAAAGCAGCAGTGTAGCCGTACCCTGAGAGTGTATAAGGGCTGGGGATAGCAAGTGATGGAGAGGAGGAGAACAGTGAGGGCGGAGCTTCATGGAATGGGTGGGGTCTTGAGGGAAGGATGAGGTGGTAGATCTTGGCTTGTTCTGACATTTAAAAAGTTATCGGATATAAAAAGGTTGGAGACCACTGCCCTACCTGAAGGTATAAAGGATGGAGTGGGTTCAACCATTGCAACCATTTACCACAGAATTCAGGCATTATAGACTGCAGGAGGAGGGAAGGAGGCTGGATTGTGAAATACATGTGGCCAACACATCTCAAAGAATCAGAGGCTGTGTCTACATTGGCGCGATCTTGTGCAAAAGTGGCCGCTTTTGCGCCAAAACTTGCTGCCTGTCTACACTGGCAGGGAGTTCTTGCGCAAGTACACTGACGTTCTAATGTATGAAATCAGTGCTTCATGCACAAGAACTATGATGATCCTGCTCAGGAGCTGTTCTTGTGCAAGAGGCCAGTGTAGACAGGCAACATGAATTTCTTGAGCAAGAAACCCCTATGGCTAAAATGGCCATCAGAGCTTTCTTGCGCAAGAGAGCGTCTACACTGGCATGGATGCTCTTGCGCAAAAGCACATCTCTTGCGCAAAGGCACATGCCAGTGTAGACGCTGTCTTCTGGAAGAGTTTTTGCACAAGAACTCTTCCGCAAAAGAGTTCTTGCGCAAAATCATGCCAGTGTAGACGTAGCCAGAGTTACTGTTGAGTAACTAGTGACTATCTACATGTATTCCACTTCTGGTGACTGGGAAACAGTGACCTCATAAACAGGAGGTTGGGTGTGTGCAATGATTGCAGGCCAATGCTGCCAAAGCAGCTGTCAGATATGGAGGCTTTGTACAGGGAATAGTGTGTGTGTGCACGCACTGATCCCTGTATAGTGGTGCGGCAAATTTCTGCCATGGGTACTCTGCTTGCTACGGAGGCTGCCTGAGCCCTGGGGGAGTGAGCTCTAACCAGCTTGTGTGAATCCAATCTAGCATGATTTAAAGCAACTAGAAAACCATTTAGATAGCAAAAGGCCAGGCAATATTTACTGTACCTGCAAATGCTACTAAGAGCATAGGTCAGTTCCTGAAGGACAATATGCTGTCAAGGTAACATACAAAACCTGTCTCTACTTCAAATATGCAATCTGTTCTCCCAACCCCTCCTTCCCGGTCCCCAGCTGGAATGGGGCTAGGAAAGAAAACAGGCAGGTGAATCAGTGAATCATCTATTCAAATGAAAACAACCTTAGGTAAAAAGCTATGGTGAGACCTGTGAGCAGGACCCTATCAAATTCATAGCCATGAAAAACACGTCAGACCATGAAATCTGATCTTTTGTGTGCTTTTGCCCTATACTACTCAGATTTCACAGGGAGAAACCAGAATGTCTCAAATGGGGCAGGGGGAGGTTGAAAGGTTATTTTAGGGGAGATTGTGGTATTTCCACCCTTGAGAACAAAAGAACGACCATACTGGGTCAGACCAAAGGTCCATCTTCCCTAGTGTCCTGTCTGCTGACAGTGGCCAATGCCAGATGCCCCAGAGGGGAGGGAACACAATAGGTAATCATGGGATCCTTCTCCTGGCATCCATTTCCAGACAAACAGGCTACGGATACAATTCTTACCCATCCTGGCTAATAGCCATTGATGGACCTAACTTCAATGAATTTATCTAGCTCTTCTTTGAACTCTCTTAAAGTCCTAGTCTTCACAACCTCTGGCATGGAGTTCCACAGGTTGATTGTGTGCTGAGTGAAGAAAAACTTCCTTTTGTTTTAAACCTGCTACCTATTAATTTCATTTGGTGACCCCATGTTCTTATATTGGGGAAATAATTAAATAACTTCCTTATTCACTTTTTCTACACCCGTCATGATTTTATAGACCTCTATCATATCCCCCCCCTTAGTCTCCTCTTTTGTAAGCTGTAAAGTCCATGTCTTTGTAATCTCTTCATATGGGACCTGTTCCAAACCCCTAATAATTTTTGTTGCCCTTCTCTGAACCTTTTCCAATGCAATATTTTTTTTTTAGATGAGGTGACTACTAGGGATGTTAAATTTTGAGTAATTGAATAGTCAATAAGGCAAAAGTGCTGCATGAAGCCCGGGATCAGCTGGGGACTCCCCTGCTGACCCCGGGCTCCATGCGGCACTGCCACTTTGAAATGCTGTGGGGAGCCTGACGCTGGGCTCCTTGCGGCATTTCAAAGTGGCAGCGCCCTGTGGAGTCCGGGAAAAGGTGGGGACTCCCACCAGCCTGGGCCAGCCAGGGCAGAACTCTGGGATCTGTCAGAGGGGGGCCTGGCCTGGGGGCAGAGCATGGGTGGGGCTATTCTAGGCTACAGCCTCCTTCTGCCTACAGGAAGGAGATTCAGGACTTCATTGTTGTCTTTTAAGATCAAGCAAATAACCCATAATCAGAGGCTTGATGAATTTTTCTGCCTTTCTGCATGAATTGTCTCTGAGTAGTTCATGAGTCTCTCTAATGTTCTAGTTCCTCTAACATACTTGCTGAATAATTACTATGAAGAGTTGTTGTTGGTCTGAATCTCATTTGAGATCACTTTATTCTGATCATTCACTATCTGAAATTCAAGGTTGATGGTTAGTTTCAAAGTCAGGACTCCTATTCCCAACTCTGCCACTGGCAGTGTGGGGTAAAACAAGTCCCTTCACTTTTCTCAGCCTTGGTTTCTCCTTCTGTCAAATAGGGTTAACGATCCTCTTATGGCAGGTTGGTGGTTGGGGAGCTGTGACATTTGAGAGTGTCACTAGCAACAATGTATGTATGACATGAGGTGTCCTATCATGTTGAGTCATGGCAGATTATGATGTAATGCAGGAAAACCCTGTTTATCTAACTCTCCATTATCTGTCTTTCTGTATTAACTGAACAACCAGCGCACACAGGGCCACAAGTAGCTCATTTCTCTTGTGGCCACCAGATGGCGCTGCAGTCTCACACCTTCCCATTCTCCAGATTATCAGAATCTGAATCTGTTCTGAACCCAATTCCAATTCTATTCAGCAAACGTGGTTCTGCTGTTTAATAGTTGAAATATCCTATTTTACTTGTATTTTATTATTTTAAATAATTAAGAGGAGCAACTACTCCTAGAACCATAGAATCCTAGGGCTGGAAGAGACCTCAGGAGGTCATCAAGTCCAACCCCCTGTCCAAAGCAGGACCAACCACAACTAAATCATCCCAGCCAGGCCTAGACCTCTCCCAGTGCAACTTAAGACCATTGCTCCTTGTTCTGCCATCCATCACTACGGAGAACAGCCTTTCTCCATCCTTTTTGGAACCTCCCTTCAGGAAGTTGAAGACTGCTATCAAATCCCCCCTCACTCTCCTCTGATTGAATCACCTTATCTCATTTTCTAGATTACAGTTTTGTCTCCTCTTTGTGTGCGATGAGACATTTTTGACAGTGTGCGTCAAACAGGAGAGGCTTTTGTTTTGCAAAAAAATTTTTTTGCAAAGAGTTTTGGTCCAAATCCATTTTATTATTGCAAAAAACAAATTTGTTAAATCTTACTGGGATTTTCCAGCAGAAAACTGTTTCAGTGAAAATTTTCCCACTATTTCAATTCTTTGGCTCTATCCTTGCCCCTGGAGGGCTTCTTGGCTGTTGGTTAGAGCAAGAGAAAGAACTGTTGCCTTTTGTCTCTGGCTGTGCCATTGCCTTACTGTGTGACCTGGGCTAGGTCATTTCCCTTCTATGTA
This sequence comes from Pelochelys cantorii, assembly GCA_032595735.1. Classification (NCBI taxonomy): domain Eukaryota; kingdom Metazoa; phylum Chordata; order Testudines; family Trionychidae; genus Pelochelys; species Pelochelys cantorii. Next base: position 23,067,344 of record CM064326.1, read on the forward strand.
CCTCAGGGTCCCAATCTGTTCAATGGGAAGAGGGCACAGTCTCTAATTTCTGGCAATCGCGAGTCTGAGTAAGAGAATGGGCATTAAAACACTTTGTGGAGAAGAAAGGGTTGTTTCAAAGTGTTGAATGCCATGGTGTTCTAAAATTTGCTAACATGTCTTGACCAAAGAAACAAAAATGGTGGGGACAAGTTTTAACCATTGTTTCCTTGCTTAGCTTTTGTTGCCATAACAAACCAGGTGATATACAAGGGTGTGTCTAGACTACAGGGTTTTTTTTGAAAAAAGTGGCCTTTTTTCAAAAAAGCTTCCCCTACATCTAGACTGCCACCGCATTCTTTTGAAATTAAATTGAAAGAACGCGGCGGTTTTTTCGACCATGGTACACCTCATTTTATGAAGAATAACGCCTTTTTTCGAAAGTGCTCTTTCAAAAAAAGGCGTTATTGAATGCAAACAGGGCTTTTTTGAAAGAGAGCATCCAGACTGCCTGGGTGCTCTCTTTCAAAAAAATAGTTCGCTTTTTTGAAAGAAGTGGTTGCAGTCTAGATGCTCTCTTTCGAAAGAGGCTTGCAGTCTAGACGTAGCACAAACATTCTCTTCTCAGATCCTAGAAAAAGAATATCTTCATAGCCATTAACAAGATAGTACCCATGACTAAAAAGGGGAACTAAGAGGACTGGGAATTAGTTGGCATCATTTTGATACATAGAACAAATTATTAAACAATTAGTTTGTAAGCACTTAAGGGTATAACGACTAGTAAGCCTGGATTTAGCAAGAACAATTCATTCCAAACCAACTCCATTCCTTTTAGTCAGGGTTACTAGAGTCAGTGATAGCACAAAATCTCAGCCCCTTGGGGCTGGGAAATGACTCATTTGCACAACACGTGCAGCCGCCCATTGACCCTGACCCACCTCTTTCCCCCTCAGCATGTCAAGCCAGCTTCTGGATCAGGTCCAGAGTGTCCTAGGGGAGAGCCAGGGCCATAAGGTGCTGCACAGCCTTGCTCCAGTTCACCATCACCCTCACTGAATCTGACCTAAGTGACCTCTGACCCCTCTTCCTGACTTTCGGTGTAAGCGGGCTGTCTCTGACAAACTGTAGGATCTGCTGCAGTGCAGGGGTTGGGGGTTAGGAGTGTTCCCCTTGGGGAGGCAGAGTCAGAGCAGGGAGGTTTGAGTCAAGATCTTCTTTGCCTGCTTAAGTGATAAGCCTGGGCCTCAAAGAAGACCCTACTCCAGCCCCTGCTCCCACCAGGTTTGTTCCTGGCCTTATCATCATGGAGCAACTGGGGGCAAGTCCTCATGGCGCAGGTTGCCCATATCCCTTTGCTCCAGGCTACCTTGGAGCAAAGAGACTTAAGAGTCGAACTTTAGCTCCTCTCCCTGAGCATATCCTGCAGAGAGACTTGTGGGAGAGAGAATCCTGGCCCAAGGGACACTGAGAGCTGACTGTAGATTGCTGATGGGGACCCCTCTTCTCTTCCTTCCATTAAAACTCAGCACATTTCTCCAGTATTGAAATCTTGTGGCTCAACTGAGTCTGTATATCTGTGACCCAGCCAAGGACATCATAGCAGAGACTGTATTTCCCAGCTGTACCTGCTGCTGTGACACCAGAGGGGTACGGAAACCTAGCTGTTGAGATGGGACCCAGTAGAACAGTGGTTCCCAATCTTTTTTATACCACCGACCCGCAAACTCATTCAAAAACTGTTGGTGGACTAGCACTGAACTATTTGCATATTCATAATGGTGATTAATTTATTTGCATATTCATTATGGTAATTTTAGCCCAGAGTATATCAGGCAAATCAAAGGAGGGGGGGACATGATGGTTAACAAGAATTTGAAAAACTGCTGCGCACACATTAAAAAAACCCAATAAAATAGTTGCTAGTATTTGTTAAAGAGTATTCTCCGGTCCAAACCATTTGCCTCAATTGCACCAGAATTAAAGAGGCAGTAGTTAACAGGCCTGACAGTGCTGACATATTCTGCACATTCATATTTTCCTATGCACTTAATAATGCATAATAATAATGTGTGTACCCACTGGCTGGGAGCAACTGGAGGCCAGGGGAGGCTCCTGCTGAATGGAGAAGGAGGAGAATGGTGTCACAGAGGCAACTGCCCAACATGGGGCACTTGGCCGCAGCAGCTGGGGTAGCTGCTCTCCACACGGACCTGCCAACTAGGCTGCAAAGGGGCTGCCAGAGCAAGAACAGGGGCAACAATGAGGCTGCCTCAGTAGGGACAGCCTCATCGCGTTCCCAGCTCCAGCCGCAGCACACCTAGCTGCCAGCTGCCCCACTTACCCTGCTGTTGCGTGGGGAAGCGGGTGGGAAGAGAATTTCCTGGGAACCCCAGAGGGTGGAGCTAAATAAAAGCTGGGGGCATGGCCTGCCAATATGCCACAGCCCAGCAAACAGGAGTTCACGGCCCGCTGCTGCCCTGTGGACTGGCAGTTGGGAACCACTGCAATAGAAGACTTAGGCTGAAGGAAGCTGGGCAATGGCAAGCCTGACAAAATGAGCCCCTTCCCATCTGAGACTGACCCCACTGAGGTATTGGGACCTGTGACGGGGTGTGTATACCCCACACTGAACCAGGAGGGGTTAAAACACTGTGGGCAGAGGGAGCCCTGCCCCTCCAACCAGACAGGGCATGCTCCAAATGCTGGAGCAGTATAAAGGGAAGTAGCTCAGCTCATTCTGAGCCGACCGCTGGAGGAGAAGGACCTCCTGCAGAAGCTCCAGTGACTGTCTTGAGCTACCAGTGCTGGAGGAGCCCCTGGGAGAGGTGGCTGCAGGGGAACTGGAAGACCTAGAGACCACATGGACTGTCCCCACACCAGTGCTAGTAGGAAGTGCCCTAGGGAAGGGGCAGGAGCAGTATCTCCCACTCAGGTGAGCTTGATGTGTTGCAGTTGAATTCCCCACTGAGCGAGTGGTACAGCATGCTGCCACTGACAGAGCCCTGGGTTGAGGCCTGGTGGAGTAGGGTGGGCCTGGGTCCCTGTACTGGGGCTATTGCCCCCAAATATTGATGCTGCCCTGAACTAAGGGGTACCCCTTATTGACTGTGGTCAGTAGGCCTTGCTGCCCTGAACTATGGACTACCCCTCAGTAACTCTGGCCATGAGGCTATGCCCTGATCTAAGGGCTACTCCTTATTAACGCTAGCCATTAGACTGTACTTCTCAGGCTAGAAGGCTGTTGGTACAGATGGATGAAGATTGCTGCTAGGTGGTGTCCTCACCCCTGGATACTTGCACCCCAAGGGATGGGGTGTGCATGCACCATGACAGGACCCCTGCCAAAACCTGCTGACTCCTCTGAGATTGCTCCAGATGGAGGATGAGTCTTTTTCTCTTTCTCCCCAATTTAGGATCAGATCTTCCCAACTACAGACCAGGATACTCCATCCATTGGAATGAGCCTTGCTGTTCTGTTGGGCCAGGGATGCAGTGAGAGTTCCTCCGAGTATATATGCACTACGGATGTAAAATCCCATTTAATCAATTAACCGGTTAAATAGGGGCAGGTGGAGGGCTGGCTGGGCTGAAGCAACCCAGCAACATGGGCAGAGGCTGTTCCAGATGGGCTGGAGAGCCACCGCCTGCAGTGGGCCCTGCTGGGCCACCAGTTAACTGGTTAACCATTAACATCCCTAGTATCCACCATTGGGAATGGCAGGTTGTAGGCACTGAAACCAGAATGAGAAACCTGACTTCATCTCTTTCTTTCTCTCCCACGGTATGTCTACACTAGCTCGTTAGTTCGAGCTAGGTAGGCAAATGAGGGCAACCGGAGTTGCAAATGAAGCCTGGGATTTAAATATCCCAGGCTTCATTTGCATGTTCCCGGGCACCGCCATTTTTAAATCCCCCTTAGTCCGAACTCCGTGCCCATGGCTACACGTGGCACGGACTAGGTAGTTCAAACTAAAGATTCGGATTCGAACTACCGTTAAGAACATAACATAAGAACATAAGAATGGCCGTACTGGGTCAGACCAAAGGTCCATCTTGCCCAGTATCCTGTCTGCCGACAGTGGCCAGCACCAGGTGCCCCAGAGAGGGTAGACCGAAGACAATGATCAAGCGATTTGTCTCCTGCCATGCCTCTCCAGCCTCTGACAAACAGAGGCCAAGGACACCATTTTATCCCCTGGCTAATAGCCTTTTATGGACCTAACCTCCATGAAATTATCTAGCTTCTCTTTAAACTCTGTTATAGTCCTAGCCTTCACAGCCTCCTCTGGCAAGGAGTTCCACAGGCTGACTACACGCTGTGTGAAGAAGAACTTTCTTTTATTAGTTTTAAACCTGCTACCCATTAATTTCATTTGGTGTCCTCTAGTTCTTCTATTTAGGGAACTAATAAATAACTTCTCTTTATCGGCCCTCTCCACACCACTCATGATTTTATATACCTCTATCATATCCCCCCTCAGTCTCCTCTTTTCTAAACTGAAAAGTCCCAGTTGCTTTAACCTCTCCTCATATGGGACCCGTTCCAAACCCCTAATCATTTTAGTTGCCCTTTTCTGAACCCTTTCCAAGGCCAAAATATCTTTTTTGAGGTGAGGAGACCACATCTGTACACAGTATTCAAGATGTGGCCGTACCATAGTTTTATACAGGGGCAGTAAGATATTCTGGGTCTTATTTTCTATCCCTTTCTTAATAATTCCTAGCATCCTATTTGCCTTTTTGACTGCCGCTGCACACTGTGTGGAAGTTTTCAGAGAACTGTCCACGATAACTCCAAAATCTCTTTCCTGATTTGTCGTAGCCAAATTAGCCCCCATCATACTGTACGTATAGTTGGGGTTATTTTTCCCGATGTGCATTACTTTACACTTATCCACATTCAATTTCATTTGCCATTTATTGCCCAATCACTCAGTTTGGTGAGATCTTCTTGGAGTCCCTCACAGTCTGCTTCTGTCTTGACTATCCTAAACAGTTTGGTATCATCTGCAAACTTTACCACCTCACTGCTTACCCCTTTCTCCAGATCATTTATGAATAAGTTGAACAGGATTGGTCCTAGGACTGACCCTTGGGGGACACCACTAGTTACCCCTCTCCATTCTGAAAATTTACCATTTATTCCTACCCTTTGTTTCTTGTCTTTTAACTAGTTCTCAATCCAAGAAAGGACCTTCCCTCTTATCCCATGGCCATGTAATTTACACAAGAGCCTTTGATGAGGGACCTTGTCAAAGGCTTTCTGAAAATCTAAAAATCTGAAAATCCTCATTCCACGAGGAGTAACGGTAATTCGAATTAGGATCTTTAGTTCGAACTACCTAGTCCGTGCCGCGTGTAGCCGCAGGCACGGAGTTCAGACTAAGGGGGATTTAAAAATGGCGGCGCCTGGGAACATGCAAATGAAGCCCGGGATATTTAAATCCCGGGCTTCATTTGCAACTCCGGTTGCCCTCATTTGCCTACCTAGCTCGAACTAATGAGCTAGTGTAGACATACCCCCAGGGCTGTTGATACATGATGCCTGAGACATTTGGTGCAGGGAGTGGCACCAGGATAGCTGGCTACATAAACATTGCCAGCCCAGGGTGAGGGAGGTAAGTACCTAGCTCAGAGTGTGGGGCTGGTGAGGTGTCCCTGCAGTGACTTCATCCTGGAAACTTACTTATTTTTAGTTCATAGATTTCCTTGTTCAGATCTGGAGAAGAGCATGGTATTAAAGGTCTGGGTTGGAGGAACCTTGCTAATGGTCATGGTTTCGTGTGCTCCAGGGATCCCACTGCTACATGGCATGAAAAAAATCTTTGGGTGGGTGAGTCACTGCAAGATTGTATCTCTGGGAATCCATTGCATGTCCCTGTCTACCTGGCTGATAAATGAGCATCTGAGAGGAGAGCCACTGGCTTGGTGACTGAGCATGACACACCCAGCTATTACCTGACCAGATCCTTGTTGGGTTCCCAGACAGAAGGTGGGATTTGCCATCACAAGTCAGGCAGAACACACACACCCCCCTCTGCCAAGGAACTATGGTCTCTGGTGAGGTTACAATGTCCTTCTCGAGCTGCAGTTTGGATTCCCCTTGGAACAAACTCATGTGCTGCAGCCACCTAACACAGTTACTAGAGAAATCACTAAGGGGAGGGACTAGAGCTTTGGTGTGTCAGCTCCAAAAGTCCCATGCACGCACCTAGCAACTACTCCCAGGAAGTATCTCTGCTGGAGGCAACAGAAGGGCCCCTGGTGTGTCCCAGAGCTGCACTCCAGAGCATGCTTGCTCACCCACATAGATATTCCCAGCACTTTATGGCCCCTGCTGTGACTCCCTCACCCCCTTGCAGTAACAGCCTCTAGGCTTTTGATCCATCACTGTGTGCAACTCAGCCGCCAGACATCAATACCATTCCAGCCCCAGGGTTTGGAGCCTGGCTCTGGGCAAGCATCTAAAGGCTCATGTTCTATAGATTTCTGGTTTTCAGAAATATTGTCTCAGAGGCAGAGAAAATCACTCCTCCAAACAGCAGCTCTTGCCATCTATGACCCCTTGCTCTAGATCAGCCAGGCTGGGCTGGTCCTAGCCAGTTCAATTCTGGGGAAAGTTGGTCAGCCAATGGGCGATGAGGTAAGCAGTTGGAATAAGCTCATGAGTTTGGGGGTGGTGACCACTGCCTTTCTCTTCTAAGAGCGCATTTGCTCTTCCACCAAAAAAAGCAGAACAGACGCGTTCCCTAGACGCGGCGGAATTTTAAAACCCACCAGTTTAGATGTACTCTAGGTCATGGAAATCCTTTCTATCCTGTTGCTATTAAGTGGCTGGACAGCAACAAGCCTGGAGGGGAATGAAAGTCAGAGTTGGAGCCAGCTTGTCCCTGAGCAGTTCAGAATCAGCTCTTTAGCAAGGCTGTCTAATTACAAGCATTACATCACCAGGAGCTGCAATTGCTCATGGTAGGGGCAAGAAAATGTGCTAGTGATGTCTATGAGCCTTTCTTGCTCCACAGGGCCTTAGCTCAGTTCCCAGAGCTACCATTTAGAGTTGCCCCTGTCACTGGCAGCTTTGGGGGGGCAGGATGATGTAGAGCTGTTGCATTACCTTTGCCATGGCAAACTGAGTCGGCAGAGCTGAAGCACAAGAGCTGGGGGAAGGTTGCTTTGCTGCTGCCCTGTTCTGGGGAGAATTGGATGAATCAAGCAGTGACAACTGTTGATCAGCCCCATTCACTAAGGCTGCCATCTTGCAGCTTCACCATGAATCAGTGAGAGTCACTTGGGGAAGGGGCTCAACATCCCTCATCCCACATTATTGCTACTAGAAAACCTCCCAACCCCTCTGGTAGAGTCCTCTCCCGACCCTACCTAGTTTGAGTGAGTTGTGGAGGAGAGATTCTGGTAACATGGGCTGCATCAACCAGTAGGTTTGGAGGTGGAACAGCTGTCAAAGGGAGGCTGGGGGAATTGAGACTGGAGTTCACCCTACAGTGGGTAGATTGTTTAGCACTAGAGATCACCAGAGAGGAAGACAAGAATCAATCCCGGGGTCTAGAGAGTAAATCTATCCCTGAGAGATGACCAGGTACTACATGGAAATGCTGCTGGTTTCTATTGCCATTAATCCCCCTGATTTCTGGGGGCATCCAGGTCTCTGTCAGGTTCTTATTCTCTTGCAGCAGGAGGACATCATGGACAAGGTAATGTGCCAGCTCCATGCTGTCCATACTTTTGCCAGATGCTGGAGGCAATGTAGGGTGTGTGGCTCTCAGGATGCCTATGATGGACTGTATAAACCCCACACTGGGCCAGGAGGCAGTCCTGAGTTGCCTGGATCCCATCTCACTGCAGTTACTGAACCTGCTTTAGCTGGAGGAGGAGTGTGAAAGCAGAGAAAGCACCTACCTTCACAGAATACTAGGACTGGAAGGGACCCCGAGAGGCCATCGAGTCCAGTCCCCTGCCCTCATGGCAGGACCAAATACTGTCTAGACCATCCCTGATAGACATTTATCTAACCTACTCTTAAATATCTCCAGAGATGGGGATTCCACAACCTCCCTGGGCAATTTATTCCAGTGTTTAACTACCCTGACAGTTAGGAACTTTTTCCTAATGTCCAACCTAAACCTCCCTTGTTGCAGTTTAAACCCATTGCTTCTTGTTCTATCCTCAGAGGCCAAGATGAACAAGTTTTCTCCCTCCTCCTTTTAGATACCTGAAAACTGCTATCATGTCCCCCCTCAATCTTCTCTTTTCTAAACTAAACTAACTCAATTCTTTCAGTCTTCCTTCATAAGTCATGTTCTCTCGACCTTTAATCATTCTTGTTGCTCTTCTGCACCAAAAAAACCACTGACAACTTTCTCAACTTTCTCAACAGGAGCCAACCTGACATGTGTCAAGCTCCTTATCAATATGGGACAGTCACAGCTTCTTTCTGAGCAGATACTCACCAGGGCTGAGCTTAGTAGATTTGATGCACATGGCACCACCTAGTGGTATAACAGTATAATATAGTTAAGAATTCTACTATACAAGCCACTACTCAAAATGGGACACACACCCATGCACCAAACTCACTCACCCTTCTCACCATAGGAGGGCTTCTCACACAGAGAGATTACAGCTGCACCCTGTTCCTCCCTTATTCACCCACCTACATACCGCTCACTCACATACCACTTTGGATCTCTGCAAACATAGTCACATCACACAAACAGGTCACCTCTAAAGACTACCCCCTCTTTAGAGAAACCCATATCTATCCCCAGCTTTCTCTTCATTCAAAGACACCCTGATACACTCCCCACCTTTCAAACAACTGGCTTCCTCCTCCACTTACTTACAGAAAGAATCCTAAGACCTACACTCCTCGCAGACCCCCTGATGCTGCCCTCCTTCCTGCTCACAGACTCCTGGTTCCTACTAGGGATGTCAATGTGTAGTTGACTACATGATTAACTGATAAGTCTGGGTTTATGGGTTAATCCTGTTGACTTCACACACTTTCCCCCCGCCTTACAGTCTCTGTATCAGCTGTCTCCCCCCATCTTAAAAGCTGGCTCCCTGGCTGAGCACTGGCTCCATGGAGCTGCCTCCCCCTTTCCCCCCCAGTCAGCAGTAGGGGTAGGGGGCAGAGGAGGCTGCTATGGAGCAGGCTCTGTCCGCAGCGGGTCTGGGCTTGCCAGGTATGGAGGCTGCTCCATGGGATGCAGGCACAGCCTCTGTCTGTGGGGAGTTGAGGCCCCCCCACAGATAGGGACTGCTGCCTCTGATTCAGAGGCAGTAGAGTGGGGTGTCAGGGGGCTTCCCGGGAGTGAGGCCGGAGATCAGTGGCTGCTGACCATGACCCTGGGGATTATCAAATAATCGTGCAACCGATAATATTTGGTGTGGTTACATGATTATTCAATTACAGGGTATCTAACATCCCTAGTACCTACACCCCTCATACACACCTTGTCATTGCCCTTCCCCTCACAGACCCCCTGGTATCTACACCCTCATACACACCCTGACAGACCCCCCCCCCCGATACTTACACCTCTCTCACACTCTCTGACACTGCCCTCCTCTCTTCACAGACCCAAGACCTACATCCCCACACTGCCCTCCCCCAACCCAGGGACAGCCCCCCGCCCCCGCCCAACATTTCCCTTTCCCCTGTGACAATGGCCCTAGATACCCTCCACACAGCCCTCCCCCGCCCCAAGGGCTGGAAGTGATTGACACAGGAAGTGTACACTTGTTGCTATAGCAACCCTTCTGCAGCAGGCACAGAGAGGAGGCTCCTGAGGAACCAACATGCCTACAAATGCTGCTGCGGCTGCTACTCCAGCTGGTGAGCCCGGCTCAGTGTGTCCCCCCCCCCCAGCACACAGGGTGCTGCTTCTCCAAAAGGCTGGAGCCACAGGATTAATAACCGGGGAGGGGGGGTGGGCAGAGGCAGGGGAGAAGCCGGGTGGAGAGGGAGATTATTCCGACTGATCCTTCCCCTCTGCCCGGCTCCGTGTAGACTGGAAGCTGTACTCCAGCATCCGGTAATGGCATGGCGTAGCACTGGGGTGTCACTGCACTCTCATGCAGTGGGTTTCTCCTGCAAGACAAATGAAGTGGGTATTTGTTAGTCTCAAAGGTGCCACAGGACAGCTGCTTGTTTTTAAAGTTACAGACTAACAGAGCTACCCCTCTGAGCTTTGTTAAAAATAGGGTTATGGCATGACCCATAGGTGTCAGGACACCTGGGCTGTGTCTATACTGATTATTTTCAGGCATAACGGCTTTGCGCAAGAGGGTTTTTCTTGCGCAGGAAGGGGCAATGTAGACAGCTCCGTCTTGTGCAAGAGCCTCTTCCGCAAAAATGGCGGCTCATTAGTTATGCAAATGAGGCTCGGCGATATTCCATGCTGAGCCTCATTTGCATAGCTCTGGCACAAGATTGCGCCAGTATAGACACAGCCCTGGGTTCTATTCCTGGCTGTACCAGTGATGACTCACTGTAAAATGAGCTCACTTTGGGATGTTTTGAGGTTCCTAATTAAAGTCTGCAAGTGGCTCAAAGAGTTATGATTGCTATTATCATACCATCTTTGCTTCTGTGCACTCTGAAATACCCATTTAAAGGTGCAGTGTGGAGCTGATTTAAATTTTTTATTAATTAACAAAACCTGGACGAGTCAATGTTGTTTCTTCTTCACAGGGTTCATAATGAACCTACTCATTTTTGATTTTTTTTTTACCTCAAGAATAATAGTGAAATTTTCACCCAGTTGTCACCAGAATGATCATTGATTTTTTTGTTTACTGAAAACTGGGTTTTCTGTTAATGAAAAATGTCTATAACTGTTTTGATAATGGTTTCAATAAAAATTAATAAAATGTGACAAATAGGGAGCTAGCTGGGAAGTAGTATAGATGATTAAGAACATAAAAATGACCATGAGGGATCAGACCAAAGATCCATCTATCCCACTATCCTGTCTTTTCACAGTGGCCAAAAGAGTGAACAGAACAAATAATCATCAAGTGATCCATTCCCCGTTGCCCATTCCTAGATTTTGGCAAACAGAGGCTAAGAACAGCACCTTGCCCATCCTGGATAATAGTCATTGGTAAACCCATCCTCCATGAATTTACATCATTCTTTTTTAATCCTGTTATAGTCTTGGCCTTCACAACATCCTCTGGCAAAGAGTCCCACAGGTTGATTGTGCATTTTGTGAAGAAATACTTCTTTTTTGTTTGTTTTAACTTGATGCCTATTATTTTCATTTGGTAACCCCTAGTTCTTTTGTTTTGAGGAGTAAATAGCACATCCGTATTTATTTTTTCCATTGCAGTTATGATTTTATAGATCTCTAGCATATTGCCTCTTAATTGTCACCTAGAATGTCCTTAACATTTCACATTGTAGATTTCAGTATATCTGCAGTTTTAGAGGGTCACTGTCCATTCCACAGAAAATGGGAAGTGCAAACTTCTCCCTCTATACTAACTGGATGTTTCCAAGGAAACTTCGCAAGTCAAAATTCACCATGTTTGCGAGCCCTTCTGTGTGTTTGCGCTATGGAAAATATTTCATTGCATTAGCATTGTCAAAATGCCAACATGTACTTCGTGTGGGACAGATTCTCAGCTGTTGTCAATCAGAATAGTTCCACTAAATTCTGTTGGGTTACTGTACTAAAGATACTGATGACACTGCCTCTGAAAATAAACAAACAAAAACAAGCAATCCCTGCCCAAAACAAAACAAAAACTTCCCCAAAGCCACGAATCAGAAAATAAACTCCCAAGATCTTTCAGGCTTCAACCATCTTTTTGGTCTGTGCTTGGTCAGCACCTAATGCAGTGGAGCTCTGGGTCCATAAGTGAGGCTTCTCAGTGCCACTGCAATACAAATAAATAACTAACAATGCTGTGGGGAGACAGACAGAGGAAAACACTTGTTAGGGACATTCATGCACTTTTTACATAAATTGCTTGGTACTTTTCCTAATAATACTTAGCGGCTGTGTCTAGACTGGCCAGTTTTTCCGCAAAAGCGGCCGCTTTTGCGCAAAAACTTGCCAGCTGTCTACACTGGCCGTTTGAATTTGCGCAAGAGCACTGACGTTCTAATGTAAGAAATCAGTGCTTCTTGCGCAAATACTTTGATGCTCCCGTTCGGGCAAAAGTCCTTTTGCGCAAGACCTTTTGCGCAAAAGGGCCAGTGTAGACAGCTCAGTTTTGTTTTGCGCAAAAAAGCCCCGATGGCTAAAATGGCGGTCAGGGCTTTCTTGCGCAAAAGCGCATCTAGATTGGCCACGGACGCTTTTGCGCAAAAAGTGCTTTTGTGCAAAAGCGTCCGTGCCAATCTAGACACTCTCTTGCGCAAATACTTTTAACGGAAAACTTTTCCGTTAAAAGCATTTGCGCAAATTCATGCCAGTCTAGACGCAGCCAGCATGTGTGGCTGCGTCTAGACTGGCAAGATTTTGCGCAAAAGCGGCTGCTTTTGCGCAAAAACTTGCCAGCTGTCTATACTGGCCGTTTGAATTTGCACAAGAGCACTGACGTTCTAATGTAAGAAATCAGTGCTTCTTGCGCAAATACTTTGACGCTCCCGTTCGGGCAAAAGGGTCAGTGTAGACAGCTCAGATTTGTTTTGCGCAAAAAAGCTCTGATGGCTAAAATGGCGATTGGGGCTTTCTTGCGCAAAACCGTGTCTAGATTGGCCAGGGATGCTTTTGCGCAAAAGTGCTTTTGCGCAAAAGCATCCATGCCAATCTAGACACGCTTTTGCGCAAATACTTTTAACGGAAAAACTTTTCTGTTAAAAGTATTTGCGCAAAATCATGCCAGTCTAGACGTAGCCTATATGTTTTAACATCTCAAATTGCTTTACAGTGTTGAGGAGTATTATTATTCCTACTTTGCACAGGGAGAGATTGAGGCATAAATTGGTCAAGGCCCACATTTTGAAACGTATGTGATCTGTAGCATTGGATCCTATATCTGTGAGGATATTCATCACCTTGACAAACCAATGAAATAACACAACAGTGCATTTTTATTGCACTCCTGTTGAAGATGGTTCTTTGTTGTCATCTTATTAGCCATTTTGAGTTACTTTTAAACTTTGCTGTCTGAAGTTAACTCTCTGTAACCATACAAGGGGGCTTGTTACCAGATCATTTATTTAGGTTTGCAAATTTTGGCCCTAAGAGTGCATCTACACTGCACCCTTATCTCGAAACAAGCTATGCAATTTGAGCTATGCAAATTGCGTAGCTTATGTCAAGTTAATTTCAAAATAGCTTATTTCATAATTTGGCGCTGTCTACACAGCGCCAAATTTAGAAATAAACCGCTCTTCCGAAATGTCCCTTAATCCTCATGGAACGAGATTTACAGGGATGTCAGAATAGCATGCCCATTATTTCAAAAGATATTTTGAATATCTATTATGAATAGCTATCATGGAATAGCTATTTTGGGATACCAGAAGTATCCTGAAATAGTGCCACAGTGTACACATACTGTAAGTGACTTAAATGGTAGCAGGATGTCAGGCCATAATGACAAGGTGATGGCTACCAAAGAAATACCATAGCTATTCGTAATAGTGAGCAACACTGAATAATTAATAGAGGCAGTGTAGCCTAGTGGATTATGCACTGGACTGGGTTTTATTCCTGGCTCCTCTGCTGGATGACCTTGAACTTGTCTCTTTGTGTCTCAGCTTCTCCATCTGTAAAATGGGGATATTGATATTCTTTGCAAAGTACTTTGAGAACTGCTAATGATAAACACCGTAAGAGATAGGCATTATTATTGGAAAAAGAATCACTTTCTATAGTAATCATCATTCTGGTAGCAAAATGTACTAAAGGATAACCCAGTGTTTCAGTAGGTTTGACAATGTGATAAGGATTCTCACATATATACCATCCAGTTCCACAGCCCCTATTCTGAAAAAGTTAATATTGGCTATGTAACCCTTCTGCTGAGTAGGCCTGGCAGCAACCAGGGCCGGGTTCAATATCTAGGGGTCCATCTCACACAGAACCGGCTCGAGCCCCCACCCAGTAACCTGGGAAATTCACACACCCCTGGGTGCCTCTGAGAGGCAATGCTTCCCCACTCGCAAGCACAGAGTCTGAGTGTAGGAAAGAAACATTTAATGAAATAGAGAGAAGTCATACATCATTAACTTGGGAAAATACCACAAACAGAGTTCATAGCCCAAACATGAGCTAAGCCCCCCCCCCCAAGCCAAGAATCACCCGAAGTCCCAAAGTCCGACACCCCAAAAGTCTCTGTCCCTGGTCAGTGCCGCCCAGAGTCCAGAAGTTCACCTGCAGGGTTTTACCTCCCAACCTGGGTAGAAATGGGGGCGGGGGGATAGATAGGGGCACCTTACATGGTCCGAGGCCGATGGCCCCACCTTGCCGTAGGGTTCTGCTGGAGTCTTTAACGCGAGCCGCTCCTACCAGCTGTGCTGCACTGCTAGTCGCCTGCCGCCACTCCTACCAGCCGCGCCGTGCCGCTGGACACCTGCCACTGCTCCTCGCCTGCTGCTGCTCCTACCAGCCGTGCCGTGCCCCTGGTCGCCTGTCGCCACTCCTCGCCTGCTGCCGCTCCTAACAGCCACGCCACGCCTCTCCTCGCCTGCCACTGCACCTACCAGCCGCACCACACCACTGATCGCCTGCCACCGCTCCTACCAGTGGTTCCCACCAGCCACACTGCTGGCCATCTCCGCTTCCACTGGGTCTGGCTCCCAGCCAAACCAGTGATTTCAACTCTTTAGCCACCACCTAGACTAGCAAAGGATTCCAGCTTCCACTAGCCTAGCAAAAAGACTTCTCATAGAGTCTGTTCTAGGTCAGTCCTTAAAATAAAGGGGGAGGTTAGGCCAATCTTACAACTCACACCTAGCAGGTGTGAAGCAGGCTGACTCAAGCCCTTTAACTCTTCTCCCCAGTTCAGTTTACTCAACTCTGGAAGGAGGGAGGCTTGTTCCTCGGAGACCTCTTACAATGATGGTGTCTCTCCTGCAAGCACTGGTGTTATGTTTTACAGTTCCCACATTTAGGGGTAGCATGATTTGTGACCCCCACAACAGCCCCAAATTATTTACAATACACCACATTCCATTCCAACACTGATCCTCCATCAGCCCTGGCTGAATTGGATTTACATAGCCACACCTCAGATTCCCTCCCCCTCCTGGCATGAGCTGTATTTACATAGCAACAGTTAACAGTTAATTATCTTGCAGAGCTAAACAATTGTAGTGGGCACACCCATGCCCACCGCAGCTCTCTTCTTTCAGCTGGCTGATAGCAAGCAGCAGTTCAGCCCCTGCTTACAGCTATTAGGGATGGGAAGTTTTGTCAGAGTAAAGATCAGATTTATTTTATTGCTGATAGGCATCTTCAGAACTAATAAATGTTTCCGTGTCAGCATCTTCTAATTCATTCCATGTTTCATATCTCCACAATGCAATTCAAGTGGTTAATGGCCAATTGGTATTCTTCAACAGTTGTCAAGAAGAAGCCAAATCATGCTAACATACATGAGGCAGTGAAAGCTGGTGATGTAGAACAACTTGCATCAATGGTGAAAAGTGGAGCCAGTATTAATGAGGTGGATTTAGTACGTAAATTTACACCTTTGCACTGGGCAGCACACTCTGGAAGCCTGGAGGTAAAACAGCTTTTTAGATCGGGGCACAACAGTGTTCTTATGGATCAATGCTTTTCAGGATAGGAGAGACTGAACATAGCTTGGCTGAATCAATGATCTCTTTTATTTATTGCTTAGTAAATACATTCAGCATTAGTAAAGCAGGAACGTATTATGATGACTATACAATTTAAATATGATGCAGAAAATAATATATTAATATGTTATTATTTTTCAGTTTTCTAGACTTATTGGCTGCGTCTAGACTGGCATGATTTTCTGCAAATGCTTTTAACGGAAAAGTTTTTCCGTTAAAAGCATTTGCGGAAAAGAGCGTCTAGATTGGTACGGATGCTTTTGCTCAAAAGTGCTTTTGCGCAAAAGCATCCGTGGCCAATCTAGATGCGGTTTTGCACAAAAAAGCCCCGATCGCCATTTTCGCCATCGGGGTTTTTTTGGGCAAAACAGTTCTCAGTTGTCTACACTGGCCCTCTTGTGCAAAAGCATTTGCGCAAGAGGGCTTTTTCCCGAGCGGGAGAGTCATTGTATTTGCGCAAGAACACTGACGATCATACGTTAGATCGTCAGTGTTCTTGCGCAAATTCAAGCGGCCAGTGTAGACAGCTGGCAAGTTTTTGCACAAAAGCAGCCGCTTTTGCACAAAAACTTGCCAGTCTAGACGCAGCCATTGTGTCTTTCTCATTCCCTAGGCACCTTATGTGTGTTCAGCACCACAGGATTTCTCAGTATGTTTCAGAACAATGCACAGCAGACTTTTCCAGTTCTAACCTAGGCTCCATTTATAGCAGGGGTGGGGAACCTTTTTTTGGTTGGGGGCCACTGGCCTGCTGAAAAATCAGTCGGGGCTCACACACAAGTGAGAAACAAAAAACAAAACTAAGGAAAACAACAAACCAAAAACAAAACAAAAAAAAACCCCAACCCACAAAAAAATCCAAATCCTTACTGACATGGCCCCTGACTAAGAAGGAGAAAGACACTCCCCATAGTCCCCTCACACAGCAGAGTCTAGGGGGGCCCAGCCTAGTAGATTTTGTGTTCTCCAGCCCTGCAGAGGGAAGATAGTGGGCAGTGGGGGGAGGGGGCTGGAGAGCCAGCACAGGCTACCTAGTGCGAGGGGGCCCTGAGCCTGGGGGGATGGATCCAGACAAACCGGGGGCTGCATCTGGCCTTCAGGCCTCAAGTTCCCTGCCCCTGATTTATACTCTTCCTTCATCCCTCAAGTAACCGGCCCAGTCCTCCTCCCCCTCATTTTAGGGAAAGCAGAGGGAAATATGTAAGATTTACAGCAGGTTCTAAAGGTAATCAAAACTGGGCTCTGGCCAACTAGATGAAAAGGGAATTAAAGATTCCAGCTGAAAACTGTGAGACTAGCTCAGTTCCCTTTTATATCAATGGAATGTCAGTTTGAGTACGTCAGGTGACTGGAAAAGGACTTGACGGGACTGTAACCATTCAGGGTTTTCAGGTCAAAATCAGCATTCTGTGATCCATAAATCAGTGGACAATCTCTTCACCAGTGTTATGAGCTTCCATTCTGAACAAGCTGCTGTGTCATATTGTAGCCCCATGTGGAAGGCACTGTAGCAATATAACCTTGAAACAACAAACTGTGGTAAGATCAATATGCCAAAGGAAACGTCTTGCTAAATGCAAATAATAAGTACATTGCTGCTTTCCAGATGTCCAGAAACCTCCAGGGAGCTAGCAAGACCCCAGGTTGTGATCTTTAGAACCAGTTGTGGGCATATTCCATTAATCTGGGATGTTCATGTAATTTCTGCTATTTTTCCAATGATTCTCCCACCCTGCAAGTCAGGTTGTAGTCTTGTTTGGCTTGAGTTACGGAGACAATAGGGGAACCAGTGACAGAACCTCTCTTAAATTGTTGCTGGAGAAAATTTTTTTCACCCTAACAATGAAACTTTTGTCTGATGCTCTGGAGAGCAGCTGGAAGTGACCACTAGAGCACAGAATTACTCTTATGAAAGTGAAGCCTGGTTATGGGGGGATAGGAGGAGAGAAAAGGTACCACAAGTCCAGGGAGCCTAAAAAGAAAAATATAGGGAGACAAATGTTGATTTTGTTCATTGTTTACAATGAACATAATCAGAATTGTAGAGAATGTGTCCATTCCTCCAATTTTTAAATTTATTTTCCACTTCATATTGGAAAGATACATTACGCAAATAGCTCTACAGATTACATCTTAAATCTCTGAAACTGAAATTACAGAAGCTAATAAGATCAATAGTACAGTAAAACCAATAAGGCACGATTGGGTCTGCATTAGTAAGCTATTGGCACATTTCTTGGACGGATGAAGGAATGAAGCTGTAGCTTCCCAATGCAGCAACACCTTAATAATAGATGCCCTGATGTGGCCTATTGTAATAATAGAGAAGTCCGATAATTCTTTCAAATATAATGTCAATGGGTAACTTGCAGTGAACTCTGTTAGAATTGTATATTGCATCAATGATAATAACCTATATTTAAAACAAATATGAATGTCTTTGTTTTGATTGGTAGTGTCTTCACTGGCTGCTCTGGCATGGAGCTAATATAACAGCTTTAGCGATAAGAGATTGGACAGCAGCTCACCTCGCTGCTATCAGAGGTCATGATGCTTGTATGCAGGTAAGCATAAATATTTACATCAAAAGTAAATAGGGCAGATCCTTACCCATTATGAAATGGTGACAGTTCACATCAGCTGAGAATCTGCTCCAGAATCTGGAAAAGAAGTTGTAACAAGATTCATACAGTGCACCATAGTGGGGTATTCAAAGCTGCATAGGATATTTAGATGTCAACTGGATAGCTGTATCCCTTAGATGCCTTTGGAAATCTTAACTAGATATTTTCAGAATTAAAAACATGTCTGATTATAAATAACACAAAAATAGATGTACCTATACGTTATTATTATTTTGTTACGTTCTTTATTGTTTCTATAGTGATAGTGTCTATGAGCCGCAGTCATGGACCAGGATCCCATTGTGCTAGCTGCTGTATAAACCCAGAATGTAAATATGGTCTCTACCCCAAGAGCTTATGATCTAAGAGCAGGGCAAGAGACAACAGGCAGATGCAAGAAGGGGGAGCACAATATACTGCACACATCACTATGATAAAAGACAACATCCATGAACATATTTAATACTCCTTCCTACTTCATTCGGAAGTTACCCTGCTGATTGTAACTTCAAACAACATTTGCCGTTTAATTTTGTAAACTGAATTTCTGTGTTGTAATTATTTAGGCTCTTGTAATAAATGGAGTAAACCTAACAGCTCAAGATGACAGAGGATGCACTCCATCACACCTAGCTGCGGCCCATGGACAATCATACACTTTACAAACCATACTCCGGAGTGGAATGGTAAGGAGATTTTATCTTCAGAGGAGAATTTTTTTATTTTATTTTGAGACATGGTACATTTGCATATATCCATTACAACTCCCTACAGCAGGGCCAAATCATGGTAAAGTTTTACAAACAAAAACTTCCATTGATTTGATGAGTCTTAGCACTGCAGCATTTGATTTGTAGCTTAATTATTATCTGTGTGCTATTTCTGAGGTACATAAGGAAAATGATCCAAGAATGTACAGAGAATTAATATTTTGGAAAAGCAGAACATTTCATTAGCTGATAGGGACTTTGCTAAATGGAGACCAGAAGTTTTAATTACTATGATCCTTTTCAGTAATGGCACTTTTTAGCTTTCAAAAATTATATGTAACATTGTGAGACGTAATCATGATTTGACGTAATCATGGCCAGATTATGTCAAAAATGTAATATGTAGATAATGTATTTGTGTTTTAATATTTTAAATAAAACAAAACTTAGGGGGAAAGTATATATCTATACCTATAAATGGGAATAATTTATTCACAGCATTTTTATTTAAGGTAACTCAGAATTTAAATAGTGTTCATAAATGTTTTTGTTACCTACTATGAATACCTGATTTATATTTACAAATGTAATCGGAGATATACATATGCTTCCACTGAAATGTAAAGCAACTAAATAAATGAACTTGCTTCTTTCATTCTAGGATGCAAATGTTTCAGATAAGAATGAGTGGAAGCCAGTCCATTATGCTGCTTTTCATGGTCGCTTGGGTTGTTTGCAGCTTCTTGTTAGATGGGGAGCTAGTATAAATGATGTGGATAACAATGGAAATCTTCCAGGTACCTTGGGGAAAAAAGTCTACAGCTCTAACTTTTGGCTTTTAGTTGCTCTGTGATGTGACTATCTAACAAATTACAAGTAATATATACTCGCAATATTTGCTAATAGATTTCACATAGTCGCCACAGTTATGTTCTAAGGGTTGGGGGAATTTGTTATGTTATGAAACACTGATGCATGGAAATTGTTAGCTAATGCTGACTTCTTTTAATGGCAACCAGTGGTGAGTTTCATTAAATATATTGTATGGCACTCTCTCATTCATATACCCAAAGTTGCAACTATTGGGCTTCATTCTGAACTTGGTGACACTGGGATAAGTCTAGAGTACTCCAGTGACTTTAAGGGAGTTATTTCAGCTTTACATTTGACTGAGATGAGATTTTGGCCTATCTGCTTTTTTCCCAATTTTGTCTCTTCCCCATCCCTTGCTCTTCATCCAAGTCCCATTCTTATCTCCTACGAAGTTTCAGTCTCTATTTCTCAGGTGTCTCATCCCAGTGCTAGTCTCCTTGCTCACCAAATCTTAGGCCTTGTCCAGACAAACAACTAATGCACAGCATGCTGGGGTATAAATATGCATCGCACTAGCATGCTGCATACTAACAGCCATATGGCCATTGCTGCTGCACACTAAAAATTCCTTAGTACACTATGATCTACTCTTCTTTGAAACAGAAGTAGGTCAAAGTACCCTAGGAATGTTTAATGCATGACAGCAGAGTCCACACGGACAGGTAGTGCATGACAGGCAAGTGTGAGGTAGATTTACACCCCATCTTGCCATGCACTGGTCATTGAGAAAAGCCCCCAGTCTCACTCCTTCAAAATATCTGTCCCAGTCTCCCCAGCTTTCAGTCCCCTTGTCCAACTAGCCCCAGTCTTCCATCACCTGGTCTACATCTGATCTGTCTCTCTCCCCACCCAAACCTCAACTCACTTCCTGCACACACATTCCCAATGCTTTCCTGCTCCTACCCCCAGTCTCCCTCCCTGGCTCCTCATCAAATATTACTGTCATTCCCTGCAAGCTCCTTTTCCCAAGCTCTTGGCCCAGTCAGTCTATTTTGTCTCCCCTCCCAGGCTCCTTGTCTCAGTCTATTTGTCCTGCCCTTCCCTCAGGTCTCACTCTTGTCCTTTTCACATTGAATTAGGCAGCTTCCTCCTCTACACTGTCTTGGCCCAATGGTGAGGAGTCACTGGGAGCACAGCAAAAAGTCTCCCTGTTCTCCATTCAGGCATCTGGACCCAGAATCGGCTAGGCCTGCAGCAGCCCAGAGCTGCAATTGCAGAGAAAGCCCTGCTCAGCCCTGGATGGGAACATGCCCACTACGGACGGAATCTTCAGGGAATGTAGCTGATAAAATCTAGGAAGACTGAGCAAACTGCCATTTTTCTAGGCTTGTAACTTGGCCAGATTGGAGGATGGGGAGAGGGTAGAGCAAGTCTGGGATGGCGAAAGGCACATCCCTGACACAAAGGTCACCTATTTCCCTAATTTTAAATTGCTTGCTCCAAAGTACGGGAGAGCTAGACCTCTTCAAAGGAAAGGTTAACAGAATTTGTTAAAAGGGAAAAACAACATAATGTGGCTGAAATTAATAACAACAAAAAATCAGTGTGAGGCAGATGCCTGGCATAGAAAATATCAGCCTAAACGGTCAAAGTTTGGCAAAATTATAAGCAACTAAAAATAGGAACTTATAATGGGAAGTGTCAGACCACTTTGATATAATACAAAAATTGGTACCTAACAGGAAGAATATAGATGTTGAATTCACCTCTCTGGGAAACTCTGCAACTGGTGGAGTGCAATCCTGACTCCACTAGAGCTAATGGCAAAAATCCCATTGACTTCAACAGAGCTGTGATTTCATCCCTTAAATTCTGGCCTTATGCAGCAGGCATTTTTGTAACCTGCACAAGTCAGCCTGCCTAAGAGCCTCATAGAATTTGCATGGAGTGGGAGGTTGTGCATTATTAGTTAAATAGCGCTTTTAGTTTATACATAGTAAATACATTAGTGGTGCTTGAAGTAGGTATAATGTTTTAGCCATAGGATTCTTAATTGAAGAGAAATGAATTTTCTTTACACTAATGGACCTCACAGAGAAATATTCAATCTTTCTGTAGCATATCAGCCATACTAAAAAAAATAATTCATGCAGTGACATTAAGTAATTTAGTGCTTATTTGACTTTCAGTTCCTTCTCCCCATTTTCCACTGATGGGAATGGAAAATACTACAGCTTATAATGCAATGAGCATGTGTTTTGCACTTCCATAGCTCATTTCATTATGGCTATCCATGCTGTTTACAAATATTAAAAATAAAGATGTACCTGTACCCTGTAATATTAATAAGGTGACATGTAACCCACCGTAACAAAGGAGTCACTTTTGGGGTAGAACATAACAGCTGCTGTGCACAGCATTGCTACACAATTCAACACAGAAAGTGAATTCCCTAAGGTATTCTGTATAGAAGTTAAATTATAGGGGACATTTAGGGAAGCAAAGTGTAATTACTTATTTCTTAATAGGATTTTCCATCTGTAGATCTCAAAGTACTTTACAAAGGAGAATAAGTATTACTGTCCCCAGAGTATAGATGGGAAAACAAAGGCATGGGGCAGTGAAGTGGCTTGCTCAAGGTTGCACGGAAGGTCAGAAGGAACAGAGCCAAGGTTCCCTAGCTCTGGACTTAGTGTCCCATCCACTGGACCATACTGCCTCCACCTGAACTGGAATTTGGCTAGGACAACAAGATTAAATATCTACTCTCACTAAACTGGTAATGGATTTTCAACAGCCACAGGTGTTCAGGATTCAGGTTGGTGTTCATCCAAAAGATGGCATCCCCACAGCTCATTGTCCCAGTGGCTGAAGTAACATGTTTGATCACTCACATGCCCCAACCCATGGAGAAAGAAAGATGGCAGGATCATCTCAACAGTGGATCTTCCATTTCTGTTGTCCTTAACCAGCCCTCTGCTGATTCCCATGCACTGGGCAGGGAGTGAGCACCCATGGGTGGTCAGTGCAGCTGGAGCTGGGGTAGGCAGGCTCCCAGCCCCACCGACAGCCCCACCCCCTGCTGAGGCCCTAGGGAGGAGAAGAGCGCTTGCGTGTGCATGTGCCCCAGTCTCCCCACAGCAGCAGGGAGGGAAGAGGCCATGCAGCTGGCCCAAGGCAGCTCAAGCCTCCCTGGAGCACAGAGAGGGCAGGCGCAGGGAGCAGCAACACTGCATCCCCAGAACGCCTACAGCAGGTGTTCTGGGGGCAGAGTGTGGGTGGGGGCAGGCTGGTGGTTTGGGAAGGCAAAGCCTTCCCACGCCTAAGCCACAAGACGCCCACGTGAGCGCCTCTAGTCCAGCCTCTTAGACTCATATCCCCACTTCTGGTGCAGTAATACATGTCTGGAGAGCATCCCTCGCAGTGCGTGTGGTGGGAAGGGGGCTGGATTTGGGTCTTGGTGGTATTCGTAAATACCATATCTGAATGAAAATAACCATGGGCAAGATGTTATGTTACTCACTCTGAGCTTTATTGTGGAAATTTACTACTAATGGTTAAACTGTTCCAAACCTTAGTTCCTTTGAATGTGGGAACTCTCAGAAACAAGATGTATGTTCTGTTAAGGAATGTTATATATGAATTGCTGCTAGGTACAATTAGGATAAAAATATTTATATCACTATCGTCTAATGCTATTGGTTGAATATCACTCAGTGTTTTTTGTGGCTGATATAAGAGGTTCTTGTATTTTGAAAAATAGGTATGAAATTAGATTTATCTTCTGTTTGTTATAAATTGCTTAACTATGTATATAAAATTAAATAAACTGAATTAAGTCACACTTTGGAGAAGGTTCAAAGCTTCTGAGAAGCTGTTCTCTGGACTGTGAGATATTAATCCTCATGTTTCTGTATTGTACTGTTTTGTCTTTGATTAATAAAACCTGGATAAGCCTTAGTTAGCTGACATCTAATCAATAGTCTAAATCTGACCCTAACAGTAGTCTTTGAACAGTAAAAACTTGGCTAAGTGACTCTTCATTTGGCAGGTGACAATGCTCAGGTTTAATATTGCCATGTTCTTCCTTTGTGCCATAGCTCATCTGGCAGCAATGGAGGGCCACCTGCATTGTTTTAAGTTCTTGGTTAGTAAAATGACCAGTGTGTCTCACACTTTGAAAGCCAGGAATGACCATGGGGAGACCCCAAAGGACTTGGCACAGAGGTTCTATAAGGATAATATCTTGCAGTACATTGGCAGCGTGGAACAGGAGGGAGATCATCCAGAAGAAGAGGAAAGTGAGTAGGACCCTGAAATTAGATTCAGAGATACTAGCTTTTAAAACAACAACAATAAAAAATTCCACAACGCAACACTAACCCTGTCAAATGATTGTTGCAAATGACCTGAACTTTGATTCAGATAATCAACACTGACTTTCAAGTAGCACTGTGATGGATAGGAGGAGTACTGGCCTGCTAAAGTGTTAGACTCACGCTACATGTTGACTATGGGGTTTTTCCAGGATATAAGAGCTATCCTGGAAAAACTCGGTCGCATCCAGGGAACGTGTCTGCTCTTCTGCTTTTTTTTGTGGAAGAGCAGACGTGCTCTTTCAGAAGCCCTGTCTTCCTCCTTCCATGAGGAAGAAAGGCTCTTTCACAAAAGGAGGTTTTTCCAAAATTTGGCCCAGTGTAGATGGGCCATATTTCGGAAAAGCCTTTTCTGACAAAACTATCGGAAAAAGGTACACAAATTGTGGAGTGCAATTTGCGTACCTTTTTCTGATAAAACATTGTAGTCTAGACGTAGCCTCAGGTAGCTAAGGGTATTGTTGGCACGGAGCCAGAAGAACCAATGGGACATTGTGCTGAAATTTGAATTGCATGTAGATACCTTGCCTGCTCTTCCTTTGTTGACTTCTAAGTTAAGGGCTGGAGGGAGCAACATGCAGTAATCAGAATTACCATGCCTACAAAGAATATTGGGCATGGAAGTAGACTGAACCAGGAAGGGATTGTGAGTAAATAAAGGGAAAAGGTGTATTTAGTCACAATCAGGATATTTTTCTTTGTTTTGGTTGTTTGGTTAAACTTCTCTGTGTGAACCTATGCCTTCTCCCCCCATTTGCTATCTAAGTGATGTTCTCTATGTTTGCTTTATCAAGAATATCTTTTTTGTCTTAATAAAATCGCTTTTTAAGGTGATGATTTGATTCTTCTGTCCTGGAAAGGAACAGGGGCTCTGTGTGAGTGTGTATCTGCCTGCCTAAGATGAGCGGTCAGCTACCAGAGACTGCAGCTTGTTTCTCTCTTTTCTTTTTTCAAGCTCTTTTTGGGCAAAAGCTTCGGGTACCCCTGGGGAAGGAATTCAAGTGTTCCCTCCTGGTTTTTTAGGATGAAATCACTTCATGGTGGCAGCTTTTTGGGCTTTTTTTCTCTGAGCCAGTGCATCTGTGACTCTGGGGAGTTTTTTTTTTTGTAAGCAAAGTCTATAGAAGCCAGGTATTTAGGGTCTTTGCATGCCCCCATGTTCTGCACTTGGGTTGCCAGAGTGGGGAATAGTTCTGACAGGCACAGAATGGATAATCAGTGTGAGAAACATCTGAAGCTTCCAATAGTTGTTTCCATTATTGATATTTAAAGGTTTAGATTTCTAGTTGCGATCTTACACGTGTCATGTGTCTCTAACGTTCCGATAATGAAAACAAAAGCAGCCCCACTGTGCTATGCTGTCCTTTTGCTTTAGTTATACAAAGCTGTTCACATTTCTCTTAAAATCTGACACATTGCAATGTCCAGAAATGTCAGGCAGTTACATATGTAGGACCAGATTTTGATTCCCTTATTAAGTAGAGTAATAACTTATTCTGGCAATAGTCCCATTGAAATCAATAGAACTACTCACTATATAAGGTATTATTTAAGAGTAAGGATAGCAGAAGCTAGCCCATTATTATTTTTCTGAAGGGCAGGCTTGCTTGATTTTTTAATCAAATTCCATATCTATTAATCTTTTCTTTGTAGAAACCTACAAGAAAATTACAACATTGTAAATCCTACACAGGACCCTTGACTTGAAAATAAGAAGAGAACTTCAGTTTCTAGCATTATAAGTCCATTATATTTCAATCAAAGGCATATTTTTACTACAGAAATATGAAATGAATCTTCTCTCAGTACAATTAGCAGATGCCTATAGCTAATAACCAAGACATGCTTGGTGAAACCTGTGATGATAGTGCTGTGTTCTGTAGCCATGTTTCAACCAATGAAGGGTGCATTAATCTCACTAACAAGTATGAAATTTCCATGATTAAATTATTATTTAGAGAGAGAAACTATGAAAGGTGAGAAAAAATAGCTTGTTTGTCTGCTTATTGGAATTACTGGCCTTTGCTTAGAATCATATCTGTTCCATTTTTCAGATTTAGCGTTTCCAGCCCATATTGCTGCCTTCAAAGGGGACTTGGTGATGCTTAGAAGACTGGTGGAAAGTGGAATCATCAATATTAATGAGCGGGATGATAAGGGATCCACTCTCATGCACAAAGGTCAGGAATTAGGAACTGTGTTGCAGCTCATTACTGTTTGCTATTGACTTGTTCACTTAGTTAAGTGGCTGCTCATCAGGTGAGCTTCATGAAATACAGCATCTCATTTTCCCAAGGGCTCCAAAGGGCAGCCAACAGAAATTATGTACACAGAAACATGTATTTGGTGGTCATCTTTTGTACATGTCACAAGCTGATGTCTCGATTGTTACTATTGCACCACCAAGGGTAGCAAGATGTTGCAGTTCATCCTCCAGTTTTTTATTCATTCATTCTCCCACCATTTTTGGTTCTCTGCCTTGCTGTCCTGTAGTCACACAGTGAAGGCTGAACTAAGCCAAATTTCTGTCTTATGGCAGCCACTCTGGCCATTCCAGTCAGCTGCCTGTTAAGCATAGTCCAGGACCTGCATGCCAGGCTGCAAATAGATGTATATAAATGTGGTATATCTGGATACTATCTAGACCAGTGGTTCTCAAACTGTTTCATGGGCCCACTCCACTTTGTTTACCTAAAGTCTCTGTAGCCACAGAGCCTCACAGCTCCCATTGGCTCTGGTTTGCCATTTCCAGCCAAGGGGAGCTGCGGGAAGTGGTAGGGGTTTGTTTGTGCCAGGACAATAAGATGTGCCTGGAATGCAATTGTTTCTTAGAACACAGAATAGGAAGGTTCTGCTTGCAGGGACAGTTATACTATATAAAGACCACATGGGGGCAGCAAGGAGCCAGAGATGGGACATCTATAATCCCACTGGGACAGCAGGGGGCAGTAGTGGAGAAAGAGACCGCTATCTCTACTATATACTTGAGAAGGTTTGTCTGTTTCTGTATCTGTCTGTCCCCACTCAGGGGACAGGTCCCCCAACCCTGGCTGTGTCCGCTGCAGTGGCCAGGGACAGACACTTCTCACCTGGCCCCAAGCTGCTGCTGTAAGAGAGGGCTGAGTTTTAGGGAGGAAGGTGCAGGGAATGAATCTCTCCTCCCCTCAAGTCATATAGGGATATTGCTGACCTGAGCAACATTGGGTAAATCTTCTAGTGAGACATAAAAGTCAGAAATGAGGAGGATTGGCCTGTAACTTTTACAGAATAGAGGAAATGAAAATAAAAAACAGGCTTATACGTCTAGGTAGAATTTGGTTCATTATGAACTGGTATTTGCATCATGGATTCCTAGTGACATGTATAGACCATTCATCTTCAGGGGGTTTTAAGTCATGTTAGGGAAAAGGCATTTTTAATTGTTTATAAAAATGTGCATATGACTGACTTCAGAACAAATTCTTTTTCCTCAGCTGCTGGACAAGGGAACATAAACTGCTTGCAATGGTTGATTGAAATGGGAGCTGATTGTGACATTACGAATGACACTGAAGAAACTCCAAAGGATGTAGCCAAGAGGTAGCAGTTCATATCTCTGAGCTCTAATTTGTTTGTCTAGGGGCTGATTCTGCACTTGCTGTTCTTCTATCAGTGTAACTCCGCTGACTTCAGGTAGTGTTACTCCTGATTTATATTGGTGTAAGTGAGAGCAGAATCAGGCTCATGAATTTCAACCATGCATTAGCAGCCTTTGGGTTCTATTGCTATTGTAAAGGGTTTTATTAAGGCTAAAAACTTAAAAAAATAAAAAATAGTCTTGCAGCACCTCAGAGACTAACAAAAATGTAGATGGTATCATGAGCTTTCATGGGCACAGCCCGGTTCTTCAGATGGAGTGGAAATCCATCAACTACACAAGGTTAATCTGAAGAAGTGAGTTGTGCCCACGAAAGCTCATGAGACCATCTACATTTTTTGTTAGTCTCTAAGGTGCTGCAAGACTATTTGTTATTTTTTTAAGTTTTTTTCAGTTATAGACTAACATGGCTACCCCTCTGAGATTTATTAAGGGTATTTATACACCTCTGGAAAACGATTGTAACTAGAGATGGGTTAAAGTCCATACAAGCATTGTTCCTTCTACGCATATCCATGAGCGGAATGAGTTTTGTCTTGTGCGCCAACAATGTGGTCATGTGCACTTGTTCATATGTGTGCCACTGTGGCACCTACCCAATGGGAGAATTCCCCTGCCAAAGGAGCAGCTCTGTGCTTCCCCTTTCTTGAAGCTCCGGGCAAGGGGGTGTGAGGGCGTGAAGCTGAGGGCAGGGGTGGGGTAGATATACATTTGGTGCTTTGGCGATGGGGAGGAAGCCCATAGCTTGACCTGGTAAGGTGAGATTAGGCACTCAATGTAGCAGATAACTGTTTCCCATTGGCGTTAGTAGTCTCATGCAACTTTGCCCACATTGATGAACAAGGTATCCCAAACCTTCTGTGATGCTTTTGAGGCACAGTGTCCCTATGTTATAGAAAGGGAAACTGAGGCACGGAGTAGTGAGTAAATTGCCTGAAGTCACACAGGAAGTCATCAGCAGAGCTGGACACAAATAAAAGCAAACTGCAATAGTCCTACCTTCTCCCCTCCAGCTCACTACACACAATGCCTCCTACACTTCAAAGTTGCAATAAAAGACAATAGAGCTCTTAGCTCCAGACTTGCTTATGGCATGGATTCTTGGGCAGTGATCCATTCATCCAGCATACACAGCAAGAGGGCTTCACATCCAGGATCTGTTCTCAACTCTGAGCATTTCATTTTTTTGGTACCTTTCCCTTCTGTGTTTTAATAATAGGAATGAAGAATCCCTTCAACCCCAACCCCCAGCAGCAGCAAACCTCCTGCCTGAGGCCCCAACCCCCAGTGGCAGCAACCGCCTACGGCCCCAACCCTCGGCGGTACCACCCCTCCTGCCTGTCACATAGTTCCTCTGGGGCCAGCCAGAACAGCTGCCCACCTGCCTCCCACTACGCTGCTGCACGGCTCTGCTTAGGAGGTGGGCAGGGTAGAAATTTCCTCTGCACGTGTACATAAGCGCATAGCTTAACCTTAGAGGGAACTATGCATACAAGGCAAGATCTAAAAGATGAGCACTGTTTAGTTTTTGGCTTCAGAGGAGTAGCCAAGTTAGTCTGCAACTGGAAAAACTTAAAAAACAATGAATAGTCTAGCCGCACCTTAAAGACTAACAAAACATGTAGATGGTATAAGCTCATGATACCATCTGCATGTTTTGTTCGTCTTTAAGGTGCTGCTAGACTATTTGTTGTTTTTTATGTTTAGTTTTGAAAAGACATTGAGAGGTGACATGATTGAGTATACAAAATAATGAATGCTGCAGAAGGCCAGCTGTGCACTCCTGTTTACCCTTAAATATAACACAGGTGCTTATTTGATTAAATTAAAAAGCAATATACATTTAAAATAACTAAAAAGAAATAACATTTCTGCACATTGGTGACTCATAGTAGCACCAGGGAGGTGCATTGCCCCTCTGTGCGCCCACCAAAATTTTAATTGCTAAATGGGGTGCCCTCTCATGCCCTCTCCCTGTTCCTCTGGGTGGCCCTTCCTGCACTCCCTCTCCCCACAGGCACCAGTCACCTATGTTTCTGTACAATTTAGTAAACGGTGCAACTAACTGCCACAGGATATTACCGAGGCAGAAGTGCAGCAGCATCAAAATGATGCAAAAACATTTTAGCAGGCCTCAGTCTGCACCAGGCTCCCCTGTGTACATTAAAGGCCCTAGATGTACGTCACTGGATATTTCCCTGTGTTGTGCAGATTTGCTCAGCTGGCAGCTGTGGAGCTTTTGAGCCAGATAACTGAAGACGATTCTGATGAAGAATTAGATGACAGCGATGTAAAATTTTTCGACAGACATGGCGTGGAAGGGAGCACAGACGCCACAGAAGATTTAAAACTGGATGAAGCAAAAAAAAGAGATGCACGCAGTAAGTGCTGTCTCTCTTTACTGTTTCTTCTCTTGAACAGGAGGGAAGGAATGAGACTCCTAAGAAAAATATTTTTAGTTGCAGAATTTCTCCCTACTGGTTGCAGAATCTTTTGTCAGTACCAATGAGCTTAAAATACATTGTGGAAATCAAGAAAAATATTTGAATCTTTTTGGAAGTTAGAACAGAAGATAACTTAGAACAGTCCATTTCTGTAAAGCCAGCAAGGATTATTACTTATAGGCTGCGTCTAGACTGGCATGATTTTGCACAAATACTTTTAACGGAAAAGTTTTTCTGTTAAAAGTATTTGTGCAAGAGAGCGTCTACACTGGCATGTGTCTTTGCGCAAAAGCATCTGTGCCCAGTATAGACGCTCTCTTGCGCAAGAAAGCTCCGATGGCCATTTTAGCCATCGGGCTTTCTTGCGCAAGAAATTAATGTTCCTGTCTACACTGGCCCTCTTGCGCAAGTATTCTTGCGCAAGAGGGCTTATGCCCGAGCAGGAGCATCAAAGTATTTGCGCAAGAAGCACTGATTTTGTACATTACAAAGTCAGTGTTCTTGCGCAAATTCTCGCGGCCAGTGTAGACAGGCGGCAAGTTTTTGCGCAAAAGCGGTTGCTTTTGCGCAAAATCTTGCCAGTCTAGATGCACCCATAGTGTATTTTTGAATGATGTATCAGATGTAGTTTTAAATCTACTAAACAATGGCTATTCTGCTACTTTTTGAAGGAGACTGTTCCACAGTCTAATAGAGCCCACTGCCAAAAAATATCTCCTAACATTCAGAAAACCCAGCATCCACGTCATCATGTTAGCTACTTAGACAACTGTCTGTCTTGCAGTAAGAGCCTACCAAAAGATTGAAGAATTAAAGCAACTTCTAGAAATCGCCTACAGCAACTACAAACAACTGGGAGGAATAACTGTAGAGGAGAGGAGGAAGAAGAAAGAAGAAAGGGAGGCTGAAAAGTAAGATTCAGTTAACTCTGTAATGTTTGTAAAATCTGTGGAGACCCATGGACGAAAGGAGCTAGTAGAGTGCAACATATTTCTTGTATTTCTTTATTATGTTTCAAATGCAGTACCTATGTATGGGCAAGAACTTATCAGATGGCTAGAGCCCTGCACAGATACAAATACCTACTTGTGGATGCAGATAACTGTGGATAGACATTGGGATCGACAGGGCTCTACTTGCAAGAGATGCTGCAGCCACTGGAGAGGAATGTGGTGCTTTTGTACCCAGAGGCCAGCTCCCTGCACCATCAGCCCTCCCAGCTGTGTGGCTGTACCACACCCAGCCCCAGGATCTCCTGTCTGGAGATGGCTCTCAGGTGTGACAGGACCACTCCTCTCTGTTGGCTAGTGTCTCTTGGGAGCAGAGCCCTGTGGGTACCGATGTTTATTTGTGGATATCTGCATCCATAGGTAGATATGTGTCCACACAAGGCTCTGCAGATGGCTCCTAGCTCTAAAAACCTCAGCCAAAGCATACTTGGGTATATAGCGTACTCCATAACATTTACCTAATTCCCCAGTGCTTACTGTAAAGACATGTTCTGCTAAATGTCCTGAGTTTAAAGGAAGCATCACACTCTCTTGCAATGATTTTGGAATATTAAATGTCAGTGTTACTATTTGTAGTTATTCCAACTTCCTCCTGGACACCTTGCTACTCACCGTTGTCCAAGGCCCAGTTTTAAAGCTCCTGTGTCTCCTGCTGCCGCTCAGCCACTTATCTCTCAGTTTGTGCTACTCCACTCCTCCACCCTTCTCTTGGGACCCCTCTAATTTTCAGCCTTCCTGCTGCTGCTGCCTCCACTCTTGCCTTTTCCTCCCACTCTTTGCTGTCCCCACCATCAATTCCTTGCCTCCTCTCACTATCACCCCAGGCTACACCCCCTTCTTCCCCTCCAACTATCCTGTGATCTTGTTCTGGAAAACTGCTGATGCTCAGGGGGGCTACATTGGGATCTGATGAGAGAGCGCTAGTCCAGCTGCTGTGGCAAGTGGTGGATCTGGCCAGCAAGAGGATATTTCTCTGAGTAAGGACCCCCCAGCCTTTGGAGGAGAGGAGAGGCTGCTTGCACAGATTGTCCCTGTGCATTCTGCAGGGAGTCCTGGGGCAGGTGACAGGTGGATTATAACAAATCAGCTGCCCAGGGGAACTGGGGCTGGTTTCTTGTGAGCATTGAGGAGAAGGTGCTGCCTCATCTAGGAGCACAGATGGAGTTAGGCAACAGCCCACAGCACCCCATTATAGGGCGTGTGGTCAAGCAAGCACCCATGCTGGACTATGTTCTCTGCTTCAGTTTCTCACCCTTATGATTGAAAGTCCAAATGTTCTTTTAACACACCACTCCCCTCTCTTTCCACTGCACCCCATTTGCAGTTGCTGTCCTTGGCCAATGAAATCCCAGAGTCCAAAGGTGTGTTCATGTG
The DNA here is from genome assembly GCA_032595735.1 of Pelochelys cantorii. Classification (NCBI taxonomy): domain Eukaryota; kingdom Metazoa; phylum Chordata; order Testudines; family Trionychidae; genus Pelochelys; species Pelochelys cantorii. The sequence continues at coordinate 23,100,095 of CM064326.1, forward strand.
AGTTCATCTCCCACCCTGGGATGGGGCAGAGGGAAGCCGTGGGGTGGTGCCACCGTTGCCTGCTTTATTGGCTGCTCTCTGTTGCCACTGTCACTCTCCGCCTCTGCTAGCCCCCGTCCTGCTGCCATCACTCTGCTACTGCTGCCTCATCACGTTCTGAGGTTCCACCATTTAACCCAGCTCTCTGTGATTTCAGCAGCGAGTAGGGAATCTCACTGCTAGAGCAGGCTGTCTAGTCTTTTTCACTACATCACATCAGGTCTAAGGCCATGTCTACACTACCACTTACGTTGGCAAAACTTATGTAGCTCAGGCATGTGAAACCCCCGCCCCCCACCTTCTGATAAGTTTTACCAGCATAAATAGTAATGTGCATAGCGCTATATTTGTGGGAGAACTTCTCCTACTGACAGAGCTACTGCCGCATGTTGGGATGGTTTATGTTGATGAGAGAGCTCTCTCCCATTGCCATAGAGCAACTACATGAAAGATCTTACAGTGGTGCAGCTGCATTTCTAATGGATCTCTAGTGTAGACATAGCCTAAGCGGTTTCAGCTCTGGTGATCATTGAACAGAACTAGGGGTTTCAATTGAGGTAATCAGTATAAAGGTAACCAGTTCTACCTTTATACAGTGGAGAGATGAGAGGATGGTCAACTAGTATCTACAACTCCATAGGCAGAGCCCACACTTTCACATATAAACACCTGGCCCCACCTTCTCTCTTCTTCACTGGGATTTGGCATCCTACCCCTGCTTAGCAAATGAGGTTCCATTTAGGGTGACCAGTCAATCAAGGCAGGCTAAGTACAATTCTGCTGCCCTTTACTCATACAAAAAGAATAACATCATTTAATTACTCCTGCTGTCAGTATGTCAGTGCTTTCAAGAAGCAATATCATATTACTTCTATATAAATCCATAGTACGCTCACATTTTGAATACTTGCATGCAGATCTGGTCTCTCCATCTCAAAACAAAGATATATTGGAACTGGAAAAGGTAAAGAAAAGGGCAACCAAAATGATTGGGGTAGGAAACAGCGAAGAGATTGATAAGACCAGGACTACGTCTCTTTGGAAAGAGATGACTATTAGAGGATATGATAGAGGTCTATAAAATCATGACTGGTGTAGAGAAAATAAAGAAGTGTTATGTACTTCTTCTTATAACACAAGAACCAAAGGGGTCACCAAATGAAATTAATAGGCAACATGGTTAAAACAAACAAAAGGAAGTATTTCTTCACAGTCAACCTGTGGAACTCCTTGCCAGAGGATATTGTGAAGGCCAAGACTGAGTTCAAACAAACTCTGGATAAGTTCATAGAGGATACCTAGGATAGGCAGGGATGTAAAACCACACTCCAAAGTGTCCCTAGCCTCTGTTTGCCAGAAGCTGGGAATGGGCAACAGGGAGCAAGGTCAGGTGCTAGCTAATGTGTGTAGTGATCTCCACAATCCCAGAGAGATGTCACATGCATTGGAACACAAAGCATGTCTCTTTTAAACTCTTTTACAACACAGAGCACACTATCAGTGCTGAAATAATCATCTTAGCTGATAGAAGACCACCCCGGTTTGGAACGTGGCCTTCCTGGACTTATGCTGGTGTTGGCAGCAGGTGTTGGGGGGGTAAATTCTCCTTACTGGAGCAGCAGAAAGGGCAGTGCCAGGTGTTTCACACCTAGGCTCCCTTAAAGCCATCTTGCACTACAGTAATAGGATAGTGCCTGGATCCTTGTTTTGGACCATTACAGAGAAGCAGAGGCAGAAGCTGACAGTTAACAGAATTTCATCAGACTTGGCTTGCCTGATTTTTGCATTTGGCAGGATGATTCGAGAGCTGGAGTCCCAGTTGGAATATGAGCGAGTTCGTCGAGAGAAGCTGGAGCATCAGCTGGATGACTATCGAGCAGAGACAAGCCACCTGAAAGAGTGTCTGGAGAAACTGCAACTCACACCCACCACCTCTGGGATGAGCCTCTGCTCTCAGGTGACTGCGTATAGAATGTTTGAAAAACATGGGAAGGTATAAGGTTCATTAGTAACATTTAGCTCCATTGCTGCAAAGATACCAGCAGCATCCGTTGTGTGCATCTGGGTCAGTCTCTCCAAAGACCAAAGAGGATGCTCAGCTAGAAAGGATTGCTCTTTTTTACAGCCACCATTCATTGCCAAATAGGCACACAGCTTCTCTCTTAGTATTGGCGATGGGCCTGGGCCTAACCCCCGAGATATAAACAACATAGTAATGGTACATATGACCCACAGGATCAGACCAACAGCCCATCCTGTCAGGTACTGACTGCTTTGGAAAGTTCAGGAAAAAAGCTAATTCCTCTAGTCCCCAACAACAGCAAAAAATTATGTAGGAGCCCTGGCACATACAACAGAATCCACCCCTTGCTACAGAACTCTGGTCCACAATCCCTGCTTTCTTACTCCCCATAGTTTCTAGCCCATGGGCAAAGAAAACCATTCCCACATAAGCAGAGAATAAATCAATGCAGTGTTGTATTCTGGAGCATGTAGACAGCCTGCCACACCAGCTATGGCAGGAGTGAACTGCTCCCATGTCTTAACTCCAAAGCCAAGATAGCAATTTAAATGTCAACATTAACAATTTCACTACTGGTTAGTGTAGCAGAAAATTGCACAATCCCAAATCCACCTTCACAGGCAGCCATAGTCCCCTCATTCCGGCATCTTATATCTCCAGCTTCCACCCACCAACTAGAGAGGATTTCTGCATTTCCAATACAACATTCTGCAAAGGAGTGGGAATGAAAGGCTCAGGAACAGGATAAACTACATAGCAAGAGCACAGCCACATTCCCAGTTCCCACCTCTCCTGTTTGGCTGCTAAGGAAAAGTAAAGTACTCTCACTCCCAGGGACTGAAGGGCTAATCCAGCTGGTGTTTTGTGTGTACATATCATTGCCTGAAACTTGCCAACAAGGTTCCACCTATATTAATGAACTCTTAGTTTAATTCTCCCACTGCCCTCTTCTGGCCAGACACTAATATTACAGCACAATTGTAGTTAGGAATGTTATTTTCTCAGAGGGGTAGAGATGTGTTAGTCTGTATCTGCAAAAACAACAAGGAATCCTGTGGCACCTTAAAGACTAACAGATTTATTTGGGCATAAGCTTGTGTGGGTAAAAACCACTTCAGATGATGAAATGGTTTTTACCCACAAAAGTTTATGCCCAGATAAATCTGTTAGAGGCTGAACCTCTGTGGTCTGGGACTCTGGTCTGGCAACATCTGTGGTCTGGCAGGACTGCAGATGTTGCTGGGCCAGAGATCCCCAGACACAGAGGTTGCCAGTTGCTGGGAGCTCATCCAGTCTGGAAACACGCAGCCTGCAGGGGCAGAGGCCCAGGGGTAGGGAACCCAGCCAGTAGGCTGGCAACCAGGGCAGGACTGGCTGGTGAGTTATGCTGGCTGGGAGTGGAGCCCTGCCTGCCAGGTGAGCCCTGTGGTTGGAATTGCAGGGAGCTGGCTGGGAGTAGTATTCTTGTTAATGCTGCCTCAACTTTTGGGGACAGTTCAGGGTCCACTAACACTGAGGGGCTGCTTGACTGCAGTGGTTTAATAAAGACTGCTTAAGCCCCTAGTTTTATTTCATTCTCTAGGGTATGCAGAGATAATGCAATCTCTGAGTACCACCCAAACCCCTCTGCTGCCCCCAACTCAGCAACAAACCTCAGTTAAAGATGCAGAAAAACAAAGCAGGTGATTTTTGAGAGTTCCCAAACACCTATAGGGCTATGTCTACACTGGCAGCTTCTTGCACAAGAACTGTTTTGTGGAAGAGTTCTTATGCAAAAAGTCTTCCACAAGAGCATGTCTACACTGGCATGTGCTTTTGTGCAAGAGTTGCCATGGCAGTGTAGATGCTCTCTTGCACAAGAAAGCTCTGATGACCATTTTAACCATAGGGCCTTCTTGTGCAAGAGATTCATGTTGCCTGTCTACACTGCCCTCTTGTGGAAGAGCTCTTGCGCAAGAGGGCTTATTCCTCGTGGGGAGAGGAATAACTCTTCCAGAAGTTCTGTTTTAAAACACTATACTGTAAATTTACTTGTGCAAGAACGTGTGTGCAGTGTAGACAGCAGGCAAGTTTTTGCACAAGAACACCTGTTCTTGTGCAAGAAGCTGCCAGTGTAGATATAGCCCTACAGTATTTTAAGTGCCTCTAATGAAAAGTACAAGCTGGAGTTTGAAAGTGAGATTTGGTTGCTAAGGACAAACAAGTGGCATTTAAAAATATACTCGGCAGCCTTCTAGTTCCCTGTGGACAGTACCAAACCATACCAGAGCTGAAGTGAAAGTTCTGCTTAGCTGAAACTGCTACACTTTTTAAGTCTTTACCCCTCTTAAAACTAATGACAGGAGCAGGAAGCTGAATATATATGTTACAGATGTATCTAGGCCAGAAAGGGAGTGTTAACAGGGAAGTGGCACCTCTACCTGCTTCAACATCTCACCTTAGGCAAATAGCAGGGGCCAGGCAGAAGAGTAAGATAGTTGGGCATGAAGACAGTGCTGGCAGGGTATGTGAAATTAGGTGGAAGGGAAGAGGGAAATTAAAATGCGATATAAGGGTCATGCCAGTATCTTGCTATCCAAACCACAGGCTCAATAACCAGGTGTGTTAGAATAAGCCATGATCTTGGCTATTACTGTGTATTTTATCCTGGAAGACAGTATTTTGTGAATGTTCAAAGGAGTTTGTGCTTTAAAATCCTCCCTTGCTATGGAACAGGTACGGGTGAGTGACTGCAGTTTAATGGCTTTATATCCTTTTTTTTAGGAAGGTGAGACTGCCTCTGATTTTGGCAAAGAGAAAAAGAAAATAAAGAAAAAGCCACCATGCAGCCCTGGTGGAGTGTTTGTGAGACGATACTGAAGTGTGAATGGAGAGTTGCTGTTTTGCATCCATCTTGTCAAGAGTGGCAGGCAGACCTAGAGAAGGGCATTCACACAGGATATGCAATGCCTTCCAATACTGTCAGGGCAGAGACATATTAGACAGTATTGCCATGAGCTAAACAACAAGGGTTATCTTTTAGTCCTTTCTGTTCTCTATATACATTCTGGTATGGCACTAGAGGGAGTGGAAATGTTATGGAACAGCACTACCCTGACAGTGGTAGGCTAGCCTCAAGATACTACAGTTACATGCATAGAGTATATTTGCAGCTTAATGTTTAACAGCAGGCATGTTTTCTGATCCTTATAGTTTTGACTAGTTATCTGTTTTTTTTTTAATTAGATCTTAAAGCTCAGAAATCCAGTTTTCTAAAATGGAGATTTTTTTCCCCCTTTCTATACTAGCACACAGGAGTGACTGGTTAGCAAATCATAAGGTACGTTTTTTCAAAAGCTCAAGTTCAATTTTCAGAAGTGAGCTAGGCTCCTAAGTCCCCTTGACTTTCAATGAAAATTAGAAGCTTAAGTGCTTAAATCACTTTTGAAAGTTTTACCCACAATGGATAAGTGTTTTTCATAATACACTCAGAAGATATAAATGTGTGAAGTTCTTTCGCAGAGTTGTGCAAACTGAGCCACCCAACCAGGTATTCTTATTTATCCAAACTCTTATGTCTTTCACTATGACATGGACATTGACATCTTTCCAGTCATATGGCAAAATAATTCAAATGACAGAAGGAAATGGGATGGGGCAGCTTAATGACAATATATACATCCTACAGATACCTGCTTGTGTAAATAATCAAGCTGTGCCAATTCCTCACTCACATGGCCATCACTTAACAGCAAACTCCCTTATGCGGATTTTAATAATGATGCATAAGATACATTGTTTCAGTTTTACAAGTTTAATTGTACTCAAAGGTCTTAAACAGCAATGTAACAATTTTATTTTGCTACAAGGGATTGTTTAAATACATAATCTCATAAATGGACACAAGTAAATTCAATTTGTAAATAGTAAACCAGTCATCTGAATATGCCCCTATGCAGTGCTGTATATAGAACCTCTCTCCCCAATAGAGGCTACTCAAGAGTTTCAATTTACTCAACAGGAATAAGTTACCTTTAAAGAACAGAATTAGGCATTGGCACTTAATGTATTACACTTGTGGTGAAAAATAATCTCTCACTTGTGTCCTCACATCCTTACTTGTGATGAGGACTTGAATAAAATGAGATTGCTAGAAAAATATTACCCTATCCTGTCATAATGTTGAACTTCACCAGCCACTGGCAGAAGTTAAGAGACAGCAGGTCTACACTACTGCAGTAAGTTGACCAAAAGTACACATTTCAAGGCAAGTTACTGCAGGGTCTCTTCTGTGCTGGGTCAACAGGAGACACTTTCCCGTTGATATACCTCTCTAATAGTCAGGAATCAAGTACAGCCTGGAGAGCGATCTGTGGTGAATTTAGCAGGTCTTCACTAGTTCAGCTAAACTGACTGTCGATGCATTGATCTCAGGTTGCCAGCTATAGTGTAGATGTAGCTTAAGTTTGGTTCAAAGCAATCAATGGGATCAATTTATTTCCTAAGGACTGTGGTACTCTCTTCCTTTCAAGAGTCATCCAGGGGCAGGAGCATCAGCAGTTTCATGCAGAAATGCAAGATTTCCACATTTCAAGCCAGATTTTGCTTTCAGGTAAAGGGTGTAGACTATATAGGCAAGTTCTATGCCTCCAGCAATGGAAAAGAGTTAAAAGTCAACCTGTGTCTTGCTCAGGGAGTTATATAAACCCACTGCCAATGTGACATTTCCCCTCAGAAAGGAGAAAGAAGAAAAAAAGATTAACTCATTTGGCTGTATGGGTGAAGGAAACGGTCAAAGAAGGGGTGTGCATTTTAGTCTTACAGCTACTGATTATTCTGAATCCATGACTCAGTTTTAGGCTTGGAAAGGGACCCTTTTGAAAAGGCTTTACTCTAATAGTTTTATAAAAGGGGAGGACATACCTCAACCCAGCAGGAGAGAGAAATGGGATGGAATACAAAGTCTCAGAGTAGGATCTGTTTAAGTCTGACATTAACATCCTCACATCATCCTCTGTAGGACCACCTCGGATTTCATCACATCAGATGGCAAACACTTTTCTTTGGCAAGGATGTGAGAGTGGGATAAATGTTCAAGAGAACAAAGCCTTTCCAAAATTAATCATGGGATATGTTCTTTGATTCCTATGCCTCAAAATTTTCTTCTGATTTAATGTAAACAGGGATTCAATGTTTCTTCTGTATGAGGCTTTTGTAAAAAGGCAACTGAAGAATCTATTAGAAGTCAAGGAAAGGTTTCCATATGCTCTGTTATTGCCCTTAACTATTTTGACCTTTTAGTATTAGAGAATATTTTTAGTACACATTAAGAATCAATAAGAACAAAGGCACTAAGAATATTCACAGTAGCAAACACAGAATGATCTAACAGATGTTCCATGATCTGGGTGGCTTTTTCTTCCCTATCTGTAGTGCAGGAGTTCCACTTGTGTCTATTTCCAAAACCTGTAAAATCCCAATGCTATTGCCAGGCAAGTGAAAACAGAAGCTGTAAAAAGAAAGGAAATAATTAACATAACACTCAACCTCACCTTGTGCTGCATGAAAAGAATTCATTTTTGCCACAGACAGAAGGATGTACAGAAACTATTAATGGGAATTGGGACAGTTATGACAAGTTTTCATTACACAATTGTAAAAACATTTTCAAACCAAGAGAACTCAGAAAGTATGTTTCTTTGAAAGCCTGACTGGGAAAGTTTATGGCTGCTTGCAATTAAGGTACATTGTTCAAGGTCAAGATCTTTTTATATATCAATACCTCCCTGCAATAGAAGTCATAAGTTTTTAAGGCTTTTTAGAGCAAACCAACTCTCACTATCACCCCTTCAGAATATGAACATAAGAAAGGCCAGACCAAAAGGTCCATCTAGCCCAGTATCCTGTCTGCCAACAGTGGCCTATACCAGATGCCCCAGAAGAAAGGATCACAAAAGGTAATCCTCATATGATCCCTCCCCTGTCTCCCACTTCCAGAGAAACAGAGGCTAGGGACACCATTCCTACCCATCCTGGCTAATAGCTATTGATGGACCTAACCTCCATGAATCTATCTAGCTCTTTTTTGAACCCTGCTAAAGTTCTAGTCTTCACAACATCCTCTGGCAAGGAGTTCCACAGGCTGACTGTGTGCTGAGTGAAGAAAAACTTCCTTTTGTTTGTTTTAAACCTGCTATCTATTCATTTCATTTAGTGACACCTAGTTCTTATATTGTAGGAATAAGTAAATAACTTTTCCTTATTCACTTTTCCCACACCAGTCATGATTTTATAGACCTCTATCATATCCCCCCCATTAGCCTCCTCTTTTCTAAGCTGAAAAGTCCAAGTCTTTTTAATCTCTCTTCAGATGGGACTCTTCATTTTTGTTGCCCTTTTCTGAACCTTTTCCAATGCCAATATATCTTTATTGAGATGAGGTGACAACATCTGTACGCAGTATTCAAGATGTGGGTGAACCATAATTTTATATAGAGGCAAGAAGATATTTTCTGTTTTATTCTCTATCCCTTTTTAAATGACTCCTAACATTCTATTTGCTTTTTTCCACTGCTGCTGCACACTGAGTGGATGTTTTCAGAGAACTATCCACAATGACTCCAAGATCTCTCTCGAGTAGTTGTAGCCAAATTAGTCCCCATCATATTGTATATATAGTTGGGATTATGTTTTCCAATGTGCATTACTTTACATTTATCAACATTAAATTTCATTTGCCATTTTGTTGCCCAGTCACTTAGTTTGGTGAGATCTTTTTGAAACTCTTCACAGTCTGCTTTGGTCTTAACCATCTTGAGCACTTTGGTATCATCTGCAAATTTGGCCACCTCACTGTTTACCCCTTTCTCTAGACCATTTATAAATAAGTTGAATAGGATGGGTCCCAGGACAGACCCTTGGAGGGGCCCCCACTAGTTAGCGCTCTCCACTTGGAAAGACTTACCATTTATTCCTACCCTTTGTTTCCTGTCTTTTAACCAGTTAAAGTATGTGGATATTTCACTTCATTCCCTATAGACGAGCCTTAAATTCCAGAACAATTCACTAGTGGTTGAGGAGCACCCAGGATGTTTTTCACTGGTGTACCTCTGCAGCAAGGATCAATGTCATTGGACTCAGGCAAGGGAAGCAATTTACATCCACTACTCATGTCCCTTTTATATCAATTTTGGGCCCAATTGTGATCCCAGGGAAGTCAATGATAAATCTCCACTAGTTTTCTCACAGCAAATAATCATTTTTTAAAATTATGAAAAAAGCTAAACAAGAGATGTCCAATAGCAGAACAAATGACCTTTCTGCTTTAATCTTTTCCATCATTTACCTGATCCCTTGTCACACCAAATGTGAGACTAAACTCTTTAGCCTAGAGACCACATCTTTAATTTGGTCTCTTGAGAGATACATCTAAGGTCTTATCTTCATAATTATGTATATATATATATATATATATATATATATATATATATATACACACACACACACACACACACACATGCTCGCTTGGTTTGCTGCTCATGTTTTAACGTGAAAGGACTCAGCAACTATGACCAGGCTACAAATGGAGCGTTCCAAGAACTGAGCTTCCTAAAACCCACACTTTCAATCAAAGTTTACATTTCTGAAACACAGTACAGTATTAATGCCCCTCCCCACCATCATACCTGCCAAATAACGTATCGTATCCAGTTTATTCGATTCCATGAGAGTTTTTATGGAAGCAATTTCAGTATCAATTTTATTACTGATTTCTGCAATAGCACTGTTGGTACTTGAATCCTGAAATACATTACAAGACATGGCATATCTCTGGGTCTCAACTTCTGCTCCCTCAACTTGATGTGTAGCTTATACATGAGCTTAGAACATAAGCAGAGCAATATGTAATGCAACTGAAGAGAGCTTCTGAAAGAGGAATAGCAAAGAAAAAGCTAAAATTGAGTTCAACATGGATTTTTGTGTCAAATGCCCAAACTAATCTATGGGGATCATTTAACATGCATATACATTTTGATTAACCTTTAAATAATATCTCTCCCCCTTCCACAAACAGCCTTATAAATTCAGACCCATGTCCCATTTTGTCTAGCGTCCTGTCCCCAACAATGACTAGTATCACATTCTTCAAAGAAAGGTTCATTCTTCAATGACATTCTACAGTGGACAGGTCAGAAATAATCTGTCCAAAACGGCAAATTTCTCCCTAACCTGTCAGTTTACAACTGGCTATGTCCAGAAGCTTCAGGGTTTATATCTTATGTTATGCTGTCTTTCTAGCAATGACCCGATTTAGCACATTAAATCTCTTTTAACCCTCATTAAGCAGAGAGGTCTGTTTCATCACTCAAATAGCATATTTAAGACCTCCTACAGAGTAGTTACGGGCTACAAAATACACACACTTCATGCAATTATTTTGTCTAGAGTGTTAAATTAATTAACTCCTATATATTTTATCATGGAAACATGGTATAATAAATTCAGTATCAGTTTAATTGCAATGTTGATCATGTTTAAGCACCTAAATGAAAGTGGCCTAATTTTCTCTGAAGTGTAGAGTACTCACAAATGCCATTAGAAATATTATGGAAGAAGTGAGAAGTTAGATAGTGCTGATGTGCAAAGCAAAAGCGTGAGATGTCCAAGGCCCAAGTGACATGGAGAATGCTGGTACTGTTAGCAGTTGCAGAGAACTCAGTGAACGGGGAGGGGTTTTGAGAGGAAAGGTCAGGAGCAGTTTTGGCAGTGTGGAGTCTGGTGATGAGACATGTAGGAAGAAACTACAAAAACAGGCTAAAGATGAATGAAGACATGACAGGCACGGAGAGGCAGACTTGTGAGCCACCGATGGGAGATGCAACTATAAGTGACTGAAACATGAAGAGTGAGAAGGACAGCAGCAAGAACATGAGAGCAAGTGTGAAAATTCTGACCAACATAGAGGACCTAGATTTCTGATATTCTTTGTGAGTACAAGTCTTCATTAAAATAAATATAAACTGTAGTTATTTGTGCTAGAAATGTTAATACAGAATATAGCAAAAACACAAGAACACAATAAACAGCATTAGAAAGTCATGAATAATGCTTTAAAGTTTTATGAAAAGTGTATTTCAAAGGAAGTAGATTGGATGCACTAGAACATGATCCAGTCTATGATAGTCATATCTCTACATGTGTAGGAGTGTTTTAATGTGTGCTTAAGAAACACAGGTTTAAGTCATGTGGTATCTTCCGTTTGCTGAAAACTCAAAACTCTTCTAATTCCAGTCAGAGTTCTGGGTCCATGAGGGATGCAGGATTGGGTCCATAATATAAATCTGTCAATTATTAGACACAGAATAGCTCGTACTCACTTTTTTATGAAACTCTGTAGTTGCTTCCATGAGATTTTTTTCCTGATCTGTGAACTATAGATGAAGAAGAGAGAAGAAATTACAAATCTCAGTAATGCAATACAAGCAGTCAATTGAGAGACATCTTTTAAAATCAGCTTACCATATCTGTCACTCTGCTCCTTTCCAGATTTATGTCCAGCTTATTATCACCTCTGATTTTACTGGTTTCATTCTTCAGAATAAAGATAGAACAAACTAATTACACACTTCCCTGAGTATTAGACTCTCTAGGTACTTGCTGTTCACTTACCATTAGCTGCTGTTTAACTTGATCCAACTCAATTTTCATTTTCTGGGTACAAAGAAAAAAAGATCATTTTACAGAATTAATAAATTACTAACCATTTTAGCTAGGTAGACAGACCAGTGCTATCACATATTATTTGTTATACTGACTGAACTGAATCACTGAAAATAATGGTATTTCACAAATAAATCTTTATGAACAGGGGCTGTTAACAGGGAGTTTGGAGAGGGAGTTCTCCAGATAAAGGAGGAAGCTAATACAGGACCCTTGAGGGAAGTGGCTGTTTGTAGTGTGTGTTTGTAGTTTTCTTGCTGTGTGCTGAGCTTGTGTTTGGCTGTTTGGGGTTTCCCCCCCCTCCTTTCCCTTCCCCCTTCCCCACGGAGTGTGTGCTGTGGCTGGGAGGTGGAAGCTGTGAGCTTCCAATCAGGGTTTGAAATCTAGAAGTCTCTGCTCATTGGCTGAGCCTTAATCAGGGGGAAGGGCTACTAGGAAGTCCAGAGCTTTATAAAGGAGTGAGTCAGCGACCAGGGAGTTTGGAGAGGGAGTTGGGGAGCGGGAAGGGGGTGAGATACACTCACCGTTCTTTAAAATCTTTTCACTACACTCCTGCCCTTCAAGGAGGCATTTAATGACAACTGAGGAATCTCTCAGAAGGAAGGCAGATATGGATGGTGATAGGTCTGCTGATGTTACCTGCACAGCATGTACCATGTTTGTCTTCAAGCTAGAAGAAAGAAGGAATTTCATCTGCACTAAGTGTAAGCTGGTCACCATTTTGGAAGAAAAAATTAGAGGACTTGAGGCCCAAATATTGACCCTCCATTCTAACAGAGAGGATGAAGACTTCCTCGATAGAAGGCAGCGTTTAATCCTGCAACAAAAAACAGGACTACGTAGCACTTTAAAGACTAACAAGATGGTTTATTAGGAGATGAGCTTTCGTGGGCCAGACCCACTTCCTCAGATCAAATAGTGGAAGAAAATTGGCACAACTATATATACCAAAGGATACAATCAAAAACATGAACACATATGAAAAGGACAAATCAAATTTCAGAACAGAAGAGGGATGGGGGGGGGGGGTGAGGTAAATGTCTGAGAGCTAATGATATTAGAGGTGATAATTGGGGAAGCTATCTTTGTAATGGGTAAGATAATTAATGTCTTTAGACCGAGGCGTAAAGTGTCGAATTTAAGCATGAATGACAGTTCAGAGGATTCTTTTTCAAGTCTGGTGTTAAAAGGTCTTCGAAGCAGGATGCAGGTAATCAAGTCGTTGAGACAATGCCCTTTCTGGTTGAAATGGCAAGAAACTGTTTTTAATTTGTGATCCTGTCTAATCTCTGTTTTGTGGGCATTGATTCTTTGGCGAAGTGTCTGAGATGTTTGTCCAATGTACAAAGCAGACGGACACTTTCGGCACATGATAGCATAAATTATATTTCTGGATGAGCAGGAATGTGTTCTTGATCTTATAACTCAATTGGTTAGGTCCAATAATGGTATCAGCAGAGTGAACATGTGGACAAAGCTGGCAACGGGGTCTGTTGCAAGGAAAGATTCCAGGGTTGGTATTAGTGTGGTATGTCCTTCTGTTCTGAAATTTGATTTGTCCTTTTCACGTGTGTTCATTTTTTTTATTGTATCCTTTGGTATATATGGTTGTGCCAATTTTCTTCCACTATTTGATCTGAGGAAGTGGGTCTGGCCCACGAAAGCTCATCACCTAATAAACCATCTTGTTAGTCTTTAAAGTGCTACATAGTCCTGTTTTTTGTTTCAGCTACACCAGACTAACACGGCTGCATCTCTATCACTATTTAATCCTGCAGGCATAGCAGGCTGAAAAGCCAGTCACGGCAGTGCAGAATAATGAAGAAAACTGGCAGCATGTAACCTCAGAAGGAGAAGGCGGCCAACTCAGGTATCCCCCATTCCTGCTAAGTAACCGCTATCAGGCTCTCTCCACAGGCACTGTAGTGGAGAATGCTTTGGCAGGGACCTCTCAGGGAACACCATCTACCGGAAGGCATGGGATGCATAGATCTAGGAATGGGGGTTCCATGACCAGCACCCCCAAAATAAGACGATGGGTGGTGGTGGGCAGGGACTGAATCATCCATCTGCTGTCCAGATCTGCAATCTCGAGAAGTGTGCTGCCTACCGGGAGCTCGCATTCAGGATGTGACCAAGAGTCTTCTGAAAGTGACTAAATCTTCAGATTGCTACTCCTTCCTGCTTCTCCATGTAGGAACTAATGATACGGCCAAGAATGACCTTGAACGGGTCACAGCAGATTATGTAGCGCTGGGAAGAAGGATCAAGGATTTGAAGCGCAAGTGGTGTTCTCGTCCATCCTTCTGGTTGAAGGAAAAGGTCCGGGTAGGGATCGTCCAAGTGAGGAAGTAAATGCGTGCTTGTGCAAGTGGTGTTGGAGAGAGGGCTTTGGTTTCTTCGACCATGGGACTCAGTTCCGGGTACAAGGATTGTTAGGAAGAGATGGGATCCACGTAACCAAGAGAGAAAAGAGCATCTTTGCAGGCAGGCTTGCAAACCTAGTGAGGAGGGCTTTAAACTAGGCTCATTGGGGGACGGCGATCAAAGCCCTGAGGTAAGTGAGGAAGTCGGACACTGGGAAGAATCACAAGGAGGAACGAGCAACAAAGGAGGACCCCTGATTCAGATGGAGAAGGTAGGGTGATCAACTGGTTATCTAAGGTGTTTGTACACAAATGCGAGAAGCCTGAGAAACAAACAGGAAGAATTAGAAGCCCTGTCCCTGTCGAAGAACTATGATTTGATTGGAATAACGGAGACTTGGTGGGATGACTCGCATGACTGGAGCACTGTCATGGAAGGGTATAAACTGTTCAGGAAGAACAGGTGGGGGAGAAAAGGAGGAGGAGGAGTTGCATTTTATGTAAGAGCAGTATGATTGCTCGGAGCTCCAATATTTAGAGAGAGAAAAGACTGTTGAGAGTCTATGGGTTAAGTTTAGAGGTGGAAGTAACAGGGGTGATGTTGTGGTTGGTGTCTGCTATAGATCACCGGATCAGGTGGATGAAGTAGACGAGGCTTTCTTTAGACAACTGAGAGAAGCTTCCAGATTGCAGGCCCTGGTTCTCATGGGCGACTTTAATCACCCTGACATCTGTTGGGAGATCAATACAGCAGTACACAGACAATCCAGGAAGTTTTTGGAGAATGTTGGGGATAACTTCTTGGTACAAGTGCTGAAGGAACCGACCAGGGGCCATGCGCAGCTTGACCTGCTGCTCACAAACAGGGAAGAACTAGTAAGGGAAGTAGATGTGGGTGATAACCTGGGAAGCAGTGATCATGAGATGGTAGATTTCAGGATCCTGACCAAAGGAAGAAAGGAGAGTAGCAAAATACACACCCTGGACTTCAGAAAAGCAGACTGACTCCCTCAGAGAAGTGGTGGGCAGGATTCCCTGGGATGCTTACATGTAGGGGAAAGGAGTCCAGGAGAGCTGGCAGTATTTTAAAGAAGCCTTATTAAAGGCACAGGAAGAAACCATCCCGATGCACAGCAAGGAAAGCAAATATGGTAGGCGATCAGATTGGCTTACCAGAGATATCCTTGGTGAGCTTTAACACAAAAAGGAAGCTTAGAAGAAGTGGAAACTTGGACGGATGACTAGGGAGGAGTATAAATATATTGCTCGAGAATGCAGGGGAGTTATCAGGAAGGTGAAAGCGCAATTGGAATTGCAGCTAGCAAGGGATGTGCAGGATAACAAGAAAGGTTTCTACAGGCATGTTAGCAATAAGAGGGTGTTCAGAGAGGGTGTGGGGCCCTTACTGGATGAGGGAAGTAACCTAGTGACAGATGATGTGGGGAAAGCTGAAGTACTCAATGCTTTCTTTGCCTCTGTCTTCACGGACAAGGTCAGCTCCCAGACAAATGCACTAGGCAATGCAGTATGGGAAGGAGGTGGACAGCTGTTGGTGGGGAAAGAACAAGTTAGGAACTATTTAGAAAAGCTAAATATACACAAATCCATGGGCCTGGGTTTAATGCATATGAGGGTACTGAGGGAGTTGGCAAATGTCATTGTGGAGCCTTTGGCCATTATCTTTGAAAACTCGTGGAGATCGGGAGAGATCCCAGATGATTGGAAAAAGGCAAATGTAGTGCTCATCTTTAAAAAAGGGAAGAAGGACAATCCAGGGAACTACAGACTGGTCAGCCTTACTTCAATCTCTGGAAAAATCATGGAGGGGATCCTCAAGGAATCCATTTTGAAGCACTTGGAAGGGGGGAAACTGCAGAGCCACAGTGGGGTTAGCTCCTGGCTCTTAATACATTTAAAAGGCAGAGGTGTAGCTAGGGAACTGGTGATTCTTAATACATTTAAAAAGAAGAGGCACAGCACCCAGTCCCCCACTATGCCTCTACCTCTTTGCCCGTCCGGAGATGGTACTGGGAGGAACTAGCTTTTAAGCTGACTCCCCCCAGCACCGGCTCCTGCCCCCTCCCGCTGCCTCTCTCTGACAGAGGCAGCGGGAGGGAGGGGAAGCAACTAGTCAAGCCACTACTCGACTAGCTGATAAGCATATACTTATTGGGTAGTCAACTAGTCTCTTATATCAGTAGACAAGTAAACGAAGTTTTCAGCATTGGTGAAAGTATCACTGATATTTGGAGCTACTTAGATATCAGCATACTTCTCAATATAATTAGCAATTTGTCTTTTCAGTTAGAAAAAAAATCAGTAGTACCTCGTTCTCTGCTCTCAGGTTGGCAAATTCACTTTTCTCTAGGATTACCATATCTTTCCGAATAGAGTCCAAATGTGCCATTATCTGCTGCAGAGTTATTTCCTAGGAAATAATATAGTAATCATTCAGACCTACTAAAAAATGTCAAGACCTTTTCAAACATTGCATTTCAATAGGAAACAAAAAAGACTTGCATAGGTCACAGAAAGCAAAGTTCCTTTGTGCATGAAATCATTAACTGGTGACTGTCAGGCATAAAATAAAAAAGTCACACAGTAACAGACAATAAAAAACTGGAGTTTGTTCAAGAGATTCAGAACTTTTACTTTCACTGTTTTATCAAATAATTCTAAAACGAAGATAGAAAAGCCACAAGTATTTAGTCCACATGAGTCTTCCTTGCTATAACTCTGGACTCTCAAACCTGGAAGAGAGGTCAAGCACAGAATGGTTATGGATACCAAACTGCCCTCTCACCCCAATGTGATGAGGTACATTGGCAAGGCATAGCAAGAAATTTCACTGACTTACCTATTGTTTGGACAGAGTTCAGTTTCCAGTACTATCAGTCAAGTAGGGCTGTGAATGTTTAACCAGTTAAATGGTAAGCCTCACCCTTAACAGGTGAGGCTTACCAGTTAACCTTAATTGGTGGGAGTTGGAGCAGCTCCCTGCCTGCCACAGGCAGAGGGCTGCTCCAGCCCTACTGGGGGCCTGCCCGGTCCCTCCTTTTAATTGGTTAACCAGTTAAGCAATTGAACAGGATTTTACATCCCTACTATCAAACTGTCACCTTTCACAAGCACTAAATTCACTTCAACTTAGAGAGTTAATACTCCTCAATTCCAATTCAAACTTGTAGTAGAATTGCAGAGTTATGAACATCAGAGTAACAAACTGACAACTACACACTTTATTTGGAACTGGAAGTACACAATCATCAGCAGTAGCAGAGCCAAAAAAAAGCACACTACTGTGTTAAAAGTAAAATACTAAGCAGCCTTTTTCTTCTGCATAGGAAATTTCAAAGCTATGAGCACTTCAAAGTCACGAACAACCTCCACTCCTGAATGTATAACTCTGAGGTTCTACTGTAACTACAATTGAACCCACTCCCTTTGAAGTCAAAGGAAAATCAGGTCTGATCCCTACTCTGTTGAATTGTAGGAAACTAATACTGCATGTGTTCCTTACAGTACTTTGGATGTGCTTATGTTTGGATACATTATCTCCACACCCCGAGTCAAAATATTCAGCCTTAGAATTTTTAAATTTAACATTCACTAAGCTATACCACACATTATTACAAGATGTTACATTTGGGATTTAGGTCTTAGGAAAATGTACATTTATACTTGTTTAGATGCAACAAGATCTTAAAGCCAGGAAGGTTTCCATATTAAACTGAAACATAAAAAAGAACAGGAAAAACACAAGTTCTTGGGTTCTCCTCTACTGATATGATTTATTTATTTATTTTAAAAGTTCTCAAAAATTAAAAAATAAATAAATATGGGCAAAAAAAAAAAAAAAAACAAAAACCATTGTTGGCAATAAGACTCCATGGTTTAATAACGGAGAAGTAATTTGTGCTTACTTGCACAATCTCACTGAATGTAAGTGGTGCATAATTCTCAGCCTAGTGTCTTCTTGATTAATTATGTAAACTATTATTTTGTATAAGAGTTACATTGGTCCAGTTGTCTACTTTGCAACAAAATTAAAATGTTTAGATCATTTTAATTTCACATATTTGTTACGATTAAATTAATTATGTTCCCCTGTACCTCCAGACAGAAATTATTCTACTGGCTGACTACAATCACATCATTGTATAAGAACCAGCTTGAACCTACAAGTTAAAGATGACAATCAACATGATTCTTTCCATGATGCATCGGTGTATGTTTGAATTGTGTAAAAGACCAGTCCTAAGAACCAAATATGCAGAAAGAGTCAAGATCATCATAAAGCAATTTTGGTTGTTTTTAATTATCAACCAGAAACAATCAAGATAAATATTGTGTATCTATGCTGCTATTAAAGACACAGGCTACCTTCCCTTACCTAAAGCATCTATATCGCGATTAACTACCAAGATAGCCTTCCTTGAAATTCACTTCCTCTCCTAAACCCACTGTATCTCACCCCAGAGACTGCCCTTCAGTAGCAGATGAGGCAATTCCTGCATAGCATCTGTATATCACTCTTACTTTTGTAAAGAACTTTGGGTTCCTGTGGGATGAAAGGTGCTATAGTAATGCAAGGTATCACTTATCCATGCAATTTAAGATCAGCTAGGATTTTAGGACAATCTGCCTCAATAAAGTAACCATTATATTAGTTTTCTTTTGCTTTAAACATGAAAATATGCACTATATATTTTATAAAGTCTCAGAGGGGTAGACATGTTAGTTTGTAACTTAAAAACAATGAGTAGTCCTTTGGCACCTTTGAGACTAACAAAAATATTTAGGATCATGAGCTTTCATTGGTAAAGTCCACTTTATCAGATGAAGCACTATTTGTGTTTATGATGCTTCACAGATGTATCAAATGACAAGGAAACTACAAATCACTGATTTATTACCTGTTGAGCTTGGGTCACCATGTCCTTATAGACTGTATCGAGACTGAGATTTGACAAAGTTGTTAATGCTGATACAATGGTCTCTGCTTGTTCTTTACCAAAACCTTAAAGACAGTTGAAGGGTGACAGGTTAAGATGAAAGGAAAAATTGTTTAGCTTTTGCTTGCATCGCCATACAATAAGCATAAAGCTCAGTAAGCAAATGCAAAGCTAAGTTACAAGTCACATAGCCAATGACATGGAACCAACCACCAAGCTATCAAAACTTTTAAGATCACAGAACTTCACATTCAAAGCTGCAAAAGTTCAGAATTTTGAGAAGTGCATCCTTTGTATTTTGATATAGAAAAACCAAAGACCTACCTGCAGGTGCAGAAAGTAATAGGAGCATAATCTGCAACCTGATCATCTGCCACAGGTGGTTTAGTTTTTTTTTTTTTTTAAATGGATAGTATTTTCTCACAAACACTATTTAATAAACCAAATTTATCCTTTGCTAAAGAGTGTACATCCTAGGAAAAGAGAATGAAAGTAATAAGGGAATCTTACATAAGTTGAAATTGTTACACATCCTTTGGGGGCAAATTCAGACTGGGCATAAGTATGTGAAACACTGCTGATTACAAGAGCATTGCATCTGTTTATACCAGGCCAAAATTTAACCATCAGGGCTTCTACTTACCAGGGCTAATACTTTGGCTAGGTCTACACTATAAGTTTTTCCGATCGCTTTTCCAGAAGAGGCTTTTCCGCCATTTGGCCCAGTTTAGATGGGGCCAAATGGCGGAAAAAGCCTCCTCTTTAGGCAGAGCCCTTATTCCTCATAGAATGAGGTATATAGGGCTCCCTGAAAGAGCGCGTTCTGCTTTTTTTTGCGGAAGAGCAAAGAGCAAACGCATTCCTTGGCATCCCGGAAACCCCCCTCCCCCCCCGCCGCAGTGTAGATGTACCCTTTGTGTGTAGTTTGATATGATTCTAAAGCTTTAGCTTCCCTAGAGTCTCAGTTAAACAAAAAAACCCCCACAAAACTAGCTCAATTTTCTAATTACCAGTCCAATCCACATCCACGATGTATGGAAATTCTGAGAATGTCATGAATTCAATTTGTACTGTAAAAACTTTACCCTGGAAAGAGGTTCAACTCCCAGCCTGCTCCCAATAACAGAATTCCATAACCCATGGGAAAGTAACAGTATGATTTCATTTGAGTTACTTAATAGGTATTGCTCACCATGCATTTCCAGCTCTCGAACCAAGGCATGGGTATCAAAGGTTAGCTTTCTCTGTTCCAATGGGGTTATTTCAACTCTTCTCACATCATATGACTTTACAGAGACTGTGGCAGCAAAACCTGAAAATGGCAAGAAGCCATTAAGAAGTTGTTTACTCATTCATTTCCTTGTTAATTTTATCCTGGAATGTAACAACATTAAAGAGTTTTTGCTGTATAATCTGTCATCATGGAAAGGAGAACTCCAGTGCACTAACGTGTGTACAAAGAGCGTTGTCCTCCTTCAATGGCTTGATTATAAAGCAGAGAGAAGTAGTCAGTCTAGGCAGCATTTTCTCCTGTCTGTAAATATTTAAATCTCATAACTGTTCTCATTGTCTTTTACAAAGGTTTGCTCAACCAGTAGGACCCCAAAAAATAATCCCAAATTAAAATATCCAAAGTAGAGACTACTGCTACAGTCAAGCTTCTGGATATACCGAAGACCGAAACACTGTGATGGAATAACTTGATGATTATCAATAATATATTAACTATTAAGGAAGGTATTTAAATTATGTTTCTACTTTTAAAAGTGTAACTGTTCTAATGTAGCCAACAAGAAACTAGTTGTACAATCTGTATCACTCACTGGGCCCTCTATCAATAACTACACACCCACAAGCTGCAGTCTTCACACCAACTTCTTCCTCAGCACTCTACTGGCAAAGGGATTGCATCTTCCAGGGACACACAAAATGGTACTGCTATGTAAATAAATGACCAAAAATTATGCAGTTCCAGTGCTTGGGAAGAATTCACTGGTTCAGCAACTAATCAATTAGGCAACAGATTTAAACACATGATTTTAACATCTAACATATCACAGATTTGTTGAGTTAGACTTTATTGAAACTGTGTGAAAGATCATATCTCAGAGGATATAAAACTTCAAATCCCAGTTGTTCAATAGTTTTTGTGATTCAACCATGCCTGTATCTCTAATTTCCTACATATACTTTATTCCTCTGTGAATCTCCTTCTCCAACCTGTTTCAAATAGTCTCCTAATTGCTACTCAGCAAAACCTGTCTTTCACATCTAAATCCCTGCTGAAAACCCAGTTCTTGTACAAATCCTTCCTTCCTATCATAACTCTCTCCCTTCACTAAACTATTGTCCAAGGCTTGTCATGGTTTTATTTAGGAAAAGAAACAGAGGTCAGATCATCATTTATTAGCATACAGGGTCAAAATTCTGCAGCTAAAACAAGGTCAATATTAATCTGATTTTGTAGTACTTTGCACTTATTACTGAATTTCACCTGGTTTAATTCAGACAGATTCTCCAGGTTGTCAAAGTAATTTTGAATTCTGTCTCCTCCAATGTGCTTGCACAGCCCCAACCCTACACAGAGGGGCTATGTCTACACTGGCGGGTTCTTGAGAAAGAACGGCTGTTCTTCCACAGAGCGTACACACTGCCCGCCCACTCTTGCGCAAGAAGATTTACAGTAAAGCGTGGTAAGAGAGGGCTTCTTGCACAAGAGCTACGCTCTTTTTTAACAAGTGTAAGCTCTCTTGCGCAAGAGGGCAGTGTGGATACGCGGCAGAGGTTTCTTGCGCAAGAAAGCCCTATGGCTAAAATGGCCATCAGAGCTTTCTTGCGCAAGAGAGCATCCACACTCCCATGGATGTTCTTGCGCAAAAGCACATGGCAGTGTGGACGTGTTCAAGAACGCTTGCACAAGATATTCTTGCACAAGAAGCTGCCAGTGTAGACATAGCCAGGCTGGTCTGTGGCAGCAGCCCCTATCGGGGGGGGGGGGGGGAGGTCTGGGGGGGTCTAAGCTCCCCACAGACAGAGGCCACTCCAGCATGTGTTTGTGGGAAAGAGGGAGGGAGGACTGCAAGCCCCTCCCCCCGTCTCCACTTTAATTAAAAATATTTTTAACCGATTAACCTCTTAAAACAAGATTTTACATCTCCCCCAGCCCCAGCAGGGAGCTACCGTGGTCTGGGGAGAGGCACCTTTTCAAAGTTCTCCCTCCATGGTCTCCAGAATCACAAACCTGCTGTAACTGGGGAGAGGCACCTCCCCCCCAGCTCAAGGCAGCCTCATGGGAGCTGGCCCAGCCAGCGGAGAGGTACCTCCCACCTGGCCCTGAGCTGCTGCAGCGAGACAGGCCTGGGAGGAGTCCTCTCTCGCAGGGGACAGGGAGCCTGTATCAAAACCCCCTCATCCCGACTCCCATCCAAGATTTCTGCACCCCTAGCCACAGCCTCCCCCCTGCACTTCAACCCTGAGTCCCTTCCCACCTTCCAAACCTCTCACCCCCAGCCACACCCCCCAGCCAGAGTCCTCATCCCTCCCAGCGGTGAGATCCCTCCCACACGCCGAACCCCTCGCCCCCCCCCCAGATCATCCAGGTGCAGAATGAATTTTGCCACGTGCACCACGGCGGCGCTCCAGGCCGGTGCGCATCACAACAGCCACCCCGCACACGGACACCACAAAGGCGGGGGGACCCTGGCTTGGCCGGCAAGGCCTCTGGGGGTTTGCTGCGGGGTTGCACCGTGCCCAGCACCCCGGAGCTCTGGTCTGTGCGCACGGAGATGACCCACGCCCCGCTTTCGGACAGGCTGGCCAGGGGCTCGCCCAGCCCGGAGGGCGCTGCGGGCAGGACGGGGGCGGAAAGGCTCCGCCCCACTGAAAAGAAAAAGGTCCCTCGGCGCGGAGCGGGGGTGGGGCGGGAGATGACGGAGGATTCACCCCTGCCGGTGGGGGCCTCTCCCGTGGAGGCGGGGCGTGGGGGAGAAGCGCGGGGAGGGGGCCGGGGAGTGTCGACGGGCGACCCCTCTTCGCACTAAGCGCCTCTCACCTCTCCTCGTGGCCGGGAGCGCAGCGCCCCAGGGAGGGCCCGGCCGGGAACCGCCCCCCGAGGCCAGCAACCGCCGGCCCAGCCCGCCGCCCCTCATCCAGCTCCCCCGCGCTGAGCTCGCGGGCAAACCAACGCCAGACGCTGACGCCCCGCACTTCCGGTGGGCGACCCGCTGGGCCCTGGGAATTGTAGTCCGGTGGCGCCACGCTGGGCGCTGGAGCGGCCGCGGGCTTAGCGCTGTGCCCTCGTGTGGCCTGGAGCTGCGGCGCCGCACAAGCCCATACGCGCACGCGCTTTCACTCGTAGGCACATTTCTCCCCTATGCACGCACACCTCTACCTGGTTGCACGCTTTCAGACTCACGTGTATGCACACACAACACGTATCCCTGCATGGACACTCCCCCACATGCACCTTCACGGTATGTACCCCCCCCCCGTTCAGACACACTCGCATGCACACACACCTTTGCACATAACTTTCTCGTCTCTACCAGGAGGTGCAAGCTGTGCCAATTTTGCACATAAAGTTGCAGCAACAATGAATATTAAAAGGTTTTAAGAGCATGCTTACACTTTGCTCATTATCTCCCCACTCCTGGAGTTAGTCTCTGGGGAGGATTGTGTACATGCCCTCTGGTTCTGAGCCAATAAAGAATCTCTTTTACCTTGGCTAAAGTTTTCATAAACCCAAGCAGCTGGATTTTGCTCTCACTTACAACAGAATAAATCAATAGTAATTGCATTTAAATCAGTGGAATTACTCCTGTTATTTCTCTCCTGTTATGCCGATGCCACAGGGAGCAAAATTAAGTTCCTTGACTTTAAAGTCTATGTAAAATAGGATCTGGGAACGATAGTTAAGAAATCAGAACAAACAATAAACAGTTAAACGCCCAAACAAAATAAAAGGAATTGAGGTTAAAAGTGAGGAAAAACCTCATATGGTCCTGGCTTGTAAAACACAATTGAAAAGAATATTCACATTTACTATCTCAGTGAATTTGTTCTCAGAGGGTCCCAAACTTCATTGCACTGTGATCCCCTTCAGACAAAAAAGAAATCACAGCATGACCCCAACAAGGAAGACAGAATCCTGAGCCCACCCAAACTCCCTGCCTGGGTGGGGGAACTAAAGCCGGAGTCCCATAGCTCTGGGCAGGGGTGGGGCAAAGCCAAAACCCAAGGGCTTCAGCCCCAAGCAGGGGGCCTATAACCTGAGCTCTGTAACTGAGGGTGAAACCCTCTGGCTTCAGTTTTGGCTCAGGCTTCAACTTTGGCCCTGGGTGGTGGAGTTTGGGCCTTGGCCCCTAGTCCCAGCACGTTTAAGCCAGACCCAATGAAAACAGGGTCATGGCCCACTTGGGGGGCTAGACCAGGAGGTGGGCAGTAATTTTTGATGGGGGGCCACTCCAATATTTTGGTAAGTGGTCAAGGGCCATACTTTTCTATGGAGGGGGTCCAGGGTCTGAGACGGAGGTTGGGTGCAGAAGGGAGCTTGAGTAGGTGACTGATGTGCGGGAGAGGCCGTTGTGGCTGAGAGGGAGTCTGGTTCAAGGAGGGGATTGTGATCTGGGACAGGGGCTGGGGTGCAGGATCCAGGAGAGCGTATGGGTGCAGGAGAGGATTCTGGCCTGGGCCAGGGGTATAGGGTAGGGATGTTAAAATGTGTTTAATTAAGTAACTGTGTATCTGCTGAAATATTCAGCAGTTACTCAGTTACATGTGGCAGGACAGGTGGCTCCCACCTGCCCCCCCGTGGTTCCCTCCTGGCTCCCCGCGCAAGGGGGTAGGTGGCTCCCCAGGAGCCAGTGCATGTAAAAGCCAGTTCCTCCCACGTACCAACTTGTGCCCCCCCCCCCCACACACACTGCAGCCTCTGGTATAAAGGCAGCAGCATGGGGGGTGGGGAAAGGCAGCTCCCTGGGAGCTGGTATGTGCCAACTTAAAAGCTGGCTCCTTGCATGTACCAGTAGCTTGCGTGTAACCGTGAATGTCAACTGAGGAGCCTAAGTAGGCCCATACCTAGGTGGCTCCTGGGCAGCAGTGCGATAGGATCCTGAGGCAGGCTCCCTGCTTAATGTGGCCCCAGGCTGCTCAAAATGGCTGGGTGCTTCCCGTAGCTCTCTGTTCCAGGTGCCCAGGGAAAAGGAAGGCTTCACACTCTAACCCTGCTCCCAGCAAAATCTCTCTGCTCTCACTGGCCAGTTTCTGAGAAGCCTTCCCCTCCCCTGGTGCCTGGACCAGAGAGCCACAGGGAGCAGACAGATGCTTAAAGTGATGTGGGGCTGCTCTGTGTCTGAGGGTCCCAGCGGGGCAGCCTGTGAGCCAGATCAGGTGGTTTGGTGGGCTGGATCTGGCTCACTGGCTGTAGTTTGCACACATAGGAACATAAGAATGGCCATACTGGGTCAGACCAAAGGTCCATCGAGCCCAGCATCCCATCTGCCGACGGTGGCCAATGCCAGGTGCCCCAGAGAAGGAGAACAGAAGACAATGATCAAGTGATTTATCTCCTGCCATCCATCTCCTGCCCTTGTTATGAAGGCTAGGGCACCATACTTTATCCCTGGCTAATAGCCATTTATGGACCTAACCTGCAAAAATTTATCAAGCTCTTTTTTAAACCCTAATAGAGTCCTGGCCTTCACAGCCTCCTCGGGCAAGGAGTTCCACAGGTTGACTGTGCACTGTGTGAAGAAAAATTTCCTTTTATTAGTTTTGAACCTACTACCCATCAATTTCATTTGGTGTCCCCTAGTTCTTGTATTATGGGAAAAGGTAAATAATTTTTCTATAATCACTTTCTCCACACCATTCATGATTTTATATACCTCTATCATATCGCCCCTCAATCGCCTTTTTTCCAAACTGAAAAGTCCCAGTCTCTCTAGCCTCTCCCCATATGGGACCCTTTCCAAGCCCCTAATCATCTTAGTCGCCCTTTTCTGAACCTTTTCTAATGCCAATATATCTTTTTTGAGGTGAGGAGACCACATCTGCACGCAGTACTCGAGATGTGGGCGTACCATAGTTTTATATAGGGGAAGTATGATATCTTTTGTCTTATTATCTATCCCTTTTTTAAGAATTCCTAACATCCTATTTGCCTTACTAACTGCCGCTGCACACTGCGTGGATGTCTTCATAGAACTATCCACTATAACTCCAAGTTCCCTTTCCTGATCTGTCGTAGCTAAATTTGACCCCATCATGTAGTACGTGTAATTTGGGTTATTTTTTCCAACATGCATTACCTGACACTTACCCACATTAAATTTCATTTGCCATTTTGCTGCCCAATCACTCAGTTTGCTGAGATCTTTTTGTAGTTCTTCACAATCCCTTTTGCTTTTGACTGTCCTGAACAACTTTGTGTCATCTGCAAACTTGGCCACCTCACTGCTTACCTCATTTTCTAGATCATTGATGAACAAGTTGAACAGGATTGGTCCCAGTACTGACCCCTGGGGAACACCACTAGTTACCCTCCTCCATTGTGAAAATTTACCATTTATTCCCACCCTTTGTTTTCTGTCTTTTAACCAATTCTTGATCCATGAAAGGACCTTTCCTCCTATCCCATGACCACCTAATTTACGTAAAAGCCTTTGGTGTGGGACCGTGTCAAAGGCTTTCTGGAAATCTAGGTATATTATATCCACTGGGTGCCCCTTGTCCGCATGTTTATTAACCCCTTCAAAGAATTCTAACAGATTAGTTAGACACGACTTCCCTCTGCAGAAACCATGCTGACTTTTGCCCAACAATTCGTGCTCTTCTATGTGCCTTGCAATTTTACTCTTTACTAGTGTTTCTACTAATTTGCCTGGTACTGATGTTAAACTTATCGGTCTATAATTGCCAGGATCTCCTCTAGAGCCTTTTTAAAATATTGGTGTTATATTGGCCATCTTCCAGTCATTTGGTACCAAAGTGGATTTAAAGGATAGGTTACAAACCACTGTTAATAACTCCGCAATTTCACATTTGAGTTCTTTCAGAACCCTTGGGTGAATGCCGTCTGGTCCCGGAGACTTGTTACTATTCAGCTTATCAATTAATTCCATAACCTCCTCTAATGTCACTTCAATCTGAGTGAGTTCCTCAGATTTGTCACCTAAAAAGGCTGGCTCAGATTTAGGAACCTCTGTAACATCCTCAGCCGTGAAGACTGAAGCAAAGAAATGTGCTGGGCTAGACCCACAGTTTGAAAGTTGCTGTTTTAAAAGCTCAGATATCAGCATTGATGTGAAAGAGCTTTGAACTGGAGAACATTCTGGGTATCAATTTGCTGCTGCATTGTGGTATCCAGCATTGCGATGCAGCCTCTGAACCGGATTTGGACACTCTCCTGAGTATGTGTGCAACCATGGCATACCTGGTGGAAGCTTATCAGGCTGGTGTTAGAAAATCTGACTGGGAGCACTGACGAGCCTGTTCAGACTCACTGAGATGCACAGCAAATAGTTACCTGGTCAAATTCAGCCTGATAACAAATGAATAATGAAGCTCCTTTAATATCAGTGGAATTATACCCACCTACATTAGGGCTGAATATTAACCAATGTTTCAGCCTCATACATACCTACCAGACAGACCTTGGGGAAAAAAACAGAATTCTAATTTTACTAGAGATGGACTCAAATTCAAATCCTGTATTAAAACATCCCTGAAGTCTGGGGATGTTTGATAAGTAAACCCAGCTCCAGCTCCAACTTTTATAATTAACTAGCACATTTACCTGGTGTTGCTCGAGTTATTAAGGCGAAGCTCAGGGCAGGAGGCTCTGGGTGTAGGGGATGCAGGAGTTAGGGTTGGGGGGGGGCTGAGGAGGGGCTCTGGACAGGGGACTCTGTGTGTGTGTGTGTAGGGAGGATGGTAGGTGGGGACTGAAACCCTGCCAAAGATTCATACCCTGGTGTGACGGGGCACCAGGCTCCAGGCAAGCGGAGCCCACGGCGCCCCGCACTCCCCGGCCGCCAGTGGAGGTGCTTGGCGGCGAGCAGGCCGCCGGGCGCCTGAAGGAGGGGGCGGGAAGCCCGGGGACCGCTGAGCGCTCGGGCACCCGTGAGACCCCCCGGTGCTCCTGTCCGGCCTGTTCTGGGGCAGTCGGGGGCTGGGCAGAGGCCGGCCAACAGGGGACATCGGCTGATGTCATCGGCCCGCACCCAGAGCGTCCTGCGACCCGTTCAAATGGCGCCTGGCCCCGAAGAGCAGGGGGAGGAAGCCGGGGGAGGGCCCGGGGAGTAAGGAGAGGTCTCCGGGGGAGAGCCCGGAGACCAAAGGGAAGGAGCCGGGGGAGAACGCTGGTGGAGAGGAATGCGGAGGACCAGAGGCAGGCCGGACGCTGGGCCAACGACCGCTGCGAGAAGGAGGAAGTGGCCCAGGAAGGGGACAGGAGGAGGAGTCACTCCACACCCTGAGGGTTGGTGAGTTACGGGGAATCCCCCACCAACCAGACAGCGTACCCACTTCGCTGTCTTTAGGGTCCTGGGCCGGGACCCGGAGCGGGGGCGGGCCCGAGTCCCCCTCCTTCTCCGCAACACTTAGGGCTAAGCAGGCCCTGCTAGCTAAGGAGTGGTCTCACCGGGACCTGGGGACTGATAGACCACAGGACTAAGAAAGGGTGGAGACACGGGGTTAGGGTTTGTGGATAGACACGTGGGGGTTGGGCGACCCCGATGATGACAGGATTGTAAGCCTGAGGGGGAGCCTGACCTGCAACATCTGGCTGTTTGCTTTTCTCCCGCCTGTCCCTGTCAGGGAGCAAGAACAAAGTGCATAGCTCATCTGCCCCCTGTGCTCCCCAGGCAGAGTGAACAATGCAGCAAACTGCACTATCTCCTCGCTCCCTGATGAAGGGCAACAGGTGTGAATCTTGGTAGGGAAGAGCTAAAGGGCTCCTGGAGAGTAGGAGATTCTGGCAGTTCTGGATGGAAGGGGGCCACCCCACAGTAACCCCTTTTACCTGCCTGGTGATCCTGTCTCTTTTCTGTATGGTTTTCTGAGAAGCAATCCCATTCCAGGCACATCCCATTTTCATGGCACAACCAACCCCTTGCCTTGCTTTAAGTTACGAGAAGAGGAAGCTGCATACCAAATTTGGTGGTCCTAGCTCTTACCGTTTAGGAGGAGTTCTCTAACAAATAGACATATACACAGACAGACAAACAAACTCCGGGTCTTAGCATAGCTGATTGATTGTTGGAGATTTCAAAACTTGGATCAGGGTTTGAATTTTGTGGCTGATGATCTTGTGTTGAAATCATGGGATTGCATCTCAGAAGGTCTGCATTCAATTCCCCAATTTGCCACAAACCTCCTTATGTGACGTTGACCAAATCATCTCTGTGCCTCAGTTTTCCCATCTATAAAATGATCTATGCTTCTTTTCTCCTGCTCTTTCTGTCTTGCTGTTTATGCTGTAAGTTCTTTGGAGAGGATCTGTTCTCTTAATACTGTACCTAGGACAAAGGAACCTCTAAGCATTCCCATACTGCTAAATTCTACATTTTTACAGATATGGCCCTACTTTGTATGCAGAGGCTGCTCAATACAGTCTGCTACCCTAGGCAACACTTGACTGTGCTCACACCACTCAAATATGGTCCAGCCATACCTCCATCATGATGGGGGGAGGAGGAGGAAGAGAGTGGCAGGACCAAATCCGAGCAAGTAGCATTGCAATCTGTGCCATGACAGAGTGACAGCAGCCAAGCCTGATGCCCTAGGCAGCTGTCTGGAAATCTGCCACCGTAGGTAGAGCTGCCTGTGTGTATGTGATGTCTTGTCATATGACAAGAGTGAGATGCAATCACCATTGTCAGTTTGAATACTGTGGAGTCCCATTTCTGTAAGGGCATTTAGACAGCCTCCTACAGAGATAATAAAAGGTAAAGCCAGTTCTGACTCTACAGAACACCCCTGTCATCTCTGAGCAGGCTGCCTGACTGACTTGTACAATAGACCATCAGGTGCTAACCAAACCCGCTTTACTTCTGTACCCACTGAGTCCACAAATACAGGTTAGAACTGCTCCCTCTCGCTTTGAGCAACCGTGTACACTGTTCCCTTCAGTGCAGACCTGCCATTACTTTCCCTTTGTTAAAGGTCTTTATAGCAATTAAAAGCTTCTCACACGAAGGAAAGCTAAAAATCAATCCTTTTCTGTGGCCACTGTGCTGACCATGCTGTATCCCATGTATAAGGAGATCAGATGTTAGCATTAGCAGCTCCAGTGGTTGCTTTGCCCAAAGCCAGTCATTTCCCTAAAATCCAGGCTTGGAGTCTTGATAAGCAGGTAGTTTATTATTACGTGCACAATTGTGCAATGAGTTTCACAGACAGATAAATAACACAAGACAACACTTTCTGACTCCAGTGCTTAAAGACAAAGGCAGAAATCCATACTTTGCTTCCTAAGTAAAAAGGAACTGTGTGGCAAATATGGCAATTTCTTGCAATAGCCTGGGGAGACCTTGCTGAATTCAGCTGAAGTAAATTTGGGGCCCACTGTATTACTGTATGTAACTTCTGGAGGGGGCAGATGTGACACATGTGGACCTTGGAGTTCAAAGGACTATAACAAGCAACGTGCCAGACAAGAGCAAACTTTTGGAACAAAATATACTAAGTAGCTTTTCTGGAGAATATCTCTGGGAAGGTGAATGCAAATTCCCACCTTCAGTTATGCAAAACCCTAGCCCTTTGGAAGCTACGCCCTGAAGAGTTGGCCACTTTCAAGATCAAAGGCCCACACTGTATAAAGGAAAAACTGAGCAACGTGTTCTGGTTGTTCTGGCTCAGAATCTGAGTCAGCTATGAACTTTTAACCCCAAAGAAAAGCCAATGGTGGGGCTTGAAGGACTGACATCTACCAGAGCCCGAGGCTGGAATTGGGGTGATCTCAGGTAACCTTTTTAGCATGCGTATAGGTTCTTTTATTGTTCTATTATGTATTCTCTGCTGGTCTCTGGCCTGCTGCCCTCAAGCCCTTTATGGCTTAGAGATATCAGCCAGCAAATTCCTCTTGCTGCTTTCCTGCCTTCAGTCTTCCCCTAGGAGCCACCTTCTGCATCCCTCTATGATGCCTCCAGTCCCCCTGGACTCTGGTAGCTCTCACCTGCTCTTCCTGACTGAACCAACCTGCTCCTCCTTCAGTGGGTCATTCCTTCACTGATCTTTTGTAGTGCCCAGGTGCTCCCACAGCCTCTGAACTAGCCAAATGACAGCACCTGCTCTGGCACAGTGGAACCCGATGACTTTATTTACTGAGGCCAGCCACCCTGTGACACCCTTATCCACATAAATAATTTGTATAATCATGCAAGAAGTCAGTAAGATAACTCAATTGAGCAAAGTTTACTCTCTTGAACAAAGGTTTCAGCATGAGGTCCTAAGGTAGATATTGTCAACTCTCACCCGGGAATGGTGCTGCACATATAGGGCATCTGACGTGAAGGGCTGTGAGCTCTTTCCAAACCAACAGAGCTATGTCAATGTAAGGTCACAGCTTTCAAAAGTGACTTGTGATTTGGATTGCAGGCATTTTTAGGTGCCCAACTAAAAGTCAGACCCTGTGAACATGTTTCAAGTTGGGCACCTAAAAATCCAGGCAATCCAAAATCGCAAGTCAGGTTGGAGAATTTTGGCCATTACTGTCTTTGCAGGGGAAGGGGGCAGAAGACCTTTTAAAATGGAAAAATCTTTATTCCCAATCACTTGAAAGGGCACTCATAATACCAACCTGAATCTGGTCTTTTGGAAACACTGGTCTCCACTCAGTGAAGGAAGGAATGATGATCATGGAAGGGCAATGAGGCTAACTTTCAGTACCAGTACCATGGTCCTGCCTTGCATCCTCCTCTTATCAAGAGCTACTTATGGGTGGAGTTGCAGCTTGCCTCTCCTGAACATGAAGATAGTTCCGGGGAGACAGGAGTGGAGGGATACCACCAGAGACTTAGGATGGCAGGCAGTAATGGAGCACACCAGAGAATGCTGAAAATAGAAGCAAGCACAAAGTACTTGCCCTGAGGGTTAGCTTCCTAATCCTACCATGGTAACAGACACAGAGTTGCTCAAATGTAGCCTTATTTTAAGCATTGAGCTTCCAAATCAACTATGTTGCCAAGATACAAGCTCTTGAAAACTCCTCTCCCCCATCATTAGGGAGGGGAGCACTGGAGCCAGCTGTACAGCTTGGAGAAGTTACCATTCAGCAATAACAGGGACACACGCAACCTGAGAATGACAATTGCTCTTTCAGTAGTGCACTGTCCCTTTGCAGGAAAGAAACGCTCCTTTCTCAGAAAAGAGATGAGTTGCACCCCAGGATGCTGATTTTCTAAGGAACTCTGCTTTTTAACTTCACATAGTGAACTAGCACATTGGGTTTTGGAGGGTATCATTTTAACAGCAGGTATCCGCAGCCATCGTCTCAGAACCGGGGGCGGGGGGGAAGTATTCCTTCCAGAGATGCGGGCTGAAAATGAAGGGGATTCGATTGTGACTTGCCATAGGAGGGCAGCAGCCTACAGGCAGACACTGCTGAGGACATGCAGTACATGAACAGCTCTCCATTCCTCTCTCTTTTTTGTGTACTCACATTGATGCAAACATTGAAGAGGGCAGCTCTCCATGTGCTCTGGACTTGGGGTGAGCAATAATTTTTGCAGGGGGGCCATGTCATGAACTTTGGTTCACGGTTGCGGGCTGGCTCCAGTCCCCCCAAGAAGGGGTGGGGCCTCGGCAGAAGGGGCGGTTCCCTCTGGGCACTGCATGCTCTGGTGGGAAGAGGAGACTTCGTGCACTCCCTGCCCCAAGCCACTCTGGACCCCAAGCATGCGAGCATTTGCCCCCTCACCCGAGGTCTGCCAGGGGCATGAGGTACCTAGAGGGACCCGCCAGCCATTTTGAAGAGCTGGTGGTTCCCTCTAGTTGTCGCATGCCCTTGGCAGGGGGAGAAGACTTCATGTGCTCCCCTGCCCCCAGGCCAATTGGGATCCGGGGGTGGGGGAGTGCGCAAAGTTATTCACTGTTCAAAATGGCTGGTGGCTCCCTCTAGGCACCACGCACCCCTGGCAGGTGGAGGATGCCGCCAGCCACTGTGAACAGAGAATTACTTTGTGCTCTCCCCCACCCCCAGGTCTCGATTGGCCTGGGGGCAGGGTATCAGCAGGGTGGGCCACAGGCCAGATCAAATGCCGTGGCAGTCTGGATCCAGCCTGCAGGCTGGATGTTGCCCACCCCTCCTATAGACCCCATGACATAACCTTAAAGTACACCCAAGTAATATGTCTATTTTGCATCAGCTGCAAAGAGAAATTGTCTCTTGGACTAATTCAGGCTTTAAGAATCTCCAAGATCTGGTGGGAGTTATTGACTTGTTGATTTTTAAAAATCTTCTAGAAATGTAAATACATTTTTAATTGTTTCCCAAGCTCCAAGAGGTGTCTTTGTGAACTACCCTGGTGGCAGGACACAATTCAAGGCCTTAGTAGCTGTTTGTTTTCTAGCTATTAAGTAATGCCAGTATGGATGCTTTGTACTTCTGTGCTCTATCTGTGGATCTCAAAGAGCTTTAGAGTTACTTATCAAACAACCCTACTAACACTCTTGTGAGATTGAGAAGCATTGTGCTTCCCATTTTACAGATGGAGAAACTGAGGTGTGGAGAGGTGTGGAAGTTGGCTAAGGCCTTGCAGTAAATCAGTGGACAAGCTAGGCCCTGAACCCAGATGTGGTTTGTTATCAGGTGCTTTAACCAGGCAGGGGCATGTGCAGGAATTTAAATGGGGCCACTTTTGAAGGGGCAGGATCTGTGCCCTGCTATGGTCCCAGGCTCAGAGGAGGCCTGTGCCCCTCACTGCTGTCCCAGGACCAGAGAAGCCCTGTGCCTCCGCCATGTCCAGAGGAGCTCTGTGCCTCTGCTGCAGCCTCTGGGATGGAGGAGCTCTATATCCCCACTGTGGTCCTGGGCCTAAAAGAGCCCTGTGCCCCTCACGATGACCCCGGTGCTGGAGGAACCCTGTGCCCCCACTTCAGACCCACGGCCAAAGGATCCCTGTGTCCCTGACAAGTATTAGAGAGCTGTGCCTCTGCTTGTCCTCCCCTGCATGCCCCAGTAACCTGGAGATAATGCTTTCAGTTGAACCACATGTAACCCAGAGGCACTGAGGCTACTGACACGGAAAAATGAAGTCTGCACTACAGACTTAGCTACACGTCAACTGGGTTTTAGCTTGTGCAGTAGAAGCACATGACTTTAGCTCCCAAGGTCACAGGTTCAATCTCTCTTACCCACAATCCAGGTCTGTTGGCTTTACACACACTTCAGCTGAGAGACCATCTTCAATGGATTTACAATGAGGCTATTTATGCCATTGGGTCGTGTTCCTCCTAGTTTCCTCAGTCTTGCTATTAACTAACCCCCACCTGCTACATCCCAGTAACCCAACATGTCCATGCAGAAACTACCCCAGGAACCCTGTCACATGCAGCATTCATAAATTATCACAGGTCAGCCCCAACACCTTTACATTGAGCAACTTCCTCTCCCAGTGCAGGCACTTGTTTCAGTGTGTGAATATGGATTTAGGTGCCTAACTTGAAGTGATTAGCTTTGCAAACATTAGCTTTGGTCCATTGCTCCTTTAAGTGATGTTAATGGAGAAGATATTTTAAACATGTCCATGAGATTTAGGAACATAAAGATTGTTGACTAAGTGGCATTTATGCTTCCATATCCCTTAGACTCTAAACTCTCCCTCTAGAGTTTTGGTCTTTGGCTTCCTAGTCTGGCCTTTTGATGTTTTGTGAAAGTTGCATTAAATAAAGTCTCCCTTCTCTACTCCATATGAGTGGGAGTTCTTGGAAGACATTGGTCTCAGAAAAGAAGATTCCCATGTGCCAATATTACACAGGCAATGCAGTGTCTCTGGCTGTGTCATCAGCAGTAGAATGGGACATTTGATGCTAGTAGTAGGAAGGGGACCTGAAACATAAGCCCCTGCATCTGAGGCCTTCTATAAGTCCTAGGCTAAAGTAGTGTTCAAAGCTTTGCTGATACAAAACAAAGTCAGGCTATGAGCAGCCCCTGCCTAGATATTCCTGCTACAGTAAGTACTCTGTCTCCCATTAGTGGCTGAGCCACATTCAGAGATTGATGTTATCTCTAAACCTTTGAGATCACACAGCTTAGTTTTTTTTAGCTTTGGCAACAGATGTTCATGCCTTTCGATCCAGAAGTCCTGTGTTTGATTTCCATTTCCAATGGCCTAGACAAAGATGTTGTATTACATACATAACTACTGCATTTGTAACCACAGATGACCAAGTTTAAGGCATAAGTGGGTAGGATCATGAACCTAATGACCTATTTCTGTGTGTGCAGAATAACAGTCTGTATGTGCCTGTGTCGTAATTGCACATTCAGTGAAGGTGCATGTGTACTTGGACATCTTTTGCATGTGCAAAATATCGTGCCTAGCTGCAGTGGCTTCCCAAGTGTTATTCTAGCAGCCAGAAATTGCATTGGGGCAATGGAACTTCGCCAGGGGAATCCCTGTATCATCCCAAACTGAAGCATCTCAAAGCTGCCTTGGCAAGTACCAGAGTCTATTCTGACCTACTCATAGAACTCCATTTCAGTAGGATACTGAGGGTATGTCTAGACTGCAGAGTTTTTCTGGGATACCAGAGATATCCCAGAAAAACTCTGTCGCGTCCAAGGAATGCATCTGCTCTTCCAAAATTTTTTCAGAAGAGCGGACACTTTTTTTTAGCATCCCTGCAAACCTCGTTTTATGAGGAAAAAGGGATGTTCTGAAAAAGGTTTTTTTCCTGACATTTGGCCCCGTGTAGACAGGCCAAGTGTCAGAAAAGCCTCTTCTGAAAAAAGAGGAAAAAGATACTCAAATTGCGCTTCGCAATTTGCGTATCTTTTTCCAGAAGAACTGTGTAGTCTAGACACAGCCTGAGTGACAACACACAGCTAGCAAAACACTAGACAGAAGAATTACATTATTGGAACATACTAGAAGGCAGGTCATTGTTACCTAGCAACTCCTGAGAGCTGCTTAACCCTTTTCTGAGTTTCATATAAGGATGAGCAGATTGATGTTTGATCATTGTGGGTTGGAAGTTCAACTCTAAGGCTCTGCTCAGTGGTCATTTCTAAGAAGACAAAGAGCAGAGGTTGGAGTGGGAGTGGGGACAAAGGGAGAGCAAGAAAAATTCTAGTGGGAAGAGAAAGACCATCCATGTTCTGCTGAGGAAGGCACCCCTCTAAAACAGCCTCACTTTTTGGAGAGTTTTCTTCTTCCTTTATCATATAGCACAGGCAGGGTTTTTGGCGCCCTAGGCGAACTATGATTTTGGCGCCCCACCCCGCACATTCATCACAGAGACAAATGAGAAGTCTAGAATGAAAATTTACCTTTATTTACTCAGCATTCAAAATGAACAACGTAAAAATCAAAATAAATATTTTTATTGATTTTTTTCTACTTTGTATTAATTATATTGTGTAGGGTAAACCACCCAGTAGCTGACACTTTAAAGTTTTGACTGTTTTGAATGGTGCACAGTGTTTCTGGCCAGTGCTATAAATAGTTGCATTTCAAGTTGGAACTGTCTTTATTCCTTGATAGTGAATGAAATCCATTTTTGATTTGTAACCCTTTTGTACTGGGCAATCAATTTATGTACATATTTAGAACTTTGCTTTTCACGCTTTTGCAAATTGGGCAATAAGTTGTTTGAGACAAAGTTTTGAAGCTATTTCATGTTCTATTGAGATGATGGCCAGTCCAACAAGTCTCTCTTTCAGCATAGAAGAATGAAGGAATGGCTTTATCAATTTTAACTTTGAAAAGCTACGCCGCCCACTAGCAACAGAAACTGGAAAAGTCAGGAGAATTTGAAGAGCAATGGAGATGTTAGGAAAGCTGTCTATGTTTAGAAATAAACTCCAGTACATCTTGAACTGTAAGACATCTTGGAAGTTATAGTGAAATAGCCTGCATGATTATCTTTTGAATTTCCATGTTGTAATGCCAACTCTAGCTTCAAGCAAGGTTGGGGATAAGGTGTCTGACTGGGGGAGAGGGAAGGGGCAGGAGCAAGGGAGGATGCAGGAGCAGGCTGGGGGCAGGATGTCTGGCCACAGGGGAGGGAGCAGGAGTGGACTGGAGGCAGGATGTCTGGCCAGGGGGAAGGAGCAGGCTGAGGGCTGATGGGGGAGGGGTTAACCCCTGCCCATGAAGGGAGCAGAGGGAGTCCTGCAAGGGGTGTGTGTGTGGGGAATTAGCCCCCCCAATTCAAGCCGTGTGGAGTCTGTTGGGGGGTGGGACAGAGTGTGCGGGAGGGGGTTAACCACCAGCCTGTGTGGCACAGAGTCTGGGGGGGGGGCAAAGGCCTGACAGGGACAGTGTGGTGGTGGTGGTGGAGTAAACTACATGACTCATGCCGTGTGGAGCTGGCGGGGAGGGCAAGGCCCAGGTGTGTGTGGGGGAGGGGTTAACCCCCAGCCTGTACAGTGCAGAACAAGGAGGGGGTCAGGGTGAGGGGTTCCCTCCTGCCCAGTGGTGTCATTTCAATTCAGGTGGCACTCTGGGAGCCTGGTGCACCCCGTGCATTGTGGGACTGGGCTGGGAGTCCCATTTGCAGGAGGAGGCGGAGGGCCAACGCCTCCCCACCCCCACCAGCGGCCTTCTGCCTAAGGCGTGCTGGGGGACACAGGCACCTCTGCAGGCTCTGAGCTGCTCCAGACTGCGGTGCGTCTGTGCCCGGGGTCCGATCCCATGGTGCTGTCCTGGCTCGCTGAGAGGGAAGTGGAGGCCTCGCCTCCTTCTGCTCTTCCCAAGCGGCTCCTGGCTGCGACCCGAGGCGCCCAGGACCGAGTGGGCTGAGGGAGGCTGCGAAGCGGCTGCCACACACGGAGTCAGGCCGCCCTGCTTCCCCGCTGCCTGCCCCAGCCTAGCCCTACTGTTGTCCACAGTGAAGCAGCCCGAGGCATCGTGGGATGGACAGCGCCCCCTGGTGGCTTCCTGCAGCCCCGCTTCTCCACTGTGCCTGGGCACGGTACCTGAGGGTATGTGGCAGCACGGGACGAGCCCGCTCCGCAAAACAAAGTAGGCAGGCTGCGTGGCCCCTCTCCGGAGCACTGGGGAAGGTGGAGGCTGCACGCCCCGGGAACCATGCAGCTTGTGGTTCTCGGCTTGCTCCCGGAGGCCTCGCCACAGCAGGCCGGGCTCTCTTCCCCCTGACGATCGGGGGGTTGGGCAGGGCTGGGCTAAAGCTGCAGCCTGGGAGAGGGAGGGAATGTGGAAGGTGAGGAGCTGAGCTCGAGCAGTGGACCACCTGGAAGGCGGACACGGACCACTAGTGGTCCGTGGACTGCAGTTTCAGAACCACTGCTCTAAGGCCATGTCTACATTACGTGGAAGATTGATGCTGCTGCGGTCGATCTTCTGGTGTTCAATTTAGGGGGTCTAGTGAAGACCTGCTAAATTGAACTCAGAGGGGACCCCCATCAATGCTGGTACTCCTGCTCCTGACAGGAGTAAGGGAAGCCAACGGGAGTATTTGCTCCTGTCAACTTCCTGCTTTATGGATTGCGATTCAAGATATGTTGATTCCAGCTATGTAATTCATGTAGCTAGAGTTGCATATCTTAAGTCAACCTTCTGCTCTAGTATAGACCAGACCTAAAAGTCCCCCCCCCCCAAGCCTACTTACCTCCATCAGAAGCAATAGCTATATCAGAGGGAAAGCTCTCTCAACATAATTCTGTCTACATGAGGGAGAGGAGAAGGGGTTAGATTAGGGTTATCAGATGTCCCAATTTTATAGGAACAATCCTGATATCCAGTGTGTGTGGGTTCTTATGTAGATGTCTATTACCCCCACCTAAGTCCCAATTTTTCACACTTTCTATCTGGTCACCTGCAGATTGGTATAACTACATGGTCAGGGGTGTGGATTTTTCACACCCCTGAGCGATATAGTTATATCAAAATAAGCGTTTAGTCTAAACCTGGCCTCAGAAGGATTATTCTTCCCTGCAGTTTGTCCACCACTCTTTGCTTTGGCTTCTGAGCTACTTTTAACTTGCTCCTGCAGTCGGAACATATCTGGAGGGAGGGGGCTACTTGGGTAGTATTGCTTTTTAACTCCTTTGGGCCCAGCATGGAGTTTGTATACCCCACTTTGGTCTGGTTGGAGATGACAAAATTATGAGAAGGAAAACTAGCTGTGAAAAGAACACTCCCTGTTTGGGCTGCACAATGCATTGGCATGGGCTCTGGCAGAATTACACATCCATTCTCCTGCCTGTCTCTCTGAATCAATCCCTCTCTGTTCCCTGGTGACCAGCCATCTACCTCACTTTACATCCTGACAGTAGCACTTTTGGCAGGCTTTTCCAGCCCCTGCCTAGCAGAGCTCTCAAAGGAGCAAGGACGATAGGAGGATCTGGCATCAGTTCATAAGTGAGCATGTGAAAGTCAGTTATATAGCACACTCTGATCTTGTTTGCAAGTCATCATGGAAATAGTTGCCTGCTCCCAATTTTTCCAGGGAAAGTTATTTTTAAGGGCTGCAGAAATTACTAGTAAATGCCAATAGAGTCCAAAATACTTTGCCTCCAGTTCAATACACACTGCATTCATATAGCTTACAAACACCCCTAGAATATATAAGTGCTGATACATTTTAATGCAGGTGCAAAGAGCATCCACCCACGCTACAATGCTGTGTATCATGGGAACAGCTTGCATACCATTATTTCACAGATCTTTACTCAAATGGATTATAACAGGGTTATGAGCCCTTCTCATACTGGTCAAGTATTTATAAACTGGGAAATGCAGAGGACATATTTATGAGTTCATGCAAATATAACTAAGGTCTTTTAAAATTTAAAAAGCAAACTTCAGAAAGGTAACTCCTTTGTTTCAAGATCAATTTGGAGCAGACATCAACAAGCTGGTACAGCCACCGTGGAGTTGTTACATGATGCGGAAGCATGTTTAAATAGTGGCTGCTTAGGGCTAGATGCTCATCATAGTTTTATATAACCCACTGTGCTCTGGAGCAGTGGTCCTCACATTCTCCAGACTATTGTATCCCTTTCTGGAGTCTGATTAGTTGTGGTTGCCCCAAATTTCATCTCACTTAAAAAACTACTTGCTTACATAATCACACATGCAAAAAGTATCACATCACACTATTACTTACTATATAATTATAAAATAAATCAATTAAAATGTAAATATTGTACTTAAATTTCAGTGTACGGTATATAGAATAATAAACAAGTCATTATGTGTATAAAATTGTAGTTGGACTGATTTTGTTAGTGCTTTTTCTATAGCCTATTGTACAAGTAGAGCAAATAGCTAGATGGGTTGGTATACCCCTTGGAAGACCTATCCATACCTCCAGGAATATTTTATTTAGCATATGCATAGTCATCTAGTCAAGCAATGGCATCTTCAGTGGTGTGATGCAGTTCTTCTAGACCACCACTGAACATAGTCACAGGCATTCTTCGACAATGTGCATTGTGGTCTGTGTTATGCTGCAGCTGCACAAAGGACTGTCATGAGGGTCCCACTGATATTGGTTGACTGCACTGAAACCTTGCCTGGTTTGGAACCTGTTCAACAGGGACCACTGATGAGGGAGCAGGTCAACTCAGGTGGGGTTGGCAACAAGGGACTGATTGGGAATTTTAACAGATATCCACTGCTTTCACACATACAGAATGGGAAGTGATTGTCTAGGAAGGAGCACTGCAGAAAGGGATTTAGAGGTCATAGTAGAGGACAAGTTGAATATGAGTCAACAGAGTGATGCTGTTGTAGAAAAAAGCAAACATGATTCTGGGATGCATTAACAGGAGTGTTGTGAGCAAGACACGAGAAGTCACTCTTCCAATCTACTCTGTGCTGATTAGGTCTCAATTGGAGTTTTGTGTCCAGTTCTGGGCACCACATTTCAAGAAAGATGTGAAGAAATTGGGGAAGGTCCAGAGAAGAGGAACAAACATGATTAAAGGTCTAGAAAACATGACCTATGAGGGAAGACTGAAAGAATTGAGCTTGTTTAGTTTGGAAAAGAAAAGACTGGGGGGGGACATGATAGCGGTTTTCAAGTATCTAAAAGGATGTTATAGGGAGGAGGGAGAAAAATTGTTCTCCTTGGCCTCTGAGGATAGAACAAGAAGCAATAGGCTTAAACTGCAGTAAGGGAGGTTGAGGTTGGACATTAGGAAAAACTTCCTAACTGTCAGGGTGGTTAAACACTGGAATAAATTGTCTAGTGAGGTTGTGGAATCTCCATCACTGGAGATATTTAAGAGCAGGTTAGACAGACACCTATCAGGGATGATCTAGGTCCTGCCGTGAGGACAGGGGACTGGACTCGATGACCTTTCAAGGTCCCTTCCAGTTCTGTGATTTCATGATTTTCCAAAGTTATTTCCACCCTAACATCCTGGCATGGCAGATGAGATCATAATGGGCAACATGATGGCAACTGTGTGGCTGGTGGTTTAAAAAGGTCATTGTGAAGCGTCAGGCTTAGGTTGGCACATACTTTCTCTAGCTCCTTTTTGAACCCTGTTAAAGTCCTAGTCTTCATAACATTCTCTGGCAAGGAGATCCAGAGGTTGACTGTGCTCTGAGTGAAGAAAAACTTCCTTTTGTTTGTTTTAAACTTGCTGCCCATTAGTTTCATGTGGTGACCCCTAGTTCTTATATTGTGGGAATAAGTAAATAACTTTTCCTTATTCACTTTTTCCACACCAGTCATGATTTTATAGACCTCTATCATATGCCCCCTTAGACTCCTCTTTTCTAGGCTGAAAAGTCCAAGTCTTTTTAATCTCTCATCATGTGGGACCCATTCCAAACATCTAATAATGTGTGTTGCCCATTTCTGAATCTTTTCCAATGCCAATTTTGAGATCAGGTGACCACATCTGTACACCGTATTCAAGATGTCGGCATACAATGGTTTTATATAGAGGTAATAAGATATTTTCTGTCTTATTCTCTATGGGTATGTCTACACATCAAAGTTAAATTGAAATAACAGCCCTTATTTCGAATTAACTATCCTAGCATCTATACAGGCAAACCGCTATTTCGAAATAAATTTGAAATAGCGGGGTGCTTATTTTGAATTTGGTAAACCTCATTCTACGAGGAATAATGCCAAATTTGAAGTAGCTAATTCGAAAAAAGCACTGTGTAGTTGCTTATTTTGAAATAGGGGGCCTCCAGCCCTTCTCAGTTTCCCCTGGTGGCCACTCTGGGCCAAACCAGGAAAACTCCTTTCCTCTCCCCCAGCCCTGGAGCCCTTAAAGGGGTAGACTCTGGCCATAGTGCATGTGCCAGCTACAGGCCTGTCAGCACAGAGCCAGCAGTCACTGACCCTCACCCAGTGGCCCCAGTATGAGCCAGGTAGCCAGAGCCAGCCAGCTGTCCCCTGCGCAGTCCCCCAGCTCCCAGGAGCCAGCCAGGGGCTGGAGACGGCGGGCACCCTCCTGGACTAGTGCAGAGATCATGGACCTCATTGAGGTTTGGGGGAAGGCCTCCAATGTCCATGATCTCTGCACTAGATGGAGGAACGCCACCATGTATGGCTGCATAGCTGCCACCATGGCCACCAAAGGCCACATGCACACCCAGGAGCAGGTGTGCATGAAGATTAAGGAGCTGTGGCAGGTGTACGCCAGGGCCACTCGGGGCATCTCCTCAACAGGGGCAGACACTTGTCCCTATTTTGACACCCTGGACCGCATCATGGGGGGCAGGACAGTCCATGCCACCCCGGGGGGCACCGATCCGGGAGCGGAGGGCCCTGACCAGGGCATGGAGGAGGAGCTGCAGGAGCCGCCACGGAAGGTGCCATGCTGACAGGACCCCCGAGCTGTCCCAGCAGCGGAGTCACCAGGGTTGTCCAGGGAGGCCACACCAGGTGACTGCCATCACTGTCCCCTTCCCGGGGG
This sequence comes from Pelochelys cantorii, assembly GCA_032595735.1. Taxonomy (NCBI): domain Eukaryota; kingdom Metazoa; phylum Chordata; order Testudines; family Trionychidae; genus Pelochelys; species Pelochelys cantorii. The sequence goes on from CM064326.1 coordinate 23,143,250, forward strand.
GTGGGGGGACGGGGAGGGAGACCAAGGACCGCGCGCGTGGGCCTTGCTTACCACGGATCATGTAGCAACCTGTGCACGTACGAGCACGTGTGGTGCCACCCCTGGGCAGGTGGCTCCAGCTGCCTGCCACACAGAGGCCGTGGCCCAATCGCCACACGCATGTGTGAAGAGACATGACATGCTCCTGACCCCGGGGCGGGACACAGCAGGACACCCTCCCTTCACAAGCCCCCTCTACACAGAGGCAGGGGACATCTGCCCCACACCTCGGCCGCACTATACACAGCACAGGGGCATGGGTGTGGTCTCGGGGCAGCTCCCACTCCTGGGGATAGCCGGACATTCTGACCATGGCCTCTGTGCAAGCACAGCGGCTCTGACGGTGCAGGGCACAGTCATCCTCACCTCGCAGAGCGGGGCTGGGCTTCACCCACTATGTCCCCAGGGAGAACTGACCACTTCTCTTGTTTCTCCACACCACACCAGCTGCACGTGCAGGGCGCACCACCCCACCTGGGACATGCTCCTGCACCCGAGGGCTCCACAGGACGACTGCAACATGGCAGGGGTACCGACAGCAGCACCTGGGGGCCCTGTGATCCCTGCACCTCGCCTTGGAGCACTGTGTGCAGGACGATCGGGAGTTCTGGTGGGAGCTGCTTGCCCAGGGTCGTGCCATCTGGAAACACCTGCAGACCCTGGTGCAGAGCGTGCTGCCTCGTGCCGCTCCAGCGCCTGCTGCCTCCCCAGCTCCCGCTCCTCCTCCCACTCCTTCTTCCCCTCCCACTTCTCCCTCCTCAACCTCCACATTCTCTTCCTCATCCCCCCAGGGATGCCGAGGCCCCCGCACCCGCTGTGCTGGGAGACAGTTGGCCCAGAGAGACCTCCACCCCTGAGCCCTGAGCTTCCCCTCCCCCTTCCTTCCCTTGCTTACCCCTTCCAGCTCCCTCCTCCCAGTTTTCCCCCTCCCCTCTCCCACCCTCTCTCCCGCCTCCTTTCCCTAGTCTCCCCATAGTTTCATCCGCCCCCCCCCCCCGTTTTGTTAAATAAAGAGAGTTTATATTTTTGAAAATATGTGTATTTTATTTGACATCAGGAGGGGGGTAAGTGGAAGGACGTGAGGGAGGAATGAGGCACAAGCTCCCAGTGGGGCAGACCAGGGAGGCTCTTAGTGCTCCTCAGGGTGGATGCTCTCCCGCAGGGCCTCCTAGATACTGATAGCCCCCCGATGGATCTCCCGGATGGCAGCCTGCAGCGAGTGCAGCCAGGTTGATAGCAACGCATCCACGAGATGCACCGGAGTGCCCAGGGGCAGCTCTGGCTCCATGTTGCAGAGTGCTGTGGTTTCCCAAGTGAGGGCAATCAGAGCACGCAGAGGCAAAATGCTTTGCCGTCCCTCATTGAGGCAGGCAAGCAAGCAGAGACACCTGAGAACCGGCTGCCCAGGGGGGAGGGGTGTCCCTTTAAGCACTGGCCTCAGATAGCCTCAGGCAACAGCCACACACAGGCACTCCTGACCTGATGCCCTGCCTGACCTGGTTCCAGCTGGCCTTAAATCCCAATCAGTGTCCACTCAGTGTGGACGCGGTATTTCGAATTAGAAAAAGGCTATTTCGAAATGCATTTTGTGTGTAGACGCGTTATTTCGAAATAACTTATTTCTAATTAACTATTTTAAAATAAGATATTTCAAAACAACACTGTAGTGTAGACATACACTGTCCCTTTTTCAATGATTCCTAACATTCTATTTGCATTTTTTAACTGCTGCTGCACACTGAGTGGATGTTTTCAGAGAACTATCCACAATGACTCCAAGATCTCTCTCTTGAGTAGTTGTAGCCAAATTAGTCCCCATCATAGGGTGTGTCTAGACTACAGGGTTTTGTCGACAAAAGTGGACTTTTGTCGACAAAACTATACCTGCATCTACACTGCCGCTGAGTTCTGTCGACATAACGTCGACAGAACTCAGCAGTTTTGTCGATGGCTGTAAACCTCATTCTACGAGGAATGACGCCTTTTGTCGACGGAGTTCTGTCGACAGAAAGCGTTATTGCATCTACACTGTCCTTTGCGTCCACACTGTCATGTCGACAAAGCGGCTTGCTTTGTCGACAGAACTGGATGTAGTCTAGATGCTCTTTGTCGACAGAAGCTTTGTCGACAGTATCTGTCGACAAAGCTTCTGTCGACAAAAGCCTGTAGTCTAGACGTACCCATATTGTATGTATATTTGGGATTATTTTTTCCAGTGTGCATTACTTTATATTTATCAACATTACACTTCATTTGCCATTTTGTTGCCCAATCTCTTAGTTTGGTGAGATCTTTTTGGAGCTTGTCACAGTCTGCTTTGGTCTTAACTATCTTGAGCAGTTTGGTATCATCTGCAAATCTGGTCGCCTCACTGTTTACCCCTTTCTCTAGATCATTTATAAATAAGTGAATAGGATTGGTCCCAGGACAGAGCCTTGGGGGACACCACTAGTTAGCTCTCTCCACTTGGAAAACTTATAATTTATTCCTACCCTTTGTTTCCTGTTTTTAACCAATTATCAATACATGAAAGTACCTTCCCTCTTATCCCATGATAACTTACTTTACTTAAGAGCCTTTGGTGCGGGACTTTGTTAAAGGCTTTCTGGAAATCTGATTATACTATATCCACTGGATTCCCCTTATCCACATGTTTGTTGACCCCCCCCAAAAAAAGAACTCTAGTAGATTAGAGATGGGTTGAAGAGGATTACAAGGGAAAACAGGAATGGAAAGGACTTGCAGGCAGAGGAAGCAAGAGATAGACCAGAGAATCGCACTGTCACCAGGAAAAGGCAGGTCTATGTGATTGGGGACTCCTTATTGAGAAGAATAGACAGGCCTGTAACCAGAGCTGATCCAGAGAATAGAATGGTGTGCTGTCTGCCAGGTGCTAAGATACGGGATGTGGAACTGAGGTTGAAGAGGTTCATAAAGGGAGCAGGAAAGAATCCATTGATCATCCTTCATGTAGGAACAAATGATACGGCTAGATTCTCACTGGAACGAATCAAGGGAGACTATGCCAGGCTGGGGAAGATGCTTAAGGAAATCGAGGCTCAGTGATTTTTAGTGGGATTCTGCCTGGTCCTAGAGAAGGGCAACTAAGATGTGACAGGATTATGATGCTCAATAGATGGCTCAGGCAGTGGTGCTATAAGGAGGGCTTTGGGATGTATGGCCACTGGCAGGCATTCATGGACAGAGGATTGTTCTCGCGAGATGGACTTCACCTAAGTAGGGAGGGAAATAGACTTCTAGGATGGAGGCTGGCACAACTGATTAAGAGAGCTTTAAACTAGGAATTTGGGGGAGATGGTTGGGAGATGTTCAGGTAATCTCTACGCCGGATTTTAGCATTGAGAGGGAGGAAAATGAAGTAAGAAAGAATATAGCTGGGGGTAGGAGAATGGACATGAGGAAGGGTAGAGTGGATACTAGTCTAATAGGTCAAATTGGAGGTACAACATCCGTGCCAAATTGGGTAAAGAATGTGAGTGAGGCCAAACAGCAAAAATTAAGATGTTTGTACACCAATGCGAGGATCCTAGGTAACAAAATGGAGGAACTAGAACTATTGGTCCAGGAGGTGAAACCAGATATTATAGGAATAACAGAAACATGGTGGAATACTAGGCATGACTGGAGTACAGGTACTGAAGGGTATGTGCTGTTCAGGAAAGATAGAAATAAGGGTAAAGGTGGTGGAGTAGCATTGTATATCAAAGATGAGGTAGATTGTAAAGAAATAAAAAGTGATGGAATGGAGAAGACAGAGTCCGTCTGGGCAAAAATCACATTAGGGAAGAAAACTATCAGATCCTCCCCTGGGATAGTGCTTGGGGTGTGTTATAGACCACCGGGATCTAATTTGGATATGGATAGAGACCTCTTTAATGAAGTAAATACTCATGGAAACTGCGTAATCGTGGGAGACTTCAACTTTCCAGATATAGACTGGAGAACAAGTGCTAGTAATAATAATAGGGTTCAGATGTTCCTAGATGTGATAGCTGATGAATTCCTTCATCAAGTAGTTGCTGAACCAACAAGGGGGGATGCCATTTTAGATTTGGTTTTGGTGAGTAGTGAGGACCTCATAGATGAAATGGTTGTAGGGGACAACCTTGGCTCGAGCAATCATGAGCTAATTCAGTTCAAATTAAATGGAAGGATAAACAAAAATAAATCTGAGACTAGGGTTTTTGATTTCAAAAGGGCTAACTTTAATAAATTAAGGAAATTAGCTAGGGAAGTTGATTGGACTAAAGAATTTATGGATCTAAAGGCAGAGGAGGCCTGGGATTATTTTAAGTTAAAGTTGCAGAAGCTATCAGAAGCCTGTATCCCAAGAAAGGGGAAAAAATTTATAGGCAGGTGTTTTAGACCAAGCTGGATGAGTAAGCATCTCGGAGAGGTGATTAAGAAAAGGAGTGGAAGATGGGAGGGACCAGCAAAGAAAGCTACCTTATTGAGGTTAGAGCATGTAGGGACAAAGTGAGAAAGGCTAAAAGTCATGTAGAGTTGGACCTTGCAAAGGGAATTAAAACCAATAGTAAAAGGTTTTATAGCCATATAAATAGGAAAAAAACAAAAAAAGAAGAAGTGGGACCGCTAATTACTGAGGATGGAGTAGAGGTTAAGGATAATCTAGGTATGGCCCAATATTTAAACAAATATTTTGCTTCAGTCTTTAATGAGGCTAATGAAGAGCTTAGGGATAAGGGTAACATAACAAATGGGAATAAGGATATGGAGGTGGATATTACCATATCCGAGGTAAAAAGCAAACTTGAACAGCTTAATGGGAGTAAATCAGGGGGCCCAGATAATCTTCATCCAAGAATATTAAAGGAACTGGCATATGAAATTGCAAGTCCATTAGCAAAAATTTTTAATAAATCTCTAAACTCAGGGGTTGTACCATTTGACTGGAGAATTGCTAATACAGTTCCTATTTTTAGGAAAGGGAAAAAAAGTGACCCAGGTAACTATAGGCCTGTTAGTTTGACATCTGTAGTATGCAAGATCTTGGAAAATATTTTGAAGGAGAAAGTAGTTAGGGACATTGAGGTTAATGGCAATTGGGACAAATTACAACATGGTTTTACAAAAGGTAGCTCATGCCAAACCAACCTGATCTCCTTTTTTGAGAAAGTAAGAGATTTTTTTAGATAAAGGAAATGCAGTGGATCTAATCTACCTCGATTTTAGTAAGGCATTTGATACAGTACCACATGAGGAATTATTGGTTAAATTGGAAAAGATGGGGATCAATATGAAAATTGAGAGGTGGATAAGCAACTGGTTAAAGGGGAGACTATAGCAGGTCATACTGAAAGGTGAACTGTCAGGTTGGAGGAAGGTTACTAGCGGAGTTCCTCAGGGATCAGTTTTGGGGCCAATTTTATTTAATCTTTTTATTACTGACCTTGGCGACAAAAGTGGGAGTGTCCTGATAAAATTTGCGGATGACACAAAGTTGGGAGGTATTGCCAATTCAGAAAAGGATCGGGATATCATACAGGAAGATCTGGATGACCTTGTAAATTGGAGTGATAGCAATAGGATGAAATTTAATAGTGAGAAGTGTAAGGTTATGCATTTAGGGATTAATATCAAGAATTTTAGTTATAAGCCAGGGACACATCAGTTGGAAGTAACAGAGGAGGAGAAGGACCTCGGAGTCCTGGTTGATTATAGGATGACTATGAGCCGCCATTGTGACATGGCTGTGAAAAAGGCTAATACGGTCTTGGGATGCATTAGGCGAGGTATTTCCAGTAGGGATAAGGAGGTGTTAGTGCCGTTATACAAGGCATTGGTGAGACCTCATTTGGAATACTGTGTGCAGTTCTGGTCTCCCAAGTTTAAGAAGGATGAATTCAAACTGGAACAGGTACAAAGAAGGGCCACTAGGATGATCCGAGGAATGGAAAACCTGTCTTATGAAAGGAGCTTGGCTTGTTTACCTTAACCAAAAGAAGGCTGAGGGGAGACATGATTGCTCTCTTTAAATATATGAGAGGGATAAATACCAGGGAGGGAGAGGAATTATTTAAGCTTAATACCAATGTGGACACAAGAACAAATGGATATAAGCTGGCTAGTAGGAAGTTTAGACTTGAAATTAGATGAAGGTTTCTAACCATTAGAGGAGTGAAGTTCTGGAACAGCCTTCCAAGGGAAGTAGTGGGGGCAAAAGACCTATCTGTCTTCAAGATTAAGCTAGATGAGGGGGATGGTTTGATGAGATAACATGATCTTGGTAACTAATTGACCTTTCATTATCAGTGGTAAATAGGCCAATGGAGGGATGATAGGAGTTACTATAGAGAACTTTTCCTGGGTGTCTGGCTGGTGAGTCTTGCCCACATGCTCAGGATTCAGCTGATCGCCATATTTGGGGTTGGGAAGGAATTTTCCTCCAGGGTAGATTGGCAGAGGCCCTGGAGGTTTTTCGCCTTCCTCTGTAGCATGGGGCACAGATCACAGCTGGAGGATTCTCTGCATCTTGGGGTCTTTAAACTATTTGAAGGCTTCAATATCTGAGATATAGGTGAGAAGATTATTCCAGGAGTGGGTGGGTGAGATTCTGTGGCCTGCATTGTGCAGGGGGTCAGACTAGACGATCATAATGGTCCCTTCTGACCTTAAAATCTATGAGTCTATGAGGTTAGTAAGGTATGATTTCCCTTTACAGAAACCATGTTAACTTTCCCTCAACAAATTATGTTCATCTGTGTGTCTGACAATTTTATTCTTTACTATAGTTTCAACTAATTTGCCTGGCACTGATGTTAGACTTACTGGCCTGTAATTGCCAGGATCACCTCTAGAGCCCCTTTTAAATATTGGCCTCACAATAGCTGTCTTCCTGTCATTAGCTGCAGAAGCTGATTTACAGGATAGGTTACAAACCACAGTTAATAGTTCTGCAATTTCACATTTGAGTTCTTTCTTCTTGAGTTCATTTGAGTGTTTTGTGTGTATATGTGCTTCTGCATCAGGCCAGAGACAAAACTCAGACAGAATATGCAGAGAAGACTCCAGAAAGAATTGTTCTGGTCCTGAAATATTATTTATAGTGTGATCCATCTCCATCCATCTCCTTGCTTTTGATAAAAATTATATCTTAGAACTCAAGAATCCCATTGTGAATTGCTGAAATACTCAGGAACAATGAGAAGTCCTTGCTGAAATACTCAGGCAATTTTCAAAGAAACAATTTTGTTTGACCTTATTATGACTGTAAATGCCCTGGACTACAGTCTACTCTCCTTTCAATGCTTCAGGAATGTACATAGCTAAGCCTTGCTAGTCACATTAGCTGACATAGGTAAACCAGAACCAACCCCAAGAGTGTATCTAGACTACATGGCTCCGTTGACGGAGCCATGTAGATGAGTGTATTCGGCAAAGGGAAATGAAGCGGCGATTTAAATAATCGCCGCTTCATTTACATCAAAATGGCTGCCGCGCTGTGCCGATCAGCTGTTTGTCTGTGAAACGAGGCTTACAGGATCTGACGCAGCAGTGAAACAAGGCTTACAGGATCTGACGACAAAGAGATCTGGGTTCAGTTGATCCCAGTCTAGACTACCGCGCTTTGCCGACAAACTGCTGATTGGCACAGTGCGGCAGCCATTTTGATGTAAATGAAGCAGTGATTATTTAAATTGCCGCTTCATTTCCCTTTGCCGAATACACTCATCTACATGGCTCTGTCGACGGAGCCATGTAGTCTAGACACACCCCAAGAGTATATCATGGAGCTTTGTAGGGATGGTAAAATTCCTGCAAAGTGGGAAATCTGAGTTTATTAATTTTGAAGAAGCTCTTAATCCTAGTACCTGGGAAAGAGGAATAGCAAGGGCAATAAGGGTTGGTAGTAATGAGTTAAATTAAGGTGTGGTCTTAATAATACAAACATTTCTTGTAAGACTCAAAGAACTTGACAAGAAAAGTTGGGAGCTCCCTTAGGACAAAGAATTAGAAAAGACACTGTAGGGAAAATTCAGACCCTGACAAATGGGGATGGATTGCAGTTTTTTATAAGTCTTTTCCATCTCTAATTTTTAATGACTCTTGACAGCCAGTCTTGCTTGGGTGAAGAAAACTAACAAAAAGGACCAAGCAGTATTACAGGATTGCACTCGTAAAGCCTCCTTCTGGGAAGCAGGCTGGATTGGTCGTATTGAAAAGTTTGAACTGAATGAGTGTGACTCAGAATATAGGACAAAGTAAAGTTTTCAGAAGTCACTAATCAGATCACAGCTGACTGCTTTACTAGGCTAGGGGGACTAGTTTTAGATCTCTGTAGGATTATAGGCAATCATTCTGTAAACCTATTACTTCCCCCCAGAAAAGACTGAAATACTCTTTGTAAAAAGACAGTCTTACTGTGGTTTTTTAATCTGCTTTTAGTATTCAGAGGAGCCCCTGAGGTGGGGAAAGAAGACAATACTTTCTTCAAATGATTTTGAAACATGTTTTTGTTGTTAATTCCATCCATTGGAAATAAATACAATTGTCTATATTTATATTTTCACTTCAAGTAACTTTTAAAATAGCACTGTAATGCATTAATACAGAGCTAGCACATTACTATTATTTATCTGTATTACCATAGCTCCTAGAAGCCCCAACCTTAATCAGAGGTCCAGTGGTGCTAGATAATATACATTCAGAGCCAGACCTGGCCCTAACAAGTTTACATTCTAAATAGATAAAACACACAAAAAGTGAGGGGAATGCAGTGACTTGCCAAAGGTCATATAATAGGTCACTGGCAGAGCCAAGAATCATAGGCTCTGGAACAAGGGCTGCTGGGGATGCTGCAGCATTCCATTATCTCCAGGGTTACAGTTTGATTCAATGACTCTCAGCACCCCTACTATTAAAATTGTTCTAGTACCCCTGTCAGGAAAGGAACTCAGGTCTCCTGATTCATCATCATCATTATCAGGGCAAAAGATTGGTGAGTAGATTTTGGACTCGGGTAGGTAAAAATTCATCTCTGTGTTGCAAGCCTGGGGTGATCTCAGTCTTCCAATAAATAACTGGTGGAGGCCATTTGAATATGTTCCAATGATCTCATATTTTTTACCTAGAACATTTCCCTCAGAGATAGGATCACCTGGTGTGCAAATGAGGAGACCTGTATCCCTTCCAGAAAATGACCTATATTTTAACTATATGTACAATAAAATATAGGATACTTATATGTCCAACCCAAGAGCTTTACAACCAGGTTCTGCCTTCTGGAACACAGAGAAGCTATGTTTACAGTAACGTTCCTCAAAGTGGGCCACAGAAAGCTGCTAGCAGGCCCATGGAGCTTTGTTTACCTAAAGGGCCAGTATCCACGGACCCTTGCAACTCCCATTAGCTCTGGTTTGCCATTTCCAGCCAACGGGAACTGTAGGAAGCCCACAGCCCACTTACAGAAATGATGGTTTACAGCAATTGGTGGCTTCCTCAAATGCACCTTTCATGAGATTCAATTTTGCACAATTTTTCAGGAATGTTTGAAAAAAAGGCAAAGAGACACATCTGGCCAAATTCAGACATTATTACTTAAATTACACAAAGATTCAGGCCTTAATGTACTAGATAGGGATGTAAAAAATCTGAAAACCCAGCAACTGTGTATCCATTAAAATCCTATCAGTTACATGTTTAATCATTTTACCTGGGAGGGACTAAGAAGAGAGGAACCAACTCCACTCCCAGGACACCAGCTGCCCCATGCTGCATACTCTGCAAACTCCACTCCCAGAGTGCTGGCCAGTGTGGGACAGACAGCTCCCCAGGTGGTGGGGAGTGTTTAACTGGCAACAGAAGCCGATAAGCATCATCTTACATCCTTAGTGCTAGATGCTGTACAAACACATAGTAAGAGACAGTCTCTGCCTTGGTGATTCTAACATATGTTTTTTTCTGCCACTCCATGTCCATCTGATCATCTTCAGTTTACAGATGGAGAATTGAGGTACAGAGAGAGTCTAAGGGTATGTCTACACTTGCACCCTCTTTCAAGAGAGGGATGCAAATGAAGACATTCGAAATTGCAAATGAAGCCGGGATTTAAATATCCCGCGCTTCATTTGCATATTCTTGTTGTGGCGCTATTTCAAAATAACAGATGCTGTTAAGACGTGGTTATTTCAAGAGAAAACCCTTCTCTCGAAATAACTGGTAAATCTCATTCTATGAGGAATAACCATGTCTTAACAGTGTCTGTTATTTCGAAATAGCGCTATTTTGAAAATAGCGCCATAACACAAATATGCAAATGAAGTGCAGGATATTTAAATCCCGGCTTCATTTGCAGTTTCGAATGTCTTCATTTGTATCCCTCTATCGAAAGAGGGTGCAAGTGTAGACATACCCTGAGTGATTTACCTAAGGTCAAATGGGAAGATTGACAAAGATGATAATTGAGGCCACATCTCCGGAATCCCAGACCAGTGCCTTAAACACAAGACCAGTCTTCCTCTGTTTGCTTCAATAGAATTGCACATGTTTACACCAGGGATGATGTTATCCAATATTTTAAAAACAGAAACTATAGCACTTTTGATTCTTTGAAGACAGTGGACCTATCTTGTCCTGGCTTGGAGGTGTGCTGGGGATCTGAGAGAGATTTTTTCACTTTGATCCTAATCATGGTATTTGACTCAGTATTAGCCTCCTCCTGTCCTTATTCTTTGTCTCCTAGTCCTGTTATTATTGTGGTGGTTTTCAGTTTCCCCAGCCAGAATCATTGTTGTGTCCAGCTGGTTCCTGGGAGCTTTTAAACAAATACTCAGACTCATCAGGGTTCCATCACTGATGTAGAGGTTACTGTTTCCAAGAAGCCAGATGTCTCAAATAAACACAGGGCCTGATGGAATGACTAGAGCCTGGTCTGCAGACAGATCACCCATCAATCTAATCCCAGCAGCAAGAAAACAGGTGTATGAGAGAGAAGAGCAATGCATTAAACAGGTGTGTTTAATGCTTCTCTACAGCCAATCTACACAGTCCCTTTTTAGTATGGACAGATCATTCTTTTTAAATAACTGACCTTTCATGGCCAACTTGGCTCATAAATTAAGTTTCCCCATGGGTTGCTCAGAAAATGCATTCCAGAATGCGTTTCCAACTTAAAATAAACTAAAATGAGTTACCCTCTGAGTATGGCAGAGCAGTAAATTCACCACAGGAGACGGTGCGTGACAAATAGACTCAGAGCAGTTTCAATTTATAGCAACTGGAGGCCAGATCTGTTAGTTCCAGCTTTGTAGGTAAGGAGTAGGTTAAACGGCTCAGCCCAGGAGCCTGACTGTGCGGTAATTGTAAGTGCTGTGCCGTAAAATCATTTTCTAAGTGGCCTGTGGCAGAAATGTGCTGATGTTTGAACAGTGCACTTACAATGTGGAGCCAAGCTTGATTGTAACAAGAATGTTTGCAGTTTTAGAAGGGTTACATGGAAAAAATAACAGAGTAAAGGAAAATCAGAACTCATGTCCCTCTTGTAGGAGATCAACAAATGAATTGGAGCAAAAAACTCCATGGGCAGTTCCTTCCAAAGCCGAGAGGGGAAGCTGCTCCCACTGCCCTCTCTCAGGAAGGAGAGTTTTATATAGAGGCTCAGGGCTCTCCTACACAGAGGCACCTCATGGATGCATAAGAGTGTAGCTCTTTGTCCTGCTCTGTTGCCTGGATCCAGTTAGAGTAGACTTTGCTACTTGATGTGAGCTATCAAAGGCAAGATCTACACTTACAGGAAACATCAAAGCAAGATATGCAATTCCAGCTATATGAATTATGTAGCTCGAGTCGATGTGCCTTGTTTTACATTTCCATTTCCCTGCTGTCTCTGCAGTGGGAGGCCCAGGAGTACCAACAGCCCTCAAAGTTCAACTTAGCAAGTCTTAACTAGACTCACTAAATTGGACTCTGGAAGATCAATTGTGGCAGCATCAATCTTCTACCTAGTGAAGACATGGCCAAAATTGAGTGTTTTAGCTCAGGCAGGAGGGGGTCATGCTTTTACATCCTCAGGTCATAGCCAGTAGGTAAAACACCCTCCCCAAAACATAGCTTCTAAATGAAAGAGATAACCTGGTAATATAATAAAAGCCATACTATAACCGTGGAGATGGATGACTAGTAAAAGATTAAGTAGGTCTGGGAACGAAGCCATTCATGGCTAGGGTAGATAAGGCCTGACAACATGCCAGATGGTCAGTGAATATGTGCCAGGGTAAGCAGCTCATGGCCCTCAGAGCCCAAATGCAGCATCCTGAGGCCAGAGTTGCAGAACTTGTTAAGCAAAAATAGCAGAGAGCAGGCCCAGCAGGGAACTGGTGGATCCAATCCTTCTGCTTAAGAAAGCTGGTGTCATGATAGGAGGCAACCCAGCTTGAATGGGAGCAGGGGTGGTGTGGGGGACAAGCTTTCTTAGATAAAAGGCACTTTCCAACAGAAGCAGAGGAGACTGGTTATTTCTGAGATACCAAGAAGGTCACTCCAGGAGTCATGGTTCTGAGACATAGGCTGTAGTTCCTATGAAACACAGATAGTTGGGTATATGGAGACTGTGAGAATTAATCAGTGACTTGGCAATCTTAGAAGACCAGAATGCTGGGGAAACATTACATTTGGAAGAAATTTCTTTCATTCTTATATGGAGATATGCCAAATGACAGAATTGGAAGGGACTTTGAGAGGTTATCTAGTCCAGTCCCCTGCCCTCACAGCAGGGCCAAGTACCATCTCTGGCAGATTTGCCCTAGATCACCCCCTCAAGGGCTGAGCTCACAACCCTGGGTTTAGTAAGCTAATGCTCAAACCACTGAACTATCCCTCCCCTGCAAGCTGTCATCTCCATAGCTGTTCTCTGTAGGGTTTCTTGAATTTTCTCCTGAACCATTTTGTAGTGGCCACTGTTGAAGATGGCATAGCAGAGTACAGATCCCACTGCTCTGATCCAGTAAGGCAGTGCCTCTGGTTTTGTCTGTGGCCCGGGTTTTCTATACACTGATCATTGTGGGATTTAGGCACTGAAATAAAGAAGTTCAAAGTGAGTAAGGTGCCGCAAGTCCTTTTCTCCCTGATCTGTGAGGGTAGGGAGAAATCAATCCAGGGATGCTGGAACAATTTATACATGGGGGGGTGGGGGTGGGGGTGTGTGCTGATAGCCAAACTGTAAGCCCTGTATATAATGGAAACCACTTGAAGTCAGGGCGTGCTGTAGCACCCCCACACTTTTAGTTCCAGCACCTATGTATCAGTCTAAAGAGAGCAGAGTTTTCATTCTCCAATTTTCAGATCATATACAATCGCCATTTTTCATTTGCTTTAGGAAATAGAGTCCTTGCAGACTAATGTGACTCATAGTGATCCTGTTTATAGGGAACATTTGCCATTTATCTGTGTGGTGAATATCAAAAGTGGGCTGGATCAGTTCATTTATAATGAGATCTAAGTTTGGGAATAAAAGTTTAAAAACAAACTGCAGCTAAAGGAAAGGAGTTAGTTTGACACAAAGCCAAACACAGAGCAACAAACTTGTATTTAGTGAATGATAAGCTGTCTGTTGGTTTCATTCAAGTTTGGCATGTAATGGGGTGGAATGGCTGCCAATACGGAAGGGAGTGACATATGCCACTTTTCATCAAGAACAGTTCATTATTTATGTTTCAGAAGTGCGCAGAGACCTCCATCAAAACTCCCACTGAGATCGGTGGTGCAAGATCAGGCCCTAAACGAGACAAAGTTCAAACACAAAGTGCCAATACCTTCCTGATACAACTCCAGTGGTTTAAATGGCATTATAGGCAGGGAGGATACTAGCTGCTCAGTTATCACCAGAGGACATTCAGGTCTCCACACCTATGTATTTGTGATGTTCCCCTCACTGTATCTAAGCACCATGTGATGCAGCTTGTCACAGAGGAGGTTAAACGATGTATATTCCTCTTCCATGGTCCAGCAAGAGCACTCACTCTTAGGATTTGGGGTCCCCAGCCATTACCTTTCTTGGGTGAAGACCTGTGTCTCTTCCTTCCCCTCTCATTGAGGTCTTCACAGGCTGCACAGTTCCCTACCTACTCTGTGAATTTCCAGCAGGCCTCACTCTGCTCTTTGTTTCTCCTCAGAGGCTGTGAACTGTTGTAACTGCACACAAACTCATTCCACGCAAGCACATTTATTCTTAGTATAAAAACACTACCGAGAAAACATATTTAAAACAATAAAAGAACAAAAAAAGATGCTAATAAGTATACCTGCAGACCTTCCCCATGCCCCTCATCTTTACAAGGACAGTGGCTCTGGTCCTCAAGGACTGGGCTTTGTTTGGGTGGATCAGAGAGAAGGCCCTAAGTCAGTTTTGGCTATTTAGCCAAAAGCTCTTTCTTTGTCTGTTGGTCCCTGGAGAATCCAGTTTGAATTAGTGTATGTTTGTCTCTCACCAGGTCTGGTACCTCTCTGGAAGTGTTACAACCTGAGTTAATTTGATTAATCAGTCCCCACTGTTCTTAGTTCCTTGAACCCTGTAGTACCCTCCCCCCCTAGGATTACACATAATCTGTTCCATGTAGTGATACACAAATTTAATTCAATAAGGCTCATCCTAGATATTGCAGGGAAAAGCCATATCTGTCATCCAGTTTGTCATAAATAATGTCACACTTTTTGGTAGTGCCCCTACTGTGCAAACACAGAAGAAGACACAGGCCCTGCCCCAAACAGCTTATAGACTGGATGAAATGGATGCAACATATAAGCAGAATGGTTGGAGCTGGGGTGGGCATTTGGCTGGCATAAGTTCCTTCTATATTATTGTCACAGCATATGCACACTCCATCCCTTGAGATGTGGGGACCTAGGGATGTGGACACTGCCTGGTCGGCTGACGGGTCATCAGCAACTTCTCTCAGTCTGTACCAATGGTCCTTTGTCCAGAGCAGTCCAGCCTAAGGGCTAAAGTCAATAGCAAAAGGAGTCAATGGTAACAGCCCTCCATTCAGGGCAGCACAGCCTAATGGCTAGAGTCTATGAGGGTAGCCCTTGGTTCAGGGCAACACAACCTAATGGCTACAGTCTATAAGAGTTTGGGGCAACAGCCCCAGTAGGGGGCCCAGGCCCACCTTACTCC
Source organism: Pelochelys cantorii (assembly GCA_032595735.1). Classification (NCBI taxonomy): domain Eukaryota; kingdom Metazoa; phylum Chordata; order Testudines; family Trionychidae; genus Pelochelys; species Pelochelys cantorii. The sequence goes on from CM064326.1 coordinate 23,158,440, forward strand.
ACCAGGCCCCAACCCAGAGCCCTGTGAATGACAGAAAGTTCCATGATTCACTCAGTTGGGAATCCAACTGCAACATGCTGAGCTCACTCGGATGGGAGATACCACTCCTTCGTCACTCCGTGTCACTTCCTACCACAGTTGGTGCAGGGACATTCCATGTGGTCTCCTGGGTCTCTGGATTCCATTGTCCAGGTCTCTGGCTGGAGTGTCTCTGGAGCTCCTGCAGGAGATCTTTTTCAGGGGCGCCATTTCAAATTTTGGTGGGGGGGAGGGTGACCTGTGCATGCCGTGATGGTGGGGGAGAGAGAGTGAGAGCATGGGAAGCAGACTGAGGACAGAGGCTTCAGCAGTGTTACTGAGCATGCTCAGTGCAAACCAAGCACCAAATGGGGAGGGGGAAAACCAACCCCATCTGCCCTCCACAAGCATCATCTCTACCCAGGGGCTGTCAAGACACTAGAAAACTCTGCTTTTTTTGGCAGACAACTTAGCAGTTAGCTGACAGGAGCACTGTATTGAATTGCTATATAAAATAAAGAAAATTAAATAAATATTAGACTTGCTCAGCTCTAACACTAACATATTCTGACATCACATGGCAAGTCACTTAAGGAACACTAGGAAGCTTTAAAATTTTAATGTACATTTTTACTTTGTTACCAACTCTAGGGAGAGAGAGAGACCCTGTCAGGACTCCTGGTCTCTCTCTCAGCTCTCGAAGGGGAGTGGGGTCTACTGGGTTACAGCAAGGGGACAGATACATTTCAGCTCTATATAAGAACATAAGAGCGGCCATACTGGGCCAGATCAAAGGTCTTTCTAGCCCAGTATCCTGTCTGCTGACAGTGGCCAATGCCAGGAGCTTCAGAAGGAATAAACAGAAGAGGCAATCATCATAATCCATCCTGTCACCCATGCCCAGCTTGTGGCAAACAGAAGCTAGGGACACCATTCCTGTCCATTCTGGCTAGTAGCCATTGATGGACTTATCCTCCTTGAACTTATTTTGTTCTTATTGGAACCCTGTTATAGTTTGGGCCTTTCCATCATCTGCTGGCAAAGAGTTCCACAAGCTGACAGTGAAAAAATAATTTATTTTGTTTTACATCTGCTGCCTATAAATTTAATTGGCTCAGCTTCTTGCAGTTTCTTGTGTTATGTTAGTGAAGGAATGATTAACATGTCCTTATTCTATTTTCCACACCATTCATGATTTTCTAGACTTTTAACATATCCCCAATGGTCCTTCTATCCCTGTATCCTGTCTTCTGACAGTGGCCAATGCCAGGTGCTTCAGAAGGAATTAACAAAAGAGGCAATCCATCCCCTGTCACCTATTTTGTTTGTTTTAAATCTTCTGCCTATACATTTAATTGAGTCAGCTTCTTGTGTTATGTTAGTGAAGAAATTAATAATGTTTCCTTATTCTATTTTCCACACCATTCATGATTTTCTAGACCTCTAACATATCCCCTCACCCTTTCATCATTTCTTTTCCAGGAAATGTCCCAGTCTTGTTAATCTCTCCTCATATGGAAGCTGTTCCTTACCCCCTAATCATTTCTGTTGCCCTTTCTGTTTCTTTCCAATATATCTTTAGATGGGCTGACCAGCTCTGCATACCGTATTCAAGACGTGGGTATACAATTATTTTATATAGAGGCAATATGGTATTTTGTCTTATCTATTCCTTTCCTAATGATTACCAATATTCTGTTAGCTTTTTAGTTTTTAGACTGCCTCTGCACATTGAGCGGATGTTTCCAGGAAACTATCCACAAGGATTCCAAGATCTCTTTCTTGAGTGGTAACAGCTATTTTAGATCCCATCATTTTTTTATCTATAGTTAGGATTATATTTTACCTTTACTTTGCACTTATCAACACTGAATTCTATCTGCCTTTGAGTTGCCCATTGACCCAGTTTTGTGAGATCCCTTTGTAACTCTTTGCAGTCAACTTTGGATTAGTCATTGTTTACCCCCTTTTCAAGAACCTTTATGAGAAGTTTATTAGCAGTGATCCAAATGCAGATCCCTGCAGCACAACACTCATCCCTACACTTTCGCCCACTGTCTTTTAAGTGCAGTACCCAGCAAATGTTTTCAGGATGATATAAAAATCCTTCAATTACCTGAATAACGAGCCTTTTGTTATTCTTAATCACCCTGCCTCTCCCTCTTTTTATAACAAATTCCCTGCCCAAAGCTGCAAGCAGCCCAAACTGTTGCATTTAAGAACTTCTTCTGGAGTCAGGGCATCAGCTTCAAGCTGACCTCAAGCTCAAACTCCGGAGGGGTTCAAACTCAGGAGGGGGGGCAGCCCTCCATAAATGGCGCCCCTGGTCCTTCTCCTCCAGTGTCCAGCCTAGACTGAGTGGACCTGCTCTCTTTTATACTGCTTCAGAATTTGATGCATGCCCAGTCTGAGTGGAAGGGCAGGACTTCCTCTGCCCACAGGGTTTTAACCTCTCCTATCTCAGTGCAGGGTATGCATACCCTGTCACACTTACATAATTTATTAATCTGCATATTTTGTTGGGGGCACTTGGAGCTGAAGTGGGGGAGAGGAATGACAGGAAGAGAAGGCATTGTGGGAGTAAAAGGAGGAATGGGACAATGGGGCCAGTAGTAGTGTAAACTGAGCTGGAGGGAGGCTGAAAGCACTAAAATTCATAAAAAAATAAGAACCTAGAAAAAGTGGGCCAGTTCTCCCTATCAACCAGGCTCCCCTTTATATCCAGTTTGGTTCTTTGCCACTCGTTTCTACCAGGAATAATCAACAAAATTGTCCATCTGGCTTTTCTAGTCAGTTATGACATGTCTGTGAAATTATATTTTCATCACCACTGACCTGTGAAATTTGTCATCTTTGTATGAGATTAACACAGGTCCTTTACTAATTGCTGCATTTAGATTCAGTTAGAGAGATTAGAAGAGATGACTTTCTGTGTAGAGCACTTAAGTGCAGTATTGAAACATGAGCCATTCACTGGGTTCTGTTTTCCAAGGTATCAAAAGGCAGCCACTTCAACAAATCACATCAAGAAATGGAGATAAAGGGTGGCAGGAAAGGTGCAGGGAGAGGGAAGTGTTGGTAGGTTCGCTCTTCCCCTATTGTTCTTTCAGCAAAGAGATTTCTACAGCAGGGGATAACTACAAGGGCTAAAAGGATCACTAGGCTTCACACAAATATGAAGTTCAGCTACAAAAGATCTATATTTAATGGGTTCAGTGATAAAACTATCCACAATTTATTGCTGAGCACTGATAGTTTTAAAGGGATGCACCAGTCCAAATGCTGGTGTAGTCCCCTTACTAAAGGTGCCTCTGCTTATTCTCTGGGAAGACCCTGTGTGCTGCAATCTAGCCCCAGAGACTACAATTCCCATGAGCCCTTGAAGAAACCAGGAAGGAGGTTACTGGTTTTTTTGTGGGGGTGTGGGTCTCTCCGTGTGTGGAGAGAGACTCTCAGCAGTCTGTGGACTCTTCCCTTTGTTTTTGGAAAAAAGGAGCCAGCCTGCTGTGGAGGAGTTTTATCCAGTCCAGGAGCTATTAGTTGCAGCTACAGACTTGGATTCAGAGCCTTTGTGACTGGAATCTAGCAGGCTAGAAGTACCTGTGGCTAGAAGTAATACTCTGCACCCAGCACACAGAAGGAGACTAGAATCATCCACTCCAGCTGCAAAATCTTCAAGCGCACTCACGCAAGCAAGTGTATGGTACTGTGAGTCCTGAGGAGTGCATACTCTGGGGTGTGATAAACAGTGGCAGTGCAAATGCCAAATAAATACATTCCTATTATTTTCTGTGTACTTTGTTAGGGTTATTCACTGTTAATCTGTTAAACTCTGTTTCTTTAAATTGTTAAGTAAAGGTTGTTCTTTCAACTGTAATCTATCAGATGTATACTATTTATGATTTGTAATTGTTGTTCTGGAGCTAGATGATCCAGATTATTGCTGGAATAACTTTATTCCTGGAGGCTCCCAAAGCACACCATTACGTGTGTACAGAGCCAGCCAGGTGAAGGCACAACCATTATATGTTCTTTATGAGCAAGAGACAGCAGTGAGGGGGTGGATAGGGTTTCCCCATCTAAACAACATCACCAATGGGGTACTCAGGATCTCCTTTTATGTTAAAACCATCAGGCGCCCAGGCACACCAGTGAGTGTGACCTGCTCACGAGTAACCCGGGGAGGAAAAAGGAGGTTACACTGGATTTGCAATACTATAAAAGGAATGCTAAATTTGGAGAAGTAATTTTTCAGTGAAATTACCCCAAAAAAAAAAAACCAAAAAACCCTATTAGATTTTGTGAAAAACTTTAATTAAAAAAAAAAGCTACATTTGGGGCCAAAACAAATTGAATTTCTCTTTGAATATTAATAGAGCCCAATGACATGCACAAGCAATGCAATGGACAACACTTATGCTACACTTACTGCCACTAAGGCAGATAGTTGTAATATCAGAAGTTTTAGGCCAGATAACTTGGGCAGTCAGAACCCAGCCAGTTTAGCTGTATTTCCATTAAGATGTGCCAGTGCATGCAAGTCATCACATTTTCACAGACTTCTGAATTCAACCTGCAGTTTTTCCAGGCTAAATCCAAAGGGAGTGCCATGCATAATGAATGAGCTCAGTGGTGGTTAATATCACAACTGACAAGATAATTTATGGCATAACGATGTTCAGCTCCTGGAATGTAAAAAATTAAGATCATGCCGTGCGGCAAGGGCATGTGCTACATCTTTCTTCCTGTACTATAATCTGGGAACAAAAGCATTTTGCATGCCCACTAGTCAATAAGTGAGGAAGCCAGTTCAAAAATAGTTGAACTAACTTGCTCCACATATTGCCACTGAGACTTTTAGACCAGGGGTCCTCAACCTTTTTCTTCCTCCCACTACATGCTATAAAATCTCCAGGGCCTAAAGATGGGGGGAACTTGGGTTGTGGGTAGAGGGAGGGCTCCCAGTGTGGCTCCAACTGCATTGGAAGAAGGTAGGGGGGCACTGGGGCTCCCAGTTCAGCTCCCATTGCTCCTGGCTTGTGGGGGAGGGAAGTTTGCCAGTTTCAGCCCCACATTGCTCCCAGCTTCAGGGGGTTGGGGACATGCTGGCGTCAGCCCTGTACCACTTCTGGAAGTGGTGCACCTGCTTCAGGTCCCACTGCTTCTGGCTTGGGGGAGGAGGGCACTGGCTTCAGCCTTGTGTTTCTTCCAGCTTCAGCACCAGGGCTTTGGGCACCAGGTTTCAGTCTGTTTTGGTCACAGTCATAGTATTATTTTAAAAATAATAAATTTAATTATTTCAGCTATTTCAATCTGAAATGTCACCATGTAATTGTAGGTGTCCTGACCCAAAAAGAAGTTGTGTGTGTGGGTGGGACCCCAACATTTTTCTGGGGAGGGTTGCAGAACTACTACCCTTCTGCGCTGCTGCTGGCAGCTGTACTGCTGTCAGAGCTGGGCAGCTGGAAATCTGGCTTCCAGGCTGTTGCTGGCAGAGTTCTTTCACATTGTTTTGTGAGCAATTAGCCTAAGAAGCTGATCCTACTGAAAAACAATGTTGCTCATCTATAGCACAGACTTTGGGGGGCTCTTATCATTATTGCTTTCATTGCTGCTGGCACTAGAAGACTTGCTTTAATATCACATCAGAGTGTAATCATCAAAACTGTCTGAAAACATTCCAGATCTGTCCCTGGTAAAAAATTTGTGCTTTCAAGATATTTTTAAAAAAGGATTTAAGATACAGATATCTTACAATTTCTCCCAAAGTCTTTCACAAATCATTTATTTGTACAATATAGGCCATGTCTGCATTACAAAATTAAGACAATTGTAGGCTGAGCAAGTGCAAAATGGTGGTGAAATGTGCTTTGGACATTTCAAAGGTTACTGAGTGAACAAAATATCCCCACTGTTACAGTGTGCTCCATACTATCTGTGAAACAAAGGGAGAAAAGTTTCTGCCAGGGTGGGGGATTGAAGCAGATTGCCTGGCAGCCAATTTTGAGTAGTCAAATACCAGGGCAATAAGAAGGCACATTGAAGGGCTCTGCATCCCTGTGAAGCTTTGAAAACCAGTATCAAACCAGTATCAGCAATGAGCCAGAGTAATGTGACACCGATATGTGTTGTTCCCTACCAAACAGTCCTCTTCATTGTATTTTCTCCCCTGTAAAAATCCACCCTCACCAACCGCCATGTGTTGAATGAATAAAGAAACTTTTCTTCTCGATCCATTAAATTTTATGTTGCACACAAGCACACAGAGGCAGCTAGGCCCAGCCAAAGAGTTTGCGGGGCCCAAGGCGGCATGCTGCACACCCCGTGGCCAAGCAGCTCCCAGCCAGTGCAGTGAGTGAGTGGCCAGGCAGGCAGGGAATGGGCAGCACAGGGCCTGAAGGCACGGGGCTCAAGGCAACCACCTTGCTCACCTTGCCTGATAGCTGGGCCTGGAGGCAGCAAAGAATAGTACGGTAATCTGGGGTAAGAGGGCTGAATACTATATGTGGAGGGGCAACAAGAAAAGCTTTCTTACAGGTGCCCTACAATAACAATCTGAGGTGTGGGAATGGGCGCCTTCTGATCCTTGTACCTGTCCCTGGTGTTGAGTACAAGGGATACCAAACTCCTCCCTCCCCCTGCCTCATAGGATGTTTGAGGGAGGAGGATGCAGAACTGGGCGAACATGGCAGCAGGTTCAGCTTAGGCTGCAGAGGGACTCTTGTGTCCAGATGCCTCTCTTGAACTTCAGCCAGACTCCTCAACATGTCTGATTGCTCCTTCATAATCTGCAGCAAGTCTTCCTGCGTGGCACACTCTTGTTCCCTGTATGCTCTGCTGTCCTCCCTGTCCATGACCAGGTTCTCGGAGACTGTAATCCTCCATGTTCTGAGCTCCATCTTGTCAATCTCAACATCAAGCATTAACTCTTTGAATATGTCCTTTCTCCTGTGTCTTTTTCTCCATCCTTCTCATCTGGGAAAGTCTCTGTCCTGGTGTGGCGTATGCACCTACAGACAAAGGTTCCGCTTCCAGGAATGCAAAGCTCAAGGGTAACACTGACAGTGCCACAGTGTTTCAGGTACAAGGTTAATATTTTTTATGTATAAAACCACGCATCTATACACATCACTGTAAGCCACAACATAATTACAGCCACTGGCTATTGCAAGAGTTGGTTTTCTGCTCCATCCATGGTGAGTAAGGCCACAAGCCATGAGAAAGAGGTCTTGTACTGCTCCTTTTGTGAAGGCATCCTTGGAATCACAGGCTGGAACTTGAGAAAAGCCACCTTTCCCCTAGCACACCCGGACAGTGCTTGAGGGCAGGCCCCAGTATACAGCCCCCCAAATAGTTTGTTTTTTACAAAAGCTGCACCGGGTTTTAGGGAAAGGAGTGGGAGACAGACAGGAAGCCAGTCTCTTTTATTCTATGCTGCTTGCAATATATGGTGATCCCTTCCAATTACAACCTTGGCATGTTTGGGAAAGCATGGTTGAGTGACCCAGATTTCACCAAATGGATGTGTGTGTGGATTATTTGTTGAATTGTTTAAAGTTTAAGGGCTAGCATCAAAAACTTCCCCCATTGTCTACTGCTAGGCTTGCTGGAGCATCTTTATTTTCATGCTGCTCTGCTGTGTGTTCCTAGTGTAGCTTATCTCCCCCATGCCCTGCACAATATTGACACAAATGTTAGCACTTCTTCTCCTGGATCGGAGCTCTGCCTGAACACACTTTTCTCTCCACACAGCTATATGGTCTGCCACCCCTTGGGTACTCCATGCTGGAGCACACTTGTGGTCTTGAATCTGCATAATCAGCTGTGCTGGTGAGCTGGCCACACTGATCAAACAGGAAATGAAAATGCAAAAGTTCCTGGAGCTTTAAAGGGGGAGCATCTGCTTCCTATGTACCTGACTGATGTGCAGTGGAGTTGAAAGTGCTCTCCAAAGCAGTCAGAGAGGAACACTGCGGGACGCCTCCTGGAGGCCAATTCATTCGAATTACATTATCGTCCTATTGGCCCGTGGATGCTGAATCCAGTGTTCCACCTCTGTGAGAGGTGTAGCACAGAAGCTGACTTTACAGGCCAGAAGTGACTCAATAGGGTAGGGTAGACACATTATTAGATTGATTTAATGTGGCTTGTCTCAACCTAAGTTTGCAGTGTAGACCAGAGCCTAGGAGCTTTATTCATGGAGCAGAACCCCATATTTATACACTAGAACTACTTTATCCATCACTGGAAAAGCCACGGGAGCTGCAAGCAATTCTCAATGAGTAATTTACCGAATTGATTTTATGACTTTTGTGTGCCAAGTGTTTATAGTTTTCCCAAAATGTATAGCTTAGTTAAAATAATTGGCTGAATAATAGCAGAGAATAAATGTTGCTCTTTAAATTATTTGCAAGCAGTTCACCAATACTATTGGATATTACACATTGAAATTGGCTGGACTGGACATGGAGATCATGATTGGTGGAGTGTTAAATAATAAAGAGGACTGGTCACCAATACAAAGTGCTCTGGATTGCTTTGTCGGCAGGACTCATACGGACGTGTTTCCATTTGGACAAATGTAAGCTCAGGCATCTAGTAACACACAATGTAGACCCTGCTTCCAGGATGGGGAACTCTTGTGGGTTATGGTGAATAATCAGTTAAATATAAGTTGAAAACATCAGCACCAACAGCCTTAGCACCAAGCAGTAAAGCCAGCACCTGTGCCTGCACACAAGGGTGATGTTCAATCACAGATCCAGACGGAGCCCAAGAATAGCATCAAACCATGAAGAAAAGTCACAGAAGGAAGACACGATGCCTCACTCCTCAAAGGACAGCTTCGAGTACTCAGTCAGGCTGAGAACAGCACAGAGAGCAAGAGACTTGGCACCAGCTCCAGTGCCGTATCTATGATGGAGCCCAGCAGGGGCCTGAGATATACTCTGAAGGGTTCTGGAGGGTTCTGGATCACCCAAGACATTTCCTGTGCCAAAGAGGCACCAGCCAGGTATCATATTACCCTATGGCACTGCCATTCGATGAGGAGATATGCTCCTCCTCATCACTATGGGTGTCCTACTTCTTGGTAGGCTCAAGCAGAGAGGGATCCCACTCCTGGCATCAGAGTGTGACTCCCCCAAAGATCATACTGGGGAGCACTTATTCAGAGCTCTGCCCCAGATGAGGGCACGAGTGACACTAGAATGGTCAGCATCAACCAGACCAATACCCATGTCTCATGTGACTTTGGCCACGTTGGTCTTACTGAGCATTCCCATCTCACATGTCCAGGAGCAGATCCTCCTTGTATGCTTCCAGAAAGAGGAGACGACTCTGTTCCCCTGTGGTATCAATAGCTAGGCTGTCCACACCTGAAGCAGATGTGGGAAGCATGAGCAAGAAACAACAGAGACTACAGTAAGCTTACCACTGCCTCTCCACCCAAAGAGTTGCCATTACTGCCAGATGAGGCAGTGACACCGGCCCCCACTCCAATGTCCCATATTGTGGAGATCTTGGATATGGAGACTACATTTAGACAAGAGAAGCCTCAAACTTTTTGGCATTTTGAACGCCACAACATCAGCCAGAGTCACCCTCTCTGTTAATGAAGGTGTCAACTCACAGGGGCATGGCCAAACAGGATTATGGATTTGCTTCACATAGTTGACTAGGGATAGTTGCTTTTATGAATCTCACTATGTCACTACAGTTACAGGGTTAATGCTGCCCTGTGGTTACACAGCTACTGCAAAGTGACACCTCAATAAGGACAGGCAGAGCAATGCATAAGAGAGCAGCAGGCACTTAGAAATGCTTACACCCCTTCAGACTGTGGGGAGTCCCGTTCCTGTCACCTCGCACCAGGCTGCAGTGGATGTGTCTCCAGCTGGGGGAATCCAGGTCAACCTTTGAGGTTTAGGTCCCTGGTGAGACTCACCAGGCACAGGACTCCCATTGATCTTATACTTTAGAGCTGTGTCTAGACTGGCGCGATCTTGCGCCAGAGCTATGCAAATGAGGCTCAGCGTGGAATATCGCCGAGCCTCATTTGCATAACTAATGAGCCGCCAAAAGGCTCTTGCGCAAGACGGAGCTGTCTACACTGCCCCATCTTGCGCAAGAAAAACCCTCTTGCGCAAAGCCGTTATGCTGATTATTTTCAGGCATAATGGCTTTGCGCAAGAGGGTTTTTCTTGCGCAAGACGGGGCAGTGTAGACAGCTCCGTCTTGCACAAGAGCCTTTTGGCGGCTCATTAGTTATGCAAATGAGGCTCGGCGATATTCCACGCTGAGCCTCATTTGCATAGCTCTGGCGCAAGATCGCGCCAGTCTAGACACAGCCTAGCTGTTTACTGAGAGTCTGCGAGCTGGCCCAATGCCACTCTCAATGTTCCCACATGGCTGAGAACTGCGGTCATGTTATTTATCCCAGTATTTCTCAACCAGTGGTACGAGTATCCTTAGGGGTACTCAAGAAATCTAGGGGGTATGTCAACACAATTCAAATTTGGAGAAAACTGAATTTTTGTTTTAAGTTTTACAGAGCTTTATTATTTTTGTATTTTTTACACCCAAAAATTTCATCCCCCACCCGGCTACGATTAAGTTGTTTAAACAAACATGTTGCAATGGTAGAAAAAAATTGTGTGTCTCTGAAAACCGTAGGTACTGGGGATACTTATAATTTTTTTTTTTGGTAAAAGGGGTACTTTATAAAAAAAGGTTGAGAAACTCTGATTTATCCCATACTTGGCTCTCAGCTAGCAAGCATAGGGAGTTGCAGCTGATGAAGGCTGTCTGATAAAGAACACCTGGTATTTTCACCAACCGGGCTCATGGCTGGCCTAGAGGAATACAAATTTAACTCCTGCAGGCCTACATATGGCTTTTTATGTGGCAGAAGGGAGCCTGGAACTAACTAAAGGATTATGACAAACCTTGGCCACTTGTTATCCCACATTTAAATGAACAGAAAAGAGATATTTGGTGCTCCCAAAGTGCTCTGATCACTTCTATGACCCTCTAACCCTTTGTGGTTTTGGCAGTGCAGGAAAAATCAAAGTTTATGAAAGGTATTGGACTTTTTTGCCCTTCCCCTACTGTGCAAAAATATTGGACTTTTCTTTACAATGGGGGAGAGTGTACAGCACACAAGCAGAGTCATGTCATATTAGTTCTACTGTCTATCTTTTGGGAGAGGCGATTGTTCAGTGTCTCCCAATCACCCAATCCCTCTTGGGTGTGGGATCAGCTCCCTGGAAGCAAAGGAAAGGGATAAGGGGGACAGGGCAGGGGAGGAGAGTGTAGGAGGAGCAGGAGAGAAGTGAAGCTATGGTGAAAACACTGCAAAGGAGGTGAGATGATTGGAACATACAGTTTGAAGGGAGCATGAAGGTGACATACAAAGCTGTGAAAAAACAGCTTGAAAGTCTCTAAGGAGAGAAGCAGGTTGGACATCTACTGGGCTCTGTGTCAGTCTCACAGCTATGAGCAGCATGAGGGAATAGAGGGAGAAGCTGATGGCTGCTCCATGCTTAATGCCCTGACAAGGAGGCCCAGGCACAGCCTATAAAGAATCCATTCTCATCTACAAGGCATGTGTGTGCCAAGGATGAGATCCCTATGGACACTCTCAGAAGAATTATAAGTAGAAACTTCATTTCAGAGATTTAAGAAGAAGGAATTTTAAACTGGATTTTCATCCCGTATTTCTAGACTCTCCAGTTAACTTGCTCGGCCACTGAAACATGAGTGAGTTCATATCATGAAGCAAGAAATTCCTCCTTTGAGAAAACACAGCTTGCAGCAATTATTTCCAAAACAATAACAATCCAGATTCCTCTCCTGCTTCTTTCCCTGGGCTGTTATTTCACACCCTGTAGCTCTTCTGCAGTGAAAATGCGGGAGCAGCTAAGCCGGAAGAAATGAAGATGGCTGCTTTCTAAACAAACATGAAAAATTACAAATCTTCTTTTAAGGAGACAAGAAGGCGGCCCAGCCCTGCTGTCCTTACTCATCTGACAGTGTCACTGGAGCCAGAGTACTCATACTGGTTAAGGTGTATTGAGCCTTTCCCTCCTGTGCTATCTTTCTGAATGCCACCTCTACAGGACAAGTACAGCATGGACAATGGCACAAGCTTAACTCCTGGACCTAAAGAGGCTGTTTTTAGAGTGAGATGATATCCTCCTCAGCCATTCAGTCTTTAGTTTTCCTGCTGAGAGTGCTAGCAAAAGTCCCAAATTCCTCTCAGTTGCACATGTGTATCTGAAGTCATTCCAATGGACAGTTTTGTCCTTTTGCATCAGGACAGTGCGTGCACCAAGAATTTTAATGTCATTTTTAAAAAGGAAGGAAGGCCACAGGGAAACTCCAATGAAAGGCACATACCACTGTGGAGTCCCAGTTCAGAAAGTGTTCTGTGGTAGTGGCAGAGCCAGGAAATACAGTCCTGCTCCTGCAGTAAAAGCCACCTAGCTAGAAAGCTTCCTCCTATCAGGGAAAGTCCAGCTGCTCTTTCCAAGTTTTATTCATAAAAGTTATAATTTTGCTTACTCATTCTTCCATAGCAAGTGTTGTGTTATTTGCCGTTTCTGTTTGGATTGTATGAAAAATAACAATTTGTTAGTATAACTCTGCATCTATGAATGGGGTTCTGTTATAGCCTGTAGAACATCAGTCACCCTTAGCTGATAGGTAGTGAGTTATGGATAGGCAAGGAATGCAGGTTTGACAACAGAGTCTGAGGGAATCTGTCTCGAGGTCCTTCTCTGTGTGGGGTTTCCCACTGAGCTGTCTGCTGAGCAGATTGTGTGACTGACATGGGGGTGATGATTTCATTTAAAAAAAAACATAAGAAAAGAATAAAGAACAAATTCCACGTAGCATCTGCCATCTTAAAATGTTATATGAAAAACAAGAAAGAATAGAATGAATTGGGTAAATGTGGGCCAGGTTTTTAAGATGTTTATGTGCCCAAAATGAAGACAGAACCTAGCAGGATTTTCAAAAGTACTAATTTCCGTAGTAGGTGCTACTGGAAGTTCCATTAGGCACACATCAGCATCTTTAAGGCTGTGTCTAGACTGGCCAGTTTTTCCCGGAAAATCAGCCGCTTTTCCGGAAAAACTTGCAAGCTCTCTACACTGGCCGCTTGAATTTCCGCAAGACCACTGATGATCTCATGTAAGATTGTCAGTGTTCTTGCGGAAATACTATGCTGCTCCCATTCGGGCAAAAGCCCTCTTGCGCAAATGCTTTTGCGCAAGAGGGCCAGTGTAGACAACGTGGTATTGTTTTGCGCAAAAAAGCCCCAATGGCTAAAATGGCGATTGGGGCTTTCTTGCGCAAAAGCGCGTCTAGATTGGCCAGGGACGCTTTTCTGCAAAAAATGCTTTTGCGGAAAAGCATCCGTGCCAATCTAGATGCTCTTTTCCGCAAATGCTTTTAATAGAAAACTTTTCTGTTAAAAGCATTTGCGGAAAATCATGCCAGTCTAGACGCAGCCAAAGTGTTTAAATGTGTTTAAAAAAACCTGGCCTTGTATGACAACTACTTAGGCCAGAGTTGAATTTGACTCAGTGCTTAAGTTTAGGTAAGGTTTCCTCCAACTAGCCTGTGTGACTAAGCACATTCTGCGCAACATGATACAGGTTTGGTTCCATAATAACCTACCATAAGACGTACAAAGATGTATGCAACATCATGACTCTCTATCAAAAAGGAGTCAGAGAAGATAAGCGTTATCAAAGATGTTCTGTCTTCTAGCACAGTCAAGGGGCTTCTTATGAAACAGCACATCACTCTCTTTTTCCATTTCAGCGGTGATCTGTGTAGTCGTGTGGCAGCAGCTGTGATGGGAACCAGGAAGGCTCCTGACCTTCACCCCCAGTCAGTTTTGGCAAATGTAGCAGAGCAGTCTGTGTTTGAGATGAACAGTCTCTTTAGGCATCAAGCTTGCACAAAAAAGCCCTGTCTGAACAGCTTAGTTTGGACTATGCATTCTTCCTTGTTCTTTGCTGGGCTGCCATCTCCTATTTATACCATCACTTGAGATTTATTGTACAACACGTACCCACCCTTTTCATTTTCCTTTCTCATCTTGGAGTCTCTCCACTTGCCCTTGGTGCATCTCTGTGTCTCACAGCGGTCTGTGAGCTAAGCCACAGCAAGGCTCCTTCACCTATTGATCTCTTAATTAGACTGTGCAAGTGCAACGAATTATGAAGCATTAGGATGGGGTGTCCTGGCTCTATAAGGGCTGGAGGCCTGGCACTAGCCAGCTCCATCCAATTAGCCTGGCCTGCCACACCTGGGATGGGGTCTGAGGTTAATTAGTAGAAACTGCTGGGTGCAGTGGAACTGATGTTGCTATAAGTAGCAACAGGAAGGGGCAGAGTAGGGGAAATTCTCAGGATGTCAAGAAGACTAGAAAAAGTTCCCTGCAGGGCAGTGCTTGAGACTTTCTGCATCAGGGAGGAAGGCCTGAGAGTAGCCTGCTGAGGCAGGAAAGGCTCTCAACAGGGCAGGGAAATTTGAGCTGTACCAGGCTGGAGGGAAGGCTTGTGTGTTTTGTTTTTAGCTTTAAGTTAATCTTTCCAAATATATTCAGCACTGGGAATCCTTGAAGCCTGAGGAAAAGTATTTCATTTCATGTGGCCTAGCCTTCTTTGCAGCAAGTGATAGCATTGTAAATGAGAACTTGGTGGAACAATTCAGCCAAGAAGTACAGGTAATCAAAGCTCACTGTTTCTATGGCTTCCAGATTGCTATAGAAATACACAAAATATTAAAAAGCTGACCCCTAAAGAGGACTGTCTTCACTGGTCTTATGGAAGCCTGCAGGGAGTTTGAGATGCCCTTGAATGGGTGGTAGGGTAGACTAGGGCAGGCCACCTGCAGAGCCCCGTTCAGCCAGGAAGTGACACTTGTGGGGTGGTGGTCACAGTGACAGGCATTCTGTTCTGCTGTTTGGGACACCCCAATGCATGCACTATAAATGCAACTGAGTTCAGCATGAGTCCAGGAATGTCAGATTAATTTGTGGTAGAAGACAGTACAGGAGGTAGGGACCACAGCAGTAAAGAGACATGTTTTGTGGGGCATGATGAATGTGGCTCTGAAGAGAGGAAGCATGCCGTAGCATGGGTGCAGGAATGGAGGGAATGAATGCATCAGCAAAACCAAGGCTAGGGAAGGCAGAGTAGTTTGTGGGGGGAGGAGGAGGAAGGTTCACTTGAAAGTGAAGGCTGTGGAGTCGAGCATGGAGTAGGAAAGGAGAAAGATGAGCTTCATGGATTGAAGGTTGCCAAAGCGGTGATGGAAGATGCCATTGGAGATCAGAGGGTGGGAATTTAGAGATAGATGCCCCATCTAAGCAGTGGAAAGACTAATTTTTACCCTATCTTGGCACAAAATGCCATGGGAACTTCAATAATCACTGATCAAGACTGCAATTTTTACACAAGGCCTCTCCAAAAAGTGCCACACTCCCCAACTCTGAGCTTGGGCATTACCAACTCTGAAGAAAGAGTCACTTCTAAATTAGCCCTGCTTCTTAGAAACCCTGGCTTTCCTTTGATCCGCCACTCAGTTGGTGACTAGGCATGATGGTCTGACCTTGCTTAGCTTATAGGGTATGCTAAGATAACAGCCCAAGCTGTAATTTTGAGGGTAATTTGACTTGCTTCTTGATCAACAGCCCTCCACAGAGAGCCTCCTTGAGTGGACCAAAGTGACAAAGGCATTTCTTTTAGATGTTTTTCCTGTTCTTGGAAATCAGTCATCAGCAAATTATCCCTCTGCACTCATAAAGGTCTATCTGTATTTAACTGCATTGCCGTTCAAGCCGCCTTCCAGATTTATTCTGGTTTTGAGACAGAGACATCACATTTCAGCGTTAGGCATGTTATGGCACTTGATTATATTTCCTTCTAGGCTCTTTGTGGTAGCTGTTCAGGCAAGTTGTCAATCAATATACATTTTCTAGCTTTGATGGCAATGCTTCATCTATGTCATCTCATAGTTTGTCAATCAAGATGTATGTTAAAAAAAGGTATTAAATCTGGGTACAGAAACTGCCCTGTTATGTATGCTTGTTTAAATGAACAATGAAAGTGAATAGTGTAGTGAGCTGAGCTTCTACAAACATCAGAACCATAAATTATAGATAGCCCCAGGCAAGTTTATCTATTGCAACATTATTTGCTTTGATATAATGCAGGGTGGGGAACCTCCAGTACGCAGGCTGCATGTGGTTGTTCAAGGTTTGCTGCTGGTGGGCCACGAGATGGTTTGTTTACCTGAGTGTCTGCAGGCACAGAGCTCCATAGCTCCCACTGGCCGACGTTCACCATTCCTGGCCAATGGGAGCTGCGGGAAACAACCTGGCTCGCACCGCTTTCCACAACTGTCATTGGCCAGGAACCATGGTGTAATATGGCATGACTCACCACCTTGGCACCTCCTGCTGGACACTCTGGGAATTAGCTTTTCAGCTTTGGAGCACCCCCTTTCAGCTGGTGTCTTGCCTGCTGTTACTTGTTTTTCCTCCGCCTCTGTGTTAGGACCCATATCCTTCCCTGACCATGGTGTCCTCCCCTCTGGGTACTGCCCTGCTGCAGTGCCCCCACACTCTGGGGTCCTTCCACCCCCCTATGCCCACCTTGCCTCAGTAACCCACTGCCAGTTGTCATCTAGCCCTTGCCTCAGGGGCATACTGCAGTCTGAAATGGCTACTCATCATTGGCAAAGGAGTGTGGACCTGCTGCCTTCTGTTGCCCTGGCTGCCTCCATTCAGCCCCTAGTAACCTCAAACCTTGCTTCAGGCTCTGCAGCCTGGGAGCTTGCCTGGCCAGAGCTTCCCCAGCTTTGGCTGCCTTTCCCCAGTCCTACTCTGCTCTAAGTTAGGCAGTCTCTAGCTTCCCTGGCAATTAGGTCCCTCCTGCTCCACAGCTGGAGCAAGAGTGGGTCTGAATCTCCTCCCCTTCAGGAGCCTTTATTTATACTGTCCTCAGCTGGGTCCTAATTGGCTAATACCTGCTACAGCTGCTGGCTCCAAAATTCCACTGCTCCAGCCCCCTCCCAGGGCTGGAGATTAGCCCTTAAAGGGCCAGGGTGGGGCAGATGCCCCATCACACATGGCTGCTGTGAACGGCAGTGCCTGCGGATGTTCAGGTAAACAAAATGTCTCATGGCCCACCAATGTCTAACCCTGATGAACCACATGCAGCCCACATGGGGAACCGTGTGCAGCCAGCATGCCAGATGTTCCCCACCCTTGATATAATGTTTATGCATTGATACCTTATTTCAGAACCTTTGTGTGGGTGAAATTTCCAGGGAAGTGGAACTCTCCTCTTCATGCAATTTCAGTTAACCTTGGCTGAAAAAAGCCCACATTTGGGGCCCATTTATGATCTCAAACTAATTTTATTCTTGTGTAACTCCACTGATGCCAATGGAGTTGCTCCCTTGTTACTTATTAGTGTAAGTGAGAGGTGAATCACCCCCATTATTCCTATTAAAAAGCAAATGCAGGCAGGTGTGGCATGGTAAAAATGCTCTTCTGAGCAGTGGGTGCATTACTTGAGCCATGAAGCCAGGTTGGAAATGTGCCCCAAATTCATGCCCAGTAAAGTCTTTGTCCTATACAAGACTGTATTCTGTATATGCCACATGTTTACCAGAAGAACTGTTACAGAAAGCTTCTAAGAGTGGCATGGGTCTGATTTCTCATATCTCTCTGCCTGTCAAGCAAGGTGCCTCAACTGTCATGACTCTGACTCTGAGAAATAACTAGCACATTTTAGAAACCTGTAAAATACAAACCCAAATTCAATCTTCTGTCAAGAATAATGTCACGGTGTTAGGACCTGAAATGCTGCATCCTCATTGGGAATCTCCATTCCGCTGCCAGAAATATCATTTTTCCAGTCTAGTGTGGACATGATATATTAAACCTTAAATCTGTCACTGGCTCAGGAGCAACTTCCTGCCCTCTTGTTTGGGCTAGAATAGCAGTAGAGCATCGGCAGTTGTTTGGAGCTGCTCAGAATTTTGTTGTTACAAGTAATCCCAGGGAAGAAGGATTCATGAGCCGATTGGGGACAGAGCTGCATGGCATATGACCTAATGAAGAGGTGGGCAAACTTTCTGGCCTTAGGGATCCAGTGAGATATGTCTCTTGAGGGTGGGACCATAGGAGACCAGGGCTTTGTCTACACTGGCGGCGGCTTGTGCAAGAACATCTTGCGCAAGAGTTCTTGTGCAAGAAGTCTTGCGCAAGAAAACGTCCACACTGCCATGTGCGAGCTGTGCTTTTGCACAAGAGCACCCATGGCAGTGTGGACGCTCTCTTGCGCAAGAAAGCTCTGATGGCCATTTTAGCCATAGGGCTTTCTTGCACAAGAAATCCCTGCTGAGCGTCCACACTGCCCTCTTGAGCAAGAGCTCCTGCACAAGAGGGCTTATACCTGTTAAAAAAGAGCATAGCTCTTGTGCAAGGAGCCCTCTCTTACCACGCTGTACTGTAAATTTACTTGCGCAAGAGTGGGCGGGCAGTGTGGACGCTCTGCAGATTCTTGCGCAAGAACGGCCGTACTTGCGCAAGAAGCTGCGAGTGTGGACATAGCCCAGGAGAGGATTGTTGGGGCTGCCATGTAAGGGCAGGGTTCTGAAGTCACATGGCTCTGCTGCATGCCAGAAAATGATGGAATTGTAAGTTGGGAGCTGGGGAATGCTGGGTCGGGGGAGGAGGGGAGAGGATGGAGCACAGTAAGCCTCTAACTCTGCTCCTTTGGAGGTGCCTAAGGCCTGGATAAAAAGGTGTCTCAGGCTGGGTGTGGTCCATAGTTCTGGCTTGCCCACAGTTGCATTTCTATACAATCTCAGGCATTTTAATACCCTGAGTCAGATTGTACCAGGTACTTGCATGGGGTTGAGATGGGCTGAAGAAACATCACTTTACCCTCTAGGCAAAGGCTGGGGACACTTCTATTCCTCAAACTCAAAGAGAAGGCACATCCATTGCATGCCCTTGAGCTGGTGTGTGGGAAGAGGTATAGCTGTGTCTGGGTGGGCCTGGCTGTGCACTCCAAACTCCCTAGATCTGTGCTCCAAGAAGCTCCAAGATGGAATGTGCACAATCCTTGCCAGTGTTCCTCCAGGGTCAGAAACGCCTAGACTGCTCCCAGTACAGATCAGCACCTGCCACAGTCTGGTTCCTTTACTCCAAATGCACCACCATGTTTTCCATTTCAATGCTTCCCAAATTGACAATAACCTAGCTCCTGTCATGGCAGTGTCGTCTGAGCCTTTCAAAGTATTTCAGCTGAGTTCTATGCAGTTTACTTTTGGGAAATACCTTACAAAGGAAGACCCTATCTGCTCTGTGAGGTCTTTAGAAATTGTCTGATTGTTTCCATGAGTAGGGAGTTGGCCAAAGTATCTTTGGCCAAAATAGACCCTCCTTTTTAAGCCTTTTTGTTCCATACCATGGAGGTAACTAAATTGGAGAGGAGTTATTTCCCCAAAGCTAATAGTTACATAATTTTTTGGCATGAAAGTCGCTATAATGAAAGCACCTTACTATTTTATTAGCAGCATAGGGTGGGTACAAGTCTGATTCTGGTAATGATTAGAATGTTTCAAAGAGAAATTTTACCCTGCACAGTGTTTTGTTTCAGCAACAGCAGCTAGGCTAATTGCAGTGAATTCAAGAGAGGCAGCACCTGCTAATAAGCATCAGTAGCCTCAGTCCCTTTACCCTTTTATCTGTGCATTAGCACTCTACTCAGAATAATGTTTCAGGTTCATGAGGTTATGGTCTCTTTATAATTTACATAACTCTGAGCTAGATTCTGATCTCCTACCAGAGTAAAGGAGTAATGACAATGAAGTCAGTGGAGGGACATCAATGTAAAACTGAGTTGATTAAGATCGGAATCAGGCTTCTTGTATTTTTCCACTCTGATAGTGTCCCTATTAGGTAAACTCTCTTGGAGTAGGATTAGCATGAGCTATATAGAGGAGCTGCTAATTTACCAGCAATATTCTTTCCATCTTCTCAGGCATATGAAAGACATTATAGTTAATTAGGACACCTTGCTGCCTTTACCATAACAACCCTAACTCGTGTATTAAAAATGCTTCTACTGTGAGAAGATCTGTGGATAATAATGTTTAACAACTAAGCTGCATACAGAGAGAGTTGCCATAATAGAAACTGCATTACACAAATTGGGAACCAAATTACAGATCCTAATCAAGAGTGGCACCCTGTTGCGTTCAGCATTATACATCCACATGGTGAGAGACAGTCTTGGCCCCAAAGAGCTTACAATCCAAATAGACAAAATATGGAAGCAGAAATTGAGTATAGAGAGGTGTGGTGACTTACCTAAGAGCACACAGCAGCTCCATAGCAGAATGAGGAATAGGTCACAGACCTGACTCCCAGGCCAGTCCATAAGTCATTATTTGGCACAGAAGGACTTTGTGAGAGTCAGCTGCAGGCATCCAAACTGGAAAACAGAGAAGTCATTGAAACATCAGAGGAAATTTAATACAACAGCAGATATTCATACATTAATTGTTATGATGCCCTTGAGTTAATTGGAAAAAAACAACCAAAAAAACAAATTCTGTCACTATTTATCTGACTAAGCTAAACATCTAGTTTCCAGGCAAGTTCTATTAGTAGCTGCTTTAAAAATTAATTGAGCTTATCTCAGTGTTAAAGCTAAATCTGTGCTGTAAACAGTTGTGTGAAATCTGCAATTGTATTTCACCGTAAGAACAACAAGAATAAGTCCCTAAAGCACTCTTAAGCCTTATCCCAAATCTAATGCACCCAAAGAGCAGGGAATAGAAATACAAAGCAATCTATTGTGGTAAAGTATTGGTTGTACAAATCTCACAACACAGAATGGTTATTTGTATTACAGTGGCACCCAAAGGGACCCCATCAGGACTGGAGCCCCATTGTGCTAAGAGCTGTAGAAACACCTGAAGACAGTCCCCGCTTCCAACACTTTGGCTATGTCTACACTTGCGGTTTCTTGTGCAAGAAATATGCAAGCGAGGCTAAGCATGGAATATCGCCGAGCCTCATTTGCATACCTAATGAGTCACCATTTTTGCAGAAGAGGCTCTTGCGCCAGAAGGAGCTGTCTACACTGCCCCTTCTTGCGCAAGAAAAACCCTCTTGTGCAATGCCTTTATGCCGATTATTTTCAGGAATAATGGCATTGCGCAAAAAGGTTTTTCTTGCGCAAGAAGGGGCAGTGTAGACATCTTCTTCTGGAGCAAGAGCCTCTTCTGCAAAAATGGCGACTCACTATGTATGCAAATGAGGCTCGGCGATATTCCATGCTTAGCCTCATTTGCATATTGTGCAAGAAGCCGCGAGTGTAGACATAGCTTTTAAGTCTAAGGTCCTGATCTTGCTTAAGCATATGTGTAACTTGACTGACATGAGTAAGGAACAGGGACAGTTCACATCTGACAGAGCTACTGTTTCCGACTGTCAGGCAGGTAGCACTGTTTTGGTTAACATCTGGTTCCCATTTGGAAGATTTCCTCTGAGGCCAAAGACTGAGGCTATGTCTAGACTGTAGGCTTCTTTAGGAAGCAGCTTTTCCAGAAGAGATCTTCCAAAAAACTTCTTCCAAAAGAGAGCGTCCACACTGCCAAAGAGTATTGAAAAAGCGATCTGCTTTTTTGAAAGATAGCATCCACACTGAATGGACATTATCTTGCATTTAAACTGTGATTACTATGGATGGAGTGGCCACCAGGGCACCTGTGCTTTTTCCTCTTCTTGCAAAAGAACTCCCTCTTCCCCGTCCACACACGCCTTTTTCAGAAAGAGCTCTTTTGGAAAAAGGCTTCTTCCTTGTAAAAAGAGGATTACCAGTGCCAGAAAACTCCCTCTGTTCTTTTGATTTTCTTTTGATAGAACATGATTGCAGTGTGGATGTAATTGAAGTTTTTCCGAAAAAACTCTGTGGTGTAGACGTACCCTGAGAGACTGAGTGAGTGCAGCAGAGAAAGGGGCTATTAGATTGCTGCAGTTCCCCAGGTCTGAGGGCAATTCTGTGCCAACTTGCCCGGTCATCAAATCTTTGCCTCCTTTCTCGATGGCTGCAGAAGAAGTTGCATATGAGTGGCTGGTTCCACAGAACAATACACAGCGGTGAATGTAAGTGTGAACCTACCCACTGCTGACAACCCCCCACAGGAGATTTTCTTAAGCCAAATATTATCCCCTTTGGGAGAAAAGGGAAGTCTGGATTCTGCTGAACTCAGAGATGCAAAAGAAGCAGGATACGTCAAACAGGGAAGCACAGAGGATCATCAACGAGTGATAAAAAGCATCCATCAGGTTACTCTGGAGTTTACTTCTCATTCATTTTGTTTACTCATATATCTGACCAATAGGAAAAGATGCCTAACCCTTCCCTGCACCAAAAAAGGAGTTCTTCCAGAGAGGGAAGTTATAACAATTTGATTTTCAAAAGGCACTTCAATGGGAGTTAGGTACCTAACTGACCTTTATGGCACTAAAAATCCCCCCTTTCCCCATGTCCTGTTGTATGTAGACTTTAAATCAGGACCCTACTGCCTACGCATGATGCCTTACTTTTGAACTGCGGACAAAGAACTAGGACTTTGGGACTTGTGGAGTACTGGTAATACCGTCATAACCTATATTGTATGAGAATCTGTTAAAAAATTGAATACCATAGAAATCAGAGCCACACACTCCCAGGTAAAACAGGTCAAGTTCATCACTAGCAGAAGTAATCTCAGTGGTCCAGTAATAAATAATAATCCAAATACTCTCCTTTCTCCTGTGAAATACCCCGTTGAATCTTAATCTTCAACTACTGCAAAGGCGAGGATCACATTCTTCAAGGTCCTGGTTCCATTGGTGACAATGGCAAACTGCAACTAATGTCAGTAAGAGCAGCTCTAGATTTTAAGCCCTTGGCACATGAGTACAAAAGAAAAATCCAATGTATTTCGCTTTGATTTTTCTGTCTCCGCCAATCAGCCTGTTACAGGAGCTGCAAACCACTAGAGCTTAGCAACTAGAAACATCCAAACACATACTTATGTTTGATTCTGCTATCCTTTGTGCTAGTCACAGACATAACAATGCCAGATAATAAATACACTTGTGGTTTATGTGACCGTATTACTTTGCTCATTTTTAAAGGTTTCATCTGAGGAACTCAAAACATTCTACAAACATGAATGAACTAACTGCACTATACTTGTGTGTGGAAGGTAAAGGTTAGTCCTATTTTACAGATGGAGCCTTGACTATCATTTCTTTTCCTTTACCCACTATGCAACACTCTCTTCAGAAGAGATGACAGAAGTCTGCTAGACATAATTCTGAGAGGGAGTATGTCTAATTACTACAGGAGAGGAATCAAGACTCTTGTTTTCTATTCTTGACTCCTTAAACAGTCATTTTAACCTGCCTGTGCCTTAATTTCCACATCTTTGAAATGGAGATAAGACTGACATAACTTTCAGGAACTGTACAAGGCTTAATTTATTAATGTTCTTAAAGCTTGCAAAGAGCCGCATACATGTAAATTATTCTTCTTCATTGAATGTAGCATTCCGAGCCAGTAAATTGGTGGCAATGTGCTTTCTATTATCCTATCATAATATCTGCAGGTAAATGAGTTTTCTTCTGTAAAAATACATATATCAAATATACATCTACACATGAAGAAAAAAAAGCCAAAAGTTAAAAAGCCCCAAATGGTTATAAATAAAACCACCAAGAATAGAAACTAGTCAAGCTTTTAAAAAAAGGTTTAAAACATACCAATTTAAAAATAGGTAAGGGTTAAAGAGTTAAAAACTATGAGGCACTTATTACACTTTTGGATGCTAATTGAATAAATACAATTAACCTAAAATTAAACTCTACATACTCCTGTTTGCCCTAAATTCTATCCTCAGTTATGTAAACTCATGGGATGATTTTTAAATCCACCCTCTTAATGATGGATCTGCAGCTCGCAGAATGTGCCCATGGCTAAAGTCTGTCTCCTTCACATATCTTGAAACTGGAGATTATGTACTTAACAGATGGAATAATAGCTTGAAGGGCTGTCTTTTCTTACTCTCTTCTGCAACAGAGAGATTTCCTCCAGTAATGCAGTTTTCCCCTTGTCTGATAACTCCCTGCCTATTATTCATGGCCTCCACCCATTAACCTCCTAGCTAGTAAATCTAATTGATTTTTGACATTTTCTATCATTTGGGCAAAGCCTCTGGATAGAATGGTCAGAGTCTCGGTCTCTGATCTTGGAGACCTACTTAACTAGATGGATTTCTTTACCTTCTTAAAGTCTCATTAAAACACAGTCTCTCTGCTGATTACACAGCCCATCTGTGACTGAGGATTATTTGCACTTACTGTGGGGTACCTGTGTGTAGCCCAGTCCTGCTGGACTCTTAGTACAGGGAATTCCTACTACAGACCTCAGTATGTAGCTTTGGGTAAACTTGTGTGTGTGTGTGTTAACATTTCTGCTCTCATTCGTGGCAGGCAGCATTGAGTGGTCTCTCTCTATCCAGTGCACATGCACTAATAGTAACACTTCACAGAAATACACAGAGTGCTTTCTAGCCACATTTCCCAAAGTGCTTACCAATGAGATATTACTCAAGCCTCAACACCCCTGCTGAGAAAGGAAGGCTTCTATTCTGTGCATGCTTTTCTTGTGTGTTATGGAAACATCTGACCCCATCCCTGTTTTGAAAATGGAGTCACAGAGAGTTCCCAGGTCACCCAAGAAGTCCAGGGAAAAAATGAAAAGAAAACCCACTTCTCTCATTGCCTACCTCTGTGCTGGACCCCCCAAAATCATTCTTCCAGTCCATGGCTGCATATGCACATGTCACCCATCAGTCAGTGACTCTCTACTACCTAAGAATGAGTTGGCATGGTTTAATGAATAAGCACAGGATCGGATACTCACAAGCACTAATCTTGCCCCTTGTTTCTGACTTGCTTTGTGGCCTATGGCAGGGCACTTACTCTTTATATGAAGCAATACTCACCAACCTCTCAGGTCCAAAGGGAGGGTTAGTTAGTTCATCACACTTGCAGAGTGCCACATATTAGCACACTGGAAAGGAGACAGAACCTGAAGAAGTGGGTTGTGCCCATGAAAGCTCATGATACCATCTACATGTTTTGTTAGTCTTTAAGGTGCAGCCAGACTATTAGTCTGTAACTGGAAAAACTTAAAAAACAACAAACTTGGCTACCCCTCTGAAGCTATCAAAGGATTAAACTGTTATATGAGGGAATACAAAGAAATATACAGGCTCCTTCAGTGAGGAGATGTGCTGACAGTGTGGTTATCTCATGAAAAGAAGGCCACAGCCAGCCTGGCTGTAAAGCATGAGTGAGCAATACATTATCAGGCATGAGCATATCATGTTAATTAAGTCTAGACTCTAGAATGCATGTTCTGATTTTAGTGTGTTTGCAACCATTTGTTTCAATACTTCTACTTGGTATCTCTTGAATCTCTTATGCTTTTTTAAACAAACTTGTACTTGATTTCATTATCAATGTATTTAAGTGCTGTGTACTAAGCAGAGCCATGGTCTGAGGTGGGTCAGGTAAGCTGCACTATTTCTTTGGAAGCAACAGATGAGTGAACACTGCAAGTGCCTAGTGGATCAGGGACTAGACACTCCAACGAGCCAGGTGCTGAACTTGAGGATTGGTGTGTACACATTGCTAACCTATAAAGTAATGTGAGGCCCAGAGAGGAGTGCTTGTGTAGCCTATGTCTGGTGGAGTTGGGGAGGTTTCTAGGCAAAGACAAAGCTTGCTTATCTTGGGATCACGTGAGGATTACCTGTTGTGATCCCTTTCTCTGGGGCATCTGGTACTGGCCACTGTCGGCAGACAGGATACTTTGGTCTGACCCAGTATGACCATTCTTATGTTTCTTATGTTGCTTATGCTAAGGGCAGGTGGTAGCCAGTACCCCCAAAAAGGCTTTGCATGGTTTTTGCTTTTAATTCTGTAAGCCGGTCACTAGCGGGCAATGTATACATACATTATATCCTATTGCTTACCAATGCAATATCGCCTTAGCTCCTTGTTACTCAGGAGAGGAATGACTCTGGTCCACCCTTACTTTTCTTTGGGAGGAGAGGGGATGGTCCAACTATATTCTTTTTTCTAAGCTGATTGTTTGCCCTATCGGATCCCATTAGTTTTCTCATACTGCAAAGCAGGTACAGGGGATGGACTCCCTAGATAAATTGCAGCTGGCTTTATTCTCAAAGCTTCCCTTCCCTCCTTCAAAGTAATCTTGTAATAAGAATATGTCATGCCAGCCCAGAACCCAGAGGGAGGGGAAGGCAGAATGCAGGAGGCCCTTAGTTTCTTTTTGTTTTTCTCTATGGCTCTCCTGACTCAGAACTCCTGCTAGTCAAACACAGGCAGGGCATAAAAACACATACAGCCTCAGAGTGTGAGAAGTAGGAATTCAGTATTTTCCTATTTCTTCTTCTGTCTTTCTTATCTCATTACCTTCTGTGCTGGAGTGTGAAAAGGGAAAAAAAACCTGTCAGCTTGATTAGCAAAACAAAAAATCCAGCAGTAATAAGAATGCTTTGATTTCTGTGCTTCTGATTCTTATTTCCACTCAGAGAAGACAAGAGACAAAAAAATCTCTTTTGGTGTGTTCTGCATGCTGGGCACTACATGTAGAGGTCACCAGGATGTGTTGTGAAAGGAAGAGTGGCCTGGTGGCTAAGGGGACACAGGAACTCTTGGTTCAATTTCCAGACCTACCCAAAGGTTTCTTGTGTGACATTAGACAAGTCACTCTATTTCTGCACCTCAGCTCCCACCTGCCTTATTTACTATGTGTGTGTACAGCACCTAGCATATGCTGACATCCCAGTCATATAGCTGGAGCCTATTTATCTTAGTTTTGCATGCTGCCACCCATCACTTAACTATCTGAGCTGGGAGTTACTGTAATATAAATAACAGCTTGCAAAATTATAGTACTGATACGGAGAGATCTAGATCACCTCAGTAAGCACTAGCAAATGATATGTGTTTTAATATGGCATATGTAAAATCATACATCTAGGTACAAGAATATAAGTCCTACTTACAGGATGGGGAACTCTATCCTAGGAAGCAGTGACTCTGAAAAAGACTCAGAGATTATGGTGTATAATCATCTGAACATAAGCTCCCAGGGCAATGCTGTGGTTAAAAGGGATAATTCAGTGCTTGGACATATACACAGAGAATATTAAGTGGAGTAGAGAAGTTATATCACCTCTGTATTTGGCACAGCCATGACTGCTACTAGAATACAGTGTCCAGTTCTGGTACCCACAATTCAAAAAGGATGCTGATAAATTGGAGAGGGTTCAGAGAACAGCCATGAGAATGATTAAAGGATTGGAAAACATGGTTTATAGTGATCACTTCTTGGAGCTCAATCAATTATTTTAGCAAAGAGGTGACATAATCACAGTCTGTGAGTACTTACGTTACAAATTGATAATAGAGGGCTCTCCAATCTAGCAGACAAAGTTATTACAAGATACAACAGCTGGAAGCTGAATTAAAGACATTCAGACTAGACATAAGGTGCACATTTTTAATGGTGAGGGCAATTCACCACTGGAACATCTTACCAAAGGTTGAGGTGGATTCTCCATCAATGGAAAATTTCAAACCAAGACTGGATGGTTCTCTAAAAGATTGGCTTTAGCTGAAACAAGAAATTATTCATGGAAATCCTGCAGGGAGTGTTGTTCAGAAGGCCAGATTAAGGCCAGGTCTACACTACACCCAGAAGGTCGGCTGCACATTGAGTAGATGTTTTCAGACTATGCACAATGAATCCATGTTTTCTTTGTATGAATACTCGGGATTATGGTTTCCACTGTAAGGATGTTAAGAAGCGGGTAATTGACTAATTGTGTACCCGATACAATTTGTATCGAGTACACGATTAGTTGATAAGCTGCGGCTCTGCAGTTTAAATGTAGTAGGAGCCGGGTGCGCAGGCAGCCTGGCTTCTACTACATTTAAACTGCAGAGCTGCAGTACGGGTAGGTCTGGGGCAGGTCCCCCAGTGCAGCTCTGCCTTTTAAATGTAGTAAGAACCATCTGGTTCTCAGAGCTGACATGAGCTGTGGCATCTCTGTGGCTGCCTTCCCTGCCCCATGCACACCGTGGAGACAGTGCTGGGGGGAATTGGCTTTTAAGCTGGCTCCCCACAGCATCAGCTCCTGCTTTCCCCACTTGCTGCCTCTAATAAAGAGGCAGCAAGCTGGTTGGACAAGTAGTTGAGTAGTGACTACTCAAGTAGTCACTTATATCCCTATTCCACTGTGCATTACTTTACACTTATCAACATTGAATTTAATCTGCTGTTTTGTTGCTCGGTTTCCCAGTTTTGGGAGACCCCTTTTTAACTTTTCATTGTCTACTTTGGACTTAACTATCTTGAGTAATTTTGTATTAGCTGCAAGCTTTGCCACTTCGCTCTTTACCTCTTTTTCCAGAACAGCACTGGTCCCAGTATAGATCTTTGTGGGACCTTTCTATTGTGAAAACTATTTATTCCTACCTTTTGTTTCTTATCTTTTAACCAGTTACTGGTCCATAAGAGGACCTACTATCTTATCCCTATGACTGGTTACTTTTCTTAAGATCATTTAGGGCTTGTCTACCCTGCCACTTTATTGCACTATAACTTTTTATGCTCAGGAGTGTGAAAAAACATGCCCCTCCCCCAAGCGCAGCAAAGTTCCAACCCTAAAGCATCAGTGTAAACAGGCTCCAGTGTTGGGAGCCATGCACCCAGCACTGTTAGCTACTCCCCTCGTGAAGGGTGCTATGACCACACGGCTGAGTTAAAGCACTGCTGCAGCAGTGCTTTAAACTTAGAAGTATATTCAGTGCTTTAGTTTGGCACCGTGTCTGAGGTTGAATGTCCAAGTACACTGTATCTGCTGGATCACCCTTGTTTAAATGTTTGTTGACACCCTCAAAGAATTCTAATAGATTGATGAGGCGTGATTTCTCTGCACAAAATCTGTGTTGATTGATCCACAATGTATCAAGATCATCTATGCATCTGATAATTCTGTTCTTTACTATTGTTTCAACCAATTTGCTTTATACTGCAGTTAGGCTTAGTGGTCTACAATTGCCAGAATTTTCTTTGGAGCCTTTTTAAAAAACTGGTGTTACATTAGCTATTCTCCAGTCAGTTGATACAAATGCAGAAATAAATTGTAGGTTACATATCACAGTTAGCAGTTCTGCAATTATATATATGAGTTCTTTCAGAACTCATGGGTGAATAGCATCTGGTCTTTTGGAATTATTATTGTTTAATTTATCAATTTGTTCCAAAACCTCCTCTACTGCCACCTTAGTCTGGGACAGTTCCTCAGATTTGCCATTAAAAAGAATAACACAGATGTGGGAATCTCCCTCACATCCTCTTCAGTGAAGTTCAATGCATTCGAATTTGTGTCTTTTGCTAGGTATTCTTAAAAAGAACAAGTTAAAAATCACTTAGAAAAGTTAGATGTCTGCAAGTCACCAGGGCCTGATGAAATGCATCCTAGAATACTCATGGCGCTGATAGAGGAGGTATCTGAGCCCTTAGCTATCATCTTTGGAAAATCATGGAAGACAGGAGAGATTGGAAGAGGGCAAATATAGTGCCCATCTATAAAAAGGGAAATAAAAACAACCCAGGAAACTACAGACCAGTCAGTTTAACTTCTGTGCCAGGAAAGATAATGGAGCAAGTAATTAAGGAAATCATCTGCAAACACTTGGAAGATAATAAGGTGATAGGGAACAGCCAGCATGGATTTGTAAAGAACAAATCATGTCAAACCAATCTGATAGCTTTCTTTGATAGGATAACGAGTCTTATGGATAAGGGAGAAGCAGTGGATGTGGTATACCTCGATTATAGTAAGGGATTTGATACAGTCTTGCATGATATTCTTATCAATAAACTAGGCAAATACAACTTAGATGGGGCTACTATAAGGTGGGTGCATAACTGGCTGATAACCGTTCCCAGAGAGTAGTTATTAATGGTTCGCAATCCTGCTGGAAGGGCATAACAAGTGGGGTTCCGCAGGGGTCTGTTTTGGGACCGGTTCTGTTCAATATCTTCATCAATGATTTAGATATTGGCATAAAGAGTACGCGTATAACATTTGCAGATGATACCAAGCTGGGAGGGGTTGCAACTGCTTTGGAGGATAGGGTCATAATTCAAAATGATCTGGACAAATTGGAGAGATGGTCTCAGGTAAACAGGATGAAGTTTAATAAGGACAAATGCAAAGTGCTCCACTGAGGAAGGAACAATCAGTTTCACACATACAGAATGGGAAGTGATTGTCTAGGAAGGAGTACTGCAGAAAGGGATTTAGGGGTTATAGTGGAGGACAAGTTGAACATGAGTCAACAGTGTGACACTGTTGCAAAAAAAAGCAAACATGATTCTGGGATGCATTAACAGGTGTGTTGTGAGCAAGACACGAGAAGTCATTCTTCTGCTCTACTCTGTGCTGATTAGGCCTCAGTTGGAGTATTGTGTCCAGTTCTGGGCACCACATTTCAAGAAAGATGTGGAGAAATTGGAGAAGGTCCAGAGAAGAGCAACAAGAATGATTAAAGAGAACATAACCTATGAAGGAAGACTGCAAGAATTGGGCTTGTTTAGTTTGGAAAAGAAAAGATTGAGAGGGGACATGATAGCGGTTTTCAGGTATCTAAAAGGGTGTCACAAGGAGGAGGGAGAAAAATTGTTCTTCCTGGCCTCTGAGGATAGAACAAGAAGCAATGGGCTTAAACTGCAGCAAGGGATGTTTAGGTTGGATATTAGGAAAAAGTTCCTAACTGTCAGGGTGGTTAAGCACTGGAATAAATTACTTAGGGAGGTTGTGGAATCTCCATCTCTGGAGATATTTAAGAGTAGGTTAGATAAATGTCTATCAGGGATGGTCTAGACGGTACTGGGTCCTGCTGTGAGGACAGGGTACTGGACTCGATGACCTCTCAAGGTCCCTTCCAGTCCAAGTATTCTATGATTCTTCAAATTCTTTTTTGACCTGCCTAGTTACACTTTGACTTGCCAGAGTTTAATTTCCTTTCTGTTTCTCAGTAGGATTTACTCTGGTGTTAAGCTATGGTGGCAATTTTTGTCCTCTTACTGGTTTTTTTTTTAATTTGGGGTTCTGCTTGAGGCTGTATTATGGTGCTTTTAAATAATTTCCATGTAATTGTGGGTATTTCACGCTTGTAAATGTTCCTTTTAATTACCATTTAATTAGCATCTTAATTTTTTGTATTTCCCCCTTTTGACATTAAATGCTACTGTGGTGGCTTCTTTGGTATTTCCTCCTTAAAAGGATTTATATTTAATTACAGTATGGTCATTATTATTGAGAGATTCAGCTATATTCACCTCTTGGACCAAATCTTATGCTCTGCATAGTTTCTTTTTGGGACGCAGGACTAATTGCTCCAAGAAGAAGTATTAAGGGTGTCTAAAATTTTTATCTCTGCATCCTGTCCTAAGGTGACAAGTACCCAATCAATATGGCGATACAATAGTACCTCAGAGTTCAAACACCTTGGAAATGGAGGTTGTTCGTAACTCTGCAATGTTCATCACTATGAACAAAATGTTGTGCTCATTCTTTCAAAAGTTTACACTGACTTGCATATAATTTTGAAATTCTACAGTGCAGAAAAAAATGCTGATTTTAATGATCTTAATTAAAATTATACAAGTGCAGAAGGTTCCACAACTTGTAAAATCTTTTTTTAACTTGACCTTTATTTTTTGTATTAGCTTATAGTTAACACAATACTTTGCTATATTTACTTTTTTTGCCTCTCTGCTGCTGCCTGCCTGTGTACTTCCTATTCCAAATGAGGTGTATATTTGACCAGTCAGTTCATAACTCTGGTGTTTGTAACTCTGAGATTCTACCATACATGAAATCTCCTATTATTATTAGGTTTTCGTTTTTGTAGCCTCTCTGGTCTCCTTCTTTATTTCACAATCACCTTCACTATCCTGATAGGGTCAGTAGTATATTCCTTCTGCTTAGCTCTCATTATTCAAACATGGAATTTCTATTGGAGAGACTATAGTACAGTTTTCACAAACAAGTATTCCTGAAGACTAGATACAATGATAGGAGAATTAAAGGATGCAGGATCTCACATCTTGCTGATAAATAAAAATACCCTGTTCTCTTATCTGATTGAAGCTATTGTTTCTCTGGTAAGTGAAAAAGTGTTTATTTCTTTCTGGCTAGATTTGTGCAACTGCCTTCATTGAAATGTCTGTGCAAAATTGTTGCAGTTTTATTTCTGGGCTATCTGGTTTTTAGCATGCATTGGTATCTCTGGAGCTGTGGAATAATTTTTAAAGTTCTTCTCCTGACCTGTGAGACCTCCAATGGTCAATAAGATTATTGTAAATTGCATTTTCCAGATGTTTCAGAGCCATTTGATAATTTCACTTTACCCAATAGTTAAAAATGCTGGCTCTAGAAGAGTTTGCAGGGTGATACCAATGTTGATACTTCTGTTCATGCATTTATTATATCTCAGATCCCTTTCTTTTCAATCAAATTTGCATTGTTTCCACACACTGTATGTGCCTTATTATGGCAGACGGCTACCATGGTTCATTTCATCTGTCACTGATGTGTCTCTTGCTTATGTTTTTATTGTATTGCACTTTGAAATTTGGTGTATATAGAAAGTACCTTACTAAAGCAGATTGACTGACTGACTGACTGACTGATGGAAGAAAATTATTAAAAAAATTGGGCAAAGAGAAGTATAAAGTATTTATCAAGTAGATGGCACCTGATTTGAATCTTAAAGACATAGGAGAGAATAAAGAGGCATAGGAGAGAATAAAGAATAAATTCATGCAATAAATATAACTGGCTACTCAAGGTTATTTGTGCCTACATTGTTTGAAAAAGTGCAAGTTGATGAGAAATTACAAGAAATTACAAGTTATTTGTTAAACATCTTAAAACAATTTGGATATTTATGTTCCACTCTAAGTTTAATTGGAAACTCGATTGATGCAGAGGAACAAATTAAAATAACTTAGAAGAAAATGTGCTTAGCTAGAGATGGAGATTGGTCTAGTGCAGGCCTGCTGAGGGGACGGGGAGTGTAAAGGGGACAGTAGCCCCGAGGCCCAGTGATTCTAAAGAGCCTAGGACTCTGGTTATCACTATGGCAGCTGGAGCCCTGGACCCTTTAGAATTGCTCCCAAAATGCTGGGTGGTACATCCCAGAACCCCATGCTGTGTGCTCTAGCTGGATTTGAGGGTTGGCTGGGGCGGGGGTGAGGATGAGGGTGCAGGAGGAGCATCACTGAGGTCTGTCTGTCTCAGTCCCACCCTTCCACCCAAGGCCCCACCCCTTATCCATGGGCCTGGGAATCCTGTTGGCCCCCCTGGCCCAGTGATCAGGGCAGAGGATTAGGAGTCAGGATTTCTTATGTCACTGAATTCGTGGACCTGGAGCTCAAGCAATCAGGAAAATTTACATTGACAAACCCTTCAGTTAACCAGCATGGTCAATGTTTGAGATAAACAAGCCTTCCCAAAGACTCACTTGCATTGCTTTGATGCAAAAGTGGGTGATGGACCCAGGAATCAAATAGAATTAGGCTATTGTACTCTTAATAGGTATACAACCTGGCACTTCCAAAACAGCCATCAACAAGCTTTGAAAAGCCTATACAGGTTGAGCCTCTCTCCTCTGGGACTCCCTGGTCCAGCAGCATCCATGGTCCGGCAGGACCACAGATGTTCCTTGACCAGAGAGCTCCAGCTGCAGAGAGTGGCTGGAAGCGGAGCTGGTCTGGCCACGGGCAGCCTGCAGGGGCAGTGACCTGGGGGTAGAGAGCTGCTGTGCACGTGGGGTGGGGGCTGGGGCTGGGGAGCCCCAGGGACAGCTGCTACTGTTGCCGCCGTGCATGCGGGGCTGGGGAACCCCAAGAGCAGCTGCTGCTGTGTGCGCAGGGGCCGGGGTTGGGGGACCCCGGGAGCAGCTGCCATTGCATGTGTGTGGCCCAAGTTGGGGAACCCCCAAGAAGCTGCCACCCCACACGCGGTTCAGGAGCAGGGAGCAGAGCCAGGCAGGTGGGTCAGAGGAGGTCAGGCCTCCGGGTTTTCTGAGGACAGCAGCCAGTAGGAGAGTCCTGGAAGAACCTGGACACCTGACCTCCCCTGGTCTGGCAAATTCCCTTGTTTGGGTGCCGGACCAGGGAGGTTCAACCTGTACTAAGATCAGAGTGTTGGAGTGCATATCTGCTGTTCATCAGAATGCAGTGTCTGATAAGGTACCAACTATGTTTACCAATTTTCATGTACTAATCACATCTCATAATTATTAGATGTGAGTGTATGCTGCTAATCCATCCTTCCTGAAATGTTATCTTCTCCAGTGGGTTTATTGCTATATACATAGACTTTATTGTATGTGAAGAAAGCACTAGCATGTTTTGTGCTTATGCAAATGAAGGCGGCAGTTTAGAAAACTAGCGGAGAGATCCAAAAAGAAAACTGCAGTGTGATTTATATATATTTATCCAGCTCTTCACCGGCTATACAAAATTCTGCTTTATAACCATTTTTCAAATAATTCTTATAATCTGATTTCTGCCCATGTGACTAGCTCATTAAAATGCTTTCTCTTGCAGGAGAATGTATTTTTTTCCTGCCAGCTGAAAAACAGAGAATTAGAAAATAATGTGAATTTGAAAGCGGTTTTAAGGGAAATGAAAAAGGAGCCTCAGCTACTCAGATTGAAGTCAAACTTAAAATAACTCGAAATTCAGGTGTCCATCTCAGGAATTATTTTGACTAACATTCCTTTATTTAAAAAGGATCTGTGGACTTGCATGTGCATGTTTTTTAAATATCTTCCTGAGGTGGATCTTGCTGAGCAACTAACAGGACAAATGCATTGGAAGCAATTCGTTGATAAACAGCATGATGAAACAGGACAGTGAGTGAGTGATTTGATTATAGTTCATAATGTCAGAAGCAGTCCAGATTTCCATAAATAAATGATACTGGGAGAATAAATTAAAGAAAGAATTTATTTATAGAGATACCTTCCCCCACCTAATGGTACGCACACATGAGCAAGAAACACATAGTACCAAAAAAGAACCGCTGGAATAGAGGCACCTCCACTGTGTGAAAGTCGCACCACTAACATGAAGTCTGAATAATTTGGATTTTTATGGGTGTGGGGAAAGGAAGGAGAAGGTGGTAATCACCTAGGGCTAATGTATCCAGCCATCTCACACCTTGTGGTCACTACTCCAAAGTACAGATTGCAGCTACCGCACACCACTTGTATAAATGTACATCCAGGTACAGGCAAACAATGTGGCTTCCAGAAGCTGGGAAAAATTATGCAAGGTTTGTACTAGGATTGTTGTGAGATTTAAAAAGTAATCCTGATTAATCATTTGATTAATTGTGCTGTTAAACAATAATAAAAACATTTATTTAAATGTTTTTGGATGTTTTCTACATTTTCAAATATTTTTACTTTAATTACTACAGAGAATACAAGTGTACACTTGATATTTATCTTTGATTACAAATATTTTAATTGCCAGGAAACAAAAGAAGTAGTATTTTTCAATTCACCTAATACAAGTACTGCAGTAGAATCTCTTTATAATTAAAGTTGAACTTACAAATATAGAATTATATACAAAAAATTACTGCATTCAGAAATAAAACAATGTAAAACTTTATGGCTAGCAAGTCCACTCAGTTCTACTTGATGCCAGATGCTCAGACAAACAAGCATTCATATAGCATTGTTATGGCTGGTGTTACAAGATATTTATATTCCAAATATGCTAAAAAGCCATGTGTCCCTTCATGCTTCAACCACCTTTCCAGAGGACATGTATCCATGCTGATGATGAATTCTGCTAGATAATGATACAAAGTAGGGCAGAGCGATGAATGTTCATTTTCATCACCTGAGTCAGATGCCACCAGCAGAAGGTTGATTTTCCTTGGTGGTGGTTTGCGTTCTGTATTTTCCAAATTAGAGTGTTGTGCTTTTATAACTTCTGGAGCCATGCTCCACACTTTGTCCCTCTCAGATTTTGGAAGGTACTTCAGACTCTTAAACTGGGTCAGTTCAGTTCATGTCCATCCTCTGCCAGCAATATGCTAAGTCTTGGATAACTTTCCACACAGCCAGTACAGACTGTGGCTGATCTATATTGGGCTACTGCTCCCCGTTGTTGAGTTCCAAAGAGAAGTGGTGGAACTTCCAAAAGGCTGACTGGGAAAAATACAGGGAAGCACTGGAAAAGAGTTTGGTAATAATACCAGCCCAGTATATCTCTAAACAAGACCTCCCATTGCATGTGTGATGCTTTCTACAACACAGCCTGCAGAGCTATCCCACGCAGTTGCCACTCAGACTACATCTCCTGTCTCGACGAAGAGAGTGCTGCCTTGCTGAAGTAGTATGAGGCATCTGGTGACCCAGATGTCACTGACCATCTGATCAAATAATTGGACACTGCTACTCAAATAGGAAGAGAGAACTGAGAGGATGAGCTTCACCCATTCCAGCCGCAAGTGTTGTAAACGGCTCCGATGTCTTGGAGCAGTGCAGCAGGCACTTGCACTCAGCCAACCCTCAGTAACACCCAACCAGATAGCTAGACACCTAATTAAAATGTCCAAAGCATCTTTGGAGAAACAGGTACATCAGATCAGAAGCTGCCCAGTACCTTCACTGTAATAGAGTCGACGCTGGGTAGCATCAAGTGTGGAACAATGGCAGGCCAGGACAACATATCTCCAGAATTCCTGAAAAACCTTGGCCCCTGTGCTCAGTTTTGGCTTGTGCAATTCTTCACCAGGGTCATCAGTGAAGTCAGGCTACTGAAGATGCGGCACATCTCAAAAGTAATTTGCCTCCGAAAGCCTGGAAAGGACCCAAGTCAAGCATCAAGCTATTGTCCCATATCGTTACTGTTGGTGGGCTTCAAGGCTCTGGAAAGCTTGGTCCTACGGTGTATATTACCTGACGTGGAGAGAATTTTGAGCCCTGACTAAACTGGCTTTCACCTAGGCCATAGCATATGTGACCAAGTACTTGTGCTGACCACATCTGTTGAAAACAGCTTCCAGAGAAAGTTGAAAACAGACACTGTTTTCATCTATGTAACAGTGGCATATGCTATGGTATTGCATACTGGCCTGCTCATGAAAGGTATCCTGCTACCTTGGGTCACAAGCATCATTGAACTGTTCCTCTGCAATAGGCAGTTCAGAGTCTACATGGGGGAGAAGACAAGTGCTAGGACATAACAGAGCAATGGGTTACCTCAGGGCTCCGTGCTTTCACCAACCTTATTCAAGCTTTACATCAATGACCTGCCAACAACAGAGTCACAAAAGTTTATTTACACAGATGACATCTGTTGTGGTACCCAGGCCCGGACATTTCATGAACTTGATGCCACCTTGAACTGGGACATTGTCGATGACTGCCTGCTGACTAGGTTCCACGGTGGTCTAGAAGAACTGCATCATGCCACTGAAGATGCCATCTCTTGGCTAGACGACTATGCACACGCTAAATAAATAAATCAACAGTGCAAATATTTGTAATATAATAATATAAAGTGAGCACTGTAAACTCTGTATTCTGTGGTATAATTGAAATCAATATATTTGAAAATGTAGGAAAACATCCAAAATATTTAATACATTTCAATTGGCATTATATTGTTTAACAGTGCAGTTAAAACTGTGATTAATCATGATGAACTTTGAATCAATCACGTGAGTTAATTGTGAATAAGCAACAGCCCTAGTTTATATGCAAAACAAATAATAAGAACCTGATAGAATTCATTACATAGCACACTAGGAGACTTGCACGGAGACTTGTCAGGGGATTGGTGTAGGATTCTGAAATTCCACCTGAGATTACTGAGATGATATTGGAACCAGAAGCCTAACATCAGAGACAAACAGAGAGATTCTGTTACCCCTTTGGATCTAAGCAGCTAGGTTTTTCCAGTTAGGAGGAGAACTTGCTGAGAGACAGATATGTCTTTGATGCAATTTTGTTTATTTAAAAAAAAAATGTGCTAAGTCCTGTTTCCTTTAACACAGGAGGAATAAGATAACAGTAGACAGTATCCTTGCTCACAGGTCCAAGTCACTTCCACTCAGAACACTGGCCTAAAAACCTCTCGATCAGCTTGTGCCAGGATGAAATGGGGCTACTTGCCCCACACTGGAGAGGAAGTCATACCCCCTTGACCCTGCTGGGCATGTTCTAACTGCTAGTGCAGTATAAAAGGGAGCAGCCTCACTCAGCCTGGGCTGACTGCCAAGAAGGAAGGATGCATCTTCTGGCTTCATCTGAGAAGCAGCTGGGATCCCAATGATGGGAGCAGGAGATGCCAAAGGTAGGGAGAATACAGTCATTGCCCAAGGAGCCCAGAGACTCCAAAGACACCCCAACTTCATCTGTTGGAGTCCTGGTAGGAAGTACTCAGCGAGCAGTCAGCATGTTTTGGGCAGATTTTCCGCCAACTGAGTGGTACCTCAATCACCACTACCAGGGCCTTGGGCTGGGCCACCCCAGCCTGGCTACTCCTCTTTGGGGGAGTGGCCCATTCACCCCCCCCTACTGACTCTGGCCACTGGGCCATGCTTCCCTACGGCCAACAGGAGTCCTATTGACTTACCCACAGGGCTCCCACTCCCTTGACCCACCCCCCAGAGTGAAAGGGGGTACTTGCCCTGCAGTTCAGAGTCACACACCATACTTCCAGGCTGTTAGCTTGGCTTTCTGTCTGCTGCTCTCTGTTGATCCTACTTCTCCCTCTCTTTTCATATTCCCTCAAAACAAAAAAATTAAAAAAAGAAAAAGCCTGTCAAATTTATCCACCTACATAGTTCATGTTCCTGGGCAGACTCACATATGTCTTTGATTTAGGTAGAAGACTATTTAATTGTCTCTCACAACTATCATAAATCAAGGGCGGCAGTTATGTCACAACAAGGTTTTTTCTCCAACTCATAACAATCCCAGAAGTGACTTTACAGTTAGTCTTACAGTTTGAACAGCTTAGTCTTGCTAGTAGAGTGTTGCTGATATTACTCCTGTGTGTTGTCTACACAGCACCTTCAGGCAGCCCTTTTATTACCAGGTCCCCTCTTCAGGATGCTTTATAATATAGGTGGCAATCACCTGATCTTTCCAGAATGTCCCAGAATGCTTGTCCTTGAAGGACCAGAAGTTGTACCAGGGATGAGCTGAATCTAGACCTGCTCTTAAAGGAACAAACAGCCCACTCTTTGGCTAAGGTGGCCACTCACATGTTCCTGGAATACTAGACATTCTGGTAGTTCTCCTGTGCTGTCTGATATGAGGGGTGTGTGTGACATCACCCCACATGGGAAAGCCATATTTAAGAGCATGTTGCCCTGCTAGTATATATATGCATCATGCGTGTGAGGTCACACCACATGGGGGAAAGCATTTTTAAGAGTGCGCTTCTCTGCTCCCGCTAGCATGACCTTGTATGTGCATTGCATGATGTGGGAGGAGAGTGTTTTTAAGAGCTGGAAGGAGCAGAGTGCATCTGCTGTCCAAAACGAATAGATTGAACAGCATAGATAGTTTGTGTCTTAGAACTAGATGAGAACAAACCTCTCAAAAAGAGGACTAGATGGTTTAATACAACATAAGGGACCACCCTAGCTGTGACAGTGCTGTTTCTTTAAATCTGTAGCCAGACAAGCTGTGGGGGCTAGAAAAAGTTGTAGGTCAAAGCTCTATAGTGCAAGAGAGAGGGAGAGACAGTAGTAAAGTTCTTTGCTCAGTGTTACAAGAAAGCAATCCTGTCTGTGATTTGTCACATGACAACACTGGCATCACCCAAAGAGCACTGCCCTCCAGTTGCACTCTTGCCCTAATGCTTTTGTTCTCTGGGAAGACAATAACAAAATCAAGTCTTGGTTACAGGATCGACTTTTAACCGATCAGATTAGTTACTAAAATCGGTGGGATTAAACAACACAAAGTATATACCTCAGTATTTTACATGGCTAGATCATCCTTAAACCGATTAGGCTAGCCATTGATTAGCAACTAGCAGATTGGGGGCATAAATATCACTCTGTGCAATCAGTGGTAAAACTCCCACTTTATTTGTCAGTTGTATGTTAAGGTTCAACAGTAAAACCCAGCTTGCATACCTGGAATTTAACCATTGGACACTCCTGCGAAGTAATTGGATGTTTTAGTGTCCTGCTAAAAGCATTTAGCAATCTAAATGAGAAAGGAACAAAAGCTCTTTGTGTATCAGAATGATCAAAGCATAACAAACATAGAATCATAGAACACTAGAACTGGAAGGGAACTCAAGAGGTCATTGAGTCCAGTCCCCTGCCCTCATGGCAGGACCAAGCACTGTCTAGATCATCCCTGACAGGTGTCTGTTTAACCTGCTCTTAAATATCTCCAGTGATGGAGATTCCACAACCTTCCTAGGTAATTTATTCCAGTGTTCAACCACCCTGACAGTTAGGAAGTTTCTTCTAATGTCCAACCTAAACCTCCCTTGCTGCAATTTAAGTCTATTGCTTCTTGTCCTATCCTCAGACGCCAGTGAAAACAATTTTTATCTCTCCTCCTTGTAACACTCTTAGATACTTGAAAACCGCTATCATGTCCCCTCCCAGTCTTTTCTTTTCTAAACTAAACAAGCCCAATTCTTTAAGCCTTCCCTCATAAATCATGTTTTCTAGACCTTTAACCATTTTTGTTGCTCTTCTCAGGAACTTCTCCAATTTTTCCACATCTTGCTTGAAACATAAACACAATAGATTGATCAGAGATTGATTTGGCATTCTCGCTTGAATTGGGACTTCTTTAATTATGTTGAGGAACTCTGACAAGATTCAAGTAGATTACCTTAACCTCTCGTCAGGTGGTTAACAATGATTTCCAAAAATCAGCAATGATCTGGAGTTACAGCAACTAGTTTGTTTCTTTCAAAAGAAAGAAGTGAGTCATGAAAAGTGAAAGAAAAGTGAAGATCAAGCAATCAGCATCCAGGAAATCCTCCCAGGAATATTGGAAGAGAAGAAAGTGCTGTCTATGAAAAGTGAAGAGGATAGACTTTGAGTGCAATGTGATAGGGTGCTCCACTCACTGGTTGTCTGGAGCTTCCTCCTGGCTGCTCTGGGGATTAGGTCTTGAGGATGATGCCCTCTACCATGGCTGCATGCCACGACAGCATCTCTCTTTCAGGTCAATAGCACTTCACTCTTCTCAGGAACTGCAATGTACTCATCGAGGGCACCATTTGGGGGAGCTAAGGGGGTCTGTAGCCCCCCTGAAGTTTGAACCTCTGGATTCTATACCTGCGGTCTGCTTAAAGTACATGCCCTAGCTTCAGAGGCAGCTCTTAACTGCTACAGAGCTTCTGCTGCTTCTAGCTTTGCCTTTGGGGCAGGGAGTTAGTTTGTAAACAGAGGGAGGCAGGGTGAATAAAATAACAAAAGGCTTGTCTTTCAAGTTATTGAAGGTTTGTTATATGATCATGAAAACATTGCCAAGTACTCCACTTAAAAGATAGGGGGAAAAGAGTAGGGCTAAATAGTGGTGTGCTCCAGGGGTTGCATTTGGACCAGCACTGTTCAATCAATTATTCATCAATTCTCTTGAAAAGGTGCTAAACAATGAGGTGGCAAAATTCACAGATGACAAAATTGCTTAAAATGGTTAACTCCAAAGCTGTTTGCAAAGAGTTACAAAGGAATCTCACTGAGTGATTGGGCAACACAAGGGCAGATAACCAGTTTCCTTGGACTTTTCTTGCTAAATAACAAAATCTCTTTGTGCTGGAATGTTCTTCTTAATGATGCTAGAACAAGTTGTATTTCTTTCTGTGCCTGATATGAACTAGTTTCATATCTCTAATGCAGTGAACGTGCCAGATGATATAGAGCTTATCATGGTAAAAAAACAAGTCCTGTAGCCTCTGGCATGACAGTTAAGGACCACCTGGCGATCTAAGATGGGGGATGGGGGGCGGAAGACAGACAGACAGACAGAGGGGATAGACAACAAATGGTCTGATAGCACCAGACAGCGGATAGGTGAGGCTGCTGCAAAGCAGACCCTGTTTGCAAGGGCTGGGGCTGGCCATGCACAGGGCCTGCTCCCACAGCAGCTCCTGTTCACTGCCAGTCCTGTCCTCCGCAAATAGGGGCTGCTGCCTGGATGGCTCCTGGAGCTGGCAAGAACCAGGACTGCTCAGAGTGATCCTTACTGACTAATTGTGTCGTCAATACAAATTGTATCGACTACACGATTAGCCAGATAACCGCAATTTAACATCCT
This sequence comes from Pelochelys cantorii, assembly GCA_032595735.1. Classification (NCBI taxonomy): domain Eukaryota; kingdom Metazoa; phylum Chordata; order Testudines; family Trionychidae; genus Pelochelys; species Pelochelys cantorii. The sequence continues at coordinate 23,200,999 of CM064326.1, forward strand.
CAGTGAATACCACATCTTCTAAAAAGAACTTCACCACAGCATTTACTTCTAGATCTAACTCCCTATAATATATAATAAGAGATGCAGAATTTATACAGACTCCCTTGAATAGCACCTTCTGATGACATGAGTAATATTATACCCCAGCTTTACAAGAAAAAAAGAACAATTTCCAAGATTACTATTCATAGAGTCCTAGAAGCAACAACTGGTAACTGACAATTAGGAAATGACTTGCCCATATGGGATTTCCCCCCTTATCTCTGTGTAGCAAGGAGGCATGACTTCCCTCAGAGATGGATGTGGAGAGGATGCTACAAGCCCCTTGATGGGTGGAACCATGAGGGCCATGCTCCGCACACTGGAAGTGAAGGGTGGGACAGGAAGGGGAACTATAAAGGCCAATCCAGCGGCTCAGTTGAGAGAGAGCTGCTGAGGGAGACAGATAATTCTTCCTCACTGCTGGAATGGGATGCTAAGGAGAACCGCTGCTGCCTCAAGAGCTTCCAGAGATCCCTGCCACTCCTGATGCTAAGGAGCTGCTACCACTACTCTTGGTGGTATATCCTGGGGAGCTGAAGATGATCCCTAGATCCTGGTACACCCAATGGTGAGTGCGGGAAGCATCAGGGGAATCAGACTGTCATCTGGCTGTGGTACCACTAGAAATGGCCAATGGCCAGTCTGTTGTGGGTGGATTCCCCAATGACACAGTGACATGTTGGAGTTGTTTGGGCCCATGTCCCCCTCCTTAGTCAGGAGGCTTGCACTCCTCAAGCACCCCTGCCTGAGCCCCATTGACTGTGCTTGGTGCTCAGCTCTGCTGGGGCCCATACACTGCTGGAGCTACAGTTCTAGCTGACTGCAGGAGAGAGTCTTGTTTATTGCCCCACCCTGCTTGAGGGCTGGGCTTATTACTTAGCATCCCTCTGTCCTGACCACCAGCTAGAGCCCAGACTGTTTGCTGCCCTACCTTGATTGAGGGCCAGAGCCTATTGAGTATCACTAATTCCCTCCTTTCTTTGTTTTGAGAGTACTTTAGCAGGCCAGACTGAGAGCAGGGATGGCCTCCCTCGGGGAAGATGTCCAGCTGCACTCTGTCAGTGATTGGCTTATGCTCTGAAGCCTGAGGGTTATAGCCCTTCAATTTTCTGTTTATCTTAACTGTAGAGCTGATCATATTCCATATTATATAATTGTCTAATCTTTTTTTTTTGGAATCCTGATAAACTGTTGGATTCCGCCATATCTTGTGACAATGACATCTGTGACAGGTTAATTTTGGTTTGTCCAAAAAGCATTTCCTTTTATCAGTTTTGCATTTGCTACGTCCCAGTGTCACCTCGTTTTTGTGTTATCGGATGGTAAATAGGAGGCTTTTTTTGTATTACTCATTATTCTTCATGACAGTATCATATAATTTCCTTTCTAAACTGACCCACCCCAGGCTTTTCAGTCTCTCCATGTTTCTGATAATTTTCACTGCCTTTTTCTGAACCCCCACTTTTTCTTCTATATGTTCTTTGAGTTAATGTGAGCATAAATGAATGTAGTCATTCAGGTGAGCACAAACCAAGAATTCATGTAATGGTAGCATAGCATTTTTATACAGTCTGACATTGCTTTTCAGACAACCACTGCATATTAAGCCAAGGTTTCAATGAGGTATCTGCAATTATGTGTTTTTTCTTAAGTAAAATCATTTTTTCCTTTGTGAAATACCTTGCATTTGTCACCACTGGACTTCATTTGCTATCGTGCAGTCCCTCTTAAGTTTCTCAAATCAACTGCAAGTTTTGCCACCTCACTCTTAAGTCCCTTTCACATTAATAAATTAATATATATATTAATTACTGCTAGGACAGGTTGAACCTCTCTAGTCTGGCACTCTCTGGTCTGGCATGATTTTAGTTAGCTCAGGGATACTCAACATGCAGCCCATGGGCTTCATGTGGCCCATGGCCCATTTGTTTGGGGCCCGCGGTGCAGTTTGGGTTTACACAGGGCTCAACATGCGGCCCACAGGTAGGAGCTAAAACAAAAAAGTAGTCAATATAATGGTCTTCTGTTGATATGTGTTTTAGTAGTTAAATTCCTGGATTGACACTGCTCATTAAAAGTGCTGTCATATGGGTGGAAATCGGATAAATATTGCATTTTATTAATATCAGCGGAACTGATTTAAATGGTGCCTGCACGTTGTGTTATCTTGCCTTAATCTTTGTATTCATGCCTGTCAGTGTGAAAGAAACTATTTGCATATATTTGCATATATATTTGCATGTATATGCAACCACACTTAAGTTGCAACCCTTGGCATGTGCTGTGAGTATCATTGTGGCCTCCGGGGCTTCCAAAGTTGAGTAGTCCTGAGTTAGCTGGATGTCCACTTACCATGTGTGTGATCAAGTTTCCCACAGTCCCATTAAGTTTGTTTACAGCCACCAGTCCTGGCTCTCAGTAATCTGTGCTGTTATTTAGCTCTATTTACCCCTAAATATCTTCAAAGCACCCAGTAAGTGGTGAAAGTGTTGGTAATGCTGCTAGATAACATTGACCTCCCATGGTTCAGCAAATTCTCTGGTCAGGGTGAGGGTGCCAGACTAGAGAGGTTCAACCTGTACAAACCTTTGGGGCTAATCTTTTGTCATGCTGAATGTTGACCATTTATTTCTATTCTTTGTTTTCTGTCTAGCCAGCTTCCAGTACATGGTGGAATCTGTCCTAGCATCTCATGACCACTTAACTTCCTTAATAGCCTTTTTTGATGGACTGTGTCAAAGGTTTATAAAAAAAGTCCATATAAATCATATAATAGTTTTTCTTTGTCTATTTTTTGTTGGAGAATAATAAACCACTGCAATTTACTGTCACTAGCCATTTCAGAACTTTGCTAGTCAAACTTCCAGACACATCATTCTAATACAAACATCATAGCAAAATGTGTGTAAATTCTCCCCTTACTCACACTGGTCTTACACAGATGAAAGTAAATTAACATCATTGGTGTTACTCTGGAAATGTACATCTAACCATGGGAAAAAAAAGAATCAGGCCTTCAAATTGCTGTGATTTTACAATATTGCCAGCATGGATAATACTATGACTGCCCATGCCTTTTGGTTTATATATGGATTTTGGCACAAAGCGTTAGGTGTGCTCATTGGCACTGTGATGTCCTCTTGTTGAGCATGATGGCAACTGCTTGAGTCATAGTCAGAACCATTTGAATTGATTTCCTTCACTGGGAGCAAATGGCATAGAATTTAAGGACAGAAGAAACCATCAGTTCATCTAGTCCGATCTTTGTATATCACAGGCCATCAGCACCAAGGCCACGGGATTAATTTCCATATGAGCCTAAACTATTTTGTGCCACAGAGAAAGAATAGCTGGGACTGAGGTGCACCAGTGCTCAAGGCTCTTGCAATGGTAGGGAACTGATTAAGTGAGATATACCCAGATAATCCTGCCAAGTGAGCCATATCTCATGCTGTAGAGAAAGTTGACTTCTCCCCACCCCCACAGTGTCCTAAATATTCCTCCGTTGTTCCCTTATAACTGGTAAGATCTTGGCATGTGTAACCTGGACCTGATAGATATCATGAGGATTTTGCATTTTGTACTTTTTCCTTTCTGGAGAGGAGGTAAGTCTGTTGAATTCCACGTGTAATATCTCAACTTGCAAATCAATTTGGCCTTAAGCTTCTGCCTTTTGACTTTAGCTCCTGATTTGACTTAAGCTGTAAAATCCCAACTGTTTCATTAGCAGTTAGGCAGGTGATCCATCCTCTGACACATTCCTGTCCTCCAGCTCAGCAGGATATGTTGTCCTTTAACTTGTTGGGTCTTTGTTTTTTTTCTAGCAGGCATTTCATAGGTTGAATTGTTTTGTTATTGTTGCTCTTTTGGGCTTTTTCTACTTGAACACTTGATTGCAGATAGGGATTGCAGATTGATGAGGGCTGGACTTGATGACCTCCGGAGGTCTCTTCCAACCCTAGGATTCTATGATTCTATAGCAGGGGTGAAAGCTTTTATCTGAAAAAGATTGAAGCTCCTAGAAACAGTATCATGCACTCAGTACAAATCTGGCATTGAAAGCCATTCTGGATGGGACAATGGTCGATCACTGCAACTGGCTGGAGAGTTTTGACCACAACACAACTGTGTAGAAAGTCAGAGAAGAATCTTTTCACCATGTTACACTTCAGTTAACCTCTTATTTAAATACCAGCTGCATTTTATTTGACTCCAGATTCTTATCTAGAAAATGAACTTGTGGAGGATTCACTTTAGTGGGGTTCTGCCACATTAAGAATCTCATCTAACCTTTATTTTGAGTTCTAAGAAAAATATTTTTTTCCCACCCCTTTGTATTTACAAGAAGTTCAGTCTCAGACAACTGTCTCCGTTTGGTCTAAGGAACCTCACTACACTTCTTCACAGAACCATTGCACCAAACACATCCCCGTGCAACAGGGTTTGACTCAGTGCAATGGTGCCTTTTGCTGGTCAGTCTGTGAATTAGCTCAGTCCATTGAGTGCTCCACCATTTGTCAGCTCTACTGTCTCCACCACCTGCTTCAGGGCTTGGCCTTCCAGCTGGGCCCCAACTGCATTCTCCCTCCTTCTTGGGGAACTGGCAGTCTGTCTGCAGTCTCTGCACCTGCCTCCATGGCCAACAGCAGACTCAAAGTCTAACGCCTTGCCTCGGGAGAATGCCACAATCTATTTCAGCTAAGCTCCCCCATTGCAAGTGCAGTGTCAAGGGAAGTGGAAGACCCAGGCCTGACTGCTACCTGGGCAGTCAACTCAGGGATCCTCTCGGGGCAGCCATCTTCTCTCCTCCTTCACTCCTCTCTACTGTACACATTCCCTAGGCCACTTCCCCATGGCCCTTGTATCTTCTCAGCCCTTTTTTGTTAGGGGCCTTGGCCTGGGAGGTATCAGGCTCGAGCTCTCCCACTGACCCCCTGAGCCTTCCCAGGACACCTCTGTTCAAGGTGCTGGTCCTCCTACAGGGACCAGCCCTTCACCCTTGCTGGTCAGGCCAAGACTGAGCTCCTCTCACCTTTGTAACCTTTGGTCCAGCCTGGCCCTGATTGGCTGCCTTCTATCTTCACTCTGATTGGTTCCCCACAGGTCCTTTTTGATTGGTGGTGGATTTGTACAGCCTCCCTAAGACTGCTTTTGTCCCACTCCTACTGCCCCACTACACCGCCTATAAGGGATCTCTCTTTTCAGACATATAATCTTAGATTGAGATTGAACCAATAACCTTATAACACTTTCGCTGTTCCTAGACTCACTGCTATGATCACAGAAGATGATCTATACACCTCCTGACATTCCTTTCTTGTTCCATATGATTATTTTATTACAGTCTTTTTATGAGAGTATAACATTAAGTCTCATTATTCCTTTATTGCAAAGACTATTGCAGGGGGCAAACATCTTACAGCAGTGGGGAGGTACCTACAGTATCTAATCTACAATTCATTAACACTAGCCAATTTTTATTAGAAGGTTATTTCACCTTCTCGCAGCTAATGCTTCTCTGACAATAGTTATTAAAAACTCCATATGGATAGAACATTGTAATTTCTTGCCAGCATGGTGGGTCTTTATATTTGAGATTAATGCAATGTAACATTTCAGTCAAGAGACCTCAGTTAGTGTCTCATGGTGTAACAATCCATGCTTAGAAGCATTTCCCTCCAGGGTGGAAAAATGGCTAGAAGAAAGCATTACATAGAAGCATTGTTGGAGAGCTGTCCAGTTTTATCTCTCCTTTCATGCAGCACTAAAGAGGGGTCTCTTGGGTTTGGCAGCAGGAAAGACTTAGGCCATACAGCACTCTAATGTAATTTGGCAAAAAATGTCAAGAAAATATAAATAGCTATTTTAAAAAAACAGCAGATGACATTTATTTGTACACTTAAAAATCCTTCAGTTTATATACACATTTAAAACCCTTCAAATAGCACCCTGGGAGCTGGGACTCTGCAGTGGTGGCAACACTGTCCGGATTGTGGCTCTCCAGGGCTGGCTGCAGAGGGGGCTTCACTGCCTGGGTGGTGGGTTCCTGGGGCTGGCCACAGTCATGACCTCACTGCCCAGGTGGTAGTCCCCTGGGGCTGGCTGTGGCAGAGCCATGCCGGCCTGGCAGTGGCTTCCTAAAGCTAGCCTCGGTGGGAGTCACACAGGCTGTGGAGTGGATCCCCAGGGCTGGCTGCTAGCTGGGGGCAGATGAAAAGCTTATCTCCATCCCTTCCCCCTGCTGCTCCAAAGAGGTTATAGTTGTCCCAGGCTATGTCTACACTATGCTGTTCTTCTGGAAAAAGCTATGCAAATTGCGAACAGCAATTTGCATAGCTTTTTCCGCTTCTTTTTTTTTTGAAAGAGGCTTTTCTGACATTTGGCCTGTCTACACTGAGCCAAATGTTGGAAAAAAAGCCCTTTTTCGGAACATCCCTTCTTCCTCATAAAACGAGGTTTACAGGGATGCTGAAAAAGCACGACTGTTCTTCTGAAAAAAATTTCGGAAGAGCAGAAGCATTCCCTGGATGCGGCAGAGTTTTTCCGGGATACCTCTGATATCTTGGAAAAACTCTGTAGTGTAGACATAGCCCCAGTCTCCATCTCTGGCCCTTTGCTGCCCCCTCTGGTCATTACACATATAACTGCCCCTGCTAGTAGCTTCTTCCCTTTCCATGTTATAGAAAACAACTGCATTCCAGGCATATCCCATTGTCCTGGCACAACCAACCCCTCACCTTGCTTTAAGTTATGAAAAGAGGAAGCTGAATACCAAATTTGGTGGTCCTAGCTCTTACCATTTAGGAGGAATTCTTGAACAAACAGATAGATAGACAGACTCACTCACTCACAGACAAACAAACTCTTCCAAGTAGATATATTAGTTAGGATTTCCCCCTTATTGGAGCTGTCTTCCCACCATACCTTTTCTGAAGGGCAGGCTGAGTTTTAGGGCATGGCCCCTTCTCCAGTGAGAAATTTGTTCCTTCTTGGATTTGAACTGCCAGCTCAGTATCTGACGAGGTCAGTTCTCTAACCATCCCACATGAGAAGTTTCCATTGATTTCAATGGAAGCTTCAAACTTGGAGAGGCAACAGATCTGGCCTCTAAAACAGAGAAGATTGAGCCGGCAGTTATAGTGGTAACAGAATGAGAACTCCACACAACCACATATTTTCTGGTAGGTTTCACAATTATTTCTCCTCAAACATGCAAAAGATACAACAGGATCCATTACATTGTCTACTAGGTACACAGAGCCCTAGGCTCCAGTATGCAACTACTAAGGATGGCTTGGTCTAACACTGAACATTAAAATAGCAGGGACCTGTGTCAATCAAAACCCATCATAGATATATCCCTGTTTTTCCATTTGCTAAGCAAAGTCTTGGGGATTAGTGCCAGTAAAGTACATTTTTTTCTTTAACAAATACAAATTAGGGAGAGATGAGCAGCGGGCTGCAGGGCAAATATTGTTAAGCTCCAGGTAGGAGGAGGGAGATGGAAGAAACAAGCATGCCATTAGGCGATTCTTGTACTTCCTTAAACATGTAGGACAGGTACTAACCTGTCCAGAAAACATCAGCTGTAGGAAAAAACCTAGCACATTGGTTTCTGATAATGCAGCACTTTGCTTTAGAAAATCTACGGTAGAGTGACAGCCAAAAAATTAGCAATGGCAATTGGAAAATCCATTTTGTAGTCATGAAAACTAAGTGCAGGTTCTTTATGATTCTAGCCCAAAATTAATCAAACTACATTTCCCTCAGCAACCACATTTAAAAACAGCACCATACTCTGAGGTATTTAATGAAAAAAATCCATAATCATGTAGATTACACTTAAAGCCTGCGGCTGTGAATTCCATCAATAAAAATGCTAAAAAATCGTGACATTTCTTTTTAGTTACTCTTTCTATTGGGGAGTATTTTATAATGTTTTTCAACAAACTCACTCTCCTCTGCATCAGATAAATATCAACCCTCCATATCAACTTCTGTCTCACATGCTACTTGGTCCAAAGCCCAATGCCTTCAATGGATTTGGGACTAGGTCCATGATGCACAGAATCAGCATGACATGTCACTGAAAAAGAAAATGAAGAAAATCAAGAAACAAGCAAATGCAGCACATAATCTACCCACATTTGCTTCACCATGCTAACATAAATCTAGCTGTAATCAGGTGGTGGTTGTCCCTCCCTCTTCTGGGTTGAAGGGAGGCCACCTCACCCCACTGTGTTGTCGGGATTTCTGCCTCGTGTTGAGGGAATTAGCAGTTGGCATTAGTATCTCGATGGGTTCAGAGGGGTTGAGTTCCCAGAGAGGCAATTAGCCTCAGCCTGTAGCTGGAAGCAGACTCTCTTCAGAGTCAGTATGCCCTTGCTTAGAGGTGGAAGCGGAAGTCAACTGACTATATCCCCAGGGCTTTTCCATCAGAGACTGGGCAAACACTGGAGTCCACTGGTCCTAGTCTCTTGGTGCAGAGACAGGGGCCTCCAGGAATCAATCAGCATTGGCCTCTGAATTCAGAGGCAGGGCATACACAGGAGTCAGTCAGCTCTGGGCCCTCATTACAGAGCCAGAGCAATACCCCACAGGTGGGGTATCCTAGCTCCCGTGGACAATTGATGCACAGAGGCAACTGGGTCTGGCAAGAGAAGACTGCTACCCCCAGGGCAGAATGGCAGGTGGGGGCTGGGCCCATCCTACTCCACCAGACCCCAGCCCAAGGTCCTAACAGTGGCAGAGTAGTTTGCCACTGGGTCAGTGAGGAATCCAGACCATGCCTCAGGCAGAGCTGCAGCCACACTATGGTCAGCTCTCCCTGGGCCATTTCCTCCCCTCAGGCTGTTCCTGGATCAGTGAGACATCACCTGCCTCCTCCAGGTAGGTGGCCCACAGCTCTCCCTACAGGTTTTGGACAGCAACAAATTCCTCGGCAAGCAGCGTGTCACTGGGCTCAGCATGGGGGTCAATGGCCAGGAGCAAGCAGAATCTGTCTGCCTCTTTCGGGGTCTCCACTTTCTGTTTTGGTGGCATATGTCTAGTGGGAGGGGTGAGGCAGTCTTAGCTCCGCCCACTTGGGCAGGGAGAGTGGTTCCTCCCCCTCTGGTTTGGAGGGAGGCCGTATCACCTCACTATACTATCTCTTTCTCTTAATATTTTTCAAAACACTTACAAAGGACTCAGAGTTCAAAACTAGAAGGGACCATTGGAGTGACTCAGTCTTTCCAGACTACTATTTCCCTTCCAGGAGGATGATTTGTCTTGCATACTCCCAAGTTATGCCTCACTTGAAAACTACTTGCTTACAAAATCAGACATAAAAATGCAAGTGTCACAGCACACTATTCCTGAAAAATTGCTTACTCTCTCATTTTTTACCATATAATTATAAAATATGCCACCTGGAATTAAATATTACGCTCATGTATCAGTGTGTAGTATAGCATATAATCAAGTTGTTGTCTATGAAATTTCAGTGTATAGTGGCTTCACTAGTGCTTTTTATGTAGCCTGTTGTAAAACTAAGCAAATATCTAAGGCTATGTCCACACTACAAGGTTTTTGTGCAAAAACCTGCGGCGCCTCCACACCTCAAATGAGCTCTTGTGCAATTAAATGGACAGTTAAACAGCAGAAGAGAGGGCTTTTTCCGCTGTAGGTAAACCTCCTTTTCTGAGGCATAACTGCTTTTAGCGCTATAGCTATTGCACAAGAAGGCAAGGGTGGACGCTCCAGAGGGTTTCTTGCGCAAGAAACCCCTATGGGAAAAAGCACAGGTGCTCTGATGGCCATTCTATGAATGGCCATCAGAGCTTTCTTGCACAAGAGCGTCCATGCAGTGTGGATGCTCTCTTGCACAAAAGCACATCGCTTTTGCGATGTGCTTTGAGGTGTGGACTTGCTTGTGCGCAAGAAGTTTTTGTGCAAAAACTCTTGCTCAAAAGGCTTCTTGCGCAAGAAGCATGTAGTGTAGAAGTAGCCTAGATGAATTGAAGTGCCCCCTGGAAGACATCTTCATACCCCCAAGGTACCATGGCTGAGAACCATTGCCTTAAGAACATAAGAACAGCCATACTGAGTCAGACCAAAGGTCCATCTAGCCCAGTATCCTGTCTTCTGACAGTGGCCAATGCCAGATGCCCCAGAGGGAGTGTACAGAATAGGTAATCAACAAGTGATCTCACCCCTGTTGCCCATTCCCAGACTACAACAAACAGAGGCTAGGGACACCATTCCTACTCATCCCGGCTAATAAGCATTGATGGACATTGAATTTGACTGCATTGTGTGAAGAAATACTTCCTTTTGTTTGTTTTAAAACTGCTACCTATTAATTTCATTTGGTGATCCCTAGTTTTTGTGTTATGGAAACAAGTAAATAATTTTTCCTTATGCTATTTCTCCACACTAGTCATGATTTTCTAGACCTCTATCATATACCCCCCTTAGTTTCTTCTTTTCTAAACTGAAAAGTCCCAGTCTCTTTTATCTCTGTTTGTATGACAGCTGTTCCAAACCCCTAATAATTTTTGTTGCCATTTTCTCAACTTTTTCAATGCCAAGATTCCTTTTTTGAGATGAGGCAACCACATCTGTATGCCATATGCAAGATGTGGGCGTACCACGATTTATACAGAGGCAATAAGATATTCTCTGTCTTATTCTCAATCCCTTTTAAAATGATTCCTAACATTCTGGCAGCAAAGCCCAGGATAGAAGCCAGGTTTTCCAGGTACCAGTCATCAGGCCACATTGCCTTTCATAATGAAATAGAATGTTTCTTGGATCAAGAAAGTAGTATCAGTCATCTGATGTATACTATCCCCCTATATGACCGCTACTTTATCTTTTACAAAGAAGGGCCATTGTATTGCAATGATTCCATTTTAAATGTGTTCTGATTAACCCCCTCCCCCCAATCTTTTAATGACCAGCCCTGCAAACTTAACTTTGGGTCTGAAAGATAATCTGGCTATTTTTCTTCTTGTGCCCCAAACGGGACTTGTGCTCTACCCCTCATTGTCTTTCCTTAGGTTGCCTGTAGGTAACAGACTGAAACTCACTAAATATGAAGATGAGAGTAAAATTCTGCTTCCTTTCTTTTGGCTGTGCTATCTCAGAAATCCTAACAGAAATAAAAATCAGGGCTTGTCTCCTCTGCGTGATGGATTGAAACTGCAGGGATCACTCCACCAGTGGTCGATTTAGCGAGTCTAATAAAGACCCACTAAATCAACCACCAATCATTCTGTTGACTCCAGCAGAATGAGATGAGTAAGGTGAGTCAACAGGAGAGTTTCTTCTGTTGACCCCCCCCCAGTAGTTCTAAGCTACATCAATTTGTGTTACGCTATTCACATAACTCAAATTGCATAGTTTATTGACCCCTCCTTGAAGTATAAATCTGCCCTCAGTAACACAGGTTTTTTGTCACTATAATCAGCTGATAACAAGGCTTATTTCTGTCACAGCCACATTTTGGAGCAGACCTCAAAGCAATGGTGCGGTCTTTTACCTACTTCTCATCCACTGCCTTAGTTGGAGTTTTAAATTTCTTTTCCCCTGCTGTTTACTGGCCTGAGAAGAGGTAAGGAAATGGCCATGACTGCGGAGAATAGAACCCCACAGTGGAAGAAGGCTCTTTCACTGCTATCACAGCTGGCTCACTAGCTCCTACTCCCTTCATATCATGGCACGGGAGGCTCCAGATTAGGGCTCTGACTCCTTTGGCTAGTGAGTCAGTACCTGCTGTGAGCTCTGTGGGTTAGGGATTCTCTTTAAACCATCTAGGATAATGGAGTTCTAATCCTTGACTAAGGTTCCTAGATCCCACTGCCATACTACCACTGCTACAGCTGTGAGTCTTATTTAGGGAAATCATTTTATTTTTCTCTACCAGGACGGGGATGGTGATCCCCTGTTCCCATGCAGTCATACACAGTTTAGGGAGAGAGTCTGGGAATCTGTGTCCAGTGGACCTGTGACTTTACTAACATCAGTTTTACAGACAACTGGTTATATGACTCACTTTTTCAAATAGGGAGGAGAAGAGAGAAGATCAGATAATGAAAGTCCTATCCATGAAGAACAAGTCAACAGCCCTCCATATTCTGTTGCCTTCCATACACTGGGAATCACTTTGCTGTGGACTGAAGGACAAAAAGAAAGTGAAGCATTTCTCAGGCTTATGCCCTGTGCCTACGGTATTTTTGAGGTGTTCAATGTTATGAATGTTCTGATTTTATGAACTCCTCCATCCTCAATTAGTTCATAAAACAGGGGTTCTACCATACATGCATGTGTGGTCTGGCTGTGGTAGGTGCCTTTGCTGAGCTCTGCTAATGCTCAGCAAGGCAGCTAGCATTTCACAAATGGTACCATTTGTAAAAACAGACACAGGCCTGCTATGTTTGTGTTAGACTGACTGTAATTGCTTATTCTTACTCTGGGTTTGTGGGCCAGATTAAGGTCATAGGGCTATAGTGACTAGAAGGAATGCAGGTGTGGTAATTTGCAGGTCTAATTGATCACATACTTTTAGATTTAGTCTGTGCTGAAGTCTGAACATTCTGAAAAGAATTCCTGGTTGTGATATGAATAACTGTGATTTATTGTGGCTCAGGGCAAAGCCAGGCCTTAGATTATAAAGCAGAGAGCGGGTGGCCAAACTTTTTTGGTATGTGGGCTGCATACTGATTGCACAGAAAGACCTCAGGCTAGGTCTGTCTCAGGGCTCATCAATTCTCTAAGGAGAATCAGAGTCTCAAAGCCCCTCTCCCTTTCATCCTTGTCAAGTGTCTCATTTGCTTGCAGCTCCTGGTACCTCCTAATGCTGAATATTTGCTTACCAGGCTGGCCCAGTTCTTCTGCTGTATCTAACCCCCCCCTCCCCGCCTTCAGCATTCTGGCACAAAGTGAGGCTATTAGTTTTGCTTCAAGACCAGTACACATTGTGTCACTCGAGGTCCTCATGTGACTGCTATTTCTGTAGTTGTCAAGCTGTTTGGAGTAGCTCATGGGTGTGAGAGCCAGTGACAGGGCAGAGTGTCAAGAACTCACAAACTCCAAATTGGTTGTAATTTCTATACTTAGATTTCACCAACCAAGCAATAAGTGAGACCTTCTCTAGCACAACAGCAGCTTAGTCATGGAGTCACACACAGTCCCCTTGGGAACACCCATCTACCTTGCCACCAAGGCAAAGATAGGTGCCAAAAATTGGGTGGCACTATTCAGGTTACTCCTAGTGCTAAAGGGCCAGTCACTTAAGCTAGGTCAGTTGCATCTTAGACTTCACACTAAAGATGGTGCTTTTAGCTAAGCCTATAATAAACTAACTAAATATTTATTAACCAAGAAAAAGAAATGAGAGATATTTATAAAGTTAAAGCAGATAAACATACTCACATAACAGGATTTAAAGCAAACTAGATACATATAAATGGGTAGGAGGCCCATCAATGGCTACTAGCCAGGGTGGGCAGGGATGCAAACCCATGCTCTGAAGTGTTCCTAGCCTCTGTTTTCCAGAAGCTGGGGATGGGCAACAGGGAATGGATCACTTGATGATCACAAGTTCTGTTCATTCCCTCTGGGGCATCTGGCATTGGCCACTGCCAGAAGACAGGTTACTGGGCTAGATGGACCATTAATCTGACTCGGTATTGCCAGTCTGATGTAAATGATCTCTTCTTCCCCTTTTTCTCTTCCTGGCCTGCAGGAGATATATCTCAGTTAGTTGATAGTGTTAGAAATGCATAAGCTTGGATCATTTATAGTGAATGAGTTTGGACAGGCCAAGGTAACATATACATAAAATGTATGGCCAAAAAAGTCTCTATACTGGGGGGGGAAAGGAAGGTCTCTACACTGAGTAAGGTGGTCAGCATGTATGATTAGTCCACAATCAATAGAAATAAATTGGGTGGAAAAAAGATGCAATGACATGAAAAGTGCAAGGACAGCAAAAGTTATGTAAACTGAAGCTTTCAAATGCATATTGTATGAGGTAAGTAAGACATGATGCTTAATGTTGATTGGATGCTCACATAATGTTGACAGGTATAAATATGCTAAATATAAGGGGATAGTTGGAGCTTCATAGGAGTGATCTGTGATCTGTGTCTGCACCAGGGGAAGGTAATTGATTGTTATCCTACTCTGCCTGCTTTCAATCAGAGCTTTGGGGGCCTGAGGTAAGAGGTGGCAGAGTCAGCACGTCCTGTTACACTGCAAGGCCATGGCTTGGGTTCAGATGAAGTCTGACTTAATAAATCCGAGAGTCTCGTCAATAATTGATCCCCAACAACAGGGCTTTCATAAAAAAATATGTTTGTGCATGAGTGAGGAGGTGTGAAGTGTGTGTGAAGAACTTACTGAGAGACAGCTCAGTGATGGGAGAAATTAGTTTTTGTACTGAGTTCTCCTGCTCTCACAATTCACAAGTAGATTGTCCAACTGCCAGAGAGACAATTCAATTTCTGCTAACCATGGTCAGCTATGGTCACTTTTTGCCTCCGGACCACCCCAAAAAACCTGCAGGAAGTGGTATAGGAAACTCAGCAGGGGGCACTCTTTCTTATGAGTTAGCTTGGAATCAGTTGTCCAGCATGGTGCCTTTGTAATGTTAGACATGATGTCTGTACAATGAGATTTCAAGCTGATGTCCTAACCATTACTAAAGCTTCTATGGCACTTTTCACAAAAGTACGGGTGTGAGAACTCTAGTGGTCTGGTCAAGTCAGGTTTAGGCTCTCTAAATTCCATATGCAGTTCTCATTGGATGCTTTGTTCTTCTTTGCTTCCACAGGATGTATATTGATGCTGTACATTATTTAAGCCTTTGGGCCGTTGCATTCAGACAGTGGCAGCACTGATCCTGATACATAAAACCTGATAGCTGTAACCTGTGATATTCAGTCATGAGGTTTTAACCTCATTCCTCATGAAGGAGGCCAAAGAGCAATTCTGGGTGAGGTCAGTCAGAAATCTTTGAGAACCCTGGGGGAGCAGCACATGCTTCAGGAGCAGCTCGCCCACCCACTGAGAAGTTGTGTGTTCCCTATGCCAGGTAAACGCCAAATGCCCTACCCCTTCCCTTTTGGGTTGGCTAGTGTCAGAAGTGGAATTGCATTCTGAAAGCAGAAGAATGGCTATCCTTCCAAACACAAGTTTAAATGCTTCAGAGAGGTAGCTGAGTTAGTCTGTAACTGGAAAAAATTTTAAAAAAAAACAATGAATAATCTAGCAGCACCTTAAAGACTAACAAAACATGTAGATGGTTCATGAGCTTTCGTGGGTATAACCCACTTCTTTAAATGTTGAGGATGATATATAAAATCATAAATATTTGCTCATTCTTACTTTTTTTCCTTTTGTAATGCACAGGGATGTACTAAACAATATTTGGGGAGATGTTCCTGCTAAGATGCAGAGTATAGTAACTTATAATATGTGCATCCCATTTTACTTTTGTTTTTTAACTATAATCACTAGGGGTGTAATAAGTAGAGGGTTGCTAACATGGAGTCAGTAGGCCTGAATAAAGGCCTGTAACATAAAAACAGCAACAGGCCTGGAATCTAGTGAGCAAGACTTTGGTTCAGTAACACGGGAGCCAAGAAAGTGGCCCTATTGATAATCTTGTGATTGTGTTAAGTTAGGTCAAGTATGGAAGGACATAGGGAGGCACTGAGTACTGACCTAGGTTCAGGACCGGGTCGAAGTTGACAGCATGAAGGATAGTAAGTAGGCCCCCCTTCTGGAAGGTATGGGGTGGTAACTAGGCAACAGAGGGTGGCAACCTGATACGTAAAAAGTGATGTAAGTTGTTTGTACATGTCTATAGAAGGGCACCGCAAACTGTGAGCACCAATCAACCTTGGAGGGGGTGGACTAGGCACCTAAAATGGCAGGTGTCATTGCCGAGACTTGCAGAATGCACAGTGGCTTAACACTGGCTAACCACTGTTAATATCTGTCATTTGGCAATAGGCCTGCTATGTGTTGGTACATTGTCAATGCTTGCAGAATGCACAGTGGCTTGGCGTTGAGACTTTCTGCTGACAACTGTTAATGCATAGCATTTGGCAATAAACCTACTTGATTGGTTTCATCCTTGCCTGAATCTGTCGTTTCCGGGGGCTCTCAGAGATCCACTGTGTTGACCCACGTGCATGGGGGTCTAACACTTAAGATAAAGGGAGCACATGCATGCACACACGCAGCCGATAGTTTATCATCTCCGACGGAGTAGAGGACCTGTCAAGAATGAACTGGGACAACCCTAAAACCCTGACTGACAACAATGGGTATGTCTATACTACAGGACAAAGTCCAATTAAGATATGCAACTTCAGCTATGTTAATTGCGTAGCTGAAGTCAAAGTAGCTTAACTCGGCTTTTGGCCCTGTCTACACTGCAGGAAGTCGAAGGAAGAACACTCTCCCTTCAACTTCCCTTACTCCTGGTGCAAGCAGGGTTACCGGCATCGACCGGAGTGGCGCTCTCACTTCGAATTAGCTGTCTTCACTAGACCCGCTAATTCAAACCCTGGAAGACCGACAGCAGCAGCTTCGATCTTCCTCTGTAGTGTATATGTACCCTATATTACTCCCACCACATGCCCCTGCTCCAGATGTAACACGTCTGTGTAAGTCAGCTCTGCAGAGATAGATGAACTGGCAATATATGGGCCACATTCTGATCTCAGTTTCACCAGTTCCACTGACTTCTGTGGGAGCTGCTAGGTACTCAGTGCTTTTAAAAATCAGGCCACTCATTTAGGCGCCAAAATACAGTTTTGGGGACCAAACTGAAGGCCCCCAGTTCTGAAAGTCTTAGCTTTTACAAATGGTGTGTGTGAATGGGTCCCTTATCTCCTCTATTTCTGCATCTCTAGAAACATCAATTTTGTCAGAAACCTGCCTGCAAATTTTGTCTTTACTTTCCCGGCTGCATCTCCTCATGGTAGTTCAAGTGTTGCAGGTTGTTTTTATTTCAGATCCCAGAAGTGTGTCCTCAGGGCAGTTGATGGTTTTCACATGTAGGTGGGTCACTCCCCCTTTTTTGTTTTGTTTTTCCATTTCCTGATTAGAATATCTGGCCCTGTCATTTCATCTGCAAAGGTCTTGTGTCCCCTGTGGCAGGTGTGGGCATCTCATCAGCTAGAAACCAGAATCATGGGACTGCGTGAATCAGTCTCTTTCCCAGAATCTGACAAATATTAATTTGATATTAATATTAGTTATAATGTTAATTTCAAAAAATGTAAATTTTATTTTGGCTTTTAATGGAAAAAATAACTGCCAGGGTTGCTGTCTAAACAGTAGTTCACAATCTATCATTAAATTCTGGGAGCATGAACACAATAAAGAGGCTATTCTTTTTAAAAAAGTGCATTTGATCTGGAGCCCCCCCCAACACAGATTTCTAAGACACAAGGGCAGCAGATTTTCTTTGTTCCAACACTTCTGCATTTCATCTCATTTTCAACTTCCATCTTCCCTTTGCAGCTTTTGCAGGTACTCAATAAATTTCTTCTACCATGAGGGTTTTTCATAAGCCCCCTGTTGGCAGCAGCAAGATGAGATTTCACAGCTGGTATTAGTGCATAGCTTCCTTGAAGGATCAACTTCAGTGCCTGATTTAATGTGGCAGGTTGAAATGGAGGAGGAACTCTGTTTGCAAAAAACTCAGGTTTATACAGGTATTTGTATTTCAGAAATCAGGAGGGAGTTCAGGGTACAGAAAATGGAGGCAAAGATGGTTCAATGATTAGGATACCACCTTAGGACTCAGAAGACTTGGGATGAATTGCCTGTGCTATCACGGACTTCCTTGCGTGACCTTGAGCACATCACTTTGTATTTCTGTGCCTCAGTTTCTCCGGATGTATAGTGGGCATAAGAGTACTCCTTCATCTCCAGGGATGTTGTGAACATAAGCACATTATATGTTATGAGGTGCACAAATTCTGTAGTCAGAAGGCCATATAAGCATCTATGTTGGACATACATGGTTTTGTGGAAATCAATGAGAGACAGAAACCTTCCCTTTCCTCTGAGAAACTTAAAAGCACTAACAACTGGTGACGTCCCAAACTTCTGCCAAGGTTAACCGAGGGTGTTTTTTCAACTCATTTTAATTAAACCAGCAAACAGTCATGGATAGATACTCTTATTAAATGTAATAGTGACTTTTATTGATTTAGATTGAATCAATTCCTTACTAATTTAAGCTAAACTAAGATAAGCCACTCAAATGGAAGTAAAAGCATCTATACAGGGCATCTGACCAGTTTAAATACATTTTAAAATTGATTTACTGTAACCTGGAGCAATTGTCACATGTAGACAACCCCTAAGGTATTGATTTTCTACTAACTGCCAACAATACCAGTTGATTTCAATGAGAGCTAGAGATATTTGGCACTTCTGAAAATCAGGTCCTAATTCATTCAGCTTCACACATCTGTGACTTTCTCCTGGTTTTGATATGAAACCCTGAGGCAACCCAGGTTAGCACAACAATGCATTCCAGTTTGTGGACCCCAGTAAACCTTTTTACAAACCTTCCCAGAGCATTGAGAGTGCAATAAATGCAGAAGGCAGATGAGTTTTGTATGGGTTTTAGCTTTTGTAATAAAAACTTTGCGGAGTGTTAATTAAATCGTGTCTAGTCACTAGCCCAAAGCACAGTGAGCAGTAGAAACAAATCATACAAACATAGGCTTAATCGTTCAAACATTTAAGGGAAAATTTTAGCCATAGTTTGTTTATTTATTTATTTATTTAATATTTTTACCCTGCCTTTCTATTTAAAAGATTCAAGGCAGCTTACAAGAACAAACAAACAAAAAAATACAAATATATATAAAAATTTAAAGTATGAGAATTTAAAACATGAGACCTCAGAGGGACATAACCAGCTAAAAACATATAGGCTGTGTCTAGACTGGCCAGTTTTTCCGGAAAATCAGCCGCTTTTCCGGAAAAACTTGCCAGCTGTCTACACTGGCCGCTTGAATTTCCGCAAGAACACTGACGATCTCATGTATGATCGTCAGTGTTCTTGCGCAAATACTATGCTGCTCCCATTCGGGCAAAAGCCCTCTTGCGCAAGTGCTTTTGCGCAAGAGGGCCAGTGTAGACAACCCAGAATTGTTTTGCGCAAAAAAGCCCCGATGGCTAAAATGGCAATCAGGGCTTTCTTGCAGAAAAGCGCATCTAGATTGGCCAGGGACGCTTTTCCGCGAAAAGTGCTTTTGCGGAAAAGCGTCCATGCCAATCTAGACGCTCTGTTCCGAAAATACTTTTAACGGAAAACTTTTCCGTTAAAAGCATTTCCGGAAAATCATGCCAATCTAGATGCAGCCATAGAGAGGAGGAACACACACATACAGACTCAAACATTAATAAAAGCACGAGTAAAAAGGGTGGCCTTAGTCTGACGCCGAAACAACGCTAGCGTTGGCGCCATGAGAATATCCCAAGGAAGAGAATTCCACAGCCTGGGAGCAAAAGCTGAGAATGCCCTGTTCCACGTAGATGTTAATCTTATCTCCACAAGTGAGGGAACATGAAGCAAAGCCTCCCCAGCTGACCTCAATCCCCGGGTAGGTTCATATGGGAGAAGACGGTCCTTCAGATACCCTGGACCCAACTCATTTAAGGCTTTATAGGTCATAACTAAAACCTTAAATTGTGACCAGAAACATACCGGAAGCCAGTGCAGCTGCTGAAGCACTGGCATAATGTGCTCCGTATAACTAGTGTTAGTTAAAACTCGAGCAGCCGCATTCTGGACCAGTTGAAGTTTCCGAAGGCTCTTTAGAGGCAGCCCTACATAAAGTGCTTTACAGTAATCCAGTCGGGATGTAACAAGAGCATGGATCACTGTGGCCAAGTCATGTTTGTTCAGTAAGGGTCGCGGCTGGCGGATCAAACGAAGTTGCCCAAAGGCACTCCTGGCCACTGAAGAAATCTGATTTTCAAATGTTAAAAAAGGGTCCAGGAGGACTCCCAAGCTGCGTACCTGTTCTTTCAGGGGGAGAGTAACCCCGTCTAGAACAGGTGCCATGCCACATTCACGAACAGATGGCCTCCTGGTCCATAGGACCTCAGTCTTATCTGGGTTCAACTTCAGCTTATTTGACTTCATCGAAACCATCACTGCCTCCACACACTGATTTAGATCAGTCACTGCCACACCTGGTTCTAATGTCACAGGGAAATAGAGTTGGGTGTCATCTGCATATTGATGGCACCGTCCTCCAAAACTCCTTATGACCTCTCCCAGCGGCTTCATGTAGATATTAAACAGCATAGGGGACAAGATGGAACCTTGCGGGACCCCATAGCACAATCGCCACGGGGTCGAATAGCAGCCCCCTCGCTCCACCTTCTGAAAGCGTCCTGACAGGTAGGACCGGAACCATTGCAAAACAGTGCCTCCAATACCCAACTCCGCCAGGCGTCCCAGAAGGATATCATGGTCAATGGTATCAAAAGCCGCTGAGAAGTCTAGGAGAATCAACAGGGATGCACTCCCCTTGTCTATCTCCCAGCGTAAATCATCTACCAGGGTGACCAAGGCTGTTTCAGTTCCAAAACCAGGCCTAAAGCCAGACTGAAATGGATCTAAGTAGTCTGTTTCTTCCAAGAAAGGTTGGAGTTGCAGTGCCACCGCCCGCTCGAGTACCTTGCCCAAGAAGGGAATATTAGCAATTGGGTGATAGTTATTTAAGTCATGTGGGTCCAGGGAGGTCTTCTTGAGTAATGGTTTTATCACTGCCTCTTTCAAGGCAGCAGGAACCATACCAGATCTAAAAGACGCATTAATAATCCCCTGGACCCAGCCAGTTATCCCTTCCTGGCTATATTTAATAAGCCATGAAGGGCAGGGGTCAAGTGAGCACGTGGTTGGTCGCACTCCTCCAAGCACCTTGTCCACATCCTCAGTCTGCAATAGCTGAAACTGATCCAGAGAAAAAAGACTGGGTGGTGCACTCAACACATTCTGTGCCCCACTTACACAGCAACCAGAGTCTAAATCCAACCGGATGCGGGAGATCTTATTTGCAAAACGCTTTGCAAACAGATTGCAGCGGGGGGCCAAAGGCTCCTCTATTTCGTCATGAGTGCCAGACTGCAACAGGCCCCACGCTACTCGAAACAATTCCGCTGGATGGCATTGTGCTGATGCGATACGGGTGGAGAAGTAGCTTTTCTTCGCTGTCAGCACCACCACAGAGTAAGCTCGCCGTTCAGCTCTAACCCACAGTCGATCAGACTCAGCTCTAGTTCTCCTCCAGCGGCGTTCTAGCCGTCGCACAGACTGTTTTGCTGCCATCAGCTCCCCAGAAAACCAGGGAGCAAACTTGGCTCGACTGGTCCGAAGAGGGAGCTTAGGAGCAATCATATCAACTGCCTGGGCTACCTCGGTGTTCCATGTGTCAACTAGGGTATCTACAGGACCATTTGCCATAATGGCTGAACAATCCCTCAGGGACTTCAGAAAACCCTCTGGATCCATCAGCCTCTGAGGGCGGATCATCTTAATTGGTCCTCCGCCTCTGTGGAGGGGAAGGTCAGCAGATAGTCTAAACTTGACCAGATAGCGATCAGTCCATGACAAAGGGAGTGTAGCCACATCCCTTATCCCAACAACTCTATCACCCTTAGTCCAAAAAACCAAATCGAGTGTATGACCTGCAACATGTGTTGGGTCAGTTATTTCTTGGGATAATCCTAGGGTGGTCATGGTATCCATAAAATCTTGGGCTGGACCAGACAGAATATCCATGCCGAGGCTGTTAATGTCCCCCAAGACCAAAAGCCTCGGCGTCCTCAATGCCACATCCGAGACCACGTTGGCCAGCTTGAGCAAAGCATCTGCCATAGAGCGAGGTGGGTGGTACACAAGCAGCATACCCAACCTATCCCGGCCACCCAACGTCAAGTACAGACACTCGAATTTGACACTTTGTTGGACCACATTTTATTTACCATAAAATGTAAGTTAAAAATTCTAATTCTAATTTAAAATTACTGCAATGGCAATACAATAGATTTTATCCCAGTAAATTCTACCAGCTTCCATTCCTTCAGCTGCAGAACAAAACAGTGATTAGCTGGTACCAGTAGGAGCTGCTTATCCTATTTTTAACCAATCTCTAGAGAGGGACATGAAACATTTAGCTAGTGTGTTACTATGCCACTGCATTTTTACAGATCGTATGATATTAAATGAAGTGAAAAGAGTCACTTTTCTGTTCATCTACTCTGAAGTATACAATGTACTAGATGAGCCAAATCCACATTTGTAAGTTGGCATTGCTCCACTGAAGTCAATGGAATGACATTGATTCACACTAGCTGAGAATCTAGCCCATTGTGTTTTTCTCTTTGAAGTATCAATTATAAAATATGGGCAAAACATCTGACATTTTTATTAAGAATAAAGGATCTTAAATACAAAAAGAAATATAAAGAAAAGCACAGATTGGTTTCAAAGTTCAATGCTAAAGCTAAAAACATATTGTATTCTCTCTGTGTGTGAGGATGATTTCACTGTAAGCCCTGTTATTTCAATATAAAAAGTGCAGCATCCTCACTACCAAGCCTGCTATTTCAAAATAAGAGGCTGATTATTTGGAAAGAATAACTCCTGCTTTCCACTTGGAATAATGCTTATTTTGAAATAGTTATTTTGAAATAGTGTTAGTGTGGACACTCTACTGCTGCTATTTCGAAATAACTACTTCCCAGAGTCATTCAAATTAATTACTCCCCAGTGCTTCCTGAAGCTCTAAGTCGAGTAGCACATCCACACTAAGAGTACGACTACCCTACAGAGAAGATTGAAGCTGCCGCTGTTGATCTTCCAGTGTTCAAATTAGCAGGTCTAGTGAAGACACGCTAATTCGAACTGAGATGGGTGCTCTGGTCGATGCTGGTAGTCCTGCTTCCATGAGGAGTAAAGGAAGTATTCTCCCTTTGACTTCCTGCAGTATGGATAGTGCCAAAAGTCATGTTAAAGTACTTGGACTTCAGCTATGTAATTAACGTAGCTGAAGTTGCATATCTTAATTCAACCTTATCCTATAGTGTAGACATACCCTAAGGGAACCTGCCTTGGACTAATTTCGAGGCTTCCCTGTGGTGTGGACACACTATTTTGGAATAGTTATTTTGGGAGTTATTATTTCAAAATAATTTCCTAGTGTAGACATGCCCTAAAGGACATTGCCCCAGAGAAGAAACTGTAATTCAAATGGGCATTGCCTTAAAGAGAGTTCACACTAAAACAAATGTGAACTTTGTATTTTAAACAAAAAGCCACTTACTTAATGAATCATTTCTGCCTTTAATCACTTTTTAATCATTATTACAGTTCTATATGCTCAGAGTGTGTATAATCCTAGGTCTGTGAAACTACCAAAAGCCATGAAAGCTTGAAAACATGTTATATGAATACTTATCTCAAAAAAGATATACTGTCATTAGAAAAGGTTCAGAGAAGGGCAACTAAAATGATTAGGGGTTTGGAACAGCGCATAGTCAATCTGTGGAACTCTTTGCCTGAAGAGGTTGTGAAGGCTAGGACTATAACAGGGTTTAAAAGAGAACTAGATAAATTCATGGAGGTTAAGTCCATTAATGGCTATTAGCCAGTATGAGTAAGGAATGGTGTCCCTAGCCTCTGTTTGTCAGAGGGTGGAGATGGATGGCAAGAGTGAGATTGTTTGATCATTATCTGTTCGGTTCACTCCCTCTGGGATACCTGGCATTGGCCACTGTTGGCAGACAGGATACTGGGCTGGATGGACCTTTGGTCTGACCCAGTATGGCCATTCTTATGTTCTTATGTTATGTCATGTCAGGATAATCAGGAATGAAAAATGGACACACAGGAAGCAAAAACTTGCTGAAATGCAAAGCACGTTGGTATGATCTGTCTAGCTGTCTATGTATCTAAGTACATATTCCACACTCATCACTGTATGGTTGGCACAGGACAGGGGTGAGTAATAGTCAGGACACTGATTGTGGGCACTTTCTGAGGTTACTCAGGACCAGGAATCCGGTGAAGAGTTGTACCTGTTTTGGGGAGAGTAAAGCACGGAGTTAATAGCTGAGAGGAAATGGGGGCTCCTGGTTGGAAAAGAAGCAGAGGAAATGAAGCTGAGTATAATCATCAGCACTAGTTCTGGTGGTTAAAGTATTTCATTCTCTTTCTTCTGATCTCATGGCCTTGCCTGCACTAATGGTGAAATTCATCTCTGAGCAGAAAGACAGCACGTATGGCCTATGAACCCGTTCAGTCCCACTTAAGACCTATTTTGAGTGCTCACATGGGATTGATCTGGCCCTCTGCTAGTGGTAAATTTACTCTAAGTGGCAAGAAGGAGCAAACCACTGGTTGGAATGCTTTGAATGTTCAGTGACAGAGCAACAACTCACATCTTACACATCAGCTGTCCCAGGCATTTTGTTGCTCTAAGCAGTTACAGTGTTTGCAATGTGAGCTCCAATTCAAGTCTGTCTTAACTGGAACAGTAGAAAATGGTTTCATCCCATTGTAGACTAGAAACCAGAACTGTTTCAGGACTCTGGACAGCCTGTCCTTGTGACTCCATTTTAGAATGTAATGCCTTTTATTTGGAATTGCCCAAAAGCCCCTTGATCCCAGCAAGTGCTGGCAAGTGGTATGGGACTGATGCTTCAGAAAACTCAGGGTGTAGGCAGTGCCACCTACCACGTGTATATAAGCAAAACCAGCTGACAACACTGTTGCTTTATGAATGCATTGAACAGTTGCAAAGAAAAGGGATGCAACCAAACATTTCATGCTACTTGGGGTGTGTATACACAGCACACTAAACTGGAAATAAGATATGCAATTTGTGCTACGCAAATTGCGTATCTTATTTTGAATCTATTTCAAAATAGCTTATTTAGAAATTTGGTGCATTTACACAGTGCCAAATTTTGAAATAATGCTCTATTTCAAACCATCCCTTATCCCTCGGACAATGAGGTTTACCGGGATGGCGAAATAGAGCTCCTGTTATTTAGAAAAATATTTTGAAATAACGGGCGGCTTGTGTAGACGTGGGGTAGATATTTCAAGATAGCTCTGGTATCCCGAAGTAGCCGTGCAGTGTAGACGTATCCTGGATGTCCTTGCAATGGATTACATGCACAATTCTGCTTTGATTTGCACCCTGTGCGATGTTACTTTCAATGGAACTTTTACACTCAGTAAATCAGAGCAGAATTGGCCTTTTGTGGAGATACACCCTTAGAATCCATCTCATTTTTACCATTTCTACTTGCTGTCACCATTTATGATTTCTGTAGCACGCCATATATGCCAGACACTGTTCAAAGACAAAGGATGGCATAGTCCTTG
The DNA here is from genome assembly GCA_032595735.1 of Pelochelys cantorii. Classification (NCBI taxonomy): domain Eukaryota; kingdom Metazoa; phylum Chordata; order Testudines; family Trionychidae; genus Pelochelys; species Pelochelys cantorii. The sequence goes on from CM064326.1 coordinate 23,226,467, forward strand.
CCCCAAGGAGCTTGTAAAGACACAAAAGAGTGGGAGGGTAGGGAGAGAAACCAAAAGTGTAAGTAAAGTGATATGGGTGGTGGCAGTCACAGGGCATGTTAGTTCCAGGGTTTGCACTTGCTTTGGTTTTTTATTATAACTAGCCCTCGTGTGTTCTGTAAGAGTGATGTAAATGAAGTGAGAGTGGAGTATAGACAAGAGGGAGAGGTGGGCAATAATTTTGAGAGGAGGGGACAATCCACTCTCTCCCTGAAAAGTGGTATCACAGGATGCAATTGCTGCTGTGAGTTTTCATGTCACCCTGGAACCATGCCAATGTGTGTGACTCTTGTTAAAGATCACAGTGCAGCTGACCACACAGATAATGTGAGTAGTATGGGAAAGACAGGATTTCTGCAAGGCTGAGCTTCCGTCCCTACTTGGCTGTGCACCATGTGCACAAGCAAGGATGGCCATTCCCATGAGAATTCATAACCAGACAAAGGGGAAAAAGTCAGGTTTTTACACAGTGCTAGTCACCATGGTATCTAAGTCCCCGTTTGCTAGAACTGCATTAAATTATAATGATTTTCAGAGCAATCTCCTGGGGAGTTCTGTCTGATTTTTTTTAACTCTCTTGTGGAAAATAATAGCAGGTCAGACTGGAGCTTTCTTCTCCTTGTGCTCCTGCGCAGTGGCTAGGCACCTTCCCTGTTTCTCCATAGAATCCCCTAAAGGTGCCAGCTAGCCCAAGGTGGGTGAGATCATGCTACACTCATGGGGAATGTGCAGACATCTTCACCTGCCTGCTGTGTGCCTGGCATACAGGGAGGGCCAGTCCCTCTGGCTGCTCCCTCAGGGACTGCTGCTCTCTGGTGTGACCCCGTAGTGTTAGGACAATTGAGTACAACACAGCACTGTATTGCACAAAATCTTCCAGTAAGACCAGATCCCTGCATGTTTTACAGAGCTAAATGGGGCAACTGCAAGGCTAAATAACAGCAGAGGGAGAGCCACACTAAAAGATAGAGGCCAACGGGGGTCTCAGCTGAGAGATGAAGTGAACTGAAGAATCAGGCAAATAGAACAGGACAATCAGGTTGCTGCAGATGGCAGGAGATGGCTCTCAAACTGAGCAGCAGAGAGACGTAGGGAGGGGCAGGAAAGGGACAGTGCTAGAGAGGATGATGGAAGGGAGAGGGGAGCGGAGGAAGTCAGGATTTATGAGGGAAGGTGAAGAAAACCCAGGGTCTTACTAGGATGCGAGTATTTGGTTATCAACAAGCCTGGCTGGAAATGGCATCTATTATGGTATTCTAGTTCTACTAAGCTAGCTTCACTGCTTCACCTAACCAGCTCCAGTTAGACATATAGGCCATGTCCACACTAGGAAATTTTTTTGAAATTACTAAAATCAACTTAACTCCTGATTTAACAAAATCGAAATAGCATGTCCCCACTATGGGGAAGCATCGAAATTAGTTAGAATTAGTCTGAAATAGCCTGTCCACATTGATTGGAGCCTGCCTCAGACTTAGAGCCCCTGGAAGCACTCTGGGGAGGGCACCAGGAGGGTGGATACTTCCTGTGGCTGCTTGCTCAGGCAAGCTGCAACACGTGCTTTCAGGGGCCCCTCTCTACAGCTGCATCTCACACGCCACTTCTCTACTGCCTCCCCTCTCGTGGGAAATGAAAGGGACGCCATGGGCATATGCCTTCTTGTGCTCTGCTTGCCCTTGCCGTTGCCACAGCACTCACAGCATGGAGCCGTCAAGGAACAGTTCAATGCCAGGCTGAGCAAGTGCTGCATGGTCATCAAATATGTGTTCAGTCATTTAAAGGGGAGGTTCAGGAGTCTCCTCACTCATCTGGACCTCAGTGAGTGCACCATCCCCTTTGTGGTGGCAGCCTGCTGTGTGCTCCACAGCCTTTGTGAAAGCAAGAGGAAGACTTTTCTGCCAGGGGGGTAGGGGGAGCTGAGGATGAATGTCTGTTCAGGGAATATGGGCAGCTGGACACCAGAGCCCCCCATCAAGGGGCTGTGCGCATCAGAGAGGCCTTGAGGGAGAGTTTCATGCAAGGTCAGTTGTGAGACTCTCCACTGTGCCTCTTCACAAGGAGGCCCTGCATTCCCTCTGTGTGCCTTTCATCCCCCAGCCCTCCCTTTCCCTGCCCTCCCTTCCCACCTTCCCCCCTCCCTTGCAGAGCAAACAGTAAAGTCATCTTTGTTGAAAAAACAGGGATCTTTATTGGGGGGACATAGAACAGGGGAGGGACTGGGAAAAAGAACCTGGAATGGGAGGGGATCTTATGGATTGGGTTGAGAGTGGCACCTGCCTCTGGGTGGTCCAGAGACTTTGGCTGCCCAAGAGGTCCTACCATTTCGTGTCCTGGGGCCCCAGTGGCCCCTGACGAGGTTAGGAGGGGAAGCCAAGGAGGTGGGGTGGGGTGGGGTGGGGTGGGGTGGGGCTGGTGGTGCCATGCGCTCCATCACCGAGGTAAGGGAGGAGAACAGGGCATTATGCTGGCAGGTCAGCTGGTCCCAGGTGGCCTTCCTCTGCTCCCGCTCAGCCTGGCACTCCTCCCAGTTGGTGGCCCACTCCTGGTACTCGTCCTCAAATCTCTGAACGAGGGACTGCACACAGACCATCTGCTCCCGCACAAGGTCCTCCTGGGTGCGTTTCTGCCTGCAGAGTCCACAGAGTCGGGTAGATGGTGTGGTAGGTGGGGGATGCGCTGAGCTCACAGCTAGCCCAGCTGTGAAGAAAAGTTACAAGGGCAGTCATCCCAGGAGACCATGTACATGAAGCACAGCTTTAATCTCTGAGCTGACACCGAAGGACTCAGTTCAGACGATGGTGATGTGCTTCAGGCAATGCCATATGTTGCCTAGACAGCGGGCATGGGAAGGTGCTGGCCAGGTCAGAAGCCTGCGGGCGGGAGGACAGGGTGATGGGGTGGCTCAGCTTCCTTCTGTGTCCTGCACATGCCAGGTCCAACACTGGTGGCATCCTGCAGAGAGAGAACTTCTATCCTTGCCTGCTGGAGGGGTGTGTGTTGGGGGTGGTGTGTGTGAGCGGCAGACGCCACTTGTTGGACAGAGTGCTAATATGTTCCCTTCCTCTTCCTCCCAGGTTCCCATGCACAGGATCAGTCTCCTCTGCATCGCCACACTTGACCAGGAGCGGATGCTGCATGAGTGCAGGCATGACCCTGTGCTGTGTGTGGCACTGCTGTGTGGTTCCATGACCCCAGACTACTTACTGGTGGCTTGTCATGGGAAGATGTCCCTCCACAGAGGCCGGAGTAAGGGATGCCTCTCCAGGAACCTTGTGAGAAGGACTGAGGGGTTCCTGTGTGAAAGCGTCATGGGGCTGAGTGCTCTGGACTGGCACTCCATGTGCACAGACGTGAACAGGCTGTTGCGTGTCCCCTAGGCCGAGTAGGGAAAGAGAGGAGTGCACAGCTTCTTGCAGTGCATCACCTGCCCCTGTGTGTAGCTAGGGAAAGTTATAGAACTCAACTGAAGTGCCCTTCTCAGGTTCCTCTGAAGCCTGGGAGAAATCGGGGTGTGGGGTAGGGAGGTTTGGCTCCAAGGTGAGGAGCAGCTCTTGGCTGGCAGGCATGGTCATCTGGCTAGCCTCCTGATCTGCTCCCTAGCCTTGTGATAGGCCTGCTGGAGTTCTTTGATCTTCATCCGGCACTGGTTCAGGATTTCAGTGTGCCCTTTGCTGGCAAGGCTGGCGGTGATCCAGTTGTAGATTTTGGCATTCCTTTTCCTGGTGCAGAGATCCTGGAGGTTGGTCTCCTCCCCCCAGACCTCGATGAGGTCCAGGATCTCTGCACCAGTCCAGGCTGGAGCTCTCCTGTGTCCCTGGCCAGTGGCAGCTGAGGGAGTAGCAGGAGTGCTAGCAGCCGTGGAAGGGTCCGAGGGAATGTTGGGGTCCATCATGCCTGCCTTGGATGCTGCTGTCTCGCACGGGGCTTTCAAAGCTGGCCAAGTGTGAGAAGCCCTTCTCCTGCTCCCGGGATTTTTAAGCTCTGTAGGAGGAGGGGAGCAGTGGAGATGCCAGGTGTGGCCGGAGTGGTCAGAGCTGCAGCTGTGAGAGGCCTCTGGAGGCCAATTATTTCAAAATAGCAGCACCGGAGCCTCCATACTAACACTATTGCAAAATAACGATTTTGAAATTAGCGTTATTCCCTGAGGAAAGCAGGAGTACAGATTTCGAAATAACATGCTTGGTAGTGTGGACACTCTGTCATAAATTCAGCCTAAGGGGGGGGGTATTTCAAAATAACACTCTAGCGTAGACCAGGGCATACTGTCTTATGGGACCCAATCACCTTTTCTCTACCAGCAGCCTCGCTCCTCCCCATCATGCACAATAGCCGTTCCAGCCCTGTTCAGCCCTGTATCTTTGGGGGAAAAATCATTGATATTTTTGCACCTGAGTGTAAAGTGTCATGGCATAAATCGATTTAGGAAGCTGAACATACAGGAATGACTTTGTTAGCCAACCCTTTAATGAAGATGGAAGACTTGCCAACTGTTTTGCATAACATACACTGCTGCTCTCTCTGTTAGGTATGTCTAGTGTGCCTGTCGCCATAGCAACTCCTAGAACAGCTTTGCAAGAGTAATGGAGAAAGGATGGCCACGAGCCAAAGGTGACTTGGGATTCAGGCAATCTAGGTCCAATTCACAGGGCTGACTTGCCACCTGACTTTGGGCAAGTCACTCTATCTCTCTGTTTCCCAAGCAGGCCCTTGGGGAGGCGCTCACATGACCCTAGCAACAGGACAATGCATTGAGTCTCCAAAGTTTAAATATGCAGAGTGCTACTATCCTACCTGATAGAGTCCATGCTGCCTCCAGCCTCTGTCTGCCAGGCCCAAAACAGAGCGTGACAGTTGCTTCCCCTTACCACAGGAGCTGGTGAATGCTGTTCTCCATGGTTGAGAGCTGACTATCTACCCTGCACCCAGTCCCCTGGCCCGGGCTAAGGATGTAACATCTCATTGAATTGGCTAACTAACCGATTAAAGGGGGGTGAGTAGGGAGGGCTGCTCCAGCCCAGACGGAGCCATCCCCCTGCCCGCTGCTGGGCTGGAATGTGCCCCCCTGTGGTAGGCAGAGGCTACACTGGCTGGGATGCCGGAGTCACCACTGCCTGCAGCAGGCCAGGGCACCCCGCAGGAAGGGGCTGCTCCAGCATCCTGATCGGGCGCATTGCAGGCAGGGGCTGCTGTGGCATCCTGGATGGAGTAGCCACTGCCTGTGTGGCCACAGGCAGGAGCTACACTGGAGCAGCCTCTGTTCATAGCAGTCCCCCTGTTGGGGCTGGAGCAGTGCCCCCTGCCCACGGCTGGCAGGGAATTCCTCCAGCCCCACTGATTAACTGGTTAATCAGTTAAACCTTCACATCCCTAGACTAGGCTGAGCTCCTCCTCTCAGGTGACTGTGTCTTCCAGTCAGAGGAGAGTAGCAGCAGTAGGTTGCGTGGGATTTTCTGCCTCCTCTTTAGCCAGCCATGTCCTGGACCAAGGGCTAGGTTCTTCCACACCATCACAACATGGAGTGGTTCACGAGAATACTAACAAATTATAGGCCTAATGCTGCTCCCACTAGAGTAGAAGGAAGAACAATGGGGCAGTTGTGGGCCCAGTGGGAATTAAGCAAATAACTTTTTAAAAAAAATTGTGCCTGCAACGTATGTGCTCCTACCTCTGGTACACTAAACCACCTTGTATCCGGGCTTAGCCTGTGTGAGAGCTGGGCGTGCAAACAGGTCACTGATTTGCTTAAAAACATTTGCATGCTTAGGAAAATAGGAATGGTATTAGCATGTGCAATTGCCCAAGTTGCACATGCAAGTGTGAATGCTTATTCTTAATGCTGGTTGAACAGAGCAGGAGTGAAGCAATGCTAACCAGACTCATGAATGGGCGGGGCGGGGCGGGGCGGGGCGAGGGGGAGTGAGTTGAAAAGTGCTGTAAGAGGAAAAGGCAGAGGCTGGAATGGGAAGTATAGAATAAATTGATGTAGGGCAGGATTGGGTGGAGCACACAGGATTAATTAATTGGCATTTGTATTTTTTGAAACCACCCACTGCACCCAAGAAAAGGAGACTAGTGAAAGCAGATAACATTTTATGCAAATTTAAGATCAATCTGTTCTTTTGTCACAAGAATTTGGCATGTGGCAGACAGGGAAAGTGAGATACTGAGAAATACAGGGACTGAAGTGTGACTGTGGGAGATGTAGGTTCTGAACATCTCTCATTATGGGCTAACTTATTCAGTCACCCAACTTTGAAAATCTTGATCTTAATTCCTCTATCTATAACATCGTGGCCCAATAGCTAGTGCATAGGCTTGTGGCTTAGGAGAGCTGGGTTCTTTTCTGGCAGTGTCACTGACCTTACATGAGTTTTCTCATTTGTAAAATAGTGAGGAGTGCCTCCTTCTTTGTAAAGCATTTTGTGACCTACTGAGGAAAAGCAGTATGAGAGCCAGGCATTGCTATAATCAGTAAGTTATGTATAAGGCTGTACATGAGCACAGTATTGTTAGGATCAGTCTGTGATAGAAGTGGGGAAGATTCAGTTCTAGTCAATTCAATAATACCCTGATGGGATGAAAAGTGTTGCCAAAGTGTAAAAAGGACAGTGTGTCCATCAGAGGCTGACAGACAAATCAAGTATCTGTCTTGGACAGGGATTCTTATAGCTGTCTTTGGATTTATCTCCTGTGACCATTTGTCATTGTTATCCAATCTTGATTTACTGCCAGACTCCCAACTCTGTTGTCACTCTTCTTTCTCCCAGGCTGATGCAGTTTTTCCTTCTCACTACACAACAGGAGACTTTGATCACATTTTGAAAAGAGACTTAAGGGGGTCAGGGGATATGAAAGAGGTCTATAAAATCATGACTGGTGTGGAAAAAGTGAATAAGGAAAAGTTATTTACTTATTCCCACAATATAAGAACTAGAGGTCATCAAATGAAATTAATAGGCAGCAGGCTTAAAACAAACAAAAGGAAGTTTTTCTTTACTCAGTGCACACTCAACCTCTGGAACTCCTTGCCATAAGAACATAAGAACATAAGAACGGCCGTACCGGGTCAGACCAAAGGTCCATCTAGCCCAGTATCCTGTCTGCCGACAGTGGCCAGCACCAGGTGCCCCAGAGGGGGTGGACCGAAGACAATGATCAAGCGCTTTGTCTCCTGCCATCCCTCTCCAGCCTCTGTCAAACAGAGGCCAAGGACACCATTTTATCCCCTGGCTAATAGCCTTTTATGGACCTAACCTCCATGAAATTATCTAGCTTCTCTTTAAACTCTGTTATAGTCCTAGCCTTCACAGCCTCCTCTGGCAAGGAGTTCCACATGCTGACTACACGCTGTGTGAAGAAGAACTTTCTTTTATTAGTTTTAAACCTGCTACCCATTAATTTCATTTGGTGTCCTCTAGTTCTTCTATTTAGGGAACTAATAAATAACTTTTCTTTATCGGCCCTCTCCATACCACTCATGATTTTATACACCTCTATCATATCCCCCCTCAGTCTCCTCTTTTCTAAACTGAAAAGTCCCAGTCGCTTTAACCTCTCCTCATATGGGACCCGTTCCAAACCCCTAATCAATTTAGTTGCCCTTTTCTGAACCCTTTCCAAGGCCAAAATATCTTTTTTGAGGTGAGGAGACCACATCTGTACACAGTATTCAAGATGTGGGCGTACCATAGTTTTATACAGGGGCAGTAAGATATTCCGGGTCTTATTTTCTATCCCTTTCTTAATAATACCTAGCATCCTATTTGCCTTTTTGACCGCCGCTGCACACTGTGTGGAAGTTTTCAGAGAACTGTCCACGATAACTCCAAGATCTCTTTCCTGATTTGTCGTAGCCAAATTAGCCCCCATCATACTGTACGTATAGTTGGGGTTATTTTTCCCAATGTGCATTACTTTACACTTATCCACATTAAATTTCATTTGCCATTTTGTTGCCCAATCACTCAGTTTGGTGAGATCTTCTTGGAGTCCCTTACAGTCTGCTTCTGTCTTGACTATCCTAAACAGTTTGGTATCATCCGCAAACTTTACCACCTCACTGCTTACCCCTTTCTCCAGATCATTTATGAATAAGTTGAACAGGATTGGTCCTAGGACTGACCCTTGGGGGACACCACTAGTTACCCCTCTCCACTCTGAAAATTTACCATTTATTCCTACCCTTTGTTTCCTGTCTTTTAACCAGTTCTCAATCCAAGAAAGGACCTTCCCTCTTATCCCATGGCCATGTAATTTACACAAGAGCCTTTGGTGAGGGACCTTGTCAAAGGCTTTCTGGAAATCTAAGTATACTATATCTACTGGATCCCCCTTGTCCGCATGTTTGTTAACCCCTTCAAAGAACTCTAATAGATTAGTAAGACAGGATTTCCCTTTACAAAACCCATGTTGACTTTTGTCCAACAAATTATGTTCTTCTACATGCTTCACAATTTTATTCTTTACTATTGTTTCGACTAATTTGCCCGGTACTGAAGTTAGACTTACCGGTCTGTAATTGCCCGGATCGCCTCTAGAGCCCTTTTTAAATATTGGTGTCACGTTGGCTACCTTCCAGTCATTAGGTACGGAAGCCGATTTAAGGGATAGGTTACAAACCACAGATAATAGTTCAGCAATTTCCCATTTGAGTTCTTTTAGAACCCTTGGATGAATGCCATCCGGTCCCGGAGATTTGTTAACATTAAGTTTTTCTATTTGTTCCAAAACCTCCTCTAATGACACTTCAATCCGGGACAGTTCCTCAGATTCATTACCCACATTCATTGCCAGAGGATGTGGTGAAGATTAGGACTTTAACAGGATTCAAAAAGAGCTATATAGATTCATGGACGTAAGGTCCATCAATAGCTATTAGCCAGGAATGGTGTCCCTAGCCTCTGTTTGTCTGGAAATGGGTGACAGGAGAGGGATCACATGAGGATTACCTGTGGTGTTCCCTCCCCCTGCGGCATCTGGCATTGGCCACTGTTGGCAGACAGGATACTGGGCTGGATGGACCTTTGGTCTGACCCAGTATGGCCGTTCTTATGTTGGATATCAGAGAAGAAAATGTCTGTTTCAGCCTCTCTTCTGTCACATTATCTGTAATAATCATTCTACTCTTAGCCAGCACAATGATTTGTATCTCCATCTCTAGGTTATGGTCCCAGTGTTTGGATCTGGTAAGAGTCTACTCTAACTTTGGGTATTTCACTGAGGTGAAGTAATCTGCTCTTGGGAGTTCAGTGCAAGGTCTGGTAATGTTCTGGCTTGGTTTTGATTTGTTGCCCCCATGACACTGTATTGCTTTTAAAGTTGGATCTTGTGAGCGTCACTCTGATTAGGGTGCTGCTTGCTGCACTGAAAAGCAGAGGTGGTTGAAAATTGTAATTTCCAGCCTGCCAGAAATTCTGATGTTTCCATCCCAAATCAGGACAAAAGATCAAATTATGTAATATTTTTCACGGAATGAAAAGCACTGAAAAAATGTTGATTCGCTCTGTCACAGAGTTGGCCCAACTGGTAGGTGGCTGCCAATTCCAGCTCCCCAATTAACTGGCCCTTTGGTGTCAATCTTCTCCAACCTTCTCTGGTCATGGCTCAGAAAGGTCAGCCAGCTATTCTTTTGACAGGCTTCCTAGCCCTCAGTCCTTTTCAGCCCCTTGGCACTGAGTCAACAGGTCAGCGCCACCACCGATTTCCTGATAATACCTCTCTCCTTCCAGGGAGAGCCTGTAGAGAGACTTCTGAAGCCTTCCCCAGAGGCCTGCTCCTGTCTCTTTTTCTCAGGCAGCTCTATCACCTCTGCTCTTTGTCCTGACTAAGGCTATGTCTAGATTGCAGGCTTCTTTCAAAAGAAACTTTTCTGGAAGAGATCTCCTGAAAGAGAGCGTCCACACTGCAAAAGCACATTGAAAAAGTGATCTGCTTTTTCAAAAGATAGCATCCACACTAAATGGACGTTATCTCGCATTTAAGCTGTGATTACTATGGGCGGAGTGGTCACCAGGGCACCTGTGCTTTTTCCTCTTCTTTCGAAAGAACTCCCTCTTCCCCGTCCACACACGCCTTTTTCTGAAAGAGATCTTTCCAGAAAAAGGCTTCTTCCTTGTAGAATTAGGATTACCAATTTTGGAAAAAAACCCTCTGTTCTTTCGATTTCCTTTCGGAAGAATGCAATTGCAGTGTGGACGCAATTGAAGTTTTTTTGGCAAAATGGCTGGTTTTTAGAATACCCTGATTCTCAAAGGCTGCCCTCAGCAGGCCTCCCCCTTTATAGTCCCAGGTGCTGGACCTGCTTGATTTACTGTGATACTCTCCAAACATGATTTTTCTAGGAAATTTCGAGGACCCAGCTTCCACCCCCCCCTCCCTCACTGCAGATCGGCTTTTCAAAATCCCCTTTGAGTACAGAATGTCATGATTTCAAAATCTTTCACAGAGCAAAAGTACCAGTGCCCCATTTGGAATTCACAATGTGTCAAGCTCAGATTTCAACTCAAGTTCTGCCATTCCCGGTTCTTGTGACACCGAATTCATGTTTTTTTCTTTTAGACTTGGCACAATTATTTTAAAAGCACATCTAAGAGAGAGAGTTTGTAAATTATTATTCCACATAACTGGTGAACATCTGATGGTGTGAACCCTCTTGACTAACGTGGGAGTTGGAAGATGTACGGTGAATGAAAAGATGCTTTTATATCACATAAAAAAGACTGGCTGGGATACAATAATTTCTTATGAATCATGTAATTGTCATTTTACAGGCAATATAATAGGATCCTTTTAAAACAATTTTGTTATCCCTTTAATAATGGGAAGCACAACTGACTGGATGGTCCTCACAGACTGTTCCGCTCACAGACAAAGAAACATTCTTAGCAGCCAGTCAGAATTCTTTGCCCTTCTGGGAGGTGCACAAGAAAAAGACACTTTTAGGATATGTCAGCACTCTATGTACATACCCACAGCGTTCCCCACCATCCCCCAGCACAGGTACACATTGCAATATGGCTGGTGACACACTGCTCAGGCAAGTCTAGTGTGGGTGTGGGAATGGAGCCTTTTCCCTCCACTGGGAAAGGGTCTGCCAGTGGGGAGGCAGTTGGGAAAGGCTCAGCTTTTTCCCATTGTATCCACCCAGCCAGTGTCTTTCCTTACCACAGAGCCTTTCCCTGGTCCTCGTAGCTACACACCTCAGTGTGGGCACAGCAGGCTTTTCATGGTGGCGTGTAGCTACCCAGACCCTACACACTGCCACCTGCACTGTGTAGTGTAGACAGAGTCTGGTGAAGGGCCTACATGTTCAAACTGCCTCCTGTTGGGTGCTGAGCACTCTCAGCTTGTCAGGCATTCAGTCCTTGGCAGGATCAGGCTGTAATAAGGATTCTTCAACATGCGGGGCATCCCCATTGCTGTTCGTGTGGTGAGGAGTTAGTTGCTTGGGAGAGATGTAAAGCATTCATGCATTGCTCACAGCGGTAGGTAAATGGGACTTGCTATTCTGGGATAGGTTGTTAGTCCATCAAGCCTGGAGGTTACTTGATGCTGCTGAGGATGATCTAAAAATAAGACATGGAGCCAATTATGCAATGATCAACATGGAAAAACATTCCTTCCTGACTCCTGAATGATCAGCTTTACACCTTGCAGCATGAGATTTGATTGTCCTTATCTTAACATGCATAACTACAGATATTATTAGTAATAAAAATCCTCTGACCTTTTTAGTATAAATATGTAAGGAGAGTCTGAATGAGCTCTCCACTGACATCTAGTGGTGAGCTGTGGAAGAGGACTTCAGGAGCTGAACTCCTTTGCATGGGCACATGCTGACTAGGTGATCAGCATGACGGGGTTGCTTGCCTCAATCATTTTTGGCTGGTATAGGATCACCAGCCTCCTTGTTATTGGGGCAGAAGTAATAACGAGTGGTTATCCATCATGTGCGAACTGAGGGCAGCATAACTGTACCTGGCACACCCTATTGGAGAGACTCACCCTCAACTGAACAGCACATGCTGGACCGGGGTCATGGCTTCCAAAGCCTATTGAGTTGTGAGATGATTTGGAGTGGGAGTGGGAGTTTTTCTTGTTTTCTAGAGTATAAATGAATTCTTTTAGGGTTAACAGAGAGTGTTATTACATTTTGCACAGCTGAAATAATTGATTCTCAGATCTAAGTTTTTTATTTATTTTGGGATAGTATTTCTGATGTAAGAAGATTATTTGGTGTGGCATCTGTGTTAAATGGAGCTCCCTGAGGACATCTTGGTGAAAGGGTGAAGAGGTGTGGGTAGCTGGTAAGGAGAAGCATAGCAGCCACCCCATAGGCTGGGGGTGAGGTGCTCCCAGCAGGGTGTTAACAAGTGCCTGAGCTGTGATGTATACAAGGTGCTTCCTTTCCCTCTCTTCCACCCAGGCTGGGAGGTGAACTCTGCAGATGAGCTTGTGAACTCTGGGCTGCATTAACCAAGGACAGCTAGGCTATGTCTACACTCGCGGCTTCTTGTGCAAGTATGGCCGTTCTTGCGCAAGAATCTGCAGAGCATCCACACTGCCCACCCGCTCTTGCGCAAAGAAATTTACAGTACGGCGTGGTAAGAGATGGCTCCTTGTGGAAGAGTTACGGTCTTTTTTAACAGGTGTAAGCCCTCTTGCGCAGGAGCTCTTGTGCAAGAGGGCAGTGTGGACGCTCGGCAGGGATTTCTTGCGCAAGAAAGCCCTATGGCTAAAATGGCCATCAGAGCTTTCTTGCGCAAGAGAGCGTCCACACTGCCATGGATACTCTTGCGCAAAAGCACAGCTCACACATGGCAGTGTGGACGTTTTCTTGCGCAAGACTTCTTACACAAGAACCCTTGTGCAAGATGTTCTTGTGCAATAAGCCGCCAGTGTAGACATAGCCCTACTGTGAGTGGGGTGCACAGAAGGAATGGGAATGCTGAAGGGATTTATGGGCTTTTGGACTTAAGAACCTGAAGGGAAAGGACACTGCCCAACTTACTCATGGTTAATGTCTATGAACTCTAGGGCTACGTCTACACTGCAGGCTTCTTGCGCAAGAACGCATCCACACTGCCATGTGCTTTTGTGCAAGAGCGTCCATGGCAGTGTGGATGCTCTCTTGTGCAAGAAAGCTCTGATGGTCATTTTAACCATAGGAGTTTCTTGTGCAAGAAACCCCTGTTGCCCGTCCACACTGCCTTCTTGCGCAAGAGCTCTTGTGCAAGAGGGCTTATGCCTTGTGGGGAGAGGAATAACTCTTGTGCAAGAAGCCCTCTGTTCCGATGCTTTGCTGTAAATTTACTTGTGCAAGAACACGTGTGCAGTTAGACGCTCTGCAAGTTTTTGTGCAAGAACATTCGTTCTTGCACAAAAAGCCTGCAGGGTAGACGTAGCCTAGTTGTGGTGTTTTCCCAAATTAATGCTATTACTTCCCTCCTTTTATTAAAGGAGTTTTCCACCCTCTGACTCTGCTTGCGAGAGGGGAAGAATTGCCTCTAAGAAGTGCCTAGGGGGTGGCGTATCCCAGGTCACTGGGTGGGGGTTTGAGCTGGTTTGGTTTTTTATTGTTGAAAAAGAAACTTCGAATACTGAACCTGGCCCTTGTTGCTGCCACCTCTGTCTGGCAGAATGGTTGCAAATATAAGCTCTACATAAGCAGGAGCTGATAAGCAGTGTTGTTAGGCTGCTGGGCTTTCTAGGGGTTATTACAGAGGCAACTGAATATGATGATATTCAGAAATATTCTGAAACTAATCCAGATCCCACTGAAGTTAAGGGTAACATTTCTGATTTTAGGGGAGTGAGAGCAGGTTCTTTGTATCAGCAATTTCACTGTTATCCAGCCTCCTCCTTTTCTCCTGGGGAGAAACTAAATACTGTAAGTAGACAAGTCTTAGTAAATTTAAGATGATGTAATCTAAGATCAGTGGCAACTATGGGGGGAGGGACACAAGGGGGACATCTGCCATATGACCCTCCTCATGCCACCTCCCCGTGCCACCTCCAGCCCAGCGGTGATGGGGGAGGGGGAGGAAGCCGAGCCACTCAGCCCCATCCCTCTTTGCTCCCTCTGCTCCCAGCCATGTCACATCACTTCCCACTGCCAGTGAGTGTGCAGGGGGGCCCAATCCCTGCTGCCCCCGCTAGTCCCCCAGACTGTGTCACTTAGGGGAGGAAGCTTGAGAAAGGGGGTGAAACCACCCTCTGCACTTACAGGGGAAGAAGAGTGATGCTGATGGCTGGTGGAGCAGGCTGGGGCCGGGTCACTCTGCTTCCTGCTGCTGGCGGTGAGCGTGGGGGGCAGTGACCTCTGCTGCTGGCGCCAGGCCCCTTGCTAGTCCCCTGAGTTGCCCTGGATCCCATGGGGACCCCAAAGTGCAGGACCTGGGATGGCTCTGTCTGCCAGCTGATGGCTCCTTGCCCTGTCCAGTGACATCAGGGGAGGCACATGACCCTTCATCATCCCTCTCTAAAGTGGTGTAATAAAGGGGCCAGAGGAAAGATTAAGTTAAACCGATCTGACCCTTTTGTGACTTTGACACACAATAGCTCAGCTGTGATTTTCTGGGACAGGTGAAAGTGATGGAACTGTAGGAACAGAAATATAATATCAAGGGCCATATTTTCCAAAATGCCAAACATGCCGCTGTAGGTATAAAGAATCGTTGTATGAGCAAGATATGTTGTTGCATGTGCAAAATGAGTGAGTGTATGCATGTATACAGAGCAGTAAGTGTTTTGACATGTGGAAAACAGGCTTTATGAAGTCCCTTAGGCAGCAATTAATGTATTTCAAAATAGTATTTCAGGAGTGTGTTGAATATTTAGTGGGCAAACATGAAGGTTATATGTGTGGTGGTCCCAGGAATTTGGGAAGCCGCCCCCACGGAAATCAGTCAGATATGCAAAATGTTTTCTCCAGTGAGAAAAACAGAAGCAGCAACAATATGAATTATATCTTCCATTCACCTCAGCTCAGTGTTAGATGAATGGTTCAGGCCCTGAGTAAGCAGAGCATTTAAGCATGTGCTTAGGCTCACACTGAGCTTTAAACATTTTGCTGAGCTGGGGATTTCTTTCCAACATTAGAACATACATAGTCCTTAAGCAAAGGATTCTAAGGAAGACATAGCTGTAATTTTAATAAAAATGTGCATTCTTTAAAGTATACATTGATATTAAAATATACATGTCACTTGGTAGCAATGTTCAATAAAATCATTATTCACACAAGTGGAATATTAGGACTTGGTAAGATGAGCTGAATTTTTAGAAGTGTGTTTCAGACACAGCTCTTGTAATGAGTATTTCTGCTTACATCAGTGTGAAGCAGGAAGCTAATGGAATTACAGTAAATGTAAACCTCATATAAGACAGAGCAGAATCAGGCATTATAATTGATGTCACTCTCATGCTCTGAGTTTATTCAGAATGAACTCTCCTTCTCCCTGTAGCTCTCCATGCAGGATTTTCATGCTATAGTATAGAGAGATAAGGGGTTTCAGTTTCCCTTTTCCACTCCCAGTCTTCCACTCTAGAAAGTGCCATGTGGATCTTGGGTTTGAGCAAGTGGTTAATAGAAACTGGAGCTAAAACAGACCAGTTAGCTCAGCTAGCCCTGGTCTACACAAGAACTTTATTTGAAATTACCCCCGCCAAGGTCGAATTTATAAGCGGAGCATCCACACTCCCAAGCCCGTTATTTCGAAATAACAGGCTGCAGAATTCAAAATCCGTACTCCTGCTTTTTGTCATGAATAACGCTAATTCTGAAATAGCTATTTCAAAATAACAGCAATGTGGACACTCCGGTGCAGCTATTTCGAAATAGCTATTCCCCAGAGTAATTCAAACTAATTACTCCCCAGTGCTTCCTGGCCTCTAAGTCCGAGGTAGCACGTGCACATTAACAGAGCCTGACTTGGACTAATTTCAATGCTTCCCCGTAGTGAGGACACACTAGTTCAAATTTCTTAATTTGGGAATTCTTAAGCAGAATTTAGTAATTTCAAAATAGTTTCCTAGTGTAGACATGGCCTTATTCTATCCTCTTGGACCAGAATTGTCCACTATAGTACATCCTCCACTCTTTTGTCCAGTACACTTCTAAATAGATCAAGCAACTTCTTTCAGCTGAAGACTGATTCACAGGCTTGTAGGCCTCACTCTTCAGTTTAAATTTTAATTAGTTAAAATTAATTTAGTTACCCCACTACACACCCATATCTCAGAGCAGCAGTTCCTGAATGTAATTGGTGTTGTGCCTGGGAGGGAAAGCTGGGGAACAACTAGGTTCATGTTTTACTCCTGGAGACTGACTTCTGTAGGGTAAGATTAATGGCTACAGATTTGAGGTTAATGTGTCAGCAGAATTTGCCAGTAGTTTTTGCAGATCCCTCATAGTACATTGGGCCTGCAGTTACGCAATGCAGTATAGGAGAGAGCTCCACAACGTGCAGACAAAGACATGGCAATAAGGCCCCAATTTTTTACTAGCCTTTTTCCTTCTTCATTGTGAGTGTTAACACTGTCCCAGGCTACTTGCTGAATGCTCTCATCTATTACAATAGTAGCTAGAGGCTCCAGCTGCGATCAGAGTTGTAGGGCCAGTGATGAGTCACAATAAAGGACAGGCCTTGCTCCAAAGAGCTTACAGAGATCTATCAAGGAGCAGCGCTAGAAGAGTATCCCTGCAGTGATAGCATCTTACTATAAATCAGTGGTCTCCAAACTTGTTATGCTCAAGATCACTCTTTAAATGTCAAGGCAACCCAGGATCCACGCTGCCCCTTCCCGAGGCCTTGCCCCTTCCCAAGGCTCCACCCACTCCATTATCCCCTCTCTCTCGCACTTTCCCCCACCCTTACAACCTTCCACTGGGCTAGGACAGGGGGTGCAGGCTCTGGGTGGGGACAGAGGGATTTGGGAGTGGGACAGAGTGAGAAGTGCAAGCTCTGGGAAGGGATTTGGGTGCAGGGGGGGACTCCAGGCTGGTGCAGAGTCTTGGGGTGTGTGAAGGGGTTCAGGGTGCTGTGTCTGGGAGGGGGCTCCAGGCTCAGGCAGAGTGCTGGGTTGTAAGAGGGGGTGGAGAAGGGGCTGCTGGCTCTGTGAGGGGACTCCAGGCTGTAGCTGAGTGTGGAATTGAGGGGTGCTGAGCCAGCTCCCAGGCTAAGGATAAACCCCCGGAATGCCTGTGGGAAGCAGGGCTTTGCATTTCCTCCCTCAGTAACCCCTAGCATGCAGTAGAGCTGCCTCCCAGGCTGGAGGCCCAAGGGAAAAGCCCACAGGTGGACACACAACAGGGCTTGATCGAGTTTGCTTGACCACAAGCCCTGTAATGGGGTGGTCGGGGCTGTTGCCTAACTCCATCTGTGCTCCTACCTGAGGCAGCACCTTCTCCTTAATGCTTGTAGGTACCTGACCCAACTCCCCTGGGAAGCTGGCTAGCTGATTTGTTCTCCTTCCCTCCCTTTCCCCGCTCCCTTCCTGGAACTCTCTGCTGAATACACAGGGGCAATCCATGCAAGCAGCCTTGCCTCTCCTCCTGAGACTCAGAGGCCACTCAGAGAAATAACTTCTTGCTGGCCAGATCCATCACTTGGCACAGCAGCTGGACCAGCTCTCTCTCATCAGATCCCAGTTTAGCCCCCCCCCCCCCGAGCACTAGCAGTTTCCTTGAACAAGATCACAGGATAGTCAGGAGGGGGGAAGGTGGGGGCCAGGAGTGGTAACAGCAAAGAGTGGGAGGAAAAGGCAAGAGCACCAAGAGAAGTGGGGAGGAGAAGAGTAGCAGAAATGGAGGGGTAAGTGACTGAGAGGTCACAGGAATGAAATCTCTTCTGGTTGGCTGTGGAAAGGAAGCGCCCTGATCCATTAGGCATTGCTGGGACTTGTTCTGTGCTGCACACAGCTGATGGGCATTTTTCTGCTGACTCAGAGGATGGAACCTAGTAACAATTCAAAGCCGGGAGCCCATGCCCCTCTCAACACTTCCATGTCCCTTTAAGCACCTTTGAAAGTAAAGCCAACAACCCCCACTGAGAAGGCATCCAGGAAATCAGCCTGGGGCTACCGTGGCATGCAGCTGGTACTTTAACATTCGCCGAGGCTCTGTTAAAGTGCACTGTCTGCTACTGGAAAACAGAGGGAGGAGGGGGGAGATGAGGGACTGAGATGAAGATCAACTGTCAGAGCTTCCGTGATCTACTGATCGATTGGTTGGGAACAGCTGCTATAAGTGGAGCATGTTAAAATATGAACAAGCTATGTACAGAAAGGAGGTATGTGTAGCTGTCCATGGTACCACTAGGAATTCAAACAAGATCTCTTGACACTACCATCCAGCCTTCTCACTGAATAGTCCTGGAAAACTAGCCTGGTTCTGGTATGAGAAAATGAGCCAAATTCTGATTTTTAGTTAGTGGTGTAAATTTGGATTAGTTTTTTTAAATGTGGTTAGTGGGCCACAAGAGTCTATGGCATTCCATTGCTGCTGCTTTGAAGTCCCCCCCTCTTCTCCCTCCCTTGCTGCCTCTATCTGATAGAGGCAGCAAGGGTGGGGGGGGAAGCGACTAGTAGCATTTGCTTATCGGATAGTCAACTACTCCTTCACATCCCTAGTGTGGAGCACATCCTAGTAGAGGGACTGGCTCATGGAAACCTTCCTTTTCATTCTTGATTGTCTAATCCATTGCATAGATCATCTTCCACTGGGGCCTGCAAAGTATCTCCAGGGCATTCACAGCAATTGCTGACATGGAAAAGTAATACTGATAAAGTATTTAGTTTACTTCTAGCTTCCTTCAATGCAATTTAGAAATTGAAAACCAGGAGGAGAGACAGCACATGTGATCACCGAGCTCTGGGGACCTCTGATTTTAGAAATAATGAGCAAGATCCTCTATAAATGTAAGTTGACATACATCCACTCAAGTTTTCCTTGCAAGTGTCTACAGGAAAAGAAAATATATTGGGCCAGCTCTTCAGTTGGTAAAAATCCATGTAAGTTCATTTTAGTCTCCCACATACCTATTTTTTTTCTATTTATGTTTCCCTCAATAATCATAACAACAACCTTTTTTTTAAAAAAGAGGAACCAATAAAAAAATTACAGTTGACTCAGCTCTAGAAATTCCTCTAGCCATTGTTCCCTGTTGTTCTGCTTTGTAGTTCAGAATCTACAGACACTGTCTGCTTTGTGCGTGTGCCTTTGCAAGTCCACTGAAGTTATTTGAGTTAATCTGGTTCACATTTGTAGTGATTCTTTGGCCAGATAGATCATATTTTACTTTCCATAGCCACTTTTCATTTCTGCTGAGGTATTCTCCTTTGCTGTTACTGGTCAATAAGGCTTTGGGTTGTATAGATTAAACAGGACATTATTTTTCTCACATTCTTTGATATTTCAAGCTCAGGAAACAATTTTTCAGCTTTCAGAGTGACTTTTTGGTGGAAATAAAATGCCACAACTTGTGGGAGGGTTAAATATCTGGTATGTCATGATTGACTGGGCTTGGTATAAAAATGTTAAATAGAACATTCTGCATTGCAAAATGGAGATCATGCATCAATGTACCTGTTTGGTTTGGGAAGCTAATGGTTTACTGGACTGGCTTGCAATGATCTTTTGGCACTCAGATATTTCAGTGGTGGGCAGAATAAAACAGTTGTAAATATGTTTTGTTCCATTGTGCATTTAAAAAGCAATTCTCAGACCATATGAACCTCTCTAGTTATAACTACAACAAAGAAGTATGTCACTTTAAGAAATGCTAGAGTCACAACCAGTTCACTTGGGGCTGGGGTGGGGAAATTTTTTGGATCAGGGGCTTCTGACTGCATGGGCTATACAAATACACCCAGGAACCTAGGTACTTAATCGGGTGGTGAGGCTATGAGGAAGCCCCCATTGGGCAGCTTTGCTGCTATTAGGGTTTTGGGTAAAATTTTCAGTCACCCAAGTAACTTAGGAGTCTAAGTTTGATTTTTAGAGAGTTAGGCACTTAAATTACATTCATCAAAGGACTTAAACTCTTGAATCACCTAGGAACTTTTGAAAATGTTACCTGTAGACATTGCTATACATTATTGCCATTATATATTAAAATATTCACCCAAAAAGAACACTGCAAACAGTAGATCAGAAGTCAGTTCTCCCCACAGATGACAAAAAAGGGACAATTATCAACAATGAAGAAATAAAACCTCTCCAGCTCTGAGGCCAAGGTAAGGCTGTAACCCCACAGAGGCACTACTGCTACTTTTCATGAGAACAGCTACAAACCCTATCCCACTGCTCTGAGATGTATAGAAACAATACGTCATGGTTTGACACTGTGGTGCTGTATGATTGGAACATGGCCATTTACATAATGGCTGTGTCTACATTGGCAAGATTTTGCGCAAAAGCGATCGCTTTTGTGCAAAATCTTGCCACCTGTCTACACTGGCCACGAATATTTGCGCAAGAACACTAACCTTGTAATATACAAAATCAGTGCTTCTTGCGCAAATACTCTGACGCTCCCGCTCTGGGATAAGTCCTCTTGCGCAAGTGTTCTTGCGCAAGAGGCCAGTGTAGACAGGTAACATCAATTTCTTGCGCAAGAAAGCCCGATGGCTAAAATGGCCATCGGAGCTTTCTTGTGCAAGAGAGCGTCTACACTCGCACGGATGCTTTTGCGCAAAGGCACATGCCAGTATAGACGCTCTCTTGCGCAAATACTTTTAACGGAAAAACTCTTCCGTTAAAAGTATTTGCGCAAAATCATGCCAGTGTAGACGCAGCCAATGAGTGTTGCCACTGTTAGACAATTGCAACAAATCTTGTACAAAATGTATCATGTAACGTGACAATGGAAAAGTTTTGATGAGAACTCTGTGCGGATACAAAATTTATATCCGTATCCACATCCATAGCTGCAAAAATGAGCCATGAATATTCACATCCACAACCACCTGTGTGCATACCAGTTGACATAAAGTGGATATCTGTGGATTTGCAGGGCTTAAGTTATCATTTGCTGAGCATGCTTCATTTTTGTATCTGAAGTTACGAGTATTGGCTATATAGATCTATATTTAATATGTGCTGTGATCCTGAATAATACCCTCCAGGTATAATCTTCATGGAAGCTAGACATACAGCACATCGTGAACGAGCTGTTCGAGTTGATGGCCCATTAAAGAACACCTAACTCTCATAATGCATCCCTATGAACATATTAGCAAAATATGGGTAATTGCTGCTCCTATGAGTCATCAAAGCATACAAAAGGACCCTGAAAGCATCTCCATAACTCCATTTTGCCTCTTTTCTGCTCTGATTTCTGGACTATGAATTTATACAAAAGGGAGCATGTCAGTCAATGGACTGAGAATCCTCTGATCTTTGGATGTTACCACTTGACAAACAAGCAGTCTGTAACATCCCTGCTAGAAACCCAATCCAAGAACTTTGGAATGACTGTATGTATGTAATTTCTTCGATATTTTAACTCACCCCTTCTTTTCTCTTATCAATAACTCTTTAAATACTAGATATGAAAGGATTAGCAACAGTGTGATTATTATATAAGATCTGAGGTCTATATTGACCTGGGGCCCAGAAGTTGATGGAAGCCTCGACCACTATTGCATTACAAATAAATAATAAAAATAAAAATGGTCAAATGTCCACTTCTGTGAATATAGGAGTTGCCCTGTCAGATCAGACCAAGGTTCCATCATTTCTCACATACTACTTCCATCAGAAGCGAATGCTTAAAACTTCAGTGAAAGGTAAAATGACACGTAACAATGAAAGAATCCAGAATGCACCCTACTAATTCCATACATGTGAGATGGAGATGAGCAGTTTCTTCCTTCTTGACCATGTGACAATCAGTCCTGAAGCATGAGATTTGATTTAATGTATAATTACAAATATTACTGGCTTTAAAATTATCTAGCCCTAAAAAAACACCAGTCAATCTCATAGACATTTAGTTAAGCCCTGATGTTCCAAATCTTTTAGTTTTGATTTTTTTCTGGAACACTAAAGTGAACCACTCTCTGCCTTCAGCTCCGGCATTAATATGACACTGACATGTAACAGTAACTGACAGGAAAGATAATTTGACAATCAAAACTGGGTTTCTGCACATACGTAAATGAAAGACATTTTTATTATTTGAAAAATGCAACAGTTTGGAACTGTGTGATGGACAAATGGGGTTAAATCCAGTAAATTACTGTTTTGAAAAACCAGCTAGATGGAAAGTTTTCGATATAAAGCTATGTAAATATTCTATTGCACTGCTAAAGCAGTATGCAAAAAAATACCATATAAGGTTCTATTCAACAGTGAACCTTTATAACAAAAATTTGTAGTAATATAAATAGGAGTCTACCAAATTAGCAGCCATGAAAAATGTGTCCTGGATCATGAAATCTGGCCTCCCCATCAAATCTGCTTTTTGTTCTTTTATATACTATATGGGAAAAGTATACCAAAGTACACAGCTTTTCTCTTCTGGGGGCCCTGACCCAAGGGGGGGGGTCACAAGACTATTTTAGGGAGGACATGGTATTGCCATCCTTCTTGGCTGCCTTCAGAACTGGGCAGCTGGAAAGGGGCAGTTGCTGGCTGAATGCCCAGCTCTGAAGGCAGCACCACTGTCAGCAGCAATGCAGAAGTAAGGGTGGCATGAGATGAATGCATCTGTGAATGTTGCTATTTATGCTGTTACTAACCCATGAAAAATGTGTCACTTCTCTGTGATTTATGTAGACCCCCCAAAATCAGACACTAATTCACTTGACACCACATCATATTGCAAAGGGTCTTTATTTTTTTTAGACATCCTGGCTGTCTGTTTCAGTTTGTTTTCTTCTTGCAAATAGCCTTTCTATGAAATCCTTTGAAATCCTTATAAAACCCCATATTATGCACGCCCACATACATTACACTGGAACTGTTTTATAGTAGTGTTAAAACAAATTTTACCGAGCTACCAAATTATTCTGGAAGCCTTGCAAAAACTGCTCAAAATTGGTGCAAATTAGGCGCGCAAGCTAGAATGATGAAATAGGAAAAGTTGTTTCTAATTTTTCATATTTATGGAAACTGTAACATATATTTGTTCACTCTTAGCCCAGGTCCACACTAAGGAGTTATTTCAAAATAACCTCCCCTTATTTCAAAATAATAAGCAGAGTGGCCACACTACTAAGCCTGTTATTTTGAAATAATGGGCTGGTTATTTTGAAATCTGTACTACTGCTTTCCTCAGGGGAATAATGCTTATTTCAAAATTGTTGTTGTGAAATAGCGTTAGTGTGGATACTCCAGTGCTATTATTTCAAAATAACTACCCCCTCAGAGTAATTCGAAGTAATTACCCCCCAGTGCTTCCTGGGGCTCTACATTGAGGTAGTGCATCCACAATAATGGAGCCTGTTTTGGACTAATTTTGAGGCTTCCCCATAATGGGAACACACTATTTCCATTTTGTTATTTTAGGAGTTATTAAATCAGTTTTAGTTATTTCAAAATAGTTTCCTAGTGTTGACATGTCTTCAGAGGGTAGCAAATGTGACATAAAAGAAGCTGAAGAAAAACTTGGATGCAACTTTTGGTATTTCTCAGCTGTGGCGTTTTAGGGTCACAGAATTCCCGGCCTTAATAGTAAGAAGATACCTCACATGCAGCTGGTAGACCAGAGAATCCACTGCAGCTTGTGGCATTCACTCCCATGGGAGCTAAGTGTACAGAACTAAATGTTTGACAATGCTGTCCCTCAGTAACTTCTCACACACATACACATTATCAACCTCAACTTCTTTCCTTCCCCATGCACACACACACACACTTTTATAATTGTTCCTTCAAATGACTTGGCAGGTGCACAGATGCTAAGGACCAGAGAAGTACTTAGAAGGTGATAGATGATTGATTCTCTAGGTCTAAAAGCTTTGTTTTCTTTTCATGCTTGGAATAAATACTTGCACTTCAACATGCTTTCCTATTTAGGAAGAAATCTTTGCTTGTGGTTAACCAGTGAATGCCTTAAATTAGCTACAAAAATGCACACAGAAAAACAGTAAGGGGGGGAGGGGCATATTCCCAGTTGAGATAGGCTGGTGTTGCTTCGCTGACTTCAGTAGGAAGACAATACCAGCTAAATGTCTGCTCTAGGGTAGCCTGGAGGTTTGTGTTCAAGACTTAGTGTCTTTCAAAGGGTCCCAGCCACATCTGTCATCCTTTCAGGTAGTTCCTTTTTGCTATGTTAATGAATGCTTCACCAGACCAGCGGGCATGGGGCAATCGCTCAGCTTCTTGGCTGAATTCAGTTTGGAAAAGGAAGCTTCTTAAAAAAAATGTCTTTAACTCTAAAGTGCCACTATGCCAGTGTTTCTCAGACTGGGTCCATGGAGCTGATCAACTCCCTTCCCTTCCTCCCTCCCTTCCACACAGGCTCCCTACCTGTCCTGGGTCCACATAGCTCCTAGAACTGTCTGTTAGGTCCCCACGGCCACTAGGCACATGGGCAGCCAGGGAGGTTCTGCGCACTGCCCACTGCCTCAGTGCTGCCTCCACAGTTCCCATTGGCCAGGAACAGTGACCAATGGGAGCTGCAGAAACAGTGTCTGCAGGTTCGAGGGCAGTGCATGGTGTCTCACTGGCAGCCCATGCTCCTAGGCCACTTCCTGAGAGTGGTGGTAAGTGTAGCCAGGATGCCACACCTTGGACCCCTTCTCTCACCGCAGTCCTTTGTCCCAGCCCTGAGCCCCTTCCTACCCCCCTTAATTCCTATTCCCTGGCTCCACCCCAGACCCCATCCCTTCAGCTGAAGCCTTCAATCCCCCTTGTACTGCAGCCCCCTGCTGCAGTGTGGATCTCCCTCCTGCATCCTAAGCCCCTCATTTCTGACCCCCACCCCAGAGCCCGTATCTTGAACCAGAGACTTCACCCCCTCCTGCACCCCAACAACTTGCACCATCCCAGAGTCTCTGCACATACCCCAAACTGCTCATCCCCCCTTAGAGCCCACACTCCCAGCCAAAGCCTTCACGCATGTCCCACATCCCAACCTTCTGCCCCAGCCTGGTGAAAGTGAGGGAGGGGGATAGAACAAGAGGGGGGCCCTCATAGAAGGGGCAGGGTGAGATCTTGGTGAAGGGATGGGGCAGGGGTCCCCAAAATTTTAAAATCAAAAGGGGGGGGCCCTTAGATTGCTAAAGATTGAGAATCACTGCACTATGCAATTCATATCAGACACCAAGGCATTCATGTGGGGCGCCAAAAGCATACGCTGAAATCCTTGAATGAAAGGCACATTATTTTTATTGTATTCCAGTAGCAAGAATTATAAATGTAAAAGTTCTAGGGGGGGGGTCAGGCTTACACAAGAGTCTGAGGGCTGAGTATCAGACAGTCCGTTCCGGATGATGCATTTAAAAGTTAACTTTCTCTACTGCATCTGTATACATTGGATACATTCGTCTCTGTTCCCAGCTGTCCCACACTTCTATACCAAGATCAGTTTACATGCTCAGCGATTTTGTGCTGTCAGGCTGCCTGTATCCCTTTTACCTGTCTGCTGCTGTCTGTTCCCTGTAATAGCTCACTGGATTGCAGTTGACATCCGTCTTCAAATCGTTGCTATGGCTGATTTGTTTAGTCCCATCCCTACATTTCATCATCTGAAATCTTATTTTCCTTCATGCTAACACATATATTTAGCACTGCGGCTTAGGCTGTAGTCTCCAGCTTGTTTTCTTTGAGTTGTACTGGTTTCAACACAGAATCCTTGAAGCTAGAAAATCTGACTCTTACATGGTCAGTAATTAGTAAATGGCTGCAATGGCTGGGTTTGGAACTGTGACCCAAGAGCTAACAAAACAAGACCACTGCACAGGCTCCCCCTGCCCCCAACTCCCCGGGAAAGGAAACAGCATGTGAGACACGCACTAATGTTGCTTAATGCATGGCTGGAAGGTGTTCAAACAGTACCATGATGAGCATTATATAAGCACTGGCATAGGCCGGTCTTATTTGCAGTCATGGTTAGCTCACCATCCAGATGTCATTGTATCACTATCCCATACGTGATGATCAAACTCATTATATGCTGCACCTTAACATATATGTTTCTCAAACCTGAAGAAGAGCGCTATGTAAGCTGGTCTTTCTCACAGGCTATAGCTCTCTAATATCCTGGGACTGATTCTCTAAAACAGCACTATCTTCATATGTCTGTAACGTCTTTTGCTACCTTCACTGTAGAAGGCACTTGGTTGGTGTGAACTTTTGATGATTTAGCCTTATCATAGTTGACAAATCTCTAGTCCCTACCAATTATGGACAGTAAACTTCACATATGGCAGCTGTAAGATTTGGGATGCTGAACAGGACTGGTTGAAAAAAATTCGAGTTCATTCCAACTGGAGTTTTGTCTAAATCAAATTTGTCTGCCGGAAACGAGAGGAAAAAGAAATTTTCTGTTGTGAACATCAGAAAGATTCATTTGGGCTCTAGTTGACCCAAAGCAGAATGTTTTGTTTTGTAGCCCTAAACTGATTTAGAAATTGTCATGCATCTATTTGAGAGACGGATACATTGCAGTGGTGGTGGAAGTGAATCCTGTATGTCTAATATTTTGTTTCAGTAAAAAAATGTGAAAAATATAAAGTTTTCACAGAAGGAAAAAAACCCTTTAATTCTATAAAAAGTGTGTAGCTATTTTGACTTTCTGGCCTGATTTGGCTGCCAAAAATATCACACTATTGGCAGTTCCCGTGAGAGAGAAATTTCGCTCTAGTACTGTACTTGTCACACAGCCTAGGATTAGTAGAATCCAGCCAATTCAGGACACAGATGACAGGCCTCCAGCCAAAATGGGGTTATTAAATGGCACAAGGGTATGAGTCAGTGAATTGGGCATTAGCCTGGGATACAGGAAAGCTGGGTCTATTAACTAATCTGGTCCATGAAACTTGGGCAGATCACTTCACCTTTCTGGGCAGTGTTTCACTTCTCATCTATTAAAACATTGCATTTTTGTGGCTCAAGCACTGTTTGCACAGCACCTAGAACAATAGAGTCACAAGCTCATTGTGTTCTCTAGGCCTATAGCAATATGAATAAGAAGAAATGGCATAGGTACCACGCCTTCTTCCTTAGCACAATCCCCCCTTCTGGGAGTAGAGGGCAGTCTGCTATTGGTAATGCCAACTCTTTGGTCACTGGAGATCTCATGACACAAGAGGAGAAGCGTTAGACCCACTGTCCTGTCTAAATTCACATATGGCTTAGAATAGTCTGCTAAGATTAATGCCACCTGCCTTGCTACAATTTTATTTCCCACTAGGGTTCAGCTAGTCTCATGGATATGAAGTTGTCTGAACACATCAAAATTGTACTTCTGCTTCAAGAATGTTATCTGGAGTGCATGAGGTTTTTTTTCTCCCATGTAATTTATTTTAATGGTGGAATGCAAACAAAACAACACAGGTTCAGGTGGACCGTTCAAGGCAATAATGATGGAGTGGGGCAAAAAAGAGTCAAGGAATGAGTTTGCACATTTTTCTCTTCTCATCTTCAGCACTTCTATAGTGTTGCCATGTATCTCCTTGAGAGGTGGACACATTGCAGTGGCAGGGAACGTGAATCCTGAATTTCTAAAGCACTTTGGGAGTCTTGGGGGATGATAGGAGATTAGACATTTGTGATGTTGTCATCTTTAGCGTAAAGTGGTCATCATGGAGCTCACTAGGTTTCCCAGCAGAGATGGAGATGGAGCCTATTTGTTAGGAGGGTTTTTTTTCCCTGTGTAATTTGTTGTGATGCAGTTGAACAAAAAGTTTGTCACTTTGCACTCTTGTGGGTAAAGTGGTTGGGGGGTTGTTTGCTCTGAGCATTCTCTTAGCAAAAATTTCCACCTCACTCTTGCTCTCCTTAAACTTTAATTATAGTTGTTAAATGACACCAGTGTCCAGTGGAGAAATGGGAGGGATTGTTGTAAAGTTATTATATGTGATTTGTAGCATCTGTAAGTGACATGCATGGCAACCTCAGCAAGAAATATAGCCCTCAATAACAGACTCGCAGATATACTACATAGTACAGGAAATAATAATATGCTGTCATATTTCCCACCCTCCTTATCAAAGACCTAAGGCTGTTGGCCAGAAAATAATAATGCCTCTATCTTACATAGAGGGTGTCATCCATAAGACCTCAATGGGGTTCACAAAGGAGGGGGTATCCTTATCCCCATTTTATAGATGGGAAAATTGAGGTATTGCAAGTGACTTGCCCAAAGATCACCTAGTAAAGCAGCATCAGTGGCAGCAATTGAACACAGGACTACTGATTCCCACATGAAGTGCTATCCATTCTTTCCCTTTGGCAAACTCTGAATGCACTTCACATACTTCCAATGGCTCTTAAAAGAAAACTGTGTTTCTGGAGTCTTGTGCATGAGATACAGTATCCCGGTTTGATAGATTAATGCTGCCATCAGCATTGTTTGGGGACTAGCGATTCCCTGCTGCAGCACACCCAAGACAAACACACACAGCTATTTTTATACAGCTAACAAGCAACTTAATTAAAAAAAATTGCAGGGGCTAAAAAAGAAGCCTAGTCTTTCCTTTTGATACTATTGGGATCCTTGTTCCTCCATGCCTGGGATTCATCTCAACTAATTAGCCAGGTATTGGCTTGTGTGCAGGGTGGGCACAAAGCAAATGTTGTAAAGAGGACAGGCAGCGATAATTACTCTCTTTTTCCAAAGTTTAAAAAAAACCAAACCAAACAATGCTTGCAGACGAAGGAACAATTTTGGCCCCATAGGTTAATGTGCCCTGCAGGCAGCTTTAACTCATATCCTTCCTCAGGAGACAATCCCAGGTCTCTGTGACCTTGGCAACATTAAAAAAAAAAAAAGGTCAAATTTCCACATGGATAAGCACTTCTCTAGTGCCTCAGGCACTGCTCTGCTTGTCCTTCAATGCCAGGTTCTCACTACCTAGTTCTTCCTCCTCCCCAACAGAGACATTTATTGTGGCCCTGACAATGAAAATGTTGTTTCTTCTGAAATGTTTGTGTGCCCTCAGCCTCCGCATTGAGCACCACAAACTAAAGGAGCCGTTCTCAACAATTTCAAGTGCAAGTGAAATAGATTAGACAACAGCTAATGATATGGGATTGGGCAGTGTTAATATGCTGCAGTGGCAGATAGGTGCAGACTGTCCCTACCCCAGGTCTTTGGGAGGTGAAATCAATGTCAGTTATGTGCCTTAAATACTTTTGCGGGTCTGGGCCTATGAGCTGGCTACAGCTGCTATTCATTTGGCATAATCCTTTACCGTAAGCAGTATAGGAGAGAGATCAAGAGCCTGGAATACTGGCCCTGATGCAAGATCTCAGGGCTGAACCGGCAGCAGTGAACCCAAGTTAGGTCATGGATTAACATAAATATTTACAAGTTCACTCTATGTCCATGGCAAAAGTATTGCTAGTGTGGCAAAACACAGGCATGCCTAAGAAGCAACAGACACTGGTTATACACGAGAACACACTTCAAAAGACGAGCCCAGAGCAATGTTCCCTCTAATTTTTTCCATCCATGAGCAGAATAAATTTTGTTATGTGCACCGAGGCATGTGCTGCTGGGTGTGAGTGCTTTGCTTATCAGCTGGGTGGCATTTGAAGCTCTCCTGGGTGACCACCCAAGCACTCAGCTTACATAGAACACTGGCCCAGAAGTTTCCTGGCCTGAGATCAGATAAGAGGGGTGGCTAGAAGAAATGAATAGGGCTGCTGGGCCAGAGACACCTGGAGCAATACAAGTGGAAGTGACAAGCAGACATCACAAAACAGATAAGATGGTATAAGCATTGTATGGCTCATTGTATAAACATTGGGTACCTCACTTTAACTCTTTGGGCAGCCCTGGGGACAGCAGAAATTCCTCCTGCTGACTGAGCTGTTCCTTGCCACTTGCAGCTCCCCTGGGCTGGAAATGGTACACTGGAACCAGTGGGAGACAAAAGGCTCAATGGCTATGGACCTTTTAGGAAAATAAAATGCCACAGGCCTGCTAGCGGCTGTCCCAAAGCGGGCCCATGACCCACGTTGGGGAATGCTGTGTCTAATCTAGGGACTGTACAGGGGCTTTTCAAGTTGTTACACACAGAACCTCAGTATTTCGTTTTTTTCTTAATACTTTTGAATTGGAATGAAGAGACAAAGGGTTTATGGGTCTCCCATGAGATTTGTACTGTGTAATAATAGCACCTGCCTCAGGAAAGTGGCAGGCATTTTAATGTCAGATACAGAGATTAGCGCTGGCTGAATGTTTAGACTATACAAATGGCCATACTGGGTCAGACCAAAGGCCTATCTAGCCTGACAGTGGCCAATGCCAAGTGCCCCAGAGCAAACGAACAGTGAAGGCAAAGAAATGCTCCATCTCCTGTTGCTCAGAAATACCTGCCCCATTGATTTATTCAGGCAATACTGTCAGGATATGTCAAATAAATTAGTCAGTAAAATCAGATTCGAGAAGCTATAGAGTAGGTAGAATACAGCCAATACATATTAGTTGGCTATACCTGTTGATGACTAAATGGTAACAGATGCTCAATAACAGCTTCAGCAAAACATATTCAACGTTGATATAATATGAGTGGAAAGTATGAATTTTTGTCCTAAACAAAAACTAAATTTGATACACACATGCACCCAAATGCTTAAGAATGGGACTAATTCTTCTATATCTGTACTGTGTTTTGTCTCACTTTAACGTGTTCTGTTAGGAAAAAATGTGAAATGCCACCTTGTTTGACAGTGTCAATATTTTAGCATTATTTGAATGGTGACATTTTAGCCCAGTGCTTTGAAGTTTAACAATGACAGCCGCCTGCCCTTTGAGCAGCTGCTGCTGCAGATGGCATGGTGGCAGCGGGCGTTCACAGGAGAGAGAGCGCCAAGCTGCTGCGGTTTTATAAAAATTGTTTCATTGCAGCTGAAAACTTTATTTATTCTCAGAAATCATCTGACCTCCCTGCTGTCTTCCAAGAAGAGTGGCGCTACCCTTTTCACAGGAGAACTGAATGCGCCGTGCTGGTTTTCATGCGCTTACCTAGTAGTGCGACCTTTCTTGTGTGATGAGTCCAACCTCCTCAGCCTCCATGCACCTGTGGTGATTTGCACCAGAAAAGGATCTGGCCCTCTTAGGTTTTAAATGCCTACTCTCTACATTTTTTCCCGGATTATCCTACCCCAAAGCCCAGCTGAGTGCTTTGTAGCCTATTGGCAAGTAAAACCATTAGCTGTAATTAATAGGATCAGTAGTGGATTAGCCACGGGGCCCATGAGGCCTGTTCCGAGGGACCCCAGCCAACTGGGTGCACCCAGTTTCTGCCACCTGGTGGTGGGGGGTAGGAAAAATCCCTGCACTCTCCCCCACAAATCCTTTCCCTGGCAAAAGCTGCCGGGTGAGAGAAGAGCCTGAAGTGCCCTTCTGATCCTGTTCCCCAGCAACTCCTTGCTCAGCATGAGCTTCCACTTCCAGGTCTCCGGCTCCTTGTATGCCGCTTGAGTGCTCCTCTGCTCCCATCAGCCTCCAGCTTCCGCCCCTTTTATCTGAACCCTTTTGTTTTGTCACCTCTTTTCACTCATGCCCCTCCCCATGATTTCAGCAGTAATGTCTGTACCTGTGCCTGTTATATCAAGCGTAAGATCCCTACCTGTGCCCATGATTTCTGCAGTAACACCTGTACCTGTGCATTTGATTTCAGCAGTGACACCTATTTTCTACAGTTTTCCCTCTGCCTGAAATAGTCCTCTCCTTTTGTATACAATAGTGATGCTTCTGCATTCATAGATGCAACAGTTCCTAAGACCAGTTATCTAGTCTGACTTCCTGTATAATACAGGCCATAGACCTGCCTCCCCCCCGAAATTCCTCACACATAAAGCATAGAAAAACACTGTGGCTGTGTCTAGACTGGCGCGATCTTGCGCCAGAGCTATGCAAATGAGGCTCAGCGTGGAATATCGCCGAGCCTCATTTGCATAACTAATGAGCCGCCATTTTTGCAGAAGAGGCTCTTGCGCAAGACGGAGCTGTCTACACTGCCCCTTCTTGTGCAAGAAAAACCCCCTTGCGCAAAGCCGTTATGCTGATTATTTTCAGGCATAACGGCTTTGTGCAAGAGGGTTTTGCTTGCGCAAGAAGGGGCAGTGTAGACAGCTCCGTCTTGCGCAAGAGCCTCCACGCTGAGCCTCATTTGCATAGCTCTGGCGCATGATCGCGCCAGTCTAGACACAGCCTGTGACACTTGGTAAATTGTTTCATTGGTTAGCTACCCTCGCTGTCAAAAATCTGCACTCTATTTCCAGTCTGAATTTGCCTAACTTCACTTTCCAGCCATTGGCTCATGCTACCCCCTTCTCTGTTAGACTAATGAGCCCCAAATCAGCGCCTTTTTTAGCTATTTACAAGCTATAATCGAGTCATCCTCCTCCCCGCCCCAGTAACTGATTGCGCTAAGGAGTATCAGAATAGGGTATGTGTTCTAATTGTGCCGCATTCTCACGGCTCTTCTCTGACTCTCCCCTCGCCAATTTACCAACATCTTTCTTGAATAGTGGACACCGTATTCCAACTGCAAGGCACGGAAGCACACTTATCTTTTGTCCACTCAGTAGTCCCCTGAGGAGGAAAGCCTCATGCATTTAACCTGGGATGCCAGTCAGGCCACTGGTGTATCACATATGTGTTGAAAAGCGAGCATAGGTATAGTCAGAATCACACCTATCTCCACTGACTTGAGTAGGCTTATAGCCTGAATTCTTTGTCACCTTGTGCTACATTTAAGGAGATGGTTACACTGAAAATGTTCCAGCTGCAGCCAAGGTGCTGCACTGCTCATATACAGGCACACTGGTGGCAGGAGAGGAGGGGAGAGAATGGCAGCAGAGGCCCCGCCCCTTCTGGGAGCACAGCGCCAGTCCTCCCCCTCCACTTTACACAGGGTCCTAGCAAGTCTTGACTCCCCCTTGCCCATAGAGACACTCATTACAGCGCTAGATAGGGGTTTGCTTGTTGCTGAAGTTAATCTACCTCCTCAAGAGGTGGGCGCAAGTGTACTTGGCTTAACGATATCGCTCAGGGTATGTATTTTACTCAGACCCCCTGAGCAAAATCACTGAGTTAAACTAACCTCTCAGTGTAGAACAGCCCTAAATTTCAGTGCTGAAGAGCAGCTGATGGTCCTCAATGATCTGCTGCACTACTAATTTGGCATCTAGTGGGCTAAAATTAGAATGCCTCTCTTTGACTCTGTAACCCACTTCTTCGGTATGTTCTGCAGCACAGCCACAGAGGTTGTCAAGGAAGCAGCATCTCCACAGGCAGCAGCAGTTGAGGAAGTAGGAGTATTACCTGAAACAGGCTCCCTGGGGCTGGCACGAGGCCAGCTTCACTGCACCTGCGGATGATGCGTATCCCCAGCTATTTTCATCTTGACAGAAAGTGAAGCAAACCCACGGAGATGCTTATTTAGCACATAAAGGCTTTTCGGGAATAATGCTGCCCAGCCCTGCCTTTCTATGGTTATTATAGCAGACACCAGTGTAGTTTGGCTTTCTTGGTGATAAACCAAAACAAGCAGGGACATTTTGAAGAGAACCTAAAAGATTTAGGAGCTTTTACTGTTGCAGCTTTGCGCTTATTTGTATCTAAGCTAACTAGATTAGAGGAAGTCTACACATGCTGCAGTAGCACCTCTGTAGTGTAGATTACTTAAGTTTTTCTCCATTACGTTTACGCATCCTCCATTACATTTGCGCATTTTCTCCATTACATTTACGCATAGTCTTGACTTGACATGCAACTAAGCTGTCATTGTGCCAGTATGAAAGCGAGGCTCTTTATGTAGCATACTTAGTATGACAAGATAGGCTAACAGTATTTACTGTCGTGCTTGAATTAATAGTTATTGCTATTTGGGGGCGCCTGTAATTGAGATGTTACCTATTTTACCCACTTCTGGTGTGTTTTCAGGAGCTATTTCAGGATACCGGAAGTATCCCGAAATAGCTATTCCGCATCTTTTGAGCAAGCACATTATTTTGAAATATAGCAGGCGTGCTATTCTGACATCTCTGTAAACCTCGTTCCATGAGGATTAAGGGATGTTTCGGAATAGTGCTCTATTTTGAAATTACCTTGAAATACGCAAATTGCATAGTTTATTTTGAGGTTAGGGTACAGTGTAGACACACACTTAATGGTGGTATAGCACTTTGAAGCCAAAAAGTGCTCTATAAATGCTACCTACTGTTATTAAAACGAAAGGGAGGGACTAGAAAGGACAACTTTAGCTGAGGAGTATGTTCCAACATACTGTTCTACTGGATGGTTTAAATTTGCTGCTGCTGTAGTTGCTGCAGCAACACAGCTCTGTGAAAAGTCTCTCAATAAATGTGTCAGCTAAAAAAGCCTTAACAATCTGATTTGAGAATGAAGCAGTGCACTCACCTGGAGATTGTACTAGGCTATTTTTAGATATGCCCTTCAGCTCTGGTGCTGTCCAAGTAACAGACAATATTACAATTGTTGCATTGACTATTAACTGTTGTTGGAAAATTCTGTGCATGGCTCCATGTTGAACTTTGCTCTACATACTAGCATTGACAGTTCTCTGAGCCATGCTGCCATTTCTTTTATCAGTTACTATTAAAAACAAAGTCCCTGCAATCAGCTCTGCACTTAAGCAGAGAAATCATTGAAGTCAACTGGGCTTCACATGGACCCAAAGACCATCCACAAAGATTCATTTGGGGGACCAGGGTCACTGTTACATGCCAGTTAATACAATGCAGAGTGAACATTTCACTTAAACATTTTTCAAGTCTGGTGTGTGAATTAAACAAACAAAAAAAATTTAGTCTGATGGTCATATATTACTCCCGTGAGCCTAGAAACAGGCACCAAGAAATCACACAGTTATGCTGATGCTTCCCTATAAATGTCAACGGCAGAAAGCACAGGAAAATGGCATATCTTCCCAGAATTAATATTTCATGGAGTGCATCTGAAACCTCTTCACTCGTTCACAGAGAAGTGAAGCAGCAGGGCAGGAAAAGCTTTAGTGTGATTAACAGACGTTTCGTGTGTGTGAGGTAATCGTCCCTTTCTACTTGGTTCCTGTGAGGCTTCAGGAACAGTACTGTGGCCACTTTGGGGGTGGGGGGGGAGGAGGAGAGCACACGTAAAATGATGTGGTCAAATTGGAGGGGGCTATCGGGGCACAGCAAAAATGATAAAGGGGCTAGAAAACATGATCTGTGAGGTAAGATTTGTTTTACAAAAACCTTGACACGTTTAGCCTTCAAAAAGAAGACTGAGCGGAAACCTGATTGGTTTCAGGTGAAAAAAGAGGACAGTGATTGATTGGAAGGACAAGAAATTCTTCTTCAGCAAGTGAGCTTTAGGTAAACTATTATAGAAAAACGTTCTAATTGGAAGAGTAGTTATGTACTGGAACAGTTTACCCAGGGAGGTTGTGGAACTGCCATCCTGGGTGTATTTTTATGGACAGGTTAGATGGGCAGTTATGAATGGGCTAGGCATACCTGATCTGTTTATGCACATGAAGGGAGGATTGGACTCGCTGACATCTTGAGGGCCTTTCTGGCCCTACCTGTCTCTAATTCCTCTTTAGTATCACTGCTCACAGACAGTATTGCATTCATCTTAACATTTTGGCTTGTATAATAAGGCCGAACATGTCCCTGAATAAATTAAATGCACGTCCATTACCTTTTATGGCTTCACCTTAAGGGGAAAAAAGACAAATTTTGCCTTATGAAGGAGCCATTTGCTATAAAGTGTAAAAATGCTTTAATATTAATAATTTATAATAAAATTCATGACATATTTATAAACACTATCAAGCATTTACAGCTGGACCACAACGGAGAACTTGTAACGGAATAAATAAGCAAGGACACACACACAGCTAGTATGAAATATACAGCTTAATTTTATAATTGTGTGTGCTTTATTCTTTACATGAATGGAATGGAAGCGTAGAATATTTACACCGAACAGGCCTGTATGCTGTATAGTGTATTTTGTAAACTCCAGTTCAGATACTGATTACCCCCCCAACTACTGCTGGATTGAGAAACAGCCTGTTGAGCAGAACCACATCATCAAGTAGCAAACAAAACAGTCTGCAAATAGCCACTCAAAAGTTCAAACCAGCTAGTTCAAACTTACTAAACAAACCCAGACATTAAGATAATTAAAAGTGCATTATTTTACCAGGGGAGGTCAGCAGTTTCATTTCATTCGAACTGGCCTGATGTTCGGCTAGTGATATACCCACCCTCGTAAATGCTGTCGTATATGAGGGCTCCATGGTTAGTTTGAGCCAGATCACCAGGTCAGGGAACAGAGTAAGGTGCTAATGCAGTGTGATGCAGCGAGGCAGACCCCTGCGCCCAGTGGTGTAGTGTGCTCCAACCCCCGTGTCTGTCACCTTCAGGAGCAGCTGTTGTGTGCTGAACGCTTTTGAAAATCCACATGCTGTTTGAGGCAGGCATGAGGGTCATTATGTGCTGTGCATACAGCACCAAGCACAGCGTGGCCCAACTCCATGACAGGGACTCCTATCAGCCAGCCCCATACAGATATTAAGTAGTAAGGCTAATAGAGCCAGGTGGGAGCTCAGTATTTTTAAAAATCTGAACCAAACTGAGTGCTGAGGGGTTTGGAAAAGCTAGCCCTTCATATTATGGAATAATAGACTGTTGGTTTCTAAATATAGTTAATTTGAGAGGGACTGCTATCTGTAGCTACAGGTGGAATAAATAGGATGAGTGCCACTGAAGTCAATGGAGCAACAATGCTGTACACCAGCAGAGGAGCCAGCTCCTCCCCCCATCCAGAATGTAGACGTTGTTGCTGTCAGCATTGATCATGGTTTGCGCCCCATAAGATACTACAATGGAACTGTTCCTAGTGTTATGTATTGATGACCTGTTCTTACTGCTGAGCTAATTGGCTAGATGCTGTGGTGATGGGTCTAAAAATATATTTACTTTATTAAGAAATGAGCTCAAGTGCATGAAAACAATCACCAGACAAAACTCATGCATAAAATTGAGTAGCAGCTATTTTTAAGAGCAAAAAAAGTTCCCATTCAACAATGTGGCTGATGTGAGACCTCCTTTTGTGACTGAAGACCACAGAAAGGTATGGCTTTAACTCTGAGGCTGTAGAAAGATGACAGAGGCTTTTGTTCTTGAGTGTTTTTTCTGCAAATATTTACACACATAGTCCCTCACTAAACAATCTTTTTTATAGACTTTGAAAAAAAAAATGCAACAACCCGCCTCCCCCAAACTCCCTACTCACTTGACTGAATTTTGCTAAGCATCTGTAATGATGATAGTGTAAAACACCATGAAATGTTCCATAGAAAAATAATATAACTTGCTGTTAACTGGGTCACTAGGGCTACGTGTACACTGCACAGTTATGTCAAAATAAGCTATTCTGGAATAGTTATTCTGAAATAGCTTATTTAGAAATAGCACATCTACACTGCAGGGAAGTCTCAAAAGTAGTCCGAGGCAGGCTTCCCTAATGTAGATGTGCGCCCTCGATTTAGAGCCCCAGCACCAACTTAAAATGGCCATGGTGAGGGGCTATTTCGAAATAGCAGAAGTGGAGCATCACATACACCTTATTTCAAAACAGCTATTTCAGAATAGGCATTATTCTTTGTAGAATGAGGTTTACAGAAGTCAGAATAAGCCCATTATTTTCAAATTAGTTCAAAATAACGGAATTGCTGTGTAGACACTCGCATAGTTATTTCGGAATAACGGCTGTTATTCCAAAATAACTTTGCTGTGTAGACACACCCTAGGGCACGTAGCTAGAGATGGCTCATAATTATTATTAGCTCACATTCAGCAGTGCTTCCCAGAGTGAGGATTTGAAATTCCAGTGCAAGGAAGATATTTAACACTGACTTTTCTTTCACTAGGGCTTTATCCACACTGGCTCATCAAACCATGTTACCTACTAACACAGTTATAGTACTGTTTGTTTTATTTTTTATTTTCAAGAGTGCCTTTAACATCTAAGAGGTTACAAAGTACTTGTATAGACAAAGGGCCTCCTTAGCTGGCAAAAACAGGAATTAAGGTAGAAAGAGAGGCTCTTGTATTGGTTAGTTAGTGTAAGTTCATGAGCCCCAGTATCAAGTACTAAGAGAGGCCAGTGCATGGAAGATGACTTATGGGCAGAAATAAATAGGCTGAAATATTGCACACCTGTACAAAACCAGCAAGATGTCAATGTGATCATTCATGGATGGTCAATAAGCCATGAGATTTTTGGTTCAACTTAGACCCTGTGGGCTACACATTGTGCCAGAACATAAGAAATAGCACCAGTGATATGATCTGGCACTTTTCCTAAAGGGTCCTGTATTTGCATGTTGTCTCTTAGACACCTACAAGTTTTTTTATATGGCCAGAAAGAGATCTGCTAATGTTTACTGGTATTAGCACCATTCTGGTCCGAGGAGCCAAGCTGGAGTTGAGGGTTTTTTTTGCATCAGATGTAACTGAGTTAACTTCATATTTCTCTCTTCTCCCTGCCACCCAATGTAACTTCGAATGGCTGCATTAAAAACATTAGCTGCAGCACTAAGTAAGCTGTAACATGAAACGCAAAACATCAAGACACAAAACAAATGAAGGAATAAACCCTGCAGGAAATAAGACCTCTCATTGCTGCTCTTGGTGATTTTTTTAAATATATAGGTTTTATTTAAAAAATATAAGAAGTGCAATGGCAACTCTAAATTGGAAGCACAAACAGCAGACAGGAAAAAAATAAATAATGTACTACAGTAACCAAAGACTGATGGAAAAATTGATTGTACTCAGCCGTAGTGTTACTGTTCACTGTAAAGCACAGCACATGACAAAACAGAACATTTACTGGTAGGATAGTATTTTAAAAGGTCGCATGCTGAACTAAGAAACAAAGAAGCAGATGTGGTTGCTTTAAAATAGAGTTGAAAATTAGAATGCTTTAGAATACTTGGTGATCAGTTCAGGTGGGCTCCAGCCCAACCTGAGATAGTAATAGCATGGAAAATTCCATGACTTCCAAGGATCTAGGGCCTTCCTGTGGATTTCTGTATGGTTATCTAGAATCTAAGATTTCTTTTTTATTTTTTTTAAATGTCTAGCCCTTCTGGTTATGGAGATTAGTAATGCTCCTGGTATTCTGTCTTTGAATCTGTGTTGGCCAGGCAGAACAAAATGACAATAAAGGAAGCATGAGTGTCTCATATCCATTTTAATTCAGTGTGAACCATGACGCCTAATGATTGCTACAGTAACCCTGTCTCTGTTGATGGCTGTCTTATAAACACCCAGCTAATCAGCCTATTTATTGAGGGTGGCTGCATGTACCGGTCACATTAGGACAGAGTAAAGAAATAAGGCTGAAAGTTTTGAATAGACAGAGTAATTGAATAGTCTATTGGTAACTCAGGTCACTGAAATGCTTGCCCTTAAAATGTCACTACATATTAGGATCAAAGTAGCCATGAGCTAAAAAGCGTTGGACTCCTGCGGAGTAATACGCAGCATTTTGTGGGTTTTCTATAAAACATGGTCCAGCAGCAGCAGCAGCAAAGGCAGCTCATCTACTTTGTAACTATCTTCCAGATGTGGTACAGTGAAATTTGTATTAGTATAGGAAAGAAGGGCCAAGTGAAACAGCAAGCAAGAACTCCCCACCCATGTAGTCCAAGCAGAAATTCCACAGATTTTCCCCATATCCCCCACAAATGTCAACTGCCCCAGTCTTAACGGTGAAACCCCCCCTGTTGACTGTGAAATGAAATGATGACACAAGTTAGTCAGTGGCCAAATGCTTCTGGCATTTCACTTATAGCATAAGGAATTATTATAAAATGTTTCCCAATGAAGATTATGGCTCCCTTTAAGAGAGAAAATAATACACTACATTCACGTCACTGACATTTTGCTTTGGAAAAATCAGCTTTTTCAATTTAAAGATGCATCATCCTATTATTTCCAAAACAATAATAACAACTACAACAAAAACCCTGCAGGGTAGTCAATTTGAGTTCTTTTCACTGGAATTTATCATGATTAACTAAAAGGAAGGATGATTAAGTTGAAAAAAATTGCCATCTAAAATTTAAGAAATTATATAATTTGTTAAAATGATTATATAATTTGTTGCGGAAAGGGGTAGTGCAACTTGAAGGTCCTCTTTACATTTTACAGCCAGACCAGGGTGCAAATATTTAATCTTTCAATTAATTAATCTTTACAAAATATCTCACAAAACATTTTTCACCTATAGAAATTAGTTTCTATACATCAATATATTTTAATCTTTATAAATTATTCCATCATTAAGTGCCTTCTATCAGTATAAATGATAAAATAGACAATCAAAAATTTCAAAGCTTGTCCCAGTTGTCTCCCTCCTTGTCAGTTTAGGTACTGTGGCTCCTCATACCTGTGAGTGGGTATGTGTGTGATGTGAAATGTTTCTGTTCCCTTCCCAACACCAGCTTCCATTGAAATAAACTACATGGTTATTTCCTGATATAATGGTGCTTTCAAAGGGGAAAAAGAAATGCTTGACTTGGTTTTAGAAATCAATACATGTGCATAGTTACCAAAGTCGAGGAGTACCAACTACTGATGTGCAATGACAAGCTTAGCACCCATTCCAACTTCAGTGGGAATCTTTCTATTGACTTCAACAGAAGTTGGAACAGGTTCTATGGGCTCAATCCAGCAAGGTGCATGTGGCCCTGATCCACCAAAACACTTAAGCACACACTTAGTCCCATTGACTTCAATGGAACTACCCACAGGAGTATGAACCGGGGTCAAGTGTTCAGCCCCTTGCAGGCTCAAGCCCTACATGAGGTTCAAGAGCTGGGAAACTTCTCTTTAAAGCGATCAACACACTGAGCATAGCCACTGACATTGTTCACGATGTCCATGTAAGTGCAGTAGGTGGCTAGCTCCCTTTGACAGAGGGTCCCCATCTCAAAAGTTTATACCTACAACCGGTGCTTTGAGCACACGACAGATTTGCTTTGTATGGTAAAAGTCTTTTTGTTCCTACCCTTCTGACCCATCACTGTCCTTCATGGCTTCAAACACTTTGTGTTGTACATTCATAAAAATTCACATTGACTGCAAGAACATAAATGCAACAAAAACAGGAAAGCCTCAAAACAGTATAGTGTAGTTTTCTTCTAAATATACTTTGTCATAATAAGAGGTGCAGTGGCTAATTTATAACTTTTCCTTTGAAGGAATCCAGATGAAAGGCCCAGATTGTTCTTCAATTACAAGTTTGCATTGATTATATATATCTTCTAAGCTTTCTCCTTGGACAATAGCTGCAATAAGAAAACACATCAATTCATTTTTTAATTGGGACATTCCATAGCAGCAGTTGTCAGCACAGTTTCCATATTAACATAGAAGCTGATAAAACTGGAAGAAATAATAATTCATATGAACTATCAGTGTAGGGAAAAGCATTCACCTTTAAGATCCCAAATGAGTACAACATAATGGTGATCCACTGTAGCAGAATTCCTGTGCCACTGCTTATTATAGGAGCCTTAGTCGAGGCTCACCTTTGCTGTGGCAGTGGAATCACAGAAGATTAAGGTTGGAAGAGACCTCAGATCGTCTAGTCCAATCCTCTGCTCAAAGCAGAACCAATCACAACAAACTCATTCCAGCCAGGGCTTTGTGAAACTCAGCTTTAAAAACTTCTAAGGAAGGAACCCCCACCCCCCCTTAGGCAACCCATTCCAGTGCTTCACCACTCTCCTAGTGAAATAGTTTTTCCTAATATCCAACCTAGACCTTGATGATTACCTGTTCTGTTCTTTCCCTCTGAAGAATCTAGCACTGGCCACTATTGGAAGACAGGATACTGGGCTAACTGGACCTTTGGTCTGACCCACTATGGCTCATTTTTAAGTTTCTTATGTAATGGAATGTGTGGTCTTTGCATCTGAAAATCAGCTCTCTGCCTAAATATGGATTTAGGTTCTAACTTTAAGGCAAAGGAGCTTGAAAGCACTGACTTGTCACCTGTCTTCCATTCTTGCAGGATGAAATTCTGTGCTGAGCAATGCAAGTACCTGATGCTATGACCAGCTAAGTGAATAGGAGAATTCCTGCTGACTTCAGCGGGAACAGGATTGGGAGAATCAGACCCAGTCATGCATCATTGAAGTCAGTAGGAGTTTTCTCACTGACTTCAACAGGCACAGAATTCCCTTCATACAAGTGCATTGATATTGAAACACTGCTGTGTGAAGAAGTGTTGAATGCATTCCACACCCACTGACTTCAATGGGAACTGCTAGTACTTAATATTGGGCCTTTTCTGTGGCACACTATATACGTGAACCAATCATTCTTTCAAGCTAGAGAGAGAGATGTTATGGTCCTGGACTGGATCCTGGAGGACAGGTATTTTGAAGTGACTCATACCTGTAAAATATTCTCCAAATTCTTGTTCTAATTTAAGTGCTCGTTCATAGGTTTTCTTGGCTTGTTCCTCTGTAAGACGTTTATTCATTTCCCTAGAAACATATTTTGAAATATTAGTTAAAAGTAATTAACAATTCTAAGCTCTTTATCTGAATAAAAACAATTGGAAATCTTTCTAAAAGATAAGCTGTGATTCAATCAGAAAGTATTGGTTTTGCAACAAGAAATACAGGTTGGAATACTTTGGCCCATGTTTTGCAGGAGGTCTGACTAAACGATCATCTCATGGTT
This sequence comes from Pelochelys cantorii, assembly GCA_032595735.1. Taxonomy (NCBI): domain Eukaryota; kingdom Metazoa; phylum Chordata; order Testudines; family Trionychidae; genus Pelochelys; species Pelochelys cantorii. The sequence continues at coordinate 23,269,410 of CM064326.1, forward strand.
CCTTTGGGCCTCATAATTTATGCATGAAGGACAGCTAAACCTTCTGCAGTTAGACAGCATGGAAATGCAAGAGAAGGTGACCAAGTCTCACCCTAGTGCATGCCGGGAACACTAGTAGCCAGTGGCAGAGTGAAGGTGAGGTAATGGCAGCAATATGAGTACAGGAGAGACTGCTGAATGCGGGCCCCTGTCCCTTAAAGCCATGGGAGGCTTTCAGAGGGATAGAACAGGGTGCACACTGTGTGAATTGTAAGCTTTTAGAGGGTGTGGATCCTGGGCAAAACTCCCATTGAAGTACTGTACATCTAGTATATGTACTGGGATCTTTGTGCAGTTGCATTCCCATCACTAGTTTTGTTGTAACTGGAATTTCAGTTTGCACATTAATTTCAGAATTTCCCAATGGGCAGAACTTCAGAGAATGTAGTTCAGATTAAGTAGGCTCCACTGTGTATGTGCACACACACGTGCATTAATATACGAGAAAGAAAGAAAGAGGGTGTGTATATCGATCTTAGGCAGACACAGACATCTGAACATTAACAAGAGAAAAATCATGAGGCTAAACAAGGAAAACCCCAGACATCTTTGGATTTACAGACTCCCTGCAAATAAGAGCATAGTAAAGGTACCGCCATGAAAATGTAGCAGTTTAACAGAAAAATCGCTAGCCCACCCCCCAACAGCAGGGATTACCTGTAAAGACCTGACTGTTAACAGTTAAATGCTCCAAGTTTCTGTTCTTTGGGTGCAGTGTGGAGCTGCACCATCCTAGCAGAGCTTGGCAAAGGATTTTGCCTCTGGAAGACACAATCCCTCTCTAAAATTGTGAGCCTGATTTGCGTCCCATGTGCCTCTGAATATGCAAGGATTACTCTTTTCCCTGGCCCCCACACCTTCCCCACAGCCCACTTACACAAAAACTAAGGAACATATGGTACTAAGTCCAGCCAATTTCTTTCCTCCCCTCCGCTTCAAAAATTAAAACCAAAGAAATGTAATGCAAAAAACCTCCTATGTTAACGTGCGTTGAAGTGGAAAGTCAAAATTAGCACCAGTCACGAGAAACAAAACTGGACATTTCTAATAGACAAGGTAATTTGACAATGTTCCACACCAATAGTGTTTTATGTTCCTGTTTTTTGTAATTAAATGCACAGCTTCTGTAGTATCATTTGTAGTGTGAAATGTAGAACATAAATATACTGAGTACCAATAACATCCTTGGATAGCACTAGCTTTACTATTTGCTGGAGCAGCCACTGGGACACCATTTAATTATTGTAAGAGAAGTAATTTTCTATACATGTACCACTATTAATATTGTGTATTGTGGCTCAGAAAGAACAATTCCGTCAGAGGCATAGCGAGGGTGTTATGCATCCGGGGGCAAAGGAATAATTTCCGCCGCCGCCATGTGGTGGGGCCCTGAACCTGGCGCACAGCTGAGCCCAACCCTGGGAGAAGTGGGGGGATCTTGTACCATGTCTTCCCCCGTCCCCTGCAGTTTGGGGCCGGGCCCCCGCATGCACTAACCTGAGGAGGGTCGGGCTGGGGGTGGAGAGATGGGGAGGAGGCTCCAGGTGGTGGCGGGTGGAAGAGGAGCAGGCAAGCCGAGGTATGACAGGGGGAAGAAGAAGGGGACTAAATTGGCACCCCCCTAGTGTGGTATGCAGGGGCAACTGCCCCCCGCCGCCCTCCCTCATCATGCTACCAATGTCTGTATTGATTCAGTGCCATGTGTACAGCAGATTCCCTAAATCTTAATAATAAATTCAGATTTATTTGCTTTTCCTTTTCTATAACATGGTTATTTATTTTTCAGAAGAGCAGGTAACTTTGTCAAGGCAATATAGGGAAACAAGATCACACCATATTAAAAAGGAAGTCTTCTGTATTCCATATAAACCTCATTTAAAGTTCTGTACTGAAACCACGTGAATATGTGGTAATGGACTGTATATGGCATGACATGTGATGAACGTAGGAAATTATGTGCATGATGATGCATAAAGAAGGATCTGTGAGCGCATGAAAGCATGTGTTTGCTACACTTGACCTATCCCTTAGTTTCTTTCATCAGGGACAGAAATCAGCCTGCTGGAAAATGTTGTATATATGTGGTTACAGCTACCAAAATCTGTTTCTATAAATGTTCCTTAAGTTGGCTGTCTGTATAACTGAATGTATGAATGTTGCTTCAGCAACCACACAATATTTGTAACAACTTTTGTAAAATACATTACTCAATACAGCCTTAATCCAGTTCCATCACTTCAGAGAGTTGATTTAGAGAGTACAGAATATAGAAGGTTTATCTGAAAACATATGTCAGTCATTTATGGGTTATATTAATAGGCTTGGAATTAGTACATGTAAACCCGCCTCCTCAATGATAATATTACCATTCAATGGAAGGATTGCAATCTACCAGAGATATCAGGCTGGACTTTCACTTGTGTTAAGGCCTTGTTACCGTAGAGATGAACCTCTCTAGTCTGGCACTCTCTGATCTGGCAACATCTGTGGTCTGGCATGATTTTAATTAGTTGGATGTCTACTTATCATGGGTGTGGCCAAGTTTCCCATGGTCCCATAAAGTTTGTTTACAGCCACCAGTCCTGGCTCTCAGTGTTCTGTGCAGTTATCTGGCTCTAATTGACCCCTAAATGTCTTCTAAGAGCCCAGTAAGCAGTGGAAGTGTTGGTACTGCTGCTGGACAACACTGACCTCTTGTGCTTTGGCTTATTTTCTGGTTCGGCACCGGTCAGGTCCTGAGGGTGCTGGACTAGAGAGATTCAACCTGTACTAGTAGTGTTACAGGGACTTTAATTTATACTCACTTTTCTTCACTCTGGCACTATCTAAAAGGGTCCTAAAGGAGCCTTAGGCCAAGTCTATACTTGTGGGCAATATCAAACTCAGGTACGCAGTTCCAGCTACATGAACAGCATAGCTGAATCTGATGTACCTTAGTTCGAGTTACCGCAGCATCTTCACTGGAGGAGGGGGGAGGGTTAGAGGAGAAACTCTCTCGTCGACTCCTCTGACTTGTTTCGATCTGTTGGAATACAGAAATTGATGGGAGCTCGATCAGCGGTTGATTTAGTGAGTCTTTACTTGACCCACTAAATTAACCCCTGAGAGATTGATCCCCACAGTGCTGATCTCCAGATAAGTGTAGACAAGGCCTTAGAATCAATGAGAATTGTGTCCTTTATCGTGAATTAATAATTTTAGTTACAAGTCATCTCAATGGTTTTTGTCTTTGTGTTTGTTCTTGTTTTCAATTTTTTGTCGGGTGGGGTGTTTGTTTGGTTATTATTAGAGCCCTGCACAGATAGAAATGTCTACCTGCAGACAGGTAGACATTTCTGTCCATGCAGGGTGGCAGTTACTGTATCGACCTGGAATATGTTTGCATGACAGGGAGTATTGGCTAAGTGTATTTAAATCTTAAGGCTGATTTATGCACAGTATATTGTACTGATATAATTATTTTGGCAAGGGATGTAATTTTTTACTGAAATCATTATACCCCTACAATTAATAATGTGGACATAGAAACACTTGTATGAAGGTGCTTTATCATTATTCTTTCTGTACTGATATATGGTAGTTTAATACTGGCATAACTGCATCTGCAGTAAGGGGTGTATGTGTGATACAATTATGCTGGAATAGGTAAAGGGGTACAATTTGTGTGTGTAGATTAGCACTTAGCTGTATTCTGCCATTAGAAAACTTAGATTACTAAGGTCATGTCTACATGGTAACACTCAGGAAAGTTAAGGTGCAGCAACTAAAGTTAAAGCATCTTTAACCCCTACATGGTTGTTCTCATTCAGGAGTAATGCAGTCAGTTCCTTCTGATGCAATCTTCCTTGGAGGACTAAGCCTACTTTATTCAGAGAGAAAACATCTGATGGAAAATTTAACCCTATGCTTTAACTCCTGCACATTTACTTCATATCTTTAGTTGAATCACTTATCCTGTCCCCTTGTAGAAAAACCCAAAGACCTAGTCATTTCACTAGGGTACAGTTCAGTGAAATGGGTAACTTTCCTGGCCAATCACCTCAGTGTTGTGCCATTATTCTCTTGATATTGGCCTCAAAAAGAATTCTATTAAATATGTTAAGATGTTTTTATTCATATTGAAAACTAAACGGTCTTTAGGAAGACATACGTTATTGAGATGACTTCCCATGTGTTGGCTGCAGGGGAAAGCATGGAATTTGTAAGTAATCTAGAGTGTTTGAACTCTATACATTTCCTATTCTTCTTAGAAATGTTTTAGTCTTTTTCTGTTTGCATAACTTACTCATCTCAACCACATTACAAGGATCCTAGTTGTTGCTGTCCCACAAAAGCTTGAAGTTCTAGTTAAAAGCTTTTTCTGCAAAGCATTTCTAAAATAAGACATTCAAAGATCTATAAAAGGCTCTTATTCATGAAGCAAAAAATAATGGATTTCACATTGTGTGTCCCTGTAGTATTGTCAGCACTGATGAGATTTGGGCAAAAGCTTTTTTAATCTAATGAAAGTAAAAAATAGCTGATACATATCCTGAAAGAAACTGCCACTAACTTGACAGGATTTAATATTACTTCTCTTTAATAGTAAGATAACAATCACAATGCTCTGCATAAATACAGTGCTCCTTATCCACTGAGCTCTCCCTATTCTGGGTAGATATTCTTTTCCCAAACAAATCAAGCTTCATGTCTGTTTTTCCCATTGTGTTAAATCTTGTACAGTCTTTTCTGTAGACTGTATGCTCCTCAGAGCAGGGACCATCTTTATTTTTGTGTATTTTAAAGCATCAGATGCCATGTCAGTGTTAAACAAATAGGAAAACATTTTACAGATGTGGAAAACACAGAGCATTTAAGTCACTTCCCCCAAAATCAAGCTGTGAGTGGGCACAAGATAAAGCTTGTCTAACTTCCATTCTCAAACAACTAAGTAATGCTGACTGGTTATGTATTGTGTAAATTAAAATCAATTCTTCAATATTCTAGATTTCCTTTGATTTGTTTGGTTTTCCTGACTTTGAAGAAGAGACAAAATGCTGGCAATGTGCCTTCTGAAAAGAAGTCCAAAACAGTCTAGGGAGTTATATACTTACATCAGTGGCTCCAATGATTTAGGCTTAATGAAGATAGCAATGGGATACAGTTGTGCAGCTTGTAACCGTTTAATAGCATTTCCTGATACGTCAAGTATACAGTGTTTGCCCTGTTGGAAACAGATAGGATGTGTTTATTTCTGCAGTGTTTATTGCAAGCCGTCCAAAAGAAAGGAAGACAGTCTAAAATGCAGTGTTCCAGAAAACAAACATTACTAACTCAGCAAGAGGAGGCTAGACGCCAGTGTACTAACTCAGCTGTTTACTTGCACAATATTTTTTTTGCTCTGGTGCCGATATAAACTGGAGATGTGGAAGAAAACTTTTTCAGTTTTGGAAGATCAGCTAGGATGGATTTAAAAGAGTGTGGGGTGCTCTTGTTTTTAGGTATAACAGCACACTCTTGCACTTGAAATACAGAGCAGGAAGTGAAGAGATTTGGTGGAGGGCAGTTTCTGGCTCTGATACATACTTCCTGTGTGACTTTGGACATGTCACATAACTTCTTAGTGGCTCATTTTTCACATCTGTAAAATGGGGATAATAATACCTACCTCACAGGCGTGTCTGTAAGGCTATAATTACTAATGTTCATAAAGCTATGAAGTAGGTGTGCATTATTCTCACTTTACAAGTAAAGAAACCAAAACACAAAGGATAAATGACTTGGCCAGGGTCATAGAAGGAGTTTACATTAGAGATGGGAATTAGAACTTGAGAATTAGTCTTCTGCTAAAACAACACCCTTTCACCAAGGTCAGAAAAATATTAGTACCTCTGACCATGGAGATGTATGTTCGCTAAAAGGCTGGAAGAGTGTTTTGCTATCCATATTACTAAAATGTTATTGTGTTCTTGGATGTGTGACACCACATCTGGAATAGAAAGAGCTCCAGACATGCTAACTGGTCTGAAGGCTGCTAAAAAAGCAGTGGTCAAGGACAGTGCAGAGAATTCTACACCTTCAGACGATGTTATGGATCACTTCGCATGCATTAGGCACAGCAGGTATTCAAATAGTACTCATGGGCACCTAGACTGAATGTAATTATATTCTGTTGCATCTAGGTGTTAAAGTGATAGGGATGACATGAAATTAAACTTTGCAGAGAAGAATGTCACCTTTTGTCAAGAACACCGGCACATGTGTACCTCACTATGTACTAGAAATGGTTTTGTGTATCTTTAGGAGAACAAAAACTGTCCCTTTCCATCTCATCTTAACTCTGAATTTATCCAGAATAAACTTTGTCCCTTTAAAACAAAAGGAGAGATTATCCTGATGGTATCTAACAGTTTGGCCTTGGAAGAGATGGGTTGGCTGTTTTTCTCCCAAAGACGAAAAAAAGGGAGGATGTTTAAAAAAAATAACATTCGTTTACTATTAACCCGTCCATAAGATAAACCATGTACTACTAGACCCTGGACAAGTGAGAAATGTGTTTCCTGCTCTTAACTTTAACCTCTCATCTTAATCATATTGTGGGCAAATCTGCTCATGGTCACACCTTGATGTAAATCCAGAGTAATTTCACATCAGTGTAAAAAGAGAGGGCAGAATCTACAACCAATGAGAATCTGCAAGTGACTTCAATGGGGGCAAACTTAGGTTTATAATTGCCAGTCAATTTAGTCATTACATTTTTAGCTCTCTTTTCTCTTCCTTGTTCAGTTTCCTCTTTATTCTCTCAAACCCAGTGCTAGCTGGACTGGCCCCCTTTGTTTATTTTCAGAGTGTTTCTAATATCGAGAAGGCTGTAAAAAAACCCTGGATTTTGTTGCCATAACAGCAACTTTTAGCAGACACTGCAACTTTTTATAATTTCTGCAAATTTCAGTATCGTGAGCCTTTGGCTGCTGCTGCCACGCAAGGACCACCTCTCTGCAGCTGGCTGCATGTGCCTCTGCTTCTCACTAAGAAGGGCAACAGCCTGGCTTAAAAGGACACCAGGTTGCAATGCCACTTACTCTAATTTGGCCCAGCCATCCCTCTGCTCAAATGAGGCATCAGCAGCCTGGGCACTGCAGTGCAAGAAGAGTTGTCTATGTTTCTGCCACCACTGTGGTGAAGGTGCCTAGTGGATAAACTTCTGCCTGCAACGGCAACTCTCTCCTGGGGAATTTGGGGGCTTGGCGGGGTGGGCTGCATGTGGAGTAGCATTGCAATTTTGGCGTGACTACTACTTTAGCAAATCCATGGCTATAACTTTTAAACAAAAAATAAACCACAACTTGTTTGCAACCTTAAATAGCCACAATGACGAGGAAACTATTTTGAAGAGATTTGGAATATTTCCACATGGATCATGTCTAAAGGTTGCTTTGGTACAAAACAGAGAGTGTTGCAAGGGCAGTAAAAATGGGTGCAACCTACCCGTTCTGCTACGAATCTCACAGACTGCACACTAGTCCCATATAAATTATCATTGTACTGCCCGGCTTCTATAAATTTGTGCTCTTGGATATCTTTTTCCATTTGTTCCCTTGAAGTGACAAAATGATAATCTCTCCCATCCACTTCATAGTCACGCTTCGGTCTTGTGGTATCTGCACAGACCAACAAAAGATGAGAAAATTAGGATGTTTGTGGGCACTTTTCTCACAAATCATATACTTCGTAAGAGTATGTTCAATAGAGGCCACTCCTGGCCAAATTCAGATCTCATATAAGCAGCAAGTGCAAGCACATAACAGACTACTTAGATCCATTTCAGTCTGGCTTTAGGCCTGGTTTTGGAACTGAAACAGCCTTGGTCGCCCTGGTAGACGATTTATGCCGGGAGATAGACAAGGGGAGTACATCCCTGTTGATTCTCCTAGACCTCTCAGCGGCTTTTGATACCATTGACCATGATACCCTTCTGGGGCGCCTGGCAGAGTTGGGTATTGGAGGCACTGTTTTGCAATGGTTCCAGTCCTACCTGTCAGGACGCTTTCAGAAGGTGGAGCGAGGGGGCTGCTATTCGACCCCGTGGCAATTGTGCTGTGGGGTCCCGCAAGGTTCCAACTTGTCCCCTATGCTGTTTAATATCTACATGAAGCCGCTGGGAGAGGTCATAAGGAGTTTTGGAGGACGGTGCCACCAATATGCAGATGACACCCAACTCTATTTCCCTGTGACATTAGAACCAGGTGTGGCAGTGACTGATCTAAATCGGTGTGTGGAGGCAGTGATGGTTTGGATGAAGTCAAATAAGCTGAAGTTGAACCCAGCTAAGACTGAGGTCCTGTGGATCAGGCGGCCATCTGTGCATGAATGTGGAATGGCACCTGTTCTAGACGGGGTTACTCTCCCCCTGAAAGAACAGGTACGCAGCTTGGGAGTCCTCCTGGACCCTTTTTTAACATTTGAAAATCAGATTTCTTCGGTGGCCAGGAGTGCCTTTGGGCAACTTCATTTAATCCGCCAGCTGCGACCCTTACTGAACAAACATGACTTGGCCACAGTGATCCATGCTCTTGTTACATCCTGACTGGATTACTGTAATGCACTTTATGTAGGGCTGCCTCTAAAGAACATTCGGAAACTTCAACTGGTCCAGAATGCGGCTGCTTGAGTTTTAACCAACACTAGTTATACGGAGCACATTATGCCAGTGCTTCAGCAGCTGCACTGGCTTCCGGTATGTTTCTGGTCACAATTTAAGGTTTTAGTTATGACCTATAAAGCCTTAAATGAGTTGAGTCCAGGGTATCTGAAGGACCGTCTTCTCCCATATGAACCTGCCCGGGGGTTGAGGTCAGCTGGGGAGGCTTTGCTTCGTGCTCCCCCACTTGCGGAGATAAGATTAACGTCTATGCGGAACAGGGCATTCTCAGCTTTTGCTCCCAGGCTGTGGAATTCTCTTCCTTGGGATATTCGCATGGCGCCAACACTAGCGTTGTTCCAGCGTCAGGCTAAAGCCACCCTTTTTACTCGTGCTTTTATTAATGTTTGAGTCTGTATGTGTGTGTTCCTCCTCTCTATATGTTTTTAGCTGGTTATGTCCCTCTGAGGTCTCATATTTTAAATTCTCATATTTTAAATTTTTAATATATATTTGCATTTTTTTTGTTTGTTCTTGTAAGCCGCCTTCAATATTTTAAACAGAAAGGCGGGGTAAAAATATTTAAATAAATAAATAAGTACTTCCAGCATTTAAATAAAGGCCTCCCATTAAAATGTCCCCCTTATCCTGTGATAAGACCCACATCCTAGGGCAGAGTGAGATCAGGGAGAGGAAGGCTGAATGACCAGGAAATGCATCCAATTTCCAAATTAAACATGTTTGCTCATAAAATTGACCAAGGAGGGAGGCAAAGCCCTCTTAAACACAACCACAGCTACTTAGGGCTTGTCTACACCTGACTGTTAATTCAGATTAATGTATGACATGAATTTAAAGTGCAATAACTACTCCTGAATGAGTCCATGTGTAGGCACTTTTATTCCAGTATAAAATTTCCTGTTTAGCTTAATCCATTTTCAAAGAGTTTCCAGGCTCCTGAGCTCTGCAGCAGTTCCCCTAGTGAAGAGCTTAGGAGCCAAGGCTTCTAGGGAGCCTGTCTGGTGGGTTCTGGGGCTCCCAGAGGTCCCCAAATCCTTGGCATCTCACCTGGCAGGGTGTGGGGGGAACCCAGGCTTCCAGCTTCCATCAGGCACAAAACCAGGAATCTCAGGCTCCATAGGTGACTTCCAGGCTGTCCAAGTGGTAAGTGGGCAAAGTGCTTGGCTCCCCAGCTTCCTGGGCTATCACGGAGCTAGAAGCCGGTTTCCCATCTGGTTTGCAGTCTGGGCTGCTTGCATGGTTGGTAGATTACCCAACTCAGCTTCCTGGCTGAGTCGCTGGGCTGCTCATGGGCAGGATGCTCAGCAACCTGGCTTCCTGGGTGGCTGGCCCATGAGTGGGTGAGCTGCTTGGTTTTCTGATCAGCTTGTCAACTGGGGAGCCAAGGAAGTTGGGGCTTCCAAAATGGAGTTTTACCAACATTTCTGGTTGGTGGGAAATTTTGCATTTCTGACTTTTCGTTTCCCATTTGGAATGGCTTTCTTTTCAGAAAAGTGAAATTTCCCACGGGACAGAAATTCTATTTCATGCACAGCACCACAAAACAGTGCATCTCAGCTGGACCAAGGCTAGGAGTTTTACTTGCTTTTGAGAAACACAGTTACATAAAATAAATATTGATGTTGCTTCTGCATTGTATGCATGACATCTAAGAACATTACTATTATAGAACTGAGGAGGAAGTAGAAAAGGTACTCACGTGGCACACATGACCCAAACTTATCAGGAAATTCAGATATCAAATCATCATTGAGCCGATCTTTTATAGGACCCAAAATAATAACGGGTCTGGTGTAATTAACTGAACAACAGAAAAAAAACCCAATATTCAGATGAAGACTATAACTTTTCTTTATTCTGACAGTAACACCAAATAGTTACAATATCTTACCAAAACTGATTTACTGCTCATAGGTGTAGATTGAAGCTGTAGAAAATTTTAGATGTGTCTTTACAATAATTAATCTATTTTGGACGCACATGAGAGAGGCACTATTTTGTACACAAAACAGCTATTCCAAAGCTCTTGGAGTAGACATTTGCAGTGTGCTCTACTCATAGGCTAAGGGCACATAATCACTGTCTTTGACAAAGTGGATCCTAGATGCTATCAGATGAACAATGTCATGAGAAATGAGAAGGAGACTATTGGCTAAATTCTCCTTTCAGTTACACAAATCAACCAGGTTGCACCAATATTAGGCCTTGTCTATGTAGCATCTACAGGCAGAACTGAACCTGGGATTCCTGGAGCTTAGTGTCAGATGCCTCTCAGCTAAGGCTCTAGAGCACAGTCATTCTTTCTCTCTGTAAGGTATCTAAGTGCCATGACATGGGACAGTGAACCACACCCAGCAGGTGTACGGGTTACATCTAAATGCTAGCAGTAGTACGTAATGTATGTGTAGCTGCATGCTGCAGTGAAAAGCAGGGTCTGTCCATACCATGGAGTATAATTACTTATGGCAGTGAAAGGTTCTGGCTGGGAGAAGGCATCTGGGAGACGCTCCAGGGGTGTGGAGCTGCCAGGGACTTTTCCCACTGCTCCTCCTCTGCTGGAGCCTCAGGGTACGTCTAGACTATAGAGCTTTTCTGGGATACCGGAGGTGTATATTCTCTGCATGCCACCATAAGGCATATGCTGTGCAGATGTACCATACAGACAAAGCTTTAGCTCTATGGTTTGATAAATCACAGCAGAGTACTTACAGCCTGGCATTGTGAAGGATAACCTGCTCTGGGGAGAGGCTTATACTGTGAGGGGAAGAGCACTCTCAGCTTTGTGGTGAAGCTGAGAAGATCCACAAACAATATCACATTCAATAGCGATGTGCACACCAGAGCAGCTGGAGCTGTACTCGGTAGCACTTCTGGTGAAGATGCTCTAAGCCAAGGAGACTGTGCTCTCCTGTCAGATTAATAACCCCTGCCTCCATGAGAGGTGGTAGCTATGTCGAAGGGAGAAGCTCTCCTGCTGACATAACCTGTCCACACTGGCACTTAGGTCTGTATAATTTATGTCACTCAGAGTTATGGATTATTTACCCCCCCCTAAATGACGTAAATTACACCAAATGAATCTTTAATGTAGACAAAGCTTAAATGGATTTATTGGTAGAAGCTACCCCTGGGCCCAGAATAGTGTGGGGGGAGGCTCCACAAGGTGGTAGGCCCCTTATGATTGTCCCCTCACCTTCCACTGTTGTGTTGGCAGCAGGTCATGTAGACTCTGGAGAAGAAACTGCAGGGAGCAGCTAGCTGGAGACAAACCAGCAGTGGGGCTCTAGAAAGGAGCTGAAGCAGGGACTGAAGGGCACCAATGAAGTCATCTGTTTGCTTCTTGCAGGTTGTATTCTGAACAGTCTCTTCCCTGTGCTGACTGAGCGTTTGCTCCAGCCCCAGCCCCTCCTGCCTTCTCACTCATGGTCTCCAGCTCCCACTCTGCTCCTTTATCAGTCCATCTAGCTAATCCCCTCCCAACAAAGCCCACCAAAAGGATTTAAGGAAAACAACCAACAAATGATTAAAATCCAGCCACTAACATGACATCTGCTGCCATCACATTGTTCACTCTCCCTACTGTATTCCTTTCCCAGCACTCTCTCTGGCTTGTTTATTCAGATGTGTATGGTCTTTGGGGCAGGGATAATCTCTTATTCTGTGTTTGAACAGTGCCTGGTCCAACATAGTCCACTTCTCAGCTAGTCCCTTGGCATGATCACTAATAACAATAATAATAGAACAGCAGGTGGAACTTACTTTCCTGTCTTGTGACAGGTTCATAAGATAGGATGCAGTCTTCCTGTCCCCCTGATAAGAGAAGAAAGAAAATAAATGCAAGTTGACAAGCACCACTTCACATATTAAAGATTTATGAATAGCTCTATAGAGAAGTCAGATAAGGGTCAGTAATCCTCTCCTGCACTGCTGTAACCGGAACCACTCCAAAGTCCCTTGCAATTTCAGGGCAGCTTTTCCCAGCATTTGCTTAATTTGTCAATGCAGGACTTGTGATTTTTCAATATACATCTGGGTTATTGCTATGGCAATGAAGCTTCTTTTATAGATTAATTATCAACGGCTGGTCATAGGAATAGGGCAGGAATTTTAGAGGTAATTTGTTGCATGGCAGCTTATTAGGAAGTCTCCTTAAGTACCACTGGAAAAATTTCCCTTCTCCTTTTATGCTGCTGCAGGATATGCTCCAGTGCTGGCTAATTTACTCCAGAACCACATCAATCCCACAACAGCCCACAATCAGGAGAGCACAAAGCTGGCTGATAGCTATTCCTCTAGGCTGACAGTTTTTTCTTGCAACTTGGAGAGAAGCAGCACATAAAATCTCACCCCACGTGTTGATATATTTGGGTAACTACGACTAGCTTTGGTCACATAGACCAAACTGTGGCTGGTAATGCTAACATGGTGTCATCACTTGGGACACTTTGCATGTTGGTTCAATCACTCCTACATCATAGGTGCCTACATTGTGGGTGTTCCAGGGCTTGAGCCACCACAGGGAAAAATCACTGGGTGCAGAGCACCCACCGACAGCTAAGCTCCCTTCTTCTGCTTCCCTCCCCACACTTACCAACTCCTCCCACAGATGCTTCATGGCATTCAGGAAGCTCTGGGAGGAAAGGGGAGCATCAGGGATGGGGCACACTCAGGGGAGGAGGCGGGGAAGAAGTAGGGCAGGGAGGGAAGAAGCAGGGCAGGGGAAGGGAGTGGAGTGGGAGCAGATGGGGGCAGAGCTGGAGCAGAAAGAGGCAGAGCGGGAGTGGGGTGTTGGGGAAGGGTTGGAGTGAAGGTGGGATCTGGGGCACGGAGGGGGGGTGTCAAGCATCCACAACTCTGAGGGGAAGTCATCCCTGATTGAGCTACCCTAGCCCCAGCTGGGTTGCCATGGCCACAGACAGGCTTTCCCTGCTGGTCTGCCACAGCCTGGCCTTGCTGCCAGCCAAACTGCCATGGCTCCAGTCCCACTGCCAGGCCAGCATACATGGGCTTCCCTGGCCCCAGCTGGGTTGCTGTGGCCCCAGCCAGGCTGCCCTGCCCTACTACTGTGGTCCCACTACTGCTGCCAGGCTGTCGAGGCCCTGGCCCTGCTACCACCAGCCTCACCTTGCATGGGGTTTTCAGCTGCTGGCCTTCCTGCCTCAGGGCTCTGTTTTCCAGGAACATCCATGGTCTTGTCGGACTATGGATGTTGCCAAACAAGAGAGTCCTGGTTTAGGGATGTGCAACCTGTTTTAAGGAGTCTGTGAGGTGAATTTCATCCATTAAAAGTAAAAGATAAGTGCAGAGTAACTCGGAGAGAGGTTGTTGTTAGTCATTGATTCTAGACATGGGGGTGCAGTTCCCAAGCAGAACATAAATGGATGTCAAGGAGCTGCCACCATCTACCCTCTTTTCTGATGTAACTCGGGGTCACAGTATGGCAAAGGTTGAGAACCACAACCACTGTTTTAATGGACTGTGCATGGGAGAGCTCTAAAGGAATCCAATAACAAGAAGGCAGACTGTATTCATTACAAAATAATTAAGTAGTATTAAGCAGACAATTAAAATGTAATTTAGCTTAAAAATCATAGTGAATTTTAATGTTCATCAAAAGTGCCCCCCACTTATCATTTTATTACTACATCTGTAAAATACACAGAAATGGGCTAAAACTGGCATCTATCATTTGCACCCTTTCTAATTTTTGAACCTGTCCCTATCGTTTTGGTTCCAAGTTAGATCCAAAACCAGAGAAGGACAGTTATGGAGTCCTGGTGCATTTTAGTAACTATACAGATCACTTGTGTTATACTCACATGGTTTATATCATCTCCATGATAGCCTTTTAATTCATAGTCTTGTTTTATATGGGCATGTCTACACAGCAGGGCAAAAGTCGAATTAAGCTACAGAACTTGAGCTACGTCAATTGCTTAGCTTAAGTTGAAATAGCTTATTTCGGCTTTTGGCGCTCTACACACAGCAGGAAGTCGAAGGAAGAGCACTCTTCCTTCGACTGCCCTTACTCCTTGTGAAATGAGGGTTACAGGAGTCAGAGTAAGAAGTCCTCCAACTTGATGTAAGGGGACTGATAGCCCCTTACTAAAATTCAGTGGGAATTTTTGGTTGGCCAGCTCCTACTACCAAAAGGGGAAGGGTCCATGAGAAATCAGGGCCCTGAGACTGACAGTTCCCAGCAACAATGGGAAGAGGCCAACACTCCAGGTCAGCCGGATTGACAGCTTGGACAGACCAATGAGGGAATTAGGAGGCCAGGTCCCGTTCTCCGTGTGAGCTGGGATTTTCTGGGTCTCTGAAAGGGGGAGAGAGCTAAGAAGAGCAGCAAGGAGAGCAAGCTGTGGTGAGAAGCAGCCCTGCAGTGACCAGAGCCAGAGGGGCCAGAGAAGCAACGCAAGGAGCTGGAGGCTGTCAAAGCAGCATGGTCTGGAGCTGGGTGTGGTGAGCAACTGGGACCAGCAAAAGGGGGAAAAGAGGCTCTGGGCAGGGAGACACCACCAGCCAAGAGGCCCTGCAAACCAGACTTGGAGAGGGATTGTAACTTCAACTGGGAAAGGGGTCCTGCCACCTAGAGCCTGAAGTCATGTGGTCACTGCCAGAGCAAGCATGTTCAACCTGCAGCTCCCCTGCAGCACAGCCAGGGCCTGAGAAAGAGCCCTGGGACCTATAAGGAACAGACTGTGAACTGTCCTTACACTCTGCAAACTGCTATTTGTGATGTCCCCGTGCTACAGAGTGGGACTATGTGTTCTCTTTTAACCTTTCTCATTTTTTCCTTATTCTTTTCTTTTTTAACCAGTTGCTGTTTAATAAATTGTATTCGCTTTGAACTGTATGTAATGATCAGTGGGTCAAGAAAGCATCCAGTGTGAAGAGAGCACTCCAGAGTGGGGACACCCTAACCCCTGCCTAAGTGACTACAAGGTTGGGGATTCAGCCCCAGAAAACCTGGGCCCAACCTTGTTGGGATTTTGAGGACTCTGCTACTCAGGAGAGTGGGAGGGGAGCCCTCAGGGTCAGGGAGGCCTTTGGGTAAAAGAAGTGGGAGCAGGGACTCAGATTCTTTCGCTGATCCATTTCACCGGGCTGGTATAGAAGCCAGGAAAGTTCCTCACAATAGCGGGACCATTCCCCCGCTTACATTGACATTATTTTGAAATAATGGCTTGCAGTGTAGATATGCTCATTTTTATTTCCGAAATAACGCGGCTGTGTAGATGTACCCTTTATAAGGTCTGCTCCAGGTAGGCACTATCGACTTCCAACAAAAGTATCTTTCTATGGTGTCTGTATTTACATAATGGTACACTGCTTGTATTCAGATGATGACATTTTTCTATTGCAGCAGTTACAAAAAAGTTGGGATTAGGGATCAAGTATGATCCATATACTCATATCCACAGCTATCTGAGAATTAATGTAGGATTGACAAGTAATCTGTGACTATTACACAAAACTCTATGTAGTTCTTGATCAGATTTATAAAGAAGTCTTCCATAGCAAGACAAAGCACAACGTGCTGGTGATAACATTATAGTGGCCCTCTGTGTGGGCTGGTATCAATCTAAATGGTATTATCCTTAACAATTAGGCTCACCCGATAACTAAACAAGACTACTTTAAGCTTTTTCTATGTAAAGAAGTCTCATAATATTAATTGCAGCCCAGGTTACATACAGAGGGTAAACTATGGTCCTTAATGATCTTTCTCATGTGCATGAATGCTTCCTTTTCTCCCTCCTCCCCAAGTTTTAGTCAAATATTGCCTCTCTAGTTAATTAGTGCAATTATGCAATTAGGTTAAATAGATTTAGTAAAACACATGCAATTCCTGATGGCTTCTGTAAAAACCTATTGAATTGTGTGTAAAAAGTATTAAATTCACAGCCGTTTCAAAACAAAAAGAGATTAATCCACATGTGAAATGAGTTCCTCTAAACTTGATTTGAAAACAATCAACATAGTTTGACCAATAGGTTTCCTAAGAAACACATGTAATGTTGAAATGTTTGATTAAATAACTCAAAAGTAGCTGGATGGACACTAATTACAATAATAACTTGCTTCTAGACCAGGACTTATATGCCATATTACAGATCAGAAGTTGCTTTTATTTTGTAAAGTGGACCCAATTCTATTCTCAAATGTTAAGTCAATGGGATTAATAAGTAACTGAGGACAATTGGTTCTCACACCTTTTTATTAGATTTCTAGTTATGTTATATAAGCTTTTGCAAAAGAGTTAATATTCTCTCTATGGAACAAGTTAATTGCAAGGGTGATCAAAATTTTTCCATTTCATGCTGTTCTTTGACAGAAAATTGGGTTTTTGCTTAAATGAATTTTTCTATGTGAAATGCACCTACTTTCCATGGAAATTTTTAATTTTGTTGTCAGAGAAACCAAACACTAACAAATGACATACTTTTACTGAAAACTGAAATAGTTTGTATTCTAATTTTCCATAGAAACAAACATCATTTTTGACCACCTCTATTAATCTCTCTAACAAGTACCACCTGAGCAACATTGAGAAGACTTCATTGCCAAACTTTCACAATTGCATAGATGATTTGGAATGGTTCTGAGAGTGACCAGGTAATAACAGATTTTTGAACACTAGCAATGAACAGTGCCTTTTCACTGATTATCTATCATGAGAAGCAAAAGTAAGAAAATCTGGAAACAGTAGCCAGAATCCTACTAGAAAAATGCAGAACATCTTGACACAGATTGTGGGGATGATCTGTCCTGTCTGATGGGGAAAAATGTGAAAATCTTGCAGGACTTCACTCCTCCCCCCCCCCATGCACTTGCCACTCCCTTCTTTTTCTGAATCTCATCATTTCCTTAATCTCTCAGTTTTCTATACATTTTACCAGCTGGCAGTTTACAGCCAGATATATAAGCACCTATCTCATTATGTACTAGTAAAGTAATTTGCACATCTTCTCTGATCACCCAAACCTCTGGCTTCCCATCTAAATCACAATGGCAATCCTGTTGAGGAGCTTGTTTACAACACAGCTGGCTCCAAATGTAGCTAATGCCAAGTTCTAGTGATGGGGCTGAGTCCCCCAGCTAACCTGACTCTGCAGGGAAGAACAAGAACAGAATTATTCATTGTACGAGATCTTTTGTATGCTGGAAATTTGCTTTTCCCCTCAGTCAGCTTTTAGTTTTTTCCTTTCACTTAAAAAAAGTTAGTAGGCAGTGAGGAGTGTCCCCATAGGACTGAAAATTGCATAGTTTAGGCAACAGGTAAAAATTTCAGCAGTGCCTGTGTGAATGATAAGCCATTCATGCACATCTTAGAAAATTAAGCCCTACTGTACTTGACCAAGGTCATACAGAGTCTGAGAAAGAAGTAGGAAAAGAATCTGGACCTCCTGACTCTTAGCCTTGTACACTGATTGCAAGACCATCAATTCTTCCCCCAACAGAGGACACAAATATTAAACAGGATTAATGAGGATTTTCTGCAGTTTCAATGTGCCTACAGTTTTCTTGTAGTTCTGGCAGCTGCTTTCCAAGAAATCATTTTCACATCAAGAGAATAAAAACTAGTCTTCCATTTTTGAATGGAGTAAAAAATGTTCTGGGTTGAAACAAAGCAGTGTTTATTAACAGTAACTGACGGCTACATACTATATCAACACCAGTCACTACATAGTATGAAGCCAATGGTTAACATAACATATACAGGTACTTAACCCAAGACAGTGCTCTGTGATTGGTGAACTGCATATGCAAAGCAAATGGCTTGATGCAATCAGAGATTTGGAAAGTAACCCAGATTTTTTGTTATATTTTCACATACAGACAATCGTGCCACATTTGAAATGAGTTAGGGGTTTTTCCACCATTTTCTGGAAAACATTTTATGTTGCCTGAATATTTCAGTATAATTAATACATATGGGGGAGTGATGTGATACAAATGATCCCCATTAAGGTCTTGATCCCACAATCTGATTCATACAAATGGACTCCATGACCATTACTCAATAGGACTTTGGCACACTGTAGCGGTCCTTCTCCATGGCTAAAATTGTGTGATCATGAGCTCAAATATTAAGGAATCTTTGGGATTCAAGTTAAAGTTTCCAAAGGATGTAGGCCTGCCCTATCTTTCTGAAGGTGCAATCTGCATTTATGAAATTGACACCCAGAAAATGAAGTGCATCTTCAAATCAGAGAACTTGCACCTTGATTTCTTTATTTGCAATTCAAATGCAGGTACAGAAGTATTAGTGCAAATTACAACTGCATAAATGAAACTGTGTTTTTGTGAATGTGACTCTTGTGGAGTAGTTTTCCTTTTAAAAGAGTCATCAAGAAATACCATGATAAAGTGGAGCCATCCCTGGTGAGATTAAATTATCAATTAGTACCCAAGACATCTAGATTTTCACAAACCTTCCCAAAGTCAGGGTTGGTTTCATTTCTCAGAAAGCATTCAAATTAACAAAACTCATGCTCATTAGCTGAATAAAGGATGCCATTTCTCTTTTATAGTTTCATTCCTGAAATACGATTAGGAATTTGCATTTCAAGCCATTTGCTCAAATAATAATCTTTTATTTTTGAAGTTAAAAAAGATCAGCAAGGAAAGAAAAACAAAATAAAATAAGCAATGCAACGTAAAGAGCCCCAAACGAAAGCAATAACTTACTGTAGCTACTTTCGCTATCGCTGGCATTAGAGGAAACATGTTCTGCAAGAACAGTACAGCAAATTAAAGAATATAACCAAGCACCACGAAGCAGCTGGAACTTAAAAAGATTTGCCACATTCATGCAAAGGTGAGTGTTCAGAGTGGAAGTAAAATCAGTGCAGCAGCTCCATTTGAAAACCTCAGATAACTCATATCATTAAGATGAAAGCTTTATCTCTTGGCAAGTTAAGAAGGAGGTTACACAGCTGTGGCTAGTTACATTTCTGGCAGTGGCACTTCTCTACCTTGAAGAACTGCATAAAGAGGCAGTAACATCCCAAACATCTGCAAGCCAAAATACACTGCAGTCCATTCACACTTCCCTAGACCTATAGGCTAATTATGCAAAGACCTGGATATTTAGACACAGAAACTGTTCTCATAACAGAGCTCTTCTTCCACACTTTGTGCCAGTTATTAGTCATTGTGCAAGGTATTGTAGTCAGGGCTTGCAAACTAAAGGGCTTTACCCCATGTTTTCTTTTTATTTATTTAAAGTTCTCCATATAGCAATAAAACCTCTCATGAAAATAACAGGGCGTGCTGTAAAATTTTTCAGGCAGTACTGGTAGTTACCAAGATTAATGCCCTCAAGATCTGGGCTAGCGGAAGGAGGAACTTTCTCAGAAGTAGCCTAAATGTGGCCATAGAAACACAGGAATTGCTATCAGGGTGCTGACCTGTGGTCCAACTAGTCCAGTATCCTGTCTCCAGTACCAGCTGCTTCTGAGAAAAATGCAAGAAACTCCATAGCAACACTCTCTGCCCTTCCCAGCCCCAGGATATGTCTACACTACAGAGGGTTTTTTTTGGAAAAATGGCTGTTTTTCCAAAAAACCTCACTTACGTTCACATTGCAATCGTGTTCTTAAAAAAAAAAAAAATAGAAAGAACAGAGGGGTTTTTCCGACATTGGTAAACCTCTTTCTATGAGGAAGAATGCCTTTTCCGAAAGAGCTCTTTCAGAAAAAAGGCATGTGTGGATGGGGAAGAGGGAGTTCTTTCAACAGAAGAGGAAAGAGGAAAACGCACTGGTGCCCTGGTGGCCACTCCACCCACAGTAATCAAAGCTTAAATGTAAGATAGCATCCATTCAGTGTGGACGCTATCTGTTGAAAAAGCAGATTGCTTTTTCGATGCGCTTTGGCAGTGTGAATGCTCTCTTTTGGAAGAAGTTTTTTTCAGAAGCTCTCTTCTGGAAAAGCTTCTTCCAAAAGAAGCCTGCCATCTAGACATACCCCAGGAACCTCAATTCTGTCTTCCACAAATACCTTGCCTGCTGGGACCAAGAGGAAAGAAATTGTGTCTGAAGGAGTTAAGAGTAGGACTGAGGTTAAGTATACACTACTGCAGTAAGTCAACCTAAGTTACACAACTCCAGCTAAGTGAAAAATATAGCTAGAGTTGACATAGCTTAGGTCCACTTATTGCAGTGTCTACACTGTGCTAGGTCAATGGGAAACACTCTCCCATTGATTTATCTTACTCTTTTCATTCAGAGTAGAGTGCCGAGGTCAACTGGAGAGTGTTCTCTGGTTGATTTGGCAGGTCTTCACTAGACCAACTAATTCAATTCCCCAATTAGATGATTGCTGGAAAGTCGATCCATATGTAATGTATTACAGAAAGGTGGTTTAAAAAGGGGCAGTTGGCAGAACTAATGGGTTTTCCGTTGTGCTTTTAGAGTGAGTCCACCATCTAGGTAGCTCTGGGCAGATATCATTGGAACTCAGTAAGGGCACGAAGAACTTTGCAAAATTTCACATAAATGGGAGCTTGGGTTGTCTATGGTCATCTAGGGGTTCTAAAGTCAGATGGGGTTAATCTTTTGGTTGTGAGTTAAGAGTTCAAACATAGCACGGAAAATCTATTGTTCAGAACATGGAGGATAGCCGCTGACTCCCCACTTGCAGCTGGCCACAGCACTCCACACTACAGCTAAGAGGTCCTGGTCACAGTTTATGCATTTTGTTCTGCTAATGCTCATTTACCAGGATAGAAGGATAGAGGAGAGAGATGAGCCCCCATCCCAAAATTTGTAAAAAGTTCATACAGATCCTTATGGGGGACTCAATTTCATCCTCAATTCAGATAACTTCTTTAAGGTTGATTTCCTTTTTCTAGAGTATGCCAGCTCCTAGCAGATATAGAGGGTATGAATGGCATAGTGATCTGTAGTTACTATTTTTGGGTGGCTGATTTCTGGTGCCCAGTTGAAGAGGTAGATTGACTGAATTCAACTGATGTACATGCAAAGTCCTATGCATGTTAAAGTTGGGTACCAAAAAACAGAGCCATCCAAAATGAGAGGCCACTTTTGAATTTTTGGGCCATGATGCCTATACAGTTGCATGGCCTGCTCTGCCATTGGGATTTATATTGTTAAGCTAATGAACATGTGGACTTGGGCCACTTACACCTCCTTGGCAAAGTCTCCAGGGCACAGACAAATTACTGATAAAGGCTATTAGGAGCGGCCAAACATTTCTGTATTTTGTACTGTTGATGGACAGATCTGAGTTGTTGTTGACTTTTACAGGAAAGTTATTGCTGGAGAAAGCTGAATATCACACCAATCATATTTTCATAATTACATGTGATTGGAATTAAAAACCTAGTTCCAAGACAAACAGAATGTGCTTCTGTAATGCCAAAAAGCAGAACCAAACCTGGGACCTCTGGAGTTTAGTGCATGAGCCTCTAGAACTTGAGCTAAAAGCCAGCTGGCTCTCAGCTAAGGCTGTAGAGCAAACTCATTCTTTCTCTCTGTAAATGGTCTAAATGCCACAATATGGGACAGTGAAACACACCCAGCAGATGTGTAGGTTATACGTCTGCAACATAATGTCTTTTGCCAAAACACTCCTCAAATGAAAAGCAGGTGCTGTACATAGCCCACATCCACCTCACCTTCAACTAAGGCACAGGCCCTGCTGCAGATTGAGGAGGTGAAAGGAAGACAGCAGTTTGAGCTTCTAGCCACCGTGTATGAGTACTGAATGAGATACTGAAAATAAGTGGGCAGGTGGCATGGCTGGCAAATGTCCTGGGATCCACAGACTGGAGCATCTGTGGAGAGCTGAGGCATGGAAAGGCCTAGCTCCTCCACAATACTCCTTGGACTCCTATCTAACCTGCCTGCCCACTTGCAGCTGGTCCATATCCTCACAGTAAAGGGGGGTAGTTCACAGAAGTTAATTCTCTTCAAAGAGAGAGTAACAGCAGAATCAGCATTTGTGGCCAAGGTTGCTTCCCCACGGGCCTGTCAAGTGACAATATCACAAGAGCACCTTGTCTCGCCTCCAAATATCCAATATTGCTCATGTGCATGGTTGGCAGAGTAGCATCGCAGGAATGGGGGGGGGGAGGGAGAGGGGAGGGATGACAATTAAAAACAATCATGGAACACACAGGATTTAGCAAAAGACTAATTTTTATAAAACCTACATTTGGAGCAAAATTTATCATGCTTGCAGATCTGAAGTAGTGGTATTTAACACATGTAATACCAAATTGATGTTATATACAGAATCATGATGGCTTATATTAACCAATAGTTTACAGCCCACAGGAAGGCTGAGTGCCATTAAAATGTATATATTAGTACAGATACAAATTAGCTTCGATAGTAACAGTTGAGAAAGTTTGCAAATAGTTTGCAACCAGAGTAAAATGGTATATTACAGAGATCTGTCTTTTATTGGACAGAGTTATTCAAAAGAGCTTTATTTAAATGGATGGACTCTGATACATTTTATGCAATGTGGAGAAGGCACCATATGCATTGCCATCATGCTTTCTTTAAGCTATTCAGTCATTGCAAAGTCAAAATTCTTATGACAATGACATTTGTTGCACATTATCCAGAAAATCAGCATTGTAGAACTCTCCCTCTGCTTTTCAAGAGATAAAGTTTCCACCTTTAAAAGGGAAAGTCAACCATTACATGATTTAATGTCAATTAAAATAAAATCCCAGGTGTTTAATAATCTCTTCAAATGTGTGAATGAACGTGCATTTTCGTAATCAAAAGCACATATAAAGTAGGTGATGCAGTGGTAACATTCACAGACATTATGCCTCAATTAATCAGTGTCTTAAGAAAAAGAATAAGCATTGACAGAAGAAAACAGCCAATACACCAGTAAGTACTATTATTATGCTGGACTTATTGATGGCTGGATACATCATACTAATATAGCTAAATGTACGGAATTCAGTTTTGCAAATAATGTATTTCATTGCAATTCCCTAGAAATAAATTACAAAACCCAAATTATTTTTGAAGAATCAGCTGACAAATTGCCGCAATGCTATAATACCAACCCTTGAGGCAGGATCACCACATACCAGAAAAAGAAATTGATAAAGTATAGTGACAAAGGATAGGTTGCTATTGGTGATACAGATCTAAAATTAGTTATAGAGAAGGTTAGGTCTTTTCTCGCCTGCAAATAGTTTCTTCTATTAACAGCAAGGTACTAATCTACAGTCTGGCAAATTAACAAACACTCCCATGCAAAAAGCTGAAAATGAAGAAGCGGTAGTGTAAATTTTCTATTGATCTTTTCAAGATCTTCATATCAAGATGGATTGTTGCTCAAAGGCATATTCTAGGCAGCAGTACAAGTTCTAGGTATGCTACTGTCTACAGAACTGCTATGATGGGAATAAAAACATTGTCAGAAACAAAAGGTGTTATTACATCAGAAGTAAAAGTGTCTGTTTGATACACTGTAAGTTATTTAATACTATCATGCAGAACAAAACAATTGAAACATTTTTGATGCATTCACAGCTGGGTAACAAATAAAACTCTATCTTGTGCATGCTGGGAATGGAAGGTCCTTAGAGAAGGAACAAAAGTCAAAACAAAAACAGAACACAAACAAAAAAAAAAAGTTGAAGTGACCATTCCTGGGAACTTACTCAGAGTCTTTGTTCCATAACCGTCGTCACCTAATCCGGGGATGTCCTGCACGGAAGTCCCCAGAGAGAGCAATGAGAAAGGAAGAACAGCCGCAGAAGAGGAAGGAAGAAGTCAGTGGAGTTGAAATGGATACTACCATGACTGACCATGCAGATGGAGCAGTCTGGATCCCTGCTTTCTCTTTTTGAAACAACTTTAAATCCATATTCCAAAGTAATGCTTTCAATGAAAAAGTCAGTGACCATTATGTATTCTCAGCTCCTACAGTTAAGTAAAACCAAAACTAAAAAAAAAAAAAAAAGCACAAAGAATCCTTAGAAGATCAATTTGTAGGGAAAGAATATTAAAGGAGGAGGAAAAAAAGGTAATTTTCTTCTGGTATAACACCAGAATACACATTAAATTATTCTGGGTACTCGGAATATATAATATAGGCATGGAGTGAGTCACCAGATTCTATTTAGAGGATTATAATTCTGTTTACTGTTTAAAATTAGAAGCAAAATGTTGAGAAATAGAAAAAAATCACTGATTGTGGCTTTTATTTCAAGATTAAAACACTCAACAAAGTAATCAAAAGTAATCAACAAGGAGATTGGAGCTATTTAGATTAAGTCCAAAAAGTAATAGACACAAAAATGTTACTGGAACGTTTGGGGGGTTTTCAATAAAAAAATAAAATGAATGTAATAATTTAAGAGAAACTGATTTTGCATCAGTCTGGGCCAGTCTTGGATTTGAACATTTTATGTAGGAAAAAATTGGATTTAAAACAAGAAAAATAATCAGTACATTTTATGACAAAGGGAAGACATTTATACATGGAACTTGTCCAGCCAGAAGTCAAGGTCACTGCTTTAACTTACTCTGAAAGAGATGTTTGAAGGGAAGGGAGCACCAGCTAGATCCAGACTGCAATCATACATTGGTCACAGTAGTAATACCTCACCTGCCTGCCTTTACTGTTTGTTTGCCTAGATGTGTGGGGTTCTGGTGTCATGCGTGTCACCCATTTTTTGTGCTGCATGTGACATCATCTCCAAGAGATTACTTACGTTCTGGATCACTTGTCTCCTGCTCACTCTGCTCCTTGCTCTTGTAGAATGGGAATTTTCGTGAAAAGATGAAGTTCTTTTTACGCTTGTCATTGAATGACTGTGAAGGAGAAAAGGCATGGGGCAAAAACAGGGACGTCTAATTGTTGTCACACTCATGCTGACAAAACAACTAGTTTGTAAAAGTGGAGAGAACTGTCGTGACTCAAACCAGTCAAAATCAAGTGGTTGCAAAGAATCACGCACATGATTTTCAAGAGGGATTGCAGTTTAAGGGACATAGTGTCTTGAAGACTGATTGGTTTTATTATAGTTGGGCTCAAACTGCTGATCTAGATTTTGAAACTCCAAAGTTTGGGGTTGTTCAGTCCATTTACAACATCTGTATCCAAATATAATCATAGAGTCTGATTTCCCCTCCTTCCCCCATCCAAATCTCAGGGTGCTTGGATCTGGGATTTTCATTCAGCCCTCTTAAGGGAACATCAGCTGAGAAATGCTGAGCACTGCCACTCAAATTGAAGTCAATGGCAATTGTGAGTGGCTCAGTGTATCTCAAAAGAAGACCACTGATGTTTAGCCATAATAGCTGTCAAGAGGAAATTGAAGGGACCCACAGATTCACTTCCCATAGGCAAGCAAGTTAAATTCTGTGCTAATTAAAATATTTATTTTTGGCAGCTGTTCCAAGTTCCCTAATAAAAGTTTTATCTCTCTCTCCTTAATTTTGAAATTAGGTACAATTCAAAGACGTATTCAAATAATCAGAGACAATACTTTCATTTTACTTTGTACACCACAGACATTCATTAGTCTTGGTGCATATAGTTTCAGCTTTATATAATTTGGTAATTTTCATCTGCTGCTGTACAATATTTCTTAGCAAATTCAGCTGCATATCCTATCATAACCCTGCATATGCAGAGTTAATACTTAGATTAATGGGGATTTTGTGTGAAAAAGGTGTATGTTTTGTTGATGGTTGGAAAGCTTCATCCCATAATATTAAATGGTAGCAGGATGTAGGCATTAAGTATTCAGAACCAATTTCTTCTCATCTCATTCAAGCAAATAATCCAATTTCTTTGGGACTATTTGCATGAATAAAGGAACCAAGATTTGGTCCTAAATATATAATTAAATAAGTTTAGAGACTTATAATATAATTTATTGTATTAACAGCATAGTAGGAGTTTTAGATTGACAGATTTCTAAAAGATGTGAAATCAAAAGTTTTAACTACTTAAAAACCTATGAAAACAGTTATTTTACTTGTGTCACAAAAGTTTCATGCCACTTTTACATTTCAAGCATATTAAAACTTTTTAAACTGAAAACAAAAGAAAAAATACACATGTAAAATAAATGATCCATGAATGTCTTTCAGAGTAAGCAAACATTCAACTTGAAATTAATGTAGATGTCATGCACAAGTAATATAGACAGCATGCAAATTTAAAACAATGCAAACATAAAACAAAGCCAGAGACTAAAAAATATGGACATGACAGATTAAAGGAATTTATGGGTGAAAACAGGGTCGACATGCAAATTACATCACTGAAATGGACTGCAGGGTAGAATGGAAATTAAAATGTGTTTCTGTGATCATTTCTTTTATCTTTCCAAAGCAAGGAATGAAATATGTTAACATTTCCTGGATTATGAAAATGTTTTTTTGTCATGATTAATCTGAGCTTGACATAGTAATATACAAAGATCACACTTTTAAAGGAAAAAATTATATACACAATAATACATCAAAAAACAAAGTGATCTAAAATTACAGTAATTTCATTATCAAATGCCTTTTCCATTTGGAATTAAAGAGAAGGTTATCAAATTGGTGCATAAATATTCTGTGGTTCATAGAAACATTAAGACAAATCATTTTAGTTCACATTTTAAATGATATCCTTTTATGAACATTATTCCTCTCAAACAATCTATAAAACTGCAACAAGAACATTTCAACGAGAAAACTTATGCAATATAGCATAGGATAGCTAGAAGATCACTCTTCTTAGCATATTAGATTTTTAGAAAAGACTGCTTTTTCATAGAGAAAGGAAGTATAGTGTTCACAAATTTCCTGTTTTAAAATTCATGCTATGATATTAATTAGGCACAAATATGCTTTCTGGCTCCAAGAAAAGATACCAGTATAAAAATATGCTATCCATGCTTAACTAAATATCTATTATGTATCCAGTTGTATAGTATCTGTTTTGGATTTAATACCTTCAATGTTGTGACAGATATTTAAATAACTGTACCAGGATAACAGTATAGGTTTTTTTTGGCCTTAAAAAATTCCTCTGATTTTTCATGTGAATAAAATGTCTATAATCAATGTGTTTTGCTTGGTAAGGAATAATTAAACATGTTATTTATAAATTATCTAAACACGTTCATGAAAGGTAAAGAAAACATCTAATTTTTAATTTACTAGTTGGTGATAAACTTTGCAAAAGACAACTGGAGATTACTTTGACAGTCGTATATCAAAAGAGATCATCTTGTTTTAGAAAACCCCTTTCCAATACTCAACTAAACCACTCCTGAATTCAAGGGTCTTTGCTAATAAGTTTGATTCTGATACTGGTATGAGGGACGTGATCTTGATGAAGTAGGGTGGTTTTGTAGATGGGAAAGGCTTTCTTTAAAAGAGAAGCCTGAAAAGCCATTGTGGTTTCCTACTACATTTAAGCTACATCTAGACTACGGAGTTTTTCAGGGATACCAGAGGTATCCCTGAAAAACTCCGCCGCGTCCAGGGAATGTGTCTGCTCTTCCGCTTTTTTTAGTTATACTGACACTGATAGCTCCCACAGCACTGAAAAGTCACATTGGTATCAGGGAGTGGCTTATAGAGTTGAAATACATAATCAATGTCACCTTTTTCCATCATGTTATAACAATGACTTTCCTTTACCTGACAATCTGAAACTGCTTTGCAAACATTAAGTCACAAAAACTCCCTCAGAGAGGGGAGCATTTTATACTCATTCTACAGGGTCCTGGGGCTAGTACAGTAGTCTGGGTCTGGGGGACACAGATTCAGTTTTCTACACCCCTGAGCACAAGGGAGCCAACAGGATTGCTGGGCCCCTGGGCAATGTGTGAGCTGGAGGGAGTCAGTTCTGTGTTCCCAGAAGGGGTGGCATCTCAGGCGGAAGGGGCAGGGCTGAGACAGTCAGCTCCCAGCACTGCCTGGATAGCCCCCTCCTCCACTGCTGGCCAGCCAGAACGTGTGGCTTGGGCTTTGGAGTGTACTGTGTGGTGCTCTGGCAGTGATTCTAAAGGGCCTGGAGTTCCAGCTGCCATAATAGCAGTAGCAATGCCTGGGAGCCCAAGGCCCTTTGAATAGCTGGGCAATGGGGCACTTTCCCTCTTTGCTCCTCCCCCCATTAGAGGACCTGTCTGAGCAACATAGTCATACTGACATGATTTGATAGTATAGACCAAGCCTAAGACTGAATTTTAGGTTAGAACAGGCTAAGATCAAGATAAATCTGCCATGCTGGTCTTCTTGTGAACCTAGGGATTTGGATATTGGGAACACAGTAAAGAAGTACAAAGCAGATAAAAAAAAAAAATTCCTTGCTGCTCCATTTCACCAGATGAGAGTAAAATTTGTTTAATACTTGGAAATGTATATTTTTATTTCTGCTTTTAATATTTATAAATATCTATATGAACATTCGTTTAGTGAGAAACTATCTGATCAAACCTTTAAACCACTTATTATCCACGAAACCTAATTTTAATCTTATCAATATTTCAGAAAGTTTGTTTGTTTGCCTCAAAAGATCTCTGAAATGATAAGAGCTAGAAACACCAAATTTTGCACGGATACTACTGATTTCCTAACTTAAATAACTGCATTGTTTATACATTGAAATCGGTTCCCCCGGTTCCCCCAGAGCCCCAATTGGGCCCACTGATAATTAGCTTAGATCTCCGAAATGGTAAGAGCTAGAAACACCAAATTTTGAACGGATACTACCGATTTCCTATCTTAAATAACTGCATTGGTTATATCTCAAAATCGGGTCCCCCAGAGCCCCAATTGGGCCCCCAGAGCCCCAATGGGGCCACTAATTTGCTTTTAGTAGCGCCTGATCATAGGCATTTGCTGGGAAACACCAAATTTTGAACGGATACTACTGATTTCCTAACTTAAATAACTGCATTGTTTATACATTGAAATCGGTTCCCCCGGGTCCTCCAGAGCCCCAATTGGGCCAACTGATAATTAGCTTAGATCTCCGAAATGGCAAGAGCTAGAAACACCAAATTTTGAACGGATACTACCGATTTCCTATCTTAAATAACTGCATTGGTTATATCTCAAAATCGGGTCCCCCAGAGCCCCAATTGGGCCCCCAGAGCCCCAATGGGGCCACTAATTTGCTTTTAGTAGTGCCTGATCATAGGCATTTGCTGGGAAACACCAAATTTTGAACCGATACTACTGATTTCCTAACTTAAATAACTGGATTGGTTATATCTGGAAATCAGTTTGCCCCGTTTCCCCAGAGCCCCAAATGGGCCCACTGATAATTAGCTTTCAGTAGCGCCTGATCACAGAAACACAAAATTTTGCATGGATACTACTGATTTCCTAACTTCAATAACTGGATTGGTTATAGCTTGAAATTGGGTCCCCCAGAACCCCAACTGGGCCCCCAGAGCCCCAACTGGGCCACTAATTAGCTTTTAGTAGTGCCTGATCATAGGCATTTGCTGGACTCTTCTGTTAAGCGTATCACATAAACTGCAACTACAAGATCCTTTCGCTATGATACAAGAAAAAGTATTTCCAATAAAATATGTTAACATAATTTACGTACTTCATTCACCACACCTTTTGTTGGCAAGAAATGAGTTATATGTAAATCCGTTTTGTACACACATCACTAGTTAAGTTAATTTCTTAAAGTCATATATAAGAGAAAAGTATTTCCAATAAAATATGCTATGTTAATGTCACTGACGTAGTTCATTCATCACACCTTTTACTATACATTTCCCGGGTGATGCCGGGTATTTCTGCTAGTCCCTAATAAAATAGAACATGCACAAAAAAATCACCAAAGAGCTACCGGCTTATTAAATCATGACTAATAAGAAACATGGGTTTTAAAAGGACAAATCTTGCCAGACAACTTGATTACAAATTTGGATTCATTTACAAAATGAGTGAATGAAATCACAGTAGTAAGTGCGGTGTATTTAGATTTCAGCCTGTGCTTCATTATGTCACAATAATTTACTCTTAAAATTCACTCATGGGTTTAGATGTGAACACTGCTTTACAAAATGAAAATTGACTGAAGACTCAGAAAGTGTAATGATAAAGGGAAAAGTACCAAACTGGATGTAGTGTTCCCTTGGATTTTTCTGGGATGGATGGAGTTATTCTTATTTATTATTGGTATTTAAGGTAGCTCCTAGAAGCCAGTGCTCCCATTGTAACAGATGCTGAACAAATATAACAAAGAGACAGTTCCTGTCTTGAAGAGCTTAAAATCTACACGTAAGATTACAGACAACAGGTTATACATCATATAGATCAGAAGAGCTGATAAAGGAAAAGCACATATGGAATAACTCTAGTCCAGGGGTCAGCAACCTTTCAGAAGTGGTGTGCTGAGATTTAACTTATTCACTTCTATTTATGGGTCTGCGTGCGGTTGGTACTTTTTAAAGTAAATAATAGTCCTATTTACAGCAGCTTCATTAATAAGTAAATTAAGATGGAGATCTTATACCATTAACACCTATGTAAACGTTGTTTGAAATGTAATCATGCAAATGTCCTCCTAGCACATACACACCACTTGCAACCTGCTTTCCTCCCCCACTACAACCCAGACAGACAGAGAGGAATGGAATCTGAATTTCAACAAATGAGTTAGACACCCAAAATAAACTGTGCCATGCTTCCACCTCTCTGCACAGATGCCAGCACCCCCCACTCCCTGTTTTCCCCACCTACCCCTGTGCAATTTGCTCTCTGCAGCCCAGGTGGGGACTGGGATAAAATCCTGTTTCTCAAAGTAGCAGGCACCAACAGTCTGTCCTGTCCTAACTCCCAGCTTAATCACTAAATATTATCTACACCTCCCCCACCTCAAAGAACAAACAAACTACCTCCCTGCCTCCACCTCACCCCAATGCCAACATCCACCCACCCCCTCTTTCCCTCAACTATCCCATGCAGTCAGCCCCTTACCTCCCCCTTCCCAGGAGACTTGAGAGTGATGAAATTCTTCCTCTCTCTCCTGTACACAAGGGATTCTCCAAACTCTCCTCCCAATTACCCATTCACCCACTCCCTCACTCCTCCTCCCCTGCCTAGCCACTTATTCTCTCATCTTGCTTTTTATTACCTGTTTTGGGAGCTGCTCTGTTTCAAGCATGGAGCAGCTTCGTTTACCTGCTTGCTCAGCAAGACAATGCCCTGCCCCCCAGATCAGTTGAACTCCCTGCCTGCACAGGAGCTTCGAACTTCTAGGGGGAGCTCAGAAAACAGCTACATGGGGGAGAAGGGGAGGGGCAGAGCTCCTGCCCCACATGCCACTGAAAATCAGCTTGAATGCCACTTATGGCATGTGCTGTTGGTTGCTGACCCCTTTTCTATTCTGCTGTAAAAGGGTCCAAGTTTCTGACTTGTATAGCATACAAGCAGTCCACAGGTTTGATAGATTCTGAACTTTGACTCAGCAACACAGAAACATTTTTGCATCCACAGGTGAGATGTAGATTTAATGCAACAGGTGGTTTGTTGCAACTGTTTGAACTCTGTAGCTTAGGTAAAGAAACTCATCAGTGGTCCCTCCATGGTGTTTGGTCCCTCCTGCACTGGAGGTTCTGGTGGTCTAGCTACAAGATTCTGACCTTGGTCTTCTGTCAGGAGATGTTCAACCCCATATTGTAGGTAGTGTCTTGGAAACCTTGAGGGATGGAGTTGAAATATTCTGGCTTCTCCACAAGCAAGGCAGCATCATTGGCATAGTCTTGGTCAGTGCACACTTTTTGACCAACTTGGATTCTGATATGTGGAGTGGCAAGTCCTGCTACCCAGACAATAGCTCAACAGAATAGTGCTGGGGTAGGAATACCTACTAGGTTGTGTGTGAAAGCCATGATCCAACATGCACTCTCACACCAGGACTAGAGTGAAGACAGCACACGAGATTTATCAGAACATCTGGGACACTAGCTTCTTTCCTTGTGACCCAAAGTGCCAACTTGTCTACTGAATCAAAAGCTGCTTTGTTATCAAAATATGCTTCATGAGGTAGGCAATTAAATTCTCAGTACAGCTCAGCCAGAAGCCAAAGGGTAAGTACAGCATCCATTGTTGACTGTCCAGCAGTGAAATTTCACGGCTGAGGACTACTACCTCTGTTAAGAAATGGCTGCATTCTATCAAACAGGGCATGAATGACAAACTTTCCAGGGACCAGCTGCAATCAGATTGGCTTGCAGTTGACACACTCAGTGTGAGATCCTTGTACCTCTTTCCTTTTGGCCTGATACCCACACTCTAATGAAGAGCTGATGCAGGACAATGCTCACAGGTTCCAAAGAATGTTTGAGCAGCTCAGGTGCAATACCATCTGGTCCAGCAGCACACCTGTTATGTACATTTTAAATGGTCTTTCATACTTCCTTAAGTCACAGAGGATCGGTGTTTGTCCCTGGGTCTGCAGCTCTAGGGTTTGCCAGATAATATAGCTCTTGACAGTCATCAGCAGGTTTGTGATTTAGCATGCTTGCACAATGTATTTCCCATCTGTCCAAAACTTCATCATAAGAACATAAGAATGTTCATACTGGATCAGACTAATGGTCCATCAAGCCCAATATCTTGTCTTCTGACAGTGACCAACACTAGATGCTTCCGTCAGTGATCCTCTGACTAGTTTTAAATTTGGGGGTATACATTTAATTTGACTCTCTGTTCAGGAGTTTTTTTGATGTTTCCATGCAGTTTGCAGGCATTTCACTTTTGGGACTGTACTTTTTATTTGCCGTTTAACTAACTTCCTTATTTTTGTGTAATGCTCCATAATTATATTATGGTAGCAATTCCCAAGCATTTCAGCTATATTTCACCTCTTTGACCAGATTCTGTGCTCCACTTAGGACTAAATGAAGACCTACCTATCCTTTTGTGAGTTCCAGTGCTAGCTGATCCATGAAGCAGTCATATATGGTGTCAAGAAACATTGTCTCTGCATCCCATCCTGAGGCAACATCTATCTAGTCAATATGGAGGTACTTGAAATCCCCCACTATTACTTAGTTTTCTAGTTTAATATGCTTGCTAATTTCCCAGAGCATTTAATAGTCATTATCACCATCCTGGTCAGTATATCTCTACTGCTGTGTTCTTACTATTGAAGCATGGCATTTCTATCCATATTCTATGGCACAGTTTGGGTCTTTTAGGACGTTTACTATATTTGACTTTTGCTTTCTTTCACATACAGTGCCACTCCCCCCACCAACTCAATCTCTTCTGTCATTCTTATACACTGTGTGTCCCATTGATTATGATCATTTTACAAAGCGATACAGATTATCATTCTGTTCTGTAATGTCTATTACATCAATATCCTCATTTAATGCCAGGCACTGAAGTTCACCCATCTTGGTATTTAGACTTTTAGCATTCACATATAAGCACTTATTTGTCACTTTTTCACAGTCTACAATTATGTGATGTAATTGAATGGGACTCTTTTATTTCACTGTTTTTCATCAGATCTTATCTGTACTTCGTCACCTTTCATCCTCTTCTCATTACTAGGATATAGAGAATCCCCATTAAGAGATCCTCCCCTAGGGGATATGTCTGTCTGAACCATGTGTTTTCCCATCTTTTGAATTTTACCTGCCAACAATCTGGTTCCATTTTGGTTTTAGAGGGAGCCCAATCTTCCTGTCTAGTCTCCTCCTTTCCTAAAAGGTTCCCCAGTTCCTAATAAATCCAAATCCTTCCTCCCTACACTACTGTCTTGTCCATTCATTGAGATCTTGCAATTTTCCTTGTCCAACTGGCAGCAGCTCAGAGAATGCTACTATGGAGATCTCTTCAATCTCTTGCCTAGCAGCCTAAATGTGGCCACCAAGACTTCTCTCCTACTTCTCCCTATATCACTAGTACATATCTGTACTACAACCACTGGCTTCTCCCCAGCACTACACATAAGCCTGTCTAGGTGTGTCAAGAAAGTTTCTACTTTTGCACCCAGCAGGCAATTCTTTATGTGGTTCTCCCAGTCATTTAATTATCCAATCCCTCATGAATATTACCCGTCTCTTCCTAACAATGTGTGTTCCCTCACCGTGACAGGCATCCCTGGTTCTACAGGACACCACAACATCCTCTGGAAGGAGAATCCTAACTATGGGATTATTTCCCACTGTTCCACTTTGATGTTCTCCCTTCCTGAGATTTTCACCCCTCTTGGCAGCACAGAGGCTGTCAGATGGTGGGTGGGACTGTTTTGCTGTATCCTGGAAAATCCAACTTATGTACCTGTCTGTCTCCCTTAGCTCTAATTCAGCCACTTTGTTCTCCAGAGCCCATACTTGGGCTCTGAGAATCATGAGTTCCTTGCATCAAATGCACGCCTGGCCCACCTGCCCATAAGGAAGCTAATCATGCATGCTGATTCAGTGCAATAGATTGGATAGCCTCTTATGGACAGAGACATGCAACTCCATGGGATGCAACGCTGGTATAATGATAGTTCATTCCATGCAGAAAAACACCCTTTACTAAATTGCTTAAAACTAGAGGGACTTTTTTTAAATTATGAAGAAAACTTAAAGGTTTTTAATGAAAAGAACACTCCCAGAGGACAAACTTTAAAAATATGGATCTGTGGATAAGCAGGAAGAGCCATCTGATTCTGTGTCGTAAAGGTCTGGCCTTTCTTCAGTCACTCACTAAATTCAAAAGCAGCATTGCATGCTCTTCAGGATGGACAAATGTAATGCAACACAGTATATCATGCTCTCAAATTCTCTACTGATATGCAAAGGAGTTCATTCCTTGATCCTAAATGGCATCATCTGCAGGGCTGCTTCTGTGATTTCTGGATTCAAAGGATTGAGTCAGAACTGAGAACTTCATTGCGTGACTCCTGGTGTGATGATATCAGCTGTGGTCATTCTCTGGCTTGCACCCAGCAGGCAAGTCTTCAGTAGACCGTGTGTGTTTGATGATGATATAGGACCAGGCTGATTAAATTTTCAGATAACACTAACTTGGGAGGTGTTACAAGTTACAAGATGGACAGAGAAATAAGAGAAAGGGAATGATAGGGAGCAATATGGTTGGGAAATGACTAAATGGGGGACTTAGAAAAATGCAAATTCATTTATATAGGGAGAATAATCCCAATCAGAAATAAACAAGCAGGCTGTGTCTAGACTGGCGCGATCTTGCGCCAGAGCTATGCAAATGAGGCTCAGTGTGGAATATGGCCGAGCCTCATTTGCATAACTAATGAGCCGCCATTTTTGCGGAAGAGGCTCTTACGCAAGACGGAACTGTCTATACTGCCCCGTCTTGAGCAAGAAAAACCCTCTTGCGCAAAGCCGCTATGCTGATTATTTTCAGGCATAATGGCTTTGCGCAAGAGGGTTTTCCTTGCACAAGACGGGGCAGTGTAGACAGCTCCATCTTGCGCAAGAGCCTCTTCTGCAAAAATGGTGGCTCATTAGTTATGCAAATGAGGCTCGGCGATATTCCACGCTGAGCCTCATTTGCATAGCTCTGGCGCAAGATCGCGCCAGTCTAGACACAGCCGCAGAGAGAAAAATCTGGAACAGCAGATTACATGTGAGTTTGTGCTGTTCTTACATGTAATCTGTGAGGTTTTTTGCAATGCACATGCAAAGAAATCCTACATCACTGAACGAGGACATGACGGTCCCTGTCTGAACAGTCCTGGCACAACTGTGCCTGATATGGAGTGTTTGGTCTGGGCACCATATTACCAAAAAGATATTAGGAAATTGCAGGCAATTAAGTGAAAAACAACAAAAATTATTAGGGGGTGGGGAGGCTGATTTATGAGAGAAGATTTAAAAGCTAAGTCCACTAATTCTGCAAACACTAAAGTACTTAACTTTGCACAGGTGAGCATCCCACTGAGTTTAGTGGGACTATTCATCTACATAAAATTACTCATGCTGTGCAAGTGTTTGCCACACCAGGACCTAAATATTCATAACTCAGCTAAGTGACAACCAAAGTACGACATCAGCTTACAAGTATTTGAAAGATGTAAACAATAAAGATGAAAAGGATTTATTCAGTGTGGTAAACTCAACAAAGAGCAATGGGATGAAACAAATAAAGGAGAAATTTATATATATTGAAAAAGCTTTTTGCCAGTGAAATCACTTAGAATGTGGAATAGTCTTCCCAAAAGGAAGTGGAGAGATCTAGAATCACTTCGTACATTTAAAATAAATCTATTAATAATAAATACTGTGGGGAATAACACTGTATTTGCAGGATATTAGTGGAGAGGAAACAACTAGATGACCTACTAGAAACTGGAGCCTAAGATTCTGTAATTAATTACCCACACATCCATCACGAACTTGGGCTCCATTCCAGCGCAAGCTCCGAGTTAGAATATCTGCACTAAGTAATATGGTCACCATGTAGTTCTCTTTTTTATGGTACTCTCTAGTGCTACAAAATTTAATTGGCATCATTAAAATTTGATTTTTGTTTTGGTAATATTGTACCAAACAGACTGGATAATTCATTTCAACAGAAATAAGTAGATAGCGCTTTAGTGGCATTCTATGCTAGGGTGCACCATGGAGATGTCTCAATGTAATTCAATAATTATGAGCAATGAGTCTGCTTTGGCACAAAGCACCAGCAGTTAAATTTGTCTGCATATAAAGAGAAAGAACTAGCATGCTGATCACTTGTGTTTGCTCATGACACTTAATATATCTTGCAGTATCTAATAGAAAATTTATTTTCAGCTAAAATTTAGTTTTGTTTTAGGTGTGTAGTTAAATTTACCACAAACTTCCATAGTTGCTCACCAAGTGGGTGGATCCAGCCCGTGGATGCCCTGCCACTCTCCTGCCCCCAGGCCAATCAGGGCCTGGAGGCGGGAGGGGCGCACAAAGTCTCTTGCTCCCTGCCCCCACCCTGCAAGTGCCACACTCCCATTGCAGGGTGGGGGCAGGGAGCGAGAGATTTTGCATGCTCCCCTGCCCCCAGGCTCTGATTGGCCTGGGGTTGAGGGGAGCTCACAAAGTCTCCTCCTGCCCTGCAAGGGGGCAGGTGCCTTGAGGGAACCGCCAGCTGTTCAGAATAGCTAACAGTTCTCTCTAGGTGGGAGGGCGGGGGCAAAGACTTCACGTGCTCCTCCAACCCCAGGCCAATCAGGGCCTGTGGGAAGGGGAGCACAGAAGTGTCCTGGCCTTGTCCCTTCTGCCAGAGGCCCCACCCCTTCCGGAGCAGCCTGGGGCCACTTCAAAAATTAGTGAAGGGCCCCCCCCATCTAAAATTATTGCCCACCCCTGCTGTAAAGACTACACAAGAATACATATGTATAAGTTGCAGTGGGGAGGTCTAGGTTGGATATTAGGAAAAACTATTTCACTAGGAGGGTGGTGAAGCACTGGAATGGGTTGTCTAGGGAAGTGGTGGCATCTCCATCCCTAATGGTTTTTAAGTCCCATCTTGACAAAGCCCTCATTGGGATTATTTAGTGCAGAGTGGTCCTGCTTTTAGCAGAGAGTTGGACTCGTTGACAGTATTCTTTTAAAGTTTGCAGATCTATTTTATTATTAACATGAGTCTCTCTAGTCATGCCAACTCTCTAGAGAGGTCAGTGGTATACACTGAAACAGAAGATTCAAGTCTTCCTTCACTTTCAGCTGCAAGCTTGGCCCAGGTGACTGTACTATCAAATTACTGTATAACTTTGTCAAGTGCTTTGAGATATCCTGGCGTGATAATAGACTATGCATTGAAATTGTTGTGGCTGACTGCTGTTCCATCACTCACATTTCATTTCATTACTTCAGCAAAACAACAGTCTAGAGGGCTCATGTCAGCAGTCTCTCTAATATTCCTGGGTAAAGCAATGAGAGAAACTTGATCACCCCAAAGGAGCAGGGTGAGAGAGGAACGCAGGGGGAAGGGAAGAGGCAACGAATGGGCTCAGACAAAGCTTAGGGTTACTCACAGCCAGAGTTCTACAGTCACCCTCATCACTGGCTTACACCAGCTTCTGCTGTCATAAAGCATGGAGCAAGGATCCTGTTGATACAAAAATCTGCTGGAGAGGGGATGAAGTGGAAAAAATAAGACCCAACTTCTCCTCCATTAGTGGGGCCAACAGATGGCCAGCTCAGTCTAAACTGTGGGTTGTACTGGCAGGGGACAAGGGTGGGCAGGGTGGTAGTGAGATGTCCTCATTCCACACAGGGTCACTGCAGCCCCCATCTATATGGTACCCAGGGAGCATCTGGTGGAACTTAAAGCTGTCTCACAGAACCCCAAGAGAGATGGCAGGGATGAGGCTGGTGCCCACATGTGCAACTAACATCTCTCTGAACTATGGGGCAATACGTTTACCTCAGATCTCTGGCCAATGGTTTTAGATGCAGAACTGTGAAATACTAATCTCCTGGGTCAATAACAAAAATTAGTTGATGCTGCCAAGAACTCTGCTCCACACTTTGCTTTTTATAATCTTCATCCACTCCGCCAGGTTCCTCTTTAAGCACTGATCTATGAAGAGTCAATCAGTGAGAGGTTTCCCTGCCAGGTTTAACTTCTGTGAAGAGCCTGGGTTTACTGATTTATTTTTATTGTTATTGTTTTCAGTCAGGGAACCTGTCACACTGCATACACAGTGTATGCATGCACATAAAAGAAAATCAGGGTGACCGCTACATTCTTGCTGGAACAGCTATAATGTTATAGTAAATGCAGAAGACCAATTCCCATCTGTCACCAGGCTGATTGGTGTCCCAAGCGACCCCTCAAGACCTCAGGGCAGCCCTACAATTGGCCCCTGTTCTTTCGTTAACTCAAAGAAGAAGCTTTTACAAGTTCAATAACAACAGTCCTCCTTAGGATCTAGTTATTACTTTAGAGATAAAAAATAAACAGAAAAATCTTTCTTCCAGCTTAGCACAGCCTTAAACTTCCCTGATGTTGCAGGGCCTTCCTGCTTTAACAGGCTACTCCCAACACTTTCTAGCAGGAGCGACTCCACTAGTCTTGGTTCTTCTCTGCAGGAGCTTCTCTCAATCACTTCAATCTCTCTCAATCTTCCTGCTATCCTTGAGGAGGGAACAACTGAACTCTTTCAGGCGTGCCTCTGCAGTAAATCAAGGTTGGCTAGGCCCAGACCTCTGGCCCATGGAGTAGAAAGGCACCCTGTTAATACCATCCTACTTTGGCTTTTTCCTGATACTGGCACCATTGCTTTTCTCTTCCATGCTCCAGAGGAGGAGGGCTTTGTTCAATACTGAGATTGCTGAAAGTGGAAAAAATAAGTAACCTAATTCACAGTTCTATAGAAGGGATCTTGGTCAGTGATTTTTCCCTTTGGCTTCCTAATGTGGTTAATTTGGAGGTAAAGATGTTGGGCAAACATTACCATATATGAGGACACACATGTCATATATTTAGGCTCAGATTCCGGAAATCAAACGAGAACATGTTTCAAACGACCCATGGAGAGTCCATCCTGATAGAGGCCAGCACTTAGGCATGTAATTGATTTAAAGCACACACATATATCCCATTGACATCCATGGGATTTAACATTTGTTTAAGAGCTGTCCTTGATGCTTTCCTGAAGCAGGATATTTTACTACCTTTTAAAATAATCTGAGTAAATGTAATGCTGCTTAGAAAAGCAGCTTTGTTTATCCACAGCCCATGTTAACCACAGGCTGCAGAAAGGGCAGGCTTCCCAACATTGCCTCACCTATGTACCTTAACACTACCCTGGAGGACCTACACGCAAAGGGATAGATTAATTTCAGTGTCCTTGCCCTTTTTGCTGAGACTTGCTGATAGATTCCATACAAGGCATACTCTTTCATTTCAAGGGACATTGTCAACTATTTTTTTCTCTGTTTTTAATTCTTGTATTTTGTGCATTTGACATTGCTTTGTGGTTCCTCATGTTCACTCTTGGTTTTGATAATGTATACCTCTTCTTAGTCCCTTGCTCAAACCCTCTGATCTTCTCACTTTTATATCATGTTACGGAGGAGAAAGTTTGCTCTAAGGATAACAATTAAAAACAGAGGGGCTGTTTATTCTATTATAAACATACATGAGTGGTCTTTCCTAAGCAAATCACCTGTCTAAATTTCATTGAAAAACCTAATCCTTCCTTCAAAGGCATGGTGGTTACCCCTCAACTCTGAGGAGAAATTGGGCAAGTTGTTCATTTCTGGACATTTCAAAGAGGCAGATAATCTAGAAAACCATGATCTAGTTCTGCATGTGCTCTACTCACACTTCCCAGAAGCTCAGAAAATATAACATTCAGTTTATAGTTAGTTCTCACACTAAACAAATTTCATGTAAACAAGTTATTTCAAATGCCAGTAGGTGTACAATAATTATCTTGTGCTGAGATATCAAAACATATTTTTATTCTCTGAAAAAACATAATGTATTTGTTAGAGTGTTATTGATGGCTTGTTCTATTTATATACCAGAGTTCGCATTGTAAATTAGCGTGGAAGAACATACTTTGATTTGATATAATCTGGTGCAAACACTGAAATGTTATCTAAAAAACCTACTACCATTTGTCATGAAATGAGCCTAAATCAAAATCACACATTCAAATATCCCCAGACTTGGGAGCTGGATTCATACTCCAGCTTTTTACTCAGGCTCATTTCTAAAATATTCCTAATCATGGGAAAATCCTGAGTGTAATCAAACCAATACTACAGATGGTTTAAACTAGGGTATAGTACAAGTCCTATTAAAGTCAATGGAAAAATTCCCATTGACTTCAGCCTTCTTTGGAGTGGAATCTAACATCACATAAGAAACACTACATAATGGACGTGAAGAAGAACATTATATCGCACCTCCAACAGCACAATGCTACCTAATTCCATGTTGGGTTATTTCAGATGGAAGACTACCTATCAACGGTCAACATTTCCTGAAGCAAACTAATATATTTTCTGTCAATCTCCCAGCCAAGTACTGATGAAATTCAATTAGTTTATGACTGCTAACAGGACCATAGCAGTCAGTTATGGCTGCAGGATAAATAGATAATTCATGATTTCCATCTTTAAAATACTTTTTTTCAGAGCAACCTAGAGACTACAGCTTACATATTACTCTTGTTGTATGCAATATTGTTGTAGCTATCCCAAGGTATTAGAAAGACAAGGTGGATGAGGTTTTACTATATTTTACTGGTCCAGCTTCTCTTTGTGAGCTCTTTGAATCTGGGAAACTAACTCTTTGAATCTGGGAAACAAAGTGTCACTGCTAGACAAGACTTGAATAGATAGTTCAGAACATGTGAAGGGCCATTCATGGTGATATGGCCCATTAACACTGCTCACCTTGACATATGTGTTAATCGTGCTAACCAATCTTTACAAGCCTCATATTTAGCAATGACAGTTTGAGTTAGTTTCCCAGACCTGAAGAAGAGCTCTGCGTAAGCTTGAAAGCTTGTCTCTGGCTATGCCTACACCACAGAGGTTTATTGATAAGTCATGCCGTTTTAATTAAACTGCTGTTGCTTATCCACATTATGCTCCTTCTGTTGGCAGAGTGCATCCATACTAGCAGCTCTTACATCGATGCAGAGAGCAGTGCACTGTGGGTAGCAATCCCACTGTGCAACTGGCCACAGGGTGCTTTGGGAAGAGTTTGTAATGCTCCATGGGGTAGATACATCACCACATGATGCAGTTTTCTCAATTGCATTGTTCCATGGACATCCTACTAGATTGCTGGGAACTTTTCAACTTATGTGGGGGGAGAAAGTGAGTGACAGGAAACGGGTGTGCAAGGAAGAGTATGTGTTGGGGAAGTGTGTGTGAGACTAAGGGAGAAAAGAAATGTATATGCGAAAGAGACAGAGTGTGTGTTGCAGGAGAGTGTGTTGGCATCCTGTCTGTTTAAGTTCAGACAGTAGCTTGAGAAGTCTCTCCACTCCCAGTAGCAGCCTTTTCTGCCTGCCCGGGACAGAAACATCACACATGAATGGTTCTGAGCCTCCTTAACTGCCACTCAGCAACTCTGTGACATCTCCAGGCTGAGGAAAGTCAAAGCTTCCCAGAGCTCTGAATGGGGGAGGGATGCACGTCTGGGTAGCTAGCTACAAGGCAGGCCAGTTCAAAACAATAAGCAGAGCAGTTATGAAAGGCATTGTGGGATACTGGGGGAGGCCAGTTATGTTGACATAACAAACAGCAGTGTCCACACTGATGCTTTGTTGCTTTAATTTTGCTGCAAAAAGCTTTACGCCTCTCATCAAGGTGGTTTTGTTTTGTCAGCAAAACAGCAGAATTTTGCTGCCAAAAATAGCTTTGTAGGGTGTACGCCTTCACTGTTTTGTCAGTAAAAGGCTGTAGACAAGGCTTCTCTCACCAACAGAAGTTGGTCCAATAAAAGATACTACCTCTCCCACCTTGTCTTTCTAATACTGCACATGTGGCACATTAAGCACACACAGAGGCAGGCAGCTTGCCCCCAGACACAAGGGTATCCAGTTTGTGGAAAGTAAAACCTTTTTCAATGACAGCAGTCAGACTACAGACTGGTGCATCAATTTTTGCAGGATTTAGTGTCTTTCTAATGACTGCTCAGAGCTCTCAGCACGATATTACTGGCAGCCATTCTCAGTAGCTAGGAGATAAACAGACCTGGCAGGACTGTTGCAGAGCAGAGAAAAATCCATGGAGTTTTGGAGGAGAAGTATGACTGAGAAGGGGAACAACAATGTTTAATTCAGTGTCAATGCCTACACTATCTTCACAAAATCTCCTACACCTGGCCCTTGTGGGCAGATTCACATTGCTTAATTTG
Organism: Pelochelys cantorii; assembly: GCA_032595735.1. Taxonomy (NCBI): domain Eukaryota; kingdom Metazoa; phylum Chordata; order Testudines; family Trionychidae; genus Pelochelys; species Pelochelys cantorii. The sequence continues at coordinate 23,312,921 of CM064326.1, forward strand.
TTTTCAACCTCTGTTCTGCTTAGTAATTCATCCCACATGGAATCCTACACATTTTAATGTTTGACACTTCCATTATCCTTCCAAAAACACCTATTGCTAGTCTCCTAATGCCAAATTTAGAAGGAGGGAAATACTGTATCTGACACACACACCTTGTACTGTTGATCCTCAGCTGGAATCTATTGTCTCATTACCAGCAGAAAATTAACAAAATTGAGAGAGTTCAGAGAAATGCAACAAAAATAACAGCAATAGAAGGGACTGGTGTACAAAGAAAGATCCAGGGCTATATGTGTGTGTGTGTGTGTGTGTGTGTGTGTGTGACTGTGTGAGACAGTGAGAGTGAGGATATGTCTACACTTGCACCCTCTTTCGAGAGAGGGATGCAAATGAAGACATTTGAAATTGCAAATGAAGCCGGGATTTAAATATCCTGCTCTTCATTTGTATATTCGTGTTATGGCGCTATTTTGAAATAGCGCTATTTCGAAATAACAGACGCTGTTAAGACACGGTTATTTCGAGAGAAAACCCTTCTCTCGAAACAACTGGTAAACCTCATTGTATGAGGAATACGGATAATTTCAAGAGAAAGGTTTTCTCTCAAAATAACTGCGTCTTAACAGCATCTGTTATTTCAAAATAGCGCTATTTTGAAATAGCGCCATAACGTGAATATGCAAATGAAGCGCAGGATATTTAAATCCCAGCTTCATTTGCAATTTTGAATGTCTTCATTTGCATCCCTCTCTTGAAAGAGGGTGCAAGTGTAGACATACCCTGAGTGAGTGAGTGAGAGAGAGGTTCCCCCTCAGTGCCTGAGTTGCAGAGGATATAAAGACAACATTAAGTCAACCTGAGACTTGGTCTACACTAACGGGGGCCATCGATCTAAGTTATGCAACTTCAGTTTTGTGAATAATGTAGCTGAAATCTACATACTTAGATCTACTTACCACAGTGTCTTCGCTGCAGTAAGTCAACAGCTAATGCTTTCCCATTGAGTCCACTGCCACTTCTTGTTCCAGTGGAGCACTGGAGTTGATGGGAGAGTGCTCGGCAGTCAATTTATCATGTCTATGCTATATATATGATAAACTGACTTCCACCAGCTCAATTGCTGCCTGTCAATCCAGCGGGTAGTGAAGACAAGCTGTAAGTTACATCAGCATGTAGCCACTGCAGTAGTGTAATCACTTTTGCATGTCCACACTACATGTCTTGCAGCAGCAGTGCACATTCTCACCAGGCATGCATGCAGAAATTAAATGTCAGTGTGGGGCATTGGAGGGTGGCTTCTGAACGGCTGCAATAGTCAATGTAAACATTGACACTGTGTTGCCTAACATCGACTTAAATCTCCGCCTCTTGCAGAGATGGATTTATTAGTCAGTTTAGTGGGCAAATTACATCGGTGAGAGCTACACTTTAGTGTAGACACTTTCAGAGTTACATCGATGTAAGGCAGCCTACTTTGGCCTAACTCTGTAGTGAAGACCAGGATCAAGTCTGTTACAGACCCAGCTAGAGAACCCTGGCTCTGTAGCTTGTGCTTTTAGCTGTGGAAAGCCCCAGCTCAGTCCCAGGTGCACTGACTAAAATGTTGGGCAAACTACTATAGCACATACTGATGCAAATGGTCTCACAAGCTAATCATGAAAAGACAGTAAAGGGATGCATAAATGGCCTAAGTGAGATATGTGAATTTGTTTGACTAACTTATGATTAACAAAGAGCTGTCCAAGTTAGCCAAATTTTGAGGAGAGGGACAGGTCCTAAACCCTTTAGCTGCCCAGAGTCTGGGTTGGAAGTAGGTGCCTATCTCTGCTTGAAACCCTCTCTTGGAGTTAGGTGTTGAAGGCTTTTTTCCCTCCAAAGACCCTGCCGTCCACCAAAGCAAAAGAAATAATGGTGCCATCTCCCTCTAATATGGGAGAACATCTCCCTGAATATGGGAGGCCTGGGTTCACATCTATCCTCTGAATGAAGTGAAGAAGGGATCTGAATGTTGATTTCATAAAATCCTAGAATACTAGAACTGGAAGGGACCTTGAGAGGTCATCAAATCCAGTCCCCTGCCCTCACAGCAGGACCAAGCAGTATCTAGATCATCCATGGCAGGTGTCTATTAAATATCTCCAAAGATGGAGACTCCACAACGTCCCCAGGCAATTTATTCCACTGCTTAACTACTCTGACAGTTAGCAAGTTTTTCCTAATATCCAACCTAAACTTCCCTTGCTGCAATTTAAGCCCACTGCTTCTTGTCCTATCATCAGAGGTTAAGGAGAATAATTTTTCTCCCTCCTCCTTGTAACATCCTATTAGGTACTTGAAAACTGCTAACATGGCCCCTCTCAGTCTTCTCTTTGCCTAACTAAACAAACCCAGTTCTTTCAGTGTTCCTTTCCAGGTCATGTTCTCTACACCTTTAATCACTTGTGTTGCTCTTCTCTGGAATTCTCCACTTTCTCCACATCTTTCCTGAATTGTGGTGCCCAGGACTGGACACAGTCCTCCAGTTGAGGCCCATCGTAATGTCCTAACCCATGGAACTCTTTGTCAGAAGATGTTATGAAGAAGTTTTGAAGCCCAAAGGTTTAAAAACATTTCAGGAAAGAACTATTAGCCAGGAGGCAGCCCTAGCCTCTGTTTGACTGAAGCTGGAAATAGGCAATAGGAGATGGATACTTGATGACTACCTGTTCTATTTATTCACTTTTCGGTACCTGGCACTGGCCACTATCAGAAGACAGGATACTGAGCAGGATGGACCTTTGGTTTGACTCACTATCACTGTTCTTATGTTCATAGCCTTTGGGCTATGGAGCATTCTGGGGTAGAATACTCTTGCTCTGTTGAAGTTGTTGTATTTGTAAGTATCTAAATATTCACTGGTCAGAGAGTGAGAATGACTCGAAAACTCATGAATTAGGATCCTTACTTGTTATATAGTAGACCTAGGTTCCAGTCCTCCTGCACAAAGTGAAATAACTTCACAGTCACCTGTTTGGTGCAGGTAGAGGTGTGAGAACACATTCTAGGCTGGGTCCCACAGGCAAGATAGATGGGGGAATGTCTAGTCTGCAGATTCTGCTGTGGCTTATGCATGAAAGAGTCACCTGGACTGAGATGACTGTTCACATGTTCGTTGTTGGTAATGTATGTGCATCGGGGACTTTAACAGTGGATATTTTAGTGCCTAGTGAGGCTGAGTGTGGATCTTGAGGATCTCTGTGGCACCTAAATGCTGGACTTGCACATAAAATAGAGTGGTAATTAGGCGTATTTACCTCAGAGGCTAAGGAAGAGCTTCCTAGTAGAAATGGTGGAACCCCCACACTTCTAACATTTAAAATTACACTGATGGAAACACTAATAAACGTACGATTGGAAACAATTGTGCATTGGTGAAGGAGTGGACTAGATGACCTAATAGGTGTTTTCCATTTCTAACTTATACCGAGGACAACACTGCACCATGGACTGAATTCAGATGGCACCTCTTTATAGAAATATAGCTAGGTCTTCAGTGGCAAAAACCTATCATTTTGAGTCCATCAGCAGAAAAAGGTCCTTCTCCTCCACAGGGAACCACTAGCACAGAGCCCTACATCTGAGCAGAGTCCTATTAACTTCAATGGGATATAACATATGTGTAGGGCTCTGTGCTTGCAGACATACTCTTAACAGGAACAGGCCTACAATCACCAACACTGCTTATTGTTTTTATTATTCAGCTATAGGAATTATTCAAATAATTTGTAAATTATCAAGACTTGTGATCTGTATCAAGTTCCATCTGTTGCTGGAATTCTGACAGATGGAAAAAAAGACATTTATTGAGCAGAAGTTTTTCTATATACTGTGATCCAATCTCATTTGAGTTTTCCTTTTCATGCGACAATGCAGAATTGCTAAAAATTACAACAGATAATTATGATGACCTTGGATTATAATAATAATAAAAAATACCTCTTGAGACTTTTGAAGGAAAAGACTGAGTGCAAAATGGCTGATTTTGTTGTAAGCTAAAGAACAGAAAATAATGGGCTCGCAGAATATGGACAAGAGTATTGGATATTGATAGGACAATGTGAAATGGCAGAAAGTATCAGAACCTGAATTTCCCCTCCTCACTTGAGTTACTACAGGGATAATCAGTCCAAGTGGAAGTCTTTGGCATTTTTCCATATGTTCATTTAGAGATATTTTTTAACCTCAGATACTCTGCATTCTTCCTTCCAGAGCAGTCACAACTCATTCACAATTGTGACATTCTCTTTGGAGTGAAAAGTCCCTATCAAACCTTGTGTGCTTAACCTATAGTGAGGCACTCTGTCATCAACTCAAAGACTGTTTACATCACCTCAGAAGAGCTCCTAATTCCTTTCAGCAGCTCAAGAAAAAAAAAAAAACCTGCCTTGAGTTGAGTCTATCCATGTATCCCCACACCCATACTATCTAAAGGCATGAAGTAAATACACTCAGGCTGCATCTAGACTGGCATGATTTTGCGCAAAAGCAGCCGCTTTTGCACAAAAACTTGCCAGCTGTCTACACTGGCCGCTTGAATTTGCGCAAGAACACTGACGTTCTAATGTAAGAAATCAGTGCTTCTTGCGCAAATACTTTGACGCTCCCGTTCGGGCAAAAGTCCTTTTGCGCAAAAGCTTTTGCACAAAAGGGCCAGTGTAGACAGCTCAGATTTGTTTTGCACAAAATAGCCCCGATCGCGAAAATGGCGATCGGGGCTTTCTTGCGCAAAACCGCGTCTAGATTGGCACGGACGCTTTTGCGCAAAAAGTGCTTTTGCACAAAAGCGTCCGTGCCAATATAGATGCTCTCTTGCGCAAATACTTTTAACGGAAAAACTTTTCCATTAAAACCATTTGCGCAAAATCATGTCAGTCTAGACGTAGCCTCAGTGTCTAGTGGATAACGAATTTTGTTTCTTAAAATAAATGTGCAGTTGAAAAGTACTGACAACATAGAGCTCCAACAGAAATAGAAAACAATTATTTGTACTTTATGAAGGAAATACTCTATCTTATGATTTGAGATACTGGAACAATTTGATGGAACAGGTAATCTTTACAAATATTAGAAATGCAGAGTAAGCTGTTGTAAACTCTTTTGAAAAGAGTTACAAGATCTGTCATAAAAAATGCCTCCAGCCCACATTCCAGAAAAAATATACAACTGAGGTGGAAAAAAAGCAAGAGAGGTGCTTGTCTGTGATAAGACTGGCTGCAATTACTGCAGTTAAGAGTTAAGTAAATTACAGTCTAGTTTCTTTTCACTTCTGTGATATTTCCACCTTCCAGTGCTGATGATTCTTTTCTTCGGTAAATCTTACAAGCATCAACCACAATATGCTTAAGTTTAGAAAGAGAAAATTTATTTTTTTAAGTTTAAAGTCTACACTAGGTGAAGTTTCCAAGAGCTGAATATGCAACTCGGCAAACATGATATTATTCGTTATTACTGATGCACTACCCTTTTGCAGAATAATGGGGAAGATCAGTCCTCAGTACAGCCCAGGAGATGGGCTCAAAGATGACCTTTCAATCACCTTTGTGCTCCCCAGTTCTGGGGGCCCACTCACTCAATTTCCAGTATATGCCATACACTTGAGCAGCTTTGGTGATCTATTTTATGCTGGCTGCCAATGACCTTAAGGAGCTGTTTTGATAGGGATGACTGGGGTTTAGGGATATCCTGGCTGTGCCTGTGTTACATTACCATTGGCCATGGCCCCTACCCTGAGGAGGAGGGAGGCAATGTATGGCAGCTGCATGCTACCTAGATATTCTTCTACATAGTAGTCTGTTCAGACAGCTCTAGTATTATTATTACTCCCGTGTTCCTATACATCAATATATTTGAGGTGGACAATATGATTCAGATAAAAACAAAAACTGATTTTTTATCCTACACTAGCTTTTAAATGTTTGATTAACTTTTGTTTAATTTTCACCTTCCTGTATCTTTCAATATTTATATGAAATAAGCAGGCTTCAGAGCTGGTAAATTAAAGATAGTGAGAGGTAATTTGTTCAATTAAAAAAAGCAAACAAAAATAAAATGAATAATGTCCCTTTAAAAGAGAAGGGTGTCTCACTGTAACACAGGGTATAGTCTATACATATAAATGATTAAAACTCTAATTCCATGTTGATGTTTCAAACAGTGATCTCCCTCCCCCCATTCTTCTCATTTTCAACATGTTTACCTTATGTTGTCATATACAGTCTCTATGTAGCTTTTTTTAAAAGGGGAAAACAGATTTTAGTACTGACTCACAAATGAAAATAGATTTACAAAAGTTGAACAGCCTGATTCTGGAATATCACAACAAATAATGGAATGAGTGGCGAGGAGATTAATGTTCAATTGAGGGCAAAAATAGAACAATGTAGGAAATTATTGGATAATTAAATTTTCACCAGGCTCTGGTAAGGACCATTAGTAACATGAATGAATTACTCCTGCAAGATTTTGACAATACACAGGAAATAGGGCATTTAAAGAAGTGAGCTGACTGATGGTACAGTACCTGATAACAACCCACAAGTTTGCAAAAGCACTTATTTCAAATGATTTTTTGTCTTTGACTTTGCAGGAGGTCATATTGATTACGCCACTCATATATGGAAATAACATACATAGAATCTGATCCCAGGTATATTGGTATAAATCTGGAAATATTCTGTTTAAATCAATGCAGTTGTTCTTAATTTGCCCTGAGTCAGAATCTGGTTCACACACATTATATGCAAGAGTGATTGATTTTCTTTTCTCAAGAATTTTACAAAAGAAATACTATGTGTATTATATTAGCACCTGGATTCCCCACTGAAACTGGGACTCAGTTATGCTAGATTCTATACACACCCATAATAAAGAGCTTACAGTCTATAGAGACAAGATGCATAAAGATTGGGAGAAAGGAAGTGTTACTGTCAAAAGTATGCTGTGTTGGCCCAACTGTGCTTCTGTTGAAGTCTATGGGAGTTTTATGCTGATGACTTTTAAAAATCCCATACTATTCGGACTTTCGAAAGCCCTTATTTAAGAGTTTAGTCCCATTTAAGTCATTTGGACTATCTGTTCAAGTACAGGTTGGTAGACTTGGATCTGTAATGTGTTCACCTAATGCTAAATATATGAAAAATGTCTCATTGGAAGAATATAATTTGATGTATATGATATTTGTATTTTTTATATTACTACACTCTTTATTTTTACAACTCTTGCCATCCAGAATATTAGACTAACCACTACTTAGTATTTTTCAAAATGTCACATTACATCAACAATTAAACATGCCAGAACATACTTTGGAGTTCTGGAACAGAGAGATTCTTTTGTATTAATATGCCAATGCAAGGGGAATTTAAACAAAAAAAGCTTTAACCAGTTCAAATCATCCTTTCTGTAAATATTTTGCTAGCGAACAAAGAAGATTAAAATTACATTCTGGGCTGGCTGATCTTTGGTGCTTACTGCAGTACAAGTCTCTGTTCAATATCTGTCACAACCATTAAAGTATTAAGTCAGAAACATAAATTTTACTTCTCCAACAGATGATTTCAACCTCGCTACCTCTCTGTGTAGTTCATTAAACAAACATACATGCCAATAAATTTTGAAAGTCTTCCTTTCCCAAGCCAATACTTAACTAAATCCCATCAATAACAAAGAATGCTATTTCTTTTCGTAATATCTCCCTGTTAGAAGGCAATGTCAACTAATACTAGAATACAAAAGGATAATAATTATTTAGCGGATCATGTCATACTTTTCACCTTTCATCATACTCCAAACCTTAGCTAAAACAATCTCCTTCTCCTTCTTGTGTTGCCATAATGTGCTCAACTTTAAAACATACAAAGCAATTTCATTTCGCTCTTTGACAACAGAGAAGTTATGGTATCTTTTAGTAGGTTTCTCTTTCACATACCCCTTTTGCATCAATCACACCAGGTTTCGCATTAAACTTCACAGTCTTCAAACGTGCCCTCTCCTTTCTTTCAACCCTGAAGAAAATGAAAGAAAAATAAACCACTACGTGAGAATTATATTTTGTATTTATATTACAACTTTCACCCAAGGATCTCAAAAAGCACAATCTAGACACTTAATCTTATAGCACTACTATTATTATTGTTCCCATTTTATAAATGGGTAAACTAAGATACACAGAGGTCAAATTGCTTTCCAACAATCAGAGAAAAATTCAGTGGTAGAGATCTGACTAGAGCCCTGGAGTCCAACTCCTAATCTACTTATTCCATCAGTGACTCAATATTGCTTCCCAACACAAATAGATATTGGGTATATTTTTCAAAGGCATCTAAATCCTATTTTCAAAAGTTAGTTAGGCACTTACAGGTCTAAATCTCACTGATTTTCAGTGGCCACTGCATGTGCTAATTATCTTTAAAAATCTGGCCCTAAGTGCCAAAGTTATTTTTGAATATGGGATTTAGACACCTAAATCACTTGAGTGCTTTCAAAAATTCTACCCTTGGAAAATAATTTTGAATATCTTTAAGCATGAATTTACTGTTTACAAACCCACTTGAAATGTTAGTATAAAAATTCTCATCTGAAATATATATGGATGCTGTATGTTAAATTATACTCCTTTTCAAGTGCAGAGAAATTTTGCTTGTGGCTTGTAAATTGCTTTATAATGTACCAGCTCACCTCCAACAGTATTTCTGAGGAAACTTATAATGCTTGCAGACAGGACACAGCCACTAAAACACATTATGAATTGGACTTACATCCACCTTACGAACATTGCCCTCCACAAACATGATTAAGCACAAGCAGATGAGTGATGTGAAAAATGCACGTTTTTTCCTGTTTGATTCAATATTAGCTAAAGTATTTGATTACTGAAAACAAATATCAAGGGAGTTCATGGGATTTGATACTTTGGGATTGCAGTGGATTTGGCAGATGGCTAACCATGGCGCAAGCCCTGACTTTGAATGCTCTAGCCCTGGAGCATCCATGTTAAAAAATGGTAGATGCTGATCACTCACTGGCAGCCCCCATATCAGTGCCTCCCCCAGCCACCAGTCCTTTCTGATGGCTGGTGGTCTCATTGATCAGCTCATCACCCTCCTTCTTTCCCTCCCAATGCCTCCTCTATAGATCGGATGTTCGGTGGGTGTACAGCAGGTGCTGGGGGGCACAGAGATGGAGCAAGAGCGGGTTGCGCTTAGGGGAGGAGGCAGAACAGGGTGGAAAGAGGTGGGGTTGGGGTGCAGCAGTGACAGGAAGAGGCAAGGTTGTGGTGGGGCCTTGAGTGAGACAGGGCCTGGTGTGGAGCTGGGGTGGGGGCATCTCTCAGCACATTAGAACGTTGGCACATTGGCAGTGCAGATATTAGATACAGTATATGGGTTTGGTTATAAAAGGATGCTGAAAAACTGGAGAGGGTAAAGAAAAGAGCCCCAGCATGGTTTGAGGGCTGAAGAAAATGCCTTACAGCAAGTCCTCAAAGAAGAATCAGAGATTATTTTATTGCAGTGTTTAAGTACCTTCACGGGGAGAAAATATTAGGTACTAAAAGGCTCTTTAATTTAGCAGAAAAAGGCATTAAAACCCCCTCATAGTTGAAAGTTGAAATAAAATAAATTCAAATAGGAAATTTAGGCACACATATTTAGCAGTGAGTTTGAGTACGCACTGGAACAAACTACAGAAATTGGTGGATTCTACATCTCTTGATATCTTCAAATCAAGACTATATGCTTATTTGGAAGTTATGTTTTAGCCAAACACACGTTACTGGCCCAGATAAGGGTTTAACTGGGTGAGATTTCAGTGGTCTGTGATGTACAGGAAGTCAAACAAGATGATCTAATGATCCCCTTTGGTCTTAAACTCTGAGTCCATACATTTGGTTTCCATCATTGAGTGGAATAACAATATTTTTAATGAAACAGGGATTAAAATTTAAAGTTCATTGTTATACTGTTTGGAGTTCCAGAGTTTAGAAAGAAATCACTTGAAACACAGAGAGCTGGAAGCAGCTGCAAGTGTTAATTTATTCCATAACACAGAACTAACTGGAACCAGCCCAGACCAGCGGGGCTGACCCCTACTGACCTAACCCAATTACTATAACAACAACAAGATCTATATCTACAACAACCCTATATACAACACATAATATAATATTGAAAACTATATCATATGAATCTCTGAGAATTTGGAAAGCATGTAATTAAATATGCATTACAATAAGTATCTGATGTTTTAGAAAGTGCAATCTTGAGTACTGCAACTACAGAATTCTTAAATCGGGGTGGGGAGCCTTCTTTGGGTCAGGGGCTAAATCCAGGCAAGCTGGGGCCCACATCTGCCCCCTGGACCTTAGGTTCCCCACCCCTGACTTAAATGACAGGAAATCTAAAGCAAGAAAGAGATATAGAAATAAAAGTAAACAAAACAAAATATGTGCAGAAAAAAAATCCAAAAAAAAAGGGTAAGGGCTGGTCAGTCCTTCCTCCCATTCACTGATGTGGGCATTACTGTAACAGATGTTATTTAGCACCCTTGAAAAACCATCAGGAGAGTTTACTTGTTGAGGCACACAAATATGATCATCCATTTATAATGGAAAATATAATTCTATCTGTTCAAAATGCTTAATTGCTCTACTGGTTGAACTCTCTGATCTGGCAACATCTGTGGTTTGGCAGGACTGCAGATGTTCCTGGACCTGAGAATCCTGGCAGCTGGGGGGTGAGACAGTGGGTGGACTTGAGGCTGGGAGCTCTGCTGGGGCGGGGAACCCAGCATGGCCAGCAGCAGCAGGGCCAACAAAAGTGGGGTTAGCAGCCCCCTTTTTAATTTTTGAGAAACCCTCATGCCCCACCCCCACCCCCAGCAACAAGACTTGTTGAGCAAAAAAAAAAAAAAAAGAACTGACCAGGGCCGAAAAAAAGAACTGACCGGGGCACGTCCCAGTTTGGGAACCCCCATGCTGTAGTAGATCTGGTGAATACAATATTGCAAAATTAGCCTACAAATCTACTCTCCAACTTTTCTGACCTATACTAGTTTTTGAATAGCAATGATACTTGGTTGATTTAAGAAATATATGCAGTCTAGTTTTTTCATAGTTTAATAATTAACACAACATGCTTTCTTCTCTCTGAACAGGCTATGTTTCTCCTCCCCCCCTCCGAAAAACACTGAAATTCAGGTTACTATAGTTACTGTCACATTTTGGAATTAAGGTTTCTATGTAAATGTGGAGAGTTCATATGGAAACAGCTGAAATGCATTCTTCAAATGAAATCTATTATATCAAAGCCAAAGGAACAGCCTTAAATTTTAAAGTAAGGATGAAGTCCTATGACAGAATGGGTAAAAAATGAAGACCTGAGGCTGTGTAATCTCCTAAATAGGAGGGATGTCTGTTGAGAAAATTATTAGCTCAGAGCTGAACACAGTTTTCTAATTATTAATCTGTATTAATTAATTATCATTCCTATCTTTCCTAACCTTTTAAAGTACCTGCTTTGAATTTTATTTCTGATTCATTGCACGGAGAAACTTGAAAATGAGCCACAAAAACAGATTTGGTTTATGTAATGCTTCAGACTGACTCTAGCAATCCTGCATGCATCGCACTGCTATTTGTAGGCAATCCAGACAAATATACACTACAAACAATCTAAATTGCTTTGAAAGTATGTAAATAATAAATGTAGTGAACTGCCATTAACAGTCCAGACACATTCATTAAGACCATTTATAAATGTTTATATTGCCTGCAGAAAATTAAATGTTACATAGGCTAATGATATATTACAGATTGTGCAAAAAGTGGTGCTTATAGTTAAAGTTGCCCAACACTTTCCAGTATAAGACTGTACAACTTTGTCAAATTTTAACCTTTCTGTTTAAATCACTCATGTGTGCCGCAGGACAATTTTATTTTTCAACCTCAGCTAAAACATTTCAGTTGTTTACAATACTTACAGCCATGTGGGTGAGAAATTTGTGCCGCTGCATTCTGGAGGGGTGAATTGAAATTGGGCTGATGGGTCACTCTAGTACCAGAGATGTACCCTTTGTGTTTTCTGTGAAAATCTTCCAGAATTTCTCTGAAGTATCTGAAAAATTGCATCTTGCATGTGTTCAGTAGAGACTTGTTGGCACCTAAATTCTCCAAAGAATTGGCAGCTAAATTCTCCAAAGACTGCATCTAACTGAGGGCAGAAAGAATGTCTCATCTGTTCTGCAATTGTATCTCAGAGGCTACGTCTACACTGCAAGGTTTTTGCGCAAAAACTCGTGGTGCGTCCACACCTCAAATATGCTTTTGTGCAAGTAAATCAATAATAAAACGGCAGAACAGAGGGCTTTTTCCGGCATAGGTAAACCTTTTACGAGGCACAACTCCGTTTTGCACTATAGCTATTATGAAAAAAGACAAGTGTGGATGCTCCAGAGGGGTTTCTTGCACAAAGAGCCTATAGAAAAAGCACAGGTGCTCTGATAGCCATTCTGTGAATGGCCATCAGAGCTTTCTTGAGCAAAAGCATCCATGCAGTGTGGATGTTCTCTCGCGCAAAAGCACATCACTTTTGTGATGTACTTTGAGGTGTGGACGTGCTCTTGTTCAAGAAGTTTTTGCACAAAAACTCTTGCACAAAAGGCTTCTTGTGCAAGAAGCATGTAGTGTAGATGTAGCCAGATAGTGCCCAGACAGCATGAAGGAGGAGGAACTATCCTGACAGGAACATAAACGGGTGAGGAACAGGGTTTGGCTGAACAGCTACAGGTGTGTGTGAGGGCAGGGGAAGGGCAGGAGCACAAACTCTAAGCTAGGGACAGGGTAAGAGAGGAGTTTGGCATGTAGTTGTGGGGTTAGAAGTCATAATTAGGGGAGGAGCAGATGGCAGAGAGAGGGCAGGAACTCTGGAAGGAAGGGGGAAGGATAAGAGCAGTGAAAAAGAAAAATGGACAGGAGTTGGATCAGGGGAGACTAGGATCAGAAGGGACAAAGAGAGACTGAGATGGGAGAGAGGGTGAAGAGGGCCAGAGGATCTGTACCTGGTAAAGCACGCTCTCCTACTCAATCTGAAATTGAACCCATTATTCCCAGTTTCAACATTCCTTTGCTATGGAACCCACTGGCAAAGTGTGGGTGTACATTCACCTCTAGTGGGAGAGCCATACAGATGATATTTGGTGTGCGTTTTTATGCTACTCGTTACTCTATGAGCTCATGTGGCAGAGAATTGTACAACGAATCTAAAGAGCTCAACTCTGACAATGATCTATGTGGGGGCTCAATATAGTTCCACATAATGAAATTTCTGTTTTCCAATTTTAAAGGGTTTTTTTAAAGTTATGCCCCACAAAACCAATTTATCTGAAAGTTAAATTTGTAAAAGCAAGTATGCAGAAGTGAAAATTCAGGCCCGACGTTTTTTAGACTGGGCATTCAAAATTATTTAACACCTCTCACAGTTTTGGCTTTTATCTCTCTGCTTCTGTTCCTCATGCATAAAATGCAGAGAATAATTCCAGTTTCTCTCATGGGGTGCTGTGAAAGAAGATAAATTCATTAACATTTCTAAAGTTACTAAGAAGAGCCCATGAAGAAATTAATAAAATTCTTTATTCAATGCAGAATTATAGTGTATCATAATAATGCACAGCATGAGAAAGATTGAAAGAAATATCGAATAACTATCAATGCAACATTCACCATCTTATCCCATGCACTGAAAAAGCAGGAGAAGTGTAAAAAAAAATGGCATGTGACCATGTAAAAAGACTATCATAATATGTACACACAAAAGGTGGCCAAATTAAGGTTTTTCTCACAATCTTAATTCTGGCATTTCCTTACTTGTGAGTGCTTGATAATGCAACGTGAAAGTCCTTTTAACTCTTTATGCAATATATTTATATTTATTTATATGTATGAACCTGTTGAAGGTAGGGGCCCAGGCAGAGACAGGTGCATCCTGGAGGTGAATGCCTGGCTGTGAAGATGGTGTTGCCAGGAGGGCTTTGGCTTCCTCGACCATGGGATGTTATTCCAGGAAGGACTGCTGGGCAGAGATGGCGTTCACCTTTCGAGGAGGGGGAAGACCCTATTTGGACACAGACTGGCTAACCTAATGAGGAGGGCTTTAAACTAGGTTCAACGGGGACAGGTGAGCAAAGCCCACAGGTAAGTGGAGAACATAGAGACTTGGGAGAGGGGTCGGAAATGGGAGGGAGCATGGGCTATAATGGCAGAGAGAAAGGAGGATCAGGGCAAAACTGGGAGGCAAGGTCAAATCAGTATCTTAGATGCCTATATACAAATGCGAGAAGTATGGGTAATAAGCAGGAGGAACTGGAAGTGCTAATAAATAAATACAATTATGACATTGTTGGCATCACAGAAACTTGGTGGGATAATACACATGATTGGAATGTTTGTATAGAAGGCTACAGCTTGCTCAGGAAGGATAGACAGGGGAAAAAGGGAGGAGGTGTTGCCTTATATATTAAAAATGAACACATTTGGAGTGAGGTGGAGATGAACATAGGAGACAGAAGTGCTGAGAGTCTCTGGGTTAGGCTAAAAGGGATTAAAAACAAGGGTGATGTCATGCTAGGAGTCTACTTCAGGCCACCTACCCAGGTAGAAGAAGTGGATGAGGCTTTTTTTTAAACAACTAACAATATCATCCAAAGCCCAAGATTTGGTGGTGATGGGGGACTTCAACTATCCAGATATATGTTGGGAAAATAACACAGCGGGGCACAGACTATCCAATAAGTTCTTGGACTGCATTGGAGACAACTTTTTATTTCAGAAGGTTGAAAAAGCTACCATGGGGGAAGCTGTTCTAGATTTTATCCTAACAAATAGGGAGGAACTGGTTGAGAATTTGAAAGTGGATGGCAGCTTGGATGAAAGTGATCATGAAATCATAGAGTTCACAATTCTAAGGAAGGGTAGAAGGGAGAACAGCAAAATAGAGACAATGGATTTCAGGAAGGCAGATTTTGGTAAGCTCAGAGAGCTGATAGGTAAGGTTCCATGGGAATCAAGACTGAGGGGAAAAACAGCTGAGGAGAGTTGGCAGTTTTTCAAAGGGACATTGTTAAGGGCCCAGAAGGAAGCTATTCCGCTGTGTCGGAAAGACAGAAAATATGGCAAAAGACCGCCTTGGTTTAATCACGAGATCTTGCATGATCTAAAAATAAAAAAGGAGTCATATAAAAATTGGAAACTAGGATGAATTACAAAAGAAGAATATAGGCAAACAACACAGGAATGCAGGGGCAAGATTAGAAAGGCAAAGGCACAGAATGAGCTCAAACTAGCTACAGGAATAAAGGGAAACAAGAAGACTTTTTATAAATACATTAGAAGCAAGAGGAAGACCAAGGACAGGGTAGGCCCACTGGCCAGTGAGGAGGGAGAAACAGTAACAGGAAACTTGGAAATGGCAGACATGCTTAATGACTTCTTTGTTTCGGTCTTCACCGAGAAGTCTGAAGGAATGCCTAACATAGGGAATGCTAGTGGGAAGAGGGTAGGTTTAGAAGATAAAATAAAAAAAGAACAAGTTAAAAATCACCTAGAAAAGTTAGATGCCTGCAAGTCACCAGGGCTCCTAGAATACTCAAGGAGCTGATAGAGGAGGTATCTGAGCCTCTAGCTATCATCTTTGGAAAATCATGGGAGACAGGAGAGATTCCAGAAGACTGGAAAAGGGCAAATATAGTGCCCATTTATAAAAAGGGAAATAAGAACAACCCAGGAAACTACAGACCAGTTAGTTTAACTTCTGTGCCAGGGAAGATAATGGAGCAGGTAATTAAGGAAATCATCTGTAAACACCTGGAAGGTGGCAAGGTGATTGGATTTGTAAAGAACAAATCGTGTCAAACCAATCTGATAGCTTTCTTTGATAGGATAACGAGTCTTGTGGATAAGGGAGAAGCGGTGGATGTGGTATACCTAGACATTAGTAAGGCGTTTGATACAGTCTTGCATGATATTCTTATCAATAAACTAGGCAAATACAACTTAGATGGGGCTACTATAGGGTAGGTGCATAACTGGCTGGATAACCATACTCAGAGAGTAGTTATTAATGGTTCACAATCCTGCTGGAAAGGTATGACAAGTGGGGTTCCGCAGGGGTCTGTTTTGGGACCGGCTCTCTTCAATATCTTCATCAACGATTTAGATATTGGCATAGAAGTACACTTATTGAGTTTGCAGACAATACCAAGCTGGGAGGGGTTGCAACTAATCTGGAGGATAGGGTCATAATTCAAAATGATCTGGACAAATTGGAGAAATGGTCTCAGGTAAACAGGATGAAGTTTAATAAAGACAAATGCAAAGTGCTCCACTTAGGAAGGAACAATCAGTTTCATGCATACAGAATAGGAAGCGACTGTCTAGGAAGGAGTACGGCAGAAAGGGATCTAGGGTTTATAGTGGACCACAAGCTGAATATGAGTCAGCAGTGTGATGCTGTTGCAAAAAAAGCAAACATGATTCTGGGATGCATTAACAGGTGTGTTGTGAGCAAGACACGAGAAGTCATTCTTCCGCTCTACTCTGCGCTAGTTAGGCCTCAGTTGGAGTATTGTGTCCAGTTCTGGGCACCGCATTTCAAGAATGATGTGGAGAAATTGGAGAGGGTCCAGAGAAGAGCAAGAAGAATGATTCAAGGTCTAGAGAACATGACCTATGAAGGAAGGCTGAAAGAATTGGGTTTGTTTAGTTTACAAAAGAGAAGATTGAGGGGGGACATGATAGCAGTTTTCAGGTATCTAAAAGGGTGTCATAAGGAGGAGGGAGTAAATTGTTCATCTTGGCCTCTGAGGATAGAACAAGAAGCAATGGGCTTAAAATGCAACAAGGGAGGTTTAGGTTGGACATTAGGAAAAAATTCCTAACTGTCAGGGTAGTCAAACACTGGAATAAATTGCCCAGGGAGGTTGTGGAATCTCCATCTCTGGAGATATTTAAGAGTAGGTTGGATAAATGTCTATCAGGGATGGTCTAGACAGTATTTGGTCCTGCCATGAGGGCAGGGGACTGGACTCGATGACCTCTCGAGGTCCCTTCCAGTGCTAGTATTCTATGATTCTATGAAAACTTTTTAATTTACAAACATCATTGGAAATCAGTGTTTTGTGATTCTCTTGCAACAGTTGACATTGCAAATGCCTAAATAATATATGAATCTACATTTTTTACACAGCTTTAGATGTTTGCAACGTCATCAACAGGGAAAGCAGAACATGCGGAACTCCAGTTTTCGCAAGTAAACAAATAAGGAACCTGATTTTCAATGGGTGGCTTTAAAATTATGTATCAAACTTTAAATTCACTTCTTCTGCACAAAGTCCAATTACTTGCGTTTCTCCATGGAGAAGTGTGGTAGTGGCTATTCAACTTCCCCCCTCCCCAAACTTGTGTGGAGTAGGACTGCCACACAGTCAAGCCGCAGCTGCTACTCCAGTTCAGACACCACTACCATGCTCCACGTTTGAGTTCTGGTCCACGACAACCATGTAGCCACAGATCCTTTGTCTTCTTGAATGACACCTCCTGAAGTCTTGCAAATATCACTGTAACATGGTGGGACTCACTGCCACGGCACCTCCTGCTGGTCACTCAGGAATTAGCATCATTCAGTGCTGGAGCTCCCCCTTCCAGCCAGTGTCTCGCCTGCTGTTACCTGTTATTGGCCCCACCACTTTATGTTAAGACCCACATTCCTCCCAAACTGTGGAATCCTCCCCTCTGGGTACTGACCTGCTGTAGTGCCCCCTCACTCTGGGGTCCTCCCCTTCAGGAGGACCTTGCCTCAGTGACCCACTGCCAGTTGATAACTAGTCCCTGCCTCAGGGGCAAACACAATTTGAAAAGGCCACTCATCATTGGCAAGGGGGTGTGGACCTGCTACCTTCTGTTGCCCTAGATGCCTTTCTGAAGCCCTAGTACTCTTAGACCTTGGTTCAGGCCTTGCAGCCTAGGAGCTTGCCTGGCCAGAGCCTCCCCAGCTCTTCCTGCCTTTCCCTAGCCCTGCTCTAAGTCAGGAAACCTCTCACCTCCCTAGCATCTAGGTCCCTTCTGCTCCACAGCTAGAGAAAGAGTGAGTTAGAAACTGTCCTTTGCTCCAGGAGCCTTTATTTATACTGCCCTCAGCTGGGCCCTAATTGGCTAATATCTGCCCCAGCTGCTGGCTCCACAGCTGCAGCCCTCTCCCAGGGCAGGGTTTAACCCTTAAAGGTCCAGTGTGGGCAGATGCCCTATCACAATCACTCACTCTCATTCCGCTTATTTATAGGCATACGCCTGATTTGGTAGAACCAGTCAGAAAACATATTTCATGAATCCCTCCACCTTTCCCTCACAATCTCTATGTATTTCTCTAGATAACAGCTCTAAACACAGAGAGCAAGATTTCTCAGAACTAGATGTTGGGATTTCCTGCCAACATTATACAATTGCATATATATGGACCTAGGACCTGGGCTACCAGATTAGACTAAGTCAGTGGTCTCCAACATTTCTAACCACAAAATCACTTTTTCAATCTAAGTGCAAATGTAAGATCTACTCAAACCCAAATACCCCTGCCCCCCTTCCTTCCCGCCCCTTCTCTGAGGCCTTGCCCCTGCTCCACCCATTCTCCGAGGCCTTACTCTGTGCACTCCATCCCCCTTCCTCTCCCATCCTCACTCACTTGCACCAGGCTGAGGTACAGGGTTAAGGTGCAGGCTCTGGTTTTGAGCCAAGGTATCTGGAGTGTGGGAGGGGCTCTGGGCTTAGCCCAGGGTGGGGGGATTGCGGTCCAGGAGGGGCTTGAGGATGCAAGTTCTGAGAAGGATTTTGGGTGCAGGGGGACTCATGTCTGGGGCAGAAGGTTGGCTGTAGGAGGAGATGCAGGACTGGGACAGGGGTTCAGGAAGTAGGCTCTGGCTGGGCACCATTTAACTGAGACAGCTTCCAGTGGAGCAGTTGAGTTAAGGCAGGCTTACTCCTGCCCTAGCCCTGCACCACTCCTGAAAGCAGCTGCCATGTGCTGCCCCTTATCTACAGGCACTGAGCCCACAGCTTCTACTGGCCACAGTTCCCCATTACTGATCAATGGGCGCTGCAGAAGTAGTGTCTGCAGGCAAGGACAGTGTGTGTAGACCCCCTGCTCTGCCTTTCTCGGGGCTGCAGGGACATGCCAGCCACTTCCAGGAGCAGCAATTACCACAGGGATAATTACTCCAGCCACTACAGGTTCGGAATTTTAGAACTCACTCAAATAATTCAATTTAAGTGTAAGAGAGAGATGAAAATTATGAAATGCACAGACCAGTCAAAAACCAAAAATAACCCACTTTGCAAGCAGTAAAAGAAATAACAACAACCCACGTATCTGTTGGGTCGGGAGAGGCGAGTGAAGGACAGTGTGTGTTTGTGAGAATGACGGAGACACACAGTGTGTGAGAGTGACAAAGATTTGCATTGCCAAGCTCCCTCCATCCCCTTCTCTCTGTGTGGAGATAAGGTACAGGATTGGGGGGGGGGACGAGGGGACACCCTGACATCAGCGACCCCCCCTTTTGCTCTCCACACCTGCCCAGCAAGCATGAGGCTCCTAGGGGGGCAGTTCCAAGGCAGAGGGCAGGAGCAGCATGACAGTGAGGGGAGGGACAACTGAAGTGCCAGTGATTGATAGCTTCCCAGCCAAACCAGTCAGGATCACTTGTCAGAGGCTCCAGGATCTACTGGTAGATCCTGATCTATTGGTTGGAGACCACTGGGCTAACTAGGTTACAATTACATTGAGGTTTTAAAAATCTTACCTGTTTGAATTCATTCCTATCAATTACTAAAGTGGGATACTTCAAATAATAAACTTAACATCAGATGTTTATGGAAATTCAGCAGAAGTGAGAACCATATATTATTATGTTGATGCACTGCTACCAATGGCTACGTCTAGACTGCAAGCCTCTTTCGAAAGAGAGCATCTAGACTACAAGCAGATTTTTCGAAAGAGCGAGCTGCTTTTTCAAAAGAGAGTCTAGATGCTCTCTTTCAAAAAAGCACGGTTTGCATTCAATAGCACCTTTTTTCGAAAGAGTGCTTTCGAAAAAAGACGTTATTCCTCGTAAATGAGGTTTACCATGATCGAAAAAACTGCCACGTTCTTTTGATTTACTTTCAAAAGAACGCGGCTGCAGTCTAGACGCAAGTGAAGTTTTTTCGAAAAAAGGCTACTTTAAAAAAAAACAAAACAGTAGTCTAGACACACCTGATATGTTTGGACCAATTTTTAGCCTGGCATAACTAAACACAATTCCACCTGGCTTCAACAGAGTTAGGCTTCTTTATACTATGGCTGAATGAGACCGTAGTTAAAATTTTCAGGCACCAAAGTGACTTCAGAACTGAAGTCCCATTTTCAAAAGTGCTTTAGACACTTGGGCACTTAGCAACCTGTATCCCATTGATTTTCAGTGAAACTTAGGGTACATTTACACTGTATGGCTATTTCGGGATACTGGAAGTACTTCGAAATAGCTACCCTGCATCTACACAAGCCGCCCATTATTTTGAAATAGTTTTTGAAATAACAGGTGCGCTATTTCACCAGCCTGGTAATCCTCATTGCACAAGAGATAAGGGATGGCTCAAAATAGCACATTATTTCGAAATTTGGCGCTGTTTAGAAGTGCCAAATTTTAAAATAAGCTATTTCGAAATACATTCAAAATAAGATATTACTCTTAATAGTGCAAATTGCATATCTTATTTTGAGTTTAGGGTGTTGAGTAGATGCACCCTTAGACTCACAAGTCACTTTGGTCAATGGGCCTAAACCTCCTAACCGAATTAGGGTTTTTAACAATTTTATCCAGTGCATCTAAATCTCAGTAATATCAAATAAGTGGGTTCCTGGGTTCCATTTATAAAACAAAATGAATAGTTTAGTGGCTTGGCAATCTGAAGAACAAGCATTTGTGGACTTCTGGGACAAACTATTACTTCAGTCACAGCAGAGTAAATCCTGAATAATGCTACAGTGGCGTTATCCCGGTTTACATAGACGTATCTGCTTGCCAATGAAAAGGGAGCTACAAGTAAAATTTTCAAAGGTGCCTAAAATGAATTCTGAGCATAAGAATGCTAATAAATTATATAAAAATTGATAAATTTGAAATCTATTGACTTTCAACGAATGCTTAGACTGCTTAGTACTTAAACTGCTTCCTAAAAATGGGACATATGCACTTAATTTTACCCTAACTCTTAGGAGTAAACTGGAAACACGAAGAAATTATACAGCGATCCACCTTATATGAAGGATTAGGCGGCTTGTAAAAGCAATGTTACTGGACAAGCAAATGGGCTTCCAATCAGACCACAGGTGTGCTGACCAACTATTAGAGTTGACCATATATGGAGGAATTACCTCCTCCTGAAAACCAGCAAAATTATCCCATGCAACAATAATCTTTCTGAAAACAATATCCTATTTGTGACTGAGGAAATGGACTTCAAATTATGAAACACCTTGTCAATCAATGACCCAAGTAATCTTGGATTGGTGGAATCACTGCTATTCACTCCACATCACCCGGAATGAACGATTGAATCGCTAACCTAAACTTGGGGATCTAACATTGTTGCTCTAAGCCATACAAAAGAAGAATGTATTCATATTCTGTAAGTGGATGGTTAATGGATCGCTGAAAAGTTTATTAATAGGCTATGTCTATGTTGAATGCTTAGAATGGTGTGCGCGTCTACACAGCAAGCCAATAATTTCAAAACAGCGGGCCTCTTACTCTGACTTCTGTAACTCTCATTTCACGAGGAGTAAGGGAAGTGGAAGGAAGAGTGTTTTTCCTTTGACTTTCTGCTGTGCAAACAGTGCCAAAAGCCGAGTTAAGGTACTTTGATTTCAGCTATGCAATTAACGTAGCTGAAGTTGCACATCTTAATGCTAGACGTACCCATACATTTATAAAATGACAGATTAGTTTTCTTATTGGAGATGTAAAATAACAGGCAAGATGTGCTTTAAATTTTCATAGCCATACTCATCTGTGATGTAAATGGAGGTGTAAATTACATCTTGGGATGTGAAACCAAGTACAAATGGGTGGAGTTGCTTAATTTGTATTCATGTAGCATTCAGCTGGTTTGCAGAAGAAGCATAGTGAAAGTGTAGTAAGAAAAGTTAGTAAACAGAGGTATGTCTAGACTACATGCCTCTACCAGCAGAGGCATGTAAATTAGACATACCAACATAGTCAATGAAGCGGGGATTTAAATATCCCCTGCTTCATTAAAATAAAAATGGCCGCCGCATTGTACCAGCTCAGCTGATCATCGGCATAACACGGTAGTCAAGACGGGGATTGGTTGGCAAGGAAAGCCTTTGCCTACCGATCCTGTAAACCTTGTTTCACAAGGTATAAGGGATTGGTCGGCAAAGGATTTTCTTGCCGACCGATCCCCATCTTGACTGCCGCATTGTGCCAACGATCAGCTGAGCCAGCACAATGTGGCGGCCATTTTTATTTTAATAAAGCAGGGGATATTTAAATCCCCGCTTCATTGACTATGTTGGTATATCTAATTTACATGCCTTTGTCGGCAGAGGCATGTAGTCTAGACATACCCCAGAAGAGTACAAAATAAAATATATGTTTGACAGAACTTGTTTTAACTTATACCCTTCTGTTAGAGTAAGGCAGAAGGAAAAAGGCTAATTTCCCACTGGTTGTGAGTTTTGCCCACCCACTGACTGTCAGATTAGTACAAACATGTTTTATTATTTTCTCTCATTTTCAGACCAATTTACCACACCGAATGCATAACTTCTCCACAACTTCTTCTCAATTTGGTCCAGAAACTTCCATGCAAATTGCAAGCATTCATGTAAGGTCTGATTTTGACCTTAAGTAAGGTGGCATGTTGGTCATGGAAGTCACATTCCATGATTTTCCATGACCTCCATGACTTCTGCAGCGGTCAGTGTGGCTGTCTCTGGGGCTGCCCGAGACAATCAGGGAGTGAGGTTAAGGCAGGCTTCCTTACCTGCTTTGGTTCCATGCCCCTCCCAGAAGCAGGCTGTGCCAGCCCTGTGGTCCCTGATGGGGCAAAGAGTTACCGTGCACTGCTCTGATCCTGAGTGCAGACTCCACAGCTCTTATTGGTTGGGAACTGCAGCCAATGGGAGTGATGGGAAGAGTGCCTACGGCCACTGGAGTGCACAGAGACCCCTGACCCCTATTCCTAGGAGCTGCTCTCAGAGGGACGTGGCTGCTTGGTTTGGGAGACTTCCAAGATAAAAGCTGTTCCCTTCACCCCTTCCCACAACTCAACCCCCTTCCCCAGACCAGAGCCCACACCCTCTCCAACACCCAAACACATTCCCAGAGTTTGCACCCTTAATGACCCCCTGCACTGAAACTCCCTCCCACACCCAAACTCTCTCCCAGAGCCTGCACCTCCTGAAGCCTCCCAAGCTATACCTTTTCCTATCCTATCTCTTCTTCATGTATTTTAGTAGGAATGCTAGTAATGCAAGAGTTAACAGGAAGAAGCCCCAAGCTTTCTTATCTCACAGCTTTTATCTTTCTTTTTGCATCATTACTGCTCCTCCAAAGTTGGAGTTCTGCACCCTAAGATTTTGTGGGTACACATACTTGATTGGATGGTGGTATTGGGACATCTTTTGAATATGCATGAATGAAACCACCTGCTACTGCCTTGGATCTGGTCCCAGGCATGGAAAAAGTGGGAGTTTTGTGGTTAAGTGCAGCAAGGCCTGCTTCCTTAATTCAAGAGGATGGTTAGCTGGGTCTGGCAGATTCTCCTCTTATTTAGATAGATATCACAAGCTCACAAGGAGCTGAGTCACACATATCCATCTGGGTACTGACACAACTGACAATTTTGCCACAGGGTCTTTCAGAATTTCTAAAAAAGAAATATGAGGAACAAATAATTTCTAGAAGATATATTAACCCTTACTTATTCTACTATACTACTGCTAAAGCCAACTCATACAGGACAAATTATATCCTGCAGACCTTGCATTACCAGAATTCCTACTAAAATATATAAAAAAGATATAGGATAGGAAAAGGCATAGCTTGGAAGGAGAATGAGTGAAGGAGGGGTGGAAATAGAGTGAGTGGTGGGGGCGGGGCCTCAGAGAAGAAACTGGACATGGGCTCAGGGAAGTGGTGGGGCAGTGTGCAGGATAAAGGTCTTTGGATTTGTGTAGTTAGACAGTTGGCCACCCTACCAGCCAAACTGGCCACCACTGGGGCAATTTGGGTGTTGGAGGGGGATCTGGGCTAGTTCGGAGGGGTGGGATATGGGGCAGCCCTTACCTTGAGAGGCTCCCCAGAAGTGGCATGTCCCTGCAGCTCCTTGGGGAAGGGATGACATGAGGACTCCTTTGCATACTGCTCCTGCCACGAGCTCTGCCCCCTGCAAGTCCCATTGGCTGTGGTTCCTACCCAATGGGAGCTGCAGAGTTGGAGCTTGTAGTAGGGGTAGCATCTGGAGAAGCCCTGCTGGCCACTCCTCCCTCTAGGAGCTGCAGAGACATGTGTCTGCTTCTGGGGAGCTGTGCGGAGTTGACTATGGTGTCTGCCAGCCCTGCTGACCCCCTCAGCACCAGCAGGAGTCTCAGGTTGCATGCCACTGTCTGGTTCCTCCTTCAGCAATAGTGGGAGTCCTGGGACATGTGCCAGCAACAGTCCCCCTCCCAGCGTGCTTTTAACCTGTTCCAATATTAAAACTTCATGAACTGTAACCAAAATAATTAACTTGCCACATTCCCATGAAGATAGTTTGTTGGTTAATGGCCTTTGTGAAAGCTAATTTTATTTAAAATTTTAAAACATTAATAAAGTTCAATTTATATAAAAATGTCTCTTGCAAGCAAAGCCGCTTCAATGAAGCTTGTGCTCTGTGCTTTCCCAAACTCAGAGTACATCCTTATTCCTACTTGATGTTCCTCCTGCTTGAAAAAGAATAAGGAGAGGGCTATCAACATGTGCATATCAATTTTAGTCTATATTTATCTTTTTCCATTAGATTAGCAACTGTGCTCAAGTAACTCACTTCAGATAAAGCTAACAAGACCATGCTATTTTAAAAAGCTTTATCTCTGTGGGATTAAAATCTCAAGGGATTTTTAAAAGGTAGCTAATTTAGAAGAGAACCATTATATGTAAAACCCAGTTGAGTGGATAAACATGTCCTCCTAACAAGTCAGGCGGAATAACAAATTGAAGATGCTTCTTTACCCACAAGGATTTTTGCAATGGGCAAACCTATGATTCCTTGTCCTTGAAATATATTTATGAAAGACTTTTTTGTGTTTTTTAATCTTTTGCCCTTTAGAATCTAAAAATAAATAAATAAATTGTGCCTTGCAAGCTTTGTACATTTGAAAATAGCATGACAGTCTGATCTCACTTTAAACATTTGTTCTGTAAAATATACATATAACTTGCAAAGCACCCTCCCCCTACTGTCATATGTACTTGAAAATGGTATTCTCAGAATGACTTCAAATCTGATAGACTGTTTTGTGGCTGGATACATTTAAAAGAAAAGATGTTTTAGGGTGAATTAATCCTGCTTCTTTTGAAATACCAAGTGAAGCTCTCCTTCACTTGGTAGCAGTGGGATTGGTGACAAGTCCAAGGCTAGATATAATTACATGATCTGTATTAAGTTAAGAGCACTAAATTAATTGCCATTTTGGATGCATAGTGTGAATTCATGCAGCTCATACTCAGAGAGTGAGTGCTTCTCTATACTTCTCTGATTATGGCTATTGTCCTTAATAGAAACTACACTCACTGTGCTTATCCCATTAGTATGAGACTTCACAAGGTAAGCAGCAGTTCTCATGATCAAACAGTGATGTGTCAAAGATTCATTCCAACTGGTATTCTAAATCGAATTCTCAGAGGGGTAGCCATGTTAGTCTGTAACTTAACATTTTTTTAAAGAACAAGTGGTCCTGTAGCACCTTAGAGACTAACAAAAAATATAGATACTATCATGAGCTTTCATGGGCACAACCCACTTCTTCAAAGCTCGTGATACTATCTATATTTTTTGTTAGTCCCTAAGGTGACCACTTCCATGTAAAATGAAGTAATCTGTGGCACTAGTTGTGCAAGAGAAATTATAACCTAGAGTCCAACAAGATTCATAATTGATTAAACTCTAATATTTTAAACATACCCTTAAGCCAAATTCTGGGCTGATTGATACCATGTGAAACTGAGTCGGTTCCAGAGTCTGAGATAAATAATCATGTAACCTCTGTCTACTGATGTTACTCTACCCTCTTGTTTAGGATTAACTTTGATGGAGATTCATGTGGGTGTAAAGCAGTGTGGCGCACAGTGTTTCATTCTGGCATGTTAAAGAATAATAGTTCCTGTCTGATGTTCACTTTAGCATTGAAACGGGTTAAAAACTGGTTCACGGTCTCTTTCACTGAGCCTAATGTCATCAGTGTCAAAGTGACATCACACTACCACAAAGGGCCACACTACTCACCTACCCCACATGAGGGTACATTATAACTATAATTAGAAACATACATCTTCATGATGACAAGAACTTGGTATCTAAGGGTATGTCTACACTACAAAGTTAATTCGAACTAACAGCCGTTAGTTCGAATTAACTTTCATAGGCGCTACACACGCAAACCGCTAGTTCGAACTTAATTCGAACTAGCGGAGCGCTTAATTCGAACTAGGTAAACCTCATTCTATGAGGACTAACGCCTAGTTCGAATTAAGTAGTTCGAATTAAGGGCTGTGTAGCCACTTAATTCGAACTAGTGGGAGGCTAGCCCTTCCCAGCTTGCCCTGGTGGCCACTCTGGGCCAAGCCAGGGAAACCCGTCTGCCCCCCTCCCGGCCCCGGAGCCCTTAAAGGGCCACGGTCTGGCTATGGTGCCCGTGCCAGGTGCAAGCCTGCCAGCACCCAGCCAGCAGACCCTGCACCTGGCACGGCATGAGCCAGCCACACGCTGCCACCCAGCCCTCCCCCTCTTCCCAGGACCAGGCTGGCGGCTCCCAGGAGCCTGCCCGGGGCCGCAAGAGGTGGGCGCCCGCCTGGCCTAGTGCGGAGATCGTGGACATCATCGAGGTTTGGGGGGAGGCCTCCAATGTCCACAATCTCCACACTAGGCACAGGAATGCGGCCGTCTAGGGCAGGATAGCTGCCAGCCTGGCCACCAAAGGCCACATGCGAACCCAGGAGCAGGTTTGCATGAAAATCAAGTTGGTCCAGTGAGACCCCAGACCCTGAGCTTAGAACATAAGAACATAAGAATGGCCGTACTGGGTCAGACCAAAGGTCCATCTAGCCCAGTAGCCTGTCTGCCAACAGTGGCCAACACCAGGTACCCCGGAGGGGATGGACCTAAGACAATGACCAAGCCATTTGTCTTGTGCCATCCATCTCCAGCCTTCCACAAACAGAGGCCAGGGACACCGTTCCTACCCCCTGGCTAATAGCACTCCATGGACCCAATCTCCATGACTTTATCTAACTTCTCTTTAAACTCTGTTCTAGTTCTAGGCTTCACAGCCTCCTGTGGCAAGGAGTTCCACAGGTTGACTATTTGCTTTGTGAAGAAGAACTTTCTTTTATTAGTTTGAAGCCTGCTACCCATTCATTTCATTTGGTGTCCTCTAGTCCTTCTATTATGGGAACTAATGAAGAACTTTTCTTTATGCACCCTCTCCACACCAGTCATGATTTTATAGACCTCTATCATATCCCCCCCTCAGTCTCCTCTTTTCTAAGCTGAAAAGTCCCAGTCTCTTCAGCCTCTCTTCATATGGGACCTGTTCCAAACCCCTAATCATTTTAGTTATCCTTTTCTGAACCCTTTCCAAGGCCAAAATACCTTTTTTGAGGTGAGGAGACCACATCTCTACACAATATGGAAGATATGGCGTACCATAGTTTTATACTTCCCCTCCTCCTTCTTCCCCTGGCTTCCCCCTTCCAGCTCCCTCCTCCCAGGTTTTCACCTCCCCTCTCCCACCCTCTCTCTTCCCCCTCCCACCTCCTTTTCCCAGTCTCCCCAGAGGTTAATCCCCCCACCCCCAGTTTTGTTAAATAAAGAGAGTTTCTATTTTTGAACACGTGTCCTTTATTTTTTACATCAGGAAGGGGGGCTAGGGAAGGGTAAGTGGAAGGAGGTGAGGGAGGAATGGGGCACGAGCCCCCGATGGGGAGGACTGGGGTGGCTCTGCGGGCTCCTCGGGGTGGAAGCTCTCCTGCAGGGCCTCCTGGATCCTGACAGCCCCCCGAATGACACCCCCCCCGGATGGCAGCCTACAGCAAGTGCAGCCAGGCTGATGGCCGAGTGCTCTGATGTGCCAAACATGGGCACTCAGGGCACTCCAAGTCAAGACTGCTTTGCTGTCCCTCATTGAGGTAGACAAGCAAGCGGGGAACCCTGAGAACTGTCTGTCCAGGGTGGGGGTCAGGTCCCTTTAAGCACAGCCCTCGGCTAGCCTGAGGCAGCAGCTCCACGCTCTAAGCCCTAACCTGATGCCCTGCTGGCACTGGTTCCGGCCAACCTTTACTTCGGTTCAGGGTCCACTCAATGTGGACATGCTAGTTCGAATTAGCAAAACGCTACTTCAAATTAGTTTTTAGGTCTAGATGCACTAGTTCGAATTAGCTTAGTTCGAATTAACTAATTCGAATTAAGTTAGTTCGAATTAGTGTTGTAGTGTAGACATACCCTAAGAGAATTTCTGGACCTCTGGCCAAAATAGGAGATGCTTTGCCTTTAAGAGTTAGTAAACCGCTTCCTTTAAAGCCAAAGCCATCATAAGTTAAGAACCCAAATGCTGCGAGGCATTAAGCATCCCTCCTTCAATTTCTTCTGGAGTTAATGACAGTTAAAAGATCTAATCAATTCACAGGATCAGATCCTGAATAAGACAGACATAAGGCGGGCAAGAGCTACGGTACCCTTATTGTTCAGTACAGAATTAAACTGCCTGTCTCTGCTGGACAGTGCTACAGGATCCAAGTTTGCTCTTAAAGGAGAGCTTCTCAGTTGTGAGTAAAATAACAAACCTTAACTCCATGTAATTGATTGACAGTTAAGAGCTGAAAGCCTACACAACATCCCAGAGTGAGTAATGGACAGTCATTCTCTAGTAGCTATAAATTACATCCTTTTATAGTCTACCACATCCATTATAACAGGGAAAAGAAAACTAAGCCTTGATTTAGCACTGGACAGTTCTTATTTGCTCATGCTTTAATGTGCCTGTTTGAGTGGCTCTGTTCCAAAAAATGTAGAAAAAATGGTAAATCAGGCACTTGGAGGGTGATTATCATAGACAATTCCCGAAGTAAGAACTTAATTATGTTGATTGCTCCCAGAGTATATACTAGAGTAAAGAACTATTATGGAACATGATAATGGCTTCAGTTGTGCATAAAGGTTATTTTCTATTGTTCTCTGTTATAACTAATATGTTAATTATACAGGAGGTCAACTTACATGATCAGAAGGGTCAAAGTGCTCAGAACGTAACAGAATAATATTATACCCTCACAAAATACAAAATAAGGGGACACAAGTGCAGGAAAAAAAGGAATTGAAAGGAACTTTGGTAAATATAGGGCCAATTGTGATGGTTCTACAGAAATTGTTTTTGGGTATTTTTTTTGGAGAGGGGAGAGAGGGCACTTTAAAATGCTTTTTAAAAATGAGAGAGATTCCATAAGGAATGAGTGGTGCTTTGTAAACCACATCATCAAAGGATAGGTCCTTTGGAGATTCAAAAGCAAGAGTGGAAATCCTCAATTGCCTAGACAGTTTGTGAATGTAGATTTAGAGCAGTAGTGGGTAAATATCAGATGATGGACTGGATCCAGTTAGGCAGTGTTAGCTCCTGGCAGGACACTATTGCTATATTTACCCGCACCTCCGCAGGTATGGACAATTGTAGTCTCATAGGCTGTGGATCACCCTTCCCGGCCAATGGGAGTTGCTGGAAGTGGTGTCCTAGTCTGCACCATTTCCTGTAGTTCTCACTGTCTGAGAATGATGATCCATGGCCAACAAAAGCTACAACTGCCCATATCTGCAGAGATGCAAGTAAATATATTGCCCTCTCCTGTAGATATTGCCACGATAAAGCTCCAAGACAAAGGCTGTGTCTAGACTATATACCTTTTTCAACAGAGGGAGGTAAATTAGACACTTCGAAATTGCAAGTGAAGCGGGGATTTAAATATCCCGTGCTTCATTTGCATAATTGTGTCATGGCGCTCTTTCGAAAAAGCACCATTTTGAAAGTAAAACCGTGGTCTAGATGCAGTCCTTTCGAAAACGGCAGGCTTTTTCAAAAGATCCTGTACTCTTCAAAAAATGAAGTTTACAGGATCTTTAGAAAAAGCCTACCGTTTTCGAAAGAACTGCGTCTAGATTGCAGTTTTACTTTCAAAATGGTGCTTTTTCGAAAGAGTGCCATGACGCAATTATGCAAATGAAGCATGGGATATCTAAATCTCTGCTTCATTTGCAATTTTGAAGTGTGTATTTTACATCCCTCTGTTGTAAGAGGGATGTAGTCTAGAGGCAGCCTAAGTGATCAAAGTAGCCAGAGCCAACACCATTTATATTCTTTGGGCTACTCACAACCTATTTGCTTTAAGAATGTATTTTGACTATTTGGCCATTTGGTTCTGAAATGTGATTTCTTACCTATTCTTTATGGTTTCCTGACTGGATGCTTGAAAAGTTTATAAATTGGAGGAGAAATATTTTTGAGATTTCCACATGCCTACAGAAAAAAGAACCTAGTATACATTCTTCCCTTAGTTGATGCAACCATCTGACTCTGCCAGACAGTAAAATGGGTCTGGCTCTAATACACAGCTGCCACTGATCCTCTCCCTTTGACTATGCCACCGTCTAACAACAAAGGGGAAAGATGTTACTGTTAGATTTCAAGTGTGTGGGGCTATTATATAGATAAACTCACAGAACTTGCTGGTCTTTTCCAGTAACAATTATTGGAGAGAAAAATGTGATCTCAATTTGGAACTATTGGTGCAGGCAGGCTCTACAGTTTTTTATAGGCTTCTCCAATTTACTGCAAATGCAGTGGTATGAGGGGTAGAGAGTACAGGTCGTCCTCACTATAAGTCCAAGGTACATTCAAAAAAACTTAGAATTATAGTGAAACAACTGAAAGCAGGGATTTCCCCCCCACAGCTGACTTCCATTTGCGCAAACTGGGGGTTTTTTTTGCACGACTTAAGAGTGTGGAATGGGAAGGCTTATAATGCATCAGCTCCTACAAGCATCAACATCTTTAGTGTGGAACGGATACATACCGGGGAGACTTATAGTGGGGACGTGCTGTATAGTAACTATACCTGCATCATTACAAAGTCAAGCTACATCTTGCGAGACCCTACGCAACCTATTTCCTTACCTTTGTGATCGCATTTCATTTTGCATCTCTTTCCACTCTGCCTAAGTCAGGGGTGGGCAAGATACCTCTTGTGGGCCGGATCCAGCCCACCAAGCCACTGGATCCGGCACATGGACCACCCTGCTGGGACCTTCAGTCACACAGCAGCCACTGTTTTAAGTGCAGGACTGCTCCATGTGACTCTCTAGAGGGAGGGGGAAGCTTCATGTGATCTACCCATCCCCAACCCAATCCTCAGCTCCTATTGGCCAGAAACAACTGGACAATAGGAACTGACCCCAGCCAATCTCTCAGCTCCTATTGGCTGGAAATGACCAGGGAGAGTCACCAACTGCTGAAGGGAGCTCACCAGCTAGGTGTGAGAGGCATGCACAGAATGCAAGTACTTTCCCCTCACTTCCTGATAGTCCAGGAAATGGAATGAAAAGCTAGTAGTGCCCCAGAGAACATGGCTGCTGCTCCCCCTACACCCCCAAAACTCCACCCTTGTTTAAAAAGGCAAAAAAAAAAAGTTGGATTAGTAGCTGTGATCAGCCAGTTCTCTGTGGTCCAATACCATGTGCTTTGCAGGCCACCTGTGATCCAATTTATCACTATAACAAATATATGCAACCATTTTTATTAACTCTAGAATTGAAATCACTTTGGATAGAAGATTTATATCTGGTTGGAAGTAATATTCCAAGAGAAATTTGGTTTCAACAGAATTCATTCTCCTTCATGTCACTTCAGTTTTTGACCTCTACCTTATCAACAAAGGTACCAACTAATATCTATTTGTCTGGCTTTAACTTCCAGTCACTAGTTCTGATTATCCTTTCTCTGCTAGACACTTTTACTATCTGTATGTTCTGCTCAGAAGGTATGTATATAACGTAATCAAGTCACTTTTGGATCTTCTTTTTGATAAGCTGAACAGATTGAGTTCTTTAAGACACTTTTCCCAGCCCTTGAATAATTCTTATGGCTCTTTTTTGTACTCGCTCCTATATCTTATTAGATTAGTGCACATTATTTTTTGAATAAAACTCAAACTTTTGCACATTGTTGCCAAATGAAGTAGAAAATCAACAACTGCACATACCTTCTTTTGCTGGGTATAACTCCCATCTCTTCACTGTCCCCTTCCTGAGTGACCCTCCTCGCCTGCCACCACTCATCATCAGAGGCGTTGATAACATGTAGGATGTCTCCAAATTTGAAACTGAGTCCTTGACTTGGAAGGCCACTGTCTTTACTTTTGTCATAGTCAAACATGGCTCTGGGGAAGGAAAACAAGGGGGTGAAAACAGGCAATTATACCAATCATGACAGCACTTACTACTGCACAGCTTCTTGTATTTTAAGTCCCTCTGATTCCTTTCAATAAGGATCATAAGAATTACTTCTTCCTAATTTAACTCAATTAGTAAAGTATCTTATTGCCTATTTTATTTCATCATTTTTATGCATTCATTGGAGAGTTTCAGAGGTGTGAATAGGGTGTTTGTATCTGCATGCTGCCTCATTGACGCTGATAGGGCTCCATGTAAATGCAGGGGTCTGTCACCATGAATCCCGCTGTGGGGTCTAGCAATCAGTTTTTTCCAGTGGAAAACAAATCTGAAAGGTTTCTTTTAGTACAATACAGTTCAAAGAACCCAATAAAATGGAATGAATATTTCTTCTTCTGTGGAAAACAAATCTGATTATAACTCCTAAATGCAGACTTCTGAACTTATTGTGGTCCAAAGGGGTATGCATTAATTTGTGTCTCCTACTATTAGAAAAAATGGTTTGAAATCTTTATTAGTAAACATTTTCCTATGATGGATTTAACACAAATAATTGTTGCCCATTGTTGTGCAGTTGCATAGAATGGTAATAGCAGCATTATTGGTAGATTTAAAACACTCTAGGCTACTTCCTCTAGTGAAAAGAATGTTTTTTTAAAAATGAATTGTCACAGTTGTTGCTGTGTGGCCTTAGGTTGTATCTGTGCAACCATAGTCATTTAACAGCTGCACACACTTGTTCTGGATGATATTATGTAAGGAAGAAAATACATTTAAAATAGTATCTTCTCTTAAGGAGTTGTGCATCCTGCATCTTTAGAAAAGTGACTACTGTAGAGACTTCTTTTATCTAACTCAACTCCAGTTATTCATCTTAGATGGGTGAAGACAGTACAAATTCTGGCATTATTTCACTAAATGTTATGTGATCTGTGGGGCTGATTTCATTTGTCTCTTCTGTTTTCAATGCACTTTGAGCATGGATAACACTTGCATCCTTTTACTGCAGAAGCAAATACCCAGTAAAGATGCAGACATCCTTTAAAAGCTTACTCAGCACAAATAGTGCCCAACTGGAATGCAACAAATTAATTAAATATATGGTCTTTCAAGGGCTCTTGGCCAGCAGTTGGTCAACTGATGCTCTGCAGTATAAACCTACAATCAAGAACTACATCAATCCAAACAGCAGATGCTGATAGCTAAGGAATGAATGAAGTCTTGCTTTCCTTGAGAAATTCATGGAAAATCATATCTGGAGAAATGGCAGCATCCTCACTGCCAAGTTTTAAACCAATAACCTGTTTCTAATTGGCTTTAGAAGATGATGCATCAGGAAGCCAAACTCTGACTTTTACTGAATGCCATGAGGGCTCACATGTATTAAAAGCATTTTATGAACAAGTCATTAAATATAATAATATATCTTGATATTAAAGGCTGTAACTACCTTCTAGTCCTGTCCACAGAGCTGGCAACAATGCCTAATATTGGTTACACACTATAGATCCTGAATCCGTCCACAATTAATTATCCACAATTAATCTCCAAACACACAACATCATTTTGTGAAGTAGAGAATGAACAGGACGCTCTTCTCTACAAGGGAAACAAATTACAATGGATGTGATGGAAATGCTTCATCTTTGGAAAGTTCTCAGGCAGAAGGAATGATAGATTCCAAATGCTAAATGATGGAAGGAAAAGAAAGAGGTCTTTGTTTCTGAACAAACACTAGAGTCCCATGTGCTCATGCATTAATCTAAAACTGCAGATTACCATGCTGGTTAATGCTAATGAATAATACAGATGGTAATGTTTGCTGCTGACTTACATTGATTGGAGCTGTTGTGTACAACACTAATTAAAGTGAGATTAGAGATCTGAAGCAAGAGAATTATCAAGGGCACATTTTATTGACTGAAACAGTTCTTGGCTACTGTGCACTGCAAATGTCTATTCCCAAAAGAAAATAATGCAAGTGCTGATTCGAATCCCTTTTTCCTACACATTCCAGAGGAATAGTCATACTGGAGTTCTGATCATAGCTCTGTTAACACTGAGGGCTTTCAGCCACCTCGCAGAAAACACTGGTTGCATGAACTGATAGCCAGGGATATGTAGAAAACAAATGGTGGTCTTGATTTAGGAAACTATTAAATGTGCAATTAACTTACATGAACTGGTTACTCCAGTAGAATTATTCATGTCGATAAAGTTCCTGCTCCAAAGAGCTTCTAAACTAAGTATATTAGTATCTGCATTTTAGGATAGGGACTTTGCTTATTTTATGTCTATACAATGGACCTCCACTTTCAAGTACTCTATCCACTATGCACAAATTCAAGTTATGAACAGAAATAATATACTGAATTTGACATAGCAACTTTCATACAAATGTATCCCTCCTTTCTTTCAGTGAGGGACTGTTATTCACAACAGAATTGGGCCCCAAAGACTGAATACATTAAAACCACATCTTTCTCTGTCTGACACACAAAAGCTCCCTGTTTATTAATATGTGTAGGATTTGTCATCAGACTGGCTGCCTTGAGGGACTGAAGTATGGAAGTTAGATGTTGTAAGTGGTTTTCCCAGGTTCAACTATAGAATATGGTATCATCCAAGTATGTGTTAGTATAGTCATTATGGGGTCAGCTTTCCCCCCTCAGGGGATAGTATCTATGTGTACTGTTCAAATGAAATTGTCTTTGCCAACTGGGTTCCTGTCCTCAGCTCAAGTCTGAACTATGTAGCTTTTCAACAACCAGGGGCTTACTCACCACAGATACCATCATTCCTTCTGTAAATATTGCCATAATGTCTCTTATGATATGTCCAAGGGTTGCTGCATTGACCTGAACGTAAAGTCAGGCTGTGAAGGGTCTAAAGAGCTATCCACCATTTGCACTGATCTGGCTAAGTACTCAGCTAGCAAACCTGCACATTGTTTGAGGGCCACCAGGCTGTTGTGATTACCTGCTTGAAGGTTTAGAGGAATGCCTTGGAGAGTGGTCAGCAAGCCCCATTTTTGTAAGTCTGATAGGAACGAGAGCCATAATGGATCAAAGCTGTTCAGTCCTACCCCAGCAGATGGTGACCATGTATTGTAACTCCTGCTGCCGTTGTGGTTGTTGGGCAGATCAATCACAGATTATCTGTTGTGACTGACTGACCATTTGCTGGAATGGTTGCTGTTGATAGTTCTGAGCATTCTTTCGGCATGGCTGAAAGCCCACATGCAGCTAGCTTTCCAATTCAATCCTCTTTGCTACCAACTGAACTATAAAATAATAATACTTAACAGGCCAGATTCTCCGCTGGAGTAGATGGGCATAATGCTATCAACAATGGATCTATGTCCATTCTCAGCACCTGAGGATCTGTCCAGCATTTGTAAAATGTCCACTAGAGGAAATTTTCAGACATATAACATCCTTGTAAGGAAGACAGTTGTTCTCCCCTTTTACAGATGGCGAGTCCAAAGAATGGAGAGATTATACGATCTGTCCAAAGATACAGATTCAATTTCAGAGTCAGAACTGGAGGCAGGCTTCCTTTCTTTTCAGCTCTCTATTACATATGCTGCCACCCCCTTGCAAGATCCATTTGAATGACATGAGATGAAAACTAAGGAAAACTATGATGATGTAATGTTGCAGCTGTCACAAAAAAGCACAAGAGAACTGCGAATAAAAACACCTATAGCAATATAATGCTCACAGCAAAGTGGGAGCTCTGTGCCACGGTAAAGTTTCAGCTACTGATGTCAGAAATAATTTCTGATGTTTTACAAAAACTGTTTTTCTTTTTATCCCACTTTTGTATTTTGGGGGTGTTGTTTGCCCTAGTTTCCACTAGAGTTAGAAGGGGGCCCAAACCAACAGCCCCAGATCTGAATATTCCAGAACTTGGGGAAAATTTGACTCAGAAGGAAAATTCAGGCACATCTAAGCTTGATCCAAAGCCCAGAGAAATAATTGAAAGTCTTTCTATTGATTTCAAGGGATTTGGATCAGTTATTTGGTGAGAGAATAGGGTTTGCCATCAAGAAGGAAAAACCAAACATTGTTAGGATACTGCAGATTCATTAACATCTAAGGTTAAGAATGGGCAGAATTCCGTGCCCACACAGAACCCTCTTGACGCAGGCCTAAACCAGAAAAAGGAATTTGCAATTTCCCATAGATCGATAAGAAGGATTTCATATGTAGTATCACAACTATAGAGAAAAAAAATGTCCCCAAAGGTTGTCACCTTCTACACTCCACAAGTGAATTTATGAACTTCACTATAATCTGCATTTTTACATCTTTGGAAATAAGTGTTTAAAGTTATAATAGAAAATGTTTTAATACAGAACATGCGTTAAATCATTCTTACAAAAAGGTCTGTATCCAAAGCTGTCTATGTCCTCTCAGCTCTGATCTGCACTAGGGAGTTATTTCGAAATAACAAGTCCATGGGCTGGTTATTTTGAAATAATAACTCCTGTTTGTCATGAGGAATGTAACACATATTTTAAAATTATTTCAAAATAGCGTTAGTGTGGATGTTCCACTGCTGCTGTTTCAAAAAAATTGTCCTCCAGAGGCCTCTCATAGCTGTTCTTGTGGCTGCTCTGGCCACACTCATGACAACTCCACTTCTTCCCTTCTCCTGCAGACTTTAAAGCTGCAGGCAGAAAGGAAAGGGCTTGTGGCACTGGCCTGGACTAGTGTGGAGATCCTGGATCTCATCAAGGTCTGGGGGAAACCAACACCCAGGATCTCCTAACCAAGAGGAGAAATGCAAATGTCTATGGCCAGATGGCCACCAGCCTTGTGGAAAAAAGGTACACCAGGACGCTGGACCAGGTCTGTATGAAAATTAAGGAACTCCAGTAGGCCTACACCAAGGCCACGGAGCAAAGTTCCCGCTTTGGGGCGGTACCGCACACCTGTCACTACTCTGAGCCATCTTGGGAGGAAGCTGGTCACTTCCCTTCCAGTCATCGTCTATTTCAGCCAGGAAATGCCCGGCATCAGCCTCCACAAGGAGGATTACAACAAAGAGGAGGAGGAGGAGCATGCTAGCCAGGACACCATGCCTACCAGCCAGGAGGTGATCATTAACCTGAAGCCAATTCCCCACTCCCAGGATGTCTCCCAGGGCTCAGATGATCCTGGGAAAGTCACTTCAGGTGAGTTCCATCACTTTCCCTATACATACATAGGGGCAGACGACAGGCAGCAAGGGACTGCATGCTCCTCGCTCAGCCTTCTTGGCCTGGGGCTTGCACAACAGCCTGTGCATGTGGAGTGCCAGTCTGGAGCACTCAGCCCTATGATGCTGTCACACAGGAACACTTGTCTTCTTCTCACAAGATTCCTGCACAGGCCTGCCTTACTCTGGACTCTGTGGTGGGACATCTTCCTACAACAAGCCACCACTAAGGAGGCTGGCTGGGGGCATGGAAACACACAGCAGTGCCACATACAGCACAAGCTCATGCCCACACTCGAGCAGCATCTGCTCCCGGTCAAGTGCAGCAATGCGGAGAAGACTGATATCATGCATGGACACATCCGGGGGCAGGATAGGAGGGAACCCCAGTAGCACTCTCTACAGCAAGCTGCCTCTGCCACTAACACACACCTCCCCTCCTCCTCCAGCTGGCAGTAATAAAAGTTCTCTCTCTGCGGGATGCCACCACTGCCAGATCCAGTGTGTGCGGGACACAGTAAGAAGCTGAGCCACCCCATCTCCCCCTACGGTGCATAGGCTCCTGGCCTGGCTGCAGTTGGGGAAGCCCATGGCAACAAACCCAGCGACGATGGGGTTGATGTTCCCCAGGCTGATGACCCTCCACAGCAGGATGGTGTTGATGGTCTTGACCACCAGCACGCGCATGGCCCCGACTGTGGATTTTCCAAGGCTGAACTGGTTCCCCATGGAGCAGTAGCTGTCCAGTGTGGTGAGCTTCCGCAGGTCAATGGCAACATGTTTCTGCAGGGGGATCGTGGGTCTCATCCAGGTGTCCTATCGCATGAGGGCAGAGGTGAGCCATTCACAGAGCTCCAGGAGGTGGCCTTCCGCATGCAGAAGTTTTGGAGCCACTGCTGGTTGTTCTATTGATGCAGGATGATGCAGTCCCACCAGTCGGAACTGGTCTCCCTTTGCCAGAAGCAGCATTGCATGGTATGTAGGGGATGGAAGATCATTTGGAGCATCAGGAGTGCCAGGGCCTGGGTGAAGATGTCCCCTGATCCAGGCTGCTCATTGTGGTTCTGAATCAGCATGTTGGCAGTGCTGCTTACTGCCTTTTAAATTGCAGAGATGGAGCAGGGGTTAGTCCTGGCGTGAGGCAGGCTGCCTTCCCATATCAAGTAATCAAGTAGTCGATAAAAATTCCATCACCTACTCGATTACTAAAATAACCTCAATTTAACATCCCTAGAACAGAGGATGAGGCTTCAATCTTCATGTAGGAGGCAGTAGATTTAGGCACTTGTATAAAGTCTGGGTGCTACTGCAGTAGATTTTACTGTTCTGGGCTTTTTCTTTACAAGTTTAATTTATTTTATAAGGGTTTTAAAGCTGGTCATTCCAAAAGCTCTGTGAGATAGCTTCTATTCTGTTTTTTAATCTAGCCCCAAACTCAACAACTAACTATCTAGGCCTCACACAAGTTTTATCTTACTTGACCGATTTTCTGTACAAGGAATGGACTGGGTTTCCTATCAAATTCTAACATAATGAATAGTGTGATCAACTGAGTAAGTCTCCTTAAGGGACACAGTTTGCCTTAGAGTTGCGTGAAAAATTCAATCGAACCCCAAATCAGTCAAAATTCAGTGTTTTTTTAGATTCATAACAAACAGCAAACTTAGACCAGGTTTATTCCAAGGTTTCATTTCAATAAAACTGGGCCTCTTTCCAAGTGAACTGAGTTGCCAGTATGCGGTTTTGCATTGAAATCATGTCAATTTTGCAGTTCACCTTGGTTTTGATGTGAAAATGAGGTGAAGCTCTGCAGTTTTAACAGTGTATCGGATTTGAGGTTGACAGAGAAGCTTATTGGCACAGAACATTGTGTTGTGACAATTGAGATTATCCATTTCGAGAATGGAACTGATGAGTGACTGGATGTCAAATCAAGGATACTCTAAATGTGTAGTGTAATTTGCACTGAAATTACAACATGTGATGTGAAAAAAATGCAATACGAACTAAAGTGTCTTTCTGCTATCTGTATTTTGAAGCAATTTGCAATGTGTCTGCAAGTTAGGGTTTGTTTTGACTTTTTATTTAATCACTATTAGGATACATGAAGAAATCAGTCTGTACTTGTAATCTTTAAAAGGCTCTTTATTAGTCTCTTCTCATCATCTATATATTCATTGTGTTCAAATTCAAAAAAATGATAACCAGTCATTATAATGTGGCTTGAACTGATATTTCCATTGGAAGAATTTCCTATAATTATTTTCTCCAAGCCACAAATATTAGGGGATCTGTTCTCTTCAAAAATGAGCTATTGCACATCTGGCTGTTAACTGTGCTGTCAGTGGTTTAGATCAGTAGCCTTCTTTGGACTACTATGGGTTCTGCAGGTAGCCTCTCAGCAGTTTAGTTTTACAGGATGAATGCTATAGTATGTGATTCTTAGAAGAGTCTCAGCGTGAATAGGAGATCGCAAGTCAGAAGATATTTAGGGCACCAACCTGCTCAAAAAGAACTCACAAAAGATTTATTTTATAAAAAACATCCTAA
Organism: Pelochelys cantorii; assembly: GCA_032595735.1. Lineage (NCBI taxonomy): Eukaryota > Metazoa > Chordata > Testudines > Trionychidae > Pelochelys > Pelochelys cantorii. The sequence continues at coordinate 23,353,509 of CM064326.1, forward strand.
GTGAATATTTTCAAACAGGGAATAAGAACATAAAAATGGCCATCCTGGGTCAGACCAATGGTTCATCTAACACAGTATCCTATCTTCCAACAACAGTGGCTAGTGCTAGGCACTTCAGAGAGAATGAACAGAAAAAGGGAATCATTGAGTGATCCACCCTCTGTCATCCAGTCCCAGCTTCTGGGAGCCAGAGGTTTGGGTATACAAAGAGCATGGGGTTGCATCCCTCACCATTTTGGCTAATAGCTATTGATCAACCTCTTCTTCATACCATGTAATTCTTTTTTGAATACAATTATACTTCTGGGCCTTCACACTATCTCCGAGCAATGAGTTTTACAGGTTGACTGTGCATTGTTTGAAAAAGTATTTCCTTATATACCTACTTCACAATGTTGTAGACTTTTGTTGCATTTTGTTGCTAAGATGTATGGCATATGTTCTTATGATCTCCTTTTTTCCCACTAACTATTTTAGAACTCATTGCTAGGGAATGTTCTAAAGTTGCCAGGTGACTTTTGCTTCTGATAGCACGCGCTACTGGCTTTTAACTTTCTACATGAAATGAAGAAAAAGGAGTATACCTTATTGTGCATGTAGCTTGGTTTAATAAAGCAAAAATAAAAATATATATTACTGCTCCTAAATTTGTTTTGATAGCGATGTTTGGCCAGCACTTAATTTTTTTAAAAATACTTTAAAATAGCATTGACAAAAAGGTATTTTAACTACACACACCAGCATTGCCAATTCAAAACATTAAAAAATCTCGAGTCCAGCCCCCCAAAATCATAAGATTAAAAAACAGAATGAAAATGTTGGCCCTTTCTATTTACCTTCTGTATTTTTCAGCCTTTAGGATTCTCTGCAGTAACACTTTAAAGTTTTTTAACTTTTTGCTAAAAACTTGCTTTTTTTTCCAGAATGGGAGATGTTATTCTCATGTAAACAGCTGACACCAGGTGTGGGGGCTTTAAGAAAAACCAAATATTGTAAGATTTTGGCAGCACTGTTACAGGATAAAATCCATAAGAAACCCATTTGTGATGGCTGAAGGAAGCCTCAGGTAGCATTTGAATATTTTGTTGGGATGGTATGTTTTGTTCAGTTTTACTTATCAACAGTAATAAGCCACCATAACTGGAGAGAGAGAGAAACATCTGATTTTCCTCTCCTTAAGCTCTAGGCACGTGTACTAGTCACACCGCAGAATCAAGCTTGCATACTGATTGCTAACTCTCACTGCACAGGATGTTTAGAACAAGCAGTATGTTTTCTCTAATTGTGTCTTTCCCCTTGTCTTGAACAAGGCCTCTGCATTGCTTGTAATGCAGCTCATGTGGTTTTGAACCTGATGCACTGCTGCATTATTCTAAAGCCCACTGATTTTTGGGAGGTTGTACTAGCATCACTCTGGAGCAATGCAGCAGGAAACCAGCCCTCTGTGTTTACAATTCCATCCTAAATAAACACTACGGCCCTTTGTGCTTTTTTGTTTAGCATTGTGACCCAGAATTGTTCAGAACTTGCACTGCAAAAGGACCATTTAAGACTTTAATAGAGCATGTACTGTTGCAAGGTTACCTATTCTTCAAAGGGTCATATTCAGATAGGTTCCCGAAGAATAAACTCCTATAGAAATCAATGTGCCAAGTCCTTACTCTGACAAAGAGATCCTGAAATGGTACTTTGTGATTTCTTAGCTGACTGCATCAAACTATTGTGAGTAGATTTTAATTATCTTCTTCCCTGCTCCACAGAAGAGTTATTTTCTATAGTCATTTCTCCATCAGATTTTTGCCGAACTATGCTGAGTATGGTCAACGTATACATCATCATTTCATTGTTTCAGTTTTGCCTACTTTGTCCTAGCAGATACTCCATTTCAAAGCAAATCTAACCTCTGATTCTGTTTTTTTTTCCTGTCAGTGATTAACTTTCAGGGCCACACAGAAGCATTTACAAAACAGGAGCTGCTCTGCAGATTCCCTTTACCTGTTGCAAGGTATATTTTCTCTCTGTCAAAGTAACTTTGGTAGTCAAAGACACAGCAGTTGATATATTTACTTTCTCATAGACTTTTCCCCCTGAGTTTATCTAGCAGTAGTTTTTCAAACATCTAAGATACATTTCTGTTCTTTCAAGAATAATCTTACAGATGTAGGTACATTTCTCCTGCATGCGCCTCTGATTTTTAAATGCTTCTAAGTCATGTAGGTACTTTTGAAAATTTTACCCTAAGCAGTGTTAGGGATGTTTAACTGCTCAGAACCTCATAAAATGAAGCCCTTATACATATGCTTGGTGGATTTCTTTTTTTTTAAATTGATGGATGCTTTCAATATTTATTTTAAGCATTTTTTCTATTTTTATCGATTAAATATTCACAGTTGCACAAAAATATGGATTTTAACTTTTATAATATTCATCATTTTAATTTTCATTTTGGAATTATGGGGGAGGTCAGACAATTGTTTCATTTCAGTTGACACTGAGATTCAAAAGTTAAAGTTTCAGAACTCTTAAACACAAAATCTATCAACATGTCAAAATACAAAAAGTAACTATCCATAAAACACACTATACTAAGTTCTGAAGCAGAAATTTTTATTTTGCCTATCTGTAAATGTACATGATAATCAATGGATATATTTTTATTGGTTTGTGTGTATATGGATAAAATTGACATTCACCAATAAAATATAATCTTTCCAGCATACTTATAAAGTAACACATGGTTTCATATTCTAGACTATAATATTAACAGATGTATAGATTCCATGTAGCTGAAGGGATCATTGTGATCTTCTAGTTTGATATCTTGTGGAATACAGGCCACAGAACCCTCCCAGAATAATCCATTGAGGCTAGGTCTACACTATAGGGTTTTTTTTGAAAAAGCTACGCAAATTGCACAGTGCAATTTGCGTAGCTTTTTCTGATAGCTTTTCCAGAAGAGGCTTTTCCACCATTTGGCCCAGTCTAGATGGGGCCAAATGGTGGAAAAGCCTCCTTTTTCGGTGGAGCCCTTATCCCTCGTAGAACGAGTCATACAGGGCTCCCAAAAGAGCACATTTGATCTTACACAAAAAAAAAGCAGAAGAGCAAATGCATTCCTTGGAAAAACCCTGCAGTGTAGATGTACCCACAGGGTATATAGCACAGTGGTATGTAGAGCAGTCCTTGTATTTATAATGGCTGGAAAACAATCTGACAGATTATATTTAGATGAGAGTTTCTCCTCATTGTGCCATCTTGGTGTCACTTCATCAACAATATTTCAGTGAGGTTGGTATCATGCTGTTACTTCAAGTACTGAAGGAAGAGGTAGCCTCTGTGCATCATAGTAAGACATTTTTTCTGTCACTTCTTCCTCAGCAGAATCTGCAGCTTCTTCATCACTGAGAGCATGTTGAACAGTCTCTATTTATTTCAGCATGATGGCTAGGACCATTAGCATCATTTTCAAGTCAATCGGGAACATTATCTTTGTCAACTTCTGTGCAGACAGGAAGTCTGTGGAGGAGAACAACAAATGCACTGGTCTTTTCTTCAGCTGCCAGTGCTGCTGTTGCAGCTGCAAGTTCACTGTCCTAGCTTCCAAAGCTTTCTAGCTAGACTCTGCTCTCTGTCAGACTGAAGCAAAGCCAGTTTACCTGATTCACTAAATGATATATTCTGAAAAATTTTACCTGCTCAAAATTCATTTCCAAACATAACATTCTCATTAATATAAATACATTTTAAAATTGTGTGTCTGAAATTCTTCAGAAAATGACTCATTCCCTTATGTCTCTACTCCTGATGAATATTTTAATGTACAATCTTCTCTCAGAAAGTAATTGGCAATAGAACGCTAAATCCATTCTAACAAGTATAAGGACAAATTTTATTCTGCAGTGATATGAAAATGACACTGTTCTCCATTACCCTCTTTCCTGTCTTTTGTCTTTCCATTTTGCTGATTCCCCCTGCTAAGTAAAGCCATGGAACAAAAGAATAAAATGTAGAACTAACATGACATTTGCTGCTATCACATTATTCACTCTGCTTGTGTCTTCTATCCTGTCCTCTACCTTTTGTCTTGTCTATTTAGATTGTAAACGCCTCGGGGCAAGCACCATCTACTACTCTATGTTTGTACAGTGCCTTCCACAATAGATCCATTCTGGATTGGCTTTTTGGCACTATCCAAGTAAACATAATAAAAATAAGGCAAGGAAACTATAAGGGGAGAGGGATAGCTCAGTGGTTTGCGCACTAGTCTGCCAAACCCAACATTATAAGAGCAATCCTTGAGGGGGCCATCTGGGGCAAATCTATCAGGGGTGGTACTTCGGCCTGCTGTAAGGGTAGGGGACTGGACTCAACTCAATGATCTCTGGTCCCTTCCAGCTCTATGAGATAGGCATATCTCCATATAAAAAAATATGACTTACTGAAATGCTTGCCACATCTCTTTGAGCTCTGAAATGAAATTCTCATCAACATTATCCAACAATTCAGTTTAAAAAAAAATAGCTTGCTTCTCAGAACTGTTGCCTTTGTTATGTGATATAGTAGGTTCTTGAGGTCATAGTTAACATTCCATTTTTCCAGAGACTGCATTTCTGTGATTGTTCTCGAAAATCAGCCTGGATTGCAATCAGAAAGACTCTGTCTAACAGGCATTTTCATTATGAACTAACCCCCCACCCCCAAAACTGTTAGCTCAGCATCTGGAATACATACATGACAGCCAATTTTTATAATCCCAGTATTTATTACTTATGTAGTAATATGAATGCTTAAAAAGTTTAATATAGGGAGCACTGGAAAGATTAAATTTTTAGTGGTAAATATCAGTAATCATCAATTACACAATACACCACAGTCTGGTGAAAAATATTTCCACCTACAACAACTGAAATTTACAGATGGGCAAAGTAAGAAAAAAGTTACTTGAGAACTTATTAGAGCTTGGTTTAAGAATATTTACCTTGTATATTTTTGACAAGTGATGTTGACAATTTGTGTTTTAACTGTTATAAAACTTTTAACTTCTTGAATCTTAACATCCATCATCATTAAATGATTGTCTGACTCCATCACTGTTTGGCCCCCTCACACTCCCAATTTAAATGGATAAAAATGAAAAAATGCTTAAATCAATGATATTATTGGTAAAATTATATAAAAATCAAATGTTACCAAGCCCAAATGTTATGGTGAGGTAAATAGTGATACAAGTGATCCTGAACAGTTCAGTCAGGAGTGTGTGGTCTTTTAATCTGAGGGTCCAGGGTTTAAGTCCTTATTCCAACAGCAGGTTTTTAATTGAGAGGAAGGATGGGTCCAGGTGTTAGGTCACTAGCCTGGTGCAAGGCCTTCCAGGTTCAGGTCCCTACTTTACCCCTGACTACTCTATATCATTCTGAAGAATTCACTTAGGGCTTGCCTATAAAGGTGTGATTTGTAAACCATCGTAACATGCTATGCTCTAACTGCTCCATGTAAACCCTGCCGACAGACTCTAACAAGTACCCACTTGCTACAGTTTAGAGTGCACCACCAGAATCTACATAGCATGGTTAGAGTGCAACATTAGGGTTGTGAATGACTAGTCAACTACCTGATAAGCAATTGACCAGTCAACTAGTCACTCTCCCCCCCCCCCCCTTGCTGCCTTTACCAGAAAGAGGCAGCAAAGAGCCAGGGTGGGGAGGGGGGAAGGCGGGAGAAGTGAGAGGCTGCTTCAAAGAGGCAGCACCACATAGAGCCTGGGGCCAGACCCTGGACTCCACATGGCACTGCTGCTTTGAAATGCTGCATGAAGCCTGGGATCAGCTGGGGACTCCCCCACTGACCCCAGGCTCCATGCAGCACTGCCGCTTTGCAACGCTGCAGGGAGCACAGGGCCAGCAGGGGACTGCTTGAGTCCCCCACTGGCCCTGTGTTCCCCGCAGCGCTTTCACCCTTTGAAGTGTAGCAACAGCCCCGAGGCTGTTGCTACACTTCAAAGGTGGAAGCGCCCTTATTGACTAATCGAATAGTTGATGCAATTTGCATCGACTATTTGATTAGCCAAATAATCGAAATTTTACATCCCTATGCAATATGTTATAGTGCTTTAGGAATCATAACCCTCTAGCATGCTGTGCCAATATGCTATGCCAGCACTATTAAAACAAGCCTTTAGTCTTTGTGTGCCTTGGGTCCGTAACTGCAAAATGGGGATGATAGTACTACTGCATGGGGGGCCATATGAGCACCTAATAGTTGTGGCCCAGTGAGCCAGTTTACCTCTATTATATTCACTGCTTTGAAATATATTCTGCTTTATTATATTCAGCAGTAATGTAAGGAACAGGTTTGTATCCTGTAAGACACTGGCTTTAACAGTTAACATGAAGCTTGAGGCCAATGAACTTTGGCATAGATAAACTTCAGTAACTAATAAGTTATGAGGAACTGGAAGTAGGATGTAAGGGGGAGTTTTGTGCATATGATATCAGCTGACCACAGTACAGGCCCTGACACCAACTTCTGGAACGTTCTGGATGGAACATTTGACCCCAAATGTGCCATGGCAACAAAGTGACATATATGATAATGAGGTGAAATCATAGACATACTAACCTATAGAAAAAGGACACCTTAGCATTGGTAAGAGGAGGAAATGCAAATAAGGAAGAAGGGAAAACCCACTACTGAATATGCATGATACATGGTAACATCAGTGTAATATATTATATTAACATATTAACTTTGCATCCCAAAGCAGCAAAGGGAGAGATGTTGATCCTGGGAGGAGCCAGAATGATGGCCATGGGTGAAGATGAGGAAGGTGAAGGTGATGAGGAAGAGAATGGCTAACATTTCCGGTTCTTCTACAAGGGATGGTGTAAGGATGAATGTCTAAATGTATTGTCTGTATTATTTCCGACTACTTTGCTGAGTTAGTGTGTATAACGGTACTGAATATGTAAATCAATTATTTATTTGAAAATATAAAAGAGTTTCTATAGTGTGAGTGTTGCACCTGTGCATATTGGGGTTCCAAACAATATAATAATATTAAATAATAATAATAATAATAATAAATACATTTAACTGGGCCTGATCTTGGGACTAAAACCTGTCAACCCTCAAAGTGATGATTGGAAATTTTTGGATCAGGCTACTTCAGGGCTGGGCAAAATATGGCCTGGGAGCCGGATCCAGCTCACAAAGCCGCTGGAGCCGGCCTGCGAACTACCCTCCTGGGACGCTCAGGCATGCAGCTGATGCAGTTTAAAGCTCAGTCCATGCGACTCTCTGCTCTGAAGGTAGGAGAAGGCTTTGTGTGATCTCCCCACACCCAGCCTAATCCTCAGCTCTCAGCCAATAGAAGCTCAGAGATTGGCCTGGGGGATGGGAGCAATGCAAGTCTCTTCCCCCTCCTGGAGCTAAAAGCCACATGGTGGTAGCAGTCTGCAGTTTCAAGCAGTCTGGGGCTGCACCAGGCAAGGAATCCAGCCTGTCCTGGGGGTGCTGTAGGGCTGCTGGTCAGGAGATTCTTAGGTAAGAATCTCTACCCAACTCTCTTCCTCCAAGAGATCACCATCCAAACCCTCTGCAACCTCTTGCCCCAAGTCACATCTCCCTCCCAGACCCTGTACTGTCTCCTACACCCCCTCCCCCAGGCCAGAATCCTCTCCTGCACCCAAACACCCTCCCATACCATGCACTTTAATCCCCTGCTCCAGGTCACAACCCCCGCCTTCACCCAAACTCCCTCTCAGACCTCACACCATCTGCTGCACCCCAGTTCCTTACCCTGTGCACCCTTCTGCACCCATCCTCCCTCCTAAACCCCACATCTCCTCTACAGAAAAGTGTGGCCCTTGACCACTTTCCAAAATCTTGGAGTGGCCTCCCACCAAAAATTATTGCCCACCTCTGGGCTACCTAGTACTAGTAGTAATAGGAGTCATGTAAGTATCTAAGCCATAGAGCTGTGTTAAACAAAAAGGGATATTCTTGGCATCAGCATGTCAAGGGCAAAACTCCCATTGACTTCATTATAGTCAGGATTTCACTGAGCGCATATGCTGGTCAGAAAATGGCTATAACAGTATATTTTGTACTAATTTGGTATGCAGTTGTACAAAAATTCTGTAGCTAAAACTGGTTTGTTATTCTACAGAAATCAAATGACAGCACCTAACGTAAGTGAGTCTTTAATCCTGTTCTCCCCAAGCGAGCTTCTGGATGAAAAAAAAAAAAAAATCTATAGCCTCCTCCTGAAGTGACATTTAACACAATCTTTGGCATACGGCCCATCAGGGTAATCTGCTGGCAGGTCACGAGACGTTTGTTTACATTGACCATCCACAGGCATGCCCTCCCCAAGCAGCCATGGTTCATCGTTCCCAGCCATGGTTCATCGTTCCCCTGTGGATTACCCTGGTGCACTGTATGTTGAATGTTACCAACCCCTGATTTAAAAAATGCCACATGGATACTATTATATGAAACATTTATCTGCAAATTTTTTTGCCTGGCCCAATTCTGAGAACCTTTTTATAAGTACATAGCCACAATGCTGCCACCTATGGACAGCATCCATTCAGAAACAACAAGAAATAGTACTTGTGCTCTTCAGATATAGGAAATACAAAACAGGGGTCAATGTTTAAAAGATGTTTTTTGAGGGCAGACAATCTGGTGTAGTATGGCTGCTTTACATAGCACTGTGGCATAATATAATTTTAAAACTGGCCGAGGTGATACAGGGCAGCTCCCTCCAGATCTAAAGTTTTGGTGGAATCAAAACATTCCTACAAAGCATTTATATTTAATGGAGTCAGTATTCTCACAAGGAAAATTGTTCAATCAAAATATTGCATTATGGCTTGTATTAGAGTAACTCTCAGGCTGGTTTTACAGCACAAAGGGGATCAGTTTGCACTGACCTGCAGCAAGAAGAGCAAATGCAAGATTCAAACCACCTTTACACACCCACTCACTGCTGACATGTGTTCTGTACATTTGGCTGCAGCAGAACATCTGCTCCAGGAACTTCTACCTTACACCATTTTTCTGAATTATCTTCTTGTCACAGATACTGAACATTTCTCTTACATTCAGTTCTACCTTTCCTACGGCTGCTCTTCTCTCACTGAGCTCCTCCCTGTCCTCTCACTCAATTTGCCATTGTTAGTGGTGCGGGAGCCTTCTATTTCATGGCATTCTTGTATCTTTGCCTCATTAATTCATTTCAGACTTCAGCTAAAACCTGTATATTGCTCTCTCTGGGTCTGCAAATTTCCTCTTCCTCCACTATGATCTGTCACAGCAATTGTATTGTTTATCTCTGTAAAGGATACAGAGTTTACTGAATCACATTAAATAAAATAAAGTTGCATTGCAAAGAGCACCTTTCTGTTTTCCTGCACAAAATAAACAAGCTAACTTCAAGTTCCACATGATGGAATGCATATTTCCATGACAAACCATATTGTATTTGACTGAATTTATTTTCAAAGTACTCAGTAGTTACAATCCAATTTAAAGCCAATAGTCAAAACCCTGATAGATACATTTAAGTAAGAGGAATGAGCATTTTCTCCTTTCCTAACAAAATGCATTTGCTAAGCAAACATTTGTTACAACACGTGGCTGACTCCAGGGAAGAATCTTTGGAATGGTTCTACCTATTAATGCCAAGTCTGAAAATCTCAGACTGTGAATGCAGCAATATATTGTTCCTCACTTGTCTATTCCATTTGATTCACTGGCTAACGATTTTCAAAAGAATCTTCACCAGGGTGGATCAAATCTTTTAGCTTCAAGAGTTTCTTGATTTGTGGAATTGTTTTGTATTAGTGATCCTTAAAACACACACACACACACACACAAATGTGTCTCATGTTAGCATACTTGCAGCATACTGGGGAAGTGAAGGCTGTTGTGCCATCCTTCAGTAAAGTGTAGAATGCGCTCTACTCTCCTTGAGGGTGACTGTGAGCTGAGAGTGAGTCCTGCCCTAGGTGACCTCATGGAGTCATAGTGCACAAAGCCAGTGATTGTGCCTGGCCCCAGCATCCGTGCATGGATGTGCACAGATGTAGAATGGTTCCTTGCACCTTCTCACCCTCTTGTATAAGTGAATAGGATCTAACACTTTGCCATCAGCTGTAATAGAGGCATTCAGCTGAGCTGCATGGTTTATTAGGAACTGGGGACACTTTTGGGGTAGGGGGAGCCTATACAGGAATGATGGGCTCCACCTAAATCGAGGTGGATCCAGACTGCTGGCATTAAACATTAAAAAGGTCGTAGAGCAGTTTTTAAACTAAGAGGTGGGGGAAAGCCGATTGGTGCGGGGGAGCACCTGGATCGGACGGAGACTTCTCTTACACGAGGCTCCATAGGTAGGGATTCTCTAGAAGTTAGTCAGATAGGGAACGTGGGAAATAATATATGGGCAAGATCAGATGTGAAACAATTGTGCATAAAAAAATCCAATGTGTCTGTGAAAGGCGGACATATAAATAGTGGGAGTTTTCTAACATGCTTTTACACTAATGCTAGGAGTCTGTCTAATAAGATGGGTGAACTGGAGTACCTCATATCAAAGGAGGAAGTTGACATAATAGGCATCTCAGAAACATGGTGGAATGAGGACAATCAGTGGGACACTATCATACCGGGATATAAATTATATCGGAAAGACAGAACAGGTCGTGCGGGTGGCGGAGTGGTACTATATGTGAAGGATAATATAGAATCAAATGAAGTAAAAATCCTACAGGAATCAAAATGTTCCATAGAATCATTATGGATAACAATTCATTCCTCTAATATGAATATGGCATTAGGAATATATTACCGACCACCTAACCAGGACAGTGATAGTGATGCTGAAATGATAAGGGAGATTAGAGAGGCTACCAAAATAAAAAACACAGTAATAATAGGAGATTTCAATTATCCCCATATTGATTGGGTGCATGTCACCTCAGGACGGGATTCAGAGATTAAATTTCTTGATGCCTTAAATGACTGCTTCTTGGAGCAGCTAGTACAGGAACCCACAAGGGGAGAGTCGATTCTCGACCTAGTCTTGACTGGAACGCAGGATCTGGTCCAAGAGGTAACTGTTACTGGACCGCTTGGAAATAGTGACCACAATATAATAACTTTTAATATTCCTGTGTTGGGAAGAACACCGCAGCGGTCAATCACTCTGGCATTTAATTTCAAAAAGGGGAATTACACTAAAATGAGGAAGCTAGTTAAACAGAAACTAAAAGGGAGAGTAATTAAACTAAAATCCCTGGAAGCTGCATGGGAACTGTTTAAAGACACCATACTAGAGGCCCAACTTAAATGTATGCCCCAAATAAAAAAACACAGTAAGAGACCTAACAAAGAACCACCATGGCTAAACAGCCATGTTAAAAAGGCAGTGAGAGAGAAAAGGGCAGCTTTTAAAAAGTGGAAGTCAAATCCTAGTGAGGAAAATAGAAAGGAACATAAACACTCCCAAATTAAGTGTCATAATGTAGTAAGAAAAGCCAAAAAAGAGTTTGAGGAACAGCTAGCCAAAAATTCCAAAAATGATAGTAAAATGTTTTTTAAATACATTAGAAGCAGGAAGCCCGCTAAAAAAGCAGTGGGGCCCTTGGATGATAAAGATATAAAAGGAGCGATCAAGGAAGACAGTGCCATTGCGGAGCGATTAAATGATTTCTTTGCTTCAGTCTTCACGGCTGAGGATGTTACAGAGGTTCCTAAATCTGAGCCAGCCTTTTTAGGTGACAAATCTGAGGAACTCACTCAGATTGAAGTGACATTAGAGGAGGTTATGGAATTAATTGATAAGCTGAATAGTAACAAGTCTCCGGGACCAGACGGCATTCACCCAAGGGTTCTGAAAGAACTCAAATGTGAAATTGCGGAGTTATTAACAGTGGTTTGTAACCTATCCTTTAAATCCACTTTGGTACCAAATGACTGGAAGATGGCCAATATAACACCAATATTTAAAAAAGGCTCTAGAGGAGATCCTGGCAATTATAGACCGATAAGTTTAACATCAGTACCAGGCAAATTAGTAGAAACACTAGTAAAGAGTAAAATTGCAAGGCACATAGAAGAGCACGAATTGTTGGGCAAAAGTCAGCATGGTTTCTGCAGAGGGAAGTCGTGTCTAACTAATCTGTTAGAATTCTTTGAAGGGGTTAATAAACATGCGGACAAGGGGCACCCAGTGGATATAATATACCTAGATTTCCAGAAAGCCTTTGACACGGTCCCACACCAAAGGCTTTTACGTAAATTAGGTGGTCATGGGATAGGAGGAAAGGTCCTTTCATGGATCAAGAATTGGTTAAAAGACAGAAAACAAAGGGTGGGAATAAATGGTAAATTTTCACAATGGAGGAGGGTAACTAGTGGTGTTCCCCAGGGGTCAGTACTGGGACCAATCCTGTTCAACTTGTTCATCAATGATCTAGAAAATGAGGTAAGCAGTGAGGTGGCCAAGTTTGCAGATGACACAAAGTTGTTCAGGACAGTCAAAAGCAAAAGGGATTGTGAAGAACTACAAAAAGATCTCAGCAAACTGAGTGATTGGGCAGCAAAATGGCAAATGAAATTTAATGTGGGTAAGTGTAAGGTAATGCATGTTGGAAAAAATAACCCAAATTACACGTACTACATGATGGGGTCAAATTTAGCTACGACAGATCAGGAAAGGGATCTTGGAGTTATAGTGGATAGTTCTATGAAGACATCCACGCAGTGTGCAGCGGCAGTTAGTAAGGCAAATAGGATGTTAGGAATTCTTAAAAAAGGGATAGATAATAAGACAAAAGATATCATACTTCCCCTATATAAAACTATGGTACGCCCACATCTCGAGTACTGCGTGCAGATGTGGTCTCCTCACCTCAAAAAAGATATATTGGCATTAGAAAAGGTTCAGAAAAGGGCGACTAAGATGATTAGGGGCTTGGAAAGGGTCCCATATGGGGAGAGGCTAGAGAGACTGGGACTTTTCAGTTTGGAAAAAAGGCGATTGAGGGGCGATATGATAGAGGTATATAAAATCATGAATGGTGTGGAGAAAGTGATTATAGAAAAATTATTTACCTTTTCCCATAATACAAGAACTAGGGGACACCAAATGAAATTGATGGGTAGTAGGTTCAAAACTAATAAAAGGAAATTTTTCTTCACACAGCGCACAGTCAACCTGTGGAACTCCTTGCCCGAGGAGGCTGTGAAGGCCAGGACTCTATTAGGGTTTAAAAAAGAGCTTGATAAATTTTTGCAGGTTAGGTCCATAAATGGCTATTAGCCAGGGATAAAGTATGGTGCCCTAGCCTTCATAACAAGGGCAGGAGATGGATGGCAGGAGATAAATCACTTGATCATTGTCTTCTGTTCTCCTTCTCTGGGGCACCTGGCATTGGCCACCATCGGCAGATGGGATGCTGGGCTTGATGGACCTTTGGTCTGACCCAGTATGGCCATTCTTATGTTCTTATGTTCTTATGGTTAAATAGCTAGCAAATGGGTTACTCCTATTCTTGTGTTTCACATTTTCCCCTCACAGATGTTGCTACAGGTCATGACTGTAGCAACATCTGACATGAGGAGTGAGTGATGAGACAGCGCTCCAGCAAGGTCGATGCCCATCAACACATGGTTTCACTAATTTTAACAGTACAACCAAAGATGATGGTGAGCATTACTGACAAAAATGCAGAGTTTTAAATGCTGAAGCAGTGAGGTGTGAGAGGGGTTTTAGCAAAAATCCAGCAAGTTATAAGGAAATTCAATTCCAAGATTTTACTGTGATTAGATGAAAACTTATCTTAAATATGAACTGCTACTTTATAGTATCAGGGGCTAATATGGCAAATTCATCTAAAGACTAAAGGTATTTCAGAATGAGGCATTTCACTTGTTAAGCAGCGTATCTCATGATGGGCACACTACTCCAGTACTTTGTGATCTCAGCTAGATGGCTACTGATTTCTGGGTGGAGTTTAGGACATTGTTTTTGACCTTTAATGCTCAACCTGCTAGGGAGACCACTATCTCCCCATGCTGTGCCACTATACTGGAGAACACTTGAAGAACTGAACCTGGATCCCTCTATGTATGTAGGACAGTGAGCTGTTAATTGGTTCTCTTGTGGAGAATGTCCTCAATTTCAGAATTCACTCCTCCACTGCATCCAAAGTTGCTCAAATCTGTTGACTATCTGAGCGTGCTACAAAGCACTTCTATTTTCAAAGGCTTTTGGAGAGGAAGGAGCATGGTGATTATGACAATAGTGAAATATTCTGGATTAATTACTCGGCTGCCTACATTCTGGCTATTTTGCAGATATTTAGATGAATGGTATACTTCTATCTTGCCTAAAGCTCCTAGCACATATTTTTGTTGGGTATATAAATCAAAATAATTGTAAGCAATCTACAATTATGATTAACTATGAGTATTGGAAACACATATCAGATTTAAAGGTATTGTAAAAATTTTTTCCTCAACAGAAATAATGGCAATTAACCTTTCATAACCATTCTTCTTCAAGATGTTTTGCTCATGTCCACTTCATGCTAGGTATGTGCCTAGGGGGAACCCACATATAGGATTGGCATAGGACTGCCATCTGATAAGCCCCTAGGGCGAAAAGTTCCGTGATGACAGGGGCTAATTACTCATGCTACTATGTACACTAACTCTCAGTAGAACAACAATAGGCACCAATTACAAAAACTATAATAGCTATGATCACAGAAATGTCCAAACCACTGGGAAAGAAGCCTTGCTATAGCAAGAAGGATCATTTCAGAAACCATCATGGGCAAATAGAAGGAATTGAGAAGGTTTGGCATTGGTGGCACGATCTCCCTGGTCCAAAATGTATTTACATTTAATATCATGTTCTCTTTTAAATATGTATTTCTTGCTGCAATAGATGCAAAGGTTCCCAATTTTACTGGGAATTTCTAGTGAAAACTTTATCCCTACCCTTCTCATTATTATTATTATTATTATTATTATTATTATATTTTTTCCTGGAAACTGCTTGTAGAACACCATTAGCCCAAATGTTTCTGCTTTAGAGAAAAATAAAATGTGAAATTAGAGGTTCATGTCACTAATTGCAGAAGCTGCCATAAAAGTGAATGTCTTTACATGTGACAATCATCTATGGGAGACAAACAGCTTCACAATGGTGGTGCCAGTGCCCATGGAAAAGATGCCTTAAAAATATATTCTCGTCTGTCACTGGATGGTGGGCAAATGTACAAAATGAAGTGATTAACTTCAAACTGGAAGAAAAGAGCAATATCGACTTGTGATCATGCTATCCACAAGTAGCAGACTGTCCTACTTAGCAGAATTTTAAAGCAACAACTGCTCAGTCTTTAGCAACATCTGAAGAATTTTAAAGGGAAAAGGGATTAGAAGCAACAGTAAATATTTATAGCCAGAAAGCTACTTCCACACTAGATACTGGATTGCCAAAGTACTGTAGGCTTACACAGTATAATTGTATTAAATCAGAAATCTTCCTTATACCCTTCTTCTTCTAAGTAAAATATAAATATATGCATATTAAATATATGCATAGTGCAGCAGAATTAGAAACGTATGTTCTATCATCATACGCCTACTTCTTTTCATGTTTACTCTGGTCAATACATACAATAATTATGATTGCACTGTATGTCCATTGTCATTAGCCTGAAATGTTTATCTTGCACCTCCTTCCTGATATAGATGTTCCCTCTGCATTTTAAAATAAACTGGTAGCACACAGCATCATAGAAATTTATGCCATAGTAACTGGCATGGAATTTTTACCAATCACACCATTTTATCTTAGCATCTTTATGTATACTGGAAGTAACTGGAACATCTGTTTTGTGGTGAAACAAACTACTTGAAAATGAACATTACTCACAAGATGAACTAACCATCATTTCACCATTGCTCATGCATGATATTGTCTTTTAAATGTAGTCTGCTGGAACAGTTCTCTGGGCACGCAGGATTGTGAGTTACAAAATAATGAAACATAAACCTGGTTGTACACTTATCTATAGTTATATTTTCTATGTAATAACATAGGTTTTCCTGCTACCTGCCTCAAAATTTAGTCCATTGCAGATCTGGCTGGATTCTCAAAAAACAGGCTGCAAACATTCATGAAAGCAGATCTGCTCCACAAGGGGTTTCTCAGTGAATGAATATGGGATGCTTCTCCCACCACTATGTTATACTAAAATCTGCCTTGTGATTCCATTCACAAATAGGATGAACTTGGCCTTGTTGTAAAGTTCCTCTTTTACTTTTAAATTTTTTTGATTGTTTGTCATTACCTCTGACGGTTTCCCATTCCAAGTCTTAGTACTGTATTGCAAAAGGCTAAACATTGCATCCCTGGCCAAACAGGGCAGGGTGACCACTTTCCCTTACTGTAGGCCCATTACCTTCTTATAACTAATTTCTCATAACATAGAACAGTTGGCTTAGCAAAGGTACAGTAGGGCTTCTCTGGGATATCTGTTCAGTTAAACCTTTCCAAAGACTCCAGTTAAATCTGGACTGGTGTTGGATCAGATGTGGAAGCACCACAAACCTGGAACTGTACAATTTCAGACTTCTGTTAGGGAGATGTTTGTTATTATTATTCAAACAGAAATTCAGTTTTTTTCACTGGAATTCATCTTCCTGGGAGATCCGCAACAATATTATGTTAATAAAAAAAGCAAAGTACCAGGAAAGAAGAATCTAAACTTTATAAAAACATACAGACACCATCTTCTCCCAGTTCTAATTAATGTGATGATTTCTGATCCTTCTTATTGTCTTTATAGTAGATAGAGAGAATACCAGCCACCGTTTCACTTATGTCTATCAGTTAAGGAAGATTAACTCAGCCTGTCTTCCAAAAATAAGGTTGACTAAATGAAAAGAAATTATTGTCTGTCAACAGATTGCAAGAAAAAGATGAGGGCTAGGTTATAATGCATGGATAGGATAAGAAACAAGAGTGAAGTGACAGAAATGAAAAAGTGAAGTATATGTTAAATTGTTAATAGTCATGTGAGAGCCTAAAAAATCGGAACTCTATAACATAACAACTTCTATGTTATATTTTGTTACTAATAATTACAGTATGTTAATACTTCATTTTTGAATTAACTTGAATCTGAAGGATAATTTTATGACACGTTTTCAGTAGCTAAAAAGCTTCAGGGGGGTAGCCATGTTAGTCTGTAACAGGAAAATTTTTTAAAACAACTACTATTTGTTGTTTTTTACATTTTTCATTAGTTAGTGATGCTGTATAAAGCAAGAATAAGTGGGTCTTCATGAAAAGACAGTAGCAAATAATTGTAATAGGACTAGACCTGGATACATACCAAAAGACAAACAATGGGCTAAATTCCCAGCCCCTGAACAAGGGGCAACACTTCGTTGCAGTCTCTAGAACAGACTGGAAGACAGGTTGCATCTCAGAGCACAAGTAATTTGACCGAACCAAATTCATCCCTAATGTAACACCATTGACTTTAATGGAACTAGATCAGGGATGCATTTGAATTTATTACAAATGCTTGTGTATGAAACATACCAATTGTGAAACAGTACCAGTAACTCAACTGGTGGAATAGCATTATCTATAGGGCTGAGTCAGGAACAGAAATATGCTTTCAAGTAATTAGCACTTTTGTTTCCTATTTTTTCTAATTAATCACAGGGGTGATTTGCATAAAAGAAAAAACAGTGGCAACTCTTGATAGTCTATTATTACAGCTTAACTATTGCCTTATGAGAGTTCAGAAAATGGTAACATTAGTGAATGGATGAGAATACATTGCAATCTAATTAAAACAAAGTCTTCTGCAATGCTATTCAACTGGGAAGAATTCTTGCAATAATGAAACACACATTTAATGTTACTCCCTTTTTTTAAAAAATGGCTATTTCATTTGCATACTGATGAGAGGGGCAGTAACACAAGCAAAAACTGAATGCAAAGTAGTTTGACAGAAAAGGGTCATGCTATTATCTCTTTGAAATTCACTCAGGAAGAAGAGGTCATATAAAATACACAACTGGATCACAACAGTATAAATTTATTTGAAGGAATGGGCTACATACTCAAAATATTACCCATGAGACAAAATACTGAAAAGCAGAACTGCATTAATTTTCTTCTCACTCTAGCGCACAAAGCAATCTCTGTGTGCAAGTATATTTTCTAGGAGCAGGTTTCACCATGTAGATACAGGATATATGCTCCAAAACTGGCATATTTAGAGCTTAATCCTGAGACAGTCAAAACTTCTCTAACAACTTCAACATGGATTTCGGGTTCATAGGGACTTAAATATTGGGTTAAGGAAATTCTGTCTCAGGTACTTTATATGGGACCATTACCATAGTATCTGAGCCCCTCACAATCTTGTAAAGTATTTATCCTCCTATGAACTAGGGAAATACTATTTCTGCTTTGTACAGAGGGGAAACTGAGGCACAGAGTTTTAGGTTTTCATCAGGTAGCTGTGAGGAATAAATACCGAGATCTTTACATGCAATTCAATTCTGGATGCAAACTACGCTGGTTCCATTTTTCTTTCAGGTGCAAACTACATAGCAGAAAATCCTTTGGATAATTTTGCCTATGATGTCAGGGAATACAGAATTCAAAAATCCACAATTGGAGTCAATTTGTCTCTGTGGCCACATTTCACACAAATCATATTTTTATCCTTTATCCTTTATCCTAATCTTTTCTTGGTGCAACAAGAAGAGTCCCAGTTTACTATTTGTAAAGACAAAATATGCCTAATTTCTGGAAGTTTGAAGCCTAATGAAATCTCAGCTGTCCCTAATGTTTAACAGATGTCGGTTGATTCCCAGCAGCAGCTCTGAAGAGAAATCATAAAAATTAACATGCTAAAACTGAAAACTCTAATTCACTAACTATCTCATCTTTCTGCCTTTTTCCAAAGAGAGGGATGTAAGGCTTAGAAACCTCATTACAATGCTTTTTCTCCCCAAAGGGGTTTGTTTGAGCTAATCTGTTGCCTCAGAAGTTTCTCTATGCCAACTCCATGAATTTGGGCCTCTCCAGTTTTAAAGATATGGGACCAATCAAGGAGGAAGTAGAGTTGTAGAGACAGCCATACTCCATGTCATCATTTCTATTAAAATCTGTTGGGATTTCCTCAGGTAAGATAATTCTTGCCTTGTCAGTATTATCACACTTAACTTCCCATTTCCCACTGAAATCCCCTCCACAAAAGAGATTCTGGTTGAGCTGGAGAATTGGGGCACCAAGACTCCTAGAAGTGCTATGGAATCCAAGAAGAATGAAATCACAGAATCACCATGTAAATGGTCTGGATGTTCCAAGATAAGGGGTATTTCCCCACAGACATCAGCAGGTCTGGGAGCTGGGAGTGCCACTCTATGGAGAAACAAACCATCTCCCCAATGTATGTCTCCAACAGCTTCAAGCAGGAGTCTACAATAAACAACTTATCACAGCTCCGCAGCATCAGTTTCTATGTAACAATCTCTCTATGAACTTATATGGCCCCAGTCAATGCAGACTCTGAACACTTAAGTTCTTTAGGCCGAGAGCAACCTGATTTCTGGTTAGAAAAACACAAATGTAAATTCTACGTTCATTGTATCCATTAACCATTCAGGGCTTCATTTAACAGTAGATGGTTAAGTTAAATTTCTATTGACTTTAATGGGACTTTTGCCTACCTAATGAGGCAACAATACTATCCTTAGATGCTTTAGAATTGGATTAATAAATACTGTCAATTGTTCATTTTCACTGAATACAAACAAAAACACAGGCTTTATTGTTTATCTGTTTGGTTGGGTTTTTTTTTGTTTCGTTAGCATCTTCTCAAGGAGCAAAAACAATTATTACTGAATGTACATAACACAAACATCACAACAATATGCTCTCACTGAATACAACTGTGATGGATGGGAGGGGTACTACCGTTTTCTAGACAATCCTGCATTCAGTTAACTAAATTATCTGTAGAGGGTTAAACCCAGAGGCAGTGGGTATCCAGGAAATGTTGGGACAGAGCCAGGAGAGTCAATGGGAAGAAAATCAGATTTGAATCAAAACAGATTCTGTCTGCATTAGTTTTTTGTGTGAGTTCAGAGCAAGAGCTGGGATAGATGGACTGATTCACGAATAAGGCATGGGTTTTTCAGCGATATCCTTGCCTAAGAAAAGACTAAACCTTGGAACAACAGATGTGAGTAGAACAGGGAATGTTTAGTTAGGTGTGTTCAGGTTATTTTCTTAATTTTGGGATT
Organism: Pelochelys cantorii; assembly: GCA_032595735.1. Taxonomy (NCBI): domain Eukaryota; kingdom Metazoa; phylum Chordata; order Testudines; family Trionychidae; genus Pelochelys; species Pelochelys cantorii. Next base: position 23,373,867 of record CM064326.1, read on the forward strand.
TGGTTAAAGTCCTTTATGCTGAGTCCTTGTGTCCTCCATTCCATACACTGTAACTTTTCAACTAAATCCCAGGGAAGAAATTCTCTGTGCTTCTAATCTGCCTTGTTTCAGTTGCTCTATAACACTCAACAACCAAGTATGCTTTCTCAAATATATCTTCTTTGTTTTGTTAATAAAATCTCCTTTTTAAGACTATTATCTGAGTTCTGCATCCTAGCAGGCTGGAGGTTCTGTGCGCATGTGCCTGAAACTGAAGGTCAACTATTCCAAAATTACAGTTTGTTTTCAAGCTCTCTCCTGAAGAAGGGTTAAAGAACTTGGGGTTAACCCACAGGAAAAAATTTCATGTGCATCTTCCTGGCTCTCAAGGGGTTTTTGCATTTGGGTGGTGACAATGTGCCACCCAAGATCAGGGAATCCATGACCTTGGGGAGTTTTTTAAACAGAAGTCTTTCATGGCAGGGTAGTTTAAGGTTTCTTGCAGGCCCCCACCTTCGGCACTCGAAGAGCCAGAGTGGGGAACAGCCTTGACAACATCAATGTCCACAGTTCAAATTAATATCTTCTGAAACTTTGGAATGTCTTCAGAACCTAAAGGTCTTGTGGAAATGCGAATAAGTATCTTATGCTATAATGTATTGAGGCATAAAGAGAATTTCAGTACAGGATGCAATGGGTTGAATCACAGAAATCCTCTTGGAGTTGTCCCCCAATGTGCTGACCATGTCACTGATACCCACCTTCCTGCCCTCTGGGGCTCCCTACCATCCTGTCCTGCTGGGGCACAAACTCTGGTCTCTCCCAGCCAAGACACAGAGTTGGGGTTACCACCTCCTTGCAGAGCAATATAGATGCTGGACCAGTTCAGCTCTGGGAGGGCTCAGGCATAAGGGCTCAGTATCCAGGAAACCAAACCGCAAAAGGAAGCAAAACCCCAAATAAATCCACACTGCTCTATGTAAAAGTTTTATACAGAGAAAGCTCATAAGAAAGAGCGATATGCACTGTGGTTGCTGCCCCATCCCAGGTAACAATTATTTACGCTGCGCTTGATAACAAACAAAAGTGTTTTTTATTAAGTACAAAAAGTAGGATTTAAGAGATGTGCAAGTGAAAACAGTCAGATCCAAGTAAGTTACTAAATTAAAATGAACAAAAATGCTAGACAGAAATTTGTTACATGCAAATTCTTACCCTAAACAGCTGTTCTTATCTGAGGTAAAAAGCTTCAAATCAGAGCTGATCTTTATTCTGGCCTGTGTCCATGGCTCTTCAGAGTTCTTTCTGGTCAAGTATCCTCTTAGAGTGGGCTGCGTAGTTTTACAGGCCAGCTGAAGACAAAGGACTGATGGCTTCCTATTGCTTAAATATAATTTCCCCATAGGGTGGCAACCCTTTGTTTGGAACTCCCTATCCCCACAGAAAAACAGCCGGTTCAAAATGGATTCCAGTACCAGGTGGAATGGTCACATGTTTTTTCTAAGACTAATCACAGTTTGGGGTTATAGGACAAACATGACCATTCACAGATTGTTGGTTTGAGTACTAAGTCATTAAATACCTGAAGTATAGCCAGCTTAGAAAAGAGGAGACTAAGGGGGGGGTATGACAAAGGTCTATAAAATCATGACTGGTATGGAAAAAACGAATAAGGAAAAGTTATTTGTTATTCCCACATTATAAGAACTAGGGTAACCAAATGAAATCAATAGGCAGCAGGTTTAAAACAAACAAAAGGAAATTTTTCTTCACTCAGAGCACAGTCAACCTCTGGAACTCCTTGTCAGAGGGTGTGGTGAAGTCTAGGACTTTAATAGGATTCAAAAAAGAGCTAGATAGATTCATGGAGGTTAGGTCCATCAATGGCTATTAGCCAGGATGGGTAAGAATGATGTCCCTAGCCTCTGTTTCTCTGGAGGTGGGTGACAGGCGAGGGATCACATGAAGGTTACCTGTTGTGTTCCCTCCCTGTGGGGCATCTGGTATTGGCCACTGTCAGCAGATAGGATACTGGGCTGGATGGACCATTGGTCTGACCCAGTATGGCCGTTCTTATGTTCAATGGCCCTCAATAGCACATTTAGAATTATAAACAGATTCACACTTCATATTTTTAAGTTCATATACAAGATTAATTCATGCACAAAAACAGGATATACGGATTCAGCATATTGTACCTGTAAAATTAATATGTTACATGACCTATTTTACATAAAGCATATTTGAGTTATGCATATTCATAAGTCCATTTTCATAAAATATGCACAACATGGACCTGGGAGGGCCAGATCAGAGAAGCCTAGAGGATCATGGCCCCAACGCTTTTAAAAGTGGGAGGGTTGTGCCTTCCCATATTTTACTTACTTTGTGTAAAGGTGAGTGGGGGGGGGGAGGGAAGGGAGTAGAGAAGGGGGGGCAGAGGTTTGGGGAAAGAGATGGCACAGGGGTGGGGCCTCAGGGAGAAGGGCAGCAGAGAGTGGGAATTCAAGGGGTGGAGCCATGGTTTCAGACACTTTTAGGGAGCTTCCGCTGCTCCTATTAAGAACTTTCAGAAGCCAACCACAATAGGTTAATATTTTTATAAAGTTCCACAAATAAAGTAATTTAAAACTCATTGTTCAAGCTCCTTCATCACCTCTTGTAGAGGAAACCACCTCCATCTCCAGACTCATCTGGTTCAGCTACTTCCACTATTTTTTCATTAATGTCATTATTTGAATTATGTTCCCCAATTAATATGTTCAATGGAACAACGTGTGCATAATTTATTATTTCTTGGAATATGGTTTTTCTACGTCTCTTGCTGTCTTGACCCAAAGCTACTTAATTTCTTACTAATCCCAAAAGTTCTAACTGTAGTCTGAATTTTGTCCTGACTTTTACTAATAACTACACAGTTCTTAATGAGAATACAGAAGACAGCTATGGTAAATTGACCTTCTAGTAATGTTAAGTTTAAAGCAGACAAACTGGCTGATTGAAGAGAGACTGTGACAAAATAAAATAGAGTTTTTAGAGGACCCACATTTTGCTTCAATACCATGCAATTATCTGTATCTTAGCAGTCAACAAAAACTATAAACTAACACACACAAGCAAAATGACAGCATAGAAATCCTGAAAGCATCAAGGGAAAACAAATCCATGATCCCATTCACATGATAACTGTAAGGAAAGTTCATACACACATGCAGAGAATAAAGCTCACAATTCAGCATTTTCTAGGCCTATTCTGAAGTAATTTCTGATTAACATGAAATAAACAGAGTTGGGCATCATACAATAATTAAATGAAAACCATATCAAACTTTCCTGGTTTGGGGCTTCTTTACTGTTTGGAACTTTAAGAATTGAGGTGACCGTTTGTGGTTATTGCAGCTGTAACAACTGGAGGATTCTGGGATGCTAAGTTCAGACTGGTCAGGTGGCAGCAATTGCCACTGGGCTTTGGTTGGAGACTGAACTAAAATCTAAAAATGATGTTCAATGTTCTTAGGCATATAAGCATACATGTGTACTAACTGTATTCATTTTAATACTTTATATTGTTTGTTGGTGCTATACTGAGCCAATTAACATTATTGTAGTTAATTTGGAAAGCGTGACTTACTGATTGCAGTTTTTGATACTCTATCACAAATCTTAAAAATTGGCTTAGTTTTGTGGAAGGCTTTGCTGAAGTCTGTGAGCATTTCAAGTGAACCTATACCCGCTTACTAGTGATTTAGGGAAAATTTAAGAACGCCCATGAAGGCAGATTAAAGGCATGGAGTTTCACACAGCTCTAATAACAACATTATGAGTCTGGTAGTGATCTTGCTTTCACCAATGTAAAATAATCAGTATTGCTTCTATGGAGAAACACAGGTAAAATATGAGAATCATGCTCTACAAATTTATAAACTTGGGCTGCCAAGTCAACTTTAATTTCCTGTTTGGAAAGATTAGGATAGAGTCACCAAAGAACAACAACTATTTAATACATGTCTTTTCTGTTTGCTATAAAGCCTTGTTTGCATATTCTCACTGCTGCACAAGTCCCCACTGAGCCAGTATTAAAAATGGTTCTATTGCTGGCATAGACAAAATAAAACAATTTTCAACGGCATTATAGAAACAGTAGTTGAACTTCGGAAATCCAAATCGGATCGGGAACCTTTCCTCAATCACATTCTCTCTAATGACGCGAAAAACATTTGTGGCTTCTCTACATTATCAGGTAAACAGGTTTCAAGATCATCGTAGCGAGAAATGGCTACTTATAAACATTTACACCTGGAGGAATTCTGCACTGAAAAATTAAAAATTCTGCACACATTTTAAAATTCTGCACAATTCTGCGTATTGTATTTGCCAAAGTAACACAATATAATCATGCCAGTTTCAATTATTTTGGTAATTTATTTTAAAAATACCCATCTGCACAAATGTCTGTAACAATACAGAAAGCAAAACAAAAAATTCTCCCAGGAATAGAGAGTTAGAGAGAAACATCTGCACCCACGTTGATCCTCACTGCAAGATCAAGGTATAAATTACCCTAAAGTAGGAGATGGGGAGGAAGGCAGAAAGCAGATTAGTCAGTTGAGAGCGTGCAGTAGCTTAGTGGGGTCTATCCCTGGTCTCCTCCAAGGGAGAGGTCAGGGTGTTCCCCTGGTTCTCTGAGGACAAATGGACCCCTAAATCCACTTAGAGGCTCCTAGCCTCCCATCCCTCTTCAGCTCCCACACCCTGCTTGCCCCAGGGGCCATTATCCCTCAGCTGCTACTCCCACACTCATTGCTCCCTCCTTCAGGGCACTGCCCTATGCCCTCACTTCTCCATTTTCCTGAAGATTGTCTCCTCTTTCCCATCCCAGCCCACTGCCCCTCCCCCCCCAGGCTTGAAAACCCCTTACCACTGGGGCCAGTGTGCTCCCTCCACCCATCATAGGGGTAGCTATGTTCCCTACAACAGCACTGGAGACCCTGTGCTCCCCATCTCTTGACTGACCCCTTCTTTGCCTGTCCCAGCCCTAGCACAGTGGAGGAAACTGACTTCAGGAGCTGCAGCTGAAAAACCCTGGCTCCTAGAGGAGGGGACTTGTCTGCACAGCACTGTAGCTAAGAACTCTACCTGGGGCTGAGGTATGCACTGCAAGTAGATGTCCAGTGTGAAACTTGCAGCAAACACCATCTCTATATGGCGCTCTGGCCAAGGCACACTGCAGCTGCTTATGTCAGCCCCACACCTCTGCAGCATGGGGGCAATGACAGGGGGAGGGGCATGCATGCAACACCTGACCCTGACATAGCACAAGGGCCAGGTCTGCCCAAGAAACACTGCACATCTCTACCCCTCCAGGCAGGACACACTGCAATAGCAAGCAAGGACAGAGTGTCACACACATGCACATCCCTATCCTCCCTGTCCCTGGGGAGGTGTTTTAAATCTCTCCTGGTTGCTCCCAATGCCCAAAGTGATGCACCCACTTGGGACTGCTGTTGGGGAGGACCGCATGACTCTTCTTGTGGCTTCTCTTTGCTTCTCTGTCAGAATCTATTATTCCGTAAGGAAACGAAAAAATCTGCAGGCGATATGAATACTGCACACGCACAGTGGTGTCAAATTCCCCCAGGGATAAAATATTGTCAGGCATGAGTCAGTTTCCTTTTGTGGATGGGGCTTAGCAGACTAGTAGCATTTTTCAGCAACAAAGTTAAACTTTACTTCTTGAGTTAACAGTTCCTCACAGCATAAATCTTGACAAACAAATTGAAAAACATATAGGCTGGGCACTGCAGAGAGCTGTTGACAAAACTTAAACCTGACACTATATTTATGATCCATTCATGATAAGTGTCATAATAGTACTTGATCATAAGGATAGGTTTTCATTTAATGATTGATAACTGACAAGCCTTATCTTTAGAAACCGGCTTACAGAATCTAAAGAAAGGAGTAATTACAGCAGTCATTCACCACAATTTCAGTCTGAATTCTAAACTGCCCCAAAGTCATAATGAAGGGGAAAATGAGACAGGAAATAGTGGCTGTTAAGAGGGAAGAATGTATAAATGTATGGCCTTAAGGAAAAATAAAAATATTGACCCATTTTTTTAAATGGAAATGGGAGGATAAAAATCCTCAGCACGCTACTGCCAAAATTATCCCAAAGTGGCCCATACCAAACCTTATGTACTTACAGCTATATGGCAATACAAATACCTGCCTGAATCCCAAGTAACTATGTCACACCCAAATAGTACTATAGCCTCATGTCAGAAGTGCCCCCTCTAGAACACATTACTTCTAGAACTACAGGTTTCAGAAGCAGGAAATCAGATCTTCCTGGCTTCTACCTATCATGTGAGGGAGTAGTACTGGGAACTGCAGCAAAGTTAGAAACATGAAATTACCTTGCATGAAGGCAACGGATGCATACCAATAAACATCCTGTACTGTAATAGCAACTAGAGGTGTATCTATAATTGGAGTTGTGTAATGTCTCAGCTGGAGGACTGCGAATGTCTCTAATAGCAACAGAACGGACTTAAACAAACCCCAACAGATTCATGAGAGTGGGTGGATTAGTTTAATTGTTTGAACTGCACTTAGTAAGTGACATTCTGACACTAACTTTACCTAACTAGGTCTAGTAGCAATTTCTGAACTGATGTATTTATAGAAAAAACAAGGAAATTAAACAATCATGAGCGAAGTATGAGCTCTAAGAAGAGACTCCACAGAAGATAAAACAGCAAATACAGTGAGCTGAAAGGCAAATATACATATAGATAAATGTATACACACACACACACCTGGGTGCTCTTTGGAGTCTTTTTTTTCAACCTCACAGTGCTCCCATTCAGTACTTATCAAGAGGGGCCCCTGTAGCTAGAATTAAGTCCCACCTTCCCAAGGATAGTGGACTGCATGGGAGATGCTCAGAAACAGAGCAACACATCAAGAACTTCTGTACAGCAAACTACTAGGTGTGACCAACCCCTCACTTAAATTGATTCAGAACCAAACTTACTGTCCAGCCATTGGCATGTCTCCTGCAGTCCTATTCACATTGGTTGCATGACACCCACATCCTGGAAATGGAAATCCTGGATAAACTAGCTGCAGTACACCCACGGCAGTTCACGAAACTACCCATTCAGATGCATGGTATTAGAGTTAGTGGCCTCAAGCCAGTGGTCCCAGATCTTTGTTCTCTGCTAAGTCAATGAGGGCATGTCTACACTAGGAAACTATTTCAAAATAACTAAAATTGACATCATAACTCACGATTTAATAAAATCAAAATAGCATGTCCCCACTATGGGGAAGCACCAAAATTAGTTTGAAACAGTATGTCCACACTGACTGGAGCTTGCCTCAGATTTAGAGCCCCCCAGAAGCCCTCTGAGGAGGGTACCAGGAAGGCGGATACTTCCTGTGGCTGCTTGGTCAGGCAAGCTGCAACGCGTGCTTTCAGGTGCTCCTCTCTACGGCCGTGTCTGACATACCACTTCTCCACTGCCTCCCCCCTCACGGGACACAAAAGGAACACAGTGAGCAAGTGCCCAGGCAGATGCCACAGCACTCACAACATGGAGCCAGAGCTGCTCTTAAGCAGTGTTATGCTTACAGGCCTCATGCTGCATCTCATGGCGCAGTACTTCCAGTATACCCATATGTTGCTCCAGCAGGACGAGGACAAGGACCTGCAGGACGAACCCCAATGTGGACCACAGGCCCTGATCACCCAGGTCCTGGTGCACCTGTGGCTGCGCATGCCCCTCAATCCCCTGGACACCGCGGAACACCACTTCTGGTGGCGGGAAATAAGCTCGGACTGGTGGAAACACATCATCATGCAGGTATGGGATAACCAGCAGTGACTGCAGAACTTTTGCACGCGGAAGGCCACCTTCCTGGATCTCTACGAGTGGCTCACCCCTGTCCTCAGACAACAGGACTCTCGCATGAGATCTGCCACCCACATGCAAAAGCATGTGGCCATCACCCCGTGGAAGCTCGCCACACCAGACAGCTACCACTCCGTCGGGAACCAGTTCGGTGTGGGAAAATCCACAGTCGGGGCCATGTTCCTGCAGGTAGCGAAGGCCATCAACCAGGTGCTGCTGTGCAGGGTCATCACTCTGGGCAACATGGACAGCGTCATGGACGGCTTTGCTGCCATGGGTTTCCCCAACTGCAGGGGGCCATACATAGCATGCACATCCTCATCGTGGCCCTCCACCATCATGCCTCTAACTACATCAGCAGGAAGGGGCACTTCTCCATGGTGCTGCAGGCCCTTGTGGATTACAAGGGATGCTTCACCAACATCAACACTGGCTGGTTGGGAAAGATGCATGACACCCGCATCTTCCAGAACTCCTGCCTGTTCCAGAAGATGCATTCCAGCATTTCTTTCTCTGACCTGATCAGGGTCAGGGAGGTGGACATGCGCATCATCATCCTCGGTGATGCAGCCTATCCCTGGTTCCCTTGGCTAATGAAGCCCTACACAGGCAGCCTGGACCCCACCAAGGAGCAGTTCAACTCCAGGCTGAGCAGGTGCCACATGGTCGTGGAATGTGCATTCAGCCATTTAAAGGGGATGTTCAGGAGTCTCCTCACCCATCTGGACTATTCTGTCAGGGTGCTGGGCTGAAGCTGATTGGCTAGCCCGGGCATTTGAGTATCCAGACACCAGTGCCATTGGGAGAGCACATCAAGGGGTGCTCATCAGGGAGGCCTTAAGGGAGAGTTTCATGCAATGCCAGTTGTGAGACTCTCTTCTGTGCCTCTCCACAAGGGGCCCCTCTGTGTGCCTTTCCTCCCCTACCCATCTCTTCCCCTGCCCTCCCTTCCCACCTTCCTCCCCTCCAGAGAGCAAATAATAGAGACATCTTTCTTGAAAAAACAGGACTGTTAATTGAGGGGACATAGAACTGGGGAAGGACTGGGTAAAGAACCTGGAATAGAGGAGGAGGAGGGAGGGAGGCTTAGGGATGAAACTGGGACTGACACCTGTCTCTGTGTGGTTGGGAGGCTTCAGATGCCTGAGAGGTCCCATTGCCCTGTGTTCTGGGGGCCCGGCGGCCCCTGTGGGGGGCTAGGATGGAAAGCCATGGAAGTGAGAGGGAGTGGGGAGGTGGCTGGTGGCCTGCTCCATGCACAATACCATGCACTCCATCACTGAAGTGAGGGAGGAGCACATGGCGTAGTGCTGGCAGGCCAGCTCGTCCCAGGCAGTCTTCCTTTGTTCCTGGTCAGCCCGGTGCTCCTCCCAATCCACAGCCCGCTCCTGGTGCTCTTCCTCGAGCCCCTGGATGAGGGACTACAGGCAGGCCATCTGCTCTCTCAGGAGGTCCTCCTGGGTGCATTTCCACCTGTGGATCTTGAGGAGTTGGGTAGATGGCGTGGGAGGTAGGGGATGCACCAAGCTCACAGCTGAACCAGCTGTGAAGAAAAGTTACAAGGGGAAGTCATCACTGGAGACACTGTGTATGAAGCCCTGCCTTAATGTCTGAGCTGACACTGAAGGTCTCAGTTCAGACAATGGTGATGTGCTTCAAGCAAGGCCATATGTTGCCTGGACAGCAGGCACTTTCCTGCAGGGGCACAGATGTCTCAGGGGAGCATCGCTACACCCACGGCCCAGGGACAAGTAGACCTGGGAAGGGAGGGAGGGATGGGGCAGAGCGGAGCGGCTTGGCTTGGTTTTCTACTGTGCCCCGCACACATCGGGTCTGGCATTGGCGGCACGCCACAGAGAGAGAACTTCTATCCTTGCCCAGTGGAGGGGGAGAGGAGAGTTGGGGGACATGTATATGAGTGGCAGAGGCACTTGCCGGAGAGAGTGCTACTGGGTTCCCCTCCTCTTTCTCCCCTCAGCAGGTTTGCATGCACAGGATCAGACTCCTCCACGTTGCCACACTTGACCGGGAGCGAATGCTGCCTGAGTGAAGGCATGACCCCGAGCTGTGAGCAGCACTGCTCTGTGGTTCCTTAGTGGTGGCTTGTCATGGGAAGGCATCCCACCACAGAGGCTGGAGTAAGACAGGCCTGTGCAGGAATCTTGTGAGAAGGAGACAAAGGTTCCTGTGTGAGAATGTCATGGGGCTGAGTGATCCAGACTGGTGCTCCATGTGCAACCATGTGCACAGGCTGTTGTGAGGCCCCTAGGCTGAGTAGGCCGAGAGAGAAGCATGCAGCCCCTCACAGCCTGTCGCCTGTGTGTACATAGGAAAAGTTATAGAACTCACCGGAAGCACCTTCCCTGGGTTTGTCTGAAGCCTGCGAGACATCCTGAGGGGGGAGGCTGGCTCTAGGGTGAGGAGCATGTCCTGGCTGGCAGGCATGGTTGTCTGGCTGGCCCTCTTCCTCCTCCTCATCTGCCATCCTTGCCCGCCTGGAGGCTGACACTGGGCATGTCGTGGTCAGACTCCATGATGAGGACTGGGGACGTGACTGGCCCTCCCCTCCCAGGATGGCATCCAGCTGGTCGTAGTACCGGCAGCTGTGTGGTGCCACCCCGGAGCATCCACTCTGCTCCCTGGCCTTTTGGTAGGCCTGCCGAAGCTCTTTTATTTTCATCCAGCACTGGTTGAGTGTCAGGGTGTGGCCTGGCATGGGACTTGTAAAGCTGGACACATGCAAGAAGCCCTTCTCTTGCTGCCGGGAGTTTTAAGCTCTACAGGAGAAGGGGAGCAGTGAAGATTGCAGGTTTGGCCAGAGTGGTCAGAGCTGCAGCCGTGAGAGACCTCTGGAGGCCAATTATTTCAAAATAGCAGCATAGAAGCATCCACACTAACACTATTTTGAAATAACTATTTCTAAATTTAAAAGGGTGTGTCTAGACGACAGGGTTTTTTAGAAAAAAGTAGCCTTTTTTCGAAAAAACTTCCCCTGCATCTAGACTGCTGTCGCATTCCTTTGAAAGTAAATCGAAAGAAGATGGCAGTTTTTTTGACCGCGGAAAACCTCGTTTTACGAGAAAGAACACATTTTTTCGAAAGTGCTCTTTCGAAAAAAGGCGCTATGTAATGCAAACTGTGCTTTTTCGGAAGAGAGCATCCAGACTGCCTGGGTGCTCTCTTTCGAAAAAGTGGCTTGCTTTTTCGAAAGTACTGGTTGTAGTCTAGATGCCCTTTTGAAAGAGGCTTGCAGTCTAGACATAGCCTTTGTGTTATTCCCCGAGGAAAGCAGGAGCACGGATTTTGAAATAACCAGACCATTATTTTGGCTTGGTAGTATGGATGCTCCACTTATAAATTTGAGCTAAGGGGAGTTATTTTGAAGTAACTCCCTAGTGTAGACCTGGGCTGAGATAGCAGGAAATCTTAAGTTGGAGCTGCTTTTGGGCTCTGTATGGACCTTAATTTTTGGTAGGCAATTTACCTGTATTCTCATGCTCACTGTACAATACAGTCAGCCGTCTATATTTCTGATGACAGGCACAAGACAATATGATAGAGCCCACCAATCACCATGGCTTGCTCAACACCTGTAGGTCCCCTTTTCTACAGATGGATTTCCTCACTGTGAAGGCAAGATTCTCATTTATCTTTCTTGGAAAGTTTCTTCACAGGGAAATTCTCACTCCTCTTTGAACTTCCATCACAACAATACTTACCTTGACTTTATGATCTATACACTTAGTAAGAGAGTGGTCTGTTCTGCCATTTCTCTGGGGTTCATTTATTCAAGATCCTCAGAAGGGAGGCATTTTAATAGGTGCTAAAGCATTACTATTGTTGTTTCTCACTTGCCTGCTCACTTAGTAATCCTGAAATATTTTATTTGCTTGCAGTATATACATATGTGTACCCCCCACCTTGACTAAATGTATTGGTGCATTTTACCTCCCCTGGGTTACTTGTCTACATATACGTTCTACTTTGGCTTTTACTTTCCTAGCACCTCACTGAGCAATATACGTCCCTTGTTAGCTGTTGACATGGAAACATAAGAGCTTTGATCAGTGACTACATTTTTTTTAAACAGAACAGAAAAGCCCTAAATGCATGTTTTGCTGATTCACTTTCAGCCATTTTAAGCTTTAGACAAATCTACTTTGTTGTCACCTTTTCCTTCCTTAATTGATCATGTTCTGAATTTGCATTTAAAAATCAGGACATCTGAAATCGTGGTTGTTTTGGTTATTTAAATCTTCCAATCTTATTCCCACACAATTAAAAAAGGCAAAGTCTTTTCATAATTTTTTTCTGCTTGATGAAACAACTGTATTCTAATTGATGCATCCCTTCCAAGAAAGGCACTGCTCTATGAAGCTGGCAGTCTCAGGGCATGTCTATGTTTTAATTTCGAAAGAGGATATGCAAATTATGTGAGAATTTGCATATCTTCTTCTGATTGCTTTTTTGAAAGCAGGTCTTTCAAAAGTGAAAGTAGTCTGGACGTGTTTTTTTTGGAAAATAACTCCCTTTTTCGAAAAACCGCTCTTCCTTTAAAAAGAAGGTTTATGCAGTTTTTTGAAAAAGGGTTTTTTTCCCCCCGAAAAACGCGTCCAGACTACTTTCAAGGAAATCCCACGGAATTTGCGTATCCTCTTTTGAAATTAAAACATAGTCTAGACGTGCCTTCGCGGTGGATCTGAGAAACAGACTATATTAGTATTGAAAAGCTATTAAAATATCTCTATGAAAATAAAAGGTGCACTGCTTCCTTAGCAAAAACATCACATGTTATGTCTATTACCTCTTCTGGGACATTGTTTAACTATCTTATGAGATAGAACAATAAGGAAAAATGGACACAAGTGTATGCCTGTTATTTCTATCATAATTGCTAAAAGAGAAGCTGTTCCAGCAGGCATTAATAATTCAGTTATTTGGTTTATAATTTCACTGAACAGCTAGTAGTTTAGCACAAAACTAGATACAGGTACTAGTTAAGAAATCCACTCATAAGGTAAAGAAATGGATATATATGGGTACGTCTACACTGCACAGCTATTTTGGGATACCAGAGGTATCCCAAAATAGCTACCTCGCATCTACACAAGCTGTCCATTATTTTGAAATATTTTTCAAAATAATGGGCACGCTATTTCAGCATCCCGGTAACCCTTGTTTCATGAGGGATAAAGGATGTCTTGAAATAGCATGTTATTTTGAAATTTTGCATTGTAGACGCGCCAAATTTCAAAATAAGCTATTTTGAAATAGATTCCAAATGAGATACGCAATTTGTGTAGTGCAAATTGTGTATCTTATTTTCAGTTTAGGGTGCTGTGTAGATGCACCCTATAAGAGTGACCTGAACAGGGAACTGAGATGCAGTGGAAAAATACATGTTTTAAAGGATTAACTTAAAGGTTGGACTATGCTGGTTTGGTACCCTCCAGACTTGACTGGTCCCAAATGAGAGGATTTGCTGGACCAGGGAAGGTCTCTCCCCTCCTGGCCTGTGCTACTACTGGGTTAGGGCTCCAGCCTGCCCCCGCTGCTGCCCCAACTCCCCGGGGCTCTCTAGATGCTGCTGGCCCTGAGCACCACAGCTGGAGCTCAGCTCTGCAGCCACCTAGTCCGGGGCAGGAGGTCCACAGCTGGGCAGAGCCCTGCAGCCACCTGGCTTTGCAGCTGGGGCTGGGTGGAGGGCTGGAGCTCCACGGCGGGACTGGCTGCTGGGGCCAGAGATCCACGGCCACTGTTGGGGCCAGAACTCCCCACTATGGCAACTGTTCCCCACTGCAACCCACACTGGGTTGCCAGTGCCCCCTACCGTGCTCCTGCCCCGTCTCCAGACCTCCCTGTTTCTGGGCATGGACCAGGATGTTGCTGGACCAGGGAGTCCCGGTTAAGGGAGGTACAACCTGTACTGTATATATTGCACAATAAAGAATTTAAAGTAGAGCTTATTGTCCTGTACAACAAGAAAACTACTCTAAAGCTGTAATTTATTCCATAGGATTCTGTCCCCCCAGGTACTGAGTGCCATGAGAATTGAGGGTGTTCAACACCTCAAGTGTCCAGCCTCTTGTATGACCAGAGACACAGTAAGCTACAAATCACCAACTGGAGAATTGTCCCTTGAATGCTTTTTTAAAATAATGGCAATATACACAGACTACAGTATAGCACTAGGCTACATCTCTTTTGTAGCAAGATCTTTGGGATGGCCCAACGATCACTCCCTTAAAAAAAAAAAAAGGAAACTGGATGAGTAGATTCCATAGTATCATCTCACTAACTCTACCCAAAATCCTCAGGCTGCACTCATGTCAATAAGTGGACGGGAATTCGTTAGATTTTGGAACCTGAAAAACTGCTCTGTAGCCCCAAATAAAAAATAATAAAATTGACCCATCCCATCCTCTTTCCCCTTACATTTTGGGAGACTAGACCATCTTCAAGAGAGATATCTGGCAGGTGGCTGTGTAGCACAGTCCCCAGAAGCTGGTAGCTTAGCTGGACGTGTTGATGTGTGCCTGGGAAAACCTGGTTGCCCAACAAATTTAGGTCTTTGATAGGCTCTTTGTCCAGTCTAGGGGGGCATTATTAGGGAAGTCTCAGAAAGGAACCAGAGCATCAGTAGTGGGTTGAGATTCCTAGTATCAGACAGTAGAGGGAGGAGCTTGATGACATTTAGAATCTCATAAAGATGCACAAAAGCTTCACCTTTTGCTCAGTTTGGCTGAATTGGTTCTTCTGCCCATGACAACAATGTCCTGCCTCAACCATAATGTAAATGGAAAAGGGAGTGTGTTTAGGCTGGAACCTGAGATGAGAATGCTGTGACTTTTTTGTGGTTATACTTTCAATCTTTGCTGTCCATTCACTTTTTTCCCCCTCCCCATAGGAAAAATGACTTTCATCTGTAAAACTAACTTTACCTTTTAAAAAATTATTAACTATTTAAATATTAATAAAGCAAGATATCACATCCATCCTGAGATAATAAGAATAGTGTTATAGAAATCTTTAGCCAGGTCATTATGCAGCTAATAGTCCTACCTGACCATGTAGTAGGTATATCAAATTTCACACACCCAGACATGTATCAAGCATATCACTGTCTTTCAGCATATCACATTTTAGTTCATTTTACACCAGCGCTTCAATAAAGTTTAAAGTCTCCACCTAAAATGCACTAATGTGAATGTCTTCAGCTCCACAGTTCTCACACTCCTCTTGTACATGGAGAATGACAATTCACTTGCAGCATACACTAGGGATGTTAAATTGTGTTTAATCAGCTAATTGAGTAGACAATGGAATATCCATCAACTACTCGATTAGTCAATAAGGGGGGAAACTGAAGAGCCGCAGCGGGGTTGTTTCCCGCCCCAGGAGCTCACCCTGCTGTGGCTCTGCCTTTAAAAATGCCATTTAAAAAGCAGAGGCACAGCATCTGGGACCTGGTGTGAGCCAGGAATCAACTGATTCCTGGCTTGCACCCAGTCCACCGCTGCTGCGCCTTTTCCTCCCCTGCCCCTCTGCGGAGACAGTGTGGGAGGAACCAGCTTTTAAGCCGGCTCCTCTCAGAACCGACTCCTGCTCTCACCCTTGCTGCCGGGGGAAGGGAAGGGGAGGGGGGCAAGGGGGTGGGAAAGAAGGGGAGTGACTAGTAGAGTAGTGACTAGCATACACACAACATATTGGGACCATAGCTAAGGATCTCTGAAAACTTATAGGCCTAATTTTCAGAAGCACTGATCGCCTGTATTGTTACTCAGCTCTTTTTCAATTATGCTGTAAAAACACTGCTTGAGATTTAAAGGTAAATAACCACACATGAAAAACTCACTTGAGACCATTTACATTTCAATACAAATAGAGAGCTGTAGTCGTTTCTATTTTGCCATTGCAGGGTACAGTGAGGACTCTGGTGATAATTAAAATAAAAATAACAATAATATTTAGGTGCCATGTTCCCTCACAGAAATCCTTTCACAAAGGTATAATTCTGTAAAAAATGTTTGCAGCATGAAAGCAAAGTAATTTCTGGTGTGGCACTGTGATTGGGACTACACATCCATCCACTCAAGAAAAACACATAGGCCATATCAATTGCATGTACCAATAACTTTTGATTTTATTTCTGAGAGTGGCAAATGAATTTCCAAGAAATTATGGGGGACAAGGGACAAAAATGTGAGAATTGCATTGACCTGCAAAACAAGCAAACCTAAAATGCAAAGCATTTTGTTACTGAAATAGAAACAGCAGATACTGCACAGGCTGCCTTTCCAGCTTGTTTAGGGTATGTGTGCATGTTTGAGGAGAAGTCTGAAGAGAGGACAGGATGCTCCACACTTTTGAAAGCTTTTCCTGCTAATTAATGGAGCAAGACATTCAGTTCATGCCATAGACTGCAGCATCAAGTGTGTCTGTAATTTCTATGGATAGGGAGACCAGGCTATTACAGCTTCTGTATTTGATGTTTTTTTATATTTTTAAATTCCTATTCCCCTCATGACTACCCCATCCCACCCAAAATGTCCAGTGAAGTTTTATATTCACTGAGTGTCTCTTGCAGTGGGAAACGTCTTCCCCCAGATGTTCAGGGAAGAATTTTGTCATCTTTACATGTTCATTTCTCACATTTAGGGGTCTCAGAGAACTCCATCTTTCAAACCTAATATAATACTTACTAAAGACAATGGGAGCGTGTAGCCTTCAGGAAGAAAGTCAGATAAAATGGTGGATATAATTAGGGTTGCCAACTTTCTACTCACACAAAACCAAGCACCCTTGCCCCACACCTTCTCTGCGGCTCTGCCCCCACTCACTCCATACACATCCCTCTCACTCGCTCTCTCCACCCTCACTCATTTGCTCATTTGCATCCGTGAGAGTGTGGTAGGGGGTGAGGGCTCTGGTGGGGGTGGGATTGGGGAGAGGGATTTGGGGTGTAGGAGAGTACTCTGGGCTGAGATTGAGAGTTTCAGCAGGTGGCAGGGAGGATCAGGGCTGGGGAAGAGGGTCGAGCCTGGGAGTGGCTCAGGAGTGCAGGCTCTGGGTGCTGCTTACTTAGAAAAGATAGTATGCCCTCCCTTTGGCTCCTTTCTGAAGGCGCAGCCAGGCAGCTCTGTGTGCTGCCCCCTCCACAGATGCCGCTCCTGCAGCTCCCATGGCTGTATTTCCTGGCCAATCAGAGCAGTACAGTGGCACTTGGGGCAAGGCAGCATGTGCAGCCTCCAGGTTGCCCCTACATGTAAGAGCCAGAGGGGGGACATGTTGCTGCATCCCCACTGCATGGTACCACCAATTGGACAGACAGTGGCAGAGCTACCAGGATCCTTTTTCGTTGGCTGCTCTGCTCAAAAACTGGACACCTGGTTGCCTTAGATATAACAGACATTCTATAAATGTAACCAACCCTGAATGCTGCTTGCAATCCCCACAAACTTTGGTGATTGAACTCTTCACTTGTAACTCACTGCAGTTCCTGAGCTAAAATCCTGAGACTTTTCAAACCAGAGCTCTCCCCATGGTGCTACTGCAACTATGGCATGCAGTCTATTTTTAAGGAGTTAAGTAAGTGCACATATTGCCTGTAGCTCCAAATGGAGGATTTGTTGTTCTGGAAATCAGAGTACACAACAGAATGCTCCTAGCCCCTAACATTCTCTAAGGGCATATCTCCTTTGAGCCGTATGGAGGCCTGAGAAGTTACTGTGATAAATGTTCACATTCTATCCTTTTGTGGCTCAGTATATAAATTAGAAAACCCAATAATTTAACCACGTGTAATTTTTTTGTGTTTAAAGAACTATACTACCATTAGTTAATTATCCCTTACAACCCTCTGCGGTTAAGGAAGCAATATTATCCCCATTACTGTGGAGATCGGGAAGCTGAAGTAGAGGAGTGAAGAGATTTCCTTAAAGTCAGAGACTATGTCTATACTGCAGAGCTTTTCTGGGATCCTGGAAAAGCTCTGCTGCGTCCAAGGAACACGTCTGCTTTTTTGGAACAGTTTCCGAAAAAGCGGACGCATTCTTTTGGCATCCCTGTATTCCTCAATGTATGAGGAATAAGGGATGTTCTGAAAGAGGAGGTTTTTCCAAAATTTGGCCCGTGTAGACTCTTCCAAACCCCCCTTTCCTTCCCCCCCCCAGAAAAAATACACAAATTGCGGTTTGCAATCTGTGTATCTTTTTCCAATTTAACTCCACAGTCTAGACGTAGACTTGGTGGCAAAGCCATTGTTAAACTCAGGGATCCCTGATTCTCAATCCACTGCTTTTTTTCCTGATCACACAGCCTGTGAGCCTACTAGTTTCAAAGACTGAAGATACCTTATGAACAATTCTGAAACATCTTCTTTCTTTTAAAGATTTTTTATAATTTTCTATCATTTTACAGCTGTATCTGTTCTATATATGTTTTGTACACCATGCTCATTACCATCTTCTAGACATTCATGAACCACCAAACTCAGGTTCATATAACAGGCAGGCATAGTAAAAAAAAAAAAAGAAAAAAAACCCCCACTGATATGGAACCATGTATGAGGTTCAGAATGATAATTGTCTATAAAACCTAGAGGTTTACAGCAATTAAAAACATTCTATTTGATATCTGCCAAAGATATATATATATCTATAATTTCCTTTTTATAAGCGTTTTTTTATTGAATTTAAGGCTCACTACTTTGAGGTGCCTAACATACTCTCTTTACTGTGCAGTATCTGTAAAACTGGTACAGCATGGGCAGTAGCAGTGCAAGATACTTTCTGTTGCCCATTAAGGAGCCCAAGCCTTGACATGAATGACCATTTTGTATGGCTGACAGATTGAGGCTCCATGCCCAATTGAACTGTGGTGATTCATCTCATCCTTGTGATGTAAGGGAACTAATATAGCTATGGAAAAAAACTGAACTGCAGCAAACCATTCTATACACTTACAAAAGACCACAATCTCATTTAGAAGCAATGACTTTTGGTCACATATGATCTTGTACAGAATTAAACCACCAGGCTAGAGATGAAAGGCTCTGAGTCTCCATAAACCTCCTGAACAGAATCCAAGGTTCTAAACAGCCATATTAATTCTGGGTTAACTCCCTTGGGTAAGAATGTTTAATTATACGCCTTTCTTCAGAAATGGTCTATAATATGTAAGGATTGTAAAGTATTATTGTTGTGTATTCTAAACTTGCCTGAACCCCTTTTATCTAGAAATCAGATAGACCAGTGGTTGTCAAACTGTGGGTCATGACCCCATTTTAATGGGATCACTGGGACTGGCTTAGACGTGCTGGGGCCCAAAGTGTGAAGCCCAAGCCCCACCGCCTGGGACTGAAGCCGAAGCCTTGAGGGCTTCAGCTCAAAGTGGTGGGGCTCATGTTACAGGCCCCCTACCTGGGGCTGACCCATCAGCTAAAGGAAGTGTGGCTCAGGCTTCCCACCCCCTCACATCTTGCGTGACAGAGCTCAGGAGGCCTAGGCTTTGGTCCCTCCTGCTGGGGTCATGTCATAATTTTTGCTGTTAGAAGGGGGTCACGCGGCAATGATGTCTGAGAACCCCTGAGATAGTTGATCCTATGAAGGCAGGTTCACAGGCATGGTATGCTCCCGGTTACATCTATTTTTCAATTGACTGCAGTGCGAGGCATAATTCTGATACGCTCACCTGCATTTTCCATAAATCTAACACTGATCTACTTTATGATACATGCGCACACGCTTACAATTTGGCAGTGTCTATTAATTTAATGTCATAGATACTTCATGTTTGCACTAGCAGATCCCTTCAGTGCTTGACCATTAACAATAAAGTTCACTGGCTGGCTCCCTTTCAACACAAAGACAACAGTTCCTAAATGTTTCAGTCCTCTAAAAGGTTGCCATATTCATGGGAGCTGACAGACATGCTGGGCCCCTGGGCAAAGTGTGTGGGGAGGTTGTTCTGTGCTCCCAAAAGGGGCAGGGCCTCGGAGCGGGGTCATGGGCAGATAGCCCTCAGAGCCACCCAGAGCATGCCACATAGCTGCTGCAGCCATTAGAGTGTATTGCATGGTACTCTGGTGGCCATTTAAAGGGTCCAGGGCTCTGGATGCCATCGCTGCTGGAATCACCGAGTAGTTGTCCCCTTTGCCTTCCCCCACCCTCAGCAAGCTTGGCCATATTCTACAGCTGATGAGTGAATCTGGAGAACAGAGCGTGGACGGGCAGCTGTTTTGACCTAATACACATGATTTTTCAAGAACAAGTATTTAAAGCCAGTGTTTCTCAACCAGTGGTATGAGTACCCTTAGGGGTACTTGAGAGGTGTCTGGGAGGTATGTCAACACAACTGAAATCTGGAGAAAACTGAATTTTTGTTTTAAATTTTACAGTGCGTTATTATTTTTGTACTTTTTGCATCCAAAAATTTCACTGCCTGCCCAGCTACGATTAAGTTGTTTAAACAAATGTGTTGCAATGGTAGAAAAAAATTTGTGTGTCTGAAAACTTTAGGTACTAGGGGCACTTATAATTTTTTTTAAAGGGGTACTTTATAAAAAAAGGTTGAGAAACACTGTTTTAAGTTATAAGTCCAACAGATAAGGATGTAGTCAGTACCAAAAACTCGTTTGTGTGTAGCACAGTATTTAGTTTTATTGATAGTTGTCATCCACCTGTCAATGAGTTTTTGAGCTAGAAGTTGAATGGTTAAGAACTAAAAGTGGTGAAAACCAGAACCTTGTCTCAGCACTTTAATTAAAACAAATTGATCCAAAACAAATCCATTACCCTTAGCCAGGCAATAAAAGAGCCACAAATAACCACTGTTTAGCCCATTACACATCAGTTCCTGCATGGTATCATATTTTCTGATTTTCTTTATCTCGTTCTTTCTGACTGAAGTGATTTATATGACAAAGAAGGTCTTGGTTCCTTAAGATTTTTTGACCCTCACCTAGAGCCTCATAATATCCTTTGTGGCCTGCAGTTGGTTTCTGTAGACATTCTGATAACACTCCTCACAGAAGATTAGGGCTCAGAGCAGCAGGAACAGATGAGTTCTTAAGAAACAATGACAATATTTTTTATAAGGCCAATACTAAAGAGAACAGATAAAGAGAAACCAGAAAATATGATGTGGGCCAGAATTAGTGTTGAAGAGGAACATTTTCCAAGGAGCGGCAGTGGCTCTTTGAAATGACTAAGATAAAAAGCAAGGAAAGAATACAAACCACCAAAATAAAGCAAAGGAATACATAGTTTATGTTAAATGTTTCTCACTCTCTCTGGTTTATTCTTAATATATACAGTGTTTAGGACTACATTTTAACAGCTTTGACAAATGCAATCCTAGCACCTACCATGGCTCCTGCCACAGGTATTGCCTTTCCTTTCACCCTTTTTCTCAAGGAGGGCAGTCTGACCCACACTTCCTATCCGACTGCTGCTGGTGCACTAAGTGTATTTATGTTTTAATAATTCTCATTTAAGAAAAACTTGTTTCCCTGTTTTCTGGTTTTCCCAGTGTAATTTTATCTATGAAGCAATTACTTTATGTACCCACGCATTGCCTAAACCAATGAAATTTATCCCAATTAAAACTCCAACGCTAAAACATTTGAAGCTAAATAGACACACACACATACACACACAAGCTCTTATTCAATGCAGAACAGCAAAACCATAACATCTTAAATAAAGAAGAAATGAAGAAAAATGGCATCATTAACTTTCCATCACAGCTAGGGAATTGTTATATAGACATTTTTAGGATAATTAGAAGCATCTTGTCCTTCGCACACTGCACAGATGCTTATCAAAATGATCATCTAAAAATGCACTTGGCCTGAATTGAAAGGACATTATTATAATAGTCTCTTACACTCCAGATTTCTTATAAAAGTCCCGTAATGAGAAGGGGATTCTATCCTTAATGTCCCCAGGAAATCAGAACCTCAGGGAACATGCATGCTTGCCACATTACTCTTCCTCCCACCCCATTGCCCCAGTATCTAAAACAGACACACTCTACCCTTTGAAACAACCATATATTATTTGAATCAACAGTGCCTAGCACATTGGAGACCATACCCCCGACTGTGGCCTCCATGCTTTACCACATTCTAAACAAACGATAAAAATATATAAAATACAGCATTTAGCAAGCACAATTTTAGTAGAGATGAATCCAGCCAGCTTTCTTGGCTTTCACAGCATAAGTTCATGCAAATAAAAATGAATGGAGGTTCTTCAGGTTTTATGGCTGAGGATTTTCTGCTCAGTTCTGAAATAAAAGAACAGATCTCTATTTTTGGTATGAGAAGTAATATTTAGATATGTGGCTAAAAGACAACAGAAGAGTGCCATCAGGCTATGTATTAAGACAGAGAGTAACATTTTCAAATGAGCCTAAGTAATTTAGAAGCCTATGCTCCATTTCCAAAAGTGATCTAGATAATTAGGTTTAAATTTTTAAAGGTATATAGTCACCTAAAGATGCAGATCGGTGCCTAGACAGATTTTCTAAAGCACTTAAACAGATTAGGTAACTAACTCCCATTGATTCACCTGTTTTGGTACTGATCAATATCCCATTATGTGACTTTAGATGCCTAAATTCCTTTGAAAATCTGACCATCAGAAACCTAAGTCACATTGACTTTCAGTAATACTTAGGCTCCGAAGTGCCTAAATCAATTTGAAAATGGCACCTAGGCACTTTTGAAAAGTTTACTCAGAGGCTATCAAGTCAGTTACCCTGCGACTGCCACCAAAGGGAATTTTGGCTTCTGTACTTAAAAGTTTTGATTTTTAAAAAATGTGTATTAATTTGATGCTGATGAAAGGTGCTGGGTTGTGAGCAGAATGAAGTCCTCTACTTACAGAATACTGTATTGATAATGACATAAAAAATGTCCCTGCACTTGCCCCACCATGGCGACTCCTGTGGCAGACATGAGGCTACTATGTAACAATCTATAGATACTGTATTGGGATTTTTACTGTTAGGTGTATTGGGTTTAATCAACAGGCAAGTTAGGAAACAAACAGGAATTCAAAACAATGATTCAAGATAAAATAAACTACTGAGGGCTATCACAAGATAATGCAATGGATACTGACTCTAAGGGAGGGGTACTGACTTGACTTCCTTTTAAGCAAACCAAACTGCTTTTGGAAAGCAGCAGGCCAAATTCAAGAAACTAAGAAGACAAAGAACTTCTAGCTGGATAAAAGTGTATGTCTCTCTTGCCCAGGGTCAGTTGTTTGAGAGACAGTTTTTGTTGGGGAACAGACTGATGAACAAAGACAATTGCTGGCATGTCTGAAGCAGCTAGGCCTTTCTAGGATTCTGGGGGATGGTAAGTCATTAGGTAGAATAAATATGCCATAGGCATATACATTTCATCTTGAAAACATTGCTACAACTCTTTTTACTGCTCTTCAAAAATAGCTGTGAAATGATAACATTAATAATATAGGCACATCAAGAATTTATATTCATATCACTGCATTATACATTTTTAACCATGTCAGTTCACATCATAATACAAGTCTCAGTTATATTCCTCAGCTCCCCAAAACACATGGTAAAGGAGCTACTGATATTTATCATCAGGAAAAACACTCCGAGCCTACCTGACGTAGAGTGACCGCTTCTGATTGGTTCTCAGGGAGCCGGACCCAGAACTCATGCTGTGGTTCATCATCTGCTCGCGTAGGTCATGGATTTTTGCCTCAAATCGAGCGTACTCTGATGATGAAAATTAAAAAAAAAACCTCTATTTTAGTTGCATGACAATTGGTAAATGCAAATGAATGTTAAGATTAACAAACCCAGGACATGTCATTAGAATCATGGTTGCATGACCTATTTGTAGTAGAAAGAGCGAGCCTGAAACTTGGGCCTGGTGTAAGGCTTGAGGCCTGCACCAAAGTTAGCAAAAGTTATATTATTATAGGCCCTATCAAAAGCAGATGTTTGTCTGTAAGTCAGTGTCTGGGACATGAACTCGGCATCAGTATTGTTAGCACTGCTAAAGCACATTGAATATGTAAACACATTCCAGCAGGACAGCACAAGATGACCCCAAACTAGCACATGATAAAATGGTTTGACAAAAGTGATGAATAGTGATATTTTGTCTGAAACATCTGGAGTGAAAGAACAATGACAGATGGTGAATAGGAATGTTTTGTTGGAAATATCAGGAGTAAAATTCAAAGGGAGGTAACAAACATGTCCTGAAATGTGTAAAATGATACATAAATTATGTATCCCAGATTATCTGTCTCAGTCTATAAATAGTGGGATACCTGCCTTAAACCTTTGTCCAACCAAGGAGGTAGCGGAAAGTCCCACCACTGACTGACTGCATCCATTGTCAGGGGGCATACATTTATAGTATGCTTGTAGAGTCTGCCAGGTGCTATCACTGTGCTTCATTTGACAATATGCCTGGCCAGGGGCCTTTGTCCCTTATCTGATTTTTGTAATCATTGGGGGTTCTCTCCAAGTCTGCTCTGTTGTCTGTGCAGAGATAGGGCAGCACAGTGAGGAGACACATGCATACAGCCAAATATCCATCTATGTGACAGAACACCACATTGCTGTCAACACTATCTCAAACATGCATATAACCCCATTACCTGTAGCATCTGAACTCTTCAGTACCTTTAATATAGTCACCATTCATGGCATTGAGACACTGTATATGGAGCACTGAGAGAATGACTTTCCAAAGATCACATAGAAAACCTGTGGCACATTAAGGAACAGAACCCAGGTCTCCTGAACCACAGGCTAACACCACACCCACCAGATCATCCTCTCTCTGTGGCTGAATTACCTTGCTTACAGAGGGGGTACAGTAAAATTACCAATTGCACAAATACATGAAGAATCAATAAGGAAAGTTTCCAAAGTTCTTGCAAGTGCAGCTGTGCAGAGAACCTCTTCTCCCAATCCCATTTAGCAAAGAAATATCATGGCATCTATTTTGTCCATACTAACTATGGAATTCTCATGAAAAGTGCCTCTGCCTGGTGGTAGTGGCGGGCAAAACATGCAATGAACCCTTCAGCCCCCAGGGAACTTAACCTTTAGAAAGCAGCTTAATATCAAGGGACCCTCCCGTGCTGCACACTCAATGAAGCAGAGTGTCGGTGAACTGGAAGTCCAACCAGTGCTTTGCACCCTAAGCAGAAGCCCCCAACCTTAAAGTGCATGTATTGGGGACCACATTCACGTTTGTCCTGAATCTTATTTACACACAGATTAGGCCGTTCCCCTTTGGTCAGTCTGGTCAAGATTCATTTGTGAATTGTTTCTGTCAAGCCAAATAAAATAGTACTTTAACTTTTTATTATTACTCTTACTCCTACTTATTTTTAATTCCACCTTATTAGGTGCTCCTTGCTATATGGTAAACCTGCCTGATATTTGGAAAGGCACATTTTTAAATAAATCAATTTAAAATGGATCCTGCATTTCCACTGCTCACATTCTACTCGTTCTGTGAACAAACAGAAAGCACTACAGTCTAAATGGCTGCCAATCCGGCCACATTCACAAGCATTATATACACTCACAATGATGTTAAATTATATTTCAAGGTGTGTGTGAATGAGTTTTGGAGCTTTATTTCTGGATTAGGTCAAGAAAAGAAATAATTTACCCCAGAACAGCTTCAATCAGAGCTTTCTACTTTAATAATTAATAAAGAAACCCAAACAGATTCTGCATCTGAGGTGTGGGAGTAATTTCTATATTTAGACTCCAATCTGTAGTGTGAGAAATGAAGATAAAAAAGATGACACTCTACAGCACAGCATCAAATTACTTGCAGTTTGTACTCCAACACATTTGATACTTAGCTGGGATGGTCAGACAATGAAGATGACCTAATAATATTTTGTACTGCTTTTACTTTGGTTGACATTTCATCATGGTCTGGTACTTTAAATAGTTTTATTTGATTATAAATTAATTTTGAATCTTCCTACAAGATACTTGTAAAATTTATTATGATTTTAAAATATTTACTAACTACATGTTCATGGGGTCAAACTACAGACCCCCATCTTGATTTCAAGAAATAACACAGGATATGTGAGCCTTCTACAATGTGAGAGGCAAATTTCAGCAGCTGGACCTCTTTTAAAAAAATTGAACAAAGACCAAAAATTTAGATTAAATATTTATCAATTGTTCGCTCTCCATGTGGAAAGACATATCTAATGGATTCACAAAGAGTTAGTCCTGCATCTGATTATATTAAATAATTTCATTAACATCTTGGATAATGAAGTGGAAAGTATACTTGGATGACACCAATCTGGGGCTGTAAGCACTTTGAAGACCAGGATTAGAATTTAAAATGATCTTGACAAATTGGAGAATTGGTCTAAAATCAACAAGAAGAAATTCAATAAAGACAAAGGTAAAGTGCTATACTTCAAAAACAAAACAAATACAGAACTACAAAATGGGGCATCACTGGCAAGGTAGCAGAATCTAGGGGGATATAGCGACTCACAAATTGAATATGGGCCAGTAATGTGATGCAGTTTCTGGAAAAATCAATTCAAACAATTAAGGTCGTGCCAGATGAACAAAAGGCAAAAATAAGTTCAGTGAAAGGTTGATTCATTATCTTTTGGCTCTTTGAAAAAAGAAAAAAACAACAGCCCATCACTGTCTGATGCACCGCTGCACTTTACCAGCATTACCTTAGCAAAATCTCCATGAAAATAGGCATGTGATTAATATAGTGATTCTGGTAGCCAAAGTTCCTTTGCTCCCTAGAGGCTTTCCAATAACAAACGTCAAGGCCTTTTATTTAGGAGCAATTGTTATGTTATGTTATGTTAAAAAATTAACGTAGGACAATAACTCCAAGCGCCCACTTTTGGTGTTGTAGATCCTAGGTCACTTATAAAAGATCTACTAGGCTAAATCTACTACACAGGCTACTGGCAGGAAATTTTTCATTTTGTTGAAATTGCTTTTTAGTTATAACATTAGAGCATTGCAGCAGAAAACACAAAAATAGGTCCCCCCAAAACAGTTAAAAGTCTTTATAATATTAAAATTTAATTATTTTTATCCTTAGCTTTTTATGACAGGGTTGCAGCTGCGACTGAATATACAGAGTAAGAAACTTCGCTGCTCTTAAAGAACCCCAAAACAAAAGAACCCAATAAAACAAATAAAAGCCAACCAAAATCTGAAAATAGATTCTGATGGAAATGCTGATACATTGGAAATGACGCCACTGAAATACGTGAATGTTAGCAGACCCAGCCTATATAAAGTTGAACTTATCTAATGTTGGTACCAATAGAGATTTCTTAATTCTTTCTGTCAGCAGATATTAAATTCTGCTCTCCAATATTATGCAGAATCATCAATGTTTGCTTCATGGTGATAAAAGCTTTCATAAGTGCTGTTATTAGATTTTAAAAATAATGCACCTGTAACCTAGTATGGTGCACTGCAAAGCAGTGACTGTAAAAAAATAGGTGACTGGCTGGCAAAGGCGCACATGTTTTTCAGACTGTATAAGATTAAAAAACAACATAAAGACCTAATAGTTCACTTTCAAGATGTTTAAAATACTAGAGAGTTATTAGAAGACAAAATATCAGTTCAAAAAGGACATATCAAATCAGTCCAACTAGTTTTGTCTGGATACAAATTATCCACTTTAATTTTTTTAAGTACAAAGAGCCTTCACAATGTGTCTGAATTCCCATGAGTCTATTCCCAGCTCTACCATAAGTGACCTGCAGCATGATCTTGGGCCAGTTGTTTTGACCCCCTGCGACCCTGTTTCTCCTGCCAGCCTTTGTCATGTCTGTTTAAACCTTGGACAATGTCACTGACATCAGTTGAGCCAGGATTCCACCCATCAGTTCTTCTGCCAGGGACTGTCTTTTAAAGATGCCAGATCACTCTGTGAGCTCACCCATTGCTTTGGTCTTTGAAACTTCAGTCCTGTGAGCTCATTAATGATGTAGACCCAGATTCTCAAAGATATTTAGGTTCCTAACTCCCTCTGAAACCAATGGGATTTAGGTGCCTAAATGTCTTTGAGGATCTGGACCTTAGTTCCTTAACAAGTCCTTCTTATATCCACTAACTATCCTTTACCAAAATACAGGTATTTGCACCTTTGAATTATCTTCCAACCAAGCCTTGCCTTTGAACACAGGCTCTGAAGCTAACACCACAGTCGAAAATGTCACTGCCAACTTTCTTTAAATTGCTTTTATTACTGAAGGCAATGCTTCTTCCATCTGTCACTCTCCTAGACACAGACTTCATATCTGGTTAGTTGTGAATAGAAAAAACTCCTGAGAATATATCCCCCCCATAAAATATTTAGAAAACGAATATTGTGCCCTATCCGTAGTCAGAATAAATATGAGCGTTGGGAACTACTTCTACACAGGACTTTATTCTGCATTCTCACATAAGACTTAATTGGGGTTTTAAGTCCTTTTTGTGGATGTGCTCAAATCAGAAAATGTTATTCCTTGTGAAACCTACTCAAATTACACATATTGTATATGTCTCATACAATTTTCCAGGTACGAAGTTCAATAAGGTGCAAACCAAGTACTGAAAGCAGGAAGAGGACATGGAACAAATAAGACACACATGTTCTGTCTTAAGAACACCGTTTGAAATCTTGGAAAAATTGGGTACATAAGTTGCCCTCCGGCATCTGACTTGCACAGCCAGCACTTGCTCAGCAGAGCACCATATGTCTCTTCAACCTTAATAGCTTTATAGCAGTTAGAGTTTTACACAGAGCAGAAGTGTTTAAAAATATCTCCAGTGTTTAAGGCACAAGCTAAACTTTCTTCAGTGGCAAGCTAGCTTCCCTTGTTCACCTTTTTCTTCAACTAATATTTATGTGAGGCATTGCAAAAAACCAAAATCTTTTATATTAACATTGAAACTAGTTTATGTTACCATTGAATTATTTCAGGGTTGTTACAGAGAATTTTGTTCTTAGGCATTTATTTACTTTTCAGAATTCCCCTTCAAATCTCTCTTGCCAAAAGGCAGCTATTTATTATAATTATTACTCTATATCTCCACTGTTCTTTTCCAAGACTAATTCTGTTTCTTTGTGAGTTGAGAATAAAATACTGATTATCCTCATCTTGTTAATATGCTGCCAGCCATGCATTTATTGTATCTCATAAAACTATATATTGGCACCAGGAGAAGATGTGGAGGTGGCATCTTTGAAGATATCCAAAGTATTATGGAGTTGCATGGAGTTATATAACTTGAACAACACAGTTAAGTCATTATAACACTCAGAAAGCTCATTTCCTCTTGGTGTTGGGAGAAAGAATAATGGTACCAAATTGGCTTTTCACATCCAATTTGAAGGTAAACAATTCATCGACGCCAAAACAAGAACAAACTATTTTGATCAACTAGTCACACTTGTATTACACAGGACACAGACCTTCCCCAAAACACTTCCTTCGGTTTTAATCTATGTTTAATACCTTACAAAAGCCCAATGAAATTATCATTAGAGAAAAGCAGTGAAAATTCGAAATGACTGAAAAATAATTTTGAATAGATTTTTTTCAAAAGCAAATCTGGGACCGTAGAATAATCCTAGCCATGTTCATTTAAAAATAAAACTGGGTGCATCACAGTGCCAAATTGTGGCCTAAATCTCTAAAATAAATTTTCAGAGTAGTCTTCACTTTAAATATTTAATTCACATTATGTCAGTTTTACACAACTGTGTTGTGTGAAAATCTGATCTGATCAGAGAGTGTGAGATCCAAGTGAGGCTCTTAGGCTATGTCTACATTACAGGCTTCCTGTGCAAGAAGCTTTTTGTGGAAGAGATCTTCCGCAAAAACTTCTTGCACAAGAGCGCGTCCACATTGCAAAAGCACGTTGAAAAAGTGATGCGCTTTTGCACAAGAGAGTGTCCAGACTGCATGGACACTCTCTCGAAAGGAAACTCTGATTGCTGTGTACAGAATGGCCAGTAGGGCATCTTTGCTTTTTTCGATTGCCTCTTTTTGCACAAAAAACCCCTATTCCCCATTCACACACACCTTTTTGCCCAAGTGCTCTTGCACAAAAAGCAGTTATTCCTTGTAGAAGGAGGAATTCCTACACTGGAAAAACCCCTCTGGAAAAACGGCTGTTTTTGCGCAAAAACTCTGTAGTGTAGACCTAGCCTTAGAAGACATTTGGAAATTATGTTCCTTCTGAAAATAAGGAAGGGGGAAGTCAACATGATTCCATTAATTCCAGAAATGAACATAAAAGTTATAGCCTGCAGTAAAAATGTAAATCTCTTCAAGTATCAGCTAAGCAGAAAATGAAATAGTAGCAAAAATAAAATAAAAAAGCCTACCAGACATAATTATACACATAACATGGTAGTCCTGCAAGCTAATGAAACACAGTGATCAGAAGGTACATAGGAAGTAGCTTCCAGGCTTCACAAAATGATAATGAAAATGAATGGTCATATATCTAGCTGGAAAAACTATGTTGCTATTGTAACTAGCAGTATTTTGCTTATATTAAACTATGGTGTTAACAGCTCTCCCAAAGGCTTTGAGACCTGGCCTGCTTGGTAAACCGCTCTCCCCTTTTTCTCTTTCCTGAAAGTCAACTGTGATGATCTACGGAACAACAACATTTTACAATACCCACACACAACAGAGTGTTGGGATACAATACAGAACTGAAAACAAGATTTGCTCAAACTCTGATTTCAGTGCTCAACTATAAACCATCCAGTCTTACAATAAAACTCAGCAAAAGGCCCAAACAGTCCCCACAAAAGGAAGTGCTGTTGGAAAAATGGGACATAAACTTGCCACTGATACACTGCCCTAAACTAAAAGGCCTTACATCCAATATTAAAATGTAGCCAGAAGTTTGTGCCATTCTGCCATTGCTCCCTGATCAAAGGTATTAACTCAAACACATATTGGAGAAATTGCAGTTGAGGATGCTAAATATGAGCTTAACAAATGTAATGTAATATACACTGTTGCCTCAATACATGCCATCTTTAGTATCTCACTAAAATTAATATGTACCTTTGTAAACCTACTATAGAGACAGAGGAGTAGCTGAGATAGTCTGTAACTGGAAAAACTTAAAAAACAACGAATAGTCTTGTAGCACCTTAGAGACAAACAAAACATGAAAATGGTATCATGAGCTTTCGTGGGTTGTGCCCACAAAAGCTCATGATACCATCTACATGCGGACAACATGCTAACATGATACATCCACATGTAGACAACATGCTAACAGCTTGTTAGCATGTCTGAAGATGGAGAAGGCATTCTCCCTGCACAGCTTCATAAAGCTCTCATGGTGGCTTTCCAGGACACCTACATGCACAAGTACCCCCCTCCAACCTTAGCAGACCAACATTCTCTCCTCACCAAATTCCATAGCCTCCTTTCCCAGGTGCCCTATAACATGGAGCGGGGAGTCAAGGGCAGCCTCACATTCAGGGTTGTATGGTGAAGAAAAAGGCTGTCCTAGGAATTGTGATCATCCACACACCCAAACCCCTACTCTGGTCTTCTATTCTGTCCTGCTGTGCTCCCTCAGTAAAAACACATGATTTCTGAACAACAGTCGCTTTATTTGTGTTGATGAGGGAGAGATTTACTGGCAAGCAGACTGAATGCAGGGGCATGTCACTGAATGCAACATGCATGACTCTCAAAACTAGCCGTTCATGAAACTGTCTTTCAAAGCCTCTCCGATTTGCACTGCTCCTCACTGTGCTCTCCTTATTGCCCTGGTGTCTGTCTGCTCAGAATCCATGGCTAGGCACTTTGCCTCATTCCCCTTCCCCTGACAGGTAACTTTTCCCCTTACTCTCACAAATATTATGGAGCACACATCAGGCTTCCACTACAATGGGAATGTTGCATTCACCGAGCTCTAATCTAGTCTGTCACAGCAAGCCCATTATTTTGAAATATAACATGCTAAAAATCATTCAGGGACTATGTCTGCAGTCTCTCATTGATTTCCATGGGCATTTTGGAAGTGCTAGGCATACAGATCAGGCCAAAAAGCCCAGAAGGACTCAAATGCTAAGCAGTAGACATCTACTCTCTCTCTCTCTCTCTCTGAAGTGCAGGTGAGCAGCCAGGGTTACTGATAAGAACAAAGCAAAGATGTTCATGCTTTAGAGAAGATAGAAATGCTGACAGCTTCCCACCTGCTGCATAGGCTTAATTTATACAGTCATGATTTTGACAAGTATCACAGAACAGGAACTACAATGTTATAGCCTTTCCTTGGGGACCAGCAGTTCGTTCTCTGGGGTGAGTGAGTGCTTTGTTTTCATTCCATGGCAGTGTATTATTGCATTGCAATGTTTTAAAAGGAAGATGTGTATTCAACAGTTAGCAAATAAAAAGGGCCTGATTCTTCCCTTACTTAAACTCTGGTTTTGTTCTGGTGTAACTTTATTCAGCGGAGTTACTCCTGATGTAACCACTTCACAAAGGAATCAGACAGTATTATTAGCTAAGAAATCCTTGGGTTAATTTTTTTACTTGTGTGGTAGGCCCCTGGTGTCCATTAACAATCATGACAGCCGAGTGGATAAATGCACATATTGAAGATGTAGCTTTCTGCTATATTCTAATTTGGGATTCTACGGGAGAGTTATAGGTTTCATTTTTTGCTTTGGAATGTTTAGACGTGTTTGGGGACTGAAATGTTCACATGCTAGCATGTCTCTTGGCAGGTGTGATTTCTCAGTTTCTAAACAGGATTTACACCCCACATAGAAAATACTCACTGTGAACCACCAAAGCAAGGGCCCAGAAGTCAATGAAAGCACAAATCTATCGAGGTTGGCCCTTAATGTATTCTCTGCAGACTGAAAGATTGCCATGACAGTAGCACTTCTTTAATCTGCACCAGTGCTCCCTCTACAATTTTCCGTCCATGAGCAGATTGAGTTTTGTCTTGTGCACTAATATTGAGGTCATGTGCGCTTGTTTGGATGTGTGCCACTGTGGCACCCATCACTTACTAACAAAATTACACACACACACACACACACACACACACACACACACACACTATATATATATATATATATATATATATATATATATAAGAAAAAATATTAAAGCAACAGATAATTAACAAGGTACATGACCCTGCACCCACCCACCTTGAAAATCACCCAACTTGCTGGCTGCTGCCCCCCAACACACACTGTGTCACAGTCAGGACCACACACAGGCAGCTGGTATCTGCATAGGCCTGGGTAACTGCTTATCCCCACACACACCCTGTACTTGTGCCCAGTCTTGCAATCTGCCCCCACATATGCCACCAGTATATCTGATCCCCAAACACAAACAGCCAAGACCTGGGCCTAAGGACCCACAGTCCAAGCAACACTGCCCAGAGACATGTGCCCAGCCCCACATCTCACCCATACCCTCCCACATTGCCCAGAGACCTGTGTCTGCCCCTGCACCTTGCCCTGGCCCCCCCCCCCATTTACCTGTGCCTGGTATCTCCCACCACCCCAGACAGCTGGTGTCTTTGTCCCCCACCCAGCCAGCTTCTGTGCCGGGTCCCTGCTGTCCTTGGCCCCTGTGGAATGATCCTGGTACTTGCTTTGCCGCTCTCCTGCCCAGGCTCGCTTGTGGCTCCTCTGGCCCAGCAGCTGCAGCAGCCTCCTGCCACCTGGCCCATGGCTCCTCTGGCCCAGCTGCTGCAGCAGCCTCCTGCCATGTGGCTTGCAGCTCCTCCATCCCCAGCCGAACAGCAGCCTCACGCCACATTGCTCACAGCTCTTCCGGCTCCTGCCACCCATCACGCGGCTGCACAGCTCTGTGTAGGAGGTGCGCGGGTGGAATTTTTTTTTTACATGCGCAAGTGTGCAACTTAGAGGGAACCCTGGTTTGCACACAGATGGAGAGAAACACTGCAAGTTACTTTATTTTGTGGCCCAGCAGACCTGCAATGAAGTGTCATTAAGGAATTGAAGACTATGCCACCAGTAGGCTGAGCACCACTAATTGGCACTAAAGAGTGGAAGGCTTAACCTGGATGTGTGATGTCTGCAAACTCATGAATGCTGTGAGCAAGAACATGGGCATTGTCCTATCCCCATTTCCACTAATTTTCAATAATGCACCCAAGACCAGAGAAGGCCAATCCAATTTGATCTAATGGCATTTATCCATAGAACAGTATCTCTCTGTTGTCTTGCATGCACTTAGCCTTGCAGACAGTGTGAAGGGGCTCACCTTCCCATGAGTATCCCTTTATGGCTGAGAGCGTGTCCGCAATTTCTCTGCCTAACTGGCCCTGGGAGTGGAGGTGTCCCAGATGGCTTTTCTGGTTGGTCACCTGGGACCAGGCTTCTTCTTATCCCACTTTGGTAGCTGCTGGGGGTTGGGGAAGACCCAGGCCCACCCACTCCTCTGGGTTCTGGCCCAGGGACCCTGTAAGTGGCAACTGCCCGCTGTCACTACTGTTAGCTGCTACCTTGCTCCCTGGGCCAATTCCCCAAGAAGTTGCTCTGTCTTGCCTTCTCTTTCTCAGGACTTTGGGGCCAGGTTTTTACTGCACCTTGCCCAGGGTTCTACAACTTATTTGTAGTTTATCACAGCCGGTTTTCAGCCAGGTCTGAAGTCCAGCCCACACTTGGAGCTGTCCAAGGTGCCCCTGTCCTCCCAGTCAATTCCTAGGTCTGACTGGGTCAAGCTTCTTTTATTCCAGCTTGCAGCCATTCTAGTTTGCCAGGAGGACCTATCTTCTGCTCTTTTCCCTGGGGCGGGGTGCAGCAAGGCCTCCAGCAGGGGGCTTCGGACCTAGTCCACCTCATCACAGACATAAACCAAGTTCAGCTTTCATGGGCAATGACACTCTTATGAATGTTAGTTAAACTTACCGTGAAGCTTGTTCACTTATAAATAAATAGGTAATATACTGGCTCTTGATGTAGAGATTAAAGGGATAACACATTAGGTGGGTATGTCTCCAATGTTTTCTGATTGACACTGCAAGGCTGGTATATTAGTATAGTTCTCTGTAGATTGCACTCTGAAGTAATTTACTGATTCTTTTGAAGAAAGGTTACTTTTGTGGTGCAGTGCACGTAAGTTGCAGTTCTCCTTGCTGGTGTATGTGCAAGAAGAGGGAGGCAAAAGTTTTGGATAAAGTTTCAAGTGCACACATTTCTGAAACAACTCTGACAGCAACTTCTTAGGAAAGGGCATATCTTCCCTTCTGGGCTACGGAGAAGGTGATAAAGTAATGATCATCTTCAAGCAAATGAAAAGCATAAGGAGAACTGAAAGCCAGCATGAGAGATAATACAGTGTTGCAGACCAGGAGGAGGAAAGACAGCTGACGTCCATGCCTCTCATGTCTATCACTCTACTAACAAACCTCGCTTTGCCACAGATGGAACATTTCTGATCCTCTCACAACAGAAAGCAGTAACCAAAGCCACCTGTCAGCTACACAGTCCTCATGCAAAAGTATGAGTTAAGCTTCACAAGCTCCACTTGTATCTGCCCAGCACTCTGCTTGTACTAAATTGCCTGTACAAGAAGTAAATCCAGTAACACTCCAAAAAAGCAGAAAGCTACAGGCTCCATTTAGTTCATTCTACTTCTAAATAATATTCTGCATTTCTACAGCATCTCATTCTTCAACAAAGGGCTTACAATCACATTCCTTCCTTCAAAGTGTTTGTACCTTTCTCACTTCAGGGTGCAGCTCCCATTGCTGCCTTTGGCAATGTGGCTTTTTTTTTTTTGAGTAGAATAGCCCTTTAACGTGAAAATGACAGCAGACCTCCTTCCTCAGAATCCAGCTTTAGACCTGGAGAACTTAACTCTCACTGATACCTGCCCTACCTCAGAGTGCCCCGTAGCCCTCATCCTTCCTTCTCCAACCCTGACCTAGCTTTTTGCAATATCCCACCCTCCCCATTTCCCAGCTCCCATAGCTCTTTCATCCTTCCTACATAACCTGCAATCAAGACCGTGTTCTACAGCACCTCATTAGTGGCTCACAGATCCCATCTTAGTCATTAGTCCAGTATTTCCATAGCCTGAATGAGCTCTGAGCAACACATCCCACTTCTCGGCTTCAACTTGCTGCTTTATCTCTTCAACTATAACAGTTCTGCCTCATCTTGATGCATCCTGCATTCTTGCCCAGGGAGTAGGTAATCCTCCATCTTCGTCCCGGTCTTACCCATGTGCCTCATCTCTCCAAACACTGCCCTTGCCCACTGCACCCAAACATTTAGGAGTCATTGTAGATTATTTTTTAAATATAAAACTTTAGTAGACTTCCTGTAAAATAGTGCTCCTCTCTTTGCATTGCACAAGGCAGGTTTCTCTGATTTTCCCAACTTCTGCCAGATACTCAGCCGATCTGGTTTCATTCACCCAGGTATTTCATCAATCAGTCATTGATCGTAATTATTCAAGACAGAATTTGCCACCATCATTACTTTCCTTTTCATAAGGCCATTTACTTCTAGTAGAGTTGACTACAGGAAGGCATGAGTAAAAACATAACAGAATTAAAATGAATAAAGGTTGTTAAAACAGCCTCTCTTTTGGGTAAAGAGAAAGCATGACAGATCAAATTGACTCAGATGGTTAAATTTTTTATGTAATATTAAATATTTATTTATTAAAGGACAGTAAATGAAGATAAACTATACTATTTTATTAATTTAAAGAGCAACACAAACCTGGGAACAGCAGACTGTTCAAAGCTTAGAGGATACATTACAGGTGATTATAATCTAACTGTATCTCAGCCTTAAATCTTTTATGAGCTAGCTTCCAATAGACTATAATGCACAAGTTATGTATTTATAAAAAGTTATTCTAATTATAGGCCCAATGCAACTTTCATGTTCTTAACTGGGTATGACATAGGAATGTCTGAACTGATTTTAATAAGATTTTGCACATTACCAGACATTATCAGTGAAGCAGACTATTTCTGTTTTCAGACGTCTAGCTCCTGTGGACTCTAAAAACACCACATTTGACAATCATCTT
This sequence comes from Pelochelys cantorii, assembly GCA_032595735.1. Lineage (NCBI taxonomy): Eukaryota > Metazoa > Chordata > Testudines > Trionychidae > Pelochelys > Pelochelys cantorii. Next base: position 23,410,870 of record CM064326.1, read on the forward strand.
GCAGGGAATGGGTGAAACAAAATTTGGTATACTAGAGTCATTACACATGGCTCTGCTGTCATAGTAGGCAAAACAATACTGCAAAGAGCACTACAAGGAAGAATAGTTCTCTTTGAAGTTAAATAGCTCCAAGTGAAGCTCTATTTAAGAACTGGAGAATATAGGTTTATTTCTGCCTGGGTGTGTTTTAATATGTATCCCACCAAATGATTTTTTGTGTATCCTGGAGCTTTGTTTGTCATGAATTGAAATTAAATTGATTAGACCAACAGGAAAAAAGGGAAGATTTTGTTCAAGGCTATAGTAATCAATGTTAAACTGCTCTGCAGTCCTATGATCCTCACCGAGGGGCTGAGAACAAAATATACCTGTCCTGTGGCCTGTGACCTATCCAGCACAGCGCTACTACTTCTCTTAACAATGAGCCTGTCCCATCCCCATTAGCCTTCTATTAGTCTCTACCAGGCCTGCTGACAGGGGACAGCAAAAGGGGCAAAAGCCCCAGGGTTTCGTGATTCAAAAGGGTCTCGAGCTCCTGGCCACTGCAGCAGCCAGAGCTCTGGACCCTTTAAATCACTGCTGGAGTCCCGCATGTTATCCGCTGGGCAACACTGAGAGCTGCCTGTGGGAGACTAGTCCCAGCCATCCCACGCCCCCTGCTTTGCCCAAGGGCCTGGGAAGTCTGTTGGTGTTACTGGTCCCCACTATCACCCTTTGAAAAAGCCCCAAGTAGCAGCCAGTCACACTGTCTCCCAACTACTTGTGTCAGCAACTGGTTTGCTGTTCAAAGCAGAGACTGACTCTATGACAGAAAACTGCCACTCACCTGTGCACACTGCAGTTCACCACTGTTTCTTGGGCTGAGGGAGGGAGTACAATGGAAGCAAGTGGGGTCTCGGTGGGAGAGAATGATAGGGGAAAAGGAGGTTCCAAGCCAGAGAGGATAGGCAGGATTCAGACCAGGCATGGCAGTCTACAGTGGCATCACTAGTCACACATGTATTTATCACCCTTCAGTTCTCCCTGTGAAGTGGTCAGTCACCTCAGGATTAATGGAGTGGCAGCTGGTTACTTCTGATAACAATCATTGGAGCTCCATTAGCATTCAGATTTTTCTCTAACAAAATAAATAACTCTAACAAATCATTTAAAAAATCATTAAGAAATACAACTAAAAGAAGCCATTATAGAAGTGACTTGAGCGTCTGCCCTTCCCCTGAGAGTTTAGTGTCATTGCTGGCTGAGGGAATAGCTGCACCACTCTTATGAAGGGCAGAAATGACCACCAAATGAAGACCTTTGGCAACTTTTTAAGCTGGAAGGCTTGTCAACCTTATTTACATTTTGATTTACATATCGTTCCCCACAATACATTGTTTAAAAGTATTTTTTTCTTTTCAGTCACCATGACCTTTACTCTGGCTCTTGTTTCTCTCTAGGGCCTGAAACCCTAGCTTGCTGAAACAATCTCAATGCTTTCAGCCTTGAGTGTAAAAATGACAAGGATGTGTTTCAGGTTCTAAAGCCAGCAGGGAATATTGTGACCATTGCACCTGATAGCCTGTATAACAAAGACCATACCACTTCCTCAAATAATGCCTACAGCAAATATTTTACAAAAAAAATCCAATCTTGATTTAAAATTTGTCTATGATGGAGAATTCACCATGACTGTCAGAAAGTTGCCCCAGTGGATAATTACTCTTACTGCCAAAAATTCATGCCTTATTTCTGATCGGAATTTGTCTAGCTTCAATTTCCAGGCATTCCGTCACATTACACTTTTCTCTGTTAACCTGAAGACCCCATTATTAAATATTTGTTACCCATGTAGATATTTATAGATTGTAATCAAGTCACTCCTTAACCTTTTCTCAATTAAGATAAATAGTTTGAACTCCTCAAATCTATCACTGTAAGGCATTTTTAATCATTTAACCATTCATGTAGTTCTTCTTTGAACCCTATCCAATTTATCAACACCCTTCTTGAATTGTGGACTCCAGAATTGGACAAATTATTTCAGTGGCACATGCACAGGTTAAATTAACCTCTCAGGAACCCCCTCAAGATTCCCCTGTTTTCATTCCTTTAGGCCACAACACTGGGAGATTATGTTCAGCTGATTATTTCTCCTCATACCTCCGAAGAGCCACTGTTTCACAGGATAGCATTCTTCATGCTTTAAGTATGGTCCATATTTTCTATACTGACATGTATATATTTAACCATATTAAAACACATATTGTTTGCTTGCATGCAGCTTATAAGTGGTTCTGTTTCAGGAACTAGTCCCCCAGTATTTGTGCCATCCACAAACTTTATCAGGGATGATTTAATGTTTTCTTCCAGGTCATAAATAAAAATGTTAAATAGTATAGGCCAAAAACCAGTTCCTACCAGATGTCACTAAAAACACATCCATTTTATGATATTTCCCTGTTTACAATTACATTTTGAGACCTCTGTATTATCCAGCTTTTAATCCATTTAATGTTTGCCATGTTAATTTTATTTTTTTCCAGGTTTTTTGTATCAAAATGTTATGCCGTGGTAAGTCAAACATTTTACAGAAGTCTATGTATATTACATTAACACTACTACCTTATTGAGCCAAACCTGAGTTCTCTTTTTGATGAGATTACACTTCACTGAGACAGGATATATTTTCCATAAACCCATTTTGATTGGTAATAATTATATTGCCTTCCTTTAATTCTTTATTAATAAAATCCCATATCAGCCACTCCATTATCTTGCCCAGGATCCTTTCAGCAGAGAGGATACAGGGCTAGATGGACCTGTGGTCTGACCCAGTATGGCCATTCTTATGGATCTATGTCAGACTGACATGCCTAAAGTAATCTCATCATCCCATTTGCCTTTATAAAATATTGGCACAACAATATTAGTTTTCGTCCAGTGTTATGGAACTCTCCTGGTATCCCAAAACTTATTGAAAATTAATATTAATAGCTATCTCTTTTAAAACTCTTGGATGTAAGTTATCTAGAGTTATTGATTTTAAAATGTCTAACTTTAGTAGTTGCTGTTCAACATCCTGCTGAGATACTAGTGGAATGGAAAGAATATCCATACAAATACATCACATTAACGCACATTAACTGATGTGTTGTGAGCAAGACACGAGAAGTCATTCTTCCGCTCTACTCTGCGCTGATTAGGCCTCAGATGGAGTATTGTTTCCAGTTCTGGGCACCACATTTTAAGAAAGATGTGGAGAAATTGGAGAAGATTCAGAGAAGAGCAACAAGAATGATTAAAGGTCTAGAGAACATGACCTGTGAAGGAAGACTGAAAGAATTAGGCTTGTTTAGTTTGGAAAAGAGAAGATTGAGAAGGCACATAATAGCGGTTTTCAGGTATCTGAAAGGGTGTCACAAGGAGGAGGGAGAAAACTTGTTCTTCCTGGCCTCTGAGGATAGAAGAAGCAGCAATGGGCTTAAACTGCAGCAAGGGAGGTTTAGGTTAGACATTAGGAAAAAGTTCCTAACTGTCAGGGTAGTTAAACACTGGAATAAATTGCCTAGAGTGATTGTGGAATCTCCATCTCTGGAGATATTTAAGAGTAGGTTAGATAAATGTCTATCAGGGATGGTCTAGACAGTAGTGGGTCCTGCCATGAGGGCAGGGGACTGGACTCGATGAACTCTCGAGGTCCCTTCCAGTCCTAGTATTCTATGATTCTATGATCTGTCCCCCTCCTCTCCCAAATACTGAACGAAAATATTTATTGAACACTTCTACCTTTTCTGCATTGATAATTCTACAATTTCTATCTAGTAATGGCCATTCCTTTGTTAGGATTCTTTCTTCCCCTCACCATATTTAAGAAATCCTTCTTAGTGTTTTTAACGGCTAACTACAGATTTCTTCTTGTGGTTCCTGACTTTTTGGGTTTTTGATCAATTTCCTACAATACTTAACTTCTGATTTATATTCATTATTATCACTTGTACCTCAGTTACTAATTTTTGTTCTTTTGACTACTTTTGTAATTTTTGACTACTTCCTATTAATTTATCAATATGAGACCTAATACAAAATTTCTCCTTCTTGAATGCAAAACTTTTTGAATTAGGACATTGTCATCTATAAAATCTAGAATTCCAAGGATGTTTAAAGGACTGTCACCATGAGACCTCCTGCATATGTCACTCAAATTGAAGTCTCTCATGATCACACAGCTTTTTTCCCTACACATTATAGACATTATAGATTTGGTAATCAATAGCAGACACCAACTAATAACCCATCTTGTACTTTATCTTCTAGGACACCGATCCATAAACATTCAAGATAATTTTTTTCTGAAAATTGTGAACATGGGCTAATCTGTACATCAGGATGAAAACTGGTAAACATCCTTTCCATGCTGACATTCACTTCTCAACTAAACCAGAAATACCAACATGAAGACATCTGTGGTAAGAAGCTTGCTGGAGGAAAGAAATAATTAAGGAGCGTGGCAGTTGTTAAGAATTCCTCAGGCAAGTTGAATGAATTTGATTCCCCCCCCTAAAAAAAAAAAGATTTTCAGAAGACATTTTCTTCCATTAAATTTATGAGTACTTTTGCAAAACCAACCTTGCAGGATTCAGATAGCCCTAATGACTACCAGCAAAGCCAATATAAGTATCTTTCCATGAACTGGCTAGCAGCAAGCATACTTGAGATTCATAGATTTTAATGCCAGGAGGTACAATTAGATCATGTAGTCTGATATCCTGTAAAACAAAGGTCATGTTTGGAACTACTTTCAGTATCCATTGAATAAGATTGGTGTTAAGCCCCCTAAGAATCCATTTCCCTCCCATGGTAAACAGTGCAGAAAGAAACTCCCTTTCTCCTTGTGAATTAAGAAAATAATTAACTCTTCTCCTATTTCCCCCGCTGGACATCACTTACATGACTTTTAATGTAACATCTTCAGCTGGTTTTCATTGATGCAGACAGAAAAGAGTTTGCATTTCACCTTTAAATGGCAGCAAGTCCATTCCAAAGGGTAAGTGAATGAAAATGGAATTGAAATCATGTTGAATTCTTTAGAAAATGTCAGTAAACTTTTGTAGACAAATGCTTATTTTCACATTTCCATTTTCTCTCTCTCTCTGGTAAGTGGCTATCAAGTGTGACCTTCAATTGGTCTGCCTGTTATTTTTTAGGATATTTTTAGGGTTCTCACTACTATAGCACCTGAGCCCCAAAATGTGCAGAGAAGACAGTTTCACAACTACCCTTGGCATCAATATCTGTAGTTGTCAACTTGTTCTCATATTTATAAAGTTGCTATTAATAATTAATTTCAATTCATTTTTCTGTTCTCAAGTATAGCACTTTAAATCACTGAAGCCACTGTAGTTCTACTAGAGCAAATCTGGAGAGAAACCCATTCAGACTCATTATATCCCATAGGGTCCTGTTTTTCATATTATTCATATTTTTCATAAATGAACTTTATATGAGTTTACACATGCACAAACATACACACATGCATGCACGCACATACTCATGCTGCTCAAGCCTGTAATCATTTCACTGTTTGTTCATCTGACATCCACTCATAGCTATGGACTTAATCTTCAGAAAAACTGAGACTCCAGCTGAAGTCCACAATAACTGTAGGTGCTCTGCACCTCTGAAAATGAGGCTTATATCTAAATAGCCATACATTAGTAAGGTGGGAGTAGACATTTTTCATATGAAATGATCTCCAGATCTATCTCTTTCAGATGAAAAGTCTCAGATGGGTAGGTAGCCTTGTTAGCCTGTATCTGCAAAAACAATAAGGTGTCCCGTAGCACCATAAAGATAATGGATTTATTAAGGCATAAATGCCAGTCCACAAAGATGGTTGGGATCATAAATTATTCACTTTGGATAAATCTGCCATCTTATCTGTGGAGACTTTGATCCATGATTTAGTTGAAAGACATGTAGAAGTTCCATATATCCAGACAGCTGCCAGCTGGCTACACATCTGATTAGGATCAAGACATAAGTTGAAATAAAAAAAATATATGAAACCGACTTTAAATAGCACCAGCTCTGTTTCAGATAATAGTATATGCCTAATAAACTTTTTGTTGGTTTGTCTGTTTGTTTCTCTGCTTATCCTGGATCAGATCATGCCATCCTTTGGAAACCTATCATTATAAACACTGAAAATATGTGGATCTGAAATGTCACACTTTCTGGTAAATGGCACGATGCTGTCATATTGTAACTTCAGTGCCAGCAGATTACTCTTAGCACCTTACCCTTGAATTACTGCAGATTTTCACAGTCAAGTGGTTCTGACCTAAACACAGAATTTGGCTTGAACTTGTGATGACTCTGCATGGGGACCCTGAAAGAAACTGCAGCACAGGACACTGTGGTGATCTCAGAGCCTCTAGTCTCTAACATTCTCTGTCAGAATTACAATATTCAGGGAAGCAACCACACAGCCAGACAATGCCACAGAATACTTCAGGAACTCAAAGAGGTGTGTCAGGACATCTGCAGCCCAAGAGAAGCTTAAATCCAAGAGAGTTCTCTATTTAGAGAAACTGAAGGAGGACAATTGGATCCTACCTAAACATGAATCAAGTAACTCGGCTCAGTGCAACAGATACTGGGCTGAGAAGAATGCTCTAGCTCAGTGGTTCTTAAACTGTGGCTTGTGACTACGAAGTGGGTCATGAGTTCCTTTGAATGGGGTCATCAGGGCTGGCTTAGACTTGCTGGGGCCTGGGGCTGAAGCCTAAGCCCAATTACCCAGGGTTGAAGCCAAAGCCCGAGGGCTTCAACCCTGGGAGACAGGGCTCAAGTTGGAAGCCCCGGCTTGGGGCTGAAGCCTTTGAACTTCAGCGGTGCCCCGTCTGGAGTAGTGGGCGTTGGGCTCTGCCTTCCTTCCCTCCCACCCAGGGCATTGGGCAAGGTTCCCTCTAAGCTGCCCAGCAGCACGGCCCTGCAGCTGCTCAATGAGCCCTGCCCAGGGATTCAGGGCTGCTGCACATGGATCTGCCTGGCTGGGGGAGGGGCACTTCTCAGCTACAGCCACAGCTCCCTGCTGAGGACAGAGCAGCAAGTCTCTCCCCGCCAGTGTCTCCCCCAGTCAGAGCTAGGGAAAGAGAAACAGAGGAGTCTGTGGTGTAGCATCTGGGGATTCAGGCTGCTGTAAATATTCCATATGTGCCAATTTGCAATTAATCAACCAATCACATTATAGCTGGTCTGAAGGTTCTGAGAGGGGGAGCTTTTTGTTCTTGTTTTTGAACCCTAAACAAAAAATGAGAAAGCCTCTCAATAAAGGACGGTTTTGTTTTCTTTTGATTTGTGGCAGACAGGTACCAGACTCCAGGCCAGGGAAAGAAACAATTTTTTTCTTTCAGAGATAATATTGCTAAACACCAGAATTTCTAGGGCAGCATTTATCCAATGTGTGTGCTGGCATATCTGCACAAAGAGAGGGAGTCTTGGGCAAAAGATATGCAGTTTATGCCAAATCCTGCGTAATAATAATAATACTTAGCAATATTTAATGTTTTATATCTTCAAGGAGCCATGCAAACATTGATATCATCTTAGAAGTATAATTTCTCTTACACACTTTTATTCCACATTTGATGCTATATCTACAGAATAGGGAATGGGCTGGTCAAAAGTGACTATTTTTCATCAACTCTTTAAGACCTGTATATGCCACTGATTGAAACAAGCGGATCTGGAGCTTTTCTGTATGATTATACCCAGCCATAGTTATACTATACTAGCAAACCTCTTTTTGCTCTGCTACAAAGATGAAAAACCAAAATGGCAAGCTAATGCATATTTAACAACTTATGTCCTACCCAATGGAGAGGTCATTAGATAAAAATAAATAAAAATATTATATTTAGCTGAACTCGCATCCTCTGGCTCACATTATTTCTAGTGGTCACACTGCTGCAGAGCAACTGGGTAAAGCAATATAGGATTTTAATATTTGGCTATATTTAATGTCAAATTTCTTCATTACAGTACATTAGAAGTATTATGACTAAGTAAGAGTCTGTCAGCATTTTCTGAACTTTAAAACATCAATAAAAATTATTCTGTAAATAAACAGGTCAACTAATTTGTATAATTATTAGCTTTTAGCACAAGATATGGTAGCTAATAGTCCATATATCATGTTTGAGACACCTGCATTCTCTGGAATGCAGGTTCAAATCCCAGACAGAGCCGACTTAGCTCTATATCTTTCTAGGGTAATTAAAGGGTTACTAAGTGAATCTTTTGGATAAGAGACTAACAAATGGGACCTGTTTACTCTAACTGGTCATTGATCTCATGGTGCCGACTGGGAGAACAGGGTTTATCTCTGCACACAGTATAATGTGCTGTATGGCAATTAATTTTCTGTCTTACCACCATGTAAGTGCTTGCACTTCAAAGTTCAGAAATAATTCTTGGGCAATTCACTTAGGCATCCTTTGTGATGAAAGGTACCATATGAATAGTTAAACTCTGCACTGTTACTAAATTCAAGTGCAATTCCACCTGCATTTTGTCCAGACTCTCTTTTTTTTGTCCTAATTACGTATTCAGCGGAGAGAAAATTAAACTACAATGAAGATATTTGTGGATTTATTCTGCAAGATGCCAGATACCTCAATGTCCTCAAGGTAATTTTCTGGCCCCATCATTATAGTATCTAGTTGTACAGTGTAGTGGAAAATGAGGGCACCCAGCAATTTACAGGATATTAAACATCATACTTAACAAAACGACAACAAAGAAATTCCAAGATCACCTCTGTTAACTATTGAAAGGGACTCTGAAAAATAGCCTCTCTTACCATATCCAAAATGATATGCATTTATATTGCCTTTCACCCTAAAGAAGGGATGGAGAACCTAAGTCGTGGAGAACCGGATGCACCTCCCATCTTGACTGGATCCAGCCCCCCGAGGCTCAGGGCTCCCCCCTAGCATTGTGGAGTCCATGGGGCAGGAGCACACAAAATCTACTAACCCGAGCCCCACTAGGCTCTGGTGTGCAAGTGGAATGTGGGGAGTGTCTTTCTCGTTCTCAAGTCGGAGCCACATCAGTGAGGATTTGAGGGTTTTTTGCTTGTTTTGTTTTGTTTTGGGTTTTTTTCTCACTTGCGTATGGCCCCTGATTGATTTTGCTTTGGGTCAGCGGCCCCCGACCTAAAAAAGGTTCCCTTCCCCTGCCCTAAAGGATCCTGACATGCTTCACAAGCTTAATGACATACATACATCATCAGCAGATTGTAGCCAGCTCAAGAGTGTCAGTCATTCAAACAACTGGTGCAAAGAGAAGCCACAGAACAGTGGCCAAGAGCACTATAAAAATGCGTACTTTTACAGAAAGTCTCAGAGGAGTAGCTGTGTTAGTCTATATTTAAGTAGGTTTTACCCCAAAAAGCTTATGCCCTAATAAATCTACAGGTTGGACCTCCCTGGTCCAACTCTCTTGAGCGGTCCCAGACAAGGGAGTTTGCCAGACCAGGGAAGGCCTGGGGGGAGGAGGTGGACCAGCCTCTTCACTGGGCTCCTCTCCCCAGCTCCATGGCACCACTGCCCTCAGCCCTGCAGTCTCTGCAACCCCATGAACTTTGGTGGCCCTGCCAGCCATAGCAGCTCCGGTGGTGGCCCTGAGGGTGCTTGCAACCCCACCAGCTGTAGGCTTTGCAGCTGCTCCCCCTTCCTGGCTCCACTGGCTGCGGGGTAGGTAGACCCCCACCATACAAACTCTGTCCTCCCCACCAATTTCCTTGCCCCACCCACTATGGGCTCTGCACTCCCACCCCCACTCTGCAGACTCCAATAGCCCCACTGGCTTCTCAGCCTGGTGCCCCATGGACTCTGCTGCCCCTGTCGACCGGCTCTGCTCCCAGTGGCTGGCAACCTCTGTGCTGGGGCTTGCTAGTCCACAAACATCTGTGGTCCTGCTGGACCAGAGAATACCGGACCACAGAAGTTCAACCTGTATTTGTCTGTAAGGTGCCACAGGACTCCTCATTGATTTTAAAGAACGTGCCACTCAGTCTTAATGTCCTAAGAGATAAAACTCAGTTTTGGCCTTTACAAATTGATCTAAAAGACATACAGATTCTTCAAAAGACTCACAATTCAGTAAAGTGCATCACAATCCATGTGTCTCCTTTGGAATATGAAGGGCTGAGTCAACTCTTCCAGAAATTGAATTTGAGCTACAGACCTGCTTCTAATCCCAGCTAACTTGGTTTTAAACCTTAGTAACTCCATTGACTTCAGCTGAGTTACTCTATGTTTACTCCACTGTAAATTAGAACAGAATCAATACTCAGTACAGTAGGTCAAATTTTTTCATTCAAGATGTAGAAAATGGCCTTTTCATCAAAAAACAAATTTCCACCAGAAATATCAGTTTTTTTCAGGTTTTCCAAAATTTCTAAGTTTTTTCAAACCTGAAATGATATTGGCCAGAAATAAATATTAACAAGTTACCAAAATTAAAAGATTTTGGCCAAAATTTTTTCACCAGAATTTTTCAGCTTCCAGTTGCTGAAAACTAAAAAATTACCAGTTTTGGCAAAAAATTTAAAGAAATTTAGTGGAAAGAAAAAATCTTTTTCCAACCAGATCTGCCTGTAACTCTATTTTCATCAGATCTGGCTTGCTCAATTTAATATACTGGGCTGTCTCTTCTACAGGTGTTTCTACTAATGTTCTAAAAGTGCCATCAAGAAATAGAAAAGAAAGCTTCACAGGCCAGGACCTGATCTTGTTTCCATTAGTTTTTGCCATTGTCTTGGAAGCAAATTAAGGCCCATTATGTTTTTTTCTTTACATTGCACTTTTAAAATAACATCTCTGTGCACAAAACATATAGGCTACATCTAGACTGGCATGATTTTGCGCAAATGCTTTTAAAAGTTTTTCCGTTAAAAGCATTTGCGGAAAACAGCATCTAGATTGGCACGGATGCTTTTGCGCAAAAGCACTTTTTGCGGAAAAGCGTCCGTGCCAATCTAGACGCAGTTTTAGGCAAGAAAGCCCCGATCGCCATTTTCGCGATCGGGGCTTTTTTGCGCAAAACAAATCTGAGCTGTCTACACTGGTCCTTTTGCCCGAATGGGAGCGTCAAAGTATTTGCGCAAGAAGCATGGATTTCTTACATTAGAACGTCAGTGTTCTTGTGCAAATTCAAGTGGCCAGCTGGCAAGTTTTTGCACAAAAGCGGCTGTTTTTGTGCAAAATCATGCCAGTCTAGATGCAACCATACTGTTATTTGGGAAGCACATAAAGTAATATAACATTTTGGAGAGAGAGAAAGAGAGAGGTGAAATAAAAATGATAGCTTTATGATAGCTCCAGCAAACCATGCCTAATAAGGTCAGATAGAAGCCATTTTTAGGTAAAACAAATAACAGCCTTAAAATATTTCCCTTCTGCATTTCAAAACAATATCGTATCCTAAACACAGATAACTAAATTGGGGGTCAGAGATTATTGCTTAAGCTAGTTAACATGCCCGCCAGTACTTTGTTACAAAAGGCGCCTCTTGTCTCCTGCTTACAACAAATGCCAACCATGCCCAAGGCTGTAGATAACGAAGGTTTTTAAATGGTATGAACTAATTTGAAATTCCCCTTGTGCATCTCATGCAGAGATAAAGCCAGAATATAATTTATGATTGACAGGTTAATATTTGGCTAACAAGCTGTACTTTCAGTTCATCATAATTTCCACTAGGAAATGTGTAATAAAATAAGTGAATGCACAATCCATTTCTGCCCATCCTCCCCACCAGCCCATTTACTGTGTCATGTTTTCATCCCTCCCATTATTCCCCAGGACTAAAACATGACACAGTAAATCCCTCCCATTATTCCCCATGATAAATAAAAACAAAACTAGTGTGGTACAAATCTGAAAACATCTAGATGTCATTATAAAGAAGTGAAATACAAAACTAAAGAAAAAATATAAACCATTCAGGTTTTTGTATACAGAATATTCATGGCCAATTTAATCTCACATTAGGCAATATTTATTGATTGCCCTTAAAAATATTCTAAAAAAACCTTAAAAAACAATGAATGGTTTAACAGCACCTTAAAGACTAACAAAACATGTAGATGGTATCATGAGCTTTCGTGGGTACAACCTACTTCTTCAGTTGTACCCACAAAAGCTCATGATATCATCTATGTTTTGTAAATCTTTAAGGTTCTCCTAGACCATTCATTGTTTTCTAAATGTTTCCAGTTAAAGACTAACTTGACTATCCCTCTGAAAGCTTTTAAAAATATTCTAGTTACTCATCAATCTTTTCTTTAAGAATCTCACCAAAGTAGACTACCGTAGTAACTCAAAACTTGCCATCCACTAAGAAGTGCTAGTACTTGGATTGGAAGTCCAGTTGGAATAAAACTAAAGTGCACTATATACATATTTATATTTCTTTTAGCATTCCTGATCAATTGGTGAAGTTAAAAGTGTATCTAACACATATTGATAAAAATGCTTGAAAGGGTTCACAAGGATGATTTAGGAAGCTAAAGCTATTTAGCTTAACCAAGAGATGAGAAGTAAGAGGTGATCTGATCTGAATTCATATATACCTACATGGGAATAAGATATCTGGCTGTGGAGACAAAGTCATAACAACATCCAGTGGCTAGAAGCTTAGGCTAGACAAATCCAGACTAGAAATAAAAACACAATTTTTAACAGTGAAGGATAATTAACTTTTGGAACAAGTTAGCTTAGGTATGTGGTGGGTTCAATTTAGGATAGATTATAATGATATCTTCTGGCCTTAAAAATGTACAAATCACATAGCTAAAATAGTGAAATAGGACATCAGATACTAAAATTTCTATCCACTCACTCTCCATTCTTTTTATTAATGCCTCTTAAATATAGCGGCCAAAATGCATTGCTAATGCATACCTATTCTTAACATCCCACAAGTTTTGCATGTGTGGGTTTCTCATCTCAAACATGGCCCCGCTGTGTGATTTGAACTAATGTCAGACTTGCTCAGATACTGTGTGTGATAAATCACTCTTGTGGTTGTAGCTTACAGAAGAAAGAAAAAGAAAGAAGGAAAGAAAGGCTTCCTCTGATGTTCAGTCTCAACAACCTCTAATTTTGCATTGATGCAAACTAATAATAAAGTTACTTCTGCATTTCCATAGTAATTTCCATACAAAGATCTCCCAAACCTTGGATACTCTCAATTCCCTTATGTTATTTTCTCTTAGGACATGTCTACACTACATCCCTCTTTCGAAAGAAGGATGTAAATTAGACAGATCAAAATTGCAAATGAAGCTGGGATTTGAATTTCCCGCACATCATTTGTATAATGGCGGCCATGCAGTCTTTCGAAAATGGGTATTTCGAAAGTGAAACCACTGTCTAGATGCGGTTCTTTCAAAAAAAAAAAAAAAGCCTTTTTTCGAAAGATTCTGTAAACCTCATTTTTTGAGGAGTACAGGATCTTTTGAGAAGAAGGCAGTTTCATTTTTGAAAAGCCCTTTTTTGAAAGAACGCGTGGCCACCACTATGTAAATGAAGCACGGGAAATTCAAATCCCGGCTTCATTTGCATTTTTGATCTAATTTACATCCCCCTTTCGAAAGAGGGATGTAGTCTAGACATAGCCTTAGTAGTGCATGTCAATGATCAGAGAAGACCCAGGGCAGGGAGGATGACCCTTGTGAAAAGCAATTTATTCTTTCTGTGCTGAAGTTCCCCATCGTAAAATGGGAGAATACCTCCTTACTTCTCTCAGATGTTGTGAGGCTAAACCTAGTAATACACATGAGATGCTTAAGATACAATGATGATAGGAACAATACAAGTAGATGGGTAGAGGTTTAGAACAGTGGTATTGCAAGTAAACACAATTAGAATCAAAATAAAGTTTAAATAAGAGGTTAAATATCAGCCCATTCTGTGAAGCAATACTATTTATATTTACACAGTAATCAATCTTCTTAAAATAGCTTCAAATGGCATTTATTGGAAGAAATAAAGGATTTTCTTTGTTATGTAATATCTTTCATTATATTATGCACTCCAGGCTAATGCTAGTTAGAAAGATTTGCACCTGGGTATTGCTCTGTGTAGTTTTGATACCCCTTGCACACACCACTGAACATAGTGAAAATGCTTCTTAGAGCAGCAATTTACTTAAAATGGAGAAATAAATAACTATGGAAGAAAAATACAATACAACTGATTACAGTCTGCATGCCTAATGCATGCTTTCATGGCAGTATTTCAGCATGTAGCTGCACAAAACCCACTTCAATCAGTTCCTTATTATTTCATAATTATAAAGGTTATTAGCACAACAGAAAAAAGGGGATAATAGTAGGTTCTTAAATTAGCATTTGCTCAGCCTCAGACTCTGGTGCCTTAATCACTTTCTTAAAAACCCTAGCACAAATGGCATTGTATATCAAGCTTGCCCTTTCTTCTGTTGTCCAACGACAGTCTTTCAAATAAGAACCATTTTCATCTGAACTACTATAGGGAATTAGGAGAGACACACTGTGCACTATTCTGTCAGTAGGTAGTTCCTTCAAATTCAACATACTGCCCAATATGGTCCAGAGATGAAGTGTACTTTCAGGGTTTCAAAACTGTTGGCAACCCACATAACACTCCTGACTTGTTAAAATTTTAGATTTTCAACCATATTTAAAAAATGGCCTGGAGATGAGGCCTCAAGGACCTGACATTAAATAGTTTAAGCTTTGAAGGAATACACAGCAATAATCACATTAAAAATGACGATCCCATTGCATTATTCACAAGATACAAAATAGTAGCATATCTGCATTTAGCACTTAAGTCCCCAATTGATGTCTACTTTGTATAGAACTCAATGCAGGGAAATCCCACCATTTGTTACATATTGGTAGAATATGTAGCATGTGTTTTGAACTCTTTAAAGGGAGATGCCAGACAAGAGGGAAAGGAAACCATGTAGAAACAAAGTTTCTGAACCTCCCGGTTGTGACTACAGTCCCTTTTTTATAGATATATGGGAGAGAGAGTCCCCAAACCTTTTTTCTGTTGTAACATAGTATCATGGTATTGAAAAGGCCGATGATTGCTAATCTAGAGTTGTGTTCTGCAGCACAGTGTGAAGGTTCTACAGGAGATTTATGTGACAATTTGGTCCAGACACCCACTAGGGAAAACAGAGGGCCTGAACCCCCCACCCAAAAAAACCACACACATAGAAACTGAATCAACTGATTGTATACAATATCACCGTACTAGACATGTATTGAGTAAGGTCTTTTATGAAAGCAGGTGACATGCTATTAATATAATTGTGGAGTGTATGTATTACTCTATATGAGGAATAATGGATATTAATTGATATTATAGTTTAAAGACTGTGATCAAATGAAGGGGAGAAACAGGCTCTCTCCCAAACAGTAGGGAAGACAGCTATCAACCTGTCTCCAATGACATTAGGCAGTGTGGAGTCAAAACAATGGAAGTCCTATTTACACATGAATTGGTAGAGGGTGGGAAGTCCACAGGAAGGGACGAACAGCAAGAAGCCTTCCTGCTCCTCATGACAGTGTCAATGAACTCCAAGGTAATGTAAGGGGAGCAGAAAGACACCAGAGTTATCTACCACTTGCAGGATTAAAAGGACCAGAGTTCTTGAAATCACAGAAAGTTGGAGTCTTCAACCAAGGCATTTGAAGTCTCTGGGAACTAAGTTTAGGAGGGAAACCTGCTTAGGCAAAAATTGCAACGTGCTAAAATTAAGTTTTAGCCCTATTAAATCAATCAGTTTTACTTTTACTATAAACGAGGTTAATGCGTTGATTGAAATAAGAGTGCCAATTAGATTCATGAGCTGCAGTGTATTGCCCCTTTAAAGGAGTAACACTCTTTGTGTGTTCCAGGAGAGGACCGACACTTCAGAGAAATGTCTCTGGGGAACTCAGGAGTCAGAGTTCACTGTTTGTTACTGCAAGACAAAATCTGGACTGATAGGATCCTGAAGAGTTTGCTGGCAAGGCAGACAAGCTGGTGTGTCAGGGAGTTGTCACAGAGCTTAGTAGTAGCAAAGTTGTCACTTGCTGAGGCTGAGAGAGGTAACACAATAAGAGGCACTTCTGGGAACCCCAATAGGTTGGCACCAGGCGGATGGTTTTAAAGAAATTTGGGACTTGGGAAGGTGCATGGGTCACTCTGCAAAAAGTAATTGCTCAGTGGAAGCCAGGCTGTGACCTGCAAGCTTGTGTGCATGCTGCTGGCTTCAGATCTATGAATCACGGCAGCAGAGCATTGAAGGCACCTAGAGTTGCAGGGCAGGAGGTAACAGAACTCCACACTGGTGCAGGTCAAACCCCTGATACCTTTAATCTCCCAAGTCATGTGCAACTCAGATATCTTTTTGCCTCTCTTATATAACCTCAAAATTCACTGGCCCTGTTACAAGAGTCATACATTCAGTTGATTCAGTTGCTTTTTCTACAGCATCCAGACATCCTGTTTTGCCCCAGGGATGTCTGGGCCCCTGATTGTCACAACACATACTCAATATTTGTCAGTGCGGCTCAGAGGTTTGGGATCATCTTGGATGATCTTCTGCTGGTCTGGGATTCTCAGATGACATATTGGCACTTAACTCTCTTTTTCATGTACAGCTTGTGTGGAGGCAATGTTCATTCTCTCCTGATTCAGACACAGCTCTATCTACACCTCTTTAACTTCAAATGTAGATGACTGTAGTGAGCTCTACTAAGGGACTTCAGCTAGTGCAAAAAGCAGAAGCTTATATTTTGAGAGGAGGGGAACACTGTACTCTGTCCTCAGAATTTGCTACCTGTCTACTTCTGGGGGAAATTAATGTTGTTAGTTACCTATAATGCCTCAGATATGATGTGAAATCCAGATCATTTCTTTCTCTATGTCTTACTGCAAAAGATATGATCCACTGGCTAGTTCTGCCTGCTGGTTTCTGGGATCAAATTCTCAAGAACCACTTTGTAGGGTCTGTCTCTGCAGAATGTACTCTTCTGGTGTGGTACATTCTCAAGCCACATGCAAGATCTATCTGCTTGGTCAGGGTATAACTCACTTCCAGCAACAAAGTTAGTGTTTATATATATATATATATATATATTTTATTATTTATTTTTGGTGTGGTGGAAGTTTTCAAAATGAAGACTGAAGTACTTTATGGATATGTTTTCATTTTTCAATATCATCCTCAGTATAAATCATCCAGATGCCAAGACTTGAGTACCATTACAAAGTCAATCACACTTATAATTAGATTAAGTTTAACACACGTTAGATTTATTTCATTTAGTGCTGAATTTCCCAGTGCATTTCTAACTTGCAGTCTGGTTTGGTGTTTGTGTAGGCTGCATCTCTCTTGGCAGGTTCTGGTCTTTGCTTGTACTGTGCACCCAACAGAATGTGTAGGCCAATACTGAACATAATATCAGGTTTATAAATGTAACATTTACTGTTTCCCTGCCTTGTTTGTCAAATCTATTCCTTCCAAGTGACAAGAAAACCCCGAGCAACTGGAGTATTCAATAATCCTAAAAAGAAATTCAGGCCCATTAGTGTTATACTAATAAGTGTTTTCTTATTTATTGGCAGATCATATCTTACCATTAAATGTCTCCTTCCCATTGCATAAAAAGTTACATCAGCAATAATTCCTGAAAGCTGGTTCAATAAATAAAACTGGGCTCAGCTCTCCTGTTCAAAGGCCAGGTACTCTTAGTTGAATCAAATAAAAAAGCAGGAAAGCACTTGACATCCTAAAAGATCAGCCAGGATCCAGGCAGGAGAAGGGCAGGAGAAGATAGCTGCTAGAGAGAGAAGTTGGTTCATGGGAGAAGGCTGAAGACAGGAAGTCAGCAAGAGGAGTTAACTGTCTGGCATTCCCAAGCCACAGACCAAGAGTTGGAGAGCTGAAGGCAGGAGGAGCAGCAAAGGGAGATGTCTGCTGACAACTACAGGGGCAGAGAGTGGACCCAAAGATACTGCAAAAGGGCTAGAAGGAGTGCCAGATGTTCCCCTGGCAAAGATGTTCTCAGCACAGAAGCTGTGGGAGTTCAAGTTGGGAAGAACAGGGTTCACACCACTCAAGTTCTAGTCACCTTTGCCCTAGATTAAAAAGCATAATCACAAATAAAATCTCAACTATGTAAAAGGTCCTGGGACTCTAGGCCTACTACTGTGATAGCAGCAGTGGCTGAAGCCCCGTTGCCACTGGAGCCCCGTGCAGCTCTGTTCGTGTGGCACTGAGGGCTAGTTGCCCCTAGCCTCTGCCCCTTCCACCTGAGGCCCTATCCCTCAAGAGCCCCACCACATTGCCTAGAGGCGGGTGAAGTCTGTCGACCAGCCCTGTGTGTAGGCAGGTGTCCCAAGCCATTGAGGGATTACTTAATCAAACTCTAGACTGTAAAATTCACCCAGAAACCAATAGGCAACTAGCACAGATCTTGTAGTGGTGATATCATGTGCTCTCAATATACACTTCTTAAAAACATGGACTTCTTCTTTCTATAGCAGCTTCATTTTCCAGGCTGATTTAATGTGTAGCTCTCCACAGAACACACTGTAGTAGCCCAGTGTTGTGATTAAGACATGGGTTATGGTAGCAAGGTCCCTATCCAAATGAAAAAATGCACTCACCTAGCTACAGAGAACTGAAAAAAGCCTTCCTAGTCATTGCTGCTATCTAAACCTGACAGGAGCTGAGAATCTAGCAATACTCCCTGACTGAACACTGATAACACATCCTCAGGAACATATAGTCCTCATCAGATCCTCTGGTTACTTCTCCCTTCCCACCAGCATTTCTTCAGCTATATCTAGTTACAACTTCAGAAAACTACCTTTCATTCATGCTCCAATCTCTATCGCATACCCCATATACTCTACTACCACATAGTGTAATTTATCTAGCACAAGTAGTGAGTTTGGTGTCCACAATATTCAGCTCCATTTATAATTACTCCCACCTATTATTATATCGTCTGCTTTTCCCAACCTTATTTCTTGAATTATAGAATGTATAATTTTATAGCCAATGTTCTTATTGCTGAGATGATACCATGGAGATAGATGCAATATAACGATATAGACAGATGGATATGTTATCAGACTCCTAAAAGTATGACAAGTTACCAGTCAGGAAAATGTATTTTGATATCACAAGGATCCTTGCCAATCAATGAGAATGTTCAAAATGACCCACAATATTCATAAAGGAAGCATAAAATTACTAAGAGATATACTCCTTTATAGCAGAATTTGAAAAGTTTCTCTAGTTTGTCAGACTTCTGAGGAATGATCTTACTGACGATATTTCAAATATACCCAATACAATAAATAAACAATTGCAAACATCTGTTACATAGCAAATCCCTGACAAAGGCCTTTTTACATAAAAGCCTTTCTTTCAAATACAATAAAGGGTGCTAAAACTGAGGCACTTTAGCAAAGAAAACAGTATTATTCCTCCACCCTGAGAAACCAGCATATAACTATTGGAGTAGCTTATTTCTCCAAGTGGGAAATAGTAATACATGTTTAAATCTCTACACAGGAAACAGTTTGGACAGATAAAAGATGACAATTCTCAGAAAGACCATATCTCTCAGATTGCTGATAATAAAAGCAATAAGACAACAGGTGCTGTTCTACCAAGCCCCCTTAATATTTTGAGGAAACAATCTTGAGAGAAAGAGAGAGAGAGAGAGAGAGAGAAATCTACAGAGAGAAAGAGAAAGACAGAGATTACAGAGCTGGGAGTACTGTTGATTGTGGTAATTGTGCTATATGAACTGGGAAAAGTAAAATTGCCATTAATGACCAGTAGTTGTAGTGAGAGAGATACATATACAGCACAGCAGTGTGAGGTCTTACTTTTGGTAAATTGTGCTTTTCAGTTGCTTCCTCATTAAAACAATTTTCTACCCTTGCTTTATTGATCTTTAAAGGATACAGGAAAGATGATGTGAATAAATATTAAAGGGTCTGGCTTCACAAAATACAAAGGTCAATATGAACCAAGCCAATAATGAAAGCAAAGGATTTGAAGCTAGTGAAATATTTAGAAGGCAATGAATAAATTACTGGAAATATACCTTAAGCTTTCTCCGCATGCCTACTGTAACACAATGCTTCTGCAGTTTGCTTTCAAAGTATGCTTTTGCATTTAATCTCTGACATATTTCAGCACTGTTGTTATGCAAGATGAGGAATCATTCATTTTAACATGATCCTAAGCATATTACCACAAAACAGAAAGGATCCCATTTCACTTATTACCCAATTAATAATCTCTACAGTATAAATCATTTGCAGCCCCTTGCTGCATACAAAACATTTATGGCTGAATCTGAAATTACACATGTATTAGAATCTCTTAAAAGGTATTAGTAAATGCTTCTCATTTTAGCATTATTTTCCCCTCCTGCTACAAAAGGTACAGGATTCATTCTTTCTAACTGATAATAAAAGCTGGTTCAGAGCCTCTTTGAAACCACAACACTGACAAAAAACGAAGGAAACTTTAGCTATGAACAATCACTCACAGCATTATAGTAAATAATTCATTGCTGCATTTTTCTTTTCACCTCATATTGTGCCACTAAACAATTGAAATTGCTGTAACCCCCACCTAAAAACCACATAGGACTACTTCTGAAAGCAAAACACATATTAAAACTACTACGCAGTTCTACCGAGTTTATCTAATAACAAGGTTAGCTCAGCTGAAGCCACATCACTCACCGAAGACAGAATTTGCTTGAAAAAAGCAGAGAAACCAATCACCAAATGCAGCTTCTCAAGATTCTTAATGCAAGATTCTTCTGTCTGCTGTTCAGTTCACACTTGCCTTTATAACTAAGCAAACCAACAACATTCAATTGCTGAATGAATTATAAAACAGTAGCTCCCAGACTCTCATATTTTACATCACAGGGGGTGGTCATCCAGCACACACACTGCCTATGTACATATATTGTTATAAGTCATCCTGATAAACACATCAGTGCTGGCAGAAATGACAGTAATTGGTGCTCAGGATGTACAAGCACAAACCAATAGCATACACTCCCTCCCTCTGCTCTATGCAACATCATCTCCACCTGTCAATCTTCGCACCTTGTTAAGGTGGAATCTTCAGCTACAGTTCAGGGTGGACATGTGGTTTCAAATTTTGGAGGAAAATCTAATATTTGATACTAACCTAACATTCCTTAAAACAATCTGCATGGGTTAATATTAAATGTACTTCTAATAATTGAAAGACATGCTCTTCTAGCTCTTTTATTACAAAAAACCTTTCATCTTTCTTAAAGATAGAGTTCTTGTACTATGACTGATAAACCCAACATTTATAATGTCTATTAGTATGAATGACAATTACTGGATATTTGAGGGAGAACAGCCTTCAAAATATCAGCCCACATAGACTCACAATTAACAATAACTTTATTATTGAAAGGGGCCATGTATACATTTCAGACAGTTCTTATTAAATATTCAAAAATTTTATTAATACCCTTCAGAATTTCACAGTAAACATTTACAGTGTTCTCAGATACTGTTTCTTAACTTTCTTTTGTTCTGCATAGTCCTTGATTTAATTTTTTAAAAATAAACAAAGCTTGAGAAGTAATATTAAACTAAACAATTAATCTGAACAATACCAAACAGGTAGTGTGTATGTGTGTATATATATACCATTATAGACGGTACAAATTACCATTTATAGTTGACCATTATCAAGAGAAACGGGTTATGATATTGATAATACCCAGTAAGCAAGTAGTCACTTAAGAGTTTTGGGTGTGAAAATTCCTTACTGATGGGAAAGGAGGAAAATTGATTAGCTGCTTACTAGAGAGAGGTAAAGAGTGAAAGGCCTATTTATTTTTGAGATCTTTATGGTTCTTTGGCTCTTAGTATTAAAAAAAAATCCTGTTAAAAGGCCCAGGGCAATTAATAATTGTTTGGTTGCTTCCTAAATGTGTATGGGAAATTTAAAAGCTTAACACACCTTTAATTTTTTACTTAAAACCCTGATCTTGCATTGAGAACTGACAGCATGGAGCCCTGCACCTTTAGCCCATTTATTTCAACAGAATCCATTCAGGCCTAGAGGTCTTGGATCCCAAGACAGGATTGGGGCCTTAATAAGAATATTATTAAAAAACTACAAATAGTCTAGCAGCACTTTAAAGACTAACAAAACCTGTAGATGGATCATGATACCATCTACATGTTTTGTTAGTCTTTAGTGTCTTAGTAGACTATTTGTTGTTTTGTAAGTTTTTCCAGTTGCAGACTAACTTGGCTACCCCTCTGAAGCTTAAGAATATTATTGATAGTATTATTCACCATTTTAGCTGAATTACAGAATTTTTGGATGTATTATACATTTGAACCAAAGACTGGCTTTCCACACCACTATTCATGTGAAAGATATTTATGGGAGCAGGGAATATGTGTGAAAGAATTTTACTGAGAATGAATTTCTCTTTCTGTTTTCCATGGGTGGTGATGCCCATTAGGGCCTGGAGAAGTCAGGATGACGCATTGGGAACCTGATCCAAATTATTTCACTCTTCATATATTGTAGAACTGCTCCAACATTTGGCACCAAGCTGAGGGAGTCTGGTTTCAAAGGTAAGCAAAATCGTTAGTGCAGTTGCTTCTATGGTTGAGTCACACTGATAACACTTAACCATACAAGTTAAGATGCATCAGATAGTTTTGGTCATCACTGGGAAGTTATTCCATGATCAGTTGGGCTGTGGAATGTAAATGCACTCTGTGGGTGGTAACCCAAACCAGAAACCCAGTCCTTCTTCTCACCATCTGTAAGAACCAACGTGTGACATGATGTGGGAAAGTGGCATCTCATTTCATGCATACTGAAAGCAAGTACCTTTAAATGTATTCCCCTTCTCTTCTCTCCACAGCTGCATAGTCTCCTCTCCTCATTTACTGCTCCTCAGCTGTTTCAGTTTGGCAGGGATAATGCACTCTATGCCAGAGCCACAGACATATTTCTCCATGTAGTACTGGCTGTTAAAATAAAGACTCCCCTGCTGAGAAAGGACTCTATGGGCGGGAGAGGGCGGGGTGAAGAAGAAGGGTACTTCATCAGTATAGTGACTTTCAGATGGCTCTTTCTGCTCCAGGACGAAACAGACAACTGAACATCAATAGCTGGATTTCCCAGTGGTACTAAACACTGGATATTCCAGTATGGGCAGAAGATTCTAAATGACAGTCACTGACTGGATGATAAGGCAGTAGGGAGATCTGTGCCACTGGATTTAGACTCATGGAGTCACATTCTATTGACTGATTTGCACATTTAACTTGCAAATTACAGCGGTTCTTTGTACAGAAGCTCAGTTGAAATTCTTGCTTTGTAATTCACCAAACAATGGTCATTTATCAGTATGCTCCTATAACCAATTTGTGTGTTTCCTCTGTGCCTTGTTTTGACCTTCCAGTTCTGAATAATTTCAGACCATAATAAGACCATTACAGTAACTGTGTTTAAAGTTACAGAGATAAATAATGTTTGGTTGAAAGAACTGAACCCAGTTACTCAACATACCCCAAAGACTCCCAAATTGTCTTTTTATTGACCAATCACAATCTTACTATCACAAAATATGTATGGTATTTTAATACAGGTTACACCTCTGAAACCTGGGATTCTCTCATCCGGCATCATTTATGGTCTGGCATGACCACGGATGTTCCTGGAAGATAGAGCCCCGGGGCACGAGGGCCAGCAGCTGGGAGCCCAGTACAATCCTAAGAGTCTGCTAGCAGCGAGGTCACAGCAGTGTTGGTGGGGCGCGATCGGGACTGTCCACTGCCTGGCAGTGGGGCTGGGACCACAGCAGCCCAAGACGGGAAGCCTGGCCAGGATGCCTCAGTCTGGGAGGCGGCAGGGCAGCAGCAGCTCGGACAGTGGCGGCGTCAGCAGCAGCAGTGTGATTGGGGCTGCCTGCTGCCCAGCAGCAAGGCCGGTGCTGAGGCCATGGCAAGCTGACAGTGTTAGCATGGCCAGGGCCATGTGCTGCTCTGCAGTGGGGCTGGGGCTGTGGCAGCCTGATTCGGCAATGGTGTCATTTGGCAGTGGGGCTGGAGCTGCCCAGCTGGCGGGCAGTAGAGCCCGGGCTGGAGCTGGCCCACAGACAGCACACCCAGGCTGAAGGAGCCAGCAGCAGGGAGAAGTAGTGGGCTGAGGGGCTAGTTTCAGAGAACCTCCTGTTGTCCAGAAAATCCCCCCATCTGGAACCAGTCAGGTCCTGAGGCAGCTGGACAAGAGAGGTCCAACCTGTACAATAAACCAGACCTCTGTGGAGTGTACCATGTAGCTGCATTTCAAGACCATAATGTAGCTGGCATGCATAATGTAAAGGTTGTGGTGTAACATACTCTTACCCTTCAGTGGGTGATATGCCACATGGCAAGAAATGATGAAACCCTTTTCCTTAAAGGCAATTTATATTGAATCATGCTGACTTATACTATCTTTCTATTGAAGTATTGCTATAGCTGCCATTGCCACAGAGTTTAAGAGCATGGTGCTCTGTAAAATATTAGTATTTTGTCATTCAGGAATACGTTCTTGATCAATTACATGCATTCATTTCAGAATCCAGAGTCCCCAAATCAGTGTCACAAATACCCATTTTGTTTCTGAATGCTAGATTTCACATTCAAACTCTGATTTTGCTGAAAGATGTGTGAAAGCCATGTGTGGCTGCCAAACCGTGTTCTCTTGGCTGTACATCTGAGGAGGCTCAGGAGCGTAACTTATTTCTTCAAAATTACTTCCAACGTACAAACTGTAAATTGGCTCCAAATCTGCCTTCTTCAGAGTGCATATTAGGAATGGTTTAAGAATGAAAAAAAAAATAAATTCCCAGTTGTTTCCTGAGATTCCCATTCCTGCTATATAGGTACTCAAGAGATACACTGATTCTATCCAAAGGATTACACATCAAACAATATAGTAGATACTCACTTCAGTATCTTGTTCTCAAGTATCTTGATATACAGGAGTCCAAATAAAACAAATGGGTGCAAACTGAATTGATTACTGGGCCATCCAGGACAATATGCACAGGCACTACATCTCATACAACTGACCTTGATGACAGCAAAGATAAGTAGGAATAGATTATAGACGTTTTTAGTACAGAAATATTGACCTTTGCCCCTTTAGCTACATTCTATTATAAGGGTTCATGATACCCACTTGTACATAATGAACAAATCATATAGCAGAAGAATTCCTCACTAACACTGAAGTTAAGTTCCTTTTTCTTCAAATGATATGGCAACAAACTAAAAACAAAATACATTTGTTTAAATCCAAATCCAAAATACATTTGGATAAAACAAAATACATTTTCCACACCATAAACCTGAATAACTCATTGTCACAAGATATCATTGAGGCCAAGAGTTTAGCAGGATTCAGAAACAGATTGGACATTCATATGGATAACAAGAACATGCAGAGGATTATGGTAATAAAGATTAAATTACATCAAAATGTTTTGGAAAAGATACAAAATCTCATACTTCATAATACAGGCTTGGCACTAATTTGGGTTAGGAAATAACTTTTGCTGTGAGCAAGTTATCATAAAATTCACTAGGGCAGGGTTTCTTGGCCCTTTGTCCGCAGCACCTTGTATTGGCTAGACAGAGAACTGGTCTGACCAGCATGGCAACTTCGGTATCCCTGTGTTTTCTTATTTAATACACTAGGGTTTATATTTTAGCTCTGTCTAACAAGTCCAGATCTGATACACTATGAAAAAAGGCAAATCTAGAAGCTTGAAGATTAATGCACAATTTAAGATTTAGCCTAACCATAAGAAGGATGAGGGGAGATATGTTTGCTCTCTATGAATAGATCAGAGGGATAAACACCAGGGAGGGAGAGGAGTTATTTAAGTTAAGCACCAGTGTGGGCAGCAGAACAAATCAATATAAATTGTCCATCAAAAAGTTTACGCTTGAAATTAGACAAAGGTTTCTAACCATCAAAGAAGCGAAGTTCTGCAACAGCCTTCCAAGGGGAGCCGTGAGGGCAAAATACCTAACTGGTTTCAAGACTGACTGTAAGGTCTTGCCCACATGCTCAGAGTCTAATGGATCACCATATGTGCAGCTGGGAAGGAACTTTCCCTGGATATTTGGCAGAGAGCCTAGGGTTGAGGGTTTTTTTGTCTACAACATGGGGCATAGGTCACCTGCAGGTGTAAACTAATGTAAATGGTGGCATGATTCAGTATTTCAGGACTTCAGTAACTCAACCAGAGGGTACGGGGCTATTATAGGAGTGAATAGCTGAGGTTCTGTGACCTGCGATGTTCACAAGGTCAAATTAGCTTATCATGAGGGTCTCTTCTGATCTTAAAGATTATGAATCTATGAGTCTTAGCTGAATATATCCTGGAAATGCATATCAACAGTCAGATATAAATCAGATGTAAAATATGACTGCTGCCTTACCTGATACACATTTATGAAGACCATTCTATCCAGTAGAGGTCAGCTGTTTTCACACAGAATTTCAGATGCATGCTTTCCAGATAACAATAGAACAATACAGGATCAAAGTGTACTATTACACATGTGCGTGTACAGAACTCCCTGAACAAGCATTACATTCCAGTTGAGATCAATTACAGCTCTGAAATGAATATATCCCTAATTCTGCTGATTGTTTTTAGCCCATTAAAGGCATTCAAATTTCAAATTTTGAAAATCTGCAGTTTGACTATGGAAGAGAATTTGAATTTGTCCCTCCAGAACTGGTTAAGAAAATCTATTATCTTAAATGGAATCAGATGCAAGAGTTTGTTGCTATAAGAGACCCAGTGCTTTGCAAAAATAAGCAGTAGTTATCAAGTAAATATAATTGCCACATTAAGGATACAGAGCAATTCATTTTCTCTCAATGCAACCTACTTATGATTCCCTTTAAGAATAATTTTGAAATAGAAGTTTCATTTTTTTCAAAGAATTAATTTTGATGGGTACAAATGATTGCAACTGCATATTTAGATTAATCAGTAAATTAGTTTACACAAGGCTTTGAAGATGTAAAGCACTGTATGAGTGCTAACATTCCCTTTCCCCTGAAAGTGTAAAAAATGCCAAAAGAGCTCAAGCCTTCATCTCAAATGATGAGTATTCAGCAAGTTAACTGTCTTAATACAAGTTCTGAGATATTGACAAAGTGAATTAGGGGGGTAGTCAATAATACCTAAATGAACAGACACCCAAGAGCGTGACTCCAGCTGATCAAGGTCAACGCAATAAACAAGAGGAGCACGTTTTGCTGGTTAAAAAGGCTGCCTCATAGTTTAAGAATATAGTCTGCTTGATTAGGAAGAAAGAAGAGCACAAGAAGAGGCAGGAAGGACAAATGACAGAGCTACACTCCCTAGACACCAGCCTTTTAAAGAATGTTCTCTGAAAAGTCATTTCTGACATCTCCAGAATTGTGGCCCCATGAGTCTTAAATGTTATATCAGGCCATTTAAAAGCCTATGGATTTTTCAATATCAGTCCGGGCCTTTCCACCACTACCTTTCTTCTACATTGTTTATATCAACTTAATTACTTAAAAGAATTGGGAACTTGGCTGATATGGTTCAGGGGTAGCTCTTTAAAATACTCTTTCATTTGACCTTTAACTCTTTGTGTTCCATTGTTTTCATTATGTTGCTTCATTTAAAAACCAGATGAGATACATACCTGGTGCAAAGCAAGCTAAATGATAATTATGCTGGACTGACTATAGCAACGAGCTGGAAAAATATCCAAAAACCCATGCCGTATTAAACAAAACATTAGATTCAATTGCACAGCACACGGCTCTCCTGACATGTATCTGTGTTGACAAATGGAGGTCCCAGCACTCTGTTCTTCATAAATGGGGGAAAAGGGATCTAACATACAGGGGATATGTTTACGTGGAAGGAAATAATGGAGCAGCTTGTCCATATGCATACTACACAGGCCCACCAACCAAGGATTGGAGAGTGAAAGGGGCAACTGCCCTGGGACCTGGCTATTCTAAAGGGCTCAGGACTCCCAGCTGCCACTGCTACTACTGCAATCGGGGCAGCAGCTGGAGCCTTGGGCTCTTTAAATCTCTACTAGAGTACTGTGACACACACTCTGGGTGGCTCTAAGAGCTGGGCTGGGGAGAGGTGGAGCAGCATGGTGTGTTCTGGGTGGCACTGAGGTCTGGCTGTACTGGCCCTGCCCCTTCTTCCCAAGGCCCTGCCCTGCAGAAAGCATGGAACCGATCCCCACCACATTTTGTCCAGTGGCCCAGCATGGCTGGGGGGAGGGACTGGTTCCATGCCCATGGGTCATGATATAGGCAGCCCCACCTTTCCTCTACCATGGCAACTTGCTATGGTAGCACAGAAAATGTGGTAAGTACTTTTAGAGTAAGTTTTCCCCTGCTTTGTTTTTTTCTTCAGGAAAGAAGAAATGGGACCAAATGACTAAGGCCTGAGAGAAGAGCGCAAATACACAATCCAGTTTTTCCTCTCCCTAGTCTGTGAAGGTCACTTATATCTTTTGATTGCCATTATTCTGTAATCACTCCATCAAGATATTTGTAAGACCATCAAAGTGAGACATTATTCAGAAAAAAAAGGAAGAAATAACTACTTGTTGGGATATGATGGCAAACTCTCCCTCTTCTATCTCATAGAACTATTTTGGAGCTCAGCTCAAATCATGCATTCTTCCTAAGGCTTCTGAAACTGTAGAAAGTTAAGGCTTGGCTCTAAAGCAAATTAATTAATTTAGCTTCCACCGAAGTAATTTTTGTTAACTATGCTTGGTGATGCGCTAGTGAGCTTTCTTCTGGTGGACTTTCATATCCAATTTCTTCAGACTGTTTACAGGACACTCAGCAGATAAGAATGGCAATTTTTAACCTAGATACTCCAGCCTTAGCCTGGAGAATATCCTGTGACTGTGAATGGGAAAAGACACATTAATCACATCACACTTTCAGTTATTTTTAAATACTTGGCAATTAGCTTCTACAGACACCGAGCTGAATGTAGCCATCATAAGGGGAAGTACATCTAATGATTAGCAGAGGAACTTGGACTCATTTGTTTGATGCCCATCTCTGTCCCTGAACCAGTCACTTATGTCCTGAGGATTAATTAAAATTGGCAAAATACTTTGATATCCTGTCAATTTAAGGGTCTTTATTGATGGCTATTATTACTATAAATATTGGGATAACAGGACAGGAGTGATTTGATTGATCATCATTAACTAATATCACAAGGCTTACCAGGAAATGAATAGAGTCTTCATGTTTTAAAACTAGCATGTCCTGATCACATTATGGTGTGTCTAAACTACACCCCTCTGCTGACCGAGGGATGTAGATTAGGCACATTGCTATTGCAAATGAAGTGGGGATTTAAATATCCCACGCTTCATTTGAATAGACATGGCCGCCGCTTTTTGCCACTGCGGCACTTTACCGGCAAAAAGTGGCAGTCTAGACAGGGATCAGTCAACAAAGAAAGCCTTTTCCAACTGATCCTGTACACCTCGTGCAACAAGGCATAAGGGATCGGTCGGAAAAGGCTTTCCTTGTCGACCGATCCCCAGCTAGACTGCTGCTTTTTGCCGGCAAAGTGCCGCGGCGGCAAAAAGCGGTGGCCATTTCTATTCAAATGAAGCACGGGATATTTAAATCCCCGCTTTATTTGCAATAGCAATGTGCCTAATCTACATCCCGC
The DNA here is from genome assembly GCA_032595735.1 of Pelochelys cantorii. NCBI lineage: Eukaryota > Metazoa > Chordata > Testudines > Trionychidae > Pelochelys > Pelochelys cantorii. The sequence continues at coordinate 23,440,736 of CM064326.1, forward strand.
TGTCGGGAGAGGGGTGTAGTTTAGACACACCCGAGCCTTACCCATCTTTCTAGTGCTTCTGCCACTCGGCAAACTGGTCTCCTTTGCGTATACTGTGGAGGAGCACTCCTGTTCAAACTATCTCTCCTGTGCTGGTTTATTGGCCAGACATCTGAGTTGCAGCTCAGCAGTAGAGAGACAAGTCATATGGGGAGTGAAGGCTAGGAACAATAGAAAGGATTAGGCAGCAGGAAGGATGAGGATAATTCTCTTCAGTTAAACATCTGAAACTATTGCATCCTCCCTTCTGCTAGAAACCATCTCTTGATTCCAAACACAGAGTCTGAAATGGTGAAGAACTGAAAAATAGACTCATGGTTAAAGCACTCACTTAGGATTTGGGAGCTCTAAAGTCCCTGCTCTTCTGCATGCTTCCTTAGGCTAGCCTTCCTCTGTCTCCATTCCCCCTTTGCAAAATGCGGATGATAATATTTCCACCCCTCACCACAGTGTTGTTAGTATAAATACATTAAAGACTGAGATATGTAGGTTTGTATAGCAGTGTTGGTTTCAGGATTCTAGAAAGACAAGGTGGATGAGGTAACATCTTTTATTCAACTTTGTTTCTCAAAGATTGTGAAGCATCCAGACACTACAATGATAAGGGCCATGTAAGTTCTTTAGACAGATGCAGTAAAACCCTAAAACAACCAGTTTTATATGGGTAAGAAACACTTCCTGCCTTTCAAATAAGGCAATGATTTTTAAAACCATTTCACTCTGCTTTTACCCATAATTAGAAAAAAAAATAGATTCTCTAAAAATTACATTTCAAATAATAATACGTGCCATTTTAAAGGACATATGAGGACACAGAAAAAAAAGTAACACTTCTGCCAAGAATGGATGCATATTAACATCACTTGTTTTAGCTCCAACCCAAAAGCACACATTTATATTCCTTTTAAAAATAACTCCATTTGGAAATAATTAGAAATATCACATTGCTATGAGAACAATAAATTAATAAAGTAATTTTGAGTTGAACATATATAAAGTGGGTAATGAATTACCCACGCTGTTTTGTTTCTCTCTCTCTATCCCCAAAAGGGTATTTAGTAACAAAAATGCATAAAATGTAATATTATGAAGAAATTGGATGATTTTCATGACAGACAATATGATCCCTCAGATGAAGAATGCGCTCTCTACAGCTGTACAAAGAAGGCTAGATGCAATTAACATAGCTCTATACTGTGATCTTAACTAATTTCATACATTAATTCCGATAGCTGCATAGCACATGTCATGGGAAGGGACACTTACATGGCCCTGTGGATAGCATGATATTCCATTACATCATCAAAACCAAAGACATGCATATGTACAGTCCTCGCAAAAGGTAATGTCACCACTATTTTGATTGCATAAGGTGCCTTAAATGAGCAAAGAGAGCATGTCTGTATTTTTACTGCAATTAAAGAAACAATATTGATTAATTTCCTTGGGGGTATGCCTACACTGCAAGCTTATTTCGGAAAAAGCTCTTCTGGAAGATATCTTCCAGAATAGCCTATTTCGAAATAGAGCGTCCATGCTACAGGGAAGCCTCAAAATTAGTCCGAGGCAGGCTCCCCTAATGTGGACGCACTATCTTGATTTAGAGCCCCAGAGGTAGTGGAGAGGAATAACTTTAGAATGGCCCTGGAGAGGAGCCATTTCGATATAGCAGCAGTGGAACATCCACACACACCCTCTTCCAAAAGAGCTTTTTTGGAAGAGGCCTTATTCCTTGTGGAATGAGGTTTTCCAAAGTAGGAAAAAGCCCTCCATTATTTTGATTTTTTTTGGAAATAATTCAATTGTTATGTGGACGCTAGTACTGTTTTTCCGGAATAATAGCTGTTATTCCAGAAAAGCGGTTCAGTGTAGACACACCCGTGGAGGGCAGCACAGTGGTTTGCTGCAAATATTTTTTTTCGTCACTGAAATCTCATTGGCATCCCAGAAGACATGAAAATAAATAAATAAAAAAGAAATACTGTATTATTTTGTATTGTATAATGCAGCGTTTCTCAAACTGTTGGTCCTGACCCCCAGGGGGTCGTGAGCAACTTAGACGGGGATCGCAAACAAATTAGAGGGGGGTCGTGAGCAACTGAGAGGCTGGTTGCAGCAATGGAGAGGGGGGTCGCGAGCAACTGAGAGGGGGGTCACGGTATCACAAGTTTGGTATAATGCCAAAGAAGAGTTTAGATATTTAATACTGTTCTGCTTGAATGTGACCAACTGAGTAAATAATCTGGAGTGAATTTGTCCTCCTTTACTGTTTGCAAATTGTTCATGAGTGGCTAATGTTTTCCTGAACGTATTTATCATTTCAGACAATAACATAAATTCTTTGTCTAAAGATTAATTATGAGAAGTTTGTTACTAAGATTTGATGTTCAAAATCTGAGAAGTTCTAATTGAATGCACAGGTTATGTGCTACTGTTTGTGATCCCTGATTGGAGGAGAGTAACTCTTAAAATCAGATTTCTTGTGCAAATATTCATGTAAAATATGATGCTTCTGCAAACATTACTGCCAGTACACTCATTTGCTAGAATGTACATGGCAACTAAACATAAGTGGGGTACAAATACAGATAAATCAAGGACCAACATTTAATCAAATGGATAATCCCAGAAAAGATTTTGGAAATATTTGCTCAGCTATTCCTACAGGCCAATGAAACAGAAAACTAGCTACTACAAGAAATAAAGTCACAGGTACAGTCTTCTTGAGGTTATATACTTTGGATAGTAATACCCAACATAATGATAATGATCAACTCACTTTATATTCACTGTGATTTGTGGTGAAATGATTTCCAAATGAAGCATAAAATGCTGGATTTAATCTATAATGGCCATTAATTTCCCACTGATTGGCTACTGTAGCCCTAAAGGATTTTAGGGCATATGTATCTGGCAGCCTTCATTTCTTCTTATGTAATTTCAATAAAAGACACGTTCCCTTTTCTGAACATTTTAGTTATATCTTACAGGGAATGAGGACCAGGGAGCAATCTATGAGAGACTGAAATTGGTCTTTAATACTGAAGTAAAACAATGCCATTATAAAAGATATAATCATTGTTAAGAGAACTGGAAGCCAAACTGGGAAAATATTTATATGGGGGTGCTAATTTTCTGATGTATTACTATGTTTACAAGTGAACATGTTTTGTGTTAATTGATACCAAAGAATTATTTGATCTTCATGCTACATGATGAATTGTTACAGTTTGTTCAGTAGTCAGGAAATATAATTTTTTCTTTGTTTTATAATGGTCCTTTAATTATGGTTGAAAAGCAGCATATGACATCAGGGCATGCCCTATGTGTGCTGAGCATTATTAGGGCACGGATATTTTACACATCACTTGCTAAGGATACATGAAATTCAATGAAAGACTCATGAACTTAATCTTGCCAGAAGCTTGTACATCTTTAAAGCTTCATTCTGCCATATGAAAGGAGAAAATGACAAATTTATTCACTGTTTGTAGCATACTTTGCCCAATTCTTTACATCCAGAGGTCTTTGATTTTAGTCAGAATATATTAATGGGTTATTTTACATTTTGACGTGTTTCTCACATTTTTCAGAAATAATATTTGAGTGTGTGTGTGTGTGTGTGTGTGTCTACACAGTAGTATGCATACAGGGATAGGAAGCAGAGCTGGGTGGAAACGAATCATTGTATTTCATGAAGGATTTCACTATCGGGTTTCATTCCAATTAATACTGGAAACCAAAAATTTCAATTTCTTCTGTGAAAGGGAATGGAGCCCAAGTCTGAGGCAGTTGTCCTACAACTGCTGCAGAGCTGTGATGCTGCACAGCCTAGGGTTCCCAGCCCAAGGGCAATCTGCGTGGTTAGCTGGAAGCCTGATCTGCCGAGCAGTTCATCAAGCAGTCTGCTAAGAAATGAAGTGGGCAAGCTGGCAAAATCAAACCAACCAGCCTGCCTGGGTTCACTGTATCTTTAATAAAATAAGAGCATCTTTGCAAAAGATTTTAATTTTGGCAAATCAGAAAATTCAGGTTTCTCAGAACATTTCTGACCAGGTGTAATGTGGATAGGGAACTGCTCAAGGATAAATGACTGACAATATGACAATATTACTGTGCTACGGCTATACTACAAGCTACACAGTGCTTTTTTGTGCAAAAACCTCTTCCACAAAAAGGCTCAGAAGAGAAAATGCAAATGAGAGCATGACATATGCAAATAAGCGCTCCATTTGCATTTCCTCTTCCGGAAAAAGCTTGTTGTGTAAGCCGTAGCGCAATAGCAATATTACAGTACTGTATTACAAAATGTACACTATTTCCTACCTGAGAAAAAGCAGCTCCTCCAAGATCTCCAGTGTATTTTGTTTTATTACTTATAAAGTGTGAATGAGGCCCTGTGGCTGACCTTTCATCTATTTTTAACTTGCCCTTTAAGCTGTGCTATTTTTGTTTTAGAATATGCATGTTGTAAGAACTAGGGGGGAACTACAAAGGAAAATCTCTCTCTCTGCTGCTGAAGAATAACCAATTGCTTGTAAGTTATTCCATATTTCACCATTGATCTGTAACTCTTATGGGAAACATATTAAATACATAAATTGTTCTCCATACTGATTCAATATTTCCATCATAGCTTGGTATTTTGGTACATTATCCATTCCATATTACGGATAGCATTGTTTTCACTTCTGTTGAGTGGTGGTTAGTGTTTGGGAGTCCCTTCTTATTAGGAAAGACATCTACCATGCTGAGACTAAGGACAATTTCTCAGACAGTTTTAGTCATAGCACCTGCAGAAGTGCTGTTTAACACTACAACAAAGCTTCACAAGAGAGAGATGGTGTGAGAATTAGAATGGAAGGCAGGCCTTCTCTCTCAAGATGTGGCTCACACTTTGAATCAATCTGAGAACCTTATACATCTGTCTGCTAGCATCTTCCAGTTTGACTGTTCTGCTTGCAGCATTTCTGGCCTCTTCACCCTGTGATGGAAATTCCATTCCCAAGAGCCACATTTCCTATCAGTGCAAGACCCTCTTTGATCTTAGTACTGAGCAGGAATTAATTCCATGCTGAAGTTGGGTGTTAGCCCTTCATCTGGTTGTTCTGCTACACAAAGAAACACCTTCGCGAGGTTCACCCCTAGTTCACCATGTAGCTACTTGTCTGGGCTTTTTCATTCACAGCAGAGTGCCCAATCCACCCACATACCCCTTCAACACCAGTGCTCATGTGAAAGACTGGGAGTTACATTTCTCAAGAGACTCTTAGTTTTAATCCTTTTAGAGAGAATTTCATATCAAGTGTTTATATAATAAAATAATATAATTCAATAATTCAACAACATTCATTTCCTTATCACCTTTGCTGTAGTAGCATTCTATAGTGGGAACAATCGTAAATCTTAATGCGGTTGTATTGAAAACCCATTTTCAAGAAGAGAAATCTCCTGCAAAATTCCACCCCATTCACACACATATCTTGTACACTTAATGCATCCATTCTAGATTCAATGCATTCTCATTCATACTTAGTCCATGGAGTCATCTTTAAGTGGATCTAGTCTGAGCTCAGCCCACATGTGCAAAACAATAAGCATAATGAGAAAGAAGCCACCTTTTCCCTTTCCAGACTAAAATGGAGCCCAGACTTTAGAGAATACTACTACTCTGGTTAAGTCTTGACTGTGTCTCAGAGGTGAACAACCTAACTCATTGGAATCATGCAGATAGAACATTTATATTTGTTCTCTAAAATGTACATTAAAACCTGGGAAATTACAGTCTCCCATGCACATTTTGAAGCCCAGCACCTAAGAAATATTTACACAACTTTCAGCCTTTCAGTGTACTTTAAACTATATCTTAGAATACACTTCTTAAGTATAAACTATATTTATTTGGTTGAATGATACATATGTTTTTGTTAAAAGATCTATGTTACAGGTGACATTTTCAGCAAAAGGTTAAGAGAAAATTAATAAAAGATTCAGTAAATCGGGACTATAATCCTGGATTCATTAGGCTGATCTTTCCTACTTGCCAAGAAAAACTCAAGAAATGTGCGAGACAGTGATCCCTGCATGGAGGGGTATTTCCAGATTTGTTAGAGCAACACTTCAGAGACTTTCAAAGGAGGAAAGGAAAACAGTTTTAAAATTGTTTGCAGATCTATTTGCAGCAGAAGTCAAAAGAAGTAAGATAGAAAGTTCAGTTGGAATCAACTGATTTATTACACTCCAATATACTTCAGGTTTTGTGAAGGGAACTGGCTGAATGCTTGCAAATACCAGAAGAATAAGCAGATCCAGAGTCACACCAGTAGGTTGCTCTTTGTGCAGATCTCTGCAGAAGTACTTATATTTTTGAACACAAATAAACACTGGAGTTGTCCAATGGACTCTCACCTCTGTTTCATAATGTGTACAGCTGTCCTAGAACCAAGCTGAACATCAAGGCTCTAGATTCAGGAAAGCAGTACCAGTTTTCCCATTGACCCCCGCAGCCTTCAAAGCATTCCTTCCCTGGGTGTTTTGTTAAACAATGTGTTCACTTACCCTGGTGGCTCCCCAACATGTTGTGTTGCAGCCCCATCGCCTCATTAGGATTTGGTGGCTGCTTGCTGTCTGCACCCTACGCTCCCTGGTGTCATGAATCCAGCACAGTTGACACCATTCCCTTTTCACCTGCAAATCCAATTTTTCCTTCCTTTTCTCAGGTTCTTTTCCATCCTAGTCTCTTTCTGAGTTGAATGTCACTCCATCACAGAAGAGTAAATCAGGCTGGCTAAACACACAGCCAGAGCCTACATCTAGTTGCATATGAGCTGCTCCTGTGCAGCTGGCTATGTCATGCAAGAGCATGGAGGGAAGATGGATTGCTTTCACAGAACTACCGAGAGTAACAGAAGGATGAGTAGATTTTAGGTCATGCCATATTTCCTTCCCCTGATTTAATCTTCCAGGACTGACCACCCCACAGATTGAGGAATACTAATTTACAATTCTCTATCTAGACAACAGAGTTTGGACCTCCCTCATCTGGCACCCTCAGGGCCTGAGTGGTCCCAAACCTAGGAGTTTGCCAGAGTAGGGAAGGTCAATGCTCCCCTGTTGGACACTGGCTGACAGCCCCACTCCTGGGCTCCCTTCCAGGCCTTGCAGGACCAAGGATGTTGCTGGACCAGAGAGACCCAGATTTGAGACCAAATAGCAGTACAACTTCCACTTCGAGTGCACTCATGCCCAAGGTCTTCTGTCTGGCATGCAAGATCAAGACTTTCTGCTATGCAGGGAGATAAGAATTTTGCAATCAAGATTCACTACGTGATGTGAGAGGAGAATTCTGCTTTCTGTCCTTGTGTATGGCTTGTGCTGGATGGACCCTCACTCTTCACCTGGAAATCAAGGAGTTAAAATTTTTGACCTAATCTGCAAAAGTTGCCTAGATTGAAGACTGGAGCTGTGGTTGAGAAATAGAAATACTGGATATTGCAAGTGATTTGTTACCCAAGATGAACCGGTCAGCCACAAGATTAGGCAGCAAGCAATTGGCTCCCAGGTGAAGTATTAGCAGCAGTAGGGAAGCAACTCAGGGAGTTTGATGCAAGAGGAGTGATAGGCAATAGGCCCTGTCATATGCCAGCTTTGTTCTTTTTGGCTGTAGGAAGATTTTTTCCCTTTGAGGGAGTTTTGGAGTCTAAGGAACTTATTTATGTGCTATTCTTCATCTAAAGCTTGTCATATGAGGGCCCTTTTTTGCTAGCTGCCACCACACCAGCTGGTCTATCATACTTTCAGTTTTCTTACAACTGTGTACTAAACTTGCTGATAGCTTCAGCTGATGAATCTCACTGTACATCTCTGGATTTCCCAGTGAATAACCTGTCATCTTAATCAAGAACATCTGAAAATCTTGCCAACAACTATGGTGTTGTTGCCCTAGGCAAAGATCCAACATGGAGTCTGAGGAGTCCAAAATGGAGTCTTAGGAGTCCTTCTCCCTTAAACAGCTTTTCCCACCAAAACCTGTGGGGAAGAAGGCTCTGCACTCCTCCCTGTCACCTATGCACACGGCTCCAAGCCTTTGCACTCCGCACTATGTCATGCATGCGCATCTTTTCTCTGAACCCAACCCTCTTTTCTTGTGCACACTGCCCACTCTAGCTGCACCCCTCTCACTAACCCACTTTCCCACCTTGACTTCTTTATAAGCCTCCCCCTGAGGAGCATACGTGTTGTTTGGTTCTCCTTCGTCCGTCTGTGTGCATCGTTGTCTACCCCGAGGAGCCCACTCATCCATCTACGTGACCTGATTGGGACCGCCCGGATCCAGGAGAGCTATTTCGAGGGGTGAGGGAAGCCTCCTCCTATCCAGCACCTTGGGATTTTGGGACTATTATCATGGGTCCTGCTTGTGAATGGACATTCTGACAAGGGCTGGTGTCTAACGAATTACAAGCATCAGTGCACATGGAGGGCGAGGATCCAGACTGCTCCGGAACCCGGATCATCACAGCACCATCGAGGGATCTCCCTGTTGTCCTCCCTTGAGGCTTTCAAATAGCCAAAAGGTAGAAGGTCACAGGCGTCTATCACCGTTTTATTGTGAAGTATAACCCTCTGTTTACGGGACCTTTCCTATCTTCTTTTCTCTTCTGGGTTAGGGTGGGACAATTACTGTTGTTGACTGTGTTGATGATGCGTGTTTATTTTTTCTTTCAAATATATGGTTTGGCCCTAAATTTGTGTCTGGCCTGTTTATGAATCATTCCACCAGTGATAGATACGGATACCAGGTCGAATCTGGCTTCTCTGGGGAAGGCGCATTAGGCTTTGATTAATTGCCCATAGCAATTGTTTACCTCTGCCTTCCGGGTAACAGTGTGCATCTCTAAACAATAATATTGGGATTAAGTGACAAATCTTCATGACTGCTTAATTGTTTTCTACGTGTGGATTTTATTTAAAAGATGAAACCATTTAAAAATTATTCATAGTTTTGATTATTCCTGGCAGTCAAAAATGGCAAGATGGGTACAAATAATTTCCTCAAAGTCTACTTCAGTTCCAACACAGTAAGTATGAAAAATGTAATCAGTAGGCAGTATTAGGCAATTGAGATAAAAACATACTGGAAATAGGCACTTATAATAAAAAAGGTAATGGATTTAGAAAAAATATGAGAACCATTGTCATATGCAAACTGTAAGTGGAGCATGTTGAAGGCAACAATAAGGATGAATATTAGGGAGGGAAGGTGAACTTGATGATTAAACTAGGGGATGAGATGTCAGAGCTCTTGAATTCTAATCCTGCCTCTCCTGCTTACACTGGGCCAGTCAACTTATCTCTCTGTACCTCAGTCTCCCTGTCTATAAAATGGGAAAAATATTACTTCCCTATCCCAAAGGAGTGTTCTGTGGCTTAGCATGTTCAGGCTCAAATGTTAAATTGCAATTGAGCTTCAAGGAGCAGTGCTGTGCCAGTGGGAGCTCTGGCAAGCATTACACCTCAGACACAATGCCTCAAAAAGCCAATACAGGAGCAAAGGGTACTATGGCCCATCACGATCTCTCTTCCTTTTGCCCTTATCAGATATTAATGGCACCATAGGAGCTCACAAAGAGCAATGGTTACTGCATGTCTCCTTGTGCCCCTTTTTCACACCCATACTACAGCAAGCACAACTTAGCTCCAAAGCATAGTGGAGTCTGAACTGAAAGACATGGTAGACATAGAGATGATATAATTAATAATACTTTAAATATAGTAAGGAGAAAAATAGATTGAAACAGTGCTCTTTTACTTTGCCACAGCAACGATAGTAATAAAAGGAGCAGTCACACAGAACAAAGATGTACTCTAGTAACCTAGCAATGTGCATCCTTCTGTCATCTCCAATAGGATGTAATTCATGTCAGAGCTCCACGGGGCTTTGGAATAAATGTAAACTGGCAGACTTACCCCTGTGAGGGAAAAGGAAGGTACATATTCACCAACAGCGATATTCCATTCTTTGCCTTTCTTTTACTTAGTCTACCTTGTAGTTCCGTGCTGCAGCCATGTACTTATCACATGGGAGTTTCAAAAGTGCTGGCTGTTGGTCCAACCATTTCCACTGAAGTGGGATCATAGGCCAAATGACAAGAACTTCTGAAAATTCTACCTTCTTGAGGTAATAAAACATGTAATGAGACCGTGGGACTCTGATCATCTGTTTCTCTTTCTCTTAGGCCTGGACTACCATAGTAAATTAGGCCAGCATAACTACGTTACTCAAAAAAACTTAAAACACAACAAATAGTCTTGCAGAACTTTAGAGAGTAACAAAAATATAGATGGTATCATGAGCTTTTGTGGGCACAACCCACTTCTTCAGATGACTATGTTACTCAAGAATGTGAAAAATCCACACCTCAGGCTGGTGAAGTTAAGCTGACACAATTCTCTGAGTAGAAAATTCTAGGTTAACAGAAGAATTCTGTCAACCTAGCTACCACCACTCAGGGAAGTGGGTAACCATACTGATGGAAGAATCCCTCCTGTCAGTGTAGGTAGTGTGTATGCTGAAGAGCTACAGTGGTACAGTGGTGCAGTACACTTAAAATTACAGCATTTTAAGTGTCAACGTCAACATAGACTTAGCTTTTGAAAAAAGCAGCTGGTATCTCTTTGGGTCATTCTTCCTCCAAAGGCACAATTCTCTGCTAGCAGTAATGTAATAATTTGCATAGCATCCAACTGTGACATCATAAAGAGAGAGACATAACACCCACCCAATCTGAACAATCTGATAGGTTAGGTCCTTCCTCTGGATTGGTTCTCTTTTGCATTTCACACCAAATAAACATTTGTCCTATAAATGTGTTTCCTGTTACATGTCGGTCCCTGCCTCTTAGCACTGCCCTTTTCACTTCAATTTGGTCTGGTCCAGTATGTTAATTCCCACATAAAGAACAATAAACAAAGTGCATGTTGAGCTGGGTACAGTTCAGAATGTCAACCTTGTGTTTAGGCCATATACCAGTCAGGTAATTAAACTCTGTTTATTTACATTCCATGTGGGCTAGGCTTCCACTCAACCATCTTAGCACACATTAAAATTTTCAGTGTCTTCTGTATATTAGCTTTAGAACATATTCATTCAAACATGTTAGCTAACACTTTTTAATAATATGTTTTAAAACCCAGAGCGATTTAATACAAGTCGTGAAAGGTAGGAGGTCGGATTAAAGTAAGATAGTAAGATTTTATTACTTAGAGAGGGTTTGGCCCCTGTGTTAAGATGATTGAGTTGACAAACGGGCTGTCCCATAGGCTTTAACTCAACAGTAACATGTGCTAAAAGTAGTTTGAGAATGGCATGGATGATGTCTACACTGCAATAATAAAGATGAGTTTGTTCCTAACAGGGTTAGCTAATCCGTATTCACAAACTCAAGTGAAAATAGCAGTGAAGACAAAAGAAATTGGCTTTTAACATGGATTAACATAAAGCTCAGAGGCAGGGAGCTGGGTAGATTTGACAGCCCAAGATGTCATTTATTTTTAGGGCACTGACTCAAACTGTATTAGCACAAGTCTATCTACTTACATTGGCGGCTCGCTTTAGGTTTTGGCTTGAGCTGCTAGCCTGAGGTAAAAGCTAAGATGTTTTGTTGTCATTACTATTTTAACCTGAGTTAGTTAAAATGGTTAGCAAACCTATACTAAGAACCCAGCTTTTTTACACTGTAGACATGCCCTTAGTTAGAAGATGTTAGCTGACATCCATTAAAAACACATTTTTAAAACCTAGCCAAGACAAACTCTGTGTAGAGTTGTTGTGAACTGGTTAATGACTGCTAATATTTGACCCCAGAGGTGGCTTTAAATCAGCTGTACAGAAAGTGATCTTTATAGCCCTTAACTCAAAAAGTTTTTGTGAGGTTAGTTATTAGACGTGTCCATTAGGCACTTTGAGACCCTTGGCTGAACTAGAGTACAGAAATTCACAGGGCTGCAGAAAAGACTGTTGTCATTATTCTTTCCTTTCTCCTCCTCAGTCTTTTCACCTCTATTCTTTTGTCTTGTTGCTCTTTTGAGACTTTTAGTCTATTCAGTTAGTTTGGGCTGAAAGTTAATTTATTTTCTTTTTTCAATTTTGTAATAAGAAAAAAGGCATACATTAGCATATTTTTACTGCTGTAATAAAATCCCAGAATCTTTCATAAAGATGAGACTGAAGTAATGGTGAATTCTTTGCTACTCTAAGGCACACAGTTTTAAAATTTGACTTTATATAAAGTATAGTAGGGTTTTTTTTTAACTGATTCAGAATTTCATGTGAAATCTAGCCTGTATTTATTTAAAACATAAGAAAACATCTCTGAATTAGCACATTTCAGAATCCACTAACCCTGAAGAGAAGTAAATTAAAACCTTCATGTTACACCTCCACATTTATGAAATTAAAATACTATCTGCCAATAACACTGTACCAGCCATTCTGAAGACTTTTCAGACATCGTTATGACCTAAGGTCCAAACTTATTGTTCACAGGTCTCAAAAGTCTCACTTTGCCTGCTATAGTATTCACATAATCTACCATCAATGCCTTAGACTAAACTCATATCTTTCACTACATTATTAGTATCATAGTTTTATGGAAACATTATGACCAACTTTTTACAAAGTGTGACCACTGATTTAGATGCTCCAACTGAGACACTTGGGTCTGATTTCCAAAAGCACTGAGCACTCTCATTTCTCACTACAGACAATGGTTTTAGTTGCTCAGAAACTCCATAAAGCAAGCAGCTCCCAGGGTTTCCTGGTGCCACTGAAGTCAGCAAGAATTTTTCCATTGATTTCAGTAGAGCCATGATTTCATCCAAGGTGCTTCAAGTTGAGCGCCTAAATATTGAGCCAATGGCTAGACTGGACCAAAACGGTGGAATGAATTTCCCCAGGAACTAAGGGCCAACACAAGACTCCCCACCTTCCCATACAAGTGCTTCTGCTTTTGGGGAGAGGATGAGAGAATCATCACATTGCAGCCATGTAGTCATGTCACTTAATGCACAGCTGTAAGGTTCTCAAATGTTACTGTGATGATTGTAATATAAGAACCTATATTTAACTACCTCAGTACTAGCAGCCACTTTTGAAAAACCATCAGCTTTGCTTGCCTTGTGAAATTAACATTGAGAAATTAATGCTAATGGGAACAGAATGTTATGCTAACCACAGACAACATTCAGGAAAGGATTAGTCCTTTGTCCTGTTAAGACTCATCCATTTCTTAACTTTATGCATGTGAGTGGGCCTAGTAGTTGCTTCAAGTTAAATAACTATGTTTTTCCAGGGTTGGGGACTTAATTTAGTACATCCCATGGGACAAACTCTCCACTCTTACCCCACAAGAAAGAGTGATTTGCAATGAGGCAAAGCCATTCTCAGTTCAAACACCTCTGAGCACAGTGTTTATTTACTGAGAGTAGTTCCCACTAATGTTACTAAAATATATATGGAGATATACCTATCTCATAGAACTGGAAGGGACCTTGCGAGGTCATCAAGTCCAGTCCCTTGCCCTCACAGCAGGACCAAGTACCATCCCTGACAGGTTTGACCCAGATCCCTAAATGGCCCCCTCAAGCATTGAACTCACAACTCTGGGTTTAGCAGGCCAATACTCAAACCACTGAGTATCAATATCAAATACCAATTAGCTTTCATTGAGACTTAGCCTCTGATAGACCAGTTTTTAAAGATATTTAGGCACCTAATGATGCAGCTAGTCTTACACTTAGGACATGTTTACACTAGGAAATTATTTCAAAATAAATAATTCAAAATAATAACTCCCGAATAAACAAAACTGAAATAGCATATCCACACTACAGGGGAGCCTCAAAATTAATCTGAGGAAGGCTCTATTATTGTGAACGCACTACCTTGACTTAGAGCCCCAGGAAGCACTAGGGAGTAATTACTCTGAATTACTCTGGGGAGTAGTTATTTCAAAACAGTAGCAGTGGAGCATCCACACTAATGCTATTTTGAAATAACTATTCCTCGAGGAATATTGGGCTTGGTAATGTGGACGCTCTGCTTATTATTTTGAAATAAGAGGGGTTATTCCAAAATAACTCCCTAGTGTAGGCCAGGGCTTAAATTGTAAATTCTTTGGGGGTAGGGAGTATCTTTGCAGTGGTTAGCACAATGAGGTCCTGATCCACAACTAAGACGTGTATGTGCTGCAGTAATACAAATAAATATTATTAGCTTTCAGCTTCTAGCACTGATGAATGGAAAGATGATAAAAACTGCAAGATTTTTTTTCAAATTATGGGAAAAGGAAATTTTTACCCACTCGTTTCTCACTCAGAAAAGTGGATGCAATCAAATATTTTGATGAAAATATTTAAGGACCATTTCAGTCCTAAGAAAAACATCACGTTGGAAAGCAACGTGTTCAACACTTGCAAAGCAGTCCAGCAAATAAAACATTTGAGCAGTTTGTAACAGACTGTATGACACGTATCAAAAATCTGTGAACATGAACATCTTGTAGATATTGTCTATGATAGATTTGTTGATAGATATTGCGTGCTTAGAGAAGGTGATGATTATTTCCCGGCACAAATTCTCTCTCTATGCATAGTAGCACAGACTATTTTACTGAAGTGAATTATAGTGATTATGAAGTAAAATCTGCTAACCACTTCTCCGATGCGGGTATGGGACACAAATACACATGCCACATAGCCTCGCAAAGCTGATATGTTTACTTTGGTGTTTTGACATTACTGGAATGGCAGAATTTCAAAGGACACAGAGGAACAGCACCAATGCCTATGCACTGCAGCAAAAAAATGATCACATTTACTTAATATTCTATATACTAACAAAACATTCAAAAAATAAAAATAAACAAACTTTTGAAATATACATTTGCTTGTGAAAAAGCCTTCAAAACAAAAAGGTTTTGATAAAAAATCTAAAGTGAGTTGAGCAGGGTGTTCTGGATACTAAAAAAGCCTTGCTCATTAAAATAAAGGCACTTAATATAGTGATTCACATGCTAGAGCACAACAAAAAGCATATATGGAAAATGTGTTACCATAGGAACCACTTTGCTGAAGTGAGCAGGGGCAATGGAAATTCAGGGAAAGGATAGATACATTTAATGAGTGCATGAAGATGAAGAATACTATTGGGAACAATAGGCAGTCAGATCCATGTGATTTTAACTCAATAGTAATAATGTGATTAAATTGAAAAGAAATAGGAGAAAAGAAACAATCCTAGAAGTAATCTAGATGAATCCATGCAGATGGATCTGACCACAAGACAAACAGCTTTCTAATTATTAGTGAATGGCAGAGGAAGTTGTTCCAACACTAAACAACAAAATTATGTGTAAGCTTTATATAACTAAAGTAAAACAAAACAAAACAAAACTCTAATAACAGTCTTTGTTTACCCAAGGAAGAGTAAAAAAGAAAAAAAAAAACAGTTTCAGGATTGATTGCCTTACTTGTAAATAAGGCAAATTCCAAAATGCAGTCACTGACTTCACAAGTCAGTGATGTACATTAGCACATAATACAGACTGATAATAAAAGACTGACTGGAGAGTGTGAAATTGAGGAAAGATTAGATATGCATTGATATTTTGGAATACAGAAGAAAGTAATCCCCTATTTCAGATGTTGATAGAAAGGAAACCAGAGTACTGTGTTCAAACGAACTATTAAGAGCAAAAGTACTTAAGACCCAATTAGGAAGCTGCAATCAAACAGAAACAGGCAGACAATGCCCAAGGCTGCTTAATATATTATCTGCGGAAGTGCTTCCAAATTTGAATGTGCAAGTCTCTGTTCTTGTACAATGCTCAGATGGCTAATGGAATCCAGACACTGTTGAGCATGCAGGAAATATTCCCTTATTCTTTGTTCATAAAAAAGAGGAAACACCCAAGAGTTAAACATTTATGGTGCATCTAGACTGGCAAGATTTTGTGCAAAAGCAGCTGCTTTTGCGCAAAAACTTGCCACCTGTCTACACTGGCCGTGAGAATTTGCACAAGAACACTGACTTTGTAATGTACAAAATCAGTGCTTCTTGCGCAAATACTTTGATGCTCCTGCTCAGGCATAAGCCCTCTTGCAGAATAATACTTGCGCAAGAAGGCCAGTGTAGACAAGAACGTTAATTTCTTGCGCAAAAAAGCCCGATGGCTAAAATGGCCATCGGAGCTTTCTTGCACAAGAGAGCGTCTATACTGGGCACGGATGCTTTTGCACAAAAGCAAATCTTTTGCGCAAAGGCACATGCCAGTATAGACGCTCTCTTGCGCAAATACTTTTAACGGAAAAACTTTTCCGTTAAAAGTATTTGCACGAAATCATGCCAGTCTAGACGCAGCCTTAGGGTTTATCTATACTGTGATAATCCCCCCATAACACTGAGTCTCAGAACCCAGATCTGCTCACTCTGGCTCATGGGACTTGGTCTGCAATCTGGGCTAAAAATAGCAGTGTAGATTTTCCGGCTTGGTCTTCAGCTGGTCTCTAAGGGTATGTCTACACTACAGCATTATTTCGAAATAGCTTATTTTGAAATAACGCGTCTACACACAAAATGCATTTCGAAATAGCATTTTGCTATTTCGAAATAGTGCGTCCACACTGAGAGGACTCTGAATCGCATTTAAGGCTGGCCAGAACCAGTTCCAGCAAGGTACCAGGTCAGGACTTACTGTGTAGAGCTGCTGCCTGAGGCTATCTGAGGTCTGTGCTTAAAGGGACCCTCCCCCCCAGGACAGTCAGTTCTCAGGTTTCCCTCCTTGTTTGTCTACCTCGATGAGGGACAGCAAAGCATTTTGTCTCTGGTTGCCCTCAGTTGGAACACCACAGCACTCTGCACCATGGAGCCAGAGCCGCCTCTGGGCACTCTGGTGCTTCTCTTGGACGCGCTGCTGTAAGCCTGGCTGGACTTTCTGCAGGCTGCCATCCGGGAGGTCCATCCGGGGGGCTGTCAGTATCCAGGAGGTCCTGCGGGAAAGCTTCCACCCTGAGGAGCACTCACAGTCTCCCTGGTCTGCCCCACTGTGGGCTTGTACCTCATTCCTCCCACATGTCCTTCCACTTACCCCTCCTTAATCCCCCTTCCTGTTGTAAAATAAAATACACGTATTTTCAAGAACACAAACTCTCTTTATTTAACAAAACTGGGGGGGAGGGAATGAAACTCTGGTGAGACTGGGGAAAGGAGGTGGGAGAGGGGAGGAGGAAACCTGGGAGGAGAGACCTGGAAGGGGGAAGCAAGGAGAAGAAGGGGGAGGGGAAGCTCAGGGTTGAGGGTCTCTCTGGACCAACTTGATTGTCATGCAAACCTGCTCCTGGGTTCACATGTGGCCTTTGGTGGCCAGGCTGGCAGCTATCCTGCCATAGACGGCCATGTTCCTCTGTCTAGTGCGGAGATCATGGACGTTGGGGGCATCCCCCCAAATCTGAATGAGGTCCATGATCTCCACCCTGGACCAGGAAGGTGTCCGCCTTCTTCAGGAACTGGCAGGCTCCTGGGAGCTGGCAAACTGCTCCTGGGGAGCGGTGGAGAGCTGGCTGCCAGTGGCTTGCTGGCTCATGTTTTGGGGCCACTGGGTCAGGGGCAGTGACTGCTGGCTCTGGGCTGGCAGGCTGGGGCTGGCACAGGCACTGTGGCCAGAGTCTACCCTTTTAAGGGCTCCGGGGAGGGAGAGAAGTGTGCTTGGTTGAGGCAGGAGTGGCCACCAGGGCATCCTGGGAAGGCTGGAGGCCCCCTATTTCGATATAAGTGTCTACACAGCACTTATTTTGAAATACCTGTTTCGAATTTGGCGTTATTCCTCATCGAATGAGGTTTATCAAATTCAAAATAAGCGCTCCGCTATTTTGAATTTATTTCGAAATAGTGGTTTGGCTGTGTAGATCCTTGGAAAGTTATTTTGAAATAAGGGCTGTTATTTTGAAATAAATTTGCTGTGTAGACATACCCTAAGATGCTCCCCACTTTGTGGGATCTTAGAGCTTGGGCTCCAGCCTGAGCCCAAATATGTATACTGCAGTGTTATAGATCTGCAGCCCAAGCCCTGTGAGTCCAAGTCAGCTGATGCAGGCCAGCCGCAGCGATGCTGCAACTTTTTGTTGCACTCTTCACAAACCTCCAGATACAACAGACTTCATCTAACATAAGTTAGAAGAAAAGTTACTCACCTTGTGCAATAAGTGAAATCATTATTTTCTGTGTATACAGATGTATCACTACTACCACAAGGCTTTTGGAGAAAACTCTTAGTGTAATGGATAAGTTGAAAGGTAGTACTCTGCACTGGAAGAGTTTATATCCTTCTGTGAAACACAGGAATTTCCTGTGAACGGGGTATATGGTAGTATTAAATATAACTATCTTGGAGGTTAAGGGCTGAAAATCAGTTCCTATTTTGCAGTGCTGGAAGAATCATGCAGTGCCATCATTCTGAGCTTTTGTGTGCATATGAACTTGTTGAGGAATGAGGAAGGGGTAAGAGAGGTGGTCAGGAGGTAAAGGGGATGGTATATCCAGGAGTGGTCTGTGGCCAGCCGCGGCAGCCGGCACCCTAGGCAGAAGGTGCGATCGGCGCCCCCGCCTGCACGGCCATCAATGGCTGTGACGTAATCACCAGGCGCCCGGGCCGGCGGCGCCCTAGGCAACTGCCTAGTTTGCCTAGGTTCACGGGCCGCCCCTGGGTATATCCCAATCATACAATATATCACACCCATTGGTCCGTTGTTATTGATGCTCAGAAGTGGCAGAGCGAGCAAAGGTAGTGTCCAAAATATGGGGATGGATTGGTTTGAAAGCACTTCCTGGTGAGGAAGGTCATCCAGATCCTCGACCAAAACTTCAAAATTGTGGCATGGGTTGAGCCTATTGAGATGGTAGCACCAATTGATGGTAGCACTTCAGGTGCTCTCCCTTCCTGCAACCTTCAGTGATGTCTTTGTTTCTTGTATTGTCACTGTTGCAACTAGGGTTGGATGAAGAATTTCTGATCCTCTGGTAAGGCTGGTATCATCTTTTCTTTGGAAGTGTAGTGCAGATTCCCAAAGTGCAAAAGGTGGCTCAAGAATCCTTCACTGACGAGAGTACCTCATATGTCTTGTTCAAAAAGAGCTTCTCTTAGTCAAAATGTAGGAAGCTGGCCTTGGTTTGGAGTTCTTAAGGTATGCCAGTGGACTGTAAGCAAGATACCCAGCACATGAATACGGATGTGGCTGTGGTTCTGGCTGCCATGTCCACAACATCAAAGACACTTGGATGGCTGTGTTAGCTATGAATTGAATCTCATCTACAATAGCCTGGAATTAAGATGGTTTCTTCTCAGGGGGCTTCACTGTGAACGAGCTGAATTTCCCATAATTATCCTATACCAGTGTTTCTCAACCTTTTTTTATAAAGTACCCCTTAAAAAATTATAAGTACCCCCAGTATGTACAGTTTTCAGACACACAATTTTTTTTCTACCATTGCAACACATTTGTTTAAACAATTTAATTGTAGCTGGGCGGGCAATGAAATTTTACGTGTAAAAAGTACAAAAATAATAAAGCACTGAAAAACTTAGAACAAAAATTCAGTTTCCTCCAAATTTCAGTTGTGTCGACATGTCCCCCCAGATTTCTCTTGAGTACCCCTAAGGGTACTCGTACCACTGGTTGAGAAACACTGTCCTATACATACTTGGCCAGTTGGAGACTCAGAATGTTGCTGAGGAGTAAATTTTTTATCTGAAGAGGTCAAGCCTCTTGTGTTCTTTGTCTTGTGGGGTCAATCAAAGCTGTAGTTATTTGCCACATTAGTTTGCAGCATTGACCACCAACGCGTTAAGAGGCTGGTACAAGAAGAGGAAGTCTACTCCTCTGGAAGGGTCATAATGCTTTCTGTCCATCTTTTTGTATATTGGGCAGAATTGAGGCTGGTGTTTGCCAGACTGTTACTCCTGGTTCTAAGATCACATCATTGATGGACAGGGTGATTTTGGAAGTAGATGCTGGTTGTAAGATTTATACCAGCTTGTGCTAGTTTATCTGCACTTCCTCTAGTGGGATGGCCTGGCTTTGGATGACCTGTTTAAACAATTCCTGGAACTGTCTGAAGTCATCCACCAAGGTAGGTCACAGTGGCTTGATTATCTCATATAGGAAGGAGGAAAAATTGTGAGCAAGGGAGGTTGCTCCCTGATCAGTGACTGTTTCTGAGTCATCCCCAACAGCCTGAACCTTGTTAACCTGGTTTATACTATGGTTAAGCTGGCTGGTTATGAGAGTATTTAGGGCCCATCTGGCTCTGGGAGGATTATCAGTCTTTTGGCGATGAATGGTACAGTGAGAAAGTACATGGCTCCAGAACATTAGCAGCTTCATCACTGGACAAGTGTATTACACCATGAGAAGTAAGGGGAGCTCCTCTATAACTTACAAGAGAGTTCTCGGTAAAAAAAAAGTAGTGGGGACTGTGGTGCTGATGACACAGTCACATCTCTCTGCTGCAGTAGAGTCTGTGGCAGTTTTGATGTCAATGCTGTTGGTGCCGATGGGGTGCTGTCGTTAGTGCTGATGTTAATGCTATCAGATGATTTAGCTGGCACAGTTGGTGACAACTTGGCTTTCTCAGCCAATGCTGGCTGTGATGTCAATGCCATGGGGCAGTGGCATGGTACCTGAGGAGACACTCAGTACCGGGTCCTTTACTGCTGAATTTGGTACCATGGAGGAGGCATGTTGCTGTCTGTACCTCAACTCCATCGCCTCCACTCAGGACTGGGTGGTGCTTGAGTTAGCCAGATGTGTCAGTATTGGGGTAGAGGCCTGACAGGAGAATGGCTATGCTTCTGTGGTGTTCTCTGCAGAGATACCTGCAACCTCTTCTTCAGTCTTTAGAAGAAGGCATGTCTCCTTCTCTGCAGGTGAGGTTCCCAGAGAGAAGGTTCATTTGTCTGACTCTAGTAGGAGAGATTTCTCCATCAGTCATTTTCAAGTGGAGATCTTGGTCACATCAGGCTCTTATTTTCAGATCTCTGCAGTGAGTGCATTTTTGTGGGATATGCATATGCACAAGACATCAGACACACAAAGGGTATGTCTAGACTACATGGCTCCATCGACAGAGCCATGTAAACTAGTTTACCTGACATAGTCAATGAAGCAGGGATTTAAATAATCCCCGCTTCATTAAAATAAAAATGGCCGCCGCGCTGTGCCGACAATCAGCTGATCCGGCACAGCGCGGCAGTCTAGACGCGGATCGGTCGACAAGGGAAGCCTTTGTCGACCGCTCCTGTAAACCTTGTTTCACGAGGCATAAGGGAGCGGTCGACAAAGGGATCGATCCACGTCTAGACTGCCGCGCTGTGCCAGATCAGCTGATTGTCGGCACAGCGCGGTGGCCATTTTTATTTTAATGAAGCAGGGATTATTTAAATCCCCGCTTCATTGACTATGTCGGGTAAACTAGTTTACATGGCTCCGTCGTCGGAGCCATGTAGACTAGACATACCCAAAGAGCGTCCATCCAAAATGGCATTCCTCCAGGGCAAGAGCCACAACACTTAAAGCTTGAGGAGCCAGGCACCTCTGACAGTTAACAGACTCCAGTGTGGGGAGGGTAAACTGGGAAAGTTATTTCCCCTCCTTAAACTATCACTAACTATAACTTTTTAAAAGACTGTTTAAACCATTATTTTTAAAAGCTTTGGTGAGAACAACAAGCACTGCCCCAGAGTCCCATCTTCAGCTGAGGATGGTTGAGGAGGAACTAGAGGGCTTGGGCTCTGCACACGTTAGACCCAGCACCAATAGCACTGTGAGACACGCACTGTGCATGCGTGACCTGCACGGACACTGATACTGTAAATCTTTAATTGACAATGCCAAGACGCACCAACACCTGAAGTGGAGCACCCATGGGCACAGCACTCCAAGAAGAACAGTAAGTAACAGATTATAAGATTTAGGTGATTGTAACAAAAACTATACAGCTCACCGTGATTTATCTGAAACAACTCAAATTATCAAGAGACCCAAAAAATAAAGACAATGTAAAAGACATTAAACAAGAGGAAAGTACCAGGAAAAAAAGAGAATATCCAGTGCAAGGCTAATTTTCAAACTAGTAAAATGAAGACACTGTGTGTGCTGATAATTGTAGTAAGATTAAGATCGTGACTTCATTCCATGGAAGATCGATGCTGCTGCAATTGATTTTCCAGAGTTTGATTAAAGAGTCTAGTTAAGCCTAGTTAGTTAGTTAAGTCTAGTTAAGACTTGCTAAATCCAACTCAGAGGGTGTCCCCACTAGCAGCCAGTACTCCTGTTCTTGCAAGGATTAAGGGAAGCCAATGGGGGCATTTGTTCCTGTCAGCCTCCTGCTGTGGGGACTCTGCCAAGCTTGGCTCACAGTAAACCAGCTCCAGCTACGTATTCTATGTACCTGAAGTTGCATACCTTATGCTGAGTTTCTGGGTCTGGTGTTTACCTGGGCTAAATGAAAGTGAGGAGCAAATAATCTGCACTTGCTAATCATTAATCTATGCCTGATTCCTTGGACATATTTTTTGGGGTAATTTAGGCCTTAATTCAGCAAAGTATCCCTATTCAAGAGAGCATATAAGCATATGCTTTAACTTTAATTTAAAAGATTGCTTTGTCTTCCAGACAGGAATCTATTTAAAGGCCAAATTTGGAAAACCTTATTCAATCCACAGGCACTGACGTCAATGGGAGTTTGCTCTGCTAAGTGCTCAGCAAAGACCTGAAGATATGGCCTTAAGTTTTGTTCATTATTTCACAATTGAGTTTTATGTTCAGTACAGAAGATAAATACATGTTGAACCACTGAATTCAATAACATACACAATTTCTTTGATGGTGCACACATTATCCCAAAAGTGTAAACTTAATGAAATACAGATGAAGCAATCAAACACATTTACAAATGTGTATGTTATTTCAATCTTCTTTTGTAACAGCATCGGAAGTATAAGGAAAGAAGGGTTACTCGCTGATCAAATAACAGTGCCTCCTGCCTGGTGTTTTAGGGGAACACAGGCTTTAAAGCCCAAAGTAGTTCAACTGATAGTAGAACTACGCAGTCATGAAGAAAGAGGTGCTTGCAGTCAAGTGGGCTGGGGTCAACTTAAGATACTACCTGCTGGGGACCCCCTTAATGCTTGTAACAAACCACACTCCCTAAAGTGGCTGAAAAGGACAAGGAAACAAATTTCCAACTGAAGCGCTGGTACCTCATCTTACAGCCCTATGCTTTCATAGTGTGCAATCAGCTGGCTAGGACCACACCAACACTGATTTCTTCTCCTGATTGGGAGAAGGGGACTTTGCCATCTCCAGGTCCCCAGAGATGGACTTGAGGGGGTTGTATGTAGTGAGGAGTGGTGGCCTTCCTTCACATTGGACAGTAAGGAATCATTACACTCCATCTGGTGGGCACAGCTAAATCTGCCCTGCCCTCTCCTCGTTGTAAGTCCCAGGGTAGGTTAGGAAGTATTAGAGGAGCACCCTGGAGTTCAGTTGGTACTGAAGCACTGGAGGGAGCAGACATATTTTCCAGGGATCTCTGTTCCCAGCAGGATTTTTGATTAGGCCATAAATGGAGCTGCACCCTGAAGTTTGAGGATGCAGGTGAATGTTCCAAGGAGCTTTGGGGACTGCTGGCTGCTGAGTTATCAAAGGAGACACTCACAGGTGGATTAGACGTTTGTGGCATCCTGGCCCAGAGCAAGTGGGGGCTCCTCTGCACCCATTGTACCTGAAGTCTCCCTAACCCCTTGTGCTCTTGCCAGGGAGAAGGGTCAGGGTGTGCAGGCATTCCCTGCTCCGCCTGCTTAGCACTCCTGCTGGGGAGCCCTGTGCCCCAACCCTGCTTCTGAGCAGGAGCGCTATGTGGGCAGAATGAGTCCTGGGTGCTCATTGCATCGTCTTCTGTTAAACACCTGTTTTTACAGCACCCTTCCCCGCCACAATTGGCACAGGACCTGTTGACCCAGTGGCTAACCCTTTTGACCACAGAGCCTTCACTCAAACTGTGGGTCCCATGAGCTCAGGTTGCTTATTTTCTAATTGCACAAAACCAAACACCCTTGTTGCACCTCTACCCCACTCCTTCTCATAAGGCCCAGCCCTTGCTCCGTCCCTTCTCCAAGGCCACTTCTTCCACCCACTCCATCTTCCCTCCCTCTGTCACTTGTTCTCCTCCACTCTCACTCACTTTCACTGGGCTGGAGCAGGGGATTGGGGTGTGGGAAGAGGTGAAGCTCAGCTGGGATTGTGGACTTTGGGGTAGAGCTGGATTAGAGGGGTACAGGAGGGACTCTGGGCTGGAGCTGGGGGATTTAGGGTGCAAGAGGGCCTCAGGGCTGGGGCAGGGGGTTGGGATGTTGGAAGGAGTTTGGAACATGGGCTCCGGTTGTTCTTACCTCAGGCTGTTCTCAGAAGCAGCTGGCATGTCTGGCTCCTAGGTGAAGTGGCCAGGGGGCTCTGCACACTGCCCATGTCTGGAGGTGCCACAGCTCCCATTGGCCAGGAAGCATGGCCAATGGGAACTGTGCAGCCAGTGCTTGGGGCAGGGACAGTGTGCGGTGTCACTGCTGCCACACCTGCCCTTAGAAGCTATGCGGAGCCAGAAGAAGCAAAGAGCCTACCTTACCCTTGCTGCACTGCTGATCAGACTTTTTGCAGCCTGGTCAGAACTGGTGACTGGAGCTGCCAGGACCTATTCAGCCTGGGGGTTCTGATAAAAAACTGAATGCCTGGCAACCCGACCAGGGAACCAGACTTTCTGGTCTTGATGTTTGATAGGAGTCAGCATATTTCAGTAGATTCCCCACCACTGTTAGGCCCAAGGGTGGGCCCAGGTTTCCTTATTCCCTGGCACCTGAATGTCACCCCTTTTGGCCAGAAGATCTGAGTTGTGTTGTTGGCTCACCCCAGCTAGTAGGCTGTGGAGGCATAGGCTATTAATTGCTGTCTGCCCGAGCCAGGTGGCTGTGACTTTAGGTTGTGTTTTACTGTGCCTCGAAGGTCAGAGCTTCCCAGTAGTCGGATACTTGCTGTCTTCCCAAGCCAAAAGGCTGTGTATGAACACATTGTTAGAGATCTGCCCTGCCCAGAGAGCTGCAGTTTCCCAGTTAGACTATTTTTTTCCCTGTATCCTGTAGCAAGGTGGAGTGGCTGCCCTCTCTGTTCGAGGGCAAAAGACCACAACAACAAGATTATTCAGAACAAAATATAGACACTGTGGTTATTAACATTTCTAAGAAAAGAAACTCCATTAATGTTTGCAGGGCAAAAATATACAGGTTACAAGGCAGAGAAATGGTGATTGTATCTTATATTAGGAAGAAACTTTTTGGTTTCTCAAGGTGACAGAGGAAACTTTGGGACTATGATGAATACTCATCTCTAGTAAATTTTTCAGCATGTAGAGTGAAGGAGCTGGACTGCAGCAACTAAACTCTCACTGAGCTGGGGGCTCAGTGCATCATCTTCTGTTGACATCACAACTCACATTTATAATGTTCTCTTACTTAAAATTCCCTCTACTGCAAATTTCAAATAATTATAAATGCTTTGCTTTCAAAGACTGTAATTGGATTTTTAAAAACCAAAATCTCTGGGTCTTAGTAAGCCACCCTAAACACTAGCCTCAGTGAATTACCACTAATAGAGGATGTTTTCCAAGGAAATATTAAGATACAAAAAACTCTATCAATCATTCATTTCATATCTCTTGGGGAAAATACTCTAATACATGGCATCAACTGATGTAAACGTATCTGTTATGATAATCTATACTAGACATGTAACTAGCTCTATTAGTTATGATGCATAGAACATTTAAAATATATTTTTAGCTATCCCCAATTACCTGTCCTCCTCAAAAAGTGGAATATTTTTTCTACCTCTTTCTATGAAGAGTTTGCATTTTTATATCTGCCACAATTACTATTAAAACTCATTGACCTGCATGTGACTGAAAGAGACCCTTTAGGGCAGGAAAAACAACTTTGCAACACTGACTGCCACATAAATACAGAAATAATTCATCATGATTACTGTGATTATCATAAATCCCAAAGGAGGGAATAATTCTTTGCCATGTGTTATAAAGTGTTGGTATGTTTGTGGTTAAGAAAGAGCATATCAATGTATATAGGGTGGTCTCTTGTCATATTCTATTCCCACTGAAAAAAATAGATAATAAAATCCTCTGGGATCTGGGATGCAGGGAAGGTGGTACCCAAGAGCCAATTTCAGTTGCATGATCATTCTGTGAGATATTTCAGTGGCAGTACAGTGGCAACATGCTGGAATTGAGCAACTGGGTTCCTTTGCTGTAATCACTATTCCATGTACTAGGAATGTTCAATTTTGATTAATCAGCTAATCGAGTAGTTGATGGAATTTCAACTGCTCGATTAGTCAATAAGAGGGGAGGGCTCCCTATTGCACTGTGCCTCTCCCTTTGAAATGTATAGGAGCCACCTGCAGCTCTTGTACATTTCAAAGGGAGAGGCCCAGCGGGTTCCCCTCTGTGCCTTTTCCTTTGAAATGCTCAAGAGCTGCAGGTGGCTTTTTTCCCCACTGCCCTCTGCCTCCCTCACCCCCCACAGAGACGGTGCTGGGAGGAAGCAGCTTTTAAGCCGGCTCCCCCCAGCACCAGCTCCTACTCCCCCCCCTTGCTGCCTCTCTCTGATACAGGCAGCAAGTGTCGGGGGGGGGAGGAGGAAGCGACTAGTCAAATTCCTACTGGACGACCTGATAAGCATTTGCTAGTCAACTAGTCACTTACATCCCTATCATGTACCCAAAATGTCTTCCAGAAGAAAGTGGCACATTCCACAACACATCTCTGGGGAAAAAGATGAGTTCTCCCCAGGTCCCAGCAAGAGAGACTGAGAGGTAGCCATAGGGTACCAGCATTGGTACAAGAGTTACTGGAGTCAGGTAACAATAGAGCTGCCATGCTGCAAAGGGAGCCATCAGGCTCAGAGATGTTTGGGCAGAGAAAAGAAGACAGCACAGGCTTCTTGAGACCTCTTTGATCCCACTGGCAGTTGTAGCCTCTCAGGGTATCTCTACACAGCAATCAAAAATGTGCAGCAGGCCAGCACCAGCTGACTTGGGTTTGCCATGTTCAGGTTACAGGGTGGTTTAACTTCAGTGTAAATGTTCAGACTTGGACTGGAGCCCAGACTCTCGGACCCCATAGTGGGGGAAGGTCCCAGAACTCGGGAGGCAGACTGAGCCACAATGTCTACACAGCAGCCTCACAGCCAGAGCCCCAGGAGCTGGAGTCAGCTGACACTGGCCAGTTGCAGGTGTCTAACTGCTGTGTAGACACACCCTCAGGCTCCTCTGACTTTGTCAGAATGAGATCAGGGTGCATGGCAGTCCAGTTGAGAAGCTCATGTAAATTAGCTTCCTTTCTCTAAGGCCCCCTTGTGTAGCCTGAAGCTACTCTGCAACTTATAACACCTGGCTGAACAATTCTCAAGCTTGGTCCAGTCGTCCCTAAAAAGAGGAAGCCTATACAAACCTTTGTATTTGTCTTTTATTTTAATAAACCAAAGTAACCACTTAATCTAATTGTGGCAATACTTGTCTCTCCCTCTCCTCCTTGGTGCTTTACTCTTTCCCAAGTATTTGATACTAGCCCTAGCTGCAGCATGTCTAAACAGAAGTTTTAAGCTCTGTG
This sequence comes from Pelochelys cantorii, assembly GCA_032595735.1. Classification (NCBI taxonomy): domain Eukaryota; kingdom Metazoa; phylum Chordata; order Testudines; family Trionychidae; genus Pelochelys; species Pelochelys cantorii. The sequence goes on from CM064326.1 coordinate 23,468,559, forward strand.
GGGCAGGGGTCATACTTGTGTGTGCTCTAACGCATCATGAACACTCATGGCACTGTATAAAGCATCATGTTCTCTGTGTCCTGCCCCTGCTTCAGGTTTGAGTTTATTTCAATAGCCATTATCTTGAAACCTGTTAGAGATCAAACCAAAGCTGAATACCATTAGGAAGATTGTAACAATAGCTTTCAAGTGGTATAGAGCATTAATACTGAAGTCTAGGACTTTTGAGAATATTGCTTGTTAGAGTCATACAGGAATTGAAGTGGGGAAATAAAAGCATAACAGTATTTCAGATCACATGAGAGTCATCTCATTTATCATTTTTCAGTGTATTTGTCCTTGGAGTATAATTATTTAGAATTCCATAGAAAATTTGCCAAAATTAAATAAATGTTGATATTTACACTTTGCAGCTACTGACAGGATCAGATTCTTATTGCCAGCAAAGTTTCTAAGAGGAAATGATTATTCTGTTATTTTAATGAGTGATTGTTTTGAAAGTAAGAAAATAACTGCTTGGTTTCTGAGAGCTGATTAAAATAGGAAATGAAGTTAACTGGAAGCACAATAACCATATAAAGATATGGGAGGATATTGCTAATTTTGGAAAATGACAGAAAAGTGGATGAAGGGCAAGAATAAAGAGAGTTCTGCATTGCTAAATTAAATTCTCACATGCTCTGGGATTATCTGCTATTGAAACACAAGCAGAGCATCCATGTGCTGGTGAGTGGGAACTCAGGCAGAGCAAAGCAGATTCATTTAATGTCTTGAGTGGTAGCTGCTTCCGAGTAAACAGAGAGGGGGAAATGAATACTAAAATTATCCATATGGTGAAATACAATCAGGAAGCCGGAAACTGACTAATTGATTACAGTGATTACAGGAGCTGATTATAGTGTCGACACCTAAAATACAGGACCAACATTCTGCTGGCCCCTTTGCTTGCTGTTTACTGCTAAAATTCAGGAATGGCTCATCATAGCTCTACCTCTGCCTATATCTCATTGCTCACCATTCCCCAGGGTTTCAGAAACATGATTTCCTTTCAGTCCCTCCTGTCCCCTTGGCCCTGGGAGCTCATCTTCAAACACAGCTGTGCCTTCTCCCTCACTGTCCATAAGAAATGTTCTTACTTTCTTACAAGCTACTCAGCCCCCATCACTTCCAAATCTTTCCTTCAAATTCAGATTCTTCCCAGAAAATGCAGGCTCGCCAAGCAACTTGTATCTAAATATAAGAAAAGAGTTTGGCAGAAAAATAGAGATGAAAGAAAATAAAAAGAAGTAAAGCCTTAGTACAGTCAGTCATATTCAGGCTAGACCAAAGTTTCTACTGTTCCCTCATTTTCTTCTAGTTAGTGGCAAGACCTTCCCTTTGTGTAACTGAGATGGCAAGCAATCCTGACCCTTATAAAAATTATAATACTGCAAGAATTTCTTGTGATCTTTAACTAGTTTAAATTTAGCTAAAGACACAATAGATGTATGGGAAATGACGATCTGACATTTAGCTCTTGAATCAGATATTTCTTCCTTCTTGGCTGAGTCATTTTATTCACATCAGGAAAGATGTGCACTTTCTTATTTAAAAAACAAACACCCATTTGACTTTTGGTTTTCAAAACCTGATTCATAATTCATTCACAATTAGCTGTGGAATCTAAAAAATATAATAAGATCATTGATACGCAGAGCATGAAACTGAGAGCAGGAGTATTTGAATGGGAATACAAAGAGTTTTGAATAGGAATATGAAAAAGGCCAGTCAGAATCAGATGAGGGACAAAGCATGCAGCTACAGTCTCAGCATTTGAGGGCTGCATCTAGACTCAACTTGAAAGAAAACACCCCCATGTCAGCTGGTGGAGTTTGTAGGCCACGTTTGGTGAGAGGACTATACTACACTCTTTAAAAGGGTGTAGTGCCTAATTCCTGCAGTTCCAGTGCAAGCAGGGAACCCCTGGAGATGGGCTGGTAGACAGCTCCACTCTAAAAAACATGATCCAGCCCCAAGTGAATTCAGAAGACCAGAAATCTTGATCAGTTTGTTCCATTCCATTCATATTCTTAAGAACATTTAAAATAGGACTATGTGATTTTGCAAAGTTTTCCAGATTCTCTAATTTCTTGCATAATATTCTATTGTCTTTAATCAATGTTGAGGTTAATAATTAGCTTATTAGTAAAATCATCTTAAGATTTGTGAACAGACTCAACATGAGGCTCTAAATTAGCTCATTCTATAAAGAACAGCAACTAATTTAAGATCTAATAAATGAAATTCATTTGCAGAGACTTAACTGAAGCATAGTGTCTAAAAATTTTTAGAAGCATCACCAGTGTGTTAAATATTTTAAGATAACCCTTTTCAAGCTGACTGAAACCTCTCTAATTACAGACAAAGGGATTTAAATCTCTTCTACAGAGGTAAGACTCTAGTTTTTCTTATTTCTCTGCATTTGATAGACAACAGCAAGGTCTAAGTATAGGTAATGAGATTGGATAAAAGATACTCCCAAGTGTTAACATTGGTATTGACTTGCTCTAGGATGTTGGGCAAACCACTTAACCTCTTAGTTTTTTCATCTGTAAAATGGGGACAAGTAATAGCTAGCCACCCAAGACAGGTGTTTTCAGAACATATTTGTTAATATTTGTACAGCTTCTTTATAATAAATTGTACTTTGTTACACTTTGTGTGTTGTCCATGATTTTCAGAATTTAGGAAACATCATTCTCATCCCTATTTTATAATTCCTGTCATGTTTACTCAGGGACTCACACGAAAACATTATCCGAGCATGAGACTATTTAGAAAGAGGTGTCATATCTGATCATCTATTTATTAATTGACAAGGCAGGGGTTTCTAGGAATTCAGTTCATTTGTCCCCATAAATTATCATCTTTGGATTCCAGCTTGTGGTTGCCCTGTGCAACAGAGTTATCTGCTGTTAGTCCAGCAAATTAAATGTTGTGATTACCACGGCAACATTCCACTCACTTTGGTTGGTATTTCACTTATCAATCTGCTAAGGTGCAGAGTCTTAAGGCCTGATCCTGTGAGATGCTGAGTGTTTTCAATTTCATTTACTTCAATTAGGAAGAGGGAGAGAGCTCAGAATCCCAGAGGAACAGCTCACAGTGAGAACAATTCTGGGCTTCTTTGTATTCAGATACATTCAATCAAATTCAACAAGGGTGAGTACATTAGGTGCTGTAAATGCACACAGTGGAGACAGTACCTGTCTCCAAGTGCTTATGTAACCCATGCCTGCTTATGTAACCCATCCCCTTCTAGTGCATGGACGTGCAAATGTTTTGGTACGAGGGTATGGAAATTGTAGAGAGGGCCATGAATGCCCACAAAATTAGGGTTGGGGTGCAGGAGAGATGAGGGCTCTGGCTGGGGGATGCAGATTCCGGGGTGGGCCATAAATAAGTTCAGGATGTGGGAGGGGTCCCCACAATGAGGCAGGTGGTTGTAGTGCTGTGGGTGCAGGGTGAGAGGCAAGGCTGAGGATGAGGGGTTTGGGATGTTGGAGAGTACTCCGGGCTGGGACCAAGGAATTCAGAAGGCAAGAGGGAAATCAGGGCTGGAGCAGGGGGTTCAGGTGCAGGGAGCCCCAAGAGGTGCTGGCTTAAGGCTGCACTTTTCTCATCAAGCAGCAGCATGGTCCCCTTCCAACCCGCTCCTATGTAGAGGTGTGTCCACGTGGCTCTGTGCACTGTCCCCCCATCTGCAAGCACCACTCCAGCAGCTCCCATTGGCTGCAGTTCCCAGCCAATGGGAGCTGTGGGGCAGCGCTTGGGTGGCAGTGCACAGAACTCTCTGGATGCCGCTATACATGGTGAGCAACCATAAGGGTGACATCCCACTGCTTCAGGGAGTTGCAGCACATCGGAGCAGGGCAAACCCCAAACTCCGTTCCTCAGCAGGAGCTCAAGGGCTGGATTAAGATTGCTGATGGGCTGGATGCAGCCCGTAGGCTGTAGTTTGCCCTCCCCGCCATTCTAGTGGTACCTAAACCACTTAGCAATTAATGAGTCTGCTACAGCTTTAGGTAAGAGGCACAGGGCTTTAAGCTCATGCAGTATGGGCTCATACACTAAGCTACAGAAGGTCTGGATTTGATCTCGCCCACGGACGACCAGGGTCTGTCATTGATAAAAGTACTCTGTAGAGTAGACGAGCCAGGCAAATAATAACTGACAAATGAGACATAAGCACAAAATCAAGTCAGTTTAATTATTTTTAAAAGTAATTGGCCAAAACCATGCCATACCTCAACCAATCATTTTTCAGCAATCTCCTGCCTGAGCAGCACATTAGCTGACCCAAGAGTGCCCCTCCATGCTACCCACCACACAGAAACAGAAGCGTGGAAGGAAGTGTGTGTGTGTGTGGGGGGGGTAGATGTCCCCAATTGCTTTCCTACCTACCCATCTGTCTCTGACCCACCCTTTCATTATTGCTCCTCCTGGGTTGATTAGTCATCACTTATCTTTCCAGCGTTCCCACTCTACAAATCCCTTCTTTCTCTCTTACCTAAGGCTGAGAGAAAAAGACAAACTGCAGCCAAATAGAAGCCCTCATCAACTGGTCAGATTCAAACAATAGTCTGTGAGACTGTGGGTCCTGCCAGAGGCAGAAGTGTTGCCCATAGGGCCACCCAGCCCCTATACGGTCTAAGAGGCTTCTACCACTTCTGTCATTCCATGTGGCGGTGGTGGTAGTAAGAGGAGGGGGAATAAGAGTCTCATTCAACACCTTGCAAGATACATCTTTGGCGACTACACAGACTGAACTTTTTTTTCCAAGAGTTTCTAAAAATTATATACCACTTATCTGGTTCCCACAAGAGTGCCACTCAATTCAGCTTTTAGTTTAATGGTGCCTCTGAGCTATGTTTTCAACTTAAGTCACCTTTGCTGAACCAATTTTCTTCAAACTGAAGCTTAAATCTCAAGTAAGATCAATAAAACCAGTCAAGACAGAACTTGGAACCTTGAGCAGTTTTAGAGTTATTTGAGCACAGCATTTCTGATCAGAACCCCAGGGAAATGCATGTGATGGGGAACAAATTTGACTAATTGAAAAAAACCCGCTGGATTCATTTATTTAAACTTTCCAAAAAATATCACCTCTGGGTTGAAGACCAAGTAGGGAAAATGTTAGCCCAAAAATAGCTTTAGGGGAAAGTCATGAGCAACTAAAAACAGGGCAGGACAAAATGGAAGTGAGACTTCAACTGTAACTGAAACATGTGGTTCATGTTTATGCTCAAAAAAATAAGTACATAAATTATATTAAGTTGAATAGTTAGGCACAATGGATTGAGAATACCAGATCAGGACACAGGCTAATTAAACCCAATACCCTATCTTTAATAATACTTGGCAGAGAACTTCCTAGCACAGAAAGTGAAATTTCCTTATTCCCCTACTCCTAACAGAAACGTCATAATGTGATAATAATGTAAAATGTCAAATTCCCCAATTTCATATAGGGACAAATTCTATGTAATCCCTGCTAAGCATCTTACAGCCTAAAATATGAGAACATAAGAATGGTCACACTGGGTCAGACCAAAGATCCATCTAGCTCAGTATCCTGTCATCCAATAGTGGCCAATGCCAGGTGCCCCAGAGGGAATAAGATTTTCCATAATGTATTGCAAATTGAACAGTAGCAGTTGCAAAATATACAAGCACCTGAAAAACTAGTCTGCAGCGGGCAGTAGAAAACGTGACAATGTAGCTGTCATCACATGTACTTTATTAAAATGTGCTAATCTTCTTAGCTACTAGTAATGAACTGTGCAATAGGCAATTAAATGGTACTCACAGGGCTCAAAATAATACTGCAGACCAAAAAGCAATTGGTTGACTTTATAATTGCAAACTATCTGAAGAACACTATTTTATAACAGATTTTAATAGCTTTTAATGAACAGATGACCTGTTAAAAACATGTTTTAATTAAGGAGTTGAAGAAATCTATTGCACACATTGCAAGTGGCTGCCAAAATGATGTAGTTAGAGAGACCAGGTAGGTGAAGTAATCTCTTTTATTGAACCAACTTCTGTGGGCAAGAGTATCTCATCCCAGTGGCATAGCTAGGGGTATATCTACATAGAAAAGTTATTTTGGGTTACCAGAAGTGTCCCGAAATAGCTACCCCGCGTCTTTTGAACGCGTCCGCTATTTTGAAATATAGCGGATGTGCTATTTTGCCGTCCCTGTAAACCTCATTCTCCGAGCAGTAAGGGATGGCTTGAAATAGCACTCTATTTCAGAATTTGGTGCTGTGTAGACATTGCCAAATGCCGAAATAAGCTATTTCGAAATACATTCGAAATAAGGTAGGCAATCTGCGTAGCGCAAATTGCATATCTTATTTCGAGTTTCGGGTGCTGTGTAGACGCACCCTAAGATAGGAAAACTGGTTGGGCCCCAACTTCCAGATGGGTGGGCAATGAGGAGTGGTGGGTGGGAGACATGGAAAGCCCTGTCTCCTCCCAGCTCCCTCCACCTGATTCCTACCACTCCACAGGCACCACAAGATGAAGCTGCCTGTGGCACACAGGCTTCAGAGTAAGCCCAAAGGGTGGAAGAGGGTTGTGCTGGAGTTTAAACTGCACCTGCTTGTCCCAACCCCAGTTCAGTTTCAGTCTGCCTGCATCCCTCTTCTGCCAGCGTCATGTGCTGGTGTTTGAATCTCCAGACCCAGCACTAGACCATTCCAGATCCACCCCTACAAGGCACAGTCCCTGCCTGGGCTGACTCATCCCTTCTGAGGCTGTGGATTTTGGGGTTCTGGCCCCAATTTGGGTTGGCCTGAATGCTAAGTAGGTGAGCCCCAGCCCACCAAAGGCCACTTGTGGCTAGATACTTGCTTCACCCACCCCTAATAGCCTGTCACCGATACGGCTACAACAACACTGCATGCATAAAATGACGTGGCTGTTATTTAGATTGTCTACAAATGCTGAGGACTCTACTTCTCTGAAGCTGCAGAGCTCCCTGCAGCCAGGGGAGATTCACAGAGGTGGAGATGAATCTGATTGCCCCATGCTGCTGGAAATCTTCAGATCTGGTAAAGGTACCTGGAGGCAGCTCTGATCTCCTCCAAGAGCATCCATGGAGGGGAAGAGGAAGTCCCATCTCTTCCCCGTCCAGCAGACTAGCAGTTGGAGCTCAGTGAAAGGTCAGAACCCTTGGCTGGACACCCCCAGCTCATGCACTCACCCACCTCTCCAATAGCTAGATTTCACCAGGGAGGTTTGATTTCATCGTCCATGATGTATTTTTCATGTCCATGAATTAGGTAGCGCCCCAGTTATGACCAATGGAAATGAGTTTAGGCCATTAAATTCAGACCTGGATTATAAACCTCCTATATAAAGAGATGCTCCATTTTATGGGTTAAGATCAGGCAGATTTTCAATGATAAGGCATACTGATCACTACCTCCCATTTATAGTGAAGTCCTTCTATGCTTGCTCACAACTTTAAAGAGGTGACCTTATTACATGACCTTGCTACATATTCATGTCTCTCTTGGAAGAATCCCCCTGATGCTGTAAAGAAGCTAGTGGTATTTAGTAGTCTTCCGGGCAACTATTTCATCTCCAGGGGTATGTCTACACTACAGCATTATTTCGAAATATCTTATTTCGAAATATTTATTTCAAAATAGCTTGTTTCAAAATAACGTGTCTACACACAAAATGCATTTCAAAATAGCTTTTTGCTATTTCGAAATAGTGTGTCCACACTAAGTGGACGCTGAATCGCATTTAAGGCCAGCCGGAACCAGGTCCGGCAGGGCATCAGGTCAGGAGTTACTTTGTCTGGCTGCTGCCTGAGGCTATCTGAGGTCTGTGCTTAAAGGGACCCCCCCTCCCGGACAGCCAGTTCTCAGGTTTCTCTGCTTGCTTGCCTACCTCAATGAGGGACAGCAAAGCATTTTTTCTCTGTGTGCTCTGGTTGCCCTCACTCGGGACACCACAACACTCTGCAACATGGAGCCGGAGCTGCCCCTGGGCACTCTGGTGCTTCTCGTGGACGCGTTGCTGCGAGCCTGGCTGCACTTTCTGCAGGCTGCCATCCATGAGATCCATCGGGGGGCTGTTGGCATCCAGGAGGCCTTGCGGGAGAGCTTCCACCCTGAGGAGCACTAAGAGCCTCCTTGGTTCTGCCCCACTGGAGGCTGGTGCCTCATTCCTCCCTCACGTCCTTCCACTTACCCCTCCCTAACCCCCCTTCCTGATGCCAAATAAAGTACATGTATTTTCATGAACACAAACTCTCTTTATTTAACAAAACTGGAGGGGGAGAGGGGAAATGAAACTCTAGTGAGACTGGGTAAAGGAGGCGGGAGATGGGAAGAGAGAGGGTGGGAGAGGGGAGGGGGAACCTGGGAGGAGGGAGCTGGAAGGGGGAAGCAAGGGGAAGAAGGAGCAGGGGAAGCTCAGGGCTCAGGGTCTCACTGGACCAACTTGATTTTTATGCAAACCTGCTCCTGGGTTCACATGTGGCCTTTGGTGACCAGGCTGGCAGCTATCCTGCCATAGACGGCCGCGTTCCTCCGTCTAGTGCAGAGATCATGGGTGTTGGGGGCATCCCCCGCAAACCTGAATAAGGTCCATGATCTCCACCCTGGACCAGGAAGGTGCCCGCCTTCTCCGGGCCCTGGCAGGCTCCGGGAAGCTGGCAGACTGCGCCTGGGGAGCGGTGGAGGGCTGGCTGCCAGTGGCTTGCTGGCTCATGTTTTGGGGCCACTGGGTCAGGGGCAGTGACTGCTGGCTCTGGGCTGGCAGGCTTGGAGCTGGCACAGGCACTGTGGCCAGAGTCTATCCCTTTAAGGGCTCTGGGGAGGGGAGAGGGAGAGGAGTGTTCTTGGTTGAGGCTGGAGTGGCCACCAGGGCACCCTGGGAAGGCTGGAGGCCCTCTATTTCGATATGAGTGTCTACAGAGCACTTATTTCGAAATAGCTACTTTGAATTTGGCATTATTCCTCGTGGAATGAGGTTTATCAAATTCGAAATAAGGGCTCCGCTATTTCGAATTAATTTCGAAATAGCGGTTTGGCTGTGTAGACGCTAGTAAAGTTATTTCGAAATAACAGCTTTTATTTTGAAATAACTTTGCTGTGTAGACATACCCCTGCAGAATGAGGTTTTTTTCCCTCTTCTGATTGGGGAAGACGGAATATGTAGCCCATGTTTATTGCTCATGAAGGGGCAATGGCAGAAGCCACAAAGGGCACCAACCTTACAATGAGCACAGAGTGGCTTGGCCTTTTCCTGGCTAATATATACCAGAGCTTTGACGGGGATAAGCTAGATTTAGAAAACACATTAAATTCTGTAGTGTTCCCCTGACAGCCAAAAGGGTTCCTTCCCACCCTGTGAGTTTCAATCTGTTCCCTGTGTAAAATGCCAGTATGTGGCCACACATTTGGGAGATTGTTTTTAATGCATCTATCTGGCCCAGAAAAACATAATAGTAAAAAGAACCCAATAAACTGAGGTCCATTGTTGTTAAGGGTCCATTGGGGTTTTTTTATGGTGCTTTGCACCCCAGTCTAATATAGTGTAATGTGTGACCATTTGTCTTTAAAATGAAACTGAAGAGTTATCTTGCACCAGTGTGATTGAATGGTTATAGTACCACAAAGAGTCAGGACTCCTGATTTCTATTCCTAACACTGCTTCTGACTTTGGGTAAACCAGTCTCTTTTTGCCTCAGTTTACTAATCTGTCAACTAGATAATTTTATATCATCTCACAGGCCTGTTGGGAGACTTTATTAATCCATGGCTGTAAAGCACTTTGAAATCTTTAGAGGAAATCTGCCACTGAAATTCTAAGTATTGTTAATTATTATCATTAATATTATTACACAAAATAGCCACAGATTTGCCTCTATAAATATATTTCATAGTTAATATAATCTGTACTAGTTATATTATTTTAAACCTCTAACACAGCTATAACAAAAGTAAAGTCATAAGATATACATTTATTAGATGTACACACTCAATTGCTGTAGAATTATTTGAATTTCAGATGCCTGAGCTACTATTTAAAATGTCATTTGTTTCTTTCTCAGTTTCAAAAATTGCTTGCCCTGAAGAGCAGACTATATTCAATCTGTCAGAAGACTAATTTTTGTTGAAACTATTGTTTGTGTAATAGAGAGACTGGGACATGAGGCCTGGTATAAGGCCTGAACTAAAGTAGGCTCTGCGGCTATAAACAAAGTTCACAAGAGTCAGGCACTGAGTGAATGTCAGGCCCTGTTACAAAGCAGATGCCTACTGACAGGCTCACTGTCTGATACGTGAACTTCGCAAGAACAAGTCTGGCACTGCAAAAACAAACGGAAATGGAACAAGCAGGCCCACAGACGGGGGTTGGGGGAACAGGGAAGGAAAAGGAAAATTGCCCCAGGTCCCAGTGATTCAAAGGGGCCCAGGGATCCAGCCACCACCGCCACTGCACTGCTCCATGTGGCTCTGAGAGCTAGGGGGGAGCACACCACAGTCTGGGGGGCACTGAGAGCTGGCTACCCCCAGTCCCTCCCCTTCTGCCTCAGGCCCTGGCCCTTTTCAGGGGGTGCACAGCTGCCCCCACACACCTTGCCCAGGGCACAGGTTGGCTGTCAGCCCCACTGGGAACAGAAACACACTGACCCCACGTGAAATAAGGATGGGAGGAGGCAGGACAGGATAGGGTGATGGATGTCTGAACCAGCAGGTCCAGGGTGTAGGTTTGGCAATTAACTAGTACAGAAAGGTAATACGTAATTTTTTTGTGTCAGTATAGAAAAGAGGAGTGTCTTTGTCTGGCCAACGTGGGGATGGGAAGTCCTGACTTTCACTGAACTGGTCCATTGTAATGGACATAGATCTGTTAGTAGGCCTGTGGAGTCTACAGGATACTAGGACCATAACTCATTGACAATAAACCTAGCCAAGTGTCTTTGCTATTGAAGTGGGTTCATGATGCCCTTGGGCAGTTCAGCTGAGGTCTTTCTGTCCAGAACCAGTGCAGCACACAGAGAACACAGACATAGCCAACAATAGTTTGCAGACATGATAACAGTTTCAGACTGCATCAGAGTACAATGAAGTAAAATCTAAATTTCAATCTGATTCTGGCTAATTAGATCTCCACAGATGGAGGTGTTCAATTCACTGAGCATCTGTGCATGGCAATGCTTGGGACACTGTGGGTGGTGCAACTTCAAATTACACACATACTGAAGAAAGCAAAACACCAACCAATGAAAATTACTGTATTAACTCAAATAAAATCCCAAGCATTGAATCTCCTAGTACAATTAAATGGATAAAGGCACATTGAAAAGCCAAGAACAACATCTGGAGTTAAAGAAACAAATTTTTCCTTAAGCTACCATTCTGCTTACCTTGTGGGAGGCAAACAAAAACTGATTAAAACAGTGTGGATAAAAACAAAGTGACAAGTAGGGACAGTCAAATAGTGGAAAATCCTGCTCACAAACAGAATACCAATAAGGGGTGTTCATGTGTGGCCTGTTTTTACACTTCTTGTATTTACTGTTCTTACAGCTTAAGCTTTTTTTGTGAAACCCTTCAGCCACTTGTTATTGGCAGCAAAAAGGGCCAGGTTAAAATGTCTAGGGGTTACTCTTTAAATGAACCAACACCACCAGCTGAAGTCCCCACTCAGAAGCCTGGGAAAAACTGAATGACACTTCAAGGTGTCCCTCACAGGAAATACCTCCCTTCTGCACCTCTGTATAAAACAAGGGGTGATCATCTTAAGAGGAAGAAGGGAGCATAGCATTAACTTACAAAAACACGACAATATGTTTATATGCATAAGTAAAAAATCCAACGCCACAGTATATTTGGCAGTAGTCCAGTGCCTCAATTTCCCAGTGTGGACATTCAATGGCCCTTTCACTGGCCACCTTCTCTTTCTGTTTCTCTTTTTCTTTCACTCACAGTTTGTTGTCAATGGTTAGTGGGTCAGGATGGGAGCACTGCCTTGCTATGCCTCTGCGTCTCACCTTGCACTATCTCTACCATTGCTCTAGAGGGATGGTGTAACAGCATCTAGCCAACACCTCTCTGATACCAAATCCAGTCCTTTATCAGAGTTCACTTGTCTGTCATTAAGTTGTAGAGAGAGTTAAACTGATTCTCTCTGCATCAAAAGGCAGAAGCCACTACTCTCTTCTTCCTTTTTGTCTATTGTCCAGGTCCACTGTCTAGCTATGCAAAACTGAGGTTTCAGTTATTGTGATTCCTCAGTCAGGGCATATTAAGTACAGGACTGTTGCCCTTTTCCCACACTAAAAGGATAACATTGCATTACTTCAGCGCCCAAAACTAAAGCAACCAGAACGTTCCTATTAGGACGATGGGTAGCCTATATGCAAATAATGCCCTGCTCATTCCTCTAGTTCACTATTAGTAGGCTGCAGACTGTTCCTTCTCTCGAGAATGGGAGCTCCCTCCCATTACATCCACGTGAACGTTCACAAAATGTAAAGTTTTTTGGCCTGTACATGGAATAAGTTTAGTTATAAAAGGAAACCAGCCATTTTACACAATGAGCTTTGCTTGTGATAGATGTGGAGGTAGTTACACAAAGGTTAGCTCATGCAAGGAAAAAAAGCAATATTATGACATTTAGGTAATTAGTCACATAACCTGAGTAGTGAATTTCAAATAATCACCTACATACTTTCTCTGAGTAGTAAACAAACAATGCAGAGCTGAAAAGTAATCCAAGTCTATTTACTGAAAAACTTCACATAATGAACACATTCATAAACACTGTGATTTGATCACAACCATTCAAGACAAAAAAAAATATAAGAGCAAAACTTGTCACATAAATTATTTGCAGTATATCACTTCAAGCAACCCTAGTGACAAGGCAGCTTTTGGAGTAACAATTACGTGCCTTTCAAATGAAGAATATGAGTTAAACTTTTGCAGGGTTCATGTATTTCTCTTATCAGATAGAAGTTATCAGAGAGTTCAGTTTCATTGTTACAAATGTAAAGAACACAAAGGGCACAAAACTGTAAAGTCTTCGATCCCATGGGTCTATGAACACAATATATGGGATGACCTATGTGTAATGTAGCTCATGCAGCATGGCAAGCATTTTAAACCTGTGCTGATATCAAGTATTGTTACTGTGTATTCTAACAAAGGCTGAAGTAATTTCTCATTTTGTTTCACTTCAGTGAGCTGATTGTCAGGAATGTATTAAGTACTTGTGGTAGTAATGCTTTGAGACAAAATTTTGAAGCAGCTTAGCAACCAGTTTTGGGGACAGTTTTTCAAAAGAGCTCAGCCCCTGGAATCCTGAAATCCTTCAAATCTGGCCAGAAGCATCATAGCAGGAGCTGCTGGGGGCTCAACACCTCTGAATATCTTACTCTCATTTATGTACTTTAATGAGTGCTGAATTCCTTTGAAAACAGACCCCCAATTGTGGGTGCTAAGCCCCTGAAAACCTAGCTCTAAGACTGTCACCCTGATTACTTCAACTAGCCAATTTCAAACAGCAAATGTAATAAGACAGGCTGTGGGATGTTCTGCTTCCTATTTCATAACAAACAAAACCTAAAGGAAAGATACCATGACTGAGACTTATAAATGATAAATGTCAGTATGGTACTTTGTACTGAGGGTGGGGCCGATCTGTGGTGTTCCCAGGTATAACTCAGGGAAGGATCATGAAAGATGATGAGATGCTTGGGTCCTGTAGTAAATGGGGTGGGAGTATACAGGAACATACGATGGATAAACAGATAGCAACAGCTAAATATAAACAGATATAAATACATAAGGCAGTGCAGCCTGCATACTCTCTGTGCACTCTGCTATTATCCCTATTCTGGGGAACTGAGGCACAGAGACTTGTCCAAGCTCACATAGGAAGTCTGTGACAAAGCCAGGAATTCAGTTCCATGTCCCAAGTCAATGCCATAACCACTGAGCCATCCTTCCTCTGTTATACTTCCTACCCTCTGTTTTATCGACAAATCATCCTCCTGCCCCATCAAATGGGCGGTGATTTATCATTCCATACCAACATTAATTATTTTTAGTTATACATAGTTCTCAAATCTCCTGGGAATATTTAAATGTATGGTTTTGAAAGGAACTGTGAAGATGTGAGTTTTCCTCAAGTGCATCTGTTGCACTATTTGATAGTTCAGACCAGGCTGTCCCTAGGTACTTACTCAGGTAAGTGAAGGTAAAGAGAAGGGGTGAAGAATGATAATGTAGCCTGGAGAGCTTTTAAAAGGACCCCACAAGCCAGGAGATCTAGGGTTTATTCCTGGTTCTGTCCATTTTTGCCTACAAGTTGCAACTTCTGACTATCTCAGCTTTCCCTGTTACTGAGTTGGTAAAATAAGAGACTGAAGACTGGTCTGCTAGCATATTTAGAACAAGGATTTCAGAAGTGTACAATTATGCTCACCAAAATGGCAACACAATAGCAATGAAAGCAATCTCTATTGCTATCATTAAATTATACATTTATAATTTCTTTGGGGAAAGCCAATGAAATGCCTTAGAAAGAGGACATTAACTTATTTTAAAATTGTGATGCTTGTGCACAAGCTAGATAACAAGAATATTCTGACTGAAAGCTATATTGACAGGGAGGAAATTACTCTGCCCTAACTGCTAAGTTGTATACCTCTTAGCTAAGTGGCCAAGCATTTTAAACCAAATAGATGTCAGTGGAATTGATGCACCTTTGTGTACACAAATAGTCTTTGTTATTTTCCTGTCTGTAGGGTAATGATAGATTAGGTAGACTCCTGAATGGATGCACAGAGGGAAGAAAGAAGGTTCATGAATGCCTGCCCATATGATCTTGAACAATCCCAGTTTTTGTGTGCCAGTGTCCTCACTTCTTTTTCACCTCTTTGCAGGCAGCAGCAATGCAGTGGGAACACACATAATATCTAGTATGTAAGCAAGGCACAGTGCTTCCTCTGGGGAGTAAACAGTTATACTATAGGTTTCCTTAGGATCCCAATTTTACTTTGAGCTATGGCTGAAAAAGTCAAAATTTTAATCAGTGTAAGTGAGACTCAATTTGACCTGAGGAAGTGGGTCTGGCCCACGAAAATGCATCACCTAATAAACCATCTTGTTAGTCTTTAAAGTGCTGCATAGTCCGGTCTTTTGTCTCAGCCCCTTTATATGACTCTGCCAGGAGGAAAGCTGCATTGAAGCTGGTATAGTGCAACTCTAACTTTAAATCAGGCCCACAGATGTAAGAAAAATCTACAGAAATAATTGGATATAGACGGTTATCACAACTTTGGAATATAAATCAAATGGCTTTTTTAATGAAACATCTGACAGGTCTTGTGTTTCTGACTCAGGCAAAACTCCCATTGAGTTCAGCTGGAAATGTGTGATTAAGGAGTGAGGGATCAAGGCTCAAATCTCTTAATAAGATGAACATAATATAAAGGACAAGGTACAAAATTTCAGACTGATAAATTAAAAGAGGCTAATTTCCTTTATCAGTTGAGAATACACTGTGAAAATACATGCTGAATGTATTTAATGTATTAGGTATATTACTAATACTTCCAAAAGTATTATCATCAAAACTATTAATTTTATCCAACCCTCCAAGCTCTTTAATTTTAACATAATTTCTAAATTACTCAAGAAAATCCTATTTAAAAAGCTTTTCAAAATGGAGTTTATGTAACTTGACTTATAGCCCTTAATCACACAATTTAATAAAGTATAGATATCTTTTTTATCCTCCTTATTTTTGAGCTGTTGATACTGACTTATTTTCCATTTTCCATGATTTTCCTAGTAGTCTTTAGTTTATCAAATATTGCCTGAGTCACGAATGGAACTTGGCTACAGATAAATAAAATAAAATATTTTCTTAGAAACATTAGTGCCAAACACACCAATATGGGTATGTCTACACTACAGCGTTATTTCGAAATATCTTATTTTGAATTAGTTAATTTCAAATAAGTTATTTCGAAAGAATGCGTCTACACACAAAATGCATTTCGAAATAGCGTTTTGCTATTTCAAAATAGTGCATCCACACTGAGTCGCATTTAAGGCTGGCCGGAACCAGGTCCGGCAGGGCATCAGGTCAGGAGTTACTTTGTCTGGCTGCTGCCTGAGGCTATCTGAGGCCTGTGCTTAAAGGGACCGCCCCCGGACAGCCGGTTCTCAGGTTTCCCTGCTTGCTTGCCTACCTCGATGAGGGACAGCAAAGCATTTTGTCTCTGCGTGCTCTGGTTGCCCTCACTCGGGACACCACAACACTCTGCAACATGGAGCCGGAGCTGCCCCTGGGCACTCTGGTGCTTCTCTTGGATGCGTTGCTGTGAGCCTGGCTTCACTTTCTGCAGGCTGCCATCTGGGAGGTCCATCGGGGGGCTGTCAGTATCCAGGAGGCCCTGCAGGAGAGCTTCCACCCTGAGGAGCACTAAGAGCTTCCCTGGTGTGCTCCACTGGGGACTAGTGCCTCATTCCTCCCTCACATCCTTCCACTTACCCCTCCCTAACTCCCCTTCCTGATGTCAAATAAAATACACGTATTTTCATGAATACAAACTCTCTTTATTTAACAAATGGGGGGGGAATGACACTCTGGTGAGACTGGGGAAAGGAGGCGGGAAAGGCGAGAAAAGAGGGTGGGAGAGGGGAGGGGGAAACCTGGGAGGAGGGAACTGGAAGGGGGAAGCAAGGGGAAGAAGGGGGAGGGGAAGCTCAGGGCTCAGGGTTGGGGATCTCGCTGGACCAACTTGATTTTCATGCAAACCTGCTCCTGGGTTCGCATGTGGCCTTTGGTGGCTAGGCTGGCAGCTATCCTGCCATAGATGGCCGCGTTCCCCTGTCTAGTGCGGAGATCATGGACATTGGGAGCATCCCCCCCAAACCTGAATAAGGTCCATGATCTCCGCCCTGGACCAGGAAGGCGCCCACCTTCTCCGGGCCCTGGCAGGCTCCGGGGAGCTGGCAGACTGCTCCTGGGGAGCGGTGGAGGGCTGGCTGCCAGTGACTTGCTGGCTCATGTTTTGGGGCCACTGGGTCAGGGGCAGTGACTGCTGGCTCTGGGCTGGCAGACTTGGAGCTGGCACAGGCACTGTGGCCAGAGTCTATCCCTTTAAGGGCTCTGGGGAGGGGAGAGGGAGAGGAGTGTTCTTGGTTGAGGCTGGAGTGGCCACCAGGGCACCCTGGGAAGGCTGGAGGCCCCCTATTTCGATATGAGTGTCTACAGAGTACTTATTTCGAAATAGGTACTTTGAATTTGGCATTATTCCTCATGGAACGAGGTTTACCAAATTTGAAATAAGCGCTCCGCTATTTCGAATTAATTTAGAAATAGCTGTTTGGCAGTGTAGACGCTAGTAAAGTTATTTCAAAATAATGGCTGTTATTTTGAAATAACTTTGCTGTGTAGATATACCCTATCTAAGTTACCAGATTTATCCGAGTCCCTGAAACTGATCAACAAAGATATCACACATGATTTGAAATCCAGCATCTCTGAACTCAGAGTATGTGTGATAGGAGTGATTCAAAAGAGACTCTGGCAAAGCAAAAGTTTAATAGTGGCCTGTAGAAACACAGGAATTGCCACACTGAATTAGGCAGTTGGTCCAATAAGCCAATGTGTTACCATACATAGAAACAGACAGACCACTGAAATGCAATGTTGGCAACTTTCACAATGTAATCATAAGTTTTGTGATATTCAATGTGTTCTTAAAGCCCCAGCACCTAGACTCATTTGATTATATGAGAATCTCAACTTTCATTAAAAATATCCACACACAAATTTCTAGCCCTCATCTTTGCAAAGAAAAGCAGGACAAGTTACCCTAAAAGCTCAAATACCAGAAAATACACAAATACCCCAAATTTATGATTTAATGAATTTCATGATTTTTTAAGCTGATCTCATGAATTTTTTGGGTCTGACTCATGAATTTTGAATACTTGGGACACACAGTATTGGCACTGTGATCAAATTACGTGAGAAAGCGTGCAAATAGAACACTGAATGATATTGCAAAGCACCGAGTCCAAGTCATCCATAGGTATGGGTGAACATTTCATTGCCAATGCTTTTATTAAAGTAATGACTGCAGTCAGCCTCTGTCACGGGAAACCACAATGATACAGGTGATTAAAAGAACAATCATTCCACTTAACCTGAAGTCAAAATGAGGCTGACAATCACATGTCAAAAGCTTCAAAGGGGTAACCGTGTTAGTCTGTAATTGGAAAAACTTAAAAACCAATAAATAGTCTAGCAGCACCATAGAGGCTAACAAAACATGTAGATGATATCATGAGCTTTTGTGGGCACAACCCACTTCTTCAGATGAATGGAGTTATTAAAGGTCCAGTTTCTAAATAAATAGTAGATGGGGGGAGAAAAGGAAAAAGAAGGGGAAAAAAGGAAAAAAAGGGAAAAGAATAGTCAATTAGAATGTCCACGCTACATGAAGCTGATAGAAAAGGTACTAAGTGTTCTTGTACCCATTGTTTGGTTTTTTATGTCATTAGGATGTGGAATGTAGTGAGCTCTCCACCCAATGTCTTTGTTCTTACTTCTGTAGAAGGAATCAAACTTGTATATGAAGTTAAGCTCTGAGGCCTCCCTGTGGAGCTGGCTTGTGAAATAGGTCTGAAACAATACGGTGACTTTGAGATATGTTAATGAGTGCTCGGGCAAGTTAAAATGTTCCCCAACAGGTTTTCCTGTGTTGCCTTTTCAGATATCTGATTTGTGTCCATTAATTCTTTCTCATAGAGACTGTCCAGTTTGGCCAATATACATGGCAGAGGGGCACTGCTGGCATTTGATGGCATAGATCACATTAATGGACGTACAGGTATATGAGCCTCTAATGTGGTGTCAAGTATCAGAGGGGTAGCCATGTTAGTCTGAATCCGCAAAAGCGGCGAGGAGTCCTGTGGCACCTTATAGACTAACCGAAGTGTTGGAGCATAAGCTTTCGTGGGCAAAGACCCACTTCGTGCTGATCTGGAGGTGCGAATACCAAGAGAGGAGAAGCT
Source organism: Pelochelys cantorii (assembly GCA_032595735.1). Lineage (NCBI taxonomy): Eukaryota > Metazoa > Chordata > Testudines > Trionychidae > Pelochelys > Pelochelys cantorii. Next base: position 23,487,674 of record CM064326.1, read on the forward strand.
GCTTTTGTAGTTAGCTAGCCATTCACAGTCTTTGTTTAATCGTGAGTTGATTGTGTCAGACTTGAAGCTGAACTGTAGCTCAGCAGTTTCTCTTTGAAGTCTGGTCCTGAAGTTTTTTTGCTGCAGGATGGCTACCTTTAGATCTGCAATTGTGTATCCAGGGAGATTGAAGTGTTCCCCTACAGGTTTTTGTATATTGCCATTCCTAATATCTGATTTGTGTCCATTTATTCTTTTATGTAGGGAAAATGTGGTGGTTTATGTGGTTACGTCCTGTGATGATATCGCTGGTATCAATGTGTGGACAGAGTTGGCACCCGGGGTTGTTTGCAGGGGGTAGGTTCCTGGATGAGTAGGATGGTGTGCCGTGTGGTTACTGGAAAGAATTTGCTTGCTATTGGCAAGGATTGGCCTGTCTCCCATGCCTGTGAGAGTTTCAGATTTCTAGGATAGGTGTCAGTCTCTGAAGATAGACTCCTGGTATTGGTACTGGAAAACACTTCTGACCTGGAATTGGGTAACTTACAAGCCAGCCAGAAGATTTGAAAAGCAAAGACACAAAGGTGCAGATTTTTAAAAGCAGCCTCCAATTCTAGATGCCTCAATTTTTGGGAGTTCATCTTTGGAAAATTCAAGTCTGATTTTCACCCACACTCAGCACAGTTCAATGAGAGCTGCAGTTGTTAAGCTATAAATTGGTAAAGATGGGCACCCAAAACTAGACAGCACTTTTCAAAATATGGCCCCTAGGATAACTGAGGGCCCTCAAAAAGGAAGAATCCATCTTCTAATATATTTTAAAGCACTTGGAAATGCTTGGCCAGACAGTAATTTCAGTGATTTCAGTTTTACACCAGTGTAACTCCATTGATTTTAGCACTATTACTCCTAACGTACTATAGCATAAGAAAGACAAGGAATTTGGTCTGCAGATCTTAGAAGAAGATTATTAAATCTGAATCTGAAAGGGCATTCCGAGCATTTCATCAGCAAACACAGAAGCAGCATAGCCTCATTAAAGTGGAGGGAGAGTGGAGATGGCTGCCTTTGTATGCATTATGTGTATTTGTTATGTGGAGCAGAAATAAATAAAAAGATTTATTTTAAATCATCTCTCACATTCCACCACCAGACCTGGCTCGTAGGGAGACAGAAAGTGGTTGTGGAGGCCCATTTCCTCTAATCCCTGTCTATGAGTAACCTGACCAGGAGATTATTGTTCTTAATTACCAAAGATCATCATCTTTGACCTCTTTTTCTCTTGGGTTGAACACCAGAATGCTACTGTGACACCCGGGTGACTTAAGGACATAAGACCCTTTCGATTTTTCCCTGGATGACTGAACATCAGCATCCTCTGAGCATGTTTCTCAGGGGGATGATGGAGTTGCATTCTAACCCCTGTAGAAATGAGTGGTCAGAGGAGGCCACAAAATCTCTGAGAAGACATTATGCAGCTACTACCAAGAAGAAAGAACATCTCTCGGGCTATGTCTAGACTACAGTTTTTCTGGGATACCAGAGGTATCCCAGAAAAACACTGCCATATCCAGGGAACACATCCGCTTTTTTGGAACAGTTTCCAAAAAAGCAGGTGCGTTCTTTCAGAAGCCTTGTATTCCTCATTTTATAAGGGATCTTCTAAAAGAGGAGGTTTTTCCCACATTTGGCCCCATGTAGATGGGCCCAATGTCGGAAAAGCCTCTTCAGAAAGAAAAAAAAAAGCGGGAAGAGGTATGCAAATTGTGGTTCGCAATTTGTGTATCTTTTTCTGGAAAAAGAATGTAGTGTAGACATAGCCTGGGAGAAGAAGCAGCCTCTGCAGCTGCACAAGTCAGGAAGTCCTTTGAGTTTTCATAGGCCAGTAGCTACAACTGAGGCTTAAATACCTGTCTTTAGCTTCTGCAGTGGGATAAAATAAAGCCAGAAGATATTGGTTTTGCTATCTCTCATCTACTTTCAGAGCTTACTGATATTTTACATTTACCATAGAAGCACAACAAGATCCTCAAGGTGTAACTCTTATCTCGTCCTTCCACACAAGTCTTGGTCAGATTAAGCAGCATACAACATTTTTTTGTCTAAAGCCACTTGTGACTGACAAAGATAAGTTAAACAAAATATAGAAAAGGTCAGAATTTTCTTGGCCTTTAAAGCATTTTCCCTGCAGTTAAAAATCAATGCTTTGCAGAGGTATTTACTATTAGCAGTTGCCTTCTTAAATGTCTGACATTTAAATTTATATGGGTTAACAAAATGTCCTTCACAGATGTTTTTCAGTCATCTAACTTTAAAGAGTATATGAACTATTCGGGAGTTCAAATTTAAACAAAATAATAAAGTATTCATTTCTTTAAATTCTGACCTTTGGATTACCAGAGACAGGGACAGGGACCAGCCACAGAGTTTAGATTGGAAACTATTTTCTTTCAAACCAGGGGAGAAATAGATTCTATTATTAGAATGCACTTAGTGCTGCAGAATACATCTATCTCATTTAAACAAACTTTGATTTATTTTCTCATTTATATACTATTCAATGTTTGATCATATCTTCTACAACTTAGTTAGAGCATTACACCAAGCCTCATGCCCTGGAAAATAACCAGAGTTGCTATGATTTTTCCCCATCCTGAAAAAAAATTACCTACAAATCTGTGAAATACCCACAAAGGATTTATCTATCAAGTGAAACACATAATACAGACTGAGATTCACTAGTTCATTGAAAAACTGAATTATTTAAGTAAGACACAATCATGAAATAATTAAGCCCATAGCCAATAAGCTAGATTGGTCTACTATTCTTTTGGATCTGTCTTTATATAGTGATATAACTTTCATTCACCCATTTGCTTCTGCAGCATCTAAACTTAGTATGAAGTTTCATCCAAGCCACACCAAACCAACGGTGCCAAAATTCTGGCCAAATGATGAATGTAACTATCTTGCCTTTTGTGATTTTTCCTGTCATTTTGAAGCACTGAATTATAACTCCCTTTTCAAACACAGATTTTGGCAGAAACAGTTTTCTCTGTATGAATGCTCATAGCCATTTCTTATGTTCAGCTAGACATCCATAGTATGTTAATGTCAATGTTTAGTCTTTTGGTTCTTCCTTTAATATATTCATCTACTTCTTTGCTTGCATAATCTGGTTAGTAAGCTTGCAAGTTTATATCTGGTGGATGTGCCTATGCAGGGTGAAGCACTACAAATATTTCTGTGAAGTTGCTCATTTTGTAGTTTATTGAAGGCAATCTTTTTTACATTAAAAGGCAACCTTTGAAGATGACAATGACATATCTCTTCATTTCAGGATTATCATGCTCATCAATGTTCTGCTCTTTCATGTCTGTAGATAAAATTATCATTCAGGGCATATGTGATTTTGAAGATACTGAAGTGTGCACGGCTCTTTTTAATCTGCCAATTAACAACTCTGAAATTGTTTACCTTAGAAGTTATTTGTTTTCATGATTTCAGGATATTGAAAGGATTGTTTCCTATCATTTCATTCAATATAGATATGCAAAGTCTGATACATTCATGATCAAGATGAATGGCAACTTCTAAACATTAATTACCAATTTGCAAATGTGTACAGCAATCTTCACATTTACTAGAATGATAATGAAATACCACCAACTAATGCATTCAATGCTGAGAAGATTGAGCTATTGATGCCAGCATTGATAAACACCTTATTATTCACACTGCCTACTTTCCAGCCATTTCTATCCTCTAACAAACCAAGTCCCAAACAGCTCATAAACACCCATATTCAAAAATCCAACCACAATTTTATCAATCAACCCAAGATACCCCCCTCTATCTATTTACTTTTCCCTTTTAGACTCTAGATGAGTGGATTTCAAACTATGGGTTGCAACCCAGTACTAGGTCATGGAATGTCAGGCACTGGGTCTTGTTGTGGAAGGAGGGTCACGTGACCAGTGGTGGCGCTGAGGCAGCTACCTGCCTGTCCTGGCACCACAGACTACGTTGTGCCCCAGAAACAGACAGCAACAGGCCTGGTTCTTAGATAGAGAGGGAGAGCACCAGGGCTCCATGCACTGCCCCTTCCCCAAGATCTAGCTCTGCACTCCCATTAGCTGGAAACCTGCTGCTGGCTGATTCTGGAGCACATCATGGTCTGTGGTACCAGGAGAGGCAGGAAGCCTGTCTTAGCACTCCCACTGCACCACTGACCAGGAGCTGCTCAAGGTAAGTCCCTCCTGCCACAGCCCTGATCCCAAAGCCAGAGCCCCTTCCTACACCCAAAGCTCTCATCCTCAGCCCTGCTCCGGAGCTCACACTCTATTCAAATTGTGTTGCATCACAGGCATCAACGATTTTCCTCAAGTGGGTCATGAGGAAAAAAAGTTTGAAAACCACTGATCTAGACAGCTTTCTATCTTTCTTATTGTTTTCTAATAGGCCAAAAGAGAACCCTGACATTCTCTTGACTTACTTTTTAACTTTTTGAATTAGTTTTCATTCACAAATTTAAATTAAAGCCTAATGTTTATTGCATTAGAAAAGTTGTTACGTTACTATAAAAACTTTAGTGAAAAATTGAAATGAAAAACAAGCAAACAACTGCCATCCCCCCAATATTTGACAGACTACCCAACCCCAGACCCTCCAATGTGGGAGGGAGCACAGGGGGCAACTGCCATTTGGCCTGATGATACAAAAGGTCATGGGGCTCCCAGCCACTGCTGCTGCTACTGGGGCAGCGGCTAGAGCCATGGACCCTTTAAATCACCCGCAGAACCCTGGCAGGTGCTGAGGGCTGCCTGACAGAAGCTAGACAAAGGTTATCCCAGAAAAGCTCTGCTGCGTCCAAGGAACGTGTCCACTTTTTCAGAACAGTTTCCGAAAAAGTGGACATGTTCTTTCGGCATCCCTGTATTCCCCTCGGTGAGAGGAATAAGGGATGTTCCAAAGAGGAGGTTTTTCCAAAATTTGGCCATGTGTAGAAGGGCCAAATTTCAGAAAAGCCTCTTTTGGAAAAAGATAAGCAAATTGCAGTTCGCAATTTGTACATCTTTTCCCAACTTTTCTCAGCAATGTAGACATAGCCCCAGCCCCACCCCTTCTGCCCAAGTTGCCACCCCTTTTGGGGTCACAGAGCTGCCCCTCCGCCTTGCCCAAAAGCCTGACAACTCTTGTGTTCCACTGCCCAACCACCTTCCCACCTACACTCCCAGACTCCTCCCCATCTTCCCTTCTCTAACAACAAAAACTCTCATGATTTAGGTTTCTTAGGGTTTTTTTTTCTTTTTTATAAAACAAAGCAAGCCTCCTGGGTTTTCACAATCCTGGATTAAAAAATTGACCATTTGAGCTTTTTCTTCAATATTTCTGACAGGTATAGTAGAAGTTAATGAAACAAACATGCAAATTACAGTGGCACAGAATATTTTATTATAAAATTCTAAAGGAGGCTTAACGTTTCAATGAAACCCTGTTTTTAAGGGACTGATCCTTATTTGCTTAAGAACACGAATGGGATTTTTTTTTCAATCCCTGCTTCTCACTTACTCTCCACATTCCTATATTTTATATGAACTTAAAAAACCTCTGTAATCCCCAGATTCATAATTTGTATAAATGTGTGGTATTTCATACAATGCATGCCTTGTAAGGTATCACATGAAAGGTCATGATCTGCTGAAACTCATTGTTATTATATATGAAGTTATGAGATTTTGCTATATGGTTGTTATTTAAATATGCTATGAGTTTTGGACATGCCCACTGCTAGCTCCCCAGTGACTAAAAAGGTGGTGACCCACACCCAGGCAGGTATTAAATGGCCATTGATTAGCAGGGGAATTATAAACAAAAGATTTACTATTCCATCACCACACGATGAGGACTGTCCAACCCTGTGACCCAACAAGGAGTACCTGGTCATGCCTGGGCCAGTATCTATCCAGGAACATGGACTGAGAGTATAAAATAAGGGACAGTGGGATCATGAGACCACCTCTCTGCTCCCCCACATGTACTGAGGACACAGTCTTTGAACTGAGGAAATTAGTCCCAGGCTGAGGAGGAAATTTAGCCTTCATATTAAGAGCAGTAAGCTATTTGTAGCACCCAGCAGGGGTGAGAAAAGCTGTTTGATTCAACTCTTGCTTATTCTAAAAGTTTAGGATTCAGAATGTATATTTACTTTTAATTTTCTTAAGGTAACTACCTTTATGCCTACCACTTATAATCACTTAAAATCCATCTTTCTCCAGTTAATAAACTTATTTTAATGTTTTATCCTTCCCAGTGAATTTGTTTAAATTGCTTGGGGAATCTGCTTGGATTAAAGAGGCTGGGGTCTGTCCACTATCCTTTGACGAAGTGGCAAACTAATTAATGAACTTGCACTGTTCAAGCAAAGGTCTTGATCAGCGTAAGACAGTACATTTCTGGGTGCAAGACTGTGGGCTTGAGAGATTTCATGGTGTTTTCCTCTACACAGATCATGAGTAGTTTAGAGAGCATTCATGCAACGCAGCTGCACGTGCTTCTCCATGCTGGTGGATCTTGGAGGGGTTTCCTGCTTGTCACAGGCAAAGAAATGTGAGAGACAGTCCAGGCAGGACAGTTACGGGGGCACAGTGATCCCATAGTTCTAGACTGTACCTGGGTGGTCCTGTCACAGAGATAAAATGATAATCTGCTATTTTTGCTTAAGGAAGCATTCTTAGACGTCTGGAGACCCTCACTACCTGACTCAAGGACTCTGCACTATTAATAAAACATTTGACTGATCAATGGCTCCTGGTATGCAGATAATTAAATAATTTCACTGCTATTTTTAGATTTTTTTGTGGCTGTACATTCTCCCTCTCTATTTTATGCAGATATCTGTCTCAGCACTAAGGACAAAATCTGAAAGGCTTTCTTGTGAAAGCAAGTTATGTTAGCAGCTAAGATGTACTAGGGATGTATAATCCAACTCTGAGACCAATGAAAGAAGCTTGAAGATTTTGTTCTTACGAACTTATTTCTTTGCCTAAAATGACTAATATTATGGTTATTTTCCATTTGCTAACAAATTATTTCAAACCCCTAGTTCATTTTATCCCCTGGGTTAAGTAACTGATTAGAGCATAAAGGTAGTGTATGCTGTTTGGGTAGCCAAATAAGAAACTGTAAATTCTAAGAGCTCATAACACTGGTGCATATATTTAAAAAGTGAAAAATCCAGGGGTTTTAATGGCTTTGTCACTTGTACAACAGGGCTGTTTCATTTTAGCAGGTATGATCCCCTTTCTCCTTTTACATATGTACTTACAATGTAATTTAATGTAAGAACAATATTTTGCATTTCAATAACAACTTCCTTCTGAGTAATTCAAAGAGCTTCATAAAGATAAATTAGGTGACCCTAACACTACCCTGAAGAGGTCCATAAGTAGTATATAAAGAATGATACACAGAAGGGTTAAAGTCTTGCACTATTGCAAGAAACTGGATGATGGAAGTTTTGCTATTTATTTTAATGGGGACAGAAGGAGGTCATAAGTGAGTTTCCCTTACTCACACAGCAAATCAGCAGCAGAACTGGAAACAGGGCTTATATCATCAGATGTCAAGAGGTATGCTACAACCAGTATACTTCTAATTTAACTAAGGGCTTTGTCTATACAGCATGTTACTATGCACTAGCTGAGGTATTAGTTCTAGAGCTTTCACTGATTTGACAGGAAATCTGACCCATGTGAGCCCTGCTGTTTTGCATTAAAGCATACACTGACTGTGTGAAATGGGAATACATCAATACACACTAGGGAACCTTCACTGCACTCAAGAGGGTTCCATATAAATCAGTTACTGCGCAACACACTGGTGGGCACTGCGATTTATACCCTCACTGGTTCACACAAGTGCACCATGCAGACAAACCCTGAAGTCTCTTTGAGGCAGAAATGTCTTAGAACACCATAAACATTTAGGGCACACTATAAAAATAAACTGCAATACAGCATTGTCATATAAAGCACCATACAAAAGTTTAGAAGATGAGACAAACTACAAAGATGATATTTTACAGAAGTGGATAAAGAACATAAGAATGGCCGTACTGGGTCAGACCAAAGGTCCATCTAGCCTAGTAGCCTGTCTGCCAACAGTGGTCAGCGCCAGGTGCCCCGGAGGGGGTGGACCGAAGACAATGATCAAGCGATTTGTCTCATGCCTTCCGTCTCCAGCCTCTGACAAACAGAACTACTGACATTTATACAGCGCCTTTTACCCCAAGAGTTCAAAGTAAAGTGCCCCATAGAGCAGCATTGTGGGACACCAGGTCACACATGTCTGCTGCACCCTAATTCATCAGCTCTGCCCTTGGCAGCATCTCTCAGCCCATCAAATGCTGACTCTGTCTACCTTATGAGATCCAGCTTATGAGAGCTCTGTCTAGCTGGCTCTGTCTAGCTTATGTGGAGAGGCAAGAAGACCTGGGGGGGGGGCAAAATCAAATCAATATCTTAGATGCCTGTATACAAATGCAAGGAGTATGGGCAATAATCAGGAAGAACTTGAAGTGCTAATAAATAAACACAACTATGACATAGTTGGTATCACTTGGTGGGATAATACACATGATTGAAATATTGGTGTAGAAGGATACAGCTTGCTCAGAAAGGACAGGCAGGGGAAAAGGGAGGAGGTGTTGCCTTATATATTAAAAATGTACGCACTTGGACTGAGGTGGAGATGGATACAGGAGACAGACTTGTTGAGAGTCTCTGGTTAGGATAAAAGGGGTAAAAACAAGGGTGATGTCATGGTAGGGGCCTACTACAGACAACCTACCCAGGCAGAAGAGATAGATGAGCCTTTTTTTAAAACAACTAACAAAATCATTGAAAGCGCAGGATTTGGTGGTGATCAGTGTTCCCTGTAAGGTGCGCAGCTGCACACAAAAAATTCTGAGCCCACCCACCTTCTTCGCAGAGCCGCGCAGCAGTGCTCACCTTCCTGCTGGACATGGAAAGAGAGAGGTGTGGCTGTTTCCACGGCGGGGGCCATGTGGTGGATGGCAAGGCAGCTGCTCTGGTTGCCACCCGGGGCCAAAGCCATGTTGGGAGGCAGCTGCCACCAGGGCTGAGGCCATTTGGTGGGTGGCAGCTGCCACCAGGGATTGGGGCAATGGGGCTGGTGGGCGGCTGGTGCCATGGGTAATTGAGGCCTAGGGACTTGCAGGTGGCTGCTGGCACCAGGGATTGGAGCCCTGGGGCTGGCAGGCAGCTGCTGCTGCCAGGGACTGGGGCTGTGGGGCTGGTGAGTGGCTGCTGCTTCTGGGGATTTTTTTTTGGCCTGGCTTGGGGTGGTTTATTGGGAAGGAACAATCAATTACACACATACAGAACGGGAAGTGACTGTCTAGTAAGGAGTATGGCAGAAAGGGATCTAGGGGTGATAGTGACCACAAGCTAAATATGAGTCAACAGTGTGATACTGTTGAAAAATAAGAAAACATGATTCTGGGATGCATTAACAGGAGTGTTGTGAGCAAGACACAAGACGTCATTCTTCCGCTCTACTCTGCACTGATTAGACCTTAGTTTTAGTATTGTGTCTAGTTCTGGGCACCACATTTCAAGAAAGATGTGGAGAACTTGAAGAAGGTCCAGAGTAGAACTTTCAGACGGTGCTTGGCCCTGCCATGAGGGCAGGGGACTGGACTTGATGATCTCTTGAGGTCCCTTCTAGTTCTAGTATTCTATGATTCTATCTGACATCTCTCAATAGCGTTGTTGTGGGGCGAATATTGCAGTAAAGATACAACAGTAGTAAGGTTGGAATATAGTACAGGTGCATTGTGATTTAATGTTTTAAGACATTAGTATAATCCTAATGCACTCGACTAAGATGATTCATTATTAAGGTCCTACTTGAATTGTGAGATGATTGTCAAATAACTGCAGCTGAGTTGCAGACAAGACATGGAAAATCACAGAAAAGTAATAATGGACCTTTGATTGTAGTAATATGGAAAAGCCAGAGAAAACCTATTTGTTTAAGAAATATTTGCTGGAATAAGTGAACACTCTAGTATTATATTATATCTGCTCTTTTTTTGATAACCAAACATTGTACTTCAATTATATTATAGCCATAATATAATAATATGCCCGGGACCAGAGCCATCCTGTCCATAAGACGAGTTGGGTGACCACCCTAGGACCTGTGCTTTTGGGGGCCCCACAGCAGCTGTACCAACTGTCCTATGGATGGCAGGGACCAGAGGATTATGGGTGCCTGTTGCAGGAGTTCGCCTCCTCCCTCACTCACCACATGGGTGGTGGGAGACAAAGTAGCCCGGAAGTCTGCTCGATCCCAGTGTGCCACCCTCTCCCAGCCTGCTGCGCACAGCTTCTCAGTAGCATCAGGAAACAGAGCGCTCCACTCCAAGGCAATCCGGTTCCCACTGTCTGTGGAGAAGCAAAGCAGCAGGAAGTGGGGGGGTTTCCCTGGGCCCTGTGTCTGGCATACTGGGGGGAAGGGGAGGATTGACCCAGGCGCCGCACCCCTCTGAGGACAGCCCTGCACAGGGTTGAAAGCGAAAGCACCACCATTCATGGGGCTAAAACAGGAGCTCCAGCTGCTGGGGCTGACTGCTCAGATAAATGGAGTTCTATTGAAATAATCAAGGAAAAAATGTGTTGCAAACCTCATAATATATGCCAAATTGTGGATTGTGCACAGTGAGCTAATTAAAACTAAACTGTGGTGGAAGCCTAATATTGCAGGATCTTCAATTTTAGCAATCTCATAGGATCTTATTTTGGCAACATTGCAAGACCTGAAATTTTACCAACGTTGCAGCAATATCACAAATTAAATAGGGCCTTAAACATTACTTGTGATGTGTAATATTTGCATTGAAATAGCACCCAGAGGCCCCCAGTCAGGATGACAGTGTTGAGGGCTGTACAAATGCATAGAAAGAAATGGCCTCAGTGTCAATCTAAGTAGCAAAGCCATTTAGTTCATTTTATGCTTTAGTCACGTCATTTGTTAGCCCAAGGCATTCCATATGTAACCAATGTGGTTATGTCTACACTACAAGGTTTTTGCACAAAAACAGCCATTTTTGCGCAAAAACTGGTGGCGCGTCCACACCTCAAGCATGTTTTTGCTCAAAAAAAAATACAGTAAGTTGACAGGACAGATGGCTTTTGCTTGTAGCGTTATTCCTCTCCCCACAAGGAATAACTCCTTTTTGGGCTACAGCTCTTGTGCAAAAAGGCATGTGTGGGCACTCTGCAGGGGTTTCTTGCGCAAAAAGAGCCTATCAGAAAAAGCACAGGTGCTCTGATGACCATTCTGTGAATGGCCATCAGAACTTTCTTGCGCAAGAACGTCCATGCAGCGTGTACGCTCTCTTGTGCAAAAGCACATCAGTTTTGCAATGCGCTTTTCAGGTGTGGACACGCTTTTGCACAAGAAGTTTTTGTGGAAGATGTCTTCCGCAAAAAGCTTCTTGCGCAAAAACCCTGCAGTGTAGACAAAGCCTGTGTGATGAACAGATTTAAGGTATAAGTGTAGGTAAAAGTAAAAGAAGATCATGGGAGTATAATATAAGTATAATTATTTAGGAGTGATGAGTGCATATTAGGTACATAAGTATGGTGAGGCAGAACTGCAAGTAATGCTCAGGTTAAGATTTTAGCTTAGCCACAAAAGGCTCAGACTTAAGGAGACATGACATGAATGAGTGACCCAGGAAGCCCTCAAAATAGAGTTTTCCCCTGTGAGAATTCATGCAAGAGCCTTCTATATGACAAATAATAGACCATGTTTTTCAAAGGGGTAATATAAAGACAGGCCTGCTGACCAGGAGATGGGGGCATAGGTGGTAGCTGCCTGGGGGCCTGGTGATACAAAAGGGCCCAGAGCTCCTGGCTGCCATCAGTTGAATAAATGATTCATGTGAGCTGTGCAGCTATTTTTTAATGTCAACCAAGCTTTCAAATGATAACCAGAGAGTCTATACTTGTAAAAAAACCAACATGTTTAAGCGGGTATTTTAATAGTTATGAATTCTGAGCTTCCTATCTTCCTATGATTTGCCCCACAGAATTGTAATGCAGATTTCCTGGAGATTCTCACTAGTTTGTAAATGCAGAATTTTAACTTTTTAAATAAAAATGAGTCTCCTAAGATTTTTTTTTTAAATCTCACATTAAGTTGTGTAGCTATCAGTATTACTCAAAGGCTGCATCTAGACTGGCAAGATTTTGCGCAAAAGCAGACGCTTTTGCACAAAAACTTGCCAGCTGTCTACACTGGCCACTTGAATTTGCGCAAGAGCACTGACGTTCTAATGTAAGAAATCAGTGCTTCTTGTGCAAATACTTTGATGCTCCCGTTCGGGCAAAAGTCCTTTTGCGCAAAAGCTTTTGCGCAAAAGGGCCAGTGTAGACGGCTTTGTTTTGCGCAAAAAAGCCCCGATGGCTAAAATGGCGATCGGGGCTTTCTTGCGCAAAACTGCATCTAGATTGGCCAGGGATGCTTTTGCGCAAAAGCATCTGTGACAATCCAGACGCGCTTTTGCGCAAATACTTTTAATGGAAAAACTTTTCCATTAAAAGTATTTGCGCAAAATCATGCCAGTCTAGACGTAGCCAAAGAGGATTTAATGTATGTAAACTATGAATAATGACAGATGGAGAAAGGGAGGGAAACAGAGATAAAGGAAAGGGAAACAGAGATTTTACCTTTTAAAAGAAAGAATTCACCAGAATTAGAGCTACAAGTTTCATATTCACTAGTTAAATTCTGGATTAGATGACATATGGTAATAATTATGATAAAGCAAAGAAATTTTTAACATCTAAATCTGTTTTTCTTCATCAATCATTGAATCACTCTGAACTGATATTGACTTTCTTGAGTGTTTTCAACAATCATTGAAGTAAATGGGAAGACTCCTAATTAATTTATGGAGATGGATCTGACTTTTAGATTACTTTAGAAAGAGTTCTTATACCCTTTTTAATAAATTGCATGTTTTCATATATATTTTAGGTTCACAAGTTTGTTATATTTTGTTACTTTAAAAAAATGCTTTTTGTACTAGAATTGCTCTCATGAATTTGGAAGGAATAACTACAATGTGGTCAATTAACTTTTTCTTTATCTCTTTTTCTCTAATATTTCATGTATAATTGACTTTTCCAAGATGTTTTTAAAGTGCATCTGAAGTTGTCTAGCTATCAATATTAGTCAAACGGGATTTAATGCGTGTAAACTATGAATAGCACCAACTCTCAACACTTCTATGGAAGGCACAGAGGGATTATGATGGGATACATTACAATCTTATTTCATAAGGAATTTTATGTTGTAAACAAAGCGAATTTGCATATATATGTTTCATTTAAGCGAGTTTATTATACTGCAATCTTACATTTTTACTATCTGTGCTGCTCATCTTGCAAATTAAAGTGGGCAACTTCTAACAGCATCTCCTATGTATATAAAAAAATACTGAGCTATTAATTTAAAACCATAACCAGCAGAAAAATAAAATATCTGTTTCATAGCATACACATCTGATTACAGTTCAAATATTTTCACTTCAAAACATTCTGTAATTTAAATTAAACATGTATTTACTGAAAAAATACAGTAAAAACACAGGGTAATGATTTTCCAAATAAAATAAGAAAAAAAAGAAAATACACAGTAGTCAGCTAATGAACAAATGTGTCTCCAATCAACAGAAACATAGCAGACTGAGGAAGCAGGGAAGTGATTAAATGATTCTGAACCAATTTATTACCTGGCTTCCATTTAGTTCCACTTGCACTGGTTACCATTATAGTTTACCCTGCTCCTATTTGAAAAACCTATCCAAAATATCTTTCAGCTAAAAAAAATGCAGCCTTAATAAATGCTGGAGTTCGCTTTTGAAAGTACTAGATGGTACAGTAGGTTTGCTGGTTGAAATTCATGAATCCAGAATCTCTAATGCAATCTACCACATTTTAAAAATATTTTGAAATATATATATATATATAATTAAAAATTGAATCATAATATAAAGATTTAATTGCTACATCAAGTAATGATAACTAGACCTTTTATTGTGATTTTCATACTCAAAGTGTTTTACAAACATTGACTAATTAGTTCAAATTTCAAAGAATAAAGCAGTACAAAAACAGGCTATGTCTAGTGTTCTGGAAACACCATAACACTTCTGAATGCTAGTAATATACTATATCATACACACTCACATATAAGGGCATAAACACTAGCAAATAACACATTTTTACACACACACACACACACACACACCCCCCCCCTCTGAACACAATAACCCGTTTGTGCTCAATATGTTCATTTGCACACTGTTCTCCTCTACTGAAATGTGGTCAACAATGCCTGAGATTTGTCCTTGGTAATCTTCTGCTTAGTAAAATCGTGAGTTATACTCCCTGGGTTCCAATTCACATAATCTGTCTGGAACTCCTCCTGGGAAACGTAGGTACACTATCAGCTCTCATAAGGAAATAACAATACTATTCATAGTTATGGAGGAAGCGAAATGTTGGTCAGAATTCCTAAAATATTACTTAAGAAATGTCTTCCTAACATAACTAAGATCCCACAGAATTTTTCTGCCAGAGTTGTTTCAGTTAAATATTTTCACATGCACGTAAATTCTGAAAAACTCACCATTTTGTATTAATTCCTCCATACCCAAGCCCCATCAAAAATTGTTTTTGAAATTATTAGGAAAATCCCTTGAGCCTAATTCTAAGTAAGTCAAAAATAACAATATTGCAATACTTTTTCACGTATGACTCAAAAACAGCTTAGACTTGGAATGTAGTAGATGTGAAGGCCCTGGTCCTAATCCCATTGAAGTCAGTGTGAGTATCTTCATTTGGATCAAGCACCCACTCAGAGCCCATTCACACACAAATAAATGTTAAGAAAAGCAGATTCAAAATAATTATGTGTCAGCTAATTTAGAAACTGCAGAATCAGTCAAAGCACATTTCAGCATGGGTCAAGTCTGCCATTCAAATTGCTACTTTCTTATACTATGATACTTTTTCCATGATGTGACAATAACTCCCAAAATACTTGATCTATATAAGTTACTGTGAAAAAGAATATGAATGACCAATGCAATCCATTATAAAAGTATTAAAACAACAAACTATGTAAAGAGGTCAATCTTCCATAACTTTCTGCAACCTTTAAAGCTTTTAATTCTACTTTCATCTGTTCATACCGTACATGGTGCCTATCTGTTTTGAGGATGGACCATAGAATTATACTGGTGTTTTGGTTTTCCTTTTGCCAAATGCAATGTCGAAGCTGTAGCCTCCAGAGATTACATCAACATGATAGCTAACAAGAACATAAGAACGGGCATCTTGTCTTCCAACAATGGCCCATGCCAGGTGCTTCAGAGGAAACGAAAAGAAATGATCTGTTTCCTGTCATCCACTCACAGCTTCTGGCAGTCAGAGGCTGGGGAATCCCAGAGTATTGAGTTGTATCCCTGCCCTCCCTGGCTAATATCCACTGACTGATGAACCTATCTTTTGTGAACTTATCAAATTCGTTTTTGAACCCAGTTATACTTTTAGGCATTCACAACAATTGCAGCAACAAGTTCCAAGGTTGACTGTGCATTGTGTGAAGGACTTCCTTTTTATTTTGTTTTATTTTATTTTATTTTTGTTTTAAACCTGACGCTTATTCATTTCATTGAGTGACTCCTGGTTCTTGTATTATATGAAGGAGTAAATAACACGGCCTTGTTCATTTTCTCCACACAATTCCTGATTTTATAGACTTCTATCATTCCCCCCCCCCCCCCTTAGTAATCTCTCTTCTAAACTGAAAAGTTTCAGTGTTTTGGGGCTTTGTCTACACTACCAAATTTGTCAGCAACACCTGCCTTTTAGTGACAAAACAGTGAGAGTGTATACATTGCTATGCAATGTTGGTCAGACAAAATCTCCAGTTTCAGCAACAAAAAACTCCCACCCTTATGAGAGATTTTTTCTTTACTCCTTCCTTTATTGCGAACAAAAAGCAAGTGTAGACTCTGATGTTTGTTTTGTCGACAGAACTGGCTTCCGCCAGTATCTCACAATGTCTGCTCTGATTGCTCTGTTCAGTGGAGTTGGGTTTTTGGGTTTTTTTAATCTCTGTGGCACTGCAAGGAAGAGCCACTTCCCTTTCAAAGCTCCAGAAAGTATCTGAGAGCTGAGTCCGCTGCTTGATTTGGGGAACAAAGAGCAAATCATTGAACTGCTCCGGTTCTGCCCTGCCCTAGGAACACAGCTGCAGGCAGACTGCTACTGAAAGTGGAGGACAGAGGATGTGCTGCTTTGACATTCCTCAGCACAGAGAGCTCAGGGAGCTACTCATGATGCCGCTTCTGGCAGCTGAGGAGACTGTGGAAGAACTCAGAGGGAATCCCAAGATGTGCAGGGATCAGCTCTGCCTTCCCACAACACTGCACTATGGGGTACATACCCACAGTGCATTGCTCACACTGTCAATGATGGTATCCCCAGTGTGGACATGATCTGTCAAGAGAGGGAGCAAGTGTGAACACCCTCTGGCAATTTTTGATTTTTCGACTTTTGGGTGTCAACATAAGTTTTGTCGTCAAAACTTGGTAGACTAGACTAAGCCAAAGTCTCTCCTCATATGGAAGCCATTACGTAACTTTAACCATTTTTGTTGTCTTTCTTTGTAGCTTTTCTACATCCATCTGCATAGCAGGGGTCACAAGCTCCCAGCCCACAGATCTTCTTTGGGCCAGAGCATATTCACAATCTGGTAGTCTGGTAGCCTGTGAGACCTGGTAGCTCTAGGGGCACATATTTGAGACTGTCTCCCCAATCCCTACCCTTCCTGCCACCACCCTGGTCTCTGCCCTGATAGCACTCCATCTCCTGAGGGATGCGACCTCAGGCATTACGGGGCGGTGGGTCTGGTGCAGCAGGTAGCAGCAGCAATTGGGCTCCCTCTGCATCCCCCATGATGGCAGGAATCATGGGGAAGAATAGCAAGTGTGTCCACGGAGTGCACTCTGCATCCACTATGGGAAGTGCGGAGGGAGGAGACTGCTGCTGCTGCCCTGCACCAGGCTCCACTCCCAGTAATCCTCGGGGCTGATTTCTTTGGAGGATGGGGAGGCATGGGAGGGTTAGGGCAGGGCAGTGGTGGGAAAAGGCAGGGTTTGGGAGATGGGTTCAGGCCCATACCCACTTCTCCCGGGCCGATGGATCTCCCAGAACAGATTGCAAATATGCTCCAGCCCAGAGATGGCTTTCGGGGCAGGAGTTTTAGACCCTTGCTGTACAGCAGAGCTACTCAACACGCAACTCGTGGGCCACATGCAGCCCATGACCCATTTGTTTGCAGCCCGCAGTGCAGTTTGGATTTACATGGGACTCAACACTGCCCACGGGTGGGAGAGAAAACAAAAAAGTAGTCAATATAATGGTCTTCTGTTGCTATGTGTTTTAGTAATTAAATTCCTGGACTGCCATTGCTCATTAAAAGTGCTGTCATATGGGTGGAAATTAGGTAAATACTGCATTTTATTAATATCAGCAGAACTTACTTAAATGGGGCCGGTGTGTTGTGTAGTCTTGCCTTAATCTTTGTATTCATGCCCATCGGTGTGAAAGAAGCTATTTGCATATATTCACATATATATTTGAATGTATATACCACACTTAAGTTGCGGCCCTCGACATGTGCTTGAGTATCATTGTGGCCCCCAGAACTTCCAAAGTTGAGTAGCCCTGCTGTATAGGATAAGGTAAATGTGTGTGTGCACGCGCACAGACAGACACAGACACACACACAGATTTCCCAGGGAGAGAACAGATTTCAAGGTCTGTGCATTTTTCATTGCTGTGAATTTGGTAGGCTCCTACATATGACTCATAACCTCTGGGTAAAGAAAAAAATCTAGCTTTCAGACTTCAGTGAGTTGAAGTCAGTACATTTGTTTTGCTTAATTCCTGTTTGCTTCCATGGTCATGCACAAATTTCTGTTGTCCTAGGAGATGCTGAAGCATATAAATTGAGTTTCAACCAGCTGGAATCTCCCGTTTTAGCTGATGTTTTCGTGAAGTGTTCTACTTACTGCAGCTGAGGCATATTTTTCTTGCCCCTCTTGGGGGGGAGAGGAAACATGCCTACCTATGACATATGGTATATGTAGAACATTTGCTTATATAAAATATAGTCACATTTAATTCTTCTATGTGTTGACATATGAGTGCTCTCTCTAGGCAAAGCATTTTCAACAAAGGGTCCATGAACTGGTGAATGTGGACCATGTTTACTTTCATACCCTGCTGACAGGCCTTGTTTATTTTCCCTAGAGGACAGAAAACAGCAGGCAGGTGGAGATGAGGAGAGGAATCTGGATTGGGTGAACTTAGTTTTGCACGCTGAGATTTTGTTTCCTGCCTACTGCACTTTTAACTGTCTAAGTACTCTTGCCTGTTAAGGATGGCAGCCATTTTGAAGGCCCCGATTGTTTCAGCTTACTACAACTGAAAAAAACATACACTGCTTTCTAACAGAGGCTTTACTTTTGTTATCTTCTATTGCTCATTCTTTTTACCTCACCAAGGAATTTCTATACAGTCCATCACCACAAGCATTCAAGCAATTTGATTCAAAGCTCACAGAAGTTAATGGGAGTAATTTAATTGACTTCAGTGGGCACTGACTCAGGCCCTACAGTGGTCCAAAATGCTGTTATGATTTTGGAACAAGAATACCTGAAACTAAAGATTTGGATGGGGACATTTTCCAAAATTAACATAAACAATGTGAAGTATTTTAAATACTAGTAAAATCAGGCAAATTTCATAATATAAATGTCTTCTCTCAAAGCACTAATTACACCTTCCACTTATCTTTTGGGATAAGAAAGAGTGAAAATAGCTTTCCTTGGAGTTTGCTGATTTGGGAGCTGTGCTGAGCACAGAACTTCTTCACTGGATCAGGGCTCTGCTGCATAAGAAATCATTGTTGAACATCACAAAGCACGCTATCCCTCTCTCTTGTAAGGGCTGAACCATATGTCCTCACTAATACAACCCACTACTGCAGGCACAAGGATGGAGACACTGTGTGAACCAAATCTAAGTATGTAAGACTATAAGAATGGCCATACTGGGTCAGACCAAAGATCCATCTAGCCTGGTATCCTGTCTTCTGACAGTAGCCAATCCAAGTGCTTCAGGAGAAATGAGCACAATGTAATTGTAGTCATTAAGTGATCCAACCACTGTCATCTATTCCCAGCTTCTGGAAAACAAACCCCTTGCTGTAGGCCAGTCAGTTGCATTTCCATCCTTTTTAATGGATGTTCACAGTTATAATGTTTAAGATGTACATGCTCACGCTCAAGTCCGGATTTAGGGGCAGGCAATCCAAGTGACAGCCTGAGATGTTGGATGTGGAGGGTGCTAGGCTTGGGTTGCTGCTTTTGTTAGTGACAATAGGGAAAATAGAGTGTTTGAAGTAACATGTTTCATGTATTCTATAGGTGGATTTATTTTTCACTAACCTCCTAGAATGGTCAGGACCTTTGTAGAATCCCATGGTACCTTCCAGACATTATAACTAAATTTTCCTTGACCCTCCTTAATATTAGTTAGTACATTCCAATTATTCTTAAAATTGAAAAGTTTCTGTAAGCTTAGAGGACACATTTTTATTTGCTTACTGATGGCATGAATAATTTACAGATCCTAGCATACAAATATATCATTTTACATGACAGGGATAAATCATGCATGCAAATTATCCATCAAAGCCATGAAATGGGCTACCAAGGCAATAAAAATAAGATACTAAAAAATTTAACAAATGGAGAGGAGGGAGCCAAAGATGTTCCTTGCCTGGAGCACCATTTGGTCAAGAGCCAGCCCTGCTGCAATTAAACATTGGTGAATAACTTGTTGGTGAGTTGCCTTCCCTGAAGTGGTTGCAAGCAAATAGGTGCATACTGAACTTTTGACCCTCCCCTGCTGAACGCATACTTGGAACATTGTATGCAGTTTTAGGCACATAATACTACAAAGTTACAGTGAGATTGGAGGATGATATGTGACTCATTAATTTTTCTGGGTGTACCACATAAATGTTAAAAAATACTGTCTCTGGCCAATGTGAAAAGAACATTTAAAAAATTGGGTAAAAATGAAAAAAAAAATAATTTCAGGTAAAACAAAATGTTTCATTCAACCCACAGGAGAACTTTTGTTCAATTTTTTTAGGGTTTAAACCCCTTTTTAAAAATAAACTGGAACTTCAACTCAAAACAAAATGCAATTTTAAATAAAAAATGTCTTAACAAAATGTTTTAGCCTTTTTTAGGCTGGGCGGAGGGAGGGAATGGGGGCAGTTGGACAAAATAGTTTTTCTGAATTTGTGTTACATTTTTGAAAATTTGCTTCAGACGGGGGAAAAAAGAGAAAGGTTCTCCATATATTTAATATGAATGATTTAGAGATTAGAGGCATTGCCCACTGCAGAAAAATTAAAACAGCTAGATAAAATTATATATATATATATATGCATGTATGCTATGCTGAGAGACATCTAAGCAAATATTGTGATAACTTTCTGCAAATACTACATATGAAAACCGAACAGAACAAGGAATGAAATTAAGAATAGAAATTTAGTCTGAATTCCAGAAAAAAATTCCTAACAATGAGATCTAAATTTCCAAAGGGATATTGTTAGAAACATGATGAGTCTGACATTATAAACTACCATGAAAAAATCTCTAGAAAATATACCATAAGGAACACAGCTGCATTAACTTGATTTAATGTCCTCATTTTTTCATCTTCATATTGTGTCTCTATGTGACATGAGACATAGTTTGGGGGCCTGCCTCCCATATAATAAAAAAACAAAAAAAACCCCAACCAAACAAAAAAAACCCCAGAGGTTAATCACATCACCTCCAGACTTCCAGCCTGTTAGGTTTCTTCCACTTACAACACCTAAGATTCATTGTGGAAACATGCATCATAATGAATGCATTCTCCCTTTTTCAAAAAAAAAAATAGATAAGCATAACACTCATTTGTTTCTGTTTTTGAACCACCTGGACATGCGGATGGTATAATGCAAAGCTGTATGTCCCTGAAAGATCTTTAATATCTGCCTCTAATGAAAGCTGGAGCTCCCAGATGAAACATTGGACAGACTCTTGAGTGTCTCTGAGCTGTTCAACATCATAGGTAATTATACTTGCCAATTTCAGGGAACCTTGTTCCAGTTACTTAAATAATTAAGAAAATTAAAATAGAAATTCAAGTGCTACTAATGGTTTTATGCTGTTTAGAGGTCAACAACAGTTTCAGAACATGTAGTTCTTATATAGAGAAGTCACAATCCACAAAATCGGTGCGAGTGAGGCAAGGAGGTGCGGTTGCTGCTAGGCTACCACTGAATCTATTTATGGAATATTAAGCCTCGAGTATGACAGGCATGAACAAAGAAAGATGTCTAATTGATACAATACTGTAAACTGGAATAGCTAAAGTAGAGGCTAGTATATTCCAACTGGTAAGGTTTAGCACAGTTAGTAAAAGAGCCACTATTTCTTTTGTTTTATAATTGCTGCCTCAACAAAATGTCATAGGGGAAAAACCCCCCAAAGGTGTGTTAGGCAAGAGCACTAAAAACACACTTGTATACACACTACCTCCATTAAGAGATTTGATTTTCTCAAGAGTCTTTAAAAGCTTTTCCCAGACCTGCAATGCAACATAACAGCACCTTTTAAACTGCAGGTTTCTCCTCAGTCTTTAAATTTAGCTTGGAAAGAATCACGTCAGAAAACAGTGTTTACTTCCCCTAATGTTCTTGTGTCTCTGTTATTGCTACAATATTGCCTAAAGAAATCTGCAGAGCCCATTTCACAAGTAGTATCCGGCATAACTCCTCAGCAAGCCCTTTTGAACATCCTACAAAGCTAATGTACGAAATGTCCACATTTTCTAAACAACTAGGAAAACACAGTGTTAGAAATATCGGCTGTTGGCTGTCACAAGAACTTAATTTAACGGATGAGGAGTTGACAAATTCTCCTAATTCTTGTGTTGCTCAGTGCTAAATTAATTCCAGTATCATAGTGCTAGTATATGCATGGAATACACAGAAACCTAGAAATATTTTCTGAAAATACTAGTCCAATAAATTCCACTGCCCTGTAATTTCATTGTGACATTGGGCTCGACCCCACATCCAGTGGGAAAAAAAATCATGTTGTGTGGCTTTATGCAAATCATAATCACAAAAATTCCTGCATATTCCCTATATATGAAAACAGAATTAAAACAATGGGGGAAAAAAGCATACTACAGGATTTCAGTAGATAAACCAACCACTAACTGCCTATGGTTAAAAGTAGTAACCTCCTCATTAGATATAACTGTCCATTTTGTGGGTATGGCAATTTTTACCAGACTGTTTCTATGAAGTTGAGACTCTGTGAATCAGTGTCATGAATGACAAGTCCTGCTTGGTTTTAGATTGGGGTCAGTCTGGCCATTTAGACCATGTTGGGCTTCTTAGGCCTGGTCGACACTACCAACTTTTGTCACCAAAACTGTGAAAGCATACACACTGCAATGGGACTTTTGTAGGGAAAAATGCCCAGTTTTGGTGACAAAAAACTCTCAACCCTACAAGAGAATTTTTTTCTCTCTCCCTTTATTGTCAACAAGGAGCTCTTTGTTTTGTCCACTGGCTTCCATCAGTATCCCACAATTTCTGCCCCAGTCACTCTGCTCAGTGTTTTGATCTCTGCTGCCCTGCAGGCATGCACCCCTCCCTTTCATAGCTCCGGGAAGCATGTGACAGCTGACTAAGCTGCTGCCCCGCCCCCGCTGCCAGCTCTACCTACCGCCGGCCGGTTCCTCCTCCTGATCTTCCCCAGCCAGCCCCGCTGCACCCCCCACCAGCGCTGCTTCCGGTGGCCAGTTCTCCCCTCCTCCTCTTGAGCTCCCCCGGCCAGCCCCGCTCCCGCTGGACCCCCCCCACATCCCCCCGATCTCCCCCAGCCAGCCCCACTCCGCCCGACCCCCTTCCCCCACTGACGAACTCTGCTTCCCGTCGGCTGTCCCCCCGATCTCCCCCGGCCAGCCCCTGACCTCCCCTCCCCTGCCAGCTCTGCTTCCCAACCAGCCCCGCTCCCCTCCCAGCCGGTCCCTTCCCCCCCCCCCATGAAGTGTGTCCGGTATTTTTTTAAGACTACCTGCTAACCCTACCCCCAGCAGCAGGGATCAGGTCTGCCCCTACATTCACCAGTGACAGCGGGAAGCAGAACAATCTGACTGCTTTGCTCTGCTTCCCCTCCTTCAGTGAGTCTGGGGGCAGTTCTACCCTCTCAAGGGACATGACTGGCACACAGGGTAGTGGAGCTTCACTTCCTGCCACCACTGGTGAGTGCAGGGGATGGGCCTTCCTCTGCTTCTGGCGCCAGGCCCCCTGCTAGTCCCCTGGTCCCTGAGGGGTACCTTAAAGCACAGGGCCCAGGGTAGTTGCCCTGAATTGTTCAATGGACAGGACAGTGCTGGCTGTGTTCCTAGTGCAGGGCAGAACAGGCACACTCCTTGATTTGCTCTTTGTACAGCAGGGCTGGCCGGGGGAGATCAGGAGAAGAGGGAAGAACTGGCCGCCGGAAGCAGGGCTGGTGGCGGGTGCAGCGGGGCTGGCCGGGGAAGATCAGGAGGAGTAGTGGGGGAGAACCAACTGGCTGGCCAGGAGGGGGCAGGGAGGAGGAGCGTATCAGCTGGTGGGGAGCGGGACTGATGCAGGCAGTGCAGATTCCAGGGCGCTCTCGCCCCCCGCACAGTCCAGGCGAAGCACAAGTCAGTCCGGCTGTGGCTCCACCACGCGCTTGAGCAGCGCGCAGGAGCACAGACCGGGCTGCTCCTCCTCCTTACACACAACCAGGGCTCCCAGCGCCGATCGCGCCCCGCCTCCCAGCCACTCCTCCCACCAGGCTTCCAGGCGCCCAGTCTGAAAACCAGAAAATACTGGACATTGCACATGTCCGGTATTTTCTGGATTTTTTTTACTGGACAGAGCCCCAAAAAACCGGACTGTCCAGTAGTAAAACGGACTCCTGGCAACCCTAGCTGGGGGGTGGGTCTTGTGTCAGTAAGCCACCGGGTAATGTTGCTTGTGGGGAGGGAGCCTGGAGAAAGGGGTGGAATGAGGATGGTGTAGGAAAAGGCGGGGTAGGCGCAAAGCATGGGTGAAAACTTGAGGGAAGGGGCAGAGCAGAGGTGGGAAGAGGCAGGGTGGGATCAGGGCTTGAAGTCAATGGGAATTGTCCTAGGCCCCACAAACTCCCTGCCTTTCAGAGACAGCCCTGAACACAGGCAAACTGCTGCTGCAGAGTGAGGGAAACAGACTGCTGTGCTGCTTTGACATTCCTCAGCACAGAGAGCGCACAGAGCTACTCATGATGCTGCTCCTAGCAGCTGAGGAGGCTGTGGGAGAACTCAGAGGGAATCCCAAGATGCGCAATGATCAACTCTACATTCTCACGACACTGCACTGTGGAGACATACAGAGTGGATTGCTCACACTGTTGATGATGCTGTCTCCAGTGCAGATGTGATCTTTTGACAAAGGGAGCAAATGTGAACACACTCTGGTGATTTTTTTCTTTATCAACTTTGGGTGTTGACATGAGTTTTGCCCACAAAACTTGGTAGTGCAGACAAGGCCTTAGTAACATTGGAAACTTTTGAGCACAAATTCTTCCTTAATGGATAAATAATGTTGTTTATGCACCTGGAATAGACTGCCAGTGAGTCTATTAGCGTTAGCTTTGTATCTGAGGTTCTTAGGAAGGATTTTCATGTCAGCTTTCTCTATCATCCTCCACTGTATTCACTTAATTCATCCATAGGTTTGAGGACCTCTTAAATTTTCACTGTATAGTGGATCATTCTTTTCTTTTCCCTCCTTTCTCTGGTAATCCATCTGCCAGGTTTATCATGCCGTCTACTTTCACCTTGAGTCACATGGTACAATGGAAGTTATTTTAAGATTTCTAGAGGAAAACATACACAACTTGTCTCTCCAAGAATCATTCACATTTCTTAATATTGTTCAGCATAACAAATTGGCTCTCAAAGCCCTGCTTTTGAGTTGCCAGTCAACATTATCCAGACATATTCACCAGCCTCCACATTCATTGGCAAAAAATGGGTACACCATAACAGGAGTCAAAGGAATTATGTTTGTTTACACAGAGGCTGCGTTACACTGGTATGATTTTGCGCAAATACTTTTAACGGAAAAGTTTTTCCGTTAAAAGTATTTGCGCAAGAGAGCGTCTACACTGGCATGTGCTTTTGCACAAAAGATGTGCTTTTGCGCAAAAGCATCCGTGCCAGTGTTGACGCTCTCTCGCGCAAGAAAGCTCCGATGGCCATTTTAGCCATCAGGCTTTCTTGCACAAGAAATTAACGTTGCCTGTCTACACTGGCCTCTTGCGCAAGAATACTTGCGCAAGAGGGCGTATCCCTGAGCGGGAGCATCAGAGTATTTGCGCAAGAAGCACTGATTTCACACATTAGAATGTCAGTGTTCTTGCGCAAATACGCGCGGCCAGTGTAGATAGGTGGCAAGATTTTGCACAAAAGCGGCCGCTTTTGCGCAAAATCTTGCCAATGTAGACACAGCCCGAGATTCTGGCCATACTCTTTTTTCTGAAGCCATAGGTTTTACCTAGATTATACATCAAGATATGACAGACTATGATTCAGTCAACATACCTCCAACTAAATAAGGATAAATTAGAAAAGATGACAACACAGAAGCAAAAGGCAAACCCACAGAATCTTGTTTATCAGCACATTTTATAGGAAACAACTCACTTTTATCCAACATTTTACGAGTCTGTAGCCATTTTTAAGCCATTACCAAAACACATATTTCTTAAAGTAAATTGAAATGCACAGCATGAAAACGGGTTTCCATGTTTCCTATATTTTTTTCATGTTGAGACATTTTCTTATGCAAATCATATCTAGAACTAGTCTCATTTATAATCGCAGCTCTATCACATCATTTTAATTCCTTCTTTTAGGTTCCCTTGCCCTGTCTATAAATGGAACCAAGAAATTTACTATACACAGTCAAACTGTTCTGTTTCTTGAGACTTCAAAGTATTATCTAGTGTCTGTGTTCACTGAATAATTCTGAGAAAAGCTATTGGCTGGGAATGTAGTCTGAACAATGCTCCCTTCTGTAGGAATAGACATAAAGATGACTTCTATTTAAGGACCATTTAGGTCTTTGACATCATCAACTGTTGGACCCTGTCTCAAAAGTTCTCTGTACAAAAAGACAAATTGCTGCATATCAGAGAAATCTTTACTAAAAGGCTTTAAAAGTCCTGCTCCAAAGGCTATAACAATTACAATTGGGGAGTATGGGTTTTGGAGTGAATAGAAAATTTGCTGTTGTATAGAAAATGGCTGCTAGGTCATCTCTCTCTTTCACTGATATGGTATCTGGAGAAATCTCTGGAGAAATTACTACAACCTGTCCAGCTTCCAGGCTGTCTTTCAGTCTCATCAGCAGCTGGACAATGGCATCCAAATGGCATTCTGCACAGTGCATTTAAAAAAATCAATTTAAATCGTTATTCCATTCTTCCTCCTTAAAGAGCCTAGTCAGAAAAAAATAAAATAAAATAACTGTAGCTTTCTAGTGTATGTAAGCCTGAAAAGCTGGCTGATCAGAAGAGAAACTGAGAGACCAACCAGGAGAAAGGCCAAAAAGAAACTAGATGGTTCTGGGTACCTGCAGGAGCCTTCCTACTCCTCATAGCGCTCTGCATTAAGTTGCTTTTTGGCCATTTATCTCACCAGCTAAGAGCTAAACCCAACTCCCTTAAAGGACCACACCACCCTATGACATAGTGATGCTCATCTGGCCTTTGCAAACATATTTGGTGGTCTAAGTTCAATTCCCATTGCACCCAACTCCTCATCACAAAGAAAATAAATTTGTAACCACCACTGGCACTTGGGAGGTCTTGTTTATTTACATACCAGCAGTTGTATCCAGCATTGCTCAGGTCTGTAACTGAAGGAGATTTTTTTTTAAAATGAAAAATATACATGCATTATTTCAATGATTGTATTTTTCAAAATGTAGGAAAATGAAGGCTGGAGTGAGAGTTTGGGGGTGAAGAGGGGCAGGAGGTAGGGGCTTAAGGCAAAGGGTTGGAAGGTATGAGGGACTCAGGGCAGGGGGAGGAAGTTGGGGGGGCTCAGGGCAGGGGGAGGGAGTGCTGAAGTCAAGGCAGGTGGGAGGTGAAGGACTCAGGGTAGAGGGTTCAGGACACGGGATGGGAGGGGGGGGGGCAGCAGCTTAATGGACCACCTGTGGAAGTGAGACAGTCAGGCTGTGGCTTGCAGGATCTGGGGGATGTTCTCTCTTCTAGTACCCTCCCCCACACGACCTGCAGGCTCCAGGTTTGGGGCAGGGATGCTCTTTAACAGTGTGCTGGCAGGGCAGATGGCAGCACCTCAGCCCCGCTGGCCACTCTCTTGATGTTGCAGCTGCCCCCAGTGGCCACTCTCAGTATCCCTCTCTGTGCCCTTCCCTTTCACGTTCCACCTCCTTTTGCCTCCCCCCTTTCCATATTATGGAAAATAGTCCAACTCCCAGCCCTTCCTGTTTTCTAGGCACAACCAAACCCTGACCTTGGTTTAAGTTAGGATAAGAGGAAGCCACATACCAAAATTTGGTGGTCCTAGCTCTTATGGTTTAAGGGTACTTGATCAAATGAACAGACAGATGCACAGACAGACTCACTCCCTCTAAAAAATATATGGAGAGATTTTTTTAACAAAACTCTCTTTTCTAACAGGCAGTCTCAGCAAAAGGATTCAGGCTGGACTGGACATGTATATCACCCTAATGTTAGTCACCATAGGACAGGACTCAGGCACAATGGACCAAATTGTAATTGAATTTGCCACCTGTGAAATCTGACTGAAGTCAATAACTTTGCATGTTATGCACGTGTCCCATAACACTGAGAATCTGGCCCAGAGGTGGGGCTGAGGAGAGGAATTCTGGGAAGCGTGTACCTGTTCTATCTGTAAAGCAAATCAAAACTTGTTCATTGCTATCAGTCAGCCAATATGTTCCTTGTCCATTCAAATAGTGGAACATTGAGATGTGCTCAGGGTGTCTGGTCACATGGAAGATGCATATTTACAGACTGAACCTTGGTAAAATATATTAGTGGCTGCACCTGGTACAATGGACAGTTGAGGTTAGATTTTTCAGTTCTGGGAGAACTTCAACATGACTGAATAAATCTGCTGCAGGACAATAATGAAATAGAGTGTAACTGCATCACAGAGATAACTGAAGAGCAGATGGTCAGAATGCTGGCAGTAGTAAAGGGAATATGGGAGGGCATATCATAGGGTGACTCTTATTTGTACATTGTTTCTTCCTCTGCTGCTGCTTCTTCATAATGAAATTCAGTCACTGCTTTTCATGCAATAAAAGACAAAAAATAATCTGGGGACAAGTTCATTCCTTGAAACCCAAATTGCTGACTGCAGTAGTGCAAAGTCCAATTTGGAAAAGCAGAGGTAAATTGAACAATCTATAACCACCATTGGCCTGGGAATCTAGATTCAGTCAGCGTGGCCCCCAAAGTGGGTGTGGCTCACAATTATGAGTTACTGTATTACCCCCTCTGAGCTTCAGCAAGAGACAGTTTTGCTACTGCTACGCTGTGTGACAACTCTCTGACAAAGCACCTAGTGTGCTTTGCCAGCAAACTCTTCAGTTCATTATTCCTTTAAAAAGACAATACACTGCAATTCATTCATTTAATTTGGGTTTCACCAACATTCTTATTTCAGTCAAAACACTGAATTGGTGACATCAGAAGTAAAACAAGTTTATTTACAAAAAAGACATAGGATTTAGTGATACCAAGTATAAAGAATAAAGAAAGGAAGAGTTACAATCACATAAATATATGCTTCAAAGACTACAACAATTTAAGCAAGTTACAATCTTTGCCTAAGCAGGTTTCTCTCCAATCTTTCCCCACTTGCTGTCCTGATGGGTTTTTTTTTAACCTTGCATGTAAAGGTGCTTTTCTTTGTCTTTGGTCACACCTTATTTAATTTACACTGCAGACAAACTTGAGCAGTCAGAACCATGATTCCTTTGTCTGAAATAGGTATAGGTTAGGTACAGTTTACCAAATATATTTTAAGAATGTCCTTGTAACACATATCTATAAAGTCCTTTGTGGGTTTACTGTACATACATCAAGCAAGGTATTAATAGTTAGTTGTTATTTTTCCAATGATACATTAAGTACCACCTGTTGGATAATTATCATAACAGTGTGCCAACTGGCATGAAGGTGCTCTTAGTGTCACACGAGACAAGGTACCCACGTGACATACTAATTCATCTCATTTCATAGACACCCTCCACCAACAGGAATTTTCTGAAGTCCTGCTATAAATTAAAGCTGGTGCAATGTCTAGAGGAGGGCAGGAAGCAGTGAACCCACTGCCCTCTATCCATGCCAAAGTGAGTCCATCCCCCTCTGTCATAGCTATCAAGGCAGGAAAAGTAAGTTGCACTTTTGTAAAGTTATGCTCAGAGGAGTGAAAAAAATAATTGATCTATGACTTACTTAGCAGAGACTGAGAGATAAGAGCAATTTCGTGAAGGAAGAGGGCATTGATAAAAATCAGAGAAATAGATATAAATATTAGGTAAAAATAGTCTCAGAAAATATTTGTTTGTTTACCAGTCACCGTATGGTTCCTAACTCCCATAGCAGATGAATAATAGTTTACTCTAAAAGTCAGACCTCTAATCATAAACCATATTCTGTTAGGGCATGTCTACACAGCAGGGCTAAAGCCGAAATAAGCTACGCAACTTGAACTACGTCAATTGCGTAGCTTAAGTCAAAACAGCTTATTTTGGTTTTTGGCTCTGTCTACACAGCAGGAAGTCTGAGGTAAAGCACTCTTCCTCCAACTTCCCTTACTCCTCATAAAATAAGAGTTAAGGAGTCAGAGTAAGAAAACCTCCAGCTTAACATTGTCGAAATAACTGCTTGTAGTGTAGACGTGGACTAAGTTATCTCAGAATAAAATCAGTTATTCCAAAATAACGCTGCTGTGTAGACATAGCCTTCAAGAAAATCCATCCTTAAAGAAATCTTATAATTACTCTGATCAGAGATTCAGATCAAATACTCGCTGCTATGTAGACATAGCCTTCAAGAAAATCCATCCTTAAAGAAATCTTATAATTACTCTGATCAGAGATTACTGTATAATTACAGTAATTTCTCCTGGCCAAGACATTTAACTGAAATGCAGAGAGATCTAAAAAACTTACTGCTGAGTTGCATCCTACATCTGATACCAAAAAACTTCTCTTAACGCTCAGGGACTGGAGACTCACTGTCTAGAATGCACAGCTGCAGTCTTTTCTTACAGCAAGTTATTTATAGTTCCTATCAGGTTATTTTAAATCGATTATAATATAAAAAAAGTGAATGAATTTGCAAAGACTAAACAGTGAAATCCTGACTTACTGGAGGGTTATATTCCTTTTCTGCTGAAAAATGGTTACTAATCTTCCATAACTGCTGTTTTTCAAGCTGCGTTGCTCATGTCCATTCCAGGTTAGATGTGTGTGCTTGCCACATGCATCAGTACCACAAGTTTTTCCCTCAGGGTACTTCTACAGTGTGTTAAATAGCTACCCTGCAATTTAACAAGCCGCCCGTTATTTTGAAATATTTTTCGAAATAACAGGTGTGTTATTTCAGCATCCTGGTAACCCTCCTTCCACAAGGGTTAAGGAAAGTCTCAAAATAGCATGTTATTTCAAAATTCAATTGAAATAAGATGCACAAGTTGCATAGCACAAATTGCATATCTTATTTCGAGTTTAGAGTGCTGTGTAGATGCACCCTCAGTGATTTCCATAGATGACTGGCTCTGGCATCCTCTCTAGTGGCATGCATATGCACCAATATAATGGGTGCTGCTGGCCCCCCTCCCTCAATTCCTTCTTGTTGGAACTCCAACAGTGGGAAAGGAGAGTAAGTCATGAAATGGACATGAGCAACACAACTCAAAGAACAGCAATTACAGAGGGTTAGTAACCATTTTTCTTTCTTCAAATGCTTGCTCATGACCATTCCATATCAGGGGATTCCCAAGTAGTATCCCTGGAGATGGGTAGGAGTTCATCGATGTGGCAATTGCAACACAGCTCTGCCAAAAGCAGTGTCATCTCTGACCAGCTTGTTGAAAGCGTAGCGGGTTGTGAGGGTATGCACCAATGACTACATTGTGGCCTTGCAGATATCCTGCATAGGGACTTGTGTCAGGAAAGCTGCTGCTGATTCCTGAGCAATGGTCAAATGGGGTATCACTATCTGCAGAGGTACAACATGCACCAGCTCATAACAAGTGGTAATCCAAGATGAAAGTCATTGAAAAGACACCGGGGACATTTTATTCTATCATCCAGAGTTGACAACAGCTGAGTTGATTTGCAGAAGGACTTTGTACACTCTAAGTAAAAGACCAAGACCTCATGACATCAAGGGTGTGCATACATCTCTCCTCAACCGGTGTGAGAGGTTCAAGGGTGCCATTTCTGGAGAGTGAGGGGAGAGGGGTAAGAGCAGCTGTGCATACCGGAACACTGCTTGTGCTTTTCTTCCTGTTCCCCTGACTATCAGGGAGCGAGGAAAAACTATACAGATTTTGTGAATTACTTTTATGTTCCTCCCCTCAGCAGTCAGGAGTGAGAGGCATACACATAAGCCGTGTAGTTTCCCCCTGCTCCCTAATAGTCTGTAAGAAATATTACACATTTAGGTAAAACAACAAAACACACCTATATAGCTTCCCTACCTACATTTCCTCACTGCTCTGGAATGTCCTTTCAAGTACCCTCTCCTAGACCTCTCTCCTCCGGAGCATGGAGTCTGCTCTCTCGCTCTCCTCTCAGCAGCTTCATCTGTCTTTGGTTGGTAAAATAATCAAAAAAGACTCTTCTGCCCCAAAAAGCTTGTGGCTTTTGTTCCTCTTTTTACCCTCTTTTTTGAAATCTGAGCATGGATCTGAATTTTGCCAATAGCCTTTTCTGTTTTAATCTCTCTGTACTACCCACATTTTCAAATGCATCTGCCCATATTTTTTAATGCATCTGGTGTTCCAGTTTAGCACCTGGAAATGCTCTTATTTATTCCCTAAGTCTCGCTCTTTTAAACATCCTATTATGCAATTCTTTTACACAAAGCTACCGATGCCATGTAAAAAAACCTTATATACAATATATTCAATGATTTAAATATATTTATGCATCATGCCATACTGAAATGACAATTAGAACCAATATTTAGATAACTCATTCAGGGTCATTTTGTGCATGGGAAGTATTTTAAAGATGGAAACTGCTATATACAGAAAGCATGAAGTATAATGATCATTTTTAAAACCACGAATTTTCCCTCGCAAATCTCAGAGGAAGTACTTATAGATGTCTAAGGTTAATATTTTCAGACATGGCTTTTTTACATTAGGCACCTACACCCAAACTTAGGAATCTAAATACAACCATCTGACTTTCCAAAGAACAAATCAACCACTGAACCCTAGCAGCTATGAAAATTGGGCCATTTCTATTTAGGTGCTTAACTGGATTTAGGAGATTCGCTTTAGGCATTCAGGTTTGAAATTGTTGACTTTAGTATCTTTGAACCATGCTCAACTTACAGCCATAGAATAAAATAATGACATTCAAAAGACATTGCTGCTTCTAAGAGAAAATATCCTGTACAATGTAACATGATGTATTTTTCGGGGTATATCTCACCAAATCATTTCTCTGCCATTGCAAGGGTCTCAGGCATCAGTGTACCTCATTCCCTCCTCGTCTCTGTCTGTGGCACACAACAGATTAGTTGCCGGAAAGCTATAATACTTCAGTCAACTCTAGATTATTGGGCTCATTGCACGGATAACTGGTGGGGTTTAGTGGCCTGTGATGTACAGGAGATTAGATTAGTTGATCTGGTTAGTCCCTTTTGGCCTTAGATGTCAAATTTTTAACACATTTATAGAAGTTCAACTCTATACATTTACAATTATAATACATCTTTTACTGACTTTCATTTCACTTCTGAGCACTGCAAAGTTAAATTTATTTTTAGATTCCTTATTCCATTTACACTTTACAAAGCTTTTACCTGAATTGCTATCTTTGGCATTAACATGGTGACTCAAGCAGGAGAGACAAGCTGGAACTGGAGAAATCATGGGTCTGTAAATGCAATGACCCATCAGGCAAAGGTTCACTTCACTAAAAAAAGAACTGATTTTTTTTTAGTTGATATGAAAGATTGAATTTTGACAACGATTCTTTAGTTAATAAAGAATGGCAGCTAAATCTAAACTTTACTCTTATTTCTCCTGGTATCTGCCCGAGTAGACAAAGAGGGTATCAACAGACTAAAAAGAAATAATGTTAATGACAGACAAAGATGGTCCTCAAAGAAGCAATTGTAGGACCAGCTATTGCAGTAACTATCATTTCCATAGATTTGCTCACTGAAAAAGGCAGATAAAAAATGTGACACCAATGTTTAAGAGGATACTTTATAGTCTTATGTTTATGCTCCAGACATATGCCCAATCTCAAAATTTATATCATGTGATAGCTATGAGATGAGCCACTGCAGGCATCAATGATAGCTCTTGAAATTTGACAAGCAGGCAAATTGCTGTCACGATCATGACTTTTGCAATCCTATGTAAATTTTCTTTACAACTTCTTTTACCTCCTCTTCTTTGAGGAGATTACTTCATTTCCTTTGTCTTGAAAATCAGTTGATCTAACCTACTTCAGCAAAGCCTTTAATAAAGTTCCACATGGGATATTATTAATTAAAGTGGAAAAGACAGGGATTAATATGACAATTAAAAGATGAGTAAGGATTTGATTAAATGGGAGACAACAATAGGTTATGCTGAATGGTGAATAGTGAGGCTGAAGGGAGGGTATTAATGGAGTTCCTTTAGGATTGGTCCTGGGATCAATCTTATTTAACATTAATGACGGGCACAAAAAGTGGAAGCATAGTAATCAAATTTGCAGATACCAGAAAGTTGGCAGACTATTGCCAATATGGAGGAGGATGGGAATATCATAGAAGAAGATTTGGATGTCCTTGAAACCTGGAATACCAGAAATGGGATTAAATTGAATAGTGCTAAGTGAAAGTCTATGTCCATCAGGCAAGGTATTTCCGTTAGAGATAGGGAAGTGTTATTACGTTGTACAAGGCACTGGTGAGACCTCATGTGGAACACTGTGAATGGTTTTATTCTTCCATGTCTAAAAATAAATGAATTCATACTGGAACAAGTGCATGAAACGCTACTATCATGATCAGAAGAGGAAACTTTAAGATGTTTGGCTTGGTCAGTCTCACAAAATGAAGGGTGAGGGGAGATATGATTGCTCTTTATAAATACATCAAAAGAATAAGTACCAGAGAGGGAGACAGCATGCAAATTAAGGGCTAAACGGGTCATTTATGAGTTTTATTACCATGTATCTCCAAAGGCTGGAGGTAGGACAGTAGATGGGGTGGGCTCTGAGTTACTACAGTTAATTCTTTCCCAGGTGTCTGGCTCATGGTGTTTACCCACATGTTCTGGGTCTAAGGCCATGTCTACACGAAGAGATTATTTTGAATTTACTAAATTTGACTTCTGGGCACCCGATTTTACAAATTCAAAGTTCCATGTCCTGACGGCAGGAAAAATGGAATGTAGTCCAAAGCAAGCTCTGTTAATGTGGACACGCTATCTTGGACTCAGAACCCCAAGAAGTACTCCAGGGAGCTGCAAGAGGCCTCCCTGAAGCCAATTAGTTTGAATTAGCAACACAAGCATCCACGCTAATGTTATTTTGGACTTAGAAGTTCAGGAATAGTGTTATTCCTCATGAAAAGTAGGATGACAGAGTTCGAATTCTGCAGACCCTTATTCCAGAAGAACGGGTTTGGTAGTGTGGATGCATCACTTTTAAAGCTGACCTTGAGGGGCTTATTTCGGACTAAGGTCTCAGTGTAGACCAGGCGTAACTGATCACCTTATTCAGGGTTAGGAAGGAATTTTCTCCAGGTCAGAATGGAAGAGACACTGGAAGCTTTTTGCCTTCCTCATCAGTATGGGGCACAGGTCACTTACTGGTTTGAACTAGAGTAAATGGTAGATTCCCTGTAACAAAGTCTTTAGCTCAAGATTTAAGGACTTCACTGCTCTACAGCCAAAATGCTTCTGAAATAAATGTAGTCAAACTTTACTAATTCTGGGTCACTAAGAACGAAAATGATGCTTAAAATTGTTGATTGGCTCTAGTTTTCAAGATATGCTATTGGGTCCGTATATACGACCCTTGACTTGGGAATGGCGGAGGATAAGTGAGTTATAAAGGGAAGGGATCTCAATTTAAACCAGAAATGACTAAAATACATCTTTGACTGGATCTATGAATAAATCTATGACTGGGTTTGGACAGTACTTGCTTTTTAGGCAAAACAATGAATGATGCAATCTGAAGCTGCTATTGCGTCGTACATGATATGAATTGCATCATGTTATTCCTAGAAGTCATGGATGATGCAATCATAACGAAGCTTACATCACTCTGCTGAACAAATTGCCCTATATTAGCTCTAGAAAGCATACAGTGTCGTGCTCTCTTATTTGTCAGCGTCTGATTTTGCAAAGGGACACATTCCATCAGCTATACGCCCAGTACCCCACAGAGAAGGACTGCCGGTTCCTGATGCACCAGAATCATTCTCACTTGAGTCAGACGAGGAAGAGGAAGAGGATGAAACTTCTGGTCCTGAACCATCAATGTCACATGACCCACATTTTCTCCCATCCTCCTACTCTGAACCACACCTCATAACACAAGGTGAACTGAATGACCTTGTCAGGGATTTGGAACTACCCAAGAGTAAGGCAGAGTGTTGGGCTCCGGACTACAGCAGTGGAATCTCCTGGCAGGTGATGTTAGGGTTTCCATGTTCCGTGACCGTCAAAAGGATCTTGTCCCATTCTTCTTCATGGAAGGTGATCTTGTAGCCTGCAACAACATCGATGGTGTGATGGCAGCCCTCAACATTGTTCACAATCCAGATGAGTGGAGACTGTTCATTGATTCATCGAAGACGAGTCTTAAAGCTGTTTTGCTGCATAATGGCAATGTTTTGCCATCAATTCCAGTTGGTCATGCAGTCCATATGAAGGAAACCTATGACAACATGAAACAACTTTTGAGGTGCATAAACTATGACCAACATCAGTGGCAGCTTTGTGGAGATTTGAAGGTTGTTGCTCTCTTGCTTGGTCTGCAGACTGGATACACAAAGTACTGCTGTTTTCTCTGCGAATGGGATAGTCGTGCCAGAGATTCCCACTACATCAAGATAGATTGGCCACTCCGACAGTCACTGGAGCCTGGGAGGAAAAGTGTTCAGCATCCACCACTTGTTGAATCAAGGAAGATTTTGTTACCACCCTTACACATCAAGTTGGGTCTGATGAAGAACTTTGTCAAGGCCATGGACAAAACACAAGCAGCTTTCAAGTACCTCCGTGGAAAATTTCCAAGGTTAAGTGAAGCTAAGATAAAGGAAGGTGTCTTTGTTAGTCCTCAGATTCGTGAACTTCTTCGAGATGATGCATTTGACCGTACACTGCGTGGCAAGGAAAAGACAGCATGGAAAGCCTTCCAGTTAGTGGCAATAAATTCTCTCGGAAACAACAAGGCAGACAACTACAGGTTGTTGGTGGAAAACCTCCTCAAGGCATACAAAAGCCTTGGTTGCAACATGTCACTAAAGATACATTTTTTGCACTCTCATCTAGATTTTTTTCCACTGAATTGTGGAACAGTGAGCGACGAGCACGGCGAGCGATTTCACCAGGACATTGCAACAATGGAGAAACGCTATCAGGGCAAATGGAGCCCATCAATGCTTGCAGACTGTTGCTGGACAGTGACAAGAGATGCTCCATTTAATGAATACAAGAGACAAGCCAAGAAGCGCCGAGTAGACACTGAATAGGACTAAACTATGTACATAATAGTTTTTTGCCTTTTGTTTCATAATAAATTTTATTTATATAACCCTTTTGCTGATTTTTAAAGTGTTACATAAACAGGACAGGTGAAATATTATCATGTAAAGCAACCATAAACACATGAAAAGACCTAGGTTTACAATTTATGATTAAAACTCTACTATCTACACAATATACATAGACGTAAAATGTAAAAACTTAAATATCTTGGAAACAGTAGCCAATCAGTTGTTTTAATTGTCATATTTGAATTCAGCACATCAAAATACATAATAAATAGCACATTTTATCTCTGAAGCAGATGACTTCTAAAAAATTGTAGACCAGTGTAACCTATTAGCTGAATGGGTGGGAGAGCTTCGTTGGCTTGTAATGTACAGGTCAAATGAGAGAAACATGATAGACTTTAAGGCCTGAACAGACCATGAGTTTACAAGAATGTAGGAGATGTGTCTTTACATTCTCTATCATGCTTTGAAAATCTCAACCATTTTCATTTTATATTCTCCCTTATAATTTATTTAATTTTGAAGTCTAAGTGCTCCATACTCCCTTCCCCACATAAAAATTATTTTACTCACTTCTGTGGAGAATTATTCATGGGAGGAAAAAGAGTCTAGTAACTAAGGGAAAGGCACCAGGATTGATGGACTTAATTCCTGAATCTATTCCTGACTTTTCTGTTGACCTGTAGATACATCCCATTGGTGTTTCCTGAAACTTGCTTAATTTTTATAAAGCTACAAATAGCAGATGGAAGTTGCTATATAAGTGAAAAATACTATTATGGTTACTTCTTAAATAGTTTACAAGCTTTGAAAAGCTTCATGAAGCACTTGTACTGACAACATTGGGAACAGCACATTCAAACCAGCACTGGGCCTTGACAATGCACAATGTCTCCTTTGCTAGTTAAAGGTTAGCTTGGCACCTGTCATGAAACTTAGTACTGGCTTGCCTTGGAGTTTCCTCAGGAGCAGAATTTCCCAGAATGGAGAATAACTATGGCCCTCTGGATTCCCTCTCCTCACATCCTTTCATGTCACAGTCCTCAGCTCTCACTGTAGTTGCTTTCTTTGTACTTTGTAATTTATCTTTAGCCATTTTGGGGTGAACAGCTCCTTAAATTGCCCTATGAATAAGTCTGTTTCTTGCTACAGCATTCACCTGACTGCGTCCTAGACTTGCATGGAAGATCTGAAATGCATGTTTCTAATTTTTTATTGGACTACAGACTGAAGAACATTTCTGCAGGAAAGCCTCAATAGAATGGGAACTCTACTTTAAGTCAGAACATCCTGGTCACTCAGGATAGGCACTGATGTCCCATTATGATGCACGAAACCTGTTCTTCTCATCTCTTTCTAAATTGTTCTCCTAATCAAAAATACATTGGATTTCTCCGCCAGGAACAATCTCCCACTTAGCTTTAGCAGCAGGGAAATCAGTTAAAAATGATTCTAAATGTTTTTGCTGTTACTGGATCTTACAAAGCTGGCAATCTCCAGCCAGCCATATGAACCTGGAGGACAAAGAGGGGGTATTTATGCCCCTTTCGCTATATACATATGGGTGTGTGCTCAAATATACTATTTTCCCACACACATTCAAGTGTACACATATAATACACTTTTTAAAAGTACATGCATGACACACAGTCTTTGTACTCTGGATTCTCTGACGAGACAGACAGAGACACCAAGATTCTGAGGGTCCAGATCCCTAGCTGGCATAAATTAGTGTATCTCCATGAAATTCAAGGGAACTACAACAATTCATATCAACTGTCCAGAAAAGGCCCTGGTGTATGCATACATACACCATGTATGCATACATACATACATACATATCAAGAGCTTGCCACAGATGTATAGATATAATCATTTACACTTCCCTCGTATTTTATATCTACCTTATTTCTGTAGCACCCAGAAGAGCTAGATATGTGAATCATGCATATGCTTTAAAATTATACCAAAACAGCAGACTTATCAAGGCTGTTCATTTTTGAGGTAGCATTTTTGAGGTAGCATGCGGTAATGATGGGGTATAAGAAGTATCCCAGAAGTAATTCCAGTGGGAAGGTACAATAGTGGTGCTAAGGAATTGTAATCTAGTATTTTAAAAACATAAGATCTCCTCCCCCCACTACAATTCAGACACAGATGTAAGACAAAGAAGGGACTCCTGTAAAAGTCAACACAGATCACGTGTGAACATGCAAAAAAGGGCTGTCTGTTATAATACTTAACATGAACTCCCAACTTAGGAGAAAAAGGAACTACAAAAGGAATGATCTGCTTCAGTATTTTGAGATGCTTATAACTACATACCTCTAAAACTCCATTGCTAACATCTGCAACTAAAGATACAAATTTATCAGAGAGGATCTCTGAGATTCCCTTTCCCACCAAAACTCAGTCAATCACTATCCAACATACTCAGCTTTCCTCAAAAGCTTTTAGTGCTGTAATTGTGCTAATAAGCAGCTAACAATTTTGCAAATAGTGACAGAATGCAAACTTACTCATTTTAACACCTTTTTGGCCCCTTCATTGTCAATTGGTCTCATCAAGTTGTAATTAACCAATGTCTGGCCTTCATGCAAGCTGTTAAAGTAAGGTGTTAATTGATTTGCTTGAAAGATTTATAGCATAGGAAACATCTCACTGGCTTAATGGTTTTCCTAGGGATTGCTGTGAGGGACCAGCTGCAGAGATACTGCAATGCAGCACAGCACTGAGTTTACAGGCTACTGACACTATTTTGAAAGCAGTTGAGGATTAAATTCTGTTTACAGCACTGTAATGGGGATGAATGGGTGCAGCTGAGGGTAAAATGTGGAATTTCTCTCTTAGGGTATGTCTATATGTACGTAGCTGACTCAGGCATGTAAGGCTTGGGCTGTTTCACTGCTGCATAGATTTACAGCCGTGGGCTGGAGCTTGGGCTTATGGATCCTGCAAGGAGGAAGGGCCCCACAGCTTGGGCTCCAGCCTAATCCCATACACCTGAAAAAAAGAGGCAGAAGGGCTCTTGCACAAGAGGAGGTTTTTGAGCAAAAAGGAGCTGTGTAGATGGCTCCTTTTTGCACGGAAGCCTCTTGTGCAAAAATAGAGCCTTATTAAGTATGCAAATGAGGCGTGGCGATAGTCCATGCTTCACCTCATTTGCATATGTTTTTGTGCAAGAGGCTATAGTGTAGACTTAATGTTCCCAGCCTAGAGGCCAGTACTTTCTTCCCCCACATCTCTTCCTTCCTGTCTGTATTTAAAGCATCACCCCCCCCTTCCTTTCAAACTGTATCAGTTACACTGACCACAGAATTTTACCTAAACTCCTTCCTTACTGTGCTGCAGTACTACCACCAGCACTAAAATGGGACTGTGATAGGGTGTATCTACACCGCACTAAGGAGCAAGGGGTTGCCCTGTCCCAGCAGCCTAAAGGCCCCCACCCCCAGAGCCCTGCTGGGAATGTTCCCAGGGAAAGCTGGGTATAAAAGCCCAGGGAGCTACTCGGTTGGGGCTGACTGCTAGAGGGGAAGGAGGCAGGTTGCCAGGTGTCCAGTTTTCTACCAGACAGTCCGGTATTTGCACCATCTGTCCGGTAGAAAAATTCAGAAAATACCAGACATATGCAATGTCCGGTATTTTGTGAATTTCCGGCTGGGCGTCGGAGGGAAGCCTGGCGGGGGCGGGGGAGCGACTGGAAGGAGGAGTGTGATTGGCTTTGGGAGCCCTGTGGTTGCGTGCAAAAGCCAGGTGGGGTGGGGTGGGGGCTGGGACTCCCCGCCACTCCCCCCGCCCGGCTTCTGCATGGGACCAGAGGCTCCCAGCAGCAATCGCGGCCCCGCCTCCCAGCTGGGAGCCTCTGGTTGCGAGCAGAAGCCAGGCGGGGGGAGTGACTCCCAGCCTCTCCCCTGCCTGGCTTCTGCTGGCAAGTAAAGGGAGTGCCTACTGGGGGCGTGGCCGGAAGGACTCCGGCTGCAGCCAGTGGCTGCATCCCCCGCTCCCCCCCCAGGTCTGCTTCCCGCCCCCCTTCCTTTGCCCCCCATACTCCCCTCCAGACCCACAGCCCCCGATCCCCCCAACCTCTGCTTACTGCCCCCTCTTCCTGCCGGCCAGCCCCGCGGCACCCGGAGGCCAGGGTGGCTCAACTGGAGGAGCTAAGGGAGGTAGAGAGCTATGTTGATGAGACTTTCCGGGACACTGTAGTACTGTCCCACCTCCAGTCTGAGAGCCCCAGTGCTCTTAAAGAGGATGAAAGTCTCAAGGGAACAGAGCATTCAATGGGAACAGAGGGAAACTGTCCCATTGTTGGGACCCTCCTTCCAGAGGATGTTGTGGTATCCTCTTGCACTGAGGATACCTCTGAGGGGGAGGGAATGCCAGTTGTTAGGAAGAGGCAGGTGTTAGTAGTGGGTGATTTGATAGTTAGAAACATAGATAGTTGGGTTTCTGATGACTGGGAGAACCGTATGGTCACTTGCCTGCCTGGTGTGAAGGTTGCAGATCTCTCGAGGCATCTAGATAGACTTATGTGTAGTGCTGGGGAGGAGCCAGTGGTCGTGGTACATGTAGGTACCAATGACGTAGGGAAGGGTAGGAGAGATGTCCTGGAGGCCAAATTTAGGTTGCCAGGAAAGAGACTGAAATCCAGGACCTCTATGGTGGCATTCTCGGAAATGCTTCCAGTTCCACGCGCAGGGCCAGGTAGGCAGGCAGAGCTTCAGAGTCTCAACGCGTGGATGAGACAATGGTGTAGGGAAGAGGGGTTTGGATTTATTAGGAACTGGGGACACTTTTGGGAGAGGGGGAGCTTATACAGGAAGGATGGACTCCACCTAAACCAGGGTGGAACCAGACTGCTGGCACTAAACATTAAAAAGGCCATAGAGCAGTTTTTAAACTAAGAGATGGGGGAAAGCCGATTGGTGCGGAGATGCACGTAAATCAGATGGAGACTTCTCTTAGAGGAGAATCCATTGATAGAGATTCTCTAAGCTGTAGTCAGAAAGAGAGGAGGGGAGAGGACAAACCATGGGCCAGAGCAGACAAACAACCGCATATAAAGGAATCCAATGCATCAGGGAAGGGCAGACAAATAAGCAGTAGCAAATTTTTGAAGTGC
The DNA here is from genome assembly GCA_032595735.1 of Pelochelys cantorii. Classification (NCBI taxonomy): domain Eukaryota; kingdom Metazoa; phylum Chordata; order Testudines; family Trionychidae; genus Pelochelys; species Pelochelys cantorii. The sequence continues at coordinate 23,530,081 of CM064326.1, forward strand.
TTCTACATAAATGCTAGGAGTCTGACTAATAAGATGGGTGAACTAGAGTACCTCGTATTAAAGGAGGAGATTGACATAATAGGCGTCACTAAAACCTGGTGGAATGAGGAAAATCTGTGGGACACAATCATACCGGGATATAAAATATATCGGAAGGATAGAGCAGGCCGTGTGGGTGGCGGAGTGGCACTGTATGTGAAAGATAATGTAGAATCAAATGAAATAAAAATATTAAATGAATCAACATGTTTAATAGAATCTCTATGGATAGTAATTCCATGCTCCAATAATAAGAAATTAGCAGTAGGGATATATTATCGACCACCTGACCAGGACAGCGATACTGACATTGAAATGCTGAGGGAGATTAGAGAGGCTACCAAAATAAAGAACTCTATAATAATGGGGGATTTTAATTATCCCCATATTGACTGGATACATGTTACCTCAGGAAGAGAAGCAGAGATAAAATTTCTCAATGCCTTAATTGACTGCTTCTTGGAGCAGCTGGTACAGGAACCCACAAGGGGAGAGGCAATTCTCGATTTAGTCCTGAGTGGAGCGCAGGACCAGGTCCAGGAGATAACCGTTACAGGACCGCTTGGGAATAGTGACCATAACATAATAACATTTAACATTCCTGTGGTGGGACGAACACCTCAGCAGTCCAGCACTCTGGCATTTAATTTCAAAAAGGGGAATTACACAAAAATGAGGAGGTTAGTTAAAAAGAAATTAAAAGGCACAGTGACTAGAGCCAAATCCCTGCAAGCTGCATGGAAAATTTTTAAAGACACCATAACAGAGGCCCAACTTAAATGTATACCCCAAATTAGAAAACATAGCAAGAGACCTAAAAAAGAGTCACCGTGGCTTAACCACCATGTAAAAGAAGAAGTGACGGACAAAAAAAGGCATCTTTTAAGAAGTGGAAGTCCAATCCTAGTGAGATAAATAGAAAGGAACATAAATACTTTCAAATCAATGTAAAAATGTAATAAGAAAAGCAAAAAAAGATTTTGAGGAACAGCTAGCCAAAAACTCAAAAAGAAATAACAAAATGTTTTTTAAGTGCATTAGAAGCAGGAAGCCTGCTAAAAAACCGGTGGGTCCCCTAGACGATCGAGATATAAAAGGAGCAATCAAGGACGATAAAGCCATTGCGGAGAAACTAAATGATTTCTTTGCTTCAGTCTTCATGGCTGAGGACGTTAGGGAGATTCCCAAATCTGCACCATCCTTTGTGGGTGATGAATCTGAGGAACTGTCCTGGATTTAAGTGTCATTAGAGGAGGTTTTGGAACAAACAGAAAAACTTAATGTTAACAACTCTCCAGGACCGGATGGTATTCATCCAAGGGTTCTAAAAGAACACAAATGGGAAATTGCTGAACTATTATCTGTGGTTTGTAACCTATCCTTTAAATCGGCTTCCGTACCTAATGACTGGAAGGTAGCTAACGTGACACCAATATTTAAAAAGGGCTCTAGAGGCGATCCCGGCAATTACAGACCGGTAAGTCTAACTTCAGTACTGGGCAAATTAGTTGAAATAATACTAAAGAATAAAATTGTGAGGAACATAGAAGAACATAATTTGTTGGACAAAGTCAACATGGTTTCTGTGAAGGGAAATCACGTCTTACTATTACATTGTCATGGGATAAGAGGGAAGGTCCTTTCATGGATTGAGAACTGGTTGAAAGACAGGAAACAAAAGGTAGGAATAAATGGTAAATTTTCAGAATGGAGAGGGGTAACTAGCGGTGTCCCCCAAGGGTCAGTCCTGGGACCAATCCTGTTCAACTTATTCATAAATGATCTGGAGAAAGGGGTAAGCAGTGAGGTGGCAAAGTTTGCGGATGATACCAAACTGTTTAGGATAGTCAAGACAAAAGCAGACTGTGAGGGACTCCAAAAAGATCTCTCCAAACTGAGTGATTGGGCAACAAAATGGGAAATGAAATTTAATGTAGATAAGTGTAAAGTAATGCACATTGGGAAAAATAACCCCAACTATACGTACAGTATGATGGGGGCTAACTTGGCTACGACAAATCAGGAAAGAGATCTTGGAGTTATCGTGGATAGTTCTCTGAAAACTTCCACACAGTGTGCAGTGGTGGTCAAAAAGGCAAATAGGATGCTAGGAATTATTAAGAAAGGGATAGAAAACAAGACACAGAATATCTTACTGCCCCTGTATAAAACTATGGTATGCCCACATCTTGAATATTGTGTACAGATGTGGTCTCCTCACCTCAAAAAAGATATTTTGGCCTTGGAAAGGGTTCAGAAAAGGGCAACTAAAATGATTAGGGGTTTGGAACGGGTCCCATATGAAGAGAGGTTAAAACGACTGGGACTTTTCAGTTTAGAAAAGAGGAGACTGAGGGGGGATATGATAGAGGTATATAAAATCATGGAGAGGGCGAATAAAGAAGTTATTTATTAGTTTCCATCATAGAAGAACTAGAGGACACTAAATGAAGTTAATGGGTAGCAGGTTTAAAACTAATAAAAGAAAGTTCTTCTTCACACAGCGTGTAGTCAACCTCTCTGTCGACAGAGGGATGTAATCTAGACGTAGCCCTTGTGCAGTGAATGGAGTTATTTGAGATGTGTCTCCCTGCAGGTTCTCCACATCGGGTGCACATGCACCCATACATCTTCGACTGGAAATTTTCAGTAGCAGTGCATATATGTCCCACATAGGAGCCCTACACAGCATCATGCCCCACACCAAGGCTATATAAGGCCTTGCAGGTGAACCTCCCCTAGTTTCTTCTCCACTGCAAAGACCCATAAAGGAAACTGGAGGGGGAAGCACAGTAAAGCACCCAGAGGGGAGACACACCTCAGTAAACTCCAGTTACAGGGCATCCCTGCTATAAGTTGCCCTGGCATACTCTGGCATACCACTGACACTTGTAGGAACTGATGCATTATAAATCCTCCCATTCCCCACTCTTAAGTCATGCACAAACCCTCCTCCCCCTCAAAACCACCCAATTTGCGCAAATGGAAGTCAGCCGTGGAAAAAAAAATCCCTGCTTTAAATTGTTTCGCTATAAGCCCAAGTTTTTTGGAACGTATCTTGGACTTATAGGCTACGTCTAGACGGCATCCCTCTGTCGACAGAGGGATGCAAAGCAAGCACATCAAAATTGCTAATGGAGGCGGGATTAAAATATCCCGTGCCTCATTAGCATAAACATGGCCGCCGCTTTTTTCAAAACAGAGTTTTTGGAAAAAAAGGCAGTCTAGACGCAGATTTGTCGAAATAAACCCTTTTTTGACAGAGAGGTGTAGTTTAGGCACAACCATAGAGAGGACAGTCTGTACTGCGCAAGGAGAGCAACCTCTCCTTCAAGTAGTGCCCAACAGATGTTCCCCTTCAGGTGACTACCAAGCAGTACTTGCAGCTGGAAGAGGAGGTCAGAGCTGAGTTCAAGACTGAAGATAAGACTGCATTCCCAAGAGCAGCATCTTATCTGAAAGACTGGATGGTTTCTCAGGTCAAATTCCAAACAGCTTTTTTCAGCAAATAAATCATTTATCCAAACATTTCACTCAGATCTAGATGGCCCACCTCATCTCTTTTTGTATTTTTTGTCCCAATTTTGTCCTTACTTTTCTGTTTCTTCCTTCCTACTTCTGCTTTTATTGTTTGTCTCATTCATAAATATGTCCCATACCTCTTTCTCTATTTCTGTCTGAGAAAAGGGAAATAAAAAAGTATGTATGTGTGTACATGCATGCCTGTGTGTAAGAAAGACCTGCCAGCCTCTGCATTTCCAAGTTCCAGGCAAGATGAAAAGTGAAAATGTCTTAAATAACAAGAGAAAAGCTATTCATCCTGATGTCAAGCTCTAGAAATCTTGCAATAGAACACACACACACAGGATTTCCAGGCAACACTGCATACTCAAAATACTTGGGAGTTCATATAAAGTTCAGATCAAAATGTAGATGCTTAAAAGTATACCAAGTGAGAACTCTGAAAACATTCACCACTATTACCTCCTCTTTTCTTTTGCACTGCCACTTTCGGGTAGACGGTCAGTTTATAATATCATAACAGCTATGTATTTTATGCTCTTTTCTTTACTACATGAATTCTACTTGTTGAAGCATTACCTCTTTCTACCAATAATTTTAATTATTGATCATCAGCTGGCTGCTCAGAAACCTAGTACATTATGAACTATTGTTTACCATCCAAAAAAGAGCTGCATTTTTACTTGCGACTTGGTCTTCCATAATAACAGTCTAAATTGATATTTATGTTCCTATGAAACTGCAAAAGATAAAGTATCAACATTTCCAAGAGCCATTACTGGATCAAGCTATAATAACTCAGAGTTCAATAAGATAGGCTATAAAGTTAGTAAAAATCAACTTGTAAATCCATTTCACTTATGTATTCCAGCAATTTTAGTGCAAGTGTTTTGAAGCTGTTTATAAATCTCTGCAGGAAATATTTTTGAACAGTTAGAGTTTGTAAGGCCATTTCCAAAATACGCTTCAAGATTAAAAATTAAGCAAAAGTTATACAGAGGGAGAAAAACAAGATGTACGGAGCTTTAGTAATAAGATAAAGATGTATACTGATGTATCTAGGGCATGTTTGTCCTTCTGTGTGACCCATAAAGTCTTAAATAATTCACTGTCAAGGTTATTTGAACAGCTGTTCTAAACCTCTTTCTGCTTTCTTTGCTCCTAGGAGTTTTGTAAGAGGTGAATGCTTCATCACATTTCGGTATGTATAATGTTTGCAGCAATCAGCATCCCAACATGAAATAAAATTCTTCAACAGTAAGACAAGAGGCTACAGATTTCTGGACAATTATTGCATGTCTCAGCTGGTGTAAGAGTATAGGACTGAAAGTGGTAGCCTTTGACCACCTCAAGGAACACAATAATCTATAAAAACACTGGTTTTAGGGTCTAATTCTAGGCATGAATACATTTATTTCACTGGGCCTTGAATGTCCTATAGCTTTTCTGAAATAGTGCAATATTTTAACATAAGAATTCTATCTAGACGATTCAGCTAGATATGCAGTCTGGGCCATCCTAAACAGCCTTTATGATCAGTGGCAAACAGTGCACTAAGACTGCTGGAATGGCATGAAAAATAGTCAAATATATTAGTGGATATATTTCTCTGCCAATTCTTGGAATATTAAATTCACCTAATAGAATTTGACAAGCTATGGAGCTAATAGAATACAGAAAAATGTATGTCACATAAATTATTTAACGCTACTAGTAAAATTTGTCAAACAATGTATGATGCACTGAATACTACTCAACCAGTGATACAGAACCACTCAGTAAAATGCCGATGAGCCAAGAAGCACTCAGATACCAAAGCACTGAGTATAGCATAAAAGCAGACAGATAAACAAGACTGCAGTAACTAATAGGAACCAAAAATTACAATGGACTATGGTTTCATTCAAAATCTTCTGTTGAGAACTTTCTATAATATAATTGTTTTTTACCATTTCTTCCTTGATACAACATTTACACACACACACACATATACACAAGAATCATCAAATCACAGAATATTAGGAAGAGACCTTGGGAGGAGGTGATTTAGTCCAACTACCTGCTCAATAACGGACCAACTTCAACTAAATCAGCCCAGCCAGGGCCTTGTCAAGCCCTGACATATACATACACACACCAAATATTTGACATTTTCTTTGCTCCTACTTTTCCTCTCTTTTTCTTTTGTACTCATCTCTTTCCATTAATAGCTTTCTTAATTGTATGTTTTCTGTTCTGATTTTAACTTTGGGGGTTAGGAGGGGAGTCTGAATCGGATCATAAGAAAGGAAGTGAGTAAGGATTCAGTATTTACGAAAGTGGAAACTTGACAAAGTCTGGTGATTGAAGTCCTCAGTTTAGCCACCAGAAAAGTAACCACACAGAAGTACAACTGGCTCACCAGCATGTGAGAAAGTAATTTACTCTCTATGTCTATTCAGCCCTTGGTATTCCTGAGACTACCAGTAAGAAGTCCCATGAGCGCCACTTCCTAGCACAGTTAGCATGAGGGGAACTCCTATTCATCCACCAGGCAGTGGAATAAGACCATATAAGTCATCGCACACAGGGTGATAAACTAACTCCATTTTTTTTGCAAGGTTCCTATCTTCATTTCCCCCAAACTGTATTGCTTTTTCTATTCTTGAAGCCTTGCAAGATAGATGACATTATCCTTCCAGCCAAAGAACATCAGATGAAACCCAACTGCACTTCTTAATTGGACAGAGGGATCCCTGCAGGAGCAAAGTAAGGCACTGTCTACCCATTATAGGCTGATCACATTAGCTTGACAGCATTCTCAGGCCCTGCTGGCACAGGAAATGAGAGACGGTAGCAGTGAATGATATCGAGCTCATCTGCAGTGCAGAGTGCTAGCCTTTAGCAGCAGGCCAGCTTATCACCAAGGCACCATATCTATATCCAGGCCTTTAGAAGCCTTCTTAGATAGGGCAGAAACAGATGCCACTCCAGAATAAAAGTCATTTGAAATGAAGTGCACTACTCCCAGAGATCTAAGATGCAGCTTTTACTTTCATGACTGGTGGTAGATTTAAAATGCCATGTAAAATCTGCATTGTGTGGTAAAGATGCCTGCCCTTTCCCCACTCAGTGGTCTGTAAGAGTGAGGGGTCAGAGCTTATCAGTCAACAACGGTATTGAGTTGCATAAACTCTAGAAGTACTAATTCATTTCACCAGCACCTCTGAAAAAATTGGCTAGCTGAACCTATTTTAAAACTGCCCTGCTTCACCTGAGATCTCCATACAATCTTGGGAGAGTATAATTCATTAGGATCAAAGACTCATGGTAACTGAGGCTATGTCTACACTACAATGCTCTTTTGGGATGCTGGAGTATCCTGAAATAGCTATCCCGCATCTTCACAGTAAACCCATTATTTCAGGCTCGCTATTCCAATGTCCCTGTAAACTTCATTCCACTGAGACGTTTTGGAATAGCGAGTTATTTCAAAATAAGATCGAAATAAGATAACGCAATTTGAGTTACGCAAATTGTGTATCTTATTTTGAACTACAATGCAGTATAGACATAGCCCAAAAGTGTTTACAAAAACTATAGCAAAACGGTAGCAATTTTCACAGATCTATTGGTGCAGATAATCCCTGGTGAGGAAATGGGTTTATAGATCACTGAGGGAAGGGTCTTGAGTTCCTGCCCAATAGGCACACTCCTCCCCATGAAGCATTATCACATTCAGGTGACCATGACTGCAATATATAGCAGTTGAGGTACAAGATAAATGTTTTCCTTTCATTCCTTTTCACAATTTTATTTAGTCTGATTTCATTTTCTCTTGTAAATATCTGCTGTCTGCAGTTAACTCTTCCAATGATGTAAAGGGTTGCCCGCCTCTGATCTTACTGGGAACTTGTGCACATTCATCGAGAAGAGTGTATACCTGTTTAATTCTGATCATGACCCCCTGAGACAGCTTCAGATCTTCCTAGCATTCCTGTTCATTCTTAATGACTTGGTTTTGTGCTCTTCAAGGATGGGGGGGAGGGGAGAATGAATACTAAATAAATTATAATGGGAATAAATTAGTGTTAGTTACTATAACATTATATGCAAAGGTATAGCTGTCTGCAACATTTTGGTAAGTGAAATAGCAATAAAAGGTAAAGCCGACTTTAGGATTGAACCATTGGGTGAATTTCCATTGTTGTATACAGTATCATCCATATTAACTTCATCCTATTAAACGGGTGGCAATTGAGGAGATTTCTTTTACCATATATCTTTAAATTATTTCATGTACTTACCTTCCGGCTGATATTGTGCTACGATTGTTACTATCTGCCCTGCTCCTTTTAGTGCAGCTGCAGCCTGCTCATGGGTAGCACCCCGAAGATCAATACCATTCACCTGCAGGAGGGATGAAAACAAAAACAGACCATCTGAACTTGCTTCAAAATGGATCGAAAGCCATGGAGAATCTGCCTGAACACTTGGGAAGGGCTGTGTGTGTATGGGAGGGGAGGAATCATTTCACCAATGTTCAAGAGTAAAGACATAAATTATAATAGAGTCATACATTTACAGAGCTAGTTTGGTGATACATGGTTTGTGAGAAAGTCAGACTAAGTGTCTTGGGTGCTATTGGGGTATGCAAACATGGGAAATGAATCGAGTAAGTGTCAGTTAAAGGACAGAATGGAAGAAGGATGAAGAGTTCTGAGGCTGTTGAAAAGCAACTTTGTGCTGCTTGTGAAAGGAAGAAGAGTCCTTTCAACTCTGACTTCTGCTCAGTGGCATTGTTCTTTATTCCCACACAGTCCTTCGCATATTGACAACAGGCATTTTGGCATTTTGGCCATTTTGATGTCAGCCTTCAAAATAATTCCCACTTCCAACTGTTATATAAGACTACCCAGAAGAGTCTAGGGAGTGTCACTGAGATGTTTCTTGGTGTATCCCCAAATCTTTGTAATGTCCACTAGGGAAGCTAATAAAGCAAATCAAATAACCATTTTAAAAGTCTTGATATGTTGAAGGTTAATATCAATATACATGAGTTTGGGAACACCCTCAACTAGCCTTTCAGGTACAACTATGGAATAACATGTGCTGATGGACCATTTAAAGGAAACCATTCTCCCAACAGTCATCCCAGAAGACTTCTCAAAGAAAACAAGTAGACAATGAACACTGCTTGACCAATGGTGATGGACCCACATCTGATCACTTTCAGAAACTGATGCAAACCTACCTACATGCGGAAGCTTTCAGGAGTATAGAAAGGTAGAAATGGAATGGACTTCCTCAAATCCATCCTCTGTGCTGTGGCAGGAACAGGTCAACCTAGACTATACCTTACTGGTGTTTGCCCAACTTGTTTTTAAACATTTCCAATTATGGGGACTCCACAACCTGTCTCGGAAGCCTATTCCAGATCTTAACTACTCAAACGATTAGAAAGTTTTTCCTACTATCTAGTCTAAAACTTCCCTGCTGCAGATTAAGACCATTAGTCCTACCTTCAGTGTACATGGAGAACAATTGATCACCATCTGCTTTATAACAGCCCTTAACGTATTGGAAGATTGTTATCAGGTCACTCTTCTGACTCTTCTGACTTCTTTTCTCAAGACTAAACATGTTCACTTTTTCAACCTTTCCTCTTTTCTTAATCTTTTATCATTTTTAGTGTTCTCCTCTGGACTTCCTCCAGTTTGCCCATATCTCTCCTAAACTGTGGTGTCCAGAATTGGACATAATACTCCAGTTGGGGCCTCACCACTGATGAGCAGAGACAATTCTCAACCATGTCTTACATCTTTGTGCCTGTTAATACACTACAGAATCATATTAGCCTCATATGTGGGCCACTATAGCCCTCAGATCTTTTTGAGTAATGCTACCACTTAGACAGTTATTCTCCATTTTGTAACTGTGCCTATGTTATTCCCTGATTGGTAGCTGTGCATTGGAAATCCATTTCCTGCTTTTACATTGTAGAGAAGGAAAAGAGTTAGCTATCCTAGCTATGTAACTGACTTCAGGATAACATGGGCATGTATATTATGGGCTAACCTATACATAAACCTATTTTGGTAGCCTCTAGATATTACAATGCCAGGCAGGCAACCCACGAGACAGACTAGATTAGGCAGGATTAAACAAATAAAGAGAGATATGTTGAACTCCTGCAATGGACTACTTTACAGTGGACCAACCAAAAAGCTGATCTATCCCCCACAGATCAGCTAGTGTAGATAGGTGCACTGATGGGGGCAGGGCAAAGGGAGGAACTGCCCCAGGGCCTGGTGATTCAAAAGGGCCCGGGGCTCCCAGCATTGCTACTGCTACTGTGGCCACAGCAGCAGCTGAAGCCTCGGGCCCTTTAAATCACTGCTGGAGCCACGCATAGCATGGTCCGGGCAATGCGGAAGGGCAGGCTGGGGGAGGCCAACCTCCAGCCCCACCCCTTTTACCTGAGGCCCCTCCCCTTCCAGGCATTTGGAGAAGGCCCCCCACCTTGCCCAGGGCCCCAGCAAGTCTGTCAGCCCCCCTAAGTTCAGTCATGCATTTGTTATCAAGGTGGGTGGAATGGATTCTGTATACGCACTGATTTGCACTCTGCACTAGCTGCCTGTGGGTGGACAGAATGATTTCAAGGTTTTATTTTTGACATTTTAAAGTACCAAATGCACTGGATCTTAATTATTTTTATGAGCTGCTAGAAAATTATTCAGGATTCATAGATTTTAAAGTCAGAGCAGACCTTTATGATCATCTAGTCTGACCTCATGAGGCATAATATAGGTGTAGAATTCCACTCAATTAATACAGTGGAGGTAAGTATTCTTTCCTAATTATGCAAATGAATACTAACAAGCCCAATAACTTGCGAGTGCATATAAGTACATTTTTTTCCCCAAAACAACCAATCTTGATAAAAGACACTAAGCGGAGATGAATACCCCCACTTCCAGTTAACATCTCGCCCTCCTCCATCAGAAAGGACAGTATATTTTGGCTTGACAGCATGATAGCGTAAAAATAGCTAGTGCTTTACCTTTAGTCCTGCAACTTATGCATGCCCCACCTCTGCATCCATGTGATTTTATTAAGACAATTGTGTATGGGAATTTTTTTCTATGGCATTATTAATTAATTGCAAATTGTGAAATCTATTTTCAATTTCTAATTTATATTTCTTTAAACAATTAGGTGTTAAGAACCTAGAATGCTATGCCAGGTATGAACACTAAAAATACAAATGAACTGAACATTAGTCACGTATGTAAGAGTCTGTGGGTGTATGTGGGTGCAGGAAGAGTTTAAAGCACTCTGAAGGTGTCACTTGGTTATTTTCTTTTATTAAATGGGACTGCTTCTTAAGCACTACATGGTAAGCTATGCAGCACTGTCACCCTGAGCTTGACTGCACAATCCTGATGCCCCACTCCAGAATGAGTCTGAGTGCACAATTTCTGATGCCTAATTCTAAAATGAATTTGACGTAATGGAAATCAGAAAAGCCTGCAGCTTATACAGATGTCTCTTCTGCATGCTGTGGCAGAAGGAGTGTAGAGAGACAACTGAAACAGACAACACTGTAATGAAAGATTATGATTCAAAAATCTAAAAACAAAACTTCAGCTGAGATTGGCGCCCAGGCATAAAACACTTCCTGATTTTGTGCAATCTTTATTTTTTCTTAGCTATACACTTAGCCCTATTTCACCTTATAAAAATAAATACAGTAGCTGGAATTGTAGGCACTGCTCCTTAAGGATCAATACAAACCATATTTAAGTCAGCCTTTTCCTAACTTCAGTGACCATTATATCAGGCCCTAACCAATTTCGTATTAATACACAGCAAGGTAAAATCATTAGACTTGGACAGACTATGTACTTTTACATTTTTCTTAAGATGTTTAATCAAGCATGTTTAATCATGATCAACTCTGAATTGTGCAAATTAGGGGCTTCAGTGTCTTTTCTTGTGCTAACCTAAGCCTGATTCGTATGTAGGTCATTCAAATTCAACAAAGGCCAACAGAATAATCTATGGTATCAAAGCTACCTTTATTCTGCATTTGTACAATGATTAAATGAACAGAGTCCCTGGGTAGGCTGCAAAGGAGAGAAGAAACATGCTGCCTTCTCTTGACGAGAAAACAAAAATCGGCTTTTTGTTTCTTCTTTCAGCTGTCAATAACGCTGCCTGACGCTTGTTACTGGGATAATCAAGTGGTAAGAAAACTGCACACTTTTGTGCTGGAACAATAGAGCAGATTTTTCAAATTGTGGTTCTTTGGTGGAACTTGTGGAAAAATTAGCGTGAATGATGGAAGATAAGACAAGATGACTTGGAACAAAATTCAACTCTCAGTGCCAGATATCCCACTCTATATACCATATGAAGACACTACCCATTTCCTCCTGCAGCCCCATGGAGCTCAACTGCAGTTCTTGCTAGCACCCCCACAGTAATTGGTTCCCTCGGGATCATGTTCTGCCCCTCCCTCCACTCACATGGCCAGCAGCCATGGCTGCACACAGAGGGGAGCATGCAGCAAAAACCCTGCAGGGCTGTGGGTGATGCAGGGTTATGCCTATCTCATCTGATCTATGTTTAAACGTGCAAGGGGAAGAGACTGCCCATGGGAAAGTTACATGATAATTCTACCTAATGATGTGTATTCCTAAGACACTTTTTGTATTTTATAGGAGGAGGAAGGTACAGGAATTCCAGCTAACACACACTGCCAAATCACAGTCCTTTGCTGAGACACAACAGCCTTGAGTATTGAAAAGCTCTTAAATGGAAAACAAATGACAGAGCAGTTATTTTCAGGCTGAATATCTGAAAAACCTTCGGACAAATGTAAAAAATCAGCGCTCATTGAGCCAGCACAACACTTGGACAGCTCAAGAAACCACCATGACCAAGAGGCACCAAAGCTTGCTTTGCCACAGCACCGCACATCTTTATGTGACGAGGACAGGGTTCTGTATCTTATGTGAAAAAGGCGGCTTAGCAGTGAAAATACATGGGAGTGGAAGATTCTCCTTTTTACACTTTCCCAACCTCTCCACTTTTTCCCACGCACATTCTCAGCCACACTTCCCTTATCCTCATTCTGTTGCCCTCTCATTTTCTCACTTCCCCTGTTAATTCATTCTCTTTGCTGTGCCCTCATCCTTTCTTTTGGACTACTTTTTTCAATGATTTTTAAATATTTTTCTTGTCTGAGTTACATTGAGTTATAGCTTGACTCTAGTCAGCCTGTCTTTGTGCTCTCGTGAGCTGGCCCTTCTAAATGCAAAAATTCCTCTCACTGAGGAATTCCTCTCACTGCTCGGGAAGGGGCTGTCTGACTTACTAAGTATTTCCCCATCTCTAACTTTCATGATGAGAGGGCGTCATCTGAATGTGGTGCCAAAATACTAGCAACATTAGAGGCAACAAGAATATTCAGGTTACTAACTTTATATTATTCTGGATTTTTGCATAATTTCCTTTTGTGATCAGCAAACTCCTCACATTCTTAACAACTAATTATATTGTATAGACAGATGATGTAAAGCATTCCAAATAATGTCCCTTGCCCCTGTAACTTTAGGCAAAGGCATATTTTCTCTCGTTCCCAAATTTCAGAGAAACACCTCTCATTGCTGTCATGTTAAGAGAGAACATAATGCTGCGACCTGTGAAAAACTACAGAAGCAAGATAACCACCAGCTGGTATCATTATTAACCTAGGCCTATTGGGGTGATTGCTGGGACTCCAATTCCTGTACCTACTTGCACACATTCATGCCTAGGCATAATGATTAATGCTCAATTTTTATACAATTGCCATATGTAATTCTTTCTTTGGCTATACATGCTAGGGCTATGGGTTATGGATGATTTGAACAAGTCCATACTTCCCAGTCTCAAATTCAGCAAATTAGCATGTATATTAGAGCTAATGAGAACTAACTAGCGAGTGTGTCTCAGTATGGCCCAAAAAAACAAACGGGAGCAGATTTTGCAATTAACAAAGCCCAGAACTGCAGCTATCTCATCTTGACCATTAAGTAATTTTGATTTTCATGTTTTTATGCTCTCTTCGCTGCTTTCCAGACAGAAGATTGTGAACACTGAGGGAAGAAGAACTTGCTGCAAATGAATCAATATATCAGATGTGACATAATTCTATCTAACCATCCTATAATAAAATTGGATAATTCAGATTGTCTCAATTGATGATGAACTCCTCCTAGATGATTATGAGTTGAAGAACAAGCAATGTGTCATAGGAAAGATCATTCCTACCCACTGAAGCAATGGCAAAGTGAATGTTTTGGAAGCAACTAACGATTTCATTATGGCTCAACTTCCTAGCCTTTCTTTCAGGGCAAGAGGAAATTACAGGGAGTTCACTTTGTGAAATATAAAACTGACCCATTTGACAGCTAGACACATGTTTTATTCATAAGGATTATTAGTATTATTTATTACATGTTAATCATGTGCTCAAAAGGAGAACACTTACTGCCCCCAAATAAATGTAACTGTAAATATAAAGAAAAAGAGAGCCAAAATGAGGACAGATGGATTCATGAAGAGTTGCTTCATACCTTACAAACTCTGGTGGGATTTTTTTTTTTTGAGTCAGAGGCTGCTATTAACTTTCAATGAAAGCTTGGTACCTAACTACCCTTTGAGCTTTTAAAAATCTCCTCCTACTTACATAAGGATGCTGAGTGAGTGATCTGATCTTGCCCTTTCAATCTGCTCTTGATTCATCACCTTATAGGCAAATATAGTGCTCATACCTCAGGGAAATACCCACATACTAACATACACCAACAGACCTCTGCCAAAGCAATCATGTTGGAAGAAGCACCTCCCCTTTTGTACTCTTTTTGAGTCCTCAGGATCAACTTGAAGCTTTACAGACTTGGGTTTAAATATCACCTCAAATTCTGTAAAAGTGTCAATATATGCTAGTGTTATAAGCTTTTTGGTCCTCATCTTTTTTCTCATCCATGTTATATAAAAGCACATAGGGAATGAGATTTACAGGATCTTTCAAAATGGGGCATTTCTGTCAAACGATCCCTGTCTTGACTGCAGTTATTTTTCGAAAAGTGGCTTTTAAAAAAAAAAGCCGCGGCCACCATTATGTAAATGAAGCGTGGGAAATTCAAATCCCGGCTTCATTTACAATTTTGATACGTCTAATTTACATCCCTTTATCGAAAAAGGGATATAGTTTAGATGTACCCCAAGTGGTCACGGCTCAGGGGTGCCAAGACAGAACCTCTATTAAGTGCACAGAGGGAGGGATAGCTCAGTGGTTTGAGCATTGGTCTGCTAAACCCAGAATTGTGAGCTCAATTCTTGAGGGGGCCATTTAAGGATCTGGGACAAATCTGTCAGGGATGGTACTTGGTCCTGCTGTGAGGGCAGAGAACTGGACTTGATGACCTCTCAAGGTCCCTTCCAGCTCTATGAGATAGGTATATCTCCATAAAATACACAAACATGTCATTTCTTCACTAAATTAAAAAAAGAGTCTGCTCATCTGCTACACAAATTAGAGCTAAACATGACCTATTTTCCTCCATTATCTGATCCATCTCTGCCAGAACAGAGTTGTTCCTTACATTTTTTGGTACAGCCAGCCCAGGTTGAAATGACCCAGTCAGGATAGTGCCATTTATATTGCATGACACTACATCCAGTCCTTATTCTCATCTCATTGCACTGGGATGAAAATGTCTATAAACTACTGCTTTTCTGTGGCAATATACACCAGCTGATGTGACAAATACAAAAACACGTTCACATGGGTACAGCCTACATTGGCTAATTAGCATTTGCCCTAAAGCAGGGGTTCCCAAACTTTTTGACACGGGGACCAGTCAATCCATTCACGAGCTTTTGGAGGACCGGTAACATTCATTTGCATATTTGGATATTCATTAAGCAAATGATGAATAGTCAAATAAGTTGTTTCTGGTCCTCCCAAAGCCCCCAGTGCCAGCGTTAGCAAAGCTTTTGATACAGTCACCCACAATATTCTTGCCAGCAAGTTAAGGGAATATGGATTGGATAAATGGACTGTAAGATGGATAGTAAGCTGGCTAGATCAGGGTTTCCCAAACTTTTTACTTTAGTTGGAACCCGGTTTTTATTTCAGTACTGTTTTTTGCAGCCCAAAAATATAAACGCATATAAAAAAAAGAATGAAAAATGAATAAATTTTCAGTGTTTCACCCGGCTGCATCCTCCACCCAGCCTGGGCCAGGGCTTGGGAGACCTGGTGCCGCATGAGCACTTCAGGAGGTGGGAGCAGGAGCAGATTGGGGGTAGGGTATCTGGCTAGGAGGGAGGGTGCAAGGAAGGGTAGGGTTGCCAGGTGTCTGGTTTTGTACGGACAGTCTGGTATTTGAAGGTTTTGTCTGGGAAAGAAATTGAGAAATTACCAGACATATAAAATGCCTGGTATTTTCTAATCAGGTAAGTTTTATTATAATTAGGTATATCAGTCCTTAGCTGCGAACTGCCTGCCTGGTAGATGTGCTCACGCTGCCTGAGTGTGTCTACCTGCCAAGCAGTTCGCAACTACTCGAGGGAGGGCATGTGGGGGGGGGGGCGAAATGGAATCCCTGGCCAGACTCAGTCGTCTGCCAGGGTCTGCAGGGTTTGCATGTGCCCAGGTCAGTCCCGCTCCCCCCCTTTCTCCTCCCGATCTCCCCAGTCCAACCCTGCTGCCCCCGTCCAGCCCTGCTTCCAGTGGCCGGTTCCCCCTGCCCCCCCACCAATCTCCCTCGGTCAGCCCCGCTGCCCCCATCCAGCCCTGCTTCTGGCAGCTGGTTCTCCCGTCCTCCTCCTTCTGATCTCCCTCGGCCAGCCCCCCGGCTCCTGTCCAGCTCTGGTTCCACCGTCTGCCCTCCCTGATCTCCGCCGGACAGCCCCGCTACCCCCAACCCTGCTTCTGCTGCCCGCCCCCTGCATCTCCGCGGGACAGCCCCGCTGCCCCCCCAGCCCTGCTTTCGCCGCCCGCCCGCCCGCCAGGATCTCCACGGGACAGCCCTGCTGCCCCCCAGCCCTGCTTTCACCGCCCGCCTGCCCGCATCTCCGCGGGACAGCCCCGCTGCCCCCCAGCCCTGCTTTTGCCGCCTGCTCGGATCTCCACAGGACAGCCCCGCTGCCCCCAACCCTGCTTCCCGGTGGCTGGTTCCCCCCCATCTTCTCCCAGCCCGCCCCGCTCTGCTCCCCTCCTGGCAGCCATGCTGAGGCCCAGTATTTTTTCCCCGCAGCCTGGTACCAGGCCGCGGCCCATAGTTTGGGAAACACTGCCCTAGAGGACAGGTGTTGCATGTTTAAGAAAAAAAAGAGGGGAAATCTTGGCCTCACCTGCCCAGGCACATAGAACCATGAAGCTGCAAAAGTGGAGTAGTTCCCCTAATTCAAAGGACAGACATCTAGGCAGGGATTCATCCACAGTAACATGGAACAGCATTTTAAGGGCATGGCCAATGGATCCTTCTCTCTGGGGCATCTGACCCAGCATGGCCGTTCTTATGTTTCAAACATTTCCAGTAATGGTAGCAAATTGAAAATGTTTTATGTGAAGCAGAACCAAATGGTATTTGCCTTTTTCCCCCTTTAGTTTTGTGACTAGGCAACTAAATTCACTGTTTTCTATAAGCAGTTTTAAAGCATTCACTAAGAACAAAATGCAGCCTTTTACCTTAGAAAACCTGAAAGCTCCTTTGCACCATAGCAGGGGAAGAGTAGCTGAAGGTCAAGACTACCTGCTGCAGAAGTATGCATAAATATGTTTTAAATAGGCACCAAGTATCTGTACTCTACTTTGCTCCATATGCAACAGATCATGGAGCGGGAATTATAGTTTTTTAAAATGCATATTTTATTTTTGTTATGGATGTGGGAGAGACATTAGGCAGGAGTTGTGTGGGAGGAGAAGTGTAAGGGAACTGTGTAGGAGACATGTTTAGGGAAAAGAAAAATCTCATAAAATGCAAGCAGGACAATACACAGAAGGAGAAGTAAGACACAAGCTAATTACTCAGGGGATTTATCTTCCCCCTACAGGGAGCAGAAATGCAAATCAGTCAAAGTATGCTAGCAAATCCTATCCTATGTTCTTGCTAGCCCCTTCTCCCAAACTGCGGTTGTTTGATTCTGCTAATGCTGAAGTGGAAGGATCCACCCAGCTTTGACCTCCTCCATTCTAGACTTGTGCTAACTAGGAACAAGAGGCAAAGAAACAAGATTTATAGAAGGTAGCCATTTTTATTTTAGTCAATTAATTTAGAAAAGACAATAAGAGAGATGGAAATAATTTACCTTCAAGTTACAGATTGTACTAGTTCCACCTTCCTGTCTCTCCTGTGCCCATAATTGTATGAACTGAGCAGTAATTCTATTTACATCATGCTGGAAGCCCTAGTGTGCTTAGAATCTGGAGGGACTTCTTCCCACCCCTCCCCCCAAACATCTAATCCAATTATCTCCAGATACCCCCATAGCACATAGCCATCCTTCTGTGCCCAGTGGTTTCCAGCAGCATCTCAGGGTGTGTCTACACAGCAAAGTTATTTCGGAATAACGGCCGTTATTCCGAAATAACTATGTGAGCATCTACACAGCAATTCCATTGTTTCAAAATAATTTTGAAATAACGGACGGCTTATTCTGACTTCTGTAAACCTCATTCCATAAAGAATAATGCCTATTCCGAAATAGCTATTTTGAAATAAGGCGTGTGTGACGCTCCACTTCTGCTGTTCCCTCACCAGGACCATTCTAAGTTGTTCCTCCTGGGGCTCTAAATCGAGATTGCATGTTTACATTATGGATGCCTGTCTCGGACTAATTTTGAAGTTTCCCTGCAGTGTAGACGTGCTATTTCAGGGGTGGCCAACCTATTAAATGAAAAGAGCCGAAAGAGATTTTGAATAGCCGCACCGGACAACTCCCCTATCCCGGTGAGCAAAGGGAGCCGGGGCTTTGCGAGCTGTGGGGGAGGCTTCGTAAGCAGCACTTTAAGGGGGGAAGAGTGGCATGTGGCTTGCAAGCCGTGGGTTGGCCACTCCTGTGCTATTTCAAAATAAACTATTTCAGAATAACTATTCTGGAATAGTTTATTCCGAAATAACTGTGCAGTGTAGACATAGCCTCAGTCTCCCAACTGTATCCACTGACAACTCCCCTGCTAGTTGGAGCTAAGTGCAGCCATTGTCTTTGGGGTTTTTTTTTTTCAAGCTAAAAGATGTGGGAGTGAAACTTCATTCCTTTTCAGAGCCAGTTTTTATTTCCGCCTTTCATACACATTTTTCTTTTACAAACCCCACATTAATTAAAAAACTATGTGAAGGTTGAGAAATCAAGCACATCTACACACACAAAAATCAGTGATTGCAGAAATGCAGGTTAAAATGTTTAGCCTTAGCTCTGCTCCTTTGTGCCTATTCATTACAATGCCATTTTAATTATGTGAAAGAATCATAGAACCATAGGCTTAGAAGGAACCATAAGGGTCACCTAATCTAACCCACTACCAGGATGGTAGGATTTGCTGTGACTAAACCATCCAATGCAGATGGCTACTAGCAGTGTTCCCTCTAAGGTGCGTGCCTGCACAGCTGTGCACAAAAAGTTCTCTGCCTGCCCACTTCCTTTGCAGAGCCGTGCAGCAGAGCTCACCTTCCTGCTGGATTTGGGAGGTGAGTGGCATGGCTGCTTCCACTGCTGGGGCCAGGTGGTGGGCGGAGGTGGGGACGGGGCCAGGGCCGCTGCTCTGGCAACTGGAGTTGTGTAGGGGGTTGGCTGTTCCTGGGGCTACTGGGGCTGAGGCCACATGGCAGGTGGGCAGATACCACTAGGGTTTGCGGACACATGGTGGGCGGGGTGCTACTGCCCAGGTTTGGGCCACGGGCGGCTGCCGCTGGGGATTCAGTCATGGGCGGGCAGGATGCTGTCGCTGGGGTTTGGGCAAGCATGTTACTGCTCCCAGGGTTTCGGCAGTGGGCAGGCAGGTGAGTTACTGTCACCGGAGTTTGGGGCAGTAGGAGGGTTGCTGCTCAGGGGTTGAGGCAGCAGCTTGCGTGGTGGGCAGGAAGCTGCTCCAGGGCCAGGGCTGTGTGGCTAAAATGCTGCGGGAGGGGGGAGACCGAATCAGATATAGTGAGAGCAAAATCAGCATTTCTTCTGTCTTGAGTGGGACAGATTCTGCTCTCACACAGCTGTAAATCAGCAATAGTGATAAAACAGGCATGCGAATAAATGTTCACACTTCTTTCAAAAAAAGGACAGATGAACACAAAATAACATTTTGGGAGCTGTTTTACTTCAGGACTAGTTTTGGAGCTTACTCTGTTTGTAAATTTATATTCTGATGCATTAGAGATGGAATCACTCTGTTTTGAATTGTCCTTGAAGACTAAAATGTAGGGTTTTTACGCTGTTGGGTGTGTGCTTAATGTACTTGATATTAGACTTCATTTTCCCATATTTGTAAAATAATCTTTAAAAATGGCAAGAAAAAGAGATTTGCTATAGTTATCATAAGTAGTGGAATATGGAAAATCTAAACATTCTTCAATATTGCACAAAGCAAAGCCATGGTCCATCTAAACTATACATGTCTGTAGTACTCTTAGCTTTCAAAAGAGTGTTGGGGTGAGGGTAAAGGTTGTCTGATTTTGAACCAGAAACCAGAAGCTGCTGGTTGTGCTTCTAATAGTAACAGTAACAGCGCAGGTAGGAGGAATGCTGTGCAACTCTTATTTTATATTCTTCCTCAAAACATTATTAATCTGAAATTATTACTTGCTTACTGCTCTCTGTGCAACTACTGACAGTGATGTTTTTACTACTAAATGGAATTAAAATTGTTATCAAATGCATTCTTCATCTCCCAGTAATGGTACAAACATTATTTACCAGCTCACCATAAGCTTCTTGTGCTTTTGCCATAAATTACATGTCATTAATAGTGCTCATTTCTCATTACTCTTCCAAATACAGTCCAAAAGACATATTCCACTTTCCTCTTTAGCTATAGTAAGTAAAAGCAGTCCTATATTACATTAGTATAATTTTGAGTCTGCATGTACCTTTGGAAGACCCAATGAATTTACTGTAGATGCACACTGATAATAAATAGTTCTCCCCAGCTGGTGATTTATCTGGCTAGGATACTGTAGTTGTGTCCTTAGCTATACACTGAAGACATTTGTCTAAATATCGAGCATGAATTGGCCCAGTGATGGCTCAGGTACATGTCATTCTGTTATTGTCAGCGTGAGCGCACAGGGTTCTGAAAAGCTGCAGTTTTCATGCTGCTGCAGCTCAGTTGTCTGTCAGCTGACTTGGCTATGTCTACTCTGGCCACTGAATGACAAAGCGTAAGCCTTTCAGAGGTGTTACCCCCCTCACCTTCCAAGACAAAAGTTTTGAGGTGGCAAGTATCAGTGTGTGATGGGCAGAAGCGCTCTCCTGATAACAATGTGAATGCCACTCATTGGGCCTGGAAGTATTTTGTCAGCAAGGGTTGCCAGATGGTTTCAATAAAAATACTGGACACACTTGACATTACATCACAATCTACATTACATCTTATTTTGAAAATACCGGACATTTATATTTTCTCATTTATATTTTCTCAATTTGTTTCCCAGAACAGAAAGCTCAAATACTGGACTGCCCGGTTCAAAACCAGACACCTGGCAACCCTATTGTCAGCAAAAGAGCTGATAAACAGCAGCTGCATTGCCTGACTTTTAGCGGCATGTATGTGTTGCCGCCGATCTCAGGAGCTAGTGCCTTGCCAGGCTTGTTAAGGGGGTAGGGGGCAAAGAGGGCAGTTTCCCTGGGACTTAGTGATTCTAAAGGGCCTGTGGCTCTGGCCATTGCTGCCTCAGTATGAGCAGTGCTGCAGTGTGCTTCTTCTTGGCCTCCTATGACTTCTATGGAACTGTGGGCAGTGCAGATTTAGAACAGCCTTGAGGCTAATCTAACATACTGAAAACTTTGTCATATTAATTTTCTTTGTATTTGACTTCATATCATAGAATCATAGAGCTGGAAGAGACCTCAGGAGGTCATGAAGTCCAGCCCCCTGCCCAAGGCAGGACCAATCCCAACTAAAGCAACCCAGCCAGGGCTTTGTCAAGCTGAGGCTTAAACACCTCTAGGGATGGAGATTCCACCACCTCCCTATGTAACCCATTCCAGTGCTTCACCACCCTCCTAGTAAAATAGTTTTTAAACAAACATGTGAAGAGTCGTGCACCTTGTTTTGGTATTCTTTCTTCCATTACAAACATATATATATATATATTAATAACTTGGGTGCCACGGTGGCAAACATCTTAGTAAGCGCACATGACCTCAATATTGGTGCAGAAGCCAAAACTCACTCCGCTCATGGATGGAAAATCTTAGAGGGAATACTGGCTACTAGACTCTTTTTTGAAAACCTCCAGTGAAGAAGTTTCCATGACTTCACTAGGCAGTTTGTTCTGTTCTTACAGTTAGGAACTTTTTCCTAAGATTAAATCAAAAATGTATATCTACTGCTATGCTGTAGTTTGAACCCATTGCCTCTTGTCCTGCCCTTTCTGGCAAAAGAGAACATTTTTCTCCACTATCATGTCCCCCATTAATCTCCTCTTTTCCAAACTAAATATACCCAGTTCCTTCAGCCTTTGCTCAGATGGCTTGCATTCCATCCTTTTGTTCATCTTTGTCAGTCACCTCTCAGTCTTTTCCACTTTTTCTACATTATTTCTACCCTGGTGACAAAAACTGGATACAGTACTGGACACAGTACAACCATATACTATTTCTCAGTTGCAATGTATTTTCCCACACTCCTAGATACATGTTCATAATAAGTGATAGTAGTGTATGAAGAGCAATTCTGTTCATAGCAATATGGGGAATGGCTGTAGTCTATCTGGTTAAACACCAGACTTGCGAACAATTAACCAGGATTCTAGTCCCGAGTCTTCTTTTTGCCTTTTCTTTTTTTTGGTTCTTCCATCTCTGTCAATAAAGATGTTTACTTGCCATTGTAAATTGCTATAAATCTTACAAGTGAAACCTTTTAGATTCTGTATTATTATTTTGCTATGTGTGAAAGAAAGAAAAAATAAGCAACATTGATTGATAAAGAAACTGTATGTTGTACAGCTCTGGTTCTCAAAATGCCTTATGTGCCTGCAGGGGATTTCCATTAAATAACCCTGAATTCCATTTGTTTTTTTAATGCAATTCCTTCTGTGGGCTAAGTGGAATTTTAAAGGGCCACAATTGGAATAAAGAAGATATAAGATATATATTTCATCTGCAACTTTTTTCTGGCATTTAGGGCTAATGAAGATTGAGTAAGACAGGATTAGATAAGCGTAAGGCTGAATGTGCAGTTAAAGACAAAGATTAAAGATAGGAGTTTGGTTCGATTCCTGTTTTTGTGATTTACTTTCTGTATGATCTTGAAAAAAGTCACTTAGTCTCTATATACCTTACTCCCATATCTGTAAAAGGGGAATAATAATTCTTGTCTATTTAGACTGTAAGATCTTGTGAGGAAAAGAGTCTATAGCTACGTACAGAACCTACCACACTTGGACTTTGAGCTCAGCTGGATCTCCTAGATAGTAATATATAGTTATTATTCATAATAGCAAGGCTGTTGTTGATGTGTTTAATTTGACAGGGAATTATTTGAGCTACACTGTATGAAGCATTTATTTTGTTATACTGATATTTTTTGGAAACAAAAAGCAGAAGAGCTTTTTGTTCATGATAATTTGCAATAAGATAATGAAAAATAGTTTCCACTCTTAAACATTTATTAAGAAAACATCTGCATCATCTGATGTGATGATGAACATTTCCAATCATATATCTCTAGCATTACAGTGAATTAAAAAATCCTGCACTTTTTGAAATATAAGCATTTCTACTTATCTTTTGTTCAATTTTAGCTTCTAATTTCAGGAATGAAACAAGCTGAATCACATATTGAAAGCCTCTTGAATGTTATTCTTTGATTTTTATTACATGGGTTTTGGGCATACAATTGATTTAAAGAGACTAAAAATAGTGGCAAAGAAGCATTATAAATACTTATGCGTCTTCCATTCAATTCATTTTTAAAATAAAATATGGCCATTACTGTTTCTAATATTGTAACTTATTCCATGAACAGAAGACCGATTGTGTCATTTTGTACCCCCTAAAGCAGAATACCAATCCTCTGCTGCCATCTGGTGGATAATAGGAAAAGTGAGAAACAAATGAGCAAATACCGCTGGGGCAGAGCATAATTTGGTTTCAGACAGGATTTGCAGTTTGTTTAGGTTTTGATTTGTCACTCTCATTCTGACCATACTGGAGTAGAGAAAGGGACCATACTGACACTGCCATCTCTTCTCTTTTCTGGGTAAGTCCCAAATATCACCTGGGATGTCAGACTTTTGTCACCCCACCTTCTCATCCCTTGGGGCATCTTTTTCCTTCTCCACCTTATTTCATCTCTGTCTTTCTCTCGCCTTTCTTCTGTTTAATAAGAGTCCTGATTAATTGTGGCAAGACTGGATATTTTGCTACACTGTGGGAAATCTATGACTAAGAAGGGCAATTAAAAGATCTGCAACTGTCACAAGATTGTCAAGTTGTGGAGTGGTTAATAAGACTGTGTATTGTGACTGTACTTTTCCAGAAGTTAAGTGTCAAGTGAGAGTCAACACCAGAGACAGAAGCTCTATTTTCTACCTTTGCTGTTCTTTTTTCTCCCCTTTAGAGTGTTCATCTTCTTAAGAAATGGGATCAGATTTTAACAACAACAGTAATAGCACTAGCCCATCTCAGCTACCTTTTTCTCTTTTCTCCAAAAACCCCCAATTATTTTCATAAAATACTTTGTAAAAGGCGATCAAATAACGGTTTTTTCCTTGTAAAAATTATCTCCAGATAAAGAAAAGGAACAGGATATAGCTAAAAGGAAAGCCTTATTTATTACATTACATTTCAAATGCTTTCTCTGTTCTGCTGCCTTTTCTGTATCTTTAATATAAGGTTATAGAGTCTCAGAGGGGTAGCCATGTTAGTCTGTAACTTTAAGAACTCATCTGATTAAATGGGTTTTACCCACGAAAACTCATGATATAACATATTTGTTAGTCTCTAAAGTGACACAGGACTATTCATTGTTTGTATGATGTTATATAGATTTTAATGGTGTTCACCATGGAAATAAATAGGCTGAGGTTTCTGTATCCCAAACCAGAACCTTGTTTAAAAGTATTTAAGGTTGAACAGAGACTGGGTTAATACCTTGGACTTTTTGGATCCCTTCATCCCATCTAAATTAATACTACAGCCACCACCCATGACCCACCTAGAAGAGGGCCTATGAAGTGGAACAGACACACTTTTACATCCTCTACATAGAATCTGATCTCTCCACCCAAGCAGAAGCTCTTTTAAATATACAGGTCTTCTCTCCTATGAGAGCAGTCACCATATGGCTCCTAATATACAGGGCCCCCAAGTACCATCCATCTTTGTTTGCAGATGCTAAATCCTCTCTCTGCAGCATCTGGGGACATACTAACCAGCCTTGCAGCAGCTGAACTATCACAAGAACTACTGCCTTGGATGAGGGGGAGCTGATATTTTGGGTGTGACCTTGAAGATCTATCCCATGGGTTGGATAAGATGCACATCTGGAGAGAAGTTACTGAGGCTGGAAGAGCTGGTGCTGCCTGTGGAGTAGTAAAATTGGGAACATTATCTTGTGCTGGAAGAGTGAGACAGTTGGAAGGAAAGATTGTTCTGAATGAGTGGAGAAGAGAAAAGAAAGGGGGAGGTGTCCTAGCATCCATCTTTATTCCTGTTTAACATCTCTGGAGATTGCACGGGTAAAGGGAAAGGAGCAATATGTGATCATACCTCAGTGGAGAGGGCAATTCAAGTTTGGATGGAGACTAAAGTAGTTACAGCTTCACCAAAGAAATGCCAATGAGGGTGAGGAGAACCACAGTCTTTGGCTCGTCTCAGCATTTTGGGAGTCCTGGGGCCCAAATCCCCACTGCCCATTCCATGAGGTGTGTGTATGCACCCCCTCTCACCCTCTTCCTGCTTTTCCATATCATGAGGATAGGGACGGGAAGAACAAGGTGATTACTTTCCTCCTCCCCGACCCAGCAGGGTACACTGGTTTATATCAAAGTGATTTACATCACTAATTCTCATCATGATTTTAATCAGCAAACAGGAAACCTCAATGTAAATCACTAATTTTAATCATGCTTTTCATTTATTTTCCTAGAGAAACTGAATCTCACAGGTTGATAATTGTTTAAAAATGATTTGCATCTAAAATATAGCCTTTACATTACATTTGGGGCTGCATTTTGATAACAAAGTGAATATACTGAATATATACACACATTTAATTAAGCAACTACATAACTTAAAAATTAAGAATCTATAATAAATGTATTTTTGTATTAGATTAGAAAAAGGTGAATGATGCATTTCTTATTTACAAATGATTAATTTTTACATGCAATTTGTGTCAAGATCTATTTTAATGGAAATTCAAATTCCATTAAAATGCACAAAAGCATGTTATTTACTTATTTCTGGTTAAATAAAACTACCCTAAATGTGCTGGATACATAAGAAAACTGTTATCAAATCATGTTTTCCATTTAAAGCTAACTGATGTATTAAATAAAAGAACTGTTAGTGCTAGGTGGTAAATTGAACTACTTGCCTCTGGACACTGCATTAGTTAAGATTTTATGCATTGTGGATCTCATCCTCTCAATACATTACACTTTTAAAATCAGTTATGATCATATTTTTGTTCATAGATTAGAGAAGGACCAATTCCAATTTTTTCATCTTAATTTGAATGAACTAGTCACTAAAGTGAACTAGCTGAATAAACTGAAATTAAGACAACATTCTCTCTTCATCTGCTGTCAAAAATAAGTGTGAAATTTCCAGGAACTTAGCCAGTGCCTCCTAGCAGTTTAGTGCTTTGGTTTTCTTTAAAACTTCAGCAGCAAATCTGTACTAGCTTATCTAATTAAAATTATTTTTAAGAGATTACAAGTTTATATGTCAATGTAGGTTATGAAATTCATATTTAATTTAACATAGTTTAAAATACTGGTAATTAAATTAAAAAATCGTTGATTTTTATTCACCCTGACCCACTTTCATCCACAAGCGCCTGTTGGGACCTCTGGCCTATAGGCCATCATAATGGGAGTCTCACTGGGCTTCTCTCCCCGATTCCCCCTGCCCTCCTGCCATATCAAACAGCATTTTCTGCAGAAATAGGGAGCATTAATTCCCAATTTCCTGGCCAAACTCCAACTAAAATAATTACATTCAATCTCCTTTAATTTCCTCTTCATTTTCAAACAAAAGCAGGCATATTCATTTCTAGTCCCAAACTCGGTTTTGTCCTGTAAACAAGAGCCATGCTTCACTTCACAGGTGGCTTCATTTCAGAAGTGAACCTTCTGTATAATTTGTACATCGGGACCAAATTCATATACTGGTAAAATCCCATTTAGGAGGGATATATGGGGTGCAAATGAGGGCAAAATAATTAAAAAAAACCAACAACAACAGCACCACCGCACCATATACATTTAGGGTTAGATCGTGCAAAGTAGCATAGTGTCTGTTCATGGTCAGGCACTTGGGTGATTTGCAAAGGCAGTACCCCATGATGCCCCACCTAGCCTGCTATACAGCAGAGAGGGTGCCAATCCGCTTTGGAGACAGGATCCTTTTAAATGATCATAAAAGTAGGCACCTCTTAAAATCAGCTCCCCCATCTTTGAAGGCCACATGTATTTACATGTAGAGTACAGACTCACCACAGGACATGGAGCTTATCTGGCATGTTCTCCCCTTGCTGTACTCCCTAACAGGCAATAGCTAGATCAATGGAAGAAAGGCAATAACTGGGTGAATGGAAACATTCTTCCATTGACCTAATGGTCTCTATCCCAGTGGCTAGGTTAGGATAGCTATGTCCTCACACCTCCGAGAAACATCGCTATGCTGATGTAAGTTTTCATGAAGACCAGCCCTTAGGTCCTCATACATCCCCCATCACCACAGTATCAGAGCAACTCAAAATCTTCCCAATATATCTGTGAGATTGGAAAGTGCTATTAACTCCAATCTGCAGGTACAGCAAGGCTATGTGTCTTGCCTAAAGTTATACTGAAGTCTAGGGCAAAACTCAAACCCAGGTCCCAGGCTAGGGCCCTAATCAACAGACCACCATTCTTCTCTGAAGGAAATGCCAGATTTCAGTTAGTCATTCGGTTACTCAGGGCTGTTATGTTTAGTTGAAATCATTTTCTTTTCATCTTCAGATGGGAAAAGGGTGTTTTTGAGGAGGTGTATGTAACAACTGAGAATACTGGGAAAGGGGCACTAGCTTAATTTCTGCTGTTCTGCTGACATTGAGTAATCTGGGTCCCTGAATCAACAACGGTCTAATGTCAGTCACCTCTGGAAGTGGCGTGTGTATTTCAGCAGGAATTTTGCTTGGTTTGGTTCAGAGGAATGGATTTACAATAGTTATATTTGTGACTAAGTCCTTACGGTTTCCTGGGGGAATACATTAAGTCTAATTTGGTAATTATTTCCATCTTATACTGCTGAGCAAGCAA
The DNA here is from genome assembly GCA_032595735.1 of Pelochelys cantorii. Taxonomy (NCBI): domain Eukaryota; kingdom Metazoa; phylum Chordata; order Testudines; family Trionychidae; genus Pelochelys; species Pelochelys cantorii. The sequence continues at coordinate 23,558,367 of CM064326.1, forward strand.
ATCAACTTTCCTTCCATGCCACGTAAACGACAAAGCAATGATAATACAGTTAATGGGCACTTCTGAGCAAGATTGCAGTGAAACACACAGAAATCAAATTTAAAAATTTTACTACTGCAGCATCACAGTCTATTATTTAAGTCTATTTAAAAATAAATGTAAATGTCAAAGATACTTTTCTGAGCTGTCTCTGATGTGCAGAAGTTGTGAACAGAACATACTGGGAAAGGCCCTGATCTCATAATTGCTTTTGTGGGCAATGGTCCCAGATAATATAGCTAATCAAATAGAATATACACTTAAATAACATTTAAATGTTTATGACAGTTTTTAAAAGCCAGTGAGGACTCGAACACCCATTTGTGACCCTGTGTTGCTTATGCTACAGGAGCTTGGTTTGTCTCATGTGGCCAATGCAGGAGGGAGCATGGTTGGAGCAGGATCTTAGTAACAAGATCTAGCTAAGGGGTGGGCAATAAAATGGCAGTACTTCACCAGGGTTAGCCCCTGGTCTGCCACCACTATGTTTAATAGCATCTCTGCAGGTACAGGCAATTGCAGCTCCCACTGGCCAGGAACAGCGATACACAGTCAACATGAGCCATGATCCTCTGTAGCTGCAGAGGCACAGGAAAACCGGTGATTTGGAAGCCTGACTGGAACTGTGGTGTTTGCTCATCCCCGATCTAGCTACATATTCCCATCATGAGTTTTATTTTTGTATTTATAATAAACTAAGTAAATATGTGAGGACTGAAGTGTTAAGTAACATAAAAACTAATACCAAAAATTTAAATCCGATCCTCAGATGCATAGAGAGCTGGTGTAATTACAGCGAACAGTGACAAGCAAGGTTCCCTGTAAGGTGCGCGCCTGCACGGGCGCACACCAATAATTTCAGTCCTGCCCTCCCCCTTAGTAGTGCCATGTAGCTGTACCCCAGCTATTCTCAGGGGCAGGACAGAGCTGCATGGCGGGTGACTTCCCCACCCCAGGAGCAGCTGAGCAGCTACCGCATGGTGGCTTCTGGAGCTTGGGCTGCGGTACTAAAAATGGCACCATGGCCACAGCTCCAGTCCTGGCACATGGGGAAGCCACCCGCTACATGGCCCAGCCCCTGGGAGCATCTGGGGCTATGGCTGCCGGGGCCGGGGCCGCAGTGTTATTTTTAGTACCATGGTACCATCCCCAGCTGCCACGCAGCCCCGACCCCAGCTGCTCCCAGGGCTGGGCCACGTGGCAGGTGGCTGCCCCGTGTGTCAGGACTGGAGCTGGTGTGCAGTGCAGCTGTTGCTGGGCTGGGGCTACGGTATTAAAAATAGCACTGTGACCCTGTCTCCAGCCCCGGCACACAGGGCAGCTGCCAGCCACGCTGCCCTGCCCTGTCCAGCAGGTGCAGGTGTCAGGATGGCAGAAGGTAAAGAATGGGCAGGGCAATAACTAAGGGGAGGGTGAGGGTGAGGAGAGAAAAGGGCTTGTGCTGAGGGGAGAGGAAGGGGCTAGGGCAGGAGAAGAAAGGGGAAGGTACCAAGGGGCAGAGTGGAGGAGAGACAAATGCCGGGGGGCCAGGAGGAGACAATGAGGGGAAAGGGCAGGGGGGAGGAGATAGGAAGATGTCAGTGCGGGTGGGAGAAGGGAGGGAACAAGGTGATACTGGGAGAGGGGAGGGGCAATGGGGGCAAGAGGAAGGAAGAGGAGAGGGGTGGAGTGGGTGCCAGAAAAAGAGGGATTGAAAGGAGGGGTGGGCATGAGGAAGGCCAGGGTTGGAACAAGTCATGTGTGAGGGCGCAGAGGGGTGTGAGGAGAACTGGGGCAGAGGCTGGTGAGGGGGTGGGCAGTAGGGAGAAAGAGGGCAAGGGGTGCAGGTGTTGTGAGGGCATGGCCAGTGATGGAAGGGGGGGCAACAGGAGGGTGCAGGGGGTAAGGGAAGGTACAGGTGCCAGGGAGGTTGTGAGGGTGAAGCAGAGGGAAGACGTGGGGAGTGAAGGGGAAGGATGGGCATCAAAGGGCAGAGGAGAGAGGAGGGCAGGAGCATAAAGGGAAATGTTAGGAGAGGGGATGGGGAGAGGTAACTACAGATGATCAGAGTGGGGACAGAGGAGGAGTGGACACAGGGGAAAGAGAAGGGCAGGTGCAATGTCAAGAAGGATGGGGAGGAAGTCAGTTCCCAGGAGGGCTGATGGGAATGAGAAGGGCAGGAGCCAGGACAGCAGAGGAGGGTGAGCGGCAGCAGCAGACACCAGGGGAGCAGATGGGGTGAAGGGAGACAAGGCAGCAGAGGGGGAAAGGGAGAGGTTTATAACTTGGGTGCCATGGTGGCACACGCCCGAACAAGCGCACATGCCCTCAATATTGGTGCACAAGATAAAACTCACTCTGCTCATGGATGGAAAAATCTTAGAGGGAAGGCTGGTGACAAGATAATAAAGAGAGATGGAACAATTGTGTCATGAAAATGTAAATAGACTGATGCACAAGGAAGGGCAACCAAGAAACTGGACTAAAGAATAAACCTGAATCTCAGAGGCAAAGTGCTATTAAATACTTGCAAATTTTGTTATGGTTAAAAACATGTATCAGACTTGCCAACATCATTAAATTAAAAGAGCAGAGAACTGGAAATGATAATAAATTTACAAGAAAAAAACTTAAAAAACAACAAATAGTCCTGCAGCACCTTAGAGACTAACAAAAAATGTAGATGGTATCATGAGTTTTTGTGGGCACAACCCACTTTTTCAGATGAATGGAGTTAAGGGGTCCAGAGTGCAAAATAAATAGCAGAGAAAGAGAGGGGATGAGGAGAGAAAGAGAAGGAAAAAAATGGGGAAAAAATTGTCATTTAGAGTGTCCATGCTAAATGAAACTGACAGTGGGTTCTAAGTACTCTTAAATACCCGGTGCTTGGCTCTTAACAAGAGTCTTTCAGCATGTGCAAAACTCAGCTACACATCAGACTTGGGTGTCTTCCAAATTGTAATGTCAACACTTTTGCACATCTGCCTGAAAGTTTTAACCTGCTACCTACAAGTAAAATGATTGTCACTGAAACAGATTAGAGGAACAATATTTCTTCTTTATATTTTGTTCAGTTTTAGGTCTTTCCAACAGTAACAGGATTGCTTGTAAAACTATAATGTATCTATTCTAGATACTTTATGGCCCTATTGTCAGATTATCTGAATATCTCACACTCTGGAATGCATTTATCCTCACAAGTTCCCTACTTTGCAGGCATTTGCCATTATCCTGCATCAGAGGCTGGAAGGAAAGTCTCTGTCATCTTAGGAATTCTACTTCTGTTTTGTGAACACATGATATTTCAAACTCCCTTTTGAATGTAACCTTAAATATTTGTTATGTAGCAGGAACCTGACTCCTGGTTGATAGAATATACACCTGTGGGAATCAGTGACAGTGCAACCATCAACATATTATGTGTTTGTTTATGGCAACTACACAAGTAAAACATAGTAACTAACACAAGGTAGCTCACAGAGGTACTGCTAATGTGAATACATTTAACGATGGGGAAGTACTCAGGTATAGTAATGGGGCTGAGCAGAGTATGTGAGATAGCTAGGTCACCCTTACAGGCTGAGCGTAGTGATGAGAACCAAATACCATCATAGATTTACACTCAATCAGACCCAGAGATCGCACCGTATATCTTCATTATTCCATATGCTCAACCATTGCAGGAGGATACTTTATGGATATTCTGATTGTGATTTAAAATCCTCTTTATACAGAACACTTAAATCATATGACCAATTATTGTGCAGTCCTTGAAACATAACCACTCTATTTCTTAACAGCTCACTAGCAATACATACATGAAAGAGGATTATAAAGATGTTAATGAGACTCTGCATGCAAAATATAGCTTAAGGCTGCAAAAGCTTTTATCTATTAAAAATCTGAAAATGAATTGCAGAGCTACAACTGAATTCATTACAAGGACAGAAATAATGAACACAAAGCTAAACTTCTTGTATTGGAACACATGCTAATGAGCTCAAAATACACTAGATGGCGTCCATGGTCTAGATTGTTCCAATATTACTTCTCTCAAAGGAGGGAAAATAAAAGATAGAGGTTCTCTCTGACTCTGTCCAGCTTGTTTCCAAGAAGGGTGTGAAGGAGGAAGAAAGAACAATCTGGTACTTGATATAAATGATTTGATTACTAGGCCTTTCTAGAGTTGCACTCATATGAGCACAACAGGGGAAAAAAAAGGACATTGCTAGCCAAGAAATCTTTTCTGAGGCCACATCTATACTTACCCTGAAGTTCGAATTAAGCAATGCAACCTCTGTTGTATGAATTGCTGGAGTCAATGTACCTCAATTTGATCTTTTGCTTCACAGCTGGCGGTCAATGGAAGGATACTCCCATCGACTTCCCATACCTCTCACAAATCGAAGAGAACCAGTGTCTATGGGGCTGCCTTCTGTGTTCAATTCAGCGGGTCTTTACCAGACACACTAAATCGAATGCCGGAAGATTGACCACTGCAGCATCCATCTTTTCACTACTATAGACCCTAAGTGGGCAGAATAAAGAGCACACTTCCATTTTAGAACCTAAATATGGGCTAGGCTTCCAAACATGGTCAGCACCCAGCAGCTCATTGTGACACGCTTGACTAGATTTTTAGAAGAATTTCACACCTTAATATGCTGAGCTGGGTTTGAAAATCTAGCCGTAAGTGTCACAATTAGCTCCTGGATGGTTTTGAAAGTTGGGCTCTTATTTGAAGATACATCTATACTGTGAGCTAGAGGTGTGATTCCCCCACTCCCATATACATGCTCACAGTCACAACTAGCTAGCATGAATATAAATAGCAGCATAGCCATCATAGCCAGATAATGGCAACGTGTCAAGTTGGTGCCCATGGGGTATGGGCTGGTTTGTATTCCAGACAGGTAAACCATGTATTTGCTGCTGCTATCTATGCTATTTATGGTTACCCTGCTATTTACACTCATGCTAGCTTGATGGGAGCTGGCACAAGTGTGTGCATGCAAGCAATGGAATCACACTCCTAACTTGTAATGTAGACCAAGTGTGACTGTCTAAATAGGAACTGGCCTGGTTTGAAAATCTTGTTCACTCATGTCCCTCACTTTCTCAGTTAAAGGAACCACTAGGTTATTAGTTCTATATTCTGTATTAGGTTATAAAATGATGGATATTCGTTTGTTCACACATGCACAAGTGATATATGATCTAAGACTTTATTAGCATGAATTTGGAATGACATTACTCTATGATGACAAAGCTCTGCGTGAGTTATGCAGGCCTTCCCTCAGAAATGCTACTAATCTTTTTCAACATATCTCACCATATATTCTATACACTGTATGTCATGTGATCTATAAAATAAAATAGTCCAAACATTTTAAAAAATTCCTGGTATTATTAGGGTGAAATAGTAATGACTGAAAAGCCAAGATTATGTTTTCCCAACACATGAAAAGACAACAAGAGCTAGTAATTAGCCAGCCAATTTTATACTTACAGATAAAATTTGATCTCCTCTCTGCAACTCTCCACTGAGATCCGCTGGCCCACCTGCTAGGATGAAGGATATGAAAATGCCTTCCCCATCTTCTCCGCCTACAATGTTAAAACCAAGTCCCGTGGAGCCTTTGTGCAGGATGACTTTTCGAGGCTCGCTGTACAGAAACAAAAGGGCATTGCTTACCCATTCAAAAGCACTGTACTGTGTATGCACCACTTAACATCTGTCACATCACTTTTTCTTTAAGACAAATTAGCATGCCACTACCTAATAAAACCATTTAATAAATGAAATAGGTCTATTCATTGGGGTACAGGCATAATGTCCTTTTTAATTTTCTTAACATGACAACTGAACATTTCTACCTATTAATTTACCCCATTGTAATGGATTTCACTAAGTTAAATGGTGGATTTCTGTGATAAGAAATTTTAAGGGATTCGATACATTTACACCTATACTATATATATAGCATTGGTAAACCATCTACATTTTTATATTGCATCATCTTGTATCCTCTGGGTTATGCTAAAAACAAAACAAAAAACAAAAAAACTAACAGAAAAAACACAGTAGATACAAAGGGAAGTTGGTCCAAATCTGCCCTAACTGGATCAAGTAATGTCAGTGTTTTATTTCACCAAGTTCTAAGTAGGGAATCTTACAAAATAGTCTGGTTTGACTTTGTCAGGAACACATATCTGTGGACTTACATCAGTGCTTTTTCACCCAAGGGGACTACACATACTTTTACTGTTTTCAAAAGTTGTGCAAAATTATGCAATCAATAATATGTAGTTCTTTATAGCACTTTCCATGAGTGGAGCTCAGGACACTTGACAAAGGAGGTCAGACTCATTATCCTCATTTTACAGAAGGGGAAAATGAGGCATAGTGCAGCAAAATGACACGCAGCTGAACTAGAACCCTTTGTCTCCTATTTCCTAGTCCAGAGCTCCATACACTAGGCCATATATATATATATTATGTATATATAAATACACAAAAATAATTTGTTATTAATAGGTGTTCAAAACCTTGCAGAACCTAGTGTTGAATACTGTATTATTAAATTCGCTGCAGTGATCGATCACTTGAATGATTTATCGCATCTGCTCTAGACATGATAAATCAATCTCCAAGCAAGCTCCCATTGATGTCAGTACTCCACCGAAATAGAAGAGTAGCCGGCATTGATGGGAGAGCAGCCCCCACTGACCTAACCACACGTAAAATGCCACAGTAAGTATGTCAACTTCAGCTATGCTATTTACACAGCTGAAATAGACGGCGCTGCATAGTGTAGACAAGGCCTAGCATTTCACTGAAAAATCAAATACATCTTCCAGACAGTTAAACCCAGTATTAGCCACAACACATACAATGCATCCCGGTTATGGGGTGATAATACATTTTCAAAAAAGTTTCAGGATCTTGGGGCTTTGGAGGAACATGTTACCAGAATTCTGAAATTGTTCCATAGTGTGGTTCATGCTTTTAATGGAGAGATTATTTTGTGGACAGCTTCCTCTCCCATCTGTGACTCCCTAACATGCCCAGGCAAAAATCTATCTTCAGTGCAATAGGTGTTTTGTTCTTTATGAAAAATGTTAATCACAAACATTTTCAAAAGCATCTTAGTAACTTCTGCACCGAAAGGGTCTTCTAAGGCACTTAGGTGCGTTTGAAAATTTTATCCATGGTCTACTTTTTCTTTTCCCCATCTGCACAGTTTCTTTAAGTAGCAAACACTGTGATCTGCCACTTCTCCCCAGATGGCAATGAACTACAGTTACAGAGCCTCTGATTGAGAAGGAATCAGAACATCTATTTGGCAGATACTTCCATCTTCCCTTCCTATACAATATCCCCTAGAACTGTAGAATGCACTTCTGAAGCCCAACTGTTGACCTTTTAAAAATGTATTTTCTTGATATTTCTTCACCAATATTATAGGATACAAAACTACCCCTTTTTATGAAAGAAGTAGTTGCTTACGGTATTGAGAAATGCAACTCATGCCTGCAAACCAAATGCTTCTTTTAATTAATCCCATCATTCTGTTAAAATGTCTGGAGAAAGGTGCTAGAGTGACTGGCCTAGAAACTGGCATTCTACTTTTATCCCCTCTGAAGGACTGCACTCACCTTTCATGAGAGCCTCCTGCGCGAGTGTGTATGCACCTGCACTTTCTCTCCTTGTAGACCTCCTGATGATTAGGTCCTTAATTAGTCCTGTAGTTTATCAATGGCCTCTGACGTGGTATTAAGCCATACTCCAAGGCTTCCCTCCTGGAGGTAATGTCCTGGCCCCCTCTGGGCCTTTTAGGCCCCAGCTCTCTTGCTGGACCACTAAAGGGTTCAGTTCCTATACAGAGGTGCCTCTAAATCCTGTCCATTTTCCCCAGCAGCTAATGTGGGGGACTCAGGCCTACCCACTACTCCATCCCAGGGACCCTGCAATAGCAACTATATCTGGCATGAACCTTTATCGAAGTGCTGCCACTGCTCTGATTCCCTGGGCCACCTCCACACAGCCCTGCATCTTCTTCATCCTTATCTTAGGGCCTTGTCTTAGTTGCATCCCAGAAACCAGCCCTTGCTGCCTCCAGCTTCTGCCCCTCTGCTCTGTCTGAAATCCTGGAGCTCCCTCAGCTTGCCAGCTACACCGATTCACAATCCTTCAGCTCCAGCAAGGAACTACTCTCACTCTGTTCCTGCAGCTCTTGTTATACTAACCTGCTGAGCCCTGACAGGCTGTGTGCCCCTCAGCCATTCTAGGTTGGTAGGAGGTCCCTCTTCACTGTCCTTTTCTGGGGTATGGTGTGGCAGGGCCATGAGACCTCCAGCAGTGGGCCAGTGTCTGTTATACCATGTCACACCAGTGAACAGGTATAGTGTGCACAGGTGAAAGGCTCCAAATCCATTTAACAGTCCTCTAAAATGTTCAGTCACTCTGTGATTCACCTAATCTAAGCATTAATCCTGCCTGCAACACAGTAATAAGTTAGTCACTGAAAATACTGTCCACGCTTTAGGTTGTGTTAAGTCTGCTGCAACTGTTCATCCTCACGTAATTACTTGTTCCCTTGTACTAGTTGCTAAAATAAAATTAGGGTACGTCTACACTTGCCCCCTAGTTCGAACTAGGGAGGCTAATGAGGGCGAACAAAATTGCAAATGAAGCACGGGATTTAAATATCTAATTAAATCCCTAATTAGCTGCTACTCCTCATGGAATGAGGTTTAACAGCTAATTCGAGTTAAGGGGTTTACTTCAAACTCCTGTTTCACTGTCGTGTGTAGACGCGGGCAGTTACTCCGGGCTAGTCAATTTCCAAAATGGCGACCGGCCGGGAACATGCTAATGAAGCGCAGGATATTTAAATCCCGCGCTTCGTTTGCAATTTCGGTCACCCTCATTAGCCTCCCTAGTTCGAACTAGGGGGCTAGTGTAGACGTACCCCTTGGGCTAGAATTAGGATATGCTTTTCAATGTACTGCCGTAGGGAAAAAAAAATCTTAAACCCTGTGGACAACTAATTTTGTAAAAGTGTATGGAAGCCTCTCTTTCCAAAACCTGCTAGTACACTTAATCTGCTACCTGACTGGTCCTAAACATTTTCAGAACCTAATGTACCAAAGACTCTGATTCAAAGTATGAAGGCTATAATTTGTCCCTAGTCCTATAAACATTGAAATATATGCTTAGATTTACTCATGTGTGTAATTCCTCAATGGACTCCAAAGGAATTATACACATGAGTAAATCTAAGCACATATTGGAGTCAATGGAATTACATGAGTCACATTACTCAGGGGTTAATGTGATTGCAGAATCAGGGCCTCAGTCTTTAAAAATGAACTCTTATTGAAATTAGTGGGAGTCTGCCCATTGCTGACACTCTGACAGTGACCTTAGTCTCATGATAATTTTCATGTAATCCTTACCGATTGATTCTCATGTTTGATTTTTTTTTAAAAAGAGACAAAAATAAAGGAGCTTTTGCAATTTCATTACATAAAGAAAAATGAATCTTTACTGGGAAGTATTAGTCATGTGCTATGTTGCCACTCAATTTTCATGATATCTTTCTTTTTATTGAGTAGTAAGAAAATACAATATAGAGCTCTGGGAAAAGTGACATATTATTCAGGGTGTTTTTTTTTTAATCCTAGGGATTGTTTATACCCTAAAGGTCAAGCATTTCTAATAAAGAAGGGGAATGTTTTTCTCTCTTGGGTGGCTGCCATTAATTTGTTACACAGCAATGATTTTAGCATTTCCATGGACACATGAAGATCAGCTTTAACATAAGACAGTCTTCTGGGTTTAGGAGAATTGATAAATCTGGTATTTATACAGGTAGTGTTGGCTAATGGCTAGCACACTGTATTACGTATTGGATAACTCTAGTCCCAACTCTGACTCTGGTCCTGCTTGGTTATCTAGGGCAAGTTATTTCAACTTTCTGTGCCTCGGTTTCCCAATCTGTAAAACAGGGATAATGATGTTTACTTCCCTTGCAAAGCACTTAGACATCTACTGATTAAAAGCACTATATATGAGCTAGGTGTTATTATTTACTTGGACGTTTAACACTGAAAAAAATGCAGCAAAGCTGAACAAACATTTCTGTACAGCATCCGGGTGAGAAATTAGACTCATAGTTCCTATTCAGTTGAGTATTACTGTATATGACAGACAGCTTGGAGATCCAAATGTGAACCCGTGACACTATAGATAAAAGTAGGTCAATACAGCTGGGTATTTACTGGCTACTAAGCTATACAGTTTGACAAAGAGCTGCCTCTGTTAATAATCAATGCCATCTGAGCAAGTCAGCATCTTTATGCTTGAAACCCTGACAGCACTGTTTTGTAATTCTGGCCTCTTGACAGCACAATTCGCATTTTGTTCTTGGGTGATTATCTTCTAAGGAAGCTCAAACAGTGATGGGTAAAATGTCAGGAGCTGTGATTAGAACATGGGGGTTTTTGGCTCTACTCTTAGCGCAATCCATTTGATTCCATTTCAGTGCATCTTGCAGAGTCCTAGAGAAGGGCTCAATAATAAAGCAATCTCAACTAGCAAGCTCAATACTCATTTTACTTTGGGGAAATTCACTGGTAATATTGATATAGGAAAAATCAGGGGAAATGAAGGACACTAGCCAATGTTCAGATATCACAAACACTTGGTGAATATTATGGATTGAGTAAATAACAATACATGGCACCTGCACATTGTCTTATATCTGAGGACGGCAAAACACTTTCATAATGAAAATAAATTACTCCTCAAAGCAACTCCTCTGACCTAGTTAAACTGAGGCAGAAGAATGAGTGACCTGTTCGAGATTAAATAAATACATACATAGGCAAGTCACAGAGCTGGAAACTGAACCTTTCTATTCTTTAACTATCTGATCACAATCCAGGCATGAAGCAGGTATTATGTTTTAATATGTACTTGAGATTATCTGCTGCTAATAACACTGGAAGGGACTAGTCTAGCAATACTTTCTTTACTCGAGCTTCAAAGAAAGAGTTAAATATAGAGGGTCTAAAGATTGGCTTCTGGCATATTTAGCTATTCAGCTGGCATATAAATTGCTCAATTTAGAGTTATCTTCTTTTGAAGTAATGATTAAAGATAATTGGGAACAGGAGCTGCAGTTCTCATGGTCCAAGGAGGACTGGGAGAACATATGGAAAACCATAAATGGAAAACTTTTCTCTCTTTCTTCTACTAAGATTTTATTAGAACAGAATTCAAACACAACTGAGTGGAATACAGGTATTTGCTTTATATAAAGTAATGCAGAGGAATGAAACAAATCAAGAAGATATTGTGCTGATAAGTATACAATAAGCTTAAATGGATTTTCAATGAACTGAAATAATAAGAAAAATTTAAAAAACAACAAATAGTCTGGTAGCACTTTAAAGACTAACAAAACATGTAGATGGTATCATGAGCTTTCGTGGGCACAACCCACTACTTCAGATGAGCCGGTTATCGTAAGAAGTGGGTTATGTCCACGAAAGCTCATGATACCATCTACGTGTTTTGTTAGTCTTTAAAGTGCTACCAGACTATTTGTTTTTTAAGTTTTTCCTGTTACAGACTAACTCGGATACTCCTCTGAAGCTTTTGAAATAATAAGCAGCAGTTTTGAAATGGTAAGTTTTCCTCAAGTAAGCAATCTAAATAGAAAGTACTTGCTATAGAAACACAGTGACCAAAGCAAAGCACAAGATAGTAATTTTAAGTAATGGATTAATTTTTCAGACACTAGATGGGGCTATTCGGCTATTGTAAAGGCACACACACCTGTTTTTTCAATGTTTTGAAAAACTTTCTTCTCTCTCTTTTCATATGTACATTTTATTTTTAGATAAATGAGATTGAAAGTGGGCTTCCAGGGGTCAGTGCAGCCTCTCAGCACTACCCTGCTGCTGCTTTGTACCAAAATGTGGGACAGAGCTAGGGTTCTAAGCATCCAGTTTTCGACCCAAATGCCCAGTTGAAAAGGGACCCTGGAAACTCATGACATTACCCACTGAGCTATTAAAAGTCTAGTCAGTGGTACAGTGGGCTCCCTGCCCTGGAAGTGGCTACCAGGTCCCGGTAGCCCTCAGCCACATGGAGGGTTTGTATGCTGCCCCCTCCCTGAGTGCTGCAGGAACTGCAACTAATGAGAGCCGTGCGGTGGCACCTGTGGGTGTGAGGGCAGTGTTCCCAGAGCTTCCAGGGCTGCCCATGTGCCTAGTGGCCTCAGGAATGAGGTGACCAGTTCCTGGGAGCTGTGATAAGTGCTGCCAGGACCTTGCACCCCTACCCCCTGCCCCAGCCTGGAGCCCCCTCTTGCACTCTAACCCCCTCATCCCCAGCCCCACCCCAAGCCCTCAGCTCCTCCCAAATGCCTGCCCCAGCCAGGAGCCCTCTCCTGCACCCTGAACCCCTTATTTCTGGCTCCACTTGGAACCCACACCTCTAACTGGACCCCTCATTCCTAGCACCACAACCATTGTCCCAGCCCATAAAAATGAGTGGGGGTGGGACAGAGCAAGCAACAGGGGGTGGTGCCTCAGAGAAGGAGTGGAACCCCAGGGAAGGAGCAGGGGTGACTGGTTTTGTGCAATTAGAAAGTTGGCAACCATGGACAGAGAAGAACAGCAAAGACACCACGAAGAATTAGGCATGGAAAATGATGAGAAACAATCAGAGAAGGAAGCAAAAAACAAGAGCAAGAGAGACCGGGAGAGAGGAAATGAAGGACTGAAAAGAGAACTGGATAAAGGAGTGAATATAAGAGAGACAGGAAAGAAAAGCGAAGGGAAAAAGAAGGAAAAAGACAAAAGGAAAGGAGCAGACACAGAGGCTGTGTCTAGACTACACCTCTCTGTCGACAGAGAGATGTAGATTAGGCACATCAAAATTGCTAATGAAGCAGGGATTTAAATATCCCATGCTTCATTAGCATAAACATGGCTGCCACTTTTTTTTCGAAATGGAGCTTTTATGAAAAAAACGGCAGCGTAGATGCAGATCTGTTGAAAAATAAATCCTTTTTCGAAAGATCCTGTATTCCTCAAAAAATGAGGTTTACAGAATCTTTCGAAAAAGGGTTTATTTTTCGACATATCTGCGTCTACACTGCCTTTTTTTCTGAAAAAGCTCTGTTTCGAAAAAAAGCGGTGGCCATGTTTATGCTAATGAAGTGCGGGATATTTAAATCCCTGATTCATTAGCAATTTCGACGTGCCTAATCTACAGCTCTCTGTCGACAGAGAGGTGTAGTCTAGACGTACCCAGAGGGAGGAAACAAAGGGGCACAAGATAGACAGAAATCATGATGAGGAGGAACAGCCAAACAAATAATTGTAATCATCATAAATGATTCAAAGCATTGCTTGTATCGAGTTACAAATGTGCGTATTTTTACAGCCTAAAAGACACATTTGGTCTTCGTAACAAGGGATGTGTCATATCTATGTTCTGTAAAGCATTGTACAAATTTGCAAGGCTAAATAAGAGGTAGGTATTATATATTTTAAAAGAAATAAATAATAAATTGCCACTAGTAAAATTTTCAAAAGTGTCTAAATGATTTAGGAGCCTAAACTCCAATGGTTCCTTTTAAAATTTTACCCTGCACAACAAAACAATGTTTTACTTTTACCAAGTAAATCATGGTTTTTGGTATTAAGAGTAAAATAAAATATCACTTAAACTCTTTTATTTTTTTCCCTTTGTTTCTTTTATTAAAGAGTCCTCACCAATTTGAAAAATCACTTCTTTCTGAAACATTGGCACATATCATATTTCAAACATAATATTAGTCTTTTATGATAGCAAACACAATGATGTTCAAAAGTCCGAGAGTCCCCACAAATTTACTTATTTTATGTAGATCAGTTCATAGCAAGTATGGATTAAAAGCCAGAGATAAAAAAAAATGGAAAGATATATGTACTGATATGAACATAAGTAACTTCTAAGGATATTTTTAAAATTTGCTTATATTGTACATTTGGCCTCACACTTTATATATCACCAGTTTCAGTAATTTCTTTGCAATAATACTTTGTAATAATAGTTGTTATCTATCTGCCTCTCAGGAGTGTTGAAAAGATTAGTTAGTTAATTTACAGTTCTTTAAACATTCACAAAAAGTGTTAAAACACTAAACACTTTGAAAAGCCAGGCCCTAGGCTTAGGGTTGACAATTCTGGTTAAAAGTATTCCTGGAAATGTCTTCACATGACTTTATCTGTAATAACAGATTGATCTTTAATTTCTGGAGACTCTAGGCCAATCCTGGAGGGCTGTCAAGTGGACATTAAGCAACAAGCCATTTTTTAAAAACAGAATTTTCTGTAAAATGTATCCTGCTTGGAATTAAATTTCTTATATTTAGTCTTACCTCAAACACTTTTAAAAAAATCGTTCAGTTAAATTTTATTGAATATTTTTGAAATGCTTACTTGTGTTAAGAAGCTTAATACTAGTACTGGACAAAAAATTTCCGTCAAACATTTTAATAGAAATTTGAGATTTCAACTAAACAATATTTTGTGCAAAAAAAGTGTCTGCTTTCCACACAAAGAAATTCTATCTTACTTAATAAAACCCAGAACACCTAAAATAATTTAAAACAATTTCTATTTTTGGCTCAAACTCTAAAAATGTTTGTGCGAAAACTGACATTTTTGATTAAGAAATGCTTCCATAATAATGCCTGGGGTGCCTTATGCTTCCATTGTCCTACATGGACTGTGCTCCCCACATAGACTTCCTACCTGTCCAATGATGCACCAGAGCTATAGGATTCCCAGGATACACTGTGGAAGCTCTGTAAGAGGAGGAACTATGATGTACCATGGATGATGCAGCCCATAGAGGAAAAGGGGCTTACGACACCCAAACTACAACACGCATGAGAGATACTATGTCAGCATTTCCAAACTGAAAATTTTCCGTTTTCAACCCGAACAGTTCATGTTTTGATTTTTCACCAAAAAGTTCCGGTGAGGACAAATGTCAGACACATATGTAGAAATGGTAATTGCCTGATTATGGCCTTGACAATGCTGAACATTGGCAGTTACAGCTGAATTCTTTTATCTATTGTTTTAGAAGGTTAAATTATTGTATAATGATTGACTACTGGGGAAAGGAATTAATGGCAAGTTGACTCAAATTCCTCTTCTGTTTTCCTCTTGAGTCAAGCCTTCCTTCACAGACCCCATTCATTCTCTCACTTTAATAACTATACAATTATACATCAGTTACAGAAACTGGTGTGCTGGCAACATATCCAAGTGCTTGGTAGAAAGCCTTGCGGGTGAAACACCCATAAACAAAGCTTCTTTCAAAAGCAATATTGTGAATCTCTTAAATAACTGTGCCTTTAAAAGTGAATCCAGGCTGGAAATCCACATGTACAAATCTATGTAAAAGAAAACATAGCTGTGTTTTGCTCTCAAATGAAACAGTACTAATTATACATATACTGGAACTATGGTTTCACAAAAGCATTACAGTAACGGGAGCTTTGAAATAATGAAATGTTAAGAGCTGAGCTGATTACTTATATTTGCTCAGCAGTGTAATAAACTAATGGAAATGCTGCTTGAGGCTCACTTTTCCACGTAAAATGAAACATGAGTTTCTATACATTCAATAGTAATAATTACGTGCCACATTATTCTTCTTCCTTCCAAACAGCTGGTGACCTGCCTATCAATTGCAGCTTTCTGGTGTTAATGAATCATATACAATATTTGTAAGCTTTTTGTATGGCTGGTACAGAGGATTTTGCAATTTGCTACCTTTTGAGTGGTAGCAGGGTTCCCTCTCCCTCCACTTCACAGAGTCAGGGTTATTGAACTAAGGTGCTCCCAGCATAGTATGAGTGGGTAGGCTGGACCCACTGTACTCTTGCCCTATTGTCACACACAGTTCTTTGCTGGACTGGCATTGACTGGGCACCCTGGAACGGGGAGTTTACAGGTAACACCCAGTTGAGGTGCATGGGGCAGCTCAGAACTCGCAGAACTATCGTTTTCCATCTCTGTACATTTGGGCAGATGTCACAAAATTGGTCCAGCTCTTAAATCTCTATTTTCTACAATCAGCACTGAAAAACCCTTCTTCTGTCGCTTCAGAACCTTCCATAGAAGAGTGAGAAATCTGGTCCATTTACTGGACCTTGTCTTGTATAAATTATCATGTGATCAGATAATATGGTGACAGAAAGCTCCTAAGAGTTGGTATAAATGAAACCACAGGGCCTCCTAACTTTTTGGAGATCACATTGCTCTCTCTTGGGCATCAATTTAAGGTGAGTGCAACGATGCTGAAAAGAGATTTCAGATAGTTTGTGTTTCAAAGAGCTGAGTCCCTGTATGACTCCAGCACTTCAGCTAATCAGGCCTCTTATATTCTGGTGTTTAAATGTCGATTCAAAAGCCTACCTCACTGTAGGCACCCAGATTTGGAATTTTTTACTACTAGAAATAGATAGAAGGTATCTGATACATTCAGCCAGCAAAAGGTATTGCCTGGTTAATCACTTTCTAGCCTCCATATAAAATATTTTCATTTTTCAACATTTTAAGGCTTCCCTTTTTAAGCTAAAAAAATGACATAAAATTAGTGTCAAAACTTCCACGTTACATTCTCACTGAGAATGTGATTAAATCATGACATTTCCATAGGAAAAACAATGCATAGTAGGAAATAGTTCAGGGCTGTTGTCTCATTAAACCTTTCTAAACAAGCTGAGGATGGCATTCTGCTGACATAGTGATTTCCAGGGACATATTTACATGCTTCCTCATCATAAAAGGAAAATAAAGGCCTTCTACTTTACTCAGGTATCCCTTTTCTTGCTCCATCAGACTAGACAGTCAAGAAGAAACATGGGTTTTAGCATAAGGATAACGCTCATCTGTGCAGGAGACAAAGCTTCATTCAGACCCAGAGTGTGGGACAAATTCCCACAGGGACTAAGGATCATTACAAGTCTCATCCCTTTCCACTGTAAGTGTAAAGTGTATGTTCTTTGACCTGCCTTCCCAAATACAAATACAGAGCAGCATATACACATGCATATTAAGCAGCTCAAGAGACAGAGAATAGTCTTACCCTTCCAGAGAAATGGTTCTTTGTAAGCTCATTGTAGGTGGACGTGTTGCAGTGCTGTGCTGGGAATGACTGTATGGAGAAGGAAGAATAAAGGGAAGTATTTGTTAAAGTAATATGACTCTATTTGCAGATTCTCGCATTCTTACTGTAATGGGTAGCCACAATTAAGATATAATTGAAGGCACAGAAATAATTACCAGATTACTGAAATTACTGGGAGGTATGCATCTCTCATATATACTGACCCTAGTGCTCTCTCTCTTTGGATGATAAAGGGAAGAAGCAAATAATCATGTCTTCAGTTTAATAAGATGTTATTCCTCATTAAAAACAGATTATAACTAGACAGATTGGGCAGAAACCATCTTTTAAAAAAGTATTTATACAACAGATTGTATTTTTCAAGTGACTTAAAAGAGATCTTGGATACTAATTGTTATTTATATAAAGTGTAGCAGTAGAACAACTGTGACATGAACTAAAGTGATATTATCACCATAGTTCACTATCCTCATTATTTATCATTTGCTAGGCAGAATTTTCAGCAAAAGATTTTGAAATCCATATCTCTATAACTTTTAACTATGAGCATTTTTCCAATGGATTTTAGATGGAGGGAGGTATTGATTATTGCAGACATTTACTATTAATAGCTACTGTTTGAAAACCAAATAATTTTTGGCACAAGCCAAACAGTGGATACACAAAATAAACAGAAACAGAATAATATCTTTTACTTAAAATAAGTATGATAACAAAAGGCAATTATAGACCCCCAGTCTGAACTGACAGCGTCACTGAAATTAAAATAGTTGACCACCAGAAGTAGTGTTGGATTTGACATTAAACAATATGTACCAGGAGCACTGGGGGAAGGAGATAAAGTGAACATAACACAGATATTTTGACTGTCAAAACAAGTCACACATAATTCAATCATAATATCGACTCTCCCAGAGATTTAGTCGGTGGGGCTGGATTGAACTGTTACATCATTATAAAAGAAAAACTTCTGGAAGCTGTGCTTCTAGGAGTGTTATGAAAGGATAATACTCCTCCTGTAGTAGTCCAATGATTGCCTATAATGCTTACCACTTTGGTAATCCTGAGACTACGGTTTCTAGAACTGTCCAGAAAATGGAAACCCCTTCCTGATAAACATTTTGATTTTTTTTTCCTATATGAATCAGGGGGAAAAAAGTAAAAAACATGATTTTTTTTTGCAGGAAGGAACTTCAGGAAAAATACTATTTTTGGAGAACCAACATGGAATTTTTGAGCTTGCTGACTATCCACCTGGTGGGACATCAGCCTGGCTCCTCAGGAGCCAGTTGCCTGGGGAGGTACCCAGCAGAGAAGCACAGCACCCAAGGGAGCCATCCAGCCAGGCAGCTAGCTACACAGTTCTTTGAGCAGATGATGGAACAGGGAGTATGGCTAGGCTGGTGAGCTTTGGAGCTTGCCAGGGGCCTGCACTGTAGCCTGGAAGTTATGTGATCCTGCTTTCCCATTCAGCCCTCCAGGTGACCTGGCAAGAAGCTAGAAAGCTGGAGGATTCATTTCAATATTCCTGATGGATGGATCAAACCTTTCTGACACAATTTAAATTTTCCCGAGGAAAATTTTGATTTCAAAGAAACAGCACTATCCACTAGAAAATCATTCTACAGAAAAATTCTGAGCAGCTCCAGTGGTTTCTCTCACACCAGATCATGATTGATTGCAGAACCTAATAACTGTTAATGCATTGTGCGCATGGACACACACGTACCTAATGGGAACAGTAGTATACAGTTGCTTCAGCAGAGCACTGAACAACTTAGCATATCAGTATGTGAACTAATTATGCTCTCAGATTGACACAAATCAAATGGAAAGATTTCCACTGGCTACTGTGGTAGCAGAATTGGGCCCATAGACAGAAGGCAGTAGAAATTACAAAGGGATGTATTGTGATTAATTAAGATATTACATAGTACATTATGTACTTTTTTGTCCTATTGTACTCTGTAGGAGGAAAAAAAACCTTAATACTATTATATATCATTGATATACTAATTTACAGTTTTTGACTCTTCTATAAAAGCATTATACAGTTATTGAACAACTATGATGGTCTGTTAGTCCATTACATAGTCCATGTTATTTTCATTAAAAACTAAGAAGCTCAGTGTCAGTGAGCACCACATCCATATTTTACTTTTCATTTTATTTTGCTGCTAACCAATATATGCTGTCTCATGGAGGACACTATTCAATAAACAATGCAATTTCGCTAGCTTTTTAGCACATGAAGTTGTAATATATGGCACTGTCCCACAGGTCAAGCACTATACTTGCTCCCTACTTTCATTTCCAATAGGTAATGCTTTACATTACTTCCATCTTTAGTGGATTTTATGAAGTCATAAATAGATTTAGGAATAAATGGTCAATTTTCAGAATGGAGACATTTAAACAGTGGTATCTCCCAAAGATCTATACTGGACCAGTGCTATGCAACATATTCATAAGTGATCTGGAAAAAAAGGTAAACAGTGAGGTGACAAAATTTGCAGATGATACAAAATTACTCAGGATAGTTAAATCCAAACAGACTGTGAAGAGTTACAAAGGGATCTCATAAAATTGGGCAATTGGTCAAATGTTCGCAATGTTCAATTCAATGGTCACAAATGCAAACAAATGCACCCCAACTACGCATGCAAATTGAAGCAGTTTAAATTAGCTGTTACCATTCAAGAAAGAGAACTTGAGACCCAGGCTTACCTAATGGGAGGAAAGCAAAACCCATGGCTAGAACCAGCGGAGCCGACAGCCACAAGGACTCCAGGGCAAGGTGTGTGTGTGTGTGGGGGGGAGGGGGCTGGCCCTGTGCCCCCTGGAAGAGGTGGGGCCTTGGGAAGAAGGGGCGGAGCCTTGAACAGTCAGCCTTTAGCACTGCCCAGACCACAGTCTGTGCACCCCACCTGCCCTCAGAGCCACATGGAGCAGCACACCAGCAGCAATTCAAAGGGGACTGGGGCTCTAGCCATTGTCACTGCTGCAGTAGTGCTGGTGGCAGCTGGGAACTTTTGTCTCCTTTGAATTTCTGGGCCCAGGGCAATTTCCCCCTTTACCCCCATCGCCCCGTCAGCAGACCTGGCTAGAACACTGCCAGAGAGGCAACTGAAAGAGTAAGGCAGATATTTGACCACATACTTTTCAATTTGAGTGACTGACAAAGAAAATTAAAATCTCCACTAACCCATTAAAATCTCCACCAACCCATTCCTAGTTTTTCTAGGA
This sequence comes from Pelochelys cantorii, assembly GCA_032595735.1. Taxonomy (NCBI): domain Eukaryota; kingdom Metazoa; phylum Chordata; order Testudines; family Trionychidae; genus Pelochelys; species Pelochelys cantorii. The sequence goes on from CM064326.1 coordinate 23,578,843, forward strand.
ATGTCCAAGAACTGACCCCCAAAGGTAATCTGATCTGGCACCTCTTCTCAAGATATTTTAACCCCCCGTCATTGTTTCAACCTATCCCCTTTATTAGAAGGAATACAGTTGACTCTTTCAGTCAGAACAGGAATGCTTGTGTCCATTCACAACTAATCAGCACAGCTTTAATTCCGAGAGTGGGATTTTGAAAAGCAATCAGCACTGGCCTACCTCTACTACTACTGAGGGCATGGGTTAGCTTCCCATTTATTTCAGTAGAAGCAAAGTTAGACCAATGCTTAGTGTTCGGAAAATTCCAATCTAAATGATTATCAACAGCAAACTGTTCACCATCAATCCATAAAGGTAATAAAAGAAGTTCAGAAAACAAGCATCAAATCATAGTAACAAATACATTTGAGTTAATGATGACTACCTCTTAGATGTCCACAAATACAAAGAGACTAAAATTGAGCCAGTGAATGAATGAATTCAGGGTTGTGAATTCGTGCCTCAAACTCTAAAAGGATCATAACAAAGAAAGGGACCAAGCTGGTCATCATAATAAAGCAAGAGTCCAAGCTTCCAATTAAGCAGTAATACCTCATCTACACTGCTAAATTCAAACTGATTGTGAGCATTAATATTTCATATAAGCAATTTTGTACAAAACCAAAAGCATACAACGAGTTTTGACAGATCAAATTCTTTCTAGTCATTTTTAACACTAGAGAAATAAGAATTGCATCTTCATTTGTTTAATTTGGCCCTTACAGTAATAAAGAAAAACTGTTTTTTGTGTTAATGAAGAATTGCAGAAGAGTGCTGTTATTTTCTCATTCATGTATGGAGATCACTATGTGAGAGCTATTAGCAGTGTTGCCTAGTGGAGTTATTGCTAATGTACAAAAACACAGGGGAACATATGAATCTTGTACCAAGCATCTTACAGTGCTTTATTTACCTATGTAAATTATGATGTAGGTTCTGTGTAATAAACTCTTTATAAGTAGCAGCAAATGCCCAGGCACCAGCTGCTACCTTTGTAATCAATACAGTTCTTTACTTAGCTCAGCAGCAATTCCTAAATATCTTTTAAAAGCTGGACCTAAGTTTAATGTTTCACAAGTGAAAGGACTATTGCAACACAGAAAGTAGAGAATGGCTATTTGAAAACCTTAGCCAAAGTTCCTAGAGTTTTCAAGTATCTCAGTTTTTGGGTTCCACACCTGAAATGCCTTAACAGTTCCTGATTTCTCAAAGGTAGATGCTCATTAGTTTAAGAAAATCAGGCTCCTTCATAGTGATTCAATATTGGGCACTCAAAAACTGAAGTGCCCAAAATCACTAGCCATCTCTCATGTTCTCTCTAATCTTTTCTATCCATGTGCAGATTTTTTCCATCCTGATGCAGAATACATTTTGTTATGTGGACTGAGGCATGTGCAAATGTGCACCATTAGTAGATACAAAACCCTAGCTGTGGGCACTCTACAAACCAGCTGGGCAGCATTTGAATGTCTCCTGATGGTCACAGAAGCACCCACCTTATAGGGAACACTGGTTATCTCCAAAATCTTGGTCATAAAGCTTTAGAATTCACATTGTGCCTGCTAGGAAGTTGATGATATATGTGCCCAGTAGCACAGTAAATTCAATGTTTCTATTACTTATATTTATTTTTTAGTCATCAATAGTTAGAAAAGGAAGCCATCAAATTAGATAAACCACAACAGTACCTGGTGGAGGCTGGAAGACATAAGGAAAAAGGGCAGATACACAAGAAAGAATGGCAAAAAAAGCCATATCAGATGGAATGGGGAAAACAGGTTAGACTGGAATATTGCTTTTTATAATCAGACCCCATAATAAGCGTGATTCGCAGTTGCAATTTCATCTCTGTGCTCTGCTAAAATTAACAAACTACTTGAGCCACCAGCATCATCAGCACCCCGATGATGGTATTGTATCCTTATTCTGTACAGTTGAAGGAGGTATATTATTCCTTAGTCCTCCCTTATGAAAAAGTCCTTATTCTAATAGTCTACTCATTAGAAATGCTTTCCCAATCATAAACTGCTATGACATACATTTCAAGTGAATCCCTGGACTATTTTTTCATTAAATGCTATACATTGGTGAATCTGTTGATTTCTTTTTCTTTATGGTATTGATCCCAGAATATCAGAGAAACAAGGTGCTCTCTTTAACCAGCAGAAGTTGGTCCAATAAAAGATGCTACCACAATCGTGTCTATTTGATTGCTTTTTCTATCATTTATAAGATTTGATTCTCAGTATAATTTCATATTATCTAAAATGTCACATTGAACTGATGCAGTAAAAATTACAATTTTAATCACTTATATGCTTATGTGCCATCTGATCCAAGCAGCTGCCCAATTTGAAGCAGAGACTCAGTGATCTTGTATCTCTCAGCGCCGAGCAGCTAACTGAAAAAACTTAAGATTCTTCCACACTTCTTTCAAACCCACGGATCCAACAGAAAAATCAAGATCCCAGCCGTTGCTGTTAGATTCACGTCTATGTTACAACCCACCTAACATGTACTATGTAGAACAAATGAACAAGAATCTTTAAATGAAGGCCAATGTTTTCAAATCTGGATGGGTGAACATAAACACTGGCATCCATATTAAGAAACCTGAAGACACATCCTGGTTTTCTGATGTGCTAAACATGGATTTAGGTGCCTGACATTTAGTATTCAAGTTTGTAAATATGTTGAAATATTTAATAGACTTAATAGTAATAATAATTTACTATATTATATGCTACACAAAAGTATTTGACACTTTTTTCAAGCTTGAAAGAAGTTATTTCCCCCAAAGAGCTTAGAACGAGGATTTGTTGACCCCTGCCTTGATTTAATGACCCAGTCTTATGCCTCGTAGGTGTTTTTAGCTTGGAACATGCATGGGGGGGGGGAGGAATGGGAGCGGGGGAGAAGAGGTGAACATAAGTAAATGGGTTAGGCTATGTCTAGAATGCAGGCTTCTTTCGGAAGAAGCTTTTCCCGAAGAAATCTTCCGAAAAAACTTCTTCCCAAAGAGAGCGTCCACACTGCCAAAGTGCATCAAAAAAGCCATCTGCTTTTTCAGAAGATAGTGTCCAGACTGAATGGATGCTCTCTCACATGTAAGCTGTGATTACTATGGGTGGAATGGCCACCAGGGCACCTGTGCTTTTTCCTCTTTCCTCTTCTTGCAAAAGAACTCCCTCTTCCCCATCCACAAAGGCTTTTTTTGCAAAAAGTCTTTTTCCTCGTAGAAAGAGGTTTACCAATGTTAGAAAAAACCCTCTGTTTTTTCAATTTTCTTTCAAAAGAACGCGATTGCAGTGTGGACATAATTGAAGTTTTTTTGGAAAAACGGCCATGTAGGAGTAGCTATACGAAAGGCTGAAGTGTAGCTGAAAAGAGGGAGACCTGAAGAGAAAATCTCAGGTCAGATATTCTACATTCTCATTCTGAAAGACAAATGAGTGACCACAATGGGGGTATAGTACAGTATAGAATTCCACAAGAAGGGAGTTTTGTGGAAGCTTATCTATTAGGTTATGAAACATTTACATATAGGAGTCACAGGAGCTTTCTGATGGACCCCACTCACTTTCCCTTTTATTTCTATTTACAATGGTCTCTAGGGTACATCTACATTGCACATTTATTTTGAAGTAAGCCATTCTGGAAGAAATACTCCAAAATAGCTTATTTTGAAATAGCATATCTACACTACAGGGAAGACTCAAAATTAGTCCGAGGCAGGCTTCCCTAAGGTGGACCTGCTACCTCGATTTAGAGCCCCAGGAGGCACTGGGGAGTAATTAGTTTGAATGGCTCCGGGGAAGAGCTATTTCGAAATAGCTGCAGCGGAGTGTCCACACTACACCTATTTTGAAATAGCTATTTCGGAATAGGCATTATTCCTCGTGGAATGAGGTTTACAGACGTCGGAATAAGCCGTCCATTATTTTGAGTTTATTTCAAAATAACGGAATTACTGTGTAGACACTTGCATTGTTATTTCAAAGTAATATCAGTTATTTCAAAATAACGTGCTGCGTAGATGCACCTTAAGGGTACGTCTAGACTGCACTCTAAAATCGAAATATGAATCGAAATATCTTGGCTATTTTGAAATTTGGCACGTCTACACGGCGCCAAAGTTTTAAATAAAGCACTAGTTTGAGACATCCCTTATTCCTCGTGGAACAAGGTTTACAGAGATGCCGATATAGCGCATCCATTATTTTGAAAATTATTTTGAAATAGTGGACTCATTCCTTGGACGTGGGGTAGCTATTTCAGGATACCTCCCAAAATAGTCTTGCAGTCTAGACGTACCCTCAGTCATAATATGTACAATGCAGGAAACTACTTTAGTGTGGTTCTTGTTTTTATGCAAACTGATTTCCTATGATTTCAATAATAGCTGTCTATACCAAATAAGGTTTCTCTCTGTGTTTCACCCAAATTCTGTCTTCTTGATTAATCTAAGTAGCCATGTAGGATAAGAACATCTAATCTCTGACAAGTGCTTCATGCACCTCTACACATGATCTTATATCCTACGGCTCCGATCCTGCAAAATGTTATCACCTATGTGATTTTATAGCCTTTATTGTTATTCTTATAATTCAACTGAACTGTAGTTGACTGAGACAATGGGGCTACTTAACTATGTAAGAGTACTTATGTGAGTAAAGGTGTAAAGAATCAGACTCTTAATAGAAAATCTAAAACCAAGGATGAAACGGAAGACAAGGGCTACAATGCATTTTTAAACAAATATTTTATTTGATTGTTTTTTTGTTTTCAAGGCTGCTCTTTAAGGCAGAGACCACTTCTTCAGGTGTATTTGAACAGTACTTAGGAAAGTTTCAGAATCTTAGTGCTAGCATAATATAATTAGCAGATCTATACTATTGTAAAAGGAGAGGTGTCTGTCACGCCATCTGTCATAGTGAACATTTGAGAAGACTTAAGAAATTTCTAGGGGAGGCAGGTCCCTAGCCCCACTTACAGCCCCACCCTCTCCGCTGAGGCCCTACCCCCACCACTGGGAGGGGAAGAGGAGGAGCAGCACACACACCCCACCATGGGGAAGGGAAGAGTGAACATCCCCAGAGCAGCGGAAAGGGAAGAAGATGCACTGCCTCCCGCCAGCCCCTGGGAGCAGCAGGGAGGGAAGAGACGACACAGCCTGAGCCTTCCTGTCCCTGGGAGCAGTGGGGAGGGAAGAAGACGTACAGCCCCAACCGCCACTCCACCCCTGGGAGCAGCGAGGAGGAAGGAGGCTGCACGGTCCGAGCCTCCCTGCCCTTGGGAGCAGTGGGGAGAGAGGAGGCTGCATGGCCTGAGCCAGCCCAAGCCTCCCTGCCCCCAGGAACAGCGGGGAGGGAGGAGGCCACATGTACAACTATCGTCACAATGGGACGGGTAATGCTAGTAATACATAAAAGCAACAGAATGTTTTTCTTCTGTTTTTGGATTTCACCCTAGCTCAGAGGACTTAATCCCCATCCCCCATAGTATGGATCACATTTTGTTACAGAGATTGTCTTGTATATACCCCTCCTCTCTGATTTGCCCCATTCACAACTGCATGAGCCACTTCCTATCCTCTGCAAGTTCACAAAGTTCCAGTAAGCCCTGCTTTAGCTAGTCATAATTTAATTATCAAAAACGCATGCTTCAGATCTTAACTCAATTTCCAACTACTACGGTCTGGTAAGTGTCTTGCACCTTCATCAGATGTGCCTAGTAATGGTTGTTGTCAGAGAGAGGTCACTAGACTAGTCAGGCCTTGAGATCTCACCCAGTCTGGCAGTTCCTATATTCCTAGACTGAGACTTTAAGGAAAGAATATTAAAATGCAACAACATAAAATTTAACTATCAGTCCATGCTATACCAAATCAGAATGGTACCAACCTAGACCTCTGTCTAATTTTTGATTAATTCCAACAGTTTTAAAAATCATTCTTGCAAGCCAATACAATACTGATGAATACACATTTCCACCAAAGGAGGAACAAAGGAAAGGTTTATGCTATTGGTTTTTATGCTGCACTTTCAGGGCCTTGTGTCTTAAATTAAGCGGTTGAAGTAGTTACACAGTTGTTTATAAAGCTTCTACCTTTTGCTTTAATAGGTAAAAAGTTAAAAATGCCGAGAAAACATCATCATAAACTGGGCAACATCCTTTAATGCCGTTAATGGGAGTTCTTAGTTCAGTGAAGTGGGACTGGCTTTTCTTGATGCTGCTGACAGCAAACCTTTTTATTTAAATGAGGTTTTGATTTTCCTTGGGATTAATTATAAAGCCAGAAAGCATTTTTATATCAATTTTACCCTGACTGCAAACATCTTAATATTCAGCACTGACTGTTACTGACCATTGTGGGAGAAGCATCAAATTACATCTGCTGTCACATCTTAATGGAAAGCTCCAGAGAGAGGGATATTTAGCCTCCTTACTCAGAAAAGATCACAAAACTACATGAGTTACAACATTATATTTTCATGTAAAGGAGAGCTGCATAAGGGGTAAGCATGCACTTATGTCTCATGTTTTACAAGGGATATCTAAAAACGATTCCTGCACCTGGTACTGAAATTGCAGGGAACATCACCACTTGCTGAAACACAGAAACCTCTCATGTGAGTTTAGATTGTCTCAGACAATGTGAAAATCTGCCCTGCGTGAGAATTTCTGCAGTGTGCTTTGATCATAACTGCACTGAAATGGGAGTAAATCAAAGCACTCTATGGAATTTGTAATGTGTAGCAGAAGGTTCCACATAGACATTTAGTATGCTGCAGGATAGCATGCAGTAGATTCATACCCCAGCTAGCCATTCACTAAAGGTGTGTCTAGACTACAGGGTTTTGTTGACAAAAATGGACTTTTGTCGACAAAACTATACCTGTGTCTACACTACCGCCGAGTTCTGTTGACATAACGTCGACAGAACTCGGCAGTTTTGTCAACGGCAGTAAACCTCATTCTACGAGGAATAATGCCTTTTGTCGGCAGAGTTCTGTCGACAGAAGGTGTTATTGCATCTACACTGTCATATCGACAAAGCGGCTTGCTTTATCGACAGAACTGGATGTAGTCTAGACGCTCTTTGTCGACAGAAGCTTTGTCGACAGTATCTGTCAACAAAGCTTCTGTCGACAAAAGCCTGTAGTCTAGACATACCCTAAGGGAGCATCTACACTGCACTGTAATTTCAAGATAACTAGCGTTATTTCGAAATAACAATGCGAGCGTCTTCACAGCCATTCCGTTATTTTGAAATAATTTCAAAATAACGGAAGTCTTATTGCAAAATCTGTAAACCTCATTCTACAAGGAATAATGCCTATTCAAAAATAGCTATTTCGAAATAAGGCATGTGTAGACACTCCACTTCTGCTATTTTGAAATAGCCCCTCACCAGGGCCATTCTAAATTATTCCTCCCCACTGCCTCCTGGGGCTCTAAATTGAGATAGCACATCTACATTAGGGAAGCCTGCCTCAGACTAATTTTGAGACTTCCCTGCAGTGCAGACGTGCTATTTCAAAATAAGCTATTTTGGAATAACTATTCCAGAATAGCTTATTTCGAAATAAGCATGCAGTGTAGTGATTGAATGGATAAGCACTGCAAGTCTGTATTGTAAGAACCACTTGGTGCTTCTACTCAGGCTATCTAGACTTTGGGAATGGGCAGGAAGACCACCTGCTTACTCCTACCCCAAAGTAGGTAGAGTGGTTGGAACTCAGTCTCCCCCTAGCAAATCACTGGCTAGAGTAGTTAAGCTAGAATCTTGCACTCCAAAGTAAACATGACAAGATCTACTGCAAGTATCAGGGTCAGTTAGGCTCCATTGTGAAAACAACCCAATGTACTTGGGCTCAGATAGGGTTAGATAGCCTCTGATCACCACTTCCTGCTCATGGGGTGGGGGTGAGGACAGTAGCATGCCCTGCTCCTGCTTGCCCCCACCTCTTCACAGCACAGAGAGTGCCAATAAGTTGTGGTGCCTCTCACTCTGTGGCGCACAGAGCACAGGAAGAAAGTGCTGGGCCAAGAGCAGCAGGCCACACAGCCACCACCATACCAACCCCGCCTTGGGCAGGAGGAAGTTGCGGATGGATTTCTGGCATGGAGTCTGGGAAGTCCGCATCAATCTGATGAAGAAGTGTCAGGTTCAGGTATGAAAACAACTTGACATGCTTGGGCTCAGCTCTAGCTTTAAAATTAGGCCTAAGCAGAGTTATAAACTAAACCACAGCAAGGAGTGCTGTAATTTGCTGCTCATATAAGCAGCAGTAAATTACGCCTGCTTAGGAGCAAGGCGGGATTGGGAGAGATTGTGACTCAGGGGAAGTCTACACAATGGCACAAGTAGCACACATGGTGAAGATGTGCTATGCTGATGGAAGACTGTACTATCGTCAGCATAATTACTTCACCTCGGTGTGAAGCACATGTTATGTCAGCAGGAGAGCATCTTCCACAGATGCAGTACAGTGTGAACAGGATGATATTTGGTCACTCATTGTGGAAGGCCTTTTCACACCCCAGAGTAACAAGTTACATCGACTTAGCCGGTAGCGTAGACCTGCCTTAGAGGGGCATAACACCTCCTGGGGAATATGAAATTTTATGTCCCCACCTGTTACTCAGGGTTGTGCCTAAAGTTAATGTCTACACGTTAGGCTGGTGAAACACTTCAACCCCATTTTCATCAGGGCTGACACTGCTCCTTTTATCAGAACATACTGATCAGGCAGAATGTATAAATGGTGAAAGGATTTGGGAAGGCATTTTTGTCACAGTGAGAAATAAGCCAATGTTTAAAAAAGCAAGTTGAGAGTTGCTGTTGCGATAATATCCCTATCAAAGAATTCTGCTTAAAAGAGAAGCTCTGCAGGCTCTGATAGCTTTGAAGTTTTACAAGTACAATCAATACAAGGACATGCCAATTTTCAGAAATTGATATTGTGCAAATGATATCTTATGAGTGAAAATCATGAGAAAAAATGTGATGGTGAATTGATACAGAAACAGCATGTTAAAGACATTGGAGTCCAGTTTTAATTAAACTATTCCTGCTTTTTGGAAATTATTCCTCTGTCTAATAAACTTCACTGTTAGGCAGTGATTTCTGAAACATAGTCTACCTTTTGTTTAATTTAATCTCTTTGACACCAACCTCTGCTTTCCACTTTCCTTGCTCCTTGGACCCTTTAAACACTCAGAAAGCAGTGTATGCCCCCTCCCCTCCTAGTTATTATTTGGACAGACTCTTCTTTTATTTAGGCTAGGATTCTGGGAACTTGGGAACCGAACTCTCCATTGTTCCTTTCAAAATCCCCACTATATATCTTTGCATGTATGTCACTTCTGCTAGCTCCTGATTGTTTTTGTTGTTATTTATACAATAGTGCCAGGGAAGGCTTGAGGTCTGATCTGGAAACACAACTGCTGATGTCAATGAAGTTCCATCAATTTATACTGGCTAAGCATCCAGCCCTCATTATCAGACAAGGTGCAACAGGTGGATGAAACATATATAGGATAGGATTGAAAGAATGAGGAAACAATTTACCCCCTCCCCAAATTTATTGGAAAAGCAGAAATCTCATCTCTAGACTTGCCTAACCAATGCCGGATGGAAATGACCTGTAAGCCTCACATATGAGGATGGCTTTAAGGAGAGGTTTCAAAGAAGATACAGTGTTAGCTTCATGAATTTAGAGGGGGAGTACCTTCCATAAAATAGAGAAAGCACAAAAACCATTTTTGTTGTTCAATAGAAGACATCACTTACCGTGTGCAATAACAGTGGTTCTCTGAGATGTGCATCCCTGCAGGCACTCCACTACAGGAGAACTTGTGTCTCAGAGCTGGTGATTGGTGAACCTTAGTAGCAGTGTCTATTAGACCTACACATATGCTGTCTCTCCTCATGCTGCACCATGAGGCTAGTCAGCACATATAGGCTAGCGAGCCTTGGTTCCTTTTCTACCACAAAGTCACTGATAAGAACTCCAGAGCAGAGCAGAAGAAGGTGGGTTTTTGTGCACCCATCAGGATATACTTCTCAAAAAACCATTGCTACTATACAAGGTGAGTAACTTCTTCATGTAGTATCCCTATGTGTGCCGTAGTAGTTGACTCCTGAGCTGTATCCCTGCTGGAGGGTTGGAATTTTGGAGTTGTGTCGGTAGCAGATGACCATCCTGTGGAGATAAAGATGGCATCAGAGGTGGAATCCCCAATGATCATGTAATGTTCTGAAATGCGTGGATTGACACCATGTCACCACTCTGCAGGTCACTGAGATAGGGGCATTCTTGACATTCATGTAGGCAGGTAAGATCATCCCTGCCTGTCATCTCCTCACTGTCACACACCTGCGAAGGTGAGTTTAATAATAAGGGATGGGATATTAGCTGTGCTTAGCATTCAGGCAATAAGATCGGGCCCTAAGTCAGGGCAGGGCAGCAAACATCTAGAAGGCTCTGAGTTGCAGTCAGGGCAGAGCAGGTTAGCAATCTGAGCCCCAGGCCCTCATCAGGGAGGGGGGAACACCAGTAGAGTCCAGAGGCTCAGGTAGCTGAAGGAGGCTGATGTGAAGTGATCTTCATGGGTGCCCATTTGTCGAGTGTTGTAAGGCTGTTTAAATGGGCACCACACTCTAAGCGACATGTCAGTGGCAAGAATCATAAACAGGGATTTTGAGGGAAGCTGGGTCTTTCCACTAGTCTAAGGAGTTTTTTACCCTGGTGGGTAGTGATAGGGGTTTTCCTAGTCTGTCCCTGTTTAGTCTATAGGCAGAAATGAACCACCTCTGTTGGCATCATATGTGAAATCTGGTATATGGTATCAGCGTGTGGCTGCTGCCATATGCCCCAAGAGTTGTAGGCAGTGTCTGGCTGATATTTCTGAACTGATTTGAACAGTCTCTATGAGTGAGGCCAAAGACAAGAATCTGTGCTGAGGTCAGAAGGCTCTAGATTGAGGTCAGCACCCATGAATTCCAGGTGTTACACTGGAAGAAGAGTTGATTTCTGAGTGTTGATCTGTAGGCCAAGTTCTGTAAACAAGTGTATGGCAGCTTTGGTGACTCGGTGAGCTTCTTGGAGGGACCAGGCTCTGAGGAGGCAGTCATCCATAGATGGATAGATCATGATCCCTGGGGAACATAAAAGCAAGGCCACTACAGAGAGAACCTTGGAAAATACTCTTGGGACCAATGATAGTCTGAAGGGGAGTACCCTGTACTGGTAATGGACTTGTTCTAGAGTCAGAGAAATCATCTGAGAGTTGGTAAGTTTCACATGAAAATCGGTATCCTGAACGTTAAGGGCTGAAAAGCAGTCTCCTTGTTCCACCATTGGAATGATTTGGTACTAGACCATCTTGAATTTTTGAGCTTTGACAAACTTGTTGAAAGCTCTGAGGCCCAGTATGTGTCTCCTACCTCCCTTCCTCCTGGATATTAGGAAATCACAAGAATAGAAGCCTTTGCCTTGTATATGTTAAGGTACTGGTTCTGCAGTTCCCAACTGGAGGAGACAATCTACCTCTTAGAGTAAACTCTTATATGGGAAGTCCCTGAAGAGGGAGAGGAAAGGTTGTAGAGAGGGTAGGGAAGCAAAATGGATAGAGTACCCATTGTGAATTATCTGTATGACCTATTGGACCAAGGTTATGCATTCCCAGGTGCTGTGAAACATTGTTAACTGGTGACCAAATAGGTGAGCAGTGGTGGTCAGTTTTAGCAGTCTAGGGGGAGTGGTCTATCGGCACCTTGAATAACATGTTAAAATTAGTGCTTGGACATGGATGGCTGGGATGAAGAAATTTGTGGGACAGATGGTTTATGCCTCAAAAGTTTAATATAGTAACATTGAGCTGGGTATTGGGTATTGGGAGGTATGTGGCTTATGCTGTGGCTGTGGACTAAATTGTGCTTTTGTCCCGCTATTTAGGTACCCAATGAATGGAGAGTGGCCTGAGAATCGTGCAAATATCAAGAGAGGCATCAGCCTTTTCTGTGAAGAGCTTAGTGCCCTCAAAGAGAAGATCTTTGATGATCAACTGTACCTCCTTTAGGAAACCACAGTGATGAAGCCAAGATACACACTGCATCACCACCACCATGGAGATGGTTCCAGCCACAGTGACAGGTGCATTGACAATAGATTGTAGCATTGTCTTTGCTACTAGCTGTCCTTCCTGAATAATGGCCTTGAATTGGTCACAATGGGACTCAGGAAGCTTCTCAATAAGCTTCATTCAGTTTTGAGTAATTTACACAGTCATATTTCACAGTGAGGACTTGATAACTGGCAATTCAAAACTGAAGCATAGCTGAAGAGTACATTGTCTTTCTGAAAAGCTGTGCACATTTCCAATGTCACAGGGAGTACTTTGCATGTGATGTTGTTGGCCATGGGATGTGGGAGTTAACAGCGTCAACCATGACAGAATTGAGTGGAGGAAAGGAATTCGAATCTCCCTTGCTGGGACATAGTATTTTTGACTGAATTCTTGCAGGTAAGTGTAATCAAGGCTAGGGTCTGCCAGATAGCTTTGCCAGGTCAATAATGGGTAGGACAATCTCTGAGGAAGGGAGGTGAGTTGAATATGTCAAGGAAATGATGGTAAGTGTCTCTCACCTCTTCTAGTGATATTTGTAGGGTGCCCCTGCCTACCATTCTCTTCAGTAGTGTCATATGACATGCCTGAAAACCTCAGAGAGCAGGAATGGAAACTTTCATGCTTGCTGTACACTGCCTAGCACAGCCTCGTACCCTGCCAGCATAAACACCAGGTGTTTTTTATCAGATGGTCTTCATCGGCCGTAACTCCCCATGCTTGTTAGCTGGGAGCTAATTATGGGTAAATAACATGACTTCAGCTCTCAGTTCCATGAGAACGTTGAAAGTGGCATTGGGTTAGCTCGCACACACTCAGTAAACAGCTAGGCTGCGTCTAGACTGGCATGAATTTGTGCAAATGCTTTTAACAGAAAAGTTTTCCGTTAAAAGTATTTGCACAAGAGAGCGTCTAGATTGGCACGGACGCTTTTGCGCAAAAGCACTTTTTGCGCAAAAGAGTCCATGGCCAATCTAGACGCGCTTTTGCGCAAGAAAGCCCCGATTGCCATTTTAGCCATAGGGGCTTTTTTGCGCAAAACAAAACTGAGCTGTCTACACTGGCCCTTTTGTGCAAAAGGTTTTGCGTAAAAGGATTTTTGCCCGAATGGGAGCATCAAAGTATTTGCGCAAGAAGCACTGATTTCTTACATTAGAACGTCAGTGCTCTTGCGCAAATTCAAGCGGCCAGTGTAGACAGCTGGCAAGTTTTTGCGCAAAAGCAGCTGCTTTTGCGGAAAAACTGGCCAGTCTAGACACAGCCCTAAAGTATAATATCATTGAGAGTCCTGCCCCAAGGTGAGTCTCACTGGGGACTTCCAGCCTCAGCAGTGCCCCAGATTCCCCCAGCTGGAGTGACGTCCACCGCAGCCCTGGTGTGAGGAGTTCTGGGATAGGGACTCCCCGTGGCAGAAGGGGCATAAGCATTTCAAAGAGCCTTTTACTCCTTTAAGCATTGTCCTGTAGCACTTTCACTTGCTAAAGTGTACCCTGTGAATTGTAGCAGCAGTGCAATAGTAAGTTTAATAAAGTACATTATCCCTAATCGGCTCTGTGTTGAAGCGAATCCCATAATCCTGTTCGTCCTTTAGCCTTGTGAGTTGACAGGTAGGTTCTGGAAGAGGCCAAAGTCTTCCCCCAGAGACATGGGAGAGGCATAACAGCTGCATCCAGGGAGGAGGAGGAAATGGCCCTCATGGTCATTTCTTCATCACTGCTCCCCTCCTGTTCTTCCATGATTCTTTTTTGTGAAGGTTCCAAAGCCTAAGATACCCGAAGGCCTAAAATCTTTTTATTTTATTATTTTTAAGGAGAAAAAAATAAGAAAAGAGAAAAACACCGCTAGATTTATGACTAAGAACTAGGAGGCTCACTATAGAAATGCAAACTGAAAATAATTGTTCTGACAGACTGAAAATATCTCTGTCTCTAGCCTGAGGTGGCTGAGAAGGAAATGAGGGCGTTAGCCTGCATGCGCTGTCTAGCCATATGGCTAAGCACAAGGTGAGACAGTGCATGCACAGACCTAACAGACATTGTTACCCAAGTCCACTGAACAGCAGCCTGGGGACACAAGCACATCTACAGTGGAATGCCCATAGGGATGCTACTCCCATAGGGAGAAGAATCTCAGGATTACAAACACCAGAGTTACAAATCCATTGTAATCTCAGGATTACAAACACCAGGATTACAAACACCAGTCAACTACAAATCCCATTTGGAACCAGAAGTACACCGTCAGGCAACAGAGACAAGAAATAGGCAAATAGTGTATCATACAGTAGAGTGTTAAATGTAAACTACTAAAAAAGGAATTTTTAAATGGTTTGACAAGATAAGGAACTGGATTTTATGGATGGTTCTTTTAAATTAAGATGGTTAAAAGCAGCATTTGTCTTCTGCACAGTAATGTGTCAAGCTGCATTAAGCCAATGTTGAGCTGCAATTCTGAAAGAACTATAATGTTTTATTCAAACTTAGGAACACTTCATTTTATTCAAACTTAGGAACACTCCAATGAAGGTGTTCATAACTGTGAGGCTCCACTGTACTGTATGTGTCCTTTAATTTACCTACATAACTCAAGTTCCCAGCTATTAATGCGTACACAGATATCAATGCCTAATGAAGAAAGTGACTGTTACTTCATCCGTTACTCTGAGACACGGTGCAATTGGACAAAGGCTCTTTTGTGTCCCCCAAAGCCCTGAAACATTGTATCTAATTGTACTGTTCACTGTCACTCAGGGTGCGTATACACTGCACCGTATGTTGAAATAAGATACGCAATTTGAACTACGCAAATTGCGTATCTTATTTTGATGTTATTTCAAAATACTTTTTTTTGAAATTTAGCACCATCTACACTGCACTTATTTCAAAATAAATTGCTATTCCAAAATGTCCCTTACTCCTCATGGAATGAGGGTTACAGGGACATCGGAGTAGCGAGCCCATTACAGTTTGAAATAACGGGAGCGTTCAAAGACGCTGAAGGTATTCTGAGATACCTTCAGTATCCCAAAATAGCACTGCAGTGTAGACGTTGCATCAATGTACATACATCAATATTTTCAATGCCCAATTTTACAAGTCAATATTTTTCTAGCTAAAAAAGTTATGTTTGGTTTAATATGTATAGCATGAAGCTAAGCTTTGATTTTGACATTTCTAGCAAAACAGATTCACACCCTAGTAACATGTGCACAGTTTGCAAATATAGACCTAGAGAGAGACCTAAAAGAGCCTTAGCCTCAGTCCTTGTGCCTTCCTGAGGGAAAGGACCACTCAAGGTTAGCACCAATGCAGCTACTCTGCTTCCAGAGGGGTTAGAGAAGGGATAAGGGTTATAGCTTGTCAAAGTTGGCCCAGTATAGGAGGGTGAACCCTCATTATTATGGCATATCATTACAATAGTGCCTGAAGGCCACTACTGCGATCAGGGCCCCATTGTGTAAACGTGTAGTAAGAGGATATATGCCCTAAAAAGCTTAAAGTTTAGATACAAAAAGTGTTGGAGGGAAGGCAGGTCCAGTGCCAGGAACAGAACTCAGAGTTCTTGACTCCCAATTTAGGGCTCTCACACAGCCCACAATGTGTATTGTGGCTCTGCTTATTCTACATACTAAGTTAAGGTGCATAGATTATGATTTAGTAACCGATGAGCCTTTACAGCAGGAGTGATAATGTAGTATGATGGACAGGGGTTTAGTTGGCACAGTTTCCATTAACAAGTATTGCACGACAACTACCATCCACTGATCACACTACACTAAATTACATTAGATCAATACCAGTATTTTCCTGAGCTGTGCATTACTTAATGAAACCTATAAGCTAGTGAAGGCATTTGGTTTCCAGTTCCATTACAGACCTAAATCATTGCATCTAAATACCACTCCAGTCAGTTGCAGGCAAAACTCAGGCTGAGTTTCAAGCAAAGCTGACCCATTGTAATTTTATTTAGAAGCCACGCAAATCTGAATGGCTACAATTCAAAGCTAAACTAAGAAGCACAAAAGGAAGACCTGCACAAAACTTTGTGATCCCAAAACAACAAACAGCACACTGCTCAAATATATGCAGGTTGCATTGCTTAATAATGGTAAAATACACAGATAAGTATTCCTATAGCCTAAAGGGAAACCGTCATCTATGTACAAGTCTGCCAGAGGGATGCATTTAAGCAAGTATAATTTTTATGAGATTAGTGGAGTAAAAATCCCTGATTACTGATTAAAGAGAGTGACTTGTAGCTGCTTCTGAGCTTCAGAAGTAAAAGGTTTACAATACAATATTCTGAAATGCTGTAAACCAGTTCAGGAAAATGTCCATCCTGACCCTGACAAATAATATATGTTTGAACTTCAGAAAATTTAATTATCAAAATGTACAGTTTGTGTTAACCTTTATCAATAGCCAATTTCTGATCACTGGTTTAGTCCACGACAGGGTAACTAAGAATATATGACTACAAATATAAATTGATTCCTGACCAACCAACAAAAGCTAGAAGGAGCTAGAGAGCCTTCTATTTTCAGCTAGTTTGTGATTACTGTTCCTTCTGTGGGGAGTTAATCTCAATTTCCATATGTACGTGGAACCTGACTGATAGCTATATGTTCCTAAATTAGGGTTACCAGTAGGGAGCTAGGTGGTTCAAGGCATAAAGCAACCATGTTTTTCTTGTGGAACAAAAGACCAATTGCATCTTAAGGTCCAATAAAGTAAATGTTTTAAGTGATTGTAGCTCAGCAGTTTATAACAGCAGGCTTGCCATACAGATTTTTTTAAAATAAGGTATTGATAGTCCTTTTACAAAAGTACTCAGTACTTCACACAGCCTGGCTTTGCATTTTTTCCCTTACGGAATGCTTGAGGAGTAACTTAAAGAACATTTTGCTTTTCTACCCTGTTTTGCTCCTACAGTTGCTTTGGGCCAGTGAAAAAAGAATTAACAAAACAATGTATAAATATTACACTATGCCTTCATCTCTATATAAGTAAAGAAATAAGTAAAGATAAATAACTATTAATAGTACTCAGCTAATAGGTATTCACAAAACCAGTTGCAAAGGTTTATATTTATTGCAATACAAAGAGAAGTAGATCCAGATAATTCTGCTCCTGATAGATTCATTGCACTGAATTTTGCTTGCCCAAAAGAAAATATTTGCTGATATTAATAATCAATTAAGGCAACTTAAGCAACAGTATAAACATTTTATACCAAATTCTTAGTACCCAGCTGAAGTATCCATAACTATTTTATGCACTGTGATGTTCTATACCATTATAATTTACACAAAGGAAAAGTACCCAACAAAATACCAGCTTTCCTTACTGTTTTTTGGTTAAATACTCAAGACTAAATTTGACTAATTTCCATGTCTCTGCAGATACAGTAATTAACTCTCACATGTGCAACAAAATGGTGCACATTAACTTCAATCATCCAGGTAAGACTGTTAAAACAGGATATTTTAGCATTAATGCAAGCAGTTTAGTAAGGTGGAAAGAATGATCATAACAAAAGGTGCATTAGATTACTAATATCTTTCAAAATAAATTAGAGACTGCCTCTTCATTACTAAATATTTTCACTAGTATACTCCAATATATGTTCACTTACACTTGTGTGGTACCTTATGAATAATAGGATCTAGTTTATTTCTGCGTATGTTATCTTAAGGCATGATATTTTTTGGTGTGTTTCGTTATAAACCTAGTAGGATAAATCAATTGAGTAAAACTGCATTGGAGGTTGGGGAAGTGAGGAGGAAGAGAAGCTGGATTTCAAAGTTTTTTACGAATTGGCAGTGCTACAGATTTGTGGGTGAGATGATGAACAGCTAATATGTAATAATACAGGGAATCAATATAATGCTGTTTGTTCATTTATCAGGAAAAATCCTGGGAAGCAAGCAAAAGGAGACTGAGTTTTCCTTCATCAGAACCTCTTGGACTTTTTTTCCAGCTTGTCAACCACTTCTTATAATTGGGATCCTCTCAAGGAATACACCTTCCTGCAACTAGATGGAAGATTTTCATTTTGTTTATTAAACTAGCACATTTACCTGGGGTTGCTCGAGTTCTTAAGGAGGGGTTCAGGGCAGGGGGCTAGTGATGTGGGGGGTGCAAGAGTCAGAGTTGAGGGGTGAGGAGGAGTTCAGGGCAGGAGGGGAGTGTGTGTGTGCGCACGTGCGTGCATGTGTGTGAATAGACACAAGAAACCCACAGATGAGTCAGTCATTTGCTTCTGAATATAAAATGCTGATTCCTATGCCAAGTTAAATGGCACAGTTTGATTGCTTATTTCCTCATGATCCAGGAACAGATTTTAAGACACTGCAGATATCTGAGGCATCTAATCTAGTTTTAATCTGATGCAGGAGGCAGATGTGTGATAATAATTGGAGTCATATCCTTTCTAAATATTTTCTTAGCACTGATTATAGCAACTGCATGTTTTTGTTCCCCATATAAAAGATCACTCCTTTTTTATCTGGCTAAATTCTTGTGTATTAGCTCTTAATCCAGACTCAAAATAAATAATGGGGTTTCTACCGCTTCCCTCTGGAAATTATTCTACAGTCCAATGGCACCATACTGATAATTTTTGCTTCAGGTTGCAGACAGTGTAATAGAAGCCTAGATTTTCTTTTCATGAATTGGCTGTGCTGCAATATGATTTTGGAAAACTTCTTTTTGTGTTTTATTTGTAGCTGTTTTTGAAACTTACCAGCTCCACTGCAGACTTTTTTGTTTGACCTTGGGCAAGTCACTTAATCTCTGTGTGTGTCAGTTCTCCATCTGTAAAAATGTAGATACTAGCAATTCCCTACTTCACAGGGACATTGGGAAGATAAATACTAGTGCTCTCTATTAATTACAGCTGATGTCTGTAATTAACTGAATACACAAATAATGTGTTAATGAAAATGGAAAGGGAGGCATCATCTGACAAGGGACCAGACAGTGTCTGATCAGGCACAGTAATCCAAGCTGCCACAGGAGGCTGGGAAGAGAAGAGGCCAGAGGATGAAGTGCTTCTCCAGCAGTGAGGTGGGGATCCTAACTCCTCTGCACTGTGTCCCATTGCCACTGGACAGCCACTCGCTTCTGGGTTCAACCACTCACACTATGCCCCATTGTTTCAGCTGGCCCCTCACCTGGGGGACTGCCCCCCATCTGTCTCCATGCCATGCCCCAATGCCTCCCAGCTTATCTCCTCACTCCTGGGCATACTGCACAGAGAACAGGGCCCTGGCAAGTTCAGCTGCCCCCCACCAGCTTTCCTCCCCTGCTTCATGCAGAGCTGCTAAAGTAAAATCCACCCTCCCTTGCAAACAAGGACTCACTCAGCTGAATGCAGACCACCTAGTTCAGTAAAAGTTTTATCATACTGTGATAAAATATTGATTAAAATTGTGATTTTTTTTGTGAATTGCTTGACAGCCCTAATAAATGTGGCACTCAGAAACCATAGTGCTTGGGTTATAAAAGCATCTAAAATGAACTGAAATGACACTAATAGGAACTATTCACCACATTAATGGGTGACAGTTTAGGAATACCTGGCATATCTGTTAAGTTGTACAATGGCTGCAGTTGTATTGGTTGATACTGTGATGGATAGGAGGAGTGCTAGTCAGCATCCAGTGACTAAAAGGTTAAACACAGGTAGCTAGCAAGGTGTGATGGGGCACTTCAGCCTCACACTAAAGAAGAGACTGTGGGTTGGGCCAGCTGACTGAGAGCACCCCACCCCCACAGCCTTGCCAGGCATGCTCAGTGGTGAGCAGGAGTATAAAAAGCCCTGAGACAGCTCACTCAGGGCTGACTGCTAAAGGGGAAGGAAGTGGAGAGTGAGCTCCAGAGTGGGAAGGGCCAATGCAGCCGGCCCTGAAGTAGAAGCCGCTACAGCCCCAGCCCAATCCCAGCTGCCATGGCCATGGCCACGGGCTGGAGGTATGGCAGCAGAGAGACGTGGGGTGGTAGGAAGTGGCCCAGGGCGGGGAATTGAAATCCCTGAGTGCTCCGCATGTTGGGGGTGGAACATGCCAACAGGGCCCTGGGCTGGGACCCGGTGGAGTGGGAGGGCCCAGGTCCCCCTACCGCTCCCTCTGCAGTGCTTTAAAGCAGAGATAGTCCCTGAAACCCATGGACTAGGCCGCAGGGCCATGTTTACCCCAAGAGAGGGCTGGCTTTATAGACCGGGCCGTAGTGCCATATTGACCATGCTAGGGGGAATCCCAAAGACTGAGCTGCAGGGCCATATGGACTCTGACAAAGGGGCATTGGAGACTCAGATGCCATTGAGCTGCATCGACCTCGATAGGTGGACCTACTCTGCCTCTTTCTGGTTTCCCCTTCACCACCATTCTGAGTAAACATTCCCTTCAGGACCTGGATTCCTGGGGCTTCTGCTCTTCCCCAGGCTGCTTCTTTTCCCTCTCCAATGCCTAGAGAGTGACTGCAGCCTTCCTTACTTCAGTCCTTTTCTGACATCAACTTCCAGGCTTTACACTAACCCCAGCTGTTGCTCCTCAGCTAGGCTCCATCCTCCTTTCAATCCCTGGCTCTCTCCACAGGTGCATGTTAAGTCAATTAACGTAATTTAACCTGTTTTGCTTTGTGTGAAGTGGACACCCCATCATAAAGCACAAGAAACAGGTGTATGCCACACTGTCTTTCCTGGGTCCACAATAGCCTCATTGACCAGGAAAAGCTACCCAATGGGGACTAGAAGTCTGCAAAATGTCCAGAAATCTGTGTGGAAGGTCCTGAATGTCCTCAAGCTGAATATTCAGCTCAGACTCCACCCTGTCCAAGAGCTCCTGATATTGACTGAAGTCATCAGGCAGAGACAGAGAAGATGGAATAACAACCTTGCCCAGTGGAGACAATGAAATGGCTCCCAGAAGTATTGAACTCATGAGATCCGGCTTCCCTTCAGAATATTCCAACAGGGCCAGTTGGTGTTCTTCTTCAGGAAATGGTAAATAGGGCTTATATACCAATCTTGGATGTCTAGGGAAGGGTTTCCATGACCCCCAGGAGTGCCAGTAGAAGAGAACAACTGGAGGATCTCACGGCCACCTGTCCCAATCATATCTGGCCACAGGCTTAGCGCTAGGGCTTCTGTCTGAGGCCACTTCTATCTTATACCACAGAGATTCCTGAGGAGCTTCTGACTCATTGGAAGAAAGGGCCAGACCCTGGACTACTAGCATCACCAATGATACTAACAGCTGCATACCAAGGCTGGCAGGTAGCACAGGAGAATGGCTATGTATCCTTGGGATGGCATCTTCTTCCAGTGCAACAAAGTCCAAGAGTAAAGGTGGTTCTTTTAGAAGGAGTGAAGAAGGATGGGGAGAGTAAGAGTCCTCTAGTGATTGATAGGTCTCAGACCAGCTTTCCTATAAAAATGGAAGTTGGATCTGTCCAAGGCTGTGTTATAGGCACCACATAGGCTCTGTATGTGGTAGGCAGCACTGGAGGATGCTTGTTCTTAGCCTTAGCCATCAGAACCGCTACCAGAATTGGCAGACCTGTACCCTTGTACACCACTGCCTCTTGCTGTGCAGAGTTATGCAGGCCTAAGTTTCAGCATCTGTGTGCACAGATTTTCTTGACACTGACAGGGTTGGGGAAGAATTTCTTCTCTTTAGAATTGCCTTTGACAAAGACAGTTTGTCCCTGTGTCTATGAGAGCATTGCTTACTCTAATGTGAAGCTTTCTCTTTCGGCTTAGAAATTTTAGCCTCTGTTCCTGAGCTTGTTTGGAGGGCAACTAACTGATTGCCTGATGCTGCTGATATAGATGGGCGGTCCCAGGACCATTGCCTTCTCTGTCAGGTGTTTGTTATATCTAATGAGTTCTGGGGTGAAAGCAGCAGATGCTGCACTTGGCTGAGATGGGAGCCTCACCTGGGCAGTAGTGGCAGCTTTGATGTTCATCAGTCATAGAAAAGCACTAAGGGCAGGAAACAGTTTTTGAATCCTGGAATTGTGGGCATAATCCTAGCCTTCTTGGGGGGGAGCGGGAATTCACCAGAGTGGAGGGGAAAGGGCAAAACACCTATCTTAGAATATCATGCTACAATAACACTGAAGCAAAATTATTTTAATGTATTTAAAGCAATGGTGCAGTAAAAAGGGAGCCAAAGACATGGAAGAGTCTGACTCATACCATGTGGCAGTAAGGAGGAACTGGAGAGATGTCAGTCTGCACTACCCTTTAATTCTATGGTTCAGCACATGTGGAGAATTCTGGGGCATATGTACAGACCAACAGACATTATTTGCAAGAAAATTCTGGATTCAGGAGTATGGTGCGCATATGTACCCCCATGGAGAATACATGACAAGCATCACTTGACGAACCACCATATTCATGCTACCAATAAGGACAGTTTTTTCCGATGAGCACAATCACTGTTACTCACAGTGACTGTGCCCATAAGACTTCTCAAAAATCACTTTGATAAAAATGTAGTTAATTCTGTGTGTGTCAACGTAAGTCCTATGTATTGTCTCATATTCCAGAATCAACACATTATAAACTCCCAACAGGATTACAGTGAAGTGACTGTACAACAGAAAAGACAGGTTCAACATATGTACTCCGCAAAAGTGAAGTACACCAGCCTCATTATTGTTGAAACTATGCAGCTCCTGCATATTGTATATCATTTTAGATATTTCAGCATAAGAAAATTTTGTCATGCGCTTCTCTGGAGATGTTAATAGTTTTATGCAACCTCCTATTTTAACACTGTTCTTCAGAAATATGGATTCAGCAAATAAAAATACCCCTCTCCCGCAACTAATATGATAAAACCCTCAAGGACCTTGCTTTCTATTTAGCCATGGTATAGGTTTCAAGCACTATTAGGCTTAGTTGAGGAATAAAGATCTGATGAGCTGTCTGATTCCCTTTTAATTCATTAAAAATAAAATGAAAAGCCTTTTAAAAATTGTTTAAGATCCCAAAATGAGTGTACATTGAATGAGACAAATTATTTAAACTGGGACCAAACCAAGAAAGGTCAGTTCCAGAACTGAACTTTTCCATCACCAGAGTATCTCTAAGATGGACACGTGAAGGCAAGCAAAAATGAGGCCACCTAAAAACAATATGGCAAAGAATGGTGGAAACAGAAATAAAAAATCTGGGGCACATCTGGGAAACCACTGAAAGACTTGCCAGGCACAGACAGGAGCGGGGGAGCTTCATCAGACATAACAGGAACATGATGATGAAAATCTAGGGTTTTGGTTTGTACTCATCTCTATGTAGGTGATGTGATGTTCTCTCTTTACTTGCTTACCAAGACCCAGGGCTCAAGAAATTCCTGATAGTAAACATTACTTAGTTCTGAAACAGCACTTTTTGTTCATTCTGGTTTAAGATAGCTGCAGCATCAATTTTACCTGCAGTTGTAAGCTGGCTCTAACACACCTGTATGTGGGTCATTTTTGGCCACTTTCAGCTGCATCGCATCCCTGAGGCCCAAATTCAGGATTCTGCATTTCCCCTACAAGAGCTGGCAATAAACAGGCATCTCCATTTAAGTACTATAGTTTGAGTCCAAAATGCTGCATGTTACATAATAATATTTGTGTGGTTTGGGAAATTCTAATAGACTTCTCTAAATTCCTGCCTTCTTCCTAAAAAAGAGCCATCTCTTCAGAGGGCTGTTGTCAGCTAAGACTATCACAGAATCCTGAACTTCAGTGTTGGGAAGAGCTGCATTTTTTTAAAAGTAATGATAATTTTAAGTTCATATTTTGAGAGCATTTGCAAGTATAGGCTTTAAGATTGTATGAGCTCTTGGTAGATCAACAAAGACCTGGATCACTACTCATAACTGGAATACTGATTATCAGGCTTCTTGCCAAGAGCAGCTAAAACAGCAGGTCTTAGCAGTTCTCTGCAATGGCCATAGCAAAGCATAGGCAAGAAGCCAGGAGGTGAGGGCCTTAAACTCAACTAAATTAAGGCCCATTTAATTCTGAACAAGAGTATCCACACAGGGATTTAATACTTTTTAACTAATCTACTTTGAGTTCATAGGTAGTTAATTTAGTTAACAATTAGTTCATTCAAATTAATTTTTCTGAGTGCCTGTGATGAGGCATCTGCTGGCCTATAAAGGGTTAGTGGTTAGCCTCTTTGAGAGGCTGTTAAAAAGGCAGCCAAAAGGTGAACAGCAGCCAGTGAGGGCTGGGCAGGCCCATACCAGAAGGGTTGCAGGGAAGAGCAGCTTCAGTTGCTCTCTGGAGCTCAAGGAGGGAGACCTGACTGCATTGCAGGAGGAGAGCTAGCACCTCAAACAGAGCTGAGCAGGTTCAGGGGAGTGAGCATGAGCTTCTGCCTCACTTCTTGGGCCTGCATGCTGACACCTTGAAATAAGGACAGAGATGGTGCTGTGGCTGCGGGGAAGTGGCATAGGGAAGTAGATTGAATAGTTGGAAGAAACAC
This sequence comes from Pelochelys cantorii, assembly GCA_032595735.1. Taxonomy (NCBI): domain Eukaryota; kingdom Metazoa; phylum Chordata; order Testudines; family Trionychidae; genus Pelochelys; species Pelochelys cantorii. The sequence goes on from CM064326.1 coordinate 23,603,506, forward strand.
AGAAAGTGGTGGCTATCTATAAGGTTTCTGAGTCTGGACCTGGAATAACAGGTGGGCTCAGGTGTTGCTGAGGAGGTGGCCGTACAATTGGCTACACTTGCCACTGAAAGAAGTAGCTGGACGGCAGACTGAATTCCCCAGTACTCTGCATTTCCAGGTAATTACTGTATATCTTAGGTGGGCATACACCATGTGACTCCAACAACCTGAGAAGTACAATAATCACTTAAAAATGTTCTCCCTAGAATGTGACACAGTCTGATGAGTGTGTCTTGAAGAAAACACCACAGTCCTGGAAGTGACAGGAATCCTAGACCAGAAGTGACACCATTGAGACACCACTAGAAGAAGGCACACTGGCTTGCAGAGCGAAAACCCAGGACAACTAGCAGGAGGTGCTGCAGTGGTGAGTCAAACCCCATCACAGTGCCCCTGTGCAGATAGGCTCTCAGGCTGCTAAATCACATTGACCTTCCAATGCTGAGTGGAATAACTGCTAAATACATTTTAAAACCTGTGCCTAAGTGACACATGAACTATGTAGTTAATCCAGAACTGAACACAGCTCATCAGAATCCCAGCTCCATGTTTTAATAAGAAAATAATCCTTGCTCTCCTGACATTTACACTGATATTGAGATGGAATCTTAAAACAGGATTTTAAAATATATATGCAAAAGCTTTTCAATTCATGTCCAGGTTTCACTGTGGGCTACATCATTAAAAGTTAAACCTACAGAAAGAAACAAGAGGCTCTGCATTTCTAAGTAATTACTGTATACCTTAGGTGGGCAAACACCTTGTAACTCCAACCACCTGAGAAGTACAATAATTGCTTGGAAATATTTTTCCTGGAGTACAGAGTTGCCATTTCTCACTCCACTCATGCTGAGGAGAAAGAATAGAGAAAAATAAATAATAAAAAAGTTCACCAAAAAGTAAAAAATAAAGTTTTAAGCTAGCAATTTAGCAGAAAGATTGGATGGCTAACAGTTAGCAATTAGCTTGAATTGTACTTAGCCATCCAATCTTTCTCCTAAATTGCTGCTATCAGGCGCTGCGCACCTGGCTCCCACAACGCTGGCCCCCATCGCCATGGCGCCGGCCAGCAGCGCCCTTCCCCCCATGGCCATGGGGCCCTGCATGGCCAGGCGCGGCCCGCCCTGGGCGGCCCTGGGCTGCGCTCCAGCAGTGGTGGCTCCAGCAGCAGTGGAACAGCGGTGGCTCCAGCAGCGCCGGGCTGGGTTGCTCAGAGCATGCGCCGTGCATCCTGGGGGCAGGCCCCAGGCTGTGCGCCAGCGGCCGTGGATGGGCCGCGCATGCACCTTGTGCTGCATGCGCCATGTGCCCCGGGAGGGGCGGGCTCGCGCATGCGCCGTGTGCCACAGGGGTGGGCCTGCGCATGCGCCATGCGCATGGGGGCGACGCCGCGTGCCTGGGGCGCCCAAATGGCTCGGGCCGGCCCTGGTTTCATGAATTTGGTTGCAGGAGAAGTAGGGCCAAATTATATTGGTGATGGTGCCAGTTTTGCTGCTGACCAAGCCTTTTCCTCAAGACTGTACCAAAGCATAACTTTAGCTCCCAGATGTATTCCAGTTCTCTTTGGAATGCCTGCTGTTTGACTGATCTTTGTTGGGATAGCTTGATAAAGGTTAGGGACTTGTCTTCTCTGCTCAATGAGAGTATCTTGTGCTGTGAACGTTTGGAGGTTCGCATTGTCTAAACTGGACAAAACTTGATTATTGTGGTCATCTACCATTTTACAAGTTGGCATGATTCTCAAAGCTTTCCTCACATTTACACAGTAAAATATTTAGTTGTTCCTGTGTGAGTTTTTCCTCTTGAAGATTATTTAAAATTTCAATAAATAATGTATCCCCTCACTGTCATGTGTTCAGTCAATTCACAAAAGCTAAAGAGGTGCCAGAGATGCACAGCAGGTCTCATTGAAACAGGTTGCTTATAAATGGGACTGCCTCATACTGTTGGAAGTTGGAAGGAGATCACCAAAGAGCAAAGTGTTCAAGCCTCCAGCTGCTCCCAGGGTTGCTGGACTTAAATCTATCACCCTGTGCTCCCCAAGCAAATACCCTATCCCCTAAGCCACTCCAGAGCTTTGCAGAAGCTAGCCAAACCCTTGCAATACAAATACAATGCACACCCATATGTTTATATATGTAAGTGCATGTGTGTGTGAAAGTTGAAAATCCCATGACAGACAGACAAGAATGCTGGCCACTTAATAGAAAGATTGTCTAACAAAAAACAAGACATTTTTAATTAGAGCTAAAGTATGGGCTGACAAGAGCTGTAGTGAATTTACAAATTTACATAAAAGCAAGTTAGCCTATGGGACTTAGACTCTCAAGTCACTTTGGTGTCTTTGAAAATCTTCCCTGAGGCCTTTTATGGCAGATGTTTTTTTGCACTGTGCCATCCCAAGAGAATTCTTTATATGAATCAAACACTATTCTGCAAGACAGCTAAGAAAAGAGAGCTTAATATCCAATAGCAAGTTTAGCATGTGGCACTGATTTCCCTCCCCCAGATTCTAGAAACCCTATTTGACCTGGTCCATCATGTCTTCAGCCTCTCTCTAGGATACACTTCTCCTGTGAAGTCTGCAACTGAAACGGAGGTCCTTCTTCAATTTCATGAACAGCTAAAAAATATTCTCAGAGCCTCCATTTGTGTGCACTGTTCCAATGAGAGCAACGACCTGATCTCATAGTTGTTATCCTCAGCCTCCCTTCTCCCTAATGCTTGTCATGTTTCCCAGTTGGGTTATACTTTAAGTATATCAAATCTCAATATATGAAGTTTATCCATAGATAGATTTCAAGCTGGATCAGGGCGCTGGACTTAATTCTTTAGAGAGGAGATTTTTCTGTCCAAAGCCCCTAAGTGATTTAGAATCCTAAGTCTTCCTGAAAGCCAGTGGTGCTCAGTTTTCAAATCACTTAGACACTTTTAAAGGCATTATCTCATGTATTTCATTTGTTAAATGCTACAAGTTCAAGACAAGCTTAAGTGAAAGATTTGTTCAAATTCCATTTTATGTTTAATAAAAAATGTCTTTAGATTTAATAAGCATATGTTAATGTAGGCAAAGGAGAACTACTTTGCAAATAAATCATAATAATACCAAATAGAAGAAAAGCGCGCACAAATAATTTTTCATGTTTGAAATAATTTAGATGACAATTATTTCCCCCCAATTTTCATAACCAAAAGTATAAAAATATAACACAAAAAGCCTGATTTTATGAGACTTGTAGCTTCCTTCAAGGGTTCTGAGTTATTCAGATAAACATCCAAACTCTGAAGATGTTACCCAAACTGACTCTTTTATGACTTGCTGTTTATTACTTTAATACATTGAAATCTCTAAAAAGATATAGTCCTAATTATAAAGAAAATATTCCACAAAGGGAGAAAATGCTTTATCAGGATAGAAATGAGACCAAAACTGACAAATACTGAAATGGTAATACAGAAGATTACAGGCCTTTGGTTACACTTGTTCACAAAGTCAGTTGTACATCCTATTAAAAACTCAGAAATAGAACCAATTCCAACTATTTCCACTCTTTGGCAGAATGCAATTAATCACTACGTTTTTATTACGATTATTATTCATTTTCACAATACTATAAAGGAGCCAATATAAGGTGGTGGGTCCTGTATTAGTAGATAGACTGGCAAATTGGTGGACTGGAAAAGCAAGAAAATCAGAGGAAGCGAGAGAATATCAAATCAACAAGGAGATGGACTGGATAATCTCATAGGTCTTTTCCATCTCATTTATAGAATTCTGTGGCTTCAACTGCAATTTAATTAGGACAGGAGCACTACTAACACCCTTTTTGAAAAGTAGAGCTGTGTAATTGTAACCCACACACCTTTTGGGTGTGGTTCATTGGCCCACCTAGTGGCATTGACACCACTTACAGAGAGAAAGAATGAGTCTGGTCTACAGCCAGTTGTCTTTTAGCTCATGCAGTAGAGGCTCATGCACTAAGCTTTAGAGGTTCCAGGTTTGGTTCCACCTGTCAGCGTCACATAATCACTAACCACAAGCCACGAGGACCTTATTTAAACATCCCCTCTCCTGTATCACAGTCCTCTCTGAGCAGCACACTGAGGTGTTGGTTCAATGCTGACTAACGGGGGGGGGGGGAATTCACTTTCAGAAAGTAATGTGAGTGAATGAGTAACACCTATCTATTTTGGGGACATCATCCATCCAAGGCCAAGCCTTGCCCAATTTGTGAAAGTCAGCAGAATCATTGAAGAAAGTAATATAACTATGCTGTATAAGTATATAGCTGTAAATAATGCTACTTAGCAGCAATGCAATTCTGAGGCCTGATTCAGCTATTCATTACACCAGTTTATGTAAATGTAGTTCCACTGAAATCAATGAAGTTATAGTGGTATAAACTAGACCCTTCCAGGGCTGAGTCAAACTCATTAGTATTATTCTACAACACTGCAAATTACACACGCTTAGTTACAGGGCTATTCCACTTTCAACTTGTGTTCCTATAACTCAAATTCACAACAGGTCATAGACATAATCATCATTATAACTTCATTCACTTTTCACTCATTTTTGGCATAGTGCAGAAAAATCATGCATATGTGCACTTATTCTCCTAACTCTTCGTGTGTGGCTGTCAGTGCAGGCATGTGTATGTATGCTTTCACAAATGGGGAAAATGAATGAGAAAGTCTAACTAGCCGAAGTAAAAAAAGTCTGTCACATAGTCAGGCGCTCAGTCCCAATCTGCTGGTGTAACCACTGGACTTTGCGCCTTCTCTTTGAAGGGAATTTCTATTGTGGTAAGACAAATGCTCATAATAAAAACATGTGAATGTAGATCCCCAAGAACTATTTATTCTCAGAATAGATACACACAAGTAGCCACAGTACAGTCTTCTTTACCCTCCTCACAGTAATATGCCTGATGTCTTTTTAGAGGTGAAAGAGTAGCTCATTTTCCAACATGTTCATTCAGTCCTTACTCCCTGCTGAGATTTTGAGCTTATCAATTATATAGTTATGAAGGTAACTTTATGATGTGGAAACATGCCAATCAGAATTGAGACCAATAAATTAATTTCTCACATTGGCCAAACAGCTGTCCAAGTGCGACTTTCATTAATTGGCACCAACCCCAGGCCAGATTTGAATGAATGAATGAATGAATGGCTCCACTATTGTTATTGTAAAAATGGTGGGAGCCCCTCAGCTCCCTAGCAAATTCTGTCATATGTTGTGTGTGTGACCACTACAGAAAATTTGGGTTTGAATCTCTAAAGTTGGGAGAAGTTTCGGTCTGCTTTAGATCCATCTGTGAAATAAAGCAGAAAACTTCTAGTCAAGCATTTTCTCTGCCAACATGGGTTTAGGGAATTATTAGACAAGGAGGGTATATGCCACAATTGAGAAGGAGATGAAATATATAATAAAGTAATGGTTCAAACAAAGATTCTAGAAGCTGACCATTTTTTGTATTACATAATCTGTAACCATAACAACAGGTGTATTTCAAAACAGGAGTAATTCACAGATGCTTTCCTAATGAGAGCTAATGAGATTTGTTTTCCTTTAAGTGTATATAGCTACAATAGTAATTTTTGGCATAAAACAAATTAAGCTTTGTTCATTTTCCTCTTCATTTTACAAACTAAGGGTATATCATCTGATTTTCATATATGCTGAACATAAGTGGATCTGCACAATGTAAGAACCACTGAAAATCAAGCCATTAGTTCTTATAAAATGGCTGAGATACAACACCAACGTGAAAGGAGGAACTAAGGTAAAATCATTTCTCAGCTCTTAAAATTGTTATCCATCTTATTAGATATTTTAGAAATGTGTGTTTTCTGTCCGTGAACCTATTTGTTCAAGACAAACTAAGAGCTAGAACCACTAAATTTGGTGTGCAGCTTCCACTTACAACTTAAAGCAAGATCAGTGTTTGGTTGTGACAGGGTAATGGGATGTGTGTGCAATTCAATTGTTTCTCATAAAATGGAAAGAAAGGAGTCTGATAGGAGAGACAATTATACTGCAAAATCACCACAGAGGAGCAGCAAGGGACCTGGGACAGCTATAATATCATTGGACCAGCCAGGGAAAAGAGTGGAGAAAGGGACAGTTATCCACTATATACTTGAGAGTTTGTCTGTCTGTGTGTCTGTCTGTCCCCCAGCTGGGGGACATGGACTCCTCCCCCCAGCTGTGCCTACTGCAGCTGCAGTGGCTATGGACAGGTACTTCTCACATGGCCCCAAGCTTCTGCAGTGAGAGAGGGCTGGAGTTGCCCTCTCTCCCTGGTGCAGATGTCATATAGTGTGATTTTCAAAATCCTGCTAGGCATTTATAAACATTTTTAGATATATACCTTTAAAAATCTGTCCCAAAAACAAATTTGAAAATGGGACGGGGGGGGGGGGTCTAAGTCACTTAGGCGTTTTTGAAAATGTCATGTCTGCACTTCAACAAAGCATTTTATTGTGTTATTTTAAAGCAGTCATTTTCCTTAGTCATCTGACATTAAGACTGATTGTTATTCTTGGTTCTGGACATCCAACACTCTGGTCATCTGAAGAAGTGGGCTGTGCCCACGAAAGCTCATGATACCCTCTACATGTTTTGTTAGTCTATAAAGTGCAACCAGACCATTTGTTATTTTTTTAAGTTTTTCCTGTTACAGACTAACTTGGCTACCCCTCTGAAGCTATTTATTTAATGTGAGTATCATACAATTTCTTTGATTCAAATCTGAAGAATACATATTTCTCTTTTAAACAAATATAAAAAGGGATAGGTATAACTTAATCTTGAATATTATTGCAACTTATTTTTTTAATGATTCTGTGGGCCAGTAAGATGGTCAAAATAAACCACAATATTGCTTGCTCCAGTTGCATTATCCAAGATGCCGGTTAGTTCAAAAATTTATCCCATTCTATAAAAGTGATGAAAATTACAAATTTTGTAATTTACAAATTACAAATTTTCCTCCTTTATGAAGTATTTGCCTTATGCATTTCAATTAATTAGACCTTGAAGTACAAATCCAAACAAAATTATTCCCAAATTTATTTTTTTATAATCTACCTATAAAAAGAATAAATTAGTATGATTTAAACAGCAACAAAATGCATAAATCAGTTTTAAATCCACGAAAGATTGTGGCTATTTAGGGGCAGATCCCGGATTGAAATTCATAAATATCATGTTGTATATCATTTGCTTTGATGGGTCCTGTCTGCAAGTTGTCAGGCATTTCTAATAGCTTGGGATGTGATCAGATATATTCTCTGAGGTTTAGTTATCACATTAAACAACTGGTAATGAGAAAAGAGGGTGGATGCTGCTTTTTTATGTGGACTTCAATAAGATCAGAAGAGTTCTTTCGGAATGCACACTACATACAAAGGAAGTACAGTTATATGCATCATTTTAACTGTGAGTTTGTCTTCAGCAGCCTACTGAAAGAACAAAAGCAGCACAAATAATTGTAAAGGGGGAATAGTAGTGCTTAGAATTCCAGACCTCTAGGACCTTATCCTGTGAAGGGCTGAACTCACATGGGCTTCATTGAAAGTTGTGGGCACTTACCCCTTGTCAAATAAGTCCAACGTATGAATCACAAAGGCCTAGTCTACACTAGGAGATAAGTTTGAATTAAGATACACAACTCCAGCTATGTTAATTGCCTAGCTTAAGTCAAAATATCTTAACTCAAATTCTGGTGCCGTCCACACTGCAGGAAGTTGAAGAGAGAACACTATTATCCCTTCGACTTCCCTTACTCCTTGTAAAAGGAGGACTACTGGCATCAACGGGAGCCCCCTGTCAGTTCGAATTAGTGCGTCTTCCCTTGACCCACTAATTCAAACCCTGGAAGATTGACTGCAGCTGCTTTGATCTTGTCTGTACTGTAGACATGGCCTAAGAGTCCTTGAAGCTAGTTCTATGTTCTTCCATTTTCATATAATTTACTGTATGTGGGTCTTTAGGGTGAGATGTCTCAACACCAGACCTAATATTGCCAACCCCAAACAGACAGACAACATGAAGAATACCCACAAAACCAGTAGGTTGGATTTAAAAATCATGAGAATTAAAAAAAATTTTTTTTTTAAACAAAACAGTAGAGCTATATCAATGTAAAGCAGCGGAGGACTGGACACAATAAGAGTTACTTGTGCCCTAAAAGGAGATAACATAACATAACCCAAAGGTTTCTAACCTTTATAACTTCTCAAAACCTAGGACATACTATCTTACAGTAAAAGGCTGTATAATTAAGTTTAAGATAAATGACAGACCCTATGGGTATGTCCAGACTGCATCCCTCTGTGGGCAGAGGGATGCAGATTAGGCAGGTTGGCATTGCAAATGAGGCAGGGATTTAAATATCCTGCACCTAATTTGCGTAAAAATGGCCACCGCATTTTGCCGACTCAGCACTTTGTCGGCAAAAAGCAGCAGTCTAGAGGGGGATCTGTCAAGAAAGAAAGCCTTTTTTGACAGATCCCTTATGCCTCCTGCAAGGAGGTTTACAGGATTTACTTAAAAAAAAACGAACAGTCCTGCAGCACCTTAGAGACTAACAAAAATGTAGATGGTATCATGAGCATTTGTGGGTACAACTCACTTCTTCAATGCGAGTGTCTACACAGCAATTCTGTTATTTCGAAATAATTTTGAAATAACAGACGGCTTATTTTGAAATCTGTAAACCTCATTCCATGAGGAATAAAGCTCATTCCGAAACAACTATTTCGGAATAGCAGTAGCGTGGACGCTCCACTGCTGCTATTTTTAAATAGCTCCTCCAGAGGGCCATTCAAAGTAATTACTCCCCAGTGCCTCCTGGGGCTCTAATTCAAGGTAGCATGTCCACATTAGGGAAGCCTGCCTCAGACTAATTTTGAGGCTTCCCTGTATTGTAGACATGCTATTTCAAAATAATCTATTTCAGAAAACCAATTCAAAAGTAGTTTATTTTGAAATAAGTGTGCTGTGTAGATGTACCCAGAGGGTGTGTCTAGACTACGTCCCTTTTTCATCCCTTCATTTTTTGAGGAGTAACATTAGTTCGAACCACGGGGTTTGGTTTGAACTAACGCGTCTCGGTGCACACTTTCACTTTCGAAACAGCTGTTAAGTGGAGTAACACGCCGGCGAGATCATGCTAATGAAGCGCGGGATATTTAAATCCCCACTTCATTAGCAATTTCGGCCGCCTACATTTGCATCTCTAGTTCGAACTAGGGTGCAAGTGTAGACATACCCATAGAGTGTCTGCCTTTCTGGGGCAATTTGTGGAGAGGGCTCAGAGTAGTGGAGATGGTTGTTGCACAGCAGAGGAGCTTGAATCTTTTCAGAAACAGAAGTAATTTTGGGTCAGATTTTCAGCACCCACATTTGGAGCAGGTTTTAAAGACAGCTGCCATTTAGGCCCCTAGGAGTCCCCATTCAGACTCTTGGGGACAGATTTTCAAAAGCATTCAACACTGTAAGCACTTTTTGAAATCTGGCCATTTTTCAGTGCCTAAATGAGAGCCAAATTATTTGAAGAATTTGTGTGGATGCTAAGAAGTTTTGAAAATCTAGACCTTGGTTCAGGTTTTTGATGCTGCACTTCAAAACAAAAGTGGTCTGAGATAGTCTAAGGGGTTACTCTGGGGGGAGAAAGGGGGATGTTATTCTTTCCCTGGCCAAAGTAGTGACTATTTCAGATTATTTTCTCCTCCGAGTAACTATTCAGAAAATGTTTCTATGTGAAAAATTACAGCGTGTACTTACTGAAACTGCCAGGTTTTGTGTGTCAACAAAAATCAAAGGTGGGTGAAAGATACAAATTACATTAAACAGCTCTCAGCACCTCAGTATGTAGGATAGGATATAGTGCTAAGTACACAGCCTGGTAATCATTAGCAGTCTCTGTGGAGTTTGGTCTAATACTAGTTAAAACAGCTATTTTGGTTAAAGATGGAAAAACTTCATAACTGTCAGGGTGGTTAAACACTGGAATAAATTGCCTAAGGAGGTTGTGGAATCTCCATCTCTTAATATTTAAGAGCAGGTTAGATAGACATCTATCAGGGATGGTCTTAATGGTGCTTGGTCCTGCCGTGAGGTCAGGGGACTGTACTCAATGATCTCTCAAGGTCTCTTCCAGTTCTAATATTCTATGGTGAGCCTGGTTTAAGTCCCCACTTACACAACAGCAGAGAAAAGAAAGAAAGCCTTATTCTTAGAAAAGGCTCTGATTATAGTTCAACGTTACCAAATCTGTGTTCAAATTCTGCCCTTAAATAATCAAATGCCTGTGGATCAGCTATTCAAGTAAACAAACAATATACAAAAGAGTGTACAGGCTAAACTCTCAGCTGAGGTAAATTGGCATAGCTCCACTGATTGCCCTAGAGCTTTGCTGATTCACGCCATCTGACAACATGGCCCACAATGTCTGAGGCTAAACTTCCAGGAGCTACTTGATCAGATTCATTCAGGCTGAAGGAGAACTAAAGAACATGTCCCTTAGTAGCTCTATCTTATAGATACTGCCTTTTTTTCTCAGGCCCTTTCATTACCAATGATATGCAGCTGCCTACAGTCAACCAAGGTCCAGTGAAATCTAGCAGTTCATTCTCAAACTACTCAAGAGCTGAGAGACACACTTTCCTGGGTCATAGCTTTCCTGGAGTCTATCCTCCTGTTCCTCTCTCTAGTTCTTTGTTAGGGACACAAGGACATGGGCATATATAGGGATCACAACAGTCTTTTTTTCTGTCTTCTGCTGCACATTGTGTATCAGGTACTGTAGTGGAAGCGCAGCATAGAAATGTAGAGGTATCATCCTCATTTCTTTCCATAAGCTTAAAAGCTATCATAAACTTTTACTGTATTTTCTTACATTAATTTTATCAGTTTATTGCTTATTCTGTATTAACTTCCGTCTTAATAAAACTGTGACATATTTCACATCTGGTTTTCCTAATCCTTAACCTTTCTTTCCTATTACTATTTTGGATATTAATCTACCTGTTTACTTTCCACTTTAACACTTCTGCTGTTCTCTTCCCTTTGTCCTGTGTTTGTCTTTTTCCTTTATAGCCTGTTTCTAGAGGATGCCCTTGGGTCAAAACTGCATTTGCCATTTCCAGCAGAAGTGATTAAAGATAATGTTTGTTCCATATAAATCGCTCTGACAGCCTGGATTACCTTACTGGAACATTAGCACCAGAATGCCTTAATAGCATGAGCAACAGCCTATGACTCAAGACTCCAGGGTTTTATTCTCAACTCTTTGTTTTAGTATTTATTTTTTGTATTGCAATAATGCCTTAGAGCCTCTGTAACAGACTGGATCTCCATCTTGATCAATTCAAAACAAAAAGACAGTCCCTGCCCCAAACAGCCTACAGTGCAAATAAGTCTGGAGAGGGAGTATTAGAATAACAAAGACAGGATCAGACTGGTACATAGGCTATCTATTGCATAACTTACCATTTCTTGATGATTCCAAGCATTTGATTATATGCATGTGTGTTTGCCTAATTTATTTTTAACAAACAAAAGCAGCCCTTGCCAACTGATGCCCAGCCAAACCATGTTTGATTGATTTCTTGTAGGAACAGTAGGGATTGAAGAGAGATTTGAAGCAGGGTCGGGGGATATGTTTAAAGGTAATGGGAATAATTATAACATATTACTATGTACAGTCATTGCATACATACTTTGTAAATTAACAGTTTATAACAAAATAGCAACATTTTCTTTAAATTGGTTTTACAGAGGATATCTCTACTCATAGTATAGTTGACTAACCAAATTTATAACTTAGATTCACAACCCCCCCCCACTTTTCACATAGAATCATTGAATATAGAACTGGAACAGATGTTGAGACTGACCATCCACCATCTAGAATAGATCATGCCTCACAGATCTTTATCTAACCTGCTCTTAAATATCTCCAATGATGGAGATTCCACAACCTCCCTAAGCAATTTATTCCAGAACTTAACCACCCTGACAGTAAGGAAGTTTTTCCTAAGTTCCAATTTAAATCTCCTTTGCTGCAATTTAAGCCCATTGCTTCTTGTCCTATCATCCCTCCTCCTTGTAACACCCTTTTAAGTACCTGAAAGCTGCTATCATTTTCCCTCTCAATTTTCTCTTTCCCAAACTGAACACATCCGGTTCTTTGAGTCTTCCTTCACAGAATACGTTTTCTAGACCTTTAGTTATTTTTGTTGCTCTTCTCTGGATCTTCTCCAATTTCTTTACATCTTCCCTGAAATGTGGTGCCCAGAACTGGTCACAGTACTCCAACTGAAGCCTAATCAGTGTGGAGTAGAGCGGAAGAATTACTTCTCATATCTTGCACACAACACTCCTGTTAATGCATCTCAGAATGAGGTTTGCTTTTTTTTTTTTTTGCAACAGTGTCAAATTCTGACATATTTAGTTTGTGGCCCTCTAGATCCCTTTCTGCAGTATTCCTTCCCAGACAGTTCCTTCCCATTCTGTATGTGTAAACATGTTTCTTCCTAAGTGGAGTACTTTGCATTTGTCCTTATTGAATTTTGTCCTAGTTACCCCAGACCATTTCACCAGTTTGTCCAGATCATTTTGAATTATGACCCTATCTTCCAAATTACTTGTGTCAAGGCTGTTCCCCACTCTGGCACTCCAAGTGCAGAAGTTGGGGGCCTGCAACAGATCTTTAAAAAATACCTTACTTCTAGAGACTTCTGTTTAAAAAGAATTACATCCCTTTCCCCATGTGTGAATAAACAATTGTGTAGCTCCTGGGGAGGGGGAGTGAATGAGTTTGAAATATAGGTGTTTGGAGAAATAACAACTTATAGGCGCAGCAGTTTCAGAGTTCAAATGGCCTAAGAAAGGGGAGAAAAAGCCGTAAGACTCAGAGGCACCAAACTGCCATAAATTAAGACCCCAAATGAAGCAGACTGATTGCAGGACATATGTACGGCCTTGGAGTTACAGTCAAGCATCCCTTTACAAACAAGACAGCCTTGAGATAAACACTAGAAGGAGGCACCAACACACTGATGCAAATGGCAAAGAAGAATAACTTCCAGATACACAGATGTTAAAATGGTTATTGATTAATAACTGACGCAGCAAAATGTATAGACTTGAATGGGAGAAAAGTCCTATAAAAAATGGGATGTCTTGCATGAACCTCCAGGTCTCGTCTTGTCAAGTTCGGAGCATCGGTCCATATCGAGAGAAGCCCCCGCTCCTTCCCCTCACATTTAACTCGCCTGGCCAGTGAGTAAATGTGAGCAACAGACTGGTAACTTTAAGCAATGACAAGACTGTGTGTTTGTGTGGTAAGTGTGAATATGCATATAACAAAATAATGTTACATTGTCAATAAATGTGGCATTTTGCCTTTCCTCCTAAAAAAGAGATCCTGTGAAATTCTTTCAGGTATAACATCCAATCACCACCAATCTTCTTGTTGAAAACCAACACAAAGAAGTCATTAAGCACTTCTGCCATTTCCACATTTTCTGTTATTGTATTTCCCACTTCATTGAGCAACAAGCCTACCCTGTCCTTGATCATCTTCTTCTAATATATTTGTAGAGTGTTTTCTTGTTACCCTTTATGTATCTAGCTAGATTAAACTCATTTTGTCCCTTCACCTTTCTAATTTTGACTCTATACACTTGTGTTATTTATTTGTACTCATCCTTTGTACTTTGACCTAGTTTCCACTTTTTATGGGATTCCTTTTTTATTTTTACATCATTCAAGATCTCCTGCCAGGGTGGTCTCTTGCCATGCATCTTATTTTTTCTATGCAATAGAAGAGTGTGCTCTTGCACCCTTAATAATATCCCTTTGAAAAACTGCCATCTGCCTTCAATTATTTTCCCTCGTAGTCTTGCTTCCAAAGCAGTCTTCCACTTTCAGATTTTTAACCAGTACCCCCCTATTTGCTAAAATCAGATCTAGAACAGCTTTCCCCTCTAGCTTTCTTCACCTTCTGAAATAAAAAAAAATCATCTCCAAAACATTCAAAACATGGTATGATTTACAAGAGACTTTGTTTGAAAGACATTGTGCTGAAAGGATTGAGTTCACACTGTAAACACCATAAAGAACACATACTCAATGTCTTTGCTACATTGCCCTTTGTTACTAGTGCCTTTAAGGTTAGTAACTTTTAGTCCAAGTACTAGACATGTTTGGTTATTTTACATTTGCAACACAAGACTTCTAACACTCTCTTTGACCCAATGATTAAGGCCTATGTAGGGACTAGTGATTTTGGGTGTCTCTAGGGGTGTGTCTAGACTACATGGCTCCGTCGACAGAGCCATGTAGATGAGGCAGGACAACAAAGGGAAATGAAGCAGTGATTTAAATAATCGCCGCTTCATTTAAATCAAAATGGCCGCCGCGCTGTGCCGATCAGCTGTTTGTCGGCACAGCGCGGCAGTCTAGATGGGGATCTGCCGACCCCAAAACCCTTTGTCGGCAGATCCTTTATGCCTCGTGAAACGAGGCTTACAGGATCTGCCAACAAAGGGTTCTGGGGTCGGCAGATCCCCGTCTAGACTGCCGCGCTGTGCCGACAAACAGCTGATCGGCACAGCGCGGCGGCCATTTTGATTTAAATGAAGCGGCGATTATTTAAATCACTGCTTCGTTTCCCTTTGTCAAGTAAACTAATCTACATGGCTCCGTCGACAGAGCCATGTAGTCTAGACGTACCCAATATTTGGATGCCCAATTTTTGACACCTTAAAGAGGTCTTGATTTTCAGATGATGGCTAGTCAAGCACTTTCTGAGGATCAGGCTCCTTTAAGATGTCTCACATTTGGGCACCCAAAAAACAAAGGCATCCAAAAATTAGTCACTTCTGACAATATAAGCTTAAATCTTTTCCCCCAAGCTACTGCTTTGTTTCCATATAGGAACTGAGTTATGCGTGGATACAGTTTTGAAGAGTACTTATGAAGAGAACTTTGGCCTGAATTAGCTTTCCCTGGTTAAACATCTATCACAAGTCCCAGGCAATATTAAACACAATTTGTATTCAACTTACATTATGATCATTTTCATCATTTTGAGTTTGGCAGTTCAGATGCTGAGTCAGCCAGTATATGGCTTGGAGAGGCAATTAGCCTTTGTTCAAGTAATTTTAAATGATCTATTATTGTTACCTCTCAAATCAAAATACATACAAGTGGAGCAGAAATAAATGTATGGCATCAACCCTCATGTCTACAACTTACAGTGAAGTTTTGGTCACTTTTCAGCGCTGAAGGAAAAAAGGGGGTAGATTGGGCATGGGATATGTTACACGTGAAACACTTAACACAACATTCCTATCAATACAATGCCTATATTGCCCCTCAGCTCTTGACTGCCAACATTTTATTGAGGTAGCATATATCTCCCACTGTGTGATGCTGCAAAGGTGGAAGCCAGGTCAGACAAGTGCAAGCCTCAAAAGAGAGAGCTTCACAGTAAAGGTGGAGACTATCAGACCACTCTAGTGATGCTCATGCAATCCAGTAAAGGAAGTGAGGTAGAAACACATGCAGTACCTTGTGATCTCAGAGTCAGGGAGCAGGCCTATGTGGTAGTGGGGATAGGGAGCTGTAAGAAGGAAGCTTTTGTCACACTCGACAGGGGAATAGTGCCTAGGAGAAGGTGGTTTATCACACAGTTTGTTCACAGTGCTGTAAACGGGTTCAGGAGGCCTGGTGATAGAGACAAGAGTAAAAAATTAGATGTGCAGTAACATGCAAGAACATAGAAATTAGATAGCAATCTGAATATAAAAGCATGCAAAGAAAACCTATCAACATTTTTAGGAGAACTTTTGGTCAGTACACGGTGATGATGTTAACTCAGAAATTGGAACCTGGTTAAACAGTGAGATTGCATACAAGACAGCTATAAAAAAGGATGAAGGTAAAATACATGTCACATAAAGTTGTCTCATTGTCTGTGGTTCTGACTGAAAGGGCACATCCTACCTTCTAAAGCTCACTCATGTATTTTCCCAATGGGTCTGTTCTTTATACATATTAAAAATAACACACACAACTGTCTCACCTTATCAATAAAGTGTTGCATCCATACCCAATATAGTAGAAGAAAGTGTGTGAGGCCTAGTCTATAATTCAGCAAAAAGATGTTTATTTTCTTTTGCTTAAATTCACAGATGAAGGACATTTTTTGTGAAAACAACACATCATAGAATCCAGAAGGAAAGACCTTCCAAATGGAACGATGGTCAAGATGTGTCAACACATATTTGACACACACAGTGGGATAGACACATCACAGTATTATATTAAGTACTGGGTACGGTTATTGTGCAATGCTATTTGTACTGTATTCACACACAGTAATAGTGTGGCTTGAATTGTCAAAACCACAGATATTCTAAATTAATGGCAACATCTGTTAAAGTTAGTATGGCACCAAGAGCCTGATCCTGCAACCATGAAGTCTCAGAACAGTCACAGATATTACTAAATACATGACAAACCTCATAAGCACAACATATGAAAGCTGCTGAGAGAGGCAGCAGCACTGCTGGAAGCATTCACACTGAGAGGAGGGCAATACTTCCACTGCTCCCATGGGAAATCTGTCAGTCATGGTTCCACTGGAGCTTGCCAGCAAAAGACTCTGAGAAATGCACTGATCTGCTACATCTACACATCCTGGATCTTTTACCTGCTCTGCTTTGTGGGTTCTACTGGTTAACTATCAGCCTGCTGACAGAGTGGTGATTGCAAGAGGTTTACACACTAAACCCAGACTTTGAGAATACAACAGACCAGTCAGTGCTTTTATCCCAGGTTCTGCCAGTAGACCCACGATATGAAACTTCAATACATAACCTGTACAGAGTAAGATACGGGAGCCCTAAAAATAGTGAAATTTTATAAAGTAACCATTTTAAGATATCAACAGACCTTGAAGGCTCAAAAACATGAAATCAGCCAAACAAACAGCTCTTCTTTAACAATGTGAAGCACTTACAGCATCATTTGTTTGCCATTATTTTGCATGAGTACTGGAATCTCATGAGAGCAGTGTTATAAACACCCCATTTGCAGAGCTGTCGACATTGCAATTCAGCTGTGCCTGCATCCTGCACCTTTGAGCAAAGCATTATGGTAATGGTGCCTGTTGGGCTTGTGCATCACTCCACACATTCTTGTACCCCACTCTTACGCTATATGGAGCTGTTTGGGTGAACTGTCCTCACTTCCTTCTCCCTCACAAAGTTCCACAAGGCAGACTGAAGCAGAGTGGAAGGAGAGTAGAGAGTGGAACAATCAGAGGGGGACATATCTTCAAGAACTTCAGTTACTGCATAAGGTGAGTAACTTCGTCTTCTTCTTTGAAATGTGTCCCTGTGGTGCTTCATTGCAAGTGACTTCTGAGCAGATCCCCCTACTCCCCCCACCAAGGGAGCAGGAGGCTTGGAACAGAATCCAATACAGAAGAGAGAACTGCATTGCCTACAGGAGCACCTGATCTCACTTCAGCCACCAATGCATGATGATTGGAAAATTTAGAACAGAGGATCAAGTTGCTACTCTACAGATGTCTGCGACTGCTCCATCCTTCAGTAAGGCTATTGAAGTAGATACTGCTCTTGTGGATTGTGCTATCACCCAGTATGGGGGTAGGATGGGGCATCTGTCCTGCACTAGCCCTTTAAGGATTAAAACCCATCCCTGGGAGAGGGCTGAAGCCGTGGAGCTGTGGGGCAAGCAGCTGAGTCAGGAATTAGCCAATTAGGGCCCAGCTGAGGGCACTATAAATAAAGGCTTCTGAAGAGGTAGAGACAGCCTCACTCTTGTTCTGGCTGTGCAGCAGGAGAGATCTGGTTGTCAGGAAAGTGGGAGGCTTCTGAGACAGGGCAGTGCTGGGGAGCTCTGGCTGACCTCACTCCCAGGCTGTAGGGACTGAGACAAGGCCTGAGAGAACTAGGGCTGCAGAGAGGCAGCCAAGGAAGGCAAAGGTCCACACCCTCTTGCCAATGATGAGTGGCCATTTCAGACTGCAGTTTGCCCCTGAGGTAAGGAGCTAGATGAAGACTGGCAGTGGGTCACTGACGCAAGGAGGGCATAGAGGGTTGGGGGTTCCCAGAGGGGGAGGAACCCAGAGTGCAGAGACATGGGGAGACACCAGCCAGAAGGAGGTACACCAGCATCAAAAAGCTAATTCCCTGAGTGCCCAGCAGGAGGTGCCCACAGTGGTGAGCCACATCACGTTAGAGGGGGGTTGCACATGAGTTAAGTTGTAACAGATCCTAATACATATGATGATCTGCTTTGATAGACTCTGGTTTGAAACAGCTGAACACTTGTTTCTGTCTACTGCAACAGATTCATATCGCATAGGCAATCTCCTAAATGGATTGGTCCTTTCTACATAAAGGGTTAATGCCCTCCTGATAATTAGAGTATGGAATATGGCTTCTTTAGTAGTTGGGAGTGGTTTTGAGGGAGAAAAATGGAAGATAAATATTCTGAGGACAACTTAGGTAAAAATCTTGGATGGACCCATAATGATATTTTTCCCTCTGATGAATACTCTGCCATTAAAGCTCCCAATTCTCCAACTCTTTGGGCAGAAATGATAGCTACAAGGAAGACTAATAGATAAATCTAATAAATGAAACATAGATAGTAGCTCAAAAGCAATTAAGGAATAAGTTGAGGTCCCAGCTAGGAGTGGGATTTCTGGCTGTGTGAAAAGCTGTTATTCCTGCTAAGTGTATGCTAATACAATTCACAGACAGACCCAATGTTTTCACTTCCAACAGGTAATCCGATATCCTGGGAAAAAGAGAATGAGTCAGTGAAATTTGCTGACTGTTGCACCAATAATAATAGCTTTTCTATTTCTAGAAGTAAATATTTCTTGTGGAGTCTTTTCTGCCATCTAATAATAGGTGTTGTACCTCTCCTGAATAGGATACTCCTACTCCCAGAAACCAACAAGAAACCATGCTTGAAAGCCTCAATCTGCAAATTGGCGTAAAGTGTTTGATCAGCATCCTGAATCATTAGGTGAGGAATGAACAGAAATTACCACAGAAGGCTAAAAGTGAGTCTGATAAGATAGGGATACCAAACTTGTCTTCACCACGTTGGTGCGAACGATATGGCGCTGTCCCAAGCTTGTTCGATCTTGTTGAGAATCTTTAGCATTAACAACATCTGAAAGTATACAGAGAAATATCTATAAAATCCACAAAGAGTTTGCAATCTTCAAAGAGGAGGTCTTCAAAGATACTCTGGATCTCTCTTGAGAAGTCTAACTGCTGTTGCCAAAGTGCTCTTCTCATGACCACTGTAGTGCATGTAGACAGTGCTGCAGTAGGAGCAAGGAGGCCTGGAGCAATGTGCAATGGCTTTAAAATCATCATGATGTTCCTCTAGTAATGGCTCAGTGAACAAATTTAATTTGCTATGATTCAAATAGTGGTATTTGGCCAAGCTCGTAGTTTGCTATTCTGAATCAAAGCACGGCTAAAGAATAAAATTGGGGTCCAAAACACATCTAGTCTTTCGTGGTCCTTGGGTGGACTTTGTGCTATTTTGCCCTTAATGTTCATTAATGACCTCCAATACTAGGAAATTCAGAGCTGGATGAGAAAACAGAAACTCTGACTCTGGCAAGGATATATTACTTTTTATTCACCCTCTTGCAGTGGAGTACCTGGGATTTAGCAAACAAATTCAGTGGGCTCCATAAGAGCTTCATTGACTGAAATGGCAATCCTCAAGATGTTAAAATGTGCAAATATAAACGAGGGTATGCAGGGATTATGTCTACGATTCGCTCAATCACTTCTTGAAACTGCCTGAAGTTATCCACCACGGAAGGAGGTCGAGCCATCATAGTTTCATCAGGCAATGAATGAATCATCTTATTTGCCTTTGCTTCTTTTTCCTGGAAGAATTCTTCCTTTGGCAAAGGTGATGGTATAGACGGTTGAGGAGAAAAATGAGGACTAACGTTAGTTTGAACCAAGGGGTTTGATTCGAACTAATGCATCCCGGAGCGCACTTCCTGGTTCGAATCAGCTGTTGAGTGGAATAATGCGTGGGTGAGATTGTGCTAATGAAGTGCGGGATATTTAAATCCCTGCTTCATTAGCAATTTTGGTTGGCTACATTTGCATCCCTAGCTCGAACTAGGGAGCAAGTGTAGACGTACCCTAACATAGTGCAGGAGGGCCAAGTGACACCCATGCTGCAATGTAACTATAATTATAGTAATTATAGAATATGATAGCAAACAGGCACATAGTAGACTCTGTCTTGGCCAAAGGCAGTTGAGAAGAAACTGAGGGCAGCTCACCCAGGGTACGTCTACACTGCACAGCTATTTCAGGATACTGGAGATATCCCGAAATAGGTACCCCGTGTCTACACAAGCCGCCTGTTATTTTGAAATATTTTTCAAAATAACAGGCACGCTATTTCGCCATTTCAGGAAACCTCATGGTACGAGGGTTAAGGGATGGCTCAAAATAGCGCGTTATTTCTAAGTTTGGCTCTGTGTAGTCACGTCAAATTTCTAAATAAACTATTTCAAAATAGATTCAAGATAAGATACACAATTTGAGTTATGCAAATTGTGTATCTTATTTTGAGTTTAGGGTGTTGTGTAGATGCACTCCCGCATAGCCTCAGTGCAAAGCATGAGGCTGTGCAGAATGCATGTGTGCGCCAATGGGGCACTGCTACCACATGTCTCTGACCAATGGTGTAGGGTGCAGGTATACACAAAATGGAAGCTCTAAAGGGACACTTCTCTAAGAAGAATTTCTGTTTGTTCATGTGCAACAAATAGAGCAGATTCACCTTACAAGGTCAAACGTCCTTCTTATGTATGAAACATTTAGCTTCCAAGCATCTGCACTTGCACACAGAAGCCAGATTTACAAAATAGATGACATATGCCATGTGTGTCAGACATCAGTGGACCATACATTTTTCCTCAAACAAGTTATTGGGGTCAATATATGGGTAACGGTGAGAAAGGTACTAGCCTATGTTATATAGAAGAGCACAGTCCCTGACCTACTGATTCTTTCTGGCTGCCAACTACGTTTCTATAAACTTTGATTGTTTTGTTATGCTTTTCTTTAAAACACTTCAGTTCCACCAATGATTTTGAAGACTACACAAATTTTTTAAGTACTGCTTACATAGATATTTCTGGAAAATATGTAAACTTTAAATATAACATTTTCTTTCAATCCTGAAAATCTCTTCACTAATACAGCATTTATGTTGATATGAGATAGACCATTTAGATTGAAATTATGGAACATGTTACTGTAATTGAAATCACTATGTACAATTGTTATTTGATAGTAGCACAATGGTAGATATAAACTAACTGGCTTTCTTGAAATCCTCAGATCATCAATAAATCTTGATGTTATGTAACACTGATTAAGAATGAAAAAAGAGCTGCTTTAGGATTGTTACTATTTTTGCTAAATTCAATATTGTGCTCATAAGAGCCCTTTAAGCAGAAGATGAGAATTTTTTTGGCGTGTGGTAGCTCAGAAAATTGTCTGGAGGAAGTTTATGTAGTGCAACAAAAACACCTCACACATACTCATCCTTACTCCTCCCCCAGATCTTCTGAAGGATATAAACTTGTTCCATCATCATGAGTTGAACGTGATTTCCCTATTCATAACACGAGCAAATTCATTGGGGTACCATATCAATTAAGGCAGGACACTATTTACAGCACCTGAACCCCTTTGTGAATGTTTTATGTATTCCTTTGAGCTGCCATGATGATCCCCATATCAATCCATTTGATATTACACTAACAATGCCTTTGCATTCTGAGCAACAGCCCATTATTGAGAATGATGGCATCAGGAGGAAAATATAACCCTTGAAATAGCTCTACTCTGGAAAATGACTATGAAATTGTCACTTTCTCATTCAACATACTGGCTCCCTTTGAGGTTTCAAAGTAGTAACTTTACTTGAGTGATAAAATTCTTTATAGTTTTACTTTTACTCCACTCAGCAGCTTTGAGGAATCAACTAAGCTGACAAGGGGTTATAGTGGTAAGATTCTTTGGTTTTGTGCATGATCAACAAAATTGTTTATCATATTGAACCAACCACACCTGCACAAATTCATCCAAAACAATCTGCCTGCACAGATGTCACTGAAGGCATAATTTGGAATGTGAACCTTTATGATGTGTGAGATAAAAAGAACTCATCTTAACTCTTAAAGCATATTGAGTTTGCAGGATTGCAGACAGGAAATACCACATTCAGTTTGCCAGAAAATAAACACACCAGCCTACCAATGCATTTTTTTCTGTCATTTTTCTGATTAGAACTGCATTTTGATTATGATGGAGTCTCCTGTACAAGATTCAACAAGCACAACAGGTTAACATATAAACGCATGAACTGCAAACAATGATACATGTGGGACAGACAAGATTACCAATAAGCATCACAGGCTGTTGTACCCTTGCTTTTTTCATGTTCACATATTTCATATACAGTGTTAATGCACCTTGCTTCAAAGTGATTACTAATGACATGACAAATCGGCCTACATCTTGATCTGTCATGGGCTATTGCTTCTCATTTGTGGGGCTCAACTTGACATGCTTTCACATTTTACTTCAGTATGTCTTATATCATTTGGAATGGCCACCATGAAAAAAAAGAGCTTTACTTTAGCTGACCATAAAATATGTCTTTGGATAGTCTTGAGTGGACCAAATATGTCCCTGGATATTCTCGAATGAGATGCTCAGACCAATGCATCTACGCTTTTCAGAGCATGCTTTGAATGCCAGACATCTAACAATGTTTAAGAATTTTGATATTGGGAATCCTGTCCTATCAGCTGACACTGCAAACAGACCAAAGACAGTATGTATGGAACCAATAAACATAGTGGCAATCTGTTGTCGGCCTCTCAAACCATACAGAAGCCTTATAAGCATGACCCCCTTTAACAGACATTTTGTTTTGTGCTTATTTTAATGCCCCCTTTTTTCCAAAGTGGTGAGAGAGAATTCCAGATTCACAGCTGGTCTTAGCTATATGATGGGTAAGCTCATCATCAAGTGTGGCTTTCTATGATAAATCACTCCTGAGGCAGCAAAACATCAAGGACTTGAGAGGTGCACTTTTGATCTTAACTTGGAAGACATGCATACCCCCAGCACCAGTTTTCTTTAGGTTGACTGTAAAACTGAAATGATTACATGAACAAGTGATCATCATCAATCAAGTGAGCAACCAGTGCACAATCATCAGCAAACAAAAGTTTCTTAATGAGTAAATCTGCCACTTTCACATGAATACTACAGCGTGGAAGATCGAACAAATTCCCTTCAGCATGGAACTGAATAAATACTCCTCTGTTCATGTCATAAAACACATCCTTAAGTATAGCCCGCACCCAAAAAAAATCTAAAAGAGCATGGGAGCCAGCACACATGCTTGTTTGGTGCCACTTGTCATTAGAAAGGAGTCTGATATCTCCCCGTTTTTCACCATGCTGACACTCATCCTATCATGAGGATGACAGAAATTAACTTTGCAGAGCATCCATTCCAAACACAAAGAAGTGTTTCCAGAGACCCTCAAGCTCAGAGTCAAAAGCTTTAGTGAAGTAGACAAACACCATGTAAAGATTGCTATTTTGTTGCTGGCATGTTTCCTGCAGCTGAGGAGTTATAGAATCATAGAACTGGAAGGTACCTTGAGAGGTCATCGGGTCCAGTCCCCTGCCCTCATGGCAGGACCAAGCACTGTCTAGATCATTCCTGATAGCTGTCTATCCAAACTGCTCTTAAATATCTCCCGTGATGGAGATTCCACAACCCCCTTAGGTAACTTATTCCAGTGTTTAACCACCCTGACAGTTAGAAACTTTTTCCTAATGTCCAACCTAAACCTCTCTTGCTGCAATTTAAGCTCATTGCTTCTTATCCTATCATTAGAGGCCAAGGAGAACAATTTTTCTCCCACTTCCTTGTAACACCCTTTTAGATAACTTGAAAACCGCTATTATGTCCCCTCTCAGTCTTCTCTTTTCTAAACTAAACAAACCCAATTCTTTCAGTCTTCCCTCATAGGTCATGTTTTCTAGACCTTTAATCATTTTTGTTACTCTTCTCTGGACTTTCTTCAATTTCTCTACATCATTCTTGAAATGCGGTGGTACCCAGAACTGGACACAATACTCCAATTGAGGCCTAATCAGCACAGAGAAGAGCGGAAGAATGACTTCTTGTGTCTTGCTCACAACTCTCCTGTTAATGCATCCCAGAATCATATTTGCTTTTTTTGCAACAGCATCAAACTGTTGACTCATGCTTAACTTGTCATCCACTATAACGCCTAAATCCCTTTCAGCAGTACTCCTTCCTAGACAATCACTTCCCATTCTGTATGTGTGAAACTGATTATTCCTTCCTAAGTGGAGTACGTTGCATTTGTCCATATTAAACTTCATCCTATATACTTCAGACCATTTCTCTAGTTTGTTCAGATCATTTTGAATTTTGACCCTATCCTCCAAAGCACTTGCAACCACTCCCATCTTGGTATCATCTGCAAACTTAATAATCATTCACTCTATGCCATCATCGAAATCATGAAAGTCATGTCTATAAGTGCTCTGACCAGACTGAAATACACATTGAGAAGACCACATTTTAAAATCAGATTTAATATAAATATTTTAATTATATTCAATTTATTGCTTGTATTATTGTAGTGTCTAGGAACCCTGTTCATGGATCACAATGACTCCATTGTGCTAGACACTATGAAAATACAAAGACTCCTGCCCCCATTTAAGTGCTAAGAAACCACATACAGATATAGACAGATCAATGGAGGAACCACAAGAAAACAATGAGACAACACTGGTCAACGTGATAGAAAGTGGTCTCAGCACACTAAGGCCATGTCTACACTATGTGGAAGACAGATGCTGCCATGGACAATCTTTTGGGGTTCAATTTAGCGGGTCTAGTGAAGACCTGCTAATTTGAACTCAGATGGCACCCTCATCAGCACCAGTACTCATCACGAGAAGTAAGGGAAGCCGATGGGAGCCTTTGGTCTCATCAACCTCCCGCTGTACGGATAGCAATTTAAGATACAACAACTCAAGCTACATAATTAACGTAGCTAGAGTTGCGTATTTTAAGTCGGCCATCTGCTCTCTTGTTGGCCAGGCCCAAGAGACTAGTTATTTGCATTTAAGTTAATTAAAAAAGACTAATAAAGTAGTATAAAGTTAAAAGTAGTATAAAGTCTCATCATGCCATGTCCTCCATACACTTGTCATATTAAGATATTCAGAATAGGAGCCTAATGTTCTAAAGCCTGATTTCATCATAAGAGCTGAGCATCCAGAAGCTCCCTTGAATTCAATGGAAACCATAACATTTTCACGTATGAAAAATCAGATATACCTCGGCAACCATTTGTGAAAATTTTGGTTGAAATGTTTAAATCAATGCAGATTGTTTTGGAACACCAGGGCTATGTCTACACTGGCAGCTTCTTGCGCAAGAACTCTTTTGCGGAAGAGTTCTTGTGCAAAAACTCTTCCACAAGACAGCGTCTACACTGCTATGTGCTTTCGCGCAAGAGCTGTGCTTTTGCGCAACATCATCCATGGCAGTGTAGACACTATCTTCCACAAGAAAGCTCTGATGGCCATTTTAACTATAGGGGCTTCTTGCACAAGAAATTCATGTTGCCTGTCTACACTGCCCTCTTGTGGAAGAGCTCTTGCGCAAGAGGGCTTATTCCTCAGGGGGAGAGGAATAACTCTTCCAGAAGAAGCCCTGTTTTACAACACTATACTGTAAATTTACTTCTGGAAGAAGGCTCGTGCAGTGTAGACAACCAGCAAGTTTTTGCGGAAGAACACTTGTTCTTCCGCAAGAAGCTGCCAGCATAGACGTAGCATAAGAGTTTGATTCCTTGAAAATAACTGAATTTCCATATTAATTTGAGTAGAGAGGGTAATTCATGTTTAACAATTATGAACTGAAATAATTTGGCTTCGGAAACTAAGTCCCATGGCAAAGAAACAATTCACTAGTTTAAAGATAATTCTTGAGGTTCAAACATATGAAATCTTGTAAAATGGGTATATAATAACTTCATGCTTCATTTAAAGAACTAACTTCTAAGACACTGTTAAGAAATATAAACTGTCATTTTTTAGTAAAATATATACTATTAAAATTCACAATCACAATGGGGCTGAATTAAAGTTGCGAAGGCAACCTTAATTCTGGCATCTCCTATCTTCTTGGCAATTTTAATAATACAGTTCTTTTAATACAGTTTTTGTCTGTGTGTGTGTTTTCCAAGGTATTTAAAAAGAAAATTGAAAAAAAGCCCAGAAATTTTGTCATGTGGAATCATATTAACACCCACATGGACCCATTAGTTGGGTTGGAATCTGTAGATCCACTGCACTAATCTCTGCCACTTGCATTAACCAAGTAACTGATAACAACAGTAATTGTCATCCTGTATGTGGACCAGAACTAGAGGGAAAGGGGACACACACTTTATCAGTCTCAGAGGGGTAGCCATGTTAGTCTGTAACTAAAGAAACACTTAAACAACAATGGTCCTATAACACGTTTGAGACTAAAAATATATAGATAGTATCATGAGCTTGCATGGGAACCAACCTACTTCTTTACCAGTGTTTTTCACAGCTGCACTGAGGCTCAGGAATCATGGATTCTATTCTAGGTTTTGTGGAGGACTATGTTTAGAGAACACAAGCTTCTGCCGGTATCCATTGAGCCTGATCCCTTCTGGCCTGACCCAAAGGCCACCCACTTGCCAAATATCACATCCTTGTAGTCCAAAGTGAAGGAGCACTAGTCTTTTCAAAGACAAAGTAAGAGGTGGAAACCTGGCATGGAAAATTTCAGTCCCAGCAGTGACTCATTTATAAGAAAATTATAATCTGATTTTATAATGGTCAAGCAACCTTAATAATAGGCATCGCTACCAGCCCGCCTATACTTAGAGTGATACATGGTTTGCCCATTTATTTGGGAGAGGTGATATGCTGCATTTTAGACAGACAAAGCAGTGCTTCATATTGTCTTACCTTGGTTCTTCAAAGTATAATTATGCATCATACTTTTATAACTATATCAGCTTCAATTCTATGCATTCTTAATACATCATATTGCAAGCCCAGGTAAAAAATGTTATAGAATTGATTACATGAAAACACTGTCCACATTATACCTTGATCAGATTCACTTAGGAAATATACATTTTGATTCTGCTTCTTCAGAAATGTTAATAGGCAGTATAGCTAACTCCCTTCAGCAATATATATCCTTTTAAAAATGCAGAGTGTGTTGTCAATAAATGGGCTAAGTCAACACATTAAAGGTCCCCAAGGAACCAACTGCAGATTCTCATTACTGAAATCCACAAGTCTTTTTTCCTGCTTTATTTCTGTGCTCTACTAAAGACCACAGCATTGTCAAAAAATGGTTATATGACAGATTGTATACAACACATTTAATAATAATGTATTAATTAGGAACAAACAAACCCATGCATTAAAACAGTATTAAAACTGTTTCTTCAAGACAGTCTGATAAATTATGGCATGCAGCTTATGTAAGTAAACAAGAAATGACTGTGCAATGTCTCTCTCAATAAAAACTAAAAATTTCCTGGAGCCTTCAAAGTTACATTCCCTCCCCCACTCCATCTAGCATTCTCTGCTTCACAAAGATGTTATCGTACAAACTTACACATACGAAGAAATCAAACATGCATTTCACAGCAAAACAGCATAACTCTAATGGATTTTTTTCATGAATTTTTAATAACTACCCACAGCTAAGTGTCAACGAGAGTTTTACGTCAACAGCAGCACAGCAGCTTAATAAACTGGTTTTCAGAGGTTAAAAAGAAGATAAAACACAACACAACAGTTCTTCATTTTTCTGGACTCCTCTGCCTCTCTCTCTTATTAAAGGCAGGAAAAGTGAATATCTGAGAACAAAAGAATTTATTAGAATGCACTTCAATTTTCTAAAAATAAGCAGGCAGATGTCTGCTAGAGAGTAAATGGTGATTTACAGTTCCTTCAATGTAATTAATGACAAAAAACCAGGGCCAGACTGTGTCTTTTCTTTCAGCTTAAGAGGAGTATTTTTAAAGAGCAACATTTTTGCAGAATACTGAAGACTATATTGGTAGTTATAGTTACTGGGATGTCTCTTATTTACTTCTGGTCAAAAAGTCAACTAGCCTGAAATTGTGCTACTTTATTAAAATCTAAAATATGACAATTATACCATAAAGGACAAAATATCATCTTTGGAAAATCATGGGAGACAGGAAAGATTCCAGAAGACTGGAAAAGGGCAAATACAGTGCCCATTTTTAAAAAGGGAATAAGAACAACCTAGGAAACTACAGACCAGTTAGTTTAACTTCTGTGCCAGGGAAGATAATGGAGCAAGTAATTAAGGAAATCATCTGTAAACACTTGGAAGGTGGCAAGGTGATAGGGAACAGCCAGCGTGGATTTGTAAAGAACAAATCATGTCAAACCAATCTGATAGCTTTCTTTGATAGGATAACGAGTCTTATGAATAAGGGAGAAGCGGTGGATGTGGTATACCTAGACTTTAGTAAGGCGTTTGATATGGTCTCCCATGATATTCTTATCAATAAGCTAGGCAAATACAACTTAGATGGGGCTACTATAAGGTGGGTGCATAACTGGCTGGATAACCGTACTCAGAGAGTAGTTATTAATGGTTCACAATCCTGCTGGAAAGGTATAACAAGTGGGGTTCCGTAGGGGTCTGTTTTGGGACCGGCTCTCTTCAATATCTTCATCAACGATTTAGATATTGGCATAGAAAGTACACTTATTAAGTTTGCAGATGATACCAAGCTGGGAGGGGTTGCGACTAATCTGGAGGGTCATAATTCAAAATGATCTGGACAAATTGGAGAAATGGTCTCAGGTAAACAGGATGAAGTTTAATAAAGACAAATGCAAAGTGCTCCACTTAGGGAGGAACAATCAGTTTCACACATACAGAATGGGAAGCGACTGTCTAGGAAGGAGTACGGCAGAAAGGGATCTAGGGGTTATAGTGGACGACAAGCTGAATATGAGTCAGCAATGTGATGCTGTTGCAAAAAAAGCAAACATGATTCTGGGATGTATTAACAGGTATGTTGTGAGCAAGACACGAGAGGTCATTCTTCCGCCCTACTCTGCGCTAGTTAGGCCTCAGTTGGAGTATTGTGTCTAGTTCTGGGCACTGCATTTCAAGAAGGATGTGGAGAAATTGGAGAGGGTCCAGAGAAGAGCAACAAGAATGATTAAAGGTCTAGAGAACATCACCTATGAAGGAAGGCTGAAAGAATTGGGTTTGTTTAGTTTAGAAAAGAGAAGATTGAGGGGGGACATGATAGCAGTTTTCAGGTATCTAAAAGGGTGTCATAAGGAGGAGGGAGAAAACTTGTTTATCTTGGCCTCTGAGGATAGAACAAGAAGCAATGGGCTTAAACTTCAGCAAAGGAGGTTTAAGTTGGACATTAGGAAAAAGTTCCTAACTGTCAGGGTAGTCAAACACTGGAATAAATTGCCCAGGGAGCTTGTGGAATCTCCATCTCTGGAGATATTTAAGAATAGGTTCGATAAATGTCTATCAGGGATGGTCTAGACAGTATTTGGTCCTGCCATAAGGGCAGGGGACTGGACTCGATGACCTCTCGAGGTCCCTTCCAGTCCTAATATTCTATGATTCTATATGCAGGAAGAGAACACTGAAGTCACCATTACTGACTCTATTTAATATTTATTGTCTAGTGAGAATATCTGTAAAATAAAATGGTGCCTTAATTGGGGCCATTTTGGATCATGTTACCATACAAAACTAGACAAAGTACAGTGAAAGGAAAACATTCAATATCCTTACACTGGTAGCTCAAGATGACTTTTGCTCTTCCTTTATTCACCATGAACTGCTGCTAAGCTAATTTGTTGCCATACTTTTTTATTAAGAAAAAAAGGACAACTTTTCTGATTCAAGTGTTTTAACACTCATGCCATTTAATGCACATTTCATCAACAGAAAAACTATTGGCTGTCCAAAAGTACAGTATACCTCAGTGAAACCTAGAACATTCCACAAAAAAGGAGACAAATCAAACAACTTTAAATGCTCAACCATTTAAATATACAACAGAAATATTATAACAATGAGAAAGTGAAAGAAAAGAAACAGTTATATATTGTACCTGAAGTTCCTCAAGATTTGATGCAGACATGTATTGCACTTAGATGTGTACATACTCAGTGCACCAGACTAAGGGAAATTTGACTAGCAATACCTGTAGGGGGCGGTACCCATGCCTTGTGGCCATAGCCCCACCTCTGACTATATGAGACAGTGCTGCCTGACCCTCTCTCAGTTCCTTCTCACAGAACACACAGAAACAAGACTCTGATGCAGAGGGGATGGAGAATAGGTCATGGAATACATGTCTGCATCACACCTCGAAAAACAACAATTATAGTAAGTAACTATTTCGTCCTCTTTGAGCAGATTCAGCTGTGTATTCTATTCTCAAGGAGTAACCACCCTAAAGGTGTGGGTCGGAGTCTACCTAAATAAGGCTTGCGGGACTGCTCTACCAAGCGTGCATCTGCCGTGGACGATGTGGTTATGGCATAATGGTTCATGAACATGTGAATTGACAACTACAGAGCAGCCCTCCAACATGTCTAATGTGTGAATGTGACTGAGGAATATTATGGATTTTGCTTGCACCCTCATTGAATTGGCTCTCTCCCATTGAGGGGGCTTAGCCAAAAAGCTGTTTTATATGCAATCTCGATGCAGATGTTACCCATTTCGAGACAATTTGTGGTGAAGAGACCACTTGACCCATCCATCATGTTACACAAAGAAATGAGGTGAAGCATGAAAAGTCTTTGTCCTATCCAGATAAACAGCTAAGCTCCACATGATATCTAACGTCTGGAGACACTGCTCTTCAGGAGATGATAGCAGCTCAAAAAAAAATATACAGGTAAACATGTCACCTCATTCAAATTAGTCTGAGAAATCACTTTCGACAAAAAATTAGATACAGTCTGTCTTTGGAAAACACGCAACTCACACACTCTTGTTGCAGATATTATTATTACCAGGAAGGC
Organism: Pelochelys cantorii; assembly: GCA_032595735.1. Classification (NCBI taxonomy): domain Eukaryota; kingdom Metazoa; phylum Chordata; order Testudines; family Trionychidae; genus Pelochelys; species Pelochelys cantorii. The sequence goes on from CM064326.1 coordinate 23,634,843, forward strand.
CATTTTCTGACACAAGCAGGAAGGGTCAATATGCCAGGGGCTTGATCAGAGGTCCTGTTAAAAGCCCCTAGCACTGAGTTAGAGTCCCAGGCTGTGTCTAGACTGGCGCGATCTTGCGCCAGAGCTATGCAAATGAGGCTCAGCATGGAATATCGCCGAGCCTCATTTGCATAACTAATGAGCCGCCATTTTTGCGGAAGAGGCTCTTGCGCAAGACGGAGCTGTCTACACTGCCCCGTCTTGCGCAAGAAAAACCCTCTTGCGCAAAGCTGTTATGCCTGAAAATAATCAGCATAACGGCTTTGCGCAAGAGGGTTTTTCTTGCGCAAGACGGGGCAGTGTAGACAGCTCCGTCTTGCGCAAGAGCCTCTTCCGCAAAAATGGCGCCAGTCTAGACACACCCCACAGGGGACCTGGCTCTTGGACTAGAGGATGTAGATCCTTTTAAGAATCTTGCTACCATGGCTTTGGAGAGGATTGATCTTTCCTGAACAGGGGGATTAAATGCTGGTATCACTACCAGATGCACTTTTAATTAACTAAACACAAACCCTAATGACTGAAGGTGTAGCAGGTACTCCAAAATGTCCTGGAAAGAGGCCAGTATTGGTGGGACTCTGCAGGTTAATGATCACACTGAAAATTGCTTCAATTTAGCTGAACAGGGCATCCTGGTAGAGGGTATTCTACTGTTAAGGAGGACTTGTTAGACAGCTGCCAAACACTGTTCTTCCCACTCATTTACCCATGCCACAATCATAAAGAGAGATGCCAGTAGCTGAACACATCATGCAAGATGTCGCCTTCATTCTGAGTGAGTAAATTAGGGTGGGGAGGAAGTTGTATGGGAAGCTTAACAATGTAAGACAGTCAGCAAGCTAGGACTGTCTCAGCCTTGCTGGGCCAAAACGAGCTTGGCCTGATACACTTTGACCTGAGGGATGACAGGGATCAGGGAAAGGTGTACAGGAGATCTGACTGCCAGCCAAGGTGGAAAACATTGGGCAGGGAGACTAGACTGAGCCCCCCTTTAAGAGCAGAACAGGTGACATTTCCTGATGTGCCTTGTAGCAAACAAGTTGATTATCAGGATGGCCCATGATGTGAAGATGATCCAGAGGACACTTGTCTTCACAGACCACTCAGAACTCAGGGAAAAATACTTGCTGAGATGGCCTACAAAAGGATTCTGAACCCAGGCAACTGAATGGCTAACAGAGCAATATTCTCCTCAGAGCAACCTGCACTGTGCTCTCCCTTGTTTATTCACATAATACAACTTGGTGGCATTTTTGGTAAATATGTGAAACAATGAGTCTCTAGTAGTCCCAAAGGGCATGACATGAATTGAACAGGGCCTACAGCTCCAGCATGGTGATACAATCCTATCATGGATCTGAGGAAACAGCTGAAATTAGTACATTTGTGGAAAAAAAAATCAATTTCTGTGAATCAACGTTTGCTGATGAAAGACTACCATTATGAAAATTCCAGATCAGCACTACTTATGAGCGGTGAACAACAGTCTTCAAGTTCACATACTCTTGCCCATCACAGTAGCATCCGAGTGCTTACCATTATCCTAAAAAAGGCAATATTACTCTCTTCCCTTCTAGCATGTAAAAGTAATTGCTTGATTACCAGTAATTGGTTCTGTCACATTCACGAGACTCTCCCTACTGAATGACAGTTTTAGGCTTCCAATGAAATATGTGTGTCATAGGTCTCTGCTGGAGACAGAGAGCCAATTTCTCAGGTTGCTACTGCCAATATCAAACAGGGCTTCAGTGCCAGATTTAAACTGAACCCTATTCACTGGGGATCCAGAACAGAGAGAGCAAAATTGGGATGCTCACACATGGCAACCTTTGCTGCTAAGCAGACAAACTGCCGTGTTTTGTACCAGTTGTTGCATTTGCCAAATAATACAAAATACAAGTTGCCATGAACACTTCACTCTAGCCTCTTTTCCCAGAGTGTATCACAGTTAGCAAGCTTAGTGGCGATGTTTGAGCAGATCACTATAGATAGATATGCATGCAATGGGATGGGGAGTAACCTTCTGGTCAAATGGAATGAAGAAAAACATGGGGCATTCTCAAAATCCTTTCTTTTCCTCTTTATACCTTCAAATGTTTAAATGCCTCCTCACTCACACTGTGGCTTTTCTCTCCTTTCCTAATTCCTTCCTTGCATCCTTCTGTGGCTCCCTGGGCTCCCTAACACATTACTTGCTCTTTCTGTGAATTCTTTACATTACTCAATGCCCTCCTAGTGCAGCTTCCCTCCCCACTAGAGATGTTAAATTTTGATTAATCAGATCATCAAATAGATGATGGAATTTCTATCAACTACTCAATTAGTCAACAAGGGGGAGGTGGGACGCTCGCTATCCTGGCTGCACTAGTCACAATAAGCCTATGCTTATCAGTTAGTCCACTGGTTGACTAGTCACTTACATCCTTACTCCCCTCGCACAATGATGCTGGAAGAAATGCTGTACACCAGAGCTGAATTTGGCCCCATATGTTGAATTACCAAGAACTAGGTTATACACGATTCCTTGTTACAATATCACAGGTAGCTTAGAATTATGAAAATAGTATTGATCCATAGAAAGTTTTGATACAAAAATTGATTAAATCTATGTTTTAGCTGTTCATTAAAAATCTAATTGGATGGAAGAAACTTCTGTAACCGAACAACTCATTGCTTTAATTTCATCCTTGGTGACTCTTTTATAGTTCACTGAAACAGGCAGGTGAGTCCTCACTCAACAAAGGAAAAGTGAGAGCAGCGGAAGGCTGTTGATTTATCTAAGCTAGGGAGAGGAGGTGTGTTTCTCCTACACTTTAACCCTTTGTTAAAAACAATGCTGTGAAATTAAACTCGATATTCTTTATGAAAATTTGCTTGTGGTGTAAATATGGCATAACTGAGGTATGCTTTTTTTCAAGATAACCCGTGTAAGGTATCACTGGAAAGGTTCTGATTTATTGAATATGATTATCCAATTTGTTAATGCACCCATATTTCAGCTACGCTACTTTCAGTGATGCCCACTGCACACACTTCAGGTACAGCAATGGAAAAGCCAGAAAGGGCTGATGGTCATCAGTGAGGACAATGGACTGTGAAAAAGTTTGGCCTTCCTTCAGCTATGCCATATTGCCATTGACCATGGATGTTATGATACTACAGTTGGGTGATCTGATCTGATGCTAAACTACATTTTGAACTGCTCAACTTTTCCACTGGGAGGTGAGAGAATCAAAGGATCCTGCCTTATAGAAATCCTATATAGCATGAGGGAGAAAATCCTATATAAGATTCAGTTCATTTCCTTCCCACACAGAGAGATGCTAAAAACACCTGGAAACAAGGACTGGAAGGGGGAAATAACTGTGACCCTCAGGCTGGAAAGATATCTGGCCTGTGAAGGAATCTACCTAAAACAATGTTTAGGGTGACAAATTACTAGTTGCGACCAATTTCTTTAGTGAATCAAGCTTAATTTGTGTACTTTGTTCCATTTGCTTGGTAATCTGCTTTGATCCGTTTGTTACCTCTTTGCCACTTAAAATTCAACATTTTTTGTTTAGAAACGTATTTCTTGTTTATAACATAACCCAGTTTATGTAATTTCTAACTGGGGAAGTCAAGAAGTTGTGTATACCTTCCTCCACATTGAGGAAGGGGGCAAATAACATATAACTTTGGGTCTACACTTCATGGGAGGTAGATACCTGAGTGCAGAGGCAAATCCCATGAACTGTGTCTTCCCAAAGCTGATCTCAGGCTAAGTCTACACTTTGGGGCTCAGGGAACACGTTTGCACTTCCGCTTTTTTTTTTTTGGCGGAAGTGCAAATGCACTCTTTCGGAAGCCCCTGTATTCCTCCTTCCACGAGGAAGAAGGGGGCTTCTGAAAGAGCATTTTTTCTGACATTTGGCCCAGTTTAGATGGGCCAAATATTGGAAAAGCCTCTTCCAACAAAAGAATCGGAAAAAACTAAGCAAAATGTGGAGCGCATTTTGGGTAGCTTTTTCCGACAAAACCTTGTAGTCTAGACCTGGCCTCAGTGTCTGTATTGTTCTGCAGTTGTGGCCTTGCCTGTATATGATCTGGAGGAGGCTTAATAGCATGTATCAGCAAGAGAGGCAGAAAGGGTGCCAAAGATGGCATAACAGACAGGATCAGAGGGATCTGAGCACATCTGCTGGCATCTCAGAGGGGGCAACCTGTCATGAATGTCATGAAGCCCTTTGAATCCACATGTCATAAACAAGTCATGTATCTTATGGGACCTTAGAGATGCATAAGAGCAAACACACACTGAAAGCAAACTGAAGTTAGGGGCTTGATGCAGGAATTACCGGATTGAGGTTATTATCCTGTGCTATGCAAGTCAGCCATAATTGTCCCAGCCAGCCTGAAATGCTATGAAACCATGAAAATAGAAGAATATTGGAGGAAAGAAGTACAATTTTCATTCTCTCCTATTATTATGTCAGGGAGGATGAGGCCCACTTCTAGCAGCTGATGTTAGAATGAGACCCACATCAGCTGCTAGAAGTGGGCCTCATCCTCCCTGACTGAATTGACCTCGTTATCTCTAGCCTTACTCTCGATTGGTACTCTTTTCTTATGCCTGTATATTTATACCTGCCTCTGGAATTTCCACTACATGCATCTGACGAAGTAGGTCTTTGCCCACGAAAGCTTATGCTCCAATAAATCTGTTAATTTATAAGGTGCCACAGGACTCCTCGTTGCTTTAGCTAACATACAGGATGTAAAGAAAGCATTTCCCACCCTCCCCATCCACTTCAAAACCAACTAAACAGGTAAAACCTTATTGTCTCATTTCCATATAATAAGTTCAGTCAGTTTATTGTACCAAATACTCCACTATTGTTATTAACCACAGAATCATCAATGGTAGAGCTGGAAGGGACCTTGCAAGGTCATCTAGCCCCTAAGTAAACCTAGACCATCCATTACAAGTGTTTGTCTAATCTGTTCTTAAAAACCTCCAAAAGTGGAGATTCCACAGCATTCCTTCAAAGACTATTCCTATGTGTAACTTTTCATATAGTTAGAAAACTTTTCCTGATCTCTACCTAAATCTTCTTTGAAGAAGATTATGGTGATTACTTCTTGTCTTGCCTTCAGTGGACATGGACAATAATCAATTGCCATCCTCTTTATAACAATCTCTGCATAATTAGAAATTGATTGTTTAGTAATTTGTTCCAGTATCTTTCCGGGTATCAGAATTAGGCTGACTGGTCTATCGTTCCCATTTTTAAATATACAGACCATGTTTGCCCTGCTCCAGTCCTCTGGGAATTCACCTGTCCTCCATCAGTTCCCAAACATAACTGTTAATGGTTCCAAGACTGTTTTGCCTAGTTCCTTAATACATCTAACTTATAGTCTTGAACCCATTCTTTATTTTAAGCTTGTGTTCCTTCCCCCTTGTTAATTCACACTGTAGTCATTACCAAAGACAATACATAAGGAAAGATATCTGACCTGGTATAGTCGTCCTCTACAAGCATGTGCTTTGGAATAGGTGAATATCTTCCTGGTGAGATAGGGGCCAAAGACGCCTTGTACTCTAAAGTGCCATTGTTGCCAGAAGAGAGTATATGATTTTCCATTGGTGGAGAATAAGCTGATGGTTAAAATAAGCAATTGTTGTTAGTGACATTCACATTTGATTTGGTTGTGCTGGTACTGTTTTCATTTAAGTGCCAATAAAGTGTTTGGTGCTGTACAATATGCAAAACACAGATGGTTCCTGCCTGAAAGAGTGTAAGATCTAAACAAGGCAGTGAAGGAATGAATGGCTAGGATTTTGCTTACCACTCACTTTGTATGAAGATTAAGAAATGAAAGGTTCTTCAGGAGGGATTTGGATGAGAAGCCTGGGAGACAGAAAGCAGGGAGGCATTTCGTGAATGCAGAATGGAATGTAAGTAGTTGTAGGAAATAATTAAATTGAAAAGGGCATTAAACCTTATACCAGTGGTTGGCAGCTTGAAGCCCACAGGCAGCCCTTCAGGGAAACCTGATTGTGGGCTGTGAGACATTTTGCTGATGTTGACCATCTGCAGGCACCATCCCCACATCTCCCAGTGGTCACGGTTCTCTGTTCCTGGCCAACAGGAGCTCTGAGAAGTGGCAGCCAGCATGTCCCTACAGTCATTTTGCCTGCAAGTGCTGCCCTCACAGCTCCCATTGGCTAGGAATAGAGAACCACAACCAATGGGAGCTGCAGAGAGTAGTGCCTGCAGACGGCCAACTTCAGCAAAATATCTCATGGCCCTGCAATCAGATTACACTGGCTATATGTGCCCCATGGGCTGCCCACTCTTGCCTTATTACATCATTTTTAGAGTGCCAGCAGCAATGTAAAAAAAGACCAGTTTACAGAAAAAATCAGGGGAAAACAATGTAGGTTTTTGAATATTATACATTAAGGCACAGATTATTACAAGGATTCTAGAAATATTAGGATCCCAAATCCCACGACCCCGAATTTACAGTGCCAAATTAGACTGCATCATAATTTAGATCCCAGTAAAGGGGGTTAAGAAGAGTGAAAGCTAATATAGCTATGATATATGCTAATGATTAACAAAGACAGGACAATGCTGTTTGACTGTATTTCTTGGGGGGTCTCAATATAATGGTGATGGCTGGAAATATGTAATAATGACTGTAACCAAATCTCTAGTCTGTGTAATCAGAGGAAAGAAAATAACAACCAGGAAAAACAAAGACATGCTTTTGCATGGATTTATGATTAATTTCCTTTTGAAATAGAGATGTTTGAAATTATTACTAGAAACTTTAATGCAGTCATTAAATGCTAAAATGTTAAATATTTTAAAGACCAAACATTTCTATAGGGAAAGGCCATTCTTGCTAAAAGCTATTCTGAACATATAGGTCTCATGAAAGGACAAATAAACTTGTATACATCCACCAATTACTACAGTCTTGTCAGCCTTTTTGCCCATCTGAAATTGCTGATCATTAATAATAATGTCTAGCTTTTAGATAGCACTTTTTCATCAGTAGCCCTCAAAAGCATTTTTACAAAGGAGGTCAGTATCATTATCCCTAATTTACAGATGGGGAAACTGAGGCACAGAACAGTGCTGTGAAATGCCTAAGGTCACCCAGCAGGTCAGTAGCACAGCTGGGAATGAAAACTGAGTCTCCTGAGTCATATTCCAGTACTCTATTGATTAGGCAACCCTCTTCTTGCTCAACAGGATGTACTACTTCACTTAAGACTAAAGCAGGAAGCATTTCTTGACTAATTGGCAAAAGAAGGAAATCAGCAGCACTCCAACAAGATGTACAACAGTGGTATAGATGAGTCTTGCCTGCTGGGAGAAAGGACACTGACAAGGTGCCATCCCAAAGGCTGAGGTGCTGGGGAGGGGAGAACTACATGCACATTAGGAAGGGAAGCACAGGGTGCAAGGGGAAGCACCACTGCACTGTTTGTTAGATGGAGAAGCAGAGGATGGATATAAATGAGGGAGCAGAGGGAGTGGGAACAGCGATGGCATTAGAATGCTGACTTACAAGAAATCATTTATTCTGTAAGCAAGTATTGTGTAAATTATAAGCCCATTTCATGCAAAGACCATGTTGTTTTCCTCAGGTTTTTTTGCTTGGTGAGTCCACAAAGGCAGGTCTTTGGCTGCCTGTGCTGCGTCTGTCCTGTACATTGAGGTCTACACTTTTCACATCTGTTAATCTAGGAGTTCTCAAGATAAAGTATTGCCACAAAAATAATATCTCCTTAATTGTTACAAGAGATACAGTGTACCTGCTTAATGTTCAACAATAGGATGTTGGAATAAGTTTGGTGTTATGGTTATCTAGTTATGCTTTGCAGCACAAGCCCAGCTAACAAAACTATATTGAGCACATGATGACAGTAAGGGTATGTCGACACTTGCACCCTATTTCGAAATAGGGATGCAAATGAAGACATTCAAAATTGCAAATGAAGCCGGGATTTAACTATCCCGTGCTTCATTTGCATATCTGCGTTATGGCTATTTCGAAATAGCACTATTTCGAAATAAAACTCGTTGTGTAGACACATTATTTTGAGAGAAAATCTTTCTCTTGAAATAACTGGTAAACCTCATTTTATGAGGAATAAGGGTTATTTCGAGAGAAAGATTTTCTCTCAAAATAACGCATCTACACAGCGCGTTTTATTTCGAAATAGCGCCATAACGCAAATATGCAAATGAAGCACAGGATATTTAAATCCTAGCTTCATTTGCAGTTTCAAATGTCTTCATTTGCATCCCTATTTCGAAATAGGGTGCAAGTGTAGACATACCCTAATATATTTAACTAAGGCTATGTCTACACTAACAGGCTATTTTGAAATAATAACTCCTGAAATAACTATTTTGAAATAAGGCTATTCGTGTCACAAGCAGGAGTTATTATTTCAATATAACAAGACCATTATTTCAAAATAACAGGCTGGGTAGTGTGGATGCTCACCTTGTTATTTCGAAATAACTCCACAGTGTAGACATACCCTAGCAACACAATTTTTCAGCCTCCCAAGCCCTTATATAAGCTTCAATGATGTAGAGATATTTGTCTGGATTTGAAAAGTCAAAATAAGCCTTAAAACACAATATCACATATAAAATGACATTCAATGAGTCACTTACAGTGAGTAATATCTGGTGGGCCATAAGGGTCAGTCATGTAAATGGTGGTGGGCTTTCCAACTTTTAGATAAACTACATCTGATGTATTCTTCAAAATCGCTACTGCTTCTTCATGAGTTACTTCTTCTAAACTGTAATTATTTACCTTAAAGGAAAAATTAGAAAGATTAGAAAGTCTGGATAGATATGGATGTGATATCCATATTATCTGTACAATTATCAGTGATGGATTAAGCATTGTAGACCAAAGATGCTGCAGATTATAGAATAGTGACATTATAGAATAATCAGATTAAGACATTTTCTTGGCCCACCTACCCCCAACAGCTTACATAGTAGCTTTGGCAATCCCCAAGCTGTAGGATCATGGCTGACTGTAAAGTGTTAGATGTGCCATGTGTCTGCTTCAGTACAACATTATTATCTGGGTCATCATTAGCACAAGCATACCAAGAAATTGAAATAACTGAATAGCTAACTGTGCATCACAGGCTATAGGGACATTTATACATAGAATAAAAGAATAGTAGAACTGGAAGGGACCTTGAGAGATCATCAAGTCCAGTCTCCTGCCCTCACAGCAGGACCAAGCACTGTCTAGATCATCCCTGACATGTGTCTGTCTAACCTGCTTTTAAATATCTCCAGTGATGGAGATTCCACAACCCTTTTAGGTAATTTATTCCAGTGTTTAACCACCCTGACAGTTAGAAACTTTTTCCTAATGTGCAACCTAAACCTCTCTTGCTGAAATTTAAGCCCATTGCTTCTTATTATATCATCAGAGGCCAAGGAGAACAATTTTCTCACCTCTTCCTTGTGACACCCTTTTAGATACTTGAAAACCACTATCATGTCCCCTCTCAGTCTTCTCCTTTCCAAACTAAACAAGTCCAGTTCTTTCAGTCCTCATAGCTCATGTTTTCTAGACCTTTAATCATTTTTGTTACTCTTCTCTGGACCTTCTCCAATTTCACCACCTCTTTCTTGAAATGTGGTGCCAAGAACTAGACACAATACTCCAATTGAGGTCTAATCAGCACAGAGTAGAGCAGAAGAATGACTTCTCATGTCTTACTCACAACTCTCCTGTTAATGCATCCCAGAATCATGTTTGCTTTTTTTGCAACAGTGTCATACTGTTGACTCATGTTTAACTTGTCGTCCACTATGACCCCTAAATCCCTTTCAGCAGTACTCCTTCCTAGACAATCACTTCCCATTCTGTATGTGTGAAACTGATTGTTCCTTCCTAAGTGGAGTACGTAGCATTTGTCCCTATTAATCTTCATCCTATTTACTTCAGACCATTTCTCTAGTTTGTCCAGATTTTGAATTTTGACCCTATCCTCCAAAGCACTTGCAACCACTCCCATCTTGGTATCATCTGCAAACTTAATAATCATACGTTCTATGCCATCGTCTAAATCATTGATTTATAGAACCAGTCCAAAAACAGACCCCTTCAGAACTCTGTGAACCATTAATAACTACTTTCTGAAAATGGTTATCCAGCTAGTTAGGCACACATGTTACAGTAGCCCTATCTAGGTTGTATTTCCCTTGTTTATTGATAAGGTTATGCAAGACCGTATCAAAAGCTTTACTAAAGTCTAGGTATACCATGTCCACTGCTTCTCCCTTATTCACAAGACTTGTTATCTTATCAAAGAAAGCTTTCAGATTGGTTTGACATGATTTGTTCTTTACAAAACCATGCTGGCTGTTACCTATCACCTTATTATCTTCCAGCATCACATCACAGCATCCACTTGAGATTTAACTATTAGCATATGGTTGTTGGCAGTAAAATCCCAAACCCACATCCTGATTAGCTACTTGGATAATTGGTGATATTGCACCTGTGCATAGTTTCTAATGAGACATTTCAAATAAATGACACCCTAAAATCTCTTTGCCCATTAAATGAAATGGATAATTGGAAAATTAAGCAGCAGCAGAAGGAAGTCAAATATATGTAAGAGGCTATCTTGGAGAGGTGAGAAATGAATAGTGGCACCTGTGCAATTGGAAAGGGAGGGTTTGAAGGTGAAAAATAAGATGGCTTCCTGGAACTGTAGGTAGAAAGACACTGAAATTAGTGAGAAGGGAGCTTATTATAGACATAAGGTGTGGGCTTGATGCAGAAAAATATATCAGATGCATCACAGCGTAGCAAAGAAGAGTATAGACAAAATAGGAAAGGGAAATGTGTCAATAGGAATTACTAATCTAGATTACTCCTCCAGAAAAACCTTATGCAGGAGAAAGGGTCTTACATGTTTAGAGGCAAGACCTCTTTGCAACATAAAGATATCTCCTATAAATATTCATGTTCCAGGGAAATGAGTTATTTAAGAAAAGGAACCAAGATACATTATTAATGATTAATCATGTTTATTACAGTGGTGCCAATATATCAACCAAGAATGGGGCCTCACTGCACTAGGCATATGCATAACACAGACTAGTAGACAGTCCCTGTCCTGAAGAACTCACAATGTAACACTGACAGCCCCAAGTGAAAGAGAAATTGGCAAGGATCGGGATAGAGATTCATATTGACATAAATTTCACAGAAATGACTAGTATACAAAAGTGATTGATATTAAATGTCTCTTGCGTATTTATATACTTTAAAAAAGAGATTCAAACCCTGAAAATTCAGCTTTTGGCTTATCTATGTAAGCACTGTTCCTGACACAGTTATCCTCTTGTTCCCTTTCCCCACATCATCTGTTACATATATTCAGATTGTAAACATTATGGTGCAGAGACTTTCTCTGTATGTTTGAGATCCTACTTTATGAGGTGCTACACATTCTGACTGGGCCCCCAGAGCATTACTAGAATTAAAAATAATAAATAATCTTAGATATTGTTACCCCCTTTGGACCCAAGCAGCTAGTCAAAACCTGAGGCAGTGCAGATTTTCCCTTACAGGCAGACAGAGACCTGCGTGGATACAAGTTCCTACCAAGGGATGCGGCTGTCTGGGGATAGAAATTGGTATCCATGATCTGCAGAGCTCTACTCCCACAAACCATAACAGCCAAATCAGAAGAGCATGATGCCGCCATCCCCAGGAGTCAGCCTTCCGCGCCAGCAGTTCCTCCTGGTCATGCAGCTGTGCTGCCCTCAGTTCCACCCCTACCACGGCTGTACAACCCCAGACAGGAGACACAACTGGGGGTGGGTGATACAGCCACACAGCTGGGAAGAACTGCTGGTGTGAGACGCTAGCTCCTGGGAGCAACAGCATTATGTTCTGATTTGACCACCGTGGTCCTCAGGAGTAAATCTCTGTGGATTTGCGGATACCGATTTCTATCCATGGACTTGTAGAAGGAAAAATTGATGATGGAGTCAGAGGTAGTCCTGTTTATTTACAAAGAATGTACAAAGTCATGTTTCCATGAACCCAGAAGGAATCAAACACAGGAGATATGTTTCTTTGCTCCAAGCCTCTTTCAGCCAGCACTCAACCCAAAATCTCTCTGAGCTTTTTCTCAGGGCCATGCTATCAGCGCATTTTATTCTGGTGCTTATTTGCTGCCTTCTCTCTGCTGGCAAATCCCGGGCTTCATTTGCAACTTCGAATGCCTACATTAACCACCCTAGTTCGAACTAGGGTGGTAGTGTAGACATACCCTCAGACACCTACAGAGGAACAGTTCCAATTCCATCAATTCCTTAGCCCCCACATGTGCTATATCAATCTCCAGGAAAACCTGTTGAGCTACACAGTTCAACTTTTACTTAAACCTTGCCATGTGTCTATGATTTTGTACTCCTATTGGTTCAGCCACCTGGTTACATAAATGAACTTCTCAGTTATTTTCAGTGAAAGGCAGTTATGGTACCCAATAACTTCAACCACTTTTAAGTCAGAGTCCATAACAATATCAAATATCAAAAGATGATACTTGGATGTCACCATTTTTTTATACGAGGCAAGCAGCCAATGGCAGCATCAGGAATTAAGTTTAAGAAATTGTTCCTTACCAGATATCAGCAAGAAGAGTTTAGAGAAAGTATGTTTAACATATTGCTTCTAACTTCTATTTGCCCTAATATGCCTTACTGGTTAAGAACTTTCTAGCTAGTCAGTGCTATATGACTTTTGTAAAAACTTGAAAATAAAGTAAGGATTATTCTATAAAACCACCATGATAAACTAAAACTTTGTTTCTCCTTATCCACTAAAAGTTCTAAAACTATCTTGAAACTGATTAGAAAAATTTCTTGATGAGGGATGTGTTTTCGTTCTCAGGTATGCATGGTGAGACAAGTGCTATGTTTGTATTTATTAAAGTTTGTAATATTGAGATTCAGAGAAACCATAAAGACAGTAAATACATCAGTAAAAACAAGTGAGATAAAGTTTCACAAAGCAAACTGGTTGGGGGAAGCAAAATACAAAGAAATGGAACTGTGAAGCAAGTTCAGACTACCACTTGCAAAAAGTAAGTAGTCACAAATACTTGCAAATATACATGTAATACTTTTGCTTATGCTCATAACAAATATGTGGATAATACACATTTTATTCTCTCTAACCACAGGACTCTTCAGAAGGGAACACTTCAGTGTCTTCTGGAGACACTTGGAACACTGACTAACAGTGCTTGAAGAATAAAGAAAAAGGTTAAACAAGACTGAAAGCAGCCAACATCTCATCCCATGCATTGGGACAAAGGCTGTGTCTACATTATTAACTAGGAGTGTGATTCCCAGCTCATATACATATACTTGTGCCAGCTCAATGAGAGCTAGCACGCATATAAATCATAGTGTAGGCCACACTACCACAGGAAGCGAATACGTACCTACGAGGGTATACTGCCGTTGATACTAGCTCTAATTGAGCTAGCACACATATACGTATGTGAGCTGGAAATCACATGCCTAGCTCATACCACAGTGCAGACATAGCCAAATCTCCCAGCAACACATTCTGTCCCTATTAGGCATCTATAGAAAATGTATTGCATAGAAAATTGGAAAAATCCTTTTAAGGTGCTTAAAATGTATCCAGCTCTATCCATTACGTGTTTGACACAACCAATAATAAGTTCTTCATTCAATATATGGACTAAAGGTCTCTTTCAGATATGAGACAAGCTCCTTTTCTCCACTTCAGAATCATGAAATTCAAAGAGATGTGTGGCTTCTTGCTATGACTACCAGATAAGATCAATGATCAAACTAAAAGGACTCCATTTCAATCACAGCAGTCTTTTCTTCCATTAAATGGCTCTGGCCATGTCTGAGACAAAGATTTATCATTATATCAAATATGTGCCATTAGTGTGTACTGCACTGGAAACGGCTGCTTGTTTTTCTGTTAAGTCTTAGCCACCAGCTCAGACTTTTCCTTCCCACTTTCAGCATCTAAGATAATTGGACTGGAATGGGAAGAAGGAGAAGTGTGTAGCCTTTTGGCCAACTGGTAACAGAGTTTTTGGGCAGGGTATGTCATTTTCTGGTTTGGAGCAGAAATTGGTGTTGCCACCTCAGGTCGTTTCACAGTGCACTTTATTTATATAAAATGCAGATAAGTTTTATTTCCTCTCACAGGGATGGTAACAAATAGCACACAGGCACCTCCTTTTGCAGAAACCTCAGGTCAGGCATTATGCCATGCCCTTGTACTTCTGTCTTTCTCTCAAGGGCCTCATGGCTTATATTCAGTGCTCCCTTTTCTCCTTCAGTCCCTTTACTTTTCATCTAGGAAAGCCCTAGTCCAAGGCTGCTCACAAACACCATATGAGCTGGAAAGCTGAGCCTGAGCATCTACCTTCCTTTTGTGTCATGGCTTTGTAATACAAAAGATACTCAGATGAGTCTCATGACTTACAGAGTAACTGTACCCAGAGGGTATACAAGAGAGTTGTGTGAGTTAGAAGGCACAACTTTGTCTAGTTCTAACAGCCTAGACAAAGGAGAGTACTTTCAAAGCACACTATACCACTGGTCTCTTAGAGTGCAGTTACTCCATGGTATTTCTAACTCCCTTTCTAGCAAATTTCACCCTCGCTGCCTGTACATCAGTGACCTTTAGCATAGAAGCTTTGAGCACTTTTTACTGTAACAGGGAAACAAAAGACTCTCTCAAATGCTCCTGTTCTCAGTTTAGAAAACTGGCATAGGAACACGCTGTACCATTTCTCAATATCTCCTAGACAGCTGTATATATTAAGATGCCTGTTCTCACTCACCATGTATAACCCACGTTCACACTGATGAGAGTTATGGGTGCATGAAAGAGCCAACTAACTTTTCTAGTTTGATACTAGTAAGAAAGTGGCTATCAATAATGAAACTTAAATAGACATTTCTCAACACAAGCATGGAACTATGCATTTATTAAAACATCATGTTCTCTGACTCCCTAAACACTAACACTATGTGCATACTACACCATTTTTGAGAAAGGGTATTATCTACCTGTCTTTCTAGGAAACATTTCACCTACCATTTCCACAAAAAAGTATGCCATACAGGAGGTATCGATTATTTTAAAAGGTTATACTCAGGCTCTTCTTTCTGATTAGATACCCAAATTAATAAAGAGGGCTGTCTCCCCCACTCTCCTCCTTACCCCACCCCTTCCTCTCTCTAAGTAAAAATGACTTTGCTCCTGTTCCTTATCCAAACGGACAATGAACCTTATTTTGACAGCATTTCAATCACCCCCAAGATCACTTAAACGAAGCTGCCTATGTCCCAATGGCAGTGGAGGAGCCAATGTATGGTGATTTTCAATTTTCAAGTGGCCTTAGAGGAAAATGAGATTTGAGATGTGTCAGTCAGCAGCAAAAGAGATTGAGAGGGAATCACGAACAAATAAGAAAGCAAGGAGTGTACTGTATGGCCTATGAAGTACTGAAAAATTTGTGCAGAATGGCTGATGTAAGAACTTTGCAGTTATCACGCCATCTAAGTGAGGACATGCATGTGCTCTGGAAAGCCAGCTAAAATGAGACAGCAAATGAGTGAGGAGGAAATTGGGTGAACCCTACTGTAAAGGAGATTATCTGAGTAGCTATCTGGTGCTGAACAATTGAAAGGAAGTGAGTAACTAACAGAAGCTTAATTAATAAAAAACCTCCCATTAAAATTAGCTTCATTAGCAGCAAAGAAGTCAGTTGCCGTGGAAACTTGCAGAGGAAAAGAAAGAATACCTAGAACTTGACAGATTCCAGTGAGAAACTATGGTGTTACTAAGTGTAAGAATAAGCAGCCAGGGCCTAGAATGACTCTCCCAAGAACTGAAGTTTGTAAGTGTGATATAGAAAACATGCACTGCAAATCCTGGGCTTCCTATATAGCCACAATGCACAAGCTAGATTTCATTCATGATAATGAAATGAAGGGGCTCAAGTCCCTTGAAGTCACCAATCTGACCCACTTTGGAACACGTTGTTCCTGATGTTACCCTAAGCCTCTAGGGAACTTGTGCTTGGTCTACATGCACTCAGTACTCTGTTTCCCACACTGAGTAGAATTCAGGGCAGTAAGGTATCACCAGAACCAATCATAAGCCTGAACTCGGAGACAAAGGGGTTTAAATTTACTTTTGGTTTTGGATGCTGTTATGGAGGCAGGAGCAGAGACACAGAGAGAAGCCTGGGAGGTTGACATTCAAAATGATCTGGACAAACTGGAGAAATGGTCTGAGGTAAACAGAAGGAAGTTTAATAAGGACAAATGCAAAGTACTCCACTTAGGAAGGAACACTACATTTCACACATACAGAATGGGAAGTGACTGTCTAGGAAGGAGTACTGAAGAAAGGGATCAAGGGGTCATAGTGGACAACAAGCTAAATATAAGTCAGCAATGTGACACTGTTGCAAAAAAAGCAAATATCATTCTGAGGTGCATTAACAGGAGTGTTGTGAGCAAGATATGAGAAGTAATTCTTCTGCTCTACTCTGCACTGACTAGGCCTCAATTGGAGTTTGTGTCCAGTTCTGGGCACCACATTTCAAGAAAAATGTGGAGAAATTGGTGAAGGTCCAAAGAAGAGCAACAAAAGTGATTAACGGTCTAGAAAATATGACCTACTAGCTGGACTTACCCGGCATTGCCCGGGAAACCGGAGGAACAAAATTTAGAAAAACAGAAGCTGGTCCTGACAGCCTCCAGCTTCACCGCAGCTGCCAGTGCCTGACATCTGGCCATTATGGCAGACCCCCATGCTTTTCTACTGCTGCATAAAGCAAAATTAGATACAAAAATCACAATAGAAACTATGTCTCTGTTTTCTTCCCATGTCATGAGTCTTGGAGCCATTAAAAGCACAGTGGAAGGGAGAGACCCCAAATCACCATGGCTTGTTTCCCTACCGTTGCTGGAAGCATATGGAGGCCCCTTTTCAATAGCACAATGTTTTGCTTCCTATCAGATGGTATTTTTGCTAATTATCCTTGTAGAAGCTAATGTGTTTTTGGTAGGGAAGTAGGGGATAGGCATGCTGGGTCTGCAAATTCTCATGCAAGAGCTGAGTATAAGGATGCCTCAATCAATGGGGCTGGCTCTACTGAATCTGAGAGATTTCAAGGTGACACCTCAAATGCTTCTCTCATCTTTTTTGATGAAACTATGAGTCAACTTCCTGAGCCTGCTGGCACCTCTATAGTCCCTCCTCCAGCACCACCCCCTTGACCAGCTGTCCCTCCCATGGACTGCATCTCTCACCCCACGCCCCTCCAGGATCATCCAGTATCAAACCCAGGACCAGTGCCCAGATGTGAGGGATCCCCCCCACCTTGGATTAATTTTTCACCCACCCAGCATCATCCAGTGCTGTCCCTTGGGCCAGTGCCCCTCAAAGGAGTCCCCCCGCCGCCATGGGCTTCATTTCTCACTCACTCCCTGCAGGATTGTCCAGCCCCACTTCCTTCATCCCCCTACAATCCTGCCCTGCCCCTACTCGCCCCCAACGGTCCAGCCCCACCTCCCTACAATCCTGCCCTCCCCCCACTTGTCCCCAAAGGTCCAGCCCCACCCCCTCCACAATCCTGCCCTCCTCCCACTCGCTCCCAATGGTCCAGCCCCCCGGACCAAACCAGCCCCCAATGATCCAGTCCCCCCAATCCTGCCCCCCCCCCGGACCAGACCCCCCCCCCCACTCTCACCTCCGGGTCCCCAATGCGTCTCCTTCCGGACATATTTTCAAAGTGGCAGCTGAGCGGTAACACCAGCCCCGCCCCCTCCGCCTAAAGCAAGCCCTGGCAGTAACCCACCCACCCATTGGTCGGCCGCCAGGCCCCGAGCTAATCGCACTATTGAAGAGGGGCCTCCATATGCTTCCAGCAATGGCAGGGAAGCCGCTTCTCCCCGCACTGCCAAGCTCCGTGCAGCACCGGGGAGAGGTGTCAGTCTCTCATCTCTTCCCTCCCACAGTACCTTAAAACCTTCTCCTGGAAGAAATGTTATCCCATGGAAAGTTTGGTTGTGGTAAGTCTTATAGTGTCCAAGTTATTAGAGCACAAACATACAAACATTCTCCTTTATATATTAGATGAGGGAAGGCTGAAGGAATTGGGCTTGTTTAGTTTGGAAAAGAGAAGACTGAGAGGGGGCATGATAGCGGTTTTCGGGTATCTAAAAGAGTGTTACGGGGAGGAGGGGGAAATTGTTCTCCTTCACCTCTAATGATAGGGCAAGAAGCAATGGGCTTAAATTGCAGCAAGGGAGTTTTAGGCTGGACATTAGGAAAAACTTCCTAACTGTCAGGGTGGTTAAACACTGGAATAAATTGCCTACGAAGGTTGTGGAATCTCCATCACTGGAGATATTTAAGAGCAGGTTAGACAGACATCTATCAGGAATGATCTAGATGGTTCTTGGTCCTGCCATGAGGGCAGGGGACTGGACCTGATGACCTCTTGAGGTCCCTTCCAGTTCTATGAATCTATGATTCCCATTCCTAACAAAAGGGAAACAACACTGTAGGCGGTTACAAGATCATGAAAAGGTGTCAGCCTTGCAGAGACCTAGACACTAGCTAATATCTGAGCTGTTCTGTTCTGATTCCTAAGCACAGCACGGAAAGCGTTGCTTTGCCATCATTAACTGAAAACAGAGGAAGAACTAAAATAGGATTAATTACATAGGTGAGAAATTGGGTGATGTCAGACCATAACTTTAAAATGAGAACTGAATGATAAGGATGAGGTAATTGTTTATAGTTTGGCAATCAGGTATGAGTGAAATGCTGGCATAAAGCCAAAAAGAGTGAGTTAGCAATTTTCAGGTTAGTATATAGTGGTATGTCGGCAGATAAACAAATATAATCTGGGGTCAACACTTCAATATTCCAGGGAGTGGTCAGTCAGTGCAGAGTTGAGTCCAAAACTAGGTGAGGTCACCAGACCATAATAGTAAATAGACATAATACTCAGACTTGTTATGTAATAGCTTTGATTGATAGCCAGATGTAGCCGTTGTCAATGGACTATAAGAATAATCCTATCACAGAACGTCTAAATTGGATTGGAGGAAAAAGGAAAGTTTAAAAAAACACCCAATGAAAACAGGTTAAAGTCTGTCTAAAAAGACAGTCAACAGGCAAAAGTTAGAAAGTTGGGAGCAGGAGAAGAAGAATGAGAAGTCACAAGAAGCAACCACAGGGTGACAGCAGAAAAGGACCGTGACAGTACAGAGAGAGAGAAGACTATGGATAGTACTCATGCTAGCTATAGTATAAATTATAGCTATAAATAGGATTAATGAATATGTGTCTGTAGGTTTGGGCTAAAAAAAGTGTGTCTGTGTTGTGAACATTTCATTGTTTCATACGTATAAAGTTTAAGTTTGCTGTCGGCAACTGCATGTGATGGCACACTACAAGCAGACCACAGCCATTTAGTATTGCTCTAACTTTATGGTTTGGATACTTTTAGCCCGTACCCCAGGCTTGTGCTAACAGATTTAATTTAATGTTTTTTATTTATGTTTAGACTTATTGTATCAAGGAAGATTATTTTCTTTATTTAGTGCAAGCAATTTGTTTTGGAAGAATATGGCCTGGGTGTCAATCAGTTCCATTGGAAGGCTATGTCCATCTCCTCCCACAGGTAGCAGGTCTAAGCTGTGCCTGCAAAACTCCAGCAATTTCTGTAGGGTAAACTCCTTTCACCTTCCAAAAACAGATAAATGAGGCAACTGAAGAGAACCTGTGGTAAACCCATGCAGGGGCAACAGTGAGATATTCTTTGGGTGCCTTGGTTCTGTTTTTGGGATACCATGACCAGCAATCCAGAACACCGAGGAACAATTCCAGGTCAGACTACCAAGAGCCAGCCTCACTTTCCACTGAACTCCAGATCAGGGAGCCTCAGGATGATTCTACCCAAGGAGTGAAGGCCTTTTAAGTAATCCCACATCTATTGATTTTGCTTGTCAGTTTTATGCTGGCCAATGATTTGCATCACCCGGTAAGGAACTTCTCAACTCACATTCTGCCTACGCCTGACCTGGGAGATAACTAGATGATTTGGTCCCATTGTAAATGTTGGGAGGTGGAGGGTTTAAGGTATTGCTGCCAATTAATATTCTAGTTACTGTTTTTTCCTTATTCCTTTTCATTTTTCCCTATACTCAAAATTCTGCCTGTTGTCTTGTTATTCTGGGGATTGTGATACAGGTTGGACCTGTCTCATCTGGCATCCTTGGGACCGGACTGGTCCTCGATGAGGAAATTTGCCAGACAACGGGAGGTCCCCTGATACTACCCCCTCAGACAGCTGCTTCTCCCTGCTGCTGGCTCCTTCAGCCTGGCTGGGCTGTCTGCGGGCCAGCCCCAGCCCTGGCTCCACTGCTGGTGGAGCCCGGGCTCCTCCATTGCCCGATCAGGCTACCGCACCCCCAGCCCAGGCAGCATGTGGCCCTCGCCACTCTGACTCTGTCAGGCTGACGCAGACTCAGCCCCACTTCCAGGCGGCAGGCACACGGCTGTCACCACCACCACTGCCCAGGCTGCTGCAGCCCTGCCACCTCCCAGGCTGACGCAGCCTTGCCAGGCTTCACCTCTTGGGCTGCTGTGGTCCCGGCCCCGCTGCTGGGCAGCAAACAGTCCTGAGCATGCTCTGCCAACTGCTGCAGCTCTGCTGCTAGCAGACTTGCAGGATTGCACTGGGCTCCCACCTGCTGGCCCTCCTGCCCGGGGCTCTCTCATCCAGGAACATCCATGGTCATGCCAGACCATGGATGTTGATGAATGAGAGAATCCCGGATTTGGGAGATGCAACCTGTAATTGTTTTACTCTTTGTGTACTGGATTGCCCTTATAATATATTTTGTAGTGAGCATTTTCCCAAGGGATGGCACCCCTTGTGTGTCATGAAGTAGGAGAAGTCTCCCTTGGCTGCAAGCATCACATGCCAAGATAAAGAATGTAGGACCCATACTCCTGGGGATATAGGGAAGAAGCTTCTCCAAGCAGCAGGCAACAGGGAAAAGTTTTAAGCTACCCATGAAGGTTCAGATTACCCAAAGAAACCAGAAAGACTGAAAATGGATTATAAAATAAGGAACAATGAAGTAAGACGGCAGGCTCGAACCACAGATACAATGACAGATGACAGAGGATGCAATAAAATGGCAAAAAAGGAAGAGACTAAAGGAAGGCTACAAGCCTACTCAAAGAAGACAACAGTGATGGGAGACATAAATACTTAAAATTGCAAGGGAGAGAAGAAGGAAGAAATTCTACTTGATGTTTAGCAACCATTGCAGCATTCCTTCTTCACAGACTCATTCTTTCAAATGTCACCTCTCAGGCTGTTTAAATTGGAAATTTTCAGGTTCATCTTGAAAAATGTGCACTAGCTCTAGTAAAAGTTTTGGTTCCTCAGGTTGACCTTAGCAGTACCCGTTCGGCCAGCAGGGTAGCCCGCTGGAGTGGTCCTGCTATATCAGCTAATGTACACCCCCACTGGCCCTCCACCCTCCTCAGTTTCTTCTTACCAGACAACTCTGAAGGGGAGGTGGGCAGGATTTGGAATGGACATGAGCAACACATCTCGAAGAACAGTAACAAAGATAAGTAACCGATTTTTTTTCTTCGAGTGATTGCTCATGTCCATTCCATGTAGATGACTCCAAAGCAGAAACCGCAGGAGATGGGGTCAGAGTTCTAACCTTCCAAAGAGCAGAGGACAGCCCTACCTAGAGCTGCATCCTCTTTAGCCTGGTTGGAAAATGGTATAATGGTTGGAAAAGGTATGAACCAAAGACCACGTGGAGGCCCTACAGATATCCAGAATAGCAACCTGAGCCACAAAAGTAGTAGAGGCCTGGGCATAGTAGAAAGAGCCATGAGGAGCAGGGCCGGAATGCCAGCCAAACCATAACACTCCTTGATACAGGAGGTTATTGTCTAAGAAATCCTCTGGGCAGAGACTGGCTGGCCCTTAAGTCTCTCCATGATTGCAACAAACAACTGCGGAGACTTACAGAATGGCTGTGTCCTGTCTAAATAAAAAGCCAGGGCTCTCCTGACATCTAATGCGTGTAGAGCCTGTTCTTTACTAGAGGCATGGGGCTTAGGGTAAAACACTGGGAGAAAAATGTCTTGAGAGACATGAAAATGGGACACCATCCTCAACAGGAAGGCAGGGTGAGGGCGTAGCCTAACCTTGTCTTTGAAGAAGACTGTGTAAGGGGGGGGGGGGTTGAGTTAAGGGCCCTCAGCTCTGACACCCGCCTGGCTGAGGTGATAGCCACTAAGAATGACACCTTCCAGGAGAGGTACAGCAGGGAACAGGTCACCAAAGGCTTGAAGGTGGGGGCCTGTGAGTCTAGTCAGGACCAAATTAAGGTCCCATTGAGGAACAGGTTGACAGACATGTGGATAAAATCTGCCTAGTCCCTTAAAAAACCAATGACCATGGGGTCTACAAAAAGCATCTTACCCTGGGCGCCCGGGTGAAAAGCGGATATAGCCGTTAGGTGCACCATAGTTGATGAGGAGGATAGCTCCTGGAACCTGAGATCCAGGACATAATCTAGGACCAATGGGAACTGGGCATCCATAGGGGAAACCCCTTTCTGGGCGGCCCAGAGAGAGAAATGCTTCCATCTGGCCAGGTAGGTGGCCCGAGTGGAAGACTTCCTACTCCCTAGGAGGGCCTCCTGCACCTGCTCTGGGCAGTGCAGCTCAGCCACAGTCAGCCATGGAAGCTCCAGGCCATTAGGTACAGGTATTGCAGGTTTGGGTGGCAAAGCCTGCTGAAGTCCTGTGTTATCATATTTGGATACAGCGGGAGGGCCATCGGCCTGTCACCGGAGAAGTTCAGCAGGGACGTGAACCAGTGCTGTCTAGACCATGCCAGCGCCATGAGGATTAGGGAAGCCCTGAACTCCTGAACCCTCAGGAGCACGTAGTATACTAGTGGGAAGGGTGGAAATGTATAAAGCGGACCCTCAGGCCAGGGGGTAAGGAGGGCCTCTCCCAGGGACTCACGACCTATGCCCACAAAAGAGCAGAATCTGGGACACTGTTCTGGTGGGTTGCAAACAGGTGCAGGAGGGGAACCCTCCCCCACCTGTGGAAGATTTGGAGGGCCACATCCCCTCTGAGAGACCACTTTGTGGCTGGAGAAGGACCTGCTCAGCTGGTCTGCCAGGATGTTGAGTCCCTGGAAGGTAAGAGGCAATTGGATGAATAAACAGTTCCCAGATCCGGAGGGCTCCCCTCCGAACCTGTTTACATAGGAGACTGCTGACATGTTGTCGGACAGGATTAGAACTGTTCTGCCTCTGAGTCAGGGGAAAAAGGCCTAACACATGAGATGGACAGTCCACAACTCCCTGATATTGATATGCAGGGAGAGTTCCTCCTGTGTCCACATACCTTGGGTCCACATGTCGCTGACATGGCTCCCCAACTGGTGTTGGATGCGTCCATTACCAGCCAAAGGGTTGGAAGTGGCCTGAACAATGGGACTCTGGTGCAGACCACCTCCTCCTGGGTCCCCCAGTCCAGAGAGTGAAGGACATTTTGGGGAACTGTCACCACCCTGTTCCATGAGTGGAAGGACAGATTGTGGGCCTGTGCTAACCACACCTGAAGCGGGAGCATGCGAAGCCTGGCGGGCTGAATCACATAAGTACAGGTGGCCATCAGCATGTGCAGTTCCTGGCCATGGTCATTGGAAACGCCCGCACGACCATGATGGCTTCTCTGATAATCAGCAAATGAGATCTGGGTAGGGAAGCCACAGCCAACGGAGAATCCAGATGAGCGCCCACAATCTCTATAATCTTGGTGGGGTCAGGGTAGACTTGGCCACATTCAGGAGGAGGCTCAGTTCCAGGAAGAGGTCCCACAGCAATGTGTGCCAGTACCTGGTCCAAAGAAGGGCCCTGCACCAGCAGTCATCCAGGTAGGGAAACACCTGGATATCAGGTTCTCTCAGGGTGGTAGTGACTACGGCCATACATTTTGTAGAAACTCGAGGGGCTGTAGAGAGGCTGAAGGGAAGGGTTGTAAACTGATAATGGTCCTGGCCAACTGTGAAGCAGAGGAACCACCTGTGGTGAGCGGCAATAAAAATATGGAAATATGTATCCTTTAGATTGAGGGCAGGGTACCAGACTCTGAGATTTAGGAAGGAAATGATTGACGCCAGTGTCACAATCTTGAATTTGGCTTTGGCAATTAAGGCATTGAGATCCCTGAGGTCCAGGATAGATCGAAACCCCCCCTTGCTTTGGGGACCAGGAAGTACCAGGAGTAGAAACCCTTGCCCATGAACTCCTGTGGGACCACTTCAGCTGCTCCTAGACTTATTAGCTGCTGCACCTCCTCCTGAAGGAGATGCTCATGAGAGGGGTCCCTGAAAAGGAATGGGGCAGTGGTATGGGAAGGAGGGGGGCGAGAGGAAGGGGATGGCGTATCTCCTTCCTACTGTCTCTAAGACCTATTAGTCTGAGGTTATGGACTCCCAGGCATGGCAGACAGGGAATAGGTGGTCTAGGATCTGTAGGGGCAAGGCTGGTAGGCTGTCCTCAGGTGCACCCTCAAAACCCTTGACAGGGCCCTTGAGACTTGTTGGAGGAGCCCAAACCCTAGTCAGAAGCAGGGCAGGAACAGCGCCTATTGTTTCTACCATTCCCATTCCTTCCCCTACACTGGGAGAAGTCTGAGTGAGTGCCCTGTTGGGCAGGCCTGGGAGTGTTCCTGCCCGAGAGGGAGCACCTCTGGTGGGGGGGGGCGGAGTATGGATCACGAGGGACTTTAATATAGCCCAGGTATCCTTCAGGCCATGCAGATGATGGTCAGTCTGCTTGGAAAACAGGGAAGGCCCTTCAAAGGAGAGGTCCTGAATGGTAGTTGGAGCTCAGGAGGCACTCCCGACACCTGCAGCCAAGAGCTGTAGTGCAGTACTTCACTCATGGCCAT
This sequence comes from Pelochelys cantorii, assembly GCA_032595735.1. Lineage (NCBI taxonomy): Eukaryota > Metazoa > Chordata > Testudines > Trionychidae > Pelochelys > Pelochelys cantorii. The sequence continues at coordinate 23,659,992 of CM064326.1, forward strand.
GGTGCAAGGCCAACGCATCAGCTGCGTCTAAAGTCTCCTGAAGGGCAGCTCGGGAGACTACCTGGTCCTCCTCTGAAAAGGACTTGAACTCAGCCCAGGAGTCTTGTGGGACAAGTTCAGCAAACTTGTTCATAGTGGCCCATGTGTTGTATGCATAGAGACTCAACAGGACCTTCTGATTCACTATGCATAGCTGCAAGCCCCCAGAGACATAGGCCTTCCTTCCCAAGAGGTCTGACTTTTTAGTATCTCTGCTCTTGAGGTGGCTATCCCTGCCTCTCCGGCTGGTTCACTGCTGTGACAACCAGGGACCCCGGGGCGGGGGTGGGAGAAGAGGTGCTCATTCCCCAACTGTGGCACGAAGTACCTTGGCTCGACCTTCTTATTGGTTGGTGGGATGGAGGCTGGGGTTTCCTAGAGTCTTCATGATCTTTGTTACAGTCTTGTTAAGGGGCAGAGCCACTCTGGTGGGGGTGTCGGGCTGCAAGATATCGACCATCAGGTCTGAATCCTCCAACACTTTCTCTGCCTGGACCCCCAGACTCTGGACCAGGTGAGGAAGGAGGTCCTGGTGCAACCTTGAGTCCCTAAAGGGCATGGAAGGCAGTGCCCCACCAAGAGCCTCATCCAGTGAGGAGGAGGATGGCCCTTTCAGGCACACGACCTCTGAGTCTTGGGCCCACGAGGGGGCCTGAGAAGTTTATGAGGATGCCACCATGGAGGGCTGAACCGTGGGTGGCCCCTTCTCGACAAAGGGTCGTGGCGAAGCCTGCCCCCGAGGGAGGGACTACCCCAACGTGGGGGAGTGAGTCATCAGGGTTGCTGAAGGAGGAGCCCTGGGACCCAAGTAGACTGACTCCGGTCTATAGGGGCCCACACCCTAGCTCTGATGACAGGCCCAGGGGGTTCACTGGGTAGGGGCCTGCCGCTGAGGTGGCCAAAACTGCTGTGCTGGCGGGATGGGAGTAGGCTGTGGCCAAGGTTGCTGCTGTTGGTGTTAGGGATGTGAAGGACTAGTCGACTATCCGATAAGCAAATGCTTACTGGATAGCTGACACACTAGTCGACTAGTCACTCCCCACCCCTTACTGCCTCTACCAGAAAGAGGCAGCAAGGCTGGGAAGAAAAGGCGGTGCTTCAAAGTGGCAGTGCCACATAGAGCCCTGGGGCTGTTGCTATACTTCAAAGGTGAAAGTGCCTTTATTGACTAATCAAATAGTCAATGCAAATTGCATTGACTATTCAATTAGCCAATTAATCTAAATTTAACATCCCTAGTTGGTGCTGCAGCTGCATTGACATACTATGGTGCCGAGAATGGTGGTGGGAGTAAGAACAGTGCCACAACTTAAACCTGGAGTCCTGCAACAACCAGGCAGATTCCACCTCCGAATCAGCAGACTATTCAGAGGTCGACCAGAGCGGTGCCGTGGTGGTAGTGACCAGCGATCTCTGGCCTGAGGTGCGCTGGGCCATGGACTCTGGCTTCCCTCAGTGCCGAAGATGAGGTGGAGGCATAACGGGGCGGAGCCGACCCACCAGCCACTGAGGTTCCTGGAGGGCCCGGTGACAGGGTCGGTGAGGCCTGGAGGCTCCGCTGCCAGTGCCTGGGTCAGAGATGGAGCAAGGGTTGGTGACACTACTGGAGACAGTGTAGGGCATCTAAGTGGTTGGCACTGCAGTCGTGCAATATCCTCTCACGTCCCGTGCCAGGGTTCTCAGTGCTGTGGCTGTGGCACAGTGCCGTCTGGTGTCACACTCCTTCACTGGGCCCGGTGCCGAGGTTGGGGATGAGGTAAGCTCGATAAGGTTCCTTGTGGCCTTGAAAATGTCTGGTGTTGAGGGCTCCAGGGAGTTCCACCACAGGGATGGAGTCCTGACACAGGCTAGAGTGGTGCCAACCCAACCGCAATGGTCCAGGCGCCACTGCCCTGTGCCCTGCCTGGGGCTGCACGGATGGCATGTGCCTCAGTGGAGACCTGCCCCTGCTAGGTCTTCGCTTCTTCTGAGGCACTGGAGACTGGGATCAGTGCTGAGGGCTACACGGCACGCAAGTGGCTGGGTGCCTGTAGAACCTGTGGAACCCCTTACCAGAGGATGTGGTGAAGACTAGGACTTTAACAGGGTTCAAAAAAGAGCTAGATAGATTCATGCAGATTAGGTCCATTAATTAGCCAGGATGGGTAGGAATGGGTAGGAATGGTGTCTGTAGCCTCTGTTTGTCTGGAAATGGGTGACAGGAGAGGGATCATGTGAGGATTACTTGTTGTGTTCCCTCCCTCTGGGGCATCTGTTATTGGCCACTGTTGGCAGACAGGATACTGGGCTGGATGGACCTTTGGTCTGACCCGGTATGGCTATTCTTATGTTCTTATGCCTTGCGTACTGAAGCTGGTGCACTATGGGTCACTTGTGCTGGATCCAATGCCGGTGCCAGATGAAGAGCTACCTCCTGAGGAAGATCTTCAGGAGGGGCTCTCTTTCCTTCTTGGTGTGCAGCTTGAAGCTCCTGCAGAGCTTACACACCTCGGAGAGGTGAGCTTCTCCGAGGCACTTGAGGCAGGCTTCATGGGGATCCCCACGGGGCATAGGCTTCCGGCACTTCATGCAGGGCTTGAAGCCTTGGGGCCCCGGCATGCCTCGCCACATGTGCTGGGGACACAAAGCGAACCCCACGCCAAAGTAACTACCAGCTAATTACTAATGCTTAACAACTATTTACAACTATTTAGAATGAGATAAGAACAATGAAACTCATAATTGCACTATAAAACAACAGGTGAGAACTGCTAAGAGGTGCTTGCAGAACAAGAGCAAAGCACGTTCCAATGACTGTCATGAGCAGTAAGAAAGAACTGAGGGGGCAGAGGGCCAGCAGGTGTATATATTAGCTGATACTTCTGATGATGCATGCACACATGCACATGGAATGGACATGAGCAATCACTCGAAGAAGAAAGCAAGTTGTTTGCCTCTGTAGTATCTCATTAACTGTTTAGTTAATTGGATTACAGCTGGTACTCTGTGTGTATAGAGAGAAGGAGCACTTAACTGACTGGCTTAAGTTTAAATGGCATTTAATTGTCTTTTATTCCTTTTTACTTTAGTTTGCTTAGTTTATCAGTGGCTAAAGGGATAGGGTTCACAACAGGGGAGAGTTTGGCTGTTTGCAAGTAGTTCAAGAGTTGGTGCTTGAGTGACATCTACATTAAAGACATATATTGGTATAACTATGTCACACCACACCCCTGAGTTATACCAACCTAACCCCCCCCCACTATGCAGACAGTGCTATGTCAATGGGAGAGCTTCTCCAGTTGACATAGCTACTGCGTCTCAAAAAGTTGAATTAACTGCGCCAATAGAGCGTCTTATTTAAGTGCTATAGTGGTGCAGCTGTGCCAGTGCAGCATTTTAAATGTAGGCTGGCCCTTAGAAATAAAAAAGGAAATAAAAGAAATTGAACTGATAGACATTCGGCTATATATGTACATATAATATGACAGTTAAAAACCGATGGAACAATATGACTGTAAGACATGCTCCGTGTTGTGTAAAACCTCCGCCCAACGTAGTATAATGTAAATGTAAGTTTCAGCATCATGTGAATGTATGTTTTGTAACCTTTTGAGTTCTATAACATTCCACTGTGTCCTTTTAAGTTTGGTAAATTTTATTGCTGGTGTAACCTTTGAACTCTGTAACATTCCATCATGTGGGAAAGGGAGTGTGTGTGGAGAGCGTGTGTGGGTGACAAGAAACCGCCACGCCATTAACCTGGAGACGAAGGCCAGATGGACACAGAAGCTTGGTGGTGTCTGATAGAAGCTGCCCTAGGCATGAGAAAAGCAAATGTGAGAGCACCACATGGGAGCACCACGTAGGCAAAAGAAGAACTTGATAAACGTGAAAGAAACTAAACCTGGGCAGGCTTCTCAGTAACCGACACGGAAAAGGAACTCTCTGTACATGACAGGAGCCACCTGCACAGTTCAATAAAAAAAAAGAGAGCACACAGACAACCCATCATATGATCAGCTCAACAGCCTGGGTTCATGATTGCAGGTAGACACACTGGACCCAATATGCTTTGGCTTCTTTTGCTGTATCTGTGCAACTCTTCTCTTGCATGAGTGTATGTGTGCGTGAATGTACATGTGTGGTTAAGTCCAAATCCTTTTCCATTTAATTCAATAGCCGCATTTAATGAAATCAATATAAGTAAAACCCTGGGTTGGTCTTTAGTAACGCTCCATATGGGAGCGTTGGGGTTTTAATTGGGATTATTTTAAAATGACAACTTGATATATTCCTTACAAGTGAAAGTCTTAGACTGGGAATAGAAAGGACATGCCAGGAGGGATCATCTGAGTATAACTGATCTGGATGATGAGAAAAAGCAAAAGTAAATATAGAGAGTAAACAGACAGACTATACGGTTAGGCTGGTGGGTATTGGGGGCTGCCAAAAGCATGTCTCTGGTCAGTGGGCAATCACAGCCCTCACTGAAGCTAATGGGAAACTACCTTTCTTTCAGTTTAGAGATGAGGAATATGTCCCTTTGTTTAGAGATATCTGAAAGAATAGAAGCCATTGAGCCCAAGACACTAGACCATGTAGCAAGGCCTGACTAACAACTAACCCGGGGAGAATAAAAGGGGTTTCCCGAGGATTGATTCCAAACACAGGGACTGGGACACTGAATGGTGCAGCTGTGTGGGGCTGTGTATGTGAAAGATGCAGACAAGACCAAAAAGCCAACAGAATGCCAAAAAGCAGTGAGTGTGGCCCTGGGAAGTAGGTAAGAGAACACTTTTTGTGGGTCCAGGCTAGAAAGCAGGCTTGAATTTTTGAACAAGAAAACTGCCTCCTGTCTGGGGACACAGGACTTTGTGTATATACTTAGTAAGTAAACAGGGTTGCACCACACAAACACCTGACTCATATAATCAACTAGAAGATTTATCTGGCATTGCTTGGGTCCTTAATTCATTTTAGTTGTTTGGAAAATAAAATGAAAATGTACATGCTTCATTTAAATCATTGCTCTAGGGTGGGGTTGGAGGTTCAGTATGAAGGCTGCCCCAGGGAGAGAGGACTACCTCAGACCTCTTTCACTGTAGCAGGTTGGGGCCAGGTGAGAAGCACTTCTCCATGGCTACTGCAGCTCCAGCAGGTATGGCTGGGGGAGGGGTATCTGTTGCCCAGTGCTTTTTATATATATATATATATATATATATATATATATATATATATATATATAATTTTATTCCAGGGTGTAGAAGTTGAATTTAGGATGATCAGAAGATGCCTGCTTTCCTATTCCAGCTACAGAACATATCAGCCTAAAATATGACAGAAGCCAATAATTATACAGAAAAGAAATAATATTTGGGAAAGAGTCAAGCATTGTCTCTTGCTATAGAATTATGCCTTAAACTATAGGGCAGAGATAAATTTTAAGTTAATAAGAAAACAAAATGTTCAGTGACCGTTTATAACATATTGAAAGTTTAAAAGAAAGATTGGCCATACAGTTGAGCAGGACATGTAGATTTCAGAAAAATTAGACTTTGGATGAATTATTCATTATTTGAAAATAATGATGTATGTACAGTAGGATTTACTATTTATTGTCAGAAAAGAAGAAACAAAAGGGCAATGTGAAAGGGCATGAGTCCTCTGCTAGAAAATTGGAGAGCTCCAACTCGATTGCAAATTAACTATTTTCATTTTAATTGTTTCTGTTACACCCTGGAAGATTTGTTAACACAAGATTGCCTTAGACAGCCTGCTGAAAAAGGAAATATAGAAAGGGAGAGAGTTTAATTTAGTTTAAAGGCAAGTAACAGAGGACATGATTGGCAATACAGAAGGAATAATTAAGCAAGGGTACATCTACACTAGCCCCCTAGATCGATCTAGGGAGGCTAATGAGGGTGACCGGAATTGCAAATCAAGCCCGGGATTTAAATATCCTGCGCTTGATTTGCATGTTCCCAGCCGGTCGCCATTTTAGAAATTGACTAGCCCGAAGTAACTGCCCGCGTCTACACGCGGCAGTGAAACAGGATTCTGATTTAAAGCCCCTAAATCGAATTGGCTGGTAAACCTCATTGCAGGAGGAATACCAGCCAATTCGAGTTAGGGCTTTAAATCGGAATCCCGTTTCACTGCCGCGTGTAGACGCGGGCAGTTACTTCGGGCTAGTCAATTTCTAAAATGGCGACCGTCTGGGAACATGCAAATCAAGCGCGGGATATTTAAATCCCGGGCTTGATTTGCAATTCCGGTCGCCCTCATTAGCCTCCCTAGATCGATCTAGGGGGCTAGTGTAGACATACCCTAACAGTGAGCACAATTTTATGAAGTTTTAACTAAAAAGGAATCCCCAAAGCAGGAACGTAAGGAAATTCCAGCAAAGCACATTGTACACAGTATGTTGCAAGTGCTGCATGGAATTGAATAAGAGAAAAAATGGAGGCAAATAGGGAGGAGAAAAAAAGGGTGCAATAATGAACTAGATATAAAACTAAAGGTGCATGGGATATCATTGAAAGGTAAAGCAGAGTCTTTAATATCTGCATTTTGGGAACACAATGCTTGCTTTTTCAAGTCAGATTTCCTCTCACAGCTGCCTAGAGCATGGACCTTGTGTTTCTCTGATAAATGTGAACTTCTGTTTTTCGCTTGCCACTTTTAAAAAAACACCCACCAGTAGTTTGGTTTGCACTTTAGTTATTGATGACCTCTGCATGGTAATAATGTAAAGAAAATTAAAAATTCTGGCACAAGTGACCATTCAAAGCACAGACAAAAGTCAGATTTTTAAGACAACTAATCTAAAAAAAGAAGAAAGATAAATGTACTCACTAGATATGGGATACTGTTAAAATAGGAGCTGCCTAATAAGGATGCCCTCTTGTATGGGTTTCACAACAACAACAGTAATAATAATGGTTAATACATTACATCTTGGAAGTGCAAAAACACATGGCTAGTAATTGGGATTTATAAAATGCAGGGCCATCATAGAATCGCTAAGAGCTCATATGGTATCAAATTGTGTTCATTTTTCAATTTTGGTTTTGGTTTTATGGGAGCTATATTTTGACGTTTAAAACTTTATTTAATGCATTTTACTTGAATTTTTTGGGTAGTGAAAGTGCTTTGTGCATATAACTATCATCAGATAACAATGCAAAACAAATCAAGCACTAATGAGTATCAGAAAGATTACAGATTCTAACAAGTTACAAAAAGAAATTATGGGAACTGCAAAAATAGAGAATGAACATAGAATTGAGCAGAAAAATACAAGAAATGTTTGAGTATATAAGAAACAAGAGATCAATGAATCAGATGACCAGGGTAATGTTCTATTGACAGAAAAGGTAAAATGACTGAAGGAAAGTAACGAATCTTTCACTCATTTCTCACAAGGCAGAATGTGAGGACATAAACTGACAGTTACTTCAAGGAAAAAACATTGAAAGTGATCAAGAACATCCACAACATGTTATGAAAAAATGAAAAATGTATAAAGACTAAAAGGACATCACCATCAGCAATCACTTTGGGGGAAAAAGGCAGTAAAAGTCTCACTGCGATACCACGTGGGGCGTGCTACAGACCACCAGGACCCAATCTGGATATGGATAGAGACCACTTTAATGATTTTAATGAAGTAAATACTTCTGGGAATTGTGTGATTATGGGATTTAATTTTCCAGAAACAGACTGCAGGACAAGTTCTGCTAATAACAGTACAGCTCATATTTTCCTGGATATGAGGGCTGACAGATTCTTCACCAAATAGTTTCTGAACCAACAAAAGGTGTTGCCATTTTAGCCTTGATATTGGTGATTAGCGAGGCCCTCCAAAGAACTGGTTTAGGAGACAACCTTGGTTTGAGTGATCATGAGCTAATTCAGTATAAACTAAATGGAAGAATGAACAAAAATAGATCAGCAACTAAGGTCCTTGATTTAAAAAAGGCACTCTTTAAAAAATTAAGGGAATTAGTTAGAAAAGTGGACTAGAATGAAGAGCTCAAGGTTCTGAATGTCTGGGGGCTTGAAACTAATTGAAGTAAAGCTGCAGAAGCTAGCTGAAAGCAAGGGGGAAGAGTTGCAGACCAAACTGGGTAAGTGTCTCAGTCAGGCAATTCAGAGAAAGCAGAAAGCCTACAAGGAATGGAAGATGGAACAACAAGGAAAGCTACCTTTTGTAGTTCAGCACATGTAGAGAAAAAAATGAGAACTGTCAAAAGCTAAACAGTTAAACTTTGCAAAGGAAACTAAAACCAACAGTAAAAGCTACAAGCTAATATATCTATGGGAAAACATATCAAAATACCAATATTCATTCAATGTGGTGCAAACCTGGAAAGAAGTAATGATCAAAGAGACCTGGGGTGGAGGTAAATATTTAATATTTATATATTATTAAATATATTAATCTCAGATTCTGAGTAACACTGATGCTATCTGAAACGCACACACGAGATTCCCCACACCGGCTGCATCTACATCTGGAACACAATAACTTAACCCTAGCAAAGATAAAAGACACTTAGCTTAGCCATGGGTTTGCAGTGTAATTAGGCACCAGAAAAGGCCAATGCAATTTTTAGCCACATACCCACCAAAAAAATAATGTAATAAATCCATTCTATGGCTGCAATTCAAGAATGAATTTTAGCTCGGTTATTTAGAGTCAATCATGTGCATGGACATCAATGGAACCTAACCCCACAAATAAGATTCTGGCCCCACTAAAATTAATGACAAAATATCCACTAACTTCAACCGGGTGAGGATTTCCCCCATAAAATTCATTAAGTAAGGGCATGAATGGATAGAAATTGTTCACAGTGCTTTGGTGAAATTGAAAATATTAAGGAGAATTCCTCACAGTAAGATCCATAAGCATGTGGACCAGTCTTACTATATTGTAGAAAACAATCCTGCACTGACTGGTAGGAGGAGAGGATGATTTACCAGCTCTTTTCTTTTTTCTAACTTCAATAATTGTAAGAAAATTGAAAAGTAGGATTGGCCCAGGGCAATCAGTTTAACCTAGAACCTTGTTGTAAACTTCTCCAGAACTTTTGACCTGGTATTAGCAAGCAACCAAATGTAGGAAGTAAAATATTTGCAATTACTGCTGTGGGTACAAATACTTTGCTATGAGTTAGAAGATTATCAAACTAATGAGACTCCTTGGCCCATCTTCATAAAAACAAGTAGGGTTTTTCAATGCAGGTTGAATTTCCATGGTCCTGAAGGAGGGAGTTCGCTGGACCAGGGGAGGTCAGCCCCTCTGCTGATGGATTCTGGGCTCTCCCAGGTTCTGTCAGCAGATCGCTAGATTCCTCTGTCCCCAGGCCACCAGGAATCAGCCTGGGGCGCCAGGGCTCTTCAACCTCAGGATCACCAGGGTTCTGCTACACTGAGGCTGCTGGGGCTCTGCAGTCAGCTGCTCCCTTCTAGGGCTTCTGGTCCAAGGACTCTCTGGTCTGGCAACATCCATGGTCCAGCAGGACCACAGATGTTGCCGGACCCGAGAGTTTAGGACAGGAGAGGTTCAACCTGTACAACTGCAGTCTCTAGCAGATATATTCGTATACATTATCACTCTCACCATAAGAAGTCTGTCTCCAACTTGCAACCTTCCATCTTTTTGTGCTGCTCCTCCATCAATAATCTTAGTAACATAAATGCTGTTGTCTCCAGCGATGTGTTGGTTTCCCACCCCTCCTGCAATACTGAAGCCCAGACCTGGAAAAGTAAAGAAAGAAATGCTTGTTCACAATACCAAACATACTATTAAAGAAGAAGGCAAGGGCACTATGTATTTTCATTAACCTTTTGGATAGTTTTTTATAGTATTTACTGATAGTAAATAGTATACTATGAAACTTAAGGGGGTCTGTGCATTTTTACATTGCACTGCCAATATTTCCTGGAAGATCACTCACAGAAATAGGTAAAGAATATATTGCCACATTGAATCAAGACTAGTGGCACAGCTCAGAGTTTCCATTGCAATCTCCACCAGTACCCAGTCTGGAAAAGCTAATGATACAACCAGCAGACCAGTTCAGTGATGAATCTTGGTCATGTGGCACCTGAGGCGCATTGCACATATGATAATAAGACCACCAGTAGTCCAACTAGATTGATATCTTGTCTCTGACAGTGGCCAATACCACCAAGTGGAATAAATCTTAGGCTAGGCATTTAAGGAATAATATGCCATCGGGAAAAGTTTTTTTTTCTGACGTTAAGTACAGTATTTGATTATACTGTGAATTATGGGTTTTTATCTGTTGTGTTTCTTGCTGGGCACGGAAATAAAACTCTCAATATTCTTGTTGTCCCTAAAAACAGCTTAATGCCAGGGATGGAGAGAGAGAAAAGTACAAATCCCTTGTAGAATGTATAAGCTGTTCAGTTATCACAGCGAAAAGCATAGAATAGGTAGGGATAAAGGAAAAATGCCTCTTTGAACTTAATTCTGGTTTGCATAATTATTAGCACTCAGCCATTACAGGTATACGAAAGATTAGACTGATACACCTTGACGTACATGTAACTTCCGTTTAGTAACCTGTGAAATTCCTAGATGAAGAACCACACAAAATATCTCAAAATTCTGGAGTATTGTCAATAATGCATTGTAATATGATTAGGAAATGATAATGTAAAGTACAGAAAAATATGTAGAACAGCAAGGGAAAATAAACAGACATCAGACTTCACCTTTTACTTATCTTCTCTCTACTATTATTTTTTCACATTCACATATCACTGCTCTCATTAGTCCTAAAATGTTATTTCCCATTTTGTGAAACTGTATGACAATATATCTATGGTTTCTTTTTTCAAAAACATCTATTATAGGCTCCCCAAACAATTCATAACAGCGGTTTGCTTTTCTTAGAATCATATGTCTAATGAGAACTTCCAGCTGAACAAGCTGTTATTGACAATTGCTCATAAGGTGAGATTCAGAGACATCCCAACCTTAACTACTGCTGCAACAAAGAAAATAAATGCAAATACTATCTTAGTTGTATATCACTCATTCTATTTTCAAAATGTTTTGTATTCAATAGTCATAAAAACAAACATTTTAGTGATGACTGGAACTTGACCTGGAGAGGTACAATACAAAAAGATTTGCTCCCTGACACTTGGTAGTTTATGATTTTCACATGACTTATTGCTTGAGCAATAAAACTCATTGATGTTACTGCTAATACCAAAAGCCTTTGTCATCTGTATGAATGCAGAGATGAAGTTTTATAATGAATTAAATAGGTTGAAAAAGAAATTATGTGTCTCCTCTCCTAGTATTTTTAAAAGTTGTTCTCTCTTTTGAGAAACATGCTGTAAAATAATGTAACAGGCTAATTAATGGGGACTTGCAAAATGATAAATTAGAAAGAGAAAGCTCAGGAATAATATCTGAAAGCCAATGAATTTTAAATGAATGATGATAGTTTTTAATTATAAACATAAAATTAATTTAGAATTGTGGAATTTAGAATTAAAATAAAGTTGTATCTAATTTCTGAACACTTTATATTTCTGTGCTGCTGTCAAGACAATAAGAAGGTCTTTATGATTGGGGAGGGGAACATGATTTGCTTTCCTGAATCATTTTTTGTCACCAAGGAGAAACAATGCAGGAGACAAAAGAATGTCTTCTATAAGAAAACTTCAATGGCAAAAAGGACTTTGCCCCAAAAAAACTACACTGGGGCTACTGCCTCCTTTGATGAGTTATTTATTACACACTGGATGAAAAAAAATGCCTGGTAACATAAGCATCTGGGACTAAATCCCAGGTCTGCAGAGCATGAGACAGGTGATGTTTTCAAAGTGTCAGAGGGAGCCTTGTGGAGAAAAGATGCTGCAAGGAATGCCACCAAAGAGACCCAGAGTAATAGTATCCTGCAGCCCTCTGATTGGCTAAACACTCTATGTAACCCTGGAGGATGCCCCAAATAGTTGTGTGGGCTACAACACAGACTTCAGGACTGCTGTGACTCCAGACCTCACCTTATCTCCTGATTTCTGATCCCAGCCTGACTTCAGCCTGATACTTTCTCTAATCTCCAGTCTCCAACTCCAGCCAGACTCTGACCTTGACTCTTGCTTCCTGATTCCAGCCTGGTATCTAGCACAATTACTCATGCAATAGGAGGTCCAGTTCCCTGATAAACTGCAGAAATCAGAATAGGATAAGGCATGTCCTAAACAAAGTGGGGAATGGAACTGGGACTCCTAATGTCTCTAAAGAAGATAACCCCTTATGCCCTATCCATGTGAGGAGGAGACAGCGGAGACCCAGTAATGGTGCTTGAACTAGGCTAATAGTGCAGAAGGTGGGTGCTGAAAGCAGCCCCTCAATCGGTGTGACAAAGAGTTGTGGAACCGAGGACAGAGCCCTACTCCCTGTGGTATGGGTTATGAAAGAAAGGAAGGTCTGCACTGGACATGTTATTTACAGATAATTCCCAAGTGATCAACTTAATAGAGTTTCAGTCTAGTTAAATCAAATTTTTAGTGTCCTGTATTTCTTTCTGCAATGTCAGGGACGATGATTAAATTCAAGAAAGCCAAAGTAGTGACAATATTTGTATGAAAGCCAAGCAATTCAAAATCAGTGTTTATGCCATCACTTTTTTTTGATTGGGGATGAGGACTAGGAGGGGTTGCATAGTAACTTGGGGTTTAAAATAAATTCTGAACCAGACATAGAGTTGGAGCAAAACTGAATTAGCAATAATGATCCATAAAACCAACTGTCAGGGAAAACAACGGCTGCAAGTCTTGGGAAAGATATCTGGACAGAAGTGACAGGACAAAATGATACACTGAGATTGTGCAGCATGAGCAGTGACAGCCTGTAAATTTGGTATCCCTCACGTCCCCCCCCCCCCGCCCTTTTTATGGTCTAAATTGATAACCATGTACATCAATTTATGTCTAAAGGAAGAGATTAATGACAACCTTATAAGAACTTTGCTGGCAATTTTCTGAAAATGTAAGTTTAATTGATAATATCACAAAAACTGTTTACAGAACTGAGATCAGAAAGCAAAACCCTTATTCTTGGACATTTTCAATTCAGAAATCATTTGAGTGTGCAGAGTAAATGCTTTCATACAAAATGACTAATATAATTTTAATGCGTCTTCTAGTTTTGATTAAGCCAGCATTTACATTTATTTCGTATGACGTGTTGCATGAATGCAAGTGCGGATACATGTTTCAAGTGTATCACCGTGTTGGCAAGAATACAGACTTTGATCATAGATGGGTTTCATTATAAATCTTGGTTACACTGGGACCACTCTTACAGGTTGCTTATTGATGCTTTATTAACTACAGACATTTTTAGCTTGTCCCTATATAATATAGAAAATAATGGGTGTGAACAGAGATATAGGTCATCTGCCTCCTGGGGGCGGGGGTGGGGACGGGTATTTCATGCTGCTGTACCTCATCATAGGGGTGCCCAGACCTAGGAGGAAGTGACTACTTTAGCCAGTGAACAATGTGTGTGGGGGGGGGGAGAGGGGAGGGAATAAAGAATTACCATGTCACAGATGGACGCCTCACTCATTTGATGCAATCAGGTGCAGCTGAGCCCAGTTAAGCTCAGAAATGCCACATCCACCAATGGTGGAGAACTTGTTGGGGCCAATAGAGAAACAGTCCCCCAAAGGAGGGAGACATTAGCAAGATTAACAGGTAGCTTCTCCCCCTGGGAATCTCTGACACCATTGGCCAGCTGGGGGAGAGGGATGCTGATTGGCCAGCATTCCCCAACAGCTAGGGTTTAGCCAAATGCAGGGCCATGTGAAGCCTCTTTCATCTCCAGTCCAACTCAAGCTAGGAATGGGAACATGGCCTGACAGATGCTGCAGGTCTAGTCAATCATCTTTTTATGGAGTCAGCAAGGAATTTTCTCCCATGATCAACTGGCAGAGGACCAGGGAGGGTTGTTTTGTTTTATTTTGTTTTGCCTTCTTTGCAGCACCTTCAAGACATAGTGTCTTGAGCAGAAATGTTCTTAGTACTAAGATACTGAGTTGCAGTTGTGTATTTGTTGCAACTTGTGGCCTGTTTCCAGTGTGGGTAACAGAATAAAATCAATAGTCTTAGCAGCAAAAGACCTGGGATTTTGGTTTGGACCTTAGACTCATGTGATGGGATAAAACCTAGTGGCCTCCACAGGCCAAGGTGAGAACTTGATGGACTCACAAGCCGAAGACTCCATTCTGCTGCTACTTCTGTCTATGTCATGGGGGAGAAGAGGTAGAGAGATCAGAAGTGTCTAGGGCTCAGCAAGAGCTAAATCCTGTGGGGTGGTCAGATAGACTGAGGAGCACCCACCCCACATTATGGGTTGTATGGTAAGGAGCCCTGTAACCTCCCACACTGGAACCAATTAAATACCTGGCATAAAAGCATATGGGTGAGGGTGAGAAGTTTCTCCCTATACAAATGTTTAATAAAAGTTTACAGTCTGTCACAATTTCATGCATCTGTCCTCATTTTGCTGCTGTGTTCACATAAACTGAAGTTGAGCAAACAACTGATTTTCTAGTTTGGTGGTATCTGAAAAAAATCACTTTGGAATTTACCAAATCAGAAATAATTCAGAATTTTCAGGGAACTGAAAAAATCCATTTCCAAGGGAGGGATCTGAATCTGCACCTCTCACCACTCAGGTGAGCGCCCTACCCACTAATCTGTTATTGAAAATGACAACAGCAGCAGAAGCACCACCACCTTTACCCCACTACATCCTGCAGCTATTTTGTGAACAGCTTAAATCCATTGTTTTCAACCTTTTTTCATAAGTGAAACCACCACAAAAATTTCATTTGGAGGTATAGACCGCTTTAGAACATTTTAGACAGAGTCTGCAGACTCCCCGGAGTTTCATAACAAAGGAAAAGAGTGTGATTTGCTGATATGAAGCCTAGATAAGTGAGTTCTGGAAACATAAATGCTATCCTGTTAATTTACCATTAAGGCTTCTAATTACATGCATAGCAGAGAAAACCTGTTAGTATAGGACAAAGACCGTCATGGTAAGGAGTGTGTTTCTTGTCCCATCTCTTCCTCTAATCTCTGAGCTCATCATCTTCTGACATGAAGGGCAGAGGCTGCAGTGTGCCACCTCTCCAAAGTGAAAGACTGAGGAGAGTAGAGCGGAAAAAGGGTAGAGTCTAATGTTACCAAATTGAGACTTTCATTGGCTGTTATGCTGCTTATTCTGCATAGGAGGAGGAGGAGCTATGGATCCATTTTGAAAACTGGACCAGACAGTGAATAAGATAACACAATTGAAAACTAACAAACCCTCCAAGGTGAGGGTCCAATTCAACCTGGTTGTAGAGCCTAGCTTGGCTTCCCATTGACATTCTCCATCATCTGTCTCAAAAGCAGCTACCTTCAAAGCCTTCCCCAGAAGTAGGTGTAGAAAGGAAAGAGGAAAAAACTGAGATGAAGTTAATCCCCTTGTCTGTGTCTACACAGCAGCATTATTTCAGAATAAGTGACATTATTCCAAAATAACATAGAGCACATCTACACAGCAAGCCATTATTTAGAAATAATGGAGAGCTGGATGACTTCTTATTCCAACTCATGGTAACCCTCATTTTACGAGGAGTAAGGGAAGTCGAAGGAAGAATGTTTTTCCTTCGACTTCCTGCTGTGTAGACAGCGCCAAAAGCCAAGTTAAGCTATTTCGACTTCAGCTATGCAATTGATGTAGCTGAAGTTGCATAGCTTATTCCAACTTTAGCCCAGCTGTGTAGATGTACCCCTTCAGACCAGAGAAGGTAATGCTCCTGCACCTAGTTGCCAAAAGCATTGCTAATAATATACTCCTCTGCAACATCACTCTAAGCTTATGGAATGTCATCATTCTATATTCACTTGCTTGTTCTGAAAGGCAAAGTTATATCAGTCATACATCAATTAAGTTGTCAACATTAGTGTGATGTATTCTTATAAAATGGGCTTCTAGTTCATCAGATTCCACTTAACTGAGGAAAAGAACACTGGTAAACTAACATGAGGTAATTTGATTGATACCATTTGACTGATTAGATTTGACAGATACCACCATTATGGAAGCAACATAAATAACTAGAGCCACAGAGACACAGCTAATTGTAAACAGTGTACTGCAGAAAAAGAAAAAAAAAACCTCATTTACTATTTCTCTTAATCCATTAATTCAAGCATCAATGACCACCTCATTCCATGTTGTTGTGACAAGAGAAATACCATGCTTTATGGCATGATAATAGTGGTGGGATGGGGCTTGTTAGGTTTGCAATTACTATATTTTTTGTGATTGCATTATTGACATATAGGTTGCTTTTTTGATTCCTTTAGCTATTTTAGTCTGGGGAATTTGCTTACGAAAAATTAATTACATTACAAAGTTAATTCAGTTTTTTAAATAAATTAAATTCAATGTGTTATAGGCTTACAATGTGAAGTTTAGAGAATGGTTCTGCTCTATAAATATTTTAATTTTTCATCCAGCATGATCCACATACTAATTCCTGAGATACTACTAACCTCAGCCACAGTAAATGTCACTTGGTCTTGGTCCTCATACTGAAGTATGTTTATACTGCCCTTTGTTTGCATTTGTTCTTATGAAGCTCTTTCCATCCTGGCTTATTTGACATTTTACTTCAATAAAAGTTACATAAATATAATGTAGCTAAATTTGGTATCCACAAATGTTAAAAAATTCAGTTTAATACATTTTATAGTTCACAAAATATTTCACCAGAGCTTGTGGTATTCTCAAGAGCGATCTGCTTCTACTGCCATCTCTAATTCCCACATCAGACTTCCCTTGACCATTTGAGAGGGCTCTTTGTGAAATTGACAATTGGGAAAGTATAACTGAAAAAAACATCTAATTGATCCTATCACTATGTTTCTTTCTAAGGTTCTTCTCTTAACTCAAAAGCATAAAGTATCGTCCTTAGTATCTGACATATATATGACACATGTAATGATCTTCAGCTATTTCTCAATTTGAGGCAGATCAAGACAGATGTTCAATGCTTATAATTGAAAAGGACGCCCTTTGAAATTACCATTATATAGAAAAGTGATAGTTTGACTGTATAATAGTTGAAGATATTAGTTTATTAACATTTTCAATTATTATACAATTGTTCTACTTTTTTTTTCACTCTTGGCCATATAATCTATTCAGATGAAGAGCTAGGTTGCCTCTGTGTGTCTATATCTTTCTCTACTGCTGAGCCAACACACATACTTACCAGAGTTTAGACCCAGAGTCTTCTAAAACTTCAAGCTATATGCTGACCAGTATAAACAGCTATGCTAGTTTGAACCATAGGGTGTGGCCAGCCAGTCTGTGGGAGGTTTTGCAATAGCCGCTTTTGCAGTTGCAGATGGGCAACAGAGGCAATGCACAAAGTATTTTTGAAGGATTAACAGGGAACACTCTACAGCCAAGATTCTCTTCCTTGAAGAGATTGGCCTGTGCCTAGCCTGAGCAGGGATAATGCCTCTGATCACAGCTCCTTAATTCCAAATTGTTATACATACACTGAACATGTTTACTATGGAAATAACAGAAACTCTTCTTATAATCACAGAACCCCACAAACACCACAAATCCTTTTGTTGCAGAGCCATTTTTTAGAAGAGAGCCAGACTTTAGCTATAGCTCCTATCAGGTGAAAACTATATTTTCCACCTCATTTGTTGATCCAAAGCTTCCACAATATAATTATTAATTAAAGATGTAGGGTTCTGCAGGGCTCCATCCTATCATTCCTCTTTAGGTACACGAGGCTGTTGTCGGGGCTGCTTAGGAGACAGGGTTGAAATGTATTCAGTAGGCTGATGATACATTTCAAATATAAATTTTGACCCAAGTGGAGCTGTCAATAGCATTACTTTTCGTCTGGAAGAGGCGACCTGGCTGAGCCAGCTAAGCCTATGGTGATGTCTCTGGTTGAGTAAGCAACCAGGAAGAGAAGACAGGATAATGAGTGAGAGGGTTCATAATCTGTCAGCCTGGTTGATTCCTAGCTGCTATTAGTACATCTAGTAGAAGCTAAAGTGAAGTCAGACCTTCTCCATTTCAGAGGCAGACCTTGAATTTTTATCTATGCCTTCATCATCTCAAGATCAGATTCTTGCAATGGCCTCTGCCTGAGGTAGCATCTTATATCTGTGCTGTTTGCTCAGTGGTGTTTCTTCCTCTGACAGCTGTAGCATGTCCTGTGTGGATCAGAGGAAGACAAATTACATACACTATGTTGTGTGTTACAGACTTCTGGACATAAGAAGCTCATCTTAAGTATCCAAGGACCATGACAGTTCAAATCCTGGGTGAGCCCTCTCACAAGGAACAAGCTTTCTGGGTATGTCTAGCTCAGTTTCTCTCCTCTGCTCTCTGCATATGTGTACAAACAATCCCATCCCTCCTCCTCATTGCTTCTCTCCCTGACTCTTGATGTAAAAATCAAATGCCGCAGTGGAGTGCACATAGGTTGTGACAGCCAGAAAGGAATTTGCCTGCAGCAGAGATTTATTTGCCATTTGGACTAGAATAAATGTTTGCATTTGATTTGGGAGGAGGTACTATGACACAAATACTGACACATCTTCAAATATAGTAGCGAGAATATAGTAAACGGTAAGATTACAGATACAGCAGATAATGTATAGTATGTGCATTATCACAATAAAGGCTAATCTTTTTGTGATCCTGATAAAGGCCTGAAAATACATTATCACATTATTCTATCTAAAAAGTAAATGTTCAACACCCATAATAATATTTCTTATCTGCTGTTTTGCCTTCAATTTGGCTGTTAAGACTTTTAAAGAATATTTCCTATAATGGATTTTTACATGCATATACTTACTGAAAAAGATCAGAGAAGGATACATTTAGATACTGTTCAAGTGTCAGGATGCAGAGAATTTTAAGACATGTATGACATTTCTCATTTAATGTTGTTTAGTCTCTATAACTTACATTTGTCCAAATACATCTGAAAACAGAATACAAAATTGTATTTTCTTCTGAACTACTCTGTCATTTTAAAGAATATTTGAAAACTCTTGTGGCTATAAAGAGGAAATCAATGCTCCTAATTATTCATAATTAGCTGATTTTGAAAAGGAAGATAATTAATAATGACTTGCATCTCCCTAAAAACCATACATCAAAACATACTGTCATATTTCTACTAGCACACATACTATAAAAGAGAGAAAATCATTTCAGGCCTGACTTGTACTGTTACTCTGTGAGTCATGGCAAACATTTGAGTCAATGTAGCATACCGTACTGATCCTACGCTTTTCACATGAAAAAGCTTAATCACTTGCGGTAGGGGGGAGAACGACATACCTGCAAGATCAACCTCGTAAGAATAAATTAATAGCCCATTAGGACCTGATTTTTTGAAAGCTGTAGCCTAAAGTTTCCTGTCAATTTTTTCTCTTAAATGTGTGTGTCTGCCCTTGCAATTGTACATGCAAACTGGCTCCCTGCATGTGCATTTTAACAGACACACAAGAATATGAATGGGCCTTAGACCTCAAGCTTCTGAGACTCAAGTAACGGAGGCATAATTTCATCATCTCTACTCCTGAGATTCAGATCTCCCAAAATTGGGGTTATGAATTTAAAGACCGCAGGAGACCAAGTTATCCCTGTTGGTTAACCCAACAATTAAGTACTTAAGAACATTTTCCTTTATTGCACTCTTATTTTAATTACAATATTGGCTCAAAAAAGAGTTAGAGCACAAAACTAAAGGCTAGAAATTCTTACATTTGCCCTTCCCTTACTATTGGCTCTCGCATTTACTTCCTCTGTGGCCGTGGCCAAGTATCAACTCAAAAAGAAAATTATTCACTGATTTTAAAGAATAAAACCATGTAATACATTTACTTGTTACTGGTCAGTGACTGCTTAGAACAATATATTAACTGTTTGTTGGAATTTATAGAGTCCTTTTTAATAACTGGTACATAAAGAAAGAGTTTCTACTTGTGTCTAATAATAATTACTTAATATCAATACATTTTCTTAAGAATTTAAAGCAACAGAAGTAGTTATATGTATAGCAAAGTGAATATATTTAGGCCTAGATTTTGTCCCTGCACTTATTCAAGCAGAAGTGATTCCAGACTTATAAAAACACCCTTTGGGAGATACAGACAGGAGAAATGCCACATTCAGTGAATCATGCTATCCTGCCTGGTGAAATGCTACCCTTCCCACAGATATAACAAGGTTTCAGGTGGGCTGGTGTTATCTGGCAATGCTTCCTTATGATCTCCTGGGGTTCTCTGAGGATTTGTAGTGGAACCTGCAGGTGTGCAGTGAAAGAGGAAGTCCTGTTGGCCTACCTTCTGCCCCCAAACAATTTGGATATAATCTAAAAGGTGAGGATTTGTATTCCCTTCAGTAGCTCCTCCACACCACTCCCCAGTATCACTGGGCCCTAAATAATCTAATAGTTTCATATTAGGTTGACTAAGTAATTAAACTATTTAAACCCAAATCCTGCAATGGCCTCCATCCATAACACCAGACCACTTTCCATCCACATGGAGCCCAGTGAAGTCAAGTACACGAGCCCTCTGAACCTCTTCAGGATTGGGGCTTTGGTGATCTGGTGTAAGTAACTAGTCATACAATTGCTAAGTAAATCCACTAAAAACTGTCTGTTACTTCGTATTTAATTGTTACAGTTTACCTTACGTTATTAAATATTATTCCAATGGCTAAAAGAATGGACACATTATTTGCAACTTCTAGGAAATTAAATAAACAGGATTTCGTCTTCCAAACGTTCACATTAGTGGTTGCAGGAGCAAGCAAAAATTTAATTATTACAATTTTTTATATGACACCACTCACAAGACATGGTAAACACTCTCACAGAATCTGGCAAAACTGTTTGTACAGACTGAAATCCATCCAGAGAGCACACAAACCTGACTCACAGGAAGATCATGTCTATTTGTGATTTAAAAAAAAAATGATTTGCTGTGTATAACATTAACAGAGATTAGGAAGATGATTTATATTTCTAACTTTTGTGCTGTGAGGTCACTGTTTCTTAAGTTGAGATGGCTGTTCTGTTAAAATATTTAATGATCTGTTACCAATTAAATGGAGGCAGGAAGAGCAATCCGTCACTCTGAGATCTGCTTAGCTATCACAAATGATTCTGGTAGGGAGAAAGACATCAGTTAGCTTTGTTCCTCATATCCGATTAAAACATTTTAACATTGATCCCAGTTGCAAAGCAGAATCCATCTAAAATGGAAATATTTTCTTGAAAAACTGCCTGACAATTGATTATGTTTAAACTTGAACATAGAAACTGAAATTAGACTTTATCTTGAAAATGGTCTTATCTACTTACACCCAGTTCAGGAATAACTTGACATTTATTTTGTTACTTTTGCTGATAAGATAGCGAGACATGGATTAAACAAGTCTGCTTTTGTGTTGGAAGACTCTAAAATTGACACTGTTAAAAGTTACATAGCCCATGTTTGGTGATGTTCTGCACAATGAAGGGAAATAAAAACATGATTATATTGACTGAGCAACAGCATTAAATTTAGAATGTCTGAAAACAATGGTTCAGGAATAACACGTTCTTGGTAGGTTCGTCTGCCTCCTGTTATACGGTAACATGCAGGCTCTCCTGCAATGCTCTGAGGCTATGTCTGTACTGCGCTGTTTTGCGCAAGAAATATGCAAATGAGGTGAAGTATGGAATATCGCCCTGCCTCACTTGCATAATTAATGAGCGTCCGCTTTTTGCACAAGAGGCTTTTGCGCAAAAAGGAGCCATCTACAGCACTCCTTTTTGTGCAAAAACCCCCTCTTGCACAAGAGCCGTTCTTCTGCATTTTCTTCAGGAAGAACGGCCCTTGTGCAATAGGGGGTTTTTGCGCAAAAAGGAGCTGTGTAGATGGCTCCTTTTAGTGCAAAAGCCTCTTGCGCAAAAGGCATCCACTCTATTATGCAAATGAGGTGCGGCGATATTCCACGCTTTGCCTCATTTGCATATTTCTTGCGCAAAACAGCACAGTATAGACATAGCCTCATGAGTGTGTAGTTAGGGAGAAGTATTGTTGTTACTCAATCTATTTAAAGAAAGACGACTTCGGAGACACCCATATTTAAAATCTGCAGACAGGAATATCAGCTCTCTCTAGACATATCTTGAAGCACAGAAGCTTATTTGAGCATCAATGCCTTATCCATGCTGACAAGAAGACAGTGCTAACTACAATGATATTTAAACATGGTTGTTTCAGGTACTGTTATATAGCAGGCTTTCTTTGATCAACGTGGTTTCCCTGTCCACTGTTATCAAGACTTTTCAGACAGCAGTTTAAGACCCTGCTATTAATCTCGAAGATAGTTCACAGCAGGGGTTTCTCAACCCCTGGATCAGGACCCAAAACTGGGTTGCCAGAAAGCATCAAAGAGTACCACAGGCCTCATCTCCCTGCTCCAGGCCCAGCCTCCATGACGATGGGAATTTAGGTAGGCCAAAATTTGAGTGAATGTTACTGCAACCCCCGGTACCAGCTCAGAGACCCAGCTGCACAAATTTGGTCCAGTCAGGGGATGGGGCTAAATCCAAGTGGTGCTGCAACCCCAGATGCGCAGAGCAGAGAATCCAGCCTAGCCAGCCCCATGGCATAGGAGCTGCAGGAGCCACCACTGTGGGGTGAGTGCTGGGCAAGACCCAGCCTCCTGAGGGGGCAGGACTTGACAAAACCACCCCATGGCCTACAACCCCAGCCTAGTTACTAGGTTGCAACAGACCATAAACATTTGCAAATGGGTCCTGAGCCCAAAAGTTTGAAAACAACTGGTTTATAATGCAGTCCTAACATAGAAATCTGATGAAAAGTCTCTCTTAATAACTGTCTGGGGAACCATACTAGAGCTCAATGAGCAAGAACAGTACCTCAGAATTTGGAAGCTGTTGTAACTACACCTCATAATATTGTTGGACTATGTCAGGCAGAGGGTAAATACTGGGCAACCTAATTATATTAAATCTTTAGGATATCTCAACCTTGAAAGTATTAGGAATTGATTTAATCAAGGGCTTTGACCCAGCAAGTCAAGCCTGAAAGCCCATCTTATTTAAAGGGCAACAGCTTCCTCAAAACAGCAGCAATTGCAGGGTATGAAGTTGAAATTCAGGATTAAAGGTCTTTAGTAATGAGCCTTAGGAAAGGCATGCTGTCTAAAGTGCAGTAGCTAAGGCCTAGAGTTAAACTATGAAGTCCTGAGGAGTCAAATAGCCTTTGGAAAGACAGTCAGCTGTCTGCCCAAAGTTCTTGTTTTTGAGGGATAGGATTAGAACCCTGCATGGATACAAAATTTGTATCTGCATCCATATCTGCAAAAATGAGCAGTGGATAGCTATATCCACATGTGCAGATATGGATACCCATGGATATAAAGCAGGTATCTGCAAATCTGTAGGGCTCTAGATACAAAATTTGCATCTGCATTTGTATCTGCAAAAATAAGCCACAGATAGCTGCATCCACATCCACAGATAAGGATACCAGCAGATATAAAGTGGATATCCATGGATTTCCAAGGCTCTAGAGATGATCTTGTTTCTGGTAACAGGGATGTTCAGAAAACAAGTAGGTCCTACTGAATGTGAATGAACATCAACTCCTTCTGATGCAATATTTTGTTTGTGCAGACATTAATTAATGTTTACAGATGTGGAGAGGATTCTATTGTAATGGTGTCTCCCATGTCTCCTAGATAGAAATAAAGCAAACAGAATGCAACCAAAAATACAAAATTACTATCAAGGACAAGCAACAGAAATTGTTTACATTTAATCTTTGTAGTCACAGCAGTTATTTCCACAGTTGTATGGCTTGGCTATTTTTCTTGTTCTCAATGTCTTTCATGCTTTTTGAGCAAGGGTAATTTGTATCATTATCTACGTAATCCTCACAAAAACATCTCTCATTTCAACATTCTTGGGTAGTCACAGTGCATAAACAAATTATGGTTATTTCCATGACATTACTGAATGGATGACACTTGCTGCTGTAGAAACTGTAGTATCTTTTGAAGCACAGGAGAAACAATTTGTACGATGCTAGCTCAGATACTTACTGATTTTTAGCAGGCATGACTTCTACTCCCAGTACCTATAAACTATGGATAAATTTCCCATCTGCCATATTGCCTACAGCTATTATCAATAATTTCCTCAGCAATCAATTATCAATTACTGTATTTGATAAAAGTAACTGTGATTATATGTTTAGTGAGAGTGTATAGTGGTGTTTGCAGACCCACACTGAGCACAGGCTAGAGTCTCTGCTGCTTACAGGTAATTACACTGACAAAGCCACCAGAACCACCATTTTTGGAAGCATGCACCTCCAAAGGAGGGAACAGGAAAAGAGAGGCAGAAAGGCCTGAGATACAACATCCCTATGTCAAGCTGACTCTAAGAAACTGACAATGAAATAAAAAAAGACAGCTGGCCCCGGAAGTTAAAAGATAATGGATTCAATATAGATTAAGAGTTTATGGATTGGTCTATCTGTAAGTGAATTGAAAGGGACCAGTTAGAAGGAATCAGGGACTCCTACAGAAACTGCACCAAAAGCAGTTGACAAAGAGTTTCTCTAGACCAGTGGTTCTCAATTTTTCCAGACTACTGTACTCCTTTCAGAAGTCAGATTATCTTGACTATCCCCAAATTCCACCTCATTGAAAAACTACTTGCTTACAAAATCAGACATAAAAATACAAAAGCATCACAGCACACTGTTACTGGAAAAAAAGTGCTTATATTCTCATTCAGTCTCTCTGAAATTTCAGTTTGTACTAAGTGATTTTTTTTCGGAGCCTGTTATAATACTAGGCAAATATCTAGATGAGTTTATGTACCCCAGGGAAGACCTTTACATACCCTTAGGTTGAGAACCACTCCTCTAAAATGTGGATTTGTTTAATAATTACTGCTGGTGACTAAGTTGGCCTTGGCTGGGCTTAATTTAGTCAAGAAGCACATATGCAGAAAGGAATACAGTCAGTACATTGCTAAGACATTTCGTACAACTCACACTCTGCTAGAGGTTACTGTTTCATAAGATTTCACTCTCTAAAGTTAGATACATCTAAACCTTCATCCTTTCTCACTCTATCCATATCCCCTTGCATTTTTGGGGTGGGAGCAATGAGGTGTCCACCTCACACAAGCTGGTGAAGAGAATGTAATTAACCTGATAGGCTGCACCTGCAAGGACTGAAGAACTGATGCAAAATGGAGCCCAGATGAGAAAGAAAAGCAGGGTCCAGTATAAAGCCAGGAAATTGGCCGAAGAAAGGGGCTAGAGAAGAAGCAGGCTGCAGTCACTCTTTGGGATTAGGGAGGTGTGTTTGAGACTATGGAATTGCACTTACTTTTTGGGAGGAGGGAATCTGAGCTGGCACACCCAAAGAGGGGGGTACCAGAAGTTGTAGGAAGTATTCCAAAGAAAGAGCAACAGGGTCTGAGGGAAAGCAGACCACAGTTGCCAGATAGAAGGTCCCTAGAGTGGAACCTGGAGTAGCAGGTAGGCCTGGGTTCCACTACCAGGTGCAGGGAAAGCAGCTTTGGACCTAACCTTGGACCAGAGGACTGACTGGAAGAGTAAATAGGCTGTTGATCCAGTGGGACTTTGATACCCTGTGCAGTGACCTAGCTGGGGGGCTGAGTCATGAAGAAGGAATACCCCAAATCTGAGGGCAAAGAGGCACCACAGGACAAGGAAACTGGCATCGTACCTGATAGAGCTAATCCCCAGAGCAATCAGGAGGAGTCACCTCACAGTGAGTGAACCACATGACGCTGGAAACTGGTTATCCATTTGTTCTGTTAAACTCATAGTACATTGTTGTGGATGGCAAAACAACAGGAAATAATTTTCAGTAAGAACAAACTGACCTTGTACTTGTAGCTACCGTTTGCCAAAGAAAAGCCTTCGGAAATATCGTAAGGAAATTGACTCTTTTGGTTAGGCAAAGGATGTGTATTCCTTCATGGATTTCTAAGAATTCCTTGCCATTATAGCCAATATTTATCATCAAGTTTGTGGCCTGGTAAATTGCATCTGCCCTATCTTATTCTGTTTTTTTTTTATAGATTTAAATAGACTGGCAATGCAAGGTACTTGCAGAATTAATTTTCTGTGTGATTGTATCTAGCAGAAATATGGTAGTTGGTAATGGTTAATATTTATGTTTCTCTTGTTATTTTAAAAAAGATGTATGAGGCAAGAGTTTTGCGGTTGATGTGACAGGTTATTTTTTAATTCTGCTCAGAATCAGCAACAAAATCTGCTAATTTGTTGGTAACTGCCATTCTGTACTTCCCATAAAAACAGGCAACAGATTTCCTAGTCAAAACTGCAAGTTCCTGCCTTTTCTTAGCCATTCTGGGATGGAACCCAAGAAAGTATCAGTCACATCTGATATATATTCATGAGTTCCCCCAGTATTTTCTCCAATTAGAAATAGCACCCACAGAAAACTTAGAGTACCAAGCCAACTATGGGCAAGGGGTTTAACATCCAGAACACTTTGGCACCAAAAAGAGTATTTAGGCCCAGGAAATTGGGAGATCGGGGCTGCTGCTTCAATCGTTGCTGACAGGGCCCACTCTGTGGTGTTTTATCTTTTCAGGTCAGAAACCAAATCTTTATTTCTATTCTATCTTTGCATTTATATCTTGCTTCTTTATTTTGTTTAAGTTTGTTTTTAGATATCTCACACGCCACCTGCTTCAAGGCCTTTCAGGCAAAGGGAGGCTGGTCCTTCCACACCCAGCCTTGGGGGCATTAAGATCCTGTGGGTCTGAGATATTGTTAAATGATTCATTTCTGTATACCTAGATAAGTTTTAGTTTGATTTTGCTAATACCATTTGGGGAAGAGATCCAGGTAATCTGTATTCTCGTGGCCATATTCATTGTGGTTGTTGTTATTGTGTCCCCTTTGGCAATAAAATTGTTTTCCATTTCATTTCCTGACAAAGTGTAGTTGCTGTTGATTGCCTGTGGACGCTCATGAGAGGGAATCTTACAGTTCCACCCCATTGTAACCTGGGACAGAGAGGATGAATTTAGAATTTCTGGTCAGACTGGTGAGCCTTTTCCACCCAAATTTTACTAGAGCTCCTTCCCAGCCTATACTCTGTGTCTGAACTGGTTCCAAAGTTACTATTCATCTGAGGAGTGATAGGCTAAAAAGTAGAAGATAAAGTCTTCTACATTCCCTTTTAACATAGTTTTCAATTCATGTTAAAATGTACTGTGTAACAAGTCCTAAGAAAGAATTTATATAATATTGCACGCATTCTGAAAAGTAACAAAATCCTTCACGTAGAGAAAAGAGTTTCCTTGTCACTAGCAGAAGAGAATTTCTGGCATGGAAGGATCTAAAGGGAGCCTCTTTGCAGTGAAAGGCAAGTAAATGGAAAGGAGATCTTCCCCCAAGTGTCAATGTTTACAAGCTGGCTGGTGGGAGAGTATTCTGAATCATTGCCCTTGTGCAAATAATAGAGGCTAATAAAGGAGTTCCCTTAAAATAGAAGTGGTAGTCTGCCTAAAGCACATCTGTTGAATAAAGAAAGGCTCTGAGCTCTTGGAATAATTAACACAAAAGTTTTTTAAAAAGGATAAGCAACTGTCCAAAGTTGTTGGACAAACTGGATCTAAAACAATGAGAAATGAGCCAAATTAAAAAAAAACAAAAACAAAAAACAAAAACCAGATACAAACTCCCCACTTCATAGCTCAGGCTCATCTATAAAAAATTCCCAGCAGGAACTGTAATTTTATTGTCATTAAAACTTGCTGCAGTTACAAAGAAAGCTTTCACAATAGTGAAGACACAGCAGAAGTGACAGAGCCATTGGAGGAACCTGAGTAAAGCAAGGGGAAAGTTCAGTCTAAATGCAAACGGTCCCCTATTATTTTGGAAGCTGAATTCTAATTGAACTATATATTCCTCTCATATTTTCCCCAAACCTATTTACTCTTCACTTTCTCCTTGTTTCAAGCTACAGAAGTCAAGCCAAAAAAAAAAAAAATGTTCACAATCTACATGTTTAAAGTAGTCTACCAAAGAGTATTTCAATCAGCACCCCTTTTGCATTTTAAAAAATGAAATACCAATCACTGCCTAATCAACACTTAAGATTCTGTAATGTTCTGAATCTCTGGTTTTGACACTTTTTTGATTGACTGCCAATATTGGTATTCCTTCTTGAAGGATATTCTATGTGTATGCATATTTAAAATTATTAGAGATAGCTCCAAAATGATACTTTTATTAAATGTAATTAATTCTTTTGGAGGTACACTTCATGTTATTGCACTATTTCACCGAAATCATGTTGGTCTTTCCAATATCAGCAACTTAGGAAAGATGCTGGATTCATAGTACATTATTTATAATCTAGAAAAAGCTATTGTGTAAGCAAACAACTAGCTAAAGGGGCACGGCCCTGTACTGTAATAATATTTGTTTTATGTTTGCCCTCTGTTTTACATTCAGACCATCAATGTCTCTCAGTAGAGTGGGGTCGAAGAACTTGTGAACTGTGTAGTCACAGCACTGCCATGTTCAGCTAACATTCATTCCAGCTTTTAGCACAGTGATGAGAGAATTCAACTGGAATGTGGGATGTCTGAATGCAATTCCTCCATTTGCCTGATTGTGGTGCGGCGACTGCCCCACACTGGGCAGAAGGGGTTAAAGCAGGCGAAGGGAAGCCTGCACAGAGCCCTGGCCAATGAGAGAGAGGCTTTCAACAAGCCACTCAGGCTGTAACTTGCTGGGGCAGCCTTGTATAAAGCAGCTGCCCAGCAGAGAGTAGTGAGTTAGGCCCTGACCAGGGGAGGTGCAGGACCTGGTTCCCTGAGAGGCACCTTTGATAGAGCAGTGCTGGGCAGACTCAGGGCAGCTAGAAGAGGGAGGCTCCTGCCTGATACCTGCTAGACTGCTGGTCTTTCTTGCCACTAGGGCCAGCAGGTGCAAAGGGGTCATAGGGGAAGTGGCCCAGGGAACAGAAGGTAGTGAAGGGGAGTAGAGGAGTGCAAGACAAGGCTGTCACCAGAAGGTCCCTGGGTCAGGACCCAGAGTATTCCCCCCCTCCCCCTTCCCTGGACCTATGTCCCTCCCCTTCCCTCTTGGCCTGGTCAGACTGTGGTTTGCCCCTGAAGTCAGAGGCTAGGCTTGGAGTCCACAGTCAGACACTGTGACAGCAGAGACACTGGAATGTCAATAACCCCACCCCCCTCCCAGAATAGGAATGAGAGATCACTGGAATGGACACAGCCAGAGGGCAGACCCCTGAAGAGGATGCCATGGTCTGGGAGTGATGCGGGTCCAGAGTTTGAATGGAGACAGCATGGAGCATGGACAGGTGAGACACCAGCCAGAAGGAGGTACACTGTGGACTAAAGAACTAATTCCCCAGAGCTACCAGCAGGAGGCATTGTGGGGGTAAGTGCTCACCCCATGACACTGATATTGAAAGGATTTGAATGTGGGTCTCCCATGCTGTAAAACTGTGCTCTAGCCACTGGGATATGGGATATGCTGATATAGGGCTTTCTCCATCTCTCCTGTTGAAGCTGTTCTGCTTTGTATAAATAACAAGAGAGTCCTGGGAGCAGGGACTAGAGTCTCCCACACTCTAGCTGACTGCCCTAAGCAGAAGGCTAGAGAATCATTCTCATTTACTTTCCCTGGCCCTATAATTAACTATCATTCAGCGGGACAAAAACAGCATTCTACTTACAATACATCTGGAACACCTTCAAGCACAGATGGATTTCAGTGGGGAGGGCAATTTAAAAAAGGAAGAAAGGTTGGTAATGATAGATAATTTTTTTCCAGGCATGCTAGACATGAAAACTCAGGTCGGGGGGAGGGTGGTGGTGGTGAAGAAGACAAACTTTTGTTTGTTATTTCATTTTCTTTTTCATGATCAAAGCATGAAAAGACAAAGGTATCACAGATCCACCAAAGGTATTAAGTATGACCCTAAAATCTGGAAACTGGCCTTTACCACATCTCACATTCACAAGCCTCATACCCACACAATGATTGTTGCTAAATGAGTTAGGTCAGCATAAAAGCATTGCAGTCAGTCTCTTCCTTGTGCACATGCACACTTGGATCCTTCGATCAGCATTGGGGTTAATCATGAGCAGTGCCTATGTTGATGCACAGTGGGTGCACAATGAGTAGACATCCCAGTGTGTGACTTGCTCTCATCCAATGTGCTGTGTTTTAGGAAATCTTGGCAATACATGGTAGGAAGGAAATGAGTCACACTGGGGTGAATGGGAGAAAAAAGTCAACTTCCCATCATGCAACTTTAGCCATCACATACTGCTATCCCTTTCTCATAATTTTTGCGCTTTTAAAAAAATTCAGTGAAACCCACATGGTACTTCTCACTGTCCATCACCTCTGTCATAAGTACGGCGTCCACACTACTACATGGAGTTCTGCTCTATCATGTGGGTTGCAAACACAAGATGAAAAATCCTCCAGTATTTGCAGAATCAGAGGAAAAACAACAACAGGCAACTTAGTGGTTTTGTGAAGAACAAATTGCTGTGGGAC
Source organism: Pelochelys cantorii (assembly GCA_032595735.1). Lineage (NCBI taxonomy): Eukaryota > Metazoa > Chordata > Testudines > Trionychidae > Pelochelys > Pelochelys cantorii. Next base: position 23,690,760 of record CM064326.1, read on the forward strand.
ATAGCAAAAACCAATTCAAGGGTTCATCTGTTTTTATTAAAACTATTTGTTTTCAAAGCTCTCTTGCTTCTCATCTGATCTGCAAATTCTTCTTTCCCCATCCTGCAAGCACAAGTCATTAAGATGAATAGTGTTCTGCTGGGTATGCCTCTTCAGAAAGTATTCCTGCAGCAGTGTAGTAATGATCTTAATGTTCATGCTTGTATTTTACAGCCATCTTAACTGGCTATTAAAATATAGCATTGCACTTGAAAAATGCTACTGCGCAATTTCAGAAATACTTACAATGATGAGGATGTAAAGACTGCTATAATTTCAGTAGAGACCTTGTGATTCATGAATGTCTTATAAAAACAATGGTTATAATTTATTATGAGAGTAGATGCGACGTTCAAATACTATTGCGGGAAGTTAATAACTGTTGGGAAAATTATTAAGAATTAGATACTTTTAAAAAATATTTCCAAAGATCAGTGTTTCATAGAATCATAGACTACGAGAACTGGGAGGGACCTCAAAAGATCATTAAGTCCAGTCCCGTCCTCGCAGCAGGACCAAGCACTGTCTAGATCATCCCTGATAGATGTTTATCCAACCTGCTCTTAAATATCTCTTAAATAAATGGGATGCTTATTTCGAAATCTGTACTTCTGCTTTCCTTGGGGAATAATGCTAATTTTAACATAGTTATTTCGAAATAGCGTTAGTGTGGATGCTCTAGTGCTGCTATTTTGAAATAACTACTCCCCAGAGTAATTTAAAGTAATTACTCCCCAGTGCTTCCTGGGGCTTTAAGTCAAGGTAGCCTATCCACATTAATGGAGCCTGCCTCGGACTAATTTTGAGGTTTCCCCATAGTGGGGACACGCTATTTTGATTTTGTAAAATCGGGAATTATTAAGTCGAAGTAATCATTTCAAAATACTTTCCTAGTGTGGATATACCCGAGGTGATTAGGGTTAGGGCTGGCTTCTCAGCTTCTCAATTGTTGCACAGCACTTACTTTAACATAGCTCTTCTATCTTCTCTATATTATGTCAGGAGACTACAGGAAAGGAACAGAAAATTGAAAATGGGCATTAATTCAGAGGAGGAAGAAGGGAAGCTGGTGAGAGGTTTCTTATCCCATTTTGGACAAGAACTGGATCTTGAATTAATTGTTATATTGAAATGTAACAACGATGCCCTCAGGCTACACAATTTACAAATGTGGCCAAGAATTAATTCTGGGGAAGCAGAGCTGGCCCAGGCTGGTTAAATCAGAATAGCTGGCAGCCCCTTAGCTGACTTCTAAGCACCATGCTACAATAAATGATTTTTCTTGTAATTCATCACCAAAGATCAACTATATTAGTTTATTTTACAATGGTACAAATACACCAATACAGGTAGTGAACATAAATTGCAGTAGGAGAATTAGAATTGTTTATCAGTTTTAAGTGGTACAACCAATTAACCATGTATACAGATGACAAAATTCACAGCTATGAATGTTGATCTTATAACTACCCATTTTAGGGGTCTCTACTGCATGTTTGGGCCAATATTTTCAAAAGCTGTCACTAAGTTTAAGTAATTTGTATTTTTCAGTAACTTCAGACAATTTAGACCTAATTTTCAAAAATGCCGAGCATCAATAATTGTAATTGAAGTTAGTGATCACTTTTAAAAACATGGCTATTTATATTAAGGAATCAGAGGGGTAGCCGAGTTAGTCTGTAACAAGAAAAACTTAAAAAAACAACAAAGTCTAGTCGCACCTTAAAGACTATAAAAACGTGTAGATGGTATCACTAGCTTCTGTGAGCACAACCCACTTCTTCAGATGACTGGAATATTAGAAATCCAGATCCAAGAATAAATAAGGGAAAAGGGCTGGGGAAGGAGGGGGAAAAAAAGAGACAATGAGTAGATTGTTCAAGTAGTTACAAGAGACTGATAAGAACAATTGGCACCTCCATTGTTTGGTTGGTTGGTGAAGTCATTAGGGTGTGAGAGCCAGCTGATGTCTCTGCTCATTCCCTTAGCATAAGAATTAAACTTGTAAATGAAGTTAAGTTTCAACCCTTCCCTGTGTATTTGGTTTGTGGAATTGGCCTGAAACAACACGGTGACTTGGAGATCAATTAATGAGTGCCCAGACTATGCAAATTGTGTAACTTATTTCAAGATAGTATATTTCAAAATTTGGCACTGTCTAAATTATGCACTCTTCCAATGAGTCCCTTCATCCTTGTGCAAAGAGGTTTATGGGATGTTGAAATAACAAGCCCGTTATTTCAAATCTGTTTTGAAATAATGGGCTTCCTGTTAAGATGTGGAAAATGCTATTTCGGGATAATGGACATTATCCCGAAACAGTGCTACTGTGTAGACGTGCCCAAACAGTGCTCTGTAAACAACCACACAGTGCCTTTCCTGGTATTCCCCAGATTGACACATCACGAAACACTTAAAATAAAAACACTCATCTCTCTGGAGTCCTAGTTCAGTGCCATACTCACAAGACTCAAATCCCAATTCTCCTCGTACTGCATGAACAGAGATTTAGGGTTTTGTTCAAAATTGTGAAAAGCCTATTGTTCCAAATGATTTCAATAAAACTATTCAAATCTTGTTTTCAACTTGTCAAAGCTAATCCTAAAAGGTGCAAATCATCACAAAAAGTATCTATTTGTACAACACCCTCCAAAATAAAATAACTAAGGGTTGCCAAACTCCACTGAATGCCTAATACTACTGAACCTACAAGTGCAAGAAAAATGATTTTGAAAAGGAAATAACTGAGGTAATGGTGCTGACATTTTTATGTTGACCACTATATCTGTTGCTATCTGAGGTACAGTGAGAATACCCTTTGAATCTGGCTTGGTAGATAAAAATGACAGAAGGTCTCTCTTTTTAACATATTGCTGTATTTACAAAAACAAAAGAGGCAGGTATTATGGAATCAAAACTTTAAATGAAGTAGGTGGGAGCTGCATCTTAGTCAAGGCTGCAAACATAGTCTTACTGCACAATGTGGTACTGCACTTTCTTCTCACCACGGACGGGATTCTCAATAATTTTCTACAGTACATTATGAACTCTGCGCACAAGAAAACTGTAAACTACAAAACATCTTAGAAAAGGACTGCAATACTGAATGTAATTGCATACGGCCCTTCATTTTTGCAGAAATATATTTAGGAGACAGTCCTATGCCAAAAAGATCCTAAACCATCTAAGAATTATTTTTTATAACGCAAATATATCTCTAATACAAGGTAATGTGCACTAAGAGAAGCAAATGGTCCTAAAGAAACAGGGGCTACGTCTAGACTGCAAGCTTCTTTCGAAAGAAGCTTTTCCAGAAGAGATCTTCTGGAAAAACTTTTTTTTGAAAGAGCATCTACACAGCAAAAGTGCAACGAAAAAGAGATCTGCTTTTTCGAAAGATAGCGTCCAGATTGATTGGATGCTATCTCGCATTTCAGTTGTGATTACTGTGGATGGTGTGGCCACCAGGCACCTGTGCTTTTTCCTGGAGGCTTCTTCTTTCGAAAAAACACTCTCTTCCACACACACCTTTTTCCAAAAAAGCTTTTTCAGAAAAAGGCTTCTTCTTCACAGAAAGAGGTTTACCGCTGTCGGAAAAACCCCTCCGTTCTTTTGACTTTGTCGAAAGAATGCAATAGCAGTGTGGACGTAAGTGTAGTTTTTCTGGAAAAATGGCTATTTTTCCAGAAAAACTCTGCAGCGCAGATATACCCAGGGAGAGGGATTAGAAGAGCCCTACATTATATTCAAATCTCTATGGTCTTCTATTAATTCTGAATGGAAGACCACTTAAAAGGTTCACGCTAGTTTATCAGATCATCCAGAAAAAATTCTGGAAAGAACAAAATATTGAATACACATTAATATGGAAGCCTACAGAATAAAAAGGGGTACTATTATCTAGTTAAAGAGTGGATCCATACCACATATACCATTCACAAGTAAAACAAAATAAAGTACAGTGTGAAGCACATCCGAAATAACGCTGATGTGTAGACGCACCCGTATTTAGCTGAGATCTTTATCTACAGAATTTCATATTGTCAGTTTTCAGATTTTTAACTCAATGTATAATCTAGAAGGAGGTATGCTCTTGAATTCTAGTTCACTAGCAAAACAAGTCTCTTATTTTATCATCTTATACTTAGATTTTAAGCTACGGAGGGATCTGTCCTGTGTTTGTACAGCATCTAGCATAAGGGGGACCTGATCCATGAGTTGAAATCCCGGGCTCCCCTCCAATGACAAATAGCATCAATAGTGAATTAAAATACAAGAGCAGAGGCTCACGTTATGAGAACTTCCAGATGGCATAATTACTTGTGGTTTACATTTGTTTCTTATTTGCTATTTTTAATCTGCCATTTCTCTTCCTAGGTTTCCTGCTCTCATCTGTTTTTCATTATTCAAACATCTTTTCTGCAGCTGTGTTATCTTCTAAACGTCTCATTTGCTACGGAAGTGAGGTCAAGAGTTTACTATGCTCCTGAAAAGTTGTTTGAGAAACAAACACAAATGTATGATTATGCATGCTATAGTTACTGAAATTAATATTTTCTGGTTTTAAATTGGCTTTCTTTCCACTATATGACAGAAGGGCTTAAGCTAACAATCAAAACCCTTTTTATATATGCTTTGACACCATCTCTATGTATTACAAGGCTACCAACTGTCAGTTTAACAATGGTAGAATTCAACCATCAATAAATAAAAGATTCTCTGGGTTATCTTTTTATCTGATTTAAAGTGTCTGTAAAGAAAGGAATCAGAAAGTATGCTGGCAAGTGCTGGCCACTCCTCAAAGTTGCTGAATATTTCAAAACTGGCATTTACCAAGCCAGCACAAAACAGCCTCTATGGCTATGTCTAGACTGCAAGCCTCTTTCAAAAGAGGTTTTTTCAATAGATACTTTCGAAAAAGCCTCTTTCGAAAAAGAGCATCTAGACTACAACCAGTATTTTCAAAAAAAGCAAGCCGCTTTTTCGAAAGAGAGCAGCCAGGCAGTCTGGATGCTCTCTTTCAAAAAAACACAGTATGCATTACATAGCGCCTTTTTTTGAAAGAGCACTTTCGAAAAAAGGCGTTATTCCTCGTAAAACGACGTTTTCCGCGGTTGAAAAAACTACCGTGTTCTTTTGATTTACTTTTGAAAGAACGCAGCAGCAGTCTAGATGCAGGGGAAGTTTTTTTTTTGAAAAAAGGCCAATTTTTTTAAAAAACCCTGTAGTCTAGACACACCCTATGATAGCTGGTTACCCTGAAGCCGAAACAATTCCCTTAAAATAACTCAGCTCTCCACCCAGGTCTCTACCCAGACACCCTGTTCAGATATGATGAGGATCACTAAAGACTTTATTCATCATAACAATCCCAAAGGATCAGACATGTTACCCCCTCGGTTAAAGAATATTCCAGATCTCATCCAAATACATGCTTACAGCCAATTTTTATTAACTAAACTAAAATGTATTAGAGAAGAGAGAGGGTGTGTTGGTTTATAGATCTGTATCCATACAGACATGAGTTTAATTCCTGAGGTTCAGATTCATAGCAGAGATGTTGACAGCTTTGCAGTTGCAGAGAGTTCTTGTAGAATTTAGTGCATAGGTCAGGGCTGGGCAATAATTTTTTGCCGGGGGCCACTTCAGAAATTTTTGAAGTGGCCCCAGGCCTCACCAGAAGGGGCAGAGCCAGAACACTTCCCTGCTTTCCCACCCACAGACCCTGATTGTTCCCCCTTCTGCCCCCAGGCCAATCAGGGCTTAGGGGCGGAAGGGAGTGAAAGGCACTTCTAAGCGCTGTGTGCTCCTCGCAGGGCAGGGGCAGGGCGGAGGAAACTTTGTGCACTCCCCCTACCCACAGGCCAATTAGAGTTTGGGGGTGGTCAAGCGCATGAAGTCTCCTCCAGCCCTGCCAGGAGCATGTGGCACTTCTGACCGCTGTGCACTCCTGGCAGGGCGGAGGAAACTTTGTGCGCTTCCCCCCGCCTTCAGGCCCTAATTGGTCAGAGGGGTGGGGGAGTGGCAGGGCCTCCATGGGCCGAATCAACCCACTTGGCAGGCTGAATCCAGCCCACCGAGGCCCTTTTGCCCACCCCTGGAATATGTTATAGTCCAATGTCCAACCTCACATTCAGGGTGATCCATTTTAAGACTGTGATCTCAATTCTTATGACTTAGGCTCCCGCTGATCCATGAAATCTTAAGCAGGATCAGGACCCAATGGTCTTTCATACTATGTTCTAGCGTCCACTTGACCATACAGCCCTGGATAAACAATAGGCTTTTGATTTAATGTTCTGTTTTCTAATGTTCCAGTAAATAATTACACAAATTAACATAGACTACCGCCCTAACAAATAAATAGTCCTATCAGAGACTTCAAAGAGTCACAATGACATTATTTCACCCAAGATTTATCTAAATGTTAATACTCCCTTTTGATCTCTGAATCAACAGCTATAGTGACAGACATGCATAGCACACACAACACCATGTCTGTACAGGTTGACTCTGGATCATTTAGCCTTCAGCATGCTTATCCCTTTGTGGTCATGTGTTATACCTGGTATAAGATTTGTTGCAATTACATAACAGTGGTCCCAACAATAGTTTTAATGGTCATATTTTAATCAGATAACGTCATATTAGGAAGTAAAGCTTTGGCAAGAACTTCTTGAAGGTTAATAGCAGTGGGTAGCCATTTGGCCTATGTGTGATCACATCACTTGAGAAAAGCATTTATGCTACATTTGTTAATATAAAGCGAGATCATTGTGGGCACCATAGTTAAAAGGTCCTATAGGAAAAAAATGATATGGTATGCTTGCACCAAATGTTCCACATTATGTATTTACATAGAGTGTAACAAGCCCTTAGTGCCCTGGCTGAAACAATGACTTGCATCTGTAGTAATAAGAGGGCCTGACAATGGAGGCCTGGTGTGAGGCCTAAGGCCTAAACAACAGTCAATGCTTTGCACGTAAACATTCCAGGAGGATGGTGACAGAACATCTCGCTGGAGAAACAGCTTGGTACCAGTACACTCCCCATAGATAAAAGGGACATGCCGACCCAGGTTCAGCACAGGGTCAGGATGACAGCATGATGGATAGTGATGTTTTGATCAAACCACCATGTACAAGGTAAAGGGTGATAGCTAGGTACGTCAGGGGGTGGCACCTTGATACGTAAGAAGTGATGTGTAACTTGTTTGTGTCTGTGTATAAAAGTGTATCTCAGAGGGGCTGTCCTGTCCAGCCGAGGGGATAGCGGAAACTCCTGGCCGCTAACTGAGCTGAGTCCATTGCCAGGGTGTACGTATGTACTAGTGTAAACTGTTGACATCTGGTCTAGACACCCAGGGTGCTAGAGACCGTACGTCGTTTCCTGGTTCCAGTGCCTTCGCACCTTGTCTGATTTGTGGTTATTGGGGGCTCTCAGAAGTCTGCGGTGGTAGCTACCCTCTTAATATTACAGCATCTACTACACTATAAATTTACTCATAGGTGCGAACTGGTAGTTCCCTGGGGGTTCCCCGGCTGGGACCGCCTGCCTCGGCCGGCCCAGCTTCTGCCGGGGGTTCCCTGGCCAGCGCTGCCTGGTCACCTTGTCTCTGCTGCCATCAGAAGCAAGCTGCTAAAGTGTGTAATTCATTCACCATAAAAATAATCAGTTTGTTGCAAGGTCTCATAGAAAGGTATTTTACATGTAAAGAGTGACCAAGTACCATCTTAGACAAAGTCCTTACATTCATGCACATTTGTTTCTTTGATATCAATGCTATGATGTACACAACTTTGACACTAGTGATAGAATAGGACAGAATTTGCAAAACCACTGAAGTCCTTTAGGAGCCTGATCTCATTGACTATCAATCAGAAATAGCCCTTGTATGGGTCTTGTAACAGGCTGGAGCAACTGAGAAGCAACTGGTTGCTGAGACATAGATCAAGGGAGAGTTCTGAAACAGACCAATAGGAAATGCGCTTGCACAGACCTTCATAAATAAATGGTCTTTGTTTCCAATGATACTACATTGGTAAACTTGTGTATTTGATTTATGTATTAGGGACAATTTCCTAACATGATAAAAAAAGATTCTGTAATGGCCATGCTTTCTAACCAATATTTTCAAAAAGGACTGTGGCAAACTTCTGAATGCACACAGAGTTTTATATCACTTCATATGTCCAAATTTTCCAACACGTCCAAGACAACTAAATCATGTTAAATACATGATAAAAGGTTTTCAAAGTATACCTTACTTACAGTGTTCAACTCAAGAACCTCAGTCAAGTTTAAGAAAGAGAAGGTTCAAAAGTGATCTGATCATGATCTGTAAATATCTACATGAGAAACAAATATTGGATTACAGACTCATCAATTTAGTAGATAAACATATCCAGGTTGAACCTCCGAAAATCCGGGACTTTCTGGTCCGGCAACACCCATGGTTCGACAGAGCTAAGGATGTTGCTAGACCAAAGAGCCCCGGTGTTGGGCGTGGGAGGCACCTGATAGAATGCAGGGGTCAGGGAGCGCAGGCTGGGCCAGGCAGCAGCCGAGAACTCCCACCCTGGCTGGGGAACCCCTGGTAACAACAGGGCCAGGTGGTGGTCAGGAGCCCTCGTCCCAGCCGGGAACCCCCTCGGCATCAGCGGGGCCAGGTGACAGCCAGGAAGTTCCCGGCCCAGCTGGGGAAACCCAGCGTCATTGGGGCCAGGTAGCTGAGGAGTCTCGACCCCAGCTCGGGAACCCCCAGCTGCAGTGGGGCTGCTGGCAGTGGACTTCCCAGCCAGTGAGCCCTGGGAAACTCCCAGTAGCAGTGGGGTTGGGGTGACTGGTGACTTGGGAATACCCAAGCTGAAGTGACGCTGGTGGAGGAGGGTGGCCCTGGCCAGGAAACTCCAGGGAATTCCCAGTGGCAGCAGGGCCAGCCCTAGCAGCTGAGCAGGGTGATAAGGAACACCCTGTGGCAGTGGGGACAGCAGCAGCCAGGCAGTCCCAGACAGGAACCCTAGGGGACTCTGGGGAGTATGCAGACAGCAGGGTGGGAAGCCCTAACCAGGCCAGCTTTAGCAGAGCATGCTGCAGGGCAGGGAGAGAAGCCTAGGAGCAGGGCAGCCAGCAGGGGAGGACTGATCTCCCTTGGTCCAGCAGAATCCCTGGTTTGGGACAGCTCAGGTCCCGAGGGTGCCGGACCAAGGAGGTCCAATCTGTAACATGATCCAATGGCTGGAAAGTTGAAGCTAATTAATAAGTAATTAACCACTGGAACAATTCAGCAAGGGTTGTGATCAATTCTCCCTCAATGGTAATTTTAAAATCAATATTGGATGTTTTCCTAAAAGATCTACTCTAGGAATTACATTGGGGAGGTTCTGTGCCTGGCATTGTACAGGAGATCAGACTAGGCTTGGAATTTTGAAGCTAGGTTCACCCATCTCTTTTACAAATCGTCAAATTGAAGAATTGCATGGCTTCTTACTATATGTGTGTTTTGCATTCATAACATATTTGCCAGTTTCCATTCTGTCCTGTATATATGACACACTAACCCACAGCTGATGCAAAATCACCAACTTCTGTGCTAATCATCCCTAGTTAGATTAACTTTTGTGTAACTTTTTGATACCTCCAAAACATTTCTCCTGTTTCTTCATTTGAAAATAAATGAATGTGTTTTCCTTCTGCATATTTCCCTATTAATAGCTTTAAAACACTGACAAGTATGAGCTACTGCACATGCACATACAAGCACAGGAATTGATCATTCAGTGTAGGCGATGTTATGAAGGATAGGACTCAATTTTGTTTGAAGCATTCTCAGCACAGTAAGCAATTAAGTCAGCAGTATATTGACACAAAGAGACCCCAAAGGAGAATTTTTAAACATCTTTGCTATAGTAGTTTTGGCATCAGAACAGCCGCCTTGTCTGAAAAATATCATTTTTTCTTTGCTGAAAATAAGATAATGACTGTAAATATCTTTGGTCATACTGAATAGTTCCTATGGTTTAAAGCAATGATTAGAGAAAGTAATACACACGTTATTTTCAGTATGAACGGACCGACTGCAGTGCCACGGACAGAAGTTAGCACTGACGCCTGCAAGCCAAGAGCCTTAGATTCTACTCCCAGCTTGCAAATAATGTGCTGCATGGGCTCTTGAAATTTCTATGCCCTTCAATTTAGTCATCTGTATGATGTACACTAGAGAGGCACACAGCTAACTCACAAGGTCTGTTTAATTGTTGATACAAGACTTTGAAATAATCAAATTAAAATCACAACTATATGAAAATTAATACTAATGTCTATATATTTTAACATGTATATAGATATTTCCCCCTCTTTTCCTTCTGTCTCCTCCCTCTGTAATACATAAGGAAGCACATAAGAACATCACTTACAGCTTAAACTATAAATCAAAGGCATCTGATTATTTACTTTAATTTTTCCAACCTGGTTTCAGTTAACTTACTTTTAGTAATGCTAACATGGAAATTTAACAGATACTTCATTTAATAATAAAATTTAATAGCTACAGTAAATGTCTGCAGTAAAATTCATATTCATAAACTACAATTATCAAATCAATATTTGAAATACTAAGAGGTAAAAAGTTCTTCGTTTGCTGTAAAAGCTTTTTTATATTGACTCTGTTCTGTAACAATTTTGTTTCACTACTGTTTAAAGCACACAACCAAAATGAAAATCTTGCAAGAATTTTATTAATGAAGGGCTAACATCTCATTTCCATTTTTACAATACAGCCACTAGTAAGTCAAGTTAAATTATTTCTTGCTGTATCAACAAAAAGCTTAACAGATATGTTTAGGGTTTTTAGCCTTAGGTTACTCAAAATAATAGTTGCACTGCATATTTGTTTAATTTCAAAATCTTTAAAACACTGCCTCTTGCACTGTTCCAATTTAACATTTACACAGAAAGTCTCCCAGCATAGATGGGTTTGCATCTGAAAGTCAATTTTGTATTATAACGTTCTGGATTCTTAGGGATAAATCTTTCCCTCAGATGCACATTTAAATGTACCTTGGTATTTGGCAATGATAGGTGATGAATCATATTGCACTGAAGCCAAAGTATCAAATATTTGTGGTACTCCTAATATAGAGAAATACTTACAATATGCAGGACTTTGTGCCATTTTCAGAGAATATTACAAAATATCTCAGTAAACAAATAATATCCAATAATACTGTCATACCAGCTTCCAGAAACATGGGCTCTTTAAAGATGAGATGAGATTTTAATGAAAGCCAGTGAAAAATCATGTTATTTACAAACTATTCAATGAGTATACTAGACTTTGTTTCACCGGACTCATTCATTATTATTAAAGACATCCATATAAAGAAACAATCTTTGAGCCATAAGGAATGATGGAAAATCTCCACTGAAGTGAGTGGAGCTATCCCAGAAGAGAATTAAGCCCTTTATTGATAGGGGGTATGTCTAGATTACATCCCTCTATCGCCAGAGGGATGTAAATTAGACATACCGACATTGCAAATGAAGCGGGGATTTAAATCCCCCGCGCTTCATTTGAATAAAAATGGTGGTCGCGTTTTGCCGAGTCAGCAGTTTGTCAACAAAAAGTGGCTGTCAAGACTGGGATCGGGCAACAAAGAAAGCCTTTGTTGCCCAATCCTGTAAACCTCCTTGCAGGAGGCATAAGGGATCGGGTGACAAAGGCTTTCTTTGTCACCTGATCCCCATCTTGACAGCCGCTTTTTGCCAACAAACTGCTTACTCGGCAAAACACGGCTGCCATTTTTATTCAAATGAAGCACTGGGGATTTAAATCCCTTCTTCATTTGCAATGTCGCTATGTCTAATTTACATCCCTTTGGCGACAGAGGGATGTAATCTAGACATACCCTAAGAGTTCATTGGTATCTGTTGCCTATTCTCCCAACTGAAAGTAACTGTTGTGTCTGCTATTGTTAGCTATGGAAAAATAAGTCAATTTCAAAAAAAAAAAAAAAAAAAAAAAATGTTAGTTTGGAATAAATATTAGGATCAAACAGGCTCTTAAGAAATAAAGGTCTTGTTTTTTCATACAAATATCTTTAGTTAAGAGGAAAGGGAGAGAGAATAATACTAAAAGTATTACATATGAGGAGAAATGCTTCTAAGAAATATCCAGACAACTCCTTCAGCAAGCAGAGGGTTTAGCTAGTGAAGTGGATTAAAGCCTGTGTGCAGGGAAGGTTTTATGCTACATTTCCATGGCAACTTGATAAGGAGAAAAATAGCCTTTTCAAGGACAAATGCATTAGCTATCTTGCTAGTACAGTCTGTTCTCTCTTATTCTTTCAATAGGAGCTATGGGAGAGAGAAACCTAGGGGAAAATCTGGAAGTAGTAGTCTGGGGATGGTCATATAGTCTTTTGAAAGAAGGGAAATTGGATAAGACCATATCCAACTGCATCCCAAATGAAAGGCAGATGCTGAAGGAAAAGGTTTGGAAGAAGGAGGGTTGCCTGACACCTCACAGGCTGACACAGCTCACTGGCACTTTTGTTGTCCTTCCTTTGCAAGCACTGAGCTATCTCTACAATCATTACCTTTTAAAACAGACCAGCTGCCCATACTGCCTATAGACTGAACATTAGATTCCAGTGCTCTCATCAAGAGCTGTAGGGAAAACAAGCAACTGACCTTAGACAGTGGTAGTCCAAAAGCATTTCATCTCAGTGTTTGACATACTTCAGCACAGCCAAAGTCCAAAACATCAGGCTGAGGTGCCAGTTACACTATGCTGAAGAGTTTAGTTATGCAGCAATAATGAAATGTCAAAATGTGGCTTCTCTTTTACGCATTTACCTTTAGGACCTTTGAACAATTTGATTTCTACAACTGTCTCCAGAATAGGTCTTCTTCGACGAACATACAGTCGCACAATAGAACCAGCCTCTTTTAGTGCCTCCACTGCTTTGCTATGAGAGACCTCTGACACATCAACCTCATTCACCCGCAAGATACAATCGTTGACCCTGTAAAGAAAGAAAAAAACAGATTGAGAGAGCGTCGCATTTGTTATTTTGAAATGGAGCAGAATGTGCTTTATCAGAGCTATCGTAAAATGAACACAGGTGAATTGGGATGTTTTTCAGGACACAGATTCAGTGTGCAATTTTACTGATTATCAAAAGGAAAACAGCACACCTAGCCCACTGAAATGACATGATTGCACCTGGCAGCCTATCTGATTATTGACATGTACGAACTCCTGCTTCCAAGCATAAGTTCTTCGGGGAAAACGACTGTCTTCTTTTCTGTTTTCATACAGCACCTAGTGCAATGGAGGACCTGGTCCATGACTAGTACTCCTAGGTGCTAATGTTTAAAAAAAAAAAAGAAGAAGAAGAATACATTTCTTCTCTGGCTCACTTTGCTGAAGGTTGGCCACTTCCCAGTTCTATTCTAACAAGGAAGCCTTATTTTAATAATGAAACTTTGTTTAAGGAAATCAGTTCTTTTACATAAACACATGGCAATCATTTTTGCTTCATTCAAATACCTCCCTTAAACTTTTCCCATCAGCAAGGCCCAACAATATCACTTAAATTTTTTAAAAAAGCAAACGTTGTAGTCAGGTGGCATGATTTCCTTTGAAAACTGATGGAGAAAAACCACTGTTCACACTTGGAGGGCAGAACCAGACAAGCCAGGCCAGAAGGCCCACTGCCAAGCCCTACACCCATAACTGAGCTTTATAGTGCTGTGAATCTGGAGGAACTGGTGGGACTGACAACTGACCGATACCTGGAGGAGTCACTGAGACTGTGGCTAGCTACGTACCTTGGGGAGATGGAGGAACCCCAGGAGATTGAGGTAAACGTGAAAGGGGTAGTAGGAAGCAACTGAGGGACACCACTCTGTTTGTGGTGCCAGAGTCTAGGTCAGCATGTTTCAGTGGGATCCTCACTGGCCCAGTGGGGGAACTCTCAGGTTTCTGGGACCCATTTGGAGGAAGGTGGGCTCAGGTTCCACTACTTCCTGCTGCCAGCCCCAACCCTGGAGCGGCAGCCTACGCACCTTACACTGGATGGCCTGCATTTGCTATTTGGTCTGTCCTGGCCAGAAGGCCAGAGCCCCTTAGATTGCTTGCTGCTCACCCTAAAGAGCTTGTTACTCATCCCCTGAGCAAGCTAAATCTTTGCACCAATGGATCATTAACAAAAAATAAACATTAAACTTAATATCTGAGACCCACCTTTCCTCTGTCATCCCAGGTCTCAATTCAGGGCAACTACACTTGTATTCAACTCTGCTCTCTCAAGGGCATCCATTCTAGGCTCCCAGACCCTCAACCATCACCTCTCTTGGATGGAGACTTCCAACTGAGTTTTTTCAGAGGCTAGGGACACCATTCCTAGCTAATAGCCATTGATGGACCTAACCTCCATGAATCTATCTAGCTCTTTTTTGAACCCTATTAAAGTCCTAGCCTTCACCACATCCTCTGGCAAAGGAATTCCAGAGGTTGACCGTGCACTGAGTAAAGAAAAACTTCCATTTGTTTGTTTTAAATTGCTGTCTATTAATTTCATTTGGTGACCCCTACTTCTTATATTGTGGGAATAAGTAAATAACTTTTCCTGATTCACTTTTTCCACACCAGTCATGATTTTATAAACCTCTATCGTATCCCCCCCCCCCCTTAGTCTCCTCTTTTCTAAGATGAAAAGCCTTTTTAATCTCTCTTCATGTGGGACCCATTCCAAGCCCCTAATCATTTTTGTTGCCCTTTTCTGAACCTTTTCCAATGCCAATATCTCTTTTTTTGAGATGAGGTGACCACATCTGTACGCAGTATTAAATAATAGTTCACTATTTATACTGTGATATCCCTAGCAAGCCAGACAGCGTTAGCATGCAAGTATCTGCCCTTTTCTTTCCCTTTGAATCGTTATTAAAGGCAGCAGTTATGAATGACCACATAGGCATTTAGCACACAAAGGCACATTCCCTAGGGATCATCACCAAAAGACAGGGTTTCTGTATAACCTGGGGTGGGGTATATGTGCTCACCTCCCTCTAAATATATTCCAGGAAATCTATTTCAGACTTATTGTTCCAAAAGTTGATGCTTGTCTCTCACATTGTTCAATACAGTCCTTTAAGCATCCATCCTCACAGTAATACATAATCCTAGCACATGTCTACGCTGGGAAATCATTTAAAAATAACTAAATTTGACTTAACTCCTGATTTTACAAAATCAAAACAGCGAGTCCCCACCACAGAGAAGCCTTGAAATTAGTCCAAAACAGGCTCCCTTAACATGGATGCACTACCTTGACTTACAGCCCCAGGAAGCACTGGGGTGTAATTAGTTTGAATTACTCTAGGGAGCAGCTACTGTGAGTTGCCTAGCCCCATTTTAGGTGCTGAAGATAAACAAATAACAACATATAAGAAACAAAACCAACTGAAATGACAGTACTCAAAGAAAACAAAGAAAGCAAATAATATGTCACTATATTACATATTTTTATATATGAAGCTTCACTCTGAACTCACAGTATTCCTTTAAAGCAGCGTTTCTTAAACTGTGTTCCGTGGCACACTGGTGTGCCGCGAGGCAGTCAGAGGTGTGCCGCAGAGATATGGTGACCATACATCCCTTTTTTTCCAGGACAGTCCCGGATTTAAAGACACCCAGCGCTAGCGCGGCGCAGC
This sequence comes from Pelochelys cantorii, assembly GCA_032595735.1. Classification (NCBI taxonomy): domain Eukaryota; kingdom Metazoa; phylum Chordata; order Testudines; family Trionychidae; genus Pelochelys; species Pelochelys cantorii. The sequence continues at coordinate 23,706,516 of CM064326.1, forward strand.
AGCAACTCCCCACCTCCACTCAGCACGTAAGCGGCTCCCTTGGTGCTTTGTGCGGGCAGCCAAGGCTGCTGCCAGTGGCGCACAGTGTCCAGAGCTCTGAGCTCCCATGCAACACGTGCCACTGTCCGGCACACCCCTCCCCCCACCGCGTGGCCCCTTCCCTCCCGCTGTGGAACTGCCTCCGCCGTGTGCCACCAGCCCAGCCTCCTCCATCCACAGGCGGCCGCCACTGCTGCCAGAGGGGGAGGCACGCTGGTTGGAACCGGTGAACTGCTCCTGGGAGCTGCAACCAGAGTCCCGGAAGAGACCACGCAGAGCTTCACTGGAGCGCTGCACAGCCGGGTACGTTCGGGTTCTACCAGTATGCTCTGTGCACGGCCCTTTCTCCCCCAGCCCCTTCCCACCCCACTGGGGGAGCAGCAGTGCACAGACCCACTCGCTCTGCCGTGCTCCACAAGCCAGCTCTGGGAGGGTGGGGGCTTTCTTCCCCCCTCCCCCGCACTCCTCCTAATGGGAGCCAAAGCTGGTGCGGGGACTGCAATGCAGCACTAAAATTAGCACCGCGGGCGGCCCAGCTCCAGGCCCGGCAACTGTTCTTGCCTTGGAAGCAGCTGGGGCCAGGGCTGCAGGGACTTCTGGGGCCCGACCACAGACTCCAGCCCCACAAACTGGAAAGCAAAAGGTGGGGAAGGGGCTCGGAGAGAATTAGGGGAAGGAGGGTGGGAGAGGAAGGGGCTTGTGCTGAGGGGAGGGGGGCAGGGCAGGAGAAGAAAGGGGAAGGCACCAAGGGATAGGGTGGAGGAGAGACAAATGCCAGGGGGCCAAGTGGAGACAATGAGGAAAAGGGCAGGAGGAGGGAGGGGAGGTGTCAGTGGGGTTGGGAGGGTGGAGGGGACAGGGTGATGCTGGGAGAGGAGAGGGGAAGGGCACTGGGGGCAAGAGGAAGCAAGGGGAAGGGGAGATGCTGGGAGAAGGGTTGAAAGGAGGGGTGGGCATGAGGAAGGCAGGGATGGAGCAAGTCATGTGTGAGGGCACAGAGGGGCATGAGAGGAACTGGGGCAGAGGGTGGTGAGGGGATGGGCATCAGGGAGAAAGAGGACAAGCGGGCAGGGGCAGTGAGGGAAGGAGGAAGCACCAGGAGGGCGCAGGGGTAAGGGAAGGTGCAGGTGCCAGGGGATTCTGGGGGTGAAACAGATGGGCAGACACCTGCAGGGGAGAGACCGGCACCAGAGGAGAGAGGATTCGGTGGGGGCCAAACTCATCCCCTATGGGTAGGAGGATGGTGGGAAAAGTTCTTAGAGGGGGTTACTTTTATTTCTGGTCATGTGTCCATCTTGACCCCGAGAGTCAGGGGCATAATAAACAGAGGTCTGGGGGTGTAAGTAATGTGTCCCTAACTTTGGTTCAGAAAATGTGGTCCCCATACGCGGAGAGAACAGAGTTCAAATGGCCGTCCTTAAAAGGGGCAAGCTTCCTTAATTGTTTGGTGTTCCTCGGTCTTAAAAAGTTTAAGACACACTGCTTTAAAGCAACACATCTGTGCAGCAGGATACCCCACCACAGAGTTCCAGTGTGCTGAGGGGGAATGTAAAGCCATAGGCAAAGCATCAATGAATTTTCAGGAATTATTTAGACCAATTTGGAACTAGTAGAAATTTTGTGTGCTACAAGATGGTTAAAAAAGCCCTGGAAACCAAAGACACACTGTGTTGTCAAGTTTTTGAAGAAAAGAGTTACAAAAGAAAACTTTTGATGATGGTTGCACCAGTTGAGTTTGATAAGACAACTAACAGGTTAAGACTGAATATGTAAGAAAAAAAACCCCGATGTTGCATCCTAAACATCACACAGTAAAAATACTACCAACTGACAAGACAGAAAATGAAGACTAAGAGTAAAAAAATCATCAACCACAGTATGTGATCAGTATCATAAAACTGGAGAAAGTGATTAGTAGCAGATCTCTAATAGAATTTAAAGACTCCATACATCAATTTTTAACTGTGTATTTGTGTAATTACATAGTTTACCTCTAAGTTGTAAAGCAAAGTTTATTTATGTTTTAAAACAATGGATCTGTTAATTAAAATAAACAAAATTAATAACAATGAATGTGTTTTCAAACTCTGGCAATTTATGGACAGTGGAAGATAAAAAAGAAACAATTAAATCACAAGTGAGATGAGCAGGGTATAGGGTAGACAAAAGAGTTGAAATCTAAACACTACCACAGAACATAGAAAAGGATGTTCTTTTAATGTCCTTTTAAATCAAATTTTTACACAAGGTTTTCAGGGTCAATGCTTTGGATATCTGTGTGCACATGAGCACAAAAATAGGATGGGAATTTGCTAGGATGACAAATACTTTTCATCTTCTATGATTGTGCAGCAACTAGCTCAAGGAGCCCAACCTGCTTGTGGCCTTTAAATTCTACAGTTATATCAATTTTAAATAAAAATAAGCAGCAGCTTAGCAAAAATTTGGTAAGTTTCAATTTGCAAGTATTCTGTACAGAATACAGGATGTTGATTTTTAAGCTCTGTTTATTCAGAGTCACAATTAATCTCAGTCTTTGTGAACTGATCTCCAAACTATTCTCTCAGCCTTATTGAAATGTTCCTGTTATTCATGACCACATAGGAAACCTGGATTGCACAAAGCTAAAACCTTCGTACATGCTTTTATGTGCCTGTGCATTTTATAGATGTGAAGGTCAAAGTGCCAGACAGAGCATACACACTGAGCCAACAAGGAATATACAGCCTAATCCAAGATAGGAACATATATATCCAACTGAACAAAATCAAGACCGATGCTAATTCCACCACAAAAATTCCAGTTTGGAAGGAATTGTTCTAAAAGTCATTCCTTGTTACCACAATGAGCCATCAAGACAAATTTCTGAACACTAAGGTTATTGCTTTATAAACTCAGCATTTTTAAATTGTTACAGTCATACTTATAAGTAGAGGAAAATAATAATCTCTTTTATATTTCTTCCACAAACACCACTTCATAAAATTATTATCTGTCAGACGAACTGACCTACAAAGAAAGCACAAGGGAATTTTTTCTCAGAGCTATCCCTAATACTCTTTTACAATAATGAATTCTAGACAATATGAACTCTCAAAATATTCTTAACTTTAATTACTAAGATCTAACAATCTAATCTCATCACAGCACATGCTACAGAGTCAAGAAGATTCTGCCAAAATTGTTCTCTTACTGATAAAGAGAAGATTTTTTTTCTTCAGTAAAAGTGATGAACAATTAGAAATATTTCAGAGACTGCAGGCACTATGGCTTCATGCAGAACAATAGCAGATGGCTTTTGAAAATATGTTCTTCTCATAATTCAAAAGATAATACGCCTCACTGTTAAATTTCGTGAATAGAAGACAACTTTTTGGCACCAAAGTTTCCTTGAAAAAAGAATGCCCCATCTTTTCTTCCCAGACCTCAATTCAATGAAATATTTAAGTATGTGCTTAACAACAAAGCCTTTATACACAGGAGTAATCCCATTCCTATTCAGCACAGTTAAACAGGTGCTCCATACTTTCATGTATTGACATCAATGATTTCAGCATGTTGCTAAGTGTTGTACTGAATTTATGGCATAAACAAATTTGGCTCTGGTTCATATATATATTTTAGTTAAAGTACATTACCTTAAAAGGTATTTAGCGAATGACTTGAGCCAGAAAATGAAGCAAAATGAGTTTTTTTAATGATGTGAAGACCAACTGCAATTTAAGTAAGGAATGTGGGGAGAGATTCAGCATCAAAGGAGGAAGTTCCATGTGAGAGTGCTAAAGTGATGCAAGCAAGAGTGATGTTCAAACCACAGAAGGAATTTTATTACTGTAAGAAATGTATGATCCTTAAAGTTTATCTTTCTCTGCCTTACTCTAGAACTTCTGCCTCATATCTTCCCAAACACAGTTCCTACAGATTTAAAGAAACAGTACATACATCCCTGCAGCAGTTGATAATGACTGACAGTTCTTTAGTAGCTGGCATGCATGAACAATCCTGTGAGGCGTGTCGCTGGAGATACATGTCGCATGTCATTTTAAAGGGCCAGAATGGTGATGTACACTCAGTCTTCTAGCTTCCTACAATGGGTTGTGCTCACCATTCTCCTGTTGATTGCTTGGGAATTAGTTCAGTCCAGCCAGTTCATGCCCCCTTTTTGGGTGCTATCTTGCCCACCATCACCTCCACTGCAGGACTCGTGACACCTCAAGTATCACAGTGTCCTCTTCAGGATACAGCTCTCTGGCCATGCCCCACTCTGTTCTCCCCCTTCTAAGAGAACACCAGTCTGCTCTCCAATCACTTGCCTCATCTAGCCACTTGGCTGAGGGGCAAACTGAAGTCCTTGCACTGGCCACTCTCTTCAGTGGCAAGTGGGGGAAAGAGGGGCCCAGGCCCACCCCCTACTCCTGGTCTCAGCCCAGGGATGCTATAGCTGGCAGCCAAGTACTGCCCCCTCCTCCAACTGCACTGTCTCCTTTCCTGGGCCACTTCCCCACAACACCAGCACCTACTCTGCCCTGGTGTGTCAGGGCCTTAGTCTGGAGTTCCTTTGCACTCCAACAACAGCAGCAACAGATAAGAATAAGGGAGGTCTACAGCCTAGGCTGAGAGAAAGGTGGCTTTTAGCTCAAGCTATAGAGGCTCCTACACTAAGCTCCAGAAGACTCAGGTTCAAATCTGCCCAGTGATGGTTACACTGGTAGTTCCCTCAGCCTAGGGATGTCAATGGATAACCAGTAAACATCACTCTTACTGGGTAATACTTACTGGTTACGGTTAACCCATGGGCACTGGAGCAGCTCCCTTCCTGCCGTGTGCAGGTACATGCGCCAGCCCACCGCAGACAGGGGGTGCTCTAGCCCAGCTGGAGCAGGCCCTGCTTGTGGCAGGCCAGGCTCTAGCGTGCTACAGGCAGGGATAATCCAGCAGTCCCACGGCTCCCCCCAATCTAATCAGTTAACTGGTTAAACATAATGTTTAATCAGTTACCCTAATCAATCGGGATTTCATATCACTACCTCAGCCCTTCCTCTATGGGCTCCCAAAACAGAACTGGCTCCTCTGCCCTGTTTATAGCCTCTTTATATAGGGACCGCTATGCCCTGATGGGCTGCTCCCCTCAGCCCTCCTCAGCCCTTCTCTGATTGGCTGCCCACCATGCAGCCACCTTAGGACTGCTTTTAACCCTTTTCAGCCAGTGCGGGGCAGATGCCCCATCTTACTTCCCAACCTGACACTGACAACACTCTGGCCACACTGGTGACTCTGAATGATCATTCCTAAGTTAATTTGGGATGAGTTAAGGGATGGGCACCTAGTGTGGCTCTCCTCTTTGATTTACAGACTACTCTGATGAACCAAAAGACGCAGCCCATGAGGCCAGGATTAGCGCATCCCAGAGCAACCAACAATGTAAGGGGGAGTGTTATATCACAGCTCAAATGAACCTCTGCTGGGCTCTACAGACTAAGGTGCTGTTAAACAGTCACAACAGACTACAGATACTAGCAGCAACACAATGCAGCACTGCAGTCTGGGTGTTGGTCAGATCTGCTTCAAACATGTAAAATTTGTACGCGTCTCACTGCAGTGCAGTCAGGGTTTAGTGGAAAGCCTTATCATGGTCTTTCTTCTCTAGAAAAAGCTTAAAAATCAATGCAATATTGCTGTTACCTAAGGGGGAAATATTGTGTAAATCGCTAACTACTATGAGACAAATTATACTTCTTACCACTAAAGTGCAGCCTTCAACACATTTCTTAATAATAATTTCCTTTACTATTTGCAACCAGATTTCTCACTCTAAATGGATAATGACCTTGATGGTTTCATTCTTCTCATGCTCTCCAGAGCACAATTTAAGAGTAACATGCTAAAGATTGGGGACTCATTTTACTCTTTCACATTAAAAACCTACCGCATTTTTTGCAAGTGCTTCTGGCAATATATTGAGATTGACAACACACACAGACATATGAACAACTGAATGACTTAATTATTCTTAATTCTTGATTATTTTTAATTATTAATTTTCTTAAGAAACTAAAAAAGTTACAATACTTTCCTCAATTTTTTGTGAAGGGTGCATGCAGCAATAATGAGGGTGAGGTATATTAGATCCTTTCAAAATTCTGCTCTGGTACTTATACACTTTTTTATTCTGGGGGTTCTTGGTTTCAATATGCAAATATTTATTTGTTTTTTAAATAATCAAAAAACTTACTTCCCTCAAGGAAAATGAGGAATAAAACAGGGATGTAACCTAAATTCCCTCTCAGCATATATCTCTGACCCACCAACTCCACTAATGCAGCCCTCAAAAAACACACTCCTGCTGAAGTATATAGAAGGACAGATGATGGCTATATGCTTATACATGTTGTCTTCCTAGATACACACATGGCCCCAGTAAACATATTATCTGAAACACCAACAGAATTTACATTTGCGAGATACATGCTCCATCAGATAGAACTGATTTCCATTTACACTAAGGCCCTTTTATAGTACCTGAAAGTATGAAGTGGCCCTAAAGGGCAAAAAAAAAAAAAATGTATCTATATCCATGTTATAGCCATCTTTCATTGTGAGAGTAATTTAAAGGGGTTTTAATGTCTGCTGAAGTGAAAAAATTCCAACAGCATATCACAATATGTTCGGTGAATATCACCCAAAAAAACCCTGCCCAAAGGTTATACTTTTATAATGAATGTAAAGTCTCCCCACAGAAGATTTTATTGGTTACATCTGCTTGTTAAAAATTTTGCATTTGCTAATATGGACAAAATGATTAAGTAGATGACAAACTTGTTTGACAAATTCACAAAAAATCTGCAATCAGCTGATAAATAAGGATGGTGAGATTGATTTAAATACATGAATAGAGATTGCTAGAACACGTGATGAAATATCAGAAACCCAGATATCAGCCAGACCTAAAGAGAAGGAAATGTATCAAGTAGCAAATCCAATCCAAGCTTTCCAACTCCTCAAAAACAGAAGAGTTTGTTTTTCCAACACAACTGAACCATACAGGTTATAATTTGTAATCCTCAATTCCCAAGATGTAAAATGTAAGATGAAAACATTCCCCTACTCACCTTTAGTGTTATTTTTTAGATTTTTTTTTATTTGTACTGTGCCCAGCCCGGTGGGGCTCAAACTCAGTGGAGACCATAAGGTGCAATTGCAGTACAACAAATAAATAATAATGGTTCTTCTCTGAAGAGCACTCACCCTTGTCAGAATTTTCTAGAAGCTGGGGGTGCCACTTGGCAAAACATTTCTTCCCCTGACTGAGCCGAATTTGCATGAAGCTTGTCAGGGAATGTAAAGGAGTGAAGAGAAGTCTTGATCACTACTCTACCTCGAAACACTTCAAATGCGGAATTGAGGATAGTGCCCCAGTACTGGTTTAGCAAGAAGGAAAGGGGGTCACCTGGTCTTCCTACAGCTGACTGTGCTTTGCTTTTAGCCTATACTGTAGTCCTTCTAATCCATCACGGGACTGGCCACCTGCTAATGAGCTTCCCCTCGTGATCTTGGGTCAGACCAAAGAACCCGTGGGCAAATGGGGAGAAGGGGACTGCTACACAATGAACCGGGCTCACTTTGCACCGCTGCACTGTTCTAGTTCCCCACATCACCATAGTTGCAGGAGCTGCAAAGGAGCTTTGTCACCAAAAGGGCAGCAGCTGAACAGGGCTTCATAAGACGTTGGTATGCATGTACGAGAGAAGCCTGGTATTCAGACAGAGGACAGAATTATCTTCCACTTGTAATGAGAAGCAGCCAAGACTTCAGACTGCTGGTCCCCTTGAAGGAATTGTTCTTAACATTAATGGGATTTATGGGCAAACACGAGAATAGGCTCCCTATGTGTGGAATTAAAGCTATGCTTTCCTTCCAGAATATAGGCAAACCACAATTATCCAGATCTCTCAAGGGACATACTGGAATTCTGACTTCAGGGAAAATTTCTGAATTTGGATAATTCACAATTTGATGCAGCTTGGATAATGTGAATTTATCTGTATACACCTTAAACACTTCTTTGATTGAATAATCTACGATAGTGGAATCAAATCATAGGACTGGAAGGAACCTTGAGAGATTATTAAGTCTACTCCCCAACATTCATTGCAGGAACAAACACCATCCAGATCATCCCTGACAGGTGTCTGTCTAACCTGTTCTTAAGGTTGCTGAATCTGAGACTGATATAGCATGGTTATACAGCATTCATAGGAAGTTACCAGTTTGTTGCTTATTGCTATTATTGCATTTGCTTATTAATTTTTTAATAGTATATTTGTCCAAATGTAAAAAAGTGTCAATTTATTAAAGATTCTTTATAATACTAAGAATATTCACTATGTAAACCATTCACTGGTAATAACGTAATCACAAAACATAGCAAAAGCAATTTCTATCCAAAGTAGGTGTTCTCCCCCCCCCCTCAATATTTCAATCACATTCACCAGCTCCGTACAACATTTGTGACTATTTTTCTGTGTATTATTTGTAAGATGGAAATAGCAACACACTGTGCTATATAATTAGGAATGGAAGAAAACCCTGCGGCTTCTTGACTGTGACAAGAAAATAAATCCAGAAGTGACAATGTATTCCTGTAATTCATACAGCGCAGTGCAGGATGTGTCAGCATTTCTCTTCTTTTTAGAGGTTTAAACTCAGCTGTAAAACTTCACTGTATGCATTGAATTGGCAGACAAAGCTTCAGCCTTAGAGAAATTTCTTTCAATTTGAAAATATCTTTGATCATTTTTTAAATTCTAGCCTAGCTCTGACAGCTACTTGGAGTAAAGTGAGGGTCACGCTCCTATTAACCTTCTCAGCAACACTCAGTAGATAATGTAACGAAAAAGATTGCAAGTTAATCAAGTTTTACCTTTATATGTTTGTTTCTGTATCTATTATTGCATCTATGTGACAGTGTTTATGCACCAATTGTTTGTCTCAGGATGTCCATTATATAGTGCTATGCTGACTAGTGAGTCTCGCATCCAAAGATTCTACAGATTTCATAAAAGTCTGAATGTACCAAGCACTTTCTTCCAGCCTCAACCAAAGGAGTAATCAAGTCCTTTTATGTAGTAAAAGAATCCGCAGACAATGTGGGCCATTGTCTTAAATGACTGTACTCATATCACCATTTTCTCTTCCTAACAGAGATAGTCCTACAAGGCTGTGAATTTTGGCTAACCTATCAGGCCAAAGTAGCCATAACAGAATGCTTCTGTATTGTTTGCTAACAAACTAACGTATGCTGTCTGGTCTTTATGGACGACAATACATATCTCCATATAAGACTAACTTTAGTACATGAAAGAAAGGCATATTCTAATAATGATATTAACATAGGTGGGAGTTAGGAACTCCTTCATGTTGTGATGCTGTTTCTATCAATATCCCTGGAAAAAACCCTGGGATCTTTCTATCCTAGTTTTCCTGTCTGTGAACAGAGCTTCTGAGTGATGTTTAGAAATTAACATTTCTGCCAGGTAGTGCCAGCAGCAGCCAGAGCCGGGTTCAATATCTAGGGGTCCCTTTTCATCCATCTCATACAGAACCGGCTCAAGCTCCCACCCAGTAGCCTGGGAAATTCACACAGCCCTGGGCGCCTCTGAGAGGCAATGCTTCCCCACTCGCAAGCACAGAGTCTGAGCATAGAAAAGAAACTTTTAATGAAAGATGAAGAGAAGTTACATGGCATTAGCTCAGAAAAATACCACAAACATAGTTCCTAACCCCCCACGAGTAACTGTCCCAGCTCAAATGGATTTAGCAATGTCCTTTGCCCTTCAGGCTCACTAGTCCAACAACATAAGGGTTCCACTCATTTACCTAAACTTTCTCCGTACCCCACTTCAAACGCCCCACTTACAGCTCTGTCCAGTCAGTGCGGACCCTGACACATGACCCTGAAGACTCCACTCATTGAGCCTGAGGCCATGCCACCTTTGTGATGCTCCTGTGGTCTGCTTGCACAGCCTGCCGCTGCTCCTATTGGCCACCCACCGGTTGTCCCCGCCAGCCGCTCCACTGGCCGCCTGCCACCACTCCTACCAGCTGCCCACCGGTTGCTTCTGCCAGCTGCCAACCGCCGCTCCTACCAGCCACCTGCCAGTCGCTCCCACCAGCAATCTTGCTGGCTGCAATGGGTCTGGCTCCAGCTGTGACTTCAGCTCTTAGTGATTTCAACTCTTTAGCCACCACCTAGGCTGGCAAAAGATTCCTGCTTCCACTGGACTAGCAAAAAGACTCCTGATGGAGTCTGCTTTAGGTCTATCCTTAAAACAAGGGGAAAAGAGGCAGGTTGAACCAGCCTTACAGCTCACACCTGGCAGGCATGAAGCAGGCTGGCTCAAGCCCCTTCCCCCCCAATTCAGTTCACTCAATTCTGGAAGGGGAAGGCTTGTTCATCTGAGACCTCTTACAATGATGGTGTCTCTCCTGCAAGCACTGGTGTCATATTTTACAATTCCCACATTTAGGGGTAGTATGACTTGTGACCCCCACAACAACCCAAATTAGTTACATTACATCACATTCCATTCTAACATTCCATCAGCCCTGGCTGAATTGGATTTATATAACCACACCCCGGATTCCTTCCCCATCCCAGCATGAGCTGTATTTACATATCAACAGTTACTTATCTTGCAAGGCTAAACAATTTGAGTGAGCATTCCCACTCCCAGGGCTGCTGGCTGATTGCAAGCAGTAGTTCAGCCCCTGCCTACACGTTTATCAAGCATTCTTTGTAAAGTATTAATTGCTGTTACACCAATATAGTAAAAGGAACTTCTTCCTCTGTTACTTTTATGGAGTTGGTATTTTAAAATCTTTTCAGGCTTCATCCTGTGAGATAATGGGTGGAGAGGGATTTTTAGTAAAATTCTTAATTAAAACATTATAAAAGGATTTTTTTAAAGAAAAACTTAACTTTAAAATAACTACTTTTGCATGCAAACAATTTACTCATATTTAATGCATCATTTGCACTTGTACAATTTTAAATTATTTCTTTATTTCAAAAATTTAGCAAGGAATTACCATTTTTTAGCGAATATACCCTGCACCCAAATATACCCCGCACCCGAATATACCCCACGGTTTTTTCTTTTTGAGTTAAAAAAATCTTGTATACCCCGCACACGAGTATAACCCGCAGGGTATACAAGGCTGTGCCGGGGGTATATTTATGGTGCAGGGGGAGGGGAGGGAAACTAGCCAGTCGCCAGCCTCCAGGTGGGGGAGCGCTCACTGCCCGGTTCCTGCGCAGCCAGATGAGCGCTTCCCCTGCCCCTTCCTACGGCTGCAGAGGAACCGGGTGGTGAGCGCTCCCCCACCCGGAGGCTGGAGGCTGCGCAGGAACCAGGAGCTGTGTAAAAAAAATTTTGTATACCCCGCACCCGAGTATACCCCGCGGGGTGTGTGTGTGCAGGGTTTGTAAAAACGAATATAACCCATGGGTTATATTCACTTAATTACGGTAATCTGAATAATTTTCTAACTCATTTTGATATTCATCCTGTTAGCTGAAATCTCAAACTTTGAGTGATTAATGGTTCAAAACTACTAAGGTATACAATATACAATAACTTGTCATTTGCATTACTATCCAAAGCTGCATAACATTCAGATGTTGCCTATTACAGTTTAATATGACACTAAGTATATGTTACTTATTTAGGATTATTTAAAAGGTATTCATCCTGAGCCCTAAAGTGCAGGCTACCAATATCCACTACATTAACACAACTGAAAATTCCATACAAACCCAAGAATTTAGCCACTGATTACTGCATGAAAATCCTCCCTAAGTATTCCAGGGCCTACACCCCAGGATTCTTGTTAGAAAAATAACAAAATAAAAATTCTTCGCCACTCTCTCCCCTAAACATGAGCCCAGGAAAGCAGAAGTGCCTTGCAACAAAAAGGATACTCCATTTCAGGCTTTAGTGGATAAAATCAGGGGCAACCATAAGGCCTTCTCAAAGGAAGTCCTGCCATCCATAACTTCCTATTTAAACCAAGGAAATATCAAAGACTATGTCTACACTACAATGATCTATTGGAAAAAGGTATGTAAACTGAGCTTTGCAATTTGCCTTACCTTTTTCCGATAGTTTTTTGGAAGAGGCTTTTCTGAAATTTGGCCCATCTACACTCGGCCAAACTTCAGAAAAGCCTCCTCTTTTGGAAGAGCCCTTCTTCCTCGTGGGAGGAGGAAGACAGGGCTTCCCAAAGAGCGTGTCTGCTCTTCCGCAAAAAAAAACGGAAGAGCAGACGCGTTCCCTGGACGTGGCAGAGTTTTATCTCGGAAAAACCCCGTAGTGTGTAAACAGCCAAAATCAGACAACTCAGCTTACATCACTTGACACAGTATCCCATGAGAAAGGAAGCAAACACTCATAAAACCAAGACCCAATCCATGTGGGTGCTTCATAAAGTGACTTTACCTAGTTCAAAAAAGAATTAGGTAAGTTCATGGAGAATAGGTCCATCAACAACTATTACCCAAGATGGTTATGGGGTGCAAACTCATGCTTCAGGTGTCACTTAACTGCCAGAAGCTGGGACTGTATGATATAGGGTGGATCACTTGATAAATTGCTTTATTCTGTTCGTTCCCTCTGCTCATAGTCGGAAAATAAAGTACAAGGGTCAGGTCTACACTACTGGAGAAAATCAACATAGTTGGAGTCAATGTACCTTAGGTTAAATTTCTGTGACATCCCCACTGTGGGAGGTCGACAGGAGAAACTCTCCTGTCAACCTCCCTTCCTCCTCATGACCCGGTGGAGTAGTGTGGTCGACAGGGGTGTCATCAAAGATCAGATTAGTTAGACCCCCTAAATGAAACCCTGGGAGATCGGTCTCAGGATCGTCGTTCGCAGGGTAAGTGAAGACAAGCTAGAAGCTACCACTGATCTGAACTAGTATGGACAATCTTGTATTCTTTTGAAGTATGCATTAAGAATCTGATATGTTCATTAACTAATATAAATGTATGACCCATTATGATTCATACAGAAGTACATATTGTACATGTTTTATAATGTTTTATAATGTTTTCGTGTCATTTTATTCTTTTTTTCAAAAAAATACCCCCAATGGACAAAAAAATGTTTAATATATGCAATTAAGTCTGAGAAATGTTATGGCTGTTACAAAGACAAAAGTAGGCTTAAAATTGACACATCAGCAATAAATTCTGCCCTTTGCTAGATGCACTAGTGCACATGTCAAATCAAAGAACTATGAAATATATATTTGGACTCATAAATCCTCAGGCTCCTACCTCCTAAATCAAGAGTAACTTTGTTTACATCAGTGAAGTTAACCCATTGTGTAACAGGTATAAGTATGAGGTGAATCAGGTCTACAGATCTGCCAAACAAGGGTATGGACACTGGAGTAAACAGGAATTAAAGATTATGTCATGTGATGTGATCTGCAGAAATATGTCCAACCAAAATTAGCAACCCTTGACACTACACAGTTCCAATCCCAACAATCTCAAAGTTGAGAAAGAGTAAACACCAACAAAGCATGAGTGAAAAGGAAACGATAACCAAGCGATGTGATCAGGGTGACGACTAACACCCAAATTCGCCTGGTTCATGTCACTCTAATTATAATCTATTTAAATACTTGTTTTAGATTACAAAACACTGCAAAATGTCTGTGAGCTTGTGTACTTATTTGTAGTCCGTTTATTTCCCCCTCTTCAGGGATAGATGAAAATCCCTGCTTCCTTTGCAACAACTGCATGGGTAGCTCTCCCACCCATCATTTTATCTGTGAAATGAGCTGTTCCCGCTCTCCATTTCCCATCAGCTTCACTTCTTAGCGTCATTCTCTCCAGCCTTCCCCACCCTCTTTTCCATTTCCCCTCTCTGTTCTCTAATTCCCCCTCCTTCAGCTCTCCTATCCTGCCCTGCTATGCTTCTTCCCCCAATCTCTACCCTCGAGACAGCTCTACCTTTGGCAGCCAGAGAAGATAACAGACTCTAATGCTGGGTAGGAGGAACACCTCTGTTCACAAAAAATTACCCATCACCTCTAACCTCTGAAGTCCAAAGCTAAAGGGGTGCTGTGGGGACATAGAGAAAAGAGCAGAACAATTAGGTAGCTTTTAGTTTCAGTGGCAGGAGGGGAGTGATATAAAAGGACCAAGTAGCCATGGTAAGATGGAAAACAGGAAAAATAAAAATAAAATCCAGTTAAGTATGCACTGAGCGAATATGGTGCTAGGACACTGTGGAACTTCTCCTCGCTTCTGCTGCTGGTAGAAAGTGGGGAAAGAGCTAAAGTGCTTTGAGTAAATCTCTTTGGATGTGGTACAGGACAGAGAGGGCTGGAAAGCCCTGACTTACCCCTGTGCCCTCAGATGCATCTGCTGCTGGCTGCTCTGAGGAAGGACATTCAAGGATATCATGGTTTTCAAAGTCCAATCCCCCTAGTTCCTTGTGGCAGCTGCTGTTTCTCCCTGTGCAGAGGGAATGGCCCCAGGGACTTGTGCCTTGGCCTGGTCCCTCTGCCTTTGCAAGCTGGTTTAGCTCAGGCAGCAGGGCTGTTTAGCTGAAGTTTAAATGTTGCAGCTCAGGCTGCAGCCCAAGCTCTGGGATCCTCCCAACGTGCAGGATCCTAGAGTCTGGGCTGCAGCACAAGCTATAAATCTATCATACAATGAAAGAGCTCCACCGCCCGCCCAAGTCTGATGAGCCCAAGTCAGCTGTCACAGATGAGCCGTGGGATTTTACCTGCAGTGTAGACATACTCTGTGCATCTCTCAGAGGGCGGGACAGGAAATGTGTCCCTGGTTAAAGATGTGTTACAGCTACCAGATGTAACATGGGCTCCTTAGTTAAAATCCTTCCAATCGGGATATTTGAACATATAACATGTTGGTGCAGGAAAACCAGTTACAACAGA
This sequence comes from Pelochelys cantorii, assembly GCA_032595735.1. Taxonomy (NCBI): domain Eukaryota; kingdom Metazoa; phylum Chordata; order Testudines; family Trionychidae; genus Pelochelys; species Pelochelys cantorii. The sequence continues at coordinate 23,721,531 of CM064326.1, forward strand.
AAACCCAGAAGGCTATTCTGCAGTTGGTATTTTTACAAGCATCTTTCATCTCGAGCGCTCTAAGTGCTTTGCAAGCATTAATGAAGCAAGCTGCACAACAGCCACACCAGGCACAGGAGATAATCATCATTATACCCATTTTACAATGGGGAAACTTAAGCACAGAGGAATGAAAGTCTTGCCAAAGAACACCTAGCAAGCTGAGGACAGCTAAAGAACACTGCACTAATATAGAAAATACTCCCTTCAGTGCTTGATTGAGTAAGCCAAGATATGCCAAACTGATAAATAAAACAAAAAAGGACAAATATGTCCCTCCGTACTGAACTCTGTCACCATAAGTGCATCAACAATAGGTTATATATTTAAACTGAGCAGCCACTTCTAGGACCCTGCAAATTAGTCAAATAACAGGTTTTGCTTTTTGGGTATGACAGGGGAAGACTAGCAAGCGGCATGCCACAGCAAAAGGAAACTGTGTGAGACATGATTTTTATAAATTCCAAAGCCCCTCTGCTAACATTTACAATGGAAAGGGAAAAAATTGGTAATAGCAAAAGTTGGTTTGACTAAGCTCCCCAACTATATAAACTTGTGCAAACCACAGATAAGATTTTTGATAGAGTGAAAAATAGCATACAAACCACCTGTCCCTTAGGCTGTGTCTACACTGGCATGATTTTGCGCAAATACTTTTAACGGAAGAGTTTTTCCGTTAAAAGTATTTGCGCAAGAGAGCGTCTATACTGGCATGTGCCTTTGCGCAAAAGATTTGCTTTTGTGCAAAAGCATCCGTGCCAAAGTAGACGCTCTCTTGTGCAAGAAAGCTCCGATGGCCATTTTAGCCATTGGGCTTTCTTGCGCAAGAAATTGATGTTACCTGTCTACACTGGCCTCTTGCACAAGAACACTTGTGCAAGAGGGCTTATCCCTGAGCGGGAGCATCAGAGTATTTGCGCAAGAAGCACTGATTTTGTACATTACAACGTCAGTGTTCTTGTGCAAATACTCGCGGCCAGTGTAGACAGGCGGCAAGATTTTGCGCAAAAGCGGCTGCTTTTGTGCAAAATCTTGCCAATGTAGACACAGCCTTAGTGTTTTGGCACTTCCACTTTTGGTTAGATCTAGGAAGTACAAAGGCTAGGTCTATACTACAGAGTTTCTGCACAAAACCAGCCATTTTTGTGCAAAAACTCGCGGCGCATCAGCACCTCAAGCACGTTTTTGCGCAAGTAAAATGAAAGAACAGGGTTTTTTTTCTGGTATAGGTATTCCTCTTTCTACGAGAAATAACTCCTTTTTGCGCAAGAGCTTTTGCACAAAAAGGTGTGTGTGGATGGGGAACAGGGAGGTTTTTGCGCAAAAAGATGCAATCAAGAAAAGCCCAGGTGCCCTGGTGGCCATTCTGTAAATAGCAATCAGAGTTTCCTTTCGAGTGTGTCCATGCAGCCTGGATGCTCTCTTGTGCAAAAGCTATTGCTTTTTTGATGCGCTTTTGTAGTGTGGATGCTTTCTTGCGCAAGAAGTTTTTGCGGAAGATCTCGTCCACAAAAAGCTTCTTGTGCAAGAAGCCTGTAGTGTAGACATAGCCGAAGTGACTAAATAAAACCCTTTAAAAATTAGAACTTTGTCTGCCTCTCAAAAAGAGCTTTGTTTTAGTTTGAACTTTGAATGAGGACTCAAGTTAAGCCAAACTATCGCTCTCATACTTGGGAGAAAATGGAAAAAAAATGAAAGTTGTTAAGAGTTCTGAAAACCCTCAGAGGGAATCAGTGCTAAAGCTATTTTATATGGTACCAGATGTGTAATACTTTTCAGTAACAGTAGTCTCTCTAAAGACCTGATGATTTCCCACTCCATAATCACAGAAGCCTTTCTCCCTATCAAGTGATTATTGAGCTATTTAATACTTGTAATTGCAATAACAGTGCACAGAGATGCTGATGAAACAACCACTTGGGTTTGGCCTTATAGCACCATTCTGCTGTTGCAGCATTCTCAGGCTATTAATGCAATTTACAGGGAGATGGTACTGAACACATGGTGCTCAGACAGATTTGTTAACTCCTTCAGTACTGTTAAATAGTTATATGGGATATAACGTACATAAACTATGTCTGAACTTCAAATTATGTTGATGTGTTTAATTTTTGTGCATAAGCAGAGGTAGCGATTGGCAGAGAAAGGTTTTGAAAGTTGCGGAGAGCATAGAGATAGTGTTATATTGTTTGGAGTTACAGACTTTAGAAAGAAATTGCTTAAAACACAGAGAGCTTGAAGCAGTTGCAAAGCTTCCATTTATTCCATAACACAAAACTAACTAGAACCAGCCCAAACCAGCTGGGCTGAGCCCTAATGACCTAACTCAGTTACTATAACAACAAGAAGATCTATATCTACAACCACCCAATACACAACATATTCCTCCCCCCCTTAGTAAGAATGCCCCTTAAAAAAAACAAACACTCAACTAGTGAATGAGGGTAGACTGCCTCAGTTCCCAGCTAACTCCAGGGATTATTTTGTCCTGTAACCACGTCCTAAAGGTCCAGCCGTTGAGGACAGCTGACATCCCATCATTACAAAAGCCAGGGACATTTTGGTTGTAGCATGAGGTGTGTTCTGCAGGATAGTAAGAAGGTGTCCAGACATTTTTGCATGAGTGAATGTCCTTTAGCTGATTTCAAAGTTTGTTTCATTGTCTGTACAAACCTTTCAGCCAACCATTAGTGAATGGGTGATGCAGTGCTAAAGTGATATGATGAATCCCATTTGCTTTCATAAAATTTCCAAACTCCTGAGAGACGAACTGCGGACCGTTGTCACTCACAAGTTGTTCTGGAAGACCAAAATGACTAAAGATTCCATGTAGTTTCTGGATAGTATTATCAGCAATAGTGGACAGCATTATAGAGACTTCTGGCTATTTGGAATGGGCATCTACCACCACCAAGAACATGTTACCTTCAAATGGGCCAGCAAAATCTACATGAATATATTGCCACGTTTTTTCAGGCCAGTCCCATGGGTGTAGAGGTGCCAGCTGAGGTGCATTCCTCACACCCGTGCATGAAATACAAGCTCTTGCCTTCTCTTCAATGGCACCGTCCAAGCCAGGACACCAAAAATTGCTATGTGTAATTTCTTTCATGCACACGATTCCACGGTGACCTGAATGTAGCTGTACTAACATCTGTTGTCTCAGTAGCATTGGAGTAATGACACGCATTCCCCACAACAAGCACCCAGAACGGATTGAGAACTCCATCCTCCTGGACATGTAGGGAACAAGTTTGAGTGAGACCTGAGAGCCCCGTAGAGATGTTCCGTGCATCACTAGGTCCATAACTTGGGACAGTATTGGGTCAACACAAGTTGCTCTCTTAACTTGCACAGCAGTGATGGGTATGATCTTTACCCGTTCAAATTATTTCCTTTTGGCCACTATCTTGATGTTTGACTGGCAAAGGCAGCCTTGAGAGACCATCTACATTGCCATGTAGAATGGATTTCTGATATCTGATCTCGTATGTGTGTCCAGAAAGCCACAATGCCCATCATTGCATACAACTAGCAGTCAATGGTGGAATGCCTGTGTGCGGGCCAAAAATTGCAGTCAGATGTCGATGGTCAGCGAGAAGTGTAAACTCCAAATAGGTTCTGATGAAATTTCCAAAGCCCGAAAATGATTCCCAATGCTTCATGCTCGATTTGCACATAATTAGTTTCTCCCTTGCTTTAGGTGCGTGAAGCAAAAGCAATTGGTTTCTCTTCTCCTGAAGGCATAATGTGTGACAACACTGCTCCCACTCCATATGAGGCAGCATCATAGGCTAACAGTAAAGGTAAAGATGGATCAAAATGCATCAGAACCTCTGAGTTTAGCAATGCACATTTAACTTCTTTTAAATGTAACATCATAGGCTTCAGTACATTTCCAGGCCTTATTCTGGCCTGGAAGTAGTTCATGAAGTGGTTTTAGCAGTGTGTCTAACTGTGAGATAAACTTTCCATAACAGTTCAATAGTCCTAGAAACTAGCTAAGCTGACTAACATTTTGAAGGGGTCTAATGAAGCTAAGTTGACTTAACTTTTGAAGGGGCCTTACAAAGGCCAGTAGCATCAATGATGTGTCCCAAATATTCAACACAGAGTTGAAAGAATGCACACTTGTCTTTGTGGACTCGTAGGCTATACTCTTCCAGTCTTTGTAGGGTAGCTTCTAAGTTCTTAAGGTGATCCTCCTCATTCCTACCAGTGACCAGGACAGCATCAAGATAGCACTGGACTCCTAGAAAGCCACACAAGATCTGGTCCATAGCCCTCTGGAACAAAGCTGGGGCAGATGTTATTCCAAAGGGTAAGCAACAGTAATGATAAAGCCCTTTATGAGTCACAATAGTCAACAGCTCTTGGGACTTCTCATCAACATGCATCTGTAAATATGCTTGACTCAGATCAATCTTGCTGAACTTTTGTCCCCCAGCTAGGCCCGCAAAGAGATCATTGATGTGGGGAAGAGGGTATTGCTCTGCACACAACACTGGGTTAACAGTGACCTTAAAATCTCCACAAATCTGAATGGAACCATCTTTCTTCAATATTGGAACAACTGGAGTGGCCCATGGGCAACTGGCATTAGGTATGTTTGACTAGGTGCTCCAGGTCCACTTCAACTTTTGGCCTGATGGCATATGGCACAGTTCTGGCCTTCAGATATTTTGGTTGGCTGCCAGATTTAATGTTCAGTTTCACAGTGATTCCCCTCATACTTCCCAGATCCTCTCCAAAAACAGCAGCATGTTTCTTTAATACATGGGTCAGACCTATTCCTTCTTTAGTCATCTGATGCGCTTCTGCCCAGGTCAGCTGGATCTTCCTAAGCCATGATCTACCCATTAAGGCTGGGTAATGGCCTTTCACTACAAACAGGGGCAATTCTGCAGTCTGTCCATTGAGCTCCACCTTATCAGTAGTGCCCAAGAGGTACCGATTCTCCCATATATGTCTTCAGAATGATCTTTGTTGCCTTAAGCAGAAGATGCTTTAGCTTTTCCTTATGCACAGTTTCTGAGATCAATGAACCTGCTGCACTGGTGTCCAGTTCCATGTGTACAGGTTTGCCATCCAACAACGGGATTACCCAGTATTCATGGGAGTCTGCTGCCAAAGACAAAACGTAGCATGGCACTTCTTCTTCAGATGGGGTGTCACCTTGATCATCATGAGTCTGCTCGATGGTACTATATGCACATTTTCCATTTTGGTCCACTAGACCATAGGCCTTTTTTTCTTTTGTTAGCAAGCACATTCAACATGTCTCTTTTTTTCCACATTGTCGACACACTAAGTCCTTACACCAGCATTCTGATGCATAGTGACCCAGCTTACCACAGTGGTAACATTCCTGGCTCCCCACTGCTTTGTGGGTAAGTTCTTGGGACACTTCATGCAGTCTAGCGGGTGCACAGAGTTATAGAGCCTCCCATGTGGCCAGTTCCATGGAGACTGCAATATCAACAGCCTTCTGTAGGGTGAGCTGGGCCTCTGTTCATAAATGCATCCGTATAGCTTCACTGTGCAAGCCACACACTAACCTGTCACGTCTGGCATCATTTAACATCTTAAATTCACAGTGCGCTGCCAGCTTTTTCAAATTTGCTACAAATTGTACAACTGTTTCACATTCTTTTTGGTCTCTGATGTGGAACTTATACCTTTCTGCAATTTCAAGTGGTTTTGGAGCATAATATGACCCCAGGATTTCCACAATGTCACTGTAAGATTTGGTCTCTGTCTTAACAGGGAGCAGCAAACTGTGTAGCAGGGAGTAGGTCTTAGCCCTTACAACACTTAAGAATATTGGCACCTTCTTCTCTTCCTTAATGTCATTTGCAATACCAAAAAACTCAAAACTCTCAGTATATACGTGCCATTGCTCTATAGTCTCCTCAAAAGGCCCGAGTGACCCCGTAAGTGTAGCCATGTATCTTTCTTTCTTTCTTTCTTCACAGATTTTAGTTTCAGTTTGCATTGTCCTTGTAACTGTTCTTACCTCCACTTTCCAGAGCAGCAAAAAGGGTTGTTTTCATACACTGACTTCTATTTCTTCTGTTTCTGGAGGCAGCACAAGGATCCCACCCTTGTCACCACTTTGTTACATTGTTTGGAGTTATGGAGTTTAGAAAGAAATTGCTCGAAACACAGAAGGCTTAAAGCAGTTGCCAAGCTTCCATTTATTCCATAACATAGAACTAACTACAACCAGCCCAAACCAGTTGGGCTGCCCCTGAGGGTACGTCTACACAGTGGGGCTATTTCGGGGTACTAGAAGTATCCCAAAATAGCTATCCTGCGTCTTTTGAATGCGCCTGCTATTTCAAAATAGGTCTTAAAATAGTGGATGTGCTATTTCAGCATCCCTGTAACCCTCATTCCATGAGGGCTAAGGGATGTCTCGAACTAGTGCATTATTTCAAAATTTGGCACTGTGCAGATATGCCAAATTTTGAAATATGTTATCGAAATAAGATACGCAATTTGTGTACTGCAATTTGCGTATCTTATTTCGAGGTTAGGATGCTGTGTAGATCCACTCCCAGTTACTATAACAACAACAAGATCTATATCTACAACAACCCAATACACAACAGGTAGTGATCTTTCTATGTAGGGTGTTTACCATTACAACCAACTCCCCCCTTTTTTAAAAACATTTATTTGTAGCAGGACTTTGGAATTCAGCTGCAAGAAAGCCCTCTGGCTAGAGAAATGCTGTTTTTTGAGGGAGTGGGCAGAGTTTGGTCCCATGAAATTTGATTCTGTCTCATCTAGCATTAAACTAAAAATCACCATTTTCCTTTTATCACTTACAACACTCAGTGAAATTTTTTCAGCCTGCCAAAATAAAAACCGAACACAAACATCTGGACTCATGTCACCATGAAATTCACACTGCACTTGGAGCAATATGTAGTCAGACCTTTTTTTGACACTGAAGCAATAATGTTTCAGATTTAGATAAAATTTTTAGTGGGAAGGGTCCTGAGGCCCCGGGCATACTCCCTAGTGACTTCTGACTACAAAGAGAGACCCAAATAAAAAATGCAATGCTTCTAATCTGAAAATGGATGTTTTAACACAATACCATTTCATGAAAATGTTCTACAGATTTTCTGTGTTTTTGTTTCAGTGAAGAACAAAAAATTGCAAAATCTCAAAAGCTGTTGTTAAACAGATTTGTCACTCTCTAACCAGCTCCCTTGGGAACATCAGGAAGCTAACAAAGCTGTAATGGGGTTGGATGATACGTGGAGACATCTAGGTCAGCCTTCCCCTTTGACAACAGCCTCTAAGTCTGACAGATTGCCTCTGCACTGCATCCTGTGCTCTGGTGACAACACGTGGGGCAGGAGAACATGGGATATGTCAACTGACAAATGTAAAATAAAACTCTCAATGCTAGTTCAGCTCAAATCCATGTCCACTGAGTTTCACTTTATTAACATACAGAAGATTTACAACAAAAGCAAAGCGAATCAGAACACTTGGTAACAATAACTAGATGCTGTCACGGTCTCCAGCAACACACCCTTCCTTAAAACTGCTGCAGCTGCTTCCCTGTAATTTCACAGCCCCACCATAGATCAACCATCTGATAGGCAGGGAGCCAGAGTTCTCTTAGTAACTCCTTATGTACTGGTGTTTAAGGAGCAGCTTTAAACCACACCACATCATCTAGTTCCCAAGAAAAGGGGAAAGAGAAAGATTAGCCAGGCTCCTCCTAACACCTTTACATGGCCCACATTGCATCTGGGACCCATCCCACACTTGGAGGTAAAACACGGTTCATGAACCTTCACCTCCCAGGGAGCAGGGAGAAGCCAACCCAGGCTCCCTTTGACCACCCTCTGGTGCAAAGCTAGTTGAATTTAAAAAAAAAAAAAAGATTTTGCCAAAAAAATTCCTTTTTTCTGTGGGTAAATTCTAAATTTAATATTTCATTTTGAGTTGACTTTACTAAATTGGAATATTTATTTTTAATTGGCCCAGAATATTTTGTTTTTAATTCATTCAGCACAACACTAACTGTATTTCCTTATCAATATATTGGCCTGTAAGAGTTATAGTTTGTATCTCCATACTCTCCTATAGATTGGATTCCATGGAGGACTACATCTCACACAATGCAAGAAAGGTTTAAGCTGGAAGTCAGCAGGGTGTCAGGGTGTACTACTGGAGGTATAGTTCAGCCAGGGAGCCTGATCCATAGGGGAAAAATAGGCCACCATATTTTCAAAAGGCAATGTATCACTATTGGAAAATCCAGTTTAATATTGAACTGATTCAGAATTAAACATTTTGGACAGTTCAGTAAACTGTAATGAAATACTGTATTTTGATTTTGGGGTGTCAAAATGTTTCTTTCAATCACAAATGTAAATATTTAGACATTTCCAAATAAAAAATGTATGGCATTTCCATTCCATAAAGAAATTATGATATTTCAGTTTTGGGATGAAAACGAACAATGAAATGTCAGCATTTCTAAGAGCCTGGAAAATGAAATCAATACCTAGGAGTTTACATGGTAGATAGATAAAACACAAAGGATTAGGAAAGAGAATAGTAGCAGATATTAAACCTGATCAAGGTCCCATTTAAATCAAAGGAAAGCTTCCTATTGATATTAATAGGACCTGGATCAAATCCATATTGTGACAGACAGTTGGCACTGGAATGTTACACTAAAGAGGTGAGTTTTAAAGAAGGGAGCGCATATATACAGACAAGGCTTGAGATGTGCATAGCTGTATAGCTCAGGATAAGAAGTTCTAACTATATATGGGAAGAGAGAAAGCCAGTGTAGGGATCCAGTGAGGGAAGCATGATGTGCTAGAAGAGCGGAAAGGAAAATTGTTTTTTTATAGTATTTCACATGGATCAGAGGGACAAAAAGGTGATAATTCTGAATGTTTAAATCTTAGTGAGTGTGGTTATAGGTTCATATTAACTAAACAAGATTTAAAAAGATTTAAATTTAAATATTTAAATTTAAGTTTAAGATCCATGCATTATATCACATATATATATATATATATATATATATATATATATATATATATATATATAAAATAGATCTTCCAGAGTATGGGGCCCCTTTGGTTTGTACTTATTATACACAGCTAACTTAACGTATACTCAATTTTTCCCAGGTATGTTCCTTCTGATGTTGAAAACCCTTCGTAAGCTGGATTGGTAGCAGATATATTTTCTTTAATGGCAGTATGAAAAATACACATTGATATCCAAAATGATCAAAGTTAATGAGCTCATAAACCTCCTAACATAAACCAAGACAGAGCAGTCAATAATTCATGCTCTAATTTACAGCCATCTGCAGAACAAGCATGTTTTGTTTAATAGGGTGAATGTCTCCTGATTAACTTACTACTAAATTATGTACTGAACTAATGGCTTCATCAGAGGGCTGTAAATAGTACAGATACGAATCAATGTATTGCAGTAGTACTGTAATTATTCGTAATGCCTCGGGAAGGCTTTATGCCATAACATATTAAATACTGGTACTGATGTCCTAAATTTAAGACCAAAACTTACACAACCAACCAAGACTGAGGCTACGTCTAGATTGCAAGCTTTTTTCGGAAGAAGCTTCTCTGGAAGAGATCTTTTGGAAACAATTTTTTCGAAAGAAAGTGTCTACACAGCAAAACCACAACGAAAATCCAATCTGCTTTTTTGAAAGATAGCATCCACATTGATTGGATGCTAGCTATCTTGCATTTTAGTTGTGATTACTGTGGATGGAGTGGCCACCAGGGTACCTGGGTTTTTTCCCTAGAGGCTTCTTCTTTCGAAAAAACACTCTCTTCCGCGTCCACACACACCTTTTTCTGAAAAAGCCTTCTTCCTTGTAGAAAGAGGTTTACCGCTGCCAGAAAAACCCCTCCGCTCTTTTGACTTTCTGTTGAAAGAACACAATAGTGGTGTGGACATAAGTGTAGTTTTTCCTGAAAAACAGCCGTTTTTCCAGAAAAACTCTGCAGTGTAGACATACCTCGAGAGAAATACAACACGTGACATATATGTAGATATACTGCCTAACAATGTGCCGGAAGGTGCTCAGATGCCACGGTGATTGGGATGTATAAAAACCTATATAGAATAAAACAGAGCAGTGATTGAGGCACAAAATGTGCTCTCTCTTTTCTTGTGCTTTGATCAGTGATACAGATGAAGAATGGCCACAAACACAGTTTGTTTGGAGACTCTCTCAGCTCACGACTGAAAAACTTGTACATTACTAATAATAACTCTCCACAGGGTTCTACATTGTCCTCAAATATTTCTCTTGTCATTGAACAAACTATTGCCCAGCACTGAATCCAATATTGAAAATGGACTTCAGTTTGAACCTTTCTAGTCTGGCACTCTTTGGTCTGGCAACATCTGTGGTCTGGCATGATTTTAGCTAGCTGGATGTCGACATCATGAGCGTGGCCAAGTTTCCTATGGTCCCATAAAGTTGTTTACCGTCCCCAGTCCTGGCTCTCAGTGTTCTGTGTTGTTATTTAGCTCTAATTTACCCCCTAAATGTCTTCTAAGAGCCCTGTAAGCAGAGGAAGTGATGATAGTGATGCTAGACAATATTGACCTCCTGTAGTTCTGCAAATTCTCTGTTTTGGCACTGGTCAGATCCCGAGGGTGCCAGACTAGAGAGGTTCAACCTGTAAAAAGCAACAGGTTAGTCTATGACCATGCTGCAGAAGGAGGCTGTTAAGTTTCATGCTTGTAATTTAATTTAAATCTTCAAGCTCTGATCACAATGGAATCAGTTGCAGGATTTCCATCACTCCATTTCAAGTGAGATACAAGAACATGTTAAAATAGTTTTCCAATTGGACATAATACTTTTCCTAAAACAGTCTGGTATACCTCTTTTTATTATTAAATATATTTGCATAAAATCAGGGTATTAATTTCTTCAGAGTTCCCTTTCTTCTACTTCATATCCATGGTAAAGTCCTCTGACACATATCAGTGGTTTGTCTAAGTAGTATACAGAGAACACAGACATTTTGTTCTTAAACCGTTTGCTATTTGACATACAGCTGAGCCCAAGGGGGAATAAGATGGAAGTCAGGGGGACCTGGGTTCTGTTCCTAGGATTACCACTGATTTCCTCTGTGACTTTGGTAATTCATTTCAGCTTTTGTTTCCTGACTTTCCCCATCTGTATAATGATGCTTTGATGCTTTCCCACACCAAAGTGCTTTAAGAGCCAAGGAAGAAAACCAGTCCAGCAACATTTTATTATGATTCCACAGCAATTAATCATATACAGAAGCATTTGATAATCCCCAACCTAGGTCCCGTGCCAAGGCAGTAGTTATAACACATCTGTCAGAGCTCCATGGACACAGGAGAATATAAATAGCCCTCAGCAGCATTTTGGCAAGAATGTGGGTGGAGGAGGTGAGAAAATGTGGCTATGGCACCTGGCAGTACACCCAAAGAGCCTACTGTAGGAAGTATATGCTACATCTTTTCAAAAGATATATCAGTGTCCATTGGACCTCACCTGGAATGTGCCTCTTGGTGTCACCACTAACCATCACTCCAACTCTGCCCCATCACCAACCTAGTACAGCTCTGGCTCTAATTACAACCCAAACCATTTACGTTATCCAACCCATATTCCTTCAAATAAACTCAGGTGCAGTTGTGTAGTGTTGCCAATAGTCAGCACTCAGAAATTATGATTTAGGCCTCCAAAATCATCAAACTAGCTTAACAAACCTTAAAATAATACTGTATATATGGGGCTCTCTAGTTTGCCTCTGGGTTTTGACCCTTTTTTTCTGGTTCACATTTTCAAGTTTTTCTCAGCAAGCCTGAGAGCTGGAATTGTCTCTTCTCCCTTAAATGATAACTGAGATTTTCATGTAGCCAAATCATCCCTGCAGCTGGGGTTTTAAGAAAAACATCAAATAGAACAAGACTGGCAATAAAACTGTGTGAGTTGGCAGCGATACGTAGAAGGGTGTTTTTATTTTAGATCAGTTTTGGTCCATCTCTACAGAAAACAAATTTATGCTTAATCTTTAGTTCGTGTGTATTTTTATTCCTGTCAGAAGAGTTCTCAATGCCTATTCTGTACAGCTCAGCCACAACATAGGGAGCTTAGCTCAGTTTATGGTTTATCCTAATTAACTGCTTTTCAGTATTCCTTTGCTAATTAAATCATGTCAATGCACTGGGTTCCTGGATCTGTAAATTGGTTACTACAGTTTTCACATACATTAGAATAATGAGTTTGTTAAACATAGGTTGTTTGTGTAAATCAGGAATCTCAATTCCCACAGACTGAGTCATTAAAAATCCACGGTAATGGTTTTTTCTGACAAAAAGAACGTCAGGATAAATGTAAGGTCACTAAACCATAAGTTATTGAAAATTCTATTTCAAGTACAGAGTCTTAACTCAGGATTTCTTTGTTGCCTTGTATGTGTGCCACTGATATCTACTGGATGGAAGAACTACTTCACAGTGTGCACAAATGACTGATGGGAATTTCTCCCACAGATTCAAGGGTCAAGACCTCTACTTCTCAAGCAGAATGTTCTGTTTCTGCATGAAGTTCTGAGAGGCCACAATGCACAGCCTAGTGGCAATTAAGTGCTAGGTGGCTCTGCTTTTTTTTTTTTTTTTTCACAATATTTATAAAGGCATAATAAGGTCATAAGAATAAAAATCAACCTGAAATTAACAAGTTAATATCTCAAATTCCCCAGTTATCAGAGAAAATACAATGAACAGAGGTCTTTTCTTTCTGGACATTGTTAAAAATTCCATGGCCTTCCATGGATTTTGTAAGATTAGGTGTTCATCCCAATGCCTTTAGAGAAATGATCCTCTGCACCAGTGTGTTTTGCACTATTTGACTGTTATCTTCAACTCCAGAGATGGTTACATTTCAGAGATGGTATAAGCAAAAATATTAGCTGTAAAATATTTGGGATTTTCCCAGAGAAACACACCATATTAACAGATTACTCTTTTAAAACAAATATAATATGAAATGGCAGTTTATATTTAAAAGACATGTTTCTCTAGGTTAAGGGTGCTGGAGTAGTACAAAGATAAACTGAGCAATGTACACTGTTGTTAAATTTATTGTGTCCCAGTATAAAAAAAAAATCAGTCATCTTGGACCCAATCCTGCAGACAGTTACATTTGTACCTAATTTCACATACACAGGTAAGTCCCACTAAAGGTCATTGGACTAATCACACACAGAAAGGTACACAAGATTCAGCGAAGTCTGCAAGAACAGTTGCTGTAAATTGGAGGTCACTTCAAATCCTGCCATCAGGTAGTCTGTATTCAAATAAATCATACCAAAATTGCTTCCACTTAAAAAAAAGAAAAGAAAAAAAAGTGGTACTACAGACTTTGGGGGTTTAAGAGCTGGTAGCAAACAGAGCTCCCTATTCACATGATGAACTTTGCTATATAATCTGAAATACCTGCATGCAGAATCTGGAATAGATATGGACACAGGCAAATATTTCATTCCCTATAAAAAAAAAACACATACTTCTACTCAAGAGAGTTCTAAATTGTTTTAGCATTGGGAACTTGGCACGGGCCATTATTATTGACTGTTGCTGCATGTTGGTTTTGTTTTGTTCCTGCAAAGAGGGTACATTATGTCTCAAAATGGCAGGAGGAGTCTGAGGATGGGACAAAAAAAAGCTGCCCAGGAAATCTTTAATAAAGTAATACTTAGATCTTCGAACAAGATAGACATCATTCACTAGCACTAAAATTCTGAGTATAGCAGAGGAATATGAAGAGCGGGTGATCCATCAGTGATCCACTTATACAAATATAATACAGCAATAGTTTAACTTCTATGGTGGTAGTATGGAAATTAGAGCTGTGGAATAAAAGAAATGTTCCAAACCCACCACCCCAAACACATGGAGAACATGGAGTTTATGTGAAAACAAATCTTTGGAATTCCAGATTTTTGCAGTTGCAGACTGGCTTCTACATGTGAAGTTTCTAAAAATCCCTAAACAAATTATATTAAAAACAAGACAAGATAATGGTGCAGTATATGTGTGACAGCCAGGAAGGTGAATAAAAATCATTACAGATTATGAAATTATAAAATGGTTTGTTGGGAACTGACATTGGAAACAACTGGACAGCTAGTTGGGAGGGAGAAAAGTCTAATTGGGGAGTTATGGGGGAGCCTTCAAAACTCTAACCGTTTCCTAGTACTTTATTTTCTTTAAAATTGATTGTGTTGTCATAGATTTTACTTACAGTCCAGTTCAATATAAATTTTTCCCCCTTCCGTCCAAACCACAGAAGCCCAGATAAATATGTGGAAACCTCAAAAATCATTTCCATTGAAAGCAGTTTTATTGAAAGCAGCACACTTGCCTGCCCTTCAGATTAAATTGCAACAGCAGTTGAATCTACGTAATTTGCACTAAAAACTGACAGACACATTACGAATGAATGAAGGTTACAAATTAATGAGAAACAGAAATGCCAGTTGCACCTTTATCATTTATTTTTAAAACTACAGTTCAAATTGAACTGTTTATGATAATGCATTTCACAACATGCTACTTATGTAATATATTTTGTAAAAAGAATATTTAAATCTTAGTAACAGGAAAACTTACGCTTTCTCTAATATTTAACCTTTTCTGAGCTGAAGATAAAATACTGTCATTATGTTTTTAATATGGATTAAGAATTGCCTTAGTATACTACCTTCTGTGCATTTAAAACAGGGGTCAGCTACCTACACCACGCATGCCACACGTGGCAAGGATTTCTTACAGCTAGGATTTCTTACCGCAAGGATTTCTTACAACTCAGATCCCACCACTGAAAACACTATTCACACAGACTAACAAGTTTATCCTGTGCCTACCAACTATCTATTTTATCTGGTGCCCCAGAAGTCTTAAGGAAGTGGTTCTCCACCTTTCCAGATTACAGTACCCCTTTCAAGAGCAACGTGCTTACACAATCAAACATAAAAATGCCAAGGTGCCCCAGCACATTACTACTTTCTCATGTTTACCATATAATTAGAGCCCTACTAAATTCATAGCCATGAACAATGCATCATGAAGAGTCTCCCCCCAGGAAATGTGGCCATTTTTGTCCTTTTACCCCATATAGTATGGATTTCATAGGGCAGAGCAGTTTTATCAAACTGGGAGTTCTGGCCCAAAAGGGAGCTGCAGGGGGGTTGCAAGGAAGCTTGCAGTATTGCCACCTTTACTTCTGTGCTGCTTTCAGAGCTGAACAGCCAGAGAGTGGCAACTGCTGCCGAAGGGCTCAGTTCAGTAGGCAGCAGTTCTGCCTACAAAGCTAGGCTCCCAACCAGCAGCCTCTGCTCTCCAGCTGTCCAGCTCTGAAGCCAGCGCCACTATCAACAGCAGCGCAGAAGTAAGAACAGCAGTAGCGCGTCCCCCCTACAATAACCTTACAACCCCCCATGCTATTGCCTTTTGGGTCAGGACTCTTACAATTACAAAACTGTGAAATTTCAGATTGATATAGCTGCAATAAAGAAATTTATAATTTTTTAAATCCTATGATTGTGAAATTGACCAAAATGGACCTTGAATTTGCTAGAGCCCTATATACAGTTACAAAATAAACAGATTGGAATATAAATATTGTGCTTACATGTTAGAGTACAGGATATAGAACAGCATAAAACAAGTCACTGCCTGTGTGAAATTGTAGTTTATACTGACTTTGCTAGGGACTGTGGCCAGGGGCCTGTTTAATTCCAGCACAGACTTGTGCACTCAGTTTGCAGCTCGGATTCTAGGACCATGCAAAGGTCCCGGGGCTTGGGCTGCAGCCCAAGTTAAAAAATCTATACTGCAATTAAACAGCCTTGCAGCCTGAGCCCCGCAAGCCCACGCCAGCAAGGCTGGACCAGACACAGGCTTTTAATTGCAGTGTAGCTGTACACTTAGTGGCTAGCAGATGGAGAGGCAATCGTGGTGATAACTGAACACCTTGTATGCGTAGAGCCTTGCAGATTAGGACTAGGACTTTGAATTCAGTCCATAAATAAATGGGAAGCACAAGCACTGGTATGAGGTGTTCATTTGGGCTGTTGTTGCTTAAAAGGTACACTGCTCCATGTTGTGAGAGTTGCTGCTTATGGCTTCAGTGTTTACCCCAAGAGCAACAACAATAACCTAGCGTGGAGGTGGCAGAAGGATAGAACACTGTGATTAGGTCCTCATCTGAGGAAAAAGGCCATCTGAAGATGGAAGAAAGAATAAACCTCCCCTCTACAGCCCAAGAATGGCAAGGAGTCCCCAGAGGGGAGTGCAAAGGGAAACTGTGGGCACCTGATTAATTAAGGGCTGGGCAGGGGAATCCTTAACCTATGTCACTGGAATAAGGTTCCTCTAGTGCCGTGGTCACCAACGGGTCGATCGCGATTGACTGGTCGATCGCGAGGCCTCGACCAGTCGCTCGCGAGGCGTCCTGTCCGCCCCGCCCCCATTTCCCTCCCACCCCCAAGAAGCCCTACTACCTACCTCAAGTGAAAATGGAGGTAGTGTCAGCTTCCCGGGATGGACAGAAGTCCTGCAGCTTAGCGCCACTTCCGGCGGTTCTGGAAATGCGCTAGCTGCTCTGCCGGGTGTACTGCGGGAGGGAGCATCAGCTCCCTGCACCGCACAGGAGGGGTGAGTCAGTCCCAGGGGGGGTCAGCCCCGGGGTAGGCATGCGTGGGGCTTCCCTGTGCCGGGGGGGTTGGCCCCAGGGCAGGTGCGCGTGTGGGGCTTCCCTGCGCAGGGGGAGGCAGTGTCGGCCCCGGGGCAGGCGCGTGCACGGGGCATCCCTGCGCGGGGGGGGGGGGGGTGTCGGCCCCAGGGCAGGTGTGCGCGGGGCTTCCCTGTGCCGCGGGGGGGGGGAGGGGGTCGGTCCTGGGGCAGGCACGCACGGGGTTTGAACCCTGTCCTCTGCCCTCCCAGCACCCTGTCCCCTCTCCCCTGCCCCCAGCCGCAGAACTCTGTTCCCACAAAATGTATAATTATAAATGCTTCATTTTAGATTTAAATAGCATGAATAAAAACCAGACCATTTATTTCATAACTATAAACACGTGATTTTAATTTTATATATCGCATAATTTAAAAATAAACTGTTTATCAGAGTGTGTAAGTAAGGGCTGGGGATAGCAAGTGATGGACAGGAGGAGAATAGAGAGGGCGGGGCTTCAATGAAGGGGCGGGGCTTCAATGAAGGGGCGGGGCGGTAGATCTTTGCCTGTTCTGAGATTTTAAAAGTGATCTTGGGTGTAAAAAGGTTGGAGACCACTGCTCTAGTGTGTATGTGTAGAGATTAGGCATGATGGAGCTCCTCACTGGTATGCCTCTGTCCCTGATCTGTCCAGATAGTGCCCTCTGAAGGCAGCTGGGATGGCTGAGGCAGAGAAAGAGGTGGAGCCTCTGGCAGCTTTAAGCCAGCAGGGAATTCCCCAGTACAGAGGAAATTCTTCAGTAGCCTTCTCTTGCCACTTCATAATGCTTGTGCAGGCATAGCAAAGAGAATTCAGCCACATGTCTCCGTGTCCTCTGTCAACACCTAGCACCCATTTGAGCATTAAAAATAATTAACAACAGTACATTTAATTTCTAAATGCATGAGATGTTTACCTGAGTCTTCCATCCTCTGCTGCAGCTCCTCCTGGTATAATCTTAGTAATAAATATCCCAGGATCGTCCCCAATATGAGGGTTGTCTGTTCCTCCAGCAATACTGAACCCCAGGCCAGAATTACCCTGGGAAAAGAAAAAAAGAAAGACTTATATGTTGCTAGAATTCTAAAGAACTTAGCAGCTCTGTGTTGCTTCTCAAAGGTGGTTGGTTGGTTTGTTTGTTTGTTTGTTTGTAAACTTAGCAGTGCCTTTCTTCCAGGTATATGTGACTCTGCCAAAAAAAAAAAAAAAAAAAAATCCTGTCAGCTAAAACAAGGCAGGCTAGAAAAGTACATAAAGAGTTCCCAAATTCATTGAAAAAACTCAAGTAGACTTCTGCAGAAGATCAAGCTTAAATGTAATTGTCTAAAGAAACATTTTAAAGGTGCCTAAGAGACTTCAGAGACCAAGACCCAATGATTTCCAGTGAGACTTACGCTCTTACACTAGTTAGGAAAATGTTTAAAAATTTACCCTTAATGTTTTAATTTCTAGTAAGGAAGGTTAAGAAACAACCGCATTGCTATATAAACTGAAATTCTGAAAAAAATGGTGAAAGACCTATGTACATCAGCGTGCAGGAGAAGAAAAAAAAAGTTAAAACTTATTATTACTAGCACATTTACCCAATGTTCTCAGGTCTATAATTCAATTAAGTTTTTTTAAATGAAAGGAGAATATACATGCTTTATTTAAATGATTATATTTTTCAAAAATAATGTTATTTTACTTAAGTTCATTTTTATTTTGGATTTCTTTTAAAAAAATTTCTTTTAAAAATTTCTTTTAAAAAATTTGTCTATTTAGGTTTTTCATTCATTTTTTTAAAAAATGGGAATTCTATCAAGTGTATTTTTTTTCTTCATCCCTATAAACTCTTATCATTTGCTATGTTTTAACAAAAAAGGGCTGTAGTCAATTTGGTTTCCAATAACATTTTCTTCTATAGTTTTCAAATCTTAAGCACTGATTTAGCTGTGCCAAAACAGAGCACAACTCCAAATTTCTCAATTTTATCTCTTTTCTGTAAGGTTTATTGAGAAGCAATCCTATTCCAGGCTGATCCTATTTTTCTGGCTTATCTTGCTTCAGTCTCTTTCAACATTTGTTCAGTTATGCTAGTTTTGAGGACTGTACGTCATTGGCTTTATGAGAAGCAATCCCATTCCAGGTGCATCCCATTTTCCTGGTACAACCAAACCTTGATTTTGCTTTAAATTATGATCAGAGGAAGCTATATGTCGAATTTGGTGGTCCTAGCTCTTACTATTCATGACGAGTTCTTAATCAAACAGACAAAGTTTCTAATATAGTAGATTTTCTGCTGAAAAGCAACTACTACTCCTATCCAAATTATTTGTTTTTGGATGAGCAATTTTTGGCATACACATTTTCTGCATATTTGAAAGAGCAAATAAGTACTTGGAGCAGCCTTTAGACTCTATCAGTTAAACAATCCTTTATTATTACATGTATCTATACTTGCACACACCCACCTCCAAGTGTGCCAATCCCCTGTCACACTACATACATGACAACATTTATAGAATTATGTACCACTTGTTATTGTTATCAAGTTTAAAATAATTGTGGTCACAGACAATCTGAAGCGCAATAATATTTGAAGCTGTGCCCTTTTAGTCTCCCCTCATCTGAGGAGTCTAAGGCTACGTCTAGACTGCATCCCTCTGTTGACAGAGGGATGCAAATCAAGCACATCGAAATTGCTAATGAAGCAGGGATTTAAATATCCCGCACCTCATTAGCATAAACATGGCCGCCGCTTTTTTTCCTAAAAGGAGTTTATTCGAAAAAAACGGCAGTCTAGATGCAGATCTGTCGAAAATAAAGCCTTTTTCGACAGATCCTGTATTCCTCAAAAAATGAGGTTTACCGGATCTGTCAAAAAAGGCTTTATTTTCGACAGATCCGTGTCTAGACTGCCATTTTTTTCAAAAGAACTCCGTTTCGAAAAAAAGCGGAGGCCATGTTATCCTAATGAGGTGTGGGATATTTAAATCCCTGCTTCATTAGCAATTTTGATGTGCCTAATCTACATCTCTCTGTCGACAGAGAGGTGTCATCTAGACACACCCTAAGAAACTTTACCAACATGAATTCAGGCTTACAATAGCCCTATGAGCTACTGGAGACAAATGTAAAATTTGTTACAAAGTATATGGGGTAAAATATGTTCAGTGTGCTTATCATAAACACTTTTCTGATTTTATTCTGCCTAGCAGACTTCTGGAGTTTGTTATCTCCAGTGCTGCTTTAGACACAGATAACTGGCTGCTTCAATCTGAGTGAGGAAAGAGGCCCGTGAATCAGACATGCCCACAACTATTTCTGTTATCACATCTCAATTCCTTCTCCTTAAAATGCATTTCTGCTAGGAGGTCAGGAATAAGGTGCATGGGCAGAGCTTTGTGGGGAAGATTACACATCATGTGTACAACATGCCAAGCTCTAGCCAGTGCTATCAGTGTTTCACAGTTATGAACAGGACCATTATCAATTATTATTTCTGAAGAGGTTCTAATGCAATCTGTAGGTCCAATGTAAATATGTGCTCTTGAATAATTTTTCAGTACTGCACTAAATAAATAGACAAAAAGGGCTATGGGTATAGGTATTGTTATGCTATTCAGCTAGCTGTCATATTAGAAATGGCACAGCACTGAAACATTTTATGGATATTCTACAAGGGGTTACTAAGCCTTTCTAAGATGGCACAACAAACCTATGATTTAGCTTTTTATCCATTAGGATTGGGTCCAGCTCATTTTATTTTCCATATATTTTATAATATGCCTTATCACACAATGCAGTCAACACAGGTTCCCCCTTTGATAATGCTTTATAAATACTTTTCCTGAGAGCATTTCTAATGACATACTGTCAGTGAATGGTCTGATGAAAACTAAAAATTTATTGGAGATCACAGAAGGTTGTTAGATCACTCACTTTTGAAATATGGCCACTCCAGTTGGGATGCAGTAGGTGCTTTAAAGTGCTGCTAAAACAGAAAGCAAGCTTTGCTTTTCCGTTAAGTGTCAGATCCAATTTTTAAGACGAGCACTGCATTTGCAGCAGCCTGTGCTTTTCAACAGATTTAATCTGAGTCCCCAAAACCTTCTCTCAAAGACAAACGAAATGGGTCTATCAGGAAAGCATCAGAAAGGAATTTTGAGCTGGGATGTGCAGCACAAGTGGATACAGTATAAAGTCACACCATGCTTGAAGAACTTTTATAAAATAATAAAGCTGGCTTGTTTTGTGGGGCGTGCCCAGCTGCCACTGCTCACACCACAAGTTCGTTGAAATTCTCAGCAGGAAGTTACTGGGAAAAGGTTTCAGACTTTCGGTGCACTCTCCCTTCCGCCCCTCTCTTTCCCATCTCAGCCACATTAATTCCTCAACATTAAATAACTCTAGCCATGCTCACTGTAAGTAATGACATGGTAAACTGCTGCAGGCTTTCCAAGTGAATCACTTCCAGCCTCTGACATCTATCCACAGATGTATGCAACTGTATTGCAAGACAATTCTGATTCTGCCCCTTGGAGTAACCTTTCAAAAGAATAGGGTAGCACCCCTGGCTGGCACTTTTAGATCCAGAAAATTGCTAGTAATTTTGAAATCCTTGACCTGATCAACGGGATCTGCAAGCTGTCACACTAATTTGCTCAGTCTGGATATACATTCTTACGCAGGAAAGTAAGTTGGGAAAGGCAAGTTGCCTAGCACAGTAATTCCTTCCTTGGTTCTCAAGTTAATATTGCAGTCGGTGTTGCCAACACAGATATACGCTCTGGGTATGTCTACACTACAAAGTTAATTGGAACTAACAGCCGTTAGTTCGAATTAACTTCGATAGGCGCTACACATGCAAACCGCTAGTTCGAACTTAATTCGAACTAGCGGAACACTTAATTCGAACTAGGTAAACCTCATTCTACGAGGACTAACGCCTAGTTCGAATTAAGTAGTTCGAATTAAGGGCTGTGTAGCCACTTAATTCGAACTAGTGGGAGGCTAGCCCTTCCCAGGTTCCCCCTGGTGGCCACTCTGGGCCAAGCCAGGGAAACTCTCCTCTCCCCCAGCCCTGGGGCCCTTAAAGGGGTAGACTCTGGCCAGACGGCACTTTCTAGAGACAGCCCTGCCAGCAGTCTCTGCCCCGATCCAGTGGCTGCAGGATGAGCCAGGCAGCCAGTGCCAGTGCCAGTGAGACGTCCCCCGCCCAGTCCCTCAGCACCCAGGGGCCAGCCAGGGGCCGTAGACAGCGCGCGGCCTCCTGGACTGGTGCAGAGGTCATGGACCTCATTGAGGTTTGGGGGCAGGCCCCCAATCTCCATGATCTCCGCACCAGGAGGAGGAACGCGGCCGTCTACGGCCACATAGCGGCCGCCATGGCCCGCAAGGGACACAGGCGCACCCAGGAGCAGGTGCGCCTGAAAATAAAGCAGCTGCGGCAGGCGTACGCCAGGGCCACCAGGGGTGACACCACAGCAGGGGCTGCCACCTGCCCCTACCTCCCCGCCCTCGACCGACTCTTGGGGGGCGGGGCAGTCCGCACCAGCCCGGGAGGCAGCGAGCCGGGACCGGAGGGCCCTGACCCGGGCGCAGCAGAGGGGCCACCACCAGCTGTCCCGGCACCGGAGTCGGCAGGGTCGTCCGGGGAGGCCATTCCGGGTAAGTACCAGCACTGTCCCCTATCCGGGGGGAAGGTGGGGAGGGAGGCCAGGGACCACGCGCGTGGGCCATGCCTCCCACGGATCACACAGACACCCGTGCACGTGCGAGCACGTGCCATGCCACCCTTGAGCAGGTGGCTCCAGCTGCGTGACACCCAGGGGCCGTGGCCCAATAGGCACATGCGTGTGTGAAGAGACCTGACATGCTCCCGACCCTGGGGCGGGACTCAGCAGAATGCCCTCCCTTCACACATCCCCTCTACATGGAGGCAGGGGACATCTCCCCCCCCGCCCCGGCCACACTATACATGGCACAGGGACATGGGTGCAGTCTTGGGGCAGCTCCCAGTCCCGGGGAGAGCCAGACATCCCGACCATGGCCTCTGTGCAAGCACAACGGCTCTGACGGTGCAGGGCACGGTCACCCTCACGTCGGGGGGGGAGGGGGCTGGGCATTATCCACTGTGTCCCCAGGGAGAACTGACCACTTCTCTTCTTTCTCTACAGCTGCACCAGCTGCTTGTGCAGGACGCACCACCCCGCCTGGGACATGCTCCCGCACCCGCGGCCTGCTCCGGACCACCACCATGGAGCAGGATTACTGGGACCAGCACCTGGGGTCCCTGCGAGCCCTGAACGACACTGTGCAGGCCTGGATGCGGGCAGACCTGCAGCTCTGCCAGGAGCACCTGGCTGAGGAGCGAGCCAGGAACGCTACCCTGCAGGCCCTGCTGCAGAGCATGGTGCCCCGTGCCTGCCCTGCCCCTGCTGCCCCCCCAACAACTGTCCCTCCTCCCGTTCCTGCCCCCCCCACCTCTTCCTCCTCAACCCCCACACCCCCCACCTCAACCTCCGCACCCTCCACCCCATCCCCCCGGGGACGCCGAGGCCCCCGTGCTGGGAGGCGGTTGGCCCGGCGAGACCCCCACCCCTGATCCCTGAGTTTCCCCTCCCTCTCCTTCCCCTGGCTTTCCCCTTCCAGCTCCCTCCTCCCAGTTTTCCCCCTCCCCTCTCCCACCCTCTCTCCTGCCCTCTCCTGCCTCCTTTCCCCCGTCTCCCCACAGTTTTATTCCCCCTCCCCAGTTTTGTTAAATAAAGAGAGTTTCAATTTTTGAACACACGTGTCCTTTATGTTTTACATCAGGAAGGGGGGCTAGGGAGGGGTAAATGGAAGGAGGTGAGGGAGGAATGGGGCACGAGCCCCCGATGGGGAGGACTGGGGTGGCTCTGCGGGCTCCTCAGGGTGGAAGCTCTCCTGCAGGGCCTCCTGGATCCTGACAGTCCCCCGATTGGCCCCCCCGGACTGCAGCTGGGCTGATGGCTGAGTGCTGTGATGTGCCGAGTGTGGGCACTCAGGGCACTCCAAGACAGGACTGCTTTGCTGTCCCTCATCGAGGTAGACAAGCAAGCAGGGAACCCTGAGAACTGTCTGTCCGGGGTGGGGCTCGGGTCCCTTTAAGCACAGCCCTCGGCTAGCCTGTGGCAGCAGCTCCATGCTCTAAGCCCTAACCTGATGTCCTGCCGGCACTGGTTCCGGCCAGCCTTAACTTCGGTTCAGGGTCCACTCAATGTGGACATGCTAGTTCGAATTAGCAAAACGCTAATTCGAACTAGTTTTTAAGTCTAGATGCACTAGTTCGAATTAGCTTAGTTCAAATTAACTAATTCGAACTAAGTTAGTTCGAATTAGTGCTGTAGTGTGGACATACCCTCTCTGGGTATGTCTAGACTACATGGCTCCATCGACGGAGCCATGTAAACTAGTTTACCCGGCATAGGCAAAGAAGCGGGGATTTAAATAATCCCTGCTTCATTAAAATAAACATGGCCGCCGCGCTGTGCCGATGATCAGCTGATCCGGCACAGCGTGGAAGTCTAGATGCAGATCTGTCAGCTGGGGAAGCCTTTGCTGACCAATCCTGTAAACCTCGTTTCACGAGGCACAGCGCGGTGGGCCATGTTTATTTTAAGATCTGTCAGCTGGGGAAGCCTTTGCTATGCTAGGTAAACTAATTTACATGGCTCTGTCGACGGAGCCATGTAGTCTAGACATACCCTCTCTCTGCACAGGATCTTGCCATTTTTACCAAGAGAAATCTGACAAAATATGATGTGACCTTCTTCCTCCGTAGCTTGCCTTCCCTCCCTCAGTTTCCCTCCTGTGATTCTCTACTTCTTGTCCCTAGTCAGCAAAGGTGGAAGTAAGCTGGGATGCTCTAGTGCAGCACACCAATAAGAGCCTGGCCAACTGAGCAGCCTGGCACCCAGAATGCAGCCCCAGTGCTCAAGCAGCCAGGCAGTGCCATCTCCACCACTCTGGCCAACCCTGGGGCTCAGGCAGCGGGAAAGTGCAGTCCCCACCATCCCCATGCTCAGGCAGCCAGGCAAGCGCAGTTCCCACCATCCCAGTGCTTGGGTAGCTGAGCAAACACAGTGGTCGCACTCTCAGCCCGAAGTTTCCCACAGCCCCCCCCCAAACCATTACCCTGAGTCCCCTCACCCCATTCTCCTTCCCTGAATCCCCCCTCTACACCCGTGCTTTGACTCCAGTACCTGCCTATCCTGAGCCCTCCACAATGCCCAACCCCTTGCCCTGACTCCTGCATGCCCTACACCCGGGGTGGGCAATAATTTTTGCCCGGGGGCCACTTCAAAGTGGACCCAGGCCACCCCAGAAGGGACAGGCCTAAACAGGAAGGGATGGGACCTAAATGGGAAGGGATGGGGCTACCCCACCCCCATACTGTGATTGGTCTGGAGGTGGGGGAACCCTTTATTGCCCCTTCCCACTAGGCACCCATACCCTGGAAGAGGCTTGGCACGCTCCTCCACCCCCAGGGCCTGGGGGCGGGGGAGCGCGGGAAGCCTCCTCCCGCCCTGGAGGAGCATGTGGCACTTTGAAGTGCTGCAGGCTCCTCACAGGGCCAGGGAAGAATGAAGGAAGCTTCAAAGTGCCACGTGCTCCTGGCAAGGCAGGAGGAACTTTGCGCGTTCCCCCACCTCATGGCCAATTAAGGCCTGGGGGCGGGGGAGCACATGAAGCCTTCTCCGCTCTGCCCTCGCCCTGCGAGCAGCGCTTTGAAGCACTGCGCACTGCTCACAGGGCGGGGGCAGAGCGGAGAAGGCTTCGGGCGCTCCCCCACCCCCAAGCCCTAATTGGCCTGGGGGCGGGGGAGCAGCAGGGCCTCTGCAGGCTGGATCCACCCGCTTGGTGGGCCGGATCTGGCCACAGAGGCCCTTTTGACCACTCCTGCCCTACACACACACTTCTGACCCCTACTCTGAAGCCTCCCTACTCCATCCCACACTTAAATTTATTACAAGTACTATCCTATCGTAACCCCCTGACCTCCTGCCCTGACCCTTCTCAAGTGGAGTTGTGATACAACAGAACCTGTAAGAAACTTAAGTTATTTTCACCCATGCTAGTCAGATGCAAGTTTCTCATCTGGTCTCCTCTCCTAGCTCCTCCACTTCTCCCAATTATTCCATTCCATCTCCTGATCTCTCTCATGCCCACTGCCCTTCCCCACTTACATCTTACTCTCCACTGTCTTTCCCTTCATGATCCAAGCATGCTTTAATCTCTCCCATCTTAAAAATAAACAATTCACTTGCCTCTCCAGCTACTGTACCATCTCCTTTTCATCTCTAAACTCATTAGACAAGTGCTTTACAATCACTGTCCATAGCCCCTCTCCTCCAGTTCTATCCTGGACACTCTCCGGTACATCTTCCACCCTGACATTTCTTGCTGAAGTCTCTAATGGTCTCTTTCTGGCCAAAGTTCAGAACCAATTCTTCATCCTCCTTGCCCTATCAGCTGTCAGCCATGTACCTCTTTCTGAAATCTTGCCCTCCACGGGATTCTGGGACTATGTCCTCTCCTCGTTTCCTCCTACTGCTATGTAGCCACACATCCCTGACATGCCACTGCCAATAGTGTGTGCTATAGTCTTAGCCTAAAACAGAAGATAAAATATGTGCAGCCCTACTCCCTAAGAGAAATACACATATTTTGCATGAAGGATCTTTAAACAAATCAGTCACTAGCTAAAATCATAGACTTCCCATTAAGATTAATTTTAACCTTTTATTTTCTAGATCTGGCTAAAACAGACTAGAACTCTTACCCTCCCAGATCCTCTACACCTTTATTCTAATTATATTTATCATATTTTCCACCTTTCATTTATAGCAGGCTTACAAACAAACTTCTTCTAAATCCGCTGTTACACTAATTAAAAGCCCTTCTTTTGTTATTTTTACCACATATACTGCTTTAGGACCCAATTCTATAAATACATTGAATAAGTGAATAGCTTTACTCTCGTGTATGGAGCAGAGTTTGTTGAAAAAATGCCATCAAAACTGCTTTTTCATGAAAAATTGGGATTTTGACAAAATGTGTTTTTTCATGACATATCTATTTTCTCTTCAAATTTGAACTTTTTTGTTGAGTAACTGAACACCTAAAGTTATTTTATTTTAATTCATGCTTCATGGGAACTGTAGTTCAGGCCCACATCATTCTCTATGGGCCAAGGTCCTTACTAGACTAAGTTTCTCTTGGTAGATGCAGTGGCTCCTAAAGAAGGGAAATTAAGGTGCCTCGTAGGAGATGCAGTCCAGCAAGGGAACTGAGCCCTTACAGAAGAATGGAGGCACAAGGCACCTGAAGTATAACTCCCAAGAGATACCACAACAGCATTTCCAAATTGAGATCTTGATTTTAAACCTGAAACGTTCAACGGAAACAATCCAGTTTCCAATTTTTTTTACCCCAAAATTTTCTGCATGATCAACAAAAATTCTGATCAGTTTCAGGCCAGGCCTAATGGGACAATTTTGGTAAATGAATGTATCTTTTAGACTTTAAAGACTCCTTTTATGTCCCATAAATTCTTATCTGTTCTAAAATATTACTAGCTATGTTAGCCCTTTCCATCTGTCCAAATGCTCAGTTATTGGTACCTGATTTCTGTCTCTCGCAATAAAACGGCTTCAGATGGAATTTGCACCTGTGATACTTTTCTAGTTATTTGCTAATTTTCCCTCTTATTTATCTTAAGAATCTGAAACCTTCCTTTAAATTACACATGTCATTTCAACACTCACATTAGGACTTTCTCCTAACAAACACTAGTAGTCAATATGTAGGATGGGTATAAGATGGTGGAAGATTCAGAAGCCGAGGGAAGGAGAAAAAAACCTTAAACATAAGTCATTTTAAGGCTCTTTCCTCAGGGCTTGTTTTATTATCTACATAACAAAAGCAAATCAATCAAAAACACCCAGCAATAATTCCCAAACACTTTCCCTTCTTTAGGCAGGTGAGAGGGGAGAGACCACATCCTTCCTTTTGATTTAGTTGGGATTGGTCCTGCTTTGGGCAGGGTGCTGGACTCGATGACCTCCTGAGGTCTCTTCCAGCCCTAGGATTCTATGATTCCTCTTAGTTATCCTTTCACCCACTTTTTATTTTTTTATATTAATCTCTGAACATCCATGTAAGGGTAGCAATACTATACCGTACATTCAAGCATCTATAGCCATACCACAACCCACCTACAATAATCTTGTGAACCCCCACGGCTGTTTTTTGTGTCATGTTCTCTACAGTGACAACACAATGACAGTCATGATTTCAGATATTTAAATCTGAAAATTCACTATTATTAAACTCCCATAACTGGGAAATTGACCAAAATGGACTATGAATTTGGTAGGGCTCTAACCATGAGGTTCTGAATAAGGCATCCAGATCAGTTACCAAGACTACAGGGCTGAGAATCAGCAGTCTAGTCACTGGCTCCCTTTTGACTTTAAATTGGTTACTTCATCTCTCTCTACTTTGGTTTCTCTATTTGTTAATAATATACATATATAAAATGTTTCTGGAACTTCACAGTAAAGTCCCTAACATTTAAATAAATACAGGAATATTAATTATTCTAAATCTGGGTTTCATGGTGTCATGTTTTCTCTCTTTTGAAAGTATTGTATGGCTTCCTAAACATTTTCTTCACCTAACATATATTCTTTGAAAAGTCACATGGATTCTTTGTTTCACTGTCCATTTCCCTTCTCTGTGGTATTGTCTGTTTGCTTTATTTTTAACTTCTACCGTATATCTTAAAGCTTTCACCTTAACTTCTTGCTTGTTTGCCTCATATCATATTCTGTTCTCCACACACTTACTCCTACTCCTTACTCTTCTCTTTCATTTCCTCACAAATTGCTTTAAAGTATGAACTACTGAAGTGAGTTTCTATTTCTGTCAGAACCAGTTTAGTCATGAGAAAGCTTGCAGAATGATAGACAGGTCACAGCATAACACATGCCAGAGTTTCCTTGACTTTTATCTCCCTGTGAAATAGCAAAAGAAGACCTTATCAGCGGTACAAATTGAAGGTTTTAGAGACACCTAGAGACAACTGAGGTGATGAAATCAAGGCAGCGGTCAAGGGTTTAGAGGAGAAGTTAATATGAGGACTGAAGTTATCAAGGACAGAGAGAGAGACAATGAGGAAAAAGGAGAGAGAACACCAAATATCAAGGTCAGAGAAGAACAGGAAAGGAGAAATTGAGAGGGCAGTAGATGACAGCAACATGAAAGGGGGAGGTGAAGGAGAACTGGATGGAGTAATGTTCAAAGAAGTAGGATGGTGGAGGAGAGGGAGAAGTTGTAATCATTAGCAGCATTAGCCCATCAACTTCACCATAGTCGTTTGGAGATCACCTTTAGAAAGGGGTGAGAGAAAAGAAACTGTTGCCTAATAAGGGCACATCTACACAGCACCCTAAACTATACACTATGCAAATGGCGTATCTTATTTCTATTCTATTGTGAAATAGTTTATATTGAAATTTGGTGTATCAACACAGTGCCAAATTTTGAAATAATGAACTATTTCGAGACATCCTTTAACCCTCATGGAACGAGGGTTACAGCGATGCCAAAATAGCACTCCTGTTATTTTGAAAAATATATCAAAATAACAGACGGCTTGTTAAAATGCGGGATAGCTATTTCGGGATACCTCCAGTACCCCAAAATAATCACGCACTGTAGACGTACCCTAAGAAAAGATGTAGAGGCCATAAGATTATGAAACCTTTTAATGATGGATTTTAAAAATGTCCCATTCCTGATTAAATGACCATCACATATACACCATAAATAATAAGCTAAATACCGACAGAGGATGAGAATCTAGGACTCTCAGAAGATCAGTGGCTGTTCAGCACTTCGCATGACTTGACTCGGTAATATTTTAGGTACATAGAACTTTTAGTCCAAGAAGCACAAAATGTTTTTCACCCACATGACAGACAAGAGAGATACAGGAATTACTTCACCCATCACTACAACAAAATACTGTCTACAGCACAACCATACATGGCAATAATACAAATAGGTGAACATTTTATCTCCTTGAAACTGCAGAGTGAATTTGAACAAGAATAATATAATTACCCTAAATGAAATTTGGCCATGGCATCAGGATTAAACATCCTTAATCAAAACTACCGGATTACTAACAACAAATTATCAGGATTTGATTTTGCATTTCTTTAGAAATATGACAGAGTTCCCAGATTCCGCTGGTTTCCATCTATATATTTTTTTTCCTACCAGCATTGCTAACGTCACATGCAGGTAAAGCAAGGTCATGTGAGGGGAGGTGCATGCTGACTGCACACAACATTGACTGTAAGAGCCGTGTGCTCTCTCTGGATCCAATCAAAGCACTGATATGTGTCGATTGGCACACCCTGCAAATTCTAGGTATGCAAGTGCAATTAGCAAAACTACTCTATCCTGGGAGATTATCTTGGTTACGACGGTCTTATGGCCCACTGAGATGGAGGAGGGCCACTTATATGGCCCACTCACTAGCCTAGATTGCCCATGGCTGGGCTAGTCTATGAAAAAGATTTGATAGTGGGGATGATTTGTAAAAAGCACTACTGGTTTACCAAAGTGCACCCCTGGAAAATGGCTTTTCTCCAGGTCAGCTGTTAGTGGGAACAAGGATCAGATCTAATTTACCAATTCCTGATAACAGCTGAAATCTCAAAAGAAAAAGTGGAAGTAGAAGCACAAAAAGGCCCATGATCACCCATCTCTTAACCCAGGTGATCAAGTGTTCAAGGGGAATCACACTTCCTACTTAAGACTAAAAGAGTACCATTAAAGAACAGCTGCCTCCAAGGTCTTATATAGTCCAGACAAACCAGGGGGACACATTTCAACATATCTGAAGGCATGTATTAGTAATCCCAGAAAATTGCAACACATTGACAGTAGATGAGAGCTCTGGCATTTCCCTTCTGACTGATCCTTTCACATCACTGCACACAGAAGAAATTGTCAAGAAACAAGAGAAGAACTCGGATTCTAATGACAGGCTGATACTGAGAAGAGCAGAGCAAAAGATTAAATGTTCTGAAAGAATCATGGATACTTGCAAACCTGCCTAGAAAAGGGATATTTGGGGAAAGTGTCTGATAAAGACTTGCTCAAGAGTGATTTGCTGTAACCTCTCCTTTCTAGGTAGTTGAAACACTGGATTTATGGAAATATACTACATGGGTTAAGAATATTATGTATGTGTTATTTGATGCTAGCTGTTTATATATAGGTACACAAGAGTTAATTTGCTTTTATTTAAGAGGGAAGATGTACAGGTATGTTTATAGGAGATTATAATTTGACTGTCTCATATGGGACAGTTTTATGACCATAAGAATCTGGAGATATGCCCTGAAGACAGGGGTTGGGAACACTACAAGGCTGTGTGAACAGCTCACCAGAGAAGCTTATTAATGTTTTATTTCTCCCTCATTCACTGGTTTGATATTTAATGAAACATATGATCATTACAGTTTCTTGGCCATCTCCCATTCTAACACTAACCTGCTTTAACCCTCATCAGTATGGGTACATCTACACTGCGGCACTATTTTGGAATACTTCCAGTATCCCAGAATAGTTATTCTGCCTCTTGACAGAGTGCCCATTATTGCCAAATAACTTTCAAAATAATGGGCATGCTATTCTGACATCCCTGGAAATCTTGTTCCATGAGGATTAGGGAACGTTTTGGAATAGTGGTTTATTTCAAAATTTGGCACTGTATAGACACGCCAAATTACGAAAAAAGCTATTTTGAAATTAACTCAAAATATGCTACACAATTTGCATAGCTCAAATTGCGTTGCTTATTTTGATATAAGGGTGTAGTGCTTTTGTGTACTACAATGGGATCACAGATGCAAATCATTCCAGCAGATGAGTTTTGAATACACACATACACACACACACACACACACACACACACACCATTTTTCTTTCATTATATTCTTCTCAGAGCTCAAATTTCAAAAACCTGAACAAAGCTGCCTCCTTTTCCTCCAATTCAGAGAACAAAACTATTTCCATATTTATGAGTAGGCTGTTGAAGTCTTTTGTACTTTCAACTCTACTCAAGAGTAACATAATTCATGATATTCGCACTACTCCCACATCAGCTGGCGGTTTCCCTGGAGTTGGAGTTTTGAGACTCTGTAGTTATATTATTATTCTCCATATGGTGCATATTTCCATCTGTCACTGTGTCATTTGTTGTTTTCAAGACTCTTATCAGATTCTGAACATTCACTATGTTGCCATAATTCACAAGACGACAAGCACTTTCATGATTCTTTTCACTTGTTACCTATAGAGGGAGCTTTAACACCCAATCCTGTCAGGGGAAATGCACCACTGCAGTAGGGAGGTTTTTAAAACAGACCAAAGGAATTGTTTCTCTCTATTAAACTGTAAAGAATGAAAATGTAAAGAGCAGGTCTTAAAGAATGAATTTAAACCAGCTACCGTAAGACAGCAATCTTTCAGAAAGGGGCAAAATGCCAGTTCACTCGCTGTCAGATTCTGGCAGTATCCGGATTAGTCTATGCAAGAGAACTCTTTTCAGATATGGCTTCCAAGCCCAAACCAGAAGTTCCTAGCACATTCTAGCAGCCTTTATAGTACAGAAATCACATAATTCCCCCCTTTAAAAGAGGCTGCAATTTTAATCTCCACTTATATGATACAGAAGAAAAGGAACAACAGAGAATGGTGTTGAGTTAAGAATGCCCCTGTCAACAAGAACAGTACCAACATCCCCCAACCCCCCCCCCCCCCCGCATACCACAGCCACTGTTCCGAGCTGTGACAACCAACTGTGGCTTTTTTCCACATCAGTATGCTTTCTAGTTTCCTGTCACATACTTGCATCCTGCAGGTCACTCTCTGCCTGAGGAAATAATATCCATTCTGTCTCTTGCAGAAAAGTAAGGGCAGGAGAAAATGCTACAAAACATACTGGCTAAAGATTAACTGGACAGAAAGGAAGATGGAACGCAATTTTAGAAAAGGACTCAGCAAAACACAGATGAATGTTCCTTGGAAAGGGGGAAAAAGCACTACACTCTCCATTAAGTCTTCAAGGCACCTTGGGAGAAGGAAAGTTAGAGTTTAGAGCCTTCTACTTTCAAGAGCCCTTACATGAAAAGCAATCCCTCCCTTTAGATAGGCATATTTGCACCACTCGAGGCCTGCTTTCAATATTTATACTTGGCCCCAAAGGCATTCACAATTCCTATGACTACACTACCCAGGACAAGACTAAGGTAAGGGAAGCAGCCACTAAGCCAAACCATATCTAGGCATATCTGTTCATGGAAAACTCACAAGCTTTGGAGGGACAGTGCAAGTCAGTTCATAGATCTGCACTGGCTATGTTTGAAAGCTTAATAGTATTTTCATTAAAGAGTTCACAATGCTCTTATCTGCTGAATCTGGATAACAATGTCATAGGTTTAAAGTTATCCACGTGGCACACTAAAACTCATAAGGAAAAATCCTGGCCCCAATGGGACACCAGTTGAGGAGGACTCTGAGTTATAAGAGAGAATTCTTTCTTAGGCATCTGGCTGGTGGGTCTTGACCACATGCTCAGGGTCTCACTGATCATGATATTTGGAGTCAGGAAGGGATTTGGCAGACTGGCAGAGACCTAGGGGATTTTCACCTGCTTCTCAAGCATGGGGCACTGGTCACTCATAAGTTCAATCTAGTATCAGATAGAACTTAGAAGATAAAATAAAAAAAAGAACAAAGTTAAAAATCACTTAGAAAAGTTAGATGTCTGCAAGTCACCAGGGCGTGATGAAATGAGTCCTAGAATGCTCTAGGAGCTGACAGAGGAGGTATCTGAGCCTTTAGCTATCATCTTTGGAAAATCATGGAAGACAGAAGAGATTCCAGAAGACTGGAAAAGGGCAAATATAGTGCCATCTATAAAAAGGGAAATAATAACAACCCAGTAAACTACAGACCAGTCAGTTTAACTTCTGTGTCCGGAAAGATAATGGAGCAAGTAATTAAGGAAATCATCTGCAAACACTTGGGAAGATAATAAGGTGATAGAAAATAGCCAGAATGGATTTGTAAAGAACAAATCATGTCAAACCAATCTGATAGCTTTCTTTGATAGGATAATGAGTCTTGTGGATAAGGGAGAAGCAGTGGCCGTGGTATACCTAGACTTTAGTAAGGCATTTGATATGGTCTCGCATGATATTCTTATCAATAAACTAGGCAAATACAACTTAGATGGGGCTACTATAAGGTAGGTACATAACTGGCTGGATAACTGTTCTCAGAGAGTAGTTATTAATGGTTCACAATCCTGCTGGAAAGGTATAACACGTGGGGTTCCGCAGAGGTCTGTTTTGGGACCAGTTCTGTTCAATATCTTCATCAACGATTTAAATATTGGCATATAGAGTACGCTTATTAAGTTTACAGATGATACCAAGCTGGGAGGGGTTGCAATTACTTTGGTGGATAAGGGCATAATTCAAAATGATCTGGACAAATTGGAGAAATGGTCTGAGGTAAATAGGATGAAGTTTAATAAGGACAAATGCAAAGTGCTCCACTTAGGAAGGAACAATCATTTTCACGCATACAGAATGGGAAGCGACTGTCTAGGAAGGAGTATGGCAGAAATGGATCTAGGGCTTATAGTATACCACAAGCTAAATGTGAGTCCACAGTGTGACTCTGTTCCACAAAAAGCAAACATGATTTTAGGATGCTTTAACAGATGTGTTATGAGCAAGACATGAGAAGTCATTCTTTCGCTCTACTCTGCGCTGATTAGGCCTTAGTTGGAGTATTGTGTTATAAGAACATAACATAAGAATGGCCGTACTGGGTCAGACCAAAGGTCCATCAAGCCCAGTATCCTGTCTGCCGACAGTGGCCAGCACCAGGTGCCCCAGAGAGGGTGGACTGAAGACAATGATCAAATGATTTGTCTCCTGCCATCCCTCTCCAGCCTCTGACAAACAGAGGCCAAGGACACCATTTTATCCCCTGGCTAATAGCCTTTTTGGACCTAACCTCCATGAAATTATCTAGCTTCACTTTAAACTCTATTATAGTCCTAGCCTTCACAGCCTCCTCTGGCAAGGAGTTCCACAGGCTGACTACACGCTGTGTGAAGAAGAACTTTCTTTTATTAGTTTTAAACCTGCTACCCATTAATCCAGTTCTGGGTACCACATTTCAAGAAAGGTGTGGACAAATTGGAGAAGGCCCACAGAAGAGCAACAAGAATGATTAAAGGTCTAGAGAACATGACCTATGAAGGAAGACTGAAAGAATGGGGCTTGTTTAGTTTGGAAAAGAGAAGACTGAGAGGGGACATGATAGCAGTTTTCACGTATCTAAAAGGGTGTCACAAGGAGGAGGGAGAAAAATTGTTCTTCCTGGCCTCTGAGGATAGAAGAAGTAGTAATGGGCTTAAACTGCAGCAAGAGAGGTTTAGGTTGGACATTAGGGAAAAGTTCCTAACTGTCAGGGTGGTTAAACACTGGAATAAATTGCCTAGGGAGGTTGTGGAATCTCCATCTCTGGAGATATTTAAGAGTAGGTTAGATAAATGTCTATCAAGGATGATCTAGACAGTACTGGGTCCTGCCATGAGGGCAGGGGACTGGACTCAATGACCTCTCAAGGTTCCTTCCAGTCCTAGTATTTTATGATTCTATAAATGGTGAATTCTCTGTAACTTGGAGTAGAGGACTTTAGTTATTCAGCCAATGGTCTATTGCAGGAATGGGTGGATGAAGATGCACCCCGCAATGCGCAGGAGAGCAGACTAGATTATCACGATTGTCCCTTCTGACCTTAAGGTCTCTGAGGATAATGGCAAAATACCCACTGGCTTCAATATCAATATGGTCATTATTTCATCCATATTCATAAACTGTACCAACACTGCACTGCAAAGGAGGAAAGCTCTGTTGATAGATATACTTCACATCCAAAAGTCAATCTTTCTTTTATTCCTTTCTGTCAGAATTTCATAGCTATACCAACAAAAGATGAAAATCCAATGAAGTGTTAAAAGGTTATAAGAGATAACCCAACAGTCTCCTCGGTTAATCTAGTTCTGAGTTCTAGACTGTCAGATATTGCTGAGTGCATAATGGATTTTCCTGTATAGACTTTGCACTATAACTCATTACTCTGAAAAAGCACTTAGGGGAATTTGAGACACCTGGAGTATAAAAGGTGATATATTAACCCAAGTTCTAGTTGTATAAGGTAAAACATTGGCTTTTATTGCCCTTTCCCATTTAATTTTCATATCTACAAGCAAAGTAACAAATATGTACAAGTTCATCCTTGTCATTTGATGAA
The DNA here is from genome assembly GCA_032595735.1 of Pelochelys cantorii. Taxonomy (NCBI): domain Eukaryota; kingdom Metazoa; phylum Chordata; order Testudines; family Trionychidae; genus Pelochelys; species Pelochelys cantorii. Next base: position 23,757,785 of record CM064326.1, read on the forward strand.
GCTGCGTTTTCCTATGAATTTCCAACATGCGTATATTTAACATTTTTCAGCTCCATGGGAGCTCATAAAATTCTTCCATCAGAAAGTAAATATGATCAGCCAGCTGGTTTAGAGTTCAGAGGCATATAATTCTGTAGGATGGCATTGCACAATCCCTTCTCTCAGACTTTTCACTTAGTCTTGCTCCAAAACCAGAGGAAATCAAGGGGTGAAACTATATGCACAGTTGCTATTTCTTGAGTCACAATGCATTCACTTCCTTCTTCCTAAGGGAGATCTTTGGAGCACCTAGTCTAAATGTGAACAGAGCTGAAAAAAATGAAAGCATGAAAAAAAAAAGACCCTGAAGATTAAGGTCAAACACAAATCCTAAGGGAAAATGACAGGATATTCCTGCTATTACATTTATGTAGTTTTCAATCATCCTGTTTGTTTAGCTACTCGCACGCAGAAGCCGGTAGAACAGATAGTCTTTAAAATTCTCTATCTCTTTATATTTCACTGTAAATTAGCTGAAGCTCCCACAATAATTATTTTTACTTTTTACTGGAAAGAAGTTGTATAATTTTTTCCCTCCCCAACAGTTATGCTCAGCAGTGCATCTGCTCTCAGTAAAACTTAGACAGTAAATGAAAAACATTTTAGTGACCATATTATTTCTTGTAAACACATATCAAAACTTCCTGATTCTCCCTTTCTCTAAGCCAATCCTACCTTATTGCTCTGAATAAGTTTTAATTTAAAAGCTCATTTTGTTTCACTTATATAGAAGACCCAACTATCATAAATTTTTCAAACTCTGTCAGCCTATTAGGAAGGGAAGTAGGGTTCACTAACACTGAAACTGCAGATAGCCGTGGGAGCTGACAGCCACGCTGGGCCCCTGGGTAGAGTGGGGATGGGGGCACAGCTCCACGCTCTTGGAAGGGGTGAAGCATCGGGCAGAAGGGGCAGGGCTGGGGGCAGAGCTGCCCCGACTAGGGCACTCCTGACCCATCCTCAGTGCCGCCCAGACCACAGTACACCTCCACACCCGCCTGCACCCTGAGGTCTCAGCGTTGCTGGCAGCACACCGTGCAGTGCTCCAGTGGCAATTTAAAAGGCCTGGGACTCCAGGTGCTGCTGCTGTCACAGTAGTGTCAGCCAGGAACCTTAGGCCCTTTTGAACTGCTGGGCTCTGGGGCAGTTGTCTCCTTTATCCCCCTCCCTACCCCCATTGGTGGGCCTGTCTATAGCTATTTTACATTGTATTTAAGAACTTTATACAAGAATTTCCCTTCCCCAAAGATAGCCACTCTATCACATGTACACTTGCAAATATGTGCATGAGGTTTTCATCATATGGCTCCCATGAAATTCAACTACAGACTACTTTGAAATTAATTTCCTCCTCTGCTTCAGAGGGAGAATGGATCTGAACAGAGATCTCTCACCTCTTAAGTGTGCTCTAACCATTGAATGGTGGGCTATTCTGATGTGGATTTCCCCTCAATTTATCCTGTTGAACCTGTTCCAGTACAGACATAAATACATATAGAATCACTGGGCTGGGGAAGAGCAAATGAGAATGACTCTGTAGCCAAGTAGTAAGGTCACTGAGGTGGAACACCTCTGGTCCAGTCCCCCTGCTCCAACAGTTCATTTTTCCAAAGTGGGAAAGTATGGATAAATTCCCATCAACATCAACAGGAGCACTCAGGGTACAAATGACCACTTGAAAACACTTGAAAATCTCATCATATTACACAAGACCTTGCTTCCTTAAACAAACATAAGTACAATATTTTTCAAACAGCTTTGCTTCCTAAGCCTTTGGCTCTGGATTCATTTGAGGAACCCACCTCAAGAATACACAAAGCTACCTTTTGGCATCCCCTGTTAACAAGACAATTATACAGTGTTACTTTGATGCGTTCCACATCTGTCATTCAGAAAAGGGGGGGGGAAATGAATACATAGCCTATCAGCATAGGCTAAAGCACATCCCATGTGTACCTCAGTGATGTATGTTGTTTAAAAGTCTGCTTGTAAAATACAGTCACATGTCTCAATGCTGCAGGACAAAGCCAAAACTAGAAATTATTCAGGGAGTTTGTAATTGACATCTTCTCTGGCTTTTCCTAAGATCTCTTCTTGGGATTCACTGCAGATATGGTAGGAATTAGTCATTAATATTAAATAATATCTGATAGTAAGCTTCTGATGGACATACTATACTGTACATATAACAGTTGGAAGTGCAGGGCTGTCAGGAATTTTAATGCATTTCTCTTTTTATGCTCCTATTCAACTCACAAGCATGATTATTCTGATCATAAAATACCTCTTTATTCCCATATCTGATTGTAAAAATGTGCAAGCTTACTCTAGAGCCAAATATATTGTAATGCATGGCCCACTTGTTCCCTATATTTTCTTTATAATGTCAACAAGGTATAAAATCCAGAGACTATGTTCTGCATAGCAATTTTTATTTTGCATGCTCATATATCGCTTTATGTAGGTTTATTACTTATGTGTTATAAATTCAATAAAAAAGCTAGGGAATTCATGGTCATCTGGGACAGATACTGTAAAATGAAAACACAGCAATTTCCTTTTTATTTAAACAACCAGGAGATTTACCCGGCATTGCTCGGGTCCTTAACTCGTAATTTTTATTTTTCTTCATTTAAATCATTGCTGGGGCTGGGATGAGGGGTTCAGGATGTAGGCTGTCCCAGGGAGAGAGGACAACCCCAGCCCTCTATCACCACAGCTGAGAAGCACCAGTCCACAGCTCCTGCAGCTGCAGTGGGCACAGCCAGGGGAGGGGTACCTGTCCCCAGCCTGAGGAAAGAGAGAGAGAGAGAGACACCCCACCCCCAAAGAAAAAGTCTCTCAAATATATAATAGATAGCTGTCCCTTTCTCCACCCCTGTCCCCTGCTGCCCCAATGGAGTCATAGCGGTCTTGGTCCCCATCTTTGGTTCCTTGCTGCCCCCTGTGGTCATCATACAGTGTAACAGACGCCATGCTTTCTATTTTATGAGAAAGAATCACATTCCAGGCACATCCCATTGTCCTGGCACAACCAAACACTTACCTTGCTTTAAGATAAGATAAGAGGAGGTTGCATGTCAAATTTGGTTGTCCTAGCTCTTATCCCGTTTAGGAGGAGTTCTTGAACTGACAGACAGATGAACGGACAGACAGAGACACAAACTCTCTCACATATGTAGTAGAAATGCTTGGCATCAGGACTTATAATTAGTGAAATTCTATTCCAACACAAGAATATCCATAAAGAAATTTGGAATTCCTCAGATAGTGTCACCAGAACCAAATTGACTGACTATGTATTGGAAAGAAATTTAAAAGTCAACTTTCCAGTACTTCAGAGTATACAGATGAGCTGACATCAGAAGTGACCACAATTTGTGTGTGGCAAGATTGAAACTAAAACTGAAGAAAAACAAAACTACAAAAAAGCCCCAAGAAAACTGACAGATGACTAACAGACAAGACACTGTAGCAGCAATTTTGAAGTAATTGGGAAAATGTTGAAAGCATGTGATGATACCACTCAAAATCATTGAACTTTTCAACAAAAAATAGGAGCAGAAAAAGTCTCCAGTATAAAGGGAAAAGGACATTACAAACAAAATATCAAAAAAACTGCGATACCTGACAAGGCGTTACACTCCTTTCAGGAACAAGCAAAGTATTCTATAGTATTATCATGAATAGCATAAAAGTAGTAGTTACCTATGATCAGAGTATGACAATTCTATTTCATGGCAACTTTTAAAGTTTTGACATTTGTTTGTTTCAGTTTCACATTAGAACAAATGCAAAACCCTTTGAACAATTTTGCAAAAACGGAACTGTGATGAAACCTCCATTTTCAAATCAATACATGTGCATGTGGGAGACTCAGCTTCAGAGAAGGATATTTCATGCCAGATCGCTCTGATTCAGGCAAAGGAAGAACCCGGTATCTTATCTCCAGGGCCAGGGCCCTAATCACCAGACTATAGACAAGAGTCTCACATTTTAGACAAAGGTGTTATTGAAACTGAAATGTCTCCACACAAATGTTTTGGCTTAGACAAAATAGCATATTTCACTGAAATTCTATTTAATCTAAAATGTCCTATTCTGAATCCCTGATTTTTTTCCTTCTGACTGTCACACCCATGCCTGTTTTTATTTTCATTTGCTGTCCCCCAAAATCACTGAAGACCTGGGTCCAGGTCTTTTTTCCTTAAGACTGTGTGGTGTTAGCTGTGTGCGGGCTTTTCCTCACCCATCCCCAGAATCTTATTAGGTTAAATGTTCCAACCAGCTCTAGAAGCAATTGAGGCAAACCTAAGGGAAGAGCAGGCTAGATTTTGACCAAGAAGATGACATAGTGATCAAAATTTCACCTTCAAAATAACCATCCAAAAGTTTACCACTCCTTGTAAACTCCATAGCTTTTAAGAATACATTTACAGCTTCCAGCAAGATTCACTTTGGAATATCCTTAAGTGTTATTGAATGCCAGTAGAAATAAACAGCTCCATCAAGGCTTTACATCAAGTGCAGCTTGCACAGTTGACATGGCCATTGACTTCATCATGAGAAAATAAAATGTCAACATTGCGAGAAAAAGTGCAGAAATAATAAAGGAATCCCTTAGCTGTATTACTGTTTACTAGAAGATTTAGATTTTGTTGATGACATAGCTCATCTAAGTAGGTGATTACAAATCTGGTTAGCATTGCAGCAGAACTAAGCCAGGCTCCCTGACTGCAATGGCTCTGCATGGCATCCAGAAAAGGTGACATCCCCATGCGGCCTCTAGGCACAGTGGCAGCAAGAGAAGCTCCATGCACTGCCGCTGCCTCGAGCACCAGTCCTGTAGCTCCCATTGTCCATGAAATGCTGCCAATAATAGGAGCTGCGGAAGCAAAACCACACGGAGATGTTGCCTCTTCCTGGAGCCATCTGAGGTAAGCTCTGCTGGGACCCTGCATCCCTTACCCTTTCCCGCAATCCAAAGCCCCTCAGCCCCATCCTGAAGCCACCTCCTGTGCCCCAAACCCCTCATTTCTGGTCCTTTCCCAGAGCCTCCATCCCCAACCAGAGGCCCCAACCCTCCCAATCCTAAGCCCCCTCCCACACCCAAACTCCCTCACAGAGCCTGCATCTCAGCTCCCTTCCTCAGGACTTTGCCCCCTTATGCATCCAAAGTCCCTCCTGGAGGCGTCATCTCACCCCCCCCCCGTACCATAACTTCCTGTCCAAGCCCATAGCCCCCTCTTGCATTCCAATCCCTTTATCCCTGGCCTCACCCCAGAGCCTACACCCCAGGGTGAAGCCCTCACCCCTTCCTCACTCCAGCCATGTGCCTCAGCCCTGAGCCCCCTCCTGCACCTCAAACTCCTCATTCTTGGACTCATCCCTGAGACCACAGCTGCAGCCAGCGCATTTACTTCCTCCTGCACCCAACCCACTTCCCTAGCCCTGTGAAAATGAGTGAGTGATAGATGGAGGGGGGGATTAGGAAGCAGAGGCAGAGCAAATATGTTCAGTTTGCTGTGAAAGCTGGCAACCCTACTTCTAAGTGACAGTCGAGCCAAAGTGCAAGCATAGAGCAAAAGACTGTCCAGCATAATAAAAACAGAGGAGACTAACAATCCTTTATGGAAAAATAATATCAAATGAGAATCCCAGCGACTACCAATTTAAGCATAATGTTAGAAGGCAAAGGAATACAAGAGGTGAATCAAATTCACATAGTTTTGCAGTAACATGAATTCCAATGGGAATACTCAGAGTGAAAAAATGTCATGAATTGGCAAGGGCACAGGTGCATTCATGAGTTTAGAAAACAGATCTGCTCAGCACAAATCTACAACTTAATGATCAAACTATCAATTTTCATCTCAAATGCTATTTCCACTGCTAGATACAAATGTGAAAGCTGTATAGACATATGTCGGAATGCTTTCAAAACAAGGGCCTTCAAAATGCTAGATATTAAATGGAATGAGTTTATAACAAATGCCAATAGTCGTCAGAGAGCTCAGCAGCTCCTTATTTCTGAAATTCTCCAGAATATAAAATAGAAAAGTGAGGACATGCATCAAGAATGAAGCCAGAAGTCTGCAATGGCAGGCATACTATTGGGTAGCTAGAGGAACATGTAAAAGGAGCTGACGAGGGTTGCCAGATAGTTTCAACAAAAATACCTGACACACTTGACATTACATCACATTCTACTTTACATCTTATTTAGAAAATACCGGACATTTATATTTTCTCATTTATATTTTCTCAATTTGTTTCCTGAACAGAAAGCTCAAATACTGGACTGTTTGGTTCAAAACTGGACACCTGGCAACCCTAGAGCTGACTGACAGAATTCCTCCATCAAGTAGTATTCACAGAAAGAAAATTTAGGAGACATAACAATGCAAAGGACATATAAAGAGCAGCTCTAGAAAGACACAGATGGCAGAACCTTATTTATGCCCTAAGAGATGTCTGAAAGTGCAAGAAGGTTTCAGATTCATAATGGGAACAGCAGTCAACGATTTAGCAAATGATACTTACATTAGCAATAGCCTTCCCTTTTAAGACTGGCCTGCAAGAATAAATTTTAAAGGGATGTCTGTTTTCTGGTGTTCAGATAAAAGTGGATGATATGAGTGAGACAGAAAAGTCAAACAACAGATCTTCAGGTATTGTTTTAATACCTATTTAGGTGTCATCTACATATAACATTTATACAGATTGAACTACAAATGCTACATTTAACTGGGACACCTCCTCGAATGCAAAGGCAGCTATACTGGCCTCACTTACTCCTGTATGGTTACATTGTACTATTCATGGATGTAACTGCATCCATCCATACTAGGAGCTGTACCAATCTAACTAATTTTGTTTGATTTTTTAAATCACACCTCTAATCAAAATACACAAAATCTGTGTTTAGACCAAGCCTTACAGATTGTGCCATTAAGTGGGCATTTCCTAAAAGAGAACCAAATTCTTAGATCCTTACTTTTTATGAAGAATTTTCTAGTGTAAAGAAATATTTAGGTGCAGAAAAATGCCCCAACGGACAGATGTGTGTGTATAAAATTCCATCTCCTGAATCATTTAAAACTGGATAGGAAATGATCCTGCATATATAATAAGAGATGCGTCAGATGTCCTAAAGTAGTAGTTCTCAATCTGGGGTACACGTACCCCTGGGGTATGCCAAGGTCTTCCAGGAATACATCGATTCATCTTGATATTTGTCTAATTTTACAAGAGGTTACGTAGAAAACAGAAGGAAGGTCAGTATATGCTAAAATTTCATGCAAGGATTTGTTTATACTGCTCTATATACTATACACTGAAAAGTAAGTGCAATGTTTGCATTCCAATTGATGTAGACAATATGGTAAAAATGAGAAAGAAAGCAATTTTTTCAGTAATTGTGTGCTGTGGCATTTTTGTATTTTTATGTCTGATTTTGTAAGCAATTAGTTTTTAAGTTAAGTGAAACTTGGGGTAGGCAAGAAACACCTCCTTAAAGGGGTAAAGCAGTCTGGGAAAGTGGAGAGTCACTGTCCTAAAATAACATTTCCATCTTGGAATAAATAGTGTGGGGGGGAAAATCACAGGCTTGATTTTAACACATTCTCTTCTACAACAGGGCATACAAGACTGCAGGACAGCGTTTATGTATATTATGCTAAAATGTGGAAATGATAGTCTGTCATTTTTACCCGTATAAGATTCAGAAGCATGTCCCAGACCTTGCACATTTAGACGTATATAAAAAGATAAATAGTATTTTTCTTTACATCTCTTACTTACTTTTGGCTTGAAAAACATTACCATTTTACTTTTAAAAAGTATGGAAATCTAAAATATCATAAAACTGGATTATCCATTATAAAAGCAAAACTGGAGAAAATGTTAGCTCTCATTAAGATATGTATGTAATTGAATAACTGAGAAACACCATCAACAGCTCAATTTTATTTACAAAAGTATCAGTGCCTGCTTTAACTGTTCACTGCCATTAATCTAACAAATGACAACAGGAAAGTGCTCTGTAGAATTTAACCTTCACTATGAATCTAGAAAATGTAAAAGAAAATTATAACCTAAAAGTCATAGCCTAAGCACCAAAGCTTTTGACAAAAGAAGAAAATTAATTACTACTCATAAGTCACTTTAGTAGATCAGATCTCAATTTCGATATCAAGCAATTCTCCAGTACTGCTTAGCAGCCACCTAAACCATCATAATCAATCCTGATTCTACAGATACAGATTTTAAATGTAATAAACAAAGATTTGAGAATCGTATGCCTGAGCACTTAGTACTAACTGTATCTAATTCTCTTTTCTAGCAAGGCTGATTGTATAGATCACACAAAGTTGACGGTGTGAGCAGCAACTTAGAGCAGTACATTCCCTGCTCTAACATAAGTAGTGGGCTCAAATGACAATCAGGGCTCCATCACACAAAGTTACTTCACCAAGCATAACTTGGTGGAGCAGAAATCTGACCATACAACTTGAAAATGATAAACTATTTTTCAAAATTTTAATATGGACAAAGTTTTGAATTAGATTTTAAAGATTTCACTTTCCCCCATCCTTTTTTCTTCCTTTTTTCTTTTGATAGGAATTAAATATGTGCTGAACTCACAAACGTTGCAATTTGAAGGAGAACTGTGTCTCCAAATTATGTCATGACTGCATACACTGATTAGCAGGAAATCAGACTACCAGTACAGTAAGGAACTTTGCAATATGTCCCTTTTTAAGGGAGAACTGCCAGAAACTTCACTAGTGCTATTGCAAGGAGCAAGGGAAGCTGATGGGAGCGTGTATTCCTATCGACCTCTTGCAGTGTAGACTCTGCGGCGGCTCAGCCAAATTGAGCTACGCATTTTGCATAGCTCAATGGCGTACCTTCAGCCAACCTGCCTGGCCTAGTGAGTCCAGGCCTCCCAGAAAAAGAAGTTAGGGTTAGGATTAGGGTTAAATCCACTATGGTCTGATGAATCTCAGGTGCTCTGCCAGAGTTTTGTAGTCATGAGATCTTTTTAATTGTAACAGCTAAGGTTGTGAGCCTAGGAGAAGCATCCACTACATCTAGGTCTGACTGAATTTCTCAGCCACTACACAGTCCTATGAAACAGTGCTCCAGAAGATCAGGAGCCCCCCTGTCTGTGGGTGCAGAACTGGGGACACCAATAGGGAAGCTACCAGATGCACAGGTGATCTTGCCCTAGAGAGGATAGATACCCACAATTTAGGCAAACAAAGGACTTCTCAGGAGGCCACCATAAATAGGGCTATAGCATCAGTGATCAGAAGGATCTAGGCCAAGAACTCTTGTCTCTTCTGTCTGCATGTCTCTAAGTCTTGGTGCCAGCTATGACTTTCACTGTGTTTCAATTACCTATGAACCTAATAACATGAGGGGGAGAGGTAGGGAGATTCCTTCAAACTCAATTTTGAGAACCCCTCTAAGTAATCTAATTATGCCAGGGGTAGCTATTCCTGATAGGTTGCAGGGCACGTTGGAGCCCCATTGGTTTAATTGGTACATATGAAGGAAGAGACATTGGCCCTGTGAAAGCTGGAATCAGCGTCACCCTGTCATTTAGTCCTGGACAGCATCAGGACCAACCGTAAAGCTGATACTGGGTCCACAGAGACAGACTATGATGTAAGTGGTTTCCTGAAGATCCTATCAGTACTAGCAATGCTCTTGGTCCTGAGCGGGAAGTCAATTGCACCCCCCTCCATCCTGGGTAAGCTGCAGTGCAGGAAAAGGAGCTAGAAACAATAATAGGTCTGTCACCTACCCAAGGACATTGAGCACAATACCAATGCAGTTGCATGTTCCTGGATAAGCAGTCAGTCAGGAACAGAAAGACACAACAAATCTTCTGCTACTTGACACATGGTCAGTGTGGAAACCTACAATGTTGTAATCTATGTCGTTGGTCTCAGACTCAACAGATGCCTCTGAGGTGGTACCACAGTCGAGAGTTCAGTGTCCAACTAGTCCCACATCAGCACCAGTGAATAAGCTGAAGGTCCACCTCTCTCATATACCGGAACACTGATAGAACCGGTGGGTATTTACTCTGGAAGGAGAAAAATCCCTCCAAGCTCTGGAACTGCTCTCGCCAGTTTTGTGAGTTTTTTTCTTCTGTGGGGAACCCAAAAAAGAAAAATGATCCTTAGAATCATAGAATATTAGGGTTGGAAGAGACTTCAGGAGGTCATCTAATCCCAACTAAATGCTTATTCCTTTTGGGTGAGGAATCTGAGCCAAGTTGATATGTCCCAGCCTATTCCAACTTAGGCACTCTTTGGGAGGTCTGACATGCTCTGATGTCTCCCAATACCAAGACAGGCCTTATGGCTTGTTTGAGAGGGTGCTACTTCAACCTCAAGTCTTGGGCCACATGTATCCTTTTTCTAAAAGACTTACAGGTAGAGCTCTTTTCCTTAATGTGGCCCGCCCCAAAGCACACAAACATCTGGGAGCTGCTAGATCTAATATTCACAGAGTTTGAATGGAACAGACATGTACATGGACTTCACCAGCTGGGTTTTTTTTCTTTTGTTTTGTTTTTCTGTCTGACAATTTCTTGTTTTGTTTGCTGGTTGACAGAAAAAAAATGTTTAATCATAACAACTTGCAACATATGTACCTGAAAATACAAAAAAAGTGACGTATATATCATACGTAAGGGTATGCCAGATGCACTGAAGCTGATGCTCAAAAGTAAAATTTACATCTTTCAGTAACAATGATAAACCTATGTTATACACGGGTTTCGCTACTACCAGTGCTTTTCTTCCACGCTTGGGACAGCAGCTCCTAGTTTCAATCCTGTGAAGTCCCACTTGTGGGAATAGTTCAGATGATACATTGAATCTGCACTTTCCCTGGTCACCTACCAAAATAGTCAGCTCTTACCCTTTTCTGGGCCATTGTCAGCCCATAGTGGTGTCACTTTCTGCCTCCACAGAGTGGAGATTAGGGTCACTTTCTGCTACCACCACCTCAAGTTAGGAAGTGAGACATGTGCCCTGGAGACTCTCTCTTGTATATTTGTCCAGCACAGATTTGGAAGTCAGAAGGAGCGGTAGATGAGGCCGGGGTGCTGAAATAATTTGTATAGTGCTGAGAGCCACTGAACCAAAATGGTAACCCTGTGTATGATGGAAACCACTTTTAGGCCAAGAGCTATGGTAGCACCAGCACCTCTCGTTCAAACACCTATGGATGAGGTAAGTGGAGAAATGCCTAAGCCAGGAGGAAGAGGTGGGGAAAGCAATAGGAAAGAGATGTCAGAGAGAGAGGGTGATTGGTTGATTGAAACAGGTTGCCAAGAAAGGTGGGAATGGAGCAGCAGCAGCTAAGGATAGTTATGCAGCAGAAACTAAACAGAGTAACCAGCTGATGAGCAGCTTTTAATGAGGGGTTGCAATTCACATCAGAACCTTGCAAGGCTGCCAGGAGTGTCACAGCCATTTGATCAGAGCATAGTATCAGCCCACCTCTAAAGTCATCCGCTGCAGTGAGAGTGTTAATTAATAATGCTTCTTCATAACAACTGAATCTCTTTTCTCTTGCTTCTGCAACTATGTGCCTTCATACCACCTCTCTATTCCCCTTTTACATTGCTTCTTTGCTTATGACTCGTGGTATCATTTGCTACTTCACTGCTTTCACTCTTCATTATTTCCCCTGGTTTTTTACTCGTTTGTTCTACCTTCTTGAATATGTTTATGCAGTTCATCACTGCATTTATTCATTTTCCCTCTCACCGTCTCTTCTCCTCCTAGCCCTCCTAAACTAATGCTGTCATTGCTCTTTTTTGGTTCTATTATGCTGACTGAACCTGACTTTAATATATTCTAGCTTTCTTCTAGTGTCAAAATAATGTAAGAAATTGCATTTCCTGACTAATTAAATGAGCAAGAAATGTAAAGGAGCGTAACACTGGGTCTAGTTAATCAGTTTCTGACACAGCTGGTTAAACCGGGGATCTCCGCAAAAAGCTGTGTTGCAGCAGTTTGGGTTTAACAAACGTCTTAAGTTGGTTTCAGATGAAAACATTTATATTTCCTTTTTCAAACTCTCATGCCAAATTCTGTCCTCACTTCCCTCTATGAAGTCACATTGATTCAGGGAAGAGATAAGGAGGAAGAGCAGGTGTGTCGGAGGTTTGGCTATTGACAGTTCAATTTGGAAAAGAAGATTGAAAATTCTTTATCTATGGTAGCTGTTATTTCTATACATACTTACAAACAAGAGTGACAGAGGCAGGTCAAGGAAGGAGAGACTGCTACTCCATGGAACACGGAACCCTTCCATCAGGTGACTGGATGAGAGGGGTTGGTTAGAGGGGTGGTCGGAAGCATTAGGTTGTCACTGATCAGCTGAAGAGAGAGAACGCGGGACATGGTAGTGATTGGGAGCTGAGTTTCTTAAGGAAGGGTCAGTGAGGGGGTGGACAGACCACCTTTCAGTGAGGAGGTGAGAGGCAAGAGTGAAGAAGACTGCGTTTCTCAGTGCTCAAATGGTTAGCAGTGGCACTACTTTGAGATAAGAAAGAGATTCCCACCTGTGGAGTGCCTAGCACAATCCCAAGCCTGATGTGCCACTGGGCACTAATAGAATATACATATTAAATCAGTAATAACAACACAGTCAGCTCTGACTGACCAGGGGCCAGGAAAAGAGCCAATGCATTAACAAGCTTGGATATTGAACTTTCTTCTCTTCCTTTTCTTCCAGCCAGGGCTGGGCACACTGGTGAGGCAATGCTGAGAAGGTTGTACAAGCTTTGGCTGCTCTGCTTACCAAGCCCATATCAGCAACATTTAAATCACTGTAAAACACCCTTACAGTATTTTGGATCTCAGAATGGAGAAAGTAGAGGATGGAAAAGTTAAAGAGAAGAACAGCTTTTCTATTTAATTCATGCCAAGGGAGATTGGAAGAGACAGATACACCAATGGGGCCTGAAGAGATATTTCACATGGGATCCTGCTTCTAGACGTTAACCCACTAAACTAAACCACACACCTCATCCTGACTTCGATTGGTTTTCTGTCTGTTCAGCCATTCTCTGGATGAGGTCACAAAAACAAGGTCAGTTGAGAAGCCGAGTAACGTTTCTCCAATCCTATCCAGGGAGGCTCTGAATGTTGGCTGAGTGCCTTTTTTAGTTTGTGACATATATTGAGAGTTGAGGATAATGAAGAAACCGCAGTCTTGAAAAGGAAGACAACTTTGTTTGGACTTTGATATCTACAGAAAGCTGGGCTTGTATTGTTGGCTGTGGTATTGAACATATTGGCAAGAGGGCTCAGGTTTAGCAATTCAATACTTTGCTACGATTAAAGTTTCATATTCATCAGCAGTTTATCACATTTTATCATTCAATATTTATACTCCAGAAGCAAGTTAGGGGCATGATCATTACCAGGGGATCCCCTTGTGCTACATGGTGTATAAATATATATGAAGACATAGTGCTTCCCTAAAGAGCTCAGAGATCTTGCACTGAGCCCTACACCCAGTGGACTAATTGCAGCCCTGTGGCCTCAGACAAGCAGCATATGAGGGGCGGAGCAGTCAAGTCTACTAAAACATGTTTATATATAAAAACTGAATTTTGGCCCATAGCTATCATTTTAAAGAAAATAAATGCCAACCAATCTCCTCTGCTCCTTAGACAATTAATTTAGTCTCATTTAATATCTTTGCTGCCATATTTTATGGCTTTTTAACGGTCCATGAAATATTCATGATCTCAAGCTACTAATTGGAAAGGAGAAGATTTTCTTTCATTACTTATTCCTTTCCTGAAGTAATTCTAATTAACTGAGGGCTCGATAGTGTAACTTGTGGTCCAAGCTAGAACAGTTTTCAAGGGAGTTGTTCTTTCATTTTACAGAGGACTCTGCTGCCACAGATACACTGAATAGTAAATTGCTTTCTCACCATTATTTATTATATATATTATGGTAATGCTTAGGAGTCCCAGACGTGGATTTTATTGTGGAAGGATGGTGTGAAAAAAAGAGGCAAAAAAAACCCCTGCTTCAAATGCTTACAGTGTAACTATAAAATAAGAGAAAACAGGCAGACGTGGACAGACTGATCAGGGAGCACAAGGAAACAATGACACAGTGCTGTTCTCCATGACAGGCAACAGTCTCAATACTCCAGCTGCCTAACTGTAATTAATTTTTGTAGCATCATGAAGAACCTGGCTGAGAGTGGTTGGCTAGTTTGCCACACTTTTTTACAAATTAAATCACAGCATCCAGTACTGAATAGTTGCAATTGATATCTAATGTAAGCTTTCTCTGTACATATGTAATCATTTCGTAGTAACTTGAAATCTGTAATGAAAACATCTTGGGTCAGATCCTCAGCTTCTATAGATCAACATTGTTTGGCTGATGTAAATGGAGCCACTTTACATCACATCGAACAAGCTGCTGCTGCTTTTTTTTTTTTAATCCTGATCCTGGTCTACTATCTCAATTCTGGCTGCTTATCACACATACACATAGCTTGGATGGGGACTAATTAAAGAGAGTAAACATTAAGCTTTAAGAAGAACTGAAGAAGACTCCAGATTTCAGGGCAACCCAAATAAGCTGTTAGAAGAATCAGACACTTAACAATAAATAATGAAGAAATCAAAGGAAGTTTAAAAATTTCAGCAATAATGATTGTGCATATTATATTATGTAGCACCTATAATATATAGAATCACCATGGGAAATGGAATAGCAGATTGAGAAAGGAGGATCATACAAAATCAAAGATGAATGCAGGAATAAGATGTCACAAAGCGAAAAAGATATAAACATAAAAGAAGACAATCTAGCCAGGACAAAGACACAGTTCTGTGGTACGTTGTGGACGACAAAGAGAGGCATGAAACCATTCTTTAAAATAAACAAGGAATGGTTAGAGAGAGAGGATTCAAATCAGCAGACTTCAGGAAACACCAGCTTCTTGCTTGAAGTACTGAGAAGGGCAGAATAATCGATACCCTAACTTGATTAGGTCTCTCACTCACTGTATGTGGGCACACACATTATTGGATTTTCTAAATGTAGCAAAGCTTCCATAAATGAAGAGTAAAACAAACAATACATCAATTTTATTTCTAGTGACAAATGTGAGACAGAGAAAGGCTCCACTACTGATCTCCTCCAATCCAAATAAGAGCATTTTGTTTTCATTACTTTTACTAGTTTTACAACCCTGACTCCAGGGATAATTTTCCTCCTCTCAAGACCATCAGCCTTTGTGTAATGAGAAAACGAATGAGATCAAAAGGCCCAATTCTGCTATCCTTCCTCCATGAGTATTACCATTTCAGTCAATAGGACTAATGTGTCGTCAAGTACTCCCTCAATATGAGTAAAAGTAGCAAAATCAGATCCAGGGTACATCTACACAGTGGCGCTATTTTGGGATAACTCCCATTATCCCAAAATAGCTTTTGGCACGTCTTAACAGCAAGCCCCTTATTCTGAAACACATTAGAAATAATGGGCTTGTTATTCCGACGTCCTGTAAACCTCATTGCACAAGGATTAAAGGACTCGTCAGAATAGCACTGTATTTTGAAATTAGTGCTGTTTAGACGGCGCCAAATTTTGAAATAGGCTCTCTCAAAATAAGCTATGTAATTTGCGTAGCTCAAATTGCGTAGCTTATTTCGAGCTATGCACGTCTGTGTAGATGTACCCCCCCCCCAGAGTGCATTTTATGAAATACTAAAAACTAAATTAAAAAACATACCCAGGAACCATTTAATCTAACTATATTACTGTAGTACGCTTAACAATGAACTCATGTGATATAAAAACATTATTGGCATTGTGGTAGCACCTAAGGAATCTAATCACACCAAGATCATACTGCAGTAAGCACCCTACAAAGTCTCAAGGAATATGTATGAATTCTGTTTGTGACTTGTTTATGAGCAACTTTCACTGTAATATAGCTTTAAAGCTAGATTGTGCCAGTAGGCACAATCCCGAGCAAGGGGGACGGGGTGAATTAGCTGAACCATGCCAGCAGTAGCCCCGGGAAGAACTGTGCCTCAGATAAAATCCCAACATGCATCCCTCTGCTCCTGTACCAGTGTTAAATACCATCACTCCAACAGTTTAACTGCACTGGACAGCACAATGAAAGGCAGAGCCAAAGCTTTGCCTTTTTTGTGAACACCTACTCTAAGGCTTTGTCTACACTGCAGGGTTTTTGCGCAAGAAGCTTTTATCGGAAGAGTTCTTCTGCAATAACTTCTTGCACAAAAGTACGTCCTCACCTCAAAAACGCATTGCAAAAGGAACGTGCTTTTGTGCAAGAGAGAGTCCACACTGCGTGGACACTCTTGCATAAGAACGTTCTGACTGCCATTCACAGAATGGCCATCAGAGCACCTGTGCTTTTTCATATAGGCTCTTTTTGCACAAGAAACCCCTGCAAGAGCTGTACCACGAAGAGGAGTTATTCCTTGTGGGGAGAGGTATAACTCTACCAGCAAAAGCCCTCTGTCCTGTCGATTTACTGTATTTTTTTTTGCGCAAAAACATGCTTGAGGTGTCTATGCTCCGCTGGTTTTTGCGCAAAACCGGCAATTTTTGCGCAAAAACCTTGTAGTGTAGACATAGCCTAAGAGACAAGGTGAGTAGCCTGAAGAAGGATGAAAGAGACAAGTCTTATTTCCCTATAAATGTGAATATTTCAAACCACAATCTAGCCCTAGATGGTGAATTAAATCCGTGGTTCACTCTGCATGCCTTTGAAGATTTAGACTGTGTCTCGGTCTGTCTGTCTGGGCAGTTAGGTTTTCACACCATACCCACTGCAGTGGTATCTCAGCACTAATATTATCTCAGATATTATTATACCTGAGTTTCTTATACACTTGCCAAAATTTTCTCCTCCTCAGCTGAAATTCTGTAGGATTGCTCTGTCTGCTGGTAATTTTTCCCCCCGAATGCTTTTTTTTTCAAAATTGATTTAGTGTTTTTGAGATCAAAGAGAATAAAAACCAATCAACCAACAAATTCTCACTTATTCCATTCTGGAAAAATAAAAACCTGCAAGCTATTGGAAACAGTTGAAAATACCTTTGTGAAAACAAAAATTTACTGGATCAAATTTTGCTCACTGTCATTGACATTAATGTGCTTTCATCCTTGTCTACAGCATTTATGACATACATGAAATACATGTAAATAATGCTATGGTCTGGGTTGGACGTAGATCTCTGCAAGAAATACACTTTCCCTCTAGCTTTTATGACCCCTACACTATATAGATATTCGGAACATATAAATGGGTGCCTGGGCTCGAACTAATGTCCATCTAGCCAAGTATCCTGTCTTCCAACAGTGGTCACTGACAGATGCTTAAGAGGGAATGAGTAGAGTGGCTATTACTACTGAGTGATACCTCCCTGTCATCCACTTCCAGCTTCTGGCAGTGAGAGGCTTGGGGACACCTGGAGCATGGTATTGCATCCCTGAATATTCTGGTTAGCAGCTGTTGATGGACCAATCCACCATGAATTTATCTAATTCTTTTTTAATCCAGTTGCAATTTTGACCTTCACAGCACGCCCTGGCAATGAATTCCACAGACGGACTATGCACTGTGTGAATTAATTCACTATGTTTATTTTAAACATGCAACTTATGAATTCATTAAGTGATCTCTGGTTCTTGTGTTATGTGAGGGGGTAAATAACACTTCCCTGTTCACTTTCTCCATACCATTCAGGATTTTAAATACCTCTATCATATCACCTCAGTCATCTCCTTCCTAAACAGTCCCATCCTTCTTAATTTCTCCTCCCATGGAAGCTATTCTATATTAATCTTTGTTGCCCTTCTCTAACCCTTTTCCGATTCTAGAATGCTTTTTTTTTGAGAGAGAGATGGGGTGACCAGAACTCCATGCAGGATTTAAGATGTGAGTATATCATGGACTTGTACAGTGGCATCTTATCTATCCCTTTTCTAATGGTTCCTAAGATTCTGCTAGCTTCGATTCAACTAAAGATTTTGTTAATCTTTTTACTTGTTTGTATTTAAGGAATTCAGCTACATTTACAAGTTCACCATTACAGAGTGAAGCAATCAATCCAAATGACTCTCCTCTTATGAAGGGCCTGATCCAAAGTCCATTAAACTCACTGAAAACTCCCATTGACTGTAGTGAGTTTTGGATCATGCTTATCCAAGTGCCTGAAGCAAGGTCATGGTGTTGCTTGCTGTTTCCTTTGCTGGTGTGAGTCTTCTCGGAAGCATTCCTTTGCTGTTTCTGTGGATGCTTTTTCATTTTGCCCATCATCCATTATGATGCCATTTTTCTCCTTGATCATTATGACAAAGTACAAGAAATTTGAGTGCTATCTTCTCAGTTGACTTTTTTCTTACATTTTGGGGCTGTATTGGTCCCCTTCTTCCTTTCTGTTGAATCATGGTTCTACAATGGAGGTCAATAAAAGAGTCATATATACTTGACCTTCTGTCCAAGTATTGGCAGAAGCCCCTTATTTTGTTTGACATGAGGGGAATGTACACAGGTGCAACACACACAGGATTTGGCCCACTCATGGATTTAACAATAGATGTGTTATTTTCAATAGGAAACAATATTGCTATTTTTCTTTAATGCTCTGCATGGAAAAACTATCCCCATATGCTTTACTGAGATAAGTGATACATTCACCGACAGGTGAAGAAAGGGAGAAAAAGCAAATAGGACTTCAGTCTTGTCTGTACTCTGACACCAGAACAAAATAATTAGAAAGAATGTTTCCTCTACATGCTTACATTTGCATACAGCTGTAAATTATATACTACAGATGTAAAATGGATTAACATCTAATTTTCTCTCAAAGGATCCTGGGAAAGATGCACGTCTTTCTCAACTAATTCATTATTTTTAATAATTAACCCTCTGATTTAAGGGTGACTTACTTTTCCAGTCAATGTTGCTTGTGTCTAATGTCTTCAGACATGTTTCCAAGAGGTAGTACAAGGAATTCAGACTTTACCCCAAAGGTTAGAGATGTTCATTCAAAAACCGTGAGAAAGATTTATAAAACCAGCTGCTGTTTCTGCAGCACTCTCCTTAAACTGATGTTGACATCACTCTTACCACCAATCAATTAGACAACAAACAGCTAATGATTGGCTTTTGCAAACCACTCAGCTAAACTCTGTAATGGTTTATGATGGCAGTGTTCTGCCCTTGTTGATTACATTACTCTTACATATGGCTTGCTTGGAGCACTTTCGTTTTGAAGCATACACAGTTTTCAGTGATGTAATGACTGTGATCTTTAAATCTATGAAATATTGTACAGTATATTTTAAAAAGGCTCTGCTCTTGCAGGAAAAGGATGCCTCAGTTGTTTGTTACCAAGAATTCAATTTCCCACTGAATTGGGAACCGCCAAAAATTAATAATTAGTCTGAGAATATTCACCCACATGTGCGCTGGTTTAAAATCTAAAAAGTGAAAGTAGCCCTAAGCCATCTGTTAAAATTTTAATTGAACACTGTCCAGCTGGTGTATTGATCTAACATGTCTTAGTTATAATGAAGATGTAAGTTTTGTTTTCAAATAGAAAGCACAAAAAGCAAACAGACTAGGACTTGAGAATTCGCCACTGTAAACAGCATTCTGGATGGCAGTCAGAAAACTCTTTAGGGATTTAAGGAGCAGCACTTTAAAGAGAGAAGATCAAAAAGTTATAGCATTCGCTTGGGACTTGAGATATTCAAGTTCATGTATATCCCTGTCCCACCACAAACTTCCTATGTAAGCATTTGCCTCAGTTTCACCCCAGTCTTGACTGCATCTTTCTTTCCCATACTCTCTGCTTGGAACACCTTCTGTCTTCTAGTGCATCAATCACTTTGCCTCTCCTCTGCATCCTTCCTTGTAAGTCACTTCTTCCATTTCATCTTCCAATGTTCAGCTCATTTCCAGGAATGTCTGTATCTACAAATAACTAATTATCCTTTCTACTGAGTGTTTCTACATTTGGCTGCAAATTCTGATGCAGGAAAAATGTCTGGAGCATTTCTATACTTACAGCATAATAATAATAAAGATTCATAACAGGCATTATACCTAGACTCACTGTTTGTATGCCCCAAAGTAACATTCACTGAGACTCCTCTTTCCATTTGGGGTGACAAACCTTTTATTAGGGAATTTAAAATACCTAGTGATTAAGCTATATCGCATGCAGATATAAGATACTTCTTCAGAAGTATTTCTCCCCAATAGAAATCCTAAAGAGCTTATTTCTCAGCTGTTAATTTTTGTAAGAGTTTATTTTCCCCTGCTTACAGTGAACATAATCTTATCTTCTTTTTCTGCAATCCCTCTCCCTCCATTTTATATAAAAAATAAAATCTGGTTACACAATGTGCCATTATTCTCCCAGAAACACTAAAGTCCTAATAAAAATTGCATTACTTATACTTTATTTGTACATATTGGTTTCCAAGGAAAATATTACTATATGTCATATTATATACCAAACATTAAGCAATTTCAGTGTTTACCTTTGTTTGCTTCCTTGATGTTCAACCTTATAACCGAAGTTATGTTCACTACTTTAAAAGGTAGCATTTGACACAGCTATTGCATTATGGAATTGAGACGCCATGGTATTTCTGTATTTACAGAACAGGTGTCTCACATATCACTGCACATTAACTTTTGGAAAATTTAATCTTTTTAAATAATGCCTAAGTAGATCAGTTTTGACACACTGATGTCTGAGAAGTAGATTATAAATCCAAAAGGGAGCACCTAGTTTGACTTTTTGTTTAAGAAAGGTCATTGGACTCCCTTGAATTATTTTTTCTTTGAACTGGAGTATGTTATTTTTTAAAAACATCCAATCATGATTAAAAAAATACAGTCTTTGGTAAATTGTTCCAATGGTTAAGTTACTGTCGCTGTTAATTCCTGCCGTGATGGGGCGAGGGCGCCCCGCACTTGGGAAGCCCCCGAAACGCGCCGCGGGGAACAAGCGGTGAGCCAGAACACGCCGCCGCAACAATGTAGGTGGCAGATTTGTGCCCGAGCGGGGGGGAGAAGCAAAGCAACGCAAGGGGCGGGGGAGAGGAGTGGCCGGGGGCGCAGGAGAATGACGTCACCAAGCACATCCCAGGGATGATGTAGCTGGGAGTGCCCGGGGACGCGGGGATGGTGATGTCACCAGAGGACACGGCGAGAGGTTTAAAAGGCTGTACGAGGCACGAGGGAGGAGAGGAAGCGGAGAGCGTGGAAGGAAAGATGGGGACAGGAGACCCGGAAGGAACTACGGACAGGGGTGAGGCAAGCGGTGAGTCCGGCCCCCTGTCGAGTAGGGACTAGTCTCGGGAGTGGTGGAAGAAGTGGCCCAGGGCAGGGCCGTGGAACCCGAAAGCGGATGGGTTTAGGGGCTTCAGTCCCATCTGCTGCGCAGGGACAAATCTCCCTGCCTTAGGGCCCTGGGCCAGGGCTCAGAGTGAGGTTAGGCCCGAGCCCCCTTTCCCCACCCCCGGGGAGCAATTCACGAACCCCATGCCAGGGGAGGACTGAGAGGGCGGTAAGGGCGCCGAACAGGCCTATGGAGACCCGCTAGGGCGGGCGTCCAGAGGGTGGATTCATAGAGACTATATTTTTTTGAGGAAAAGAACCAGCGGGACCCGACACCCGACGAACTAGATCGGGGTGGACTCAGGGTTCTTCCCATGAACTTTGTACACCCGCCCTTCTCCCCAATTTTAATCTAAAATTGTCCAACTTCAATTTCTAGCTACTGCATCATCTTACATCTTTCTCTGCTAAAAGGAATAACTTTCTATTATTAATTTTCTGATCTCCATTTAAGCACTTATAGACTGTGAATTAGTCAGTCCTTACATTTGTCTTTGACAAGCTAAATAAATTGAGGTCCTTGATTCTTTCACCATAAGGCACGTTGTATCATTTTCCAACTTTATCAGTGATGATTTTATGTTTTTGCGCCCAGGTTATTGATGAAAATGTTAAATAGCACAGAGCTAAGGATTTATCGCTACAGGACCCAGCTCAATGATGATTCCCCATTTACAGTGACATTTTGAGATCTATCCGTTAATCAGTATGCAATGTGTGCATTGTTGCTTTTGTATCATTCTAGTTTTTTTAATGAAAATGTTGTATTCTACATCAAACTTGTAACCTATTTTTTTTAAAGTTATTGAATTAATTTTATAGGCTCTATTTCCATAAACCAATATTAATTTATTCTAAAATTATATCCCATGTGCACTTATTAAATATTGGAACATTAGCTTTCTTCCAGTACTCTGGAACTTCGCTTGGGTTCCAGGACTGATTCAACAGCCGTTTTAAAACTCCCACATCCAAGTAATGCCAAAGCCCTGGCCAACTGTGGTAATTAAAGATCCAGTTAAAATTCACACAGAATAGCAATATTAGATTCCTTGTCCTCAACAAAATTCCAGTTTAACTGATTTCTTTCCACCTGGCTAGATTTGCCTTTACTGTACTTCCAAATGGATATTGGTCTTTGGATTTTACTCTTCTTCCGTCTTTGTCAATGTTAGAGTTACCATTATTAGGCTATGGCTACACTATCAGGTTATTTTAAAATAAGTTATTTCAAAATAATAACTCCAAAAATAAGTACTTTGAAATAAGCTTATTCCTCTTCACAAGCAGGAGTTGTTATTTCACAATAACAAGCCCATTATTTTGAAATAACAGGCTAGGTGGTGTGGATGCTCGTCTTGTTATTTCAAAGTACGGGGAGTTATTTCAAAATAACTCCCCAGTATAGACATGCCCTTAGAGATAAACTGGTGATCATGACAAAACACATTTGTGGAGGACAGCCAAATCAGCTGGAAGAAAGAATTTAATCAGAAAAATGTGAATGACAATTGGGACTAGTTTAGGAACACATTAAGAGATGCTCAAAAAGCCACAATCCCACAACCAAGGAAGAGGGCCATATTGGTTAAAATCCAACCTCGTATGGATGGGAAGTGAAAGCAGATATAAAAAATATAAAAAATGAAAGAGTGGGGAAGTTAACAGTATATTAATCAGAAGCTAGTAATTGCAGAAAATTGATATGGAAAGCAAAGCAATACAAGAAGAAATATAAAGCTGCCAGAGACATGGAGAATAAAAAGTTATTTTAAGTATATTAGGAACAAAAATAATCATAAATAGTAGTGGTCCACTATTAGATATAAATGGTAGAATTGTCAATAACATTGCAGAAAAATCAGAAGTGTTCAATAAATTTTTCTCTTCTGTATTTGTGGTGAAAACATGATATAGATATACCACAGGACCACACTCTTTCTTCCACTAGTCTCTTAAGAGAATAAGAGAATCATAGAACACTAGAACTGGAAGGGACCTCGAGAGGTCATCGAATTCAGTCCCCTGCCCTCATGGCAGGACCCAGTACCATCTAGAACATACCTGATAGATGTCTATCAAACCTGCTCTTAAATATCTCCAGAGACGGAGATTCCACAACCTCCCTAGGAAATTTATTCCAGTGTTTAACCACCCTGTCAGTTAGAAACTTTTTCCTAATGTCCAACCTAAACCTCTCTTGCTGCAGTTTAAGTCCATTGCTTCTTGTCCTATCCTCAGAGGCCAAGGAGAACAATTTTTCTCCCTCCTCCTTATGACACCCTTTTAGATACCTGAAAACTGCTATCATGTCCCCTCTCAGTCTTCTCCTTTCCAAACTACACAAGCCCAATTCTTTCAGTGTTCCTTCATAGGTCACATTCTCTAGACCTTTAATCATTCTTGTTGTTCTTCTCTGGACCTTCTCCAACTTGTCCACACCTTTCTTGAAATGTGGTGTCCAGAACTGGACACAATACTCCAAATGTGCCCTAATCAGTACAGAGTAGAGTGGAAGAATGACTTCTCATGAAGTCGAAAATAGTAAACAGGAGCTACTAAAGTAAGACATTTTTAAATAACTTTCATTCGAGAGTATTAAAAGAACTGACTGAGGAGCTCACTGAACTGTTAATGATGATTTTCAGTAAGTCTTGGAATACCAGGGAAGTTCCAGAAGACAAAAAAAACCTAATGTTGTGCCAATATTTCACAAGTTTAAATGGAATGACCAACTAATTATAGGCCTGTAAGTCTGATATTGATCATGGGCAGGGCTCGCCAAGCGGCGGCGAGCCCTGCTCGCCAGCCGCGCAGTTCGGCACGCTGCGCATGCGCAGACCACGCTGCACATGCGCTGACCGCACTGCGTGGCTGTGCTGGCTTGTAATCTACTTGCCACGGGCAAGTAGATTACACCAATTGTCGAGCCCTGATCATGGGCAAGATAACGAAGCAACTGCCGCAGGACTCAATTAATAAAGAATTCGGAAATGGTAATATAATTAATTGCAAAGGAGATGGCTTATAGAAAATGGATCCGGTCAAACTTACTTGACATTTTTAAAGACATGACAAGTTCTATTTGACAAGCAGTAAACATAACAGAACCTGGCCTTTCTCAATTTTAGCTATTTTGTCTTCCATTTCAATTTTACCCAAACTGGTGGCATCCACATACTACTTCCACTTAACTCAATTCACATAGTGGTTAACAGGACCTCTTGTTCATTGCTTCAGTGAAGAACTGTATTTTATACTCTGTGTGATCAGCAGCAGCTTCTTTTGAAAACAGAATAGGCTCAATAAACATTTCATACAGCAGAGTCAAAATTCACTATCTGTATATGTCACACTGCACCACATGAGGTGAGCCATTCCAAACACTTGCCAGATATGATACTCCCTAGTGGGAAGTGGTATCTAATAATATAACATGTGTATGTAGAGCATTCAGTTGCTCTTAATTTAGTTACAGAATCTCCAGCACATCAGTGTAATTATGTGAACCACAGTCTTTTAGCTCAGTAATATACACAGTGCAAAGAGGGTATTGGTCCATAGGGTGCATTATACCATCTCCAGCAGCAAATCATTTGCCTTCAATATTACATGTCTGGACAGTTGCTCCTGTAAAAATACTGTGCCAAAATCAAATTATGAAGAGAAATAGCTTTTTTCTCTTTTTTTCCCCCAGGACCAGAAAAAGGAGGCTGAATTGTGGTGCTAAGGGCAAAAAGACTATCTATTTATTGTGTCAAATGGCACTGCAGAAGGGCAGAAAATAACTGAGGTGTTTTATCCTGGCAGTGGGATACCCCCCCGTTTTTTAATGGTGATATATCAGCACATTGTGATGCCCAAAAAATACATTTGCAGAGTGTGGGGAATACTTTTTCTTACTCTGTGATGCCATTCATTGCTGAAATAGTTCTCCCTCCCTTCCAGGTGGAGTGCTTGTGATTTATGCAGAGGAATCAATTGTGAGTTAATAACAGAAATGGAAGCCAATTTCTCTATAATACAAAATGTTATTTTGCCTTGAAAGACAAAACGCAGTATTTCAAGATGCTTTAAGAAAGGTCAGTCTAGAAATGAACATCCTTGCTATAGGATGATTGCTATCATCATTAGAATGAGTTTCATCTAGTGCATTAGTAAATTAATGTCTTTCTTTCCCTTGTACTATATTATGTATTAATGTATATTGGGGAGCCAAGTGAATTCTGAACACACAGCTTCTAAGAGTAATGGCTCCTCAGTATGTATGACTTAATGTTCATTACGTTCTTTTCCACCCCACCAAAAAAAGTTCCTAAAGATGGATCTTGTTGAACTGTTATTATTGATTACAACACTTGTCATTTCTTTTTATCAAAGCACTCCACTGAAGTAATGTTGCAGGGGCTTTTTTAGAATTGGTAAATTAATTTGGAAACACACAATGCCTAGGTTCACCTCCCTTTAGTACTGGCTGGTACTGTTTGATTTTATTGTGTTATTGGGCTGGCAGTGACAAACATGCCTTTAGATTCCTTCCTGTTTATCAGCTTCTTACATAGACTTAGGAGAACAGAACTGAGTAGAGTTTGATACTTATTATTTACTGAAAATTTGGACAAGTAGTAGGGGCTCTGGGAACACCACTCTGTTCACATTAAACTTTGATCACAACCAGGGCCTTGATCCGGTGAAATAATCTGAATGGATGGACCTTTAACGAGCTCCACTGAAGTAAATGGAATTACAGAGGGTGCAGAAGTCTGCATCCATGGATCATCTTGCAGAATTAGGTCTAAAACTCCAAGAGCAGGCCCACTTTAACAGGTATTTTCATTATTTTCATGATTTAAAAGATAGGGTTGCCAGATAGTTTCACAAAAAATGCTGAACACTGCTGGGTAAAAAATTGGTTGAGAAAAAAAGAAAACCCTGCACAAAACAAATAAGAGTCACGGATCCTTTAAATCCCCACACACTCGCACATTCTCCCCAGACACGGTGGGGAAAGAATGTCCCAAGCAGCCTTCCATCCAAGAAAAAAAGAAAATACCGGCTTTGCGACCGGGTGCTCGCGAACAGGGTGAGTGCTAACAGGAGGGAGTTTTGAGAGGCTCTCCTGGAGGAGGAGAAGGAAGGAGCAAACTAAAGCACCTTGGGGCCGTGTGCTCAGGCAGGCAGGCAGGCAGTTGGAAGCTGATTAGGTTTGAATTGAAACACCGTGTGCTGATTGGCTGAGCTGTAGGCAGAGGGAGGAGCTATCAGGGAGGCCGAGCACTTAAACCCTGCTGGTAAGCGACCAGGGAGCTTTGCGACCGGGTGCTCGCGGACAGGGTGAGTGCTAACAGGAGGGAGTTTTGAG
Organism: Pelochelys cantorii; assembly: GCA_032595735.1. Taxonomy (NCBI): domain Eukaryota; kingdom Metazoa; phylum Chordata; order Testudines; family Trionychidae; genus Pelochelys; species Pelochelys cantorii. The sequence continues at coordinate 23,784,654 of CM064326.1, forward strand.
AGGGGAGTTTAGAGGGGGAGCTTGGGGGGAGCCAGTGACTTCTATTGCCCTTAAACTAAATCCTTTATAACAACCTCTATCTGAAACATTTAATTAACCCTCATATATAATTAGAGTAGGAAATGGAGGCAGAAGCCCAGCAGCAGAGTGGGGGCTATCCTGTTTATTGTGTCGAGTGCAGTATGTATGACTACCTACCCTGTGGGTGGGTAGCGTATGTGTGCGCTCGATGCAAGGAGCTCCTGGCCCTCAGAGACCGAGTGCGTGCTTTGGAGGCCAGGTGGCTGAACTGGAGGAGCTAAGGAAGGCAGAGGTGTTTGTGGATGAGACTTTCCGGGACATAGTAGGGCTGTCCCACCTCCAATCTGACAGTCCTGATGCTGTTACGGAGGATGAAAGGCTCAGGGAAGGAGAGCAGTCAATGGGAGCAGAGGGAAACCATCCCATAGTTGGGACCCTCCTTCCAGAGGGTGATGTTGTATCCTCTCGTACCGAGGATACTTCTCCGGGGGAGGGAGCTCCAGCTGTTAGGAAGAAGCAGGTTTTAGTAGTGGGGGATTCGATCATTAGAAATATAGATAGTTGGGTTTGTGATGACCGGGAGAACCGTATGGTTACTTGCCTGCCTGGTGCGAAGGTTGCGGATCTCTCGAGGCATCTAGACAGACTTATGGGCAGTGCTGGGGAGGAGCCGGTCGTCGTGGTACATGTTGGTACCAATGACATAGGGAAGGGTAGAAGAGATGTTCTGGAGGCCAAATTTAGGTTACTAGGAAAGAGACTGAAATCCAGAACATCTTTGGTGGCATTCTCTGAAATGCTTCCAGTTCCACGCGCAGGGCCAGATAGACAGGCAGAACTTCAGAGTCTCAATGCGTGGATGAGACGATGGTGCAGGGAAGAGGGGTTTAGATTTATTAGGAACTGGGGACACTTTTGGGGTAAGGGGAGCCTATACAGGAATGATGGGCTCCACCTAAATCAAGGTGGATCCAGACTGCTGGCATTAAACATTAAAAAGGTCGTAGAGCAGTTTTTAAACTAAGAGGTGGGGGAAAGCCGATTGGTGCGGGGGAGCACCTGGATCGGACGGAGACTTCTCTTACACGAGGCTCCATAGGTAGGGATTCCCTAGAAGTTAGTCAGATAGGGAACGTGGGAAATAATATATGGGCAAGATCAGATGTGAAACAATCGTGCATAAAAAAATCCAATGTGCCTGTGAAAGGCGGACATATAAATAGTGGTAGTTTTCTAACATGCTTTTACACTAATGCTAGGAGTCTGTCTAATAAGATGGGTGAACTGGAGTACCTCATATCAAAGGAGGAAGTTGACATAATAGGCATCTCAGAAACATGGTGGAATGAGGACAATCAGTGGGACACTATCATACCGGGATATAAATTATATCGGAAAGACAGAACAGGTCGTGCGGGTGGCGGAGTGGTACTATATGTGAAGGATAATATAGAATCAAATGAAGTAAAAATCCTAAAGGAATCAAAATGTTCCATAGAATCATTATGGATAACAATTCATTCCTCTAATATGAATATGGCATTAGGAATATATTACCGACCACCTAACCAGGACAGTGATAGTGATGCTGAAATGATAAGGGAGATTAGAGAGGCTACCAAAATAAAAAACACAGTAATAATAGGAGATTTCAATTATCCCCATATTGATTGGGTGCATGTCACCTCAGGACGGGATTCAGAGATTAAATTTCTTGATGCCTTAAATGACTGCTTCTTGGAGCAGCTAGTACAGGAACCCACAAGGGGAGAGTCGATTCTCGACCTAGTCTTGACTGGAACGCAGGATCTGGTCCAAGAGGTAACTGTTACTGGACCGCTTGGAAATAGTGACCACAATATAATAACTTTTAATATTCCTGTGTTGGGAAGAACACCGCAGCGGTCAAACACTCTGGCATTTAATTTCAAAAAGGGGAATTACACTAAAATGAGGAAGCTAGTTAAACAGAAACTAAAAGGGAGAGTAATTAAACTAAAATCCCTGGAAGCTGCATGGGAACTGTTTAAAGACACCATACTAGAGGCCCAACTTAAATGTATACCCCAAATAAAAAAACACAGTAAGAGACCTAACAAAGAACCACCATGGCTAAACAGCCATGTTAAAAAGGCAGTGAGAGAGAAAAGGGCAGCTTTTAAAAAGTGGAAGTCAAATCCTAGTGAGGAAAATAGAAAGGAACATAAACACTCCCAAATTAAGTGTCATAATGTAGTAAGAAAAGCCAAAAAAGAGTCTGAGGAACAGCTAGCCAAAAAATGATAGTAAAATGTTTTTTAAATACATTAGAAGCAGGAAGCCCGCTAAAAAAGCAGTGGGGCCCTTGGATGATAAAGATATAAAAGGAGCGATCAAGGAAGACAGTGCCATTGCGGAGCGATTAAATGATTTCTTTGCTTCAGTCTTCACGGCTGAGGATGTTACAGAGGTTCCTAAATCTGAGCCAGCCTTTTTAGGTGACAAATCTGAGGAACTCACTCAGATTGAAGTGACATTAGAGGAGGTTATGGAATTAATTGATAAGCTGAATAGTAACAAGTCTCCGGGACCAGACGGCATTCACCCAAGGGTTCTGAAAGAACTCAAATGTGAAATTGCGGAGTTATTAACAGTGGTTTGTAACCTATCCTTTAAATCCACTTTGGTACCAAATGACTGGAAGATGGCCAATATAACACCAATATTTAAAAAAGGCTCTAGAGGAGATCCTGGCAATTATAGACCGATAAGTTTAACATCAGTACCAGGCAAATTAGTAGAAACACTAGTAAAGAGTAAAATTGCAAGGCACATAGAAGAGCACGAATTGTTGGGCAAAAGTCAGCATGGTTTCTGCAGAGGGAAGTCGTGTCTAACTAATCTGTTAGAATTCTTTGAAGGGGTTAATAAACATGCGGACAAGGGGCACCCAGTGGATATAATATACCTAGATTTCCAGAAAGCCTTTGACACGGTCCCACACCAAAGGCTTTTACGTAAATTAGGTGGTCATGGGATAGGAGGAAAGGTCCTTTCATGGATCAAGAATTGGTTAAAAGACAGAAAACAAAGGGTGGGAATAAATGGTAAATTTTCACAATGGAGGAGGGTAACTAGTGGTGTTCCCCAGGGGTCAGTACTGGGACCAATCCTGTTCAACTTGTTCATCAATGATCTAGAAAATGAGGTAAGCAGTGAGGTGGCCAAGTTTGCAGATGACACAAAGTTGTTCAGGACAGTCAAAAGCAAAAGGGATTGTGAAGAACTACAAAAAGATCTCAGCAAACTGAGTGATTGGGCAGCAAAATGGCAAATGAAATTTAATGTGGGTAAGTGTAAGGTAATGCATGTTGGAAAAAATAACCCAAATTACACGTACTACATGATGGGGTCAAATTTAGCTACGACAGATCAGGAAAGGGATCTTGGAGTTATAGTGGATAGTTCTATGAAGACATCCACGCAGTGTGCAGCGGCAGTTAGTAAGGCAAATAGGATGTTAGGAATTATTAAAAAAGGGATAGATAATAAGACAAAAGATATCATACTTCCCCTATATAAAACTATGGTACGCCCACATCTCGAGTACTGCGTGCAGATGTGGTCTCCTCACCTCAAAAAAGATATATTGGCATTAGAAAAGGTTCAGAAAAGGACAACTAAGATGATTAGGGGCTTGGAAAGGGTCCCATATGGGGAGAGGCTAGAGAGACTGGGACTTTTCAGTTTGGAAAAAAGGCGATTGAGGGGCGATATGATAGAGGTATATAAAATCATGAATGGTGTGGAGAAAGTGATTATAGAAAAATTATTTACCTTTTCCCATAATACAAGAACTAGGGGACACCAAATGAAATTGATGGGTAGTAGGTTCAAAACTAATAAAAGGAAATTTTTCTTCACACAGCGCACAGTCAACCTGTGGAACTCCTTGCCCGAGGAGGCTGTGAAGGCCAGGACTCTATTAGGGTTTAAAAAAGAGCTTGATAAATTTTTGCAGGTTAGGTCCATAAATGGCTATTAGCCAGGGATAAAGTATGGTGCCCTAGCCTTCATAACAAGGGCAGGAGATGGATGGCAGGAGATAAATCACTTGATCATTGTCTTCTGTTCTCCTTCTCTGGGGCACCTGGCATTGGCCACCGTCGGCAGATGGGATGCTGGGCTCGATGGACCTTTGGTCTGACCCAGTATGGCCATTCTTATGTTCTTATGTTCTTACCGGACGTGTAAAATTTTGGGTTTTTTTAACGGACAGAAGCCGCAAATACCGGGCCAATACCTGGCAGCTGGCAACCCTACTAAAAGATCCGCTAGCATTTCAAACATTCTTTCTGGAAACTGGATAATCTGAGTCAGACTAAGCATTTATGTGCTGATCAGCCACATAAAGACCAATAAATCAAGTGTTTTAATCTGAAAAATTACATCCTAAGCAAAGGCAATATTCTTGTGAAAAAAACAGAGTGGAGGAATTACTCACCACATGCTATCTGGCTAAAGGGTAAATGAGTCAGGGAGTAAGGAAGAGAGAACAAGAAAGATAGCATCTGAAAAAATGTCAATTTAAAATTAAAGAAAAGAGAAAAATGTGGAAAATTTCAGTGTACGACTTCAAAGCAGCCCATAGGCATTTGTGAGTTATATGAAACAACTTATGCTTAATAGATAACTTAAGGTTTGAGTGATCGCAGCAATATTATAGAGTAAACTTTAAGTAGAGATAAATCTGAATAATAATTTTCAATGTACTAAGCACAGACAGGAATTCCTTTGATATTTTACACAAAAATATTTTTCTTCATTTTCTATACTGGAGAATATTTCTTATGACCCAGTGTGTGCAGAATTTTCATGCAGCTTTGGAGTTTAATTCTTCTATAACCTTTACAGTCGTTGGTATTCATAGACTATGTGATCTTTTCCCATATTTTATGTGCAAACTCCTCTGTGAGACTTCAGTGTGTCAAGAGAATTGTGTTAAGTGAGTTATTACACAGGTATTTCTGTGTTTTGAGGCTTTTAGAATGAGATGGCTCAGTATGCCTGTGAATTAATCCTGGTCCTAGTGGCAGAACTAATGAAGGGCATTGTTTCTTAAGTATCAAAGGTAGCAGTTGTTAGAGTAGGGAAATAGGAGTCATGATTTCCAGTTCTAATCCCAGTTCTGTTCTTCACTTTCTGAGGGTGTATCTAGACTACAGGGTTTTGTTGACAAAAGTGGACTTTTGTCGACAAAACTGTACCTGCGTCTACACTACCGCCGAGTTCTGTCAACATAACATCGACAAAACTTGGCAGTTTTGTCGACGGCAGTAAACCTCATTCTACGAGGAATAACGCCTTTTGTCGACAGAGTTCTGTCAACAGAAGGCGTTATTGCATCTACACTGTCCTTTGCGTCTACACTCTCATGTCGACAAAGCAGCTTGCTTTGTCGACAGAACTGGATGTAGTCTAGACGCTCTTTGTCGACAGAAGCCTGTAGTCTAGAAGTACCCTGAGAGAATATGGCCTGGTCACAACCTCTACACACCTCTTTAAACCCCACCTATAAAAAGGTTATAATATTTAAACTATCACGAAGAGTCAGTGTGAGGCTTTTTTAATGTTTGCAAACAACTTTGGGGGTCCCTTGATTACAGATGCTGCAAACGTGCAAAGTACTTATACCTACATAACTTTATGCACATGCGACTGAAAGAATCCCATATCTTGAATTTCAAATTATTTATAATCTCCTCCAAATAAACACAGTTCTTTCAGTTTGCAGCAGCCTTGAAAACTTCAAAAGGATTAATAAAATATGAAAACACGTTAGCATTTTAACTGGCCTGATATACTATTTTAATAAACATAAATGTTTACAGTCTTTTTAAAATCTCAGCACTATCCTCTGGACAGCAGATTTCTGGATAAAAGATCCTTTCTATACCCTATTCTCCAAACTACTACAGCACAGTTCATCCTAAGTATAAATATTCCCCACTATTTCTGTCAAACTAGCTGACTCACTAAATTTCCCCACAAAAATATTGTAGCTGCTATATCTAACTTATGCAAGTTATTGAAAGTATTGAAGATATTTCGGTCATAAAAACAGTAATTCAACAGTATTACAAATATCTGTTGCCCTAGAGAGCTCTAAAACCTCAAATGTGAGGTAAAATATAGGTTATTCTAACATGACATATTAACTTGTGTGTATGTGAGAGGGGACATTCATTTCTCTAGGTAGTAAGTGAGATAGTGCCCTTCAGAGGAGATTTTTAAGTGGCATGCAGCTGGATAGCACTGATAAATTCAAAGAGCTACAAAACTCTCACTTGGCACAGTCGTTGTCCATGCAGAGTCATTAAGGTGCTTAGACTTAAATGTATGCCTTTAAAGTAACAATAGGAAAATAAAGATTTCTTTGACAGCTGCTGAGAGGGAACTCAATAGGAGATATTTTTTCAGGTTCCTTTTTCCCCAGGCCTCGAGCAGCTATCAACTCTTAACTGTTTTAAATGTCTCTTGGCATTTTCCTATTTTCTCCTTACCCAGCAGTGCTGCATTTTTGTTTTTTAGACTGAAAGAGGGCCCTGGAGTCCTCTAACCACCCAATTTTGGAAAGAATGCAGCCACTTTTCAGCTGAAAAGAAGCTAAAATATCGGTCAATTCTTCCTTGTAAGCACGTAGATACTAGATACAAAGCCATATACATAGCTAGTATTTGCCCTGCATTCCATAAACTTTTTCCCATCGGGAAGGACATGTACTGAAGCTCTCAGTATTATGCCTATTTAGAGACAGAATACATTCATGGAGTTGATCCAGTTTCCTGGGTACTGCTCTGAGTTCTGTTACAGCTTTGCAGTTTGACTTTGGGCAAGTTACCTAAACTCTTCCTCGCCTCTCTTCCAATTCATTAATTGCGAACAATAACATTAACAAGAGGGTTTTGAGGCTTATTTAAAGCCAATATTTAGCCTCCCACGCCAGCAAACTGAAATGAGACAAGAATGTGGAACAATTTAATTTCCAATTCCAGATGGTGTATGTGGAACACAGAAGCAAACAGACCAATAGACACAACCCCATTTCTTCTCTGCAGTGACTCCACGTCTGCTGCACCAAGCTATTCTGCCTTTCAACACTTAGGACAGGTCTATACTAAATCTGGAAGGTTGGCTTAAGGTACACAAATCCAGCTACATAAATAATGTAGAGGGAGTCGGCATACTTTAAGCCCAGCTTGGCGACATGCTCATAGTGGGAAGTCGACAGGAGGAGTACCGGCACTGACTGATGGGTTGCCCTCAACATTTGATTTAGCAAGTCTTTACTAGACTCTCTACATCGAATTCCAGAAAATCAATCTCCAGCACAGCACGTAGAGATGTGGCCTTACATTCCAAAGTGATACATGCTGTAAAAGTATCCAGAGTTAGCAGGAGAAACTCCCAGAAGGAGGACACCTTTCTGCAAAAAGCAGTAGTTTACAGGGCCATTCTTAAGGTTTTCGGTGCCCTCCACAGCCTGAGCACCTGCATCCTCCATCCCCTGCAGAGGGGGAGCAACCACTCCATGGGGTGGGGCTCAGGGCTGTAGGGGCAAGAGCTGGGGAGGGGGGTGTGAGAGGAGGGTAAGGAGGCTGGTGGGGAAGCAGGCAGACTAAGTGGCACAGTCAGTTGGAGCTGCAGAGCAGGAGGCAGAGCTGGTGGAAAGGGGAGCAGTACAGCTAGCTGAAGCTGCAAGTTCGCAGGTGGAACAGCCTGCCACAACTGCAGGTTGGCAGGTGGAGCAAGAGGGGGGGTGTTAGGGATTGACGCAGGGAGACTGGAGGCCAGAGGATTGGGTCCAATGGGGCCAGGGTCAGACTGGGAAATGGAGCAGGAGGATTGGGAGGTCAAGCAGGGGACAGTGGGCTGGTGGATTGGGGCAGATGGGACTGGGAGGCATAGCAGGGGGTGGAGGGGTCAGGATTGGAGACGCCTGAGGTGGTGCTGCATGCAGCTTGTGGTGGCTCTAGGCACACATGGCACTGGACACTACTAAATCTGGAGCACCACTGGTATGCATATACTGCGTACGCCTAAGGATGGCTCTGGTAGTTTTAATGCCACTGTTACTGCCTCACGGGATAAGAATGAAAAGCAAGATTTTCAAGTAACTAGTTACCATGGGTGCATGACTTGCAACTGTATTTCGATGGATGTTCAGAACTATTTGCAAGCTTCAAGGTGTCTCAAGTTTGGCAACTAAAAACCAAGGCATCCAAAAATCACTAGCCATGTCTGAAAATCTTGCCCAGGGTATAGGCAGATAGGCTTCTGTGCACCGTATAATGGAACACATTCCAAATTCTATTGCTCTTTAGTACTCTATAGAATGCACTAGACAATTTCTACCTTCTACCAGGGAAATCAGTGCTGAAAACAGCATCATTACATGAAGGTATCCTATTCCTGAGCCTGTTGAGAACAGGAGAGAAAAAATACAGACTTTGGGTGGGCTCCTTACTGCATCCCAAGCAGATGAGAATTAATTTGCAGGTGTCCTTTTTCATATAGAATCAACTGAGAATCTAAAATGCACTTACTTTCAAAAGATACAACCTCTATGGACTATATGATATAGGCAGACCATGTACCAGCGTATGCCAGGGTCACAGGCCAATTCAGTTGTGTATTAGTATGGCTCAAAGTGATTGTTAAATGTAGAAGAGTGCTATTTGGTGAGATGTTATTTGCATTCCTTTCACTTATCTGTAACTTATCTGTAACTCATTATAATGTAATTGCAAACATTTACATTGTGTGTAAGCCTGTAATTAAATAATCCATCAAATGAGAAAGAAGCCTTGTGGAATGAAAATGAAAAACCTTAATAGAAAAGTGCTAATTTCAAAGCAATTGATCATTGTGTGAGATTATGGAAGGTTGAAGACTCCAAATGCATTCCTCACTCTGTCAAAAGCCATGAAAATAGTGTAAACCCACTACGAGTTGGTCTTATGAGATGATGCGGTAAGTGTAGATTAAAGGAAGGATTCTGCATCTCTGGACTATTTGGACTCTAATAGGGAAGTGTAAGATGCAAAGCAGAGATCTCCTGAGACAATCCTTGTATCCTGAAAAGACTTTAAGAAACTGGCAGCTTATTACATCCCTGCCACCATTTGGAGTTACAAACTGTTACTCACCTGTGCATACATTCTATCTGCTCTAACCTCTCAACAACTCATTTCCTTTTCTTAACTAATAAACCATTGATCTACTATCAAATTGTACATCAGCAGTATCTTTGGTGCAAGATCTAGAGTGCCAGTTGATCTGGAGCATTTGATTGGTCTCTTGGGACTAGGAGCAACCTGATCTGACGTGATTTTTGGTATAAGTGACTTCAACCACAAAGTCCTATTTGTCTGGGTGGCAAGACAAACTTGAGCATCTCAGGGAACTGTCTGTGACTCCGTGATAAGAGTAGTATAGTGGTCCAAGAGTTCAAATTTGTTACTGGCTTGGTGAAATCTACTTACAGAGAAAACCATCAGGGTGTTTGCAAGTTTTTCTGACAGTCTGACCTGAAGTAGGCACTCTTGGTTGTGAGACATTCCAGGTAACATGATAGACTATCTGAATTCTGAGGAACTCTGGAAATCCAGCCCCTTCTAAGTTCTTCCAGCAATAACACCTCATTCCTTTGTAGCGTGAAAATAAGAACCAAGACCACTTTATGGGGTCTAAATTAGCTGTTACCACTCAAGAAAGATTTTGGAGTAATGTGGGCAGTTCTCTGAAAACATCCACTCAATATGCAGCAGCAGTCAAAAAAGTCAACAGAAAGTTGGGTGTCATTAAGAAAGGGATAGAATATAAGACAGAGAATATCATATTGCCTCTGTATAAATCTATGGTACGCCCACATCTTGAATACTGCATGAAGATGTGGTCTCTCCATCTCAAAAAAAGATAACTTGGAATTGGAAAAGATTCAGAAAAAGGCAAGAAAAACGATTAGGGGTTATGGAATGGCTTCCAGATGAGGAGAGAGAAATAAAACTGGGACTTTTCAGTTTGGAATGTGACTACTAAAAGGGCATATTATAGAAGTCTGTAAAGCCATGATTGGTGTGGAGAAAGTAAATATGGAAATCCTAATTACTACATCCATAACACATGAACTAGGGGTAATCCAGTTAATAGGCAGCTGGTTTAAAACAAAAGGAAGTATTGTTCCACACAAGGGACAGTCAACCTTGGAAATCTTTGCCAGAGGATGTTGTGAAAATCAAGATTATAACAGGGTTAAAAAAAACTATACACATTTGTGGAGGATAGGTCCATCAATGGCTATTAGCCAGGATGGGTAGGAATGGTGTCCCTAGCCTCTGTTTGCCAGAAGCTGGGAATGGGCAACAGGGGATGGATCGTTTGATGATTACCTGTTCTGTTCATTCCCTTTGGGGCACCTGACACTGGCCACTGTCAGAAGTCAGGATACAGGACCACACGAACATTTGGTCAGATGAAATGTGGCTCTTCTTATGTTCTAACTAAATCAGAAAAAAAATGAAAAAGTTTCAACCCAAACCCTGAACTGACTAAGGACAATTTTAAAGGTTTATCTAATAACTCCCTGCCTTCCTCCAAACTGCTTCAAGGTCCCTATCTGACATTTGCAGATATGCCAGAAAAATCCATCATCATTTCCTTAGCAGGTCTGGCGTTCATTGCCTTATCAGTTACCTGTCTGAGGAAAATCCTATTGTCCAGAAACCTAGGAGAGAAATAGAAGTGCTACCTAGGCTAATAAAAGTGTCAGGTTTTCTATCAGCCAGCTGAGGGTGGCTTGAGTGATGTTAGACATATCACACTGATCTGCCAGGTAGATGGGGAGAGCAGTTGATGCAGATGTGCAATAGTGGATCAAATAACTCATCTGTTTCACAGACAGCAGTGAGGTAGGGGCTAAGCAGAACAACAGAAATGAGCTGCTCCTCCGAGTGCGTGAGGAGGACAACCTAAGCAGAAAAAATGTGAGCTGCTACTTAGAGGAGAAGGGATTAGTCCTGGCTTATATCAGCTACAGAAGTAATGTGTTTTAAGAAAAGGATAGCAGCCAGGGAGGACTGCACTACTGACTCATAATAGCGTGATGCCTGTTAGTGAGAGGGACTGGGCTAATGATGATTAGGGAAAGGAGAAGGTGGGTCTGGAGTAGGAAAGGATAAAATAGCAGAGATCCCTTTTTCAGTGTTGCTAACTCTCATGATTATAATTTGGTCTCACAATTTCTGGTGTTTTTCTTGAAATTTCAACTCCTGTAGTCACGTTATTGCATGAGACTCTTGATTTTCATTCCTAGCCTCGTTGGCTGCACAGAAACTTGGAAAACATGAAACCTAAAGGCTCAAAAACCAGAAGCCAAGTTAAAAAAAATGAGATTTGACCCAAAAAAATGCATTTGGGGTTTGACTTGTGATTTTTAATGCTCACATCTGCCCTCTTTCCCCAAAATGTAAGGCCTAGCAAATTCACAGTTCACTTTGGTAAATTTCACAGCCATAGACACTTAAAATTGGTCAATTTCACAATTTCAGATGTTTACAGCTTTTGGATCAGGACCCTCCAGTTACAACACTGTGAAATTTCAGATGTTTACATCAGAAATTTCATAGTGTTGTAATTGGAGGGTCCTGATTCAAAAATGGATTGTAGGGGAGTCCCAAAGCTATTGTAGGTGGAGGTAGGTCCAATATCCCCAGTGTTTCTGGGAACACCCCAACCAGGGTTCCTTGCTGGTGGTGAAGGTGCACTGGATTAATGCATCAGCCCCTGGGACTATACCCAGGGGTCCTGGGCAATTTGAAATATGGGTGTCCTATCCTGGCAGGAGGACCAAGCCCCAGGAGGCACAGTCGGGGGCTAAAATGCCAAGCCTGGGCAGCAGCCAGAAGCGGGGACAGAAACCCAAAGCCTGGGTGGCCCAGAGCCCAGCTAGGAGCTGTGGGTGTGGGCTGAGGAGGGCGGGAGGGAAGCAGCCCTGATCCCAGACACCACGAGTCCCAGCAGGAGCCATAGGGGGTGGAAGCCTGGAGCTCAAGAAGGAGCTGTGTGTGGGGGGGAGAAAGCCCTGAGTCCCAGCTGGAGTCACTGGGGCTGGCACCCCCAAGCCAGTTTCTTGAGCCCAGACAGGAATTGAGTATGGGGCAGCAGCCAAAAACCTGGGTCAGAGCTACAGCGGACTGGAGGAAGTGGAAACCCCGGAGTTGGAGGGCCCATGTCCAGGGCAGGAGCCGCGGGGGGTGGGGCAGCCCCAAGTTAGACAGGCCAGAGCTGTGGCAAGAGCTGACGGCAATGGTGGCAGCCCCAAGCTTGGGTGCTGTCAACGCTGATTCCCCACTCTGGCATGATGAATGCAGAAGTGGGGGCCTGCAAAAGCAACCCCAAAACCTGATTTCTATAGGCTTTGGTACAAAAACTCCCCCCAAAATCCTAACACCTGGTCTTTGAGGAATCCGTTGCCACCATCAAGTGCTTTTGAACCCACACACAGAGGTGGACACTTGAAACCAACCTGTTTTCTCCAAAGAGCTTGGAAAGAAAAGAGAAAAATACAAGCTACAGTCTGTGATTGCTGTCCCCTCATCAGAGGCATGCAGATCCCAAAGACAGATTTTCCAGGACATAGAAATGAACCAATACCAAGTTAATTTAAAAAAAAGAACTTTTATTATTAAAACAATACCCCAGTTACAAGCATAGTTGGGATGGCTAGATGGTAAGAGCCACCAATTAGTATACTCATGGAGGATTCCCCCATGGGCCAAAATTTAGTTGCAAAAGAGCGGAAAACCCATTTCTAACAGCACAGACATCAGATCCAAAATCCCAAACCAGAAAACAATAAAACCTGACAGATTTATCTAGACTTTACCCTACTTACATATTATGAAGAGTCTTTTTCTTGGAGAGACATGTCTTATGTCTCCCTCAGTATCTAGAGAGCAAACTGGCCCAGAGACAAAGGAAGGAAAACCCAGAAATTCCTTTGTCTCAGTTTGAAATACCTAATGGCATTTCTATTGGCTGACCGCTACCTGGCTAGGTACAGGGACATAGTTAACCCCTTAGTCCCCAGGCTGCTGGCCATCCCTCATGGTTATGACTGGTGCCCTGAGCCCAGAGCCCCAAGCACTAGCAGGAGCCCCAGGGTGCAGAAGCCCAAAGCCAAGCTCTGGTGCTACTGTAGTGCAGAAGCAAGGAGAGTACACCCTCATTCCTGCACTGCCTGTGGAGATGGGTCTGTTCTCCCTCTGATAACAGCCATTCAAGGGAGGGACTAGTTCTGCTCCTCTCCAGCCATCTGATCTCCTGATTTGGGGGAGATCAGATTTCACAGAGAAGAGATTATGTCACATCCATGACATGTTTTTCTCACAGCTATGAAATAGGGAGGGTCCTACCAATCATCAGGAGACTCTGACTTGACTTGGGGAGAGAATTGCTGACATGCAGAAGGAAGAGCTCCAAGTTTACCAGATTAGCCAAATATAAATAGAAGAGATGGTGCCTACTGGGACTTCCTGCAACTTGAACTTTCAGAGTAGTTTATTGTGGCTGGTATGGTCTTTGTCTTTGCACCTTGCTAGGACCACCCGTTCTGCCCTTTATCTTTGGCTTATGTTTCAAATAGGCATCTGATGTATTTTTCAAGCCCTGAAATAATGGAGGCTGCACTAATGCAAGTCATTCTATACAGCATTTCCTTTTTATGGGGTATTTTTATTACCGAAGTTAGAGGAAAGTAATGGCTTATTTGAAAGAAAACTATCTAAGTGTGCTTTTGGGCACTGCAGTTTTTTGCAACCTGCCAAGCACTATATTACTTCTGGATCTGTATTTTATGTCCATAACTTAGCAGAGAGGGGGGAAAAAAAACAACCTCTAAGGTGGCTGAAGCATTTAAGCATGTAACTTTTTTGGACATTTGTTTGATTCTATTAAGGTAATTTTCCTCCATCAGCACGCATGAGAAGGGTAATATATATAGGCTGAGGGACAGAGTCAAGGAGTTAGCAAAGAAATGCTTAGTGACTCTGGGGAAGCAGTATTGCACAAAGCTGCCCAAGAGAAACATTTCTGTGTGTCTATGGCTGGCTCCACACTCGGAGCTCCTGCACTTGGAGCCTCAGCCCAAGTCTCTGAAGCAGGGGAATCTGCCAGAGTCTGATGCCTAGATATACAGGACTCCCCAGCAGTGCCTGAGAGGACACCAGCTATACCTGATTCTTATGCTACTATTGTGCCTCTCTGCCCTCGCCCCCCCCCCCACTTCAGATCAGCACTTTCCACAGAATAACTACTCTTGCAATTTTCATCACTAGTCTCATAATATTTGTGATTTCCCTTCAAAAATCCTAGCTGTTGGACTCCTATGATTATGTGAGAATCTCAGCTTTTATTTACAAACAAACAAAAAAAGAAGCAAGTTACAGAGAAAAGTTTGATAATATGACCCAAATGCAATTTAAAACCTAAAAACCAGAAAGCAAATAAAAAGAAGAAATAACATATTTTTGGGGGTGGATTCATAGATTCAAGGCCAGAAGAGACTCTCGTGTGATTACCTAGTTTCACTCTTTGGCTACGTCTAGTCTGGCATGATTTTCCGGAAATACTTTTAATGGAAAAGGTTTTCTGTTAAAAGTATTTCCGCAAAAGAGTGTCTAGATTGGTCCCGGAGTTATCGTTAGAACGATGCGCTTTTGCGCAAAAGCGCGTCTAGATTGGCGGCGCGCTTTTGCGCAAAAGCAGAAGCCCGGAACCATTTTGAAGAGGGCAAAAGGGCACTAGCCCTTTCCGGGGGCAGGGCTGGAGCTCCGTTCAGACACGTGCTTAAAGGGGTCTCGCCGGACAGCCGTTTGTCTCCTGCTCCGTGCGTTAGGACCTCTTGCAGGGACTGACAGCCATAGCAGGTTTGGTGGTTGCCCTCTGACTTTTGGGGACACCACCCTTTTGCCCCCTACTGCTTTTTCCTGGTTTTGGTTTCTTGTGCCTTGCTTTGTCTGCCATGGAGCCAGGGGTGGCCACGTGCCTGCTCTTGCCCCTGTCGGCCATTTTCGAGTGCCTGCAGCTGGTGCTCCAGGCTGGTGCCCTCGTGTTCCAGGACCAGGAGGCACAGATCGCTTTGGACTCCCTCACCAGGGAGGCCATGGATTCCCTGTGGCATCCCCACTCCACCATGGAGAGGCCACTCTGGAGATTGGACACCAGGACTGGTGGGACCAGCTGGTCCTTGGGCAATGGGATGACCAGCAATGGCTCCGGAATTTCCGCATGCGAAAGCAGACGTTCCTGGAGCTGTGTGCCTGGCTCACCCCCGCACTCCAGAGAGCCACCACCCAGCTGCGTGCACCCATCCCTGTGAACAAGAGGGTCGCCATCGCGCTATGGAAGCTGGCCACCCCAGACAGCTACCGCTTGGTGGCACAGCAATTCGGGGTGGGAAGATCCACCATCGGTGTGATCGTCATGGAGGTAAGTCCCAGGGGGAGTGAGGTGGGGGGAGAGTGCTGCACTCCATGCCCAGGGGCAGCCAAGACTCCAGGCTGGGTCACCCAGGGGTTTGGGCCGTCCCTCCCTTGCACAGGCCTGCTGGTGGGGGGGGGGGGGGGCCGTGGGGCGAGGGGGCCCTGGTGTGTGTGTGCGTGTGCACGTGCGTGAGGACAGAGGGAATCAAGGGGGGGGGCCCAAGGGAGCGCACACTCACCCATGCCTTGTGATGTGTTCCCTTGTGTTTCTCTGCACCCTTCTGCAGGTCGTTCACGCCATCAATGATGTCCTGCTACCGAGAGTGATCCGCCTGCGCGACGTGGACGCTACGCTGGCCGGCTTCGCTGCCCTTGGGTTCCCCAACTGCGGGGGAGCCCTGGATGCAACCCACATCCCCGTCTAGGCCCCGGAGCATCGAGCAGCCCATTTCACGAACAGGAAGGGGTACTGCTCTATTGTTCTCCAGGCCTCGTGGACCACCGGGGACGCTTCTTGGATGTCTATGCAGGCTGGTCCGGCAGGGCACACGACGCCCGCATCCTCCGCAACTCCAGACTGTTTCGCAGGCTGGAGGCGGGCACCTACTTGCCCCGGCGCGAGTTGACTGTCGGGGATGTGCCTATGCCCATCTGCGTCGTCGGGGACGCGGCCTACCCCCTGCTGCCCTGGTTAATGCGGCCCTACCCGGGGCAGCCAGACCAGAACTGGGGCCGGTTCAACGACCGCCTCAACCGGGCCCGAAATCAGGTGGAGCTCACCTTCGGCCGCTTAAAAGCCCGCTTCCGTCTCGAGATGGGTGAGCGGAATGCAACTGAGGTACTGGCCGCGTGCTGCGTGCTCCACAACATTGTGGAGCGGAGTGGGGAGGCCTTCCTCCCTGCATGGATGGCAGCCGAGGCACAGATGTTTGAACAGCCCCACACAGCTGCCATCCGCCAGACACACCAGGATGGGGTGCGCATCAGAGAGGCCCTGACGGACATGTTCGCACAAGCCCCATAGTAGGGTCGCCTCGGTCTCTCCATACGACTCCTTCCCATCCCCTCCCCTTCCCCCTCCCCTCCCCTTACCTCCCCCCATTGTAAAGCGTCGGTTCCAAGCACATCGGCCGTCATCGTGAATGTTCATTGGGTGCGTCGGACGTAGCTAGGGTTTTTCTTTTTAGTTTAGGCTAGGGTTTAGGCCACCATCGCCTGTCCGAGCTGTCCCGAAAAACAGGAAGAGGATTCGTGGTTCGTGCGGAAGGCTCGAGTCAGCGTACCCGACTCCAGTCGTCTTCGAGGGATCTCCTGGCTGTTCCTCTCCCGAGGCTCGGAAGGACCAAAGGATTGAGGTTGCCAGCTTCGCCATCGTCTTCCATCGAGGGATCTCCTGGCTGTTCCTCTCCCGAGGCCCGGAAGGACCAAAGGATTGAGGTTGCCAGCAACACTACAATCGTCCCCTGCGTCTAGACTATGTACATATTCTTTTGTGTGCATCTTTTAACCTTTCTTGCTTGTTTGTTATCTATGTTAATATAATTGTGGTTTAAATTTTACTTAAAAGTGTCAGTATTTATTTATGCGCCACAAACCAATGACCACTTAAAGGAACGACCGGTGATAGATACAGAATTTGGTGTCTGCATTTTGTAATCCTCTTAAATTTAGTTGGCTAATTGGCATCTCAAATCATTTATTACAGTTACCTCGAGTAACACAATAACCAACACAGTTCTGTTTTCAACTGAAAAATGTATGTTTTTATTTACAAGACGGGGGGTGGGGGGGAGAGGGAGGAGACCTTCAACTAGGAGGGGGAGAGGGAGGAGACCTTCAACTGGGAGGGGGAGGAGCTACTCCTGGGAGGGGTGGCCCCTGCGAGCGCTCCTGCGGGGGCAGACCTGGACATGCGGGGCAGGCCACATTGGGGCAGGCTGCACGGGGAGGTGGGCAGGAGGGGCTATTGCAGGGGCGGCAGGAGGAGGCCTTGCAGGAGGGGGCATTGCAGGGGCAGGAGGGGGCATGGGCAGTGCTAGGGGAGGAATGGCGGGGGCATGGGGTAAGGCCATGCCATAGTGAATGGCATGGGCTATGTGGGCAGTGAGGGTGGCGATTCAGTCAGCCATCCACGTGCACTGGGCCTGGAAGGCGGCCCAGGCCTCCTGGCGCCACTGCAGGTCCCCCTTGACGCGTTGTCGAATCGATGCCTTGATGCGCTCGATGGCCTGCACATGCTGGCAAAAGAACTGGTCCCGGTGGCGGAGCCTGTGACTGTGTGGTTGGGCAGCTGGGGGTGCCGCTGCTGCCGGACTGGAGGGTCCCCGGCTTGTGCTTGGTCCTGCTGCAGGGAAGAGAAGAAAGGATGGGTCAGTCAGGCAGGCCGGCCACTGTTCCCACACCTCATTCCCTCCACCCCTGAGCCCAGGCGACACCACAGTAGTGTGGCTTGGGCCCCTCGGTTACCCCCTGCCCCCCGTGTTGTATGTTTGCAAGGAGGACTGCCCCTGGAGTAGGGTCCTCCTCCATGTCTTGTAACCACCGGTCTGTGTTCTAGCCCCGTGAAGGGCGGGAGGGCGCTTGTGTTGCGTTAACCTGTGGAACTCCCTGCCGGTGGAGGCTGTGAGGCTTTGGGCTAATCACTGGTGTTTGACAGGGAGCGAGATGCATCCCCACACAGTGCCTGGGAGCACATCTGGCAGAGGTGGTCTGGGCTCTCAGATCCCCATCGCGTGGGATATCTCCTGGACAGAACCAGGAGAGTGACTGGGGGGGGGAGGGGGTGTCCCATCCTTGCAGCAAAACTCAGGTGGCCCTAAGGGCGGCCCGAGCGCTTCCCCCCTTTCTCCCTCCCACTGTCCCTCACACACGTAGCCCAGGGACATGTGCGGCCGCAGTGGGGACTTCCCTCGGGGAGCCAGCCAAGGCACCGGGAGCAGGCGAGGGGCTCAGTGGGGGCCATGTTCACAGGGCTGTGATGCTGTGGTTTTCCCAGGAGCAGCTGGCTGTGCCTCACAGCCAGGCATGGGATAGTGTGCCATTCTCCGTGCTGCACCCTTGCGGAGGTGCGGGCTCTGGGCTGAGTCCCTGGGGCCCTGGCTGGTTCCAGCCTGCATCTACCCTTCCCCCGGGTCCTGCCAAATGTGTGTGAGCAGTACGGTCCCAGGCGTGCCCTGCAGCTGCCTGCCGTGGCCACATGCCGCTCGGTCACCAGGCTGCACGTGGTTGCACGTGCTGCTTGCTGCCTAATGCTACAGAGCGTGCAGCTCACGTGGCCTGAGTGACATGCTCTTCCCCTCCCCCCTCTGGGTGCCTGGCTCCCGCTCCCCCTCCCGGCCCTTGTGAGTGCAAAGTGCAAGACTCACCAGTGGATCCTTCCCCGGCCTCGGAGGATGCGCGGGAGACGTCAGGGCTGCTCGAGGGGGCCTGCTGGGTGGCAATGCTGGCCTCATCCTCTGATGCACTGCTGTCGTCTCCTTCCCCTGCCTCAGTGGTCCTGGTGACGGGGGGGTGCACGCTGCTGTCCACGGGCACGTCTGGGGCTTGCGGGGCTGGCTGGCCCAGGATGGCGTGGAGCCGGTCATAGTGGGGACAGGTGTCTGCTCCTGCCCCCTGGCCCTCGCTGGCCCGCATGTAGCCCAGGCGCAGCTCCTTGACTTTCCCCCGGACTTGTTCGAGGGTCCGGGCTGGATGGCCTTGCTGGGCGAGCGCCTGGGCCATGTGGGTGAAGATGTCCGCGTTGCGGCGCCGCGAGTGGGTCTCGTGGAGGGCCTCCTCCTCCTGCCAGAGGTCGAGCAGGCTGTCCAGCTCCCCCGAGGACCAGGTTGGGGCCCATCGTTTGCGGCCCCTGGGGGCCTCCTGTGCTGGGAATGCAGGTGGCTGAGCGCCCGGAGCTGCCATGCTGGCTGTGATGTGGCTGTTGGGCACGGCAGGGGCACCGTGGCAGACCTCAGCCCAGAGGTCTGAGGTACGCTCCTGCCATGTGCGCTCAGCAGCCTGCATCTGCTTTAAGAGCTCGGGTTACCAGGAAGTCCGGGGCTCCTACAGGGTCTCCCAGCGTCCAAACCGCTTTTTTCCGTTTAGCCTGCTTTTGCGCAAAAGTCTTAGCTAGCTGTCTACACTGGCCCTTTTGCGCAACAGTTTTTCACAAAAAGGACTTTTGCCCGAACGGGAGCGTCAAAGCTTTTCCGGAAAAAGCACTGATTTCTTACATTAGAACGTCAGTGCTTTTGTGGAAAATCAAGCAGCCAGTGTAGACAGCTGGCAAGTTTTTGCGCAAAAGCGACTGCTTTTGCGGAAAAAGTGGCCAGTCTAGACACAGCCTTTGTGTAACACAGGTGATAGAATTCCCCCTTATAGCTCCTAGGGCATAAAACTTGCAGAAAAACATCCAATATTGATTTGAAAACAGTCAGTAATTGAGAATCCATGATGACACTTGATAAAGTTATTCTGATGATTAATTACTCTACTTTTAAATATTTATGCCCAACTTACCATTTTTTCAACACTTGGCATTGACAATACTCTCTTTCTCTATGTTCCCGTAGACAACCACAGCATCCCCAGGGGACAGCAATCCATTTTATATTTTATCAGGTAATCCTAAATTAGTTTGTAGCTTCAATATAGGGATGCATGAGCAAGCTGGCAATTGCAAGTTTTAGGAATGTATCATAAGTGAAGTAAATCTCTGATGACATTTAAATTACAGCAGCGCCAATATCTGCACTGAGTTGGGAAGCTTATTATGTATTGTTTGCTATAGATGTAGTATAGCTTTTGTATCTCAAACCACTGACCTAATATGTTTTTGCAGCTTTGCCATTAAATGGAGAAGATTTTCCAATCTAATTTCTAGTGCTCTTTGTAGAAGAAAATGGATAATTAATGTGAAGTGTTTCTCACCTCTTCTGAAAACACTGTCACTGTAACATAAATAGATAACAGCCATTTAAAGGAAATAGCTTGTATTTTATCTCTCACACAAAAACAGACAGATCCTTTATCCTTCCCATTTCTGATAAAGAGTTTATAAGTGTGACAAGTAGTAATAACAAGTAGACACAGATTCTGCTGCTGCCAAAAAGCATTCCAAGTATCCTCCGCTAGAAACTGTAATGGTGTGTGTAAATGCTTACCAAATATTTAAAATATAGCAGGAATAATTATCTGTGCTAGCACTGACAAAAACCACATTGGTTTCTGTACTATGTAAACTAATAACTTTACACATCTGTTACAAATGAAGTGGAACTTGCAATACTACGCGGGAGGCATCTATGCTCTTCAGTGACCTTTGGAAACTCGAATCTAATAAATAGTTAGAGAGGCCTTGAGAAACCATAGGTAAAAAAGTGCCTACAATTACTGGTGTGTCCTCTGTCATTGGGCATCACTGTATATGCACAGCAGCGATTTGCTGCAAACTGAGGACATGGCATCTCTGATAATATTCTGTGGCATTTTGCTGCTGAGTCATGTGCGTTTAGGGATTTTTCTTGCTGTGCATTGTGATATGCACAGCAGAAGACAGGCTAATTAAAATGTATTAAAATTCCCATATTCATCTACATCCTCCCCATACTTTCTTTTTTGGAGGACTACTTCCATTTTGTAACTATTGTCAAGCAGCATGGGCCCAATCATTCTTCATGCCAATATGCTGGAAACCTCAAACAGAGGATTTGTGACTGAGCTGTATTTCAGCACTCACAGACAAATGGATTTGCCTTTCAACTGTGCCAGTTGCACCGTGAAGCAGATGATGTGATGACAGCAGCATCTTCTCTAATTGCAGGAGGGTATGTAGCAGCTGTGGGTCGGGGACACAGATGAGGAAGAAGACAACGACGACATCAAGCAAGTGACAGTGGAGGACCAGTTCCTGGAGCAGCTTCATGCATATTTTCTTGGCTTGGGAAATCAGTGTGCATTGGCAAATGCATCTCTGGGATGACCAGCAGTGGTGAATTTCAGAATGGGGAAGGTACTCTTTCCGAAGGTGTGTGTTGAATTAATCCCAGAGCTATGATGGCAGTGTAGCAACCTGCAGTGCCGCATATCCATGGACAAGCAGGGCTAGGGCACACACATAAAGCTGTGGGTTAAACTCCCTATATAGACAACTACTCAGAGTAACTGTAAGCTGGCTACCTCTGACTGCTACTGGTCTATAGTAAACCAATTTGGTGTGGAGAGATTGACCGCTGGAGCCATTGTCATCCAGATGTGTGGTTCTATGGAAAAGGTACTGTTGCACCGGGTTACACAGCTCAGTAATGCAGTTGTGGTTATCAATGGCTTTGATACACTCAGGCTTCCCAAACTGTACTGGTGCAACTCATGGGATTCACATGCCTATTTTTCCCTGACATCTTTGCCTTCCCCCACACATCAAAGTTCAGAATTCATAAACAGAGAGGGGTTTTACTCCATGTTGCTACAAGAACTTGTCAATCATCAAGGCAAGTTTACAGACAAAAGTTGGATAGTTTGAAAGGATCCACAATACTAGGTTCTTTCAGAACTCAACTTCTTTTAATTTAATGCAGAAAGGACTTTTTTTCTTCTAGTAACACCATGGACATTAATTGTGTGGGATTTCTCCAGCTACCCTGCGAGACCCAGTTTATCCTCTGCAGCTGAATAGTGTGCAGCTTCCCTCATTATGAGGCCCTTCAAAAGATACTTGGACTGAAGGCAGGAACTTTTAACAATCGCCTGTGTAGTGGTACAATGGTAAGTATCTGTGCATGTGAAAGGTATAAGAATATAAGAACGGCCATCCTGGGTCAGACCAAAGGTCCATCTAGCCCAGCATCCTGCCTTCCAACACTGGCCAATCCCAGATGCCCCAGAAAGAGTGAACAGAACAGGTAATCATCAAGTGATCCATCTCCTGTCATCCATCTCCAGCCTCTGACAAACAGAGGCTAGGGACACCATTCCTACACATCCTGGCTAATAGCCATTGATGGACCTAACTTCCATGAATCTATCTAGTTCTTTCTTGATCACTGTTAAATTCTTGGGTTGGTCTTCTCAACATCCACTGGCAAGGAATTCCACAGGTTGACTCTGTGCTGTGTGAAGAAAAACTTCCTTTTGTTGTTTTAAACCTGCTACCTATTAATTTCATTTGGTGACCCCTAAGAGTTATGGGACCAAGTAAATAACTTTTCCTTATTCATTTTTTCCCCCACCAGATTTTATAGACCTCTATCATGTCTCCTCTTTTCTAATCTGAAAAATCCCAGTCTGTTTAATCTCTCTTAATATGGGACTCGTTCCAAACTCCTAATCATTTTTGTTGTATCTGTGCACTGTTATTGGAATAGGTTGTAAGCAGCAGAAAAAAAACTATCCCAAATATTATAGCAGCATGTTGTATTTTGCACATTTGTCAGAGCAAGGGAAAACCCTTACCAATGGGTGGCAGGCTTAGGTGGAGACTTGCTCAGAGGTCTGAGCAGTCAGCAAGGCATCCAATACAAAATGATAATCACTAAGCCAATATCATCAGGGATCCCTATTGCTCTTATTTTGAGTTTCAGGCCTGAAATTGTGCAGCTGTATATCCATCTGTTTATCAGGGGTGGGAGGAACTGGAAGTGTTTTGTGCAAATTGGTGTTTTTATCGGCAGCAGAAGTGCAATAATGAGGTAATTCCTATTTTATCTTATGTCATTGCCTATATGTGCTTGTAAATCTGTGTAGATAAGAACAATGCTAATTATTTTCTGTGTAAAACAAAACTGTTAACTTCTTATGAATGAATGTTCAATAATAAAAATATTGAAAAAATCTATTACAAATCAAATTAACCTTTAACTGAAACAATATACAGGGTGTCCCCAGTATAAGTCACCCTGGATACATCTGTTACGCACTAAAGTAGTTGATGCTTGTAGGAATTGATGTGTTATAAGTCCTCCCATTCCCTGCTCTTAAGTCTTGCAAAAAAAAAAAGTGCAAATGAAAGTCACCCTCAGGGAAAAAAATTCCTCACTTTAAGTTGTTTTGCTATAAGTCCAAGTTTTTTGGAACATATCTTGGACTTATAGCGCGTACAGCCTGTATTACAAACACTGAACACTTTCATTAAAATAGACGCATAACAAACCAAAGTGCAAGAATATGCTGCACAAAGCAGTGCAAAATTGCAGATAGATGCACATCTTGGTGTTACTACTTCTTGTGGATGGGACTTCTGGTGTGAAGTGGTTCAAATTACTCAAAAAGACTGGGGCTCTGAGTGCCAGTGCTCTCTGTGCCCTAAAATGGGGTCTGTAATGATGGTCTCTGGAAGTCCTGCTGTGGGGGGTAGAGAAATCTGTATTGTCCAGAAGCTGTATGGCTGAGTGTTGGTGTACAGCATTGCATTACTTACTGCCCTAATAGGAACATGCACAGCAACAGGACACTTTGACTTTGTATTGCCTCTTTCTTGTCTTTTCCATATTATTTTTTGGCCTCATTAATGGTTTCCCTAGCAGCTGCCATACTACAATAACCTCTCTGGAGAGCATCTTATCTGACTTCCTTTCTGCCCTCAAATAAAAACAAAACCAAAACCAAAACCACTATACCTCTTCACATTTTTGAGGAAAGAATGTTCATAGATGTTGCACATTTCATCATGAGTTTTCCATTTTCCCTCTCTCAAATTTGTCAGCTGGTGTCTTGAGAGTTGTCCTTGATATTCTGGCTCATACAGGTGCCATGTATGTGGGAGTAGTGAAAACATTCATAAGCAGCTATTGTGCACGTTCTAGAAAAGCTGTGATAGCACAACAGTATAAATGTTCCTGGCTTTATCACCTTAAGATTTTTCCTATTCTTGGGGGAATCTCAAAGATTGTAAGTGATATGCCCTGAGTGGGTGACTGGGAGGCACAGAACGTCTTTGTTTAAAAAATTCAAAGGGCAGGCCAGCAAGATATGAAATGACGTTATTCACCAGGATTGTTCCCCAGAGTTGTGCAGAAGTGGAAGGGAGTCACAAGCAATATTGGTGGGAAATGACTGTGCAGCTATGCCTCAGAATCTCTGGACAAAAAACTCAGCAATATCTTACATTGCCCTCAGGGCTCAGAGCATGAACCCTGTCACTCTTCAGTTTTGGTTTCTCCCCCTTCTGCACACCCAAAATGAAAGTGCAGAGAAAAACAGGATTCTGCAATGGCTGCCTGAAGCATTCACTTTTACCATTCTTTCATGATGGAAGTATATGAAAAACCTCAGCAGACTGTTGTACATGGCTTGCAGTGTCCAGACCTGCAATGCCTATGCTTACCTCAAGGAAAATGAGAACAATAACTGAATTGTCTTTCCTGGCACCACTGTCTCAATATATTTGCATATTTTTCACAAAAGAATTTTTGCATTATGTGAATCTCTCTTGGAAGTGAATAGGCTAGAGGCCATGGCTGACATTTGGAGCTGAGGAACAGGGATTTGGAGGATGGGGATGTTCACCAGACTGGACAGCTGAAGAAAGGGGAAAGAAGAAATAGATACATGGACAAATGCCTTCTCCAGAGTAAGCCTAAAAGAGTCAGTAGTCAAAGCATTATCATGAGATGTAGGCCAACTGAACTACTGGAGTAACCACCATTTTGGAAAGGTGTATGATGGTGGGGGGCAAATGAACAGTGTGGGGCAATAGAGGGAGGGAGGCTGGGACCTTAGGCTCAGAGGCTGTTAAGGTCACATCAGCCTACGCTGGCTGTCGCCATAGGACTCCAGGACAGAGGGTAGCATGGCAATAAATTAAAAAACTTAAATATAAAATTATTTTAAGTAACAATAATACAACTATGCAGGCTGAGGTTCCCTCCATGGTATCCACCTTTCCAGAATCTGTCTGGGTTGGTACTGGGAGTTGGGGTTGGTTGCTGTAAGGCAGGAAATGGGCTCTTCTTGTACCTGGTCAGAGTCAGGGTCATGAGTCCTGAACAGATCCTGGTTTTCCAGGGAGCTCTTTTCAGAGATCCGCCTGTGCTTATCCTCAAATGAATTTTTCTGATTATTCTCTGCTTGGTAAGGGGAGGACTGGATAGAACTCCCCAAGCTTTCTAGGTTGGGAGGTCATGCCATTATGGAAAATCCTGTCCAGCTCCTCAAAAAAGGGACAGATTACATACCCCTTGATGGATTTTTTCCTCATTGTATTGCAGTTCCTCCTCCATGATTGTCCTTTATCCAGAACTGTTTGGTGTCCGAGTGTGGCAACGTCCACAAAATGGTCTTCATTTTGATAGCAGGCTACAAAAGCTTTCTGCACCAACACTTCTCAACAGATGACTAAGAGATCCAGGGTCTCGAATCATATGGCTGCATTTTGTATGGCTTCTCGAGTATTATCATAGCTGTTGTGATATACTTGAATATAGAAGTAACTGGACAATATTTGGCTATGGGCCAGCTTTTAAATGGGTGAGGGCACACCAGTAATCCAACAGGTCAGTAGTGGTAGATCAGAAAACAGTGTGGGATAGCGAATGGAAGGGTGCCAGATTACTTTGTAGCAACACTGCACACATGCACACAACAGACTACCCTAACTAGATCTGCAACAAAGTTAGCTCACTTTGAAAGAGGAATCCAGAGTTTGTGATAAATGCA
This sequence comes from Pelochelys cantorii, assembly GCA_032595735.1. NCBI lineage: Eukaryota > Metazoa > Chordata > Testudines > Trionychidae > Pelochelys > Pelochelys cantorii. The sequence continues at coordinate 23,810,825 of CM064326.1, forward strand.
GAATCAGTGCATTACAACGAATTGTGTCATGTGTAAACAAATGTTTTCAAACAAAATTAACTTGATTTAGCCTGGTTTAGACTCCCCATATAGACAAACCCTTTCGTGTTATTTAAGAATAGTTACCTGACAGGCATTTGCTCATGTGGTATTTTTGTCAGAAAACAGATACTTTATACTAAAGATAATTAAAGAAGGTCTGTAGTATACTTCTACAGTATTAAAAGAAAAAGTTACATAACCAGCAATCAAAACATACATCTCTGAGGCTAGGAAGACCTGATGTAATGTGATTCCTAAATACTGACTTTTTCCAAGGCTTCAATTCTAACACCCCATACAATTAATACTGATATAAATAAGTCATACAAATATTGCCCATGCTTTTACACATGCAGGATCCCGCTTTCACACAATTACTACAAAATTAAAATTTGAAAGGACATTAATTATCTCTCCATAAAGTGCTTATCAGCACTACATTTCTTCTCTCCTCATGAACGCACAAGAAAGTCCAAGAGGCTGAAAGAAAGAAAAGCTTTCCATACTTCTAGCTTAAAAAGTACAAAGAAATAAAACTCTATACACATAAGAATGGCCATATTGGGTCAGACCAAAGGTCCATCTTGCCCAATATCCTGTCTTCAGTCAGTGGCCAGTACCAGGTGCCCCAGAAGGGGTGGATCGAAGACAATGATCAAGCAATTTGTCTCCTGCCATCCTTCTCCAGCCTTTGACAAACAGAGGCCAGGGATACCATTCCTTACCCCCTGGCTAATATCCTTTTATGGACCTAACCTCCATGAATTTATCTAGCTCTTTTTTAAACTCTGTTATAGTCCTAGTCTTCACAACCTCCTCTGGCAAGGAGTTCTACAGGTTAACGGTGTGCTGTGTGAAGAAGAACTTTCTTTTATTAGTTTAAAACCTGCTACCCATTTATTTCATTTGGTGTCCTTTAGTTCTTATATTATGGGAACAAGTAAATAACTTTTCTTTATTCACCCTCTCCACACCACTCATGATTTTATATACCTCTATCATATCCCCCCTCAGTCTCCTCTTTTCTAAACTGAAAAGTCCCAGTCTCTTTAGCCTCTCTTCATATGGGACCTGTTCCAAACCCCTAAGAGCATTTTAGTTTCTCTTTTCTGAACCTTTTCTAATGCCAAAATATCTTTTTTGAGGTGAGGAGACCACATCTGTACACAATATTCAAGATATGGGACTACTATAGTTTTATATAGGGGCAGTAAGATATTCTTCGTCTTATTTTCTATCCCTTTTTTAATAATTCCTAGCATCCTATTGGTTTTTTTGACTGCTGCACACTGCGTGGACATTTTCAGAGAACTATCCACGATAACTCTAAGATCTCTTTCCAAATTAGTTGTAACTTAGCCCCCATCATATTGTATGTATAGTTGGGGTTATTTTTTCCAGTGTGCAATACTTTACACTTATCCACACAGATGTTCAATCACCTGATTGCCGTTTCCTAGTACTCAGGCATCAACTCCATGTAATAGTTATGAATAGAAAAAGCACTCTGGACCATGACATGCAAACATATGAAAGGCTGACTCTACTGGATTCTTCATATTTACAAACTCTAGGAAAAATCCTGAAGTCCTCATTTAAAATAGAAACTAAAGAATTTAGAATTTGTCCTTTAATGATAATATTTAATCATAATCGTTATTTGTGCTGTAGAAAATCAAATTTTCACTGCTTTCTATAATACAAAAAACAATTCATATTTACCCTCTCCAGTGTAATTTCTTCAAATTCATATTCGATTTCTGTTCCATTGACCTAAAAGCATATTACAGAAAATCCATTAGCAATGCATTAAAGGTAATTAGGCCATAAACAATATATTTTACTCTTGAATGTTTACATTTAAGTCCCATTACTTTGCTGGAGTAAAGCTTTGAGTCAGACATAAAAATACAGAAGTGTCACAGCATACTGTCACTGAAAATTTGCTTACTTTCTCATTTTTACCATATAAATTATGTAACAAATCAATTGGGATGGAAATATTGCACTTAGATATCAGTGTATAGCATATTGAGTAGTACAAACAAGTCACTTTATCACATTGTAGTTTGTACTGACTTCACCTGTTACACAACTAGGCAAATTATCTAGATGAGTTTATTGTACCCCCAGAAGACCTCTGTGTACCCATTTGAGAACCACTATTCCAGTGCATGTAGGTATTTCTAATGTGAACACTGCTATCAGGTCGACCAGACAAAACCTTATGCTTACTATAATTTCACTTGGTTTCATTTACTTTCATTAAAATAATATATATTGGCCTCAGGATTATGTAATAATCTGAGATATTGTAAAGCTTTTTTATGTTTTTTATGATGTAGATAAGTTTTCACCTATGATCCCAGCTTTGGTAAATTATGAACGCAATAATGTAGATGGATACCCAGAGCCCTACCCTACCATACCCACCAATGACATTAACCAAATGAAAAACCCAGATCAAAACAAAAAGCTTAAACACACAAGTAAAGCAAAATATAGTATGAAAGAATAAAACGCTTCAGCCATAAAGACTGTTGCTTTTGCTTATAGTCTTACATCTAACACGTGTTATTATATGACGTAATTTACTAATCACATTGCAATATGTAGAAGTATTAGCAGAAGCATTCCTTTAAGAAATTTTGTCTTCTGCGTTTAGCATTTTAAAGGTTTCCACATAAAGATACTGCTCCACTACAGGTTGAACCTCCCTTGTCCAGCACCCTGGGGACCTAAGTGGTCCTGAATCACGGAGTTTGATGGACAAGGGGAGGTCAAGGCTCTACCCAGTTGCAGGCATTGCTCCTGGCTGGGGTTGTGTTCAGTGCCACCTACCCCACTGACTCCAGCCCCCACACTGTGCCAGCCCTGGCCCGGGGCTGCATCCCCCCAGACAGGGACCAGCCCTGCTGCTTCCAGCCATGGCTGGGGCTGCGTGCCCCAGCTGCTGGCCCCGCTGACTCCAGCCCTGATCAGGGCTATGCTCCCCATGGTCAGCCCCAGCCAGGACTGTGCTCCTGGCTGGTTGCCCAACTGTCTCCTGCCCCGACTGGGGTTAGGCCTCCCCGCACCGTGCCAGCCCTGATTGGGGCTATGCCCCACGCCGTGCCAGCTTGCCATCAGCCCTGGCCAGCTGGGGCAGCGCTTCTGGGACTCTCTTCCAGACCACGGATTTAGCTAGACCAGAGAGCCCTGGATTTTCAAGGTACAACCTGTACTATGTAGGCAGCATACTGATACTGGAGAGTTAATAGCTATTCCTAGGTTTTGTCTTTTTTGACTAACAATAATAAAATCAAAGTTGTCTGTTTGTCTACATTTTGATGAATATTTTTTGTATCTTAGATTATTTAGGCAGGCAGGGAAGTCTGATCTATGTCTTCAATTTATCAATCTTGCTCCGTAAAGCTTTTCTTTGCTTCACTGCTTACAATCACTTGTCTTTGCATTAAAATCTTATACATGCAGCAAAATGGAGAGAAGGGGGTGGGAGGAAGATCTTTAAAAATAAAAAAATCCTTTTCACAACAATTAATGAAAAAAACCCCCACACACTGAATATCCAACCAATATTGGTACACAAGATCCTTATTATGACAGCTTAAGGGGATTTAATTTTATCATCCACAACATAAGCAGAATAAAAAGAGGTCTTCAGTTCAAAGCTTCTTAAAGCACGATTCTCATAGCTGATCTGAAATTACATAACAGTGAAGGTCAAGTACATAATCATGGTCTAAATTACTGTTTTGTTTTACACACACACACATGCACGCGCGTGCGTTTTGCGTCATTCAATTAATGGCTTCCTTTTCCTCCTGACTGAAGACAGAACCTCTGTACAGGAAGCCCCATCTCCTGTGATGATGTCTAAATAGGTCAGCAGCAGCTGCCAGAAGAGTTTGACACAGACAGTCTCCAATAGTACCATCTGTCTATACCCATCTGTTATCTCCTGTCTTGTATTTGGATTGTAAACTCTTTGGAACAGGGACCAACTATTTATTTTGTGTTTGTACAGCACGTATCTCAGTGGGGTCCTTGTCCATGACCAAGGCTTCTACTAATGCAAGTAATAAATAATGCTGAGATTTTGTCATGGATATTTTAAATAAAAGTCATGGACAAATCACGGACAATAAATAAAAATTCATGGGAGCCTGTGACCAATGTTCCCTCTAATTTTTTCCATCATATGCAGAATACATTTTGTTATGTGCACTGAGACATGTGCGGATGCACACCACCAGCAGAAACACATGCTGTTGGCCAGGGGTACTCTGCTAATCAGTTGGGCGGCATTTGAATCTCTCCTAGGTGGCCCTGCAAACACTTAGTTTACAGGGAACACTGCCTGTGACCTATCTCTGACTTCTAGTAAAAATATCCAAAAGAAAATAGGAAGAGGCTGGTCAGATGTCGGCTGGCTGGGAGCTTCAGGGGTCTCTATGATGTGCAGGAGCTCAGACCTTCAGGGTCCCTCTGCCCCCTGCTGTGGTGACAGCTGTGGTGATCTCCCTGTCCCACCACAGCATATGGGCTCCCACTGTCACTGCAATATAGGCTGCAGGGTACCCTCCCTCTCCATGGTGGCCGTGGAGTACTCCCCCCTTTCCAAGGCAGTTCAGAGTTGCTGCCTCAGGCAGTGAAGGTAGCTCACAGCTCCCTGCCACTGCTGGAGGTGGTCCATTGTGTATAATTACTCCCCTCTGATGTATTTTTTCCACTCTCACTTACGCTGTCCTCAGAGAAAGAGATGGCTTTCTTTGGCTTATGTTTGCCTGTCAGAATGTCAAGTTACATCAGTTCTAAGGCACTGTTGGCAGTGTCCCATGAGTGATGGTTCCCAGATGGTTACTGTCCCATAAATCTCCTGCCCAAATGTAATCATGTTCTGGCTAAGGATTTGGGAAAAATCCCCCAGTAACAAATAGGCTTCAAATATGTAAGTGTTGTCAAGCTGTGAAACTTAGCATTGACACTTTGCTTTCCTCTCTTGCACTGCAACCATAGGAAATGTTGGACCTAAAATTAGTTACAGTAACTTATACATCAGATCCACAAATCTAATCATATTTATAGACTATAAGCACTGAAAAGTATAGGGTTTTCTCTTTTGAAACAGTCTAATGCTACTCGTTTATAACTGTAGGACTATATTTGTTTTATAAATAAAGTGAATTTCTTAGACTATAAGGGCATGTCTGTGTAACTGCCACTGGGCGGATTTGAACCTGGGACCTCTGAAGCAGAATATAGGAGCCTCTACCCTCTGAGCTAAAAGTCAGCTGACTCCCAGCCTATACTGTCAAGGTCTCTTGGTCTTAACTGTTGCTGTGGTCTAGGTACCACTTGCATTGCTTAGTAACCACACTAAGTGTGTGGGTTACACCTACACTGCAGAGAAGATCAACCCTCTGGAGGGTCAATCTTCTAGCATTCGATTTAGCAGGTCTAATGTAGACTCATAAATCGAACTCGGAGGGCAGCCCCTACCGGCGTCTAGTACTCTTGGTTCTACAAGGAGTCAGGGAAGCTGGCGGGAGCATGTGCTCCCATCAGCCTTCTGCCATGTGGACACCATGGTGGCTCACTTTAAGTTAAGATGAATCCAGCTACACATTTCATACCTTAAATCAACCTGGCTAGTCTAGTGTAGGACCTAAATTAAGTGTGTGGGACAGAGACTTTCTGTGACTTTTACAGCATCCCGTATCACAAGGCCCCAATCACGACTGGGGCTATTCAGCACTGTTGAACTATAAATGAATAGTAGTAATAATAATAATGGGCTGGGATTTTAATTATACATAATATTGATATTATAATATTTTATGGCTGTATGACCCAAATCTGTGACACTCCCTGAATATGTGTGCATGCACTTACATACTATATTAGCCCACATGGTCTTGTGCTTTCAAGTGATTGGAATTACCTCCATGACGATGTATGCATTTTCAAAGTTATGTGTCCCAAAGTCATTCATTTATGCTACTCTGATGTATTAGTTCTTGTTTTCCTTTGATATACCCTGACTTACCTACTTTTGCTCTATTCAGAATACCTAGAGAATTTGTCCATTACATTTTCATTTCTTGAGTATTAGCAATTCATTTTCAAATTTGGGGACAAATTGATTTGTCTGCTCTATCTGTTCTTATGTGGCAGGGAAACTGAAGTTGTAGATATGTTTATGAATATCTGATCTTTTAAGGTCATAGTGTGTTGTTCAAATGTAGTCCTTCTAAACTCAGAGGCTTGAGGAAAAAAAAAGACTATGCTTTGACATTAGGATTTTCTGCCATAGTTTGATAAACCTCTAAACTTTAATTCCACAATAATAGTGGTGAACCATATCCCTAGGAATTAGTTAAAAATAATATATACACTGTACATAGGAAAAAAGCAGCTCATTTCTAACCTAACTTATGCAATACAACCTCAACAGTCTTCAAATTTACAGACCTAGCAGACATTCACCACAACCAGTTCACATGTGCAAATCAGCAGCCATCTCACATCAAGCCCCCACTAAAGACTAATAAAATTCTTTCATTTCCAGTTCCACAGATTCCATCAGACTCCCATTATTTACAACAGCTCAATCTTGAGAAATGAAATCAGATGAATATATAACATGTCAAGTTTTGTCACAAACCCAAAACTCTTTCCAGGTTCACTGAGCCAGAAGAATTTTAAACAAATCTGTAAATACTGACTTTTTCAGGGGGAAGCCACGTGAAATATACTTTGGGATCTTTTGTTTGCATCTGAAATTAGGTAGAACTTGGTGGTGAATTTTACTTTGAGTCTCTATTGAAATCTGAACCTCAAATCTGAATTTAAATGGTGAAAACTCATATATATTTAGATAGGAAAATAGATTCATACTGACCCCTACAAACGGAAGTTTCACCCAGGTCTTGATACAATATTTGTTCTTTCTTTTCTTTTTCTTATGAAGGCTACGATTTTGTCATGGAAGTTGCGGCAGTCACGCATTTGAAGTTTAGCCAAAGCTACCTCACCACAGAGTGAGGATGTGTCATTGTCAAACCTTGCTAAATTTCTAATTCACTGAGAATGATGTTCCACTCAAGCTTCAAAAGTACCCAGATTCAAAGTACTCAAAAATGTTTTGTGCAGATGAATTCATAATAGCAACCTGGCACAGTTGTTGCACTTATATAATGGCAAAAGTCTCCTAAGACTAGTGCTTTATTACATTAATGGGGCATGTTTATAATCACCCAGACATGCTCTGCTTATCTTTTTTTTAATTGATTAACTAAAAGACTGTACCAGTGGGATGGTAAAATATAAGGAAGTTGTGATGAATTGTGGATAAAATGTGTATGAAAAAGGAGATATCAAAAACACTATCTTGGAATTTTATAAAGTGATATTGATATCTTGAGACTGTTACAATTATGATTTGCCTTTGTCTTTCTATTAATATTGACATAAAACAAAGCTTCCTGATATGTTTAGTCTTATTTTCCAGAGGGCGGTGTTTTGGCTGAAGCAAGATAACATCTATAGACTTTTGCTAAAAATTAACCTTAATTTTTTCTGAGATGGGAAGCCGTATTAATCTGTATCTGCAAAAACAAGGAGTCCTGTGGTACCTTAAGGATTAACAGGTTTATCTGGGCATAAACTCCTGTGGATAAAAACCACTTCATCAGATGCATGGTTTTAACTCTCAGAAGCTTTTGCCAAAATACATGTTAGTCTTTAAGGTGCTACAGGACTCCTCGTTGTTTCTTCAGTATTTTGATAGCTAAAAAAATACTGTCAAATTGACCATCAGGAGTGAGGAGTACTTTTATCTGATTGAATTTCACAGTTCTAAGTGAACTGAGACAATTTTACACACTTTTGGGAATTAACAGTAAAAAGCTCTTTATGATTTCTACAATCAAATGAAAAAGGTCATAAATCCTTTGTCTTTGGCTGCAGTTCTGCATTAATCTTCAGAACTACTTTATATTAGAAAGAAATTTGCTAATCCTTTTTCAGCACTTTTTTTTGTTGTTGTTAAATAAAGCATCATTGCCTCTATCCATAAACATGTGGAAAACAGTTTCTAAATTCTTTGATAATTTTATCAAGGACAAAAATCAGCTTTGAAATATGATTCTGCTTCTTCCAAATACCATAGAGAGCTTGCCAGAATGTTGTCAAATCAATCCTCATTTTCAAACACAGACTGAGTGAATTCTTATGTGGGTCCAATCCAAGATTTCAGGCATTTCCTTTTAATATGAGCTTGTAACATCCCAGGCCTTCTCCCCTCCCCACATTTTTATTATGAAACAAAGGGAATTTGTTAATCCCCTAGAAGAATAAATTACATATATTAAGACTTTTCTTGCCTGTAAAACCACAAGACAAGTTGTTATGTAAAGATGCAGAATTAAAAAAATACCCACTTTGTAGTATGGCACAAAGTGTAGAGTTCTCTCACAGGCTTCCGCTACACAAATGACTCTACCTGGTAACTGTACAATCATCAACTCCACAGCTTCTTCCAAGTTCTATAAAACTGATACTTGAGCATTCAACAGAGCATTCAAAAAGCTATGCAGTACATACAGTAGCAAGCCAATTCAGACATACCAATTATGGAAGAGATCACCTTTGACCTCAGGGCAAAGTAAATAGTGTTCTAAGTGTTAGTCAACAATCTAATGAATTGCTGCTGCACAGTCATTAACAACAAACTTCCCCCTTTCATGTGACTTCCTCTTTGCTGTGTCAAATAGGAGACCATTAAGGCCTTTTTTTTCAGTTGATCATTCTTCCTCATCTCTCTCTCCCCTTTGCTTTGCAACCACATGCCCCTCACCTCTCTTCTTTGGAAACCTCATCCATTCACAAAGTAAGTGGTATGACCCCTATGCAGGTGATTTTCAAATTTCTCTCTTTCCCCAACCACTCCCCCTTTTCACATTCTCACATTGCTAAGGCTACGTCTAGACTGCAGGTTTATTTTGGAAGAAGCTTTTCCGGAAGAGATCTTCTGAAAAAACTTCTGAAAGAGAGTGTTCACACAGCAAAAGCGCATCGAAAAAGCGATCTGATTTTTCAAAAGATAGCGTCCACACTGAATGGACGCTATATCGCATTTAAGCTGTGATTACTATAGATGGAGAGGCCTCCAGGGCACTTGTGCTTTTTCCTCTTTCCTCTTCTTTAGAAAGAACTCCCTCTTCCCATCCACACACACCTTTTTCCGAAAGAGCTCTTTCGGAAAAAGGCTTCTTCCTTGTAGAAAGACATTTACCAATGTTGGAAAAACCCCTCTGTTCCTTCGAATTTTTTTCAAAAGAACATGATTGCAGTGTGGACGTAAGTGAAGTTTTTTTGGAAAAATGGGCGTTTTTCCAAAAAAACCTCTGCAGTGTAGACATACCCTAAGTGTGTCTAACATCTCTTGGATGCTCTAGTGCAATCTCAAACTCCTTCTTACCAAAACTAAATCTACTTTTCTTCCTAGTACTCATGCAGCACCTTTTCTTTGCACCTCCAAAACTCCCCATTACTCAGTTTCACAACTTCTGTACCTTCTTTGACTTTTCATTCCTTTTCACATCAGGTCACATTATGCCTTCTTGCTTCATCCTCTTCAATCTCCCCCAAACCCTCCTTCTTCTCATTATCCTTCAGTCAAATCACTAGCTTTCACCACTGTCTGCTCTGATTACAGGATTCTTCGCCTTTCTGAGCTGCCTGCTTCTCCCCACTTCATCTCCATCCAAAACTGACAATAACATCTTCTCTCATAGCTCCACTTAAGCCATTGCAACTACATCACTTTCCCACCTTGCATTCTTTCACTAACTTAATTTCACCAAAATCTTAACCCACTTTTTGAATATCTTTATTCTCATTTCATCATTGTCTTTTCATTGCCTACCCTCCTCACAATCCCCTCTCCTTTGAGTACTTCCATTTTCAATTTTACTCCTTTTATGCTGTCTCTTCTGATTGGATAAGTATCTTACACCATGCATGAAGACTGCCCTATCATTCAGATTACTCCTATACACCTCCTTGCAAGTACCCATAATCTCTCCACTTCATCAATTATTACACTGATTTTTGTCTTGTCTTGTCTTCACTTTCTATATTGCATGGGTATTGTACTTTCAATATTGCATGGATTGTACACCACTACAGGGGATTTAACTCACAGCCTCAACATGACTTCATCCTTAAGAGAGTCCTCCAAAACCCAGAAGCATGTAGTCACATTCTGCCTACCTGAAGGCAACAATGTAGGTACTCACAACCAACACAGTCTTGTGCTGTTGAAACATCACTTAATGCATTTTGCTTGGTGATTTCCTGAAATCCCGAATATCCCTATATCGTAAAGCTCTTCTGCAGGATTTCCTTTACCTACTTGGTTATAGTCTCAGAGGGGTAACCGTGTGAGACTGTAAAAAACAAAACAACAACAACAAAAAACAACCCACCAACCTTAAAAAACAATGGTCCTGTAGCACCATAGAGACTAACCAAAAAATGTAGAGATAGTATCATGAGCTTTTGTGGGCACAACCCACTTCTTCAGATGACAAATAAGGCTCCATTGTTGTTTTTTAAATTTTTCTGCATGGTAGTAGTCAGTGCTGACTTCTAAAACACACAGAGATCACTGCATTTTCTCAAATAGAACAGTGACAAATTTGTTTCCACTATCACTTCATTCAGTCCACAAGCAGCAGCTTCCATATCTAGAAGTACATTCAGCAGAATTAAGTACTGTACTAGTTTTTTTTCAATGACATTTGGCCTTGGAAAAGTATTTAGAACTTTCACAATAAAAATGAAGTATCAAGTAAATGACTTTGCAGGTGTTCAATGTCGCCAAGATCCTCTTGTGTGCCATTCATTGCATTTACTGGACAGCTCTGTCACAGTTTTCACTCAGTTTTCTTCACTCTATTCTATACTTCTGATATTATTGATGCCCCAATGTAAGATTAAGCATAAACTTGCAGTATGCCAACATCCATCACAAATCTTAGAGCACTATCCATCAGTTTTTCAATTTCTTCACACACACATTTCTGGAAGTACTTCAGCACATTAAGATCACAATCTAGGTACAAAATACTCAACTGGAGTTGCCATTGTTTCAATGACCTTGCTTCATCAACAAAGAGTGAAAGTAGATGTGTCCTTGGACTTATTTGGCTATTCTTTTCCAAATGACAAATGTTATTTATCATTCAGAGATTAGCAAATTTCTTTGGAATTGCAAACACAGAAAATAATTTTAAAAATAAAATAACCATATGAACTAAGTTAATTAAAAGAGATAAATACTGATCAAGGTGGAGTCTATTCTACATCTACAGAAAATTTCACCCCACGTCAACTGACAAAACCTTGAACCATTGCAAGCACAGAGATGTATTACCCTGAAACATCCCAAAGCTAGGAACTAATTATCAATTAATGTAATATCTCTGGTGCCTATGAAATGATTAATCACCATGAACATTCTCTTGCAGCTTGGATGAACTCATGACTTCATGTAACATGAGCTGGTCCCAAAATATAATACCTTTTTTTATTTTAAGAAAGATTTTCTAGTCTCTTGCCCCTTTTTTTATACAACAAACTTCCCAGAAGTAAGCATATGAATACCCTGATACTAAATGTTAAGACGCAGGGACTCAGCACTAAAAGAAGAAATACCAAGGGAACGTTTCCAACATACAGTCCCTACATTTTTAAAACTGTGACCTTAGTAGTGGTTTTAAAACCTTTCCCATTTTGCCATAGATAATGTTATTGTGACGGGGCAGACTAGGTCCAATGCCTCTGCTGGAGGCCTGTCCAAACCCCGCCCTAGGGAAAAGAGCAGAAAATAGGTCCTCCGAGCAGAACAGAGTGGCTGCTTCTGCCATAGCCAATCAGGACTCAGCAGACTGATATAAAAGAAGTTGCTGGGCCAGGGCCTGGTAGTTCCTTGCTGGAGGTCGACCCAGGCAGACCTAAGGGCTGACTGGGAGAACAACAGCACTTCAGGACAGCTCCAAGTGGGAGCTGAACTTCAGACCCGGTCAGAACGCAGGTCCAGCAGCTGAAGAAAAGCCGTTAACAGACAACAGCACTTTGCAGAACCTAGGACAGGGTGCAGAGAGAACCTGATTGCAAAGCCCAAGAGAAAGGGCTAGACAGAGCAGCTTCCTGAGGAAGTGGCCCAGAGAACGAGACAGCAGACTGCAGTGATACTCAGCAGGCAACTGCTATTTACAGGGTCCCTGGGCTGGGACCCAGAGGAGTGGGCAGGCCTGGGTCCCCCTCAACTGCCAGCAGCCACGATAGGAGAGTAAGAAGAAACCTGGTCCCAAGCTACTGACCAGAAAGCCTTCTGAGACACCTCCATTCCCAGAGAACAGCCAGGCAGAGAAGTTGCAGACATGCCCTTGGTCACAAAGGGGCACTCACGAGAGAGTGGGCCCCTTCACAATTATCTATATAAAGAATAATGCAATGCAAATTCTAGAGTTACATTATTGTGGTATGTAAGGCCACTGAGAATTTAAAGGTGATCATCAGACAGTACTTATATGCAAACGAGAAGATTCACCTGGCATTGCTTGTGTCCTTAACTCAAATAAGTTTTGTTTTTCTTCATTTAAATCACTGTTCTGGGGTGAGGCTGGGGATGTGGGGTTCAGTATGCAATCTGTCATGGTGGGAGAGGACAACTCCAGCCCTCTCTGACCATAGCAGCTTGGAGCTAGGTGAGAATAACTTGTCTATGGCTGCTGCATAACCAGTGGGCACAGCTGAGGGAGCGATGCATGTCCCCCAGCTGGGGGACAGAGAGACACACAGAAACACAGACACACAAACTCTCAAATACATAGTAGATAGCTGTCCCTTTCTCCACCCCTGCCCCCTGCTGGCCCAATGGGTTAATAGCTGTCTTGGTCCCCATCTCAGGCCCCTTACTGCCCCCCCATGGTTATTCTGCAGTATAACTCCCATCTGCCAGACCCCTCCCTTTCTATTTTATGAGAAATAATCAAATTACATGCACATACTATTGTCTTGGCACAACCAAACCCTGGGTTTGCTTTAGGTTAGGATAACAGGAAGCTGCATACCAAATTTGGTGGTCCTAGGTTTTACTGTTTAGGAGTTCTTGAATGACTCACACATGGATGGACAAATAGACAGTAAGATGGAGCAACAGCCTCTCATAGAGTTGCACAAATGACATCTCGTTGCCAAGTTTTGCCAATTCTAGAAACACATTACCAATGTAAAGTTGTTCCCTTGAGTGCTTTATGGTCTTCAAGTGTTTTGTACACTTGAAAATCCAACTCAAAATGTAGTGCCTTACTTTGCTTTCTTTGGGTGGTTATTCCACAACCAAACATCTTATTATTAGTAAAACACTTCTGATCCCCATCCTAAACTTTCCTTTGTTTAATTTAACCCCCCCCCCCTTACTCCACATTATAACACAAGTCCTTCCCCACCATTCCCACAGCCTTCAGCAACTCACTACATCCTTATCTCAATGTTGCCTTCTAATGGGAACACTACCACTCACAGGGGTGCTGTCCAGACTAATGACTGTGAAGCACATTGAACATTTTTATATATGCCTAATATTATTATTGTAGCTGAACTGGTTTGCCCAATACACTATTTAAACCTTTCGTCACTCACATTACCCTATAAAGAAAGCAAAAGCCTGGGAAGGCCTGCTAGCAAGCAGACTAAAGAATTCTGGACAAGAAATTAAGCTTCAAGCATTAATAACTCAGCAAAACCAAGAATACACCATTGATTTAATAAATCACCTCAAAAATGAAAACACTGCAACTAGAAACCAAAAATTATACAGACATGGAATACATTTGGGTAATTTACATTCTGAAATTGGGATTATGTACATGCTGTGATTCATGTAGAGAAACTTCTGCTAAATTTGCCACCACAGAGTTACAAACAACCCTAACAAAACTCAGCATTAGCATAGATCAAATTTTGGTGTCTCCATAGGCTAATATACAATATACAAACCTAGGCTGCAATCTAGATCCATTCCTGACAGAAAAGTGGCTCTTTTTAATAGGAATGCATAGATGACGCTAATAAATTCGGACAGAGAACAAAGATGGGGATTAATAGAAATAATGAACAGATGGACAAATTACTTTCCTTTTTAAAGTTACAGCTACTTCTTTGAAGATTTTTTTATTTTTATTATTATATATTTGTATTGTGACAGTATCATGAAGTCAAGGCACCATTGTGCTGTGTGTTGTACACACAGAGAGCAAGAAGATGGTCCCTCCCCAAAATAATGTAAGTTTAAGTGGCGAGATGAGGCGGAGCATAGGGATGTTAAATATCGGTTAATTGAATAGTCGATTAACCTCATGACTTCTTATCAGTTACTTGGCTAGTCTACAGTCCCAAGGGGTGCGGCCAGTAGCCAGTGCACTCCGGCCCCACTCTCGAGGAGCCTCCTGCCACTCCGGGATGCCAGGCGGGAGATGGTTCAGGAAAGAAGCAGACCGGCAATCTGTCGCCCCATGCTGCTGCCTCTGATACAGAGGTAGTAGCATGGGGTGACAGCAGCCCCTGTCCAGGGAAGTAGTATGAGCTCCCAGACCCAGTGAGAGCTGGAACTAACCAGGCTGCCTGCCTGCCTGGCTCCTAATACACTTTAAATGCAGAGCTGCAGCAGGGGTAGGTTCCGGACCCAGTGCAAGCCTGAGCAGGCCAGCATGCTACAAAATTTACTGGCAAGGGGTTGGGGAATGCATTTAGTCTAGAGCATTAACCTATAAGCTTTTGCTTATCAGTTAATCGACTACATTATTACATTCCTAGTGCAGCATGGATAACAGACTGGGGGATGGAGGACTGTCCTCACCAAGAGGAGCAGTGGTTGGAGCACACTAGCTGCTTAACCACTTTATTGAATCATTCCAATTGTAGGCTGCAAACAAGGGTTGCAACTGTACTCATTATTCACAAATACCTTTAAACAAAAGGCGACACAAACATTTGCAAGAAAATAATTGTATGAATAAGATAATAGTAACTGCATATATATTTGTATTATTAGTGAATAATTCTTAACTAAAAAAGTGACCCTGAAAAGCTCCACGAAATTTCTCATTTGTTCTCACCACTGTTTCTACTCCCAAGATGCTCTGTTCTGCAGATAAATCTGAGGGACTTTTTCCTAATGGCCAGACCTGACAATTCAAACTGGGATCCAAGAATCCACCTCAGCTCTTTCCTTCTGATGCGTAATGAACTGTAATGCAAGCCCTGAAGAACCAAAGCATACTCTTAACAACACCTATACAATTCCCATTTGCTTCATTGGGCTTGCACAAATGTAACTGATTTTGTATTTAATAAAGTCAGTGAGAGTGTTGACTTCAGTGCAATGCAAGACCAGATTCTGTGACCAGAAGGGGAATAAAACATGCAAACACCAGCATTAACATAGTCAAACCACATGCCGAACTTTGCTGCAAACTGACTTCAATATAGATACACTGTCAATCAATCTAGAGATGGGAATATCAAAAGGTCTGGACTTTGGAAGTTTACCCAAAACATATGAACCTATCCCTCGCAAGGTTAATCAATCTTTTATCACACACATTTCTCCTACTCCTTTACCTGGACTTGTTACAGGAAAGCCTGGAAGACTGGCTTCTTTAATGGATGAACTTTTTGCCCCGCCAGTGTCTTTGGGAGCCGTCAAGTTAGGCCATTGTTCCCACCCCCACACACCTAGGATTGCTCTTTTGTGTATGTGTGGACAACATACTAGAGAAGAGGCAGCACAGAGCAACTCATGTCAACTCCATTTTGTCTCAGAAAAAGGACATAGTTTGAAAGCCTGAGTTAAATTCAAGGCCTTCTGCTAGAGACCCTTATTAGCTAATCACATAAACAAGATAGACACCACTGTTGTTAAGTACTGACAATGTGCTTCCTCCCAGCAGTACGATATTAAGGTCCTGTCACAGCCCTAAAGAGCTTACATTTGTTGTATCTGACTAGTAACAACCAACCTTGCTCAAAAACCTATCCCAAATACTTCAGTCACCCGAGCAGGAAAATATTCTTCAGACTGACTTGGTGAGAAATTTCAAATTTTCCTAAAACTTCATATAATCAAAGCCAGACAAGTGTGGAGTATATATATTAACTGGTCCTAATTGTATTTCTGTCTTCATAAATTAAGAAACAGTGGGAAAGGATGACTTATTCCATCCATTGCCTTTGGGCCTTAAAAAGAGACTTTGGGAAGAAAGAAAAATTTACCCTCACCACAGCTCCAGCAGAAGGACAGTTGCCATGATACCGGAACTTGATAATGCAGTTGATCATCATCACTGTAACTGTGAGGACTTCGACCAGACATATGTGTGATCCTATTCTGTCTTCCTTTCCCTCATGTACTCCGTTTTTCACCCCTCCTACCTTCTTCCCCGTCCTCTCTCTGATTTTCACTTGATCCTAACTCCAGGCATACTGCACAGCACCAGCATGGTGAGATGAGATGGCCCATCCATTCTGCTTGGCCAGGAGAGGATCAGTGAAGGAGAGGAACCTAACCAAAGTGAACACAGATCATGTCCCTTACTGGGAAGTTAACCGGAGTCCAGAGCAACAGCAGTTGTATTCAATTTGCACACCCAAAACAACCACCCATAACTGATCAGTCACCCTGTATCCTGAGAATTCCAACAAAAGGCGTGTATCCCCCATCTTTAGTATCCTCTCTCTCTTCTCACTTCTGGGTCTGCCTGTGTTGTCTAAACCAGGAAAGTGACCATCATCCTCAATTCACAATTAACCACCATAACTAACAATTTCCTTTCCACCAACAGAAACTGTTTGACTAAATAAGAGATTTTAATCAATATCTCAATGCCAGAAAGGAATTTTGATAGGTTTTGATTAAGTTTGTTTGCCCAAAACATTCAAAATCAATGTCCTTTACCTCATTTTTTTCTTTTCCTTTTGTGTGTTTCAATCAATACATTTCTGTCTCTTGGCATGAATTTTCTAGTGTGTTTGTCATGGTACTAAACTGGCTGAAGTCTCTGTACATCAACCCCCAAGCATTGCTTAACACTGTTTGATAATGGTTTATGTTAATTCATTTAACACTTTGGGCCCATATATTCCATCTAAATTAATACAACAGAACTTCAAGGTCATTTTTTATTCTTCTATAAATATCATATGTCATAAAATGTGCTGAAGACCCGAGGGCTATTACATTGATTTTCCCACACAGAGGTTGAATCCCTTTGTAGTTAAAGGAAAAAACTTTGCCACAAATTATTTTCAGTTCATACAGAAAAATCAGACAAGGAGATGTGAGAAAGGAGTTAAAGTCCACATTAACAGATAGGTCAATGAGACATATGAAAACACCATCCCGGAAACGGGTTCCACATGGTTGGATCCATACATCTCCACAAAGCCACAATGACTTCAGAAAAAAATGGGCTTATTAGATTTATATTTTACACTCATCTTAGGCTGTGGGTGCTTTACGCTAAAACATGAATTCATACATACACATTACAATTAAAGGATGTTTCAGTATCAAAGGCCAAAATATAAAGTAATGGAAAACATTTAGTTAACTTCAGAGATTTGTTTGGGATTGTACACCTCTGTGTTTCTGATTTTCATCATTAACACAGGTAGTGCAGAGGTGTACCATAAAATGAAGCTGAAGAAGCCCTCAAAGTTTAGTAAAATTATCTAGAGACGCAAGTATAACATACTGACATCAATGGGTCGCCGTGCAAGGATAAGGGTTTAAAGAAATAGATCAGATTGCAAGACAGGCCCATTTGAGTTCTAAAGTCATATCCAACTTCCATTAATCATGAAAGTAACCGCACTGAAGTCATGAATATTGTGGGCATGTTTTGGTCTCCAATTTGGAAGCAAACTGGACACATTTCAACAGTGTGAGCAGGACACATGAATCAAGCTTTCCAAAGACACTAAATAAATAGATATGCAAACATCTGACAATGATACAAAGCTGCTAACATAAAAATACTTGAGTTTAAACAATAAAATAATTTTCTCTCTCATGTTTACACAATTCCAGAAACAGGCTGTTATAAAGACCAGAAAGACTATATTTTTTCACTTTCTTCCCCGCAGAAATCAAACAAAAGTTTATCTGAAAAAAAAAATGTCAGACTTACTCTGACATAGCATTTGAGCAAATGTCTAGAAAGCACAGTGCCACTAAAAAGGAGATAGAAATAAAATAGCATCCAGAGCAGCAAGAGCAAATTATGTTTGTCTTCCTCCAGGAAGGCTAACCGAGACAGGCCATATGGATCAGTGAAGGGCTTTTCTCTTTTGTGGAGAATGAGAAAGCACTATCGAAACAGTGCCAATATGATTCCACTGTATGGAAAGATCACCATGAGGACCATGAGAATACAAAAAACAAATTAAAAAAACCCCACCAGCAAAAAAACCCCAAACCTGCACACTTGAGTTACAGGGATAAGATAACTGGCTTTAAACTTCGCCTCTGTACCCTTCTTGCCAAATTGTAACTCTGTGCCTCTGATACAAATCCAGAGTATCCAGGGCAGGATTAAGACCTTTAGAGGCCCTAAGCACTGAGAAAATTATGGTGCCCCCCCCCATATATAATTCAAAATAAAAACAATACTATACCATAAAAATCTCATTTTTTTTGGTGCACCTGCTTTGCTGGTGCCCTAAGCACGTGCTTAGTCTGCCTATTGGGTAATCCAGCCCTGAATCTATGCTTACATCACTTTTCAGTTACCATAGTTTAAATCCAGAGTAACTCTACTAAATTGAGACCCAAGCACCCATTCAACACTAATTTTGTTCTGATCACATTATTGCCCAATAAAACTGAGTGTAGAATGAAGCAAAACTGAACAAGTTAGCAGAAACAAAATGGGAAGTCTTCTATTCAGATGAAACAGAGCACAATGTGTCAGTCAGGAATGAAGTAAAAAGGCTAGTTTCCAAGAGAATCACAGCTATTACCACCTTGACACATGATGAATTAGAGGAATAAAACCTGGGCAGTAGGTTGAGTACATTAGCATAGGCTACATAAACAGTGCACCTCAATGGCAGTTTCTCCTTATTAGCCATCTCCACTAAACACCAAATTACTATATATAGGCTGCTAGGAATTGTATTAGTTTCAATTACAGTCAGTCAGTCTATTGTAGAAAATTATCACATCAGATATTCATGAAGCTTTGACAACTGGTATATCAATGAAGATTCTTTTCTCTATATGATTTCCCACATGAAGATCCAGGCTGCCTGAACACTGATCAAAAGAATCATTTACCATCTAGCCTGACAGGAGCACAGATTCAACAGTTCAGTGCAGTGAGTAGCAAACCTTTTTAAGAGCACAATAAAAAACTCCAAAGATCAGTCAAGATGGTCACAAGTAGCACCAAGGAGCAGGCCTGCTGATCGGGGGCAGGAGATGGGAGGAAGAGGGAAGTTGCGGGAGCTCCAGGCCTTTTTGAATTAGCATTGGCTCTGGAGGTTGGAGGGAGAAAGGGGGCACAGGAGTCCTGGCAGCACTGAGAGCTGGCTGTCCTGGTCCTGTCCCTTCAGGATGAGACCCCACCGCTTCCAGGGGTAGAAGCCACTCCCCACAAACCTTGCCCCAGAGCCTGCGGTGGCTGTCAGCCCTTCTGCCAATGGGCTTCCCAAAGTCAGAAGGGCAGATTTGCAGCTTGGGTAAACTGTTGCTGAAATAAGTGGAGTTATGACCATTTCCACCAACAAAGATCATAGAATCATAGAACCAAAGAGCTGAAAGAGACCTCAGGAGATCATCAAGTCCAGCCCCCTGCTCTAGGCAGGACCAATCATGCTCCAGACTGTTTCCAAAACTGTGCACATTTAACTCCTTTGCAGACATATTAGATTCAGTGTGGGTCAGCTCATCCCTTGCTAAATGATAAGCACGTCACAAGAGAAAAAATATAAAGTACCAATTAAATAGCTTATCCTGCACTTTAATTAAAGCAAAAAAAAGCTGTTAAGCTGAGCGCACAGTGATACAGGCAACACTCTTAGATTCACAGATAACTGGTGTCACGTGATTGATAGGGTGAGCACATGCCTTAGGCATGTTAAACTCAAAATAAGTTACTGGAGTAATGTGAAAAATCCCTCCTAGATGCACTACAAAAGAAAAATATAAGGACAGCCACAAATTAAAGATTACAAAATAAAGATAGGTTTTGTGGCAAATGATATCTAGTCATGTCAGATTACATACGCTCAGAATAGGAACCCTTCCCCCATTGCTAAACTTTTCAAGATGCACTTTATAAAGTCAAACATAAAATCAGGGAGATTTTTCCTTCCGTCAGGGAGATTTTTCCTATGAAGAAAGAATATACTATCTATACTTTTAGCGATGGAGTCCTCAAAAATTAAATCCTTCTTTTAATAAGTACGTATTAGAGCAGCCACAATTAGCTGCTATATAACACTGGACAATTGCTTTCTCTTCATTTCTCATATGTGATAAAAAAAAAGTGCTTTGACAAATGTGTGCAAAATGCATTGAGACCCTCAGAAATAAGGTCCTGTAGAAGGAGGCAGCTTCTTCCTTCCTAGACCATGTTCACACAGCCACTGATGTCAGAAAAATGTATGTCACTCAGGGCCATTAAAAAACACCCTTCCAAGTAACATAAAATAGCAGTGCTATGCTGGCGAAAGAGCTTCTCCCATGTCTATATGAGCCATCTTACAGCGGCGCAGATGCATCAATATAACGCTGCTGCTGTAAGCTGGCTAGTGTAGACATGGCCCGGCCTAGACTAATAAGGCAAGACAATGATTTCTGAATTAACACTTCTTACGCTGCTATTTGAGTTTCAAAACTAAAAATTCCTCAAATCTTTTCCCTTTTTACACTTGGTAGTTGTTGTTTGACATCATTGAGCGGGGATGGAGTGATCCCAAGTGGTGCTGCAGCACCTGAAATCCAGGACAGAATCACGATCCAGCTCTTCAGAAATAAAACTGTATGTTGATAGCTGGAGCAGGGCCAGAGGTGAGGGCTAGGGATGGGGGTATCAGTCAGAGTAGGACCCAGCAGGTGGAGGTTCCCTCACCCTCTCCACAAGGGAGCAGCACTCTCGCTCCTCCTCATTTCCCCTTTCTTTGGCCCCAGCCAACATGAAGGAAGAAGAGTCTTGCATTTCATTTAATCAGTACTCTAGATCTTCTTTGTTCATCTGTCTCTTATCTCTGTATTGTTCCTCACTCTATATACTGAGTCAGGGGTGGATTACCGTATGGCTCCATGGGCCGTGGGCCCAGGGGAGCCCTGCAAGCTAAAACTCCAGCTCCTCCTCTTCCCTCCCTGCTCCACTAGCCAGCTCCTTCTCTTTCCCCTGCCCTTTGCCAGGCTGGACGCTAGAGCTATGGTAGGGTGAGCGTATTCCTTCCACACTCGCTGTGCAGAGCTGGACCCCAAACTACTCTCCTTCCCTCAGAATTCCTCCCCTTCCCTCCCATTTTAATTCAGAAGTTAATAGCCTACAGTCAAGCACAAAGTGAATCAAGTATCACTGCTAGTTAGATAACTGAAGAGTCCTGACTCAGTGTCCAACATTTACCAACGCACAATATTGTTTTAATTAATAAATAACTGATGTCTCAGCTCTTACAATATTTGGCACTTAGGCACAGTTCTCAGGCATAATGCATTATTCAGACAGCTGCAAATGTCCACACTCACTGACCTGAAACTACAGGTTCCAAAACTACCCTCATAAGTATCAGCAGGATTATTAATCCAAAACCAAACCATTTATTGACAAGATGATAACTTTAAGTTGGCCACATTTGTAATGCATTGAACCATTTATTTTCATTCATATTTATTTCTATGTTGCCTATTTTGTATTAATGTTTTAGATTCTTTGATATGTAAAGAGTCAAGACACCCACCCCGGCTACTTTACAATCTAGGTTTTTTTTTCCAGTAAATATGTAGCTTACATGTAGTGCTTTTAAACTTCAAGATGCTTTATAAAAGCTAAATAATTAATCCTCACTCCCTGCTGGGAGGCAAGTAAAGATCATTTTTTGATGCAGAAACTCAGACAACGCAAAGTTATGTAGTAAGCAAAGATCACCTAGCAAGGAAGAGAACTCATTTTTTCTGGCCTGTGCTCAGATGTTCTGACTACATCAGCCTGTCAAGTTACTTAAAATGGAAAATTTACATATTGTATCTAAGTTAAACAGGAATAATTGAACTTTTTTAAATCATTACATGGTTTTCTTTATTAAACTCATTGCAATAATATAGGCAGTTCTAACTCATTTAAAACAATAAAAGCAGTAAAATAAAGTGCAGCAACTCTAAATGGTTCCTTTGTTGTCTTCAATAAATAGCTGGATTTCCCTCATAACTGTTTTTAAAAAGACTTTTCCAGACAGCCCAATTCATTATTTATAAGCTATCTAGGCTTTTCTCTGATTCCCTCTCACCCTCACACAGATTCATTACTTCCCTATTTGAAAGGGCCTTTTAGACAGCCAAAATATCGCCTCTCTTTTAAATGTGTATGAACACTTCTCCTTTGCTCCCTATATTTGTAAACAGACCTCCCTTCTAAGAGGTTGCCAAGCCCCTCTCCCCCACCCTGAACTCCTTTTGGCAAAACTGGGCATTTGTCCTGTGTGATTGTGCCAACTGATTGATGATGGACAAAAGACCAGTTTTGCCAAAAAATTCAGATGTATGGGGCCGTGTTTAAAAAGGGAACTGTCTTGGCCGAAACGGAGCTTATGGTCACTCTAGACCATAGTAAGAGCTGCCCAGGGCATCTGGGCAGCTGTAGAGAGCCCTGGACCCTTCACCTGTCCTGAGCGAGGAGCTGGGAACCAAAGAACATCCTCCAGCCCTTGTCCCTGCCCCTCCAGGGAACACTATCTGCATCCAGGACACTTAGGGGGTCCAGGGCTACCACAGAAGCCCAACTTCTCTGTTTGGCTCTTACCATGGCCCAGCTGCCAGCCAGGTCAGGAGTCCCCAAATGTTCTGTGTGTCCACGGCCACCGTAAATCTTAACCCACATTCTGCCTTGAGCTGCTCAGTAAGTGGCACTCTAGTTTCAATGGCCCTGTCTATGCTCCCTTGTGGTTTGGCTAGTGTCACCCTAGCATTTGGAATACCCCTCAGCTGCTCTGAAGATCCAATGAGCCCCACTACCTAGGCACCACGCATCACTCACACTGCCTGTCACTTGCTGCCATGGCCTACGGAAGCTCTGAACTCCACCCTGCTCATCTCCCCAGCCTGACCATACCTGGCCTGAAGCCTATGCAGGCACTACCCAACATCCCTTAACTCAGGCTACATCTAGACGGCAAGCCTCTTTCGAAAGAGCATCTAGACTACAACCAGTACTTTTGAAAAAGCAAGCCACTTTTTCCGAAAGAGAGCACCCAGGCAGTCTGGATGCTCTCTTTTGAAAAAGCACAGTTTGCATTACATAGCGCCTTTTTTTGAAAGAGCACTTTCGAAAAAAAGGCATTATTCCCCGTAAAACGAGGTTTTCCGCAGTCAAAAAAACTGCTGCATTCTTTCAATTTACTTTCAAAAGAACGCGGCTGTAGTCTAGATGCAGGTAAAGATTTTTTTAAAAAATGCCACTTTTTTCAAAAAATCCCTGTAGTCTAGACACACCCTCAGGCATGGCCCCCTCTACCACACTCCCACATTGCCTGGGGCTTCTTGAGCCTTCAGAAACAGCTGCAGCCAGTGCGTTGGGGGAATTACTGACTTGAGATCATTTCTGCCAGGCTCCTGTACTGTCAACTTTAGTACTACATTGCTGCCTTTGTGATACAGTGAACAGCTCTTCCCCAAATCACATTAAAACAGACTATTGAGCTAAAGTGATTATTTATCTGCACATACTCTAACCATCTGCTGTGTTACCAAATTCAATTAAGAACAATTATATGACAGAGGCATGTAAAATAAAGCTATAGCCTGGGCAAACTTAACCCATGTGTACAGCAGAAGTGCCATTAATCTTTACATCACATGTTTTGCAATTATACATTTAATACAGGAGGAATAAAATCATACATATAAAATGAGAGAAAACAAACGCCTTTGGTGGGCTGAGAATGCAGATGATGTTGCACATTTTCTCTCTATATGGTCCCTATTTGCATCTGTACACTTTGTATTCACTGACTTCAAGAGACCCATTCAGAACCCTGTAATACAGACAGCAAACTTATGAAGCCATCAAAAGCAGACGTGATACCAGAATATGACCCACACAGCAGCCTCAAAAAATAAAAACACTGATTAAAGCTCCCTTGAATTTATATCAAATCCAGGTTTTAAACTCCAGTAGCTTTAACAAAATCCCAAACACAAACAACTTCTGCTCTGAATTTTGGAGCTTTATGCTAACCTGCATATTCCATAAAGTTCTCCTGGATGTGTTAAAACAGAAATGTAATAGAAGAATATAAACCTGACTCTCCTCAAGACCAATGTGAATAATTGCTGACTGGCACACATTGCCTTGCCTAGTTCCCAGCAGAACTATGTAGGCCAAAGGATAAAAGCATGACACATCACATATGCAGGTGCTATACTGAAATAGAAGGGCAACACTCTCTTTTTATGAACTATGCTCTTTTTGCAGTTCAGTAAACTACACTTTCACGTGTGTGTTAATGGAAATCTCTCTATTAAGCATCAGAAGAAGGTGTTTCTTGACTGAATCCAAAGGCTGGAGTTATTCATTAATAATTGAAGTTAGAAAGTACTGCATTTTTTTCCAGAATCAAGTCTCAGGTCACAGGTTACACATGCCTAGGAGATGCTATCCATGATACATTCACAAGATACTGATTTTTATAATGAAGACCAGATTCATATATAATTTTGCAGGGATTTTTAAAAAATTTCGTACTTATATGTATTAACATGTTGAAAGACATGGAAAATAGCACAGTTCCCTTATGAAATGCTAATTTTCTATTATTCAGAAATGTACTTAGTGTGATTTGTAATAAAATCCAGTAAGTAGTACTACCTCGTGCTACATCCTTTGTGTAGCCTTCTATGTGCACATGTGGTGTTTCCAGGATTTTATCTTGAGTCTTGCATTTGGGTGTTTTCTCTTAAAGCCAAAGTTCCCAGAATCACATGATTTAAATTATTTATTTTAAATAAACATTTTTAACTTTCTTAGCAACAGATGTTTGGGAACAGAAAAATAGAATTTAAGGCCTGAAGTCTACCATATCATTTGGTCTGATCTCCTGTGCAGCACAGGCCACCAATACCACTCAGCACCCACAATTTAAGTTAGACCAAATTCTTATAGCCCAACAGGAGACTAGTCTGTTCTGTATCACAGGCAGAGAATAGGAGGGACCAAGGTACACCAGTGCACCATGTCCTTGCAGTGACAGGAAATTGACTAAGACTACCCTAGCAAGTGACATGCACACCATGCTTCAGGGGAATGTAAAAACTTCCCAAGATCACTACCAGTATGATGCGAGGGGAAAAAATCTTCATGATCCCACGCATGATGATCAGTTTGACTAGGAGTGGGCAAATACCGACCTGTGGGCTGGATCCCGTTTGCCAAAGTTAGCCCCTGGTGGGTCGCCATTATATATACCTGCGCCTTCACGGGTACAGGCAATTGCAGCTCCCATTGGCTACAGAATGCCATTCCCAGCCAATGAGAGCTGCAGGAAGAGGTGTCCCAGTTCATGTGGCTTCTTGCAGCTCCTATTGGCCAGGTACAGTGATCCATGACCAAATGGAGCTACAAGTGCCCATACCTGTGGAGGCACAAGTAAATGTAGTAGTGGCAGCCCGTCAAGGCTGCCATTTTATTTCCCAAACCTGAATTAGAGCCTGAGCATGTGAGTGAGAACCCTCCTAGCCAAGCACCTTGTAGGGAGAATACTCAGTGCCACCTCAGAACAGCAGCCCACCTGTTCTAGTATCCAATCTCCAGCTGTGGCCATCTCTGATTCTTCATAGAAAAGAAACCACAAAAAACACCTCAGAATACAGTGGAGGAGGGAAAAAATCCCTTCTTGATCCCTAGAGCCTCCAAGCCACAAGAAGGGAAACAAAAACCCCTATTTTAAAAAAATATAATGGTTTCTAAATCACTGTAGTGATTCTGGGCAAGGGCTGAGAAGTTTTTGTACACTTGGAACTTGCAATATGCTGCACACTAAGCCCCAAACCTGCAAACACTTATGGATGTACTTACAGTTAGAATGTTTGTAAGTGTTTGCAGGACTGAGCCTTAATTAACATCACATGTGGATAAAGGCTTTATAAAAAGACAATGGGACTGTCTTATCTTTTGATACGAGTACAGTCAGACTCAGAGTTAAAATCGGGGGGCATGTGGCTATCTTAAAAAAATCAATGCATTGAATACTTTAGAAAATCTCCTCTTTGAAATGCTATATTTTTAATGAAAGAAGTATGACATTCACTGGTAGTAAGAAAAAATAACAGGCAACCGAGAACTAAAATAAATTGGAGCCAGAAATTCCTTTCTGCATTTGTTCTCCTTTTGCTTTTTTATGTCCATAGTATCCTCTTAAAATTATTTTAAAAACAGGGAGTTCAATCAAAATCATGATGACTGGAACATAAGCCCAAAATTGCATCCCCGTAATATATTGTTTTCAAGGTTATTAAGGCCACAATCATGTGGAACACTAGTTTCCAGGATTAAGGCCTAAATCAATACAAATATTTCGAGCCAGTGCTAAATCAGCAAAGCAGAGAATTCTGTATTGAACTAGTGTGTGATCTCCTGTAATAGAATTTCAGAAGTTTAACTACAAACTCACTGCCCTTCTAATCATGCCAGACTCCAGGGGAATTTTTTCAAAGTATTTATATATTATTATTAGTTTACATTTATATCATACTTTTCCTCTGAGGATCAAAAATTGCTTTAAATTAAAATTAACTGAATCAACCCTCTGAATATTTTTTTTTGGGGGGGGGGGAAAGGAGCATCTAGAAGTCACTTCTACCACTGCTGAAATGTACTATGTCTGTGGTAGAAAACAGCAGCCATTCAGCAGAGCACAAAAAGACTACACCACAACTGAAAGGACAAAATTTAGATGAAAACATCATTATTAACTGATTTCATGACATACTTTGAGAAATTCCAGATCAGAATCTTGTAGCTCAGGATGTTAAAGCTCCAGTTGCCTAAATCTCTAAGGGTATGTCTACACTGCGTTCCTCTTTCGAGAGAGAAATGCAAATGCAGCCGAGTGAAATTGCAAATGAAGCGCGGATTTGAATTTCCCATACTTCATTTGCATAATTGCGTCCAGGCGCTATTTCGAAATACCCTATTTCGAAAAAAGAAACGCTGTCTAGATGCAGTTATTTCAAAAGAAAACCCTTCTTTCAAAATTACCCTTAAACCTCATTTTATAAGGAATAAGGGTAATTTTGAAAGAAGGGTTTTCTTTCAAAATAACCGCGTCTAGACAGCGTTTCTTTTTTCAAATCCGTGCTTCATTTGCAGTTTCGCTCAGCTGCATTTGCATTCCTCTCTCGAAAGAGGAATGCAGTGTAGACATACCCTAAATGTCTGCATATAAGTGGTATGCACACATCATATAGTTCATGTTCATTAGTTTTACAGTGCCATACCAAACACTGCATTTCACAAAAATACAGTAAGCCGATATTCCTTTGCCAAAACAGCTGTCTGGGGCCAGATTGATCTTGCGTGTATGTCTGAGTAACAGCTCTGAGGTAGCAGCTGTACTGACCCATGAAGAGCCCTGGGTGGCACCGAGTATAACTCAGACTTTTCATTTTCTTGCCCAGAAATTTGGAGGGAAATCATTTATAGCTACCTTTGAAAGGGTGCAAATTGCCCTTCCGAGCCTTTCATGCTTAGCCACTTTCTCCTAGCTGGTGGGAAGGAGTGTCGAAGCATTGCTCCATTCTCACACCTCTATGGCCCCTCCTCGCCCACTTGCTCCGTACAGGTAGGAGAAACCACAGAGCAGCTGTAAACTCTACACAGAATTTAAAATCTGGATAGCACAGTTTCATGGGGGAAGGGTCTTATACTCCTATGTGGTTGCACCTAAGGTTTCCAGGTGTCCAGATTTGAACCGGACAGTCCAGTATTTGAGCTTTCTGTTCGGGAAACAAATTGAGAAAATATAAATGAGAAAATATAAATGCCCGGTATGTTCTAAATAAGATGTAATGTAGATTGTGATGTAATATCAAGTGTTTCTGGTATTTCTGTTGAAACCATCTGGCAACTTGCACTGAGGCTAGTGATAATTTAACACAACAAGAGGAGACAGCAGTATGAGGGGGAGCAATATGGGAAGAAAGAAAAGACAACAGGCGAGGACACGTGCTTCTAGCTCTAAATATTTTAACTGGTTAAAAATAATATCAATACCTTGAAATGGATTCAGCCCAACAAAAAACATAAGAAGGCAAAAGCAGATAAAAATTAAATTCCATCTTGAGATAAATATATGAGGCTCACCCTGATTCATAAATTTATCTTGGATTAGGTTAGAACTAGACATTTAGCACCTATGCATATACCTAAAAGGATTAAATGAGCATTGCTCATTACTTTGTGCATCAGGAAAGATGAGGTTATTTAGACCATTTTAATTGAATGCTTCCCATTATAAAAACAAACTAAAGTTTACAGCCAAAGAACACAGAGGCTATGTCTACACTCGCGACTTCTTGCGCAAGTACAGCCGTTCTTGCACAAGAATCTGCAGAGCGTCCACACTGCCCTCCCACTCTTGCGCAAGGAAATTTACAGTACGGCATGGTAAGAGAGGGCTTCTTGCGCAAGAGCTACGCTCTTTTTTTAACAGGTATAAGCCCTCTTGCGCAGGAGCTCTTGCGCAAGAGGGCAGCGTGGATGCTCTGCAGGGATTTCTTGCACAAGAAAGCCCTATGGCTAAAATGGCCATGAGAGCTTTCTTGAGCAAGAGAGCGTCCACACTGCCGTGGGCACTCTTGAGCAAAAGCACAGCTTGCACATGGCAGTGTGGACGTTTTCTTGCGCAAGACTTCTTACACAAGAACCCTTGCGCAAGATGTTCTTGTGCATGAAGCCGCAAGTGTAGACATAGCCAGAATGAACAAACTCCTACCCATGTTTAACTGTGCTTAAACTACTGTATAGGAATCCATTTCATACCACTGAAGTCTCCTATCAAATTAATTCCCACAACCAAAATTTGGCAAACCAAAGGTTTTCAAGTCACCCAGCTCAGAAACAAAGCTAATTAATTATTCCCTTTATGATTTCTTGCAGGCCTGAACTATAAAGAAGAATGTGTATACCGTATAATAGGTGGCCCTTCCCTCCACTACATTCAAAGAAAGGCAGCTTGACAAAAACAATCTGCCACGGGATGAAAATTGTTTCAAATTGTGGAGCTGAAAGGAGCTTGCGAGGCACTGATCAACGTGAACATCACCAAAAGTTTTAATTAATCAAAACCATTGTGATATAAGAGAAATCATTGTCTACAGAATTCTTACAAAGCACACAGGGAAAGAAAAGTGGTCATCAGTGAATACATCACACTTGAGAATGCCCTAAAGATATATGTCACTTGTCACAAACGCTCTCCCTTAATTTAATGCAAATAGGACAGGTTTTCTTAGAAGAAGTTGGTGGCACTGTGTGGAGTATACAACTTCACACTGGAATAAAAGGGTTAAGGAGCTGCTCTGGGCCCAGGAAGTCCTGCCCTTCTACACCTGATAGAGCTAACCTATTATAGGAATTGCTGGGAAGGAGCAGTACAGGGGCTCTTGTTGCCCAAACAGTGGTGATGCTCATCTGACCAAGCCTGCAAAGGAGAGACTGGAGACCCCAATGTCCTGATAATGTGGGGAAGCTCCTGCTGACTTCTGAAGACTTCCACATTATTTGACTCCTTAGGTGTACCACAAGAGGATAAAGCTCCAGCATGTGATCTGGCTCAGTCAATAAAAGAACAGATCGTTGCATGGTAGACCTATAGGCAGAAAGGGGAATACCCGAGAGGAAGACAACCAGCCACACCACTGTCTGACCACCAGGGAGCACTGCTGGTGACTGATCCCTTGCATGGCTAGTTAGCATAATTGAGAAAGAATGACAGGTACAGATTCTTTATAGACAACCAGGAAGAAAGTCTCCATGCCCAATGAGCTAACAACTCAATGAGAAATGAGCAGGCTGGGATGAACAAGAAAAATGGTCTGAACATGCAGTGATATTCAGCATGTGACTTGTTAGACACTAGTGTAGGTTGAAATACAGATGGTTTTCATTAAAATAGTCAAAATCATTTTAATTTCAAACTGATTCAAATGGAGCCCTTTTCAGAATTTTAAGCTAAAGGAAATTGATTTTTTTAAATTCCTCAGGATTTAAATATTAAATCACCATGCAAGACCATTTTCAGAGGTTTCCAGGGGGGTTTTTTTGTTGGTGGTTTTTTTTGGGGAGGGGGGAGGAGTATTTTTTGCTTAGTTGCCCTTTGGAGATTCTTGTCCCACATATCCCCAGACCACGGAGGCAGGCCAGGGATAGGCCAGATAACTAACATGGCAGTGCTAGAGAAAGCAGGAGGCAGGGGATGTTGAGTGCCTGCAGGGGATGGGAAGGCAGAGGCATCCACAGTTCACTCTTACCTCTATGCACATCCCTTTCAGGAACAAAAAATTGGTACACAGATGCTCCCACCTCTGACAAGCTGCCAAGCCCTGCAAGACCATTTACAGCTACTGGGCAGGTTCACTGCTACTTTTTAAGACAGTATGAGGTTAACCTGCATTGATCCCTTCCACCTCCTGCCAAGTCTGGTGGCCCAGGAATGCATATGCACACGTGCCCCAAGGCTGCCTGCCTGACCCAAACTTGAACCAAGGCCCTCCATGAACCTCAGCAAGATTTACAGTCAGTCATGACAGCAGTCTCCTGACAGCATCACCAGGTAGGACTTCAAGAGGCAGCTGACTGAGAAGCATCTCTGTTTTGTGCTCCTTGGTGCCCCCAACCTCCATGTCACAGGCCTCACAGCTTGAAAACTAATAATTGAATGCCTTAATATTTGGAAAGTGCTCTAACATCCTCGCTCTGTTACTAATGTGGTGGCTGATAAGTAGATAGAGGCAGGACTTAAATTCAGCTAGAGCTGTCCAGAGCAGAGCTCCAGTAAATATTTTCTGAACCCAAGGGAGCCCAGGCACACTCTTCTCACCCCCACAGGGCTAAAGCCCTGAGACTTCCTGACCCACAGCTGCAGCCTGGAGCCCTGCATTGAGGGACTGCCTCAGGGGCTGAGAGAAATAATCTCAGAGAATTTAAGCCCTGGATAGAGAGCATCACAGAAGTGTTGCTTTTGTTTAACTTGGAAATAATCGTTTACCACCTAATTAACTCATTGCACCATCTTGTCCACTCTACATGTCTTTCTAAAACTACTGTAGATTTGACAAGTAAAAAAGTTATGGTGATAAGCTTTCATTCTCCATTCATTCCTTTGCATCTCACAAGCACTGAATAAAACAGATGATGTTTTTTAAGACTTCTCATTCACATTTTGGAGCTGATACTGATAATTATTAGTTCCTGTCCATTTGTCCCTTTTTCAGAGTATTATTTTTATTATCTTGGTCTTTTTTTCTTCCATTAGTTCTTCATACAAATTCATATCACACATTCACAGCATACATTCCAAATGTCAGATCATTACTCTTTCATGCTCCAGAATTCTAGTAAAATACCCTTGAGTGAAACAACACAGTTACACGGATATTGGTAAAATCAAAATATGGCTAATATTTTCATTAAAGGTTATGGTTCCTCTGGCAAAAACAATATATTTTAAATAATGAAAAATAATATAGTTTACAACAATTAAAAAAATAACAAGAAAGTAAACATTTAGTGGAAAGTTTCACACCTATTTTATTGACCAAGAGTTAGTAGTCAGTTTCATGTAAGAGGCAAATGTGAATACCATACTAAAGGTAACAATGTGGAAACTATTGTAAAGTGTCCTTTATTGCTTTTTTCTGATGTAGAAAGGGAGGAAAGTATATGTTTTTTACATTTTTCCTTCCTTGCCTTTTCCACCTTGATACCAATTCTCGTTTTTCCTGGTTATGGTCAAAGTTCCTGTAAGCTGCCCAGTTGCGTGGCTGCACGACCCTTTTCTGAGACCCGCACAGAGGTTCAGAGCTCCCCCCACAGGCAGGGAGTTCAGCTGATTGGATGGGAAAGGGGGGGTGGGGCACTCACCCTCTCTGAGGAGCAGAAGCAGCAGCAGGTGTTTCTACCTACTACAAATGGAGAAGATGGCTCCAGCCTCTACTCCAGGGGTGGGGAAAAGATAATCTTCAGGCCCAATCCAGCTGTGAGAGCCTCAGCAAGCTCCTTGCCTGCCCAGCCCTGTTAGGCACTCAGTGAAGCTGGCTGCAGGGCTTACGTGTGTGTTTGGGAACGGTTAGAGCCTGGAGAGGGGAGACAGGCTTCTCATGCTGCCCCCGCCCCTCCGTAGTTCCCATTGGCTGATTTCAAGGCAGCATGGGAAGTGCCCCTCCTCCCTCATCCCCCGGGCTCACACCAATCAGTTTAGAGCAATAAACATGGCTCCTGCATCATGCACAGGGATTGGAAGGCAGGGACCCTCGCTAAAGTGCCTGCTGAGCTGCTGGCTTGGAGCCATGTAAGGTTTCCCAGCTAGAACCTGTCTCTAGCACCCCAGCCCATCCCTCTCTCCCCCAACTCTCTTCCCCTCTCCTACACCATGTATCCCAAACCTTCTGTACCCCTGCTCCAGCCCTCTTATGCCTTCCCCAACATGCCTTCCCCAACATTGCATCCCCTCCTATACCCCTCCTCAGGTCACAACTCCCTCTCAGACCTTGCACCCCAATCTGATATCCCTAGTCAGAGCCCAAATCCCTGCACCCCCCTCCTGCAATCCTGCCTCAGGTCACAATCCCCTCCCACGCTCTGTACCCCCTCCTTGCCTCAGTTCATTGCCCCAGGTCACGATCCTCTACTTCATCCAAACTCCTTCCAAGATCCCACACCCCAATTCCTTACCCCAAGCTCCCTTCTGCACCCAACCTCCATCCCAGATGCCTGTACCTCGTCCGTTAATATAATGAAAGAGTGCAGCCCTCAACGACTTACCAAATTCTTGGAGTGGCCCCCCATCATATGCAGTTTCATGAACAGATGCGGAGAACATATTAGCACAATGGGGCCCTAATACTAGGTAGAGAATCTAGGTGGTATTGTAATCAAAGCAATATACAGTGGAGTCCGGATTATCTGACCTTCATTTATCCGACCTTCCGGTTTATCCGACATAGCCATTCGACGTCCTCTCTATGCGTCCATGCGTCACATACCGCCATAGCCATAGCTCCATAGCTCGCGCCAGTGATTTATGTGTGTGCTGTGATTGTGTTTTATTTTTCCAATTGCATTTTCCCCTTAGTGTAATATAATTTTATTCTCTGAGGAACATGGCATGTGAAAAGAGAAAAAAAGTGGTTCCTTCCATTGAACAAAAACTTGAAGCGTTAAAGAGAATAGACAAAGGCGAGTCCGTGCTAAAAATTGCATCTGAACTCGGTGTGGGGCGAGTTACAGTTGGTGACTGGAAGAGGAAAAAAGTGAGTTAGAAAAGTGGTGCTCTGATCAACCCTCAGTTGCAGGACTGAAGGACAGAAAAACAATGAAAAAATGTGAATATGAAAAAGTGAGTGAAGCTTTGTTCTTATGGTTCACACAGCAAAGGGGTAAGGGCATGCCTATCACAGGCCTGATTCTGCAAGAGAAAGCTCTGAGTTTCCAAAAGGAATTTAATGAAGGGGAACCTGATTTCACAGTGAGTGTAGGCTGGCTTGATCGCTGGAAAAAATGATACGGGTTAAGGCAGCTCAGTATATGTGGTGAAAAATTATTGGCAAATCAGGAAGGGGTTCTGAAATTTAAAGCAAATTTTCATTGCCTCATTGAAAATGAAGGATTATCATGTGAGCAGATATATAACTGCGATGAGACAGGCTTAAACTATAAAATGCTGCCTTCAAAAACTCTAGCTTCCCGGGCTGAAGCTTCAGCTCCTGGGTATTAACGAAGTAAAGAAAGAGTGACAATTCTAGCCTGTAGTAACGCTACTGGTAACCACAAACTAAGAATCACATTTATTGGAAAGGCAAAAAAAAAAAAAAAACTTTCAAAAACATATCACCTAGTGCTCTACCAGTTTCGTACAAGAATCAGAGGAATGCATGGATGGATTCAGCAATTTTCCAAGGCTGGTTTTTCAATGAATTTCTTCCTTCAGTTGAACAATTTTTGAATTTGATAAACCTATCAAGGAAAGCAATCCTTGTCATTGATAATGCGCCATCTCATCCTCATGAGGATGAACTGCTCAGTGGGGACATTAGAGTGATTTTTCTTCCTCCTAATATCATCTTGTTATGTCAGCCTATGGACCAGGGTGTGCTTGAAGCATTAAAGAAAAAATATCGTCGTAAGCTTTTAACTACGCTCATTGAGGCGATAGACGATGAAAATGGTATGCTAGATAAGCTAAGGACAGTGAACATAAAAGATGTTATTTATTGGATCGCACAATCATGGGAAGAGATTGAACCGCAAACTCTGGCAAGATCATGGAGAAAGTTACTTCCGAAAGACGAAAACACACAAGAAACGGTGCAAGAAAATTGTGATAACCTGCTACCTTTGTTACAACAAATTCCAGGCTGTGAGAAGGTGAATGATGATGATATACAGGAATGGATCGAGAAACACAAGCAACAGGAACTGACTGACCGCGACACAATAGCTCTGGTGAATCGGGATGACAATGACAATGAAGATGAAGATACAAATGACAATGACAAAACGGAGAGAATTAATCATAGCAAAGGGGTCCAGGCTGTCGAGGCGGCACTGGCTTATGTTGAACAACAAGGGGAGGCAACTGCTAGTGATGTTATGTTATTGAGACGCTGGCGCGACCTCGCCGCAAGGAAGAGAATCAAAGCTGGGAAACAAACTTCAATCACTAATTTTTTTAAACAATAACTTTAGCATTTTGCCATACTGCATACTAAATGTTCTGTACTCTATTATGTTAGTTATTCTGTTATTATGTTAGTTGTTTTGTAGAATAATATTCTGTTATTACAGTACGTTAGTTGTTCTGTAGAATAATAAGTAATAAACCTGATTTCATACCAGTTTCCGTTTTATCCGACATTTTCATTAATCCGACCACCCCTCGGTCCCGTTTACATTGGATAATCGGGACTCTACTGTACAGAAAAATATCCTGCTCCTGCCTCCATGGATAAGGGATATGTAGGACAAGAATCTCTAAAGGCAGGCTAACAGTGAAGAAGAAGTGCCTCCTTTTTCAGGGTTTAGGAAAGTTCCATATACAGATATGAGTTTTTTGTGGGGAAAAAGTAGCTTTTTAAGTATTTTATCATAATTTGCATGTTTCTTATTATTGGAAACAGAAATTCCAGATAACGTAACAGTAATTCTAGAACACTACAGGGGACAAAAGTGAAGACAACATAAAAGTCCACAGATCACAATAAAATGGGTGTGCAACATTTTCATTGACATCTAAGATGACAGTATATGGTGCAAATATTAAGGAACCTCATTTTCTCACAGTTAAGTGTGGATTTTAATACCTATGTTTTTAGTGGTGTCTGCCCACAAACAATCCCTAGGTGTTTAAGTCATTTTCATCAGAAAAACCTTAAAAAGACAACATGTAGGAACCAAGTTATATATCTGAAAACAACAATTACCTACTACTGGAATTCCAATTCCTGAATTATAGGTGTTTGGGCAGGTATGAATACCAAAGTTATTATTTATTTGTATTACCATAACATCTAGGATCCTTGGTCATGGTCTAGGACCCAGCTGTACTAGGTGCCATACAAACAAATTATGGTCCCTGCCCCAAAGAGATAACAGATATATGCGGAGAGAGGAAACAACAAGCCAATACTGGGCAGCATCACTGGAAGAGCTGGATTTAAATGTATATGAAGGGGGCTCCAAAAAGAAGAGATTAAATATTTTTACCTTTTTTCAACTGATATCTTAACTGAAAGACAACATAGCTGATGTATCTGAACGATAAAACTGATATTAAAATAATTAATCTTAAAACTTCTGAAATCTGCTTATGGCAAAACTCCCTCATCTCCTACCAGCTCCTGAACACCACTAGTATCAAATTGTATATTACAAGTTTCTCAAAATTCCTTTCATGTTCCACAGTAATTGTTACAAGAAAAGTTCATTCACTGTCAGGCACATGTATTTCATCACCCTTCGAGAATACACTGTCATAAACAGTTTGACAGAGGAAGAATCATTTGCAACTTTTTTTTATAGTGACAATAAGGAAGCTATAAAAAGAACCTAGCTGTGTTTCAGGGCAAATATGCTTTGGAGGAATATTATCACATCTCCTAGAGATTTCTCTCCCTATATCAATCATTGTCATGATGGGTAAAAAGACAAAGTCTGCCTCTGGTCACCTCATTAGTTCTTATTGCCCTGGGAAATACTTCTGGTAAAAGAAAAAGGAGTGTTCTTCTGCATTTTGGGTCTGATCAAAAGCCCACTGATTCCAAATGCATCAGAGCAGGCCTTTGCAGTGTTATGTCTAAATGAAACAAAATAATAGAAATATACTTGTATTAAGGCTGTAGGTACTGCCCAAATCTCTGTAAAAATCAGGGGGTAGCAAAAAAAAAAAAATATCAGAGTGAACATGTAATAACATACTATCAAGCCAGGGGACCAAGGCATTTTGGAATAAACAGTTTCTTAATTTAACTACTCATCAGGCCCACTGATGGTGGGACAAAGGAGGCAACTACTCCAGGGCCTGGTGATTCAAAAGGGCCTGGGGCATCCAGCCACCACCGCCGCTACTACTGTGGCATCGGCCGGTCTGTGCCCTTTAAATTGCTGCTGGAAGGCAGCACAGCACTAAGGGTTGGCAGGGGGTAGGGAGAGAAGTAGCGCACTCCAGATGGTGATGAAAGGCTAGCAGGGGGAGGCTAGCCCCTGCTTCACCCCTTCTGGAAGCACGGAGCTCTCCTCCCTTCTCCCCACTACATTGCCCAGGGACCTGGTATAACGAGGTATATCAACCCTGCACAATAAAGGCTGAGCCTAATCAGGCCCACCTGGCTGCAGAAACCCTGCCCCCATGACTCTGCTGCGCATGCTCAGACTGCAGCCTAGGTATAAAAGCCTGGAGGGAGGCTCAGTCTGGGCTGACTGCCAGAGAGGAAGGACCTCAGAGGGGAGCGCCAGACCTGCACCAGCCAGCTGATTGGAGGGAAAACAGCAGAGACCCGAGGGCCCGTTGGGATGTCTCTCCAGCCGTCAATGAGGGAGAAGCAGCCCCCAGGAAAGTAGTGGACCCGGTGAGCACCTGAGACTCCATCCCACTGGACCAGGTAGGAAGTGGCCCAGGGAGGGGACAGGAGCCGCCTCTCCTGCCCTGGAATCCTTGGCGTATTTCAGATGGATTCCCCACCAAGTGAGTGGTGAGTCCTCCTGCCACTCACAGGGCCCTGAGCCGGGACCTGGTGGAGTGGGGTGGGCCCGGGTCCCCCTACCGGGGGTGTAGACTCTTCCCGTGACTTTGTGTATTGACTCTGGCCAATGGGCCAGAAAGCCCTGCCTTAAGGGGCCAGCTTCGGACTTTGGGTATTGAAACTGGCCGGTGGGCCAGCGAGCCTGGCTATTTGACCAGTTCTAGTTCTGCAGCCCGTCAGGCCCTAGGGTCAGGGCTCAGCTACAGCCCGGGGTAGAGCGCACCGGGTGGATAGTAGACCTGAGAGGGGGGAAAGTAGGAGCCACCCTGTGACACACAGCAATTCTTCTGCTCCCACTGCCAATTATACTAGTATTTGAAGTTTTGGAGCCCTAAACTGTTTTTTCTTACTACTTTTTCCAGCATCTTACACAATAGATTCCTGATCACTTTGGGGAACCCTACATGCTATAAAAGGCCAGAATTTATACTAAATGTCAAAAGGCCAACAAGAAACATTGACTGTGATGTCTGAACTTTGTAATGTTGCATTAGGCACAAAGGTTCTAATTCATCAAGTCACATAAGAACATGCCTGCTCACAAGGACACTACTCACATCTTTAAAGTCTGGCATGTGCTTAAATAACTTATTGAATTAAAGCCAAATGGAAGGATCGTTAGGTGTGCCTTTCACCACCTTTAATTATCCTGCATGATCTCCATTTCTACCACGATTCACTCACATTAAAACTAAGCCATTGAAAAAGTACATTACCACTAAAAGCTGGCACATAATTTGCAAAATCTGAATTCTGATGCTGCAGAAGTTACACTTCCATATACACTGAAGAAGTAAGGTTAAATCATATCATGTAAAAATCCATCTCTTCATGCCTCCAGAGCCCTCAAACAGGAGTGCCATCCTCCTGCTGAGCTAGAGGCCAGAATACCACTTGCTAAATGAGCGCTGTTTCAATCTTCATCCCTCTCCTACTTCAACAGTTCTCAATCGGGCATTTGTGGCCCCTGGGGTTCACAAACAGGTTGCAAGATGTCCACCAAAGAGTGCTGGCATTAGACTTGCTGGGGCCCAGAGCTGAAGCTCAGGAGCAAAGCAGGGACTGAAATCCTGGCTACCCTGGAGCCCAGGATGGGATGAAGTCCTGTCTCCCTGGAGCTCCATAGCCTGGGGCTGAAGTGAAAGCTTGTGCAACTGAATTTTGCAGGGCCCTGCTTGCTATGCCCTAATGCCAGCCCTGGCTTTTATGTGCAGAAAAAGAGTTGTTGCTGCACTGGTGGGCTGTGGAATTTTTAGCAGCAGATATGGAAAGAAACCTTCACCCCACTATCTCCAATACCCCAGAATCCACCTGTGATGCAGGAGACATGGGAGAACAAGGCTCAGATCCCTGTCATACCTCACTCAGAGCAGGGATTTTAACCCAAAGCTCAAATATCCCTGGTGACTGCCCAACCCTCTGGACTTTAGGGTATTGCGGGATGGGTCTTGCAAGTCCTCCCGATGGAACTATTCCACTCTGCATAAATAAGTATTCACTGGTTTTGAGACTTAAACCCTGGCTGTCCACATTCCAAGTGAGTGTACTAAAAACTGTGATCTAGTCAGTCCTGGCTCCCTTTCTCTGCTTCTTCTGTGGGCTGTGCCCATCTATATGTTTTGTTAGTCTTTAAAGTGCTACCAGACGATTTGTTGTTTTTTTACAGTTTTCTGCCTCTTCTTTGTAAATCATTAAAATATTCATTGTTCCCAGACAGACTCCATGGCAGGTAGTTACTGTACTTGACTGGGAGGAAACTTGGGTTTTAGTAATTCTCTGCTGTGACTGGGCCCTCTCCACATTCCATTCAGTCTCCCACCACGTGCTTGCTTTCCTTCACCCACCCACTATTGGACTACAGCAGAGATGCTCTAGCTTCCTGAGTGCACATGTTCCCTTGGACTTCCCTTGCCCCATCATTTCCTCGGTCTGCGCTCAGTCTCCCAGCTCTCTCCCCTTGCAATTTGTTGCCTGTTCAGTTCCCCTCCTCTCTTCATTCGTTGTCACCCGCCTTCACTACCTCACATGGGCCCACTTCACATTTTGTTCCCTGCCTTGCCTGCCCCATTCAGCCCAGCCCCACTTGCCTCATATATCTGGACCCTCTCAGTTCTTGTGGTTGCCCGCACCATTTTGTTTCATCTACCATTCACTGTAACCTTCACTTACAGCTGCTCCCCACCCCATGTTGCTAGGGTCCCCCCACCACACTGCCTATTGTGTCCCATATCTGCCTTGCTTTATTTCATTAACCCCTCCACTTTTATTGCACCTTCCTCCACCACATGTAGCCTACTAGGGCGGAGCAGTTAAGTTCCATTTTCTCTACCCCCACCCTTCCCTTTAACATGTCTGTCTTCCCCTCTGGTAGCTATTCCAATTCCCTGCTGTCACCTCCCATCTACACAAAGCCTCACCTCTGGCACAGCTTGGCAAACCATCTATTTGGTGGCCTCTTCCATCTGGGGCAACTGGGTTAAATGCTCTGACTTGATGGCTAGGGATGGATGGCAGATGAGCTCTCTCCCACCTGAGCTCAGTACCATATGGTGAAGTGTGAGCCCACATACAGTGTCTGACCACATACAGTTCTGTCACTGATCCCTCCCTACTAGATAATTGTATTGCTTTAGACACCAAGGTGTCTGACCAGCTGTAAAGGTGGGCACAACAGCACTGGTACCTTTCTCTTTGGGGGAAGGTGCTAGTGGTCATCCATCTAGTCCTGTTCATGTTCAACACCCCTGGTCATCTCCAAAAACCCTGGTCAGACTCCAGAAGGAGATCCTAGAGTTCTTCTGGCCTGCAGTGTACTAAGTCTCTGTGGGTATCTTGAGTCTTCTCCTTGCAGGAGGACAGACAGGGTCTGGTCTATATCCACAGCCAGGGTCACACCTTTCCATCAGGAAGAGACTCCTTTACAGTGCAGGTGGTCTGGTATGGAGCATGCTGACACATCCCTTTCTCCACTGCCTCTGAGGGCTACAATATGAGCAACAGGTCTTACCTCTACCTGAAAGAAAAACTTCTCTTTTTCTGCACCTCCTGAAGTATGCACACCCCATTCATGACCCCACAAATGTGCAGGTATTTCCTAACTTTTGAGTGCTTGACTTTGAAACCTTAATATTCTTTTAATATAGCGTGTGCACACAAATGCAATTTACTAGGGTTCTTTTGTTCCTTTTTATAGAGAAGTGCATTGAAAAAAATCAGATTCAGACTTGTTGCCTCATACTGATGTCTATGTGGGTCATCAGCAGAGTTAAACTCTTTAGATCCAATGCACAAGATGTCTGC
This sequence comes from Pelochelys cantorii, assembly GCA_032595735.1. NCBI lineage: Eukaryota > Metazoa > Chordata > Testudines > Trionychidae > Pelochelys > Pelochelys cantorii. The sequence goes on from CM064326.1 coordinate 23,851,986, forward strand.
CAGTTGAGCTAACAGATTAACTGTTAGCAATAGCTGGTTGTCACCCTCTATGTGGACTGTCTAGAGAGGAATGTTTGCTGACAGCAGAACGATTTGACTCAATCTAGGGCTGCATTCCAGGCTGTGGAAGCAGTCTGCTCTAGTGGCCACACGCTCTTCTGCTCTATTCCTCTCAAACATGATCCTTTCTAACCCCTCCACTGCAATATGTCCCTGCCCAAGCCCCTATCTCGGCGTTTCAAAGTAGCAGCACCATGCAGAGCCCAGATGACCCCGGATTCTGGGGAAATGCTGCGCAGAACCCACGGTCAGCTGGGGAGTCCCCTGCTGACTCCAGGCGCCACCACCACATTTCAAAGCAGCAGCGCAGCATGGAGTCCGTTACCAGCATCCTCCTCTGTGTCCTCCGCTGACCCCAGGCTCCACGAGGGCGCTTCTGCGTTGAAATGCACAAGAGCCCCTGCTGGGGAATCTTGTACATTTCAAAGCTGGCCCCCACGCAGCCAGGAGCCAGCGGGACTTCCCACTAGCCTCGGGCTGCACACAGAGTTCCGCATTCCTTTTTTGAAATGCACAAGAGCCCCAGCGGTGGCTCTTATACATTTCAAAGGAGGAATGCAGAAGTGCCTATCGACTAGTTGAGTACTTGATGGAAATTCCATCGACTACTCGACTAGTAAATTAACTGCTAGTTAATATCCTTAGTCTGAAGCTTGCTTCCTTGGCTAGGGGAAGCATATAACCCACATGCTCCAGATTGTTTGTGCCCCTCCCTCCTCAGGATCATTGTCCCAATCCACTCCACCCCCCACCCATCACATCTCCCGGTCTGGTTCTTGTCCTCTCTGCATTTGAATCAGGCAGTTTCCTCTGCCATATTGTCTGAGATAAGCAGTGGGGGAGGGAAGCCATTAGAACACAGATTTTTTTTTTTTTTTTCCTGCTGGCAATTCAGGTGCCCAGACTCAGCACAACATGCAGCAATTCACAGTTATAATTGCAGGGAAAGCCCTCCTCAACTCCAGGTTTAAAGCATGCCCAGTGCAGACAGAATCTAAAATCTTTACTCAACATGTGCTAACTGTAATTTTTCAAAGGCCTACCATTTGGCCAAACTTGTGTATATTTTCATGGAGGCAGTAAAAGTTATGTCCCTGACACAAGGGCCACTCCCACCCTTGCCAGATTTCAAATTCCTTCTCTAAACCATGGGGACACTTGAGATTTTCACCAAAATTCTGTAACATGGGCAAACAGGCTCAGCCTTAGGGCAAGGACCATGCCTACAGGGCCCTATGCTGCCCGGCACCCACCAGCTACCTGCTCGCTTGCTGCTCTGCCTGGGAACCGCCTGGCCCAGCCAACCACAGCCTGCTGCCTTGGGCCCTGCAAACTCTTTGGCCAGACTTATGGGCAAAATAACATATTATAATATTCTCTAGCCTCATTCATGGAGATATCTGACCCATTTTGAATGCAATTTTCAGAGGATGGGGAAGGGGAGCAGAAACAGCCTAAGGCAGACACACAGGACAGAATTTTTTGCCCAGTTAACATTTGACACGGCTAGAAGCAACAGAAAAGAGAATCTATAATGAAGTGTCGGGCAACTTTAATAATAAGCTGTGCTATAAACTCTACTTATAATTAACATTCATAGAAAAAATGAACTTCTAAACTGTTGCCCATTTAAGGTTTGGGAATTTATTTGTTTCATGCTTTGTTTATAATTATCAAGCTCATTAACAACTGCTTTTCTGACATGATCGATGGTTTGGTGTTAAAATGGGCCTATTTATTCACAGGTGATTGAACGTTCATATATTACAGAGTTATAGCTATAATTAACGTATAGATTCTTGTTGTAAGTAGATGCATCAAAAAGTATTCCTACTAGACTGTCACTGAATTTCAATGAATGCAGATTTTAATGACATTTTGTAATTTTGAATAAGCCGTTGCAAAAATAAAATGAGCAAGGGCATTATACAGCTGTATGCTATATGGTATTAGGATTTCTATTCAAGTGCAAGAAATACAAATGGTAGTACATTCAACATTTGGATAAATTTAAAAATTTTGGAACGGTGAAATGAAGAATTATAAAGCTTTGCAAAATTTTAACAATAACCTAATTCTTGGTCCTTTGCTTACCTGTAATGAATGCACTTTTTCTGAAATTACAGTAACTTTTACTAGGTTTGTCAATTTGTCTGTTTGACTATCACAATTTTGAACTAAAAATATAAACATGTCCTAGGGGGCCAAGTTTTGAACTCCACTGGGTTTACACAGTCCTTATTTTCCGAAGTGGGAAAAAAGTGGATCAGAAATAAGATGTTAACTATTTAGTTAGGACCAAACCAGAACAATACTACTTCAGTATTGCCACTTTAAATTTGCTTGTGTTTTCTTTACTTATACACATTGCACAATATATCTGTGCTTGTTTTCTTTTGTGTGTGTTTGTTTTCTGCACTCTCCTCCATTATAGTTTGGTTCTCTATACTGAGATGAAAAAACATTTATTTCATACCCTGGTACCACTGCTCATTTTTAAGTTTTCCGTCAGGTTGTAATGAAGGATACAGTTTGCTTGGGTAGAGAACCTGCAGGAAGCAGCTTTGCACCCAAAAATTATTCCAGTCTGAGAGATGTATACAATAAGAATTGATTCTGTAATTAGATCAGTCTTGGGAAAATACATTTCATGTGGTGCTGCTCTTTCTAGAATCTGAGCCTATCACCATTGTTGTTGGTTAAGAACACACAGTAACCTCTGAACAACTCCGCAGAATGGGAGAAGGCTAAACTGAGCATTAATATTTCTATTTCTAAAATATAAAATCACATTCTTACTAGTTAAAAGTTAAATTATGATTGTTTATCTGACAAATGCCCACCTCATGCTAGGTGCTATATAGACACAAGCTAAAATTATTCTAGTCTAAAAAGAAATACAGAAATAGATGAAGGATTGAAATAATCCTTTCTTGTGCTAGAAATTCTGACACAAATTTTACTTAAAGTATACTGAAATTTCTTCAGGAAAAAAAAGTCCCCAAACAACAAAACCTATTATTATTATTATTAGTGATATTTGCTGATCTGCAAATAAAACTCTTCAAGTTTTACAGCTGTACTTTGAAAAGGGAAAGTCACAATGAACCCACAATATTTTTTCAAAAAGTTAGTTTTGGTTAGTTAAAAATTTTGCTTTAGAAAAATCTTTAGAAAAATTAGTACCTTTCACTGTATACCACCTCACTATATTAACTTCCCTGAGTTGTGCAACTGGAAAAGATTTAAACCACATAATCCATTTAGTCTCTATAAAAATAGATACAACTTACATTAAGAAACATTCTGTGCATATATTTGACTAATATTTTATATCTGACACAGTGAAGAGAATTTTTCTAGGGGAGGAAGTCAAGATAGATCATGCTGCAATTTCAGCTGCTTACAAAAGAGGGAAAAAATGTCATACTCACATAGGGAATCGTGTCCAAGGTGTCTGTGTTGACGATTATAGGGGCAGGACTAGCCTGAGAGAAAAAGGAAAAAGGGAAAACAATTTAAATACTTGAATACTTATTGAATATTGAAATCACAGTAATGTGAAATTCAGAGCTAGACCCCTTACCTCCCACTGAACTCACGGGCTACGTCTACACTGCGGGCTTTTGCATAAAACAGTTCTTGTGCAGGAGTTCTTGCGCAAAAGATCTTGTGCAAGAGAGTGTCCACACTGCCATGTGCTTTTGTGCAAGAGCGTCCATGGCAGTGTGGACGCTCTCTTGCTCAAGAAAGCACTGATGGCCATTTTAGCCATAGGGGTTTCCTGCGCAAGAAACCCCTGTTGCCCATCCACACTGCCTTCTTGCACAAGAGCTCTTGTGCAAGAGGGCTTATTCCTCATGGGGAAAGGACTAACTCTTGCACAAGAAGCCCTCTGTTCCGACGTCTTACTGTAAATTTACTTGCGCAAGAACGCATGTGCAGTGTAGATGCTCCAAGTTTTTGTGCAAGAACAGCTGTTCTTGCGCAAAAAGCCTGCAGTGTAGATGTAGCCACAACGAATAAAAATGTGTGCCTTGGATCTTGTTGAATTCATTGGTATTTGAGGTCAGTGGGAAGTACTCAGTACTTTGCAGGATTGGGCCCTTAGAGCAATATACCTGCTAGTCTTTTTCATCCATGGGAATTTTGGATCCAGATAGGTTCACTTTAAAATCTGGATCAGGTTTGCAAAGATTCAGGAATTTTTCAAATAGCCCATGCCCAGTTTAAAGTTCCTGATGGACCCATAGCCAGGGAAGTTTCAAGCAGTTTCTAGGTTCACTAGAAGCACTGAGCATACTTCTGTCATCAAATAACTCTTTAGTGTTAGCATTTCACAGCCCAGGAAGCAGCAAACCCCTCCCCACGGGGAAAAAAAAAAAAGGGACATTGATGCCATAATTTGAGTGCTTTCATGTAGCCACATGATTTCTAGCCTTTCAATGTCATGATGTAGAAGAATAACTTCCATCTAAAGAGAAATTATAGGTTATATGCAACCACACTTACATTTGCTAAAATTATTGCACTTTATACAATTGTCCAATCACAGAGAATACACAGAGAAGACACATATTTGGATACTCTGAAGTTGGTGCAATTTAGCTGATGACCTGTCTTCATCTATTACAGTATTGTATGGTTTGCTGTTAAACACTTTCTAAACATCAGAAAAGAAGGCAATCTCTGTACCTACCTTACATCCAGGTATCTTCACCGGTCCTTGGTAGTTTTAGGTAGCTTTATCATATACAAGTTTCAGAATCTTTTTTGTTTAGATAGGCCATGATTTATAGGAAAGATTTATAATGTGTAACTGTTTCATTTAAAAATACAGACTTTCCACGTCACTTTAGCTTTCATGAATGTTCACTATCTCTTCAGTATCTATTCTTTTGTTTATATTACAGATAGAATGAAGATGCTTTAAAAAAAATAAGTCTCTCTCTGTGACCCTTCAGATTTCATTTCAATCCTGGTTTTACTTCTCTGCTACTGGAAATTAATCAGCAGCCATCTCATCATTTCTCCACTCTTTCAGGTAACTCAGGTCCCTAATTACAAAAATTGCAGCAAGTGTACTCATTTTTCAGACAGTTCTTTTCAGAAGTTTTTCAGCAGGAAAAAATTACAAGTGATGAAGAAGCATGTAGAGACAATATAAAATAAGATTGGTTAAGGACTTGGAATTTCTTTGAAGAACTCCTCAACTGCACCTGTAATCATGTAACCTTGACTGACAATGGAACATGTCCAAACATTAAGCTTGCCTTCAGGCAAGAAACGATGTTGTTTTAAGAACTATAGACAATTTTCTTGGGATTATAGGAAGACCTAGAGAGCCTCCCCTGATGGTGGCATGGTGGGCTTGGCCAGGCTGAGGCAGCCATGGGCGGTGGCTGCTGTGCTCGTGCTGGAGCACCCTCTGCCCACAGTGCAGTGGGGTTTGCCAGGTTTACAGATTAACCGGTAAGCATCACCATCTAGCAGCTACTCCTACATGGGGGTCCCAGAGAGCCTCCATGCACTGCTGCCTGCAAGCACCACCCCCAGAGCTTCCACGTGCAGAGTTAATGCTCAGAGTGGGAGAAGCACATGGAAACCCCGTCCCCTCTCCCTGGCACTGCAAGGAGGTTGCCAGCTGCTTCCAGAAAACGTGTGCAAGGTAGGCAAGCAGGAAGTCTATCTTAGCCCTGCTGTGCTGTTACTGGTTGCCCCATCTAAAAAATTATGTATTAGAACTGGGAAAAGTACAGAGAAGGGCAACACAAATAATTAGAAGTATGGAACAGCTTCCATAGGAGGAGAGATTAAAAGACTGCTCATCTTGGAGATGAAACAACTAAGAGGGGATATGACAGAGATATACAAGATCAGGAATGGTGTGGTGAAAGCGATTTATTTACCCCTTCACACAATACAAGAATCGGGGGGGGGGTCACCTAATCAAAAGTAATCTAAGTAATAAGAAGAAGATTCCAAACAACCACAGGAAGTACATTTTACACAATGTCTTCCAGCCCTGGAACTCATTGCCAGGGGATGTTGTGAATGCCACAAATACTACTAGGTTAAAAAAAAAGAATTGGATAAGTTCATGGAAGGAATGGCTATGAGCAAAGTTAGTCATGGATGCACCCCATGCTCTTGTCCCTAAACTTCTGACTGCCAGAACCTGAACTGGATGACTGGGAAAGCATCACATGACTGTTCCAAATCTGGACACTTCAGAAAAATCTGGGACTCATACCCATTAGCTATAAACACCATCAATATTCCTTATTCAGGTCCACTTTCAACACAGATAAGATCTACTTAAGAGTTTCATCTGTCACACTTCTCCCACATGCTCATGGATGTCATTCTTCATGAAAATTTTCTGGCAGTGGTAGCCCAGCACTTAAAAAGATTTGATATCTGTTTCAATGAGTATATAATCTCTTCAAGTAAACTAGTGCAAGATTTCTAATGACTAGTCGGAACATGTGTAACACCCACAAATGCTTTAATGACCTCTGTATTCAGAAAATCACGGTCTTTCTGTTCCTAATAGAACCTACCCAAAAAAGGAAAAGAGGCTTAGCTTTTGCTTTTCTTTTTCAATACCTAAATTACTTTTCAGAGGATACTGGTGTATTATGTTCCAGATAACTACTTAAATTGAAAAAACTAGTGATTAATGATATAGGAACATCAACACAGGCAACAATGGCAGCAAACTCAAGATATTCTGTAGGAGAGGTACCAGCTATAGTGACATTCAAAATGTGCAATTATAAAATAGAACAAACCTTTTCTGCTTCCATGTTATAGGAGAGCACTCTCTAAACACCCCATGAAGGGAATTGCTGGGACTATCATCTGATTTTTCATGAATAATTCTAGTGAGATTCCTTACATGATCTAGCTCAAATTATTTTCATCTGTGAAACAAAAGCTTATCGATGTTTTTCACACACAAAGATATACTACCAAAGTTCTTGCAAGCATAAGTAGGCCTATGGATGCTTACACTATGAGTAAGCCACAGAAGTTAAAATGGCATTACTTACAGTGAATATGCACTATGCCTGACCTTAGACAGCTTTTGAAATACAGTACTGGACTAAAAGATTGATAGTAGAACTGGGACTAAGAACGAAACTGGTTGGTATGTATATTGCGCATATATATATATATACATATATATTCAGTTTCTAAGTAGACTTTTTATTAAATAGAATGCTGAGTAAGAGCACTAGTGCCTATATTTCATGTTACCCATGCATGTTTCAGAGTTTTGTGTGAACAATGCTTAAATTTAGCAGAGAAGAAACAAGGAAGAATGATGACATTTCTGGCATCTGCATACAGGACGAGTGAATACACAAGTCTCAGAGCCAGCAAATCACTGAGATGAATGGTACTTTTCACCTCTCAATTTTATTGCTTCGGGCTGTTTGAAGCCTCAGAAAAACAACACTGCATTAGTTTAAACTCAATTCAATTTTTCAAGGTTTTTCTCAGAACTATAAGAGATGAAATCAGAAGTAAATACTGTAGGAAACAGTGAGAGAAGATGCAAGCAAGTGCATGCACACTACCACATGCACAATTCTAATTTAAATATACAGGGCATCCCCACTATAAGTTTCCCCGATATACATTCATTCTGCACTAAAGTCATTGATGGTTTTAAGAACTGATGCGTTATAAGTCCTCCCATTCCCTTCTCTTAAGACATGCCCCCCCAAAAAATTGTGCAAACGGAAGTCAGCTGTGGAAACAAATTTCCCCACTTTAAGTTGTTTCACTATAAGTCCAATTTTTTTGGAACTTATCTTGGACTTCTAGGGTATGTCTAGACCACATCCCTCTTTCGACAGAGGTATATAGATTAGGCACTTCGAACTTGCAAATGAAGCCGGGATTTGAATTTCCTGCACTTCATTTGCATAATCGCGTCATGGCGCTCTTTCAAAAAAGCGCTATTTCGAAAGTAAAATGGCAGTCTAGAGGCGGTTCTTTCGAAAAGGGAAGGCTTTTTTGAAAGATCCTGTAAACCTCAAAAAATGAGGGTTTACAGGAGGTTTACAGGAAGCCCCACGCTCTCTCCTGGGCTCTTGCTACAGTTCAAAAGCAGAGGTGCCCTTGTAGACTATCCGAATAGTCGATGGAAATCCCATCAACTATTTGATTAGTTAATTAATCTAAATTTTACATCCCTATTCCTGACCGTTGAGACATTAATCTTTTCCTCTAAAATCTCCACCATATGCCAGCTACTTGTCCTGTACCTTCTCTGAGTACTGGCCATGTTTATGAATTAATGTTACTCTGAACAATTAGAAACTGTGCACACCAATTTGTGACCCAGTGAAAATGCTCCCAGTCCTTGTGCCCAGAGAGTGTATATTGCAAAAGCACAGAGAATGTGAAACTGCTCTCTGGCAATGGAAATGTAGGGTTAGGTATTACTGCAGATGTTAGTAATACCTAGGTATTACTGCAGATGGAAGGTCAGAAATTACTAGCAATCAGAGGCCAGAAATCAGGGCTAAGGTCTGCACAATGTGGAAAGTTAACTCCGGGGTAGAAAGGAAATACCAGGTCTATGCAACATTTAAGTACTCACAATAAGGCTTTAGTGTACACTACAACATTTTGTCACCAAAACCTGCCTTTTGATGACAAAACACACTGCAATGGGACTTCTGGGAAATGGGAAAAACACCCAGCTTCAACAACATAAAATGTCCACGCCCTACAAAAGACTTTTTTCTTTTCCCCTCCCTTTATTGTCAACAAAGCCAGGGCAGACTCTGCTGTTTGTTTTGTGCACAGAACTGGCTTCCATGAGTATCCCACAATGCCTGCCCTGATGGCTCTGCTGAGCTATGATCTCTGCTACCCTGCAGACATGCGCCCCTTCCCTTTCAGAGCTCCAGGATGTGTCTGACAGCTGACTGAGCTGCTCCTTTGGGGGAGCAAACAAAGAGCAAATCATTGGAGTGCTCCTGTTCTTCCCTGCACTAGGGAGCAGAGAGGGGGAACAGGCTAGTATGCTGATTTGACATTCCTCAGCACAGAGGGCTCACAAACTTACTCATGATGCAGCTTCCAGCAGCTGAAGAGGCTGCAGAAGACCTAAGGGGAAATCCCAAGATGCTCAGAGATCAGATTGCCTTCTCACAACACATTGCTCATACTTCCAATGATGGTGCCCCCTGTGTGCACATGATGTGTCGAAAGAGTGAGCAAGTGTGAACACCCTTTTGGTGATTTTTGTTTTGTCAACTTTTGGTGTGGACATTGCAGTTCCAATGGAGGTATAGGCTTTTCACGCTAGTTCATGGTTTCTCCATTGGTTGTTAGAGCCAGAATTGGGCAAAATAGGTTTTAAGCAGGATGCCTATGGACAATGCCTTGCAGATTTGATAATACTTCTGATATGCTTGTATATATATAAATATATAAAATATATGCATTTTATGTTCACTTGCTGAAAACTGTGAGATTCTTAACAATTAGAGGCACCAATTCAGAGCTATTTCCAAATCTGCCCCATCATTGTAAGATAGCAAATTATGTCTCATAGGAAGAAATTCATTTGAGAAATAATTAAAGCACCCACATATCTTAAATTAATATGCAGTTATAGGGAAAATATCAAAATATAAGCACTAACTTGTCTTCTACTGCATCATCACTGCCAAATACCACGGAATTAGTAAAATTTTCAAGTTTATGTTGTATTGCAGCTCATCTGGAATCTGCAACTTGTTAATGCAATACTTCATGACTGAAAATCACAATCTAACTTAAGTTTATCAGAAAACTCCAATTGACTTCAGTGGAAACAGGATTTCATTCCTTTTTCTATTCTCTATGGATTTTATTTCAGTTTACTTTTTATTTCCTTATTAAATATCTTCTCTTAGGGTATGTCTACACTAGCCCCCTAGTTCGAACTAGGGAGGCTAATGTAGGCATTCGAAGTTGCAAATCAAGCCCGGGATTTAAATATCCCGCGCTTGATTTGCATCTTCCCAGCCGGTCGCCATTTTTGAAATTTACAAATCCGGACTAACTGCCCGCGTCTACACGTGGCAGGGATCCGGTAGTTCGAAATAAAGCCCTAAATCGAACTACCTGTTAAACCTCATTCCGGGAGGAATAACAGGTAGTTCGAACTAGGGCTTTATTTCGAACTACCGGGTCCCTGCCGCGTGTAGATGCGGGCAGTTAGTCCGGACTTGTAAATTTCAAAAATGGTGACCAGCCGGGAAGATGCAAATCAAGTGCGGGATATTTAAATCCTGGGCTTGATTTGCAACTTTGAATGCCTACATTAGCCTCCCTAGTTCGAACTAGGGGGCTAGTGTAGACATACCCTTAGAGTTTGAGTCTTTCATATTTACTGATTCCGTAGAAATTATATCAAGGTTATAAACAAAAATAAGTTTCAAATCATGCACTCATTTTTAAGTCATTCAGTATGTGGATGAAATACAAGTGCATTAATCAGCCTTGCAGTGAATGAAGATAAAAAGTGCTTCTGACTGAAGGAACTTTCGCTCCTCTTCCCATCATTCTACTCATGTCATCTCTTCAAAATCAAAGGCTGTATTACCCATACCATTACCTTTTTTCTGGTAATCTTTAAAAGTAATGGTATACAAGGCATACACAAACAATAATCCAACATACTACCTGGCTGTATTTTTCACAGCCTGAAGCACCTGAAGATTAAGTGTCACTTTATTCTTTTACTAACAGGAATTTCATTGGGATGAAAAAAATAATTAGATTAAAATCGAGGTTGAACAATATACAAAAGGAAATGCAAATTTAGAAGTGAAATAGAAAATGATTTGGACCGAATTGGGATTTATCATAAAGGATTTATTACAATATAATAGAATTCCAAAGGATAAAACATATCTGCTTTCAATATCCAATCAGTTACATTATACTTCATACATAGCAAACCAGAAATAATATAACTGAACAAGTGCCAGTTAAAGCTGATTTGTACTTGGCATTAGTGCAAACTTTAGATGAGGGCGGGGAGTCTGCAGCTCAGGGCCCAGATACGGCTACTTCATAATATCGGTCCTGCAGCAAGCCTCCGTGCCATGGCCTGGCACCCCGCTACAGAGCTGGAGCCACAAGCAGCAGCTTGTTAGCATGTCCCTGAAGCCCCTACACAGAGAGGCAATCAGGGAAGCTTCATGTGCTGCCTCCATCCCCAGCACTACTTCCCCAGCTCCCATCCTGCCCCCTCTGTCTAGCAGCCACTTCTGCAAAGACTGCAGAGCCAGGGTGAGCAGGCGAGAAGCCTGCCTTAGACCTGCTGCACTGTCGATAGGAAACTGCCTGAGATAAACACCATCTGGCCAGAGTCCATACCTCCAGCCCCTGCCCCAGATTGGAAGCTCCTCCCAAGTCCTGACTCCTCCCAGATTTCACACTCCCACCCACACACCAGCTGTGAATCCCCTTCCACACCCAAACTCCTCCCCGGAGCCAACACCCCAAATCCCCTTCTGCATCCCAACACCATCCCATTGCTGGTGCCATCCTGGAATCCCCACTCCTGGCTCAATCCCAAACCCACTCCCCTGCCCCAGCCCTGAGCCCCTTCCCATACTCCAAATGCTTTGGTCCCAGCCCAGAGTCCCCTCCTGCACTCCAAACACCCCAAGTTCCACCCCAGAGCCCACACCACCAGCCGGAACCCTTACCTCCTCCCAAACCTCAAGCCTCTGCTCCAGCCCAGATCCCCCTCTTACACTCTGAACCTCTCATTTCTGCCCCCACCCCAGAGCCTAGGGAAATCCCTAAGCTTCCATGCTCCCCATAGGGTCGTGTGTGGTCCCCGAGTGATATTTTCTGGGGCTCTATGGCTCCAACAGGAAAAAAAAAAGGGTTCCCCATGCATGCTTTAGAGATAGGGTTGCCAGGTGTCCGGTATTCACCCGGACAGTCCAATATTTTCGCCTCCTGTCCGGTAAAAAAATTCAGAGAATACCGGACACCTGAGATGTCTGGTATTTTCTGAATTTTTCCCAGGCCAGGAGGCAAAAATGCCGGGCACCTGGCAACCCTACAAACACTCAGCACCCAGCCTCCTCCCTCCCCCCGCCCCCGAGCCCTCCTCTGGCCCCCAACACCCCCAGCCCGCTGACCCAGCCCCCATGCTTACCTGGTTCCCCAAGGCTGCCAGAACAAAATGGCTTCCGGCCAAAAGACCTAGGGTAAGCAATGCTTCCCCTGGGTCTTAGTGCTCAACCGCTCCCCTGTTCCTATCCCTGCACTCACTCTTAAAGGGGACATGCTGTTTTAATGCTGGGGGTTTTTTTTTTGGCTTAAGTCCTTGGAGTCCTTTTTTTTGCTCAACAACTTTGTTCTCCCCCCCCCCCTTTTTTTCCCCCTTCAACAGATTTTTTTCCCGGTGTTTTTTTTTGGGGGGGAGGGGTTCAGTATTTTTCTTTCAACCATCTGGCAACCCTATTTAGAGAATAGAACTTTTTTCAAGTCAACACAAGTGGTACAATATCTAAGAAAGCAAATTTAAGGGAAGAAATCAGAATGAGGAAGAAGGTGGCATACTTTTACAATAGAAAACAAGTTATAAAGTTTCCCAGGCAAAAGAATAAGTAGTATGGAGCTAATTTCAGGAATAAGCAGTACAAGGCAGCCAGCAAGAAAAAAGCTGAGGTATGTACGTCCATAAGAAAGGTCATTTTAACTCCTTCTCCCAGCTAACTGTATAGATGTAAGGCAATTTTACAACACGCCTTTCACTTAACATACTGAATGGATATTTAAGACAAAATAATAGGCAGCTAATGGAAGGTAGCTAACGTGACACCAATATTTAAAAATGGCTCTAGAGGCAATCCCGGCAATTACAGACGGGTAAGTCTAACTTCAGTACCGGGCAAATTAGTTGAAACAATACTAAAGAATAAAATTGTGAGGCACGTAGAAGAACATAATTTGTTGGACAAAAGTCAACATGGTTTCTGTAAAGGGAAATCATGTCTTACTAATCTATTAGAGTTCTTTGAAGGGGTTAACAAACATGCAGACAAGGGGGATCCAGTAGATATAGTATACTTAGATTTTCAGAAAGCCTTTGACAAGGTCCCTCACCAAAGGCTCTTGTGTAAATTACATTGCCATGGGATAAGAGGGAAGGTCCTTTCATGGACTGAGAACTGGTTAAAAGACAGGCAATAAAGGGTAGGAATAAATGGTAAATTTTCAGAATGGAGAGGGGTAACTAGTGGTGTCCCCTAAGGGTCAGTCCTAGGACCAATCCTGTTCAACTTATTCATAAATGATCTGGAGAAAGGGGTAAGCAGTGAGGTGGTAAAGTTTGCAGATGATACCAAACTGTTTAGGATAGTCAAGACAGAAGCAGATTGTGAGGGACTCCAAAAAGATCTCACCAAACTGAGTGATTGGGCAACAAAATGGCAAATGAAATTTAATGTGGATAAGTGTAAAGTAATGCGCATTGGGAAAAATAACCCCAACTATACGTACAGTATGATGGGGGCTAATTTGGCTATGACAAATCAGGAAAGAGATCGTGGATAGTTTCCTGAAAACTTCCACACAGTGTGCAGCGGCGGTCAAAAAGGCAAATAGGATGCTCGGAATTATTAAGAAAGGGACAGAAAATAAGACAGAGAATATCTTACTGCCCCTGTATAAAACTATGGTACGCCCACATCTTGAATGCTGTGTACAGATGTGGTCTCCTCACCTCAAAAAAGATATTTTGGCCTTGGAAAGGGTTCAGAAAAGGGCAACTAAAATGATTAGGGGTTTGGAACGTGTCCCATACGAAGAGAGGTTAAAACAACTGGGACTTTTCAGTTTAGAAAAGAGGAGACTGAGGGGGGATATGATAGAGGTATATAAAATCATGAGTGGTGTGGAGAGGGCGAATAAAGAAAAGTTACTTATTAGTTCCCATAATAGAAGAACTAGAGGACACCAAATGAAGTTAATGGGTAGCAGGTTTAAAACTAATAAAAGAAAGTTCTTCTTCACACAGTGTGTAGTCAACCTGTGGAACTCCTTTCCAGAGGAGGCTGTGAAGGCTAGGACTATAACAGAGTTTAAAGAGAAGCTAGATAATTTCATGGAGGTTAGGTCCATAAAAGACTATTAGGCAGGGGATAGAAATGGTGTCCCTGGCCTCTGTTTGTCAGAGGCTGGAGAAGGATGGCAGGAGACAAATTGCTTGATCATTGTCTTCAGTCCACCCTCTCTGGGACACCTGATGTTGGCCATTGTCGGCAGACAGGCTACTGGGCTAGATGGACCTTTGGTCTGACCCAGTACGGCCGTTCTTATGTTCTTATGGCAACAAATGAAATTATTAAGCATGAACTTAAAATATCAAAGTCAAGCTGCCCTGGACTGGAGCAAATAGAAAGTAAAAGTACATTTATTTTATGGTTAGTGCCCAGTGAGCTGCCGGCTGCACTTTATAGGAGTCAGGGCTGCAGGCGGCCCCCAGGTCAGTTGCCTCATTTGCCTCCCCCCCTGCCATTGGTGGGCCTCAGTAGGATTGCCAACTGTTTAATCATGCAAACTCAAAGACCCTTGCTCTGTCCCCTGTCATGCCCCTTTCCTGAAGCCACGCCCCTGTCCCACTACTTCTCTGAGGCCCCGCCCCTTACTCACTCCATCCTCCCACCCCCTGTCACTCACTCTCCCCAGCCTTACTCAGTTTCACCAGACTGCAGCAGGGTGTTGGGGTACAGGATGGGGTGCAAGGTGAAGGCTCTGGGAGAGAGTTTGGGTGTGGGGGATGAAGGGTTGAGCTCTGGGAGGAAGTTGAGGTGTGGGTGCTAGGCTGCAGCAGGGAGTTAGGGTGCAGGAGAGGGTGTGGGGTTGGGCTCTGGGAGGGAGTTTTGGAGCAAGCTTTGGCCTAGGGCAGGTTTTGGGGTGTGGGAGACAGCAGGGGGCGGTGCTTACCTTGGGCGGCTGCTAAAAACACACCCCTTTGGTAGCAGCTCTTTGATGGAGGACACAGGGGGGTTCTGCACACTGCTGCCCTCAGGCACTCCATCTGCAGTTTCCTTTCAATGCAGTTCCCAGCCAATGGGAGCTGCAGAGTTAGCACTCAGGATGGAGGCAGTGTACAGAAATACCTCTCCCAGGGGCCAAAGAGACATACCAGTCACTTCCAGGAGCAGCATAAAGCAAAGGCAGAAAGACTCCCTTCTCCCTGTTGCACTGCCATGGTGGTGGCCAGGCTCCCTGGTTCCTTTTAAATCGCCCACGACCCTGCATTTGACCTCCCCTCATCAGTGCGCCTGATGAAGAATTTTTGAAAATTCATAGTCATCCTCAGGATAAACAGCAAAGAGCCAGACAGCACTGTCTTCAACAAGATTTTAACACCACGGGCAATGTGGTATTGGTTTTACACAAAGCAAATATACAGCTAGAAGAAAAAGGAGATACAGTGTGAAGAGTGTCTATGACAGCCGTGGCCAAACCGCAGCTCGCGAGACACATGCGGCTCTTGCCCCCCAAAAGTGCGACTCGCAAAGCCGCTCCTGCACCCTCCCCCACAGCTCCCGCCACCCTGCTTGCTTCCCCCCTGGTCCCTGGCTTCCCTGTGCTTACCGGGTCGGAGCTGCAGGGTTTTAAAAATGGTGCCCAAGATGGCAGTTGTCTTAAAGGGGCAGCCTCCTTTTTTTAAAAAAAATTTTGCTCAACAATTCTGTTCTGGGGGGGCTTGAGAATTCTGGTGCGGCTCTTAGTTTTTCTGCCGCTGTTTTGGCTCTCTTTGTTAAATGGGTTGGCCACCCCTGGTCTATGATAAGTGGAAATACATCTAATTAAAATCATGCCAGACCATGGATTTTGCCAGACCAGAGAGGTTCAACCTGTAGTACAGCAGAAAAATATCCAGGGGTTATAGTGGATCACAAATTGAATATCAGCAAACAATGTGATGCAGCTGGAAAAAAGCTAACATAATTCTGGGATGTATTAAACAGGAATCTGGTATGTAAGCCCTGGAGATAATTCTCTTACTACTTGGTATTGTTGAGGCCTCGGCTCAAAAACCATGCCTTGGATAGTGTTCAGAGGACAGCTAAAAATGACAAAAGGTTTAGAAAATGTGACTGGTGAGGACAGATTAAAAAAAAAACCTGTTTCATTCATGTTCAGTCTTGAGAAAAGAACTCTGCAGGGAGAACCTGATAACAGTCTTCAAATACATTAAGACCTGTAATACAGAGAACTGTGATCAATTGTTCTCCATGTTTGCTGAAGGCAAGATAGGTAGTAATAGGCTTAATCTGAAGGAAGGGATATTTAGGTTGGATATTAGGAAAAACTTTATAACTAGAAGAATATTTAAGCATTGGAACAGACTTCCAAGAGAGGCTATGGAATCTCAGTCTTTGGAGGTAGTTAAGAACTCATTAGACAAATATCTTTCAGGGATAGTTTCAGTGTAGCTGGTCCTGTCTCAGTGTAGGAGGCTGAGACTAGGTAATCTTTCAAGTCCTTTCCAGTCCTACATTTCTAAGATTCAAAGTTTCCAGGAGATGAAGAAATGCTGTTCAGCAAAGGAAAATTTAGGCTAAAAAATCAAGGTAAATAAGGCATGCATTTTTAAAAGTAAACTTGATTAATCATTCAAACAATCTACCATGGAAAGTCCGGGATTCTCAGTTTGTTGAGGTCTGCAGATCTAAAGGATAACCTAAAATTATACTATCTTGCATTGCATAGGGATCTGTATAGTGTGAACTCATTAATATGGCTGCCCTCCCTCAATATGGAGAGATTTGTGTTAAACCAAACTGAGATTTTTTTTTCCCCAGACACTTCAGTCAAAGTCGCACTGTTTAGAATGAAACAAACAACTTTGTTAAAAAACAGATTTTAAGTGATAATAAGTGATAGCAAACAGATCAAAGCAGATTACTTAATAAATAAACAAAACTGCAAACTAAGCCTCACTACTAGAAAAACAGGATATGAATTAGCAAGTTTTCACCCTGGATGATGATACAAGCAGGTTTGCAGATTCTTAAGGAACAAGCTGCATTTGCTGTGCAGTTTGGGCCTCCTTGTTCTAAGTCCTTTTTTCTGAGGGGCTTCTCTCAGGTGATGTGTTGTGGGGGGAGAGAGAAGAACATATGATGTCATTGCTTGCTTTAACTAGCTTTAGCATGCAGCAGGAACCCTTTGTTCCAAAAACAGTTCCCACGCCAGTTTGTGGAAAAATACAGTCACTCAAACTGGAGTCTATTGACAGTTGCATTAAGATACAAAACCAGGGATGTTCTGTAATCTAATATGGTTCTAATAAAGCTATCGGGCAAGACCGGGGATTTTGCACACAGTAAATATTTAACATACACATGCAAATATGTGATATGAAGAGCATTTAAAGTTATCCCTTACACACACACAAACACAGAGCAATAATGATATCTCACTGTCACTTTACTGAACAATGAGTGTGATAATCACAAAGTTTTAAAAGCCTTAAATAGTCAGAATTGATTTACCTAGAGCTATCAGACACGTTTGCAAATCAATCAGAGGAACTTCAAAGGTTTCAATAACCTATGATACATTTACATGATCCCCAAACTACACAGGAAAATTAAATACTTCTTAACTGCAAAGCAGCATCCTGCCAACATATGACAAGAATGTCTCCCCTGAACATCCCTGTGTAAAATGATGATGTTTGAGATTATAAAAAATAGATGCATGAAGGAATTTTCAAAAGCAAGCTTTTTTTCCTAGCAAGAAGGGCTTTGTTGATAAAATGTGGGAGTCACGTGTTATGATCTGTATTCTTAACTCTGCACAGGCTTTCTGAAAATAGGTGAAAAGAGGCACTAAGTGCCTGGCTGGGAGTCTAGCGAGGGGAACAGTGTGCAGGGGGAGGAGGAGGAAATGGTAATGACTGGAGCCAGTGAAGAGTAGGAGGCAAAGAACATAGGAAATACTAATGTTAGCAGAAGACAGCATCTTCAGGGAACAGCAGATGGGATGAGGGGAAAATCAACAGCCTATGAAATAAAAAACACCCCACTGTTCCCATGGTGGTGGGAACTTTGACACTAAGGTCTGTCAATTACAGCATAAGCCACATGTCCACTTAAACACAAGAGTCTAAGTTTGTGCTGTTATCAGTCCATCACATCTCCAAACACCTAATATGCTTATCCATTAATTCAACTCAGCACTCAACTGAGTTGAATTAATGTAGTTATACACATCTGCAGGATACTGCTCAAATATCTGTCACAACAGGTAGGAGCTCTGCATCTTGACCACTGTTGCACCTATTATACCCTATTCTAAAGGCACCTTGTTCAGGAAAATAATAAATGGGAAGAAAAGGGGCATGGCTATCTCACTCTTCCTCCAACACATTTTATCCTGCCCACCAGAAAAGACCATTTCCTGCCCCATATGGGAAAATAAATATTTTCACTATACTTAATGTATATGTTTTCTCACCCAGGAAGTCACCAACTCTTCTCTAAAGACCATGATCATCAAGATTAAATGTAACATGAATTCCCAGTCAGCTTACCGATCCAAAAAGAAGCCCAACTACAAGTGTAATCAATAATTAATATTCTACAGAACTTAGAGACTCTTTGATATAAAAACAAATAGCAGTATAAAAATAAAGAAGTACAATTTTCCTTACCAGGACAAAAGAGTGATGTGACTCTCGTTCACGTTTCTTAAGTGAAGAAACTGTTTTCAAGAAGAAGAGGTAACTGCCTGACCGCTGCATACCGAAAGCTTGTCGTATTGGGGCAGAGGTGAGAAGAGATGCAGAAACCAAAACGACTTTATATGTGTTACATAAACTCCTTAATTAGATCCATGACACAAATTGCTTTCTTAAGAATACAAAGTTAATCAAAATGCCTCATTGGAAGGATAACCAAGCAAGATTAGAGCCAAAACAGATGTTTTGCTTTAGGATAATCACAGAACTGCCTTCTTGAATGTTATTCTGCTATTAAAGACTGAAAATAAAATGTGTGAAAATAAAAGTGCCCTCTCTGGATATTATGACCAGATTTTGAAAAGCACCATAGGGTCCCTATCTCCTCCAGATATCAATGACATTTGTATACTCTTAACCCCCTTCTAGACAAAATGTTTGTAGGGGGCAGGAAAACAAAACAAAAAAGCCACAGAAATGATACACAACAAACTATCACAACAACTTTTGCTGACAAACCATGAGGATAAAGCTAAAGCAGTTTGTTTAATGCAACTCAAATCCAAGACAAATTTACTCCAAGAGCCAGAGGGTAGTGATGTATGATTTCTGTCTCAAGGATCTCTTCTCACTCCCCACAGAAGGAAACTGCAAGGTTCTATCTTTTCCTCATACAAAAGGTGATCCTTGCGGAAAATAATGAGGTGGCATGGGATGCAAAAATCATTCTGCACAGACAATATCATGTCACGTCACACTTCTGCTTCATCAGACTGGCTATGCAATTAATAACTAGTTCACCCAGGATGAAATCTAGACCCCAATGAAGCCAATGGTAAAATTCATTTCAGTAGGGTCAGTATTTCATTGAGAATGCCTTGCTTGGAGCAAGATTTGGCTGCTCACACTATCTCCAGCAAGACGGACCTTTCCCTTGGTTGCCTTTTGTTAATCAGATTTGAACCTTGAAGGGTATCATAATCCTGGAGTGCAATCTAGACCAATGAAGGGTCATGCCACTGCCTGCCCTGTAAACCTTAGGTTCCTCACAATGCTTTGCAGTTGTAGCTACCAACTGGGACACTCACAGCCAGCTTACCAGCATGCAGATAGCATCCTAAATGTATATGTGCTAGACAGTCCAGGTTCAGCAGCTCTGAGCCCAGTAGCCCTCCTTACAGCCCCACTCTCAATTTCACCAGCCTTGGTTACTACTAGAAGAGTGACCCCAACACACTATTACTTCCAGATTTCCCCAAAAATGTGTGTTCTACAATGTCCAGTATTCTCCCAGATGGTTCAGATGTCAAGGTTCATTGCTCCTGTAAGGACCCAATACTCAACAGTTTATTACGTTAAGTGAAGTTACCACACAGTTCAAATTATACACATAACACTGGATTGGTTTAAATTTACAAATTAAAAAAAAAAGATGATTAACAAAATATGATGGGATTTTAAGTACATTCAAATATGAGAAAGTTAAAAATAGTTACAAACAAAAGCAAAAACATCAAAGTTTATTTTGGTTCAGGGCTTTTTTAAGGTAGACTTCCTTGCCCCCATTCTTACAGCAAGATGGTGACTGTCCCATAGGTGCATATGCTTTTCTTTTTCATTGAAACAGACAGACTGGGGAGAGGGGTCTCTGCCCCATTCTCTTGTAGTCCAGTGAATTTCTGAAGTGGATTCTTCTGAGGGTTACCATTCAAAGTAAAGATTATTCAAGCAGTCAAAGCAGCAATATGGAGTCTGGTGGTAAAGAAGGCTCCATGTTCTCATCTCCCACTTGTGTTTGTTAAAATGCATATTGTTCTGTTTCCCATGCTTTTCTGTCTGCTGTCAAAAAGCCCTTTTTACTACTTATGTGGAAACTGAGGTAAATATATTTCTTTGTTTAGGACAGGCCTGTTAACAACCTTTGCCTAGAAATGGCTGTCTAATTCTGAACATATACTAGTAATATCATACAAGAGGAATTCACAATTTTACATACATAATGTTGCTACATACATTTTACCATGACATTATTGACCAGTGAGGTAGTAGATTTCAAACGATACCTCACGCAGCATATTTTGTACAAAGATTATTTCAAGAGCTTAATCCTTACACACTACTGTAATAATTTGGTCACAAAGAGTACTGAGGATCCCTGGATACTTTAGGACAATGAAAGTGGCTAAGATATCTGCAAATGCTATGCCCTTCCATTCCCTAGCCCCTCCCTCCCAACATCCTGACCCTGCTATTCTGTATCTGATTAATGGCTGTGTTTCTAGCATATTGATGTGCAAGCCAGTCACTGACTGAGCTAAGTGCTTCTATAATACATGTGTGTGCAATGGAAACAGGAAACAAGGCAGACATTTCAGTTTTAAAGTGTGGAGAGCTAACGGGAATGATCACTTTGGTTCATGGATCTCCCCACCTCTCATAAAAACAAAGCTGAACAGAGAAGTAGGAAGTCAGTCTTCAGAGGAAAAGATTTGTGTAGTCATCTTTCTCCCTTACCTATTTAAGTTAATATTTGGTTCCATACACTCCAAGTCAAAATACTTCACAATGCCTCAAACCCTAACCAACATCTTCAGTCTTCTGCTTAGTCCTAATCTGCTCTAATGTGTTAGAGCCCTGCAAATGGGCAGATATCTGCTTTATATTTGCAGAGTATTGGCATCTACAGAAGTGGAGGCAGATATCTATGGCTCATTTTTGCAGATACAGATGGGAATGCAAATTTTGTATCTGTGCAGCGCTCTACATATTGTCTGAAATTAGATCAACTAGTGATCAAATACTGGTGTAGGTTCACGTGAACATAAGAATGGCCATATCAGATGCGTTCATGTAGTTTGGTATCTTGCCTCTTAAAGCGACTAGTTGGAGAAGGAAGGTGGAAGAATTAGTGGACAATTATAGAACAACCTATATGGGAATTAGTTACTAGTTGGCTTATATTATAAAGCGTGAGAGTTTAGAATCTTCATTTTGAAAACAGGTATAGTCAAGGCTACATAAGGTGTGGCTACAGTTTTCCTTTTTTTGTCCAACATGCAAACACTTGAGTTACAGTGCGCTTTAGTAGAAGAGTTATTTTCTCAGCAACATGACTTCCAAAAACTTAAAAAAACAATGGTAATCTAGCAGCTTAGAGACTAACAAAAATATATAAATACAAGTTGAACCTCTAAAATCTGGGATGCCCTGGTCTGGCAACATCTGTGATCTGGCAGGATTGCAGATATTGCTGGAGAAGAGAGCCCCAGCTGCCCAGTTTCAAAAGTGCAGCCCGAGCTGGGCTGGCAGTGGGGAACACATCCCCAGCCAGGCTGGCGAAGTGGAGAATGCAGGCCAAGAGTTCAGCCCCAGCTGGGGCCAGAGGCAGCAGGGCAGCACCACTGAGGCTGGTGAGGCAGGGAGTGCAGTTCTGGCTGGGGCTGACACTGTGCGAAACACAGCCTTGGTTAGGGCTAGCGCAATGGGAGAGCATAGCCCTAGCCAGAGGTGGAGTCAGCAAAGCCGGCAGCTAGGCATGCAGCCTAGGCTGGCACCATGGGTGGTGCAGCCCAGCCATGGTTGGAGGCACCAGGGCTGGCCCCTGTCTGGGGCTGGTGTGGCGGGGCGCTGGAGGAAGCAGCAGGTGACACGGAGGTCAGCCTCAGCCAGGAGCAGAGCCCTACACCCGGGTAGAGAGCCTTGACCTCCTCTTGTCCAGCAAACTCTGTGGTTTGGGACCACTCAAGTCCTGAGGGTGCCGAACAAGGGAGGTTCGGCCTGTAGTATCATGAGCTTTCGTGGGCACAACCCACTTCTTCAGATGATAAATAACTTTCAAAGACAAGATTTTACAAAGTATATGAAAGTCTGACTTACCCCTCACAACAGGACAGACAAGGAAGTCATATAGAAACCCAGGTCAGAGTTTTAAATTGAATCTCAAAGATTCCAAAATATTGGGCAAATCAAAATGACAATTTGCTACTTTCAATTCCATTCTAAATACAACTGAAATGGAGAAGGCATGGACTATATAACACATAAATGGGAAGTATAATATTGGAATGCCATAGATAACTGGATGTATATCTTTCAAAATCACACACCACTGTTTTCTCTAAACCTTCAAGAGGAAAACT
The DNA here is from genome assembly GCA_032595735.1 of Pelochelys cantorii. NCBI lineage: Eukaryota > Metazoa > Chordata > Testudines > Trionychidae > Pelochelys > Pelochelys cantorii. The sequence continues at coordinate 23,874,924 of CM064326.1, forward strand.
ACAGTAGAAAGTAATCATACACACGTCTTCCACTCTCCAATAAACACCCAAATAAAAGAACTGGATTTGAGCAAAGAGATCACCATACACATTTTATGCTGTTCAGTGACGTAGCCATTTTGGTCATACATACAGCATATGGGCATATAGGAAAAACTGCAATCTTTGATTAAAAGTTGCTTATTTTGTATCAGGAGATTGCCCACCCTAAAAATCAAACTTTTGCTCATACACTGATTATAAAAATCTGTACATTTACCCATGTACAGCAGCTCTGAATAAAATCTAGATATCAATTTACATAAACATTAATATGACAAGAAAAAATATTGCACCATTTCCTATGATTCAATATTCATACTTGTACATAAAACCATGCCAAGGAGCTAGACACCTCTATTTGTTTTGCAGGTACATTTACCTGACTGCAAATAGTGCACACTGCTCTAAAGCACACAACACAACAGATTACTTGTTATAATTCAGTGCCACATATCCATTAGGTGTGAAACTTTGCCAGTCTCAAACAGGATATTTAATAAATTACTTAACTGGTATCTCATTCTTGTATCTTTCATCTGATGGATTACTGCTCCTCTGTGAAATATTAAAATGTCACTCAAATGTAATTTTAAAAGTTCTGGGGGATATTAACTTCCATAAGAATTTATTGAAAGAAGTTTAATAGGCTTTTTAAAAAAAATGATAATAAAATAGATTATTTAAATTAATTGAGTAGCTTCAAATAGTAAAAATAAATCAATAATGTAATAATGCATTTTTGAAAGTTTTAAAAACAGTTACAGTAACTCACAAAGTCCATAGCGTGAAATGTTTTTATTAAAACTGAAACGGGGAGAAAGTGAGGCCTAGTGGTTCAGGGTAAAGAAATTTGTGCGTAACACCATTCTGTCTGGCAAGAAACTGCTTATCAATAGAGGATGTTGTGGAATCCTCATCCTATGAGCATTGTCACTACACTTTCCTATTGTTTGACTGTGTGATCTCTGTCTGGTTTGTAACTGTTTCTGTCTGCTGTATAATTAATTTTGCTATGTGTAAATCAATTAAGGTGGTGGGGTATGATTGGTTAGGTAATTTTGATATGATTGGTTAGTAAAATTATACTAAAATAATTGGTTAAGGTATAGCTAAGCAAGACTCAGGTTTCATTACATAAACTGGGGTTCAAGAAGGAAAAAAAGGAAGATCATCAGAAGTATTAAAGGAAGAAAAGGCTGGAAGAGGACCAGGAGGAGGGGGGAAGACCTGGAAAAGAAGAACTCACCTCCGAGACACAGCCTAAGACCAGAGAGACTGATATTGCCTGGCCAACAGGGGAAGTCTGCCTGCCTTTATCAGGATTGGTGAGCATGACATTGTGTGCTGAGCATGTGCATTCTGCTTGTTTGGGAATTGTCAATAAATAGAGGATAAGGACATTACTATGTGAGGCTCTTTCAGTGGCGAAAGATCCTGCCAACCCGTGGGTTGTTACACCCTGAGCCCTAGAAATTGGGTGAGGGTGGGTGTATAAATTAATAGGGTTGTACCTTGAGCCCTAGGAACTGGGTAAAGGTGTGTGTCCCTACAGTGTGGAAGGGATAGAGAAATTTGTGCGGGTAACAGTTCCCACATCACGAGTATTGAGAAGATTAGCTAGTGCATGGAAAGTAGTTTGAGACCATAGGCATTATGTAAGTCCAAAGTGAAAGTGCAAAAATTTCCATCCAGTCTTACAACAGATTCAGATCAGCTCAAAACCTATTTTACTCTAACATTTCCGATTAACGCAGCCACAGTTAAAGGTCAGTTGCTAACTCCATTAAAATATTTTTCATGGGTTCGTAACTCTACTAGTTTCAACTTAAGATACTGTGGATGGAAACCTGTATGTAAGCAATCATCAGAAAATGTCATTTCAATACACTCACCCACAAACAATAGTATTAATAGGTTTTATAGTTTCAAGACACAGGAAAGTAAAAACAAAGTTGGAAGTCACTTACATGTGTTTTGACATCCTCTACTTTGAAAACAGCTTGATTTTAAAACTCATTTTCCGAACACTAACATGAGCTCAAATTTGTTTAGGATGTTATTTTATACAGCAACCAAAGGAATAATTACATGCAATAAAAACCTTCTAAATCCATTCATCTGATAGCAGAGATGAGTGAATCACTGAAGTCCCAATTCAGCAAGATACTTAAGAAAATGGCTAACCACAGACATGTGATTATTCACAGAGAACTCAAGCACGTTAGTAATCCTTGCAACATTAACAGGGCCTATGTAGATACACACTTAAGTACCTTAACGAACTAAGGTCCAATCTATTTTAATTTTTCTTTCATAACACTAAGGCTGCTTAAAGGAGTTGCTGAGCTGCATTTTCTGCATCGGAGACTGAAATCTCCATTCTGGTACATTGACTTTGCAGCAGACATCACATGTCAGACAACTGTGCATTCTCAGCCCTACGAGCTTAATAAAAATGAACAACAGGGAAGAACTAACTTGGCAATCTGATAAAAGAAAATGCAGCGCAGCTTGCGAAGCTCCTTGCATCACACTCTCTCAAGTTCAGCATATAGAAGATGAACACTGATTTACTATAATGTACAGGTTGTACATCCCTTAACCAGGACTCCCTGCTCCAGCAGTATCCGTGGTCTGGCAATGACCACAGATGTTCCTGGACCACAGAGCCCAAGGTCTGGTAGCAGGGCTGGAATCCCAAAGGGGGTACCGGAAACTCAGCTGGGAACCCCAGCGTGCGTGTGGGGCGGGGGCGGAGGAACTGGCCAGCACAGCCAGGAGTTCTTTCCCCAGCAGCAACAATGGAGCTCCAGCCCCAGCAGCGGCCAGGGAGCTCTGGCTCCAGCTGTGGAGCTCTGGCCCTGTCTGTCCAGCTCCGGCCCCAGCTGCAGAACCAGGAGGCTGTGGATCTCTGCCCCAGCTGCCGAGCTCCAGCAGTGGCACTCCAACCCTGGCAGCAGCAGGGCCAGCAGCATCTAGAGAGCCCCAAGAAGCTGGAGCAGCAGCAGTCTTTATTAAAACTGAAATGGAGAGAAAGTGAGGCTTAGTGGTTTCAGCACACTACCGGGAGCCTAACTAGGCTAGCACCCTAACCCAGTGGCAGCCAGGATCAGGAGAGGAGGGACCTCCCCTGGTCTGGCAAATCCCCTCGTTTGGGACCAGTCAGGTTCCAAAGGTGCTGAACCAGCAAGGTCCAACCCTATTTGTTATGCATAGAAGGCAGATAATTGCTCAACATATTGAGCATAGCAGCTATACGAGACTTAGCAGTACAAAAATCTAGGTCCCTTCAGGTACTCCACAGTGAGTTTATGTATCTCCATCTTCCATAAGTAAAGCAAGCATAGAGAGAGCACAGGCAAATCCATTCAATGACTGATCACAGACATAAGTAAGCCTGCCATATTGGGCACTTTGAGAGTTATGCTAGGCATGCACATTTCATTTTGCATCTTGATCATGACCATATTGACCCAAATTAAAGTGAACAATCAACATTATGATGGCTTCAGGACTCCACAATGCATCTGCCAACCTCTTTGGTACTGCTCCCGTAGGCAGTCCTTTGGAAAACAACTGAAATCTAGAAATTTTCAAGGTGTGCTCTAGGCTGGTTTATAGCTCCAAGTGGGAAATTATTATTCCTTGGCCCTCCCCTCATTTTTTTTTCAGGAAGTGATTTTTTTTCATCTTTGTACAAGGAATTTCTGCGAATTAAAAAAAATCCCTACATATAGCAATTGAAAACTTGTTTGGGGTTTTCATTTTTCCAAAAAACAGCACAATTGTATTTAATGAAACCTAATTTTTTCACAAAAAAATCATTGACAAAACTGCAAACATCTCTTTATTTTGTTTAGCATCTCACTTGTTTTGCTCTCAGCTTTTGGGATCTGAATTTTCATCTAATTTCCATTAATTCATAGCAAAATGATCCTTCATTGCAGCCATTATTTTGGCAGTACTGTGCATCTTTATATTGAAAGTAGTTGCATAATTTCTCCCAAACCTAGCAAAACTAACAAGAGCAAACAAGCGTTAAAAGTTAACTAACAAGCATAGTGCGTCCTACAGTATCATGATGAATTCCACTGATTTCAAAGGAATTATTACACTCTTTGTAAGTGTTTGCAAGATCAGGCCCATAATACACAGGGGAGGCCTACTGTTCCCCAAGAGATTACCAAGAGCAAAGCCCATGGAGGCTCTGAGGGAAATACAGTCTCTGGAAACAAATTCATTTGGCTGAATGATCAAAGAGAAGTACAAAATATAGCTAAATTCAGAGTGATTCAACAATCAATATTCAGTGTGGTCTACAAGATTAAACTCAGGCCTAAGAATCTGGAATTCTAGAAGCCAGCCACTGATTTCCTGTGTGACTTATGAAGTCACTAAAATACTTGAACAGTCATGGGGCCAAATTGAGAGAGACAGACAGATCCATGCTCAAATCCTTTCCCTCCATCAGGCAGAGGAGGAATTAAATCTCTCACATCTCAGGTGAGTGCTGTATTCACTGGTCCTTTCATGGATCAAGAATTGGTTAAAAGACAGAAAACAAAGGGTGGGAATAAATGGTAAATTTTCACAATGGAGGAGGGTAACTAGTGGTGTTCCCCAGGGGTCAGTACTGGGACCAATCCTGTTCAACTTGTTCATCAATGATCTAGAAAATGAGGTAAGCAGTGAGGTGGCCAAGTTTGCAGATGACACAAAGTTGTTCAGGACAGTCAAAAGCAAAAGGGATTGTGAAGAACTACAAAAAGATCTCAGCAAACTGAGTGATTGGGCAGCAAAATGGCAAATGAAATTTAATGTGGGTAAGTGTAAGGTAATGCATGTTGGAAAAAATAACCCAAATTACACGTACTACATGATGGGGTCAAATTTAGCTACGACAGATCAGGAAAGGGATCTTGGAGTTATAGTGGATAGTTCTATGAAGACATCCACGCAGTGTGCAGCGGCAGTTAGTAAGGCAAATAGGATGTTAGGAATTATTAAAAAAGGGATAGATAATAAGACAAAAGATATCATACTTCCCCTATATAAAACTATGGTACGCCCACATCTCGAGTACTGCGTGCAGATGTGGTCTCCTCACCTCAAAAAAGATATATTGGCATTAGAAAAGGTTCAGAAAAGGGCGACTAAGATGATTAGGGGCTTGGAAAGGGTCCCATATGGGGAGAGGCTAAAGAGACTGGGACTTTTCAGTTTGGAAAAAAGGCGATTGAGGGGCGATATGATAGAGGTATATAAAATCATGAATGGTGTGGAGAAAGTGATTATAGAAAAATTATTTACCTTTTCCCATAATACAAGAACTAGGGGACACCAAATGAAATTGATGGGTAGTAGGTTCAAAACTAATAAAAGGAAATTTTTCTTCACACAGCGCACAGTCAACCTGTGGAACTCCTTGCCCGAGGAGGCTGTGAAGGCCAGGACTCTATTAGGGTTTAAAAAAGAGCTTGATAAATTTTTGCAGGTTAGGTCCATAAATGGCTATTAGCCAGGGATAAAGTATGGTGCCCTAGCCTTCATAACAAGGGCAGGAGATGGATGGCAGGAGATAAATCACTTGATCATTGTCTTCTGTTCTCCTTCTCTGGGGCACCTGGCATTGGCCACCGTCGGCAGATGGGATGCTGGGCTCGATGGACCTTTGGTCTGACCCAGTATGGCCATTCTTATGTTCTTATGTTCTTATGTTCACTAAAAATTACAAGGAAGCCGCTGCCACCATCTTCTCCTGATAAAGTATTTAGCTTTATGCTTCTTAATTAGTTAACATTTCATTAGCCACTAGGAACTCCAATAAACAATTTCATTGTGCTAGGTGGGTGTACAGCCAAATAACAAAGAAAACAGCGTCAGCCCAAGAGAGATCATAAAATGTCAGATAGGAGGTAACAGGTGGATAATAGAGATAAATGGAGCAAGGGTGGGTTAGGATGAGATACCATTAAGGCAAACAGATTTCAACAGAGAAGCAGGCAGACATTCTATATACATTTATATGTAAGCTTGCAAAAGAAGAAATAAAATAATTGACACTTCCATGTTCTGTCATAAATATTCAGGAAAACCCAAGCAGGATTTTTTCAACTCGTTTTTCATTTGATGTCTTTTCTTCCGCAGCTGGCAAATAGAGTAATATTTTAACGGTTAACCAAGAAACATCCTTTCAGTTTTCGCTTTTGACAAGTGTACCCAAAACCCATGTGATCTAGCCCAGCAGTCATTTCCCTTCCCATCCTGCTATTTTGTCAGCTTTGCTGAACTCTGAGTGCATGAGGCAATGTGATGAAACAGAAACTAGCAGAATATACATTAAAGATGCTAGCACCCTAGAACAGATCCCAGCAAAAGAACTACAAGAAATAGGACTCCTGTCTGAAAGAAAGCCAAAGATCGGAAAGGTAGACACAGCAGTGCTTCCAAGGATTTATCATATATCTTGAAATATATGACAGAAGAGCTACAGGACAAAATGCTGTAAAAGAATAGGATGCTTCAAAAATAGAGTATGAGAGAGATTACTTGCTCTTTTACACCCCCAAAGCAGAATCTTCCCTTAGAAAGTCTTTTGGTGAAGTGATCATAAGATGGCCTTTGGTCAAACAAGGCTGTTGAAGCCACTAGAAAACACAGGAAGTGATGTGTTAGATGGAAGGGTGGAGTTTTTGTTTTTTAAATGCCATATATTTGATAATTCATCAGAAATATTTTCTTAGTTAAGCATTTTCTTCTTGTGCTGATTCATGCCTTTCTGTTTCTCAGTATGAGTAAAATAATGTTTTATTTATTGGCATTCCAAGTTTGGTTAACAGTCAGCAACTGATGATAAAAACCACAACAGCTATAATCCTGCCTAAAGGCTGATTCATACAGTGTCCCCAGTTTTGGTCCAGATTATTCTGTGTGTAAACTTTCCATGTCAAGGACTGCACTAGTATATTATAGGGAAGTAAATTCACTCTGGGGATAACTCTAATGTAAACCAACAGGGTTTGATTTAACAGCAGGAAAACAGACTTGAGTCAGTTTTTACTCTGCTGATAGCTGGGAAAGCAATGCAAACCACAAACACAACAGAGCTCTCTGCAGAATCAGAAACACAGAACTGAATTAGTCCATCACATAATCTGTACATATAATACCTTACAGAATTCTTCATAGAATTAAATTTTTTTATTTTAAAATTTTTCAACCAAGTAAGAGAAAAAAACCAAATTATTATCAATGATTCTAGTATCCCTTGTGTGCATAGTTTTTAGTTTTGAGTGGTTGGTTGGTTTTCTACAAAGGCCACAATTTTCAAACATGTAGTGATTATGTGGGCCTCAGTTCTGGAAAAATCAGGCACCGTAATGGTGTATGTAGTTAGGGTATGTCTACACAGCAAAGTTATTTCGAAATAACAGCCATTATTTCGAAATAACTTTCCTAGCGTCTACACAGCCAAACTGCAATTTTGAAATTAATTCAAAATAGCGGAGTGTTTATTTCGAATTTGGTAAACCTCATTCCACAAGGAATAACGCCAAATTCAAAATAGCTAAATCAAAATAAGCGCTGTGTAGATGCTTATTTCGAAATAGGGGGCCTCCAGCCCTTCCCAGGGTGCCCTGGTGGCACAACCAGGAAAACTCCTCTCCCTCTCCCCCTCCCCGGAGTCCTTAAAGGGGTTGACTCTGGCCACAGCGCCTGTGCCAGCTCCAGGCCTGCCAGCCCAAAGCCAACAGTCATTCCCCCTGACCCAGTGACCCCACAACATGAGCCAGCAAGCCACCAGCAGCCAGCCCTCCACCACTCCCCAGGACCAGTCTCCCAGCTCCCACGAGCCTGCCAGGGGCCGCAAAAGGCAGGCGCCTTCCTGGTCTAGTGCGGAGATCATGGACCTGATTGAGGTTTGGTGGGAGGCCTCCAATGTCCATGATCTCCGCACTAGATGCAGGAACGCAGCCATCTACTGGAGGATGGCTGACAGCCTGGCCACCAACGGCCACATGCGCACCCAGGAGCAGGTGCACATGCAAATCAAAGAGCTGCGGCAGGCCTATACCAGAGCCACAGGAGGCAGCTCCCAACCAGGGGCAGACCCACACACCTGCCTCTATTTCGACGCCCTGGACCACGTCCTCCCCCAATTTTTGTGTCATATGTGAAATTTTACTGATAATGTTAGGTTTTCTTCCAGGTCATAGATAAAATTGTTAATTAACTAGATCAAGAACCAATCCTTGCTGAATCCCATTGGAAATAGGTCCACTTGGTAATGATTCCCCAATTTCACTTACATTTTTAGGCTTATCAATTTGACCAGCTTTTAAATCCATGTCATGTGTGCCATGTTACTTATATATCATTCTGTCTTTTCCATCAAAATGTCATGCAATACCAAGCCAAAAACCACTTGGAAGTCTAAGTATGTTACACCAACACTATTACCTTTATCAACCAAATGTGTATTCTCCTTTGAAAAATACTGAAAATACCTCAGAGCAGTGCTCTGTTTATATTATTGCCTTCCCACTGAATAAGCTAGTTAAATTCAAGGTTTCATTAGTCCCTCTCTTCAATGTCTTCCGGTGAATTGGACCAGGTTACCATCATCAAGATCACTATTCTTCCTAATTGCAACATTCTATAAGAGCTGTGTTACAGTAGAATATTGGAACAGTGGATTTCAATTACAAAACTTGTGAGTGTGAGAAACTGAGTTTTCCAAAGGAACATGGAACGTGTTTCCAGAAGAGTAAACAGCATGTGAATCTGAGCATTTTCAGAGTAAAACGTAAAAACTAACTTACAAGATCCTGGAGGCAATGACTGTCTTATTACTTAGCAACTACCAACATGAGGCCCTCGGGCACTACTATGATGTAAAGAATAAATAATGAAACCTACTTCTTAGGCTGAGCCCTCCCATGGCAACCGTACCAATATCACTTAGTTAAGAAACAGCCTTTCTCGAAGGAGGGTGGATAGACGTGCATATTCTTGAGTTCGCTTTGTTATTTAAGGTACTCAGACATCAGGAGATGGACTTAGAAGCAAGATATATGGACAGACTTGGTGCTAGATAAGGGTTTTGTGACAGTGGTTGTTAAAGTACCATAGCAGGTTTGAGGGGGGAAGTGCTAATCAACTCTCAATTTTAAAAAGGATGTTAAAAATAGCTGATTCAACTTTACTAATGTCTTAATGCAGCACAGCTGCTGTGTGATATTAGCAGCATCTGGAAATCTCTGGTAGTAAACTTAAGAATTTCAAATAGATAATGAAAAATCACTAGATTGAAGATCCATAATTAGACTAATTTCTGCAATTGAAATAAATTGTTTCTCTTGTGGAAACATGTCATGCAAAGATAATACAAATTTAAACATACATGCAACACATTTCTCAAAGAAAAAAGTAACTTAGCGAGGATATATATTCATAATACTGCCCTGGCTCTCCCCAAAATAAAACAAGCCCACACTTAAATTGGGAGTTTACTAATAGAGGTATTTACACTTATTTAAAATGCTCACATGCCTTCATTTAGCCAGCGTAAAATACTCAGAATAAAGGCGTAATCTTTTTGTTCCTTCTAATTGTAGAAATATTGCAAGTTTTCAGTGGTAGAGTAGTTTTAGACTAATCCCTGTTACAGTCTTTTATTATTGAGAATAATCAGTTACATAAGTAGGGTGAATAAACTATTATTTGATTTTAAAACTATGTTGTTACACTCAGTCCTAAGTGAAAACAATCAGACACACCCTGGATGTACGGTTTCTTGTAATTCTCCTCCCTTCCTGTGCCTCCACTTAAAGAAGCTCACCCAGCAACGTTAAGAATGAGAACACAAGTCAGGAAATGTGGAGTTGAATTTGAAGCTCAGTATTCTGATGAAAAATTGTTCCTGATGTCTAAGATTCTCACACTTAATACCACCACCATTATCACACACACACACACACACACACACACACACACACACACACACACACACACAGAGAGAGAAAGGCCCACACCCTGAACTGACTAAAGTGGCCAGTCCCAAAGCACATGTCTAACGTGGCCAGTCCCAAAGCACATGTCTAACTTTGGGTGATAATTCTAGTTTTTAGATAGTTCTCCAGACCATTTCAATGCACTGGAGAGAAGTTCTATCAGCCAGAAGCACTTACACATACAACTGCAAAAACCATACATTATCTTCACAAATTTTCTTCATTTAGACTAAACAAGTGTGCTACATTTCTAGAAGGGGTCTGCATCTTAAAAATCAGAGTGTCTATGTAATCATATACACACAATAGTAACACATTTATAACTGAACAGTCAAAAGCCAAAATGTGTGTCGATTATCAACGAATAACTCACAAGTGCCAGGGGACTGTAGTATATTACATAGCCTCTGTTTTTTGTATATGAATATATGTAGAGTATCTCATGCATAAATGCTTTCATGATCTGTGTAATCATGCCTGTAATGCCTGTTTCTCAGCTGTCTTTGCTGCCTTCTCTAGTTAAATGCCATCAAAGCTTTTAGCAATGAAAGGAGACTAGATACCAAATGACAGAAGGAAATAGAATATTATCCAACAAAAGAGAAAAAAATGCACTGTTCATAGACTCCCTGTAATAATAAATTATGTTAGAACATTGTTCTAGGCAAGGATTTTGTTGCATGCCCTGAATAGACATGATGAGAAACCTGATCTTGTTGTCAGATCTGCGGTTTCCTGGTCAATATATTTATTTAAATAGTTATTTAAATAGTTAGTTTATTTCAATAATTATTTTGAAAAATCAGCATTTGCTTTGGCAGAGGTCACTTGAAGATCCCATTGATTGTGGTTCACTGTTCCTGACCAATGGGAGTTGTGGGAAGTGGAGTGGGCTGGCCCACCAATTTCCATTGACCCCATTGGCCAGAAACAATGAACCACAGCCAATAGGAGCTGTGAGTGGCCCTATCTGCAGATGCTCAGGTAAATAAAGTGTTTAACAGCCCACCAGAAGCTACCCTTGATTATATGAATGTGGCTCAAAGCCCTCCCCCCTCCTTCCATGTGCTAAGGGATACCAAGCCGTTCTGAATGTTACTGCTTATAGGGAAAATTGGAGTATTAGATATAATGCTAAGGTGGTTACTGACACCAAATTCTGACTTCTTAAAGGTAACCACCAGGCAACGATTTCCCTTAAATGCTTTCAATTTTCACATAATAGAACCCTATATGAAATTTCATTTTCTATAGCAACTATCAAGAATAAATGCCAAATGCGAGTCACTGTGCCAAATTTTCACAGAAGGCTTATGGGCCATAATCAGATTCTATCATCTCCCTTTCTGTGCTTCTTTATTTGTTCATCCCGAAGAGAACAGTCTCATTCTGCTGATCAATATTTCAGTTATGAATCGCGCAATGATTTTTGGGTTGATTTCTTACAGGAGGTCAGGCTAGAGGGTGGTAATGGTCTCTCCTCCTGGCCTTAACAAAAACAAAAAATAAAAAACATGGATTACAAGAGAACATTAATCACCCTACAGAAGAAAATTTTAGCTCCTCTAGCATTTGTTTCCTCAGTGGGAAATCAACCTTCAGTCTGTGCTGCTGCTACCAGAATGCTCTATGGGTGAATGATGGTTAATTTGCAGTAACAGCATTTGGAATATAATCATAATGCAGGAATCCATCTAGTTCAGGGTTCTGTCTTTGACAGTGATGATTATCAACCATCCTCAGTTATTAGTTGATGTATCTCTCTCTCTCTCTCTCTCTCTCTCTCTCTCTCTCTCTCTCTCTCTCTCACTCACACACACACACACACACACATCATTGACCTGTCTTAACCTTATTACTTACCATTCTCTCAAAATTTATGAGTTATGATTTCTGTTTGCTTTAAGATAACAAATAAAAATTCTTAACAGTGTAGTGACCAAGAACTAATCCCCGTGTATTAATAACACACCAATTTGAAAAGGATTTCCATTCACAATTACATTTTCAGACCTATACATTAGCTAGTTATTAATCTATTTGTCTCCCATGTTAATTTTATATCATTCTAATTCTTTTAATCAAGATTATTGTGCAGTACCAAGCCAAATGTCTAATAGAAGCATAAGAATAGTTCATCAACACTAATAGCTTTATCAACCAAACTTGTAATCTCTTCAAAAAGATCAAGTCAGTTTGACAAGGTCAATTTTCCACAAATCCATGTTGATTGGCATTAATTATATTATCCTCCTTTAATTTTTTATTGAGCCTTTTATAAACTGTTCAATTATCTTACCATTTATCAATGTCTGATTGGTAGACCTGTAATTACCTGAGTCATCCCTTCACTCTTTTTAATTATTGGCACAGTATTAGCTTTCTTCCAGTCTTCTGGTTCTTTCCTGGTATGCCAAGATTTATTGAAAATCAACATTAATTGTCTAGTGAGCTCCTCAGAGAACTCTTCTAAAATTTTTGGATGCAAGTTACTTGGGCCTGCCAGTTTAAAAATGTCTAAATTTAATAGCTGCTATTCAACATCTTCCTGAGTTACTACTGGAATGGAAAGTGTGTTATCATACAACACAAATACATACTCAGTTCCCCATATACAGAGTCCCGTTACAGGACCGCTTGGGAATAGTGACCATAATATAATAACATTCAACATTCCTGTGGTGGGTAGAACACCTCAGCAGACCAGCACCCTGGCATTTAATTTCAAAAAGGGGAATTACACAAAAATGAGGAGGTTAGTTAAACAGAAATTAAAAGGCACAGTGACTAGAGCCAAATCCCTGCAAGCTGCATGGAAACTTCTTAAAGACACCATAATAGAGGCCCAACTTAAATGTATACCCCAAATTAAAAAACATAGCAAGAGACCTAAAAAAGAGTCACCGTGGCTTAACCACCATGTAAAAGAAGCAGTGAGGGACAAAAAGGCATCTTTTAAGAAGTGGAAGTCCAATCCTAGTGAGATAAATAGAAAGGAACATAAACACTGTCAAATCAAGTGTAAAAATGCAATAAGAAAAGCAAAAAAAGATTTTGAGGAACAGCTAGCCAAAAACTCAAAAAGAAATAACAAAATGTTTTTTAAATACATTAGAAGCAGGAAGCCTGCTAAAAAACCTGTGGGTCCCCTAGACGATCGAACTATAAAAGGCGCAATCAAGGACGATAAAGCCATTGCGGAGAAACTAAATGATTTCTTTGCTTCAGTCTTCACGGCTGAGGACGTTGGGGAGATTCCCAAATCTGTACCGTCCTTTGTGGGTAATGAATCTGAGGAACTGTCCCGGATTGAAGTGTCATTAGAGGAGGTTTTGGAACAAATAGAAAAACTTAATGTTAACAAATCTCCGGGACCGGATGGCATTCATCCAAGGGTTCTAAAAGAACTCAAATGGGAAATTGCTGAACTATTATCTGTGGTTTGTAACCTATCCCTTAAATCGGCTTCCGTACCTAATGACTGGAAGGTAGCCAACGTGACACCAATATTTAAAAAGGGCTCTAGAGGCGATCCGGGCAATTACAGACCGGTAAGTCTAACTTCAGTACCGGGCAAATTAGTCGAAACAATAGTAAAGAATAAAATTGTGAAGCATGTAGAAGAACATAATTTGTTGGACAAAAGTCAACATGGGTTTTGTAAAGGGAAATCCTGTCTTACTAATCTATTAGAGTTCTTTGAAGGGGTTAACAAACATGCGGACAAGGGGGATCCAGTAGATATAGTATACTTAGATTTCCAGAAAGCCTTTGACAAGGTCCCTCACCAAAGGCTCCTGTGTAAATTACATGGCCATGGGATAAGAGGGAAGGTCCTTTCTTGGATTGAGAACTGGTTAAAAGACAGGAAACAAAGGGTAGGAATAAATGGTAAATTTTCAGAATGGAGAGGGGTAACTAGTGGTGTCCCCCAAGGGTCAGTCCTAGGACCAATCCTGTTCAACTTATTCATAAATGATCTGGAGAAAGGGGTAAGCAGTGAGGTGGTAAAGTTTGCGGATGATACCAAACTGTTTAGGATAGTCAAGACAGAAGCAGACTGTAAGGGACTCCAAGAAGATCTCACCAAACTGAGTGATTGGGCAACAAAATGGCAAATGAAATTTAATGTGGATAAGTGTAAAGTAATGCACATTGGGAAAAATAACCCCAACTATACGTACAGTATGATGGGGGCTAATTTGGCTACGACAAATCAGGAAAGAGATCTTGGAGTTATCGTGGACAGTTCTCTGAAAACTTCCACACAGTGTGCAGCGGCGGTCAAAAAGGCAAATAGGATGCTAGGTATTATTAAGAAAGGGATAGAAAATAAGACCCGGAATATCTTACTGCCCCTGTATAAAACTATGGTACGCCCACATCTTGAATACTGTGTACAGATGTGGTCTCCTCACCTCAAAAAAGATATTTTGGCCTTGGAAAGGGTTCAGAAAAGGGCAACTAAATTGATTAGGGGTTTGGAACGGGTCCCATATGAGGAGAGGTTAAAGCGACTGGGACTTTTCAGTTTAGAAAAGAGGAGACTGAGGGGGGATATGATAGAGGTGTATAAAATCATGAGTGGTATGGAGAGGGCCGATAAAGAGAAGTTATTTATTAGTTCCCTAAATAGAAGAACTCGAGGACACCAAATGAAATTAATGGGTAGCAGGTTTAAAACTAATAAAAGAAAGTTCTTCTTCACACAGCGTGTAGTCAGCATGTGGAACTCCTTGCCAGAGGAGGCTGTGAAGGCTAGGACTATAACAGAGTTTAAAGAGAAGCTAGATAATTTCATGGAGGTTAGGTCCATAAAAGGCTATTAGCCAGGGGATAAAATGGTGTCCTTGGCCTCTGTTTGACGGAGGCTGGAGAGGGATGGCAGGAGACAAAGCGCTTGATCATTGTCTTCGGTCCACCCCCTCTGGGGCACCTGGTGCTGGCCACTGTCGGCAGACAGGATACTGGGCTAGATGGACCTTTGGTCTGACCCGGTACGGCCGTTCTTATGTTCTTATGTTCTTATAAATATTTATTGAACATATGCCTTTTCTCCATCATCATTGATAATTTTACATTTCCATCTAGTAATGGACCAACACCATTCTTTTTCTTCTTAATACACTTAAGAAAACTTCTTATTCACCTTAACTCCGCTAGCCATAGACTTAATCGTGTGTCCCTTTGAATCCCTTACAAATTTTCTTCATTTCTTAGCTTCTGATAAATTGATAACAAAACACGGTCAGTAGCTTTGGGGGGAAACCCTCTGGCTTAGTAATGCTAATGTTTGTTCAAACCTGAGTTTAGCACTAGCTTCTGAATTATTTTAGTTTAGCATGGTTTCCCAAACGAAGTGAATTTTGGTAATTTCAAATAAGTCTGTTTGAGAAAAGAGAGTTCTCAGCCCAAAACTCAAAGCAAAACCAAGGGAAAATGCACACAGAAAATCCAGGGAAGCAAATCTGCAGAGTTTAACACACAAAAACTTCAGTGAAGAGCCACTCGTTGCCTTCTCTATACTAGGGAAGATACTGGAAAAAATAGGCAATAACATTTGCAGAGATTTATCATTTCAAAACACTTCTGAATCTTTGACAAACTTGTCAATGGTATCACTGAAACACCAAGAACCTGACATTATATTGGTCATTGTATTGGTAATTGAGGAACCTGTGAGGAGGTATGTGCTTTCAGCTCCATCTGAAGCCAGGGGTCACCTTCCAGTGACTTATTTGGCAAGAGAGGATACTCAGCACCTCAAGGGAAACACATCAGTTGATGTAATTTTGTCTACGCTGAAGAGTAGATTCCCATTATCTCTCTTTTAAACAAACAACCTATATTGAAGAATGTCAACCTCTATAAGCCATTTTACAAATATTCTCTCCATAGCTCATTATATACAAGAACTGATCTTAGAATCATTTACTTTTATTCTAATTATGCTTTTCATATTTCTCACTGCATTTTTATTTGTGAAGTATCATCATTGAAAACATGACTTTACTGCTGTAAAAGGGGACTAAGACTTCTTTTGAGAGAGACAGACTGAGATTATTTTCCAATCAAAGGACGGTGTGGTGAGTCCCTCAACAGACACCTACAGGTTTTAATCTGCACCCTAAAGAAGAAAGAACAAATAGCAGTTTTGTTCTATTAAATTGCAGTACATTGCATCTCTTATTCATATGAAATGTAGCTGATCTTCAGAAAGAAACCATATTAGGGGCGATGCCCTATCCCACCAGCTTTTTACAACAGTTATAAACAGTATTACCATCTCAATGTTGGTCAGAAAGCAAGACTTCCCAGCATACATCTACACAAGAGAAAAACCTGCAGCGGCCAGTGCTAGCCAACTTGGGTTCACACGTCTTGGGCTGTGAGTCTATTTCATTGTTATGTATACTTCTGGGCTCCGCCTGGAGCCTGGCTCTAGGACCCTGTGAGGTGGGAGGGTGCTCAGTTTCCAAACCAGGTTTGGAAGTCTACATAGCAATGAAACAGCCCTACAGTCCAAGCCCCAGGAGCTTGAAGAAGACTGGCATGGTCCAGCTGTGGGTGTCTAGTTACTGTGTAGACATATCCCCAGCATATTTACATACTCTTTCCCTACTCTTCTCATTGTCTCCACAATGCTCACTTTAGACAGGTGAATAAAGAGATTGTTATTTGAATGAGAAAGGGTGAGATAGTCACAGGAAACTGTCCAGAAATGGTATGACACAGCAGAAGACAAAAGATTAATAAAATCCTATGAGAAAGTAACATATCAATCTGTTTCAGTTGCATGTATGAGCAGAACATTATCTTGCACTAGATTTTTTTTCTAAAAAGCACAAAGATGACTGCAGGTAAATATTACTGAGCACACTTAGCTAAACTCAACAAAGACAAAAATGTGTGTTCAGACAGTAAGAATGTGTGATAGATGAAGTTCAAAAGTAAAAAAGACCTATTGGTGCAAATCTTTAAATGTGTTATTTTATATTATCTTTATAAAATAGTGCTGAAAATATGCAAATATAACATTATATTTGCGTGCATAAACTGAATGCAAGTAAAGTACATATACTGGAGTGATCTTTTAAGTGTGATCAGTAGGATACTTTTTAAAAATAACAATAAGAACATACAACATTATTGCCCCCTTTGCAAATGCTGTATCTTACATAGCCAACAAAACTGGTTGCTCAGTAGGAGAAAAAACTATTAAAAATAAAATTCGTAAGTCACTGAAGCAAAATAAGGACACTCACTATTTCTATTGATTTTTTTTTAATGTTTTCATGATGGCTTATACTCTATGCAACTTTCATATAAATGTGGTACATACAATTCATGAGAAGAATTTACAATATATTTTTAGAATATGTGTATTTTTGGTCACTTCAAAAACATCCAAAAACAAAAAATCTTAGTCTTTCAATTAAAAATTAGTTCAAAGTTAATTTATATCTATATCAAACTGTGCATCACTTTTCTGGATTATGAGGTAAGATAAAATGTACCCCACTGTCAGAAGACCAAATAATACCCCCTTATTGGTTCCCTGTTCTATGAAAAACATATTACGATCATTTCCATCAGAGACATGATTTGTACTCCAAACAGCATGTCTGCAATCCAATAGGTTTTAAGAACAGTTAGACTATAATGTAAGCTTTACCTAATAACCACTAGAGTACTTCATTTTAATGTTGCACTCTGGTTTTCCTTTTGAGTTAAATAAACTTCACTATATGGTTGGCTGGTGTCAGTATAAAGAAAAGCTTTTGAATGATATTAAAATGTCTGATGCAGACATGAAAATGCACGCATCAGTGGACAAAGCATTAATGCTTTTTAATATTAACAACCGTATGAGTATCACTGAAATTCATTTCTCAGTGCTTTGTTTCCTTGGAAGCAATTATAAGGAAAAATAATTACACTCAAATAACTGTTCAAATTCTGGACACTAATATATTTTAAATTTCAAATAAAACTAGTTTGCCATTTGAAAAATTAAAATCAGTATAAAAATGAAGGCTAAAGTCAGTTACTTCACACTTACTTAAATTTCAAACAGATATTGCAAGCAGGAGGTGACTTCCATATTCCTTTTTAAACATTTAATTACTTTTCCCTATTTAAAAAGCAATGTGATTATTTAACTTGAAAAAGCAAACAAAAACAAACTCTCCAAAGAAGCATGCACAATACAATACATGTGAAGCCATGGGGTGCCTAAAGCAGACCAAACTTCTAAACATAATCACAGTGTAACAGGAAGTTTAGAAAAGTTGTATATCTATATAAAGCCAATGCATTATGTAAAAGAAACTCTTCCCAGAAAAAAACAAGAATTACAAAGACCACATAAAAGCAGGATTCAATTGACAGACATTAAAAACTGACACTCCCCTTGCATAAAATCTTCCAAAATACATCATTAAACAATAATCAAGACCCAGCATGAAAAGCTTTCAACAGCAGCAAAATCCTATTTTTTGTTTAGAATCTTCTAACTCATTTAGACTTACAAGAATAGGCTCACCTGTACTGGGTTGCACCAGCCATGGGGACAGGTGCAGTCCGACCACCACTCCCCTGTGGTCCCCTTTGTCTTAGCCAGAGTTTTATGGGGACTCTTCCGCCCACTGTCCCACAAAGTAATACACTTACACCTGTTTTGAGTCAGCCCCACAGGTCCCGAAGAGGGTACAGTCTGAGAATTATAATAGAACCCTGGGGGGTTCTGTTGGCAACCACAGGCGCAGTGGGCATCCCTCATCAATGTGGGCAAACTTCTGCCAGCATCCATCCCATCAGACCCCCTGCAGCAGCTGTGTTGTTTAGTAAGATATGCATTCATGTTGTACTGATGTCTAGGGTTTCCCTTGGCCAGCTTTTCTCTTCTTAGCAGATGTAAAGTCCTTTCTTGTGGACCCTTCAGTACCTTTGACAGCTGCTATAAGCAGTGCATCGTGGGAGCACAGAGAGCAGAGCTGCACAGCATTATCTGCTGGCTGGTAGCTCTTTGTCAATAGATGACTCAACTCTCAGAGCAACTTGACAGCATCCCTGCTTCAGGCAGAAGCAATCAATGCTCCACACAGCTGGGATACAAGGCTGTACACTGTGTTACAAACCCATTTCTGGATGACAAATCATAGTGGAAAAATACTTTTGCAATTTTCATTCTAATTTAGCACTTTCCTAGCCAACATACAGATATGTACTGAAGCAGATACACATGTAAGCTTTATTAGCAGGATGTTTTACTCTGGAAATGGTACAGTATCTAAAAAATAAAGCCTATTGAAAAAATATACCTTTCCGAAGAATGGCAAAAAATTAAAAGAGGTAAGACCATTTTTCTGTCTACATGAAAAGACCATATGAACAAAATTCCGTTGGGAGAGTACATAGATAATGAGTTCATGAAGAATACTATCTACTAATATTGGGAGTGGGGGAGGAGTAGAGAAGGAAGGAAGGTAAGTATTTTAAATCTAATTATCTTCTTGCAATGTAAATCAGGAAAAATTTTACTGTAGACAAAGGAGTTAAACAACAGGAGACCCCGGGTACAATTTTCAATAGGGCCCAAATGATTAGGAGCTCAAATCCAGTTTCAAAGTGGCTTTGTCACTAGGAGCTAACTGAAACTCAGTGGGACTTAGGAGACTAGGTCACTTTTAAAAATGGGCTTTATGGGCTATAGAAAATATTATACTCCTTTCATCTCAGAATTTTTTTCTTTTTACCACACAAGAATAACCAATGGTGGTTTTCATTGCAAATACTGAACTGTGTGTTATGGAATGTTTTTAAACTGAGAGGATTTTAGAATTCTACATTAGTCTCTCAGTATAAGAAATTAAATGTACACAGTTCCTAAATGACATGCATGTTTTAGCTACCATAAATTCAAAATCAAACATTCAAATATAAGACCATGAACTCTCCCTGAAAAGGATTTCAAGTAAGAAAGGATTCACAGTACCAAATAATTTACAAAAATAATTTGATGCAATAATTTTTATTCTTCCCAATTATTAACCTCAGTCTCTCAAAGACTTGACTCTTGTAAAGGAGATTTTGATTTAGTTAAGCAGTAAGTCTTCACTAACAAGTGATACCACTGGTTTTTTAAATAGAAATCCTATTTTATCAGCATAGTGACTCAAGATGCTGTTTAAAAGGACTGGTGTTTGAGTGCCACCTGTTTAAATTATCAATAGTGGCAACTTTTTCTGAGTCACAACATATGATAATTTTTTTTGGATATGATATTTGTTCCATGCGAAAGGGTATACATTTGCATAGAGCCCTTTGAATGTATTATATCAAACATCTTGATTTGACACTCTCTTATGCACAAGAGTATTCCCAATAGACAAGATCCTCAACTGGTATAAGTTAACAAAGCTCCATTGACCTCAATTTTTACACATGCATGTGTAACTTTACATGCACGTAACTTTTCTGAATTTTTTTGAGGCCCAGAATGCAGCTCTCTCAGTCATCAGATCAGAAAAGCACTGCTCATAGAACAAGTGGAAAGTGACAATCACAGACACAGCCCTTGCACTCAGAAAAGAGGAAGCACACTACTACAGTGGAATGAAGACAAGGAGATGCAAGGTTTGCACTCTTACAGATTAGTGAATAAACATGCATTTCCACACAATATCAGAGAAAATGACAATATATTCCAGAGAGGGAAGTCACTCACCATAATGGAATCATGGCATGAAATCCTGAGACTGCTCATGATGAAGCAGAGTTTCTGTAACAGAATATCTCCACCTCAGGACACTATAACATGGATGTCCCTCTGGAGTTATTTTGGGGTGCTCCATTCAGTGATTACATCTATCTGTACTAGATATTTATATGGTTCTCATTACTGTAATAGCTGACCATCTCACATTTTTTAATTTATCTTCACAGCATCACAGAGAGGTAGAAAAGTTCTCTCATTCTCATTTTTCAGAGTACAGAGGCATAGAGTCGCCAAATGACTTCTCCAAGCTCACACTGGAAAGTCTGTGACAGAGTAGGGAATTGAACCCAGGTCTCCCAAGTCCACCACAAAAATATCTGTCCTCTCACTTAACTCTGAAGTGCTCCAGAGTTGGAATATCATAGCCCAAAGGAGTAATGAATAGAACCCTACATGGATACAAAATTTGTGTCAGCATCTGCAAAATGATCTGCAGATATCCAAATCCACAGATGCAGATATTCACAGATCTAAAGTGAATATCTGTGGATTTGCAGGGCTCTAGCAGTTGATCCCTGCTAAGGAGATCCCCAGACACATATGAGGATGTGCAAGCAGGAGTGAGACACTGAGAAAGGATTCATATAACCTGCTTGCAATGTGGATCTCACTACACAGATGCAAGCTTTCAAGATTTCCACTCAGAATGCAGAGTCAATTTTCAACCAACAGCATTATTAGGTTCAAGTGTGTATCGTTACATCAGAATGTTTTGTTCCACAATCTGCTATCATCACTCTCTAGTATTAATTTTTTTAGAAATTACTACTGGGAACAACACTTTTTGCAGCAAACATACATGTACTCCAGAAGACCAGGAAACAAAAAAACATGCGGCTATTTAATTTTTTTTCCCACAATGTAATATTCCAAACACTGTTTTCCCCCAAATTCACTTACATCATAAGAAGGTGAGAAACTATGAAGGAACTTTGGTCAAATTATCAGACTGCAAGGGAAAGCAGCAGGAGTTTCAGAATTGTGTGGCATGTATGTCAAAATAACAAGCATATAACACATACATGTCTATGACTTATCAGCTATCAGTGCCATCCCCTGCTGCATGCTTGTGGCAAGCTGCAGCTGAAAAAAATGAGAAAGACATGCTTCACTGACAGTCATACCACACAGAATGCTAATCATCCCTCTGGCATTTTGGATGAACAATTTTCTTCAGCTGGGTTCTTAGACCCAATTTTTGTTCTTCTTTGAGGTTTGAAATTACAAGACGAGCACACACATTTTTGCAGGTAAAATTTAGGCTACTTACTACATGATAAACTAGTTAATTCTTCATTTGCTAGGACTGAATATCCCGCTGCATCTCCAAACTGCATATGTAAAAACTGAGGCCATTGTTTACAAACCTGGTCCAAATGGGTAATCACTGGCATGTCTAAAGGAAATAAAGATATTTTGAACCTTTCTTGTATTTTTTTTCTCATGCCTGAAAAGTAAAAGGTCCAAAACACCTGCATTCCTCTAGTGCTCAAGAATAACTAACCCCTGAACAGCTGAAAAACATC
Organism: Pelochelys cantorii; assembly: GCA_032595735.1. NCBI lineage: Eukaryota > Metazoa > Chordata > Testudines > Trionychidae > Pelochelys > Pelochelys cantorii. The sequence goes on from CM064326.1 coordinate 23,897,285, forward strand.
TTCCAAGAATAAAATCTGCATTATGCTTGAATCACTCTTGAAGAGCTGCTTCTACAAAAGGACACGACAGTGTTCATTTCAGATGTACCAGTTCAGGGGGAAACACTTTTAGGAACGGGGGGAAAATCCACAACCAAGGCCAAATTCTGATCTCATTTACACCAATTTAATTATGGAATCAATCTTGATTTACAGTGATGTGGACAAAATCAGAATGTGGTTCATAGTCAGTTGGTGTCATGGTATAATGCAGAGAATACCTTTGTGCAACTTCAGTTGTTTAATATCCACATTCCAATTACATGAAGCTACACATTTTACGTCTTGTAACCAAAAATCATTAAAAACAAAATGCTAGGCCAAATTATTCTAAAAATGCTAGAAATCAACTCCAAAAGGATCCCCAAGAAGACTTTTAAAAACTGAACTATCTGCAAATGTCTTTGTAATAGTTACCAATAAACTACCATACAATTTATTATTTGAGATTATTTCCTATAAAAGAAGATATTTTCAAATGTAATTTGATACCACTAAATTCCTTGTTTAAAGGTAATTGTGGGCCTCCATGTTATTGCTATACTTCTCAAAACATATATATAAATTAGGTATACATATATGAACAATTTAACCCTTTCTTTTTTTCCTCCAAGATGGAAGTTGTCACTGCATGTTTGAGGTAGGAATATGTAAATATGCCTGTACAACTAACTTCTAGACAACTGAACAAGACAGATCCACTAATTAAAGAATTCAATTTCATCAACTGTAATTGAACCATGCAACTAACCATGGGATGATATGCATTTTTGTATGAACTTAGACTAGCACTGTTCAAATACACACGTACAACTATTATGCTGATTTAATAAAAACAAACTGGTGTACATAACAAAATTAGATAAATGTTCTGAACTGTGTTTGACCCAATAATGATTGTATGGAAAATACCATCCATTTGAGTTTGAAGACATTAAGGTGGTACAACAAATGGACTGAAAGCGTTTAGTTGACAGTACTCTTATAATTGAGCTAAAACAACTTCGCACATACACGAAAAATAAACATTGAAAAGAATTTGCTTTGGGCAAACATATACATGTGGGAAACAAAAAAAATATTAATGGAGTTTGGAAAGGGAAGCTTGAAGCATGGGTGAAGATGATTTAGATGTAGGAACAGATTTTCCCCTCCAACCAAGTATGCAACATTATATAACTATAAAAAATACACAGTGAAAGAACAGTAATAAATTCAAGATAAAGCATAGCTTGAAATAATATTTACAAGTCATTTTGGTCCTACAGCTTCTAAAAATATTTTGATAGAAAAATAACAAGAGAAGTAATCAACATGACATACTGCCTAGTCCAGTCAGTCAAACATACTTTTTCTTTATTTTTTTCTTCTAAAGAAAGTAAAGTCTAAGTAGGGAGGGCAGACCAGCAGGATGGTTTCTGATTAACAAACTTGACAGACTCAACTAACATAAGCTCAATTCTTTGCTCTGCCATAGACTTCCTATGTGACCTTGGGCAATGTAGACTATGCTTCCTTTAAGCAATATCTCCCACAGCATGAGTGACGTAGACCTGCTGCTTTGAGCAGAAGGACTTGAGTTCTACTCCAGCCCTGCCCTTCCCACATGTGAAAGGCACACAGGACTACATCCACTTTTGCTTTGAAAGTACACAGCCTGGAAGAAAAGAAATTCACAGCAAAAGATCTGGAAAATTTTGTTCAAAGTCCCCACCACAAATCTTTATTCTTATTGACAGTTTTGTGGCATCCTCAGTGTTGTCCCAGAGCTGACAGACTTCAGGTTTTGAAGCTCTCAAACAGCTATTTTAGATTTAGCCTTTTGCAGGCAACGCATCCCTGCATGCCCAAGGTCACTCAGGGCAGCTGCAGAAGACACAGGATACATATGCCCACTCACAAGTTGTATGTTGCATGTCCTGAGGTCAAAAACAATGACTGATAATTTAGAAGACATTAGGAAAGATCAAATAAAGAAACTGAGTCATTATTACATCTATGGAACAAACAAATCTCTCAATTAGGACGATTATGTCAAAGTCAGTTATATCAAATCAAGCCAGCCTATGGTGCAGAACAGAGCATTAGGGTTACCAATTTCATGGCAACAAGTATCAGAGAATCATATAAGTTAGTACTGAAATACCTCTTACATCATCCACTACAGTGGTGGGCAATAATTTTTGCACAGGGGCACATTTTTCTATGCTATTAATGGGAAGGGTGGGGTCTATGATAGAGGTTGGGTGCAGAAAGGAGCTTGAGGTAGGGCATTAGGGTGCAGAAGGTGGTGAGGTGTCTGGGAGAGAGTTTAGGTGAAGGTGGGGGTTGTGACCTGGGGTAGGAGTGTGGGAGAGGTGCAAGATCTGGAAGGGAGATGTGACCAGGTGGAGGGATTCAGAGGGTTAGGTTGTGACCTGTGGCAGGAGTGTAGGAGGGGGTGCAGAGGGTTTGGGTTGTGATCTGGGGCAGGAGAGAGTTTTGACCTGGGGTGGAGGTGCAGGAGGTGATGCAAGGGTTTGGGTTGTGACCTGGAGCAGGGATGCAGGAGGGGTGCAGAGGGCATGCATTGTGACTTGGAGCAATGAGCTGGCTGTGAACAAGGGTGGTCTGCTACCTGCAGGCTCTGGCCACAAGTCCCTTTTCCTAGCAGGACCTTGGGGCAGGCTCCCTGCCTGCCAAGCTCCCACATTTTGCTTAAAGTGGCCAGGTGCTGGGGCCAGCCTGTGCAGCCCTGAGAAGGCTAGCCACCATGGCAGAAGAGAGGCTCCGTGAGCTGGCTGCACCTCCAAGCATGGCCCAGGGAGCTCCCACTGGCCAGTTTACAGCCTATGGGAGATGTGAGGATGGTACTGAGGGCAGGGGCAGTGTGCAGACGCACACTCACTGGCCCCGGCCACTTTGAGTGGGTAGAGGGGTTAGAGTAGGCAGAGAGCCTGCCCAAGGGTCCCACTGGACAATGAGACATTGGCAGCCCAGAGGATCTTAGAGGGACAGATCTGAATGTTTGGTAGGCCATATTTTGCCTGCCCCTGATCTAGTGCATCTCCTTTCAATACAGGAATGTTCCCTATAGTAGTTGTAGATTTCAGGTCTGCAAAGGATATGGGTATTATACAGTTCATAAATTCAGTGTCCAGTGGAGAGAGTATGCTCTGTTTTATTGGTTCAGTTTGTCCAAAATTAGACAACTAGAATCAACTAGTCAGAGATCCTAAAGACCTATTAGGCCATACCCCTGCCACTACCAATTGTTCCATGAAATCTCTTCCTTAGATTTGTCTATTTTACAGTTTTGCATTGGTATGACATCCGGAGACTTCCCACGTTAGATTGGCAGTATCTAAATTCTTAGCAGTCTAGGAAGGTCATTATTGAAAATGCCATTATAATTTTGATGAAAAAGTTTTTATCAAAGTCAACTCTTGCAGCCTTTCTTCACAGATGACTCTGAATTCATCTGATTTTCTCTCTCTGGAAGTTTGTTCCACAGTCAGAGCCTTTCAACAGAAAATAGCTGCCTTCTTGACTACTAACATTTTTCACTCTGAACTTTGTGATCATCAGCCCAGTGTTAGGGGAGACAAATTGGCAGCCCAGAAAAATGCCTATCCACTGCCAGTAACTAGAATATTGATTATCATGCTCATTGCCAAATGCAGCTGTAAGGCTTTGTAGTACATTTAGCATAATGAGGCAAGCGGGGTGGGTGAGGGTAACCACAAGGACTGAATATGACCTTGTGCCTTCCTTTTCTTTTAAACTACTGAAGTGTGCATTTTAAGGAAGTCCGGCTATATTTGATTGCTGATATGTAGCTATACAGCTGCACAACTAATTGATTGAAATTGCTTGCTTAAGTGTTTTGGGATGTGGAAGGATTAGATTGAGATGTTACTGTAACACAAGTAAAAGAATGGTAAAAGGGCTGAGTTGAGTGGACTCATTTGGTGAACTCATCCTGAGAAGGCTGGCCACCAGAAATCTGTTGCTGTCTACTAAAAGACCACTCCAGACATTGAGTAACTATAGGTTTGGGGTGATCTAACAAGTGGGTACATGGATATGTGAGACTAAATAAAGTAAAGGCTTTAAGTGAAAGCACCCTTCTTTGTACCAATCATTTATCAGACAGATGTGCCACGTCCCCAATTATTTATTTCCTGATACTATCTCTCAAACTGTAGAGTTACCAAGACTTTTGGGTTCTAAAAACCCTGAGTCATGCTAGAGGAGCCTGCCTCTCTTGACAATTGATAGGCTGAAATGTTGACTCTAACATAGCTGTTTGAAGATTATGACCCAGATCCTGAGCTGGCAGCAAAAGCAGATTTGAAGCCAGTGGAGGCACTGAAACAAACAGCCTAAAGCATGGTTAAGAAAGGCACTAGTTCTTGCACCAGCTGGAATAAAACCATTACGTTATCTCACGTCCAGCTTCCCCTGAGCAACCACCTATCTCCACAAGTAACGACACCACCTTAAATTCAGAGGTGCCAAAATACCAGAGAAGGGGCTGAGACAAACAAGGAGCTGTCTGTAATAATTTATGAATACTGCACAGCAATATGGTAATTTGGAATGATTATTGTAGGAATACATTGGTTTACTTTAACAGCCGGCTGTAAGAAAAACAGGCAGGAAGAAAAGTTTAAGATAAGTCACTTGAGGGTTGTTACAGGACAACCGCAGAGTCACTGGCTCGGAGGTGTCGGGCTTGACCTCCCATAGAGCTTATTGAACAGGTTTGACAAGCAGGAACAAAAGGCCAGGAATTGACAAAGCAAACTAGTTAAAAGAGATTGTCTCTTTCTAGAAATGAGATGGTCACTGGAGAACTACTCAAGGAAAGGAAACTGACACAAAATTCTGCTGATGGTATCGGGAGATGGTAGGCCTTTTGGTAAGGCGTGTATAGATAGTTTTAAAATTAATCTTGCTCCCACTCACTCATTCCTACTGCTAAAATAATATTTTGATTTGGTCACCCAATTCAACACTGGTCATAGACTCCAAAGGGGAGAACCACAGGTGATGAGCAGTTGGACTACTTGGGTAAGCATAATTGATAAGCAGGGCCAGGCTAAAAATGGGAGAACTATGTGACTTTACCCAAGGAAACCTGCCAGCTGAAGGATTCTCATGGAGGGCTTACAAAAGCAACAGAGATTCACTCGCCCTACAACTGTGACGGAAGGTTGTAGTGGGTTATGTTGAATTGTACCGCTGCATTTTTTAAATGATTGGTAAGTTTTGTTGTACATTTAAGTTAGATCCAGGGTGCTTCTAGTGTGTGGAGGGGTGCTTTTTTTTTAGTGTGTGTGTGTGAATCTAAACAACAAAATAAAAATAAATGAAATGTAGGTGGACTGTAGGTAATTTGTGGTCCTGCAGGGCCAAAAGCAGCGGAGGAGTCCAGTGCTATGAGCATGACCAATGACCAGAGGGTTCTAGATTTCAAATCCTCATTAAAAAGCTCACAGCTTCCAACTGCTGGCCTCAGCCCACGGTCCTTCAAACAAACAGCTCAGCACATGGATCTTCAAACAAGCAGGCTTTTTTCAGTTTGGAAAAGGGATCACTAAGGGGGATATGATAGCGGTCTATAAATCATGAACAGTGAGGAGAAAGTGACTAAAGAAATGCTATTTACTCCTTCACATAACAAGAATTGGGGTCAGTGCTGTAATTAACAGGTAACAGCTTAAAAACTAACAAAAGGAATTACGTGCACACAGTGCAGCAAACCTGAGAACTTACTGCCAGGGGATGTCATGATGACCAAAACTAGAACAGGATTCAAAAAAGAAAGAGAAATTCATGGTGGATAAGTCCATCAATGCCCATTAACCAATATGGTCAGAGATGCCACCCATGGTCTGGGTGTCCATAAGCCAGGCAAATACTGTGACTGGACAACAAGGGATGAATCACTTGACCATTTCCTATTTTGTTCATTCCTTCTTTAGCCCCTGACATTGGCCACTGTTGGAAGACAAAATACAGGACAAGAGAGACCATGGCCATTCTTATCCAGTCTGAGAGTGAAGGGGAATGTATGCTAGTTATTAATGAGAACTGTGCTAATAGCATAGTATTATTACCATAGGATGATATTTTTTCCCAGTTGGGTTAGGTGAAAGGAAAGCACTATTTTTTCTTTAATTTGGACCTGTGGTCTAAAGGTTGCCACATGAATTTTTGGTTTTTTTCTGAATGAGACAAACATTTCTTGCTCTTTTTTTTAGGACATGAGTTTAATATCACGTGACTGAGTGTAAGTAGTTCTGTCTGCATTCAGATAACTGCATTTTTCTATGTGGTTGGTTGGTCTGTTTCTCTTGAAGAGGTGCTGAATATCTGTTAGTAGTAGGTATAGATCAGCGGTTCTCAAACTTTTTGGGCTCCGGAGCCCTTTACGTGCGTAAAAAATGATGCAGAGCTCCAGCGGTCCACTGATTGTATGTGTTGTATTTATGCGGCGCCCCAGCAGTCCACTGATTGTATGTGTTGTACCTATCGATGTTTTCAGTTTGTCAACCTCGCGGAGCCCTGGGCCTCCGCAGAGCACAGTTTGAGAAACACTGATATAGATGATCATTTGTAGCTTTCACAAACCAGAATCTGTTTCATAGGTGGTGGCACTAACATATCTCAGGTTGTATTTTCTATAATGCCTCCTGGCTTTCAGTAATGATGATACAATATGCAGGTTTAGTACAAATTACTCCATAAAAAATTCATTAATTAGAGGTGACCTACTGTGTCACAAAATGGTCCATTTTTCCCAGTATCCTGTCTGTGACAATGGCCTGTATCAGTTTCAGGGGGAGTGTAGAAAAATAGGGCAATGATGGAGCGATCTGCCTCTATCTTCCTCCCCCAGCTTATGGTACAGGTTGAACCTCTGTTCTGAGGACTCTACTGTACAGCAACATCCATGGTCCGGAAGGACTACGGATATTCCAGAACCAGAAAATCTTGGTGGAAGACTGGCAGCTGGGCTCCCCGCAACTGGGCTGTCAGGCGCGACCCAGCTGGGCTGCCTGATGGGGCTGTAGCCCAGCGCACAGCAGCGAGGCTGTGGGACCTGGAGCCCAGCATGTGTCAGCTGGGCCGCCCGGCTTAGCAGGGAAGGGGGCACAGCTGGGCTCCCCACAGCTGGGCTGCCTGGAAGTGGGCTATGAGACCTGGAGCCTGGTGCGTGTCAGCTGGGATGCCCGGCTTAGTAGGGAAGGGGGTTGGTGGCTGGGCTCCCCGCATCTGGGCTGCCTGGTGGGGCTGTAGCCTGGTGCACGTCACTCGGGATGGCTAGTGTGACTGGGAGCCCAGCACACCCCAGGTAGGCTGCCTCATGGGGCTGGGAGCCCAGTGTGATGGGAGCTGGGCTGGCCGACTTAACAGGGAAGGGGGAAAGGAGAATCAGCAGGGCAGCGTGGCTGGTGGCATTGGGGGGAACTGTCTGGGAGGCTGGTAGCCAGTCCAGGGCTGGGTGAGGCCAGTAGCAGAGGGGCCATATATGACCTCCCCTGGCCCAGCATAATCCCTCATCTGGGACCTGTCAGGTCCCGAGGGTGCCAGACTAAGTAGGTCCAACCTGTAGTTGGTACTAAGATGCCTGCATTAGTTCTCAAACGCAGTACCACATGCTAGTAGCCAGATGCGGTCTTCCCTCATCCTGCAGCTAAAATAGCAAGTAGTACAACTTTTGCCTTTAAAATTATGAGTGTGATGGGGTTTATCCCTGATGGTCCTGGCCAGAGGGGGTATTGTTAGGCCTTATAAGTAGGACGAGGGGGCTCTGTTGGGGAGAGACTGCTAAAAAGACAGGTCTCTTTGGTGGAGAGAAACCTTGGGATAGGGTTTTACAGACAGGAAAGAAGAGAGGAAGAGCATTACGGGAACAGGTTGGGCTCCTGCAGTGGAAACCCTGAACTAAAGCAAACAAAGGCACCACAGTTGAGCATGAGAGGGATGGAAGGGCTATTAGCTTGAAAACGTGTTTGAAATTTCATTTGGATTTATTGTTACACCCAGATGGGGTTAAGACTACCATGTGACTTGCCTGGAAGGCCAAGCCACAAAATGCCAGTGGTGAGCCAAAAGCTAGAAAAAAGTCATTCTGGGGCCAAGGGAGAAGCTGATGAGGGCATCAGACACTAGGTCCCTTGCAATACTGTGATCGGCAATAAGGGGGCACCCATGAAATGCCAATGAACTGTAATAGCAAGCTTTGCAGAAAAGGGTACCCAATGTCTTCATCTGTACTTTACATAACCAACATTTTCTCTTTTAAAGTAAGAAAATGCAAAACTCTTCCTGTTTCTCTTTTGCTATGCTCCATTAAACTGACACCAGAATTTTAAAAGGACTCTGTAAGCTATTCATCCACCAATATGTCTCTCATAACTTTCTTTTATTACAGACACAGCAAGAAACCTTTCTTCCCAACACTGTCATATTCAAACAGATCTCAACCACCAGGAGCCTCCAGGAACTGGAAGATTAGAAGCTATCAGTGGATTCTTTATGATTTAAGATTTAAATTATGCTACTACTAATAGCGAGTTCAGTAATATGAAAGTTCAAGATAAAATACTTGCAAAGAACTTGTAACTTCTTAATAAATAGCAGTGCCTAACAGCAAAAGCTAATGTGTTTGTTCAGGATTTCTTCAAAAGGTAAGCTTGTATAGGTTGCGACTCCCTTAACCAGGACTCTGTGGTCCGGGAACATCCATGGATGTTCCCAGATCACAGAGTCCAGATATAAGGAGGTCAGGCTGCAGGGCAGAAGTCGGGGAGGAGAGGCGTGATTCATCAGGAGCCCCATGTTCAGGGAGGGGGGCGCAGCAGTGAGATCTGGCCCCTTGTGCCGAGCGGTAGGTAGCGGGGGTGCCAGCAGCAGCTGCAGAATCCCAGCATCTGCATAGCCTAATCCTGGCAGCTGCAGAGCCCCAGCAGCCCCAGAAGCCGCAGCAGCCACAGAGCTCCATCTGGGGAGCCATGGCCGAACAGGCAGCAGTGGGGCTCAGATGGAGTCCTAGCCAGGGGCAACATGGGCCATGTTGGGAGGGACCTCCCCTCGTCCAGCAAATCCCCTTGTTCAGGGCCAGTCAGGTCCCGAAGGTGCCAGACGAGGGAGGTACAACCTGTATTTGAATAGTTTATAATCACTGCTGCTTAGCCTAATGCTCTTGTATAATTATTTAAATTGCACACACTCACCACCGGCATCAGGAAGAGTAGACATACTGGTGGCAGAGATATTGTGATGTCAATTTTTACTTATAATACATATTATTTAATGTTGCATAGTAAAATAAAATCTTTTCAACAACACAATCCATCACAAGAGGCAATGAATGTCTTTAGGCTACCGAATTTTCTGTTGAGACAGGACCAAACTGAATACACGTAGGTGAAACCTTTCTGCATCCCTGAACTTTGTGAGACTGAAGTAAAATGAAATCCTGATCACGTCTTTTGCACAACTCAAACCAGCAAAAGTTTGCAAAACTGAACTCATGACAACGTGGTGCACATATATGCCCACTAATCAAGATTCAAGGACATGGATCATGATATGCACTGTGAAGACATGGCAAAATGAGGGCCTCTGCCCCAAACAGCTTAACTATCAGGTACTACCTTGCTATGACACTGTGTAAATAGAACTGTTCCAAAAATTCTGAATGCCTTCAACCTGATTTTATCTCACACCAGAACTTGTAAACTATTCAGGCTCCCAATTATGAAGCCTGATTCTGCAGTTTTCTCTGCAATAGGAACATAGCCCAAGTAAGAACTACAAAGATCAAGCATAAAGTTCTTTTTCCCCTTTGCTCCTATATTGTTTAGTTTAACCTATATCCAAGGGGCCCACATGCAGAGATGCTCATTGTCAACAGTCACCTAAGATTCATATCTGTACTTAGAACAATGCTTAATTGTCTTATTGTTCATTTAAGAAAATAAAAATGTTATTTACTGTGACTGATGTGTTGGTCTTGAAACATTCAGTCTGGATGGGTCTCTTATGAGAATAATCTAAGCCATAAACTTATGTGTCCACCTTATATATTTCCATTAATAACTGTGGTGCAAATTAATTAGCTATTTTTCATATGCTGTGGAATTAGTTCAACCATGCTGTGCTAAGACAGATGTATTGCAAAAGAAGAAATAGGGCAGCTACTACAGCCAGGCTTCTTGAAAGAACACATTTTATTCCTATCTTCACAACCCATTTAGCAGATCCAGGATGCAAATTAGCCTAGACATGCAAACTCTTTTAAGTATAGTGCTCATTAGAATTCTGCTTCTAGCAGATGGACTTCAAATAAAACTCAAATGGCAACTACCTGGCCCAAATTAATTAGCATGTGAGAAAATATTGTTTCTTCTCCAGAAAAGCTATTTGTTTTATGCATATAACACCACATCATTTTTAACATAATTTAACACAGTTCTGATGCTGTCTTCTTGCTGGCTCTCTGTGAACTAGAAATGTGACCAAAGAGCATGTTCACAGAGTTGGTTCTTGATCCTGCCATGAGTGCAGGGAACTGTATATGATTACTTCCAGGGGCCTGTTCTATGAGTCTATAATTATCAATAATATCCTTCTTGGTCCTTACCAAAAAAAGCCTTCAAAAGAGCTCTTGGATAACTTTACGAGGGAAAGAAAGGAGAATACTATTTTATGCAAAATCCCACTGGAGCTGGAATCTCAGAATGACACAATAACCCAAGAAGTGATGTCTGAGAGAATTCTGAACCAGCAGATTCCCTTCTTGCTTGTCTGAAACAGGATCTAAATTGACTGATTCCTTGCTGAAGTGCCATTGTGTTTCCACATGAATAAGGAGGCTGAAACAATTGTCCAGATATAAATGTCCCAACATAATATTTGTAGGGGAACCATCTGTAAATCACATAAGAGTCATTTGGTTGGTTATTTACCTGCAAGAGAGAACACAGCCAAAGCAAGGAAGGCAGGAAACATCCTTGGTGACATATACAGCATGACTCTACCCATTACTTTGATCCATTGGAGTGGGGGAGAGGTTAACATTTTGTCTGTTGGCTTAAAAGCAGCTTTGGAGTACCAAACAGAAGAAGTGCAAATCGATATCAGCAAAGTTCAAACAGGGAAGAATACAAGTTGTTGGGTTTTTTTTTAAAAGTGAGGCTAATTAACAATGTTACTAGGAGATATGGAACATTTTCCACCACTCCAATTTTCCCCCGTAAAAGAGGAGTGGACAATACAACAGGCATCTCTCATTGGCTGTGGTCCACGCTGCTTTCACTGTCACTGTCCTGGTCCACACTGCTTTCCACAGCTTCCATTGGCTGGGAACAGTGATCTGCAGCCAATGGGAGCTGCAATTGCCCATACTTGCAGAGGCGCAGGTAAATATAGCGTCAACGTCCCACTAGGGGCTAAATCTGGTGAACAGGATCTGGCCCGTAAGCAGGTATTTGCCCATCACTGCCCTAAAATATATGCTGTAATGTTCAACCACAAGTTATTGAGCTCAATGCAGGAATCCCTGAGTGAAATTCTAGGGCTTCTATATAAAGTCAAATTAGAGGATTATAATGGTCTCTTCTGATCTTAAGAATGTATCAAGTCACATGGAAGTCCTGGATACTAGGGGATTTCCATGGGTGGGGATAAAGGGAGTCTGCTGTGATGGCTACTTGGAGATCTGGTGCTATATTGGAGGAAGGAAAAAAGAGAACAAATAGTTTCCCAATCATCTGCAAATGATGCTCTGATGGAGAGCAGAAGAGGATATAAAAGCTCTCATCCGTGGAGACAGAGAGGGAAAATGTGGTAAGTTCAGCAAGAGCTTTCAATATAAAAAGAACTGAGACAGGCTTCCTCCAATTGAACTGGACTAGAATTCTCATGAATTAAATGTCTTCTATCCAGAGTAGCAGTTCCAACAGAGGAAAAAGTATAGTGTGCCAGAGAAACAAGAATTGTGCTAAGAACAAGATGATTTCAAAGTCAAAAGAAGTCTGGATATCCCAAATGAGACAAGCAGAAGCAATGATGTTTTGATTTCCAGCCCACATTTAGAATTATAATCTACATTCAAAATTATCTGGATAAAATTGGAGAAACAGTCTGAGGTAAACAAGATGAAGTTTAATAAGGACTAATGCAAAGTACTTCACTTAGGAAGGAACAATCAGTTTTACACATACAGAATGAGAAGTGATTGTCTAGGAAGGAGATCCCTGCAGCAAGGGATCTAGGGGTCATAGTGGACCACAAGCTAAATATGAGTCAACAGTATGACACTGTTGCAAAAAAATCAAACTTGATTCTGGGATGTATTAACAGGAGTATTGTGAGCAAGACATGAGAAGTCATTCTTCTGCTCCATTCTGTGCTGATTAGGCCTCAGTTGGAGTATTGTGTCCAGTTCTGGGCACCACTTTTCAAGAAAGATGTAAAAAAATTGAAAGTCCAGAGAAGAGCAACAAAAAATATTAAAAGGCCTAAAAAACATGAGCTACGAGAAAGACTGAAAGAATTGGGCTTGTTTAGTTTGGAAAAGAGAAGACTGAGAGGGGAACATGATAGTAGTTTTCAAATAGCTAAAAGGGTGTTACAAGGTGGAGGATGAAAAATTGTTCTCCTTGGCCTCTGATGATAGGACAAGAAGCAATGGGCTTAAACTTCAGTAAGGAAGGTTTAGGTTGGACATTAAGAAAAACTTTCTGTCAGGGTGGTTAATCACTGGAATAAATTGCCGAGGGAGGTTGTTGAATCTCTATTACTGGAGATATTTAAGAGCAGTTTGGATAGACATCTATCAGGGATGATCTAGATGTGCTTGATCCTGCCATGAGGGTAGGGGACTAGACTTGATGATCTCTTGAGGTCACTTCCAGTTCTAGTATTCTTTGATTCTATGGTTCATAAAAGAGATGTCAAAACACAGAAAAGAATGATTGAAAAGTCATTCACTGAAAAATCATCATTGAAATAAAGTATAAATTTAAGAGATTTTTGAAGTAAGATAGCTTTTTAATTTTTACAATAAAGAGAAGAGAATTAACAGACACAAACTTTCATTAGGTTGAGAGGGTGCTCAACACCTCAGACTATGCTAGTACCCAACCCCTTCCCCCAAAACACCAGACCTGACCCACCTCTTCCAGCCCCACCCAAGCTCCACCCCTTGCCTTAAGTCTCCACCTTACCTCTTCTTGCACCTCCTCCACTGAGTGTACACCATCCCCTTTCCTCTCCTTCCCTCCCAGCCATGAAACAGTAGACTGAAGTCGGTGGTAGATGCTGGGGGCAGGAAGAGGAGGAGGAGAAGTTGATCAGTGGGGGCATCAGAGGGCAGGAGGCACTGGTGAGCAGGGAAGTGGGTGTTAAGCACCCATTCATTTTTTTCAGTGGGTGCTCCAGCCCCAGAGCACTCAGGGAGTCAGCACCTATGCACATTAATGCGTGATACCATCCAGTCCCTGCCAGTCCAGGGGGTAGTTTTGTTCAATATATTTTACGGGTTTCCACATTTTAGTTACCAGTATGACAAATTATCTGGCACCTAGCATTTGCCTTGAAAGGAGTCCCTCGATCAAGGGGCCTGGGCAATGGGGCATGGAGATACTTCTCCACACTGTCCCAGTAGTGGAGGCCAACTATAGTTATTGCAGTAACTAGACTTCAGGTGTTTGGTTAGCAGAACTGACTAGACACTGCACAGATCAGACACCTGGCAACCCCATCTCATGGTGAGAATAGGGTTTTTTTTTTTTCTGGTTTTCCTCTCAAATTTCCTTTCCTTAGTTTCATTCAATTACTTTTAGTTACTTTACCTAGTACATCTCCTGGATAATTAAAGTCTTCATATGAGATTGGATTTACACAGTAACCTATAATAGCCAAGCAACACACATTTAATTCTGTAAATCCTTACTTATAAATTAAATCTTCCATACCTATGAATATTTTTATTGCTGTTTTCTACATTTCCTCCAGTATGGTAAGGATAACAAATCAGCATGAAGATTTTGATGCTGGCCCTTAACTTATAATAACTATATTGTTCTAGATAATCAATCAGCTAGCTACAAGACAAGTTACAGAGTATACAACTATTGACATTTTAGGTTATTGACAGGCTAGAGCATTCTTCCACATAGGAATAACACCCCACAGAGCACAGCATCAGAGAAATCATTCATGGAAGAACAGAGTTTCAATTCAGTCAATTTTATTAAGTAAGATTACCATGTATTGCATTAATTTTTAAAGTCAAAATACAGAAGATGGCCTAATCAAACCTATCCATTTTTATTACCCAGTGTCTTATTGAGACTAGGTTACACCCACAGAAGTTAACATCTGTGGACTACGGTAGAATGCTTTGTGACTGTGTGAGTTATAGTGGAACAAGCACTAAATGTAAGGCAAAAGAATGGTTACTTACCTCATAACTGTGATTCTTCAAGATGTGTTGCTCATGTACATTCCAATATAGGTGTGTGCACACAGCGTGCATGCACCATCGGAAGCTTTTCCCTCAACAGTACCCTGAGGGCCAGCAGGGGAGCCCCCGCGAGTGGCGCCAGTATATCGGCCCATATATACCCCTGCTGGCCCCCCTCACCCATTCTGTTCCTTCTTACCGGAATACTCCAGAGAGAGGGCAGTGGGTGGGGATTTGGAATGGACATGAGCAACACATCTCAAAGAATCACAGTTACGAGGTAAGTAACTGTTCTTTCTTCTTTGAGTGATTGCTCATGTGCATTCCAATATAGGTGACTCCAACGCAGAACCTATGCAAGAGGGCTGGATGTTAAAGCCACAGAGGAGTGGAGGACCGCCCTGCCCAGGGCAGCGTCTTGCCTGGCCTGATGCACTAGCGCATAGTGATTGGCAAAGGTATGTACAGAGAACCATGTAGCGGCTCTGCAGAGGTCCAAGATGGGAACCTGTGCCATGAAAGCAGTGGAGGCTGCCACGGCTCTCATGGAGTGTGTTCTAAGGGGTGGAGCCGGTACACCCGCCAGGGCATAGCACTCCTTGATACAAGCAGTTATCCAGGAGAAGATCCACTGGGAGGACACGGGTTGGCCCCTCACCCGTTCAGCGATGGCCACAAAGAGTTGCGGTGACTTCCTGAACGGTTTTGTCCTGTCTAAATAAAAGGCTAATGCTCTACGCACATCCAAAGTGTGTAAAGCCTGTTCTTTCCCAGATGTGTGCGGCTTGGGGTAAAAGACCAGCAGGAAAATATCCTGGGAGGTGTGGAAAGAGGACACCACCTTGGGCAGAAAGGCTGGGTGGGGGCAGAGCCTAACCTTGTCTTTGAAAAACACCATGTAGGGGGGATCCAAGGTAAGCGCCCTGACTTTGGATACTCTCCTGGCTGATGTGAGTGCCACCAGAAGAGACAATTTATAAGATAGGTATAGGAGAGAACACGTAGCTAACGGTTCGAACAGGAGTCCCATGAGTTTGGAAAGGACCAGGTTTAGGTCCCACTGGGGGGCAGGCTGGCACATGAGTGGGTCGAGCCTATCCAACCCTTTCAGAAACCTGTTGACCATTGAGTTAGCAAACAGGGTTTTCCCCCCTTTCCCTGGGTGGAAGGCCGAAATGGCCACCAAGTGAACCTTGATGGAGGAGGAAGAGAGGTCTTGGAGCCTGAGATCCAACAGATAATCCAGGATCAGAGGGATTGTAGCTCGCCTTGGGTGCACCCCCTTCTGGGAAGCCCAGATGCAGAACCGCTTCCACTTAGCAAGGTACGTGGTCCTAGTGGAGGGCTTCCTGCTACCCAGCAGGACTTCCTGAACCCATTCTGAGCACTGAAGCTCCTCTGCTGTCAACCACGGAGCTTCCACACTGTCAAGTGCAGCAAATGCAGGTCCGGGTAGCGGAGCCTGCCCGAGTCCTGAGATATCACATCTGGGAGCAGCGAGAAGGTCATGGGTCTCTCGCATGACAGGTTGAGGAGGGTTGAAAACCAGTGTTGCCTGGGCCATGCCGGGGCGATTAGAATCAGGGATACCCTGAATTTCCGCACTCTGAGAAGGACCCTGTGAATTGGCGGGAAGGCATACAACAGGCCCTGTGGCCAGGGGAGGAGGAGAACGCCTCACAGGGAACCCTGCCCCTGCCCCATGAGGGAGCAGAACCATGGGCACTTCTTGTTCTGTCCTGTGGCAAATAGGTCTAGATGGGGAGACCCCCTGTGGCAGCAAGTCAGGGTTCCTCCGATCCTGCAGCCCCGTAGCAGCTAGAACAGACTCCACCAGCCAGTAGAATAGAGAGGGTTTATTGCTTCTCCAGGATACAGTACAGCACAGACATGATGTGATTACAGGAGTCAGGACCAGGATGCCTCAGACCCCCTTGAGATGGGGTGCCTGGGCCCTTAGATTCCTAGCCCTCTCCTGACTCTGTCTCCTTCATGGTTCCAGCCCAAGACTGCCCCTTCCCCCGCACACTCACTTCCTTAGTTCCCTTGCTGCCCTCAACTGGTCTAACTGGTTGGGTCTTTGTCTCCGTGACCTAGGCAGCCCACCTGCTGGGCAGTGTTCATAGACAGAGGCCAGTAGGGGTCATCCACAGCCCACAGTCCACAGCATAGCAACTAGCAAGGAACTGACCCTACATCACAACATGTGGATGAATCAGTGGGAATCACACATCACAGCGCAGGGGGGCACCGGGTTACAGAACAGATAATGCACATCGGGAAAAATAACCCCAACTATACATACAGTATGATGGGGGCTAATTTGGCTACGACAAATCAGGAAAGAGATCTTGGAGTTATCGTGGACAGTTCTCTGAAAACTTCCACGCAGTGTGCAGCGGCAGTCAAAAAGGCAAATAGGATGCTAGGAATTATTAAGAAAGGGATAGAAAATAAGACCCAGAATATCTTACTGCCCCTGTATAAAACTATGGTACGCCCACATCTTGAATACTGTGTACAGATGTGGCCTCCTCACCTCAAAAAAGATATTTTGGCCTTGGAAAGGATTCAGAAAAGGGCAACTAAAATGATTAGGGGTTTGGAACGGGTCCCATATGAGGAGAGGTTAAAGCGACTGGGACTTTTCAGTTTAGAAAAGAGGAGACTGAGGGGGGATATGATAGAGGTATATAAAATCACGAGTGGTGTGGAGAGGGCCAATAAGGAGAAGTTATTTATTAGTTCCCTAAATAGAAGAACTAGAGGACACCAAATGAAATTAATGGGTAGCAGGTTTAAAACTAATAAAAGAAAGTTCTTCTTCACACAGCGTGTAGTCAGCCTGTGGAACTCCTTGCCAGAGGAGGCTGTGAAGGCTAGGACTATAATAGAGTTTAAAGAGAAGCTAGATAATTTCATGGAGGTTAGGTCCATAAAAGACTATTAGCCAGGGGATAAAATGGTGTCCTTGGCCTCTGTTTGTCAGAGGCTGGAGAGGGATGGCAGGAGACAAATTGCTTGATCATTGTCTTCGGTCCACCCTCTCTGGGGCACCTGGTGCTGGCCACTGTCGGCGGACAGGATACTGGGCTAGATGGACCTTTGGTCTGACCCAGTATGGCCATTCTTATGTTCTTATAGCACCCCCACTATGTCACACCCCCACACACGGAAGACAGATTGAACTACATCCCACCTCACGGACCGTTCATGTCCCGCAAAGGATCTGCTCAGCCTGTCCGCCAGGACGTTTTGGGAACCCGGGAGGTTATAGGCCATCGGGTGGATATCCGCCCCGATGAAGAGGTCCCACAGGCGAATCGCTTCCAAGCACAGGTGAGGAGAACGAGCCCCGCCCTGCCTGTTTATATACGCCACCGCTGTCGTGTTGTCTGACAGGATGAGGACAGACTTGCCCCTGAGGGGGGGAAGGAAAACAGCACAAGTCAGTTGGATGTTGATATGCAGGGAGATCTCATCCACAGACCACATACCTTGTGTGTGTAGATCTCCTAAGTGGGTTCCCCAGCCCTTGTCCAATGCATCTGTGACGAGGCGAATGGATGGCACTGGTCTGGAGAACGGGACTCATGCACAGACCTCTGCCTGGTGGGTCCACCAGTCCAGTGCAAGGAGGACGGGGCCGGAAACTGTCAGTACTCTGTCCCATGAATGAGCAGACGGGTTGTGGACTCGCGACAACCACATCTGTAACAGGCACATGCGCAGTCTGGCATGCTACACTACATAAGTGCAGGCAGCCATGAGGCCCAGGAGACACATGCAGGTCCGGGCGGTGGTCACTGGAAAATTCTGGAGCACCCTGACTGCCGTCTCTGGAGCTGAGAGTTGGGTAGAGAGGCCCTCGCTGACAGAAAGTCCAGGGTGGCACCCACAAACTCTATCATCAGGGTAGGAGTTAGGGTTGATTTGTCCAGATTTAGCAGGAGGCCTAAGTTGTCAAAGAGTGTGTGGACTATGGTGATGTGGTCTTTCACCTGAGTCTCTGAGTTCCCCCTCAGGAAACAGTCGTCTAGACAGGGGAACACCTGGACACCCCTTTTCCTGAGCGCGGTGGCCACCACCACCATGCATTTGGTGAAGACCTGAGGGGCCGTGGAAATAGCAAAGGGGAGGGCCGTGAATTGGTAGTGGTCCGGGCCCAGAGTAAATCGGAGGAACCTACGGTGGTGGGGGGCGATTGAAATGTGGAAGTAAGTATCTTTCAAGATGAGGGCAGCGTACCAGTCTCCAGGGGCTAACAAGGGAATTATAGATGCCAGAGTCACCATTTTGAATTTTACTTTGGCGATAAAGGAATTGAGGGCTCTGAGGTCCAGGTCTTTTGCCTTTAGGACCAGAAAGTAGTGGGAATAGAACCCCGTCCCGAAAATCGAGGGGAACGTGTTCCACCGCCCCTATCGTAAGGAAATGTTGGACCTCCTCTTGAAGCAGAGGCTCGTGAGAGAGGTCCCTGAAAAGGGACAGGGTAGGAGGCTGGGTAGGAGGGGGCAAGTGAAAAGGGATTACATAACCCCTTTCCACTATCTCCAGCACCCATCGGTCCAACGTAACAGACCGCTAGGCCTGGAGAAAGTGGGATAAATGGTCCCGGAAAATTAGAGGGGAGACTGGTAAGATGCCCTCGGGGGTCCCATCAAAAACCCTGATAGGACACAGGGGCTTGTTAGGGGGCCCCTGGTTGTTATCTGGGGCTGGGCGCGGCCGGCGCCTGTTGTTCCTGCCATTGGCACTCCTGCCCCTACATCGGGTGAAGTTGGGGCGTGGGCCCTGGGGAGGCACTCTAGGAACATTTCCTATTCGAGTATGAACGCCTCTGGGTGGCCGGGGTGTGCAAGCCCAAGGATTTCAGCATCGCCCTGGTATCTTTTAGGCTATGAAGCCTCTCATCAGTCTGCTCTGAAAAGAGCGAGGGGCCCTTGAAAGGGAGGTCCTGAATGGTGTTTTGGAGCTCCGGCGGCACCCCAAAATCCTGAAGCCATGAGCTACAGCGCAGGACCACCCCAGTGGCCATCACCCGAGCTGCGGCGTCAGCCACGTCAAGAGCCGTTTGGAGAGCCGCTCTGGAAATTGCTCTCCCCTCTTCGTGGAGAGCCTTATACTCCGAGCGGGAGTCTCTGGGGAGCAAGTCCATAAACTTGTCCATGGAGGCCCAGGTGTTGAAGGCATAACGGGACAACAGGTCTTGCTGATTGGCGATGCGGTATTGGATGCCCCCAGATGCATAGACCTTCCTGCCCAGTAGGTCAGTCTTTTTGGCCTCCCTGTTTTTAGGGGTGGCAGCAGGCTGCCCTTGTCTCTCTCTTTGATTGATGGCTTGCACCACCAAAGAGCCTGGGGGAGGGTGAGAGAAGAGGTGTTCATTACCCTCTTGGGGAACAAAGTACCTCCTTTCCTTATGCTTGTTGGTTGGGGGAATGGAGGCAGGGGTTTGCCACAAGGCTGATGAGATTTTGGCTACTGTTTTGTTGATCGGCAGAGCCACTCTAGAGGGAGTGTCGGTGTGCAGGATGTCGATGGTAGGGCCCGAGTCGTCGGAGACCTTCTCTGCTTGTACTCCCAAACTTTGGCCCAGGTAGCAGAGTAGGTCCTGATGGGCCCTAGCGTCCATGGAGGGCATGGACGGAGCAGAGTTGGCTAACGCCTCATCTGGGAAGGAAGACGAAGTCCCCTTCTGCACTTCACCCACAGGGGCATCCGTGCGTCCTGGATTGTCCAAGGTGGCCGTGGATGAAGAGGGGGGAGGTTGGCTCACCAGAGCCGTTCTCCTCCCTGGACCCAGGGACAACTGGCCTGGAGGTAACGAGTGGCCCGAGGTAGGGGACCTGACCAGAGGTGTCGCTGATGGAGGAATTCGTGGGCCCGAAGAGACAGAAGCCGGTCTGGGAGGATCCACGCCCTGGCTTTGGTGGTATGCCAGGGGGTTCAGAAGGGCCACTGCACCGGAGGCTGAGGGGGCCACATTTGCTGTACAATGGGCACCGGAACCGGCTGAGCCCACTGTTGTTGGTACGGGTGCAGAGGACTTCGGTGCCGGGAACAGTGCCGGGAGTGGTGCCGCGAGTGAGACCTGGAGCCCCTTGAGGACCAGACGGATTCCGCCTCGGAGTCAGACGAGTACTCCCAGGCGAACCACAGCAGTGCCGACATGGATGCCGATGAGGCTGTGATGCGCTGGGACATGGACTCTGGCTTGCCACAGTGCCGAGGTGGTAGAGGAGGTATGGCTGCGCTGGAGTCCCGCACGGAGGTAAGTGCCAGTGGGCCATGGATCGGCGGCAGTGCCGGGCGATGCTGTCGCACCGAGTCCGGTGCTGCATCCTGGGACAGTACCGGAGGTATTGGTGCCTCAATGGCCGGTGCCGCATACAGTACTATAGGGGTCGGGCGATGTTGTCTGCCCTTGTGCACTGGGTCTTCGGGCGCGCTGGAAGGGGAGCGGTGCCGAGGGTCCCCGTGCCGCCTGGAGGGTGTCGGGGTGGGAGGAGGAGAGGGATATGACTCAATGAGGACCCTCGCTGCCTCCAAGGCCTCCAGTGTGGATGGGTCTGGGAAGTCCTCTGAAGGGCTAACGTCCCTTCGCTGGGAAGAGTGCCCGCCTGAGCTAGAAGGCCCGGGCTGTAGGGGACACGGAGGGCACACGGAGGGCACATGATTAGGTGGGAACCAACCCCTGTCAGGCCACCTCTTCTTCTGCGGTGCCGGCAATTGCGATCGGTGCCGGGCTCTCTGTGGTGCTGGAGAGGCGCAGTGCACAGAGTCATTGCGCACTGAGGCCGGTGCGCTGTGGGAGGTCGATGCCGAGTCCGGTGCCAGTGCCGGCCAAAGTGCCACCTCCATTAGGAGGATCTTAAGGCGCGACTCCCATTCGCGTTTAGTCCTGGGGTTAAACGCCTTGCAAATTTTACAGGCTCTGTAAGGTGTGTTTCTCCCAGACACTTTAAGCACAAGGAGCGTGGATCTCCACACAGCATAGGCCTATTGCACTTTTTGCAGGTCTTAAAGCATTGCGGGCCGGGCATGCCCTACCGCGGGCGCAGGGCGTGCCACGGTGGGGTGCAATCAAAGAAAAAACAACTAAAAAAGTCTGACGAACTGTGTCTTTGCCCACGAAAGCTTATGCTCCAATATATCTGTTAGTCTATAAGGTGCTACAGGACTCTTTGTAACTAAAAGTCTGTAACTTAATTTGCAGGTACTTAGCTGAAGATTAACTAAAAGAAGAGAAGAACAATGAAGAAAATGATCTCAGTGAGGAGCTGAGGGTTGTTCCAACGACCGTCATGGTGGTAAGAAGGAACTGAGTGGGTGAGGGGGCCAGCAGGGGTATATATGGGCCGATATACCGGCACCACTCCAGAGGGTTCCCCTTCTGGCCCTAAGGGTACTGCTGAGGGAAAAGCTTCCGACAGCGCATGCACGCTGCGTGCACACACCTATATTGGAATGCACATGAGTAATCACTCAAAGAAGTAATGTTACTTTCTAAAAGATATATACATAACCTATCATAAATGACTGTTGTTCATAAGTACTATTTCCATCACAAAGCATTTATAGCACCATTTATTGTTTTGCTGTTCTGCTTTCAGCATTTGCCAGATACTAAAAAATGTGTATTACTTCCAAATCAATATTTTTACCTCCACTCTTTGCATGTTATACCGTATAGTAAACAGTAAAAAGTGCTTTCATTACTATACTATACATTTCACTAATTGTTACTTGGGTTATTACATATGTATTTGAAATAAGACACCATCTATAAAGCATTGGTGGGGATTATCCATACTACCCCTTATTATGCTAATACATCACAGTTTAAATAAATTCTCCACAATACATCATGATACTAGACATACACATTTATCTAGTATCATTTTATCTAGTATTATCCTGTGATGCAGTGGTCCTCTGCTGGAGGCCTTGTCACACCTCATCCCAAAAAGGCCATAGAAAAGTCCTCCAAGCAGGCTAGAGTGTGAGCAGAGTAAGCAGCCAATCAGGAGCCAGGAAGGCCCTACAAAAGGAGATGCAGGACCAGAGTCAGTTCAGCATCTCTGGAGGCATCAAGATATGAACACTGGGAGACTGGCTGGCTAAGAGAGTAGCAGCACTGCGGACAGCTCTATGTGAAGAGCTATTGGTGACTGCTGGACTGTGACAGGACTTTGAGATAAAGCCCTGAGGTAAGGGTGAAGACACTGTCTCCAGGAGGGGAAGCCCTGGGAGCTCCACTCTGACTCCAAGATGGGCTCTTGTTAGATAGATACCCTGGAAGGGGTTTACGTACTTCACATAGGTGATGTGTGACTCAGCTGGTGGGCTGAGTTACCGAAAAGGCTTCAACTGAGAGAATGCAGGCACAAGCACTTGGCCAACGGGGGCACTCAAGCGAGGTAAGTGCCACCCCATTACACATTCTAACACAAAACATGTTCAACTGCTATCAATAAACAGTAGTTTCAAAAGTATCATTAAGATAGTGATTCTAAAAACTAGCTGTGTCAATGGTGATCTATAAAACTGAACAAAGTTAAATACCAGCCCAAAGCCTGAAACTACTTGCCAATGAAAATAGTCTCACTGCACTCATAGGACTCTGACATATAAACTTACTGCAGAATAGGTACAACTGCCCCTTCTCTCAACACCAGCATCCTAGTCTACAACTACTGCCACCACTCTGCCAAGCAATGGCACATATGCAGGACCGAGGTCAGCATCCCAGTGAAGGAATAAGCAGTGATATGGAGTCTGGATATATTTTAAATGTACTGTAACTTTTTTTTTTTATTTAAACATGCTCACCAGCCCTGAAACAAGATGCTAAAACATCAGGCACAGAAATCCTCTCTTCAGTAATCTCAAGCACAGCATCAGTGCCTATTTCCAAGGAGCAGCTCTACGTCCAGAATTGACTGAGAAACAAAGGCAGAGAAATCTTATTGCTTGCACAGCTCCCTCTAGCTCAACACCACCACAAGAATTTCTTCCAGGACTAAAATGTACCAGTATGCCAAGCTAAAGAACTTGGAATTTCTACAAGCATTTTTTTCTTCAAACGATTTCATTTCTATGAATTGTCAAGTAACTGTGATGGAGGAAATATATCAGTCTTATTTTGTAATTGCTAGTGAGTTGCTTTTTCACATAAATATTGTACCCTACTGATTACCTAGATATTAGGAACTGCACTTATCTTAATAAACTATTCCACTCACAAAAGTTATTTGAAACCCAAAATTATCAAAGGTTCCATAGTTCGCATTATCTATTACGCTTTAGGTGCCCTTCTATAGATCAAAAATCTGTGCATGTCACTGAAGGAGTAACTTACAGTCATCATTTTTCTGTTAATATTTTCCCCAAGCTATCAATAACATGCTTGGCTTCATGATGTAATAAAGCTCCTGAGCAATAAGAATTATCGTTTCCAGAGATTAAAGTTATCAGGATTCAAGATAAAAGATGAATGATAAAAGATGGGATGAACATAATAAAATATTGTAGAGGTTGAAAAATCATTTACCTTTTTTTCACAACATATAAGAACAGGGAGACAACAGGGAGACAACAGGGAGACAAAAGGTAGCAATTTTAAAACTGATAAAAGGAAATATTATTCTATAATGAATAATTAAGTGATGGAATTCATTGCCACTAGATATCACAGAGGCTGATATTTTAGGGGACTTTTTTTAAATAGACATTTATATGGATAATAATAATCAGTGGATATCTGTTTTCCCCACCCTTTTTTAAATTAAAGGATATTAATCTCACAATTCAGGATATATGACAACCAGTATCTGTTACAGGTGGCTGAGAAGAAAATTCTATGGGTAAATAATACAAGGGGTTTTTTTTGCCTCCTGTCCAAAGCATCTGGTATTAGTCATTGTCGTAAACAGCTTTTCTGAAATGCCACAAACTTTTTTTAAAATTAAAATTCAGTCACAACAATTTCAAGGGGTTCACAAGTAATTTTTGAGCACTAAACCAGGTCTGAAGACCATGCTGATTTTTTTCTGCTTTTTGCCTACCATATTTGAATTAAAATAGGTTTGTTTTAAATACTCTCAGAGACCTTGGGAGACAAGCCAATCCTTACCCTGCAGTCATCCCCCCAGCCTTTAGCAAAATAATTACCAGCAGCCACATACCACACCACAGATACACTCACCAGGAACCGGCTCCTGCAACAAACTGCATTGCCAGCTCTGTCCATACAGCTATACAAGCGACACCATCACAGGACCTAACCACAAAAGCCACAACATCAGGTGCAAGTGCACATCCTCTAATGTGATATGTGTCATTAAGTGCCAGCAATTCCTCTCTGCCATGTATACTGACCAAACTGGACAGTCTCTGTGACAAAGGATAAATGGATACAAATCAGACATCAGTAATGATAATATACACAAACCTGGAGGGAAACATTTTAACCGCCCTGGACAATCAATAATGGATTTGAAAGTAGCCATTCTTCTACAAAGGAATTTTATCACCCAATTACAGAGCGAGTGGGAGACTACTGAACTGGGATTGATTTACAAGGTATTAACTGGTTAATACACAACCAAGTTAATTTTCCCCACCTTTGATTCACATGTACACATCAAAAGCTATGAATGGCATAGGTTCATTAATACTGGTCCTACAATAGATTCTGTAATTTCCACTCCAACTCATCTGATGAAATGGGTTTTACCCACAAAAGTGTGTGATATAATATATTTGTTAGTCTCTAAGGTGCCACAGGATGGTTCATTGTTTTTGAAGTTACAGACTCACATGGCTACCCCTCTGAGATTTAATTTGTGATAGACATTTCTGTGGCAAAATATTCATTTCCAAGTACTTATGCAATTATATCTTAAAAGGCCCAATATCTGGTATGTGAATCTGGGATTCTTTAGAAAAAGCTCTTAAATAGTGATTACAACAGGAAAAAGGGAGAATGGTGAACTATTCTGCTGCTCTTGATTAGCATCAGTATCAGAGTCCCAGTGTATGCTATTGGACAGAAACAAGGTAACAAGTTGTAAGTGACAGATGTAAAGAAAAACCTATCCTGGGCACAGAGACCAAATAACGTTTTGCAATCACTTATGTATAGTGCTTCTAAGTTCAAACCAAATTTGGGAAGACAAATGCTTTCACAGTCTTTGTCGTATCCCGGAGTTTTGACATATTTACATCTATCTTCCATGCACTTAAAAACCCTCCTGGAACTTCAAAATCTTTTCTGGATAAAGTACAGGTTGAATCTCTCTAGTCCAGCACCCTCAGGACCTGACCAATTCTGAACTAGAGAATTTGGCAAACCCCAGGAGGTCAATATCGTCTAGAAGCATTACCAACACTTCCCCTGCTTATTAGACTCTTAGAAGACATTTAGAGCCAAATTAGATCTAAATATCAGCACAGAACACTGAGACCCAGGACTGATGGCTGTAAACAAACTTTATGGGACTACAGGAAACTTTGCCACACCCATGATAAGTGGACATCTGGCTAACTAAAATCATGCTGGACCACATATGTTGCCAGACCAGAGAGGTTAAAGAGGAATATAAAGAGGTTTCTTTATATTCTAACAAATGATGATTTCTTTTATCTATTTATGAAATCAATTTACGAGTCATATGGAAGAAACCTTATATGGAATTATATGCACTAGCACCACAGCAAAACACTTACTATGTACTATTACTTGACTTCCCTCCTAAATCTCTGGTGTAATTTTGAGTACATAAATTTATTAAATAATTATTTCCTTCTTGGAAGGTTGAAGACTTACATCCTTATTAATTTTGTCCTTTTTCACTTGGTAAATGGATATAAAAACCAGGACAAGTGCAAAGGTAGTAAAGATTTCCCCTAGTCACCAGTGTGCCTTTTTTGAGAGCAAACATCTGAAAGGACACATTTCTATACTCAGTCTCTGGCCCATCTGCTGAGACAGCCAGCAAGTATGCTAGGAAATGTCAGATGTGGATTCCTGTCCAATACAAGATGGATTGAGATGTATAATTATGCAACAGCCATGAATGATTGCTACACAGTATTCATTTTTGGTCAGGGTAAACTAGAAATGAAAAACTCCATAATTCCCACTCTCTCAACACATCTGTTTTTAATTTTGCTGTAACTATATCTCATTGTGCTACAGAATAAGAATCCCAAGAATAATAAATCAAACAGGATTTTTGTTTTACTAATATTAAAGATTTTTAGATCTTGGTGCTTGTTTGCAATACAAATATAAAACACCCACAGGGATTGCTAGGAATTTGAAGGATGTGATTAGAATTAAAAATGACACTGACAAATTGGAGCATGTGTGTGAAATTAGCAAGATGAATTTCAATAAGGACAAGGCAAAATATTTAAGAAGAAATAACTGGCGAGGCAGTAGTAGCAAGTGGTTATAGTAGATCACATATTTAATGAGAGTCAACAACATTAAATATGTGATGGAGTTGCAAAAAAAGCAACTGTATTTATAGGGGTGTCATATGTAAGACAGGGGAAATTAGTGCCATGTTATACTCACCACTGCAGATGCCTGAGGTACAGTACTGTGTTTAGTTCTGGGCACTATCATTTTAAGGAATATGTTAACATATTAAAGGCAAGAGAAGATCACCAAAAATGTTTAAAAATGTTGACCTATGCGGAGAGTTTACAAAAGATGGGCATTTTTAGTCCCAAGAAAAGAAGACTAAGATAGGTAAAGTAATGTTATGGAGAAAATGGTAATCAATTGTTCTCCATGTCCACTAAAGGTAGGACAAAAAAGCAATAGGCTTAATCTGCAGCAAGGAAGACTTAGGTTATTTATATATTAGGAAAACCATTTTAACTACAAAGAAAAATTAAGCACTAGAATAAGTTTCCAAAACAGACTGTAGAATCCATATCACTGGAGATTGTTAAGAACTGGTTACATGAAGACCCGTCAAGGATGGTCTAGGTATTCTTAATCTTTCTTTAGTGTAGGGGTCTGGACTAGACTATCTCTTGAGATCACAAAACTTTTCCTTCAAAACCGATGCTAAAAATGAGATATGAATACAGAGATCTAGGTAATCAGTATTCGCTATGCGTAAATACTAGTTTTCACTGAATTCAGCTGCAAGCAGATCAGATTGTGTTTTCTGCATGTGTGATTTTTCTCAATGACACCACCAGGTCCTCCCTATAAGGATACAAACAACTTATTTTGACTTCAAAAGGAGTTACTGATTTTGTACATTGGAAAAATGGGCTTCATGATTGTTTGCTTGGAGGTGAACAATCAGAAATGTAATGATTTGTCACATGTTCTTTTAAGACAGACATTCATCAGTTTCTTCCTCATTCTGTCCCCGCAGTGCCTCTCACGCAGTTCATAAAAATGTTAGCTGGATTCCTAAAATACAACTTCTTAAGTGATGTAAAAAGTCACAGATACTTGAGGAAAGTAATAAGTCACAGTTTTGAACACAAATGGCATTGTGCTAGTATATTAAAAATCTTAATCATAATTAATTTACATAGTGATCGTTTGAAGCCTAGTTGATTACATACATACGCACATACAAAAATGCAATCATATTTCCCCTTGATATATACAGTAGGTGAATGACAATCTCCGCTATTAAGAAGTAATTTATTTCCTACAGCCAAGCTCAGAATGCTTAATATTTTATTGCATAGTCATAGCTCATACAGCTGCTGTTTTGAAAGTAACTGCCACTGAAAACACTAAAAAACTTCCTAAAGTCCAGCACTGTTTAAGAATACCATGGATATAACTGCAGTGTATAAATTCTGGTGCATATTATCCAATTTTGTAATATTGGAAATATTTGTCCCTCTCTTACATAACTTTAT
The DNA here is from genome assembly GCA_032595735.1 of Pelochelys cantorii. Taxonomy (NCBI): domain Eukaryota; kingdom Metazoa; phylum Chordata; order Testudines; family Trionychidae; genus Pelochelys; species Pelochelys cantorii. The sequence continues at coordinate 23,925,702 of CM064326.1, forward strand.
TCCCCTTTTCTTATTTCAAAATTACCTTGATCCTGTTTTCTACTTTCATCTAGCCCCCTAACTACCTTAACACTTTTTTTTTATTCCCAAAACCAACAATTTTATTGTGTGATTTTCTGGCCACTTCCTTATTATGACATCAATATTAGAAGATAAAAATATCATCTCTTTTTATAAGTCTACTTTAGATATTCACTTACTATACTATGGCTATTATTCAGTACCAGCATCATATGAAAATGTTATAATATAAACTAAACTAATTTCATGCTTCCACTGCACTCTCAGACATTATGATATCTTGATAAAGATAGAGATATTGCAAATCACCTCCCTCCACCCTTACTGTATACATTTCAAGAACAACATTACATCTGTTAAAGGGCTCTTAGGCATTGTCACAAATGAGATCACAACACTGGACAACTTTCCTATATATATATAAAATATTGATAGGCAATGCATTTCTGGTTGAAAGAACCAGACACATGCTAATTGGGGTTGTATAAGTATAAAGAGGAAAGTAAGTACTAAATGTAGAATTAGAACATTAGGTATGAATACTAAAATGCTGTCAGTCACACAAGGTGAAATCTTTGCCCCATTGAGGGTCAATGGGACTCTGCCATGGACTTTAATGGGACCTATAACAATTCCCTAGTAGTCCATTGCCTAAGGATCTTATTGATATTATACAAATCATTATTAAAAAAGATGAACGGATTCATTTATTCACTGTGCTTTATCAACAGGAGTCTGAGGTAGAAGTGTACATGATGTGAAAACCTGAAGAAATTGAATAAAATGAACAAGTAGAAAGAGCCAAAATTTAATATACATTCAGATTCCTAAAAACCATTCAATAATTTAGTAGAATGCTTTATGATACAAAACAACCATTAAAAACTCCTCATTCATCACTTCATCATATCTGTTTTTAACCATAATATTCACAGTATATCCCATTTTAGGATAACCAAAACAGGATAACATCAAAAGCCTACTGAGGTCAATGCAAAAACTCCAACTAATTTCAACAAAGCTTCTGATCAGGTACATTTTGATTTTTTTTACCTTTCCTACCCAGTAGGATTTGCTCTTGTGGCCTTAACAATAACTTTTAAAAACTGCCAACTGTCTTCAATTGTTTTCCCCTAGAATTGCTTTCTCTGGAATCTTACCTACCAACTTCCTGAGTTTGCTGAAGTCAGCCTTCTTGAATTCTACTGTATTTTGCTGTTCTCCTTCCTACCATTTGTTAGAATCAAGAACGCTACCATTTCATGATCATTTTCATCCATCCTGCCTTCCACTTTTAAATTCTCAACCAGTTCTTCCCTATATGTCAAAATCAAATCTACAACAACCTCTCTCATAGTAGCTTTCTGAAATAAAAAATGGTCTCCAATATATTCCAAGAATGTATTCGATACTGTGTGTCCTTTTGTGTTGTTTTTGCAACAGATGTCTGAGTAGTTGAAGTCCCCCATCACCACGAATTCCTGTGCTTTGGATGATTTTGTTAGTTGTTTCACAAAAGCCTCATCCACCTTTTCTCATTGTTTAGGTGGTCTGCACTAGACTGCTACCATGATATCACACTTATTACTTTATAATCTCTCCTTTCATTGTAACTTGTAGACTATTTTGTTTCAAGAATATTCTGTCTAGGAGAAAAACTCATGACAGTAGCCAACTTCATTTTATTGTATTGTTTCTTTTTTAGTTTTTGTTGAATTTAATAAGGATGTCCAAACAGAGATTTGTGTTTCATAAACCAAGAGTGGTCATTTTCAGGTTACAAACAGTAAATCTCAATGAAATCCCAACCATAGCAAAAAAGATTGGTAATTTTTGTTCTCCATACTCTAAATATTTTTGTAGCATTAAAACACTGCTTCCGGAGAGTGCAAAAGAGTCAATACATAGTTTTAGGTTTAATGTGAAGGATACATATCTTCCAGATGACAAACATTTTTAAAACAACAAGAAAGTTAAATATTTAGCACATAAATTACCTATACTGTGTAAAATAAACCATGAAAATCAGAGGGCGGAAACACATTGAAAAACTCTAATAATTAATTAATGCTTTGCACAGTGACTCAAACATGCCATTTGAAATTGAAGTGCTCAGCCTGTGTCCTCCACACTGACAGTCAGTGACTATAAAATACAAATGGAAAATCTTATCTCTGGAATGACATACATTAACAGCACAAAAATTTCCTTTTTCCTGCATATCACATAAGCAAGTCTTTATGAAAAAGAAATATAGCATCACCTGAAACTGAAGGCTTCTCATCACAATTGTTTTGCTGTTTCTCATTAATTGTTAACATCTAATGCGGGAATTATCTTTTAACTCTTCATATTCCAGGCAATTAATTTTAGCAGATAATTACTCTGAAGCATTTTAAGATTTGCATTAAAAGTATTTACATTTAAATTAAACTGATTTAAATGCAAATCTGGATTATTTGTCTCGTATTATATGCCATTAGAAAAAACCCTAATTATTCCCATTCAATCTCATATGCATTTCTAGAGGGAAAATACTGCCTTGAAGGAGTTTTAATATATTATGGGATAATCTAATGCTGTTACTGTTTCAAAGTCATTTTTCTTTCTAAAATAAAAACATTATTGAAACATGGCTAAACAATGTATGTAGAATTGTTTCAGATGATAAAAAGTATGATTTAGAAGCTTTGGAAAACAGCATTGTTTACTAAAAGAAAGGATTTTTTGCCAGGGTCCTGTTTTTAAAAACTGATTTCATAGAACATTTTTTATTTAAAATTATCTTGCGTTTCTTTCCCATTTTCTTCTCCCACCCCTTTCTGCAGTTGAATATAGTATGTGAAGATGATTTGATACTTTGAGTTTTAAATGATCTTAACATTCTCCTATGATATAACAGTTTGGGAAAATGCTAAGGAACATTCTAGTAATGAAAATAACAAACCAATCACTGCAATTTGGCACTCTAGAGTTTTCACACCCTCCATTCTTCACTTTAATCTTGAACGGGGGAATATCAAGCCTTATATACTTACATTAAACAGAAGAACAGATTCTTATTTAAGCTGAAGACTTTTCTTCACATTTGCTTTAAAAATCAATCACTGAACACAAAGATTCTTTTAAAAATGGATTATTAATAGTCTCTGAGAGGACAGAATAATCTTTCTTCACATTGAAAGAGATTTGTGGATAGCAATGTTCTGACCTTGTCCTTTCAATAAGGTTTAGGAGCAATTACAGAGTTAACTGTAATCTGAGAAAGGCCAAAACCACAAAACACTAGATCTCAATACCACAATTTCTGGAGAAATTTGTATGTGATCAGAATCAGAAGACTTGGGCCATCTCAGGATTTTAAGACCATTGAATGACCTCTGGAATGTGAGATGAAATCTTGGCCCCTCAGAAGTAAATTGATGTCTATGGAAACACACTTTAAGCCTCAGTGGACACATACCACTGAGGAAGTTGTGACAGGGTGTGGTCATAGACAACTCCTTGGGAGTGCTTCCCGGAGTCCTGACACAGCCATTGCCACTTGCCTTCCCACTCTTTGGGGCTCCTTATCGCTCAGTTCTGCTGGGCCAGCTCCGCTGGTCTCCCCCAACCAAGGCCCTGAGCTGAGGTCCCTGCCCCCACCAAGAAGCAGTACAGACACTAAACCTCTTCAGGTCCAAGGAAAGTACAACTTAGGGCCCAGGTTCCTGAGATACCACTCCCCAGATGGGATCAAACCTCAAAGAATTAGATACGGGTAAGGCACCTTTAACAATGAAAGGGGGAATGTACACACTGGTTGCCCCCACCTTGGTAATTATTTACCCTAGGTTTGACAGAAAATAAAAGTGATTTTATTAAGTAGAAGCAGTAGGATTTAAGTGATAATAAGTGAGAACAGGCAGAGCAAAGTAGATTACAAATCAAAAGAAACAAAATACTTGGCTAATTCTACACAGAAACCTCCGTACAAACTTATTCAAACTCACCCTAAAACCTCTTTTCCAGCTCCCCCTCCAAACCAGGGCTGTCTCCTCACCCTGGGGTCTTTGGCTCCCTTCCTCCAGGTGCCACCCAGCCAAAAGACCAAGGCCTCTGCTTTCCTATTCTTTTTGTTAAGGAATTGAGGCCACTCCCTACCAACCACTGCTAGGACTTATGGACAGAAGAGACTGTTTAACAGTTGCTCATCAAGACTTTGAAGGCAACACCCTCCATGTCTTTCATTCGCACATTTGAAACCCACAAAGTACTCCTCACTCCATATGTCTAATTTTATACACACTAATAATAAATACATCGAATTAAGATAAACAGAACCAGAGGATCGTGACACGAAGATTGATGGGTTACACAAAATAATTCGCTCAAAGCACCTTTGAGTTACATAAATTCATGTCCATAAATCCATTTCATAAAGCATGGGGGAGGGGTCCGTCACAGAGGTAGTTTATTTTGTTATGGTAGTTTATCCATATCCATTTGTTTTTATTTGTATAGGACAGTAGATGTATCTGTTATTATAATGAAAACTAGCTTGTATCTTAAGTTACCAAAAAAGGCATAAAGATCCAGATGTATTTGATTGTTTGGTTATTGTAAATAACAGATATCTCTAATGGGTCACCAGAGTTGAGGTAAGGAATGGAGGAGAGACTGGGAAAAGATTGGGAGAGATGAAGAAAATCGATTTAAAGTGTTTACAATAATTTTTATTAATGCCTTTGCAATATAGCTAGAAAATTGGGGGGGGGGACTTCTACAAGTTATATATTCTCTTGATCAGTGTTAGACTATGTGTAATAAACAACCATACACCTAATAATTGAGTCCTACTGGTACGAAACAGACCAACTCACTTGGAACTTGATCCATCTACTACTGAAAAAATTAGACCTCAGTGTGAGCTGAAATGAATCCTATCCCATATAAAATGTAATTTATGCAGGTCATTTTGCCTGTGGCAGCAAGTAAATATAATTATTAAATGCAACGGATTAAATTTCAGTACTGGTGTTCACAGTGTTATCCTATATTTCCTTCAGCTCTTCTTTGGACACTGATGATAGAGTGGTTTTGGTTTGTTTGGTTGTTTTTTTCTCGATGAATTAATGGGAGGTACAATTCCTCCCTGACTTTTTGCCACTTTCGGTTTGGCCTGAATAGGAAGATTCAGAAAAGACACAGTTCACAGTTTTATATTAAGATATCAATTTCTATGGGGAAAATAGGTAAATGTTCTAGAGTTTTAGAAAACAATTCATATCCAATGGATAGTCTGTAATAGAATCTTTGTATACTAGTTTATTTTGGAAAAGATTTTTAAAACCAGCTGTTGACTTTCAAGGTTTTTAAAAAACAACAAATAGTCTAGTAGCACCTTTAAAGACTAACAAAACATTTAGACCGTATCATGAGCTTTCATGGGCAAAAACCCACTTTTTCAGATGATGGGAGTACTAAAAGTCCAGATCCAAGAATAAATAAGGGAAGGGGTGCAAAGGAGGAGAGAAAAAAAGAAGAAAAACCAGTGACTACATTGTTCAAGTTACAAGAGGCTGATAAGAACAATTAGCACCTCCATTGTTTGTTTGGTTGGTTAAGTTAGGATAGTTTACTGTCCTTTTTCTTCTTAAGGGAATTGAAGTGATCCTTGTAGGTGGTTTGTTGAGTTTTAGTAAAGTCTGGAGAAGAGGAAGTGTGTGTGTGTAAGCTTGGTTTTTTATGAAAGTTTCTAATGTTGAGCGCTCCTCCACGATTTTCTTCTGTTTGTTGTTTAGAATGCTGATAAGGTGGTTCCTGAGTTTCTTTGCAAGAGTGTGGCATAATTTCTGGCTGTAGTCTGTGGGATATGTAGATTGTAGTGGGTTTTTCACCCTCAGTCCCTTAGGTATGATGTTCATCTCTTTGCACTTGGAAAGGAAGATGATGTCTGTTTGGATCTGTGCGAGTATCTTTGTGGAGTTGATGGATTTCCACTCCATATGGCTGAATACAGTACCTTGCATGTTCAAAAGCTTCAGCGGGATACCCGAGTTAGTCTGTAACTGGAAAAACTTAAAAAACAATGAATACTCCAGTAGCACCTTAAAGACTAACAAAACATGTAGAAGGTATCGTGAGCTTTTGTGGGCAAAACCCATTTCTTCAGGTGACTGGAGTATTAAAAGTCCAGATCCAAGAATAAATAAGGGAACGGGTGGGGGGAAGAAGGAGGGGGAAAAGGGAGAAAAAAAGACAGTGAATAGATTAAAAAACCAAGCTTCCACACACACTTCCTCTTCTCCAGTCTTTACTAAAACTCAACAAACCACCTACAAGGATCACTTCATCTCCCTTCAGAAGAAAAATCACAATAAAATATCCAAACTCCTACATGCCTCAGGATCTCTCATTCCTGATACTTTCAACTCACCTAGCAACACTGTCAACCTATCCAACCACACTCTTAGTCCAGCACAGGAATCTGTCCTATCTTGAGGACTCTCTGTCTGCCCCACTATCCCTATGAATGATTCAATTCTGTGGAAATCTGAGAAGTCTATTTTTGCCACCTCCGCCTAAAGGAATTTTTCCAGCACACTGATGTACAAAACACTGACCTTGCAGCTCCCCTTCTCCCTCCCCCCCCCCCAGCCAATCCCACAAGCGGAAGGCTTCTATGCGGACCCCTACTAACAGTCATAACTAGAGTCTTGACTTCTACATCGATTGCTTCCACAAATGGGCACAGGCTGACATTGTCAGCAAACAACATCATATAACATATAACCTCAGTTATGCAGAATGCAATGCTATATACAATCTCAAAAACAATTCTAACATCATAATCAAAGAGGCTGACAAAGGAGGAGCTGTAGTCATCGTGAACAGAACAGATTATGAACAGGAGGTGACCAGATAACTCACCAACACCAGATTTTGCAAGCTTCACTCCCACTAAATACCAAAATAAAAACCCTAAAACAAATGCTTATGAAACTCCCTGATGCTGCTCAGGACCAAATTTACACTAATACCTCCCCTAATCCCAGACCAGGATTTTTCTATCTGCTACCCAAGATACACAAACCTGGAAATCCTGGATGACCCATCATCTCAAGCATTGGCATAGGATTATCTGGCTATATTGACTCTCTCCTCAGACCCTACACTACCAGCATTCAGAGCTATCTTTGAGACACCACCGACTTCCTGGGGAAATTTCAGAACATCAGTAATCTTCCTGAAAACACCATCCTGGCCACCATGGTTGTAGAAACTCTTTACACCAACATTCCACATGAAGACGGATTATATACGATTAGGAAAAGCATCCCTGATGACACCACTGCACACCTGGTTATAGAGCTCTGTGACTTTGTCCTCACCCACAACTACTTCCGATTCGGAGACAATTTGTATCTTCAAGTCAGTGGCACATCCATGGGCACCCGCATAGCCCCACAACATGCCAGTGTCTTTGTGGCTGACTTTGAACAGCGTTTCCTCAGCTCTCGCCCACTAGCACCCTTACTCTACTTACACTATATTGATGACATCTTCATCATATGGACCCACAGGAAAGAGACCCTTGAAGAATTTCACAGGGATTTCAACAACTTCCACCCCACCATCAACCTCAGCCTGGATCAATCCACTCGAGAGATCCACTTCCTTGATACTACAGTATAATTAAATGATGGATACATTTCCGCCACCTTATACTGGAAACTTACCGACCACTACACTTACCTTCATGCCTCTAGCTTCCATCCCAGACACATTTCTGTAGGGTAAATTGAGGCAGCCCATAGTATCTTGCTGAGAACTGACAAACTCAAATCTGAAAGTATCAGGCCAAGCCTGGGAAGTATACAGTTCAACAGTTATTGTGACCCTGGTTTCCCTGGCAACTACATTCCAAAGGCCACACTTTGATAAGGCCGGTACCAAACAACCAAACAACCGCGTGGGATTGTTTTTCATTGTCTGCTTTGTTCCTAGAAAATAAGCTTGGATCCCAAAGATCGCGCCAAGTCAATACCACCCCCGCAGAAGACGCATTATATTTCCGGCCGACAAAATGACTATCAACATGCCTTTGTTTATGTTGGCTCATTTAGTTTGTTAGAAATAACTACTTTTATTAGTGATAATATGTTTAACTGGCAATGGGCGGAGATACTGTGTAACTTTGTAGGTCATTGGCTTATGTGCACATCTTACTTCCGCTGCTAGACCTATCAAATCACTTCTTCTCCGTCCATCTGCTACCTATATAATCTAATGTATGTTTTGGTTTAGCTAGTGCTCTCCGGGCTAACCCCCTGGTCCGCACTCCACCAGCACTGTGTGTTCAATAAATCCTCTGCTTGTTTTCACCTGTACCCAGTGTGTCCAAGAATTATTCCCAACAATTTCTCAATCTATTGTTTACAGAAAGCCGTAAAACACAACCGGATTTGCTTTAATCCTATAGACAGAGACAAATACCTACAGGATCTATATAGAGCATTCTTAAAACAGAAATACCCGGAGAAGTGAAAAAACAGATTGACGGAGCCAAAAGAGTACCCAGACATGAACTACTTCAAGACAGGCCAAAAAGAGAAAACAACAGAATTCCACTTGTCATCACATACAGCCCATAACTTAAACCCCTCCAACGCATTATCAACAATCTACAACCTGTCCTGGAAAATGAACCCTCACTCTCACAGGCCTTGGGGGAAAGGCCAGTCTTCACCTACAGACAACCTCCTAACCTCAAACAAATTATTCCCAGCAACCATGCAACACACCTCCATCATAATCATCCAGGAACCCACCCCTGCAATTAGCTCTAGTGTCAATTCTGCCCACACATCTACATAAGCAATTTCATCACTGAACCCAACAACATCAGCCACTACATCAGAGGCTCATTTAACTGCACACCCACTAATGTGATCTATGCCATCAAATGCCAGCAATGCCCCACTGCCATGTATTTTGGCCAAACTGGACAGTCTCTACGGGAAAGAATTAATGGACACAAATCAGATATCTGAAAAGGCAACACACAGAAACTTGTTGGAGAACATTTTAACCTGCCCAGGCACTCATTAATGGATCTCCAAGTCACCATGTTCTTTCAGGCCAATTCCACAAGCCAAATACACAGGGAAGGGTTGGAACTTAACTTCATTTGCAATTTAATTCCTATCAGAATGGAATGAACAGGGATATTAGCTGGGTCACACATTACTTTCCACATCCTAAGGACTTAACCAGCCAAACAATAGAGGTGCTAATTGTTCTTATCAGCCTCTTGTAACTTGAACAATCCATTCACTGTCTTTTTTCTCCTCCGTCACCCCTCCCCCCTTCCCTTATTTATTCTTGGATCTAGACTTTTAATAATCCAGTCATCTGAAATAGTGGGTTTTGCCCCACAAAAGCTCATGATACCATCTACATGTTTTGTTAGTCTTTAAGGTGCTACTAGGCTATTTGTTGTTTTTTAAAGTTTTTAAAGGGAGATAATGATTTGTACTTCTAAATCTCTTATGAAAAAAAAATCTCCATTATGTTTTTACTATAGGAACTTTACAGTTTTGGAATATCACATATAGAGCTGTGGAACAAAGAGAACCCAGTGGTGTTCTCGCATGGTTTTTTAAACCCATGTTTTTGTTGTGGTTCAGGGATTAGTTTGTAGTGACCTTTTTAAGTATGCAACTACCCTAGAATATACCATTAATAATACAAGTGATTTGACCTATTTTGAATTTGAGCTCCTAACTTCTTTTTTTCAACTACTGAATATTTATCAAGTGCTTACAGATAGTTGTCCATGAGATCAGGCAAACTGAAGTGAATGTTTCAGTGAATTTCATTTTAAACTGCTAGAGTTGTATTGAACGGATTAACATCTGTATTGCAAGTTAACTCAGGTTTAATCGTTAACACCATATAACTCCTGATACTTTAGCAAAGTCTGGGCCCCTTTCCACATCCACTGTTTTTCATGTATTCCAAGGCCAGGAGGGAATACTTTATCAACTAGTTGATCACCTGTAAAAATACAGCCCATAGAACTCCCCTCGAATAAGCATAATACAACTGAATCCAGAAACAAAACATAAGAAGAGAGAGAGAGACCCAAACAGCCAAACACAACTAACAGTCATGTGGCAATAAAAAAAAAGTATGTCACAGGGAGAAGCTCAATAATAATCAGGCAAATCACACCAGACATAAAAGGAGTCAGTCCCAATCTGGTAAGAACAACGGAAAACAAAACCAAACAGAAAATTAGGAGACAAAAAGCAAGGAAGTAGGGCCCAGAAAATAGTCAGCATAGGACAAGTGAACTAAACATGCAGCATACATTAGTGACAGTTCCTGAAATACGCCAGATGACCTCCTGGTGACCCAGGGACTTGTTGGTGCCAAGGGATCTGCTGGTGACATAGGGCACCAGGAAGCATAAAGATTATAGGGATCCCCTGTATCTTGTATCTACACACTAGTTCACCAAATCTACTGAACGTTTGTGCAATACAGGTCCTCATAACTACTGCAAAAGGTTTATATGGATAATACTTAAGACATTATTTCTCTACAGTGAAAATTATGTAGTTAAATTCTGTGATTTGGGGTTGGTCAACATAAGGTGAGAAAGTTTTTTTTTTCCAGAAAAAGGTATTTTATCTGTCTGTCTGTCCACATGTAATTTGACTGTCATATGGGTCACAATGGATGCCCCATTTACAGTAAGCCAAATACTAATGAAGGGACTGAGAGCATTCCAGAGGGTGAATTTACAGGAAGAAAAAAAAAACCCAAAAACAAACAGGAGGGATGTTGTTTACAAGTGATGAGAAGGGATTTTTGGACATGAACCATCATACACCAGTGTATTCTGCTCCCCTTAGTAAAGGGACAAGCGGAAAGTGTGACTTGTTCCATGAAAAAGGAAACTCCACTGGTGAGCAATACTACAATGTGTTATGGTTTTATTCTTATATGTAACCCTTCAATTCAAATACTTCCATCTACTTGCTGTTTCTTGAATCTCTGCCTTTTGTTAGGCTACTGCTTATTTGTATTATAACCCTATCTAAGGGCAGTATGTTGAATGGAGTGGTGATTCTGAAGTATGATTGATAAGGTGTTGTGCACTGTTCCTTTGGGAGTAGCAGATCTGTGAATTCTGCTACAAGTGTCCAGTGGACCCTGGGCACACTCAGAGTGCATGGGAGTTGAAATGTAAATATCTTACTGCCTAAGACTTCAAAAATACAGTGCTTAAGACTTCAAAAAAAGCCATGAATCAGAGGACACCTGAATAAGCATGAAATTTCCTTAAGAACATTTCAGAAGTATTGTTTGCACAGCAGTGAAAACCTGTGGCTGACCAATACCAGCCTCCCACCTCACATGGTCCTGGACCTCAGGCTCCAGCCCAAGTCCAGAGTCAGCTGGTAAAGGCCAGACACAGTTGTCTAGTTGTTGTGAGGAACCCTGCCCCTGATTCCCCCCGATGTTTCACATCCTACTCGATTCATTTTGGATAATCTGTGAACCATGGTGACTTATAGAATGCAACGGTATGGGAAAAAGAACCACTGAAGAGTGCAAGGGTAGAAGACAAAATGGCATTATGGAATCCTACCAGGCCAATGGTAAGGCACCTGGAAACACAGTGGTTTCATTCATCTCAAAGGATAGATCAAAATAGTTCCATTATCCTTCAGGGAATGGTATGCTCTCGCTCCAACTGGGGGAGATAATCAAACCATGGCAAAGGCATGATCTCACTGCCCCAATCTCCAATCTGAACACAGAAATTAGATCCAGAGTGCTCCCTGCTTTTGGGCATGGGTTCTGCCCACAGGTCAGCCCTGTCATGGTAATGACAGCTAGAGCGTGTGCAGTTGGCAGTCCCCTACCTCCCTAACTTGCTGCAGTAATTATAGGCTGCAGAATATACTCCAGCCAGGAGGTGGCATCATAGTGGGACAGGGGGCATCAGTTTGCCAAACAATGAGAGCATGCCTCTAGAGCAGGGCTACTCAACTTTGGAAGCCCCGGGGCCACAATGACACTCACAGCACATGCCGAGGGCCGCAGCTTAAGTGTGCTTGCATGTACATGCAAATATATATGCAGATATATGCAAATAGCTTTTCATACTAATGGGCATGAATACAAAGCACTTCCCACAATGCCCCAGCACTCCCAGAACCTCCTCACTCTGTACCCGTCTGTTCCAACCAGCCAGGGCTGGCCTTAGGCCGATTCAGCCGATTCCCCGGCGTGGGGCCCCGTGCCTGAGGGGGCCCCACGCCCAGGGAAATGATGCATGCGCCATGCGCCCGGGACGTCACGACGCATGCGCAGTGCGCCGGGAGCACGGTGCTTGCGCGGGGTGCACGGCGCATGCGTCGTGATGTCCCGGGCGCATGGCACATGTGCTGTGCGCCCGGGTGGGCCATGAGTTGTACTCCCTGGGCCCCGCGCATGCGTTGTGCTTCTAGTGTGCGACGCATGCGCGGTGCCGCCTGGGGCCCCGCCCCCGCCCCCGCCCCCGGAATCGGGCCCCGCGCTCCGTAGAGCCGGCCCTGCAACCAGCCCATCCGCTTGTGTCTTTCAGTGCTCACCCCACGTGGGAGACACCTCATCGTTGTGGAGCATGTTCCCAGTGGAGGCCGTGTTCAAAGAATCCCACCCTTGGGCCGCGTATTGAGCCCTGCATAAACCCAAAATGCACCGCAGGCTGCCAACGAGCTGTGGGCCACATGCAGCCCAAGGGCCACGTGTTGAGTAGCCCTGCTCTAGACTAAGAATCACTAGGTTTATGTGGCAGCATTTTCAGAAACATACATAAAGAGGAGGAAATGCCAGGTGAATTAGACATGGAGGTCATATTTGGTGAAATAAAAGCAAAAAGGAATTACTTTTGTTTTTAAAATAACAAGACATTGTTTTGTGTCCATAATAATGCTTCATTATTTGCCAACTTCTCTGTTTCACTATGAATTGTGTATTTCACCGGCCTCCCAGCACTGTAGAAGTTCTCGACAGGTATATCCTTGTGCTTGTGATTAGTGAAATTATTTAAATTATGTGGGAGAAGATTTGTCCTAGGATTTTCCAGGGAGTTTCACAAGACAAAGCACAATTGAGCCAAATGTTTCTCACAAACATGATCTTTAAAGGTAAACAATTGTTTTAATTGTGGCCCACTTTTACCCTGGTCAGGCTAAAGGTGACAAGACACTAGCAGTTGTCTGCCCTGTTTACAAGTGAGAAAATTGATTTAAGTACAGTTGCCTATATTGAGGCTACTATGGTTAAAAAAACTGCTGTGTTCTACACATGCTAACAGCTTCCATCTGTAAGAATGGAGTAGATTTGTTATTTTCTGAAATTATGAACTCTGAAAAGAATATACAAATAGACCAGAAGACAACATTGTTATCTGAAAAAAACATGACGTTTAAATGAGCAAAAGAATAATTATAGTAGATTGATTTAAAGAGCAAGTTACCTGGAAGGGTGGGGAAAAAAACCTAAGCCTCTAAAACATGTCGACTCCCACGCTTCACCTCTGTGCAGTTCCACTTCCCTTTTATGTTCTCTTTCCTCAGCAATAGTCCCAATTCACATTTATTTCACATTTAAAGCATGGCTGCTATTCATTAAGCCATGCAAAATACAATGCATGAACCTCCACACTGAGCACGGTAGGGCTAATACTTGATCATGGGCTTTCTTTTTAAATTAATTGCAGCAGCTCTAGAAACCACAAGATGGCACATTCATTGTTCACTGCTTGTTATAGTAAAACAAAAGATCACATAAGAGTCAGATAAGCAATTGCAGCTTTACTTTTTATTCCTTGTTCTGCCTCTAATACTGAAACCTCTCCTCTGTGCACAGTTCAGTAACATTTAGCAGCTCACTATTATAACTCCTACATCTCAAAGTGCAGAAGGAAGACATTTCAAGCTAGGGCTATCACCTCCACCTCAAAAAAGCATATGCCTAAGAATCTTGAAATAATTACTACTTTTACCTAACCACTGGCTGCAACAGAGAAACTAGCACATTTCAGTGGATATAGATTACCCATTTAGTACCAGATAAAATAAGATTTATAGAATGTGGACTATATTTAAGAAAATGAATGGGATATACAAATCCTGAGAATTTGTTAAATTATGGAAGTTGGAAACAACTACAACCACTGTAAGGTGGGTAAGGAACTTGCTGAATTAGAAGGTTGAACAATGAATGATCAGATTACAGGGAGGTTACCAGTTGAGTTTCTCAAGGATCAGTCTTGGAACTAATCTTATTTGATTATTTTTTTATTAATGCCCTTGGCACACACAGTAGGTGCATACTATTGAGATTTGCTGATGAAAATCACACTGTGAAGACAGAGGAGTGGAATGTTATATAGGAAGATTTAGATGACTAAAGATTGGAGTGACAGAAATGGTATGAAATTCTATAGTATGACATGAGGGACTAATAAAAATTGCTGCTACAAGCTGGGGGGCTCTACAGTTGGAAATGACAGAGGAGAAGAGAGACATGGATGTGTGAATCAATCACAGAATGACAAAGCCACAACTGTGAGGCAGCTGAGAAAAAGGCAACTTATGATTCTAGCATGTAAAAGGCAAATCATTTCCAGTAGAGAGAGAGAAGTGTTAATGTCATTATGCAAGGCACTGTATAACCTCATTTGGAATATTGAGCACAATTCTGGTCACCTAATGTTCAGAAAATATTACTTTAAACTGGAACAGATGGCAGAGAAGCACTAATAGGTTGATGAGGAAATGGAAGACCTATCTTATCAGAGGTGTTTTTGGCTTGTTTGATCTAGCAAAGAGATGACTCACGGGGACAGGATTACTTCCATAAATGCATCAGGAGAGTAAATACCAGGGAAGATGAAAATATATTTAAGCTAACGGACAATGGATATGAACTACCACAAATTCAGTATGGAAATTGGAAGATTTCTAAACATTACAGGGGTGATGTTATGAAACAAAACTCCTGTGACAGATAAAATAACTCCTTGCAATATTCCAGACTAATCTAACAATTAATTTAAACCTTATTTAATTAAGTTTAAGTATTATTGTGCATTTGTATGTGAATTTTATAAGGATGAGACATGACCAGTGGAAACCCTGGGAAGCATTAGGAGCTTCAAAGACTAGTTGAAACAATGTGCCGACGAGAAAGAACTTTTAAAATTAAGTGGCTTTCCCAGGAAATCTCTAGGGTAGTGGTTCTCGAACTGCAGCCTTGCACATGGGCTGCAGTTCAAGGCTCAGCCCCCCTCTCCAGCTCCCCTGCAGTGTGTGCTCTCTTCCCCTACCCTGCAAAGTTGGAGCACTAGCACCGGCTTCCCGCTGGGGGGGAAGCAGAGAGCCTCGCAACAGTTTCTGGCTCGTGGGGGGAGGAAGTGGCTCTGTGCACTGCTGCTCCCCCACCGCCGGTTGGGAAAACGGCAGGCTATGGTCGCAGTGCCTAGAGGCTTTCCCTGCTGATCCCACTGGCTGGAATCAATGGGAGCAGTAGGAGGCAGTGCCTGGGATGCAGTACTTGGGAGCAGCACCTGCGAGTGGGGGGGCACACAAAGCCAGGTAAGCACCCCCCATCCCTCTCCTGCCCAGACTCTGCAGCCTCAGCCTGCTCTTACACCCTCCCTTGCTCCTGCATCCTCCTTTCCAGACCCTACCCTCAGCCCACTGCTGCACCCTCCTTCACTTCCAGATCCTCCCACCCCCTTCTCCACCCACATCCCTATCCCACTCTCTGGCAGTCCCCTGCAGCACACTGAACCACTCATTTTTAGCCTCAAAAAGTTTGAGAACCACTGCTCTAGGGGAAGCTGTATATAAATATACTCTTGGATTATGCAAGAATTTGGCTTTTTTAAACTTTGCCCTGAAGAAGAGATATTTACCTGCTAATCACTATTACATGAGCACAAAATCAGACACCTGAACTGTGTAAGAGTCACAGATTCATGGGTGTGCTTGTTCTGAACCCAGGCACAGACTTGGGAAATAGGGGTGTGGGGTGTACTGTAGCCCCTCCAGGTTTTACTGTGAAAAGTTTGCTAGTGCTGTCCTAGCTTTATTTTGTGATTCTTGAAAATCTGGGAGCTGTGGTCAATCTGTGTGTTGAGAGTGAAATTGCACTTTTTCATATTGCTTTTGAATACACATGCTTTACAGTTTCATTAGCTGGCTTTTAGTGCCCACTCCCCCCTCTATAAAAAAAGGACTCCAGAACCTCTGAAGCCAGGTGGTTATGAAAACCCACAGAAAAACCCTTGGGCAGGTTTGAAGTAGGGATGAAGAAGAGTAGTCAAATAGTTGACTACTCGCATTTCCCCCCCCCCTTGCTATATCAGAAGCAGTATGGGGAGTAGAAGTAGGAGCCAGGGCTGGCAGGGGCTAACTTAAAAGCCGGTTCCCCCCCAGCACCATCTCCACAGTGCAGAGTGAGGAACAAGTAAGGAAGAGGAACAGCAGGGAACCCAGCGGCTCTTACTACATTTAAAAGGCAGAGGTGCAGCGGGGAACCTGGCGCAAGTGGGGACTGATGCAGTTCCCCGCTGTGCCTCCATCGACTACCGGATTAGCTGATTCATTGAAATATAACATCCCTAGTTTGAAGGACTGACTCCTCCCACCACCCTGGTTGGAGTTGGGGTGATTTCTGGTAAGATTATTAGTACACATGTAGGTTCTTGTATTGCTTGAATGTGTTTAATACTTTCACTAAAGAACAAATGTGTTTGTTTAGATAGAGCTGTGTGGTAACCTCACTGTGGGCAAATATGCTGTTTACAGCCTTTGGAGAGAAAACTTAACAGGCCTGCTTATGCCAAGTGACTGGCTGGAGAACTGGAAAGAACTATGCAGCCTGGAAAATTCTGGTCAGGAAATAGAGAGACATGCTTCTGAACCAAAGTGAGGTTCAGCTCAGGAGTTGGAAGCTTGAGAGTGGACACCATTGTTGGACCATGGAAGGGAAATACAGGTGCAGCTGACACCTTCCAATAGGAGTTGTGGTAGCAAACAATTTAATTGGATTTAAGAGAGAGTTGGACAAATTTATGAGCATAATTGTATGAAGGGGTTAATTATGGTGGAGCAAAGGTTTAGCAGTCATTGCATTCTTTTTCCATTCATGTCTTCTATTCCTAAAAGCTCATGCTTCAGGGTTTCAGTTGACCACCTGTAGGGGTCAGGAAAGGATGTTTTTCCTCCTGTGTATTCTGGTTTTGTTTTTTAATCTCATTCCTCTGAAGCTGTAGTACTTTGGTCTAATTTTGGCTGTTCAGGTTAGTGTGTGGTTGTCAGACCACATAATCTGGTGATCTTTTTTGGCCTTAAATTGGATGAACTAACAAAGGACCACCTAAGGTGAAAATACACCTTTGCTGAATGCCTCCTGGCTTGGCCCCTAAATCATAGATTTATTCTATGGTGTGGGCAAATATCTTTCATTTTGTATTTCATTATAAAACAAACAACTATCAATTATTTATGACCATATTGTCCCTAAAGATTTATTGCTACTTTCTACCGCTGCTTCCAGAGATTCTCTGTTGTTTACCCATTAAAACTGCAACAGAAATTAGTTCATTCATATAAACCAATTTCAATTATATGTCCGCTACTGTAAAAAGTAATTAAGTTTGATTAATAAAAATGGGTTATTTTTCCAAGCAAATAATCAGTGATCAAGCGAAGGAAAAAGTGTTTCTACCATGTATTAAAAAGATATATTAATAGGATAGGACTAAGTTACTGCTGAATTAGGTGACCTTTTACAGCAGACTTGAGACCTGAGATGCCTTAACCCCCACATCTTTATTCTTACCAACCCTGGATTTATGATTCAGCAAGGATGATGATAGCTCACATATATGAAGAGCCTTTCAACCCTAAAGAATCCCAACATTTTCAAAACAGAATCTTAAATAGAGGGCTTGAAGGGACTCCAAGGGTACAGCTACACTGTGGGTATTTTTCCAAAGAAGGTACGCAAATTGTGCTCCCATTTGCATATCCTCTTCTGATTCTTTTTCTCGAAAAGGATTTTCCGACATTTGGTCCATCTACACAGGGCCAAATATCGGAAAATCCTCTTCCAGAAAAAGAATTGGAAGAAGATATGCAAATGCAAGCACAATTTGCATACCTTATTCGAACCCCCCCTCAGCCCCCAGTGTAGCCTTATCCCAAGAGACCATTTAGTCCCACCTCATAAATGAAGGCAGGATCAAGATAACCTAGTCCATCCTTGACATCCTTGTTCAATCTGTTCTTAAAAATGTCCAGTGATGGGGATTCTACTTTTGGAAGCCTGTTCCAGAATGTAACAATCCTTATATTTAGAAAAGCTTTTCCTTCTATCTAACGCAAATTTCCCTTGTTGCACATTAAGCCAATTTCTTTTTGTCCTATTTTACATAGACATGGAGAACAATTGATTGTTGTCCTCTTTGTAACAGTCCTTAACATATTTGAAGACTTACCAGGTTCCCACTCAGGCATCTTTTATCAAAACTAAACAGCCCCAGTTTGTTTGTTTTTTGTTAACTTCCCTCAGATATCCCATTTTCTAAAATTATATATATATTTGCTGTTCTTTTGATTCTCTCCAATTTGTCTACACGTTTTTTAAAAGTGTGGCTCTGGAATTGACATAATACTCCACCTGAGAGCAGGACACTTACCTCCCTCCCGTGTCTTACATATGGCATTCCTGTCAATACATCCCAGAATGACATTATTGTTTCTTTCAATTGTCTCTCAGCGCTGATGGATATTCAGTTTGTGATCCACAGTAATCCCCAAGCCCTTTTCACCAGTGCTACTACCTAGCCAGTTATTCTCCATTTTGTAGCTGTGCATTTGGTCGTTTTTCCTTCTTAAGTTTAGTACTTTCACTTTTCTTCATTGAATTTCATCTTGTTGATTTCAGACCAATTCTCCAATACATCAACGTAGCTTTGAATTCTAACCTGGTCTTCCAAAGTGCTAGCTATTCCTCCCATCTGCAGATTTTACCAGCATACTCTCTGCTCCATTATTTGAGTCATTAATGAAAATATTTCCTGGTACAAGACTTAAGACAGACCCTGAGGGACCATAGTAGGTATGTTCATTCAGTCTGACAGTGAACCATTAACTACTCTCTGCAGATATACTATTTAAAACATTTGTGCACCCATTTTATAGTAATTTCAGCTCCAGGTGGTGGGGCTCAGGGACCCAGGTTGCAGTCCTTTGCTGCAGTGTTTTGGCTTTTCTGCCCTGGCACATAATGAGTCTAATGCCAGCCATGCTTGTAGAACTCCCTGAAACCTTCTTGAAGGCCCCCAGGGAGCCCTAGACCCCAAACTGAGAACCACTGCACTCAGCCAACAACCCTGTCAAAGACATTAGGTTGGTTTGGCATGATTTGTTCTATAACTTAAAACCCTACAAGCAGACGTACTGCTAGTCTGACCCAGGGGCGTGAGGAAAGAAGTGCACTGCCAGAGATTGGAGAGGGGGCTTGGTGCAGGGAAGTGTGTGTGGGGGGACAGGGTTTGTGGTTGGGGAGAGGGGTCAGCCTGGGGCAGGGGCTGGCGGAAGGAGCCTGGACCAGAGCCGGGGGTTGGGTGCCCTGGCTGGGGCTCACCGGGCACAGAGGAAGGGGGGCACTGGCCTCCCTCAGTGGCATTCCCTGGGGCTGAGGGGCAGGGAGCACTGGGGGGGGGTTCCACGTAGGCCTCCCCTACCAGAGCTCCTTCAGCCCGTAACAGGGGGGGCAGGGGAAAAGGGGGGCACACAGGCCTCTACCGCTGGTATTCCCTGGGGCCAGAAGCAAAGGAGGAGGGCTGACCTTGCTTTAAATTATGGTAAAAGAGGGGAGGGTTCCCGTGGAGCTCCCTGATCTGGTAGGGGAGAAAGAAGAGGAGCTGTGCAGGGTAGCACACAGTGGCTACACTAGGCATCCCAGTGGAGCAAGCGGATGGGTGGGCATGCTGGTGGGTCCTATGGGGGTGGTCAGGTCTGGGCTGCCCAGCCTCGGTTGTGCTCCCAGGGGTGGGGGATACACGGTGGTGTGGCTGGTGGAGGGGTTTTAGGCATGGAGACCAATTACCAGTGGTAGGCAAGATGGCGGAGCTCCATCCCCAACTAACCACTCTATTGGTGGTACAGCTGCTCCCAATGGTCACTCTGCAGGATAGCTCTCTCCTGCACTCTCTGCCCTAAGTGGTGAGTATGAGGATTGTGTTTCTCCTCTCTCTCCCCTCTCCCTTTCTATGTTATGGAAAATTATCAAATTCTAGGCACATCCCATTTACCTAGCACAACCAACCCCTGAGCTAGCTTTAAGTTAGGATAAGAGAAAGCCACATACTAAATTCTGTGGTCTCCATTTAGGAGAAGTTATTGAACAAGATATATATTATTCCTGTAGGTACCCTTACTAATTGCTCATATAATACACACAGAGTCAACACCTATGTATGTGGCATGCAATGAACAGGAGTAAGGGGAGGCAAATGAAGTGACCGCATGCTCCTGCAACTGAAGGACAGTTTTTAGGGCCCTTGCATCAGTTTAAAAACACTCCAAGTTTTATCCTATTTTTGTAACTCCTACAAACTCAAGTCGCTAACCAGTGAGTTGGGGAAATCGATGTATGGTTGGCTCACGGACTGCCTCTCATCAGACCTATCACATTTCCCCATAGAGCCTCCCTGTGATTCTTTTTCCTATTCCCAGCATAAGTCTTATCCACTTGCAGTTGCCAAAACCATCCTATACAATTCTTTCTGGTACCCCCACCAAAATTATATGTTTCTGCAACCTGCTTTCACTATTACAATTGGACTAGTTCTCACAGGTGGAAAAAGGTACTAGAAAAATATGGAAGCAAATAGCAGATCTCCTGCCACAGTTCAGAATAAACTTCAGTATTAGCCTAACATTTATTATACAACCCCAATATCTGGCTTTACATTAGGAAGGCTATATTCCAGTTTAATTAGGGAAAAGGAATGTCATTGTGAAATTTAAGTATAAATGAATCCCCTACGAAATGAGCTAGCAAAACCATTCTCCAGTTCCCTTAACAGAAAGGAATACATTTATTGGCAATATTTCTTGGTTTTAAATCCAACAGCACAACTTTATCGTATATGGTACTTAACTACCATAAGACAAAAGGAGTCTTAGATAGCTTGTGATATAATATTAATTATGTCCACATTGTCTTTCTCCTTACTTACATCACTGTGCATGTGTTACTTCACATCTACTAGCAGCCACAATCCTCAAAACCCATTACCATGTTTCAGGGTAAGAAAGGCTGGTGAGTGTGTGAGGGGGTAGGGAATATCAACCTAGACTAGTGTTTCTCAAAGTGGTCTGCAGATCCACTCTGAGAAATCTTCTAACTGGCCGCTCCAATTTGTTTATTTACCAGCTCCACAGCCATGGAGCCTCGCGGCTCCAGTTCACCGTTTGCAGCCAAGGGGAGCCACAGGAAGCAGTGGCCCAACCTGCGGCTGCAGAGCCAGTAGATAAACAAACCAGAGCGGCTAGTTAGTAGGTTTCTCAGAGTGGATCCACGGACCACTTTGGGAAACACTGACCTAGACAGATCTAGAGTTACTAGTGATCTCGAGTCAAAGATCCTGAGCCTATTCCCTCTTTCAAGAGAGGGATGTCAATGAAGACATTGGAAATTGCAAATGAAGCCGGGATTTAAATATCCCATGCTTCATTTGCATAATCGTGTTATGGCTCTATTTTGAAATAACAGACACTATTAAGACACGGTTATTTTGAGAGAAACCCCTTCTCTCAAAATAACTGGTAAACCTCATTGTATGAGGAATAAGAATTATTTCAAGAGAAGGGTTTTCTCTTGAAATAACCGCGTCTTAACAGCATCTGTTATTTCGAAATAGCACCATAATGTGACTATGCAAATGAAGCACGGGATATTTAAATCCCAGCTTTATTTGCAATTTCGAATATCTGCATTTGCATCCCTCTCTCAAAAGAGGGTGCAAGTGTAGACATACCCTCAGATACAACATGGTAAAACCAATTGATAGTGATACCTTCAGCGTTCGTTGATAGAGGAGCAAGTATATGTAGTATGGAAAAATATTTTTATTGCCTAAGGTTCTTTGCTTTGCTTTTGAAGTGAAGTCCCACTTTGGGACTTGGAAAAAATGAAGAGAAGATGAACATACAGCAAGAGACGAATGAGGTGAAGAGGACTCTCTCACAAGGGTTAGTTACAGACATGAAATATTTATGCAATGGAACAGTTTTATACAGAAGTTTGCTTTCCCTTTCAGATAGAATGAAAATGATTTTGTATTCAGTTGATGTCTTTAATAAATGTGAAATATAGAAACCTAAAAGCAGACTGCTATTCAATAAATTGCAATAAAAGGAAAGAAAGGTCCAATATTTCAGGCTGCTTTCAACCATTAACCTATATACTGTTGTGCAAAACAGTATATATATTCTGTGTATATGATGGGTTGCAAAGTATGTTACTAGGAACCAACTGCAAATTAAGCAATGGAAAGGAAAATTGCTTACAAAATTCAGTTCTGTCATCTTGCAGGATTTTCAACACTGGGCCTCAGCTTAATAGAATTATATATATATATAATATATATATTTATTTGAATTAATCAAAGCCACTGCTAGCAGAGAAGTGACAAGTAAAAGAAAAACTTGACCTTAGCAGCACAGTAGCTGAGGAAAGCTTTTCATTACTTTATCCAGCAATCTGTGGAGATCCCACAACACATTTGGACTATAACAGGGGTTTGAAAACTATAGTACCCTGAACAAGCCTGATGATGAGGGGTTGAGGAGACCATACTATAGTTGTGAAATAGTCTAAGAAACAGTTATCCTTTAAGTAGGATTCAAAAATTGACAGTGAGGGCTTGTGGTCCTAGCATAGGCCACTGAGATCCCCTCGATTATTTGGGGAGGTAGGGATGTCAGTCTGCCTACTCAGAGATATTATGCCTTACGCAGACAGGAATAGTGCAAGGTGCCCTGGCAAAGAGTATCTTGGCCATCTGTCATAGAAAGGAGAAGTAAACCTGTCAAAACCAGTATGGGGCTATTGCCATTTATTTTGCTAGGGCCCTTGTTACCAAAAGAACTGACAAAACAGACATGCCTGAGCTTTCAACTGAGTAAAGACATGATCTGTCCTGCGTGTCATGTTCAGAAGGACATCAAACTTACACCATGAGTGGCAAAGAGGTCTACCTCTAATCTCCACTTTCCCAAACGATCTGACTCACTCTTAGAACCAAAGAGTTTCAGAGATATGAGTGCATGCCTGCAGTCAGATTTCCATCCACAAGGTAAAACTCAAGTATAAAAGTCTACAACAGTAGTTCAGTAGGTACACATGCCCCTGTGTGTATGCAGTGGTCTTTCAGGGGGTACATCAACTCATCTAGATATCTTCTAGTTTTACAACAGGCTACAAAAAATGCACTAGTGAAATCAGTACAAACTAAAATTTCATACGAGTTGTTTATGCTCCCACATCAGAATTCTTAATGCACACTCACTGATGATAGTTTTTCCACATTCATTTTGCAAAGGTGTAAATAGCTGCACAAAAGGTGCAAAACATGAGAAAACCAAACCCAGGGATTTTGTTCCTGGACACTATCACCACTTCTGAGCAGTCAGGAAGATAAAGGAGGCTGCATAGCTACTTGTCTTGGATAGTATAGAAACAACAA
Source organism: Pelochelys cantorii (assembly GCA_032595735.1). NCBI lineage: Eukaryota > Metazoa > Chordata > Testudines > Trionychidae > Pelochelys > Pelochelys cantorii. The sequence continues at coordinate 23,949,541 of CM064326.1, forward strand.
ACCCTGTATCTTGGCAGTGGTTAGACAATGCTTGCAGTCCTTCCTAATTCTATGATTCTATAAATAACTCCAATATTTCTTTATTGGAAAGTTAATAGAGACCCTGTTATTTTGTATTGGAAGTGGGGATTATGTTTTCCAGTATGCATTACTTTGTATTTATCAACACTGAATTTCATCTGTCATTTCGTCGCCCAGTCACCCAGTTCTGTGAGATCTCTTTAATGCTTCACTGGAGCCTTTTTCAAAATCATTGTTACATCAGCTATCATTTAGTCACCTGACACAAGGTCTGGTTTAAGCAATAGGTTGCATACCACAGCTGACAGTTATACGAGTTTCATATCCTCAGAACTCTTGGATGCATACCGTCTGGGCCTGGGAACTTACCACTCTATTAAATTTGTTCCAAATTAAGGTGTCCATATTTGTTTGACACCTCAATATGGGATAGTTCTTCAGACTTAGCACCTAAAAAGAATGGCTCGCCTGTAAATATTCCCTCACATCTTCTGCAGTGAAGACAAATGTAAAGAATTCATTGAGCTTCTCTGTAATGGCCTCATTTGCCTTAAGTGCTCCATTAGCAACTCCATTGTCCAGTGGTTCCAATGACTATTTGAAAGGCTTCCTGCTTCTAATGTACATTGTTAATTTTTGGGCATTTAGCTAATCGCTCCTCAAATTCTTTTCTGTCCTCCCTAATTCTACTTCTACACTTAACTTGCCACAGTTTATGCTCCATTCTATTTCCCTCAGCAAGATCTGATGTCCAATTTTTAAAGGACACCTTTTTGCTTCTGTCTGCTGTTTGGCTATGGTGGCATTTTTAGTTCTTATGCTTGTTTGTTTGTTTTTCTTAATTTGGGTTCAACATTGAGTTTCCATGCACCCTGTGGGCATTTCACTCCTCTATCCCAACCTAAAGTTAAAACGTGCAGTGATGTATGGAACAGCATATTCCAATTTATGTCAGTTTTAGGGCTACCTTGCCCTTTTTTTCTTCTTTTGAACTAAATATTAATTAGAAATTTGGTATCAGCCATATGATACTTAATACATTATATGAATCATCTCAGTCCTATCACAGTATAGAAGTCTGCAACCATATCATCATGCATTTTCCATATATTATCTCAACAATACACACAAATAAAATTCTGTTTTGCCTGTCTCTTTATTTATATATATGCATACACAAACCATTTGAACGTGTTATTAAGGAGCTTTTCATAAAAGCAAGTGAAAAGTGTTGGCAATTCAAATCCACAGTTCAATGCATGAACTTCTCTATTTTAAGTATGAAAATACTTTACAACTCTCCAGTTTAAATTTGCCATCCTTTGACAATTTTTACCCTTCCTGGCATACGCTAATGATAATAAGATTATAGAATTACATACTTGATTCATCATAATCCAATATAAACATTTATATTTTATGGAATATTAAAATATAATCCTAGGAGATTAGGATTAGAATGAGTTTGGCAGACAAAGAAGCACAGAAAAGAAATAAAAAGTACCAGCAAGAGGATTTTCTCTGATTGTGATAGTTAAATGGGCAAACCAAGGTATGTTTCATAAGTGACTATTTAAAACATGAACATAATAAATATTGTTTCAAGTAACCCTCTACCAGAACCTGCACAGCATTTCAAATATGAATTTTAAATGGTCATTTCTGAAAAGAACTGATTTGTGAATGATTATGATTAACCGTTAACTATTATAAATCCAGTCACAGCTAATAGAGTTATAATTTAATCATTCCACAAGCTTTGAAATCCTCTGTATCATTTCGTTTTTAAACTTTTAAAATTCTAGTCTAAATGAGTAGAAATCCTTTGATGACAATAAACTATCATTATATTCACAATATTAATTATTCAGCTATGTGTGAGAGACTTGGATGGGAATAAAGTGTTAATTCCTCAGACAGGTAATATTAACCAACAGAAACTAAAGACAAATCCTAAAAATGATTTATTTTATCTAGATTTTATGCCTTATCTCTACCTGATTTCCACATATTTATGTTTTTAACACAAATTCATATCTATATCTACATATGGAACTACACACATAATCTTGTATTAATTTTCATAGTGCATATAATAATTGTCCTATAAATGTATTTTAAAGATTAGCAAAATCCAAGTCCCATGAAATTCAATAGAAGTTTTGCCAAAGATTTTACTGGGGCCAGGATTTCACTGTATGAATCATACAAAAATGAATTAAAAGTATTATTTATTCTGTCAACTCTTTAAATCACATCCATTTCATGTAATTTGGGTACTTGGCTAAAAATGGTGTTCTACTAAGTTTGAAGAAAAACAGAGTGCTCATGTAACCTGCAGTGTTATTCAAAAAGCATTATTAGCATTTAGCTGTTATGGCAATATGAACTTTATTTAATGTTTTTGGGGTTTTTTTCAATAAAATATGTAGAACTTAATTCACACAACCCCCAAATTTCCATTTTAAATAAGAGCCTTTCATCTTTTTTCGACAAATAATTATTAATAGAATGTCTATATGATATCTATGAAAAAGAAGGCTTTCTTATTTTTACAAAATATCCAAAAAACATTTTCTGATGTTTGTAAAACATCAGTTAGAAATAATATATACTGAAATATGAATAAAGTACATTCTGAAACTTGTTTACTTTATTCAGTTTGTTCATTTACTTGATAATCTGAAAACTTAATTTATTCACAATGTGTCTCTGAGTCATTAGTGAAAATGAGCAAAGACTTTTGGTGCACATATGTACTATATTACTGACATCAGATACCTAAATTAACACATAAATTGGTTATGTTTAACTTAAATCTCCTAATAATACTACTGAAGATATCCCAGTCCAATACATTACCTGAAAACAATTCAAACTAGTTTTGTGCTTCTTCATAATGCGTTCTTCCAAACTCTGTCGCCATTTGAATACCGTAAGAAGAGATGGCCACTTGATTTGGCTAGAGTCTTGTTTTATTCCTTTTTGTCCATCCAAAGAACCCCTTTTCTGATAATGTGGACATAAACTCTCATGAGATGTAGCTCCAACATTAGGTACACTTCCTCTGTGGTTCAACAAGGCTGAGTTATTTACACCTATATAGTTCATTTTCCCCCTCTTATCTTCAGAAGTTTCAGTCCTCTACTTCAAAATAGAAAAGGAACAAAAATTTTCACTTAAAACTTTTGCCTTCATAACTTTACGAAACACTAGTTTGGATTTCAATACACTAACATTCCTTTGCTTAGTAGTCAGCTATGTCCTGAGAAATGATTTGTATATAAATTACATACATTATTTGTGGTTAACCCGACACTGCTAATTTAATTACCACTAAAAAGTTTTTATTCTGCATTCACCATGTAATCAATCACAATTTATATTGAAGTCAGCTGGGAGCTTGAGAAAGGGTCATACTTCTTTATCATCAACTTTGAAGTTAGTAGCAAGTCTCTGACTTTTGTTCTCTGTGCTGCACCTCTCCTATTATAATAATGCTACCCTTTTCTATTTTACAGTTGCCAGAAGCAGATCGTATCAGTGCAATCATGCAGTATGAACACATAATGGAAAAGTACTCCACTGACATATATTCAATTTAGCCAATCAAGATGCAGTATCATTACGAAAGAAAAAAAATCTCTAGGAACATAATTTGCAGAGCCATATAATTAAATGCCAGGGGGCTATGAATTCTGCTGGATGAGCTGAACTAGATTTTTTGTTTTGCTTTGATCAATCACCTAGGACTGAACCCACGCAAGGGCACACACAGTTCTTTTTACCAAAACAAGAAGCTAAAGCCAATAACAAAGATACAACTTTGGGAAGCCTGTTTCTTCAAACCGGCACCCGCCAAATAACCACCTATACTGGAAATGGGAAACATCCCCTACAACATATACACTCCAAAATTTTGTAGAGCAATCAAAGCTGACACATTCATCAGTAAACAAAAAAACATTTTTTGCCATTGTATCCTTTTCCCTCTCTCTCTCGGTCTCTGTCTTCAGCATCTGAGGAAGTGAGTTGTAGTTGGAGAACAAAACTGGCCCTAGAACCAATCCTTGGGACACTCCGCTTGAAACCAACTGCCTGCCAGACATCGAGCCGTTGATCAATACCTGTTGGGCCTGACAATCTAGCCAGCTTTCTATCCACCTTACAGTCCATTTATCTAATCCATACTTCCTTAACTTGCTAGCAGGAATATTGTGTATCAAAAGCTTTGCTAAAGTCCAGATATATCATATCCACTGACTTCCCCATGACCACAGAGCCAGTTACCTCGTCATAGAAGCTGATCAGGTTGGTCAGGTATGACTTGCCCAGGGAGAATCCATGTTCTATTCTTCCTGGGCAAGTCTATTCCTGATCACTTTCCCCTCTTCCAAGTGCTTCAAAATGGATTCTTTAAGGATCCCCTCCATGATTTTTCCAAGGACTGAGTTTCATCCCATTTCTGTTCATCCAGTATTCAAGGTCATACATCTTCCTATACTATAGGGCTGTGTCTACATTGGCAAGATTTTGCACAAAAACAGCCACTTTTGCGCAAAATCTTGCCGCCTGTCTACACTGGGCGCGAGTATTTGCTCAAGAACACTGACGTTGTAATGTACAAAATCAGTGCTTCTTGCGCAAATACTGTGACGCTCCCGCTCAGGGATAAGCCCTCTTGCGCAAGTATTCTTGCGCAAGAGGCCAGTGTAGACAGCAACGTTGATTTCTTGCGCAAGAAAGCCCGATGGCTAAAATGGCCATCGGAGCTTTCTTGCGCAAGAGAGCATCTACTTTGGCACGGATGCTTTTGCGCAAAAGCAAATCTTTTGCTCAAAGGCACATGCCAGTGTAGACGCTCTCTTGCGCAAATACTTTTAACGGAAAAACTTTTCCGTTAAAAGTATTTGCGCAAAATCATGCCAGTCTAGATGCAGCCTAGTTCTTTCCTCCTCTGTCTTTACAATTCCTCTCAACTTTACCAAATTTCAGCAAATTTCATTAGCACATTCTTAGGTTTTTTTGTCAACACCGTTAATAATATTGAATAAGAATGGTTTCAAGATATCCCCTTGGGGAACTGCACTAATATCCTTCCTCTAGTCCAATCAATTAACCTTTCAGCACAACCCGCTGACTTCTCTTGAGCCAATTCCTTGTTCACCCTACAAACCTTCAACTGACTCCATCTTCCCTAATTTAAGTAATATTTTCCCATGTGGTACCATGTTAAATGATTTACTGAAGTCCAAATATATAAGAACTATTACACTTCCTTATCTAAAAAGCAAGTTATTGTCTCCAATAAGTAAATCAGGATAGTTTAGTATGACAAACCTTTGGTAAACCCATGTGGCATTCCACCCCCTTTACCTCTATGAATTTAATTATTGTTTTCATCTCAGTTTGTTCTAAATCCTTGGATACAAGGTGAGACTAATAGACCTATACTGTGCAGATTGCCTTGTGTCCACATGTGCTTTTTTACTCAAACAAACAGTCAAATAGATTTCTTACAAATTCTTGCAACTGGACTAAATCTCATGTGCTGATTCTTTCAATATTCAATTTTCTCCTAAAACCGTATATGTGTTTCTCTATGCCACCTTCTACATATAGAACGCCAATCCTAAACTAGTCTACAAAGCCACCCCTCTTTCTCTTTTAATACAATCTATCCTTAGGACCCCTCCCCCTCTTCCAGGAGTCCTACAGCAAAACAGCTAATAATCAATGTATTCACATTGGCCATGTGTCTCCTCTTTTGTGTCATCACAATGTGCACTAGCCTCTCTATAAAATTCAGATTTTGCCCCTATCCTTGCTATCCCTTGCAAGCCCTTCTGTGCTAACTTGAGGGAGATCACACAGATAATTACTGCAATAGATTTAACACCTTGACACCCAGTATTAGAATTTTGCCATAAACTCCAGAGATTATATCACAAAATGACAAATGTATTGGGATGGTCCGAAGGGCACCTTAGATTGAGAGGCACTTTACCACTATCTACTCTGAATATAAAGGTGTCTTGTTTGTGCTTGCTGCAGATCAGCGCCCTGAAGCCAATAGCCTCTGACAACACAAGCCTCCACAAGCATGGCTTTCTCTGTCTAAGTTAGGAGTAGGCACATAACAGCTCCAAAGCCTCTCAACATTCTTTGCAGTGTCCTCTGGACACTCTCAAATTGCGATGTCTGCTCTTCCCAAAGTAACAATACACACTAGCTTGTAAGTTTCTACTCAGGACCCACACTTTGCTTACCAACACAGCAATTAGATATATTTATAATGTGAACACAAAGTCTGTTATCAAACATTCAGGTGATGGTGTGTCAGCATATTAGAAACACATGCTAATATATAACTTAACTAACAAATTAATTTCCTGTCTAAACAAGTTTATCTCCCCCAAAGTCCTATACAGCATTTTCAACCAAGGCTGGCTAAGACTCTGCTTTCATAAATGCCAACATGCTGTCCATTTACTTTCTACGTGCAGGATAACAGGCTGTGTTCTTAATCTTCTGAAGATGCTCCCAAAGATCTTTACTCAAACAGGATAACCTCCACTCCCATCCCGACACATTTTAAGTGCATTAAATTATCTTTTTGAAAGATTTCCTCTAATGCTCATCACTGTGTTAAATAGGTATTTATATTGCTTACAATATAAACCATTCATTCATATTCAGCTCAATGTACCCACAATTTAAGCATTTGTATTCTTGACAGCCCTTCTGTTTATAACAGTTAACAGACTTTAAAAGGTGGTAGGACAGCCAGTTTTATCTTTTTGAATAATTTCACACTTCTGTCTTCATTTAAAATCAGTTAAGCAGCTGTGAAATATAATCAACACCATTTTGATAACCAACTTCTTTTGTGCTTTGTAGAAACAGAATATTAACATGTTGCTCTTCATCAGTACACATTAAAATCAGGCTTCAAAGTTCCTTTGACTTACAAGTTGCTAAAAAACTTATCTCAGACTGAACTTTTCTTCCATATTATAAATCAGAAAATTTGGATTCTATTTTCAACTCAAAACATTTAATAGCTTTACACTCTCTCAATTTCACCCATCTGTAAGAAGGGAATAATATTTACACAAGTTTAAATCTATAAATGAACAGCATTATAGAGGTTCTACATCTTATCATACATAGATGCATTTATAATTCACAAAACAAAATAGTAATGAATAACCATTTGTAGAAAAATTATGGAATTACAAATGCTGGAACTACAGATAGGCAGGTGTGATGGTGGTTTAATATGGATCTAGGTCATACTTGGACTAGAGATTGAGTTATAGTATGAATCAGCACTATTTGGGGGTTTGGATTTTATGGTGCTATATTTTTTTTCATAGCTGCTTTCATGTGATTGCTTCTGTTTGAGACTAGTATCTCATGAGAACAAATGTTCTTGCGAGATTTAATCCACAGCCAGAAAACTGTTCTGTTAATATTTCAAGTCAGATTAGATTTATATGGATAAATTCTAACCCAGGGATTCAAATTTGACATTTCCAACCAAAATTCTAATGGGTTCAACACCTGAGATTCCAGCTTGAAGCCTTTTTTTTTTTTGCTGAAACTTTAATATTTCAGCCTGACTTTAAACTATATATCATGATATATTTGCATATACCATAGACCTATATATTAAACATGAGGCATTACTTTTAATATAACTAAGTGATATAAAGATCTTTGAATGGCACATAAGCTGCAGACATGATATACATCTCAGTCACAGTCAGTTATGTTTAAAAATTATTACTACACATGGTTGCTCATATCATAGACTGTGGTCTTATTAGGTCTCACGACTGTGGTCTTATTAGGTCTAGTTATTATGACTAGAATGTGAAGAGGGGACTTCAAAAAGTAAAACATAGCTATGTCAAAAAGTGTGGTCAGTGAATCAGGAGTTGTCATTCTTTTATCAAACTGAGTACACTGTAGGGGGAGAGCCCTGGCTTAAAAAAATCATGTTTCAATGATGCGTAAAACAAAATAACAAGGAGGTTTTGCTTTTGCAGCCATTAATGGTCCACTGCTCTTTCCACAATAACAGAGCTACTCCTGGCATCTTCGCCAAGTGACTTTATACATGCAGTACAAAATCTCTCAAATTCCTATGACATTAGGGTCTGATTGGGAATGTAAAATCCCATTTAATTGGTTAACTGGCTAAACTGAGTAAAGGGGAGGGTGGGCTGGGGTCACCTGCAGCAGTCAGGGAGCTACTTCAACCACTACTGGTTAACCTTAAAAATGTCCCTGAAAGCTAGACTGGGTACATCTACACTGCAAGCTTATTTTGGAAAAAGCTATTCTGGAAGATATCTTCCGGAATAGCTTATTTTAAAATAGAGCATCCACACTACAGGGAAGCCTCAAAATTAGTCTGAGGCAGGTTTCCCTAATGTGGATGCACTATTTCGATTTAGAGCCCCAGGAGGCACTGGGGAGGAAAAACTTAGAATGGCCCTGGTGAGGAGCTATTTCGACATAGCAGAAGTGGAGCATCCACACACACCCTCTTCCGAAATAGCTTTTTCAAAAGAAGCATTATCCCTCGTGGAATGAGGTTTACCAGCGTCAGAAAAAGCCCTCTGTTATTTTGATTTTCTTTCAAAATAATGCAATTTCTGTGTGGACGCCAATATTATTTTTCCAGAACAACGCACCCTCAGAGCCTTTTGTCATACAGAGCAATGTTCAACCAAAGCCCTTTCAACATTTTACCACTCTCACTTTACTGTGATCTACCATTCAGAATACAAACATGCTGTTAACTTTCCTCTTCAGTGAAGGACCTAGAGTGCACCAATGTGCCCCCAGATTTATCCCAACAGTAGATTGTCTTTTCTTGTAAACAGGAACCCCTCCTACTGTTTATTGCTTCCTATAAATTTCCTCTAAAAAATTTGCAATCTTTTTATTAGAATTTTGCCTAAAGAACAATTATTAGTACAGACCTGTAACTCCTTGACCACTATCTATCTATATACACATTTCAAAGAGATTATGACCACTAGTGGGATATGACTCTCAGTAGAGAACTCACGTCACACTTTTGTGAATAATTATGCATAGATTAGACCAAGGGGATCTCTAAAATACTTGGTAACCCACCCATGTACTTTGCCAGTTGACACCAATAGGTTCACAGATCACAACAATACACCTCTGCATGTCAGACAAATAGAAAGTATGTCATGTGTGTTTTTGTTGTATTGCTATTTTATGGGTTATATATACACAGATGTTTTAAAGTGGTAAGATAATAATGAAAACTTCAAGACTGAGAGGTTGCGTCTCTTTGCACAATCCCTGCTAAAATCAACTCTTAATATGGTGGGATTTTTTTTACTCAGTCACACTATGAAGAGTTGAAAAGAGAGATGACAATCACAATTTTCAAATTCTTCCTGTTTAGTATTCTAAATCCATTTTAAAGCTTTAGATCATTCCAAACCAATATAAGTGATAACTAAGCAAAGACTGGGAAAAGAGACCATTCACATATGCAAAGAGGATATCCATATGACAGATCAAAACAAAAATTCTGATTAAGTGCTTTTCCCAATCGATTGTATTGCCAAGTTCCCTTCCTTGTGATAAATTTTTTCCAGCACATCCAGTAGTACATTATCCTTTAGGTATATGAAAGGATGCAAGGTGAACACTACAATATGATGCATGAGGGAGCAATAGGGGAAGACAGTTAAACCCAACTAACACTAAAGCAGTTTAGGACAAAAGGTCGAAACTGAAAAGTCAGAGGGACTAACAAAAGTCAATTTAAACTGATGGAAAACTTTAGTCTGCCCTCTCATCAAAACATAAACCAATATTCAACAAAATATTTTGGAGTCCAAACATATATAATCTACAAACAGAAATCTAACTATCACTGTAAAGGAGAGTTGAGACAAATGCGCTGGACTGGCCAAAGTATCAAGCCACATATATAACAACCAGAGTAGATATTACTGAACTCAGTGTGGCCATAGATTTCCTGGGCTACAACAGGAGTTGAATGTCAAACTATATGGGTTGCTAAATTTCATATTGCTGGCTGCAAGAAGAAAAGCAGGTACACAATGGAAAGTGCAACAAGTTCTTGATTTAAATATGGTTTTACAAAAACGTGGATGATATTAACAATAAATAACATTTTCCCCTACACAAGGAATTATGTGGTAAGAAACTACAAATTCCGAATTCCACACTTACATTTGATTGTGTGGTTTTTAGTTCTGAACAAACATTTAGAATAAACTGGATAATTCAAAGTCAGGAACCCTTTCTCTAGAGAATAAAGAAACAATATTAAATAGCTTGAACCATGGTCTTTTAATTAAGAGAGGTCTGAGATGGGAACTCTCCCTGAAGGAAAAATGAATAAATCTCACATAATTCTATTATAAAATGTACATTGAACTATGACCTATGTTTCTCTGTAGGGAGAAACAACAGACATATAACACTAAGACCTTTCTATTACAAAATAGACTGTAATATTAAGGAGCCAAATCATCTGTGTCAACTGTATTTAGCTACTATACAGCTGCTTTTACAGAATCTAACTGTAGCCCTGAGGGTACTATAACATTGTGGGACAAGTGCAAGCCAACCAATTCCTTCAGGTCAGAGATTTTCAACATAGAGGTAGCAAACCATCCAGTCCTTACTGCCGACAAGGAGGGTTGTTCTGGATAGTTCTCAGCTAGATAAGAGGAGAGTACTACAGGCAGTCCCCGACTTATGAACGGGTTATGTTCCGAACACCTGGCCGTAACTCAATTTGGTTGTAAGTCGGAAATACCCTCAAACGCGCTGCCTGCGCTGTTTGAAAAACTTGACATACCTGGTTCTCAACTCGAAAATATTATAATGGGGTTAATGGGAGGTTGGTCGTAAGTACGGATGGTCGTAAGTCAGTGTGTTCATAAGTCGAGGAGTGGCTGTGTATGAAAAAGATTGAGAACTGCTCTTCTAGGTCCACACAACCATCTTAATGAATTTACACAAACTCAAGCTAACAGTTTCTCCCTTTATTTATTCTTTTTTATATAAAACAAATTAAAATCTGATTAGTCTGTTATTCAGAGTGGTAGAGACAATTATACAATTAAACAGCTGCATTTTTATTCAGAGCTTCATATTTTTCTCTCTCCGAGGAAGGCTGTTTGCAGCCTTTTTTTTTTTTCCCCGTTCAAAGAACATTGTGGGTTGGTTTTTGCTGTTTTGTGCCTCTGCCAACCTTTCTACGGGTTCCTTTACTATATGATTATATGAAGTGACAAAGGCATCAAAGAGAACTTCTCAGGCTTTGAATTCCTCCTTCTCAGTCCTTACACTATGCATCATTTTGTCATGCCATCACAGAAAAAAAGGCTTGATTGAGGGCCTGTCAGAATCCATGCAAATACACCCCAGAAATCTGTGGAGTAAAATTTGAATTCTTGGGGAACAGTATCAACACTATGCTCAGGGTTTTTTAGCCATGGAACTTTCATTAATATTAATAGTAGCAGCAGACCTAAAACCTCATCACGATATTACACTCATGTCTGCAAAGCTAAATTATTACTTAAATGAATCCATGACATGGATGAAAAATGCAGATATGTGCAACAGAAGTCTTAAACTGCATAATGGTCAATGTTCAGAAGTGTACCTGACTTGTTTAAATCAGTTTAGTTGAAACAGAGGGTCATACCCTGTTACGTAAATAAAGCTTAACTTCATGGAAGTCAATGAGGTTACTTTGGATTTTCATCAGTGTAACAGGGCATAATTTGGCCCATGGACTATAGTGTAGGTTTCTACACATACCTGATCAAATTCATGCATTCTGTCATTTCTAATCCAAGATTTAACACTAGCTGCTAACAAAAATGCAAATAACCTTTGCAGATGGTTGCACTCCATCTTGTTTGTATTCATATTACAAATTATTTGCATTGCAGAAGCACGTTAGAGCCCAACCACATACATATGACCCACAGTGCTAGGCACTGTATAAACATATAGCAAGAGTGTATCTTCACAGTCTAAATAACCAAGACTGACCAAGTGTGAAAAAAGAAACCAACACATGACATTACTTCCAAAAGTCACATTGAACATCAGTGGCAGAGCTGGGAATAATGTCCAGATTTCCTCATTGCAGTCTAGAGCCTTGTTCACTAGACCATGCTGCCTCTGTGAAGCTAGCATTAGGACTTTTGATTAATATAATTTTTGAAGAAATAAAAACATCTACTTTAATATATTGTAAAAAATTATTTTCCCTTATAAGGGGCCATTTATCTATTCGCCCATTACAATCCACAAATACGTAAAGAAGGCAGAACCCACTGATCTCCAGATAAGTTGACTGTGCATATCTAAGGCAGACTTTGGTCTTTTAGAAATATTCCCTATCAGGTCATCCTAATTCAGTGTTTCAAACTAGAGAAACTGGAATATTTTGGTAAAGTACCAGGGGATGTCTACTGCATTCCTGGAAGAACTCAGAAGTTCTCCACAGAATCCAACTTTAATGTCATGTGACCACATCTTCCAAGCTAAAGATGAAACAATATTTCCATTATAATTCTAATTAGCAAGTTGGGGATTCACTGTGGAGTGAAGACGCAATCACTCCCAAAAGCATGTGCATTATATGCTACCTAATATTAATTTGTGTGAGTATGTTAACACTATTTTGGTTTGTTAAAGACACAGTATAAATTTATTAAAAATACTGTTTATGCAAACAATACTGGTCAAAACTCTTCATAAACATTAGTAGTTAAAAAGAAGCTGCTGTTAGATTTTAATTAGACATTAATCTGATTTTCACCCCTGCAAACTAACTAGGGCTATGTCTAGACTACAAAGAAAAGTCAGAAAAAGACATGCAAATTGCGAACTGCAATTTGCGTATCTTTTTCCACTTTTCTTTTGAAAGAGGCTTTTCCAAAATATGGCGGGTTTTACATGGTGCCAGATTTCAGAAAAACCTGCTCTTTCAAGCCATCCCTTCTTTCTTGTAAAACAAGGTTTACAGGGATGGCGAAAGAATGCTTCCACTTTTCCAAAAAAAATTTCGGAAAAGCGGACACGTTCCTTGGACGCAGCATTGCTTTTCAGGAATACCTCCAATATCCCAGAAAAGTGCTGCAGTCTAGACATAGCCTGGATCATATTCATAGTAATCAAAGTCTCTTTTAGGACATTTATATCATAAACTACTCTAAACACTGGATCCTGGCACTTCTTATAGCATGTTCCAAAGCACATACAGAGAACAAATCTGTATTGGTGCAATGCTTCAAGTAGACAGCTAGGGATCAAATAGCTGTAATATCATTGTAATTTTTTTTATAATGAGACTCCTCTGCTAAAAATAATACCAGTAAGGGACTCTCATACCTCTGGGCAATAACTTCCTATAAACTTTATAAATACTATAGATAATATTCCAATATATTCACACGCTTTATTTAAAAGTAGGATCCTAAATTTCTTCTTTAGTAACTATATGTATGAATAAAAAGTGCAATCTGACATTTCAGAAATGGGTATGTGTAATCATAGAGGTCAGTTTAGATAAGACAGTGGGGCAGTTTTCCTGAGTAAGCTTTCTCTATATCCCAGCACTACATCACTGAAAAGTGCAGTCACAATATTTGCTGTGATGTTTCATTAAGTACGCAGATGTTGTCAGTGCAGAGTGACATGTCTGAAAGCAAGAAAATCTTCCATCCTCAAAAAAGTTTAACCTATTTTATATTGTAACGATAAGGGAAATTAAAAATGATCCAATTCAGATTATAAACTCTAAGCAAGGAATATGACAAAAACATTTCATAGATTTGGACTCATCCACAGGAAGCAGGAACATAGCCCCAGCAGATCTCATCTGAGCTACCAAAGAAGCAGAATAAATAAAACGAAACAATGAAAAATTCAACAGATTTTTCACACCTCATTCTGCAGTTCATATAACACTGTGGGGATGTCAATTACAAGCCTGGTTTCCCCTTCACTGGACAGTGGAAGTTACTTCACCACATTAATGGTGAAAAACCATCACTGAATCTTTAACAGCATTGACTATGCATCTTCAGAGAGTGGGAAGGAGAGAGTGAAAGAAGGTGAAATGGAATGAAGGATTTGGGGTCAGGATGACATTTGGGGTCTATGGCATTGTGGTGTTGATGGAGTGACTCTGGGGCTATTAGAATAAGACGAATGAAATCTTGCTTGACTTTAGGCAAGGCTTTGGACTACAGATGAACTGGAGGGAAGGCATACCGCAGGCCTTTTAGATAAGAGTAGAAGGAAAACAATTCATGAGTGACTCACTCAGGAACAGCAGCAAAAATGACCGTGTTTGCACTTGCAGTAAAATAGGTGCACTTGGGGAGTCCCCCACTGCTGGACTTGGATGCATCTGGATGAAAATACCACTTGAGATTACCTGTGAACAGAGGAGCCAACAGCCACGCTGGGCTCCTAGGCAAGGTGAGGGGGGGACATCTCTGTGCTCCTGGAAGGGGTGGGGCCTCAGGCAGAAAGGGCCACATTAAGGCAGGTAGCCTTCAATGCCAGCTGGACAGCAGCACAGCACAGCCCCCCCCCACCCCGAGCCCTTAGAGCTGCCCAGAGCATGCCATGTGGTGCTCCATCAGCAATTTAAAGGGCCCAGGGTTTCAGACACTGCCGCTGCCAGAGTAGCAGCAGCCGGACCCCAGGTCATTTGGACTCGCCAGGCCCCAGGGCAATTGTCCCCTTTCCCTCCTGCCTCACCTCCCGGCGGTGGGCCTGCCTGTGAATGACCTGCTCAGACAAAGTATTATGAACTGTAACATAAGCAACTTTCAGATTGATAGAAATAAATAGAACTGGACTTCTACAATAAATTATACTCTTTGAACTGGAGTCAGGAAAGATTTCTCTTATTAGGAGCTCCAATGTGCCAAAAATAAACTGCATAATGGCTGTGCTGGAGAGTACCTGAGCCTGGCTTCTCAGTAGCCAGTCCTTTTAGTAAGGAAATACATGGACTCTTAATCTTCACAGGATTGCCACTAGCGCTTGGACCTCTCTGGCCCAATACCCTGGGGACCTGACTGGTTCTGAACAAGGGAATTTGTTGGACCAGCGGAGGTTGCTGCTACCAGCCCCCTGCTACTGGCCCCTCAGCTCCATGCATTAAGTCCTGCAGGCCCTAAACTTTCCTGCTGATTAAGGAATTCCATAGCCCTTCTTTATAGGATTGCATAGCCATCAGCTTTGCAAAGGAACTTCTGCTTTTCTCTCTACCCTGTGGGGCTTCATCTCAGCTTTGCCTGTCATGTGTTTTTGCATATTTCCTTCACCAAGGGAGGTGAAGTGCGTCAAAGTGGGCACATCTACACAGCAGGGCTAAAGCCAAAATAAGATATGCAACTTGAGCTACGTCAATTGTATAGCTTAAGTCAAAACAGCTTATTTCTGCTTTTGGTGCTGTCTATGCAGCAGGAAGTCTGAAGCAGAGCACTCTTCCTCTGACTTCCCTTATTCCTCATGAAATGAGGGTCAAGGAGTCAGAGTAAGAAGTCCCCCAGCTCAACATTACTTTGACATTATGTCGAAATAGCTGCTTGTAGTGTAGACACGGACTATGTTATTTCTGAATAACATCCGTTATTTCAAGATAACGCTGCTGTATAGACGTATGCAGGCAGAGCTGGATACACACATCACTACTGAATGGATCAGTCACATTGTGAGAAAAATTGACTGAATAACCAACAGGAGCTTGGCTGTAATACTAGTAAAATTTAGCTATACTGGAGCACTTAACATCATGCCCAATGATGGGGAAAAAATATAAATCTGACTATGGGTTGTTCATAGATCTATTTTTAGCATCCGGATAACTTAAAAAATAGAAAATGCCTTATACATGGGAATGACTGCTACATAAGATGTGTAGAATTTTTCTTCCTACTTTATGTCCTCTAAGGATCAAAAAATTCCAATTCCAAAACTTTTGACAGAGTCAAGTACAAACATTAATATTAAACAGTTGTTTTGGTACAACCATCAAAACTGCTATTTTTGCTGATTTTTTATGAATAAACATATAAATGATTTCATGGTTCTACAGTCTATTATCTACCTAAGGACAAACTGAAGCGGCATCTGCCTGCCTGCTAAGAAACAGGAGAGACAGGTATATCCCTAGGAATAGACAGTACATTTATGACAAACCTAATTAAATCCAATAGACCACTTGCATAAAACAGAATATTAGGTGAAGCAGATTTTGTACTTGAAATGATCTACTTCACTATTAATATTATTTAATACTAATTACAGCTGGGACTTCCCTGGTCCAGCACTGCGGGAACCTGAGCAGTCCCAAACCATAGAGTTTGCCAGATCAGGGGAGGTCAAGGCTACTCACTACCGGCCCCACTGCCCACAGACCTGCAGGGGCTGAATTCCCACCCAGGGCCATGGCTGGGCTCCTCACCACTGGGGGTCCTACTTTGAGCTGCTTACACAGCCACTGGCCCCACTGCCTCCAGCCAGGCCAGGACTCCACTTCTCACTGTGCAGGGGCTGCACTCCGGACCAGGGGCTGTGGTCCTGGCCCCCACTAGCCAGTGCTGTGCTTCCTAACCTTGCTGCCTTCAGCCAGAACTGTGCTCTCCACTGCCTGGCCAGCCAGTGCACCTGATGGACTAGAGAAGTTGCTGGACCAGAGAGTCCCAGATTTTAGAGATTTAACCTGTATTTTGATTTCTGAACTGATGAAGAAAAATTGAGTGAAATAACTCATTGTTTTATTTGAGATTTAAACAAAACCCCTCTGAATTCACAAACTATGGAATTATGATGAAAAACTGTATCTTACCTTTGAATAAAAATGCCCACATCACTTTTGCTATTAATACCAATATATTAATAAGTTAATACCTGCTTAACTGAGGTTCTGATTTTCTGCCACAGCAGTCTCTATGGCTTTTCCTTTTTACGAGACATGGGAAATACACCAAATAAATTGCAAACTTATGGCTCACTCCTCTGGAGACCTGGGGACACATCTTTGTGGATCACCCAAAAGATCTAATGTTGCATGATTTAGGAAGGACACAATCTGAGGCACTCTGACATGTGTCTTCATATCAGCCATTATAACTGAGCTTTTTCTGAATGACATAAAACTTGCAAAGTAGGCATCCCACTATATATTATAGGACAGCATGTTTTCACTATAATTTTTCCAGTGTTTTTTTGGGAGCAGGTTATATTAAGGGTATAGTTTCCATACTGCTTCTGGCCCCTAGTAAATATCAGCAATGTTTAACCCATAGCTGTGTACAGGTCTCTACTTACATGTTTATCATATCAATTTTGTTAGATAGCCCCAGATGAGAAGGCATCCTTGACTTTTTTTTGGACAGGCAGTGAAATAAACCTGAACAGTATATTTTATAAGATTATGCATTACAGTGTTTGGTTGAACAACAACACCTATATGCAACCTACAATCATATGTATGTACAGAGAAACATTATATAAACACACTTTCCACTCTATTATATAAAATATATATTAAACATACATAAACAATGTATTTATGAAACATATATGTATATATGCACATTCACACACACGGTATATAGATTTGTATCAGTGACACACCCTCCTACCTCACTGCTACTATCATTATTTGCACTGCACAGTGCCTACAAGTGCCAATCAAGCATCCACATCCCATTAGTCAGCTGTTTTACAGACATTAGATCCACCCCTAAAGAGTCCACAATCTAGTTTATAATGCAACAGGTATATGAGGTAATGGGCTTTGGAGTCCACAGCAATAATTACAAACAAGTTACTTTGAATCACCTGCCTTGCCAATAAATACAATATCATAGAATCATAGAGCTGGAGGAGACCTCAGGAGGTCATCAAGTCCAGCCGCCTGCCCAAGGCAGGACCAATCCCAACTAAATCAACCCAGTCAGGGCTTTGTCAAGTCAAGACTTAAACACCTCTAGGGATGGAGATTCCACCACCTCCCTCGGTAACCCATTCCAGAGCATCACCACCCTCCTAGTAAAATAGTTTTTCCTAATATCCAACCTAGATCTCCCCCACTGTAACTTGAGACCATTGCTCCTTGTTCTGCCATCCATCACTACTGTGAACAGCCTTTCTCCATCCTCTTTGGAACCTCCCTTCAGGAAGTTGAAGTCTGCTATCAAATCCCCCCTCACTCTTCTCTTCTGCAAAATAAACAAACCCAAATCCCTCAGTCTCTCCTCACAGGTCGTGCGCTCCAGCCCCCTAATAATTTTGGTCGCCCTCCGCTGGACCCTCTCCAATGCGTCCACATCCTTTCTATAGTGGGGGGCCCAGAACTGGACACAATTCTCCAGATGTGGCCTCACCAGAGCCGAATAAAGGGGAATAATCACTTCTCTGGATCTACTAGCAATGCTCCTCCTAATGCACCCTAATATGCCATTAGCCTTCTTGGCTACCAGGGTACACTGTTGACTCATATCCAGCTTCTCATTCACTATAATCCCCAGGTCCTTTTCTGCTGAACTGCTACTTAGCCATTCAGTCCCCAGCCTGTAACAATACTTGGGATTCTTCCATCCCAAGTGCAGGACTCTGCACTTGTCCTTGTTGAACCTCATCAGATTTCTTTTGGCCCAATCCTCTAATCTGTCCAGGTCACTCTGGACCCTATCCCTGCCCTCCAGTGTATCTGTCTCTCTCCCTAGCTTAGTGTCATCTGCAAACTTGCTGAGGGTGCAATCCATCCCCTCATCCAGGTCATTAATAAAGATGTTGAACAAAACCGGTCCAAAAACTGATCCTTGAGGCACTCCGCTAGAAACCGACCACGAACCTGACATCGAGCCGTTGATCACTACCCGTTGGGCCCGACAGTCTCGCCAGCTTTCTATCCATTTTACAGTCTTTTTATTCAATCTATACTCCCTTAACTTGCTGGCAAGAATATTGTGGGAGACTGTATCAAAAGCTTTACTGAAGTCACGGTATATCACATCCACTGATTTTCCCATATCTACAGAGCGAGTTACCTCATCATAGAAGCTAATCAGATTGGTCAGGCACGACTTGCCCTTCGTGAATCCATGTTGACTATTACTGATCACTTTCCCCTCTTCCAAATGCTTCAAAATGGATTCCTTGAGGATCCCCTCCATGATTTTTCCAGGGACTGAGCTAAGGCTGACCAGTCTGTAGTTCCCTGGATTGTCCTTCTTCCCTTTTTTAAAGATGGGCACTACATTTGCCTTTTTCCAATCATCCGGGATCTCTCCCGATCTCCACGAGTTTTCAAAGATAATGGTCAAAGCCTCCGCAATGACATTTGCCAACTCCCTCAGTACCCTCAGATGCATTAAATTCGGGCCCATGGATTTGTGTATGTTTAGCTTTTCTAAATAGTTCCTAACTTGTTCCTTCCCCACCAAGGGCTGTCCACCTCCTTCCCATACTGCGTTACCTAGTGCATTTGTCTGGGAGCTGACCTTGTCCGTGAAGACAGAGGCAAAGAAAGCATTGAGTACTTCAGCTTTTCCCACATCATCTGTCACGAGGTTACCTCCCTCATCCAGTAAGGGCCCCACAACCTTTTTGATCACCCTCTTATTGCTAACACGCCTGTAGAAACCTTTCTTGTTATCCTTCACATCTCTTGCCAGATGCAATTCCAATTACGCTTTCGCCTTCCTGATAACTCCCCTGCATTCTTGAGCAATATATTTATACTCCTCCCTAGTTATCAGTCCAAGTTTACACTTCTTGTAAGCTTCCTTTTTGTGTTTAAGCTCACCATGGATGTCCCCGGTAAGCCAATCTGGTCACCTACCATATTTGCTTTTCTTGCTGCGCATCGGGATGGTTTCTTCCTGTGCCTTTAATAAGGCTTCTTTAAAATACTGCCAGCTCTCCTATACTCCTTTCCCCTTCATGTAATGAACCCAGGGGATCCTGCCCATCAGTTCTCTGAGGGAGTCAAAGTCTGCTCTTCTGAAGTCCAGGGTGTGTATTTTGCTACTCTCCTTTCTTCCTTTGGTTAGGATCCTGAAATCTACCATCTCATGATCACTGCTTCCCAGGATGTCACCCACCTCTACTTCCCTTACTAGTTCCTCTCTGTTTGTGAGCAGCAGGTCAAGCTGCGCCTGGTCGGGTCCTTCAGCACTTGTACCAAGAAGTTATCCCCAACATTCTCCAAAAACTTCCTGGATTGTCTGTGTACTACTGTATTGGTCTCCCAACAGATGTCAGGGTGATTAAAGTCGCCCATGAGAACCAGGGCCTGCGATCTGGAAACTTCTCTCAGTTGTCCAAAGAAAGCTTTGTCTACCTCATCTACCTGATCCAGCGGTCTATAGCAGACACAACCACAACATCACCCTTGTTGCTTCCACCTCTAAATTTAACCCATAGTCTCTCAACAGTCTTTTCTCCCTCTAAGTACTGAAGCCAAGCAATCACACTGCTCTTCTCCTTTTCTCCCCCGCCTTTTCTTCCTGAACAGTTTATACCCTTCCATGACAGTGCTCAAGTCATACGAGTCATCCCACCAAGTCTCCATTATTCCAATCAAATCATAGTTCTTTAACTGGGCCAGGGCTTCTAATTCTTCCTGTTTGTTTCCCAGGCTTCTCACATTGGCATACGAACACTTTAGATAACCAGTTGATCGCCCTGCCTTCCCCATCCAAATCAGGGGTCTTCCTTTGTTGCTCGTTCCTCCTTGTGATTCTTCCCGGTATCCGACTTCCTCACTTACCTCAGGGCTTTGGTCACCATTCCCCAATGAACCTAGTTTAAAGCCCTCCTCACTAGGTTTGCAAGCCTGCCCGCGAAGATGCTCTTTCCTCTCTTGATTAATTAATTGCTTATTTATTGTGTTCTCATCATGAAACCTTATGCACAGAAATATGTACATTGTGAATAAGATTTATAACACTTTCTTTAAACAGAAACATGGAAGTAATTTCTGGAACAATGAAAGGAATGCTGCACGAGCCAATGACTCCTAGAACACCATCTCCTGATTTCTATCAGCAATCTTCCTTCCACTTTGAATTACAGAATCATAGAAGTGTAGAACTTCAGTCCCCTGCACTCCAGGCCAGACGAAGTAATAGCTAGATCAGTCCTGACAGGAGTTTGTCTTGCCTGTTCTTTAAACTTCTGATGACAGATTCCACAACCTTAGTAGGAAATTTGTTCCAGTGCTTACCTACTCTGACAGGAAGTTTTTTCCTAATGTCCAATCTCAACCTCTCTTGCTGAAAGGATGCTTTAAAACCATTCAAAACCATTTTTCTGACTTGGTGCTTTTTATTCTTAGATGCACTGCAATGCAGGTTTCAGAATTAGATTGCTTGCCAACAAAATCTCTCAAAAATTCTTACATATCAGTCATGCTGTGTTGGGGATCCACATGATAGAATTGTCTGAGAAACATTAGCTCCCTTAATGGCTGTTAATAGGTTTCATTGCATTAGTAATACAGTGTCACAGGTGTGTTCTATTTGGTTCTATATAGGTTCTTATATTTTACTCATCACTGTGCTATCTGAGTGCCTTCCAGTCGGACATTAAATGGTATGAGGAACATTTTCTGATGATTTGTTCTCTTTCTTTCTCTAATCTTCTTGGGGAGGAGAGGAACTGTGTGTGCAGGGGAATATTTTGCTTTGGTAGGGCTGTGTTATTGTCTCTTGTATGTATGTTCTCTTTGGGTATGTTGATATTTCTGAAGGAGAACAGACTGAGTTGACTAGCTATAAAGTTGATCAGTATTTATAATTAGATTAGAATCTTAAGCAACTTTCATGTTAGAAATCCACACAAAAGAACCCAAGTCTTCTACTTATTTGAAACAATGCTACTATTTGCTAGTCAGTGCCATTATTCAGATTCATTCAGGTTCCTGTTTATTTAAAATTGTTGTGACTCAGGAACTGGGTAATTTTATATTTGAAAAGATTTTCTTGGAAACAGTTTTAAGAACCTATAGAATTACACTATTTAGGATGATAATATACAGCATGATCACAGAGATGGAAAATGTACTGAGTGGTTGATTGGTCACCTGCTATTCTATGCATAAAGACAAAAAAGTATGAAAGCTTTTAAAAACCAGTTCTATTCAGATTTGACAGTATGAAAACTGACAGTCTTACTGTCTGTTTTTTAATTCATGTGTTTATTTTTGCCTCGATGCAAATATATAATAAAAATGCACATTAAAGAAAGATGGCCATTTATAGAATACATTTCCTTTAAATATTAAAATTACCTAAATTCAATTAAACTAATTTAACTTTTGATGGCAGCTAGATTATCACCAGGTTTATATTCATAACATACTAAATTTGTTTCATTATGGTATTATATATATGAATTGTATCATTACTTCTGAACATTATTCCAGGAAGATTATTCCTTGTATGCTGTCACCAGATACTTTCACTGTGACTGCAGTATTTGTTACGTGTTACACTATTCAATACACTCAGAAGTGTATGAGGGGCCTCCCAATGCAGACAACAAAGAAACCCTGCCCTGAGGACTTAGCAGCCTGACGTTATTCAAGAAGGTAGAGAGGTTACCATGTTCAAGATGGGGAAGGTAAGAGCAGCTGCAGTGACTGGGAACTCATTAAAGGGTAATGCACAGCATGGTGCAGAAAAAGATTTGTGGTTTGCTTGTTTTATTAGAAATAGAGAGACAGATGTACAAACAGTTGAAAAACAAAAATAGATGGGATGCATCACTTGCGGCTTATAAGCTATGGATGCAGTATGCTTGTTTTTTAATTTATTTATTTTAAAGCACTACGTTCCAACCCTCAGACTGTCTGTTAGCTCCATGCTACAGGATATTACACATGGCCAAGATTTTCAGAACAGTTCAATAATCTTGGGTGCCTCAATTTCTGGATACCCAAAAGAATGGCTTAACAAGGTTCCAGAAGGACCTGTGCAAGAATAGGGTAGGGGCCCTGTTCCCTATTTCACTTCCACACTGTCACCCATCATGCCCCCCCACACACACACACCTCCCATGCCATGCCAATATTTCACCCCAATCTCTCCCTCATTACTCTCATGATTTTTCTTGAAACTCAGTAGTGATTTTTAGCAGCCATGCCCCAGCTCCACTTGATCCTAATTACCCACCTTGCACACACAAAGCACAGGCCAAAATTTGAATGAAGAGTGAGATTAGTTATGTCAACCCTTACAGGCCTTTTGCAGCTATCCTACAAAGCCCCTGACTGCTCCAATCACAATATGACCTCTCCTGAACAGGGGTCATTAGACTGGAAGCTCACTTCCCACTGCTGTAAAACACCAGAGCTATGTCTATACTGTAGCTTTCTTGTGGAAAAGCATATGCAAATGAAGTGCAGCATGGAATATCGCCACACTTCATTTGCATAAGTGATGAGCAGCCGTTTTTGCGCAAGAGGCTTTTGCGCAAAAACGAGCAGTGTAGACTTCCTGAGGAAGAACGGCTCTTGCACAAGAGGAGGTTTTTGCGCAAAAAGGAGCTGTCTACACTGCTCATTTTTCCTTGTAGAAAAATTCATGGTCCCTCCACCCCCAAAGAGAGTGACCATATTCCCTATGCCAAATACAGGACACCTTGCAAATTGCTTGGATTTAAGCAAGTTCAATGGCAAGCAATCAGAAGTAAGCAATACAAACGTTCAAAATAACATTAAGTTGACTGAGCACCCATTAAAAAGACATATACATTATTATAACCAACAGTAACCAATAACAGGTAAAAAAGAATCACCTGCCTTGTCCTCATCTTGCTATCCACACGGACCGCCCAGTAGTGGGGGCTGAGCCTCAGGGCAGCAAAAGGGTTTTAGCCCTGCAGTGGGGGCTGCCCCAGAACAGGACTGAGCCCAGTGTTAGGAGCCACCTGGGAACAGGGCTGAGCAGAAAAACCGATTCAGCCCTACAGTGGGGACCATCAGGAAATAGGGCTTCAGCACATGGTGGGGGCCACCTGGGTACGGGGCTTCAGCCAGTGGTGGGAGCATCAGAGAAAGAGATTTCAGCCCTGGGGTGGGAGGCGCCAGCAATCAGGGCTTCAGCCCCATGTTCTGGAAAGGCTGGCAGACTTCCCCCCTTCTTTAGTGTGCACAGAGAGGAAAGACACACACTACTACCTGGTTTCTCCTTCAGCACCCTGTCTGAGTCCAGATACCATGTGCTGGTGCCTGTTTTACTGGCAGCCATAAATAGGAGGCTGCTGCAGCTGCGCTGACCAGGGAATTCAAGGACCAGCAGGGAGGCATGCAAATACAGGACATTTTGCCCCTTTAAACAAAAAAAGTCGGGACTGATGGAAGACAGTTTACATCCGGGGCAGTCCTGGTGAAAACAGGACAGGTCGTCACCCTACCCCAAATATACAAGGTAGAAGCATGGCGTATATCCTTACCACTACCTACTCTATACCAGAGATGAAGGAGAATAGCTACACAGTCACATACACTGACCTGTGAAAGCCACATGTTGGTGTCCACATAGCCCCAACTTACTACACTGTAGAAAATCTTAGACACACGAACATAAATACTCCCTGTTTACTTCTATTTTTACTTGGGATTTTTAACTGTGGTTCATCTAATCACAGTGTCAAGTAAAAGTGAACTTGTTTATGCTTTAAATTTATTACCTGTTTCTTTGCACACCATAAAATTCTGGATGTATACACGTGGAGTGTCTTTATTACACTACATATGAGGGAATTCAAAGTGGGAGGCAAAGACTTACCCATACTTAATCTCAATAAATACATGAGAGACTCTAGTTCACAGAAAGCATCAGATGACATTATTGTGGCTTCTAAGAATCCTTTAAGGCCTCCTTTATATGCACAGCTACAGGGTTGAGTCTTCTATTGTGCCTGTGTCTGCCCGTTTAGTTAGACAGCTTGTCCTCACCTCACCTCACTTCCAACTCTAGTAATGTTTTTTCTCCTTTGCGTTTGTGACACTGAGCCAGAAAGGGTTAAGCAACTAGCAGGTTAAATGAAACAAATTTAACCTTTAAAGACATAACAGAAAAGGTATATAAATGGTAATTAGGGCCATTCCTTGTAAATGGCTAACAAAGCCATGTTAGACAGGCACCAACTTTGAAATGAAAACCTATATTGTTAGAGAATTAGAGAACATAAGAATGGCCATACTGGGTCAGGCCAATGGTCCATCTAGCCCAGTATCCCGTCTGCCAACAGTGGTCAATACCAGATGCCCCAGAGGGAGTGAACACAACAGGTAATCCTCATGTGATCCCTCCCCTGTCACCCATTTCCAGATAAACAGAGGCTAGGGACACCATTCCTACCCATCCTGGCTAAAAGCTATTGATGGACCTAACCTCCATGAATCTATCTAGCTTTTTTTAGAGCCCTGTTAAAGTCCTAGCTTTCACCACATCCTCTGGCAAGGAGTTCCACAGGTTGACTGTGTGCTGAGTGAATAAAAACTTCCTTTTGTTTGTTTTAAACCTGCTGCCTATTAATTTTATTTGGTGATCCCTAGTTCTTATATTGTGGGAATAAGTAAATAACTAGAGGTGAATGCTAATTGTATTTTATGTGTTTATCTAGATGTTAACCATATAACCTAGTTAACTTGTTGATGCAAATTCCTCTTCATATTTTAATTATAATATAAAATGCTTGCAGATGGTTCAGTTAACCTTAAGATCAAAGATGCAAGATTTTGCTGGAAATCTTAAGTAAAAGGCAAAAGATTTATATGATCTTATTACTTACACTGTCTTCGGTTTTAATTTTCTGTACCATAATGGAATGCTTTGATAGTTTGAATTGATAATTGCTTTATGTTAATTGCTAGTTTATCTGTGTATACTTCAGAAATAGACTTGACTTCAAAGCCATAATATATATTACCTATTCTTTAGCGGGTGAATTCTATCTGTGTTAACTACTGTCAAGAAGCTAACACGGCGTACCAGAGATGTGTGAAAGAACAGTTACCAATCCTGTCATCTCAAGTTTGCTTGAACCTTATATGGGGAAGTTCTGAGCTCCAGTCTGGATTACTCTGCTATTTAACATGCACTGCGTATTTGAACTATAACTGAATGAAATTATTCTGAAAGTACTTTTTGTAATTCAGCAGCTCCCCATTTCTACTATGAATCAAGTTATTGGATCAGTTTCATCTCTGTATAATAAATCTTGGTTTAATTAATAAGAATTGTCCATAACTGTGTATTTGGGTATGATCTGAATTATTCTTGGGATTGGTAGAACTCAGTGTATGGTGAATAAGATTTTAAATAATCCTCTCTATATCTGATTTAGCAGTCTGGGAGGGAGCCCTGGGCTAGATTGCTTTAAGGGAAATGTGTTTTTAGCTTCTGGGTAATCAGTAAGATATTGTAGAAGCTTATCAGTTGCTGGCTTGGCAAATCTAATTATTAGAATTATCCTCAGTTTAGGGATCATCTGCCACCTTCTTCAGGGTTTGCCTGATTGAGCCATCTCAGTTTGCCCCCTCCCTGAGTGACTATGGTCACAACCTCACAGATATTATGCATCACTCCTTAACATGTAGTTATAGCCATTGCTTTTTCTCACTGTGCCTGATTTAGTGCACAAACAGCACCAGCATTCCTTCAATCTTCCAAATGCATATCCAACAGGAATTCTGCACCTGTGAGTCAGTAATTGAATCTTTGGTGCTGTCAGGGTGGTCAAATGAAATGATTCATGGGCCAAGGAAGCAAGGAGTAGGCTAGGTGACTCAGAATCATTATTGTATTTCAATGTGGCCAATAGTCATCCTACAGTTGAGGAAAAATATCCCTGCTTGCAGCTTTTCAGAAAAGCCCTCTGTCCATAAAGATGTAAATATCATGCACCTTCCCTAGCCAGCCCACATAGGGATATCAGTGAAGCACCCCAGATGATCCTCTAGCACCTTGCATAATCATAGAAATGTACCCCTTTCTATTGATGTTTTCACTAGCGAGGTAAACTGGTGCCAGAATAGGGATATGTGCGCTGTAAATTGCCCCTTTGCAGTTTGAGAGCCCATTGCTGTAAAGCCATCCTATTTCTCATACATTAACAAGAACAGTCCTGTGAGCAGAAATACTTAGGCTATGTCTACACTACAGAGTTTTTATGGAAAAACAGCAGTTTTTCTGCAAAAACTGGCGGAGCGTCCACACCTCTAGGGCATTTTTGCACAAGTAAATCGAAAGATCAGAGGGTTTTTTGCGCAATTGGTAATACTCATTCTGTGAGGAAGAACGCCTTTTTGT
The DNA here is from genome assembly GCA_032595735.1 of Pelochelys cantorii. Lineage (NCBI taxonomy): Eukaryota > Metazoa > Chordata > Testudines > Trionychidae > Pelochelys > Pelochelys cantorii. The sequence goes on from CM064326.1 coordinate 23,976,969, forward strand.
GCAAGAGCTCTTGTGCAAAAAGGCATGTGTGCATGGGGAAGAAAGGTTTTTTTGAGCAAGAAGAGGAAAGAGGAAAAAGCACAAGTGCCCTGGTGGCCATTCTGACCATTGCAATCACTGCTTACTTGCAAGAGAACATTCAGGCAGTCTGGACGCTCTCTTTTGCAAAAGCACATCACTTTTTCGATGCGCTTTTGCCATGTGGATGCTCTACTGCGCAAGAAGTTTTTGCGGAAGATCTCTTCCGACAAAAACTTCTTGCACAAAAAGCCTGCAGTCTAGATATAGCCTTAGTTGCCTTATACAGTTGGATGACAACAGCCCCTGCAGTGATTGCCCACAGCTCAACAGCAGTCTGGTATTGCAAGCATTGAAAACATGACCACCACTTGCTTCTCCATTGTCAATGCAACTTTCATTTGAGTGCGCCTGCCCTGGTGATTGGGTGAACTCAGCACACAGATTCAGGTATATGATATTTCACATTAGATGGTTCTGCAGCCACCATTCATCATCCCAAATCCAATGCAATATCACAAATCAGTGTTCATTTCCTAGTTCTAGACATGGAAATTCACCCAGTGGAGGGCCCTGAGACCACCAGCTGCATTCTGGTGAGTTTTTTTTCTTGCTATGTCCATCATGCTTAAACATCTGCACAGCTTTTTCATTATAATCCGAGGTGTAGTAGTATTTGTTCAAACTCTACAAATATAGAAGACTCATGTATCCCAGATTAGCAATTCTCATTAGAGCTGTGCTATGTTCTGCAGGGTTCAGGTTTCCGTCAAAGATGGTGGAAACCAAAAAGCACTGTGTGAGACTATGTACCTTATAAAAAAAGACATGAGAATTATGGGATGTGGAAAATAATAGGATGGAGAAGGTGGCATGGTGGGAACTTGACACCTAGGTCCCAGAAATCTCTGGGTGAATTGCTGCTGGTTCACAAAACACTGCAAAATTGTTCCATAAGACACTGAGCCAGATAGAGACACAGAGCACACTGGGATACCTATCCATGATGCACCACATTTTACATTGACAACTATTCCTGATATGTAAACCAGCACTGATGCAAACACCAAGCGTGCACACAGTAGACTGACAAAGAAACTTTGGTGGAACCATCATAACTTGTTTTGAACACATTTTATATTGTAGACATAGCTTACATTTGCAATGGGTTATCATGGTTAAAGAAATATAGGAACACTTAAAAATATTTTTAATAGTATGACAAGTCTTGCCCAGGCTGCAAGCATTAGCGAAGAATTGACAAACTCATAGTTAAAGACCAGATTAGTTGACATATTTCTTAGTTTTGATCAAAATAAGCATTAGCCTTCTAAGAAAGTATTTATTGTTCAGATAGTATGAAATCCTCCTAAGTTGCTGTGTGCATTTATCTCACTTATAGTGTTGATTCCATGTTGCCAGTTTCATCTGGCTTGCAGTGCTGCAGAACCTCCTGGTTTTGCACTTAATCCCAGTCACCAGTCCTCAACCAGACTGTCTTTGAACCCCCTCCTGGGAAGCTGCTGCCAGACCCGGCCTTGGGAACTGCTCTCACCCCCACTCTGATCCCAGCCTCAGCCCTTTTACCTATCCCCATGTTGCTGCCTTCCTCCTCCCCTGCTCCAAGCCATAGTTTTGGCCCCCACTCTGGGAACAGGGAGCATAAACAAATTTATAGTGGGGTGCCAGTCTGCCAGTTAAAACATTTGGCGACCAATGTCATTCAACAGCATCACTCTAGCACCTCACCCCCATGGGACTGGAGCCACTGTGTTTGCCCCTCTGTGAGGTGAAGCCTCACATCCCATCTGGCAGGTAAATTGCCTGCAATTTTTTTTTCCTGTGGGTCAATGGCCCGTGACAGAAAAAAGGTCCCTCAGCCTGTGATACAGAATAAAAACGAGACCTCTGTACAGTATTTCTGAACATGGAGCAAAAAAGAAAGAGACCCCATCTTGACTATAAGCCAAGTGGTTAGGGCCCTAGCCTTGGACACAGCTGACCACTAACTACATCATGACTGGGGGTTAGTCTCTGTCTCCTATCCCCATTTTGTATCCAAGAAATCTTCCTTGACAAAATTTAGTCAGAACAGATGTGTTTCTGTGAAACATGTTGGTTTAAAAAAAAAAAAAAGTTTAACTGAAAATAATTTTCACCTTATATTTTGCTCCTGATCAATTGGTCTCAAATCGTAAGTTTAACAATAATATAATTAAGATTGGCTTTACTGAAGATTCAACTCATACACTGAGGAAGCCAAAAGGGAACAATCAAAAACACAACCTTCCCATACTTAATAGATTGGCACTGCTACTGGGAATTATATCTTTTCCACTCTGAGAGTTTGATGCCTCAATCTGTGATGGAATGTTGTTTAATTATGTATTTTGCTATGCATAACAAATGTAAATTACATACATCATTATTCATAATTATATTAATATATGTATTTTTCTCTCTTTAGGATTCTAAGACCTCCTTTTGAGTCATCATAATCTTTTGGTGGAAAACAAGTATGTGTGAGTAATAAATCAGTAATACTGATTCTATAGTTTGAAATATATTAAAATGGCAAGATTTCAATAGCAAATGTTTTATCTGACTATGCAGAATGAAAAGAGGATTGCAAACTGCATAAATATATATCCAAAAACCTAAACCATACTACCTATTCTTATTATCTTAATATCCTACTTTTCCAGCTTCCACCTTGATATCCCTCAGTGTAAGATTCCTTCACTTCATGAATACCTAACGAGTGCCATCTAACTAAATCTAAGAAGAACTATTCCCAGAGACTCCTTCTGCATTCATTCTCTCTCAGCTTCCATAGACAAAGAGGTCTCCCTCCTACCTTACACCCTTTCAATGGCTCCCTGTTCTTATCTCTTCCACTTGTTCACATTCCTTGAGCAATATGTTCTCATTGCTCTCTCACACACACTTTATCTTGTCCCATGTCATGTTGTTAATTGCCCCAGGTACCTCTTAGCTCATTTTATCCAGTTAACATGGATAGCTGCCACTCTGATAATAGGACATCCAGAGGCAGGCCATCATCTAAAACACAACTGTAACATGACCTCTGCATTTGTATTCCTAGCCAGTGACCTCCCCCTTGTGCTGTTCTTTGCCTTAAAGCAATGACAGCTGATATTTAATAATTACTTTGTTTGAAGTATTACATAAACCAAAATCAGGGTCTGCTGTAAATTGCCACTGTTTGATTCGCCCCATGCACTCCAAAATCGTGCCTTACAAAAGGGTGGATGAGCTTTGGGCCCTGCAGCCAAACATCACATCCTTACACAACTGGAAGAACTCCACCTGGACTGCACTTCTCTACAGAGTTGGACAACTCTACTGTCATTTCCAACACCCAGCTCGGCCATCTTTGAGTCATCTGACTTTCCTCTCTTTCTTTCTCTACAACCAGTCTGAAAACCTTAGCACCAAAGTTCAACTTTTTTTATTGCTACTATTAAAAGCTTGTCCACATGGCTGGATTCTCCCCCTTGATTAGTGAAATGTCCCTGCACATTACCTCTCTCCTTCCACTCTGTCCAGAATACGTGGGACCTGTTATGCAGTGGTCTCTAAGTGTATTCTAAGTTGTCCAAGGTAACAAAATAATACCCTGCCAGTTACATAACATTGACTGGGAGAGTCCACAAAAGCTTAAGACAAATGCAATCTGAAATATTAAGATAAATGAACAGTAGGAGTGGATCTTCAAGGTTCCTGGTGAAGTCAGAGATTTGCATAATGAAATGATTCATTTTAAGAGGTTGAGGTTGCCACCCCTCCTTGGTGGGAACAGTATCACTAAATGTACAGTGGGGCAGATGGACAGAAAGAATTAGGTTTATTCTTGTGGCTGCCACCCCTGCCTCCTGGTATTCCAGGGTCTTCCATGTTAACTCTGGGGTCCCTCCCTCTTTATGTGGGAAAAGGTATCCTGACTAGACCAGGTCATAGAGAGGGAACAAGAAATTTCCTGAACAGCAGTTATGGTTTTAGGGTTGCCAACCCCCCTGAATAATCCAGGAGTTAAAAATCAATCTTTAAAGACGATGTCAGGTGATGAAACTTTCTGGGAATATGTTCCACCAAAATTGGTAATCCAACATGGCTTGCAATATATTTAAACAATGAATAGACATGCAGCACCTTAGGGACTAACAAAAAGGGTAAATGGTATCATCTAATTTTTTTGTTAGTCCCTAAGGTACAGCATGACTATTCATTGTTAAAGTTTTTTCAGTTACAGACTCACATGGCTACCCCTCTGAAATGGTTTGCAACATTAGACAGAAATGAAAGAATATATAGACAGTCATCCAAATTATATTATAGTATTAGCGCTGGTTCTAAAATGATCACACTTAATATTTCAAGCAGTTTCACGACGTTTACTAGTTTATGAAAATCTTTAAACCTGAAAGGAACTATTATGATCATCTAGTCCAACCTCCGGCATAGCAAAGCCCCTAAAATTGGATCCAGTTATTCCTGCACCAGCTTCTATTTGATCTAGTCCCACCCACCTTTTAGAAAGACACCCAGTTTAGATTTGCTCACCATATTCCTGGGATAGCCAGAAGAACTGAGACAGTACTTTAGAAGGTTAGACATTTTCAAGGATGCCCAGTAACAAGACTTGTCTTGTTTTGACCTTGAACATGCTGAAAGGACTATTACAAGATTTACAAAGAGTATTAGATTTTTAGCAGTTTCTAAGCAGTATCTGCTTAACTAACTTGGCTGTGGCAGCTCTTTTTATTTTAGTGAAATTTTATGCAAAAGAGCATTTAACAGAAACTGATTTAGTGTTCTCAATGCATTTTTATATTCAAATTTAATTAAAAAAGCTTTTTCATAGTATCAGATTTTGTCCCAAGCAGAGACTACATTTAATACATATATTTATTATTTTGCTTAATGAAAGCAATGTTTAAAGACTGTAGGTAATCCCATTACACTATTCTCCAATTATACAATCCTGTTCTTCTAACTCTCCTGCAAACAGGCAGCTACTTCACCTCAGTTTTCCAATTATGTACATTAGGGCCTTCCAAAACCACCCTCATTATTACACACAGCATGTTTGGCTCTATCAGTGAAGATGCTGTAATTAGGGAAGAATCAAATGCATTTTCAAGTCCAAGATAATCACAAGAAATGTTAATTATGTCAGTTAAAATAATCTTCCTTCCACTCAGCTGATATAATCTATTTCAATGGAGACATCATGGGCCAGATTCTGATCTTTGTTATACGACTGAAATGCCACTGGGGGCATGGCTACACTGCAGTGAAATCCCTGGGTTTGAAATCAGGCTCAAAGCTAAACTCCCTTCCATGTAACACAAATTATGCAAAATCAGAGTTCAGACCCAGAATCCCAGAAATTTCCCCTGCCTCCAGAGGAGCATGAGTGAAGCTGGGACACAGGGTTCAAGGCCCGTTGCTTTGCAGAATAGATATAGCCCCACTGCACTTATGCTCTGTAGGCATGTCTACACTATGTGACAGATAGATGCATGTCACGATCAATCTTCTGGGGTTTGATTTAGCGGGTCTAGTGAAGACCCACTAAATCAAACTCAGAAGGCATTCCCATCGGCACTGGTATTCCTGCTCCTCATGACAAATAAGGGAAATTAATGGAGGTGTTTGTTCCTGTCAGCCTCCCACTGTGTGAACAGTGTGGGAACTCAATTTTAGATACGTTGATTCCAGCTTCATAATTAATGTAGCTGAAACTGCGTATCTTAGTTTGACCTTCCACTGTAGTGTAGATCAGACCTGGGAGTCTACCACAAGTCTCTCTCAACTCCATCAGCTCATTTTTTTTCCCCTCTGGATAGTCAAATTTGGTGGATATTCAATTTTTTCTTCACACTACACCACAAACAAAGGGCTAAAAAGGCTATATTTTTGGGAGGGCTCTAGGTAGTGGTTCAACTCATCCTATATAATATAGTGTAGACACTGGAGTTCTATGGCTCAACAATTCCTAACCTGGGATAGGAAACAATTTATACACTCAAGCCCTATGTTAATAAACCTATGGTCTACTAACTTGAGTTCTACTATTCCCAGATTCATAATTCAGTGTAGAGTTACCCTCAAGGTATGTCTACATTTGAACTGCCAGGTGCGCGATTCCTAGCTCTCATAGATGTACTTATGCTAGCTGTGCTCAAGCTGCTGCCTGAAAACTGCAATACACCTTTGAAGGCCAGTGCAGCTGCATAGGCTAGCCACCCTACACACAATCCTGTTGATCCCCAGGGTATGTGCTCAGATAGCTTCTGTGTTTGTAAACTGAAGCACACCTAGTGTGAGTATATCTATGGGATCTGGAAGCATGCCCCCAAGCTCAAATGTAGATGTACCTGGAGATCAGAATTAGGCCTGAGTGTTTGTTTATAGAGCCAAACCTTAACTTTAAAATAGCAACAGCAGAGACAGTTAAACACATTATGTTCCCAGATTTCACCAAAAGCTAGAAAGCCATCATTAAAATATTATATCCTATGGTAAGAACTTCTACAATAAATGAGAAAAACAACACTTAACCCAGTTACTAAACTTCTTTGCTTTTCTATAATTCACATCTCTTTAATGTCTTGAAAAAACCTGATAATTTACTCTCAATACTGTTAACTTCAATTGCTATATCATAAAAGTATATTGCAGTTCATAAGACACTTGAAACCTTGAGATGAAAATATTTCTCACTTCTCATTTCTCACTTCTCACTTTTCAGATTTCCCCCCTTCCCAATCGATGCCTGATACTTAATTCCCAGTACAGCTGGGATCACTGTCAAAGACATTTATTTCAATTTTATCTCCAGTCCAGAATGTAATTCTTTCTTTGCCTTTATTAATCAGTTAAAATCTAAATCTTCATTATTAATTTACTAGAAACAATACAGCACCTTGTAAAACATTTATGCAGCAGTAAATGAAGAGCCCACTTTCCAGCAATCACATGGCATGCCTAATTTACTCCACAACTAAATATTTAATTACTAATTGTAGCAAAGCTGAAGGTGCTCTGTTGAAATTAAATCCTTTTCTTAATGACAAAAGGCTTAATTGTATGGTATGCAGTGAGAGTAAATTTCTAAAAGGAGTAGTAAGAAACACACACTCTCCTGTTTGCATGTTCTTCCTTACCAGTAAAGCAAAGGACCATGTACTGTACTTTGCAACATGCAGCATCAATTGTGTAATCTGGCCTGCTTCTTACTGATACCTAAATTTCCCTGAGTAATTTTAACACAAATGAGTTGGAAATGCTATTCTACATTACTAAGGAAGATAATGCACTTCTTGTGTAGTACAAGAAAAGTGAAGGTTTTCAAGAAAAGATTTAGGCTTAGGGAATGTACGCACTTCAAGGAGGACTATAATACAGTGAACTCGGGACCTTCAATTTCACATCCATAGCACGTGAGCGTGCGCACACACACGCACTACAGTACAACATTTTGCTGCACACTGTTGTTCACACCTACTTGGTCCAAAATTCAGGGCCATGTAGACATGGCCTTAATTATCTTTTTAAAAACAAAGAGGTATTATTGAGAAAGAGTATATCCTTCACTTGCAGTTGGATGATCTCAATGAAGCAGGTCCTCCCTCCCCTATCTCTAATTAGGATAATCTTATATTTTAACTGGCAGATTTTTTATTTAGGCACGTGCAGCATACAATTCTAAGGTAAAGAATTTCAGTGCCTACATGACTTATAAAAATGGTACTTAAGCACTGTGAAAGTTTTACCAACCAGTAGGGTCTCTCTCCAACAAACAAGCAGCCACTTGTTAGATATCACATTTAACAATTTTTTCCTCTCCTTTGAATAAGATGAATGCCTCAGAACTCCTGGGGTATGAAACAAGTAAAGCAAACATATAATGCACCAAACAGAATGGTAAGAAAGGAAGAATTGAGTAAAAATTTCTAGGTGAATGTATTCTATGCTAGAAAAAAATAAATAAATCAGTAGTTGGATGTTTATTTTTAAGTCTATCCTTTCTTAAAGGTCTCACTGACCCTGGGCTCTGGGAAGAGAATGAAGAAAGCAATTTTTACATGTATGACCAGAGAAAAAATAGAGAAAACAAAGAAAAATGCAGTTTGAACATTAAGAAAATATAGGTGGATCTGACCAGATTATCATCTCAAGGAAAATAATAGAAGACTTACATCAGTTTGCAAAAGTAGACTGGGAAACATTCATGCCATTCAAAGGGGAAAAAAGGAGATTTACAGAGAACATATAAACCTTATCAATAATTTCTGTCCTCTTTGAAGTATTTCTCCAAAGTACAGTGAAAAGCAAAAAGCATTATCATCAGATGTGTGTTATTTAACAAATATTAACTTTATAGCAACCCTCACTATTATGAAAAAAAAAAGAAATCCAGTCCAGCCCTCAAGAAGCTAACAATTTAAAACAGGAGTTTTCAGACTTTGGGTCGTGGCTTGAAAGGGTGAGCAGCTAGCTGGCTGAGAGACACTTTTTTACCTAAGCATCCACAGGCATTGCTGCTCACAGCTTCCCATGGCTGCAGTACAACATTCCTGGCCAATGGGAGCTGCAGGAAATGGAGGCCCATCCCACACAGCTTTCCACAGCTCCCATTGGCTGAGAATAGTGTACTCGGGGAGTGTACTGGGAGCTGCAAGCAGCCGTGTCTGCAGATGCTCAGGTAAACAAAGCATCTCGCAGTCAGCTAGCAACTTACTCTCACAAGCCATGACCCAATGTTTGAAAACCCCTGATCTAGAAAAAGAGTGTAAAGTATAGACCAAAAATATTAGTATAACGCACACACCTACAGGGTGTCATGTACTGTCCCATATAGTGGCACTTATGCAATTTAAACAGAGACAGACAGAGAGAGATGAATGAATTTGCTCCACAGCCTTAAATGAGATCCAGGAGGCTTTTAGCTCAAACTGTAGAGGCTCATGTACTAATCTCCAAAGGTCCCAGCTTCAGTTTCATCTGTCAGCATTGCATTGCATAAAGTTTAGCATCTGAATCCTACCATGTCTTCATTAGCCTATTTCAAGAAATTTTCTTGAGCAGATTTTCCTTCGCTTTAGAGAGACAGCCAATTTTTATGATTTCAGTGCAAAACAACATCAAAAGGTGTTTGTTCTTTTCTTTTTTCAGATCTCCGCTTTTCAATTAGAGTCATTCTAATGATATAACCTTGTTCCATCTTCTAAGTACCTATAAAGGTAGTAGTGTTTCAAGCTTAAAATGTTTTACATATGAGAACACTGAGACTAGGAGCTTTCTTTAATTTATGTCCAAATCAGTGTATTGCATAATAAAAACAAAATTCCAACTTGGGGGAGGGGGATTATTTTACATCCTGGCCGGTCCATAATATAGGAGAACCAGTGAATGAAAGGTAGATTTCATTGCTGTGTACTAGCTGGCTGAAGTTCTGGTACTGAAGCATAGAAATTTATCTCATGCAGTTCAGCTGTTCAAATCCAGCACTAGATAATGACAAAGTGCTGGATCATGAGCAAGAACCATGGTCATAGACCAATTGATACTGTGTTGGTGTCCACTTCACATAAAGAGCTACCTGATGTAACATTATAGTAGAATTGCAGAATTACGAACACCTCAGGAAAGGAGGTTCATACCTCTGAACAAAATGTTATGGTTGTTCTGAACACTGACTTAATATAGCTTTGAAACTTTATCATACAGAAGTAAAATGCTGCTTTTATCCATCTTTAAGGAAACAAGCACAAAAATAGTTTCCTTCCCTTGTCAAATCTTTTTAAATGGTCTTTTTATTTTTATAGTAGTTTAACACAGTAGGATACTGTATTTGCTTCTCCCCTCCCCCGGCTGCCTGTTTGCATAGTTCGGGTTCCAAATGAGGCATGTGGTTGACGGGTCAGTTCATAACGTTGATGTTCACAACTCTGAGGTTCTACTGTATCTGACATCCTCATTGGTAGTCTCAGAAGAGGAGCCAAGGACTACACATGCTCTGAAGACTATTTTCCCTCTACCTAGAGGTGATCACTCCAGAACAAGGTTGAGACCCAAACAACTGAGGGGGGGAGGGGAGCTACTGCAGCAGCTTCTTCAGTTACATGCGGTAAAGCCACAGAGGTGTCAAGCTCACATTTCACATGAACACTTAGGACTGGTGTTCACTAGGAAACATGGTTTATTACCACATTAGCTAAATCCTAGGCTTTTCACAATGATTATTTAGAAAGGCTAATGTGTTTAGGGAACTACATCAGTCTTCTCTTGACTAGGATTTTGGCTTATTTTAGTTCCTACATGGCAGGGGAACACCTTTACCCTTCTTCCTCAAGTACAACTGCATCATTAAAGAAACAATGTGCCTGCATTTTAATAAAAAGTTTCCTACAGAGAATCACTGAGATCACAATAATCCCAATTTTCATTTTCAGCAAGTCCTTTTTATACCTCTCTGCAGCACAAAGGTATCTCAGATTAGGTGCAAAACACATTTACACCGACTCCAGTCAGGGTGGTATAAAAGGGTGTTTGTATAAATAAGAATCAGGGCTAATATAATTAATTTTAAAACTACAGCTAGAATTCTGATATCAGTTACTCAGAAGGCTCTGACTCCATTAGACAGTGTTCCTTGTCAATATATTAACCTGATCTAGATCTTGAATTCATATTAGAGGTGCCAAATGTAATAAGAATCCCAAGTCGAACAAGTATTTTATTATGCTATATTTTGCATTGCTTAATGAAGATGCAGAAGAAACAACTGAGGCCAAAGATATTCACACTTGTATATTGCACAAGCCATTTTCATAGTGCACTTGCAAATTGCAGAAATTTGCAAAGAAAAAACCCAAATTTTAATAAATAATGGGACACATTTGAATTAAACATTATATTTACAATGCTACACACTGGTATATTTAACTGTCAATCAAGAAGAGAAAAATATTATTAAATTTCAAATACAGTTCATTATACTATATTTTAGATGGTGATAACCATTAAAAAAGTTATTTATAGAATACAAAGAGAAAATTATTTTTTCTTCCTTTTACAAAAACAGTCTCCTGTTGTTGGTGATAATCAAGCTGGTTATTCATTAGAAATAGATCCAGACTGACTCTATTCAAGTCACAGCATGAGCACCCAAACTAGCAATTAATATAGGCACTGGCGTGGAAGTTGTTTTTCCAAATGCCATCCTGCTTCTTTTTGTTTTGTTTTTATATGACTGAAGTGAAAGCTAAGTGGAAAAAATTACATCTACTGTTTTTGAAACGTGGAGAACACCAAGCTATTTTTCAATATATCAAGGTAGTGATTCTAAATTAAAAAGCAGGGTTGAATATTATATGCAAATATGAGTTTTCAAAGCAGTCTTGGTGGCACAGTGATAATGCAATGTATTATTACATGATGCACCCAGCTAGAGTCAATTGCCAAAGGTAGTCCCCTAGACGAATTGGAGAAGGGCAGAGGTAGAGCTACAGTCCATAGCAAGGATGTGCCAGTAGCTGTTTAGCAGAAATCTCTTTAGCCAATGAAGGAGAAATACAGTTTGACTTTAACAAGAATCCCCTCTACTTCCCATTAGTTGGGAGGACAGTGGCTTAGGGTTGCCAGATGGTTTAACAAAAAATACCAAACTCCCCCCCCCCCCAAAAAAAAAAAACACTGGGAAAAAAATGAGGAAAAAAAAGGGCGGAGACCAAAGTTGTTGAGCAAAAAAAAAGAAAAAGTGTGCTGCACCTTTAAATGGCCCCGCGCTCAGCGCCCCCCATCTCCGTGCACTCACCCCTACCCCAGAGCCAGGCGCCCCCGGTTACCCCCATCCCAATGTACTCACCCTTTCCTCAGAGCCAGGCATTCCCTGCCAGGAGTGCCCCGCCCCAATCAAATCCTCCCTCCTCTCCTCACAGAGCCAGGAACCAGAGGAACGGGATGGCTGGGAAAGGAAATCTTACTTTTAAAGTTGCCCAGCCTGGATGCCTTGGCTCACAGTGTGTTGAGGGAGGCATCGCGTGGCCAGCTCACGGGTCTCTGCTCAAAACATCACGTGGGCCAGAGCAGCGTGCGCTCCACTCCCACCCCAGCCTGGCGCCCCCCTAGCGTGGTGCCCAGGGACAAGTGCTCCTTCCTGCCCCCACTTCGCTACGCCTCTGCCACGCTCCTCATTCCCCTGCCCCCGCCAGATGAGGCAGGGAAAAACTTTCCGCCGCTGGGCTTCTGTCCAAGGGAAACAGGAAATACCAGACATTTCACATGTCCGGTAATTTCTGGTTTTTTTACCGGACAGAGGCCACAAATACCGGACTGTCCGGGCCAATACCGGACACCTGGCAATCCTATGGTGGCTATGAAGGGGAGCGCCTTGCAGGTTGAAACAGAGCAATACATGGAGGAACCCACTCGGGGATGCATGGGCACGCACACCAAAACTCCTAAGAAAAAGCTAAAATTACAAGGGGAATAAAGGATTGCAGGGGATTAACTTCAAGACACGGACGCCTAATACAGCTATTTATGATTCTCTCAATTGGATTAATTCAATATTATGACTAGAACACACCTCTACCTAAGAGAGGTCTCCTACCAATATGTATTAGTAATCAATATACACTGTCTTATAAACAATTACAGCCCCTCCTCACAAGTCCACAAATTTACTTGCCATATGGATTTGAATGAAATCTCAATACAAGCAAAAAACCTTTATAATTAAGGCCAAATTACCACCACACCTACCCACAGCCCTGAATCAAAGGTAAGTCCCTCACTAATTGTGGTTAGTATAAGGCATACCAACGAGTGAACGCACGGGTATTAACATTCTTTTCAAATGAAGAATTAAGAGTTTCGTCTTTATCACAAAGTTCTAAAGAAAGGCACTGGTAGTGTCTGGGTTCTATTGCTCCTTTGGAACCCAAGCGAAATCAGTTGGGCAAAAAAAAATTTTCCCCATCCTACAAAGATTTTTTCTCTTTTTCTGCAAAATTTTTCACAAAAATTAGAGCAAAAGGGAGAAAAAAGAGAAAGAGAACTATACAACAGCTGACAGTTAGGGCACTCACCTGGGACGTAAGAAACCCAGTTTCAAATTCCCGCTTTGAATGAGGCATGTGCAACCTTTCCTGTCCCCTCTCTGGTTTTGAATAGAAATTCCATCCTGGACCATAAGAACATAAGAATGGCCGTACTGGGTCAGACCAAAGGTCCATCTAGCCCAGTATCCTGTCTGCCAACAGTGGCCAGCACCAGGTGCCCCAGAGAGGGTGGACCGAAGTCAATGATCAAGCGATTTGTCTCCTGCCATCCCTCTCCAGCCTCTGACAAACAGAGGCCATGGACACCATTTTATCGCCTGGCTAATAGCCTTTTATGGACCTAACCTCCATAAATTATCCAGCTTCTCTTTAAACTCTATTATAGTCCTAGCCTTCACAGCCTCCTCTGGCAAAGAGTTCCACAGGCTGACTACATGCTGTGTGAAGAACTTTCTTTTATTAGTTTTAAACCTGCTACCCATTAATTTCATTTGGTGTCCTCTAGTTCTTCTATTATGGGAACTAATAAAAAACTTTTCTTTATCGGCCTTCTCCACACCACTCATGATTTTATATACCTCTATCATATCCCCCCTCAGTCTCCTCTTCTCTAAACTGAAAAGTCCCAGTCGCTTTAACCTCTCCTCATATGGGACCCGTTCCAAACCCCTAATCATTTTAGTTGCCCTTTTCTGAACCCTTTCCAAGGCCAAAATATCTTTTTTGAGGTGAGGAGACCACATCTCTACACAGTATTCAAGATGTGGGTGTACCATAGTTTTATACAGGGGCAGTAAGATATTCTGGGTCTTATTTTCTATCCCTTTCATAATAATTCCGAGCATCCTATTTGCCTTTTTGACCGCCGCTGCACACTGTGTGGAAGTTTTCAGAGAACTGTCCACAATAACTCCAAGATCTCTTTCCTGATTTGTCATAGCCAAATTAGCCCCCATCATACTGTACGTATAGTTGGGGTTATGTTTCTCGATGTGCATTACTTTACACTTATCCACATTAAATTTCATTTGCCATTTTGTTGCCCAATCACTCAGTTTGGTGAGATCTTCTTGGAGTCCCTCACAGTCTGCTTCTGTCTTGACTATCCTAAACAGTTTGGTATCATCTGCAAACTTCACCACCTCACTGCTTACCCCTTTCTCCAGATCATTTATGAATAAGTTGAACAGGATTGGTCCTAGGACTGACCCTTGGGGGACACCACTAGTTACCCCTCTTCATTCTGAAAATTTACCATTTAATTCCTACCCTTTGTTTCCTGTCTTTTAACCTGTTCTCAATCCATGAAAGGACCTTCCCTCTTATCCCATGGCAATGTAATTTACACAAGAGCCTTTGGTGAGGGACCTTGTCAAAGGCTTTCTGAAAATCTAAGTATACTATATCTACTGGATCCCCCTTGTCCGCATGTTTGTTAACCCCTTCAAAGAACTCTAATAGACTAGTAAGACAGGATTTCCCTTTACAGAAACCATGTTGACTTTTGTCCAACAAATTATGTTTTTCTACATGCTTCACAATGTTATTCTTTACTATTGTTTCGACTAATTTGCCCGGTACTGAAGTTAGACTTACCGGTCTGTAATTGTCCGGATCGCCTCTAGAGCCCTTTTTAAATATTGGTGTCACGTTGGCTACCTTCCAGTCATTAGATATGGAAGCCGATTTAAGGGATAGGTTACAAACCACAGATAATAGTTCAGCAATTTCCCATTTGAGGTCTTTTAGAACCCTTGGATGAGTGCCATCCGGTCCCGGAGATTTGTTGACATTAAGTTTTTCTATATGTTCCAAATCCTCCTCTAATGACACTTCAATGCAGCAACTTTGAAAGAAGATTTGGGAGTGTGACACTCTGGCCAAAAGGTCTAATCCAATCTTTGGATGCAGAAATAGGGTATTGCTGTGACCTCTGTTGGACTACTGTGTCCATTTCTGGTGCCCGTTATTCAAGAAGGATGTTGATAAATTGGAAATGTTCATAGCAGGGCCCGAAGCATCATTAAAGGATTAGAAAAGATGTGTTATAGGGATTTTCTCAATACAGTTAGTTTACCAAAAAGAGAATGCTTAGGTGTGACTTGATTACAGTTCAAATGCCTACACGGTGAACAAATATTTAAAGAGCAGGGCCGGCCCGAGCCATTTTGGCGCCCTGAGCCCGGGCGCACGGTGCTTGCGCGGGCCCGCCCCACCGGGAGCACGGGCCTGCCCCGGGGTGCACGGCGCATGTGCTGCCCAGCCCGGCCTGGCCACTGCTGCTGGTGCACAGCGCCTGGCCATGCAGGGCCCTGCGGCTGTGGGGGGAAGGGCGCTGCTGGCCGGCGCCGCGGGGATGCAGGGGGGGCCGGCGCTGTGAGAGCCGGGCGCGCAGCACCTGATGGCAGCTGCCCAGCTCACCCACTCCTTAGTCCGGCCCTGAATAAGAGTTCTTCTATCTAGCAGAGAAAGGTATAACAATCCAATAGCTGGAAGCTGAAGTTAGAAAATTCAGAGGCAATTTGTAAATCAAGAATGAATACTAAGATAGACTTTATTTTAAAAGGCATTATTTGGGGGAAACTGCTCTGGCCTGTGTAATACATAAAGTCAAATTACATAATCACAATGGTCCTTTCTTGCCTTGGAATACATGAATTGCTGTTTAGTCATACTACAGATTGTATTCTATAAACATTTACAAAGACTGTCAGTGCACTTTTCTAGAAGTTCATTAGTTAAACATTCCAGCTTTGTCAGCCTTTTTTAAGGAAACATTTTTCTGTCTGTTTATAAATACCTACATGCTTTGTTTTTGTAGCCAAACCTTAAGCTCCAAAAAGAGCAAAAGTAGTTTGCCAATACCAAATACATTATCATATTTCAATATCAACGGTCCAATATCATGGAAGTGACCAAGAAGGCACTCATTGCTCATAATGTGCTTTGGATCAGGTCCTAAGTCCCTTTCTTAAAACTAGAGCTGTTGATTAATCAGTTAACTCAAGCCATTAAAACAAAAAAATTAACTAGTTTTTAAAAAAATAGTGGCGATGAATTGCAGTTTTTAATTGTGCTGGTAAACAAAAGAATACCAATTTACATTTATTATTAAAATTTTGATAGTTTTAGAATATAAGAACATATGAACGGCCATACTGGGTCAGACCAAAGGACCATCTAGCCCAGTATCCTGTCTGCTGACAATGGCCAATACCAGATGCCCCAGAGGGAGGGAACACAACAAGTAATCCTCGTGTGATCTCTCTCCTGTCAACCATTTCCAGATAAACAGAGGCTAGAGATACCACTCCTACCCATCCTAGCTAATAGCCATTGATGGACCTAACCTCCATGAATCTATCTAGCTTTTTTTTTAACCCTGTTAAAGTCCTAGCCTTCACCACATCCTCTGGAAAGGAGTTCCCACAGGTTGACTGTGTGCTGAATGAATAAAAACTTCCTTTTGTTTGTTTTAAACCTGCTACCTATTAATTTTATTTGGTGACAACTAGTTCTTATATTGTAGGAATAAGTAAATAACTTTTCCTTATTCACTTTTTTCATACCAGCCATGATTTAATAGACCTCTACCATGTTCCCCCTTAGTCTCCTCTATTCTAAGCTGAAAAGTCCAAGTCTTTTTCATCTCTTTTCATATGGAATCCATTCCAAACCCCTAATAATTTTTGTTGCTCTTTCCTGAACCTTTTCAATGCCAATATATCTTTTTTGAGATGAGGTGACCACAGCTGTATGCAGTATTCAAGATGTGGGGTTGCCGTGGTTTTATATAGAGACAATAACATATTCTCTGTCTTATTCTCTATCCCTTTTTTAATGACTCCTAACGTTTATTTGCTTTTTTGACCGCCACTGCAGTCTCTTTTTTTTCTTTCATGCCGCTTTGTCTGGTGAGGGTTGTGGTAGCAGCATGGAGGCTAGGGAGGACCAGACCTCCTTTTCCTCCAAAACAGGCTCCAGCTCCTCGAGGGGTATTCCTCAGCATTCCCAGGCCAACCAGTACACATAATCCCCTCCAGTATGTGTCCTGGGCTAGCCTCAGGGCCTCCTCCCAGTGGAATGTGCCTGGCCAAGTTCCAAAGGAAGCATTCTTATCAGGTACCCAAACAAGCTCAGCTGGTTCCTCTCAATCCAGAAAGTAGTGGCTCTACTCCAAGACGCTCCTGGATTGCAGAGTCCTTTCACCCTGTCTCTTTGTACACCCAGCCACCCTGCAGAGAAACCACATTTCCGCTTCTTGTACCAGCAGTCTCTTCCTTTTGGTCATTACCCAAAGTTCACAACCATAGTTCAGGATGCAGATGTACATCAACCTATAAACCGAGATCCCTAGATCCTCAACCACTAAGGGAAGCTTCTCCCCACCCCACCCACCGCCCAAATCTGGAGAGAGCATCCCACTTTCTTCCAAGAAAGAAGAATGGCCTCCAATTTGGAGATGCTGATTCTCATTCCAGCTGCTTCACACTTGGCAGCAAAAATTTTTCTACATCAAATATATTTCAATTACAATACAGAATACAAAGTGTGCAATGCTCACTCTATATATTTGTAATAAAATAATATACACTATAAAAAAGATAATGAAATAGTATTTTTCAAATCACCTCATAAAACTACTGCAGTACAACCTTTTTCGTGAAAGTGCAACTTACAAATAGAGTTGCTGGCTGGGGGTTGGTGGCTGAACTGAAACACTGGAAAAAGTCTAACTTTTCTTTTTCTTTTTCCTCACCAAAATAAAGATCTCACAAAAATTAAATTGTGTCCATTTGAAATTTTAAATTAACATAAATTTACTGTTCACTGAAGAAATTTCACTTCAATTACTACTATAATAAAGCATCTCACACAAAGTAATTTTCTTTTAAAATAAAATATGGTATGACAGAGTATCTTCCATTCTACTCTGTGATGATTTTTAGTTTTCCTTCTTAAATCAAATAGATTAATTGCTCAGTTACCTGCCTGCACAACTTCCAGTCATTTACAATACTTATTTTTACAACTTAACCACAGGAAGTTAACATCTCTTGATTTTTTTCCCCCCTTGATTGCAGGTTAATGAAAAAAATTCAAAGCATCAATCAAAGGGCTCGTCTATATGGCAGGATATCTATCAGGGTATGATTTCCAAAGTGCACTAATATATTGCACATTAATTAATAGGTCTATGTAGAACCTGTTGATGCACACTGAAGGTTCCTTAGTGCACTTTATGTAGTACTGTTTCAAAAAAACTATTTAAAGTGAATCAGCAGGGTCTATACAATGCACTCTGAAAGCACTTCAGTTACACACGTTTCACAGGCAAGAACAATTGTCTTAAGTAACCTTTTCTCAGTACTGTTAGTCTTCCTTATCTTTACTACTACTAGTGCTGCTTTGACATTGCAATAGTTATGTAGTATCAAGAAGTCTCAATTAGTATTGGGTTCCCACTGTGCTAGGTGCAGTTCATATATAAAACTCAGTCCATATCCAAAGGAGTTTACAGACAAAAAAAAATACACTCAAGCATTACAATTTTGCAAAATTCCTTTCTGTATCGAAGAGAAAATTGAAACCTTTTTAAGAGCCAGTACCAGAGGTAGACAAGGACAATCCCCTTTTTTACTTACAGAGAAAATGAGATTCAGAGGGGTTAAGCCTGACATCTGAAATTTATGGCAGAGACAGATACAGAGCCCGACTCTACTAGTTTTTAGGGTCTGGACTTAAATTACAAAACAATTTTCTTTTTTCTGCATACTTTTTTGAACAGCCCATTGCTAAAAGTATAGCTAATTTAAATCATGCATTCACACAGCAAAATATCAATTCCACTTTCAGGTAAATATTTTAACAAGGCAAAACAAGGTAATAATTGCATTGATTATTCAGCTAAGCAATATCAATAATATAAACCTTACCAAAAAAAGTTACTCTTTTTCATTTGCATACTGTCAAACAAGTTTTCAATTTTTTTTCCTGCTACCCAATTACTGGACTGCAGATGTCAGTGTTTATCAGTTTCCTATCATCAGTAGCACTCAAGAGGAAACCCTACATGCCATACTAGAGCATGGATTTCCTCTTGCCACTGGTACATCATAGTGATTTATGAAAGGAGTTCCAAGTCACTGAAATCACAGTATACGGAATGAAGCCTGAAGGATGAATCCTATCCATGTCAATAATCCCCCCTTGCCTCCACAAAAAAAATCTGAGCACAAACATGGTTCTAAATTTTAGTTCTTACAAAATTCCCCTAGAGAATGACCTATTGGCACACTGGACCAAAGCTCATGTAATAATTTCCCCTCAAAATCCTCAATAACAGCTCTCAAACATGAATACTATTGGACCCAGGAGAGGTCACAAATGCCCAATTCTGGCCTTATAAAACTGAATAGGGATAAACCCAACAGGTTTCTACAAAAGCTATTCTATAAATAACTATATTAAAGTTTAATATTCTTTTAAACTATGTATAGAATTTTATAACAGGAATACCATTTTCTGTTAAATTCAGATGTACTTTTCCAAAGGGATTCAATAAGATTTTAAAAAATAAACATATGTGCACACAGTTTCATATAATGCCTTCTAGAGCAGCTTTAAAACTTCTGAATGTGTTTCTACCTAATGAATATTTAATCCCTCAGCTACCATTTTGGGGTGGGGGAGAGAAGAGGCTGCCATGGGAGATGTTGGTAGTCAAGGCTTAAGTGTTGCTTTATTTCCTCCCTCTCCCTCCCACAAACAAAACACACCTAGCACATGAGCATATATGGTACCGCACATAGTTGCCATAGTGAGATTAACCCCCAAAAATCCCACAGTAAAATGGAATTTGTGAGCACTCCCATAACAGTGAATAAAAAATTATCACATGGTTTGATTAATTAAGCTGTTTTTGAGATAATTTTCCAGGATGTAAATGTTTAAGGTATGATGTATTATAGCTTTGGGGCTGCGCATTTTTGTCACCTGGAACCTTGGAAAAAGGGGCAGTCCCTTCCCCTAGAATTGTACAAACAGTTTACTTCTGTTTATCACTTGCCCCAGGTAAAAAGCATTTTCAGTTACCAATGAATTCAGATGAAGGAGTGACTGTGTGCTGGATCTGTGATTGTATCAAAAAGAAATGCCAAAGAAATAATAAAGAAACCTCTTTATGAATTCTTTTACTACAAAGACAAAAGAAACCCAGGGAGCTGCTCCATCAGAGTAATGAAGGCAACTTTACAACTGCATAGTTCAATGTTTTCTCCAGTCTAATGCTCAGAGTTCCAATTTTGGTGAAAACGTCCCATTTTAAAAATGATGCCTATCATTCTGTTAATTCAATACAAAGATGGACTACAGATCTTATAAATACTTTCTATAAATCAAAATGGAAGATTTATTCCCACTGCTCCTAATTATAAATTCTAACACATTTTAAGTTTTGTTCTTCAGGAAAAGATGACAGAGGCATAATAGGTATGAGGACTTACAGAAAACAGCTGGTTAAACAGTTTCACGTTTTATAAAATATGATCTTATGATGTATGTAAAAACACAGGAAGAAATAATGCTAGAAACCAATGACTAATGAATAAGATTTTAGCCATTTATTTTTAATAGAGCTGCTTTCTTTTTAAATAGGAGAGATCAAAGCTGCAATACATTTCAACAAGTACCACGAAATAAATTCCCCAGGCATTTTAACACTTAATATTACATTCTGACTGGTGCCATATTAGATAAATTTATACAAGCAGCAAAAAAACAATGGTTGTTTCAGATTCTAATGTTGAAGTCATAAAAATAATGCAGCACAGCAACAAGTTTACTGGAGTGTTCCCCGAACACGCAAGATACCAGATGTACAGCTGTTTATTTTGCAGAATGAAAGGGCCATAAAGACTTTGGAAATGATTATATCTTCAGCATTTAAACAAACTGACAAGCAAAGAAACATAAATCAGGAATGTTTGCATGAAATCACATAAATAGAGATAGGTCATTTTCAGTTTATTAAAAAACCTAATCACATATACTAGAAACAGAAAGCTTACATGAGAAGTAAGGCTAATATTCCCACCAAGAACATACCTTCTCTATTTTTGCTTTCCTGGCATTATGCACAAACCTGCGTCCCAGCTTCTTGGCATACCAAATAGAAGCAAACATTGTAGTGATTGTTCAGATTTCAGTCTGGATATGCAGCACAATAAACTTCCACCAGAGCTCAAATACAGGTTGAATGTTTGTAAAGGTCTTACTACTATGCTGTTGCTTTCTCAGATCCTCTCATAGTGGTTTCTGAAAAACCCTGTATGGCCAGTCTGCAGGTGTATTTACATACTGCCAGCAGGAGGTCCAGGGTGAGGCATCTTTGCATCCAGCTCACATCCAGTCTGCTAAGTGCCTGTCTGCAGTTCTTTAGCACTGTCACCACAAAATACATGTATGTCAGTATGAAAGGAAGCTGCAGTAAACTAGTGTAGCAGACAGCTCACCTCCTGCTTCTTGTGTTCTGATATTTAACTCTTTGATTCTTTTTCGTTTGCAAGCATGCAATGACAGAGACAACAGTTTAAATGCAAGATACACAGTACCATAGGAAAATCAAAAGGGGTGGGAGTGCTGATAGAATAGGAATGCATAGTCACTATTAGGTGAAGGAACAGGTGTTTTACATGGCCAAATGCAATTAAAATATGAAAGAGAAATGAGTGACTTGATTTACTGATAACAATTGTAAGCTGTATATATGTCTCTCAGGTTTTTGAGCTGACGAGATAAAAACATCACAGCCATTCAATTCATTTACTGATACCAAATACAGCTTTAAGAGATAGAAGGCTCACTTGAGGATCTTTTCTATGTGAACTCATTCACTATGAAACAAGAAACCAACATTCTTAAATTTCCTTTTTAAGTTCTGCCTTACCTAGCTTGGTTTGTTCCTCTTCCTTTAATCACTAGTTATTTTACATGGAGCAGTGAAATGCTTACGAATGTTTATTTTTTACAACGCAACAGCAATCTGATGCTTTCCTTTTGCCATATATTTCAGCTTTAACCCTTCAGTTTGCTTGACCGCTAAATTCTCTGCTAAGCATTAAGCAGAAATGTATCTTTTTTGGCTGCAGATTTAAGAGTAACAACCAGATGTGCCTCCCAGTCAACTGCAGTCTTCAAGCCATAAACTTACAGGGTTTCCTGCAGGGTTCACATTGGATACTGATTAGCATCCTGGGGCAAATCCTCTTCCTTGCCCTCCCTCTCCCAAGGCTATCCAAGTGTTTAAGTAACAGAACCAGTGATCTTCCACAGTGCAGTAGTAGAATTTGTGAAACCCACACCGTGGAATTACTTCTGCCTCACCGTGAGAGTTGGGGTAATTCACGATTAACAGTGACTGGCGGAGTAAGCCCACTACCACATGGATCTTGTTACTACTGTACTCCTTGGAATTAAGGCACAACAGCTTCTATGAATGTGGATCTATTAAGGCTTTGGGGCCTAAGAGTTTGGCAGGGAAAGGACTCCTCCCCAGTTTAAGACTCCCAGGCAAAGCCCAGACTCACCAGTGCATGCTGGTGTCCAGGATTTGAGTATATGGCTGGTCAAATAATTTCTATACAAAACAGAGCACTAGCCTGCTGGATGACCATAGGCAAGTTCTTTCAACTCTCTGTGCCTCAGTTTACTCACATGTAAAATGGAAATACAAACTCCTCTGTAAAATACTTTCAAGCTCTATAGCTAACACAAGTTCTATATATTATTTCAATGGGAAATTTTGATTAAATGGACATTTTCACACAAAACCCATTTTTGGCAAAAAAAATGGTAAGGTTTTCATGAAAATCTGACAAATTCTAACTAAAATTTTAGTGTCTGATGAAGTCTTTGGGAAACATTTTTACTTACTTACTTATTGCCAACCAGTTTTAACTAACTTTTCATTAATACCTAGTTAATCCTGTCACTCCTAACATTACAAGTCATGGCATCAAGAAGATGGGGGCAAAAATTCACACATCTGGTGTAAGGTTGTTGAAATGGAGTTCCCAGTGCAATGGTACCATTCACCTCTCCCCATTACCCGCAGGACTCTAAAGAAAGAACAGCTGAGTCTCCACAGTGCAAAGACTGATTCAATTCCAGTAATGGGTTTACAGTGGCACCACATCCACACTCACATGAAGCCCCTGTCGCCCTGTGCCTCCACATTCCAACCCGAGTCCCTGCCCCCTCAGCTTCTTTCCCCAAAGCCCTGCCCGCCACAGCTCTTCTCTGGCCCTCCCCCATGCAAGCAGTGAGGCTGAGGGGGAACAAAAACAAAGATTAATTAAGCCTTGGTTACATCAACTGATAATTGAGGAGGTGAGCACACAATTCAGCCTGGCATCACGGGGTAGTGGTGGTGAAGACAAGGGACATAGTGAGTGAACCAGCTTCAGCAAGTATGCATTGTAAGGTGAAGCCTCTTGGAAAAGATTGTTAACCTCCATCAAAAGAAAATGCCCTGGAAGATTCAGCAGAGAACAGAAGACCTCAGCTTTAAAAAGGAATAGCCACAGAACAGAAAAACAGAAGGAAGAAAACAGTAATGTCACTGTTTTTTAACCAACACAAGAAATTTTCATGCAAATTATAACTCTACTTGCATACATAATGGTACATTACCCTTCCTGCCTCCCAAGATTTAGGCACAGACAAAGTATGCTATGAAATTGCTTGAGTACTATTCAATATCAATGTGGTTCTTCGTCTTTTTTATGAGACAGAAGCAGAAAAAGCCACTATTTATATAGAATTTACAGTATTATTCTTCTGTATGCTCAGCTACTTAAGAGCTAGTCAACAGAGGAAATCCAAGTTCAAAGACAAATCTTATTTTCATATGTTAACATTGGCATCATTAGTGGCATTTCAGATCTGTTATGCAGAAAAATATGAAATAAACAAAAAGCCCCATTGAAAGGAAAAGAAAATCATTTAATGAAGGGGAAAAAGAGACAGCATAGTACAAAGAGGCAAGGGCATGTAAGAGAAATATAAGAATTGCAAATTTATTTATAAAACTCAAAGCCACATGTATCTCAAAAGGTTCACTTAAAAATGGTCAGATTGTAAATTATTTCATTACAGTTCCTTCATAAACTAAGCATTCAGAAATAGTAAAAATGGACTTAATAGCATTTGTACCTTTTTTTAACTGTAACTATAACAAAGCCTTGTTTTATAGAGATGTAACAAGCTGTCTTGCTTTAGAAAATTGGAGCTCGCAGCTGTGGTCTGCTCATAGAAGGAGTAAGTACTCTAGGTTTATCAGTAAAGTGCTGTGTTCAAGGACAGACAGATGGATGTGATTGTGTAAGACAACAATTGCCAACAGGAGATAATCAGTTAAGAGCAAATTTTACAAGGGGCTTCTTGCTGGGAATGAGCTGGTGCTTTCAATCAAGTGTTCACATGTATACAATATAGTAAATGGGATTCTCTGGGCTAGGTGAACAGAGTTAATCTGTAGACAAATCTGCAGGTGCACAAACAAAATTAAGTGTTTGATTGCTGCCTCTGCTAAAATCCTATAATTCTCATGACATTACATGTGGTATTGCAGTATGGCAAGTGATGCTCAAAATATTGAAATATACAATTATTTTAAACACCTTGCTATTTGTTGATATACTTCCTGCATCATTTTGACTGGCAGCCTTTTTTTTTTTTCATTTTTAATAGTGCTTTTGTAATCAAGCAGCACATATATAGCAGTGCAGCTTAGCTTCAGAGATAGGAATTAATCTTCATTTGTTAAGGGACGCACAAGTGGTGGTGTCTTTCTCTCAGTGGTGAAGATAGCTGTCATCTCTGTGGTAAGCACGTGTGCATGTGATGTAGAAAATAGCCTCCTGCATGCCTGCCAGTGGGAGTGTTTGAATAGTCACTTACACAAAAGACAAAGTGTGTATACCTCACAGATGAAGTGTATAATTAATCTGCTAATCAGGTTAGCCATATAATAAAGCAATTTCTATAATATTAAAACAGCCACATTAACAAAAGGTTAGCCATTTAGGGCCTGGATAGATACTGAGCATCCGCTATCCCCAATGATGCTTTAATGCCCATTCAGAAGTTAAAGGACATACCAATTAGGGCTAATGTAGTAACTCAAGCTCTGGGTTTATCAGTTCACATTAGGCAGGGGGGGACTGTAGGGTAATGGCACTGGAACAATTTTGCACCCTCCCCCTTTAATCCTTTCCATGCCCCTCACTGCCCCAGGCCATGTCCACAGCTGGAGTCAGCTACAGAGCTCTAGGTGTGAGATCAATGGCTGGGGCCACAGCTGGAGTCAGCTACAGAGCTCTAGGTGTGAGATCGATGGCTGGGGCCACAGCTGGAGGCAGCTGCAGAGCTCCAGACATGGGGATGACAGCCAGGACCCCAGGGCCAGCAGCTGAGACCCCCAGAGGCAGTGGGGCTGGCAGCCGGGACTCCCAGAAGAAGCAGAAGCAGTGACAGGGATCTCCTGGAGGTGGTGGCTAGGATCCCAGGCAGCAGCAGCAAGGTGCAAAATCACCCCCCTCCACCCTTACTTATCTTGCTGATGGCGTAGGGAGAAAGGAAAAAAAGAGAACACCCCAAGTTATCCAGTCTTCCTTAAAACAAGGAGATTTCAGAAATGGAAAGCCTCAGCAGGTGCTAAAACCCATGCCAGCTTATCTATAAAGATTCTAAATTCCTCATGATCGGTAAGTTAGACCAATGATTAATAATGATACTTTGCACATCTGTAAAATCTTTCACTAGAAGATCTCAACAGTTTCATAAATAAATTAAACATGGTTATAGTTGGACTGGTATTTTATAGATAGGGAAAACTGAATTGTTTCCAAGATACATGATTCACCATAGGTGATAGAGCAAATCAGTGGTATAGTTGGGAATAGAGCCCAGAAGTCCTTTTTTCAACAAAAATTAAAGAGGAGGTGTGATGAAGTGGGGGTTTTGCCCTTGATATGTGGCATGTGAGTCTCATGGTTTTGCATAAATAAGCTATGCACCTCAGTTTCCCTGTGTAGTGCACCAAAGCCTAGGTGGTGGAAATAATGATGTGCCGTTTTTGCTGAGGTCTTTGGGGGCAGGGGAGGCTGCCCAGCTGCCCTCACATAAGCAATGGACAGTGCCCTTCAAACCCAGAGAACGTAGAAAGATATGTGACCAAGTGCAAGACAAAATTTGTGAGGATGGGCATGTAAGAGGTCCAGTAGAAGGGTCCAGTTCAGTCTCCTCTCTGGGACCTGGAAGGGGAGTTCCTGAGTTCCACATACTGAATACCTCCAAGATAGGCTTTACCAGAAAGTCCTGAATTCTGTGTAAACAAATTCTGTTCTACACTGTGTTCCTGTCAGCTATTAAACCCTCCATTTTACATGCTGACAGAGTCACTACTGACTGTGGAGTTGGGGTGCAGGGCCCCTCTGGCTTCTCCAAAGGTCCCATTCAGGGGGACCTGCTGCAAGAAGCACACAGTGAGAACAAGGGTGCTAATGCCCTGAGGTCAGACCCAGGAACGCCACAGCTGAAGAGGCTTTATGCCCTGGACTGCATTCTCTGAGAGGAGTCATGCTCCCCCAGAGATCTGCCTGGTTTCATACAGAGCAGTTCCAGAGCAGGCCTGTGACTCTGGGACAGGACGAGATGGAAAAACAGATGAAAGGAAGCAAGAAACTAAAAAGGAATAAAGGTGAAAGAGTGGATGCTGAGGAAGGCAGTGGTCCATTTTCTTCCTTTTTCCTGGCTCTAACTCCTATAGCCCTTCCTTTGTGCCAAGTTACTTTGCTTTAGAAATTCTCCCTTCCGGAACTCAATTACAACAAAGGGTTATTCCTGGCTCTAATGTAACCCTTAAATTATGGGCACCTACTGCTTGCAATTTAGTTTTCTGGTACTATGCAGCATAATAGTATTAAAAAAACAGGGAAAGTTTTAAGTATAGCCAGTTCTCTCTCTTTTACTCTTGTTTTTTGTTAAGCCTTGGAATGGAGACAGACTTAACTATGGTACTTAATTTTGATTTTAGAAATTGATTTTCCACTTTAATTTCTGCTGGTGCTTGGGAAACTCTACTGAGCCACATAATTAACATTAAAAACTTTTAACAACCTTAAAAAAACTTGGGCAATGCCAGTTTTTTTACCTTTTGCCCATGGTTCAGCATAAAATTCTCAAGAGTACACAAATAACTTAAAAGGATTTCTAACAAAGAAACTTGTTCAAGTTTCTCTCTGTAGTTAACAGTACAAAACTCAAGTGGCACTGAAGAACCCTAATCTACCACAAAGTAGTGCATATTCTTGCAGTAAGTGAAAGTAAGGCGTATACAGTAAACAGACTTGTATTTATTTGTATGGTGAAACAATAAAAGAATATAATAAAACCAGCGACACTTTATCTTTGAGGAGGGAAAAAGAGACAGAATAGAACACATAGGACAGATGCTAGTTACATATGTTGCTAGGGCACTTCTTGGAAAGCACTCAGACACAATGGTGATGAGTGCTACATATGAACTCGAACAGAATGCAATTAATCTCAATGGGAGGAGGCTCATATGCTTACCATCTACATATCTATGTTAGGTACATATATGGCCCCCATCACTGAAATATCAGAATGCCTCACAATCTTTGATACTCATTCTCGCAACCACCTTGTGAGTTAAGGTAGTGCTATTTCCCTCTTACACTGGTCAAACACTGGGGAATAGATGGTATGTCTACAAAGAGGCTGGGAGGTGTAATAGTCAGCATGGGTTTGTTGCATATGTTAGTTTTGCTTAGGGAATGCCTAAAAATAGTGGTGTGGCCATGGCAACACAGATGACCACTTGGGCTAGCCACCTGACTATATATTGGGGTTCAGGCAGAACTGTACATAGGCAGCGAGCTCAAATCTTTGTCCACGTTGCTCTAAATCCAGTGCTCTTTTTAGGCATGAACATCAACCCATGCCAGATATTACACCTCCCAGCTATTGTGTAAACATACCCAGAGAGTCTAAGTGACTTGCCTAAGGTCCTGCAATAGGTCTGCAATGGAGCAGGTAATTGAATCCAGGTCTATTGAGTCCTACACTGGTGTCCTAATCATTGCATTTACTCTTCTACTTACTCTTAAGCCATATGCACACTCACAAGCTTACAGTGGCACAGCCACACTGATACAACTGTGTTGTTATAAGACTGCTTATGTAACCAAGTTATGCTGATGAGAGACATCTCTCTCATCAACATAATAAAGCCAGCTCAGAAAGTGGTAGTACTTATGTCATCAGGAGAACATCTGCCGACATAGTGCTGGGCATGAGAGTGCCTATGCCCACAAAACTTATGCCAGTCACGGGGTTGTTTTTCCCCACACCCAAGTGATAAAATTTTGCTAACATAAGTGCTAGTGTGGAAATGGCCTTACTGTGTCATTTACCAAGCAAGTACAAAGCAGAACACTCACTGATGAGCTTTTAGTCATCTTGTCAGTCAGAAAGTAGAGATAATAGTAAAGGCTCTGATGAAAGCAATGGAATGTAGTTGCCATAAAAATCAATTTGTACCTCTTTACCAACTCAACTTCCTCTCCACATTCAAACCCTTCCTAAAAGAGCAACAGCTGCACTGCACACAACTCTGCTCTGTCATCCATGAGAAGAAAGTCAATTTAACAGAACCATCACTGGTCAAAAAAACCCCAAGATTTTCTTGATGATTGAAATGGTCAAGTTATTTGTCAGGCTTTCCTCATCATAAAATCAGAACATTTGTCCAGCTCTGATGTTCACTGACAGTCTAACTGTATGGGCCATGAGCCTTCAGCTGGGCTTCAAGCCTATGTAATTTTTAAAAAACCCTCTGTTCTATGATGGTATTTTCAGGCAAACGTTTTCTTTTTATTTCTAAATTTCCCAGATGAGCAATCCACCTTCATCCCTTTGCCAAATCAACTAATGTCACTCCAGATGCTTCAACACTCCTCTCAGGTGGCATTTAGGTGCTCAAATGGAAACTGTAGAATGACCTCACAACCATCCAAACTGATGGAAAATTTCCTAGGAAAGGAGAGAAGGGCATCATAATTGGTCCCCATTTACCCACTACCACAGCAATATCATATAGTTACTTTTTCATTTTCTACATATAGCTGTTGCTAAGGCAGAATGCAAAACAGATAAGGGACAGTTTGACCATGTCTGGACACCTTTTGAATTAAAAATACTTGGCTTGTCAAAATCCATCTTTTGCCCTCCTCACAGCAGTGTGCCAAAGTAACATGATAACATGTTTTAGCCCCTTAATCTGTATGGGTCTTGGGAAAGAGGTGGAAAGGATAGCTCTGATTTTTGCAGTGGATTGAACTAAAAGTGCTGTTGCTTCAGTCCCAGAGAATCAGGCAGAAAGTAATATGACAAAACCACACTCCTAAATCCTTCCATAGTCACAGTCAAACATCTGTACTGCACACAAGAACAATTACTTGCAAGGTTTGCCCTCAGAATTTAAAAAGACAAATTCTCAATGCCATTGTGGGCAAATGAGAACTGCAGGTTTAAAGGAAGGCAGGGGTTAGCTGCTCGACCACCTTATATGGCTGAAAAAATTGTGTGCTAATAGAAAACTCTTATTTCACCAAATTTGATGGTGCAGAAGTAAGAACAAGAATTGCTCAACACCTGAGAACTGCTAATCTGACTAACATTCCCTCAGCCCCAGCAGAGGGACTTTTCCGGTCTTGCAAACTTTGATTTTAATCACTAGTTTTGTGGAATTTCATGTTACTCAGAAAAAATCAGCTGCTGAAATCAAGAGATTCCACAAAAATCACAGCTTCATATTTTAAAAAAGTTTCTAGCCCTCAAGACTGATGGGAAAAGCTTGAAAACATGACTTGTGTCATATAAAGCCTCAGAGAAGCCAGAAGGCAAACAAAAAACAAAACAAAACAAAACAGGAGTAAATTATTTTCTTAAGTCACACAAACTTTAAGCCAATTCCTGATCTGGGGCATCCTGGCTAATGCAAAGTGAGAAGCCCCTGACTGAGAAGGAAAAAGGTACTCCACACATTCCCCTCACACACCAGAGCCTAAAGGGGCCCAGGCTAGTAGATTTTGTGTGCTCCAGCCCTCAGGGAGAGGGGAGGGTTGGGGTACCAATGTGGACTCCCCAGTGTGGGAGGATCCCTGAACCTCAAGCGCTGGATCCAGGCAAGCCAGGGGCCATATCCAGCCCCCGGGCCTGAGGTTCCCACCCCTGGCATACATGGTCAAGCAGATTTATAAATGTTCCTTGCACCCATTCTTGCATGGTTGAGGAAGGGCCTCCCAGGCCAAATTTTTCCCATGCTCTTTGGAACACTAGCCTCTCCACCCCATCCTGTGAAAAAGACACGCCAAATGGAATTTGTTCCACCTTAATCAACAGAACAGATTATTCAACCACTGCATACAGCAACAAGCCCTAGCAGAGACTGTCTACCTTTGGAGGTGGTAGACTAGGAAAGGGTGAGTAAGAATTTCACTGGGGGTATGAAACACCCATATCAATCAGATTATTCCTTTCCAAGAGGATGTTCTCTCTGCCATCAAGAAGCAGACTTTGGAGACAGGGGACAGCATAGTAACAGAAGGGGACAAGAGCAGTTGATTTCTCCCCTGTATATACATATAGGGTACGTCTACGCTAGCCCCCTAGTTCGAACTAGGGAGGCTAATAATGGCGACTGAAATTGCTAACGAAGCGCAGGATTTAAATATCCCGCGCTTGATTAGCATATTCCCCGCCGGTCGCCATTTTGGAAACTGACTATCCCGGAGTAATTGCCCGCATCTACACGCGGCAGAAAAGCGGAATTCCGAGATAAACCCTTAGTTCGAATTAACTGTTATTCCTCATGGAATGAGGTTTAACAGTTAATTCAAACTAAGGGGTTTATCTCAGAATTCCGCTTTTCTGCCGTGTGTAGACGTGGGCAGTTACTCCGGGCTAGTCAGTTTCCAAAATGGCGACCGGCGGGGAATATGCTAATCAAGCGCGGGATATTTAAATCCCGCGCTTCATTAGCAATTTCAGTCGCCCTGATTAGCCTCCCTAGTTCGAACTAGGGGGCTAGTGTAGACATACCCGTAGTAGTGTGACCACGAAGGGCCATCGCCCATAAATTGCCTGGCACCAAATAATATCCTATATTTCCCCAGCTCTTCCCACAGTACTTAGCAGGCTGCATTGTTTTCACCACTAAGGCTGCAGGCGATCTACTGATTGGATACTGCTTCAGCCCCTTCACTTGTACCTCCAGTTCATTTCTGCTTCTGAATTCGTTAAGTTTCAAGAGTCTGGAGCAGCTTTTGTGTGTACCTGGTTGCTTCTGTAAATATTGTCTAGGTATTCAGGCAATACCCTAAATTTGTCTCTTGAAACACTGTCAATTTGTTCATGCCGATACCACGTTTTCAAAAAATCTGCTTTTAGGCACTGAGACAATGAAGGTTCAAAAGGGAGCACAGAACAGACAGTTTAAATTTAAAAAATAAACAGTTAAACCAACTGTTTGCATACTATGTTACTCTACTGTAAGAGTACTGGCTAAGAACTTTTTATGAAAGCTTGTAACGCGCAGAATTGAATACTCATTACAAGAAGTATAAAATTATACTTCTTACATACATACGAATGTATGTAGCCATACATACATGTGAGGTGACAGCACCTCACAACATGGTGGTGAAGCGATCAAGCAGGGGACTATCTACCCAGCCAGACATGAGTGGCTCCAAGCCCCGGAGCCATTGTCCCACCCAGGGAAAAACAAAGAGGAACCATCAAAGCAAACAGGAATAGCTTGAAACTAGGAGAAACCGCTGCCTTCCCCCCCCCCCCCCCGCTTCTGTCTTTGAAAACAAAGAAACCTGGGCCTTTCCCCCACCTTGATAGTCACTGAAGAAAAAAAACCTGACAGTGCAAGCCCTTTTAAAACAGAAGAAGTCTGAAATTAGATCCTTGGAGAAACTGAGGGACAGCCTCTAGGTAGGAAGCTACACACGAAACCCTAGATCCTCCCATTAACTATGGAGAAATTGTTCAAAGGCAACAGGTAACGTATTGGAAAAGGGAGTTTATCTAATATGAAATGTAAAGCCTAAAGCATTTTCTGTGTAACCTGGAAATGTTTGCTTCCCTATTTCATCTTTGAATCTGTGGTTTGTGTAGTGAATACACATTTTGTTTAGTTTAGCAGGTCTCTGTTGTAGAAACTGTAAGGACTGTATCAGACAGGTAGCCGTGTTAGTCTGGATCTGCAAAAGCAAAAGTCCTGTGGCACCTTATAGACGAACAGATGTATTGGAGCATTAGCTTTCGTGGGCAAAGACCCACTTCATCAGATGCATGTAGTGGAAATTTCCAGAGGCAGGTATAAATATGCAAGCCAGAGATAACAAGGTAAATTCAGTCAGGGAGGGTGAGGCCCATTTCTAGCAGCTGATATGGAGGTGTGAACACCAAGAGAGGAGAAACTGCTTTTGTAGTTGGCTAGCAATTCACAGTCTTTGTTTAATCCTAAAATGATGGTGTCAAATCCTAATCCTAAACTTATGGTATTTAATCCTAAATTTGCCTCATAACCTCAGTCGTGCAGAATGCAATGCCATCCACATCCTCAGAAACAACTCTGACATTATAATCAAAGAGGCTGATAAAGAAGATGCTGTTGTCGTCATGAACAGGTCTGACTACCAAAAGGAGGCTGCCAGACAACTCTCCAATACCAAATTCTACAGGCCACTTTCCTCAGATCCCACTGAGGAGTTGTAGCCAGACATGAACCCCATCTTGTTTTCCCCCCCCCCCAGAGAGCAAGAGAAAGGCAGTCAGCCTTTGATGCCCTGGGAATGCAGGTGTGCTGCTTGTCCCTGACTCTAATAAACAGAAACCAGACAGTAAATGGGCTAGCTGATAACCGGAGGGGCCCCCCTCCTGCTGCCCTGATGGCTAGCACCAGTGATTGACACGCCTACACTGTCCCAGGAGAGGAATCTTCGCCCATCACATACTTGAGTGCCCATTGTCTGCAGTTTCCCAGGTGTGAATTATGCTTTGCACCCTTCCGTGGGAAACTTGGCATTCAAAGCCATTTTTCCTAATTGGCCACTTGAGACCAGGAAGAAGCCTACGTGACCCAAGGGGTATAAAGAGGGGTTTAGTAGCCCACCCCATTTGAGCTCCAATCTATACCTGCTGGCAGGTATATGTTGTCTCCCGAGGTCTGTGGGACGCCCAGCCTCGCCCTACTTCTTCCCGAGGGATTGAGAGAAAGACGCTGGCCACGCCAAGTCTGGAACGCAGGGGTGAGAATTATACCTGCAATGTGTTTCTTATGTGTACACTTTAATTTAGTTACTCTATTATAAGTTTCTCTAATCAACCTGTTTCACTTCTATTGTAAACAAGAAAAATAAGATTGTGCCCTCATTCACTTTATAAGTTTAAATATATATATTGAACCAAGTTTTCTTTCTTCTTTCTTTTCTTTCTCCTACAAATAAGCAAGTGTGGTTTGAGTTTCTGACTTGAACCCGTGCTGCTGTACCCGAACCGAACACAAACAAAAGAACTCCAGCTGGTCATAAGGGACAGATATAGGGAGAGCTTGAGCGTTGGATCGTGTCGCTTCCAGGGGACAGATCCGTTGGGGCACCTCTCAGCCTCCCCAGGCTGCCCACTGCGACGGGACTTTGTGTCCTAGCAGTCAAAGTCTGAGGTGTAAAGCTCTCCCTGTTAAACTCTGGGGCGTCTGTCAGCCTGTTGGCTGCCCACTGCAAAGGATCCCGATCCTAGCAGTAAAGACACGGACGTTAAACTCTTTGGGGCACCCGTCAACCTCCTCCAGGTTGCCCACTGCTAAGGGACCCCACTCCTAGCAGTTAAAGTCTCGGGTGTATAGCTCACACACACCACTCACTGCCCTGACCACCGGCTGACAGGAGTACACTAAGAAACTGCACCATCTGCTCAGGACACTCCCTACACAAGCACAGGAACAAATCAACACACCCTTAGAGCCCCGACTGGGGTTATTCTCTCTACTATCCAAGAGCCACAAACCTGGAAATCCTGGACGCCCCATCATCTTGGGCATTGGCACTCTCACTGAAGGACTGTCTGGATATGTGGACTCTCTACTCAGACCCTACACCACCAGCACTCCCAGCTATCTCCGGGACACCACTGATTTCCTGAGAAAACTACAATGCATTGGTGATCTTCCAGAAAACACCATTCTAGCCACCATGGATGTAGAGGCTCTCTACACAAACATCCCACACATAGATGGAATACGAGCTGTCAGGAACAGTATACCTGATGATGCCACAGCACAACTGATGGCTGAGTTCTGTGACTTTATCCTCACACACAACTATTTCAGATTCGGTGACAATATATACTTCCAAACCAGTGGCACCGCTATGGGCACCCGCATGGCCCCATAATATGCCAACATTTTTATGGCTGACCTGGAACAACGCTTCCTCAGCTCTCGTCCACTAACGCCCCTTCTCTACCTACGCTACATTGATGACATCTTCATCATCTGGACCCATGGGAAGGAGACTCTGGAAGAATTCCACAACGATTTCAACAGCTTCCACCCCACCATCAACCTCAGTTTGGACCAGTCTACACAAGAGATCCACTTCCTGGACGCCATGGTGCACATAAGTGACGGTCACATAAACACCACCCTATACCGAAAACCTACCGACTGCTATGCCTACCTTCATGCCTCCAGCTTCCATGTGGACACACCACACGATCCATTGTCTATAGCCAAGCACTAAGGTACAACCTCATTTCCTCCAACCCCTCAGACAGAGACCAACACCTACTAGATTTTCACCAAGCATTCTTGAAACTATGATATCCACACGAGGAAGTGAGGAAACAGATTAACAGAGCCAGACATGTACCCAGAAGCCTCCTACTACAAGACAAGCCCAAGAAAGACACCAACAGAACACCACTGGCCATCACCTACAGTCTTCAGCTAAAAACTCTCCAACGCATCATCAGTGATCTACAACCCATCCTGGACGATGATCCCTCACTTTCACAGGCCTTGGGAGGCAGGCCAGTCCTCTCCCACAGACAACCTGCCAACCTGAAGCAAATTCTCACCAGCAACTATACACCACACCACAATAATTCTAACTCAGGAACCAATCCATGCAACAAACCTCAGTGCCAACTCTGCCCACATATCTATACCAGCGACACCATCACAGGACCTAACCAGATCAGCCACACCATCACTGGTTCATTCACCTACACACCTACCAATGAAATATACGTCATCATGTGCCAGCAATGCCCCTCTGCTATATACATCGGCCAAACTGGACAGTCCCTACGTAAAAGAATAAATGGACACAAATCAGATATTAGGAATGGCAATATACAAAAACCTGTAGGAGAACACTTCGATCTCCCTGGACACACAGTAGCAGATTTAAAGGTAGCCATCCTGCAGCAAAAAAACTTCAAGACCAGACTTCAAAGAGAAACTGCTAAGCTACAATTCATCTGCAAATTTGACACCATCAGTTTAGGATTAAACAAAGTCTGTGAATTGCTAGCCAACTACAAAAGTAGTTTCTCCTCTTTTGGTGTTCACACCTCCGCATCAGCTGCTAGAAGTGGGCCTCACCCTCCTTGACTGAATTAACCTCATTATTTCTAGCCTTATTCTGGCCTGCATATTTATACCTCCCTCTAGAAATTTCCACTACATGCATCTGATGAAGTGGGTCTTTGCCCACGAAAACTTGTGCTCCAATATATCTGTTTGTCTATAAGGCGCCACAGGACTTCTTGTCGCTTTTGTAAGGACTGTGTGCACCAAGTAAATGGATAATGGAGGGTGAGGGGGGAGACAAAGGGATGTTGGTTTCATACTTTCAGCATGACCCAGAGGGGGATGATCCAGCTGTCCTACCTAAGAACAGGGAGGAAGGCTTTAGAGAGACTCGGGACTGGAAGAGCTCTTGATGTCACCCTGCAAGAAGTCCTAGGCTGATAAGTGCAAGGACGTAATACTTGTGGGCTGGCAAACAGTATCAGGGATTTGAACCATAGACACATGGCACCAAGGCACCCCAAGTTTACAAGACAGGGGCTTACAGAACCCCATACTAGTCTGGGTAGTCCAAAAAACATCACAGGAACCCACAGGGCTAATTTGTATTCATGAGGCCTTTTGAAAACTACAGTTGCAACGACTTGCCCAACCCACAGCCATAGCAGAATCTTTAACAAAGTTGCAGTCAAAACTCAAGCACTCTGTTCCACATCTGCTAACCATGTTGCCTTTTACAGTAGTTTTACACAAGTATATCAGTAAGATACCATAAATTGCAGCCACATTATTCTAGGGTTGCCAGGTGTCCGGTATTGAACCAGACAGCCCGGTATTTGTGCCTTCCGTCCAGTAAAAAAATTCAGAAAATACCAGACATCTAAAATGTCCAGTATTTTCTGTTTTTTCCCCGAGGCCCAGCTCGGGCGCCTGACGGAAGGCCGCTTGGAACATGCGGCGTGGCTTGCGCTGGCTGGGGCGGAGGGAGGGGGGAGCGGGCCAGGAATTAAAGGGACTGTGATTGCATTTCAGCCCTGGTTTCCCCCTCTTCCCCCTCCCCCCTTTTTTTTTTTGCTCAACAACTTTTCCTGCAGCTTCCCCCCCCCCCCCAACAGAATTTTTTCCAGCATTTTTTTTTGGCGGGGGGGGATCAGTATTTTTTGTGAAACCATCTGGCAACCATACATTATTCACAGGTACTGGGTATGTGCAAGATAAGATAAGCAGGTGGTACAATCTTTAAGCCTCAGTTTCAACCTTCTGATTAGCTCTTCCAATATGAAAAGTAAATCGCTATTAAAGCATAACAACATGACAACAAAATTCTTTACATAAAGCATGACTTTGGCATTCTTCTAGGAAATGACTAAAAAATTAAACATGTTGTCCCCATATATTTCTGTCCCTAATGTGGAAAAGGGCAGAGGAATTTGTTGCCTCCGGCCCACCCACTGTGGGCACAGTGCACATCAAGGTAAGGCTATCATGAAGAAACAGCGTATGCTAAGTCTCAGGTTTCCCTTTAGCCTTTGTGAGAGGGCACTGAACATTAAACAGCATACCAGTAGGAGTTGTGTCTCCAGCTGTGTCTTGGAAAAGGCACAAAATCTGTTTTGGTCTCCATTGCCTTCACTTTTAATACATGTAGGAGTGCCTGATCTCACTCACTGAACACAAAAGGTTTCATTTTCAATTACATCTTGCTGGAGGTGGAGGAGCACTAGCAAGACATACTAAATCACCGCCACAAACAACTAAGAAACAGAGAAAAATACAATGTTACAATTACATAAACAAACACAAACTGAACTATTTTAATAGCAGCAGGTCCAAAATTATATGAGGACTTATTGCATCTTAATGTCCAAGACATTAAAATGAGTTATATCCCATTTAGATTAAACTCTGGGCTTCATAAGAGAAGGTAATTTTTCTATAATATTTCTTGACACACAGTAGCCTAAATGTGCAGGAGATTGCAAAGGCTGACTCACTGTAATCGGATATATGGTAGTATTTTAAATGTATGGCCTGCTTGGTTTATGTACATTAATAAGCTCTCATAAGAGCAACCAAGTACACTTTCAGAACATTATGGAATACATGTTATATATACTTAAACTGCCTTTATCCATGTGCCTTCCTTGTGTCTATTTTTAAATTATGATACAAATAAAATATGATTCCACCACCATAATGAACTGTAACCAAGTTTAAACTTCCAGATGTTCTTAATGTGTATCTTATTACCATAAGATTTGTAGCTGATTGATACTATACGCCAAACTTATCCCTGGGGTAATTCCACTGAAGTGAACAGAGCTACATGAGAGATGAATGCAGCCTTAGTGTTTTTAGGCTATTTCACTTTAAAAAAAAACCCTCTTATGGCTAAATTCCCTTCATCACATGCAACTCCTATTAACTTTAATAGGAGTTTTTTCCTGACGATGAACTTCAGAATTTATCTCACAGTCAAGTGAGATTGCATGCTCATTGAAAGCAGGAGCTGTCTCCATCTAAGTATTTTCAAAGTGCACAGCATTAAGTTTGGGTTTTAATAAAAATAATAAAAGATGCCAGCACTGGGCAATATAGGCTACTTAGAGGTCTGCATGAATGGCCCTCTATCTCAGTGGGCCGCAAGACTATCATAACCAAGGCAGTCTCCCAAGATAGGGTAGTTTTGTTAACTGCACTTGCATACCTAAAATTTGCAGGGTGTGACAACAGAACAGCAGCAGCACTTTGATTGGATGCTGAGAGAGTGCATGGCTCTCACATTGAATGTTGTGTGCAGTTAGTGTGCACCTCACTTCACGTGTCCTTGCTTTAGGTGTGTATATCTTTCGTAATACCAACAGGAAAAATATCATGCAGACATATACCAGTGGAATTTGGCACCCCTATGCATGGGCAATTGTAAACAAAATGTAGAACCCTGATGGGCTACACGGGGCCCAAATTATGCAGGTTGTCCACTGCTGCTGTAAGGTCTTTGAAGGCATGGAACTTGTGGACTTCATTTTCTGTAAAGCACTAAGCAAGCTGAGAATTTTTAAAAATGTACCTAAGTAAAATTTTCCTCAAGTGCCTAATATTAGCACCCATCAAAATGAAAGCAATACAAATAATTCAGCAAAAGTACCACACAAAGTTAATTAGTAGACTTAGATGTTAATTAGTTCACTTCTTTTGAAAAATAACAGGTCCAACCAACTTGATTCATACAACTAAACCTGTTTTAAACACAAATACTAAGATATTTGAGAACATTTCCAAAAGAGATATCATTTTTACTTATCAGGCTTGTGAAAATATTTTGGAAATGCCCCACAAGTCAGAAAAAATACAAACTGACAAACAGAAAAGCTCTGAACTGGTTTATAAATAAATAGTGACTCTAGAATTTAAAACCCTTATCTGAAATCTAATCCTACATGGATGAAGAAGAGAGGTTAGGGAAGAACTATCAGTCTATTCTTCGCTTAGCAGCCAGGATCGGGTACCGCTTTAATAATTCACGCTACAATAATTTTTTTCATAAAGTTTTACATTACATATTTTGTGATTAAATAATTTAGCAGCATGTTAATTCTTCCACAGAGATTGAAGAATGATTCCAAATAGTTGAAACATTCTGTATCAATTTTTTATGCTGTACTGGAGTATAGTGGAACACTATCCATTCTGGGTTTGAAATGCAAAAATTCAATAAGTGCACAACTTTAATTACACAGCAGCCAAGCAGAACTGCTCATCTGGACTGCTTAACAGCTGGTCCAGATCTCTTGAGTGAAGGGCATAGTCTCACAGAAACATTTTATAAGGCCACACACTGAGAAATACAGGGTTTTATTATAAACGCAGACAGGCTGTTGAATACAGTAAAAGCTGTGCTATCTGACCCTGTACCAACTGGAAAGCTCTATAAACCATAATTTCGGATCTTCATTACAAGTCCAGTTTACAGTCCAGTTGGCAGGGAGGCCAGCAAACCCCATACCTGGCTCTGTGTGTGCCTAGAAGGGACAACATATCCCCGCTGCTCCAAGCTCTGGCTCCAACACTCCCATTGGCCAGGAACCACAGCCAATGTGAGTGGCAAAGGCAGCACCTGCAAGTGGAAGCAGCACGCTGCACCACCAAGCCATGAAATGGCAAGGACGTATCGCTGCTTGCAGGGAGCCGTCTGAGGTGAGCACTGCCCAGATCTGGAACTCCAAAACTCCTTGCATGCCCTAACCTCTGCCCGGAGCCCTTTCCCATACCCCAAATCCCTCTCTGATCCCGAACTCACCCCACCCCCAAACTACGAACCCCTCTGTCTCAGCCCTGAGTCTCTTCCCACACCCAGATTACCTCCCCAAGCCTAAACCCTGCACTGCCTTTTGCACCCAGTCACTTATCCCCAGTCTCACCTCTGAGCCCAACCAGAGCCCTCACCTTCTTCCACACCCAACTCCTTGCCTCAGCCTGGATCCCACTCCTAAAACCTCCATTTCTGGTCCCACCCAAGAGCCCATACCCCATACCCTCTACTATGACCCATCCTCCTGCCTCAGCCTAGAGTCTCTTCCCACACGCCAAATTCTTAACCAGAATATTTGACTAACCTGCCCCCCTTGGGGCATCCATCCCATTCTCCACAGATGCCGGATAATAGAGCTTTTACTAACAGATTTATTTAGCGGCGTCGCTTGGCTGCAAAGGACGAAACAGAGCCAATGGGAGCCCCAATGCTCCATGGCCGCGGCGTCGGTACATAAACAACCCAGGGTGGCCAGTTAAAATGTTTCTGAAAGTGTTTCCACAGTACACTTTCAGAAACATTGCTCTATATCATGCACAAAGCTGGAGTAGGCAAAAAGCAGGCTTGTGCTACTGTGACACCACATCTCTTGCCACTATCATTACTCTTAAATTCTATATAATCATATTGATTTCATATCTATCAATGCCTACCAGACTTTTCCAACAGGACTGCAAAGTTTAGAAAAATATTTGATTCAATAACAGAAAGAAAGAAAAAAACCTTTTCCTTCAGAAGCAGTAACCTGAAACTCATTCAAGTAGCTTTGTACTTTTCCAGGATAGTGACAGGGATGCCATTTGACAACAGGTACATTATTTACCTATATTTGCCTTAAGTTTCTTTTATGAAACATCTATTCCAACAACATTATGTGGCATTCCATTGTGTTTCCTAAGAAGAAGATCTTCCTGTTCCTGGCCTTGCGTAGAAAACACTCTCCATCCTTGTTAGTGAAGCAAGTCATGTCCTAGGACCTGTGTATTTGTTTTAAGCACTGTATTCCATTTGTTAGCTTCAGTTGTTGCCTACAAGATTAATCACATACTCCGCGATACTGCTCTACTGTGCTAAGCTTTGACCCCCTTTAAAGTTAGTCTCTGGACATAATGTTCAGGAATTTAAGTTCCAGAAAATCTCAGGGACTTAAACATTCACCATCCTTCCTCTGTTTTATACAGTTCTGAGTGATTTAAAAAGATGGAAAGTTATCATCCATTTCCCGTCAGGGACAGATAACCCTTGTAAAGATGAATGTGCTGCCAGGCTCCTCTAATGTCTCCAAATGTATCATTTTAAAATTTCATAAGATTTTTTCCCACTAAGCAGAATAATGCCTATAGTGCTTTCTCTTGTACATTGCAAGCCAAAAAAATCTTAGAAAACGCTAATGCCAAGGATACATTTACCATTTCCAATGTTAGGACTTCACACTAGAGTGCTTCAGTCACAGAACTCAAATAAGTTATCTTCATGCCAAGTCAGTGCCACATCATTCCTTTAAAACTATATTTTTCTGCTATGTTAGACTACCCTACAATAAGCTAGCTATACATGGGAAGGTCAGGACACTAATGGAACTTGTGCTATTCAGTCATAACTCAATGCTTATGGTGCTGGCAAGAGAGCTCTTTGTTCTGCATGTATTTCCAACTGGCCATACCTAACAAGAGCTACACAGTGCCCTGTCCTCGGAAGTTCAGCTCTTAAAGGCACAGTTCCCAATCCCACATTTTCCCTTATAAGCCAAAACTTAACAATTAAAAAACCAATATAACACAATTCAAATACTTATTTCCCATTTAATGACTAAACTTGCTAACAATATTCAATTAGTCTTTGGGGTCCCCTGTCCTACCTGCAAGGCTTCCTTATAACATCAGTGCTCCAGTTGTGGTGTTGATCCATTACTGGACAGAAACGGTAGAACTGTCAATAATAATGTAGAAAAGGGAGTAGTGTTTCTGTTCTATATTTGGAGAAAAACAGATAATGCAGTCATAGTGTATAACACACTTTTCATTCCAGTAGTATCTCTAGAGGATGTTAAATAGCAGATACTAAAGCTAGACATTTTGAAAATCAGTAGATAACTTATATCCAAGAGTTTCATTATGAATATTGATTTTCAATACATTTTGTTACACTAGACAAGATCCAGGAGAAGGGAATAAAGTTAATATTGTGACAATATTTTAAAAGAGTAAACAGGATTGTGTAGGGGTATAGAACAGCTGCCATATGGGAAGAGACTAATATGACTGGAATGTTTCAGCTTGGAAAAGAGATAATTAAGGGGGGGGGGTATGATAGAGGTCTACAAAATCATGACTGGTGTAGAGAAAGTGAATAAAGAAGAGTTTTTACTCCTTCCCATAAAATGAAATCAATAGGCAGCAGGGTTTAAAACAAACAAAAGGAAATATTTCTTCCCACAGCATACAGAAAACCTGTGGAACTCTTTGCCAGGGTATGTTATGAAGGCCAAGACTATAACAGGGTTAAAATGCCTAGCTAAATATATTCATGGAGAATAGGTATATCAATGGCTATTAGCAAGGATGGGCAGTGATGGTGCCCCTACAGGGGATGGATCACTTAATGATTACCTGATCTGTTCATTCCTGAGAGGGCACCTGGCATTGGCTATTCTCAGAAGACAAAATACTGGCCTAGATAGACTTTTGATCTGACTCAGTATGGCTGTTCTTATGTTCTAACTCAAGTAGTTATAGCCCCATCAGCCTAATGTTGATCCTAGGCAAGATAGTGGAGTGGACAATACAAGATTTAATTAATAAAGAAATAAAGGAGGGTGATGTAATTAATGCCATTCAACAGGGGATTATGGAAAAAAGATCCTGACAAACTAATCTGATTTTTTATAAGATTGTGTTTGGTTGAAAAAAAAATAACAGTGTTGATGTAATATATTTAGGCTTCTGAGAGCATTGGACGTAGTATCACATGCCATTTTGCTAAAAAAAAATCTGTAAGTATACAAAAATTAACACGTCACACATTAAGGCTACATCTAGACTGCAGGCTTCTTTCAGAAGAAGCTTTTTATGGAAGAGATCTTCTGAAAAAAACTTTTTGTGAAAGAGCGCGTCCACACACAAAAGTGCGTAGAAAAAGCAATGAGCTTTTGCAAAAGAGAGCGTCCAGATTGATTGGATGCTCTCTTGCATAAAGGCCACCCGGAACCAGTTCAGGCAGGGCTTTAGGTCATCATTGCTTCTGAGTGCTGGTGCTGGAGCCTTGCAGAGACACGCGCTTAAAGGGACCCGCCCCGGACAGCCATTTCTTTGCTTCTGCTCCATGCTTGCTACCTCTTTGAGGTACAGCAAAGCTCTCTCAGTGCCTGCTGTGGTTGCCCTGGTTTTTTTTTGGACACCACAGCTTTTTCCTTTCAGCCATGGAGCCGGAGCTGCCCCTGGGCATGCGATGGCCCCACACAGCCATGCTGCAGTTTTTGCAGCACTTTCTGCAAGCTGCCTTGGGGACCCTCTCCATGGCTGTGGCTGCTCAACTCTGGCAACTGCACCCCACTGTGGAGAGGGCGTTTTTGGAGTCTCAACACCAGTTTGGGCTGGTGGGACCAACTGCTCCTGGAGCGGTGGGATGACCAGCAGTGGCTTCAAAACTTCCACTTGCGGAAGGCCACCTTTTGGAGCTATGTGCCTGGCTCACCCCCGCCCTCTGGAGATGTGACACACACCTGCAGTCCACCATCCTCCTGGAGAAGCGGGTCGCAATAGCCCTCTGGAAGCTCGCCACCCCCAACAGCTACCAGTCGGTGGGCAACCAGTTCGGCATGGGGAAATCCACCATTGGGACCCTCCTCATGGAGGTAAGGCATTCTCGGGTGGCAGTCCCTGCTGGGGGGTGGGGAGAGTATTGGATAAGGGGGACCCTCAGGAAATGGGGGTTGGGGGTAGTGGAGTGGAGGAAGCCCTGTTCCTGGGGGCATGTGCCATCCTGCCCTCACACAGTCCTGCTGCTGGGGGGGGGTGGCCTCATAGGAGGTGGTTCCTGGGGTGTTTGGCGGGGGCAGGGGAGGGGAGCAGGGCGGGCATCTCTGAAGGGCTCAGGCACCCCCCTCTCTCATTCTCTGTTTTGTGTGTTTCTTTGTCTCCTTCTGTCTCGTTCCTGCTGTGGAGGGTCGTCCTTCTGGGAGATCTGGACATGACCATGGCCGGATTTGCTGCCCTGGGGTTCCCGAACTGCGAAGGAGCCATAGATGGGACTCACATCCAGATCCACACACTGGACCATCGAGCGGCCCAGAACATCAATTGAAAGGGTTACTTTTCAATGGTGCTACAGGCCCTGGTTGACCACCAGGGACACTTTACAGACATTTTTGTCGAGTGGTTGGGCAGGGGCACACAATGACCGAGTGTTCAGAAACTCTAGCCTGCACCGCAAACTGGAGGTGGGCACATTTTTCCCCCACCGTGAACTTGCTGTTGGTGATGTACAGATGCCACTGTGCATCGTGGGGGATGCGGCTTACCCTCTGATACCGTGGCTAATGAAGCCATACAACAGCCACCTGGATCCCAGCAGGGACCAATGCAATGCCTACCTGAACCGGGCCCGGATCCAGGTGGACCGTGCATGTTTCCGGTGCCTGCTGGAAAAACTCTAGAGGGCTCAGAGTAGATCCACAAGAACAATTAAAGGATTACAAACATGTCTTATAGACACAGAACTCAAAGAGTTAAATCTGTTTAGCTTAACAAAGAGAGGGGTCAGGCATGTCTTGATTATCGTCTATCAGTACACCTCAATGCAGAACAAATACTTCATAATAGTCGCTTCAGTCCAGCAGAGAAAAGTATAACATGATCCAATGGCTAGATGTTGAA
This sequence comes from Pelochelys cantorii, assembly GCA_032595735.1. Classification (NCBI taxonomy): domain Eukaryota; kingdom Metazoa; phylum Chordata; order Testudines; family Trionychidae; genus Pelochelys; species Pelochelys cantorii. The sequence continues at coordinate 24,021,966 of CM064326.1, forward strand.
ACTAGACAAACTCATACTGGAAATAAGGTATAATTTTTTTCACAGTCAAAGAACTAACCATTGAAAAAGTGACCAACAGTCATGGCAGCTGATTATTTGATGCCTTCTTGGAGAAAATGGCAGACAAAAAGCACCATGTCTTTCTTCATTCTGTGATTTGGAGAACATGTCATCTATTTTTTCATAGTGTATTTCTGTCTTGGGTGACAACCTCATATGACTGCAATCACGTCGTCTTCACCTGCCACTGCTGTTTGCAGACATTGATTCCATCAGAGTCGCATGGCAATATTTGTCATGAAACACTGACAGCTCTCTTGACCCTGAATGTTATTGACATTTTTTTGTTTTGCCTTGTGCATTTCTTCATACATCTGCTAGTCCTCAGTGACTCCAACATTAGTTTCTAACAGTGAAGGTATTCTTGCTCTCAATTTTCTGTTGAGTACAATGTCAGCAAGTGACAATCCAGGCTTCATTTGTGCCATCTGTAATTTAACATTCCTAAACACGGCTCTGAGGCTGACTGAAACCTTTTTCAATAGGCACTTTGTTATTTTTGATTTTATTTTCTACCAGCATTTTGTACCGGGGATAATGAGGACTAGTGGTTACATGTCTAAAATTATAGTTGACTAAACTTCAGTCATTGTCACTCATTAGTAGGTCAGGCATACCTTTAATTGCTGTATCTTCTAGTAAGGCTATCTCAGGGAAGTGAGAATTATAGCTTAGAGCAAGTATATACTTTTTCTTCTAGCCAATACAGATAAGCATACCAGTATATCTGCAGTGTTACAGGAATACATTTTTTCCTGAATTACCAACACAGGCTCTTTTGCTTGCCTCAGTCTGTACTTTTGCCATATCTTGTTCATTGGAGGACCAAGATAAAAGCATCTCTGGCCCTTCTCTGATTTTTCAATACCTAAATACCATTTTTTTTCCTGTACATTTTAGAATTCGGTATCCGAATGCCTTTAAAGCAAATTTCATCTAGGCCCAAGAGAAACCCTTTAAATTGGTAACAGACACTGGAAACATTCCATTCTAGCCACCTAATCCCAATATCCAACAGAATAATTAAGTTTCTCATCCTAACCAGGAGCTTTGGCAGTCTCAGCTCACATTTCATCTGAGACTTGGAAAGCGTCCCTCCTCACCACTCTGCTCTTTTTTTAAAACCAGAAGGACATCCAAACATCTAGCTGTGGATTTTGCTCTACTGCACGTTCCTCACATGTATTTACTTAATTTCTTTTTATTCCTGGTCCAATGCAGTATTCAGTGATTGCTCAGAGTTAAATACCTGCAAGATCTCTCTTTTTTTCTGTGTCCAGTTCCAACTGGCTGTGAATTAGAAGGGTTTCAGTTTCATGACCAAACTCTGTCTGGGAAGCTCATCACAGACCCCAATATCATATAACTTACTTACATTAAGAAAATGAAAACAGGTATAGCATATTTTGTCATTTTCCTGGAAAACAAATGTCTATAAGAGCAATGAAACAATCAAGCCAACTGCTGCTAAATATGCTTTTATACCTCTACATTTAAATAAAGCATAAATGAGACCTGAAAGGGGTGGAGGGAACCTATTATGTATTAATACTAGGAGCAGGCTCAGCTTGAAGTGGTGTACTAACTCCAAAAATCAGTGAAAGGTTTGACAGGGAAAAAGGTATTACAGGTTGAGCCTCTCTAGTCCAGCACTCTCTGGTCCGGCAACATCCATGGTCTGGAATGATTTTAGTTAGCTGGATATCCATTTATCTTGGGTGAGGCCAAGTTTCACGCAGAACCATAAAGTTTGTTTATAGCCACTAGTCCCAGCTCTCAGTGTTATTTAGCTCTAATTTATCCCTAAATGTCTTCTCTGAGCCCAGTAAACCATGGAAGTGGTGGCAATGCTGCTAGATAATATTGACATACTGTGGTTCAGCAAATTCTCTGGTCTGGCATCAGTCAGGTCCCAAGGGTGCTGAACTAGAGAGGTTCAACCTGTAGTATCATAGCTTGATACTAAAAGGGCAGAACTGAAAGCATATGTCTAAACATGAACACTGTTCCCACATAGCTGTGTTCCCACATAGAGAACACTGTTCTCAAAAACAGTTTGCAGTCCTTTAATTTATATCTAAAAAATTAAGTCTCAGCAAGGTAGGGGAAGTGAGAAAAAGTGCTTGTGATCTAATTTTTTGGTCGCTCTACACAAAAACAAAATTTCCCAGATACCTCCCTTGCTGTAGAAGGCAAGATCTGGTAAGCTCACTTGCAATCACAAAACCGAACAACTGCGTCAAACAGTGCACTGCAGATTCATCTTCAAATCACACTGCATGCCAGTAATTGCTGTACTAATGATAGGTTTTTGGAAGACGATTAATTAAAGTCTACAGCACACTTTGAACATATTTTTCTCCTTCTTGTGGCTCTTCAAATCTAATTCCTCTCAAGGTTTCCCCACATATTCACCTCTTCATTAAAGAGTTCAAACCTCTACAGACTGCAAAGGTTCCCCTATCTCCATGCCATTCAATAGGTTTTGGGTGAGATGCTTTATTGATAGGTTAAATATACAGTGCTGTAATGGGGACGGCTTACCTCTTGAGTGACTTCTAGTGGCAGGGTGTGGCACTGCAGTCCTTTTCTGCTCTGGTGTCCCCAACTAGTGCTGGGATCAGGGGAAAAGAGAGGGAGCCAAATCACGAAAGCCTAAATGAACCCCTTTAGGAGTAGAATCGAATAAATTATCGCTCACTATTTTATTCAGTTCCATCTCTGGGTCTTTTAAATTCAGCCCTTGTTCGGGTTCTAAAATAAGCCCTCTTCCCTTCTTGGGGTTTGCCCCAACATGACTGCTAGGCGAACTCAGGCCCACCCAACTAGTCATTTAGGGTATGTCTACACTAGCCCCGTAGTTCGAACTGGGGTGGCTAATGTAGGCATTCGAACTTGCAAATGAAGCCCGGGATTTAAATATCCCGGGCTTCATTTGCATGTTCCCAGGTGGGCGCCATTTTTAAATGCCCCGTAGTTCGAACTGACTGCCCGCGGCTACACGTGACAGTCAGAAGTTAATCCGAACTAAATCCTTAGTTCGGATTAACTGTTATACCTCATTGCAGGAGGAGTAATAGTTAATCCGAACTAAGGATTTAGTTTGGATTAATTTCTAACTGACACGTGTAGCCGTGGGCAGTCAGTTCGAACTACGGGGCATTTAAAAATGGTGCCTGCCCGGGAACATGCAAATGAAGCCCGGGATATTTAAATCCCGGGCTTCATTTGCAAGTTCGAATGCCTACATTAGCCACCCTAGTTCGAACTAGGGGGCTAGTGTAGACATACCCTTACAAAGTAAGGCAGTTCATCAGTCTGCAGCACAACTTCCCCTCATTTACAACTCTTAGAATGGGCAGCAGTAAACTGAACAAGGCCATCCCAACAGAATCTGGCATCTGGCACTGGGATTCTATTAAGGAGAAGTGCAGTAGGAAAACCTATCAATTATGTTTTTAACTGCCACTTACTCTTTTTAACCTCTCAGATCAGTTATTTATAATTGTTACAAGTGCTTTAGTTAGGGATGAAAAGACAGCCACTTTGTAGAACACAAAGCTACTAGCAGTAACAGTGTGACCTAGCAGACAGAAGCACTAAAGTGACCTTGTAAAACCTGGTTTCACTTCCTATCTCTGTTGCTAGTTTCTTGGGTCACTAATCTTGGCTAAACCTCATACTAGCAACATAGAACAGCCATACTGGGTCAGACCAAAGGTCCATCCAGCCCAGTATCCTGTCTTCTGACAGTGGCCAATGCCAGATGCCCCAGAGGGAGTGAACAGAACAGAGAATCGTCAAGTGATCCCTCTCCTGTCACCCATTCCCAGCCTCTGGCAAACAGAGGCTAGGGACACCATTCCTACTCATCCTGGCTAATAAGTGTTACCTAATTTCACTGGAGACCAGCTCAGGGTTACGCTCATATAGGTTTATTCAATGCCACTGTTGGATCAAGCGAAAAGGGAATGGAACTCCTTTACACACCCACAGACATCCATACACTCATACAATCATGCACGTGACGGGTTGCATAGAGAGAGCAGAAGAAGCCAAGGATGCTGGGTCTGGTGTGTCTGCCTGCCTGCAGTCACCAATCCGGGCCAGCAGATTGATCGTATGACCCATGGTCTTCCCTTTATTGAGCTGGGCGGCCCTTGACACATACACAGAGTTCTTTTTCTGTGTCCATCACCAAGAGGCCCACCCAGACCTCATTTTCCTCATGCATATTAATTCCTTCTTCTCATCTCCACTGAACCTCCATTTCTTGTCTCTTTCATGTGCAAGCAAAGATTATAACAGACCCCACCTAGCCCCTGGCTCCTTTCTGTAGCCTCATGGCTCCTCTCCACAAAGGCTCAGACATTACTTTATTCACACCATTTACATGGTGTGAATAAAGGAAAATAAGAACAACCCAGGAAACTATAGACCAGTCAGTTTAACTTCTGTGCCAGGAAAGATAATGGAGCAAGTAATTAAGGAAATCATCTGCAAATACCTGGAAGATAATAAGGTGATAGGGAACAGCCAGCATGGATTTGTAAAGAACAAATCATGTCAAATCAATCTGATAGCTTTCTTTGATAGGATAATGAGTCTTGTGGATAAGGGAGAAACAGCGGATGTGGTATACCTAGACTTTAGCAAGGCATTTGATACGGTCTCGCATGATATTCTTATCAATAAACTAAGCAAATACAACTTAGATGGGGCTACTATAAGGTGGGTGCATAACTGGCTGGATAACCATTCTCAGAGAGTAGTTATTAATGGTTCACAATCCTGCTGGAAAGGTATAACAAGTGGGATTCCTCAGGGGTCTGTTTTGGGACCGGTTCTGTTCAATATCTTCATCAACGATTTAGATATCGGCATAGAGTTCGCTTATTAAGTTTGCAGATGATACCAAGCTGGGAGGGGTTGCAACTGCTCTGGAGGATAGGGTCAAAATTCAAAATGATCTGGACAAATTGGAGAAATGATCTGAGGTAAACAGGATGAAGTTTAATAAGGACAAATGCAAAGTGCTCCACTTAGGAAGGAACAATCAGTTTCACACATACAGAATGGGAAGCGACTGTCTAGGAAGGAGTACAGCAGAAAGGGATCTAGGGGTTATAGTGGACCACAAGCTAAATATGAGTCAACAGTGTGATGCTGTTGCAAAAAAAGCAAACATGATTCTGGGATGCATAAACAGGTGTGTTGTGAGCAAGACACGAGAAGTCATTCTTCCGCTGTACTCTGCGCTGATTAGGCCTCATTTGGAGTATTGTGTCTAGTTCTGGGCACCACATTTCAAGAAAGATGTAGAGAAATTGGAGAAGGCCCAGAGAAGAGCAACAAGAATGATTAAAGGTCTAGAGAACATGACGTATGAAAAAAGACTGAAAGAATTGGGCTTGTTTAGTTTGGAAGAGAGAAGACTGAGAGGGGACATGATAGCGGTTTTCAGGTATCTAAAAGGGTGTCACAAGGAGGAGGGCGAAAAATTGTTCTTCCTGGCTTCTGAGGATTGAACAAGAAGAAATGGGCTTAAACTGCAGCAAGGGAGGTTTAGGTTGGACATTAGGAAAAAGTTCCTAACTGTCGGGGTGGTTAAACACTGGAATAAATTGCCTAGGAAGATTGTGGAATCTCCATCTCTGGAGATATTTAAGAGTAGGTTAGATAAATGTCTATCAGGGATGGTCTAGACAGTATTGGATCCTGCCATGAGGCAGGGGACTGGACTCGATGACCTCTCAGGGTTCCTTCCAGTCCTAGTATTCTATGAGTCTATGATTCTATGACATATTCACACCACTTACACACACCCACACACTCGGGGCACATGATAGACTATTTCAGAGCTTAACGATTGTACAAGCAATAGCTGGAAGCTGCAAAGCTTGCAAAAAGTTGCAGAACTTGAAACATTACATGAAAGTTACATGGCTTACATCAGAAACTGACATAACTTAGAACAACTGAGAGTTACTTGGCTTTCGACAGCAGAGAGCCACATGACTTGCAATGGCTGAAACTGACATGACTTATAATACAAAAAATTACATGTTTTTTATTCACATTATACTGGACGGGGCAGAAATTTTACACAACAATAAGTATTGACGGATCTAACTACCATGAATTTATCTAGTTCTTTTTTGAACCCTGTTAAAGTCCTCATCTTCACAACATCCTCTGGCAAAGAGTTCCACAGGTTGACTATGCACTGAGTAAAGAAAATACTTCCTTTTGTTTGTTTTAAACCTGCTATCTATTAATTTCATTCGGTGACACCTAGTTCTTATGTTATGGGAGCAAATAAATAACTTTTTCTTATTCACTTTCTCCATCCCTGTCATGATTTTATAGACCTCCATTGTATTCCCCTCTTAGTGTCCTCTTTTCTAAGACGAAAAGTCACAGTTTTAGTAATCTATCTTCATATGGTACTCATTCCAAACCCCTAATAATTTATGTTGTCCTTTTCTGAATCTTTTCCGATGCCAAAAGGGAAGAAGGACAATCCAGGGAACTACAGATCAGTCAGCCTTACCTCAGTCCCTGAAAAAATCATGGAGTGGATCCTCAAGGAATCCATTTTGAAGCACTTGGCAGAGGGGAAAGTGATCAGGAATACTCAACATGGATTGATCAAGGGCAAGCAATGCCTGACCAATGTGATTACCTTCTATGATGAGGTAACTAGCTATGTGGATATGGGAAAGTCAGTGGATATGATGTACCTTGACTTTATCAAAGCTTTTGATATGGTCTCCCACAATATTCTTGCCAGTAAGTTAAGGAAATATGGATTGAATATATGGACTGTAAGGTGGATAGAAAGCTGGCTAGACTGTCAGGCCCAATGGGTAGTGATCAATGGCTTGATGTCTGGTTGGCAGTCGGTTTCAAGTGGAGTGCCCCAAAGATTGGTTTTGTTCAACATCTTTATTAATGACCTGGGGATGGACTGCACCCTCAGCAAGTTTGTGGATGACACTAAGCTAGGGGGAGAGGTACATACGCTGGAGGGCAGGGATAGGGTCCAGAGTGACATAGACAAATTGGAGGATTGGGCCAAAAGAAATCTGATGAGGTTCAGCAAGGACAAGTGCAGTGTCCTGGGGATTACAGTGGATAAGAAGCTGGATATGAGTCAACAGTGTGCCCTTGTAGCCAAGAAGGCTAATGGCATATTAGGGTGCCTTAGGAGGAGCATTTCCAGCAGATCTAGAGAAGTGATCATTCCTCTTTATTCGACACTGATGAGGCCACATCTGGACTATTGCATCCAGTTCTGAGCCCCCCACTATAGAAAGGATGTGGATGCATTGGAGAGGGTCCAGCGGAGGGCAACCAAAATGATTAGGGGGTTGGAGCACATGACCTATGAGGAGAGGCTGAGGGATTTGGGCTTATTTAGTCTGCAGAAGAGAGGGGGGATTTGATAGCAGACTTCAGCTTCCTGAAGGGAGGTTCCAAAGAGGATGGAGAAAGGCTGTTCTCAGTAGTGATGGATGACAGAACAAGGAGCAAAGGTCTCAGGTTACAGTGGGGGAGGTCTAGGTTGAATATTAGGAAAAACTATTCCACTGGGAGGGTGGTGATGCACTGGAATGGGTTAGCTAGGGAGGTGGTGTAATCTCTATCCCTCGAGGTTTTAAAGTCCCAGCTTGACAAAGTCCTGGCTAGATGATTTAGTTGGGGTTGGTCCTGCATTGGGCAGAGGGCTGGATTCAATGACCTCCTGAGGTCTCTTCCAACCCTATGATTCTATTTTTCAATATAACTTTTTTTTTAATGGGACGACCACATCTATACTCAGTATTCAAGATGTGGGTGTATCATGGATTTATATAGAAGCAGTAAGATATTCTCTGTCTTATTCTCTATCCCTTTTTTATCCCCTTTTCCTTGGAAAAACTAAAGTACATTCTGTCTTGCAGGAGAGAAATGAGGAAGAGGGGTCCCCCACCATTGACTGGACAGAAAAAAAAAATCGGATCTGACTTTTTTGCAGAGGAGGCAAGAAAAGGTGAAATTTTGATGAGAGCAGCATCCAGAACAACAAAGCATGCTCAGAACGCCTGAAGGTCTTTTTGTAAAAGGGTAGAGATCTTTTTACAAGACACTGAGGAACAGTACAACGAAACAGGCATCAGTAGCCATGTGGAAAAGAAAAGAAATAGGAGTTGATATTTAAGGAGTGATCAAGGATGTAGGATGAGAGAGGAAAGGCCCTGGGATTTGGACAGGAGAAACCGGAGAGGATCCAAAAAGGAGCTGCAATAGAGAAAACTGGAGCCTCAGCTCCAATCTGCCTCTAGAGTCACATAGCTAGTGTGGAAGCAGGGAATAGAAAAAGGGATTTGTATGCAGCCCTCTTAGTCTTGTTAGCAAGAGAGCAAGAGTCAGGCTAATTCTGACTCTTGACAATGCGAGAGCTGTAATAAAACGCTGCTTCGCCTCTCGCCTCGATCTAGGAAATAAGGATGGAACACTGACTCCAGCAAGGACCTTGAGATGAGGTAGCATCTGGGAGGAACTAAGAGATAACTGTTATTTGTTATATGTAATGGGAAGGTATATAAACTGCTTCATAATTGCTTGTATTTCGAAGATCTGCCGGGGGGAGGGAGGGAGGCTTCCCCTCCGTCCAAATCAGGCTTCCCTTGCAATATTGCTCGAATAAACTGCCTCTGGCTACTTGTTGCTTACAAAAGCAGAGTGAAGTCTTGTTTTCTTCCACAATTTGGTGCCGTAACTCGGATGGCAACGCCAGCTGAGACAGCAACAGCGGCTATGGACCGTTCCCCTTTTTGACCCCCAAGGCGCCAAACGAGAGGTAAGAGACCTTTTGAAATCTCTACTGGGGGTCGGAAGAGGACTGGCCGTGGGGTCGTCTGCTTCTTCTGGGCTCACGCCATCTGAACTTATTGAATCTGCAACAAGGTTAGACACAAAGCGGTTCTGGGGAATTTCTTTGCTGCCCCCAGTAAGGTCAGTTAACGCTTTTCTGGGGAATGTGTTTTGCCACCCCCGAGTAGATTAAGTACAGCGGTTCTGGGGAATTTTTGTAGTGCCGCCCCCAAGTAGGGTTAGTTGATGTGGTTTTGTTGATGCGGTTGTGGTGCCGCCCCAAAGATGGGAAAGTTGTATTGAGTCCGGACATAGAGAACTGAGGTTCATGCAGTTCTGGGGAGTTTGTTTGCTGTCTCAGATATGGTTATCATTAAAGAGAGATGCATCTAAATGTGGAAAATGTGGAAAATGAATGAGTATGAATGTAATGAGTGGAGTGTGAATGCCGCTGCCCAGGTCTGAGACTTAAGCTGATTCCAGCAGCCCCAGGACTACCCCACAAGGGAGTTCTGAACGCAAGGTCAGCCAAACCTCGTGACCCAGCGGATAGATGAGAGTGACAACTCTCCTTATTTCATGAGCTGCTGACCAGGTCTGGGACTTAAGCCGCTAGTCAGTGGAACCCCATGACCCAGCAGACCCCTTTCTTTGGAGTGTGCGGAGTTAGTTTCCTACGAGCCACTGAGCGGATAGAGATAAGCCACTGAGCGGACAGGGAGCGGACAGGATACTCCCCGGGTGACTAAAATGGGTGGGGGTCAGTCTAAGCATACCCCCACACCGCCGAAAGGCACTCCTGCGTACTACATGTATGTGCATCATGGTCCAAGGACCTGTAAGCATTTGACAGATTGTCAGAGAAGGATTTAATCAAATGGGGAACTGAAAAAGAGGACTGGGAGTGGGGTACCAACCCCCACTGGGTTCGCTTTGCTTTAATTGACACACTAAAGAAATATTTAGATTTGCAACTTGCACATTAATCATGAAAGTGGTTTGGCCAGAGATAACAAGAAATCTGTGAGTAAAACAACACAGGCAAGTGGGACATCAGCATATTTAAGTAAAAATGCCCCAACATTGATGCCCACAATGATGGGGAAACTAGTAACCCCGCCATTACAATAATAGCCACTTGCCCTGCTACTCATTGGAGCCTGACACCTTAAAAGGCCTCAAGAATTATGAAATTGCATGGAGTCCCATTAATAATTAAAACATTCTGGAACCATGCTGTGGTCCCATAAGAGAAACAGTGACTCCAATCAATGTAACCAGCCTTCAAGTCACAACATAGAACAAATACACACGAACAGCAATGGGGAATACACGGCCTTGGGCCGCCCCTCATTCACACATAATTATTTTGCTTATTGTAACAACTCAGACACTACGAGGACAAAGAATACACAGTCCTCTGTGTTAAAGTTTGTATGGAATATTGTGAGGAAAGAAGCTAAACACTAACATCAGGCCATTGAAGTTGGACCTACTGACTCCCACTGGGTCTTACCACTTAAAACCCAAACAAATGTAACCCCTGAGGCATGGCAATCATTTGTTAAACAATAGCCATCGCTGACTTGCCCTCATTTAGATATTATTAACCAGGTCCTCAAGGACAAAATAGAGCCTCCCAATTGTGCTTCATGCCACGAACAGACCCCTGTCCCAGAACCAGGGCTGGTAATGATATAGACCAGCAGTGCGCCAGATTGTCAAATCGAATTGGCAAGCACCTGATTCGGCAACAACGGGGCTTAGCAGATACCATCGCAGGCTGGTTTGGGCCTGGAAACTCTGTCAGTAATATCTAATGCCTGTGGAGGCCTAAACAGCAGCCAAGCCAACTGATTGATCCTAAGTAGCTTAAAGGATCTGTCCAGCTCTGTGTCCACTTCATTAGACATAACCAGATATTTGGACCAGAGACTAACTGGATTGTTAATTAATGAAACTAAATTAAAGGAATTAGAAACCCAGTGTTGGAGAATAGGGCAAGCTTTAGCCACCACTACCCAGGGGATTGTAACAGACCTGTTGGATGGCCGGGTTCATCCAGGCCTTATGGAGGTGGTGAGTCCCCATCTGCCTCATGCCAAGTATCCATGAGGACCCAGAGGCCCATCTAGACCGGCCATAGTATAACCTTTTGTCTTTTGGCCCCTCTGGGTATTCCCCACTTACAGCAGGCAAGAGCATATAGTTAGAGTCGAGGACATCGCAAATTCTGAAGGTGTGGGCCTCTCTGTACCCCAGGGACTGTTGCACCCACTCTGATAAGGAAATTTAATGTACCTGCCCATTTAACATCATGACGAATCTGTCTAGGTTTGATATGGTCGTAACAGAGAAACAAATGTACATTGAGCTGGTCCAAATGAATGGTACCTACCCAGACAGACCACTCCACTGAACTAAATGGAAGACCCTGCCCCTCTACATAGCCATCCGTGTGCATAACGGTCCCTCGCCGGGTGATCCTGACCATTGACGGGACGCGGCTCTACCGCACTTTGGCAATGACAAGTAACCTAACATGGGATCCTGAGTGGCATGGCGGAAGTAAGTACCAAGAGGAGGGTCTACTGGCCCTGCAGGCAAAGATTGAGGAGTTGGTGGCCGACACCCAAAGGCGTATCGGGATCGGCCGTCTGAGGTACACACAGATAGGGAAAATCGTAGACCATGCCAAAACACCTTACTCTGAGGCACTCAACCAAGCAGTAGAGGTCAAATCTATAATCATGGGCAGCGCCTTTACTGGTGACAAAATACCTTGGGGATGGAGTTGGGTAGTGTTCTGCCAAATTATGTGGGGAATTTTGATTTTAACATTTATAATAGTGCTGGTGCTGTACCAGTGCTTCCAAAGTAAATTAAAAACCCTAAAACTATTGTATTTAACCTGGCGGGTTAAAGAACCCTAAAGTCAAGAGGAAGGAACTATAGGGGTAAACTGAGGCAGTCCATGGTATCTTGTTGAGAACTTTCAACTCAAATCCTAAATTTGAGGTCTGGGAAACACACAGACAAACAGCTAAACTTGACCCTGGTTTCCCTGACAAACCACATTCCAACAGGGCCTTATCAGCGTGGCTGGTACCTAACAAACCATGCGGAAGTTTTCACACTATCTTCTTTATTCCTAGAAAATAAGCTTGGATCCAAAGGAGCCAGATGGCTTTTAGCTCAGAGAATAGAGGCTCTTATGTCCATCAGTGAAAGACCGCTCTAGCCTCGCGCTGGAAAGGCCCTTACCAATTTCTGCTAACCACCAACACCACTGTGAAGTCCCAAGAACTGAATGTCTGGACCCATGCTTCTCACTGCAAAAAGACCCCTCCACCTCAAAATGATTCTACCCCGACTGTTGATAAGCCTATCTCTCCTTCTGGTCCTGCTTTTCCTCCTGCAAGACAAGAAGAGACGAGTGCAAGGCTAGTAACCTCTCCCTTGTCCACTGACAGCATTACCATGCATTAGATATCTGCCAGAAGAACCAAAATATTACAGGGTGACATGCTAGTAACCTCTCCCCTGCATGATGCTGAACCACGACTGTTTCAGGAAAAAAGAAGAAAAGTTGGCTCCGCTGATACCGCCAAAGCCCAGAGATTTCTGATTACAAAAGACATTAAAGGACTGGCCCTGGTGAAAGAGGCGAAGTATTGTATATTGGCAAGGAGAAACTTGTGGGAGTGGTTTGGGTTTCTTCCAGGGTCCGGGCTCTGTGCTTACGGACAGGTACCATCAGCATGTACTGCCCTCTCTAATTGGCTTTTAAATGCAATTAACCCTTAGGTTCCAAATACCCTTTAATTGGATTACCTTATTACCCGACCAATTCCAAAATCTGCTTTCACTCCTACCAGAGGTCAAGAAAATCTCTGAATTACAAGATCAAATTCATGTACCCCAAAATACATATCAAATTGAGAAACATGCTTTCGATACAGTCTATAGAATATCTCTCTTGTGAACTAATTATAATATATTGTGTTATGTTACTATGATTATGAAACAGCCCCATCATAGAATTATATTGGGATATGAATGATTTTATTGCTTTTGCTTATTTTAGGCATATGTTATTGTTGGTGTAAAAGGTGTAATAATAGAAATAGCTTTTATGTTCATACTAATTATGTATTGTCGTTATAACCAACCAAAATTTGTAGGGAAGATCCCTTTGATCTGGAAACAGAAATACAATGCCTAATGAAAATAGAGGTTAGTTGTGTTAAAAGCACAAAAGGGGGGAGTGTGGAAGCAGGGAATAGAAAAAGGGATTTCTATGAAACCATCTTTGTCTTGTTAGCAAGAAAGCAAGAGTCAGGCTAATTCTGACTCTTGACAACACGAGAGCTGTAATAAAATGCTGCTTCGCCTCTCGCCTCGCTCTAGGAGATAAGGATGGAATGCTGACTCCAGCAAGGACCTTGAGATGAGGTAGCATCTGGGAGGAACTAAGAGATAACTGTTATTTGTTATATGTAATGGGAAGGTATATAAACTGCTTCATAATTGCTTGTATTTCGAAGATCTGCCGGGGGGGGGAGGCTTCCCCTCCGTCCAAATCAGGCTTCCCTTGCAATATTGCTCGAATAAACTGCCTCTGGCTACTTGTTACTTACAAACGCAGAGTGAAGGCTTGTTTCTTTCACACTAGACTAGAGCCAAAGTGGTCCACAAGAGTGTAGTGAACCAATCGCAAAGATCATATTGCAGAGTTGGAGCTGTCCAGTAGCTGCATGGCCTGTTACCAGTACCCTGACTTTTCCTCAAGAAATATGTCTAAATGGGGCCTAGTTCCAGACAGCAAGGGCCTGTAAATCCTTGTGACACTCTGTACTTCAAAATAGCCCCCTAGAACACCCATATTCAACACTGTCATGCGATGAGATGTTTTGGACAATGCACACCTTGTGAGGTATCATTAAAGAAGTCTTGCTCTCTTGAACATTAATATCCTCTTGAATCGTATGTACTATGCTTGTGTGTGATGTTATGAAGCACTGCTATATATATTTGTTTTTGAAATATTTCTAAGAGGGAGACACTCACAACTACCCTTTCAGCAGCAGCGAACTGACAAGTCAGGCACTGATGTCCAATCCACTCTCCCACTAGCCATCCCAGAGTCTCCTCACAGGGCATGTACAAGATGGAGGTGGCCTAACTCTTGCAACATGAAAAGGATCTTTCTAGAACGAAACTGGGAAAAAAAGCACTGTGACATCACCACTTGGCCTCTCTTCTCCCCATCTCAACACCTGCAGAATCATTTGGAAGATAAAGATATTGAACTGGGGAGATTGGCCCCAAGCTGAGAAGGCAATTCAGCCTGTGTATTAAGAAATGTAAACCATCTGTACCATCCAGTGGGGTGAGAAAAGTTGTTCAATCCAAATTTTGCTTGGTCTGTTAAGTTACAATTTAAATTGTGAATCTTGTTTTTTATGTAGCCAAATTTGATCTCTGTGCCTAACACTTATAATCACTTATAATCTCTCTTTTTATAATTAATAAACTTATTTTAATGATTCATCCTTTGTCTAAAGTGCTTGAGGAATTAGCTCAGATAATGAAGGCTGGTGCATATCCACTTTCCTTTGATGAGGAGGTGAATAAAATGAATTTGCACTGTTCAGTAAGATGGTACATCTCAGGAGTGCAAGGCTGGGGAGATTTGCTAGTTTCTCTCTAATTCACGAGTGGCTTACAGAGCATTCATGCAATCTAGCTGGTTGTGTCCATGCATCTTATTGGTGAGTAATACTGTAACAGTGCCGGGAGAGGTTTGTTGTGATTGTTGCTGGCAAAGCATTGAGAGAGAGCCCGAGATGAAGAATTCAGGGGGCAGAGCTATCCTGCAGTCCCAGGTTGTTTTCTGAGGATCCCATCACAATCCTTTCCTTTTAAGAAAGGAGAATTTTTTTCTCAGCAACACAATATAGAGTCTGATATCCACCTTGCTATAAAATGAAGACATAAGGGCTTCTTGCATCAAGTAAGTTATGTTAAGAAGTAAATTGCAGAACTAAAATGTTTGCTCAATATAGCTGCAGTCATTATTTTTTTCTGTATAAAATAAGCATACTAAAAATATCAGACTTAAAAAATAATGGTTGGATGATTTTTGTAAAGGATTTCTGAGTATAAATTATATAACTGAGCATTTCACTCTACAATAAATAATTTGAATTTTAGCAAGAATTTTAATGGACCTTTTGGATCTTAGCCTGTGAGTTCATCTACCAAGTTGCTAAGGCAACCAATGATTATTGCTCTTGGGCAAAATTTATAGAATTGTTAATCAATCTTAATCTGGATCTTTGGCATCTATGGTTATGTTTCCTAAGGCAATTACAATGCTTTAGGAAAATATGTTAAAAATCTTTACATTCCAAATTAACCAATCACAGGACAGAATACTCTATTCGAAACAGATTCTCCCCAAAATTTCAAAGTCTGAGAAGCCCCTAATATAGCTGCCTTTCTTAACGTGTGGAGTCCTCTGACACTTTTGGGAAAGATTTATCTGATCCAAGGTTGCCACTGCCGCTCTGTATTTAAATGTGGGTTTGGAGGGAGAGGGGGTTGATTGGTCATGGGAGAGCTGACAATGGACTTCAGATTTATATTTGATAGCTAAATGCCTAGTACACTTTTTAGTGGTATATCAAGTTTAATGACCACGGAGGCTATGTGATGTGTAGTAACTGAAGCATGGGCCTGGAAGCCAGGAACTAATGCAACCTTGGCTTTTACATGGTTTACTTCTGTGATGTTGTGCACATCACTTAATCTTTCTTTGCCTGTCCCAACCCCCCGCTTCAGTTAGAGACTGGGAGGAGGGAAATTAGATATCCCTATCTCAAGGATATTGTGGGGATTAGCTAGTTTGAAATCTGTGTCTTCAAAGGCACTTTATTATCTCTAAATATTATCACTAGCCCTTGACAGAGGAAGTTCAATTCATCTTATTTCTATAGTGGGCCAAAGAATAAAATTTCCCTAGTTACTCTTAGGGATGTTAAAATGTGTTTATTTAGGTAAAGGTGTAACTGCTGAAAATGTCAATGATTATACATTTACACACTGGGAGACATTGGGGGGGGGGAATGTAACCATGCACGTTAACTAATGAGCCCAGGGTCATTGGTTAACTGTGTACATGTTTACATTTTACATCCCTAGTTTACACTTTTACATCCCATGTACGTCCCCATGTTTACACTTTAACATCCCTAGTTACTCAAAGGAAGAAATCCACTGTTATTACTTGCTCAACCAGGATTAGGTGTCTGAATAAAGGTTTACAGCATTGGCCCCTACCTGTATTCTTCTGACCATAAACTGATTTTTTCATATGATTTTAAGATGCCATCCCCTTATAGCACAGGGCTGTGATATTCGAAGAAGCTTGACAAAATTAGGAACCAATCTCAAAGGCTCCCTTTGACAATTCTAACCATTGTGGACAAAACCAAGTACAAGTTTGTTTCCAAACCAAACCAGAGTGCTTTTGCCCAACTTTTGTTACTTAGCGAAGCATATTCACTTCCTTGGCTTATTCGTTAACAGCCCCTCCCCTTTCCTCCCCCGCCCCCCCCCACACTCTTACAGTGTTCTCTCTTCACTTTGTATTGTTCAACCAAATAAATATAAAATTTTACTTGAAAAACCCAATTTCCAAAAAAGAACAATGACCTGTTGCCCAGTTTTAGAATACTTATCAATTTCCAGTTACTGCCTTTAGGGTTGACAGGTTCTTTATCCCAGGATGAGGCCCAGTATTTAATTATTCCATCATTGGGAGCTCTGATGTGCACAGTTGCAACACAGACACTATAGGAACTCTTGTATATTTACAAAAATATATAGTTTATTAATACATTTAGCACCATCACAAACACCCAAGCTTCACAACATAGATAGGGAATGTACTCCATATTTCCATTCCATACACAGACACCATTCCTTCTAGAACTACCTGAGGTGTTAGCCATCATCTTCCTCATCACCTGCACCTTCCCCATCATCACCAATTGCCATCAATCTGGCACCTCCCAAGGACCACATCTTCTTCTCCTACCACCCCTAGGCTGGTATGTTATAATATGTAATGCTGACATTGCTATGTTTGATACATATTCAGTAGGGGATGGTTCCTTTTCTCCTTATTTGTATGTTCTCATCTTACTAATGGTGAAGTGTCTTTTCTCCTGTAGGTTAGTATAACATTGATTTGAACTTATTATCATATATGTCAATTCATTACCATGGGCCATTTGTGGTTATCAATCACATTTGTTATTTCCATCCTATCCCAGTTATTTAGTCTGGTCTTAACTGGTTATTTCAGATTTTTCCAAGTAATGGAACCTCCTTTTTGCTAGGAGATGTGAATGCCAAAACTGTCACTGGATTCAGAAAACAATAAATAAGTTCATTGAGGATAAGTCCATCAATGGCTATTAGCCAAGATGGTCAGGGATGCAACCCCCATGCCTTTGGTGTCCTTAAGTCAGCTAGATGCTGGGACTGGACAATATAGGATGCATGACTTGATAATTACCTTGTTCTGTTCATTTTCTTTGAAGCATCTGGCATTGGTCAGTATCAGAAGGCAGGATACTGGTCTAGGTGGGCCAATTGTCTGAGTCAGTATGGCAATGCTTATGTTCTTATTATGGCATTGACTATTTGCCTATAAATTAAACTACCCCTAATATCCCAATCTATTATTTATAATAATATAAACTATTTATAAACAATATAAACTACTAATATAGCACCACCATATTTAATACATAATACATAAATAATAATTTATATACAAATATGGTGCCTTTCAGAAATACTAAAGGCAAAGTCTTTTCTTGCACCACTTGTAATTAAGGCCTTGCTGCTGCAAAGACTTATGGATTGGCTTTAAATTTACCCAACCTCTGTTGGGTAGTCCCTCTGACTGCAATTTGACCACTTACAGTACATACATTTAAGACTAGACACCAATCTTTCCAGCATTTTACCCTTATATGTGATAGCCAAAAGTACAGAGGATGACATCCACCAAGGGGGAAAGGAATGGAATAGATGAATAAGAATTACCATAAATAAATAATGCTTAGCATCTTCTGTAAGTGAAGCTCAAAATAAGTTTTAAATGGGAGATTAAAGGTAGGAGAGAAGAAGGCAGCACTTGATTAGTGTGCAACATCATATATTTTTCTTCTTGTTTTCTCACTTGCTTTTATATCTTTATATGAGATTTTCTCCCCTAGAGTCCCTAAATGTTTAAATTCTTTATCTAGTCAAGTCTTGGTCTCTCTTCAGTCTATTTTTTATTCACATGCTTATTTCCCCTTTGGGTGTTATCTATTGCTCTCCCTCACACTTTCTAGTGGTTACTCCGTTAAAATGTATTTTCTAAATTTCTTCCGCAAGACACCTGTCTAGCTACTTTAGCTGAAGAAAACATGTGTGGCATTAAAATGAGAAAAAAGCTATGGATATTTTAAAAGACATAAGAATGAGAAAATCAACATCCCTGTTACAAAATAAGAAGCTAGGGCTGTTCCCTGCCTTTGAATCTTCTTGGGCGTGTGACCAGTGCCAAAGTGTTCTGAATTGCTCCTCCCTCCCCACCTATCTCAAAAAGGAAAGTCAAATTGTGCATCCAATGGAAAATTATGACATTCTGGAAAATCTTAGTTTAAATTCATTGAACTCATATACATAATACATCAACCTGGGCTGGATGCTTAAAGAGATACATTTGAAATATAAAAAGGTGCTTTATTCTTTTTTGCAAATCAGTTATACTCATGGTATCCAACAAATCTTTAAAGGAACTTTAACGATAATCTTCAAGTCTTTTTAGCATGACAGCCTAACTTCAAACACTTTTTTCTCAGCTCTTATCTACTCAAAATAAAAGGCATCTAAACAAAACACTGTATGCATAGTCAATTCTCCCGAGCCATAACCATTCTGTTCTTAGCGGAAAAACTGAAATGCTATTAGAAGCTTTTCTGTTTACATCTTCTGCTTAATTAAAAAGGCATATGTTCAGGCCATTTTGTAAAATATTCCAGATAACAGACTATAATGCACCACTGACATTAGGCAAAATGCTCCATTGAGTTAAATCAGGAGTATTGCCTAAAGAGCAACAGCATGACATAACTGATAACATTTACATACACAGTTATAAAAGGTTTGGTATTGCTGCTTTCATTTCTTTTTATTTCATAATTCCTTGTTCCCCCATTCCAAAGAGCTATTCTTTCCCACTGGACAAGGCTTATGTTTTGCATAGAAGATTATTTTCAAATTAAGGTCTCTCTTTCTGCTGAGAGAAATGCCATTCCAACACTGGAGATACAAATTAAATAAGAGTCCAACACAATTCAAATAAGGTTTGTTTAAAGAACATCCAAGTGACCTACAAGCCTAAATACCATTTTTCAAAGTGACTGACAACTTGGAATATGGGAAAGTGTTCAAAAAGCACCTAAATGATTTAAGTGCTTTTAAAAATGTTACCAATAGTGTGATGCCTGTAATTACAACAAAGGAAAATTACTAACAACTAGAAAATCCATGACAATCTTTACCACTAAATCTAATGGTAATTGGGAAAATTCACTGGACAGATGCATGATTAAAAATAGAACTCAATTTTAAACCCAGGCAACTGAGTCTTTTAGAATTGTTGCAATGCACTGTAAATATATATTTAAAGAAACTATTGAATGTAGTCAAAGTACATAGGTTTGCAAAGTGAAGGTAATATTTGAAGGTATTAATTACAGAATTATGATTCAGGTGTGATGGAGATTGTTACAAAGTCTGATTGCAAAAAAAGTCACATCTAGGAAAGAAAACATTCAATAAGGAGGCCATAACTGAGGCTAGAACTGCACTATTAGGATTATTATTACACTCTGTATATATTTTAGCCAAGATTTTCTAAAGTGGGAGTCTAACATGAGACACTTAAAGGGAGTGGTCTTTTCCCCCCAGAGAGTAGGTTATCAGCCATTTGAGAAAGTCAGACCAGACTCCTCCAAAATACCTCAAGGACCTCAAGACCGAAGCATCACGCAACATAGCACACTACTCTGAAAATCTTGGATGGTCATGCTTCACACCTGGCAATACTAAAGTGCTTTCTGAAACTGGTTAAGAAGCATTATCTCCCTTTTACACAGGGAGGAAGTGAAATTACGTGACCTGCTCAAGGTTACACAGCTCATTAACAGAGCCAGGAAAAACCCTCGTTGACTCCCATCCAGACCATGTCCTCTGGGCTATGTCCTGGAAAGAGGTACACAGCAGATGGGTTATATTGGAAAAGTGAAGCACATCTACAGTGATCTGACATTAGCAAATACCAAAACAGATTTAAATCTTAGTGCAAATGGAAGAAGTCCTTTTATTGTTGTTACGGATCTCGCAAACATTTGGCAAATAACTCAACATAGCCTGCCAAGAATGGAATAGTATTATAATATTTATGTGGCATAACTGAATATTTTGTCAAAGTCAATCATATATGATTCATGATTACACTGAGAGAACTTGCTATTCCAGAACACACAGTGCACAACATAGAAACCAAATCCCTCAAATCCAAAGCGGAAAGCTAATCTTCACTGTACATGTAAATAAATCAAGATAAAAAATGTTCCAAACGATCAGGTCTGCTGTTATCAGTTTCTTAAAAATACTCAGTTACCTTGTCAGATGGTAAAATATTAAATTTACAGTCTGTTAAGAACATAAGAATGGCCATACTGGGTCAGACCAAAGGTCCATCGAGCCCAGCATCCCATCTGCCGACGGTGGCCAATGCCAGGTGCCCCAGAGAAGGAGAACAGAAGACAATGATCAAGTGATTTATCTCCTGCCATCCATCTCCTGCCCTTGTTATGAAGGCTAGGGCACCATACTTTATCCCTGGCTAATAGCCATTTATGGACCTAACCTGCAAAAATTTATCAAGCTCTTTTTTAAACCCTAATAGAGTCCTGGCCTTCACAGCCTCCTCGGGCAAGGAGTTCCACAGGTTGACTGTGCGCTGTGTGAAGAAAAATTTCCTTTTATTAGTTTTGAACCTACTACCCATCAATTTCATTTGGTGTCCCCTAGTTCTTGTATTATGGGAAAAGGTAAATAATTTTTCTATAATCACTTTCTCCACACCATTCATGATTTTATATACCTCTATCATATCGCCCCTCAATCGCCTTTTTTCCAAACTGAAAAGTCCCAGTCTCTCTAGCCTCTCCCCATATGGGACCCTTTCCAAGCCCCTAATCATCTTAGTCGCCCTTTTCTGAACCTTTTCTAATGCCAATATATCTTTTTTGAGGTGAGGAGACCACATCTGCACGCAGTACTCGAGATGTGGGCGTACCATAGTTTTATATAGGGGAAGTATGATATCTTTTGTCTTATTATCTATCCCTTTTTTAATAATTCCTAACATCCTATTTGACAACAGACAACATCCTGTTGTCTTGCCATTGTTATTTCTGACAAATTTGCATATGTGGAATTTTTTGTGTTTCTAGGTATGGATTTTGTTTCTACCCAAAAATTTAAAATCAGTGGATATTACTTAGTTCCTCTCACATTTACTCTTTGTACCATCCACATAAAAATCATTCAAAGTAGGGACTACAAAAACAAAGAAAGGAGTTTACACAAAATCTAAAGATAGGTGAGTCAAGCTACTATAGCGTGCATTAAGAATAAAAATTCTTTGTCAGTGAATCAAGAAGGGTAAGCGTAATACTGACAGACCCTGATCATCAGTGAGCCAGATTGAAGCCTCTGGAGCTGAATGCATGATCCTCCACTGCACAAGCTAAAAGCCACATGGTCCTCAGCTAAGGCTGTAGAGCTGACTAATCTCAGTAAGTGGTCTCAGTGCCACTAGATGGGACAGAACACCACACCAGGTGGTGAGTGAGTTACACAAGTATGATATTTAAATTCCAATTTGTTTATTTTATAATTATATAGTAAATCTGATAAAGTATTTTTCAGTAACAGTGTGCTGTAACACTTAAGATTTTTATGTCTGATTTTGTGAGCAAATAGTTTTTAAAGTCAGATGAAACTTGCGGATATGCAAGACAAATCAGACTCCAGATAGTAGTGTAACAAGGTTGAGAGCCACTGGTGGAGTCCAAACCTCAGAAGGGACTTGCACGAACCTTCAAACCCTCCAGAGCTGAAGTCACCCTGACACAGTTCTGACTAGCCCTGTAGATATTCAGAACTATATGGGCTGTTCACCACAGAAACAGATTACCAAAAAGACAGAGTAAGCTTGCAGTCCATGCAAGATTCAAAGAGGTGCTGGAAAGGACGAAGAAAAGGATGAAGAGTGAGATGCTGGATTTTTAGTTTGTGGGAGGTGCTAGAAAAGGGCTGCTTGGGAGAGAGGAAGAATTCCCCCCACACGCACCTCTCTCACTTTTCCCTGTTACTCCCTGCACCTGGCTGGGATTTACCAGGAGGTACTGTGTCACTGAAAGGAGAGGACTGTGGTTGCCTCCTCAGTGTGCACCACAGTGCCTCCAGTAATGGAAAGGAAGAAGTGCAGGGTATCCCCCATGCCTCAGCTAAGTATCCAAACTCATGGAATCTTACCTGAACAAATTCCTATTTCTGGAAAAGAAATGCGTCCAGTAGAGGAGAATTCTACAGTAGACCCATCTAGATATATTAGGAGGAACTGAGCACTGAACTAACTTAGATACATATGGTCATGACTTGATCACATTTATACTATGAAAAAGGAATCAAGCCCAAGTCAGTGATAGGTATACCTGGTGGTTTAAAGGGACCAACTTTCAAAAAACTGAAAACAATCATGAATTAAATCAGCTTGGAGGAAGAATTTAATCAGAAAAATGTGAATGATAATTAGGAAATGGTAAATAGTTTATTAGCCCAAAACATATACAATATTGAAATCAAGGAAATATGCTATATGGATTAAAAAGCTGACCAGGTTTATAGGGGAAATGAAGGCATCTATAAAATGTATTTAATATACACACACACACACACACAAATTGAAGAAAGGGAAAATCAGTAGTAATGCACATAAATCAGAAGACTAAAAATAGCTGAAAATTAATAAGGGAAAAAACCAGAAATTTATGGCCAGCAGAATTAAGGATAATAAGAAGGAGCTTTTTAAAATCTATTAGGAACAAACCATTTCAATAATGGTATTCTTCCATTACTAGATAGAAATGGTAGAATAATAATGCAGAAAAAACAGAAGTGTTCAATAAATATTTCTATTTGGTATTTGGGGGGCAAAAAACAGATGTATTCGTATCATATGATAAAACTCTTCCCAGTCCACCAGTATCTCAGAAGCATTTCAGTAGCTAATACACTTTTTACATTTTAAGTTAGCAGATCCAGATAACTTGTATTTACAAGTTTTACAAAAGCAGGCTGAGGAGCTTGCCAAACCATTCATGCTGATTTTCACTGAGTCATGGAACACCAGTGGAACACCAGTCTTGGAACACCAGTTTTGTGCCCTGTATATTTTTGAAAGGGTCATTGAGATGACCTGAGTAATTATAGACATGTCAGTATGACAGCAGTCTTAAGCAAGACAATAAAGCAGCTAATACAGAAAAACAGATGCTGTCTAATATGATATCTTTGAGTAGATTTAAAAGTTTAATTGATAAAAGGTAATAGTGCTGATGTAATATACTTAGACTTCTCTAAGGTATTTTACTTGGTTACACATGACATTTTGATTAAAAAAACAGGAAGCCATAAAATTAACATGGCACCTATTAAATGCATTAGAAGATGTAATAAGTCACCAAATACCATCAAATAGGGAATCAACATCAAAGAGGTGTGTTTCCAGTGGAGTCCCACAATGGATTCTTGGCCCTACGCTATTTAACATTTTTATTAATGACTTTGAAGAAAACATATCTTCTGGATTGCTTGGCCAACTGGCGCCAATGGAAAATATGCATTTCGATATGGTTAAATGTAAACATATGCATCTAGCAACAATGCATGTAGGCCGCAATTACAGGATGGAGGTGTCTATCCTGGAAAGCAGTCACCCTGAAAAAAAGATTTGTGATTCATAGTGGATAATCAGCAGAACAGGAGTTCCCATAATTATGCTGTAGTAAGAGCTAATGCAATCTATGGATGCACAAAAAGGAAAATTGAATAGGGAGGTTATTTTGCGCCTGTATTTGGCACTTACGTGACAACTGCTGGAATAGTGCCTCCAGTTCTGGTGTTCACAGTTCAAGAAGAAGGTTGATAAATTGGAGAGGATTCAGAGAAGAGCCATAAGTAGTATTTAATGATTATAAAACATGCCTTATAGTGACAGACACAATGAGCTCAATCTATTTAACTTAACAAAGAGAAAGCTGAGGAGTGACTTGATTACAGTCTTTCAGTACCTGCATGAGCAACAAATATTTGTTAATGGACTTTTCAGTCTAGCAGAATAGGATAAACACGATTGAATGGCTAGAAGATGCAACTAGACAAAATCAGATTAGAAAAATAGTTTATACAGGTTGGACCTCCCTGGTCCAGCACTCTCAAAACCTGCCTGGTCCTGGAGGAGGGATTTGGGTGGACCCCAGAAGGTCATACATGTCCCACACCCCACAATCGTTCTCCCAACCCTGGACTGGCCCTGCTGGTGCCCCCCTCCCTTCCCAGCTCTGCCAGCATCTTGCTGCTGGCAGCCCACTGCCCTGCCAGCCCATATGGCTCCCAGCTGCCAGCCCTTCACTGGGACTGTCTGGTAATGGAACCAGAGAGTCCAAGTTGACAGAGGTTCAATCTGTGTTTTTAATAGAGTAATTAACCATTGGAATAACTTTTCAAGACCTGTGGTGGATTTTCAATCACTGACAATTTTTAAAATCAAGACTGGATGTTTTTCTAAAAGATTTGCTCTAGGAATCATTCTAGGGAAAATCTATAGCCTGTTATACAGAAGATCAGACTAGATGGTCCCTTCTAGTCTTGTAATCAATGAATCTATATTCAAGCATCACTAATTTAAATGCCAGAAACACCAGTTCCACTAATAACGTCCATAGCTTTTTAAATAAAATCCATTGCCATTAGATTTAATTATCTTTTGTCACTTTTATAAAGTTTACATTTTACAATAAACACTTCATGCCAAATATTCTAATGATCCCAATGCTAGGAATGCTAGGGAAAAATATAGTTTTAAAGTATTCCCTTCCAAAGTAAGTAGAAAGTCACTTGCAGGAGGTCATACAATAGTCTGAAAGAGATAGCAGAGAGAGCACTGAGCTAAGGTAATGAAGATCTAACAAGTAGATTATGAGGATTCTTTTAAATTCTGGATTTTAACCTCACAAATTCAGTCATATTGATTTTTCTTACTCTGTATAATGAAATATTTCTCATTTCATTAAAATGAGATGTTTTTAATCATTGAATCAAATGCCACTACAGACCCAGAGATGCTGCACGATAATATAGCACGGCCTATGTAATTACATTGTACTTACCCTGCAACTGGCCTTCCTCCGTCATTGCTACCTGCTAGCAGCTTGTTCAGTTAGAGTGCACCAGAATACTAAACCCAGCCACGTACTCAGTAATAAAACAATAAGAAAATAAATTGCCGCTAGACAGCATCATGCAAATTACTTTGGAAAGCCAACCTATTAGAAGCTATAGCTACATTCACCAAGTCAGAGTAACACAAACAAAGAATTAAACCAATGCTATGAAATAATTATCACATTAGTTAAGCAACAGTACATTAATCACGAGTTTATGTTCTGCACCAAACAACCTAATGACTCCTCTTCAGTTCAAAAGAGGAGGATTCTTGGTGCTTTCTTCAATTTATCTGTGATTTCTTTTCAAAATGTGCATATTATGTTTTTATGTCGCAGATGCAGAGGACCAGCACAAACATTATAGAAAAGTTCCTTTACAATTATTGCCTTTCTAAAGGTATTTTAAAACCATACTACAAAACTGAACAGAAAAGCCTATCCCAGATCTAGAATTGTACAGAAAAGTGCAAAATACCTATAAAAAAAATGTAATAGGGAATATCATCTGATAGGGATTTAAGTTGATTTCCATCAGGCCTTATTATTTTATCACTACCAAATTCAATGGACCTTCTCTGTGAGAAAAGGCATTCTGCAGTACTTCAAGTCCTGCAACGTGTTTGGAGAGCACTCAGCACAAAGGAACCCAGATCCAAGATTACAGACTTAAGATTCAACTGCAATATAAATAATCATTGGGAGGTAGGAAGACGTCATACCGAAGAAAGTCTCCAAACAAATTCTGCATAGTCAGTCAGTCAGTCACTGAAGGCTGCAAGTGGGAGGAGCCAAGAAGCAACATCTATTTTAAAAAAACCACCTACTATGCAATACATTCACTGTACCCTCTTCTCTCCTTGGGGAAAGGAGAAAAAGATACATAGCTAGTTAGGGTGATAAATGAACTACAGCAAGGTATTCAGATATTATGGTCATGGAGGTGATATGAGAACCTATTGTCATGAAGAAAGGAATTTTTATTTGATTCTACACATTGGGGAATGGAGACAGAAGGAAGTTATGTGATTTGTCCCAGGACAGAAAGACCTCCTTTAATATATGAAACTGGACTACTGTGTCCACGTGTGTCAGGACTGGATCTGGCATAACTTATTGAAGACAAGGAGAAGCTCTATTCAACACAGTTTCAGCAGGATTTAAAACAGCTGCTGAGAAAGATGCTGAATAGTTTATCCTCGATGGTTGCAGCTCATCTATACTCTGCTGTATTGCTGTGGCACCCACCGAAAGAAATGGTTCAGTTTCATAGTATAGTCATGGTCATGGTCACAAAGTAGGATTAAAATCCAGTCCTCTCAACTCCCAATCCTTCTGCTCTAACCTCAATGGCCAAAAAGTTGAGAAGTGGTCACCTGTTTTGGTGTTCCCAACTTCACACACGTTGAACCTGGTTTTCAGAAGTTCATTCATGATAATTCCTATTAGTCATACTGATGTTTGCAGAACAAACCTTGTCTCCAACTTACTCCATCCCCTTTCATTTGCCTTAATGGAACACTGACAGCCCAAGGATTCGGTAAGACTAGTAAGGCTCCACAGAGAAGGAACTAAAACTACATTCCATCAACTATTCAAAGTACATTCAGATTTTAAACTGAGGAAGAGAGGCCTTCAGCTGCACCACTAATTCAGCTTAGATACGCACAAGAAGTTTGCCCCAAAAAATAGCTAGAGAGCACCAACAACTTACAAAAATGCTAGAAAGAAAAGCAGGAGTTTAAGTATTGATAACAGAGGAGAATGTGGTCTTCAAAACCTACTCACCATATATTTCACTACTAGCACACCCTGGGCTAATTTTGTATTTTTGGCCACTTCCCACTAATTAATATTACTTAGCACCACACAACATTTAGCCTCATTAAATATTTTGGCTCTCTCCTTGACAGCTGATTACCTATTGATCAAAGACATGATTTGTGACCAACTTCAAAGACTTCAAAGTGGAGAGTTGTTTGTGGGTTGAAAACAACATTACTGTCAGCCTTTCTGCCTTACAGCTATCAACAAGAAAGGTTCTATTAAGTCAATTAGCAAGTTGTGATGATTATATTAAGTTTGAAGTCACAAACATCAACTACGGAGGACTTTTCAAATCCAAAGCAGAAGTATAGTAGTATGTATGTTTATTAAAAACTATAATGCCAGGCTTTGAAAAGTTCACTCTCAACAGGAAGCTTTCCATGGCAAATGCTATTAATTTCTAGCCCTTAAATATGTAAAAGGCACCTTCTACCAAGCACAAGCAACCACCAATGAGGTACTGTTTGCTTGAGTCTGCCAACTCCATTGCCTCTGCTGCTGCTCAGAGTTTCCATAAGCAGCATCAGAGTGAAAATGGACCAATTATTTACGCTAAAATTGTGAGACTGGCAAGAATGAGGTCTGTTTTACTATGTTGCCACTTGGGGTGGGGGAGGAGGGAAGAGCAAAGGAGAGACAGGTGCAAGAGAGGCAAACAAAACCATGATGGTTGTGGGAAGGGTAGAGTAGCAAAAATATCATCTCAGATCAGCCAGAATGTGCAGGGTGGAGTATAGTTGTAGTGAACTACTAGAGCTCCTAATTTTGTGTGTGTGTCTACGTGCGTGCGTGCACGCGCCTGCCTGCCTGCAGCTAACTGGTTAATCCCTGTGATTTCTAGATGACGAATAAACTTGCTAAGATCTGTGTGTGGATATTCCAATGGCTATGGGGCAGGGCAATGGAAGGAGAAGTGAGGAGGAGTGTGGGAGGACAGATATGGACATTGAAATGGACATTCTCACAACTGGGAAGAGGCAGGCAGGCTCTTAATACATTTAAAAAGTAGATTTGTGCTGGATCCCCCACTGTGTGCCACGAATCAGCTGTCCCGGCTTGCGTCGGATCTGCCCTGCTGTGCACCAGTCTTTTAAATGTATTAAGACCCCGTCGGGTCTTAATACATTTAAAAGGCAGAGCCACAGCAGGGTTAGCTCCTGGACTCGGGAGCTAACTCCGCTGTGGCTCCCCCACTTATCAACTAATTGACTAGTCAATGGAAATTACATCAACTAATCAATTTGTTGTTTAAACTAAATTTAACATCCCTACAGATTACACACCTGCATTCTTGAGCAATATATTTATACTCCTCCCTAGTCATCTGTCCAAGTTTCCACTTCTTATAAGCTTCCTTTTTGTGTTTAAGCTTGCCAAGGATTTCACTGCTAAGCCAAGCTGGTCACCTACCATATTTGCTTTTTTTACTGTGCATCAGGATGGCTTGTTCCTATGCCTTCAGTAAGGTTTATTTAAAATACTGCCAGCTCTCCTGGACTCGTTTCGCCCTCACGTCAGCATCCCAAATTAATGCCAAATATATTGTTAACTTTTTGTAGGAGCTGATAGAATAGTCATCTTTTTTCCTTCTTCTTTGGCTACCTCTTGATGCAAAGATGATATCTGCCAAGGGGCTTCATGGGTGGGTTATTAAGTGGCCAAAGAGTCCAATTCATGACCTAATGGTCAGTTAAATAAATAATTAGGTCAAATATACAACAGAGAGAAATTGCCTAAGTTTCTGAAATCTTGTGAAACTCACATCTTGAAAAGCATTTCAAGTAACATAACTGAGCTGCATCCACAATGATCAGATATAGCAGAACAAAAATGCCTGCAGTATTTATCTGAATGGATTATCAAATTCAGTTTTGTACACTAGCCAGCTAAAGGATATCTTGTAGCTCAAGTGTAGATAGCCTGTGTTTTTAAGAGCTAAATGATGACAGTTGTGGTCCAAGTGCCAGATGGATTCTTTACAACTGTATGATTAAAGTAAGCATCATGAGAAGTAGAAGGTTGACAAGGGAGTGCATGGAAATAAAAGAGGAACTAACATAAATATTGAGCAGTCTACGGCTAAATTAAGTTTGATTAAACAAACTGTCTTTTATATTTTGGAGCCAGTTGTGTCATGTCCCTCAGAAATCATAGGAATTATAGTTTGTTATAGTTTTTTTCATCCTTTCCTCAAATTGTATTTTCAGTTACAGAACATTTTTGGTATATATGTGTTTTGTATAAAGGTATAAATGCATGTAGCGTCTACTGATCAAAAATTGCATCTGTATCCCTTATAACCAGGGATCCTAGTTTTCCATGACAAGAAGATACAAAATTCTCTGATATACTGTAGAACCCCATTTATTTTGTCACAAAATGTAAAAACTAAAAAGTCTCTATAAAAACACAAATTCCATAATTTTCTCTGGCAAAAGGATTTCTAGGATCCCTGCTTATGACCATGGGTACATCCACACTGCACGCTTATTTCAAAATAAGCTATTCTGGAATAGTTATTCCAGAATCACTTATTTAGAAATAGAGCGTCCACACTGCAGGGAAGCCTCAAAATTAGTCCAAGACAGGATTCCCTAATGTAGATGTGCTATATCGATTTAGAGCCCCAGGAGGCATTTGGGAGGAATAACTTAGAATGGCCTTGATGAGGGGCTATTTTGAAATAGTAGCAGTGGAGTGTCGAAACACAATTTATTTTGAAATAGCTATTTCGGAATAGGCATTATTTCTCATAGAATGAGATTTATAGATTTCGGAATAAGCCATCCATTATTTCGAAATTATTTTGAAACAACGGAATGGCTGTGTAGACGCTTGCATTGTTATTTCGAAATAACGCTAGTTATTTCGAAATAATGGTGCAGTGTAGATGCACCCCATGGCCTACTGGTGCACAGCTTTTCAGTACAAAACGCACAGCCTGGTAAAGTCTTTATGGCAGCTGAGCTCTGAAAGGACCACAGAATCACAGGACTGGAAGGGACTGCAAGAGTTCATCCAGTCCAGTCTCCTGCACTCTTGGCAGGAATAAGTTCATGTCTACACTTTGAGATGAGGTCAAATTTATTAAGGTCGATTTCTTGCCACCTGATTTTGCAAAGTCGAAGGTCCATGTTCCATCTGTGTGAAAGAATTCAACATAGTTCGAAGCTGTGCATCCCCAGTAGGGAGGACTGCCATTGACTTTGAGAGCAATGCACTGTGGGTAGCTATCCCACAGTGCCTGCGTCACTTTACATTCCTGGTTATGCTCCCGGTGCATGCTGTGACCAAAGTTGTTCAGTGGGTTGTTCTGGATTCGTGTCATCAACGTCCCATAATGCGCTCATTTACTCCCTCCCCGCATGCTTGAAATCAATGGGAAACAGTCTTTTTTCGTCCTTTTGGGCCCTAGTTACCACACAGATGCCCTAGCAGGACGAGCATGGATCCCATTTTGCATCAAACCATTGTGATGTTGATGTCTACATTGGTGCGCTTAATGGAATGGTGCAGTATGTAGAGAGAGTATGTATGATACTCCACCAGGAAAAGGACAAATCCTGGGATCCCATGGACACGCTGTACAGGCAAGCCCTTCTGCTGATCGAAACGCAGCTGGCAATTGATGCCCTGGAAACAGTGAAATGCTGGTTCTGATGCCATGAGAAAAGCACAGACTGGTGGGTCTGCCTAGTACTGCAGGTATGGCATGATCAGCAGGCCTTACAAACGTAGTACTATGAGGATACAGGTTTACATGTACTAATTCCATGCCTATTAATATAACCCATATTATGTAGGACAGCATTTCTATACTCTGGTTCAGAGAAACAAATGAAGTAGGAGGTAGCTGACTTACCTGAGACAAATCTCTCATATTATAATACGCCTAATAATACCCATTTATTATGTAACTTTCTTTTTAAATCAGCAGATCTCAAAGCACTTCACAAAGAAGGAAAGTATCAATATAACATGTTATCAGGTAATAACTACTGGCAGTCTGATGTGGAACTTTTATGTCATGTCTCTACCTCATTTTCCCCTTGTAGGCTTTCAGTTAGTTCAAGGAGACTTGCACAGAGTGAGCAATGCCCCTAAGTCAGTCTTATTTATTTAATCAACTGCCCAACATGGTATGTAAACAAACCTTCAGCTGTAAGTACCCAGGTTTCTCCACTGCTTGGGGGTCTGTAATCTCTACTGATAACTAATAGTCTTGGTCTCTCCCTCCAGAGAGCTTTATGGTTGCTCTCCTCTAAAGGGGTGGGGCTTACGCATGTGTGAGTGCATGATCTAGGAGCTGTTCCTCTCCCCAGTATCCTTTGTTGTGCAGAAAGACACCAGTATGTATAGTTTCCTATCCATCTCCCCTGAGGAGCTCTCCACACTCCCACTCCAAGTTTCCTCTCTCTGTTCTGGGCTCCTGCCTGATCCCTCATAACCCTATGTAAGGCTCAGGTGTTCCTTAGATAATTTCCACTGAGCTACTTATCCAAATTAGCCATACACAGGTGAATCTGAGTTGGCTCATTCTCCTTAGAAGATCCTGTTTCAGGGTGCTGGGTGCTTGATCATTCAGCCAGCCAGCCTATGTGACCTGTTTGTTAGCTATACTACTTTGAGATACAACTAGGGAATTGAAAAAACCACACATACAAGCTTGATGTTTGTAACAGTTTAGAATATAACAACATAAGAACGGCCATACTGGGTCAGACCAAAGATCCATCTAGCTCAGTATCCTGTCTGCTGATGGTGGCCAATACCAGATACCCCAGAGGGAGGGAACACAACAGGTAATCATCACGCAATCCCCCTCCTGTCATCCATTTACAGACAGACAGAGGCTAGGGACACGATTTCTACCGATCCTGGCTAATAGTCATTGATGGACCTAACCTCCATGATTAAAGTCCTAGTCTTCACAACATCCTCTGGCAAGCAGTTCCACAGGTTGACTGTGCACTGAGTGAAGAAAAACTTCCTTTTGTTTTAAACCTACTGCCTATTAATTTCATTTGGTGACCCCTAGTTTGTACATTGTGAGAATAAGTAAATATTTTTTCCTTATTAACTTTTTGCACACCAGTCATGATTTTGTAGACCTTTATCATACCCCCCCCCCTTAGTCTCCTCTTTTCTAAGCTGAAAAGTCCAAGTCTTTTTAATCTCCCCTCATATGGGACCCCTTCCAAGCCCCTAATAATTTTTGTTGCTCTTTTCTGAACCTTTTCCAAAGCCAATATATCTTTTTTGAGATTAGATGACCATATCTGTACGCAGTATTCAAGATGTGGGCATTCCATGGTTTTATATAGAGGCAATAAGACATTTTCTGTCTTATTCTCTGTCCCTTTATAAATGATTCCTAACATTCTATTTGCTTTTTTAACTGCTGCTACACACTGAGTGGATGTTTTCAGAGAACTATCCACAATCACTCCAAGATCTCTCTCGAGTAGTTGTAGCTAAATTAGTCCCCATCATATTGTGTGTATGGTTGGGATTATTTTTTTCAATGTGCATTACTTCACATTTATCAACATTAAATTTAATTTCCCATTTTGTTGAGATCTTTTCAAAGCTCTTCACAGTCTGCTTTGCCCTTAACTATCAGGAGCAGCTTGATGACATCTGCAAAATTTGCCACCTCACTGTTTATGCCGTTGTCTAGATCATTTATAAATAAATTGAATAGGATTGGTCTCAGGACAGACCCTCAGAAGACCCCACTAGTTACCTCTCTCCATTCTAAAAACTTACCATTCATTCCTACTCTTTGTTTCCTGTCTTTTAAGCAGTTATCAGTCCAAGAAAGGACCTTCCGTATTCCCATGACAACTTACTTTACTGAAGAGCCTTTGGTGAGGGACATTGTCAAAGGCTTTCTGGAAATCTAAGTATACTGTGTCCTACTTGTCCACATGTTTGTTGACCCACCCAAAGAACTCTAGCAGATTAGTAAGGCATGATGTCCCTTTACAGAAACCATGTTGATTTTACCCCAACAAATTTTGTTTGTCTATGTCTCTGACAATTTTACTCTTTACTATAGTTTCAATAATTTGCCCAATACTGATGTTAGACTTGCTGGTCTGTAATTGCCAGGTTCACCTCTAGAGCCCTTTTTAGATATTGGTGACACATTAACTATCTTCCAGTCATTAGGTACGGAAGCTGATTTAAAGGTTCTTTCAGAACTCTTGGGTGATTGCCATCCCGGTGACTTGTTACTGTTAGTTTATCAATTTGTTCCAAAACCTCCTCTAATGACACTTCAGTCTGGGACAATTCCTTAGATTTTTCCCACAGAAAATGAAAGGATATTCAACTGATGTATTTTACATATTCCAACTTGTGTGTTACTCCTGTAATGTAGCTACTCCCTAAACATTCTGCATTCCATAGGCAGTCACATGACTAACTTACACAAAATAAGGAACTGTTCACTGAATTACAAAAAAGCTAATAAAAATTCTACAGTGATCAGCCTTATACAAAATTCTATAGCAATTAAGCAAGGTAGGAGGGAGGAGAGACCAAATATCAGATATAAAGAAAGTCCTAGGGAGCAGACTTGAAAAGAAAAATCAAATATCTGACAAAACAATAAAGTAGCACAGCTAATTAGTCCTGATGAATACAGTACCTAGAAGAAAGAGCATAAAACAATTCTCTCAAAACTGTGCATATTCAGATGAATATATGAAATGACCTGAAATACTTGGAAGGCCCTTTATAAAAGGATCAGTATCCATAGCCTAAAATTCTATTTATCAATTCTCCAGGCAAACCTTACAACATATGATGGGCTAGTAGTGTTCTGATACTGTCAGAATTTGCTATGCTATTGCCCATCCTAAACCATAATTTATTTTGATGAAAAATCAGCTACAATTCCCGTGGCTTACCTTAAATTGCTAAGGTTTTGCCAATTAAAATCATCCACTGACAGAAGTGATTTTATTAGGTTTCTTTTTAACTCTGTCAGAAGTTGGAAAGATAACAAGATACTGTCTACACAACATAAATAATTTGAAACAACATTATTTAATAGTCCAGGACAAAAATCAAATGCATGAAATAGGGGACTACATCAGAAACGGTAATGGAAAATACCAGCTATTCTTCAGCAGGACAAGGACATCAAGATTTAACACCATTTTCTATCATGCTCTGTTCAAAGACTTAATAAAACAGGGTTTGCAAAACTTGGAAATACGCCTACCCACATTAAGCTAATTAAGTGAGAAAGGTTTTATTCATCATAGTATTGACTTGATTTACTAGATAGCTGTTCATCTTGCCTTAAAACAGAATTTTAAACATTCTGTGCAGAAGGCAAAAACAGGCTTGAACAATATGTTGGGTTTTTAAATAAAAATTGGATTTTCATATTTAAAAGTCATAGCTCAAAGATATAGATGGATGGCATACACATATCCCCAGAAGAGCAGGAGATAAGAAAGGAGGCACATTCAAACTTATAGAAAGTCTTGTATCCTACCTAATGAAACAAAGTACAGAGTATTCAATAAAGATATACATTCCAAATGTGTGCAACCAGAGTGCTTTGACAATGACTGTATATTAAAAAGGAAAAGAAAAACAAAATACAAAGATAAGAAAGTATCTGGACAGAGATCAAATGCCTTCTTACAGAGATCATTGCTACCCATCTCTGGATTCACATAAAGATAATTTGTTGAGAAACTTCAGATTAGAATTTAAGTGTGGGCTCTAAATTGGACAGCAGATTAGATCACATGCAGCCAATTTGTTCATCCATGCCTAAGACAGTCTCACATAGCTCCCATATTGCCTCAATTATTTTTACAGTTGCCAATGTGGTCGTTAGAAGAAGACAACTGGCACAATACGAACGACCTCAATAACCTTCATAGAACTCCAGTACATCTATGGAGCTTTGGGACATTATAACTTTTGCTCTGGTCCTAGATATAAGATGGGTGCAGGAAAGAAAGCATTTTCATTGAGTGAACTCCAGCTGTGGGGGCACCTCAGAGGAGATCAAAGTGAGTCCAACATTGGCCATGTTCAAATCTAAGTGTGAGTCCCATCTCTGTGATAAGGCCCTCTCTCAGTAACAGGAGCTCCAGCTGCTCAGCATATCTGAATTCCAAAGACAGAACACTGAGGCCCTTTTAAAGTAAAATAAAAATAGATTTCTTGAAGGAATTTTAAGACACCAGAAATGTGGGACATGTACAAAAAAATTCCAATTATGCAGATGTCTCCAGGGACATCTGAAAACCTCCAGATAATCATAATGTTGGATACATTAATTTCAATGTCTGTATGAATTTGAGATTCAGGGGAAAGAAATGAATTTCAGATAACAAAGCTGAATAATTAAGATCTAACTGTATCAACATCATGTACACTTGCCCCACTGCGTGTAACCATGTAACCACTGACATTTTCAGCAGTTACACAATTACATAATTAAACACATTTAACATCCTTAATTTAGAGCCAATGGAACACTTTATAAAGAGGTAACTTACATGGGGCAAATATTAAGCTTGCAAAAGTCACAGAATAGTGGCAGCACACAAATAAATATCATTTGTGCCAGAGTATATGCAGTGCTATATAAATGTAATTTGCTATTGCCACATCAAAAAGGCAAAACATGTGCCTCTGATGAATGTGCTAATTTCTTCCATGTTACTTGTAACATGGGGAACATTTGTTAGAGTTACAAAAAATTACAATTCTAACTGAAAACTCAAATGCAAGCCCTCGCTCTTTGGAAAGCAATATACAGAAAAGGAGAAATGGTTCCAGTTAAATGAAAAAATTTCCTATGCTATTCTCTCCCTGCATTTGCTATCAGAACTTCTCATTCTGCAAGATGTGACTTAATCATAAGACACTTACATTGAAGTACAGTGATTAATTTACCAGATCTGTACCCATTTATCCAAGCAACAGATTGTGGAGGGTGAAAATGAACTCAAATACCAAAGATATGCTCTACAGCAAACAAAATTGATGTATGAATTAAGGATGTTAAAGAACAGGTATTTTGCTAATTGTGTAGTCAATACAATTTGCATCAACAACACAATTAGTTAATAAAAGGAGGCTCGCTCCAGGCCCACTGTGGCTCTGCTTTTAAAATGTAGTAAGATCCTGGTGGCTTTTCCTACATTTAAAATGCAGAGGCGCAGCAGTTCTGGACCCACGCGAGCTAAGACTGCTCAGTCCCAGCTTGCACTTGGTCCAGCAGCCCTTGTTCGTGGCGGCCCAGCTGGCCGCAGGCAGGGGCTGCTCCGGCAGCAGTCCCTCCCCACGGTCAGCCGGGGCCACAGAGAACAGGGGCTGCGGCCGGAGCGAACCTCAGCCCATCACGGGCAGAGGCTGCTTTGCAGCAGCCCTGCCCCCTCTCCCTCTGATAAGGGGTGTGGGGGGGGGCAGGCGGCACCACAGAGATAGTGACAGCAAGGAGGTACAGAGGAAGCAAGGGGGCAGGGAGCAAACAGTCGAGTACTCCACTTGATTACCTGACAAGCATATGCTTATCAGGTAGTCGGGTAGCCAACTACTCGCTTACATCTCTAGTATGAATAAGAAACGAAGCAAATCCTGGGCTTTACTGTTAAGGTAGATTTGGGAAATGACCACCTGCATTCTCCTAGGGTGAATGACAGGAGTGAAACAATAGTTCATGTACTTGCAAAAAGGCCCAGCATAACCACTGCCATGTGACATTCTCTCTTCCTTGGTGGTAGCAGCAGGCATAAGGAGTAGGGGAAGAGAAGCAACTATTTTTAATCCCGCTCCTGTTCTGCCCCACAAAACCCACTCTTACTTGCTCCTTCTATACAACAGTGGGTGCTGAGGGACCATGGGATCCCATGCAGAGCTCTACCAGTTAGCATCACAAAGGGCAAGTAGGCAGTGGGATCGGCATCTGCTGCTACCAGATGGTATATGAGGGGAACTGACTCTTACTAGTAATTGCAGCAAATCTCTTTTCTCTTAACTTCTGGAGAAGCAACTGGCCTGTCAACAGGTTGCTGCTGTTGCTCAAATTCACAGCTTCAGGCTCATTTTTTCTATTCGTATATTCAGGGCTCTCTAAATGAATAGCAAAGTTGGATCTCCCAGACCCCCAGGCACACACTTCTAGGACTGCTTCCTATCAGGACCCCTAATCCCTTTCTACAACTGTCCCCTGGTTCTCTGTAGGGTGTTCAGTTTTGGCTGGAGGTTTCATCACATAACATTGTTTAATTAAAGATTAATCTTTTATTCCAGGAGACTCCAGGACAATCTTGGAAGGTAGGCAACCCAATGTCATGCCTTAAGACTGATGACAGTACCTCACGCTCACCTCCTCTTCCAGCAAGCGGGACTGTCAAGGAAGAGTTGATGCTCAATTCTGCATCAAATGCCACCAGAAGGCAGCACTTAGCTCTTGATTTAAATCAGGAAGTAAAAAGAAAGGACTGGGAAAACCTGGCATCTGAAATATGCACATAATCAATATGATGCAACGGAGATTTTCAGTTTATTTGTAATGAGCTACTCACATATGAAAAATGAGGGAGACAGAATCAAAGCAGAGTTAAGAACTCTCACTCTCATCTTATGAACACCCATTAGATCTACTCCCAGGTGGATTTTTAAAACAAGTGAGACATTTCAGTTTGCGACAATGGATAGTTCTGGATACTGAATTATAGTTGTGAAATGTGTTCTAACCAAAAGATTTCTCAACAAAACATGGATTTAAAAGGCAACTATGTGCAGTAAATCTTGAACAAACTACTCCTTACATTTCTATTAAGCAAACACTGCCCTCCCTATATGATAAAAACCTTCTCAATAACTAGCTATTGAAGACCTGCTGTCCCAGACCAAAAGATTTACAGCAAATTCTACCACCTAGTGTCAAACGAAGAGAAGTACAAGATGAAGATTTCTGACTGAGCCCTTTTCATTTTCCATTTTGCTAGTGCAACTGAGGGAATTAACAATTTGTTAAACCCAGTGTGATACAAAACACATTTCAGTAATAGCAATATATAAAATTGTCTTGTTCACTCTGAGTGCCCCAAAGCAAAGGTTTTGTGGAAGCTTCTGTAAGCATTTACAGGTTGCATCTCTGTAATCCAGCACTCTCTGGTTCAGTTACATTTGTGGTCTGGCATAAGAACATAAGACCAAGGGCTGTGTCTGAATTTTTGCAAGATTAGTTCAAGAGGGGTAATATCTTTTACAAATGCCAGTTTCTCAGTATTCTCTCTGGGGGGCTTCTTAAGAGACTGTTTACGTTTAAATATAAGAACATAAGGATGGCCATACTGGGTCAGACCAATGGTCCATCCAGCCCAGTATCCTGTCTGCCGACAGTGGCCAATACCACATGCCCCAGAGGGAGGGCATGCCAAGCAGGAGAGACTCAGATGCCACTCAGCTGATTAGCAGACAGACCCTCAGCATGTGTTTCTATTGATAGTGCTCATTTGCAAATGCTTCTTCGCACGTAACAAAATTTATTCTGCCCATCAATAGAAAAATTAGAGCGGACACTGATAATAAGCACTGTTAAATGTAAAGGAAGCACTTTTAAATAGACAGAGTTATTGGGCTGTGCAGAAATTATGATTTTTCAACATACTGTTTGGATTGCCCTTTTCGATTTTCTTCCAACGTGTAGTGTGTCCCAGCTTGGGCAAACTAGGCCCTAGATGTGTGGATGAGACCTAACCATTGAAGAGAGGTGGGCATCATTCTCACATACTTTTCCAAATACCTATACAACATCCATTACATTTGATAACGGTGTCTCAGGGGGACAGATATTCAAGATGGTTCAAGGCCAAAATTTTCACGTGTTCAGCACTTACATTGGGGATCAGATTTTGAAATAGAATTTTGCTTCCATTCAGGCACCTAAATAAAGGACAAATTTTCAAAAATACCTAGCAGCCACTACTGTATTGAGACACTTCTGGCCCAGATCTGGCCATTTATTTTGGTACCAAAATTAGAGCTGAGCTCTTTTGAGAATCTGGCCTCAAGTACAGCTCAATACTAATCATCAAGCTCAAACAAACCACATAGGAATATTTCAGCAAGAAGCAGCTCAGATAATCATGGCAGAATTCCTCCCCAAAAGAATAACAAAAGTAATTTGTGCAAGGACATAATGGCTTCCTCCTCCAAACTCACTCCTTCCAGCTTGTCAAAAATCGAGATAAGGCATGGTTCTGTAATAACAAAATATAGTTTCTTGAATGAGATCCATTACATACTTCACATATATAATTCAGAATTCTCTATTCAAAAGAAAAGAATAATTTGCACATCTTATATCACTTTAAAGACTTGTTTTATGTGAATGATTTGACTAAAGGAAAAGTCAATTCAAAGTCAAAGATATTTAGTCATATCCTTCAAATAAAAACATACGTTCTGGGCCATGGACTGCACTATGAAATTCCTTTATCTAGCAACCCACCATAAGACCTGTGCTTCATGCATTCCACTTGGACTGCTTGTCAGATGTAAATCCCTACTCCCCTTCAGGCTGAGGTGAATCTGTGATTGTGTCATTTTTTCTTTTACACATTTCTTCTTTGCATCAAGTATTCTGACCTGCATTCAGAAAACTGAGTCAAGACGATCAAACTTTCAGTGAAAGCAACTCTCAGTGGGCGTTTCTGACAGCTTTATGCAACTGCAGTTGTCAGCAGGACTGCAGTAGACAATCTGTAGCAAGACCTCAGTACTTGGACTTCTATGACATAAGGAAATATCGCAAAGTTTCATTCACTTATGAGAGAGAAAACAGAGATTTATACCACACTCACACCTACACCCTCCAGACCTTTCTAAGGAAATATTTATCGCCCTGTGAAAGCACATGTAAACCACTTCATGTCCCTCTCTGTTTCTAGGTATGAAGTATGAGTTGTTATAGTCCCCTGCAGAATAGCCTTGACCATTCATGCTTTTAGCTCTATAGATCCCTAGTTTGTCAACCAAGATGACAGCTGTCACACACATGCAGATTGAAAGTACATGGATCTTAATTTCTGCTTGAAAGAGAGACAGCTCTATCACATTTAGTCAGTCTCACCAGAAAGAAGTGATACTCTGCATGTAAAGCATCTCTGAGAACCATGTGGGGAGCCAGGAAGAGAAAGAATAGAACATTTTGGAAGAAATCATGAAAGTGAACTAATCTGAATACAGAAATCTTGTAGGCCAAAAGTAGACAATACATGAATAACTACTCTGAATACATGAAAAAAGGTTTTTGTATAGGCATTAAAGTCAGTGAAACAATACTCAGTGCAAGAACTTAAAAAATAACATAGTCTTGGAGCACCTTACAGACTAACAAAAAACGTAGATGGTATAATGAGCTTTCATGGGTACAACCCGAAGCAGACAGACATTCCTGTCAGAGAAGCAGGGTACTAGGGGCCCATACAACGACTTACTCTGACTTTCCGTGCCCTTCCTATATTAAGGGAAGGTCAGTTTAAACACAGACACAGGCAGGGAAAGTAGAGCCAATTTTTTAGAAGCCAGCAATAGAATACAGCAAGAGACATATGCAGATTTCCATGACTAAGTGAGAGGCTGGGGCAAGAATCTGAATGAGAGACTCCCGAGTGAAGAGCAAATCTGAGAGGACAGACTCAAGGATTCTTAAACAGGATTGGGAGGAGGCTTGCTGTCCACACTGGCATACAAGCAGTGATTTTACATAGTTCCTCTCCTCCTCACACTCCATGTAGCAAGCACTTTCTACTACCACAGTAGCAGGCTGAGAGGCTGCTAAAGGGAAACTCTCCAGATCTGGGGCTACTCTCTTCCCCAACCCCTCACAGCACTAAGCTTGCCTACCACCATCACCACATTAGCAGCAAGGGTCAGGTGACCTGAAAGGGAAGTTTCAATATCCAAAATAAATAAAGGCGGTCTCTTTGCCTTATCTACAATAGGGATGTAAACATGTAGTCGGCTAAATGATTAACCAATAAGCCCGGGCTTATCGGTTAATCCTATTGACTACATGCACTTCCCCCCCTCTGATAGAGAGATATCCCTGTGGAGGGTGAGGGGGGCAGGCAGGAGGGGCTAAGTGGGAGCCAGTACATGCAGGAAGCTTGCTTTCAAGAGGGCTGCCTGCGCATATCGGCTCCCATGGAGCAGCTTGCTCCCTCACGCTGCTGTCTCTCTTGGAGGTACGAGCACTGGGGGGGGGGGGGACGGAGAGACAGGTGGAAGCCAATATGCGTGGGGAGCTGACTCTGCCTGCCCCTCTCCCTTGCTGCCTCTCACAGAGGCAGTGGGTGAGGAGCAGTATCTGTTGCTTGGGGAGAGCCTGCTTAAAAGCCAGCTCCCCACATGCACTAAATCCACAGGGCTACCTGCCCTCTCTGCCTGTGCTGCTAACTCTAAAAAATGGCTCTCCACATAGACTGGCTCCTGCCTGCTGCCCCAAACCACTACAAAGACAGCAGTGTAGAGTGGCAAGGGGCTCCCCGGGAGTGTGGCTGGGAGTGCACTGCTTGCAGTCACCATCCCCGGGTAGGGTTGCCAGGTGTCTGGTTTTCGCCCAGACAGTTCAGTATTTTGGCCTTCTGTCCGGTTTAAAAAAACCAGAGAATACTGGCCATGTAAAATGTCTCGTATTTTCTGTTTTCTTCAGATGGAAGGCCAGCGATGTCTGCTGTGAGGGGAGTGAGGTAATTTAAAGGTGCAGCAACCTCTTTTTTTTTCCCACTCAAGTTTTTTTTTTTTGCTCAACCAATTTTTCCATGCCTGTTCGGGATTTTTTGTGAAGGTATCTGGCAACCCTAGCGTCACGCAGGCTGCTGGAAGCAGGGGGAGGCCAGGCACACCCCCAAAAGGGAACTCTAGTGCAGAGCTGGTCCCACAGAAATATTGACGGGGGGGCATTGGAGGCAGCAAAATTGGTGTTGTAAATGAGTGGCATTATGACTTGATATACAAGGGTGCTATTGCAGTAAGGCTCTCGGTAACCCGTGTTTATTACAGACACATTAACATAAAAGGCCTACCTACATATTGCTACACTGTTAGCTCTAGCAACAGAAGTCAAAGATCCAACTAGAAGGTTTCAGGGATACTACCTAATTCCTATACACAACAAAACATTTAAAAGGGATA
This sequence comes from Pelochelys cantorii, assembly GCA_032595735.1. Classification (NCBI taxonomy): domain Eukaryota; kingdom Metazoa; phylum Chordata; order Testudines; family Trionychidae; genus Pelochelys; species Pelochelys cantorii. The sequence continues at coordinate 24,064,550 of CM064326.1, forward strand.
CCACCTAATTCCTATACACAACAAAAACCAAAAAAGCAGAACTTTCAACAGTCCCCAGGCATAAGGTGGGTTCACAAAGCCAATTCAAGGAGGAAAGGCATTCCACCTTCCTGAACAATACCTACACATGTCTTAAAATAGCTTCTTACTTGCCACCATACTATCATCATTGCTTCCACCACCCTCCCATAATATGAACACCAGTATCATAGAGATCAACTACATTTGTCACCAGTACATTAACATTTCTGATGAAGGAGCCTACCATCTTTCTTTTCTCTTTCCATCCCTAACAGCATAATAAACACTAGAAAAGCCACTGTATTCATGAACTTAGCAAGTACTGGGGAAGTTTTATAAACACTTTAAAACTCTTATTCCTTTTTTAAAAAAAACAGAAACTACATCTTTACATACACTGTATGCTAAGAGGTGAAATTATACGAGATTATTTTGGAATGACCAAGACAAATAAACTATTGGTAAGTCCCTCATGCAGATGAGCAGCTTTTGCATTGCTAGTGAACCCAAATACAAGTGCAGGGACACTTGATAAAACATCTCCATATTTTAAATGACTGATACATATCAGAAAGTATGCAATGGCAACAAGTGCTGCAGCAATAAAGATTTCAACTGTGGCAAACAAATTCTTCCTTTGTGGAAAAGTTTACATGGAACTTGTCAACAAGTTATGACAAGACGACACCACTGTTGGAGTACTATATTTACAATGCTTACTGTACCCTAGGAGCAAGGACAAAAATTTTGTGATGCCAAAACAACAGTACAAGAACTTGATTTTAAGAACATTTCATCCCCTTTTATATAAAACAGAAGGTTGTTTCCCCAATAATAGATGTTTTTTGCAAACTCTTACAACACTAATATAAAGTTATGCCAGCAAAGCAATAACTAGTTACTCTACAATATCCATCAAGCCTTAAAGATCTGCCACAGAACAATGAAACTACACAGAAGCATTTCAAATAGCAACTAGTCCATGGGACAAATGATTTCTTTTCAGGACCACAAGACAAATGATCTCCCCTGTTTTAAGACCAAAATAATGAATATTTATCTTACCTTCAAAGGAGAAATGTGAGATTGCAGGACGTATCCATGGACATTTTCTATCTGAGATAAGTTCTTTTCAGACACATGAACAAGTTCTGGTCCTCTCACTTCATGGGTTAAACGAGGCAAGGTATGATCATGTAGTGCATCCTCATCTTGATAGCGATACTTCTAGGAGAAAAATAAGAATAATAAGGATCTCTGAATAACACCACACATGTATTAATATGATTATAGATCGTTAGCCAATATTAGCTCCACAGCCTTCCCCCAATCAGTAACCCAGGAGAAGCAGATTGTTTCCAAGCATTCAGCCAAAAATAAGCAAGTTTTGTAGTAGACTGCATTGATACACTAGACTTAACTTCAGAGATTTGGGTTGAAATTCTATCAGGGCCACAAGGGAAAGAGAAAGCTGTTGGTCTTATCCTGGAATCTAGTTGACACTGATCCATACCCCCAACACCCTCAGAATAACAGCACATTACTCCTCTAACATTTTCCATCAGAAGATCTGAAAATGGCTCAGAAATATGAGTTAGGCCCATAACAGTCTTTTCGGGCAGGAAATTGTGATGGTAAATAACTAGTCCCCATATTACAGATGGGGAACTGTGACACAGAACGGTTAAATGACTTCTCCAAAGTCAGACAAGAAGGACATTCTTACGCTGTAAAATTTTCCTGGACTATTTAGGGTCAGGGTTTAGTGGAGATCTGAAGAGCTTCTTGAAATCTTTGGCACAAAACGGATGGATATGATGCTATTGTAAAATTTCGTTTCCAGTTAAAAGCTCAGTAATTCTGCAATGTGCAAAATCTAATTTAGAAAAATGTAAGTAAGTACTTGGAACTACTGGCCTTCTCACAAAACTATATGTTAGAACACAATACTAAGCATGTTATAATTTCACTAGCGTTTTGGTACTGGGGAAGATTTTGTTGAAAACTCATTCTATCCATTTCCCATTTGGAATTCTGGCCTTACTTTTATTTTGAAATTCTGATCTACAGTAGTGAAGTTACATCAATTCATGAAGACATTACAAATCTCATATGATGAACCGTTCCCACAGTCCACTGAAAAGTGAGTTCAGGTGTGCACTATAGTCTACATACTGTTCCAAAGTTTACAAACTCTCATTATGGCAAGGGCCACGCTCAGCATACACCAATTATGTGCAAAATACAGCATGGGCAAGAATTGGTCTCTGTTCCCTTTGTGGAATAGGTCTGCAACACTTTACACACACGCACCCACACTCTCCCCCCCCCCCATACAGCAATCACGGAACATACACAGTAGCTAGCACCAGGCAGATCATTTTGGCAAAAAGGCATCAATCTAATAGACAGCATGCCAACCAATACCATAAGCCTTGGCGCACACACCACTGAAACAAGTAGTCCTGTGTCATCTTAGAGACTAACAGAAAAATACATAGTATCATGAGCTATCATGGGCAAAACCCACTTCTTCACATTATTCCATTGTTTCAGAACATTGAACTGTTCCATTTTGATCAAGATTGTCACTTTGCCATTTGGACATTTCAAATTTGACATTTTTCATAAAAGATTTCCCTATTCTAACTTTTTGTTCTCTTTTGAACAGTGAGGAATTTTTGAAGTGTCAAAATGTTCAGTGAGCCCCTTCTTTAAACAGCTGGCAATCCGTGTCCTGAACTCAAACAAGTCAGCTAAATGGTGCGGGATAATCTGTTGAGCCAGGCAGTGTAAACATGCGCAAGGCAATTATGCTGGCTAATGCAAAGTAGCTGGAAGCAAACAAAAACAAAAGCTGGTCTTAAGCAGTGTAGGCAACATGGTCTCGGAGGCAATAAACCAGAGCTCTTTTCCTGGCTCTGTCACCGACTCACTTCACGATCTTGGGAAAGTCATTTCTCTACCATGAAATGGGGAGCATATCATCCTTTATAAAGTGTTCTTCATGCACAGATCTTGGAGCATTAAGTAATATGTAATGGTAGCACTTACTGATACTTATGTGGAGCTCACACAACAGATTAGCAATACAAGTGGTATAGAAAATCTTTGCAATTTTTATCTACTTCTGCAGAGAAGTTATTCTACAACATGATGAATTTAGTTACTGCCTTATTTAACAAACACATAGTCATTCTGTAAAATATTTACAACAAAGCACTCGATACGACATTAAAATCTCACACCACAAATCAATCTCAATTAATTTAGGATTTTAATGAAAATGGATCACTTTCTTATAGTAAAGAAGAAAAAAACAGTAAAATTAGCTATTGTTGCTATTTCATTAGGTATTTCAAGATTTTGAATACATTCCTAGTCTATATTATTCAAGATTCATATTAGAACTTTTTTAAAAGGGAGTCTTGTTATAAAGTTGCATTAGATCTTTTAACAGAGGCCTGGATTCTGCCTCCGTCCTCTTCCCTGCAGAAACTGTATGGACTCCACTAGGTGCGTACTCAGCTAAACTTTATTTAAATTCCCCTTCACCAGTATCACCACAATCCTGCATGCTCCTACCTATTTACAATCTTTGCCAAGCTTTAGGCCCTCTCACCAGTACCCGAGGGGGAACAGAAATCTTCCTACTCTACGGCCTTTTGCACTACTACCCTCAACTACATCCTGGTTCTCCCTCTCTTACCAAGAATAATTAAGGAAAATGGATGTAGGGTAAAACTTTCAAAAGCCACTAAATTACATAAGCTCCTGATTCCCATTTACTCACATGACTTAAGAGCCTAAGTCCCTTAGATGCTTTTGAAAATTGTACCATTAACTGCATATTAACCATGAACATGCTGAGGATTCTCCATAGTCAATCTCCGGGATTTGGAAAGCAATTATGCACTATACTTCTGTATTTTCCTTTTCCTTCTGCCTTCCCCACAAGCCTGAATCCTTCCAAATTCTCCACAAAGTGTTGCAACTAGAACATTCCTCATGTGGCTATTTCACTCCCATTTTGTGTCTGTCTCTCTGCTATTACATGAGAACCAGTGAAGAGCTGGCAACACACAGAGCCAGCAGTCCTCATGTGAACTGCTTTTAATGGCTAGTTCCCAGCCTAAACACCATGTCATGAACACAAGCCAGTGATAAAGGAGGATTTCTCGAAAAGGACTGGAGGAGACTGAGATGCCAGGGAACATTAAGCAAGAGTCCTGACTCACCTTCCTACAGCCATAGACCCTTATTCCTCTCTAGCATTGTGCTCTGCAGTGGGCCTGCAAAGCTCCTTGGAAAACAGCTAGATCCCTGACCTTTTCTCAAAGGGTTAATTCAAATTTCTGGAAGGAAAACAAATGCACAGAAATGCTCTTCCTGGTTTGACAAAAGAACAGGTGGATGGCTTATGATAATTAAATTACAAATCAGCGCCTGCTGCTCGTAGGGTATTGTATGCTGCCAGCTAGCATCAGATATTTAAAATCCCATGTAATTACTTATAATGGAGGAGTGGAGTGTGCTGGTGTGAATTTAATGTGAACTTGCTCTTTTTAATAACTGATCATTCCAGTTACAATGCGAGATTATTGCTAGAAAATGAAACTGCCACCTCACTGTAATCCAGAAGGGAGGGTTTTGTTTGTTTTTTGTAGTTGTTTTGATGTTCTGTTTGCAGGGGAATTGTCAGCTGAACAGAGGGAAAGAGTTGGACCCAGCACAGAGTGTCCATTTAAGCCTTGCAATTGGACGGCAGCCAGTTCTGATGTGAAAAGGAGAAAGAGAGTGAAACATGCACTTGACAAGTTACTCCCTGTGTGGAAATACTGTGATTTTCATATTCTACTCACTGAGCTTACATTACACCCTGACAGTCTGGTAGGGAATAGAGCTGGATGGAAATTTTATGTATTAACAGAAAAAGCATTTTCTGCAAAAAATTCACAAGGTCAATCTTTTTTTTTATAATTTGGAAAATCTAAAAATATTTTATTTTGGGTTAATTCACCATTGACATGAGTCCTGAGTTACCAAGATGACATTTGTTGGAGTGCACTATGCTTCTATTTTTCCTATCCAACATCTCCCATGATGTACTCTGGTCTCCCCTCCAAGTGAAGCAACAGAGTACATCATACAAGCCACAAAGACATAAGATATCATAGGAGCTTTAGTCAGACAGGGCTCAAACTATAACCTCTCTGAGGCTATGTCTACACTGCAGTTATGTTTCAGAAAAAGATACGCAATTTGCAAACCTTTTTCTAATTCTTTTTTCGGAAGAGGCTTTTCCGACATATGGCCTATCTACACGGGGCCAAATGTGGGAAAAAAAACTCCTCTTTCAGAAGAGCCCTTATACCCAGGGAAAAAATCTGTAGTGTAGACATAGCCAGAGTGACTACAGCACCTGAGTGGAGACTCAGATTAATGTATAATGAAACCAAAACTAAAACATTTTAATTTGGGAATCTGAAAATAAAATATTTCAACATTTCTCAGTCAGAATTTTCCAAAAGTTTCTGTTCTGTGGAAGAAAATATTATTTCAACTTTTTCTCCCAATTTGGGATGGAAACAACTTTTGGAACAACAAATTTCATACAGGAATATTATGCAGGATGGAAACAGAATAAGGAATATGATTTCTCAGCTATATTTAATTTCCCTATAGTAACCACAGCTGATGAACTTTTCAGAACAGGAGAAAGGTATCAAAGCATAGCACAGAAAGTTGTGATTATATCAGCTCATGGTTAACACACATGTCGGTGCTTCCTATTATGCATTCCATCTTTGGGCAGCATGACATGCTGTGGCCAAAAGAAGGGCTAAGTCTAGGTTGGACCTCCCTGTTCTGGTACCCTTAAGACCTGACTGATGCTGGATGAGAGATTTTGCTGGACCAGGGAAGGTCATTTCTGGCCCTGCTGCTGTTGGTGCCCTCCCACCCTCTGATCCTCTTCTCCCCACTTCCCAGCTCTCTCAGGTAGCCCGGGTTGTGCGCTGGGATTCCACCCCCCTCTCTCTGTGCAGCCCAGCAAAGCTGTTTGCCGGGCATCCCAGCTCCTGTCACCCTCCGTCCACACCTACCTGAGATGCGCACAGGTTTCCACTCTTCTTCCCCTCCCCCCGCCAGTCCAGCTGAACTGCGCACCAGGTTTCCCAGTTTCCCCAGCTGGGCTGCGTGCTGCCGACCCCCCCCCCCCAACATCATGTTGGGCTCCCGACCCAGACAACTGCCCTCAGCACACCTTGACTTTCTGATCCTGGAACACAGACGTTGCCAGACCAGAGAGTTCTAGTTTTTAGATGTGCAACCTGTAAAGCTACTTGCTTTAAATCAGAGACCAATAGCACTAATCTAATGCTAGTTACCAGTGAACTCAGTGCCATGTGAAACAACTACAGAGGCAAGCAACTTTGAGTGTACAATTCAACAGAAAGACTTATTCAGAGTGAAAAACACTCCTGCCTTGCTAAAAAGCACTTTGACAAATACTAAGAAGAATAGTTAGTGCTGGCATAACACTGGAGTGGGACATATCATGCTAAATGTGTCTCATGAATATTCATTTGAGTTTTTAAATGAACTCCTAATAGCCATGCTTGCCCTACTTTTGTGTTCACTTTTAGTATGCAAAATACTCAACCTAATGAATATGTACCAGCACAATAGTTCACAGGCAACTAACTAATTTCAGTTTCATATGAGTGTACCAAGAAACCAGATTTCACATTTACACCCACAAATATTTGTACGCTAAGTGTTTGTTCACTCATGCAATCAGGGAACAGAAATAATATCACATTACTCATACAATCAATTGCAACTGAGCAACACAACTTGATTTCTGAATATCTGCAACCTATAAGTAAACAGAAAAAAAATAAACTGGAAAAAATCAAATCTACTTGTTGAGAATGTGGGGGCAGATGAAGAAACTGAAATCAATGAATAATTATATCTATTGTGAATAGAGTTCGTCACAGAGGCGTAGTGAGGGTGTTATGCGCCTGGGGGTAAAGCCAACATTTGCACCGCTTCCCCCGCCGCCGCAGGGTGGCGGGGCCCCATACCTGGTGCACGGCTTAGCCCGACCCTGGGAAGAGGGGAAGAAGCTTGTACCGCGTCTTCCTCCACCCCTTCCAGTTTGGGGCAGGGCCCCTGCACACACTAGCATACCAGCAGAGATGGAGGAGGGTCGGGCTGGGGGAGGAGAGGCGGGGAGGAGGCTTTAGCCGGCGCCGGTGGGCGGAAGAGGAGCAGGCAAGTTGAGGGATGACAGGGGAAGCAGAGGAGGACTAAACTGGCGCCCCCCCCACCCCCCAGTGTGGCACCCGGCGGCAACTGCCCCCCCCCCCACTCTTTGCTATGCCACTAGTTGCTCAGAAACTTTGATACAATGTTTTAAGTTGAAAAAATGTTTTGTCATTCCATAGGAAAGGGTTGGTTTCAATGAGTTTCCTCAGATTCCGGGTAGAATGTAAAAATGAGTGAGAAATACACACTCTATTAGACTGATAATTAAGGCACTTACCTCCCACATGAATGCCCAAACCACAAGGCTAGAGTCTCTCTCTCTCTCTCTTTCTGGTTCAGGGCATATGAATTTACATGAAGTGGAAAAGATTCAAGAGAAAGACTGACTAGTAGCCTGGAATAACAGCACTCACATGGGAGGTTGGAAACCAAGATATGCAATGTTCCCAGACCTGAAGAAGAACTTTGTATAGCTCAAAAGGCTTGTCTCTCACCAATCAATATTATACTACCCACCTTGTCACTCTGGATTTTTTGCTTATTACAAGTCTATGACCCATTAACTCTCTCTCCCATTACTATTCCCCCTTAATACAGAAGAGGTAAAAATGGGCCACTTCACCTTGAATGCTCCCTTGAAAAGTAAATACCTATGTTAAACAATCTATTCCACGTTGTATTTAGCTGGAGTAAATTTCCCAGACCTGAAGAAAACTCTATAATCTCAAAAGCTTGTCTCTCTCACCAACGGAAGTTGGCCCAATACAAAATGCGCTCTCATCCACCTTGCCTCTCTACTTAGCTTAACTATATTTCCTCTAGTATATGGCTGTCATTACACCTTTAGCTCACAAGATGGCACAATAACCATCAAGTTACAAGATGCTCACATCCAAATGATCATATGAAATGCATTTGGGAGAAAAAGTGAGTAGCTATGAAAGGTCATAAACCTTCAATTGATTTTTATTGTGAATGAACATGATAGATATGCTCACAGCATCTAAATGTATGTATTTATTTATTTAAGATGCTGATATTAAAAATACTACATTATTTACAGGAATCTTATTCAAAGCTGGCAGCTGGAGGAACTGCGACAAGTTGTACAAGTACCAAGTATTATGACTGAGTAGGAATCTATTGATTTTTCAGGGGTTACTAAATTCAAATGCTGTATATCTGCAGATCTGAGAATGTCTTTGAACCCTTCATTCTGCAAGGAATTCTAAGTCCAAATTAAAACTGTCTGCCTACTAATACATAGCAGGAAGTATTCAGTTCCATATGCTGCATCATATTTTGGACCCATTAACTCCCTCTATTTAGCCCTCTGATGCTTGCTATTTACTGTTCAATAATTTTAAGTAGGTTTTTGGTTTCAGACTTCAAGCATTAATATAACAAGAGAGCAGATTTGAAAGGGTGACTTTTTGGCATGAAATAGCAGTGAGTGTTGCTATTGATTATAAAAAAATCAATTTTTTAAAATGTTCAAAATATTAAATGATTGTTTATTTACTGCATTACTAAACCCAAGCACTCAAGAACCATGTGTCAGGTCTCAAACAATAGGATTTATGTAAAAGTAACAATATTTTAAACAATTATGTGTAATAGTAAATACAACACTATAATATGGTTTCTGCAATTTGACCATGGTGAGGACTTGCCAATAATTTGTTCTGTATATATACATGCAAGACTAGATAGATATTGTGTCTTCATGCTGGTGACACCTGGATTTAATTGAAAATTCCCTCTCTGCTTCCTCACTGCTGAATGCAGTATTTAATAGACTTACACAAAACTAAAAAAGCCCTAATGCACAAGAACCTCCCTACCCATTGTCCAAGGCTGGGGGATTTTTTTTTTTTTTACAGACATCCAGCAGTACCACCAACTAAATGAAAATGACAGCTTTTCCAGATGCTTGGGCCAGTGATCTTGTTGTGGGTTCTGAGGCTTAATTCTGTAACTTTCCAGTATACCTCCTGTTGATTAACTAAATATGTTAACAAGGGTCACAATCAAACTTAACTCCTTCCTGAATTTAGCCCAGCAGTGCACACAGTAGTGATGGGTTTTATTTCTGGCAAAGTGCTTGAGCACAGCATATTATAAATGCCACACTTAAGTATCTCAAGTTGAGCAGCCAAAAATTAAGAGATGCTTTTGACATTCATCTCACTACGACTCTGTTTTCCTATGTAAGAGGAGGGATTAAAATATTCCCTCACTTCCCAGGGGTTGCGGTGAAGCAATTAGAGACTATAGTGAGGAGCACTATAGAAGATACCCATAGAAAATTAATAATTCTGTATCTGACGAGGGTACTAAGAACTAACTCCCTAATTCACTGAACAATCCTGGGTTCCTGTTGGGGAAAAAAGACAGTAGTGATCATATAAATTAGGGTTTGTCTACACTGCAACACTATTTCAAAATAACTAGCGCTATTCCGAAATAACTTAGTCCACGTCTACACAACAGGCAGTTATTTCAAAATGATGTCAAAATACTGTCAAGCTGGAGGACTTCTTACTCCGACTCCTGCAACCCTCATTATACAAGGAATAAGGGAAGTTGGGGGAAGAGTACTCTATTTCAAAGTAAGTGATGTGTTGACACTCCCGATTTCGAAATAAGCTACACAATTGACATAGCTCAATTTGGGTAGCTTATTTCGAGTTAAGCCCTACAGTGTAGGCGCATCCTTAGAGACTACCATAATGCACACCCCCAAGGGGGTCAAATTAAGGTTACCTTCTGAGTATTTGACTTAGCATCTTAACATGTTAATATACTGTTTTAATGATATGCACGCACATGTACGCACACGCACACAATTCAATGACATTCTTATTTGTCAAAACTCTGAAATTCAGCAATTATCCCTATGTCTGTTTCAATCTTTATGAAAGACCAGCATTCCTTACCTTCTAAACACAAGTGAACTATTAAGTGCATCAATTAGAAAAATAATCTATCCATTGCCACTCTGATGAATCCAGGTCATTATCTCTGAAGTTAACAAATTATTTTACAACAGAACCAATCTTCATCTCTGATGGAAAAGTTATTACAAGTTCCAGATATGTACATTTCCTACTATTTATCAAACCCCTATCTCAAAAGCTATAAATTATAACAGCTAGCTTACAAAAATAAGGAATTAATTAATTTTAATATACTGCACAATGGGCTGGGATGCATACTGATCGCTCCCTATGGGAATCATGGGAGTTTGGCACCTCTGAAAAAGGTAAGCCTGAATTATCTGAAGTTAGGCTCTCAAAAATAAAAAGTTAGAAGAGCCCCAAAACTAAGGACTACTTTTCAAAAAATGTGGACTTGAATATTTCTGTGCTCAAGATTATTCTTCTGTGCAATGTAATTGTGATGGAGTGGCCTGAATCTTTATGAAATTTGATTAAATAAATCCCTGTTTAAAGCAGAGCTGCAGCAAGTTGGCAAAATAGGTTGTCACCAGATGTCCGAAAGCAAACATCAAGATAGTTCAGCAACAAGGAACTAAATGTCATAGTCAAGCAATGTGCATATCCCTATTTAGAGACAAGGCCTTTTGTGGTTTTCCATGGGAAATTTGTTGTTAGGGGAAGGAGTTGCACTGGTTCCTTTCCCCATTGTGAGAAATTAAAATCTGTTTTTTCCACTTCAAATTGTATGTGGCAACCCTATACAAAAGGGAGACATTGAGATGCCTAATTGCCACTTTACTCACCCAAGTCCAGCATTTAAACCCCTCTGGCATTCACAAAACTCCTACCCAATTGGTGCCTAACCTTGTAGGTGTGCACATCTTCACTGTTAAAGTACCAGATGTGCCTAAATTTGCATAGCTGGGCATGCACACAGCTGCTTAAGTCCACACATTACCAAACAGCTTGGTGCTTATCTCACACATGAGCCACAGTGAGACTCTGCAAAGTAGATGGTCCCTTTCCTTCTTGTCTTCAGGGTCTGAACTGAACACATATTAATCCACAGAGAATTAATCAGGAGTGGTGGCAGCCTTAACGTTTAGCCCAGTGGCCAAGGCATGCAACCCCGGATGAACGATACTTAGGTTCAAGACCCTTTCCCCTACACACCCATTGGGAGCAGGGTTTTGAACTATTATTTGAGACAGGGACAATCTCTCTTGTTGAAGCTGTTTGACTTTGTATAAAATACTTGAATAATCACTGGGCCAGATAGAGTATTATTCTATAATCCAATGGTTAATTAACACATCTGACAGGTGGGAGACTCTGACCCTAAGAACACATCATACCAGTGGTCAAGGGGCTCACATGTATCGAGTTTCAGATGGCCTGACCAATTCAATATACCCCCAACTCACTATGGTTCACCATTTTTAAAAGGTGTCATAGAAAACTCGTAACTCGCTGATCATTAATATTCTTCCCTCATGTATGTACCCAAGAATGGTGACTGCAATGTGTTTAAGCCAGGCATGTCAGGGGGAGTTGTTAAACAGGCCTGCTCCAGACCAAGAAAAAAATGTATATTTGCTTCTGTGCACAACAAGATTATTAGGCAGAGACAATGAAAGTCTATTTACAGATTAGCTTTTAAGATCATTAAGCTAACAAGCAGGGGAGGAAATAGCTTCCAGCAGGGCAGAGAAATTCTGTCTGGGCTATAAAGACACGGCTCTGAACCTTAAGTGATGAGATAAACAACTGAATCAATGGATTGTACACAATATTACTGTATTATGAATATATTTAGTAAGGTATTCTTTGAAAGCCTATGACACGCTGTTGTGTAATATCATTGTGAAATGTATGTATCAATACTCCACGAAGAATAAGAAATACTCAGTATTATGCTTTACAGACTGTGACCAAACAAAGGGAGGAAAAAGGTCTTTCCCAGATAAGAGGAAACATCACAAACTATCTACCTGTCTCCAGTGAAACTGAGCAAGGTGTGACCAGCCCCATTTACATTCAAATTAGTAGGGAGATGGGAAGATGGCAGGAACACCATGAGGTCATCCTGCCTTTTTAAACAAGTTGTAGAAGGGTAGCCTGCTAGTCTGTAACTTTAAAAACAATGAGTAGTCCTGTAGCACCTTAGAGTAACAAAAATATATATAGTATCATGAGCTTTCATGGGCAAAACCTACTGCTTCAGATGAGCAGAGGGAGGAAGTGGGTTTTGCCCACAAAAGCTTATGATACTATACATCTGTTAGTCTCCAAGGGTATGTGTATACTACAGCGTTATTTCGAAATATCTTATTTCAAAATAGTTCATTCGAAATAAGATATTTCGGAATAACGCCTCTACACACAAAATGCATTTCAAAATAGCATTCTGCTATTTCGAAATAGCGCATCCACACTGATTGGACACTGAATCACATTGAAGGCCAGCTGAAACTGGTTCCAGCAGGGCATCAGGTCAGTAGTTACTTTGTGTGGCTGCTGCCTGAGGCCATCTGAGGCTTGTGCTTAAAAAGACCCCCCCTGGACAGCCGGTTCTCAGCTTTCCCTGCTTGCTTGCCTACCTCGCTGAGGGACAGCAAAGCATTTTTGTCTCTGCCTGCTTTGGTTGCCCTGACTCGGGACACCACAGCACTTGGCACCATGGAGCCAGAGCTGCCCCTGGGCACTCTGGTGCTTCTTTTGGACATGTTGCTGCAAGCCTGGCTGTGCTTTCTGCAGGCTGCCTAGCAGCATCTGTTGCAGCCCGACCCCCACGCCATCCTCTGGACCCTCCTGTGGGACAGGGAGGAGCAGCTGCAGCTCCCAGATGCCAGCGTGCCCTGCCGCATCTGGCGTCTGGACACCAGCAGTGACTGGTAGGACCACATCGTCCTGGAGTGCTGGGGAGACCAACAATAGACCCAGAACTCCAGGCACCTTCCTCGAGATCTGTGAGTGGCTCGCCCCTGCTCTGTGGCGACGGGACACGCACATGAGGCCCGCCATTCCCCTCCACAAGCGTTTGGCCATCACCCTCTGGAAGCTCTCCACGCCGGATAGCTACCTATCCATGGTGAACCAGTTCGGCGTGGGGAGATCCACCGTCGGAGCAGTGCTCATGCAGGTATGGCAATCTCTAGCCACTGTGCGGGGGGGGGGGGTGCGAGGAGGGGATGGGCTGCCCTAGGGAAAAGTGGGGGAGGAGGTGCAAGTCCCTTCCATGGGAGTGTTTGTTCTGTCCCACCCACACGATGGACTGCCCGCGGTGGCCAGGATTGCAGAGGGGGGTTGCTCCTGGGAGTGGGGGCGCGGGGCAGTGGCAGGGAAGGAGCACTCTCAGCCACCCTGGCACCCTAGTGACTCTCAGTGTTTGTGTGTCCCTCTGCAGGTGGTCAAGGCCATCAACAGAGTGCTGCTCTGCAGAGTCATGTGGACATAGTGATTGAGGGGTTTGGCGCACTGGGCTTCCCCAACTGCGGGGGAGACAATCGATGGGACGCACATCCCCATCCGTGCCCCGGACCACCCGGCCTCCCTGTACATCAACCAGAAGGGATACTTCTCAGCCATCCTGAAGGCTGTGTCTGACCACCGGGGCCACTTCGTGGACATTAACGTGGGTTGGTCTGGCAAAGCACACAACATGCAGGTTTACTGCAACGCCTCTGTGCGCCAAAGGCTGCACACTGGGACTTTCTTCCCTGACCGCCGCATCAGGGTCGGGGACGTGGATGTGCCTGTGTGCCTGGTGGGGGATGCGGCCTATCCCCTATAACTCTGGCTGATGAAGCCCTACACGGGACACCTCAACCCCTCCCGACAGGCAGGAGCGGTGCGAGGCGGGCTGCAGCAGCTGGCGCCCCAGGCGGGACATGCAATCGGCGCCCCCGCCTGCACGGCCGTCAATGGGGTGATGTCATCATCGGGGGCCCTGGGCACCCCGTGACGTCATCATAGGGCACCATTGAAGGCGGCGCCTTAGGCGACGGGCAAGTTGGCCTATAGCCATGGGCCGCTCCTGCCAACAGGCCTTTAATGCCAAGCTTGGCAGGGCCCACATCGTGGTGGAGGGGGTGTTCAGCTGGTTGAAGGCCCATTTTAGATGCCTCCTCACCTGCCTGGACCTCTCCGAGCAGAATATTCCGCACGTGGTGGCAGTGTGTTGTGTGCTGCATAATTTGTGACAGAGGAAAGGGGAGGCTTTCCTGACGGGCTGGATGGCAGAGGCCACTTGGCCGGCCTGTACGCACAGCCCCGCATGGCTGCCAGCCGGGAGGCCCATCGGGGGGCTGTCCGTATCTGGGAGGTCCTGTGGGAGAGCTTCCACCCAGAGGAGGACTAAAGTCTCCCTGGTGTGCCCCACTGGGGGCTTGTGCCTCATTTTACCCTCACATCCTTTCACTGACCCCTCCCTAACCCCTCTTCCCATTAAATAAAGACACGTGTTGACAAAAGCAAACTCTGTTTATTGAACATAACTGGGGTGGCGGGGGAATGAGGGGAGGGAGAAAGCTGGGAGGAGGGAGCTGGAAGGGGGAGGCGAGGGGAGGAAGGGGGACGAGAAGCTCAGGGTTGGGGGTCTTGCTGGCCCACCTGTCTCCCAGCACTGCGGGTGCGGGGGCCTCAGCGTTCCTGGGGGGGAGCGGGTATGGAGGGTGGGGGGCGAAGGAAGAAGCGGGAAGGGCAGCAGGAGTGGGAGGAGGAGTGGTAGCTGGGGCAGCAGCAATCTCTGCACCAGGGTCTGCAGGTGGTCAGAGATGGCACGGCCCTGGGCAAGCAGCTCCCCCCAGCTCTCCCACCATAGCTGCAGGTCTTCATGCACCCAGTGGTCGAGGGTACGGTGCTGGTCTCTCAAGATCCCCAGGTGCTGCTGCTGGTATTCCTCCTGGTTACAGGTCAGCCTGCTGGCGTGGGTGTGGGAGGCTGTCCTGTCCTGGGCGGCATGGTGCGCCCTGCACTCGCAGCTGCTGCGGCTGTGGAGAAACAACAGAAGTGGTTAGTTATCCCTGGGGACACAGTGGGTGAAGCCCAGCCCCCCTCTGCATGGCGAGAACAGCAGGTCTCCGCCCCATCTGAGCCGATGTGCTTGCACACAGGCCATATTCGGCATGTCCTGCTATCCCCAGGAGTGTGAGCTGGTCCGGGACTGCATCTATGCCCCTGTGCTGTATCTAGTGTGTGTGTGGGGGGGGGGGGGGAGAAGGGAAGATGTGCCCTGCCTCTGCATAGAGGGGGCTCATGGAGGGAGGGCATCATGCAGTGTCCCTCCCCAGGGTCAGGAGCATGTCATGTGCCTTCATACATACACGCGTGTGGATAACAGGCCAGGGCCCCTGTGTGGCAGCCAGCCTGGGCCACATGCAAGGCCCACACGTGCGGTCCCTGGTCTCCCTCTCCCACCTGCCCCCCCACTCCCCGCCCAAGGGGACAGTGATGGCACTCACATGTCGAGGCCTCCCTGGCCTCAGATGACACCAGCGACAGGCTTGCTGGGACGGCTCGGGGGTCCTGGGTGCAGGGCATGCCCCCTCCAAACTCCTGCGGCTCCTGGCCATCCTCTTTCTCCTCCTCTTCGGTGTCATGGGCAGGGCCCTCTGCCCCAGGGTTGATGACCACCTGGGGATGCAGTCCAGGGCATCATAATAGGGTCAGAGGGCCGGGTCAGCCCCTGGTTGGGAGCTGCCCCCTGAGGCCCTGGCATAGGCCTGCCACAGCTCTTTGATTTTCATGCGTACCTGCTTCTGGGTGCACATGTGGCCTTTGGTGGCCAGGCTGTCAGCCATCCGCCTGTCGACTACTGCATTCCTGCATCGAGTGTGGAGATCGTGGACATTGGAGGGCTCCCCCCAAACCTCAATGAGGTCCACGATCTCCGCACTAGACCAGGAAGGCACCCACCTTTTGTGGCCCCTGGCAGGCTCCTGGGAGCTGCCAGCCTGCTCCTGGGGAGCGGTGGAGGGCTGGGTGGAAGTGGGTTGCTGGCTCATGTGGGCCAGGTACACAGACTGCTGGCTCTGTGCTGGCAGGCTTGCAGCTGGCACAGGCACTATGGCCAGAGTCTACCCCTTTAAGGGCTCCGGGGTGGGGGAGGGATGGGGGGAGCAGAAGAGTTTTCCTGGTTTGGCCCAGAGTGGCCACCAGGGCACCCTGGGAAGGGCTGGAGGCCCCCTATTTCGAAATAAGCATCTACACAGCGCTTATTTCAATTTAGCTATTTCGAATTTGGCGTTATTCCTCGTGGAATGAGGTTTACCAAATTCGAAATAAGCGCTCCGCTATTTTGAATTAATTTCGCAATAGCGGTTTGGCTGTGTAGACGCTAGGAAAGTTATTTCGAAATAACTTTGCTGTGTAGACATACCCTAAGGTGCTACAGGACTCCTCGTTGTCTTTAAACAAGGTCATTGAACTCAGAGATATAAGCAGAGACAGAAAGCCAATTTGTCATCCATCACTAGATAAATAAAAAAGGACCAGAGCTGAGAAAGATATGTTCTTCAACCAAGGGGGCACTGAAAACTCTGGGAATTGAACATGAGAAAATGGCTTAGGCAAAATCTTTCTCCCAGGGAGACCAGGGAAGACATCTTGTACTTTTGTGAAAAGGCCTGATTGAGGGTAAGTCAGCCATGGCTTAGACTAGAAGAAGGAAGATTAGTGAGGGAAAATATCTTAAACAAAACCTGTACCTTACTAGATTACATTTTAGATTCTTAGATATGTGTTTTCCTTTAATCTGCTTGTCACCCTAACTTAATTCTGTGTATATTTTTGTAGCAAATTTATTTAACTGTAAGTTAACTCAGTGTTTTGTTTGAAGAGCATTAAGTTAAAAAACTCTAATGTGCTTTTGTCTCTTTAAATCAGCAGTTCTCAATTGCTGGTCGGCAGACGGGTACCAGTCCACAGACCACTGGCTGCTAGGCTGTGGCAGCTCTAGGGGCCAGGGCTGGGATACACGACCTAGCGCTTCCCCTTCCGCTGCAGCTGTTGGGAGAGGAGTGTCCCAGATGCAGAAGAGCAGTCTGCTGCGTGGCAGGCGGGCTGCATGGAGCCCGGCATGGCAGCCTTAGAGCAGCCACAACCCAGGCAGCAGTGCTCAGCTGGCGACTTGGAGGCAGCACAGGGCTAGGTGAGGGAGGCAGGCAGGCATTGGGATTCTAGGGGTGGGGCTAATTCTGGGGGAGGCTCTAAGAGGTGGGGGGCTGGCACTTGGAGGTTCTGGGGGTGAAGCTAATATTGGGGACCTCTGGAGGTAAAGTCAATACTACTGGGGCTATGGGGGTGTGGCTAGCACCGGGGGGCTCTTGGGACGGGGCTAATATTGGGGCCTGGCCTGGGAGGCAGTGGAGGGGTTGGGTGCAGTGGTGCTCTGGAAACAGGAGGCTGGCACTGGGGGCTCTGGTGGTAGGGGGCTCTAAGGTGCTGGCACAGAAGCATTTGGGATGGGTGCTGACACTGGGGGGCTCTGAGGGCAGGAGGCTGGCACTGGGGGGATTGGCTGCAGAGATTCTGGGATCAGGGGCTGGTTCTGGGGGGTAAGTGGAGGGGTGGGCAGTTCTGGGGGGCTCAAGGGGTTGGGGTGTACCACAGACCCAGCCTCCAGAGCCACCATGAACAGCTGGCTTCAGCTGCGTCAGCCGCCCGCCAGGTTGCAACTACTGGAGCTGAAGTTGGTTGTTCATGGTGGCTCTGTGGGCCAGGCTTTTGGCAGACTGGTAATATTTAATTTGCATATTTGTTATTTGCATAATGAATATGCAAATATACAAATAAAATGTTACCAGTCCACCAAAAGTTTCTGAATGTATTTGTCAGTCTGCAGTATAAAAAAGGTTGGGAACCACTTCTTTAAATGCACAACAAAGATTATTTCTCTGGCTGGCCCAAGTGAAGGGTAGACACATCAGGTCAAATGGTTTTGGAGAAATTCAAGTGGTAGAAGCCAAGGTTGGGCTGAAAGGGCAGGGGTAAGAACTGCCCAACTAGGGTAGTCAGTGGTTTTCAACCTTTCTGGGCTACAGTACCCTTTACAAGAGTCTGATTTGACTTATGTACCCCTAATGGTCTCCTCACTAAAGAAAACCGCTTTCTTACAAAATCAGACATAAAAATTCAAAAAAGATTCATAGCACGGTATTGCAGAAAACATGCTTACTTTCTTTTTTTACCATATAATTATAAAGTAAATCAACTGGAATATAAACAGTATACTTACTTTTCAATGCATAGTATATAGAGCAGTTATAAACAAAGTCACTGTCTGTATTAAATTTTCGTTTGTGCTGAATTAGCTTTTTATGTAGCCTATTGTAAAACTAGGCAACTATCTAGATGAGTTGGTGTACCCCCAGAAAATGTGGATGTATCCCCACAGAGAACCACAGACACGTGGTGTAAACTGTATGGTTGGTGCTGGCTGTAAGCATCCCATGCTGGGTCCTAAAGTAGGAAAACACTGCAAGCTATACTTGTGACAACCACTTAACTTCTCTGAATTGCACCCCTAGAAGATGACAGACTCAAATTCAAATCCCTATTCTGTATCAGACAGAAAGGAGATTGGAAACCAGGGTTGCCACATCTAGGGCTGAAGGTTTTCTGGATGTGTCTGCTATCACATCCTGCTCTTGCTTTTTCACAAAAAACCTGACAGGCACCTAACTCCTGGAGCAAGTTCATAGCTGTGAATAAGGAGTGGAGGGAAATGCCTCCAACTGGCCCAGTTTAGGTACTTAAATCCCTTTGGACAGCAGGGTTTAGACCACACCTTTCTCCTTGGCTTTCCTACAGCTACATTAATTTGGCTCTCCACATAGCATGTTGGCTTTTGTGAATCCCATTCTTAGGAATCTCCTGCATTGTACAGAGTTATTCACTTTTTGGTCCCCTTTATAATGTTGCAAGTTGGGCTTTCAAGATGTCTACTCACTTTTGAAAAAGTCTGCTTGTACCTCACATTGGACAAAACTGTGGTGATCCAACTTTTCTTCAGCTTTCTACATGTAGATCTGATCTCAGATAGGTCTAACATTCCCTTTCTTGTTCAACAGCACAGCATTTTATTCCCTTTTATTGTAATATGCAAAAAAAACCAAAATATATGTCCTTACCAAGCTGATCTGAAGTAGGGATGTTAAAAACACGGTTATTATAGTAATCATGTATTAATCAATGTTAATACAACATTTTTTTTAAGCAGTTACACCATTACATGCTGGTTCCCCGGGAGAGGGGCTGGCAGCCAGTATGCTGGTCCCTCTCCTGGGGAGCCAGCTGTTGCTCTACGCTACTGACTCATACAGAGACAGTAGCACAGAGCAGCAGTTAGCTTCCCGGGAGCCGGTGTGCACTGAAAGCTGGCTTTTAAGCTGACTCCCTGTGCATACCGGCTCCTGCCTGGTACCCCGCTCCTGGGGTGTAGACATAGCCAAAATATGGTACGATTGCATCTATATGCAACACCAACAGGCAGAATCAAATCTGGGACTTCTGGAGCTCAGTGCATGAGCCTTTACAGCCTGAACTTTAAAACTATCTGGCTCTCAGCTAAAGCCAGAGATGAAACTCATTCTTTTTGTCTGCAAATGGTCTAAGTGTCACTTCATGAGACAGTGCGCCACACCCAGCAGGCGGGTGGCTTACATATACATATGTATGCTGCTTCTATTGTATTTGTCTACTTTCAACCTATTAGCTGTGCAAATGGAGACACTTTAGCTCACAGGAAGGAACTTCTGTTTACACAGTTAGTTATATATTGTATTCCAAGTGCTACATGATTAAGCTTTAGGGACAACCATGCTGCCTTTATGTGCATGTCCACAGTCTTTTACAAAGAGACATCTGTATTTTTAAAACCTAGTGATTATCCAGGTGGTGCTCACTTAGCCTGGTTCTTTTCAGTTCCTGAGAGACAGAATAGATCATCTAATTTCCCTTGTTAGAGTATAAACTATTAGCCTGAAAGCTGAACATACTGACACTCGGATCTCTCAGTTGTCACTAACATAGTCCCAAATCTTTTGTGCCATTGTTCACCTTTTTCTACATTACTTATTAAAATTGTGGTCTTTTATAAAAGCATTTAACAACGATCATCAAAAGGTTGCAGCAGGCAGTGGGTCACAGAGTCTTCTTTACAGTTAAATTGTTGCGCAATGATGTAAAATTTTCTGAGAAATTGAGTGCAACATCTCACTTTTTGTGATAACAGTCCCTGATTTTAAAGATGAAATACAGTAGCTGGGAATTTAGTTACTTAACACATTCTGTTTGTGTTAAGCTTCACAAGAAAGGAAGTGTTATAGCTCCAATGCAAGCATTTCTCCTTTAGTTTTTCTTTGACTATTCATATAACGAAATGCTACAGAAAAGTTTCTTCCTCTTTCAGGTCATGAATTAGCAAGGCATGAAATACATAAAACCAGCTGAAATGAATGAACCAACACATAAGCTTAAAGTTATGCATGCCCTTAAGTACCTAGGTGAATCAAGGCCTTATAGTTTGGGTCAATAGCATTTTAATTACTGCTTAGCAAAATTTGGAGGAGTTGTATTTACTATGTACTAGTTGCGTGAAAATTTGCAGTCAAGTTTACCAGTTTTGACTATCTTTTATACATCCATGTTGCTAATGCTATTCACACTAGTATTAAGGTGAACAGATGTTGTCCTTTTTAAACCCCTGCACAAACATTGACAGGTCTCTGGATGCTATCAAGAGACACCTGTCTATGAGAAGTTTGAACATCTGTGCCTCTCAGAAATACATTACCAGAGTACAACAGCTAACATTATATCTAAAAGTTACTAATAAAATATTCTGGATTCTCTCACAGTGCCTTGTTCTAGCTTTAACATACTTCATATTTCCTAGAAATTTCTTTTTGCGAAATGTTGACTGATCCTCATTCCAACTAGGAACAGAGTCCATATAATGTAGGTTTACAACATAGAACAGGGGACCCATTTTGCTTGTGTTGGAACTGAAAGTTTTATTCTTTTTATATTTTTTATCTTAGGTTTAGTAATGTAGTAATGTAAGGTAATATATAATCATATTTAAGATTGTAGTAAGTCAAAATCTTTAGTAAAGTATATATCTCCTACATTTCCTTGTTCTAAAGTTTTAGTAAGTAAAGAGACAGGATCTCATATTGTGTCTGTGTTAATGAAGATTATAACACTGTTAAAGGCTGAGGCCTTAATTGCTTGATTTACGACACCTTTTTGTCTTGCCAATGCAGATGTTCAGCCGCATAACCTTGAGAGCCTTTGTAGCATTGCTTATGTGTGTGAAAAGGAAGGTATGAATGTGTCGAGATAACTTTTCAAAAAGTTATTGCTCGGGACCAGATGGATAAAAAGGTTGAGCGTGTGTGAAGACTAGACGGCCTGGCGTCAAAAATGTGTACCCCTACTCACAAGGTGATTGGATATTGGCAGATTGACGGCTTTAAAGTGAAGCGAGCACCCCGGAAAGGCGATTGATTACAGGATGAGCCTTGGAGAATGTTTTGGGAACAGTGACATCAAAAGATAACGCTCTGGTCACAGGCTGACACAGTGGAATACATTGATTTCAGCAGAGAAAAGAATTATAAAAGCAGGGTGCTTTGCTATGGAACTTTGGGTTCATCTTGCCAACAAATCCAGAGGAGCATCGGATCGATCGGCCAACAAAGGCCCTGCTCCCCACTGTGTTCAATCTAGGTGGCCACTAGATTGATACAGACTCTGGACTGGTAACTATGACTTCATCTGGTGAGACTTTGTGTGTATATTGTTTGTATATGAGTGACTGAAAAGCATATGCAACTGTTGTATTCTCAATAAATGCGGCGTACTGCCATTTCCCCTATAAAAGATCTCATGTGCTTCATTTAAGCATAACACTTGAAACATGAAGTTTCAGGAGGTAACATCCAGTCAATTTTCAGTCACGTCTTGGTTTACTTACTCCACATCCATAATCTCAGAGAAATGGGTACAATATTCTCTAAAAAACCACGAACATTCAAGCAAGATTTAAAAAACACAATACAGGTTGGAACCGCTCTAGCCTAGCAACATCCATGGTTCACCATGATTTTAGTTAGTTGGATGCCCGTTTATTATGGGTGTGGCCATATTTTGCAGGATCTCATATTTGCCTACAGCTACTAGATCTAGCTCTCTGTGTTCTATGCTGCTATTTAGCCCTAATTTACCCCTAAACGTCTACTAAGAGCCCAGTAAACAGTGCAAGTATTGGTAATGCCGCTAGACAACATTGCCCTCATGTGGTGTGGCAAATTCTCTGGTTAAGCACCAGTCACGTCCCAGGGTTCCAGACTAGAGAGGTATATTTAGATTTTCTAATGTATTAATTTAATTTATGGCTGCATAATCCATCAGAATGAGTCTCATATAGGGTTGCCGGGTGTCCAGTATTGACCCAGACACTTCGGTATTTTCGCCTCCTGTCTGATAAAAAAATTCAGAAAATACCAGACATCTAAGATCTCCAGTATTTTCTGAATTTTTCCTGGCCAGGAGGTGAAAATACCAGGTACTTACCTGGCTCCACAGGGGAGCTGTCTGGCTCAGAGCAGGAAGATAAGATGGTGGAAGGCCGCCAGCAGCCTGTTAGGGCCAAAAAGCCTCAAAAGCATTTCTTAAAGGGGCCATGCTGGGGTTTTTAAAAAAAAATTTTCTTAACTCTTGGGGTCTTTTTTCTTTTCCTCAACAACTTTGGTCTTCTCCCCCCCCCACACACACACACCCCTTTTTTTTCCTCAACAGAATTTTTTCCTCTGTGTTCGGTATTTTTGGTTAAACCATCTGGCAACCCGACTCTCATATCCATTTCAGATCCAAGAACTAGACTTGGAATTTGGATTACTTGCCTACAGCCAGGGAAAAAAAGTAATCAGCCAAATTCAACTGATTGTGTCTGAAAAGGCTAAAAGAGAAAAAACTATTCCACCTGAGGTTTGCACTAACTTCTTCTACCTTTGTATTGATACTGCTGCCAACAATAGAGTATCAAAGGGCATTAGAAAATTATGTGGGAAAGTCTTCAAATTGTGACGTTTTCTTTCCAATTTGAATTGGAAAGAAATGTCAAAGTTTGGAATTTATCACTAGATGAAATTTAAAAAAAATCTTATCAAAATAATGTAAACATTATGTCCTACTATAATAAAAAACAAATACATAATTTCTACATAAAAACAGCTTATACCTAATTAAGAAATTAATGTGATTTTTTACCTCTCCCCCAAATATAATCATGGTAAAATTATCACACTCTCACAAAATGCCTTGATTGCATTGAATTAGCAATTTCCAGTGGACAACTAATTTTTCTATTTGAAAATTACTGACCAGCTCTAAAAGATGCATGAATGCCCCTTTTATGAAAATCTGTACATCTATAGACATATCTTTTGTCTTCTTTTGCTCTTTACAGGAACAAGTAGAAATATGAGGGATTTCACTTAACATTACAAAACTTCACTTAGATTTCCTTCAATCCACTTATTTCAGATGTTTGCATATTTCATCTTTTTTTCTAATTCCATTTACTTTTAATCAAACCAGATCCCCTCTAGGGGTGAGTAATCCTAGATAAATATAGTATGTATATTTGGTTAGGGGTTATTAGAGGAACGGGTAATGAGGGTGGATCATCAGTTAAAACACAGAAGATGACAGCTGAGCTATATAAAACTGGTACTGATCGATATAGGGTTTGTAACTTTGGAGTTTCTAGTTCAGGCACATTCCAAACTCAATGCTCAACTCACTCAAAGCCACTGGATGTCTACCAATTTCACATCAAAACTATGTGAAACAGTTAACTTTATATGATTTTTATACAAATCAGGGTCAGCTGAAACCAGCCCCAGCCCAATTTGCAAAGGAGTTTGAAAAATACTGATGACCCTATTAATAAATCTAGTTTATAATTTGCAATAAAAAAGAAAGTGTGTTTTTTGTGATTTTGTTTTAATCATTAATATTCTGGGCAGCTAGACTGAAGGGGACCATGGGAACTGTAGATAGTAGAATCTGTGTTTGTGGTTCATGTGCGTATTTCTTCTTATTTTACAAACACAAAATATTTTAATACAGTCTTGTTTCAATATTCACTTTAAAAGGGAAGGTGTCATTCTAACATGTCCTTAGGAAATGAAACTCTGTATGTGTGTGCAAGTGTCTTTTTTTTAAATGGTAACCTTTAAAAGTCAAGAACTAAATTATGTCCAAATGTATCTATTGAATGTCCCTCACAGCCTTGTTAATTCAACAAAGAACCAAGTTTTAACCTTTTAAAAATTTATTCTATTCCTTTTGAAAACTTCCTGATGCCTTCAGCGATCCAGAAGGGTATCTCATAATGGATCGTTCTTTTACATCAGAAACACCAGGGATTCCATGGATGACACCACCTCTGGTATTTGAATGCACGTTCTGGGATACCTTATGAGGGAGAGCATCTCATAGGTTGAGCTGAAACCCAAGCCTGAACATCTATACTGAAGTTTCATAGTCTTGCAGCCCAACCCCTGCAAGTCCAAGTCAGCCAACACAGTCTAGCCATGGACATTTTATGGTACTGTACACATACCCAAGGTGGCCAAGAGTTGAGCCAGCATTCAAACCAGGATTCTATTCTATCTACTATGCTCATCATGATATAGTATCTGAGCAAGTTCCAGTAACTAGCAAGTATTTCTTGCTCCTTCCTTGGAAGCAGCAGTAACTGGTCACTGCCTGTGACAGTCTACTGGGTTAGCTGGAACACTAATCTGATATAGTATGCTAATTCTTATGTTCTGAAGGGCAATATAATTTTACAGAGGATCTAAAGCTTTTTATGAGGTTAGTTAAAACCTCCATGTGTACCCCAACAATCTGGTGACTAGGGACATTTTAAAAGATTTTTACGCTAACATTTTTGTGCTCCTCTGTACACCTTTAAAATCTTATGTCCAGTTTTTGAAAACCCACAATTCTAACAGGAAATGCACAGGTTTAAAAATTATCTGTTGGCATTCATTCTTTTGCAGGATGATTTGCAGGAGATAGCACCATAAGAATTTAATTAGGCATCATGAAATACTCCAAGTAACAAAAAAAAAACCAAACAAAAAAAACACACACACCACCCCACAACCCTTCTTATCCCATCCTCCAGACCTGCTGAATGAGAGGCTAACAAACCAAAAGAGCTGAATCTGTTCAGAATGGATGGTGTTTCAACTCTCGTAAAAACCTGTTCTCCTGAGCAAAGGACCTATATATGCTACCACCTGAAATAGGGAACTTTTGTACAATTCAGCAGTAAGACCCAAACTAAGCTATTTTGTCAAATGCAAATGAGGATAATGTCCCCCAAAGAATGAAATTGTCCTCAAAATGGACAGTATCACTGAATACACTGGACTGTGTTTCTCAGTAGAAATTATGCTCCTAACCCACTTCATTACTTCTGAAAACTTTACCTTTAGAGCTCACACCAACAGACATGTGAGACTATTTGCAAAACACTGAAGTGGAAAGAGGTTACTTGCTCTTGCTCTGAGTGAAAGATAATCACATCAGCATTGTCAATATTCTCAATTTAACCAACAACCATCCCATTTGTCCCTGCTGGAGCCAATCTCCAGGTAAGAAGCTCCAGCTTTCATAAGCGAATTCACACCCAGCCAAGGAAAAATACCCATCTATTGGTTCTCTCACCCAATGGAGAAGGTTTGTTTTAAGGGGCACATAGAATGCTGCCTCCATCCATCAGTGGCAGAGAAAGTTTTTGGGTAGGAGAAGGAGCAGCAGCCAGTGATACTGTCACAAGTGGAAGGATGAAAAATAAGAGGCTAGTGGCTCATCGGGCTCCACTCCCTTCTCTATGTTGATCAATGAGTCAGTCTTCTCTCTGCTTCCCAACCTCTCTTCATCCCTGCAACACAAAGCCAGGGAAGGGGGGTGGGTTTTGAAGAATCTCTTGTGCTACCCCCTTCCCAAATCTCTCAGAAAATGGGGATCGTACTGCAGCTGCCCTTTAGACCTGGGAGAGAGATGATCAAGAAGGATCAGAGATGCACTGACGAGCAAGGGGAAGAAATGCTGGAGAGAAACTTCACTAAATTAGAATTCTGAGGCTCTTACAGGGAGTGCCAAAAGTCATCATACTCCAAGAATTTGGGAGAGTGTGTAACACTCTGTGCAACACATGCTGGGGACTGGGAAAAAGGAGTTAACAAAACACACACACAAATACAACATGGTCTTAAAATAGTTTTTGTTTTGTATCTGCCTCATGAATTTTGAGTTTTGGGGCATGGAAGTGCTTCTGGGTTTAAGTATTTAAGGGTCTACTGCTATAATGACACCCTAAAAAAGGATGGAGAAAGGGGGCAATACAAGGCTAGAAAAAAAATCTCAATCCCACACCCAGAAGACAGAAATAGGACAAGAAAGCCAAGTCATCACAACTGAATATTCTTGGTGTTGGGATCCAAACCCAGAGGGTGCAAATAAGCATCACAAATAGGATTTGATCAAGTTAAATAACACTGGTACTGTATGTATATTTAGCATCATACTAAGCTCCCACCTCTGAGCAAAATTATATGGTCAGACGTTATAAAATCTTACTAATGGTTGTTTATAATGGAACCAGTGGCACAACTTTATTTATAGATACATATTGTGCATATACATACACACACACCCTCATAAAAGGCTTTACAATTATGCTGGAGAGTGCAGCTATTAGTCTAAAAGTCACTGGGAGTGTCGGCTGTAATTTTTCTATTTTTCTTGGTGATTCATAGTCTCCTTCAATAGAAAATAAAGAATACATTGTCATAGCAAAAAAAGTTTCAAAAGATATTTTCCTGTTCTTCATAATGAAAAGAAATGCTGGCATTTGAATATCTAATGCACACAATAACTGGCTGCAAGTTAGCTAAGTGCGAGGATAATGACCCAATGCTCTCATTGTAGCAGGAAAGCAGTATATTTTACTTCACAATGGAATATCCCCTAACAATTAATTTCTTTGAAATGAGACACTTTGGTAACGCAACTGTGAATTACTGAAAGGATAAACACTGACAATTTAATAAACAGAACTCTGTATGTGATAGAAAATATTATAAGCCATGTTTTATCTTTACTATACCTCGGCACCCACAGTTCCATTATTAAAACCAACCCTACATAATTCACCAAAAATATCTTCAGGAAACAGGTATTTGAATGGTGCTAACTTGTTCATAGATGTTACCCACTGCAACAGGATAAACATTCCAATTACCTGGGCTACAAAAGTTATAAACAAGCTTACTCCTGGGAACATTCTGCACCAAAAAAATAAAAAATTCTGTACACCATATTTTAAAATTCTCCAATATTCTGAAAATTTTATGAGTCAAACCAACACTACATAATCATGGCAGTTTCAATTATTTTAATAATTTATTTTAAAATACTAGTCAACAAGAAATTCTTTAACAATACAGACACATTCTAAAATTCTTTCAGGCGTAGAACGTTAAAGAACCCCCCTATGACAACCAAGTTCTTGCATCTCTGCACCTTTCACTCCCAAAGACGAATCATAGTGTCCCCCCAGCCAATACACTCGCTCTTTTCTCTCACCCTCAACCCCCAACTCAAAGATCAGGAATTCATAAGAAGCAACAGCCTGATGCTGGGTCTCAGGCTAGAGTTGCCAGTGGTTGGTTTTTGACCAGAACACCCAATAACAAAGGGATCATCTCTGGGTCAGCACCATTAAAAGTCCAATCAGCAATGCAATGGGATAGGCAGGCTACTTGCCTGGCTTTGCACGACTCCAGGAAGCAGCCAGCTTGTTTCGCTCCTATGTGAGGAGGCAGCAAGGAAGGCTCTGCGTACTGCCTCCATGCAGTGGCTCCATAGATCCTGTTGTCCTGATCTGTGGCCAAAAGGGCTGGCAGCAGATGGGGCAACATGCAGAGCCACTTGGCTGACTCTGCACCCAATGACCCAGAGGGATGCCAGCCACTTCCAGGAGTCACCAGAGACGAGTGCCACATGGAGCCCGCATCCTGAAACCAGAGCCCCAGCCCTGAGCTCCCCCAGCACCCAAATTGCCTCCCAGACACTATACCCTCTCTCACATCTCAAGCTCCTGTCCCAGCTTTGAGCCCCCTTTCACACCCAAATCCTCTCCCAGAACATGTACTCTGTACCCTTTCCCCACATCCCAATTCCCTTCGTGAGTTCCCTCCCACTCCCAAATCCCTTCCCAGAACCTATCACAGGCTTGTGAGGCTTACCTGAGTTCTGATGTCTCCTTCACTCAGAGCATGCAGGGAACCGCAGCTTCCAGGAACCCTCTAGTTCAGTGGGGAGCAACCTGAGGCCTTTCCCTTCTGGTATTACTAAAGTGACCCATACAAAGCAAGGGCATGTGAATTGAGGGATGTGCTGATTGCACACAACATTGACTGAGAGCTGTAGGCACTCTCTGCATCCAATCAAAGTGCTGCTACGGTTCAATCGGCACACCCTGCAAATCCGAGGTATGCAAGTGTGGTTAGCAAAACTACCCACTCTCAGGAAAACATCTTAGTTATGACAATCTTGTGGCCCATTGAGATGGAGGGCCACTCTTGTGACCCGCTCACTACACTAGTTGCCATCGCTTCCGTGGCTCCCTCCCTTTTCCCCTGGCAGAGTCTTCTATGTGCGAGCAGAGCTCTGCTGGGTCTAGTGCCGCTAGTGACAGCAAGCAGTACTGTTGTCCATTTCTGGGGGTGGGGGGAGGAAATTCTGTGTGCACAACATTAATTTCTGAAAAATTCTGTATTGCACAGAGATGTAGTATTCCCCCAGAAGTACAAGCTGACAAAAAGATCTGCTTTGAAGATGAATACATCCTCATTAACTGGATCTTAATTCAGACCGTTCTCTTGGCCCGTCTTCTCATGATACCTCTCACTATAGGGATATTTGGGGGATGGGAGACTGAGACTATTTGATGTGCAACTATTTGAAATCTCAGACCTGCAAAACACATTGCTGGCTGCAGAATATGGAGCCATCTCCACTCAGTCACTAACCATGGATGGATAAGTGTCGCCCATTATTATAATCTATTTGTGACTTTGTGCATTCTCTTTATATAATGTATGGAGCTTTTCTCCCATGATAAGTACAGGACAAAATGTAAAAAGCAAAGTGTAAAAACTGCCAAAGGACACCAGGCTCCTGCAAAAGCTGTCCTGTGTAGCATTGTCTCCAAATAATTGACACCAAATAAATATCCAGTCCCCTACATTCTCCAGGCCACCTTCCCCTTTTGTTGGTATGCTGCCCTCACACCATCTCTTAAGAAAATTGCCTGGATCAGGTGTATTCTGCAGGTTTTAAAAGTTTGGCTCTGGTGAACAAAGATGGAAAGTGAATTGTAAAGCACAGGCCTCCTAGTAAGAAAGGCTTGCTGCCAGATCCCTCTGATTGTATCAGGAACAATGCCAGCTTGGCTCAAGCACCTCAGATAACTGTATTTATCTAAATAAGGACTTTTTTGGACTATGCTGCCCTGACATCTCAATGCCTCACAATCCATTTCCATGTGTTCCTCCTCAGCGGAAATACTATATCCCCACTGAACAGAAGGGGAACCAAGGCAGATACTAAATGATTTGCCCAAGGTCACACAGGAAGCCTATGGCAGAGTAAAGAACTGAATATGGTCTAAATTTTAAGCACGTGCTCCAACCACTGAGCAATCACCTCTGTCTCATGCTCACATGAGGAGATATGGCACAGCAAGTAGTCAAGACATGGACCACTCAGATGTCCAACACCAAGCCTTCAGAACACAAATGAATGTTTTCATTAAAAAAGGCATAGAGAATAAGACAAAGAATATCTTATTGCATCTATATAAAATCATGGTATGCCCACATCTTGAATACTGTGTACAGATGTGGTCGTCTCATCTCAAAAAAGATATATTGGCATTGGAAAAGATGCAGAAAAGGGCAACAAAAATTATTAGGAGTTTGGAACGGCTGCCATATGAAGAGAGATTAAAAAGACTGGGACTTTTCAGATTAGAAAAGAGGAGACTAAGGGGTGATATGATAGAGGTCTATAAAATAATGACTGGCATGGAAAAAGTGAATAAGAAAAAGTTTACTACTTCTGAAAATATAAGAACTAGGGATCACCAAATGAAATTAATAGGCAGCAGGTTTAAAACAAACAAAAGGAAGTTTTTCTTCACTCAGCACACAGTCAACCTGTGGAACTCCTTGCCAGAGGATGTGGTAAAGGCTAGAACTGTAACAGCGTTCAAAAAAGAGCTAGATAGGTTCATGGAAGTTAGGTCCATCAATGGCTATTAGCCAGGATGGGTAGGAATGGTATCCCTAGCCTCTGTTTCTCTGGAGGTGGATGACAGGGGAGGGATCATGTGAGGATTACCTGTTGTGTTCCCTCCCTCTGGGGCATCTGGTATTGTTCACTGTTGGCAGACAGGATACTGGGCTAGATGGACTTTTCGTCTGACCCAGTATGGCTGTTCTTATGTTGTGACATTGCACTAGATACCATTTCTCAATTAGGGTGAAAAAGCACTGCAAGAAGCTGAAGATGCTATGGTGCAGAGCGCCTAGAAATTCCACAGGCACAATACTGTCTGTATATGCCAATGGCTTCATCAGTGAGGTGCCTTCACATCTATTCTCAAGTCCATCCAACTGCACATTTCTGTGGCTTTTCCAGTAAGAAGCAAGCAAAGTTTGTTTTTCGTGAATCTCCCCAGAAAGTGCAGTTGACTGACAATTTAAATGCTGGCTACTGCATTTTCTTTTCTTTAAGTCTAGTTAGACTTAACTTTCACACGAGTAGTACTAGGGATGTAATTACAGCCACTACACTCTCATTTAAAATGTGAACAAGGAAATTACTAGCAAAGAACATGGGTAGGTTGCTGTTCCTGTTCATTTAAAAGCCTTTAAATAAAATTGTAAAAAGGAATTCAGCGAAAAGGTATGTAAGGTCTATATAAATAGCAGAACTCTCCCCCATTAAATACTTCTCATGCTAATACATAACATGCTCTATGCAACAAGGAATGTAGATTCATTACTTAAAAATTACCAGCCAAGTGAGGGGCATAGAAATGGTCTTTAACCGCCTGATGTTGCAAACACCCTGCTCAGAACCTCTATCAATTTCAAAGGGAAATCCATATCACACCACTGGAAAAATTCCTTTGCAGCCACATCCCATAATATTTTGAGCCTTGTGGAATTGGGCTCATAGCATACAACTCTGGTTCTAGGAGCCAGGTACACAGTAACAGAGGGCTGCTGGGACAGGGGGCAGTTCTCAGACATTCCACTGTGACTGGCACAAATGTGTTCTGTGTATACTCTCCTAAAGCCCCAATATTCTTTCTATCCCAGAGCCCTATTTACATGAACTTTGTTTAAGCCTCCTGCAGGAGGTGGAATTTTAAAGGCTCCAGCAAGCACTGTTGCTCACAGTAGTTGTTCTGCACTTATTTTCCATCAGAAACACACTTACAATGTCAGACTGGGTTCTCATTCATCCTTAGGTGAAAATAGCTTACCTGTTCAAAGTTCCATCATTAGCAGTTATAAACTGCTCAGTAATTCTATTGAAAATAAATGTGTGTATGTACACACACGCATGGGAGAAGAAGAGTTGTTTTCCGTTTCAGGTGTTTTTTTTTTTTTTAAACTACCAGTTGAACCTGTTAACCAGATCTCCCTGCTCCAGATGTTCCAGGACAGGGGCGCCATTTCAGATTTTGGTGAAGGGGAGCAACCTGTGCATGCCATGATGGGGGAGGTGGGCGGGGGGGGGGAAGAGTGAATGCATGGGGGAAGAGGAGGTCTGAGGACAGAGGCTTCAGCAGTATTACTGATGGCTTAGTACAAGACAAGCATCAAATCTGGGGGGGGGACCAACCCCATCCACCCTCCCCAACCCCTCCACACATGATGTCTATCCAGGGGCTACGAAGACACTGGAAAACTCTACTTTTTTGGGCAGACAACTTAGCAGTGAGCTGACAGGAGCATTGTATCTAATTCCTATATAAAAGACAGAAAAATAGATAAATGTTAGACTCACTCAGTTCTAACATTAACATATTCTGACATATTGTGGCAAGTCACTTAAGGGACACTGGTTAGCCTTAAAATTTGAATGTATTTTTTTCTTACTTTATTACTAACTCTGTGGAGAGAGACGGACCCCGTCAGGACTCCTGGGCTCGCTCTCAGCTCTGGAAGGGGAATGGGGTCTAGTGGATAACAGCAAGGGGACAGATACATTTCAGCTCTATATAAGAGCATCAGAATGGCCATACTGGGTCAGACCAAAGGTCTTTCTAGCCCTGTATCCTGTCTTCCAACGGTGGCCAATGCCAGGTGCTTCAGAAGGAATAAATAGAAGAGGCAATCATCATGATCCATCCTCAGGCATGCATTCCCAGCTTCTGGAAAACAGAAACTAGGGACACCATTGCGGCCCATTCTGGGTAGTAGCCACTGATGGACCTATCCTCCTTGAACTTTTTTTGTTCTTATTAGAACCCTGTTATGGTTTGTGCCTTTCCACCATCTCCTGGAAAAGAGTTTCACAAGTTGATTGTAAAATAATTTATTTTGTTTGTTTTAAATCTGATGCCTATACATTTAATTGGGTCAGCTTTTTGTGTAATGTTAATAAAGGAGTAAATAACATTTGCTTTTTCTGCTTTTCCACACTGTTCATGATTTTCTAGATATCTAACATAATCCCCCACCCTTTTATCATTTCTTTTCCAAGCTGAAAAGTCCCGGTCTTGTTAATCTCTCCTCATATGGAAGCTGTTCCTTAATAGGGTTGTAAGCGACTATTTGACTCGTCGACCATCTGATAAGCAAAAGCTTATTGGATTGTCGACACCCTAGTCAACTAGTCACTCCCCCCCTCTTGCTGCCTTTATCAGAAAGAGGCACCAAGGGAGGGGGGGAAGAAAAGGGGATGCTGGTGGGAGCCGGCTTAAAAGCCGGTTCCCCCCAGCTCCAGCTCCATGGGAGGTGGTAGGGATGCAGTGACGGCGTTCTAACTTTGAAATCTACGAGAGCCCCAGGGGCCAGCGGGGGAGTCCCAGGCTCCACATGGTATTTCAATGTTTGAAATGCAAAAGAGCCCTTGATGGGGTTCTTGTACATTTCAAAGGGGGAATGTTGCCATAGTCCTTATCGACTTATTGAATAGTCAATGGAAATTCCATCAACTATTTGATTAGTTAATTAATTGAAATTTAACACCCCCATTCCTTACCCCCTAATCATTTCTGTTGACCTTTCTGTACCTTTCCCATATATCTTTTTTTAGGTGGAATGAACAACTCTTTATACAGTATTCAAGATGTGGGCATACAATGACTTTATAAAGAGGCAATATGATATTTTGTCTTATTATCTATTCCTTTCCTAATGATTCCCAATAGTGTGTTAGCTTTTTAGTTTTTACACTGCCACTGCACATTGAACAGATGTTTTCAGGGAATTATCCACAATGATTCCAAGATCTCTCTCTTGAATGGTAACAGCTATTTTGTATCTGTAGTTAGGATTATATTTTTCTATGTGCATTACTTTGCACTTATCAATACTGAAGTCCATCTGACTTTTTGTTGCCCAATCACCCACATTTTGTAAGATCCCTTTGTAGCTCTTCGCAGTCATCTTTGGATTAGTCCCTGTTCACCTTTTTTCAAGAACATTTATAAGTTTAACACGGTGATCCAAATGCAAATCCCAGCAGAACAACATTCATTCCTACTCTTTCCCCCTATCTTTTAAGTGCAGCACCAGCAATATTTTCATGATGATCTAGTGATCCTACAATTACTGGAATGCCCAGCCTTTTGTTATTCTTAATTACCCCGCCTCCCTCTTTTTATAACAAACTCCATGCCCCCAGTATGAAATCCAGGGGGTCAAACTCAGGACGGGGGCTACTGCCCCCCTAACCCTCCATAAATGGCACCCTTGTTCCAGGACCAGAGAGTCCTGGTGGAAGGCTGGCAGCTTGACTCCCCGCAGCAGGGCTGCCTGGCTCATCCAGGAGGCCAGCACACTGCAATGGGGCTCCTCAGTGAGGCCAGGAGGCCAGCACGCAGGGTCCTGAGCAGGAGCTGAGCTGCATGGCTTAGCAGGGAAGCGGGGGACTGGCAGGGCAGCGGTGCTGGCAGTGGGAGGTGGGACGAGTGTGAGAGCCGGACAGGAGGCCAGCAGCCAGTCCAGGGCTGGAGGGCTGGTAGCAGGGGGGCCAAATATGACCTCCCGTGGTCTGGCAAAATCCCTCATCTGGGACCAGTCAGGTCTCAAGGGTGCTGGACCAGGGAAGGCCAATGTGTATATCATGTTAGAGAAGCTGGATCATTATCCTCTTGTGGGTTTAAAATACATACTGTCCACAGAAAACAATCTTATATACTCAACTGTATGATTAAAAACTGAATTCATATTGGGTGAAGAATAAAAAAATAAAAAGTGATAGCAAAAAAGTCTCAATCTGTTGGTTCTAATGCTCTTTCTACCATGCTGGCAAGGTAAAGAAATTTTAAAGTGTGGTATTTACATCCAGTTTAACAGTCCTTTATATTGCCAGAGCTGCATATAGCAGCCTTTTTATAAATGAGATTCAGGTCAACTCTATAGTAAGAAAGAGCCGAACATATTTTTCTGCTAAGGTTCTTAAAATACCTGCCACAGAATATACAGTCTGTTCTCTGATGGATGTGTTTCACACAGATGACTCTGCAAGCAATTCCTCAAACAGTTAAGGTATTTGTCCTCACATTGAAGGCCCTTTGTGGCCTATCATCTCTCATTAACTATCAAGATCCTTAGAGGTTTTTAAGGCCAGGCTTGACAAAGCCCAGGCTGGGATGATTAGTTGGGGTTGGTCCTGCTTTAAGCAGTTCGCTAAACTAGATCAACTCCTGAAGACTCTTTCAACCCTAATGTTCAATAATTCTAAGTGACTCGCACCTCTGATCAACCCATGAAGCCAGCCTCTGTCACTCACTTATTAATATTTTTTTAAGGAACATCATGCTTTCTCCTGTGCTGCTTCATGCTTGGGAAGAGTTCCTTCTGAACATTGGTATATCTGCATTATCTCCTTCAAAATTCCCACTAAAATTACTCTTTCCATGATGCTTACAAAAGGAAGCAAAAACCTGCCTCAAGATCTGAGTTTCAAAAACCAACTTGAAGGGAAGCCACAGAGCTTAATTTCATTAACGAGTTTCATACCTACAATGGAGGTTGAAACAAAGAGCTTAAAGAGATTACCTGCTACATTCCGCATCCTAATGACATAAAAGGCCAAACACCAGATAGTTAGGAGTATTTAGAACCTTCTCTACCAGCTTAATTTAGCATGGAAACTCTAATTGACTATTCTTTCCTCATTTTTTTCCTTTCCTTTCCCTCCCCATCTCTTCTCTTTCTCTGCTATTTATTTGGGACTTGGACACATTAAACTCCATTCATCTGAAGAAGTGGATTGTGCCCATGAAAGCTCATGATACCATCTAATTTTTTTGTTAGTCTGTGA
Source organism: Pelochelys cantorii (assembly GCA_032595735.1). Lineage (NCBI taxonomy): Eukaryota > Metazoa > Chordata > Testudines > Trionychidae > Pelochelys > Pelochelys cantorii. Next base: position 24,100,450 of record CM064326.1, read on the forward strand.
GGTGCTGCAGAACTGTTTGTTGTTTTTAAAGTTTTTTCCTATTACAGATTAACATGGCTACTCCTCTGAAAACCAAAAACCTTACAGTGTCTCTTCTCCCCACCATTAGTAGGAACCAAGGACACACAATTTCAAAGGGGTGCGAAAAATCAGCAATAAGATTTTTCACCACTAGAGGTCACTAGCACCAATTTTCACAGTATAACTAAAGGCAATTTACCATAAAACCACAAAGCAATAGAATACATGTACAGCAAATCTATTACTCCTGTGAAATGCTGATGAATTATGCTGAAGCAGACAACTTGAAAAAGAATACGTGATTCAACCCTATATTTAGCAATAGACTTCAGCTGCTGCATAGCCAGTGCTCATAACTTTACTGTGAGTCTCACTATATTTGATGTTTTAAACTCAGCCTTCTGGATTCAGCTTATTCCTTGAGAATCCCAACTTTCATCTAAAGTGAAAGTAAGTTTCTACATTTTCTGGTTGCAGAGAAGAGCTTTGAAACAGAATTCTGAATGCTCCAACACCATATGGCAAATAAAAAGAATCTGATTATACCCTGTATCTTGTGATTTTGAAGTCAATCTCATGGATTTTTGAAAAAAATGGCTAGTGGCACTGCTTTAGATTTTGTTTTTTTCACTACACAGTCAGTATAATAAATCAGTGCTACTCAGTAATAATGACAGATTTAATTGTTTTGTCTACAAGCAGTGTTTAGGGCCTCACATTACACAATAGATGCAATATTCAATTTTGTAGCATAATTTTGTTAAGTTTTAGTATTAATCTCAATAGCTTTAACTGTGAACTTTCTTCATCCTACTGTCAATTTAGATTAGATCAATTATTTTTACAAATTGCAGATTCTAATGTACTGTAGCTAGAAAATAATAGTCACACAACTTTTTCTGCACTACAACTTATTTGCATTTGAACTTGCAAGAAAAAGTTATTTTTAATGTGCTGGTTTCTCCAAGTGCTTGGAAGTGTTATCAGGCCATTTCAGAGGATTGATTCAGCCTATGTTTATAATAAACTTGGGACCCAGTTTGTTAGAAATATATTATTGGATATAGTATCTCCCTTTCAAGTTAATGAGACGTAAGTACTTCTGACCTGATCCAAATTTCACCCAAGTCAAATGAAAATTATTGTATTCCACTGATCTCATTAGGTTTTAGATCAGGGGTGGGCAATAATTTTTGCAGGGGGGGCACTTCATGAATTTTGGTACATGGTCATAGGATGACTCCACCCCAGGAAGGCGTGCGGCCTGAAATGGAAGTGACAGGGCTGGGAACTAGCCTCCCCCAGAGTTATCTGGGGCCAGAGACTTTGAAATAAAAATACAGCAAAGGGCTCCCACTGCTACCACGTTGCCTGGCAGAGGCCCGTGATTGCTGCAGCTATTTAAAGGGATCCCGATCACGGTGCTACACTGGCAGGGGCCAGGGCTGGGAACCCTTAAATTGCTACTATTTAAAGGGCTTGCAGCCCCTGGCTCTGCTGCTATCGCATTGCCTGAGAGCTGCCTGAGCAGTTTAAAAGGCAATTTAAAATTTAAATAGCCGCTGAGGCTACTTAAAAGGCTCACAGCTCAGGTCCCTACTGGGATAGCACCGTGAGCCATTCAAACAGGATCCTGCTGCCTGAGCCACCACATGGAAATTCGATGCCACGGGCAGCAGGATATATATAGAAAGAGGCTAGATGCAGACCGTGAGCCAGATCAGAGGGTTAGGCAGGCCAGATCCAGCCCCCAGGCTGCATCTGGTTTTGATCCAGATCTCACATATGGTGTACAGGACTAGGCTTGTCAATTGCCATTTTAAAATAAACCTGACCCATGTATTATGTACCTGTATATCACTGTTAAAATGGGAAGAAGAGACATAGACAACAGCTTTTTTATCTCCGTGAATATGGAAACAGTCTATCTGGTCTTGAAGCCACCAGCCCTCAGAAAGCAACCAGTACTGCATGCAGCAACATGCACGCCAAATAAGGCAAATTACAGGTACATGTGAGAATCCACTAAACTATACACGAGCTCCCAACAGAATAGCATCTCAAGTTCAAGGTATCAGTGCTTATCTTCAAGGTGCTTAGTGGCCTGGTCTGAGATACTAAAACGGTCACCTTATCCTGTAAAATGACGCCTTTGGTCAAGAACTCCAGTCTTTGGCATAATGGATTGGTCTACCACATGCCAATCTGCACAGCAGACAGAGCTATTCAAGAGAAGGAAGAAAGCCTGTTTAACCAATTCCTGCAGAATCTAACATCGACTTAAATGTTTCCACACTTCCTATCTTGCCCTCACCAATATAAATATAAAGCAAAGCAAACAGAAATAAAGATATAAAAAGCCATGTACATAACAGCAGGAAGAAGGAAAAACACAAACCAATGCAGTTGTCACGTTGTTTAATGCACTACTGGAAGGCACTTGTTATAACTTGTAGGTGTTTAGTAGGTACTTGCAGAAGAATAGAATTGTTTACATATGAATTCAAAAGTTAAGTGAAGGAAATAACAGAAAACTGCAAATAATCTTTTTACTTAGTAGCAGGGAATGTTGTAGTTTGTAGATTAAAAAATGGAAGACTTTTCCCCTAGTTTGTCATACATGAATTATTGTATGAATTTAGTGACTAAGTGATGGCACATTAACTATTCTGTTATTTTACATAATTGCTGTACACAGGTAATCAGTACGCATCATACCCTAAAGATAATTAGGATGGTGTTAGCAGTTGGCATGTCATGCTGGGAGTCTCAGCAACGCATTTTCAGAACACCATGGATTTGTATGGAGAGGATATAAAGAATTTACTATGGCAAAAAATTCTTCTGCAGATATATTAATTAGACAATGGAAATTCTAGTCTAGTGTCAATTCACTCCCCCACACACACCTTGTAGTGACCAAGTTATAATGAGTAAATCCATGGGGCATAAGAGCAAATTTATCTATTGTAATCAACGGGCCTAAGAAGTTCTAAAATATGTTCCTAGAGTTACAGAATTACTATAACTAGAGTTCAATTACCAACAACATGGTCAATGGCCCTAACATTGCCTTATAGATGAGTGTGCACAGCTGCTGTCGAGTATAGCTGGAAACAAGGGCACAATTTGGCTCACAGATTTTTACCCTCAGTGATAAGAGCTTCATATTTTATGCAGAGAGCACTATATGCATGTGATTTTGCATTTGTTCCTCAAATATTAATCTTTCAGCTATAATGCTCTTGAAGATCTTGCAATTTTTGTTGAAAAGTTTCATTGAATTTGAAGAGATCAAAACGCAGCCTTCTGTTAGATTTTTAGAGTGGAAGCTGACATGCTAAAATTTACTGCACCAAATCCTAATTTATACAGCGTTTCTTCACCCTCTGCAATGCAAATTTGTCATTGCTAGGTGGGAACTGTTTCCACAGATAAGCGATTTACAGAAAATTAAATAGTAACAAAACTGTTTCGATTCTGTCAAAACCTATAAATTAACAAATGCCACCAAGCAAATTAAAGGATCAAAAATTTCATCTCCAACACAGCCTGATGTGTTGAGATTAGAATAATAGAATATTAGACTGGAAGGGACCTCGAGAGATCATCAAGTCCAGTCCCCTGCCCTCATGGCAGGACCAAGCACTGTCTAGACCATCCCTGAGAGATGTCTGTCTAACCTGCTCTTAAATATCTCCAGAGATGGAGATTCCACAACCTCACCAGGCAATCTATTCCATGTTTCACCACCCTGACAGTTAGGAAGTTTTTCCTCATGTCCAGTCTCAACCTCCCTTAAGCAATGGGCTTAAATTGCAGTCTTATCCTATCATCAAAGGCCAATGAGAACTATTTTCCCCCCTCCTCCCTATGACACCCTTTTAGATACCTGAAAACTACAGTCATGTCCCCTCTTAGTCTTCTCTTTTCTAAACTAAACAAGCCCCAATTCCTTCAGCCTTCCCTCATAGCTCATGTTTTATAGACCTTTAATCATTTTTGTTGCTTTCCTCTGGACCTCCTCCAATTTCTCCACATCTTTCTTGAAATGTGGTGTCCAGAACTGGACACAATACTCCAATTGAGACCTAATCAGTGCAGTGTGGAGCAGAAGAATGACTTCTCGGGTCTTGTTCACAACACTCCTGTTAATGCATCCCAGAATCATGTTTGCTTTTTTGCAACAATGTCACAATGTTGACTCAAATTATCTTGTGGTCCACTATGAACCCTAGTTCCCTTTCTGCAGTACTCTCTCCTAGACAGTCACTTTCCATTCTGTATGTGTGAAATGGATTGTTCCTTCCTAAGTATTTTGCATTTGTCCTTATTAAACTTCATCATATTTACCTCAGTCAATTTCTGCAGTTTGTCCAGATGATTTTGAATTATGACTCTATGCTCCAAAGCAGTTGCAACCCCTCCCAATTTGGTATCATCTGCAAACTTAATAAGCGTACTTAAAGATTTAAGTACTTAAAACTTAAAAACATCTGGAGTTTTATCAGTTAAGTTAGAGATGAAAAGGTTCTATTAGGTCATCTAGTCCATCCTCCTATCAGGCTTTCTCTACATTGCAGGACTTTTGCACAAGAAGCTTTTTGCAGAAGAGATCTTCTGCAAAAATTTCTTACGCAAAAGCGCATCCACACCTCAAAAGCGCATCGCAAAAGTGATGTACTTTTGCACAAGAGAGCGTCCACACTGCATGGACACCTTTGCGCAAGAAAGTTCTGATTGTCATTCACAGAATGGCCATCAGAGCACCTGCGCTTTTTCTGATAGGTTCTTTTTGCGCAAGAAACCCCTGTTGAGAGTTCACACACACACCTCTTTGCACAAGAACTATTGCGCAAAAAGGAGTTATTCCTCATAGAAAGAGGTATACCTACACTGCAAAAAGCCCTCTGTTCTGCAGTTTTACTGTAAATTTTCTTGTGCAAAAATGCGCTTGAGTTGTGGATGCTCTGTGCGTTTTTGCGCAAAAACCCTCTCGTGTAGACATAGCCTCAATGTATTGTGGATTCCTATATTTTGTAGTGCCTGAATGTTTAAGATGATAGTTTTTGACATTTATACAATGTTTAATATAAGATTTTCAATGTACTGACCAAAGTGTTAGCATCAGTAAAAAGAAAAAAAATAAAGCTAGCTATCCAAAACCTCTTTCCTGGATTTAGGAGGTGTAGTTCTTCTTTTGAATACATCAGTATTTTTTATAATACTTCACTGAAATCTAGAGATGCTACTCTATAACAAAATCAATTGAGACCAGGAATTAGAACTATAGTTTATCAATGACAATCAAATCAAGCATTTTTACAAGTGTGGGTACTTTCTCCTGCACCCATTTCATCTAGTTTAGAGGATCCAGTTGCACTGTAATATTTGGAGCATCAAGCTGACAGAGTCAATTCAGGAAAGACTAAGGTAGTGTAACTAGATGATGTGGCACACTCCTTACCTTCTGCCTTGAACTATCAGTCTATTCTATTATTCAGATCTTTCATATTCTGCTCTCTACCTACCCTTGATTCCATTAGAATTCTTTATTTTGAGCTCCCAAATTCTAGGAGGATTTTTACAGCAATGGACAAGCAAACTGAAAATCAACAGTAAACTGCCCTTTACAATATCAAAGTAATCTAAATAGAAATAACTGCAAGTATCTTCTCCATCAGCCTCGAGATTCAGGAGAAATGCTGAATGAATCTGCCTAGAAAAAAAGTTCACATGGCAATTTGAGCAGCATGTGATAACCACAGGCGCAAATATACTGGAGAATGAGCAATAGATTGTTCTACTGTTAACAGTGGCAGGCACGGAGTCCTGGATGTATACAATGCATTCCATGATGTTGATGGTGTGTAAGGGAGAGTAAGCTTTGCAGAAATATTGAAAATGGTTAAGGATTACTGTGTATGTAAGAAAAAGACTTACTTATGAAAGATACATATTCAGGATAAGAACACAAAATGAAGATGAAGACAAGAGAGGAGTTGGTCACCTAATTAAAATTAAAGAATCAGTCCTGAGAACATGGAATATTTAAAAGCCCCATTATAAACCAGATTATCCTGAGATGGAATAAAAATGTCAAGAGCAGGTTACTAAGGGAGACAGATCTAGCATTAGAAAGGACAATATGTAGAACATGAAATAAAAGAAAACCAGAGAAAGTACTTAGTCATCTGTTCTGTGCCTATGTCTAAACTGGCAAGGAAAAGGGTCACAGAAGGACAGCAGAAAATAATGCCAGTGCTGTAGCAACCAACAGGAGTATAGGCAGTGCCTAGCATTCAGGTAAATGTAGAAACCATAGTAAACCCAATCATTATACTAAAATAGATTTCTCAAATGAGCAGGAACAGCTGTTAAGGGCAATAAAGGAGAAGGCTTAAAATTCAAAAGACTAATTAAAATGTGCAAAAATGGCACGTGTGTGTCATATGTTGGGGTACCATTAAAAGCAACTAAATATCAAGGCCCCAAAATTGAGACACCCCCTACTCAAAATGCACTCATAAGAAAACTATTTTTAATGCTGTTTCTTTGTAACTAGCCAATTAGCCCGTCATAAGACAGGATTTTCAGGTCTCTCCTCCACGTTGGTCTTCTCTCCTGAGCCTCCGGTCTCTCACTCCGTCTCTCTCTTTCTCTCTCTCCTCCTCCTTCTACTGCATCCCCCTCTCTCTCTAAGCTCTCCTCCACCTTCTGCCTCTCTCTCCATCTCTCTCTCTCTCTTCTCCCCCTCCTGTCTCTCACTCTCTCTCCACTCTCCTCTGTCTCCGTCGAGGATGCACGGTCGCCCAGGCCCCGCCCCCTGGGCGTGTACGTCACCAACCCGCCCCCCCTTTGCCTCCTGCCGTGGCACTCGACTGACTTCTGCGCCGCTCAGCCGGGCCGCCACGCAGGAGCAAGCGGCGCAAACAGCCATTCTCTCTCTTCTCCTCCTACTGCCTCGCCCTCTCTCTCAGCTCTCATCCATCTCCTGCCTCTCTCTCTTTCTCTTCTCCCCCTCCCGCCTCTCACTCTGTTTCTCTTGTCCTCCTCCTGCTGCATCTCTCTCACTCACTCTCTCGCTGTCCTCCACCTCCTCCGTTCTCCTCTCTGTCTCCTCCGTGTCCTCTGTGTCTGCTCCGCTTTCCTCCTTTTGCATCTGGCGCCCTTTCCTGATGTCAGAGATGCACACTCGTCCAGGCCCCGCCCCCTGGCTGTTCCCTCTGGGCAGTGCTGTTGCCTCCTGCCGTGGCGCTCGACTGACTTCTGCACCACTCAGCCAGGTCGCCACGTGGGAGCAAGCGGCGCAAGTGGCTGTTTGGACCCCGCGCTCCCCATGCAGCACCCTCGTACTGCATGGGGAGCGCGGACCCCAAACAGCTGCTTGCTCCCGCGCGGCGGCCCAGCTGAGCAGCACAGAAGTCAGCCGAGCACCACGGCAGGAGGCAACAGCGCCACCCAGAGGGAACAGCCAGCGTTTCAGCGTTACAGAGTGACAGACATTGGTCTACTATATATATGATGATTAACAAACAAAACTGAACTTTGAATGAAAACCCCATATTTACACAAGATAAAAAATGCTGACATTAAAGAATCATCATGTTTTCCTTTACTCTCTGTCCCCTTTTAATAGATTAAGTGTAGCAAAGAACAACTTGTACTGATTTAGAACACTGAAATATAAATTAAATTTAAAAGCATTAAAAATATAGCTATGTATACTGAAAGAATACAGATGAGGTAAAACTTAAGCCAAGTAATTTGTGATACAAGTGTGGTTTTGCCAATTTTCCTTTTACATAGAATTGCTAATCTGCTTAAAATAATATTGCTGATAGAAAAAAGGTAAGATACACAAACATGTAATGACAATTTTTTTTTAAAAGTAATCTTTTTCTTTGAAGTTCTAGGAAGGGTGACAAAACATGATCCAGAAACTGAAAGCCAGCAGGAAAAATACAGAAGTTGGATAAATGAAGCTTGTGTGCATAATGTATGAGTTTCCTAAAATCCAAAGGGTTTCTATGCTACAACCCAATTGCCTAAAAATTACTTAATCTGTAATGTAGAAATGTATAAGAGACCTATGTGAGCATGGGCCCAAAGTGGAGAAACACTGACATAGAGACTGAAAAATGGAACTGCAGGATCAAATCAAGGGATTAAAGAAGGCAATGGCAATGATTACCATGGAAGGTGAAAGACCTCCCTGATGCCGCAAAATGTGGTAGCTTGGGCATTTACCAACTTTGGCATTTACAAATTCTATTTTACCTATTAAGTACTTGACAAACAAACGTCCAGATACTAAGTGACAATAATTATCTGAAACTGTCTAAATTGAAGGCAAATTAAATGTCAATTTGGGAGAGGGACTTGTGATTCAGTTTCCCAAGTTTTACTCCTAGTGCCATTCCAGACAGACAGTGTGACAGTAATAGCTGACAACTGATAAGAATTCAAGATCAGGGAAATCATGGACTTTACTAAAACATGCAACTTTCCTCATGAGACAAGTAGTCCCAGATATCCTAAAGCCAATGGATTAATTGAATGTAGAATACATATGTTGAAGGAATTGCTCTCGGGTAATTATTTTACCCCTGTATTTGGTTCTGGTGAGAACACTGCTGGAATACAATGTCCAGTTCTGTGAACCACAAATCAAATAGATAAATTGGACACTATTCAGAGAACAATCACAAGAATGATGAAGGGACTAAACCTTACTGCAAGAAGAAGCTCAATCTATTTAGCTTAGCCAAAAGAAGGTTAAGGAGTGACTTGATTACAGTCTAGAAGTAACTCCATGAGGAACATATATATAACAATGTGCTCCTCAATCCAGGAGAGATAGGTACAACATGATCCAAGGGCTAGATGTTGAAACTAAATAAAGTCAGTTGGGAAATAAGGCATAATTTTATTAACAGTGAGATTCATCATTTTAGCAACTTATGTGGGAATATGGTGAATTCTGCACCACCATTTTTGTTTAAAAATCAAAATGGATTTTTTTTTAAAGAGAAATGTTCTATGACTTACTTTGTACACATTCAACAGCCCGGGGAATTCAGAAGCTCAGATTAGATGATCACATTGGTCCTAGGTTAAAAGGCCATGAAATTATGCCCCAATGACCAAGTCAGGGGATACGTAGACAGACACTATAAAGTTGCACCGTTGCCATTTGGAAAAAAGGTACTTGCTGTATCTTGTACAATGTACACAAATACTTAAGTTACCAGATATGGGACAAAAACAAAGGGTGACAAAGACATCTGTGCTTGTGTGGACGAGACTTGGAAAGTACATTCAGACCAAATATTAAAACAACATCTTCCAGAGTTAAACCTCAAAGTCTTGGTGAGAATTTGACTGGCCAGAGTTACAGTGACATTGTAAGTTCAAGAGTCGTTGCAAAGTGAGCATATTCTTAAGGTGGTCATGGAAGAAGGCAAAAACCTTATGAAGGAATTGTAAAGACACTTGATTACTTCTCTTAGACAAGTTAGAGTGAGAGCATACATATAAATTGAAAATAATTCACAATAGAGCACTAATGACTATGAGAGTGAACAGAAGGATTTAGAGAGGATTTGCAATATAGCAGATTGGGAAAAAATATTAAAGCAATTTAAGAAGCTGATCAAGACACGTTAGGGTTGTTTTTAAGCATAGTGTAGGAATGTCACACTTCATGTACACTCAAGATGCAGTCTTTAGTTTCCTAGGATACTCTTCCTGCTAGGGCATAACAAGGAATCCCAGAACAGGATAGTCACAGCAACACAGAGCATTTAGAAGTTTGTTATCTGCTTTCTGTACATAAACTCTATTATGAACAGGAACCCTGTTGAGAATAGGTCTGTTTGTTATAAAGATATGACATGGATCTCAAAGATTAGACGTTAGTGTCTGTTGCTCAACCAATCTTTTGACTTGCCATTGATATTAGCAAAAACTGCATTTCATTTTAAAAAAATCAATGTTATGATAACAAGTACTAAAATTCACATTTATAATTTAAGAAAATAACTGAAGAAAGTGAAGAGTAATAAATGTAATGGAATATGTATTTCTGTTACTGTGACAGAGACTTGAAGTACGCCTTGCATGCAATATTGCTATGACCTGGAAGGTTATATTAATATACTTAAGATATTATATATGCTGAGTAGATTGTTCAGCACACATACTTGATCTGCCAAAGCACTGAGCAGTGAAATTCAGAAGGTGCTAAGAACTTAGAGGCCATGTCATGTAGAATTAAGAGTAGAAGGACTGCTAAGGAGAACAATGCATCACTTTGAATGATCTATTTAAGACTAGAATTAGAAACTTTACTCCACCGCTGATATTCCCCATTATAACAAATACTGCAGCAATGTGGGGGAGGGGCACTGGGTTTTGATTTGATTTTCTGTGTTATTGTTTTGAGTCTATAAATTCGTCAGTGTTTTTGTTTCAGATTTAATAGGGCCCTATGTTTAGTTGCGTAAATCTATGCCAATAGTTTCATAACTCAGTACTCAAGCTTAAAAATTTTCAAGATTTGAGAACCTGCTGGTAAAAATTGTGCCTTTGGCTGAAGGTTTGCAGGGAATCTTTCAGCAAAAGACATTTCTTCCAAACAAAACAAAACAAAACAAAAAACAAAAACACCTCACCTCCCCCCCCCAAAAACTAAAAGAAGTTGGCTTAATCCTAGTTCCCAGTGTCTCACTGCATTCATTCAGCACAATTCATGTTATGTGCAAAAGCTTTCAAGTACATTCCAAGAGCAATCAGAAAAAATTCTTAGTTTAATTTTACTTCTTGCACAGGCCATCTTGAAAAAGGTCAGTATTTTAATGCTTATGTTAGTAAAATGAGGTAAGGATTTGATTTAGTTCATCTGCACTGAAGCTGTTGAAAACTGTGTGAAAAAGTTGCTCTTCATTTGCTGCACTGTGTGCTAAGTTTGTTCTGCTGTGATTGCTAACTCTGATATCAACTGTTCATTGTGAAATCCTCCCCAATATATAGATTTAAACATGTAAGGCTAAAAGGGACCATTATGATAATCTAGTCGAACTTCGTGCACATCACAGGCCACAGAACCTCACCCACCGACCTTTGCAATAAATCCATAACCTCTGTCTGAGATACTGAAGCACCCAAACTTCAAGTTAGAGTCAAAAGGTGAATTTTTTTTTAGTTTAAAGCTTGAGCACATGTGAGACACACCAGACAACACCTGGGAAAGAATACACTATAGTAAATCAAAGCCATCCCCATCTAGTGTCTCATCTCTGGCCACTGGAAATATTTGCTACTAGAAGTCACAGATGGGCCATATGCCATTGTAGGCAACCTCATTATCCCATCCCAGACATAAAATTTAAGATTAATCTTGAAATCATTTAGGTTTTTTGTCCCCATTGCTCCCATCAAGAGGCTGTTCCAGAACTTCACTCCTCTGATGGCTGGAAACTTTCATCTAATTTCAGCCCCAACTTATTAATGGCCAATTATATCTCTTTGTTCTTGGGCCAACGATAGCGACTAAATAACTCCACTCCCTTCTGGCTGTTTAACACTTTCATATATTTAGGATTGTTCTCTGTCTCCTCTCAGCCTTCATTTGGTTAACCTAAACAAGCCACGCTCCTCAAGTCTCCTCTCATAGGGTAGGTTCTCCATTTCTCTCATCCTCATACCTGTTCTCTGCACTTGTTCTAGTTGGAATTAATCTTTCTTAAACATTGCAATAAGTATACTTGATTTAACAGGGAGTGCTAGGTTTGATCTAATTTGACTGTTAATGCTAACATCATGTTGTTCACTATAGAGTCTACCAACCCATATACTCAGCCACCATATCATACTTAAATTGATATAATTCCATTAAGAAATCAAAGGAGCTATTCTAAATTTAGAACAGCTGAGGATTTGGCCCATTCTATACACCGCAGCTAAAGAGAAAAATATATTGAGAAACTGATATTTTATGAGGTTTAATTCACTACTAAAAAGGTACTCAGATAGTCTTGTCATGAAGGCAGGTTCTTGTAACCTGAAAAGAACACCACTAGTTTAAAATGTGCAAATACTTAAGTGCTAATACTAAACAAAAACATCAGAAGATTCTTCATCTTAAGAGGTTTTTTGTGTGTTAAAAACACATGAAATCAAAACTGTTTTCCATATAATTATTGCTTCCATCATCAAACATCTATCCAGATCCATATAATAATCTGTATAATAGCACACACTATCCAAGCCAAGGTTTTTCTGGATCCTGCCACCCCACTCCGCAGAGTGTAACTCCCTTATTTTTTTCCCATAAGAAAATATTTGGCAGTGCCTCCATCCCCCTCACTCCTTCCTGTTAGGGTCATCCAGGCAAGCTTGGGGTGAAACTTCTAATCAGAGGCTAACTCCCACTTTTTACAGTGTTCTTATAGAGGATGCGGTGAAGGCTAGAACTCTAAGAGGGTTCAAAAGAGAGCTAGACAGATTCATGGAGATTAGGTCCATCGATGGCTATTAGCCAGGATGGGTAGGAAAGGTATCCCTAGCCTCTGTTTCTCTGGAGGTGGATGAGAGGGGAGGGCTCACGTGAGGATTACCTGTTGTGATCCCTCCCTCTGGGGTATCTGGTATTGGCCACTGTCGACAGACAGGATACTGTGCTAGATGGACATTTGGTCTGACTCAGTATGGCCGTTCTTACGTTCTTATGAGGATAACTTACATGCCAGATAGCTGGAGACTCTCTCAGGTAATATAGCAAATGTAAAAATTAGTGTCCCATTGGCAGGTGTAGTAAGATGTGGGCATGAGACATAAGCCCATATAGCACAGGCCTGATCTGAGGCCTAGCTAACAATGGACAAAACATGGCTAACATAAAGCAAAGCTAAGCTGTGAGAAAAGCAGACCCCTACTCACAGACCTGGACATGAACAGGGCTGAGACTAATTGGTAACTGGGACTTATCATGAGTTATAAATACACAGCTCATTGAAAAAGATCATGGGGCCCACTCCCCATAAATACTCACGTTCAGGGAAGGAGCTAAGATAATAGCCTGATGGATGTTTACCCCCCACAAATACCAACTCAGGTTCAGGGAAAGGTTGAGGCTGATATATGATGGATGGAGATGGTTTAATCAGATCATGAGGCACAAGGTGATTGGTGGTAACCTGGCAACATCAGAGGGGGGCAACCTCGCATGTCAGAATGATGTGCTTGTACCTGCATATAAGGTGGTGTCTTGGGGAGACAGTTTTTTGAATGGCCTCCGGGGGCAATGGAAGTGTTCCATTGTTTTGAGTCATTTCATTGTTTACAGGGTACAAATGCTTAGTGATTCAGTAAAGTCTCTTGACAACTATTAGTGTACTTCTCTTAACAAGTCTACACGGCACACATCATTGAGCACACACACAAGCAGCCTTCTGGTTATCATCATTGACCAAGTCAGAGACGCATGAGGACATCGCAACAGTGAATCCTGCCCCCTGCTAACTAATAGCATTGCTGAATGGCTGCCTGAATAACTGCAGCAGGTATACTTTGTAGGGGCTCTTGATGACCTGTGACCATGAGATCTTCTGTGTAGCAGTTAGCAATGTGGCTGACTAGGTCCAGTACACCCTAAAAGACTCAAGTAGGATAAGGTGGTAAGTCCCTTTACAGGCTTAATAGACAGAAAATAATAAAACCCCCAGAGCTTTACCTCCAGGCTTGAGGGTGTAGGGTGTCTCCCAAACAATCTCCCTGACTAGCTAGCTAAAAGATGGTGCCTCACAACTCTGACAGATCCCTCAGTCGCTGAGGAAGGGATGGTGATCACTGCTGGCAGGTGTAGTCTTCATGTAGGAGTCAGGCTGCTTCTGGCCCCAAGATTTCCTTTCACCACAAAAGAGTGCAGGGCTCAGATTGTGGACTTGTACTAAAAATCTTAACTTGAGTCACCCACACCCACACTCAGACACACTCAATAGGCAGCAGCACAGGACCAATAGCCAGAGCAGAGCTTGCCACATGGTGAGTGGTTTTCCTGAGGAAGCTGGAGAGCTGACCCCCAATAAAGCTGTCTAAATTGGGAGTCACCTTGAAGGGGTAAAGGCCAAACTGAGGGCTCCTGCTTTCAGGTCCTCAGACGCTAGCTCTCAGAGCATGTAGGCCTGGGCCTCATCAACTCCTCACACAGACAGTCCGGCCCTTTCCCTGGCTGCTGGCTCCAAACTACTCCAGAATGGTTCCTCCCCTCTGCCCCAGGGCAGGCAACTCACTTCTTATTGGTCAGGCTAGCTTTTCTTCCCAGGCTTTCCCCTGTTAATCGTTTGACTCTGTCCTCTCCTCTGAGCTGGCACTATGTTTTCTCTCTCCCCTTAAGCCAACAATAGACCCTGATGCTCTAAATAGTGACTCACTCTCTCTCAGTTGCCTGACATTGTCTCTGAGTCTGCCCTTGGTTCCCCCTTCCTACCAGGAACAGTGTGCCTCTCCATGAGCTGCCAACACAGAGTCCAGGGCCCCAGCTAATCTCCTTGGGAGGTATTTACATACATTTTGAAAAAGGTTATGAAATCCTATTTTTAAAGATTTTTACTGTGCAGAGCCAAACATTAAAAAAAAAAAAAACTGTCTCGATACATATCCAATAGATAAGACAAGCTTCATTGACCCAGAAATACACCCTGAGCTACATGCTCAGATTTTGAAAGCAGAAAAAGGTTAGAAATATAAACAAACCAACCCCCCAGATCTAACTACTCCGCAAAACTTTGGGGGAGCCACGGTTCAAGTCTAGATTTCTTAAGTGGGTCTGTTCTCTCTCTTTGGCTATATCAGATTTCTGATTCCATATCTGAATTTTCACACTATTCTTTAATGACTGTGCAGAAAAAAAATGTACTGGCTTTAACTCTCTGCCACAGGTCAATGTTTTATTTAAAAAGAAACCCATGCAGCTCTTCGTGTCAGGTGAAATTCACTCCTAGAGAAAGGGCAACAGAAGCCTATCCACCACTCAATAAAGGCCATAATTGGGACATGAGCCTTGTGCCTTCTGACAGAGGTGGGGGAGGGTAGTTCACCCAACCTACTCTGGAAAAACGGGAATTATGCTCTTCCTTTGTAAGTTACACAAGGCAGTTAGCAAAAAGCTAGTGAAAGAATTTGGAGCAGGAGCAAGTATAACAAAATTAACCATAAAGAATTTGTCCTTCTCTAGAAAGGCAACACCCACAACAGTGAAGTTTATTATAGGTTAAGCAGAACTGAAAACATACCATTCCAAAATTAGAAGCAACGTGAATTTGTTTAGAAGTCATTCTTAACATTAACAAGTTAAAAGTTAAAACCTGTTGACAGGGTATGTATGATTGAAAATGTGCCCCTGTAGTCCCCAAAGTATTCCAGCTATCATCAAACTTTGAGCTCTGGAAAAAGGCTGAGTTTTCATCATGCTGCTAGTATAAAGTCACTTATGGAATCTCATTAGAGCTATGCTAGGGAAAAATGGGGTAAGTGGTTTTATTAAGCCAATAAAACCTTTATTGTCTGTTTAAACCATTTTCTATTTTATCTCCCATATGGCATCATGAGAAAATGAAATTTTGCCAAAAAAGAGAGACATATTAAAAGAACCACTTAGTGGTCTTATAAAATTAGGTCAAAGGCTCCAGCAGAGCTCTAGTATGTTTTCAGCATACTGAATGTGGGACAAAAAAACTGGGAACCACAATGTAGAACTCGGTTGATCAAGAAATGTTTAAATAGAATGTCCTGTATATACATCCCTTTATCCTTACTCTTTGGGCATGTCATATACACTGCTTAAATGAATGGATTTCCACAAGTTACCCTTAATAAATTCCCTTCTAATGCTGTTTTTACAAGCATTATCAATTTTACAGGAGGAACAGTGGTGTCTTATCTTAACAGTGCCAACAGTTAACAGGAAGGATGACAGGCTGTCAACTCCAACCAATGCTAGTAACATAATGTTGGAAGTCTGAGCCAAATTCTGACTTCTCTTATGCCACTTTACATGAGTTGTTTCCACTGAGCTCAGTGGAATCACCCTGGTGTGTGTAAAAATGAGATCAGAATCAGTTTGTCAGTCATATGTTGAGAGATCTTGCTCTCAGAGGAGCCCAGCACAGTTTACTTGGTAATGAAGATTATTAATTGTGCCCTGAATTGGCCAGGAAGTGACACTGACATTAGTTTGCCCAGTTTTCTCACACATACACAGAGTGATTGATTTGTGACAGCGACTTGTCTCAGACTGAAAAGACAAGTTTTGTTTGGTGACATACAATTCCACCCACATACCAGGTACAGAAAAGGTATAAACAAAAAAGTGTTTGCAAGGTGCACATTAGTAGAACCTGTTCAGAAGTTTTAAAAATACAGCTTTTCTATGGTTAAAAGGTGAGAAAAAGAGAGTCAGACAATTATCTGGTACTGTGAGGCAACAAAGCGTATTCAGCAAACTTGATCAGGAATTTTTCAGTAAAACTCCTGCAGAACAAGAACTTGGGTCTCCAACGTCCCAGGTGGATGTCAGATACTCACCAAGTTATTCCAATAGGGGGTGCTTGGGCATCTCTCACTATTCTTTGTGAAAAATTTGGAAAAAGGTATTTGTTTTGTTCAGCTTCATGACAAAAATAAGTGTTAAAAATTCAGTATTTTTCACAAAACGTAATTCTTGTTTTCTAGCCAGCCCTCATACTGAGCACCTCCATTTACTGCTCAACTGCTTGGCTTTGGAATAAAGGGATTTTTTATAGAACTTAATAATTATAATAAGAATTCTATTGTCAACATTCTGTGGTACAAAAAAGTAACTGCATTTTCCATCATACTGGTTCTCAATAGATAGTTGTTTTTCTGTACATTATAGTTTATAGAAATTACAGTCCTCTCTAGCATGACTTGAGGGGATTTTCTTCATTTACATAGTCTTTGTTTTCTCATCAAGAAAATAAGTTATTGTAATTAGATTTGATAGAGTGGAATAAAAGGTATTTAGATTTATTGATTTTACCATACTGTTGTTAATATCTAGGAAAGAGAAAGGGGGTAAGGAGGAAAAATGTCAAAAATGTTGTTGATTATCTCTCAACTTCCATTGAAAAGGTCAGCTGACATCATAAACTATAAGGGTACATCTGCACTGCGGAGCAATTTTGGGTTACTAGAAGTATCTCAAAATAACTATTCCATATCTATTGAAGCAGCTCATTATTTTGAAATAGATTTCAAAATAATGGGCAGCTTATTCCGATGGTCAAGTAAACTTTGTTCCATGAGGGCTAAGGGGAATTTCGGAATAGCTAGTTATTTCAAAATTTGGTGCTGTTTAAACAGCACCATATTATGAAATAAGCTATTTCAAAATACACTCAAAATAAGCTACACAATGTGTGTAGTGCAAATTGTGTAGCTTATTTTGAGCTAAGGGTGCTATGTAGCTGCACCCTAAGTGAGGAGTCTCAGAGGGGTGGCCGTGTAACTTTAAAAACAGTGAGTAGACTTGTGGCACCTTAGAGCATGTCTGCACAAGGAAATTATTTAGAAATATTTATTTTGAGAGTTATTGTTTTGAAATAAGTTATTTCAAAATAGCACATCCACACTACAAGATACCATCAAAATAGCACAGAATTATTTCAATATAGAGTGTCCACACTGGTTTGAGCCTACATCACATTTAAAGCCACTGCCTACCTCCTCATGGGACACCAAACTCACCATGCGTGCTCTGGTTGCCCTTGCAGATACCACAGCAGTTCCAACATGGGCTTTATGCGGCACCTCATTGCACAGTTCATCCACACTGCCCACGTGACAATTCAGGACCACAATTACCAACCCAGACTGAGGGACCTCTTCACCCAGGCCCTGGCACTCCTGATGTACCACATGCTGTTACATCACCCTCTGCTCACCATGGAAAGCCATTTCTGATGGAGGAAGACCAGTTACAACTGGTGGGACCTCATCGTCCTGCAGGTATGGATCAGCAGTGGCTGCAGAACTTCCGCATGCAGAAGACCACCTTCCTAGAGCTCTGCGAGTGGCTCGCCCCTGCCCTCAGGCACCCAGATGAGACCCACCATCCCCCTGCAGAAGTGCGTCACCATCGCCCTATGGAAGCTTGCCATGCTGGACAGCTACTGCTCAGTTGGGAACCAATTCGGCATGGGGAAATCCATAGTCAGGGCCGTGCTCATGCAGGTTTGACTATTTTACGAGGATGGTGGTGAAGCACTGGAATGGGTTACTAGGGAGGTGGTAGACTCTCCATCCATAGAAGTTTTTAAGTCCAGGCTTGCTGGTTTACTTGGGGTTGGTCTTGCTTTGGGCAGGGGGCTGGACTCAGTGACCTCAATGGTGTCCTGAGGTCTCTTCCAACATTATGATTCTATGTTTCTATGATTCTATGGGGGGGGGGTCAAGGCCATCAATACCATCCTGCCGTGGACAGTCGTCACCCTGTGAACATTGACCCCATCGTCACTGGCTTTGCTGCCATGGGCTTCCCCATGGGGGGGGGGGCAAAAATGGCACCCACATCCCGGGCCCCGATCACCATACCTCTGACTACATCAACAGGAAAGGGTACTTTCTGATGGTGCTGCAGGCCCTTATGGACCACACGGGATGGTTCACAGACATTTATGTCAGGTGGTCAGGGAAGGCACATAATGCTTCTTTCACAGGATGCACACTGGCACTTTTTTCCCTAACCAGACCATCAGTGTTGGGGATGTGGACATGCCCACATGCATCCTGGGTGACACCGCCTACCCCTTGCTCCCCTGGTTGATGAAGCCCTATACAAGCAGCCTGGATCCCACCTAAGAACAGTTCAATGCCAGGCTCAGCAGGTGGTGCATGGTTATCAAGTGTGCCTTCTGCCACCTAAAGAGGAGGTTCAGGAGTCTCCTCACCCACCTGGACCTCACTGATTGGAACATCCCCTATGTAGTGACAGCCTGTTGTGTGCTCAACAACACCTGAGAGAGCAAGGGGGAGATTTTCCTGCCAGGGTAGGGGGCCAGCCAGGCCAAGAGCCTGCAGGCAGGAGGGGCGGGGGGGAGATGGGGCAGCTTGGCTTCTTACTGTGTCCCACACACACCGGGTCTGGCAGTGGCAGCGTCCAGCAGAGAGAGAACTTATGTCCCTGCAGGCTGATGGGCGGTATGTTGGGGGAGGTGTGTGCGAGCGGTAGAGATCACTTGCCGGACAAAGTGCTACTGGGGTCCTCTCCTCTTTCTCCGTACGGCAGGTTCCCATGCACGATATCAGTCTCCTCAGCATTGCCATCCTTGACCAGGAGCGAATGCTGCCTGAGTGCGGGCATGACCCTGTGCTGTGCGCGGCACTGCCTTGTGTTTCCATGAACTCCTTAGTGGTGGCTTGTCATGGGAAACTGTCCCACCACGGAGTCAAGAGTAAGGCAGGCCTGTGCAGGAACCTTGTGAGAAGGAGAGAGGGGTTCCTTTGCGCTTTATGGGCTGAGTGTTCTGGACTGGCGCTCCATGTGCACAGGCTATTGTGCGATCCACAGCCTGAGAAGCCAAGTGAGAAGCGTGCAGCCCCTCGCAGCCCGCCGCTGGTCCCCGTGTATAGATAGGGAAAGTGATGGAACTTACCTGAAGTGCCTTCCTGGGGATTGTTTGAGCCCTAGGAGGCATTCTGGGAGCAGGAGACTGGCTACAGGCTAAAGAGGACCTCCTGGCTGGCAGGCATGGTATCCCGGCTAGCCTTCCTTCTCCTCAACCCTGCCCTCATGGATGCTGATGCTGGGCACGTCCTGGCTGGAGTCGATGACAACAGGGGGATAGGGAGGTGACTGGCCCCCCTCCCAGGATGGCATGCACTTCCTCATAAAAGTGGCAGGTGTGCAGTGTTGCCCCAGAGCGGGATCTTTGCTCCCTGGCCTTGGTGTAGGACTGTTGGAGTGCCTTGATTTTCACTCGGACATGGTCCAGGGTCCTGCTGTGCTCTTTGTCTGATAGGCTGGTGGCCATCTGGCCATAGACCTTGATGTTGCACCTCTTGGTTTGAAGATCCTGGATGTTGTTCTACTCCCCCCAGACCTCAATGAGATCCAGGATCTCCACATCTGTCCAGCCCGGTGCCCCCTTTCGCCCCTGGCCAGAGGCATCAGAGGATGCTGCAGGTGTTCTGGCAGCTGAGGGGGTGCAGAGGGAGCGCTGGGGTCGGACATGGCTCCAACAAAAGGTGCTGTGTGGGATAGGGCTAGCAGGGCTCACCTGGTGCCACAAGCCCTTTCCCTTCAGCCTGCAGTTTTAAAGTCTGCAGAAGAAGGGCAGGTGTGGAGTTGTCAGGGATGTGGCCAGGGTGGCTGTTAGGGCAGCTGTGAGAGGCCTCTGTAGAACAATTTTTTCGAAATAGCAGCTGAACAGCCACGCTAATGCTATTTCAAAATAATTTCGGAATAAGCGTTATTCCTCATAACTTCTGCTTGTCATTATTTCAAAATAACCAGCCCCTTATTTTGAAATAATGGGCTTGATAGTTTGGACACTCCACCTGTTATTTCGAAAGAAGGGGAGTTATTGCAAAATAACTCTCTAGTGTAGACGAAGGCTTAGAGACTAACAATATCATCATGAGCTTTTGTGGGTTTTACCCACAAAAACTCATGATATTACATAAGTGAGGAAACAGTGACTGATTTAGTGTTTGAAAAATGCTTTAAGAAGATTTAGGAGTGCAAGAGCATTATTTATGTCCTCACTGGAAGAGAGAGAGCAGGAAGTCTTGCTATTTGGATATTTTTTAATAAGGTATAGCTGTCAAATCTGAAAAGATAATGATAGCTCATCTAGAGAATTTTCATCTCTCTTCCCATAACAGCATCCCATGAAAAAAGAAATAATTTGGAGGAGCTGGACCAGTACAGAATATTCCTAAAATTGACATTGAATTTCATTAATCAAGCTTTAGAACCGCTCAGAATTTGACTCCGGTAGGAAACATGCTTGTGCGTCAGAGGTTAAAATGTGGACTTAAATAAAACTCCATATCCTGCAAAAATTACTAACTACACAAATTAAATTACTGAACGTTTTACACATGATCCATAATAATTCTTTGCAACCTTCCAAGAATATTCTGATCACTTAACAAATGCTACGACCTCCCAGAGGTAGTCTACTATTACATCCATTTTAGAAATTAAATCCCATGCTCTTTCACATGATGCTAGGAACTCTTAGTCACATTTGTTTTTCCCCATGTGTTTTGTGCTTTTAATCTGAACATTTATGCAAGTTTGAATAATAAACTTCCCCGTTCCCAGTACTTTCAAAGTACTACAAGAACGTGTAAATATCAGAAGCCCTAGAATAAATGCATTATTTTTTAAAAAATTGTATTCACAACTACATTTCTACACATAGGTTTTATAAAAATTAAAATCTTTTCGATTTGAACTACCCAACAATGTCCCCTTCAATTTTCATAAGGGAAATAATTGTTCTAGAAGCTTTAAAATAGTGCCCATTAAATATTCTGCAAAGCAAGAAAAGAATTCAAGTGAAAGGAACCTGCACTAGGGTCATAATTAATATGTCTTTCTTCCACCAGTTTGACTTTTCTACATTAAATCACCTAGTTAAGAGCACTTCTAAAAGAAGCAAATGTGATTGAGTGTGATTTTATCTGGGAAAGTCTCCCTCATGTGAGGTCTCTCTCACAAATTAACTTAATTGATACAAAATTTTTACAAGTGCAGGATTGGTTATGCCCTCACTTTCATTGCATAAATGCAAACTGATTTTCCTGAGAGCAGAACTGGGCACCAAACAAAGATCATTCGGTAAAATGCTGAACTGATTGAAGTCAATGGGAACTGAATTCCATGAGTCTAGGATTTCACTCTGAAGTGTACTTATTTTGTATGCAATCAGCCAAGGACTAAAGCCATGTCTATACTCGGAAATTATTTTGAAATTACTAAATTTGACTTAAGAATGTCCGATTTAACTTATTCAAATTTGAGTGTACTCACTATGGGGAAGCATCAAAATTAGTGCGAGGCAGGCTCCGTTAATGTGGATGCACTACCTTGGACTCAGAGCCCCAGGAATCACTCTGGGGAGCTGCAGAAAGCCTCCCAGAGGCCAATTAGTTCAAATTAGTGGCACCAGAGTGTCTACACTAATGTTATTTTGGATTTACAAATTCAGAATTAGCATTATTCATGATGAAAAGCAGGAGTATAGAGTTCAAATTCTGCAGCCTATTATTCCGAAATAACAGTCTTGGTAGTGCTTACTAATTTGGATTTGGGGTGTTATTTTGGACTAACGTCTTAGAGTAATCCAGGGATAAGACTCTTTCCACTTGACAATTTGCAGCGCAAGTTGCCAATAGTTCACCCTGCCTGTTCCTGATCTTTGCCACTCCTTTAGCTCCTTACTGCAGATCGGTGACTCTGTCCCCTTTGCCAAAGTCTGCTGCCCAGTCATTACCAACAGTTCCTGGCCATTCTGCTGGGGCCACCATTGTGGCAGCTCCTCAGATGGACACTGGCCATGCTTTCAAGCTATATAGCCTTTTTTTTTTATTTAATCTCATGATATAATACAACATCTGTGAGTTCAGCTCTGACAGCTACAGTATCAAATGTAGTCTTACCTCTGCCTGGTTTAGATCTAGAGCTCATAGGACTACGAAAACATAGGGAAGTAGCACATACAGTCACAAGAACAAGGAATATCATCTTTTCACCAACTTCATTAAGAATTGCCAGCATAATTAAGATGATCACAGCACACAGTAATCCTGGATATATCCATACACCAATTACAGCTACAGACATAATCTTAGTCTCCTAGGGTATGTCTACACTACAGCGTTAATTCGAGTTATCTTAATTCGAAATAGTTAATTCGAATTAACGCGTCTACACACAAAATGCAGTTCGAATTAGCATTTTGCTAATTCGAAATACTGCATCCACACTGACCGGACACAGAATCATCTTTAAGGCCAGCCAGAACCAGGTCAGGCAGGGCATCAGGTCAGGAGTGTCTGTGTATGTGGCTACTGCCTGAGGCTCTCTGACTCTTGTGCTTAAAGGGACACTCCCCCCGCCCCCCAGGCAGCTGGTTCTCAGGTGTCCCTGCTTGCTTGCCTGCCTCGATGAGGGACAGCAAAGCATGTGTGTCTCTGTGTGCTCTGGTTGCCCTTACTCAGGACACCCCAGCACTATGCGACATGGCGCCAGCACTGCCCCTGGGCACTCTGGTGCTTCTTGTGGACATGTTGCTGCGAGCCTGGCTGCACTTTCTGCAGGCTGCCATCCCGGAAGTCCATCGGGGGGCTGTCAGTACCCAGGAGGCCCTGAAGGAGAGCTTCCACCCTGAGGAGCACTAAGAGCCTCCCTGGTGTGCCCCACTGGGGGCTTGTGACTCATTGCTCCCTCCTTCCACTTACCCCTCCTTAACCCCCCTTCCTGATGTCAAATAAAAGCACATTTCTTGCCAAAACCAAACTCTCTTTATTGACCGAAACTGGGGTGGGAATGAAGGTGGGAGAGGGGAGGGGGAAACCTGGGAGGAAGGGGCTGGAAGGGGGAGGCAAGGGGAGGAGAAGCTCAGGGTTGGGGGTCTTGCTGGACCAACTTGATTTTCATGCGAACCTGCTCCTGGGTTCACATGTTGCCTTTGGTGGCTAGGCTGGCAGCTTTCCTGCCATTGATGGCTGCGTTCCTCTGTCTAGTGTGGAGATCATGGACATTGGGGGCACCCCCCCAAACCTGAGTACGGTCCACCCTGATCTCCGCCCTGGACCAGGAAGGTGCCTGCCTTCTCCGGGCCCTGGCAGGCTCCTGGGAGCTGGCAGGCTGATCCTGGGGCGCAGTGGAGGGCTGGCTGCCAGTGGCTTGCTGGCTCATGTTTTGGGGCCACTGGGTCGGGGCAGTGATGGCTGGCTCTGGGCCGGCAGACTTGGAGCTGGCACAGGCACTGTGGCCAGAGTCTGCCCCTTTAAGGGCTCTGGGGCTGGGGGGAGGGACAAGAGTTTTCCTGGTTTGGCCCAGAGTGGCCACCAGGGGCAACTGGGAAAGGCTGGAGGCCAGCTAATTCGGACTAAGCGTCTACACAGAGCTTATTCCGAATTAGCTAATTCGAGTTTGGCGTTACTCCTCGTAGAATGAGGTTTACCAAACTCGAATTAAGCACCCCGCTATTTCGAATTTAATTCGAAATAGCAGTTTGCTTGTGTAGACGCTATGGAAGTTAATTCGGAATAACGACTGTTACTCCGAATTAACTTTGCAGTGTAGACATATCCCTAGATATTTGTTAGGGTCTTATGAATCTTATGATTGATCAGAAGGAAGGTTCCTGTGGCATCCTTTCGTAGAAGCTCAACTTTCCCAACCTGGGCACCCTCTTTTTATAAGGTGATTTTTTATTATACCTTATTTTGCACATATATAAAAAAGTGTTAATCTTCTTTTTCCTTATTAATCCAGTGTTCCAAAGAAACTTGAGGTCTCATTTTCTATAGGTTTTATATAGGTCCTTTTATTCTCATTAGCATTAATGCACAATCTGTATCATGTGGTTAAGGCAAACATTAGAGAGAAATAGTCTTTTAGAGAATTTTTTGTGATTAAAAATTAATCTTCTGACTTTTTTGCCATTTGACCCCTTGGTACATCTTTTCACATAATCTTATGACATAAGGTTACTCTTCAGTCATTTATGTCAGCATTTCTTGTCTCAACTACCTAAAATAGCTAAGCTAAAATCTTAAAGGCCTCACCTTATAGGTCTTGCTTTGCAGCCATTCTTACTTAGATACGCAATACATAAATTACTCCTTCTAAATACAGATCAGTTCTATATTTCTATAATCCTGCAACTTAATTGCATTTAGCATACTATGTTAATTAGCGTGTCATGTCAAAACATCACACAAATGACCAACGAACTAAAATCATTAGTTATAAAATCCAGCTGATGTTATCATACTGATGAGACAAAACTGTTGGGCAACCACTGCTGTTCCTATTCCTTGCTATTTCTGTTGTGTGCTCTCTCCACATAGCCTTAGGGGTCCAAGTCATGGCATCAGCAAGAAGCAGGTTTTATTTATTGTTGTAGGATGAAATCTAGTAGAAGTTGCGTAGCTCCCTTGAGAGATTACCACCTCCTCAGATATGGCCTACAGTATTTGAAATAGCAATGTTTGATTTAAATTGTTCTCAGAACACTAAATGGTAGGGTGTAATTGTATTTGCTGAGGTCCCTATTCCAGCACCCTGAGTGTTTTCTTTCATGATGATTTTAAATATCAAAAAGGCAGAAAAAGGAGCAACACAATAGAGAATACAAGAAAATAGGGGAGTGGGTGTAATTTTTACACTAGGTGGACAATAAAAACTCCAGTTTTACATAAGAAAGTTCAGTATGGCAGTCTATGAAATATCTTGGAGCAGCTTTTAAAATTTTGTAAGAAAATGTTGATGTGATAGATATCTATGAGAGCCAGATGGGGAAATCTGAAGTGCTAGAAAAGAAAGCAGTAATTTTCTGATACAAATAAAGAAAGAGCAAAGCACAAAAATTCTTATTAAACATATTCACGCAGACATTCACACAAATTTTTAAAAAGCCAGATGAAGTTTAGATTTCTACAGATTGCTGCAGACAGGTGGCCTTTAAATTTCTACCTGGGTATTTGTCCTGCGCTCATCACCATTATTTTGAAATGCCTGCATCTAATAGCGTACATTAATATTGCATATAAACAGCTAATTTTAACTGTTTTTAAGGTTGCTAACTTACAATACTCAAGATTTAGGAAATGCCACAATTAAGGTTTAGAATTAGAGCCACCACACAGACTTTCACCACTTCAATAAAAAGAGTAACTAAAAAGCAGCAATAGCTTGTCATCCTCTCTATGGACCAGCACTAGAGGGGGATGCAGTGCTTTGCCAGTGGCTTTCACAGATATTTCCTGACAGCAGAAAAATGATGAATGAAAACCAGGTTTTCTGAGTCTCTGTGCTTTGCAAGAAAGCATTCTCTAGTATGCACAGACTCTTCTGCCCATTTCCCTCTTCTGGGCCATCCCCTCCAACCTGTCCTTACCCCCATCTTGTCTTTTTCTCCACCTCTGATATTCCTGTATCCACTCCTTAGGGTTCTCATCCCAGTCTTCTTGTCTAGCAAGTTCTATGGTCCATGTAATACAGAAAGTTAGACTATATGATACCAATAGTCCCTTCCAGCTTTAGAATCTATGAATCAATATGCATCTTGTCTCACTCCACTGGACTCCCCATTCACTCCTTATTCAGCCAATCCCAGCTCTCCCTCCATCCTGACTCACCATCCAGTCTCTCTCCCCCACTCACCATATTCTCCAGGTCTCCCACATTCATGGTTTCTCTGTCCTCCCTCATTAGCTTGGATCCTTGACCCAGCCAGCATCAGTTCTCCTTCCACACCTTAGCTTCTCATTAGATCAATCTCCCCATCACCTGTCCTCCTTTACCCCATTCTCTTGGTTCAGTCCCAGTCTCCTTCAAGCCCCCTCCCCCCTTAATTGGATTTCAGTTTTCACCTCTTCCATTTATTGGCTCCTAGTTGTCCATTTTCTTCTTCAGTTCCCTGGCCCAGGGCCCACCTAGCCCCATTCTCTTCTCTCCCCCTCTCCAGCCTTTGGTTCTAGCTTCCCCCAGGTTCTTCTCCCAATATACTCTCACCTTCTGCATGTCTGTCTCTTGATCCCCTCTGCATTCATAAAGAGGAACCTTCCTGCTCCAGGTTATACGAGCCTAATGGAGGTGGAGGAGGAAGTCATTGAGAACACAGGCTCGGGGGGGAGTGAGAGAGAGAAAGACTCTCCCTGTTCTAAGTTCAGATGCCCAGACTGAGAATGACCTGCAACAGAGAAAGCCTGAGGCGGCATGCCCTGTGGTGATAGAAATCTCTAGGGGTGCATATACACTGCACCATAGCTCAAAATAAGATACACAATTTGTGTAGCTCAAATTGAGTATCTTATTTTGATCTGATTTCGATATAGCTTATTTCATAATTTGGCACTGTCTACACAGCACCAAATTTCAAAATAAACCACTATTCCAAAATGTCCCTTACTCCTCGTGGAATGAGGTTTACAGTGACATTGTAAAAGCAAGCCTGTTATATTTCAAAATAATGGGCTTGCGATGAAGACTTGGGTTAGCTATTTTGGAATATTCTGGTATCCCGAAATAGCGTTGCAGCATAGATGCAGCCTAGGAAATCAGTCTCTATGGAAAATGCATGAACTGCGTTATTATTCCAAAGGTTTGCAACTTGGCCAATTCTGTCAGATTTTCAGAGGGACAGCAAAAGACTCATCCCTTACAGAGGCTAATTCACTTCCCTATTCAAATTTCAAGTCCCTGTTTCACATCACTGGGCACTAAGCCTGTTCAAAGGAAAATTAGCACAACTATTTTAACATCAGCAAAAAAAAATTTCCCCCTGGTTCTCAAATACTTGAACTGTTTTGGCTGAAATTCCTTCTGCCTACACACACACAGACACCATTTTAGCAATTCTACCATGGAAGATTTTAGCTTAAATGGTTATGGTTTGGCACAATTATAGGCAACTGAAAGCAGAGTTTTATAATGGCAAGTGTTGCAACCTAAATAATAGTGGGTGCTGCCAGCTCCATCCAAATTGTAACATTTTAAGTAGCTGACCGTAAAATTTAAGACTAGTCTGCCCATTTGTTCTAATCTGCTGGTACCTCTTACCATTTCTGGAAGGATGTTGGTACTCTTACTTTGAGATCAGTACCAGGAAAAAATATTAAAATTAGATAAAATTGAATGACTAAGATAGTAAACATCAGCATCATTGGGGCAGTACCAGAGGCTACACACAGAGAAAGAACAAGTTAAGAATTAAAGAAGTTAGATGTCTTCAAGTTGGCAGTGTCTGACAAAATACATCCTACAATTCTTAAGGAACTGGTTAAAGATATCTTTGAGCCATTAGCAATTATCTTTGAGAATATGTGGAGGATAGGAGAAATCCTAAAGGACTGGAAAAGGGAAAATAAATGCCTTTCTGTCAAAAGGGGAATAAGAATAACCCAGGGTATTACAGACCAGTCAGCTTAACTTTAGTACCCAAGAAGATTAGGGAGCAAAAAATCAGTTTGTAAGCATGGGGAAGAAAATAAATGTGATAAGTAACAGTCAAAATGGATTTGTCAACAAACTCTTCATCAAGGTAACAAGCCTTATGAATGGGAAAGCAGTAACGGTATACCTTGACTTTGAAATAGCTTTTGATGCCGTCTTAACATGACCTTCTCAAGCAAACCAGGAAAACATAGTTTAGACAAACTAGCAGACAGGTACACAACAGTTTGAAAAACCATACTCAGAATAATTATCAGTTATTCACAGTCAAGCTGGAAGGGCACATTCAGGCAAGACCTGAAGGGATGTGTCCTAAATATGTTTCTATTCAGTTTTTTAATTCGTAATCTGGCATAGAGAGGGTACACAAAGTTTGCAAACAATATCAAGCTGGGAGGGGGTGCAAGAGCTTTGGAGGGCAGATATAGAATTCAAAATGACCTTGACAAACTGGAGAAATTATCTGAAAATGAATAGAATAAAATTCAATAAGAAAAATTTTGAAGTACTACACTTAGGAAGGAATAATCTATTGCACAAATATAAAATGGGAACGCACTGCCTACAAAACAGTACTGCTGAAAAGAATCTGGGAGTTATAGTGGATAAACTAAATAGCATGAATTAACATATGGGATGTGGGGAAAGCAAACATCAGTCCTAGATGTATTATCAGTAGTGTTGTAATGCAAGATATGAGAAGCAATTCTTCTACTCTACACTAAGTTCCCAACTGGTGTAGTATGTCCAATTCTGGGCACTGCCCTTCAGGAAAGATGTGGACAAACTGGAGAAAGTCCAGAGCAAAGAAACAAAAAATAATTAAAAAGTCTAGAAAACATGACTTAGACCTCATCTATATTTAACAGTTTAAAGTGCTGCCGTGTGAAAGTGTGGCCATGGCTTCCAGCGCTGTACCTTGGTTCACACTGGTGCTTTCCAGTGCTGTAACTTGCTGTGCTTGGAGGGGTGTATTTTCACACACAAGCCAGAAAGTTACAGTGCTGTAAAGTGCCAGTGTAGATGTGGCCATAAGTAGAGAGATTGACAAAAACTGGGATCCTCTAGCCTGGAGAAAAGACAACAAAACGGAGCACATAATAGTCTTCAAGTATGTATAAAGCTGCTATAAATAGGAGGGTGATAAACAGTGAGCACGGGGCAAAAATTATGTAGTAGTTGTAATGGGCTTAAACTGCAGCAGGGGAGATTTAGGTTAGACATTAGGAAAAACTTGCTTACAGTAAGGGTATTTAAGCAACAGAAGAAGTTACCTAGGGACGTTGTGGAATTTCTGTCCTGAAGGTTTTTAAAAATAGGTTAGACAAAACACCTGTCAGGGATGGTCTAGATCACACTTAATCCTGCCACACAGCGCTAGATGGGGCGCTTTTCATTTCTACGTTTCTATGATTGTATAAATTGATATCAAAAGCCAATTCCTGAATGATCATCACCAGATCTTTCTTTAAAAAACCAGGAATAATGGAGAATAGTCAGAAATATGTATTGGTCACATGTGATCAAGCTGAGAATTTAAAGATACAATGTACTAGAATTTTTTATTATTAAATTCAGTGGGCCATTTTTTGTCCTAACTTAAGCTACTGCAATTCTGTTGACATCAATGAACTTGCAAAACTATAACTGAAGGTGCAATTTGGCTACATTCATTTTTCATTATTATTTGCTTTACTTGCATTTAGTCAGCTATTGTAGTTTAAATACTGTTATTTTTTTAACCCATGATTGTCTAAAATCCCAGAATTCATAGGATATAGTCTCTCAATTGTTCTTGGCTTTTCTTTTCATATTGCTATTGCTTCCCTTGAAGATTTTTTTGTTAAAATGGTGTTTAATTAATTAGTTGCCCTGTAGATTCCTCTTTCTTTGTTTTCTTAGCATCTCGCTCAGGTTTTACCTGTCAACTGTCATTCTTTTATTACAAGCACAAATAAACACTCTGGTTTCTCTTCAGATCATATAAATATTTCGCCTTTTACTTAAACAAATTCAAAATTCTGCTTAGGTACAGTTCAGCATCATGCATAGCAGAAGCTAAATAAGGTTTTAAATAAGCTAGCCTTCAATTTCAAGTGTTTTAAAGTCACTTCAGTACATCCTGTGCCTAGATCACTGTAGAGTGGACCTCATGCTTTCTTCCTCCTCTCAATGTAAAGGAAATTATCAATATTATTTTGGGTTAACTATTTATTGGGGCTTCTAAATGGTAAGAATACAAGACTAGATATATGAGAAAGGGATAGAACATAGAAGCTGAAGATTCACACAGACAGTTTCACATGACATTCTCATCAGCAAACTAGGGAAGCATGGTCTAAATTAAATTACTATGGTATGGATGCACAACTGTTTGGGAAACCATATTCAAGGAGTAGTTATCAATGGTTCACTGGCTGATTGGGAGGACATATATTGTAGGGTGCCAATGTGTGTCTGGGTCCAGAACTATTCAGTATCCTCATAAATGGCTTAGAAAACGTTTATAAAATTTGTGGATGAACCAAACTGGGAAGGGTTACAGACACTTTGGAGGATAGGATTAGAATTCACAATAACTGACCAATTGGAGAGTTGGTCTGAAATCAACAAGATAAAAGTTGTACATAGTACTACACTTAGGATAGGAAAAAAATCAAATATACAAACTACAAAATGGAGGATAACTTAAGAAGTGGATTGTACTGATGAAAGCTCATGATACTGTCTACATGTTTTGTTAGTCTGTAAGGTGCTGCTAGACTATTTGTTGTTTTTCAAGTTTAATGGACGAGGTGGTAATTGTACTGAAAATTATCTGGGAGTGTAGCAAAGCCAGCTCACTCTTGACTCTTTTCAAATTCACAGGCAGGTCAGTGCTCTTTTGCTGGTAAAACACCAAATGCATTTTTAAATAAAGTTTTGTTTCCATCTCCCTATATAGACTTAGCCTAAAGACCTAACCAGCCCTCAGCTCCTGAGGCAAGCAAGATGTCTGGGGGAAGAGAAAAGATATCCCATTCCTCTCTCCCTTATTGCTTTTGTATCTACCTAATGGGTTAATTAGTCTCTTAGTTCCTTTCTTAGCCCCATCAGTTAGGCAAACTCTTCTTAATGAGGTAATTAGATTCACAGTGACCAGAATGCTGGCTCAGTTACTACTGCCCAACAGTCCGTCACAGGAGGTCATAGTAGATTACAAAGTT
Source organism: Pelochelys cantorii (assembly GCA_032595735.1). Classification (NCBI taxonomy): domain Eukaryota; kingdom Metazoa; phylum Chordata; order Testudines; family Trionychidae; genus Pelochelys; species Pelochelys cantorii. Next base: position 24,131,896 of record CM064326.1, read on the forward strand.
AATGAGTCACTCTGGGGTGAATGAATTAGACTGTTATATGTAAGACAAGAGAGGTAATTGTGCCACTGGACTTGGCACTGGTGACTACCAGTTTGAGGCTCCACCATTTAAGAAAGATGCGGGTATATTGGAGAAAATCCCGAGTAGCAGCAATAATGACAGAACCTCAGAAAAATCTTATTTGTGAGGAAAGCAAATCCTGGATGTGTTTGGTCTCATGAAAAGGAGATGAGGGATGACTTGGTAACTGTCTTCAAATAACTCGGCTACCCCTCTGAAGCTTTCAAATAAGGTAAGAGCCATTATAAAGAGGACACTGATCAACTGTTTTCCAAGCCCAATGAAAGAAGTAGAACAAGAAAGAAGTAGTAGTAATGGTCTTAATCCAGCGTTTCTCAAACTGTGGGTCGCGACAGGGGGGCCGCAGCTGGATCTGTTGTGTGTGGGTTGGTTGTGTGGGGGGTTTTTTTGCAGTTGTGTCTCCCCAGCATCTCCGGAGGACAGTCCGGGCTCAGTCTGGTCAATTTTCCCCTGCCGCGTTTGGCGGGGGAGTGAGAAGCGCCGCAGAATCTAGTGGGGGGGGTGGGGCAGGAGGGAGCAGTTGCCCGGCGCCATGCTAGGGGGTTGCAGGGCTGGGTAGGAGTGGAGCACCCTCTGCTCTGGCCCACGAGACCAGCAGGGGCTTCCCCTGCAAGCTGCCAGCTGAGGCAGCGGGGCCGGCTGCAGAAGCAGACATTTTAACACTTTAAAAGTAAGATTCTTCTTCCATACCTGGCTCTGCGGGGGGAGGGGATTTGATTGGAGCGGGGCTCCAGATGCTGAGGATGCCTGCCTCGGGGGGGGGGGGGAGGGTTGGGGGGGGGGGAGAGTGCACTGGGATGGGGGGGCTGTAGGGGGGCCTGGGTCTGACGCAGGGCAGAGTGCTGCACTGGGACAGGGGGGTGCTGGGGGGGCCTGCCTCAGTGGGAGGGGTGGGTGCAGTCCCAAACTGAACAAAGTGGTGCAACTTTTGCTTAACAACTTTTGCTCCCACCTCACCCCACCTCTTTTTTTTTTTTTTGGCTTAACAACTTTGGTGAGGGTGGGTGGGGGGGTCACACAAATTCGATTAGCATTTTAGGGGGTCGTGGTATCACCAAGTTTGAGAACCCCTGTCTTAATCTGGAGCAGGGGAGATTTAAGCTTTCTAAGTGTAGGGACTGAAGTAGATGTTCAAGGAAGGTTGTGGAATGAGTCACTTGAGGTTCAACAACTGGCTGGACAAGCATCTGTCAGAGATGGCCCTGCCCAAGTGTGGGGGTAGATGAACTCTTGAAGGCCCCTGACCTCACTCCCTTTCTGCCCAAGACCCTACCCCTGCTGGAAGCGCAAAGGCCAAGCAAGTCTATCGGCTCCCCTGGTGCTGAAGCAAACTTTTCTTTTAAAAGGTTTGCAACTTGATTAGAAAATTTTATTTGTACATCTCTCTCTGTTCAAATAAAAAGGTACAATATTAATGAACACAGGAAAAGCCATTTGTTCATAAACAAAAGATGTAAATTAATAATGGCCAGGGGGTTTTACTGGATTACCACCTGACCTCTCTTTCAACCCTAATCTTCTGTTGTTAAACTATCAAACACCAACTTTCTACCACAATTATATGCAAGAGATTTATGAAGTGAAATAGTGCTATTTCTTCAATTCATGAATAAAAAATTAACTAGAAACTTAAGCGTGACCTCAGAAAGTATTAGACAACTGAATTTCACAGTTGTGTAGTTAAAGTAAAACAGTCATTTCCACATATTTTGATACTCAGATCAGCACTGAAGGCTCATGTGCCCAGGACAGGAGTCCTTATGGAAATAAGAGTTACAATAAGAGTTTCCCTACTCTGAAAAATTAAGCTGTCCCTATCAGTGTAGGCAGTAGACAATGGTTTATTGACTATTCAACAGAATGGGATTATACCACAATTTCAACTACAAATAAAATTTTGCTTCTTTTATAAGTATTTTCATTGGCACTATACCTAACAAAGCAATCTGCTTCTTTGTCATTCAAGATTAGTTAATTCTTTCTGAATTTACAAACGGAATTGCTCAATGCTGGCAACTACACTAGATATACTTCAGTTTCTCCAAGAGCAGCGGCAGCAGTTTTTCTTATGGTCTTTTATTTCAGCAAGCTTGAGGAAAGAGACATCACAATTACTCTGTCAGCATTGTCTTGATTTATTGGTGTGGGTAAACCTCCGATTTCTTGTAAAGGCTACTTCTTGTCTTCAGTGTACCACAAACAGGAAACATTCAACAGTACAATATTTACATGCTATCTTCATTTTCAGACAGGAATGGGCCTTAGATCAGATACTGGGATCTTAACTAGGCTACTGCATCTGGTCGGGTTAGATTTCCTACTTAGGGGTGAGCAATTTTTAACTTAATATTATCCTTTAGTACTTCATTTGAACACTCAGATTTGTTTGAACTCAATTTCTATTCAGATCTTTCAGAGTGGCACTGTCGGGGTTTTTTTTTTGAAAATTATAGTCAATGCAGTTTCATTGTTATTACCACTTCAACAAATTAACCAAGTTAGTAAGTCTTCCATCAGTTTAGCTAGCTGTACAGTGACTGATGATTGCTTTGACACTCATGGTTTAGTGGGTCTATGATTATGTCAGCTTCATGGATATACTACTCCACTACTTAATCAGTCTCAGTTTCTAGTAGACAATAACCTCACCAGCTTAATTAAAGGACAAAACTCACCACAGTTCCTGAATTCTAGCTAGTCTTTCCCAAAGTTGAACCATCGTATTTGAAAAACTTTAAAAAACAACAAATAGTCTGGTATCACTTTAAAGACTAACAAAACATGTAGATGGTATCATGAGCTTTCGTGGGTACAACCCACTTCTTCAGATGAAGCTGCTCAAATATGGTCTTATAGAACCCAGGTTTTACCCCGTGTAAAAGAAATTCAACCAAAATTCTATCCTAATATTCAGCCTAAGTTTTAAAAGACAGCACAACAGACTTAAAAGACACTCCAATTTCACGTTAAAAAACGTGCATTTTCATTCCTGTAAAGTGGCAACAGTTCTTTAACTTATGGGGCTAACATACACTCCTCTCCACTAAATAGTTACATATAATACAGAGTGACATTAAAGCCCACGAACATATTGACAGCCCCAAGCAATAAAGAGGGTGATATGAGATATCCTCAATGGATGCAAGTGAAACAAGGGACAGAAGGATTGTGGTAGCAGCCATATTTATCCCAACACATTAGGCCATGTCCATGAATACAGCAGTGCAGTGGCAGAATTGTGCTAATTACAGTTATGCTGCTGCAGCACATCTTGTAAAAACACTCTGCTGCTGGGAGAGAGCTTTCCTATTGGCATAATAAAACCACCTCCATGAGTGGAGTGCTACAGACCACCGAATCAGGTGGATGAGGTAGATGAGGCTTTCTTCGGACAACTGAGAGAAGCTTCCAGATCGCAGGCCCTGGTTCTCATAGGGGACTTTAATCACCCTGACATCTGTTGGGAAACCAATACGGCAGTACACAGGAAATCCAGGAAGTTTTTGGAGAATGTTGGGGATAACTTCTTGGTACAAGTGCTGAAGGATCCAACCAGGGGCCATGCGCAGCTTGACCTTCTTCTCACAAACAGGGAGGAACTAATAGGGGAAGTAGAGGTGGGTGACAACCTAGGAAGCAGTGATCATGAGATGGTAGATTTCAGGATCCTGACCAAAGGAAGAAAAGAGAGTAGTAAAATACACACCTTGGACTTCAGAAAAGCAGATTTTGACTCCCTCAGAGATCTGATGGGCAGAATCCCCTGGGATGCTAAAATGAAGGGGAAAGGAGTCCAGGACAGCTAGCAGTATTTTAAAGAAGCCTTATTGAAGGCACAGAAAGAAACCATCCCGACGCGTAGCAAGAAAGGCAAAAATGGTAGGAGACCGGATTGGCTTACGGGGGAAATCCTTGGTGAACTTAAGCACAAAAAGGAAGCTTACAAAAAGTGGAAACTTGGACAAAAGACTAGGGAGGGGTTTAAATGTATAGCTTGAGAATGCCGTGGGGTTATCAGGAAGGCGAAAGCGCAAATGGAATTGCGACTGGTTAAGGATGTGAAGGATAACAAGAAAGGTTTCTACAGGCATGTTAACAAGAAGAAGGTGATCAGAGAGGGTGTGCGGCCCCTACTGGATGAAGGAGGTAACCTAGTGACAGATGATGAAAGCTGAAGTACTCAATGCTTTCTTTGCCTCTGTATTCACGGACAAAGGGGGCTCCCGGACTAATGTGCTAAGTGACGCAAGATGGGATGAAGATGGACAGCCCTTAGTGGGTAAAGAACAGGTTAGGAACTATTTAGAAAAGCTAAACGTACACAAATCCATGGGTCCGGACTTAATGCATACTAAGGGAGTTGGCAAATGTCATTGAGGAGCCTTTGGCCATTATCTTTGAAAAGTCGTGGAGATCGGGAGAGATCCCGCATGATTGGAAAAAGGCAAATGTAGTGCCCATCTTCAAAAAAGGGAAGAAGGACGATCCAGGGAACTATAAGCCGGTGAGTCTTACCTCGGTTCCTGGAAAAATCATGGAAGGGATCCTTAAGGAATCCATTTTGAGGCACTTGGAGGAGAGGAAAGTGTTTAGGAATAGTCAGCATGGATTCACAAAGGGCAAGTCGTGCCTGACCAATTTGATTAGCTTCTGTGATGAGGTAACTGGCTCTGTGGACACGGGAAAATCAGTGGATGTGATCCACCTTGACTTTAGCAAGGCTTTTGATACGGTCTCCCACAATATTCTTGCCAGCAAGTTAAGGGAATGTGGATTGGATAAATGGACAGTAAGATGGATAGAAAGCTGGCTAGAAGGCCGGGCCCAGCAGGTAGTGATCAACAGCTCGATGTCAGGATGGCGGTCGGTTTCTAGCGGAGTGCCCCAAGGTTCGGTTCTGGGACTGGTTTTGTTCGATATCTTTATTAATGACCTGAATGAGGGGATGGATTGCACCCTCAGCAAGTTTGCGGATGACACTAAGCTAGGGGGAGAGGAAGATACGCTTGAGGGAAGAGATAGGGTCCAGAGTGATTTAGACAAATTGGAGGATTGGGCCACAAGAAATCTGATGAAGTTCAACAAGGACAACTGCAGAGTCCTGCACTTGGGACGGAAGAATCCCAAGCACAGTTACAAGGTGGGGACCAACCAGTTAAATAGTAGTTCTGCAGAAAAGGACCTGGGGTTTACAGTGGATGAGAAGCTGGATATGAGTCAACAGTGTGCCCTTGTAGCCAAGAAGGCTAATGGCATATTAGGTTGCATTAAGAGGAGCATTGCCAGCACATCCAGAGATGTCATTATTCCCCTTTATTCGGCTCTGGTGAGGCCACATCTGGAGTATTGTGTCCAGTTCTGGGCCCCCCACTACAAAAAGGATGTGGATGCATTGGAGAGGGTCCAGCAGAGGGCAACCAAAATGATTAGGGGGCTGGAGCATATGACCTATGAGGAGAGGCTGAGGGAGTTGGGTCTGTTTAGTTTGCAGAAGCGAAGAGTGAGGGGGGGGATTTGATAGCAGCCTTCAATTTCGTGAAGGGAGGTTCCAAAGAGGATGGAGAGAGGCTGTTCTCAGTAGTGACAGATGGCAGAACAAGGAGCAATGGTCTCAAGTTGTGGTGGGAGAGGTCCAGGTTGGATATTAGGAAAAACTATTTCACTAGGAGGGTAGTGAAGCACTGGAATGGGTTACCTAGGGAAGTAGTAGAGTCTCCATCCCTAGAGGTGTTTAAGTCTCGGCTTGACCAAGCCCTGGCTGGGTTGATTTAGTTGGGATTGGTCTCTGGCTGGAGTTGATGACCTTCTGAGGTCTCTTCCAGCTCGATGGTTCTATGATTCTATGAGTGCCAGAAGCTACAGGTGCTTATGTTGGAGTAACGTATAAGTCCCAGAGGGTAAGTTATGGCATCACAGGCTGTAGTTTAAAAGTAGCCTTGGAGAAAAGGTAACTGGGGTAATGTCTTCTGTTGGTGAGAGAAACAGACTTTTTGAGCTACCAGAGTTCTTCGGGTCTGGCAAAACGTATGCAGTCCTGTCAAGGCTCAATTCCCCAACCTGACATTCTGAGTGCAGAGATGGGGAGCCGGCTAATAGAGTAAACTCTGTAAAACCTGTCTCTGTGACTCCCAGAGACAAACTTGTTTGATCCACCACCCAAGTGAATAAAAGAAAATATAAAATAAACCCTTTTCCAGGGAAGAGATCACTTGGGAATCCCCTCCCTAAGGCAAAGCTCTCTCCTCTGCCCCAACCTCCATTTTGCTTGGAGCCGGGAAAAGAAACAGAGGGAATCCACAGAGAACAATGGACTCTGTCCAGGTAACTAGACATGTAAACTTAAGTACACAACAATCAACTAATACCAATTAATCACAACAAAAAAGGAAAAACACTTATCAAAACAACACTACTGTTGCAAGCATGGTAAATGACTGGGTGTTAAAAAGCTATGGAGTGAAATTTACTCAGGGGAAATCCCTGGGTTATAATCTTTAGTTACAAAGAGAAAAACAATTAACCAGCTCAGACATGATTTCCAAACCCTCAAACAAGGAAAATAATAAAACCTGACAGACTAAACTCTTCCCTACTTACACATTTCAAGAAGTCCATTCGAGGGAAAGCCTGTCTCCCTCCATACCTGGAAAAAAACGCTCTGATCTCAAACAGAGAAGAGAGGAAGAAAAACCCCTCTTTCTCAGTTTGAAATTCCTATCTGCATTTCATTAGCTTAATGCTCAATCCCCAACCCTCAGGTGCATCTCCAGTTGCTTAACCCTTTCCTTACTCTCCAGGTAAGTCTGACTCTCCTTAGCAACTCCTACTTATGACAAATCCACACGAGAAACTTACATCAGCTGTGACGGACCGGGCCGGGTCTGGGCACCGCTGAGGACGTCTGCTCAGGGCGAATTGCTCAAATTCAGGGCTCCTTACAGTCCCCCGACTGGAGACCTTCCCAAAGAGGCCACAAACCAGTCCCACAGAGCACTTCAGCTGCCTGCCTGAAGCCTCACGAGGAAAACCCCTCAGACACCCCAACTCTCTCCATGCCCCAGATGGCTCCGGGCCTCATAGCCCAATCTCACCTACCCCGAACAAGTTCTGTCCGGTTCCAAGAAACCAGCCACAGATGCCAGGTCAATTTACCCTCTGGATCTTACCCACAAATCACACTGAGCCAATCCTTTAGAATCTAACATCTAAAGGTTTATTACTACAAGAAAGAAAAGCATGAGTGTAAGGTTGTTAAAGTATCATACACTACATGCATCAAATCTCCCAGTTCTCGATACAGGCTTGCAGCAGAGATGTTATAGCTGCTGGCTTAAAAGTCCTTGGTGAACATCCTATGTCAAGATGGGTCCATAGTTCTTTGATCCCTGCACTGCTGCCTCTGGGATGAAGAGCTGAGCTGAGTACCAAGATGGAGTCAGCCACATGGCATATTTATACCTCCTTCCTGTTCTCTTCTTGGCTGCAGCAGGTCACCTGGCCAGCGGCCTATCCCTGTGTTCCCTGCTGGTAGCCCTTAGGTGTCAGTCCCCATTCTTGAGGTGTGTCCTTGGCCTATTGAGGTCTATTGTTCCACAGAGCCTTGCTAATTAGCATGTCCATAGGCCAAGCTCTTCCCATTGCTCCATCACATACAGAGAAACATTCAGTACTCATACAAAGTACATGCTTATAACTTCACACACAGACATTATACAATTACATGAATAGCATATACAGAATCAGCAGACAGTAAGCTTCTATTCGACACTTCGGTCCCCTTTATACCACTTTTGGGGCAAACACCCCCCCCCATGGGTGCAGCAGTGATATGGCCGCTCCCCTCAAAATCCAGTAACGTGACATCAGCATAGCTACATCTCTCAGAAAAATCCACACTCCTGAGAGCAGTGATCCCTCTAAGCTGAGGGGCAGCACAGCTTCACAGGTGATTAATCAGCCCCATCCAGTCAGAGACACAGGGCTCCATGCATGTAAGCTGTGCTACCTCACAGCTTAGAGGAAACACTGCCTGAGAGATGTAGCTATACCAACCTAACTGCTGTTATAGACAGTGCTGGAGTACTTCTCTGCAGGTATGTCTGCACTTGCTCCCTATCTTGAGATAGGGATGCAAATGTAGTGTACCGAAATTGCTAATGAAGTGCAGGATTTAAATATCCCGTGCTTAATTAGCATAATCACGTCCAGACGCCATTTTGAAATTGCATTATTGCAAAATAAAACGCCCCGTGTAGGAGCGTTATTTCGAGAGAAAACCCTTCTCTCGAAATAACTGTTAAACCTCATTGTATGAGGATTACAAAGTGATGGGAGAAGCCTTCCAGTTGGCGTAGATAGTGTCTACACTGAAGCACCACATTAGCACAGCTGAGCTGTTGTAGCATTTTAAATGTAGACATACCCTCAGTACCACACCTTGAAATGTGTGTTAACTACTTATGCTAAACTGTCAGAGGGAAAAAGAAAGGAGGAGGGAAAAAACAGAAGCTTTTTAAAAAATGTGGAAGAGAATAGTGCCCATCAAAAAAATCAGGGAGGGGACATTAAACACTTTCCTGAATCACAGTTGCAATGTAGCAGAGGGGACAAGGTAGGGATTATGTTAAGTTTGGTATTGTTCACCTCATTCCCTCCCCTATAGAGCCTAAGGCATATCATCTAGTTGTGCTTTTTACTCCAAGAGTAATTTTCCTTGCTAGTGGCTGCCCCACAAGAAGATGAAGGAGTTAGCTGCAACAGAATTCCACTTCAGTTCAAGTGAGCTGTGAATTTTGAAACAAGCGAACAGGGTTCTAAGTTTTAACTTTTTCAGGGTGCTATTTGTATAGCAGTTGTGTGTCTGCTGCCTGTGCAGTATGTGGTTTGTTATAAATGGGAAGAAAGCAGCAGAAAGCCCATCCCCCCCAGTCTGTACCAACCTGTTGTCTTATGCCTTAAAATCTAAGTATAAGTTCTTTGAGACAGTGGCCATGTTTTTGTTCTGAGTTTGCACAGCATTTAGCACAGTGAATTCATGGTCTGTTACTAGGGCTCACAGATACAGGTGCAATACAAATAAATACTAAAATCAAGAATTAAATCCTTGGGCTACTGCCACCAAGAAAAAGAATAAAAATTCTAAATCTACCTAAGGTTTTGCAGAGGTAGATAAATACAGGAATTATTATATTTTGTTATATTTAGCAACTCAGAATAAAGGTACCATGAATCATCAAATACACTTCAAAAGAATGAAGCTGGAGTGCAAACAGCAGAGTGTAATATTTGACTCCCAGTCAGGAAAAGAGGGGTGGTTTTTTGTTTGTTTGTTGTTTTGCTTTTCAGATAATTCCAGAGCTATGGTATGGATGTGCAGTATGAGCACCTCATTTTCTTACCCCAAGGTCTCACTCTTGTCTCAATCTTATGAGTGTACTGTTATCACTATTTATAAACTTCTTGTATCTATTACTAAGTTACATGATGGATTCTCCTAAATGTTAAATCAAGTTATTTAAAAGTATATTTTTAATAAAAGATAGTGTGTTCATGCCTCCATATAGCATGAGTCACTGCAAAATGTGAAAAACACTGAAGGTTGACTTCTTTACCACTCTTAGCATTTAGTCTAAAATATATAAACACTACACAAGGCAGGAGCTTTCCTTTTCTGCAAGGATACATTTATTTTAGTTGTGTATTTTAGCAAACTTATTTTATGGTTGTCCAATATGCAGGCAAAAATCTATCTGGAATAGTTTAAAGGATGCTAGACTAGCCTCGATCCTCTTACAGCTCTTTTGAAACCAGGGATGTAAAATTCCATTTAATCAATTGATTAAACATTATGTTTAACGGGTTAAACAGGGGCAGGTGGGAGGCAGTTATATGTCAGCATGCCTTTTGAATAGGGATGTGAATGGTAAACTGGTAAGCATCATCCTTACTGGTGCAGTAGGCTGCGCCGACTGGGTCGGGTTCACTGCATCGCACATCGGGCAGGGAGCTGAGCGCCCACCACATCCGTGGCACAGCATGGCAGGCCCAACTGGGCTGGAGCAGGGGGCTACTTTTGCCCATCCACGCTGCTGGTTAAGTGTAACCAGAAAGCATCACCCAATAAGAGTGAGGCTTACCGGTTAAGCATTCACATCCCTATTCAAAAGACACACTGACATACAACTACAATACCTTTAAACTAGGTTCTTGCACCCAACACGTATAAGTATGAAGAGGCATGTTACATCACAGTGAATTCAATCCACTAAGCTTAAAATTATGTCTAGACCACAGTTTATAAGTGCTGTTTTAATTACTTGCCCATTAACTGGTGTTAAGTATATGATTTTAAATGCTAGTCTTGACTGTCCATCAATGTTTATTCCAAAACAAACATTTGTGGTTTTCCCTAGGACTTAATCCTGGAACAAAGTTTAATGGATTCTTTAGACTAGTATGTAGAAAACCATTAGTTAATGGGAATTAAATCAGTCCCCCACATAAAAACTCTAAAGTAGACAAACCCCAAGGGAGTTCATACTCACTTTTTAAAAACTCGTTGGAGCAAGGACTATGTTTGTGCAGCACCTGCATAATAAGCCCCTAAACCTCTGTAATACAAATACTGTATTATTTAGAAAGTTAAAATTATAAATTCCTCAGGGCAAGGGCTTGTCATTGTGTGTAAAATGACCATGCATGGCTATGGTCCTACATAATGTAACAGCAATTGCTACAAAACCTCCACCAATATTCAGACTTAACAGCTTTACATCAAGCAATGGGGTTCGTTCACATCCACTATGAAGGCTTTCCATTATTCAGAGGCTTCTAATAATTCAACTAGTTGCAGCACCCACTTCAGCAATGGGAATTTACTAATGAAGAAAGTTATATGGAATAATATGTCACTTAAAGCCCACTTTAGACTCCAATTTATAAAACTTACATAATATACATGTGTTTTTTTTCCTTCAGTAGCTGTAACAAAAGGAAGCTACCTCTTTTAAGTGCTTCATTTTTTCTTGCAAGACAACACTTTCCCCCTTCCCTTGGCTGGCTAGCTGTTGGACAAGTCAATATGATAAAACCTGTGTGTTCAGCCATAGCCAGAAAACTTTCCATGTCGCTGCACTGCTGCACTCACCATTTCTTCTTTTTTCTTATTTATGGTGACAGTTAATGGTAGGCAACACCACATCAACTGAATTGCCTCTTATAGAAGTGTACAAGTATTCAACATCTTTTTTTTATTGCAGAGCATGTTATGGTAGCTCCTGTGACACAGGACTCAGCATAATATGGATTTAGAAATTTTAAAAAAAAGGTCTCTAGCATTAACACATTCACAGCACAAAGAGACAGATATAAAGTGCTAATATCTCAAGATTGTCAACTTTATGAACTAGTCGGTAAGGTGCATCACACAGAAAAGATTAATTAGATGTCAATTAGTCTAAGCTACCTGAAATGTTCATATTTTAATTTACAGTAGTCCTGTTGAAAAGTATTTACATTAGTTATATTCCTGTAGTATAATCCAAAACATGAACCTGAAAAACAGGAAGAGTGTAGTCTCTTTCTAAAGGAATTATGTAAATGGACTACACAATTTTACAAAAAGTGTTCTTACTTGTTCCTGACAAAACAAGGTCAAATTAATGAGCACAAAAATTCTGCATCACTGCTTCTCAATTGAGATGAAATCTCCTGTGAGAAAACAGTGAGATGTCAAATATTTGTAAAGCAAATCCAGTGCTTTTCTCTTGGATGAACAGAATTAGGATTTCTCAATATGTAGTACCACAGAGTGAAGCAAAATAGCCTGACTCACCAAGTTTTTGCAAAGCCTTCTGGCCAGTGTATGTTATATCTCTCTCACTATGCCCAATCTACACAGCACAAGGCAGGAGCCCCATGAGAGATCCTGGCTCTTTAACCCACGCTGAATGCAGCTCTGGAGATCTCTGGTTCAGGTGCCACTATGGCAACCATCACACTTTCACTTTCCATGTAATAAAAAAGATTAATAGAAGAAGAAGCACTAACAGATATGAAGGGCATAGACATATCTTATTTTTTGAGTTACAATTTAGCTTATTTTTTAAAAGTATGGTGCCTGAGATCTAGTACTATAACAACTCTCCAATGGCTACATGTAGACATTACAGAATTCAGATAGATAAGTTACCACCACAAGTACGTTGTTTACTCAGACACAAATTAAGTACTAATTATGCTTAGAAATGAGGCACTAACTACAGTTACCGATTACATTAAATCAAAAGGAGCATATTTGCTTCACCTACTTAAACAGACAGACCTATGCAACTGCTGGATGAACCACAAGACTGTTATGCTCAGGATCACTTGTTTAAAGAAAGATTACCTGCTTGTTTATAAAGCACCAACTGTGTACATTGGCCAACGTAGTCAGAAATCTAAACCAGGATTTAGGGACACGCCATGTAGTAACAGTAGCCAGCAAAACTGCTTAGTTTACCTGGAAGACAGACAGCCCACCAGAACAGGAGTCTGGCCAGTGTTTACTAGACTCAAAGAATCAGCATTGTATTCATGACAAAGTGATTATAAGGGTCACTAAACTCAGCATTGTACAACGTTCAAGGCTGTAGGGGAGTGGCTGCCCCACTCTGTCCAAAAGTGATTAAAGCAGGCTGGAGGGAGCCTACACAGAGACCAAGCCAATCAGAGAGAAGCTTCTAGGGAGCCAATGAGAGGGTGGCTTGCTGGAGCAAGCCCTGTTATAAGGAGATGCTCAGCACGGCAGAGAGCAGGCAAGTTGTCATCAGTGAGGGTGCAGGACTGGCTCCCAGGGAAGAAGCAGCACCATGGACAGAGCAGTGCAGGGCAGGCTAAGTGGAGCTAGAGAGAGATGCTCCAGCACAGCAGTTCCCAACCTTTTCCAGATGGGGACCCATTTTGACAATTCAGGAAGACTTGGTGACCCAGGGCAATCCAAAAAAAATGTGTGAATGGCTCCTTAAGAGCCACCTGGGGAGACACCCAGTGACCTTTTTGAAATGTAATGGCAACCTATATTTGGGTCCTGACCCATAGGTTGGGAAACCCTGCTCCAGCATGATACCTCCCAGAATGGGGCCTTGGTACCAGGGTCAAGAAGGTACAAGGAGTCACAGGGAAGTGGCCCAGGGAGCAAAAGGAAGTAGAGGGGAAAGAAGAATGAGAAAACAAGGCTGCCACCAGAGGGTCCATGGATTAGGACCCAGAGAAGTGGGACCCCCTTCGCTCTTGCACTGCACCTCGCCACACAGGAGAGTGTCCTTTACAGACTATGGCTTGCACCTGAGGTGAGGGGCTAGACTGGGGCTGCAGCTGGCCATGGTGACAGAGAGCAAGACTGAGGACTGTTGATACTCGGAAAGAGGGTGAGAGACTGGAGTAGTGGGCACTGCCGGAGAGCAGTGTCCTGTAGAGGACACTGTGATCCTAGGAGCAATGCAGGTCCAGTGCTAGATGGTGGAGAGGACTTGCAGAGCCATTCTGGGCTTGCTGGACCCTGAAAAACTGCAACATAAACCCATTAAAGGAAGGAAGTTGCAATTATCAACCCAAGTGGAAATAATATTGCTTCAAGTTTTCAGGATTTTCTCTCCATTTTTTAAATGAAAACTGATATTCATTGTCTTCACGTGCCTCCATCAGTTTACATTTTAATTAAGAGCAGGAAATATCACAAAACTTGTGCTAAAAACAAAATCACAAGAGTTGACAACACTGTATATAAGGAAGGGGGCGTGTCCAGTTTCAAAGTAAATCAAGGTGACAAGACAAGAGGCAAAAGATGTTTGAGTCTATTGATCCTGATTTTTTAAAATATGTACATGTGTTTGTAATTTGGAAAAAGTCTTCAAACTTGGTGGCAAAATCTTCAAACAATACAATATTCCTCATGATAATGAAGGCCAAAGATGACGGCCAAGAGACACAAGGACTTCACAAAACTGGATGTGTGGTTAACAAAATGACAGATGAAATTTAATGTTATTAAATTTAAAGTAATGCACATTGGAAAACAACCCCAACTGTACATACAAAATGATGGGGGATGGGGCCTCAATTAGCTGTGATCACTCAGGAAAATTCTAAGCTGTTGTGGCTAGGTCTCTTAAAAAAAAATTGCTCTCTGTGCTGCGGAAGTCAAAAAAGCTAACAATATTAGGAACCATTGGGAAAGGGATAGATAAAACAGAAAATACGATAAGGTCACTATATATGTGGTATAACCACACCTGCAATGCGATGTGACCAAAACTGCACACCATCTCAAACAGAGAGCAAGAAAAGTGATTAAGAGTATGGAACAGATTCCATATGGAGAGATTCAAAAGACTGACTTTTCAGCTTGGGAAAGAGGTAACTAAGGATACGTCTATACCACAACATTATTTCGAAATAACTAGCATTATTTCGAAATAACGTAGTCCGTGTGTATGCAGCAGGCAATTATTTGAAAATAACGTTGAAATACTGTCACGCTGGATGATTTCTTACTCCGACTCCAGTAAACCTCATTGTACGAGGAATAAGGTAAGTCGGAGGAAGAGTGCTCTGTTTCAAAATAAGTGCTGTGTAGACGCTCCCAATTATGAAATAAGCTATTTCAAAATAAGCTACGCAATTGATGTAGCTCAATTTGTGTAGCTTATTTCGAGTTAAGCCCTGCTGTCTAGATGCTCCCTAAAAGGAGGATATGGTAGAGGCCTATAAAATCATGAATGGTGTGGAGAAAGTGAATAAGTATGTATTGATTACCTTTTCACATAACACAAAAACCTGCTTTGTGTTTATGGCAACCCAAATGGTACCTTGTCAGCACAGAGCAAGCAATGGGGTGAGGTACACTGGGCACAATGCAACACAGAAGCATTTCTCAGTTTACACCAGTTTTTTGGTGAGGGATGAAGTCCCCTAGTGACCTAGCTCCTTCTACCTACACTGCCCCGCAATTTCCTGGGGAGACAAGCAGCCTCCGCCCCTGGTTTCTGGAGGAGCCCTGCTCTATGTGGCTACCCTACAGAGCAGCCTTCCCCACCTTGGAAATGCAGCTGCCTGCACCACTGAGCAGAAGGAAGGATAGGCAGGTCCCACAGGGGAAAGGCCTCTGGGCTCCTCTGGATGCTTTCCCAGCTCCGCAGTGCAATGGCTCCAGCCCTGCCACTTCCAGGGCTTCTCCAGTGGCCAGAGCAGCGGTGCCTCCCCCGGGCCGTACCTGGAGACTGCGGGGCCTCCGGGCAGATGCCACAGTGCAGCATGGGGAGGCAGGCAGATGCTGATCTTCCGTCTAGCAGAGCCGGCACCCTGCAGGTGGGGCTGGATGCTGGGCTGTGGCAGCACTAGAGGGCTCCCAGCAGCGGCATGGCTCATGGACTTCTGCTTCACTGCTGGGTACTGCCAAGACTGCTGCCCAGGGTAGCACCGGCCAATGGCAACAGTGGGGAAAGCCTCGCTGCCATTTCCCCAGTGGGGACCAGGGGGAACTTAGCCCCCTCTACACAGTGGGGAGACCACCTGGGAGATGACTGCAGCCCACTAGTGGTCCACAGACCACACTTTGAGAACCACTGAACTAGATGATCTAATACAGTATTTCTAAAACTGAGGGAACCTGGGTGGGAGAAGATCCATGCGTCCTGCTGATCAACTCTTCCCCTTCCTCTCAGTGCCCCCTAGAGCCCATGGCTAAGCAGGCCCCCTATCTGCCTTTATTCCCCTGTGACTACTAGAGGCAGCCAACAGATCCCTGAGGCAGCCCCTAGGGGTGGGGGTGATCTGAGAGGCTGTGTGCATGGTTCCTTACAGAGATTAGGATCTACAGCTCCACAAGCTGTACCCAACGGGCACAAGGGCAGCACACAGAACCTCCATAGCCACCTATGCACATAGAGACCACAAGGACCTTGTGACTGCTTCTGGGAACGACAGGAAGTGTCACTGGGACCCCACACCTCCTCCTGCACCATCACAGAGTCCCCTCCTACACTCAGACTGCCTACCAGAGCCCACATCTCAATACCCCAACTCTCTGCCCCAGCCTGGAACCTCCTCATGCACCCTATCCCCCCTCAGGTCTAGCCCTATCCCGCAGCCCGCTCCCCCAGCTGGTGCCCTCACACCCTCAATCATTCCCCCAGCCCAGGGAAAGTGAGGGAGGGTGGGACAGAGTGAGCAACAAAGGGAGGGGAATGGAGGAAATGGGGAGCAAGGTAGGAGGTCTCTTTTTTTAAATCAAAATAGTTGTCCTTGGTTTGCTGAAGTTTGTAAAAAGCTTATGTAATAGTTCCTTCTGACCTTAAACTATGAAACTATGAACTGGATTTCTCTGTGTTCTTCCTGATGGTGAATAAAGATGAGAAGAATATTCATGTATGCAGGTTGATTTGTACTATAGCTACAAGGTATCGTGGCAGCCTACAGCTGAATTTATGCATGTACTTATTCTTTTCCAAAATAGCTTAAGTAGACTCCCTGATGAAGTGTCATCACAGTAGCAGATGGCCAAATGCTAATGGAACAAACACATTTCAAAAATTTACTGTGAGGAAATAAAAGGAAGATATGAAAATTAAAGGGCTGTTCCAGCTCTCACTAAGAGTGAAGCAGCACAAAACCAGTAAGTGGAAGGGAGCGATGCTCAACTATCGGAGCAAGTCCTCCAAGAACTTTTGAGCTAGAGAACATAAGAATGGCCATACTGGGTCAGACCAAAGGTCCATCCAGCCCAGTACCCTGTCTGCCGACAGTGGCCAATGCCAGGTATCCCAGAGGGAGTGAACTGAAGAGGTACTGATCAAGCGATCTCTCTCCTGCCATCCATCTCCACCCTCTGACAAACAGAAGCTAGGGATACCATTCCTTACCCATACTCGCTAAGAGCCATTAATGGACTTAACCTCCATGAATTTATCTAGTTCTCTTTTAAACCCTGTTATAGTCCTAACCTTCACAACCTCCTCAGGCAAGGAGTTCCACAGACTATGCGCTGTGTGAAGAAGAACTTTCTTTTATTTGTTTTAAACCTTCTGCCCATTAGTTTCATTTGGTGGCCCCTAGTTCTTGTATTATGGGAACAAGTAAATAACTTTTCCTTATTCACTTTCTCCACACCACTCATGATTTTAGATACCTCTATCATATCCCCCCTTAGTCTCCTCTTTTCCAATCTAAGAAGTCCCCATCTCTTTAATCTCTCCTCATATGGGACCCGTTCCAAAACCCTAATCATTTTAGTTGCCCTTCTCTGAAACTTTTCTAATGCCAGTATATCTTTTTTGAGATGAGACTACATCTGTACGCAATATTCAAGATGTGGGCGTGCCATGGATTTATATAAGGGCAATAAGATATTCTCCGTCTTATTCTCTATCCCTTTTTTAATGATTCCTAACATCCTGTTTGCTTTTTTGACTGCCGCTGCACACTGCGTGGACGTCTTCAGAGAACTATCCACAATGACGCCAAGATCTCTTTCCTGATTAGTTGTAGCTAAATTAGCCCCCATCATATTATATGTATAGTTGGGGTTATTTTTTCCAATGTGCATTACTTTACATTTATCCGCATTAAATTTCATTTGCCATTTTGTTGCCCAATCACTTAGTTTTGTGAGATCTTTTTGAAGTTCTTCACAGTCTGCTTTGGTCTTAACTATCTTGAGCAGTTTAGTATCGTCTGCAAACTTTGCCACCTCACTAATTACCCCTCTCTCCAGATCATTGATGAATAAGTTGAATAGGATCGGTCCTAGGACTGACCCTTGGGGAATACCACTAGTTACCCCTCTCCATTCTGAACATTTACCATTTATTCCTACCCTTTGTTTCCTGTCTTTTAACCAGTTCTCAGTCCATGAAAGGATCTTCCCTCTTATCCCATGACAACTTAATTTACATAAGAGCCTTTTGTGAGGGACCTTGTCAAAGGCTTTCTGGAAATCTAAGTACACTATATCTAGTGGATCCCCCTTGTCCACATGTTTGTTGATCCCTTCAAAGAACTCTAATAGATTAGTAAGACATGATTTCCCTTTACAGACACCATGTTGACTTTTGCCCAACAAATTATGTTCTTCTATGTGTCTGACAATTTTATTCTTTACTATTGTTTTAACTAATTTGCCCGGTACTGACGTTAGACTTACCGGTCTGTAATTGCCGGGATCACCTCTAAAGCCCTTTTTAAATATTGGTGTTACATTAGCTATCTTCCAGTCATTGGGTACAGAAGCTGATTTAAAGGATAGGTTGCAAACCATAGTTAATAGTTCCGCAATTTCACATTTGAGTTCTTTCAGAACTCTTGGGTGAATGCCATCCAGTCCCGGTGACTTGTTACTGTTAAGTTTATCAATTAATTCCAAAACCTCTTCTAATGACACTTCAATCTGTGACAAGTCCTCAGATTTGTCACCTACAAAGGACAGGTTAGGTTTGGGAATCTTCCTAACATCCTCAGCCATGAAGACTGAAGTAAAGAATTCATTTAGTTTCTCTGCAATGACTTTATCGTCTTTAAATGCTCCTTTTGTATCTCGATCGTCTGGGGCCCCACTGGTTGTTTAGCAGGCTTCCTGCTTCTGATGTACTTAAAAAACATTTTGTTATATCCTTTTGAGTTTTTGGCTAGCTGTTCTTCAAACTCCTTTTTGTCTTTTCTTATTACATTTTTAACACTTAATTTGGCACTGTTTATGCTCCTTTCTATTTACCTCTCTGGGATTTGACTTCCACTTTTTAAAAGATGCCTTTTTATCGCTCACTTCTTCTTTTACATGGTTGTTAAGCCATGGTGGCTCTTTTTTAGTTTTTCTATTATGTTTTTTAATTTGGGGTATACATTTAATTTGGGCCTCTATTATGGTGTCTTTGAAAAGTGTCCATGTAGCTTGCAGGGATTTTATTTTAGTCACTGTACCTTTTAATTTCTGTTTAATTAACTTCCTCATTTTTGCATAGTTCCCCTTTTTGAAATTAAATGCCACAGTGTTGGGCTGCTGAGGTGTTCTTCCCACCATAGGAATGTTAAATGTTATTATGTTATGGTCACTATTTCTAAGCGGTCCTGTTGTAGTGACCTCTTGGACCAGATCCTGCGAGCCACTCACTGCTCTCTCACTGGGTGATATCTCAAGGAAGAGACTCGACAACTAGAAAGGAACTTGGGGAATTTCTGCAGAAATGGACAAAAAAATTCCACCATTTTTTCCCTAAGAGCAAAGTAAACAGTCCACCACGCTGGCCCCAATTTTATTCTCACTTAGGCTCTTAAGTATAGATTTGACTGGTTTCATATTCAGAAGTATTCAGCACTCACCGTTCCCATTGGTTCACATGAGTTAAAGTTGGCCAGATCCAGCCATAGTGTCCCTGTTGGCATACATGTGACACTTCTCTATTGAACAGTATATGGCACTGAAAAAGTTCACAAAATATACTCTTCCCTCCCCCCATTTTTATTGTTCCTGGGCCTTCCCTCTTGGTTTTCTCTGACTGAAATAGAAAAAGTGGCATAGAGTTACAGGTACAGCTTCCCCCTGAGAAACTCTTTTCCCCTCTCAGGTGCCAATATTCTTTTGATGGGATTAGTATTTAATGACTCCTCTTTCAGCAGCCCTTTTGAAACCCCATTTGAGGATTATACAGTGATGCAGCCGCACAGAATCTAGTATACAATCACACTAGGTAAAGCCAAAGAGTATTTCCTTTATGCTTTCCTTACAAAACAGCTTTCCACATCTCTGAAGTAGCTAGAAAGTGCAGATCTTTTCAATCTGAAACAATACTTCAATCTGCAGCAGGAGTAAAGGCATGCTTCTGGACACTTGGGCTGAAAAGTGCCATGGAATTTTTCTGTAAGGCTAGAACTGAGATTTTTAAGTTTCAGTGGCCTAGCCAATTCCAGTTAGGATTTACATTTCCTCAAATGTAGTCTAGATGGAAAAGGGAATGCTTGGAAAACAGTCTTTTTGCCTAATGGGCATTCCTTGTTTGTAAACACGTTTGCAATACAAAAAAAAAAAAGATACATCATACAAAAAGGATAATCATAGTCAATAAATCGTAATATTTCCAATGCCACCTCCCGTACCATTATGATTATCACTGAAGAATATGAGGTGCAGTGTTGCAGGGAGAGTGTGACGGGGCGAGGCAGCCCCGCACTGAACTCACAGGGATTAGCCAGGTTACCCTGTAAAGGAGCCCCGCTCCTACGACTCTGCTGGGCATGCTCAGTTTGTAGCCCAACTATAAAAGCCTATGGGGCAGCTCAGTCTGGGCTGACTGCTGGAAGAGAAGGACCTCAGAGGGGAGATCCTGACCAGAACCAACCCGCTGCCTGGAGGGGAGACAGTAGAGCCACTTGTGCAAGTTGGGACGTCTCCACTGCTGCCTACATGGAAGGAACAGCCCCTGGGGAATTAGAGGACCCTGCAAGAACGTGGGAAGGTACCCTCTTGGACGAGGTAGGAAGTGGCCCAGGGAGGGTGCAGGAGCAGCCTCTCCCGCTCCAGGAACCTTGGTGTGTTTTGGACAGATTCCCCACCGAAGGAGTGGTAGGCCATCCTGCCACTCACAGGGCCCTGGGCCAGGACCCGATGGAGTAGAATCATAGAATCATAGAGCTGGAAGAGACCTCAGAAGGTCATCAAGTCCAGCCCCTTGCCAAAAGCAGGACCAATCCCAACTAAGTCAACCCCCTACCATCCCCCTCCTCCCCGCAGCGACTTGCCATCACAGGCCTTTCAGCCCTGCCTTAAAGGGCCAACCAGTGTCGGGGAATAGAGACTCGGGCTGGTGAGCCCTGCGTTAAAGGACTGAACACCGGCTTGGTATAAAGACTTCGGCCAATGGGCCCTGCCTTAAAGGGCTGACCAGTGACTCTAGAGACTTAGGCTAGTGGGCCCTGTGTTAAAGAGACAATCGTTGACTGTGCATAGAGACTCGGGCCGGTGGGCCTTGTGTTAAAGAGACTGTCACTGACTGTGCATAGAGATTAGGGCCAGTGGGCCAGCAGGCCCTGCCTTAAAGGGCCGCCCAGTGACTTTGCATCTAGACTCAAGCCGGTGGGCCCTGTGTTTAAGTGACTTTATATAGAGACACAGGGTCCTACCCCTGCCCTCCGGAGGGGGCAGAAAAGTCATCCCTGTCACAGAAAGCCTTATTAAACCATGGCAAGTCTACTGAGACAGATCCCCTCCTTTCATCTTGCAGGAACAGATTAATAGGTTAGCATCTTGGGAACCTGGAAACAAACAATATGCGGGTGACTATGGGATTCCCGAGTTTTCAAAACTATATTAGAAATAGGAAAAAGTACAGAGAAGGACAACAAAAAGGTTGGGGGCGGAGGGGGGGATGCAGTAGGAAACAGCTTCCATATGAGGCAAGATTTAAAAGACTAGGACTCTTCATTTTAGGAAAGAGATGACTAAGGGTAGTTATAATTGATGTCTATAAATAAGGGATGGTGTGGAAAGTGTTACTTGTCCCTTCACATAACACAAGAATAAGAGATCACCCAATGAAATTAATATCCAGCATCTTTAACACATAAGGAAGCACTTCAGCACACACCAAGCCTGTGGAATTGGTTGTTAAGAATGTAGTGACGGTCAAAACTACAACAGGCTTTGAGAGAGAGAGAGAGAGAGAGAGAGAGAGAGAATGAAGGATCAGTTCATCACTGGCTAGCCAAGATGATCAGGGATTCAATCCCATGCTCTGGGTGTCCTTAACTGCTAGTTGATCACTCAATAACTACCCTGCTCTGTTCATTCCCTCAGAAGCATCTGGAACCATCGTGGTCAGCAAACAGGCTACTAGGTTAGATGGACCATTGGTCTGACCTAGTACTGCCAGTCTCATGAGTATTGCCATTCTTGGGAGCCAAAAATATAGATGTCAAACTGCCTGGAGTGGCCTTATTAACACTGGTGGCTGCTTCAGGGCAGATTGTTACAACCTAAGGCACAAACCCCGAATTGGCTATGTGATCTATAATTGGATTTCATGAAGCAAGCATCAAGCATTAATTCCTCAATCATTATAAACAGCCTTAACAGGGAGTGACAGACACTTGGGCACTATCTTGCCACCAAGACAAGCTGGCCTTTGTCATAGATGGCCCCTTACACACACACACACACACACACACACACACACACACTATTCATATCATTCCCAGTCCCAATGGACCAATCATTTACCCCACATCAGCTGTGCCTTAGAGCATGCTTGTAGCCAATCCAGTAAATAACTACTGACGATTTTCCTTTTTCTTAGTTATTGAGTTATATACAAAGTTAAATCAGGTAAACATACACACAAAATGGAAGTACAATATTAGGTTCCAAAAGGTAATAGAAGCTGCTATAAAAATGCAAACTCTACATGTCTTTTAGAGCTAATCCAAGCTAAGCATTTTAGGAATCCCCTGCTTAAAAACTTAGAAATATTGTCCTCTCCAGATTCCAAGTAACCTAGTGATACTGTTTTTTCTGGTCAGCAAATTATATTTCCTTCCTCTAGACTTCAAACTGTGATGGGACAAGGGTTTGTGCATGTCCTCTCTTCATGGATTTGTGGGGAGCAAACGATGGTCTTTTGTCCACTGAAGTTCTACAATAGTTCATCTGGTGCCTCTAGGACTTCTTTGGTTCAGTAGGAGAGGATACATCTTGTAGTAAACCGGTATTTCACAATTGGTAAAGCTCTTCCCAACTGTGTATGGCAGGGGGAGCAGGGGTTCTAGTTTCATAGCAAACAGTTAACACCTAATAATATGGGACACAGGTATTGTAAGTGAGATTAATGCATGCAACAGCTCACAAGCATTTCTTAAAGTCCAAACACTGAACACATTCTTATAAAACTTAAGGTCTATACTAACAATGATGAACCCGACTGATCATCAGCTATGCATTTGTCAGTGTTAAGTGAGACTTAGTAGCCTTGGCATAACCTGTCTCCTTCTTGTCCAGCATCATAATAGTAACTAGAATGTACATAACAGAAGAACAGCCATACTGCCTCAGACCAAAGGTCCATCTCACTCAGTATCCTGTATTCTGACAGTGGCCAATGCCAGATGGCCCAGAGGGAGTGAACAAAATGGGGAATAATCAAGTGATCCCTCTCCTGTCATCCAGTTCCAGCTACTGACAAACACAGGGACACCATTCCTACCCATTCTGACTAAGAAGTATTAATGGACCTAACCTTCATGAATGTATCTAGTTCTTTTTTGAACCTTCTTAAAGTCCTGGTTTTTACAACATCCTCTGGCAAGGAGTTCCACAGGTTGAATGTGTGCTGAGTGAAGAAAAACTTCCTTTTGTTTGTTTTAAACCTGCTACCTTTTAATTTAATTTGGTGAGCCCTACTTCTTACATTATGGGAGCAAGTAAATAACAACTTTTCCTTATTCACTTTCTCCATATCTGTCATGATTTTATAGACCTTTATCATATTCCCCCTTACTCTCCACTTTTCTAAGCTGAAAAGTCCCAGTCTTTTTAATCTCTCTTCATATGGCATCCATTCCAAACTCCTAATCATTTTTTTGCCCTTTTCTGAACCTTTTCCAGTGCCAATATATCTTTTTTGAGGTGAGGTGACCACATCTGTACACAGTATTCAAGATGTGGGTGTACCATGGTTTTATATAGTGGCAATAAAATAGTCTCTGTCTTATTCTCTATCCCCTTTTTAATGAAAACATTCATTTGTATTCTTAAAAGATAGGTTACAAACCACAGTTGATAGTTCTGCAATTTCCCATTTAAGTTCTTTCAGAACTCTTGGGTGAATGCCACTTGGTCCCAGTGACTCGTTACTGTTAAGTTTATCAAAACCACCTCAGTCTGGGACAATTCCTCAGATTTGTCACCTAAAAATAATGGCTCAGGTTTGGCAATCTCTCTAACTTCCTCAGCCGTGAAGACCGAAGCAAAGAATCCATTTACAGGTTGGACCGCCCTTGTCCGGCACCCTAGGGACCTAATCGGTCCTGAACGAGGGGATTTGCCAGATCAGGGGAGATCCCTCTCCTCATGGCCCATGCTGCCTTGCTGCCACCTGACTAGGGCAGCCTGGCCCTGCTGCTGCCCCAGTCCCAGGGCTTTCTAGCTGCCACTGGCCTTGCCACTGCGAGAGCTGGAATGACACAGCTAGAGTTCCGCAGCAAGAGCCAGAGCTCTGCAGCAGCTTGGCTCCACAGCCAAGGCTCCACGGCCCCAGCAAGGGCTGAGGCTGGAGCTCCACAGCTGCTGCTGGGGTCATAGCTCCCTGGCCGCAACTAGAGTCCCCAGCCACTGGGGCTAGAACTCTTCGCCATGCGGTGCCTCCTTCCACCAGACACTAGGCTCTCAGCTGAGTCACCAGTCTCTCTTACCATGCTCCTGCCCCACCACCAAACCTCCCTGTTCCTGAGCTCTGTGGTCCAGCAATATCCATGGTTTTGCCGGACCATGAATGTGGCCAGACCAGAGAGTCCCAGTTAAGGGAGGTACAACCTGTAGTTTCTCCACAATGACCTTACCGTCTTTGAGTGCTCCTTTAGCATCTTGATCGTCCAGTGGTCCCACTGATATGTTATTTCCATTTCAGAGCTGAACAAAAGCATACCTGCATTATTTGTTCCTGATAGTGCACGGGGAGGCTTGTCACTGCCTACTCTCCTATAGGAGATGGCAAGCCAAAGAGCATGTGATTTACTGGATAACTACATGGCTACTGTCAGGGTAGAACTATGCACGATGCACTCACTTTACCACTAACTTGGTGGAATTAGGGATGCAGATATGACAGGATTATGATACTGAATAGAAGAGTGAAAATTAACCCCGCATTATAAGATTTAATCTCAGGAGCATCTCTTGCAGGAAGGTGCAAACCTGCACTCTCTTTTGATAGTACCTCCAATCAGCTGTTGCCCTTTTTAGGCAGGTCTTCCTGACTCAGCCCTCCAACTAAGTGACAATTTAAACTGGATGAATGAACCCGTCAGGGTAAAAGATCCAACTAGCCCTGTCCCTGTACCCTTGTTAATGTCCAGCACTATTTCTGGGCTCAGTTATCAGCCAGTCTGTCCTGGTATAGAACAGTGCCCCCAGGTCTTTCCCCCCAGAGACTGGAGTCTTCAGCAGGTCTTCAAGGCACTGTTTAAATTTTAAGCCCTTTCTCAGGCTTTTATCAGTGAGCCTTTTTCCCTTCCTGGAATGTAGACCATTTCCCCAGTGAGGGTCTCAGGGCTACCCACTACTCTGGATCCCAGGGACCCCACAAATAGCAGCCACATAGTTGTTGATGCTTTTCCTTGGGCTGCTTCCCATATAGCATCTTCCTCTTCAGCGCTGAGGAAAGAGTAAAGTTCTGATCTCCTCTTCTTCCTCACCAATTGCCAATACCACCGCTGAACTCCAGTAGCCAGCAAGAAGCACCCTTCCTTGCTCCTCTGGTCCCAGCCACGTACTGACTAGCACAGGACCTGCTGTGCTTTGAGCCTGTTGCATTTTGATTGGATGTGGGGAAGCAACTATTCTAGGCAGGACTGGAGGACCTTCACTGCTCCTTCTCTGGGGCAGAATGTGGTAGGACAGCAACACCGTTAGCAGGAGGCCTCAAAGGGCTCAGTACATACCATCACAGACTTCATCATGATTTCTTGGCATTCCTTGATAAAATTATCTCTGCTATGGTGATCCAAAATATTTTCAGATAGTTCTTTCAGCTAATTAAGACAGACACAGTAACACACAAAAAAGGAAAAGTTTTACAAAACAAATTTGTCTCAGTTGGACTTAAGTGACATTTCAATTATTTTATGTGTAGTGATGGAATTTGGAGGGCAGTGAAGCAGATTCTTCATTGCCTTTTACTAATGCAAAATGGTAGAAAAGCAATAATATCAGAAAGGTAGGGTTTTACAACTGTTTGGACACGTATAAATAATGAATTGTGCCAGGGTTAGTGCTATACTATTTCTTTAATATCCTTTAGAGAAGAATATGCACTGAACAGGAAACAGTAGACGTATGTACCAGCTAAATACTGAAGTCACTACTATTCTGAAACAATTTTATGGAATGAAGTATGTGAGTATATTAATGCAAGGTAAGAACAAGTGAGCTGGCCATCAATTAGAAGACCTTAATCTTTTTCTAGAGAGTACATTATGAAATATTTGAACTTTGTGACAATGACATCTAATTTTATGTGAGGGGTTTACACATAAAATGGAGCATCCACAGCATTAGGCAATACTGCCCAGGTTCCAATTTTGTGCAATTTGTGCTTCTATTACCAAAGAAATGTCCTGACTACTTACAGTCTCCTGCCCATACAATAAGCAAGGACCCTCAAAAATTATAGCTTAAATCTATGGATCATTCATACATCTTCACATAAGTTAGCCACCTAGGCAGTCTGATTCTAAAACAAGTTGAAGTTAAATAAGAATAAAACTGAAATTCTCATAGCAAGAGATATCACTTACGTAAAGCCTCAGAGATGCCTCTTACTTAGCTTTATGATGAATAGGCAGGGTTGTAAAGTGTACAGAAATCTTTCCAGCCTTCACAATGTCAAAGTGAAGGACAAATGTTTCATTTTAACCAGTAAAATATCTGAAGTGGCCAATGCCACCTATTGCTCCCCCTTACACATGGATCAGATTTGACATGGCAAAATATTCCACTCAAAGTAGCCCAACTATAGGTGGGCAACATTTTTCAACCACCATTTCCTGTGAAATAACACTGAACCATTTCATGAATGAGAGCCAATTTTGCCAAACACTGTTTTGGTCAAATGAAAAATGGAGAGAAAAAAAACCCTAAAATATTTTCAAAGTTTTCTGAATCAGTTAAAATTTAGAAACAGTCATTTTAATTTTAAAATTAAAAAAACCCTCAAAATATAAACAATTGTTTAAGATTGCCAGTGCCTGAGAAAATATCTATTTTTTGTGTAGCATATTTGTGTTAGACTGTTAGTCCTTCAAGGCAGCAGCCCTGTCTTTTGTGCATTCTATAAATAGTGTCATATAAATGCCACATTTCTCCCATTAACCTTTTAAAACAGTGAAAGACTCATTCAATATTTGCTTAAACTACTACAGGGGGCCAGAGAGCTCTCTCTAGTTTCTTATCCAGAGATTAGCAGCTCAAATAATACATATCTAATATATAAAGGAGAATGCGTTTGTTTGTGCTCTAATAACTTGGACACTATAAAACCTACCACAACCAAACTTTCCATGGGGTAACCTTTCCTCCAGAAGAAGGTTTTAAGGTACTGTGGGAGGATGTGACAGGGGTCCCACTCCCCCCCCGCCCCGCACTAGTTCCACTGGTGGCAATGCGCTCCCAGGCCACCGCTGTTCTAGGCCTGTGGCGCTTGCACAGAGGTGGCGTGCAGAGGACTGCCCTCACGGCGCAGGCGCATCTCAGCTGGCATGCAAACCAGCGGGCAGGTGGACTCAGGGAGAGCAGGGTCACCGGTGTGGAAAAGGGCACTAAGGGTTAAAACCGGCACCGGGCCAGACACAAGGGCGGGAGAGAGAGAAGGAGGAAGGGGGAGCAGGGTCGGCTCTTTTGCACTCTGCCACCCTCCCTTCCCTGCACCTCCCTAACTGCTGGCCTGTGCCCCACACAGACAGCGCCCCTCTCCTCCCCACCCTTCCCCCGCCACCTCCCAAACTGCCGGCCTGTGCCCGACAGACAGAGAATCTGATTTTCTTCCTCCACATCTGTCCAAGTACCACCCTATCTAATATATAAAGGAGAATGTTTGTAAGTTTCTGCGCTAATAACTTGGACACTATCAGAGCTACTGCAACCAAACTTTGCATGGGATAACCTTTCCTCCAGGAGAAGGTTTTAAGGTACTCTTGGACCCCGTCGGGGTCCCGCCCTGCCCCCCGCGGCACCCCGGGCGCGAGCTGGAGCTCCCCTACCGCGTGTAGCCTCCTGGGACTTGCTCCCTCCCACCCACGAGGTTACATAACCGACCCTCTTCCCCCCCCCCCCGCCGGCACGCAGTGCCCCCACCCCCATGCGCACAACTGCTCGGGCACCTGCCCCACCTCCTCCCCAGCACCTGCAGTCCTGGGTGCAAGCTAGGGCACCCCTCCCGCGTATAACCTCTCCTCCACCCGGGGTTGCTCCCCACCTGTCACCTCCCCCTCCGGAAACCAAAACCAAAGCTGACCAGCCTTTCTGCTCAGCTCGCTGGGCTTAACCGAGCAGAAGGAATCCGTGTGCCTGCTGCAGCGCAGGGCGGAGGGGCCAGGTTAAACCCTCGATGCGTTACACTGCTGTGGAGCCAGCCGGCTGCTGTTCATACTGTGAGTGGGGCTCTTCTATATCTGGTTCCAGCCACTGGGGTTAGATGTGAGCTCTGAGCTTTTGCTTGCCAAGGCAGGGCAGGTGGATCCCTGAGCCAACCTTGCAAAGAGAAGTCCCCTTGTTACTGGCCGCATGACTGTGTACTGTTCTCCTGGGGGCTGGCTGCTCAGTCCTGGGGGGAGGATGTTCCTGCTGCTCTCACAGGGTCAGGTGTGGGCCAGGAGCCATCAGCCCCCAGGGGCTGTGGCTCTGAGGGTCCCCTGGCTCAGGGTCCCCTCCTTTCCTAAATTTTCTAAATTTTGTTACTCCGGTTTCCCGAGCAGCACCGGGTAAGTCCAGCTAGTTATACCATATATCTTAACCAGGATTTATGCATTTTTTTTTAAAAAATTCCTATGTAAATATATTTAACTTTTTAGAGCATTTCATAACTACAGGTTGTATGGAATATATATAGTAAAAAGGGTCCAAATACATCTGGTTTCAAATGAAATTATGCACATCAGTTATGGTTTAAAGAGATCAAGACCCAAATCAGTCAAATGCACCTTGTCAGTCCAGGCTGCATTTTCAAAAAACAACCTCCAAGAAGTCACCTGCCACTTATTTTCTAGTAAGCAGTATTTTATACCATGTAGGTTCCCAGTCTCATTTAGTCTATGGAAAATGATACAACTTACCTAACCTTCCATATAAGATGTGCAATTATTTTTATTCACTAGTTTGTAAGTTTTCACTATGCTATTTTGCTATACCAAAATGCAAGAAAATGCTAATTGATATTTAAGGTTCCCTTGTGTACTCCAAAAAGATTTCCTGAAGTACCAGTAGAGTATAGGATCTTGTTCCACAACTGTGCCTCATTTCAAGATTTCCCTTGAAGACTCTACTGGTAAAAAGCAAAAATCAACTGGTAGTGTTTTGTGACATTCTGCAAAAGTAATACAATCTCTTATCAAATTAATATATTTTATCGATTATAAATTAAGGATACATTGTGAATGACACTTTTCCCTCACTGTTCTAGCATGTGCTTCATTTCCATTGGCATAAATGCAGTCAGATTTTTAGAGCCTCAGAGAGCATTCTGAGGGGGAGAAAACAGTGCCAAGTTTGGCTCTTCAACACCTGGTTAATGAGTAAGCCACACAATGACTACTACTGTCAAGTACTTGGTTAATGATTACTTTGTGGGATTCAACCAAAATCACGACAAGCAGAGTCACATTTTTTTAGTTACTAGGAACACATCTCCCCAGATATGAAGATTTACAGAGCAGTGAGAAAAATGAAAGCATGCAATTCCACTTGTTTAAAAAAATATTTGACAAAGCCACAAAAATGAAAAAGGTTGTATGTGTCTGTACTCCCCAGACACATACTCCTTTACTGATACCAGTTTTTCTCCCTCTTCTCAACTCCCCCCCCCCCACTCATTTCTTTCCCTATGTTTGGCACTCTACCTCCTCCTATAATTTTAGGAGAGTATGTTCCAAGGGTTGCAGGTAGCACTGACAAAAGTAAATTGCACCCATGTTTTGGTTGTCTGTGGGCAGTGAACTTGGAAACTGCTCTCCCCTGTGTTATCAGTGATAGATAGTGCCAGAAGTTTTAGTATGAACAATTGGCTTACAATGGGATGTGTTACAGACACTAAATACTACCAGCAGTCAGCTAAAGAATTGCATTTGGAACACTGTCTTCTGGCTTTGAGCTCAGTGTACCTGAGGATTTATTTTCACACAATGGAGAGAGAGGAGTATAAGCAGGAAATTTTTGCATGAGTCACTACTCCTGGAGAAAAACTTGTGTTACTTTAAATTCATGGGAGATAACAGTGAGGATGTTTCCCTCCCCCACTTCCGAGTTTCCTTGTCTCCCAGAACACGCACTATATGAGCCTCCATGGTTGATTCCTTTCTCCCAATTAACAGTCCCAGTGCTTGATTCTGCTACTGCTGCTCAGAGCTTTCCCAAGAATGAGGTCAATTTCATTCTGTTTTATGTGAGTTTCACTGCTCCCTACAGGGTTCCCAATAGCAGCAGTGAGAACTGATAAAACAGTACTCTGGTAAACATCCACAAAGCCACCTCATTCTTGTTCTTCAAAGCCCTCCTTACAAATTCTCCTTTGCTATGATGTCTACAATAAACTCAGTAGTTAGGCCACTGACTATCCCACTGACCTATATTGTCTCACAAATTCCTTCTATAGGACAACAGAATTGTAGGACTGGGGGGGACCTGGAGAGGTTATCCAGGCACGTACCCTGCACTCATGGTTGGACTAAATATTATCTAGAATCTCTCTGACAGGTGACTGTTTAACCTGCTTTTAAAAATATCCAACAATGGAAACTCCACAACTTCCCTAGGCAATTTATTCCAGTGCTTAGCCACCCTGACGGTTAGGATTTTTTTCCTAATGTCCAACTTGAACCTCCCTTGCTCCACTTTAAGTCCATTGCTTCTTGTCCTATTCTCTGGTATTAAGGCATGAATGTCATGGCTTAAACAAAGACATGAATTGGATGGGACATTATATTCAATAGTCAAATGGCTTCAAAGGCTAAGTATCAGGCTCTTACAGCCTACTCTATTAGCCTCAGTGAACATGGACACTTAAATTGACAGGGTTTTCTCCCTCCCCCCCCCCCCCCCACTTTTCTGCTTTACATTTCAAAATCTGTGGCCCTTGCTCCATATTTGTCATCTGAAGAAGTGGTTTGTGCCTATGAAAGCTCATCATGCTATTTATATATGTTTGTTAGTCTCTAAGATGCTACAGGACCATTACTGTTTAAATTCTCATGTCTTGCTTACAAACACTCCTGCTAATACATCCCAGAATAATGTTTGATTTTTTTGGTAACAACAGTGTTATATTTTTGGCTCATATGTAACTTGTGGTCCAGTGACCTTTCCCTCTTCAGATCACTTTCTGCAGTACTACTTATTTAGTCATTTCCCATTTTGTGTACAATTGATCATTCCTTCCTAAGTGGAATACTTGGTATCTGTCCAAATTTTTCAACCTGTTTATTTCAGACCACTTCTCCAGTTTGTCCAGATCACTTGGAATTTTAATCCTATCCACCAAAGCACTTGCAACTTCTTCCAGCTTGGCATCATCAACAAAACTTTATACATTTACTTTTTATACCAGTATCTAAATCATTGATGAAGGTACTGAACAGAACCAGACCCAGAAATTATCCCTGTGGGACCCCACTTGATATGCCCTTCCAGCCCTGCATGACTGTGATCCACTGATAACTTATTCTCCGGAAATGATTTTCCAACCAGTTATTTGCCCACCTTATAGTAGCACCACCTCGTTTGCATTTCCCAAGTTTGTTTATGAGACGGTAATGCAGACAATATCAGAAATCTTACTAAAGTCAAGATATATCACATCTACCACCTCCCCCCATCCACAAGGCTCGTGACCTTATAAAAGAAACCTATTAAGTTATTCTTTACAAATCCATGCTAACTGCAACTTACCAGTGTTCGCAATTTAATGATTTGCTCCATAATCTTTTCAGGTATTGAAGTTAAGTTGACAAGTCTGTAATTCTCATATTGTCTTTATTTTCCTTTTTTATATATATATATAGAAGGGCACTGTATCTGCCTTCTTAGATTCCTCTGGAATCCATCTTCCATGAGTTTTCAAAGATAATCACTAATGTCAACTCCTTAAATAGTCTAGGAAGTTAATTTTGCCTCTAATTCTACCTCGTTTTTATAGACTTTCACTATGTTAGACATCCAATCACCACTAGCCTTTTTGATGAAAATGTAATGCATGGCATTGGCTCGTGGTTTGACCATTACATGATACACAGCATCATCCCCTTAGCCTTTTGTCTGCAAAAATGTCATCATTCTGCTGAATGCAGAAAAAAGCTGGATGAAGGTAAACTTGAAATGCCTGAGACACAAGCATTTCCTCAACTTAGTCTTGATGTTTCCTTAGTCATCAACAATGAAGGACCTGAGCAACCATCCACTATTGAGGAGGACTGGATTAACGTCAAGGAAACAGCCTACAAAGCTGCTGTTGAAATACTAGACTTCCAAAAACGCAAACACAAGGATTTGTTTGATGACATGGACAAAGAAGCCTAAGCTCTTCTTGATAAGATGCATGTGACACACCTGGCTTGGAACAATGATACAGAGAATGCCTCCAGGAAATCAGCATGTATAAACGGATAAGCAGATTATGGCACAAGTCAAATTACGGCAAATGAAAGAGGATTGGTGGAAATGTAAAGCAGTCAAACTTCAAGAAGCAGCCACAGACATGATTTAAAGCATTCTACGATGGGCCGAAGGCAGTCTATGGGCCATGCATTGCTGGCTCTATACCAGTGTGCACTGCTGATGGCAACACTCTGATTACAGATAGTGCTAAAATCCTTGATCGCTGGGCTGAATGTTTAAACCAGACATCAACTTCAGACAGCAGCATTCTTGTTTACAGAAAGCACTCTAACGCTTCTACTGACCACCAGTAAAGATATTTTAAAGGCTAATGTGAAGTCATGTGACATATCTCCTGGTGACCTGGAAATCATTGCTCAGGATAGATTGTTCTGGTGGCAAACTATTGTACAGGCTCTCAAACTCTTTGAGAGTTAACGTGGCCAGACATTACAAGAAAAAGCATATGATCCGAAAAGAATGTAAAACACTCACAAATGGCCGATTTTTGTCTGACATCTGTAATCAGATTTGCTGATTGAGGATTGGCTTAGTTGCTCACCAATGGTGTCATAGAAGATGAGATCCATTGATCAATAGCTCTGTCCATACTAGCCTTTTTGATGAAAGCTAAAAACTACTCCCCATTTATCTGCCTCCACCTCTTGTCTCTTTGTTATGTAAGCTCTTTGGGACAGGGAACATCGTTTTCCTTTGTTTGTACAGCACTAGCACTATGGGATTCTGGGGTCTGACTAACGTTCCTAAGCGATATAGTCATATAGCCACCTATCCACCCACACTTGTAGAGGATTACACTTTTCACATAAGGGGAGTTTTCACTACAACCATAAGAGCTAGAAGAGAGAAAAGCGTTCTCCCCACTCCTTTTGTATGTGAGTGAGTGAATTGACTTTTCAAGATCTAGTATCAACATCAAGACTATAAAAATGCATGGTCTATACTAAAAAAGGCTGGCTGGTACAGTTGTAATCACCAAAATAACCACTCCTGGTATAGAAGCTACAAAAAATACTTTTGCTAGTACAGTTTATGACATTTCCCTAACAAAATAGGCTACAAAGCCAACACATTTTTTACAGTTACAACTGCACCTATATTACAACTTTTATTAGCATAAAAAAGATTAGAAAAAGTCTTACTTCTTCCCAACATCAGTATACTGACAATCATTTCTACTGTAAGACCTGTCTTAAGGAGCACTAGAGGAAGTGGAGGGATGGTGAGCAACTGTTTAGAGTTATCTGAGCAGGTGTGTAATAAAATTGAGCACAGAAAAAACTAGACTAGACTAAACAAGAAAAACAGATTAACAATGGTGTTTAGGAAGCTAAGGCTAGAATTTAAGTCTTAGTTCCTAAGAAGATAAAGACCTAAATCTATGCTTTGCTCATGGTAATAGGAGGTGGCCCAACCAACTGAAATTTATGGGTGCTTTACAACTTCTGAAAGTATCTTACTGTGAAGTTTAGAGTCTAGTTTTAGGCATGCTAATTTGAGAGTGGGCACCTATGATTTAAAACCCAAGAAAGAAATCCCATTGTAGAAACAAAATGTGGGGAAAAAAAGTTTATTAGCTTTCATTTATCAGTAGAAATTGCTATCCTTTCTTAATTCTACTGGCAGCTTCCAAAACAGAATAAACTTCCAAGAGAACTAATAACACTGCTCTACAGCCAAAATGCTTCTGAAATAAATGTAGTCAAACCTTACTAATTCTGGGTCACTGAGAACGAAAATGATGCTTAAAATTGTTGATTGGCTCTAGTTTTCAAGATATGCTATTGGGTCTGTATATATGACCCTTGACTTGGGAATGGCGGAGGATAAGTGAGTTATAAAGGGAAGGGATCTCAATTTAAACCAGAAATGACTAAAATACATCTTTGACTGGATCTATGAATAAATCTATGACTGGGTTTGGACAGTACTTGCTTTTTAGGCAAAACAATGAATGATGCAATCTGAAGCTGGTATTGCGTCATACATGATATGAATTGCATCACGTTATTCCTAGAAGTCACGGATGATGCAATCATAACGAAGCTTACATCACTCTGCTGAACAAATTGCCCTATATCAGCTCTAGAAATCATACAGTGTCATGCTCTCTTATTTGTCAGCATTTGATTTTTGCAAAGGGACACATTTCTGTTTAGCCAAAGTGAGCAGAGATGCCTCGTACTTGTGTGAACAGTGCAGATAACTTCTGCTATGTTTGTGGTGAAGTGACTTTTGCATCACAAAAGCGCAGTATAACCACTATGGTTAAGAAAGCCTATCACCTTTATTTTGGCTGAAAAATTGGAGATCAGGACAAGAGGTGGGCCCCACACATATGCTGCAACACTTGTGCAACAAATCTTCGCCAGTGGTTGAACAGGAAAAGGAAATCTATGCCTTTTGCAGTGCCAATGATTTGGAGAGAGCCAGCAGATCATACCAGCAATTGTTACTTCTGCATGGTGCCTCCAGTTGGGAAAGGTGTGTCAAAGAAGAAAAAGTGGACTGTGCATTATCCAAACATTCCATCAGCGTTACGCCCAGTACCCCACGGAGAAGGACTGCCGGTTCCTGATGCACCAGAATCATTCTCACTTGAGTCAGACGAGGAAGAGGAAGAGGATGAAACTTCTGGTCCTGAACCATCAATGTCACAGGACCCACATTTTCTCCCATCCTCCTCCTCTGAACCACACCTCATAACACAAGGTGAACTGAATGACTAAACTATGTACATAATAGTTTTTTGCCTTTTGTTTCACAATAAATTTTATTTATATAACCCTTTTGCTGATTTTTAAAGTGTTACATAAACAGGACAGGTGAAATATTATCATGTAAAGCAACCATAAATACATGAAAAGACCTAGGTTTACAATTTATGATTAAAACTCTACTATCTACACAATATACAAAGACATAAAATGTAAAAACTTAAATATCTTGGAAACAGTAGCCAATCAGTTGTTTTAATTGTCATATTTAAATTCAGCACATCAAAATACATAATAAATAGCACATTTTCTCTCTGAAGCAGACGACTTCTAAAAAATTGTAGACCAGTGTAATTATGTGAATTATTTAAAACTGAACAGGGCACAGCGCTTCAAAATTAAAGTGCTAGTGCTAAAACTGGGCTGGTGGAGTCCAGGATACAGGGATCCAGAAAACTTGCTAAACTTAAAAGCAAACAATATGCGTTTTGTAAGTGGCTAAATAATAAATATATACAACTAGGAACAAAGTATGTAGTCCATACTTACAGAACAGAGGAAAATCCTGGAAAGCAGCAACCCTCCAAAGCAACAACCCTGAGGTCATGGTGGATAATCAGTTGAACATAAGTGGCAATGTGGTCAAAACAGGATTATTGGATGCATATGTTGGGGACTCCTGATTAGGAGCAGAGAAGTTATTTTTAATCTCTGTTTGGCACCAGTGTGCAATTGTGGCTGGAGTACTGTGTCCAGGTCTGGTGTCCACTACTTAAGCCTGATGTTGATAAATTGTAGAGGGGGAAGAGAAGAGGCAAAAGAACGATTAAAGGATTTAGAAGGCATGCCTCACTGATAAGCTAATCAGACTGAGCTCCTTGAGTTTAACAAAAAGAAGGTTAAGAAGTGACTTGATTAGTTGAATTACCGATAAGAGGAATGAATATTTGAGAAGGGGCTCTTCAATCTAGCTGAAAAAGGTACAGCAAAATCCAACAGGTGGAAGTTGAAGCAAGACAAATTGAGACTGGAAACCTTGAGGGTAATTCACCATTGGAACAATTTACCAATTATCATAGTGGATTCTCTATTTTTAAAATCAAGGTTTTTCTCAAAGGTACACTCTGGCAATTATTTTGGGGGACTTCTATGGCTTGTGCTATACATGAGGTAAGACTAGATGGTTAGAATGGTCCCTTCTGCCATTGGAATCTATGAATCCTGAATGCACTGTATTTATCTTGAATCTATGATCTTATGAATACAAATCTTTGGATGTTTAGTCATGGTTAAAAGAAATCTTTTGAGTCCTTTCAGTGGGAGAGAGAGGAAGTTTCCTTAGGCACAGAGAATATATTACAACTTAGTGTGTGTGGGAAGTTCTAAGTCAATTCATCCAGTGATGCTTAATTAAAATGTGAAGCATTACTAAGGGCTATGCAGAAATAAAACCATGCACTCCTAGCCTACACATATTACTTAGATTGTATATAGGCCAAAGCATAAAAATGTCTCTCCTCCAACTTGGAGAGCAGAGTAACTGCTTCTGTTTTAATCACAGAAGGGAAATAAAGAGCATAAAAAGGTATGCTAATTTTGTTGCCTGAAGGATTCAATAATACTTTAATGTCTCAAATTAATAACTATTTTTATACACAGATTTCAGTAAAGTTAGATGCAGTCATTACCCATACTTAATGTGAATATTAGAAATCTTAGCATACATGCAAGTCACATCCAACACAAGTATTATTTACTTACTTTTATTGTCCAAAATGGCCACACAGAAAAAGGCATCTGTCAAATCAACTCAAATAAGAAAGTGATGGGTGCAACATATGAACTCAAATATTCTAGACAGGATAGCTGCCTATCCTCCACTAATTAATCTATCTCATAAAGTTATCCATGCTGTGTCCTAATTGCATATATTTAGTATAGAGAAAGGAAAAAAGAGGAGGATATTGATATCGATAAAATATGGCGTTAACTAATAAAACATCAAAAGCAACACACTCCTCTACTACGTGAAAAGATATTACACT
Organism: Pelochelys cantorii; assembly: GCA_032595735.1. Lineage (NCBI taxonomy): Eukaryota > Metazoa > Chordata > Testudines > Trionychidae > Pelochelys > Pelochelys cantorii. Next base: position 24,169,359 of record CM064326.1, read on the forward strand.
TAATATGAGGTTCTTTGAGGTTCTGTCCAATACAGCGCTCATTTTCATGATCATGATTGCCATAGGAAATACACTTTCAAACAGCATACTAGAATAATTCAGTTAGTATCTGGGTATCTCCTATCAATTGTGCGCCAACAGTTAAAAGGGCTTTGGGCTATTCACAGGGAAGTGCACATTTCTGGTAAGATTAAAGAGTTGACAGAATTCAAACTTTCCATTATTTTTGCTTCTCAAGTGATGAAGGTTTCCATGTACAACACATGAAGCAAAGAGAAGATAACTAAAGTGTTAAAATCAAACTTTACAATGTGGGACTGAATGAAGCAACAATTCTGTGCAAGAGTTTTACAGAGGCAGCATGTTTAACACACAGGAGAAATGCACAAATATTCTCTAAGAAACAACATGCTGCAGGGGAAGATTGTTTTGAGAAAGGAGTAACTAAGCCGGCCTGGGCAAAATACCCTCTATGGGCCGGATCTGGCCCACCAAGCCACCAGATCTAGCCCATGGACTCCCTGTTTGCCATCCCGCACACTGCTAAGAAATGTGGCAGTTGCTAGGCTGTTTGAATAGCTGTGAGCCCCCAGGACAGAGGAAAGGGTTTGTGTGCTGCTCTCACCACCAGAACAATCCCATTGGCTTGTTTCTGGCTAATGGGAGCTGCCTGTTGTAAACGGGCAACTTGGGAAGCACCCTTCCCCCTCCGCTCAGGCTCCTAGTTCTTCAAAAACCACATGGCCTCTGCAGGCAGTGTAGGGGGTGGGGCAGACAAGCAGTCTGCTTGAGAAGACTGCTGGCTAGGAGTCAAGCGGGTAAGTCTCCAAGCTAGAGCCTGCCTCTAGGACCCTATCCCTTTGCCCCTCCAACCCACATAATCCAAACCCTTTGCCCTCCCTGCCACCATATCCCCTCCCAGATCCTGCACCCCAATCCCCTGCCCCAGGTCACAACCCAAACCCTTTGCCCCCTTCTTCATCCATATCCTCTCCCAGATCCTGCACCCTAATCACCTGCCCCATGTGACAACTCAAACTCCTGCCCCAAGTCACAACCTCCTCCTGCCCAAGGTCACAGCCCAAACTCCTGCACCCTAGTCCTCTAACACAGGTCACAACTGCCTCTTTCACCCAAATTCCTCCCAGACCCTACACTGAACAATTCTGATTGTATTAATCCAGCCTAGAAACCAGTCTGTTTTTCATTGCTTTTTTTATTTTTTAAACTATGCTAACAATCTAACAGCATCTAGCACTGAGGGGTGAAAGCCTCTTTAAAGAAGTCAGGATTCTTAAACCCAGCTTAGTAATTAGCCAACCATAAGACATAAGAACGAAGTTATGTTTTTTGTTCCTCAAAAGGTCTGCTGGTCAGGAATTCAACAAACTGACAAGCTGTGCCTAGAAATCAAAACACTAGGTCAGGAGAGGTAACCAGTGATTCTCTCAATTATTTATCTGGAAAATCTAGTTTGTAACCCAGATTGTCTTTGGGAGAGGAATACAGTTTCTTGTTAAAATATGTGAAGAAAAACATTTAAGAAAAAAACCTAACTACTTATTAATAGTTCACCTCTCCTCACCAATGGAAACATCTGGCAGTTGCTTAGGGGAAGCTGCCTCTATTAGCAAGGTTTAAAGGTTGGGTTTTTCAGAGTGTCCTTGAAACCAACAACATAAGAAAAGTCTGCTTGTTTCAAACTTCCCAAATGCACAAGCTAATTGACATAGCAAAGATGGAAGAGGTAACGATCTATTAACAGACACCTTAACCGCATTAAAAAAAGTAATGTGTTAATACAAATCTCTACTCTTGAACGTACTGTATGCAACACAAGTTAGGACCCAGAGATTCTTTATATTCTCTTTGAGCCAAATTCTATTCTCATTTACACTTGGTTAACCAGTGTAACAAGAATTACTTCTCTAGCTCTGGAGTTACATCAGTACAGGATTTAGCCCTTTGCTAAAGGAAGAAAAAATAATTGTTGTTAGATACCGATATTGGCTTCTAATTTCATTTCCTCCAGGATAAACAAACATGTGTAGGGAAAAAAACAGTCTGGAAATGGAACCAAATAAAGCTACATTGGCAAGAGCCAAATGTCTGAACCTACGTTCCCTCCCATGCCAACAAAAAAGAAAAATAAAAAGTTCAAACATTTCTATAGACAGATTAAGAGATTGAAGCTGTAGCCCTGTAGCTAAAATGTAGTCTTTATGCAATGTAATGTGCCTCAGTGTACCTCGCCAGCCATCCTGACTAGGAGAAATGAACAGTCAACAGGTTGGACCTCCCTTGTCCGGTACCCTCAGGACCTAACCAGTCCTGAACAAGGGGATTTGCCGGACCAGGAGAGGTCCCTCTCCTCATGGCCCAGGCTGATCTGCTGCCACCAGACTGGGGCAGCCTGGCCCTGCTGCTGCCCCAGCCCTGGGGCTTTCTAGCTGCCACTGGACCCACTAGTGCTGGGGCCGAAACGGCACAACCTGAGTTCTACAGCTGGGGCCAGAGCTCCGCAGCTGCTTGGCTCTGAGGCCCCAGCAGAGACTGTGGCCAGAGCTCCCCCGCTGTCACTGGGGTTGCAGCTCCCTGGCTACGGCCAGAGTTCCACAGCTGCCACTGCGGTTGCAGCTCCCCGCCATGCCGTGTTCCCTGCCTCCCCCACCCACCGGACAATGGGCTCCTGTCTGAGTTGCCAGTCCCCCCTACTGCACTCTTGCCCCGGACCATGAGAGTCCTGGTTAAAGGAGATACAACCTGTAGCATGCTGGTAAAGCTGCATTAAGCAGACTGTTTGTGTTTGTTGTTAAGGCAGGAACACACCTAAAAGGGTCTAAAATGTCACTACTGTCACCCTTTTCAATTAAAGAAGAAAACAATCCTAATGATAAAAGTGTAAGAACATCTTTGTATTATGGAAGAATTTGTAATAGTAACTTTAAAAGATCTGTTTTTACAAAAGCAACTATGTAATCCTTGCTTGTGGGGAGCTACTATGTAATACTTGTTTGTGTGAGAAGAATGTGAGTGTTTGTTTCAAAAGTGATTAGTTTGAAGGCCAGCTCAGCAAGCAGATGGTGTAGTGGAAATGTAGAAGATGATTGTGAGGTCGAGGAAATTAGGTGGTGTACCACAATCATTTCTTTTGTGCCTGCATTTTCTTACAGGCCTGGATACTCTAGGCAGCCATTTGTGCTTTTTGCTTCTTATTATTCTTTTTTTATTCTCAAAGGGTTAGCTGTTTGCTCAAGATGGTACAGTGTAGGAATGCACTGTTGACTTTCAACAAGTTCTGGGACAGGTCCCAAGGACATGCACCTGGTATGGAAGTGCAGGAAGGCTTGGGAAGATCACATAACTATCTTTGCTGAATGTTTCCCACCTGATAATACTAATTATTTGGCCTGGGAAAATATGCAAAGTATCAACAAGCTAATTATTGGATGTGGGGAAAATATGCAATGTATCAACAATCTTGTTAGGTTCTCAAAACAACAGGGGTGATTACTGTAGATCCAAAAGTATATAAGTGCCGGGGATATTCCTAACATTGGAACTTCGGCGTAGACCAAAGCCGCAGAAGGTGCTAAGCACTGACCACTGGGGTCCGTCCACTGTCCTTCTTCAGGGGGTTCCTGGCAGCAGAAGGGATGTAGGCATTGCATTTTATTCTGAGATCTGCTTAGGCTTAATAAGCATTGTACTTTCTTAACAGGCATTGCATTTGATTCTAAGATTTGCTTAGGCTTAATAAGTATTGGATTTTATTCTAAGATTTGCTTCACTGTATTTACTCTAATATTAAGCATTGTATTTTACCTTAATATTTGCTTGGTAAAATCTTTAAGCCTTCACCCAATCTGCGTGCTTATTGCCTCCGAATCACTTAAGGGAAGAACTATTGCCTCTTGGCAATACAGATGGTTAGTGGAGGGGCAGGAGATTTGGGTTGCAAGGAAACTACCAAATGTGCCCGTAGTATTCAGTGGTGGATGAGAAGAAGATTGGCAACCCTGAAATTAGAAGCAAGCATTCTCAACATGAGAAGATAACAAATCCGATCAAAACCAAGGTGGGGCATCACCTGGAAATGTCATCAGCAGACTGATGTTAAACAATAATGAAAACATTCTCCATACAAACATATGTTGCAGAGTGACTGGTTACAGCATGATACAGAAAAAGCCACAGATTTGCATGAGAATGCATTCCTGTAAAAGATGGGTGTATTGCATGGTTCTTCAGGTTCCATCCTGCCAAGATCCTGGAGCATCCCTGCAGATTGATGCTCCTCCTTTGCACTCAGCCTATCTGGCCAGTAGGTTGTGCATGTGCACATGTTTTTACTTTGTAGTCTCAATAAACATGGGGTATTGCCTTTTCCCCTAAAAAGATCTCACGTGCTTCTTTAAAGCATAACAAAGTCACCATTCTAGAAAACGAAGTTTCATTCAGCTACCAGACTTAACTGCAGTGTTCAGTGTAATGCTATTTAAAACAGCTGAACTAAAAAAGTCCTAAATTTAAGTTTTGTAATGGAAAATGACAACTGACCCAGTACTAGCAAGCACGATTATAATTAACAGGAGATTTTTCTGACAAAAGTCTGAGGAGCTTTCAGGGTGAGAAAGGAGTAGGTCAGAGCAACAATTAAAATCAGAGCAACCTCTTTCATTTCCATTCAGTGTTAAAACCCAGATCATTGAATTGCTGCGCATAGAGCATACAACCCAAGCTGCATTATGGTCACAAGTACAGAGTTCAAGAATTTAAAACCTCATCTGCAGCTCAAGTGCTCACTGTATCACCACTGGTAAGGGACAGACTCACATCACCACTGATTTTCTGGTTTCCTTGGGCAAGTCTTTCAATCTTTCCGCCTCTCTCTTTTCACCTATTAAATGTGGTAGTTGTTGGCTGTGTCTGTTCTGCTGTCCTAGTTACTTGACCATAGTAGAGACACTTTGATCAAACTGACCAGGAAGACTGCAGACTCAGTACAATGGCAAAGGCACTTGGCCAGGTTTATTGTTAATGAAGACTGGTCCAAGTGCCCTATATGTGATACAGATATGCTAAGATATGTATGGTTATTACATTGGACTGGCTCAATCTCCCTTAGGCCAAACAAAGATGCTCCTTTGTGACTCTTCTTGTGTATATTGGTACAAAGAAGATATCCCTCTGAAGAGGTCAGTTACCATCCTATACCTGTTGGTCTGATCAAGACATTTCATTCATTATATTAGGTCATCCTAACCTAATTTTTGGAGGAGTCAGTGTATTAGTAAAGTGTTTTCAGGGAGTTGTTTATACTCTAATGTTGTATCTGGGTGTTCTGGTCTTACCCTTCTGGAATGTGTTCACATGAACTCTTAGTACAGGTTGGACCTCCCTGGTCAGGCACCCTCAGGACCTGAGTGGTCCCGAAGGAGGGAGTTTGCTGGACCAAGGGAGGTCAAGCTTCCAGCTCTTTTGAAGCTACCCCTCCTGACCACTGGCCCAGCCGATGCATTTAGGTCAGTTAGCACTTAGGTCACAAGCTGGGCTATACTCCTGGCTGCTGCCCCCATTCCGGTCCCTTGGGCTCCCTTCGCCAGCCAGTGGGGCTCCCTGCCCTTGGCCAGCAGCAGCCCTGCGCTCCCATCTGGCAGGGGTCTGTGTCCCCGGCCAGCGGCAGCTGCATGCCCCCAGCCGGAAGGGGCTCCCTGCCTCTAGCAGGTGGAGCTACACTCTTGGCTGGTGGGACTTCCTGCCTGGCCCTGCTTTACCTGCCGGCCACTGGCTGGGTTTCCTGCCACCAGGAGAGTGGCCTTCCAGGCTGACTGCCTGGCTTTACTCCCAGCTGGGATATCTGTAGCTGGGAATCTCTGGTGCAGAGATATCTGTGGCCCTGCTGAACCAGAGAATCCCAGACGACAGAGGTTCAATCTGCAGTTCATAGGAATGCTTGTGTTTCTGCAATGCCAGCCCTGTTTTTGCCAAGTTCATGGACCAGACAGTGAATCTGCAAACAGGCACCTACTGACTCTTGCAGATTTTTGCTTCATATCAACAAGGCCTGACTTTAATTCAGGCCTTATACCAAGTCATTTGTTTCAGACTCTCTACTGCAGTAATAACATTAGGCAACTGCTTATGGGAAGATTGAGGATTAGTTGAAGATTAAAAACCACTGTGCTAAGTATTATACATGTTACTTTTGCTGCCAATAGTACTGCACTGGAGACAGCCTTTCTTGTGTTATTTATGGCTTTGACCATCTAGTTTTGGGTCTTGCAGCATATCACAACATGCACTCCAATAATAGGCAAACCAACAGAAGCATATTGAGGGCAGTTGTCCACTTTGAGGTGCAATGGGGGGGGGGGGTGTTAGGGAGCCTATTGCCATGGTCTCTCAGACCATAAACAGGGTCCCCAAAGTGGGTTGTGACCCCATTTTAATAGGATTGCCAGTGTTGGCATTAGACTTGCTGGAGCCCAAGCCCCACTGTGTCAGGCCAAAGACTTCAGCCCCAGGTGGAGGACCTATAACTTGAGCCCAGGGCTGAAGTCCTTGGGCTTTGACTCCCTGCCTGGAATGGTGGGGCTCATGCTTTGCCCACTCAGGGCAGCAAGGCTCTTGCAGGCTCAGGCTTCAATCGCCCCTCCTAAGGTAATTTTTAAAATTTTTGTTGTCAGAAGGGGATCACTGTGCAATGAAGTTCGAACCCCCCTGTTTTACAGAAACATTCATAATTACATTCCCAATAGCTTAAAAAAAACCACCGCCGAGCTAAGAGCTATTTCTACATTGGTATCTTTAGATCCTTTGTGAAAGACGTCAAGTTGTCAGTAGCACTTAGGTCAGGTGGTGGGTTCATCTAGTCTCAAGCTTTCGTCAGTCAACCCCTTAATTGCTGCATATCCTTTTAAAAGTTTGTACATCTAGAACTAATAGGTAAAATCTGGCTTCATTGAAGTCAATGGGAGTATTGCAGCTGATTTTCAATGAGACCAGGATTTCAGCTGCATAACAGTTAACAGCCAAGCTGATCTCAGCAATATCTCCCAGACACCACTAGAACCAAAACACTAGGGGGACAGATCTCCCAATCCCTCCCCCCCGCCCAAGGAAAAAAAACCAAACAAACCACAGCATCACAACAGTACAGGACAACAGTTTAGCAACACAGGCAGAGATCATTTTCTATGGTCGGATAAGAGAGTTGACAATAGGCTCTCTTTATCCAACCCGATGAACTGGAAGAAGAAAAATAAACAGGTCTGTTAAAGTGTAATGCATTGAAAAAGGAGCCATGTATAAATGAGAATAGAAACAACACTTAATTTTAACCCTTAAAAAGCTGAGAAGCAACCTAGTGAACATTGCAGGATGTTCTTTTCCTCCCAATTTACAGCCATCAGAGCTTAAATGGCCAATCAAAATTGCAACTCTGAATGCTTTATCATGTGTCAGACTAATAAATGTTTAAAAATATTCTCTGGATTAGTAAACCCAACAATTACTGTTTTTATAAGACCACCAGAAGCATTTGATGCATGGGTATTTTCTTGACTTTCAATAAACTTGACTCCCCCTCCTCACTCCATGCAAACAGTTCTATTATATTTTGAATTGGAATTCTATTCTGAAAAGCAACTCAGTAAAATATTGTGGCATTTCATGTTTGTTTGTTCTATCAATAATTTCTCTAGCGCCTGCACTTTATCCCTTTGTTTATAACAAAAAAAGAAAACCAGCAGCTATGTTTTTTTCCTTTTCACTAGTGCTTGTCTTTTTATTTCTCTTTTTGTTGCAAGAAGTTTTGAAGTTTCCATTTCTCAGGTTTCTCATAGACTCATTTTATAAACCAAAACCAGACATTTTTGGTTTAAAAAAAACTTTGATTTTCAATTAAACAATCAACCAATACTTTTTGTGCAAGTAAAAAACAAGTCACGAGTTTAACAATTTTAATGTAGCTTCAGGGGGTAGCCGAGTTAGTCTGTACAGAATAAACTTTAAAAACAACAAATGGTCTGGTGGCACTTTATAGACTAACAAAACATGTAGATGGTATCACGAGCTTTCATGGGCACAGCCCACTTCTTCAGATGACCGGAGTTTTGGATGTACAGACCCAAAATAATGTTTTTTGCTTTTGAAAAAAAAAGTACCACTTCCAAATTAGACTTTTATGCCTGTGTGATACATTCACCACAGAGGTTCTGCACATATGTAACCAACTGTTAAATTAGCTCGTAGGCAATTCTGTTGATGATACATAAGAGCTAGAATGCAGCCCAATCTCTCATTTCCTTAGGGCTAATGGATGTAAACCATGATGAATGATGTTAGTAAACAGTAATGACTCTGGATATTCATAGCAAGGGGATCTGTTGATTAACATGTAAAATGTGGATAACTATGCTTTTTTTTTGTAAAGCACCATGGGATTATGAAAAGCACTGTAGAAGAGCTGATATTTATGTTATTGCCCGATGGCTCTGGATGGGAATAGAAATAATACCACACACGCCTACTTCTTATGAGTGCATTTTCTGGTTGAGCGTGTCTGGTCTTTAATAGCCCCAGCTCTGATATCAGGCCAGACCTCCTGGGTTTCCCCCTGCAGGTAATGGTTTCACCCTCTTGATCTACTATGTCCATGGCTCTTGAACTGGGCCACCTGAGTAGTTCACTTACTCTTCTGGAGGTTTAACCACTGCCTAAGTGTAGGCCAGTTCCCCAGTGGCCTATGGAGTTGGGGTGGGGGGGGGGAACCTGGGCCCACCCACTATTCTGGGTCCTAACCCAGAGACCCGAAGAATATTAGTCATGTGTCTCTGTGTCCCTTCACCTAAACTTCTTTCAGTTCTCTGGGCCACATCTCTGAAGCCCCAGCCTTCACTGAAGTTTCACCTTTACTTCAGGTCTTTTTTATGTTCAGGCCCAGCAGGGAAAAAGGAGCATGCTCTCACTTGCCTAGTCCCAACCAGCCACTGAGCTGTCCATGGTACTGCCATTCCCTTGTAGGACTATTACTTACACTTCTCTGGCTCCTGCAAAGAACTGACCCTCTCTGGTTTTGTAGCTCCTTTTATATGACCCTTCTGAGCCTGATTGGCTGCTGGAAGGACTCCTCTGCTGCTCTTTTCCTGGGTTGGATGTCTCAACACTCTAAGGCCTCCAGCAGCGGGCCTCTGGGCCTAGTCCACCGCATCACAGGGCCATAGAAAATTAATTACGTTATTTAACATGTGGATGTTGATGGAGGCAGCACTGACCCAGGAGAGGTGGGAGAAGACTTCTCTAGGATAATATATAAAATATACAACTCAAATATTTCATTCAGCTTGTGGGAACAGGGTGCTGCTGAGGTGCATCTCAGCTCACCATCACCCAAGCGCTAACCCTGAAGAAACACAGAATAACCCCGTGAACTGAGCCCACAGGTTCAGATGAAACGAAGGGAAAGCCGAGTGTTATCAACATGCTGGAGACATTGGGTCTCCGTGCCGCGCACACGTTTTGGAGAAGTGATTCCCTGCTATCCTATGTCAGCCCTCATAAACAAAGCTAGTCATTTGTGTTCATCTTCACCTGAATAAATATCTGAGAATGGATTAGTAGTGATTGGCTAATTTATTTTTCAAAACTGGCGGTATGACAAGTATTAAAAATTGCTTATGCACTAAAACAGAAACAAAGTGAGTGATATGCTATCACATGAGAAAAAAAAATGGTTTTCACCAGAAAAGTGGAATCTGTCAAAACTTTTCAGGAAAGCTGCCTAAGCAGAAGTTTTACAGAGAAAGTAATTTATTCTAGCATTTCTTGACCACAAAAGTTTGCCATACAATCCCTCCTTTTGTGCATCATTAAATTGCTGAATCTGTGCTTTTATTTACAAAAACACTGCATGTTTCTAGCCCTCGTGGTTTGGAAGATGACCCGGAAACTACAAACCATAAGCTGATTCACACTGTCAACAGACTCAGGCAAACAGCACTGCAATAGTAACTCAGAGGTATTACGTGTTGTATCCATCTCAGTGGCCTATATTATCTCAGAGATACCAGGATATTCAACACAGCTAACTGTGTCACTGTTGATCACTGTAACAAATATTTCACATGATTATCCAAAATCTCAAAACAGCCTCATTTTCCTCCTGGTGTACCAAAATACGAACTATGCACCTAGCAAGATTTCTGACTGTCTCTGCTATGCCCCCTCAACACCTTTCAAAATACAGCTAAATATTATCAATACAAACATCTAAATTGAGAACTCGAGCGTGGATGTATAAAAAGCTAATTTTAATATATTAACAATATGAAATCAGAGGTTATTATAGTGACTGCATCATTCAGTCACTATAATTTTAAATTATATTTTTAATAAAATGTAATTATTTAAAACATTTTAAAGCAAAACAGGTAAAACAATTTGGAGAAACTTTTGCTTGATACATTTGATTTTAAAAATTTCCATTGGAACATTTTCATTGGAAAGGATTCTCAGGTTGAGGACGGCAGCTCTTGCCAGAGATAATGGAAAGATGTGGAAACAAAAGCAAGATTTTGAAACCATCAGATGTTTTGTGAAAGAGAATTGTTGTTTTCCAGCCAGCCTTACTCTTTGAGTTAAAATGGTCACAGAATTCCTAGTGTATTCTAGAATTTTGTTCCCAGTTAAATTGTTGTTCATGCACCTGGGAATCTATAATCCTCTTCATTAGCATGACTGTTTTAATAAAGCCATGAAAAGTTTTGGTGTAAGACAGAAATAGGCAGTTCCATAAAAGAGCTGTTTAGCTGTTAGGTTGCTGTTTCATTTTCCACCTATCTGTATGTGTTTGGTGACTATACTGACTGCCTTCACACAAGTTCCAGACCCCTCCACTGGAGAGAGAGGTTTCAGCATGGGTCTACATTTTCCAATAAATCTATAGTTATTGCATAATCTGCTTCAGACTTTGTTTCATATTTTCCATGTTGTATATAATTGGGTGGTCCTATGTCATTTCTTAGATTTTGTTACTATCTTGGGAATTCATTCAGGCACATAGTCTTTAAATTGACAAGGAGTCCTGTAGCACCTTATAGACTAACAGATGTATTGGAGCATAAGTCTTTAAATTGTGTTGATATACATTAAGATGCCCAGAGGCTCTCTCATATGAGTGCCCACAAATTAAATGTAAGTACTTTAATATATTGATTCTAAATATATTTTTTCTTTGGGGGGGTGGGGGGGAAAATCAAGCAAAATGGATTATAAAAATCCATATCATACTACAACATCTGCCAATCCCAAATAACAATTAATAAATCAAGCTACAAGAAAGCAGTAAGAAATTCTCCCAATAGCTCATTTCTTATTTATGTTGGGAAGGGGCATTTTTTTTGTTTGTTTCATGTCTTGTAAGAAGTACTCTAATTCCTCTTGCAATCTGTGAAGCTGTAGGAATAGGAGACAGTTCATTTGTATTTAGAACTCATCGGCCTTTATTGTGTTGGGCTCTTTGCTACACAGTGCAATTAAATTCAGGCTCCTGCTGGGATTGAATCAATGTCACTGCAGCAAACACATGAATCCTTGTCAGGCAGTGAGGTGAAAGATCCATGCCAAATAGGAAGAGCTATGGGAGGAGGAGGAGAGAGAAGACATGTGAGCAAGGAGTTTAAAATACTATACAGTACCTGGAACTATGCAGCCTATAGTGTGCTTTAGCAGATACACTATGTAGTACTTAAAGCACTGTATTTGCAAAGAGTTGCACTGGATGTTCTCCTTTTTATTTTAGTCATTTGTTAACATCCCTATGAGAGGGTTTGAAATTTCAGGAGTGATAGAGTGTTGCTCTCATTTTCTACCACCAAACACAACCAAAGCAGATGGTCAGGATAGCCAAGCTCTGCCAGTTAAGTTACGCAAAATTTGAATTCTGCATTAAGAAAATGTGTCTAAACCTTTCAGAGGGCTTCAAGGGGTAGCTCATTTCGAGGAATATAGTATGCAGCTCTAACCTACACACCTTTTGGGTGTGGTGTACTGAGAATAAGGAATCTACTCTACAGCCTCAGCGGAGAGCTAGGTGGCTTTTGGCTCTTGTGGTAGAGGCTCATCCGCTAAGCTCTTGAGGTCCAATGATTCAATTCTGGCTATCAGGATTACAGAAACAGAACAACAACAAAAAACAGACAGGAAGTGCAATAGCTTGTGTCCATATTTGAAATGGCTTTCCCTGGGGTGCTGCATTCAGAGCCATCCCTAGGGTTCAGCTAAGCAGGGCATCTGCGCCAGGCCTTGCAGGCCAATGTGGCAGTCCTGGAACTCATATATTTGTCATTTCTGCCCCATGTCCCGCCCTCATCTTAGGGACATCACTGGCTGCACTACATGTATGTGGACCTAGTTCTGACCTCTGACAAGATCACATTTGCAGTAATACCATTAACAGCAGCAGTGTTACTCTCAAATCATATCAGCCTAAGTGGGAGAAGAACTCATTCCTATGTGTAGAATGCACAGGAGCATTAAGACAGGGTGATTAAAACAAACTCAGAACTAGAGGATAGAAGGAGGAGACCCTCCAAAGTAACACTTTCCCCCACTACACGGTGCTTAAGAGGAAGCATTCTACTGACGTGCCAAAAAAAAAAAAAGCCGCGCATTTGTGCGACATACCTGTTTTATTTTAACTGATCATTAAAGGATACAAGAAAAGACTAACAGTGAAAAAAACAGGAAACTTAAAAATTTGATTAAATTTCACAGTGAAGGTATGCATTGCATTGGTCAGTGGGAATCTTTATTTAGGGCCAACTGGCTCATACATCACAAAGGAAAAGAAGGATACACTGGCAGTCTTGAATGGGAAATGGAGGGTTTGATATAAAAAGCTCATTTCTGAGAGCACAGAACATTTGAGTGCTGTTTTCCCTTATTATTCTACACTGAAATTATTGTTCAAACAAAGAATAAATGGTTATATGCAGAGCAAGAGAGAAACTCATTGTTCTCAGATTTTTATATAAAAGAACCTGAATTTTTGGTTATGTTCCAAGCACAGATTTGCTTTCACAATAGGCTGCGCTGCTAGACGTGCACAGAACTGTAATCCCTACACTGATTACATATTACAAAAAAAATCTACACATGTTCTTTTGACAATGCAGATTTAGTGAAAAGCCAAACAGGCCACTCAAAACAGATTGCCTGAAGTTTTACTTTATAAGTCACACATTTATAAAAGGACTCCAGTATTTTAAATTAACTACAAACAAAAATAATCTACACAAGCTGTGCATGCTCACATATTCCCAAAGCAATGTCCGCATTTACAAACAGCCCACCATTAGAATGACTACTTTAGTATCTAGGAGCCCTAGTCATCTACCAGGATCCCATTGTGAACTATACAAACAGAGCCAAAGGTGGTGTTCCCTAGCAGTTATTTCCCTACACCCCTCAAACGCTCTCTGCCTGACAATAGTTAATTAGTTACATCATGCAGTGTCACCAATTTAGTCTTATTCCCAACTAGACCTACTTTAAAAAACAACTTTTAGCTGGAGAAAATTCCATTTAGTTGTTGGCTGGAAATATGAATTGAAATCTAAACCCTAATACATACAAAACCACACACACAATAAAATACTGTGTTTGTAATGATAATCTTGGTACATTTGGCTGACCTAATTACAAATGATCATTTGTAAGCATGGATTGCATGTGCTCTCTCCGAACAACAACTGATGAGTTGGGGCTGGAAAGGCAACAGAAACAGACTATAGTTACATAAATACACCCATTTACCTAGGTATCCAGCAGACAGAGCTGTGTGGCCAAAGTGATCAATTTTGCTTGGTGTTGGGTTACATATCAGTGGAGAGAGAGAGTGAGTGTGAAGTGGGGACAAATGTTTTGCCTAGTGGTGTGTGCTCTGCCACAGAGTCACAGGCATCATTTGACCTGCTCTCTCCCCTGTTTAATGATAGAGTTGATTAGGCTCCATTGAAAGATCTTTGTTTTGTCAAGTGACCACTAGAGTTGAAATCACTGATAATCAGGAGTACCTGCTTTGAATAGCAGTGGACAGTGTTTCTGTGGAAGAGGGGCTGCCAAGCCTGCACTACATGTTCCAACACCGAGAGCTAGGTGGAACCTCAAGAGACCAACTCACAGTAGTATCTGGAGGCCAGGTGGCAGAAGGTAAAGGAACAGGGCCATCAACAACAGAGCAGATGGAGCAGTGAAGTGAATGATGAACAGCAGCAAATGGAGCAAGCAGCGGGCAGAAAGAACATGGTGCTGTCATTCCACCACAGGGCGGGAGATGAGCTAATGTGAAAGCACCTCTGAATTCTAGATCTCCTCTGACTAAAGGCAACTGTGAGTGGGGTGCAGTGGAGAGAGCAGGAAAGGGGGCAGTGAACTATGTTTTCGTGAGTTTTCTCCAGAACGTTAGGTTTGTGACTGGGAAACATAGAAGACCAAGATTTTTTAAATGCATTATTTGCCAAGTTCACTATCTTGCATTATTTCTATTTCCACAGGTCATTATTATCTCGGGGAGTTCTGGATCTAAAAATCATTCCTATAATTAGTTGTTCAAAAGTCAGTTTAAATTGAATAGTTTAAAAAATTAGAATTCTAAAAAAAAGTATGTTTCAGAATAAACTGTATTATCCTAGCAAAGCATTTAACTTACTCATATGTTTTATAAGTTGTGGGTGAAAGTGAAAATGAAAAGACCAAACCATTTTTCCAATTAAAAAAGACCTCAAAAACCAGTTGAGATCCAAGAATATCCTAACATGTTATCTGAAGTTTCAATTGATCTACCTCTGAGCAGCCCATAGCAAAAATAAAACTGCCACTAAAGAAACTCTCTCCACAACCAAAAACAGTACCCAATGTTTTCAACGTTTTCCCATTTATTGAAGTTACAGAAGAAGTTACCTGTTGCCAAAAAAAAACCTTAAGGAAAACTTTCCACTTGAACACTTGGTAGACATGGAGGAGCTTGGTTTGCCAGACCAATCAGTATGTGATAGAGACGCAACACAGTTTGTGTGAATAAACATGCCTATTTAAGCAAGATATAACACTGGCCTCCATTTTGTGGTAAGTGCATTTTCATTGTTCATCATGTAATTGGACATCAGTTCTGAAAAAGACTAGCACATGCTCAATAAATTGCGTGGAGGTACCACAGTGAAAGATTAAGCACTTGAAAAAATGAAGAACTCTCATCAAGTTAAAAAAAATGGTACAGATGGATGATGAATGCACCGATGCAAATGGTGCATATGTTATACTGATGTCAATAGGAAGCCAGTAGATGCATTTCTAGATGTTCATGCTACAAAAGATGCCCTTTCCAGCCCCAACTCATCAGCTTAGAGTTACTTCTCTGAAGACATGTGGAGTAAAAGCTTTGCCCAGAGAGAAAAAACGTCCTTATCTACTCCACTAGCACTAGTATGAGCTGCAGAATATTCAAAATACAAATACAAAGTCATAAGTTTAAGGTCTTCATTACACTCTTTTTTCACCAAGAGTTCAGAGAAAAAAAGAAGATACACTGTGACTGAAGTTCAAATTAGTCCAGCATCATGAATTATCTTTGGCAGTTTTCTTAAAATTACTGCAACTGTTATTACTGGCTTTGAAGAGTGTCTACAAGATCAGATAGATCCAGTTAGTGAGATTAGTGGACTACTTTTACTACCATGTTCAGAGACCATTGCTATTCTCCCTCATAAGGCTACTGTTAAAACCAGTTGGGTCATTAAACAATAGCATCCAGGCATCTGCTACAATAGCAGTAGATCTTTCTGTGGCAACAGAAGTTACACTTGAATCAGTCAGAATGATATTCATTGAGAACATACTGGAAGAAGTAAAGACTTTGCATCTAAGGCGGGATTTGATAGAAGTCTATAAAATCATGACCGGTGTGGAAAAAACGATTAAGAAAAAGTTATTTACTTGTTCCCATAACATAAGAACTAGGGGTCACCAAATTAAATTAATGGGTAACAGGTTTAAAAACAAACAAAGGAAGTTTTTCTTCACACAGTGCATGGTCAGCCTGTGGAACTCCTTGCCAAAGGAGGTTGTGAAGACCAGGACATTAACAGGGTTCAAGAAAGAACGAGATAAATTCATGGAAATTAGGCCCATCAATGGCTATTAGCCAGGATGGGTAGGAATGGTGTCTGTAGCCTCTGTCAGAGGCTGGGAATGGGTGATGGGAGAGGAATTGCTTGAAGATTCCCTGTTCTGTTCCTTCTCTCAGGGGCATCTGGTATTGGCCACTGTCAGCAGACAGGATACTGGGCTAGATGGACCTTTGGTCTGACCTAGTATGGCCATTCTTATGTTCTAGAAACTGACTAATGAGGGGACTTGTATTGAACCCTTAAGTGAAGAGGGCAAGAAACGTTTGTTAAGCCACCTGGGAAAGTACACATACGTGATTGTTATAAGTCTTCAGTGACTTCTGGATTCTACTTACTTTTATATAGCTTTTACAGACACTTGTCTTATGTAAAGCACCAACATTTGAGTGGAGTGAGGCACTACCAGCAATGAGGCTGTGATGTGATGTCAGCAAAATAAATCATTTGAACACCAAGTGGAATATCATATGATGAATAAATGAATATTTGACTTCAACTTTATCACTAGTGGCTTGACCTGATCTTTGTGCTATGCTTTCTGGGATGAAAGAGTAGGAATTCGTGTATTGCTATTCCTACTCAGAACAGGTACAGTTGAGTGTTCTTTTTTATTACTGAACAGAAAATTTTGTGTTCTGAAAGATGCCTTCTGTCTGATTATGTGAATGAACATCTCACGAATGAGTGGAAGTACCAAACATACAAGAAGCTACCAAAGATTAATGCACTGCATTCAAGAAGTTCCTTAATAGAGTTGTGCAGAATTCAAACAAGAAATCAAGAAGGATATAGATGTAGTGTTTCAAAGAAGGCTTGAGTAGCCAACTTTAATTTGCGAGATCATTTAAAACAATTAGTTAAATCTAATTAAATGGTCCTGAAACATTTTCCAGTTTTTACTATAGTGCCACGTAGCCAAAATTCACTCTCGTGGTCTCACCTCTGGGCCCTCATCCCCCACAATCAATTCAAACACCTCTCCTCCTCAATTTCAATTTGTCCCTCTAAGTCTCTCATGAGACTCCCAGGGGAGATAGAACCTGGGGTCCTGCCCTAAACTAGTATCTCCTCTTTGCCCTTGACAAACTTCCTTTCACTGAGGAGTGATAGCAGATCTCCTGCTCTCACTTCTTGGCCTTACAATTCTAGCCCAGCTCCTCCCCCAGTTGGGCTTCATCTGCCATTAGACTGCTCACTCCCCGGTTCTCCTCTTGGTGCAACATCTAAGGTTACTTAGCACCTCCTGGCCTACATGAACCCACTCTGGGCTTCTTTAGATAAACAAATCTCTGAAGTTTATACCAAAGGACTCTTGTGGTCCCTTCTATCCTTATGGTTCTATGTTTCTTTGTGGGGTAAAATCAATAGATATGAGGAAAACTGGAGCTGTGTTTGCATCTAATTCTAAAGGACATGATCAGTGCTGTCAAAAATTAGTGTCAATGAACTAAGTGTACTAATCAAGCATGTTAGGCCAGAATCTTATCCCTGTAACACTAGAGAAAAATTGAAATAACTTTGCTTTTTGCAAAGTTGGTCTGGATTAACACCCATGTAATAGAGGTCAGAAACTTGCCCCCTGAGCGCTATTGCAAATCATTAGGAAGTATTAACCAATTGTTCAGACATTCTGTTCAGTGGAAGATATTTTACTTTAATGAAAGTTCTTTGTGTTCGTAGATTCGCACCAGTCTCTATATTATGTCCAGACTTATGAAGAATGAACTAATTTCTGGTATGTGTTCAGTTCAGTGTGTGTGGATAGAAGTGCTCTTATGGTTCATGGAGCATCTCCTCTCATCCTTGAAATGTCTAAACTGTGCTTGAGAAGCTTTTTTCATTGTTAAGTGAGTGACATTTTAAGCATATTTTTGGTAACTGCTTGTTCAGTCCTTCAGTGGTGAAGCAGTTTATGAATAAAATTGTTTGATGATCATAAAGCTTAAACTAATAAAATAAATTGGAGCTGGACATAGTAAGAAGAGATGCTGTACCAGCTTCCATCCACTCAAAACCCCAACTCTACTAATACAGGTCATTCCAGATTGGGATATCAAGAATATTGACAGGCCCTTGAAAAGGATTATCAAATCCATTTGAAATTACCATAGCTCCCAAATGCCATGTAACTTCCCTGATCTTAAACACTGACTTCTCACAAATAGCATAGCTGGACTTGACTTACCTTAGGTCGAATTTCTGTGGCATCCCCACACAGCAGGAAGTCAACAGGAGGAACTCTCCTGTTGACTTCTCTTACTCCTTGTGACCCGGTGGAGTACCAGATTGATGGGGGCACTATCAGCAGTCCATGTAGCAGGTCCTTATTAGGGATGTTAAAATGAGTTTAAATAAATATGTAATGGCTAAAATGTCAGCGGTTACATGTGGGACAACAGTCAGCTCCCCGGGAGTCAGTGTGCACGGGAGCAAGCTTTTAAGTGTACCAGCTCCCATCTGTACCCCCTTCTCTCACTATTGCCTCTGATTGCCATCCTCGTGGAATGAGGAGTAACGGTAATTCGAATTAGGATCTTTAATTCGAACTACCTATCCGTGCCGCGTGTAGCCGCAGGCACGAAGTTCGGACTAAGGGGGATTTAAAAACGGCAGCGCCCAGGAACGTGCAAATGAAGCCCGGGATATTTAAATCCCGGGCTTCATTTGCAACTCTGCTTGCCCTCATTACCCTACCTAGCTCGAACTAACGAGCTAGTGTAGCCGTACCCTGATAAACCCTCTACTCCCTCATCACATAGGGCTTGTCTAGACTACGGGGAAAATTCCAATCTCACTTTTGAAAGTGAAAGTAATCTAGATGCAGTTTTTTCAACCACCCCCCCTTTTTCGAAAAGCCGTGTAAAACTAATTTTTTGAGGAAAAGAGGCTTTTCAAAAAAGGGGGGGGTACAAAAAAAAACACGTCTAGATTGCTTTCACTTTCGAAAGTGAGATCGGAAGAAGATATGCAAATTCCCACGGAATCTGCATATCCTCTTTCGAATCTTCCCCGTAGTCTAGACATATTGTATCACAGAAATAATGTAGTTCAGTGGACAGGGTGCTGGAGTTCTACTGAGAAGCCCTGGCTTTTATTCCCAACTCTACAACTGATTTACGTCGACACTTATCACTTAATTTCTCTCTGTGCCTTTGTTTCCCTTCCCATCACCATTTGACTGCTTTGTCTGTTCAGACTAATCTCTCAGGGGAGGGACTCTCTCTTACAATGTGCCTGTATAGTACTTAGCACTATGGGGATGTGATCTTGGTTTTATCTTTAAGTGCTACGCTAATATGAAATAATAATTTCCTTGTATCTAAAATTTGCTAAGCTCACTACAAATGGAAGATTTTTGTTAACTTAATTTTTTGTTAATAATAACCTCAATAGATTTAGAGTCATAAGAACATAAGAACATAAGAATGGCCATACTGGGTCAGACCAAAGGTCCATCGAGCCCAGCATCCCATCTGCCGACAGTGGCCAATGCCAGGTGCCCCAGAGAAGGAGAACAGAAGACAATGATCAAGTGATTTATCTCCTGCCATCCATCTCCTGCCCTTGTTATGAAGGCTAGGGCACCATACTTTATCCCTGGCTAATAGCCATTTATGGACCTAACCTGCAAAAATTTATCAAGCTCTTTTTTAAACCCTAATAGAGTCCTGGCCTTCACAGCCTCCTCGGGCAAGGAGTTCCACAGGTTGACTATGCGCTGTGTGAAGAAAAATTTCCTTTTATTAGTTTTGAACCTACTACCCATCAATTTCATTTGGTGTCCCCTAGTTCTTGTATTATGGGAAAAGGTAAATAATTTTTCTATAATCACTTTCTCCACACCATTCATGATTTTATATACCTCTATCATATCGCCCCTCAATCGCCTTTTTTCCAAACTGAAGAGTCCCAGTCTCTCTAGCCTCTCCCCATATGGGACCCTTTCCAAGCCCCTAATCATCTTAGTCGCCCTTTTCTGAACCTTAGATAATCCATTTTCTTAATTTGCTACTCTACCATTGCTATTGACATAACACTGACATTTCAGAGTCAGCATCATGCCAGCATCAAAACCATACCGAACAAAATTACAGAATGACAATACCACCTCTTTTTTGTGCACCTGAGTTTATAATCCAAGAATGTTTGTAAGTGCTCCAGCTACAAAGTTTTTTACAAACTGCAAACTTAATTTCGAATAAGAATCTACAAAATTTCAAGGCAGTTCATGTAGCCCCAGCCTGGGCAAAATATAGCTCATGGCCGAATCCAGCCCACCAAGCCACCAGATCCAGACTGCAGACACAGCGGGGAGCCCCAGGCAGGCCACCCCGCTTGCCCCACACGCCAGTCAGAAAAGTAGCTAGAGGGCCATTTCTCTTTAAAAACTGTGAGCCTGGACGGGGGGGGGAGGTAGGGGGGGAGAGCTTCAGGCATAACTCCCATCCCCAGCAAAATTCCATTGTCTGGCTTCTGGCCAATGGGAGCTGCCTGTTTGAATAACACATGGCACACTAAGCACTACGCTCCCCTCTCCTCTGGCTCAATTATTCACACAGGCACATGACCGTGCAGCCTGTGCAGGCAGGCTGGCTGGCCAAGTAATGTTTTAAGCTCTGCAAGCATTTAGCTGTGCAAGCAGTTCAGGCAGATTGGACTGCTGGCTGGTAAGTCTCCTGACCAGCGCTTGCCTATGGCACTCTAGCCCCTCTCTTCCCCAACCCTCTGCCCCTCTCCATAAACATACCCTAACCCTCTGCCCCCTCTTGCACTCATATCCCCTCCCAGATCTGGCACCCCAATTCCCTTCTACCCTAGGTCACAACCCAAAACCCTGCATTCCAGTCCCCTGCCCCAGGTCACAACTGCCTCCTTCACCCAAACTCCCTCCCAGACCCCACTCTCCCTCCTGCACCTCAATCCCTTATCCCAAGGTCCCTTCTGCACCCAGCCTCCATTCTAGACCCCACATCTCCTCCATTAATATAATGGAAGAGTGCGTCCCTTGACCGCTTTCCAAAATCTTGGAGTGGCCCCCTATCAAAAAGTATTGCCCACCCCTGGTGTAGTCTATAGGGCTAATTTGCTTGCTTATACATTTTTTCTTATTTCCTTATGGTTTTGGTTATTTGTTTTATTAGAATAGGTTTATATTAAGTAGTTTGGCTGTAACCCAAGGGACCTACAGACCACATCCTGTACATTGAGTTAAGCCAAAGATAGCATACATCTCTGTCTCGAACCTTTCTCCTAGATAGGTGGTGATGAGCTGAAGCATAAGGCCCATATATGGCGGTGACCTTTAAGACAGATAGATAAAGGATGCACTGAAGCAGGTTGGTCTAGGGGGCTCTCTTACCTTCAAGATTAACAGGTAAACCATAAAGAAAGAACCAAGAGAACAGAAATAACAGATGTGAGGATGATCTAATGCAGTCAGTATGCACAACTGCACAAGCCTATGAAGTAAGTGTACCCTACCATTTTTGTGGGTGAGGAAAATAAGTTTAGACATAGTAGGAGAGGCCCAAGCACCCATGCCTTATAAGAAGGGATCATCCACTTTGCCAGAGGAACTTGTTTTCTGAGTTTGTTTTCAGAGCTTGAGCTTGCTTTCTGAGCTAGTTTCTAAGGTTCATTAGTTTTAATTTTAGGTTTTAAGTCAGGTAAGTAAGACTAAGTTAGCTTCAACAGCTCTTAGCTTTAGCTTCTCTTAAGCTCTGCACCTCCCACTCAAGAATCGAGGAACTTGGATCTGAACTCTTGGCCTGCTAGACTAAGTCTGACCCTTTATCTCTTACCACCAGATTATCAAGGGCAGGTGCAAGTATATTAATCAAAAGCTTTAAAGAATGCAATACCATATGTATCTTTAGCATAATAGTACTGCATTTGTAACCCTGCTTTATTTTACCACCTGATTATTCTATTTATCGCAATGAGAACCTTTAAGACTATATTTGTCTCAGTGAGAGTATCCAGTCATACCTGCAAAGGTCATTTGCATATTCTGTATATAAGAAACTTTTCTGATCAGATTAATTGGCAAGCCTATAATTTATACTATCCACATTAAAAATATTGACCACCTAAATCAGGCAACAGCTAGCCAGTGATAATGCTTAAGGAAACTGTTGGCATTGAGTATAACACTCACAAGGTAGATTTAAAGTGGGATTATTCATGGTAAGCACAAAGCCTGCTATTCTTTGCAAAATTCAGCCATACGTGTATTTATAGAGGAGAAGGATTGCAGTCTGTATCTGCTTCTGTTTCCCAATACATCCATCACCTTGATCTTAGCCTTTCATTGTATTTCCACTCACTGAAACAGATATTTTGTTCATGGTTGCTAGTAAATCATGTGAACTAAGCTATCCCATTTAATCACTTTTAATAGAGTTTAAGGTCAGACAGGACCCCAGATTGTCTGTTCTGACCTCCCATACATCAGAGGCCACCAGCAAAGCTAGTAGTATAAAACCTCAATCCAACATGAGATAGTCAGATGATATTTCCACTCTCTCTTTAAATGTGTATGAAATGCCAAAGTACTGAGTGCATGCATATAGTCCTCAAAATAAAAAACCCCAACAATCAGTTCTAAGAACCTCCAAAAATCACCATGTTGAATTGCACCCCCACACACACACAAACAATTTCAGCAATTTTAGTTGGAAAAACAGATGAATAATAGCTAGCCAGCATTTCAGCAATAGCCATTTTCCTCTGGCTTGAAGAACACACCTGCTTTAAGCATGTAGTGTGATGTATGTTTATACCTGTTTATTAAAAATGAAAGTGGGTGGGGGATAATTTAAAAACAATATGCTTTGTAGATATCAGTAAGGAATCACAAAAACAAGACTGTTTCCATTTTTATAAATTTATTTTCCCATCACTGCAATTAAAACTGCCTGGGAGCAATGTTAGTACAGATGTGAACCAAACTCCAGCTACAGCAAAGACTGGGGTTTGAGCTATGAACCCCAGGACAGTTGCAATCCTCTGGGACCTAGACAATGCACATTACAAAAAAAAATCAGCAAAAAAGCATGAGAGATGGGGACAAACTATTCCCAGCAGAGAATGTAGCTACTCCATCTTACCTATACAAGAGGCTTTGAGAGGAAATCAGATGACCCCCAAGTCTGACTCTCTTTTGGAAATGCTGCACAACTGTCTTTGAAAAAGACTTGCCACCACAGCAAGAATGATAAAAAATAGCACTTATCTATCCAAAACAAGAATTCTCCCCTTCTTCCCCCCCCCCATTCAGACACACAGCTGAAAAATCTAAATCACCCTTCCCTCTCAAAGACCATTAAGATACATAAATTAAAAAAATCAAAACAGTAAAACCTGAAACTCCATTAAGTCCACAAGGGACTTTTCAATTAATAATTGCATTGCATAACAAATTCACTTGTGTGATTGCAAGGCACAGGAATAGAAATACATTACATTGTAAGTGCAACAATGTGACTGCTTTATTTACAAGTCTCAGTGTAACTTACTCTGCACTCATTATCTACTTATCTCATGGTTTTATACTGGTACCCATCACCATAATTTGTGAGCACTACTGATTTTTGCAGAAGGTAACTGCATTCTACTGCTGACACACACATTTACAAAGTCATGCGTTTTACTCATTCTCTTATTAAATTAATCAAAGGAGTGAGGATACAAAATTATGAGTCACTTTGACAAGGTACTGTTTTTCACCAAGACTCCAATATAAGCCCTTTAATTGCATCAGGCAACAACAAAAAATAATTATTAGGTTAAAAGTTTACACAGCACCTATCCCTAGTTGGGATTGGTCCTGCCTTGGGCAGGGGGCTGGACATGATGACCTCCTGAGGTCTCTTCCAGCTCTATGATTCTATGCTACCTTCAGAATTTAGTTCTTATCACCTACTTTTCAAAAAATATTCGATAAAGCATTGTTGTAAAGTCCAACTATGGTCTCTGAGACACAGATTGGCTGAACAGAACAAAAATTCAGAAAAACAGATGGGTTCAGCTACTGTTAAATTCAGAATGGTTTCCAAGAACATTTTGTATAAAGCAATAAATAGCCACAGACACAAAGAGTTTCCCAGTAGTTTGAGAGAGGGAGAGAAACATATAACTGAGTGAATACTTCCCAGCTTTTGCTTATTGATGCATCTTATACTCCTACCCGTGTTTGCACTAGTAAAATTACCTGTTGCTGATAATGGGCATCAGCAGTGGATGTAATTAAAACAAGTTTAACAAGTAATCAGGTTTAAATGAGGTTTCTGAAAAAGTTTTGAAAAAGTTCTGACCAGGGTTAGTTCTTGAAGAGCTATGCCAAGTAGCAGGGTTGACTGACCATTGGGAAGTACTATCCTTGATGGGCAGGCTACACAGTCACAAACATGCTGAAAATTTTATTTTGGCCACATGATTCACATTGACTATTGCTGGCTTGAAATACTTATTTTTCCAACTCAAAAGGCTAGATTTCACTATATTGACTACAGTGCTACTGAATAAAATGAGTCCCAATATTTAACCATTCTAACCTAAAATCCACCAGATCACCATTAGAATACATTTAGTCAACAGATTCCATTGTGAACATCTCCCTTAAGAAAAATCTTGTGTTGTTCAAATAAACCTCTACCCACTCTTTCTTCATTTATGCTTCTGAAATAAGATAAAGCATCAAAATCATTTAAAAAAGGGTACATGATCTCATTCCCAGGTAGTTTATACTGTCTATCAGTTCTAGGTTTGGAAACAGATGCCAAGTAGAGAACAGCAATATAAGAAATATTGTCTCGATATCTGGTTATGGACACTAAAAATAATGACATAAGAAAATGCAATTGTATATTTTTTCAGCTATGGAAAAGTGAAGTATTATCACTGTTTCCTTTAGAGTACTGCATTTCCTTTCAGGTCTTATGATGAAAAACAATGTCACTCAAAGTGACAAGCTCAAAGACAACTAGGAAAAAGAAAGCAGTTTGGAAAATTATACTACCTAATACTTATATAGTGTATTACTGGAAGAGTACAGCCATAGGATCTCACAAAAGAAGTGAGACAGGATGGTGAAGGGATTAATGTGCAACGTTCTCAGACAATACAGTGAGCAACTCAAGTACAATATATGATTTTTCAACTGACTTCTTGGCATTTTTACCAGACTAAAATGGTGAGAATCTCTTGCAACTGAGAAACACTATCTACAATTTTGACCCCTTTCAAGTTATCCTCATCTTTATGATCTGCTTCCCTTGTCTTTAAGGCCCAGTACAGTATTTCATTCCTTGGAGGCACATGCTTCCAGTCAACGTCTCTCTGAATTCTCAGCCCAATACACGGGTAAGGAATACTGTAACTGATTTTCATGCTGTTCATTCACAATTGAGTGCCAACCTCGGGGCAGACTCAAGAAGCAGGGCAGTGGTCTGAAATTGTTGTATAATTAGATTTCACCAACCCAGTAGTAAATGAGAACTCCAAAACATTAATGGTGACTCCATAGTAAGACTAACACACACTTTAGTCTATCTTGGCACCACCAAGCAAGCCGGACTTGGTGGTAGTTGATCGCTAAACACCAAAGATCAAAAGACTCAAGTTGCTGCCAGTCCTAAGAGATCAGTCACTTAATCCCACAGAAACTAAGAAGAAGAAAAGTGAAAGAATTGTGGGAGTTTGTCAGCACTCAATGTCTTTTAGAGCTAATCCAGGAGATCCTTGCTGCTGTTTTTTAGCTCCAGCCAAGGGAGTCAACAGAGTTGCCAGGCCCATGCTCCCAGAAGGGACGAGTCCTCAGTAGAAAAGGGAGGGGCTGGTTGAGCCCTCTGTGCTGCCCAGAGCATGCCACTCCTCCCCCCCCCCCAAATCAGCCAGTCCTCAGAGCCACGAGGAGCATGCCATGCTGCAATCTCACGGCAATTTAGAGGGCCCAAGACTCCAGCTGCCATCACCGCTGCATTAGTGGCAGTGGCAGCCAGGAGTTTCAGACCCTTTTGAATCTCCTGGTGCCTGGTCGGCAGGTCTGGCTCTAGCCCTGTGAGTTCAACCAGGAAGAGACTTGAAGTTTCAGAATTCAACCAGCTTGGACATGCCCTTTTGCATGTAACCTCTTCCTGGGTATGCAGGGAGCAATTAGCAAAATGTTTGTATTTTGATGTCCCACCATGACCAATTCAGTTTTAATAATCCTTCCTGATGGGATAGAGGTAAGATCTTTCATGAGAATGTAGCATTTTCCACTAGGTGAAGTTTTTCTTGTTTGACGACTTACACAGTTCAGAACTATATAGCAAATACTTACGTATTGCCTTATAGCATGGGATATGGACAATATAAATAGAGGGGGTAGCCAAGTTAGTCTGTTACAGAAAACAACAACAAATGGTCTGGTAGCACTTTATAGACTAACAAAACATGTAGATGGTATCATGAGCTTTCGTGGGCACAGCCCACTTCTTCAGATAACCGGAGTTATGAGTTGGGGGTATGAAAACTCAAAATAAATAGGAGAGGGGAAGGGGAGGGGGGAGAGAAAGAAAAAGGGAGGGGGGGGAGATACAGACCATCATTAAGTATCTGGAGAATGGGTACTTAAACCTAAGCAGATAAAAATCAAAGTCTGCTTGGTATCATGAGCTTAAACCTAAGCAGACTTTGATTTTTATCAGCTTAGGTTTAAGTACCCATTCTCCAGATACTTAATGATGGTCTGTATCTCCCCCCCCCCTTTTTCTTTCTCTCCCCCCTCCCCTTCCCCTCTCCTATTTATTTTGAGTTTTCATACCCCCAACTCATAACTCCGGTTATCTGAAGAAGTGGGCTGTGCCCACGAAAGCTCATGATACCATCTACATGTTTTGTTAGTCTATAAAGTGCTACCAGACCATTTACTATAAATAGAATTACTACATGTAACAATTTACAAGTCTTTCATAGAGTCTGAGCACATTGATACAAATCAATTCCTACTTAACAATACTGACAGACAGGTGAACTGGACTGTTTTCTAGCAATGAATTTGTCAGTGCTCATTTGAGGCATAAAGCCTTGGAAGGAGCTGCACCTGGTTTCTCAGCATCACACTGAATATTTTGGGCAGAGGAGTAAGACATGCTGGGAACGGCAAGTCCCTCAGGCACTATGGAAGGACTCACTCCAGATACATTTGCCCTACTGCATAACTAACTGGAATCCTTACAGCAATCCCCATCAGAACTGCAAAAGCTATATAATCCCCTTCCAAAACTAAAATTAACCCCCTCCCCCAAATAACTGTTCAGCTCTGTCCAGGGTGAAATTAACTCTGCCAGGCTAACTGCTAGCACCAACGTGATATGGTGTAATCTAATACAACACAAAATAATAGCTTGTGTTTGAAAACAATTGGGTTTGTTTGAAAAATGTTTGCCATTTGTCAGCATACTGGTAGCCTGTGGAATTTGTAACTGCAAGGTGTCAGTGTCAGAAGCGGTAGCTAAATTTTAAAAAGTGCTAGGTCAATTTTATGACAAAGGGGTACTCAGAATTCACTTTTCAGGATTAACACATCGCCGGAGAGGCCTTCACAACTCTCACTGTACTATACAATAGCTGTGGTACTGGGCTGGGGAAACATCCAATATAAGCCACTGCTGGTGACAAGATTCCTGGTCTGATGGACTACTTGTCTCATTTAGTGCAGCAGGTCCTAAATCAGATTATGAGCATGTTTAATAAAAAGACCCTATATATACCGGTGGTTCTTATGTGCACTGTAATGTTGCCAGGGCACCTTAACTCTAAGTTTTCTGGTTTAATATAATTAAACCTAAGGTTACAATTGTTTGTACCTTAAAATAAAGTAATGGGTTAAACTGAAAGAAGGTTACAATTGTTTGTACCTTAAAATAAAGTAATGGGTTAAACTGAAAGAAGGTGTCTAAATACAATCTGATGGCCTCAGAGTGTGGCCCAAATAAAAGAAGTTAAACCAAAACTTTTAGAGGCTGGATTCCTGAGGTTAGATTCCCAAATGCAGATAAAGGCATCTAAATATAAATAATGTTCAGAAGTGCTGATCCTCAAATACCTTCAATTTTAATAACTGAATGGGTGTAGAGAATAGCCTCCTTTCATGCACAAAGGTTGCTGTGTCTTGCATGGATACAGTAATATTGGCACAGGCAATGCAGTTTACCAGGTTTGTTGGTAAAGGTGACCTTAGTTTCAAGTACTGTCAAACTAGCACCTTTCCCTAGATGCTACTTATTTTATAAGTGTATTTTGCACTTTTCCTTCACACTTGAGCAAGGTCTTCATTTCCTCTTGAGAGGCAGACCTTGTCAAGGACTGTGCATTCACAAATGCCACTTGCATTCTTTTGGGGTCTGTATGCATCATTGATCCAACTGCAGTAACAGTGCTGAGCCATGGTAGTTTTCCATTTTATCTGATGGGCACTATAGTGTGCATTAGTATTGCTGCCAGCATTGAAGACAGACAGAGTGCCTTCTGAGGCAACTGGAATCCTTGAAACTTCATCATATAGACCAGTGCTGATAAGGGACTTCCGTGCTGCATAGTGGAACACTCAGAATGAAGAACCCTCCCTAAAATAACACCATTTAACAAATGTTAAATTATAATTGTATAATTAGAACTCAACTGTTTGGGTTATGTAAGAGGTGCTGTGGGCGTCTAAGCTCAGACTGAGGTACATTAATTAAATCATGCCTATTAGCATATTTCCTTTAAAGTGGTACATCTGATTTTTTATTTTTAGTATTGGGGAAGAGAAAGGCCACAAGCCGGGAGGGGGGAGAAATCTTAAAGGAGCTCTTTGGGAGAGTTTGAGCAGTCCTGCATTTGTTCTATTCCCACCTCTGTCACTTACAGGGCTGTAATAACATTTTGCACTTCCAGTAGGTAGCCTGGTTAACGCAGCTGTCAAAAGCAGGATTTATGCACCCTGGCAGCTCTGCTAACGCTTTTTCTGAACTCAGCAGAAAACAGAATTTTCTGCAAACATCAGTTACAATACTGAAAACTGGACCAGAGAGTAACATTAAAAAACACAAACACTATATTGCATGTATATATAGTTCCAGGCCACATGGTAAAAGCCAAAGAGAAAAATCTGTGACATGGCAAAGAATGGAATACAAATCTAACTCTAACCCTTTCCTGGAGGAGAGGTTAAAGCACTGGAACGGGGTTGATCTGGTAATTTAACAGAGAAAAGATTAGAAAAGTCGCACATCATTGCTCAAGTCATTTTTGAAGGTAAGAAAAACAAATAAGGTCTTTCTAATGATAGGCTGAACACCACAATCAGCAGCTATATTGTTCTTGAGTATCCAACTGAGTCCTTGACAAATCGAGTGCATGCACATGAGGAGAAGCTTCTTTGTCTGACACAGGAGGCAGATAGGACACCACTGACTTTTCAGAATTTAAACAAAGCGTACAGCTCTCTGCAGAAGAGGATGCAATTAGCAACGAAAGGGCATACCAAATCTTAAGTAAAAAGAACTCCTGCTCCATTTTTGACTCTGTTTATGATTATGTCTAAGATTTTTAGTTTAAGGAATACCAAGACAAATGTACAGTTTTTCAAGTGGAAAAGAGAAGTCACAATGTAAGGTAAGCTTAGCTTTCTCCTCCTTCCCCAACCTTAGGTTCCAGAATTTTAAGGAGGGACGTGACTTCTTTTTTCCCCACTTCAGCAAGATATTTTGAGGCATTTGAACTGACATCAAGTATAAATATCTTGCTTCTTGGTAAACTAAGCCCTACTTCCCAGTGAGCTGTAATTAAGACAGTCATCAAAAGAAGATTTGCAGAAAAAAGAAATAAGAGGTTCTAACTAGAGCTTCCCTCCCCAGAGTTTGTTTGCACTGAAGTAAGAGTAGAGAGGAAATGGGGAGACCCCAGCTGGGAGCTGAAGGTCAGCAATCCCTATTATGCCTCCCTATCTCAAGGGGATTCAGCCTCTCCCCTGTACATGCCAAACAAGATAACCCACCTACACTTTCCGAAGAGGCCAAATTACAAGTGCTGTCACAGCTCAAATCAGTGTTACCCAAGCTCAGGCCCACTGATGGGGGCAGGGGTAAGTGCCCAGGGGCTTAGTGATTTAAAAGTGCCCAGGACTCTCAGGCAGCCCACCCTCACTGGAAGTGGCCAGCATCATCCCTGAAGCCCCTTCGGGGCCAGTGCCTCTGTGTGCTGCCCCTGCCCTGAGAACCTACTCCACAGCTCCTATTGTCTGGGAACTGCGGCCAACGGAGGCTGTGAGGGTAGGGCTTGTGGGCAGCGGCACACAGAGACCTCCTGCCCTCCCGGCCTTCGAGCAGCTGCCAGAAAGGTGTGCCAGTCATTTTCAGGTGCCACCCAAGATAAATACCACCCCCTTAACCTCACCCCAGACCAGAGCTTGCATCCCTCACCTCCTCCCACACCCCAATCCTCTGTCCCAGTGTGGTGAAAGTGAGAGAGGGTGGGGGAGAGCAAGAGATGGGGGGACAGACAGAGCACGGGATGAGGCCTTGAAGAAGGGTTAGGGCAGGACCATGTCCTCAGGGAATGGGCAGAGCAAGGGTCTTTGGATGCATGCAATTCAACAGGCAGCAATACGACCGGGTGGGCCTGTGGAACCCTTGGTCATTCCAGTAGAGCGTGCCCAGCAACTCAGCCAGCAACTCACTGGACACCAGCCAGCACAGGGGCAGTACTGCCCAAATACTGGGCAGATTGCATCCACCCAGGCATGGCATGTGCATGCATGACGGCCCATTGACTGTTCTGCCCTGGGGCCCAGAGTTGCTCTTGGTGAGTCTGTCCAAAATTTGGTGAAAATATCAACACTTCAAAACCCAACGCACATACAAACACTCAGGAAAAAAAAAACTTGCAGTCACTATGGTCTTCCTAAAAATATCCTCTAACACTCGCATGCATCACTTTGGCAATGTTTCGTGGTGAGACCTTTAACATGGGATTGCCTTTTAAACACCACCATTGGGACACCCTATCAGTGTAGAAGCAAGTGGGAGCTGGAGACTGATACCAAATCAATACATCATTAAGGAGTCAAGTGGGAACCAAGTAGCAAACTGTTCAAGATTTCATCAGCTGCAGAGACAAGGCAAAGAAGCTATCTGCACCCAAAGCAATGATCAAAGCAGATCTAGCCAGTAGCAAAACCAGCAAAAACATTTCTCACCATCCGGGCAAGATGGGTTTCTTCCAGCCAGGAAACAACTAAGTCAAGATAGCCAGCAAGTTGAATACAGGCATTTTTTTTAAACTCATTGCTACCTGCTGTAAATTTACACATCCAGGCAAAAGATGGTGGAGAAAAAACTTTTATATTGCTTGTCAATGAAAGGTTAAATAGTTTTTCTTATTTGACAGATTTCTACAATTTTTCTCTTCCCCTTCTCTAGCTCTGGGCAAATGCAAGGCCCTTTGAAGAACTTTGTAACAAAGTTAGTGTTCTGTTCATCTTGACTTCAGCCCAGCTTCTAGTGCTCAGCACTTATACAGATTGGAACTTCCTGGTCCAGCACCCTCAGGTCCTGACTGGTCCCGGATGAGGGATTTTGCCAGACTAGGGGAGATCATATATTTGCCCCCTATTACTGGCCTCCCTCAGCCCTGTACTGGCCATTGGCCTCGCAGCTGCTCCCCCCACTGCCACTAGTCACGCTGCCCTGCTGGTCCGCCCCCTTTCCCTGCTAAGCTAGGCAGCACAGCTCCCAGCACGCGGGACACCTGGCCCAGAGGCAGCCCCACTGGGTTCCCAGTCACACCAGCCAGTGCAGCTGATGCATGCTGGGCTCCCAGTCCCTCAGCCCCACTAGGCAGCCCATCTCCCACACACCTTCCTTGCTAAACCAGGCAGCCCAGCTCCCTGTATGCTGGGCTCCCAGCCCCACCAGGCAGCCCCACTGGTGGGCTCCCAACCCCCCCTGCATGCTGGGCTCCCAACCCCCCCAGGCAGCCTAGCTGATATGCACCGGACTACAGCCCCACCGAGGCACCTTGGGTTCCCAGTCCGGTCAGACAGCTCAGCTGATGTGCACCAGGCTCCTGATCCCGGAGCCCTGCTGCCACACACCAGGCTACAGCCCCACCAGGCAGCCCAGCTGCCGGGAGCCCATCTGCCAGCCTTCCACTGGAACATTCTGGTCTGGCAACATCCAGATATTGCCGGACAAGAGAGTCCCGGGTTAGAGAGTTCAACCTGTACTATTTACTGAAAGTAGTGGGAAAGCACATTATAACGGTGTTCCCTGAAAGCTGCGTGCTTGTGCAGCCACTCAGGAGAGAGTCAGATGCTGCCCAGCTGATTAGCAGAGACCCACAGCGTTTTGTTTTGTTTTGTTTTGTTTCTACTGGTGGTGCACATTCACACAGGCCTTAGTGCACAGAAAAAATATTCTGCACATGAATGGAAAAGATTAGAAGGAAGATTGCACTATACCCCACCTTTATATGTTCACCAGCTAAACAGTGAGTATTGTGATGGACATCTGAAGTGTCTTAATCCTCTAACCATCCCACTAACTTTTAATATTCGATCTACATTAAGTAAATTAATTCTTTGTTCTATTTGGGTTTATCTTCTGATTTAATTTGATAACATACTCTGGTCTTTTTGACAACAAGTGAACTACTCTTCCTCAGTCATTCCCCATCATTAAACTCTCTCCTGGACATGTTTTGTGCTATTTCAGCAATCCTTAAATTCAGTGAAATCACTGGAAATTTCACAGTAATAAGGACAATGAAAAACAGTCTCTTCTCCCAATCCTCAGCTCTTTGTTTATTCTCATTTCAGTGAATATCAGTTCAGTCCCGTTCTAGATCTTCCTAGAACAAAGAAGGAACAAAACAGTCGGGTAAGACTGGTATGTTACAGAAGGGCTAGAAAACTGTTTTTGTTAACATTCCATTTACCATCTCATTCTTCATCCAGAATAATTTTAGATTTTCCAACTTGCATCCTCTCTAAAAAGTAGGCAGATCTCTCTGACGCAACCCCATCTGGGGTAATAATTGCACCCATACTTCTGAAAAATCTTTTCTGAGCTTCCACTCTTGGTCTTCAAACACCCTCCCCTCCCCAACCCTCTCTAAACTCACCATCAGAAGGCAGCTTTCCACAGACAAGGACTCACCAACCTCTAAGCACCATACCCTTACAGAACAGATGCCATACCTGCAGATATATTTCCACTGCTAGGATGATCAGTACCCAATCCTAATACAGCTGTCAAGATCCTAGAATCACCACTTATGATAAAAAATGGGAATATTGCCACAATCCAGGTCAAGCAAGGACTTTCACGTGTCTGTCTTCCACCCATATGGACCCACACTACTTTACCTGGGGACCAAGGGTGAGTTTGAAATAGAAAGCAGTAGGAGGGAAGACACAAAGGTTAGTGTGAGAAGGAATATGAAGAGAGGAGATAGGCAGAGCCCATGAGCACTGGAGGAAGATTTGTAGAATTATGCACAGACTTTAAGCCTCGTAAAATACTTGTATATTAGGTATTATCTCCATTTCGTAGATTGAGAATCTAGTGCATGAAGGAGGCAGACAGGATCATAGTTCCCACTAAGGTGCATGCCTACATGGCCACACACTAAAAATTCTTCCCCCGCCCACCTCCTCTGGAAAGCCACGCAGCAGCACTCATGCAGCAGGCAGCTGCTCTGGTGGGTGGAGCCGGCATGGTGAGGGAGCCGCTGGGGCAGGGGCCGAGACTTGCTGCAGCCATGTGGTGGGGGGGGGACGGAAGGGGGGAAGAGCGGAAAAGGCCTGCTCCGGTGGTTGGGACTGCCATGTGGCAGGGTGGGCTGGGGCCTGTTCTGGCAGCTAGTGCCATGAGTGGAACCAGCTGCATGGCAGGGGCAGGGGGTGCTGTCTGCTTTGGCAGCTGGGATCAGGACATGCCTCACGGCCAGGGGAGAGGTCTGCTCCAGTGGCTGGGAATGGGACATGTTGCACAGTGCGGGAGGGGAAGGTTCTGTTCCGGTGGCTGGGAACGTGTGTGCGTTAATACATTGGGTGTCATGATAGCACACATCCAAATCAGCACACATAACCTCAATATTGGTGCACGAGCCAAAAGTCACTCTGCTCATTGTTGGAAAATTTTAAAGGGAACATTGGGGAGGATCCTGAAATTCATTGGCAAAACTCGCATTAACTTTGGGTGAAATGCTGGCTATGATAATGTGACTTTTCCATGGCATTATAATAGATCAGTGGCAGACCAGGGAGTAACACCTAGAATTTTTAGCATCCATGGTCCCTGCTTTAGCCACTAGACTACACTCCCCAGAAGTTCATTGGGGCAGGACCCTGTCACTTTTTAAAGTTTATTTTCCACAATTCTGAACGTACCATTGGATAGCAAATGCCTCACTATCATCTTCCTAATAACCTTGTATGGTTCAAAGAGCAGTATGTCAAAATGTACTATGCAACTTTTAATGCATGGTAGTGAGGTCCAAGTGGCAACTTCATGAATGCTAGAGCTTGCTGCACATTAATTTTCCAGAGCAACATGGAGCTTCTATATATGGCAAAGAATAGATATTTTATAAAAATAAAAATTAAGTTGTGTCTTAACAGAATAATTCCCCAATTGTTATCCCAAATTGCTACACATGGGCAATGATAAGTTATAAATAAATTTTGTCAGTGACTAAAACCATGCTAAGCCCCTTACAAAATAAAAAGGAATGGACCATTCCCTCCTAAGCTTACAATCCCACTTCAGCCATCGGAAGAAAACTGGGAGTCACATGCTGAATAGAAGAGATAGCGTAAAGGCGGACAAGGGTAGCATTTTTGTTTCTCAGTGTTGTACAAATATACACCCAACAGAAAATATCCCATGCTACCAAGCCCTCAGATACTAATCCAGGAAGTTACAATACTTGGATAGACAAGTGGCTTTAGAGGGAATCCACATGGTGCAGCAGACCACCTATGCATTGTAAATTGAAGGATCAGGAGCTTCATGTGCAGTTCAAGGTTCCCTCTAATGAGCAGGTTCCTGAACCAGTCAGAAGTTGTGCTATGTAATTATTGATATAGATATGGGTGTTCCATCTGTTTGTGATCTCCCTGTCTGATTTTTCAGCCTATAGTTATTTTCAAGCAAACTTAAAAATAAAAATTCAAAGCACCAGTGTTCTGGAGGGTATTTCTCCCTTTAGCCAGGCCATATAATAAAATAGATCTTAGCAGCACTACTTGTGCTGGTGCAGATAAAAGCCTGTCAAGCATTTTCATTTCAAACTCTTTTTTCCAGGGGTTTATAATTCAACCATGTCAATTTGCTGTGGGCAAAAATTAGCATGCAAGGACTCCGGCTGAGAAGCAAGGGCTCTTTACACACTATTTGGAGGGTGGTTAGGGTGGAGATGCTTAGTGCTTGACACTCCCACCCCAATTCTCACTTTAACATACTCCTCACACCCTAGTCTACATTTATATTTTGGTTTTAAAAATTAAAACTAACACCACATTGTGCTTACATTGCTCTTCTCAGTCAAAGTGCAGTACAAGCAGTATTAATCCTCACAACACCCACAGATGTAAGTATTAGCACCCAATTTTACAGATAGGCATGGGAAGCAAGGCAGAGTTTGCTCAAGGGCACAAGAGGTTATTACTTGAAGAGCCAAGAACAAACTTCAGGAATTCCTGTCTTCCTGTCCTGTATTGAAACCACACTGATTTCTCTCTCTCTGGTAGGAGATTGTTCTCTAGCAGTTACCTTTTATAAATATTAAGGAAACCAATGTTTAACATGAGCCGGGACATTCCTCTCTAAAAATTTCCTGACATGTTACTGACAGATGACAATACTACTCAGAAATAGTGCATGTGCAATAATTATACATTTAAAAACTTGTAATATACGCCAGGCTTCTGCTGTAATAAATTCAATATACCAGTCAGTCATTCATATGGTAGACAATTGTCATTGCCTATTTTTTAAAATAAAAATCTAATTTACTAAACTTAAACCCATTCTCCTTTAAAAAAAAAATCTATATCTGATTGGCAAACCCCACATGCCTCAAACAGTTAGTAAACTTAAGTAGGTACAACTCCACTGAGGTCAGTGGAGACTTTATGGACAAAGAAGTCCATTTTCTCATCCAACCAGAATGCAATCCCCTGTTTATTATGTTTGATTTTACAGGCTTTTCTATTGTGCTGTATTATTGGAGCATCTGAGCAGCTTTATGGAATTTAGCCTCATAGCATCAGATAGAGGCTGGGAAGCATCATGATCTTCATTTTACAGATGGGGAGCAGACACTCAGTATAACAGGGTGGTCCATTCACCACACATATGGCACTTCCTCTTGGTCACTGGGTGGATTAGCTCTACAAGGTCAATGCCCCTTCCTGTGGTCACAACTCCATCACCCCCATCTTTTTCTCAAGTTTGCAACTTGTCTCTCATTCCAGGAACAACAGCATGCTCTCCATGACTCAGCCCTGCAGCCAGGTCAATCAGCATCACCCCTTTCTGGGGCTAGGCAAACTCTCTGAAGGAAAGTCTTCCCATTAATTGCCTCAGGTGCCACTCCCTCAGTGGCTGGTAAGGAAACCCAAGCCCCTCTTCTACTCCAGGTTCCAGTCCCAAGTCTTTCAAACCAAAAGTTCTGGGTTTTTCTTCTTGCAACCCTCATTGCTCCTTCCCTGAATTGTTTCCTGTCCTTCTAGTTCCCCCCTTTACTCTGGGCACTCAGCTCCCAATCCTACTCCTTTTCAGGGAGTGATTGTTGCTTTATTGCCAGCTTCCTGCCCAGCTGAGCCTACTTGCAATCAATGCCTGCTCCTGGCTCTTCCTCTACAGCTTGTGGAGTGAATAGGCCTACCCAGGCCACCTTAACTCTCTCCAATCCTGTGTCCTGCAGACACACTGAGAGAAATTAAATAGCTTGCTTAAAGTCACACAGATCTAAGGTACAAAGAGCAAGCCAGCCCTCTTGAGACCTAGTCCAAGTTTTAACCACAAGACCATTCTCCCCTCCACCAAACCTGGGGTGCAATTTTCCCCAAGATATCCACAAGAAAGACCCTTTTTCCATAAAGAGTGCCTTAAAAGTCTACAAAAGCCCCAAGCAAAAATAAGGGCCTGTACTTGTAAGTCCCTTTTCCAAATACAGGTCATGATGAAAATGTTAACTTTACTTTGGTATTGCATCATATCTCTATATATCAAACAAAGTTTTCCTGGGGACAACAGAGTGATGTCATCACATCACCAGTGTCACCCTACCCCCAGTCCCCAACCCATGATTTACTCTAGGGAGCTCCCTGGCCCCCCTCCTTGGTGCTCCGGGGAGACGCATGGCCTCCTCCTTCCTCAGTGACCTGGGAAGACATGCAGTCTCCTCCCTCCCTGGTGCTCCAGGGAGATGCTCATCCTCCTCCCTCCCCGGTGCTACATGTGCCCCTGCTGTGTATGGTGCTCCTGCACCCTCACTCTGCTCACCCAAGCCCTGGGGAGCAGTGAATCCCTGCCTGCTTTAGGTGCTCGGGGGGAGTTTTACATGTGTCTGCAGCAGGGTGGGCTCAGGGTATGAGCCCCCCACTCCTTCAAGCTGAGACCCCACATCTCCAGCCCCCTCACACACCACCCTGCTGATACCCCGCATCCCCACTCATACCCCCAAGCCAAGACCCCACACTCCCAACACTGACACCCTGTACCCCCCCACCCACTCTCTCCAACACCCTGCACCCCCCTGTATACCCGCCAAACCAAGACCCCGCACCTCCAGCCTGCTTCTGCACCCTTCCCCCTAGCCAGATACCTACTCTTAGCCTGTACCTGCCCCCTCCCCTCCCCTCCCCTCCCCTGATCTTTCACCCTCCCCCCTTAAGCCAGACACTTATCCCCAGCCCACTCCTGTACCCTGCCTCCTGGCCAGACACCTACCACCAGAGAGGGGGTGGTGGTAAGTGTAGGCCTCATCCCACTGGAGAGGGGGATTGGCAAGCATAGCAAGCAGGGGGACCAGCCCCCATTAGTACTTAAATCTACAAAAAAGAAAGTTGATATATTTCTCAGAGGGCTCGCCGTGTTAGTCAGTATATAAAGAGTCCTGTGATACCTTAAAAAACTAACACATTTATTTGGGCATAAGCTTTCGTGGCTAAAAACCACTTTGGCAGATGCATGTACCTGTTAGTCTTTACAGTGCCACAGAACTCCTTGTTGTTTCAACAAAATAGTGACATTTTAAAAAATGTTCAAAATATTTATTTTATGGTAGGGGACATTAGTTTGGGGAGCATAAAAACTACATTTGTAATTTTACAAGAACATTATCCCATGAGAATTTTCTGTTTCGATGGCGCTGTCATTTAAATATTATATATGCACATGCAAATTCCCAATATGAGGTGTGTATACACACACCCCTCATAATTCTGTCTTATGATGTAATTTTCATGTCATTTGTCCCTACATATAGTGTAGTCTTAATATATTAGTAATATCAAATAGTACTTCCCATAATCGCATTATATGAAGATATTGGATAAGCTTTAAAATATCAAAAACTATGAAGGGAGAATTAAAGATCTGAGACATCATCAAGAAAGCATGCAAATTCCCATTTGAGGTATACAATAATTGTGATGTCTTGGGGTTCATCCCAGACAAGTGAGGGGTTATGTCACTGTCAGCCCTGCAGCTTTGGGTGCCTTCAGTTCTATGCTGCTGTGGATCACAGCATTGACACCAACAGTTCGCATACAAGCATGTAGTCACAGCCCTGCTTCCAACAGCCTTAGCTACTTTTCCCAGAGCAACCCCAACATTCTCTTACTTCCAAGTTTCCAGAAAGCCCTCTGTGGTGACAATCTGCTAGGGGTCTCTAGAGTTCTAAGTCACTATGTTACCTCTCAGCCAGTGAGAGTTTTGCTATGGCTGAGCTGTGACAACTTCTGGACACACCAGCTTTTTTGCCTTGCCAGCAAACTCTTCAGGACTCTGCCAGTCCAAATGTTGCATGGCAGGTAATGGGCAGTGAGCGCAAGCTGCCAAATTCTCCACATCTCCCAGCAGTGTCCAGCCCTCTCTTGGAACACTCCTTTACAGAGGCAATACACGACAGCTCATTAATCTCACTGGGGTTTGACAAAGCACATTTATTTCAATCAAAGCACTGAAATGGTTTAGAGTGAAAATAAAATGAGTTTATTTAATAAGAGTACATGGGATTAAGTGATACTAAGCATACGGAATAAAGACAGAAAGTGTTAAAAAACAGGAAGTAAAAATATGCTTCTAAAGCTAATACGTTCAGCAAACTACAATCTTTGCCTAAGCAGGTTTCCCTCCTAATCTTAATTCCCAAAGATTTCAATTGTCTTGACTGAAGGATCCAATGTGCTGCAATTTGAAGTGCTCCAGCCCATTTAATCCCCACAATTGATATAATCACAAATAGGCTGATTCTTCTTATATCTCCCAAAGTTCATCAACCCAGTTATAAGAAGCCGGAAGGCTTCTGCTATTCTTCCTTTCCTGTTGACTTCCCATTCCCCTGATTTGTACATAAATGGAACTTCCATAATGTCTTGAATGTCAATTAAAGAAGTAAAATAGCTACCTTCCCTCCCATGCGGGAGAAAACTTGTTTCTTCCTATGTTGATCAAGGACTTTAAAGCATGATATCTACAAGGATTCATAATTCCTAATGTAGTGTTAATACATACATTTCACAATGATATTGGTCACTTGTGCGACAAAGGCTTTCAGAAAATATGCTACTTGCTATACTCTTACATTACAGTAATATTGTATGCAATCAGTTGATTCAATTGGTGATGATTTGAGGTTCAGGCTCCTGTTGTTCTAGCCCAGTAAACTTTTGAAAGGTATTTTTCTCAACTGTATCCAGAAATAACATTTCTCTCCCCTGGTAGCATGTAGACACCATGCTGTCTTCTTTCCTGCTTTTTATATGTAAGTGTGCCTTTGTTATCTCTGACTGACAAATGAGGCTAGTCAGACAAGTAAATACACATTCCCTTGTCTAAAGCACACTATCTTTTTGCATTGCTTACCAAACATATTTTAAGAACATAATTCTAGTACTTATATATAGTTTTGTACACACCCCAACCATACCTCATGCAAGACTACCAATGATAATGAGTTATTACCTTTATATAACATGCCACCTTTTGGGTTCATATTACAAAACCAGTGTATTAAACAAAGTGAATGTGTCAGGCCTGACACAGAAAAGTGACTTCTGTGTTCCTTAGCTATCTAG
The DNA here is from genome assembly GCA_032595735.1 of Pelochelys cantorii. Classification (NCBI taxonomy): domain Eukaryota; kingdom Metazoa; phylum Chordata; order Testudines; family Trionychidae; genus Pelochelys; species Pelochelys cantorii. The sequence continues at coordinate 24,209,889 of CM064326.1, forward strand.
TTCTTCTATTATCCACTACTTCTTCAAACCAATTTTCTGTCATATGAGAGGTGTATGTGCTTTTAATGTTTGTTACAGATTACCAAGTAAAATTTCCTTTTGCTACATAGCTTCCATTGAAGTTATACACAGATACAAAAAGCTAGTCCCTTTAAAGATTTTATATTATATCTTACATGCTCATAATTTGTGTGTAGTCACAACATTCTGTTCTGCAGTATTATGAACATACTGAAACATTTGGTACCAATTAGTTCATTTTAGCCAATGATCCAGGGACCCTGCACATGAGGTTTGGATAATCAGCCAGAAATGTGGGTCTTGTACAAGCCATTTGTCACAGTTGCCAGGCTAGGTCCACCTTTAACCTCCATGGTCACTACAGACACAGCCCCCTGAAGCTCTCAGGCCTCGGGCCTTATTTACCACCTGTTTCTTGGAGGGAGGTGGGTGGGAATCACATGATTCTCCCACTCTCACATCTGACGTATCCTAATTTCTTTTCTTTCTGGGAATGAAAACAGTAATCCACAGTGACCAGACAGCCATCTTAAAGGAAAGGTTTGTTTACTTAGAGCCAAACAGATCTCAAAATTATAGACCAGCCCATATGCACGCCTACTTTTCTGTAAGTCTTACTGTTCCTGAACGTGGGGAGTGTCCAACTTCTTCAGAGTCTTCCATTGAGCCTTTCTGGGTCAGCTAAACCCTTACAACACTCCGCCCCCCCCCTTTTCCTGTGTTGAGAGCAGTTGAAGGTCCTCTGGATCTCTAGGGTCTCAGCATGGCAAAACAGCTGTTTCTTCTGACTGGAGCCTAGTGTGTTATTGACCTGTAGCTGTATCCCTTCCCCTAGTGTTTGTTGGGAGGTTTGTTTATCTATAGCTTGTTCTTCCCACAGCCCCATCAATACAGTCATACAGGGAAGTTTTATTACCCAAAGTACAATAACTTCTCTTACTAATCAGATCACATACAATGTTCATAAAATTACTGCATCTCAGTATTCGTAAATTATTTATATGCATTCTCATAGCACCTAAGGATCCCAGACATGGACCAGGGCCTCATTGTGCTCAGTGCTGTACAAACATAAAACAAAGATAGCATACGGACAGGGAAAATTCAAGTGAACAATGTAACAATATTCTCACAATAGGCAGTGTCACATTCACCATATAATTAACTGAACTATTCAAACATTGATGGTTCATCTGAATTGAGTTGGTGATTTTATGACAATAAACTGCCGTGAATTTCAGACTTCTTGATTCTCCTTTGGTTCAAAATAGTGCAAGAGCAGCAGTTTGGCCTTGCTACTTCCACTGTTAAGTGGAAGAAGATCACATGGTCAACTTGCTTCAAGTTCTCAGAGGAAGCCTAGGGCAGAGACACAAAATCCAGGAGTACCCATGTCCCACTTAAGTGCCTTAACCACAAGACTATCCATTCTTTCGTGAAAGTTACAGGTGTAAATCCTCCACAATATAAACATAATGGACTGTGAACCTCAACAATAGGTTTAGTTATATTAAATAGAATGTTGCAGCATTTCTCATTTGGGCCCATAAATTAATCCTCTTCTCCCCCTCAACTGAACTTTTGCATTTGTGAAAGGTCTGGCTGCATGCCATGATTTTCTGAATTATTTAAAATTAAGGGAAATAAGAACAAAGTCAATCACTGTGAGAGATCACAGGAAGTCACTAACATTCTGCATCCCAAGAGAAACACGGAAGGGCAGTTGCCTGGGTAGGAAGTTTTAGGTAGGAAATTTAAATTTTAGCGATTCTCAACATAGAATACTCTGCTCCCATTGACTCAACAGAATTTGTGAGTGTTCAGCGCTTTTTCGGGGGAAAAGAAATCAGATTCCATTTGTTGAGACTGCCATTAAGTATACTGGCTATGACGGGAGACATATATAGGAATTTATTCACTAGATCAGACCTGTGGGCCAGCCACTTCAGTCTCTGAATTCTGATTGTGGACAGTACCAACTATCTTCAAAAGGAAGGTGCAGGAAGTCCCAAAGAAGACAAATATGGAATAAGCTTCCCATTGGAGATGTTTCTTCCTCATTCCCATCTATGTTAGTTTTTATCTTCTTCTTTCTTGCAAATTCTACTAGCTCCACTGCATTTATTTTTAAAAGGCATATGCAAACTTCTTACACTACAAAATCTTTGACATTTCTATCAAACACTTCTATAGTGCCTATTGCTGTGGCAGCTAGGAATTTGGTGAGGGAGTTGAAAAACAGAAATTAGTAAGAACAAAACCAAAAAGTCAGAACAAAATAAGTGGACCTCATTGTGCTCTGAAGCTCTCTACCAAGCAGCTGCCAAGGAGTGAATTCTGAAAGCAAAGGGGAAAAAAAAACATTTTTAGCTGAAAATGCTGCTGGCTACAGCATATTCAAACCTAAGATTCATCCTTATGATTCTGAGCCTCACAGCCAATTGTGTCTGCTATGATGGATTATGGTAAAAGATGGACCCTCAGGAAGCCACCTTCCAAACCATTTTGAATTTTCCCTGCCCCCAAGTAACCAGCAACAAAATTAGCTATAGCCAGAAGCAGAGCCTTGTGCACAGATGTGTGTTCTCAGTGGCCCATGCCACTCTGAGGTGGTGTTCAGCCTATCTAGAGATGTTAGGTTGACTTCAAAAGAGAATATTAAGTTATTGAGCATAGAAGTGACAGGAGTTTGAATTATTTTGAAGCAGGCAAGAGTGCCAACTCTAAGCATTCAGTTACCCTACATGTGAGGCCAATGGTGCTACTCTGGTGAATAGTACTATAGTCCAAATTTTTCTTCCTCATCAAGATTCCCCCCACTCCTCAGTTGACAAAAGGTCACCATTATTCATGATGTGGTATTGACTTGCATATGAGTTACAGTGGAGTACATAGGGATGCTTTAGAGTGGCTATTCTTTCCTTGTGAACATTCTCAAAAAGGTAGTGATTGGACATTGCTCTCCTCTCTGAAGGTGCTCTCATGTGGCACTTTACATCAGGGGTACTCAACACATGATCTGCAGCCCGTCTGTTTACAGCCCGTGGTGCAGTTTGAGTTTACGCAGGGCTCAACATGCAGCCCGCAGATAGGAGCCAAAACAAAAAAGTAGTTAATATAACGGTCTTCTGTTGATATGTGTTTTAGTAGTTAAATTCCTGGACTGTCATTGTTCATTAAAAGTGCTGTTGTAACCCACACACTTAGGCTACATCTACACTACAAGCCTCTTCCACAAGAGGAAATGCAAATGGAACGCTCATTTGCATACGTCACGCTCTTATTTGCATTACCTCCTCGGATTCCTTTTGTGCAAGAGGTTTTTGCGCAAAAAAGCTCTGTGTAGACAGTTCCTTTTTGCCCAAAAAAACCCTTTGTGTGGTTCACTGTCCCATGCAGTGGCACCTAGACCACAGCAAAAGATAAGAAAAAGAGATCTCTACAGCATGAGCTGAGAGGCAGCTGGCTTTTCGCTCAAAGAGTCGAGGCTCCTATATTAAGCTTCAAAGGCCCCAGGTTCAAATCCGCCTGGTGGCGGTTACATTGTCATATGGGTGGAAATTGGGTAAATAATGCATTTTATTAATATCAGCAGAACTGACTTAAATGGGGCCTGTGTGTTGTGTCATCTTGCCTTAATCTTTGTATTCATGCAGTCAGTGTGAAAGAAGCTATTTGCATATATATTTGCATGTATATGCAACCACACTTAAGTTGCGGCCCTCAGCATGTGCTGTGAGTACCATTGGGGCCCCTGGGCCTTCCTAAGTTGAATAGCCCTGCTCTACAGGGTTCTATCTGGTTTTTTGTCTTATTTACATGTGCCCAGAATAGTGAGAAGAGATTGCCTGCTGCATTTTCTGTATGTCATTAACACATAGTTTTACACCTACATTTCACCTGACCCAGCCAAAAAAAGGAGTCAGATTTTTATTTTATCTCTGGCCAAGACTAGCTCATGGTTGAGAGCCAGCTGGTTCAGCTCATTCCAGACAAGATTGAAGTGATGTTAGATGGCTGGGGAAAATAAGAAGATATTATGGCATGAGTTATATCTGTCTCTTTGTTTCTGCCATTTGCTGGTCACTGGTTCATAATCTGGGGGTCTGGTGGAACAGCTACTAGAAGAACAGGTAACAAAAAGTACCAGCCAGATCAGCTTTTTACTATTTCTGTACAGCTCTTGGGTGAAGAACTTGCAATTGTCAGCCATGCTTTGCTCACCTCAAGATTAGATACTGCAATGTAAACTACATGACACTACACCTTAAAACTGCCCAAGAACTAAAGCAAGCACACACAAAAACCCACAAACCAAACCAAAAAAACAAACAAAAAACCAAACACACACCAACACTATCCACCCACATGGCTGCCCATTTTGTCCACACCAATATTAAATCAGTGTGCCATGATTAACATTGGCTTCCCCTGGGTTTCCCACTGAAAGCTGAGGTGTTGGGTTGGCTTAGGACCTGAATAATTGTTTCTGCTTATATTATACTGCTATGGTTTAGATCAGCAAAGGCACTCAGGCTAGAGTCCTATAAGTACAACAAGAGGGCTGCTGGCTGGGGGTTCTTCTGTGGGCCCCATGACTTTCAGGGTGTACCATAAAGTTCATCTTTTCTCTGAAGGCATTTGAGAGTGGGAGGGAACTGTTCACCAGATAAGGGCATTTTTGAGTGTTTGTACTTCCTGGCTCACTTTATCTTGAACAGTACCACTTAGAAGGGGAGTTATGCTAGGCGATAGGTATTTCTCTTTTTACATTTCTATAATTAAAATAGCACTACAGTCTGAACCCAATTGCCACTAGCTAATAAAATGCAACAATACCTGATAGCAAGAAGCAGAGCCAGTTGAGCCTATTTGGGTTTATGACCCAAGTTTAGCTTTCATGGATGCTACACTAGAAAGAAAACTCTTTGCCTTTAGCACTGATACTACATAAAAATGCACAAATCCTCTACGACACAGCTGATCATACTCAGTCTCCTGCCACAGGCAATCCTGCTTTCTCCCCTACATCTTGTTGCCAAGCAGTATTTTTAAAACCATGCTGACCTAACAAAGTTGATATGTGGAAGCAGGCATCCAGGTACTACTCTGTCTATTATGTGCTAGGCATAATAATTGTGTTCCACTTCACTCATTCTGTTGATAATCTATAACTAGACAGTAGACTCCCTCAGAGCATTCTGGAATCTAATATGATCTAGCTGTCTCCAATGGTGGACCATAGAAGTATTCTCACACCACCCCATTTCCAGTCAAAACTCAAAATCAAAATTGAAACGTTCACAAGAAAGAACTGACTCATGCCAGATACTTCCAGGACATTCCACAATCAAACCCTTATTCAATTAATAAGAGTAAGTCTTAAATACCCATGATTAGAACACTCGAGTTAACCAGCTTGAAGTACTGGCAATAAACAAAATTGTTTCTATTAAGTGAACCCTGCAACTTCAGATTCTTCTCTAAATTTGTTACTCCACTACACTAAATGTAAATATACTAGTATGGTGGGGTTATACTAGCAACCTCCTAATCAGGAAGAGGATATTGAGTGCATAATGTTGTGGGAAATCAAAGGCCTCATTTGAGTTGGATTTGACAACTAATGTACTTAAGGCTAGACACATATGTAAGTCTTTGAACTAAACTGGCCTATTGTCCCATCAGGCCAGACAGAGAAGGAATTTCTTGACAACTTCAATAACTGTCTTTAAACAGCTACTTGTACAACATACAGCAGGAGAGGTTATTCTCATTTTAACCCTAAAAAACACAGGACTTTTTTTCATGAGGCAAGTAAAGTTATGATCTTGTACTCCAAAAAACCCAACTAAAACTTGTGACAGGGGTTCTGAGTTTAGTGGCACTCTGGAGCAGCAAACTGGCAATCCTCTAATGGCCTTGTTTCAATTAAAATGTGTTTATTAAAAATGAAAATAAGTAATATAATGCCCTGTCACTAAATTTGAGATCACCTTCAGTTTTGCAGTGTTCTTACATTTTCAGTTCAAGTTCCTATGACAATAAACAAGAAGAACAGAGAAGCTGTTCAGATGAAGCTAGAGATTTTGGAATTTAAAGAAAGTTGAGGCTTTCACACCTTTGGAGGAGCAAGAATTTGGGATTAACTGGACATTTCTACTTAAATGAGCACTGTTGAAAAAAGAAATGCACACTCTATAGCTGGGCCCAACTGCTCCCCCAGAGATCTGCAACTAACAAATTTGCATGGGCATGGAAGGAGCAGGGAGATGTTTCTGCCATCTACAACTGTGCTATTGCCAGACACAAATTAGCCCTAAATAAAAAAGAAAGCAGGATTCCTCAAAATTCCCGTCTCTTTGCTAGTGGGAGACCCACATGCATTTTTTTCTATTATTTCCAATATATTTTCTTACAAGGTACATGGGAAAAGGGAACCAGGAAAACATCACCTGTGTATAAGAGTCAAGAGATATAATTGAAATGATTGCACAGAAGCATCTCAAACAGAAATAATTTCCAGCACTCCACATAAGAAAAAAATTAACAGATGCTAAGAGGCCTGAGGTAATAGTACATCGACATTAAACTACTTATTAATGACCCCAGTTCTGCAAGATACTGAAGCCTATACTTAAACAGGACTTACGCAATTACGCATGCATTGACTTCAAATGGAATTTAGGCATATGCTTCAGTGCTTTATTGAATTTAGGCTTAAGACGTATACTCTTATAGGATAACCATCATTTGAACTGTAGAGGAATTAGGATCCTGTGGTAAGGGTGTTACGCTAGGATTCTGGAGACACAGATAAGTTAATGGAGGAGATGGTATGATTGGACTGGCTACATGCCTTTGTCGGTAATCTCCAAGAGCCAGAGATGGGGCAATAGGGGTACGTCTACACTGTGGTGCTATTTCAGGATACTTCTGGTATCCCAAAATAGCTATTCCATGTCTTGACAGTGCGTCCAGTATTTTGAAATATCTTTCGAAATAACGGGCGCACTACTCCAACGCCCCGTAAGCATCGTTCCATGAGGATTAAGGGACATTTCGGAATAGCAGTTTATTTCAAAATTTGGCAATGCATAGACTTGGGGTATAGCTAGGCCACTGAGCATGCGTTCTCAAAACCTACCAGCATCTCCAGAAAACTCCCCCTGGTTATCCTGTTAGGAATTAGCAAATTATAAAAATCACTGTGTCAGGGATAATGAGAAATGGGGAATGATGGGGCAGACCCAAAATTTCCTTTCTTAAATCCATATTCCTCAGGTGGGTAACTTTGTGTAAAGGGACTGTTGGCCCTCGACTAAAACTTAGTGGGGGTTTGGTTGACTAATCTTTCTTTTGGTACTGGGGGAAAGGGCCAATGGAAATATCAAGGAGACAGTCTACAGTGGCAATGAGGAGAAGCTAATGCTCCAGGTCAGCCTGACTGACAAAACAGGCAGATTAATGAGAGTCAAGAGGCTAGTGGTCCCATCCTCCAGGTAAATTGGGGCTGCCTGGGCCAGAGTCAAGGTTGCCAATTGTGGATGCACATATTCCTGGAGATTTCATCATAAGACACAATCTTTAATTAAAGATTAATATTTCATTCCTGGAGGCTCCATGGCAATCCTGGAGGAGAGAAGTGCTGAGCAAAGGAGAGAGCCACAGCAGGCAGAGGAGCCAGAGAACCACCCAAGGAGCTATGCTCGAGGCAGCACTGAGGCAGAGTGGAGCTGAAGCTGAGGCAGTCCAGAGTTGGATGAGGTGAGCCAATGGGTAGGGTTGCCAGGCGTCTCATTTTTTATTGAAATACCCTATCAAAAAGAGACCCTGGTGGCTCCAGTCAGCACTGCTGACCAGGCCACCAAAAGTCTGGCTGGCCACAGTGACAGCTCTGGGCAGCTCCCAGACACCAATCCAAGAACCTTCTCTACAGTTCCCATGGCTGCAAACCATGGCCAATGTGGGCGGATGAGGCCGCACATTGTGCCTCCTGGCCACTCCTGTTCCTAGGAGCAGGAGGGCCATGTTATCACTTCGAGGAGCTGCCTGAGGTAAGTGCTGCCCAGAGACTGCACCCCAACCTTTGCCCCATTCCAGGGCCCCCTCCTGCACCCTAAACTCCAGCCCTGAGCTTGTACCCCTCCCAAACTCAAACCCTTTGCCCCAGCCTGGGATCCTCCCCCCCCCCCCACACACACACACTCCAAAACTCTGTTCTATCCCTCAGTCCAGCACTTCTTTCTGCATCCCAACCCCCTAAACTCCAGACCCGCCCCAGAGCTCACAACAGCAGCCGGAGTCCTCACCCCCCCAAACACACACATCCACCCAAGCATCCAGCCCCAGTCTGGTAAAATGAGTGAGCAAGGGTGGAGAAACGCAAATATTGGAGGAAGGGGTGATTGAACAGTGGTGTAGCCAGCCTACTTACATTAGGTCACAAAGTTATAAACAGAGAGTGTGAGGAACATTCCAGTTTTAAATCTTGCATGGTCTTTCAGAGAAGAGTTTGTCTCTATATATTTGCTATACTGTGATTTGCTGTCTGGCTTGCTTATTTTACAGCATGGAAATACTTCTCTGAACTTTGAATTCCTTCTTGAGAGAACAGTATATATTGGAGTACTTTCTTTTTTAGGGTAGTGAGATAGGGGAAAATTTTTTTTCCCCACTATTCATATACAACTTGAGTCAGGGATTTTAACTTTTGTTGTAAATTGTTTCATCATGTGGTCATCAGAGGAGGGAGAGACACAGGGGCATATGGGGTCACGTGCCTTCACACCATGGGTCGGAGGGGCAAAGATGCGAGCATTAGCTGGTGTGGGGATTAGCCGAGGGGCCCAGCCCTCACACTCTGGCCACCTACAACTCACCAATAGCAGAAAAGGAAGTGCAGCAACATAGCCCCAGCTCATTCCACACTCCTGGCCACCTTGTTCATGGGAGGGGCGGGACCCCCTCTCCTGCACCCATGCACTAGTAGAAAGCAGAGCCATGCAGCCAGGGAGCAGAGTGAGCAGGGGCCATATTGCTCTCCTTCCCCAGCTGCTATTGGGCAGTGCGGAGGGCTAGAGCTTTGCTATTTACCTAAGCCACCTCAGTTGGGGGAAGAGGTGGGCAGGAGTGGAGCAAGGGCAGAGAAGGGTTATCCCAGCCCTTCTTCAGACTTGGAGTTGGGATCATGGAGACATGCCTGCCCCTGGGTTCTCTCTCACCAGTCACCCGCATCACTAATGCTAGACTCTTATGGTGCATTCAATCAGCAGTAGCTCCATAAGTGGACACTTTTGGTAAAGTCAGGTGAGTTGGGAATGGGGAGGAGCAGCTCTGGTTTAAGGCAAAAAGAGCTAGGTGAGTCTTTTCTCATGGACAGGAGTTAGGAGAAGTTTGGGATGCAGGAGATTGGAGTGTAAGAGGGGGGCTCAGGCCTGGGGGTAAGGGGTGCAGAGTGCGGGATGGGACTCTAGGCTGTCTCTTTTAATCCTGATATAATTAGATCTAGGAGATAATGCAAGCCAGCAACTTGAGCAACATGTGACAAAACTTCTAGCCCTACGCTTAAGCGTTGATGTGGTATGTCTACTCTATGCCTAGTTTCAGTCAAGAAACTGACCTGATCTAATAGAAATTCTCACATCTGATTACTATGTTCATGTTTTATCATGCAGCCCAATGAGCTAGGCAGAGGGTTATTTTAAGTACAGTGAAGCAGGAATAGCTGACTTATTAAACATTTTGAATAGTTGAATTATTTTGTATGAACCACCATTTAAAGGGTAAAGGATGTCCACAGAACAGCAAAATGGTCTACTTTCATCCACTGCTGATTTTACGGGGTCTTTGCTGTGATATAGAATGACAGAGTTAGAAGAAACCTCAGGTGGTCATCAAGTGCAATCCTCTGCTAAAAGATATCACTGGTTCTGCTTTTTGTATGTCAAATACTGTATTAGTAACAATGTCAATTAAGTACAATCTAACTTGTCTAGGATGACTTCACCACAAGTCATTACACTTAAGTATCATTCTTAGAAGGGTCATCATCCTCTTCTCTCTCTCCTTCCAAGTTATTTCATTCATGATGTGGTTTCATAAAGTAAAAACACCACCCTCTGATGAACTTAATGAGCCCTCAGCTCTAAACAAACAACATCAAATTTATTAATTTCATTCTTCTGCTTCATAACAGGAGCTGAAAATCATGAAAGAGCTTAAGTGCATGAAAGAACATCCTTTGAAAATCATGCTTATGGGCAGGAATACAAATTGGATACTGGTCCCTAGGTTGCTGGCCTACCTTATTAGATTGGTGGCTTACACTTAATTTCCCCTGATTAATAATTTACCTTTATTAATTATAATTTAACTCACAATCACGTCTGATGTTAAAAATGAAAAAGAAACATTAATTGCTTTGATGAAGAAATTTGAAGAAGCTTATAGGTTGTTAAACTGTCAACGCTGTTCACATCAATAGTGGCATCATGACACAGCAGTTAAAATTAGAGCACTTGGTCTTTTCCGCTTTTTCCAGGCTTTGTCTGGAACAAGAACAGGGTGACCATGGTTTTCCATGCTGGGCAACAAACTTATGTACCTAGAAAACATGTATGGAGGTAGAAAAGTAGACCCATCAACACCTGTAAATGGTTAAATTAAAAAAGAAATATATACACTATGCTTCATACAGCATCCTTAATCTTGATGTAATCTAGACATCATTAACCTTTAGTTTACATTTAGAAATACTAGGTTATCTATATTATGACAATATTCTGTGGAGATCTACCTAGTTTTTCAGTACATTTTTGGGTATTTCATGATAATGCCAAAGTAACATGTTCCTTTTCTAAATGAGATTTGTTGAACTGGCATATTTCAATGGACACAACCATTTATGAGAATTGAAAAAAAAAAAAATCCATGCAGGTGTAATCATCCTTGAATTGTGATCTGAACTCTCTTTAGCAGCACTGAGTAGTTATTTGAACACTCTACTTTTTAAATAAACAAACAACAGTTTTAACACTCTTTGCTTATTTATTAAAACACAGACAGCTATGCATAGAAACTGGCAAAAAATTCTACACCCTTTACAATTTTCATGGTGGATGCTCCAATGATCCAAGAACCAAAACTTATTTTTCAAAGCTAACAAGTTATGTTAACCATACATCTCTATTACATTATTTTTAAATAAAAGAATCATGAGGAAAAATTGGTTCAAGATGTAAAAATCTAATTTTCTCTATTAAGCAAAAAATTAAACACCTTTTTTGAAAAATTAAAAGGTAGGATCCCTTTTTAAAGCCCAAAATGAACTTCTTTGGATTACTACGCCACCTTTTGATTGAATTTGTCTCAAATGTAATCGACTATCCTTCCTCAAAAAGAAAATATTTAATACATATTTGTCATCTCCTACAGACTTGTAAAGGTTTTATGGGCTTACTTTATTATACAGAAATGCAGAGCTGCATATTTCATCATTTCTATCTCATTACTAGCATCATTGCCAATATCAGTGAAAATAGTAGATACATTTCAGGTTCAGGATTTCAGAATTACAGGTATTCATTTCAAAAGCAATGAAGCTAGGTAAGTGAGACTAATGATTTGTGTTAGCCAACTATATAACAAAGTCTAAAACAAATTCTCTGGTCCAGTTGATTCTCCCATGTAAATCTGTACTTGTACTATTACAGAAATAAAGGAAACTTCTGATTATTCCAGATTTCCTATAACATCTGAAATGTATTAGGACTGTAAGCCCTACCATATAGCCAACATATTCCAATTTACTCTGAATCTTATATATCCCCCTGTTCAGTCATTAAATAAAAAAAGCACAGATAATCAAATGAGTTACAGCATGCATTTAAATACATTAACCGTGTCCTACCTTGCATCCAAACATCAACGATAAAGTGTTGTTGGTGCATGCAACTTTGCAGTGGCAAATCATTGGTGTAAAGCAGTCAGGATTTTTAACAATAGGACACATTCCTTTAGTGCTGCAGTAGTAGCAGCCCTCTGAAGGATAAAAACAAGTAGCTGATACGGCACATGGAGTGGCAACATATGCTGCTCAACAGCTATCTTTTCTCTTGCTAGTCAGAAGCAGCCTGCTTGAATCTCTACCTGTGTCCCATTCAGCCATCCCCTTCTTTGTTGATGAATCAATGATGCAGCATTGATCATGAATCTCAGGGTTTCCCTTCCACTGGGAAATTAGTTTTTACATTGAAAGGAAAAAAATGGAAATGAGGGGGAATAGCAGGTGTGGCAGTATTAGCATGTAAAAGGATATAAACGCCTACTCATAACAATCACATAAGATTGTCATGCTAGCTCAAGTGGGCTGAAATTATTCCATCGGAAGAAAAATACTGCAGCTCCTGATTTGGTAAAAAGCCAGTGAGTTGCAGCAATACATAGTCATTGTGGGGAGGGGAAAAACACAAACCAAAAAAACCTACTTATCTAACAAGACAGATTCTTCAGCCTTTATCAATATGCATTCCAGTAAGATTTCCCTTTCCACCAACCACCACAAAAAGAATCTATTGAATTGCAATTCCATAGAAGATATGACCTTTTCTTTCTCCAAAAAGAGGAATCTTAGCATGAAACAAACTGTACTCAAAGCTGAACATCTCAGCTGCTGGAGTTTGCAATGAGAGAAAATGCTGTTACAAGTAGCATTTACCCAATCCTCGCCTGCCACATGGGAGCTTTCTCCAGGCACAAATTTGCAAATAGACAGTCTGATGGATTGCAGGAGACGTGGAAAAAAATTCACGAAGCTACATGGGAAAGGAACCAGTTTGAAGCTTTAAAAAAAAAAACCAAAACACCTCTTTAAACTCTGTTTGAAGTACTATACTTACAGAAGAGGCAGCTATAATTCACTAATGTGCCCTTTAAATATATTCTACACATTAGCCTCCAATTTGTCAGGAATTTAACCATTACAGGAATTTTGGGGAACTATAATATTCTGGCTGCCATAACAGTGGTTATTTTTCCTCAGTTTCAGTAGTAACAGATACAAGTGTATAATGAAGCATGTGGATGGTTAATCAGGTAACTGTAATTTTTGAATTGTGAGTTAACAGTTAAATGAGTAACACTACAAATACAAAAAGCACAAAGGAGAAAAAAGAGGAAAGGCAATTTAAACACTTTCACAGCTGGCAGTGAAATAATCCCAGCAGTTGTTAAAATAGTGACTTGACCTTATCATTTGTAACTCACGAGGCTCTGCTCAAACTATGAGCTCTTTCTGATTAAATGAGAGCAGTTTGTCTCCGTGACAATTGTCAGCGCATTCTGAAGAGATGATTGGAATATTTCCGCAAGGGACCAAAGCTAAAGTGAGCACAAGATTTGCTGCACAGCAGACTATACAGACACTTATAGCAAATTAAAATACAAATATGGATGTGTTTCAAATAATTCTTAGAGTAAATATTAGATAATTTTTAACTAGATTATATTTAAAGTCTATACATTGTGGTCTCCAGTCAGGACACAGATAAAGGAAGTTATACAATAACTAAACATAAATACATACAAAACTGGATCTTTCCAATGTAAATTTACCCCCTCTTTCCAATATCTTAAAGAATAGGTGCAGATTTTTGATAGCTAAGAGCCCAGTTACATGCTTAAACCACTACCATCAACTGGGACACCAACAGTTATTCTTACCAGTGAAAGCAGCTAATAGGAGGCCTTTCTGAAACTTTAGCACAACTAACAACAGACCAGGAAGAGAGAGTGAAGTGAGAGTAACTGAGTAGTAAATGTAAATGACCCTGTGCCCCCCTGACTTACTTCTCCAAAGCTCTTGGTTTTGCAAAATGGAAATCTGGTAATAGTTAACTGTTGCTATAAAGCTGGTTAACTGATGGGAAGTTCTCATGCCTGACTGGCAGAACATTCTCTTCCCTTAGGCTAGCAATCTTCAGCCTTAACTTAGCTTGCTCAACAAAAAGAAAAACCAAACGAACCGAAGAGCAGAAACTGAAATACTAACAAATTGGATCTAAAGAGGTAGAAATCTGAACTCAGGGCAACCTGAACACTTGGATACCTCTTCAGTTTCCCTGAAGACACAAGGCTGGCCACTGAACATCTACAGTTAACCACTTGAGATCTCCTCAAGACCCTAGCCAAGTAGGGTGTAGATGCGTGTAAGTGCTGGAGACAAAGTAAAAATCTTTGCACGAAAGCACTTGTTTGCCTGCTTGCATCAACTATCGACTGGATGGATGTGTCCCCAGGATTCATTTTTTGACACTGCCTCACAAAAAGTAAAGTTACCTAGAGCTTTGGGTTCAGCAAAGCCTTGGGTAGCAAAAGGATTTAGTGTCTTAATATGAATTTTGTTTAATACCCTAGATCGCTAACCTCTTTTTAGACTTTCACACAGAGAAATCATGATTTTATACAGTAATTTTACATTTATTAGCTCTGATTCCTTAAAGATAGAACTGAGGAATCTTCCATACAAGGAATCTAGATAATACAGTAGTGTGTATTAAAGTGCTTATATACAAAATTGATCAGAGAAACTATATTATGCAGCAGCATCAATTGCTCCATAGTTAAAGTTACATCCCTGTTCCCACGGCAAGCCCTAAGTTTTGAGGGATTTTCTTGCAAATGACAGATTCTAAAAGTTGACTGTCCTCAATTCACTCTGCCCATGGTTTGATTCCAAACAGCCTTGAAGTGTGTTATATATGCTATATCAGATCACATGGGAGCTTATTAGAAAGATGCTATTTGATCAATAGCCCATGCTCTGTGTAACTTGTTATTCCAAAGTAAGAGAAAAGCAGGACTTTTCCAATTTGTCCTGAAGGTTAGCATTCAAAATATTGCTTAGCCATATTTACAATACGTGTTATGACAAATGCTCATAAAAATATCTGAACCTTTGATCTGTTTATTCCCAGCCTGGCTGTCTCATTATTAAAACAGATTTTCTTTCAAGTCCTGTCTCTCTCATCACCAGCACCAGCGTAAATTTAGAAAAGTGTGGTTTCCATGACAATACATTCCATAGTTACAGCTAGCAGCCACTATCATTAAAAAAGAAAAAAAAATGAATCACACTGTTACCTGAAGGTGTGAGCACACTGCATTACTGGTCTGATAAGCACTAAGCTGGCAATATTTTACGAAGAGACACTACTACAGAATTTCAGAAAATTATGCATTTGTTTTAACAGTTCTAATTTAAATGATCCACAATGTTCTTAATTCTTCCCAATAGTTATTTCCCTTTTGGAAAGAACACATTGCAGCTGCATCATTAGGTATTTTAAACATGACATCTCCATTTAAAATGGACTCACAATTGCGCAAACAAGATCTTCAATTAATTTGCACAGAACCTAGTTAAAAATTGCCTGCATTTAATTTCAAATCAGAAGAGGTGGGTAGATGAAGCAAAAAGCCATGTATTATACTTTTGGGGGAATTCTGGATCTGCTTGCTTAGGTCTGCAGTTCCAGGAGAGAGGACACTCTGATTTGCTCAACCTCCAACCCTGTTTAATGTTTCTCATTCTAAAAATGTAACAGACTTTCAACCATAACAGATTTCATGTGTGATTTTATTTAATGTTAAGATGTTTCAAATAGTGATCCACAATACAAGAAATATTGCCCTCCACTCACTCTAATTACTGCTTTATCTAAAAACAAAAACCACTTTTTAAAATCTGCTGCATGGTCATTTAGGAAAGTCAGAGAAATATCTCCTAGCCTAACTAGGAGAAGGTTCATTCTAGTGGCAAATTGGAATAATAATTCACATCACAAATGGCCAAGAAATTTATTTCAATTAGGATTAGGTGACAACCACCCACAGCAAGTTGCCATACAGACATGATTACCCCAAAATCCTCCTCTACTTTTGCTCTGATTGAAATTCCTTTTGCAGAAATTAGCAATTTACTTCTGTTTCACTGATGGGTACTACAGAGAGTTAGATTGCAGGACCAAAGCATCTTGGGAAAAAAAAAATACACACCTGTTTACTTTTTGAAAAGATTAATAGAGAATATATATTGCAGATGTTACCATACAACTAATAAATTCCCCTGTATGCAATCTACAACCCTCCTGCCCCCCCAAAAAAAGATTAGCAATTAAGTGCACTGAACCAACCTACTTGCAACTTCTGTCACAATGATGTGCAGCTCTCTGATTTGCTATTAACAGTCTCAGCTAAGCAGGATGTACAGCAGCTCTTGGATTGCTGACTAAGCATCCAATGCCATTGTCTGAGCTTCCTCCCCAAGAGAGCCAGTCTCCTACTCTTAGGATTAACCCAAAATATTATTTGTGGAGGTGAAGGGAGTCCCCGCTTCATGCTCCAAGCCTGTACACCACTGTGCTAGTAGCTAGGGATTACTGGAGACAGCTAACAGAGATTCTCCTTTATCAATTATAGCTTTTACAACAAGATTCTTTGCCTCATGCTGTACACGTGCGATAGTGCCTATAATTTATGCAGATACTGCCATGGAGTTGCATACCTCTTTTCTCCACTAAGTTTTTTTTAATTCAGAGTTTCTTCTTGCCTCTTCCATTTTCAGAGCATTCCTTTCTAAGTCACCATTTGCTGTTATTCTGTTCATTGTCAGATCCAGAAGTGACAGAAGGCAAGGACAAAATGTTCACTTTAGCAATGCAGAAAGTGGGGTGTATATTAAGCATCAGTTCCAGTATTACTGGAAAAGATCAGCAGACAGAAAGATGATCTCAGTACCCTTTAAGTCAAGAGGACAACAAAAACCCCCATGCATTGACAAAATATTTGGGTCAGCCAACTAAGAAATCAGAGAAAATGTCACTTTCTTCTAATGCTCAATCAGGAATGTTATTGGAATGAACAAAAAAAAAAAAAATCGCTTTACCCACAAATATCAAAGGGGTAACTGTGTTAATCTGAATCTGCATAAACAACGAGAAGTCCTGTGGCACCTTATAGACTAAGGGTATGTCTACACTGCAAAGTTAATTTGAAATAACAGCCGTTATTTTGAATTAACTTAATAGCGTCTATACGTGCAAACTGCTATTTCAAAATTAATTCGAAATAGCGGAGCGCTTAATTCGAACTTGGTAAACCTCATTCTACAAGGAGTAATGCCAAATTCGAAATAGCTATCTTGAATTAAGTGCTGTGTAGACACTTAATTCGAAATAGGGGGCCACCAGCCCTTCCCAGGGAGCCCTGGTGACCACTTTGGGCACAACCAGGAAAACTTACTCTCCTCTCCCCCAGCCCTGGAGCCATTATAGCTGCCTGTGCCAGCTCCAAACCTGCCAGCCCAGAGCCAGCAGTGGCCACTGGGGCCCCTGACCCAGTGGCCCCAAAACATGAGCCAGCAAGCAAGCAAAACATGAGGAGGGCTTCAAACTACGTTTGACGGGGACAGGTGAGCAAAGCCCACAGGAAAGTGGAGAACATGGAGACCTGGGAGATGGGTTGGAAATGGGAGGGAGCATGGGCTATAATGGCAGAGAGAAAGGAGGGTCAGGGCAAAACTGGGAGGCAAGGTCAAATCAGTATCTTAGATGCCTATATACAAATGCAAGAAGTATGGGAAATAAGCAGAAAGAACTGGAAGTGCTAATAAATAAGTACAATTATGACATTGTTGGCATCACAGAAACTTGGTGGGATAATACACATGATTGGAATGTTTGTATGAAAAGGTACAGCTTGCTCAGGAAGGATAGACAGGGGAAAAAAAGGGAAGAGGTGTTGCCTTATATATTAAAAATGAACACACTTGGAGTGAGGTGGAGATGGACATAGGCAGGGCTCGACAAATTCTGGAAAACCCTACTCGCCGGACAAAAAAGGGACTCGCCACCCTCCCCCCCAAAAAGTGTTTTTTTAATAGCATAAATTCCTAATAAGAATAAGAACAGTAATTACTAATAAGTTATTAATAAATATCTTATAAACCTCTACCTTTTCCCTCTGCTGCCATGTCTCCTCCCCTTGCTCCATCATCTCCCCTGGTGCCTGCTGCCCCCCAACCCCTCACCCTCCCCTGCTGTCCTGACTCCGCCCTTCTCACTGCCCTCAGCCTTCCTGAGACCTGCCCCCCTCCACCAGCCCTTCTCTCCCCCCTGTGCCCACTCCTCCAGTAGCCCCACTTTGATCATGTGAGCTACCCCTCCTCATCCCCTCTCCTAACACCTCCCTCTACACACCTGTCCTGCCTCTCTCTTCTGGTGCTGGTCCCTCCCCTGCAGGTATCTGCCCTTCTGCTTCACCCCCAAAATCCCTTGGCACCTGCAGCCTCCTGGTGCCTTCCCCCTTCCCTCACTGCCCCTGCTCCCTTTTTCCCTGATGCCCACCCCCTCACCACCCTCTGCCCCCGTTCCCCTCATGCCCCTGTGCCCTCACACATGACTTGCTCCATCCCCACCTTCCTCATGCCCACTTCTTCTTTCTAGCCTTCTCCCAGCACCTCCCCCTTCAGCCCCCAGTGCCCTTACTCCTCTCCCAGCATCATCCTGTCTCCCCTCCTGCCCTTTACCTCATTGTCTGCACTTGGCCCCCTGGCATTTGTCTCTCCTGCACCCCTGTCCCTTGGTGCCTTCCCCTTCCTTCTTCTTCTTCTGAACTCCTCCCCTCCCCTCCCCTCCCCTCAGCACAAGCCCCTTTCCCATATTTTTCCCCTCCCCTCCCCACACTCCAGTCCAGCCCAGCCCAGCCCCTTCCCCTCCCCCAGGGCCAGCTCTAGGTTTTTTGCTGCCCCAAGCAAAACATTTTTGGCCGCCCCCCCACTTTTTTGTTGTCTTTTACACGTTTGCATTTTGCAATGGATTTTTTTTTTGTGTTTGTCTTCATTTTTGTCCCGGCATTTTAGCCCTATAAATAGGAAATAGCATTTTCATTTGTTTTTTTCCATAAAGGCAAAGGCGCTTCAAGTGAACTCCCCCTTTCACTCGCTGCTGGATCACACCAGCCTTTTCCCTGCCCTGTCCACCCCCTCCCTATGGACAAGCACCCCATCACTCCCCCCACACAGGAAACAGGGTGCAGGGACAGCACAGAGCCAGAGGGGTGCAGGGAACGGGGGGGGGGGGGGGGGTACAAGGGTGGCACGGGGAACGGGAGGCACAGAGCCAGAGGGGTGCGGGGTGCAGTGGAGGTACGGGGAATGGGACGTGGGGAATGGGAGGGGCAGAGGGATCGGGGTCTAGGGGCAGTGCAGGGAATGGACAGCACAGAGCTGGGGGGGGGGGGAAGACAGGGATCGGAGGGGAGCAGGGTGCAAGGGCGGCACAGAGCCAGAGAGTCGCAGGGAAGAGGGAGAGCAGGGGATCCAGGGTACAGGAGAGCAGGGGCGTCATGGGAAACGGGCGGCAGAGACAAAGGGGTGCGGGGCGGGTGCAGCAAGCCGGGTGGTCGGCCGGGAGTGGTCTCTCACCAGCGAGGAGGTTGGGGCCATGGCAGGACTGGAGCTGGCGGGGCAGGGCCTGGCTGCACTGCAGCCACCTCCCGGGGCCATGCAGCCAGAGCCTAGCTGCCGCAGCCCTTTAAAATCAGCGGGGCCATATCACGCCAGCGTCCTGGTGTCTGCCAGCATCCCGCCCTCTGGCTCGTGCCCCACCTCCTCACGCTGGAGCTGCACACAGGCAGCCCGGCGCAGAAAATCACTTCCCAGTAGCGCTCCGCTCCTCCGCCAGGCCGGCAGATCGGATGGGGCCGCACCGCCCGTAGTGCAGGCTTTGGCCAGCCCCTGCACTCGCCAGCTGATAAAAATCTACTCGCCACGGGCAAGTGGGCGAGTGCATTTGTCGAGCCCTGGACATAGGAGACGGAAGTGTTTAGAGTGTCTGGGTTAGGCTAAAAGAGATTAAAAAACAAGGGTGATGTCATGCTAGGAGTCTACTACAGGCCACCTACCCAGGTGGAAGAAATGGATGAGGCTTTTTTTAAACAACTAACAAAATCATCCAAAGCCCAAGATTTGGTGGTGATGGGGGACTTCAACTATCCAGATATATGTTGAGAAAAATAACACTGCAGGGTGCAGACTATCCAATAAGTTCTTGGACTGCATTGGAGACAACTTTTTATTTCAGAAGTTTGAAAAAGCTACCGGGGGGAAGCTGTTCTAGATTTGATCCTAACAAACAGGGAGAAACTGGTTGAGAATTTGAAAGTGGAAGGCAGCTTGGGTGAAAGTGATCATGAAATCATAGAGTTCACAATTCTAAGGAAGGGTAGAAGGGAGAACAGCAAAATAGAGACAATGGATTTCAGGAAGGCAGATTTTGGTAAGCTCAGAGAGCTGATAGGTAAGGTTCCATGGGAATCAAGACTGAGGGGAAAAACAACTGAGGAGAGTTGGCAGTTTTTCAATGGGACATTGTTAAGGGCCCAAAAGCAAGCTATTCCACTGCGTCAAAAAGATAGAAAATATGGCAAAAGACCACCTTGGATCAACCAGGAGATCTTGCATCATCTAAAAATAAAAAAAAGGAGTCATATAAAAAATGGAAATTAGGACAAATTACCAAGGATGAATGTAGGCAAACAACACAGGAATGCAGGAGCAAGATTAGAAAGGCAAAGGCACAAAATGAGCCCAAACTAGCTACAGAATAAAGGGAAACAAGAAGACTTTTTATAAATAAATAAGCAGCAAGAGGAAGACCAAGGACAGGGTAGGCCCACTGCTCAGTGAGGAGGGAGAAACAGTAACAGGAAACTTGGAAATGACAGAGATGCTTAATGACTTCTTTGTTTCGGTCTTCACCGAGAAGTCTGAAGGAATGCCTAACATAGGGAATGCTAGTGGGAAGGGAGTAGGTTTAGAAAATAAAATAAAAAAAGAACAAGTTAAAAATCACCTAGAAAAGTTAGATGCCTGCAAGTCACCAGGGCTCCTAGAATACTCAAGGAGCTGATAGAGGAGGTATCTGAGCCTCTAGCTATCATCTTTGGAAAATCATGGGAGACAGGAGAGATTCCAGAAGACTGGAAAAGGGCAAATACAGTGCCCATTTATAAAAAGGGAAATAAGAACAACCCAGGAAACTACAGACCAGTTAGTTTAACTTCTGCGCCAGGGAAGATAATGGAGCAGATAATTAAGGAAATCATCTGCAAACACTTGGAAGATAATAAGGTGATAGGGAACAGCCAGCATGGATTTGTAAAGAACAAATCATGTCAAACCAATCTGATAGCTTTCTTTGATAGGATAACAAGTCTTGTGGATAAGGGAGAAGCGGTGGATGTGGTATACCTAGACTTTAGTAAGGCGTTTGATATGGTCTCCCATGATATTCTTATCAATAAACAAGGCAAATACAATGTAGATGGGGCTACTGTAAGGTGGGTGCATAACTGGCTGGATAACCATACTCAGAGAGTAGTTATTAATGGTTCACAATCCTGCTGGAAAGGTATAACAAGTGGGGTTCCGCAGGGATCTGTTTTGGGACTGGCTCTCTTCAATATCTTCATCAACGATTTAGATATTGGCATAGAAAGTACGCTTATTAAGTTTGCAGATGATACCAAGCTGGGAGGGATTGCGACTAATCTGGAGGATAGGGTCATAATTCAAAATGATCTGGACAAATTGGAGAAATGGTCTGAGGTAAACAGGATGAAGTTTAATAAAGACAAATGCAAAGTGCTCCACTTAGGAAGGAACAATCAGTTTCACACATACAGAATGGGAAGCGACTGTCTAGAAAGGAGTACGGCAGAAAGGGTTTTAGGGGTTATAGTGGACCACAAGCTGAATATGAGTCAGCGGTGTGATGCTGTTGCAAAGAAAGCAAACATGATTTGGGATGCATTAACAGGTGTGTTGTGAACAAGACACGAGAAGTCATTCTTCCGCTCTGCTCTGCGCTAGTTAGGCCTCAGTTGGAGTAGTGTGTCCAGTTCTGGGCACTGCATTTCAACAAGGATGTGGAGAGATTGGAGAGGGTCCAGAGAAGAGCAACAAGAATGATTCAAGGTCTAGAGAACATGACCTATGAAGGAAGGCTGAAAGAATTGGGTTGGTTTAGTTTAGAAAAGAGAAGATTGAGGGGGGACAGGATAGCAGTTTTCAGGTATCTAAAAGGGTGTCACAAGGAGGAGGGAGAAAGCTTGTTCATCTTGGCCTCTGAGGATAGAACAAGAAGCAATGGGCTTAAACTGCAGCAAGGGAGGTTTAGGTTGAACATTAGGAAAAAGTTCCTAACTGTCAGGGTAGTCAAACACTGGAATAAATTGCCCAGGGAGGTTGTGGAATCTCCATCTCTGGAGATATTTAACAGTAGGTAAGATAAATGTCTATCAGAGATGGTCTAGACAGTATTTGGTCCTGCCATGAGGGCAGGGGACTGGACTTGATGACCTCTCGAGGTCCCTTCCAGTCCTTGTATTCTATGATTCTAAGCCACTGGCAGCCAGCCCTCCACCACTCTCCAGGAGCAGTCTGCCAGCTCCCAGGAACCTGCCAGGGGCTGGAGAAGGTGGGCGCCTTCCTGGTCCAGGGTGGAGATCATAGACCTTATTCAGGTTTTGGGGGGCGGGGGGGATGCCCCCAATGTCCATGATCTCTGCACTATACAGAGGAATGCGGCTGTCTATGGCAGGATAGCTGCCAGCCTGGCCACCAAGGCCACATGCAAACCCAGGAGCACGTTTTCATGAAAGTCAACTTGGTCCAGCGAGACCCCCAACCCTGAGCTTCCCCTCCCCCTTCTTCCCCTTGCTTCCCCCTTCCAGCTCCCTCCTCCCAGGTTTCCCCCTCCCCTCTCCCACCCTCCCACCTCTCCCCCCCCCCCCCCCGCCAGTTTTGTTCAGTAAACCCAGTTTCTATTTTTGAACATACGTGTCTTTTATTTGACATCAGGAAGGGGAGCTAGGGAGGGGTAAGTGGAAGGATGTGAGGGAGGAATGGGGCACGAGCCCCCGGTGGGAGGACCGGGGAGGCTCTGAGGGCTCCTCGGGGTGGACACTCTCCCTCAGGGCCTCCTGGATCCTGACAGCCCCACGATGGACCCCCCCGGATGGCAGCCTGCAGCAAGTGCAGCCAGGCTGATGGCAATGACCCTACGAGATGCACCAGCGTGCCCAGGGGCAGCTCTGGCTCCATGTGTCCGAGTGCTGTGGTGTCCCGAGTTTGGACACTCAGGGCACTCCAAGAAAGGACTGCTTTGCTGTCCCTCATCAAGGTAGACAAGCAAGGGGGAACCCTGAGAACTGTCTGTCCGGGGTGGGGGTAGGGTCCCTTTAAGCACGGAGCTCAGTTAGCCTCAGGCAGCGGCCCCACACACTAAGTCCTAACCTGATGCCCTGCCGGCACTGGTTCCGGCCAGCCTTAACTTCGGTTCAGGGTCCACTCAGTGTGGACGCGCTATTTCGAAATAGTTTGTGTGTGTAGATGTGTTCATTCGAATTAGCTTTATTCGAAATAGTTAGTTCGAATTGAGTTAATTTGAAATAGCGCTGTAGTGTAGACATACTGTAACAGATTTATTGGCGCATAAGCTTTCGTGGGCAAAGGCCCACTTCACAAAGACTCGCCATACATCTGACAAAGTGGGTCTTTGTCAAGTTGGAGGTGGGATAGGGAAGGTTCTAAACAGAAGCTCTACAGTGAATCAAGAAAAGAGTAGCTTTGTGGGTGAACAATGAAAAGTCTTGTGGCACCTTATAGACTAACAGATTTATTGGAGCATAAGCTTTTGTGGGTAAAGACCCACTTCGTCATATGCATGGGGGTCTTTGCGAAGTGGGTCTTTGCCCACGAAAGCTTATGCTCCAATAAATCTGTTAGTCTATAAGGTGCCACAAGACTTTTCGTTGTTCACCCACAAAGTTACTCTTTTCTTGATTCACTGTAGAGCTTCTGTTTAGAACCTTCCCTGTCCCACTTCCAACTTGACAAAGAGTAAACATTCCCATAGCCCTCCAAATACTGTCCACAAAAGAGGCCATTCTGGGTACATCTACACTGCACAGAGGAAAAGGGAAGCTGCTGCTATCAGAGTTCCCTCTAAGTTGTGTGGCAGCACAAGTGATTAATCAGCCCCAGCCAGTCAGTCACTCCATGCACAGAGCCCTGAGCCTCTGACTGGGTGGGGCTGACTACTCACCTGGGAAGCTGTGCTACTGCACAATTTAGAGGGAACAAGGCTGTCCATCTTCCAGGGTTCAAATTAGCAGTCTAATTAAGACAGACAATTGGAAGTGAGAGGGGCACTCTAATCAATGTGGGTAACCCTGCTTTCATGAGGAGTAAAAGAAGTTAAAGGAAGAGTGTTCTTCCTTCAACTTCCTGCAGTGTAGACAGCGCCAAAAGCTGAGTTAAGCTACTTTGACACCAGCTGCACAGTTACCGTAGCTGAAGTTGCGCATCTTAGTATGACTTTGTCCCGTAGTGTAGATATACCCTCAGTGTATATTACCATGGGTGCTAGTATTATCTAGCACTGTACAGCAAACTGCCATTTGACAATACAGATAGCAGAAAGCATGGATGCAGTATTTTTAAAGAGAGCTGTGGAGGATAGTGTTAGAGAGGCAGCCACAGAGAGCTAACAGTGGGTGGAGAAGGTGGAGGCCATCTGGTATATAAGAAAAGGGATGCATGAGCTTGTCTTACAGTAACATTTGGAAAAATATGCCAGTTTGGGCAATTGCAAGGAAATCTATGTACTGTGTGTTAGGGATGTTAAATATCAGTTAATTGAATAGTCGAGTAACCTCATGAATTTTTATCAGTTAGTCACCTATTCTATAGTCCCCAGGGGTGGGGCCAGCAGCCAGTGCATTCCGGCCTCACTCCCGAGGAGCCCTGTGCCACCCCGTGCTGCTGCCTCTGTATCAGAGACAGCGGCGAGGGGTGCCAGGTGGGAGTTGGTCAGCGAGGGAAGCCAGTTTAAAAGCCAGCTCCTCTCGAGGACTGGTTGCCTGTTTTCCTGTGTTATAGCCAGCAGCAGTGCGGGGTGGCAGCAGCTCCTGTCTGGTGGGGTCTGAGCTCCTGAACCTGGCGCGAGCCAGAACTGAGCCGGGCTGCCTGCCTGCCTGGCTCCTAATTCATTTTAAATGCAGAGCCGCAGTGGGGGAGACCCGTCACAAGCCAGGACTGCTAGCCAGCTTGCTAAAAGATTTACTGGCAGGGGGACAGAGAGGGAAATGCATGTAGTCTATAACATGAACCTATAAGCTTTTGCTTATCAGTTAATCAACTACACTATTACATCCCTACTCTGTGTCAGTCCCATCCAAGTCCATCCAACTTGTAAAATCCTCCTGCATTTCCATCCCCCAGTGACAACTGCCCGTACCTAATCCTAAACAGTTGAGAAGTTCATATCCCAGCCCAGATTTAGAAAAGGATTTACATTTTACCTTGTACAGAGTCCTTAAAAAAACAAACAAACAAACAAGAAAAAAAAAACACCACCTCAGGGTGAGTTCACAAAGCATTTCCAGGTATTTACCCTTATTTCTATTGTGAAATCAGTTTATAAAAAATTTCTCCTGTTGTCTCTAGTGGGGAGGTGGAGGAAATCTGCTCACAACTAATGTCATAGTATAAATCCTTCTACTTATATCTGCTTGCTCTAAGTAATTCCTTTAGCTTCTTGCTGCTTTCCCACATCAGTTAGCAACAGACTAATATCATTAGACCTTTGGTCAAACTATGCATGCTATGGTTGTAATCCTGTTACAATTCAAGATCACCAATTGCTTAATCATTTTCGTTGCCCTTTCTTAAATTCCCTGTTCGCCAATCCAAGGGACCTCTCAAAACTAATCTTGGCTCTACCAATATTTAAAAAGATGAAGTCGTGTCAAAAAGTTGTATTGGATAAAAAAAACCCATAGAACAGCTCCTGCTATGACAAAGGGACAAGATGATAAAGAAACTGGAAACAAAGTTGAAATAACTCCTATTGAAAATAATAAAAAATTAAAAAAAAAAACTGCAGCCCCATGAACCATGTTCATTGGTTGGGGAACAGTCAACAGTTTTTATGTAGGGAAATCATGCCTCACCAATCTACTATAATTCTTTGAGGCAGTCAACAAGCATGTTAAGAAGGCAGTTCCAGTGGATATAGCATACTTAGATTTCCAGAAAGACTTTGACAAGGTCCCTCACCAAAGGTTCTTAAATTAAACTGTCATGGGATAAGAGAGAAGGTCCTCTCGCGAATTGATAACTGGTTGAATGATAGGAAACAAAGGATAGGAATAAATGGCCAGTTTTCAGAATGGAGAGAGATAGCTAGTGCTGTCCCCTCTGGTCTATACTGGCACCAACCCTATTCAATATATTCAAAAATATTCTGGAGAAAGAGGTGAAAAGGCAAAGTTTGCAGATGATACAAAACTGCTCAAGATAATTCAAGTCCACAGCAGACTGGGAAGAGCTTCAAAAGGATCTTGCAAAACCATGTGACTGGGCAACAAAGTCACAGATGAATTTTAATGTCAAAAAATACAAAGTAATGCATATTGGAATACAATCCCAAATATATGTATGAAATGATGGGGACTAAATTAGCTGTTACCTCTCAAGAGTGAAAGAGATCTTGGAGTCATTGTGGATAGTTCTCTGAAAACATCTACTCAAAAGCAAACAGAATGTTGAGAATCTTTAAGAAAGGGATAGAGAATATCTTACTACCTCTATATAAATTCATGGTATGCCTATATCTTGAATGCTGGGCGCAGAGGTGGTTGCCTCATCTCAAAAAAGGTATCTTGGCATTAAAAAAAAACCAATTCCCAAAAGGTTAAAACATTGAATAGGGGTATTGGACAGCTGTCATATGAGGAGAGATTAACAAGATTGGGACTTTTCAGCTTGAAAAGGCGATGATTAAGGGGTTAGGACTGAGGTCTATAAAATCATGATTGGTGTGCAAAAGATGAATCAAGAACAGTTATTTACTCCTTCCCGTGACAGAAGAACTAGGGGTCACCAAATTAAGTTAATAGGTAGCAGGTTTAAAAACAAACAAAAGATGTATTTCTCCACACAATGCAGTCAACCTTGCCAGAGGATACTGTGAAGGCCAAGGCTGTAAACAAGATTCAAAAGAGAACTAGATAAATTCGTGGAAGAATTTATCAGTGACTTTTATCTAGGGCCAACAGGGATGGTGTCGGTAGCCTCTGTTTGCCAGAAGCTGGGAATGGGCAATAGAGAGATGGATCATTTGATGATTATC
Organism: Pelochelys cantorii; assembly: GCA_032595735.1. Lineage (NCBI taxonomy): Eukaryota > Metazoa > Chordata > Testudines > Trionychidae > Pelochelys > Pelochelys cantorii. The sequence continues at coordinate 24,237,167 of CM064326.1, forward strand.
TGTTCTGTTCATTCCCTCAGTGTTAGAACAATTAAATTACACATGAACAAAACAGCCTATTTCACTAAAATCTAATTTTATGACAGTGTCTGAGTTAATAACTGGGGCAACCAAGATGGAGTCTGTGACCCTTGACCCAGGAATCCATGTTGGATCTCCCCAGGCTCTGACCGCTCAGAGACCAGTCTAAACTAGATTTTCCCACCAAGTGGTTATGAGGGTTCTATTCTCCTCAGACTTTTCCCACCATTGTGGCTTTATAAGGGCTGTGTTACGACAGCCCTGGGGCTGTCCACCATAGTGGCAGCAGTGCACAGGTCCATCTGTTCTACCATCTGACAACAAGGGACAATCCCAGCTAGGGTTGCCAGATGGTTGAAATGAAAATACCGAACACCCCCCCCCCCCAAAAAAAAACAAACCAACCAACCAACACCGGGAAAAAATTCTGTTAAGGGGGGGGGGGGAAAAAGGAGGCGAGACCAAAGCAAAAGACTCCAAGACTTATTAACAAAAAAAAAAAAAAACAAAAAACAGCCAGGGGCAGCTCGTGAGGCTAGGCAAACTAGGCGATTGCCTAGGGCGCCACTGGCCCAGGCGCCTGATGATGACATCATGGCCATTGACAGCCATGCAGGCGGGGGCGCTGATCGCACCTTCTGCCTGGGGTGCCAGCTGCAGCAGCCAGCCTCGGGCCGCTCCTGAAAACAGCACTAAAACAGCATGTCCCCTTTAAGAATGAGTGCAGGGATAGGAACAGGGGGGCGGTTGAGCACGAAGACCCAGGGGAGTCATTGCTTCCCCTTGGTCTTTTTGCCGGCAGCCATTTTGTGCCGGCAGCCTTGCGGAACCAGGTAAGCATGGGGTCTGGGGGTGTTGGAGGCCGGGTGCTGAGTGTTTGTAGGGTTGCCAGGTACCCAGCATTTTCACCTCATGGCCGGGGGAAAAAAAAAAAAAAAAAAAAACAAAAAAAAAACCCCAGAAAATACCGGACATCTTAGGTGTCCGGTATCTTCTGAATTTTTTTTTACCGGACAGGAGGCGAAAATACCGGACCATCTGGGTGAATACCGGACACCTGGCAACCCTAACCCCAGCAGCCCTGCAGTGTAGAAAGAAGAAGATTACCATCCTCATCAACACCATACCTGCTTGTAACACCAACAGCCTGCAACTCCTCGTCGTCCACCAGTCTGGGACAGAACATCCTGGGACTCCCCAGTACTTCCTCCGCAGGGGCTCTCAATCAGCTTGAGGGTAGAAGGTCCTGGGCACCTCCACCATCACCACTATCAAGCCCTTAGGAATGAAAGGGCACTGTTCTTAGGGGTTTCTTACCATTTCAATCACAGCCAAAGGGTTTGATTTAGTGGGTCTGGGCTTCAAGCCTCTGTTTCTTGCTCTCACTATCACCAGTTTTGTTTTATGTTTGTTATATTTGCCTTGGGTTATTTCCCCATTTCTCCCTCTTTTGTAACCAATCCCCAAACAACATTTTACCTTGTTGGCACCAGTATATTGCCTCCTCTTTCTTGATTGCACTACACCAGAGGGTGGGATCTGCTTCAGCGCTTAAGAATTTCACAGGTGATAGACTCTGATAAGGGAGGAGAAGGGGGGGGGGGGGCCAACAATCCTTTACTTCTGACAAAAGTGTCAACAGGCATTTTTAACTATGTTTGCTACCTATGCCCTTGGGGTAACATCTGGGGCATCTGTCATCGGTCACTGTTGGAAGACAGGATACTGGGCCAGATGGGCCTTTGGTCTGACCCAGTATGGCTGTTATGATGTTATGTTCAATCTAATAGCATGAACCCTGGACATGTCACTCTGAACGTATGTTTTCAAAGTTATCCAGTAATTTAGGGTGAGCTCACTCTGGATTCAAAACTGGGAGAACCAGATTTTCAGCACTGTTGAGTATTCCCCACCCACTGTGAAACAAAAAATTACTAGAGAGCATTGAAATCATGAGAGCTGTGGGTGGTGCTCTACACCTCTGAAAATCCAATTGGTATCTCAAATTAAGTTTTGACAGTATCTTGCCTGTTTTCCCAGCTGTTGAATGGAAATATCATCGAATATCTAGTGTTTTGGCAGTGAAATCCTGGCCCACGAACATTGGCTACTCTCACTGAGATCAGTAAGGTCAGGATTTCCCCCTATTTTGTGGCACAGGCTATTAAAGTGCCTATATTTATTATTCATATATAAAGCCTGTAAGCAGGAGGGAAATGCAGGGTAGCATGCAAATGGCACAGCTGGAAGAAAACAGAGACCCTGTACTTCATATCTATGGCGCTGCATAGCCCCAAACAGCATTTTCATCTTGCATGTATTTAAGCAAGAGCACTACAGTGCATAGTAAGGGTACATTCCTGAAAAAGACATTGGTGTATAACCTCATACATGTAAATAATGAGCTTTCAGTCACTGGCATTATTCATGAAGTTATGTACATGTGTAAGTATTTAGAAGATTTAATTATTCGTAAAGTGAATTTACTGGCATAGATTCAAATTTTGGAGAAGACTGCATATAACCATTTTTACACAGAGTCTGTATGCAGGGGGTAGCATTTTGTTGGTTAATAGAAGTGAGCACAGCAGATTGTGCAGTAAATTTTTTGGAATGAATGATAAATTGGTGGAATTCTTCTCTCACAGGTTAATCCCATGAAATTGATCTACCCTCTGAGTCTATATCTACACTGCAGAGTTCTTGCACAAAAATAGCTGGTTTTGCGCAAAAACTCAGCACGTCTACACCTCAAGCGCATTTTTGTGCAAGAAAATTTACACTGAATTGACAGAAGAGGGGATCTGCAGTATAGATATTCCTCTTTCTACGAAAATAACTCCTTTTTGCGCAAGAGCTCTTGCACAAAAAGGTGTGCGTCTATGGGAAACGGGTTTTTTTGCACAAAAACAGCCTATTGAAAGAAGCATAGGTGCCCTGGTGGCCATTCTGTTAACGGCAATCAGCGCTTGGTGAGAGCGCATCCATGCAGTCTGGATGCTCTTGCAATGCACTTTTGTAGTGTGGACGCACTCTTACGCAAGAAGTTTTTGCGGAAGATCTCTTTCTCAAGAAGCCTGCAGTCTAATTGTAACCTGAGTGATCCTTCTCTGTTCAATGCCATATCATCCAATACACCTTATACTAACATGCCTTACTTTATCATATCCTTCCACGACTCCTTGGGTCGGCCTTCATTTTCTTCCTTCAATCTTGATCTGTTGGACTCGTTACCTGCATTGCTCTCAGGGCTGTGCTTTATCCAGCCAAAACACCTGAGACTGCACTCTCTCATTTTCCTCCCCATTTATGTGTTACTTTTAGCATGTCTCTAACAAACATTCTTCTTGAGGTCTCTCTTTCATACACCACTCATCTCCATCATTCACATTTCTGCGGAACAGATCATTTGCTCATGTTACTGGAATTTACTGTGGCAATTCCAACCAGTATTTAAAAGAAAAGTTTCAGAATTTACCTTTAAAACTGGGATTTGCCATTCTCTCCCTGTGTACGTTAGCGCTTAAAAGTTAAGGGGGGGGGGAGGGGAGTTCTAACTTTTTACTGGAATTATAGAAAACTGATGCTGCCCAAAGAGAAGCATGTAATGTTTAGCCTGTAACACTTCTCTTTGGCATACTAAACACATGTGAAAAGTTAAAATAAAATAAATTAATACAAGCTGAAGAGAGGCACATGGATGGACAAAACAGACTTCCACCTGGGCTGTTTTGCACAGTGGATCATAAAAAAAAAAAAAAAAAAAAAAAAGAGCCCAAATGAATTTATTTATATCTTTCAGGCAGCTGCAAACGAAAAGAGAAACAAGGGAGGAAAAAACCCATTTACTCAGACTAAGCATTCAGCACAAAAGGGATAAACAGGAGTATTACTGCAAGTTTTCACAGCCATAAAACAACTCAATTTGTTTTGAAAATCCTTTATTAAAAAGGGCTGTTCGGCTATGGTTTGGTTGAAGATTTTTCACAACAAATTAAAGACAAGCAATAGGCCTTATCCTGCAAACCTACGTGACTGACTGAGTCCAGGCCCTCATTCTGCCAAAACATGCATGTCTTCACTTCAGGCAGATGTAGTTCTATTGATTATGGCTCTTCATGAGCTTAAGACAACATGAGTGAGGGAGTGGAAGGTGGGGGCGGGGGGGGGGAGGGGAAATCTGGCTTCGATCTTGCAAATAGTGCTCAATTCAGATAGTAGTTCCTTTCCTTCTAGGTAATTGGGCTACTCACAGTAGTGAATACTATATTCAGTAGTAGATTTTTGAGAAATAGACCCAGTATTAACACAATTAACAGACTGAGTGTGACAATTTAAATGCCTGTTAACTTATGAATTCCTGTTTTATGAATGGCATTAATAACTGCAACTGTTAATGCGCATTAGAACGTCCATTTTGCAGCAGGAACAGACTTTAATCTGGGAAATTGAAACAGGTCCATCAATAATTGAATTGATTTACAGCCTCTCCCCTAGTTATGAATGAGTTACGGACCAAACATTTGGCCGTAATTCGATCTGTTCGTAACTCGGACCCCATTGAGTTACATAGAGACCGCGCTGTTCGTAAGTACAGGTCGCGTTCATAACTTGGGGACCACTTTTACGACCGCTCCATGGGAGCTTTGGTCATAAATGAGAACGGTCGTAACTCGACCGTTCACAACTCAGAGACCAGCTGTATTCTGGTAGGACAATAGGGTTTCCTCCAATAGCACCACTGATTTTTAAGGACTCTCTACCTACAATCAACAGGGTGTTGGGATCTTAGAAAATCCCTCAGGGGCGAGGAGGACAGAAAACGGGAAGGTGTCACAGACTGCTTTTAGAAATAATACAGTCTCTAAGGAAGGAGACAATCCATTGCCAGAAAGAGAAAACAGCTAGGGGAATGGAACTCAGCAGGGTTTGCCTCCCCATGAAGGTTCTCAGGTGTAGTGAGGATTCTTAGTGCAGACTGCCTCCAGGAGTTAATGGTTTTCCATAGATCTGTAACACTCCTATGCTAAGGGTAATGAATGTGTATGTTCAAGAAGTTCCTAAGCAAAGCCCATCTTCCTTAATTTACCTGCCATATGTTCCCAAAGCATGGATGCCTTGGAATTACAGTTTAATTGAAGTGGAGTCTTGGTGGGAGCATGCATAAGTGACGACAGAGACTCAGCACTGGTTGTGGGACCGAGGGGAGTTGATTGCACTGTCTCATGTCCCAAGGAACGGTTTCGGACAGGAAGCCTGTAGTAGAGTGCACCTAAGAGGCCAGGACTAGAGACAGCACCTGGATTCTGCCCCAACCCAAGTGGTTTTGGAAGCATATAAGATTCAGAAGGTTAATCCAAATAAATCTAATAACTGTCCCCTAAAAGACTAAACCAAGATTGTGACAGAACAGAAACTAACAAATGTATTTTAAAAAGACTTAAGTTTCAAATATTGTTAGATCCAAGTTCAGATTTGCAAGTCTGGAGGAACAAACACATAGAAACTGTTCCCATATGTCTGCTTTTCTAAAGCCATTCGCTAATGGCATTCCACACGACAGCCAAAGGGCAGAGACTCTAGATCTCAGATGATTTACTATCAGGTTTGTGAATGGATCCAGAGTATCCACAACCATCCATGCAGCAGCCTGCATTTCTGCTGCACAGACCCGTGAGGAACCATCACTAACCTCCCTTCACCTTTGATGTAGAATCATTATTTAAACATTATAGAAGGCTCTGGGGGAGGAGGGGGAAGTACATAATGAAAGCAGAAGGGAAAATAAAATGGTAAGTGCCAGCACACTGAAAACATGTCCTTCTTGTATAAATCTTCTACATCATTTTTACATGAAATGCTAATTTTTACATGAAACCCTAATTTTTAAAATTCCAATATATCATTAGAGTCATAAAAAAAATCAAAAGGGAAAAAATGAGGTTTTGTACTTGAACCTAAAAATCTTGCTTTACTGTCTTTTATTATAATTTGATTTAATGTATAACCCAGTTAAACTGCAGAAGTGATAGATCAGCAATAATCACATATAAAATGATTTCCAAATTGAAACCAGATCTTTTATGACATGTGTTATTATAGGACATATGCTAGGATAACATTATTGGTTTTCCTAGTGATATTTTTCACTGGCAGGTTCTCATTGACATATGTAGATGAGGGAAAAGTTAGTTCGCATTTCTAAGGCATAATTATAGCTCTCTACAGACAAGAATTCCCATTTGCTAAGGATGCTAGTAAAACCAGTCTTTTCCATAGATTATATGCCAATAGACTGAGATTGACAAAGGTTTTCCTTATATTAAGGACAGGAAATTTTGTGCTTCGTTTGGCAAATGTTGTTTTAAAATATCACAGCTATAGTTACAAAATCCATTTTCCATGAACCAACAGAACTTCACTCATACAAATCTCAGTATAAAGCAAATGTGAAGCTAAATTCTTTGGAAAGTTTTCCAACTAACTATAATAAACCCTGAGAGAACGCTTTATATGAAAAATAGCTGCCACACTGTAGTGGCAGATTCTTTTAACCTTTGCTGCTCCCTTAACACTGAGGGTATGTCTACTCTTGCCCCCTAGTTCGGACTAGGGAGGCAAATGAAGCATACCGAAGTTGCTAATGAAGCGCGGGATTTAAATATCCCGCGCTTGATTATTATATTCGCGTCCGGTCGCCATTTTAAAATGCCGGTCGCTCGATTTAACTTGCTGCGTGTCGACGCGGTAGTCCGATCCAAAACCCTTCCCTCAAATTAACTGTTACTCCTCGAGTAACAGTTAATTCAGAGTAACAGTTAATTCGAGGGAAGGGTTTTGGATCGGACTACCGCGTTGACATGTGGCAAGTTAAATCGGGCGACCGGCATTTTAAAATGGCGACCGGCCGTGAATATGCTAATCAAGCGCGGGATATTTAAATCCCACGCTTCATTAGCAACTTCGGTATGCTTCATTTGCCTCCCTAGTCCGAACTAGGGGGCAAGTGTAGACATACCCTGAGGGAATTTGTAGAGGAAAAAAAACCTAATTGAATGAAGCTTCAAAACTTTTTAATAAAGCACTATTGGTCTGAAAATTGCCCATCTTCTCAGTACCTGGCCTAGTGTCCCTGTCAACTTTTACAACAAAAACATTTTTGTAAACTCCTATCTAGCCCCCTGCCCCAGGGAGTCTCCACCAGCCAGCAAAACTGACAAAGGGCCAGCTGAGGGATCAATCAATATCTCAGTGAGTCCTCAAGCCAGTGGTCACCTACACGCAGTCTGAAGAGAAGAAAATAGAGAGTGCAGCTTGACAGATGACAGCCAACCTGTCTTCCCACCCCACAGCCAGCTCCCAAAGTATTCCAACTCACATCTTTCCCCCAGCCCCACGTCCTTGAATGTGCACCACTATAGCTTGCCTATTTTTTTCAAGGAAAAATTGGTTACTACTAAGTAAAAGTAATTAGCTAAGGTTTGAGGCTTTAAAAATACATTGTAATGGGGCCACTCTTCCATACTCTAAACACATCACCTCCCACACCCCTGAGTTGATCACTCCAACACCAAGAAGCTGAATACTGAAAACCAAAATGGTGAAGTTGGCAAAAACAGAACTAAATTCTGTTTTGCAGTCACTGAGCAGCATGCAATGCAAGTAATGGGGCACGCAAATAAATGTCTAGCATGCTGTGAGGGCCATAATGGCTCTTAGTGTAAATTATAATAACTGCTCTAACTTTATAGAAGCACCCGTAGGGGCTCACTCACACCGCTTTTGAGCCTGACATATACACATGTTCCTCATACTTCCTACCAGGGGGCTTGAAAAGAGAGCAGCATCAGATTGATTGCCAGAGTGCAATTCTGCTCTGAATTGGAGAATTGTCCACAAACCCCTCTTAGCACCTTTATGTCTTCAGAGCAGCATATAATGGCAGAGGGGAGGATCTCTCCCAAAGCATGGGCTCTCCAACAGCTGTTAAGCAACATGCACCATTCCCAAAACAATAATGGTATTAGTCAGTGATGATAGTTTTTAAAGTAGTGTTAATTTCATCTCTCTTTCATTAAAGCTCTCCCTCTTACTCTCCTCCTCCCCCCCAAAAAAAAGCTTTTGCAAAACTAATTCACAAGAAGAATCACCATTTTGTAAGTGTCTATTGGAATAACAAAATGAGAAATAAATTTTGACTTTGGAAAGTTAGCGGAGTGCTCCATTTACCACATCCCAGTTAAGACATAGCTATTAATGCTTAACATGAGGGGAATTACTGGGGAAAGAGGAAAAGAAACCAATGCTGCTAAAACTAACTTCTGAAGTTCCTGGCTCAGAAAGTTCAGAAGGCTCCCTTCCCTCTCTAGGGACAGAATACTACCTCCTCCTTGAGGAGAAACAGGAATTCTATCATACTATATATGGCAATAAAGCTCTTCGAAATGTTAGGGCTTAGATTCAAATCACACTTAACTCCTGTGTAAATCAGGACAAAGCTAGAGTATGCAAGATCAGAATCAGGCCCTGCACCAGGAGCCCCTTCTCCCCACCTCAAACTGGTAACAGCTAAATGAATATCAGCCAGAGGCCCAAAGTTGTCTGACTAGTCCCTTGGTGACAACGAGGTTCTCAGAGCCAGCTAGAGACAAATAAGGGAGAGGACCATAATTCTCACTATGCCATTATCCTTGATGCTATCACCATACAGGTGTGTGAAAGAGCAGCATTGTGTGATTAGTAACTTACCTGAGGAGAGTTACCCTCTTGCTTCTGCTGAATCTGCAAGGCTGTTGACCTGTCTGGAGCGAGCTTCCAGGAAAAACAAAAAAAGCAGGCAGTGCAAAGTCTGCTTAGAGACTGTGCTGCAGCAGGAGCATCCATCTTAGATCCAGTGGAGGAAGAGAGGTTGGACAAGCTCCCTTTTTAAAGCAACAGTGCTTTTACTGAGCCTGGCCAGCAATAATACTGCTGCTCTAATATGGCGCTGTATATGTGCAAAGCATTTTACAATATTAACTAATTTACCCTCACAAAATCCCCTCTGGGCTAGATAGTTAAGTATCATTACCCCCATTTTACAGGTGGGGAAACAGAGTGAGTACTAACATTTTAAAAAGTGTCCAGTGATTTGTGGGCTACCAACTTAAAAACAGCAACAACTACTACTACTCTAGGTCTGATTGTCATGGGTGGAGACTAGCCTCAGCTCCAACTGGCTACTGCTGAGCAGAGCACACATAACCGCAATTGACACCATGGGTGCATCACATTCCTAGGTTAAACTGCAGATTTGAACTGTATTAATTCTGAGTGTGGTCCAGTCCATCAAGTGCACATAAAACCAACTTGAGTTTGCCTGCCTGCCTCTAGGATATTGCTGCAATTGCAGTCTGGGGAGGCTCTTGAAGTAATAAGGCCAGATTTTTAAAGCTACTTAGGCACCTAAATATGAAGCTAAGTGCCTAGTAGGACTTACAGGGTCTGAGCACCTCACCTCCCTTGGAATCAATGGCAGGCAACTACTATTGAAAATCCCCCCTTGTGGCTTATCGCCTTCTGTAGGATGGAATGCAGAAAGGGACGTAGGGGTTTGTAATGCTGAACATCCCACTGCTTGACTTTAGGTGCCTAGAGAATCACAGTATACACCAATCCACAAAGTGGAGTTCAGTGCCTAGGCTCACTATACAAAGAATGCGACGAGAAAGGCACCTTAGAATGTGATCCACAAAAGCCAGATCACATCCCTGCAAATCCTGTCTTTATCCAGCTCTGGCAGGGGCGGGGCCTGGGGCAGGGCAGGGGAATTGCCCCAAGCCCCGTGCTCCCTAGAGACAACCGTGTCTACATTTAAAAGTTTAAAGCACATCAGGGCTGCCGCTTTTGCGCAAAAACTTGCCAGCTGTCTACACTGGCCGCTTGAATTTGCGCAAGAACACTGACGTTCTAATGTAAGAAATCAGTGCTTCTTGCGCAAATACTTTGACGCTCCCATTCGGGCAAAAGTCCTTTTACGCAAAAGCTTTTGCGCAAAAGGGCCAGTGTAGACAGCTCAGATTTGTTTTGTGCAAAAAAGCCCCAATGACTAAAATGGCGATCAGGGCTTTCTTGCGCAAAACCGTGTCTAGATTGGCACGGACGTTTTTGCGCAAAAAGTGCTTTTGCGCAAAAGCGTCCGTGCCAATCTAGATGCTCTTTTCCGCAAATGCTTTTAACGGAAAAACTTTTCCGTTAAAAGCATTTGCGGAAAATCATGCCAGTCTAGACGCAGCCCAGCGCTTTAAACTGAAAGTGTAACCACAGTTCCGAGCACTCTCTATAAACCACCTCCTCCACAAGGGATTAGCTAACAGTGCTGAGAGCATGTAGCCTGGTTCACACTGGCGCTTTACAGCACTGTAACTTGCTGTACTTAGCGGGGGAGGGGGAAGCTGTTTTTTCACACCCCTGAGCCAGAAAGTTATAGTGCAGTAAAACACTAGTGTAGATTTAGCCTCAGAGAATGTGGGGTGGGGAAGTAGTTTGAATCCTGCAAGAGGTACTGTACCAATAATGTAAACACTGCAATTTAATTGATGTATTGTTTTTATTATACCAACCCCTGGGGAGCCTGCTGACCAGCGTATTTTGTAAATTGAAAATAAATACAGACCAGACATCTTAGCCCAGCCTGGCTTGCTGTGTGACAAAGGAGCCTGCATTATTTTATGTATGCTTCACAAAGCATTGTGCTGGATGGTTTGGTTCCTTTGAGCTACACTAGCACTAGCAGGCTCCACTAGTCTCTTCTACCACCTTAACGCTGACATAAAGCTCAGCACTTTCTGTCTGGATTTCAATGGTCACAATTTTTATTAAATCTGTCACTTTAAAAGCTGGATTTAAAAAAAAAACAGTTCAAGCCCCACCCCTTCACATAGCAAGCAGCAAGGAACCTGTCACTTAACATTAAATATTGGAGCACTTATTGTCCCCAACTCTAAACAATATAGGAAGCAAGTTCTCTTTCTGTCTTATCCCACCTGTATACTGTTTGGACCAAAACATCTATCAAATGTGTGGGAATGGGGAAACAGGTGGGATGGATCAGTGCTAACTAGACCGAAGTTCCCATGAAAATTATTATGCATGTGAGTAATTTACACTTGTGACTCATCATCTTGCCTATTTCCATACGCTCCTGTTCAGTCTGGGGAAAAAGGCTCTTTCATTCACTAAAAGAAAAAAATAGGTCTTAAATTTATGTAACAGTTACCCTGTTGTAGGGCTTAGGGTATATCTATACTACGGGACAAAGTCAAATTAAGATGCACAACTTCAGCTACCTTCACTGTGTAGATGAAGTTGAAGTACAGGAGGCCCCCGCTTTACGACAGCCCAATTTACGACCCCCCGCACTTACAACCTTTTCCTTAAGTGCGGAAGGGGCCTAAATCCCCCGACACCTGTTGTAAATGCAGGCTCGAGTTATGACGCCCCCAACTTGCAATACTATCCCCAGTGCCAATCACGTCACAAGTCAGGGGCACCTTAAGCAGCAGAGAGATAGCTCAGTGGTTTATGCACTGGTCTGCTAAACCCCAGGTTGTGAGCTCACTCTTTGAGGGGGCTGTTTAGGGATCTGGGCAAATCTGTCAGGGATGGTACTTGGTCCCGCTGTGAGGGCAGGGGACTGGACTCAATAACCTCACAAGGTCTGTTCCAGTTCTATATCTCCATATTAACTCAACTTTTGGTGCTGTCTACCCTGCAGGAAGTCAAAGTGAGAACACTCTCCCTTCAACTTCCCTTACTCCTCATGAAAGCAGGGTTACTGGTATCGACTGGAACGCCCCCCTCAGTTCGAATTAGCAAACCCTGGAAGATCGACAGCAGCAGCTTTGATCTTCTCTATAGTGTAGACCCTTAGGTCATGTCTACAGTGCAGGGTAAAAGTTGAATTAAGATACGTGACTTCAGCTACGTCAATTGCGTAGCTGAAGTTAAAATAGTTTTAATTCGGCTTTCTACACAGCAGGAAGTCAAAAGAAGAATACTCTTCCTTCGACTTCCCTTACTCTTCATGAAATGAGGTTTATAGGAGTTGGAGTAAGAAGCCTCCATCTCGAAATTATTTCGAAATGATGGCTTGCTGTGTAGGCGCACACTATATTATTTCAAAATAACGTCAGACGAACCATTCGTGACTTGCCATGAAATTTGAGTCTTTGAGGTATGTTGGTAGCTGGACTCTGTGTGGAAAACTGAGTCAGGTCCTGATCCTGTATCAAAATAATGACTCATAAATCATCTGGAAAAAGGGGTTACCAATGAAGTGGCAAAGTTTGCAGATGATATAATATTACTCAAGATCAGGGCTCGACAAATCCGCTTATCTACTCGCCCATAGCAAGTAGATTTCAGCCGGTCGCCCCGTTCACCGGCAGTTTGTGCATGTGCAGTGCGGGTCTCGCACATGCGCAATGTGGGGCTGGCGAGTGGTTTTTGCCGCGATCGTCGAGCCCTGCTTAAGATAGTTAAAATCCAAAGCCGACTGTGAAGAATTATAAAGGATACTCTCAAAAGTGGGTGACAGGGCATCAACATGGCAAATGAAATTCAGTGTTCACACAAAATGATAAGAGTCTAAAATTAGCTGTTACCTCTCCAGAAAAAATTTTTGGAGTCATTATGGATAGTTCTCTGCAAACACCTACTCTATGTGCAAGTGCAATCAAAAAAAGTTAACAAAATGTTAGGAAACATTAGGAAAGGGATGGATAATAAGACAGAAAATATAAAAATGCCCCATATAAATCCATAGCATGCCCACCCCTTGAATATTGTGTGAACTTCTGGTTGCCCCATCTCAAAAAGATATATTAGAACTAGAAAAGTTGCAGATAAGGGCAACAAAAATAATTAAGGGTATCATAAACACTTCCATATGAGGAGAGATTAAAAAAGATTGGGACTGTGCAACTTAAAAAAAATGACTTAGAAGGACTATGAGACAGGCCTATAAAATCAGGGATGGTTAGCCCTTCAACTACACAAAAACCAAGGAGTCACTCAATGAAATTACTAGACACCAGCTTTATAACAAATAGAAGGAAATATTTCTTCACAAAACACACAGTCAATCTGTGGAACTCATAGCCAGGGAATGTTGGGTAGGCCAAAAGTATAACAGTTCATAAAAGAATTAGAAAAGCACAGAGAATAGATCCATGAATGGTTATTAGCCAAGATGGTCAGGAATGTGGTCTCATGCTCTGGGTGTCCCAAACTTCTGGCTGCCAAAAGCTGGGAGTGGACCACAGCGGATTAATAATTTGATAAATTGCCATACCCTCTCAAGCACCTGGCACTGGCCACTCTTGGAAGGCAGGCTAGCCAGGCCAGCATCCCCTGAAATTGTCATTGTCTTAGATGAGTCCTTTTTCAACTAAGTTCTCACTTTGGAACTTTGGCAAATATTACCTTTTCCTTCTTATTCCTAGAAGAAAGCCCCATGCATCCCTTCAAATGTCCAGCAAGACTTGGGCCAACATTGGCTTCTGCTTTTTGTGTGTGTGTTTGTGTGTGTGTGTGTGCGCGCACGCCCACCCGCCCATGATAGATAGATAGAAGCAAAGAGGGTGGCAGGGGCAGTATTTGTACAGCACCTCGCACAATGGAGTCCTGATGCACAAATGGTTATGATGAAGAGGAGAAACTTCCTACCAGCACAAAAGGGATTAAAGAAAACCTTTAGGCCCAGCTAGCTACACCCCATAATTCTTGCAGCCAATGCCAGGCCTGGAGGGGAGAGAAAAGTAGAGCATCTGGTTCAGTTTGGGGTTGACTGGCAAAGAGGCAGGAGTTACTTGCCCCCTGGGGGGGAAGGGTCAGTAAAGGCAGCCACCAGGAAATAAGTACCATCTCCCTGGCTAAAGACGATGGGGAAGAGACTTAGGAGCCTCTGGCCCAGACATAAGCAAGTGACTAATGCACAGAGGCCTTGTGAGGCTCCAGCCATGCCAAACTTACAGCTGTCCTGACCAGAGGAATCTCAGACTGCAGCAGGATGATGCCCAGAGAAACCACCAGAGCAACTGACTGTAGGGGCCATGCCCCAAACTGAAGGAGAAATGGTAAACAGCAGCCCAGAGTAGTGGATGTAGACTCCCCACTGGGAGGTTCCCTACTCAGAGATTGATTCGCACAGAATCCAGGGCTGAGACCTGGTGGAATGAAAACAGTCCCTCTACCTTTCTCCAGTCTACTGAAGACTGGGCACCCAGACTTAGCAGGGGCTGGATATCAAGTACAACCACGAAGATACCTGCCCTCCAAGCCCACCCTCTTCCTGCCTTTTATTCGGGCGCTTGTAAGTAGTATAATACAAATAAATACACAGTAATAGAGCACTAATTGTTCTTTTGCTCCTCTGAAGAGTTTCTCACCTGTCTCCTAATGACCCTGTATCTATCATTAGGAAGAAACCTATTCTGGTTTCCTCCTCTTCTTACATATTGTGTGTGTGACCAAATCCCCTGCATTAAACAGGTGCTGGGAAATGCAAACTTCCTTCTAGAAGCTGTTTGACAGCCTGATGGGGCAAAATGAGAGCTGGGTAGTCAACCAGTAGCTGAGCAAGTGAGCATATCCGTCAGGGGCCTGAGTACCCCAGAAGGACTCTCTTGCTCAGCACTGTCACACTTTCACTTCTTGGCCAAACCACATGCTAGTTTTTGGGCAATGGAAATGTTTGTCCTCCTGCTCAGGCTACCAGATATCCAGAACCACTGAAAGGGGTGGGGGGAGGAGAGGAAAAATCATAGAATCATAGAATACTAGGAAGGGACCTCGAGAGGTCATCGAGTCCAGTCCCCTGTCCTCATGGCAGGACCCAGTACTGTCTAGATCATCCCTGGTAGACATTTATCTAACCTACTCTTAAAAAGCTCCAGAGATGGAGATTCCACAACCTCCCTAGGTAATTTATTCCAGTGTTTAATCACCCTGACAGTTAGGAACTTTTTCCTAATGTCCAACCTAAACCTCCCTTGCTGCAGTTTAAGCCCATTGCTTCTTGTTCTATCCTCAGAGGCCAGGAAGAACAAGTTTTCTCCCTCCTCCTTGTGACACCCTTTTAGATACCTGAATACTGCTATCATGTCCTCTCTAATCTTCTCTTTTCCAAACTAAGCAAGCCCAATTCTTTCAGTCTTCCTTTATAGGTCATGTTCTCTAGTCCTTAATCATTCTTGATGCTCTTCTCTGGACCTTCTCCAATTTCTCCACATCTTTCTTGAAATGTGGTGACCAGAACTGGACACAATACTCCAACTGAGGCCTAATCAGAGCAGAGTAGAGCGGAAGAATGACTTCTTGTGTCTTGCTCACAACACACCTGTTAATGCATCCTAGAATCATGTTTGCTTTTTTTGAAACAGCGTCACACTGTTGACTCATATTTAGCTTGTGGTCCACTATAACCCCTAGAACCCTTTCTGCCGTACTCTTTCCTAGACAGTCGCTTCCCATTCTGTATGTGTGAAACTGATTGTTCCTTCCTAAGTGGAGCACTTTGCATTTGTCCTTATTAAACTTCATCCTGTTTACCTCAGACCATTTCTCTCAGATCATTTTGAAGACCCTGTCCTTGGTCTTCCTCTTTCTTCTAATATATTCTATATATTTATAGAATGTCTTCTTGTTTCCCTTTATGCCTATAGCTAGTTTGAACTCGTTTTGTGGCTTTGCCTTTCTAATCTTGCCCCTACATTCCTGTATTGTTTGCCTATATTCATCCTTTGTAATTTGTCCTAGTTTCCATTTTTTATATGACTCCTTTTTTTATTTTGAGATCATGCAAGATCTCCTGGTTGATCCAAGGTGGTCTTTTGCCATATTTTCTATCTTTCCTATGCAGTGGAATAGCTTGCTTTTGGGTCCTTAATAATGTCCCTTTGAAAAACTGCTAATTCTCTTCAGTTGTTTTTCCCCTCGGTCTTGCTTCCCATGGAATCTTACCTACCAGCTCTCTGAGCTCACCAAAATCTGCCTTCCTGAAATCCATTGTCTTTAATCTGCCATTCTTCCTTCTACCATACCTTAGAATCATGAACTCTATGATTTCATGATCACTTTCACTCAAGCTGCCTTCCACTTTCAAATTCTCAACCAGTTCCTCCCTATTTGTTAAAATCAGATCTAGAACAGCTTCCCTCGTAGTAGCTTTTTCAACCTTCTGAAATAAAAAGTTGTCTTCAGTGCAGTCCAAGAACTTATTGGATAGTCTGTGCCCTGCTGTGTTTGTTTCCCAACATATATCTGGATAGTTGAAATCCCCCATCACCACCAAATCCTGCGCTTTGGATGATTTTGTTAGTTGTTTAAAAAAAGCGTCGTCCACCTCTTCCACCTGGGTAGGTGGCCTGTAGTAGAACCCTCGTATGACATCACCCTTGTTTTTTACTCCTTTTAGCCTAACCCAGAGACTCTCAACATATCCGTCTCCTCTGTCCATCTCCACCTCAGTCCAAGTGTGTACATTTTTAACACATAAGGCAACACCTCCTCCCTTTTTTCCTGGGGCAATTGCCATGGGGCTTGGCAATTCAAAGGACTATAAGGCTGGAGCAGGGGAGGAGAGGAAGGACACAGTGCAACACCATCTGGGCAGTGCTGAGGGCTGGCTGACCCTGGTCCTGCCCCTTCTGCCTGAAGCCTCATCCCTTCCAAGAGCACAGAGCCCCCCACTCCCATTGCTCAGGGACCTGGCAAGGCAGTCAGCTCCCCTGCAGATTTTTCTGGGGGAGGGGAAATAAAGAGGCTAAGGAGCTGCTTTTTCTCTCCCACTCTTTCAGATATGGGCCTGGTCTATATGTAAAGTTGGACTGATATAATTACATCATGAACTTTAAAAACAACATATGGTCTGGTAGCACTTTAAATACTAACAAAACATGTAGACGGTATCACGAGCTTTCGTGGGCACAGCCCACTTCTTCAGATGACCAGAGTTCTGAGTTTAGGATGTGCAGACCCAAAATAAATAGGGGAAAAGGGAGGGGGGAAGAAAACAAGGAGCAATCAGAGGTGCAAAAAACCACACCCATAAGTGACATAGCTATGTCAGCCTACCCCTCTCCCCCAATGTAGTTGCATCTATGTAGGCAGAATAAGGCTTCTGTCAATGCAGCTATCATTGTTCAGGGGTTCCTACAGTGATAAAAAACCCCTCCCATCAGTTTAGGCTGCAGCTATACTATGATTGTTGTAGACATGGTAACATAGTTTCCATAGTGAAGACATATCTGAACATTTTCTGACTCAATAGGACATCTTTGTGTATCCTCCACAAAGTGCCATGTGCTCCTCGCAGGGCAGGAAGAGGCTTCTCACGCTCCCCTGCCCACAGGCCCTGATTGGCCTGGGGGTGGGAGAGCATGCCAAGCCTCTTCCAGGGCATGGGTGCCTAGTGGGAAGGGGGGGGCAAAGGGGTTCTCCTACCCCAAGACCAATCATGGTCTGGGGTAGGTAGCCCCATCCCTTCCCATTTAGGCTCCTCCCCTTCCCATTTAGGTCCAGCCCCTTCCGGGGTGGCCCAGGGCTACTTCAAAAATTACTGCCCATCCCACTGTAAACCTTGTTCCATGAGGATAAAGGGATGTTTTGGAATAGCACTGTATTTAGAAATTTCAAAATAAGCTATTTTGAAATTAATTCAAAACAAGCTATGCAATTTGTATAGCTCAAATTGTGTAGCTTATTTTGAGCTAAGGGTGTGGTGTAGACACACCCCAAGATAGCAATGAATCGGCTCCTATAATACAACTCTGGTCACCATGTCAATCCTTTAGTAACTAAAATTAAATATTTTAATAATAAAAGGAAAAGGAAGTAAAGCATTGCAAAAGATTAAAAAGATCAATTTACATAAAAATATAAGTAACATTCTTAAATCAGTTTTATAGCAGACAAGGTGAAGCTGCTGATTTGTAGAAGTTTTTCTGGAATCAATTTAAAGGGTTATAGTCCAACAGGCAGTCCAGATTTATACAGTCTGTTTAACACTTTCCAAGTTTGGGTTGGGGTTTTTTGTTTTTTGTTTTTTTTGGTATTCCATATCATTATTTGGAAGCTCTCCATCGTATGACTTATGTTTTCCCTGTTTAGAGTTTTAGCAGACCTGAAATGGCAGTTACAGTTTGGGGTTTTCCTTTGTAGCTTTCTATTGGTCCCAATATATTTTACAGTCCAATGGTTAGAGCACTCGCCTAGTGTACAGGAAAGCCGGGTTCAAGATTCCATTGTGTCTGATTGGGAGCAAGACTCTGCACTTGAGTCTTGGGGGTGGTCTAGTGTGGATATTAGGAAAAACTATTTCTCCAGGAGGGTGGTGAAGTACTGAAATGGGTTCCTAGGGAGGTGGTGGTGGGATCTCTACCATCCCTAGAGATTTTTTAAATCCCAGATTGACGAAGCTCTGACTGGGATGATTTAGTTGGGGTTGGTCCCACTTTTAGCAATGGGTTGGATTCAATGACCTTCTGAGGTCTCTTCCAACCCTCTGATTCTATTTCCAGCCAGCTGACAAGTTCTTGTTACAGTAGGACCTCCACTGTGGAAAAGGGGTAGTGCAGATTCATGCTTTAAAACTAATCTTCTATGATTTAGGCATACACAAGTAAGCTCATTTCATTCATTCTCCTAAGGCAATTAGCCAGTACTTCATTATAACATAGATAGTTAAGCTGAAAACAATGTAAATAGCAGTATGCGTTACCTGCATTATTTTACATCTTTAATATTAAGGTTAACTGAACCATAGTATAGGACAATGCATAGTATAGGACAATTGGCACATGAAAGGGAATTAGCATCCACAAATGAATTTGGTTACATTGTTAAATTTCTAAGAAGATATAGGTAATTGCAGACAAATACAAACACTTACTATTAAGGGTATTAGATTTTGTGTTTTTAGTAATCGTGTAGCCGCAACAATTTTTAATGGTAATTAAAAAGGTCCCGGCCAGGGGGGGGGGCGGGGGGCTGGTAGCTAGTGTGCTCCCAGCTCCTGGCCCCACTCCTGGGGAGCCCCTGCCAGCCCACGCTGCTGCCTTTGATACAATATTAAGTGATCTCATCTAGAAATATAGGCAAGAGCTCAGGGACCCTGCAGATAGGGGCTGCTGCTGCCTTTATATCAGAGGCAGCAGCATGGAGCAGCAGCAGCCCCTGTCTGCGGCGGTCCCGAGCACCTGCCTATATTTCTAGATGAGATCCCTTAATATTGTTTCTAACTTATTTGCTGAGTGCCAATATTGTGTTCTGCTGCATACAATAAATACACAGACAATTCCTATTACAAGACGCTTATAATCGAAGCTGGATATTTAAAAAAAAAAGACTTAAGACAGCCAAGAGATGTAGATATAATTTTAAAAATTAAATGATATTTTTATTTATCTTTGAAAGTTGCATTCCAGGAGGAATTGGACAGATAAAAAAGTTCAGCTCTGAATTTAATCAGCATTTTGTTTAATTCCCCTTCCAGATAGTTAATAAAAATGTTACATCTTATTCCCTCAATAAGAAACCTCTTTTCTGAACAAGCTGAATGTGAAATGATACGCATAAACAAATGTTTGTGGCTATTTTATTAAGCACATAAAACCACAGTGTCATTTTAGACTACTCCATTTCCAGCCATAGGAAGGAGCTACAGTTACATACATTTATCAGAGATATACTTAGACAGCTGTTTACCTGAAAATTATACTGTTTTCTCAAGTTAAGTCAGTTTAAATATTATTTTACAGTTTAAGCAAAGATTAAGCAAAGAAATTCTTGAAACATTAATTCACAATGTACTCCTTTTTCATTTATTAATACTTAGCAATATATGGTACCTGCAGTACTACAGATAATTAAAATAAAGATCTGCCTTCAGTTTTAGCCCATTCACTGCATCTTTATGCCTACCAGTGTATTCAAACCATTTATCACAGAAGAATCAATGTGGACAAAGAGCTTTTGTGTGGTGCCTCAGAATTTAAAGACTTTCATGGAGTCAAATATCCCATCAGCGCACAAGGGATCTGATAGACACTCAACTCCTTTTAGCTTTAAGGGGAGTTACCTGTGTATATATCCCAGACATCTATGAGAGATTAATTCCAATTATTTTGGAATAAGCTATTCCAGAAGAAATACTCTGAAATAGCTTATTTTGAAATAGCGTTTCTATTCTACAGGGAAGTCTGGAAATTAGTCCAAGGCAGGCTCGTTTCATGTAGACATGCTACCTCGATTTAGAGCCCCAGAAAGCACTGGGGAGTAATTACTCTGAATGGCCTTGAAGAGAACCTATTTCGAAATAGGAGCAGTGGATCGTCCACACTACTGCTATTCCGAAATAGCTATTTCGGAAGAGGCATTATTCTTCGTGGAATGAGATTTACAAATGCCGAAATAAGCCACCCTTTATTTTGAAATGATTTCAAAATAATGGGCTAGCAGTGTAGATGCTCACATAGTTATTTTGGAATAATGGATGTTATTCTGAAATAACGCTGCTGTGTAGACATACCCTGAGAGGGCAATAGTTATTGGTTAAAAGCTTACTGTATATATGAGTGTTGCAAATGTGGCAACTTCCCCCAGACCTAGTTCCTCACAGTCAGCTCCAGCCTGAGAGCAAAGGAGGATTTAATATTGATGTTTATTGCCCTGATTCAGAGGAGAGAGTGCTGAATAATTTCCTCCATGATGGAATTTATCCCTTACCAAAAGACACTTTCTAACTTCAGCAGTAAGCGTTTCTAAGAGCTACCTGACATCATAGACAATACTGTAATATTATAGTACAAATAGAGTTTGCTTGTGTTAAGAAAATCCGAGAGTACTAAAAACAAACATTATTTTTCTTTAAAGGAGAGTAAAACATATTTGACAAATGCACTGTAATAGCTATAATATGAAATAACTAATGTGCCACTTACTTTCTTGGAATGAAGTAATATATGGCAACCTTTACCAGATCTGGTATGTTAAATATAATTTGAACTATGACCTATTTAAAAAAAATAAAAACCTGGCGATGTTCAAAGATGTTCCTGAACCTGACAGAATCCATTTGCTACACTTAAAGTTGTCACTGAGTTCTAAATGTCATATGTATATTTGCCAGCTTGACCTGGCCCATTATAACATACAGTTATGACTTAGAGGTTGGACTGATAAAAGCGATAATGAATCCTTTTTCTTCTTCCCCCCGAACTGCACTGAATAAATGACCCTTCCTAATGCCATTGTTAAAATGTGTTTGAATCACCACAAAAGGGGTTGGATTAATGCAACAGTTTGGGAATGACGTGCTGTAGTTACATACATCACAGTCACAGAATAGGCAGCAGCTGTGCAAGCTTCTTCACCCCGCCAATGAGCTTTAGTGCTTACCCATGGGACTGAGGTCTCATTGTTAGAGGCAATTCATGCTTCTTGCCCATTTGCTCCATTGCCCCTTGGCTGAGCCTGTCAACAGTCGAGTTAGTCAGTACCAAAGAGTTTCTGTGATATGGACGCTTGTCCACTAGATGCTGTACTATGTCCACCTTCTTACTCCACATGCTGGCAAACTAGCTCAAGAATATCCCTTACAGACTTCCTTTAGGGGTTAGCTCAGATGCTGTGGTGATGAGAGGGATATAAACTTCCTAGATTGCTCAGTCACTCAAATTCAGTCTCCCTATTTGAATCCATTGTTGACCTTTGCTGTGATCGCCAAAGTAATATATTGACTAGCATTGTTCCTAAATGATTTAGGCACATAGGAACTGTCATACTGGATCAGCCGTGAGGAACATGTACTCTAACAATGGCCAGCTTCAGAGGAAGAGGGTAATAAATCAGAGAATAGGATGAAACCGAGAGACTATTTTAAATCCTGAAGCATGCGGTCTACTATATAGTTACTTGCAGTGTTATCTGAACACCTACTGTGTATGATAGGGTATGTCTACACTACAGCGCTATTTCTAATTAACTTAATTCAAAATAGTTAATTCAAATTAAGCTAATTCGAAATAACACATCTATACACAAAAACTATTTCGAAATAGCGTTTTGCTATTTTGAAATAGCACGTCCACATTGAGTGGACCCTGAACCGAAGTTAAGGCTAGCCAGAACCAGTGCCGGCAGGGCATCAGGTTAGGACTTAGTGTGTGGGGCCGCTGCCTGAGGCTAACTGAGCTCCGTGCTTAAAGGGACCCTACCCCCACCCCGGACAGACAGTTCTCAGGGTTCCCCGCTTGCTTGTCTACGTCGATGAGGGACAGCAAAGCAGTCCTGTCTTGGAGTGCCCTGAGTGCCCGAACTCGGGACACCACAGCACTCGGACACATGGAGCCAGAGCTGCCCTGGGCACGCCGGTGCATCTCGTAGGGTCGTTGCCATCAGCCCGGCTGCACTTGCTGCAGGCTGCCATCCGGGGGGGTCCATCGGGGGGCTGTCAGGATCCAGGAGGCCCTGAGGGAGAGTGTCCACCCCGAGGAGCCCTCAGAGCCTCCCCGGTCCTCCCCACCGGGGGCTCGTGCCCCATTCCTCCCTCACGTCCTTCCACTTACCCCTCCCTAGCTCCCCTTCCTGATGTCAAATAAAAGACACGTATGTTCAAAAATAGAAACTGGGTTTATTGAACAAAACTGGGCGGGGGGGGATGAACCTCTGGGGAGACTGGGAAAAGGAGGTGGGAGAGGGGAAGCAAGGGGAATAAGGGGGAGGAGAAGCTCAGGGCTCAGGGTTGGGGGTCTCGCTGGACCAACTTGATTTTCATGCGAACCTGCTCCTGGGTTCGCATGTGGCCTTTGGTGGCCAGGCTGGCAGCTATCTTGCCATAGACGGCCGCGTTCCTCCATCTAGTGCGGAGATCATGGACGTTGGAGGCAATCCCCCCAAACCTGAATAAGGTCCATGATCTCCACCGTGGATCAGGAAGGCGCCCACCTTCTCCAGCCCCTGTCAGGCTCCTGGGAGCTGGCAGACTGCTCCTGGGGAGCGGTGGAGGGCTGGCTGCCAGTGGCATGCTGGCTCATGTTTTGGGGCCACTGGGTCAGGGGCAGTGACTGCTGGCTCTGGGCTGGCAGGCTTGGAGCTGGCACAGGCACTGTGGCCAGAGTCTACCCCTTTAATGGCTCCGGGGCTGGGGGAGAGGAGAGTAAGTTTTCCTGGTTGTGCCCAGAGTGGCCACTAGGGCACAGAAGGGCTGGAGGCCCCCTATTTCGAATTAAGTGTCTACACAGCACTTAATTCGAAATAGCTATTTGAATTTGGCGTTACTCCTTGTAGAATGAGGTTTACCAAATTCGAATTAAGGGCTCCGCTATTTCGAATTAAATTTGAAATAGCGGTTTGCATGTATAGACGCTATTAAAGTTAATTTGAAATAACGGCTGTTATTTCAAATTAACTTTGCAGTGTAGACATACCCTCAACTTGTTGCAGAAGTTAAAAGCTTTACTACTACTGAAAGTTTCATTTTATTCTCTTTTAGCTCAAATGATGCCTGGAATGGTCTGAAACAAAGATTCTGGATTCTGTTTCCCATGCTGCATGTGTGAAGGATAATTGACTACCCGATAGCAGAATTGTTTGTATAACCTTACTTATGGTCTCCCTCGTGAAACCGCACACACCTGCACAGAGAGCACTGAAACCCCAGTCTCTTAGCTCCAAGACTAAAAGCTTCTATCATGAAGCTACAGGAAGTTCTCTATTAGCCATTAGGAATAGAAATTCCCGTGGGATCTTTTTAACCTGCGACTTGACACTGGAAGGTGACATGCTCTAATCCTTTCCAGGGCTCATGCCTAAGCCGCACACTGAACAGTGCTTGCGGGAGAAAGTGAAAGTGGCTGACTCTAAGCCACCTTTCCACTGCCGTGACACAGTGGAAATAGCCTAGGGCTGGTTCACCACTTAGTGCACTTTGTAAATGCCCCCGCAGAGGCCCAAGAGGGAGATAATTGGCTGGGAATGGTGATTAACAGGCAGGAGAGTACTGGCAATCAAAATAGGCCCTGGAAATGGGTTGAGAACAGCCCTCTCCATGACGTCACCCCTGCATGCCCCTCAAGCCCTGCCCCCTGCGTCATGTCTGGCATGCGGCACAGGCGGAGGGTCAGGCTCTGCGTGCCACATACAGCACAGACACGGAGCCACTCGGAGTGAGGGGCAACAGCGTGCAGACACGACGGTCCACTGGATGACGGCCCAACGGGAAATTCCCGGTATCCCACCGGGCCAATCTGCCCCTGTTAACAGGTGATTCAGTTCATAAACTGGGGACTATAAAATGGGAAAGATGATGATGGAGAAAAAGATGGAAGCTGGAAGGAAGAACAAAAAAACTCAGAATCTGTCATGTTATTGGATTCTGATATGACTATAAAAACTTGGTTGCAACCACTCTTATATTTTTGCCCCAAATCTATAGAAAGCTTATGATTCGCTGATTCGGTTTATACTGATCATGTGCAGGTATGACTTTTGTTATTTTGACGTTATGAGTATTGGCTATGTACTTGTATTTCAAATGTTTGCTTCTAGGAGATATCAGTAATAGGCTTGGCCAACCTATTGTGAAAGGATTGCTAGTCAAGTGAATAGCAGTTCTTCACTGACAATGCACTTCAACCGGTGCCAATTCACATCTGAGGAACTTTGCTGTGAATATTCAGACCAGCATGGAAGCTATGTTTGTGCCGTAGTCGTGCATGGACAGGTGACTTGCTCATGTGAGCAGCTCCATCTGGGGCTTACTTTCACACAAGGCAAACAATGGAATTCCCTCCATATGGGCAAGGATATATAGAGGGCTCTGGGTGTTTTGCTATTTTTGTCTTCATTCCAGCTAATAACTTCTGAAGCATTTTTGTTATGAACTTAACCCAGAAGGACAGATGATCCATCCTAACAAAGGATTATTCCAGAAACTTATAAAACAGCAGATTAATCCATCTCTGTGACATGCCTGCACCAAGAACTTTGTAACTGGTGTATGTAATTTAATTTCTTTTACAATTTTACTCTCAAACTTTTCTTTCTTTTATTAATAAAACTTTAGATTTTAGATTCTAAACAATTGGCACACAGTGCTGTTTTGGGTAAGATCTGAGATATAAATTGACCTAGCTATGTGGCTGGCCCTTTAGAATCAGGAGAACCTGTTTGAATTTTGTGAGATTGGTTTTCATAACTTCTCATTTGTGTAAGGAGTGGTACTGATTGTGGCACAGGAGAAGCTGGAGTGTGTGCTTGTGTGACTTCTTGTTGGCCAGTGTGGCAAACAGAAGTGCTCTTTGTAACTGGTTGGTGTGCCTTAGAGGAGAGAACCCCTAGTCTTTGGCTGTAAGTAATCCTGTCTTCAAGCAACTCACTCTGATTTAACCCTCTCAGTGGTGCCCCCAGAAACGCTGTTATATTGCAGGATCTCAGAAAGGTACAGGAGCGGCCCATGCCTATAGGCAAACTCGGCAGCTGCCTAGGGCGCCAAGTTAAATGGGGTGCCAAATTCCCTGCCACTTCCCTTTCCCCTTCCCGTAACGCCTGGCGTCGGCTCCGGAGGAGGAGCACGGCAGCTTCCCTGAGCCGCAGGAGGGGTGAGTTGGCCCCTGAGGAGGAGCGCTGGGAGTTGGCCCAGGGGAGGCGGCACGCGGGGGTTTCCCCGTGCCGCGGGAGAGGGAGGGTCGTCCTCGGAGGAGGCACGCGCCGGCTTCCTCTGCACCGCGGGGGGGGGGGGGTCGGCCTCGAGAGAGGTGCATGCCGGCTTCCCTCTGGGGGGGGGGAATCCTGGGAGGAGGTGGGTGCAGGGGACTCTCTCCCCCCACTGGCACCCTGTTCCCTCTCCCCTCTCCCCAGCCCCCCTATCCCCAGCCACAGAACTTCATCCCCAGCCCCCCGTCCCCAGCCACAGAACTCCATCCCCAGCCCCCCTGTCCCCAGCCCCCCGTCCCCAGCCACAGAACTCCATCCCCAACCCCCCTCTCCCCAGCCACAGAACTCCATCCCCAGCCCCCCGTCCCCAGCCACAGAACTCCATCCCCAGCCCCCCGTCCCCAGCCACAGAACTCCATCCCCAGCCCCCCTCTCCCCAGCCACAGAACTCCATCCCCAGCCCCCCGTCCCCAGCCACAGAACTCCATCCCCAGCCCCCCTCTCCCCAGCCACAGAACTCCATCCCCAGCCCCCCGTCCCCAGCCACAGAACTCCATCCCCAGCCTCCCGTCCCCAGCCACAGAACTCCATCCCCAGCCCCCCTCTCCCCAGCCACAGAACTCCATCCCCAGCCCCCCGTCCCCAGCCACAGAACTCCATCCCCAGCCCCCCTCTCCCCAGCCACAGAACTCCATCCCCAGCCCCCCTCTCCCCAGCCACAGAACTCCATCCCCAGCCCCCCTCTCCCCAGCCACAGAACTCCATCCCCAGCCCCCCTCTCCCCAGCCACAGAACTCCATCCCCAGCCCCCCGTCCCCAGCCACAGAACTCCATCCCCAGCCCCCCGTCCCCAGCCACAGAACTCCATCCCCAGCCCCCCTGTCCCCAGCCACAGAACTCCATCCCCAGCCCCCCTGTCCCCAGCCACAGAACTCCATCCCCAGCCCCCCGTCCCCAGCCACAGAACTCCATCCCCAGCCCCCCGTCCCCAGCCACAGAACTCCATCCCCAGCCCCCCTGTCCCCAGCCACAGAACTCCATCCCCAGTCCCCCGTCCCCAGCCACAGAACTCCATCCCCAGCCCCCCTGTCCCCAGCCACAGAACTCCATCCCCAGCCCCCCTCTCCCCAGCCACAGAACTCCATCCCCAGCCCCCCGTCCCCAGCCACAGAACTCCATCCCCAGCCCCCCTGTCCCCAGCCACAGAACTCCATCCCCAGCCCCCCTCTCCCCAGCCACAGAACTCCATCCCCAGCCCCCCGTCCCCAGCCACAGAACTCCATCCCCAGCCCCCCTGTCCCCAGCCACAGAACTCCATCCCCAGTCCCCCTCTCCCCAGCGATGTGGTGGTAATGGCAGTTAAAGCAGGATAGCGTAATGGACTATTTTGGATTTGTAATAATAAAAATTATAATTAACGTTTGTAATGCATTTTTATTTGCAATCATACTGAAATATCATCTAGCTGTCGTGTACAAATCTATTCTGAAAATTTCGTATCTCTATTTTAATCTGATCTCAGAAACATTGGTTGGACCGACGGACAAACCGAATAATTATGCCTGTTTAAATAAATATGCTTAAAAAACATTAAATGGAAAATAGGGGCAAAATGTTTCCCAGTTTACCAAAAACCTCAGCTTATATCTGCCCTTGCAGTTTGGAGGGGGGGGGGCGCCGATTGCATGGTTTGCCTAGAGTGCCAGTTGCTGGCAGCTAGTCTATGGTCACCCCTGGAAAGGTGACACCACTCTTGTCCCTGCATAATCCTCTAGAGCATGGGTTCCCAAACTCAGGGGCGTGCCCCCCTGGGAGGGGGTGAAGAAATTCCAGCGGCGGTGCGAGGCGACCCAGCCTCCCTATCAATCTCCCCCGCCAAGTTTCGCTGCTATTTTTGTTTTTCAGCCCCGGTCAATTCCTTTTTTTTTGCTCAACAAGTTTTGCTGCTACTGGGGGAAGGGGGGGGCGTGAGGGTTTCTCAAAAATCAAAAAGGGGGCGTGATGCCGAAAAGTTTGGGAATCACTGCTCTAGAGCCTATAGTAAGAGGGTATGTCTAACTTGGGATAAGCCTTATGGGGATGGGACCTGAGGCTGTATAAGGCATAGTCAATAAAATACAATGTGGTGAACTTACATAAGATTGGGTGAAGACTGAACAGAGATATCAAGGGTGAAGGAGCATGCTCTGTGGCAACCTCTCTCACCATGTTACCAATACAGAGAAATCTAAATATTTTCCAACACTACTACCTTTGATTGCATCAAAACCAGCATGACTTTTTCTCACTTTTTACCTTTGCTTTGGAGGTGTAGCAGAGGAATCCTGAGAGCTGCTATTCTCATTTCATAATCAAGGTGGCAAAATTGTAAAAAAGCCTCCTTTGTCTGCTCACTTCTGTAATCTGAGATGTCATTGACACCTTTTTGCAGCCTATTCACTGGTGTGAGCAAAGACAGAATACAATGGGAAGAGCCATTGGGCTCTGAGAGAAACTGAGAAAAAGAAAAACCATCATCAACAGGAAAATGAAAACATTTAAGAGCCAGAAAGGTTAACATTTAAATTCAAATAGTAAATACAAAAGAGGTCACAAAGACCATTTGTGGGCAGAAGTTAAAGGAAAACACTCTATAAATAAGAACTAAACAAAATAAAAGGGGACAGGAAAACTGCTCGGATGACAGCTCTGAAGTGGACATTTGTTGCATTCTTACTGTTTTTAATCACAGCAGCAGTAAAAATGGATAATTTGAATCCTTTATGTCTAATCCTGCTTGCATTGGTCTCGGTGACAAAACTCTCATGGGAGGCAAATTTCAATGGGAGCAGAATCAGTTCCTTAGTTGAGAATAAATGCAAATTCCACTACTACAAGGTAATTCTACCTCTTCCCTCAACTTCCCAGCTGTGAACCCACACCTTGCCGTGTGGTGGAGGCTTGCTGTAAATAGAAAACCTGCCATTCAGAAATGACAGCACTGGAAAATAAAGGATACCTCCTAAGACTCTGGATATGCCAGCTTTTTCACTGGGGCTTGTTTTAGGGGACAGGGCTGGTGACAGACTTTTCTGGATCCTGAGCAAGGTGGGGGGTGTTCAGCTCTTGACCACCCTAGAAGGGGTGGGGCCTCTGGCAGAAAGGGCAGGGCTGGGGGTTAGCCTCACCCACCCAGTCTCAGTGCCATCCAGACCATGGTACACAGAGCTCTGACAGTGATTTAAAGGGCTCAGGGCTCCAGCCACTGCAGCCACCATGGTAACAACCTGAAGCCCCAGGCCCTTTTAAATCATTGGGCCCAGGGCAACTGCCCTCTGTGCCCCACCACCATCATCAATGGCCCTAGTAGGGGATAAAACTGAGCCATGCTCTGTATGCAACACAGGTTGAACCTCCAGTACCCTCAGGACCTGATTGATCCCAGATGAGTGATTTTGCAGCCCCGGGGAGGTCATTTCTGCCCCCCTGCTGCCAGTACCACCCCCTGTTCTGCCCTCCCCACCAGGATTCCTGGCTCCCCCCTACCCCGCAGCCCAGCTGAACCACTGGCTCTTGCCCGCCACCTGCAGCCCAGGTGGGCTGCTTGTCCCCCTCTCCCCCGCAATGTGACAGGCTCGCAGCCCCCCACTCTCCACAATACGCCAGGAATCTCTGATCCTGGAACATCCATGGTACTTCCAGACCTCAGATGTTGCCAGACTACAGAGTTCCAGTTTATAGAGGTGCAACCTGTACTGCTAACACCATTTTACAACCACTCCCCCTCTTTGGTATCCCATGCTATGATCCCAAACAGCAGCACAGAGGGGGCTTGTCTTTTGTTTAGTCAAATATGCTATTAAATGCCCTTCCTTATCATGTCTCAGGCAGAGCTACAACTAGCAGTGGGTGTCACCACCTGAAGCCTATTGCATCATGTTCTTTAAACTTTTAAGTTCAATGGAAGCCCCCTGGTTTCAATTGCACATTCGCTTCACCATTGTGAAAGCAACTCACCACAGGCCCTCCACAGAGCACTGAGATCAACGGACAAGTCTGAGAACTACTGTGCTAAATGATAATTGTGCATCATGACTCCATTGCTACTGATGTGGACCAAGTTTGGACCAAAGAGAAGCCCAAATCCCATCACCAGTCTTCAAGGCTTCTCAGTCTACTTGTTAGGGATTTTTGAGAGCTTCTTGAGATGGAATGGTCCCTGAATTGAGTCCATGAGCTTCATGCAAAAATAAATTGAAACACGAAGGTTAGAGATACAAGATGCTGCTACTGAGAGGTGAGACACTTGCTAACCCTGCTTTCTCCTCCCAGTTACTGCTTCTGCTTCCCGCATTTTCCATCACCAACAAAGCTTCCTTTCCCATACTGATCCTACTGCCTCCTTAGGGTACATCTACAGGGCACGCTTATTTCGAAAGAGGGGCTATTCCTCATGGAATGAGGTTTACAGAAATCGGAATAAGCCACCCGTTATTTCGATATTATTTCAAAATAACAAATGCTGTGTAGATACTTGCATTGTTATTTCAGAATAATGCTAGTTATTCTGAAATAACAGTGCACTGTAGACACATCCTTCGAATCTTACCTCTTAACTCTGCTCTCCTCTCTCCCATTAACTCCCCCTCCCCCACACACACACACACACGCTCTCCACCTCCACTAGTTGCTCCCACATAACTATCAGTCGAAAGGAAGATGCTTGCCAGGCTGGCTAGGCTGTGGATAACTCTGCTGTTGCTTTTCTGCTCAGTCTGAGACTGGCCAACTGCCAACGTTAAACATCTAAGAAAAGAGCAAGTATAGTAGATTTAGGGCAGCAATTAGAAGCGCTGGGAATAAGTGCATCTTCTTTAGCTACATAGTTGTACTGAAGTTTTCAGGGAATCTTAAAGCCAGTAGCCCCTAGAAGGGGTATGAATTACAATAACTCTGGTTTGTTTGTTTGTTTGTTTTAAATTTCCTGAAACAGAGAACTCTTGATTCTGGGTCCAGAGTTACAATTTAAGTGAGTTCTTTGGTACTTCGATACAAGCACACAAGCTGTACGAAGCTTTAATTTCAAACACATCTTCCTGAAATCCTAAAACATGTGGAACTAGCATATTTAAACATGTATGCCTAATACCAGTATTGCAATATGATATATATTTATAAATATTTTCAAAGCTATAATGCCCCATGACATAAAATCTCAGGAACCTCTGTAGAAAACAATAAACATTTTTTTGGCTTATGAGTAAATTAATTATTGGGTTAACTAAGGTTTTGATTCTTAAACTGGCCTACCTAAATGTAGGCACTAGGAATGGGCCTGTTCACTGACTTCAGCGGCACTAATGATTTAAATAAAATTATGCATGTTCATGAATGTTTGCAGGGTCACAGCTGTCATCACCTAATCTTAGGCTTGGTCTGTGCTAAAATAGCTTCTCTGGTTGGGGTGTGAAAAGCCTACAGTCCTGACTGACATAGCTAAGCAAACCTACCTCCCATGTCAGAGGCATCAGTGTAGACAGAAGAATGCCAACTCTGACATAGCTTCCATTTTGGGGGAGGTGTTATTCTTACACTGACCAAAAAATCCCAGCCTACACTGGAGGAAGAATCTACACTCTGAGGTTATTCTTGTATAGTTCTATATTATAGCTGTGCCTCCAGAGTTTCCATAGTGTAGATACAGCTTTAGGCAATTAAGCTTTTCATGCAGACAATAAAAAGAGAATGAAAGCTTAAGATCACATAATTAGACTGTCTATGGATATGACCCAATTAAAGTGTCCATAAATATATTTGCCAGTGGTCACTGTACACAGTATGAACATGATTCCCATTTACACTAAGAGACACGCTGCTTTAGTAATATAAGAGGGTCTCAAAGTGGATGCAATTTACTGTAATTTACTAATGGAAATTGTGCCTCCAAAGCTCTTACCACATCTAAAATCTCAGTCACACTTCCTAGTGTCTCTCATTCCTTTCACACTTACACCTGCTCCTCATTTTGTATTTTATATCTAACCTTCTGCTTCATTCTTCTATTAAAGCAGCAGTAAAACATTTTTTCCCATTTTTCTGACATTTTCAGAGCATGCCCTTTTTTAGATCATAATTCAGTCTCTTTCTTTTGATATAGTCTTTTGCAATGCTTGCCAATTTTTTTAGTGTAGTTCCTGTGAATCCACCACAAACTTTTCTTCAGAAGTTACAGTTGGCACCGGAATTTTTTTTAGTATAGTATGTGTAATCTTAAACTTTCATACCACTTCCATATGTCCTATATGAATGTAATGAGAGTCTAAAAATGTAGCTACATTTTTGTGGTTTTTGAAATATTTTCTATGCTTTATATTGCATAGTAATATCTTTGCACAGTACCATTACTCTCTAAGGAAGGCCCAGGTATTATCGAGGAAATGAATGCTCTCACCATTCATTACTTCAGTAGAAGTCGAGGGCATTCATCTCTTAGCGGGAGGTGATCACCCCCTTGTAGGATCATTAAGTGGTCTATTAGGATAAACATCATAGCTACACAGCCATATGCAACTCTTCTTGTTTTTGTCCAGGTCTAACTTCGTGATTTTGTGAGGATTCTGCAAAAGTCTTTACAATTATAAATAGCAGTGGCTGTGTTTTGATGAACTGTTGTGTATAATACTCAAAAGCAACAAGACAAAGAACCAAAGCATCATCTGGTTTTAATTTTCTCCTTTGGGGTATATCTACGCTGCAGTTGGAAGCATTCCTTCCCAGCCCAGATAGATAGCCTGGTGGTAGCTTTCCTTTAGCTAGCACATTAAAAATAGCAGTGTGGATATTGCTCAGGCTTGCCTTCTGAGCTTAGACCTAGGCAATTGGGTGGGCTTGGACTATTTTTACTGCACAAGTTTGAGCAACACTAGCACCAGTCTGTGTATCATAGCTAGGAGACACCCATTGAGATTGTTTCTCCAGTGATAAAAGATTTGGCATGTATTAAAGAAATGAAAATGAAATAATGTATTGCTATGGATCTACAAAGCTGCAAGGAGGGTGACTTCAGATGATTCAGACCTATCCATTCTGGAAGAGAAGCCTTAAATATCCATAGTACTTCAAAAAGCAATTAAGCCTGGATGACAGGAACTGGAATGGAACAGAAGAAGGAGGCACAGGAAGGGATTATGTAGCATAATAATCAATTAGGTAGATGCAAAACATTCATCTCCTGAAACAGCTCCCCCAAAGAAAGTTACAAAAGTTAAGATTTTGTGGACTCTTTTTATATAAAAAGACCTTTCCTCTGGCCATTTCTAATTGACCCTCCTCAGGTAGAGAAGAGACTAGGATGTGGGCAGCATGCCTTTTGGAATTTTCACAATCTGTGCCATGAGTCTCAGACATATCTATTATCTCCCGGACCATTTAGTGCAGGGGTTGGCAATAATTTTTGACTGGGGGGGCCACTTCAGAAATTTTTTAAGTAGCTCCAGGCTGCCCCAGAATGGGCAGGGCCTCAGGCAGAAGGGGGCAGGGCCAGGACACTTACGTGCTTCCCCGTGCACAGACCCTGATTGGTCTGGGGGTGGGGGAGTATGTGAAGTTTTTGACCCGCCCACTCCCAGGCTACATCTATACTGCAGCCTTCTTCTGCAAAAGCTTATGCAAATGAAGCGCAGAGTAGAATATCGCCATGCTTCATTTGCATAATTAATTAGCAGCTGTTTTTGCACAAGAGGCTTTTGCGCAAAAAGGAGCTGTGTAGACAACTCCTTT
Source organism: Pelochelys cantorii (assembly GCA_032595735.1). NCBI lineage: Eukaryota > Metazoa > Chordata > Testudines > Trionychidae > Pelochelys > Pelochelys cantorii. The sequence continues at coordinate 24,270,641 of CM064326.1, forward strand.
TTGTGCAAACCCCCCCTCTTGCGCAAGAGCTGTTCTTCCTGAAAAAATGGAAGAACGGCTCTTGTGCAAGAGGGGGATTTTGCGCAAAAAGGAGCCATCTACACAGCTCCTTTTTGCGCAAAAGCCTCTTGCGCAAAAACGGCTGCTAATTAATTATGCAAATGAAGCATGGCGATATTCTACTCTGCGCTTCATTTGCATAAGCTTTTGCGGACGAAGGCTGCAGTATAGCCGAAGCCCCAGAGAGAACCGCCAGCTGTCTCCCACCTTGCCTTCTAAGAGCCACACACTCCTTGCAGGACAGGAGCAGGGTGGGAGGAGACTTCGCATGCTTTGCTCAGCCCCCATGTCCTGATTGGCCTGGGGGTGGGAGGGAGCATGAAGTCTCTCGCTCCCTGTCCTCTGGTGCACAGCGCTTAAAGTCAGAACTCCTCAGTACCTGCTCAGAACTCCTCAGTACCTGCACTTGAACTGAAACAATTAATTTGAATAGGTTTAGAATGAATAGTATGAACTATTATTATTGTTGTTATCTGTATTACTGCAGATTACCTTGAGCTCCCAGCTGAAATTGGAGTCCCATTGTGCAAGATACTCTACAAATACTAGACTGCCGTGGCCACACTGAGGCTCAAGAGCTGCATATGGCTCTTCTACAGCTAAAATTTTACTCATGGAGCCCCAACTTTTCACCCATTCTTTGCCTATCAGACTCAAGGGAGACTCAGGGCTTCTGTCCTGCAATGGAGTGATGGTTTTAGGGGTTTCTGCCAGAGATGATTGGTGCCTGTTGAGAGTGGGTGGTCAGAATTTAAAGTTCCCCCCAATAGTTTGAGTCATGCCCTCCTAGACATGCCCCTTTTTACCCTCAGAAGCTCCCACTATGTGTTGCTTCTGGTTTCTGCCCAGCAGGGACAGAGATCTCAGGGCACATCTGCTGGAACTGTGAACTTCAGTGGGAACAGCTCTTCAGTCTCGAGTCCTGGTAGGAATCTCCCACGGGGCTGAAGCCCCAAGAGCTGGCAGGTGCCTCTTTCATTGCTGAAGCCTGAAGCCCTGACTGGCGTGCCTGGCTCTCAAACTTCTAAAGATTGTTGTATGCATCTTGGAGGTTTAGTAAGTTTAGCCACCACTGTACTAGATAGTGCCTCCCACAAATACACAAAATAGAAGCACAGGTAGTTGAAGTAACTTGTTCAAAGTCACATAGTAAATCAATAGCAGAGTCAGGAATGGAACTCAGGTTTCCTGATTCCCACTCTAAGCATCAGACCACACTGTCATCATGCAAACTGAAAACTGACTAAAAGATCATAAACAGCAAGGTATAGTGAGTGCAAGTGACTGGTGGTATGCTGCCAGGATAGGTTTTTGGACTGGTCTTATTTAACATCATAATTAATGAACCTGGATGAGGGAGTAAAATCATACTTTCTCAGTTTCTCCCAAAGTTGGAAGAACTCTAAACACCGGTTAGAACAGAAAACTAATACAAGTTGACTTACAATGCAAACAATGGGCATTTACCTTGGAAATAGGAAAACTAATAGCACTCGGAAAAAAATCAGATACACTTATAATTAGAGGGAGGGAGAAACCTGTGAAACATTGACCCTGAAAGACACCTAGAGATGATAGCAGGTAACAAATTAAATTCACAAAAGAATAGGGAGAGGGGTAATAACAGTGTCATCTTGGTGGACTTGTCTCAGGACTTCGTGTCAATAGTGTGTGTAAGCATGCTGAATCTCAAGGCACATAACATGCTAGAACTGGAGAAAATACCAGAAACTAGTCTCACAAACTCAAGCAACAACCAGGAGAATATGGTTTAGTCAGAGACAGTGTCATAACTATGAGGGTTAGCTAGCAGCCTGGGGATTAAGGGGTTAACTGTACCTACCCAGGTAGAGATCAGCCAACAGAAATGCAGATAGGAATTTCAAATTGGGACAAAGGAATTTTTGGTTTTTCTTTCCTTTGTCCCTGGTCAGTTGACTCTCCAGATACTGAGGGGGACAGACAATATGTCCCTCTCCAAGAAAAGACTCTTCACCATCTGTAAGTAGGGCAAAGTCTAGATAAATCCGTTAGATTTTATTGTTTTCTGGTTTGGAAATGGGAATCTGATGTCTGTGCATTTAGAAATGGGTTTTCCTCTCTTTTGTAACTAAGTTTTGTTCCCATGGGAAAATTCCCCATGAGTTTATTAATTGGTGGCTCTTACCATCTAGCCATTTCAACTATGATTGTAACAGGAATATTGTTTTGATAATAAAAGTTCTTTCTTTTTTATTAACCTGGTATTGGTTCAGTTCTGTGTCCTGGAAAATCTGTCTGTGGGTACGTCTACACTTGCTCCCTAGTTCGAACTAGGGATGCAAATGTAGCCGACCAAAATTGCTAATGAAGCGGGGATTTAAATATCCCGCGCTTTGTTAGCATAATCTCGCCTGCGCGCTATTCCGCTCGCCAGCTGATTCGAACCAGGAAGTGCGCTCCGGGACGCGTTAGTTTGAATCAAACCCCTAGTTCGAACCAGGGAGCAAGTGAAGACGTACCCTATGGGATCTGCATGCCTCTGACTAGGGGATAGCAGCCACAGACTGCAGTTTGTATTTTCTCTCTTCCTTTTCAAGGTCTTTGGGAAAAAGAGCATGGGGTGGCCTGCGGTTCGTTTCAAGTGTCCACCCCTGTTTGTGGGTTCAAAAGCACTTGATGGTAGCAGCAGATTTTTTTATCCCCAAAATCTAGGTTTTTAGGATTTTGTGGGGGAAGTTTTATACCAAAACCTGGAGAGATAAGGTTTTGGGGTACTTTTGTGGGCCCTCACTTCTGCATTTATCGTTCCAGAGTGGACAATCAGCCATGACAGAAAGTGACTGCTGTAGCTGTCCATACTGTGACTATGAAGTATTCATTGGAATAGATATCCTGTTCTGATGTTCACTCTGGTTTGATATTCATTTTCCCTTCTCACCAAATGACCAGAAGATGGAAAAGGTCACTGGTTTCATCTTGAGCCCTTTGGAAAAGCAGTAATCTTAGCTCATGTTTCCAAATCAAATTGTTCCCTGTAAGTGGGGCAAAATATGAACAGCTTCTGCCATGCATCTCCCTCTTTTCTTTCCATCACAGAAAAACCAGGAGTAAAAACAGATACTGCTTTAAATAAACTTCCTGGAACAGGGATAGGCCTCTGGCTGTGAAAGGGGAGAAAACAGGGGCACAAACCAAGAAGAGGAGTATAACAGACTGGCAGTGTTTTCCTGAAACATCCCACTTCAAGAGCAAATGTTGACCCTGCCAGAAAGAGGTTTTATGGATTTTGCTAACTGAGCAAGACAGGTGACTCATAACTTCACTGGATGAGAGCCAGGACATAGCCAGTGCATGGATGCAGCAGTCCTCAGGGAGGATCTCTAGGAACAGCCAGGACTGGAGGGTGAACGTTTACACTGCTTCATTGTTTTACTGTTTCTTTTCTTTCTTAATAAAGCCAAATTCCAGGAAAAGAGAGAGTTAGACCTTTATGGAGTGTGAGCTATGTTTCTAGAGCAAGTGTGGAAAGAAGCACACCACTGGCATGACAACTGGTACAGGTAATAAAAGAAGGCCAGAGTATAACTGATCAGCCCTGTAATGATGAATCCAAAGGTGCAGAGATCATTGACACATGTAGATGTATGGGAACAGGGTAGCATCCCTATAAACAGCCAGTGAATGCTAGATGCTCACAATCTATATATACAGCCAGGCCTACCGACAGAGGGAAGAGGAGAGCAAAAGGGGAAACTGCTCTGGGGTCCAGTGATTCAAAAGGGCCTTGGGCCTTTTAAATGACCACTAGAGTCCTGCACTCCAGACGATACTGAGGTTGCCCCGTGCCCCATCCCTTGCACTCGAGGCCCTTCCCCTTTTGGGAGTGTGGAATCACTCCCCCAGCTTGCATAGGGGCTCAGCAATTCTCTTGGCTGCCCAGTATACAACAAACATTCTTAAAACAAGTGTACAACTCTTTTTGGTAAGGCATGGTTAATAAAGAATTAAAGGAGAAAATATTAAATCAGCACTGATAATGTTTGCAGCTGACACAAAAATTGGAGGTGGTAGTGGTAAATAATAGAGAGGACAAAGTTATCTGGATTGCTTGATAAATGGGGTGTAAGCAAACCATAAGGATTTAATGTGACTAACTGTATATACCTATAAACTTAAAAAACAACAAATAGTCTGGTAGCACTTTATAGACTAACAAAACATGTAGATGGTATCATGAGCTTTCGTGGGCATCTGAAGAAGTGGGCTATGCCCACGAAAGCTCATGATACCATCTACATGTTTTGTTAGTCTTTAAAGTGCTACCAGACTATTTGTTGTTTTTTAAGTTTATCCTGTACAGACTAACTCAGCTACCCACTGAAGCTTTTGTATATACCTAGAAAGAAAGAATGTAGGCCATACTTACAAGATGGGGTACTGTAACTCAGGGAAGCAGTGACTCTGAAAAATATTTGGAGATCATGGAAGATTATCAGTTGCATAAAAGCTTCCAGTGTGACACTATGGCCAAAAGAGATATAATATAATCCTACTGTGAAGCCGACAGATCCTGCTCCTCAGCAGGAGGGACTGAACTTGTGACCTCAGGGGCTAGAGCCATGTGCCTCTACAGCATGAGATAAAAGCCAAGTGGCACTTAGCTAAGGCTGTAGAGCACATGACACTCTCCCTTTCTCACTGATCTCAGTGCCTCAGGGCTACATTTGGGTGCTTGGATAAAGCTCTCAAGCAGGTGTAGAGAGGTAATTTTACCTCTGTATTTGGCCCTGGTATACGGCTGCTGGAATACTGTATCCAAGACTGTTGTCCACAATTCAAGCCAGGATGTCAATAAATTGGAGTGGATTCTGAGAAAAGCCACAAGAATGATTGGCAGATTAGAAAATATAGCTCAATCTACTTAACAAATGGAAGATTAAGGTGTGACTTGATTACAGTTTATAAATATGTACGTGGGGAAAAATAACTTGTTATGGTCTGTTCAATCTAGCAGAGAAAAGTATAACAAGATCTAATGGCTGGAAGCTGAAGCTAGACAGATTCAGACTAGAAATAAGGCATACATTTTTCATAGAGAGGGTAAATAATCATTCAAACACTTTACTAACAATCTACCACTGGTCATTTTAAAATCAGTAATGAATGATTTTTTACAAGATATGGGATCATTTTGGGGAAGTTCTATGGCCTGGTTTATACAGGAGGTCAGACTAGATCTCACCTTGGTATCCCGGAAAAGTTCTGCCACGTCCAAGGAACGTGTCTGCTTTTCGGAAAAAAATTTTGGAAAAGCAGATGTGGTTTTTTTGGCATCCCTGTAAACCTCATTCTACGAGGAAGAAGGGATGTTCCAAAAGAGAGTTTTTTTCTGACATTTGGTTCCATGTAGATGGGCCAAATGTCAGAAAAGCCTCTTTTGGAGGAAAAGCGGAAAAAGATACGCAAATTGCAAATCGCAATTTGTGTATCTTTTCCTGTCTTTTCCCTGCAGTGTAGACAATAGCCTAAGAAAGAGTCAAAAAGACATTTGTCTAGTCATCCATGATAAAAGTCTTATAATGTATTAAAATCATACATATTGAATATACATGCACATTTAGTGTTTCAGATTACAATATCAACTATAAACTGTTCTTTAATAAAAGTCCCAGGCAGTTCACACTTCAAATTCCACACAAAGAATTAAATAATATTGCTACTTTGTTATGCAGCTTACAGCATTAGCCCCTGTGACGGGTTCATCATCAGCAACCACTGAGAAAAGGGTAGAGGTTTTTGTTGTTACATTTTACTTTCCTGCCACTAGATGGCAACTACTTAACTCTGACAGGATTGTAATAAATACACAAAAAGCAAGTCCCACAAGTCTTTTCTAAACAGATTGCACTGGCAGTTTCGTAATATGTCTTTTCTAAATTTACCTAAAAGCGGGCTGATACTTGGCTCAACTCATGATGATATTAGCACAGAAAAACTCGCTAAAATACAGCACATAGTTTAAAACCAGGAACCAAATCATTCTAACAAATCACACAAGTAACCTGGTGCCCCAATGTACCACAAAAAAAGGCAAGGGACCACAAACAGTACTTAAGGGGCAGTTTCTCCATCTTGTTTCACTCCTATTACAGTGCTTGGTTGGCACTGAGGGAGCACTAAAGACCTACAAGTCTCCTCCTCCCACGGGAGTCCCTCACTATAGAGAACATCCCCATCTTTCCCCACAGATTTCACAATACTGTAGTAGTGGAAGATGAAACCCCAGCCCACCTTATTCTATGTAAATATGCTGTACCAATGCTATAAATGTGGTAAATGCACAAGCACCAACATACCTTCAGAAGGCCTGTTTCCCTAGCAAAGATATAAGACGCATCCTGACTGAGACTTTGACTCCCCTTCATGGTTTCGATTTGAAAAAGGAAAATGATCCTAGAGGCAGGGGCCTATCCTCCAGGGTATTTAGGCTTCTAACTCCCATTGGACTTTGGGCACCTAAGCAGCTTTGAGGATCTGAACTAATGAACTTAGTTCTACTTTCACTTATACTCATGTTTTCAGGTTTAAATCCATTGGCCGTGAGGGAGTTAACTGTTGTAAAGAAGATTAGAATTAGGCCTATTGTTTTCAATTGTTCTTGAGGCAAATAATGCGAGATCCAAACAAGCTGTAGTCCTGCTGGTTGTGGTGATCTAAGAACACACGAGGAAGTAATTGAAATAAAATCCATTCACTCTTTATTGGCGATGGAAGTTTAATGGTTGTTTTGTTTTTCTGTAAGACACAGGATTTCCAATCCCCATGGGTATGTCTACACGACAGTGTTATTTCGAAATATCTTATTTTGAAATAGTTATTTCAAAATAGCTTATTTCAAAATAACATGTCTATACACAAAATGCATTTCTAAATAGCATTTTGCTATTTCGAAATAGCGTGTCCACACTGAGTGGACTCTGAATTGCATTTAAGGCTGGCCGGAACCAGTTCCGGCAGGGCACCAGGTCAGGACTTACTGTGTGGGGCTGCTGCCTGAGGCTACCTGAGGTCTGTGCTTAAAGGGACCCCCCCGGACAGCCAGCTCTCAGGTTTCCCTGCTTGCTTGTCTACGTCGATGAGGGACAGCAAAGCATTTTGTCTCTGCATGCTCTGGTTGCCCTCATTCGGGACACCACAGCACTCTGCAACACGGAGCCAGAGCTACCCCTGGGCACTCTGGTGCTTCTCTTGGGTGCATTGCTGTGAGCCTAGTTGCACTTTCTGCAGGCTGCCATCTGGGAGGTCCATCGGGGGGCTGTCAGTATCCAGGAGGCCCTGTGGGAGAGCTTCCACCCTGAGGAGCACTAAGAGAACTCCCTGGTCAGCCCCACTGGGAGCTTGTGCCTCATTCCTCCCTCACGTCCTTCCACTTACCCCTCCCTAGCCCCCCTTCCTGATGTCAAATAAAATACACGTATTTTCAGGAACACAAACTCTCTTTATTTAACAAAACTGGGGGGGAGGGAATGAAACTCTGGTGAGATTGGGGGAAGGAGGCGGAAGAGAAGAGAAGAGAAGAGATGGTGGGAGAGGGGAGTAGGAAACCTGGGAGGAGGGAGCTTGAAGGAGGAAGCAAGGGGAAGAAGGGGGAGGGGAAGCTCAGGGCTCAGGGTTGGAGGTCTCGCCGGACCAACTTGATTTTCATGCGAACCTGCTCCTGGGTTCGCATGTGGCCTTTGGTGGCCAGGCTGGCAGCTATCTTGCCATAGACGGCCGCGTTCCTCCATCTAGTGCGGAGATCATGGACGTTGGAGGCAATCCCCCCAAACCTGAATAAGGTCCATGATCTCCACCCTGGATCAGGAAGGCGCCCACCTTCTCCAGCCCCTGTCAGGCTCCTGGGAGCTGGCAGACTGCTCCTGGGGAGCGGTGGAGGGCTGGCTGCCAGTGGCTTGCTGGCTCATGTTTTGGGGCCACTGGGTCAGGGGCAGTGACTGCTGGCTCTGGGCTGGCAGGCTTGGAGCTGGCACAGGCACTGTGGCCAGAGTCTACCCCTTTAAGGGCTCCGGGGAGAGGGGGAGGGAGTGGAGTGTTCTTGGTTGAGGCTGGAGTGGCCACCAGGACACTCTGGGAAGGCTCGAGGTCCCCTATTTCAAAATAAGTGTCTACAAGCATAGTTACAAGCTGGGGACCAACCAGTTAAGTAGTAGTTCTGCAGAAAAGGACCTGGGGGTTACAGTGGATGAGAAGCTGGATAGGAGTCAACAGTGTGCCCTTGTAGCCAAGAAGGCTAATGGCATATTAGGTTGCATTAAGAGGAACATTGCCAGCACATCCAGAGATGTCATTATTCCCCTTTATTCGGCTCTGGTGAGGCCACATCTGGAGTATTGTGTCCGGTTCTGGGCCCCCCACTACAAAAAGGATGTGGACGCATTGGCGAGGGTCCAGCGGAGGGCAACCAAAATGATTAGGGGGCTGGAGCATATGACTTATGAGGAGAGGCTGAGGGAGTTGGGTCTGTTTAGTCTGCAGAAGCGAAGAGTGAGGGGGGATTTGATAGCAGCCTTCAACTTCCTGAAGGGAGGTTCCAAAGAAGATGGAGAGAGGTTGTTCTCAGTAGTGACAGATGGCAGAACAAGGAGCAATGGTCTCAAGTTGTGGTGGGAGAGGTCCAGGTTGGATATTAGGAAAAACTATTTCACTCGGAGGGTAGTGAAGCACTGGAATGGGTTACCTAGGGAAGTAGTGGAGTCTCCATCCCTAGAGATGTTTAAGTCTCGGCTTGACCAAACCCTGGCTGGGTTGATTTAGTTGGGATTGGTCCTGCCTAGAGCAGGGGGCTGGACTTGATGACCTTCTGAGGTCTCTTCCAGCTCTATGGTTCTATGATTCTATGATTCACAGCACTTATTTCGAAATAGCTATTTTGAATTTGGCATTATTCCTCATGGAATGAGGTTTACCAATTTCGAAATAAGCGCTCCGCTATTTTGAATTTATTTCGAAATAGTGGTTTGGCTGTGTAGATGCTAGGAAAGTTATTTTGAAATAAGGGCTGTTATTTCAAAATAACTTTGTTGTGTAGACATACCCTGTCTTCCTAGCATATTCGGGTAACTGTTAGAGGAGGAAACTTGGTGAGCTTTTCCAGAATTTGACTTTGGAGCAATGCTGAGGACACATTTCTAAAAAGATTAAATACCAATGAAGTAATCTAACTTCATAAGAAGATCCTTTGAGTTGGAAACTACCTAACAAGCTGTGTGATCAAGGTTAACATTTACAAATACGACTAGCGGATTTAGTCATTCATCACTTTTGAAATGAATGGGGAGCTCAGTTTTGAAAATCTCAGTGTTATTGGGATTTCCAAACCCCCATCCCTGTCTGCTAGATCTATGCTTTCTCCTGTGGGGTTTTTTTTAAAGGAAGGAGGTAAGGATGGAAGTCTTTTCATGGATACCAAATGAAATGCCAAACTTTCTCCTCCTACCCCATTTCCCGCACTTTCTCACTGATAGTTGCCCAAGGAAGACTGGTAGTTATACAGGCATGTAGCAACAACAGATGACTGATGTGTTCCCTTGTCAGATAATCTCAATACCGGAGCAATTTTAGGCATTGTCAACTCAGCAGGCCCTCAGGCAGCAAACTGAGTAAAACAGGCAATAGTGATCTTTGCCGCAGTGTTGCCAGAGAGGAATAATAGTACAACTATGTTACTGAGATTAGTTGGAAGAGCAAAAACATCTATTTCCACCTGGGAAATCATTTCATTTCAAGACACTCCACAATATCAACACTGGAGTTGGTAGTGGTCTTTGAGGTAAAGAGTATTGGCCTACTACCCTTGCAGAGTGGAAACTATCTTTTGAGGCTGAGTCAGTTGTCTTAGTCCAGAGTCCTTGGAGATGTGTAGGAAATCTCTGACTTCTCAGCGTCTTCCAGAGTTCAGACTTCTAGTTGCTCTTATTTCTCCTTACCTTCCTCAGGCAGCTAAGAAGTCAAAGTTGGAGAATGCATCAATACAATTAAATCATTCGAGCATTAACTATCTACATGTACAGTAGTCCACACTGTAAATGCTAAATAATTTTATATGACCCTATGAATTCATACAATGCTGATGAAAACAGCACGTTCAGCATACCCAAGGTCAAGGAGGAATTATCTCTGACACATCAACGCATGTTGCTCTAGGACCATTATCATAGCCCCTCAGTACTGACATATTGGGATTTACACATTGCTTTGGAGCTGTCAGTGTGCTGCTTTGGAACTATTAAATCACACTTGTGCTAAAATGGGTGATATTCATGCAGGGTCTCAACTCCCAATTCGATGAAATATCTTCAAGAACTCCTTCCTCTCAGTTTGTCAGATTTGGGCTGCTTTAGGGTAGGCCAGTGAAAAGACCAGGGTGTAATGTCTCCTCCAATATCACTTAGGGCATGTCTACACTAGGAAATTACTTCGAAATAACTAAATTCGAAATAATATCTCCCGAAATAACTATTTCAAAATAAGCTTATTCCCCGAGGAAAGCAGGAGTACAGATTTCAAAATAACCAGCATGTTACTGTGAACATGCCTTGGTAGTGTAGTTGCTCTGATTATTATTTAGAAATAAGGGGGGGCGGTTATTTTGAAATAACTCCCTAATAGAGACCAGGGCTTTGATGGCTATCTATGAGATTGCATCAACAAGTCAGGCTGTTAGAAATCCATGTGTTATAAAATGCATGTTGAGGTGCAAGATCAGTGGCCAGGTTGATACTTCTTTGACAATTAGAGCTTCTTTTAACAATTACATGCCATTACAAACTTGATACTAGGTACATAGTACAATATTTATTTTTTATAGTTGTCATGATCATTAGGATTAGCCAGCAGCATGGGAACTAAGGGGTTAACCTTACCTAAGCCAGGTGGAGTGGCCAATAGGAATGTAGGTAGGAATTTCAAACTAGGACAAAGGAATTTTTGTTTTTTTTCCCTCCTTTGTCCTGGGCAATTCCTCTCCAGCTACTGTGAGAGACAGACATGTCTCTCTCTCCAAGAAACAATTCTTCACTTTCTGCAAGTAGGGTAAAGTTTAGATAAATCTGTTAGGTTGTATTGTTTTATGGTTTGGGAAATGGGATCTGATGTCTATGCACTTTTAAAAAATGTTTTGCCTTTCCTTTGTAACTAAGTTCTAGGCCCATGGTGGAGTTTCTCCATCAGTATATTATTTTGTTACTTTTCCATGTAGTCATTATGCTTGCAACAGGAATATTGCGGTGATAATAAAAGATCTTTCTCTTTTATTTTTATTAACCTGGTATTGGTTAATTTTTGTGTCCTGGTTTGTACTTTAGAGATGAGATTTCCCAAGTGATCTCTCCCCTGATTTTTGTATCAATACTTGGGTGGTGGCAGTGGGATTTTATCCCCAAAATCTAGGTTGTTAAGATTTTTGGGGGAAGTTTTGTACCAAAGCCTAGTAGATAAGGTTTTGGGGGTACTTTTGCTGGCCCCCACTCCTGCATTTATCATGCCAGCGTGGGGAAGGAGCCATGACAATAGTCAAAAAAAGAGAACTGAGCTTATTTTTTCCCCACCTGTTTCATTTTTGATTATTCACTTATTGTGAAGCGCAATCCATCAAGTACAAGCACAACCTATTTTTCCAGGACAGGGTTAGGTTAGGGTGAATAAAATTTTCAAAAATGCCTAAGTGACTTAGGAGCTTACATTCCATTTTCAAAAATGACTTAGTCACTTCAGCGTTGGATGTACCACAAGAATGGGGTGTTATAATGCTGAGGATCACTGCCACTAACTTTTAGGTGTGTAGAAAAACCATTGTGATTCACAAAACCTGAGTTGGGTGCCGAGACTCCTACAATGTACAGTGTACAGTGAATGGGAAGAGAAAGACACCTTAGACAACTTTTCTCAAAACTGACATGGGGGTCCTCCTAAGTTAACCAATGGGGGATACTAATATGCTAAGCTTTTCCCCCTAACATGGAGATAGATACCTAAGTCCAGGCTTCAGGGAGGCACTTATCTCTGCTTGTGATGCTCAGCAGTGAATCCTCTCCTGGAGTTAGACCTCTATGCCATTTTAGCATGAAACTGAGTAGAAATGGTGATGGTGCACACCTTGCAATTTTGGCCCAGTGGTTAGAGGATTCACCTGGAATGTGAGAGAGCCATCATAAATTTCCAGGTGTATGCACTAACTACTGGACTGCAGAATCATTCTCATGATCTCTGTGTGGTTCTGTCTGGGCCAATGACTATTTGAGTATTTATTCACAATGAATCAGACATTCAGAGACACACACCCAAACACAGAGTGTGAGAATGGATCTGTAGTCCAGTGGTTGGAGCACCTACTCTTTCATTATTTAGCCACAACTTAAACAAGAGAAACTAAGAAAACCTGACATCACACTTTCCTATAGCTCAGTGGCGACTGCACTAGCCTAAGATGGGAGAAACCACCTATTGAATCACTTTCGCCTCTCCAACAGAGGGGGGAATTGAAGCAGAGTTTTCTACATCCTTGGTGAGTACTCTAATCACCTGGCTAACTGTTACAAGACTTTCACTGCTACCTCCTGGATTTGAATGGGTCCCAATCTGGTAAGTGGTCTCTGAGCATTCCTATTGGATCAGCCTCCTCCTCCTCCCCTTGTGAATTCAGTAGATGAATGCCTGCCTTCCCTTGGTTTGTGAATCCCTCTGTGTCTTAATGGACTCTTAGGTGTCCAAACACCTCTAATGAGGCTGCACCATGTACGCTCAGTGGCAAAAACTGAGGCCCTGAGGGAGCTTTTACTCTGAAAATTTAGGTGCTGAGTTTAGATGCCTATAATGCTGGAGTTCTGTGCATTTTTACCCCCAGTCTTTCTGTTTTCTCCTTTCCTTCTCTAACGCTGTGTCTAGACTACATCCCTCTGTTGGCAGAGGGATGTAAATGAGGCACTTCGAAAGGGCAAATGAAGTGGGGATTTAAATATCCCGTGCTTCATTTGCATAATTGTGTCATGGCACTCTTGAAAAAGCGCCATTTCAAAAGTAAAACAACGGTCTAGATGCAGTTCTTTCAAAAATGTCAGGCTTTTTCGAAAGATCTTTTACTCCTCAAAAAATGAGGTTTACAGGATCTTTCAAAAAAGCCTTCGTTTTCGAAAGAACTGTGTCTAGACTGCTGTTTTATTTTCGAAATGGCACTTTTTCAAAAGAGCGCCATGACGTGATTATGCAAATGAAGCACGGAATATTTAAATCTCTGCTTTATTTGCAATTTTGACATGTCTAATTAACATCCCTCTGTCAAAAGAGGGATGTAATATAGACACAGCCTAAGTTGTAAGGGCCAAAAAAGCAGCACAAAGGATAGGATTACTTGAAGAGCATATTGTCTAGTGGTAGTCCTTTCAAGGCACAGAATAGTGGAAATGGGAAGTACAAAATTTGAGGCATCTCTTTTACTGAACTCAGGTATTGCATCTCTAGTCAGGAATTACTGTAATAAAATAACATAGCACAATCACAAATCCTACAATGCAATCACTTTAACAATGCGTGTAGGAAATGTGTTGTATTTCTACATAAAATCATCCGATATCTAATAACTGTGAACACAACCAATTAAAATACATAATTAGTCTATAAATTGTAATATAGCTTATAAAAGTATTATTAGAGGTACTGGCACAAACCACCATGTAGGAGTTTATTTCTTCAATGTCTTATAATAGCCATATATTCCTGTTTTAAATTGAGTTACAATTTTGCTTATTGGACAAGTTTATTCTGATCTAAAAAAGAATAAACTAACTGAAAATGTTTCTCTTTCCTTAGCTATCAGTTTCACAAGGAATTGCCATAAGTTATTAAAAAAGGAGGGGGGGGGGGTAAACTCAGCACAGATAGTCACCCAAAATACTGAACACCTAGGAATTACTGCACAGTAAGTTTTACTGCAATCCCTACTAAAGTAAGTAAACTTTGTAAATCCCTACTAAAGTGAACGTTTGTAAATCTCAAGATGATAACAGAACCACAAGAAATAAGTGGAAAGGATTTAAAAAGATAAAATCATGCTGTACTCTCTTGCTATTGCCCTGATACCAGGCCCAGTCCCTTGCTTATGGAGAAAGGACAAGCTGTTGAGGTAATCAATCCTCTTGTTGCTTGGGGAGGACAGGACTCATTATATTAGTTCTTTTTGTAACCCACTTGGCCAATTCCTATGCTCTGCTGCCCTGCAACTGCAGCCTATCCCATTGACTGGAGAGGAGAGAGCTCATAATACAAGATGGAAGTGATTTAACAAGAGAAACACTTTGAAGACTTAGGGCAAATCTACCCTTCAGCACTACATTATTGCAGCTGCACCATGTTTGGTGAATACATAATTACACCATCTCACTCTCCCATCGACATAGCACTGGTGTGGACAGTATAAAACTTGTGTTCCTTATGGACACGGGGAAGGAGGCTTTCACAACCCTGAATGAGGTAAGTTAAATAGACCTAGCTGGTACTGTAGACTTGTCCTTAGCAACCACCACCAGTTCACTTCCCATTCAAGGAGTCTAGACCCAGACTGTCAAAATGGTCTGCATTTAGGGACTCCTCCTAGATTCCTTCTTGCTGCCCGACACATGGATAGATGCCCTCATCCCCTCCCCCAAAGGTGATCTACTGCACATCTACAGTTAGCCAGAAGAATGCACCCCACAACATCAGACAGACTTGGACAGAGCAATCCAGCTCTTTGTCCCTTCTAGTCTGGACTATTGTGACTCACTTTTTCCAGGTGAGAACATTCTACCTCACCTCCTCAGAAACACATAGGTGTCCAGAGGACTTCAGCACAATACTCTTCTTCATTACTCTGAATCCCCACAGAATACTAAATCAGATTCAAGGTCTGGGTGTTAATCTTCAAGATTAATACCTCCAAGATACATCAGAGGGTTTCTCTATCCTCGACAATGGTCATTCTCAACAGCAAATTGCTGTAAGAACTACATAGCTGTCAACCTCAAATGTGTCCTTGAATTAATTAATTGAGGAGACACAAATGGTCAAAAGTCTAAAGTTTAAATTCACTTGTACAGTCTAGCTTTCCCACATCTGCAATTGTAAACAACAAAGACGAGAAGAGGAAGAGGAAGAAATGAGACCAAAAAAGAAGTGAAAGAAGAGAAGGAGGAAAGGATAAAGAGAAAGATTTATCATATATATAGTAGCCCAATGTCTGTGACTCTGTAACGCTGAAATGCTGGTTGTTCCCTCTGGACGGCGCTGTTGCCTCCCTCCATGGTGCTCGGCTGACTTCTGCGCCACTCAGATGGGCCGCCGCGTGGGAGCAAGTGGCACAAGTGGCTGTTTGGGGTCCGCACTCCCCATGCAGCATGGGGGTGCTGCCTGGGGAGCGCAGGGCCCAAACGACTGCTTGTGCTGCTTGCTCTCACGCGGCGGCCCATCTGAGTGGCGCAGAAGTCAGCCGAGCACCACGGCGGGAGGCGAAGGGGGGCGGGGCGGTGATGTACACGCCCAGGGGGTGGCGCCTGGATGACCGTGCATCCCCGACAGAGACAGAGGAGAGCGGAGAGAGAGTGAGAGGCAGGAGGGGGAGAAGAGAAAGAGAGAGACGGAGCGGAGAGAGAGTGAGAGGCAGGAGGAGGAGGAGGAGAAGAGAAAGGGAGAGACGGAGAGAGAGGCAGAAGGTGGAGAAGAGCTGAGAGAGAGAGGGGGAGGCAGTAGAAGGAGGAGAGAGAGAGAGAGACGGAGCGAGAGACCAGAGGCTCAGGAAAGAAGACCGACGTGGAGGAGAGACCTGAAAATCCCATCTTATGATGGGCTAATTGGCTAGTTTTTAATAATAGCCCAAACTGCCTCAGAGGATATAAGGAGGAAAATGTAGATAATTGGCCTTTTGCAATTTAAGAAATTATCCCTTGAGAGGTAATCTGATACTATAGTTATGGACAAAATCACCTCTCCACCTAGTTTACTGCCTGTGCTCTCCCACTTCTGTCTTTACGTTGTCATATGAAAATGCTGTTATTCTCTTTTCTTGGCAGGTGTCCTGGTGTTGGCTGGAGTAGCGGGGATTTTAAAGGGAGAAACTATTTCAGGTTTATTGTGCCTTTGGAGTGGCAATGCTGAGATAGTGATTTGATGATTTTATGAAGAGTCATTGTTTTGCTATTTCTATATTTTATTAAACCTGATTGAAGTTTTTCATTTTCTCTCCCTCTCCATCCACCTCCATCTTTTCAACCCACCACTTCAGACTCTGATTAGAGCTGGAATAGAAGATGTAGCTACTATACCCTATTGGGTTCCAATAATTTTTTTAAAAAATTGTTTTAATATTTCTCTTCTGTTTCATAGTAAACAACACAGTCTATAATATTAAAGTATAAATATAGAGAAGTATGAACCTCTGTTTCTTACTGTAGGGGTAAACTGAGGCAGTCCATGGTATCTTGCTAAAACTCTCATTCAAATCCTAAATTTGAGGCTTGGGAACACATGGAGCAAGCAGCTACCATGACCCTGGTCGCCTTGGCAACCACATTCCAAAAGGCCCTCACTCCGATAAGGCCCTGGCTGGTACCAAAACTGTCTTCTTTAACCCTAGATAATAAGCCTGGATCCCAAGGACCGTGCCAATGCAAGGCAGTCTCACCCCCGCAGTAAACGCATCATAATTTCAGCAGACAAAGTTGCCATCAGCATGTCTTTTGTTTATGGTGGCTTATTTAGCTTGTTAGGAATAACAATAATACATTGTTACCTGTATTATTGATAAGATGTTTAATTGGAGGTGGGTGAAGATGCTCTGTAACCTTCGTAGTTTATTGGCTTACGTGCTCATTATGTCTTGCTGCCAGAACCTATGAAATTGCTTCCACTCTGCCCACCTGCTGCCTATATAATTCAGTGTAATGTTTTGATCAACTAGTGCTCTCCAGGTTAACCCCTGGTTGGTACTCCACCAGCACTGGTGTACAATAAATCCTCAGCTTGTTTTCACCTGCATCCAGAGTGTCCAGAATTATTCCCTACAGTTTGGGGGCTCGTCCGGGATCCAGGCTTGTGAGCTGTTTGGGAGTCGGAGACTGATACCCAAAGAGAGGTGAGTATGTTTATTTCACCACCTCATTAGACCAGGGGTTGAAGTCCCTCATTCCCTTCAGACACATCCTGGTTCCGTTCCCATTTGGGATACAAGACACCTGGACATGGGTGAACCAATCATAAGAGGCAGGCCTGTAAGGGGGGGGAGGGAAACTGTGTGGGGATAAGCATGAGAGGGCAGTATACTGTTTGAGCTAAGGGGCTGTTACGGAGGGGCTGGATAAACCACCAGGGAGTTATTGAGCCATACATTAAGCTCAGAACTGACTGGGTACGCAAGGCGGCAGGCAGAACGAACTGGTGATGCACTCCCTCAATGCATGTAACACTGCAAGACCTGATGGAAGCCCCCCAACAAGCACGTGACATATACACCCTCAAATAGTGCAAATCCCTGACCCAATCAGAAGTGGGAGGGTGCCCGAAGGCACAAGGACTGCACAGTATAAGCTGTATTTGGAATTGTAGGAGGTAAAGGCCGATCCACGGTCATGCCCCGAAGGACACGACAACCGAAGGGGATGGTTCATCCCCTGATGGAAACGGCAAAGCTGTATACAGAGGAAGGGAGGAAAGCTGTGTGCAACCTCCATAAGACTCCAACGCTTGATCTGGGGGCTGAAGCCCATGTAAATCAAGGTTGGAAACAAACAAAAAGAAAGAAAGAAAGAAAGAAACCAAAACACACACACACAATAAGAAAGGGAGAAGGAATTTAGACCATGACATCACAGGGAGAAGCGAAGAATATTTAGAATACAAACATGCACAGATTCAGCAAGCAGCTGTCAAAAAGGCAGGCTATACTGCAGCCGCACCAGACAAGGATTTGATAAAAGGGAAGTGAAGTGGGGGACTGAAAAGGGAAGTGAAAACACCAAGAAGGCAGTAATAACATTGTTAAAAACCCTTGCATTAAAAGAGAAAGAAATCAAAGCCCTGAGGGATGAGATCGAAGCTCAGAAGAGCAAAAATCCGCCCTGCAGTGAGGAACGTAAACCACAAGCAGCAGCACCTCTGTGCCAAGAGAACACACTAGAAGTGAGAGAAAAGGATCTCTCAGCTGGCACGCCTATACTAACAGCGCCGTCTCTCCCAAACTTAGGGGAGGATTTAGCTACACAATGCAACTCCATCAACCCTTCTCTATGTTCAGCCCCATACGGGCCATTGCCACACATCATTGAAGATAGAGAGGAGGCACAAAAGATAACTGGAAGGGGTCAGCTCTTCCCTCTCGAAGAACGGGCTCTAGCAACAGATCTACCAGATCCAAAGCGAAACACTGAGTTTTGGGATAAGCTTACCAGCTTAGGGGAAGTGTTCCTCCAAATTCTGAAGGAAGGAATGTCCGCTGACTATCAAGCTGTATTGGCCCTAGGCATCTCAATTGGAAACACATACACAGACATAATGAAGTGGGCTACTGATTTAGAGAACAGGAAGGCAAAGAAAGTAGCTTCAATCCAGGCTACTCTCTACTATACCTGCAGGAAGCCAGGGCACATAACACGGAATTGTGGGCACAAAAGGAAGTCCAAACTTTGTACCAATTGCAAAAGGACTGGCCACACTAAGAAAGAGTGCTTCCACCCTGGAGAGGGTAAGGCAGGACAATGGCTGAGCAAAAAGAACAAACCTAGCACACAGGACACACAGAATAGCACGCAAGAGCAGGAAAAAGCTGCCAAGCAACTCCAGGTGATTCTCAAGCTCCTTGCTAGAAAATAGATAACAGCAGCCTCCCTGGCTGGAACCGCAGGCAACCCAAGGATGTTTCTCAATGCACGAGGGGGTGGCAGCCGAGCAAAATATTAATAGACACCAGAACCTCGGTGTCGATAAACAGCCAAAACCTTCCCCCACACACCGTTATATTTGGCTCGAGGGCATGGGAAGAGGTAAATTAATGGCCACCCTAAGCCAGTGAGTGGCAATTGAATTTGAAGATGTAATCACTGTCTGCCCCAAACAAGGAGAAGAGACACAATTTGCGGCATAGATCTCTTTACAGAACTTGGGAGAGTAATCCACCCCAGAGTCAGCATACCTTGAAGCAAATTGGCAAACGTTTACAAACCCCTCATGAGAAGGAGAAAAGGTATACCATATCTTTGGAACAAATATTACAAGAGTTGCAGCACAACCCATGGTCTAACAATACCATGCAGACATTTTAAAGCAAATTGATGAAATATTTATTGGTTTATAAACCCTTAATCTTAGTCAAAAGAAATACTGCTGTTGTTTGGCTGTTATGAAAAACCTGTACTGAGGAGTTTAAAATTTTTTTATTAGCTGACTGCAGAAATAAACATTTGAACTTACCCAATGAAAGGAACCAGAAGGTATAGGGGCTAACTGAAAAGCCCACCCTTCTTGCTAAATTAGTAACGGACAAATCTGTGCCCCTGGGAAGAAGCCATTTAGCAGGAATCAAGACAGACCATAAGAAGGAAAAAGCATGTGAAAAGGGGGTAAGAGGTTTGGAGCCCTGTGGGCAAAGTAGAAGGAATAAGGAAAGCAGTAATATAGGCATTGGAAAGTTAAATTAATAGGAATGAGGAAAGTTTTCATTTGAGGAACAAAGCAAGTGATTAAGGGTATGCGAAGGTGAGAAGTTGACTCCCTGGGAGTGTGGAAGGAATTAAGCAATTGTTGTAATGTGTGAGGAGAAAACCTGCTTTAAAAATGATTCCTGGTTTCTTGCGGCCTCGTCCTTAAAAAATAATCCAGGCAAAGAAACAATCAAATTTAAATATTTGGCTATGAACACTTTTGTTAAATCTGCTAAAGGGGAAATAAGGAATCCTACTGACACTTAACTGATTAACTGCATATAAAGAATGAAATCTGTGCATTGTAAATTTGTAAATCTGTTTGTAGGTTTCAAACTAATTGGTTTTGTTTTATATTTAAATAATGCCCTCTCCTTTGAAGTTGCAAACTGACAGCACACTTTTTCTGCTTATCTTGGGGCATTTAACCCTTAAGGCTAAATATGCTTTCTAAGAAAACAAATTATTATTTTAAGAATCCAAGCCCTGGAACTTCACTGTGTCTCTTTTCAAGGCTGAGTTGATAATACTTTTTGGCTTGCTTTCAGATCCAAAGTTGTATGTGAATACAGGCTGCCTGGCTATTTCAAAGGAATATAAAACCCACTGTCCCCTGAAGTAAATTGTCCAAACACAAACAAGATATTTATAAGCACCTATTTGACAAAATTTAATGCTAATATTATTATTAATATAGAGGTAACAAGTAAACCTGTAACATTGTATGTGATTCTTTTTCAGGAAAAGAAAACCTTTTTGCTTGTTAGAATGGTAACTGGCAAACACCTAGTACTAAGGAAATTTTCTATAGCAGTAAAGCTCCTCAGTTACCAGTTGTGAATAATTTGATGCTTCACATATTAAAAACCTGGTCTGCGGTACAAGAGGGAAACTGAGGCATACCACCTTTAACTTAATAATTGAACAATGAAGTAATTCACCCAAACCCTCTGAAGTTGGTTTACAAAATAAAAGCATATCATTGGGTAACAGCAGGCTGATCAAAAAAAAAAAAAAAGCAAGAACATTTGTAAAGGAAAAGTATCCTAAGATATAATGTGCCACCTCCACAGGGGTAGAAATGTTTTCTTGTCTTTCAGAACATCAGAAAGCGCTGGTACCAGCTGAAGAGCAACTGAAGAAAAACCATGGTTCTGCTGTCATGACATAATGAGTTTGTGTTTGTGTTCTGTCCAAGTTTGTCTTGTGTGTTTTAATTGTGGCATACGTATTGCAAATATTGTTGTGTGTAGAAAATTGGTTTTTTTAATGAAAGGACATTTTAAGTAAAGCTAAAGCGTGAGTTTAAACAAAACAAAATTAATAATTGGGCCCAATCAATTGGCAACTCTAAACTTAGCGAAAGGATAATAGTTTGGTAATTGCTTAAGCTAGGAGAATGCTAACAATGTCTCCACAGGTAAACAAAGGGAACTGGAATGTAACCATGAGGCTGCTCCTGCTACTCCTATGGAGCTGGAGGAAGGAAGCGAGGAGTGCGACATGTGAAAAGGAGGACTGGGAGTGGGTACCAACCCCCTCCACACAAATGAAATATTTAGCTTTTGCAAACCTTGCACACTAACCATGAAAGTGGTTTGGCCAGAAATAACAAGACATCTGAAACAACATGGGCAAGTGGGACATCAGAATATTTAAGAAAAGATGCCCACAACACCATTGCCCACAACGATAAAAATAATAGTAACCTCAACATTGTAATAATAGCCAATTGCCCTGCTACCCATTGGTGCTAGGTGCCTGATGCCTTAAAAGCCTAACGAATACCTGGAAAGAATCATGAAATTGCATGGGTTCCCATTATTAATGAAAAACATCCGTGAACCATGCTATGGTCCCATGAGAAAAATAGTGATGCCAGTCAATGTAACCTGACTTCAAGTCACATACATAGGAGGACAAATACACACTAATAGCAATGGGGAATACAAGGCCTTAGGACGCCCCTCCTTCACACACAATTATTTTGCTTATTGTAACAACACGGACACTATGAGGACAAAGAATATACAATCCTCCGTATTTGAGTTTGTATGGGACATTGTGGGGAAAAAGCCAAATACCAATATCAGATCATGCACCAATTATACTTACGAGGTACCCGTCGAAGTGGGTCACTGGGGTTTACCACTTAAGGCCAAAACAAATGTAAACCTTGAGGCATGACAATCATTCGTTAAACAATGGCCATTGCTAACTTGCCCTCATTTGGATACTATCAACCAGGTCCTCAAGGACAAAATAGAGCCTCCTGAATGTGCATCATGCTCCGAACAGACTCCTGTCCCAGAACCAGGGCTCACCTCGGTGGTGTTCCACACTTACAAGGTCGAGGTCTGCACTGCCCTAGAGGGTGTAGACCAGCAATGCACCAACGCTACCAGATTGACTAAACGAACTGGTAAGCACCTGATTCGGCAATGACGGGGCTTAGCAGATACCATTGCAGGCTGGTTTGGAGCTGGAAACTGTCAGCAACACTTATGTCATAGCCCAGCAGGCAGAGGAAAAGACCATACAGAATCCAGGCTGGCAGATACCGTGATATCTAATGCCAGGGGAGGCCTAGATGCCAGCCAAGCCAACCGATTAATCCTAAATAGTCTAAAGAATTTGTCCAGCTCTGTGTCCACTTCATTAGACATAACCAGATATTTGGACCAGAGACTGATTGGATTACTGGTTAATGGGACTAAGTTAAAGGAACTAGAAGACCAGTGTTGGAGAATAGGGCAAGCTTTAGCCACCACCACCCAGGGAATTGTGACAGACCTATTGGATGGCCAGGTTCATCCAGCCCTCATGGAAGTGGTGAGTCCCAATCTCCCCTGTACCCATCCATGGGAGTGGGGAAGTAGAGAATCCATGAGGACTCAGAGGCCCACCTGGACAGGCCATAGTATAATCTTTTGCCTTTTGGCCCCTCTGGGTATTCCCATATTCACAGCAAGCCAGAATGGTAACCGCCCTGCCTGTACCAAAGCAGGGGCAGTTAGAGTCGAGGGCATTGCTTATTCTGAGGGTATAGTGGGCTCCCTGTACCCCAGGGACTGTCGCACCCACTCTGATAAGGAAATCTTATGTACCTGACCATATAACATCATGACAAATCTGTCTAGGTTTGAAGTGGTCATCACAGAGAAACAAATACACACCGAGCTGGTCCATATGAATGGTACCTACTGGTGTTTGACTACCCAGACAGACCACTTCATTGAACTAAATGGAATGCCCAGCCCCTCTACATATCCATCTATGTGCATAATGGTCCCTCACCGAGCGATCCTGACTGTTGATGGGATGCGGCTCTACTGCACTTCGGCAATGATGGGTAACCTAACATTCTGAGTGGCATGGCAGAATTAGTACCTAAAGGAGGGTCTACTGGCCCTGAAGGCGAAAATCGAGGAGTTGGTAGCCGATGCCCAAAGGTACCCAGGATTGGCCGTCTGAGGTACACACAGATAGGGAGAACCGTGGACCATGCCAAAACACGTTACTCTGAGGCACTCAACCAGGCAGTAGAGGTCAAAGCTATAATCATGAGCAGTGCCTTTACTGGCGACGAAATACCTTGGGGATGGATTTGGGTAGTGTTTTGCCAAATTATGTGGGGAGTTTCGATTATAACATTTATAATAGTGCTGGTGCTGTACCGGCGCTTCCAAAGTAAATTAAAAACCCTGAAACTGTTGTATTTAACCTGGCGGGTTAGGGAACCCTAAGGTCAAGAGGAGGGAACTGTAGGGGTAAACTGAGGCAGTCCATGGTATCTTGCTAAAACTCTCATTCAAATCCTAAATTTGAGGCTTGGGAACACATGGAGCAAGCAGCTACCATGACCCTGGTTTGCCTGGCAACCACATTCCAAAAGGCCCTCACTCCGATAAGGCCCTGGCTGGTACCAAAACAAACTTAACGGAAGCTGTTCTAACTGTCTTCTTTAACCCTAGATAATAAGCCTGGATCCCAAGGACCGTGCCAATGCAAGGCAGTCTCACCCCCACAGTAAACGCATCATAATTTCAGCAGACAAAGTTGCCATCAGCATGTCTTTTGTTTATGGTGGCTTATTTAGCTTGTTAGGAATAACTACCTGTATTATTGATAAGATGTTTAATTGGAGGTGGGCGGAGATGCTCTGTAACCTTCGTAGTTTATTGGCTTACGTGCTCATTATGTCTTGCTGCCAGAACCTATGAAATTGCTTCCACTCTGCCCACCTGCTGCCTATATAATTCAATGTAATGTTTTGATTAACTGGTGCTCTCCAGGTTAACCCCTGGTTGGTACTCCACCAGTGCTGGTGCACAATAAATCCTCAGCTAGTTTTCAGCTGCATCCAGAGTGTCCAGAATTATTCCCTACACTTACACCAGATCTAGACTACACCTGGAAGGCTGGGTTAAGGTAAAATAAGTAGCTGGAGTTGACTTACCTTAAGCCGAGCTTGGTACCATCTTCACAGAGGGAGGCCAACAGGAGCAAACTGACTGCAAGGAGTACCAGTGCTGACTGAAGCTGCCCTCTTAACTAGACCCACTAAATCAAACACCTTGATCTCTGGTATGGCAAGTGAAGATGTGGACTCAGTGAAGCCCTGTTAAATCATTTTAGACCAATAGGATGTAATTTGGATTTTATCAAATACTTGACACTTGATTCCGTATCTCAGGGAAACTTAGCTTTTAAAAGAATGCTACCATATACAATTCAAACTGGCTTAAGGATCACAAACTTATAATGATAAATGATAATATGCCAGATTGGGGTGAAAAGGATAGAGGAGAGAGGCAGGATTGGCATTAAATTGAGTCTTATTAAACCCCTTTGATAATTATGTGGAAAACGGATTTAATGTATATTAATTAAAAATAACAAGTGGGAGTTGCTGTAAAACTAACATAATAAAAAGGAGTCTAGAGACATTAGAAATAAGATATTCAATTTAGAAAAAGGCAGGCTAATGCACTTGGAAGGAAATAATCTTAAGCACAGGTATAATTTCTAATAAGTAATTTCCAT
This sequence comes from Pelochelys cantorii, assembly GCA_032595735.1. Lineage (NCBI taxonomy): Eukaryota > Metazoa > Chordata > Testudines > Trionychidae > Pelochelys > Pelochelys cantorii. Next base: position 24,295,447 of record CM064326.1, read on the forward strand.
CTATAATGTATGTGATTCTATGATAATTAAACAAGCTGTATAAGTAATAATCACCTGAGCCAATAATGACAGTTCAAACTAGTTAATTTAAATTATTTCAGATTATGTAACCATGAGAAGCATTCAAAGGCAATTGTGCATTCTTTCCAGTGATTGCAGACAGTCCTTATAAGAAGAGCTTTGATACAGGGAATACCATAAACTAAACCTGATTGAAAAGTTAGAAGTAGACAGAAGGAAAACAGATCTCCTAACTTCTCCTATTAAGCTAATTAATTATCAACTGTTAAAAACTACAGCTTATATTTTTCCCAGCCTGCTGTACAGTACCTTCTCCCCCACTCACTTTTGCATTTTGTGACATCACAATTATTTTAGTAACCACCAAATTCTATACTTGGTTATGGACCCATGACTCCAAGTAAAGTAAATGGGAGCTGCATGAACTTGCCCCTATGCTTTTACTGCATATATAAAGCACACAGCTTTTACTGCACATGGCAGAATGTCTCCCTACATCTTTAGTACAGGGTTATAGTGCAGGGCACCATGGAGGATTTTGGCAGCCTGGGACAAAATCCGAAACTGAGTCTCACCCCCATCCCCCTCAAAAACAATTGTGGAAAAACACTGAGGGGAGGGAGGGAGAAAAAGTATGAAGAAGTCTGCACTGCATTCACCCTGTAATGAGGATTGGTGTCCTATGGGCTTGATCCTGGGCTGGGTTCTGGGCCTGGCTCCCTGCTTTGGGCATTGCAACTTGGAACATGGGGTTGCAGTGCCACTTGAGTTTAATGGAGGAGTGTCCTGGCCAAACATGAGTGACACTGCAACCATGTGCACCGCTTCACAACACCACTCAGTTTGGGGACCAATGTTTCTTCTGATCTTTTCCATACATGTGTGGAATACATTTTTCTATGTGCCCTAAGGCATGTGAAAATGTCCACAAGTAGAAAAAAAAACCTAGCTGTAAGTCAGGGGTGGGCAATAATTTTAGGTGGGTTGCCACTCCAAGATTTTGGTAAGTGGCCAAGGGCCGCACTTTTCTGTGGGAGGGGTGCAGGGTCAAGGTTGGGTGCAGAAGGGCGCATGGGGTAAGGAACTGAGGTGCAGGAGATGGTGTGGGATCTAAGAGGATGTTTGGGTGGATGAGGGGGTTGTGACCTGGGTCAGGGGATTGGGGTATAGGGTCAAGGAAGGGTGTGGGTACAGGAGAGGATTCTGGCCTGGGGGAGGGGTGCAGGAGAGGGTACAGGGTCTGGGAGGGAGTTGTGACCTGGGGCAGGGGATTGGGGTATAGGGTCAAGGAAGGGTGTGGGTACAGGAGAGGATTCTGGCCTGGGGGAGGGGTGCAGGAGAGGGTACAGGGCCTGGGAGGGAGTTGTGACCTGGGGCAGGGGTGTAGAGTGTTTGGAGGAGCTGAGGATCAGGCTGGAGATGGGGAGATCACACAAAGCCTCCACCTCCCTGCACAGCAGAGAGAGGCAGGGACTGGGTTTTAAACTGCGGCAGCTGAGTGCCTGAGGGTCCCAGCAAGGGGGTCCGTGGGTTGGATCCAGTGGCTTGGCGGGCCGGATCCGGCCCCAGGGTCGTATTTTGCCCAGGTCTGCTGTAAGTGTTCTGTTAATCAGCTGAGTGTAAATTTTATAATCATGTCATGTAAGTAAATAGTCCATATGGATCATTTGGTAATTGGCTTTGGACATTCACCAATGAATTTCCTTAAATATTTCAATGCTCAGAAAAATACTTAACATTTGATCTTCGTGTGCCTATTAAATTCAGTGTTACTACTACAAGTATATGGTTGAGACCACGTTCTCATCTCAACACTTTGCTTGCTGCTACACAGACTTGCCCACTTTGCACAAACCTTTCTCATGCCCAAAGTTCAATTTAGAACAAAAAGTGTGGTTAAATTCTGTTTCTGAGATTCTGGAATGTTGTCCTTAAAAGGGTCATGTTTTTATTTTAATTTTTCAGACACACTTTTTGTTTTCCTTCTAAAAGTTCAGACTTGCCATGAATTTAAAATGTACACTGGTTCCTCTGGTGACCATTCCCTTTTAGAACCTATACAACCTCCCTATTGTTAAACTAGTTAACCAATTAAAGGGGGTGAGCAGGGGGGCCACTCCAGTCCCGCTGGAGCAGCCCCTCCCACTCCTCAATGGGCTGGAATACCCCCCTGACTACGGTCTGACTACGGTGCGTGCTGGCCTTCCATGGTCAGAGGCTGTCCCAGATCCCAAGCCCCCTTGGTAGAAACGCGGCCCTTGGTCACTTGCCAAAATCTCAGAGTTGCCTCCCATTAAAAATTATTGCCCACCCCTGGTCTAGAGGCAGCAGCCTGCTCTGCTCCAACCCCATGTTCCAGCCCCAGGTCTGTCCCCAGCCCGCTCCACTCCCCCAAGTGATGCAGGGCTTGGGAAGGTTGACCTGTCTGGGAGATGGCGGAAGAATGGAGCAGGCTTCTGGGTCACACTGCTTCCCGTGGTTCCCGCTACAATGGTGGGTGCAAGGGACACAACCACTGCTGTCGCCCCACACCAGCCCCTTGATAATCCACTAGATCACACCTCTTGAGGGAAGGGGTTTGGAGAAGAGATGAAATAGGTCTGAGGGGCAGCAGGGGTGGGAAGAGGCAGTAGTATCCATTAGGACAGACAAGCTGGAGGACACAAGGCGAGTGTTTCATGTCACATTATTTTAGAGTTACCTTTTTGTTAATAAACCAGGCCCAGGAGTGTACCAGTGTACCGGTAGTTCGAATTAGAGATCCTAATTCGAACTACCTACTCGGTGCCGCGTGTAGCCGCGGGCACGGAGTTCGACCTAAGGGGATTTAAAAATGGCGCCCGCCCGGCAAGATGCAAATGAACCCCGGGATATTTAAATCCCGGGCTTCATTTGCAACTTCGAATGCCTACATTAACCACCCTAGTTCGAACTAGGGTGGTAGTGTAGACATACCCATAGAGAGGTCATCAAGACCAGCCCTTTGCACTGAGGCAGGGGCAAATAACATTAGAGCATTTCTGACAGGTGTTTGTCTAACTCATTCTTAAATACCTCCAGTGATGGAGATTCCACAGCCTCCCTTGGAAGCTTAACTACCATTACAGTGAGAAAGTTTTACCTAAATCCCCCGTGGTCCAGATTAAGTCCATTACTTCTTCTCCTACCTTCAGTGGACACTGAAAACAACTAATCACTGTCCTCAATGCAACAGCCCTTAACATATCTGAAGACTATTATGAGGCCCACTCAGTCTTCTTTTCTGAAGTCTAACATGTGATACTGCCGAGAGGCACCCAAGGTTGTGGGGTACCTCACCACTACCTGCCCTGAGCATGTAGCACTCTTGTCTTCCTGCTGGGGATTAGTTCCAAGAAGCTGGTATGGGCCAGTAGGACGTACTGGTAAGAAAGTGGCCAAAGCAGTGCAAGTAAGCTGGTATGGGCTGATATGCCATATCAGCAAGCTATTTATACCTGGTATAGCACACTGGAAAGAGACCATACTGCCCAACTGGGATGTGTTGAAATAGTGCATTATTTCATAACTAGCTAGAGTTACCCAGCATTACTCGGGGTGGGCGGTAGGGTCCTGCCAGGGATGCCCCGTGTGAGGGGCGGGAGGGGGCGAACATGGGACCTAGGGTGGGCGGGACGGCCCAGCTCACGCCCGGGGCTGCAGGTGCCGCAGGGGGCAACGACCCCACTGCCTACCCCGAAAATTTCGCCCTGCTACCTGCCACACCATGGGGCTGCACCGAGGGCTCCCCTCTCCCGCAGGCCACGGCAAGCAGGTGCCAGGCTCCCCGCCTGCAACCAGGAAGCCATGCCGGTCCCAGGCTGCTCCCAGCACCGCCACCGCCACCTGCCCACTGGGCTCGCCCTGCTGCGCCTGCATCTGCCCCCTAGCAGTGGCCGCAAGCTCCAGCCCACTGCTCAGCAAACCTCAGCCGCTGCTGGAGGGGAGGGGCCCGGGCCGAGTGACATCACGGGCGGGAGGGAGGAGGGGGCTCTCCTGCCCTGGAGGCGCCTGCACAGTGGAACGACCTAGTAGAGGTGAGTGGGGCAGCTGCCGCTTGGAGCACCGCCCCTCCCCTCGAGCCTCCGCCGCCGGCCTTAGTGAGTGACTGTCCCCGCTGCTTCCCCCGGGAAGCCACTTCTCCCTGCACTGCCAAGCTCCGTGCAGCCCCAGGGAGGGGTGTCGGTCTCTCATCTCTTCCCTCCCACAGTCCCTTAAAACTTTTTCCTGGATAACAGGTTATCCCTCCGCCAGCCTTAGTGAGCGACTGTCCCCACCGCTTCCCCCGGGAAGCCGCTTCTCCCCTCACTGCCAAGCTCCGTGCAGCACTGGAGAGAGGTGTCAGTCTCTCATCTCTTCCCTCCCACAGTACCTTAAAACCTTCTCCTGGATGAAAGGTTATCCCATGCAAAGTTTGGTTGCGGTAGCTCTTATAGTGTCCAAGTTATTAGCACACAAACATACAAACATTCTCCTTTATATATTACAGATTTGGCACTGTGTAGATGTGCCAAATTTCAAAATAAGCTATTTCAAAATACCAATCAAAATAAGATATGCAATTTTCATAATGCAAATTGTGTATCATATTTTGAGTTAGAATGCTGTGTAGATGCACCCCTACTGAACACTCACAGAAATAACAGACCCAAGGGAACAGCAACCCCATCTTATAAGATGCAGCTCAGGATCACCATTTTGTTTAACACCAAAGCACGTTAGCTGCATTTATAGTGAAAACAAGACTAAGTTTATGACCAGATAACAGACATTTGAGAATACTGAGACAAATAGAAAAAAAATGAGGATTCCTTAAAGCCTAGCACATTTATTTGGGCATAAGCTTTTGAGGGCTGGAACCCATTTTGTCAGATGCATGAAGTGGAAAATTCAGTTTGGTAGGGATATATACATACATACAGAGATGGGAGTGTTACATTACTACGTGGAGCACCAGTGTTAAATAGGCCAGTTTAAACAAGATGGATGTGACCCACACCCAACAGTTGATAAGAAGGTGAGAATACCAAAAGGGGGAAAATTACTTTCTGTAGCGAGCTAGCCATTCCCATTCTCTATTCTGACCCAGTCTGACAGTGTCAAGTTGCCTATGAATTCCAGCTCTGCAGTTTCACGCTGTAGTCTGTATTTGAGACATGAGCAAAAATACTTCAAAAACAAATTTCAGAGTGAAACTGCAGAGCTGGAGTTCATATGCAAAACTGACACTATTTGACTGGGTCTGAATAGAGACTTAACGTAACACTCCCATCTTTATACGCATATATAGCCCTGCCAAACTGAAGTTTACACGATTGCTAACAATTCTGACATTGCTTCAACTAGTTCCTTGAGTACCCAAGAATGAATTTCATCAGGGCCTGCCAACTTGAATACATCTAGCTTTCTGAATAATCTTCTATGTGTTCTTCCCTGTTTTGGTCTGCATTCCTTCCCCCTTGTTGTTAATATTATTTGTGTTGAGTATCTGGTCACCATGTAACTTTTAAGAGAAGACTGACATAAATGAGGCATTAAACATTTCAGCTTTCTTGATGTCATCCATTATTAGTTCAGCTTTCACAGAAAGTAGAAGAGCTACTCTATTGGTCATCCTTATATTAATTATAGAAGTGCCACTCAAAAATGGGGAACCCAACATGTATTCTTTACTGTCCCCTACTTTGCAAAAAATGGATGGCACGTTAGGACATCCCTCAAATCACACTCAGGCCCCCATTTTCTTCTCTATAAAGCAAGACAATCTGCCTCTATCCCATCTCCATCATAGAAGTAGTCATGTGGCTAAATTTGTAATAAAATAAATGAAAATGTATCATGATACAGGCAAACCACTTGTATGCCCAATTAATGGTACAACCATTATTCAAAGAATGCATTCTGCTCTTGGAGCTGTAATTAGGTATGCAATTCTTGTGCACAGTTCTGACACAATGCCATATGTCATTAGTTACCATAGCATTCACCCAAAGTATATACTAACCATAGCAACCTATTTATCAGACATTGCATAAGCCATCTGAGAAAGAGGGAATGCATTTTTAAATATACATACATGCTCATATAAAAATCTAAATGCCTGCACACTTCCCTAAAATATTTAAGCAATATTTTAATAAAATTTTTAACACTCCTGCTACTATATTGCTAAGGACACTGTGGACAATATTTTCAGATTGAGTTCCCCATAGTTAAACATTTAAATTAATATTTAAGCATCTAAATATGTGGTCTAAATTTTGGTGGTATTAAGCACCCACAACTTCCAGTCAATTTAATGAGTTCCACAGCAGCTCAATGTCTATGGTATACTAAGTATTAAGTGTGAAGCATCCAAACTTGAAAACTCGAAAATCTGAGGCTGATTGTCCAAAGCTACACTCTGATTCCTGGATGGGTTTCTTTGGTGATGTCAAATCTGTGCATCAACGTGCTACAGCCTACAATGTGGACCTCATCATAGGAAATTAGAGGAAAATCATTATGCCTGATGAGGTCAAATGGATAATGACAAAAAAAAGGAATGGGACTATATATTCTCCCTATTTCCCCCTCCTGGCTTAACCTAAAAGCCAGGTTCACCGGAAACAGAGTAGGCTGCCACGCAAGTGTACACTGATGACCAGTGGTGCCTATGCAGTGCCTTGCCCCTGCTTTCCCCGACTTCAGGGCTCCCTAGAGAGCTCTACATAGTCTTCCTCATCCACTCACAGCCCTCCCTGGAAACAATTTCCTTTATTAAAAAAATTCCAAGAAAGGACAAAAAACCCAAATAGTCACACAGCCTTACGGTGGGCACAGCCACTCCCCCCTAAGATACCATTTCATTCTGCTCTCAGAGAAGCCAACTCCCTTCTTTAGAGACCTCTGCAGGAGACCCTCTCTGTATCTCACTCTACAGTTTCCCCTTCTAGTACAGGGAACCTCTCTAGTCCAGCACTCTCTGGTCCAGCATGATGTTCATTTACTATACGTGTAGCCAAGTCTCCCACAGTCCCACAAAGTTCAGTCATGGGAAAAACCATCCTGCAACATACCCCAATCCATTTATTTCAGTGGAATCATGCATATGGTTAAAACTGGACCAACAGGCATCAGGAACTGTCCTGTTTATAATGCAGCTTCAGCCTCCTGCCTCGCTCAGACAAAGCACCGGCCCTAGCAAAGCAGAACTGACAATTTATCATATTACACATCAATGCACTGGCTATACCTTAGAGGCCAGGAAGGTAAATCATGTCACCACTACATCCCAGGGTGCAATTCAAGAGAGAGTTTTCTGCACTCTTCTGCACTATGTTCTCCCCCAGAAAGCTATATGCACTATCTCCACATCCTGTTGACCTATTTCAGTATAGAAAGAAGGACACAAGAGGGTGAAATTCAACCTCACTTAGTCTTTAGCCTTCTGCCTCGGCCAAAAACATCACCTCAGGCAGCCAAGGGGGCTATTCTTTTATTTCTGAAAGTTAATTGAGCTTAGAAATGAACTAGTGGGGCACATCTCTTTTAACCACACACACAGCTGTTTAGAGATACTCAGCTGTGAGTAATGCCTTCAGCATTCACAATGGGTATAAACGCTCCATTGCCCATTCTGTTAACATGACACGGGTGAGTGATTTCAAGTTGGCCAGACCGTTGCTTTAGGGCATAGGGTCCAAAAAGTGTGATGCTCCAAAAACAGCACTTCTTCAGGAGATTCCCTTCACTGCAAGTAAGTCAGCATGTTCCTTACTCGAAAACCAGCCAAGCAGGCTTTCAGAATTCACTGAATCAACCCCGTTTGCTGTAGAGCAGAGGAGAAGAGGCTAGATAAAGTCCCTGCTTCACTGCTTGTGAAATGGAGCACAAGGCCTTCTGCTATCCTGAAAAGTCCTTGGAAGTAACAGTATATAATGCAGAGTGAAAAGTTCAGCAGCTGATGGGGTATGTTTACACAGCATCATTATTTCAAAATAACTTAGTCCGCGTCAACACAGCAGGCAGTTATTTTGAAATAATGTGGAAATACTGTCAAGCTGGAGGACTTCTTACTCCGACTCCTGTAACCCTCATTGTATGAGGAGTAAGGGAAGTCGGAAAAAGAGTGTTCTATTTCGAAATAAGTGCTGTGATGATGTTCCCAATTTTGAAATAAGCTATTTTGAAATAAGCTACGCAATTCACATAGGTCAATTTGCGTAGCTTATTTTGAGTTAAGCCCTGCTGTGTAGACGTACCCCATAGTGCCAAAACAGAAAGTTGAGAAGGCTGTCATCTCTTGTTTAATCCTGAACCCTGGCAAAAAGAGAACATAAGAATGGCTGTACTGGGTCAGACCAAAGGTCCATCTAGCCCAGTAGCCTGTTCCCAATTTTGAAATAAGCTATTTTGAAATAAGCTACGCAATTCACATAGGTCAATTTGACATAGCTGGAGCTTGAGCTTCTGATTACCTATAAAATAACAACCAAAGTCTTAAACTGGCCCTGAAAGCTGACTGGGAGCCAGTGGAAGGATTTCATAAGAACGTAAGAACATAAGAATGGCCACACTGGGTCAGACCAAAGGTCCATCCAGCCCAGTGTCCTGTCTGCCAATAGTGGCCAATACCAGATGCCCCAGAGGAAATGAACCGAACAGGTAACGATCAAGAGATCTCTCTCCTGCCATCCATCTCCATCCTCTGACAAACAGAGGCTAGGGACACCATTCCTTACCCATCCGGGCTAATAGCCATTAATGGACTTAACCTCCATGAATTTATCTAGCTCTCTATTAAACCCTGTTGTCCTAGTCTTCACAACCTTCTCATGCAAGGAGTTCCACAGGTTGACTGTGATTGTGTGAAGAAGAACTTCCTTTTATTTGTTTTAAACCTGCTGCCCATTAATTTCATTTGGTGGCCCCTAGTTCTTATATTATGGGAACAAGTAAATAACTTTTCCCTATTCACTTTTTCCACACAGGCCTTGGCCCAGCTTCCCACAGTTCCCATTGGCCAGGAATGTTGAACGACACCAAATGGGAGCTGCAGGGCTCTGTGCTTGCGGACACTCAGGAAACAAACCATCTTGCAGTCCGCCATCAGCTAACCCTGAGGAAGTGCATGCAGCCCACGGGCCAGAGATTCTCCACCCCTGACCTAATCCAATTCCTCACAGAAGCTGGTTTCATTAAGGTAATGTAAGGGTGTCAAAACCTATGCAACAAACCACAGGCAATTGGCTGTCCCTGCTTGTATATGATCATCATCTCCTAGGGTATGTCTAGTCTACATGGCTCCGTCGACGGAGCCATGTAAAATAGTTTACTCGGCATAGTCAAAGACGCGGGGATTTCAATAATAAAAATGGCCATTGCGCTGTGCCGATGATCAGCTGATCCGGCACAGCGCGGCAGTCTAGACGCGGTGTGGTTGACAAGGGAAGCCTTTGTCGACTGCTCCAGTATGCCTCATGAAACTATAAGTTTCGGTGGAAAACGCAGTTACAAAGATGTAACAGCTGCAAGGACATCAATTTTGCATTTGTTTCCAGAAACAAGAATTCATGGCTAGTCAACAGCAAGGTGAGCAAGATTTTGGAACAGAGAAGATGTAACCCATACACCTGGGTATGGTTCATTGTCCTAAGTAGTAGCACTTAGACCACTTACAAAGAGAAAGAATAAGGGAGCTCCAAAGCCTTAGATGAGAAGCAGCTGGCATTTAGCTCAAGTGGCAGAGGCTCATGCACTAAGCTCCAAAGGTCCCACATTCAGTTCTGCCTGTCAGCATTACATACAGACAGGGTTTTACACACATTTATTCTTCCACAGAGACACCTGTTAGAATTCAGAGGAAGACACAACTTGAACTGGTCAAATTATTACAACAGTCAATCAAATTATAGTTAGTGGCAAATGGGTTGTGAATGAATCTGATTTGCTCTGTTTTCTACCTTTTGAATTGCCCATATGTTTATTGCATCCACCTAGGCTACGTCTAGACTGCAAGCCTCTTTCGAAAGAGGCTTTTTCGAAAGATACTTTCGAAAAAGCCTCTTTCGAAAAAGAGCGTCTAGACTACAACCAGTACTTTCGAAAAAGCAAGCCGCTTTTTTGAAAGAGAGCACCCAGGCAGTCTGGATGCTCTCTTTTAAAAAAGCACAGTTTGCATTACATAGCGCCTTTTTTTGAAAGAGCACTTTTGAAAAAAGGAGTTCTTTCTCATAAAACAAGGTTTTCCACAGTCGAAAAAACTGCCGCGTTCTTTCAATTTACTTTCAAAAGAACGCGGCGGCAGTCGAGATGCAGGGGAAGTTTTTTCGAAAAAAGGCCACTTTTTTTAAAAAAAAACCCTGTAGTCTAGACACACCCTGATTGTCTTTTGACATATTCATAGATTGTAACATTTCTGGGTCAGGAGCTTTCATTTTGTTATATATGTATGCCAGCACACTGGGAACCAAGTTCCTCACTGGGGCCAGCCTATAAGTGTTTCTGCAATGCAAATGAATAATATTTGTATAATTTGGTGACTAATGTCAAGATTATGAGTTGTTCCTCGTGAACTATTCAATATGATTACTTGCAAGGGCTTGTTTACTTTTTAGCGTTTTGGCATGAATTCTGCAACACTCTACTGCAGCAGGTGGGAAACTCTAGGTCAGCGTCAGATAAATTAAGAAAATGTACTTTTCTTTCATTAAATATGAACAGCACAGTATCATCTCTCTTATATAATTTGATATTAAATTCCATTTAGTTTTTGTTGTCCCTAAATGTTTAATTTGTAAGAGGCTACAGATTTTTTTTTTAAATACATAACACAATTAGTACTTGCCAGGGGGAAGTTGGAGATTTTGGCAATTAGGTGGGAGATAGTTGGGGCTTTTGGCACCTGGGGATTTGTGGGAAGAAGTTTGAATGTATGGGATAAACACAACAGTTGGATGTTATGATCAACAGTGAAAGAGCTAACAACTTTATAAGTGATTGTCATAGGGTGAGCTGGGAGATTAAAGGGAGTGTGTTTAGCCTCATCTGCAGCAGGTTTAGTCCACCTCCCAGGTGATGGGCCTGACTGTTCAGGGTGCTGGTGATAGACCAAGTAACCTGCAGGGCTACAGTATAAAAAGGCAGGCAAGTAGCAGAGTCAAGGAGAGAGCCTTCCAGCTCACATGGTCTATCACCTGACACCTCCGCTCCCCCCGCCCCCAACTCTGAGGATTTGTCTACACTGCAACTAAAAAGCCATGGCTGGCCCATGACAGATGACTCAGGCTCAGGCTAAGGGGCTGTTTGTTTATAGGGTAGATGTTAATTTGGGCTCAGACTGCAGCCCAAGCTCTGGGATCTTTCCACCTCACAGGGGTCCTAGAGCCTGGTCTCCAGCCCAAGTGTGACCTTAAACAGCCCTTTAGCCCATGTCAGCTGGCACAGACTAGCGGCAGGTTTTTAACTGATGTACACTCAGACCCCTTACCTAGGATACAGCAGGCTGCCTCTGCCACTAGGGAAACTAAGTGCATGAGCCTGGCTAGCCCAGGGTATGTCTACACTACAGAGTTTTTTTCGGAAAAATGGCTGTTTTTCCGAAAAAAACTTCATTTGTGTCCACACTGCAATTGTGTTCTTTCAAAAAAAATCGAAAGACCAGAAGGGTTTTTCTCACATTGGTAAACCTCTTTCTATGAAGAAGAAGCCTTTTTCCGAAAGAGCCCTTTCAGAAAAAGGTGTGTGTGGACGGGGAAGAGGGAGTTCTTTTGAAAGAAGAGGAAAGAGGAAAAAGCACAGGTGCCATGGTGGCCACTCCATCCATAGTAATCACATCTTAAATGCGAGACAGTGTCCATTCAGTGTGGACGCTATCTTTCGAAAAAGCAGATCGCTTTTTCGATGCACTGTGGCAGTGTGGATGCCTGCTTTCGGAAGAAGTTTTTTCGGAAGATCTTTTCTGAAAAAAGGTTCTTCTCAAAGAAACCTGCAGTCTAGATGTAGCCTCAGCTGGTTAAGCATCAGACTCTTAATCTGAGGATCCAGGGTTCAAGTCCGTAATAAAGTCTCCCCCTTTCTCTCTGCTGCATGCCCTGGGGTTTTCCCAAATGCACACTCTCTCTTTCATTTTTTGAAGCACTTGGAAGAGAGGAAAGTGATTAGGAATGGTCAACATGGATTCACCAAGGGCAAGTCAAGCCTGACCAACCCGATTGCCTTCTATGACATGGTAACTGGCTCTGTAGATATGGGAAAGGGTGTGGAGATGATAACAAAGCTTGATTTTAACAAAGCTTTTGATATGGTATCCCACAGTATTTCTGCCAGCAAGTAAAGAAAGTATGGATTGGATAAATAGACTGTAAGGTGGATAGAAAGCTGGCTAGATTGTGTGGGCTCAATGGCTCAATGTCTGGTTGATGATCGGTATCAAGTGGAGTGCCCCAAAGGTCAGTTCTAGGCCTGGTTTTGTTTAACATTTTTATTAATGACCTGGATGAGGGGATGGATTGCACTGTCAGAAAGTTCACAGATGATACTAAGCTAGTGGAAGGGATAGATACACTGGAGGGTAGGAACAGGGTCCACAGTGACCTAGACAAATTGGAGGATTGGGCCAAAAGAAATCTGCTGATGTTCAACAAGGACAAGTGCAGAGTCCTGAACTTGGGACGGAAGAGTCCCGAGCACTGTTATAGGCTGGGGACCAACTGGCTAAGCAACAGTTTGGCAGAAAACGCAGATGAGAAGCTGGATATGAGTCAACAATGTGCCCTTGTAGCCAAGAGGGCTAATGGAATATTAGGGTGCATTAGGAGGAGCATTGCCAGCAGATGTAGGGAAGTGATTATTCCCCTTTATTTGGCAATGGTAAGGCCACATCTGGAGTACTGCGTCCAATTCTGCACCTCCTCCCTCCCCCATTACAGAAAGGATGTGGACACACTGGAGAAAGTCCAGCAGAGAGCAACAAAAATGATTAGGAGGATGGAGCACATGACTTACGAGGAGAGGCTGAGGGATTTGAGCTTATTTAGTCTGCAGAAGAAAAGCGTGAGGGGGGATTTGATGGCAATCTTTAACTACCTGAAGGGGGTTCCAAAGAGGATGGAAAGAGGCTGATCTCAGTAGTGACAGATGACAGGACGAGGAGCAATTGTCGCAAGTTGCAGTGGAGGAGGTCTAGATTGGACGAAGCACTGGAATTGGTTCCCTAGGGAGGTGGTGGAACCTCTATCCCTAGAGGTTTTTAAGTCTCAGCTTGACAAAGCCTGGCTGGGATGATTTAAGTGGGGTTGATCCTGCTTTGGACAGGGTGTTGGACTCAGTGACCTCCTGAGGTCTCTTCCAATCCTTTGATTCTATGATTCTTTGATTCTAAATCGACTGGGCAAAAGATTTTGAGGGAGGTTGATCTTCTCCCAGTTTTGTGATCTAGTCCTTTGCTTTTGTAAAAATACCTGAAATTGAAATGAAATTTTGGGGGTCAAGTTATTATCAAAATGTTTAGATTTTTCAATTAGATCAAAATTATTTGACAAACAGCACAAATGCATTAATAGTTTTTGTCAACCAGAAAACACTGCAGTTTTAATTCATTAAACTACTCAGTCAAGCAAACAAACAAACTCATCCAGCACTATTCACTATCCATATTGTGTGTGTTTGGAGAGGGAGGTCACTGTCATGGGATCTATACATCCCATGCTGGTTTAGCAGCCAAAGGATTAATGATTCAGCTGCCTGCCAGCTCAGCTAGTGCAGGTTGGCAGCCCTACTTCAGGTGATCCACACATCTATCTCTGGATTTCTCCTGATCCTGCAGTCTTCTCCTAGATAGTCTTACTGTGGTTCAACAAGTATTTCCAGCTGTGAGGATAAAAGGGCTTCCAGGCAGGAGGGCAGAGTAGCTGCCAGAGTTGCACTGGGATCAGAGAAGGGATCCCTCCAGGAGATTTGTGACAAATAACTGGGAAAGCCTACAGAGAGTGGAGGTAGGAAGTAGCTCGTGGAACAACAAGGGAACAGGAAGGACTAGCTCTGGCATTCCAAGCAGGGGCTTGAGCTGGAACACAGTGCAGTGGTTCGGCTTGAGTACCCTCTACCTATTGCTGCCAGGGTACCTTTTTTAGACCTTTAAAGGTCCTAAATGCAGGGGGTATAGAGCTGATTAGCCCCTGCTAGAACCACAGAAGTTCTAACTCCCCAACATCCTGTAGAGGACAGATACAACGGAGGATCCAGCCAGGAAGAGTCGCACCATAGTAAGTACTTAACTAATGCAGAACTGGGGGTGGTGACATAAGGGAGACAGTGCTAGCAGGTATAGCTCCCAATCTCACCATAAGGGGGGCACTACCAAAGAAATAGCTAATAATGTCTTTCCAGTATTAATGATTGGATGATCTTGTGCTGAAATCAGAACTTTCCGGAGAAGTATCCATTGTCACGTGCAACCAGCAGTTTTCTGAACAGTGATGCGAAACAAATCTGATTTTGTAAATCTTGGCATCCCAAACTCAAACCTGGTATTCCCTAAAATATTTGTGAACCAGTGTTACTATATAAGCAACCCTACACTTAAGCAAATTCCTTTTACTCTCACCAATGATAAAAATAAATAGATACAAAAACCAGCCAGATTCTGACAGTATAATAAATTTAGAGGCTCGGATACTGAGATGAACTGGATTTTACCAAAAGGCCACCCATAACTATCAATCAGAAAACCACAGCTATTACTGTTTCTTTTTAAGGCTATTTTCTAATGCTGTCACGTGCTAGTCAACGAGAATTCTCTCATAAAAATGTCAATCCTCTCTGTGCAATCTCAGATTAGTCAGTCTCACACACACAGTGTGGGCAACCTGCCAGCTATGTCTATGTGGAAAGCTAAGAGTTTCTCCTCTAGAGCAGTTGTGGTTTTGGCAAAGTCTAGAGAGAGAAACTCATGGGGCAGTGCCAAATAACCTTTGCATGCAGAATTAAGCCATGGGAAATGAGCCAGGCCAGGAAAGCCCAGAAGTTGAAACTACATAATTCAAAGGATGATTTGAAAATAGTCCTTTTGCAAAAAGGCACCATTGTGAGCACTGTCACCAAGGAATAATCCACACACCTATATCTGGATTTCTCCTGAACTTGCAATCTTCTCCTAGATACACTTAATTTTGTGCAACACATTTTCCCAATCAAAATAAACCATTTCTCCAGCATGCATTGTGGGATATATGAAAGTTGCAAGGAAAACTATAAATGCATATAGTCTTTCTTTTATAAATTCCTGGCCACTTTCACTCTTTGCCAGACATCATGGAAATAACTGTATTTATAGGTCACTCTTACTATAAAATTATCTATTTTAAAATACGAAGCAAAAGACCTAAATATACTGGTGCACTGATCTCCAACTTTTTTATGCCCAAGATCACTTTTTAAATTTCAGAGCAACTCAGGAACTACTCTGCCTCTTCCCTGATGCCCTGCCCCTTCCCCGAGTCCCAATCTACTCTGTTCCCCCCATTCTCCACCACTTTCTCTCCCCTACCCTCATTCATTTTCACTGGATTGGGACAGGGGGTCTCCAGGCTGGGGCAGACTGTAGTTTGCAGGAGAAGGTGGAGAAGAATTTGCTGGCTCTAGGAGGGGACTCCAGCTGAGGCAGAGTATTGGGGTGCAGGAGAGGATGGAAGAGGGAGTGCTGGCTCTGGCAGGGGGCTCCAGGATGGGGCAGAGTGCTAGGGTTCAGGAGGAGATGGAAAAGGGTGTGCTAGCTTTGAAAGAGAGTCAGGGCTGGGACAGTGGTTCAGGAGGAGGAGCAAGGTGCAGGCTCTGGCCAGTAGCAGGCAGCTCCCAGCCAGCTGCACAGCAGGGCTCCAACAGGTTGCCTGCCTGCCTTTGCTCCATGTCGATTCCAGAAGCAGCCAGCTGCAGGCTTGTCTCTGCCTGCTGCCATGTGCCCCCAGCAAGTCCTTAGAGCTTCCATCAGCCAGTAGCCTGCCAATGGGAGTGGAGGCGAGGACAGCTTACAGAGACACCTTCTTCCCCTTCCCTAAGGGGAACCCAGAGATGAGCTTGCAGCTGGCAGAGCTCTTGATCTTGATCGACTGGCTGAGGCTCCGGGACTGACCAGTCAATTGTGATCAATGGATTGATGACACCTCTCTTAATGTATCCCCCTGAAAAAAATGTGCTATAAGGACCTGTTTGATGCAGATTTACTGCACAACATTCACTTTCTTGGATACTATCTTATTAAACACGCAATCTTCTTGTCTCTCAAGATGATCCTCATGGACAGAAATTGCTGTGAGGATGATGAAGATGATTGAGAACTCAGACTTGTTTCAGGCTACTTTGAAATTTGAATTCTCTCACACCCCCATAATGAAAGAAATAGTCCTTTTGTATTATTATTTTATTATTACTGATACAAGTACTTAGACCTCTTTAAAACACCTTGCAAGTTTTGAATGCTTATAAAGAATAATGATAATAGTAGGTATTTTTCTCGTGTATGTCTCCACCATTTTCTCCCCAATGGCAAAATTTCTTGAATCACAGCCATGGTCTTTGGATCTCTACAATCTATTCCAGTTCCTTTTCAACAAAGATCAGATAATTGCAACACTCCATGTGCTCCATTGGGATATCACTGCTGTCATCATCATTTAGATATGGGACTAAAACCCCTAAATACAACACTGATGTTCTCTAATAATTTCTTTATTCAGTATGTGAGAGATGGGGATGAAAAGCCAAATTTCAGCCATCCCATTGCCAAGTCACACATAAATTTCCTAGATGGCCCATGCCATCTTAATCAAGAGCTGAGCACAGATGCAAGACACAGTGAGAGAATGCAGATATATTGCCAACTACCATTTTCAGTGATAAAACAGTCATTTGCACTTCAGGCTGCGTCTGCAGAATGTTATGCAGCTTCAGAAATAATCAAATTAGGGTGAGTCTTCAGAAGCAACCGTTTCTGTCAGTAAAAGCGGAACTGAACTGCTCACTAGGGCACAGCTCCAATAACACTGTTCGTAATTGATCCAGTGGGCTGATCCAAGCAAGATTCTGAGTGGTTTCATCTCTGTTTTCATATTCCAGAGAGCTATAAAAATAAATCCTTCAACTACTAGTAGGGTTGGTGCTATGTATAGTTTCATCTTATAGGAAGGAATGTGCAGCCAGGGAACTAAACCAAAGTTTTTGGTTCCTGTGTTGATTATCCATCGAATGAAGAATTTGAAACAGACTTCATATTGTTAAGCCTTCTGTTCCCATTTCAGCTGTGAATTAGGCATCCACCTACTATTACAAGACAGTGTGGTAAGTGTTAACACAGCAGAGTGCTAATTTAATAGAAAAGCCCAAAGTGAAGACTTCAGGAATCCTTCATGCAATCCTTAATCGTTTCAAGAACATCTGTAAAATAGACTTAAAAGAGATTTCCTTAGGAGCTGTGATTAATTTCTGAAAGTGCTGTATTTGCAGCATTGTAGCAGGGTAGCTCGGAACATGTTAGGCAATTCCATCAGAATGCTAAACATGGAATAATTCTCTAACTAGTTGGAGAGAGTGGATGATTAAACAATCTTACAGATAAGAGCAACTACTGATGCTGGAACACTTTTAATAGTGGGGGTGCTGAAAGCCAGCCCCTTTACCCATTTGTGCTCCTCTCCCTAGACTGGGGGCCAGGGACAGGGTCATGTTTCAAGGAAGCGGGGATCCAGACAGGGACAGGTGTGAGAGGTTCAAGGTTGGGACCAGCAACAGGGCAACAGATCCCCAGGTATGTGACCAGCAGTGGAGCCTCCATGGGGGCTAAAAGTGTTTCCCGTGCACAGGGCAAAGAGCCCATGTGCCAGGCCAGGAGTGGAGCCCAAGCATGGAGCTGGGATCAGAGACCCCTCATGCAGGGCTGGGAGTGGAGGCCTGTGTAAAACCTGGGGGTGCTGCGGCACCCTTCATGCTCCTACCTTCTGCGCCTTTGAGGGCTACACTTATATGTTCAACATATGTAGCAGGTGTATACACAATAACTTGACTGACTGTAGCCTCTAAATATGCAAACTGGGACAGGGATATGTTGCAAGAATGGCTTTGAAAAGTTCCTTAGCAATGGTAAAGGATCTGTCATACACAAAGAATTTACAAATTCTTGGAAATAATTAAGAATTAAACTAGAGATTACTAAAAGCTTCCCCGTGGGCTTTTTACCAAATTAATATCCTACTGTTTTATCACCCTGTTCTAAAAGTGTAGCACAATTCCCTTTCAATAAATTCCTAATTAAATATAATTAATGAGAATGTGCATAGGCATATTTAATACCCTACCTGGCATTCACATTTTGCCTAAGATAGTTTTCTGAGGCTTAGTGTTCAGCAAACTGGTCAGAGCCAATTGTTTGTTTAACAGAGTCAGCCCTTGTTGAAAACCTTCATTGCACAAATCTGTTTTACAAATTTCTTCATTCTTAAAATTGTGTGGCAAAAAAGTATTCCAACACATGGGTTGTTCTGTATCCTACTGATACAAGATATAAGGTGTAAATGTAAGGCAGTAATGAAAGAGACCAACAGGCCCAAATGTGTAAAGATATTAGCTTAGGGCCCTATGTTTCCTATAGAAAAATCTTTCAGTCAGCCAGTCAAAGTATAGGAAAAATATCATGTGACGTAGGTGATCAATCACATATCATGACTAATGAATAGTTGAAGATAGTAGCTAATGCATGAATTGTTGCCTAACGTATTGACTATGCATTCATAAGTCTGCAAGTTTGTCGTGGAGGGCCAACATTAGTCTTGTTAGAAGGTTTGATGGCCATCAAGGGGCCCAGAGCTTCCAGCCACCACCACTGCTGCTGCAACTGCAGCAGCCAGAACCCCAGGCTCCTTTGAATTGCCGCCAGAGCACTGCACCATGCTGGGTGCTCGGAGGCTCTTTGAGGGCTGGAGGGGAGCCCTACCCCTTCCACCTGTGGCCCCACCCCTTTTGGGGCGTAAAGAGCCAGGCCCTCCCACACCTTGCCCCAGGGCCCATAGTAGCTGTCAGCACCAGTGCTGCTGGCAGCAAATGGCAAGAAATCAGTTGCATCAATTTGTGTATTTTAGGATAGTAACATCAGCAGACATTCAACTGTAAGACTGCTATAATAATCAAATAGCATATATGCCAGTGAACTTGAGGCAAGTAATACATTAATCTATAGGATAAGGATACTCCACGGCTACGGCTACACTGGCAGTTTCTTGCACAAGAACTCTTTTGCAGAAGAGTTCTTGTGCAAAAACTCTTCCAGAAGAGAGCGTCTACACTGGCATGTGCTTTTGCACAAGAGCATCCATGCCAGTGTAGGCGCTCTCTTGCGCAAGAAAGCTCTGATGGCCATTTTAACCATAGGGCTTTCTTGAGCAAGAAATTCATGTTGCCTGTCTACACTGGCCTCTTGCGCAAGAACAGTTGCGCAAAAGGGCTTATTCCTGAGCAGGAGCATCATAGTTCTTGCACAAGAAGCCCTGAATTTATACAGTAGAATGTCAGTTTACTTGTGCAAGAACACACGGCCAGTGTAGACAGGCAGCACATTTTTGCGCAAGAGCAACCGCTTTGGCGCAAGATCGCGCAAGTGTAGACACAGCCCACCATTTTTAGTGGGAGGAACTTTAGGTATGGATAGAGAAGGTTGAACATTCTGATGAATATTGATAGCAGCCAACAAACCTTATAACAAGACTAACATTGTTTCTCCATGACAGACTAGCAGCCTTATTAATGTACAATCAATAAGTCAGGCAACAGTTCATATATAGCAATTATCTTCAATTGTTCATTATTCATGGTATATGATTGGTCACAAGTCACATGACATTTTTCTGATATTTTGACTGGCTGACAAAGATTTTTCTATAGGAAGCGTAGGAATTGCCATTATGGATGATAACTGTGGTCCATCTAGACCAGTATCCTGTCTCTAACAGATGCTTCTGAGGAAGGTGAAAGATCCTATAGAACACAATTGCGGAATAATCTGCTTTTAATAAAAGTTCCTTCTAACCTCCAAAGTTAAGAGTATAATTTATGCCCTGAAGTGTGAGTGACTACATCATTTCCAAAACTCTTAAGACTTTTGTTTTCATTTGATATTATAATTTTGGATATTCCTATTATAAAGATAAGTATAAAGTTATGAATCCTCCTCAACTCTTGTCCTCACTGAAATTGGCTAACAATGAGTTCAAAGGACCAATTGAACACTATCTGAAAAATACTTTCTTGTATCAGTTTTGAATTTGCCACCTTTCTATTTCATTGTATGTTCCCTAGCTCTCACATTATGAGACAGGGAGAGAATAAAGTTCCAAATCCATATTCAATAAACCAGTAATTATTTTGTATACTTTTATTATGTCCCCTAATTGTTTTCTCCAAATAAACAATCCATATCTATTCAAGCTGTCATCATACAACACTTTTTCCAAGCCCCTAATTATTCTTACCACTTCTTTGACTGTCCTCTGATTCTCTAGAGGAGGTGACCAAAATGAATTTCAATAGTGTGTAAACAGTACTTATCCCACTGATTTATATAGTAGCTTTATAATATTTTCCACATTATATTTCATCCCAGTTTTTAGGCATCACAAGTTTTTGTTTCCTTTTTTGTGCACTGTCATATGAGGATCATAAGAACTCTCCTAACACCAAGATTCTCTTTGACAAACATAGATTTGAGTTATATTTCTGAAATGTTCACTTACAGCAAATGATAGGAACCAACCATATTAAGTATTTTCTAAATAGAAAGACTGGCAAACAGAAAGTCATACGTGCAGTTTTAATTGAAATTAATGTATTCATCCCTGTCTAAATGGGACCAACTATTTTATTAGATCCTGCATTTAATTAATCCTACTTACCAAAGTTAAAATCAATAAATCCAAGTTTAGCTATTGCTCAACCATAACCAATTTACAAAGGATTTACAAACCAATTTACATGTTACAGAATGAGGGCCCAAGAAAGGACTAAAAGGAATGCTGGTTCCAATCTGTTTTAGTTTTTACCACCCCTGCTATTACTTTTTGGCTCCATTGAATACAGGACACTACTATGGAGAAATTATCAATGAAAGACCAGAAACTTCACATTTCAATAGTACTTGGCTTCATTTTTGGGAATATGAGTAAAGAAACATCTCTACGATTACTTCCTACCCAGACAATGCTTTGACTGTTATACAGCTTTTAAATGCCCTCAAATCCTACAGCATGCTTTGGGGGAAAAAAGAAAAATGTATCTAGAGAGTATGTGTACGGTGAAATGTACACCCAAATCCCTAAGATGACCAGAGTGTTAAGTCAATGTATCCTTCTATTGTTAATCATCTTATATAATCATTTAATTGTTATCTATTGTTGTGTTTAACCCATGTGTCAATATTTGATGAAAAGATATAAGTTGCAGGCATAAGCATAGGAATATGCATGATGTAGGGTTGCCAGGTGTCTGGTATTCACCCGGACAGTCCGGTATTTTCGCCTCCTGTCCGGTAAAAAAATATCCGGTATTTTCTGATTTTTTCCCCGGCCAGCAGGCGAAAATGCCGGGCACCTGGCAACCCTACAAACACTCAGCGCCCGGCCTCCTCCCCCGCCCCCCGAGCTTCCCCCAGCTCCCAACACCCCCAGTTCCCCAACCCCAGCCCCCGTGCTTACCTGGTTCCACAAGGCTGCTGGCACAAAATGGCTGCTGACCAAGGGGAAGCAATGCTTCCCCTGGGTCTTAGTGCTCAAATCACTCTCCTGTTCCTATCCCTGCACTCACTCTTAAAGGGGACATGCTGTTTTAATGCTGTTTTATTTTAATGTGTGTTTTTGTTTTTTTTTTTTTTTTTTGCTTAGTAAGTCCTTCAACAGAATTTTTTCCTGGTAGGTTTTTTTTTTTGGGGGGGGGGGGAGGTTGGTTCTGTATTTTTGTTTCAACCATCTGGCAACCCTACATAATAGTATTATAGGGTGTGACGGGGTATCTGCCTTGTACTGGTCCTTTAAGGGTTAAAACCCTGTCCTGAGAGAGGCCTGGAGCTATGGGGCCAGCAGCTGGGGCAGATATTATCCAATTAGGGCCCAACTGAGGGCAGTATAAATAAAGCCTCCTGGAGCAGAGACATAGACTCATTCTTGCTCCAGCTATAGAGCAGGTGGGACCTAGCTGCAAGGGAAGCTAGAAGCCTCCTGACTTAGAGCAGGGCTGGGGAAAGACAGGCAGAGCTGGGGAGGCTCTGGCCAGGCAAGCTCCCAGGTTGCAAGGCCTGAGGCTACTAGGGCTGCAGGGAGGCAGCGAAGGGCAGGAGAAGGCAGCAGGGCCAGACCCCCTTGCCAATGATGAGTGGCCATTTCAGACTGCAGTTTGCCCCTGAGGTAAGGGGCTAGATGATGAATGGCAGTGACTCACTGAGTCAAGGTGGATATGGGGGATGGGAGATGGCTCCTTGAAGGGGAGGACCCCAGAGTGTGTGGGCACTGCAGCATGGCAGTACCCAGCAGCGAGGATGACACAGTCTGGGAGGGATGTGGGTCCTAACAAAGTGGTAGAGCCAATAACAGGTAACAGCAGGCCAGACACTAGCCAGAGGGGGTGCTCCAGCACTGAATGATGCTAATTCTGACTGGCAGGAGGTGCTGTGCAGTGAGTCCCACTGTGTTACATAGGGGCACAGGATTGATAAACATGTATTAGTAACAATGTGTTTGGTACACAAGTAAGACAATGTAACAAAAGGTCTACAGGCTTTAGGCCTGTAACACAAGGCTTAGTTAGGGCTGAAACAGGTTGGTTTGACTAGTTGCCCGAAAGATAGCTATGTACCATTATAGTGTATGATCACAGTAAAAGATGTGTTAAAAGGTGGTGTTCTGAAAACTATGCAGCAATATACTGGAAAATCAGCTGTAATATACTATTTAATGCAGCAAGATGCCCAATAGTAACAATTTGTGGGATTCTGTAATAATCTGAAATTGCTATGGTAACTCACTGACATAGATCTTAATGGGAATAAGAGGAACTTATGGGATAGCCAATGAGCAATTGAGCATCTCTAAATTAGTGGGCTGTGGAGATGTGGAGAAGCCAAAGGGATTGGAACCCGTATACATATGTATGAGCCTCAGTAATTATATGCATAGTTCAATATAAAAAGATGTTGCCTGGCCTGTGTGCTGGGGAAAATACACAGGAGACTTCTGGATGACAATCACAGGTGATGATGGTGACAATGAAGATGATGACAAGGAAGATCATGATTGACATGATCCCAGGAGCTGGGAGATGTGAGTGACTCTAAACACTTTGCAATCTCTCTCCCTATCTGTTATTGTAAAGGAACTAATGATAAAGTGCAGTTGTTTCTCCTATGCTTTTAGGTCTCTTAGTCTAATGATACTGACAATATTCTTGATACTGTAGCCTCAGCAGACTGAACATTTGTTGATCATTGAGGTTTCAGATCAAATGTAATAATTATTCTACACAGAAAACCCACTTTCCTGTTGTCCTACATTGTTTATGTTTCTATCCACCATCCCGCTGTGCCAGATGCTAAAACAAAATACTGGAGACACATAATCAACAATGGTGAGGAGGGAAAGCCAATGTAGACAAAGAATTCCAACTAAAATGCTGCACCATGTCTCACTAACTGATGAAAGAGATCAGTGAGAAAGTTAATAACTCCGTGTTTCTGCTGTAGCCCTTGTTATTCACCCACTGCTGAGTCATGCTCCTAAAAAATAAGCTATTTCTTTCTTGCTTTGCTGTTTGCCTCCTTGCTTGAAATCAGAAATGTTGCAGACACTGCCATATCCAAGACAGTTTCAAAGAGACTGCAATAATCAGGCAAACTTTACAATGAAATACCGCTGTACTATATAGTCACAGATTCATGCAGCAGTTTCCCACTCAGGGCAGAAATACTCCCCCTGCATGTCAAAATGCTGGGTTCTGAAGCAGTTGTGGTGTGATGGCAGCTGCCATTTTATACTTCCTGCCTGACAGAGAAAGCTGCTCAGAAGCAATATAGTTTAGTGAACTGGGCAAGGAACTGGGACTCAAGACTATGCCACTGAACCTGCTGTCCTCCCGCTCTCTCTCCACACCTTTGCTCTTTTTAAACCTTTGTTCGCCTGTCTGGTGAGTTTTAGTCAAACACCTTTCATAGATTGGCAGAGACAGCATGATTAAAAATAATAATTCCAATCTGTCCCTTAACAACTTTTAAAAGGTACATCTACACAGCAGTGTTATTTCAAAATAACTAATGTTGTTCCAAAATAACATAGTCCATGTCCATAGTACAAGCAGTTATTTCAACATACTGTCAAAATAATGTCAATCAGAAGGACTTCTTACTCCGACTCCTGCAAGCCTCATTTTACAAGGAGCAAGGGAAGTCCGAGGAAGAGTGCTCTTTCTCAGACTTCCTGCTGTGTAGACAGCACCAAAAGCTGAAATAAACTTGACTTAAGCTACACAATTGATGGAGCTCATGTTGAGTAGCTTAACGTCTATCACATGGTCGGGGGACAAGCTTCAGAATAAGAAGAAAATGAGTTTGCTTTAAATCTAGGAAGTTTTATCCTGTACATAGAGCACTGAACCTAGCAGGCTGGCCCTGCTTTTGTTCACTCTTCATCAAATGATGAAGTTGGAAACTGAGCTGAGTGAAATATTTTAGATGAATAATATTTTGCCAAAAATGCAGTTTTGAATTAAGTGAAATCATTCACAAATTCAGATCATATTTGGTAAACAGTTTCAGCTGAGGAAAATAGAAAAAATAAAAATATTAAGAAAAAATAGAAATAAGTATTACAACTTTTCACTTCAAAATGATGTTTCAGTTATACACTTATTGGTCTAAAAAATGAGACCAAAACAGAAAAAAAAATGTTTCAGGTTAGAGGAAATATTCTACCAAAGATGAGAAAAGCAGAAAAACTTCCACTTTTGGTTGATCTGAAATAAATGTGTGGGATGGGGTTGGCTTTTTCATCTCCTGTACCAAACTTAACTATCAACTATTCACTCAGCTCTAGTCTACATATACCCACCAGCCTTTTTAAGCTTCTTTGATTATCCAGCCCTCTTCCCTCCATTTCACTCATCCATCTGTTCATGAATACCTCCTTGTCCCCTTTCTTCCATCAACCACATCTGCTTTCTGGCTCCTAGCATTCTGAAAGAAAGTGTATAGTACACTGACCTAAAAGCTGCAGCAATGCCCCACGGTTCGGTAGCAATTTGATACTGGATTCTGTAACATCTCAAGGTGTGTCTAGACTACAGGGTTTTTTCGAAAAAAGTGGCCTTTTTTCAAAAAAACTTCCTCTGTGTCTAGACTGCTGCTGCGTTCTTTCGAAAGTAAATCGAAAGAATGCGGCAGTTTTTTTGATCGTGGAAAACCTTGTTTTACGAGGAAGAATGCCTTTTTTCAAAAGTGCTCTTTTGAAAAAAGGCACTATGTAGTGCAAACTGTGCTTTTTCGAAAAAGAGCATCCAGACTGCCTGGGTGCTCTCTTTCGAAAAAGCGGCTTGCTTTTTTTAAAGTACTGGTTGTAGTCTAGATGCTCTTTTTCAAAAGAGGCTTATAGTCTAGATGTAGCCTCAGTGTTCCCATCAACTTGTGCAATTTTATCCCAGGTCTAGGAAGATGAGGTCCTTTAGTTTAAACCTCATCTCCTGGAGATAACTGATTTTGGGAAACTCTCACCTTTCATAAAACCAAAAAGAAAAAAAAGTTTTCAGTTCCCATTGACCGTGTAGAAAAGCTTGTAAGCGTGAACCAAGTGTATCCTACAGGCTTATAAACAAGAAGGAAATAAAACTTAAAAATCTATTATTTGTAATGTTTTATGGTTTGGGGGTTAGACAATTTTCAGTTGATTGAAAACTGACAATACATAAAGAGTTGTTGATGCACAAAATAATTTTTTTTGCTATTTTTCCAATTTTCAATATCCATAGGAGTTGTTATATTGCAGGTGATAGCAATAAGTACATCTGTGTATGTTCCTGGCTGTTTTCAATCTGATCACATCACTTTTCAAGCAACTTATGAAAACAAAATCAATAGCTTGTTAACTAGTACCCTGGTACTGGCTGAACAGAGGAAAAGAAATGCTCAGACATTCCCAGGAACAAATCCACTGCCAAATATTACTTGGTGTGTTGGCTGGCATGCATGAGGATAAACTGCTGTGCATCTTCATGAATAACAAATACAAATATTTTTGCTTCCAGGGAAGCTTAGAACATAAAAGATTATTGGTGATAATGCTTGGAGAATGTCTCCTTTAGCTCAAATTGTGGGTGTATCAAAAGCAGTGGCCATGAAGAGCCACTTGGCATTTTCTCTCTGATTCCTATTAACTGATGTTTATCAAGGATTGGATTGTAGCATTTAATCAAAAGACTGATGCTGTGAGTAGCATGGTGCAGTGCCAGCCCAGAGAAATCTCTGGGAAACAGAGAACCCTCGAGAAGCTCTTTTCCTCCCCATCATGTATGAGTGCACAAGTTCCAAAAGAAGTGCAGGTTTATTGCCTGTCCATGAATCATAGAATCATAGGGCTGGAAGAGACCTCAGAAGGTCATCGAGTCCAGCCCCCTGCCCAAAGCAGGACCAATCCCAATAAAATAAAGGACCCGCTGCCACAACCAGATCCTTTGCAAACAATCCCCCCACCCCCCCCAAATTAGGCAAAATCCATCCCTCGGTTTTGCCTGTGCTACAGCTCCGAGGGGATTTTTGTTCTTTGCCTCTCTCAGTTCCTTCTGTTTCAGGGTCTACTATAGGAGTCTTCCTGGCTGTTTTAATTCTCCCAGGAGGCCATGTTTTCTCAGCAGGCTTCTACTGCCACCACTCTCAGAGAAACCTCTGCTGCTCCTGCTGACCCATTCTTACTGACAGCCCAGCTTTTTAGAGGGAGCATCTGTCCCTCCTCAGCTGCACCTGATTAATGAACAGCACGAGACGGTCCTAGAGCTCTGGCAGACCACCACATTCTGCCATACCTTGGAACTGCCACCTTGTCACACCTGGCCAGCTCTGTAAGCCAACACAGCAGTTTGCTATCCTTAGGAGACACAGAAGAAACAGTTCCTATACTCCCCCAAACACAGAAATCCCTCTTGTCCCTAGCTAGAGTTGCCTACTTGGTAATATTTAAAAACTGGATACTTGAGCAGGAGTGCTGGAACCTCCTCCACCCTGCCTCTTCCCTCCCGGGGCCCTGCCTCGGCCCCAAAAGCCACACCCCTCTCCTACATTCTCTTCAAGGCCTACCCCTGTTTGCTTGCTGCTCTTTTGCCCGTCCTGCCTGCCCATGTCAGGAGGGATTTTCCCAGAGAACGGGGAGCTGCTGCCACCCAATGCCAGGAGTAGGCTACCCTAGCTGAGTAGGCACCTCCCTGCCTACCACACTTGCAGTAATCAGAATTTTGGTATCCAGTAAGTAGATCTGGCTGGACACTATCAGAACGCCTTTTCAACCCAACTTTCTGGTCAAAAACCATGCACCTGGACACCCTCACTGTAGCCCAAACCCTTGAATGGTCTAGGAGCCTCTTCCCTTCAGTTCACACATTGGCCAAGGCCAATCTGGCTGCACATGATCATTTAAAGCAACACAGAATGTTTCTAATATTTCTTTATCACACTGATATTTTGTTAAGCCCGAGTCTATTAGTTCTTAAACTGAATCATCTCTTCGGTGTTGTTGAATCTTCTGAAAGACATGACTTCCAAAAATAAACAATTTACAGTTTAAAAAAAACAACAACCCGCTGTCTGTTATGGCTTTGTATTTGAATATGCCTATCCTTCTTGCCATGTTTTATTATCAATGCATATATTTTAATAGATGAGATCCAATTTTTAAGCTAAATTATAAACACACCAAAGTACTGATCAAAATTCAAAAGTATTACTGTGTCCCGATCTTCTTATGCAGGAAATTCATTGAACATCATTGGTTGCACACACAATTTTTTCTCATTTAAAGAAACAACTGGATATGAGAAATGCACTGTGAGTGAATAAATATAATTTCAAGTAGCCAGTGAACTGAGACAGTATGGGCATTTGTCCTTGGATTTCTCTTCTACTGAACAACTTTGTTCCTGAGTGCTCTAATTATTAAGAGTAAGTCTCTCTAGGAGAACTGTTTTACATTTTAGGACAATCATGAAAATATTATCTTGTATTACATTTTAAGCCAATGTTCTTACATGGTTTTAAAGCATTGCTTTACTCTGAAAAGCAATTCTGACATCGGGAGTTTCCATTTTTGTCACCTCTCTTGACTTGCCTATTAAACGTGTCTATTCAGTCAAAAGATGTTTTTTCTGTCAACTAAGCCTGGGATCCAGAAGTCAAACTGTGTTCTTCTGAGTTCATATATCATAATGAGTATTAAAGTTTTTGCAGTCAAATGATGGTGAACAGAATATTGATTGATGCAGGAGGAAGAGAAGAATCAAGTTCACTCTGACAGAGCAATATTGGCTCCTCAGTGATAACAAGATCAAAGCCCTAGTTATTAATTATTTATATTGTGGTAACAATTGGAAGCCAGAAAACATAGTCCGTTACCCAAAGATCTTACACTACACATGCCACGAGCTGGAGACAACAAACAGAGGCAGAGAGAAAACGCAAGAGAGAGAACTGTGATTACTGTCATAAGAGAAATTTTCAACACATCAGTTGCTTCTCTACTTTTGAGTGGGTGCTTTCTGGAGACATGAGAGAAGTGAGTTTGTGGGAGGGATTATAATAAACCACGTATCTGTTGGATGAATAGCAGATATGATACTAAATGCAATGCAGTAGATACGTTGAGTAAAGGGGGATGCTGGTTTTATACACAGGTTGGACCTCCCTTGTTCAGCACCCTCGGGATCTAACTGGTCCCAAACGAGGAGATTTACTGGACCAGGGGAGTTCCCTCTCCTCATAGACCATGCTGACCTGCTGCCACTAGGCTGGGGCACCTGGCCCTGCTGCTGCTCCATCCCCGGGGCTTTCTAGCTGCTGCCAGCCCCGCTGCTGCTGGGGATGGAGTGGCATGGCCAAAGCTTTGCAGCTGCTTGGATCCATGGCCAGGGTTCCCTGCCATGCAGCCCTCCCCCCCCCCCCACACACACACTGGGCTCCCAGCTGAGCCACCAGTCCCCCCTACCATGCTCCTGCCCCGCACCAGACCTCCCTGTTCCTGGGCTCTGTGGTTCAGGAATATCCATGGTTATACCAGACTTCGGATATTGCTGGACCAGAGAGTCCCAGTTAAGGGAGGTACAACCTGTACTCATTTTCTTACAAAGCCACAGTTTGAATATCAGTCATATTGATTGGCCTTTCACTCTCTTCTTGTTCCAGCTCCCAAATCCTTATCCCTCCGTGGCCTCATATGTTCACTTCCACTCTTTGGCGTTACACCTATTTTCTGGTGCCCTCCTCTTTTCACTGAAAAACCCTCTTAAATAAAGTCTGAGAAATGGAGCCAACTGTGATTGGTAAGCCTATATATAGCAAAGCTGGTCCTAGTAATCATCTACCCCAGGGCTACTCAACACGTGGCCCATGGCTCTTTTGTTTGAGGCCCGGTGCAGTTTGGGTTTACTCAGGGCTCAACAGGCAGCTCGCAGGTGGGAGCCAAAACAAAAAAGTGGTCAATATAATAGTCTTCTGTTGATATGCGTTTTAGTAGTTAAATTCCAGGACTGTCATTGCTCATTAAAAGTGCTGTCTTATGGGTGGAAATCAAGTAAATATTGCATTTTATTAATATCAGCAGAACTGACTTAAATGGGGCTTGCGTATTGTGTAGTCTTGCCTTAATCTTTGTATTCATGCCTGTCAGTGTGAAAGAAGCTATTTGCATATATTTGCATATATATTTGCATGTATGTGCAACCACACTTAAATTGCAGCCCTCAGCATGTGCTGAAAGTATCATTGTGGCCCCCAGAGCTTCCAAAATTGAGTAGCCCTGAGCTACCCTATGGCTCTCCCTTCACTATCGCCCTCATCAAAGGCCTCCTTTGGCAACCACCACTTTCCCTCTAATCTCCACTTGCCCATTTTCTGACCACGACCTAGCCTTCTCCTAGCCATGCTCCTTGAGGAGTTCCTAGCATTCTACTCATCTCTGCGGAATCCTCCTGCTTGTTGAGGTCAATCATCAAAGTATATTGTATAGGATATATGGTACTAGAGAATCATCTCTCTAGTCCTGCACTCCAAGGCTATGTCTAGACTGCATGCCTTTTTCAACAGAGGCTTTGTCGACCGATACTGTCAAGAGAGCCTCTGTCAAAAAAGAGCGTCTAGATTACATTATGCGTCCAGACTGCCGGATGCTCTGTCGAAAAAAGAAGGCACCCAGAAGTGCTTCTGGCAGGGCATGGGGGCAGCCTTTATTTCCAGGTGCTGCTGCATGCCCTTTGCAGAGACGTGTGCTTAAAGGAACCCCTGGACAGCCGTTGCTCTGCTCCTGCTTCTGGCTTGCCTAACTCCTAGAGGGAAAGCAAAGCTGCTGCAGTGCTTGCTCTGGTTGCCCTGCTTCCTCGGACACCACGCAGTTTATTTGCAGGGTTTTTTTCTGCTTTTCACCGTGGTTTTGGCCATGGAGCCTGAGCTGCCCCTGGGCATGCGATGGCCCCACACTGCCATACTGCAGCTTCTGCTGCATCTGCATGACTCTGTCATGAATCTCCTGCCCCATATGGACCCAGGCCACATTGAGGAGACCCTCCTCCGGGATGCAGGAGCTCTGCCCTTGTCCCCAAACTTTTTTGAGGACAGGCAGATCTGGAGGCACGAGACGAGTTCGGACTGGTGGGACCGGCTCATCATGCAGCTCTGGGATGACGACCACTGGCTCTGCAACTTCCAGATACAGAAGGCCACATTCCTGGAGCTGTGTGCCTGGATTGCCCCTGCTCTGGAACACCAGGACACTCACCTGTGGCCTGGCATCCCCCTGCAGAAGTGGGTCGCAATCGCCCTGTGGAAGCTGGCCACCCCCGACAGCTACCACTCTGTGGGATACCAGTTTGGCATGGGGAGGTCTACCGTTGGGGCCGTCTTGATGGAGGTAAGTCACTGTCGGGGGACAGGCCCTGCTGAGTTGGGGGGTTGAGAAAGGGGAACTGCCAGACAAGGGCAAGAGGGAGTGGGGGATGGAGTGGCACTTGGAGGCCACTCCTCAGCCACCCCTGCACTGATGTGGGGGAGGGGGACATCCTGACAAGGGGAGGGGGGGTGAGGAGAGTTCTCCTCCCAAGCGCTTAGGTAACCTGTCTAACTCCCTGGTTTCTGTCTGTCTATTTGTCTCGTGCTGCAGGTGGTAAGGGCCATTAATGCAGAGCTGCTGAAGAGGCTCGTCCGTCTCGGGGACCTGGACAACATCATTGCCAGGTTTGCCGCCTTTGGCTTCCCAAACTGCAGAGGAGCCCTTGATGGGACACACATCGCAATCCGCGCACCGCCCCATCGAGCAGCCCTGTTTATCAACAGGATGGGCTACTATTCCATGGTGCTGCAGGCCCTCATCGACCACCAGGGACACTTTATGGACATTTGTGTCGGGTGGTCAGGGCGGGCACATGATGCCCACATATTCAGGAACTCCTACCTGTACTGCAGGTTACAGGCAGGAACATTTTTCCCCCAGCTGCACCTCACGCTCGGGGACATGCAGATGCTGGTATGCATAGTGGCTGACTATTAGCCAGGATGGGTAGGAATTGAGTCCCTAGCCTCTGTCAAAGGGTGACAGGGGAGGGAGTTACTTGATGACTCCCTGTTTCTGTTCACTCCCTGTGGGGCATCTGGTATGGGCCACTGTTGGCAGACGGGATACTGGGCTAGATGGACCTTTGGTCTGACCCAGTATGGCCGTCCTTATGTTCTTATGAGAATGTTCCAGTTGGAAGAAGAAATTGATCGAATCCAGTATTTTCTTCAATGCAAACATGTTTATAAGAAATGTACAAAACCATGTACACAGACAGAACCAAGAATAAAAGGAACAATTTCTTAGCTTCCAGCCCCAAAGTCTCTTTAGCCAACACCAGACCCAAAAGTTCTTATTAACCTTTTTTCAGGGTCATAATGTCCTTATAGGTTCCTGCTTGGCTGTCTTGCCTTTCTTTCTCTATTCTTGTCTGTTCTCCTCTCTCCCTCTTGCACACACATGCACAAATACATTTTCTCTGTCTGCCCAAAACAATACTCAACCAAAAGCTTCTGGGAGGTTTCACACACATCTTTTGTCTTAGCTGGGGTTTATGTTTACAGTTATGTTAATTGAGGTCACCCCTAGCAATTTCAATGAGGTTTTAACTCAACCCATAACAAGATCTCACCCAGCTCATAATGGTATCACAGTAATGTATGAAACAGGAAGTGAAAATGACCATCTACAAAACAGCTAAACTAAATTATACACAAAGAGAATCTACTGCATCTACCTGGTACTGATACAGAGACAGATGTGCTGATGCTGAGGCTTTTTGTTTTGAGAAGTTGAATTGGGAGGTATATGAAAGACTTCTTAATCTGTACAAGAAGGCAATGATACAGAAGTCCAGAACACATTGAGGAGGAGGTTTTACTGGCACAGCATGAGTTGATGAAGGGACTTCATTGAAATTGCACCAGTTCGTATACACCGTATCAGAATTTGATCTGCTATATTATAGTGTATTTAAAATTCCCATGCAGTCTCCTTTCCTTTTTAAAAAATCCATTTGGTGCAATGGGTAAACAGGAAAATGTGGACCCCATTGTGCTAGGTGCTGTATAAACACAAAGTTACAATTTATGCCTGAAAAAGCTTACAGTTTAAAGTGAATGGGAAACATTTATCATAGTTCAGTTCCATTCTAGTAACTCTTACTGAACACATTATATAAACCATTTGTAACTCAAAAGAGAAAAATGGAGCAATAAATTCTATTTGCCACTCAAAAATATTGACTAACTGTGTTAATGTTTTGTATTATCCTTAAATAGGCAGTTGAAATTAACTGACAAAATAAGCAGCATAGTTGCCAGCTGATAAGAATTTCTAAAATGTGCTAGCTGCTTTGTGGGAGGATTTCATCCTGGGGAAAGGACATTTTCTGCACTAAAAAGGGGGCTTTGTAGCACATTCTTTCTTGATGAAACAATGTGACTCATTTGCACTCAGTCTGAAGCTGTGCAAATTAGGGTATTTGTGTTGGATCAAAGCATGCAATGTTTACATTGCTGGAGTTCATAGAGCTTCTGCAAAAATAAGTTGTTTTGTGAGACACAGTGTGAGGCTGTGGGTAGGCACTAAACTAGGACTTAGGACACCTGGATTCTATTCCTAGCTGTGCTACTGATGTATTTTGTGGCTGGTGTTGAGTTATGTCATCTCAGCCTACTTCCCCTCCAACCCTTTTTCTAGGGCTATGTCTACACTGTCCCCGTTTTGCGCAAAAAATATGCAAATGAGGCAAAGCATTGAATATCGCCATACCTTATTTGCATAATTAATGAGGCTTCGTTTTTGCACAAGTGGCTTTTGCACAAAAACCTCCTCTTGCGCAAGAGCCGTTCTTCCTGAAAAAAATGCTTGGCTTCATTTGCATATTTTTGGTGCAAACCAGGGGCTGTGTAGACATAGCCTAGTAGACTATAAACTCTTTTGGCATGCCTACACTAGGAAATTATTTTGAAATAACTAAATTTGAAATAACTCCCTAAATAGCTATTTTGAAAAAAAGTTTATTCCCCAAGGAAAGCAGGAGTACAGATTTCGAAATAACCAGTTAGTTATTTCAAAATAACTGGCTTGGCAGTGTGGACGCACCACTTGTTATTCGAAATAACTCCCTAATATAGAACAGGGCTTAGGGACATGGACTGTCTCTTACTAAGTCTTTATACAGTGTTGGGTACAAGAGCCTCAGATCTTGATAGGGACTTCTAGTAACTATTACAATATACATGATAATTCTATGTAGCAGATATTGGTGAGATTCTGGTGGGATTTGTGCAGCAGATTTTCAGGAAATGGTGTGTAGAGATCATTTAAACAAATGGGGTTTTTCTTGGGGAGGAGGGTGTGTGCGCATTGGAACAGAAGGCTGTGAGGCCTTGTAGACAATCTATTTTATGTGTTTTGAGGTGGATCGATGGGGAAATAGAAGGGGTAAGAGGTCAGTACTCAGACCTTTTGAAGGCCAGGCGATTCATTTTCCTCCTTAAATAAGAATTCAGCCTAACTCATTTCCCAAAATCTGCAGCAAGAAATAAGCCTCTTGAAAGTGCTGGCCATTGCTGGGGGTTAGGAGAATGGTGTGGAAAGCAACAAAACGGTGCTACTTACTTTTCAAACAGAACATTAACCCAATACATAGCTCACAAAAGCACAAGCCCCGTACATTGCCACAAAATGTTCAGTGCATGTAACACAGATGCTAAAGTGCTGTCAGAGTCTCTCCTGTTATTCAGTGATGAAGGTGGAGGCATAAAGAAGGATTAGGACTACCATGCACTTGGATTCTGGGAGTCTTGGAGTTCGTAAATTTCATGAAGCAAAACCAAAATGAGATCTGATCTTTTCATGTAAAATTACAATCTAGACCATATTGGCATGGGTCCATTGCATGTTCTTTGAGGCATGTGAAAACCTTGTGTGGAAAAACAACAAATACAAATACGTGAAATGCAAATACAAATGCAGGGAATTGTGAATACCCTCCTGTGAAAATGAGAGTAACTACAGAAAAAACTTCAGAGGGGTAACCAACTTAGTCTGTAAAACTGGAAAAACTTAAACAAAGAATAATCTTGCAGCACCTTAGAGACTAACAAAACATGTAGATGGTATCATGAGCTTTTGTAGGCACAACCCACCCACAAAAGCTCATGATACAATTTACATTTTGTTTTGTTAGTCTCTAAGGTGCTGCAAGACTATTTGTTGTTTTTTAAGTTTTTACAGAAAGAACTGATAGCATATTATAGTTATATTTTTCAGCACTCAAGGGTAGGTTAATACATGAGTGAAAGACAGAGCTAGTCTATACACTGTTCTAACCAGAAGAGTCATCCTGATACAGTGTATAGAAGTTCATCAAGTCCAGTTCCCTACCCTCATGGCAGAACCAAGCACCATCATCCTGATAGATCTAACCTGCTCTTAAATATCTCAAATGATGGAGATTCCACAATCTACCTAGGAAGTTTATTTCAGTGTTTAACCACCCTGACAGTTAAGAAGTTTTTCCTCATGTCCAGCCTAAACCTCCCTTGCTGCAATTTAAGCCCATTGCTTCGTGTCCTATCATCAGATGCTAAGGAGAATTATTTTTCTCCTTCTGCCTTGTAATACCCTTTTAGGTACTTGAAAACTGTTATCATGTCCCTTCTCAGGGTACGTCTACACTGCAGTGCTATTTCTGGATATCCCAAAATAGCTATTCCACACCTTGATGGCGAGCCCATTATTTCGAAATATCTTTTGAAATAACAGGCGCGCTATTCTGACATTCCTGTAAACCTCGTTCCACAAGGATTAAGGGACATTTCAGAATAGTGGTTTATTTTGAAATGTAGTGCTGTGTACACAGCGCCAAATTATGAAATAGGTTATTTCGAAATACACTTGAAATAAGCTACGCAATTTGCATAGCTCAAATTGCATAGCTTATTTCAAGCTAAGGGTGCAGTGTAGACGCACCCTCACTCTTCTCTTTTTCAAACTAAACAAGCCCAATTCTCATAGCTCATGTTTTCTAGACCTTAATCATTTTTGTTGCTCTTCTCCGTACCTTTTCCAATTTCTCCACATCTTTCCTGAAACGTGGTGCCCAGACTGGACACAATACTCCAGTTGAGGGCCTAGTCAGCAAAGAGTAGAGCGGAAGAATCTCATCTCATATCTTTCTTACAACACTTCTCTTAATGCATCCCAGAATGTTTGCTTTTTTTGCAAGTGTCACACTGTTGACTCATATTTAGCTTGCGGTCCACTATGACTCCTAGATCCCTTTCTGCAGTACTTCTTCCTAGATTAGAGATGTTAGTGACTAGTCGAGTAGCAGCTCAAATAGTCGCTCCCCCCCACACTGCCTCCAACAGAGAGAAGTAGCAAGGGGGGGAGCAGGAACCGGTGCTGGGGTGAACTGGCTCTGCTGGGGGCAGAGGAGGCAGAGGTGCAGTTCCCACTGTGAGTGCTTCTGATTTTGAAATGTACAAGAGCCCTCCAGGGCTCTTATACATTTCAAAAGCAGAAGTGCCACAGGAAGCACAGGGTAAGCAGGGACTCAAGCAGTCCCCACGCACCCTGTGTTTTCTGTGGTACCCCCTACCTTGCTCTTTCTATGAGAAGCAGAAAGTGGGGGACAGGAGCCCATGCTGGGGAGAGCCGGCTTAAAAGAGGCAGTGGGGAGGGGGGATAGGGGACATTGCTGCAATTAAGCCCCTGTCCACAGGGGTCCCAGTGGGGTGTTAGGGAGCTGGGTCCCCTGTGGACAGCGGTGTTGCCACCAAGCAGCCCCTGTTTGCAGTGGCCAGGGCTGGCGGCAGGTAGGGACTGCTCAGACAGCAGCCCTTGTCTGTGGCCAGTCTTGGCTGCCGTGAACAGGGGCTGGTGCCGGGCAGTCTCTGTCTGCCACGAACAGGGGCTGGTGCCGGGCAGTCTCTGTCTGCCACGAACAGGGGCTGGTGCCGGGCAGTCTCTGTCTGCCACGAACAGGGGCTGCTGGACTCAGTGTGAACTGGGAGTAAGCAGTCCCGGCTAGTGCTGATAGTTGCACCTCTGCATTTTAAATGTAGTAAGAGCCCAGTGGCTCCTACTACATTTAAAATGCAGAGCCGCAGAGTGGGTGGCTCCGAAGCCTGCACAAGCCAGGAGTGCTCAATCCTGGCTGGAGTTGGCTCCTGGATCTACCCCTGCTGCGGCTCTGCACAGCGGCACTTATCGACTAATCATCTAGTCGATACAAATTGTATCAACCATACGATTAGCCAGATAATCGCATTTTAACATCCTTATTCTAGAGAGTCACTTCCCATTCTGTATGTGTGAAACATATTGTTCTTCCCTAAGTGGAGTACTTTGCATTTGTCCTTATTGAACTTCATCCTATTTATCTCAGACCATTTCTCCAGTTTATCCAGATCATTTTGAATTATGACCCTATCCTCCAAAGCACTTGCAACCCCTCCCAGTTTGGTATCATTCACAAACATTTTAAGCATACTCTCTATGCCATTATCTAAATCATTGATGAAGATATCAAAGAGAACCAGTCCCAAAACTATTCCCTACTGGTAAAACCCCTAGTGCAGAGATGGAGTTATACTGCTTCCCTCACAGGAGTAAGCAATTCAACTTTTGCATATAGACAAGCCCATAATACATGCCTGGAAGAGTTTATCATAGAATCCTTGGTCATCAAGTCCAGTCCCCTGCCCTTACGGCAGAACCAAGCACTATCTAGATTAGAGATGTTAAATTTAGATTAATTGGCTAATTGAATAACCGATGCAATTTGCATCAACTATTCGATTAGTCGAAAAGCCCACCTCCGTCTTTAAAGTGTAGCAACGGCCCCAGGGCAACAGACCCGTAAATCAAACGCTGAGGGCAGCTCCAACTGGCACCTGTATTCCTCACAGTCCTCCCTCTGGTGTGGACGCCACCAAGCTCAGCTTAAGGTAAACTGACTCCAGTTACATATTCTATGTAGCTTGAGTTGTGTACCTTAAGCTGACCTTCCAGGTCTAGTGTAGACTTGTCCTTACTAAATTACCTTGAGCAAGTTGTTTCACTCTGTCAGTCCAGGGGGGGTTCTGCAATTTTACTATGTCTCCAAATGCAATAATTGCAGAATTCCCTCAGGACTAACTCATTCCTGTGCTATTCTCCAGAAGAATAGACTGTATCCTAACGGTTGGGTTTGTACTCAGCTATACCACCCATTCAGCTGCTTTTGCACATTTATCCATCTCAGCTCTACAGTTAACCATATAAGGCAGCACATATTGCTAAGGACTGCACACAGAAATTTTGTTTTAAAGACTAGCAGAAATGGTGCAGTGATGCATTTAAATATTAAGCAAAAATATAGGCCCCATCCCAAAAGATTTTTTCAGAACAACAATTGTTATTCACAGCAGCAGTCCCATTGCATTCACACAAAAGGATTGCAGGATCAGGCTCCATTTTTTCCAGTGAGAGAAAAATATTCTTTTCATATCATATGAACAAATGATAAGAGATAACATATCACAAGTGTTGCTTATGTAAAAGTGTAACTGCAAAGTAGGAACTATGATGTCCTGAATTCTGCAGATTCCTGAAAGTTTTGTAAAGCCTCAATCTGTCTCATAAAATAATGCTACAATCTTCTCCCAGGTTTTTTTCTGGTGATGGCAACATTCTCTTGACTCAAAATTAAATTAAGTGCTTAGTGGAAGCTAACATCCCTGAAATTAATTTCAAAAGTCAATTTAATATACATGGCATTTCAAAAAACCATAGCAATGTCATTATTAATATAAGCAAGTTTACTATTGCTTTGTTTTTCTAGTTTTGCAACCCACAAGATCTACTGTGATGGGGTATATAGCCAGAGAGGCTCTTGAGTTAAGGCAGCCCCACTCCTCCGGCCTTGTCAATCATGCATGACAGGGAAGACTTTCAAATGTGAGGAAACTGTGGTCAGCTGAAGGAAGGGAAGGGGAACAGGAGAGTCCTCAGTAGCAGACTGCAGGTGTGATTTCTGAAGCTGTACAGGGAACATCTAGGCAGGATACCTTCATGCTGAGCTGAA
Organism: Pelochelys cantorii; assembly: GCA_032595735.1. Taxonomy (NCBI): domain Eukaryota; kingdom Metazoa; phylum Chordata; order Testudines; family Trionychidae; genus Pelochelys; species Pelochelys cantorii. The sequence goes on from CM064326.1 coordinate 24,334,366, forward strand.
GGAGCTGGGGTTGCCAACAGTCTAATCACATAAACCCGAACACCCTTACCCTGCCCTGCTCCTTCCCCAAAGCTCTGCCCCTGCCCTATCCATTGGTCCTCCTCACTCCATCCCCCGCACTGCTCGTTCTCCTCCACCTTCTCTCTCTTTCACCAGGCTAAAGCAGGAGGGCTGGGGTACAGGCTGTGGGCTGGTTTTGAGGGGTTCAGAGAGGAGCCTCCAGGCTGAATTTGGGACAGAGGTTTGGGGTGCAGGTGAGTGCAAGGTGCAGACTCTGGGATGAAGTTTTGGTATGGGAAGGGACTCAGGGCTGGGATAGAGATATAGGATGTGAGAGGGAGTGCGGGGTGAGGGTTCCAATCAAGTGGTGTTTAGTTCAGGTGGCTCCTAGTTGGTGGCACAAAGAGGCTAATCAGACTCCCTCCCTTCCCTGGCCTTATGCTGCTTGTCCCTGCAGCTCCTGAGGAAGGGGGAGGAGGCACTGCCCAAGAGCCTGCAGGTACCAACCCTGCAGTTCCTGGCCAATGCAAGCTGTAGAGTCATTGCTCGGGGAGGGGGCAGAGCATGCAGACCCTCTCCCGCTCGCCCCATGCAGAGGCCACAGGGACATGTTGGCTGCTTCCAGGGGTAGCATGGAGACTTAACCCTACTGAGCCACTGGACTTTTAGGGTACGTCTACACAGCAGCGTTATTTTGGAATAACAAAATGCATGTCTACACAGCAAGCCATTATTGTGAAATAATGTCGAGATGGAGGACTTCTTATTCCGACTTCTGTAACACTCATTTCACGAGGAGTAAGGGAAGTCGAAGGAAGAGTGTTCTTCCTTTGACTTTCTGCAGTGTAGACAGCGCCAAAAGCTGAGTTAAGCTACTTGTACTTCAGCTACGCAACTAATGTAGCTGAAGTTGCATATCTTAATTCGACTTATGCCCTGCTGTGTAGACGTGCTCTTAATGGCCTAGTATCTCCTGGATTGTCTTCAACAACCTTGGAGAGAGAGAGCCTGATTCAGGAAGACTTCTGGTAAAACTGTGAGGGTTGGCAACTTTAGGAGGAAGGTACGACAGGCAAGCCTGTTTCAAGAAACCCAGACAGAGAGATTTCCCCAAATTCCTTACACTGGGACTGGATCATTGGCAGCATTGTAAACTTGCACCCTGCAAGTATCCCTGAATATATAATAGTGTGTGATGGAAAGACTTAAGGAGCCCCACAAAGAACAAATCCTGCCTTGCCCTGCCAACAGTAGGGAAATGGGGCCTGTGTTGTGACCACTAGTGTAGAGAACTGAACCTGATCCACGTCCTGAGAGAGAAAACACCAAGGACTCTTACACTTACCTTATGTGAGCAAAGTCTATATTTACATCACCCTCCATGGTTGAGGATCTCTCTAAGGAGGATTGATTCCATTTGTAAAGCCAAAAGAAACATCACTGTTTGAATAAATCTTATGTCCTACCATTATTGCTTGCTAAACTGGCCGCATAGGTCTGGTCTTTCCCAAACTAGAAACAGCATTGGTGTGTGCTGCTAGGAAGAGGATATCATTCGTCTCTATAGCATCAGTTGGGTATAAATGCTTTGATCTTGCAAGGCAAATTAAATCTGTAAAAAGACTAGATTTTTTTTTTACAGGAGCCACCTTTGTCCACTCAGACACAATAAACAGAATTTTGTATTCAGTGTGACATGCCATTTGGAAACTTCGCACTATGTGGATTGGTGAATCAGCACATTCAAATACTGAGAGTAACTATTCCCTATTTGAACCCATACAACCTCCCTTCTGAATAAAGGTGCAGGAATTTATTTTGTGGACTATTTTGTGGACGTCATATTTGCTGATTCATTTATTCACATTGTGGGAAGAGTTTCCAAACTGGACTTCCTGCAAGATGCGAAATGTTATCCCACAGTTGTTTAAAGACCAAAGGGCTATATTTTGGAAGACATATATGGAAGAAGGTAACTGCCTAAGGGTGCATCTACACAGCACCCTAAACTCGAAATAAGATATGCAATTTGCACTACACAAATTGCATATCTTATTTCAAATCTATTTTGAAATAGCTTATTTTGAAATTTGACATATCTACACAGAACCAAATTTCGAAATAACGTGCTATTTCGAGACATCCCTTAACCCTTGTGGAATAAGGGTTTCCAGGATGTTGAAACAGCGCACCCATTATTTCGAAATATTTTTCGAAATAATAGGCAGCTCGTGTAGACGGGGGGGTAGCTATTTTGGGATACAGCCATGCAGTGTAGATGTACCCTAACTGTCATTTACTTTAATAATGAACGTAAATGGGAGTATGGCATCTTCCTGGCACCTGTGAATTTTTAAATAGTAGTTCTGTCCACGTTCCAAATCGTGGGGTGGGGGCAGCGTTCACTCACTAACACAATACATTTCCTTATCAAAACTGAGGGAGACTGCAATCACAGAAGTCAACCCAATGCACAAGCAGACTACAAGAAAAGGTATGGATTGAGAATTCAAGGCTACCGAATGAGAACATAATTTTCTTAAAGAAATTTAACTCCTCAGGGTATGTCTACACTGCATTCCTCTTTCGAGAGAGGAATGCAAATGCAGCGCGGATTTGAATTTCCCACGCTTCATTTGCATAATCGCGTCTGGCCGCTATTTCGAAATACCCTATTTCGAGATAAAAAATGCTGTGTAGATGCAGTTATTTTGAAAGAAACCCCTTCTTTCAAAATAACCCTTACTCCTTAAAAAATGAGGTTTAACAGTTATTTTGAAAGAAGGGGTTTCTTTCAAAATAACCACGTCTACACGGCGTTTTTTATCTCGAAATAGGGGATTTCGAAATAGCGTCCGGTTGCGATTATGCAAATGAAGCACGGGAAATTCAAATCCGCGCTTCATTTGCAATTTCACTGGGCTGCATTTGCATTCCTCTCTTGAAAGAGGAATGCAGTGTAGACATACCCTCAGAGTAGACTTTTAGGGCACGTCTAGACTGCCGGCAGCTTTTGAAAGAAGATAAGCAAATTTGGTATGAATTTGCATATCTTTTTCCGATCCTGTTTTCGGATACTTGCATATCTTCTTCTGATCCTGTTTTTTGGAAAAAAAAGCAGTCTGGACACGGTTCTTTCAAAAATAAAAACCCTTTTTCGAAAGAATCCTTCTTCCTAAAAAAATTAGGTGTACAGGGTTCTTTTGAAAAAGAGGGGTTTTTTCCCTGAAAGAACTGCACCTAAATTGCTTTTTCTTTTTAAAAAAAAAAAAACTCTTCTGAAAACGGGATTGGAAGAAGATATGCAAATTCGCACCAAATTTGCATATCTTCTTTCAAAAGCTGTGGGCAGTCTAGATATGCCCATAGAGAATACAGCCCTCATTCTCCAGTTTGTCTGAAGCTGTGCTTGGATGCAGTGAAGAGCAGAGGGTACAGAAAGCAATGGCAGCTCCCTAATCCTTGGCAGCCCAGTCCCAAGGGCCTGCTCTGATTTTTGCTACTCGTGTAGAGTAACTAACAGATATGGTAAACATAGCACTTGAATTAGCCTGCCCACCCTTCCATTCAAACTCAGCCAACCCTGAATACAGGAAATATTCGCCCAGTGGGACTGAGGCCTTAGAGTCAAAGCATGAGAGTTCTATAAAATCTGGGATTGTGGGCTGGTATGCAGAGAACAAAGGAATATGGGGGGTTTTTTTGTTCCTCTATTCCTTTATGAAATGGGGGAACTCCTGTATTTCCCTCCCCCATTCAAAAACATAAGCAAATATTCTGCCAAGACTGCAGCATAGCTCTGTGCTATTAAGGACTTAAAAAGATGTTGTGGAAGGATTCTAAATTTGCTTTGTATCTGTGGAAATGAATAGAAATTATTCATGGAGTATAAGTCTGCAATTATCTCAATTCCCTTTTTCTCTGCATCACCTTATAAACCTAGCATTTTAAGACAGGAGTAATGAATTGTTGTTAAATACTACTTGAACTATATACAGAGCCTTTAAATGCTTTTCATCCACATTTTCGTCATTGTTTGAAGAAAACACTTTAAAAAATTTCTTCACTGTTGATCAACAGGAGCAGAGATAATTTTGAAAGGACATGCAAAGAGTTAATGAATTTACAGTAGAACTAAGATACAAAAACCGATATCATGGACTGACCTGTCAACTTGACATCGTGTTAAACGAGAAATAACCAATCAGGCATTATCAGAAACAAAACTCATGCTACTGCTGAGTAGGGGAGCATAGGTATTGCTGAAGCCTGGCCTAGAGTGTCAGCTGCTAGATCTGGAACCTGAACTGCCCTTTGTTCAGAGTTATGAACACTTCAGAGTTTTATGCAAAACCTCCATTCCTGAGATGTCCATAACTCTGAGGTTCTACTGTATGTGTAAATATGGATGTAAAGTTGTGCCCAGCCTGGTAGCCTTCAGAAGTAATGGCTAGTTCAGTCAGTGTTAAAATTGAGATGTTTGGAGAGGGGAAGCCACCGTTCACCTATTTCTCTTCCCCTTGGAGTACCATTTTAAAGGGGAGGTTTCTGGATCTTCCAAAGCATTAGATTTTGACCTCCCCTTCAGGTGCGAGGCTCAGGAATGTTTTACACTGTTCTTCCAGATCGCTGATAGTCTGTTTGCAAATGCAACTAAACTTCCCAGCTTCTGGGAACTAAATCTTCCTACCTGTTGTTTTCTCCTCACATGAAATTCAACCTCTATGGCTTCTTCTTCAAGACTCTGTGCCACTTTTTTTTTCTAAGATTTCGGCTCTCAACTCCTCCCACCTGCCCTCTCACTCACCTCTTCTGCGTCTTTTCCTCCAACTGCTTTTTATTTCTTTATACTCCCTGATTCATGCCAGTGCTTTCATGTTTAAAATTACCCTCCCCTCACTATGCTAGTTATCGCCTTCCCCCTCAAATTTGCTCCTCAAACCCCAAACACTATACTGATCTCATCTCAAAAATATACTCCTCATATATCTATCTCATCTGCATAAGATTGGAATATAGTGGTCATTGCCACAATCTATTCACTGTCTTAGACCCACCTATCAATGAATTGTATTTGTCTGGGTTACATGGTAAGATCTTTGAGTCAGAAATCATGTTTCAAATAGCTAAACTTCCATTGACTTAAACGGTGTGAGGATTTCACCCCTTATCTTTTTTGTGGTTTTGCTACAGGCTTGTAGAGAGAGACTGTTTTTTATCTTCATATCAAATTATGTGGAAATGCTTTCTATGTTGTACACACACACTGCTCTATAAATAATCTGCAATGATACATACAACTGTATAAGCAAGTTTGGGGTAAACATACTGCTTTTTCACGGATATAAAATAGCAACAAAATTCTTTGTGAAAAAACTGAATATTAAGTGAAAAAATCAAAATGGTGTCTTTACACCCTTATCTGAGAGGTAGGGGGCATCAGAGAGGAAATGGGTTGGGGTGAGGAAAATGTTGCTTAGCTCCAATAGCGGGGATTTTTTTCACACTACTAAATCTAGAGGGAATATCTTTCCAAAGACAAGAATTCAGTTTCCATAGTAACTCAGTGAAAGGGCTCCCGTACCATCCAAATTTAGCAGAATTGTGTGTGCTGGTTTATTCAGCAGACTACCATTCACTTGAGGCCACAGTGTAACCACTACATTCATTTTTTCTGGGATGGCAGGTTGAACTTGAACTGGGCTTGACAAGATGGCCCACTAAAAATATGTAAAATGCTAAAAATAACAACTTGGCCTTGAAAACCAGTGAAAAAAAAATCACATGTGAAAACGCAAAATAAAATAATGTCTTGAAATATTACATTATGCTATGAAACTGCTAAGTATTTACCATATACTATTTTCATCCCCGTTTGTACCATATATTTACTTAACCGGCCTTCGTTTATGGAGATATCACTTAAGAACTTCATTGTGGAGACCACCACCATTTTCTGGCAGCTCTCACTCATTGGGAAAGGCAGAACAGGCAGCCCACCTGTCTACTTTACAATATTATATAGGGTTTTTTTTTCCAAAAGGATATATATGACAGACTAGGATTGACAGGAATTGTCTACCGTTTACATTTAGGGAAATCTGTCTATAATATCTGAATCTAGCCAATTTACTGTGGACACAGAAAATTGAAGAGTATATTACAGTTCTGAGATGTGCCAGATGTATAATTTATTGTCATAATTACTTCACTGGGTCTCTCACAGCTATGTTCAGGCAGTATCAGAAAGAAGGCACCCAATGAAGAGGTTGATTGGAGTGAGAGTTAGCACTAAGTGATGATGAGGATTTTCATTGTGAGCTTCTTAAGAGTAAATGACCTCAAAGTAATGCTCTCAAAAATTCTATTCTAAATATGAGCGAGCACATCTTCAAGTTGGTTGTGACCAAAATTGCTTTATTTGGACAGTGTAGATGAGCTGAGTCTACCTTAGCAAAACAGAGAGAGGGAAGCCTAGATCACAGGAGGGCATTTTCAGGACCAGCTCTGTTGAGCTAGCAGGATTAGTGTAGGCAAAACTGTCACCATTTTAACCATGTCATGTGCTTGAAAGACCAACACACTGGAATGTCCAAGTGTGAAGTATTTCTACTATCTATGCACACATAAAGGAACAAGTTTTCCATGATAGGCAGCCTCTATTTTGAGGGCACAGTTTGCATTTTTTGTCAGCAAATCAGCTGCAGGTTCGAATATGGTTTCTTTTACTTGCAGTTACTTGGCTATAGGTACAGTTTTCTGTTTGTGCCACTCAGCTGCCTGGCACATCCTGTCTCCATTCTAAAGCCCATCACTTGTCATCAGCAGGACAAACACTAGACACATGATTTAATGTAGGAAATCCCTTATTTCAATTAGCAAGCAGTTGCTTGCTATATTTCCTGTATCTGGCAACAAGAGCTAGAGAATCACACATACTCAAACAATGTATTTATTACATATGCAGAAGCAGAGTTACTGCTTGCTCAAAAGAAGAACAGAGAGAAAAAGGAACAGTATTATATGTGCATATATGCCCAAGAATCAAAACAAAATAATGCTGGTAGGTTGAATTTAGGGCTGACTTGACATCAACATTTCAATGGCTTTGTGGCTGAAACAAGAGAAAAAGTAAACAGGTTTTACATGATAATCATCTTTCAAATGATTACTAATAATGCTTGTTCAATGCAATGACAGCTAAGTAAATTAAAGCTTCTGTTAACACTTTAACCCTACTCAGAGGCAAATTAAGATAGTTAAATGTCTGTCTCTTGGGGTATTGACATTGCTGAAGGCACGCTAGAGAACTAATCAGCTAATTGTAATTTACATATTAATATATTATTAAATATTAAGAAGGACAATATTTGGGTAAGATTTAACAGGGTGTGTGTAAGGGAGAGAATCTAGCTATCTAGCTACTACCCTAGGAACTTTCGAACTATAAATATGCTGTAACATAAAATATTAAGGGAAGTCCTGCTACACAGTATCATTGACTATAGAAATTCTGGTATAATGAAAGGTCTAGAGAGTACAAGAAGGACATATCTTGCCACCCCCTGAGAACTTTCAGTTAAGAGTTAATAAGTCAAACCATGTTAAAAGCCCAGTCTGGTCTGTTAGAGATATACAAAAGGCTAATAAGCCACAATAATATTTGTTTATGGAATTTCTCATATAATGGTCTGAGGATGATATAGCCTGTTATTTTTATTATTTTATGTTTACCAATAGAGTAGACTCAGTTCAGTTAGCAGGCAGGAGTTATATTCCATGCTCCTGAAATACTGCTCTACTTCAGAGACAGTCTCTCTACGAATTCTGCATCACTTCTGATGTGGTGATAACTCCAAAGCACCTCATGTCCTTACTGAATATACTACCAGTCAACATGCTCTATGCCTGCCTGCTCTACATAGTTACAAGGTCACCAGTATTTGCACTAGCATATGAGATCAGCATTACATAACTGGCTATCTTGTCATAACTGGCTCACATAACTGGCTATCTTGTCATAACTGGGGCTACTACTACAGAACAAAGAAGGTATTAAAGGTACTAAGGAGTCAAAAGTTAGTTTTCCAAAATGTTAAACAAATGCTGTTAAGGGCACCCACTCTATTTCTACTTGATGACATTAGACATCTGTCTAAACAGTTACTTTAAGGGTAACCCACTATCATAGCCAGTGATGTCTTGTGTGAAAAGAGCAGTGTGAAGTTTTCTTCATCTCTCTCCAGTCTTGGAAAACCTGAGGACTTTTCAGAGCTTAGAATCTTTACTCCCTCATCAAAAGTGCTGAGTGGCATGTGTGCTCGAAGACATGGGGCAAGGGCCTCTTCTCTCTCCACACAGGCTACCAGCCATCATCATGTTAAGTGCCATCAGCTCATTCACTTGCCTGTATACCAGGATCTACTGAAGGCTGGGTGTATAGCTTAGAGGGATATGTGTAGCCCTGCAGTTGTCTGGCACATAACTGGTCATTGACAGCAACCAGCAGCAGGATGCATGCATTCAGTGCTTCTGTTCAAAACATTAGCGATATCCACTCCACAGTGCTTTCCCTTGGTTTTTTATGTGCTCTCCTGACATTGTACCAAGCAACAACTGTGATCCATCACAATGTACCAGCCAGGGCAGGATTGTAACTTTCTACATAAATAGCTGACTAAGAAAGTCTCTCTTTTTCATGTTGCTTTTGTTTAAATATTAAAAACAAATCAGCCATTTCAAAAGCCAAACTAAAGACACAATTTGGGGTACATTTTTCCTTCCTCACCAATATTTACTTGTGCTTCCAGAGAAGTCAGATTAGTTTGTGTCTTATTTAAAAATGGCCACATAAATGGCTACATTGGCACTATGGATATCCCACCAGTTTTTGAGCTGACCTTTACTTTGACTAACTTGGCTATTGTTGTAGCTATGAAAGAGCAACTCATGCATCATGGCAATCTTTTGGAAAATGTGCAGAACAGATTCTCATTAACCTTTTCTCATCTACAGTCTTTTTTCTAATCTACAGTCTTTTTCCTCATTCTATTATCAAGAGCATAAGCATTAACTGGAAACAGGAGGCCAGATTTTCAGTAACACACACAATTGCACACAAATGTGCATGCACTTAATCTACGTGTGTATACCCATTAGCTGCTTACACGTCAGCCATTCACATGCACACACAGCCACTTAGGCATCTAACGGTAAAGTGCACTGAGATCCTAAATGGCCATAGAATGTACAAATGACTGGCATATGCATATGGGAGTTGTAGTCTCTAGGGCTAGATTGCAGCACAAAGGATACCTCCCCGTTAAAGTAAGAGGCTCCAATAGTAAAAGGGTCCTACCCTTTGAAGAGACAAGTTTCTGTTTCAATGCAAATGGAATAAAGAAATCCAGATAAACATGACATATTAAAGTTAGATCCCTTGTGCAAAAAGGATATCAGTCTTTCACTGCAAAAGCTTTCCATCTGTTTCTAACAGTTAGAGTTCAATTATCCCACAAAGCTCAGCATCTTGCTGCAGCTGCCACCAACCTCCCTAAAAAGGATGGAGAAATATTCCCAGCTTGGAAGCACCGATGAGAAAAAAATCTCTCAGCACCATCAGTGTGTGATCCCTGACTTCATGAATTAAAGTGCATAAAGTACCTTGAGGTCCTCAGATGGTAGATTACAAACTACCATACCAGTGACTTTCTAATGCTCCTGGTCTGTTACCCTGGAGAACAGGGAAGATCAGAAACCAAGCTAACCCTCAATGAGATCTAGTGGGGGGGAATGAGCTCCAGCCCAGCACGATCAGTATTGATTCCTTGTAGAGTCAAATATCCAAGAGAAAAAACTGAAGAAAGGGGTAACTTAGGATAGAAGAAACTAGATGAAGGAGAGCCTATAAATAATAATATTTAGGTCTTCTATTGAGACGTCCATACAAAGAGATTATAGATCTTTAGAACGGACCTGATTCAGAGACTCATGGCTGAGCAATGTACACATTTGAGAAGTACCACTGGACGTGAGAAAGCATCCCCACATCATGATCTAAAAATACTATCTTCAGCAACCAAGGGAGATAGGCAGGTATCATCTCGATGTAGCAGACAGGCAAATTAAAGCAGAGCAGGTCTAGGTGAATTGCTTAAGGTCACACAAGAAATTGGTGGCAGCATCAGAAGCTTCCAGCTCGAATCATTCCCAATCCTGTACTTTAACTCCATGAGTGGAATTGATCCTAAGTGGGGCTGGCATGGGACCTCAGTGTAGGAGCAGGTCAGAGGTGATCCAGGGGAATGGAAGGAGGCATCCAATATCTGCATCTCTGCAGATCCTGTGCTCTGAGTACTTGGCAGGGAGGGGCTGTGACTGCTGATAGAAGGCACTGGAAGTGTGGAGGAGGAACTGTGTGATAGATCCACAGGTTTGTCCTTTGTAGGGAGTGTGAATTTAATCTCCTCATCCTCCCTACACTCCACCACACAGAGCCAAACATGCAGGCTTCATCCACATGAAATGATTTTCACCCTGAAATCACAAAATAGGGAGTGGTTGGGGGAGAGGGGGTACTCCAGTGACTGCATAAATTGAAAATGGGGCCAGTGCCCTATTTATACTCAGGAACCATTGAGTGTACAAAGTAGGGATGTTAAATATCAGTTAACTGAATAGTTGATTAACCTCATGAATTCTTATTGGTTACTCGACTATTCTATAGTCCCCGGGGTCGGGGGCAGCAGCCAGTGAAATTCGGCCCTGCTCCCAAGGAGCCCCCTGCCACAGCGTGCTGCTGTCTCTGTACCACAGGCAGCAGCACAGGGTGCCAAGCAGGAGCTGGTCTGCGAGGGGAGCTAGTTTAAAAACCAGCTCCCCTCGCAGACCAGCTGCCTGTTGCCCTGCGCTGCTGCCTCTGATACAGAGGCAGCAGCCCTTGTCCGAGGGCGGATCTGAGCTCCCAGACCAGGTGCGAGCCACAACTGAGCCAGGTTGCCTGCCTACCTGGTTCCTAATACACTTTAAATGCAGAGCCGCAGTGGGGGTAGGTCCTGGACCTGGCACAATCCAGGACTGAGGAAGGCTGCTGACCAGCCTCATAAAAAATTTATTGGCAAGGAGGATGGAAGGGTGGAAAAGCATAGTCTATAGCATTACCTGATAAACTTTTGCTTATCAGTTAATCGGTTAATCAATCTACACTATTACATCCTTAGTACAAAGGCCAGCTCTGAAACAAAGGCCTAAAAAAGCAGTGCAAGGACCCCTCAGGCACCTGCTCATTCCAGACATGCTGCTTCCCTAGCTGCTGCACCACAGCTGTGGCTGCAAAAGCCACAATAGTGTGTCCTCAGAATGAGCCAAGGATGATATAAGATTAGCAAAGCTGTTTTTAAATAACTTGGCTTTCTATGAGCTACTCAATATGCGTTGTTGATCAGATAATTATTTTGTTTAGAATAATAATTAATGAGGAAGTATTCATCCATATCATACAGAGAACACAGCTATTAATAGACTTTTTGAATGAGACTATCACAACAATAATCAAATCAGATTTGCAATGCGCAGGCCTACAATTCACTCTGCTACACTCATGCAATGACAGGGAAATCAGTGGGGTCTGCATTGATACAATGGAGAGATTAATTTAGCTCATGGTTTTTCGAATACCAAAGTCAGTAATTTCATCCCCTAGGCTACACATATTCTTTATTAAAGCAAAATCAAGAACTTTCACATAAATTGGCTAGAGTGTGAATCAAGCCTTTTCCATGCTGGCAAAATAATTACACATTTGCTAGCAGAACGACAGAGATGAAAAACTGTGCTCCTTAGTTCACACAAGGTCTAGACACATGCAAACTTTTAGGAAAGTCAGGGTAGTTTTTATTTCCCCCAGTTTTGTTTGTTCATTAAAAAGCTAGCCAGCACTCCTACAATGCTGTATCTTCCTAGCCCTTCACTGACATCAACCAACTTACATTCCTGAGATGTAAGGAGGTATATCTCTCTATTTTAAGGATATGGAAAACAGAGACAGATTATGTGACTTGCCCAAGGCAAGAGTCCAGTGGTAAAACATGGATTCAGTAATTCCTAGCTCTCTGTCCTGGGCTGCTCAGGCCATACACATGCATCTCCGTGCACAATTATGGCAAAAGAAAAGAAAAAGGATGCTCTTAGCATTTCATTAAAAAAAACTGGAATAAATTCCACTCCTGCTCTCAAATTATTTTTGCATGTGATGGAACAATGTACAAGTCTCTTAAAAGTACATGAAAAATAAAATTCCAATATTTACTATTATCAGGTGGATTCTTTTTATTTTTCATCATGTTAGATTTGGCAACAGATCCTATAGAACCTATGGCCACAGGCATTATCTAAAAGTCTGACTACTTTGTACACTTAGATCCTACAGTAAGCAAAATCAGGAACTTTCATGTAAATTGGCTAGAGTTTTTGCCAATGTTGATGCTGTGGATAGAGAGAAAGGGAGTGAAGGTTTGGGGCATTTGCTCTTCCTTTTTTAGTAATTTCTCTTGTGTAAGAATCATCTGCAGCTGAGGTTCAGGTGACAAAATCTGTGTGGGGCATGGACCTTATGCTACTTATTTGTCAAAATGTAGATTTTATGCCCACAGCCTCTCTCCTGCCAACGAGCAACCACTTAATCAAATGATGTTCTTTTTGATCTTTTTGACACCTAACTGAGGCATGAGCCAATCCTTTGTCTCTGCAGAGTCAGAACTGGTTTGTGACTGCCCTCTGGAACATGTTGGCATATGTCTCAGTAAAACAACAGAGTGGAATTTTATATATTGACATACAACATTGCCAGACATATTTTACAAGATAATAATAATCAGCAAATCAGTAGTTTTTAAATGATAATTCACAAGGTATATTACTATGCAGATGACTCCCACTGACCTCCATAGGCTCTGGATCCGATCTTTAGTGGCAAACATTTAGAAAAAGAATGATTCAGTTTCCCTTCGTGAATTGCTGAACAGGACAGAAAAAGCCATGGCTAGGAGCTAAGAACAGAAACGCTGCTTGTCTTTCCACTTCTGTATTTCTAAATGACTCCAATGTATATATGAAATCAGAATCCATGTCTAGCTATATACTTAATGAAGAAATGATTACTTATTATAACTGTGGTTCTTCAAGATGAGATGCAAATGTGCATTCCACACTCTTAAAACCCAAGGGTAATTTCCAACCTGACAAGGGCTTCAGTGCTGAACCAGACAACAGAGGTATATGAAGACTAATAACTCACTGGTCTATAACATGATGGTGAAATGTATATAGCAACATTATATGTAACGTTACGAACAGAAGATGAAATAATGACTGAAATGTGGTTACCAGACACTCTGGACAAGTTGACCCATCTAAGCAGGCATCATCAGAGTTGATGGGCAATTACCTGTCAGATAACTGTTCTTTGGCAAAGAATATAGGACAGAAACAAACCAATCTACATTTTAGCAAACAACAGCACAGAACCTCTTTAACCATGAAGCCTCACAGTCAGAATGAACTTGAGAAGTAACCTTCAGGAAAATTAATTTCAAAGAGTGACTGGACTATAAAAGGGAGTGGCAAAAACACCTCAAAGAATCTCCCCCCTCTCCCTCTTTCACCTAAGATGACAAAAGAAGCAGCCATCTGACTCTGGGAGAGTCCCTGACCTGAAATTTGTTCAGCCCTATGCTGGGAGAATGTGGTAAGAATTTTATCTTGAACCAAATCTAGTTCTTTAAGTTTCAGCACTAAGACGTGATTTAATTTTCTCGTGTAACCATTTTTGACTAAAGCCTTGTACTCACTTAATATCTCTCTTTTGTAGTTAAATAAACTTGTTTAATCAAAACTAATCCAGTGTTGTCTTCAAACTGAACTGTCTACATTGGCCCCATGAAAGAGGCAACAAACTGCCAATATCTGAATTGTCTAGGAGAGGGCTAGACAGCGAACAACATACATTTCTGGGAGAAGGGGAGGATTTAAGTAGAAAACGAGAGTGTGAGAGCTCTAGTTATATGCAGACACTCAAGGTGTTCCTGGATGTGGGAAGACTGTTTGTGAGTGCCTCAGATGGGACTTACTTGGGAAACAGCCAAGGCTTCTGGGCAGGCTGTGCAGAACGGAGAGAGTGGAGAAGGCATAGGTAACCAGGTAAGTGGTGATGCAGTGTCTCACTGGTCTGGCTTGTAGCCCAGAGTATGACAATACCAATCCAAAAAGATATTATGGTAACACTATGTGAGAGCTAATGAAAATGAGGATAGAAACAATACAAGGGTGGCTACCGGATAACATGACCAGCATAGAACCAGATCTCTTGTCTTACCAACCTACTGCAGATCTTCATATACAAGGTATAGGGATCAGTTATGTGGGATTCCTAATCACTGCTCCTAGATGCAACTATTTCAGTAAGGGTCAAAGAGCAGACTGCTTGTCTTCCAAGCAAGTTAAAATATGACTGGTGGTAAAAACAACATCCCAAGAGGTTTAGAAACCTCTAGCCCTATAATATGACTTCTAGGGAGATTGCGGAATCTCCATCTCTGGAGATATTTAAGAGCAGGTTAGACAGACATCTATCAGGGATGGTCTAGATGGTGCTTGGTCCTGCCGTGAGGACTTGATGACCTCTCGAGGTCCCTTCCAGTTCTAGTGTTCCATGATTCTATAAGATAGACCAGAAAGGATGTAGTGGCCAGCAGCATGGTGGAGACTGTTGAAGCAGATTACTCAATCATGTGGACAATGAGACAAAGATAAAGTCTATGGAGCGTATATCACTGATTTGTTTTTTAAACGTTTACATGGAAATATAAAAAGTTTTGAGGAGAAATGTAACATTGAAAGAGACTTTTAAGAGACAGGAAATGTTAGATCTGTCATCTGGCAGACAACTTTATGGTTCTTGGGTGCTGACAACTTTCTGTTCCTGTTTTGCATTGTCATGAGCCAACACGGGGCCTACATCTATCCTGCAAATAAAGCCCAACAGCTGGCCCATGTTAGGTGATTCAGGTATGAGAGGTTTGGGCTGTGGGAGGCTATAAAAGGGCACAGTAGATGTCTCAGTTCAGGCTGAGGCCCAAGCACTGGAACCCTCCCCCTTGCCCTCACAATTATTCTTGCATTACTGGAATGGCTGGGTGAACTTGTGGTCTGCAATGTGCAGGAGGTCAGACTAGATGATCATGATGGTCTTTTCTTGCCTTAAAGTCTATGAGCCTGAGACTATGTGCTCCCTTTACACTTACATAGTATTGCCCTGCTACTGCCCATTGGCAAACAGCATTCAGAAAAATTTGTATTACTGTTATTAGCATTTGGGTAGCACCCAGAAGCACTGGAGACAATGGAAACTTCAGGGAAAGTAAGTTGAGTAACTTGAGTGCAAAAACCAGAATATGGCCCTTCATGTTCAATGTTAGGTGTTGTAATAACCTCTGCACGAAGTGCATGTGCACACACACGTATGCACAGAAACCCATTAAGGTAAAAAGAGCAAGAACATGCCAAGCAAACAAGATAAATGTCATTTTATATTATAAATTCTATTCAATGGCACATCCCAGAGGAAAGGGGCATCTTGCCCTCTTTCTGAAAAGCTGAGCCATATTCACAATACCAGTGCTAGAAGACTGTCTTTAAAATTTGCAATTATCTTTGAAACCATGTCTAATACCTTTGGATGAGAGACAGAGGATGCTGACAGTCCACGTATCTAGCACTCAAATGCTACAAAGATAAGGCTAGAGGAGATGCACTGTCCAAGTGGTAGCAAACAGAGACATCCCTTCCATAGGATGGTTTGGGGTGGCCACCCCACACTCTGTGCTTTTGCAGGCCCTATAGTGGCTTCCCTAAGCCATCCTATGGACAGGACCCACAAAGGCCAGGGAATTACCTGGAGGGCCTGGTGCAGGGCATCAGCAGGGGTTGGGACCCTCCACACTAAATTGCAGCAGTGGGAAACGGAGCAACCCATCAGTCTGCTCTGCTCTTGCACTCTACTTCACCATGGTGCTAGCAAGCAGAGGTCCTGGCACTAGGGCACTCTGCTTCCTGCAGCCACTGTGAAAAGGAGCACAGCAGGGTGGAGATAGACAGTGGGGCGGAGCAAAGTAGGCTGCCAAGTTGCTCTGGTTTTTGTTGCCATGGTGAGTGTCTGGGGGTTACCCCTGCTGCCACCACATACCAGGCTCCCCAGTAATCCTCCAGCTCAAGTCACTCAGGGAAGGGCGCTACAGGCAAAGGGTGCAATGGGGGCAGGAGGAGGCAGAGCAGGCATGAAAGGGGCACAGCAGGAAGGGGTGGAACAGTGGTGATGCTTGAGGGAAGGGGTGGCGATGGGGAGGGTCTGGGAAGGGAGTGGAGCAGAATCAGGGGGTGGAGCCTGCGATGAGGGAGTTGTCCCATGCTCCACGCCTGGGAACTGGTGAGTGGGACTGCCCTGGACCCTTTGCTCCCCTAGGAATGGTCCTGCCAGCAGTGACCAGGAAAAGTTGAAGTTATATTAGCCACCCTAGCTACTCCTTTGGTGACCATGTTCTGTACAGTAAAACACCCTATGTGCAAACCTTTCAGTGTCTGTGCCTGTGTGTGCGCGCGCGCAAGAGGTTAGGTTTAGTTTCATCCCTATGTTCCACATACAGAGCCTTCAACGTAACGGACCAATGCTAGAGGCATTAGTGGAATTTTTTCTTACACTCAGAACATGCAATTAGCTACACTGTTGTTAATGATCCTATGTGGGAGCACTACACAATGGGGAAAACATATGGGTCCTCTACGCCTTTTCCACCCTCTCCATTCTGCACAATCAGCATGAGGAAGTCAAAATTTGGCCTTACTTATATGTGCACCACTGGTTTCATTTCTTCCCCTCCCCCTGCACAAATGATTAATTCCTGAACTTGGAGAATAGATGGAATCTCAGTTTTTGTAAGAGACTGGAGTGACAAGTAAAGTGGCTGATGAAGGTGACATTTCTCTAGAACTGCAAGAGTCTTGCCTTTTGAGAGCAGAAAAAAAGATTGGTTTGCCATAGTATTCATGATATGTGATGTACTGCATCAGCCTCACATCACTGTGTATTAGGGGTTATAAATTATACAGCAATAACACCAAACTTATAACTGGCTTATGTCTTCAATGCAGATGAAAAGATATCAAATTACTATTAAATTTTCAGTCTCCTAAAGAGTAATCTCTGCTTGATAAGGATGTTAAGAAGCGGGTAACTGACCAATTGTGCAGTCGATAAAATTTGTAACGACTACACGATTAGTTGAGAAGGGGAGGTGCCAGCCAGAGCTACTCCCGCTGCAGTCCTGCAGTTTAAATGTAGTAGGAGCCGAGTGCACAGGCCTCCCAGCTGTGACAACATTTAAACTGCAGAGCCACAGCGGGTGTAAGACCCAGAACTAGCGCAAACTGGGATTGAGCAGTCCCGGCTCACGCCGGGTCCTGGACCACAGTGCCTCTGCCTCCTCTGCCCCCCATCACCTCCTGCATCACAGAGACAGTGATGAGGAGAACTGGCTCACTCCAGCACCAACTTCTGCTTCCCTCCCCACATTGCTGCCTCTGATACAGAGGCAGCAAGGGGGAGAGTGAGTAGTCGAGTAGTGACTTGGCTTATCAAGTAGTCTACTACTCAACTAATTGCTTGACACACAGTTTGAGGCAACAGTTTGCCCACTCTTTCAGTATTATCAACGGAAAGAGGATCACAAGCTTTAAAGCATGTTTAAACAGGATAAAGCAATTTACTAAAGATATTAGTTTTTATAAATACTCATCAATGTTTAACTCAGAGAACTGGTAGGTAAGAAAAACCCTCTTGCGCAATGCCGTTATTCCTGAAAATAATTGGCGTAACGGCATTGCGCAAGAGGGTTTTTCTTGTGCAAGAAGGGGTAGTGTAGATAGTTCCTTCTGGCTCAAGAGCCTCTTCTGCAAAAATGGCGGTTCATTAGGTATGCAAATGAGGCTCAGCGATAGTCCACGCTTAGCCTCATTTGCATATTTCTGATGCAAGAAGCCGCGAGTGTAGACATAGCCTAGAGGTTTATTTAAGAACAGGTTGGACAAATGGCTGGCAGAGATGGTCTACATTTACTTCGTCCAGTCTCAGGCCTGGTCTACAATAAAGGGGAAAGTTGACTTAAGATATACAATTCCAGCTACGTTAATTATGTCGCTGGAGTTGAAGTATCTTAAATTGTGTTTTGGCGCTGTCCACACAGTGGGAGGTTGACAAGAGTACATGTTTCCGTCTACTTCCCTTACTCCTTGTGAGGAGCTTTACTACACCTGGTAATTTAAACCTCAGAAGATTGACTGCGGCAGTGTCAATCTTCTCTGTAATGTAGACACGCCCTCAGTACAGAAGACAGGACTTGACCTCTCAAAGTCCCTTCCAGCCCTAGATTTCCATGATAAATCATGACAGCTTAGTATAGTTTCACTAAAATAACCTGTTCTATGACAATTTTCCCCACGGTGTTTCACTGAGTTTGATATATATCCTTTCCTAATTATTATAACCAATGTGAGAAAATTCCTTTTTTCCAAATCTGTTTATATATACTCAATGTACAAGAATATTGTTACAGCAAAGAATCTTATTTGCAAGACATTATGTGTGTGTGTGTGTGTACCTGCGCATTCATGCATTTCAGTACTCTAGTACCTTATGGTAAAGGATATTTAGTGCTTGGTGGCTATTCACTACTATTTAGAGGGAGCATAAGCTTGGGCATGAGAATCAGGAACTCCCAAGTAAAGCTGAGTAAATAATTGATTTTTCAATTCAACCAGAAAATTGAAAACAAAAATCAGAAAAAAATATTTGGCTTGGTTCCAAAAATGTTTTCAATTTGTCAACAGTTGGAAAAGTCCATATCATTCTAATCAGCTTCCAAAAGCCCTGTGTGTCTGTCTCCTCTAAATCAGGCATAGAAAAGATTTGAATCCTCATCTTCTATTCCCCATCTGAGTTCCTTAATCACCAGCCTATAGAGTACTTTTTTCTTTCTCTCTGAACCAATGAATATTTATGTATTTATATAAAGTGGAACAGTTTCAACAGCAGAGATTGAGAACAACCCACCCCAGAACAACCAATAATCTTATGTCTAGGATGCTTCTCCTGAGAAGGGGAAGATATAATTCAAGTCACTGGCCTAGAATGGGTATTTAAACATGGGTTTCAGACATCCTAACCACTGCACTGAAGGTGATAAGGGGTTACCACAATGGAGTTTTCTGAGACTCTCTCTGAAAAACTTTTTTCCCAATCAAAACTAATCAGGTAAAATTTGTGAGTAGTGTCTGGTTGAATGAAACTGCATTTTTATCAAATAAACTATTCTTCTGAAACATTTTGCCTAGCTCTACTCCTGAGTTCTATTCCTGACTTGGCCATTTAGTTGCTGTATAAATTTAGGCAGGTCACAATCACCCTAGCTCAATTTTCCCACCTGGCGATAAAAGCAATCTTAAACTACACAAAGGCCTTGTGAAGACTAATTGTTTACGGTCAGAATTTGATTTACTTATGCCTACTGCATAGGAGTGAATCCATAGAACTCAACAAGATGTTAAAGAGGACATTGCTTTATCCTACTCTTAGCAAAAAGGTGAACTGCAAAATTATCTGTGGTTGGGTTTGGAGTCCATGTGTCGTAGGACGGTTTAAGAATGTTCCTAGTTTAAAGAGTAAGGCTGGACAAGAAGATGTGGACAGAGTCAGAAATATTTTCAGGATGCACAATGCAATGTGTATGCATTTATTCCTTTACATTGAGTAGATTGTACAGACAGTAAAAAGATCAGAATATTTCTCAGCTTTCCCTTTTTTTATATTTATTGACTTTAAAATGCTAACATTATTTTATATACATATACAAAGCTCTTTGCTGATAAACTATTTAAAGTAACAGCATGGAACTACATGGGTTCAGCAGCAAAGGATATGATTTAGGTTATTTTAAATAGAAAGAAGAAAGGAATTATCTCCATTAATATTTGAAGTGTACAGTTGTTCAAAATTCACCCTGTTGTTATTGGTGAGTCTGTGTGCTTCATGTTGACTAAGATTCACATTCAGTATTCACATAGCCTCAAAGAGAAATCATGTAGAGATTAAAATGTCCATAAAAAGAATAACGAAGGACAAATATTATTCATATTTTTATTCCCTGCTGCCCTTTATCATTTCACTATAATTACAAATTCCTGCAGGTCATGACTCATGTCAATATAATTTGACTATATTGTAAATATTCTTGATACAGTTAGAGGCTGGAAATAAAACTTGTTTCAGTTTATAATATCTACGTAATACACATGTAGCATCTATATTAATTGGTTTTGTGTTTACCTTTCTGAACACTACTGTGCTGTATGACATTAGTCGTTAGCACTAAACCTTAGAAAGCATTCAGGTCACTGAACTGCAATGCAGAATTATAGACTACTTGAATGTCCTTAAATTATATCTCAGCATTTGCTGTGTATTATACTACATCTTCATGACCCAATCTTATTGCACATTAATGCTTCATTATGATGCAGTGATTGCAAAGTAACGCCAAGTCATCAAGTACTGTCCATACCTCTTTCGGATTCTATTAGATTATTGTCCCTACCTCTTTCAGATTCCATTTGACCCTGTATTTTCCCCATTTCTTTTTGCCCAGCTGATTGGCTCGAGGATGCAGTTTCTCCTCTGTCTCCTTCCTGGCTGCAGGGAGAGTCTCTCACCCTTTGAGTCCAATTCCTGACTGCTGAGAGAAAGTGAGTTTATCCTCTCTCCTGAGAGGCAGGGGAAAGGCTCTTGACAGTAATGGTACATTTCCTGAGAATTCCCTAGACAGCATTCCACGTTTTCAGGTGTGACCCCTTTTGGGGTTTAGAGAGATGGGCCCCCTTCAATCTTTTTTCCTGAAGGCAGGGAGTGCTAATTGTTTCAGGAGGAAGTGCTGTTAGAGGAAGAGGGTACAAAGAAAGAGAGGGCACTGGTGTGCATAGGGAGCTCTAGACAGAACAGCTGCAGCACACCCTCAGGCCATGTCTATACTAATGGGAAAATTGATGCTGCAGCGATCAATCTTCTGGCATTTGATTTAGCGGGTCTGGTAAAGACCCACTAAAATGAACACTGAGGGCACCCCAGCCAACTGTGGTACTCACTCCTTGCTGTTGTGAGGAGTAAGGGAAATCAACAGGAGCATATCTCCTGTTGACCTCCCACTGTGGGAACGGTACCAAAGTTTGGCTTAATGCAAGTCAACTACAGTTACATTATTTACATAGCTGGAATTGCATACCTTAAATCGACCTTTCCCCTAGGCCTGGCCAAAGAGTGATACAATCAAGAACCTGCCTGAAGCCAGGGAGGAACAGATCAGCCAACTGAGGACACCCCAGCACTAGGGATGGGTAAGCATTTGCCTTACCCGCATGCTTACTGGGATAACCAGTTAACTGGCAGCCTGGCCAGCCTGGAGCAGCTCCCCACTGTGGGATCCCAGTTAACTGGTTTAACCAGTTAACTTTTTAAATGGGATTTGATGTCCCTACCAAACATGGGGGCCAGAACGAGCACTGTACCAGGAAGGAGTTGTCCCAAAATGACAAACCAGAGCTGGACCCTATGTTAATGCTGCCCAGAGCTGTATGGGGCTGTGAGTACAGGGGCTTGTGACTTTGCATTGCGAATAGGGAGGGAAACTGTGGCTTGCTAGGTGGGGAAGTCATAGTTCTGTGTATGTTTGCAGAGAACAGCAGAAGAGAGGGCACCAGAGGGGTTTGTTGGGGAAAATTTACTAGTGCCAAAGATAACCAGCAGCACCCAAGACTCACCACTGGCCTAGAACGTTACACAGACACCTCTGTGCAAATACATGGCTTGGTGTCTGCCTTTGCAGACTGTGATACACTGAGCTTGTGGTCCCTCATATTTAATGTAATCCTGTTTTACTGCTCCCCCTACTTTCCCCCCTTTGTTTTTCTCCATTCATTCTTCTGTGAATAAATATTTCCCTTTCCTCTAAGTCAGTGTACTAGTCCGGTGTATGTATGTTTACTCTGGGGAGGCAGGGGAGGGTTGGAACAGGTGCCCCGGAAGAGGAAGGAACTTTCCCTGCTGCATTTCTATGTGTCCCTTCTCTTGGTCGTAGCTGCCCGCAGAAAAGACACCTGTCTTGGCCATGAGGATGCTAAAGTTACACAAGCATCATGGGGCATTTATGTGATATGCACCATATTCACTCAGCCTAAAACTAGGCACAAGGCAAGCTGCAATCAGATACATGTACCCTTCTTTCCTTCCTTCCTTCCTTCCAAATATAAAGGCAAAAATGTTTACATACTTCTGAGATCCTTTGAGATAAAAGGTGCTGTTTACTATGGGCAGATCTCTGTTGACGACAGTGGAGCTAAGGCAAAATACTCCACCCGAGTATCTGTATTAATGGGTCAATTATACTTTCATTTAAACCCCTGTTACTCCACTATCTTCACTAGGACTGCAGGGGTTTACACAAGAGCAGAATTTCACTCAATAAATGCAAGATGTGTACAATTTATTATGTGCAAAACAATAAATGTCAAGAAAGCCTTAAAGTACCAATAAGTGTACACAAAATAAATGTGGGCCCTCCAGCTACAAGAGCTCTTATTGATTTTGTATAAAATGAGCTGCCATAGTCAAATCTGGAAGCAGATGCAGTCCTCTTACAGAAAAGGTTGGTTAGTCCTAAAAGCATTGTTGAATGAAGTGAGTGTCCTGATCTCGGATCAGCATTCACTACTAAGGAGTGTAAATCAGGGTAAAAAGTATTTTAAAAAAAAGGTAAATGTAAATAAAGAGATAAAGTGCCTCTTAGCACATAATACACTTTATTGTCAGGAGATCCATTACAAATGGAGAGTTCAGTAGCATCTTTAAAGGCCATGACTTTTAGGTCAATGAGTAGCTGTCATCTACTCATTGCTAAAGTTAAGCTTTCAGACATTCAATTAATCAGTAATCGCTATAGTAATGCAATTCACTGCAGAACCTGGAAAATTATTACCAGCATGCTTATCTGATATGGAGACTGAAATAACAACAAAGATCTAACTTATCAGGGACCACAGAAATCACTATAGTCTGCGAATACCACAAGTCCATAAGCTGCCTTAACCACTCACTCCACTGCAAGTAATGATTGACAAATTCTGCTCTGATGGGATAGTAACATCTTATACTCTACTGAAGAAAAATCAGAGATCAGTGATGATTACAGCATGCAAGAAACCAACCAACCTCAGGTGCTATCAGCTCTGAGTAGAAAACAAGACCAAATATATACGTTGTAATGTTCAGAAGTCACCACCCCATAAAAACAGAGTATGAATGGTTTGGAACAAAGAGATGAGATATAGATAAGCAGTAGCAGATGAAGATGGATGAGGAAGCATCTAATTAGAGAGAGTACAAATACTTACATTAAGAAGACATCACAATGAGACTGCACAAGAGGCACACCAGAATCCTGATCAAGAGATACAATAAGCAGGAATACGTCAATAGAGGGCAGAATTAGAGCATCACAGAAAGAGAGAGAATGCAATGAGATTTTTTTTGTTTGTTTTCAACTTGTACAAGAACTCACCAAAAACATCAGTCATTCCCAACTGTGATGTCACCAAGGTGGTGGATAGCAAAGCATTGATGGAACATGAAGACATCAAAATCCCAGGTCATCTAAATGGATTATTTCAGAACCTGTATAGCAGTCAACAGTCAGCAGTCTGAGCTACAAATGAAATGATACACTGATTTAGGGTTGGAAACAGAATTCAGTCGTCTTGCTCTCTCTTGCAATAGATTTTGTTTCAACAGTTCTTCTAAAAAGGGAATGATAAAGGTATTTGTATTGGAGAGAGATTGGTGTAGAAGCAGGTGACCCTAATATACAGTGAAAAGAGGTGTGATATACAGGTGTCCTACAAAGGTAGTCAAGAGAAACATGAAAAAGTAACACTACAATTCATGAATACCAGTTTGAACATAAACCACAATGGTTAAAAATCTAGGGTCATAACAGCTCGGCAGTACATCATAGTAAGTTTTAGAGCAAAGTCACATGGCAACTGATTGACATGTGATGGAAAATGCCGATAGCTCAGAAAGCTTTTGCTCACCAAAAATGATAAAAACCTAGATAAGATCAAGACTTCTTTAAAAAACCTGGAAGGTATATAAACTTTAGTTTTAATCTTAACTAACAAAAGCTATGATACATACTTCAGCAAAATAAAAGATAGGAGATAGTGAGAACTGTATTAAACAGTCATCTGCTATGCATGCCTGAGGGACAACAAACCCACACAGAATCTCAGCCAAGAAGCAGAATAACGCAGGCACAAGTTAGCTGAAGACAGATGAGGCTAAGCCCTGGTCTACACTAAGGCTTTATTTTGAAATAACCCCCCTTAGGTCGAATTTATAAGCGGAGTACCACACTACCAAGCCTGCTATTTTGAAATAACGGGCCACTTATTTAAAAATCTGTACTCCTATTTTTCTCGGGGAATAACACTAATTTTGAAATAATTATTTCAAAATAGCGCTAGTGTGGATGCTCCAGTGCCGCTATTTCAAAATAGCTACTCCCCAGAGTAATCCAAACTAATTACTCCCAGAGCTTCCTGGAGCTCTATGTCGAGGTAGTGAGTCCACATTAATGGAGCCCCCTCGGACTGATTTTGAGGCTTCACAGTAGTGGGGCCATGCTATTTTGATTTTGTAAAATAGGGGAATTATTAAATTGAATTTAGTTATTTCAAAATAGTTTCCTAGTGTAGACATGTCCTAAGAAACACTAATTAATTAGAAATTAATACCTAGCCAGTCGGAACAATCTCAGTATGAGCATTTGGAAAGACCTCACCTTTCTTCTACCAGTGACATCAGTAAGAGGCTGCTGATTTTAATACTCTGACCTGGGAAACCTACCTTCCTGTATTTAAAAACAAAGCAAACCCAAACCTTCTCTTTTTCTCTTTCTCTGTACAGAATGCCATAAAAAACAAATTTAAACTGAAGAAAAAGAGGTAAGATTTCTTATAAGGGTAAGATTTTCATTGCATCTTACATTTCATCAGCAATGATCTGAACACATTGACTCTTGTGCAGGTATAAAATCTAGTCTATCCTTAAATTAAGAGGTGACCTATACTAGCAATTTCATCAGATATGAGTTATATCAGCCCCTGTGCAGGCTATTATGCCCATAAAGCTGCCCAGTTTCTCTGTTGTGTGTTCATTTGCGTCACTGAAAAGGAAATGCCAAGTGGTTGTAAAACACTGCAAAATTAGAATGAATAGATTATACCCTCTTTGCACTGGGGTAAATGACTATGTAAGATTAAGGGGCAACAGAGAATTGGGATCAGTGAGGTTACAGTTGCTGAACCTACAGTTGACCATTGCCACATGCAACAGGGGATTCAATCAGCCAATGCCATGAGATCAGCGGAGGACCTGTGCAATATACCTGCACCCAACTTTAGGGCCATTCTCCTTCATTCTGTTTTTGATTAAACTATGAAATGAAAGAAACAGTGCAAAATGAATGGGGGGGGGAGAGAACACAGAACATTTATAGTCATAAAAGAATCCTATGAACATCTGAAACAAACTGAAGTAGCAATATAATATTCCCATTTCAATAAATATGGAAGATGTGGGAATGTCACTGTTACCAGCAAGTAATGGCTCAGGCTATAGAGCAAACTCTTTCTCTCTCTCTGTAAGTGGTCTAAATGCCACTACATGGGACAGTGAACCACATCCAGTAGGTGTGAGGGTTATGGCTGCACTTTGGAAGAAGCTGCTGCACATTATTTACTCCACATAGAGTTTGAAGAACCTTTTCACCAGTTTCCCCCAATATCAGTTAATACCAATCTGTTTTCATAGTCCATTCTATTGAAAACCCCTCTACCCTTTATTGGCTAATCCCTGACCCTTCCCCCTCTTCCAATCTATTAGCCTTAGGATGTCCAATTTGTGCCCCTGAAGCTCTAAGCAGTAGCCCTCAAAGGTGACTGTGTTAGAAAATGTGTATATGATTCTGAATTGAAAATGTACTCCCTGCAACTTTTACACGGAATTGTTTGAATCAGCCTATCATAGCAGGAGGGAAGGAATGCCTCCTCTGAAGCCCTACAATCTGCAGCAAATGCTCTGAATAGCTGCTGTCCCTTCCCTGCAGCTCCTCAGACTGATTAGTGTAAAGAGAGCAGTAGAGAACAGCGAATCTGTTCCAAAGTGCTGACTCGGCTTTTTTGGAAAGCATCTGTTTGGGCCTCAAGCTGAAAAGGTTGGACCCTTCAACACTAGGACTAATACGATGGGAAGGAAGCACATTTTTGCTTGAAACACTTTGGTGTACGGAAGAGTCTGTGGATCTCCAATTATACACTTTAGCCAAAAGAAACCTTCAGTTAAGCTGCTTATCTGAAATCCACGCTTGTGGACCTGATGGCAGAATGTGGCTTTTATAATGCAGAAAAACTGTTCAAGTGCAAATCCCTCTTATTAACCTTCACTGTCAACATGACCAGCACACTGAATACATACTTCGTGAGAAATACTCCACTTCACTTACTATGCCTTATAGATGTATTTCATTTAACTTCTGATGCCTCTTCAGAAAGAAAGGAAGAGAACTAAGCTGGTTATCTGATCATGATAGTTGTTTGATTCCTGTATTGTACTCATGCCATGATATAATTTCAATGCTGATGTTAAAAGTCCAGTTTAAGGAATGCTCTCCTGTATGCTTTCCATACATTTATGTTGGAAGTCCATCTAGACCCTGCATTTAACAACTGCTGTACAAAAATTAAGATCATCTTAAAAAATAAGATCAAAATTTGTAATGGGCTACTTCCTGCTGCTAAGCAGACAGAGCACTAGTTGACAGTGCACTGCAGTCCTTACAGTTCAGTCATTGCTACCTCACTTTACCTTTTTCATCTTGTTGTTTTATCCTCCTTTATTTTTAAATCTATTTCCCCAACTTACCACAGCTACTCAACACCATGGCCCAGAAAGACACCAAATGAAAGGAGCTATATTTCCATTAAAACAGATGAACCAGGAGGCTTTTGTCTGATGAATGTTTGCTGATGTCCAGCAAAATGCAGACATTCCAGTTTAAATAGCAATCAGCATTAAGTTCACACTCCTTTAACTTTGGCCTCACTGACAGTTTGCTGATAGTCATCCTCTGTCGATTATTATCATTCACATCCTTCCATTGCCAGGTTTTTGTGTTAAGAAATCACCATGATATTCTCATTCTGACACAAAGTTCAGGTTACCAAATTATTCATAATTCATTATTTGTATTCACATACATACCTAATATATGCAGACACAAGGAAGCATCCTAAAATTTGATAAGTCATACTAATGATAAGCCAATTAAGTGTTGCATTACCTAAATGTCATTCTTAAAATGCTGCTTTTTAATTAACCTAAGCAACTTTTGCTAAAAGATCAAGCTGATTAAAGGATGTGTTTGCTTTCTGGAACACTGTAGCTTTTTCAACTGTTTTATTAAATTCCAGTAATTTGTAGAAATTAGGCTCTTCTCAATGTGTCAAGACCTCATCTGTATCCAAAACAAAGGAGAGGACAAGACTGCTAAACACACTGAAATTTATGAGTTGCATAGTGCCAGCAAGTTAAGCCTATCTCGAACAGTAACATTTTCCATAGAATTTCAAAAACAGTGAGAGACTGAATACAAGTTCTATGTTGAGGTGAAAGTGTGGTTAGGGTAAAATCAGTGACATGTTCTTATCAACAGATCTACTTGAAATTCAACATTGTGACTTCATTGACTAATGCTAAGATTTTGCTCTTCTGTGCACTCCAGACTCTGCACACCTATGCTAGAATGAGCTGGATTTTCCTCCATGTAACAACTCATCAAACAGAATTGTTGACTATGTGGGTTCCATTTGAAGAATCCTTTTTTAAATTGGTAATGCACAAAACAGAAACAACGTAACTTGAGTTTCAGATTCCAGATTAAATTTGCAAGTTTGTTGGCTATAAGAAAAATTATCCCTTTTTCTTGAAAACTGAGTAACTATAATATAGAGAATCAGAGAGAGAAAAGGCAGTGAATCCCATGATGAAAGTTTTATAGTTCACCACTAATAAATAAACTTCAAACTAAACTGGGAGAGAAAATCAGTGTTCCATCACCCTCAGGTGGAGTAGTGCCTTATTCTACGAATAGCTCCTCTGAGTTTAATGGCAGTGGTTACAGTGTAAGATTTCTCAGCATGATTTGTGTGGCAGAATTTGTCCATTACTGAGCTAATTGTTTTCAACAGATCCAGATTTTAAGTTTTAAAATAACCTTTGGAAAATCCTAAATCAAAAAAGATATGGTAAGGAGTTCAGTTATTAAGATACAAATTGGACTAGTTTTTAATAAGTAAAAAACACAATATGTAACTGCCAAGTATCCTTGAATATTTGGATAGCAATTATTACTAGAACACACATGCTTTTTGTAGTCAACTTTTTAGTTTAAATGAAAGCTTTGTACATGTGTGTTTAAGAAGAGATTGTTCCATCACTTTAATTCCCTGAAACTTTGAATGGTGCTCCCAAAAAAAGAGACCTTTTTTTTCTACTTATTTAAGAAAGAGTACACAAAGAAATTAGAACTCTTAAAAGATTTTGAAAGACAAAGCAAGGTGTGCTATGATTTTTAAAAAGCCTCAAATTTCAAATGTATATCCCCACAATGCCTCAGTCATAACAGCAGTTATTTAAACTAAGCTGCTCATTAGCCTAGCCTATAGTTTCTAAAGAAGACAAATCTTTTAAAATGTTGTTTACTTTACAAATATGTAGCAGTTTTTAACTCTGCAGAAGAATTCATCTAGCATAAATACTGGATAAATTGAATTTGTGTGTGCCTTATCATTAAAAGTCACCACTTCTAATTCTGTCCTCTATTGATGGTTATCCCCCTCAGTTGACTCAGGCTATGTCTAGACTATGGGGGTTTTCCGGGATACCGGAGGTATCCCACACATCCAGGGAATGCATCTGCTCTTCCACTTTCTTTTGCAGAAGAGACACACTCATTTGGAAGCCCTGTCTTCCTCCTTCCACGAGGAAGAAGGGCTCTTCCGAAAGAGGAGGATTTGGCACAGTGTGGAAGGGCCACATTTCGGAAAAGCCTCTTCCGACAAAACTATCGGAAAAAGGTACGCAACTTGCGGAGTGCAATTTGCATACCTTTTTCTGATAAAGCACTGTAGTCTAGACGTAGCCAGGTGGCTAACACAACTTGTACAAATTATGCTATAAACTAAATTATGTAATTTTTACAGCATAGTATCAGTTACAAAATTGGAGAACTTTGATACATTGTTTTCAGACAGGAAGAGATTAATATCGTAGGCAGAGAAATTATTCTAATCTAAAAAGTGACTGTATAAAACCTCCATTGCTGGGTTCTGTGTTTATTGTCTTTCAGTATCTCCATACCACATTCTTCATTTGCTAGGGGAAGATGTGTTGTCAGCCATTCTGTCTCTCCAAGCTGACTTCTTTCCCTCACACAGTTACAAATGTTCTGAAAACTAAGTTAGGTCCTTAGTGATAACCTGTGCAAGCTCACAGAGTTCAAATTATGTTTTTCAGTGACACCTCTGCAAACCCCATTGTCTTCAATAGGTTTGCAAAGTTGTTACTGATTGGAACTTATCACAGGAAACAATTCTGTTGATGATGCACAAAATGGAACAAAAACTCACCTCGTGCCCCTTCCTATGCTGGCTCAGCAAGGCTAACAAGAGAACAAGGCAGTAAAAAGCATCTTTGCCACTGCAGTGAGCACATGAGATTCAGACTACATAACAGTAACCGATCTGTTGAATTAGAAAGTACAGCTTTAACATAACATGGTCAACTTTCTGAGTAGAATCTAAATTTCTTTTATAACCATAGTTAAGAGAAATAGAAAGACCCTTTGGATATCAAGAATGTGCATTGACAAATACTCAGCCACATGGTGTTTAGAACTCCATTTCATGAACCTTAAAAACATAGATATTTGGAATAAAAGAAGGACTTAAATCAATCTTTGTATATTGACAGAACAAGATTCATCGTAATTACAATAGATGGTTACCAGGATCTCTCTTCTACTTTTCTGTTATGGTCCTTTGTGATGGTACTTCTTGGAGCCCCAAAGTTGAAACACAGAATATTTCTCTATTTCGTGGTGTACAAAATTTCAACCCAAGTTAGGAAACAAAGGAAAGGGTAAAATACTCAGCACTTGGGCCTGTCTGACATTGTACATGAGAGAATGTGAGGCAGAGACCTGTTGAAATGTATTACAAATTATGCAATGATTTGGTTTTATTGACAGTTCACAGGCCCGCTGATGGGGGGGGGAGGACAGCAATGGGGAAATTGTTCAGGGGCCCAGCAATTCAAAGGGACCCAGGGCTCCAGGTCACCACAACAGCTACTGCCTGAGCGCGTGCTGCTCCACTCAGCTCTGAAGGCTGAGGGTGGCGGCAGCACTGTGGTCTGGGCAGCACTGAGACCTGGCTGCCCCAACCCCTCTCCTTTCACCTAAGGCCCTGCCCCTTCTGGGGACACGGGGCTGGCCCTCTCCACCTTGCTCAGGGGGTCATGGAAGCTTCTGATTCCCCTCATTACCTGTATGAGTAAGATTCTAATTCATGCAGCACAGAACTTGATGCCCAGGAGAGCAGGGAG
This sequence comes from Pelochelys cantorii, assembly GCA_032595735.1. Lineage (NCBI taxonomy): Eukaryota > Metazoa > Chordata > Testudines > Trionychidae > Pelochelys > Pelochelys cantorii. Next base: position 24,365,240 of record CM064326.1, read on the forward strand.
CGTAACATGCCATTAAACTATCTTTGTGCCCTTCTAAACCTGAGCTACTCTGAGGTCTGGAGAGGCCCTGGTGTAACTTAGTCCCAGGGGCTTGCCTAACTTTTGGCAGACTCGCTGGGCTGTCTAGAATCTGTGCAGTGTAGTGTGTTACAGACTCATACACAGTACTCTCAGCACTTCCTCTTCAGGAAATAAACTTACAGGGGGGTCGTATGTCGTGCCTTGAGCTGGGGAATCTTCCTGCAGCTCAATAGGAGAATCTGACTTTGCTGCCTTCTACTGATCCTCACTTTGTGTACCTCCATAATGTCCCTCTTATTCTACTCCTCTCTAAATTACACGGTGTGAATCTTTTACAACTCTCATCCTGGAAGTCTCCTCCTTATGCCTCTGATCATGAGTGACCTTCAGTTAACAAAGACTGATAAATGCTCAGATTATATAAAAGGTTTATTCTTGCTTTAGGCTGAGAAGATTTCAGATTCAATAGCAAACTAGTGAAGACCTTTCTTTATTTTATTAAATCTACCAAACCGTCACCACTGGCTATTAAGAAAATGAGGAAAATGATGACTTTCGCCTGTGCAAGACTGGGACACTGAGTGAAATAAAATCCCTTCTGTTACAGCATGTTTGAAATATTTAGCAAAGGAGTCTGACTAGCTGAAATGAAAAATTGCTGAGTATATATGAAAACAGAAAAAAAACAGGTGTGACTAAACACAAAAAAGATAAAAGACCCAAATGCTTTGTGTAGTCATTTACACTAGTACAAAATGCTGCTATTATGTTTTAGTTTCACACCTACCTTGCTTTTGTGAATTATTATATTATATGGGAACAGGGCAATCATGAATCTGGCCCGCAGTGTGCATCTGTTGGCTGCAGGAAGCCATCATGTAGGTAGTAAGCTTTATAGCGAATCTGAGCTCCAGAGTAAGGAAAGGTGAGGAAAAGATAAAACTTCTGAAGAAATTCTGGGACAATGGTAGAGAGACTTTGGCAACTAAGGCTACCAGTTTATGGAAACATGCCACATGGTGCCCAGATTGCTATGCACTGCTGAGAGATACTGCTCACAGCATTTCCACTGAAAGAGATCTAAATGAACCAGACAGTAACCATTCACCGGAGGTAACATAATCAGGAGGTGCTTGGAAGGTTGGAGAGAAACATGATGCAAAAGACGGAGGCTACGTCTAGACTACAGGCTTCTTTCGGAAGAAGCTTTTTTTGGAAGAGATCTTCCAAAAAAATTTCTTCTGAAAGAGAGCGTTCACACTGCAAAAGTGCATTGAAAAAGCTTTCTGCTTTTTCAAAAGAGAGCGTCCAGACTGAATGGATGCTCTTTCACATGTAAACTGTGATTGCTATGGACAGAATGGCCACCAGGCCACCTGTGCTTTTTCCTCTTTCCTCTTCTTCCAAAGAACTCCCTCTTCCCCATCCACACACGCCTTTTTGTGAAAGAGCTCTTTCGCAAAAAGGCTTCTTCCTCATAGAATGAGGATTACCAGTGCTGGAAAAATCCCCTCTGTTCTTTTGATTTTCTTGCGGAAGAATGCAATTGCAGTGTGGATGTTCCTCAAATTTTGTTGGAAAAACAGCCGTTTTTCCAACAAAACTCTGTAGCATAGACATACTCAGAGTGAATAACCAGATGTCATTGGTTAAGACACTGCATGTGTTTAAAGTAGAACTAGAGTCTTGGGTGTGTAATTTAGGCACCATGAAACCCAAACAGATGAAAGGTGACACAAGGGTAAATCTACTACCAGAGCCCTTTCAGTGGTGAGTAGTATTCTCAGTCATCAGCAAATGAGAATACCTCTCATTGGAAAGATATATTAGAATGCTAGTGACTATGACTTCAATGGTTACAAAGGGATGTTTATGTTAATTACTTTGGAAGAGTTATTGCAACTACATTTTTTCAAATACTTCGGCTTAATTAAATGAAACTCAATGACAGGGATAACAATTCATAAATCAGCAAATTGTTAAATCCCAGGAATAATTTTAGATAATTTTGTGTACTAAATGTATTAATCCTGTGAAAGACTAAAAGGATAAATATTTTCCTATTGTTTAATGACATAAAAAATTGGGATATAGTAACTATGTGCTTGATTTATAAAATCAAATGCTGAGATTAAGAAATTAATATTGTTAAAGGATCATATTTTTCCTAAAAAAAGAAAGAGTATGTTGTTTCCTAAGATAGACAATAACTTTTAATTGTTAAAATTTGTGAGTTTTGATCCTTTCAGAAGAGTGTCTCTGTTTTTTAAATTAAGTGATAAATGTGAGAATCAAATTATCTATCCTCACTCAGATAGCTAGTGATAATTAAAAATCCACCTGTCTCCTGGTAACTAGCCTCTAACAACTTTTGTAATGTTTGTAATTATCTTGTAAAACTGATTGACGCTTGAATTGGCAGCCAATTTTACCACCTGTTAGAGAATCAGCAAATAAATCTGTAGTAAAAGAATCCACAAGAAACTGTACAAATATTTGTTAATGAAACCTCACAAAATATCCCTGTGAGATGTTTTAGTTAATAAAAACATTCTTATTCCCATTTTGCAGATGAAGCAGCTGAGATATAAAGGTTGAGGCAAGTGTCAAAACTAGGTATTAAATTCCAGTTTTTACTGGCTTCTAGTCCCATGTTCAGGCCAAATAGCCATAGACCACACTGCCTTTCTAACTGCATTTCTATGAACTGCAAACTTGCCTCTAAGAAGCTTCAGTTGCTTTTGTGGCAGAGCGCCTTCTCCCTCTTGATGGGTTCTAGGCTTCATCTTAGCAATGGGCCGGGGGGATTCCTCTTTTTTGGGGAATCTCCCCATATCCCTGGGTTTACTGCGCCTCCCTCCCCCAGTCTATGCAGGGTCAATCAAGGGCCTATCAAAACCTGTTAATGCCTCCACCACCCAGCTCTCCAGTAACACACCTGTTTCCCACAACTCCTACTGCATGCCTAACTGACTGGAGGTGGGCTTTTAACAGGCCACCCCTCTGGCAGGCCCAAGATTGGCCCCAGGTATCCTAATTAAACTGCAGTAATTCCTGTTCAATTATCAGAGACCTGCTGATCCTGGAACAAATAGGCCTGCCGTTGACTACCCTCTTATACCATCTGGTCTGACCCCATCACATCTCCCACACACGTAACATCCTGGGGTTGGGCAGTTTGGGCCATCAGGCCGTGTATCCGTGACAGGCCATCCATATTGCCATGGTGGCTTATGGACTTGTGTTGTATGCTGAACTGGAATGGTTGGACGACAAGAACCATCTGGTCACGCTAGTGATGTTAAATTAGTTTAATAAACTAATTGACAAGTCAATGGATTTTTCATCGACTAGTTGATTAATCGATAAGCAGGGGAGCCATAGCTGGGTTAGTGCCCAGCCCCGGGAGCTAACCCCACTGCAGCTCTGCCTTTTAAATGTATTAATATCCATCCAGCAGGCTCTTAATACATTTTAAAGGCTGAAGCACAGCAGAGAGGACCCAGCATGAGCTGGGACAGCTGATTCCCCTGCCGCCCCCGCCTCCTGTGGAGATGGTGCTGGGGCTGCTCCCCCCACAGAGGCAGCAAGGGGGGAAGCGACTAGTCAAGGGACTAGTCGACTCTCTGATAAGCTTTTGCCTATCGGATAGTCCATTAGTCAAATAGTCACTTACATCCATAGGTCACGCTTGCATTCTTCTCTTTGTTCTGCTGCATCAACTGGAGGGTTGGTCACGAGAAAAAAATTGCCTAAGTAGTAATCCAGAGTCTCCATGCCCCATTTAACCGCAGGGTATTTCCTCTCTACCTCTGTTTATTCCCATTCCCTCAGAAGAAGTTTTCTCCTAACGTAGAGGATTGGGTGTTCATCCTCTCTGACCATCTGTGACAGAACAGCACCTAGCACCAGTCTGGATGTATTAATTTGTAAAAATAATTCTTTGGAAAAATCCAGGGCTTTGAGAATGGAGTTATCGCAGAGGTCTGTCTGTAAGTCTGTGAATGCCCTCTCTGCCACGTCAGTCCATCTCACCATGTTCCCAGGCCTTTACCAGAGATATATGGGGGCTTTCTCTGGTGGCAAAGTGGGAGATAAGTATCACATTTTGAAACTTACTCATTTTTGCTTAAGGACTCAGTTTTCCTGTCTTGTAGTATAGCATACAGTCAAAAATCCCTCTACTGAAGGGTTTACTGTGGTTCTTGATAACTGACTTATATATGCTGGTTTTATTTTTGGTAGAATGAAGTTTTCATAGTTTGTTCAACTTTCTGCTTTAACTGGCCACTTCCTATTTTACCCTAATAAGGACCCATTTTCAAAAGAGCTCAAAGGCAGATAATAAATGCTCCATGCTCACAAATGGGACGAGGTTTTCAGAGGAGCTCAGCACTGAGCAGCTCCCACTGGTGAAAAAGATTTCAGCCTCCAATATGCAGAGCACTTTTGAAAATCTGGCCACATATTTTTTAGTCTAAAGAAGAACTGAGCTCATCTGACAATCTAGACTACTTTATGGCTGCTGAGTATTTCTGGAAACCTGGCATATAATGTCTGTAAATAAGTGTAAAGTGACATGATATTTTCCCCACCATTTCTGGAAATTAGAGAAAAGTATTTATCTTTTACTTTTTTATCCTTCTGTTGTAGGGTTTGGTTTTAATTATCCTCTTAGCCATATTGTCATGTTATTCCCCCAGATTAAAGCCTGTCTTAGGTCTCCTCTTCAGAGAACTCCCATTTGGAATCAGAGAACTTTATTTATTCCATGAAAGAGAGACTAAGAGGAAGAATGCTTGTGCCTAGGTTTCTTTGATTTGTTTTTACAAGATTTGGACTTTTTTTTCCTTTCACCTTTCCAAAAGGATGTCTGGGAAATGTGCATCTCAAAGGAGGATTTTAAGTGTTTTTAGTTTTTAGTTCATAATTTTGGTTTGTCCATAAATGTGTGTCTATAGAAGTGCAGTAGTTTTGTTTCCAAGGATAATAAACACTGGGTTAAATACCTCATTAGATATAATGTGTACAACATTTAGCACCTGAGCCAACTCCCACATTCACCTACAGAAAAACACCATTGAATTCAATGGGCGCAAGAACAAAATCTTTGAAAAGTTTAAACATTATTTCATTTACCTTTCAAGTTGATACTGATGGTCCTTTGTTCTTCAATTAAAAAAGGAGACTGAACTTTGTTCTCTTAGATAAAGTCCTTTCTAATGTACATCAATCTCACTCTGCATCATCAGTTCTCTAGTGCTGGGGGGCAATCTAACCTGATGCTGCAAATTCAAAATGACTGTTAACTGGTTGCTCTTTTATCTATATACAAAAGAGACAGTGATTCCCACACATAGTCACAATAATGGGAAGGTAACACATCTTTTGGATTTCTGTTTCTCTACTTCCTCATGTGACTTTTCCTGTAATCATAGAATACTATGCCATTTGTTCACTGGCAAAGCAAAGTTGTAAGCAATCTGGAGCAGGAGCTGTCATTTATTGCATGTTTGCACAAGTACCAGGCACAATGGGCTCCCCATATGATGGAGTCCTTTAGATGCTACCACAATCTGAATAATTAATGAAGCACATAGGAAAAGCCTCTCTGGAATATGGAACAGTGTACCCAATCATAGATATAAATCCAATTTAACCCCATCACTTTCAGAGTGCTGCTGGTGAGAAGGGAAAAACACCGTGTAGAATTAGACAGGACATTCAAAACAAAATTTTCCCCAACCTCATTCTTAGAAATGGCTCAACTAATTTCTCTACCCACACTTCTTTTATAAAAATAGTATAATGCAGACGCCTGACATGAACATTTTCAGCCCATATGGTTAAAGTTTGATAAAGATATAAGAAACTAACTGAAACCAGGGTTTTATAATGGAACATGATAGGCAACTTTAATTAGCAACCAGAATCACTACCAGCTTCATGTATAACACATAGGGTGTGTCTACCCAGCAACCTAAACTCGAAATAAGATACGCAATTTGCGCTACACAAATTGCATATCTTATTTCAAATCTATTTTGAAATATCTTATTTTGAAATTTGGTGCATCTACACAGTGCCAAATTTTGAAATAACGTGCTATTTCGAGCCAGTCCTTAACTCTCGTGCAATGAGATTTACCGGGATGGCAAAATAGCACGCCCGTTATTTCAAAAACATTTTGAAATAATGGGCAGTTTGTGTAGATGCGGCGTAGCTATTTTGGGATACCTCTGGAATCCCAAAATAGCCATGCAGTGTAGATGTTATCGAAAGCTGTGCTTGGAAGGATAAAGAGCAGAACACTAAGGATCCTGATATGCTTATCTAACTTACCCATGCAATGTTCAGATACCCTGGTGACAAGTGCTATAGAAAACCCTAAAAATGCACATAAATTTTAATAATCTTAATTTTTTTCTTCTCTAAAATCTCAAGCAATATGCACCCTGGTGAGTACTTTACTCAAATAAACACTCTCACTGAAGAAATCAATTAGATCAGGAATGCTGATCACAATTGCTTTGAAATCAATAGGACTGCTCATGTGAGTAAGTTCTCGCAAAAGCGAACAAAACTTGCAGAATCTAGCCCTAATTCTGGAAATCAAGTACTGGAAACTACAGTTGGACACTGTTATGTTATCTAATTAAAATGTGGACATACAGGTCAGGGCTGCAACCACCATTAAATAGCTAGACATGTTTACTTATATCTTATAGTGCCAACCATGTAAACAGGCATTTCCTGTCTTTCACTATAACTGCTGATTCAGAGATCAAAAAGGAACATTAACATTTAGATGAATCTTGGGTGAGAAAATGTCATTGTCAAGATGTTTCTTTAAAGTCTGTGAGAAAATGCTTCATGGATAAATTACCTTATGCTAATTACCTGATGTTTAATTACCATGTGGTTACGTCAAAAGACAATTGTGTTCTCTTAGGCCAAGAGGCTGCTGGAAATGTATAAAGGCCCTTGGATCTTGATCCCTTTTGTTCCATATCTGCTTGGATGCCCATGGGGAAAGCTGCATTGGCTGGAATCACTCTGAATATATATTTTGGACTATAACCATGGACTAAATTCTATAGGAACTTTTGCAACTACAGGATCACCATCTCTGTTATGTAACTGAACCTCAAGGGTGAACTCATGCCTGTATGTATATTGATCTGTTAACCAATACTCAGCCATGTGCCTGAACATTCACCCTTCTACATCAATCTCACTCCAACTCATCTGATGAAGTGGGTTTTACCCACGAAAGCTGATGATTTTAAATATTTTTGTTGGTCTCTAAAGGGCCACAGGACTAGATGTTTACAAAATAGGGGTAATAATACTTCCTGCCTCATGAAGATGGCATCGTGATTTTCAACCCATGCAGTATAAATGCTACTCATTATTATAATTCTAATACATCCCTCTAGCTGTCAGATTGGCTGTGTCTTTCATTTTCCCAAAGAGAAGGAAACCCCTACTGTGAGCATTGGTTTTCATAAGTGGTGACTCAAAAATTTGCTAGTTGTCTTAGATAACCAGGCATGTGTGGTTAGATAATCGCTGTATTCTCTCTAGAAGGTACAAAGGAAAAGTACAAAGGAATGTTGTTAAGCCCCTAGGTCCCAGTTTTAAGTTCCACTGCAATGAAAAAAGTCTCACACTGAGCCTTGTAGATGCCAAAAACTCATACAATGTCTACACTGGAAAAACTTAAAAAACAATGAATAGTCTAGCAGCACCTTAAAGACTAACAAAATATGTAGATGGTATCATGAGCTCTCGTGGGCACAGACCACTTCTTCAAATGAACATGAATGTCTACGTTGAATAGGCAATTATATTTCCGCCTCTGGGAATGTGCATGATTGTCAGACACCTATCTCCCACATAAGCCCCAGCATGATACACAAAGCAGGAGAGATAGGTGTTTGGTTGCCTAAACTGTGTGTGAGGCTCAATCCGGCATGTGGTCTCTGGTGCTCAGCATCATATCACCTAACTCCTGTGAACCAGACCTTTACTATGTGAGCAACACCACAGAGTGAACAGGAAAATTTATGGATTAAAGCGGTTTGCAACAACATGAATGTCAGAATCTGATTCTTCGCTTGTTCCAATATCTGTTTTAAGGGAGGCATTTTGTTGTATTTACAACTATGGGCCAATCCTGCAAACAGTAATGACCAGATTCCGCAAACATTTACATAACATGATTAGCTTTATGCACGCAAGGAGTCATACTAACTTCAATCGGAACTGCTTATGTGCATAAGGAGTTACTCATGCAAGAAGTGCGTGCAGCATTTGGGCCTGAACATGATCTACCTTTACATGGTCAGATTCAAAATTAGGTGCTATAGATATTTAAATAAAAATAATTAACATACCAAAGTGGATGTTATTCAACCCTATATGAAATAGTTATTAGCGTCACTGATCTACTAATTTCCTTTACCATAAGAGACTAAAGATAACACAAGAGTACTTGCGACTCTTAAATATATTTATAAAGCCTCTTAATACATGTATACTTTTACCTTTCATCATTGTTGTACAAATACAAGTAAATATCTGATACTATATCCTAGTTACTCACATATATTAAAGAAACCCGACTAATTTAAATACTTTTAAAATCTCAGATCTTTTTTTAATTCTCCTCTTGCAAAAAGGCCAATTATATATCTCTGATAAGAAAAGCACATCAGATAAGCTCTAATGAGTCCATATTAAATCAGGAGATACAAAATGGAACTGAAATTTTGGTACTGTTATGGTTATTAGCTTTCTACCCATAAAATTCTGAACGGAGGAAAAATGTTTAATATAGCTAAATGTAAATGTATGCACCTAGGAGCAAAGAAAGTAGGCCATACTTATACCACTCTATCCTGAGAAGCAATGACTTGAAAAAGATGTAGGGGTCATGGTGGATAATCAGCTGAACATGAGTTTCCAGTGTGATGCTGTGGCAAAAAGGAGTAATGCGCACTTTGGGTACAGAGGAGGAGGAATAACAAAGTTATTTTACCTCAGTATTTGGCAATGGCAGGAGTACTGTGTGTCCAATCATGGCATTTACAACTCAAGAAGGATGTTGATAAATTTGAGAGGTTGGGGGGGGGGGAAGAGCCACACGAACGATTAAAGGATTAGGAAACATGCCTTAGAATGAGAGACTCAATTATATCAACCTACTTATCTAAAAAAAGAGAAGGCTAAAGGGTGGTTTGATTAGAGTCTATACAGACCTAAATGGGGAACAAATATTTTAATACAAGTTTAACCTCTGAAATCTGGACTTTCTAAATCTAGCAACACCCCGGTCCAGCATCATCAGTGACCACTCATGGGCAAAAATGGGCAGACTGGATCCAGAAGCATTACCAGACCAGGCAAAAGTGGAGCCCCAGCACCTCGAGGCTGGCAGCAGAGCCTCAGTGAGCTGGGGGAGCAAATCACTGGCACCTGAGGGACCAGCAGTAGAGCCCTGGCAGATCAAAGCACCAGACCCCTGGTAGGCAGTAGTGCCCAAGTGGCTGAGGAGAAGGGGCACCCTGGTGCCCCAATGGGCCAGGGGTTGGCAGTAGAGCTTGGAGCAGAGTTTCATCATGCCATGGGAGTGGAGGGCCCGGTGGCCAGGTTATTCTCTTTATTATATTCCCATCCTGGCACAAAGATATAGGTGTGTAATTCCCTAAGCATTAATGATTTCATGAAATGGTTAATGCTGATGGAATAACATGTTTATACCCTATTGTACCATTGAATCTATTTCACTGTGACTTTTTTGGGGGGAGGGGGAAGAGTTGTGCTGCAGTATGTTATGAGGTGGATAAAATCTCTAGTTACCCATTTGGAACAACTTTACAGAACTTTTGCATCACTGAAGCCACTCGTAGCTTCCATATTATAAGTGAGAATGTGACCCATAAATTACATCAGCCAGTGTCAAGAGGTGACAGTAAGTAATGATCCCATACCTGAAGCCAGCAGACCTGTGTAGTCAAATGGTAAAAAATGAAAAACAGCCACCAGCAGCACTTCTGTTGATACCCATAAACAAAGTACTTAGTAAACCAAAATGATCAACCAAGGCCCAGTCCTGCCAGGTCCATTGCACCTCCAGTAACATGCTGAGTGCCTTCTGTGACATTATGGGGGTCAGCCCAGACTAGGAAGGGGTTGTGTCATCACCTGCCCTCCAATGCTGAGAGCCTTCAATGCTATGCTGCTATTGCTAACACCAACAGTGAGCCTACAACCATACAAGTCACATCCTGTCTTTCACTCCCCAGTTATTTGTCATAACACCTTCCCATTCCCAAATTTCCCCCAAACTATCTTCTAATGTGACAATGTGCTGAGGTTTCCAGAATTGTGAATTACTGTGTTACCCCTCTTAGCCTCAGCAAATGAGAGTTTTGCTACTGCCAAGATGTGTGACAGCTCCTTGATTTCCAGCAAACTCTTCAGGGCTCTGACAGTCCAAACTTTGTCTTGCAGGTTACAAACAGTGAGCAACAACTTCTGAGTTCCTTGGAGATGTCATCGTGCTGTATCCCCTCCCTTACTGAAACACTTAAAGACATTATTAAGTTTATTGTTACTTTAAGGAGACAATACCTTGCAGTCTGGTGGATTGACTGGTTTTATACACCCTTCTCTTCAATCAGGGCACTGAATTGGTTTATAGTTAAAGTAAAATGTATTTAACAAGAGGATATTGCAAGAGTTACAAACACACAAAAGTAACAATGAGCTTCTAAAACTATAAAACTTTATTTTAAAAAGTTACAGGCTTTGCCTAAGCAGGGTTTTCAGCTAAACTCTGGTCCCAGAGACTTCAGTCTGTTTGGTTGAAGAATCCAATATTCTGTGATTTCAAGAACATCAGCCCCTTTAATCCTGTAAGTGATAGATAATTAGGTGTCTTACCCCTTTCTTTTTATAGCCCTGTATTGTCTGAAAAGTAAACTGAGACAAAGATTTTCCCTTCTGTTTGATTTGTAGATAACATGCTGTTCATTGCCCCTTATGACAGAGTGCTTGCCCTGCACTGGCCCTTTAAGGGCAAAAACCCAGCCCTGAGGGCTGAGAGAGAAGCCCCAGCTGAGGCAGTTGTTGCTATTGAAGGCGCAGCTGGGGGCTATATAAAGAAGGGCTCCTGGAGGGAGAAGAGAACTTATTGCTGTTCTGGATAAAGAGCAGGAGGGACCTGGCTGCTAGGGAGGTGGAGGGTGGGCTGGGGAAGTTCTGGCCAAGCAAGCGCCCAGGCTGCAGGGCATGAAACTACTGGGGCTCTGAGAGGCAGCCATGGTAGGCAGAGGCAGCAGGTCCACACTCCTTTGCCTGTGATGAGTGGCCATTACAGACTGCAGTTTGCCCCTATGGCAGGGGCTAGATGAGACTGGCAGTGGGTCACTAAGACAAGGTGGGTACAGGAGAACTGGGTGTTCCGTGGGAGGGGAGGACCCTGGAATGCAAAGCTGGATAAACACCCATGCCCCTGGCAGGGGCCTCAGAGACACTGGAGTGGGCACCGCTGGAGGGCAGTGTCCTGAAGAGGACACCATGGTCCAAGAATGACATAGGTCTGGACTAGAGAGGGAAGCGAGAACACAGGGAGACACCAGCTAGAGCAGTGGTCTCCAACCTTTTTACACCCAAGATCACTTTTTAAATGACAAACCAAGCCAAGATCTACTGCCCCACCCCTTCCTTGAAGCCCCGCCCTCTCTATTCTCCTCCTCTCCATCACTTGCTATCCCCAATCCTTATACTGCTGCTTTTTTTAAAAAAAAATTCTTCTGTATGAAGAGGTTTTTCCAACATTTGGCCTGTCTAGACTGGACCAAATGTCAGAAAAAAAACCCTTCTTTTGGAAGTCCCCTTATTCCTTCTGGAAAGAGGAATATAGGGGTGACCGAAAGAGCATGTTTGCTCTTCTACTAAAAAAAGCGGAAGAACAAATGCAACTGTGGATGCAGAAGAGTTTTTCTGAGATATCTTCAGAATCCTGAAAAACTCCTGCAGTCTAGCCAGACCCTCACTGGGTTGAGGCAGGATGTGTAGTCCCTGGGGTGGGAATGAGGGATTTGGGTGTGGGAAGGGGTGAGAGGTGCAAGCTCTGGGAGGAAATCTGGATGCAGGAGGAGGTGGAGAAGGGGACACTGGCTCGGGGAGGGGGCTCCAGGCCGGGCAGCGTTGGGGTACTAAGCAAGCCACAGGCTTGTGGATGTGAGGGTGCAGGAATTTGGGTTGGGGTATGTGAGGGGCTCAGGGCAGGGGGTTCCAGTGTATGATAGGCTCAGATCTAGGGTCTGGGTAATAGGGAATGCAGGAGTGGTTGTGGCCAGATGGGGGCTTGGCCCCAATTGGGGGTTTGTTGGCCAGGCTTCATTTTTAAATAAAATACTATGTTAAACACACAAAGTTTCTGCATTGTCTTTATTTATGAGAATGGCAGGGAACCTGCCTTGAGTCAGGGGTCACTGACCCATAGAAAAGTCATTTGGGAGCAGGGGACACAGTACTGGGGAGGGGTGCTAGTGGGTTCTGGGGCAGGGAACAGGGTGCCAGTGGGTGCAGGGGAGAGGGGGCAGGGTGCCAGAAGGACAGGTTTCTGCAGCAGGGGAGCAGGGGGACAGGTTTCTGTAGTGGGGAAGGCAGGGGGACAGGTTTCTGCAGAGGGGTGGGGGGGCAAGGGAGAGGGAACAGGGGGACAGGTTTGGGGCAGGGGAGAGGGAACAAGGTTCGGGGGCAGGGAGTCCCCTACACCAGCCATGGAGGGAAGCCTCCGTCCTGCGTTCCCTCCAGGCTGACCGCAGGGCAGCCAGGTGGAAGCGAAGAGAAGCCCCTTCTCTTCGCTCCAGCCCGGCTGCCCTGCGCTCAGCCTGGGAAGCTTGCTCCAGCACAGCTGGAGCTAGGCGCAGCCTCCCTGGGCTGACCGCAGGGCAGCCAGGCTGGAGCGAAGAGAAGCCGCTTCTCTTTGCTCCAGCCCGGCTGCCCTGGGCCTAGCTCTAGCTGTGCTGGAGCAAGCTTCCCAGGCTGAGAGCAGGGCAGCCGGGCTGGAGCGAAGAGCGGTTTCTCTTCGCTCCCGCCTGGCTGCCCTGCACTCAGCCCAGGGAGGCTGCGCCTAGCTCCAGCTGTGCTGGAGCAAGCTTCCCAGGCTGAGAGCAGGGCAGCAGGGCTGGAGCAAAGAGAAGCGGCTGCCCGGTCAACTGGCCATGGCGCTCAGCCAGGGTGCCCCACGCTCCACTTGGGCAGGCGCAAAGGAGAAGCTGCCGATCAGCTGAAGCGGGGGGCAGCCTCTGTCAGCTGAAAGCCACAGCCAGCTGGCCGGGGTGTTTCAGCCCACCTGACCTCCCAGCTCCCACTATTCTGCGCAGCTACTCACCTGTGTTGTTGCTCAGTGAGTAGCTGCTCCTCAAATGAGGAAATCTAATGTAAATGTGCTGCGCAGGTGCGCAGTTCAGAGAGGGCTCAAGAGCGACTCTTAGAGCCCCTGAGATCGACCGGTAGATCGCGATCTACTGGTTGGTGACCACGGAGCTAGAGGGAGGCATTCCGTGAGTCAGCGAGCTAATTTCCAGGGCTACCGGCTGGAGGCACCATGGTAGTGAGTCTGCCCCACGACACCCATTTTAAGAAACCCTGTTTCTTCAAAAGTTTGGTCACAGACTTTAAAGAGTAACATCAGTGAGTATCTATAATTCCTCATACAGAGTTAATGCATACTTTTCACAATAATATTAATTACCAGTAGGTCACAGGCTTTTTGTAAGATCTTACTCAATACATTTTTATAATACATTAATATTGTCTACAATTAGTTGTTTCAATTGCTTATGATTTGAGGTTCAGACTACTGTCTTTACAATTAAGAGGCTATCTCCCCCTCTCATTAGATTGATGTTTTTATTTACCTTCCATGTAAATGTATGTTCGTTATTTCTGCCTGTCATGCAGGCTGGTCAGACAAGCCAGTACATATTTCTTTGTCTAAGGCAGGTTGGTTTTATGTGTTTCTTGCCAGACATTTTAAAAACATAATTCTAGCACATATTTATAACTTTCTACACACTCTGTACATACATCAAACAATTACATTAATGATCAGTTGCACTAGTAGTTTTCCAGTTACATACCAAAAGGTAGCATATAATATATATCATGCTTACAGTGCATTAGGTGTAGCATGACAGGCCTAGGCAAGAGATACTGACACAAAGGAGTCAGTCACCAAAGGGCCCCTGTATCAAACCTTCAGCTCCCACCAACCTGAGAATTAAGTGTGTTCCACACCTCTTTGGAGTTCTAACTACCTTGTAGTATACATCTCTGAATTTATAACAAAATAATGAGCCTTACATCATGACCTGAAGTTCAAGTCATGGCTTACTACTGTGGTGAGTGAATTCTGAACACAAAGTGCCTCAAATGGAGAAAGTCATGTTGATGGTCTCATACCCCTATCAAGTGTGATGGGGACCAAAGATTGAAGATATCACGGGCCTGTCATCTTACTTGACAAAGCCACATCACACTGGTATCTCAGTCATCCTGTGATCAAGCAATACTTCCAGGTCTTCCTCCTCTGTTGCTTCCAACAGATACAGCTGCAGCTTGTAGCAAAAATTCTTATTGTTAATTTCTAAATGTGTGATCTTGTACTTTGTTCTATTAAATTTCATCCCACTTCTATTACTTCAGTTTTCCAGGTCATCCAGATCTTTCAGTATGATATTTCAGTCTCCCTCCATACTGGTAATACCTCCCAACTTTGTGTGCAATTTTATAAGCACACTCCCCATTTTTTGTCATTACTAAAAATGGAACTCCTTCCAGCCTGACCGTTCATATTTCAGTATGAGCTGTTGCAATCTCACCTTTACCCAGTTCCTTAGCCACCATTCCATTCTCATATTAATTCCCATCTTCTCCAAATTAATAAATCCCCATGTGGAAATGTATAAATACCTGACTAGAGCTATCTGGATTTCAATCTACTACATTTCCTTTATCTAAAAAAAATTAGTTATCTTTTCAAAGAAAGAGATCAGACTGGCCTCCAGCTCAGCTCTGTTTGTGGGCTACTGCTTCAGCTCCTCTCCTTAGCTTGAGGCTGCTACACTCTCTCTGGTTTTGCCTTACTTTCTCCTGGCAGCACAGGTGCTGGAATTAGTGGTGCAGGAGGTGCTGCAGCATCCCCTAGCATGAAGTGGTTTCCATTATATACAGGGTTTGTAGTTAGGTTCAATAGTTTTCAGCAACCCCCATTATACAAATTGTTCCAGTACCTTTGCCTAGTAGTCCTAGTTCCCACTGAGACTGGGCCCTGGGCTCATGACTCACTGGCTTCTCTGCCCTGTCTGTCTAAATGACTTGGTGTGCTGACATCTCCCCATTGGCCCTGGAACCTGTTAGTCTCTGGATCCTGGCCTCTCTCGGCCCTTCCCCTGTTTCCTGATATTGGAAGAGGGCTAACCAACAATAACACAACCCTCTAAATTTCAGCAGAAGGTAAGAGCACTGTTCCAAAAACTCCCACTGACTTCAACAGGCCAGGGTTTTAGCCCTCAAATTCAGCATAATAATTTAAGATGCTGACAGCTGTCACCTATAAAAACATTTCAATCTTGTCTTATATAATGTGACATTAGTATTCACAATAATGCCTACATTTGTGCAGGAAATACAGTAAATAATGAGGAAATGTACACTAGTTACCTAAATCAAGAATGGATAGATTTCAAGGGTGACATTATACAATGGGCACAATTCTAACCATAAATATTTATGACCAAGCAGCACCTGTGTTGTACATTATATTGTGCATGGAAATGTTGGATGAACAATATGCTCTATTTTTATGGGAAATGCTGCAACTACATCGGCAAGTGTTTTTTATGATGACCACTGTAAGTTTCTATCTTTGGAGACATTGTTCCTAAACTCTCATAACTGTCCTTTTACGCAGCCTCCTATGACAAATATCATACATACATAAAACCACAAGGATTTATAGTTTAGTAGCACAAAGTTTAAATTCATCATCACAATTTTGTCGGGTTTTTTTATTTAAAAATTCAAATTCTGACTGATAGTTTTTCCTACAGTAAAACTGTCTCAATTTTTCTTAAGGCTATTTGCACATAGATTTCTCCCACTTCATTGTTCCACAGGCAAAATGAAATAGTTATTTATACAAGCAGGTAGATGTCCATGGTCAATGCTGTTCCTTATGTCAACTGCAAAAATGTGTTTTGAATGACAATGCAAGAGGAAGTCTAGTTTTCCTTTTGCTAGTCTACCAACGTCAAGTAAGTTCATGCTGGTGGTCTCAGCCAGAAGAACTACAAACCCTGCCTTGAACTTAAGAACCTGGTACTTTTAATACCATAAACTCCATCTGGCTCCAGAAATAGATCCAACCTCTCTTCTTCACTTTCTAGTGCAAGCTAGTCCACTTCTGTAACAGTCTGTACTTACAATTTAATTCTGCATTGTGACTTAAAGACTAAAATATTTGAGAACCACTAAGCTTTTTCAATACCTTTAAAACAGAAAAAATATAAATCCGGAAACAGATATTTTATAATGTACTTCATTTATTTGGGCCACCCATAAAGCTGTGAATCATGTTCATGACAACCAAGTAAATAATACCAGAATTCTGCAGAAACCCTGTATAATATATTTTAGAAGGATTGGTGGGGGGTATCTTTCACAATAACCCTATTTAATAAGTAATTTCCTATGTCAGGAAAATAAAATAGGAATTACTGCACATGTAAGTGGTAATCACTGCCACTTGATCAGCTACCCCAGTGATCTTGGAACTTTATGCGGCTTTTTATACTATTCTCATGAAAAGATAACTTGAAAACTGATGTGTTACAGGAAAAATAGAAACATCTGAAGTTAATCTATTCAGAATGATATCATATAAATATTCAGTATGTCAGTATTGCACAGCAAATGAATAAACCTAGCTATTTAGCAGCTAAAGAAGTTTTTACAAGTTAAGCAGTACTTATCCAAACACACATTAGAATTTGATCAGAGTTTGTGTAGTAACACTCATTTTCCCCTGTCTCTGGGAATTCAGGAAAGGCATTGGGCTAACAGTTACCATACTAAGTACTTAAAGATACCTACCTTGTGAAACTTATAGTGACAGAGTTTTACTGTGGCTTCTTCTGTATCTATTGTTGTTTAGCCTGAAAAGTCATTTCTTAAAATTACTATCATTTTAGCAGAATACCTCTAGTACAGTTCTACACAGTAAGAGAAAAGTGATGATCTGAAACAATGAAGTATATTGCTCTATGAACACCTTTCTTGTTTACTGAAAATTTGCTGCATAGAATAGGGAACACATGAAGTGTGTCTAATTTACTGCCAGAAACATTTTCAGAAAAACCACAAGAAAATAAAGTAACGGTATTTTTAATAAGATAAACGGTCACACTGAAAGTTATTAGCTGTACCTATTGGCCTGCCAACCAAGTAGTCAAAGATAATTTGTATTTTTTTGTCTTCCCTGTCAGAAGTGGGGAAGAAAGTGAATTATGAAAGTTAATTAAAAAGTAATAATAAGTGAAGTCCCAACAATTCAGTAAAACTATTTGCAGCACACACTTTAACTACATTTACAAGACTATATTCTCAGAATGCAAGTTGCTCACAAAAGGATACCTTTCTTTTAAAGCCTAATGACCAAAAAATTCCTTTTGACTTTAATAAACAATAGCAATAACATCATTCCATTATCAAATCTGTTGTTCATACCAAGCCTACCTATGGAAAGCTTACTTTTATTCACAGCAGTCTAAAATCCAAGTATTCTTGTCAATTATTAATTCAGTTAAATATTTTAATTACTTTTCTTTTACAATGCTTTCTTTCCCAGATAGAAACACTCCACTGTGCCTGACACAACCGGAATGCCAATAGTACCTCCCTATTATGCTGACAGAAGACTGTAATTCATTTAAATTATGCAATTGGATTCCCACAGCTGGCCCACTTGCTTGGCTCAGATCTGAATACAGTGTCAGTGATCCTTTCTACTAATATTTTCCTAGTTGCTGTCAAGGGAATAAATCTAGCAACTTATAATGAAGTTTTAAGGCTAATTAATAGAGCAAGAAAATGCTAACTAAGTGACAAAAGCTGGTTAGCAGTGACCATGAGATTAATGCTACTAGCCAACTATTTTCCTTTGCATTTTTCAGAGTGATAATATATTTTTTAATTCTCAGGACATTTCTTATCATTTGTTTGTATGGATTTGGTTACAAGTTAAAAACAAACCTGTAAGAAAAATACAGCTACAGCAAGACCCCTACCTCTGAGACAGTAATCAACAAGAAAAGATGCAGATTTATCACTTTGGGAATAAGAGGGAGGGAAAGGGGGTAGAGGGGATAATATTTGGCTTTCCACAAACAGCCTTTGGATCCTTGTTTCTGGCCTACCTGGACATTACCAAAACATTTTTATCATAGCAGACAAAGATAGGACCTGAATTACAAACAGTTAAAACTGAAGGTCACTACAGTGCAAAATTCAAATATGCATCTCTCATTATGCTACACAGACACAATAAAACAAAGCCTTCACAACCACCTGTAATAATATGCCTGTTCAGCCAGCAATTCCAAAGTACTGAGCAATACAAGGTAGACATTTTCTGCAGCTGGTTTTACATGTACATTTTGCCAATTTGTTGTCTCATTTCTTCTTACCTTCACGTTAGTCCGGAGTGCACAGTAACATGCAAAAAACATTGCAGTAAACAAGGAGCATATGGACCAGTATTCAGCTTCTCTGCTCTGCACAAACGGTACACACACGATCCTGAGCATGTGCTACTAAGGAGCATCCGTTCTCTCTGTCAGTTTGAAAATGCATTGATCTCTGTTTTTCTGACTACAAAAAGACTTGTCTTGAAGGCACTGAGTGAAAGCTATATATCTCTTCATTGGCTATAGATAGCATTATGCCCAGTAATTTCAATTAGCAGACAATTCTGCATCTGAAACTTAAGACCTCAGTTGCTTTTCCTCCCAGCATTTTAAATTCGGGGAGAATATGAAAGGGGAGGGGGCAAAGACTCACTCAGAGGGGAAAGGTGAGGAATTAAAATTTAACCAGTTAATAATATTTCCGTATAGCTTTGATGTTTTCTTTTAAAAATTTTACCAGTGGAATACATTTTACATATGGGAAATGAATAAAGGAGTCTTTTTCTGTTCTGAGATTTACTGTAGACTCTGCAATGTTTCTGTCTGGTCTTGTTAAAGATGCAGCATCCCTTTTAACAAAGACAACGTCATCAACCATTACAGAGTCAGTCAACATGTTCTACTTACAAATACAGTCTCTGATTAGGGACAATGGCTGGCTGGCTTATTAATGTTTCCTCAAATGCAAGTTCAGTCCACTGTGCTACAGTAATCTATATTTAAATGGTTAAAAAGTCTCACCTACTCCTTCACTCTCATTTAATAAAAATGGAATGAGCTAGTTACAAAAATCATGAATCTCCTTGTGCTCCAAGCTAAGAACACAAACCATCAGCTTTAAAAGCTATGTTTTCTTGTCTGACTGGGATTCTAGACAAAAAAAATAAAATGAAAGCAAAGAATCCAAGGGAAGATTGTATTTCATATTTTGCAACTACTAACTCTCAATGCATAATATTCAGATATCTTCCAGAAAAATGAAACCCAGAACCTAGCCAGAAGGCTAAACCTTAATTCACAAGCACAGAAATAAGATTAAATCACTCCTGTCAACCACAGGATGCTACCAATTAACTCGTTGTTTACTGGGCTGAAAGGACATGAAGTCCAAAGAAAGGAGCCAACTCTTCATTTTCAGCACTGGAAACCACTAACACACACTGGATTAAGAAGCTGTCTTCAGAAATAAAACCAGAAAAGACTTCACTCCTGCCACCCCCACGCCCTACTGCAGCAGATAACTGTGGGAGGAAAAGAGTGGTAAAGGCTTTACTACCACCTTCCCTATCAGCAAAGAGCCATTTGTGTAGGATAAGCATAACTTAATGGAAAAATCTTCAGTGACTTTTAGGATTTTTAAAAATAACGCTTTACATAAACCCTCCAGAAATCTACAGAGATGCTGAAATCCTGCCAAAGTCAGGGAGTATTTTTTGTGGGCAATGAGGTGAAGAGGCTTAAACAGAAAGATATGCATTTAAAGAAGAATAATTAGGGAAAGGGGAAAGACAGCAGGTTTTTCAGCATTTCCATAATGACAGGCACTGGGAAACTGTCGTCAATTCCGAGTGAACAGCTATTTTTAGTCTGTCATTGTTTGTGTCTTTTTATTAGGAATGAAAAAGGCAATGATGTTTAAATCTTAGATATTGCTCTAATGTATTTGATTCCCATTTCCATGTCATATAAATCTAAGTAATTACTAATCACAACTACAAGCATTAGCAATGAATTCCAGAACAAAACTCTTATTCTACAACTTTTACTAGTTATTAAATAGTAATCTAGGTGCCCTGGTCAATATCGATATTACATCCCAAAGATATAGTAGCTCACAGACTTCTGCTGCAGCAATTCCCACCACACAGTAACATGTTGCTCAACAAAAATATATGGGAGATTTAATTATGCTTTTCTCCTTCACTTTTCCAGTGAATAAAGAGGAAAGAAATCACGGTTTATTTCTCAGTACAGTACATTAACAATTACAATTAAGCATCTAATTCATTGAAAAAATTCACAGATCTTGGGAAATTGTGATCCACCAGAGGAGTCAGATTCAAAAAAGCAAAGACAAACAGATTCATAAACCTGAAGCTGCTCCTAGGCAAGGATCAGGCAAGAATGTAAATTAACATGAAAATCAAGTTTAGGCCAGGACAGATGTCTTCTTTCTGCCAAATGGATTATTGAAGACTTCAGTCAGGAAAACCTCTGAAGCATCCTTATACCACGTGGTCTTTAAAAGTTAGCATTTCAAAATTAAAACAAACAGAAAAATAGCAATCTTGCACAACAGAACAATGTTGACATAAAAATGCATCTTGCATTACTCTTAAATGATCATTTGCATAAGAGATATTTAGGGAAATGGCAAATAATACAAAGTCCTGACGCCAAGTCTTTACAAAAGGAAAACTTCTATTACCTTCAGATGTTTTGGGATGGGAAGTCATCCAGGAAATGGCAAGACCCTTATCTTTATACACAGAGTAAACTCTTGCACCTGTGGTAACCATCTGTTACATGAAGACTGACACACTGGAGTGGTAGCTAGAGAACCAAAACCTCCAAACAAACCAACATGAAGGTTAGTTTGGTGGGTCCAGGTCATATAAGCTACACAGACTTATCTTCATAGCATTTATATACCATGACCTGTACATTTGTTATAATCTAATTTTAAAGGCATTGCTCTCTCAAAGAAATTAACCATATTTTTAATGCCTACCCTCTGTCTGGAGCAACTAACAGGTTATAATGACTGCCCTTGGCACAAAGCTGATAACAGTAAGCCCACAAAGAGGGGAAATCTCTACATGCACAAAACACAGAAAAGAGCCCCTCTGGAAGCTAGGAGTCCAAAAATCCACAGAAATATCTGAATCTGATTAACAGACTCCTTTTAAACAGAGCTACAACGTGCAGGCCCCTGCATATTCTGCAGCTATGGTAGAATTGTCTTCAGCTGTGGAATGTTGCCATAACTTTATGGCCATACAACTCTCAGAAGGGGAAAAGGGAGGCACTCTACCTGACACTGTACTTGCTCTGTGTGGGCTCAGGCAGAAGGAGAAAAATGCCCTATCAGTGAATTCTGGATCTTGTGAGGCTCTGCCTGTGGCAGGCCCAGACTCGGCACAGTCAGAGGCTGCTCCACATCCTGCAGAGAAGCCCTTGTCCATAGTGTTTGGGGCTGGCCATGAACAGAGGCTGCTCTGGCAGCAGCCACCAACCAGGGGTGGCTGCTGGACCCAGCATGAGCCAGGACCGAGCAAGCCCATCTCCATTCCAGCTCAGGCCGGGTCCAAGGACTACCCGCACTGCTGTTCTGTAGTTTAAATGTAGTCCAAGCTCGGTGGGCAGGCAGCCCCCCACCTGGCTCTTACAATATTTAAACTGCAGAGCTGCAGTGTGGGGGGAGGGGTAGAGGGAGGGGATAACTCCCAGAGGCTTCCTCCCTTATCGACTAATCATGTAGTCAATAGAATTTCTATTGACTACACAATTAGCTATTTACTTACTTTCTAACATTCCCTACTCTGGAATGGAGTGAATTTCACCCCAGATCTGGTAACACCATCAGATCACAAGCAGCTTGGGAGTTACTTGGTCCAAGAAACAGTCACATGGAAACCCAGATGAGAGAGAGGAACTGAAGAGAGATGTCCTCACCCTGCTCATCAACAACAGGAGAGGAAAAGTAATAGCACCCTTCCCCAAAAGGGGCTGAGCATGGACAAAGAGATGCTCTTTGCTGTGATGCAAACATAGAGTTCAACATAATGTGGAGATTTTTCTTAAGGTCCACCAGGGATTTAGCCCAACAAGTCCGATGAGTATCAGAAGTGACAACTGCAGTCATTGTATGTGTGCAAGTGCCAATCATCTTCCCCAGGTATTTTTTGATATTCTCTGTCTATTAGACTCATAGGCTACGTCTACACTGGCCAGTCTTGCACAAGAACATATGAAAATATTCATTGCCATGCCTCATTTGTGTACTGAATGAGCCACCATTTTGTGCAAGGGGCTTTTGCGCAAGGAGCAGTCTACACTGCTCCTTCTTGCGCAAAACCCCCCTCTTGCGCAAGAGCTGTTCTGCCTGAAAATAAGCGGCAGAATGGCTCTTGCGCAAAAGCCCCTGGTGCAAAAATGGCGGCTCATTAAGTATGCAAATGAGGCGTGGCAATATTCATCGCCACACCTCATTTGCATATGTTCTTGTGCAAGACTGGCCAGTGTAGACATAGCCATAGGCTTTAAGGTCACAATGGACCACCATGATCATCTAATGGTGTTTCCCAAATGGTGTTCCGTGGAACTCTGGGGTTCCATGAAGTGAAAATTCCATTACAATAATAACCTCGTGGTTCTGCGAAATAATTCCATTACAATAACATTTTATTCATATTAGTATTTCAGCTTTATTTTTTGTACACATTAAATGTGATTTTTGGTTTTAAATATGTGCAATTAAACTAAATGTTGATCGCATGACCTTGTTTAGCATTTGTTTATTATTATCCTGACTTATTTGTGGTCTACTTTTCCATATATGAGACTGTTATTAGGGATTCCGCAAAATTCTTTCGAGTTTAAAAGGGTGCCATGGCCAAATAAAATTGGGAAACACTGATCTGGTCTGATCTCCTGCACACAGAATCTCACCCATCTACGCCTGTAATAGACTCCCTAACCTGTGGCTAGGTTATTGAAGTCCTGAAATCATGGTTTAAAGACTTCAAGTTCCAGAGAATTCACCATTTACCCTAGTTTAAACCCATAAGTGATCCATGTCCCAGGTTGCAGTCAGAAGGTGAACCTCTTACGGTCTCTGCCCATATGACCCAGGAGAAAATTCCTTCCCAACCCCAAATATGGCAATCAGCGAGATCCTGAATAGATATCTGGGAAAGAATTCTCTGTGGTAACTCAGATGTCCTATTGAGTGTCCTGTCTCCAACCATTGGGAATTTTTGCTACGAGACGTTGCCAATGGGCTATATGTCACCATTTTATCATGTCACTCCCTCCACAAAATTATCAAGCTTAGTCTTGAAGCCACTTAGGTTTTTTTTTTTGCCCCCACTGCTCCCCTAGGAAGATTGTTTCAGAAATTCAATCCTCTGGTAGTTACAAACCTTTACTTAATTTCCAGCTCTAATTTGTTTACAGCCATTTGTTCTTCTGTTCACAGTGGCACTTAAATTAAATAAATAATCTCCCTCCCTGTATTTATCCCTCTGATGTATTTATGCAGGTCTACCATATCTCCCCTCAGACTTCTTTTGGTTAGGCTAAACTAGACAATCTCTTTGAGTTTCCACTCATAAGGTAGGTATCCATTCCTCAGAGCAATTCTACTTTCAGAGCACAGCACTCCACGTCACTGCTGTTTCACACTACTTTATCAACTCTACTGATACATACATGATTCTTGGATGCATTAACAGGTGTGTTGTGCGCAAGACATGAGAAGTCATTCTTCCACTCTACTCTGAGCTGATTAGGCCTCAGTTGGAGTATTGTGTCCAGTTCTCGGCACCACATTTCAAGAAAGATATGGAGAAACTGGAGAAGGTCCAGAGAAGAGCAACAAGAATGATTAAAGGTCTGGAGAACATGACCTATGAAGGAAGACTGAAAGAATGGGGCTTCTTTAGTTTGGAAAAGAGAACATTGAGAGGGGACATGATAGCGGTTTTCAGGTATCTAAAAGGGTGTCACAAGGAGGAGGGAGAAAACTTGTTCTTCCTGGCCTCTGATGACAGAACAAGAAGCAATGGGCTTAAACTGCAGCAAGGGAGGTTTAGGTTGGACATTAGGAAAAAGTTCCTAACTGTCAGGGTGGTTAAACACTGGAATAAATTGCCTAGGGAGATTGTGGAATCTCCATCTCTGGAGATATTTAAGAGTAGGTTAGATAATGTCTATCAGGGATGGTCTAGGCAGTACTAGGTCCTGCCACGAGGGCAGGGGACTGGACTCGATGACCTCTCGAGGTTCCTTCCAGTCCTAGTATTCTATGATTCTATACCTACTTTATAGTACTGTAACAACTCCCCTGCCTAACTGAAATTTTACACCAGTGCAACACCATGTAAAGCTAGAGTAACCCATCTGGAAAACAAGCTCTGCATTCATATTTAAGGGCATGTCTACACTACAGAGTTATTTTGAAACAACTCACGTTATTTCAGAATAACAAGGTGAACATCCACACAGCAAATCTGTTATTTCAAAATAATGAACTGTCATTTCACAAGGAATAATGCCTATTTCAAAATTGCTATTTCAAAATACGGTGAGTGTGGACAGCACAGCTGTGTTTATTTCAAAATAATTGGCTTCCAGGGCTTCTCACAGCTGCCCTGGTGGCTATTCTGTCCACACTCCTCAAAATTCTATAGTTTCCCTTCCCCTGAAAGCTTTAAAGCTTCAGGGAGAAGGGTAAGGGCTTGTGGCATGACACAGACCCTGCTTGCACCGTGCCACACAGGAGGACCCTGCAAGACCTTCCCTGCTGCCATGGCAGACCCCAGCACCCCCTCTAAGCAACCAAGAGCTGCAAGCACACCAGCAGCCACCTCTGAAGCCCCTGGCCAGGGGCAGAAGAGGGCCTCATCCTGGACTGGTGCAGAGATCCTGGCTCTCATAGGGTATGTCTACACTACAAAGTTAATTCGAACTAACAGCCGTTAGTTCGAATTAACTTTCATAGGCGCTACACATACAAACCGCTAGTTTGAACTTAATTCGAACTAGCGGAGCGCTTAATTCGAACTAGGTAAACCTCATTCTACAAGGATTGATGCCTAGTTCAAATTAAGTAGTTCGAATTAAGGGCTGTGTAGCCACTTAATTTGAACTAGTTGGAGGCTAGCCCTTCCCAGCTTGCCCTGGTGGCCACTCTGAGCCAAACCAGGGAAACTCTTCTGCCCCCCTCCTGGCCCCGGAGCCCTTAAAGGGGCACGGTCTGGCTACACTACTCGTGCCAGCTACAAGCCTGCCAGCACCCAGCCAGCAGACCCTGCACCTGGCACAGCATGAGCCAGCCACCCGCTGCCACCCAGCCCTCCGCCTCTTCCCAGGACCAGGCTGGCGGCTCCCAGGAGCCTGCCCGGGGCCGCAAGAGGCGGGCGCCCGCCTGGTCTAGTGCGGAGATCGTGGACCTCATCGAGGTTTGGGGGGAAGCCTCCAACGTCCACAATCTCCGCACTAGCCACAGGAACGTGGCCATCTACAGCCGCATGGCTGCCAGCCTGGCCACCAGAGCCCAGATGCGGACCCGGGAGCAGGTCCGCTGCAAAATTAAGGACCTGCGGCAGTCCTACTCCAGGGCCTCCCAGCCAGGGGCCAACCCGGAGGCCTGCCCCCACTTTGAGGCCCTGGACCGCATCCTGGGGGCTCACGCAGTCCATGCCCCCCCGGGTGGTGAGGCCCCCCCGGGCAGAGGGACCCGTCCCTGACACCGATGAGGAGGAGGAGGACGCCGAGAGCCAGGAGCCTGCAGGGAGCCTGCCCAGGACCCAGGACCCCTGAGGCATCCCACAGAGCACATCGGCTGTGTCGTCCGAGGCCGAGGAGGGCTCCGCATGTGAGTGCCATCATGCTCCCCTTATGTGTACGGGGGGTAGGGGGAGAGGGAGCCCAGGGACCGTGCGCCTGGGCCTTGCCCACCATGGAGCAGCAGCTGGGTGTCATGCAGGGGCCCTGGCCCATTCCCCACATACTGACCTCGCCTTGCACAGTGGGGCTGGGTTTCACCCACTGTGTCCCCAGGGAGAACTGACCACTGCTCTTGTTTCACCACAGCCGCAGCACCTGGGATTGCAAGGCGCACCACCCCGCCTGCAACAGCCACCCGCACCCGGGCCAGCAGGCGCACCAGGAACCTGGAGGACTACCACCGGCAGCACCTGCGGCTACTGGAGCACCAGCTGCGCACCCAGGACCACTGGGTCCGGGAGGACCTACGGCTGCGGCAGCGGAGCTTGGAGGTGCTGGAGGAGCAGGGCCATGCCCTCAGAGGCCACCTCCAGACCCTGGTGGACAGGTTCCTGCCTCCTCCTGCTCCAGCCCCTGCGGCCGCCCCAGCTCTCGCTCCTCCTCCCACCCCTGCTCCCCTTCCCGCTTCCTCCACACCCCCCATCCCTCCTGCCCCACCCTCCACACCCACTCCCCCCCGACACCCCCGCACCCGCAGTGCTGCGAGACGGGAGAGCCAGCAGGACCCCCAACCCTGAGCTTTCCCTTCCCTTCCTCCCCTTCCTCCCCCTTCCAGCTCCTCCTCCCAGGTTTCCCCCTCCCCTCTCCTACCCTCATTCCTCCATTCCCCCACCCCAGTTATGTACAATAAAAAGAGATTGTTGTTTTCAAAACAGGTGTCTTTATTTATCATTAGGAAGGGGGGTTAGGGAGGGGAAAGAGAAAGGAGGGGAGGGTGGAAGAAGGCCCCAATGGGGCATGCAGGGAGAGTTCAGTCCTCCTCCTCCACCAGGAAGGTCTCCTGCAGGGCTTCCCGGATCTGGATGGCCCCCCGCTGGGCCTCCCGGACGGCGGCAGTATGGGGCTGAACGTAGTGGCCAGCCATGCGCTCAGCCTCAGCCATCCAGGCTGGCAGGAAAGCCTCCCCCTTCCACTCACACAAATTGTGCAGCACACAACATGCTGCCACAACGGGAGGGATATTGTGCTCGGTGAGGTTGAGATGGGTGAGGAGGCACCTAAATCTGGCTTTCAGTCGTCCGAAGGCCCCCTCGACCACAATGCGGGCCCTGGTGAGCCTGGCATTGAAGGCCTGGTGGGAGAGGTTGAGGTGCCCCGTGTACGGCTTCATCAGCCAGGGCTGTAGGGGATAGGCCGCATCCCCCACCAGGCAGACGGGCATGTCCACGTCCCTGACCCTGATGTGGTGGTCGGGGAAGAA
The DNA here is from genome assembly GCA_032595735.1 of Pelochelys cantorii. Taxonomy (NCBI): domain Eukaryota; kingdom Metazoa; phylum Chordata; order Testudines; family Trionychidae; genus Pelochelys; species Pelochelys cantorii. Next base: position 24,392,960 of record CM064326.1, read on the forward strand.
GGTCCCGGTGTGCAGCCTCTGGCATACGGAGGAGTTGCGGAACACCCTGGCGTCGTATGCCTTGCCGGACCAGCCCACATTAATGTCCGTGAACTGGCCCCGGTGGTCAGACATGGCCTGCAGGAGGATGGAGAAGTACCCCTTGCGGTTGATGTACTGGGAGGCCTGGTGTTCCGGGGCATGGATGGGGATGTGCGTCCCGTCGATGGCCCCCCTGCAGTTGGGGAAGCTGAGGGCGCCGAACCCCTGGATGATGGCGTCCAGATCGGCGAGGCGGACCACTCTGCAGAGCAGCACCCAGTTGATGGCCTTGACCACCTGCAGAGAGACACAGCAAACCGCGAATCACTGGGGTGCCCGGGTGGCTGGGAGTGTTCGTTCCCTGGCACTGCCCTGCGCCCCACTCCCAGAAGCAACCCCCGCTGCGATCCTGGCCGCTGCGGGCGGCCTGTAGTGCGGCCGGGACAGACCGAACCCTCCCATGCGGGGCACTGTCGCCTCCTCCCCTGCCCCCGTTTTCCCTGGGGCGGCCCATTCCCTCCTTGCAGCGCCCCTCCCCCCGAGCCCAGCGGCCGGTGAGTGCCGTACCTGCATGAGTACTGCTCCAACGGTGGATCTCCCCACGCCAAACTGGTTCCCGACGGATCAGTAGCTGTCCGGCGTGGAGAGCTTCCAGAGGGCGATGGCCACACGCTTCTGGAGGGGGATGGCGAGCCTCATGTGAGTGTCCCGTCACCGCAGAGCAGGGGCGAGCTACTCGCAGAGCTCCAGGAAGGTGTCCTTCTTCATCCTGAAGTTCTGGGTCCACTGTCTGTCTCCCCAGCGCTCCAGGACGATACGGTCTCACCAGTCGCTGCTGGTGTCCAGACGCCAGATGCGGCGGGGCACGCTGGCATCTGGGCGCTGCTGCGGCTCCTCCATGGCCCCTAGGGAGGCCAGGTGGAGAGGCAGGGGGCTGACGTGCACCAGGTGGTGCCAGGCAGCCTCCAGCCATTGCTGGCAGGCTTGCAGCAGCAAGTCCAAAAACTGCACCAGAATGCCCAGGGCGAGCTCTGGCTCCATGGTGCCAACTGCGGCGGCGTCCCCAATGGGAACCACCGACACAGGCAGGCACAGAGGAAAACGCTTTGCTGTCCCTCGGCGAGGTAGGCAAGCAAGCGGAGAAGCTGAGAACCGGCTGTCCAGGGGGGTCCCTTGAAGCATGAGCCTCAGATAGCCTCAGAGAGCAGCCACACAAAGCAACTACTGACCTGATGCCCTGCCGGAACCGGTTTCAGCTGCCCTTAAATGCGACCCAGCGTCCAATCAGTGTGGACGCGCTAGTTCGAATTAGCAAAACGCTAATTCGAATTAGTTTTTGAGTCTAGATGTGTTAGTTCGAATTTGCTTAGTTCGAATTAACTAATTCGAACTAAGTTAGTTCGAATTAGTGCTGTAGTGTAGACATACCCATAGAGATCTGGGGCAAGGAGTCTAATCGCAGGATCTCAGCACAAGGCACAGGAATGCCAATGTGTACAGCCGGATGGCCGCCAGCCTGGTCCACAGCTGTGTCCTGGATCAGGTTAGAATGAAAATAAAAGAACTGTTCCAGGCCTACAACAAGGTCAGGGAACAAAGTTCCTGATCTGGACCAGCACCCCAGGCCTGCCGCTTTTACCAGCAGCTAGATGGCATCCTGGGAGGGGGATCGGTCCCTTCCTCCCTCGCCATGGACTCCACCTCGGACATGCCTGTCCTCAGTCTCCAGGAGGGCAGGGCCATAGACCAGGACGATGAGGATGGCAAGGAGGAGGAGGAGCAGGACAGTTTGGACATGATACCTGCCAGCCTGGAAGTGGTCATCACCCTGGAGCTGGCCCCCCACTCCCAGGATGTCTCCGAGGGCTTGGATGAGGCTGGGAAAGGCACGTCAGTTGAGTTCTCTACCTTTCCCTATCTACATGTGGGGCAGGCAGCGGGCTGCAAGGTGCTGCACACTCCTCGCTCAGCTGTCTTAGCCTGGGGATTGCAACAGCCTATGCATATGGGTGCACATGGACAACCAGTCCAGAGCACAAACCCCATGAGGCTGCCACACCGGACCCCATTGCTCCTTCTCACATGGTTCCTGGACAGGTCTGCCTTACTCTGGTCTCTGTGATGGGACACCTTCCCACCACAAAGGAGGCTGGGCTTATGGAAACATATAGCAGTGCTCCTCCTCCTTGCCATCCTCATCACCCTGGTTCACGGCCCTGCCCTCGGTGTTGGCTCAGATATTAGGGTTAGGCATCATGCACAATGTCTTTTGGGATGACTTCCCTTCTCGCTTTTCTTCACAGCTGGGCCAGCTGCAAGTGGGGCACTGCCAACACCTCTCGCACCATCCTCCCGACCCTGCAAGACCCACAGGCACCAGCGACCCCATGACAACCTGGAGCGGGAATATCTGCAGTGCCTCTGTTCCTTGAACAGGAACTTCAAGGAGAGCCACCAGGAACACCGTGCTGACTGGAAGCTGTGGCACACCGTCTGGGAGCAGCTGTCCTGGCAGCACAAGACGATATGCGCAGCACACACCAACACCGTCGAGTGCCTGCTCACTACCATTGAGCAGTCCTGAAGCTGTCTTCCAGTACCTATTCCCCCCCCCCCAAGTCCCTCCCGCACCAGTTCCCTCCCAACTCCCTCCTGCACCCATTCCTGCCCCTGTCCCTGCCCCTCCCCCAATTTCTGCTACCCCCTCCCCCCCCCCGGGGTCGCTGGGGGCCACGCACATGAGGCGGTGGGACCTCTCGGGCAGCCAAGGCATCTCCACACACCTGAGGCAGGTGCTAGTCCCAGCCCCATCTCTGAGCCCCTCCTCCCCCTCCCAGGTTTTTTCACCAGTCCCTCCCCAGTTATATATTTCCCAAATAAATTTAACAGAGTTTATTGTTTCAAACAAAAAGTCTATTTTATTTGAACTGCAGGGAAAAGGAGGGGGAGAAAGTGGGAAGCGAGGGCAGAGTAAGGAAGGTGTGTGGGAGGAAAGGCATACAGGCGCTATGCAGAGGCCTCTTGTGGGGAGGCCTGGGGGAAACTATCACAGCTGGCCTTGGCTGAAATGCTTCCTCAGGGCCTTCCTGATGAGCACATTCCCTTGATGGGCTTGCTGGATGGCAGTGGTGCATGGCTGCTCAAAAGCCCTTGTGAGCTGTCTCCTCTTTGTTCTCACAAAGGTTGCAGAGCACACAGTAGGCAACCACCACCTGGGGGATGTTTTGGTCACCAAGGTCTGGGCAGTTGAGGAGACACCAGAATCTCCCCTTGAGATGACCTAAGGCGCCCTACACCATAATGAGGGACCTGCTGAGCCTGACGCTGAACCATTCCTTGGTGGGGTCCTGTGCAGGACTTCATTAGCCAGGGGAGAAAGGAGTAGGCTGCATCGTCCACGATGTAGATAGGCATGTTTACCTCCCTGACACTGATGGTGCAGTCAGGGAAAAAAGTGCTGGCATGCATCTTCTGGAACAAAAGGAAGTTCATAAAGACACAGGCATTATGCACCTTCCCCAACCACCGGATGTTCATGTCAGTAAGCCAGCCCCGGTGGTTCAGGAGTGCCTGCAGCACCATTTAAAAGTACCCCTTCCTATTGATGTAATCAAAGGCACAGTGGTTGGGGGGGCCTGGATGGGGATGTGGGTGCCATCAATCCCCCACACATACAGTTGGGGGAGCCCAGGGTGGCAAAGCCAATGACAATGGGGTTCATGTCACCCAGGGTGACGACCCTGTGCAGCAGGATGGCATTGATGGCCCTCACCATGAATAGAATGAAAGAATCATAGAATCACAGGTTTGTCAGAGGCCTTGGGACTTCCCCAAGCCCAAGCCCAAGCCCGTTCCCACACCAGGCCCAACCCTAACTACCCCATCCCTGGCAGGGCTTTGTGAAGGCAGGACTGAAAAACCTCCAAGGACGGAGATTCCACCACATCCCTTCCCTAGGGAACCCATTCCACTAGTTCACCACCCTCCTAGGACAATAGCAAGAGAATCAAACCTGCATAAGCACATCCCTGATGGTCTATTTCCCCATGCCAAACTGGTTCCTGACAGAGCAGTTGCTGTCCAGTGTGGCAAGCTTCCAAATTGCAATGGCAACAGCTGACCCCGTGCTCCTAGTGGCATGCAGCATAGCATGGAACCCGGGGTCAGCGGGGGACTGTGACTTTCATGGCTTTGAAAGGCACAAGAATCCCCAGCAGGACTTCCCGTTGGCCCTGGGCTGTACACGGAGTTCCGCAAACCTCCTTTAAAATGTACAAGAGCCCCTGCTAGTCGACTAGTCAATTAACCACATTATAACATCCTTAGTGTAGACATGCCCTAAAGTGCCACAGGACTACTTGTTTTTAAAGTTGCAGACTAACACAGCTACCCTTCAAAGATTTTTTTCATATTTTGGAGAGGTGATAGTGCCAGACCACATACTTTCTGTGACTGAACTGGCAAAAGCATACAAGTAATTTAAAATTGAGACTAAAATTAAAGTTTATATGATTCTTACATTATATATGTTCAATTTAACATTATTTTGTCAGAAACGTCAACATACTGAACATGTTAGTGTCAGTGGGCAGGAGTTGCAGATAACAGTTTTTTGCTACAGATTTCAGGTCTAGGGATTTTACGTGAAAACGTATCTTGTGGCAGGAACTACTAGGCTGGGGCTTGATTCTGTACAAAACTGCTACTGAGTACTTGGAACTACTTGTGGTAGTGATTGTGTTTGCAGGAGAGGGAATTTAGATTTTCTGTTACAAATCCATAGCGAATCAAGGGAAATAGTGACAAGCAGAGGTGATAAAATAGTATTTTGAACTAAGTGGATCATGAAATTTCCAGAGACAGAGAGTGAGAAAGACTGAATAAATTATTCATGGGTTACCCCTCTTCAATAATATAAAGGCATCCCTGACACCCTGCCATTATTATGTAAAGGTTGCTATGGCAAATATCTTCTTGCATTTAAGTCCAGTAAATAATAAAGACTTTTCTCTGGGCAGATTTAACTTAAGCAACAGTCTTCCCTGATAGTACTTCAGTTCTTTTTTTTCCTCTGGAATCTGATAAAAGCACAATTGTCTGATTGTAAAGTACTTAACACCCCATTTTTGATCAGACTTCTGTGGTTGTATAAAGGGAAGGGTTTGATGGGACATTTGAGAAAAATGTATAACTTACTTAGAAACAGTTTCTTCTCACTATAAAATGTATGTATTTTTATGAAACAAGTCTTTGTGGTTAGTATTTCAAAACAATGCCATAAATCCATTTATAGGTGGAAGCAATGCTGTAAATGACATATCACTGCTATAAATCCATTCATAGGCATATGGCAGTAAAAACCAAATTTTAAATAAACACTATCTTGGTCTCAGCAATGGTCCTGGTCCTGAGCAATACATCTTCAACTCTCCTGCACTTTGCAGAAATGGGTTCCTCCTTGTATCTGCTGCCTATAAAACTTAACAATGAAAAAGAAGAAACAGAGACCCAGAATGAAGGGGTAGCAGAAGGCTTCAAAAAGCACCTGAGACTTCTATAACTACCTTACAGCCCCATTTCACCTTCAGTGTGTACCAGTAACAAGAGATGAGCAAATTCTGGATTTTTTGGCTTGTTAGCAATTCAAAATAACAATAATAATAAAAACAGTTCATTTTGGACACAATTAAAAACAACTTTTCCAGAGTGTTCAGCAAATCAAAAATTCAAACAAAATGTTTAGGTTCAATTTTGATTTTGACCACTTTAAAACATTTTAATTTGTTTTATATAAAATTAAAGGACATTTTAATAAAAAGTTGATTCGAACAAAAAATGAAAATGATTCATTTAAAAAATGTTGAAGCAAAACATTTTGATTTTTTTCAGATTTTTTTTTAAATTTAATTTTCTTCTTCCTCAGCCCCCAGAAAAATCATGTAACAGGTCCTCAAAGAATCCATTTGTGAAACACTTGGAGGAGTGGAAGGTGATCAGGAAACATTCAACATGGATTCACCAAGGCCTGGTCTACATTAAAGGGAAAAGTCAATTTAAGATACACAATTCCAGCTATATTAATTACGTAGCTGGAGTCAGCATATCTTAAATCGTGTTTTCGGGCCATCCACACAGCAGGAGGTTGATGATAGCAAACACTCCTGTTGACTTCCCTTACTCCTTGTAAGGAGCAGGACTACCAGTGCTCACGGAAGTGCCCTCTCAGATTGAATTGGCATGTCTTCACTAGACCCACTAATCTGAACGCTAGAAGATTGACCTCCAGAGGGTTGATCTTTTCTGTAGTGTAGACAAGCCCCAAAGGCAAGTCATGCTTACCAAACTTATTGCCTCCTATAAAGAGATAACTGGGTCTGTAGCATCCATGATATACCTTGATTTTAGCAAAGCTTTTGATAAGATCTCCCACAGTATTCTTGTCAGCAAATTAAAGAAGTATAGATTGGATGAATGGACTATAAAATGGGTAGAAAGCTGGCTAGATCATCGGGCTCAGTGGGTAGTGATTGACAGCTAGATGTCTAATTGGCAGCGGATAAGTTTAGTGCCCCACGGGTCAATCCTGGGGCCAATTTTGTTCAATATCTTCATTAATAATCTGGATGAGAGGATGGCTTGCACCCTTAGCTAGTTCATGGATGACACTAATCTGGAAGGCAAGATAGATGTGCTGGAGGGTAGGGATAGGGTCCAGAGTGACCTAGACAAATTGGAGGATTGGGCTAAAATAAATCTGATGAGGTTCAAAAAGGACAAATGCAGAATCCTGCACTTAGGATGGAAGAATCCCAAGCACTGTTACAGGCTGAGGACTGACTGGCTAAGCAGCAGGTCTGCAGAAAAGGATATGGGGATTATAGTGGATGAAAAGCTGGATATGAATCAACAGTGTGCCCTTGTTGCCAAGAAGGCTAATGACATATTGGGCTGCATTAGTAAGTAGGAGCATTGCCAGCACATTGAGGAAAGTGATTATTTCCTTCTATTCCGCACTAGTGAGGCTGCATTTGGAGAATTGTGTCCAGTTTTGGGCCCCTTACTACAGAAAGCATGTGGACAAAAAGAAAGGGTTCAGCAGAGGGCAATGAAAATTACTAGGGGTTGGGGTGCATGACTTATGAGGAGAAGGAACTGGGCTTATTCAGTCTGCAGAATAGAAGAGTGAGGGGAGATGTGATAGTAATCTTCAGCTACCTGAAAGGGAGTTCCCAAGAGGATGGAGCCAGGCTATTCCCAGTAGTGGCAGACCACAGAACAAGGAGCAATGATCTCAAGTTGCAGGGGGGAGGTCTAGGTTGGATATTAGGAAAAACTGTTTCACTAAGAATATGATGAGACACTGGAATGAGTTTCCTAGGAAGGAAATGGAATCTCTATCCTTAGAGGTTTTTAAGGCCAGGCTTCACAAAGCCCTGGCTGGGATGATCTAATTGGGGTTGGTCCTGCTTTGAGGAGAGGGACTTGATGACTTTCTGAAGTCTCTTCCAAACCTATTCTTCCGTGATTTTATGATCATCCCAGAGCACTAATATATTTGAAGTCTCTTGGGCAATTATAAAATCCATCAGCACAACTGAGATAAGTTACAAGCTCCTCTATCTAGCATAGTGTGCAGAGGGATTGTTGCTTTTCCTGAGCACAGAGGTATTTACAAGTTTTATTTGCATAACTCATTATAATGAGACATTCTGATCTTTATACTGTGTACTCACTTGTCTACTAAGTTGTAGAATTTGGCCCTTACGGAATTCAGGCCTTCTGTAAGTCAATCCAGTAAAAGAGATAGAGACTTCAAAAAAGCTACATTGTTTGAAATCTATTGTCTATTTAGCCAAAATAATGTGGATTTTCAATGATTGTTTCAAAATTCTAAAGAAATTTTGTAGCAATTTTTATGATGTACCATTGATACTATTGTAAATTTTCATTTTACTCTTTTAGTTTACCAACTATAGCCAAGCTAGAGCATTTAAGTATAACATCCATATTGCTATGGTAACAGTGTGAATGAAAGAGGAGTGGCCCTCCAGTGCTATACTGCCTTGAGTTTTTTAATTACAAAAATTCTGTTTTGACTGTCTATATTTTTTCTCCAATAAATGCATTTTAAAAAAATCAAAGCACTGTTATCCTAAAGCTGCATTTCGATCCTCTTTTATTTTTTTTATTGTACTTGATCAAACACTGCATAAGCCAAAGAGCTAGTATTTTATTCCTTGTACAATAATTTTAGGGGAGGAACCCATTAAAAAAGGAATTTATGTCAAAGTGAAAATATGAGATAAAGTTATTTAGCATCTGTTAGACGCTAGTTTGTGTACTATGCTTTCATGTACACACAGTCTAATGTTTTTTAAAAAGTGCACCTGATATTTACCCTTAAGAAACAAGGCTGAGACATGTTGTACAAGCTGTTGAGAGATCCATGTATGAACATACATAAGCCAAGAAATACTTTGCTCCAGTTTCTATTTTGGCTGTGACATATCTTTGGATTGATTGGACACCAATTATCAGCCTTTAATGTTAGTGTATACCAACTACAAATCTAGAGAACAAAATGTAATAGAAACTATAGTCTTCTAAATTTTATCAGTATTTGAAAAAAACTGAATCAAAGCGACACGCCATTTTAACTCTCGGGCGATTAACTACTGGGAAGGGAAGTGGTGGATTTTCCATCTCCTGAAGTCCTCAAATCAAGATTGCATATCTGTCTGGAAGACATGCTTTAGAAAAACACAAGTTATTGGACTCAAAACAAGGGTAGTAGATAAAATTTAATGGTCAGTGGCATATAGGAACTCAAACTAGATGGTCTAATAGACCTATGTAGCCTAAAACCTACTAAATGTAGCTGGTTTTTTTTAATTCTCCACATAGATAATAGTGATAGATGTGAAGAGCTTAATGTATTTATCATAACAAGAAAATATTAAGGAATGACTTGATTACAGTTGATATGTATATTTGGGAAACAAATATTAAATAATGGGCTCTTCAATCTAGCCCAAAAAGGTCCAACAGCTGAAGCTAGTCAAACCCAGACTAGAAAAAAGACATACTTTTAACTGTGAGTTAAAAGGGTCATAGAGGATTCTCCATTCCTGGTAATTTTAAAATCAAGATTGATCTTTTCCTTAAAAAAAATGTTCTAGGAATTATTTTGGGGAAATTCTATGGTCTGTGACATATATGAAGTCAGAACAGATGATCACAATGATTCCTTCTGACCTTAAAACTTATGAATCTAAGGAGTTCCATGCCAAAATCTGCCACTTTTATTAGCAAGACCAAAGAGATCAGTTGAGGAACTTGAAAAGTTCAACACAAAATTATAGTCAAATAAGAAATTCATCACATCCCTGATTTCTATACATAAATTTAATATGCAGGCTATTGGTGACTGCCTGAAAGCCAGCTTTTCCTCTCAGAGAGTTTGATTCTGATCTAGAGGATAGCTAGGTTGTGTGGGTCTCTGAGGCTATGTCTACATTGCAAAAGTATTTTGGAATATTTCAAAATATAATGGGCTCACTATTCTGACATCCCTATGCGTAAGGGACATTTCAGAATAGCAGGTTATTTTGAAATCTGGCACTGTGTAGACAATAACAAAATAAGCTATTTTGAAATAAGATCAAAATAAAATACACAATTTGCTACCTCAATTTGTGTATCTTATTACACGGTACAGTGTAGATGCACCCTGATAAAGGAACAGCTGAAGAGTTAGAGAGTAGATCTTCCAACTTATGCTTAGACAGAATACAGCTGGTAATTCTGAACTCTGCTCATTTTGATTCTGAGTCATAAGAGACTAAAATAAGTTAAATACACACACACATACATACATACATACATATGTGAACACACATCCACACAACTGGTGGGGGGAATTTTTTCCATCTGACCAAAATAGCAGTGGAGCTCTTCCTATTTTTGACCTTTGCCTTCCAAAAACACATTATGTAGCTGAATATTTAATTAAATTGTTAACTGAGATTGTGTGTGCGTGTGTACATGTAACACTGACAGGTGGAAAGAAACCTCTGACCTTTGGTGCTTAGTTAATGAACCACTACAGCACCAGCTAAAGCCACCTGGATCTCAACTAAGGCAGTAGAGCAAACTCATTTTTTTCTCTCTGTAAGTGGTCTAAGTACCACTACATGGAACTGTATACCACACCCAGCAGATGTGTTGACTACACACTCATTCCCCTTTTTAATGATTATAATAATACATTTTCTTGATGGTTCCAAAATATACTTATTAATAAATACTGTTTTATACAACACTCCTGAAAAACTGTCCAGACAGAATTAGGATTGATCCTGCTGGTTTCAATTGGGCTACTTCTACCTTGGCCAGTATGCTACCCATTGTAGGATCAGGACCCAGACTGTGGTTTTTGTCCACTAAATGCAACTACTATTTCTTATCCATAAAGAAAATTGCATGGCACAGATAGCCTCTTAATGTTGTAACCACTAGATTGCCACCATAGGTCAAGAGTCCTCAAATCAAGAGTGCATGCCTTTCTAAGTAATACCATCTTTTCAACCAGAAATTATTCGGTTATGGCTTCTGTTATTCAGGAGTTCAGAACAGATAATTTATAGCAGTCCCTTCTGCTTGTAGCCCATAGAGCTAGCTTTAGAATTTTACTTTACTGAGCAGGAATGCAAGTGTAATACTGACAGGCAGAACCAAACCTGGGACCTCTGGAACTTAGTGCATGAGCCTCTACTGCTTGAGATAAAAGTCAGCTGACTCTTGGCTAAGGCTGTAGAGCAAACTCTGGGCACATCTTTACTTGCTGCACCAGAGATCGCTCTTCTAGCATTCAATTTAGTGGGTCTAGTTTAAGACCCATAAATCGACTGCTGAGAGCAGCTCCGTCTGGTGTCTGTACTCTTCGCATTGTGAAGAGTAAGTGAAGCCAATGGGAGTGTTTGCTACTGTCAGCCCCCCACTCTGAGGACTGTGCCATGCTAGGCATAGCTAGAGCTGCGTTCCTTAAACCAATCTTCCACGTCTAGTGTAGACTTGGGTTCATTCTCTCTCTGTTTAAGTGATCTAAGTGCCAGTACAAGGGACAGTATATCACACCCAGAAGGTGTGTGGGTTACACAAGAACCTACAGGCCTGTAGACTATAAGCAATTAACTTAATCAGTTAGCATAAAGCTTTGAGGCCTATGAACTTTGACACAAATAAGTGTCCCAAAAATCTCCCTGAGTTTTGGGGAACTGGAAATAGTGTGTTTAAGCAGGGTGTCTGTAAAAAAATGTCAGACAAATGCAGGAACACTAAACTGATACTAGGCTGCGGGCATTCTAGGACCTTGGTGTCCAACGCACTAGCCAAATGAGGTTATTTGGCTGGGTGAGTGTGACTAGTCAGCTTGAACAATAAAAACTCAAAATTTGTTGCATTCAAAAAAATGTTTTAAATCAAAAAACAAAAATTTTCAGAGAATACAAAAAAAGTTCAGAAGATCTTTCTGAGTTCTCAAACTACTTTCCATTAATTTGACCCATCTGCTGGATGGAGACTTCTGCCAGTTCGTGGAACAGCTTAAATATGCCACTTAGATCAGAAATCATCATGCATCATTGTAAGCTGTGGCTGGTATTTCTGGGTACTAGTTTTCTACTGATATTTATTGTCAAAGTCTTTCTGAAAGTACTTCTGAGTTCTCTGTGTGAAATTATTTCTTGTACAAAGCAGTGTCTGAAAAGATTACAACTGATGGAGCACCATTTATGATGGGAAAAATTCTGGATTTGTTTCTCTTCTGAAAGAGCACCTGCAATCTAATAAAATGAACAGCAAATTGCTTTCCTGCCACTGTATTTTGCATCAAGAAAATCTGTGTGATCAGATGTCTACAACAGATACTCTGAAAGACTTGATGGATACTGTGATCAAACTCATGAATTTCATTCAGAGCAGTGCTCTGAACCATCACCAATTTATGGAATTTTTGAAAGAAATCGAATCTGAGCATTCTGAAATCATCTATTTTGTCAGTGTGTGATGACTGAGTTGTGGGAAGGTGCTTGAGCAATTCCTTACACTGCTTACTCCAATCAGAGACTTTTTTGTTGAGAAAGGAAAGCTGGTCAGTTTTTCTGCATTGAAGATAAGCAGTGGCAATTTAATTTGTGGTTTCTGACTGATATCACCTATCATTTAATGAACTCAATCTGAAACTTCAGGGAAAGGGGAAGCTGATTTGTGATATGGCCCAACACATTTGGGAGTTCACTTCTAAACTACAGCTATTCATCATTCAAATAAAGGCAGGAGAATTCACTGATTCCCAAATTTGCAGAAAATTGCTGGATATAGTGAATTTGAGTGTGATGACCTTGAATGTCACAGCATTATGTGAGATGGCCTGAAAACATGGCAATGAAAATCAGCCAGCGTTTTGCAGATTTTGAAAGCTTCATGTTGGCATTTCAATTCATGAAAAACCTATTTCAGTTCAACATTGCTAATTCTCAATATCTTGTCAATTTGCTTAGCTTGGACAAAGGTTTGTTTGAAGAAAATATGCTCACAATTCAAAGTCAGCTTGATCAGTCAAAAAAATGAAGAAGTTACTCACCCTGTGCAGTAACGACGGTTCTTCGAGATGCGTGTCCCATGGGTGCTCCACTGTAGGTGTCGGGCTTGTCCCGGCACCGCAGATCGGACAACTTTTCCAGCCGTAGTCTGCTGGACCGTGCATGCACGAAGCACGGCTCATGCCTTTTCGCGCCGTTTGTGTGTGCGCGGTCCAGCTCCCACCAGTTCCTCCTGATCCTCTTGGTCTGAAAAATATAAATGAGAGTTCCAAAGAGGGGAGGAGGGTGGGTCGTGGAGCACCCACGGGACACGCATCTCGAAGAACCATCGAGATGCAGGGTGAGTAACTTCTTCTTCTTCTTCGAGCAGTGTCCCGTGGGTGCTCCATTGTAGGTGAATTTGCAGCAGTAGCCCCTGAAAAGGAGGAGAGTTCGGAGCTATCGTGCTGCGGCCGTGGACAGCACCACTGTCGCCACTGCCCCATCTGGTAGGTGAAGGTTGTGGATGGCATAGTGTCTGGCGAAGGTGAAGTTTGAAAACCATGTAGCAGCCCTGCAAATGTCTTTTAGCGGTACACCTTTCAAGAATGCAGTTGATGCGGTGATTGCACGCGTTGAATGGGCTCTCAGTTTTTGTAATAGTGGTCTATTATATAGCGCACAGCATTCCTTTATGCAGTTCACTATGATCGATGAAATGCGCTGTGGTGACAACGGGTGGCCCATAGAACGCTCGGCTGTAGACACTAAAAGTGTATTTGTCTTTCGGAGGGATCTAGTCCTTTCTATGTAAAAGGCCAAGGCACGTCTGATGTCAAGGGTGTGTAGACGTGCTTGTTCTGCCGAGGTATGGGGTTTAGGGAAGAAAGTGGGAAGTACTATCGGCTCGTTAATGTGGAACCACGAGTTCACTTTTGGGAGGAAAGTGGGTTGAGGGCGTAAGATGACTCCCTGATCGGTGAACACTGTGTATGGAGGTATAGCCGATAAGGCAGCCAATTCACCAACTCTTCTCGCAGGGGTTATAGCAATTAGAAAGGTAACTTTCATCGTAAGGAAGCGCAAATCACACGTGGCTAGTGACTCAAAGGGCTTGTGCGTTAGGGCATTAAGAACTAGCTCTAGATCCCATGGTTGCACTGGTTGTGTGCAATGTGGAAAAAGATTAGTCATGCCCTTCATGAAGCGCCTCGTCTTTGGGTGAGAGAAAACGGAATATCCCTCCACTGAGTGGCAGAAAGCAGTGATTGCGGCAATGTGTACTTTAATGGAAGCACAAGTGAGAGAAGAGTGTTTGAGGTGCACAAGGGAATCCAGAATCTGAGGGATGGGAGCAGAGTAAGGATCCAAACATGCCATCGAGCACCATGCAGAAAACCGTGCCCATTTGTGAAGGTAAGTGGATCTTGTGGATAATTTCCTGCTGTGCAGAAGGATGTGTTTGACTGCTTGTGAGCAAATCATCTCTGTTTGTTGGAACCAACTAGGAACCAGGCTGTCAATGCCAGAAGATCGATCTGAGGATGGAACAAGCACTGGTTGTTCTGGGAAAGAAGGTCGTGTCTCCTGGGCAAAGGATACGGACGATGCGCCAACATTCGGTGAAGGTAAGGAAGCCACGTTTGTCTTGGCCAGAAGGGAGCTATCAAGATTACAGTGGCTCTCTGTCCATGAGTATCTTTTCTCGCACTTTGGGAATTAGAGGTGTGGGAGGGAACGCATATAATAGATGATGGCTCCAAGTGCATAGGAAAGCATCTCCCTTGGAACCCTGCCTGATCCCCATTCTTGAGCAGTATTGGGGACATTTGGCGTTCGTGCGTGTCGCAAACAAGTCCACTACTGGAAAGCCCCAGGAATGGAATATGGTTGCAAGCACGTCCGGGTGGAGCTCCCACTCGTGCTTCATGGAAAAATGCCTGCTCAGCGCATCGGCCATAGTGTTCTGTTGACCGGGTAAGTATTCTGCAATGAGGGAGATTTTGTGGTGGATGCACCAGCTCCACAAACTCATCACCTCGGCACAAAGTGACCGGGATTGGGCTCCGCCCTGCCTGTTTATATAATATACGGTTGTCATGTTGTCGGTAAGAATTCAAATGGCTTGACCGTGAATCTTTGGAAGGAAGTGTCGACAGGCATTGTGCACTGCCCGCAATTTTAGGAAATTGATATGCATCAGCGACTCCACAGGGGACCAAAGCCCCTGAGCCTGGCTGTGTTCCAGGTGCGCACCCCACCCTAGCAGCGATGCATCAGTGGTTAGTTGTATTGTCGGTTGTTGGCGATGAAAGGGGACACCCGACATCAGATTTTTGGGGACAGTCCACCAAGCTAGAGAGTCTCTGACATGAGGGGGAATTGACACCCCTCTGTGGACATCTCGAGCATTTGGAGTGTAAACAGTAGCAATCCAATGCTGGAGACAATGAAAGTGTAGTCTCGCATGTTCGACAACGTGCATTGTGGCCGCCATGTGTCCCATAAGCTGAAGACATTGAAGTATAGACAGTTTGGGACTGGTGGTAATGGCTTGTATGAGGTCTTGCATTGCTTGAAATCTGGTCATTGGTAAGAAAGCACGTGTCCTGGTCGACTCGAAATGCGACCCTATGAACTGTATGGATTGGTGAGGCATCATGGCCAATTTCGGGATGTTGAGGATCAAGCCCAAGGCTTCGAAAACTGTTCTTGTGAGGTGCATCGCGTGCAGCGTCTCTGCGGCTGAAGGAGCTCTGATTAAACAGTCGTCTAGGGTAAGGGAATTATGCCAAGACGACGTAGGTAAGCTGTAACTACTGCCAGAGTCTTGGAGAAAACCCTGGGAGCCGATGAGAGACCGAAGGGCAAGACCCTGTATTGGAAATGGTCTGCGCCTAATTGGAACTGTAGAAATCATCTGTGGGCCGGGTGTATCGCCACATGGAAATAGGCATCCTGTAGAACAAGGGATGTGAACCAATCTCCGCTGTGAAGAGCTGGAATGATGGTGGCTAGGATAACCATTCTGAAGCGGTACTTCCGTAGATACCGATTTAGTCCTCTGAGGTCAAGAATCGGCCTCCACCCTCCTGATTTCTTCTCCATCAGAAAATATCAGGAATAAAACCCCCTGCCCCTGAACTTGTTTGGGACTGCCTCTATTGCTCCAATAGCAAGGAGGCGATTGACCTCTTGCTGTAACAGAGGCCTGTGAGATGGGTCCCTGAAAAGGGGCGGGGTGGGGGGTGGGAGGGGGTAGAGCGATGAATGGAATGGTATGTCCTAGCATAATCGTTTGCAGCACCCATCTGTCGGTGGTGATGTGAGACCATCGATGTTAGAAGGGTCTCAGGTGATGATGGAACAATGCCTGCACAGGATTGGGATGGTTGCTGAGCGGAATGGTGCACAGTCCCTCGACGGGAGCATTAAACTTGCTGTTTGGTAGTTAGACGGCCAGATGGTTTTGGTTGAGGTCTCCGTCTCTATTGGCGTTGCCGGTTGCATTGTTGATCCTGCTGTCTGTATTGGGATGGCTGAAAGGTAAACGGTCTTTGCTTCTGATAGGGAGTATACCTCTTACGACGGAAAGGAGGTGTATACATCCCTAGGGTCTTGAGTGTGGTTCTTGAGTCTTTACCGGAATGAAGAACCTGATCAGTTTTGTCAGAGAAAAGATTCTGCCTATCGAAGGGTAGATCCTGGATTTTGGAAAGGAGGTCTTCAGGAACTGCCGTGGGTGCAGCAACGATGCCCTGCGCATGACCACGGATATGCGCTGCAGTGTCCGCTGCGTCCAAAGCTATGTGGAGAGCTGTTCTGGAAGCTGCATAGCCTTCTTGGACTACCGCTTTAAGGACCTCCCTCTTGCTCTCGGGTAGATGTTCCAGCAGAGGCACTAGCTTCAAGTAGTTGTCAAAGCTATGGTTAGCTAATAATGCTGAATAGTTTGCCATATGGAGCGTAAGAGTAGCAGACGAGTAAATCTTTCACCCAAAGAGGTCTAACTGCTTCATGTCTTTGTCCGGCACGTTAGGTCTTTGTTGCGAGCCCTTTGTTCTTTGTTGATAAGATCCCTTATCCCTCTATGAAATAAAGCCTTTTCCGAAAGATCCCTTATCCCTCTATGAAATAAGGGATAAGGGATCTTTCGGAAAAGGCTTTATTTTCCGCAAGATCAGCATCTAGACTGGCGCTTTTTTCCGGAAAAGCTCCATGCAGAAAAAAAGCGGCAGCCATTTTTATGCTAATGAAGGGGGGAGATTTAAATCCCTGCTTCATTAGCAATTGCGATACATCTAATTTACATCCCTTTTACGAAAAAGGGATGTAGTCTAGACGTAGCCCTTGTGACTCAGATGGTTGAGAAGGCGGGATACCTGACGGAGTTTGTGGTCTGGTTGCTGGTGGTAAGGACTGATGTTCCCTGATGGATGATATTTGAGACCGATGCGGATAATCGGATATTGATGTATGCCGGGTAGATGAATGAGAATAGTGCCTATAGTAACGGTGATACTGGGGCGACCTATCCTAGTAACGGGAGCGGTGCGGTGATCTGCTATAATAATGGCATCTATGGGAATCTTAGTATCCAGAGAGACCCGAGCCTGATGGAGACCTGGGAGATCGGGATCATCCCCTGGATCGCAGAGGTGGAGGAGGTGACCAGTGGTAACGTCGCCTTGGTGAGATGTGTGGAGAGCGATAGACTCTTCATGAATGCCTCATGGATTGAGCCGAATGCGCCGATGAAGGAGAAGGTGGTTCCGGCGAGAATTGGCTACTATCCGGGGTAGGAGATGGTGTAATGATTCTCCGAGATCTTCGACGTGTGGCTGCAGTAGTTTGCTCTGGTGAAGAAGTGATTGGGGTAGAGGGTCCTGTAGACTTTTCAAATTCCACCCTCGGTGCCGGGCGTGGTGCCGCGTCGTGAGGGACTGGTGAACGTTGTGAAGGAAAATCCTCCAGAGCCAGCATGCGCTCCTGTACCGAAGTTTCGCTCGGTGCTGGGAGTCACTCAGTGCCAACGAGTGATACGGTGCCTAGGAATCTGCCGGTGCTGGGGCGCACGCCGGTGCCGGCGGTTTGGTCGGTGCCGAGGCAGCGATCGGTGCGGCGAGGGCCGTCGGTGCCGAGATTTCCTCTGGTGCCGCACTCGGAGACGGTGCGGAGACCGCTCTCGGTGCCGTGTGCAGCATTGGTACCGGGGAAGGCTTCGGTGCCGATGGTATTTTAGGCACCGAATGAGGAAGAGTCGAGGGATGCGGAGCTGAAGTGCTGCAACTTTGCTTTGCCTTAGGCTGGCCACGCATAGCTAGTGAGCCAGAGTTGCCCGGTTTGTCCCCCACGCTAACATGCGTTGGGGGAAGAGAGCGAGAAGGCGATGGTCTTTTCTTCGCCTTCTTCGGAGACAGCTTGGCCAAGGGGTCCGCTGACAATACAGTAGCGGCAGTATCTTGTGGCTGTAATGCCCTATCAAAGAGGAGCATTTTAAGCCTCATGTCCCTATCCCTCCTTGCTCTCGCGGTAAGTTTGGAGCAGTGAGGACACTTCTGAGGTATGTGTCCCTCACCGAGGCACCTGATACAGAGAGCGTGGCTGTCGGAGGCGGACATGAGCCGCACTTTTTAAAACCAGGCGAACCCGGCATGGTCGCCTCTTCCTTCTTCCTCTTTTTTTAAAAGGGTGATGAACCTGATAGTAAAACTATTTACAGGTAAAAACAACTAACTTCTAAGGAAAAAATTTTTTTTTAACTAGAATGACTACGACTATATAACTAACTAAGTAACTACTAATGAACTAAGTAAGAAACTAAATTCATCTAAAGGCTGTGAGTTCTTCCTTTCTATCATTCTGACAGGGTCTGAGGAGAAAGGATTAGTCCATGCGCCGCCGAGGACGGTCAGGAGGAACTGGCGGGAGCTGGACCGCGTGCACACAAATGGCGTGAAAAGGCATGAGCCGCGCTTTGCACATGCGCGGTCCGGCAGACTACGGCTGGAAAAGTTCTCCGATCTGCGGCGCCGGGACAAGCCTGACACCTACAGTGGAGCTCCCACGGGACACTGCTCGAAGAAGAATTGGTTTTTACAATGTGGGATGCACTTTTGCAACAGAATCAGTTTGCTATTTGGAAAACTGAAGTTGGCAAACTTTTTTCAATGTTTGGTTCAAAATGGCTTTATGAAGCATCATTTTCTGTCATGATGTACATTTAGTTGAAGTATTGGTCATGGTTACTGGATGAAAATTTGAAGGCCGAGTTGAGGTGTGCTGTCAGTGAAAAGTTTAGCACTTAATCAAAATTGTCAAGCGTCTCATTGATTGAATTTCTGTGAAATGTAATGATTTCTATTGATTAAAATCTATGTTGAAGCATTCTGTTGACATTAAAAGACAAGAAGAGAGAGTTTCACAAAATTATTTCCATTTTCAGCATAGTGTGGATAGTTTGCTATAGCAGTCACCACTACAGTGGCTACTGCCTCAGAACTGATTGGACACCACAGTTCTAAGATAAAATGTTGGCAGATGGTTAACCTTGAGTTTCTCTCGGCAATGTATTGATGTGGGGGAGGTCTAGGTTGGATATCAGGAAAAACTATTTTACTACGAGGGAATAGGTTACCTAGGGAAGTGGTGAAATCCATCCTTAGAGTTTTTTAAGTCCTGGCTTGACAAAGCCCTGGCTGGGATGATTTAGTTGGGGTTGATCCTGCTTTGGGCTCGGGGTTGGACTCAATGACCTCCTGAGGTCTCTTCTAACCCTATGACTCTATGATTCTATTATTCTGTGATGTATATGGTAATAAGCTAAAATCATTAATATACTAACCTATCATACATATAGTGGCCCAATGTCTGTGACTCTGTAATGCTGAAACGCTGGCTGTTCCCTCTGGGCGGCTCTGTTGCCTCCCTGTGCTGCATGGGGAGTGTGGACCCCAAACGGCCGTTTGTGCTGCTTGCTCCCGCGCGGTGGCCCGGCTGAGCGGCTCAGAAGTCAGTCGAGCGCCACGGCGGGAGGCAACAGCGCCGCCCAGAGGGAACAGCCAGGGGGGCCTGGACAAGTATGCAGGAAAGGGCGCTGGATTGAAAAGGAGGAAAGCAGAGCAGACACAGAGGACGTGAAGGAGACAGAGAGGAGAACGGAGGCGGAGGACAGCAAGAGTGAGAGTGAGAGAGACGCAGCAGGAGGAGGAGAAGAGAAACACAGAGTGAGAGGCAGGAGGGGGAGAAGAGAAAGAGAGAGAGACGGAGAGAGAGGCAGAAGGCGGAGGAGAGCTGAGAGAGAGAGGGCGAGGCAGTAGGAGGAGGAGAGAGAGAGAGAGAGAGAGCCAGAGCGAGCGAGCGAGCGAGAGACCGGAGGCTCAGGAGAGAAGACTGACATGGAGGAGAGACCTGAAAATCCTGTCTTATGGCGGGCTAATTGGCTAGTATGATAAAGAGTCTTCCATCAAATATGGGCAAGGGAGCTTTGGCATTTGTATGAATTTTCATGACAGTCGTTAGGCTCTATAATAGGCCAGACCATCATGTAGAGAGTGTCCTGGACCACAGGGCTTTCTCATTTTCTCTTTCCACTAGATCCTCAAGAAAGGGTGGGAGTATTCATGAGGAAGGATACAAAATATTACTTTAACTCTGTACTTTGGCCATCTGTCTGTGCAATTTTTAGCTGTTGTATCTTTAATAATTGTCCTAACAAAAGTGGTTAAAGTTTTGCTTGTACTAAGTGAGATTGTCATCATTGTGCACACTGAAGTTCCTAACCAGACACTGAACTTGATAATTTTGATTTGTTGTGTGTGTCTGATTCTGCTAATAGTATCCTACCATCCCCAGATGTTTACACTGGTAATTAATTGGAAACCAATAATAGAATCAGTGACCACTAAAGAATTAGGCAACAGCCCTGAAAAATATATATGACTCTTCTGCCAAATCAAATGGCAAATCACAGCAGTGAAACATACTGGATATGCCTCCAATTCATTAGCTGTTACTAACTTTTATAGAAAATCGCCATTACACCATTACATAAATCTGGATTTGTGTTATTATCTACATCTTGCTCTATGCTTCTCTATAAATAGAGGAACTTTTTCTAGCTATAGAAATTCTGCAATTATGACAAAGATGCTAAAGTACAGAAGTATATATGTAATGTCTAGAAATGTTAGCCATTTGCTAAAATTAACATTTTTTTTCAATTGCTCATTATCCATTTGATGACTCTGACCTATAAATAAAAAGAAAAAAACCTTTACCTTCTGGTAGCTCTCAGCACTAAATCATTTCTATAATGCTCCAACTATTTTAAAATCAATGTCATAGGACCTCTTATTCACTGAAAGCCAAATTTGTAATTAACTTCTCCCAACTGGATAATCTCAGGCCTTTGTGAAATATAACTTTACCGAGGTTCTTCAACATTACACAGTAATGGTCTGCTGGCATATTTAAAAGATGTGTCTATGGCAACATATTCCTATTACTGGGAACCTCTAACATCCCTGTTCAAATCTGAACATTTAGTCACAAAATTACCAAAAAAGTCAGTGTTTTATTTTAACATCAGAGCAAAGATTGAAACTCTTGTAAGCTGCATGTTGTGCCTACAAACTGCAGTATACGGTACAGGCATGTATAATTATCCCTTATTATGAGAACCATGAAACACTCGAGACAAAGAGAGATTGATAATAGTTTTACATTTTATTTTTCATTTCCATGGTTTTGTTCCAATAAGGAAAACCCTTTAAATCATTTTAACAGAGCTTTTGTGTACAATTTAGACATTTATTCTTATAATAGTAGAAGTATCATTGGTAGCAGCTAGAGTTGGAGACTGGGAGCCAATACTACTGGACTCTTTTCCAGAGACTCTGCTTTTTCACTTGTTTCTTACCTAAAGCAACTAACAATTTCTCTGTTACTCAGGTTACCCATATGGAAATTGGGCAGAATTATAACAACTCTTTCCAGTGGACACCACTTACATTCAATAGTCATTCCTATCGTAAGTCACAACCCAAGGTAGCTTAACTACATTATACTCCCTTATACTCTTTATCTTAACACATATCTGAGAGCTCAAAATACCAAACATATAGTATAATGCTTTTCTTGAAAACGCTATTTAGTTTTGATCACAAAAAGGACATAGAAGGAATAACAAATGTCCAGAGAAGGGGAACAAAAATCAGACATATAAATACTTACTATGGGGACCAGAGACTTTATGCCTTTCTGTGGGTAAGGGATGGTGCAGAGCTGCCACCATAATGCTTTTCAAAGGTTGATTATCAAAGAATTGAAAAACCCATAATGGGAGAAACCTGAACATAAAAAATAGAGCTCAGAAGTTCTTTACACAGATCTGGAGACTGTTCATAGGTTCTACTGTAGTGAAAGGTGTACAGGGATCATAAGAATTCACTCTCCTAATGATTTTGGTACATTGCCAAGATGTTAGCAATGCTAAATGCCACAGGAGGATGGGGGTTGCACAAATTGTCCATTAATCTGGCAAAAGGTGGCTCAGCCAAATACAGCTGCACAGTAGACACTGCATTTGTTTTGTGACAACGTGGAATAAGTGATTTAATTTGGAGTATAAGGTTTCAGTACCGCATAGACTTAAGCACATGCTTAACTTTATGTTCTGTGAGTAATCTCATAGTGAACTAGATACTAAGTGCATTGTTAAGCATGTATTTAAGTCTGTGAAGTACTGAAGTACTGTGCCTCAATATCTGCCATGCATTTCTGTGCACTTTTGTTTCAGGAAACATGACTTAACGTTTTATTGCCAAGTATGCAAAAGTTCTTAATGCAGATTATTAAATGTTTTCTCAACAAAATTAACCAGAGGTCCTAATCATTTTCCTCTCATAGTTCATTAGAATTTCATGTAGCACCTTCCCTTTAGCAATAAGCAATGCTCCTCTATGATAATGTAAAACAAAAGATGGCTTATTTAGAATAATAGCCATACTGGGTCAGACCAGTAATCCATATAGCTCAGTATCCTGTCCGATAACAGTAGCCAATGCCAGATGCTTTAGAAAGAATGAACAGAACAGGTGTCAAGTCACAGCAGTGATATCAAAAGAACAGGAAGCACACAAACAGGAAACAGAAAGGTAACAAAAGATACTCAAAAAATAAGTTGTATGTGTTTTATGTCTGCTCAAATGTGAGGCTGGAGTAGACAGAAAGGTTTCTTTATACAATAACTCTCTTGCAGCTGTGTGCAGGATTTTTCAAAAATCATAGATTCTAAGGTGAGAAGGGACCACTGTAATCATCTAGTATGACCCCCTGCATAACACAGACCATTCCACTTTAAACTACAAATAGGGCCGGCTCGAGCCATTCCTGCGCCCTGGGCAGCGGGCGCATGATGCATGCACGGCCCCACCCCCCTGGCATGCTGCACACCTTACAGCTGCAATCAGGCGTGCAGCGCCCCTTACAGCGGCCATCAGGCACCCCTCATAGGTTGGCACCCCGGGCAGCTGCCCGGCTAGCCCCCCCCTTAATCCGGCCCTGACTACAACATATCCTTTAGATGCCAAAAACATAGGGCCACCTTGACCATTAAATGGTGGAGGTATGCACAAACAAGCAATTGATTTAATGAGGACCCTCTGCAGGTATCTGTGCCCTAAAAGAGTATGAGTGGGATACAAGACTAAGATAAGCCCATTCCTCTGCAAGAACATGATCCATCACTGCTTCTGGTGCTCATTCTGCCCAGCCTAGCTATGACAATTGAGGGAAAGCATTCCATACAGAATGGACCCAAAGTGGAGGGTAAAAGGAGAGAGAGGACATATGGGGAATTTTGTGCCCTTCTGCCTCAATTTCCTACAGTAGTCTTTGATTGTCACCTGTCCCAATAATAACGTATAGCACTTTACTCGTGTTTTTCATCAGTAGATAGGCAAAGGGATTTACTAGATATTCCAAGAGGACTCCAGAATTGTGTGTGGCTTGGAGAAGAAGGCAGAACCTCAAAAATATGTTGCCTGATACAACCGCTGCAATGTATAATGGCCCCATTCATCTTTACAGAGGTTTGGTTATTGCGGGTGTGAGGTCACAATTGGGTGTTGCAGCTTTTTTAAAGACTACAAAGACAATTCTGGACAAACATTTTCTCACATAAGTGCAATGAAAAGTGTTTTCCTGCTGACCATAGTGAGTTGCTTGTGTTTTACTCTGTCTTTTTGTTTTGAATGTAGAGAGACACTATTTATAATATTCTTGGATGCCTGTCTCTGGACTAGATTGCCAACTTGAATGGTTTTTCACTTGGGCTTCCCAACTCTGCGGTTGAATACCAGAGCATTTTAGATCTCTCTTGCAGGCATCCTGAAACCTAAGTTTTGGACATCCTCTCTGTCTTCGACTCTCCTTTAACTCATCATATAAGAAGTGGGTTGTGCTTGATAATAGCTGTCAGGCTGGAGATGTATGCCCTCATTAGCATTTCTTCATTGATGATTTTATTTTGTCAGATGATGCCTAGAATGGATCTCAGGCACCACAGATGGAAGATATCGAGTCTCTTTTCTTGCCTGATATGTGACATCCATGTCTCACTGCCATAAAAAATGATGCTGACTAAGCACGCTTCATAAATCAAGATCTGAGTCTTTGTTGGAAGCGTCTTGTTCTTCCAAACTCATTTTGTGAGGTCACCAAAGTTGGTGTCTATGTTACAACTCTTCATCCAATGATAAATTTTTGTTAATAGTAACTCCCAGGTAACAAAATGAGTCCATGGTGTAGCCTATTGGCTTACTTGCCTATAGATATATAGATTTAGTTTTGATTATATCTTTATTAGAATAAGTTTCAGTAGGTTTATATTGGCAGTTTGGCTGTAACACAAGGTACTTACAGGCCATATCCTGTATGTTGAGCTAAGGCAAAGCTAATATGCACATGCCTGGGATCTTTCACCCAGATACCAAAGTCAATGTTCATGTATTAGGGCACTTTCACCTAGATAAAACAGCCTTCAATGGCATAGGGGCTTCCAAGAATACCCTAAAACGTAGCAAGTACATCATTACTTAGAAAAACCCAAAATAACCTGTTAAGACCAGACTGAGTAACCGGGTAGGACAGAAATAGCAAATGTTAACAAACAGGCATATATGAAAATAAGTGAGATCAATGATTTACTGACCTATAGGAAAAAGACATTTCACCATTAATAAGGTAAGTAAATACAAATAAAGAGAAAGGGAAACATCCTCTACTGAATACGCATCACACATAACAACCTCAGCGTACCATATTATAAACGTGCCATTCCAGCCTATGGGTGGTAGGAGAAGGAGATGTAGTCCTTGGGAGGTGCCAGAATGATGGCCACTGGGGATGATGAAGAAGGTGAAAGTGATGAGGAAAAAGATGGCTAACACCTCCTGTTGTTCTAAAAGGAATGATGTGAGCATACGGAATGGAAATATAGATGTACATTCCCGATCGATCTTATGAAACTGGGGTGTTTGTGGCTGTGCTAAATGTATTAATAAACTACATTTGTAAATAGAGAAGAGTTCCTATAGTGTGAGTATTGCAACTACGCACATCAGGGTTTTTTCACAATATGGTGAGTGAGAAAGTTCAACATACATCTTGAAGGCAATTTATAAGCTCTTGCAGGTGAACTTCACTATTCGAGACAAGAGCAGCAGCAGCAGCATAAAGGAATTCTCTCAGAGCAACTTTTCACATCTTAGTCTTTGCTTTCAGTCTAGCAAGGTTGAGCAGCTTTCCATCAGATCATGTATGAACATAAACATCATCTAAATTTTTAATTCCTAGCTCAAAAGTCCCGGGAAGAGTATTCCAAACCATGTAGACTCCAAGGCATATTGTTGTTTTACTCTGCTCTTTATCTCAAAACTTTCATAGGCATTTCCTTCGAATTACACTGTGCTTTGCATATTGCCAGGGAAAGATTGTACAGGTTGGACCTCCCTAGTCCAGCACTCTGGGGACCTGACTGGACCCAGATGAGGGATTTTTCTGGACCAGGGGAGGTTATTTCAGACCCCACCCCACCCTTGCCACCCCTCTTCGCCCTTCTGACTCCATCCGCAGCCCAGCTGAGCTGCATGCTGGGTCCTGGCACTCCCCCACAGCCCAAATGAGCTGCGCGCTATCTCCCGCAGCTCATCTGAGTCAAGTACAGGCTTCCTGCTCCCCCCCAAATGAGCTGCCCACTGGCTGCCGCAGCCCAGCTGAGCCACATGCCAGCTCCCCTCCTTTGCAACCCAGCTGAGCTGCACACTGGCTCCCTCCCACACTTTGCAGCCCAGCTGAGCAGCGTGCAGGCTCTCTGCCTCCCCTTTGCAGCCCAGCTGAGCTGCACAAGCTTCCTGCCCCCCCAGCTGAGCCATGTACCCCCCTTGCCACCCAACTGAGCCACGTGCTGACTCCTGAGCCTCCACCCCCCTGCCGCACTTCAGGACTCTTGTCCTGGAACATCCATGGTCATGCTAGACCACGGATGTTGCCAGACCAGAGAATCCCAGATTTTAGAGGTGCAACCTGTACTATACTGAAGAGCTTTGGGAGGCATCCAATTTTCTGAAGTACTTTGTACAGACCAGATCTACTAACCATGTCAAATACTTTCACCAGGTCAATGAAGGCAATAAAAAGTGGCTCCCGTTATTCTCTACTTTTTTTCTGTAGTAAGCAAAAAGATCTACCTGCTTGAAATCCACATTGTTTCTCTGGGTAGACCTTTTCAGCAAGTACTTTCAGCCATGTAAGCACCACTTGAGCAAACGATTTGCAAGTGATGCTGAAAACTGAAATGCCTCTGTAGTTATTACAATCTCTCTTGTTGCCTTTATTTTTGTAAAGGATAATGATATTTGCATTACATGTGTCCTAAGGAGCTTTTCTATCTTTCCAACATTGGAGGAGACTATATAGATGTAGTAAAAGAGCTGGTTTCCCATATTTGAGTAGTTCTGCTGGAATAGCAGCATTTCCAGTTGCTTTTAAAATAATTAAGAGAGTCTAATGCCTTATCCAACTCTTCAGTGCTTGGTCCTTGGTCAAGCTTGATTAGTATATCAAACTTTGAGAAATATTCAAGTGCGTTATCAGCAATGTTGTTGTTAGCAGAGTATAACTCTAAATAATTTTCCACCCAATGCGCTGTTTGCTGTGATTTGTCTGTCAAGATGTGACCATCTTTAGATTTGCTAGGAGCTACTTTGGATATCATTAGTCTGAGAGCTCTTTTAGTGTCATCATACCTGGTTTGCAGATTTTCAGCATCTGCTGCATTTTGTGCACTGTAGCATAGGTTTATCCAGAACTTGTTAGCACATTTCCTTAAAGCTTTCTGCAACAAGCCTTCTGTTGTTGTTTTTTTATAAATTTTATAAAGCCATTGGCTTCTCGGTATGTTTTGCATAAGCTTCTTTCTTTACTTGAATGAATGGTTGCAACTCCTGTTTGTAATGTTCAAACCAGTTTTGTTCTTTTGAGGACCAAATATATTAAGTCCAGTTTCATAAATCTTTTCTGTGCAGAGATTTCCACATTTCTCTGAATCACCTTCAGTACTTTTAGTTATGAACTGACTGAGGGATTTGTTAAGCTCTACACACAGTTTAGAATCAACTTTTTAGAACATTTATTAAGACAGGACCGTGGTCTTAGCCTTATAAATCAGTTTAGGGTGTATTTTTACTCTGCTAATAATCAGTGAGGCTATGTCTAAATTACATCCCTCTTTCGAAAGAGGGATGTAAATTAGGCAGATTGAAAGTGCAAATGAAGTGGGGATTTACATATCCTGTGCTTCATTTGCAAAATAGTCCTCATTTTTTGAGGAGTACAGGATCTTTTGAAAAAGGGTTTTTTTTCCAAAAGAATTGTGTCTAGTCTGCAGTTTCACTTTCGAAATACCCTTTTGCGAAAGAACACTGTGATGCGATTACGCAAATGAAGTGTGGGATATGTAAATCCCCGCTTCATTTGCACTTTCGACCTGCCTAATTTACATCCCTCTTTTGAAAGAGGGATGTAGTCTAGACATGCCCTGAGGGATCTCTATCACCATTCGCATTATGACAGGAATGAGTGTTGTTAACCCACTGAAGAGCCCATCTTCGAGTCAGGTCCACACTGAGTTGGTGCCAGTGGCATCTTGGATGCCGCCAGGATACTTTGTGCTGAGATTTGCCACAAAAATAGGTATTTGCAACACAAAGTTGACATACAGCACAAAATTCTGGAAGCCACTGGCCATTTTCATTCACTTTTCCTGTTCCAATGTGTCCTATACAAGAAGACCAGATTTCATGGCTAGAACTGATTCTGGCATTAAAATAGCTGAGCAGAAACAGCGTATCTCGTTTTGGTATTGAATCCATGAACTATGTTAACTGATACACACAAAGTATGGAGTCGAAGTATAGTAATCCTCTCAGATTTTTTTGTATCATTCACCACAAAATCTACTCCATGTTCTCTTTTTTCATCGGGCTGTTTTCCTTTCCAAAAGAATGTAAATTATTTTCCCTGATGGAACCTATATCACTCAGTCTAGTCTCCTGTAATCCTGCAATATCAATATTAAGTAGCGTCAGTTCTTGATCAATTAGAGCTGTCTTTTTAATGCAATCTGTCTTTTCCAGGTCATCCATCATACCCGGGCACATAGTCCTGACATTCCAACTTCCAATACTGCTGCAATGAGACATAAGGAAACAACTGGAGGTAGATTCCGTTTCTGCATGATGAAGAGGGGAACTTTGGTATGAAAAAATCCTTGCCTAGGATTGGTGCCGCCTACCTAATTAATATACAAGAGAGGAAGGATCATCCAGTCAGTAGGGCACAAGCTTGAGACTTTGACAGACCAGCATTCAATTTCCTGCTCTGCCACTTCCTGTGAGACCTGGAGCAAGTCAATTAATCTACGGTGTGGCTCAGTGCCCAATGGCAATAACAGCACTTCCTCACAGAGGTGTTTTGATGGTGAATATGTTAAAGATTATGAGGCACTCAGATGCCACCACAGAGATTTAACTAATGGAAACTGTGTTATGGAATTATTGTTTCATATTTATTTATATGGTATAAGCCACAGACAGCTGCATTACTCAGCTGCGATGTGTATAGACTGCAAACCCAAATGATATGTTTGGATAGTCTGAACAAAGCAGCTCAGTAAATCTCCTTCATGAGAGCTAGATAAATGCATGCTGCATGTGAAGCCACAGTTCCTGTTGTATGGCTCCAAAGACTCCACTACTCTCACGTGCACAGGGAGGGTTAATAAGCCTTACAATCCATTTGTTCAAAAACTACCTACAAACATTGTTCATTATCTTTGCCTTTATTTCCAAAGGTAACAAAAACTATGGATGATTTAAAGAACTCCTTCATACCCATAATGCAGAAGAGCTGAATCACCTCTTCACAGTCAGTTTGTAATCTGAAATAGCATAACCTTGAAGGGATATAACTTAGATAGATAAGGCAGGTGAGGGGGAAAGACCTGCAGGAAAATGAATCTGTATATAGCAAAATCTGAAACAAGTGAACCTTATGATCAACTGCCAAGTTTTAGAACTCAATGATTTTCAAAAAAGGAGCTGATAGTCATGAGGAATGCAATCCTGAAAGACAAGAATTTTAAGGGGCACTTGTGAATGGACTTGAATAAAGGGATATTAAACACAAAAATTAAAATCTAATCATCTGTCAGTTGTCAGCCCATCATAATCTCTTGGAACAGCAAATAGCAATTTGCCAAGTCATGGATTTGTGGAAGACTGAAATAGTTGCCTCAAACTCTGTCTGACACTAACTGTAGTTAGGTGTATGGAACACTCCTCAAAAGGGAAAATAAGTGGGAATTACTAGCTGTCTCAGCCCTGCCTACCTTCCCAACACCAGAAATGATCTGATCCTTTGTTAGGGCAATATCCCAATGATCACACCCCCAGCCTTGAATTTAGTCTGTAGCCAGGTATTATGCCCTTGGGGGACTCTTCTAAATGAGATTTCACAGCGCATCGTTCAAATGCCAGTTGACTTTATATTTTTCCAATGTCTCATTTTTTTATACATGTCAGAAGCAGAAAGGAAACATCATTCATCTCTGTGCTGAATAATCTTCCGTGTAATCTTCTTTTCCGGAACTGGGAGGTTTTTAAAATAATGGGCATATTGTCTGAAATTAATGTATACACAGCAATTTTTCAATTATTTAACAATATTCCTCTTCTTTGTGTCAGCTAAAGTGCATTTTATGTAAGATTACTGTAATGCTCTCTACTTAACAAACTTCTGAAAATTTCCCTAAATGCAGAAGGTAACAGCTCACTTCCCAATGCTTAAAAAAAATGGCAGACCAAAATACTATGGTGATGGGTGAAAGTTAAGCAGAGAACATTTTATTTGTTTCATGCACTCTTTTTGGTTCCCCACCTTAATTTACATGACTTTTATTTTGAGTACAAACTGAGCTGTCACTGCTAATTTTTAAATCTCTCTATATAATAGAAATTCTTGGCACTTATACACCAATTCTCTTCTGCCAATCTGAAAGCAGATCACAATGATAGGAAAGCATCATTATCCACATTGTACAGATAGGAAAATTGAAGCACAGAGCATCTAAATGATTTGCCTAAGGATACACAGCTAGAAAAAAAAGATTACTTACCTTCTCGTAACTGTTGTTGTTTGAGATGTGTTGCTTATGTCCATTCCACGAAGGTGTGTGCGTGCTGTGTGCATGGATTGTCAGAAGGTTTTTCCCTCAGTGGTACCCATTGGGACGGCAGGGTGAGTGGGTTCACCAATGGAGGGACCCAGAGGCCTGAGTAGACTGAGCTGGGGTGAGAGGGAAAAGGTCCCTGAGCTTAGTGATAAGCCCATGGGGTCCAGAAGGGCCACTGGACAGGAGGCTGCCACTGGGGAGGCCAAGAAGGTTGGAAGGGCTGCACTGAGGTGTTCCAGTGCTGGGAATGGTGCCAGGAAAAGAAATGGTTCCAGGAGTGTAAACAAGAAGCTGTGGCCCTAGAAGGGATGGACTCAACTTCCGAGTCTGACGAATACTCTGAGTCAGACTACGGCAATACAGAGGTGGCCAACACTGGAGCTCTGGGAGGTATGCCTTGCCATAGCCGAAGGCTTGCCCCAGTGCTGGGCTGAGGGGGGTGAAATCATGAGACCTGCAGCAGCCTCTGGTGATGGTGCAGTGGAGGTACTCAGTGCTGCAACCTCAGTGGGAGCAGTCGGTGCCGTAGAATGCGGCACTGGAGCGGGTGATGGAGTGGACACCAGAGGCATGGGTGCCGGAGCCCCTTTGGCCCTGACCAGCTTCTGTTCACCAATGCCGGGACTTCAGTGTGGGAAGGCAGCTTCATGTCCTGATGGTGCCCTGGGCCCGAAGGAGAGGCAGGAGACAATGTTAGCTCCCTAGCCACCTCGAAGGTATCCACAGTCAAAGTGTTGATCCACTTCGGCCAACTCCTCCTCTGGGCTTGGGTGCTGGGCAGGACTCAGCAGGTGCCAGGAGGGCCCAGGAGATTGCAGCCTAGAAGCTGAACCCAAGGCAGCCGAGTGTCACACCTGGGGATGCACTCAAAGCGCATGCTGCAACAGTGACTGCCCCTGCTGGACTTCCGTTTCTTCTGTGGCACCGGGGACTGTAACCAGAGCCATGCTGCAAAACACTGAGGTACCAGGGAGACCCTAGATGGTCCCAGAACCTCCCGTACAGAGGCTGGTGTGCTCTGGGTTGATGGGGCCAAACTGGCAGCTGGTGCCAGGTGGAGCACTGACTCCATTAGGAGAATCTTGAGTCACGAATCCCTCTCCCTTTTGGTATGAGGTTTAAAATTGTGAGAGATTTTGCAGTTCCCCCAGGCACTTATAACATGGTTCATGTGGGTCACCACAGGACATGGGCTTGAGGCACGTGGAGCAAAGCGTAAAGCCCTGGGGGCTGGAAATGCACCAGCATGGAGGACAGGGGAATGCGAGAGCGAAGACCTGACTAATATCCCACTAACAGTAACAAACGACCAGCTCTAAAAATGATAACAATAACTACAACTAAAACCTCCCAATTATAACAACTATTGACTGTTAAAGAAGAGAACCGCTAAAGTGCACTTGCAAAGGAAGTGAGAAGCATTCCAACAATTATTACGGGTGATAAGAAAGAACTGAGAGGATGCAAGAAGATACACGGGTATATATGCATGAAAATACAGATGCCACTCCAGAGGGCTCCTCTGCCAGCTCAACAGGTACTGCTGAGGGAAAAAACTTCCAACAATCTGTGCATGCGGCACGCACACACCTACATGGAATGAACATCAACCATCACTCGAAGAAGAATTCAGGATTCTTAACTCCTGGTCCTGACCTCTAAAGATTAGATCATACTCGTTCTGACCTAGGACTTAGTCACCCAAGAGATCACCCCTCTCCTCATGTTTCATAGTGACAGCATTATGCATTTTGTTTCTTTGAGATGTTCTCAGTTGAAGGCCTTTGCAATTCAATCCCCAGGTGACCCACCAGAGTCAGAAACCTCGAGTCTTGCATCTGGCCAATTTGTGCCTAGTGCAAGTCCGTAGGGAAGAACAAAGATGACTTTACATCACCTTTGTGGCTTCCCAACTATGAGGCTATCCATGGGTTGCATTGACCAGAAGCATAACAGCACCCTGAGGGATGCTCTAATTTACAACTTGTTCCCATTGTTGGCCAGACAGATAGTTCTGGTGGCTGTAAATATCCAGAGCACACAGTCACTCTTAGCATAGCCTCTATCACCAGCCATGTTCCCTATGGGGCTTGTAGATGGAAAGTTGTTGAGCTACTACCCCAGCTCCATATCCCCCAGGTAATTTCTCTGGCCAGCCCAGCCCACAAGAGCAGACCAAGAATCCTGCTTTGAGTGTTTGTGGCAAATATATAAATACATTAAATCGTCAATCTTAGAAGAGACATCAAATATTAACATATAAAACATAAATATGAGGTTCAGTCCATCTTCTGAGAATTGTCTGACTATAGAATTTTCAGCAGGGTACTCTTGGAGTACCTAATTTTTTAAGTCAAAGGCCCTATACACATGCGTTAAGTGAGATGTGTGCTTATGTACCTTGTGGAATCTGGTAAAGAAAATCTTGGCACAGGTGAAAAAAATCTAGGGTCTTTTTAAAAAACAAATACATCAGTCTGCTATGAGGCTATTACTGTTTTTATTCCATACTAGGAAACAAAAAGGAGCCCAAAAGATCATTTTTAACCCTAACAAATAGGGTTGCCAGGTGTCCGGTATTGACCCAGACAGTCCGGTATTTTCGCCTCCTGTCTGGTAAAAAAAGTCCGATATTTTCTGGGGGTTTTTCCCTGCCAGGAGGTGAAAATACCAGATACTTGGCAACCCTATGACACACTCAGCAACTGGGCCCAGCCCCTTCCCCCAGGACCCCCGGACTCCCGCCCCCGGACCTCCTGCTTACCTGGTTCCACAGGGAAGCTGCTTTCTGGCTTGATCAGAAAACAAAATGGCCACCAGCAAAAAGCCTAAAGCCCTGAAGCAAGGGGAAGCAATGCCTTCCCTGGGTCCTAGTGCTCAACCTCTCCCTATCCCTATTCTGACTCTGCACTTAAAGGGGCCATGCTGTTTTAATGCTGTTTTATGTATTTTTTAAAAATTTTATTTATTTATTTATTTATTTTTGCCCAACAACTTTGGTCTCCCCTTTTTTCTTCCCTCAACAGAATTTTTTCCCTGGTGTTTTTTTGGGGGGAGGGGGTGTTCGGTATTTTTGGTTAAACCATCTGGCAACCCTACTAACAAAATTGAGCTTTTTTTTTTAAATGGAGTCCAGGACAAAACTAAAGCTTTCATCTGCAAACAAACCAAACAGTTCCTGCATCTCAAAATCAAATCACGCAGCAAATTACAGATCTGAGTGGTTTGGTTTTCTCAAGCTCAAAACACATTCTTGGTCTCTTCTCTGTCTCCTCAAGTTCATATTACCAGACTCAAGGGGAGCCAGCTGCTTGTTTCTAATTATGCTTGATATGCGAAAAGTTTCTTACAATTCTGACATGCTCAACTGCAGGCAACATATAGCTGCATGGAAAAGGTCTCTTACAGCCTGATACACTCACTTTGACTGAAGTTAGTTTGTGCCAGTTTGCAAGGTGCTATGCACAATTCCCACCCCCTTTTGTTTGATTCATTAGTATTTTTGTTTTGATATCAAAGTGTCCAGATTAGATCCAAGAGAGATGTTCTTCTCTAATTTATTTGTTGTGATTTTTTCCCCCAAAATATACATGGCACTAATAATTCTTGGTCTACAGAGAGTTATGCGCAGTTTGGTGCTAAGCTTTGGTATTTAAGAAGTGTTAGTTGTGGCTGAACACATAATGTACATGGTATAGTTTCTGTTGACTGATTGGGTGAGCATAATTCTTAGATTCAGTTGTTTGCAGATCCTATTTAGAGTCTTATTCATGTGCTGGTTTCCTCCAAGGATTCCTGATATCAAAAAACATCATGGAAATGTAAACAGCTTATGCATTAAAAGCAATGGGAATTATACATATTAAACTCTGTGCCAGACTAAGGACCATTAACTCCATGAGCAAAGGGTGCCTTGTTACCATGCATACCAGCTCAGGCACAGAACATGGGACAGCCACCTACTCAATATAAGACTCTATAAGATTCAGGCTTTGAAGATTTAGAGTGGCTGGGTGGGAATGGGTGAAAGAAGGAGAGCCAGGAGACCATCACCAGGTTCTCACCCAGACACACTAAACTATGGATCAAAGCAGCACAAGACTGTGTAGTGCCTTTCCCTCTGTGCTGTGGAGAGTGAGATTCAGAGAGGTGGGCCTGGGGAAGGAGGTTGTAAAGCAGTTGCTAGTTCTGGTAGACAGTGACCTGGGCTCAGTTGTACATGCTTTTGTCTGGACTACCACAACGAAGCCAATAGCACTCAGGAAACTTTCATACAGAACTTTGCAGCACATGTCCTTAGCTATCTGAGCCACCACAAGTACATCCAACCCATTTTCCACTTTCTACATTCACTTCGCATAGAACATCAAATCAGCCTGAAGATCTTGGTCCTTAGCTTCAGACCCACAAAGTATGTCTACTGCAGCTAACACTACTGCTGACCTGGGTTAGCTGACTCAGGCACAGGGTTGCTAGATGGTTTAACTAAAAAAACCGAAACACCCCCCCCCAACAAAAAAAAAACTCACCGGGGAAAAAATTCTGTTGAGAAAAAAAAGGGAGAGACCAAAGTTGTTGAGAGAAAAAAAAGGCCCCTGAGAGTTGTTAGGCAAAAAAAATAATAATAATAATAAATAAATTAAAAAACAGCGTGGCCCCTTTCAGAAACACTTTTGAGGCTTTTTGGCCCTAACAGGCTGCCGGCGGCCATCCACCATCTTGCCTCCCTGCACCAGGCTGGAGAGCTCCCCTGCGAAACCCAGTAAGCACCTAGGATTTTCGCCGCCTGGCCGGGAAAAAATCAGAAAATACCGGACATTTTAGGTGTCTGGTATTTTCTTAATTTTTTTACCGGACAGGAGGTGAAAATACCGGACTGTCCGGTTCAATACCGGACACCTGGCAACCATATTCAGGCACATGGGACTCAGGCCACAGTTCTGTAAAACTGCTGTGTAGATGTTTGAACTCAGGCTGGAACCTGAGCTCTAGAACCACATGAGGAGGAAGGGTCCCAGATTCCAGGCTCCAGCCTGAGTCCAAAAGTCTCACAGCACTTTTTAGCCCCACAACCTTGAGTCAGCTGACCTAGGCCAGCCATAGCCAAGCTATGGGTCTTAAAGTATTCCAGCATGGATGTGCCTGCATTGGCCTTGGCCTAAGCTGTCAAAAACATCTACTAAAACTCCAGGATAAGGACTGGTGTCAACAACTCTGCTACTCAGGCCCAATGGAACTTTCTATACAAAATAAAACTCATCTGCACAATAGAGATGTTAAATTTAGATTAATTAACTAGTCGAATAGTCGATGGGATTTCTATCTACTATTCAATTAGTTTATTAGGGCGCCTCCACCTTTGAACTGTAATAATAACCCTTCTGGGGCTCTTGTACATTTCAAAGGCTCTTGTACATTTCAAAAGCGGAATCCCAAGATTCTGTTGCAAGAGCAAGGTGAATTTCTTTGACCTGTTTTCTTTTAATATAAACAAAGAGCAATGTGCACATAAAAAAATCTACCCAACAAAGCACCATATTACGAACAATTCTGGGGAGAGCAGCAGAGAAAGAAAGTATCACATATGAGAGATGTTAGTCATATACTTAATGTGCTGTTGGAAGGTGCTTAGATATTACAGTGAATCTAAGATTCTATGTACAATAGAATAGAATCCTCATGTATTCAGAGCTTTGGGTGGAACTAAACCCTGCTAGGAGACAAATTACATCTAAATTCTCAACAGAATAATAGAAAAGAAATTATGTGTTGAGATTCATTGAGATTCCTTAGTCAGTACTAGGGACAATGGAGACCTGAAATTTTTAACATTGGTCTCCTGGTTTCATGCTGTACTCAAATCAAAATATTTTTCAGAATTTCCTGACCAATTCTAGAATCAGAGTACAGCCACTGGTGCTAGGTACTGCAAATATACCCCTTTACTTCTCTGATTTATGTTCTTTACTATTTTATATGGAAATGTAACTTATGCCATACAAAGTATATCTAAATATCATGATGATGACGACCATCCTATAAATGCTTATAATTATCATGGAAGTGACCAGATTTTATAAGAATCTCACTTCCAACTGACAATGCTGAAACTTCCAGAAAGAAAATAATAATAAAATAAAATTATTATTAATTATTATTATTATTATTCCCTTACTTATGCACATGAGCAGGGGAATTAGTTTCAACTCTTTAATTTCTGAACTAATATTAATATCAATTAATAATACATGACACTTACATAACTTTTCATCTTAGAAGCGCTTTAGAAACATTAAATTATTAAACTGCCTTATCTTTTTCACAATGTAATTTTATCCATTTAATATTTGTGAGGGAAAAAAAAGGCTTCTAGAATCTTCAGCATTTTAGTACCCCACAGGCAACTGCAGTGCATTTTTATTATATGTACTAGCTTCCTCTTCTTCCCTGTAAATTTCCCTTTTTACATGAAAGCAGCTCCCATCTAGGACAATTGATCAGCGGAGGACATATTTAGCTGCAATTGGATCAGATTGCTTTTAACAGTGCTCCAACACATCAGCTCAAAGTTAACTGACTGGAACTATTTTTTTTTTAATGAGCCGAATCCATAACTAGTGGGATTTAGAAACCTCAAGTAGTTGGACAAGTTACTGTTTGGTCCCATGGCACTCCTAAGAAATTTTTACTTTCCAAATGGACCACACTGGAATATTTAAATTTAGCATGCAATTGCTCTTGACACTTTTTGTCATATAGTGTTTGTCTTTGCGCTACAACTTTGATGCTACTCACAGAAAACTCATGTGAACAAAGTACTTGTGGGTTTCTCAGGATAAAAGATTTTATTAAATAAAACCATGTTTGTCCCAGTCATGAAGAAAGCCTTCATAATTCCTGTATCAATAAAATTTCCTGTGAATCTGAGCACAGACCTAGTGAAACACCCAAAATTATATCTATGGCCAGGCCTACACTGGCAGAGAAAATCAATGCAAGATACACAACTACAACTTTCAGAATTGCAGTCCTACAGTGGGAGGTCGACAGGAGAAACTTTCCCATCAACTTTCCTTACTCATCACAACTGCAAGGAGCTCTGGGGTCCATGGGCACCCTCAGCATTTGATTTAGTGGTCTTTACTAGACCTGCTAAATCGAACATCAGAATATCAATCTCCAGAGCACTGATCTTTCTGCAAGAGTAGATGTGGCTTATGTGACCTCTTAAAAAGGTGTATGTGGGGTTTGTTGTTGTTTTTATTTTTGTTTGCTGCCAGACAAATGATTTTTAATTATATTATGTGTAGTAATGATGGTACTTCCAGATAACTTTATCAAAGATGGCTACTAAAAATACCATGAATATTCACATACTCTATTCCTCTTTCAAATTCCTCTTTAAAAGTATTAGTTGAAACTAAAGCATCTATATTAATCATAGAAGTAACTCATGCTAACTGTTTGTGAAATCTCAGCTGACTTTACACCCTCCATAATAAATATCATTTGTGATACTGGCCTCCAGGTAGATTGATAGATATTAGTGGCATCACCTTAGTTCCTGATCCTGCAAAAAATTTAGGCAGATGCTTAATGTCACATGCTGCGAGTAGTCTCGCTGAGAGTACTCACAGCGTGTAACACTAAACACATGCATAATTCTTTGCAGAATCTGGGCTTCAGCAGATGACAATCCTAACATAAACATATGGCTCCAATGTTAATGGTTTATTCATCATAATAGATTTACAAAGCCACTACAGACACTGTAGATGGCCGTTGAAGATTGCTCACAGATTTCACATGTTATTTCAATATATTTTAGTATTATGACTAAAATAATTTGATTTTCATGGCACCTGTCACACACAAAGTAGCTCAACATACCCTACATATTATTGAGACAATATTAGTTCACTGGCTCCTACCTAAGGTTGGACTTTGGGTGTTGTTTTAATTAGGATTGGAATGTTGGCCAGAATTATGTATTTATTCTTTATCTCTTTCCAAAAACAATATGAGATTATTATTTGTTGTTTTTATGATGATAACACATGATGTGGAAGGTGAACCCCATAAAACAGAGCTCTAGGCCCTGGAAACCTCACCCTAGCAGGCCTGCTCGATATGCTTCATTTGGAAGAGGGACTTAAAAGGAGGCATTGCAGCTCAGCCAAGTAGCTAACTGAGGGGAAAGGATGTATGCTCACTGCTACAGAGGGACTATAATAGGAGGGAGCATCACCAGATGGCGACTACAATGCAGAACAGGGACCCTCACTCTGGTGGCACCTGGGCAGGATTGTGTGGGATACCTACAAGCTTCCACACACTTCTGGAGGGAGGGAGTGAAAGGAGGAGACCCAGAAGAGGGTCTTAGCAAACACTATTCCTACTTCACTCAAGAGGGGCCCTGGTTTAAAACCCAGTTACAAGGGGGCCCATGGATCAAAACCGAGTGAAGAGGTGGGCCAGGTTCCCCTAACCCTCCTCCTACCACTGTGGGCTCTAATTGCTAGGAAGAGCTGCCCCTGTGGACTAAACACTACATGGGCTGCTGCCATGGACTAACCAAAGGCAGGGAACCCACCTATCAACAGGGCCCCAATCACAATTTACAGTGTAAGATCACAGACAGAAATGACAGACAGGATCTTTGACTTCCATTTCAACAGCCACCAAACAATCAGAGCAAGGGGCTCCAGTGGAACACTTCACCTGAATGATGGCACCTAATAATGCAGTACCCCACAGTAGCATAGTACTGTATTAGAAATGGATTCAAAATTAAATCTTAGTATAATGTAAGATCTGTCTTCACTGCAATTTCTGTCTTGGGGGCGGGGGGGGGCAGGGGGGGGAGAAGTGTAACTTAGCCACGTCTCTTATCTGACACAGAGCTCCCATTGACCTCTTTTGTCTGTTTTCTAATGTTGGCTTTGACTCTGAGCTTTCCTCCTTTTTCTTCTTCTCCCATATATGTACACCATTTCCTGCATGTGCTGCTGCCACTATGCCATGCCCAAAGAAATCCTAATTTGTGCCATTTTCTCTTGTCTCCAGCCTCCAAATCTCAGCATGTCCAGCATTCCACTCTCTACCTTCCAACACAAAAAGAAGCACGGCCACATCAGCCCCACCCCAAACACCTACCGTGACTCCTTCATTTTAGGATCCAGTTCATAATAGCTATCTTGTTTTTAAAAGTCCCCATGGTCTTGTGTTTTGGTAAGTACCTAGAATCTTTCAAACATGCATTACCTTCAAATAAAGCTTAGTGCCATCATTATAAATAACTATTTAAAAAATAAAAACATTAAATTTCTCGAGTGAAATCCCAGACCCATTGCAGTAAATGGCAAAACTCCCACCGATGCAGTAGAGCCAGGATTTCACTCCTGATGTTTCAAAATTAAATTCTAGATAAACTTTTTAGCTTCAGCAGTCCATGACAGCTGCTGAGATCTCGAGGCTCTGCAATGATGCGAGATAACACCTATTCTAGGGGGGAAACTTTCCCCTCTTCTATATCTATGGAACAGCAAATAAGGCATTTCACACTAATGCTTGACAAGAATTATCTGATTCTACATCAACTCAATCAGATTATCTCCTGCTATATTTATAGCCATGGGCAAGGACACTGAAGATCCCAATAATTAAGAATTATGGAACACAGGAAACAGGAATATATTCTCTACTGGTGTAAATTGGTGCAGCTCCACTGATTTTGATGGAGTTTACATGAGCAAAGAATTTAGCTTGAGGAGTCTGCTTCCAAAGTGGCATATCTGCAAATCTGCAAAGTGTTTTTACCTTTTGGGAGGGGGAATCATCTGCGTTATCTCATTTCACTGCTGAAGAGGGTGGAGGCCTGCCGCTATTTTTACTTGGAAGAGCTCAGCCAAATCATCCCTGTTATGCATGAAGACATGAGGACTGTTGCATCGGTATTGCATATTGATTGTGTCACAAAATATGAACTGTGATAGCATTGTTTGAGTACCAAAACTCTGGCTTCTGGAGGACTTTGGGAAACTTTAACAGATTATATAATCATCAACTATACTAGCCTCTGAAAAAATATTTTGAGAAAATTTTACATTTACGCCTGTCACGCAGAGTTTTTCATCTTGTAAAATTTCCAAATGCTATGCTGATGGGAGTAATAGATTTTTCTTCTTATAACCTTAAAGAAGTCAGCATAAACAATGTTTATATTTTGTGTGCTAAGAAATGTACTTGTACAATGCTCAACATTTCTTTCAGTATTTTAGCTTTTCCTTCATTAAAAAACCCCCAAAAGTATTCCTTATTTTCATTCATTAAACAAAAATCAAAATTTTAATAGGCATATTAAAAAAGATTCAGTCTCCTGGAAGGAGACTAGCTATGAAGCCACATACACTATTTTCTTTTTATCATAGACATCGGTGAAATTATTTTGCAATGTGGGAGCTTGATCATTTATGCAGTGTAAGGGAGGGCTTTTGTCTCTCCTGGAAAAACTGAAACATCAGCCTATTTAAATAATCAAGAAGAACATCACCCTGCCCTGAACCTGAGGATTAATCCATGTACAGATGAGCACATCTCTTTTTACACAATCTTCCCCTTTATTACCAGGCTTCTTTCCGACATGAAGACAGAGGTGAAAAAGGTTCACTACACAAGTTTGGAATCCTGGAGAAATAGTATCAGATCCTACCCCACTGAAGTCAGTGGGAGCTTTACCATGGACATGAGTTTTCCTTAGGGTTCTAGATGGGGAATCTGGAACTAAGGGTTCATCTACATTGCAGGCCTTAACTTGAAATAAGCTATGCAAATTGAGCTACATCAATTGCATAGCTTATTTCAAAATTGGGAGTGTCTACACAGCACTTATTTCGAAATAGAGCACTCTTCCTCTGACTTCCCTTACTCCTCATTGTCGCGGATGCAGGGGCGATCACCCCCTCCCAAGAGGGGAGGGGGGTTCAGCGACCCCTTCCTCCGGGTTGAGGCCTCGGGGTGCGATCACCCCCTCCCAGGAGGGGAGGGAGGGTCGGCGAACCCCTTCGTCCACTCTTTCCCTCTCTTCCCAAGCGCGGCCGCCCACCGGAATCGGTTCCTCTGGGTGAATGGGGAGGGGGACCCGGTCCCACCCTCTCCCCGGGTCCCAGCCCGGGACCCTAAGCGCTGGGGCTCTCTCGCGCCCCGACGCGGTAGACGAGGGTGATTCCCTCCGAGACCCGTCTACCTAGGGGCGCCAAAAGGGCCCTGCCCTGGGCTGCTTCCTCCCCTCCCCGAGGGCCCCTCCGGGCCGCTCTCCTGCTTCCCGGGACCTACCCTGGTTCAGTCGTCCGGGTCGGGGGCTGCTTGGGGACCGCTCGTGGGTCCGACCCCTCCGGGAAGTCCAGTTGTTGTCCGGCCGCTCTCCCCAGGTCCGTCCGGGTTGGCTCCTGCCCACTTCGGAACCGGGGCTGGCCGGCTGGCCGCTGCGCCGGCCTCCCCCCCCCGCCCCGCGGCTCCCGGGGTTGAGGCTGGACCGTCCGCCGGCCTCGATCCTGCCCTGGGTCCGTCCTGGCCCTCGGGCTCTCTTCCCCCCGTCCGAGG
This sequence comes from Pelochelys cantorii, assembly GCA_032595735.1. Taxonomy (NCBI): domain Eukaryota; kingdom Metazoa; phylum Chordata; order Testudines; family Trionychidae; genus Pelochelys; species Pelochelys cantorii. Next base: position 24,434,957 of record CM064326.1, read on the forward strand.
AGGCTGCCCCCCCCCTCAAACGGCAGGCCTTTTTAAAATGGCCCGCCATGCCGGACACCGCTCGGGGCCCTCCCCCTTCTGGTGGCGTGCCGGCGTGCTCCGCAGCCGTCCGCCTCCCGGCCTCCCACTGCGCCCCGCCGCGTGCTACCCTGGGGGCGGGGTCAGTGGCAGCCGGGTGGCGTAGGCGCGGCGGTTGGACCCGGTCCCGCCGCCCGGTCTTCGCCGCACCGCGTCCGGGGTTGGGGCCCCCCCAGGCGTCTTCACCCTCCCCCACCCTCTGGGAGTCCGGGTGGTTCCCCGTGCGGGCCGGTGGCGGCCCATCGCACTCATACAATGAGGGATACAGGCGTAGGAGTAAGAAGTCCTCCAGCTTGACAGTATTTCGACATTATTTCAAAATAACTGCCTGCTGTGTAAACGCGGACTAAGTTATTTCAAAATAACATTAGTTATTTTGAAATAATGTTGCTGTGTAGACATACCCTAAGATTCTTGTCTAGTCTCATCACTGGAAGTTAATAAAACTAGACTTTCACCCAAGAGTGAACAGGACTTTAAGAGTACGTGGACTGACAGTTCTAACACAGGGTTTTGGGGGAAGGTTTCTTTCTTTTTTAAAAATTTGCTTAATTTACTTACCATTCCAGAAGAAGAGGAATAGCAGAGCCTAACATTGAGGTTAACCCAAAGGCACAGATATATTGAGTTGGAAGGAACCTCAAGAAGTCATCTCGTCCATCTCCCCTTGCTGAGTCTGGATTAAGAATACCTAAATCATCCCTGACAGGCATTTGTCTCGGCTGTTCTTTAAAAAACTCCAGTGATGGGTATTCAACAGCATTCTTAAACAGGTTGAACCTCTCCAGTACAGGACCATCAGGACCTGACCAGTGCCAAACTAGCGAAGTTTCCAAACCAGGGGAGGTCAATGAAGAGCACCAGAGGGTCTCCATAAGTGTGGGAAACAGGAATGTGGGAGATGCTACAACACCCTAGGCTTTGCACCCAGCCTGGCCCCATGCCCACTCCTTGCCAAGGGACCAAGCCACTGGCCCCGGCTTCCAGCCACTGGCCCCTCTGCTGCTGCCTGGGATCCTAACCACCAGTGGCAGGCCCCAGCCTCCAGTTCCTCTGTAGCTGGGGTACCAGCCCCATCCCATTTCCACCCCACCTCTTTCCCATCTCCTTCCCTAAGTCCAGCCTGTCTCCACGCCTCCCTCTCTCTCTCTCTCTGAGCTTGAATGCCACAATCAGTTTTGGAAAGAAAGGGGAGGAGTTTTTAAGCGCAGGGCCACCCGTGCATCGGGAGGGGGTCAGAGAGGGAAGCTTGGTATCAGTTTCCCCCTTGAGTGCTCTAGCCCCGGAGTACCCATGGAGTCAACGCTGGTGCCCAACCATGGATGTTGCCAGACAACGGAATCCTGGATTACAGAGGTTCGACCTGTGCTAGAAAGGTTTTTTCTAATATCTAACCGACTCTCCCAAAACCAAACTAATAATTTCTTATGCTACCCTTTGTGGACACAGTGAATAATTGATCACCATGCTCTTTAGAAAAACCTTTTACAGATCTGAAGATAATTATGTCCCGCTCCCCTCCTGGCTGGTCCCCGCCCCCCATCTGAGATCAAGTGTGTCTGGTATTCTTTTTTGAAGCCATCTGGTAACCCTAGTGTGGGGGGGAGTAGTTCCTCACTCCTGGAAGGGGCAGAGCCTTGGGAGGAAGGGGGCGGAGCTGAAACAGCCAGCCCTCAGTGCCACCTGGACTGCACCATGCCCCCTCTCCCCCAGCCAGCCTTTGTCGCCACCCAGGGCTCTTTTGAATCACTGGATGGGGCAGTTGCCCACTCCCCTTCTCCCCCTTCAGCAGGTCTGGTTTTGGACCCTTCTGCAGACAGTCGGAAACTGACACTTGCCCATTCTCTGCCCAAGAATTAATTCTGCTCTCCAATCCCTAAGTCAATCTGATCCGCTGTAGAAGCCTCTGCCATGTCAATCTCTGTTGGACATGTTTTTATGAATCTGTCAGCTGAACCCTGGGAAGCAATCTTGTTCATTTTATGGACCCATACAAAATAAAACCTCTTTCGGAAAAGCTGCAAGTCTGCAGTTCCAAATAAATAAATCATGTTTACTCTATGAACATTCAAAGACTGTAGAAAATATTCTGATTTATTGTGAGGTTTTGGACACAGGCTAGACATACAAATGAAACTCTTATTCTTTGAAATAAAATTTAAAGCGGTTCTGAGAAGTACTCTCTCTTATGAATAAATAATAGCAATAGAAGAGCATAAAAATAGGTAGACATTTATATGGAGTCCATCACCATAGTATCTGGGAACTCTGAAGTACTTTGATACAAATCTCAATTTATCCACAGGAAATAAATGGCAATAAGGAAAAATCACTAAGGTAATTAAAAGATGAGAAAGAGGAACCAGTGAAGGTCTGAAAGAGTTGTCTTTACGAGAACACTGAACACATTTTGTTCCACATAGAATTCTGATACTTGATATGTTGAGAAAAAGAAACATTTCTTGCCATACATACTTTGGGAACTGGACTTAGATGGTTTCATGATGAGTCTCCTGTTGACAGCCAGAATAATGCTAGACAGTTACACCGCCACTCTAGGAATCCAGTGTTAGCTCATAAGGCAGTTTCCATGAAATTCAGGGAAAAAATTATCTCCTGCTGATTCATACTGATTTTTAAAAGACCTGCCTGTTAATTTAATTACATGGCCCAGAAGTGCAGACAATGCTTTCTAAAATTAATGGGATGTTTTCCAGTGTGCTAAAATGCATAGGGTGGAGGAACAGAACACGTCACTTACTTACTTAAAAGCCAACTGTCTTCTTTACCCTTTTATTCTCTAGTTTTACTTGCTTTTCAATCTCTCACTCAACTTCCCTTTCTTGTTTTTGCTATCTGTTTTACTCCGCCTTTTATTCTCTATCCTCAGGTTTCTTCCATTCTTTCATTAGAATTTTTTTATCCCAACCCAGAACATTTTCCTTCCTTCCTGATTTGTGTTTTCTCCTCCTTTATTCTTCGGGCTCCTTGCGGCATTTCTAAGTGGCAGCGCCCCTTAGAACCCAGGATCAGCTGGTGACTCCCCAGCTGACCCCGGGCTCTGTGCGGTGCTACCGCTTTGAATGCTGCAGGGAGCCTGGGACCAGGCTCCTCGCGGCATTTCAAAGCAGCAGCGCAGCACAGACAGAGCCTGGGGTCAGCGAGGGCGTCCCCAGCTGACCCTGGGCTTTGGCATTTCAAAGGCGGAGGTGCTCTATCGACTAATCGAATATTTGATGCAAAAATGCATCGACTATTTGATTTGTCAGTTACCCGATACTTATCCTTAGCTCTGGTCTAAAAATATTTTCTAGGGCTCCTAATTCTTCTGTCAATTACACAGCATCATTGACTTGAAAGAGTTATTCCTGATTTCTGTGGCATGAGAGCACAATTTGGCCCCTGTTGCAATGTTGCTTAAACTATTTAAATACACCCATAATTTTACTATAATAGTTAAGCAAACTCAGTGCTGTAACAAATAACAAAGGAAAATTGTTTCAATCAGTATTGTAGCTCTAAAAATGGGTAATTTTGACGAAGGCACAATCATCTGCTTAGGTCATCAGAGGAGGACCATACGAATAAAAAATACTGGCTCGCAAGTGGAACCCATGTGCCCAACAGGGAGCTATTTCTTTAAGAGCCCCTTGAGGGCGGTGAGGTAGGAGTGAGTTGAGTGTTACTGTTGCTAGGCAGATTTAGCAGTGCATACCCAGAAGTTTCTGGAGTTGGGTTTGGTAGTTTGGGGGTCAGACTCCAGGAACAAGCAGGCAGGTCAGTTGGTTTTCTAAGGCCTGTGTGAGCTGGGAGAAGCTGAGCCAGGAGCAGAGAACAGCAGGATGTTCCTCACTCTGAAGCACTTTGCAGCAGGTAGGAATGATGTTAACCCTTTACCAGGGCACATAGGCAATGCTACTTAGAGCAAGGGGAAACTGGGAGGGAAAACTAACTTTTTAAAATGCTTTTTTGATTTTAGCCAAACTCTTTTAGTTCACTTCCTCAGTCAGTGTGATTCTTCAGCTCCTCTGTAAATGTAGCAATGGGGAAAGAGTCATTTCTATTTTGTTATTCTCAGTTTTCATATTTTTTTGCAACAGTGTTTTCTTTAAGTCTGTTCACTTGTGAGTTAACTGACTAGTTAATCAGTTAGCTGGCTGCCTAGCGGTGATCCACAGCAGAGGAAGAGTCTGCCTGGACTCCAACTGTGGATCCCTACAAGCAAGTGGAGAGATGGTTCAGACTCAGCATATGGTGCAGATTTGATGATAAGAGACACAAACTGAGACTTTGGTGAACTAAATCTAAGCTTTTGGGCTCTCCTAGTTTCTTCTTCTTGTGTTTTTGTGTGTACTGAACTGTTCAAATCTTACTTTTGGTTTTCTTTTTTTTTTAATTTATGTTTGCTGTGACTGTGAAGACAATCAATGTCTGTGGGTTATACAATGGTTGTTATGTTCTAAAAATTAGATTATTTGTTTCTTCATCATAAGATTTTATAAAGTTATTTAATTAAATTAATGTCTTTAGTTTCTTTTGGTACCTGAATGTAGGGAAGGTGACACTGTGCAATCCTTGCTGAAATTCCTTAGACTGAACTGTGGGTCTCAAGTTACTTTCTATGGGGGTTGAGGGGTTTTCTTTATTTTAGACACTGTAGAAGAGCAGTGACATCTCTAGCCCACCCAAAGGTTACACAAGGACCAGTCTCAAATGTACAGCCCTTGTGTATTTGCCCAGACTCTCAGGTTCATCTGAGATAAAGGCTCTTTCCAGTTGTAATAAAGTTTCTAAGACGAGTCAACATAGGTAAATAATGAGGTAGCTCTTGAATGCAATTTATTAGCTGCCTTGCCCTTTGCTGAGGATAGCTAATTATGCCCCCATTTCAGGTTGCATCAGGAGCACTTTTACTACAGACAGGCTTCAGATATTGCTCCTGAGAAAGGAATCAAAATATTCCCTTTCGGTCAGACCTATTGGGATGGCTGCCATATTTATGAATAATGAAGGGAGCAATTAACAATCCAATATCTTAAAATTTAAAATACAGAAATATTTCTACCAGCATCTTGCTTTAGGCACCTACCCACATAACTTAGGAAACAACTGACGGGTTAAAGTATAAGCACATATTTTGTTAGTTCTGTGCTTTATGGGGGCTGGGAGCACACCTGCTGCTGTATGCTTCAGTGGAGGGAGGGGAGAATAGAATAGAATAGAAAAGAATTGACAAAAAGATGAAAGTTTCTTATTTTCCCACAAGCATAACTGGATTTCTAGTCTTCCACAATCTGCTTTAAAATCCTCTCTAGCTCTTCATCTAAGAGATTACAATGTAAGATTGCTTATGAGTAGTTAGCAGTTAAGAGTCTCTGGCTGCTAGAAATATATTACAGTAGACTGCCTCTTACTAAAAAGGATGACTTATTTTCAGATAAGAGAACATATTCTATCTGGATTCCTTCCCACACTCCCTAAAAAGGGGTGTCCTTCCCTAGTCTGTGGAACCTAAATGATAATACTACCTAAGAGCTCTAAAGAGTTCTCCATGGAGTCCATGATGTAAAATTCACTTTCTGTAAGAATCCCAGTTTTTCTAGAAGAGTTACATATGTTGAGATACACAACCATAAGAAATGGATTTTAGTAGGAATGGGAGTGGGGGAGAATTACAAAAGAGGCAGGGATTTCAACAATTTCCATCCCACTATCAACCTCAGCCTGCACCACTCCACACAGGCGATCCACTTCCTTGACACTACGGTATAAATAAATGAGGGTCACATAAACACCACCTGATACCAGAAACTTGCTGGCCACTATTCTTACTTACATGCCTCTAGCTTCCATCTGGGACACATCACACGATCCATTGTCTACAGCCAAGGCCTAAAATACAACCAAATTTGCTAAAACCCCACGGAGACAAACACCTACAAGATCTTTATCAGACATTTTTAAAACTTAAATACCCATCAGAGGAAGTGAGGAAACAGATTGACAGAGTCAGACAAGTACCCAGAAATCAACTACTTCAAAAGAGGCCCAACAATGAAAATAACAGACCACCACTGGTCATCACTTACAGCCCCCAGTTTAAACCCCTCCAGCATATCACTGACAATCTACAACCTATTCTGGAAAATGATCCTGCACTCTCACAGGTCTTGGGAGATAGGCCAATCCTCACCGACAGACAACCCCCAACCTGAAGCAAATAACAGCAGTCACACACCAAGAACCTCCCCCTGCAACAAACCCTGTTTCCTACTCTGTCCTCATATTTATACATACGACACCATCACAGGACCTAATCACATAAGCTACAACATCAGGGGCTCAAACAACTGCACAACTCTAATGTGATATAGGTTATTAAGTGCCAGCAATGCCCCTCTGTCATGTATATTAGCCAAACCGGACAGTCTCTGTAACAAAGGATAAATGGACATAAATCAGACATCAGAAATGATAACACACACAAACCTGTAGGGGAACATTTTAACATGCCTGGACAATCAACCATGGATTTAAAAAGTCGCCATTCTTCTACAAAGGAATTTCACTAACCAATTACATGGAGAGACTACTGAACTGGAATTCATTTACAAATTAGACACTTACCTGGGATTGAATAAAGACATTAACAGGTTAATACATTACAAAACCTATTTCCCCTTCCTTTGACATTCACATTTTCACATCAAAAGCTATGAATGGGATACACTGAGCCCACTTAATTAGCTTCATTAACACAGGTCCTACAATTCACAGGTAGCTGCTCTTTTGGTTATATGTACCATGGACTGTGTTATTTCCACTCCAACTCATCTGATGAAGTGGGTTTTACCCATGAAAGCTCATGATCATATATTTTTTTGGTAGTCTAAAGTGCCACAGGACTGCTCATTGTTTTTAAAATAACCACAGTTATCCTTTTTGTAGTTTGAAGTTTATAATCTAATCTATTAGTTGTGACTATCTACTTGCCGATATAATCAGTTCTAAACTTTGGGGTAGTTGAGCTCCAGTGAAATTACATAAACTATTGGAAAGACAATCTTCTCCACCCTTTCCTATTATAATAATACCTGTCTAATCTTTCTCCAAGAGGGGGAAAAGGAGAAGAGGGGGGAGGGACCCATCGTTCAATCCCCTGCTTAAACTCAAAGTGAAATATACTTGGAGATGAATGCGCTTATCTTATTGTTAAGTACGTCTGAGCCTGACTGTAGTATTTTCCTTAACCATGTTCTATATCTGAGAATAATAAAGGATAGTGGTAAGTTAAGGTTCCCCCATCCTAATAACAGGTAAAGCTTAATAATACATAATTATTAATAAAGTCTTAGCATTTACCAGTATATATTAATTTATATCTTCAAGGTGTTGTATAAACATTAGCTAATTCACATCCTGGCAGGGGATGCTTTCAAACAGAACCATTCTTTAACATGATTTCTTCTTTCTTGAGAGTGTGCCTTGCCAAACAGAATAGACAAAATATACAGGCCAAATATCACTCTGCCTAAGGATAGCTGAAGAGTGACTAGAAAGTGATAAGCAGGGGAATCAACACCCACTTCCTCGTCCTGACACTGAACAACTCCAAAGATCCCTTCTCAACCACAAAAGCAGAATTAGCCGGCTCTGGAGGGCAAAGTAAGCAGACACTAACCTATCATGCAAATCCTCATATTCTTAAATGCTAGTTTTTGTAACTATCATTTCTACATGTTAGCATTTGTAGTGCTTGACTGTTAATTATTTTCTTAAAAATGTGTAGTTCATCATTTGGAAAGGTTCACAAGACCACCGGCAATAGCTAAAATACCATACAGGCCATCAGTGAAGCTCATTGCTAGAATCCCCAAAACAGCAGCATGCCAATTCAAGTGCTTAGCCCACCTTGAAGCAAAAGAGACAGGCACGTGAATGCTAATTCACTGTGGGGCTGTAAATAAGGAGTTATTCAGCAATGCCATCCACCTGCTTCAAAGGTGGGAGACTTGATGGAGCTGACAGTGAAAAGGGGACAATCTCAGTAGCAAGTGAGTTTCACACCCAACACAGATAATAAGCAACTCCTCCCCAAAGGAGTCTCTGGCAAGGGTTCTGGGGGCCATGTAGACCCTCTTTAGCTTCTGTTCCAGATATAGGCCATTATTTATCTCTCTCCAGCTATTTATTCCAACCCTTTATTTAAACCAGTTACTGGTCCATTACAGTCCTTCCCTCTGATCCCATGGCTGCCTACTTTGCTTACAAGCCTTTGGTGAAGGGACCTTGTCAAAGGCCTTCTGAGAGAACAAGTACTCTAGATCCAGTGGATCACTCTTATCCACATGTTTGCTAACTCCTTCAAAGAATTCTAAGAGATTAGTGAGGTATGGTTTCTCTATACAAAAAATGTGTTGACTCTACCCCAAAATGCCAAGCCCATTTATATGTCTGATAATTCTTTTCTTTAATATAGTTTAAATCAATTTGCCTGGTACTGAAGTGAGACTTATTCGCCTGTAATAGCCAGGATGGCCTTTGGATTCTTTAAAAAAAATGGGTTATATTAGCTCCAGTCATATGTAACAGAGGCTGTGATTTAAGTGATAGGTTAGATACCACAGATGGTAATTCAGCAGCTGAATATCTGAGTTCCTTCAGAGCTCTCAGGTGAATACCATCTGGCACTGGTGACTTATTGCTGCTTAAGTCATCAATTTGTTTCAGTTTGTCTTTTGTTCTGATCACGGCACACACCTCTTCTATGGGCTATCACATTATATTCAAGCCCCTTGTCATATCCTTCTAAGCCATACATAGTTTTATTCTTGCTAATCTGCCCTCTCGTTTCACTTCTTAGCTTTGCATTTGATGCCAGTTTTGACCAGTCATTTGCCAGCATGATTCTATGATTCCTTCCATCCTGCACTGTAGTAAGCAACACACTTCTTGAACTCATCCACAGTCTATATCCTTGCCTTGTTTCAGTTCTCTGATAGCCCACTTCTGCTCTGCAACCTATGGGAAATCTAGCTGATTAATACTGTCTTGTTGTAAATTTAATATTAACATTATTTTGACAAAATGCAGTCAAGTAGCTTCATGACCACCATATTTGCATATTGTCCTAACCTCTGCCATATGTGCCTTTATATTGCGAACTCTTCAGGAAGGATGGGCCTGCTGTCCTCACGGGTGTAAAGTATCTAGTATATTGTGGGGCTATTCAAAATTAATCAGTCAGCAGGCACATCTGGTTCTTGAATACATCCTTAAAGGCATCCTCTTTTGAACAAAACGTAACTCTAAAATCTATTCACTGATTTCAAGGGGATCACAGAATTCAGAGATGGAAAATACATATTGAGAATCTGTCCCTTCTACCTCATAGTACCAGATTGTGAAGTACACTATGGGGAAAAGGGACTTGTCTGATTTCATGTTCAATACAACAAGTGGTGTGTTCTTCTAATGTACTCTTCTAGAGTGGGGGATACCCTTCCACACTGCTTCCTTTACTCATAGTTGTTTAGTGCATGCTTAGAAGGCTTTTTGTAAATAATAAAACTATGATCTGTTCTTGCATAAATGATACGCTAAAACTGGTACAGAACTGTCCAGGATCGCCCCCTAGGATCACCCCACCGGAGACCGGGGTGTCTTATTTTTGGGGCGATCCCCAGGTTTCTCTGGACCCTTCAGGGATCCCACTCCTGATGCCACCACGGAGGGGCCACTCTTTGGGGTCCTCCCGCTATCACTGCGCCATGATGGCCCACTCCTCGGCTTTAACAATCACCCTAGGGCGGGGGAAGGGAGGCCAGGGCCCTAAGACAAGGGATCTTCTTGTCCCTGTCTAGACTGGCGGGGCCGTTGCCTGCAACTCACCAGTCCTCGGGTGGTCCTACACCCGCCCTGGGCCCTTTCCTTCCCCTGTCTCCTTCACTGTACCTGTCCCAGGTCCTGCGGTCTTCTATGTATTCCAGGGGCATTACCTCATGCCCACGGGGTCTCTGGCATCCTCACGCTGACCCTCTACTCCGGCGAGGTTCTCCATCCGCCATTCTTGTGTCTCCTCCCCCTTCCCAGCAAACGTCATCTCTTTCATACCTGCCGCGTCTACGTCGCCCCTCCCCCCGGATGACGTAGGGGCACGTCATTTCCTGCGGGTGCCCGGCCCACCTCCCTGCCGTCATCTTTGGGCCACCGCTGATCGGATGCGCCACACGGTGCCAGCCGCTGATCAGCTGATCGGGGCCACGGCGCTGGCTCTCTGCTGCTCGCCGCACGAGTGTGGGGCCGTGATGCCCCGTCACAAGAATCTAAGTAAGTTCCATGGAGAGGCAGTGATATGTTACTCTCTGAATCTGGCCCATGTTGTGGGGTATTACCCCTCATTACTCAATTATGATCTCCCACAAGGTACAAACTCTTGCAAACTCATTACGTATTGAACTAACCTAACAGATTCCTAAAAGGAATTCTGCTAACTGCTGCATTTTCCAGAGGCAGTGATGTGTGTGTCTAATCATCTCTTCAGTGAAATAGTAAGAATGCACTCCCCAGATTATTGGTTAGGAGTACTGACAGTACAGTTGTATCTTGTGCTTCTGAAAAATGAATAATACACAATTGGTGTATTACCAATAAGTTGGCAAAGAAATTTAATACGACAAAACTAAATAAGAGAAGCAGATAATGTCATAGTGACACAGCTGGACCCTGTCTTTGAGATGGAATCTGGGAGCAGGGGGAGCTCAGCAGATGTGACTGACCTTCACCCGTGATTGCTCAGCCAACTATTTAAATGTTGGCATGGTTCTGGACTCAGAACAACAAGCCCTAGAGCACAGAAAGTCATATTTAAATTTGAGATGGTAATGGTTAACTGGTAATCCTCATCCTTAAATCCTCATCCTTAATGGGTGATGCTTACCAGTTATGGTTAATGAATGAGTGCTGGAGCATCCCCCCTGTTCGCCATGGGCAGGGGGGGGCTCCAGCCCTGTGGGGAGGTGCTCCAGCCTGGCCGGAGCAACTCCTGACTGCAGCGGATCTGGACCCGGTGCACTGTGGAAAGGGGCACTCCAATCTGGTTGGAGCAGCCCCTGACAGTTGCGGGGAGATGGGGGGAAGGATACTTCAGCCCACCCCATTTAATCAGTTAACCGGTTAAACTTAACATTTAACTGGTTAACAATCAAACACAATTTTACATCCTTAATTTGAATCTACAACTTAATGAGGATTTAATCAAGTAAAGATAGTGGCTGTTTTATATGAACATGCAATAGCTAGAGAGTTTAATTTACCTGAACCAATTTCATTGCCCATAACCAAAATGGGTAGGAATGATGTTCCTAGTCTCTGTTTGTCAGGGGCTGGAAATGGATGAAGGAGTGACAGGAGAGGGATCACTTGATGATTATTTGTTTCTGTTCATTCCTTCTGGGGCGCCTGGCACTTGCCACTGTCAGAAGACAGGATACTGGGCTAGATGGACCTTTCGTCTGACCCAGTATGGCTGTTCTTATGTAGTGTGAAACACAGCAGACTTATCCTACCTTACATATAGAACACAGACACCTCCAGAAATAGTTTTACTACTGGGAGTATCCCAAATTACAACATTTATTTTCCATTTTAAAATAATCAACATTAATCTGCAAGTAGTTATTTTTTAAATAATTCTTGTGTGTATTTTAGGGTGTTTTGGGAAGCTAGCCTTTACCCTAGTTTTTTAAGAGTATCTTGATATATTATGACACTGCTCTAAAAATGCCAGTTGTTGAGAAACACAAAAATAGGAGGTGAAAGGGTTGATCTGCTGTACCCATGCTATGCATATCCCAAATCATTGTGGAAAACAAATGACTAAATTGTGATCTGACACTGGATTACCTGAGAAGTTAAAAAAATACATGTAAAGTTGGGGGAAAGGGTAAAGCAGAAACAAATTTAAAAGGCAAGTTAAAGCTTTTTCTAAATAATGCATAAGAGAAGGGATGGTTCTGCATAGTTGAAGGAGGCTTTAGTTCTCTTAAAATGCTAACAGAGCCTCCTGGCTCATCACCACATGACTTTCTTGCTATAATTCATTTTCTACATGATGGGCCAGACTGACTCAAGTTGCTTGCAAGCAGCTGTAAATTACACGTCCCTGTCCTAACTAATCCTGCTGCATGCCAGTGAGGATTCACGCCCAAGAGAGCCCATATGCTCCTACCATCCACCAGCCTCCCTTGGGGTGTTTCATCGTTTTCTGGATGGGACCCTATGGGAGGGAAATAGCTGAATCATTGTCCCCCCATGCCCTTGCTATGGCTGCCCCATTTTGTGGGCTGTGATGAGTCTCTGTAGACAGGGAAGTTGCAGACTCTTCCTATTGTTGTTTCCTCCTGCTCCTCCAGACCAGCACCAGCACAAAATGGTATAAAATTGAGCTGACTCTGCCCAGAGTATTTTTGGCAGAGCAAAGCAAGAACTTCTATACTGAACTTCATGGCATTGCTCTGTTTGGATGTAACATGATAACTTCTGAAATTTCAGGGGCTATTCTGGGAATCAATGGTACAAAATTCCAGTTAGGCACAGTAGGCTCATGCTGAGGGATGCTGATATTCTACAAGTTAAAAGTGGGTTAAAAGTTCTCTCTCTCCTTCTCCCTCTCCTCAGTGGATAGGCTCCTGTTGTGGTTAGTGGAGCTTGAAGCAGGGTGAGTGTCCGAGTCACTGCCCGCTTCATGGTGCTGTGAGCTACAGCTGGGCTAGTGGCTTGCAGAAGGTGTTAGGAGCATCTCAGCCCCCTCTCAATCTCATCTGTCCTGCTGCCTTGGCTCTGTGTGGGGAAAGCAGAAGGAGGGGCACAACCAGTGCCCCATTCTCTTGCATGAGCAAAGCCAGAACGCAGCTGCTGCACCGGGCTGCAGGAGAGAAAAAAGACACTTGGGGACCATTCACCATGAGGAGAGGAACAGTCTCCGCCTTGTGCCTAACCTGGGTTAAATGGGCTGCACACTGGCTCAGGATGGGAGCACCAAGTGTGACAGAGGGTCTCATGATTTCCTGGCGAGACTGTGTTTTGCCTAGGAGAATGTAAGGTGTAAATGTGGCACTGGCAGGACCCTACTGATTCTGGTAAAAATCAGAAAACAGCAGGAAATGGGAGACACATGGAACAGCCAGCATCTGGTTAGCAGTGCCAACAGCTTCAAACACTTCTGTAATTCTTTCTAGATCAAACAATTGGTTAATACCAAACATTAACACCTTCCAGCACAACATTTCCTCCCATGTCAGTTCTGCTATTTATGCTAATAGCCCTTAAAGTGTTGACACTGTGAATAAGGTATCTATCCCAGGGTATGGAATGGGCAGGAGAATGAGGTAGAGTCTGGTTGAGAAACAAAGGGAGAGGATGGAAGAGGGAATGGGATACAAACAGAGCTGTTGGCAATGGGCAGAATGGAGGACCTTGGCACAAGGGAAGAAAGGAGTACGGGGCACACACAAATTCTGACATGGGGGAAAGTGAAACAGGCAAGCACCAAACATAACTTCAAGTCATTAGCACTTAAAATGGTTGCTCCTTGCTCTCTCCAATTGTGGGGTGGATGCTCAGCCAGCAGGAGGAGTCAGAGGTAGAGGTAGAGGATGGTGAAGGAAGCTTCATTTTTTTTCTCCCTGCTGCCTCTCCTGCCTGATCACAGGGTTGAGGAGAGAGAGACAAAGATCACCAGCCAACCATACATTCCTCCCAATCAGAGGAGAACAAATGTGCTTTGGACAGGGAGAAATGCAGCCCCTGGCACTGGATGGGGACATGCTCAAATTGATGGCATTTCTGTGATTGTAACACTCACTCAGTTTTAGCCTATACCATACCCTGACATGCCAGTCAATTTGGGTTGAAATCATTACCATACTCAAGGGCTATGTCTACACAGCGCCCGTTTGGCAAAAGAAATATGCAAATGAGGTGAAGTGTGGAATATCGCTGCACCTCATTTGCATAATTGAGGCACATCGATATTCCACACTTCACCTCATTTGCATATTTATTGCAACAAATGGCACAGTGTAGACATAGCCAAGGAGTGTACATCGCAAGGAGTTGAGATAAAAGAAATACTCAAGTTGCAATGAAGAAAAGAACAGAGAGAAAAGGTCTGTGCTGAGAATAGCTCCCACTTGTAAGAAGTCAGGTGGTTGTCAATAAATATTTGAGGGTGGGTGATGAATGTGCCCATCTACCCAGCAGGGAGATTCTTGTTCATCCAAACCTACCAGTACATCAGAGGAAGTCTTGTGTGTGCAAAGAAAACAGATCAGGCCCAAAGTTCTCTTAATTAAATGAATAAGGAAGTAGGGGAGGGACTGTGAACTATGTCATCCTGTATTTATGGGTGCTAGATAGGCCTATAGTTGCTTGCTAGATATTTGAATAAAGAAATATGGTCAGCTGATGGCCCCCTCTCACAGTATGCTTCATGTCCTCAGTTCTCTTTGTAGTCAGTGGCTTTCAGACACAAAGGCAGTGCTTCTCAGCAGTGAGAAGGATCAGATCATTAATTATTCCCTCCAGGGACACACTTTTTTGATTAGGAAGTAAATCTTGATTACTTGTCTCTCTACTCTCAGTCTCCATCTTACCCGTGGAACTGAGCGAGTTTGAAAAAAGTGCTATTGACTTCCCTGGCACTACCTAAACAATATAGTAGTTATTAATGATTATTATTTATTATGACTAATCAAACCTCTCATCCAGCCTTTCTAAATCTTTGATGAATAAGAACACAAGAATGGTCATATTGAATCAAGCCACCGGTCTACCTAGCCCAGTATCCAGTCTTCCAACAAAAGCCAGTGCAAGATATATCAGAGGGAATGAACAGAACAAGGCAATTATTGAGTGATCCACCTCCTGTCCTCTAGTCTCAGCTTTTGGCAGTCAAATGTTTAGGGACATTTAGAGCATGGGATTGCATCCCTGACCAACTTGGCCAATAGCTATTGATGGAACTGCCTTCCATGGACTTACTTAATTCTTTTTTTAACCCAGTTATATTTTATGGCTTTCACAGCATGCCTTGGCAACAAGCTCTAAAGGCTGACTGTGCATTGTGTGGTGAAGCACTTACATGTGTTAGTGTGAAACTGACTGCCTATTCATTTCGTTGGGTGACCTGTGAAGGGATAAATAATAGTACATAAACAGTATCTTCGGTAGGTATGGGTAGACAAAGAAATAGTGAAAGAGGCACAATGGAAAATGCAAAGAAGAGGTGGATTTTTGAAGTATTACTCACAGGGTTTGCTGCTGGGAGAGCTAAATAGTAAAGTAAAATGTTTTGAACATTTTTGCTATAGAGTAAAATGCCAGACGGTTTTTGCTTTTCTTATAAGCCATCTCACTCTGTTCCTCCATCTGACACACTGGAAGAAACAGAGATGGACAGCAGTTGTAACATTTCTCCTAATAAAATGCATGGTTAGCATAAACCTGAAACCATGTCCCATACCTGGGTCTGATCCTCCCACTGTGTGATCGGAGCAATTCCCATAGACTTCAGTGGGACTTACTCATCATTTACATTGATTCCCTATTGCCAGACTTTACAAGAGCTCCCACAATTAGGACCAGATTCTCAAAAATGTTTAGCATCCAGCAGTTTTGACTGTGACATATATGGCCAAATAGAATTCCACACCCAGCATGCTGAGCTCCCTGGGCCATCTAGCAACTTATGTATACTTTCCCATTTGCAAAATAAGAGTTCAATGCACCAGTGCAGAGGACCAGCATGAAACCTATACACCAGTTGTGTCCTATTAAAGCCCTATTAGATCTTGTGCTGGCCCCCACCACATGTGCCTTATTATGTATAACAGGTCTGGTCCTGCGTCTTAGAACTCAGTAGACATTTTCAGTTTCAATGGGTGCTGCTGGATGGAGCCCAATGTTTCTAAACCAAGATTTATAAAATCTTAATGCCAGACATAATGTTTTGAGCAACAGTTTGTGAAAGAAAGAATGCAGCATTTTGTTTTGTAAGTAAAAGAGAACAGCTAATAAAAGTTATTTTCCATCAACTGAAGATTATTCCGGAGATATAAAAATCTGTCTCATCGCTGCAGCAAGATGCTATTTTGATAGAATTAATTTTAAATAAGCTCCCAGCCTTTCATAGTTCAGTGCATTAATTACTTCCCCTCAACACAAACACAAGATGACGCTTTTTATACACAAGGCAGTAGGGATGCCATAGCTGGGGAAATGCAGAGAGCACAGTTTAAGACATACTGTATAATTTGGCTCTTCATGTTATGTGTACACAGTTACAAAAACACACTCAGAGGCCATAAGTTGCAGTGCTAGAAAGGGACATAAACCTGGAGCAAAGAGATACATGTAATTGAGTTCCTTTTCTTCCTTCAGCTTAGACTGAAGAAGAAAAAAAAATACAGCTGATTGAGATTCTTAGCCAAGAACATCACTTGCAATGAGCAATGGGCTATTGCTGCCTGAATTATTTGAGATCTGTTCAATTCATCTAAACTAAGAATTACAAAAATACCAACACAATTAAATTTAAAAGCTTTAAAAATAGATAAATTCAGCATGAAACAAATTCTAAAAAATTGATGGGAAAAGTTACTATTTTTCAAATACTTTGAGGCTACATCTACATTGGCATAATCTTGCGCAAATACTCTTTAACACAAGAGTTCTTGTGTTAAAGTATTTGCTCAAGAGAGTGTCTACACTGGCATGTGCCTTTGCGCAAGAGATGTGCTTTTGCGCAAGAGCATCCGTGCCAGTGTAGATGCTCTCTTGCGCAAGAAAGCTCCGATGGCCATTTTAACCACAGGGCTTTCTTGCGCAAGAAATTCATGTTGCCTGTCTACACTGGCCTCTTGCGCAAGAACAGTTGCGCAAGAGGGCTTATTCCTGAGCGGGAGCATCATAGTTCTTGTGCAAGAAGCACTGATTTCACACATTAGAACGTCAGTGTTCTTGCGCAAGAACTCTCCGCCAGTGTAGACAGGCAGCATGTTTTTGCGCTAAAGCGGCCGCTTTGGCGCAAGATCGCGCCAATGTAGATACAGCCTCACTGTTAATTAGACTAGTTTACCGAAGGTCTCTTTTCTCCAATTTCATAACAATTGCTTTTCTATCCATTTCCAATCTGAGCAAGGAAGAAGCTAGATGCTATGGAAAAGGAACAAAATCCTCTCTGAAATACAGTTGTAAATCTGGGGCAACTCCTCTGACTTTTATAGAATTACATCATATTTACAGAAGTGTAACTGAGAGCAAAATTTGGATTTCTATGCACTGATGCTTTGGTTCAACTTTATTTCACTCTTAGCCTCAGGAAGCAGAGCAGCTGAGAGAAGGACTACATCCCAAACAGAAAATGTCCAGATTTCCAATGCTAACATTTAAGAAATGCAGCATTCTTAATTTAACTATATGGAAAATGTAAGCAGCAAAACCCGCACCAATCCATATCACTGTCTTACAGTATTTGTTATATTTAATCAAATATATTTAAGTAGCATTCATTTTTAAAAATCTAAAACTATACTGACATCTCTGAAGACCATCAGAGGCTCGTTGGCATGCCATTTATAATACCAAAGTTTTCTGTTAAAACATACATAAATAAATTCATACACTAGTATATTTACAGTGTCTCAGGGTATGTCTACACTAGCCCCCTAGTTCGAACTAGGGAGGCTAATGTAGGCATTCGAACTTGCAAATGAAGCCCGGGATTTAAATATCCCGGGCTTCATTTGCACGTTCCCGGGCGGGCGCCATTTTTAAATCCCCCTAGTCCGAACTAACTGCCCGCGGCTACACGCGGCAGTTAAAAGTTAATTCGAACTAAGTCCTTAGTTCAAATTAACTGTTACACCTCGTGGAATGAGGTGTAACAGTTAATTCGAACTAAGGGCTTAGTTCGAATTAACTTTTAACTGCCGCGTGTAGCCGCGGGCAGTTAGTTCGGACTAGGGGGATTTAAAAATGGCGCCCGCCCGGGAACGTGCAAATGAAGCCCGGGATATTTAAATCCCGGGCTTCATTTGCAAGTTCGAATGCCTACATTAGCCTCCCTAGTTCGAACTAGGGGGCGAGTGTAGACATACCCTCAGTGTGATCACTTGTGTGGTGTCCTGACTAGTGTCTGGCTGGTTATGTGTATGCACTCCCCCTGTGTGTTTCACAGAGAACCAGCACAGCAGACTCTGAGAGAACCCCTTAAAACCAAAAAATCAGGTAAGGGATGAAGGTATCTAGCCAGTAATAGCTGTTAGAAAACTCTACTGAACCACTATACGCATATGTGTCCCTTGATAATGGACTCAGATCAGTCAGTACTGGGATTTTCCACTGCCCCTTAGGCTTTGACAAGGACTGCCCCTCTGAGATACATTCTTATACCCAGATAGAAACAAGTTATACATCACTTTTGATGCATCAGGTTGCAACCCTCTGATGTACCATCCATTACCTTGTACACAATGGTTTGATCAAAACATTGCTATCCATCATGCTGTCATCTTAGACCCTGTCCTGTTTCTAGGTTGATAAATCACTGTTATCTGTGGGGAGTGTATTGGTACCAAGATGTCTGCTAATGAACTGTTGTGTTAAGATACCACTGGAATGTGTTTATGGCCTGCAATATCAGCTCTGTGCTTGCCAAGTTCTATGAGCAGGGCCTGCCTCTTGCTTACAGCTTATTTTTATTTTATATTAGCAAAGTCTTGATCACTTTTTTCTATCCCAGGCCTGTGATATATGGGCTTATATTTCAGGCTCTCATCTTACTACAATTGTAAAAATGTTCTTTTACAGATTCATAGAGTTTAAGGCCAGAAGAGACCTAATAATCTTCTAATCTGATCTCCTGTATAACACAGGCCACAGAACTTCACTCAGCCATTGGTTATTGCTGTGCCTTTCTCCATTAGTTTAGCGAGCCCATTAGTAGCTGATATTTTCTCCCCTTGAAGGTACTTAGGCCTGGTAAAAAAAATCAATCAAATGACAATCTACTATTTAGTTCTTTCTGAAAGGCTTGTAACTGCTTTACAGCTCTTAAAAGATGAACTGTTAGGACAGAGGGTGAGGTAATGGCTAGCCATTAAAAAAGTTTCTACTCAGCCCATTGGTAGCGTGTCTCCTAGCCTGAGCAGACAGACATGGGGTAGCAGGGCTTACACTAGAGCTCTAAAAGTAGCTGGGTAGATAGTGTTTAGAAGTTGTGTCTCAGGCTGCAGCTTGGCCGCAACTTCCATGCACTGTATATACATCTATTTCTAGTGTGCTAGAGCAAGCCCCACAAGCCTGCGTCTATTAATCCATGCTGGGGGACTCACTGCTATGACTTGTTTACATGTACCATAGGTGACTGCTCAGCTGGGAGATGGGGAAAGGGAGTGAGGACACTTATTGGCTCTACTCCTATGTAAAAGCTGGCCAAACTGTAGCCTTGTGCAGAGGGGAGCACTGACCCTGCTCCTGAGATGCTCCTCAACTTAGCCAGGAAAAGGGGTTCAGAACAGCTGAAGTAATGGCTTTATCTCTCTTTCCATCCCAGCCAGGCACTGTGGTGTATCTGCACCCCTTTGAAATGGTGTGCAACATTGCACCTTCTGTGGTCCCCTTGGAGAACCACAATACCACATCACCACTTAGTATTAGCATAATCTATCCTGAAATAAATAAGTGCTAGTATGAAACTTCTTTCCTTACTCAGTTATTACGTTTATTAAACATACACCCAAAGGCTTCTCATAACTTAATTTTCAATATGATCTAATCCGATGCTCTTTATCAAGGTGAGGATTTACTCCAACATCTAGAAAAAATCCTATAGAATAAAGCAAACCTGGCCTCTACTGCTCATTCCTCACCTGAAAACTGCCCAGATAAGTACATGAACATCTGGCTTTTAGGAAGCTCACCAAAGATGCATACATTCATCGCAATGCTAGTCTTAGATCGATAGCTCATGGAAACAGCTTAGCACACGTGTTTATATCAGATAGTTACTTTTAGGTCATATATTTTGGCATTGTAGCACATGGGAGATGGGGAGCTATGGCCATATGTTGGCAAGATAACTTCACATATATTCAATGTAAAGGCAAAATCACCTGGTCAAAAAATCTTCTAAATAGCACAGTTTTACATCAGAAAACATTGATTTGACTGCATCAAAACATTTAGTGGTAATATAATATCATCAAATTTTGGTACAAAAAATTATTGAAATGTTTCATTTCAACAAGAATGAAGTGCCTTATCTGAACTTTATATCATGACAGCTTTTTAGATCAATATGTAGCATAATAGACTATAGCAGAATAGAATAGTCATATATATTACTATACAGTGAATATTTACATGAAGTTCTAAGGTAATTTCAATATTTCCAAAGTGAAATATTTTGGTAAATGTTGTGCCTTAGCAAATTACAAAGTTCCAGCTTTTTATTCTATTGTATGATGAAAAGCAAATGTAAAATGTTGTAATTCCCTGCAGAATGGAAATTATGACTTGTGTGACCAGCCTGAATTGGAATGGAGTGCCCATTTCATTCATCAGAGGAGAAGTCAACACTCTACAGCTGATGGAATGACTGGGCCAATTCTTTGGGTTGCACCCACTTAATCCCCATTCCAACCAAGGGCCTTGGCAACTGGCTGTTTCATCTAACTCTGCAAGCAACAGTAGCTGGTTTAAATCACCATGAGCAATAATGGGAATGTCCCTATCCTATCCCACAGACCTGGTAAGTAGGCTTGGGCAGTGACTGAGCTACACACTCATCTGTTGCAGAATGCAGGCCTTACCTCTGGCCTGTCCCCTCTTCCTGCACCTACAGCCTCCTCTGCAGTTGTATGTAGAAATACTCAGTACCCCAGTCACGAGGGTGAGATTTTTTTACCCTGTCTTCCCCCTAACCCAAGTCACTGCAATCACAGCATCATTTTCCATGTTCTGACCATTGCTGATCCTCCTGAAAGCTTCACAATGATGAACACATGAACTCTTACTTTTTCTGTACAAACGCAGTTTGACAAAATGACCATGGGAGTCCCAATTAATAACCTACAAAAGGGTGTTGTATAGATATCTGGAACATATATAACAAGATAAACAGATTACCAGGATGTCTTCAAACTAAAGAAAGTAGAAATAACTGAAGTTCTCACTCCATAAATCCAGAATTAGGTATACCCGTGGTGAGTGCCAGTGCCCTCCAGCACAAAGCTTTGCTAATTACCTCAATTCTCAGTCAGTGAATGGTGAGATTTAATGTCTCATTCAAAGCACATCCAATCAATCCTCAATCTTCCATACAAAAATACTCACCAAAACAGAGCTTGAGACCAGGCTCTTCATTATATGTAAACAAATGAAGTTGTCAAATTAAATTACACATGAAAAGACACAATGGCTTAAAAACAACCTGGTGTCACAATTTTTTAAGCAAGAGTTGGATTAATCACAGATAATAAACATTCTAAGCAATAAATCCAACTACAAAACTTCATAAAACCCATTATAGGAGCTCATTAGCTCTTTTGTTTTAGAAGTTAATCAAAGTTCACTTAAAAAAATGGAAAGGATAAAATCCCTTTGATTATGGCTCCAGTTTATGCCTTGCTTTTCTTCAAATATTTATTTCACTTCCCAAGTTAAGTACCACCTGAAGCCAATGGGAAAAAGAATGAACAATAATTGATGCTCAACCTTACTCTAGAGCAGAATGTGACTAAAACATGCTATTTTATTGAATGCACAAAAATCAAAATAATGTTTGTTCTTTTGCCCAAATGCCCAATCTTCCTGTCCCTGTCTTTTTACATTTGAACTGTAATTCAATGTACCATAGTTGCCCAGTTACACTGTAAATTCTGTAGGCTGTAATTTATTATGTTCTGTTTATTTCTTAATTATTTGTCTATTTATTCACTATTGTCTGTTGTCTAGAAGTTAGATTGTGAGCACGTTGTTTCTATTGTGGTATTCTATTCTAAGGACCGCAAAGGGAACCTTACTTGTACAAACAAAACGGTCTCTGTCCCAATGTGCTCACAATCTAACACCTAGAAAACAGACAATAGTGAATAAATAAACAAAGAAGGATAAAAATGGAGACGAGGATAAAGAAATAGTAGAAATAAATAACCATCATCATTAGTGCTTGACATTATTTTGTATTCTCAGTGTTTCACAGTTATTATTTTCATGTATTCAAAGCTTCTTTCAGCCTCCTACAAAATGGAAATTAAGCTTTCCAACTTTCCACTGCCAAGCATTATAACCTATATTATATTCACGGGTTTCAAATATCTTCCAAGTTCTTACAACCAGCATATAAGTCTGACAGCATGGGATAACCAAAATATACACTGCAACCTCTAATGATGGCAGACAGACCTTCCAACAGACTAGTGGGCGCTTACAAGCAAAATGATTCAATTTATATTTCAAGCATTGTAACTTGTTTCCATAATTGTGATGGAAAAAACAATAATCAGAGGCACCCGGAATACAAAACTATGAAAAGAAACATAACTTAAAATGTAGCAAAGATATTAAATCCATGGTCCACTAACCTACTTAGCTATGAAGGAGTATCTACACAACTTCACCATAAACTCACTACTTCTGCTAAGACTCATGTTTTTAAAATTGTCAAGGAAGTATTTTAGAAATGTTTGCTACCTTCAGCCCATACAATGAAAACAACTTAAAAAACCCAACAAAACAGAATTTCGTTCAAGATTTTTACTACTGTTGGTCTATACGTTTCAGATATTAGCATTCTGAGGAAAAGGCTAAGATAGTCTATCAGTGTCGATCAAAGAAGTGAGCCTGATCCGGAAAACTGAAAAAGTACTGTAAAAACAGAAATAGAAACCTGATAGATACAAACCAAATGTGTGATACAGTTTTATAATGTTTTAGAGCCATATAACATACTGATTATATCTCAATAGATAAATAAAATGAGAAATTGTTGTGTAGGTATAGAGAAAAAGTACTTAACAATCCACCTTTACAATTATAGGGGTACTCTTAAGTCTGTGAGCCCTTTAGAAAGATAAAGAATTATCTATTGATGAGCTGTAGCTTCTATATCTTGTATTCATTTGCGAATCTGTTTACATTTCAAACTTAATACATGTAAGCTTAACATTTGGGCATTGCATAATTAGCTGCAGATGTCCTGCAACAATGCTTTATGGGCACAGAAAAATTTGAATAATGAGGTTTGGTTTCCACTACAGAGTTAGGTTAAAAGTTTGACTAATAAGATGGGTGAACTAGAGTACCTTGTATTAAAGGAGGAGATTGACATAATAGGCATCACAGAAACCTGGTGGAATGAGGAAAATCTGTGGGACACAATCATACCGGGATATAAAATATATCAGAAGGATAGAACAGGCCATGTGGGTGGCAGAGTGGCACTATATGTGAAAGATAACGTAGAATCAAGTGAAATAAAATTCTTAAATGAATAAACATGTTCAATAGAATCACTATGGATAGTAATTCCATGCTCCAATAATAAGAATATAGCAGTTGGGATATATTATCCACCACCTGACCAGGACAGTGATAGTGACATTGAAATGCTAAGGGAGATTAGAGAGGCTACCAAAATAAAAAACTCTATAATAATGGGCAGGGCTTGCCAAGCGGCGGCGAGCCCCACTCGCCAGCCACGCGGTTTCGCGCAGTTCTGCGTTCTGTGTATGCGCAGATCGTTCTGCGCATGCGCAGATCACTCTTCGCCGGCTCTTCTGGGTTGTAATCTACTCACCACGGGCGAGTAGATTACATTATTTGTTGAGCCCTGATAACGGGGGATTTCTATTATTCCCATATTGACTGGGTACATGTCACCTCAGGAAGAGATGTAGAAATAAAATTTCTCAATGGTTTAAATGACTGCTTCTTGGAGCAGCTGGTACAGGAACCCACAAGGGGAGAGGCTATTCTCGATTTAGTCCTGAGCAGAGTGCAGGATCAGGTCCAGGAGGTAACTATTACAGGACCACTTGGGAATAGTGATCATAATATAATAACATTTAACATTCCTGTGGTGGAAAGAACAGCTCAGCAGTCCAGCACTCTGGCATTTAATTTCAAAAAGGGAAATTACACAAAAATGAGGAGGTTAGTTAAACAGAAATTAAAAGGCACAGTGACAAGAGCCAAATCCCTGCAAGCTGCATGGAAACTTTTTAAAGACACCATAATAGAGGCCCAACTTAAATGTATACCCCAAATTAAAAAACATAGCAAGAGACCTAAAAAAGAGTCACCGTGGCTTAACCACCATGTAAAAGAAGCAGTGACGGACAAAAAGGCATCTTTCAAGAAATGGAAGTCCAATCCCAGTGAGATAAATAGAAAGGAACATAAACACTGTCAAATTAAGTGTAAAACTGTAATAAGAAAAGCAAAAAAAGATTTTGAGGAACAGCTAGCCAAAAACTCAAAAAACAATAGAAAAATGTTTTTTAAGTACATTAGAAGCAGGAAGCCTGCTTAAAAAACAGTGAGTCCCCTAGACAATTGAGATACAAAAGGAGCAATCAAAGACGATAAAGCCATTGTGGAGAAGCTAAATGATTTCTTTGCATCAGTCTTCACAGCTGAGGATGTTGGGGAGATTCCCAAACCTGCACCGTCCTTTGTGGGAGATGAATCTGAGGAACCATCCTGGACTGACATGTCATTAGAGGAGGTTTTGGAACAAATAGAAAAACTTAATGTGAACAAATCACTGGGACCGGATGGCATTCACCCAAGGGTTCTAAAAGAACTCAAATGGGAAATTGCAGAACTGTTAACTGTGGTTTGTAGTCTATCCCTTAAATCGGCTTCCGTACCTACTGACTGGAAGATAGCTAACGTGACACCAATATTTAAAAAGGGCTTTAGAGGTGATCCCAGCAGTTACAGACCGGTAAGTCTAACGTCAGTACCGGGCAAGTTAGTCAAAACAATAGTTAAGAATAAAATTATGAGGCACGTAGAAGAACATAATTTGTTGGGCAAAAGTCAACATGGTTTCTGTAAAGGGAAATCATGTCTTACTAATCTATTAGAGTTCTTTGAAGGGGTTAACAAACATGTGGACAAGGGGGATCCAGTAGATATAGTATACTTAGATTTTCAGAAAGCCTTTGACAAAGTCCCTCACCAAAGGCTCTTGTGTAAATTACATTGTCATGGGATAAGAGGAAGATCCTTTCATGGACTGAGAACTGGTTAAAAGACAGGAAACAAAGGGTAGGAATAAATGGTAAATTTTCAGAATGGAGAGGGGTGACTAGTGATGTCCCCCAAGGGTCAGTCCTAGGACAAATCCTATTCAACTTATTCATAAATGATCTAGAGAAAGGGGCAAGCAGTGAGGTAGTAAAGTTTGCGGATGATACTAAACTGTTTAAGATAGTCAAGACAGAAGCAGACTGTGAAGAACTTCTAAAAGATCTCACAAAACTGAGTGATTGGGCAACAAAATGGCAAATGAAGTTTAATGTGGATAAGTGTAAAGTCATGCACGCTGGAAAAAATAACCCCAACTATACATATAATAAGATGGGGGCTAATTTGGCTACGACAAATCAGGAAAGAGATCTTGGAGTTATCGTGGATAGTTCTCTGAAAACGTCCATACAGCGTGCTGCGGCAGTCAAAAAGGCAAATAGAATGTTAGGAATTATTAAGAAAGGGATAGAAAATAAGACACAGAATATCTTACTGCCCCTGTATAAAACTATGGTATGTCCACATCTTGAGTCCTGTGTGTACAGATGTGATCTCCTCACCTCAAAAAAGATATTTTGGCCTTGGAAAGGGTTCAGAAAAGGGCAACTAAAATGATCAGGGGTTTGGAACAGGTCCCATATGAGGAGAGGCTAAAGCGACTGAGCCTTTTCAGTTTGGAAAAGAGGAGACTGAGGGGGAATATGACGGTATGTCTACACTAGCTCGTTAGTTTGAGCTAGGTAGGCAAATGAAGGCAACCGGAGTTGCAAATGAAGCCTGGGAATTAAATATCCCGGGCTTCATTTGCATGTTCCCGGGCGCCGCCATTTTTAAATCCCCCTTAGTCCAAATTCCGTGCCCGCGGCTACACGCGGCATGGAGTAGGTAGTTCAAATTAGAAATCCTAATTCGAACTACCATTACTCCTCGTGCAAGGAGCCCGAGTGCAGCTGGGCTCTAGATGAAACACTCCACCTGCTTCAGGTTGACAGCCTGGCTTTCTTATCACTTTCATGACTCCATCGTGGGGCCCTGAATTTGGCAAGAATGATGGCCAACAGCAGATGTAAGTAAGCTGTGGTGTCTACACTGGCACTGCCTCACCCTAACTATACCTATGCCTCTTTTGGAGGTGGAGTTATGAAGTTGGTGTAGTAGGACGCTTTCGTCGGTAGGAGTAAGGCTGTAGAGTGTATACTGATATAATTAGATTGATGTACATAAGAACATAAGAATGGCCGTACTGCGTCAGACCAAAGATCCATCTAGCCCAGTAGCCTGTCTGCCGACAGTGGCCAGCGCCAGGTGCCCCGGAGGGGGTGGACCGAAGACAATGATCAAGCGATTTGTCTCGTGCCATCCATCTCCAGCCTCTGACAAACAGAGGCCAGGGACACCATTCCTACCCCGTGGAACGAGGAGTAACGGTAGTTCGAATTAGGATCTCTAATTTGAACTGCCTACTCCGTGCCGCGTGTAGCCGCGGGCATGGAGTTCGGATTAAGGGGGATTTAAAAATGGCGGCGCCCGGGAACATGCAAATGAAGCCCGGGATATTTAAATCCCGGGCTTCATTTGCAACTCCGGTTGCCTTCATTTGCCTACCTAGCTCAAACTAACGAGCTAGTGTAGACATACCCTGATAGAGGTATATGAAATCATGAGTGGTATGGAGAGGGTGAATAAAGAAAAGTTATTCATTAGTTCCCATAATATAAGGACTAGAGGACACCAAATGAAATTAATGGGTAGCAGATTTAAAATTAATAAGCGAAAGTTCTTCTTCACACATTGTGTAGTCAACCTGCGGAACTCCTTGCCAGAGGAGGCTGTGAAGGCTAGAACTATAACAGAGTTTAAAGAGAAGCTAGATAAATTTGTGGAGGTTAGGTCCATAAAAGGCTATTAGCCACAGGGTAGGAATGGTGTCCCTGGCCTCTGTTTGTCAGAGGCTGGAGATGGATGGCACGAGACAAATTGCTTGATCATTGTTTTCAGTCCACCTCCTCCGGGGCACCTGGCGCTGGCCACTGTCGGCGGACAGGCTACTGGGCTAGATGGACCTTTGGTCTGACCCAGTACGGCCATTCTTATGTTCTTATGTACACCAATCTAATTATATCAGTGTACACTCTACAGCCTTACTCCTACTGATGAAAGCGTCCTACTACACCAACTTCATAACTCCATCTCCAAAAGAGGCATAGGTATAGTTAGAGTGAGGCAGTGCCAGTGTAGACACCACAGCTTACTTACATCTGCTGTTGGCCATCATTCTTGCCAAATTCAGGGCCCCACGCTGGAATCATGAAAGTGATAAGAAAGCCAGGCTGTCAACCTGAAGCAGGTGGAGGGTATCATCTTGAGCCCAGCTGCACTCGGGCTCCTTGCACTGCCAGGCTGTGCCCACCAGACTCTGACCACTGGCTCTCCACTGCACTGTGATCTAGGCTCCTGGTTTCCTGTTCCCCAAGCTCTCTGCTTCCAGCCAGGTTGCTGCTGGGAACCAGGGGTCCTGCTAGCAACCTGGCTGGGAGGGAAGAGCCAGAGCCTCGGTGACTGCTGTGTTACCAATGGAGAGCTAAGAGCCTGAGGGGAAGAGCAGCAAAAAAGAGAGAGGCAAGAGCCTGGGGAGGTTCCATACTCCCCGCAGAATGGGTGGATTCCAGGAGACAGGGAGTCCACAGCAAGGGAAGGAAGGAGGGGGGACAGCCAGGCTGTCAGCAGGGAGCTGTGTGCACAGCTCAGAGTCTTGTCCCTCAGCCCCTCCACTGTCCCTCTTAATTTGTTGGAAGCATTTTGGTGAAGATGCACATCATGGACAGAAGGGCAGTGTGGACATGAACCATGGCAGTACCACTCAGTACAGTGACTCTAAGTCAACCTAACATAGGTTGAGTAAGTGTGTAGTGTAGATATGCTCTGAGGCTATGTCTAGACTGCAGGGTTATATCGGAAAAAGATACACAAATTGCGAACCACAATTTGCGTATCTTTTTCCGCTTTTTTTTAACCTCCTCTTTCAGAACATCCCTTATTCCTCATACAATGAGGAATACAGGGATGCCGAAAGAACGTGTTCACTTTTTTGGAAACTGTTCCGAAAAAGTGGACGTGTTCCTTGGACGCAGCAGAGCGTTTCTGGGGAACCTCTAGTATCCCGGAAAAGCTCTGCAGTGTAGACATAGCTTGAGTCTCACTTTATTATTAACAATTATGTGTATTATAATAGCACCTTGTGACCAGGGCCCCAATGTGTATAAACACAGCAAAAAACAAACACCATATAATCCAGGTATAAAACAAGAGACAACAGGTAGCTGCAACACAGAGATGAGGAGAGCACAAAGCAACAATAAGACAGTTGTTATCAATGTGATAAGTAGTGGTCACAGAACATCAGTTGCCTAACCACTGTCAAATTTTTGTCGTCATCACAGCAGGAGAGACTTTTAAAAGGAGGGATTTGAAGCAGGATAGTGTAGTCGCCTCATATTGGAGAAAGTGCAATGGTATTTGCTGGAAAATATGATGACTTTTTGAGTATGGTACCTGTTTTTTACTTTTCTCAGCAGGTTTTCCTAAACTAGCCAACACTAAAGAGGTAATAGGTAACCCTCACAGTATTCTCTTTGACATCTGTCGATGTTCCAGCAGTTTTTAACATGTGTAGCCAATGAGTTTAGTTTACTATCCAATTATTGTGTGATGTTATATCATATATTTTCATTATATGTTAATTAGAGTTAAATTTTAGAATCACAGAAGGATAAGATTGATCAGTATTTGGAGGAAAAAAGCACGCAATGCAGGTAATGTAGGCAAGGGAAGGCATTGCCTTCCCAAAATTGCCTACACTGCCCAGCCACCCACGAGGGGCTGGGGCCGCGCTGTGCGGCAGCCTGTCTCCCATGCAGCCAGGGAAGGCCGTGAAGGGGCATGATCCTGGGGGAAGGAGTGTGGCTTTGGGCAGAAGGGTCTGAGGCATGCAAGACTTTAGTTTAGCTATTTTAGGCTTTGGAGACAAGAAATGATGACGTAAGGCAATGACAGAGAAACAGCCTGAAAGATTATGGGAAAAGAGGTACCAACTGGTAATACTGTAAAAGTTGTAAGGAAGATTAAACTATAAAATGATGTAACAGTAAATACTGTTTCCAATATGTGTCTTAACAACAAGATAAAGATGGTACATCAGTGTTAATGAGAATGTACACAGCCTATAGAATTTGGGGGCCCTTGTGTTCTTAGGGGACACAGACCAATAAGAAAGAGGGCTGACACTTTCATGTACATGTGCAGAATGTAGGTATAGACACACATTATAAAAAAAGTTATCAGGAACACGCCGGGGAAGCAACTACCCAAGTGCTATGAACATGAGTTTTGGCCTGGTGGACTCAGAAATATAAGAACAGCTATACTGAGTCAGATGAATGCCCAGTATCCTGTCTTCTGACGTGTCCAATGCCAGGTGCACGAGAGGGAATGAACAGAGCAGGTAATCGTCGAGTGATGGGTTGCTCGTTCTGAGCTTCAGGCAAACAGAGACTAGGGACACCATCCCTGCTTATCCTGGCAAATAGCCATTGATGGAATTATCCTTCATGAATTTATCTAGCTCTTTTTGGAACCCCGTTAAAGTCCTGGCCTCCACAACATCCTCTAACAAAGAGTTCCACAGGCTGACTGTGCATTGTATGAAGAAAAACCTGCTGCCTATTAATTTAATGTGGTGACTCTAGTTCCTGTGTTATGAGAAATAAACTGCACTTCCTTATCTACTTTCTCCACATCAGTGATGATTTTATAGACCTCTATCATCTGCCTCCTGAACCATCTCTTTTATAAGCTGAAAACTCCCAGTCTTATTAATCTCTCCTTGTATAGATGCCGTTCCATACCCCTAATTAATTTTTGCCCTTTTCTGAACCTTTTCCAACTCCAATATATCTTTTTCTAAATCAAGTGATTACATTTGCATGCGGTATTTAAAACATGGACATACCATGGATGTCTATAAAAGCAAGGTTATTTTCAGTTATATTATCTATGTTTTTCCTAATGATTCCCAATATTCTATGTGCTTTTTTGACTGCTGCGGCACATTGAATGGATGTTTTCAGAGAACTATCCACAATGACTCCAAGATCTCTTTCTTGAGTGGTGATAGTTAATTTAGACCACGTCAGGTAATATGCATAACTGGGATTGTGTTTTCCAATTAAGGATGTTAAATTGCGGTTACCAAGCTAATCGTATAGTTGATACAATTTGTGTCGACTATACGATTAGTCAGTAGGACCGCTCTGCAGAGCCATAGTGGGGGTAGCTCACTTGGTAAGAGTCGCAGGGCTCTTACTACATTTTAAATGCAGAGGTGAAGCATCCACGGGAGCCAGGACTATTCGGTCTCAGTTTGCACTGAGTCCAGCCGCCCCGTTCGCGGTGGACAGCCCTGTCCCCTGCAAATAGAGGCTGTTTGGCGGCAGCAGCCCCTATCTATGGGGAGGGGGCAGCTTTTAAGCCAGTTCCCGCCAGCACTGGCTCATAGAGGTAGCGGGGGGGGGGCGCGCCACAGAGAGGACAGGAAAAGTAGGGACTCAAGCAGTCCCTGCTCACCCCGTGTTCCCACTGCAGCAAATTAGCCTTTGAAATGTAGCTTTAATCCCCACTTGTGCTGTTTCCCTGCTGTGCCTATGCCTCCCCTGCCCCTCATGTAGACTGTGGTGAGAGGAACCAGCTTTTAAGTCAGCTTCTTCCAGCACTGGTTCCTGCTCCCCGCCTTGCTGCCTCTGACAGAGGCAGTGGGGGGGGGGGGAGCAGCTAGTCAAGTCACTACTCGATTATCTGATAAGCTTATGCTTATCAGATAGTCGACTAGTTGCTTACATCCCTATTTCCAATATGCATTACTTTGCATTTATCAACATTAAATTTTATCTGTCATTTTGTTGCCCAGGCATCCAGTTTTGAGAGATCCTTTCGTAGCCCTTCACATTCTGTCTGGAATGTAACTATCTTGAGTAGTTTTGAGTCATCTGCAAATTTTGCCACCTCTTTACCCCTCTTTCCAGATCATTTATGAATATGTTGAATAGAACTGGTCACAGTACAGACCACTGGAGCACACCACTATTTACCCCTCTCCATTATGAAAACTGATCATTTCTTCTTACTCATTGTTTCCTATCTTTTAACCAGTTACCAATCGATGAGAGGAACTTCCCTCTTTCGCCATGACAAATTACTTCGCATAAGGCTTTGGGTGAAGGACTCTGTCAAAGGCTTGCTGAAAAAAACACATTATATTCATATATATGTCTAACAATTTTGTTCTTTACTATAGTATTAACAAATTACATAGTACTGAAGTCAGGCTTACCAACCTGTAATTGCCGAGGTCACCTTAGGAACCCTTTTTAAAAACTGGCATCACATTAGCTATTTTCCAGTCATTTGGTACAGAAGCTGATTTAAATGATAGGTTACAGACTACAGTTAGTAGTTCTGCAATTTCACATTTGAGTTCTTTGAAAACTCTTCAGTGAATACCATCTGGCCCTGGAGACTTATTACTGTTTAATTTATCAATGTGTTGCAAAACCTCCTCTACTGACACCTTAATCTGGGACAGTTCCTCAGATTTGTCACCTGAAAAGAATGGCCGAGGTTTGGGAATCTCCCTCACATCTTCTAACCAGGAAGACTGTTGCAAAGAATTCATTCAGTTTCTCGCCAATGGCCTTTACTGTCATTGGGCATTCCTTTAGCAACTCAATTTTCCAGTGGCCCTGTCATGACCATGAGGGATGGGCAGCAGCCTGGGGGCAGGGCTAAGGAGTTAACTGTACCTAGCCAGGTATCTGCTCAGCCAATAGAAATGCAGATCGGGATTTCAAACTGGGACAAAGGAATTTTTGGGTTTTTCCTTCCTTTGTCCCTGGGAAGTTCTCTCCAGCTACTGAGGGGGACAGACAATATGTCTCCCTCCAAGAAAAGACTCTTCACTATCTGTAAGTAGGGTAAAGTTTAGATAAATCCATTAGGTTTTATTGTTTTATGGTTTGGGAATGGGAATCTGATGTCTGTGCTTTTAAAAATGGGTTTTCCTCTACTTTGTAACTAAGTTTTCGCCCATGGTAGAATCCCCCCATGAGTATATAAATTGGTAACTTTTCCATCTAGTCATTGTGCTTGCAACAGGAATATTGTGGTGATAATAAAAGTTCTTTCTCTTTTCTTTTTATTAACCTGGTATTGGTTAATTTTTGTGTCCGGGTTTTACTTTTGGGGCTGAGATTTCCAAAGTAGTCTCTCCCTGGTTTCTTTGTTATTACTTGGGTCGTGGCAGTGGATTTTTATCCCAAAATCTATGTTTTTAAGATTTTGGGGGGAAGTTTTATACCAAAGCCTGGAAAGATAAGGTTTTGGGGTACTTTTGTGGGCCCCCACTTCTGCATTTATTGCCAGAGTGGGGAAGAAGCCTTGACAGGCCCCCTGATTGTTTTAGCATCCTCAGGTATATCTTCCATGGCATGTATCACAGATATAGACTTCTGCAAGAGTCTCTCCAGGCACAGGCGACATTTCTGGTCAAGGCAAGAAGAGGGTGGAATGATGGCAAAAGCAGGGCTGTGCCCCATGCAGTAGCCTCTAGGGTTATAAAATAGGGTGCACTTTAATTCAGCCCATAAGCCTGACAGAGGTAAACTCTGCCCTCAACAGTGAGCACACTCTCATACATGCACATTAATAAAGTCCCCTTTTTAAACCATGACTCAGAGAGCACAGGGTTATTTAGGTCAAGAAATGTGACCCAAATATGAAAGGTCCATCCTTTTTGAATACAAGAACATAAGAACGGCCATACTGGGTCGGACCAAAGGTCCAACTAGCCCAGTATCCTGTCTTCCAACAATGGCCAATGCCATGTGCCCCAAAGGGAATGAACAGAACAGGTAATCATCAAGTGATCTCTCCCCTGTCAACTATTCCCAGTCTCTAATAGAGACTAAGGACACCATTCTTATCCATCCTGGCTAATAACATTGATGGACCTATCCGCCATGAATTTATCTAGTTCTTTTTTGAACCCTGTTAACATTCTGGTCTTCACAACATCCTCTGGCAAATTCACATCATCCTTTGGTAGTGTTTAGTTGGTACATTAAAGTGGGCTTAATGTGCATGTATGGAAGTCTGCTCACGTAAACCTATTATCCGTGACTGTGCATGGTAAATTTTCTTAGAGTCTCAGAGCTAAGTTCAGAAACAAAGGTGCCTAACTGAATGTCCAAATTCCATGTGTGGGCTGCTCAAAGCACTGAAGAAGCATAGAAAATGGATAATTAATAAACACCTAAATGATTATTTTTGCATTCTGCAGTGTTGTTGTAGCCATGCTGGTCTTAGGATACTATAGAGACACAAGGAGGGTAAGGTATCTTGTATTGGATCAACTTTTGTTGGACAGAGAGACCAACTTTTTAGCTTCACAGAGCTCTTCTTCGAGTCTGGGTTCTGGGCATTATTGTGTGTTCTAGTCTGAAAACTGTGCTCCCACTGTAGTTTCTCTATTTAGGAAAATGTGTTATTTCTAAGCAATGCATGCAAAAAGCTTTTATTTTAAACTACTATCTGTTATAAGCAAAAATATCTCTGGAACAATTTTTATTGATTTAGGAAAGGCTTTTAATTTAGGTCAGTCTAAATTTGTCATCTAAATTACTTAAGCTGTAACTCCATTATTTCATAGTAGTGATGCTTAAGGAATCTGAATTCCTGTGCAGTTAATCCAATCTCAGACTGAGGCTCCTGTTCTACATAGAGCAGCACATATTTGCAATGGCATATCTGCATAAAACATCTCCTTTATTTTCTTATGCATTCTCTTTTAGGTGTATAAATGACAGTGATTGATAAAGAAAACATGATGCTAAGAGGATGAATTTGCAAACTGATTACATGCCATATAACTCACTGTTTGTATTTCTTAAAAATCTAGAATGACTTAAAAATATTCTGTATAGAGAATACAAGGATGTTGGCTTTAGAAAATATCACTCAGGTGACACCCAAATAAGCAGCATGAGGTTTATGTGTATGTGATGTGAGTATAAGAAGCCGCCTTATTTAACTATTTTTAATGCACATATATTATTATGCCGAACATCTCAGTATGTGAATTAAAAGTAATGGGTGCATCTCAGAACACTGCCCAGCTCTGTAAGAAATATGAAATTCTAATATAGACAAGCAGGATTTGCTTGATTTATTAGCTCAAATCAGAACCAATCCATTATTTTTATTGTTGTTTCCAGCAGTACCAATAATGTGTGAGGAGGTGGATGTTATTTTAAGCACCCCAGAGTCCTTTATAATAAGTCATTGTCTTGCAGAAATAGAATACAAAGAAAATGCAGCACTAAGAAAAAAGTGTCAGACACAAACTCAGAAGGAGGCAGCCTCATGCAAGGGCTAATGGGCAGAAGATATTTGAGCTCATGGGAAAATATGTGACAATAGTATCTCAGAATCTTTTTCCTGCTGATACTCCTAATGATGCTATTTCACCTTTCTAAAAAGCTGCTGACTTCACATACACAGCTTCTGTTAATGAGAAATCAGACTAGGGCCCATTCTGGATCATATCTTCACATGCCAAACTAAGAGTAATCAGTCTCAACCAAAAAGAAAAAGGAAGGTAAAAACCCAAGAGGAACGACTTCTAGGGAAGAACAGCTGGATAAAGACCGACAGCTTTGTTTGGGAGGAGATGAAGAGAAGAGGTTTAGTTAGTTTTGATTTTAAAGAACTAAACATTGTTCATGCTAAGAGACCCATTAAGTAGATTAATGTACTAATTTTGGTTAATACAATGCCTTTGATCACCCTAAGAAGTAAATCCCAATATATATAAAAATCAAAAAAGTAAACATGTACTTCGCCTCACTCTGACATTTCACTCTTCTCTGTTTGGGCACCATGTGGCTAAAATCTGCTCTCAGTTATACATGTAGCTCCATCTGAGTCAAATGAGAGCAGGATTTGGCAGAAGACTGAACAAAAACTGTATTTGCTATTAATGGTGTTCATGGTCATAAGGGTCACATGGTTTTCTCTTAATTCCACAACACAATTCCAGAAACATTTTAGACCAGAAAGCTTGTAAGTTTTTAAGGTAAGAAGGAACCCCTCCTCCTACATAATATGGACCAATCAATGGTGAATATCCAACAGTCAACAACAGACAGCCTTGTTTACATGCAAATCTGGGTATTCGTATGAAGAAAGTCATTTGCCAAACACCATGTATATACAGTCTTTTGCATGAATATTCATGCATTAAAATATATATTAAAAGGACATGATCATAATTAAACCAAACAGCTTTTAATTATCAGAAGGTGTTTTAATATTCATGTAGGGCACATCTATACTTACCTGAATATCGGCACTCCAGAGATCGATATTCTAGTGTTCGATTTAGTGGGTCAATTCTAGACCTGTAAATTGAACACTGAGGGCAGCCTCAGTCGGCGTCCGGTACTCCTCCTTCTGTGAGAAGTAAGGGAAACCAATGGGAGCATTTGCTCCCATTGGCTTCCCCCTAGCTACGTCTACACTGTGGGTGTTTTGCGGAAGAGGAAATGCAAATGGAGTGCTCATTTGCATATCTCACGCTCTCATTTGAATATCTTCTTCCAATAAAAATCCTGTGTAGATGGGGCCATTTGTTAGAAAAATACCCTTTTGAGCAAGAGCCTGTAAACTTCATTTTTTGAGGAATAAGGGCTCTTGTACAAAAGGGGTTTTTTTTCCAACAAATGGCCCCATCTACACAGAGCTTTTTATCGCAAAAACCTCTTCCGCAAAAAGGATCGGAAGACACTATGCAAATGAGAGTATGAGATATACAAATGAGTACTCCATTTGCATTTCCTCTTCCGCAAAACACCCGCAGTGTAGACGTAGCCTCTGTGTGGACGCCACCATGTCTTGGCTTAAGGTAAGCCTACACCAGCTATGCATTTTGCATAGCTGGAATTGCGTACCTTAAGCCAACCTTCCTGGTCTAGTATAGACCAGGCCTCAACTCTATTTACAATGAACTATCATTTAAAAATGTTTGGATTATCAACTGTAACCCAGCAGAAACTTAGATACAAGCTAACATTTAAAAAAATGCTTAAGTGATTTAGAAGCTTAAATCCCAGTGAAAGCCATTGAAATGTTGGCTCTTAAATATTGAAATCACTTATGAAAAATGGGATTTAGCCACTTTTCAAAATTATATCTGTAGATTAAATAGAGAGTCTCATTTAAGATTTAGGGACAAATTCACCTTCGATATTTTGGATAGAATTATTATATTTGAACAATACCGTTTCTCTCCAATATAAAGCAGCTAGCGGTAACCAGTAAGTAAGGTTATGTAACATTCACGTGTAATGGCTGAATGACGCAAATAAGCATTCTCCACCAGGTGCTTGTTGAATCCTACTGGCAAATGGCCAAATAATTATCTACTCACCATATGGTTAGCAAAGCACAAACAACAGTCTAATGTGTCTTCTGGATACAAACAACGTTGTCTGTCAGTGATGTAATAATAATATGCGACAGCATTTAAGTTGTCAGCATTTGAAAACTTAATTTGATAGTTTTCAGTTTTCCATGGTTTGATTTCTGGTAACCGAGCAAGTAGTACTGGAAATGGGAGATTCCAAGTTTTACAGTGGAGCATATGGACTTTGCGTCTAACCCTGGAAGATACCAAGATACTAGACTTCAAAAATAATCACACCATTAAGGATGATTATATAATTGTAGTGATGTGTAAGATATATTAATTCTAAGCTTCCTAGCTGATGAAGTTCTTAAATTAATTGGATTCAAAGAAGTTTGGCAAGGTATTTTATTTATATATATTTTTAAAACCTGAAGTGATGAAAAAGCATGCAGCAGCAAATCTAAGAGAGCATACCAGCTGACTCAGGTTCACATTAGGGAGGCAAAAATAGCAGTTCCCACTCAAGCTGGAGTCCTTGGTCTGAGGCCCTGCAAGTGGGGAGGATCTTAGATCCCAGACACCAGTCCAAGTAGGAATGTTTACATACTGATTTTTAGCCTCACAACACAAGCCCAGATCATTTGCCCTGAATCTCTGAGACTTACTGCTGTGGGATCGGGGAATTTTGACAGTGTAGATGTACCTTTAAGAGATTTTTTTGAAAGAAAATGTTATATATAGCACACAAGAGAGTGGTCTGATGTGGTTTAAAGGTCTTACAGGCAATCATGTGGGATAACCTTTGCAATTCACCTCCACACAAAGCAAGACTTGACTAATAGATACAAGTGATGCATTCCAGCAGCTTTTCTGCCATTACTCTAGCACTGCGTAAGTTTTTGGTCAGATGTAAATACCTATCTGAGAGTGAGAACAGTAGATTTCTTAGATGCTTTTTGATAAATAATGTGAATCTTCCTGGTGGATTACTAGAAATGTTCTCATAACACTGCAAAAGTTGGTCAATTTGTATCATGAGTCTTATAATATTGGTTGTTTTTCTTAGAGCTCCATGTGCTGGAGTCATGGAATTACATGAGACTCAAAGAATTGTAGAACTAGAAAGGACCTGGAGTGGTCACATAATCCAGTCCACTGCACTGATGGCAGGACTGAGTATCATATAGAATCATCTCAGCTTTCAATAAAAAAATAAAATAAAAAGCAAGTTTCTAGCCCACAGGGCCAGATTAAGGGGGGAGCTAGCCGGGCAGCTGCCCGGGGCGCCAACCTATGGGGGGTGCCTGATGGCAGCTGTAAGGGGCGGAATCAGGCACCGCGCACTCGGGGCTGGGGGCCGCGCAGCGCCCCTTAGAGCTGCCATCAGGTGCCCGGGGCCGGGGGCCGCGCATCACCCCTTAGAGCTGCAATCAGGCGCCGCGCGCCCGATTACAGCTGTAAGGTGTGCAGCGTGCTGGGGGCCAGGGGCACGCATGCACCGTGCGCCCAGGGGCGGAACTGCGCATGCGCCGTGCGCCCGGGGGCAGAGCCGCGCATGCGTCGCGCGCCTGCTGCCCGGGGCACAGGAATGGCTCGAGCCGGCCCTGCTAGCCCACATGCTTGCAGAGAGAAGGCTCTGAACCCAGAAGACTAACAAAACAACCCAAGATGTTTTGAGGAGAACCACTTGTGATTTTTAAACCAGTCTCATGATTTCTAGAGCCCAACTCACAATTTATGAATGCTTATGGTTGGCACTAATGTACAATTGTGTAAAAGCAGTGTCTTTGGGCCCTTAGGATTCCACTCAGCTGTAGGGTTGCCGGATGGTTTCAACAAAAATACCAGACACACTTGACATTACATCACAATCTACATTACATCTTATTTAGAAAATTCAGGACATTTATATTTTCTCATTTATATTTTCTCAATTTGTTTACTGAACAGAAAGCTCAAATACTGGACTGTCCGGTTCAAAACCGGACACTTGGCAACCCTACTCAGCTATGTAACCTGATTTCTCCAATTGTAATATCTCAGTGAGTTGCTGTGGAAATGATTGGGATGCAACAAAAAATATGGACTTCAGGAAAAAAAACAGGTGAGATCTTGCAGTTTTTATGAACAGATCTTTAGTAATACACAAGAAAAATAACTCTGGCAAGAATGTATTTTAATAGAATTTTCCCTAAAGCTGGAGTCATAACTCACTAAAACCTGATCCAAAGTTCAATAAGACAGTGGAAAGCTTTTTTGGCTTTATATCAGACCCTAAATGAATGGCATTCATGGGTATCTTTTCATTTTGATACACTGTCTGACATTATACAGCACAGATTTTCCTAATTATTTCTTATTTTTTCACCCATAGCACTTAACCTTTTCAGAGTACTGAAAGAAAATAGTTCAATTTGTAGCAAGAAAAAATAAAACAAACATACACATATAAAATATTTTTCTTGTTATACAACAAAATGATACGTAGATCACTGCCTCAAGTTACATAATTTTGGAGTATGAAGAAGACAGACTTTGGACAATAATTACTGCTCTCTGTGGCTGTTTCTCGACTGCAGGCTTCTTTCGGAAGAAACTTTTCTGGAAGAGATCTTCCAAAAAAACTTCTTCCGAAAAAGAGTGTCCACACTGCCAAAGCGCATCGAAAAAGCAATCTGCTTTTTTGAAAGATAGTGTCCACACTGAATCTCGCATTTAAGATGTCCACACTATC
This sequence comes from Pelochelys cantorii, assembly GCA_032595735.1. Classification (NCBI taxonomy): domain Eukaryota; kingdom Metazoa; phylum Chordata; order Testudines; family Trionychidae; genus Pelochelys; species Pelochelys cantorii. The sequence continues at coordinate 24,474,604 of CM064326.1, forward strand.
TCGCATTTAAGCTGTGATTACTATGGGCGGAATGGCCACCAGGGCACCTGTGGTTTTTCCTCTTTCCTCTTCTTGCAAAAGAACTCCCTTTTCCCTGTCCACACGCCTTTTTCCGAAAGAGCTCTTTCGGAAAAAGGTTTCTTCCTCATAGAAAGAGGTTTACCAATGTCAGAAAAAAACCCTCTGTTCTTTTGATTTTCTTTCAAAAGAATGTGATTGCAGTGTGGACGTAATTGAAGTTTTTTCGGAAAAATGGCCGTTTTTCTGAAAAAAAACTCTGTAGTATAGACATACCCTATGTGTCTAGGATTTTATCATTATGAACAGTTAAAAAGTAGGATAACAAACATTATGATGAGGTGGAATCATTTATAAAGAATTCCCAATGAAGCTCTAAAGACCTTTCATTGGATTTTTTCCACATGCTTCTCTCCCATTTTTGGGCTCAGCTGCTAAATTCTTTTCACTCCTGCTGTTCGTCACATTATTATGTATTAATATTGAAACTACAATGTTTTTAAAGGAAGAGAGTAAGTAGTTTGTATGGTTATTAAAAAGTCTATAAAAATGATATTAAAGTTGTGGAAAATAATTCTGCCAAACACCTGTTTGCACAGAAGGCACAACAGGATATGCTGCATTGTGCCATGATCATACACCTTGAGTACATTGTAAGAAACAAGGCCAAGAGGCAGCAAGGTATGGATCAATATAAACCCAAGGACACAGTCTCTATTTAAAATTCAATGCCAGATGGTTTAACCCAAAATACTGACCCCCCCCAAAAAAAGGGGGGAAAAATTCTGTTGGAAGAGGGGGGAGACCAAAGTTGTTGAGCAAAAACAAAAAAAGGACTCCAAGAGTTATTAAGCAAAAAAAATTTGTTTTAAATAAAACAGCATGGCCCTTTCGGTGCATGCAGAGTCAGAATAGGGATAGGAGCAGGGGAGCGGTTGAGCACTAAGACCCAGGGAAGGCATTGCTTCCCCTTGGCCTGTAGGCTTTTTGCTGGCAGCCATTTTGTTTTCTTGATCAAGCCAGAATGCAGCTTCCCTGCAGAACCAGGTAAGCAGGGGGGTCCGGGGGTGTCGGGGGAGAGAGGCCGGGGGCTGGGCCCAGTTGCCGAGTGTGTCGTAGGGTTGCCCCGTGTCCGGTATTTTCGCCTCCTGGCAGGGAAAAAAACTAGAAAATACCGGACATTTCAGGTGTCCGGTATTTTCTGAATTTTTAATGGACAAGAGGCGAAAATACTGGACTGTCTGGGTCAATAGCAGACACCTGGCAACCCCATCAATGACACTTCTTTCTTCAAAGTCAAAGGAAAGAACCTAATGCATACCATTATACCTGGCTTTACTCGTTAGATTTTACCAAGTATTGTTGGGACCTTTTGCTTTGCAGGGTGATAATTCTCACTAAAAAAACTGGGTCAAGTTTTCAAGAGTGCCCAAGGCCCAGATGTACAAAGAAAGCAAGACTTTGCAAGGGTCACCATTACAACACCTAACTTTTAGGTGCCCTGGAAATGCCACTGGAACAAGTGTCCACGGTCTGGGTTAGACGCCTAGGCTCCTAAGAATGAGTTCTAAAAGAAACTGTACACTGCTGAGGGCCCACCTAATAGGAGATGCTGAGGAGAGGTGTGTCCTAAATCCTGCTCCTTTCCAGGAGTTTGGCACCAAACTTTGGGCTACAGGGAGGAACCTATCTCTACTTATGATCCACAGCTGGGAAGCTCAGTAGTTTCTTGTGAGAATATGTTAAGCAACTTCCTCCCAGCACACAAAATGGATGGAGGAGCAGAAGGTGGTGGTGCTGCTGGTGCCACTTTGTTTACAATTTTTAGCCTGGTGATTACAGCCTTGGTTCCATGCCTTCCTCAGCCTAATGGGGAGAAAAGGTTTGAACAGGGGGTCTACAGCTCTCAGACAAGTCCTCTGGCTTGTGGGCATAGGGATATTCTGATGATGCTCAGACTACAGTGTCTTCCTCTCCCTTAATAACTATTTAATTGTTTATAACAGTGGATACAGTTTGGTTCTCAAATGAGAAACAAGCTTCATGAGGGAGAAAAGGCTGCTCCGGGGGGAAGGCTGGTCTCCCCTTATATGGGAAAGCAATCCAACTAACTACTATTTGGGGGAAGGACTGGCACCCAGCAGCCAGCATAATAAGGCAACACCCAGAGAGGGGAAATGTATTCCTTCTTTGAGTTATGAGGTTATTTGGCTTATGAGTTCTACTTGTGTCTGCCCTGGGGACCATTTTGTAAATATTGAAAAATAAACTCAAGTGAGGAATAAAAGCCCTCTGGAGTAAGATTGGTTTATTCCAGGCCTCCGCTGCCAGAAGGAGAAATGCTGGGGCCAATGAGGCAAAGGAGATGTCTTGCCACAGTCATAAACAAAGCTAGTTTCCTTAATAAAACAAAATACTTTCTCTTAAAGCTATATAACCCATTTATTATTCGTTAAAAATTCATATTCCCTGTTAAGGGCTTATGCAGATAGTCTACCTCTGAAATGCATTTTTTTCTCAAGCTGTTTGCTTCCCGATCTTTTTCATGGATTGATTCTTCCTTTTTGCTTACAGTTGTAAGCCACAGTTTGTTTAAGTTGCCCTGCAGGGATTTTGCCATTCTTTGTTAGAAAGAAGAAACTTAAGTAAATCCTTCTGAGTACATCTGTCAGACACAGAAGAATTGGGTAAGATCCCCTTTTTTAAATGTTCCAGCATTTGAAATTTCTCCAATTTGTTCAGCAATAGTAATGCTGATGGAGCAATCCTGTAAAAAAAGACTAGCGGTGAACTAATCACTATGAAAATACAAAGTATTAACTTCAGTCAATTTCAGCTGCACTTGACCTACTAAGTTAGGTTTTTGCACCTGCAGTAAGACAAATATTTCAAATGTACGACCACTGAGAATTTTATAAGGTAGACACAGTAGCAGCACAGGTGAGATAAACCCATGAAAAGATGAATCTGGCAGGTGAGACATTCTGAATATGGGTGAGGCATACTTTGGAGAATGCACCTGCTATTAAATATTTAAGATACATAGCTGAGCACAAGTGGGAATTGCCGCATCAGAAGTCTGAGATGAAATCAGACCTGCATGTTACACCATGTGCAATTATATCAGACTCACCAATGGGGGGAGGCCCAAGAGAGCAACTGCTCTGGGGCCAGGCAATTCAAATGTGCCTGGGACTCCTGACAGCCACCACTGCTACTGTGGCAGCAGCCAGAACCCTGGGCCCTTTAAATGGTTGCCAGAGCCCATGGGGTGTGCCCTGGGCAGTGCTAAAGGCTGGCTGGGGTGGGACAGCACTGAAGGCTGGTTGCCCCAGCTCCTCCACTTTTGCCTGTGGCTCACCCCCCAAACACCTGGCCCGGGGCCCAGCAATTCTGCCAGTCCCTCTGAGTTATATGTTCCAAACCACTTTAAAAAAAAGTCCACACACTGAAGAATCCCAACTCACCCTCTTCTTAAAGTTTGGCTATACTAACGGAAAAAGCTCGATCTTCTGCCCAGGCTTGGCAGCTCTGACAGGACACTTTCTCCCTAGAAAGCACTCACACTGTCTTTCCTTACAAGTGAAGGTAACGGGCCACCTGCTTCAGGAAGGCAGTAAAATCCACTTAACTCTTCTGCAGCATGTTTAACATCTGCTAAAATAGGATGGGTTGTTACAGGCAAACTCTGTCAGCCTGTTACCTATATATAACAGCCACTTGGCAGCATGGTAGCGTAGCAGCAACATGTCTGTGGTACAGCTGAACTCCAGCTAAGAAAGAACTGGAGATAAACAGGGGGATGGGAGAAATAAGCAGGAGTATATGGCCCAATGGCTCATGGTAGATTGAAACCTGTCCCGGCTCACGTCACATGGGGGTACAGCAGAGTGGAATACGTTTTGCCCTGTGAGAAATTTACTGGATGTCTGCTGCTGCTGCTGCTGCTGCTGCTGGAGATGTTCTTCATTCCAGGGATCCCTTCTTTTCGAAGACAGACTATTTATTTTTCAAGTCAGCTGCTTAGTATGAGGCAGCTGCCTTTCCCAACGTGCTTGAAACCTCCACCACACCCATTCAGTGAGTTTGCTACAGCTATTGTTTCACACCTTGGTGGATCATTTGGCAGTGAGGGCAAAATCTCTGGATCTCAGCATATTCTTTGCTTGAGCTAAAACACCCAGATTTGTCGTCAATGGTGTTAGCAGTCTCATCAACATTTATATGGCCCAGCCCTCACTACAGGGGGACAAGACAGGGTGTATGTGGATTACAAAATCCCCCTAGCTTGGGAAGCTTCTTCTGAACATCTGAAGCCCACCACACTCAAATCTCCATACAGCTCATAACCCGTAGCTGTCATAGTACCCTATGAGCCTCCTTATGGTCCTTGTTTTGCACCACTGTGGTCTGAAACACAATATCTGGTATAGAACACTTAAGGAACTAGCTGCAATCTGACAGCGCTGCCACTATTTCAGACTGCCTTAGAGCACCTAGCAGTGCTATAGTATAAAGCCCAGAGGCCGAGAGCAATAGTCAAGTGTGTGTGGGTGGTCAAGTAGGCAGCAGGTCAATCCGTATCCGGCTCCAGGGCAAAAATCAGCAGACCCTTTGTTCCCTCCCACACACCCACCCACCCACCCACACACACGAAAGACCCCCCCTGCTGGGATGAGCCCCAGAGCAGTAGCAACTTGTCTCCTCTCCCTTCCTCAGACCCAGCCTGCCTCTCTGGGGAAAGCTATAGCAGCATCTCTTGATTGAAATACACTTTTGATATGCCCCATGCAGGCTTCAGCGCCGAGTAACCCTGCCCCAGAACCTGCATAATGCATATCGAAAGTGTCTTTCAATCAAGAGACGTTTTTCAGCAGAGCTACAGCAGCAGTGTCTGGAGCCCCTGGACAACTGCTGGGACCCTAAGCAATTGCCCCCTTTGCCCCTCCCCACTATTGGTAGACCTTTTGTGTAGGACTTCACATGCTGATGATTGAGTGAACACAGTGCCTGGAGAGGTTTGCTGGCATGGCTTTGTGTGAGAAAGCCGAGGCTGGAGAGTTAAGGTGATACTGCAGTCCTACAGTTCCTGTTCCGACCCCAGGGATCCTGTCATACTTGTGTTGGACCCATTTCTGTTGATGAGAGAGACAAACTTTTGAGCACACAGAGCTCTTTGTCAGGTCTGGGAAAGGTACTCCGAGCATCACAGTTAAATGCAAGGCGGAACACATTGTTTAGCAGAAGTTGTTGGCACATATTCTAAGTAACCATTCAAGGTCTACTTATGCTAAACATTCTGTTCCACCTTGCCTTTAGCTGTGACCTTCCCCAGATCTGAAGAAGAGCTCTGTGTGGCTCGAAAGCTTGTCTCCCTCACCAACAGAAGCTGGTTCAATAAAAATGATTACCTTACCCATCTTGTCTCTAAGCTATATTAAACATTTTAGATTTCCTATGAATAATGCAATAAATTGTAGATGATGTTCACAATATTTAAATCAGGGACGCTTACTGCCTGGGACTTGATTTGTTTTTTTTTTTCTATTTCTTCACTAAAAGACTCAGGTGATGTCATGTGAGGCTACACAGCACATCCTCAAATATTATATAGGGAAATATATCAACCAGACAGACTATTTTACATTACATTTCATGAAATGGTCACAATTCACTTATCAAAAATAAGATCTTATAAATGTTCTACTTATTGAGGAAAAGAGGAACAATAGCACACCTGATGGCAACAACCATTAACATTTGAAGCAATCCTTTCCTCTTTTAATCTCCCATCACAGAATCACAGGGCCCTGTGTTTCCCTTCCATGTTATCATACAGCAGAAGACAACTGATCAACCTCCAGCAGTGGCGGCCCGTCAATACAGATGAACTAGGCGGTCGCCTAGGGCACCAAGATAATGGCCACTGAGGGCTTTGGAGGCAGGGGCGCCGATGGCGCGCTGATCATGCGTTTTGCCTAGGGCACCGATTGCCAGTAGCTCGTCTAGGGCCACTCCTGATCCTCCAGCAGAGTTATTGGAATGCCTCCTCTGCACCACCTGCTCTGCAGGCCCAGTAATAGTTTGACAAAGGCAGGAGTCACATCCATAAAGAGTCCACAGGGAGTTTCTTTTGCCAGCCCTCCTCACTCCATGGACAACAGTAAGGGTCTCTTGCTCACGATGCCGCGATTAGCTCCTGGGCTGTAGGGGAGCTGCGTTCTGTGACCTCTCCAATGGCAATCAGAGTCTAAAGGGCATATATTTATATTTTTATATAGCCCCTTCACAACAGGAGCATCCGAGCTCATGGAGAAGCCCATGCTGTTCTGAGTGCCATTAAAACTGTACCTTTACTTGTACACGGAAGTTAGTCCATGTTTCCAAGAGTGGTTGTTCCTCAACTTCTTACCATAACCAGGAGCACCATGTGCTCAGCTACAGGGCTGCCTCTAGGGGTGAGAAACGGGTGAAAACCCTCCCTCACCCAGCAACTGGGGGCTTGGGCCCACTGCTGAGTCTTAAAAGTTTTGTTTTGATGTAAGCAACAGGAGGGGGTGCCTGAGTGGCTCCGCCAACACAGTGTTCTCAGCTTCTTTCCCCTGCTTCCCACATCTTATGTACTGCCAGAAATTCTTGACCCTAGCATAGATGCATTTATAGAGGCCTCTACTGAATCCTGTAAGACCTACAGACTAAGCTGCCACTCTCTGAACTTGGGCCTGTCTCCCCCTCCTGGGCAGGCACAAGGGAGGGGGAAAAGCAACCTTCTTCTCCAGCTGCTCTTCTATGAGAAAGCAAGAAATGGCACTTGCCTTTTCAGAGGAATTCAGAGGGAAAGATCTTGATTTAGGAAGACAGACAGAAACCCTTGTAGGAGGAATCTCACAGAGAAAGAGAAGCTGGGTGAGAGTACCTGTCTGAATAATGGGGAAGGTGGCTGGATAGCAGGTATGTAGGGTGTTGTAATGATCAGTTTACTTACCACGTCCATCACTAGATGATGCTGTATCTTTATTTTAGTATTAAGGTGTGATGCTTGGTTTGGGAAGAGAACTAGGAGGAAGTGATTCTCCATTGTCTTGCAGAATATGTATCTTATTTACACCTCTGCTGAGTACTAAGCACTTCTCTTGGTTGCAAATGATTAACTGGAGCCAATGGGAGCCATGAGGCTCCATGGCTGCAGAGCCAGTAAGTAAACAAATCAGAGCAGCCCGTTAGCACCTTTCTCAGAGTGGGCCTGTGGACCACATTGAGATACTCTGACATAGCCCTATTTGGCCAGATGAGATTAAAGGAGCACAGAGTTAACTGTCCCGTGCACAGAGTTAACTGGTATTAAGAATCCATAGAGTCACTATTCCATCCCCCTCTCCAAGAGATGTATGAGGGAGTTGGTGGAACCTGTTTAGCGCTCCGTCCCGCAATGTGCTCATTAACTGAATTTAACCAGCATGATAAGAGGGAATTAAAGTGCACCCATTATGGGGCTACAGTAACTCCTCCCCACCACAAGAGGGAAACAGGAAAGTCTCCAGTTACATTTCTTTCTTGGGCTGTCCCTGGAGCACTGCATCTGTGCACTGCCCTTTACAGACTAGCTCTAAAGTCTCAATCTAGTCTTAAATAACTATTGATGCAATAACCTGGCATTTTATATAGCTAGAAATACTTTGTATGGGTTTCTAAAATATCATTACATAGTGATAGGTTTACAGCCCAAACACCAGTTTAAAGCCTTTCACCCAGCAGCATCATTAATGCCACAATGATGAAGTGAAACAGCTAAGCCTCACTGCACCTTGAAGAACAGCAGGAGTTTTCAATGTCAAAGTCTCAAGCCGTACCATGCTTTAAACAAGTTAAAACAAGTTAAATTCCCACCATTTCCCAGCTCTTGCAAGCGAACCAAAAATGCCACCTCTATCCTGTCAATAATTATTTATTTAAACATGAAAGCAGAGTGACGAACACAAATCAGTATTCACAAACTTTTCATGCCTTTCACGTACAATAAACTCTTGCTTGACTAGCATACATTTCTATTTCATTTAAACATCTTGGAAAATTACTTGATTTAACTAAAACAAAAAACAGGACTATGTAGCACTTTAAAGACTAACAAGATGGTTTATTAGGTGATGAGCTTTCACCTAATAAACCATCTTGTTAGTTTTTAAAGTGCTACATAGTCCTGGTTTTTTTTTTCAGCTAGACCAGACTAACACGGCTACATTTCTATTGATTTAACTATTGCAGCAAGGTCAAGTGAGGATGTGTCTCCAATCCCTTAGTGCAAACAAAATTCTGCTAAAGGAGACCATTCAGATGAGATGTCACAGTGGCCAAGGGAAGACTGATGTCTAGTTTGACAGACCTAAAAGGTCAGTTGTGGGTATAGGCTTAAGATCACAGGTGAGGGCAGGATAACAGGATATTCAGTGCCAGCTGAGAGGACACACTGATCAACAAATAAAGAATGTGACAGACTGGTCTGCACGTACTGACACAAAGTGTTAACTCAGGAAGAACAAATTGAGCACGTTTACTTGCATGACTGAAAATCAATATGTTTGGAAGATAATAAAAAGGTTCTGGACTCAGAAAAGACCAAGAAAAAGGCCAAAGATGCATAACTTATGTAGACCACAATCAAGCAACTTTGGACTTTATGGTGAAAACAACAGTGATGTCCATGGAGATTACAGCTTGTTTAGCTGAGATAAATACATAAACATTCTCTGTAAAACAGACATAAATATTATATGTGGTTGAGCATCTGGAATTAAAATGCCCTGAATTTTTGTTGTTGTTGCTTTAGTCAATTGAAAGGATTACGGGTTAATGGGGGAAATTTTCAAATGTATTAATAGCTATTGAGCATACATTTACATCTTTGAAAAATCTCTATATTAGAGAAATGAACCATTCCTAAACAAATTATGCCAGTGAATAGAACAAATTTAAACACAGTCAGCTCAGTGTGGACACACTAGCCAAAGTCACATCTTAAATTGCTGCTGTTTTGCTCCACATTCTTACTTATGATGGTTGAAACTGTTTCAGCCACAATGCCTTCTGGGTACATACTCCATCGTAAACAGGTGCAATGGTTCTGAGAGATTTTTGAAAGGCCACCAAAGACCTGACCCAGGAGGGGCAAGATTGTGTTGAACCTTTTTTGTTACTATATCATAACCTCTTTCCACACTGTCATTAGAACAGGACAGACTGAAATCCAAATATATTGCCCACATATAAATGTTTTGAGGACTTTTGTGAGGACATCAAACACATGGCAAGCAAACGAAGAAGACAAATTTATTCTTAGAACAGAATATTTCCCTAACATAGAAATGGCCAAATAAACTATGGATCTCTTCACCTTTACCCACCAAACAACAGCCTACCTGCAAACCCAAAATCCAGTACCTTTACTCCTTAAGAAATTTTGCATACCTTAGAAGAATTTAGACCCAAGACTTATGAATCTGACCCCATAATCTTTTTGTGAAAGAGTCATGAACAATTTGTGAAACTTCTGATTGAAATAGCCAATGTCTCACTCCAAGAAGGAAACTTCTCTTCCTCCTTCAGACACACAACAATCCAGCCAACACTGAAGAAACCCACTCTGGATACCCCAATCCTACTCTGCTACCACCCATTCTTGAGCAAGCTCATAGAGAAGCTAACAAAAGGCCAACTACAATCTCAATTGAAGCTAATATTCTAGACCCTGCAAAATCTGGATTCAGGCGAGGACCCAGAACTAAATCTTCATTAGTGGCACTTATGTCCTCCTCTCAGTGGAGAGAAGACAGACATCTATTTTCATCCTATCTGCAGCATTCAACACAGTTGGCCATGAGATTCTGCTCTGTCAACTAAGAGAGATGGTCAGGGTTCATGGTAATGGCTAAATTGTTTGAGTCCTTGGAGAGATGCGCCAACAGCCAGTGATGGGAAACTGCATCTCTACTGTAGTGAAAACTAAGTGTGCTTCTTCTCCATTGCTTAAGCTCAAAACAGCACGTTTCATTTAGATAACTGCGCATGTCTCAGAAGCTGCTAAATTTTCTGCTAGGGAACTAAGCAAACTTGCAGTAACAGTAACAAATCACATTGCGACACGCTGACCAGAAGGAATGTGGAATCCATAAAAGTTTCAGCCCAGCCGAAAGTTTCGACCCAGCTCAAAGGTCGACTCTGCTTTGAGCAACAGAGCTCCTTTGTCGAACTTGTTTGCAAACAATAAAATGGAGTTGGACCCAGCCTGAAAGTGTGACTCTCTTCTTGGGGCAAATTGGACTAGCCTCCCGGGGACGAAACTAGCAATTTATGCAACAAATTTGGCGAGCCGCCAGGAGATACCCCTTGGACTACTCCGGAGTTGGACGACAAGACCATCGTAGGTGACCGTGAAGTGCGCACCGGACCGTGTTTGAGTCCGTCACGACACCGAAAGCGTGAGTCGGGACATCCGGAAAGTTAAAGGAATCTCCACTGTAAGAGTCAACCAGGCTATGAGGTCCGAAGGAATGGCGCCAGGGTGTTGACGGAGTAAGTATACATATTCCCTGTGTCTTTTGTGGTTGTTGGTCCTTCGGGGACTCTTGCGTTCAGCACATAGGTCTGAACATTGTACTCGGCACTTGGGGCTGAGAAGTTGACACAATGGGTTCGGGTCGCTCCCGGGTAGAAAACTCCGCAACCCCATTGGGATGCATGCTGCGCAATTTCAGTAAATTTAAGGGTGATTTTGGAATTAAGATGACAAAGGATGATTTAATTAAGTTCTGTCAGTTAGAGTGGCCAACCTTTGGGGTAGGCTGGCCAGATACAGGGTCTTTTGATGTAAATCTAGTTGCCTCTGTGCATGGTGTTGTTACTCGAGATGGGCACTGGGATCAGTTCCCATATATTGATTGTTGGTTGAATCACACACAGAGGCGACCTGCGTGGCTGCTGAAGTGTAGCATGGGAGCTTGTAAAGTTATGGTAGCAAAAGCTAAGGCCTCGGGAGGCAAGGGTGGTGCATGCGCCAGGGTTTTAAATGATTCTGTAGTGAAGTTGATCTGACTCAAGGCAAGCATAGAGAAACTCCCGTGGTGGAGCAACATGAGGAGGGGGAGAGAGAAAGCTCAGCAAAAGCTCAGGCACTAACTCAAACTCCGCTGCCGTCTCCAAAGCACACTCCTCCCCCTTATAAACCGCCCGATGAGGGGAAGACACCCTCCACTCCTCTTGAATCCCCCCATCTGAAAGTTCTGAAGGATGGGGGTATAGAATGGCCCCAGTTCGGGCCATACAACATGGAAGACCCCTATGATCTGCATCCCCGTCCCAAGATCAAGCCCCGATATGTATTTCCTATGAGGGAGGTGGCAACAGGGAACGGGGATACAACTTTTGTCTACGTCCCCTTTAGTACTGGACGAATCAGAACCCCTCTTTCAGAGAGGATCAACTGGAAGAATCAGAACCCCGCTTTCAGAGAGGATCCCCTAACGATGCAAAGCCTTTTTGTGTCGACCCACATGGGCAGATGTCCAGATGATGTTGCAGACGCTGTTAACCACAGAGGAGTGGCGTTTGGTTCTTGGCACTGCGGATCGAATAGCTGAAAAGCGTAGAACCGCGGCTGGAGAAGGGGGAAGGGGGTTCAGAGAACTGTGCCCGATAGAGGATCCAGGATGGAACGGCCGCGAGGCAACGGGCTGGGAGCGAAATGCAGAGTATTTAGTAATCATAGTGGAGGCACTGGGCAAGGCGGTGCCTCGTGTCACAAACTTGTCTAAGTTGTATGATGTTCAGCAAGGGAAAGATGAAAACCCCTCTGCCTCCTTTTCGAAGGTTTAGTGCCTTGGATCCGGAGGCCCCTGAGAACCAACGGATGGTGAATTTGATGTTTATCGGACAGGCTGCCCCTGATATCCGCAAAAAGTTGCAAAAGGCTGAAGGTGGGCCGGGAAAGCCTATTTCTGAATTGGTGGAAATAGCTTACAGGGTGTATGGGAACAGAGAGCAGGTTGCAGAGAAAAAGGAAGAGAAAAGGGGACAGAAGCAGATGGCAATGCTGGCTGCTGCCATAACTGGCAATCCAGACCCGAAGGCTGGCGGGCAAGGAGGCAGGGGGAAAGTATCCCAAGAAAGGAAATGGATGTGTAGGCACGGATGAATGTGCATATTGCCGAGAAAAAGGGCACTGGAAGAGGGATTGCCCTCAGTTGAAGGATAAGAAAAAGGAGAGTCAGCCAGAGGGCCGGCAGATGCGGGCGGAATCCTCTGGAGAGGACTCTAGTTGAAGGGGACCGGGATCTAAGGCCACCACCCTACGAGCTAAGGCTCGAGAGGATCCCATGGTGAAAATAAGGGTTGGTGGCAGAGACTATGAGGCTCTGGTGGATACTGGGGCCACGTTTTCTATGATTCCCGTGAAACCCCCCTCAGCTAAGGAAAGTGGAAAGCATGTGGTAGTGGAAGGGATTGAAGGGAGACAAACCAGGCTACCTGTATGTAAACCCCTCCTCACGAAGATTGGAAATAATATGCTGGAACATGCCTTTGTTGTTTCATCTGCGTGCCCGGTTGCTCTGCTGGGGCGAGATATGCTAACTAAGCTGCAGGCTGAAATTTTCTTCCGAGGAGATCAGATTATAATGCAGCTACCAGTGAAACAGGGCTCAAATTACCAGATGGCTCTCCGGGCAATTGAGACGGTGTTAGAGGCAAAAGGGATTGAGATCTTAGAAGGTGTCAATCCACGTGTATGGGCAGATGGGACCCCTGCCCGGGCGAAGTCCGTGACTCCAGTAAAATTTCCTCTCAAGGAAGGAGAGGGCCCTATGTGTGTGAAACAATATCCACTGAAGAAAGCCACCCGAATAGGGTTGAAGCCATTAATTGAAAAGTTCAAAGGATATGGCTGGTTGGTAGAGGGCTCTTCCCCCTTTAACACCCCGGTTTTTGGGGTGCCCAAAGCAGATGGCACCTCATATAGATTAGTGCAGGACCTGAGGGCTGTAAATAAGAAGGTTCTTGTGGATCACCCTATGGTCCCAAATCCACACACCATTTTAACACAAGTTCCAGCAGATGCAAAGGTGTTTTCAGTGTTGGATTTAAAAGATGCTTTCTTCTCTATCCCTTTGCATAAAGACAGGTGGAAACTATTTGCCTTTGAGTGGAAGGACCCAGATACCCATTACAAAACTCAGCTTTTGTGGACTGTGTTGCCCCAGGGTTTTGTATCAGCTCCCCATATCTTTGGGACCGCACTGCAGAAAGATTTGGAAAACTGGAAGAGGCAGCACCCTGAGGTAGCTCTGCTCCAGTATGTTGATGATTTGTTGATTGCAAGTCCTGATATGCAAAAGGGGAAAAGGGCAACGGAGTCCCTGTTGAATGCTCTGGGAAAAAAGGGATATAAAGTTTCACAAGGGAAGGCCCAAATATGTCAGTCAAAGGTCACCTTTTTCAGCTATGAGATTGAAAAGGGAGTGCGGGCTTTGAGTAAGGATCGAATCCAAGCAATACAGGACGTACCTGCCCCAACCACTCCGAAAGAACTACGGGCTTTCCTAGGCTTAACTGGATTCTGTAGGATGTGGATTCCAGATTATGGGGGCAAGGCCAAACCCCTATATGAGTCCCTCACTAAAGAGGGTCTCGCAAACTGGAAATGGACCAAAGAGAATCAGCATGCCTTTGAATTGTTAAAGACTGCTTTAATGCAGCCCCCAGCCCTAATGATCCCCAATGAGCGCAAGCCCTATAGACTCTATGTACATGAGAATAAGGGCGTCGCCTCAGGGGTCCTGACCCAACCAGTGGGCCCAGCTTGGAAGCCTGTGGGCTCTTATTCAAAGGTGCTGGACCCTGTAGCAAAAGGGTGGCCTGCGTGTTTGAGAGCTGTTGCAGCAACAGCTACCATTGTGGAGGAAGCTCAAAAGATTGTAATGGGAACCGACATGGAAATACACACTCCACATGGAGTACCTCAGATCCTTGGAGGGGAAGGGGGAAAGTTTTTGAACCCCTCCAGGCAGTCCAGATATGAGATTTTCTTGTTGTCCAACCCCGGACTCACTTTTAGACACACCACTACCTTAAACCCAGCCACCTTGTTGCCAGAACCGGGGCCACCATGCCATGATTGCTTGGAAGTGTTAACTCAAACAATGCTGATTCGGCCAGATCTGAAGGATGATCCTCTTGAAAACCCAGAGGAGGAGCTTTTTGTGGACGGCTCAAGCAGTGTAGTAAAAGGCACTAGGCACACAGGCTGTGCCGTAGTGACCTTGACAGAAACAGTCTGGAAGGAAAAGCTTCCTGCAAGCTGGTCGGCACAAGTGGCAGAGCTGACTGCCCTGACCCGAGCCCTAGAGATAGGAGCAGACAAGAGAGTAAACATCTTCACTGATTCCCGTTATGCCTTTGCCACTGTATACACTCATGGACTATTGTGGAAGGAGCGTGGATTCATTACAGCCTCAGGGCAAAGAATAGCCAATGGACCACAGATTGTGATGTTGCTAGAAGCCCTTAAGCTGCCTAAAGAAGTAGCTGTGGTTCACGTAAGAGCGCATGGAAGGGCTGCCAACGAACACCAGAAGAAGGGAAATGCAAGAGCGGATGCAGCTGCCAAAGAAGCGGTGCTAATGGGAGGCAATGTGGGATTCCAGGGCTCTGCACACGAAGTTCCATTCTTCCTAGAGGATTGTATAGTACGTTACTCCCCCATGGACAATGCTGCAGCAAGGGAAAACAATGCAGTAAAGAATGAGAATGGCTGGTGGATAGCGCCGGGAGGAAAAGTTATGGTGCCTCGACCCTTGCTGCTAGAGGTGCTCCTACGTCTTCATGCCTCCACCCACATGGGAGGCACAGCAATGGGAGATTTGCTGGTGCGACAGATGGTGGCACCAGGATTGTACTTGGAAGCACAACGAGTGGCGTCACAGTGCCCAACCTGTCAGAGAATGAACCCCAAGCCAGCCCGACCACCCGCTCCTATGGGAGGAAGACAATGGGCCTGCTACCCTGGCCAAGCATGGCAGATTGATTTTGCTGAACTTCCGAAGTCTGGACGATACCGATACTTGCTGGTGTTAGTGAACCAGCTAACAGGATGGGTGGAAGCATATCCCACCAGGATAGCTACAGCATCGACAGTAGCACATGTCCTACTGCAGTATCTGATACCACGATTTTTACTGCCGGAGTCAATTGAGTCAGATCAGGGTAGTCATTGTGTGGGGAAGGTAGTGCAGGAAGTGGCCAAAGCCTTAGACATTAAGTGGAAGCTCCATACTCCATGGAGACCTCAGAGTTCAGGTCAGGTGGAGCACATGAATAGAACCTTGAAAACAATGCTAACAAAAATCTGTATTGAAACCCATTTAAAATGGCCCCAGGCGCTCTCACTGGCTTTAACTCGTATTCGTAGCATACCACGTAGGGGGATAAAATTGTCCCCTTTCGAGTTAATGTTTGGAATGCCTCCCAGGGTCTTGCCGGCGGGGTGAAGGAAACAAGTTACTGTTGATTTGGGAAAAACTGAACTCAGAGAACATGTTATCACCTTGCAGTCTGTTTTGTCATCCCTCCACAGGTTTGCTGCGCCATTCCAGAGCTTGCCGTTAGACGCCCCAATCCATGACTTCCAGCCGGGAGATTGGGTGCTGCTCCAGAAGTGGAAGAAAGATCCGCTAACAGAAAAATGGGAAGGACCTTACCAGGTGCTATTAACAACTCATACAGCGGTTAAGCTAGCAGGCAGCGACAAGTGGACCCATTGTTCCAGAGTAAAGAAATATTTAAAGGGAGCACAGGACAACAGCTCCCAGGGTGTGGTCACTCCGGAGGCTGACCACCCCTCAGAACAAGAATCCAGCCAGTGGATTAGCAGTCTAGGAGAAGGACTAAAAACCTTAAAATTGCCGTATTTAACTGTAGGGTAAATTAAGGCAGTCCATGGTATCTTGCTAAGAACTGACAAACTCAAATCAGAAAGTATCAGGCTAAGCTTGGGAGAACGTACAGTTCAACAGTTACTGTGACCCTGGTTCCCCTGGCAACTACATTCCAAAGGGGCCTCTCTTACTCTGATAGGCCTGGCTGGTATCAGCCAGGCTGTGCGGATTTCACTGTCTCTTGTGCTTTCAGATTAACGGGCTTGAATCTCAAGGACTGTGCCAGGACGGGGATGAAGTCATCTGTCCCACCTAGACATCACAAGTTCGGCTAACAAGCTTACAGCAACATATTCATTCTGGGGGCTGCCATCCTGTTTATGTTGGCACAGTTAGCTTGTTAGGAATAACTACCTGTATTAGTGATAACATGTTTAATTGGCAGTGGGCGGAGATATTGTGTAACTGTCATAAGACCATTGGCTTATGTGCATATCTCACTTCCTGGCTACTAAATTTGAAAGGGCTCAAAGGGGCCTTCCTAGTGTTTTGTCTTGCTATGATGATGTTATGCTTATTGCCTTGCCTAGTACCATGTATTATAGCTCTTGTACAGCGAACTGTGCGGTCAGTTGTAAAGCGTGAAATGTTTGTACATTACCAGAGACTAGCAATGGCTGAGACAGATTAAGTATAATTCGAAGAAAGCATCTTGAGGAGGGAATTGTAGTGAAAACTAAGTGTGCTTCTTCTCCATTGCTTAAGTTCAAAACAGCACGTATCATTTAGATAACTGTGCATGTCTCAGAAGCTGCTAAATTTTCTGTTAGGGAACTAAGCAAACTTGCAGTAACAGTAACCAATAACATTGCGACACGCTGACCAGAAGGAATGTGGAATCCATAAAAGTTTCAGCCCAGCCGTCGTTCAAGGTCGACTCTGCTTTGAGCAACAGAGCTCCTTTGTCGAACTTGTTTGCAAACAATAAAATGGAGTTGGACCCAGCCTGAAAGTGTGACTCTCTTCTTGGGGCAAATTGGACTAGCCTCCCGGGGACGAAACTAGCAATTTATGCAACATCTACCATTAGATGCTTTCTTTTGTGGAGTTCCACAAAATTCACGTCTCTTTGATCCTTTTCAACATCTGTGCGTAACCATTAGGTGATCTAATCATATGGTATGGACTCAAATGTCAGCACTATGAAAATAATATTCAGCTCTATCTATCCTTCACCACATATGACCATACCACTACAACCAAGATGGTCCGCTGTTTGGATAAGACCAGCTCTTGGGTGCATAACAGCTGTGTGATGGATTCCCCACAGAGTGTCACATGGAACTGTGGTACCACTGAGCTCTCTGCTGGCCAGCCTGGGCATCTTCTCACACTGTGCTGCTGTGACAAGCTGCAGATATGCTCCTGGTCTTACATTTCCATCAGCATTCATACAGTAGAGACACAAGTTGCAGTAACATGCAGGCTCTCGGACCAGCCACTGCACAATCCAACAGTAGAAAGGAGCTTCAGGGGATAGCCGAGTTAGTCTGTTATAGAAAAAAACAACAAATGGTCTGGCAGCACTTTATAGACTAACAAAATATGTACATGGTATCATGAGCTTTCGTGGGGGCTGTGCCCATGAAAGCTCATGATACCCACTACATGTTTTGTTAGTCTATAAAGTGCTGCCAGACCATTTGTTGTTTTTTTCAACAGTAGAAAGGCTAAAAAACCAAGATAACTCTCAGCTCCCCAGCAGCACCTCCTCTGTAGCATAAACCCAAAGCTACCCAGAGAACTTTACAGCTTGAAAAGCTAAAGGTATTTCATACACAGGCTAGAAAACCCTTTAGTCTGGGTCCAGCACTTTCCCCAGTTTAGTCTTTGTTCCTCAGGTGTTTCCAGGAGTCTTCTTGCAGGGGGAGTGAAAAACACCAGTTAATGTCACTCCCTGCTTTTTGTAGGTTTAGCATATTTTAGGCACTCTTTGTTTCAAACCTCGGTTCCAGAACAGTTTGTGGAAAAATACTGACATCCCAAGAAGTAGTCCAGAGACTTGTGGTTTGTTTAAATGTCCTTACAGTGTTACAACAGCCATTGTTTACAGGCTGGCCAAAACAGTCACAGAAAAGATAAATTCTTCCAGGGTTCATTGTCTTTGTTGATGGGCCATCAACACTGTCTGACTTCTTCATTGTTGTACCACAGAGGCTAGTTGTAGGTGTCATCCAGACTAAGCCCAGTTACATAATCAATATTCCTAACTTTAGATACAGAAGTAGTACATGCATATAAATAGGATAATCATATTCAGCGAATCATAACTTTTCCAATGACATTGTACATGACTCGTCTTGCATAAAATGCATTATAATTATGCTATGGTCATGTTATAATAAAATCACTATGAAGCATATGGGGTGCAGTGTCACAAAGTGGATAAAGCTGAACCTGAGTAAGACAGAGGTCGGCAGAGGAAAGTATTTTGAGTCTTCATTGGCTGAAGATATACACCCACAAACAGTTCATTCAGTCTGTAGTTCACCGGTACTCCTGTATTCCTCACTGATGCTGAGATCTTGGATAGCTGATCTGCGAGTAATACATTCCACCATCTCCACTTAGCTAGGAAACTCCATTCAATCCTGGCAGAGGGAGACCAGGCCTCAATTATGCATGGCTTTGTCACCACTCAGCAAGGTTACAGCAATTATCTGCATATTAAGCCTTTAACATTTAGGAAACTGCAATTAATTTAGAATGTTGCAGTATGTGTCAGTGCACAGCCACTGATAACATATCAGATTCATCTGCCACTGTCTATACTGGCTTCCCATAGAATTTCAAATCAAGTTCAAGGTCTCAGACCTTATTTTCAGAGTGCTCCCTCACCTAGGTCTAGGCTATCTAAATAGTCATCTAAAGCTCCTGGATAAAGAACTTCCAACACAGCTCATCAACATGGGAAACAGAACTTTCTCAAGGGTAAGAGTGGGGGACAATCCCCTGGAACTAAGGACAAATTATAACCAACCCCAACTTTCACTCCAAGTGAAAGGTACATTTATTTGATTTGGCTTTCTCTAATACATACATATAGCAATAGGTGTATTAAACAAACAAACAAACAGAATAAGACACACTCCACTGCACACATGTCTCTCCCTGAGAAGAGGATGAGATAACACATTCCAGATGTGTCATCACAAAACGTAATGATTAAAAGCATGAGCCCCTACAACGTAAGCTAAAGAGTCAGGCTGTGAGGTGGTCACTAGAGCAAATACATAGAACATTGAAATCCTGTGTTTCCCTAACGCAGAAGAATTGCACTGGTTCCACAGCCAAATGACCTCTGCAGTGGAAGACAAGGGGGTAAGATCTTCCTTGAGGAGACTAGCACTCTCACTTCTAGGGAACTGGCTAATTAAAAATTGATTTTTAAAATTTCACACTAGCCAGACATTTGGGCCTCAATGACAACAAGAGCTGCTGGCATTTGAAGAAAAACTTGGAAGTAATAACCATGTTGCAAATGCTTAATAATCATGTCTTGGAGCACTCTGTGAATTGCCACTAAATTTTTGACAACATACCGAATCACACCTATTCCCTCTGCAATGAAAATTAAATTTCAAAATTAGATTTGCAATCTACTTTAGAGCACTTAATCTAGTTCTTGACACTTAGAATAATGAATCACATTTCTTGCATTCTGAACAACTGAAGAAAGATTAAGGTATGTCACTAAATAAATCCACATTTTTTCTAATTTACCTAAAATATGATAGCTGTGTTTTCCCTGAATGTTTACATTCTGCCTTTTGCAGTTTCTTGATAATATTTTTGATCTGTACACAGCCTGGCATGTAAAATAATTGGTCTACTATGCCAGTGTCTCTCAATGACCAGTCTGTGGACCAATGCCAAGTCTCTGAGCTCTCCTTGACATAGTTTAGGAAGGCAGCAAGCTGGTCCCCAGTATCAAGAATCTAGAGAAACACTGTTCTGTACTATTAACCTCCATAACAAAATTGTTCTTCTAGTGCCATTTAGACTCATTCTCTCTGGCAATCCCTCCTCAATGCAAGTGCTCAAAGACTGCTTCCAGTGCCTTCAGTCTGGCACACCACACTTCTGAAGTTTACAGTAGACTTAGTACATACAAAAGGATGATTTATCAGTAGAATTCAAGGTCACTGCAAGAGAAGGATAGATGATCCACACAATTCTGTCACAGCACTCAGTTTGGCTAGGTCTACACAGCAGCGTTATTTCAGAATAACGTTATTCCGAAATAACAACGTCCGTGTCTACACTACAAGCAGTTATTTCAATAAAATGTCGAAATAATGTCGAGCTAGAGGACTTCTTACTCTGACTCCTGTAACCCTCATTTTACGAGGAGTAAGGGAAGTCAGAAGAAGAGTGTGTAGACAGCACCAAAAGCCAAAATAAACTATTTCGACTTAAGCTATGCAATTGACATAGCTTAAGTTGTGTAGTTTACTTCAGCTTTAGCCCTGCTGTGTACATGTAATGGACAGGAGGAGTGCTGACCAGCACCTGGTGACTAAGGGGTTAAACTCAAGTAGCTAGCGAAGGTGTTGACCAGGGGACTGGGAGAACCAATCAAGGTAGAGTGTTGAAATTTGAATTGCATATAGATTCCTTGCCTGTTTTCTTTGTGTGGGAGAGAAAAACCAGGAGTTGAAAGACACAGAATGATTTAAACCCAGGCAGGACTACCATGCCTCCAAGGAATTCAGGGCATGGAAGTGGACTAAATAAAGAAAAGACTGAAAGTAAGTGAAGGAAAAATGGATGACTCCCCACCCCATTTACTACCTAGCATTGTGCCCAGAGACTTTTCTTTGTGTTTAAATTTGTTTTCTTTTGTTGCTCTGTAACATCTAGCAACCAAGTATGCTTTATCAAGTTTATCTTTTGTTTTATAATAAAAATCATTTTTAAGCTGATGATTTGATTCTTGTGTCCTGGAAAGTCTGTCTCTGTGTGTATATGAATGCATCCAACTTAGGGGTCAGCTACCAGAGACTACTGCTTGTTCTTCTCTTTTCTTTTTTCAAGCTCTTTTGGAGCAAAAGAGCTTGGGGTACCACTGGGGAAGGAATTCAAGTATTTCCCCCCTGTTTTCTTTTTAGGGTAAATCACCTGATGGTGGCAGCTTCTGTGTTTTTCTCAGAGCCACTGTATCTGTGACTCTGGGGAATTTTTGTAAGCAGAGCCTATAGAGGTAAAGTATTTAAGTTTTCTTGTGGGCCCCCACCTTCTGCACTTGAAGTGCCAAAGTGGGGAAGGCCCTGACAGTAGACATGCCCATACACTGTTATAGCTACAGCTTTCAGTATCATTGATTCCAACTGAGGGGGCATCTTTCCATTTTGTGCCATTTGAAACTAAACATAGATCAGACTTCATGTGCCTTCAATTCTGCTTTTGCATCTTGGGAAAACAGCATCATATTCCACTGGAAACTCAAAAAGGCACCCAAATTGCACTATATGTCAGCATATGTTCAGTGTTACATCATGGGTTATCATTAGAAAATGCATCAGGAAAAAGGAAGTGGATGAGGTATTTCTAGAACAAATAACAGAAATATCCAAAACACAAGACTTGATAGTAATGAGGGAATTTAACTGATCAGTCATCTATTGGAAAAGTAATATGGCAAAACACAAAATGCCTAATAAGTACATGGAATGTATTGAGGTCAACTTTTTGTTTCAGAAAGTGGAGGAAGGAAACAAAGAAAAAGACATTTTAGATTTATATAAAAACTATATTACATAAAATATTATGTTAAAAGAATGTTAAGGTTGTAAAGTCAAGCACTCACAAGTTAGGAAATGCCTGAATCAAGGTTGCCCAGGAAACCTTAATCCAGCCCCCTTGTGTGCATGCATTAATATACAGTCTTTATTTACATAATCACATGCTATTGTTTCTGTAGGACTCCTGGCAAATGAGCA
This sequence comes from Pelochelys cantorii, assembly GCA_032595735.1. Classification (NCBI taxonomy): domain Eukaryota; kingdom Metazoa; phylum Chordata; order Testudines; family Trionychidae; genus Pelochelys; species Pelochelys cantorii. The sequence goes on from CM064326.1 coordinate 24,496,544, forward strand.
GTTATTCAATATTTCTTTTTATGTTCTTAAGTCAATGTGTGGCCCTGGGTCTTATTTAACCCACGAATTTTCAGTAGCCAAATTGAGACACAAAGAGCCTAATTTTTCTGAGTACTTAGAAGCTGTCAGGGAGAGCATTGAGAGCAGAAGTGAGATCATCTCCCTGTTCTCTGTTCCTGTGCAAGACACTACCGAGGTCCCAAGAAGAAGGAGAAGTTGCAGGAAACATCTAGTTCCTGCAGCCGTGAGTAAGAACAAGCTCACTTACTCTTAGGTGATGGTGCTTGCACAAATCTGGTTGGCATACAGCAGCTGTGAGAGAGGCAAACTACTCAATGGATAGTATTCTCTAGAGGCTTACAACATCACAAAATATGGATGAATTTTCACAGGATGCCACAATATACATCCCTGACACCAGGGCAACCCGATGTCAACAGTCTCTGTTCCAAAGCCTGGAGGCATTAGAGTAGGAGTGGGCAAGAGACTGCCAGCAGGCTGGATGCAGCCCGCCAAGCCACCAAATTTGGCCCATGGCTGCCTCGCTGGAACCCTTAGATAGAGAGCAGCTCACACTTTAAAAATCCAGCTGCTCTCTGCTCTGAATGGCTGGGGAGGGAGGAGGGAAACTTCTCATGCTGTTCCTGCTCCCCAGCAAAATCTTAGCTCCCATTGGACAATCTCTAAGTTTCCGGCCAACAGGAGCTGAGAATTTTTGCTAAGAGCAGGGGCAGTGTGAGAAGGCTTCTCCCTCCTTCCCTGTCCCCCACTTCCCTCCCCATCATGCCTGGAGCAGAGCCACATGGAGCAGCGAGCAGCCTGCAGCAGACAGTCCGTCTCAGGTTTCTGCAGGTAAGTGCCTCCCAGCCAGAGCCTGCCTCTGGCACCAGATCCTACCTCTGGCACCCCATCTCCTCTCTCCCCTCTGACTACCTGTGCCAGGCCACCACTCAAACCCTCTGTACCCCTTCTCCCCCTTTTCCCAGGTTATAACTCCCACCTACACCCTGAATCCCCTTCTACACTCCTGCCATAGGCCAGAATCCTCTCCTGCACCCATACCCCCTCCCTGCCCCTGCCCCCCCATTCCCCTGCCTCAGGTCATCGCCCAAACCCTCTGCAACACTTTACCCAGGTCACAATTCCCTCCCAGACCTTGCACTCCCTCCTAGAGCCCCTCCTCCAGGCCAAACTCCTCTCGTGCACCCATACCCCCTACTAGACCATGCACCCCAAATCCCTGCCCCAGATCACAGCCCCATCCTTCATTCAAATGTCCTCTCAGACCTCTTGCCTCCTCCTACATCCAAGTGTCTTATCTCAAGTTCGCTTCTGCACCCAACCTCCGTCCCAAACTGCACACCCCCTCCACAGAAGTGCGACCCTAGACCATTTGCCAAAATCTTGGAATGGCCCCCCATTAAAAATTATTGCCCACCCCTACATTAGAGCATCTCTATGAAATGACAGTAATTTTTTTCACATGGGCAGAATGACATATTTTACCCTAATCTTATGCTCAGAACTGTCTATACCATTTTACCTGAATGTTTAAACAAAAATCAGCCTGAAGCAAACATCTGGCATGGAAAATTTCAGTTACAAGTAAAGTTTGGCAAAGATCTAAGCAAATGAATACAGGGTCGTATAATGGAAGTTGTGGAACAAACTTAGATATATGCAGCGTTTCTAGCTTTGCCTTCAATAATACACAGCATAATACAATGACACTTTTGGAGAAAGCTTCTGAAGCACTCAAAACATTTAAAAATAAATATTTAGGCCCATCTATAGCTTACAGACAGCTACATCTTTTTAAACAGTTCAAAACTGAAAAGCCATATCCCAGGTTTACACTTAGAACAAGTGAATCTTTCTATAAAAGGAACCTTGACAGAATATCAATGATAGCACTTGTAGTACAGGTGTCAATTTACAGAGCTAGAGCAAGGAGATGACAAGTATTTCTCCCACTAAATGCATAGGTTATTAACGAGTCTCTCTCCCTCCTCCCTCCCCCCCCAGTTTTTGCTGGCTTTTCCTCCACCACTTACCTGCCCTTCTCTCCCAATAATTTTCTTTTATTATTTCAGTATATACTAGAGCTGCATGACTCACTCTCCCCCCTTCCTTCAGCACTGAAATGATACATTGAGTATCCCGACCTCAAAAGTAGGTTGTATTTGTAGCAATAATTACCTTTTTAGTTACATTTTAATGGGACATCTCAAATAAGATAATAAGTTTTGTCAAAAAAAACTCAGGTCTAGTAAAAGCATTCCAAGCACAAGCCTATGCCTCTACCCATCAGTCAAGCATACTAGGAGACAGACATACCTTAAACTCCAATTTCAGAAGCAATTTAAACTTTGTGGATTCCAGTGATTAGAGTGTGCTTGCAGCCTGTGAATTCCCTTCACCATTATTCCCGTCACCCACATATACTTTTGTACTTAAAAGATACATATAAATTGTCATTCCTGCACTGCTCCTGTGATGTTTAACCCAGAAGATGAAAAAGGTCTCAAATATAATCCTTTGCCCTCAAAACCTCTGCTTCCGACGTAAAGCAGAAAAAAGGATCCTCTAACCATGGCCGGCCTGATTTTAAATGCAATTTTCAGAAAGCTCTTCACTTTTTAAAAATGGAACATAAAAGTTCCCAAATTGAGCCCTCATTCACACTTCATACAATTCCACTGCATTTAGATTGCTTATTGCATAACTATTGCCATATTGACTCACATACTATATGAGATTGCATATGTGAGCCCATGCAAAATCCAAAGCTGGTGGGGCAGGGATGGTTGGCCCTGGAGTTCTAACATATAAGTGAGGTTACTCACCTTGTGCAGTAACTGTTGATCTTCGAGATGGGTGTCCCTGTGGGCACTCCACGCTAGGTGTTTCAGTACTCCTGCGCTTCTTGGGGTGCCAGCGCACACGTGTGGCACCAGTCACACTGCGGCGCATGTGCCAACCATCGCTTCAGTTCCCTCTCTACTGAGGAAAATGTTAAATCTTGGAGAAAGGTCGCCCACTTGGAGAAACGTCACCATTTGTACATGTAAGTTTTTCTCGTGCTCTGTTTATAACAATTAAGAATTATGTTTTGTACTTCTTCTGAGCAGGCAAATGAATGTCTTGATAACCCTGAAGAAGCCATGCAGTCAGATGCAGCTTGTGAGCCTTGGGATTCAGGACTTGGCCCTGGTCCTGGTACACTATGTCCAGCCATGGGGAAAGAGGAATCAGAGGAGCAACGTATCAGAGGGGTAGCCATGTTAGTCTGAATCTTCAAAAACAATGAGAAGTCCTGTGGCACCTTATAGACTAACAGAGGAGCAACGGACATCTGAGAGAGGTAAGGATACCACGGCTGTCTGGGCCATGCAGGTGCTATCATGATCACCCTTGCATGGTCTTGTTCTGTCTTGTTGATGACCCTCCCTATGAGGGGGAGAGGTGGAAAGGCATACAATAGGCTGTGAGGCCAGTTGTTGATCATCGCATCACCTAAAGATTTGTTGCCCATGACTGCTCTGGAATAGTACTTGGGGCATTTGGAGTTAAGTGATGCTGTGAATAAGTCTATTTCCACAAAACCCTACTTGCGGAAGACAGAATTCAGGGCTCAAGAGTGAATCTCCCACTTGTGCTTCTAGTTGAAACAGTAGCTGAGCTGGTCTGCTGTGACATTTTGCTTGCCCTAGGAGATATATGGCGGATATGTCTATTTTGTGGAGTATGCATCATGTCCATAGGGCAGAGCTGATGTGATCTGACTCCACTCTGCTGGTTTATGTGAACATGCATCCAGCGTTGTCCATACAGACCCTGACTGACTTGCCACAAATTAGAGGGGGAAAATGTTTGCATTGTGTCATCCGCTCTTAACTCGAGCATGTTGATATGCATGTTCATCTCCTCGGGAGCCCATCTGCTCTGGATTGCGTGATCCTGCACATGGGCTCCCCAACCTTCCATTGAGGTGTCAGTCATAATGTGGACTGATGACATTGACCAGTAGAAAGGAACCCCCGAGAAGAGGTTGTTCTGTTGAAGCCACTACACAAGGGACTGTCTGAACCTTGTAGGACTGAGGAGCTTGTGCAGTGAGTGCCTGTGTGGGCAGAAGCAAGTGTGCAACCAGGCCTGAAGCGATCTCATGTGTAATCTTGCTTGAGGTACCACGTAAGTCACTGTGGACATGTGACCTAGCAACTGAAGGCATTGTCTGTCTGAGACTGTGGGGCGGTGTATGAGAGATTGTGCAAATGTGGCAAGTGGATGGAATCTTGGAAGGGGCAATCTTGCGTGTGATTGTATGCAATTGAGCTTGGCCCCTATGAACTCGAGTTCTTGCAAAGGGGCTAGGTTGGACTTTTGCATGTTTATTTGTAGCCCCAGGTCTGTAAAGAGTTTGATTGGGCTTCTATGGATTGCCTGGCCTGACATTCCATTAGAACTACTGAGACAATCATCCAGGTAACTATGCCTGATCGTCTCAGGTGCGCCACTGCAATGGCCAGAACTTTGGAGAAGGCCCTGTGGGCCGCTGAGAGGCCAAATGGTAGCACTCGATACTGATAATGTTGACTGTTTACTGCAAATCTGAGAAATTTCTTGTGAGAGGGTCTGTTGGGAGGCGACCTCCTGGGGCCCACCCGGCGATGAGGGGTGGTTATGATATGGGTCAACTCCCGTTTTACTCTGGCCCTCTGGCGGGAGCTGCACCAGGAGAGAGGGTGGCCAATGCCCCTTCCCATGTCTCCCCACCTCTGGGTGGACTGCCCACTACTGGGATTCTCTCAGTTGTCCCACTCGGGTCCCTAACCCAGTCCCAGGCTCCACCGTATGTTACTGTGACCAGTTCTTAACCCTTGGCCACACTTGGCCACCCCAGGGTCCTCAGTTCAGCCCTATACACCAGATGTGTGCAATAATCAGTCGAGTGGCTATAGAATCTGCCTGAGTCCATGGAATCCGCCTCGCTGCTGGGCGGAGGTAGGGGGACCTGGGCCCTCCCGCTCCTCCGGGTCGCGGCCCAGGGCCCTAAAGGTAGGGGCAGCCGCCATTACCTGGCTGACGGGGGCAATCCCCAAAACCCACCAGCCACTCGGGCTTCTGCACCCAGCCTGGGCCCTTTCCTGCCCGTGCCAAGACCCTCTTATACAGGTCGTGAGATGATCTAAAGTCGTCACCCATGGTAGGTGGGGGGCAGCATAATAAACTTATCTGGGGAGGATAAAGAAATGTGAGACGGGGGCATCATCTCTTCATCTTGGGTCTCGTCTAGGTCCTCAATATCCTCCTGTGTCAGCTTGGATGCAGACGGTGGAGGGAGCTGAGGAGCCACCCATTGTGGTTGTGGCTGTGGCTTCACAGGGGGTGGTACTTGTGTGCTGACTGTGGCCCACGGATCCCATTCCTGCCATGGTTGCAGGAACAGGATAGGAGGAAGCCAAGGAAAGGGTTGACACACTTGTGTCTCGATAACCTGTTACTGCGCCTGTACCGTCGGTTTAGGTGAAGAATGGCGTGGAGAGAACGGTATATCTTGCTCATCCTCACTGTCACTGGAAAAGCACAGTACTGAGCTCGCAGGCGTAGCCAAACCCAGTGACTATGGTGTTGCGTCAGTACCAAAGAGCGATGTGCCTGGTATCAACAGTACTGCGAGGTCCTGTTGCTGGACTTCCCCAGTATATGCATGTCCCCAGAGGAAGCAGCCCTGGGTGCAGATGGCTTGTGGCGCAGGAATGTCTTCTTTGTTGGTGTGTCAGCCAAGGGCAAAGAATGCTTCCTCTTCGCTGTCTTTTTAGATGGTTCGTCTCTCAGTGCTGTGCCCTGGTCTGACACCGCTGTTGGAGATGTACGGGGTGGTGAGATTGCTGAAGGAGGCTCCAACTCCAGTCTTTCCATCTTCTTCACTGAAAGGAGCTTAAGCTGAAGCTCTCTTGCCTTAAGTGATCTGACAGAGAGCTTTTTGCAGTGATGGCAAGATTTCGGTGAGTGCTCCTTGCCCAGGCACCTGATGCACTGGACATGTCCATCCAATATCGGGATGGACACCCTGCAGGTCAGGCATCTCTTGAAGCCTAGTGACCCTGGCATATCTAGCTAAAATTACAACTATAGTAATAACTAGTAAAGTTATTTTTTTAAACTAGCAATTAACTGGGGGGGGGGAGACCGTGACTACCTAAAACTACTTAACACTCTAATAACTAACAACTAACAGTATCTATGAACATTAGCTAAGCTATCGTGGAGTGCTTCTCTTTTCCAACTGAACCAGGAGCAGTTGAGAAGACTCTGAGGTGATAGTTAGAAGTGCTGGAACGCCGAAACACCAAGAGTGGAGTGCCCACGGGGACACTCCTCGAAGAAGAACCATTCTGTATGATACTTTAAAAAGAAACAACAATTTTTTTAGGGCCATGAAGTGAAATTCTCTCCCCACTAAAGTCAGTGATTTTTCTGACTTCACTAGGGTAAGGTTTCATCCATGATCCTTTGGAAGGCTAGCTACAACCCAATACCAACAACCAAGTTGGAATCCTACAAAGTTAACGAGTGGGTATAGTTGGGTGGTAAGAAGCTCTTTGACCCACAAAATACTCATGTATCACAGGGTAAGGTTTTGTAATTAGTGTGTAGTTTGTAAACCCCCACTTCAGATTTTTAACATCACATCACACTACGTTATACCCATGTCACATCATGGCAGAGCATGTCACCGCTCATTACATCATACAGCAAGATGACACAATGTAAAGCATTTCAAATAAGAATCTTTTTGAATCAAAGTCAAATCTGCTTATCAAGGTTACTTTTTGGAACTGTAGCAAAAATAACAGCTGTCAAACACTGACATTTTATATACCTTCTTAGAAGAGGAAGAAAATGTTTGTAGATGGAACAAAACACAGCCCAGAGTCAGAGGTATAACATGCAGGTATTTTTGGCTTTCCAAACTGTAATGAATAAATGGCATGCTTCTCTTTAAATCCAAGAATAGCTCACTAATGCACAGTCTTTGTGGTAACACTGAACTATCTTGGGTTGCTTTTGTTTTTAAAAGTTATGTGCTAATTTTTACCATGAGAATAACTACTACTACATAAAAATTTATACACACACACACACACACACACGACACAAAAAATGCTCCAGTGGTTAACATACTAGCCAAGAACCTCAGAGAACTAAGTTAAATTCCCTGGTCTATCACAGACTCCCTGTGGGACCCTGGACAAGTTAACTATCTCTCTAGCCCATGGATCAATTAATGGGAGTTTGGCACCCCAACACCAATCAGGGCCTCAGTTCCCGATGTGCAAAATGCAGATAATATCATTTCCCTACTGCTTAGGAGTGTTGGAAAGATTGTGAGGTGTTCAGATATTCTGATATATGAGGACTGAACAAGTATTTCAAACATAAGGAAAGGCAATGTGATGCTTCAGCTCCATTTACATTTGTTTCCCATCATCTTTTAGATTTGAACCTATCAGAGGAAGCACTCATATTGGAGCCCTCTCCATCTATATGAGAAAGGATTGCTGGCAGAACATTCTCCAAGGGAACACCAGCGCTTTGCCAAGCTCACTCGTGATCTGCCAAGCAAGTTATTTAGTTGTTTGTTTATTAACCTTACCAATAAACTATGTGCTCATCTTTCCCCCTAGATGTTTAGGGAGGAGATTGTCGATGAGATTAAAGTAGAATTGATTTTTTTTATTCTCACTAATTGATGGATAATCATTACAGCTAGAAAGGTAATCCATGTTTAAATTATGTTGCAATTGCTTATGGTATTTTAAATATTATGTGTTTTTAAATCATTGCAAAAAATGTTTGAGATGTGTTTGTGGAAAATACAAAATAAATACAGTGAAAGAGAGAGACAAGGTGAGTGAAGTAATATCTTTTACGAGATCGATTTCTGTTAGTGAAAGAGACAAGCTTTAAGGTTACACAGAGGTCTGCAAACAACAAATATAAAAACATGTTAAAGCAGATTTTAAATACCTAGAGGGAGAAACTAACAAGTCAGGAGGGATGTTAGCTAGTATGCAACTGAATAGTCGTGTAGCTGCATCAAATTTTAGGGTTACAGAACTATTTGATAGTCCCTGGGGGCAAGACCGGCAGCCAGTGTGCTCCCGGCCCCACTCCCAGGGAGTCCCGTCACCCCACGCTGCTGCCTCCTGCACACTGCCCCCTCCTTCCCAGTGCCCCTTGCACACTATAAGTCAGGGGCAGAGCCAGCCCAAGCTATGGGCTGACCGGGCTACCGCCCGGGGCGCCCCATTGTAGAGAGCGCCGTGCGGGGCTGCCGGACCGGGCGGGGGCGGGGCCTCGCATGCGCCAGTGCTCCGGGGGCGGGGCTGCGCATGCGCCAGGTGCCTGGGGTGGGTCCACGCATGTGCCAGGCGCCCGGGGGCGGGGCCTGGGGGTGCCTCGCACCCGGGGACGGAGCCACACATGCGCCGCACTCCCGGGGGCAGCGCCGTGCTCCCGGGACCCGGGGCGCACAAATGGCTCGGGCCGGCCCTGGTCAGGGGTGCAGCAGGGCTAAGGCAGAATCTGCCTACGCTCCGCACCACTCCCAGAAGCAGCTGGCACATCCCTCTAGCCCCTGGAAGTTGAGGGGGTCTCCACATGCTGCCTCCACCCTGACTCCACAGCTCCCATTGGCTGGGATATGCCAGTCATTTTCATGACCTGCCCAAAGCAAGCACCACACGGCTACAGCCCTCACCCCCTACCATATCCTAACCCCCTACCCTTACCCTAGGGATCACACCCCATACTCAAACTCCCTCCCAGAGCCCACACCCAACCAGTCTCCCAGAGCCCACATCCCAAGCCCCCTCCCACATCCCAACCCCCTGCCACAGCCTGGAGAAAGTGAGAGAGAGTGGGGTAAAGTGAGAGAGAGAGGAAGGGGAGATGGAGTGAGTGGGGTAGAGTCTCAGTGGGGCCAGGGGAAGAGCTGAGTGGAGGCACTTGGGGGGGTAAAAAAATCAAAATGGAGGTCCTTAGGTTACTAAAATTTGAGAACTGCTGATTTAGACTATTTGTGACAAGTGTTTTTCTAACCTGTTCTTAAAAATTTCCAATGATAGAGATTCCACAATGTACTTGGCAATTTATTCCAGTGATTAATCACCCTGACCATTAGGAAGTTTTTCCTAATATTCAACGTAACCTTCCCTTGCTGCAATTTCATCCCCTGCTTCTTGTCCTATCATCAGAGGTTAAGAACAATTTTTCTCCCACCTCTTTAGAATTAACTTTAGAATAACTTTTTATTCGTCCAACTGGAATTACCAAGTGGATCTTTTATTTGTCAATTCATTAAATTGAAATATTGCCTGATACTGAATCTGACCACATATTTGCAGTTTTAGTGTTATTATGTTAAAACAGAGATTTGCAGTTTTTTAAAAATGGCAGTCAATGTTAAAGGATATGGAGCAGCAAAGATTTGGGAATTTTGAGGAGAGGAAAAGCTAAATAGCCTTTGTCAGAGGTTCTGGGGTTGATCTGGTGCATCTGCAGGTTGGTACTGTCACATACACCCTATTCAGAATGGAATAGGGAAAGGGAAATCACAATGGCTCTTTATCAAACAGTACTCTTTCATAACAACCACCACAAATGCAAAGAGAGGGATGCTGGTTTGAGCACAGACCTAGGAGCCAAAGATTCCTGATCTCTAATCCCACCTCTGAGAGTGATTCCTTTCTATGCCCTGAGCAAGACATTCAGTTTCTCTGACTCAGTAGGCCCCTTTGTAAAACATTGGGACAATACTAATATTTACCTGCTGTTGTGATGAACAAGCAGTTAGTGTTTGAGGAGTGTTTTGATGATGAAAAGCACAAAGTATTATTTCTATGCTTGTGAGGCTGCTTTGCCCTCTTATCCGCTAGGTGAAGAACAGTGGTGTCAGCAGATCAGAGAGAACTTTGAAAGGGTGAGAAGAGAGACAAAGCTTCTTTTCCAGAATACCAAGCAGACTGTGCAGGAAACTCAAATGAACATGGTTAGCCACATCCGATTTATTCTTTGTTTTTAAAAGGTTCTTTTCCAGGAATCTTTTCAGAGAATTGCAGTAAAGTAGCTGGAGAGAATTCTCTCTCTCTCTCTTTCTCTCCCAATAGCAAAAGTACTTCTGGCTTTTCATTCCATACTTACTAGTTGCTGGTAAGTATGCTCTAGTGTTCAGTTCTTTTACAACTCTATTTTGTTTTCTCTGGCACAAATTAGTGCTCTGTGCTCCCTCAAGAGGCCTTGAAACCCAAAGTGGCTCCTGTAATAAGCCATGGAACACTGGGACAAAATGTTTACGGATTTGCTTTTAAGGAGTCATGGTACATTAAATGGCTAATCTAAAGTTTTGAGGACTTCAATTAGTTTACTTTGATAAGGATGTGCAGATTTCCTGTGCCAACAGTAGTCAAACCAGGGCTAGGCAAGCAAGAGCTTCACAGAGGTACAGGAGCTAGCTGTTCTCAGAAGTAAGTATTTAGAGCATATGGCTATAAATTAGGCTCTGTGAGCTCTACTCTTGCCTCTGCCACTGTCTCACTGCAAATCCTTGAAGTCACTTACAGTTGGCGCCTCAATTTACCTATACCTCATGCAGGGTAGCGAGGTTTAAATAAGCAATATCTGCTGTGTGTTTTGAACCCTTGGTATGAAAAGTACAATACAGATGCAAAGAATTGTTGCTATCATTCTAGGAAATTTTGATAAAAAGACTTTTATTGTTAGTGAATGTCCTTTCTTTTGTGTAGTTTTTGCTGTGGTTATTTATGTAAGTCCTTTGACTTTTCCCTGGAAGTTTTAGGGGACCTATGGGCAAGAGGTGACTATAAAAGCCCATTCCAAGATATTCTCTTGCATTTGCAGGCTTAGTGTCAGTTAAGACAGAGAGCAGCCAACTTACAGAATGCTTCTGGTTCGAACCATTCTTGTGATCACAGTATTTGGCTTCTGTTTGTTGTAGTAACTCCTCCTTGTTGTGAGCTAAATGTAGGCATGGCGCTGGAACAATTTTTACAGTGGCAGTGCTGAGAGCTGTTGAATCAAACTGGAAACCCTGTATATAATGAAAGCCACTTCAAGTCATGGGGTGCTGTAGCACCATTCCCCCCAGCCCCGGTACCTCCAGTTCCAGTACCTGTGAATGGAGGACTCAGCATAACCACCTCCTCCACAGGCCCCTGGGCAATGGGGGGGCTCTCTACTCTTAGAAGAGGCAAGGCCGAGAGTGGAAGGGGTGGGCTGAGGGTAGCCTGCCCTCAGCACTGCCTGGAGCGCAGTGCACTCCTCCCCCATTCCTTAGTAGCCAGTAGCAATGGCGGCAGTGGATGGAGCCCTAGGTCCCTTTGAATTGCCAGACCCTGGGGCAATTGCCTCCTTTGCCTCAGAACTGTTGGGATTTTTTTCAGTGACATAAAGCAATTTTTAGGGACTTCTGCAAGTAGATGATTCCTTTCTGGACATGCTAAAGCACTAATTTAAAATATATAATGCAGTTTGGGTTGCATAAATCCATGTCAGACCAAATCCACAATGGTTTCTCTCTGTTTGGCACTGGTTTGTTGTTAAAACTGAGCAGCTATAGTGCCAGAAAGTTGTTGAGAAACTAGTGAGATTTCCAAAGTGTATTACATAAGCAATCAACGGGCTCATGAGTAAGGTTACCAGGTAGCTTCAGAAAAAATATCAGACACACTTGATTGGGCGGGGGGGCTGGGGGAGGGAAGGGACCAGCCGGGAGGGGGGTGGGGCTGGCCGGGAGGAGGGAGGGGGACAGGAACCAGGGCTGGCGGGGGCAGCGGAGGGTGGGGACAGCAGGGCTGGCCGGGGGAGATTGGGGGGGTGGCAGGCTGGAAGCTGGGTTGGTCGGGGGGATCAGGGGCAGTGGGGCTGGCCAGGGGAGATTGGGGGGGAGGGCGGCGGGAAGCAGGGCTGGCCGGGGGAGGGGGGGTTGGGGGCAGCGGGGCTGGCCAGGGGAGATCGGGAGGAGGAGAACTGGCTGGGAGGGGTCGGGGGGAGTGGGGCTGGCCGGGGGGGGGAGAGAATCGGCCGGTGGGGAGCAGGACTGACCCAGGCACATGCACATTCCAGGGCACTGCCCATCCCGCGCACGGTCCCGGCGAAGCACGAGCGAGTCTGGCTACGACTCCACAACGTACTTGAACAGTGCTCAGAAGCACGGACAGGGCTTCTCCTCCTCCCCAAGGCGTCACTCCTACGTCAGACGCAACCAGAGGCTCCCAGTGCCGATCGCGCCCCACCTCCCAGCCACTCCCCCCGCCCCTGCCAGGCTTCCATCGGGCGCCCAGCCGGAAAGCCAGAAAATACCAGACATTGCACATGTCCGGTATTTTCTGAATTTTTTTACCGGTCAGAAGGCCCAAAAACCAGACTGTCCGGTTGAATACCGGACACCTGGCAACCCTACTCATGAAATTAACCTCTGTAAGAAAAATCATAAGAATAAAAGATTTAGTACTCTAGGAAAATTCTGTGCCACTGAACTATAGCAGAAAAATACCCCCCTCCCACCGAGATTCCCTTTGCTTCCTTGCAGAACATGGTTTCTTTATGGGGAAGCAAAGAAAAACTGAATCACATCAGTTCTCACTTACAGGTAAGTCTTTTTGGGCAGCAGGGAAGAGAGGTGTCCATTGGGGATGGCGAGGAGCTCTGGGGATGCTCTGGCCACCATTGGTCCTCACTTGATGGGGAACAGGGGTGAAGATGGCATTCCTCTCCCTCTTCCCTGCACAGAGCAGTCAGAGCTCGGTCAGATCAAGCCCCAGAAACTTCCCCGTGCAGCAGGATGCTCTGCACTGCCAGGGTGGGAAGGGGAGGGGCTCGGAAGGCAGGAGGGTTGGGTGAGGATTGAATGTACAGAGGTTCGGTGGACAGGGGGAGAAGCTCCCTATACAGTGATCCCTCCCCCTTTCTCCCACCCTCTCACCTAGAACCTCCCTACTGAGTGCACTTTGCATCAGGAGCTCCCATACCCAGAATCCCCGACCAAGCCCACCAAACTCACACCCTGCAAAGCCTCACCCATTGCATCAGGAGCCCCCACACCTGGAATCCTACCCCACTGAGCCCCATTTCCACTCTGATTCCCCACCTCACCTAGCCCTACTCCCCCTGCTCCCTCCCTTGAGCCCTAACCACCTTCACATGGATTCCCCTGCACCCAGAATCCTGCACTGTGCCCCTGTGCATCCAGATTCCCTCCTGCGCTCAGACCCTCTACCTACGTGCCTGGTCTCCATTGCACCACCTAAAACCCTGGTACTCTTGACAAATTTTAAATTCTGCATACATAATTGTTAAAGTAACACAGAAACACAGCAAGAATGTAATCACACCATTTTCAATTATTTGGATAATTTATTTCAAAATACTCATCAGAAAATAACTGAAAATGGTGTGATTATATAAAACATGCAGAATTTTGCAGGATTTTAAAATATTGTGTTTGTGACTTTTAATTCAAAATTCCCTCCGGAGTAATTTATATATATGTTAAATAATAATTAAGGGATATTAAGGAAAGGAACTTTTTAAGATGGTAGTAGATGGGGAAATGATACAACTAGGAATACTGGGATAAAACTGAGCTTAGGAAAACATAAGCTGCACATCAGGAAATATGCCTTGACAATGAGACCTATTTGAATGTGAGCTTGTCTCCAAGTCCTGGTCTACGCTAGGGCGTTATTTTGAAATAACCCCCCTTAAGTCGAATTTATAAGCAGAGTGTCCACACTACCAAGCCAGTTATTTTGAAATAATAGTCCGCTTATTTTGAAATCTGTACTCCTACTTTTCTTGGGGAATAACACCAATTTCAAAATAGTTATTTCGAAATAGCATTAGTGTGGACCCTTTGGTGCCACTATTTTGAAATAAATACTCCCCAGAACAAATTGAACAATTAATCCACAGTGCTTCCTAGAGCACTAAGTCAAGGTAGCGCGGCCACATTAACGAAGCCTGCCTCAGACTAATTTTGAGGGTTCCCTGTAGTGGGGCCATGCTATTTCAATTTTGTAAAATCAGGAGTTATTAAGTCAAATTTAGTTATTTTGAAATAATTTACTGGTGTAGATATGTCCCAAGGGAATTAGTGGAGACATCTGAAAATCAGCTTGGGTTATATACTGAAGAATAAATTATTAGAGGGTAATGGATGCTGATAGTGAAAAGTTCTTGTCTAGCTCTAATTTGTTATTTTAACTAACTAGTTTTTTAGATACAAGGGACTGATTCCAAGCTAATTTTCAAATGACTCAAGCAAAGGAGCTTCCACATCCTTCTTTATTATTAGTTATACTCAGTTCACACTTGGAAGGCATTCTTTGCAATTGCAAGGATTAGAACCATACTTTGTTAATGAAAATAAAGATTTGGCAAAGTCTGAATACATTATACAGGCCACAAAACTACATAAAAAATGGGCCAGATCTAATTCTTGTGCTGTATGTACGCTTGATACACCGGCCCTAAACAATCCTGCCTCCTATGTCTCTTTTACAGGTAGCAATTATATAAAATTTCATCACGGTTTAGTCAATATATAAAGAATTATTTCTCTATAGTGCAAAAACTCCTGATTTACACTGGAGTAGATGAGAGGAGAACCAACCCCAAGGTCTTTTCTAAAGCACTTGAGTTTAAAAATCAACATTTTCTTTCATTTTTCTTTTAGGAACCAAACCTAAAGTGAAAGACCAAAAATTCAGCACTGCAGAATCATATTCAGAAATTATAAATTCTAAAATCTTTTGTGATATGTGATATGAAGCTCTATGTAGCGGGGATCAGATCCTTAGTGTAAATCAACACAGACTTTGATGGAGTCAATCACATCACACCTGCTGAAGAACTGGCCCTCCTCATTTAAATCAGTAGCAGGTAAACAAACAGGCAGAAGGAGCTGTGGCAAGTACATATAAAGCTAGGCATAATAAATAGATTGCATGTAAAGGGCCAATTTTCATTTTGAACCATCCTTGGTCTGAGGCGTAAGCGTAGCATTAGAAATTCTCCTTAAGTGGAACTGCCAGAATGAGAAAAACTTAAAAAACAACAAACAGTCTGGTAGCACTTTAAAGGCTAACAAAACATGTAGATAGTATTATGTTTATGGCAGTAGGGATGGGAAGGGAGATCATGAACCAAAAAGAAAAATACCTGAAATGCATTTTCATGCGAAGCCCAATAGATTAGATATTGCAATTTCCATTATTATCAACAGTATGCCATGTACCTCTCATAATAAACCCCTAGAAACCTTGTGACAATTGGATACTTAAATCACCATGTAAATGTGATGACTTGACAAGTAGAATACTTCTGAATGGATAAATGATAAATAAAAGACTGCATTTATAGGCCATAAAAGTTGTATTTACATGGCAGGTACTTTGTGGAAATCACTGAGAAGTATTTTAATTGTCTGGTTGCAGAGAATTTCCTGGAACAAAAAATGTACAGATCAGAAGTACATAAGAACATAAGAACGGCCGTACCGGGTCAGACCAAAGGTCCATCTAGCCCAGTATCCTGTCTGCCGACAGTGGCCAGCACCAGGTGCCCCAGAGGGGGTGGACCGAAGACAATGATCAAGCGCTTTGTCTCCTGCCATCCCTCTCCAGCCTCTGTCAAACAGAGGCCAAGGACACCATTTTATCCCCTGGCTAATAGCCTTTTATGGACCTAACCTCCATGAAATTATCTAGCTTCTCTTTAAACTCTGTTATAGTCCTAGCCTTCACAGCCTCCTCTGGCAAGGAGTTCCACATGCTGACTACACGCTGTGTGAAGAAGAACTTTCTTTTATTAGTTTTAAACCTGCTACCCATTAATTTCATTTGGTGTCCTCTAGTTCTTCTATTTAGGGAACTAATAAATAACTTTTCTTTATCGGCCCTCTCCATACCACTCATGATTTTATACACCTCTATCATATCCCCCCTCAGTCTCCTCTTTTCTAAACTGAAAAGTCCCAGTCGCTTTAACCTCTCCTCATATGGGACCCGTTCCAAACCCCTAATCAATTTAGTTGCCCTTTTCTGAACCCTTTCCAAGGCCAAAATATCTTTTTTGAGGTGAGGAGACCACATCTGTACACAGTATTCAAGATGTGGGCGTACCATAGTTTTATACAGGGGCAGTAAGATATTCCGGGTCTTATTTTCTATCCCTTTCTTAATAATACCTAGCATCTTATTTGCCTTTTTGACCGCCGCTGCACACTGTGTGGAAGTTTTCAGAGAACTGTCCACGATAACTCCAAGATCTCTTTCCTGATTTGTCGTAGCCAAATTAGCCCCCATCATACTGTACGTATAGTTGGGGTTATTTTTCCCAATGTGCATTACTTTACACTTATCCACATTAAATTTCATTTGCCATTTTGTTGCCCAATCACTCAGTTTGGTGAGATCTTCTTGGAGTCCCTTACAGTCTGCTTCTGTCTTGACTATCCTAAACAGTTTGGTATCATCCGCAAACTTTACCACCTCACTGCTTACCCCTTTCTCCAGATCATTTATGAATAAGTTGAACAGGATTGGTCCTAGGACTGACCCTTGGGGGACACCACTAGTTACCCCTCTCCACTCTGAAAATTTACCATTTATTCCTACCCTTTGTTTCCTGTCTTTTAACCAGTTCTCAATCCAAGAAAGGACCTTCCCTCTTATCCCATGGCCATGTAATTTACACAAGAGCCTTTGGTGAGGGACCTTGTCAAAGGCTTTCTGGAAATCTAAGTATACTATATCTACTGGATCCCCCTTGTCCGCATGTTTGTTAACCCCTTCAAAGAACTCTAATAGATTAGTAAGACAGGATTTCCCTTTACAAAACCCATGTTGACTTTTGTCCAACAAATTATGTTCTTCTACATGCTTCACAATTTTATTCTTTACTATTGTTTCGACTAATTTGCCCGGTACTGAAGTTAGACTTACCGGTCTGTAATTGCCCGGATCGCCTCTAGAGCCCTTTTTAAATATTGGTGTCACGTTGGCTACCTTCCAGTCATTAGGTACGGAAGCCGATTTAAGGGATAGGTTACAAACCACAGATAATAGTTCAGCAATTTCCCATTTGAGTTCTTTTAGAACCCTTGGATGAATGCCATCCGGTCCCGGAGATTTGTTAACATTAAGTTTTTCTATTTGTTCCAAAACCTCCTCTAATGACACTTCAATCCGGGACAGTTCCTCAGATTCATTACCCACAAAGGACGGTGCAGATTTGGGAATCTCCCCAACGTCCTCAGCCGTGAAGACTGAAGCAAAGAAATCATTTAGTTTCTCCGCAATGGCTTTATCGTCCTTGATTGCGCCTTTTATAGTTCGATCGTCTAGGGGACCCACAGGTTTTTTAGCAGGCTTCCTGCTTCTAATGTACTTAAAAAACATTTTGTTATTTCTTTTTGAGTTTTTGGCTAGCTGTTCCTCAAAATCTTTTTTTGCTTTTCTTATTACATTTTTACACTTGATTTGACAGTGTTTATGTTCCTTTCTATTTATCTCACTAGGATTGGACTTCCACTTCTTAAAAGATGCCTTTTTGTCCCTCACTGCTTCTTTTACATGGTGGTTAAGCCACGGTGACTCTTTTTTAGGTCTCTTGCTATGTTTTTTAATTTGGGGTATACATTTAAGTTGGGCCTCTATTATGGTGTCTTTAAGAAGTTTCCATGCAGCTTGCAGGGATTTGGCTCTAGTCACTGTGCCTTTTAATTTCTGTTTAACTAACCTCCTCATTTTTGTGTAATTCCCCTTTTTGAAATTAAATGCCAGGGTGCTGGTCTGCTGAGGTGTTCTTCCCACCACAGGAATGTTGAATGTTATTATATTATGGTCACTATTCCCAAGCGGTCCTGTAACGGTTATTTCCTGGACCTGTTCCTGCGCTCCACTCAGGACTAAATCGAGAATTGCCTCTCCCCTTGTGGGTTCCTGCACTAGCTGCTCCAAGAAGCAGTCATTTAAGCCATTGAGAAATTTTATCTCCGCTTCTCTTCCTGAGGTGACATGTATCCAGTCAATATGGGGGTAATTAAAATCCCCCATTATTATAGAGTTCTTTGTTTTGGTAGCCTCTCTAATCTCCCTCAGCATTTCAATTATTTCAGTGAAGAAATAATTCTTTTCCCTACTGATGCAAACAGAATTTGCCATTCTGGACCAAGTTGTTGGTACATCTCATCCAGAACATCTGTACACCAAATAGAAACCAATGGGTCTTTTGTCAAATTACGGTTTGAAGGTTTAGCCCTATGAACAATGGCCAATTTGAGGGGAAGAGGGAAAGAACCATACTGAGCCAACTGGGCAATGCTCTATCTTGGAGATAAAATTGCTTCCTGATATTCACAGGCAATCAATTTATCACATGATGCATAACTTTCAAAATTGTGCCAAAGTTCTGCCCCTGGATAAGTGCACTTGGCTCCCACTGACTTCTAAAAGACCAGCATATTTGCATAAAATGGCAGAATTTGATCTTACATTTATAAAATTAAAATAATTAGTGATCGTGAAATTTAGCCATACTCTTTGACCTTCTATGGCATTTCATTCCACAGGTTTTCTTGTATTTATACTTTAATTTGATCAAGTGACCTTTCTTCTTCTATTATGTAACTAGCCAATTAGCCCGTCATAAGACGGGATTTTCAGGTCTCTCCTCCATGTCGGTCTTCTCTCCTGAGCCTCCGGTCTCTCGCTACATCTCTCTCTCACTCTATCCTCCTCCTCCTACTGCCTCCCCGCCCCTCTCAGCTCTCCTCCGCCGCCTGCCTCTCTCTCCGTCTCTCTCTTTCTCTTCTCCTCCCCCACCTGCCTCTCACTCGGGGGACCGCGGAGCCCAAACGGCTGTTTGGGCTCCGCGCTCCCCATGCTGCAGGGGGAGCGCGGAGCCCAAACAGTCACTTGTGCCACTTGCTCCCACACGGCACCCCGGCTGAGCGGCGCAGAAGTCAGCCGAGCGCCACTGCGGGAGGTGAAGGGGGCGGGGCGGTGACATTCACGGCCAAGGGGCAGGGCCTGGAGCCGCTGTCACGCCGCACATCAGTGCCCCGCCCCCCTTCATCTCCCGCCGTGGTGCTCGGCTGACTTCTGCACCGCTCAGCCGGGCCGCCGCAGGGGAGCAAGCGGAGCAAGCGGCCGTTTGGGCCCCGCACTCCCCATGCAGCACGGGCCGCCCAGAGTGAACAGCCAGCATTTCAGGCAACAGTGCCGCCCAGAGGGAACAGCCAGCATTTCAGCGTTACAGACTCTCAGACATTGGGCTACTATATATATGATAAGACAGTCGTGGGCAACCTGTGGCCCATCAGGATAATCTGACTGTAGGCTGCAAGATATTTTGCTGGCATTGACCATCCACAGGCATTGCCTCCCAGAGCTCCCAATGTCCTTATTTCATCATTCCCGGCCAAGGGGGGCTATGGGGACAGAGCCTGCAGGCAAAGAGACCACAGGGATGTGCTATATGTAAGGGGACTGTTAGCCCCTTACTAAAATTCAGTGGGAATTTTTGGTTGGCCAGCTCCCAGTACCAAAAGGGGGAAGGGTCCATGAGAAATCAGGGCCCTGAGACTGACAGACTCCAGGGACAATGGGAAGAAGCCAACACTCCAGGTCATCCTGACTAACAGGTTGGACAGGCCAGTCGCCAGTGGGAGGCCAGATCCCGTCCTCCGTGTGTGCTGGGATTTTCTGGGTCTGAGTCAAAGGGGGAGAGAGCTAAGAAGAGTAGCAAGGGGTCCAGGCTGTACTGAGGAGCAGACCTGCAGTGACAGAGCCAGAGGCCCATGCAGCCCATAGAGCGCAGACCCTGTGCTAAGAAGCAGATCTGCAGTGACAGAGTCAGACACACACAGCCCAAAGAGTGCAAGCTGCGCTGATAGGCAGACCTACAGTGACCAGACCCAAAGAGGTCAGAGAAGCAGGGTGGGGGGCTTAGGGTGCAGGGTTTCAGTTGAGGGGCTGTGTGAGGGTGCAGGGTCTTGGTGGAGAGGGTACATGAGGGGGCTGGAGGTCTTGGCAGGGTGGTGAATAAGTGGACTGAGGGTGCAGGGTCTTGGCCGAGGGGGTATGTGAAGGGACTGGGAGTGCAGGGAGAGGGGAAGGCATGTACCTTGCAGTTCCTGCCTCCCTGGAGCAACAGGGAGGGGGGACGACATGAGGCTCCTGTCCCCCTGGAGCATTGGGGTGGTGGGAGGCCACGTGGCTCCTGCCCCCCCCCAGGAGGAGGAAGACAGTGCAGTTCCCAGAGCACTAGGGAGGAGGGAGCCTGCGTGGCTCCTGTGGTTCTTGCGCCCCCAGGAGGGGGAAGGCTTCGCGACTCCAGCTTCCTCTGATGCACCGGGGAGGGGAAAGGGTGTGCAGCTACCTCTCCCCCAGGAGTGGTACCTCCCTCAAAGCTTCCACCTCCCTGGGAGGGTGGAGAGGGGAGACTGTGCGGCTCATGGCTTCTCCTCGCCCTCCCAAGCACCGGGGAGGTAGGAGGCCGTGCAGCTCATGCCCTGCCAGAGCACCGGGGAGGGGAAGGGAGGAAGGAGGCTGGAGGCTGGGCAACTGAGGTCGGAGGGGTGGCGGGATGCAGAGTGACATGATGATGTCACTCAGGGGAAAAAATGTATGTATAGAGAAAATAACATACCTCAAAAACTGGTCCAATTTTCACACAATATGGTTAATGGATTAAAATTATTTTTGAGGTGGGTGAAGTTGGAGGAAGGAACGACAGATGTATTTGCTATTCCCATCTTACTTTGCTGAAGTTTTATTAGGATATCCTGAACTTACTTCAGACTGTTGGAATAACTAGGCAGACTGCTATCACTTGGGAAGATTCTTAATGTGCTTTAAAGTCTTGGTCACCAATAGTCATTATGATAGCAGTAACATATGAGCTAGTGGAGTATGCAGAGGGAAATAATATCACAAATAGAGAAAGCAGTGGTCACATTCACCATCTTAAACAACATGTGATCATAAGAAATGTAGAACTTAAAACCACAATATGAATCTAATTCAAAAGTTATTTCCATTTTAGCACATGGATGTGAAATCTGGAAATCCATAGACAGATATCTAAATGCCTTCAAAAGCATATTATATATTAATTGTATTATAGAATGAATTTATAATAAATGCCGAGTTTAACAATTCCTCATCTCCAATGTTATTAAGAAAAGAAGATGGAAATGTCTGGAACATGTGTTAAGAATAAAGCCAGAGCATCTGCTATGGCAGGTGTGCCATTAGGCAGATGAAAGAACACACCCAAAAAAAGAGTCACTCACAGAATCACTCTGACAAACAAAACAGAGGGAAAAAATTATGGGACTTAACAATGCAAAGGACATGTAAAATGCAGCTGAGGATAGACAAGGATGGTGGAGCTCTATTCATGCTCTACGTGTCATTCAATGATATAGGAAGGATTCAGATCCAGTTGCTTCTGTTTGACTTCCTCTTCACATTTCACCAGTATCAGCCAGTTATAAAGTCATGTAATAGGACTCAGCTCTAAGCCAATTTAAATTAAATTTGTCATTAAAATTTCATGAGATACCCTAGAAAATACTTTCCTAAACATCAGTGGAAGTTGGTTGCCTAATTGCCCTTTTTGCCTTTGAAAGTCTGCGCCTAAAAATGTAAGATGCAGCCAGTAATTTTGTAATTCTATCACGGTGAGCAATCAAGTCTGTCTTGCATGATTTGTTCTTTATGAAAAACATGCTGTTCGTTGCTTATGGACCTGTTACCCTCTGGATTTTTAGTAATTTCTTTTCCAATATTTGTTCAGTTATTGTCCGAGGGATAGAAGTCAAACTTATAATGAGTTATTCATGATCACTTGTAAATCTTTTCCCTCAGCAGACCTGTTAAGTTGAGAGATGTTCAGTGCATATGAGAAGTTTACACTATTTTTGCCAATGTGCATGACTTTATATCTATCTTAGTTAAATTCTATTTGCTATTCTGCTGCTCAGTCCCCAAATATATTTAAATCCATCTACATCTTCACACCATTTTAATGGATTTTTCTAAGCAAAACAACCTAATGTTAACAGAAAACAAGGGTTTTCTTTTTCTTTTCATCCATGACTTAATATACAAAAGGACTAGTTATAATAATGAAACTTGAATTCCTTTTTGTTATTTCCCTTTATACCTGTTCTGGTGCAACAGAAACTTAGGCACTGCGCAGGATCAGGCCCTAAGTGCTATATGAAAGGCAAAAACACATTAGTTGAGGAGGTGCCTGAAACCCCTGCAAAGAGCCAACCCTCTCAACCCTAAACAAGCTCCCATTATACTGAAAGGTGTTAATAGCTGCCATCACAGAGGTCTTGGATCTAAATACCATCACTGATCTCATTAAAGCCAAATGGACATGACACGCACTCTGGGTATGTCTAGACTGCAGAGTTTTTCCGGGATACCAAGGGTATCCCAGAAAAGCCTGGCTATATCCAAGGAACACATATGCTTTTCTGAAAAAACTTTCGGAAAAGCAGACGGGTTTTTTCGGTATCCCTGTAAACCTCGTTCTACGAGGAAGAAGGGATGTTCCAAAAGAGGGTTTTTTTCCAACATTTGGCCCAGTGTAGACGGGCCAGTTGTTGAAAAAGCATCTTTCGGAAGAAAAGCTGAAAAAGATACGCAAATTGCGGTTCACAATTTGCGTATCTTTTTCCAGTAGAACTTTGTAGTCTAGACACAGCCTCTGTCAGGCTCAACAGAAAGAGCAATCAAGCCCAGTTATACAGTTAAAATTGTTGGGGACTATGGAGTTATCACCAAAAACACTAGGCCACAAGGCAGGCCTGAGCTAAACTATGTGTTCTAAAGGGTGAACACAGGGTAGGGTCGTCTAGTGCCCAGCTTTCGACTAGAAAGTTTGGTCAAAAAGGGGACCTGTACACCAAAAGTCCGGTTACCTTGGATGGGGGAGGCACAAGGTTATCAACTTGCACCAGACCCTGCTCAGCCAGGGCCCTTCGTACATGCATCGTGTGGGTAGGGTTGCCAGATGGTTTAACCAAAAATACCGAACACCCTCTGCCCCCCAAAAAACAGGAAAAAAATTCTGGTGAGAAAAAAAAAGGGGGGAGACCAAAGTTGTTGAGAAAAAGAGGACCCTGACAGCAGTTAAGTTATTAAAAAATTTTTTAAATAAAAAATCAGCATGGCCCCTTTAAGAAGAGGCTTTTTTGTCGGCGGCCATCTTGTTTTTCTGTTCCAGCCACAAGACAAGCCCCTACGGAACCAGGTAAGCAGGGGGAGAGAGCATCCGGGGGAGGCCTGGCGGGGGATCGGGCGGCCCGGTGGGAGGTCCAGGGGGGCAGTCCAGGGGCTGGGCCCAGTTACTGAGTGTGTCGTAGGGTTGCCAGGTGTCCGGTATTTTCTGAATTTTTTTACCGGACAGGAGGCAAAAATACCAGACTGTCCGGGTCAATACCAGACACCTGGGAACCCTACTTGTGGGCAGGCCTGCTTCAGGCTGCAGCTCCAGCGCAGTGGAGCCCAACTAGGATGGGGGAAGGAGATGGAGAAGATCCAGATACTAGGGAAATGAAGAGGGGAAAGCCGCAGCAACTGGGAGAGGAGGGAAAGAGCAGGAGAGAAGTAAGCAGGGAGAAAGCCTGGAGGCAGAGACAAAGCAGGGGGCAGGCCCTTGAGAAAAGAGGCAGTGCAATGGGTGCAGCCTCAAGGGACAAGGCAGAGCAAGGCATCCGGTTGTCAGCAATTATAAAGTTGATAATCCTGATGTAACTGTCAGTGGGTGGATTTGAATCTGGGACTTCTGGAGCTTAGTATAGGAGCCACCAGAGTTTGAGCTATAAAGCCAGCTGGCTACCAACTGAGGCTGTAGAGCTACCTTGTCTTATCTCTTGCTGTAGGTGGTTTAAATGCCGTTACATGAGACAGTGAGCCACACTAGGGCTATGTCTACACTCGCGGCTTCTTGCGCAAGTACGGCCGCTCTTGCGCAAGAATCTGCAGAGCATCCACACTGCCTGCCCTCTTGCGCAAGGAAATTTACAGTACGGCGTGGTAAGAGAGGGCTCCTTGCGCAAGAGCTACGCTCTTTTTTAACAGGTGTAAGCCCTCTTGCACAGGAGCTCTTGCGCAAGAGGGCAGTGTGGACTCTCGGCAGGGATTTCTTGCGCAAGAAAGCCCTATGGCTAAAATGGCCATCAGAGCTTTCTTGCGCAAGAGAGCGTCCACACGGCCATGGGCGCTCTTGCGCAAAAGCAAAGCTCGCACATGGCAGTGTGGATGTTTTCTTGCGCAAGACTTCTTGCACAAGAACACTTGCGCAAGATGTTCTTGCGCAAGAAGCCGCCAGTGTAGACAAAGCCTAGGTGTGTGGGTTACACTCACAAAGGGAGGGGGATGCAATAGCAGGTTGTGTATGTTGGAGGCACAAAGCCAGGAAAGTGTAATCCTGAAAAGTAGAGGGACATAGCACAGAATTATTGGACACAGAACTCACTAGAATGACACAGTTGGGGATTTCCAAACAAGGAAGCAGTCTGCTGATTGACTGGTTTTACTGTGTGCAGGAAAACAAATCTTTGTGCACATTTTTGAAATCAGTAAGATAACATCTAGATGACACTGACTTTTACCATCAATTTCTCATACTAGCAGGCGCAAACATGCAGGCTCCTGAATATTGGCTAACTGCTCAGGCCAGAGTTTACATTATAAACACGCACAGACAATACATCAAAACCAAACTTCCATGGTGTCATCAGACGTGCCTCCACTTTTAGCTACGTTCTAAGAAGTAAATGTTTACCATGCCTCAATCCCACAAGGATTTAGGCCTACCCAATTTAGAAAAATCCAAGTCAGCTAAATCCACTGGGGTTACCTTTATCTAATATTTTATTAAATTATCCAAAGAAAATATTTCCAGTTTAGTGAGACACAATTTTCCCTCACTGAAGATATGCTGGCTTGACCTTGTCAGGTGGATACTTAACTAAATATTAAGCTGTTCTAGCCTTATTTAAATTCAGAATCATTTTCATTGGGCTCACAGTGAGGCTCACTGGTCTAACTCCTGAGATCTTCCTTAGCTGAGTTTTAAATAAATCTACCTCATTAGTGACTTTCCAGTCTCCCTGTTTATAAGGCTAAATTGCATATCCTCATCAATATTGCTGTTGTTTCACACCTGACATATTCAAAACAGACTTAATACTCAGACACATTCCCATCTAAGGGTATGTCTACACTACAGCACTAATTCAAACTAACTTAGTTCGAATTAGTTAATTCGAACTAAGCTAATTCGAATTAGCGCATCTAGACCTAAAAACTAGTTCGAATTAGCGTTTTGCTAATTCGAACTAGCATGTCCACATTGAGTGGACCCTGAACCGAAGTTAAGGCTGGCCGGAACCAGTGCCGGCAGGGCATCAGCTTAGGACTTAGAGTGTGGAGCTGCTGCCTCAGGCTAGCCGAGGGCTGTGTTTAAAGGGACCCGACCCCCACCCCGAACAGACAGTTCTCAGGGTTCCCCGCTTGCTTGTCTACCTCGATGAGGGACAGCAAAGCAGTCCTGTCTTGGAGTGCCCTGAGTGTCCACACTCGGCACATCACAGCACTCGGCCATCAGCCCGGCTGCACTTGCCGCAGGCTGCCATCCGGGGGGGTCATTCGGGGGGCTGTCAGGATCCAGGAGGCCCTGCAGGAGAGCTTCCACCCCGAGGAGCCCGCAGAGCCACCCCAGTCCTCCCCATCGGGGGCTCGTGCCCCATTCCTCCCTCACCTCCTTCCACTTACCCTTCCCTAGCCCCTCTTCCTGATGTAAAAAATAAAGGACACGTATGTTCAAAAATAGAAACTCTCTTTATTTAACAAAGCTGAGGGTGGGGGGGGGATTAACCTCTGGGGAAACTGGGAAAAGGAGGGGGGAGAGGGGAAGAGAGAGGGTGGGAGAGGGGAGGTGGAAACCTGGGAGGAGGGAGCTGGAAGGGGGAAGCCAGGGGAAGAAGGAGGAGGGGAAGTATAAAATTATGGTACGCCATATCTTCAGTATTGTGTAGAGATGGGGTCTCCTCACCTCAAAAAAGATATTTTGGCCTTGGAAAGGGTCAGAAAAGGGCAACTAAAATGATTAGGGGTTTGGAACTGGTCCCATATGAAGAGAGGCTAAAGAGACTGGGACTTTTCAGCTTAGAAAAAAGGAGACTGAGGGGGGGATATGATAGAGGTATATAAAATCATGAGTGGTGTGGAGAGGGTGCATAAAGAAAAGTTCTTCATTAGTTCCCATAATAGAAGGACTAGAGGACACCAAATGAAATGAATGGGTAGCAGGCTTCAAACTAATAAAAGAACGTTCTTCTTCACAAAGCAAATAGTCAACCTGTGGAACTCCTTGCCACAGGAGGCTGTGAAGGTGAGAACTAGAACAGAGTTTAAAGAGAAGTTAGATAAAGTCATGGAGGTTGGGTCCATGGAGTGCTATTAGCCAGGGGGTAGGAATGGTGTCCCTGGCCTCTGTTTGTGGAAGGCTGGAGATGGATGGCATGAGACAAATCGCTTGGTCATTGTCTTCGGTCCATCCCCTCCGGGGTACCTGGTGTTGGCCGCTGTTGGCAGACAGTCTACTGGGCGAGATGGACCTTTGGTCTGACCCAGTACGGCCATTCTTATGTTCTTATGTTCTAAGCTCAGGGTCGGGGGTCTCACTGGACCAACTTGATTTTCATGCAAACCTGCTCCTGGGTTCGCATGTGGCCTTTGGTGGCCAGGCTGGCAGCTATCCAGCCCTAGACGGCCGCTTTCCTGTGCCTAGTGCGGAGATTGTGGACGTTGGAGGTCTCCCCCCAAACCTCGATGAGGTCCACGATCTCCGCACTAGACCAGGCGGGCGTCCGCCTCTTGCGGCCTCGGGCAGGCTCCTGGGAGCCGCCAGCCTGGTCCTGGGAAGAGGGGGAGGGCTGGGTGGCAGCGGGTGGCTGGCTCATTCCGTGCCAGGTGCAGAGTCTGCTGGCTGGGTGCTGGCAGGCTTGCACCTGGCATGGGCACCGTTGCCAGACCATGCCCCTTTAAGGGCTCCGGGGCTGGCAGGGGGGCAGACGAGTTTCCCTGGCTTGGCCCAGAGTGGCCACCAGGGCAACCTGGGAAGGGCTAGCCTCCCACTAGTTCGAATTAAGTGGCTACACAGCCCTTAATTCGAACTACTTAATTCGAACTAGGCGTTAGTCCTCGTAGAATGAGGTTTACCTAGTTCGAATTAAGCGCTCCGCTAGTTCGAATTAAGTTCAAACTAGCGGTTTGCATGTGTAGCGCCTATGAAAGTTAATTCAAACTAACAGCTGTTAGTCCGAATTAACTTTGTAGTGTAGACATACCCTAACAGACTGACAATTGGAGATAGCATCCCCTGCTATCTCGTCCCACTTGGCGAGCAGCTGATAGAATCTGTAGGTGTTTGTTAGTAGCTGGCCTTTTGAAATGCTGTGACAGCTGGGGTCTTTTAGCTTCTGTTCAGAAAGCAAGACCATGTGTTTGAGCCTTCCACAGGTGCAACTATTTTCTCCCCCAGTTGGAGAACAAACAGAAAATGCACAAAAACCAAGTACATGAACTAAAAGAAGAAAGTAGCATATAAATGAGTGACAGAGTTGCCATTGATAAAGGAAATTAAATATTACTTCCAGTGGGCTTTAAAGCTATGTTATTTTCAGGCCCACTGACAGTGTGGGGCAAAGGAGGCAGTTGCCCTGGGGCTTGGCGATTCAAAAGGGCTCAGGGCTCCCAGCCACTGCCAGTGCTACAGCAGCAGCGGTGGTGGCTGGAGCCCTGGGCCTTTCAAATTGTCACTGGGTCCCAGCACAGTGCAGTCTGTGCAGCACTGAGGGCTGCCTGGGAGAGGCTAGCCTCAGCCCCTCCAATTCTGCCCAAGGTGACTTGCCCAAGGGCACACAGCAAACCAGTAGCACAGCAAGGAATAAAACCAAGAGCTGAGTCCAGTCTAATGCCTCAAATCAAGTTGGATTCTGTAAGGCTATGACTAGATCAGTAATAAAAGTTATAAAAGTTTCTACATTCAGAAATTAATTAATAATTCTGTCAATGATACATGAACCAGAAGGCAATCCAGTTCACTCTCTCCCATAGCTATATTGGTTCTACATAGGTATTAAGAACAACCAACTAAAAAAATGACTAAAAACTTTTTAAGTCAGTAAAATAAGCAGATAAGACTATGACTACACACAGGTATCAGTATGGGTTAGTAATGAAGGGCCCACCTTTGCGCACCCAATTTGGGGATCACAACAGCAATTTAAAACAAGTACATCCTAGCTCCCAATCATGCAAGGTGCTAAATGACTCCTGGAAAGTGTTAGCTCAGCTTCTACCATTCCTGTTCAAGTCTCTGAAGTGGGGCCTAATTTTCTAAAATACTGATAATATATAGCAACTTTATTTACATTTGTGTGCCCAGCAAAGGGAGTTTTTTTATTCATTTTATTTAGAGTTGGCTCAGGACTTTTAAAATAGTAAGACTTTACTAGTTTCAGCTGGAAGATGAAGGCACTTAGACCCAAATCCTCAAAAGTATGAGATGCTTAGCACTTACTGAAATCAGTGAGAATTAGGTGCCCTAAATACCTATGAAGTGCTGGGCCTAAGCACTTTCCAGGATCAGTTCTATGCTTGTAAAATGCAGAACAAACAAAATAACACAGAAAGAACAAAGGAGAACCACTATATAAAATAAAATAATGTATTGAGATATTTTTCAATTTAACACATCCTAAGTTTTGACAGACATGGTGTTCCAGAAAGTAAATTGCAATTTGAATTTCAAAAAAGATACAAGAAAAATATATATACATATGTTCACTTGATTAAAAACCACTCAAATCTCAATTTTTCAGGAATCTCTAACATCATCATTCATGTTCATAGACTAAGAAGAAGAATTTATACCTGATCAGCTTATACTTGAGAAGTATAAGCTTATGTACAATAGTGGAAAACTGATAAGCATATACCTGATAAGTATAAGCTTACATTACTACTATGAAGTACTGATAAAAGGAAGTATGTGCCAAGATATTTTATTTTTCTATGTATTTTATTCTTCTAAGCACCTCACACTCCTTGCAGGATGGGGGCAGGGTGGGAGGAAACTTTGCGCCCTTCCTGCCACCCCAGGTCCTGATTGGCCTGGGGGCAGGAGGAGCGCTTTGCCCCGGCCTGAAAGGGGGCCAGAAAAGTAACTCCGCTGGCCGGGGGTCTGCTCTAAGTGCAGCACTCCCTTGAGGGCGGGGGCAGGGGAGAGGCCATGGTTCCCCCTCCTGGGCCCTGAGCCTGGGGGGGGCAGGGGAGCATGAAAGTCTCCTCCTGGCCAATGGGGGGGGGGGGGGGGGGAGAAGTTTGGAAACCCCAAAGGGTCTTGGGGGGGAAGCCAGAAGGTCCGGTCCTCCCCTTCTGCCTGAGGCCCCGCCCCTTTCACCTGAGGCCACCGGTCAAAAATTAATGCCCATGCCTGAACTAGACAGACACAAGACATATCTTCTGTATAATTCCCTATCTTTACCTCTGAAGAAAAAAGAGTGAAATCCTGGCATCATTGAAGACAACAGCAAAACTTCCATTGACTTTAATGGAGATAGGGTTTCACCTCAAGAGTTTGCTGAATTTAGTCAACAAGATGCTAATGAAAATATAAAGACATGGGAGCTTTCTGTTGATTGCTTTTTATTAAAACTCCGTAAATGAATATTTGGTTGGAAGTGGTAGGCCTGATACTGTCCTGTTATGCCAATGTAAATCCAAATTTACATCCCAGTAACAGAGAACAGAATCTGGCCCTTTGTATCTAGACCTTCACCCTTCCTTGGGTTTACTTAGCATAAGGCTAGAATACATAAATCCTTTTAAAATTAAGCCTTTGTAATTTCCCTCTCTAGAGGAAAAACAAGCCCTAATTTGCACTTCCATTGTTCCCAATTACCCAAAACCAAATAACACAGTTAAAAGTACTCTACAGGGGAAAATAATTTACATTAGCCTTTGAAAACATTTGTTATATTCACTTACTAAGAATTTTCCATTCAAAACCCACTTGCACATGAATGTACATAGTGAATCCAGTCCTGCAAGATGAGGGTGGGTACTCAAATATTTCATGGGAGACACTCAGCACCTTGCAAACAGTGCTCATTTACAAATAGGGTATTCACTGGCATTCAGGTGATATATAGAGATCTTTAGGCTATTAATAATTTCTATGGCACTGTAAGTATAAAGGATACTGTACCATCTATCCAGAATGAATAACGGGGCTCAAAATCTAAAGGTACGAATGAAAACATATAAAATACGGACTATTATGACCACATAAGTTGTTCCTGGACATTTAGGAAAAGGTGGGTGGTAGGACATAACATATTTAATAATAATGGGTTAAACTCTACTATGGTACCTCTCTGCAAAGCCCTATAGAAATGAGTGGCAGCTGTACATACTTATCCCAGATGAGGATCTGACCCTGTGATTTTGTCATTGGCAGAGAATCATTTGTGTTATAGCATTGTATCTGTGATTCTTTATAGCATTAGTAGATAATAATACTAAATGTTATGGAAGGAAGGATGGCCTTGTGGCTAAGGCAGTGGTATAGGGCTCAACAGAGCTAGGTTCTCTTCCCAAATTGACCACATGCTTCCTTTGTGACCTTGGGCATGTCAGTTCATCATCTGTGAAGTGGGGACAATTCTGTTTTGTCTATTTGTCCAAAATTTTTCAGTATGTTTGTATAGGGCCTAGCCCTATTTCTGGTCTCAGTTGTAGCCTCTATGTATTATTGCAGTTCCATGGTTACTTTTTGCAGTAGTTTTACAGCTGGGATTCAACCACTTTGTTACATATGAAGAACACATGGTATCCCTGCTCCCAAATTACACCAGTAACTCTACTTTAAATATCCTGGGTTTGTAATGTTTGTTTGGGAGATAATCCAACATCACTGTGATGTTTAACCTTTATATTACTGGTATGTTCTCAACCTTAGCTTCAGTTCAACTAAGTGTTATCCAGAAATAATGAATAAGAATTATTTTTATGGAATTTGACTTTTCATATATATTTATTTTTATTACTGGAAGGAGTCACACAACTGAACTGTGGAGGGAGGATAAATGGTTATCCTTTAAAAAGCAGTAATCAAAAGAATGCTAACTTCTGTTTAATTTATTTCAATTGTACAATAAATCTTACTAACACTCATGTGATGAAGTGGGTTTTACCCATGAAAGCTCATGACTTAATATATTTGTTAGTCTCTAAGGTGCCACATATCTACTCATTGTCAATAAATCTTAAATTGTCATAACAATCCTATGCAGCCCACACAATATTTATTCTTAAAAGCCTGTGCTAAAAAAATTACCTTGGATAAAGACCCTGAATGTCAAGTTTCAGCCTAGAGCAAATTTCTACAGCCAAGTTATAAATTCTTGTTCTTAATGAACATGCCAAGACAACCTTAACTACAATGGTGAGACTGGTACCACTGTATCAATAGTGATGCTTTTGATAATGTAAACTCAGCTCTAAAGGCAGCAACTTTTTTCTCTCTAATATGCATTTAATAATTTTTTTCCGGTATGAATATCTTGAGGGAAATACACATGTGAAATAACTGAATTGACCACCGATAGGCAAGCTGGCTAGAGAGTGGGCCACATAAGTGGCCCTCCTTCATGTCAGTGGGCTGCAAGATTATTGTAACCAAGATGGCCTCCTGGAATAGGGTAGTTTTGCTAACTGTGCTTATTTGCTGAGTATTGCCAAGTGAACTGAAGTAGCACTTTGATTGGGCACAGAGTAAGTGCACATCTCTCACAGTCAAAAAAAACCCTCTAACTGGACAGAAACTAGTGGAATCTGGCAATCCTGCATGGGCAATGGTTAAAAATATATTTCATGGCCACATATAGATCTCGATGGCTGCATGTGGCCCATGAGGCACAGAGTGCCCACCACTGATATAGACCAAATTGTAGATAATGCTTTTGGATAATGTAATGTATATCTTACTAACACCTGAATTATAGTCTTTGTTTAAAGGTCTCTGAGATTGCTTTGTAATCTCAGGGTACTTTCCTTGCTCCCAACTGGTAATATCAGTTGTAATGAGAGAAGAGTCAGAGACTTACATATGTTGGTCACAAATTAAAATAATTGATAAGCCTGTTTCTAGAAAATTGTGGAAAACATTCCAGACCATGTTTTTTTCATGGGGCATCATAGGGTAGAAAGGACAAGGGAGAGAAGAATCCCTATTGCATTAGAATGATAGTCTTTCCTTCCTGAGCAATTAAATATGTATGTCATAAATTTAACAAGGGAAAAAGGAAACATTGGAGCTGGTGGTAGGAATACAATGACCCAGCAAAGCATGAATAACATTACATTACAGCAATCTTTAAAAACAAAGTTAGGATAAGTACTTTAAAAAAAATCCCCATGAACATTGTTATCCCAGATAACATAAGAACGGCCATACTGGGTCACACCAAAGGTCCATCTAGCCCAGTATCCTGTCTTCCAACAGTGGTCAATGCCAGATGCCCCACAGGGAATGAACACAACAGGTAATCATCAAGCAATCCCTCCCCTGTCACCCATTCCCAGCCTCTGACAGAGGCTTGGGACATCATTCCTACCCATTCTGGCTAATAACCATTGATGGACCTAACCTCCATGAATTTATCTAGTTCTTTCTTGAACCCTGTTAAAGTCCTGGTCTTTATAACCTCCTTTGGCAAGGAGTTCCACAGGTCGACCATTTGCTGTATGAAGAAAAACGTCTTTTTGTTTGTTTTAAACCTGCTACCTATAAATTTCATTTGGTGATTCATAGTTCTTATGTTATGGGAACAAGTAAATAACTTTTCCTTATTCACTTTTTCCACGCCAGTCATGATTTTATAGACCTCTATCATATCCTCCCTTAGTCTCCTCTTTTCTAAGCTGAAAAGTCCCAGTCTTTTTAATCTCTCTTCATATAGGAAAGTTACAAGGGGGAGAAGGGAATCATTTTAATGGCTTAGTTTTCAAAACCACACATTAGCCACCTGGAATGCCTATGGAATCTATCAATCAACAGGATTTTATTCATAGAAAAGTCTTTGAACTGAGAGAGAGAGAGAGAGACACTGCAGAACTCACTTTATGGTGTACAGAGCTATTTATTTTATTTTACAGTGTGTGTCTGCACAAGAGGGAAAGAGATATACTTATTAAGCAAAGGAATAAACCTCAGGAGAGGGCAGGTACTTCTAAACAGAACCATTTATTTATTATGTGTTTATAGAGAGATTAATTTTAGAAAAGACTGCACTAGTAGTTACAGCTTTAGAACAAACCAGAATATGTACATTTTAGCTCTGCTGAACAACATGCTAGTTTGAAAATACTTTGCACAGAACACAGGCACTTGAAATATGTGAGACACCATCTCTAATAGTATATACTTCTTTAAAACTGCTTCTAGTAAGATAAATCTGAACACAAACATCTGGATTCCCTCCAGACAGAAATGTTTATCAATGCACAGACTCTTTATCCAATATAAGTTAATAGCTATGAAAATGGGTGTTCCTCAGGATTTTCCACTTTGTTACAAAATATCATTCATACAGATGAACTGAAGAGAGATACATTTGAAGCCCCAGTGTCCCAAAGGGTTTACATATCCCAATTAAACAGAATAATATTCAGAACACCTGTAGAGCCCTCCGAGTGCTTCAGAAAGGTGAGTGAACATTATTCCCCTGTCTCACAAAGATGGGGAAGGTGAGAGGCAGAGCAGTTAAAGGCAGGTTTTCAAAGATGCTGAAAATCCCCAGCTTCCATTGAATTCAGACCTCTGCTGGTCTGCAGCTCTACTGCAAGCCTAGGAGCTATTGTAGTGCCTGTGGCTGATGCTACTCCTTCTATGCAGCCTTTTGCTCAGTTAGATTCCCCTTTTCCCAGAATCACGAGCCATATACCTGCCTTCTTCTCCCCAGCCAGTGTCATAGCAGAGATTGAGTGCAGTGCCTCATAGGATGCAAGGGCATGCACCAATTCCACTGCCTTTTCTGCCCATATGCCCATCCCCCCAATCTTGCTATTTCCTAATGGCAGGTGTCACAGACAGGGAATTTTGTGTTGAGAGTAGAAGGCCAATAAGCACTGTGGACTCCAAGTCAGGAAAAAACACAGAATTCTCCTTAAGCTTCCAGATGGGGACAGGTACATTCAATAAATAAATTAACAAAAACTGCTGTAAAAAATAAAAAAACCACAAAACTGAGTATATGCCATTGTGATTAATTTAGCTAACACAAATAAGGAAGAGGCATCCCTCCTGTCCCCACTTTTCTATTCCTTGTTTTTTCTTCTTCTTCCTTAAATTACGCTCAGCCTAGGCCCAACAACACAACAGCGTCTACTTGGAGAATCTCTTGAATAATGTCACAGTCAACAATGCTAAGGCTTGTTTTGATACTGCAGGGAGGGAGATCCCCAACTAATTTTGCAACACAGGGTACTCAACAGCATGTGATGTTTTGCTATCCTTGCATCTGAACATACCTAGAAAATAAGCTAAGGTTCACTTTCCTCCACTACAGTGAGCCCCTTCTAGAGTATTTTACAGTCAAACACCAAAAATCCTTTGAAATAAATGACAAAATGAAAATGCAGTGACAGCCACCCTTAGGCAATTCCCATAATTAAGATTCTCAGCTTTAAAAATTAGTCAATTAAGGACATTGTGAAGTCACAGAAAGCCAGTGTTCACTTAAGCCCTCTTCTCTGCAGATGGTGAGTGGCCCAACAGAATCAAAAATCTTTAAAAATAATCAGCAAATTCAAAAAGGACATGAAATTGTGCAAAGCAAAGGTGGCAAGCTAGTACATAACAACAGTGCTGCCAGATCAACTGTATGATACAATATATTAGCAAGTAGCTCTCAAAAGAAGACACTATGTTTTTTTTAAATAAAAACCACTGTGATAAACAAAAACACAAAACTGAGTATATGCCATTGTGATTAATGTAGCTAACACAAATAAGGAAGAGGCATCCCTCTTGTCCCCACTTTTCTATTCCTTGTTTTTAATTCTTCTACCTTAAAGTACGCTCAGCCTAGACCCAACAACACAACAGCATCTACTTGGAGAATCTCTTGCATAACGTCACAATCAACAATAATGCTAAGGCTTGTTCTTCTTTGCTGATCTGTTCCTTACA
The DNA here is from genome assembly GCA_032595735.1 of Pelochelys cantorii. NCBI lineage: Eukaryota > Metazoa > Chordata > Testudines > Trionychidae > Pelochelys > Pelochelys cantorii. Next base: position 24,531,923 of record CM064326.1, read on the forward strand.
AGTCTACACAGTAATTAACAGAGTTTGTTGAATCCCTTGCACTTCTGTATTATTTTCTCTAAAGCAGATTTTGTTCTAAATGATGACAATTCAAAACACTATTCCCTACCTCAGGCAACGTGATGACTACCACCTCATAAAGCTGTAAACAGAAAACACTGACCAATTAATACTATGTTAAGCTTGCCCTGTTTTTATATTTCTAAACTGTTGTTTACATTTGATTCCCAATATTTAATTTAGCTTAATTAATGCAAACAAATTATCAGAAACTTAAACAGCAGGACAGATTGACATTCATAAGACAGACAGACCTGACAGGCCAGATGGATGAATGGCGAGACAAAATACTATATTATACAACAGAAAGTACTTCTTGTAGTTTACTATATATAAGTTATACATATGGCAGTACTTAGCTAATTTCATTGCACTCAGATACAACCTTTTTAACCAGTCTAAAGCACACATGAAGAAGCATCTATCTAGGGCATCATAATATTATTCATAAGCTTTGGATTCTATATCCAAAAATAATATAGATACACATTACCCAGGTGAAATCTAAATTGTTAAACTGTATCATAATGGTTATTTTATACCAAAAGGGTATAAATATAGTACATGTTGGAGCCATAGTGACCTTAACCAACAAACATTAAAAACAAAGGCAATGAATTCAGGCCCTCAGTTTAACTTTTCCTGACAATAGGCAGACATGTGATCTTTACAGAATCTGTCCCTGCATACCTCTGACTTAATAACAGACAAGACGGGGATAAGCAGGCAAAAATCAATAAAATAAAAATAGCCTTTATATTATGATGAATCAAAAGGCAAATACTAAACCCCTATGGTCATACAAATTTTGCTGTTTAAGGAAACAGCAAACCAACAGCCAAAAAGCCAGTCACTGGCATCAGTGGAAAATAAATCCAATGGGTTGTCAAGCCATCAAGTTTTGATCTGAAATGCCTAGAACACTAATCATCTCTCTCCATCTGCCATACTCCCATACTTGTAGCGCTCAAACTGGCACTCCTCTAGATGAAAGGCAAGAGCAATCAGCTCCTTGACTAAAATATGCTTCATTCTATTGGTCTGCCAGAGCTCAGATCCATTAATCTTCCAGACCCACTGCAAAAACCAGTTTGTTTTCCAAAGCTTTTGAGGATGAACAGGATGGGAATCTCATGTAGACAGCTTAGAGCAGTATTAATCAGACAGTGGGCCAGATCTGTAGGAGGTATAAATTGGCATAGTAGCTGTGAGGTATTGGGTTGGTCCAACTCTCTCTCACCCAGGCCAACATCACCTTTCATTCTCTACCCAGAAAGTGGGGAAGGCTATCTAGAACAGAAATAGGGAAGATTTATCATGTGTTGCCACAACCTCACCATCTACAGAGGGCAAAGAAGGCACCTCCTGAAAAAGATATTGTATGGTCCAGTGGTTACAGCACTAATCTAGACTTGGGAGACCTGTGTTCAAGTACCTGCTCTGCTGCAGAATTGCAATGTGGTCATACACAAGTCACTTAGTTTCTCCATGTTTCAGCTTTCTATTTCTAAAATGGGAATAAAAGCACTTCACCATCTCACAGTCGTTTTGAAAGGACAAATGTATTAAAGATTGTGAGGCACTCAAACATTCTGGTGATTGAGGGTCACATAAGTACCTTAGATACATTATCAGTTCTGAGATAATCCTTTTCTCTTCAGAGAGACTAGGCTGCAATAGTGATTTAAATCTCTCTTCTCCAGGGCTGCAGAAAGGAAAAGATCCTTCTTCCATGCCCAGCAGAAGTACAAAGTCTGGGAAAGGCCTGCTGGCTAAAGTCAACAGTGTGACACTGTTGCAAAAAAAAAGCAAACATATTCTCGGAGCAAGAAACAAGAAGTAATTCTTCCGCTCTACTCTGCACTGATTAGGCCTCAATTGGAGTATTGTGTCCAGTTCTAGGGACCACATTTCAAGAAAGATGTGGAGAAATTGGAGAAGGTCCAGAGAAGAGCAACAAACATGATTAAAGGTCTAGAAAACATGACCTATGAGGGAAGACTGAAAGAATTGGGTTTGTTAAGTTTAGAAAAGAGAAGACTGAGAGGGGACATGATCTCTGTTTTCAAGTATCTAAAAGGGTGTTACAAAGGAGGAGGGAGAAAAATTGTTCTCCTTGGCCTCTGATTATAGGAAAAGAAGCAATGGGCTTAAATTGCAGCAAGGGAGGTTTAGGCTGGACATTAGGAAAAACATCCTGTCAGTGTGGTTAAACACAGGAATAAATTGCCTAGGGAGGTTGTGAAATCTCCATCGCTTGAGATATTTAAGAGCAGATTGGACAGACGTTTATCAGAATTGATCTAGACTGTGCTTGGTTCTGCCGTGAGGGCAGGGGATGGACTCATTTACCTCTCGAGGTCCCTACCAGTTCTAATATTCTATGATTCTGTGATTCTAAGGTATCAGTTTCTGGCAGACCATGAGTGGAGCATGCTAATTATTTCTCTATTAGCTATGCCTCTGGACTATGAAGAGCTAATGCAATGTCTGTCAATACACCAAGTATGACCACACTGTGAGAATAGCTGTGGCAGCAGTAAAATGAATAACCCTTCCTGACTCAGAGTTTAAGTACCACGGTGCAGAACATTTGGAAAAGGTGTCCATTTTGCATCCAGACCCTAGCATGCAGCAAACTGAAGTCCCAATGGTTCTACACATCAAACGAATACTGAGTAAACCCTACCAGACCAGAGTTTCAGCAATCTAACTTCAAAAGCACATCATTCAGATCTAACAAAAGTATTTATTTCTGCAGTTCTCTGAACATTGTTGTACACTGGCACTGTTCAGAGCACAGAGACTTACCCTTCAGGCTTTCAAATCTTTGTAAAAGTCTCAAACTTACGGTAGAGTGTTGAATGGGTATCCAGGCAGGTGCTTCAACTGAGCATTTGTGGGAAGGGCATCTGCCATGGTTCTGCTGCAAATAAGTGAAAATGGCATTATACACAATACAGTATGTGCTGCAACCCCTATGCACAAGGAGCTCCATTAAAAATGGACCATCAATCTTATATCTGCATTTCCCCGCATTTGCTAATACACAAGGGTACGTCTACACTTGCTCCCTAGTTCAAGCTAGGGATGCAAATGTCGCAGACCGAAATTGCTCATGAAACGGGGATTTAAATATCCCGTGCTTCATTAGCATAATCTCACCCGCGCATTATTCAAAAAATGAGGAGTAACGTTAGTTTGAACCAAGCAGTTTGATTCGAACTAACACGTCCAGGAGCGCACTTCCTGGTTCGAATTAGCTGTTGAGCGGAAAAACACGCGGGCGAGATTATGCTAATGAAGTGTGGGATATTTAAATCCCCGTTCCATTAGCAATTTCAGTCGGCTACATTTGCATCCCTAGCTTGAACTAGGGAGCAAGTGTAGACGTACCCCAAGAGACCTTTCCAAGTGGTTTGTCAGGGCCATGTGTGGGAAATTAGACAGGTAGTTCCCATTATTAAAAAAGTATTGACATTAGTTTTGTTGTGCATTTCACAGTTCAGAGGAGGCACACACGCTTCATCCACTCTGAACCTGAAACAATGGCCACTTAGCACCCCTTAGAACTGAAACTCTTCAAAGAACAAGGACACGGGGCTTAGGCAGTAGTTAAGCTTTAACTTTTAACTCCCATCTTCACAAGAGGCTGCACTTCTCTCCATGCAAGTCTACCAATGATAATTCTAGCATGGAACACCACCACAAACCTAGCTTTCCAGGGACATGTCTCTCCACCAATTTCTCTAAGGGCTTGTTGTGTGGCTCAGCAGAAAGCTAGGCTTCCTACCCAAATTGGCTGGTGGGCAAAGCAAAGAAAAAAAGAACAAAGCAACCCTCCCAGTGATATATGTCATGTCACTACCACAATTCCCTAAAACCTGATAGCAGGAACAAAACAAGGAGTGACTTTAAACTCTGGTTTCCCACACAGAAGTCCAATCCACTATCACTGAGGCCTTTGGACAGCTCTCCCTGTCATTTCTCCTGCATTTGTTGTGATTCATTTACATTCGACCTATGGTTCCACACCCTGGCAGACAAATTAAATCTAATCATACAGTAGTGTGGTCAGAGACCTGGAAGAAAATTTCAGAATAATTTTGGGGTTTCCCACCTGTATTCTTTGTTTTCCATACAAGAATCAAGCTATTATTTATCTGTATAAATTGGAGGGCTCATGTAATTATGAGTTGCAGAAACACAGAGATGCAGATACAATGCAGGATAAAATTTCCTTTCATTTACAGCTTAAACCAGGTATACTGCAAGCAATTAAACATATTTTTTCACAGTGAGAACACAATCTCTGTGGGCAGTAAGTGATTTAGACTTCATGTGGTTTTCAGCTTTGAGCCTGATGTGAGCACATTAACTAATTGTGCTATATTAGGAACTGTACTTTGTTCTTTACCTACAAATAATAAAAGTGTTATATGATAAATACTTCTCAAGCAAAGAAGTACAAGTCTCAGTTTCCGATACGTATTCCCCAAATCTCCAACCTGTTGATTACTGGTTTCTATATTTTCACATATACCTCAAAGACACGTTAAAAAGAGGGACAGATTGCCAGCAAGAGGCTATTTACAATTAAATAATAGCTCTGAAAAATGTTCTTTAGTGGAAACTGAAAAATGTCACCCTTATTATAGCAGTAATAGCCTATGGATGTGTTTTTACCTCCTAAAAGTAGAGGTGTGAATATAATAGCATATAATGTAACCTAATAAAAATAATAAAGCCTCAGATAGACTTTTATATATCTGATTGATTAGAGACACTGTCAAGCTTTATGGGATTTTTCCTCTTTAGAAGTTGCAGGTTTTGATTCTTTGGTCCCTATAGTGGCACATGCAGGAACAAAAATGACAACTTGCTCAACACACAGATTTCAGGTACTCATATCTTTAAAAGAATCAGACATGTTTTCTATATGAAGTTTATCATAAAACCTTGTTTTTAGAAGCTCAGGACTTAAAAATACCTGTTGGGCAGAGACCTATTAAGGAAAATTTCAACCCCAAAGACAAATGTTTCAGAAAGTAGTTTACATCAGCAAGCACTAGGAAGTAACGAAACTTGTTCTGTAGTCTTAACCACAGAAGATATTACCTGCACTTCCATAGAAGCCAGTGGGGTTTTGCTACCATAGGGACTTCAGGATCAGATGAACTCCAACCAATATCCAATGGTACACATAAAGAAGGTGATGAAAACCCAAGATGTCAAATACTGTCTGTTCCATCTAGTTCAACGGAGCAAGGATGTGTGTGGTTTAACGTCTATATTTATTATTAATTTTGATGTAGATTAAACTCATAGACTGAGCATTGGTATGTGAGAAAGCAAGTTCAAATAAGTAAGCTTTCTATTTGGTCTGGAATGTGGCAAGGTTTGTGTTTCTCCTAGGTTTGTGCAGCAGTGAAGTTCATAATCTTTGGCCAGCTTCATCCTTGAGACAGACAATATTTAAGGGTGGCTGTGGTCCTAGAATAAGATCCTTTAGGTGACCTGCTCCCCATCTATTTAAAGTCTTACAAATATGGAATGACATCTTAAGCTTGTATTCATGCACAGGGAGCCAGTGGAACATAAAAGGAGCTATCTGTTCTTCGAGTGACTGCTCAAGTCCATTCCATGTAGGTGTGGGCGTGCTTCGTGCATGCTGGCGTCGGAACATTTTCCCTTAGCAGTGCCCATTGAGCTAGCAGGGGAGCCCCCTGGCTAATATATACCCCTGCCGGCCCTCGACGCCCTTAGTTCCTTCTTACCACTCATGACAGTCATTGGAACATGTTTCACTCTTGCTCTGCAAGCACCTCTTAGCAGTTCGTCTTTGCTGTTCAGTTTGTTGTTAAAAGTTTTCAGTTTTTTATTTCTTATCTAGTAGTTAATAGTCTTTAGCAGTTGTTAACTGTAGCACTTAGCGAGTAGTTCTTAGACATGGGGCTCGCTTTGTGTCCCCAGCACATCTGGTGGGACATGCCTAGGCCCCAAAGCTTCAAGCCCTACAAGAAGTGCCAGAAGCGTATGCCCTATGGGTACCCCCACGGAGCCTGCCTCAAGTGCCTCAGTGAAGCCCACTTGTCTGAGGAATGTAAGATCTCCAAAGGCTGCAAACCAGGCACTAAATAGGAAAGGGAGTCTTGTCTCAAGATTATCCTCATGGGGGTGGCCCTGCACCCTGCACTGGCATCTGACCCAGCACCAGCTACCCAGAGCACACTGGCTTCAGTGCGGGAGGCACTGAGCCACTCACACACCTCTCCGGCGCCACGCAGGTCTTGGCACCGGTGTCAGTCCCCAGTGGCACAGAAGAGGAGACCTAGCTGGGGCAGGTCTCCTTCAAGGCATGTGCCCTCCCTGTGCCCTCAGGCGGGGAACGTGATACCAGCAAGCATGGCACCCGGTCCATCGTGGTCGAGTCGGCACCGCTCCAGCCTGTGCTGAGACCCTAGTCCAATGGTGCATCTCCCAAAGCCCTCCACTCCAGACACCTTCGAGATGACGAGGGACCTGATTGAGTTGACCTTGTCCCCAACCTCGGTATCGGGTCCGGCTAAGGAGCGTAACACCAGACAGCACTGGGCCACAACCACGGCACCCATCACTCCAGCCCTGGAGGAGAGAGAGCATCACTGCTCCACCATGGCACCGTTGTCTTCAACCCCGGTGTTGAGCACAGTACAGCCCCTGGTGACAGCACTAGCCCTGGCTTCCACCTTGACCCTGGCACCAGCACCGGCACCAGCCCCAGAGTTGGTACCACAGTAGGGGCCGCACGCAGCACTGACCCGGGTGCTGGGCTCCTCAGAAGTAACACCGCGTGGCCCAGTACCACCTCCAGCCATGCCTCCATCTCCTCCTCAGCACTGGGGGAAGCCTGAATCCATGGCTCACCACGCCCCGCACTGGGGGTTGCCAACTGCCTCCGCCACCACATTGCCCTGGTTGACATCTGAATACTCAACCGACTCAGAGACGGAATTAGTTTGGTCTTTGTGGGGTTCCAGATGAAGGTCGCAGCAGCTATTTTATTCCCACAACTGGTCCTGGTACTGCAGTATGTTGGCACACCTGCAACACCAGCAGCAGCCCTGGCCACAGCCTACCCCGATGCCAGGGGTGCAATACTCTTGGCCCCCACAGCTCCAGGCCCCAGCTCAGTGGCCTTTTTGGGCACCCTGGGCCTATCACCAAAGCCAGGGCACAGGCCCTTCTAGGCCAGTATTGGTCTACTTCAGGCCCAGGGCTCCTCCTTCAGTGACTCCACTGACCCGTTCCCCGACATTGGGACAATATGACTGGGCCTGTGGCAGAGAGAGGTCCATCTGTTGCCCAGCTCTCTACGGTGGCCTCGTCAGTGGCTTTCCAGGCTCCCTCGCAGATCCCTGACCAGATGGTGGTGTCCCAACAAGGCCTTTGGTGGGGCCCTTCCTTCCATGCCTGCTATGGACTCTTGGTCCCATCAAGACCTCCTCCGTTGCCTGGACCAGAGTCTGGGGGAACAGGCCAACATAGTGTTGGAAGATTTGGACCCTACGGTCGATGTCCTACAGTCCAACACCCCCACCAGTGTGGCCTTATCCATCAACAAGATTGTGACAAAGATCACAAAGGCACTCTGGCAAACCCCAATTTCTATTCCACCGACTGATAAAAAGGCCAAGCAAAGGTACTTTGTACAGCAGGAGGGGAACGAACACTTCTTCTCCCACCTGTCCCCAGGATCCCTATTTGTCCAGGTGGTAAACCAGAGGGAGAGTCAAGGCCAACCGAGTGCCATGCCAAAAAATAGGGATGCCAAAAAGATGGACCGCCTGGGCAGGAAGACCTATGCCTTAGGAGGCTTATAGCTCTGCATAGCAAACCAGCAGGTCCTGCTGAGTTGCTATGCATATAATAAATGGACTGCTACAGAGAAGTTTGCTGAACTGCTCACCAGGGATTCCCAACTGGAGTTCAGGTCCCTTTTGGAGGAGGGCAGGCTAATTTCCCGAGCTGCTCTACAAGCTGCCCAAGATGCCACAGATGCAGTGGCCCGCACCATGATCACGGAACTGGTCTTATGCCACAGCTCATGGCTACAGGGATCTGGAGTGTCTCGTGAGCTCCAGGCTACATTCAAGACCTCCCCTTCAAAGGGCCATCCCTGTTCTCTGAACAGATTGATCAGCATCTGCATGGCCTTAAAGATACTCGGGCCACCCTAAAGTCCCCCAGCTTCCCAGAGATGTTCCCTCCTGGGTGGGAACCCTTCTAGGCCTGCCCAACAGGGTGCGAGATTGGTTTTCCCTCACCGTATGGGGAGAAATGGGAATAGAAGGAATAATAGGTTCAATTCCCACCCTGCCTCAGATCAGGGCCAGGGCCCCTCTAACAAGCCTCAGGGACCCCATCAAGGCTTTTGAGGGTATGCCCAAGGATAGCCTACCAGCCTCCCCCTTCCAGTTCTGGGATTGTCTGTGCCTGGGAGTCCATTACCTTGGACCAATGGGTCCTAGAGATGGTGGGGAGGGGATAATCTATCCCCTACCTTTCCCCCCTCCCCAGCCATCCCCCTGCCCTGTCCCTCTTCAGGGACCCCTCTCACAAGTATCTCCTCAGGGACAAGATACTGCAGTTCTTGAGACTGGGGGCAGCCAAAGTGGTCCCCCAGGAGTTCATGGGCACAGTTTTTTACTCCCGGTACTTCCTGGTTCCCAAGGCAAAAGGGGGGGAGGGTGTTGACCCATTCTAAACCTCAGGGAACTCAATGCCTTCATCACCAAGGCCAAGTTCAAGATGGTGAGTGACCCTGGAGTCCATTATGCCATCCCTCATTCCTGGAGACTGGTATGCTGCTCTTGATCTAAAAGATGCCTACTTCCATAGTTCCATTGCCCCTCACCACAGACGGTTCCTCTGCTTTATGGTTGGCCAGGACATTTACTAGTTTATGGCCCTCCTCTACAGCCTCTCGGGTGTTCACAAAATGCATGGCTGTAGTCGTCACCATCCTGAGAAAGTGGGGCATCCAAGTGTTCCTTTACCTGGATGACTGACTTGTCCAGGGCCCCTCCTCAGAACAGGTGCTGGCCCACATTGTCCTGGTACAGGAACTCTTCTGAGAACTGGGTCTTCTACTCATCATGGCCCTGGTCCCCACTCATATCATAGAGTTTGTGGGCGCTTGGCTGGACTCCACGTCGGTCATGGCCTCCCTGCCCAGGTCACGTTTTCTGGCTATTAGAGAAGCCATCATGACCACGTGTGCGTTCCCAATGACAACAGTGGGGAATTGCATGTGCCTGCTGGGACTCATGACTGCCTGCACTTACGTGATCCAGCACTCCAGCCTTCAAATGCATCCTCTACAGATGTGACTGGCACAAATTCACAACGCGTCCTTCCATTCTTGGGACAGAGTGGTGACGGTGCTCCACACCGTCCCTCCACCCCCAAAAAAATCCTCTGCTCCCTGGATTGGTGGACCCAAGAAGAGATGGTCTGCACTGGATTCCCATTCTCCAGGGCTCAGCCAAACCTTTGGTTGGTGATGGATGCCTCCAACACCAGCTGGGGAGCTCACATCGGCAACATGCAGACCCAAGGTATGTGGTCGCAGGAGGACCTCTCCCTGTGTATCAATGTCAAGGAGCTGTGGGCAGTCCATCTCGCATGTCATGCCTTTCTTCCCTGACTCAAGGGAAGAACGGTTCTTATCCTATTTGACAACACCTTGGCGGGGTGGGGCCCATCCCTCTCCCCTGTGTTGGGAAGCCCTCCAGCTTTGGGAGCTGTGTATCAGGGAGGGTATCTACCCGTTTGCCTCCTACCTTCTGGGGTCTCAGAACACTCTGGCAAGCCAGCTGAGCAGGTTCTTCTCTGACCACGAATGATCCCTCAAGGGGAATGTGGCCCTCCAGATTTTCCACAGATGGGGATTTCCCCTCCTAGACCTGTTTGCAGCCACCAAACAGAAAGTGTCCCAGGTTCTGCTCCCTCATGGGGCAGGGTTGGGGGTCACTGGGAGATGCACTCATTACCCCTTGGCCCAAGGGGACGTTTTATGCATTTCCGCCCTTCCTGCTGGTACACAAGGTGCTCCTACAGGTTCAGGAGTTCAGGGTCTCTGTAATTCTCATTGTGCCAGTGTGGCCCAGATAGCACTGGTTCATGTACCTTCTGAGCCTGTCCTGCAAGAGGCCGATAGCCCTCTCGCTGGACGGACGTGGATGTGATAATGCAGGACTTCGGCAGGCTCTGCCACCCGAACCTGCGGTCCCTGCACCTCAAGGCCTGGAAGCTCCATGACTGACAGAAGTGCAGTTTCAGTGCTTGGAGCGGGTGCAGGAGGTACTGTTAGGAAGTAGGAAACCTTCCACTAGGGCCACTTACTTGGCTAACTGGAAGCATTTCTCCATCTGGACGCGAAGTGCTCATGTCCATTCCAAATCCTGCCCACCTCCCCTTCTTCGGAGTAGTCTGGTAAGAAGGAACCAAGGGGGTGGAGGGCCAGCAGTGATATATATTAGCTGATATAGCAGCGCCACTCCAGGGGGCTCCTCTGCTGGTTCAACAGATACTGCTAAGGGAAAATCTTCCAACAACACACGTACACAGTGCACACACACCTACATGGAATGGACATGAACAACACATCTCGAAGAACAACAGTTACGAAAGGTAAGTAACCATTTTTTCTGACTGTTGCATTTTACACCAGTTGCAGTATTTTAGGGCTGATACTTTCAAATTCAGGTAAATTGCATTGGAATAATCTAGTCAAAAAGCAATGAACAAATGCAACATTAACTCCAGGCTATGATCAACACTAAATCCCTAGCCAGCTGGAGGCAGTACAATGCCTTTCCTGAAGGTACTGATGTTTGCCAGTCCTGAATCAATAAGAAGTTGATGAGGAGACCTGAACTGTAAACTACCTTAATAATTCATGGGCAGAGATCATCAACTAAAGGAGATCACATGCTCGTGGTGAGCTGTCTGACTAAGTCATGCATTAATTCCATCTTGATAGTATTTAACTTTAACAAATTACTCATCCATACATTGGTCTCAGCCAGATGGTGGAGTACCTAGGTATTAGTGGTGTTTGCAATCGTGGTAAATGACAGATGAAATTATACAGCATTGGTATATGAATGGCACTTGAGTCCATAAAGTCTCCCTAATTCTCCTCTTGGTACAATAGAGTGTTAGACACTGGTGGTGGAATGGCACAGCTGAGTGTTCTGGTGGCAGAACTATATTTGCATACTAATAACACACAGCATGAGGCATCATTTTAGTGGGTTTTCCTTTTCATGTCTCTCAGGCAGGATACCAGGATGTTGTAATCAGCCATATTTAATGCTGTTCAAGTATCCAAGAGTGGAGTGTAGATTTCTGCCCTTTATCCCAAGACAGCAAGAGATTGTCCATCTGCCCTCACTTTTGGCATTGAATCCTGTCCCATCCCAAAAGGCAATTGGGAAGGCTCTAGAATAGTAAATGTGGAAAGACAGGTTCTTGAGTTTAAGCAAAGTAACTGAGAAACAAAGAGAAGGTTTGACACCAGACAGTAGCTGCACATATCTGTTGTATCTACAGAAGGTTTATTCAGGGCTGGCTGGATTGTAGCATGTATAAAGGTGGAAGTTAGGATGTCAATGCCTGATTTGAAAAATGAAATCTTATTCAGAAGGGGCCACTATTGCTCATCAAATGTCAAGACTATTCATTGAAGGTGGTGGGTCACGTTTCAGTCAGGAGGTCCAGAGCTTCCTGAAACATGGTATAGTTTTAGGCGAATGCATGATGTCCAATTTCACACATTGTGACAAAAAGACTTCCCAAATACTGATTTTCTTGGTGAAGAAAGAGGATAATTCAAACATAGCCTATTGACAAAATGAAGAGTCTCAGACCTGGCAAGATATGACCATACACTTGCCGGAATTATTGACATAATGACTCATCCATAGATTCCCACTTCCTTCTCCTTGCCAGCCTTGTGCCAGATGGAGAGAAACAGACGGAAACTTGCCTGCCAGAGGCAAACAAATGTAAACACAAAAAATTTCTTCAAGCCTATGCTGAGACTCTGTTAGTAGCCAAGACATCCTTCTTCTCAATGTCTGTACCGACCCCCCAAAATATACCCCAAAAAGGTTTTACAGGATGCTGTGCAACTTAACCAACCCTGCTACTTGAAATGCACAGCAGAGCACATCATTACTTGCTGTAAGGAGCTATCCTATCAACTGTGTCCAGTAATGCTCATCAGATTATGTGCAACTGGACACCTACTAGGCATGGATAACTTGACAATCACAAAGCAGCACTCATTAATGCAGGAGCAGGCTTCCCTGCATTCTCAATCCTATGCATCACTTTATACTTCACTTTTAAACATGAGGCTTCTCAATGTTGAGTAGTAATAAACCACAACCACAACTACCTGAGCAGTTAATTGAACATTTTCTTCCTTGTTTCCAGGACCTGTTAATAGATTTATAAAACAAATCACCTTTCTCTTCCATAGTTAAATTTGGTCTTATAAAGACATCTCCCTGAGATCCTCAAATTATAAGCTAATGATATCTATTGAAAATTTCAGTTACACTAAACAAGGTCAATGCTTGGAAGAAACAAAATGCCACTCAGAAATGGAGATCAAAGTTGCTCACTTCTATTCTTGTTGCTACCATGGAGACAAAAAAAAAGAAGAGATTTAACAGACTTAATTCTTCCTGAAATTTATAATTAACTGCAAGGGAAAGAGGACAATTACCATATTTCTAAAGAATAAAAGAGAAAAAAGTTGAGCTTTTGACAAGATATAATTACAAGACATATACAGTGCATATTGGTTTGCTCTGTATAATTTTCTTGAAGTTCCCAAAAGGAAAAAAAAAGATTTTTTTTCTAGAAAACACATGTGCTTCATCAGTTTACATTTGTAATGCTCAGAATTCAAGCACTAAAGACAAACAACTGGTATTATTCTACCAAAATTTAACCCTGGTAAATAAAGATTTGAAATAAATACTCAATTATACACCCCATCTGCCTCACATCTTTGAATATATTTGCTAGCAAAGATAAATGGTAATCAATGAGGAGAGTTTTTCTCTTTTTCTAAGATTGCATAAAGTGGCCAACAGTCAACTAACAGTCATTTAAGCTGCCCTGAAATACTACTTCAGTTAAGAATTGAGTAAATTGCGTGTAAATTGCATGGAATCAGAACTATTAAACTGTTAAGATCTGGCAGGAAAACACCCCAGTTTGAAATGCTCATCAGGACCTAATAATGGCTTCAGAAAAAGAGTTCAATTTTATCTAAATTTGAATCTTTGACCAACTGAACAAAACCCATGAAATTAGTTTTGTGAGAGGTTTTGTTGCAGACTTCCTCAGCAAGTGCTGTTCTGGTTTAAAACTGAGAATATATATTTGTTTACCCCAGAAACTCAGTTGTGAAAGTAGAGGATGCAGACTCATGGGTATTGCAATCCAACAACAGGTTCACCTGAACTCCTGCAAAGAAAAACCAACAGATGTTGGACTGATGACGTTAACACTGTTAGGAAGTCTCCCCACAAGAAAGGAGAATTGTGGTTATTAATTGTTCAATGCCCAGCTAAATTTAGGGTTATTTATAAATTATTAATAATAATGAGTCAGATCATCAGCTGATGTGAGCCATCATAGCTAGATTGAGTTCTGAAAGGTTATGCCTGTTTACTTCAACTTGATGTTTATGAGACCAAATGAAATTACTCACACATATATATTAATTAATCTATGTGATTTTCCCATCTCTTGGCATTTCTTAATTTTGCATTTGATCCTGCAAATAATACTCCCATGTAGGCGTGACTACAGTAACTCTCCCTGAAGAGAATGAGTTAAACTTACATCAGCTTTACACCTCTGTATTTAGTTTCTCCAGATTTACACCAGCGTAAGGAAGAGGAAAATCAGACTCATGCCCTTGAATTGAGTAACTATACACACACGAATGGCTGCAGGGTTGGTCCTTTTCACTAATTAGTTATTGACTTATTATCAGAATCTGGCCTTTATTTTATAGACCAGATATTCAACTCTGATAGATGACTCAAAAAGGGGGCAAGAGGTGACTAGTTCAGGAGCCCACCCTGTCTCTTATAAATTAGAGCACCCGAAGGGGTTGCTGTATGTTATGCCAGCTGGAATGGTCCCCTGTGGCCACTCTGCTATGAGAGAATTGTCACAGGACGGTGCACATCAACAATGGCCCCATCATGTTCCCTTTCATGTTCCCAACACAGCCTTCTGCTGGGTGGGCTAGAAATGGTATCCAGCACTCAAGGATTCCACTTCATCAGGGAAATCTCCAGCAAACTGACAGGGTAAAGAATCTGGCCTTACATTGCCAAGTATGGCATAACAAAAATAACATATATTCATAGTACAATAGCTGCACGCGGGCAACTTGAAAACATACTAGCCCAGGCAGAGTATCTACTTGTTCACCCTTACAAAGATGCTGAGAGAAAGTTGAGTTCTAAACTCTGGCTGTTCCTAGCTGAGCAGTGCTAGCTGGGAAAGGAGAGCTGTTGCTGATGAATGAAGTGCCTGGGAGCCGTGTGCTTTGTAGCACTCCTCATTTCTGCTTCAGAAGGGAACTATATTTTCTCGCTCCAACACCTACTGCAGAGTGGCAGTACAAGGAAAGGCCTGATTAGACCCCCTGAATTGACCAGCTATGCCACTGTGAAGTCACGGAGCATCCAACACACAAGCCAAACCTTGGGGGTGGTACTCAAGAGAGCAGCACCTCATCATTCTGCCAGGCTCCTGTGTCAGTGTGAAGGAAGTACCTTGCACTGTCTTCCTCTCTGGGAACCACCTGCTTGAGACAAGGCAGAGTTTTGCCTAATTATATTTATTGGTGCTACTTGTTATAATATAAATATATTGCCCGATCACCAGGAGCTAATACAAGAAGTGAGAGAAAGACAGTCAGGTTGTGCAAGTCTGGATTTCTTGTGATAAACATTAGGCACTGATTATCATAAGCACACAACCCTGCTGCCTGGTAACATTAAAAGATGGATTTCTTTCCATCACCTTTTATAGACTTGACTGAATTAAGCCCTTATAAAAGTTGCTTAGACTGACAACCTTACAGAAAGAAGTCTTGTTAATTTACAGAACTGGACTGGAGCAATATAAAACTGATTGAATCCATAGACTCCCTCCTGGGTCTGTCAAAGTTGTGTGACAGTGGATTTTGTGATGTGTACTCCTATCCATTAGGAAATGGACCGAGACCTTAACACTCCGTTGCACACAGATCACCAAAGACACAGGGTCATTTCCACCCTAATATCAAGGACTTTAAACAAACCCCTTACTGATTTAACTGCTCTACGATGACAGGTGAATCACATTTCTGATGTGAACAGTTATTTACTGTTCACACATTCTGCATTCCTAGATTAACACAGTATTCCAGTTGAAGTTGACAGTCAGACTTCAGTGCAGGAGTAATATTAACAATTAATTAACTAATTAAGATTTGATATTTCTTCAAATTTTTAATTTTCTTTCAATTTTTACTTTCTTATCTGAGAAAAAGCCAATTTATATTATACAATCTGTCCTGTCTTGTCTGCAGCCCTTGTCTGGCTTGCAAGAGGGAGAGGGCAAAAGGTAGAACCTTCCTGCCATCTTGCCCTCAGTGCTTTGAGCAGCCACCAATGGCAGAGTAGGCCTGTTCCTATGTTCATGTAACTCATAAACCAGGGATGGGCAAACTTTGTGGTCCGAGGGCCACATTTCAATATGATAAATTGTATGGCAGGTGATGAATGCTCACAAAATTGGGGGGGGCGGTATAGGAGAGGTTGACAGTTCCTGGTGGGTGTGCAGATTCTGGGGTGGGTGAGGGATGAAGGGTTTGGGGTATGGAAAGGTGCTCTGGGCCGGCATTGAGGGGTTTGGAGGGCAGAAAAGGGATCAGATCTGGGCAGGGGGTTGGGGCACAGGGAGGGCCTCGGAAATGCAGGCTCTGGGTGGCGCTAATCTCAAGCAGCTTCCGGAAGCATGTCCTCCATCCAGTTCCTTGGCACAGGCACAGCTAGGTGGCTCTGAGTGCTGCCCCATCTACAAGCACCGCTCCCACAGATCTCACTGGCTATGGTTCCTAACCAATCGGAGCTGCTGAGCTGCACTTGGGGTAAGGGGCAAGGTGTGGAATCCCCTGGCTGCCCCTAGATGTAGGAGCACAAGAGGACATGCTGCAGCTTCCAGGAGCTGCACAGAACAGGGCAAGCTTCCCATCTTGGATAGATAGACTTATACCAGTAAAACTTGAGCTAGTGCACTAAAAATAGCAGTGTGCACACCGCGGCTTGGGTTTTCAAGCCTAGTGTAAGGGGACTGTTAGCCCATTACTAAAACTCTCTGGGAGTTTTTGGTTCGCCAGCTCCCAGTATCAAAAGGGGAAGGGTCCATGAGAAATCAGGGCCCTGAGACTGACAGACCCCAGAGACAATGGAAAGCAGCCAACACTCTAGCTCGGCCTGATTGACAGGTTGGACAGGCCAGTGAGGAAAGTAAGAGGCCAGCCCCGTCCTCCGTGTGAGCTGGGATTTTTCTGGGTCTCTCAGAGCAAGAAGAGAGAGCTAAGACGGGCAAGCTGTGTGTAGAGGCAGTTCTGCAGCAACAGAGCCAGGCATACACAGCCCAAGGTGTGCAATCTGTGTGGAGAGGCAGTCCTGCAGCAACAGAGCCAGGCACACACAGCCCAAGGAGCGCAGGCCCTGTGTTGAGCAGCAGACTGGCAGTGATCAGAGAGCCAAAGGGGACAGAGAAACAATACAAGGAGCTGGAGACTGGCAAAGCAGCACAGCCTGCAGCTGGGTGTGGTGAGCAGCTGGGACCAGCAAAGTGGGGGGAGAGGCTCTGGGCAGGGACACACCACCAGCCAAGAGGCCCTGCAGGCCAGACTGGGAGGGGGTCCTGCCACCTAGAGCCTGAGGCCGTGTGGTTACTGCCAGAGCAAGCGTGTCCAGCCTGCAGCCCCCCCTGCAGCACAGCCAGGATCTATAAGGTCCCAATAAGGAACAGACCGTGAACTGTCCTTACACTCTGCAGACTGCTGTTTTGATGTCCCCATGCTACAGAGCAGGACTGTGTGTTCTCATTTAACCTCTCTCATTTTTTTCTTATTCTTTTCTCTTTAATCAGTTGATGTTTAATAAATTGTATTTGCTTTGAACGTTATGAAATGATCACTGGGCCAAGAAAGCATGCAGTGTAAAGAGAGCACTCCGGAGTGGGGACACCCTATCCCCTGCCCCAAGTAACTACAAGGTTGGGGATTAAGCCCCAGGAAACCTGGGCCCAGCCTTGTTGGGATTTCGAGGCCTCTGCTACTCAGGAGAGTGGAAGGGGAGCCCTCAGGGTCAGGGAGGCTGTGGGGTAAAGGAAGTGGGAGCGGGGACTCAGATCCTTTTGCTGGTCCATTTCACCGGGGTAGTATAGAAGCCAGGAAAGTTCCCCACAATAGCGGGACCATCCCCCCGCTTACACTAGGAAGCAAGATGGGCTTAAGAACCTGAGTTCCAGCCCTATCCTGTTATTTTTACTGAATTCTATTGACAAAATACTACCACAAATCCATGTGGCGTATGTATCAGCAAAAAAGAAACTAAATTAAGGACCTGATCAATTAAAATAAACAAGAAGCCCTGATGGACTGATTCAGCTTTTATCTGGCTCAGGTGTTCAGTAAATACATCGAGACATCAACAAAATAAAATCAGGCAAGCCCATTTTGTAGTTTAGAGAACATTCAACTTATTGTTGGGGGGGAATCAAATGTTTGCAGCAAAAACTGTTTAAACAGAAATCACGATTTGGGACTTTTTTTACAAGTCACAATCCATTGGGCTGCTGCATTTATAAGGATTTAAATAATATTTTCAAGTATATTACACACAACTTTAAAAAGCATATCTATTGCACCACTATTGACACGACCACTCTATTTACAGTGGGGATGTGAATGGGTAACCAGTTAACTGGTTACCTAGTAAGCCTCATTCTTAACGGGTGGGACTTACTAGGTAGTGGTTCACCATTATCTGGGAGCAGCTTTCTGCTGGTGTCCTGAAGGTTGCTCCCCTCACAGCCCATGTGGGCTGGGAGTCGGCAGCCTTGGGGGTGGGGAAAGGAAAGTGACAGGGTGTGGGGAGGGCTGCCAGCTCACAGGCAGAGTAAGCAGGATTGTGCTGAGCGGAAGCAGCAGTGGGTGTGGGGGGGGAGCCTAGTGTGAATACCGTGTTCACCCTCCGCTCCCACTGCCGCTTTCACCCCCTCTATCTCCTACCTCCGTAGGGCTGGAGCAGCCCTTGCCCATGATGCAGGGGCCACTCCAGCCCAGCTGTGGTGGGCAACGGGGCTACTCCAGGCCCTTCCCCACAACTCAGTTTAATCAGTTAACTGATTAAACTTAATCTTTAACCGGTTAATCGATTAAATGGGATTTTACATCTCTAATATACAGTAGTTTCTATAAATTGGAAATGTTTCAAATACCCTAGTAAATTTAACTACTATGTCTTGAACTTTCTAATAGCACTCACTGTCAGCACCTTAAGTGAATTTATGTTCCCTTTGTATTATTTATAAAACCTGAGGGAAAAACCCTAAATATTTACTCTCTCTTTATATTAAGATATACATCTCCAAAGGTGGCCATGATAGTTACATGCACAAATCAGGTTAATGAATGCCTAAAAATGTGCAATTACTTGATTTTAGGCTAAAAATTACCATTTTGAGACATAGATGCAAGTTGTGAATATAATGTGTGTACAAACAATTTTAATAAATGTCAAACACACTGAGCCAAAATCTGCTGTAATGAATCCTGGTGAAAATTAGTAATAACTCCACTGAAGCCATGAAAGTTTTATAGTTCTGAAGTCAATGGAGTAATTCCAGATACACACTGCTGTAAAAATTACCAATTATGTACAGAAAAGAACACAGGAAAAATATCTATGAAATATGTATCCCCAACTTACTGCAACTTTTTAAAGACTGTGAAGCTTTTAATTTCTGCAGTAGTCACTCACTGTTCACTTTTATATGGTCATGCAGAGTTCCAAAGGGCGTGGACACTCAATTCTGACTGATGTCCAGTTGTTCTCCATGGTTCTATCTAAATCTACCACCAATGACCTGCAGCAAAGATTGAATAGGCTAGCTGCCTTCCCCTGCTCACTTCATTATGAGTGTTTGATTGGGTGGTCTATATATCTACCAGTATAGTCAATGAGGTAAGAGGTACAGAAGGCAGGTCTGGTGGGATGAGTGGTACAGGTATCAGGGATATGTGGAAGTGGGTGACCTGCTTATAACTGAGGAAGTAAAATGATTGCGACCCCATGTATGTTACTGTCCACAGTACACCATGGAATGCAGGGTTAACTCAGTTCACACGTTCATGATCAGTTTGTAGAGCAATTATATCAGAGGCAGCTGCTTGTGGTTAATGAAAGGAGGCAGACTCTGAGTTCAGTTACACCAATTCCAGACTAACTCCACTGCAGTCAGCAAAGTTATTTATTACATGTCAGCACCAACCTTAGGGGCTGTCAAAGCCTACAGCTGCAATTTCCCACCTGGAGACCTAGAAATGTCAGGGCTAATCCAAGCTCTTAAAGTAGAATCTAATAGTTTTCCTTGCAAATACAGCCTTAAAAATGTAATCTGAATGTTAGGGCTGAAAGTGTGACACTGAATATTTTATAAAGACCCTGCAGTTATTCTGAGACCCCCACACACAGTTGCCCAGTGCTGGACTTGAGTCCCATGGAATCAGTAGCCACAGGTCCCTGGATTATGTGCTGTGAGAGTTGGCACTGGCACCATCTCATCAGCTAATTGCTGCTAAACTCACTCATTAGCAGAGCTGAATGTGTGACCTCTGAAGAGCAGATAGCATGAGACAGGAGACTGGTCTGAAGGCAAAGGACTGCTTTCTAATCTCAGCACTGAGTCCAACTACCTCTGTGGCCTAACTCAAAGTCACTTTATCTTTCTGTCTTAGTTTCCCCATCTGCAAGAGATAGAGAACCACACTTAACCTAATGCACAAGGGTTTCAGTGATGATTGTTAATGAACTGTTGTTCTTAGAGATATTGTTACTTCTGGTGTATTGAGACCATTGCCCATCATGCTGGATAGTATTGACTCATTGCTGCATCCCCATCTCTTTGCTGCATCCACGTGATATCTCTCTTTTACTTACACTGTATACTCTGCAGAGCAAGAATCATCTCTTTGGTCTATTGTTTGTTCAGCACCTAGCACAATGGGGCCCTGACCCATGACTGGGACTTTAGGTGTTACCGGAATACAAACAAGTCTTATTATTTACACAATAATCAAAATGTTCTAGATATCTTACACAGCAAAGGCACTCTGTAAAACACTACACAAACACTGAAATTCTCAGAATTCACCTCATGTTCACTGTCAGAAATGAGATTCCCAGAACGCCTGATTATTCAGACAACTCTCCTTTACAAATCTGGGTACGATGATGAACCCCATTACCAGCATTTGAGTTCCTCCTCTTCTGCTGCCAAACCCCAGTAGTGGCCTAAAAATTTCTACTATCATTGTATATTAAATTAAACCACTAAGTTTTGGGAAGTCCCATAAAAATCCTATTACGTAGCCATCCCCTCAAATTCTCAGGCTAGTCACACACATAGAAGCGTGATCATAGTGGATGTGAGGTGTCACTTAAATATGTATTTGGAGGGTGAATGGGATTATTTAGAAGGCCCATTCAAAAATACTAAGGTTCGCTCTGACACTGCTGTAACACAGCGGAATTTGGACCAAAGCATTTTGATTTTTAAGGCCTAGGGATACAAATCAAAGCTAGTTTTGCCTCAGAAAGCCACATAAGCTACAGAAGCTTGCTACTCTCCAATCAGATATGTTGTTGCTATCTAAACTACATCTGATTGGCTTCTCTAAAATGTTGGGACATATAATATAATGCTCATATTTAAAAAAACATGATTGGCTGCTCCCACATTTAGAGAATAAGATAGCATGATATGTTGAGACAATGAGTATTATAACATCTATTCTGAAATTGCTCCAATACTACAGATATTAATAGACACTAAGGTAAAATATCAAATCATTTTCCTTTTACAGGTTAAAAAAACACCACTGAGTATAATATAAGTATAGAAACAGTGTAACCCTCAGATAAAGAGAACAAAATGCTAATTGAAACAAGGATCAGTTATCACTTTATCTTGCAACCTGAGACACTACATACCCAATCAGTTTAAATACAGGAACAGAATAATAGCAGGAAGATATGCACTCAAAACAGTAATGTCCTACCTTGGTTGTAACAATGCACAGACAATCCATTCTGCAAATCTCCACAAGAATGTATGTAAATCATAAAATCAGCAAGGTTGAGGAAAGGCTTTTGAAACAGCATGAACAGAACGGGAGACTTGAATCTGCACAGCCTGCTTTTCCAACTGGGGCCCTCATAAGAAACTCGAGTCCTCCTCCACAATGCTAAAGGCAGTCATGATTCTCACAGGGATCTGAAAATCCACTAGAAATCATCATCTCAAGCAAAACTTCCAGGTGGCTTAGTAAGCTTGATTGCTGCATTGTTCAATCTGTGATCAAAATATTCTGTTCAATAGTATTCAGGATTCTTACTGGGAATAGCAGAGCCACAACAAGCACAAAAGAGCAAAAGCATCACATTTCAGCTCTGGCTCTGATTTCACAGTTCTGATCTGCTATTCCAGTATACCCATAAGATTTCCTTTGCCAGGTCTTTCGTGCTCTCTCTCCCCCCCCTATTCTTTCCTGCTAAATCTGAATAAGCACAACATACACAACTACCGGGCCCATCTATCAAAGTGCTGTCACTTCTCTGCTCAAAACAACTGCTTTTGGTTGTGAAGGTTTTTATTAGAGCTTGATTCCTATGAACACATATACTTGAAGTGCCTGATTGAAATAGTAAGGTATATGCACTGGTTCATGCGTCACATCTACAATCACTCAGAGTTACTAGGGCAGATTCTGATTCAGGAAGGGAATATAACAGCTGGGTGATTAGAACTTTCAGAACATACAACAAAAAAACTTCAGGTTAGTAAAAAAGTTAACTGCCTACTTATACGGGCACGCAACACTATGGGGAGCAATGCTGAAATAATTATAGTTCTCTGCAGGGGAAAAAACCCCTCTTTATACATTACTAAAATCTAAACTGAGTTTTTTTTAAGTTATGAAGAAAACTTTAAAGTTTTTAATTAAAAGAATACCCCCACCAGACACTTTAAAAACTCATCAAATTCTTTCCCAAACTTTCCCTGTATCTTTGTCAGCATCAGTGGCTTAATCTGCTCATTTCATGCCCTGTATGAGTTGCTACTAGTCCTATAATCTCCCCTAGAAAACCGGGTAGCCCCAAATCCCCTACCTTTCGTGCAGTGATGCTGGTGTAGAGCTTGCCTTTGAGGTGTCTGACATGAATCATGCTGAGTAAGAAAGCTCTTTGTCAGCTCTTAAAGTCTACTCTCTCTTATAGAGAGAGACAGAGAGAGAGAGACAGAGAGAGAAGGGGAACATATCTTAAATGAAAGCTCTGGCTAAAGAGAGAGGAAAAATCAATGCCTCCTATTCACTGGAAAAAAATACAGCCAACTGGACTGTTGACAGCAGCAAGAGGAAACGTCTAGACACCCATACATTACAATTCACCTTTTCAACCTATCGGACAGCACACTTTCCCCCTGGGTGCTATGCTGAGAATCCCTCTTTCTCACTCAGAGCTGAAGCATGTTTTCAATTAAGAAAAAAACTTTAAAAAAAAGGAACATTTAAAAGTCATTTCCCTTCCATAAATTATTAAGATTATAGCCATAATATACTAGTGATTGCTAAAGAGGCAAGAGGCTCAGGAAATAACACACAATTATTTTGCCAAAATGAGGTCACTGCTACCAAAGTTTTTTAAAAATCCATAGTGAATCAGACATGTGGTCAGAATCAGAGAGCAACCAAAAGAAAAATACCCACAAACTATTAAAGTTTTATGGGATCTAAAATCTTAAAAAGAGACTCTTCAGAGGTTTTAGGACTTTAAAGATACTTTAACTTCTTCTGAACAACTGTGTTGTTTATGAAGCAAACTGGATTTTTTTAGATAACACACTGGAGTCTGCATGCTTAATCCATATTGTGGTTTGTTTGCTTTATTAGTCAACAAACATTTTTATTAAAAAAATATAAAAAAGCTAAAAAAAGTCACTGATCATTTCTAGCATCCACTGGCTCACATAACATTGAAGGGTCAATTAACTCAATAGCATGGTCTCACAAAATCCTGCTTGTAATCCAGGGCAGGGCATAGTAAATGGAAGTTAAATCTACTCTACAACAGGGAAGAATTTGACATCCATATTTACAACACCTTCATTTGATTTCCTTTGTGCTCCTCTATCTGTTACATTCGATCTACTACGGTAAAGTTGTGTGAATTGCATCCATTAAAAAAATCACTTAATGACTTGGCTGTAAAAATTCACTCCATACTCAAAACCTGGCATACCAGGATAGATTCCAAACAAGTCTCTAAGGCCTGATCTGCAAACATACGTGAACAACTCTATTCCTGTGAGTAGTCCCAGTGCACTTTCAATAATATTTACAGACTATTACATGAAAATTGAAAGGATGGAACTCACTCATGTGAGTAAAGTGATCCACAGATTTCATCTATGCTCCATTTTGTGCAAATCTAGCTCACAAACCATCTGCTCCATGTGTAAAAGTGGCCATCGTATGCACACAGAAATGTGGGATTTGCTTGTACAATATACAAGCTTAGTGTGTGATCATGTTTCCTTCATCGTCCTTTAGTTTAAAGTGGAATAGACCTGTGCTTTTGGGGCTAAAGGTCCCAGCTTGATCCTCTCTGATGATCATGATATGTGTATGTATGAGATCACCGTTTGTTCCACATGCATGAACAGTAAGCTAGATAAGGCCAGTGCTGCATAGGCAGGGAGAGTCTGATTCATTGGTTCTCAATTTTTTTTTCAAGCTGTAAATCACATACCACCTTCCTGCAACAACTCAATCTCTATTTCAAAAGAGCCCTCCAGCAACTGTCCTGTTCATATGCATTAAGCATACAAGCAATATTAGGGAACAATATTAAAGAGACAAGATGAAAGCACATTTGCTTTAACGTGATAGGTTTGGCTGCTTTAATATGCCCTTCCAAAGATAGACCTTTGCTGTTTATTTCCCTTAATGTATGATTTTACATTTATTAGGACCAATTCTCCCAGCACTGCCATTATTCCATTTTCTGTAGGTCATTTTGCAATGTAGTTCTATTCTCCTGTGTGTTTTTCACCTCTTCAGTTTTCATGTCAACTATCAATATGGTCATGACTGAATTACACCATAGAAGCCCCTGACACGACATAGCTATGAAGCAGCAACCAAGGGAGAAATGAGACTATTTTAGTTGTTGCTGTGGTTAATTTAGTTGGTTATATTGTCTGGACATCCAGAAATAAGTCCTTGCCTGTACTTCAGCTAGCAAGCAGCCATACTACTTAAAGCCTGAGTGTTATTTCCCACAGAAGCAGCTCTGTACACAACAGTATGACAGCCACTGGGGTAGCTGACTGGTTCCTTCCATTTTTAATATTGTGAGGTGTCCATTTTAAAGAAGGACAGGGACAAACACGACCCTATGGCTACAATGCAGGTTAACTAAGTGAAATTCTACAGCCTGCATCATAAATGAGGTCAAACTAGATGATCTAATAGCCCCTTCTGGCTTTAAAATCTATGGATTTATTGTATTCAGAAAGGGTTTTTTTACTTGTACAACTTAAGAACAATTTTTAATTAAACAATTATATTTGGAGCCCTAGCCTGCAAATCCTAAAATGTAAATTTTGTTTCATATATATATAATACAACATAAAACCAAGAGGAAGCTTTTAATGATTTTTATTAATATTCTATTAAAACAGTGTTTTAAAGCATTTTTTGGAATTTTTGAAACCACAACCTGGCAGCACTAAGAATTTCAAAGCTATGGACTACAAACAAAACTGAAATGGACACTATTGTTAAATCTCAAGCTACATCTATACTACCTCCCAGATTGATGGTCTGAGATTGATCCACTGGTGGTTGATTTAGTGGGTCTACTGAAGACCTGACAGATCAACCGCAGATGGTTCTCCTGTCACCTCTGTTACTGAACCCCAGATGAGAAGAGTAAGGGAAGTCGATGGGAGACTTTCTCCCATCAATTCCCCACAGTATGGAGCCCACAGTAACACAAGTCAGCTTGAGTTATTTCTGTAGCTGGAGTTGTGGAGTAGACTTTCTGCAGTAGTGAAGGTGTAGCCTGAGTGAAAAAACAGGAAGAAAATCAAACCACTGATTTAGAAACCTAATATCAGGCACCCATTTTGAAAATCTTAGTGTTATATATTTCATGACATTTGTCAGTCTGTACCATAATAATGTGACATTTGATTTGTCAAATTGCCACATGCTTATCCAGCACACCACGTATCATACATAGAGAATACATAGGCAATTACATCACTTTTACAAATGTGGAGAAGGATTTATTTAATCTGGTGGATTTCAAATTGTGGACTGCGCCTGCTAGTGGCATGCAAATTGTGGTCTGGTCGCATAGTGCTAGATCTTCTCCCTTGTTTTTTGTTGCTAAACTGCATTCAAATAATCTTAAACGCTTTCCCAATGTTTCTTTTTAATGAAAGCAATTGATGTAGTTGCCACAGTGGGACAATCCGTCTGGTCAAGTTTCATCTGTGAATCCCAATTAGCACTATGTTAATGTGGGTAATGATTGGTTTGTAATTGGATGACCATGGGGAGAAGGGGGATCTGAGCAATCATGCATGGAAGGGGAGACGTCTATGAGATAATCTCTCTGCTAAGATGTCCATTTTCCTGATGGTTTCTATAGTTACAGGCTAAACCCAAAACAGAATGTAAAATGGTAAAATTAAATTAATAGCCAATGAGACTTTGGGTCACAAAGTAAAATATGAACATCAACTCAAATGCAATTCTACCCTTTTTTGGCTGCAGCAGCCCCTGAACAGCAATAAGTCTCCTGTGCTTCTACTGCAAGTGTAATTTTTCCATTGTGCAACTGTAAAGGGAGTTCACCCACCACACAAGCACCTCCTTGTGGCCAGCCATTGCATGGCAGCTGTCTCCCCATCTGGTGACTCCTGACAATGGTTGCTCCATTGCTGCAGCAGTCTCTCTTCCTGCAACCTGGTCCTCCAAACAGCTCAGGCTTCTGGATAAGAGATAATCAAACAAAGCCAGTGGCTGGTAGAAGAAACCCACTCTAACCTTAGGTTTCCAGGTCAAGGGCCACATACCTGGAAACCACATCCCAGATCTGCTCCCTCACATTCACTGCTGCCTTCCTGAATTAAATCCTACCTGTTCTATCCCTGCAGCCCCCTTCTGCTGCGAACCTTGTCTCTATAGAATAACCAGCAGTCTCCTGCCCAACTTGGTTTCATGTTCAGTTAAGTCTCGCTCTCTGTCTGGGTAACATAAATGACTTCTCAAGTCCACATTAACCCCTTCAGGGCCCATGTGTGGTACACAACCTCTCACAACACCACAGAGCTCAGCTTTGTTGGGTCTCATTGCATCTCAGCTCACAGGTTAGCACAACTGTATAGAACTTTGCACCTCAGCATGGAGGAGCAGGGGTTACTATACCTCTGGAGCTGTAGCATGGCTCCTTTTCTGCTCAACAACCTATGGGGGAGGATTCCTTCACTTCTAGCCCCACAGACAACTTAGTTAATTCAGGCTGCCCAATGGGGCTTCCATTTTGCACAAATCTATCCACATAACTACACAGTCAATGCACCTACATGCAAAGCACGTTAAATATCCATTTTCTTATTGATAGCACACACTTTTGAGGACTCTACACATTTAAGGTCCAATGGTGGCATGTGGTTCTACTTCTCCCCGCATATCCAGCCAGTTTTGCAGGGCTGATTGGACAAAGTGAAGTACACCTCTAACCTTTGGTGCAGAGCACAGGATGAGGAATGATCTTTGGGCTATTCCCACATCCTTGCAAAGCTCATGGATAATCAAGCCTTTAAAAAGCACCAGGCCTTTTTAATTCACAACTCCTGTTTCATGTTTTACATAACTATTATTTTTCATACAATGACATAACTATTTTATCTCAACACCCACAAATCTCTTATTCAGAATGAAACAGAAGTGCTTCAGTTAAATATGCAACACTATGTTACGTGGGTGGCCCGCCCAACAGTAAAAGCACAAGGGTAATGCTTCCTAAAGTGGCTCTCAGCTTTCAACCTAGCCGCTCTGCTGAGTGAAATTAACATCCAATTAATCATCAACATGTGAATAGCGCTGCATGTATGTTTAAATACATAGCAGTGCCTAAATAGTTGTGTGTCACTATCAAGCATGGCCACTTAAAAAAAAATTAGACAAAATGCCTCTTTCACATAAGACACAACTAGCAAATGTCAGAAAATTAAAATAAAACTTCTGTGATAGTGGAAAAATCCAAGCGTCAGGAACTCAGGAAAGTGCTATCTGCTCCTTTAATTTTCTTATTGTTTGGGAATTCTAGAAGGGATTCTAGCCTGTGTGTTCAGCATATTTGGGATCTTCAAGTCTGCATGACAAAGGTCTTGTCTCCAGATTAGGGTAACTAACATGCATGGTAAAAACACAGTGGAAACCAGGAACTTGGTTTACTACTATGTACACCCTCCATGGTCAAGCACTGGTGTGTATAGCATTGTTTACCTCATGGTGAAACTAAAATGCTTTGATTTTCACTGTACATCATTTATAGCTTATCCCTGTTAGTTATGCATTTTTTTAGAAGACAAGGTGAATATTATCATTTCTATGCAGATTTTTGGTTGTGAGTAGGACAGATAGCTTCTTGCTGGGGTCAAGAAGTTCACAATACTTGTGATTTTAAATAAAGAAGTGTGTCATGTAGCACTTTTCCTTTGGATGTTGCTACTAGGAACAACATTTTCTGTCTGTGGACACAGAGTTAGCACAATTGATTCCGTGTTCCCCAATTAGTAAATGAGGAATGTCACATCTTATGCCTTGTCCTATGCCATCAACCAAATTATTTGGGCCATGTTTGTTGCTTATACCAAAACCCAAGGTAATCTCTTGATTTGGGCTGGAATTTCCAAGCCTGGAACTTCAGTTATAAACACAATGGGTCAAAATCTATATGGGACTGAGCACATTTAATGCCCACTGAAATCAATGGGCTGATTATTTCACCCTGATATTAGGGACACAATATACAGGACCCGATCCCGCAAGTCACTGAATGCCCTCATTTCCTATTGACTACAATGAAAATTAAGGGTGTTTAGCAACCTCCCTGAACCACACGGATAATCAGCAGACCTCAGGACCCAATTGTGCACATCTTAGCTACACTGAATAGAACTTATGGCTCACTCAGCATAAGTAAGGGTTGGAGATCTACTGGAAACACAGTGGCAAGAGACAAATCAGAAAGCTATGCTGGATCATTAATGTTACAGATTTTAAGGAGTTAATAAATGGTGAAGCCAATGTGAAAGCTTATGCATACCCAGTGAGAAGGTCTTAGACAAGAAGTAATAAATAACCTGCAAGTTTTCAGTGTTAAAGAAATAATGCTCTTCAGAGATCAATCAATTATACCAACCCTGGTAACCTCTATTTTCTTTTCCTCTTATTTTCAACTTGATGCTATTAAAAGTCCAAATCTTTTTATTTAATTTGAAACAAATGAATGACTTCAGGGCTGAAACTTTCCTTTGTAATATTTCGCCCAGAGAGACCTATCACAGTCAAACTGTGAGTACATGAAAATACCATAGATGTTATAACAGGAACACTCAAATACCCTTCACTCTGTTGCTGCAAACGGTATGACTATTGTAAGTAATATTCTAACCTTGTAGTCAGGCTGCTTCATTTACTATTCTGCGTACACTTATATTGCTACAACTATCATTAGGTTGTCAATACAAAAATCATCTCATCCTCTGACCCATTCACATTCTGCTTTAACCAATTTTTTATTTAGCTACCATGAAACTAGGTTACAGTTTACACTGATCCACTAATAAAGTCTTAAATAAATCGAACTAAGGAAAAATGAGTATCCTGCACAATGAACATTGCTTAAACTTTGAAAATAAAGGTATCTCAAGAAGCCCTGAGGCTTTAACAACTCTCTAAAATGCACGGCATTCATGCCCATGAAACAGGTCTAAAATCCTGAATGGAATAGTATTAAACCCACAGAGTTAGCAACACACCAGTAAAATTGCTATTATAAACCTGATCCAAACCTTCTCAACAACGTAAATTCATTAAAAACCAAGAGATTGTTACAAGAACCAAATACTCAATCTGGTCTATACATTTCATCTTCAAAGAAACTGTAACCAATGTCACTAATGTAGTTCCTCACACAATAAAAATAACCACAGCTCTTACCTTTGTTGCGGTGTCTACAGAAGGATTTTCGAAAGATTGATTCTCCTTATTGTGTTCATCACATAGTGCAGATCCATCTGACCCATCAGAAACTGCAGACTATAGAAAAAAATTGAAGTAAAGCAAAAGATACTCACAGCATAATGCTATTACTTCTACTTATAAGCATGAGTCTGGACATACAGGAGTCCAATCTTGCTTCTACTCCACACTTAGGATTTAGGTGTGGAAGCCAATGGCTTAGTACTGCAAAGTGCTGAATGTCCTCAACCCTCAAGGACTTCAAAGGGGGTTGAGGGTCCACAGCATCTCACAAGATCAGGCCATAAATTATGGAGGGAGAAATCCTAGGTGATTATCAAAAGTCCCACTGACTTTACTTTCAGTCTGGATTTCACTCAGAGCAATTGCAGAAATAGGCTCTGTAACTGTATAGTATAAAAACTATCCACCATTGTCTCAATTCTTGATTACTGCACAAAATACTCTAGTTGCCTATTTCTGAACATGCTCAACAATTGTGTAAATGTCTGCAAATATTTTAATTAAATACAATGGGGTAGACAAGTTGATTTGTTGTGTTTCCATATCATTCCATTTTATAACATTTGCAAAAAGCCATCACAAAATACAAGCCTTCTTTTAAAATATCTGCATCACCAGAATACAGGAACGGCCAATTCATCATGAATTTATAACCAAACTTTTCCTGTAAACCTTCTCCTCTTCTGAATTCATTTCATTTATAAATCACAGAAAAATGTTTAGTTGTCTGTGGCTTTCCTACTAAACATGCAAATCATTACTGTAGATTTTGTGTTTATTAATATTAATAGCTTTTAAAGAACATGAACAGGAAAGAGGGGTGGAATCAAACAGTGCTATGCTCTGTCCCTCATGGTGTTGAGTGCCACAGAAATCATGAGTGATGTAAAGCTGCCTTGATTAGACCATTCACTGGAGCAGTCAATTTTAACACAACAGGCAAGCAATTGTCAGCATTTTATATAGGCCAACTACTGCCAGCTCAATCTAGAAAATAATGGGCCAGTGCCAAAAGAATGGTCCAAATCAGATCCACATGTTCAAATGTATTATCCTCTAATGCTAACTTGTTTATTTAGGGCTCAGTCCAGTAATGCACTGAGCACTCTGGCCGCCATCCAGGAAAGTACTTAAACACATGCTTGCTACCTTCACTGAAACCAGTGGGACTAGACACATGCTTTAAAGTAGGCACATGTGTAAATGCTATGCTGGATAAGGGTCAGACTATTTAATGCTATATGACATTAGTCTTTAGGACCCAATACTCTGTCTGGGGTGTTCATCACCACAGTGTCTGAGCACCTCACAATCCTTAATGTTTTCATTCTCCCAACATCCCTGTGAAGTAAGGCAGTGATTGTTAGCACAGTTGGCTCCCAGATAAGTTACTAGGCAAACTCCTCCAAATGGTCAGGATTCCTCATTGCACAGAAGACTCTTGAGCATGGTGGGCAAGATACAGCCCCCAGCCAGTTAGGGCCTGCCAAGCTGTTTGATCTGGCCCACAGCCCACCCTGCCACTTCCCTGCCCCCAGACCAATTGAGACCTGGGTGCAGGGGAGAGTACAAAGTCATTCGCTGTTCAAAGCAGCTGGTGGCTCCCTCCCCATGCCAGGGGTGCATGGCACCTAGAGAGAGCCACCAGCCATTTTCAACAACAAATGACTTTGCACACTTTCCTGTGCCCCCGCCCTCCGCCAGGGGCATGCGGTGCCTAGAGGGAATTTCCAGCTGTTCAAAACGGCTGGCTGTTCCCTCTAGGCACTGCACGCCCCTGGTAGGGCAGGGGTGTAGGGGGAAAGAGATTTTGTGCAGTCCCCTGTCCCTAGGTGAGACTAGCCATGCAAAGTCTCCTCCCCCAGTCAGGGATTTGTGGTGCCTAGAGGGAACTACCACTTTCTGTGGGAGGCCCTGCCCCTCTGCCAGAGGCTCCTCCCCTTCTGGGGTGGAGTTATTAAAATTCATGAAGTGGCCCCGTTGCAAAAATTGTTGCCCACCCCTGCCTTGAGTCTTGCTGCAGCAGCACCACAGCAGCTGCTCAACATGTGCCAGACCCTTGGCTATCCTTGCTGTACTCTTGCTTCCAGTCCTTGTTCCAGCCCTAGCCTGCCTCCTCCCTGCTCTGGTTTACTCTTTACCTCCCTGCTCTGCTCCTAATCCTGGAGGTGGTTTCAACCTGTGGCCTGGCTTCTCAGTCCTGACTCTGGCTGCAACCTGAGCCTAATGCCTGATCCCTGGACCTACGCTCACCACTGCTGCAAACTGCCACCACAACCTCTGGAGAAAAGCCTGCTCCACCCACCAAGTAGGCCACCCATGCTCCAGCAGCTTACTATATTATACCCATTTTAGAAAGGGGAAATTGAGGCAAGGTCACACAGAAAATATAAGGGAGAAACAGGAATGGAATGCAGAACTCTCAGCTCTAAGACAATATCCTGCCTCCCTTGAAGTCAATTGAATAAGAAAGTAGTAACTCCCATACTGGGGTAGATCAATAGTCCATTTAATCCAGTATTGTGCCTCCAAAAGTATCTAGTGACAGATCTTCAGGGTGAGTGAACAAAATAGGGAAATTCTGAAGAGCTCCACCTCTATTTACACCTCCTGGCATCAGATAGTCATAAGAACATAAAAAGGACCATACTGAATCAGACCAAAGATCCACCTAACCAAGTTGCCTCTTTTCTGACAGGGGCCAATGCCAGGAGCCCCAGAAGCAACGAATAGTACCAGTAATCATTAAGCGTGTGTCTACACAGCACCGTAAACTTGAAATAAGATATGCAATTTGCACTACAAAAATTGCATATCTTATTTTGAATCTATTTTGAAATTTGGTGTGTTTACACAGCGCCAAATTTCAAAATAATGTGCTATTTCGAGCCATCCCTTATCCCTCATGCAATGAGGTTTACCGGGATGGTGAAATAGTGCACCTGTTATTTCGAAAAAAAATTGAAATAATAAGTGGCTTGTGTAGACACGGGGTAGCTATTTTGGGATACCTCCAGTAGCCATAAATGTGACAGTTACAGATGTGAATGGCTGTACCTGCAGACACTCAGTTAAACAAAGCGTCTTGTGGCTGGCAAGTGGATTACTTTGATAAGCTGCAACCCAAAGTTTGAAAATACCCATATTATGGTGCCTTTAAAAAGTTTCCATGAAGAATGGAATTCCAATCTATGGAGATTCTGTGATAGAATTTGGTTCATTTAAGATTTTTACTTCAGTTGATTCTACTCTTTCTTTCACATATAGTGCCACTCCCCTTCCAAAACAATCTGTTCTATCCTGATATATTCTGTACCCTGGTATTACTGTATCCCACTAATTATCCTCATTCCACCAAGTAGTCAGAGGTCCAGAGTCCCACTGAGCATGGGGTTGCATCCCTGACCATCTTGGCTAACAGCCATTGGTAGGCCTATCCTCCATGAACAGATCTAGTTCTTTTTTTAACCCAGTTATACTTTTGGCCTTCACAGCATGCCATGGCAAAGGGTTCCATAATTAAGTTTGCATTGTGTGAAACAGTACTTTCTGTTTGTATCAAACTTGCTGCTGCCTATTAATTTCATCAGGTGACCCTGGGGTTTGGTATTGTTGGAAAGGCTAAATAACACTTTATTCACATGCCACTCCATTCAT
The DNA here is from genome assembly GCA_032595735.1 of Pelochelys cantorii. Classification (NCBI taxonomy): domain Eukaryota; kingdom Metazoa; phylum Chordata; order Testudines; family Trionychidae; genus Pelochelys; species Pelochelys cantorii. The sequence continues at coordinate 24,565,356 of CM064326.1, forward strand.
GTATTTATAGACCTCTATAGTAGCTCCCTATCATCTCTTTTCTAAGTTGAACAGCCTTAGTCATTTTAGTCTCTCCTCATATGAAAGTGGTTCCATACCCTTAATCATCTGAACATTTTCCAGTTCCACTATAAGCTTTTCAAGATGTGGCAACCAGAATTTGATATAGCACTCAGTGTGGGCACACTATGGATTTACATAGTGGAATTCAATGTTCCCTCTAATTTTTTACATGCATGTATGGAATGAAATTTGTTATGTACACCAATATGCAGGTGATGTGTGCCAGGAGTGGGCCCAGTCATTAATACAAGCTGCTCTCCTACCTTATTGGCAGAGGTGATGGAAACCAAATGCCACCTTCATTGATAGATGCAGCAGAGTGTAGTAAGTAGCCAAAAGTTCAAATGGGAGACCCAGAGGTCTTAACAACATTAAGTTTAGGTCCCATGGGAGAACAGAATTGTGCACCCGTGGATACACTGACTAGGTCTATGATAGTAAAACCATGTCTGGAAAGATACCAAGGCTGTGATCTCCTGGTAAGAGATCTGCTGACACTTTCTTTGAATCTTTTTTAAAATAGGTGTATTTAGGGAGACCCCCTCATTGTAGGAAATGTATTTGTCCACATCTGGGGAAAGAGACCACTCAAGGTGACTCAAACATTCTGCTTCAGAGGTCTATAAAGTCATTTTGGACAGCCAGTAGGCAAGAAGCATTGAGTTACCAATGTAAAACTCCAAAGAGTTGCATTTTGACAGCTGAGAAGAGCGAGCTCCTCCCTGCCTGCTGAGATATAACATTGCCATTGTTCTGTTTGTGAAAATTAACAGGCTTTCTCCCTATTTCAGTAGCAGAAAAACCTGGCATGCCAATCTGATTGCTTTCAGCTCACTGATGTTGATGTGTAAAGTTGGGTCCTCTATAGACCAAAGTCTCTGAGTCTGTAAAGAACTCAGATAGGGATCCCTCCAGCCAAAGAGAGAATGGTCCATCATGAATGTGAACATTGGTTGCAGGCTAGCAAAGAGAATGCCCATAAATACATTGGTCAGACTTTTCCACCTTATAGGAAAAATCTACCAAAAATCTGAGGTATTTCCTGTAAACTTGACTGATTGCATGTTGAAGCGAGGGTGACCAGGCAAGATAATTTTTTTTCAGAACCTGATGAGTTGACCCAGATCTAAAATTGATCTGAGAGCCACCTGCATTTTTGGGATTAGGAAATAGCAAGAATAATAGCAGTGTCCATCTCTCACACTATGGAACCTCCCCTATGATACCCACCTGAAGGAGAGAGAGTACTCTCTGGAAGAAGAGCTGCTAATGAGAATGGTCCCTGAAAGCCAGGAAGGGTGTTTGGGAAGGAAGGACAGAAACAAATTGGAGGGTAAAACTGCAGAACTCAACACCCATTGGTCTGAAATAATTTGGGCCAAGCACAGAGGAAGTGGGAAAGGCAGTTTGCAAATATGGGGGAGAGAGTGTTTGAAAACATGGGGAATGGCATGACATCTTTGACTGATGCATCAAAATGATTGCTTAACAGTTCCCATGTATCTAGAAGGCTCAGGAGCTGGAGCCAAAATAGAAGGGGCAACCTTGCATTTATAATCCCTCTCTTCTTTATTAAAAGATCCTCATGAGGAGGCACAGCAGAATAACAGTGCATCTGCTGAGGATAATAGTGCTTTCTGACCAGGGCAAACAAGTATAAATCCAAGGACTTCTGTTGCTTTTGAGTCCTTAAAGCCGTAGAGTTTTCTGTCTGTCTGCTCAGAGAACAGAGAAGGACTTTCAAAAGATAAGTCCTGAATAGTATCCTGTATTCACAGGGAAGACTGGCAGACTGCAGCCATGATAAACTCTGCATGGATACCCCAGAAGCCATGGTCCTAGCAACTAAGTCTGCAGCATCCAGCCCAGACTGCAGAGAAGTCTATGCTACTCATCTGCTCTCATTCACCAGCAAAGAGAACTCCTGCCTAGCATTCTCAGGCAGAAGATCTTTGAATTTCTCCAAAGAGCCCTCAATATAAAATCACAATTTCCCAGCAGAGCTGCAACCCCCCAAGCCAAATAAACTTTCTTGACAAATAAATCCCTTTTTTGCTTCTTGATTTGGGAGTGCAGCTTGTAACCCTTGGGGTTCCTTTCCATTATCTTTTGCAGCTATTAGCAACCACAGAGGAGAGTAGAAGTACAGGAAGTCAAACCTTTGGGAAGGTACATAATATTTGCACTCTGCCCACTTTGAGGTAGAAGGGAAGGAAGATGGAGTCTGTCATATTGTCTTCAGAGGCCCCCATATTGCCTCTAAGTGGACCTGTCACAGATAACATATCAATCAGGTAATGAGAGGACTCTCTGACCTCATTGGTCTGAATGTCTAAATCCAAAGCCAGCCTCTAACAATTCTGATACAGATGGTAGTCAATGGAAAGGGATGATATTATGTTCCAGGATACCACCTCATATGGTGAGGATGCGGATGAAGCTAAGACTAGAAGTGGTTGATCTCTTGCTCAGGATACTCTGCTGACTCCTCAAGAGCCTCTTCCTCGAGCTCAGCACTGGGCCAGGTACTGGCCACTGGAGTCAGGGTGGCTTGATGCAAGGACTCATCCCATCTGTACAAAGGCTACTGGACATAGTAGAAATGATGAGGGGAAGAAGCTGGGTGGGGAGCCCCAGGAGTTCCAAAAGGGCCAGGAGCTGGACACATGTGATCTCCTGGCCACATTCCCATAAAAGCTCACATTTCAGGGTCACAAACGTACCCAGAGAAGAAGGATCTAGGCAGAGGATGGTGGGACCTGCTCTGAGATACTTGAGCTCATCTCAAAGTCCAAAGATGACAACTCCCCTTCCACTGACCACAGAGAGGCTGTCTTGGTTGGTGTCAGGGACCAGGGCTGAGAACCCGGCACTGGCTGAAGAGACACCATCAGTGCTGACTTCCCCTTATATGGTACTGATGGATGGGTAGACTGTCCAGAAGTAGGTAGCCAATGTGTGAACTGCATCACAGATATTGGTACTGGGTGATCTAATGATACAGAGGGGACCAATTCCTGTACCACCAGAAATGCCAGTAGTAAAAAACAGAGTAAATTTATTGCTGTTGCAAATGTCTCAAGTACAGTCAGCACCAGGATCTTATCTGGTCAGTGTAATGCTGCTGAAGTTGATGGTGCTGCTTCTGGCACCAGACTCAATGGTGTCTACTCCAGCACAGTAGTCAACAGAGCTGTCTTAGGTCCACTGTCAGAGCTTGCCAGGGATGAGCCCCAGTACTTCTAGACATACCAGTTCACAGCCCCAGCACCTGTGGGACTGCTGCATCAGTTGTTCATGTAGAAAAATTGCTTGTGCTCCTCTTTCATTACAAATTAAGCACTTCATAGGGCGCAATTTGGGGGAGTGCCTCAATCTTGTTCATATGTTTGATAACACCCACAAAGAATTCCAGTAGATTGATGAGGCATGATTTCCCTTTACAAAAGCTGTGTTGACTCTTTCCCAACATATCACGTTCATCTAAATGTCTGGTAACCCCATTCTTTATGATAGTTTCAACCAGACTGCCTGGCCCTGAAGTTAACCTTATTGCCCTATAATTGCAAGGATCACCTCTGGAGCCTTTATAAAATCCATCCATCGATCAATCAGCATTATATTAGCTATCTGCCAGTCATCTGGTACAGAGACCAAATTAAACAATATATTACACAGTGTATTTAATAGTTATGTAATTTCATACTTGAGTTTCTTCAGAACTCTTGGGGGAATACCATCTGGTCCCAGTGACTTATTATTGTTTAATTTATTAATTTGTTTAAAAAATTCCTCTGTACATGTTGTCAACATTCAGCTGTTTGCCTTTGTATGTTATATTTAACTCTTATTTCATTTGCTATTTTACCAACTTCTTTCCTTTTCTGTCCATTAGGACATAGAGTTCCCCCTTTAATGAATTTATCTCTAAAGGTTGTCTTGCTTTACACTGTTCTCCTCAACACCTGTTGGCTTTTTTCCAGTTTTCAGTTTAAAAAAATCCTCTGCTGCCTTTTTAATTTTACATGCCACTGGCCTGGCAAATTCCCCTTTTTCTCATCCAAAGTGGGTTGGGTCCCTACTTCCAATCCTGAAGTCGTTTTTTCCACATGTAATTCCCACTCAAAGAAATGGTTCTTTCCCTGCACTTTAGGATCAAGCAGCAATAGCTAATACTGGTAAGGGCCCATTCCAGAGAGAGTGATAAGATGTTCCTCAAAGTTGCCCTCCCAATTGATTTTCACAGTACTCAGATACTATGGGCATGGGAACCATGTAAATAGATAAAAAGCACTCAGCACCTCAATAAATGAAACATTAACTTGGTACATGTCAATCAGGAGCAAAATTTAACTCTTTTGCAATTTTAGTTGTTTAAAAAACATCAGAATGGACAGAAATGTTCTACAGGTTCCTAATTATCAGTATTTGTTATTGTAGCACTGATAGGGCTGTGGGCAAATTCCAGACATTCCAGGAGGGACAGTCTCTGGCTATGGAGCAGTGCAAGGAAAAGCTGCCAAAATGCTCTTATATTGCTAAGAATTCTGGGACTCTCCCCACAATATATTGTCATGGACATTACTTCTTATTTCAAAACATATATGAAGTTCCTCTTGATGTTATTTAAGAAGAAAAGTGTTTAAAATGAATGTGGGCAGCATGCATAAAAATTGCTATATCATTTTAGTACTCAATGTAGTATAACCTCTGGTCAGTATAAAATTCTTTGTTATGATTCCTGCAGACACTTATCAGGAAGCACATGAGCAGTTGGCACTGCTAATTAGAAATAGACTTGCCCTGATCCTAAGAGGTAAGTATTGTGTGTCACTCCTCAGTGGAATCTGTCCATACATTTTCAACACTGTGGAATATATTGTTTATCAAATGAACTCTACTAAAATGTCTGATAAGAAAAAGCTGCCATTTGTTTATATAGCATCTACAAATGCATCCCCATCATTTGACTCCAGTATTTGGCAATATCATGACGTAGTATGAAATGTTTCAGTTGTTTGCCGTAGGTCAGAGATTAATTGTAAAGAGCAGTAAAATGAGGACATTAAGGGTATGTCTAGACTGCATCCCTCTGTCAGCAGAGGGATGCAGATTAGGCAGGTTGACATTGCAAATGAGGCAGGGATTTAAATATCCCGTGCCTAATTTGCATAAAAATGGCCGGCATTTTTGCCGACTCAGCACTTTGTTGGCAAAAAGTGGCAGTCTAGAGGGGAATCTGTTGAGAAAGAAAGCCTTTTTCGACAGATCCTGTAAACCTCATTGTAGGAGGCATAAGGGATCTGTCGAAAAAGGCTTTCTTTCTTGACAGATCCTAAAACAAATAGATATTTAGCTTTTAAAAAAATATGATTAAGCTTGACTGTGCAAAACACGAACAAAAGAGGACCTTTATAGTGTGCTGTAAAGAAGGAAATGTGGGGCTTGATCTTCCTTACTCTTATTCTTGAGTTATACGGGTGCAGCTAAGAACCAGCCTTTCAAAATTGTCCCAAGGCTTAGGCTATCTATCAGGTCTCACGATGCAAAAGAGTCACAGAGCAAATGTTCACTCTCCTTGAACCCTGCTGTCCCTCCTACCTATCAAGCAGAAATGCAGTCTGCTAGTGTGCACAACTCCAGTAATTAAACAGCAGAAGACCAGAGTACTGCACCTGTATTTCCATTTGTTGTGGGTTGGGAAATAATGCGTCCACCTTTAAAAATGTCCCAAGAGTAAATCTTTTATTACTTCTCTCAGTATAAAGACTGATACTTGTGAACAATTCTCTCTTCATATAACAGAAAATAAATGCCCCTTTTCTGTTTGATTTTGTAATCAAAAGGAAATAACATGACAAATGAAGAGCTACAGGCAAATGATGCAATAGCAAATTTTTTAAAGGGGCTCTATGGGTGATTCTGGCAATTAAAGATTGGTAAGCCTGACTTCAGTACCATGCAAACTGGCTGAAATTGTATACCAACCAGTATATAATATTGTCAGACAAACAATTGAAAATAATTTGTTGGGGAAGAGTCAACATGGTTTTTGGAAAGAAAGAAATCATGCCTCAACCAATCTACTAGAATTCTTTGAGGGTATCAACAAGCACGTAGAGAAGTGGGATCCAGTAGATGTAGTATACTTAGATTTTCAGAAAGCCTTTGACAAGGTCCCTCACCAAGGTAAGCCGCCATGGGATAGGAGGGAAGTTCCTATCACGGACTGGTAATTTTTTAAAAGATAGGAAACAAAGAATAGGTATGAATGGTCAGTTTTCGGAATGGAGAATGGTAACTAGTGTTCCCAAATGATCTGTTCTGGGACAAGTCCTATTCGACATTCATAAATGGAAGGAATAAATATTGAGGGCATGTCTAAACTGGGGAGTTATTTCAAAATAACAAGGCAAGCATCCACACTACCAAGCCTCTTGTTTCAAAATAATGGGCTTGCTATTTCGAAATAATAACTCCTGCTTGTGAAGACGAATGAGCTTATTTTGAAATAGTTATTTGGGAAGTTATTATTTTGAAATAACTTATTTCAAAATAACCTTGTAATGTAGACATCACCTGAGGTGGCAAAATATGAAGATCATACAAAACTACTCAAGGTAATTAAGCCCTAGGCAGAGTGTGAAGAGCTACAAAAGGGTCTCTCAAAACTGGGTCATTGGGCAACAAAATGGAAGATAAATGTAAAGTAATGCACCTTGGAAAACATAATCCAACCTATATATATAAAATGTTGGGATCTAAATTAGCTGTTACCACTCAAGAAAGATCTTGGAGTCATTATGGTTAGTTCTCTGAAAACATCCTCTCAATGTCAAGCAGCAGTCAAAAAAGTAAACAGATTGATAAGTCAGAAAACATTGTATTGCCTCTATATAAATCAATGATATGCCCACATCTTGAATGCTGTGTGCAGATGTGATCACCCCATCTCAAAAAAATGTATATGAGAATTGTAAAAGGTTCAGAAAAGGGCAACAAAAATTATTAGGGGTATGGAAGGGTTTCAAATGAAGAGAAAGTAAAAAAAAATTCAGCTTGGAAAAGAGATGACTAAGGGGCATATGACTGAGGTCTATAAAATCATGACTAGTATGGAGAAAGTAGATAAGGACATGTTTATTTATGCTTTCTCATAGCACAAGAACTAGGGGTCACCCAATAAACTTAAAAGGCAGCAGATTTGAAACAAACAAAAGGAGGTTTTATTTCACACAACACATTGTCAATCTGTGGAATTCTTTGCCAGAGGATGTTGTGAAGGCCAAAACTGTAACAGGGTTCAAAAAAGAGCTCGATAAATTCATGGAGGATAGGTCCATCAATGACTGTTAGCCAGGGTGGGCAGAGATGGTGTCCCTAGTCTCTGTTTTTCAGAAGCTGGGAATGAGCAACAGGGAATGGGTCACTTCCTGATTATCATTTTCTCTGGGGCACCTGGCAGCGGTCACCATTGGAAGACAGGATACTGGGCTAGACAGACCTTTAGTCTGACCCTGTATTGCCATTCTTATGTTCTTGATTATGGAGCCACACACATACCAGTCTCAGAAGCAGACTTGTGCACTGGGATAAATAGGCTGCTCCATCTTAAAGATGGGTGAAGCCTGTACAGCAGTGGCACATGATCTACATGTGGCTCATATGGGTACTGTGTTTGGCCTGCAAGACATTTTGTTTACTATTGCCATGTGCAGGATTGCCAGATTCCACTTAGTTTTTTTCCTACCAGTACAACAAAAGTGGCATGCATGATTTGGTGGTGATGGGGGACTTCAACTATCCACATATATGTTGGGGAACTAACACAGCAGGACACAGATTATCCAATAAGTTCTTGGACTGCATTGGAGACAATTTTTTATTTCAGAAGGCTGAAAAAGCTACTCGGGGGAAGCTGTTCTAGATTTGATTTTAACAAATAGGGAGGAACTGGTTGAAAATTTGAAAATGGAAAGCAGCTTGGGTGAAAGTGATTATGAAATCATAGAGTTCATGATTCTAAGCAAAGGCAGAAGGGAAAACAGCAAAACAGAGACAGAAAGGCAGATGTTAGTAAACTCAGAGAGCTGGTAGGTAAGGTCCCATGGGAAGCAAGACTAAGAGGAAAAACAACTGAAGAGAGTTGGCAGTTTTTCAAAGGGACATTATTAAGGGCCCAAAAGCAAACTATTCCGCTGCATAGGAAAGATAGAAAGTATGGCAAAAAAACGCCTTCGCTTAACCAGGAGATCTTGCATGATCTAAAAATCAAAAAAGAGTCATATAAAAAGCCAAAACTAGGTCAAATTACAAAGGATGAATATAAGCTGGGGTGGGCAATAATTTTTGGTGGGGGAGCCACTCCAAGATTTTGGTAAGTGGTCAAGGGCCACACTTTTCTGTGGAGCGGGTGTGGAGTCTAGGATGGAGGCTGGGTACAGAAGAGCATACAGGGTAAAGGACTGGGGTGCAGGAGAGAGTGTGGGGTCTGAGAGAGTGTTTGGGTGAAGGAAGGGTTTATGACCTGGGGCAGCGAGATGCAGAGGGTTTGGATGGTGACCTGGGGGAGGGAGTTGGGGTGCGGGAGGGGCAGGGTGCCTGAGGCAGGCTCTGACTGGGAGACACATAACTTAGCATCTCCTGGCCTGTGGCACCTCCAAGGCAGGCTGGGCTCCCTGCCTGCTGCAGACCCAGACGGCTTGAAAACATAGGCTGAGAGCCATGTGGCTCTCAGCTCTGGGGTGGGGGAAGAGACTTGCCCTGCCCCCATCTCCCAGGCCAATCTCTCACTCCAATTGTGTGGCTGTTTCCAGCCAATACGAACTGAGAGATTGGCTGAGGTCAGTTCTTACTGGCTGATGGTTTCTGGCCAATAGGAGCTGAGCAGTGGGCTGGGGGCAAGGAGATCACATGAAGCTTCCCCCCTCCCTGAAGAGCAGAGAAACATAGGGACTGTACTTTAAACTGAGGCAGCTGCATGCCTGAGGGTCCCAGCAGGGTGGTCCATGGGCCAGATCTGGTGGCTTGTCGGGTTGGATCCGGCCCTCGGGCTGTATTTTGCCCATCCCTGATATAAGCATACAACTCAGGTATGCAGGGGCAAGATTAGAAAGGTAAAGGCAAAAAACGAGCTGTATCTACCTAGAGACATAAAGGGTAAACAGAAGAAATTCTATACATATATTAGAAACAAGAGGAAGACCAAGGACACTGACCAAGGCCCATTGTTCAGTGAAGAGGGAGAAACAAAGCAGGAAACTTGGAAATTGCAGAGGTGCTTAATAACTTCTTTGTTTCGGTCTTCACCAAGAAATTTGATGATGAAGGGATACCTAACATAGTGAATGCTAGTGGAAATGGGGTAGGTTTAGAAGATAAAATACAAAAAGAACAAATTAAAAATTACTTAGAAAAGTTAGATGTCTTCAAGTCACTATGGCCTGATGAAATGCAACCTAGAATATTCAAGGAGCTGATAGAGGAGGTATCTGAGCCTTTAGCTATCATCTTTGAAAAATCATGGAAGTTGGGAGAAGACTGGAAAAGGGCAAATATTGTGCCAATCTATAAAAAGGGAAATAAGAACAACCCAGAAAACTACAGTTTAACTTCTATGCCCTGAAAGATAATGGAGCAGGTAATTAAGGAATTTATCTACAAACATCTGGAAGAAAACAAGGTGATAGGTAACAGCCAGCATGGATTTGTAAAGAACAAATCATGTCAAAGCAGTCTGATAACTTTCTTTGATAGCATAACAAGTCTTGAGGAAAAGAGAACAGTGGACATGGTATACCTAGGCTTTAGTAAGGCATTTGATACGGTCTCACATGACCTTCTTATCAATAAACTAGGCAAATACAACTTAGATGGGGCTACTATAAGGTGGGTGCATAACTGGCTGGATAACCATTCTCAGAGAGTAGTTATTAATGGTTCACAGTCATGCTGGAAGGGCATAACAATTGGGGTTCTGCAAGGTCTGTTTTGGGAACAGTTCTGTTCAATATCTTCATCAATGATTTAGATATTGGCATAGAGAGCATGCTTATTAAGTTTGCAGATGATACCAAGCTGGGAGGGGTTGCAACTGCTTTGGAGGATAGGGTCATAATTCAAAATCATCTGGACAAACTGGAGAAATTGTCTGAGGTAAATAGGATGAAGTTTAATGAGGACAAATGCAAAGTACTCCACTTAGGAAGGAACAATCTGTTTCACACATACAGAACAGGAAGTGACTTTCTAGGAAAGAGTATTACAGAAAGGGATCTAGGGGTCATAGTGGACCACAAGCTAAACATGAGTCAACAGTAATACTGTTGCAAAAAAAGCAAACATAATTCCAGAATGCATTAACAGGAGTGTTGTAAGCAAGACATGAGAAATCATTCTTCCACTCCACTCTGCACGGATTAGGCCTCAACTGGAGTATTGTGTCCAGTTCTAGGCACCACATTTCAAGAAAGATGTGGAGAAATTGGAGAAGGTACAGAGAAGAGCAACAAAAATGATTAAAGCTCTGGAAAACATGAGCTATAGGGAAGGCTGAAGGAATTGGGCTTGTTTAGTGTGGAAAAGAAAAGACTGAGAGGGTACCTAATAGCGGTTTTCAGGTATCTAAAAGGCTGTCACAGGGAAAGGGGGGGGGTTTGTTCTCTTTGGCCTCTGATGATAGGACAAGAAGCAATGAGCTTAAATTGCAACAAGGGAGGTTTAGGTTGGACATTAGGAAAAACTTCCTAACTGTCAGGGTGGTTAAACACAGGAATAAATTGCCTAGGGAGGTTGTGGAATCTCCATCACTGGAGATATTTAAGAGCAGGTTAGACAGACATCTATCAAGGATGATCTAGACAATGCTTGGTCCTGCCGTGAGGGCAGGGGACTGGACTTGATGATCTCTCAAGGTCTCTTCCATTCTAGAATTCTATGATTCTAAAGCAAGGGCATGTGAATGGAGTTGTGTGCTGACTGCATAAAACATTGAATGTGGGAGCTGTGTACTCCCTCTGCATCCAATCAAAGCACTGCTGTGGTTTAATTGGCACACCCTGCAAATTCTAGGTATGCAAGCACAGTTAGCAAAAATAGCCTATGGCAGGAGACAGTCTTGGATACAACAATCTTGTTGCCCACTGAGATGAAGGAGGGCCAATCATTAGCCTAGGTTGTCTATCACTGCTGTACAGACTCTCTTTGCACCAAGCTGCTTAGAGAAGAATATACTTCCTGAGTCACAATCCCATCCTAAATTCCTCACAGGAAAGGTCAGGTCAGAACAACCCCCATGTGGGCCAATAAGTAAATGCCAATTTGCTCCTGAATGGTTGTGATGCAATGGGTGGGGTGATAGTGGGAGAGGGGAAATACAAATAGAGTGTAAATCTGGTGGAAACAGAAACACATCAATAACTCAATCATCCTGATAATCAAAGGCTCTAAGGAATACCCAGTGCTGAGAGATATTGACTTTTATTTAATTAACTGTTTCGCAAATAAGCATTTTACAAATCATTAAAACATTTAAAGAGCTGCGGGGGAAAGTAAAAATTCATTATAGCATATGCTGGCATTACTCATTTCATGGTGCATTAATGTAAATTAATTCATTTAACAGCCATTCTAAAGAGAGCAACCCAGGATGAACTAGCAGATGCTCTGAAGGCCACTGATAATAGCAAACAGTGGTTCATGCCAGTGTACAGGGTTGCAGACAACTCTAGTAGACCTGTGTGAAAGATTCCACTTGAATCACATGTGAACGCAGTATGTGACTTGATTTGAGTTCATACTTTGTCCACAACCCTGCAGCAGTAGGAAGGTTTTCTGTGCCTAGGTATTGTCCATCAATGGTTCAGCAATTTTTTGCTCTATCTCAAAAGTGCTGCCAAGTCTCAAATTTATTGTGAGTAACTTAGTTTTGGCTTCCACTCAAGGAAATCTCATGTTGCAGAGACAAGCTCTTGCTTTTATCCTGCTGGAGAAAGTAAAAATTAGGGAGTAGGGTATGCGTATGTGAGAGCCTTCCTTAGAACACACTGGGGAAAATGTCCTACATTGCAAGCCCAGAGGTCATGCACGCTAGTCCCAGCTCTTTCAGTGACTATGGTTGCGTATCTTTCACCACCCTTGTGATCCAAAAGTCTCATACTTTTGGCAGGAACTATCATTCGCCAATTTCACAGACAAGAGATTGCACCAGGTAACTTTAAGCAAAGAGAAATAGAAACTGAAGGGAAATCCTAACCCCATTTCATTCAATGAGTACTTTGCCACTGAATTCAATAGGGAAAGGATTTCACTTGGACTCCCCAGTATAACCAAATCAAGTCTCATCCAGTTTGTCACACAGACTTTCATAATTCTAAGAAGATCCCAGTTTAGGTGCTTCTGTAATACATACAAAAACAATTGTGGTTCAGAATCACCTATTAGTGATTAGACCACATATAGCAATACCCGTAATATGAGATGTGGTGGAGGCTTGCTTTACATCAAGTGGTACTAACTTCGATCCCCCCAGAAAACCGAAACAAAGATATTGTTATGCTGTCTCATTGCTAGACTACAATCTATTCCCACAGCCAGAACCCAAGAAATATAATGTTCAGCATTCCATAGCTGCCTCCCAAATACCTGTAGACCCACTAGCATTCTATGTGTTTTTGTCCCCGTCTGAGCTCTTCCACCTAGAGGATAACAGCGTGCTTTCCTCATTCCCTCCCCAGATTCAAGCCCTGCTCATGACTGCAGGGTGAAAACAAATATACATGCAGGTATAATGCTTAGTGAAAAGATACTGGAAAAAGTGCTAGAGTGATTTTAGGATGCAAATTATTGTATTTAGAAGTGAATTTTGATGTGATGTCAATATTTATTTTACTGTTGCATTTTTAATGTTTGCATTTTAGTTAATGGGAACTGTCCATTTAAGAATAGCATGGAGGTAGAAAGTGTTAGCATTTGAGAGCAAAGTCTGGCAGATTTGCTTGTGTAAACTCCAGAATGGTCAGAGCTTGAATTAAAATAATATCTTTCCAGAAAGCAAGCCTTATTCTTAAAGGTGTAACATAACAGGGATGATGTGTCAGGACATTGGTAGTGAGCTGCAGGGACTTTCACATTTATATCACCATTTATAGTCATGTCTGGCATGATTTAAAATGAGTTCAGATCCCATAGGTACTTGGTAGTCCCTACATGAGCTGAGTTGTGGGTCCCCGTTCCAGCTCCTAGGTCACATATTCACCATTCTGTTCTGCACTACATTGTAAAGTCTTCAGAATGGAGACTCTCTTTCTCTGTGCTTTCAAAGTTTCTAGCACAATGGTACCTCGGCCTTGGTTGGGTTCTATACTGGTTTACTTACTACACTGCAACTATCAGACACTCAGGCATTTGGCAAGGGAATTTAAAAAAAACAAAAGACAAATATAAATACTACTTCAACTATATTAAAATGCCATGATTTTGGGGTTCTATCTCATGATTTTGAACTCTGAGGATTTGCAATACAATGTTTAACTGTACAATCATCTCCCTATCTATCTGTCAGGGAGCCACAGCCATATTCAGCTGGACCGCACATGCGCGGCAGCACCGCGTGGCGTTCGTGCCTTTTCTAACGTGCACAGTCCGGCTCCCCCGCCAGTTCCTCTCACTGCTCAGTCTCTGAAACGAGAAACAAGAGAAGACCCAGAGCGGGGAGGAGGATGGGACGTGGAGTACCCATGGGGACACATCTCAAAGAACCATCATTACTACACAAGGTGAGTAACTTCTTCTTCTTCTTTGAGTGGTCCCCATGGTGCTCCACTCTAGGTGACTGTATAGCAGTAGCCCAAAAAGCGCTCTGGGTCAATTAATTTTTGCAGTAGATAAAACCTCAGAAGCCACCATGGAGTCCGTAGCCCACCGTCGCACTATAGCGTAATGTCGCATGAACGAAGTGCTGGAAGCCCAGGTGGCTGCCCTACAAATATCTGCAAGTGGGACCCCCCTGGCAAAGGCCCTGGAAGTTGCAACCGCTCTAGTGGAGTGCGCATGCGGTTGAGAAAATGGGTCTGTCTCGAATAGAGTGGCATGTGGTTATACATAGGGTAATAAGCCTAGCGATGCGTTGACTGGAAAGTGCAGTGTCTTTGGAACGCTGTGCTGTCGATACCAAGAGCCTGTCTGTTCGCCTCCAATGACAGGTTCTGTCTATGTAATAGGAAAGAGCGTGGATGTACGTCGAGCGTATGGAGCAAGGCATCCTTATTTGAGGCATGCGGCTTAGGATGAAACAACGGAAGGACGATGGGCTCATTGATGTGAAAGGACGAACAGACCTTGGGAATGAACGCCGGATGTAGTCGCAACGTCACCAAGTCTTTCGAGAAAGAAGTGAAAGGGGGGGTTGCCATTTGAGCCCCCAACTTGCTGACTCTGTGTGCTGATGTGATTGCAAGCAGGAAACCAGTCTTCATAGTGAGCATCTGCAAGGGGACAGATGCTAGTGGTTCAAAGGGAGGATACATAATAGTATCCAGCACTAAATCAAGGTTCCAGGACGGAGGAGGTGGTCTTTGAGGTGGGCTAAAATTCATCAGGCCTTTGACGAACCGTTTAGTGGTCAGATGAGAAAACACTGAGGAGCCCTGTATGGGATAATGGAAAGCACTAATGGCTGCCAAATGTACTTTCAGGAACGACAGTGAAAGGCTTGAATTTCGCAAGTAAAGAATGTATTCGAGGATCTGGTGTAAAGGAGAAGACAAGGGTTGGACGTTATTATGGAGGCACCAGTGAGAGTATCTGTGCCATTTTGCAAGGTAAGTATTGCGTGTAGATGCCTTTCTGCTGTGTATCAGTATTGACTTGACCTGCTCTGAACAAAGGTTTTCGTCTTGTCCAAGCCAGTCAGCAGCCACGCCATCAGGTGTAATGCTTCTAGCCTAGGGTGTAGGAGAGAGCCTTGCCCTTGTGAAAGGAGATCTCGGCAAAGAGGCAGAGGCCATGGTGGCCATAGTGACATTCTGTGTAAAAACGGATACCAAGCTTCCCTGGGCCAGGCTGGAGCTATTAAGATTACAGTTGCTGCCTCCATTCTGATTTTTTCCAGCATCCTGGGAATGAGGACCATTGGGGCGAAGGCATACAGGAGTGACTTCTTCCAAGTGGTTAGTAGTGCATTGCGGAGAGAGCCTTTGCCGATCCCTGCTCTGGAGCAAAAGAGGTGACACTTCTTGTTGTTGGTTGTTGCAAACAGATCCACTAGGGGTGTTCCCCATCGTGAAAAACTGTTTGTAGTACGTCCGTTCTTATTTCCCACTCATGATCCATGGGAAAACACCTGCTGAGGGAGTCGGCAATGACATTGACTGTGCCAGGTAAATAGGATGCTGTTATGGTGATGTTGTTCTGTATGCACCAGTTCCAGGACCGTACCACTTCGGCGCATAGAGAGCGTGATCTTGCTCCCCCCTGCCAGTTTATATAATACATTGCCGCTATGTTGTCTGTCAAAACCCTGACTGTCTTGTCTTTTAAATGAGGGAGGAAATGCCTGCATGCAAGAAAGATTGCTCGCAGCTCTAGCAAGTTGATGTGAAGACGTCTCTCGCTGGGAGACCATTTTCTCTGTACGCGTACTTTGTCCATGTGAGCACCCCAGCCGATGAGCGAGGCATCTGACATTACCTGAATGGATGGGTGTGATCGATGGAACGGCACTCACAATGTTCCGTGCATTCGTCCACCAGTGCAGGGACATACACACATGTGATGGAGGAGATACTAGTTTGTGAATGTCGTGCTTTGCGGGAGCATACACAGTTGCCAGCCAGTGCTGTAGGTTTCTCAGATGGAGTTGTGCATGAGGGATGACAAGAGTGGTGGCAGCCATGTGGCCCAGCAGACGAAGGCAGGTGTGGACTGAGATTGCAGGGGTCTTGTTGAGTAAGCTGACCAGGTCTTTGATCACCTGGAATCTGTCCATCGGTAGGTATGCCTTTGCCACACGGGAATCCAGAATTGCCCCTATGAACTTTATGTTTTGCGTTGGACTCAGCGTCGACTTTTGTTTGTTCAATATAAGTCCGAGGGAGTCGAACATCCATCTGACAACAGTCACCATCTGCGTCGTTTCTTGTTGTGATGTACCCTTTATTAAACAGCCTTCTAGGTAAGGAAATATGATGACTCGCAGATGGCGAAGGTGAGCGGCAATGACAGCAAGGGTCTTTGAAAAGACCCTTGGAGCCGAGGCTAGCCCGAATGGCAGAACTCGATACTGGAAATGTTCATTGTTTATGACAAAACGCAGGAATCATCTGTGCGCAGAGCGTATGGCTATGTGAAAATAGGCATCTTTTAGGTCGAGGGCAGCGAACCAATCGTTGTTGTCAAGAGATGGAATTATTGTGGTGAGAGTTACCATTTTGAAGCGCTGTTTTCGAAGGTAATGATTTAACCGGCGTAGATCGAGAATGGGTCTCCAGCCCCCTGTTTTTTTCTGCATTAGGAAGTAACGCAAATAAAACCCTCTTCCTTTGAACCGATCCGGGACCTTTTCTATCGCTCTGATGGATAAAAAGCGATCGGCTTCTTGTCGTAGAAGGTCCTCGTGAGATAGGTCCCTGAAAAGGGATGGGGTCGGTGGGATGGTAGGGGGAAGGGATGTGAAAGGAATGGTGAATCCCAATCTTATAACCTCCAATACCCATTTGTCTGATGTTATCGCGACCCATTGGTGGTAATAGGGTCGCAGCCAGTGATGAAATATGGGATTAGTGTCTGCAACAACAACTGGTGTATTCTGTGTGCCCTCAACAGGGGAGTCAAACTTGCTGCTTAGGTGTCACTGGGTTGTTCGCTCTGGGTGGCTGCGGACGCCTCCGTCGTGGTCTCTGCTTGGGGAGGTTTTGATCAAATGGACGATTCTTCTGCCTACAAAATTGGTAATCGTAACGTCTTTGATATGGAAAATAATGTCTACGCCGGAAAGATGGAACGTACATCCCAAGCGTGCGTAAGGTGGTTCGTGAGTCTTTCCCAGTGTGGAGCACGTCGTCCATCTTTTCTGCGAACAGCTTAATCCTATCGAAGGGAAGGTCCTCTACTTTGGATTGAAGTTCTCTGGGCACAGCCAATGTCGCAAGCCATGAAGATCTTCTCATGGACACCGCTGTTGCTACTGCTCGTGCCACCATATCGGTAACATCTATGGCTATCTGCAGACCCGCCCTGGAACATGTGTAACCTTCTTGTAATATTGCCCGCAGAAGCACCTTATCAGTCTCAGAGATTCTTTGTGCGATTTCCATTAGCTTTGCGATGTTATCAAAGCTATGGTTAGAAAGTAGCACCGCATAATTTGCAATACAGAGGAGAAGCGTGGAGGATGAGTACACTTTTCAACCAAAGATGTCCAGCTTTTTTGCATCCTTGTCTGCCGCTGAATTTTTTATCTGCGGGTTTTTGGCTCTTTGTAAGGCCGCATCCACCACCAACAAATTGGGTTGGGGGTGGCCAAAAAGGAACTGTGAGCCCTTAGGTGATATGAAATATCTTTTCTCGGCCTGCTTCGACGTTGGGGTGGTGGAGGCTGGTGTATGCCAAATTTCTGTGGCTGACTCTAAAATCGTCTCATCAAGTGGCAGCGCCACTCTAGATTGCTGTGTAGGGTGCAAGTTTTTAAATAACTTATACTGTTTCACTTGCACCTCCGCTAATTGAACATCTTGCGATTGCGCCACCCTCTTGAAGAGATCTTGAAATTCCCGGACATCATCCGGGGGTGAAGAATCTCCAGCAAAAACTGTGTCATCCAGAGAAGACGATGAAATGTCTTCCGGGGAAACAGCATGCAGCTGATTGTCGGTATCCGAGATCTGCCCCTCTTCCAGTTCAGAAAGCATTGGCACCAAGGGGGCATCCGGAGTGGGTCTCAGGGATTGCGTCCTCTGCTGGGTGGGAGCGAGTGGTGAGTGTCGTCTGTAATAAGATGAATGGCAGCAACACGAGTGGGAGTGAGACTGCGATCTGCCATGCCTCTCAGAAGCGCGGTAACTCCCATGGTAACAATAGGTATATTCAGGAGACGATCTTCTGGAGGAATATCTGCTCCCATGTCTACTATGATAGGATCTGGAAGGAGAATAGCTTGGAGAACGAGATCTGTGTGGTGAGACTTGTCTGTACCGATATGAATGGCGAGACCTCGACCGCTGCCACGGGGACCACGGAGTATGCCCATATGTAGATGAATAAAACCTTCTCTCTGACGAATGGTGTGGAGATGGGGAAGGTTCCGCCGAGAACACTGGAGAAGGAGATACTGAGTAGATCCTAGGAATCAACTTTCGAGCCACCTTTGTAAGAACTGAAGTTGTTGTTATATGAGTGTGAGCAGTCGAGAGGTTCTCCTGCAGTGCCGCTACGGTCCTCTTCCCCTGATAAAGAACGTGAAGCAGGGGAAGGTGGAGAGCCTCTTTGTAACCCCGGTGCTGAAGCATGAGCCAGGTGAGACTGTGCTCGTGGTGCTGAGCGCGGCAGCTTGCACAGCACTGACTGCGGTGAGGAACGGTTGGGGCCCAACGGTGCCGACTGTACCGTAGGTACCGCGTCAGTGCCTCGAGGAGCGCTGCCCTCCCGGTGCCATTGCCTTCTGTCCAGTGCCATTAGTGGGGGCTCTGACGGTGCCGCTTCTGGCTCCGGATCGTCGGTCCCCATCGGTGCCGTCTCTGGTGCCGATTCACCTGCATCATGCGGTTCCGGGGCCGGGGCCGTCTCCAGCAGCTTCAGTGGTGGCAATTGTGGTGCCGAGTGTCTGTGCCCTGAAGGTGTCACACTCCGCCTGTGCCCCGTATGGGGAGGGGAGGACAGCGGCGGTGCCGATGCTGTACACATTGGTGGCTCAGCTGTTCCCTCTACAGCCCATGTAGCTGACTTAGCGGGCTGCCGGCCAATCCCCAATGTACCCAACCTGTCTCCCTGGCTTATACGAGACAGGGGAACTGCGGGTTGGGAGCGGGCGGGGGAGGCTCTTTTCTTCTTTGCCGCCAATGCCCTGGGGGATGATGCCCTCCTCTTTTGTGCCTCAAACGACTCCTGCTGGGAAGCTTCTAAAGGCTGAAGAACCTTATCACATAAAAGAAGTTTGAGTTGCATGTTCCTCTCTCTGCACGCTCTAGGTGTCAACTTGGAGCAATGAATACACTTTTGCGGGACATGTGACTCTCCAAGGCAGCGAATGCAAGCGGCTTGACCATCGGACACCGGCATTGCCTCCTTACACTGGGAACACTGCTTAAATCCTGGTGACCCAGGCATATTGATTTTCTACAATTGTCCAAATGAAACGTAACAACTAACTATTCTAACTATAAATCTATCTAAGAAGAACAATTTTTTTTTAAACAGGAACACTAACTAATGAATAACTAAGTAACTGATTAACTAATAGAAAATTTAACTATTTACAACTTTTCGTCACAGAACAGCTATGACTCTGAGGAGAGATAGCAGAGCTCCACCAGCAACTGAGGACGGTTGAGAGGAATTGGTGGGGGAGCCGGACCATGCATGTTAGAAAAGACGCGAACGCCGTGCGGCACTGCCGTGCATGCGTGGTCCAGCCGAATACGGCTGTGAAATCTTCTGACCAGCGGCGCCGGGATGGACCCGACACCTAGAGTGGAGCACCCACGGGGACCACTCGAAGAAGAAAATTAGGATAATTAAGGATACAATTTAATCATGCAAGTCACAGAAATCATGAAATCCATGACTTTACCAGACACCATGGCTATGTCTACACTGCCTCTTTTTTGCGGAAGAGGCAATGCAAATAAAGCGCTCATTAGCAACTTCTCACCTTTCATTTGCATGATCTCTTCCAATGCTTTTTGCGCAAGAGGTTTTTGCGTAAAAACAAGCAGTCTGGACAGGTCCATTTTGCAAAAAGCCCTTTTGCACAAGATCTGTATACCTTCTTTCGAAAGCCGCGGGCAGTCTAGACGTGCCCTAAGTCTAGGGTAGACCTGGCCTAAAGGGCAGATTCTGATTTGCGCCAATATATGCATATATATAACCACTGGCTTCAGCTGAATTACTCCAGATTTACACTGGTGTAAATGAGATCAGTATCTTGGCACAAATGTAAAATGGGCATAGTTTGGGGGGAGCAAGCTGAAAGCCTCGGGCAGGAGTTGCGTTTGCTTCCCCCATGCATGGGCCTCTTTGGTCTGATTGGAGCTGCACCTCCAAATACAGAAGTCCAAAAATGCTTATGAAATATAAAGGTGCGTCTACACTGCACCGTTATTTTGAGATATCTAGCATTATTTCAAAATAACAATGCAAGTGTTTACACAGCCATTCCGTTATTTCAAAATAATTTCAAAATAATGGACAGCTTATTCTGAAATCTGTAAACCTCATTCTATGAGGAATAATGCCTATTCTGAAATAGCTATTTCAAAATAAAGCATGTGTAGATGCTCCACTTCTGCTATTTCAAAAAGACCCTTCACCAGGGCCATTCTAAATTATTCCTCCCCGGTGCCTCCTGGAACTCTAAATTGACATAGCATGTCTACACTAGGGAATCCTGCCTCTGACTAATTCTGAGGCTTCCCTGCAGTGTAGCTGTACTATTTTGGAATAACTATTCTGGAATAGCTTATTTCAAAATAAGCATGCAGTGTAGACACACCCTCAGTAACCAAAATTTTAAGCAAGTCCAAATAACTGAAATAGAAGAAAGAAAACAAGTAATTAAAAGAGAAAACATAACTAATTATTTTAAATTAAATAATATTTGAGTGATAATTTAATTAGCAAGGATAATATTTATTATATTTGCTTAGAATATTCTTTTTTATTGTGGATACATAAATTTCAACCTACAGTACTCCAGTTGCCATAACAACTTGATACATTTGTCCTCTTGTGTCATTTTTTTTTGCATCGGGATTTTAAGAAAAACAAAAACCAAAAAAAAAATCTTTGGTTGCTATGATTACGCACTATGTTTTAAACAGTTTATTCTGTTCACACTTTGTTCTTCAGGAAACTGGTCATTAGCTCTTTTTCCCCAAAGAGCCTCACAGCTCAGTGTAGGCATCTCAGTAAAAACTAGAGCTCATGTATGTGGGTGTCTGTCCCAAATAGGGGGCACTGTGTAGCTACTTACATTGTGGCTCTTGTTCCTGGTTTCTCCCCCACCCAGAAACATTAATGGGGGAGAAATGGAGCCAGGATTCCAACCACTCCCCAGCCACCAGCACAGAAGGTATAATAATGACCCCACAATGATTGTGCTTCCTCCTGAACTTTTACCAAGGTTATGGGTATTCCCACACAGGAATGGTGTAGTAGGATAATCTACAGCTAAATCCTACTTCATTCTTATTAATGGCTTAACTCCTGTTGACTTTAGAAGGAACAGGATTGGCCTATAGATTTTTGAACTTGACAAAAGCAAAGTGCATTGTGATACAGTGCTATTTATATCACATTTTAGCTGGTTTAATTTAACAACAATTATGACACTAAAAGAGCATATTAATTAACAAGGAGTGTACTTTATTTAATGGCGCCTCAATTTCATTGCAGCCACTTTATGCCACACTTCCAGTACAAAGTGACCCTATAACCAGGAGTGACAGAGTGGACCAGGCCCTGAAATCCCCTGCTGGAGGCTTGTGGCCTTGCCACACCCTCCCCAGAAAAGGATAATTGAGAAGTCTTCCAAGGAGGCTAGAGTGGCTGCAGAGAAAGCAGCTAATCAAGGGCCAGGAAGGTCTATAAGAGGAACTGGGGAGGAGAGCAGCAGTCATTGTCTCTGGAGCCCTGAAGGTGTGCAAACTGGGGACTGGCTGGCTGAGAGAGCAACAGTACCATAGGCAGCTCCATGTGAAGAGATATTGGAGATGAACTATGTTGAGACTCTGAGGTAAAGCCCTGAGGCAAGGGTGAGGATGCTATCTCCAGGACTGCTCTGGAGGCACCACTCTCATCCGAGGTGGGGAAACAGACAAAGGGACAATACAAAGGACACCGAGATAGGCCCCTGTTAAAAGGTGTACCCCAGAAGGGGTTTGATTCACACAGGGTGTGACTTGGCCAGAGGGCTGAATTGCTGAAAGGCCTTTAAAAAGAGAGAGTGCAGGCCCATGCACTTGGCCGGGGGGGAAAAAGGGGGGAGTGTTTGAGAGGTGAGTGCTGCCCTGTTACACCAGGGTAACAGGACATGGGAGAATCTAGTGAGAGCCTTTGGTGACACAGAGCTAGTGTAGTGGTTCGCTATGCCAACTCCTATGGCCAGCACAGAGTAATAGGGGCAGGTCCTCAGCTGGTATCTGTAACTAGTTGGGCACGACCCCCTTTCTTCACTGGCATCTAGCTGGCTGAACATACCCCTCTGCTTTTCCCCTTTTCCTTGACCCTGGCTTTCTTGGATACACTTTATTATGCCTTTTGTATGTTAACCGATGCTATTTACATTAGATCTTCTTAAGTATGTCAAACAATACAATTTATGGCAGGTTTCTTGTTACTCAAGGCCATGAGGTTGGACTTTATCTAGAAACTATATTGCTTAATGCATGCTTATGAATATGTATGTAACCTGTGAAATGAGTGTGAAGTGTGAAGGAGAAACATCCAATCTAAGGCAATTTAGGATCTGTAACCTTTAAAGCCAAATAAAGACCCTGCAAGCAGATAATTTAACTGACAAGCAGCCAGAAAATCTCTCTCTCTCTTGGACAAGATGTAACAACACAGCAGAAACCTGGCACTGGCCCAGAGAAAGTAAAGCCTCCTGCAGAGCCAAAGGGATCTCCCAAGGAACCTCCTGGCTGACTCTCCAGGAATCTGGCACCTGGCGAGCACTCCAGCCACCAGTGAAATCAAAAGTAATCTACGCTGCACTTGCAGCCTGCCTCCAAACTGCCAGCATGAATGTGATGTTTATGTGTGAGTATTGCTTACCCTTAAGAAGCCGTACCAATAAATAATCCAAAAGCAATACTGCACCAGGTTTGTTCCTCAGCAGGTCTGAGGAAGTGCAACAGTATCAATTATCATAGTTCCAGTGAAGTCACTGGAACTATGGTAATTTAGGGTCTATAACTGGGTTAAAGAAGAACTAGATAGCCACTGGTGGACTTGTCTTCCTGGAACATATTAACCAGGATGGACAGGGATGAAAAACAATTCTCTGAAGTGTCCCTAGCCTCTGTTTGCTGGAAGATTAGAATGGGGGATGAATCACTTGATGAAAACCAGTTCTGTTCACTCCCTCTGAAGCACCTGGCATTGGCCACTGTAAGAAGACAGGATACTGGGCTAGATGAACCATTGGTCTGACTCAGTATATCCATCCATATGTTCTTACACTGTACAGATCAAGGATTTGCTCTCTATCTTTCAACAGCAGCAAGCATGGGAGTGTGAAGGCAGCTTAAAACCATATCTGCTTCTCCAAGGGTTGTGAGCTCCTTGGCCACAAAGATCTGGGCCTATATTTCTTGCATTTGGCTAGAGACTATAAAAGTGCACACCAAGAGTGTGTGCATTCACACTAAGGATGTTAAGGACTAGTCTACTTGTCAACTATCCAATAAGCAAATGCTTATCAGATAGTCGAGTTGACTAATCAATTCCCCCCCTTGCTGCCTCTATCAGATAGAGGCAGCAAAGCAGGCAGGCAGGGGAAGAGAGGGTACTTCAAAGTGGCAGCGCCGTGGAGGCGTTTCAAAGCCTGGGATCAGCACCGCACAAAGCCTGGGATCAGCTGTGCAGCACTGCCCCTTTGAAATGCCGCCGCAGTGTTTTAAAGCAGCAGTGCTGCGTGGAGCCCGAGGTCAGCTGGGGATTCCCTAGCTGACCCCATGCTCCCTGCGGCATTTCCACATAACCTGGAGTCAGCTGGGGAATCCCCAGCTGATCCCGGGCTCCGTGTGGCGCTGCTGCTTTGAAATGCCAAGCAGAGCCCGGCATCAGCTGGGGAGTCCCCAGCTGATCCCAAGCTCCAGCACAGCATTCAAAGCTGGGGACTCTTGTACATTTCAAAGCTGGCACACCGCGTGCAGCCCGGGGCCAGTGGGAAGTCCCACTGACTCAGGGCTCCATGTGGGTGCTTCCGGTTTGAAATGCACAAGAGCCCCCGGGGTAAGCACCCTCGTGGTGCCCTCATGGTGCCTGGTCCCGGACTGCATGTGGAGTTCCACATTCCCCATTTGAAATGTGCAAGAGCCCCTGCTGGGCTATATAATAACTAAAATACAAAAAGATCACAAGGGATAAATCACATGTATCTGTGTAAGTGTTAGCTTAAACTCTGCTCTCTGTGTGTGAATTAAGGAGGAATGCGGAAATGCCTATTGACTAGTGAGAAATTGCCCCAGCCCCAACAGTTAAGAGTTCCCGTCCTGCTCCAAGCCATGGACACCGCTTCCCCTTCTCACTCTGCTGACGCAGGGTGGGGGAGCAACGCCGATGACATGATGACATCCCACTGTCGTCCCGCAGGAACATTTTTATATATAGTATCATGAGCTTTCATGGGCAAAACCCACTTCCTCAGATGAGCTTGAGTGGAGAAAAAAAGGGGAGAAGGGACCCTCAGAATATATAACAGAAAAAGAAGGGAGACTGGAAAGAAAAAAATACCTGTCAATTGTAGTGCCCATGCTAATGAGACTAATTGAGGCTACGTCTACGCTGCAGGCTTCTTGCGCAAGAAGCTTTTTGCGGAAGAGATCTTCCGCAAAAACTTCTTGCACAAGAGCATGTCCACACTGCAAAAGCGCATCGGAAAAGCGATGCACTTTTGCGCAAGAGAGTGTCCAGACTGCATGGCTGCTCTCTCACAAGAAAGCTCTGATTGCGATTAACAGAATGGCCACCAGGGCACCTGTGCTTCTTTTGATAGGCTGTTTTTGCACAAAAAACCCTGTTTCCCATCCACACACACCTTTTTGTGCAAGAGCACTTGCGCAAAAAGGCTTATTCCTCATAGAAAGAGGAACACCTACACAGCAAAAACCCCTCTGTTCTGTTGATTCACTGTAAATTTTCTTGCACAAAAACATGCTTGAGGTGTGGATGCTCTGTGAGTTTTTGCGCAAAAAGAGGAAGTTACTCACCCTGTGAGGTAATGATTGTTCTTCGAGATGTGCCCCATGGGTGCTCCACTCTAGGTGTCGGGTCCCGTCCCGGCGCCGCAGCTCAGAGATTTCTCATAGCTGTGCTCCGCCAGCTTGCGCATGCGTGCTTCCCCAGCGAGGCGTTCGCACCTTTGATGAGCCGCGCGCGAGCCGGCAACTGTCAGTTCCTCTCACCCACTCATCTGAAAGAAACAAATAAACAATTCCGGAGCAGGGAGGAAGGGCAGGTCGTGGAGCACCCACAGGGCACATCTCGAAGAACAATCATTACCTCACAGGGTGAGTAACTTCCTCTTCTTCTTCGAGTGGCCCCGTGGGTGCTCCACTCTAGGTGACTCCGGAGCAGTACCTAGGACAGAGTTAGAGCGCTCCAGAATCAAGACTACCAGCACGATTAAGTACTGCTGTAGCCACAGAAGAGTCTGAAGCAAACTGATTGATTATAGCATAATGCTTCATAAAAGTCACATTCGAAGACCATGTTGCTGCTCTGCAAATGTCACGAAAAGACACTCCGCTCAGAAAAGCTGTGGTCGTAGCAACTGCTCAAGTCAAATGAGCCCTTGGAAGAGAAGGGAGAGGCTTCCCTCGTAGCGAGTGACACATGGATATACATGAAACTATCAGCCTGGAGATGCGCTGAAAAGTTAGAGGTTGTCCCTTTGAACGGTGTGCTAATGATACTATTAAGCGGTCTGTCTTTCTAAAAACCCGCGTTCTATCAATGTAAAACGCTAAGGATCTCCTCACGTCCAACGTGTGAAGCAGCGCTGCTTGCGTTGAGGTATGGGGTTTAGGCGAGAAACATGGTAAAACCACCGGCTCATTTATATGGAATTCAGAAGAAACCTTCGGAATAAATGCCAGATGGGTCCTCAACATCACCGAATCCTTGGAAAAAATTGTATATGGAGGTGAGGCCATAAAAGCTGCTATCTCACTCACTCTGCGAGCAGATGTGAGGGCTAGGAGGAAGAGAAGCTTGACAGTAAGTAAGTGCAACAGTACTGTAGCCAAGGGCTCAAATGGAGGACGAGTCAAAGTTTGTACGACTAGATCCAAGTCCCATGGAGGTGGAGGAGGTCTCCCCAGAGGATGAAGGTTGGAGAGCCCCTTCAAAAATCTTTTCGTAATGGGGTACGCACACAAGGAGACATCCCCATCCCTACGATGGAATGCATTAATTGCTGCCAAATGTACTCGCAGAGATGCGACTGCCAGGCCGTTGTCATGCAGTTGCAAGAGGTATTGTAATATACAGGGTAGAGTTGCGGAACGAGGATCTACAGCATTATCTGCGCACCATGCTTGTACCTGGACCACTTAGCTGTATAAGCTGATCAGGTAGATTGTTTCCTACTATGCATTAAGACTTCCCTGACTCGCTGAGAACAGGACTGCTCGGAGTCGGTAAACCAACAAGCATCCACGCCGTGAGGTGCAGAACTTCGGGTCTTGGGTGATTGAGAGATCCGTTGTCTTGGGTCAACAGAGTCGGAAGAGAAGGCAGAGGATACGGTGCTCTCACTGAAAACCAAGGCTGACGAGCCCACGCCGGAGCTAGAAGGATTACCCAGGCTCTGTCTGTGTTGAACTTCTCGAGAACCTTGGAAATCAAGACTACTGGGGGAAAGGCATATAGGAATGACCTTCCCCAATGGAGAAGGAAGGCGTCCCCCAGAGAGTGACATCCTATTCCGGCTCTTGAACAATAGGCGGGACATTTCGTATTGTGTTCCGTCACAAATAAATCTATCGCTGGAAACCCCCATTGGGCAAAAATACGAGTCAGTACGTCCGTGCAAATCTCCCACTCGTGGTCGTGAGGAAAACGCCTGCTGAGAGAGTCCGCTATTAAGTTGTCGACACCTGGAAGATATGAAGCTGTTAGAATGGTGTTGTTGCTGATACACCAATTCCATAATCGAATGCTCTCCGCACAAAGAAAACGAGACCGGGCACCTCCTTGTCTGTTGATATAAAACATGGTCGCCACATTGTCCGTCAAAATCCTGGTAGTTGTATTCCAAATCTGCAACCGAAAATGCTTGCAAGCATGGCGTACCGCTCTCAACTCGAGAACATTGATATGCAATAGCATTTCCTGTGTCAACCATCGTCCCTGGACTGTGCGATTGTCCATGTGAGCTCCCCAGCCCGTTAGGGAAGCATCTGTTGTTATCTGTTTTGTAGGTTGTGGGCGATGAAACGTGATGCCCACAAAAAGATTGGCCGGGTTGACCCACCACTGTAGGGGCTCCCGGACATACTGCGGCACCACTATTGGCCTGTGAACACTGTGCTTCGCTGGAACGTAAACGGTGGCCAGCCAGTGCTGGAGGCAACGAAAACGTAACCTTGCATTGCGTACTACGACAGTGGCAGCAGCCATATGCCCCATCAACTGTAGACAGATGCACGTGGGAATTGTCGGAGTGTGTACTACAGTGTGCACCAGATCTTTGATCGCCGTAAAATGTTCCGTTGGTAAGTATGCTCGTGCCATGGTGGAATCGAGTCGTGCGTCTATAAAGACGAGGTTCTGGGATGGAACTAGTGATGATTTCTTCACGTTTATGAGAAGTCCCAGAGCAGCAAATGTGCTGGACACTGTTGGAACCATATGACATGTTTCCGAAAACGTCGTGCCTCTGATGAGGCAATCGTCCAAATAGGGGAAGATTGTCACTCCCAATCTGCGCAGATGGGCCGCAACCACTGCCAACGTTTTGGTGAAAACCCTGGGAGCACATGCCAGACCGAAGGGCAGAACTTTGTATTGATAGTGTTCGTTCCCCAGCTGAAAACGGAGGAAACATCTGTGAGCCACGTGGATAGCTACGTGGAAATAAGCGTCTTGTAAGTCGAGGACTGCAAGCCAATCCCCTTTGTTCAACGACGGAAGGATAGTTGTTACAGTTACTATCTTGAAATGAAACTTCCGAAGGTGTCAATTTAGCTTTCGAAGGTCTAGAATGGGTCTTCAGCCTCCCGACTTTTTTGGTGTGAGAAAATATCAGGAATAAAAGCCTTTTCCCCAGAACTGCTTGGGAACTCTCTCTATTGGCCCAATGTCGAGCAAACGTTGAACTTCCTCTTGTAGCAGTTGCTCGTGAGAAGGGTCCCTGAAAAGGGACGGGGTAGGGGGAATAGAGAGAAAGGGAATGGAAAGGCCAGAGTGCACTACTTCTAGTACCCATCTGTCCGTGGTGATGTCGGACCAACGATGGTAAAATGACCGTAGGCGATGATGAAAAAGATGGATAGTCTCATCTTCCGTGTTGATTGTGGGTAGCTGGCTTGCATCCTCGACAGACAAGTCAAACTTGCTGCTTAGTTGACGATTGATTGGTCGAACGGCCCTGTTGGGGTCGTTTGCGCTGTGGACGTTGTCTAGGGTGTTGATTGTCGAAGGGACGTGATTGTTGTCTGGAGAAATTAAAATCATATCTTCGTTGATAAGGAAAATAACGTCTGCGTTTAAAGGAGGGAGTGTACATCCCAAGTGTACGTAGAGTGGTGCGTGAATCTTTTCCCGAGTGGAGGACTTCGTCGGTGTTTGCCGCAAAAAGCTTAAGCTTGTCAAATGGTAGGTCCTCAACCTTGCTTTGCATCTCCTTTGGGGCTCCTGCAGATGACAGCCATGATGATCTCCTCATGGCAATACCTGTGGCAGTAGCTCTAGCCGCTGTGTCAGCCACGTCCATGGCTATCTGCAGTGCTGTACTACATGATGCATACCCTTCTTGGACTATTGCCTTCAAGAGTGGCTTCTTGTTGTCCGGGAGATGATGAAGTAACTCCGCTAATTTGGAATAACTATCAAAATTATGGTTTGATAGATGGGCCGAATAATTTGCGATGCGCAGTAGAAGTGTGGCTGCGGACTAGACCTTCCTACCAAAAATGTCCAATTTTTTATTGTCCTTGTCTGGAAGCATATTTTTGTACTGTGGCGCTTTAGCCCTACGTTGTGCTGCATCCACTACTAACGAGTTAGGCTGAGGATGATTGAACAAGAAGTCCAATACTTTCGCCAGTACAAAATATTTTCTGTCGGCCTTTTTACTCATAGGTGTAACCGATGTTGGGGTCTGCCATATCTCATCCGCCACTTCCATAATCACATCATCAATAGGTAAGGCGATCTTTGCATGTTGTTGTGGACGGAGGTTTTTCAAGAGACGGTGCTTTTTAACCGGAATGTCCGTTAGCTGTATTTCCTGTGTGCCCGCCACACGTTTAAAGAGGTCTTGGAATTGTCTCAGATCATCCGGTAGAGAGACATCAGCTGGAAATATCGCCTCATCCGGAGATGACGAGGAGCAGTCTGCTGGAGAAGTTTCCGGTTTGGGGTCTTCAACATCAGACAACTGTCCCTCTTCCAGCTCGGACTGGTCTAGTTGGATCGTTGGACTCTTAGATGGAGAAGGCGAGTCTAGGTGCTGTGATTGATGAGGTAAGTATTTTGCACTTAATGATTGACAAATGCAGGAGGATCCCCTACGGGAGGACGATGTACGATCACACCGGGGACGATCATCATATGGTCTATGGTAGCTGTCATAATAGCGCTCAGAACGCAACAGGGAGGAGTGGTGTGACGAGCGTGCACTACCATGCTGGATATAATAGACGCGGCATGGGGAGCATCTACCAGGCTCGTATCTTGAGGATCGACCAGGTGAGCGGGACCGTGAACAGGACCGACGTGTTTCTAGATACACTGTGTCCCTATAATTACGCCGTCCATACATGACCCATGTAGGAGAAACACTAAAGTCACGATAGCGAGCGTACCTTTGCAGTGAAAAATCTGGAAACAGGGATCTGTCTCTATAATGAGTCTTTGATAATGCCTTCCTATGTAGGGAGGTGTCTTCCGCCCTAACAGCCACAAGAGAGCCAGGCACCGAATAGCAGTGGAGCAGTGCCAGGGAAAGCAGCTGTTGCTGCGTTGATGCTGGTGCTGGCAGAGTGCCCAGTGCCGGAGTCAACAGCGGTGCTGGGGCTGAGGCATCAAGACCTTCTGCCTCGGAGCCCGGTGCCAGAGGAGACGGTGCCGTGGAGGACAGTGCCGCCATAAGCGGGGCCGGTGAGGCAGGCGCTGTTATAGCTGGTACCACTGAAGCTGGTGGCTGGTCTATTGCGGCACCGGCATCAATTTCACAGAGCGCACAGCTGAGGCCGGTGCAGACTTGCCGGCTAGCTGCGGCACCGCTCCCGATGCCGGCGCTGAAGCCGCTCTCGGTCTCGGCAGTGGGGGCTCTCTGATGGCCACCCCAGCAGATTGTCCAGACCCCTCGGGGGTCATTTTGGACGCCCCGAAGCTGTTGCAGCTGCTGAAGGGAGGGATCGCACTGGGGACGGCTTCAATCGCTTCGAGCCGGCTGGTCCCGGGGAAGCTGCCCTGCGTTTTTGTTCGGGGGCTTTTGTGCCTGAGGGAGGGATCGGGTCAGACTGTAACGTTTTCCCGAACATCAGCATTCTTATCTTCATCTCCCACTCCCTCCGGGCTCTCGATGTTAAGTTTCTACAGTGAGAGCATTTCTCGGGGACATGAGCTTCCCCCAGGCACCTAATGCAGGTGTCATGGCCGTCAGCCGTTGGCATGGGCTCACAGCATGCCAAACACTTTTTAAAACCAGTCAATCCAGGCATTTTCAAAATGAGTACAGAATAAATGCCTGTATAAGCCCCGTGTGAAGCCTTGTCAATTTCACTTTTAGTGCTTTGCGCAGCACTTTAAGAGAAGCGACTTGAGGAAAAACTACTTTTTTTTTTTTAACTTTCTTATGAACAGGAGAACAAACTAGCAGGAACACGACTAATACTAACAAATTTAACTATTTACAGATGCAAAAACTGACTGAAAACATTCTGAAGAGAAATACTCAGGGAGCTCTGAACCGCAACCTGAGGCGGTTGAGAGGAACTGACGGTTGTCGGTCTCGTGCGCAGCTGATCAAAGGCGCGAACGCCTCGCTGGGGAAGCACGCATGCGCAAGCCAGCGGAGCACGGCTATGAGAAATCTCTGAGCCGCGGCGCCGGGACGGGACCCGACACCTAGAGTGGAGCACCCACGGGGCCACTCGAAGAAGAACAATTGTTTTTGCGCAAAAACTCTGCAGTGCAGATATAGCCTGCGTGGGCTGAAAGTGTCCCATACTTAGCTTGTAATGTCAATGGGGTGTTGAATATAAGAAAAGCTGGTTTTATAATTCAACACCCCATTGACATCAAAATCACTTTAGTTCACTCCAGTGGTGGAAATTCAAGGTTTTAAGGCATGCACCGCTCATCTGCCACCTGAACCTTACATTGAACTAAGTGGTGCATATGCCTGTATTGATCCAGAGGTGAATTTCACCATAGCCAGCTATACAGGGCAGCAGTGAGGCAAACTATAAGCAAAGTGCTGTTAAATGCACAAAGTATACAAATTGAAAAAACAGAGAATACTAGGGGGCTGCACCCCTTGCTCGCTATGCTCGCAAACCTCTCTCTCTCTGGGGGTAGGTTTCTGGCTACGGAGGAGGGTGCAAGAGCAGAGGAGGGTGCAGGAGCAGACTGGGGATAAGTGTCTGCTGGGGGGCAGGAGCAGGCTGGGGGTGCAGGTATTAGCAGAAGGGGTGATAGGGCTGGGGGGAATCAGGCTCAGATGTTGGAGGGGATGCGGGGCGGCCCAGGGGGGTGGTTGGTCTTGGATGGTGGAGAGGACCCGATGCAGCCTGGGGGGTTGGGCTCGGAACTAGTGTGCCATGGGGGGGGGGGGGGGGGCTCGGATGGACCCGGCCCCAGCAGCTCCTCCCCAGTGGTGCAGCCCTTTGTGGCATGAAGCAGGAGCTGGAACTAGAGCAGCCCAGGGCTGGAGGGGATGGTGCCGAGGCTGGCCACAGCAAGCGGCTGAGGATGGAGACAGAGGTGAGCGGCAGCAGCACAAGGACGCAGATGACGTGATGATGTCTTATTGTCATTCTACAGGAAAAAAATTATATATTGTGATGGGGCCTCTGCCCCACACTGGAGCTTTAAGGGCAAACCCCGGCCGTTGGAGAGGGCTGAGAGAGCAAAGCCCTACAGCTGAGGTAGATCCTGCTATTAGGGCCTAGCTGGGACTGTATAAAAAAGGGCTCCTGAACGAAGAACACACACACTCTTGCTCTAGCTGGGAAGCAGGTGGGACCTGGCTGCTAGGAACTCTTTTACTTACAGCAGGGCTGGGGAAAGGTAGGCAGATCTGGAGAAGCTCTGGCCTGACCTCACTTCCAGGCTGCAGGGCCTGAAGCAAGGCCTGAGGTTACTAGGGCTGCAGGGAAACAGCCACGAAAGGAAAAGGCAGCAGGTCCGCTACCCCCTTGCCAATGATGAGTGCAGTTTGCTCCTAAGATAAGGGGCTAGATCAGTGTTTCTTAAACTGTGTGGCGTGGAGAACAGAATTAAAGGAGGCAAGTAACCCCCCCACCCTCCAATAACTTTTCACTTCCTTTTTTTTTTGCTCAACAAAAAATCCTTGGTGTCCCTCATAAAAAAAAAAAAAATTATTGTTTTGTGTTCCTCTGTCTTAAAAAATTTAAGAAACACTGGGCTAGATGAAGATTGGCAGTGGGTCACTGAGGCAAGGTGGATAGTAAGGAATTGGGGGTTCCCTGGGAAAGGAGGACCCCAGAGTGCAGAGATACAGGACTGCTGATAACCCCTCTTCCCCCCCCAGAAGGGGGACGAGAGACAACTGTAGTGGGCACTGTTGGAGGGCAGTGTCCCGAAGAGAATGGCATGGTCTGGAAGTGACACAGGTCCAGAACTGGAGCGTGGAGTGAGGACATGAGGAGACACCAGCCAGAGGGAGGCACCCTGCTGGCAAGAGCTATTTCCCAGTGTTACCACCAGGAGGTGCTGTGGCAGTGAGTCACCCCCATGACCTATATATAGTGAGATATATAGCTAATGTCTTACTGTATAATAGGTGCAAAATGAGGATAGAGAAATATGATTTTCAGGTTGACAATTTTCATTCGGTTTATTTTTCTTGGTTATTACCTTTATGTTTTGGGGTACTATTTGCTATGTCCTTTGTGTAATTGTCCTAATTTGTAAAGAAGCCAAACAAAGAAGGGAAGATATTATCTTCCCATCTATACGTTTGTCTGTCTTCTTGAGCAGAGACATAGACACCTATTTGAGGAGTCACTCTCTCCATGATCTCTATATGTTTCAGAAGCCTAGGGATGATTTCTTTTTTATTCCTGGGAACTATATAGGAAGCATTTCAATAGAGAAACTTTAGTAGGTAAAAGTAATATATAGGGTCTCCTCAAACCTCTCTGTGAAGCACTGTGTAATTTTGAATTTGGAGGACAGCAAATTCTCTTGCCTAACAACTCAGACTGCTAAATGATTAGAGCCAAAAGATGCACAAGTGAGACAAATTGCTCTGAAATATTTTTAAAATAAAACCAGAAGACCAGCCCCAACACTGAATGTTTTTTTTTACAAAATGGTTAGAGCATTAGGTAGCCGAGAAGTAATTTTAATAAGAGACAGAGTATGATTGTTTTTTGGAAGTGGTTAAAATATAAATTCCCAGAACATTGTTAGAACCTATGAATAAATCACATGTATTTTGCAGAAAACACCAACTTATGCTAGAAGCCTCTTGGGATATTCACATATTTTAAGTATATTATTTTTTCCATCAGGTTATTCTGCTATGCCAACAGTCATTGTTTAAATGGATTATTCTGGAAAAAGAAATGCAATTCAATATGTTAAAGTAATTAGATCATTTTTAAATGATGCTTCCATAATGGTATCTCCCATATTATTTCTGCTTCTACCACCTAATTTTATTTGACCTTGATGTATGTCCTATATCTGGAAGAAAACTCACTCAATGGTCTAACTACAGAGCCTGGCACAATAGGGACCCACTGCTTAATTAAAAGTACGGCTAATTTTGTATGCTTGTTGTTAATATGCAAACATTTTTCATTGGGGAAAACTTTCTGGTACTAGGCAGCTGATTGGGTCTGCTCATAATCCCTTGCAGATATAATAGCAAATCCAAAGACTGCCTAGAGGTTGTTTTATATAGGCATATTATATAAATGTGAAACAAATAAACATGCTCTGGTACATGTGATGTGGGCTAGAGATGTTGCTCATTTCTTTATTACAGAACTGGATTCTGCTCTCTGTTATACCTATGTGAATCTGGAATAACTCTGGGGAAGTCAATGAAATTTCACCAATTGCAAAGGATCAGGAGTATACATAAATTAACATATGCACAAATTGATTAGAGATAGACTTAAGAGCTGAAAAATGTAAGTGATTTGCCCAAGCTCTCTCAGAATGCATATCTGAGGTAGAAATAAAACTTAGGGCTCCTGACACTCAACATTAGGCCTCCATGAAAAGATCATTTTTCCCCAAGGAAACTGGAGTTAGGAAGGCCAGAACTATGTGTGTTGCAACAATCCAGTCTTCATTATGGCATAGTACTTGTGTATATATAAAATCTATGAAATTTACCTGGCTTTGATCAGGTCCTTAATTTATGTTTTTTTTCTTCATATTTGAATCATTGCTCTGGGGTGGGGCTAGGGATGAGGGGTTCATTATGCAGGCTGCCGTGGGGGGAAAGGGTTACCCAAGTCTTCTCACTGCAGCAGCTTGGGGTCAGGTGAGAACTGCCTCTCAATGGTCGCTGCAGCTGCAGTGGGCCCAGATCGGGAAGGAGTGCATGTCTCCTGACTGGTGAACAGAGACACACAAACACACACTCTGAAAATTATAGTAGATAGCTGTCCCTTTCTCCATTCCTGCCAGCCCAGCAGGGTTATAGTTATACTGGTCCCCATCTCTGGACCCTTGCTGCCCCCTGTGGTGATTCTGCAGTAGACCTCCCTCCTGCCAGACTCTTCCCTTTTCATTTTATGAGAAACAATCAAATTCTATGCACATCCTATTTTCTTGGCACAACCCCTGACCTTGCTTTAAGTTATGATAAAAGGAAGCTGCATACCAGATTTGGTGGTCTTGGCTCATAACTGTTTAAGAGTTCTTAAACAAACAGACTCACAGACGAACACACATTTCTAAAATTTTCACTTTAAAACTGAATCACTCACCAATTACATTAAAACATTCAAAACAATACTAAAATGACACTGTGACAAAAGTTCTGACACCCAGTATTGGCGAGCCATAGAAAAAATACCAAATCAGAGACTCTACTGTATGGTTAAGATATTTGTTTCCAATTAATCATACATCAGGATTTAATTAAAAAATAAACTTGCCAATACCAATTTCAGAACATCAGCCAACAATGTCAGAAAACAGATGCAGGCATATAACATAATCTCTCTGAATAAAGCACATCTGCATAAAATACACTAAAATAACTTTGTGAAGTCAGGATTCAGAATGATCTCACACAAATGATGAGAGCTACAAATACATGGGCTTAAAAGAGTTACAATTGTTACAGACAGAACTAAAATGCAGCATATTCTATATAGCACTCTCCCCATTGTTTCTTTTCTGCAGGGGATCCTTGTGTTAAATTACATTACAAATCCGCTGGTACTGACACAAATCTATACTCAGCTATGAGCTGTGTTTGATCAGACAAATATACACTGAATGAGCTAAATTTAGTAAGGAAAGACAGGCAAAACTAGATGTTTTGAATCATCTAATGAAATATTATTTATCTAATCTAATGTCTCTTATGGGTTAAGCATAATTGCTGAAACAGAACAATATTTAGTTCCCAGTAGCTTCAGCCAAAAGAATGAAAGTTTTCTCGAGAGTTAACAAAAATGAAGTAAGAAAACTGAAATTTTATAAATGTATATAGATGGTTCTGTGTTTTTCAGACAAGTTACTGATACAAAATAAATTAATGGCTTGATAACTGTTCTAGGCAGAAGAATTCTTAACTAAGGGTTTTAGTACTGTAAACTTAACATGTAAGCACTTCAACTAAGGACAAAGAAGTAAGTATAATGCTTGTAATTGCTGGGTGCAATGATGGTAAGCATTCCTGAAAAGTGGGAACAAGAGCATGCATTTCATATACTGTAATTGGATTCCTTTGCAAAATGATCTTCTAAACGTCAGAAGTGCATGCAGCAAGAGTAATTAAATGAACTTTAAGAGCAAGAATCTACAGGGACAACTTCAAAGCAGATGTCAGTACAATGCTGAGCTGAATGTGGATTTTGTATGTGTGAATCGATTTTATGATCAACTTTCCACATGTATTGTGAATGGTTCAAATTCAATATGCTGCAAGAATCTGCTCTTTGATGTGCCCTGAGCACTAATAGTCTCTTCATGCTGTGCTGCTGGGACAATCAAACATATGGCTACCTGGCTCATATGGAAGATTGATAGCAGTGAGTTCCTTTCTTTCACATCAAGTTTCTCTCTGCCTAAAGGCTGAAACACTGAGGCTATGTCTACACTGCACACTGATTTTGAAATAAACTATTTCAGAAAAAAACCCTCTGAAATAGCTTATTTTGAAATAGCTCACCCACACTACAAATGCCAATTGAAATAGCTCAGTGCTATTTCAAAATAGAGCAGCCACACTGAGTGGAGCCTGACTCACATTTAAAGCTCCCTAGAGGCACTTTGGGCAGGGCGTCAGGACAGAAGACTTGTGCTAAGGCTTGTGCTTAAAGGGACCCCCCATACAGTCATGTGTCAGACTCTTCACCTTTGCCTACCTCCTTGAGGGACAGCAAACTTTTCTCGCTGTGTGCTCTGGTTGTCTTTGTGGATGCCACATCACTCCAGCCATGGAGCTTGATCTGCTGAAAAGCAGCACCAGCTCTTGGACCTGCTGCCGCACTTCCTGTTGCACTTACTGCAGGCTGCCCTTGTGGCTCTGCAGGAACAGGACTCCCTGGGGGGCACCTCCTCACCTCTCTCCATGTACTGCTCATGCAGCACAGCCCCTCCTACTCTCCCCTGCATACTGTGCATCGCTGCTTCTGGCGACGGGACACTGGCATCAACTGGTGGGACCAGATCGTCATGGAGCGGTGGGATGACCAGCAGTGGCTCCAGAGCTTACGCATGCAGAAGGACACTTTCATGAAAATTTGTGTGGTTGCCCCTACCCTCAGGTGATGGGTCACCCACATGAGACCCACCAGTCCCTCCAGTAGCAGGTCACCATCACTATTTGGAAGCTCGCCACACCAGACAGCTACTGCTCCGTCAGGAACTAGTTCAGCATGGAGAGATCAACCGTCAGGGTTGTGGTCATTCAGGTACTATGCTGTCTTGCTATTGTCCCAGGAGGGTGATGAACAGCTGGAATGGGGCTCCCTAGAGAAGCGGGGGGAGGTGGAAGCTCCCTCCCTGGAAGGTTTGTCAGTCCCACCTTCACAAAGCCCTGCCAGGAGATGGGACAAGCTGGGGTTGGGCCTGGTGTGTGGGAAGGCGGGGTTGGGCTCAGGGACCTCCCAAGGGCCCTAGCAACCCTATAATTCTCTGTTTGTATCCTTCTACAGGCAGTGAGGGCCTTCAACACCATCCTGCTGTGCAGGGTCATCATCCTGGCCAATGTGGACCCCATCCTCGCTGGCTTTGCTGCCATGGGCTTCCCCAACTATGGGGGAGGCGGAGCATTTACAGCACCCACATCCTCATCCAGGCCCCCAATCACCGGGTCTCGGACTACATCAACCAGAAGGGATATT
This sequence comes from Pelochelys cantorii, assembly GCA_032595735.1. Taxonomy (NCBI): domain Eukaryota; kingdom Metazoa; phylum Chordata; order Testudines; family Trionychidae; genus Pelochelys; species Pelochelys cantorii. The sequence goes on from CM064326.1 coordinate 24,603,311, forward strand.
TTCCATTGTCCTGCAGGCCCTCGTGGACCACCAGGGCCAGTTCACTGACATCAACGTGGTTGATCGGAGAAGGTGCATGAGGCCCGCATCTTCAGGAACTCCAGCCTCTTCCAGAAGATGCACACCAGCACTTTTTTCCACGACTACACCATCCGGCTCAGACATAAACATTGTATATTGTGGGGGATGCAACCTATACCTTGTTCCCCTGGCTAATGAAGCTCTAAACGGGACACCTGGACCCCACAATGGAACACGTCAATGCCAGGCTCACCAGGCCCGCATTGTTGTGGAGGGTGCCTTCAGCCATCCCAAAGGGAGGTTCCACTGTTTCTTCACCCGCCTAGACCTCAGCGAGTAGAATGTCCCCCAAGTGGTATCAGCCTACTGTGTCATGCACAAACTGTGTGAGAACAAGGAGGAGATGTTCCTGCCAGGGTGGAGAGCAGAGGCCGAGCGGTTGGCCAGGGCCTTTGAGCAGCAGTGCACTGCTGCCAGCTGGCAAGCCCATTAGGGGGCTGTGCGCATCCGGGAGGCCCTGAGGGAGAGTTTCAGACAAGGACACCTGTGAGACTCTCCTCTGGGCCTCCTCACAAGAGGACTCTGAAGTGACCCTTTGTGCCTTTCCTCCCATACCCCTTCCTTTCCTCACCCACCCTCACTCCCCTCCCACCTCCCCCCGTCTCACCTGCAGACACAATAAACCAGACTTTGTTTTGGAACAAGAAACTCTGTGTTTTTTTTTTAATTTGAGGTACATATAACTAAAGAGGGACTGGGGAAAGAACCTGGGAGGAGGGAGGTGGAAGGGGGAGGTGAGGCTCAGGGATGTGGCTTGGACTGGCACCTGCCTTGGGCGGGCCCACTGCCTTGTGTGCAAGGCCCTTGGGGGGAGCTAGGAGGAGAAGCTGGAGGAGTGGGAGCAGAAGTGGGGGAGTCTTGGGAAGGAGCTGGGGGGGAAGGCTGCTGGACTGCTCAATGGCGGTGACCATGCAGTTGGCAGTGGCATTATATGTTGCTCACATGCTCTGGGTGTCCTGGGACAGCTCCCACGAGGCGGTGTGGTGCAGCTCCTAGTCAGCATGGCTCTTCTCCAGGTCTACATCCAGCTTCTGCTCCTGCCGGTTCAGAGATCGCTGGAGGAAATGCAGGCAGGGTATGTGCTCCTGCTAGAGGTCCTCATAGGGTCGGTGGCACCTCTGGGTCCTGCAGAGTCGGGAGGCTGGCACAGGAGTTATGGCTTGCACCCCACTTGCAGCTGGTCCAGCTGTGAAGAACAAAGAGAAGGGCAGTCATCCCAGGAAACACTGTGCATGAAGCCTAACCCTTATCTTTGAGCCGACACCAAAAGGTCTCAGATCAGATGTAGGTGATATGCTTTGAGCAAGGCCACCTGAGGCTTGGACAGCAGGCCCTTTCCTGCAGGAACACAGATGTCCAAGGGGGAAGCCTCACTACCCCTTTGCCCCGGGGACAAGCAGGCATGGGACGGTGCTGGCCAGGCCGTGAGCCTGCAGGCAGGAAGGGGGCAACATGGCAGCCTCCATGCCATGCATACACTGGGACCAGCAGTGGCAGCATCCCACAGGGAGAGGACTTGTAACCCTGCACTCTGGAGGAGATGGGGATTGATGTGTGTGAGTGGCAGACGCTGCTTGCCAGGGAGGGTGCTGCTGGGATCCCCTCCACTTCCTTCCCCTTGTGGCAGGTTCCACCGGCATGGGACCGGTGTCCTCTGCCTCACTGTGCTTGCCCAGGAGTGCATGCTGCCTTGAGAGTGCGGGCATACCATGTGGGAAGGTGTCCCATCACAAGGTCAGGAGTAAGGAAGGCCTATACAGGAACTCTGAGAGGAGCACAAGGTTTCTGTGTGGCAGCCTCATTGCGGCTATCTGTTCCAGACTGGCACTCCATGTGCACAGGCTGCTGTGCGATCTCCAGGCTGAGAAGGCTGAGTGAGGAGCACGCAGTCCCTCACCGCCCACTGCCTACCCCAGTGTGTGTCTAGGGAAAATAATGCAACTCACCTAATGGGCCTTCCCTGACCTCGTCTGACCGCGGGACACATTGGGGGAGGGGAGCAGGCTGCAGGGACAGACTGAACTCATAGCTGGTGGTCATGGTGTTGGTGCTGGCCTCCTCATCTTCTTCCTCCTATACCACCACCTCCTCCACGTCTTCTTCCTCCACAGCCATGTCCTCCAGGAGACTGATGATGGGTGTCTCCCACCCAGAGTCCACAACAAGGAGGGGAGGGACTGACCCCCCTCCCAGGATGTGGTGGAGTTGGTCAAAATACTGGCAGGAGTGGCGCTCCCTGGCCTTGGTAGAAGCCTGCCTCAGCTCCTTAACCTTCAGCTACACCCACTCCTGGGTGCGGCTGTGGCCCTTCTGGGCCAGGCTGCCAGCCATCCGGCCGGATACGTCCACATTCCTGTGCCTGGTGCAGAGATCCTGGAGATTAGCCTCCTCTCTCTAGATCTCAATGAGATCCAGAATCTCCAAACCAGACCATGATGGTGCCCTCCTCTTTTGCCTCTGGGCAGGGGCTTCAGAGCTGGCCGCTGGGTCCCTTGCAGCCAGGGAGGGCTTGGCATGAGCACGAGTCACTTATGGTGGTGAGGAAGGCAGTGAAGGCTGATGGTGTGTGGCACAGGGCTAGGAGGGCTTTCTTTGTGCCACAAGCCCTTTCCCATGAGGCTGCACCTTTAAAGGCTTCAGGAGAAAGGGAGTATGGACAGCGTGGCTACCAGGGAACCTTTGAGAATCCCGAGAGGCCATTTATTCCAAAATAACCACAGTTGCCCCATCTACACACGTCCTATTTCAAAATAGTTATAGGTGTTATTCCTTGTAAAATGTAGGTTACAGAATTCAGAATAAGAAGCCCATTATTTTGAAATAATTTTTCAACTGTGTAGACACTGACTTTATTTCAAAATAACATGAGTAAATGAATAACGTTGCTGTGTAGATGTGCCCTTACTGCGTAAAGATAAGTAGCATGGGAGACCAAGGTAAAGAAAACAGAGGTTAAAACCAGGGTGAACTTTTGTCTTTTAATGAGGATTGTAGCTGAAGGCAAGCCTATTACTTCCATGGCTAAAGAGCAATTTAATTTTTTATTTTACCAGATGGAGACCTCTCTCTAGATACTTCTATGGTCCCATTAGCATAGTATCTGAATTGTTCAGTTTCTAATACCGTTATCTTCACAAAATCCCTGAGAGGTAGGGAAGTGTTGCTATTCCACTTTATAGAAGAAGTGCTGAGGCACATAGAGACTAAATGACTTGCCCAATGTGTGGTGGGTTTGATCACAGGGGTCCCCATAAGACTGTCATCCTGTGTACTAGTCATGTCACTGAGCCCACCTGCTTGCCCGCTGGGACACTCTGGTGCCAGATGCTCTGGTCTCCCCCAGTCAAGATACAGAGTCACGGTAATAGTCCCCCAGCAGAGCAACACACACGCTGAATAAGCTCAGCTGTGGGAGGGCTCAGCTATAAGGCAGCACCCAGGAACAGAGCCCCAAGGAGGACCAAAACCTCAAATAAATCCATCTTACTCTGTGATGTTAGTGGATTTTAATAGGAACACGCAGATCATTGTTGCACCTGCTGTGTGTTTGCCCCAAATTCTGTGCAAAGTGGGACAAATGATGTATCTATTGAAAGCTTACACTTAACTGATTCTGTTCATACTATTCATATGTATGTATGATTTCTGTATGTGAAGTTGAGTATTGGCTCAGTACTTATGTTTTAATGTTTGCTTCTGAGAGACAGTAACAGATGTTGCCCACTTATTGTGAGGGGTGACTATTCAGTCAGTGTGGCTGATGATTTGGGATCAGGAGAACCTATTTGGATTCGGTGAGATTGGTTTTCATAACCTCTCATCTGTATAAAGAGTGGTGCTCCTTGTGGCACAGGTAAAGCTGGAGTGTCCAAGAGGCCTGCTTGTCTGATTTCTTGCTGGCCAAAGTGGGAGCTGAAGCATTCTTGGTGACTAGTTTGGTGCCTCATACAGAAGGACCATCCAGTCTTGGGCTGTAAGTAGCCCTGTTTCTAAGCAATTCGCTCTGATTTGACTTTCTCAGAGGTGCCCTCGGAACACTTATATTACACTTTGTATAAAAGTTTTATACAGAGAAAGCTCATAAGTTCAGCACCCTTTATTAATGAAAGAGAGATATGCACAGGTGGTTGATTCCCCTCCTCCCATAATTATTTACATTGGGCATAATAATAAACTAAAGTTAAGTATAAAAAGTAGGATTTAAGTGACTATAAGTGAAAACAGACAGATCAAAATACTAAGTAAAAAAGAACAAAACACGCCAGCTAATCCTAATATACTGAGAAGTTGTTACAGAATATATTCCTCATCCTAGTTCTTATCTCAGATACAATTCTTCATTGGCAAGATTTGATCTTTTCCCTGGCCTGGGTCCATCAGCTTCTTCTGTATCCTCTTTAGGTAGGAAGGCTGTTTCAAAGGCCAGCTGATGACAAAAGCCCAATGGCTTCCCATTCCTTAAATAGACTTTGCCCCAGGGCAGGAACCCTTTCTTTAGCCTCTCCATTCCCATGGAAAAATAGCTGATTTAAAATGGATTCCTGTACCAAGTAGTGTAGTCACATGTCCTGGCATAATCAATCATAATCCAGACTTACAGGAAAAACAAAACCATTCACAGATTGTTACCTTGAGCACTGGACTATAAAGTTCCCAGAATATCAGTAATGGCCTTCATTAGCAGAGTCAGAATTATAAACAGATCCACACTTCATATTTCTAACTTCACATACAAGAATGACACATGCACAAAAATAGAATATGCACATTCAGCAGATTGTAACTTTAAAAAATATTGTTACATGATGCATTTTGCCTCAAGCATCTTAGTGTTATGCATATTCATAAGCCAATTTTCATTGGCTGTGACAGAAGGTCATAGAGGAAGACCATCGTGGTGGAAAGAATTAAACCCAGATTTCTCATGACCCAGGTTGACTCCACAACTACTGGCAATTCCTCTCTGTTCTCCAAAATATAAGTTACTATCTCCACTGCTACACTGTACCATGCTGCAGGATTGTTGTGGTTTTAGAGGCTAAAATATTTCACACTACTTACATTACATTTCCTTTTAGACAAGCCTAGGCAAAATATTTTCCTTCTCTGCAGACTGGATTTTTCATTGGAACCAAGGATTTGTGATAATGTGGTCAAATATCACACTAATACTGTATCATGGAATTGTGCGGTCACAGACGCATCCTACTATTTATTTTAGAAATGTCTGTCTGTCAATTATTACCCCATTAGGCCAGCAGGGGACAGAGGTAAAGAAAGGGACGGCTATCTACTACTGTATACATTTTATGTGTCTGTTTCTCTGTGTGTCTGTCCCCTCAGCTGGGGAACATGCATTCCTCTCCCAGCTGTGTCTGCTGCAGCTGCAGTGGCTATGGAGAGGCCATTCTCACCTGGCCCCAAGTTGCCGTGGTGAGAGAGGGTTAAGGCTGTCCTCTCTCCCTGGGGCAACCTGCATACTGAATCCCTCATCCCCAGCCCAACCCCAGAGCAACACTTTAACTGAAGAAAAACAAAACTTACTTGAGTTAAGGACTCAAGCACCACCGGGTAAAGAAGAAAGTGCAAAGAACTCAGAAGCCCATTTTACATACATGATAAATTAAGTACAGTGAATGACAAACACAGAATGCTTTCCTACACTGGGATCCACCATCTGGGAGTTCTCCATTCATTTTAGCAATGCTGTATTTCTACCACCATGGGGTGCTGTGTAAGTTTATAAGCAATAGCTCCTCGTATCAGTAATAATCACATGCATAGTGAATTCTACCGCTGTCACCTGGATCCAGAGGAAACTCATGACAAAACAAAACAATACACAAAATCCCCAGGTAGGAAGTGCCCAGTTTCTTGTTGTAATAGAAAGGCAGAAAAATCAGCTGTAGTGTGCATTCTGCACCTATTTTGTTCCAGCTTTATTCTGGTACTTTATTTCTTTCAATGAAGAATTTTTAAGAAAAGTTAAACACTTTTCAGATTAGCCCCTAAATAACTTTCCCACTTGGGAATGTCTTGTTATCAGTAATGGATGGTTTGCTACCAGGATAGTATGACATCTCAATAGACTGTTAAGCCCATTGCAGGTAAACCTCATTGCAGGAGGAATATCAGCTAATTCGATTTAGGGCTTTATTTCGGAATCCCGTTTCACTGCCGCATGTAGACGCAGGCAGTTACTTTGGGCTAGTCAATTTCTAAAATGGCGACCGGCCGGGAACATGCAAATCAAGCGCGGGATATTTAAATCCCGCGCTTCATTTGCAATTTCGGTTGCCCTCATTAGCCTCCCTAGATTGATCTAGGGGGCTAGTGTAGACATACCCTTGGATATTTGGTGTCCCTTAGTGCCACAGATCAGAACTTTGTCCTGTCTACTAGAGCCCTGTTGATCTGAACATGCCCACTGAATGTCCTAATACTTCCTAAGGGCATAAAGCAGGAGTGGGGAACCTCAGGCCCAGGGGACGAATGCGGCCCCGAACTTGCCTGGATCCGACCCCCAAGGCTCAGCATTGGGGAGTCCATACTGGTGCTAGCCTGGGCTGCTCTAGGCTCTGGTGTGAGAGGAAAATGTGAGAAAGAGAAGTTACTCACCTCGGTGCAGTAACTATCATTCTTCGAGATGGTGTCCCCACGGGTGCTCCACTGTGGATGCTGGGCTTGCCCTGGCGCTGCAGATGGAGGCTTGTTAAAAGCAGTATCCAGCCGGATCACGCATACACCGTGGGGCTCGTGGTGTTCGCGCTCTTTTCTTGGTGCGCAGTCGGGCTCCCGCCAGTTCCTCGAGATAGCCTCGGAGTCTGTAAGACACAAAAGAAGAGTGGACTCCGAAGCGGGGAGGAGGGCGGGTAGTGGAGCACCCGCGGGGACACCATCTCGAAGAACGACAGTTACTGCACCGAGGTGAGTAACTTCGCTTTCTTCTTTGAGGATGTCCCCGCGGGTGCTCCACTATGGGTGACTGCGTAGCAGTGGTCGCCAGAATGGAAGGAGGGCAGGAGGAGTCCCTATTTATCCGCTGGGGAGAGCACCGCAGTCGCCACTGACCCGTCGGAACGAATGCCCAAAGATAAAGAGTAATGTTTGGCAAAAGTTTCATGTGATGACCAAGTGGCCAACCTACAAATGTCCTTGAGGGAGACCCCTTTAAGAAAGGCCGTCGAGGCCGCCATGGCCCTAGTGGAGTGGGCTCGTGGTCGGGTGGGTAGAGGTAAGCATTTCACTGCGTAAGATTGCGTTATGCATGAGGTTATGAGATTTGAAATCCTCTGAGAAGATAACGGTTGTCCTTTCGACCTATGTGCCAGGGAGATGAATAAGTGGTCCGTATGTCTAAAGGGTCTGGTGTGGTCTATATAGAAGGCTAAGGCCCTTCACCCATCCAGGGAGTGTAGGGCCGCTTCCCGTGGTGAGGAGTGGGGCTTCGGGAAGAAAACTGGTAGGGTTACTGGTTCGTTGACATGAAAACGAGACACAATTTTTGGGATGAATCTGGAATGCAGTCTCGGTACTACCCCATCTTTTCAAAATATCGTATATGGTGGCGTGGCCATCATGGCTGAAAGCTCACCCACACTGCGTGCCGATGTTATAGCAAGTAAGAAGATCGTTTTCATAGGAGGTGTAAGGGTACAGTCACCAAAGGCTCGAATGGTGGCCTCATTACAGCCTCGAGGACTATATCCAGGTTCCACATCGGCAGGACTGGGTCCCCTGGTGGGCTCATGTTGGCAAGACCCTTGAGCAGTCTCTTCGTGGTGGGGTGGGCAAAGATGGAAATGCCGTCCACCGGTGGTGTAAAGGCTGAGATCGCCGCCAAGTGTACCCTGATGGAAGCTAATGCAAGTCCTGTCTCTTTTAGGTGCATTACGTAGTCGAGCACCAGAGGAATAGAAGGCAGTTCCGGGTGGTAGTGTTTCATGGCACACCAGGAGGTGAATCTATACCACTTGTGAAGGTAAGTTTTCCTTGTGGTTTGTTGTCTACTGTGTACGAGGACGCGCTGAACTGGTGACGAACAGAGGGATTCGAATGGGGTCAGCCAGTTAGGAACCATGCTGTGAGGTTCAGGGTGTGTATCTAGGGGTGTTCCATGCATCCTCGGTTCTGGGTGAGGAGGTTTGGGAGGGGCGGGAGGTGAATCGGTGCACGTGCGGACAGACAGTGGAGGAAGGGGAGCCAGTGCTGGTGTGGCCAATCCGGTGCTATGAGGATGAGTCTCGCCCTGTCTGCCCTCACCTTCTGAAGAACTCTCGGGATCAATGGTATGGGAGGGCAGGCATAGAGGAGGGGTCCATGCCAACTGATGAGAAAGGCATCCCCCAGGGACGCATGGCCGAGGCCCGCCCTGGTACAGTACTTGTGGCATTTTGCATTGCGGGAGGTTGCGAAGAGATCCACTCAGGGAGTCCCCCAGCGTCGGAAGAGGTCGAGTAGGACCCCCTCGTGCAATTCCCACTCATGTTTCGCATCAAAGTGCCTGCTTAGGAAGTCTGTGGTCACGTTGGTGGTGCCAGGTAAGTAAGATGCCGTAGGTGTTATTCCGTGGCGAATGCACCAATTCCAGAAGCAGACAGCTTCCGTGCATAAGGAACGGGAGCAAGCGCCACCCTGGCGATTCACGTAATACATGGCCGTGACGTTGTCCATGAGTATCCTCACCATGGTGTTTTGGATGTGGTTGAGGAAGGATTTGCAGGTGTTGAAGATGGCGTGTAGTTCTAAGAGGTTTATATGTAGTCGTGCTTCTCGTGGGGACCATTGTCCCTGTGCTGAGAGAGACCCCATGTGTGCTCCCCAGCGTAGCAAAGAAGCGTCTGTTGTGATTTGGTGGAGGGGTTGTTGATGATGGAAAGGTACCCCTGATAGGAGATTCTTGCGGCTGGTCCACCACAGGAGTGATCGTGTAACGAAGGGTGGAGGCATTACTCACCTGTGGAGGTCGCGTCTGGTATGGTTGTAGACCAGTGTCAGCCAGTATTGAAGGGCGCGGAAGTGTAATCTGGCGTGTTTGACCACGTATGTCGTGGCGGCCATATGGCCCATCAGTCCCAGGCATGTTATAAGCAGGACAGTGGGGCTGACGGTAATGGTATGGACGAGGTCCTGGATGGTCTGAAATCTTTGCAGAGGTAGAAAGGCTCTGCCTGCCAGTGAGTCCAGGCGGGCACCTATGAACTCGAGGTTCTGGGTAGGGTGCAAAATGTACTTTTGCTCGTTGAGGAGGAGTCCGAGCGACTGGAAGACCCACTTGGTGAGCTGAATCATATGGGAGACCTCGCATGCAGAAGGACCCTTGAGAAGGCAATCGTCCAGGTACGGGAAGATGACTACTCCTTGCCGGAGGAAGGCAGTGACTACCGCTAACACTTTTGAAAATACCCTGGGGGCTGAGGATAGCCCGAAGAGGAGGACCTTGTATTGAAAGTGATCCTTTCCGACGACAAACCGTAGGAACCTTCTGTGGGCTGGGTGGATAGGGACGTGGAAATAGGTGTCCTGGAGGTCGAGGGCGGCAAACCAGTCTTGTTGATCCAATGTGGGAATTATGGCAGCTAAGGTGATCATTTTGAATCGTTGTTTCCGCAAGAATTTGTTCAGATGGCGGAGGTCTAGGAGGGACGCCAACCTCCGGACCTTTTCTGGGTGAGTAAGTAGTGTGAGTAGAAGCCCCTGTTTTTGAACTCTTTTGGGACTGGCTCTATGGCACCCAGAGAGAGAAGACAGTCGACTTTTGCTCGTAGGAGGACCTCGTGAGAGGGGTCACTGGAAAGGGACGGGGTGGGAGAGGTGGTGAGTGGAATAGAGGTGAAGGGAATGGGATAACCTGTTTGAACAATTTCCAGTACCCATCTGTCCGTGGTGATTTTGGCCCATTTGTGGAAGAAGGGCCTCAACTGGTGGTGAAAAAGTTGGGTAGGATGACCCGTGGTGCTGCCTGTGATTGTCTGCTCACCCCCGACCAAGGCATCAAACTTGCTGCTTGGTGTTGGGGGCCATGTTTGGCCTGCTGTTTGGATTGCGGCGTGGCTGAGGCCTCTGGTGTGAGCGTTGGTTATCGAAACCCCTCTGTTATTGGTGTTGCTGTTGCCATTGGTGTCTAATGTAAGGATAATCATACCTACGCTGGTATGGAGTGCAACAATGCCTCCTCAAGGGGGGTGTATACATCCCCAGTGTTCGCAGGGTTGTTCGGGAGTCCTTAGAAGCGTGTAGGATAGTGTCCATATTTTCTGCAAAAAGCTTGTCTTTGTCAAAGGGTAAGTCCTCGACTTTGCTCTGAAGCTCCTTCGGGACCCCTGCCGCTTGAAGGTACGAGGCTCTCCGCATAATGATGGCGGTAGCAGTAGAGCGTGCAGCGGTGTCAGTGATGTCCATAGCCATTTGAAGGGACGTCGTCGCCGATGTATAGCCTTCTTGGATAATTGACTTCAAAATAGATTTCTTTGAGTCTGGCAAATGATCCATGAGAGGAATCAAACGTGAAAAAGTATCAAAGGTGTGGTTGGACAGGTGTGCGGAATAATTGGCAATTCTCAGGAGTAAGGTTGCCGATGTGTAGACCCTCCTGCCTAGGAGGTCTAACCTCTTCGTCTCCTTGTCGGAGCCCTGTTGTTTGAAGTGAGGGGCCTTAGCCCTCTGTTGGGCTGCATCAATGACTAAGGAGTTTGGTTGAGGGTGGGCAAAGAGGAATTCCTTTGGGGTAACGGAATATTTCCTGTCGGCCCTTTTATTCGTCGGTAGAGTGGACGCTGGAGCGTGCCATATTTAATCTGCAATTTCCAGGATGCCCTCATTGAGGGGAATGGCCAGACGTGACCTGTGCTGCGGCTGGAGGTTCCTGAAGAGTTTATGTTGCTTGTCTTTAAGTTCCTGTAGCAGTATTTCCTGGGTGATGGCTACTCATTTGAACAACTCCTGAAACTGTCGGAGGTCATCAGGTGGGGAGACCTCGCCTGGAGTGAATGCTTCATCTGGCAGAGAGGAATGAGATGGAGAACCCCCGGTTGGCTGATCCGCGAAGGGGACGTGCTCCGGTTCTGAGGGAAGCTGGGAAGGTGAAGCTGTTTGCTGTGGTGGGGTAAGGGGAGCCCGAGTTGGTGAAAGCCTGGGCGAAGCATGGTCATATGGAGATTGTGAGCGATAGGAATACCTGCTGTGAGAGTCTCGGGAGTAACGGTCATCGCAATGGTATAGATCGTCCCGCGGTGAGCGTCTGTCCAGGTAGCGAGAGTGCGAACGATATCGATGGTAGCGTGGAGAATATGGTGAGTGAGAGCGGTTATATGATGCCCTGGAAGAAGCAGGGGAGATGGAGGGTCGTCCGTAGAGATGTCTTTGAGGAAAGGGTCAAGCAGCCAGGAATGGAGATGGAATCCTGGAGGGGGGAGAAGCAGCCAGGAATGGAGATGGAATCCTGGAGGGGGGAGGAGGAGACCTGCGGCGGCTCCCACTGTGGTATGGGGAGCGCAGTGCTGGAGGGGATGCTGATGGTGCTGGAGAGAGCGAGAGTGAGAGCAGCTCTGGGGAGATGGAAGCAGTGGCATGGGGCTCAGCGCGCCAGCTTGGGAGGCACGCGCTGAAGCACTAGCCTGCGCCGCAGTCTCTGGTGTCGGCAGTTCAGGCACCGTAGCAGCCGGTGTCATAGTGGAGATCAGGAGCACCAGCGCCAAGAGCTCCGGCACCGCGCAGTGGTTTAAGGCGGTGCGGGTGTCGGCACCATCCCCGGCGGGTCAGAGGGAGCCCTCATTGGTGGCTTAGGGGTCGGTGCCGGTAGCACGAGTGCAGGCTGAGCTGATGGTGCCTCTGAAGCTGCGGTCTGCCTCACGTTCCCCAGAAATGTCCTCTGGGGTCAGAGGCCCAGGCTAGGGATGTGGGTGCTGTCAATGCCCCACCCTGCCACAGTTGTGGAAGTCCATGGCAGCAAGAAGTGGTTTTTGTTGTTGAGACCGTAAAACCTGAATTTAAAGATGCTGGGAATGTATATTCCCCAACCTGGTTTGGAGGCATCCATGACCAGAATTAGGGATTGAAGAGGAACAACCAGAAGTCCCTTACGTATCTGGGAAGAGTTTAATCACCAATGAAGGGTCAATAGAATTTGATGAAGAACTCAGAGTCACGTTCATCTTTTGGGTCAATGGACAATATATTATCTTCAGTCATGTTTGGAGAAGAGAAAACTGCAGTCAGGCTGGAGGAATGAAAAACATGCATGATGCCATATGCCCTAAGTCTCTGACACATTCTGAAAAGTTGTTATAAGGTTTCTTTTCACCTTAAGGATGATAATCACCAGGGGGTCAGGCCTATTTTGAGGAAGGTATAATGATGCTGACTTGGACTCTATCAAATCCCCTGTAAATTCCACTTTTTGAAATGAATCTTAGAATCATAGAATACTAGAACTGGAAGGGAACTTGAGAGGTCATCAATACCAGTCCCCTGCCCTCAGAACAGGACCAAGCACCATCTAGATCATCCCTAATAGATGTCTGTCTAACCTGCTCTTAAATATCTCTAATGATAGAAATTCCACAAACTCCCTATGCAATTTAGTCCTGTGTCTAACCACCCTGACATTTAGGAAGTTATTCCTAATGTCCAACCTCAATCTCCCTTGCTGCAGTTTAAGCCCATTGCTTCTTGTCCTATCCTCAGAGGCCAAGGAAAACACTTTTTCTCCCTCCTCGTGACACCCTTTTAGATGATTTAACAACCACTATCATATCCCCTCTCGGTCTTCTCCTTTCCAAACTAAACAAGCCCAATTCTTTCAGTCTTCCCTCATAGTTTGTTCTCTAGACCATTAATCATACTTGTTGCTCTCCTCCGGACCTCCAATTTCCCCACATATTTCTTGAAATGTGATGCCCAGAACTGGACACAATACTCCAATTGAGGCCTAATCAGCACAGAGTGGGGCAGAAGAATAACTTCTCATGTCTTGCTCTCAACATTCCTGTTAATGCATCTCAGAATCACGTTTGCTTTTTTTGCAACAGTGTCACACTGTCGACTCATATTTAGCTTGTGGTCCACTATGACCCCTAGAGCTCTTTCTGTAGTACTTCTTCCAAGACAATCACTTCCCATTCTGTATGTGTGAAACTGATTGTTCCTTCCTAAGTGGAGTACTTTGCATTTGTTCTCATTAAACTTCATCCTATTTACCTCAGTCCTCCAAAGCAGTTGCAATCCCTCCCAGCTTGATATCATCTGCAAACTTAATAAGCGTACTCTCAATGCTATCATCTAAATTGTTGATGAAGATATTGAACAGATCTGTTCCCAAAACAGACCTTGAAGAATCCCAATTGTTATGCCCTTCCAGCATGACTGTGAACCGTTAATAACTATTCTCTGGTAATGATTATCCAGCCAGTTATTCACCCACCTTATAGTAGCTCCATCTAAGTTGTATTTGCCTAGTTTATTGATAAGAAGGTCATGCGAGACCGATCAAATGCCTTACTAAAGTCTAGGTATACCACGTCCACTGCTTCTCTCTTTTCCACAGGACTTGTTATGCTATCAAAGAAAGCTATCAGACTGCTTTGACATGATTTGTTCTTTACAAATCCATGCTGGCTGTTATCTATCACCTTGTTTTCTTCCAGATGTTTGTAGATGAAATCCTTAATTACCTGATCCATTTTCTTTCAGGGCACAGAAGTTAAACTGGCTGGTCTGTAGTTTCTAAGGATGTTAACTAATGAGTAATTTACTAGTCGAGTAGTCGATGGAATTTCCATCAACTACTCAGCTAGTCAATAGGCATTTCTGCATTCCTCCTTTGAAATACACAAGAGCCCCTGGGGCTCCTGCTCACCCCGGGCTCCGTGCTGCGCTGCCACTTTGAAATGCCATGCGGAGCCCCGGGTCAGCTGGGGACTCCCCAGCTGACCCGGAGCTCCGCATGGCATTTCCACAGAACCTGGTACAGGCTCCATGAGGCACTGCCACATTGAAGTACCTTGTCTTCTCCCCCCTTTCCTGCCTTTATCTGATAGAGGTAGCAAGGGGGGAAATCAACTAGTCGACTTTACTATCTGATAAGCATTTGCTTATCGGATAGTCAACTAGTCCTTAACAGCCTTAGTAGTTTCCTGGATTACTTCATATTGACTCTTAGGGCATGTCTACACTGGGGAGTTATTTTGAAATAACAAGGTGAGCATCCACACAGCAAACCTGCTATTTCAAAATAATTTTGAAATAATGGGCTTGTTATTTCAAAATGACCCCTGCTTCTCATGAGGAACAATGCCTATTTCAAAATTGTTATTTCGAAATAGGGTTAGTGTGGACGCTCAGCTGCTGTTATTCTGAAATAATTGGCCTCTATAGGCCTCTCACAGCTGCCCCGGTGGCCACTCTGGTCACAGCCCTGACAACTCTAATCCTCCCTTCTCTTGCAGTCTTTCAAGCTGCAGGCAGAAGAGAAAGGGCTTAAAGCACCACACCAGCCCTGCCATCCCCATGCCACACAGCAGCACCCTTCTATGCAACAACAGCAGACCCCAGCACTCCCTCTGAGCCCTCCTATGGCTGCAAGCATACCAGCAGCCACCTCAGAAGCCCCTCACCTGGGGTGAAAGAGGACACCAGCCTGGAAGGTGCGGAAATCCTGGATCTCATTGAGGCCTGGGGCGAGGAGACAAACCTCCAGGATCTCCGCACCAGACATTGAAACATAGACATCTATGGCCGAATGGCCACCAGCCTGGCCCAGAAGTGGAAACACCTGAACCCTGGACCAGGTCAGAATGAAAATCAAAGAACTGTGGCAGGGATACACCAAGGCAAGGTAACAGAGTTCCCACTCTGGGGTGGCACCACACACCTACAGCTATTATGAGCAGCTGGATGCCATCCTGGGAGGGAGGCCAGACACCTCCATAGTTCCCGCGAAAGCACGCACCTGTGTGGCCATGCACAAAAAATTCTTCCCCCACCCATCTCCTATGGCTGCTCCAGTGGGCAGGGCTGGCTGAGACAGTGTGGTGAGGGAGCTGCTGGGGCAGGGGGCCGGGACCTGCTGCAGCCTCCTCCGGTGGCTGGGGCTGCCATGTGGCGGGGGGACCAGGGCCTGTTCTGGCAGGTGGGGCCATGAATGGGACATGTCGCATGGCTGGGGCGGATTGGGGTCTGCTCCAGTGGCTGGGAATGGGACATGCTGTGTGGCAGGGGAGGAAGGGGTTCTGCTCTGGTGTCCAGGAATGTGTGTGTGTTAATAAATTGGGTACAACAGTGGCACACATCCAAACCAGTGCACATGACCTCAATACTGGTGCACAAACCAAAACTCATTCCTCTCATGGTTGAAAAATGTTAGAGAGAACACTGTTCTCCTCCTCTCATCATCAACTCCAGCCTAGACATGCCTGTTGTCAGCCTCCACAAGGGCGGGGCTGTGGAAAAGGATGACAGCGATGAGGAGGAGGAGCAGGCCAGCCTGGACACAATGCCTGCCAGCTAGGAGTTGATCCTCAGCCTGGAGCTGGTCCCCCCTCCCAGGATGTCTCTGAAGGCTCAGATGAACCCGGAGAAGACACTTCAGGTGAGTTCCATCACTTTCGCTATACACAAGTGGGTGTAGGCAGCGGGTGCGAGGGGCTTCCATGGCCTTGAGATTGCACAACAGCCCATGCACATGAAGTGCTAGTCTGAAGCACTCTGCTCCATGATTCTCTCACACAGGAACCCCTTGCTTCTTCTCACACGATTCCTGCACAGGCCTACCTTACCCTGGACTCCGTGGTGGGACACCTTCCCATGACAAGCCACCATTAAGGAGGCTGGGGTCATGGAACCACACAGCAGTACCACACACAGCACAGGCCCATGCTCACACTCTTGGACAGCATCCATTCCCAGTCAAGCATGATGAGGTGGAGGACACCGATTCCCTGCATAGGAACCTGCCAAAGGGAGGAAAATGAGGGGACCCCTGTAGCACTCTCTCCAGAAAGTGGCCTCTGCCACTCACACACATGTCCCCCAATACCCTTCCCCCTCTCTTCCAGGGGTCAGGGATAGAAGTTCTCTCTCTGTAGGAAGCAGCCACTCTTGGACCCGGTGAGTGCAAGACACAGCAGGAAGCTGAGCTGCCCCATCCCCCACTCCTGCCTGCAGGCTCATGGCCTGGCTGGCACCTTCCCATGCCTGCTTGTCCCTAGGACTTGGGGGTAGCAAGCTCCCCTGGGACATCTGTGCCCCCGAAGAAAAGCGCCCGCTGTCTAGGCAACAGATGACCTTGCTCAAAGCACATTGCCATCATCTGAACTGAGACTCTTGGTGTTGGCTCAGAGATTAGGGCTAGGCTTCATGCACAGTGTCTCCTTGTAACTTTTTTTCACAGCCGGGACAACTGTGAGTGTGGTGCATCTAACCCCTCCCTCACCATCCTTCTGACCCCACAAGAGCCACACTCCCAGGTGACCCCACGACTACCTGGTATGGTAACACCTCAAGTGCCTCCAGTCCCTGAACCACAACTTTGAGGAATAGCACCAAGAGTGCATCACTGACCGTGAGGCATGCCAGGCTGACCGAGAGCTGAGCAGGATAATCTGGGAGCAGCTGTCCTGCTAGTACAAGACCATGTGCTCCTCATTACCACCACCATGGAGCACCTGGTCACAGCTATTGAGCGGCCCAACAGCCACCCTCTCACACCCGCTTCCCCCCTCCACCAACTCCCTGAACCCACAACCCTCAACTCCCAGCACATGCACCCATCCCCCTGTCTTCTGCTCGTAGCCCTGCCCAGGGCCACTGAGGTCCGTGAACACATGGCGGTGGGACCTCTCAGGCAGCCGAGGCGTCCCAAGGTACCTGAGGCAGGCACCAGTCCCAGCCCCATCCCTGAGCCCCTCTTTCCCCTCTCCCCAGTTCCTTCTCCATTTTCTTCCCTGTTATATATTCCTCAAATAAAAATAACAATTATTTTTCAAAACAAAAGTCTTTTTTATTTGGTCTGGGGAGGGGGGAAGGGTGGGTAGGAGTAGGAAAGACACACAGGTGCAATGTAGGGGTCCCTTCTGGGGAGGTCTGGGGGAGAGTCTCACAGGTGGCCTTGGCTGAAACTCTCCCTCAGGGCCTCCCTGATGGCAAAGGGCTTGCCAAATGGCAGCCGTGCCTGACTGCTCAAAAGCCCTGGCCAGCCATTCTGCTTCTGCCCCCCATCCTGGCAGGAACATCTCCCCCTTGTTCTCGCATATATTGTGGAGCACACAGTATGCTGCCACCCCCTGGGGGATGCTCCAAAGGCACCCTCCACAACTATGTGGCACCTGCTGAGCCTGTGGTTGAAGTTCTCCTTTGTAGGGTCCAGAATTCAGCAAGGGGTAGGCTGTGTTGCCCACGATGCACATAGGCATGTCCACCTCCCCAACCCTGATGGTGTAGTTGGGGAAAAAAGTGATGGTGTGCACCCTGTAGAAGAGCTTGGAGTTCCTGAATATGCAGGCATCATGCACTTTCCCTGACCACCCAACTTAAATGTCTTTGAACTGGCCTCTGTGGTTCACAAGGACCTTCAGCACCACTGAAAAGTACCCATTTGTATTGATATAGTCTGAGGTCTGGTGGTCAGAGGCCAGGATAAGGATGTGGGTGCAGTCAATGTCCCCCACAGCTGGGGAAGCCCATGGCAGCAAAGATAATGACAATGGGGTCTATGTTGCCCAGGGTGATGTCCCTCCATAGTAGGATGGCGTTGATGGCCTTTACTACCTATAGAATCATAGAAACATAGAATCGCAAGAGCCCTCAGGAGGTCACAGAGTCCAGCCCCTTCCCAAAGCAGGACCAACTCCAACTAAACCATCCCTGGCAGGGCTTTGTGAAGCCAGAACTGAAAAACCTCTAGAGATGGAGATTCTACCCCCCTCCATAGGGAACCCATTCCAGTTCTTGACCACCCTCCGAGTAAAAGAGTAAAAGAGTCAAACCTGCATGAGCACAACCCCGACGGTCTATCTCCCCATGCTGAATTGGTTCCTGACTGAGCGGTAGCTGTCCAGCATGGCGAGGTTCCAGAGGGCAATGGCGATACGCTTCGGGAGAGGGATGGCGGTTCTCATCTGGGTGTTCTGTCACTGACGAGTAGGGGCGAGCCACTTGTAGAGTTCCAGAAAGGTGGCCTTCCGCACGCGGAAGTTCTGGTGCTACTGTTGGTTGTCCCATCACTGCAGGACGATGTCAGAACTGGTCTCCCCCTGCCAGAAGCGGTGTTCCACAGTTTGCAGGGGAGGATGGAAGGGAATGTGGTGCATGAGGTGTGCCCGGGCCTGGGTGATGAGGTCCTCATTCTAGGCTGGTCATCTTTCTCCTGAAGCACCATGTGGGCTGTCTACATAAACTGCACCAGGAGGCGCAGCAGGAGGTCACAAAAGAGCCTGGCACTGCTTTGTAACAGCTCCAGCTCCATGTTGGAAGTGCTGTGGTGTCCACAAGGGCAACCAGAGCATGCGCTGTGAGTTTGCTGTCCCTTGAGGAAGTAGGCAATGGAGAAGAGGAGCGTGAGACATGGCTGTAGAGAGGAGCCCCTTTAGCATGAATCTCAGATAGCCTCAAAAAGCAGCTACAGGAAGTGACTGCTGTCCTGATGCCCTGCCCAGAGTGCTTCCAGGAGGCTTTAAATGCGATTCAGCCTCCAAACGTTGCGGACACGCTATTTTGATATACATATGCGCTATTTTGAAGGGGACTTGTAGTGTGGATGCGCTATTTCTAAATAGTTATTTCGGGGGGGTAAGCGGGTCAGCTCTGGGAGGGGCACATCCCCTTCGGGGTCAGTGGGTGGCCACTCCAACCCACTACACCCGGATCAGTCTCTGAGGGGAATTAATATACCAACAAAAACAGTCCGAAGTCCCCTGCTCTTACTTCAGGGCGGGGCAACCGAAGTAAACAACAACCATGGTGGCCTGGGTTCAGGGCCGGCCAGCAAATGATAGTCAGAGGCCCGGCCTAGTCCCAGGCAGGCAGCCAAGTCTATAGTTAGGCAGGCCCAGGCCTAGTTCAGGGCGGGGCCACCAGTAAACAGTTTGTAGCCTGGCCTTCAGTCAGGGCGGGGCCACAGGTAACAGTTTATGAGCCCAGCCCTTGGTCAGGGCAGGGCAGCAGACCAAGCAGTTTGTCAGGGCAGGGTGATAGGCAAAACAGTTTATAAGGCCCAAAGATTAATCAAGGCCCAGCCCTGGTTCAGGGTGGGACTGCAAGAAAGCAGTCTGTAAAGGAATCTACACAACTGAGGTCTCCTTGAGGAGGGTTGCAGGCAGCTCACCAGCAATGGCGGAGAGGGGGAAGCTACCACCCCAGCGGTGGGTGGCAGGGGGGCACAGACCTGCCCACTCCACTGTGCCCCGGCCCAGGACCCTAGAGGCAGCAGTTTACTGCTGCTGCATCAGCAGGGGCTTCCTCCCGAAACACGCTGATCCGGGCATTTCTACGTCCATGCTGTCCCCTGGGCCACTTCCGTCCTCCCCCTCAGCGCGTACCTGGCAGCCGCGTAGGTCTCCCACAGAGTCACAGGGATCCAGGTCAATTAGCCACTCCTCAGCAGCTTGCAGGGTGTTTGGGGAGTTTGGGGGAGTCTGTTATTCCTCCGGGCCGCTGTGCAGCAGGGGCCCCGGTGGCCCACGCCAGCTCTCCACCTCACCACGCCTTAGCTCCCCTCCTCAGGGTGTAGAGGAGTCCTCTGGCCTCTTCAGTGGTTGGGACCTCACTGGCCTGGCTGGCAGGCTTTTTACCTCTCTTGCCCTGCCCCCTTGGCTTCCAGCCAGGTGGCTCATTAGGGCCAGGTGTAGCCCACCAAGGCTCTGGGAGGGGTGCCTTCCCTTCGGGGTCAGTGGGTGGCCATTCCAACCCACTACAGGGGGTTATTATTTCGAAACAACTTATTTCGAAATAATCATGTAGTGTAGACATAGCCTTAGATATAGGTTTGAGATAAAGCTCTGAGTGAAGATGATGTGATCCATTGCTTGCTATTCTTTGCTACTTCCTCTTGAGGGTGAAGAGAAGGTATCTTGGTTCTTTCTTCAGTACTTGGTGGAATGCTAATAGTATTCATTCACAGTAACTCCCAAAACTCATGTTCTTTTAAAGGGTACGAGACCAAGCAATTGCTTTTTGGAGGGAAAATAATTTTTCATGATTAATGTTATCATATGTTCAGTTTTCCCAGTTATTGATGGAATTTCTTTTATGTTTCTCAGTTTACCTGCCTGATGAGCAGGAATCTCTAACCCAGTCATCATTACCTGCTACTGTGCCAATCAACGATTTTTAAAGAGTTAAAAACATCTTTCAAAGGGTCATTAGTCCATCTATTTCAGACCCATCTGTAATAACAAAAATTCTTTATTGATCACTCAGTTCATAACAGAAAACATCTGTCATAATTAATATCCCACAGCAATTTCCCAGTTTTATTTATAACATTTCTATATACACTTTTAGTAGTCTGAGGAGATCTTTTTCCTGGACACCTGATTTCCCATATCTTGATGATGCTGAGGATAATCTGATACAGCTCAATAATCAATCATATAAAATTCCTGAATGCAAGTTGCTCACAGGTTAAGAACCAATGCTCCAGGCCTTAGAATTCAAGCAGACTCTTTGCTATTATCAAAGATTTTAGGAAAATGGTTAATAAGTAAATTAATATAACAAGAAAAAGAGGACTAAAGGATTAATATTTACCTTTACTAAGAGTTGCTAACAATTGTTAAACAAAGGCAAAAGTTTGAATTTTCAATCCTGGATGCCTAATGATAGACTCCTCAATCCATTTTTAGGCCTGATTTGCAAAGTTGCTAAATATCTCTTGCTCCCAGTGACATCAGTGGAATTTGTAGATGCTTAGCAACTCTGAAATTTAGCCCAGTTTTACTTAAGAGCCTAGCTTTA
Source organism: Pelochelys cantorii (assembly GCA_032595735.1). Lineage (NCBI taxonomy): Eukaryota > Metazoa > Chordata > Testudines > Trionychidae > Pelochelys > Pelochelys cantorii. Next base: position 24,624,341 of record CM064326.1, read on the forward strand.
GGCATACAAGTTTGAAATTTTTGGACTAATTTCTCTTTGTTGGTTGTTTGTACATTAGGGTATAATTTTCAGGATCGATGTACTTAGATTTTGCCATATCTTACATCTTCCATTAACATTAATAAAACTAGCTGTCCTCTAGCACCTTAAATACTCTGGATTCTGTAATTTCCACTCCAACTCATCTGATGAAGTTCCACTCCAACTCATCTGATTTCATACCATGAAAGCTCATGATATAATATATTTGTTAGTCTTTGAGGATTACTCATTGTTTTTAAAATACAGATTAACACAGCTATCCCTCTGACACATTAACATGAATGCTAGGGCTACATTTCCTTGTTCTAGCCTAATAGCTTAGCCCTTAGAGAAAAGAAGGCTCAGGAAGATGGGGCAGGTGAATACTTTCACCAGGTCAGGGAGAAAGAAGAGAGAGCCATTATTGCCAGATACTTCAAGGGATAATAAACTGAAAGCTAATTCATGTTCACTTCTTTAAGTGGTATAGTTTCATGTCAGAAATGGTTAGATTAGCAAGGTTAGCCAACTGAATGTTAAATCATTCATGGAAAATTTCCTAACAATGTTTTGTTTCATTTGCTGTGGTTTTGCTCAAAATCTGAATGCTCCTTTCCCTACTTAATTTCTACAATCAAATATTTTACTTCTTAAGGGATCCTATTAGCCATCTATGTTCCAGTCTAGCTTTTGGAACAATCCTATAAGAAATCCCATGTGGAACTATAATATGTTTCTGAGATTTTATTTTATTTTATTTCAGATTTGTGCTTACAAGTGAATTTGCAGCTCATGGGAGGCACTGAACTGACATCTTTGGAACCTAAAAATCTTCTGTTTTTCCACAGTTTCTACAGTGATAATTTAAATGTCTACCCCATGTCCTTTGTCAGTGTACCCTGATCTTAGCCTGGAGATAAGAGAGAGCAGTTTGGACTCTCTGTCTATGCAATCCTTAGCGCCTCACTGCTGAGGGGAAAATAATTCACTAGTTTTTGTGGTGAGACTGCCAATTTAGTTCACGTAGGCAGCCTAGCAATTTTTGATCACTACTGATCAGCAACAGATTTGAGCTAAGCATAGTAAAGAATAGATTCACATCATTCCACCAGTAGCATACTTGGGTGCCTAAATTTTGTTATCTATGGTGCTTGATATTCTAAGGGCTGGCCTTGAGTTTAGTGGGAGCTGTGGATGCTAAAAATATCAAGATCAAGTCTAATTATAGGCACACAAGTATGAAAGATTTGATAGCAGCTTTTAAGCAACTCTTACATGTTTTTACAGAGTTAAGTTTGGAACAGTGGTCTTTCCCAATCAAACAACACAGGCCACTAACACATGAAGTAAAGAGGTTCACCCTTTATGAGTGGTAGTAGATTCCTTATTCTCCTGGAGGACCACTGACTTGCAAGTGATATAAGCAAATACAAAATATCAGATAAGACAAAGGATAAAGAACAGGAAGCACCATGCTGCCCATTTCACAGACAGAGAGCTGAAGCAAAATGAGAGTAAGTGACTTGTACACGGTCACAGAGAATGCTTGTGTCAGAGTCAAGAATTGCAGGAAGATCTCCTGAGTTTCAGTATAATATTTCAACCACAAAACCACCCTTCCTGTATTACAAAGCTATTATATGACATTTTCTAACACCAAAGCCGTTTATTTCATTATTGTACTTGTAACTATCCATCTATTATGGTACCTCTTGATTTTTCTGCAGACTTTCATGGCCTGTAGCAGAAGATTTTGTCTTCTCCCATTTCTCAGCAACTTGATTTGCTTCTTCTGTTTTTTGCTCACAGCTTTTTTGAGAGTTTAGCAATGTAACTTCATAAAACTCTTGAATATCTGTTAGTAATGAGAAACAAACACTTCATTTGATTTGCTGGATTTAACATTCCTTGATATTTTTGTGTAACCTGTAAATATTTAGGCACTTTGGAAGCTACTTTGTAATATTACATGGTTACCATTATATTTCTAGCAGAAGCCAACGTGCAAAATATTTTTCTGAAATGTCATGCAGATTTCTGAGAAACTTTCCTGTTGTAAAGGATTTTCATTGATCATTTTGAGAAAATATTTGAACAGCTATTGAGAGAAGATTGAGCATGAACACATTGTAATAACAACATGAACAATATATATAAACTGAGATATGGTGTGAGATAAAGAACAGTTCAAACGTCAAATCATCTTGGAGGACAAACTAAAAACCAAATGGATGTTAGCCATCTAAAGAGCAGCTCACCCCTGACAGCTCTCTCAGGTGGTAGAGTAGCTCCTAGTCTTAGCCACCACTTCAACAGGAACTCTTTTGAAGTGGGTCAGAGCACAGAGGCCATCCTAGTTAGGCCAGGTAGGAATTGTTTCCACTAGGTAAACCCCTTCAGAAATGCATCTCCCTATTCCATTAGAAGCATCAGCTCTAGACAGGACCAGGAGCCACTAACAGCAGCAACTCTGGCCCGGCCCAGGTCCCACCAGCAAAAACTGACTCTGTATTTAACTATTGATGGAAAACATTAAGGATTTGGATCTATGTCAGTTCAAATACTAGCAAATTGGACTAATCATCTAATATTTACAGACTTCACTATCATCAGATAGCGTAGAACTAGAGTAAGATGATGAAAAAATGTCCTTTTAAAATGATAAACTGCAATATATAGAAAATTATTTGAGCACTAATCTGGCTGTGATAATTCACAATTGCTAGAAGAAATTAACTAAAAATGGAAAGATCTGTGTGAATTTATAGTTACATAGTACTTAAAATCACTTATTACCATTAAAATTAAAAACTATAATACCTTAATTACAGCAGGAATGCAATTTTTGTAGCCACAGTTAGAATTTGCACAGCAAAAGTACGAGTGTACAGTGTAGAAGATTACAAACCAGGCCAATTTATATTGCACCAGCAAGAAAAAGCACACATTAAACTAGTACAGTATATAGTGAACTGAAGGTAAATGTCCTACAAAAAGAAGAGTAAGAAACTGACCCGAGGCTGTTGCATATTTCTGCCAAGTTGTTAGAGTGCTATCTAGTTTCACAGAGTCGGTCAGCAAGGGAAGAGCAAGACATTATTTGCCACTTGACTTTAGAGACTACCTAGTGTTGTATGTTTATAAAAAGTAATACAATGGGTGTATATGAAGGAAAGAGAAAGAGACATTCTTTGTATAAGGTCTTTATTGTCTCTACAAAGACTCTTAATTTTAGGGTGTGTCTACACTGTACCTCGAAATAAGCTATGCAATTTGCGCCTGTACCTCGAAATAAGCTATGCAATTTGAGCTAAGAAAATTGCATAGCTTATTTCAAATCAATTTTAAAATAGCTTATTTCAAAATTTGGTGCTGTCTACACAGCACTTATTTTGAAATAAATCACTATTCTGAAACGTCCCTTACACCACGTGGAATGAGGTTTACAGGGACGTTGGAATAGCGAACCCGTTATATTTCAAAATAATGGGCACGCTCAAAAGATGTGGAATAGCTATTTTGGGATACCTCCAGTATCCTGAAACAGCATTGCAGTGTAGACCTAGTCTAAGTTTCTCTCTCTCAAAAAATGATTGGTGTGTCGATGAGAGAAGGTCTTTTACACTAGCACAGACTGAATTTCAGCATACTCCTGTGATTACAAAGCCTCATGATGAAATGTAGAGGAATCAATTCAGTCTGTGACCTCATGATAGCACAATCTGAAAGTGCCATCCCTGTAGAACAGGGCAGTAACTCACAGTCAAGGTATGCTCAAAATAGGATCAAAAATCTGTGTCAAGTGAAAATATTCTTGAAGTGACAATTCTAGTGATGTGTTCTGAAAAGCTTCCGTGATCTCCATTGAACAGTGCCAAGGATGGGAATGAGGCTATGTCTACACTGCAGAGAAAAGTCGGAAAAATACACAAATTCCAAACTGCAATTTGCGTATATTTTTCTGAATTTTTTCCGAAAGAGGTTTTTCCAAAATTTGGCCTGTCTATATGGGGCCTTTGGAAAAAACTCCTCTTTCAGAACATCCCTTATTCCTCTCACCGAGAGGAATACAGGAATGCCGAAAGAACACATTCGCTTTTTCAGAAACTGTTCCAAAAAAGCAGATGCGTTCCTTGGACGCAGCAGAATTTTTCCGGGATACTGGAAGTATCCCGGAAAAGCTCTGCAGTCTACACATAGCCTGAGTTGCAATGGAAGCAACTGGACAGATAACTGTGTTGGGATCAAGAAGCCAGGACACAGTACTAGGGATGAGATGGGTGAGGAGGCCATATTTAAAATATATGCTGCAGCATGGTGGTTGCCATTTCATGTAATCATAATTTAGTCTTTTTTCTAGATATGACTTGTAGCAAGATAAATGGAGCCAAATCGCTAAAATCTTATTCAAATGAAATCTGTATCAGGTATTTATCAAACTGGTAAGAAATACTTAGATCAAATTTTATCAATATAGGCATTTCTGAGTAGCAGCCATCTTGGCATGCACACAAAATCACTCTCATTCTGATACCAGTGCAACTGTTGTACTCTATTCCCCTATCCCAAACACTTGCTCAAGGAAGAAACTTGGGCTTGTTTCAAGAATGCTTGATCCCACGGGATTTTATTTATTTCAGCCCAATTAAATATAGTCATTTATTTCTTAAGATTGGGCTGACCAGCTATATTCAATTACATCATTTACATTTACTGTTCTCTTAAGCTCGCCTGAATAATACAAAACAATATACAACCACAAGGAATCTTATATATTTTAATATTAAGTAGCTGTTAAAAGAACACTGTGGACTTAAAATTTTCTGTATGCAGCATGAATGTCTGAGTGGTCCAAAAATGCCTGAAAAAAAGCATCTGTATAATTTTACAAATGTATATGGACATGTATATAATATTACGCCACATATTAAATCGTGCACAGGTAAATCTAGTCCAGCAGTTCTTAAACTGTGGATCGGCACCCCAAAGTGGGTCACGACCCCCTTTGAATGTGGCCACTGTAGCTGGCTTAGACTGGGGCTGAAGCCCCTAAGCTTCAGCTTTGGGCTTCCTCCACCCAGAGTGGTGAGGTTCAGGCTTTGGCACCTTCACATGGGGTGAGCTCAGGTTTCAATCCCTCTCTGATGGTCATGAGTAATTTTTGTTAGAAGGGTATCACCAGGAGAGCTGACAGGATCACTGGGCCCATGGGCAATGTGGGTGGGGACCTGCTCTGCACTCCCAGAAGGGGCAGAGCCATGAGCAGAAGGGATGGAGCTGGGGCAGCCAGCTCCCAGCACCAACTGGACAGCCCAGTGTCTCCCACCAGTCCTCAGCCCTCCAGAGTGCACTGCATGGGGCTCTGGAGTGTGCTGCTCAGTGCTCCCGTGGTAATTCTAAAGGGCCGGGGGCACCAGCTGCCACTGCTAGGGTTGCCAGGTGTCCGGTTTTGAACCAGACAGTCCAGTATTTGAGCTTTCTGTTCAGGAAACAAATTGAGAAAATATAAATGTCTAGTATTTTCTAAATAAGATGTAATGTAGATTGTGATGTAATGTCAAGTGTGTCCGGTATTTTTGTTGAAACCATCTGGCAACCCTAGCCACTGTTGCTGCAGAAGCAGCAGTTACTGGGGGTCCTAAGCCCCTTAGTATCACTGGGACCTGGGGCAATTGCCACTTTTGCCCCCTCCCTCCCCTCCACTGGTGGGCTTGGGTATTATGGTACAATGAAGTCTGAGAACCCCTGATCTAGTCTAATGTGTCATCTTCTACGTCAAAGATGTTCTCACTAATAGTTCATGAACTCTCTCCCAAACAACTTATAAAAAGATTCATAAGGGGCCCAATTATCATCTAAATTAATAATCTAAGTTACACTAGATTGTTTTGCTGTAATTTCACTGATTTAGCCCTGTTTTACACTTGTGTAAGGGACAGCAGAACTGGTCCCTTATTAAAGATAGATCTTGTAATTGCCCAACACGTCCCATTGTAAGATCCCTGTTGTCCCTGTTTTCAATTGCTCATGAAACTTTGCCAAACCTGAACCATTTGGGCTGAAATTTTCCATGCCAGGTGTCTGCCTCAGGTAGAATATTTTGGAAAATTGCAGCCGAAAGGTTTTAGCCATTGCAGACAATGGAGGCTAGAAGGAAGATACATTGTTTTGTCATGTTAAAAAATTCTTGGGGCTTTTTCTCTGAAGTGCCTTAATACTCCCAGTGGAAGTCAAAGTCTGACATTAAGTTCATAACAAAAGTTCATGGCTCAGTCAGGAACAGAACCCTGAATTCTTAATATCCAGTCCTATGCTCTCTAACAACATATGTTAGCAGTGAACTACCAACAAATATTTCATGTTATAATCAGAGTGAGAGGGATTAATCTGTGGTTACAACTAAGACTAATAAATAAAACTATTAGGATAAATACTGAGGGAACAAAATCTTAACTGCTTGATCCATGAAACAGCAGATTAATCTTCCAGTGGAAGCTGCAAAAGGCCCAAAATTCAAGCGATATAAAACGTGTCTGGAAAACATTCTAGAAATACTCTCTGAAGAATGATGATGCCCGAGAAAGCCCTTTAGTTTAACATAAACACCACTTGGGAATGAATCCCCAGTTTGAAAGAAACCTCAAGCTCCAATGTAGAAAAGCCCACTTCTACAATTCTTAAACAGCTAGTATGATACAGAGATAAGTTCAAGTTCAAGCACTTTCCCTAAGGAGATCTGACAATCACACGGCCAGAATATGTTGCATAAAGTCATTTTTCTACATTCTTCTAAGATGTGCAGCATTCTTATTGGCTGTAGCAGAAGATCGGGACTCACCAGTTCAAACCAATCAACTCCTCGTGATTTGGACTGGATGAGAACTGCCTCTTTGTGAGTGAGGATTTCCATTATTTCATTTTTTTTTTCAATCAGAAATATAATGAAAAAAAAGATTCTGAATTTTCCATCGAACTGAAATTCCCCAAAACATTTATTGTCCCCTTAGAAAAGGGGCAATAGATTAAGTGTGGAAATGCAGCACCAGTGAAACTTTAGACCAAGTAAAATCTTATGGGTACCTAGGAATCTTGATCAGAGCCAATGGTTCCATCAATCTAAGATGGAAAGACAAGGTGCCTTAGCTGCAAGTACTGCAAAGAAATCGATGAAATGGGTAAATAAAAACATTATGTTTGGTGCCAAATTGTAAATTTATAAAACCAGGGCACTAACAATATTACTCTATCATCTGCATTGACACAGCCACCACCTGAAATCCACATTCTGATGGTAAATCCAAATGAGCAGTGAAACCTGCACTGCTTCACGATCTTTCATTAGGACAACCGGTCAAACCTCTTACTCCAAGCAGTGTTTGTTTATAACAACAATCCTGTCTCCATCACCCTGTTTCCATTCTATGCCAATTGTGCCTTCCAGCCCCATCTCCACCTGGCCACACTTGTCACCTCCACTAATCCCACAGCAATTTACTGGACGTTGCAGCCCCAAAAGGTCCAAGAATTTCTCAATGCCTACCTGGACAAGGCCAAGGAGGACTGCAAGCAGTACACTTCATTGTCAGTGCTAGGAAAGCCTGGCATTCACATCAGACAAAAAGTGTGACTCTCAGCCCAAACAACTGGCTGTGTCATAAACTGGGCCATGGAAACCTAAGACCATATTCCATTAGTCAGGTAATCAACCCAGAGACCATGAAGCTTCAGTTAGCCACATCTCACAGAATAAATCAGTATTTCACATATCCTTGCTACAACCCTACAGCAACAACCCTTTCACTCAGGGAGCCAACCACTGCCTCCTCTAGAAAAGATCCATGAGAACATAACAGCAGCTATACAGGGTCAGACCAAAGGTCTATCCAGCCCAGTATCCTATCTTCCAACAGGGGCCAGTGCCAGATGCCCCAGATGGAACAAACAGAGAAGATAATCAAGCGATCTATTCCCTGTCACTCAGTCCCAGCTTCTGGCAAACAGAGGCTAGAGACACTATCCCTGTCCATCCTAGCTAATAACCACTGATGGACCACTCCATCAATTTATCTAGTGCTTTTTTGGAACCCAATATAGGCTTGGTCTTCACAACATATCCTTGCAAGGAGTTCCACAGGTCGAACATGTATTGTGTGAAAAAAATACTTCTTTTTGTTTGTTTTAAACTTTTAATTTCATTGGGTGACCCCTAGTTCTTGTGTTGAGAGAGCATAAATAACACATCCTCAGCTACTTTCTCCACACCAGCTGGAGAGATAAGCCGCAGAACTTGCCTTCATTTACAAGTTTGACACATGTAATCAAAGTTTGAACAATGATCTGACCTTGATGGGCCACTACATTCCACACCCTTATGACATAAATAGCTAAGCACCGCGTACTTACAGCCCACTCTGTTGGCCTCATTTAGCACGGACACGCTAATTGACAATATTTTTTTCCTTCTCTTTCCCTCCCCATCCCCTCTCTTTCTCTGCTATTTATTTGTACCCTGGACCCCTTGCCCCATTCATCTGAAGAAGTGGGTTGTCCCATGAAAGCTCATGATACCATCTACATTTTTGTTAGTCTCTAAGGGGCTGCAGAACTATTTATTGTTGTTTAAGTTTTTTCAGTTATGGACTAACATGGCTACCCCTCTGAGGCTTTCTCCACACTCGTCATGATTTTCTAGGTCTCTATCATGTTCCCTTTGTCATCTCTTTTTCAAGCTGAAAAGTCCCAGTCTTATAAATTCAGGGCAACCTGCAGCCCAAGGGACATCAGAGTTCTACATGTGGGCTGCAAGACATTTTGCTTATCGTTGCTCATGTGCAGGGCTGCCAGATTCCACTGGTTTCTGCCTATGTAATTTCTTCATACCAGAATTACTAACATGACACACACGTAAAACAAGGGCACATGAAGCGAGGTGCATGCTGATTGCACATAACATTGACTGTAAAAGCCGTGTGCTCCCTCTGCATCCAATCAAAGCACTGCTTCAGTTCAATCAAAACACCCCTCAGATTTTAAGTATATAAGTGCAGTAAGCAAAATTACCCTATCCCAGGAGACTATCTTGATTATGACAGTCTTGCAGCCCCTGGAGACGAAGGAGGGCCACTAATGCATCTCACTCACTAGCCTAGGCTGCCCATTGCTATGAGAATCTCGCCTCATATGAAAGTTGTTCCATACCCCTAACAATTTTTGTTGCTCTTTTCTGAATCATTTCCAATACTAATATATCTTTTTTGAGATGAGGCAATCACATCTGCACACAGTATTCAAGATCTGAGTGTAGCATGAATTTAAAGAGAGGCAATATGATATTTTCTGTCTTGTTATCTATCCCTTTCGTAATGATTCCCAACATTCTGTTCATTTTGTTTGCTGCTGCTGCTGCAAACTGAGTGGATGTTTTCTGAGAATGATCCACAGTGACTCCGAGATCTCCTTCTGGAGTGGTGACAGCTAAGTTAGACTCCATTTTACATGTATACTTGAATTTATATTTTCTACTGTGCATTACTTTGCATTTATCAACATTTAATTTCATCTGTCATTTTGTTGCCCAGTCACCCTGTTCTGAGAGATCCTTTTGTAGCTCTTCACACTCTGCCTGGGATTTAACTATCTTGAGTAGTTTTGTATCATCTTCAAGTTTTTCCATCTCACTGTTTACCCCTTTTTCCAGATCATTTAGGAATATGTTGAATAGGACTACAAGTACAGCCCCCTGGAGAGTCACCACTATTTACCTCTCTCCATTCTGAAAACTGGCCATTTCTTCCTACCCTTTGTTACCTATCTTAACCAGGTACCAAGCCATGAGATGAGCTTCCCTCTTATCCCATGACTGCTTAATTTGCTTAAGACGTTTGATCAAGGTCCTTGTCAAAGTCTTTCTAAAAATTCAAGTACACTATATCCACTGGAGCCCTCTTGTCTACATACTTATTGACCACCTTCAAGATTTCTAGTAGTTTGGTGAGGCATGATTTCCCTTTCCAAAAAACATATTATTACCCAACAAATTACCATATGTTCATCTATGTTTTTTACTATAGTTTCAACCAGTTTGACCGGTACTTAAGTCATGCTTACCAGCCTATAACTGACCTGACTGCTGGGATTACCTTTTTAAAAATTGGCATCACATTAACTATTTGTCATTTGGGACAGAAGCTGATTTAAATGATAGGTTACAGACCTCAGTTAGCAGTATGCAATTTCACATTTGAATTCCTTCAGAACTCTTGAGTGAATACCATCTGGTAATTTGTTCCAAAAATCTCCCCTAATGACACTGCAGTCTGGGATAGTTTCTCAGATCTGTCACCTAAAATCTCCCTTACATCCTCAACCATGAGGAACGATGCAAAGAATTCATTTAGTTTCTCTGCAATGGCCTTATTTTCCTTGAGTGCTCTAGCATCTCAATTATCGAGAGTTCCCATGGGTTCCTTGGCGGGCTTCCTGCTTCTGATGTACTTTGGCTACCTTCAAATTCTTTTTTGGCCTTCCTAATTATATTTTACACTTCATTTGCCAGAGATTATGCTCTTTCTACTTTCCTCACTAGGATTTAACTTTCACTTTTTAAAGCAGAGCTACTCAACATGAGGCCCGCGGGCCACATGCAGCTCATGGCCCATTAGTTTGCGGCCCGTGGTGCTGTTTGGGTTTACGCAGGGCTCAACACACAGCCCATGGGTGGGAGCCAAAACAAAAAAGTAGTCAATATAATGGTCTTCTGTTGATAACGTGTTTTAGTAGTTAAATTCCTGGACTGTCATTGCTCATTAAAAGTGCAGTCATATGGGTGGAAATCGGGTAAATATTGCATATTATTAATATCAGCAGAACTGACTTAAATGGGGCCTGTGTATTGTGTAGTCTTGCCTTAATCTTTGTATTCATGCCCATCAGTGTGAAAGAAGCTATTTGCATATATTTGCATATATATTTGCATGTATATGCAACCACACTTAAGTTGTGGCCCTTGGCATGTGCTGTGAGTATCATTGTGGCCCCCAGGCCTTCCAAAGTTGAGTAGCCCTGTTTTAAAGGATGCCTTTTTGCCTCTCACCGCTTTTTTTACTTTGTTGTTTAGCTTCTTTGGTTCTCTTATTGTGTTTTTTTTTAATGTAGGGTATACCTATAAGTTGAGACTCCATTACAGTGTCTTTAAAAAGTTTTCAGTGTAGTTTGCAGAGATATCATTTTTGGCAGTAAATCTTTCAATTTCTCTTTAACTAGCCTCTCATTTTTTTTGTAGCTCCCCTTCCTGAAATTATGTGCTTCAGTAATCTTTTCTCTATCAGATTCAGTTCAGTTGAATTATATTATGATCACTATTGCCAAGCGGTCCATCTATATTCACATCTTGGACCAGATCCTGTGCTCCACTTTGAACGAAATCAAATCCACTGACATAATGAGTATGAGATCGATGAGATACGGGACTAAAAAAATGAGGCATAGTGCTCTTTGATACTTTGTGAAGCGCTATGGCCCAGAAGAGAAATGGTGATATCCTGCATCTGAAATCAGAGCCTCTCATCTCATGGCAGGCTTCTAGGCATCCTATACAAGCAAACTCAGGCCAGTAGGGGATGCTTGCAGGGAGGGTAATTAAGGTCTTGCATGTCTAGAATCAAAGCCTGCACTGTTGCCACATAGCTGACATCTCCATGCTGCCAACTAGCAGTAGAGTTCTGGCTCCTGATTGGCTGACCACCTGATATAAACTTAAGGGGTGCTCCACAACATGTTCAGGAAACAACGTGGATTCTTTGTAGCTGACATGACCATTTCTTGCTCCTGAACTCCTGGTTTCAATCTCAGCTTGATTTGGATTTTGTCTTCTGACTAGGACCTTGAAACTAGACTTGGACTCTGACCCTTGATACCAACTAGGGATGTGACGGTTTAACCAGTTAACTGGTTAGCTTCACCCTGGCCCGCCACAGGCAGAGGCTGCTCTGGCGTCCCAGCTGGTGCAGCCCCTGCCTGCAGCAGAGGGCTTGCAGGCAGGGGCTGCTCAGGCTGGCCTGGAGCAGCCGCTGCCTGTGGTAGGGGGTAAGGGGTATTCCAGCCCAGCAGCAGCTGGAGCAGCCCCCCACTTACTCCTTTTAATTGGTTAACCAGTTAAACAATATGTTTAACCAGTTAGCCAATTACATGGGATTTTACATCCCTAGTACTAACCCTGGCATGAAACCTGATTATGCCCTCCTGTGTTTCTCACAGTCTCAGGTTTGCCCTGCTCTGACTGTTAGTCCTATGTGTCTGGGTTAGGATACTGAAAAATATGACTTCGAGGCTGACCGCCAATTCTGTGTCAGGATATCTGACCAGGTTGGGTTTCGAGAAATAAGCCATTAATAGGAATGAGTAGCAACAGTGTTTAACTGCTCCCAGTTTTTGCAAGTATGCTCTGGCATGAAAAACCATGAGAGTAGGAACTCAGGAATATGTTAAATAGCAGTGACTCAAGTTAGATATTCGAAACCAGCCGGTCTGGATAACTTGCATCCTAGAGTTTTAAAAGAGCTGGTCAAATCGTTCTCTGGACCATTGATTTTGACATTGGTGTTGGCTTGGAATAGCGGAGAACTTCCAGAAGTCTGAATGAAAGATAATATGCCAATATTTTAAAAGGGTAAATGAGATGGCCCGGATGCCAAAATAATTGAATGGTTGATATGGGATTCAGTTAGTAAAGAATTAAAGGCTGATAATACAATTAATGTCAATCAAAATTAGTTTATGGAAAATAGATTTTGTCAAACAAACATAGTATTTCTTTTGATGAGATTACAAATGTGATTAATAAACATAATAGTATTAAAGTAACATACTTAGATTTCTGTTGCAGCATTTGACTTGGCACTTCAGTTAAAAACTAGCTAACTGATAGTTCTCAAAATGCAAATGGGAAATCATCATTAAGAAGAGGTGGTTTTAGTAAAATCTTTAAGGGATATGGTTTTGGCCTTATTTTATTAAACATTTTAATAGATGATCTGGAAGAAAACATAAAATAATTACAGATAAAGTTTGTAGTCAAAGACTTGGAGTGGTATATGCTGAAGATGACAGTTCAATGATGCAGAGTGATCTGGATCATCTGGTAAATTGGGTGCAAGCCAACAATAGGTATTTGATAGAGGAACTCTATCCTCGGAAATAAGACAAGAATTGGGGGTCACAGCGGATAATCAGCTGAACATGAACTTTTAGTTTACTGCTTTGGCCAAAAGAGTTAATGCACTCCTTGAATCTATAAACAGAGGAATATCAAGTAGGAGTAGAGGGGCTATAATACCTTTGTATTTGGCACTGATGCAACTACTGCTGAAATATTTTGAGAAACAAAGTGGGTGATACAATATCTTTGATTCTCTCACCAACTGAAGCTGGTCCAATAAAAGATATTTCCGCTCTCACTGTCTCTCTCTAATGTCCTGAGGCTGACACCATTATTATACTACTGCATCTGATACTGGAATACTGTGGCCAATTCAAGAAGGATGTTTAAAAAGAGAAGAGGATTCAGAGAATGATTAAAAAATGAAACACTGTGTTACAGTGAAAGACTCAAGGAGCTCAATCTATTTAGTTTACAAAGAGCGTGTTATGGGGTAACTTGATCACAGCCTATAAGGACCAACAAGCAGAACAGAAATTGTATAGCAGAAGGCTCCTTAATCTAGCAGATAAAGGCAAAACAAGATTTAATATCTGGAAGCAGAATTTAGACAAATGCAGACTGGAAATACAGCACTATTATTTAACAGAGGGAGTATTTAACCTTTGGAACAACTTACCAAGTGTTGTGATGGAGGCACCATCACTGGCAATTTTTAAATCAAGGTTTGATTTTTTTTCTAAAAGACATGCTCTAGTTTATATGGGACGTAGTTCAAGGAAATCTTATGGCCTATATAATGCAACCGGTCAGCACAGATTATCATTGTGGTGCCTTCTAGTCCTATAATCTATAAAGAAAATCAGAAGAGCACATCGATTTTTTCTCCTTTTGCTCTCTTTCTTAATGGTTAATTCCCAAGGCTGGGATGCTGTTCACCCTTGTGCATGAACATGTGTAATGTAGAGAGTAAGTAGGACAGTATCCTGCAGGGAACAGGAGTAAGGCTGGAGGCCATTACACAGCCGCTCTGTTACTCTTTCACTGTGTGAAAGAGTCTGCCTACAAACAGAGAAAAAACATGCCTGAGAGGACATAAGTGTCAGGAATTAGAGCTAGTCTCCAGGCAACCTAATAGGCACAGCTGACTTGCAAATAGGCTGCCTGAATGTGATTGAGCCAGCAGAGCAGCTCTTAAGCCAGCCAGCAGCAGCTTCCTGGTTGCTCAGTGCTCAAGCCCACCACAGTGACTATTCCTGCGTTGCCCTATTCCTGCTGCCCCCAGACTCTCAGCTCAGCTCTGGTTCCTGCCTCTAGTTTTTGACTCTTGGCTCTGTGACCCTGTTTCTGACTTCCAACTTGACTCTCTTGCCTCCAGTTTTGTCCCTATTCCTAACACTTAGTTCCTAAACCTGCTCCTACCACGGGTTAGACCTCTCTCACTCTGGTCCCCTGGCTATAAGTTTAACCACATCCTTCATCATCTCAATAAGGCAGTAAGCTACATATTCCTTTCTAAAGGCTTATAACTGCTATGTGGTAGAAGCAGTATGGTGACCACGCAACAGAGCATCAGAAGCAAGAATAGATTCTCCTGTTCTCTCTATCCTGCTCATCATTTTTTGCCTTGTGCTTACAGCTTCTCTCTCCACCTTTGCACCAAAGTAAGATCCTCAATTAACCAGTGAGTGTTTTCTGGTTAAGTGAAGCAAACGTTTTATAACTTGTGTGATGAACTAAAGGAAGAAGGAACACACTACCCAGCCTGTAGCCCTGAGGCTACATCTAAACAATGATCTGGGGTGTGAGTTCCCTACTCACATACACAAATTCGAACCAGCTCTCATTGAGCTGTCATGAGTATTAATTGTGTAATCACAATAGCTTGGGTAGCAGCAGTGATGTACATACCCAATGGTTTTGGATGTTCTAGATGCTCTGGAGTTTTGATGGAATGATTTTCAAACATAAAGCTTGCACAGTGCTTTTCTTTCTCTCTCTCTCTCTCTCTCTTTCTTTTTGCTGGAGAGAAAAAGGTATTAAGAGGAGGCTGCCAATTTTACAAATATTTTTACTTTCACAATGTTTCTTGAAAACAAAAGTGCCTTAAAAAAATTGCCATTAGCAAATGAGAAAAGTTTCCCTGTATTCAATCCCCAAACAATGTTCTAATTTAAGTCTCTCTGCTGTCGCATAGCATGTTGTACCATGGCAACTTATGTCAACTGACGTTCACACAGCGTGGTTCTGAAATGTTTTTAAGCCTTTATTTAGGTCATTGGTATGGATACGTAATGATCTGAATGCTTTTTTACATTCCTTCCTCAAGTTATCACACCACAAAACAATTCCTCTTAACCCAAAATATCAATATGAAATACAACCCTACTTATGTTAGCCAAACCAAAAGGATCACTGTTGTGAGGCCTGATTCACCCGATATTTACACCAGTGAAAATCTAGTCACTTCAGTTATTTCTGATTCACAACAGTGACACTGTGATCAGAATCAGGAGGAAATATATGAAGTCACAGAGGGGTGACAGAAAGATTCCAAATCCTTATTTTATTTGTCTTGTATTTACAAAGTAAAGGTGGGGGTAGAACAATTGGCAGCACCATGTTCTTTAGCATGCCATCTACCCCATACCTTCTGGATTTTATATAAGAACAATTAAGCTTGAAAGGATAACCTTGTACATTGCTTGATTTGAAGTTGTACTGTTTCAGTAGTTCCTCCCTTGAGACATACCATACATGTGATCACTTCATAACAAAATGCAAATATTTATAGTCATAGGGCCTGATCCAAATCCCCTGGAAGTCTATGGATAGATTCTCCACTCACTTCAATAGGCTTTGGTCATGCCCACAGGAAGTAATATCCAGACTATGAATGACCAAGAGATGTTTTCACCTTTTTTGCCTGGCAAAATGAGAGAGATTTTCTGTTTGATATGACCTTCCTACTATTCGATCTTCTAAAGACTGGATTATTGTAATACATTCTACATGTAGGCATGTCTTGAGTTCATCTGGAAATGACACCAGTGCACCAGGATCTGCACAGGCTACCTGCTGTTTACAAGTGAAATCTGATGTGTTGGTTTTCAACACTAATGCCATAAATGGTTTGAGGCCTAATTCCCAAGACCACCCTGGCCCTCTGCCATCCTATCACAGCCTCAAACAGAGGAACTAGTGTCCAAGTATCCCTTGAAACACAAGGAAAGGAACAGCTGGCAGGGTGTTCTTGTGGAGGGCCCTGGAATCTGAACCCCACCTTGGTTTTCAGGAGCCCTGGTTTCTTAACGTTGAGCAGCCCATCTGTTTTCCATGAATGAGGTGAATCAGGGACTAAGGAGATAACTAGGGGAGGCCTTCCAACATGACCTCTGTTCTTGCCTGGTAATTCCGGGCAGACAGTTTGTCCATAGCTAGGGACTCTATGTGATAGGATGTATTTTAACATTTTAGAAGGGCCCAGAGCAGAGGATGGACACCGATTAGAAGTACAATATAAATCAAAATAAACAATTATAGGCTCACTTTTTTTTCACGAAGGGAACATATGCCTAAATGGGATCATTTATATCCTGGGGCGTAGATTGTGCTAGGTCAACCTCAGCCATCTGGTCTGAGTTATTAGGTTGGAACAAGGAGGAGGTCAGTATAAGATGTCATTCAAGAAGCAAAAAACAGAAATGGTTTGCAGTGTAACAGTAGCAGGGAAGGGATCAGTGAATGTACCAGCATGCGAAAAGAGGTCTTTAAAGATGCTGTCCATGAAAATTCTCCAAAAGAAGATAACACACTCCATACAATAGAGCTTTCGAAATGGTGTCTATCATGCAAAATGTATCGAAAATGGATTAAGTAATAGTAAAAACTTTACATACAATAGCAAAAAGAGAGAGAAATTGCAAAGCAAGGGGGGGACAAGCAGATTTTCAGATTAAAGTCTGGTGGATTCTCTGGAACTTAGAAGTCTTAAATCAGGATTCAGTAACTCAGCCAGAGGTTATGATTCTATTACAGGATGGGTGAGTGAGGTTCTTTAGCCTGCAGCCATAGTCTGACTGCAAAGGACAAGAAGAACATTCATCTGCTCCAATAATCAAGTAGCAAATCCCAGTAGATCAGTGGCAGAACCAAGGTCCCTTGATTCCCAGGCCTCGGCCCCATCTGCTGAACAAGGCACTTTTAATAGAATTAGTAAAAATTGAGAAAGGACACTTAAAAGACCAGAACACTATTTCAATATCTCTATTCAGGGTGTAGCCCAAGGTCCAGTGGGCTTCAACAGCAGCCCTGGGAACTACAAGCTGTGGACTACAAACTGCGGCATGATGATTTTGTACCCTCTTCCCCCAGCAGGGTCTGAGCGGGGACTGAGCTAGAAGCAGCATGCAGGCTGCACGCAGAGAGAAGGGGCTGCTGAACTGTGATCCTGTTCTATGTTTTTTTTAACAGGTAGGACCAAAAAGGGCTATAGAGCACCCTGAGAGGAGTTTAAGTGACACAAATGGAGAACCTGGACTTGATTGTTGTGGGGCTTAGTTACTGCGGGAGTTAGAACATAGTGTAAGGAGGCTGTGTTGTATGCTGTAACCTCTGCACCTAGCAGGGTCTCAGCAGGGACTGAGTTAGAAACAGCAGGCAGGCTGCATGCAGAGAGGAGGGGCTGCTGAACTGTGATCCTGTTTTTTTACAGACTAAAGCCTGTTCCTGGTGGTTTGTCTGGGTGGGTCTGGTCTGATGTGCCCACACATCATACTCAATACACAACACAGAGCACACCAAGAAGCCTCAGGCCTAGTCTCCCACAGCTGTGTAAAAATAACCTCACACTGGGCTAGTGAACGGGAGGGGTTACAAGTGAATGGAGCAGTTGTTTGCCTTCTTGTGCCTGAAGATGGGCTCCAATTGAAATCCTGCCTAAGGATGCCCACATCTGCAACTGGCTTGACTCTTTGCTGTTTCTTGTTGGAGCAGATGAATGTTCTGCATGTCCACTACAGTTAGATAATGGCACTGGTTATGTTAGTCCAGGCTGGAGGTGATTAAGGATAGATGCCCAGGGCTGGGTCTCAGTCAGACAGAGGAAGTGTAGTCTTTCAACGAGCAGATAACAGAAATGGCATTTCTGTGATTGCTGCAATAGGGATGCGGAGAAGTAGTGGTGAGCCCATTTGGATTGGGCAACATCTTGATAACTGCAACCTAATTAGAGGGTAAGGTGCCAGATATCTGCTGATTCCAAAGCTTGGATTCAAATTTAATCCTGAAAAAGGTCTTTCTACCCTTGCTTTGTAATTTCTCTCTCCTTCTGCTACTGTATAAATTGAAGTGACCTAGTCACTTCACTTTTCCATTTCCATTCCCTGTCCCCTTTGTCTTGTTTATTTAGATGGTAAGCTCTTCGGGGCAGAACTGATTAGGAGCTATATGCGCAAGGTGTATCATAATGGGACATGTATGTCAGTGGGAACTGCTAGTCACTATCACAATAACAACATTGATTTTAAGGAGGTATAATAATTACTATAAGGTTTCAATAAGACTTTGAAGGATTCTACGTATTATGATAAAAACCTTTCACAGCACTTATTAGCTATATAAAACATCTCTCTATATTTGTAGGTCCTGTACAATACACAAACATTTCAAAGAGTAATAAAAAAAAACAATCAGACCTCATACAAAATGCCCAGCCAAGAACCTCTACATAATAAAGCCACCCAAATGAACATGAGGAATCAAATATTCCATGTTAACAGGGACTGCTGAACATAGCAAAACAACAGTGGAAGATAAAAACATTGCTGAAACCTCAGCACCTCTTCCACATGAATAAAAAGCTTGTGATAAAAGGTACAAATCTAGAAGCCATACTTTGGTGAAACAAAGTAATCATTTACGACTCTCTGGTTACAATACTGAATGTAGTACCATAACTTGGTTTCTATTGCCTGAGCTCTTACTTCCTGGAATTTATATATACACATCCTTGATATGACAATCTATCTACACATTTTAGAAATGTACATCTGTCTGTCTGTCTGTGAGTCAGTTTGTTCAAGAACTCCTCCTAAACGGTAAGAGCTAGGACCACCAAATTTGGTATGCAGCTTCTTCTTACCCTAACTTAAAGCAATGTCAAGGTTTGGTTGTGCCAAGAATTAAATGAATATTAGACACACACAGCTCTAAAACTGACATATTCTGACATCTTGTGGTAAGTCGCTTAAGGGATACTCGTTAGCCTTAAATTTTAATATATATTCTTACTTTGTTACTAACTCTGTGGTGAGAGACAAACCCCGTCAGGATTCCTAGACTCTATCTCAGCTCTGGAAAGGGTCTAGTGGGTTACAGCAGATATATTTCAGCTTTATATAAAAACATCAGAATAGCCATACTGGGTCAGACCAAAGATCCTTCAAGCCCAGTGTCCTATCTTCCAGCAGTGGCCAATGCCAGGTGCTTAGAAGGAATAAACAGAACAGGCAATCATCATGATCCATCCCTTGTCACCCATTCCCAGCTTCTGCCAAACAGAGGCTAGGGACACCATCCCTATAAGATCTGGCTAGTAGTCATTGATGCACCTATCCTCCTCTAACTTATTTTGTTCTTATGGGAACCCTGTTATAGTTAGGGCTTTTTCACCATCTCTTAGCAAAGAGTTCAATAAGTTGACTATGAAAAAAATTTATTTTGTTTGTTTTAAATCTGCTGTCTATAAATTTAATTGGGTCAGCTTCTTGTGTTATGTTAGTGAAGGAATGATTAACATTTCCTTATTCTATTTTTCCATGCCATTCATGATTTTTTAGACCTCTAACATATCCGCGCCCCTCTCCCCCACCCTTCAGTTATTTCTTTTCCAAACTGAAAAGTCCCAGTCTTGTTAATTTCTCCTCATACAGAAGCTGTTCCTTACCCCTAATAATTTCTGTTACCCTTTCTATATCTTTTACAAATACAGTATATCTTTTTTTAGATGGGGTAACCAGATCTGCATACAGTATTCAATATGTGGGCATACAATGACTTTATATAGAGGCAATATGGTATTTTGTCTTATTAGCTATTCCTATCCTAATGATTCCCAATATTCTATTAGCTTTTTAGTTTTTAGACTGCCACTGCACACTGAACAGATGTTTTCAGGGAACTATCCATAATGATTCCAAGATCTCTTTCTTGAGTGGTATCAGCTATTTTAGACCCCATCATTTTGTAACTATAGTTAGGATTATATTTTTCCATGTGCATTGCTTTGCACTTATTAACACTGAATTCTGTCTGCCCTTGTGTTGGCCAATCACCCAGTTTTGTGAGATTCCTTTGTAACTCTTTGCAGTCAGCTTTAGATTTGTCACTATTCACCCATTTTTCAAGACCATTTATACATTTAACAGCAGTAAACCAAATACAAATCCCAGCAGCACAACACTCATTCCTATTCTTTTTCCCCCTATCTTTTAAGTAGAGTACTCAACAATGTTTTCATGATGATCTAAGATCCTTCAGTTACTTGAATGCCCAGCCTTTTGTTATTCTTCATCACCCTGCCTCCCTCTTTTTAGAACAAACTCCCTGCCCCAAAGACAAAGCTGCAAGCATCTCAAACTCTATTGCATTTAAGAACTGTCTTTGGAGTCAGACCTCAAGTATGAAATCCAGGGGTTCCAACTTCAGGGGGGCTACTGCGCTGTAGCCCCTACTGAACCTTTAGCCCCCCCCCCCAATGGTGCCCTTGCGGTCAGAGTGCCAGGGCGGGGAGGAGAACAGATGGTCCCTAGCAGCTGGAGGGGGGCTGGGGAGAGAGAGAAGGCCCATGCCAGCCGGGGGAGGAGGAGAGAAAACCTCATCGGATGGGTCCCCTGCCCTGAATCCCTCCTCACAACCAGCCCTTATACTTGCATCCTCCCCCACACCTCTAGTGCCCTGCCCTGACTCCTGCACCCCCCACACCACCAGTCTTCTCCCTGTAAGGACTTGGGCAATGCCAGGTATGTCTTCTAGGATGCTATTAAAAACTGATCATAGTTACTGTCCGTACTTGTTTGTGATTTCTACAAAAAAAAGTGTGTAAAGACAACATCAACAAATGCACAGAATCCTAAATTAAAAGTTAACATAATGGGTAAAATTAGCAAATGAATTATCAATTCTGATCATTTTGACTCAGAACGACAAAACTTTGTGAGCTTTAAGTTAAAGCAAAGCCCAGTAACAAATGAATTCCACTAGTGCGTATACAAACAGCGAGGTGCACAGATAATGAGATTTTATCCAAAGTGTGAAAATGTGTGCGCGCATAGGTGCACACATGCACCCTTTCTTTATTTAGTGGATTGGGTTCACTGATAACTCTGACTGCTTTGCACCACTCCAACAATGCAAAGCAGCTGTAAACTTGCCTTTAGAGCTCCTTTTCATTGCAGATGCAGCATAAAGCTGCCCGAGAATACCATTAATCAGCTCCATCGTTTTTCCATTAGAAAAACTAAGTGAATGCTGTTAAATACTTATAGATCAGAAAATGACAGCTAAGGTTGCATACCCTACCTTCATTCCACCCTTTGATGCGGGTTACTGCGAATTATGTAGCGCTGGGAAGAAGGACCCAAGAATTCAGAGCACAAGTGGCGTTCTCGTCCATCCTCCCTGTTGAAGGGAAAGGACTGGGCAGGGATGGTCGAATTGAGGACGTAAATGCGTGGTTGCACAGGTGGTGTCGCAGAGAAGGCTTTGGTTTCTTCGACCATTGGGACTCTGTTCCAGGCACAAGGATTGTTAGGAAGAGATGGGATCCACCTAATGAAGAAAGGAAGGAGCATCTTCGCGAGCAGGCTTGCAAACCTAGTGAGGAGGGCTTTAAACTAGGTTCGTTGGGGGACGGTGACCAACACCCTGAGGGGAGTGGGAAAGTCGGATACCAGGAAGGAATGCAAAGAGGAACGAGCAAGAAAGGAGGACCCCGATTCCAGTGGAGAAGATGGGGCGATAAACTGGTTATCTGAGGTGTTTGTACACTAATGCGAGAAGCCTGGGCAACAAACAGGAAGAACTGGAGGCCCTGGCCCAGTCCAAGAAATATGATTTAATTGGGATAACAGAGACTTGGTGGGATGACTCGCATGACTGGAGCGCTGTCATGGAAGGGTATAGACTGTTCAGGAAGAACAGGCAGGGGAGAAAAGGAGGAGGAGTTGCACTATATGCAAGAGAGCACTATGATTGCTCTGAACTCCAGTATATAGAGGGAGAAAAACCTGTTGAGAGTCTATGGGTTAAGTTTAGAGGTGCAAACAACAGCAGTGATGTTGTGGTTGGTGTCTACTACAGGCCACCGAATCAGGTGGATGAGGTAGATGAGGCTTTCTTCGGACAACTGAGAGAAGCTTCCAGATCGCAGGCCCTGGTTCTTGTAGGGGACTTTAATCACCCTGACATCTGTTGGGAAACCAATACGGCAGTACACAGGCAATCCAGGAAGTTTTTGGAGAATTTTGGGGATAACTTCTTGGTACAAGTGCTGAAGGATCTGACCAGGGGCCGTGCGCAGCTTGACCTTCTACTCACAAACAGGGAGGAACTAATAGGGGAAGTAGAGGTGGGTGACAACCTGGGAAGCAGTGATCATGAGATGGTAGATTTCAGGATCCTGACCAAAGGAAGAAAAGAGAAGTAAAATACACACCTTGGACTTCAGAAAAGCAGATTTTGACTCCCTCAGAGACCTGATGGGCAGAATCCCCTGGGATGCTAACATGAAGGGGAAAGGAGTCCAGGACAGCTGGCAGTATTTTAAAGAAGCCTTATTGAAGGCACAGAAATAAACCATCCCGATGCGTAGCAAGAGAGGCAAACATGGTAGGAGACCGGATTGGCTTACAGGGGAAATCCTTGGTGAACTTAAGCACAAAAAGGAAGCTTAAAAAAAGTGGAAACTTGGACAAATGACCAGGGAGGGGTTTAAATATATAGCTCAAGAATGCCGGAGGGTTATCAGGAAGGCGAAAGCGCAAATGGAATTGCGACTGGCTAAGGATGTGAAGGATAACAAGAAAGGTTTCTACAGGCATGTTAACAAGAAGAAGGTGATCAGAGAGGGTGTGCGGCCCCTACTGGATGAAGGAAGTAACCTAGTGACAGATGATGTGGGGAAAGCTGAAGTACTCAATGCTTTCTTTGCCTCTGTATTCATGGACAAGGTGGGCTCCCGGACTAATGTGCTAAGTGACGCAAGATGGAATGAAGATGGACAGCCCTTAGTGGGTAAAGAACAGGTTAGGAACTATTTAGAAAAGCTAAACGTACACAAATCCATGGGTCCAGACTTAATGCATCCGAGGGTACTGAGGGAGTTGGCAAATGTCATTGAGGAGCCTTTGGCCATTATCTTTGAAAATTCGTGGAGATTGGGAGAGATCCTGGATGATTGGAAAAAGGCAAATGTAGTGCCCATCTTCAAAAAAGGGAAGAAGGACGATCCAGGGAACTATAGGCTGGTCAGTCTTACCTCGGTTCCTGGAAAAATCATGGAAGGGATCCTTAAGGAATCCATTTTGAGGTACTTGGAGGAGAGGAAAGTGATTAGGAATAGTCAGCATGGATTCACAAAGGGCAAGTCGTGCCTGACCAATCTGATTAGCTTCTATGATGAGGTAACTGGCTCTGTGGACATGGGAAAGTCAGTGGATGTGATATATCTTGACTTTAGCAAGGCTTTTGATACAGTCTCCCACAATATTCTTGCCGGCAAGTTAAGGGAATGTGGATTGGATAAATAGACGGTAAGATGGATAGAAAGCTGGCTAGAAGGCCGGGCCCAGCGGGTAGTGATCAACGACTCGATGTCAGGATGGTGGTCGGTTTCTAGCGGAGTGCCCCAAGGTTCAGTTCTGGGACCGGTTTTGTTCAATATCTTTATTAATGACCTGGATGAGGGGATGGATTGCACCCTCAGCAAGTTTGCAGATGACACTAAGCTAGGGGGAGAGGTAGGAGGGCAGGGATAGAGTCCAGAGTGACTTAGACAAATTGGAGGATTGGGCCAGAAGAAATCTGATGGGGTTCAACAAGGACAAGTGCAGTTGGGACGGAAGAATCCCAAGCATTGTTACAGGCTGGGGACCAACCAGCTAAGTAGTAGTTCTGCAGAAACGGACCTGGGGGTTACAGTGGATGAGAAGCTGGATATGAGTTAACAGTGTGCCCTTGTAGCCAAGAAGGCTAATGGCATATTAGGTTGCATTAAGAGGAGCATTGCCAGCACATCCAGAGATGTCATTATTCCCCTTTATTCGGCTCTGGTGAGGCCACATCTGGAGTATTGTGTCCATTTCTGGGCCTCCCACTACAAAAAGGATGTGGACGCATTGGAGAGGGTCCAGCGGAGGGCAACCAAAATGATTAGGGGGCTGGAGCATATGACCTATGAGGAGAGGCTGAGGGAGTTGGGTCTGTTTAGTCTGCAGAAGCGAAGAGTGAGGGGGGATTTGATAGCAGCCTTCAACTTCCTGAAGGGAGGTTCCAAAGAGGATGGAGAAAGGCTGTTCTCAGTCGTGACGGATGGCAGAACAAGGAGCAATGGTCTTAAGTTGCGGTGGGAGAGGTCCAGGTTGGATATTAGGAAAAACTATTTCACTAGAAGAGTGGTGAAACACTGGAATGGGTTACCTAGGGAAGTAGTGGAGTCTCCATCCCTAGAGGTATTTAAGTCTCGGCTTGACAAAGCCCTGACTGGGTTGATCTAGTTGGGATTGGTCCTGCCTAGAGCAGGGGGCTGGACTTGATGACCTCCTGAGGTCTCTTTCAGCTCTATGGTTCTATGATTCTATGCATACTTAGAATAAGTCTTAAATAATGCTGAGATATCATACATTATTCCTATAAACTTAGATATATGTATATATTACTCTATGTATGTCAGATAGAGTCAAAATCATATATGAAAGGTGAGTAAAGTATACTTGTAGGACTCTGCCTAACACTGCACAGGTTAGAAAACTGTAAGTTGGATCCAAAATCCATTCTGTTCAATCAAAAGACCCTCTTGAGTTCAGTGGGCTTTTGGATCATGTCCTCAGCACAGCAGTGTGTAATTGTCATGGTATATTTCTTCTTTCCCAAAGTGTCTCACACTAACAGAATCTATGTACAGCACTTTCACTAATTAATTCTTTTGTTTGAGTACCTATCGTAGTGTTTGCTAGCATGTATATTTCTCAATTATCTTATTTGTTTATTGTATGATTTTGTCTGTTCAAAGTAAACAACATACAATTTTCTTTAAGTAAATATAAAGGGTAAAAAGATACCATTAAAGTTGTGTTATATTGTTCAAACTTCATTACAAAAGTCACAAGTGCCTTTCATCACTGAGAGGAAAGTGATAGTGAAAGCTTTACTTGAATGAAACCTGATTTTGTATTATTTACTTTTTTATTCCAGAAGTTAACCAACTGTAAACTCAATTTCCCACAGCACATCAGGAGGAAAAACAGTGTACACTGGAGCACAAAATAGAAAGTGCATCATCTCTAAATGCTTTAAAAGTCAGGTCACTGTTAAAGCTTTCTGTATGGTAACTGGGCTGGGGGAAGGGGTTGGTAAAAGTGCTGTAGTGCTTAGAACATACACTCCTTGAGAATTCCTCGCTACTGGAATGTGTAAGAACCTAAATACTGATCGTTTCAGGTATTTAATATCCCACCCACTCTATAGGGGATCTATAGCCTGGTGCTGCAGGAAGAGTGTGTGCTACTGTGTGTTCCAAAGTAAATGCAGATAGGACCACTGGTGTTCCACAATGTAAACCAGCGATGGGCAAACAAGACTAGTGAGTGGACCGCATAAGTGTCCTTCCTTCCTCTCAATGGGCCTCAGTGGTGAGCAACTTGCAGCCCATGGTCAACTGGGATTCTACCTGCAGCCTGCGTACGCCCTCCGTTCCCCCATGCTCTTCTCACACAATGGGGTCCCACACCTACTTCTCCACCTCCCTCCCAGCACTTTCAAAGCACCATGAATCAGCTGATTCACACTCCATCCCCATTCCTCCCTCTCCCGCCCAGAGCTTGAACAGCTGACTTAGACTTGCTGGGGCCCAAGGCTGAAGCTTGAGCCCCACTTCTGGGGTTGAAGCAGAAGCCCAAGAGCTTCAACCCTGAGTGTCAGGGCTCAAGTTACGGCTACCTGCCTAGGACTGAAGCTTTTGGGCTTTGGCCCCTACCCAGTGGCAGCCTGAGGCTTCAGGCCCCCATCTTGGGGTCATGTAGTAATTTTTGTTGTCAGAAGGGGGTTGCAGTACAATGAATTTGAGAATTGCTGGCCTATGCTATTCCCTTCTCTCATACCTCTTATGGCTTCCTCCCCACTTGGGTACTATCACAATCTCCCTCCCCAAGAAGCACTGCCTGACTTTCATTCTGGCCAGCTCCATACACTGGGCATCAGTTTCTATCCTGTGCCCTACCCTGCTCCCCCATGGATACCATCCTCCACTCAATACCATCTACTGGACATCTTCCCCTTTACTCACTACTTGTCTGAACCCAAGCTCACCAGGTCCTTAGGCAGCAACCTTAGGTGCTGCACAAAATCATCAGCCCTGATCAACAGCCTTAGTGGTAAAGGCCTGCAGGCCCACAGCACCATGCCCCAGCCTCTGACTGGATGGACAGGCAGCACCTTCATTGGGTACCTGGATTATATAAATGCCTTAACAGGCACAGAAAGCTGTCTGAACAGACCACTGTAGGGTGGATGCTGCCTAGACTGCCTTGCTTTGCTCCTCCATTTGACCTGCTGCTTCACCTGATCTTGCCTTTGCATCTCACCCAGCCTCACCTTCCCAACCTGCTGACCTGGCACCTTGGATTGAATCTTCCTGCTACTGACCCCTGTGAGAACTCTGACTGTGTCTGATATGGACAGGTCTGCTGGCTACCTGACCACTTGCATATCCTTGACTACTACTCTGGGCTGCACCCTTGCCCACTTTGGACACTGGGCATTACACAGTATACTCAGAGCACTTCTGTTTTATAGGCTTGTCTTTCCCAAAAAGAGTACAGCACCAAGGGGACACAGCCTCCGGCAGTGGATTGCTCACCTATGGCAGAAACCCAAGCCAATTTAGGGCAGAAAACCACACCCAATACAGATCACAGGACTGCAGGTGGGCATGTATCACACAGCCTATGTCACCTTCAGGACCCAAACCCATGGTAACTTTATAGGAGTGCTATGACCAAAGCAAATTTCAGGGCTTCACAAACCAGTGCAGGCTCCATTTCCTGTTGAGGTCCAATGTGTACCAGATGGATCAGGCAGACAAGACACAATCCAGCAGTTGGATCCATCAGCACAGATTCAATGTAGAGCTCAATTGTAGGACTAGGCTGGTCATATTAACTCAGAGGAGGACAAATAATTCCAGCATTTGCTTCAAAAAATGATTGAAAAAGATTAGATAAAAACTTACTAAACTTCAAAGATTTTAAAACTATCCTATTCTACTGGTACATGACCTAAAATGCTCAGAAAGCAGAACACAAATATCAAAATGGGGTTCATTATACTCTGTGTCACCATTTCATTTGCTCATTTTCCTGGTAGCAACTGTGGTCTAAGTGGTTAGAGCAGGGGAATGGAAGTCAGGACTTTAGGTTCTATTTGTGGTTCTTCCACTGACTTGCTGCTGTTACCTCAGACAAAACCAACTTTCTGCATTTCATCTTAACCAGCTGTCAAATCAAGATAACCACACGGGTATAGTACCACACAGGGGTATTGCAAGGCTCAGTTAATTAATACATGTAAAGCACTTTGAGATCCTTGGATGAATAATGCTATAGAAGTTTAAATTATTCTGGGTTGTACTGTTACAAATTCTGCCTTATGACCCTTTTGCTAACTCATTTTCTACAGCTTCTATTATGACCCTTAGTTCTTCCACTTTGATGTGATAAATTATGCTACTGACACTCCAGATGAACAACAGTAAGAATCACTTTATTCCAGGACTTAACATATAGGTATAGAAACAATGAGTAGTCATGTGGCACCTTAGAGACTAACAAATATATATATACATGGAGAGAGAGAGAGAGAGAGAATTATGAGTTTGTGGGCAAAACCCACTTCCTCAGATGTGCAGATACAAATATAGTAATAATTGGTCTAACCTAGCATTGTAAGTTTCCATACACACTGAAAAATTGTATTGCTCATGCTGGAATTTCTTTCATTTTATATTCTTGTGGGTTTAGTAACAGCCAAGCAAGTCTGTGTAAATCCATTTAAATTTTCTGACCTCCATCTGATGAAGCAGTTCCTGCATATATTACATATGCGCTAGCATGCCAGAAGTCTCTTTGCGCCTCTCGGCTTCAGTCTCACACATGATGTAATATGTTTAACTAATTTACTTTCAAATTAGAGGGGAGGATTTAAATTTAAAATATCTTAGATTTTAGCTAAATAATTCACATATCTCTTTAAGAAACATTTTTGCACATTTTGCTTCAGTGATCTATGCAAGAGATAGATTTCCAGAGACCATGCTACACCAGCAGGGACATAGACTAGATCTACCCATCCATTTATTTTACAATTTTATTCTGTCACCACACACCATAATATCTGAGGCCCAGATCCTCAAAGTATTTAGGCTTCTAAGTCCACCATTTCAATGCCACTGCCATTCAGTGCTGCCTCATTCCATAGGCACCTAAGTCCCCATGGCATCAGTTTCTGATGGGCAGCATTCATAAAGGGCTGAAGTCCTGATGCTCCTCCACAGCTAACAAAAAATGTAGAACCTAGATCAAGCTAAAGCCCTGAGGTGGGTTTCTCCAACTAGTTAGAGGGGTGCTTATTTTGCCAACAGAGCCTTTGGTCCTATAGGTGTGCTCTGGATTGGGACATCGGTCAGATCATGCTGCAAAAGGGCCAGATGCAGGCCACTGACAAGAGAAGGGTCAGCAGCACAGCACCCCCACAAAAGACAGACAGGATCAAAGGGAAACGTAGGTTAAGCATGAGAGAAGTATCAAGCTCCAGCAGGAAATTGGAGACAAAGTTTATTTCAACTGCTACAGTATGGCTGACCTGGTTTAGATGCCCAGCTCTGGGAGAGAGTTTGTGGCTGAGGAATACAAGCAGAGGGAAACACCTAGTCTTTGTCCAGGCCGACAGGTATACAGGTCAGTTGCACACTAGAACAATATAAATTCTAGTGCACATTAACGTGTCACACACTAATTGGCCTGTGTGGCTCCTGCTGGCATACACTAAAAGTTCCCTGGTGCATGTTAATGAAGTAGTGTTTGAAAAAGAAGCAGAATCTATATGGGCCAGATACTGCAAAACACGCCAATGCAGACTAAATTTTATAACCCTCTGGTGCAGACTAATGGTACCCAAACTCCACTACTTTGCCCACTCGTCTGTGGCACTTCATTCCTGGCTAGCTTAGGTGGCTTCCTCCTCAGACAAAATTGCTTTCAGGCCTGTTAGAAGGATTATTAGAAATAACAAGGATTGTTAGAAATAACAATCTTGTTAGCTCTGGAATAGGGAGCAGATACCACCAAGAGTTCAGAGACACACTGATTGTCAGTCTCTTCAAGAAGGACGACAAATCGGACTGTGGAAACTACCATGGCATCTCCCTCCTGACAAAGGCAGAGAAAATCTTAGCTCGAATCCTTGCCAACTCCTGCCACTCTCAGAAGAAATTCTTCCAGAGTCCCAGTGTAGCTTCTGACCATTCCGAGGAACAGTGGACATGATCTTCACCACTCAGCAATTGCAAGAAAAATGTTGCGAACAAATTCAAGACTTATACATGTGTTTCATTGACCTGACCAAGGTGTTTGATTCAGTCGTAGCAACCTGTGGATCATCTTCTCAAAGATCTGTTGCCCCAAAAAATTCATTAGCATCCTGAGCCTGCTTCACCACAACATGACTGCCACAGTGCTGAGTAACAATGGATCCCGAAGCAACCCCTTTGAGGTCAAATCAGGAGTCAAACAAGGCTGCGTCACTGCCCCAGCGCTGTTCTGCATCTTCATCGCCATGATCTTCATTGATGGCAAGCTTCCAGATGGCGTGACGATTGTCTAGAGAACAGATGGGAAGCTTTTCAATTTCAGTAGACTGAAGGCCAAAAGCAAGACCTCCACAACTTCGATCATGAAGCTCCAGTACGTAGATGACAATATGGTCGCTACCTTTTCCCGCATAGCTCTTCAGACTATCTTAAGCACCTTCGCTGAAATGTACAAGAATCTCAGCCTCACACTGAAGATCAAAACAACCAAGGTGCTCCATTAACCCTCACTGACCAGAAGATCTCATGTACCATCTATTAAAGTCAATGGAGAACTGCTGGAAAACGTGGAGCATTTCCCGTACCTTAGAAGTTATCACCCCACCAGAGTCGACATTGACGCAGAAATCTAGGCTCACCTGAGCTGCACAAGCTCTGCTTTTGCCGCCTAAGACAAAGGGTCTTTGAGAACCGGGACATCGGTGCCAAGACAAAGCTCCTTGTGTACCATGGAGTGGTTGTTCCAACACTGCTGTATGCATGTGAAACCTGGACAACATATAAACATCACCTGAAGGCACTTGAACAATATCATTAACGCTGCCTCAGGAGAATCCTAAATATCCCTTGAGAGGACAGGCACATAAACACTAGCATCCTGGAAGAGTCAAACATAACCAGTATTGAAGCTATCATCATCTACCAACAACTTCGCTGGACTGGTCATGTAATCAGGGTGCCTGATCAGCATCTCCCAAAACAGATTCTGTTTTCCGAGCTGAAGGAAGGACGGAGGAATGTTGGGGGTCAGAGGAAGCAATTTAAGAACATGTTGAAGGCAAACATGAAAAAGTGCAGCATTGGTGTCAACACTTGGGAAAACCTTGCCCAGGACTGTCCCCAGTGGAGAGCGGTAATCTGTGAGAGGGTTGCTCAATTTGAGAGGTCCTGTCGTAGTTCAGATGAGAAGAGGCAGAGAAGGAGAAAACAGGGGCAAAAACTGCCCCGTGTCCCTCCAATAGCCACCAGCACCTGCCCCTTCTGCAATAAGACCTGTGGCTCCAGAATCGGGCTCGTCAGCCATCAATGGATCCACAAATAGGAGAGTGACAGGAAGATGTCCTACTCGTTATTGAGTGACTGCCAAAAAGAAGACTTTCAGACCCCCATCTACCTCCACGCATTGTTTGGGCAACCTGGCCATCTTGCTTATAGCTGGGAATTTCACTAGGTGGCATGCCGTCTAGACATTAGATATTGTAATCCTGAGCATAATAATGCCTAAGTAGCTTTGAGGGTCTAGGCCTCAGTGTGTCCACATAAAAACAAAATTGCAAAACCCCTATTGGACATAATGGCCTTTCTGTCATCCTTTTCAGAGTCAACATTCTGCTCATATGTGGTGGGGGCTGTTTGTTTTTAGAGATTTTAATTTCCTTTTGGTTTTGGTTCATAGGGTTTTAGGAGGAAAAGAGACGATGTCAGTGTTGTATGTTTTATATCTCGTTTCTGTGAATACTGCAGTAATAAAAGACTATCTGTTGAAAACAAATGCATAGTGGTTGCACATGAGCAGCATCCAGATTACATGAAAAATGCAGACTACGAGTCACCTAATTGGATGTGTGTGACATTTTCAAACTAAGTTCAAATACCCATGCATATTATATTACTGGTCCTGCATCACAAAGAAATAAGCTGAGATTTGCATAACATTATGCTAATTTTATTTTCAAAACAAATTTATGCAGGCACTTCCATTCAGAATGGATGCTCTCAAATCAGTATCTTGGGTTAGGGAAAGGTAAAGAAAGAGAAGAACCCTTAAAAAACTGGTAGGCAATATGAGCTGTTGGAATATAGTAGCTATCCATTTTAGATCTCAAAACAAGAATGAGTTCTAAATAAACTGAAGTTACTTACTGAAACTGGAGACTTTTCAAGACTTGTGGTCCCTATCTATATATATTCCACATATGGGCTACACATGTGCACCATGAGCTTGAGACTAGAATTTTTTGCAAAGAGGGTGGGTAGTGGAATACAGATAAGGACCACACATTTCAAAGAATTTCCAGTTACTGGTAAGTGACATCCATTTCTTCTTCAGGTGGTGATCCCTGCCTGTATTCCACACATGGGGGAGATTAACAAACAGTAATCAGATAGGGAGGGAGGAGGATGCAGAAGTGACAGCGGACTGTAGTACTGCTGTCCCTACAGTTGACAACTGGACCACAGTGTAATTAATGTCTTGTGAAGGTATGCAAAGAGCTCCAAATAGCTGCTCTATATATTTCTAGAAGAGGTCTCTCTCTCAGAGATGGAGCTGAAGTAGCCTGCCATCTAGTGGAATAAGCCCTCACCCCTTCCGGAAGAGGAATAAGACCTAGTTGGTAATAAAGTGTAGCAAAACCAGAGATTCATTTTGGACATCTCTGCCACAAACCTCTCTATTGAGAACTGCAAGCCATGTGTTTTCCTCTAACAAGAGAACTATTTATACCAAAGATATCATGCAAAATTTTTGTTTTTGAATGAACCTATTCAGCTGTCTGAGATCAAGAATTGGGGATCAGGAGGTAGGGGAACCTAATTCCTTCCTTTCATATTGAGGGCTTCACCTCTTTTTTATAAAATGTCCTTGCCAGAGTGGTCTCTCAAAAGGAACCAGGAAAAGGAATTGTGGGTAGTAGATACCAGAAACTCTATCTGGTAGCCACCTGAATAATCTCTAATACCCATTTGTCTATAGTTAAGGCCCTCCAGTTTTTGGCAAATTGGGTAAGGTGGTCTCCAAATATATGAGAAGGGGAACAAAGCCACATTAATAGAGATATAGGTCTCGACAGTCCAATCAAAAGAAACTCTTGGCTTGAGGGTTAGAGTATTATGTTATGGTAGATGTTGCTGAGGGCGGGTTCCTGGGTCTATAAACCCTCTCTATCTTTTTAGGATATGTAAAATGAATAGGGGTCTGGGATGACTATACATTAGTGGTAAGGAGTTCAGTCATAGTAGGCATTACCCTTGAACATGCTCTTTTCCCTTTGTTTTTGCAGCCTAGAAAAATAGATAAGCATGCAGCTGCTCTTCTTTGTTATGTCTTTTGCTTATTTTCATTGGCACTATAAAATATCTTCAAGGTTAAATTTCTTGTCATCTCTGTAACCTGCTGATTTAGAAAGTTTGTAGAAAGTATCAGAGGGGTAGCCGTGTTAGTCTGAATATGCAAAAGCGACAAGGAGTCCTGTGGCACCTTATAGACTAACAGTTTATTGGAGCATAAGCTTTCGTGGGCAAAGACCCACTTCGTCAGATGCATGTAGTGGAAATTCCAGAAGCAGGTATAAATATACAGGCATAAGAAAAGAGTACCAATCAAGAGTAAGGCTAGAGATAACGAGATCAATTCAGTCAGGGAGGATGAGGCCCACTTCTAGCAGCTGATGTGGAGGTGTGAACATGAAGAGAGGAGAAACTGCTTTTGTACTTGGCTAGCCATTCACAGTCTTTGTTTAATCCTAAACTGATGGTATCAAATTTGAAGATGAACTGTAGCTCAGACTCTTTGAAGTCTGTTCTTGAAGTTTTTTTGTTGCAGGATGGCTACAAACCTGGAAATCCTGGACGCCCCATCAACTCGGGCATTGGTACTCTGACTGCAGGACTGTGGGTACAGGAATGGGGGATACCTGAGCTGGCCTTTTTCTTCTTCTAGAGGTTACGTGCTGCCAGTTCTCTTCCATGTCCTGTACTGTTCTCACTGGCTGTTCAGCCTGCTGTACCTGCAGGATTAAATGCTGCCTTCTATCGAGGAAGTCTTCATCCTCTCTGATGGAACGTAGGGTTGATACTTGGGCCTCAAGTCCTCTAATTTTTTCTTCCAAAATGGTGACCAGCTTGCACTTAGTACAGATGAAATCCCTTCTTTCTTCTGGGAGGAAGACAAACAGCAAGTAACAACAGCAGACCTATCAATATTCATACCTGCCTTCCTTCTGAGAGATTCCTCAGATGTTAATAAAAGATTTTAAAGAATGGCGAGTTTCTCTCACCCCCTTTCCGCTCCTCTTCCCAACTCCCTCTCAGAACTCCCTGTTTGCAGTCCCTGGTCACTGACTCACTGCTTTATGAAGCCCTGGACTGCCTGATAGCCCCACCCCCCTGATTAAGGCTCAACCAATCAGCAGAGGCTTCTAGATTTCAAACCTTGATTAGAAGCTCACAGCTTCCAACTGCCAGCCATAGCACACACTCCTTGGGGGGGGGGGAGGAGAGGGAAAGAGAGAGAACCCCCCCCACAAACAAACACAAGCTCAGCACACATCAAGAAACCCCCAAACACAAACACACACCACAGACAGCCACTTCCCTCAAGGGTCCTGTATTTGCTTCTCCTTCACCTGGAGAACTCCCTCTCAAAACCACAAGTCTCTCCTCATAACAGTGGCTGTAGCCATCCCATAGATGTAGTATCTGGCATGTCGACTGTGGCTTGTAGAAAAGTTTTGGCCACCAATATGCCCTTATACACAAAGGCCTGGAAGCGGGCCCTATGCTTCTCAGGGAGCTTCTCCTTAAATTTCCAGAAAATTAAAACTAGTAAAATCATATTTGAGATCCTATATTTACTGTGGTTGTTACTGTGTATCAGAGTTCAAACTTCAGAATGAGAATGGTGACAATATTATCATTGTTAGTGGTGAGCAATGGAGTAGAATGTGAAAACTGCAACTGGTTATACCCAGCCTAATAGGAATCAACATTTACCTTGCAACTGTATCCTGATTACCTGACCTAGATGGCAACAGCTATTGCTCTGCATGTGGTGATCCGCTGCTAATGTTCAGGTACCAAAAAGCAGCCTTCAGCTTTTTATTAATAGATTTTAAAGCCAGAAGGAGGAACCAATTATCATCTAGTCTGGCCTCCTGCATAATTATTCCCTTTTTGCATTTGAGATGGAGTGTCATGGAGCAAAGTATCACCAACCACAATGAAGCAGGGATAGAACTACTCTGTACTGTGCAAGGGGCTAGGAGTCCATATTTTCATGCTTTTCTTTGCACTCTTTTTGCACCAGAAGATACATGCATGTTTTCCTATGGATTTAGCGTGCATCTTGTTCCCAACTACTTGAAGCTTACGTGGCCCTATAGGTGTGAAGCTGTGGATATCAGGAGAGGAAAATAAAAAGCTGTTGTTTTAAAAAAAATAATTAGCATGAAATGTGTTTTAAATATACTATTTGAATGCCCAGATTTGTAGGTGCTTATGTTTATCTGCCTTCAGAAAGCTTCCCAATCAATCCTTTTGGCCTTATTAATGTTTAATTCTCTCCCTACATGGCATTTTAAATCTTTCCTTTTAATTTTAAATAATAAATTGCACTTCCTGACATGGTTTATCAGTCTTAGAAACGATGGAATATTATCTTTTCATTAAAATCGTTCCTGGCTTATTACAGCAGCATAGCGAAAGGAAAATAATGATAAGTAGTCGATCATATTTGAAATACTCAGAGCACCATACAAATATTAACAAATTGATCTCTACAAGCCTGCTGTGCAGTAGTTGAATATTACAAACTATTGTGTGAATTGTATAAGGCCATGCAGTGAGGTAGTGGCAGAATCACAGTTAAAACTCAGGAGTTCCTGATGCCCGGTCAGCGCTCAAATCCATAATGTTCTTCCTTCCTAGAAAATAATTAGCTGCAGTGTGATGGGGTGGACTAGGCCCCGACATCCCTGCTGGAGGTCTTTCCGCACCCTGCCCAGCAACAGGAGCAGAAGAGAGGTACTCCAAACAGAAAAGAGTGGCAGCCTCAGCTGCAGCCAATCAGAAAACAGCAGGCTGATATAAAAGAAGCTTCTGGAGCTCCACCAAAGCAGACCTAAGGGCTGACTGGGAGAACAGCAGCACTTTGGACAGCTCCAAGTGGGAGTTGGACTTCAGACCTGGTCAGAACCAGGTCCAGGAGCAGAAGACTAGCTTGTAAGCCAATGGCAACACTTTGCAGAACCCTGGACAGGGAGGACTTGACCACAAGGCCCAAGAGAAAGGGCTGGACAGAGCAGCTTCCTGGGGAAGTGGCCCAGGGAATGTGATAGCAACTGACCTCTTTGAGACTCAGCAGGTAACTGCTAGTTACAGGGTCCCTGGGCTGGGACCCAAAGGAGTGGGTGGGCCTGAGTCTTCCCCAATCCCCAGCAGGTACAACAGGGGGTAAGAAGCCTGGTCCCAGGCCACATACTGGTCACTTCCTCTCCTGCAGGCAGCCAGTCAGAAAGACTCTAAAACTCCCCTTGGCCACCAAGATGCACTCACAAGAAGGGTGGAGCCCTTTACATGCAATTACACCCAGCTCTCACCTACGACAAGTGGATTAAATCAGGTGAGGCTAGCTACTGGGTCTTTTATCCTCAGAAAGATCGAGAAAGGCATGTTCCCTAGCATTCAAAGACTGTTCTGATGGACTGAGAGGAGGCACTCTGCTCCATATAAACATGTTTGGTATGGGCCAAACTTACTTCCCATAAGTAGGGCTCTACCAAATTACTGGCCATGAAAGCTTGTCACCCTTCCTCCCTACCCCCATACAAATTCCACGGAGAACAACAGTGTTTCTCAAATTAGGAGTCTTGACCCAAAAGGGAGTTTCAAGGGGAAATAGTATTGCCATCTTTACTTCTGCTCTGCCTTCAGAGAGAAGTGAAAGCTGTGGCTATTGGCTGGATGCTCAGCTCTGAAGGTAGCATCCCTCCAACAGCTGTGCAGATGTAAGGGTGGCAACATCATACTATGCCATCCTTACGTGCGTCTGCACTGTTGCTGGCAGGGGCTCTTCCTTTGGAGCTGGGCTCCCAGCCAGAAGCTGCTGCTCTGCAGCCACTCATCTCTGAAAGCAGCAATGCAGAAGTACGGGTAGCAATATTGCAGCTGCCTCCCCACAGTAGCCTTGTGACTCTCCTCTTGAACTCTTCTTTGTCAGAACCCCTACAATTACAACTCTGTAACATTTCAGATTTAAAGAGCTGAAATCATGAAATTTACAATGTTTAAAATCTTGTGACCATGAAATTGATCAAAATGGACCATGAATTTGGTAGGACCCTACCATAAACTATGTATAACAACCATACATTTAAAGAACAACAAACAGTCCTGCAACATCTTAGAGACTAACAAAAAATGTAGATGGTCTCATGAGCTTTCGTGGACACAACCCACTTCGTCAGATGAATGGAGTAAGGGATCCACAGTACAAATAAATAGTAGAGAAAGAAAGGGGATGGGGAAGGAAAGAGAAGAAAAAAAATAGGAAAAAAATGTCAATTAGCCTGTCCATGCTAAATGAACTTGATAGAATGGGCTGTAAGTACCTGGTGCTTAGCTTTTATGTTATTAGGGTGTGGAACGTAGCAGCCCATCCAGGTCAGCTCTTTGTTCAAACCTTGATTGCAGGTGTCAAACTTGCAGAACTTTGTTTCATTTACAATTGCTCTCCAGCTGATTTTTGAAATTGCTTTGTAATAGCATAGTCACTTTTAGATCCTTTAGTGAGTGCCCGGGCAAATTAAAATGTTCCCCAAAAGGTTTGTGTGTGTTACCATTTCGAATATCTGCTTTGTGGCCATTAATCCTTTGTCATAGAGACTGTCCAGTTTTGCCAATATACATGGCAGAGGGGCATTGCTGGCACTTGATGGCATAGATCATATTGGTGGATATGCAGTTGTATGAGCCTCTGATGTGGTGGCTTATGTGGTTAGGTCCTGTGATGTCGCTTATATAGATGTGTGGACAGAATTGGAGCCAGAGTTGATTGCAGGGGTGAGTTCCTGAGTGAATATGATGAAGGTGTGCTGCGTGGCTCCTGGAAAGAATTTTTCAGGTTAGAGGGTTATCTGTAGGCAGAGATTGGCCTGTCCCCCAAGGCCTGTGAGGGATCATTTTCCAGGATAGAATCCTAGAACTAGAAGGGACCACAAGAGGTTGAGTCCAGTCCCCTGCCCTCACAGCAGGACCAAGCAATGTGTAGATCATCCTTGATAGATGTCCATCCAACCTGTTCTTACATATCTCCAGTGATGGAGATTCTACAACCTCCCTAGGCAATTTATTCCAGTGTTTAATCAGCCTGACAGTTAGGACACCTTTCCTAATGTCCCACTTAAACCTCCCTTGCTGCAATTTAAGCCCATTACTTCTTGTCCTATCATCAGAGGCCAAGGAGAACAATTTTTCTCTCTCCTTCTTGTAACACCCTTTTAGATACTTGAAAATTGCTATCATGTCCCCTCTCAGTCTTCTCTTTTCTAAATTAAACAAGCCCAGTTCTTTCAGTCTTCTCTCATAGGTCATGTTTTCTAGACTTTCCATCATTTTTGTTGCTTTTATCTGGCTGTAGATTGTTAATAATGCGCTGGAGGGGTTTAATTTGGGGTCTATAGGTGATGACCAGTGGTGTTCTGTTTTCTTTGTTGGGCCTATCTTGAAGAAGCTGATATCAGACTACTCGTCTAGCTCTGTCAATCTGTTTTTTCACTTCCCCAGGTAGGTTTTTAAGTTTTAAGAATGCTTGATGGAGATCCTGTCGGAGTTTGTCTCTGTCTGTGGGATTTGAGCAAATCTGGTTGTATCTTAGGGCTTAGCTGTAAACAATTGATTGGGAAATGTGTAATGGATGGAAGCTAGTGTCACACCCCAATGGCCCCCTCCTCCAAAGGGTCCCCCTGGGGAGGCAAGTCAGCATTGTATATTGCTAATGCTGTTGCAAGCATTGCAGGGCATTTTGGGAAGGGTCAAAGGTGTGAGTGTAAAATAAATGAATTCCTTTGCAGGTTGCGAGAGGCCAAAGGGGGCGAAAGACGAAGAGAGCAGAGAACAAGTTAACTCCACACTCTAACTAGGCCCAAAGATAAGACACTGCCTCCAGCCAGCTCAAGGCCATAGCACACATCTGACTCTTGGCTGCCAGCCTAAAAAAGACAGATTCAACAGAACAAATCTGCAGAGCCCTCCCATAACAAGCAAGAAAAGCAAAGGCCAGCACAGAGAAAAGCAAAGAGAACAAGAGAGTCTAGCTGGTGTGTTTGGGAAAGTCAAGGAGACCACAGAAAGCCAGTTTGGACTATCACAAAGAGCACCAGGAACAGAGGTTGCGGAATGAACCCCTCCCCCCCCCCAAAGGAGCCCAGGACTTAAAACCCTCCTGAGAGCTGGAGCAATTCGGAGATCACAGCAGACCCTGGACGACCTGTGTGCACAAGACCGAACTCCCGTCCCCCTTCCCCCTCTTCTTCTGTTACCCCCAGGTCTGGCCAGCCTCGGGTAGTAAGTGTGTGAATATGAAAGTGGGTTAGGACTTGGGGCAATAACACTTTCTTCCTTCCTTTGAGCGATGTGGGAAGCACCCATCACTCTCTGCTGTTATTTTATTATTTTATCAATAAAGCTTTAAAACTTAGACACTTGGTGTGTTCCGTCATCTCCTCCCTTAACGATCCTGTGGCTTCAGCCTGATCACCTGACACCTCAGGCAGATTGGTAACAAAAATCTGTCACACTAGAGGCATGTAGGTAAGTGTACCAGTCAGTAGGTTTCTGGTATAAGGTGGTGGAA
This sequence comes from Pelochelys cantorii, assembly GCA_032595735.1. Classification (NCBI taxonomy): domain Eukaryota; kingdom Metazoa; phylum Chordata; order Testudines; family Trionychidae; genus Pelochelys; species Pelochelys cantorii. The sequence continues at coordinate 24,664,229 of CM064326.1, forward strand.
ATGTGGGCATTTAATTGTACTATAGTGTCAAGGAAGTGGATCTCTTGTGTGGACTGGTCCAGGCTAAGGTTGATGGTGGAGTGGAAGTTTTTGAAATCGCTGTGGAATTCTTCAAGGCTCTCCTTGTGTGTCCATGTGATGATATCAACATAGCATGAGTAAGGCTGGTAGGGGGCAAGAACTGAGGAAATGTTGTTCGAGGTCAGCTATAACGATGTTGACATATTGCTAGGTGCCCACAGCTGTGCCACTGACTTGAAGATACAAATTGTCCCGAGATTGGAAATAGTTGGGGGTGAGGACACAGAGTCACAGAGCTCAGTAACCAGGTGTGCAAGTATGTCATCAGGGATAGTGCTATAAATAACAGAGAAATGTCAACCTCAGCTCTTCACTGCCTGAGAACTGGATTCAATTGTTTGTTCTGACACACTATTCCTCTGAGACCCAGGCAAGTCACTTAGGGTACGTCTACACAGCAGGACAAAAGTCAAATTAAGATATGCAACTTCAGCTATGTCAATTGCGTAGCTGAAGTCGAAATAGCTTAATTCAGCTTTTGGCGCTGTCTACACAGCAGGAAGTCTAAGGAAGAACACTCTTCCTTCGATTTCCCCTACTCATAAAATGAGGGTTACAGAAGTCGAAGTAAGAAGTCCTTCATCTCGATATTACTTCAAAATAATGGCTTGCTGTGTAGACATGTATTTTGTTATTTCAAAATGTCAGTTATTCCAAAATAACACTGCTGTGTAGATGTACCCCTAGTGCTTCAGTCCCCCATCTGTAACATGGGAATAATGGCTCTACCTCACTGGGAGGTACTCAGACACTATGATAATAGGCCCATATAGGGTGGCTGGGTTGGATAGAGCCAGTTCACCTGTTTATCAAGAGATGTAAATTGGGGGTTGACTGTAACTAAAAAGGTGGCTAGAAGACCACGTGGAGGTCTCAAAGTTCCAGACGACGTTGCATGGGGAAGTGCTCAACAGCCACAGAACTGCAGTATGGAGGAGTTGGGACTAACAACTTCCCCTTTGCAGCACTGCCATGTATAAAGTAATCTCTCAGGTTACATTTACACTAGCTCGTTAGTTCGAGCTAGGTAGGGAAATGAGGGCAACCGGAGTTGTAAATGAAGCCCGGGATTTAAATATCCCGGGCTTCATTTGCATGTTCCCGGGCGCCGCCATTTTTAAATTCTCCTTAGTCCAAACTCCGTGCCCATGGCTACACGCGGCACGGACTAGATAGTTCGAATTAAAGATCCTAATTCGAACTACCGTTACTCCTCATTCCAGGACTTTCCTACCAATACACCAGTGTTCTCTTATGTAAACCTAACTGCAAAAAAACAAACAACAAAAAAAAAACCAAACAAAAAAAACCACACCACCAAACTTGCTGGACAGCAAGGAGAAGAGAAGGAAAGACCTTGGGGGGGGGGGAGGGGAAGAGGCTGTAGATCTTATTGGGAGGAAGACTGGGAATTTCGATCAACAGTCTCAAATTGATTTTAGCTGAAGTCAGTAATTGGCAATGACATCGCTTGTTTCTTAAAGTATCCAAAAAGTCAGCTCTTAAAGAGTTCATTGCTAATACCTGCTTGACCACGCTGGAGCTAACCAACATGGATTGAAGCCCCTCTGGGTTTAGCCCATTTGTAAGTATATTGATTTAATGCTTATAAACATGTTGTTACTGTTTGGATGTAGTAAATTAGTTATTATTTAGGCTTGTTAGGCATGTTTAGAGGAACTGCATAAAATACAATTTGACTGTTGGATTTAATAAAAGAATTTATGGTGAAATTGGTGTTTGGAGATTTCCCACATTAATATTAATTTCACATATTAATAATTGCAGCACCAGATACTTTTTCAGATTGCTGGATGATAAGCAATTCAGCTGACTGAAAACTTTTTTTTATCTGAAAGGATCCCGCAGAGGCTTTGGTATGCCTGTATGTTTAGCCTTTCAATATCTCTGAATGCTCAGCACTACACATGGAATAAGTACATAATGGCAAACAAGAACATGCCAGCTAACTATGCTAAGAATGACCAACTCTGTATCTAATTGTGTATGTAACGTTACTGTTGAGATAGTATTACTAAAGATTAGTGGTCCGTAATGCTCTTCCAACCAATAAAACTTTATAATACATAAAGTATGAGTGCTACAGTGTAGCGTTCAGTATGGAAATCTGGGACCTTGTTCAATGAACATGTGCAGAGAACTCCCTTCTTTACCAAAAATATTTAGAAGAATACATGTACACAGGGGCGGCCTGTGGACGTAGGCAATCTCGGCAGTTGCCTAGGGCGCCACGTTTAACACGGCGTCCAATGATGTCATGCCATTGAGGGCTATGGAGGCGGGGGCGCCGATCACACATTCCACCTAAGGCGCCAGTTGCCGGCAGCTCTCCTCGAGCCGCTCCTGCATGAACACCATTGTGTGGAGCTATCTAGAGGACAGTATAGATGATAGCCCCTTACCTGAGTCCTATATTGTTTAATTACAGTGTAGACATTTGAGCTTTAGCTGGCATCTGACATTGCAGCTCGAGCCCAAATGTCAGCACTGCAGTTAGACACCTTGTTAACCTGAGTCCTGCAAGCCGAGTCAGCTGGCATGGGCCAGCCATGGATATCTATTTGCAGCATGGACATACCCTTTGTCACACACACGACAAGGAAGAAATCTTCAGTAATTAGAAACTGAATAGCCAATGTAGGCAAACAATGCCTAGAAAATATAAGTAAAAAATCAGAAAAGTTGACACTTAAGAAATAAAAGGTATGGCAGCTGCTAGCAAGTTTCCAGGGTTCATGATGAGAACCCTCATCATTGTAAAAAAATTCTAAAAAATTAGAATTTACTACAATGGGAAGACTACATACTTACAACTGAGTAACTTGAACAGGAAGACCCTAATGGGAAAATTGTGCCATTACATTTAGTAACGGAAAAAGCCTTTTCACATATTTATCAGTAGTTCACACTGTCAGTGAAGAAAATCAAACTGTTATCGAGACCCTGGTCAGAAAGGAGAAACACCTCTAGTCATTCACAACTATTGTGATATATCTAGTACAACATAGCAAAAGACACTGAGCCATCCATATTGCCCAAAACTGAGACAGCTCACAACCACATATGAATTTAGGATTTTGAATTATCAAAACCATAGACATCATTGAAACATGGGACTGGAAGGGAGCTTGATAGGTCATCTAGTCCATTTCCCTACAGAGAGGGAGCACCAAGTATCCTTTGATCATCCCCCCACCCCTCAACCAGGTATCTGTCTAAATAGTACATTTATCCTTGCTCATACTATGAAAAAGTGGGCATCCAATAAAACAGAAAGGCAACATATATATAAAACTGATAAAAAGGAGTTATAAAAGCAAAATGCAACTCAAAAATAAGCAATGGAACTCGGTGTCACATACATTTGAGGTGAAGCACTTTGCAGGACTAAAAATAACAGATAATTTCCTGAATAATAAGAACATTCACACTTACACACTTTTATGCTAACAAATGTAATAGTTTAAGGTCCTATTCTCTAAAGCATGTATGGTTATGAGTAGTTTTACTCCGCTATATACATTTTTGCAAGATCAGGCCCTAAATGAGTTCTCCTTTAGCTCAAGTGGTAGAGATTTGTGTTTGTAGAAAGAATTTAAAGGGTTCTAGTCACAGCTCCATAATGATTATATGCAGTATTGGTCCATAGTGCCTCCCAGACACTAATTTGCTGTAACAGAACAAAATCTTTTTAAAATTTCTGGTTGGACATCAAACTTAATCAGCTGCTCAAAGCACCGTAAGCTAAACAAGGCTGGGAATTCCTCTTTATAACACTACTAAATGCAGGTAAACCTACATGACTAACTGTACATTGAACCCTTAGGCTAATGTCCATTGAACTATACATGCATGAACAAGAACTGCACTCTATAATTTCATGTGACAAAAGAGATACAGAAGCTATTTCTCTTAGCTTAAATATGAGAGTAAATAGCCTTTTTTGTTATGCTGTGACAAAGCTCCTACAAACATTCAGTGGGTCCTGAGCTTCTTGGTGGATTTTGCTGGCCCAGAGCAGCCCACAGTTTTAGGCACCATGCCTAAGGCTTTAGTTTGCTGTTTATTGAGCTCTTTTTATGATCAGCCAGCATACAGTAAAATGGAGAATAAACTCCACGGTCCTTTTCCCTGAGTGGGAACCCCCAGCCCACCCTCTACTCCAGATTCCAGCCCAGGGCCCTGTGATAGTAGCTGCCTGTGCGAGTCCCCAATACCTGCTGTAAGACAGCTCCAAGATTCCTGGGCTACTTCCCCACACCTTCCCCAGCACCTTCCTTGTCTCTAGTTTCTCCTCCTAGTGTTCAGTTGTTGTCTCCTTTCCTGCTACTCCCAGTGGCCCCCTCCTCCATCCTCTCAGCTACACACATGCCCCAACTGTAAGTAAAGCTTTTCTAGCCAGTCTGAACTAGCTTTCTTTATTACCCCAGGTGTCCTAATTAGCCTAGGCTGGCCTGACTCTGCAGGCCTGGTCAATTAGCCCCAGGTGTTCCACTGCCCGATTGCCTCTGCTGGTTCTAAACCAGCCCTTTCTTGTTACTCTGGAAACAGAGATCTCCTCACTCTGAGTCTTATATCTCCCCTCCACTACTTTTTTATAGCCTTCTGCTCTGACCCTATCACAATATGTACTCAATATATACATTAGAAGTGCGTGTCCGTCTGTCCATCTGTGAGTCAAGAACTCCTAAATGGTATGAGCTAGGACAACCAAACTTGATATGCAGCTTCCTCTTAAGACAGCTTAAAAGCAGGGAAAGGGTTTGATTGTGCCAGGACAGTTGGATATGAGTGAAATTCAATTGTTTCTCATAATATGGAAAGGAAAGGGTCTGGTAGAGAGACAATTATACTGTAGAATGACCACAGGGGTGCAGCAAGGGGCCAGAGATGGGAATTTATAACCGCACTGGGCCAGCAGGGGTGGAGAAAGGGACAGCTATATACACTATATTTTTCATAGAGATGGTCTGTTTGCCTGTTTATCCCTTGGCCAGTGGACATGCATCCCTCTCCAAGCTGTGCCCACTGCTGTGGCCATAAACAAGCACTTCTCACCTGGCCCCAAGCTGCTGTGGTGAAAGAAGGCTGGGGTTGTCCTCTCTTCCTGGGGCAGCCTGTATACTGAACCCCTTGTCCTAAGCCCCACCCCAGAACAATAATTTAAATGAAGAAAAACAAACTGATTTGAATTAAGGACCTGAGCAACGTTGAATACATCTTCCAGTAGTCTATAAGGGTATGTCTACACTACCACCCTAGTTCGAACTAGGGTGGTTAATGTAGGCATTCGAAGTTGCAAATGAAGCCCGGGATTTAAATATCCCGGGCTTCATTTGCATCTTGCCGGGCGGGCGCCATTTTTAAATGCCCTTAGTTCGAACTCCGTGCCCGCGGCTACACGTGGCACGGAGTAGGTAGTTCGAATTAGAGAACCTAATTCGAACTACCATTACTCCTCGTGGAACGAGGTGTACCGGTAGTTCAAATTAGAGAACCTAATTCGAACTACCTACTCCGTGCCGCGTGTAGCCGCGGGCACGGAGTTCGAACTAAGGGCATTTAAAAATGGCGCCCGCCCGGCAAGATGCAAATGAAGCCCGGGATATTTAAATCCCGGGCTTCATTTGCAACTTCGAATGCCTACATTAACCACCCTAGTTCGAACTAGGGTGGTAGTGTAGACATACTCTAAGGGAGTGAATCATTAATGCCCAACAGTTCTGACATATGAAAAGGTTGTAGCTGACTGTAAGAATATGCAGGATTTCATTGGCAATGGGGACTACTAGCAAGTAACACTTCTAAGCTACTAAAGTTTAATATTTTATGTGGCTGAATGAGCTAACAGTTTTCAAAGCCGAGCTCGAGGCAAAACCACTGAAGACAAGACAAGCCATATAGACCAAATTGACTAGATGAGCGGTACTGTCAAATCAAGCAAGGTATCTTATTTCCCGGAAAGACGGAGAATTGCATAAATCTAACTTATTTCTTCCTTGTGCATAAAAAAGTTAGGTCCTTAATGAATGACCTGGGCTTGCAAAAAGTTGCTTATCAAAACAAAAACGTGCACTGTAAAATGCTTGGTTACACTTTTCTGTCACTTTTTAATACTCTTGGTCCAAAAACCTTTGCTGCTCTGGCTGTTCAAACATGCATTTAATATTTCAGTGCACGTTCATTATAAATATCTGTCCTACAAACTACCAACTGTCCAAAATCTCTGTGAAACATACACTGACAGCATCATAATCATTCTGCTGAACAATATCAATGTTTATACACAATATATTTTAACAGTCCAAGAACTTTCACACATACTATGCATTTTTTAGAAGCTTTAACCTGAGAGATTAAGTCAGTGCATGTTTAAGATTTTTTTTCAGAAACCCTCTCAAAGTACTCTGCTAGTCACAGGTCACTAATACAGGTTGCATCTCTCAAATCTTGGATTCTCTCATCCAGCAATATCCATGGTCTGGCATGACCATGAATGTTCCTGGATGAGACCTGTTGCAGGAGGGACAGCAGCTGGGAGCCCACCGCAGCAGCCTGGGAATCATAGAATCATAGAATACTAGGACTGGAAGGGACCTTGAGAGGTCATCGAGTCCAGTCCCCTGCCCTCATGGCAGGACCAAATACTGTCTAGACCATCCCTGATAGACATTTATCTAACCTACTCTTAAATATCTCCAGGGATGGAGATTCCACAACCTCCCTGGGCAATTTATTCCAGTGTTTGACTACCCTGACAGTTAGGAACGTTTTCCTAATGTCCAACCTAAACCTCCCTTGTTGCAGTTTAAGCCCATTGCTTCTTGTTCTATCCTCAGAGGCCAAGATGAACAAGTTTTCTCCCTCCTCCTTATGACACCCTTTTAGATACCTGAAAACTGCTATCATGTCCCCCCTCAATCTTCTCTTTTGTAAACTAAACAAACCCAATTCTTTCAGCCTTCCTTCATAGGTCATGTTCTCTAGACCTTGAATCATTCTTGTTGCTCTTCTCTGGACCCTCTCCAATTTCTCCACATCCTTCTTGAAATGCGGTGCCCAGAACTGGACACAATACTCCAACTGAGGCCTAACTAGCGCAGAGTAGAGCGGAAGAATGACTTCTCGTGTCTTGCTCACAACACACCTGTTAATGCATCCCAGAATCATGTTTGCTTTTTTTGCAACAGCATCACACCGCTGACTCATATTCAGCTTGTGGTCCACTATAACCCCTAGATCCCTTTCTGCCGTACTCCTTCCTAGACAGTCGCTTCCCATTCTGTATGTGTGAAACTGATTGTTCCTTCCTAAGTGGAGCACTTTGCATTTGTCCTTATTAAACTTCATCCTGTTTACCTCAGACCATTTCTCCAATTTGTCCAGATCATTTTGAATTATGACCCTATCCTCCAGATTAGTCGCAATCCCTCCCAGCTTGGTATCATCTGCAAACTTAATAAGCGTACTTTCTATGCCAATATCTAAATCGTTGATGAAGATATTGAAGAGAGCCAGTCCCAAAACAGATCCCTGCGGAACCCCACTTGTTATACCTTTCCAGCAGGATTGTGAACCATTAATAACTACTCTCTGAGTATGGTTATCCAGCCAGTTATGCACCCACTTTATAGTAGCCCCATCTAAGTTGTATTTGCCTAGTTTATTGATAAGAATATCATGGGAGACTGTATCAAACGCCTTACTAAAGTCTAGGTATACCACATCCACTGCTTCTCCCTTATCCACAAGACTCGTTATCCTATCAAAGAAAGCTATCAGATTGGTTTGACATGATTTGTTCTTTACAAATCCATGCTGGCTGTTCCCTATCACCTTGCTGCCTTCCGGGTGTTTACAGATGATTTCCTTAATTACCTGCTCCATTATCTTCCCTGGCACAGAAGTTAAACTAACTGGTCTGTAGTTTCCTGGGTTGTTCTTATTTCCCTTTTTATAAATGGGCACTATATTTGCCCTTTTCCAGTCTTCTGGAATCTCTCCTGTCTCCCATGATTTTCCAAAGATGATAGCTAGAGGCTCAGATACCTCCTCTATCAGCTCCTTGAGTATTCTAGGATGCATTTCGTCAGGCCCTGGTGACTTGCAGGCATCTAACTTTTCTAGGTGATTTTTAACTTGTTCTTTTTTTATTTTATCTTCTCAACCTACCCCCTTCCCACTAGCATTCCCTATGTTAGGCATTCCTTCAGACTTCTCGGTGAAGACCGAAACAAAGAAGTCATTACGCATCTCTGTCATTTCCAAGTTTCCTGTTACTGTTTCTCCCTCCTCACTGAGCAGTGGGTCTACCCTGTCCTTGGTCTTCCTCTTGCTTCTAATGTATTTATAAAAAGTCTTCTTGTTTCCCTTTATTCCCGTAGCTAGTTTGAGCTCATTTTGTGCCTTTGCCTTTCTAATCTTGCCCCTGCATTCCTGTGTTGTTTGCCTATATTCTTCCTTTGTAATTTGTCCTAGTTTCCATTTTTTATAGGACTCCTTTTTTTATTTTTAGATCATGCAAGATCTCGTGATTAAACCAAGGCAGTCTTTTGCCATATTTTCTATCTTTCCAACACAGCGGAATAGCTTCCTTTTGGGCCCTTAACAATGTCCCTTTGAAAAACTGCCAACTCTCCTCAGCTGTTTTTCCCCTCAGTCGTGATTCCCATGGAACCTTACCTATCAGCTCTCTGAGCTTACCAAAATCTGCCTTCCTGAAATCCATTGTCTCTATTTTGCTGTTCTCCCTTCTACCCTTCCTTAGAATTGTGAACTCTATGATTTCATGATCACTTTCACCCAAGCTGCCTTCCACTTTCAAATTCTCAACCAGTTCCTCCCTATTTGTTAGGATCAGATCTAGAACAGCTTCCCCCCTGGTAGCTGGGAAGAGCACAATCGGGACTGTCTGCCACCCAGCAGCAGGGCCAGGACCACAACAGCCTAAGAGGGGAAGCCTTGCCGGGCCGCATCAGCCTGGGAGGTGGCAGGGCTGCAGCAGCCCAGGTGGTGGTGGCAGCAGCAGTGTGATTGGGGCTGCCTGCCACCCGGCAGCAGGGCCAGAGCTGCAGCTGCAGCAACCCACAGACGGGCCACGTGCTGCCAGGCAGCGTGGCTGGGGCCACAGAAGCCCGATCAGGCAACCTGCCATTCCTGCAGTGGGGCTGGAGCTCCCAGAATGGCTGGCAGTGGAACCAAGGCTGAGGCTGGCCCGCAGATATAGCCCAGCTAGGCTAAAGGAGCTGGCAGCAGGGAGGGGCAGCAGGCTGAAGGGCTGGTATCAGGGGACCTCCTGTTGTCTAGCAAATTCCCTCTTTGGGACCAGTCAGGTCCTGAGGGTACCGGACAAGTGAGGTCCAACCTATATACACAACATTCTACCATGTACTGAAAGTGCAAGATTAGCTGGCCTCACATGACTTATTTTTTTCTTAATATAATGAAAAACATTTTTTCAAACAGAAGTAATTAAATTATAGTGCACATTTTGAACACAAATTACAACAAGTGAAGGGCAATCATATATGATAACAGTTAGCTAAAGCTGCTTTTTTTCAGCTTAGGTTGCAAAACTGACTTGTTAACAAGTGAAAAAGTATAGAAATTAAATGGTTTACAGCTGTTTCGAAACTGTGGAATTTGGACGACCAATATATTCATGCAGAACTGACTATAGACTAGAGCTGGTCAGAAAATGGAAGTTCCTTGTTGTGAAAAATATTGTGTTTTTCAAACTGTTTTCATCTCATATCTGGATGAGATGACAGGGTCATGTCCAGGGAACGCATCTGCTCTTCCGCTGCTTGCTTTTTTTTTTTTTTTTTTTTTTTTTGCGGAAGAACAGATGCGCTCTTTCGGAAGCCCTGTCTTCCTCCTCCCACGAGGAATTTTCCAAAATTTGGCCCAGTGTAACTTTTTCCGATAAAGCCCCGTAGTGTAGATATAACCTGGATGAATAGCCAATAACCCCCATAATTTCACAAATAGAAATCTTCAGAAAAAAAATACACTCTTTGGAAGAACCAATATGGAATTATGGAGCTTACCAACTGACTGCCTTATGCAAGGGCTGCCTGAGTTCCCAGATTCTCCAGCAGCATGACAAGTGGATTTCCCAGCTCTGTGGAGACATATTTAGCCAGGGAGCTAGGCAGCTTGGGAAGTAGACAGCCAACAGCCTCGCTCCATGGGTAGCCTAGAGAGGCAGCTAGCCAGGGAGTGGGGAAGCTGAGGGAATTGACTAGCCATGGCACCAGCTGCCCAGCTCCCTGAATACCCATGGAGCATGGTTGTGGAGGAAATAAGGCAACCCAGCAATCTGGGAATCCCAGAACATGTAGGGCAGACTGCTCAGGAGCCTATGCTATCCAGGAGCTGGGATAGCTGGTGAGTCAGATGTCAAGAAATCTACCTGGTTTCCATCAAAAGTTTCAATAGTTCAAATTCCTGTCTAGTATTTAGATTTTGTGAAATTATTCTGATGGAAAATGGCTGCAAGTACTTTTGGTCTGAGTCAGTTAAGCATTATCCACATTGCAGATGTGGAAACTTAGCACAGAGGTTAAGTAATTTCCCCATGGCAATGTGTGTAGTTAAATGGAGTTAGAACTCAGGAATTCTTGCTTAAGGATCTTGTCTTCAGATCACATCTGTGAGGCAGAGGAAAACAATCCAGAGAATTCCCCTGGTTAATTTAGAGCCATTTTTCTAGGCTTAATATTCTGGTTAAATACTATAGGTTGGACCACCCTGGTCCGGCACCCTTGGGACTTTACCAGTCCCAGATGAGAGATTTTGCCAGACCAGGGGAGGTCATTTTGGACCCGTACCACCAGCCCCCCTATCCCAGCTGCTGGCCTCCCAGTCGGCTTCCCACCTCATGCTGATCTCTTTGCCTTGCAGACACTGCTGGGCAGCCATCACTGCCATGGATCCAGGACCCACTGGGCAGCCCTGCCCTGGAGCTCTAGGGCACGCGAGGCAGCCACATGCCGGGTCTCCCAATGCCACTGGGCAGTCCCACTGCCACTCGCTGGGCAGACCTGCCAGCTGCTCATTGCAGGCAGCCCACTGCCCTGCCTACCTTGCAGGGATCCCTGCTGCTGGCCCTCCATCAGGACTCTCTGGTCTTGAAACATCCATACAGGACCATGAATGTTGCCAGACCAGAAAATCCCGGTTAAGAGAATTTCAACCTGTATTACTAAATAGAATTACCACACTGTTGCAGTGTGACTCCTGTGTCACACTATTAACTCATATTTAGCTTGTGTTCTACTCTGACCCCTAGATCCCTTTCTGCTGTACTCCTTCCTAGACAGTCGCTTCCCATTCTGTATGTGTGAAACTGATTGCTCCTTTCTAAATGGAGTACTTTGCATTTGTTCTTATTAAATTTCATTAAATTTGTTAAACTTATTAAAACATTTATTATTAATTAAAATTCTGTATATCACATATCTGCCTTTGAATTTTGTTAAGTTCTTGACTTTAATGACTTCCTATGGCAATGAGTTTCATAGCTCATTCACAAAGTTACTCATCTAGTGGATGGGGAGAAGCTATTGATGTGATATATCTTGATTTTAATAAAGCTTTTCAAATAGTTCCACATGACACTCTCATAAGCAAAGTAGGGATATGTGGTCTAGATGAAATCAATATAAGATGGGTTCAAACCTGGTTGAAAGATCGCACTGAAACTAGTTATCAATGGTTCACTGTCAAACTGGGGGATGTATATAATGGAATCCCTTGGGGATCCCCATGGATGTGGGACTATTCAATAACGTTCATTAATGACCTGGATAATGAAGTGGAGAATATACTCACAAAATTCATAACATCAAGCTGGAAGGGGTTGCTAGTACTTTGGAGGACAGGATTAGAATTCTAAATCACTGACAAATTGGAGAATTGGTCTAAAAACAACAAGATTAAAATTCAATAAAGACAATGCAAAGTACTATACTTAGTAAGGAAAAATCAAATGCATAAATACAAAATGGAGAATAACTGAGTACACTAGTACTATTTTAAATGATATGAGAGCAATAGGGGACCCCACAAATTGAATCTGAGTGAATAATCTGATGAAGTTGCAAAAAAGGCTTATATGGTGGCTTGTATTAACAGGAGAGTTGTTTGTAAGAAATGGAGGTCACAAGCTCTGCTTGTCAGTGAGAGCTCAGCTGGAGTGCTGTGTCCAATTCTGGATGCCACACTTGACAAAACAGGTGAACAGAGTCCAGAAGAGAGCTAAAAATGTGTTTAAAAGGTTTAGAAAACCTGGCCTATGAAGAAATGTTAAAGAACTGGGCATGTTTAGGCTTCAGAAAAGAAGACCAAGGAGGGACCAGATAGCAGTCTTAAAATACATTGCGGCTACATCTACACTGGTGCGTTCTCACGCAAAAACTCTTTTGCGGAAGAGTTCTTCTGCAAAAACTCTTCCAGAAGAGAGCGTCTACACTGGCATGTGCTTTTGCGCAAGAGATGTGCTTTTGCGCAAGAGCATCCATGCCAGTGTAGATGCTCTCTTGCTCAAGAAAGCTCTGATGGCCATTTTAACCATAGGGCTTTCTTGTGCAAGAAATTCATGTTGCCTGTCTACACTGGCCTCTTCTGGAAGAGCTCTTGTGCAAGAGGGCTTATTCCTGAGCGGGAGCGTCAGAGTTCTGGCGCAAGAAGCCCTGATTTCATACATTAGAACGTCAGTTTACTTGCGCAAGAACACACAGCCAGTGTAGACAGGCAGCAAGTTTTTGTGCAAGGGTGGCCGCTTTTGCGCGAGATCGCTCCAGTGTAGACACAGCCTAAGTGTAGCTATTCTCCATGTCTACAGAAGGCAGAATTAGGAGCAATCAGCTTAATCTGAAATGATGTTACTTAGGTTAAATATCAGGAAAAACTATACAGTTAAGCACTGGAATAGGCTTGCAAAGGAGATTGTGGAATCCCGGTCATTGGAAGCTTTTAAGAGTAGGTTAAACAAATCCCTACTAGGGATGGTGTAGGGATACTCAATCCTGCCTCAGAGCTGGATGCTGGGACTAGATGACATATGAGGGTCCCTTCCAGTCCATTTCAATGACAAAAGCTTCCTTTTATTGGTTTGAAATTCACACATTTTGATTTCATTGAACATCCCCTTGTTCTTGCATTAGAAGCCAGAAAGCATAGAAGTTCCCCACTACTTTCTCTAAACCATGTTTTTTAAAAATCCTTTTACCATGTCTTCTCTTATTCCTCTTCTTTCAAAGGCAAAGAATTCCAATCTTTTCAATCTCTCTTCCTATGAGAGTTTTTTCCAGACCCTACATTAATTGAATAATGAAGGGTTGGGGAAAAAAAAATCATAAAACTCTCATAAAACTTCATGTCTCTGAACCCTCTCCAGATCTGCAATACCATTTTTATATTAGCGCATTAGTTCTGTATACAACATTCTGCATTGATTTATATAAAAGGTAATATAATATATTTTGCATTGTAAGGATGTTTAAAGAATAAGTTGGTCAATGTCTCAGCTTTTCTGGACTGCAAGCATACTGAGCAGAGGTCCTCATTGAGCTGCCTACAATGACACTCAGATGTGCTAAGTATGACATTTGCCCTGTTACAAGTCACATGATGTAAATTCCAATATTTTTATACACAGAGGCACAATCAAATTACCTAATACTGGGAAATTCCCAACTCAAGTGAAAAAAATATTTGTCTTGCAGGGACCTCATATAAAATCAGAAGTAAATAAAATCATTGAGCAAGGGATAGAGAAAACTGCAAGCAAGCAAGCAAACAGAAAAAGTGATACTCAAAACACTCCTTAGAAGGCTTCTTACAAGGAAGTGTGTGGACTGCAAACTAGGATTTTAAATATGATGTTTTTCCTCTCCAGGTCACTGTTTCACATCCATCCCCATTTAGTAGTCATCATCACAAGATGACTCTCCAAAGCCACAGTGAAATGTGTTTCTGAGGATCTTGATTCCAAATCCTCATAGGTATTTAGGCCCATAAAACCCACTGAAGAAAGAGACATATACATCATGAGTTGCCAATCTCAACAGAGAGATCAAGGAGTAGTTATGCATGAAGACTCACTTTGTGACAATGTTAAAAAATGGCAGTAACTCATTCTCTTGATTTAAATTTGTCTGTTTAACAGCGTCAATAAAATCTATATAAAGAATACTGAGTCACGTTTCTTTCATTAAGTCCGACTCCTCAGTGACCTATGTGGATATTGGCAGTCATCCTAAAAGGCTGATGAGCTACACCCACCCCCAGTAGTCCTTGGTCCACATAGAACCAGAAGTAGACAATTTTCAGAGGGGGCGACTACACAAATTTGGTAAGTCATTTCTACTATAATAATGGAGGAAGTGCAGGGTCTGGGATTGAGTTTGGGTGCAGGAGGGAGATCCAAGCTGGGGCACGTGATTGGGGTGCAGGAGAGATTGTGGGGTCTGGGAGTTTGGATGCAAGAGGGAGCTCCGGGCTGATGCAGAGTGTTGGGATGCAGAAGAGGGTGAGCAGTGTGGGCTCTGGGAGGGAGTTTGGTGCAGGAGAGAGCTCTGAGCTGGGACAGGGGATTGGGCTGAAGAAGGCGGTGCCAGATCTGAGAGGGAATTTGGATGCAGGAGGGGCTTCCAGCCAATGGGAGCTGTGAGGATGGAGCTGGGGGCAGGAGCAGCATACAGAGCTGCCTCCCCTGCAGGCTAGAGGTGTGCAGAGATGGCTGCTTCCAGGGGTGGTGTGGGACCATGACAGGCAGGCATCCTACCTGAGCCTTTCCATGCCACTGGACTGTTAGTGACCCAGAGATAGCAAAGGAGCAGCCAAGAGCCACATGCAGCTCTAGAACCGCAGGCTGCCAACCCATGTAAAGTGCTGGGAGTAACAGTGGACTGTACAGAAATGTTAGATGGGTCAAATTCAGTCTGGGGGCCATACTTTGCACACCCTATCATAAAAGCATTTAGCAAAAAAAATGCTGCCAAATTGACCTCAGTTATTTATGTACATTCTCACCTCTCACAGTGAGCAAGCATTACCTTCATTATTTTTTCTTTTGTTTGTTTTCACAGCTTCATGTCACTACTGAAGCAGTATGAAATTAACCCTTTCTTTCAAAGGTGCAGTAGGCACCAAATTAAGCTAACACAATATAAGCAAGAGTTATATTGAATTAAGTGTGTCTCCATTAGGAGTTAACATTCATTTAATCAGATCGATTTAAAATCAATTTAGTTAAGCAACTGCAACTTTTCTAACTTAGGCCAGGCCTCAGACATTAGCAAAGCAATCCTGAAAATGGCCCTGATCCTGAAAATTATTCAAAGTATACTTAACTTTATGCATGTGAGTATTTCCATTCAAGTCAATGGAGCTTCTCATTTGCAGAGGTCAGCATGTGTAACTGCTTGCAGGATTGGCAATGAAATGGGAAATACCTGCAGTAACTGAAAAGCGTACTTTCAGCAAGCACAAATAATAACTTGGTTCTGACATTTTAATTTTAAAAATCCAGGAAACATTTTAAATTGAGTTCATGCATATTATATTGTGCCACTATTATTGCACACTACTATTGCACTTAATTTCACAATGCTAACAACAAATATTAAGAGCCATAAAGTCAAAGACTGAAGGCTGCTGTGGGATCTGTGCCCTATCTACAGCCCCCAATTTAACCCCCTCCAGGGCATTATCAACAATCTACAACCTATCGTGGAAAATGATCCCTCACTCTCACAAACCTTGGGGGACAGGCCAATCCTCGCCTACAGACAACCCCCTAACCTCAAACAAATTCTTTCCAGTAACCATGCAGCATATCTCCATAATACTCATCCAGGAACCTACCCATGCAATCAACCCCATTGCCAACTCTGTACACACATCTATACAGGAAATATCATCACAGGATCTAACCACGTAAACCACCACATCAGAGGCTTGTACAACTGCACATCCACTAATGTGATCTATGTCATCAAGTGCCAGCAATGCACTTCTGCCATGTATATTGGCCAAACAGGACAGTCTCTCTGAGAAAAAATTAATGGACACAAATCAGATATCCAAAAAGGTAACACACAGACACCTGTTGGGGAACATTTTAACATGATTGGGCTCATAATGGATCTCAAAGTCGCCATATTATTTCAAACCAATTTCAAAAGCCAGCTCGACAGGAAAGCTACAGAACTTAATTGCATTTACAAATTTGATTCCTACAACAGAAATCTAAACAAAGACATTGGCTGGATGGTCCGCTACATTCCACACTCTAATGACATTAAAAAAACAACCAAAGGATACTTAAAGTGGGTACTAAGTATTCTTATCAGCTTCATTTAGCATGGAGACTCTCCTTGACAATTTCTCTCCCCTTTTTTTCTTCTTTTTCCTCCTCTCCCCCACCATCCCCTCTCTGTGCTATTTATTTGAAAACTGGACCACTTCAACTCCATTCATCCAAAGAAGTGGGTTGTGCCCACGAAAGCTCATGATACCATCTATATTTTTTGTTAGTCTCTAAGGGTGTGTCTAGACTACATCCCTCTTTCGACAGAGGGATGTAAATTAGACACTTTGAAATTGCAAATGAAGCTGGGATTTGAATTTCCCGTGCTTCATTTGCATAATCGCATCATGGCGCTCTTTCGAAAAAGCACTATTTTGAAATTGAAACCGCAATCTAGATGCGATTCTTTCAAAAATAGAAGCCAAATGAAGTTTACAGGATCGTTCAAAAAAGGCTTCTATTTTTGAAAGAACTGCATCTGGACTGCAGTTTCAATTTCGAAAGAGCACTTTTTCGAAAGAGCGACATGATGTGAATATGCAAATGAAGCACGGGAAATTCAAATGCTGGCTTCATTTGCAATTTCGAAGTGTCTAATTTACATCCCTCTGTCGAAAGAGGGATGTGGTCTAGACACACCCTAAGATTCTGCAAGACAGTCTGCAACTGGAAAAACTTAAAAAACAACAAACACGGCTACCCCTCTGAAACAGTAGTTGTTGGTTAGTCCACTGTGCTTTCATAAATGTGCTGTTTTGCTGGAAACTATATGAATTTCAAATGTTTCACTTAAAAATGCCAGATGAGAGAGAAGATCTGTCTGTTTAGCCATGATTTGAAATGCACCTTGGTAGCACTACAGGTATGTATGTATAAGAGTCATCGCTAACCTTACCAAGTAATGATGGTCAACTGTGATTCACTGTGGAACATATGCACAGTCAAGGAACAGCTGCATTCATTACAGAAAATGTCACCAATCACATCAAGACACACTGGTCAATAAAATCCAAATGGCTGTGTCACTTTGTGGATGACAATAGTTATCATAGGGAACAACAATGAGAAGTATAATTTGGTCTCAATAACATTTTTAGTTTATTCAAAATATTGGAATTCTTCCCTACTGACTCCAGGAGCTAGTTTATGCTCTTATAGCCAAATGCTATGTGGTGCTAAGTGCCCCAATATTTCATTTATTGCAAACAGAAGTTGAAGGCACTCAATGTCGCAGGATCATGCCACTGATCTTCTTCTATCCTTTGAGCATGTCTGCACTGAAGCATGGGTGCTGAAAGGTTCCCAATAATACTTATCTTTGGGCACCTTAGGATCCAGATCCAAACTGACTTGAGTTCATTTTAATATAACATCATCCTTCAGAAACTGTTCTTTTTTGCTTTGTGCCTGAATAACCATAAAGAAAGGATCTTATTTGTCATACGACCAATTTGCATTTGAATGAAAAAGGGCATCTCTTATCCTGAAATGAACCTTTTAAAGTAGGTGTCATCTGTCAGGTGATTATATGTTGTCACAGCCTGGCTGGCCCTCTGAGGCAAAGAGGTCTCAGCTTTTCTTGTCACCTACCAGTAGCCCCCTGCTGATGGTTATATGGCAATTTAATGATAATTAGTGCCCGCACCTGTGAAAGGGTTAGGAAAGACTGTGTAAAGCGTGTGTAGAGCTCAGTTATGGAGGGAGAGAGACAGAGAGAGAGAGAAACTCACGAAAGACAAACAGAGCTCAGGGAAGGGCCTAGAGCAGTAGTTCCGAACCTTTTTTATACCAAAGACTGGCAAACCCATTTGCAAACTTTTGACGGACCAGTAACATTTTATTTGCATATGTATTATGCAAATAAATTATGCAATAAAATGTTACCAGTCCACCAAAAGCTCCGGCCCCCAGAGCTGCCACAAACAGCCAGCTTCAGCTCCGGCAGTCACCACATGGCAGGTGGCTGCCACAGTTGAAGACAGCTGTTTGCAGCAGCTCTGGGGGCCAGGACTGGTGTACACCCTGCTGCATAAGCCCCCAGTGCCAGCCCTAATCCCTAGAGCCACCAACACTGCCACTACCCCACAGCACCAGCCACTGTCCAGAGTCCCCTGCACCCAACCCCTCTCCCCCCCAGTGCCAGCTTGCACTGCACCCAACCCCCAGGGCTTCCCCCAGTGCCAGCCCCCAGTCTCCAATATTAGCCCTGTCCTTAGAGCACCCCCGTGCCAACCCTGTGCCCATAGCCCCCCCCACCCTGGATGCCCCAGAGCTCCCCAGTGCCAGCTCTCCATCCTGGATGCCCCAGTGCTATCTAGTGCCAACCTCTGCCTCTTAGAGCTTCCCACCCCCACAGCCCTGCCCCTCTCACCTAGCCCTGTGCTGCCTCCCAGCCACCAGCTGAGCACTGCTGCCCGGGTTGCAGCTGCTCTCAGGCTGCCATGCTGGGCTCCACGTGACTCTCCCGCCATGCAGCGAATCGCTCCTCCGCCTCTGGAAGGCGCTTGTTGACTGAGAGGCAGGACAAGACATGCCTCTCCCAACAGCCACAGCAAGAGGAGAGGCACTGGGCGGTTTACCCCAGCCCCGGCCCCCAGAGCCACCGTGGCCCACAGACTGCTGTCCTAGAGGAGACCAGGCTGGAAGAGACTCACAACGAGCAGATTGGGCTCATTTTAGAGAGACTCTGATATAGGGCTTTTAAGGGGCAGGGACATCTTTGAGGTGAATTGCTGTAGGCAGTGGAGGAATCCTGCCAAATACGCAGTAGCAAAAGAGGAACTCTGATGGGCCCAGGAGCAGGGGTAAAGCAGAAAACTTTAGAATGACCTGAGGCAGTAGAAGAGTTTCCAGTGTGAAAATATAGTTCTGTTCATTCCTTCTGAAGCACCTGGCACCAGCCACTGTCAGAAGACAGGATATGGGGCTAGCTGGACCATTGGTGTGAGCATGTATGTTCTAATGCAAGTGTCAGCAAGCATGTGGCCAAGAAGATCCAGTGGATACAGTGTCCTTGGACTTTCAGAATGCCTCTGACAAGATTTCTCCCCAAAGTAAGCAGTCATGGGATAAGAGGGAAGATCCTCTCATGAATGAGTCACTAGCTAAAAGGCAGGAAACAAAGGGTAGGAGTAAGTTACCAATTTTCAGAACAGAGAGGGGTAAAAAGTGGCGTCCCTCCCCCAAGGATATGCACATATTCATAAATAATCTGGAAAGGGAGGTAGCAAACAGGGAGGTAGCAAAATTTGCAGATGATATAAAATTATTCAAGGTAAGTAAATCCAAAGCTGACTGGGAAGAGTTACAAAGGGATCTCACAAAGTTGGGTGACTAGGTGATACAATAGTAGGTGAAATTCAATGTTGATAAATGCAAAGCAATTCATATTGGAAAACATAATCCAACTATACATAGGAAATTATGGGGTCTAAATTAGCTGTTACCTCTCAAAGAGATAGAGGAGTGATTGTGGGTAGTTGTCTGAAACATCTGTTCAGTGTGCAAGAGCAAGTCAAAAAAGCTAACACAATGTTAGGAACCATTAACAAGACAGAAAATATTATAATGGTGCTATTTAAATCCATTGTAGGCCCATACCTTGAATACTGCATGCAGATCTGGTTGCCACATTTGAAAATATATATATATTAGGATAAGGGTATGGAACAGCTTTTCTATGAATAGAGATAAAAACACTGGGGCTGTCCTTTTTAGAAAGGAGATAATATGTGGGTATATGATAGCAGTCTATAAAATCACGAATGGTATGAAGAAAGTGAACGGAGCAGTGTTATTAACTCAAAGTGGCCGACAGACTTGCCAGGCCCCTGACCAAGGGTGGGGGGAGAGCAGCTCTGCACTCCCAGAAGGGGCAGGGCCTCAGGTGGAAGGGGCAGGGCCTCAGGTGGAAGGAGCAGATCTTGGCAGCCAACCCTCAATTCTGCCTGGAGTGTGCTGCAGTGGCCTTCCCACCTCTGCAACAAGCCCTCAGAGCTGTGCAGCACATGCAGCGCAGGGCTCCAGAAATGATTTAAAGGGCCTGGGGTTCTGGCCACTGCTGCTGCCACAGTAACAGTGTCAGCAGCTGGAAGCCCCAGGCCCTTTTGAATTGCAGTTGCCCTCTCCCCCCCACCCCCCACCCATCCTGTCAGTGGATTTATATTTACCCCTTCAGATAACACAAGAATCAGGGATCACACAATGAAATTAACAGGCAGCAGGTTTGAAACAAACAAAAAGTAGAGGTTCTCCATAAAATCCATAATTGAACTCATTGCCAGGGCATGTTGTGAAGGCTAGAAACATAACTGGGTTCAAAAAAGAATTAGATAAGTTCACAGAGGATGGGTTCATCAATGGCTATTAGCCAAGATGATCGGCAATGTAATCCTATGCTCTCACTCTCCCTACACCTCTGACTGCTAGAATCTGGAACTGGATGATAGCAGATGGGTCGCTTCATCCAATCCCAGCCATATTTTGTCCACACCCTGTAAGCATTTGGCACTGGCCACTGCTGTAAGGCAGGATACTAGGTTAGATGAACCACTGGTCTGATCCAGTATGGCCATTCTTAGGATCTTTCCTTACTTCAGAAGATCAGGCCATAGATCACCAGAACAGAGACTTGGCTGGAGGGCCAGACCATAGAACTCCCAGATAGAGACTCAAGAGAAGACACGGGTGAATAAAGGCCACCACAGGGCCAAGGAAGTGGCTCCTAAGCAGAGACAGACACAATGACTCCTTGTAACACTGCCTAGAGGAGAGTGTGACTAGTATGGTGCCTTGTCACTAGTGTTTGTTTAGGACTATCTGTGAAAACTGTTTTGGAGTAGGGATGTTAAACATTGGTTAATTGAATAGTCGAGTAACTTCATGAATTCTTATTGGTTAGTCGACTATTCTATAGTCTCCAAGGGACGGGCCAGCAGCCAGTGCACTCTGGCTTCACTCCTGAGGAGCTCCTTCCACCCCGCGCTGCTGCTCTGTATCAGTTTAAAAACCAGTTCCCCTTGCAGCCAGGCTGCCTGTCACCCAAGTGCTGCTTCCTCTGATAACAAAGCAGCAGTGTGGGGTGGCAGCAGGTCCTGCCTAAGGGACATCTGAGCTCCCGGACCAAGCATAAGCTGGAACTGAACTCGGATGCCTGCCCATGCAGCTCCTAATACATTTCAAATGTAGAGCCACAGCAGGGGCAGGTCCCGGACCTGGCATGAGCCAGGACCAAACAGGGCTGCCTGCCTGCCCACCTCCTGATACACTTTAAATGCAGAGCTGCAAAAGGGTAGATCCCAGACCCATCGCAAGCCAGGAGTGAGCCGGGCTGCTGGCCAGCCTGCTAAAAAATTTACTGCTGGGGGGTTGGGGGGATGCATGTAGTCTATAGCGTTAACCCATAAGCTTTTGCTTATCCGTCAATTGGTTAATCGACTACACTATTACATCCCTATTTTGGAGCTGCACATATAATTTCTGACTGCAGGTATCCTGCTCTCCACAGATGGGTGCAAGCATCTCCTTTTATAAAGCACTTGAGGAGGTACACCTGTGTAAAGACAAAAGGATCAAAGCATTAAGAGGTCATTTACCATAAGCATGTGAGTGATAGTTCCTTTCTCGCATCTCATTCAAGTCCAAATCTAGATGTGACAAACAATTTATTTCCAATCAATAACTAACTTGATGCTCTGAAGGTAAAATTCTTTTTCTCTGTGTGATACCAGGCTTGGCTGTACTTATAACGCCAGCTCTCAGGAAATACATAGCAGTTTTAAGAGAGAAAGTCATCACAGTATGAATTTTATAGTAGTAAGATCATGTTTTGCATTACTGTAGCACGTAGGAAGCCAATCACAGAGCACCCCATTGCACTAGGTGATGGACAAACAGAACAAAAGATGGTCCCTGCCCCAAAGAGTTAATAAAGTAGAAAGCAAGCGACAACAGATGGATACAAACAGGTAGTACAAAGAAACAATAAAATAATATTGGTGAGCTTGATAAGCCACTAGTTCACTGATACCACAGCCTTTTGTGGATATTATGGAAAAGGAGAGTTTTAAGGTGGGGGGGTTTGAAGGTGGATAATGAAGTGGCTTTTCAAGTATTTACAGGAACTCCATCTGTGTGGTGAGCAGCCCGGGAGGAAGCATGAAAGTGTCTGAAAATTTAATAAATGGGTGTTCGAGGCTGACATCATGGGTGATCAGAGACAGGATTTGACATCTTAATAGTGAATGAGAGATGATAGGGGAAATTTGTTGTGAAGGACTTTGAAAGTGAAGACAAATAGCTTATGTTTAAGGTTATGATTTTTTCACAGAGGTTGTGGAAGTCATGGAATCCATCATAGGCACTGACTCCGTGGGTGATCCAGGACAGAAGTGAGAACATGTCATGTTCAGAAGAAAGGATGGAGCAAGGGTAGGAAGGGGTGGGGTGAATGTGGCGCCTTGGGGGAAGAGGTAGTATGGGGGCAGGCCTGGGGCACAGCAGGGGATTGAGCAATCCCTAGCACTTTGAAAAGTCAATGACTATGCAATCCATGACTCCCAGTGACTTCAGCTTATGGTAACCAGGACTCAGCAGCCTAGCCACTGTGGGTGGTGTGGGGACTCCACAGCTAAGCTCCCCATTTTGTCATGGGTATTTTAGTAAAAGTCATGGATCAGGGCTACTGTGATTTTTTTTATTGACTTTTACTAAAAATATCGATGACAAAATCTTAGTCTTACTTATACTTGATATGATAAAGAAAAGGGACCCAGGGAACAAATGTAAACAAAGGGGTGATATGGTCAAAATGATGAGCTAGAAATATAACCCTTCCAATATCATTCTGCCTGGATATTAATAAAACAGACTGCATTTGTCAACGTCAGAAAAAAGAGTGTTGCAGTAAGTGAAGTAACAGAGAGCATGGAGGAAAGTTTTAGCTGTGTGGATTGATATGAAGACTATACCTGCACTGATTAGGCCTCAGTTGGAGTATTGTGTCGAGTTCTGGGCACCACGTTTCAAGAAAGATGTGGAGAAATTGGAGAAGGTCCAGAGCAACAAGAATGATTAAAGGTCTAGAGAACATGACCTATGAAGGAAGACTGAAAGAATTGGGTTTGTTTAGTTTGGAAAGGAGAAGACTGAGAGGGGACATGATAGTGGTTTTCACATATCTAAAAGGGTGTCACAAGAAGGAGGGAGAAAAATTGTTCTCTTTAGCCTCTGAGGATAGGAGAAGAAGCAATGGGCTTAAACTGCAGCAAGGGAGGTTTAGGTTAGACACTAGGAAAAACTTCCTGTCAGGGTGGTGAAACACTGGAATAAGTTGCCTAGGGAGGTTGTGGAATCTCCATCTCTGGAGATATTTAAGAGCAGGTTCAATAGACATCTGTCAGGGATGGTCTAGGCAGTACTGGGTCCTGCCAATGACCTCTTGAGGTGCCATCCAGTTCTAGTGTTCTATGATTCTATGATTATATGCTAGAGAGGTTATGCAGAAAGAATTGGCAGGATTTAGATATCACCTGGATGTGAGAACCTAGAGAGTGCTCCAAGTCAAAGAGGGCATGTCTAGATTACATCCCTGTTTCGAAAGAGGGATGTAAATTAGATCAAAATTGCAAACGAAGCCAGGATTTGAATTTCCCATGCTTCATTTGCATAATGGTGGCCGCGCATTCTTTCGAAAACGGGTATTTTGAAAGTGAAACTGCTGTCTAGACTGGACTTACCCGGCGTTGCTCGGGAAACCGGAGGAACAAAATTTAGGAAAGGAGGGGACCCTGAGCCAGGGGACCCCCAGAGCCACAGACCCTGGGGGCTGATGGCTCCTGGCCCACACCTGACCCTCTGAGAGCAGCAGGACCCTCCTCCCCCCAGGACCGAGCAGCCAGCCCCCAGGAGAACAGTACACAGTCATGCGGCCAGTAGCAAGGGGACTTCTCTTTGCAAGGTTGGCTCAGGGATCCACCTGCCCTGCCTTGGCAAGCAAAAGCTCAGAGCTCACATCTAACCCCGATGGCTGGAACCAGACCCAGAATAGCCCCACTCACAGTACGAACAGCAGCCGGCTGGCTTCACAGCAGTGTAACGCATCGAGGGTTTAACCCGGCTCCTCCGCCCTGCGCTGCAGCAGGCACACGGATTCCTTCTGTTTGGATAATCCCAGCAAGCTGAGCAGAAAGGCTGGTCGGCTTTGGTTTTGGTTTCCGGACTGGGGGGGTGGCAGGTGGGGAGCGACCCTGGGTGGAAGAGAGGTTACATGCAGGAGGGGCGCCCCAGCTCACACCCGGCAGGGCTGGCTTTAGGAAGTGCGGGGCCCAATTCAAACAGTTTTGGCAGGGCCCCACCACCCAGGATTTTTTTGTTGCACAAAAAAAAAAACCAAAAAACACACCCACACCACAAACCACAACCACACACAAATATCACATCAGAAGTAGATCTGATCAAAATGTATATCAATATAGTTGAACATTTTCCCCCCAAAAATGTCATCCTTTATTATGCAAAATTTTACACAAAATTAAATCAGTTGCCTTAAGTGTAGGTCAAATATTTTCAATTGCAAACTATCCAATCTTTTCAATAAAGTTTAAAGTTTGATTTTTAAAAAGTTACCAGAGAGCGTTGCAGTTTTCTGTTACATTGATTTACTTTTTAAATAGCAAAAATGGAGTCTTTGTTAAGAAAGTGTCAGTTCTGTGATCAAATTCCAGTCCTTAGTGATTTCAGCACCAATGATTTCACTAGGTAATATGGTACCTTACCTCACCACCATTGCCTCCTTTGCACTGCCCTTCAACACATTGCCTGCATGTTGAATCCAAGGTCAGTCTACCCAACATTTTATCAATGATTTTTGCTCAAGCGATCACTGAGACAAGACAAGGACTCTCAATTGATTCTAGTCAGCTCTGCCTTTGAACAATGGATGTAAAGTGTCAGATATAATTGAGGACTCCCAAATAGACTCTGCACCACCAGAAATAAAACCTGTTTCCATCTTCTGTGACTTTCAGTTAGATGTGACTCACTATCCTCTGCTTAGTGTTCAAGTTATGGTAGACCCTAAGCCAGGTCATATTAAGTTCAGGTCTTTTACCTTTTAATCATACAATATGGATAACAACATTTCATTCTCCCAGCTCCAAGTCTAAAGTGAATTTCAACCCAAAAGAGCCAAAATTGATCACCTTGACACCACAAGTGTATCTACTGATCTCTGTGGCAAAGTAGGTATGTCTATATAAATAAGGTCTGCTCCTGAAGCCTTTTCCTACAGTTGATTAACAGATGGCAGTAGATAGCTCATTCAGACTGCTGGCTGATAATAGTTAGTCACCCTGACCAGTCATTAACCATAGTAATGGACTCACCCTACTCTCCATTGTCTCTATGATTCTCTGATGACCTGTGACAAAAAAAGGAGGGTGGAAAGGGAAACTGAAGGGAGAGACCTCTCTAAATTCACCAAAGAGCAGTATTGCCAACCCAAAAATCACAAGGAACGCCTACACAAAGTTATGAGAATGGTCTACAAATCATAAGATTTTTTAAAAATAAAACATGTTGGATTTTTATTGGCCTTTTGTTTCTTGAGTATTTAGGGTTCATGTTTTAAAGCTTTCCTCCTTAGCTGTAAGGCCCAGAAGTATAAAAAACTTTTTTTAAATTCAGGCTGAGGTTCCTACATAATCAATTGACTCCAGGCCTTTAGAAAAACATCAAATGTTTTGAGACTCATGGTAAAACAATGGAGGAATTCTTTTGAGCCCATGCTTTGCCCACAGTATAAATAAAAAAAAACCCAACAATATCTTCTCCACTAAACATCCTAATGAGATACTGCAAATGGTGAACTAAATTCAACAGCTCCTGATATGAACAGGTATCAGCCTAGTTTTTCATATGTGAGATAGGTTACCAGGAATCATACATGACAATATGAAATCTTTCCACTCTCAAGTCAGCATATTCACAAAGCACCTATAATTTTGATCCAGGCATTTATTGGATAGTGAAAGAGAAAGGAGGGGAATTAGTGCAGATAAATGTTCAAATTAAAAAAAAAAAAAAGCCTGAAGGAATTAGGACTAGGCTCCTACATCTCACGTTCAGAACTGACTAGGACACTTATGACCAGATTTTCAAAGGTGTGTAAAAATCAGTTAGATATCTTTGAAGATCCAAGTTGGCAACTGTCTCTTTAGGAGCTTAATTACCTTTGAAAATCTGAGCTTAGATTTCCAAGTCCAATTTTCAAAAATGACTTTAGTCACTCAAGTGCTTTTGAAAATTTTAACTGGGGGCCTAAAGAGACAAAAATAGACAAAAGGCAGGAGATATGGTATTCCTTTTTAAAACGTGTGACATCTATTTTTAACTAAATTTTATATTATTTTTCTCACAGGGGCAACTGACCCCTCTGGCCCCCTCACTACACCACGGCCCCCCCTCCTGCAGATCTATCGTCTTATGCATGTGCAAGATCTGTGAGACCTATCCCATGAATCTGCAGTTAGTGTCTGTGGCGCCTGCTTCTGGGTGGTGTCTCAATGCTGCCACATTCACCTCCAAAGAGGGGGCTTCCCAAAGCAGGCCCTTGCTGCTGACCCCCAAGGCATCCACAGGTCCAATCTCCTTTCAATGGGCCCACTTCCCTGGGCTCATTGATCTTGGATCTGGCTTCCATCCCCTCTCCAACCTTTGCAACTGCCCAGAGGTGCTCACCTTCCGCCTTATACATTCCCACCTCATTTACCCCACAGGGACAGTCTCTGCCTCACTTGTCCTAGGGACTATTCTACCAAGATGTAATACAAAGTTTCCATGTAAAAGGACTTAATACAAAGCTAAAAACTTCAATGAGAGAATGATTAATACAGAGATGTGTCTACATCTGCTGCAGGGAGACACCTCTACCTGCCTCCACATCTCTCCCTCCAGAGTCTACAGCCCCATTGCAAAGCAGGGGAGGGGAAGAAAAGAGGCTGAGGCCCATCCAATGGGACTGAAGCAGTCATGAGCAAGCCATGCCCGGGAGCCATTCTCCTGTCCATTGCTGGTGCTGTGTTGCTTCAGGCACGCTGAAATGCAGTCACCTCTAGGGTGGGCTGGACAGCTGTTTAACACCTGCACAAGGTTTCAGGCAGGAGGCAGTGCGGGCTGCCTTCCTGCAGAGCCCCCATCAGAACTACCGTGCCCAGTCTCACGACCCCTAGGCAGGGAATGAGCCATCTACATTAGGCCCCAGCTGGAGTATCATGTCCAGTTCTGGGCGCCACATTTCAGGAAATGTGGAGAAACTGGAGAAAGTCCAGAGAAGATCAACACAAATGATGAAAGGTCTAGAGAACATGAGGTATGAGGCAAGGCTGAAGGAACTGGGCTTGTTTACCTTAAAAAAGAGAAGACCGAAAAGGGACATGAGAGCAGCTTTCAAGTATCTAAAAGAGTAGCATAAGGAGGAGGAAGAAAAATTGTTCTCCTTGGCCTCTGAGGTTAGGATGAGAAGCACTGGGCTTAAATTGCAGCAAGGGATGTTTAGGTTGGACATTAGGAAAAACTTCCTGCCTGTCGGGGTGGTTAAACACTGGAATAAATTGCCTAGGGAGATTGCGGAATCTCCATCACTGGAGATATTTAAGACCAGGTTAGACAGACACCTGTCAGGGATGAGCTAGGGCAACTCAACTTTGGAAGCCCCAGGGACCACACTGATACTTACAGAACATGCTGAGGGCCTCAACTTAAGTGTGGCTGCATATGCAAGCAAGCATATACAAATAGCTTCTCTCACACTGACAGGCATGAATACAAAGATTAAGGCAAGACTACACAACACACAGGCCCCATTTAAGTCAGTTCTGCTAATATTAATAAAATGCAATATTTACCCAATTTCTACCCATGTGACAGCACTTTTCATGAGCAATGACAGTCCAAGAATTTAACTACTAAAACGTATATCAACAGAAGATCATTACACTGACTACTTTTTTGTTTTGGCTCCCACTCACCGGCCACGTGTTGATCCCCACATAAACCCAAACTGCACCGCGGGGCGCAAACAAACTCGCCGTGAGCAGCATACCAAGTTATTAATAAATATTTTTAAAGCTTTACCTTTTCTCTCTGCTGCCATGTCTCCTCTCCTTGCTCCATCATCTCCCCAGGTGCCCGCTGCCCCCCAACTCCTCACGCTCCTCTGCTGTCCTGACTCCTGCCCTTCTCACTGTCCTCAGCCCTCCTGCGACTTGCCCCCCTCCACCAGCCCTTCACTCCCCCCTGTGCCCACTCCTCCAGTAGCCCCACTCTGATCAAGTGAGCTACGCCTCCTCATCCCCTCTTCCAACACCTCCGTCTACACACCTGCCCTGCCTCTCTCCTCTGGTGCTGGTCCCTCCCCTGCAGGTGTCTGTCCTTCTGCTTCACCCCAGAATCCCCTAGCACCTGCACCTTCCCTTAGCCCTGCACCCTCATGGTGCCTCCTCCTTCCCTTACTGCCCCTGCCCCCTTTGCCCTCTTTTTCCCTGTTGCCCACCCCCTCTCCACTCTCTGCCCCGTTCCCCTCCTGCCCCTCTGTGCCCTCACACATGACTTGCTCCATCCCCACCTCTCTCATGCCCACCCCTTCTTTCAAGCCTTCTCCCAGCACCTCCCCCTCCCCCTCTAGCCCCCAGTGCATAATCAGCATAACGGCTTTGCGCAAGAGGGTTTTTCTTGCGCAAGAAGGGGCAGTGTAGACAGCTCCGTCTTGCACAAGAGCCTCTTCTGCAAAAATGGCGCCTCATTAGTTATGCAAATGAGGCTCAGCGATATTTCACGCTGAGCCTCATTTGCATAGCTCTGGCGCAAGATCGCGCCAGTATAGACACAGCCATAGTGTCCAAGTTATTAGCGCACAAACTTACAAACATTCTCCTTTATATATTAGATTAAGAACTCTATTTTAGCCTTGTTGAGTGTAAGCTGATGGCTAGATATCCACATGGTCATGTCAGAAAGGCAGGCCTAGTTTTAATTTTGGAGATAGACAGTTAAAACCAAGCCTTGAGTTACAAAGAAACATCATTATTCTTCACATAATTACAAGGGCAGGGAAAATAGGCTTCTGGCATCGTCTTTCTGCAATAAGCAACATTAAACTGGTCATTCTGTACAATTCAGGTTCAGTTATCCTCTCTCTGAAATCAATGACAAAAACTTCCATCAGTTTAAATGGTGCAGAATCATCCCAGCATCCTAAAAAGGAGACCAGAACCAAGTCTCAGATCTGGTCTCCATTTAATTCTGTCAAAGTTTGGATCCACATCAGAACACTGCTGCTCAGGATTATATTTATAGCACATGTGCACACACACACAAAAATACCTCAAACAGCTTAATTGTGAGAATATCTAAATAATACTGTCAGCAGCCTTAGGAATTTTCAGTCTTATCACATAGTGATAAAAGCTGATCAGATAAGGCAGACTTACATATTGCTACAGTTTTATGGATGAAGTGCCAGAGCTTAAGGTGTCTAGATTTCTCTTTATTCATTTCATTCTCACTGATCTTAGCTTCCTACTGGCATCCCAAAAATGTTGGCAGTCAGGTCTGAATAAAGCTTTAACTTTGTTTTAATGTAGTTTTAGGAAAATTAAATTGTCTCTCAGAAGTATAATGTGAGACATTTCTGTTCTTGCTGATATAATGTACATATATATAGATTCATAGATTTTAAGGCCAGAAGGGATCATTATGATCACCTAGTGTGACCTGCTACATGTTCAAGGCACAGAATTTCACTAAGAGATTCTGTACCAACCTATACCTTCTGGTTGAGGTAGAACATGTAGCTTTTTGAAATACATCCACTGTGAAAGGTAGCCATACTCGAAGCGCGCTCTGCCAGAGCAGCCCCTGTTCACAATGGCCAGGGCTGGCCGCGAACAGAGGCTGCTCCGGCAACAGCCCCTATCCACAGGGGTTCCAGCAGGGAGTTGGGATCAAGATTTCCCCTAAGATATGTGTCTGCACAGGCACACACCACGAATTTGAGGCCCACCCACCTCCGCAGCAGAGCCACACAGTGGTGGCTCAGCTGCTTTGGGGTAGGGCCACGTAGCAGGTGACTGCTCCGCCCCAGGATTAACAAGGCAGCCACC
This sequence comes from Pelochelys cantorii, assembly GCA_032595735.1. Taxonomy (NCBI): domain Eukaryota; kingdom Metazoa; phylum Chordata; order Testudines; family Trionychidae; genus Pelochelys; species Pelochelys cantorii. The sequence continues at coordinate 24,694,808 of CM064326.1, forward strand.
ACGCGGCAGGCAGAGGCAGGCCATGTGATGGGCACTGGCTGTTCCAGGAGCCCCAGACAGCTGCTCCAGTGGTGAAGGGCTCTGGGCGGGGAAGCAGCATGGTGCCAGGTGCCCCAGGCTGGGCCCCGTTGCTAGGTGGGAGCAGGAGCTAGCCACAGTCAACTGAAAGGCTACACGGCCTTCTCCCCTCATGCTGAGGTCAACTTCCTGCCACCTGTTGGACTCCACCACAAGCCGGACCAGAACAGGGAGTCCCCAGATGAGTCCCAACTGGGCAGTGACTGCCCATCCAGGGGACTAGTTCGAGGAAAGATCCCAGCAGCAACATGACCCGGGGCAGGGAGCAAGCCAGTTGTGGGGGGAAGGGGTGTAGGTGAAGCAGAGGGCTGGCACCGCCCAGCCAGGCTGAAGGCTCCAGGTAGTCTGGACAGAGCAATTCCACTCCGGCCGCAGTTCTGCACTGAGCTGCAAGGGGACCGGGTTGGGTAAATATCGTAGATCCTCCTGCCTGGCAGTTGACGAGCCTTGTTCATTGTAGCATTAAAAAACAATCCATCCTCTAGGGATAGGGCTGCCTAAAGCCTCATGGCAACTTACAGACCCAATTGGGTCCACTGTTTTACTGATGACAAGGAAAGTCCCACTAGGGTCTCCTTAATTTACTTCTTCGAAGGATGCTCTTATTAGTCTTTGCCCTTCATCGTTTACATTTGTAAACATGGTTGCAGATGGAGCACTAAGCGCTATTTAACTTTGATTATATGCTATTAAAATATTCAAAAATATGTTTCTAATATAAACTCTTCTGGTTTTTATTGTGATTTTGTAATGATAACTTTTGAGTCTACATTTTTGTTTTTCTATAATCTTAGGATTATTTGATTTAAAGGCTGCCTGACTTTCTGGATTGGTGTCAAAATTTACTTCAGTTTCCTTTGATCTGACAATAAGATGCCCTTTGTGAATTTATTTTGATTCTCTGTGCAGCTTGCTTTTTCACGTCACCACTTGTATATTTAACTATTCACTAAAGACCAGGTTGAACGCACCTAGACGCTTTTAAAAATTCCACTAGTTACTTAAATACCTTTAAACATCTGGCCTAAGTAGAGTATGCTATCTTCTATGAAATCCTTTGCAAAGGCAAGTTCCTATGGTGTTGGAGGGAACTTGCTTTTAAGCCGGCTGTCCCCCCAGCACCAGCTCCTGCTTCCCCTGCCCTTGCTGTCTCTGGGGCAGCAAGGGGGGCAGGAATGCGAGTAGTCGACTCAACTACCTGATAAGCCTAAGCTTATCGAGTAGATGACTAATCGACTACTCTTTTATATTCCTACTCTGCATTAGCCCATTCTGCAGAGGAGGACAATATGCCCTTTGGCATTTTATTAATGTTCCTGGGGCGGATTTACTATTGTCAAAAGTGCATGCAATGCAACTGAAGTCAAAAGATTATGCTAGCTTAGAGCCATATTCAGGACTAGCACTTTTGTTTGTGTCAATACCATGGAACTAAATCTTGATGCTAGTCACATCTCTTAGTGCAACTGAATTCAAAAATTTGGAGCTGGAAACAGTAACAGTCTAATTGGAGTGGAAATAATGATCCAGATTCTCAATGGATGTAAACTGGCATTGAAGTCAATGGAGCTAAACCAATTTACACAAACTGAGAATCTGGCCACAAATGCCCCATTCCAGGCTACAATTAAAATTCATTAGAGATCATATGTAACCACCCAGAGATTGAGAATTTAGAAAAGGAATATAAATATTATAAAGCTAAGGTTAGTAAATTTCCCCTAGAGCATTTGATTGCGAGTCCCATCTAAAGGAGTTCTCAAAATATTTAAACAGTATTTGAAGGAAGTCTTTGAAAAGTCTAAAGATGAGACTTTTTGCTTTTGTGAAAGCTTATTTTCTGCATGTTCAGAGACCCATTTAACGGAATGTGTCTGATAATGCTGGGGATGCTGGGGGAATTGTGTCTCTGACTGATGTCAGAGATTAGAGTCCTACAAGCAGGTCTAATTTTGAAAACATAGAAGGGAAATGAGGCCTTAAGACATGTGTGTTTCACATCAATCAGAATTAAATGCTACATTAGGGGATACCCGATAATGATACAGTGGGTTAATTTGCTCCTCCACATGCATAAATTGTTGGTGGTTTTTTCTTCCCTTGGGCAATCCCAGGGTGATGGCAGATTATCAAAAGATTTTTAAGTTTATAAACAGGAGATCTTGGCAACAGAGAAGTTCAGGGTCATGAACCTCTGAGAACGTCCAGCCAACTAGAATTCATATATGCTACGGCAGTCATGTCAAACATGTAGCCTACAGGCCACATGTGGCCTGATCAAATTTTTTTGCAGCCCGCGACTACATCTTTATAAATTATCTAAGTGCGGCCCGCCTGGTTACATTGTTTATAACAGGGATGGCCAACCCGCGGCTCTCAAGCCGCATGCAGCTCTTTGATTAAGGAAATGTGGCTCCTGCTGGTTCTGAGCCGCGTGCCAGGACTGCTCATGGCCGGCCGCTCTGCGCACGCATCCCAGAGCCTGGAGGGAGAAGCGTGTGGCAGCGGCGGTGGTGGCTCTAGGACCCAGGCATTACGTTAGAGCGGGGGGGGGGGGGAAGCTGGGGGTGCCTGGCTCTGGGGAAGGGGAGGGGGATTGGCTGGGAGTGCCTGGCTCTGGAGGAAAGGAGGGGGATTGGGTTAGAATGGGGTTATGTGGGTGCCTGGCTCTGGGGGAAAGAGGGGGATTGAGTTAGAGCAGGAACGCTGAGGGTGCCTGGCTCTGCAGGAGGGGGAGGGCATTGGGTTAGAGGGGGGAGGGAAAAGGAGGGGGGTCTGAAGCACCTTAAACTCAAAGCCTTCATGGATGCAAATACCAATTTTACACATCAAATTATTGTATTATATTCAAACAAGATCTGAAAAAAAATTATAAAATATACCTAAAACATAATCTATAATAATAAATAATTACAACTTTCTGATAGAAGTACATTTTCTTTGGCGGCCCTGAAAGCTCTCAGTTTTCATTTGTGCAGCCCTCAGTAGGCTTTGAGTCTAACATGCCTGTGCTAGGGTGTAGATTAAAATGTGTCTGTTTGTTTTCAGGAGGCCCAATGAAGAGACTAATAACCAGAAACCTCCTCTGGAATTAAAGAAAACTTTGGACTTTTACATCAGAGGTAAACAGATGATTTGATCACTGATGACAACTTAACCCAATAGCTACATTTTAAAACCACTTTGCGTAAATAGAATTGCCTACCTAATTTGCAAGGCACTTACACTTACGGAGTTACACTAAGTAATGGGGCAGAGAAGCTGATCTATGGTTATTTTCCCACTGTGGCCCCTTTACAACACCACAGCAATGTCAAGCAGCCAAATGGCAATTAGGCACCTAAATTTCATTAGAGGTCAATGGGAGTTCAGCACCTAATTGTTGTTTGTGCCTCTGAAAATCTCCCGCTATATATCTGCTGTGTTTGTTGCCTAATTGAGGTTTTATCACATTATATTCTACTCTCTGGTAGACTTTATTTACATGTCGAAATTAGGGTTTAGTTAGTTACATTAGAATTTGGTATCAGTCAGCATGAGACAATGGAGTATACCATGGTTTCTGGATGTCTTTGCACTTGTAACTCAGGGAGAGCCATTTTGTCCCTGGGAGGCTATAGAACAAGAGCAGACTCAGTCTTGTTGGCAACCATGAGGGAGAGATGAGACACACTATTTCGAGTGGTAAGCTCCCTGCTGGCTGGAGGGAGACATAGCAGATATGCCTGGGTGGCCACCAGAGCATCTCTTTACTGTAGGAGCTCTGGCTAAGAAAGGAGGAATATAGTTCAAATGACTGACAAGAAAAAGCCAAAGAAAGTAGAGCTGGCCTGGGTAATATGGAAGGTCCTCAGTGAAATGAAACCCCTGAGATCACTGTGATAGGACAGAAGCCATTTGGGAACGAGTCTGGGACCAGCCCCCAAAAGAGCAGAACTTGCTGTTGGTGAGCTTGAGATTCTCCAAGAGCCTTCAGGAGTCTCCCTGAAAACTGGCTTCTGGGTATCTGCAAGAACTATCCCTATGCTTGTTTCTTTCCCTGCTCATGATAATTCCCCTTTTATAGGGCTGTGCTGAGAGAACTCCCTACCCAGTCAGGATGAGCTAGCCCTTCAGATGCAGGGGTTCTGGAACAATTTGTATAGTTCAGATGCTGAGAGGCATTAAATCAAACTGTAAACACTGAATATGATGGAAACCACTTAAACCCAGCAGGTGCCCCAACTCCCGCCCATCCCTTTGCAGGGTTTCAGCAGCACGCACGCGCGCGCACACACACACACACACACACACACACACAATTGCCAACTGTTTTAATCACCAGCCAATAGGAGCTGCAGAATCAACATTCGGGGCAAGTGCAGCACACAGAGATTCCTTGGCTCCCCCTGCCTTAGAGACCGAAGGAAATATCGGCCACTTCCACAGGAGACATGTGGGGCCAGGACAGGCAGGGAGTGTGTCTTAGCCCTACTGTGTCACCAGACTTTTAGCAGTTTGAAATCTCCCAGATTGGCATCAGTAACCGCCAGGACATTACATCTGATTCTGGGCAATTCCCGGCAAAAGCAGAAGGATTGGCAACCCTACCCCCATCACTCCTACTTGCAGGACCTATGTTCAGATCCCCTGATAAGACACTTACTGCAGAGCAAGTACTTCTCTCTCTGCTGGTTAGGGCTGCCTACATGCTGTGATTGCATCTGAGCTCTACGATCAGAGATTAAAGCTAGGATTTTTAAGATCATTATTGTACACATGCATCCCTGAAACCCTTTATATTGAGTGGGTCATCTTGGGAACAGAACCAACCTGATTTCTGTATGAAATGGATCCCTGTCAATAGAGACTGTCAGCCCCTCTTCAAAGGCTGAATGGGCTAGATTCAACTCTAAACCTGAGGATCATTTCTTGAGCAGTGAGTGCACAATCTTTAAGTTGGATAGTAAGGGAATTGTTCCTTGAACTATGTCCTCAAGCCAGGGGCCATAGGGGAAGTAGTAACATTTTGGGAATTTTATTACTATCTCAGTTAAACCTGTGGCGGGACTTAATAGACTTTTGGCTCTACTGAACCAAATATTTTATTGCTGCTACAACAGGCATTTTCCCAGGTCATCAAAAACCTCCATGGATTACACATGCTAATAGGACACTATATTTTATTCCTGCCATATCAGGTCATGGGATTGGACTTTTGGGGAAATTCATTGGTATTATCAGTGTGGGAAGGCCCCAAGAGACCTTGGGGCGAGGAGGTTACTCCCCTTTAGTAGTAACTGACGTTATTCGAGATGAGCATCCATGTGGGTGCTCCACAGCAGGTGTTGGTGTGTCCCAGTACCATAGACCAGAGTTTTCACAGCAGTGCTTTAGGGGGGCACATGTGCGTGGCAAGTACAGCACATGTGCCACTCGCCATGACCGCGCACGCGTGAACCCCTCCTCAATTCCTTCTCTACTCAAAACCCAGCCTGTAGAAGATTTCCAAAGTAGAAGGAAACCAGTAAACCTTGTTTCATGAGGCACAAGGGATCGGTCAGCAAAGGCTTCCCCAGCTGACAGATCCACATCTAGACTGCCACGCTGTGCTGGATCAGCTGATCGCCGGCACAGCGCGGCGGCCATGTTTATTTTAACGAAGCGGGGATTATTTAAATCCCTGCTTCTTTGCCTATGCCAGGTAAACTAGTTTACATGGCTCCATCGATGGAGCCATGTAGTCTAGACATACCCCAAGGGTTTTTTGGAAGATGCTAGTAAGTTCATGTTGAGTCTCTGTGACTTCTTCCATGGCAATGTTGAAGTCAGCTGCCACTCTTTTGAAAAGGTCCTGAAATGGAGTAAAGTCATCAGCTACAATTGGTGGTGGTGGTAGCATCACTGCCTCATCAGGGAATGATGCTGAGTTGGTGTCCGGAGATATATCCAGTCCTGATTCACAAGATTGTGGTTCCTGAGAGTTGTCCTTGGAGACCTTGGTGCCAGGTGACAGTTGGGGTGAGAAAGTAATGTCCCCATCATCATCATCATCATCATCATCGCTGGATAGTTACATGGGCAATGTCCAGTGTTTTGATACTGCTGCAGTGGGTGAAGTGTCGGTTCTGAGGAAAGAGAATTGAACGTGAAGGAGACCAGTAAGTCCCACTAATGCAAGTACCTTGGTGCTGAAGTAGAGGGTATCATTGTAGTCCTCACCATAGCCAGTACCAATGCCAGTGTCGTCAGTGTTGGTATTGATCTCTGGTGCCACGGTGCCAGCATCCAGTATGGATGACTGTTGCAGTGCCTTGCCTGCTGTTCTCTGCACAAGGTGGCATCATCATGATTACTCAGTATCATGCTGGTTTCTGAGTTGTGTGAGGAAAGCACACTCAGGCCTGTTGCCTCAGTACGGCTTCTATGCGCATTATGCTTGATAACACTGCGATTGGCACCTAGTGCATCATATGTGCTGGGGTGGGCAGGGGGGAGCGTGCCATCTCAGCCCTCAATGCCGATTTCATACTTGCGCGCCATTTGGATGACTGTGCTTTATGAGGTACGGATAAGGTGTGTCTCCTGGGAGACTTCTTCCCCTTATCAATTTGGGGGGTTTCAACCCGTTCAGTACCTGGATCAGAAGCTGGGTGCTAGGACTTCTTCAGCATGATCATTTTTAGGTGGAGATCCCTATCTCTGTGGGTTCACACTTTAAGCTTAGCGCAAAGGCGGCAGTCCTGCTGGACGTGGGATTCCTCGAGGCATTGAACACATTTAGGTGCCCATCAGATGCAACCATGGCATCGTTGCAACTTGAGCAACTTTTAAAGCCTTGTGACCCCAGCATAGTTAATTGAAACTTAGAAGTCCAAACAGAAAAAAATACTTTGGAAAGGAAAAGGGTTTTTGGGAGGGGGGGAGAAGAGAACTTGAATCAAATGTGTAGTAAATGAGGAAAGAAAATGAGAAGTATCTACTTATCTACAGCATTAAGGACAATGAGTGAAGAGCACTGCTGAGCTCCATCTCAAGCGGGGGATGGTAAGAAGGAACTGAGGGGAGGGAACCTCACATGCTGTGGAGCACCTATAGGGACATCTCTCTTGAAAAATACTGGTTTACCTTCTTATGTCATATTTATTTCCTGTTTAGTCAATTATTCTATTGACTATATTGCATGTTTTTCTTATCTCTTGGAAGTTTCTAACTATCTGGCAAGTAACTCAGGGTTATCCTGTGGTCAGAGTTTTCCTTCCAAGCTATCTTCGTAATCCTGCCAGGAAGAAGTGAGAGGAGGATGGAGGCACTACCAAATAAATGTGTCCCACTCTAAGAAGAGCATAAGGAAGTTGCACTCTGCTGAACTAGAAAAGAGTTCCAAATGAACCCTGATGAATCCATTAAAACCTGTAAGGCAGGGGTGGGGAACCTTTTTTGAGTTTGGGGCCACTGACCCACAGAAAAATCAGTCAGGGGCCACACAAGCGAAAAGCAAAAAAACCCTCAGACAAATCCTCACTGACGTCTCCCCGACTGACACACTCCACATATTCCCCTCATACTCAAGAGCCTGGGGGAGCCCAGGCTAATAAATTTTGAGTGTTCCAGCTCCGTGAGGAGTGTCAAGGGTCTGGAGTGCCAGTATGGGCTCCCCAATGCTGGGGGGGGAGCCCTGAGCCTCGGGGGCCCCATCTCGCTCCCAGGCCTGAGGTTCCCAACCCCTGCTGTAAGGAGACTAGCATTAAAGCAGGTAACTGAGAGGACACTACATCAAGTATTAATATATAGGTATGTTAGCATCAAAAGAAACCAAAATATATACATAAAGGACAATACTGTCCTGTGTTACACAGTTTTCAAAATGGGGTCCGTCCAGATGTTTGAAGATTACACATCAGAATAGTTCCACTGATGTCAACAGAGCTATGACAGTCTGCACCAGCTGAAGATCTGCCTCTGCATGCCTAAAGTTGGGGTTCTAAATTTTAAACAAGTTGCCTAAATAATTGTTCCTCAGTGCTGAGCACCAAGCAGCTTCTGTAGAAGTCAATAAGGTCAGACCCTTTTTTTAACCAGTATCCTAATATAAAATATAATGGTCTCCCAGCCAGATCCGCAGGTCAGTAAACAGTATGAAGACTCCTATTCCTCAACATTTTGTAGTATATGCTCATTAAGTGGCAGATTTTGCCCTCAGGTACACATGGGATGGCAGGGTTGAGTTTCCATCCTTTTTCAAGGGAGCCACCCATGCTCATCTGGTGGTAGAAACCATAGGGTCCAAACCCACCTGCACTGATGTGAGTAGGGATTGTCAGTTTAGGATCCCAGTTTGCAAAAGTTAAAAAAATGCTCTAAATAGGAAACAAGTAGTAAGTAGCCACACATCAAAATTTAGTAGTTTTGAAGTTTGACACTCTAAATCTCTTTTTTTTTTTGCATCCCTCTAAGATCATAGGCACCAATCCTGCAAACACATAAATATTATTAATAAGAGAATAGTAAATTTATATTTTCTGCAACTCTCAGGGCTAGAATCTTTATTTTAATGAAAGTTCAACATTTCATGCAGACACTTGGCTCCAACAGCTGGCCTTTAACAAAAACAGTAAATATCAGTAAATTTATGATAAAAGCAATGAGAGCGGCTAGCACTGCTTTAAACACGTGCGCTTGCAGAATCAGATCTGGTGCTTCTGCAGCTTTTCCTTAAAAATAATTTGCACATATCTTCAATGTATTTATATTATTAAAAACCAAAAAGATTGCACTTAATAAGGAAGTATTCTGACCAAGTTGTTTTTAAATCTCTTTTACTTGGTTCTGCTGTTGAAATAAAGCCACTGACACAGCTGTAGTGTCTGACAAAGCTCACAAGCACACAAACACATACACACACACAGCTGCTTGCAGTCAGCTGCGCGCATTCTATTCCAGGGAGATATGAAATGAATCTGCACACAGCCACCTGTGGCAGTAAGTTCTAATAATTTAAAGGACTCGTGATTTATATTCAAGCTGAGATTCTTTACTATTTCTTTTCTCAGGTAAAAAAAGTAGGTGTAGCATCAGTTTAATATCTGACAGCTACATCCTCTAACAGCAAACTATGTTTCAGATCCTCAAAGGTATTTAGGCACCTCATGAAGAGTAGCTCTGCGTAAGCTCAAAAGTTTGCCTCTCTCACCAAGAGAAGTTGGTCCAATAAAATATATAACCTCACCCAGCTTCTTTCTCTAATTCCCCCATGACTGGTATTCATGCCACTGCTCACTGAATAACTGTTTAAGGTTGTCACACACTGTTTTGCATTATTGGGAGCGAGAACCACATGAATCTTAGAGCTAGAAAACGCTACTAAATCAGATACCTAAGTCTATCCTGTATACATGCATTTAATGGTCACTAAGTACTTGAAGTCAGATTCTCAGATGGTATTAATTGGGTTATAGTTTCACTGGCTGCTGGTTCACTTCCTGGAGATCTTTCCCCTAAGTTTTGTAAGATCACTTCCAACTGTTTCCTAACTACTCTGAAATAGATAAAACTAAACATATCTCAGAAAATCCTGTTCACAGTTATTCCTTTAAGATGAAACTTTTTAAATGCCAGCACAAAATAAAACACATTGATAATATTTTCATCTGGAAACACATTAATATCTCTTGCTACACAAGTGCTTATCAGACCTATCAAAACTTACACATTACTTATATAAAAATGGTCTACCAGATGTAAACATGTTCCAATCAGTCAAGTTTCATATTGCATATGAACAAATAAAACACACCTACACACAGTCACTGATGATATACTCTAAATAAAAGTTTGAAACCCCCTAACTTCTCTTCTATTGTTTTCCTTAACTTGATCATGTCCTTGCAGATGAACATTTCATTTATAACTGCAGAAAGGAGAAATGAGAGTACAAACCATGCCATGGTTTTTTAATACAACTTATTGAAATCAGATTACATACATTTTTAAAGAGTTAGTTTTGTCTCCTTTTTGTTTTCAACATTCAACACAAACAGAAAGTAAATTAAGCCACTTACAGTGAACCAAAACTTCTCTAGTTTCCATGGAAATGTTTAGAAGACTGAGCTGAAGTTAACCAGACAGCTAAATACTAATGCCTTTGTTCCCAGCTACTCTAATCCCTAAGGCTGCCTCTTGTGCACACCATCACACCCAGTAACCTTTTACATTGCAAAACACTCCTTCATGACAGCTGACTTCTAATTCAGTTTGTGGACTCAACCAGATCCTGTTGAAAACATGTTAGCATTGATTCAAACATGCAAAACCAAAATCCCAATAAAATATATATCTACAGTGTCAAAAATGCACTTCTTTAATATTCTACAATTAAAAGGATCACTGGAGATATTTTAATGAATAGTTCTATATCCAGTGCTTGATTCTGATCTAACCAGCCCATTTTAACATTGGTGTAAATCTTTTGATTTCAGTGGAACTACTCCCGGTTTACCCCCAGGGTAAGCAAGATCGAAACCAGGTCCATAGCGTGTGTGTTATTTGTTGAGAGAATAGGATGGTTAACACTTAAAGTATTAATATTACAGGATCCTACAGAAATATTCCCTCTAATAAGTCAACAGCTCACAACAACATTCTCCCTGGGTCTTGAATATATCCCCTGGAAGGAAAAGAATTGATGTTGAAGCCATTTTGATGTCACTTAAAAGCAACCAATTAAATTAGGTCATGCATACCAACATGAAATTACAAACATTTCTATATCAGTCTCTCTGGTAGCTCAAGGCATACAGCAGGCATCACACAGAGCTAAATCCTGTTTGGTTTACTCACACAAGTGGCCCTACTCCATTAGATATACCTTTGTAGTATGCTGTCTACAAAGTACTTGCAAAGCTGGCTTCTGCTGTAACAAAGAAAGACACTGACAAATAAAATTTCACAATCCTCCTCAATACCTGACCTTCCACAATTATTCAGATTTACTGGATGTTAATGTAAAATTCCTCTCCACTGCAGCTCCTTAACAGTCAATGGAATTACACCTGGGATTAATGTTGATCCAGTGGACTCCTTGAGTCAAGACCATTAAGAGGGTGAGAGGGTATTTTTAAGAGTACCCAAATGATTTGAAAGCAGAAGTCTCACTGATTTTCTCTAGGTCTTGTGCTCTGAATTCTTAGTTGTTTTTGAAAATGCCTAACTTTTTATTAGCTTTACAATTTGCACATCTGAAAACTAACATTTTCTCTGTTTCTGTATAATTTTCCAACACACCATTGTCATCACTTTTCACATTTGTAGCACAGACTGTTTGCTACACAACCTCCATTTCAAAAGGGCAGACTAAGGAAATGGGCGGGGGGGGGGGGGGGGGGGGGGGAATCTGATTCCTCAGGGAAATATTTCCACTGAGCTTCTGAATATTTAAAAACATAACCCTTTTATGTAAAAAGACTGGAGAACATGAGGAATCCCTAAAAGTTTCAATGACAGCAAGGATGGTGATCATTTTAGCAGGGACCTTTGTTCCAAGCTCACCCAGACTAGCATCCAAATGATTTATTTCACTGAACAATATAAGGGGGCAAAAGAGTGTAGTTGTTAAGAAATCCAAAACATGGTGAGGATGAATGGACTCCTCTGTATGCTGTGTAGGATACAATGCTCCCCAAGACACATAAGATCAGCTGAAAAATGGAAGATTGGAAAACAGATGGTACCACCCAGAAAAGCAATTTTTCCTGTGTAGAAGCTCTGCAGGTGGATAAGTATCTCAAGCTCTTAGTCTGGAGGGATTCATGCTTAGGCTGAACCTATTTGACCAGGATTATTAGTCAAATGTTTGCAGGGAGAATAAGTAGAGTAAATGTAAGTGACCCACCCCAAAGATGACAACATTCTAGCTGTGTCACATGCAGTGGAGCAACTGTAGAGTCATCAAAGTTTGTGTGTGAGGAGAATAATGAACTATTTTATTGTGGGCTGAGAAAGAGGACAGCCCAGCAGTGAGAACAGGTGCACAAGCAACAGCTGGGGAGGAGATGAGATGCCTAAGTAGTCTGAGCTCATCAGATTATCAGTGTCTCAAGCCTTTTGCTGGAAATAAAAAATAAATGTACAAAATAAAATAATTTCTTAATGAAAGTCCCCAGCACTCCAGAAACAGAAAGTATGCTGTAATAGCTATTTAACAACTATTCTTTCTAGCATGTTAGCATTTTAGCTATTGTCTTTTGTATACAACGTAAAATAAAGATTTATTTAGAATCCTGGTCAGAAAAGCACGCAATAACAAGGGAAGAGGCACTTGACTGAAAGGAGCCCAGGTGATTTGTTATCATGATTTGTTATCAGTGGCTCACTTGTTAAAGTCAAAACAAAAGAAAAAACTATATAGCACTTTAAAGACTAACAAGATGGTTTAATAGGTGATGCACCTATTAAACCATCTTGTTAGTCTTTAAAGTGCTACATCGTTTTTTCTTTTGTTTTAGCTAGATCAGACTAACACGGCTACTTCTCTATTACTATTGTTAAAGTCAGGCAGCATCCAGGGTTGGAAATGAATTTAATAATACTGAGTATCATCTTAGCTGCACCTCAGACCGATTGATGTCTACAACATCACACATTTAATGTAATTCTGCACAAGTTTTTACTCCTCATATTAGGGTTGTGATTAAAAGTTGTCCTCAATTTTAAACAATTACCAGGGACAAGCAGGCAAGGGAAATGTCCAGCCACAGTGTGATCCCATTGGTGGGAGAGGGGCCTGGAGCAGCCTGGCCCTCCATGGGGCCCATATACACACACCTGTGCCTGGCAGCGCTGTCTGTGGGCATGCCCATGTGCTGTGTGCGGCACTCCTCGGTCTGTATGGGGTCATGCGTGCACCCTTGTGCCCAGCCTGCTTCCAGCAGTGGCTGGTGGTGGGAGGGCATCTCCCACCAGGACCAGACGTGTGGGTAGCCTCCCCTGAGCCTGTGAGCAAGATGCCGGGGCTGCTCAGGGGCTGCCTCTTAAGGCCGCATGGCGCAAACTGGTGCTGCACGTGCTTCCATGTGCACCGACTGCAGCACAACGTCCAGGCCAAGAAGGCCAAGCGATGATCGCACTCCATCCCCTCTGCGCCTGCCTCCCCCATCCTGTGTGTGTGGAAAACTGAGAATACTCACCTGATGATCCATCCTCACCATCAGAGGATGTCTGCAACATGTCCTGGCCTGGGATACCAGCTCCAGGCTCAGCGTCACGGTGCTGGCCATGGCCTCCTCCTGCTGCCCCTGCTGTCCCTCCTCCTCCTCCTCCTCCACGACCTCTGGGCAGGTGATGATGGGCATCTCGAGGCTGGAGTCGACCACCACAGGTGGGGGAAGGGCTTCCCCACCCCCCAGGATCTGGTGCAGCTCCTGGTAATAGGGGCAGGAGTGGGGTCCTGCCTTGGAGCATGAGCTGCGCTCCCTGGCCCTGGCATAGCCCTGGCGGAGCTCCTTGACTTTACTCTGGACTTGTTCTAAGGTCCGGGGGAGGTGTCCCCACTACACCAGGGCCTCAGCCATGCGTCCATAGATTTTGGCATTTCGGCGCCGGGAGCACAGATCCTGTAGGGTCTCCTCCTCCCCCCATAGCTCGAGCAGGGACAGGATCTCCGCTCCAGACCAGGAGGGTGCACGCCGCTTACTATCCCTGGCTGGGTTCTGGGAGCCTTGGTGTTGCTTTCTGCGAGGGCCAGGGGTGTCTCGGGGGGCTTGTGGCTCAGCCATAGCTCCGATTCTGGGTGGCAGGGAGAGCCACACAGTCAGGTGCAGCTTTCTGGGCCAGCTTCCTGCCACAAGGCTTGTCCAGGGTGCCTGCAGCTTTAAGAGGTTCCAGGAGACAGGAACTATAGAGTTGTGCCCTGGTGGACACTCCATCCAAAATAATCGCCTGTGTTATTTCCTGGTGGCCTCTTCTTTGGGAAAAAAAACCCCCTCTTTCCCGTCCACACATGCCTTTTTCCAAAAGAGCTCTTTAGGAAAAAAGCTTCTTCCTCATTGAAAGAGGTTTACTGCTGTCAGAAAAAACCCTCCATTCTTTCAACTTTCTGTCAAAAGAATGCAATAGCAGTGTGGACATAAGTGTAGGTTTTTTTGGAAAAATGGCCGTTTTTCTGAAAAAACTCTGCAGTGTAGATACACCCTCTGATATAAGGACAAAGTGAGAGCACAGCTGAAGTATTGTGAACCTTGTCTTATTGTGTAATTATGAAAATGTACTTGTGTTTTAAGTCTGGAAGAATGTAAGTAGCAATTAGTAAAGCATATAATAAATGAGATGCCAGAAATCTATTGAACCCCTATCTATGGAACAATAAAAGAAATACTGTTACTTATTTTATAATGCTTAACACATAATGTTTAATGACTTTCTAAAACTGCAAAACAGAGACTTTTGCTCTCCCTAATACTGTCTCTTTTCCCACAGTAAATAAAGATGTCCCTGAAGCAACCTTTGGGAACTCAGTATAGGAAATGAAAAGTTTAATGATAATCTAATTTGCAGCAAGAGGCAAATTTGATGGGAAAATATCTGAAACAGAACAACACAGACCAGACTTTCAGCAGGAGCAATTGTCCCAATGCAGAAGAAATTGAGGAGCTATGTGTAAATGATGGGGTTGTTATTACTAATGAATTAGCAGATTTACTTGAAGATAAGGAATGGAAATGTGTGGAAAATGATGGAGTATCAGTCAGCTTTACTGATGATGTTAAGGAGAGTGATGATAAAGAATTACGTGACTCACATGAAAGAGGAGAATAATGACAAGGAAAAATCTGGTTTACATGGAAAGAAGAAAAAAGATAAAGAAGAATCATGCTTGCATCATGACAGAACCAACTGTGAGAAAAACTGCACACTACAAATGGATACATCAGATCCTGCTCTATAGCTGGTGATCCTAAACTTTGCCAATATTGATCGCACAATTTTGAACAGGTCAAGCAAAATTGAGGATATGACATTTCCTGTAAATAGGCAGAAGTAACACTTCTCAAAGTCACACTGTGAAAGAGTGCTCAATAATAGTGAGAAACTGAATCAGCATTTGCTAATTTTCTCAAAATCAACTGACCAAGAGTTCTGGTTTTGTTGCAAAATATTTGATAGGAATGCCAAACTGTTGCTTGCACTTTCTGAATACAATTACTGACATAACTTGGTTGATACTCTGAAGCGACATGAAAAGTCACTTGGCTATTTTATAGCCTACTGCAAATGGATGGAGGACAAGTCCAAGCTCAAGTTGAATAAAGGCATAGATGGAGAAAACCAGTGCATTATTAATGTAAAAACCCAGCATTGGAGGACATGCTTGAGCATCTGATCTCAATTACTCTCTTTGTTACAAAGAATAATTTGGCTTTCCAGGAGTTGTCAGGTAAGTTGTTCACTGAATATAGTGATAATGTCCTTGGTTTGGTAACGCTCCTTGGGAAAAGTAATGATGTCATGCATAAGCAACTGTCTTGAGCAGTTCATAAAGAAGCTAAGGACAATTACTGCAGCAAAACTATTCAAACAAATTGATTGACTATGGCAAGGAAGGTGCTTGGTAACATATTGATGCAGTGTGGCAAAGTAAAGTACTACACTGTAATAATGGACTGCTCTCCTGACATTAATCAAAGTGGAAAGATATCATTTGATTTGATTGACAACAATCTATCCAAGTAAAAGAACACTTTGTTTCTGCTTTGTATGCAACTCTACTGAAAAAGGTCTAATAACCTGTTTTTGAGTATTTTGAATGAGAATAAAATAAAACTTCAGAACTGCCATGGCATGAACATGAAGATAAGAAACAGTGACATGCAGGCAAGGATTCTTGCGCTGAATCGAAGAGCTTTCATTGTACCTTGTTGCTGCCATTCCATCAACCTGGATGTGTCAGATATGACATCATCATCCTAAGATTCAGTATCTCTCTTCAGTGTATTGCTAAGGATATATGTCTTGTTTTCAGCATCAGTTATCAGGTGGAAGATCCTCACAAACAATGTTATAAGTCTGACCATGAAGCTGCTGATTGACACTTGCTGGGAGAGCCACATTGATGGTATAAGGCCAGTGAGGTACCGAGTGACTGAGATTTATAACATCCTGATGGAACTGGTGCATTTGAGTAAAGCCAAGGCTGAAAACCAACATGAGGCACAAAGCCTGGAAAACAAATCACTGACTTTCAAATTTCTGTTCTCAGCTATGGTTTGGTATGAGATCCTGTTCCAAGTGAATGTTGTAAGCAAGGATTTATAAACTCACTCGACAGACATCACAGCCACTACTAGTTCGATAAGAAGCTGCCTTGATTTTGTTGTGGCATTTAGAGGCAATAGATTTGAACATGCCAGCTCTGCTGCTAAAGAAATGGTGAAAAACTTAGGAATTGTGCCTGTCTTCAAAGAAACTTGTATTCATCAGAGAAGAGACAGTTTGATTACAAGGGTAGAGATGAGGCAATGAGAAGCTCAAAAGAAAAAATCACGAAGGAGTTTTTTTGCTCACTTGTTGGCACTGCTCAAATGTCCATCAAAGAAAGGTTTGGAAAGACCTAAGGGTTTTTATATGACCTTAGTAAGCTGCTGGCAGACAGGAAAATGCTCCTGAACAATTGTAAAGATCTTCACCAGATTCTGACATATGGGGAATGTTCAGACGTTGATGATAAAGACCTCTATGTCAAACTGGATAACATTTCTCACATTTTGCAACATGGGAACCGCCCTCTCTCCAAGTTTTCCAATTCATTCATGATGCTGAGCTGAAAGACACTTTTCCTAACATGTAGATAGCTTTGAGGATTCTGTTCACACTGCTGGTCACAGGCTCATTAAAGAATATCTTTGATTGATGATGGCCAACAAGAGACTGACATCTCTTTTTATTTTGTTGCTGAAAATGCCACAAGCTAGTGCTTCAGCTCATGAGGGCAAAGGTAAGAAAAGTGACCTTACTGTAACATTATTTAATACTGTTGGTGCATAATTGAATTTCTTGACATTAGTACATTCAATTATTAAAAATAAAAAACTTTCTATAAGCTCAGAGGAAACTAAAATTTTATTTGCTTATATGTAGCATGAATAAATAAAGCTTTACAGATCATAGAGTGCAAATTTATCAACTTATAAGACAGGGATAAATCATGCATCAAAGTTGTAAAATGGGATACAAATGCAGTAAAAATAAGATATTCAAAAGTTTGACAAACTAAGTAAGGTAGGGAGCCAAAGATGCTCCTTGCCTGGGGAGCAATTTGGTCTTTGGCTGGCTGTCCCTGCATGGCTCTTTATTTGGACAATGTCTCTTCTAGCTACATAGTTATTTCTAGCAGCATAGTGTCCTGCTGCCAGAGCCTTTCCCTGCCATTCCCCATCACCATCACCACCAGAGCTTTCTATTGGCAGGTGTACCTACACACTACAGCATAAACATAGCTTGCTTTTCACTGTGGCATTTAGCAACCCATACTCCCCCAGCCCTCAAAGCTGCGCGGAGTGGCATTCTGGCACTCCCATGGCAGTTCAAAGGTGTCCAGCCACCACCATCGCCACAGTTCATTATATGTAATCTTATGCCCATTGTCATTTCTTGAACAGCTCTGAGCCCCTTTGTATGACTGGGCTCTGGGACAATTGCCCTCTTTGCCCAGCCTCCCATTGGTGGGTCTGGGACCACAATATCATTTAGTCTGACTTCCTGAATACAGAGGCTATTAAATTCCACCCAGGTATCCACATACTAAGCCCAATGAACATGCATCAACTGCTGTAAATATTCGAATGCATCCAGTCTGAATGAATTGTATTCATTTTCCAGACACCCAGCTA
The DNA here is from genome assembly GCA_032595735.1 of Pelochelys cantorii. Lineage (NCBI taxonomy): Eukaryota > Metazoa > Chordata > Testudines > Trionychidae > Pelochelys > Pelochelys cantorii. Next base: position 24,712,747 of record CM064326.1, read on the forward strand.
TTTTTGATCCCAGTTCTAGATGCTTTTTTCTTAAGATGATTAAATTAAAGCCTTTTAAACAAAACCATGGGACATAATATGGACTGTTAGGAAAGGGGTGACTGAAAGTCAGTATCCAGGATTGAGCCAGAGGAACCTATTTGCCACTGTGGGAGCACTGGAGAGCACAGTAGACTATGACTATAATGAAGTAGGGCACTTTTAATTGCTGAACACTGAGTTATAATTTAAAGAATCTGAAAAGTCAGACCTGAACTTTTCGGCTTTTCATCTGCTCATGTATGATAACATCTGCATTGTTTACTATCACTCCCCAGTGTACAGTCCAGTGCTTAGACTGTGCATCAGGACCATGGCCTGGCCCAGTGAGTAGGTGACTTTTCCAAACTGCTCTAAAACTGAAGTCCACACGTGGTATAAAAACAAAACTCATTAATTCATTGCTCCACAGGGGACACTGCTCCTGGGAATTATCAGACACACTCAGACCACACCATTCCTTTACCTGGGTTGGATACCAAGCTATGGGCTTCTGTGACTCATCAGCACCCACTTCACTTTTCATGAGTAAAATTTACCTTTGTTGTAGTCACAGAGATCTGGTCTACACTACATGGGAAGGTTAAAGTAAGATACATAGCTGGAGTATGTATCTTAAATCCCCCTCCACACAGTGGGAGGTCAATGGGAGCAAACACTCCTGTCAGCTTCCTTTGCTGCTTGTGAGGAGTAGGAGTACCAATGCCGATGCGAGAGCCCTTTGAGTTCCTTCTATACTACACCTGCTAAATTGCACCCCAGAAGATTGACCGTGGCAGCGTCAAGATCTGACGAAGTGGGTCTTTGCCCACGAAAGCTTGTGCTCCAACACTTCAGTTAGTCTATAAGGTGCCACAGGACTCCTCGCCGCTACTACATTTTAAGCAGTTCCTCCTACTCTCTTCTGCTTTTCAATTACCATTTATTAAATTACTTCCTACTCTACTTATATCAGCTTTCAAAATAGAAAGATACAAAGACAGGAACTGTCAAACAGGAGCAAGCCAATGGTTCAACTGCTCCTGCCTTTTTAACTACTAAACTATTTCCCACAAAAATACCCTGAGCCTGTGAGTACCAAAGGTTATCAACACAAGTATGTATTCGTATAAGCTTTCTACTGTTTCCCTTTAAATTTTCTTGAGCACGTTCATGGATCTGTATTGTAGGAAAGGTTGACTAGGAGACTGTCTAGTTTTCTTTGCCTTTTATATACCTTCATCTTGTCTCCTGATACTCTTCTTTCCCAATTAAATGCAAGATTCTACATTGAAGACTGTAAAACACATTGTAGAGTCATAGGTAGGAGCAGAGAGTTAACAGCTGTGTAAGTCCCACCGCTTTCTAACAGTGCAGGCCAGAATGGTTCACGTGGGCATCAGGACAACGCATTATATTGCTCCTTACTGCTGCTCCAAAAAGGAGCCCTATCCACTTCCCTCACCAGACACTATTATAATGGCAACATGTATTTGGATGCCATGGATGAGAAGGTTACTCATTCTATGCAATAATTGAGGTTCTTCAAGATGCTTGTCCTCATGGATACTCAATTTCAGGTGAATCTGCACCTCTCGATTTGTAATCAGAGGATTTCAGTAGCAGTGCCTAGTTGGGTCACACACGTGCTGTCCCCCAAATCATGCCCCTTCTAATGGTTACACTATACTGCGCAACCAACTCCACCGTGATTCCTTCTCCACTACCCTTGACTTGAGATAGAGCAATCAGCAGCAGTGCTGAGAGTTTTAATTATCCTAAAGTTTGAACTTTAGTGTACTACTTTTTAGAACCCAGTTAGTTAATAGTTAACTACTTTATCCCTTATTTTTTCCAATTACAATCACGGGTACATAGATTTGCCAAACTGGAGCATTCACAGAAATGCTTCTAGAAAAACTAGACATACACCAAGTCAGCTAACTATGTCCCCTTAGGCCAAGTTCTGCTGTGGGAGAAATTAGCTAGGCCTTTTGGCCTAGCATTAAAGAAATGCTTAGAGCATGTCCTGATACTACATAGCTCCCATTCTCCCTTCTATCCCAGTTCGATTGTCACTAAGAACCAGGATCACTTATATTCTGTTATCATACAGCCAAACAGCACAGTTATCTTATTCAGAATTGATTGGTTTAAATATTAAACAAACCTTCCCTCTGCCTATTAAAGTATGTAAACTTATATTTGATTTCCACTTACTAGATTTTTCACAAGACACTGCACATGAGTGTAAAAGCTAGATTTTACTTGTCTCAGGCAGTTCTTTCATTATTTTCATTTCCTTGTTTAGATGTATTTAAACCTCCACATAACTCGTATTTCAACAATTATCTCAAGTGCATTTAAATAAAAAGCTAGACAAACATGAATGAACTGTAAATTAATCTGCTGATTAAGATGAGGACAGTCTAAACAGTCCATTGGTTATTTATCCCATGGTCAAGGAGACACCTTGGCTGGCTTGCCAGGAACATAGAAGGGTACATTTCTGAAAGCTCTGTGTGTTACAACTATTTTGCACCATTGCTCATTCAGTTTGCTGTGCAAAATGCTAATTTGTTCTCTGACGCATTTTTGATAAATCTCTATAGGCTGCTCAAGAGCAGCATTTTTATAGCCATAGCCCCAACTTGGAGGCAGTATGGAAACAACACACACAATGGAATTTCCTGAATCTTTTCTGAGAGCAGAGGGAAGGTGGCTCCTGTAGCACCTCTGAAGCAGGTGCTGCATGCAATCAGCCTGGTCTGCAATTTTGCTGGTACAGAAGGGGATGGCTCCACCTCATTCCCATTCCTCTTAGACACGGATGGATAGTGCTGCTACAGCTCTACTGACACATTTCTTGCATTAATGAGAGCAGCAGGGGGCCCATTTTACAGCTGCCTCTCCAGCATTAGGGCTAGAGTAGCTTTATGTAATTTTTCAAAGGAACAACATGTACATTCATACCAGAGGTCCCTGCAGAGCTGGGCTTCACAGAGCGGAGGGGGGCATGCAGGGGAGCTAACAGCCACACCAGAGCCCTGGGAAAGGTGGGAGGAGGGGAGGCACCTCCACGTTCCTGGAAGGGAGAGGGCCTTGCCTCAGGTGGAAGAAGTGGGGTTGGAGCAGTGAACCCTCAGCACTGGCCAGAGCCTTAGAGTGGCTCCGAGAATGCCACATAGGGTTTGGGCAGCAATATAAAGGGCCTGAGGCTCTGGGTGCGACCACTTCTGCAGTAGAACAAACAGCCAGGAGGCCCCAGACCCTTTAGAATCACCAGGCTCCAAGGCAGTTGCCTCTTTCCCCTCCCCCCATTGGTGGCAGGCCAGGCAGCAGGCACCCCTGTAGTGGCATCCTGTTCAACAGATCCACCGTGATACTACTGTGCAAGAATGCCTTGTACCAAAGAAGAAGCAAGCAGAATTTGAAACTAAAAGTATGAAAAGTGGGAGCAGAAAGTCCTGGGCTCAGTTGCTCCAATTTGACACACATTCAGAGGAAAAAATATGAAGGGCTAGTAAGCTGGTGTAAATTGGCATAACTCCTTGTGTATATTCTGCAAACACCAATATGAGGAATCCCCCTTGCCATTGTGATTCCAGCCTATTTCATTTCTTCCAAAAAGAGCAAATGACACCCCATCTTGATTAGTTGGTGCAGTATTTACAACTCAAGTTTCAAAAACTCCTGTCATCCCCCAAAAATCATTAGATTGGCCCAAAAATCATGAAGTCTTTTTTAAGAAGTTATATTGTAATTTTGATCTGTCTGGGGTTTTGAACCCCTCCTACCCAATTGTAGAGGAGAGAGAAAGACACACACACAAAACAATTAGTGTTGCTTGCTCTCCTGAATGTTTGGAAAAGGTGATTTTGACCCCTGCTCCAGAAGCTCTTACCCCCATATATGCCCACGCCCTATTCAGAAATTAGTTCGGTCTTCCACCCTTCTGCATACTCTCCCTAGAGTTGCCAACCCTCTAGGATTGGTCTGGAGCCTCCAGGAATTAAAAATTAGTATTTTAAAATTGTCATGTGATGAAATATCCAGAAATACATAAAACCAGAATTGGCAACCCTAGCCCCCAACATCAGAGCTCTCCCCCACAGCGTCATCACTGCTTCTCCTACAGCTCCAGAGGTTCTTCATGACCCTGTCAGGCCAGAAGGGACATCTGTAGTGGGGTCACCTCTCCACTACCCCAGGCTGGGTTCTACATGGATGAGCAGAGGAACCATCCTGTTCCTGGTGCTCATGGGAATGCACGGGGAAGGAAAAAGCTGAGCCCCCCCCCCAACTATTGGGCCCTTTCTGCTCCCTCCCTCTCCTGAGATGACTTAGTGCCATGGCCCCCCCTGCTAGTGATTCTGGGAATTAGCTCTTCAACCCTGGAGCATCCCCTTCCAGCCAGTGCCCCACTTTCTGTTAGCTGTTATTCTCCACCACTTTGGGTTAGGACCCATGTCCCTCCCACACCGTGGTGTCCTCCCCTCTGAGTACTGCCCTGACACAGTGCCCCACACTCTGGTGTCCTCTCCTTCAGGGAATCCCTAGCCCCCTATGCCCTCTTCACCTCAGTGACCCACTGCCAGTCTTCATCTAGCCCCTTACCTCAGGGGCAAACTGCAGTCTGAAATCATCATTGGCCACTCATCATTGGCAAGAGAGTGTGGACATGCTGCCTTCTGCTGCCCTGGCTGCCTCCCTGCAGTCTTAGTAGCCTCAAGCCTGGCCTGGCCTGGCCTGACCTGACCTGACCTGGGTTTCCCCAGCTCTGCCTACCTTTCCCCAGTCCTGCTCTATGTGAGGAAGCCTCTAGATTCCCTATCAGCTAGGTCCCTCCTACTCTACAGCTGGAGCAAGAGAACATCTGAGTCTCCACCCTGCCAGGAGCCCTTATTTATACAACTCACAACTATCTCTGTCTCAGATGCTAGCTCCACCACCCCAGCCCTCTCCCAGTGCTGGGTTTTAACCCTCAAAGGGCCAGTGCAGGGCAGACATCCGTTCACACACCACCACATAAATTCTATCTGATTGAAACACTTAAGAGCCAAATTCTACTCTTGGAATGCCTGGTGTGTTGGGAACTAGAGAAGCAGAGCAGCAATAGCTCAACAGTGGCTTTTTAGCCAGATTTTTCATGCACCAACCAAATTGGTCATTTTGCAGTCAGAAGTGCCCTTTCTGCTATAGTTCCTGATCCTGCCCAACTGAAATCTATGGGTGCTTTATCATTACCTTTAATGGGCACAAGATTGAGCCCATAATTATCTGTTTTGCTGCACCAGAGTGGATTCTGTGTAAGTTTATCAGAGCAGCTTCAAAAGTTTGGCCCTAAAAGGTACAAACAACCCCACTCCTTCCACTGGGCTGATTTAAAACTGCACATGCTCAGCACTTCCAAAAACTGAGCTACGTTATTAATCAGTAGTATTAGCCAAAGCCAACAGAGGGCTCTGTTCTGCATCATCAAGTCTTGGTGGGTTGTTTTTTTTTTCTTGTTCACAGAATAAAACTGAAAATGAAGGAACTGAGCCAAATGGGTGAACCAGTAAACATGGGAGTGATGTCATTTACTATAAACTAGAAGATTTACCCAGAGTTTTGCAGGTCCTTCAAGGCACGGGGCTATTGGTATGGGAGGTGCTAGAGTCAGGGCAGGGGATTGAGAGTTGTAGGGAGTTTGGGCAAGGGGTGTGGGTGCATGAGTTAGGGCAGGAGGTGGGGGGCTCAGAGCAGGGATGGCTGCTCACTGGGGCAAGCCCAGTGTGGCAGGGGCCATGCTGGCTGGCCTGCCACCGACACTGCTGCCTGGGTTTGTCCCAGAGCGGCAGCTGCTGTACTGGCTGGCTGGCTGACGGCTGCTCTCCAGGGCCAACCCGGGGCAGCAGGGGCATGCTTGCTTGCTGTCCCCCTTAAGTCATTCTGCACTATAACTATCCCCCATGTTTGTTGCCTCCCTGTGGTCATTCTGGAGTATAGCTGTTTGATGAGAATCAATCATATTCCATGCATATCCCATTGCCCTGGCACAAACAAATCATGATCTTGCTTTAAGATATGATAAGGGGAAGCTGCATACCAAATTTGGTGGTCCTAGCTTTTATCGTTTAGGAGGAGTTCTTGAATAAACAGATTCACACACAGACAGACACACAAACTCTCTCAAATATATAATAGTTGTTACAGTAAATCATGTGTTATAGTAATCTTTTACTCCTTTAGCAATATGCAATTGTTCTCATATTAATACTAGTATACGAATTCCTGTGTAATACACAGACCACTAAATTGCTATTGGATTCAAGTGACCTTCAAGTAGCTATAGCACTGAGCTAGAACAGAGCTACTGAGCTAGAGTAGAAAGACCCCATGTACCAGTATGAATCCCCCTACACCAGCCAATCCCCCATAAGAAGATCTTAAATGAAATACAATGTCAAAATGTTGCATAGAAATGCCTGAAAAAATCTCAGGTGATATCATAAATAATACGTTCGTGTTTGCTGATTTGTAACCTCCATTCTTAGAGGTTTTTAATGCCAGGCATGACAAAGCCCTGGCTGGGATGATTTAGTTGGAGTTGGTCGTGCTTTGAGCAGGGTGTTGGACTAGATGACCTCTGGAGGTCTCTTCCAACCCTACTTTTCTATGATTCTATGAATTGTGGGTGAGTGAGTGGACTACATCTGCAGAATTGCAATTATCTGATCTGATAATTGAGGAATGGTGCAAGAGTTGTATTTGAACAAAGAAATGTGAACTAATTTGTACAATTTAAGAGTTGGAAGACACTTACTGGGCAAAGCCCCTTTATAATGCCAGAACATCAAAAAACCCTCAAGGTAAATGAGAGGCAGGCCCAATGAGTCACCCTTCTCCCTATGCAGGATGATGCCTCACAATCTATTCTTCAGCATTGTTCATTCCAGTGATAGGTCTACCCTAGGGATGGGCAATAATTTTTAATGGTGGGCTACTCCAAGATTTTGGTAAGTGGTCAAGGGCCATACTTCTGTGGGGAAGACACAAGGTCTGGGATAGTGGGTGGGGTGTAGAAGGGAACTTGGGATAGAGGATTGGGGTGCAGGAGGGAGTGTGGGGTCTGAGAGGGAATTTGGGTGAAAGAGGGAGTTATGATCTAGGGCAAGTGATTGGGGTGCAGGGTCTGGGAGAGGTATGTGTGCAGAAGAGGATGCTCTCCTCCTGGGGGAGGAGAGCATGAGGGGGTGCAGGGTCTGGGAGGGAGTTGTGACCTGGATGCGGTGGAGAGAGGGGATATAGAGAGTTTGGGTGGTGGCCTTGGGCAGGTAGTTGGGGGAGGCAGGTTCTGGCTGAGAGGTGTTTACCTACGCAGCTCCTAGCTAGCAGCTCTGCAGGAACCTGAGACAGGCTCCATGCCCTGTATGCTGGGCTGCTCCACATGGTTCTGCTCCAGCACAGGGACAGAGGGAGGAGGCTTCATTTGCTGCCCCTGCTTCAGCAAAATTTCTCAACTCCTAATGGCTGGAAACTGGCCATTGGGAGCTGGGGGATTTTGTTAGGGGGTGGGGACAGCACACAAAGCTTTCTCCTCTCTGCCCAGACTGCATAGCAATTAGCAGCCTGCTGTTTAAAGCAGCTGCAGTTGCTCTGTAGAAAGTGTGATGGAGAGGTGCCCACAGGCTGGATCCGGCCTGCAGCCACCTCTTCCCCACCCAGATCTACCCACACTTCCCTCTGAGACTATTGCATATCAGGTAGCTCTCACACTCCAGAAGATTTTCCTACTTAAATTCTCTTTGGCCTATTTTTCCTACTTTTGCTCATTCATCTCCTCAAAATAATTTATTTCCCTCAGTATTTACCCCCTTCAGTTACTTGCAGACAGTTACTCTGTTCCATGTTAGTCAGTATTTGGTCAAGCTAGCTATAATCCAGTTTTAATCTTCCTCACTTAAATCAGTCTCGACTTAACCCTTACCCTAACCCTTTATTTGCCGAGGATGCTTTTCTATGGGTGTTCTCCAATTTGTCTGAGTCCTTCTGGTGTTGATACACCCAGTCCTGGATACATTATTTCATCTGTGCTACATATAGCTGGATTATCACTTCCCTGAGTCACAATGATTTTTCACCCAGTATCTCAGTCTTTTTACTTCCAAAACAAGCTCGGATCTAAGTGGTTTCCCACTGCTATCTCCAGGTCTCTATCATTGCTTATGCTCTCCAACAGTCTCCCTCTTACCTGCGGATTAGGTCATTTTCCCCAGATGTATTAGGCCGCATTTTTCCAAATGGGTCTTATTATATTATTTTCCTCTCTTATTTCTAGTTTGGCCTCACTAATGTTTATGACACCTCACGTGGCAGAATCACCTGCTCATTTAGAGCGCCAGTCTGCCATGAACAAGGAGCAAACCAGGGAAGAAACAATGAGTCAGAGTCAACAATTCATTTCCCCCTTGCTCTGATGTAGGAAGGGAGAGTAATCTGCTACCATTTATAGATAAACAGTTAATTACCTCCCTTATGTGTTTCTTCACCTCTGCTGACAGGTATGCTGGGAAGGAGAAGGGAATGAAGTCCTTTCCCTGCCCATTTTGCCATTTTGAGAAAGGGAGCATGGCAGCCCCACAGACATGCAGTGGTAGGAGCCTTTGCAGGACAAAATGACTCTTGCCCTTAGCTAATGTCCAGCTTACACTTCTTTCCAGATCAGTGGCAAATTCCCAGCAGCATGCATTCAGGATGCCTCCCCATTTATCACTCCCTGCTCTCCTATCATCCCTCCACCACTGTTTCAATTCACATGGCTCAGCCAAGAAGGTCAGTGTTCACTTTCCAGGTATGGTTCTGTGACATACTGTATCAAACATTTAACTTCATGAGAGCAAGCTTCTCCAGCAGGGCTCTTCTTTATATACAAAGGCGTATGGAAGTCACTGGGAGTTGCTGATGTTTTATCATTTTCAGACAGTCCTTTTGGGAGGGTGTGGGTGGTTTGTTTCATAAGTCAATGACTTTGTTGCTCCCTGTTCAAACATGAAGGGCTGCATCTACAGTACAGTTACTGTATATTTTCCCACCTTCACTAACCAGGGGCCCCAGTTATATAGACAGCCAAATAACATTGTATTTGGAATAACAATATTTACAAAATCAAAACTATAGTTTAACTCTTCAAAGTACTGTATAGCATCAGTTCAAAGTGCTGGGTATTAATTTGACTTTGCCATCTCACAACCTCTTAAAGTATGTCTATACAGCAAAGTTATTTCAAAATAACTTTCCTAGCATCTACACAAGCCAACTGCTATTTCAAAATTAATTCGAAATAGCGGAGGGCTTATTTAAAAATTGGTAAACCTCATTCCACGAGGAATAACACCAATTTCGAAACTGCTATTTCGAAATAAGCGCTGTGTAGATGCTTATTTCGAAATAGAGGGCCTCCAGCCCTTCCCGGGGTGCCCTGCTGGCCACTCTGGCCACAACCAAGAAAATTCCTCTCCCTCCCCCCTCCCCGGAGCCCTTAAAGGGGTAGAGTCTGGCCACAGTGCCTGTGCCATCTCCAAGCCTGCCAGCCCAACAAACAGTTTGTCCTGCCGCTGACCCAGTGGCCCCAATATGAGCCAGCAAGCCACCAGCAGCCAGCCCTCCACCGCTCCCCAGGAGCAGTCTGCCAGCTCCCAGGAGCCTGCCAGGGGCCGGAAAAGGTGGGCATCTTCCTGGTCCAGTGCAGAGATCATGGATCTCATTGAGGTTTGGCGGGAATCCTCCAAAGTCCATGATCTCCGCACTAGAGAGAGGAATGCGGCTGTCTATGGCAGGATAGCTGCCAGCATGGCCAGCAAAGGCCACATCCGCACCCAGGAGCAGGTGCAGATGAAAATAAAAGAGCTTCGGCAGGCCAGAGCCACAGGGGGTAGCTCCCAACCAGGGGCACACACACCAAGCTGCCCCTATTTCAATGCCCTGGACGGCATCCTGGAGGGCGGGACGGTCCATGCCCCCCAGGTGGTTGTCAACCCTGGGGCAGAGGGCCCTGACCAGGGCATCAAGGAAGAGAGCCAGGAGCCGCAGCAGACCAGACGGAGCGTGCTGAGCAGCCATGACCCCCAAGCCACCCCAGCAGACCTGTCGCCGGTGTCATCTGAGGCCAGGGAGGCAACAATAGGTGAGTGCCATTACTGTCCCCTAATGTGGGGAGAGGGGACAGGATGGAAACCAGGGACAGCGCATGTGGGCCTTGCTGTCCACGGATCACGCAGCAACCTGTGCATGTGCGAGCATGTGCCATGCCACCGCTGGGCATGTGGCCCCAGCTGGCTGCCACACAGGGGCCTTACCCTGTTAGCCACATGCATGTGTGAAGAAGCATGACATTCTCCTGACTCCGGGGTGGGACACAGCAGGACGCCCTCCCTCCACAAGGCCACTCTACACAGAGGCGGGGGACATCTCCCCCCCACACACACACACTATATACAGCACAGGGGCATGGGTGCGGTCTCGGGGCAGCTCCCACTCCCGGGGATGCCAGGACATTCCGAACATGGCCTCTGTGCAAGCACATCGGCTCTGATGGTGCAGGGAACGGTCATCCTCACCTTGCAGAGGGGGCCTGGGCTTCACCACTGTATCCCCACGGATAACTAACCACTTCTCTTGTTTCTCCACGGCTGCACCAGCTGCGCATGCAGGGCGCACCACACCACCCGGGACATGCTCCTGCACCTGAGGGCTCCACAGGACCACCCATGCAGTGGAGGGGTACCAACAGCAGCACCTCGGGGCACTGCGAGCCCTGCACGGCATCCTCCAGCACTGGGTGCAAGAAGACCTGCAGCTCCAGTGGGAGCAGCTTGCCCAGGGCCATGCCATCTGCCAACACCTGCAGACCCTGGTACAGAGCATGCTGCCTCCTGCCGCTCCAGCGCCTGCTGCCTCCCAGCTACTGCTCCTCCTCCCGCTCCTTCTCCCCCTGCCACTTCTCCCTCCATCCCCTCCCCACCTTCCATCCCCTCCCCATCCCCCCAGGGATGCCGAGGCCCTCGCACCTGCGGTGCTGGGAGACAGTTGGTCCAGCGAGACCCCCAACCCTGAGCCCTGAGCTTCCCCTCCCCCTTCTTCCCCTTGCTTCCCCCTTCCAGCTCCCTCCTCCCAGGTTTCCCCCTCCCCCTCCCACGCTCTCTCCTCCCTTCTCCCACCTCCTTTCCCCAGTCTCACCAGAGTTTCATTCCCCCCCTCTAGTTTTGTTAAATAAAGAAAGTTTGTTTCCATGAAAATACGTGTATTTTATTTGACATCAGGAAGGGGGGTTAGGGGAGGGGTAAGTGAAAGGACATGAGGGAGGAATGAGGCACAAGCCCCCAGTGGGGCACACCAGGGAGGCTCTTAGTGCTCCTCAGGGTGGAAGCTCTCCCGCAGGGCCTCCTGCATACTGACAGCCCCCCGATGGACCTCCCGGATGGCAGCCTGCAGAAAGTGCAGCCAGGCTTGCAGCAACGCATCCAAGAGAAGCACCAGAGTGGCCAGGGGCAGCTCCGGCTCCATGTTGCAGAGTGCTGTGGTGTCCTGAGTGAGGGCAACCAGAGCACGCAGAGAAAAAAAAAGCTTTGCTGTCTCTCATTGAGGTAGGCAAGCAAGCAGGGAAACCTGGGGGGGGTCCCTTTAAGCACAGGCCTCAGATAGCCTCAGGCAGCAGCCACACAAAGTAACTCCTGACCTGATGCCCTGCCGAAACTGGTTCCGGCTGGCCTTAAATACGATTCAGTGTCCACTCAGTGAGGACATGCTATTTCAAAATAGCCAAATGCTATTTCTAAATTCATTTTGTGTGTAGACACGTTATTTCGAAATATCTTGTTTCAAAATAACTATTTCGAAATTAGATATTTTGAAATAACACGTAGTGTAGATGTACCCTAAGGCAGACCATTTTACAGGTGAGGAGAAAGAGACACAGAGGGACAAGCGACATGGAGTCCTATAGCACCTTATAGACTAACAGATGTATTGGAGCATAAGCTTTCGTGGGCTAAGACCCACTTCATCAGATGCATGTAGTGGAAATATCCAGAGGCAGGTATAAATATGCAGGCCAGAATCAGGCTAGAGGGATAAGGTATGCCTAGACAGTCATGTAATTCTACTACCTTCAGTGAAGTTTCAAGGGATATAAATGAGAACAAAGTTTTGTCCAGAAAGATTAAGGCCAAAATTTTCCAAGAATCACTCTTGATGTCCAGTGGGAAATAGTTCTTCACACATCCCCCCTCTAAAGTCCTTCCCAATCTTAGTCTGAGTATTTTAAAAGCATTTTTGGAAGTCTGGCTTGTTTATAAAGGTTAGGTATGGGCAACTGCTACATCAGGGCTTATATTCATCCCCTTCCTACTTCAATCTGTAGGAACAGGTTTCTAACCCACTGTAGCCAGTAGCCCTTTGATATATAGGTAAAACCTTAAACTATGGTCTCTGGCTACGCTGTCCCCCGCAGAAGCCTGCTGTTCATTTGGAACAGAGAGACAAGGCCTACCAGGCCTAGCTGAAGTCAAAACAGATAACAGGAAGCTTGGAGAAAACAGGACGGACACAGAAAAGCAGCCCTGTCTGTTTATAAGCTAGGCAGCACAACACCAAACGAAAAGCCATAATTGGATACCACTATCATGAATTTCACATATACACTCAAGGTTACGGCCTGTGAAGTGCCCCATAGTCTGCATGGGAAAGAGACACCCAGCTGCCCTCTCAAGGCCAACCACGTATTGTTGTTAAGGAACTAGAGATAGCGCCCCCCTTTCACGAGCCCAACTTGCTAATTAACCAAAGACATATTATAAACAATTGCTGCTGTGTACCTTACTTTGTTTTGTTTTTTGCTTCATACCCCTAGACAAGCACCTATGGACCACACCTATCACCTATCGGGAAGGCACCATTACCACTCCTACGCATCCCGATCAGAATGTAGCTATGCCTCGCACTTCTTGGGGGGAGAAAGGGGAGGGACATACTTCTGTTTAGCAATTGTGTTAACCTGAGCCGTGGGTGGAGTTACTATGTAATCTTTTAGACTTTTGGCTTATTAGCTCATAATATCTTGCTGCTAGAACCTATCCAGAGGCTTGGGAACGCCCCTCCCCATCGTTTCCCTCCCCCCATCAGCTCCCTTTATAGCGTCTTGTAATCATTTACTTGGCAGTGTTTGCTTAGCCCAAGTGGCAAGGTGGCACTCTGCCAGCACTGTGTGTAATAAAACCTCCTGCTTGAATCTACACGGTGTCTACATTTTTGGTTTCCAACAAATCAGATTATACTGGTCTAGGATCCAAAACTTCTTGTTACAAACTCTTTTAAGCTTACTTCCTCCAGCTGAAGCAGGCTCTCCAGGGGTATGTCTATACTGCAGAGGAAGATCGAAGCTGCCGCTGTCGATCTTCCAAGGTTCAAATTAGCAGTCCAGTTAAGACAATTCAAAGTGAGAGGGGGACTCAGGTCAATGCCGGTAACCCTGCTTTCACGAGGAGTAAGGGAAGTCGAAGGAAGATGAAGGTAGTCACCTTGGTGCAGTAAAGACAGTTCTTTGAGATGTGTGTCCCCATAGGTGCTCCACTGTAGGTGTCAGGCTTGTCTCGGCACCGCAGATCGGAGATTTGTTAGCAGTGGTCTGCCAGACCATGCATACGTGTTAGGCGCCTCGTGCCATTCACGCCATTCAGGTCCAGCTCCCGCCACATCCTAATCACCGAGTATCTGAAAGATATAAATGAGAAACTCCGAAGCGGGGAGGAGGGCGAGTAGTGGAGCACCCACAGGAACACACATGTTGAAGAACCGTCATTACTGCACCAAGGTGAGTAACTTCCTCTTCTTCTTCGAGTGGTGTCCCAATGGGTGCTCCACTGTAGATGACTTAGTAGCAGTTACCAGAAAAAAAGGAAGGCGGGATTTGGAGTTAAAGGTTCACCTCTGTGGATAACACTGCAGAGGCAACTGCTGAGTCACTCATGGTGATGTTGGGGATAGCATAGTGTTTTACAAAGGTGTAGTTAGAGGACCATGTGGCCGCTTGACAAATGTCATGAATGGAAGGCTGTAGAGGTTGCTACTACCCTGGTAGAATGGGCCCTTGGTGCTTGTGGCAGAGGCTTTTTCTGTAATGAATAGCAGCGAACTATACATGAAACAATGGATTTGGAAATATGTTGTGCGGAGAGAGGGTCGGCCCTTGGATCAGTCGACCACAGAAATCAACAGCTGCTGAGATTTCCGGAAACCCCTTGTCCTATCAATATAGAAGGCCAACGCCCTGTGTACGTCTAATGTGTGAAGCCTCGCTTCCTGTTGGGAGGAATGTGGCTTGGGGTAAAAGGATGGAAGAATGATAGGCTTGTTGATGTGAAAATCTGAGTTTATTTTTCGTAGGAAGGTCGTTTGGGGGTGGAGTATGACCACCTGATTTGTAAACACCGTATGGGGTGTGTGGTGGATAGAGCGGCGAGTTCTCCTACTCTCTGTGCCTATGTTATGACTAATAAGAAAGGGTATGTCTACACTACCACCCTAGTTCGAACTAGGGTGGTTAATGTAGGCATTCGAAGTTGCAAATGAAGCCCGGGATTTAAATATCCCGGGCTTCATTTGCATCTTGCCAGGCGGGTGCCATTTTTAAATGCCCTTAGTTCGAACTCCGTGCCCGCGGCTACACGCGGCACGGAGTAGGTAGTTCGAATTAGGTTCTCTAATTTGAACTACCGGTACACCTCGTTCCACGAGGAGTAATGGTAGTTCGAATTAGAGAACCTAATTCGAACTACCTAATCCGTGCCACGTGTAGCCGCGGGCACGGAGTTCGAACTAAGGGCATTTAAAAATGGCGCCCGCCCGGCAAGATGCAAATGAAGCCCGGGATATTTAAATCCCGGGCTTCATTTGCAACTTCGAATGCCTACATTAACCACCCTCGTCCGAACTAGGGTGGTAGTGTAGACATACCCCAAGAGCTTTGAAGATTGCCCTCATTGTGGTGGTGGATTGTAGAGTGTTCTCAAAGGATGGGCCCATGATCAGTCATCAAGATAGGGGAATATAATGATCCCAGCTCGATGGAGGTGGGCCACAACGACAGCAATTGTCTTCAAAAACACCCTGGGTGCCGAAGACAGGCCTAAAGGTTAAACCCGGTATTGATGGTGTTCGGCTCTGACTACAAATCTTAGGAAGTGCCTGTGTGCCAGATGAATTGTGACATGAAAATAGGCATACTGCAGATCGAGGGATGCAAACCAATCTCCACTGTAGAGAGCTGAGATAATAGAGCATAAGGTCACTATCCTGAATCTTTGTTTGCGAAGATGTCAGTTGAGTCAGCGGAGATCTAGGATTGGCCTCCATCCACCCAACTTTTTCTGGGTGAGAAAATAATGGGAGTAAAAGCCTTTGCCCTTGAACTCTTCCGGAACCCTTTCCACTACACCAATGGTGAGTAGACGTAGGACTTCTTGTTTCAGAAGAGACTTGTGAGAAGGGTCCCTGAAGAGGAACTGGGAAGGTGGAGAGGGAGGAGGGAGAGAATTGAAGGGAATTGAGTAGCCGAATGTTACAAGCTCGAGAACCCATTGGTCAGTGGTGATGGTGGCGCACCATCTTTAGAATGGTCTTAGTGGGTGATGAAACAACCAGGCTCCTTTGCATTGATGACCAATAAGTGGAATGGTTTGCAGACCCTCGACCAGTGCATCAAATTTGCTGCCGATTATTCTGTAGGTTAGACATCCTAGTATTCTGGAGGGGGGGACGTCTTTTTTATGGGCACTGTCTGGGATGGTGCTGGTCAATAGCTCTTTGTTGGGATGTAGAGTATAGAAAGGGCCTGTGTCTCTGATATGGATTGTAATGTTTATATCTGCATGCTGTTATATCGTGGGGCTCAGTGGCAATGCGGTGCCGCTGATGGTCATCAGGCAGAGGCGAAGGCACCGGTGAGGGAGAAAGAGGCTCTGGAGAAAAAGTAATACGCTTCAGGCTGGGTGAAGGAGTAATGACCCTGCGTGTCTTACGATGGGCCTTAGCTGCCGCCGATGGTTGCACTGCTACCAGCTTGGTTGCAGCCTGAAGAACAGGAGGCCTGCTCGGTGCCAACCGTGGTGCCGACGTAGACTGTGGTGCGGAGGATGGTGCTGGGGCTATGTTCGACAACAGTGGCAAATGCACTATTGGTGCCAGCTGTAAAGTCAGTGCTGGGGTGCCTATCAGTGCCAATTCCGGTGTTGGCGCCATTATCAGTGCTATGGATAGTGTAGGTGCCGTTAGTGGCAATTTTTGCATTGGGGTTGGTTCCGGTGCTGATTTACTGCGGTTCGGCTTTATTTTGTCAGGACAGCAAATGGGAGCCATACCTGACGTGCCCGGCTTGTCCCCGACGCTGACATAGGTCAATGGCAGAGATCTAGTTGGAGAGGGCCTCTTCTTCGCAAAAGCACGAGAGCCTGGCGAGATGGCTTGGCGCTTATCAACTCTAGCTGATTCTGACCTTGGCAGGGAAGGTTTGAGAGGGCTGCAGAGCTTTATCAAAAAGAAGCATTCTGAGCCTCATCTCCCTGTCCCTGCGAGCTCTTGCCATTAATTTGGAACAGTGAGAACACTTTTGGGGAATATGCCCCTCACTGAGACATCTTATGCAATGGGAGCGCCCATCCGACATGGGCATAGGCTCCCAGCAGGCATCACATTTTTTAAAACCAGGTGATCCTGGCATGGTTGTCTGTTGTTTTATTCTTTTCCTTATTCTTTTTCTTCTTTTTTTTCCTGACGTGCAGTGCTAAATCGAGTGTCCTTCCTCTTGTTTTTTTCTTAAACGACTGTATAACTGTTGACCGACTGCTAAAGATTAGCTAACTACTAACTATTAACATACAACAACTATCTAAACAGTTAACTAACGACTATTCTAACTTCTGACAGGATCTGAGGAGAAGGAGCTCACTCTCTCTGCAAACGAAGAATGGTTAGGAGGAACTGGCGGGAGCCAGACTGCATGCTCTAAGAAATGTCATGAATGGTATGAGGCACCTAACGCGCATGCACGGTCCAGCAGACCACTGCTGACACATCTCCGATGTGCAGCACCGGGACAAGCCCGACACCTACAGTGGAGCACCCACAGGGACATCACTCGAAGAAAAAGTGTTCTTTCTTCAACTTCCTGCAGTGTAGACAGCACCAAAAGCGGAGTTAGGCTACTTCAACTTCAGCTATGCAATTAACGTAGCTGAAGCTGCGTATTTTAATTCAACTCTTCACTCGTGTAGACATACCTCAAGTGTGCCTGTTTAGTAGCAGTGGAGCCCAGAGGATCTTGTTACCCTTTTCCTGACTGGGAGATGATGTGCCCAAGGATTCTCAGAGTTCTTGAATACTCCTACCCCCCAATATCAGTATGAGTTGTGGGTGATGACATGCTCCAAATAAGTGGTCTCTGTTGAAAATTTTAGCCTTAGAAACTTAAGGCTTGTCTGCACTGCTCTGCACACGGACGTATGAACAGCAGTGTGCACCACAATGCCTGAAGAGGACTATATTAACACAAACTAGGAACCTTTTAGTTCATGTCTACAGCATCCACCCAGTACACACTGCTATTCCCATCCCAGCCACATAATCTGAACTGTGAGGCCATGCAGACATGCTCCAATTTAGTGCCCTCTATCACGTAGTGGGACTGAGATTAGGATTCAAGCATTTTTGACTCCCAGTCCCATGCTCAGGTAACAAGATCATAATGCCACTCCAAAATTAGAATTAACTATTTAAGACTGACTGGACTCCTAGAGTATTCTGAAAAGAAATACCCATTTGCGTCTGCAGCTAAATGTGATGGATGACTGCATCTATGTTAAAGCTTTGAAAAAAAAAACCTTCCTGATTCCTGGGAGAAAACAGAACATAAATTGCCAGATGAAACCCTCATATTTCAGGTGTCAGATATTCAGGACAAGGAGTACATTATTAATGACCTAAGAAAAGCAAGATCTCATGCTGAATAACTAAAATACCCCTTTTCTCCTGACATTAACACAAAGCCAGAAAGTATTATTAGAAGGTATTTTAGTTACTGGTTTTATTTTTATACAACAAAAAAAATCTAATAATCAAAAGGGGAAATGTTAATGAAATCCGCATCAATTGCATTTAAAAAGACTGGATGGTTACTGTTCTCTCTGACCTTTTAGTTTCTGAACTCATAAATTAACAGACTTTAGAGATGGGGAAAACTACTAAGTCATCTATTATTATTAATGATTTGTAGCAGAGTAGTACTTAATGGCCCCAATGAAATCAGTGCCATTATGTTAGGTGCTGTACATATGCAAGGGAAGAGAGTTCCTGTCTCAAAGATCTTAAACCCAAATATACGAGGGGGCTCACCCCATGCTCGCTATGCCCGCCAACTTTCCTCTCTGTGTGGGTAAGTGTCTAGCCAAAGGGGAGGGGGCAGGAGCAGACTGAAGTATGTGTCTGGTCAGAGGGGAGGGAGCAGGAGCAGACTGAAGTATGTGTCTGGTCAGAGGGGAGGGGGCAGGAGCAGGCTGGGGTGCAGGGTCTTGGTGGAAGGGATAAGGGGACTAGGGGGTAGGGCTTAGATGGCGGAGGGGACCCAGCACGGACTGGGGGGTGTTGGGCTTGGATGGTGGAGGGGATGCGATGTGGCCCGAGGGGATGGGGGTGAGCTCGGATGATGGAGGGGACCTGGCGCAGCTCGGGGGGGGGGTCAGGCTTGGATGGTGGAGGGGACCCAGCCCCAGCAGCTCCTTCCTGGCAGCACAGCCCCTCAGGGTGTGAAGCAGGAGCTGACATGATGACGTCACTCCATTATCCCGCAGGAAAAAAAATTATAGAGAGAGAGAGATAAGGCAGATAAAAGAAGCTGTGATGGAACAGATAGGCCCCACACTGGTAATGAGAGGGGTAATGAAAGCCTGTAAACCCACATGGCCTGGCCCCACTATACCTGCACCAGTGTCAGATGTGAAGAAGGGAGTTAGGAGAAGAAGACCTAGCCTGACTCAGGGCTGCTACAGTGAGGAGAGACTCTTCACTATAGTCTAAAGTCTGAGCTGGCCAGAAAACCTGGCAAAGTAGGCCAACCAGACCCATCAGCATTGGCAGAAGCTCAGCCTACTTGGAGACAAGACATGAACAGAAGAGTAGGGTCTCCCTAAAAATTAGTTAAATCATCCTGTTTTGTTCCTGATTTCCTTTGGGCAGTAACACCATAGAAGTGAGGGTGGGGGGGAGGACTGAACAGAGGTTTGGCGAAAGCATTACTACCTTGAACCTCACACACTGTCACATATTCAGAGGCTAGCAATTGGATCACTTGTGACTAATGGCCACAAAAGGGTCCTGTAGAGGCAACCTGGTCCCAGAAGCATTATCATTCTCTTTTATTGATGGGGTTGTGATGGGGAGAGAATACCCCGCACTGAAGCAGGTGGGGCTAAGACTCTGTGGATGGAGGAAGCACAGCCCCTTTACCCAGACTGGGCATGCTCCAAATGCTGGGGCAGTATAAAGACAGCAGAACAGCTCAGTCTGGGCAGGCCAGCAAAGGAGAAGGACCTCAGGCCGAAGCTCCTGGACTGCTGCAGCCAGTAACCCTGACGGTGGCAACCGGAGACGTAGGAGATGGTCACAATGCAGCCCCTCTAGGATTCCAGGGAGAAGCTGCTGCCAGAGAACCGGAAGATCCAGCTACCACGTGGGATGCTGATCCGACTGAAGCGGTAGGAAGTAACCCAGGGAGGGTGCAGGAGCAGCCTCTCCCACCCGGGTATCTTTGGCATGTTTTGGCTGCATTGCCCGCTGAGGGAGTGGGTTGGAACCTGGTGGACAGGGTGGGCCTGGGTCCCCCTACCAGGGCATTAGCCCCAACCACACCGATGCTGGCCCACAGGCCATATTGCCCTGAACTACAGGCTATTTATTGACTCTGGCTAGCAGACCGTGCTACCCTGAACTGAGGGGCTGTATGTAGACTGGCAAGATTTTGCGCAAAAGCAGCTGCTTTTGCGCAAAAACTTGCCAGCTGTCTACACTGGCCGCTTGAATTTGCGCAAGAGCACTGACGTTCTAATGTAAGAAATCAGTGCTTATTGCGCAAATACTTTGACGCTCCCGTTCGGGCAAAAGTCCTTTTGCGCAAAACCTTTTGCGCAAAAGGGCCAGTGTAGACAGCTCAGATTTGTTTTGCGCAAAAAAGCCCCGATGGCTAAAATGGTGATCGGGGCTTTCTTGCGCAAAACCGCATCTAGATTGGCCAGGGATGCTTTTGTGCAAAAGCGCTTTTGCGCAAAAGCGTCCATGCCAATCTAGACGCTCTTTTCCGCAAATGCTTTTAACGGAAAAACTTTTCCGTTAAAAGCATTTGCGGAAAATCATGCCAGTCTAGACGTAGCCAGGATGATTTACTGTCTCTGGCCCATAGGCCATATTGCCCTGAACTGCAGGGTATTTACTGACTCTGGCTAGCAGGCCAAACTGCCCTAAATTGAGGGCTATTCACTGACCCTGGCCACTGGGCCATGTTGCCCAGTGAGCAGGGCCGCTTATGGACTCGGGGTTACCTGGAGACTAAGGAAGTTTTGTGGATTATAGAGACAGCCAACTACCTTGTGACTGAGGAGGTGGTATCCGCACCCTGGAATGTAGTCACCTCAGTGACGGGGAGTGCATACACCACCACAGGGTCTGAAACCCAAAGAAAATAAGTGACTTGTCCAAGATTACATACCTAAATATATGGTAGAGCCAGCAACTTTAATTCAAGATCTTGAGTCCTGGTCTAGTATATTAATCACAAGGCCAGGACTCATCCGTCAGCTCTAAACTATTGTATATTCCTCATCCCAGTCTGCCCTTCTCTCATTAATGGTTTGATAGTTCCCAGAGAACTATCAAACCATTTTGTGTCAAAAGAGACAGTGCTCTGCAGACAGAAACCCCTCAAATAAACGTAAGAACATAAATGCATAAGAACAGCCATACTAGGTCAGACCAAAGGTCCATCTAGCCCAGTATCCTGTTTTCCAACAGTGGCCAATGCCAGGTGCCCCAGAGGGAGTAAACAGAACAGGGAATCTTCAAGCAATCCTTCTCCCGTCACCCATTCCCAGACTCTGACAGAGGATAGCGACACCATTCCTACCCATCCTGGCTAATAGCCATTGATTTTATCTAGCTCTTTCTTGAACCCTGTTAAAGTCCTGGTCTTCACAAACTCCTCTGCCAAGGAGTTCCACAGGCTGACCATGCTCTGTGTGAAGAAAAACTTCCTTTTGTTTGTTTTAAACCTGCTACCTATTAAATTTCATTTGGTGACCCCTAGTTTTTACATTATGGGAGCAACTAAATAACTTTTCCTTATTCACTTTTTCCACACCAGTCATGATTTTATAGACCTCTATCATATTCCCCCTTAGTCTCCTCTTTTCTAAGATGAAAAGTCCAAGTCTTATTAATCTCTCTTCATCTGGGACTCATTCCAGATCCCTAATCATTTTTGTTGCCCTTTTCTGAACCATTTCCAATGCCAATATACCTTTTTTGAGATGAGATGACTATATCTGTACGCAGTATTTAAGATGTGGGCATACCATGGTTTTATATAGAGGCAATAAGATGTTGTCTGTCTTATTCTCTATCCCCTTTTTAATGATTGCTTACATTGTTTACTTTTTTGACTGCCGCTGCACACTGCGTGGATGTTTTCATAGAACTATCCACAATGACTCCAAGATCTCTCTTGAGTAGTTGTAGCTAAACAAGTCCCTATCTTGTTGTATGTGTAGTTGGGATTATTTTTTCCAATGTATATTATTTTACATTTACCAACACTAATTTCATTTGCCATTTTGTTGCCCAATCACTTAGTTTGGTGAGATCTTTTTGAAGAAGAGTAACAGAGGTAGCCATGTTAGTATGGATAACAAGACGATCTAGAGTTATATTGTTAAAAAATAAAATTGGGGAAATAAAGTAAACCCACATGATTCAGAGCATAACTATTGAAAATTAGGAGGAAACTTTCCATAGAATAGTTTGTCTCATAACTATCTAGTACATGTTTTCGTGTACCTTCCTGTGAAGCAGCTGGCACAGGCAGAAACTGGATACTGGACTTGATGACCCAATGGTCTGATCTACTGTAGCAATTTCTATGTCACTATATATGAATGGTTAGTTGGCATCCATGTGGGACATGATTTGCCCATAAATCTCAGTGGAATCACCAGGCCTTCTTAATGGGATAACCTTCCATATACCAAGAAAAAAGTTTTCTCCATAACGTGTTCACACTGAAGGCCATCATATACCTTACAACCAACCTCTTCCCAATATCTGATAGACTTGTACAAACTTGTGTCAGAAGCACATTTACATAAAATCAGTGAAATAATTACAATTATTTAGCATGCATCTTTAATGTTTGAAATTGCAAATAAAATAAATATTCCCCTCAAAAAGGTCACTATTCATTTGTTGCTGATAGTAATGTACCTTAACTGTTAACTCCATCTTCCACCGCTAGCGTTATGTTTCTTTTCACTTTTGAGTTTTACTTTATAATTTCTTGCTGCTTCTCTTTTCTTTGCAGTTTTCACTTTCTACATACTTGACAAAGTGCCCAAATGCTTTTTTCCATATCTTATTTTAACCTCTACACTACGAGCTGCTGCATCATTTGCCATTATCTTCTCTGTCCTTCTTTAGTTTCTTTTTGGCAGGAAGTAAATCAAACTACACTTTTCCTATTTTAAAACTATATCTGTTAAATTATCTGGCTCATTTGAGGAAAGTCTAATTTTCATCTGTCCCTGAGAATCATTTTACTCTTTATCCTGTGAACAGCACGAATAGAGGTTAAATGCTAAGGCCCTGATTCTGCTAACAATTGCTACTGCACTTGTGTTCACTCGGTCCCATTTATTTTAATAAATGTCTATATATGAGACAGATGACATATGGTAATAAGTTAAATAGATTCAGTGTGGCACCACAAAGATAGGTTTAATGTTGGCTAGAATAAGCATCCAATTCTCTCTGCTCTGAAGCCAGGTAAACAAAGCTTTTGCCTATAAATAATTATCTATAATCTCATTCATTTACATATGTGGATGCTGGCCATTGTGAATGGGAGCAATGCAAATAATTACATTCTGATTGTAATTCTGAATGGCAAGTCTATCATCTCCAACATGTCACTGTTTTCCAAAGAGTCTGAAGAGATTCTGTCTAGGATGAGTGTAATATATTCAGCTCTAGCAGGTGATAATGCCTCACCTTATTTCCAAAACCTAGGGGAATCACCATGGGAACTTACTGCAATTTTTCCCTACCTGATGTCTGGGTGCACTTGCTATATGATGCTAGAGCCAGAGACTAGGAGGAACCAATAGCTGCCAGAAGTGCCTGCTGATAAAGATTAACAGATACACCTTCGTAAGAGTTTGCAACCCATGCCTTATGAACAATGGCTTAGGAATATGAATATACATAACTTGAAGATGCTTTATGCAAAACCGCTCATGTAACATATCAATTTTATAGTACAATCTATTGAATCTGTATATCCTATTTCTGTGCATGTATCATACTTGTATGTGAAGTTCGAAATATTAAGTGTGAATTTGTTTAGTTTTAAATGTGCTAATGAGAGGCATTACTAATGGCTTGGTGACCAACTCACCAACATGCAAACATCCTTGTTTGTCCTATAAGTCCAAACAATGGCTGTTCCTAGGAAGACATGTGACCATACCACCTGGTACTGGAATCCATTTTGAACCTCGTGTTTTTCCAAGGGATGTGGGGATGCCGAACAAAAGATTCCCACCCTGGGAGAAAGCTTCCCATTGCTTAAATAGACTATCAGCCCTTTGTCTTCAGCTGGCCTTTGAAACTGCCTGACACACCGTAAGAGGATACTTGAAGACCTCCGATGGTCTGGCGACCCAAGTCACAGTAAAAAACCAATTCTGATTTGAAGCTTATACCTGAAATAAGAACAGCTGTTTAGAATTTGCATGTAACAAGCTTAGCTGATTAGAACTAGCTATGCATTTTCTATTCATTTTAAATTAGTAACTAACTTTGATCTGTCCATTTTTATTTGCAATCATTTAAATCCTAATTTCTGTACTTAATAAAAACACTTTTGTTTATTATCAGGCCCAGTGTAAATAATTACACTGGGGGGGAAGCAACCACTGTGCAAATCTCTCTTTCACTGATAAAGAGGGCTTACCTTATAAGCTTTTCATGTTGTCGTGTGATAGTTCTTTCAGTATATTTTTAGATTCAGAGGCATAGGACAGACCAGTGAGAGATTTAAACTTAACCACTTTCCTATTTTACTGAACGTTCAAGCAATTACAATAACCATGAACTTTGCAAGTAAAAGGGTCAGTACAATTCCCATAAGCAGTGCAAGACAGATAAACATAGCACAAATCACAATACAGGCCTCAGCCAATATTCATTATAAGCCAACTTATTACTATGAAATATAATTTTATTTACTATAGATATTAAAAAGGGTTAGCCTAAAATACCTATAATGCAAAGCAGTTAGGGTATGTCTACACTAGCCCCCTAGTTCGAACTAGGGAGGCTAATGTAGGCATTCGAAGTTGCAAATGAAGCCCGGGATTTAAATATCCCGGGCTTCATTTGCATCTTCCTGGGCGCCGCCATTTTTAAATGTCCCCTAGTCCGAACTCCGTGCCCGGGGCTACACGCGGCACGGAATAGGTAGTTCGAATTAGGTTCTCTAATTCGAACTACCGTTACTCCTCGTGGAACGAGGTGTACCGGTAGTTCGAATTAGAGATTAGATTAGAACGAGGTGTACCAGTAGTTCGAATTAGAGATCCTAATTCGAACTACTTACTCCGTGCCGCGTGTAGCCGCGGGCACGGAGTTCGGACTAGGGGGCATTTAAAAATGGCGGCGCCCGGGAAGATGCAAATGAAGCCCGGGATATTTAAATCCCGGGCTCCATTTGCAACTTCGAATGCCTACATTAGCCTCCCTAGTTCGAACTAGGGGGCTAGTGTAGACATACCCTTAGTGAAAAACTAGCTATACTAAAATATTCAAGCCTAATTCACTTACAGTTCACCCTTAATCCCCAACAATCCCTGTACAGGAGGTCGTGGTCTCGCTCCTTCCCACATGCTGAGACATCCTAGACTGCATGATGTGGATGAACAGGCCCCAAACCTGTGATTACGTGAACAGCATTTGCGGGTCCTCTCTGTTCGTCCCTTCCAAAGCACATGCATTCAGAAGCATCCTTTATACAAGCAAGACTCAGTTGTTTCACACCTTGTTGCCACGTGGTGTTCCAGCCATACGCATTTCTACATTCCAACACCCTTAGATACGCTACTCACTTTACTTAACATTATTTGTTCAATCTTTAATTTATGCCATTATTCTAAGTTGTCTACCCCTTTTGCGGTTAGCACTTTCATAAAATACAGGGTGTTCCCGTTGTGTTGTCCTCCCCCCCCAATTTCTATAAGCCACGTCATAATAATTTTGGAAATTTTGATCGTGCTTGTTTTTAATGGTATACAATTTAATGATTTCAGCAGTTTAAACAACTTATGAGTAGACCTCACCCAATGACCAAGGGCACAAACTTAACAGTTTCAGCACTTTAAGCAGTTTACGGTCAAGACTTTACCCATAACCAAGGGCAAAAGGTTATATTTCCACATACTTGCTTTAGCCTGAGGCCCACCTGCATGCTTGCTAGCATCAGACTTGACAGGGCCTGGCTTCTTTGCCGGACTCATGTCAAGCCAGAAAAGGCCGTGCAGACGCCTCCATATATGTATAAAACTTTTAAACAGAGAAAGATGGATTTATTTGGGGTTTTGATCCATTTTGGGCATTGGTTTCCTGGGTGCTGTCCCCTAGAATTGAGTCCCTACAGAGCTGAAGTGGTTCAGTGTTTGCATTGCTCTGAAAGGGGCGGTAACCCCAACTCTAAGCCTTGTCTGGGGGAAGATCTGGCCCAGCAGGAAAGCGTGATGGGGAACCCAGGGTGCATCTACACTGCACTTGGAGTTCAATGTAAGATACACAATTTGAGCTATGCAAATTGCGTATCTTATTTTGATGTTATTTCAAAATAGCTTATTTTGAAATTTGGAGCTGTCTATACAGCACTTATTACAAAATAAATCGCTATTCTGAAACATCCCTTACTCCTCGTGGAATGAGGTTTATGGGGACATTGGAATAGCAAGCCTGTTATATTTCAAAATAATGGGTGTGCTCAAAAGAGGCGGAATAGCTATTTTGAGATACTGGAGGTATCCCAAAATAGTGCTGCAGTGTAGACGTAGCCCCAGAGAGCAGGAAGGGGGGCATAAGTGGCATGATCAGCACCCTGGGGAACGATCCCAAGAAGACTTCTGTGACTGCACCATGTCACAACCCTATTATAAAGTGTTCATTGAAAAACTGAGTCCGGTGTAAGTATGGGGAAGAGGAGGAGGAAATCTCAAAGCCAATCCTGTCAATTTGCTCTTTTTCCAAACTAAACACTTGATCTCTTCCAAACATGGTTACAGTGCCCTTTTCATTGCTTAACAGCACCTTAATAGTCACACCTTATGCGAATGGTGGGAGGAAACACTTCCATTTTCTCAGTGACCATTACTATAGATGGTAGGCAAATTATTCTCCCCCTTCATGTAACAGTTAACAAAGCAGTTTTCTTGCCTCCGAGTGAAACCAAACAGCTCAAAACTGTGCCATCTCATCAGGAGAAAGCAAAGCCAAAGTGCACCTCAAAAACCTGCCCACTCTCAAACATACAATAAAAGGGAAGCAAGTTCCACAGCTATGTCTAGACTGCACTCTAAAATCGAAAAAAGATATACAATTTGCACTACGCAAATTGCGTATCTTTTTTCAATTTAATTTCGAAAGAGGCTATTTTGAAATTTGGTGCTTGTACATGGTGCCAAATTTCAAAATAAAGTGCTCTTTCGAGTCCTTATAGAACGAGGTTTATAGGGATGATGAAAGAGTACGTCCATTATTTCGGAAAAAAAATTGAAATAGCAGTGGCGTTCCTTGGACATGGCAATGCTATTTTAGGATACTTCTGGTATCCTGAAATAGCAATGCAGTCTAGACATACTTTATCTCTATGATTCCAGTCACAATAACTACTGCAGAAACTTCCAGCTATTTGCAGTCAAACAATTAATGTGGTGGAGATATAAATATCACCATTAGGATCCCATTGAAATAAATTAGGGAATTTCATACTACTCACTGCCTAAAAATAAGAAGGCAATCCTACATTACTTCACATTTAAATGATTTTCCTTGTAAACATATGATCTAGACATTTACTTGTTCCCTTTATATAAAACCTAGAATTCTGCATCTTGCCATGGGATCTCAGGAAAAGTGTTCAAATGGTGGGTAGCACACCCAACTCTTCCCATTATGCAAGATTTTGATTTGCTCCTAGCCACTTCCTGCTCTATGGGGAGACCATAACTAGCTACACCAGGATGTTCTTCCTCTATAACCAGGGGCAGGTCTGTGGGGAGGGCTTGTAGGGGCTATAGACAACATCAAAATTTGCCTAAGCGTTTCACCCCTTGATGGCCCGTTGGGGTTTTCCCGTCTCCTGCACCCTCGTAATGGCACGGACAGACTCCACCAGCCAGTAGAATAGAGGGAGTTTATTGCTTCTCCAGGATACAGCACAGCACAGATGTCATCTGGTTACAGGAACCGGGCCTAGGATGCCTCAGCCCCCCTTGAGATGGGGGAGACTGGGCCCCTAAATTCCAGCCCCTTTCCCTAGGCTGTCTCCTCCATGATCCCAGACAGAAACTTAACTAACTCACTTCCAGCCCTGCCCCCAGCCAGGGCTCCACTCCCCTCCTTCCCATTGTTCCGCTCCATGGGAGATACCTGTCTGACGAGTTTCGAAGCCCCCTTGCATAATGACTCATCCCCTGCCCTGCTGGGCTGTGCTGCAGACAGCAGCCAGTGGAGGTCACTGACAACCCACTGCCCAGCATAGCAACCAGCAACGTACCCCCACTACGTCACACCCCCCCCATTAGCAGTCACCATTAAACAACTGCCCAAGACTAAAGGCAGAATGGAAGGAGTGATAGCTGCTGGCCAGGAGAAGTAAGCCCAGGAGGAATGCCCAAGAGCAGCCTCTGGCCCATTTTCCCACCTGCTGGGGTGCACCATGTCGCCACATTAGGCTGGATTGACCTGCTCTGGCCTGGGGTCCTGGGCCCTGACACACAATCTGACTGCCTCCTGAGGGTTCTACCAGCCCTGGAGCTGGGTCCTCCTGCCCTGGCAGCTCTTACCAGCTCTGATCAGCCAGCGCTGCACACTGCCTGGCTTCAGCTTCTAGCCTCTCACCTGACCAAAGGGAAGAGTCATGGAGGGGAATGGAGCCTCATGGCGATGCCCTCCTAATTTTCTGACTGACATACCTCAGTCCCCCACCAAGGAGGAGGCTGGTGATACCCTTGTGCAACTAAACTACTCTCTCAAGGCTCTAGCAAGTTCTTTTCCCTCACTACAGAGAAGTAGTTTAAACAAATAATTAGAAACACAGTTAGCTAGGTTTGCAATGACCAGGAGAACTGCATGATGACTTGCTTGCCTGATGCAAAGGTTGTGGATCTCTCAAAACATCTAGATAGACTTATGAGTAGTGCTGCGAAGGAGCAGGTTGTTGTAGTATATCAGTGACGTAGGGAACGATAGGAGAGAGGTCTTGGAGGTCACATTTAGGCTTCTACATAAAAGATTGAAGTCTAGGACTTCCATGATAGCATTCTCTAAAATGCTTCCAGTACCACACACAGAAACAGAGGATCTCAATGCATAGGTGAGATGATGGTGTAGGGTGGAGGGGGTTAGATTTATTAGGGACTGGGGAAACTTTTGGGAAAGGGGAAGCCTATTCAGAAAGGATGGGTTCCACTAAAACCAAAATGGAACCAGATTGCTCACACTTAAAAAATTTATAGAGCAGTTTTTAAACTAAGGGCTGGGACAAAGCCAACAGGTGCAGAAGAACATGTGATTCGAACTAGGGATGTTAACTAGCGATTAATTTACTAGTCTAGTAGTTGATGGAATTTCCATCGACTATTAGACTAGTTGATAAGCACTTCCACATTCCACCTCTGAAATGTACAAGAGCCCCAGCTGACCCCGGGCTCCGTGCGGCACAGCTGCTTTTAAATACCCCCTCTTCCCTCCCCCTTTCTGCCTCTATCTGATAGAGGCTGCAAGGGGGGGAGCTACTAGTCGACTATCCGATAAGTACTTGCTTATAATGGCAGACAGCTAAAAAATGCCAAGTTTTTACAAACACAAATGCTAGAAGTCTAAAGAAGAACATGGGTAAACTAGACTGCCTTGTATTGAATGAGGAGATTGATATAATAGGCACCAGAGAAACTTGGTGGAAAGAGGATAATCAAAGGGGTACAGTAATACCAGAATACAAAATATATCGGAAGAACAGAACAGGTCATGTACATGGGAGAATAGCACTACAGATTGGAACTCCCTAGTCTGACAACCTTGGGGCCTGATCAGTCCCAAGCCAGGGATTTTGCCAGACCAGGAGAGGTCCACGCCAGCCCCTTTGCTGCAGGTCTCTGTGCTCTCCCCCGGCCACTGCACTCCCCTGCTGGTTTCCACCTCCACTCCTAAGCTACCCTCCCAACCACCGGCCCTGCTGCTGCTGGCCCCTGCCACCAGCCCCACTGTGCTCACAGCCCCTGCAGGGCTCATGTCTGCTGGTCCCACTGCTGCCAGCCCCACTGCCATCAGCCCAGGAACTATCTCAGATTGAGATGTCATTAGAAGAGGTTGTGGAACAAATTAATAAATTAAACAGTAATAAGTTATCAGGACCAGATGGCATTCACCTGAGAGTACTGAAGGAACTCAAATGTGAAATTACAGAACTCATAACTGTAGTCTGTAAAATATCATTTAAATCAGCTTCTGTACCAAATGACTGAAAGACAGCTAATGTAATGCCAATTTTTGAAAGGGGCTCCAGAGTAATCCCAACAATTATGGGTTGATAAGCCTTACTTCAGCACTATGCTAACTAGCTGAAATTAAAGAGCAGTATTGTCCGACACACAGATGAACACAATTTGTTGGGGAAGAGTCAAATTGGTTTTTGGAGAGGAAAATCATGCCTCAATCAAGAATTCCTTGAGGGGGTTAATAAGCATGTGAACAAGAGGAATCCAATGGATATAGGATACTTAGATTTCCAGAAAGCCTTTGACAAGGTGCCCTCAACAAAGGTCTTAAGCAAACTGAGCTGTCATGGGATAAGAGGGAAGGTCCTCTCATGGACTTGTAACTGGTTAAAATATAGGAAACAAAGAGTGGGTATAAATGGTCAGTTTTCAGAATGGAGAGAGGTAAATAGTGGTGGTCCCCCACAGGGTGGGTTCTGGAACCAGTCCTATTCAATATATTAATAAATGATCTGGAGAAAGGGGTAAACAGTGAGGTGGCAAAATTTGCAGATGATACAAAACTACTCAAGATAGTTAAGTCCCAGGCAAAGAGCTGCGAAAGGATCTCTCAAAACTGGACAAGTGGGCAACAAAATAGCAAATGAAATATAATGTTGATAAATACAAAGTAATGCGCATTGAAAAACACAATCCCAACTATACATATAATATGATGGGGTCTAAATTAGCTGTTACCACTCAAAAAGGAGATCTTGGAGTCATTGTGAACAGGTCTCTAAAAACATCCACTCAATGTGCAGCAGCAGTCAAAAAAGCAAACAGAATGTTGGGAATCATTAAGAAAGGGATAGATAATAAAATAGAAAATATCATATATCCTCTGTATCAATCCATGGTATGTTTACATCTTGAATACTGTGTGCAGATATGGTTACTCCATGTCAAAAAAGGTACATCAGAACTGGAAAGAGTTCAGAAAGAGGCAACAAAAATGATGGGGGTATGAAACAACTTCTGTCTGAGGAGAGATTAATAAGCTTGGAAAAGAGACAAGTAAGAGGAGGGTTATAACAGAGGTCTATAAAATCATGACTGGTGTGGAGAATGTAAATAAAAAGAAGTATTATTTATTCCTCTTCATAACACAAGAACTATGGGTCACCAAATGAAATTAATAGGCAGCAGATGTAAATCAAACAAAAGGAAGTAATGCTTCACACAATGCAAAGTTAACCTGTGGAACACCTTGCCAGAAGATGTTGTAAATGCCACGACTCTAACAGGGTTAAAAAAAAACCTAGATCAATTCATGGAGGATAAGTCCATCAACGGTGATTAGCCAGGATGGGCACAGATAGTGTCCCTCACCTCTGTTTGCCAGAAGTTGAGAATGAGCAACAGGGAATGGAACAGTTGATGATTACTGGTTCTGTTCATTCCCTCTGACGCACCTGGCATTTGCTACTATTGGAAGACAGGATACTGGGCTAGATGGAGCTTTGGTTTGACCCAGTATGGCCATTCTTATGTTTTTATGGTCTTATGTTCTTATGAATTGTTACAAATCTCATATACACTGCCACAAATGCGAACAGCAGCTCTAAAATTAAAACAAATTGAAAAAACCTCAGACCATTAGAAAGTCAGTCTCCCTCTTTCCCTACAGCCTTTCTAGGGACCTGTAAGGGTATGTCTACACTAGGACACTATTTTTAAATAATTAAAATCAATTTAATAACTCCTAAAATAACAAAATCAAAATAGCGTGTCCACACTATGGGGAAGCCTCAAAATTAGTCCGAGGCAGACTCCATTAATGTGGACGCCCTACCTCGACTTAGAGCCCAGGAAGCACTGGAGAGTAATTACTTTGAATTATTTGGGGAGTAGTTATTTCGAAATAGCAGCAGAGTGTTCACACTAACGCTATGTCAAAATAACTATTTCCCTGAGGAATGCAGGAGTACAGATTTTGAAATAACCAGTCCATTATTTCAAAATAACAGGCTTGATAGTATGGACACTCCACTTGTTATTTCGAAATACGGAGAGTTATTGCGAAATAATTTCCTAGTGTAGACCAGGGCTAACACCCTGGACCTGGAGAGGCTCCCACTTGCTTTGTAACCATGGATAAGAACTACAGAAAACTTGAGAATTAAGGAGCTATAATAATATTTCTATGGCCTCTTCCAGCATAGAATCTGAAGGCACTTTAATCTCACAATACCTCAGACAGCTAGTTATTATCATCCTCTTACTGCAGGCAGGAAATGCAAACAGAAGTCACATACTTTGCTGAAGGTATCAGAGTAAGTCAGAGAGAGAAATAGGAACAGACTCTCGATCTTTCAGACTCTTGCTCCAGCTACTTCAAATCTTGGGTCAAAGCAGTATGAAATGTATAGTGCTCTCTGGCCACAAAGAGGATACATTGGGTGTTTGGGGCTTCTGAACAGACCAGCCTTTCTGTTGATAAGGCCACAATTCTACAAACATGTGCAAGTGCGAAGTCCCATGGATCTCAAATGCGACTATTCAGATGAATAAATGATGCATGTGCAAGAAATCATACATACTGAAGAAATAGCTTCCTCAATCAACAGGCACAAATACACTTCATTCCTTTCATTCATTCCAGCTGAGTATTTCCCTCTTTCTGGTGTTTGTCAAAATGTAAACCAAAAATAGATATTTTATTTTTTTTAAATATAAAATTTTAATGTTAATGTTTGACATGTTAAAATACCCATGAATTCTAATATCTTAATTCTGTTTTACAACAAAAACTGCTGGAGTCCACAATAGTAAAAATAATTAATTCCAAAGGAAACAACAAGCACTATTGCTCATTTATAACAGAGGTGTTGCTGGATTAAACATTAAGCTTTAACTTTTTTACTTATAAGTATAACTTAAGGTATTGCATAATAACAACTCTGTAAAACCGCAATTTAAAGCATTTGCTCAAGAAAACAGAAAACACAAATGTTACAATATTAGCTTTATGTATCAAAATAAATTACTGAAGATGAGGAATGTTGCTTTAATTTGAGCCTAAATGGCTATTCATCATCAGCAATTCATGGACTAGACTTTCTCCACCTTCCATTAGCATCTGAAGAGTCATACATGCTTATATAATTCAGGACTGGGAAAGTTCTTGCATCTGCTGAGTGACTCACTGAAATATACACCATAAAGTGAAGGTAAGTTACAGGTGGGAGAGATAGAATGATTTTGTGAAGAATTTCCACACGTCGCTCCTTCAAACTTCAATTGAACCATGTAAATGTCTGCTTCCAGACGTCTCTATGATTCTGATTCATGCAGAGGATATGAATCTTTTTCCAGCATCCAGATTTTTTCTCCAATGGTGATGCACTTTCCAGTGAGGATTTGAGGTATTATTCAGCAGGATGATTAACAATAATATAACTCTTCTGAAACAAGAGTTACTGCAGGGACATAAATGAGAGGAAGCAAGTGATGGCAGCTTTTCTCTGTCACAATCTATCTAGACGCTGGTATATTCTGGTTATTGAAGAGCATTTAGGGTAGTACAGAAGGTGTAACAAATTGGAGTGGTGGAGATTGGTCACAAGGTGCTATCTGCTGATGGAGTATGTAGTGAGAAAAATACAGGAGCAGACGAAAATCCTGTCAAAGAATAAATACAGTAAATACATTTCAAAATTAAAATAGTATGGTATTAACTTAATGAAAATCTGTTGGCATGTAAACAAAGCATTAGTAGTACTCAAAGTAGAACACTGTTAGAATAATTAATAGCCTCAACTTGCTAATGATAGGTAAACTTCATAAAGTGCTGACAAGCTCCTGTTACTTGCTGAGCACCCTGAGGGTATGTCTACCCAGCAGCGTTATTTCGGAATAACTAACATTAGTCCAAAATAACATTGTGTGCATTTACACTAAAAGCCTTTATTTCAAAATAATGTTGAGTTGAGGGACTTCTTACTCCAACTCATGGTAACCCTAATTTCACAAGGAGCAAGGGAAGTCGAAGGAAGAATGTTCTTCCTTTGACTTCCTGCTGTGTAGAGCGTGCCAAATGCCAAATTAAGCTATTTTGACTTAAGCTACGCAACTGACACAGCTAAAGTTTCAAAGCTTAATTCAACTTCAGCCCTGCTGTGTAGACATACCCTTAATTCTTATTGGCTGCAATGGTAGTTAAAGGTGTTCAGTAAACAGAAGTGTTCATCACAACACAGAATAGGTGCTCTGCCCTGTACATTTAAGATAACATGCTTTCTTATGAGTTTTCCTGTACATCTTCTGCTGGCTGAGTTGAAACACTATGGGCCAGATTCTGCCATCCTTACTTCCCAGGGTGACTTACTATGTAAGGTGCTATTCAACATAAGCTGTGAGAACAGAATCTGAAAAAAGCTCTTCTCTTGATATTATAACACTTCCACTTTGGGTCAAAATTAGGCAGTGCATGAGAGAGAAATAATAAAATTAACTAAACTTTCTAGAACCTTCAGAAATCTTAGTCTGCTTGAGTTGCTTCAAAGGCTAGAATGGAGATATCTTCAGTTGTCCATTCTTCATTGTTCCCACTCCCTATAATCTTATACTTATGTGCAATAATAATAATACATTAAAATAGGAAATTCTTATAGGAGAAACACTGTTTCCTTTAAATATGCAATTCACTGATGATCATGACTCAGTGAAAGAAGATTTAGACATTTTATACCTGACAACTCTGATGAGAAACAGGCAACTCCTTTTATCTCCTTTGTAAATCTTCAACCACCCCATGGAAATGCAACTTATAAATGGCTTTAATGTGTGTTTTCTTTCTCAGATGGGACATTTAAATTAATATAAACTTATTCTGATATTGTGACAAAGTCCATGGTCATATTGAATTGTTAATTCCACTGAAAGCACTTCCTGTTTCGATCATCCATTTCTTCCCACAAATAAAGAGTAAAATTTGCTTTGGTGCAGAATGTTCACCCCAAATCCTATGTCCCACTTAAGTCTCAAATCACTTCCAAGCACACAGCCTGAACAGCTAATCCACGTGTTGGAGAAATACTCCAGAGCTGGGAGGGAAGAACTTACCCACATCCCTAGCAGACTGATGGGCAGCAGCAGAGACATGGGGCCTGGAATAGTCTTGCAGTCCTCTACATGGCAGAGGGAAGAGAAGAGCCAGCATAACCTTTCCTTTTCCCTCCCCCCAACCTACACTACTCTCAAATGCCAGTTGTACACCAGCATGCCAGGATCTCCAGGAAAGTTGGCTTCTGCCCTGCACACAATGAGGTTTCTGAATACAGGTTGGACCTCCCTGGTCCGGCACCCTCGGGACCTGAATGATCCCAAACGAGGGAATTTGCCAGACCAGGGATGGTCAATCCTGGCCCCTCTGCTGCTGGCCTCTGGGTTGGGCTCCCCTCATGGCCACCAAACACACTTCCAGCCTCAGTCATTGAGATGCACTGCCAGCCCTGGCTGGGCTCTGCTCCTGGCCCTCCACTGCTGAACTTCCAGCCAGTCCCCGCTCCTAGCCATCAAGGCTCTCTGGTCCAGGGGCTCTCAACATCTAGCACATATATTGCCGGATCAGAGACTCCCAGACCAGAGAGGTTCAACCTGTGCTACTCAACTTCATAAGTTCAAAAAAGAACATAAGAACAGCCACACTGGGTCATAATGATCCATCTAGCCCAGTATCATGTCTTCTGACAAAAGCCAATTACAGGTGCTTCAGAGGAAATAAACAAAGCAGTGTAATCATTGAGTGATCCATCCCATCATTCACTCCCAGCTTCTGACAAATAGAGGCTAGAGATTCTCTTTCAATGGAACAATATTGCTTCTGTTCTAAGCAGGCTGTCTCCATCTGCACAATATGCTAAGATACTGGAAATACCCTCAATCAATACTGCAGGGCATTATACGGGAATACTTAACAACTATAAACTTACATTTTAAAATCAGTGTTTTTTAAAATAATTTCCTCTTCCTATTATTGACAGTGTTTTTCTTCAAGCACTGATTAAGTTAATAAGAACTAAAGTAAAACATTTTCCTACCCTTTTATAATAGACACCAACTCTTACATGGGTGGCAATGACACCCTAACTCAGGTCTTGGTGGGTATGGGAAAGGGGAGTTTCTTTTCAAATGCCTTGTTTACATATATTCTTGTTAGGATGAAATGCACCCCAGGGCAGCAAGCCTGCACAAGGACCAATGCACCACTTTCTCCCCTCTTCACATTGTTGAGCAGTATGCTTTGAACTGGCTATCTGGCTGCCCCGGTCCAACCCAACTGCAGTCACAATGCCATGGTCTGAATATGTGTCGTTTACAAACCATTTTAGACCCTTTCTGATGAAATGCAGAATAAAAAGCACATTATTAATCATCATTTGACCACAAAACAGCTCAGTATAGTTATTGGAATAATCCCATACACTGCCCTGGTGATGTGATTCAATCTTGATTAGGTGGAAACAAGTAAGAAAAGTATGTGGATTAATATTCATGCCTATTAGTTAGTTAGTCTCTCAGCTTGGACTGCCATAAAATCCCAGTTAGGGCTACTTTTGATTCTGTGACCTGGGCACGTGATCATTAAGAACTGAAGCGAGACCACCAATTCATGCTGAGTCAACCACTGAAAAGCCTTCACATGGTAGTAGACTTGAAATCTTCAACAGACTGTTCAAAAGTATCTCCAAAACATTTTCAGAGCATCTTTAAAAGTGAACCTCTTTTCTTCTCTCTTCTCATCTCAACAAAGAAAGTTGACAGACTTGCAAGCCCTAGTATTGCCAGTCCTTGTAAGTTTCTTAACAACATGCCAAGCTTTTGGAAAGCAAAATAAGATGTAAGCCACCTAAAGCAGAAAGCACCAATATTTGCTAGAGTGTGAACCTACCCCAATGCTTCCATAATTCTGTTATGGCAAAAACCTAGGTTCCACTGGAATGTCCTGCAGATATGTATTTAGCAAGCACCATGTATCACGGGGTCTGCTAATAAGGCTTTATTTTAATTCACGAATAAATGCTCTTGCTACTCTCGTGAACCTTGGTTCCATTTTCAGAAGTCACTGGGGGGGTCTTACAGATGTGTATGCACTTCAGCAAGCATAGTGTGTCAATGGGTCTGCTAATAAAGCTTTAATTCATGAAATGGTTATGCTACTCTAGTGCAAGGGGACTGTTCACATATGACAGCTTCCACTTGAGCAGATGCAGAGCAAACCACCTGGATTGAAGACGAGCCAAGATTTCCCAGGTGAGTTTTAAATAGAAAGTGGGGGGGGGTTACATCCATATGTGTCAGAAAGAGCAAATGGAAACGTTAAGAGGGAGGAAACATAAGAGGAACACTGTCAGAAGGATTAGAACAATAGCTTTCTGAAGTATCAATTACCAGGATCATGGAAAACAAACAAGAATAAAGTGTTATGGCTTGGCTGGCAGTATAAAATTGGTGGGATAAATCACATAGCTGGAATATTGGTATTGAAAGCTAGAAGGAACAAGGAAAAGGAATGTAATGAAAGTCTAATTAGTAGAGAAATACTTAATTCGGTGCTATAGGTTAATGGAATAAAAGGATATTAATACTCAGAATCTACGATAAACTATCAGGTGAGGAAAGAGGTGAAGGTAAAACAGGCTGAATGATCAATAAGTGGAGGGTGACACCTGCTATTACACTTTCTTGTTACATACAGCATCAATGGACTTGGATGACACACATCCATGGGCTATAAATAAGTAGTAATAATACTTCTGCAAAAAAATACAGAACCTATCATCTCTGAAAATTCATGAAAGGTGAAGAAAACTGGGGAAAAGCAAACATCCTACTAATGCACAAGTGCAGAAAAGGGAGGAAAGAGGCAGGAAATAACCCACCAGTTTCCAATGCTGAGAAAAATCACAGAACAATGAAAAAATCAGTGTATAAATCACTTAGAAGGCAAATGCATAGGACCAGACTGTGGAGCCCTTGCACCTGATGGTGAACACTATCTTGTGCAAAAGTAAGAGGAAACATGGGCTCATTCCAAAGAAACCTAAAAGCCTTCCTAGGCAAAACTAATGATTCTTCACATTTACATAGGCTTCGTCTACACTGCAGGGTTTTTGCGCAGTGTCGATCACGAGGTGTATGGGCCCTCTCCCATTTTCCCCCCACCCCTGAGAAACCCCACTCGGGAACCCCATTACCTACCTCCAGCGAAAATGGAGGTAGTGCCGACTTCCCACAGGTGGACGGAAGTCCCGCAGCTTAGCACCACTTCCGGGGGTTCCGGAAGTGTGCTGGCTGCTCTGCGGGGTGCGCTGTGGGAGGGGGCGTCGGCCCTGAAGGAGGAGCACGGCGACTTCCCTGCATCGGCGCAGGAGGGGTGAGTTGGCCCTGGGCAGGCGTGCGCGGGGTTTCCCTGCGCTGTGGGGGGGTGTTTCTGCCCCGGAGCAGGCATGTACGGGGGTTTCGGCCCTGGGGCAGGCACGCGCGGGGTTTTCCTGAGCTGCGTGGGAGGGGGGGGAGTCGGACCGGGGGCAGGCACGCGCGGGGTTTTCCTGAGCCCCGGGGGGGAGGTCGGCTGGGGCAGGCACGCGCAGGGGTTTCCTTGCGCCGCAGGGCGGGAGTCGGGCCCAAAGGAGGCATGCACCGGCTTCCCACTGTGGGGGGGAATCCTGGGAGGAGGCAGATGCAGGTGACTCTCTGCCTCCACTGGCACCCTGCCCCCTGTCCCCACTCCCCAGTCCCCTGTTCCCACTCCCCGCTCCCCAGTTCCCTCTCCCCAGCCACAGAACTCTGTCCCCCACTCTCCTGCCACAGAACTCTGTCCCCACTCCCGTCCCCACTCCCAGAACTCTGTCCCTACTCCCCTGTCCCGAGCAGGAGTGACCTGAGGCTGGCTGTGGCAGTTGGCACCCTAGGCAGAAGGCGTGATTGGTGCCCCCACCTGCACGTCCGTCAATGGCCGTGACGTAATCACGGGGCGCTCCGGCGCCCCGTGATGTCATCATCGGGCGCCCGCACCCACGGCGCCCTAGGCAACTGCCTAGTTTGCCTAGGTTCACGGGCCACCCCTGGTCCCGAGTCACAGAACTCTGTCCCCACTGGCACTCTGTCCCCAGCTAAAGAACTCTGTCCCCACTCCCCAGCCCCCTGTTCCCACTCCCACTCCCCAGTTCTCTCTTGCCAGCCACAGAACTCTGTCCCCACTCCCCTGTCCCGAGCCACAAAACTCTGTCCCCACTGGCACCCTGTCCCCTGCTGCAGAACCCTGTCCCCACTGGCACTCTGTCCCCTGCTGCAGAACCCTGTTCTCTGCCCTCCCAGCACCCTGTTCCCTCTCCCCTGCCCCCAGCCGCAGAACTCTATTCCCACTGGCACCCTGTCCCCTGACAAAGCACCCACTAGCACCCTTCCCCAGTACTATGTCCCCTGTTCCCACCAACACAGTTGGGGCCACATTAGTGAAGCTTGGGGGGGGAGGGTTGGAGGAGGGGTTTTTTTGCATCTCACTTGTGTGGCCCCAACTGACTTTTCTTGGGTCAGTGACCCCTGACTCAAAACAGGTTCCCTGCCCTTCTCAGAAATAACGACAAAGCAAAAACTTTTTGTTTGACATAGTATTTTATTTAAAAATGAAGCCTGGACAACAAACCCCAAATTGGGGCCAAACCCCCATTTGGCCACAGCATCATAACACTCCTGCACTCCCCTTTCCCCCAGACCCTACATCTGAGCCTATAATACACTGGAACCCCCTGCCCTGAGCCCCTCACATACTCCAACCCAAATTCCTGAACCCTCATATCCAGAAGTCTGTGGCTTGCTTAGTACCCTAACCCTACATCTGACCCCAACACTGCCTGGCACCCCCTCCCCGAGCCAGCGTCCCCTTATCCACCTTCTCCTGCATCCAGATTTCCTCCCAGAGCTTGCACCTCTCACCCCTTCCCACACCCAAATCCCTCATTCCCACCCCAGAGCCTACACATCCTGTGTCAACCCATCGAGGTTACGGCTAGACTGCAGGAGTTTTTCAGGATTCCAGAGATATCCCAGAAAAACACTTCTGCATCCAGGGATGCATTTGTTCTTCCACTTCTTTTAGTGGAAGAGCAAACATGATCTTTCGGTCACCCCTATATTCCTCTTTCCATGAGGAATAAGGGGGCTTCCAAAAGAAGGGGTTTTTCTGACATTTGGGCCAGTCTAGACAGGCCAAATGTTGGAAAAACCTCTTCCTACAGAAGAATTGGGAAAAAAAGCAGCAGTATAAGGGTTGGGGATAGCACGTGATGGAGAGGAGGAGAATAGAGAGGGCGGGGCTTCAAGGAAGGGGCAGGGCAGTAGATCTTGCCTTGTTCTGTCATTTAAAAAGTGATCTTGGGTGTAAAAAGGTTGGAGACCACTGCTCCACTGAGTGATGGAAAGCTGTAATAGCCAGCAGGCGTACCTTGAGGGATGAAATAGAAAGACTGGCATGGCTGAGGTGCAGAATGTAGTCAAGTATGAGCTGAACAGATGACGTCTCGGGAATAACTCCATTAGAAGAGCACCATGATGTGAACCTGCGCCTCTTAAACAGGTAGGTCTTGAGAATAGTATCTCTCCTGCTATGTAGGAGAACATCCTTTACTTGGTCTGAGCATGCCTGCTCTGCTTGGTTGAACCAGTTAGGAACCAGGCAGTTAAGTGCAGAGTGTGTGGCTGCGGATGGGGAAGACGCCCATGATCCTGTGTTTACAAGTCCGGCAGGTTGGGCAGGACATATGGTGGCCTCAGGGACATCCTGTGGAGAAATGGGAACCGTGACTGCCTTGCCTAGGAGGGGGCTGTAAGAATCACTGTGGCTTCGTCCATCCTGATTTTTGTCAAGACCCTGGGTATGAGGACGATGGGGGGGGGAAGTGTACAGAAGCGGGCCTCCCCAGTGTAGGAGGAAGGCATCCCCCAGAGATCACTGTCCTATACCCGCTCTGGAACAATAGCGGTCGCACTTTGCATTCTGTTGTGTGGCAAAAAGATCTATCTGGGGAAAGCCCCAGCGGCAGAATAGACGGTGTAGGACGTCTGTGCAGGTCTCCCATTCGTTGTCAGGTGCGAAATGCCTGCTCAGACAGTCTGCTATGAGGTTGTTCGTGTCAGGTAAGTACGATGTTACTAAGGTGATGTCGTTTTGAATACACCAATTCCACAGCCAGACCACCTCTGTGCAAAGGGACATAGAGCGTGCTCCGCCCTGGCGATTGACATAATACATGGTGGCAATGCTGTCGGTAAGTATACCTATAGTCTTGCCCTGAATATGTCTCTGGAAATGTCTGCAGGCGTTGAAAACCGCTCTGAGCTCTAACAAATTTATGTGGAGGGATAACTCTACTCCCGCCCAGTGTTGTCTTTGACTTTCTTTCACCTTTGGAGAGGTGGTTTAAGCTGTAACTATACACAGTCTGAGAGAAAACTTTTTTTTTAAACTAGAACAAGGAGAATGACTATGCAATTAACTAACTCTAACTAACACTACTATCTAATTAACTATTTATAACTATTTTAGGGTCTGACGAGGAGAACGGAGAGCTGAGAGAAGCTCCGTCTGCAACCCGCGGTGGTTGAGAGGAACTGGCAGGAGCCGGATTGCGCACGAGACAAGATGCGCGAACGGCGCAAGACTGCACCGCACATGTGCAATCTGGCCAGCTACAGCTACTCAAAATCTCTGGACTGTGGCGCCAGGACGGGTCCCGACACCTACAGTGGAGCACCCATGGGGACCACTCGAAGAAGAAGCAAAACTTTCTCTAGATTGTTTCTTGGTTTTTAGTGTGAAGTGTCATTTGCTCTTCATGAGTAGATTAGTTACAATTGATCTAGTCTGCAGCTATAGTACTTTATCTTGTAGTTCTTTCTGGGATCAAGCTCAGCAAGGCTGCAATGAATCAGTATTTTGATTATAGGCATTCAAGAAATGGCAAGGTGCAACAGGAAGTGGTGACTGTATTTCAGGGACTGGTACTATTCCCTCTGATTCTGTAATGAACAACTGCTTCTGAGGGAGCACATTGTGACTGTAGGTGCAATTTTTCAGATGAGACATAAAACTGGGAACCATGTTCACTTGTGGTCAAACATGAATTTGATATGTCAGCTATCTATCTCGGGTCTTTCTACAATGTCAATTACTATATTATCTACTATCAATGTACTTAACAGATCATTTAGAGCAGGGGTGGGCAATAATTTTTGAAGGGGGGCCACTTCAAAAATTTTCAAAGTGGTCGCAGGCCGCTTTGGAAGCGGTGAGACCTTTGGCGGAAGGGGCAGGGACTTTAAATAGCAGGAGATGAAAGGGCTCGTGCCTCCCTGGCAGCTCCCAGGCAATGCATTAGTGGGGGGCAGGAACTGTGAGCCCTTTCAACTCCGCTATTTAAAGGGTTTGCGCCTTAGCAGCCGCCCAGAAAGTGAGAGCCCTTTAAATAGAAGTAGCTGAAAGGGCTCGCAGCTCCTGGCCCTGCCGCTAACATGTTGCCACCAGGGAAGTATGAGCTCTTGCTATTTAAAGCCTTATACCTGCCAGGCAGCTGCCTAGTGCATTGCCTGGCAGCTGCCCGGAAGGTGCAAGACCTTTAAATAGAAACAAGCGAAAGGGCTTGCACCTCCCCAGCATCTCCAAGGCAATGTGGTAGGGCTGGGAGTTGCAAGCCCTTTCAATTGCTTTTATTTAAAATGCTTCCACATTAGCTGCTGCCAGGAAGGCGCAAGCCCTTTAAATAGAAGTTGTTGAAAGGTCTTGCAGCTCCCCGCCCCGCTAACGCGTTGCTTGGAAGCTGCCGGAGAGGCCCGAGCCCTTTCACTTCTTTCTATTCAAAGGGCTTGCACCTTCCCGGCAGCTGCCAGGCAATGCATTTCAACTGCTAATGCACTGCCTGGCAGCCGCGGGGAAGGCATGAGCCCATTAAATAGAAGCAGCTGAAAGGGCTCACGCCTCCCTGGCAATGGGTTAAAGGGCAGGACTGGGAGCTGCAGTACGGGCTGGATGAAAGAGCTTGGCAGGCCAGATCTAGTCCACTGACAGGCTCTTGTCCAGCCCTGATTTAGAGCCATACTATGTTATCTCAAGTAAACTTCACAGTGGATTCCACTTTTTGCCTTCTCCAAGTTTCAGGAACTCTTCCAAGATGTATGTTTGTTTGTTGGGGTTTGGGGGGGGGCTCCTACATGTTAATATTTTCTGATATTCTGCTATGGCAGGACATCTTTGGAAAACTTGTGAGTTGTGCTGCATATTTTAGAGATGACCCATATTTGATTTGGCCTCATTTTTTCTGGTAGCTCATTCCAAAGTTGAGTGCCCCTTACAGAAAATGCTGTATCTCAGGCCCTCATCAAATACATCCATGACATTGTTTGTTGTGTTGTCCTATAAGACTACAATTATGTTGGAAAATTATCGATGGAAATCTGATGGAGATCTCTTCTAATTTCGTGATATTAGACAAATCAAGGCCTTTCACTGGCCCCAGAAGAAAACTGAAAATTAGTAGGAAGTACCAACATAAGTATAAGATGTGTTTACTGTGCTTTTATCTACTGAGGAGTTGGACTGCCATTGAGTTCCACATCAGTGGTTGCTGCAATTCATTGGTGGCTGAAGGAATATTTATGCAGCATTATGATACTTATTTGATGGATATAATACATTTTCATACCTTACATGGCTGGAGTTATTATAATAAAGATTGATACCATTCCAGGCAGGAAGTTAGACAAGATGACTAATTTGTCTGCCTAAAAGCCTTTAAAGCCATACTAACATTGCACCAGAAAACAGTACTTCATTCACCTGCAACCAATGGCACTATTAGTTCTGCTTTATATTTTATGTTAACATATAAACATGGAGAGTCATTAGGAGTAACAAGCAATAGATTCTCCATCTTTCAAATTCTTTGCTACTAAACTTGCATCTGTTTAATCTGGTTACAATGTTTGAACACCTTCAACTGAATATAGTTCTAATGTTTTAACAGGTTCAGCATTGAAGTCATGTATTCTGACAGCAGTGGGGTGTGAAAAGCATTATG
Source organism: Pelochelys cantorii (assembly GCA_032595735.1). Classification (NCBI taxonomy): domain Eukaryota; kingdom Metazoa; phylum Chordata; order Testudines; family Trionychidae; genus Pelochelys; species Pelochelys cantorii. Next base: position 24,756,962 of record CM064326.1, read on the forward strand.
TAATAATTGCTATGAAAAGTTATGAAATGACAAATTAATCTGATGCAATCTCTAAGCAAGCATGCAATCATGGATGAAAGTAATGTAGAAGAAACATCTGAAGAGATCCAGAGAAGGATGCATTTGAATGTCAACATTTCCCAAATGGTACCATATTGTTTTCATAGAGTCACCATGGCTATTGCTTATCCAGAACACGGGGAAATTGTGGTAATCCCAGATACCACTGGATGGTAACCGTAAGAAAATGCTGACCTTTAAATGGTGTCTGTGAAAACTGTTTGGATATATAGACTACTTAAATATGAAGCATGTAGGAAGTAAAATATGTGGGTAAAAGTGAGGCAGTACTTTAAAATCTAAAGACTCTTTGAGGGCCTACTGCGTAAGCTAGGAGTCATTTGAAAGTCAGCAGTGAGAGGAAGATATTTGCAGCAGTGTGTGTGGAGACTGGCCAGCTGTAAGTTCTTTGCAATAGCACAAAACATTTCAACACATCAGAAGCAGGAAGCCTGCTTAACAGTTAGTGGTGCCCCTAGACAATCAAGATGCTAAAGGAGCACTCAAAGAAGATAAGACCATTGTGAAGGAACTACATGAATTCTTTTACTTTATATACAGAGGGCTCTGTGTGCTGAGCTAGGATGCCCCTGTTGGCCCAGTCTGGAGTTGGTACATCCCATCACCTAGTTGTTGGGATTTCCTACTAATTCAGGGAGTTACAGCAAGGTGAGCTCCTATCTCCTGGCAGGGATGCAGAAACTGGAGAACTCCCAGTTAGGAGTTCAAGCATCAGCTTCTATCACCTTCTCTTCATAACTTCCTACCACAAGTTGTACCCTGGACATCTCCTCAGCTAGCAAAGGCTTGGCTTTCCCAGTCAGTCTCCATATCACTAAGTCAACCTCAGCATAATTCAAGTTCTAGGATTCTACTGCCTGGAACATTGCAGGTGCCTCTGCAGCCCACATCCTTTCTCCTCCGCAGCCTATCTTGACTGAGTTGGGCTGTTTCCATTTATCTGGATCTTCCCTCTGGGTCATGTGCATCAGGAGAAAGGAGACATGGCCTCCAGCACCCAAAGTGATTGATCTGTCCCCATTGGCCCAGTGGGGGGGGGGTATACCTTGTCACACTTCAGTTTTCGCCGCAAAGATGAAAGAATTTCCACGACTGAACCATTATTTTCAGGTGACAAATCTGAGGAACTGTCCAGATTGGAGTGTCAGTAAAAGGGTTTGGGAACAAACAGATAAATTAAACAGTAACAGGTCACCAGGACCAGATGGTATTCACCCAAGAGTCCTATAGAAACTCAAATATGAAATTGCAGAACTATTAAGTGTAGTATGTAACCTACCATTTCAATCAGCTTCTGTATGAGATGACTGGAGAATAGCTAATATGATTCCAATTTTTAAAAAGGCTGCAGAAGAGATCCTGGTAATTATATATCAGTAAACCTAACTTTAGTACCAGACAATTTAGTTAAAACTGCAGGATGAACCTCCCAAATCCAAGTATCAGAGGGGTAAACGTGTTAGTCTGGATCTGCAAAAGCAACAAGGAGTCCTGTGGCACTGACGAAGTGGGTCTTTACCCACGAAAGCTTATGCTCCAATACATCTGTTAGTCTATAAGGTGCCACAGGACTCCTTGTCTCCCAAATCCAGGATCTCAGGCAAGGTTCCCTGTAAGTTGCACGGCTGTGCAGCCCTTTTCTGAGCCCCGCGCAGCAGTTCAGAGCTCCCCATGCAGGCAGGAAGTTCAGCTGATTGTCTGGGGAAGGAGGGCGGGGCACCTGCCCTCTCAAAGCAGCAGAAGCAGCAGTCCTGGGGCTGTTACTACATTTCAAAGGCAGAGGCGCCCTTATCGGCTAATTGAATAGTCGATGCAAATAGCATCGACTATTCGATTAGCCAATTAATCAAACTTTTACATACCTAGTCACAATCCTCTCTCAGACCTTGCACCCCAATCTGCTATCCCTGGTCACAGCCCAAATCCCTGCAACCCGTCCTGCAACCCTGCCCTAGGTCACAATCCCCTCCCAGGCTCTGCACCCCCTCCTCACCCCACGATCCTCTACTTCACCCAAACTCCCTCCCAGATCCCATACCCCAATTCTTACCCCAAGCTCCCTTCTGCACCCAGCCTCCATCCCAGACCCCTGCACCTTCTCCATTAATATAATGAAAGAGTACGGCCCTCCACCACTTACCAAATTCTTGGAGTGGCCCCCCAACAAAAATTATTGTCCACGCTTGTGTTAATAGCTTACGGTAAGAAAGAAAAAGATTCTTTTAACAATTTTTTTTTGAGTTTTGCAGACACCTAAAACTCTGATCTTAATGATTTTTTTAAAATCCTGTGTTATTAATTAATATATGGTAAACTGTATTGCATTAAGGCCAGGTCTTTGCTATTTGGTAGAGTTCTGTTCCTGTAGCACCTTAGACTAACAAAAATATATGAATAGTAGCACAAGCTTTCATGAACACAACGCACTTCTTCAGCCAAGAGAAGTGTTAATTTTCTTTTTATTTGATTTCATATTAAATAATAAGCATTGCTCCTTGTTAATTATCCCTTGTTTTTAATATATTTTCTTCCACACCTATGGACTATTTAAAATATATATTTATATCTACAGTTTTTGTTTTGAACTGGTGGGTGCACATCCACACACTACCTCAATACTGGAGTTGCACATAAGAAATTTCAACCCGCACAAAAGAAAATTCAACCCGTCGAAGGATGGAAAATCTTAGCGGGAACACTGCTCTCAAGGCCACGGATGTTGCTGGACCAAAGAGCCCCAGGAGAGCAAGGTCTGAGGACTCCTGGCTGGGCCAGTAGCAGCTAGGCAGGGGAATCCCTGGTGGCAGCTGGGCCGGCCTGGTGGCCCTGGCCAGAAAACCCCGGGAAACCCCCAGTGGCAGTGGGAATTAGTTCTTCCTACAATGCACCGTCAAACTGTGGAGATGATGTGAAGGCCAAATTACAACAGATCTCAAAAAAGAACCAGATACTTTCAGGAAGGATAGGTCCAACAATGGCTACAGTTTCCTAGATGGTCAGAGATACAACTGCATGCTCTGAGTGCTGGAGCAGATGACAGGATGATTTCTTGTTCTGTTCATTCCCTCTGACACATCTGGCACCTGCCACTTTTGTAAAACAGGATACTGGACTATATGGACTACTGATCTGACCTTTTGTGGCCATTCTTTTGCCCTTATGCTCCAAGCTTCCTGAAGTTTCCCAGACAAGTGTCTGCAGATCCAGATACTGGTCAATCAGGATAACAAAGTCTACGTTGCTGAGAGGGTGGCAATGAGACCAGATCGAGAGAATATTGGACTCCATGGTTTATGAAAAGGAAGCCTGATCTGAAGTTTGAAATAAGACTTTTTAGGGCTTGAAGATGATCGGTACCCAAGTTCATTCATCACTTTTAACTGTAAATCATGAATTGCATTCTCGTTAATTCAATCTGAAATAGAGTAGTGGTGAACAGGGATTTCTGCACTGGCCTTCAAAGACCATCTACCCTACTTCTCAGGGCCCCCCGCATGACCAAGCAGAAATTTTGATCATGGCAGCAGGTTTTCAATACATAGGAAACATGAGGTTGGGATAATGACTATGAATGTTTTCAGTTGCTTTTAGGGGGAAATATACAGTAAATCAATTCATCCTGTATGAGCATTGTATGAAGTTGCCAGGTATCCAGTTTTCAGCCAATCACCAGGTTGAAAAGGGACCTTCCCTAGTGAAAATAAGCAAGTGTATGAAGGTGGAGAGAGTAAACGACGGAGGGAGGGGGAATGGAGTGAATGGGGCGGGGCTTCAGAGAAGAGGGGCAAGGGTGTTCAGTTTTGTTTGGTCAGAAAGTTGGCAATCCTAGGTACTAGTCACAATCTTTAGCTCTGAGTTTTAAGATTTTAAGTGAGTAATCTGCATTTCTCAGTCTTGGCACATGTGCAGGTGCCATTCCATTTGTTTGCAATTCAGCTGGTTGCAAATGTACAATCTGTCACAGTGATGTGGGGGTGTACACAAGCAGAATGTATAACTGTAGGATTTTTTTGAACAGTGGGGGAGTCACCACTTAGCTGTTTGTACAGTTCAACTTATAAAATGCAAAGAGATAAATTTAGAATTGTAACTAAAATATTTGTGGGCATATGTAACAAATAGAATGACAGAGAGAGAGCAAGAGAAAGAGAGCAAGCACACAAATCAAAATTCAGCAGCAGTAGCAGCAAGAGGAAAAATAGCAGCTGTTTTGAAAGAGCTCTGTATCTCTCTATGGGGCATGTATGTGTGGGTGGAATTTCTAGAATCAGAAAGTGTTGTAAGCAATTAACTGTAAAACATTCACAGATTTCCCTAGTCCTTGAAAATCACCAGAAATGTCAGTTCTAAACTAAACTAAACTAGTTGAAACATTCCTTGCCCCTCACTCTATCAAAAAAAATTTTTTTTAAAGCAAGCAAGCAAGCAAGCAAGCAAGCAATAGCCTTATACTGAATGGTGTTGAACATATACACATCACAGGACTGAGCCCCAAATGTCTGGATGCACTGGACCAAATGGCGCTCTTGGTTACAGTGGTGCAAAACAGAATAATTCAGTGAAAATCAGTATGCTTTTGCTGTCTATTTGTAAATTCATAAAATCAGAACAGAATTTGTCCCATTATTTCAAATTGTGATGAAAGAATTTTTAAAACTGCATACGTAAATCCACTTGTATCTACAATACACAGAAAGAGACTGAACCTATTAGGTTCCCCTGTATGATTTATGCACCAAATGATACAGAGAAGAAAGAAAGGGTACGTGAGGAAAGGAAGAAACTGAGATACATACAACCTATCCTAAGGTATTTCTTGAGTCATCTGCAACATCAAGTAATTTCTATAGAATTCTCGTCAATCAAGAAATGTACATGTTAAAAACAGATTAGTTCCTTTTAAAAAATAAGTTTTTAACAAAAATAGGAATTGTCTAAGATGCAAATGTCTGGCTTTGTTTCTGCTTAGCACAGCATGAAGAAAAGTGACTCTTTGGAAGCTGGTTATGTCTCCCTGATCCATAAAGCAGATATGAGACACCCTGAGCCTTCTGGTATAGTTTAGAGCAGGCTGGAGGTTGCTCTAATGTATGCAAACTGCTACAGTTACTAGGGAACCATATGCTAAATGAGCATAGTTGGAATGTAGTGCATCTGCACCACACTCTCTACATGCTCCTGACACGCTCCAGAGAGTGAGTGTTGCTATGGGTATCATTGGAGCCAGAATTGCACCCTAAGTAATGTATCCCAAACAAGGGTAAAATACCCGAATATCTGAAGTCTACAGGAATAAAACATGGCTCTAAAAATTGGCCTTAATGCTTAGATATACTTTACATTTTCAAAGAGCTGGACAGTGATTTACCTAGATGATCCTCCTATTCCTATAATGTATGCAAGTACTGTTATCTCTATTTTGCAGATAAGGAAATTGTAAGATAAATTTAAACAATGTGAATGTCAGTGACAGCCTAATATGATGTGTGATGACAGGTCTAACCAAAACCTTACAAATACTCTGCAACCACCCTATTCCAAAAGGTTTAAACAGATGTGATAATGGATAGTATAGTGCAATTTTCATTTTCATGAGTTATGAGGCCTGAATGAACAAAAGGAGTTAGGTGCCTAAGTTACTGTTTTAGATGCCTGAGTCTTAGTTTCAGCAACTACTGTTATATACAAAACCACTGCCTAACACTGTTGGTGCCAAAACTCACTTGACACCTAAGTATTCACAGTAAAAAGTTCCCTTGGTGTCCATTGTGATAGAGCTCCCCCCACCCCCTCCGCTTTATGAAATTGACTTATGCACACAAATATACATAACTCAAAGATGCTTGGGACAAATTGCCTCATGTAACATATTAATCTTCATGTCTTAATCCACTAAATCTGTTTATCTTATTTTGGTGTATGTATCATTCTTGTGTGTAAAATTAGACATATGGAGTATGGAATGCTTTATGGTTTTAAATGTGCAAAGGAAAGCCATCAAGGGTGTTTCCAATGTTGGGATGCCTCCATGTCTGGGCAATCATATGTAAATAGCCTTTTGTCCTGAAGTCTTAGCAGCGGTTGGTCTTAGGAAGTCACATTACCTCCCTAACAGGTAGGCACTGGCCAGGTAACTTCCCATGCAAAAGTGGGAATCTTTAAAACAATAAGAAACTATCAGGGAGAGGGAGACCCTGGTCTGAAGGATTAGCTGGAAAAGGAACAGTTTTAGGGTGAATTTGTAATGAGTTTGTAATAAGCTTATACTGAGGTTTTAGTGTTAGAATCAGCTATGCGTTTTCTGTTATTTTAAGTTGTTAATCTACTTGACTCTGCCTGTTCTCACTTATTACCACTGAAATCCTACGGCTTGTACTTAATAAAATCACTTTTATTTTCTATAAAGCCCAGTGTAAATAATTGTTACCTGGGGAAGCAACCAGTGTGTACATTCCCCCTTTCATTGTGGGCTTACTTAAATAATTCATTGTGGGGGGAAGGGGTTGATCTCATTTGGGGAGTGGTATGCTGGGAAGCTGGGCCCAAAACTGCATTTTCCTTGGAGTTGAAGAGCTTCAGTGTCTGTACTGCTTCTCAAGGGTAGGGGGCAGTGATCTCAGCTCTGATCCTTGGCAGGGGGGAGACCAGGGAGCTGGCCCAGTAGGACAGAGTGGTGAGAAGCCCCAGAGAGCAGGAAGGCGAGTCGCAATGGCCTTGTCAGCACCCCAGGAAGCCCCCCCTCCCCCCAGGATCCTGTCACATCCATGTTTCTGACTTTGGGTATGTGCTCTGCTGCCTCCTCCTGTGCATCTAGAGGCCTATCTCCCACCTATGTCCAGAGCAATTTCAAAACTGGGGAAGATGGCATTCAACCACCTGAGTCACGTATGTCCTCTAAGCATACCTACAAGATTGAGCCCTGCAGGAAAGTTCACATAAAACAGCTGGGGGAAGCTAGAGGAGAAGGAGGATTTCCTTCACACCTTTTAGCCCACAGCCCAGCTAAGTATCTTAACCATTGAGCTAGGTGGTAGATCCCTGTTCAAATCCTTTCTCACCCTCAGGTGAAGGGCGGGACTGAAGCCAGAGGTCTTTCACATCCCACATGAGTATACTAACCATTGGATTACAAGTTGAGGAAAGTCCTATTCTTCCTCCTCATAGGCACTAAACGCTGAAGAATAGGGTTGCCAGATGGTTTCAACAAAAATACCGGACACACTTGACATTACATCACAATCTACATTACATCTTAGTATTAGAAAATACTGGACATTTATATTTTCTCATTTATATTTTCTCAATTTGTTTCCCAAACAGAACGCTCAAATACTGGACTGTCCGGTTCAAAACCGGTCACCTGGCAACCCCACTGAAGAGGGATTCTTCACTTGTGAATCACAAGCAGATGGACTTGGACGACTATCTCTATGAAAGAGATGGCATTTAGCACACACCCTTCTTGTTGGCATTTCTGATGGGCTCTCTGCCTAATATGCTGGCTTTTGTGAATCCCATTTTAGGGCACCTGCTTCCTCCCATTCATTGTATAGGTGTTTAGGCACCTAACTCAGAGCTTGTGAATCATGGTGATTTTGTAGGGATCTAACGGTTAGGTGCTGTCATGCTGAATGAGACAATGCCTTACTCCTTTTGTGCATTCAGGCCTGGATGATTGTTCCGCCTACTCATAAACAGTATTTTGACTAACTGATAACAATCCCTTCCATATCTTCACCTGAGCATTGTGAGAAAATAATCTTCTATTTATTCCTGCAGTAGCAAGTAACTCTTTTTACACTGGGAAAATCCATTTTTGTGAAATGAGGCATACGGGATCGGTCAGCAAAGGCTTCCCCAGCCGACCGATCCGCATCTAGACTACTGCGCTGTGCTGGATCAGCTGATCGTCAGCACAGCGCAGCAGCCATGTTTATTTTAATGAAGCGAGGATTATTTAAATCCCCACTCTTTGCCTATGCCGGGTAAACTAGTTTACATGGCTCCGTCAACAGAGCCATGTAGTCTAGACATACCCCAAATGCCCAGAGGGGTGATCCATGCAGCAGAAAGACTCTTAAACCACAGGACTGGTGCTTTGACTCTGGTCCTGGGGCCAGGCTGTCCTGCACCAAGGGTCAACAACAGTATCTCTGCCGGTGATGGGGCCAGGTTGCCCTGCATCAAGGGGCAACAACACTGACTCTAGCCATGGCACTATGCTATCCTGCACTGACAGGAAGCTCCACTGACTCTGAGCGTGGCACCATGCTATCCTGCAGCGAAAGACAGATCCACTGACAGTAGCCATGGCACTACAACATCCTGCACCTAGAGTGGCTACACTGACTCTGGCTGTGGGGCCATGCTGTCCTGCCCAAGTGGCAGCTGCCCTGACTCTGGCCCAGAGACACTTTACCTCGTACCAAGGGGTGACTACACTGACTGGCCAAATGGCATCCAAATCCCTATTTAGATTTCCCACAACCCGGTGCTCCATGACAAGATGTACATACCCCACGACAGTATCACATACCTCCCTCTGAAATAGGATCTGATTACTATTTTCCTCAAGCTGATTATATCTGGTGCTGGTAACAGACATGCACACCCAGTTCAGTAGTGCTTTGCCCCCTAAGTTTCAACACAGACAATGTATTTTTGTTAAACAAGCACTGCATTGAGATAGAAGCATTGCACAGAATCCAGAGGCTTATGGGACTTAAATCACTGATGCTGGCTGCAGATGCAATGGGACAGACAGCTGGCCAGATTCGCTAATTGTTATTAACTATTAGCCCACTGAAGTGTGGCAGGGAAAACCATCACAGGTGCCCTCAAAGTTGTTCTTCTACAATTTCTAATTTAAAATGAACCAAGACTACAAGTCTGGGCCTCAAATGCTTCTGCCACTCTTGGAGGCAGGTAGTAAGAGAGCAGTTTCAAAGAAGGTGAAAATGATATTTTGCTTTCTACAAATTAAAGCAAAAAAGTTACAGTGAAGATAGTGAATTTTCTTAGAAAATTGGTAACAGAGTATTTATTTTAATTGTAATTTTTCTCTTTCATGAATTGAACACCCTATCAGCTGAAGCACAGCTCTCACACAGGGACTGTGTTTACACTATGGGGCTTTATCGGAAAAAAGTATCTTTTTCCGATAGTTTTTTCGGAAGACGCTTTTCTGAAATTTGACCCTTCTACACTGAGCCACATTTCGGAAAAAAACTCCTCTTTTGGAAGAGCCCTTCTTCCTTGTGGGAGGAGGAAGACAGGGCTTCTGAAAGAGTGCAAAAAAAGCAAAAGAGCAGACACGTTCCCTGAACATAGCAGAGTTTTTCCGGGATAAGAACGGCCATACTGGGTCAGACCAACGTTCCATCTAGCTCAGTAGCCTATCTGCCGACAGTAGCCAAAAAGATGCCCCAGAGGGAGGGATCAAAACAGGTAATTCTGACGTGATCCCTCCCCCGTCACCCACCTCCAGAGAAACAGAAGCTAGAGATACCATTCCTACCCATCCTGGCTAATAGCCATTGATGAACCTAACCTCCATGAATCTATCTAGCTCTTTTTTGAACCCTGTTAATGTTCTAGCTTTCACCACATCCTCTGGCAAGGAGTTCCACAGGTTGACTGTGCGCTGAGTGAAGAAAAACTTCCTTTTGTTTGTTTTAAACCAGCTACCTATTAATTTCATTTGGTGACCCTTAGTTCTTTTATTGTGGGAATAAGTAAATAACTTTTCCTTATTCACTTTTTCCACACGAGTCATGATTTTATAGACCTCTATCATATCCCTCCTTAGTCTCCTCTTTTCCAAGCTGAATGTCCAAGTCTTTTTAATCTCTCTTCATATGGGACCCACTCCAAACCCCTAATCATTTTTGTTGCCCTTTTCTGAACCTTTTCCAATGCCAATATATCTTTTTTGAGATGAGGCGACCATATCTGTACGCAGTATTCAAGATGTGGGTGTACCATGATTTTATTCAGAGGCAATAAAATATTTTCTGTCTTATTCTCTATCCTTTTTTTAATGACTCCTAACATTCTATTTGCTGCTGCACACTGAGTGGATGTTTTCAGAGAACTATCCACAGTGACTCCAAGATCTCTCTCTTGAGTAGTTGTAGCCAAATTAGTTCCCATCATATTGTATATATAGTTGGGATTATTTTTTCCAATGTGCATTACTTTACATTTATCAACATTAAATTTCATTTGCCATTTTGTTGCCCAATCACTTAGTTTGGTGAGATCTTTTTTAAGCACTTCACAGTCTGCTTTGGTCTGAACTATCTTGAGCAGTTTGGTATCATCTGCAAATTTTGCACCTCACTGTTTACCCCTTTCTCTAGATCATTTATAAATAAGTTGAATAGGATTAGTCCCAGGATAGACCTTTGAGGGACCCCAGTAGTTACCTCTCTCCACTTGGAAAACTTACAATTTATTCCTACTCTTTGTTTCCTGTCTTTTAACCAGTTATCAATGCACGAAAGGACTTTCCCTCTTATCCCATGACAACTTACTTTACTTAAGAGCCTTTGGTGAGGGACCTTGTCAATTGCTTTCTGGAAACCTAAGTATACTATATCCACTGGATCCCCCTTTTCCACATGTTTGTTGATCCGGTATCCCGGAAAAACCCCGTAATCTAGACATAGCCCGGGGCAGGAAGAGCCAGTACATACCCTCTCCCTCAGGTTCATAATTAGCCTGAGGACTGACCTCACGCACCTTCTGGCCATAGCCAGTTAGAACATCCACCACTTCAATGGGAATTCTACACCACTGTGCAAGCAAAGAATTAATGTCTACCACAGATTTTTCCCTCCTCAGAATATCTGATGCTGGTGGGGAGGGGAAGGAAACATCAAGACAAGCTTGAATGGGAATGGGGGTACAGGACTACATGGGGACATGTGCAGCTATGTGTGGCTGAATGGGGAGTGGATGGTCAGAGAAACATGGGGACAGGAGCAGATGTTCCTGACTCAATGGGAGGGGCTAATAATCCTTCCCTCCCACAAAAAAAGAACCTGTTTCATACTTCTCCCAACCACATCCAACAACTCTCCAGGTTCACATCCAGGATCCTCCTGAACAATTACTTCCCTCCCCCTCAGGTTCTCTGTTTCCTCTGACTCACACAAGCCTCTACACTGCTTCTGAGAGGTGCAGGAAATATGTTTCTATATTGTAGTTTAAAAGAATTATTACTTGACATGCTGAGTAAGGAACCTGTTTGTCAGAAAACATTTCCTTAATCTTTTTTGTTGTCTGTATTTGTTATAGACATACTTGCTGACAAGTATATTGAAATATATTATCAAAATTGAAACTGGCATTATTATACCATTATTTTGACAAATAAAATATTCAGAATTTTACAATATAGTGTGCGGAATTTTTAATGTTTTGGCACAGATTTATCCCAGGAACAATCAACACAAATACACACACATTCCAGTCTTAAAATAAACTTCTTACACAATTTGCACCCCAAACTTTCTCCAATGGAAATAAACCTACCTCCAAAAAAAAAAAGAAAATGAAAAGATGTAACAAAAGTCTACACTGAAAGTACTGAGTTGGTTCTTTCTCTCTTCTGTCTTGTCTTCTTGTTTTCCATCCTCCAATCTCACTGTTCTCTTTTTCCTTTCTTTCTTGTTTTTTCTCCTTTTTATTATTTTCTCTCCTTCACTCCATCTTTTCTGTTAGTCTTCCCCAGGACCTTTCCTCCATCTTTTTATCCTGCTCTTTCCTATTCTCCATTCTTCTCTGCTCTTTCCTATTTTCCTATTCTTCTGTCCCTGATTTCCCATTCTCTCCCTCACCAAGCTACCCCTACCTCATTTTCTTCCTATCACAGTTCTCCTGATTTCTCTCTCTCTCACACCCTTTTTCTCCCTCCCCTAATCTGCATAATGTCTCTCTCCCATCACTACCTCTGGTCCTGTCTGTTTCCTGGTTCTCCCCACCATGGTCTACCCTTCTGTCAGTTGCTACCCTTGCTTATACAGGTTACTCGGCTCTCCAACTGGTCTATCTTCTCATTGCAGGTGGACCTGACCTTCCTCTTGCACAGATCAGAATCTAGCACAAGACAGGGGCACTCCCTCAAGATTACAGAAAGACCATTAATACTAGTATGTGAATGTATTTTCAGCCTGCACCCATATATTTTCAGAGACTCACATCTTACCACCTCGAAAATGAGATTAAATAACTTTAAGATCTATCTTATTTCATTTCTACACTACTAGAAGTTGGAAGAGTAAATACAATATAGCTACATCTATACTGCGCTCTCTTGTGCAAGAAAATATGCAAATGAGGCAAAGCAGTGAATATTGCCACACCTCATTTGCATATTTAATGAGCCGCCGTGTTTGCACAAGGGGCTTTTGCACAAAAAGGAGCTGTCTACCTGGCTCCTGTAGACCCATGTAGACGGCTCCTTTTTACGCAAAAGGCCCTTGCGCAAAAATGGCGGCTCAGTAAGTATGCAAATGAGGCGCAGCGATATTCACCGCTTTGCCTCATTTGCATATTTTCTTGTGCAAGAGAGCACAGTATAGACATAGCCTATCTGTCTTTTACCAAACAAATGGAAAAGGCACAGTTGTTCATGCCTGTGCGCCTCTGTTTCTTCAAGAAAGCAACAAGACATTGTGTTTTCTATTGGACTCAAATTCATCAGGGATTCACTGGTGCATCTTCCAGAATAGCTGATTTTGACTAATATAGTGAGTGTTCATTTTCATTTTTCCTTACCTACAGGTCCCATGACAACTGGATTCATGCATTTCATTTAGGGATGTAAGAATGTAGCCGTTTAAATGGGTAACCTTATCAGTTAACCAAATGATTACATGCAGCTCCCAGTCTGGCTCCCTAGGAGTGGGGTGGCAGACTTCCCGTGCACACCGGCTCCCAGATTGATGACTGCTGCCCCATGCTGCTGTCTCTGATATACAGGCAGCAGCATGGGGTGGCAGGCAGGAGCCAGTATGTGCTGGGAGCTGGCTTAAAAGCTGGCTCTTGGCACGTACCATCTCCTGGGAAGCTGGATGTTGCCCCACTCTATGGGTGCATGTAACCATGTAACCGCAGAAGTTTTCAGCGGTTACAGTTAGTCAATTACCCGCATTTTAACATCCCTAATTTCACCTAGCTCAAAACAAGAAGTGTGAGTGTTATGTCTCATTACTCATTATTTTCTGATGTACGGGATAGTTCACTTGCTATGTTTTTGAAATGGGATTTCTCTCTAAAAAGAGAGGCAAAATGAAGACTCTTTCCACTTCTGGCATCGTAGGCTACGTCTATACTGCTTCCTTCTTGTGCAAAAGCCTATGCAAATGAAGCACGGATTAGCACACTGCCGTGCTTCATTTGCATAATTAATTAGGGGCCGTTTTTGCACAAGAGGTTTTTGCGCAAAAAGGAGCTGTATAGACGGCTCTTTTTTGCGCAAAAACCCCCTCTTGCGCAAGAGCCATTCTTCCTGAAAAAAATGAGGAATAGATGTATAGATGTAACCACAGAGAAATAATTCTTCTTTCTAATCCTTTAGTAACGCCACATAGAAATGATATCAAACTTGTCTTAAAGATTAGGGGAGATGTGGTGGAATCACACAACTACTGTTTTCTCAACAACTGGGCGGGGGGGACAAGGAAATGAAGTGATTTGCTCTTATTAATTAAAGATTCTCTTGGCAATCTAAACTGATGCAGGTTCGCCTTGTTAAGCCAGAAAGAAGGGAGCAAACAAACAATAGCACCAAGAGACGTATGAGCTTTCCTTATACATCTGAACAGAATGTTAACTTATAAGCTTAATTATCAGGCGCAATGAGACTTTGCATTCATCAGAGACAGAATCCAGCTGGCCAAGTACAATTTTGACTTTGTCCCACAAAATGTAAATTTCTCTTTTAAATGTTTGTGGCATAAGATTATAATGGGAAGGCAAATCTAACACCCTTTTGGACTACTGGAATTCAGCTGATCCCTCTTTTTTCATTGCTACTAAACTCATGCCTCACCTCAACCCACCATAACCCTGACATTCTGTTACTGCCCATTTGGATGTCCAAATCTGATCTAATTTCTGATCTTCTGCTGTGAATGACTCTCAGTGGAGACACAGTAATTGGGAAATTTTAGATCCAGGACTGAAAGATGAGTGATGATGGTGCTCAATGTCCATTAGACTGAAAGAACAGAAATACTGCTGAAGAAATTTCCAGCCTGTAGTTGAATCAAGCTTATTAAGACAAAAATTACACCTATTTTTGCTTTTAGAATGAATTTTTTAACATAACTCTAGCAGTTATCACTAGTTCATTAAAATAAGAGGTACATTTAAAGTTCCTATAATCACATATCCTTTCTATGTAAACTTAGCAACAAAAATAATTGTTAAATAATACCTTTTGCTGGTTGATCTTAATGTACTGTTACATGAAAGAGTTGGCCTGTTATTTTTCCCCTCAAGAGTCAGATGTTCCTACTAATCTGCACGGTCTATAACCTTGGGTTCATCTCTCCTCATCCTTATTTTCACAAAACTGAAAAAATAAAAAAGTATTAATATTTCCCATTTGCAAATGATGAACATCTTTAGGCAATATGAGTATATTTGACCTTGAATTAATATATCCCTTTCATATTCCTCTTACAGCTAGTCTCCCCTAGTTTTGCCAAATATATAACAATTTATAAAGGCAAAAAAAATATAATGATTAATGTAATTACTGTAAAATATACTAACATTGTTTAATATTAAAATGTTGTAATATTTAATTTAAAAATTCACTTACCAATAATTTGGCCATGGGTGGAAGAACTGCCCTGGGGATTTAATGAGGATCAAACAGACCCGATTGCCCAAGCCAGTGAAGACTAGAAGTCAACTTCTCTGTGAAGATATCTTGGGAACGAAGAGGAATTTTTTTGTATTTTTACCACCATCTTGCAAGAAGCCACTGAAGTAATTATCAGCACCATTTCCTTTTTAAAATATTATGCTGTTAATATACTTAAAACCTGATCTAACCAGCCTCTAGATGGGAATGTCAACAACAGGAATGAAAAGAGGAATAATGTCAGTTCTTACTCAGCTAGGCATTTTCTGTTTGGCTTCTTCTTCTTCATCTCTTAGGGTACGAATACACAGCAGCGTTATTTTGAAATAACTGACGTTATTCTGAAATAACATAGTGCATGTCTACACTACGAGCCTTTATTTCGAAATAATGTCAAGCTGGAGGACTTCTTACTCCAACTCATCGTAACCCTCATTTTATGAGGAGTAAGGGAAGTGGAAGGAAGAGTGTTCTTCCTTCCACGTCCTGCTATGTAGGCAGTGCCTAAAGCTGAGTTAAGCTATTTCAACTTAAGCTACGCAACTGACGTAGCTGAAGTTGCATAGCTTAATTCGACTTTAGCCCTGATGTGTAGATGTACCCTTATAGTCCAATCTCATAAGTTGAGTAGAATCACGTAAGCACTCACAAGAACAAGCCCCTGATAAGGATGGATGGTTAAAAAGGGTAATTTACATATCTTTTTCTGAAAGTCTTACTCAATAAGCACACACTAAATCATTTCCAGTGTCATTTCACAGCTCTGTACTGATGAAGTCTGTTATGAACAGTGTCTTGAACTTGAACTGTGGGAGGGAGAAAACCTGCGAGAGAAAACATTTTATTACAATAAATACAATATGCAGAAAAGGCCCCTAACTAGACAAAGCTGCATGCTGCTCAGCAGACCTTTAGTTATTTATTTGTTAACTGTATCACTAGATATTTCAACATGTGAGCTAAAGGTTCAGAATTAGCTTATGTTATAGAGGTGATAGTTATAATGTGATAGTTAGGGTTCATTTCAGTGCTATTCAGTAACAATTTGTTGGCAGAAAAACATACTGGTGTTCTTGCTAAATTGTAACTAAAAACCAAGATACTCGGTTTCAGAAGTACATGGAGCCTGACCACGATGGAGCAGGATTACCTCTGCAATCTTCCGTGTATCTGATTAGAGTGTGTATACTCTCACTGAGATCCAATCACTGCATCAACAAGAGTCTGCAGAGTTGTGTCTAATTTGGGGCTTCATTTCTCGGCAGTGCCTTATAAATGTGGAATCTGCTGTCAAACTCCATGGGACAGATTTTACATATAAATGTATATATTCAGAACTTCCTGTGTTTTATACTTATGTTTTAGTTTAATCTTATTTTGTCAAAATGCAGCCAACTACCATCTAGTAATGAACCAATACTACTGTCAGAATTCTTTTAGTTCCTACTAGAATTTTAAAATTCCTTATTATCCTTAGCTCTGCTGGTCACAGATTTTGCATTGTGTCCCTTTGCTTTCTTTATCAGTTTTCTATAATTCCTAGTTTCTGATGTATATTCATTACTCACACCCTTTGAAGAAACTCTCTGATAAATCAGTTCTCAGCCATACTGAAGGCCTACAGGAAAAGAGACAATGATAGCAGCTGAAGGCCGTCAGTAGCAGGACTAGTTGTAGGCTCGTTTGTAGGGCATCACATCAAGGGGTTATATATGTCCTTACAGACCTAACTAGAATTCTAGCAGACTTCCATATGCAAAAAGAGTTACCTGCTGCTGATGTGCAGTGATTAAAAAAATAAAGGGACAGAGAAACAAATGGTAAAAGAAAGGCAGAGAAAAGGCAGGAAAGTAGGAAAAAATGAATTAACTGCAAAGAGAAGCAGAGACAGAAGTAGGGTTGCCAGGTGTCCGGTTTTGAACCAGACAGTCCAGTATTTGAGCTTTCTGTTCGGGACACAAATTGAGAAAATATAAATGAGAAAATATAAATGTCCAGTATTTTCTAAATAAGATGTAATGTATGTAATGTCAAGTGTGTCCAGTATTTTTGTTGAAACCATCTGGCAATCCTAGACAGAAGTAAAGACAGAGGAATAGAAAACATAAGCAGTAAAAGATCGGGTTTGGCTACTACCAGCAGCACTACAACCAATGCAAAGAATTCTGTGATGCACTTTGGAATTATGATGAGGTGTACTACATATCTCCATGTGGTGCCTATGGTGCAGGACCCTATTCAAGATAATTATCTTAAATACACAGCTGCAAGTATAACAGCCACAGTTAGATTCCTTTTTACTTTTCCACTATGTGCATATCTACATATTGGACTATGGAGAGATGAAAATGTACAAAACTAATACAAAAATCAAGATTTGAAAATGAAATTAATGATACCTGATGTAACACCTGGATCCTTCAAATGGCCAAATAACTATAAAACTGTTTCAGGTCCCAGTTGTAAGCTAACAATTCCACAATTTATAATATGCTCATGGGAATTAAAAGGAAAATAGCATGTGTGTACTGAATGTTGTAAAATTACCGAGATTTTTGTGGGAGTTTTTAATAAGACATTTCCTTTCCTAAATTATGATACTGTAAAGTACAGTTTTTCTCTATGATACGTGTCATTTAACCAAGCACACTAGAAGTTTCGATAGAGGAAAAAAATTAATTGGCGGTTACATTGTGTACGCTCTCACAATATAATGGCCAAACATAAAAAAATAAAATAGTCATGCAAATGCCCAAAGAAGCGGTCGTTCCTTCCAGATGTTCAGAATATTTCTCTTATAATGATAAGAAAGAAAAACGCTTTACAACAATTCTGCATATCCCAATGGAAGCTCAGTAGAATAATTCAGAGAAATTCATACCTTCTTTACAACTGCACTTTTATTGTCATAGATACTTATGCTGGATACTTGTTAGTTGGCCAGTCTTCTCAGAGCTCACCTCAAAAGTGAACAAGGCAAAAAATATATATAATGTGCACATCCTAATTATAAGCAGGGTTTGTGATTTAGTAATGCTATGTGATATTGTAATACACCTACAATCACTGAGAGACTGAACAGCATGCCCACAACTAATTAACCTACTGTTCTTATGCAACCTTAATACTCACGTCATGACAACCATGCCCATTTGTTACAAAAGGAAGATGTTCTCCAAAATGTATTCAATGCAAATCCTTCCTTGAAAGCTACCTTTTACAAGTTAAATAGAAAACACTGCCTCTCACAACTGTGCTGTTAAATATCTCATATGACAGCTAGCTAACTTGCTGTTAGCACTAAAGTATTCCACCTTCTCCAGAGAACTGTTCTGATGGTTTGTTTTTTAACACCTGAGTGAAACAAAATCCTGCTACCCCAAATCATACTTGCAACTGCCTTAACAAGCCTATACCATTGTTTTTAAAAAAAACCCCAATACTATTATTATTTCAGAACTATGCTAGTGAATGACTGCAAATCACTATAGACATATTTGGCCTGATATACAGTGACTATCACTTTTTGTCTTAACCTAATTAAGCATCTGTTACTTGAAAAGCCTAGTACTCTCTTTGACACAGAGAACAGCTGCATGGTCTTTATTGAGTATTGAGAAGGGACGCAAATACATTTATATTTGCTGTAGTAGGCTTGACAAGGAGAGAGGCTGTTACTGAGATCTCTGAATGGCAAATATTGATGGGGTTGATACATCAGACTTATCTTCTTCTTTGCAATTTGCCTAGTTTTACTCACAATACACTGCTATTGACTAGTAAACAAATGAAATGATTATTTCTCATCTTTTAGATTCAAATGATAAATGCTGAATATAATCCAGAAGAATAATTTGATGCATGTTTTTCCATTCAGTCAAGTATCAGATGGGTAGACATGTTAGTCTGTATTGGCAAAAACAACTAGGAGTTCTGTGGCTCCTTAAAGACTAAGGTTACGTCTGCACAGAAGTGTTATTTCAGAATAACTGACACATCTACAAAGCAAGCCATTATTTCAACACAATATCAAAATAATGTCGAGCTGGAGGACTCTTACTCCAAAGGCTATAACCTTCATTTTACATGGAATAAGGGAAGTTGGAGAAAGAGGACTCTTTCGCTGACTTCCTGCTTTGTAGACAATGCCAAAAGAAGAAATAAGCTATTTTTACTTAAGCTACGCAATTGACATAACTCAAGTTGCGTAGCTTATTTCGGCTTTAGCCATGCTGTGTAGACATGACCTAACATATTTATTTGAGACCCATTTTGGGTCTCTGTCCACCAAAGGTTATGACAAAATTAATCTGTTATTCTTTAAGATAACACAGAACACCTTGTTGTTTTTCCATTCAGAGTTTCTCTGGTTCTGTTTTATAAAACTAGATTTGACTAAAAATGTGCAATGTATTGCATCAGGACCAAATACTTTTTCAACTGTGTAGGAAGATTTTAGGAAAAATATTTATATATTATATGTATTGTACAAAAAAGGAGAAATATAGAGATATACTGAATAAGCCAAATTCTCTACCAGAGTATATCAGTACAATGCTATTGAAATAATTTTAATTGTACCAGTAAATAGAAGGAGAATTTGGACCACTCTTTCTACAACATATTAACAAAATGGAGTAAGATAAAATGAGCAATCTTTCTACTCCATTCATACCAAAGACAAAGTAGGGTGGGGTTCCCCCCCCCACACACACACACCCTTTCCATTCACCTAGTAGAAATGTATCTTCAGTTAAATAGTGCCACCTGGTGACACAAATCTGGCATGTTCTGAATCCACATCTAAACCAGGGAAAGAGCTAGAAATGTATAAGATATAAATCCAGCTTTAGAGAGTCATACGTTAAAAAATGCACCAGAAGTCATAATTACTTGATTAGAGAACACAATGTATTGTATTATTGAATTGAATATGATATATAGAATAATAAAAAAGAAATCAATAGGAAAGAAAATATTCCTGAGCTTTGTTTTAGAAAGGTTGCAAATGAGTGTCAACCCCATAGACAAAATCTACATTTTCTATCTTTGCTGTTCTTTTCTCTCTCCACTTGTGGGTGTTGGTCTTGTTCTGTCTTTGAGGGTACATCGACACAGCAGGGCTAAAGTCAGAATAAGCTACGCAACTTCATCTACGTCTATTACATAGCTTAATTCGAAATAGCCTAATTCGGCTTTTGGTGCTGTCTACACAGCAGGAAGTCGAAGGAAGAACATTCTTCCTTCGACTTCTCTTACTCCTCATAAAATGAGAGTTACAGAAGTCAGAGTAAGAAGTCCTCCAGCTCACCATTATTTTGAAATAATGGCTTGCTGTGTAGATGTGTTCTTTGTTATTTTGGAATAATGTCAGTTATTCTGAAATAACACTGCTGTACAAACATAGCCTTAGAAAACAGGATAAGCCTTTAACCAGAATAGTAACAACAACAGCTCCAGCCCATCCCAATCAACTGTGGCAGCTGGGACCATGGGCTCTTTAAATCATGGCACATTCCAGGCAGTGCTGAGGATGTTCGGGGAGAGCATGCCACGGTCCAGGAAGCACTGAAAGCTGGCTATCCCCGGACCCATCCCTTTTACCCAAGACCCCATCCCTTCTAGAAGTGCAGAGACATCTCTCCCACACACACACTTTGCCCAGGAGCCCAACAAGGCTGTTGGCTCCCCTGCACTTGCCCCCTTTATCATTCATGAAATGTGTTGTGCCCTATATCCATTATCTGTAATAGAAAACTGTTTTTGTTTTGAAAGGGTTCTATCCTTCAGGTAAATAGGATGAAGTTTAATAAGGCAAATGCAAAGTACTCCACTAAGGAAGAAACAATCCGTTTCACACATACAGAATAGGAAGCAGCTATCTAGGAGAGAGTACTGCAGAAAGGGCCCGAGGGGTCATAGTGGATCACAAGCAAAATATGAGTCAACTGTGTGACACTGTTGCAAAAAAACCTGATTCTGGGATGCATTAACAGGGGTGTTGTAAGCAAGACATGAGAAGTTATTCTTCCGCTCTACTCTGCATTGATTAGGCCTCAGTTAGAGTTCTGTATCCAATTCGGGCACCATATTTCAAGAGCAGCCACTGGAAGTATCCGCCTTCCTGATACCTTCCCCATAGTGGTTCTAGGGACTCTAAGTGCAAGGCAGGCACCAATCAATGGGGATGCGCTATTTCTGACTAATTCTAACTAATTTCAATGCTGCCCCATACTGGGGACATGCAATTTAGATTTTGTTAAATCAGGAGTTAAGTCGATTTTAATAATTGTGAAATAACTTCCTAGTGTAGATGTGGCCTCAATGAATGAGCTGATTAATTTGCTGATTGTGTCTTTTTTCACATTTGCAAGCCATCTGTTCTGTCCTAATTCTTGTACATTGCTGTAGACAGACATCTGGACCCATTTTCTGGATGTTGTTTGATTAAATGTAACAGAGGGATCTTGTGAGGATACAGTCATTAAAGATGGTAGGTGTTTCTATGGTCATGGAGAATCACGTAAGTACCTCAGATAAATAACCAGGAGTGAAAGTAACTTAAATTTTGTAGAGGTACTGTCCTATCGTGACCCTCCTTCTAGGGGATTGGGGGGGCGGGGGAGTGATAGGACAGTAAGAAATTTAAGTGTGGTATGGAATATGGGGGAACTGAGGGCAGGGAGCTGAAGTGTGTGTGATATGGGGGAACTGAAGAAAGGGGGCTGGTGGTGTGGGGGTACTAAGGGCTGGAGGGTGTGGGGGGTGCAGAAGTCAGGGCAGGGATTGGGTTGTGCGAAGTGTAGGAGTCAGAACAGGGGGCTGGGAAGTGTGGGGGCTCAGGGCAGGAGGTGGGAGGTGCAAGAATGAAGGAAAGAATGGAGGGTTCAGGGAAGGTGTGTGGAGAGTGTAGGAGTCAGGGCAGAGGGTTGTGGGGGCTCAGGGCAAGGGGCTGGGGGAAGCATGGGGCTGGGCGTATGGCCACCACACTGCCTAGCTGCCAGATCCCTGGGGTGGCAGAGATGCAACTGCCTGACCACCCGAACACCAAGGCTGGCCAGGGTAGCAGGAACTGTGCTGCCCAACTGCCTGAACATCAGGGCTGGCTGGATCAGCAGGAACCGCACTGCCTGGACACTGGATCTGTGGGCAGTGGGAACCATGTTGCTTGACTGCCGGAGCACCAGGCCTGGAGCCTGTGTGCACTGTGGCCATGAAGCCCACAACACCAGCAGTGTCCAAAGTCCAGTCCCCAGACGGCCAGTTTCTTACTGGTGCGCTGCACTGGGGAGCACAGGCTTACTTTCATCTTTGTAGATAACCTAAACTTGGATGTGCAGATCACAAAACTAGGAAGCAGACTGATGAAACAGTTTGTCTAACATATTCTGAGCAGAGAGTCCTTTTACCCTTTGTATTGGGAGAAAAAGATATGCAATATAAGTTGAATTGTGATCTGTGGTCTGGGACTCTCTGGTCCGGCAACATCTGTGGTCCTTGCAGGACTAGAGAGCCCCAGCAGCAGAGGCTGCTGGCAGTTCAGAGTGGAGCTGGCTAGGAGAGCAGCAGAGCCTGCAGGGCACTAGCGCCAGCAGCTGGCGAGGCAGGGAAGCTGGTAGAGGGGGCCAGAGCTTGCAGGCCAGCACAGCTCACAGCCGGTGGGGCTGCCAGGAGCTCTGGTGGGGCGGCAGAGCTGCCACAAGACCAGTGGGGCAGTCAGGAGTTCCAGTGGGGTGGCAGGGCACCTGGGAGCTCTAGCAGAGCTATTGAGAGGCTGGTGGGGCCACCAGGAACTCCAGCAGGGTGCCCATAGCTCACAGAGTCAGAAGCTCTGGCAAGGGTGCCACAGCTTGTGGGGTCAGGAGTTTCAGCAGGGCTGTTGCAGTTTGCAGGGGCAGGAGTCTTGGAAGAGGAGCCCAGAGGGGAGGCTAGCGCCCCCTTTCAGATCTCCCCTCGTCCAGCAAACTCTCTTGTCCAGCACTGGTCAGGTCCGGAGGGTACTGGACCAGGGAGGTCAAACCTGTAGTCTAAAGGTGGGTTTTCTAATCACCTTGAAGTCCACTACAGTTGTTGGTGTTTAGCACATTTCGAAATCAAAGTATAAGAACTAAAAATTTTAAAAGCTTAAATTTTAAGATGTGCAACTTGATGCTCCCCTTTCCCACACACACGCAATTTAAAGGGACACAGTTTTAAACCCACCACACTAAGCAAGTGCCATTGTGCCTTAGAGGGATAGGGGGTATCATCCCTGGGGGGCAGTACTTAGGTATCACTAAGGAAGAGTAGTCTGAAGATGGCAAAGGCTGCTCAGGAAATGCAATGAACCACCACATTCCCAACTTCCCAGCACAGGGGAAATTACAATTCCCAGTGTGACATCTGGTGCCTTGTGCTCTGCATTACGCTCGCAATCTTTATGAATCTGTGAGACATTATTTATGTGGTATCTATCTGGTTATGGGCTCTGCATTAGAAAGAGGTAAGTTCTTATCACACCATAGCCAGAATGATACTCGCTACATTAACAACCGTCATCTAAATAAACACCTTCCAACCACCCAAAGAAATAATTGAAACAAACAAAATCTATTGAAAGATTTCCTTCTGAAAAGAGAGAAGAGTCTCCATTAAAGAAAGAAGAGACTCCATTAAATCCCTTATGGTCTTCCTCTATAGTTATTACTATTGATTTTATGTAGCAGGTATATAAAACCCTAACACAAAAAGCCAAGTGGATGGCTATAAATTACTAAATATAGTCTGGAAATCTTAGTATGAGAAAGAGTCAATCTTGTGTCATCTGATGCACTGCCATCTGAAATCAATGGATGGTTTTCCAGGATTGGGTTCCTAGTAGCTGGAAAATGTACTATAGTAGAGCTGCACTAATTCACTGTTAGCAATGGCCTATGCAGCAAAACTGTATGTTTTTTCCATTCACTATTCTGTCACAGAAAAGAAATGAAAAGACATAATCGTAACATGTACAAAAGGAAGAACTAGAACACCACCTGTATGGGGCTATGTCTACACCACAGGGTTTTTCCGGGATACCAGAGGTATCCCAGAAAAACTCTATCGCGTCCAGGGAAGGCGTCTTCTCCTGCACTTTTTTTTGTGGCAGAGCAGACGTTCTCTTTCAGAAGCCTGTCTTCCTCCTTCCATGAGGAAGAAGGGATCTTCCGAAAGAGGAGGCTTTTATGAAATTTGGCCCTGTGCAGATGGGCCAAATTTCGGAAAAGCCTCTTCCAAAAAAAACTATGGGAAAAAGGTACTCAAATTGCGGAGCGCAATTTGCGTACCTTTTTCTGATAGATCAGTGTAGTCTAGACATAGCTTGGGAGATGGAAGGCTAGTTTACTTTAGCTACTTACCGGAAAGACCAAAAAAAATCCATTTAAATTCAAAGAGCTTAAATACAAAGTGTAACTTTTAGAAATTCCATGTGTCTTTCACTGAATTATTATAACATTCTAATCTGAGGCAATTAAAACTGAATCTCAGTCCACCGAATGGAGCTATTTAGATACAACATAGTAAAGTTAATCACCATTACACACAACTGAAACTTGATCCCACTTTAACATAATCTCCTCTGATACTAAAGTGTAATCTGTGTAGGTGTCTATTTTTTAAAATTACACACTTAAAACATCAAATTCCAGCTGTTTCTTTTGGATTTGATTTTTTGTACTCCTAGTCTCTGACAAGCAGCAAGAATAGATATAGCAATGGCAGCACTAGGAAAGATCTTATCAGACAATGGACTGCCTGATGTGAGAACAATTTGTCATGGGTTCAGGACTTCTAAGCTCTCCAGACAGCTTCCTGGCAAATAAAGTTTGAAGATTTCCAAATTCTATTGCATAAAAGCATTCATCACTCTGGACCCTTTCTCTAACACAGAGGTGGGGAATCTTTTTCCTCTCAGAGACCACCAACTTCCCCCCCCCCAAAAAAAAATTGGTCACGGGTCACACAAAGTCAGGAATGTGGGGGAGGATTGAAGTGCTGGAGGGGATAAAGATTCCAAATGGCAGCGGGGATTCAGGGGTGGAGGTGGAGTGTGGAAGGGGGCTCTGAGCTGGGGCCAAGGGATTCGGCTTGCAGGAATAGGTCCAGGGCAGAGGTTTGAGGTGTGGGTGCAGAGTGTGGGCAGGAGTTAAAGTGCTGGAACAGTCTCAGGGCTGGAGCAGGGAGTGGGGGTGCAAGCTCTGGGAGGAAGTTAGGGTGTTGGAGTGGACACAAACCTGGGTCAGGAAATTTGGGCTGGGGATGTGGGTTCTGGAAGGGAGTTTGAGTGCTGGACAGGACTCTGACCTGGGGTTGTGGGGTGCAGGTTCTGGGAGGGAGTTAGGGTGTGTGAGGGAGCTCGGGCTGGGGCAGGGTATTGGGGTGCAGGAGAGAGTGTGGGGCACTTACTTCAGCTGGCTCCCAGTTGGTGGTGTAGCAGGGTAAGGCAGGCTCCATGCCTATCTGGTCCCGCTCTACTACCAGAAGTGGCAGGCACGTCCCTGCAGCCCCTGGATGATGCTCAGTTGGCTCCATGGACTGCCCTCACTTGCAGGTGCCATTCCCTGCAGCTCCTATTGGCTGCAGTTCCTGAACCAATGGGAGCTTCAGGGATGACATCTGCAGGCCAGGATAGCATGTGGAGCTTCCCAGATTGTCATGAGCCAGCACTCACAGTTCCAACCAGCAGGGGGAGCCAAGACTCAGAGCTTCCAGTCTGCAGCATGGAAATTCATTTCAGGCCAGATGAAATTAAGCAGGGGGCTGGATCCAGCCTGCAAGCCAGAGGTTCTCTAGCTCTGCTTTAACATGTTTCCCTTCTATGGTAGAGATTATATAAAGCTAGTCTGAGCAAGCAATCTTTGTGTTCTGTGTTTATACAGCACCTCGCAAAATGGGAACGGGATCCAAGACTGAGTCCCCATGTATGTACTCAGTCCTGTTAATTATGGTATTTTACACCTAAAATTAAGCAGATCTATTAACTATCAAGTTTTATGTTCCATATTCCACTGTGTCTATCTCATTATTTATCCATTTGAACATCTTCCATTTTCTATGAAGTAACAGCATTATTGATATACAGACTCTGATCATTCCAAAGCCTAATCTATGTGAATGGATCTACTGCTGAAAAGAAATCTTGAACTCTTGTTTTAGTTAAAACCTGTACTACAGCCAGAACAACCCCTGATACTGTGTGCAATTGCAGGGATAGCATCAAAATAAGTTTGCATTGGTGCTAAAGTCATTGGGAACTCGTGGTTTCTCACAGGCATGCATGTGATATCTGAGTGCAGTTGGCAGTAGAAATAAAGTATACTAAAAAAAGTATCATCACTTATATCATACAGTAATGTGATCTATGTTACATCATCTGAGATGTGACACTTGAAGTTCTTTGTGCACTTCTGTCACAACAAAAAATCCCTATTATTTTAAAACAGGAATGAGTACCAATGTTGATATAATAAAATTAAATTAAGCTAATAAGACTGCAAAAAGTTTTTTAAAAACAGTATTACCACAACAGGTCACTCTAAACTTTGTATAGCTTAAGGACTTGCCTATTTAGATTTAAACATCACAAAATGATTTATTTTCAAGTATGTTTCTTTCCTCCAAGTTTGTATTTACAACAGTGAAAATAAGTCAATTACCCATGGAAAAAAACACCACAAAAATGTAATCTACTACACACATGATCATTAATGCATCCTCTCACAACAGGGGACAGATGTGAAAGAAAACTAAGCCCATTTAGAAACAATTTCTTGCCACTTTACATATCTGTGAAAGCTAAGATGTAAAGACAATTTCCACGGCTACAAAATAATGCTGTGCTTTAACCCTAATGTATGCTCAGTTTAGATTCCTTTAAAGAATTACAGTGGAAATCATAGAGAAGAAAGCTTAAATGCAGGCAGGGTGTGAAGTGACAAAAAGAATAAGAAAAAAGAACAACCAATTTTTAGACAGAGTCTAAAGAGAAAAAGAAAAAGCTTTAGAGAGAAAAATGACTTTCTATTGTCTGCAAATCCTTGAGCACCAGCAGTGCAATGAAGCTTGAATCAAATTTGCCTCTCTCAGCCCCCTGAATTTGCATGTTGTAAATCTGTCTGCAAAAGATATATGGAAATCTATATCCCTGCACACCTGATGAATATTCCACCAGTAGCTGGTCCCATAGCTACACCGGTGTTCTTCATGCACAACCCCCTTTCCCAGATGATTGGTACTGCCTGGACTCTTTATTGCCTCCCATGCTTCATTTACCACCAATTTTATCTCAAATAGTACATCAAAGTCAACAGTGTTCCTCATCTGTTCCCAATGCCAATACATTTCCCAAGAGATATTCACCATGCTCATCCCATGCCCCTAAATGCTGTATTATTAACATCTAACCAACCTTTCTTAGTTTTGTAAAATGCCCTCATCTCTACAGTATCTAAGGGTATGTCTAGACTACATGGCTCCATTAATGGAGCCATGTAGATGAGTTTACTAGACAAAGGAAAATGCAGCGGCGATTTAAATAATCGCTGCTTCATTTACATCAAAATGGCCGCCATGCTGTGCCGATCAGCTGTTTGGCAGCACAGCGGGGCAGTCTGGACGCGCCGCAGTCGACAAGGGAAGCCTTTGTCGACCGCTCTGGTAAACCTCATTTCACGAGGCATACCAGAGCGGTCAACAAAGGCTTCCCTTGTCGACCGTGGCGCGTCCAGACTGCCCCACTGTGCCGCCAAACAGCTGATCGGCACAGCGCGGTGGCCATTTTGATGTAAATGAAGCGGCGATTATTTAAATCGCCGCTTCATTTTCCTATGTCTAGTAAACTCATCTACATGGCTCTGCCGACGGAGCCATGTAGTCTAGACATACCCTAAGTGTTTCTAGCATTAAATTAAATAACAAAAAAATTAAATTGAATACCAGGAAAAAATGTCCTAATGGTTAGTTCTAATAGATGCAGAGTAGTGGTGGAAGTATAATCACTGGGGTTATGTCTACACAGGAGAGCTAAAGTCGAATTAAGCTAAGCAAACTCAGCTACGTCAATTGTGTAGCTTAAGTCAAAATAGTTTAACTTGGCTTTAGACGCTGTCTACACAGCAGGAAGTTGAAGGAAGAACACTCTTCCTTCGACTTCCCTTACTCCTCATGAAATGAGGGTTACCATGAGTCTGCATAAGAAGTCCTCCAACTCAACATTATTTTGAAATAAAGGCTTGTAGTGTAGACTCTCTCTTTGCTATTTTGTAATAACATTAGTTATTCCAAAATAATAATGCTGTGTAGATATACCGTGGGTGATTTGCAAGTGCACAGGACAAAGTCCTGGAAAATATTCCTCCCGAAACAGTCCTGGTATTTGATAGGAGTTGCAGATATTATGGTGGTGAGATTGGTAAAAGAACCTATTATACAGGAGCAGGTCTCTCAGCATATGCACAATGTGTCCAGCCATTTAATGGCACCATCCTCAACCAGGTAGACAGCTAGTAGCCAATCATAAAAATAAGTCAGTTGACCCTCATCAAGAATATGAAACATAGTCTGAAGTTGACTGCAGCTGCACTGTGAGTCATTCGAAAACCCCTATTAAAAGAGATTATCATCACTGTTGCCCTTCCTGTTTGAAACCATTTCAGAGGTGACCACAGGTGCCATGCCAGATCAAAACCTGGTGAACAGGTGTTTGGATCAGTGATGAGAGAGTGGTCAACAACTGTCATTCCTGACGATTTATTGTGCCAAGTAGATTCCACTGTCATGTTCTGTGGTAGCATAAATTACCCTCAAGCAGTGGTTCTCAAAGGTTATGTCTGCACTAGCCCCTTAGTTCGAACTAAGGAGGCTAATGTAGGCATTTGAAGTTGCAAATGAAGCCCGGGATTTAAATATCCCGGGCTTTATTTGCATCTTCCCGTCCGGGCACATTTTTAAATTCCCCTAGTCCAAACTAAGTGCCCGCGGCTACACGCGACAGTCAAAAGTTAACTCGAACTAAGTCCTGAGTTCGAGTTAACTGTTACACCTCATTCCACGAGGTGTAACAGTTAACTCGAACTAAGGACTTAGTTCGAGTTAACTTTTGACTGCCGCGTGTAGCCGCGGGCAGTTAGTTCGGACTAGGGGGCTAGTGTAGACATACCCAAAGTGTGGTCCAACCATCTTGCAGGTGGAATGCGAGCAGCAGGGAATCTGCGCTAGCACTCCAGCCCTGCAGCCCCCTCCCCACATGGTTAAAGCACCAGCACCAGGGAGGGAGGGAGGGTAAGAGTCCTGGGCCTCAAAGGCTGGATCTGGCTCACGGGGGGGGGTAGGAAGGAAACAGCTGGGGAAATGGCAGCACAGGAAATAGTTCACCCGGAGGCTTTCTCCAATGCTCCCATTGGCCAGAATCACAGCCAAAGAGAGAAGCAGGGTACGCAAAGCCAGGGAAGCACCTCCCATCCCACTCATGCCAAGACCCTGCATTCCCATCACCAACACACCCCTCCCACCAAGACCGCAAACACCCCACCTGCTCCCTCCCACCCAAACTCCCACCCTCAGCCTTCTCCTGCACCCAACCTCCTGGCCAAACCCCCACCCCATTCTTGCCCCCTACCTCACACCCAGACATTGCACCCTCTTCCCCTCCTAACACCATCTGCCACCCAGACACTGTACCCACATACCTATCCCAGTTTCTCAGCAGGCGCCTTCTACATACTGAATCCCTCATTTGGCCTCACTCCAGAGCTTAGGGGGGCCCACAAAATCTACTAGCCCTGTGACCCTAAAAGAGTTAATCTCGTCCATGGGAAGCCCTGCACCTCTGTCTCCCCGCCCCTTTCCTCCCCCATGGGACTGGAGCATAAGAGGAGTGAAGTGTCTCAGTTGGGAGCCACATTGGTGAGGGTTGGGAGGGTTGTTTGGGTTTGGGGATTTTTTGCTTCTAATTTTTGTGTGGTCCTCAACTGATTTTTCTGTGGGTCAGTAGCCCTTGACCCCAAAAATTCCCCATCCCTGCCATAAATAAAGACAGTGTTGAAACCTCTTTTTTTGTACATAAATTAATATTTTACTAAGTTTGGTAAACTAACATGATAAAGTTAGAGCGCTTAATTTGTTATTAATTTTAATTAAAAATATTTCCTTTTGTACCAATTATATACACCCCTTTGTGTTATAGCTTAATTTGTTATTAATTTTAATTAAAAATATTTCCTTTTGTACCAATTATATACACCCCTTTGTGTTATAGCTGCATATTTATGTTTTTATGTTCCAGTAATCTACCAGACTTAATTTTAATTAAAAATATTTCCTTTTGTACCAATTATATACACCCCTTTGTGTTATAGCTGCATATTTATGTTTTTATGTTCCAGTAATCTAATATGAATAATTTAGTATTTAAGGTACCTCGTTCCACGAGGAGTAACGGTAGTTCGAATTAGAGATCCTAATTCGAACTACCTACTCCGTGCCGCGTGTAGCCACGGGCACGGAGTTCGACCTAAGGGCATTTAAAAATGGCGCCCGCCCGGCAAGATGCAAATGAAGCCCGGGATATTTAAATCCCGGGCTTCATTTGCAACTTCGAATGCCTACATTAACCACCCTAGTTCGTACTAGGGTGGTAGTGTAGACATACCCTTAGAGATAAATGAACGCATTTTGTCATTATGGGTGGTGGACTGGCAGAAAGGTTTATGTTGAGTAGGGTGAGTCACGGGCCAAAAAGTTTGAGAAACGACTACCCTAAAGGGCATCCAAAAGAAGAGCAAGCTAGTGGGTGGTAGAAGAGGTCTCCATACAAAGGCAGGCCATGGTTCTCAGAGATATTGGCCAGCAACACGACAGAGGCATTCTCATGCCAAATATGGGGCAGTGCTACCAAACACTGGCAGCACTGGCAATAAAATTGCACATAAACTCTTGGTAACAATATGCATAGCTTTGTTACATTCTTTATTGTCCAGCCTCCTGTGAGATCAGTGACACTAGATGGGAGCACAGTACTCTGCTGTTGCATAGCAGTCAAGCATTTACACCCTTGGTTGAACAATCCAATTTTCTAAGCCGTATATTTTGAGTGCTGCCTTTGGCAGCCATCTTCATCAAGTGGTGTTGGTACATTAATGACCTATCAAATGTCACATTGAAGAAACCTGGTTTTGGATCATGCTGCAGACATTGGCCACTGAAGAAAATGTGCTTGTGTTATGCAGATGAAATACAGTAGAAACCATCTTAGAGAGAGAGGCTTGACTGCAGGCACCATTGGGAGTTAGTAGGACCTGGTTAGAGATGGTTGGTTATGTGCTCTAGGTCCCTCTCCTTCTGGTACATTCTGGTCTATCTGTTCTTTCCGTCTGCTGCTTCTTTTGTTTTTTTCATACTTTCTCCACAAAATCTCTATCTTTTAATGATCCAAAAAAGGAGTGGTAGGTAGAGTAGTCCACTACCTCCTTATTTTTTCCGCCAACTGGGCCCAATATCCAATTTGAGCTCATTAACTTCCAGCTCCACACCTCCTGTTTTTAACAAATATAATTTTAATACAATTCTCGAATCCTATCAGTTTGACCTTTCTGTTTAGACTATTTTATCTTAAGAACTTTTTCATAGTGTTTACAGTTGAGTTCACAATTTGGATAAATTTGTCACAACACTGAAGTTCAATTCAACACATTGAAGTCAATGAATTACATCGTGGATAAATCTGACCAGTTCTCAAGAACAAAGAGTTATAATTACCATTAAAAATGCTTATGCTAATGTGTTTATTTTAAAATACTAACAACTTTTTAAAAGGAATATTCACTTAATAAAAACTGCATTGTAATTTATTCTGAAATTACTTTTAAAAATTATATATATATGTATATATATATATACACACACACAAAAAGCAGCTCTGCTATTTCAGAGGTAAATTTAGACATCAGGATTACAGATATATCAGCTTGTTTCAGATTACTGTTGTTCTTTCACTACATTAGCAGGATATAAATGTTGTTTCTTACTAATTTACTCAAAATATATCTGTTTCATTGCTATTAGTGTGTCTTAATATTCTTTTGGCTTGTATAATGGTATGTATATTATTGTAAGCAAGGTAGGATTAACAAAATAAATTACTTAATTTCTCTTTAATTCTCTTTACCAAGTAAACAATAAAGGGTTATACTGGGCTAATGTAATGAGGATGACAAGCTGTGTGGTGGGATAACAGCCATATAACTACAGCTGCTGAAAGTGCATTTTATTCATTGTAATTAGACAAATTTTGCCATATGGCAAAAACATAATTTTAGAAAATGGGAGGCAAAAATAAGGGTTTTTTTTCTTGATTTTACACCAAATTATAATGAGTTTGCAGATTATTAATTGCTCTAATTGCTGACAATCAAAAATGTTCAGATGACTTCATTTCATTTCTAAGTCTAGCTTAGTCTAGCTTTTACAATGTGAAAACTACATGGAAAACCATATTCAAACCTGTAATTGTGCACATACATGCTAGGAGGCAGTAAAATATTAACTGGATGTTGAGTTAAAATTATAAGTGATTACATGTTAACTAGATTGTTTCAATTATGTAATCTGTTTGTTTTGTATAGGAATGGGTCTTGATTCAAAGTACAGACCTGGACTAGGATACAAGTCAACGTTTTCCAAAGTCCATATTCAGATCTCAATTTCTGATTTAATCCATTAGAGAAAGGAATCAACAGCAAAAATCAGAAAAAGATCCGAAGCTCCCTAATGCTTGAGTTTTCATATCCCTGCTTCTGGCCCTTACCTAATTCAATAATTAACAAAAAATATATTTTAAAATCTTTGGGACAAAGCATACCTTCACATATACACACAGGAATTATGCATGTGCGCACAGAAAAGAAATGGCCTTTAATGCTGTTTGCTGTGGCAGCTCCCATTATCCCTAGCAAAAAGAATGAATGTTCCAGTAAAGTTACATTTTCTGTGCATGCAATTATTTAGGTGATTATGGCTAGGGGTTGCTTTTATTTCAACATTTACCATGGGCTTGATTGTGGCTTTTAGCCTCCCTTACATTTGAGGGCAGCGTGGAATTGTATTACCTCAATGGGAAGCATTGGCAAGAATAATTCCTGGAACATCCCATTCACACTGGTGAGGGAGTTACTGGTGATCCCTGAATGGGTTCAACATGCACATATGTGCCATACAATGGCCAACTAGCTCTGTTAGCTGGACCACTGGGACCAAAGCCATGGCTCTGCATCCTCCTATGCTCTACTCATGAAGTGCTCCTAGTAACTCGAAGGCTTCTGATGCAGTATTTGCAAGGGTGGGAAGACTTCATTTCCTCCCCATTCTCATCCATGCACATTTACAGCTGGGAAACAATATATGCCTTAGTGGGCATTTTTCAAACAAATTTATATATTGCCAGACTTTAACTGGAGACCTGCAAGAGAGCCATCATAGTGCCATGAGCTGGCTGCAATCCAACTGAAACTCATAAAAAAAAATCAAACAACTTAAAATAATCCAGAAGGTCTCGCACTTCTACCATTTTAGCTCCTTTTGTGAGAAAACGCAGACTATCTCGCTAAGAGAACTGGACTTTAAGAATAAAAACAGCTCAATCTATCTTCAGATAAGATGAAAGCTGCCCTTAAATTTAAGTTTAAGTTTTGCTGCAACTTAATGTGCAATTTGAGACATTTAAAAAATTGCAGGGCTTTGAAGTGCCCAGGAGGGTGGGGAGCCCTCGAGTTTGTGAAGCAAAGATTGAAAATGTGATTCCAGTGCACCTAACAGCTGAGAAACCAAAAGGCAAATGAAAACAACCCAAACTGTATAATTTTTTGTAATATCATAGTTTGACAATCTTATGATTTTACTGTTGATAAATACAAAATAATACAAATTGGAAAACAGAACCCTAACTATACATATAAAATGATGGGTCTAAATTAGCTGTTTCTACTCAAGAGAGAGATCATAGTGTCATTGTGGATCGTTCTCTGAAAACATCTACTCAAAGTATAACAGCAATCAAAAAAGCTAACAGAATGTTGGGAATCATTAAGAAAAGGATACCTAATAAGACAGAAAATATTATATTGCCTCTCTATAAATCAATGGTATGATCACATATTGAATATTGCATGCGGATGTGGTCAAGCCATCTAAAAAAACAGATGTACTGGAATGGGAAAAGATTCAAAAAAGGGCAACAAAAATGATTATGGGTATGGAACAGCTTCCATGAGTAAGGTTTAATAAAACCGGGACTTTTCTGGTTGGAAAAAAGATGACTAAGGCGGGATATGATAGAAGTATATAAAATCATGACCGGTGTGGAGAAAGAAGATAAGAAAGTATTATTTACTCCTCATAACAAAAATAACTAGGGGTCACCAAATGAAATCAATAGGCAGCAAGCTTAAAACAAAAGGAAGTATTTCTTCACACAATACATAGTCAACCCATGGAACTCTTTGCCAGAGGATGCTGTGAAGGCCAAGCCTATAACAGAGTTCCAAAAAAGAATGAAATATATTCATGGAGGATAGATTCATCAATGGCAACTAGCCAGGACAGGTAGGGATGGTGTTCCTAGCCTCTGTTTGCCAGAAGCTCGGAATGGGAAACGGGATAGATCACTTAATGAATACCTATTCTGTTACTTCCTCAGGAGCTTGTGGCACTGTCCACTGTCAGAAGACAAGATACTGGGCTAGATGGACGTTTGGTCAGACACACTGGGTGTGTCTAGACTACATGGCTCCGTCGACGGAGCCATGTAGATGAGTTTACTAGACATAGCAAAATGAAGCGGTGATTTAAATAATCGCCGCTTCATTTACATCAAAGTGGCTGCCGCGCTGTGCCGATCAGCTGATTGTCGGCACAGCGCGGTAGTCTAGACGGGGATCAGCCGACCCCAGCACCCTTTGTTGTCAGATCCCGTAAGCCTCGTTGCACAAGGCATAAAGGATCTGACAACAAAGGGTGCTGGGGTCGGCTGATCCCCGTCTAGACTACCGCGCTGTGCCGACAATCAGCTGATCGGCACAGCGCGGCAGCCATTTTGATGTAAATGAAGCGGCGATTATTTAAATCGCCGCTTCATTTTGCTATGTCTAGTAAACTCATCTACATGGCTCCGTCGACGGAGCCATGTAGTCTAGACACACCCACTATGACTATTCTTATGTTCTTGGGACAATATTTAGGGTTGGCAATACTGTATCTTATCACCTCTGGATTTTTCAGATACTGTCCTGTGCTGGTTTTCTTCCTACCTCAGATTATTCCTCTTTTGAAGGTGCTGCTCTTCCCTTCTCCACTTCTTGTGGGAGTACCCCAAATATGTGTCACTGGCCCCACTGCTCCTTTAAGCCCTATCTGATCCATGCACACTGATGTCTCACAAATCCACCTCTCCACCCTGACCTGTCTCCTTCCATTTCATCTAATCCTGTCTCTGACATCTTGCTTTAGAACAGTGTTTCTCAAAGTGGTCCGCGAAACCACTTTCAGAAACCTGTTAACTGACCCCGCCAGTGTGTTTACTTATCAGCACCATGGCTATGGAGTCTCGCGCCTCACATTGGCTCTGGTTCGCTATTTGCAGCCAAGGGGAGCAAATACAGAAACAGACCCAGTGGTTTCTCAAAGTGGTTTCACAGAGTATTTTGAGAAACACTGCCTTAAAAGATATGTTACTTTAAACTTAACTTGGCTAATCAAGATCCTCATCTTCACTCCCAAATCCTCTCTATTTCCTCCCTTTTCTATCTCTATTAACAGCAACACCATTCTTCTCTTCACTCATGCCTGCAGCTTAGTTATTTCCAATTCCTCCTTCTCACACAACCAGGCCATACCCAAATTAAGCTGATACTTCACCTTCAACGCTTCTAATATTTGACCCTTTCTTTCCATCCTCACAGCTACAACCCTTTTTTTAGGCATCCACTGTGTTCTGCCTC
This sequence comes from Pelochelys cantorii, assembly GCA_032595735.1. Taxonomy (NCBI): domain Eukaryota; kingdom Metazoa; phylum Chordata; order Testudines; family Trionychidae; genus Pelochelys; species Pelochelys cantorii. Next base: position 24,792,932 of record CM064326.1, read on the forward strand.
GGCACATATGACATGTTTCTCTCGGATCTAACCTCCAGACCCACAGCAGTCTACACAAAAAGCTGCAGTGTAAATTTTCCTCTTTTGCCCATCATCTGATTATGTGACTGCCCTGTATGACTCCCTCTGATGGTTCCCTGTCTGCATACATACACATCAGTGCCACCTATAATTAGTACTCTCTGATTTCACACAGTTACAATTTTCTCACTGTCTTCTAATCTGAAATTTTTCAGGATTGGACTTTAGGTGAAGACTCTGTCTCCCTACTCCTCTCCAAAAATCCTGAAAGTTCGAGTAAAATTCTTGATTTTTAGATTTGATCACGATTTCAAAAATAAGTTTTTTTCCTGTTGTAAAACCTTCTAACTTAATCTTAATTAAAATGAGTGTTTCGTAGTCATGTCACAATACTCAGTGCTTATGATTTATTTCCTCCCTCAGTGCTATGAATCTCAGAACCCTCCTCAATAAATAGAAAGACTGTCAAGAGATAAATAATGTATTGGATGATCACATATCAATTCTCCATTGACTAGAAAACCACATTACACCTGTCATTTAAATTAATAAAGCACTTGTGATGGAGTGGAAAATTACAATATGTAACAGCAGGACAAGACTCTGACCTCCTTTATATCTTGATTTGACAGACACAGTTGTTCTTTAAAGTAAGCTGAACAATGTCAACGTTCTAAATAGCAACCCCCACCCCTTTCTTTTCAGAATAATAATTTAGCACCCAAAGCCTATATATGTGGATTGTGTCAGAGGTAACCAGCAAATTGAGTAACTCTTAGGACAGTGTTTAAAGCAGCAACTTTTAAAACAGGCAGTGTTATAACATCTATATTATTACATAAAAGCATTGTAACAGGAACAAACAATGTGAAGATTTTCGCTTACAATATTGCTAAGAATACTCCAATTTAAAAGGCAGGGAGAATTACACAAACATCTGCAAAAAGACAAGGCACAGTATAAAAGTCCCCAGGAAATGTGTCATTCTCTAGAGGCCAGGTTTATCCATGTTTTAGAAAAACCTACAGAGATTAGTTTTTACTTAATACTCCATAAGATGATTACAGCTATTTGTGGTGCTTTAATTCCTGGTAGAAACAAAATGATGATTTATAGAGATCCACACACACACACAAAAACCCACTCACATAAACCTCTTCAATCTATTCTCATTCACCAGAACAGCCTTTTAAGCTGTAAAATCATGCACTTTTCTTAATGAAATAAAGTCCAGATAAATGTATAGCAGAGGCTTTTAGAAATTTGTAGTAAACTATGTGTACTGCATCATGAAAACTAATAAAGAACACAAAGAAGAAAACTCAAGAAAATGTTCAGGAAGAGTGCTCAGATGGACAGATGATTAGATTTAATATTTTTTAATTAAAAGACTTGAACCCACAAACAAAAAGACTGTCAGACAAAGTATTGTACCTGGACATAGTATATACCAAATATACACTTCTCATTATTAATGCACAATACAATGTCCTTCTATAGATACTATCAATCTACAGTTAAAGATGAAGATCTATAGCTGAAGATTAAGGCTACAGAACATAGGGTATATGTTTCATGGCTGGCAAGGAGGGGAGTCTAGCAAAGTATCTCTTTGGCTCCCAGTGCTCAAAGAGGCAGGACTCTGAGGGCATGTGGCCCCACCAATCTCCAGTATTCTTTAAGCAAGATCAGGGATGGTGCCTTTACAATTTCAGGAGCTTCAATACTGCTGGCCATTCTATTCTCTAAGCATTGTTTTGTGGGCTGAGGTGTTTGTTGGGTACTGGAGGTGTTAAGAGGAGGAGAGAATGAACAAGGGTCTAAATCAATGGGGCAGTAGGTTGAGAAGTGAAATTATCCCCAGGTGCATGAGCCAAAGCATGCATGGCAGGAGCAGGGGAGGAGAACATCAAGAAAGGGCCATCTCTGCCCCCAAATCCAGTGCACCCCACCCCTTCAGTCAGCACATAGGACAAGAGTCCACCTCTACACACACATAAAAGGGCAGGCCCAGAGACTCATCAGGCAGCACAGTAGACTCAGGGACGGCAAAGTGACCTGCACTACCTCAAGGACTCTTCTCACATCGATAGTGACTTGATTTCATCAGTTACTTTCAGCACAAGGACTTTCTCAGGAGAAGGAGAAAGGTTCTTAGCCGGAAGTTGTAAGGAGGCTCGACTAAAGCAGGATATGCATAGGTGCTTAGTTTAGCCAGGATTGTAATGGGTTTGAAAAAAATAAAATAAAAAATTGTGGATGCAATAATTAATCTGGGTCTGTAGATGAATAGTAGTCTAAAATGAATATCAGCTCACAAAGGGGCACAATCAATATACATCCATTCTCACCCTAACCACTCTGATTGTATGCCTTTCCCTCCACTCTCTGTCCATGTTTTATGTTTTCAGAGTATACATTCTTTGAAGTTAAAACCACTTCTTCCTACATGTCTATACAAGGCTTAATCCATTTTGGGTGCCACAGTAATATAGATAAGAAGCATGATTTTCTGAGGCACTATAAATCTTTCCTTTGTTCTTATTAATTAGTGGCTTTATTCCACTTCTCACACATATCTATTCATATATAGTAATACCAAAACAAATTCTAAATCTAGCATTCATGAAGCAAGTTAGGACCAGATAGCTGATGTGAATCAATGTAGTTCCACTGAAGTCAATGGAGCTACTCCAACTTATTTCAGCTCAGGATGCAACCTTTGATAAATTGTACTAATGGGGTTTGTGTATTTTTCTTATCGTAGTTATGTAAATTTGATCCCCATTATTTCCTCACATGCTAGTTCCTATTACACTATTATTGTTTCCTCTGACCCCAGAATGTATATGAGCATTCAGCATGACCACAAAGGGCTTTCATTTCCCTATCTCTCCCACCTCCCAATCGTTATCTATTTGTAACTATTGTTACTATCCTTCTTTCTCTTTCTCATCCCTGTCTCAAGCATTTCTAGTTTTCCCTTGCCAGCGTGCTTTGCCCTGTGATTTGTCCCACCATGATTCAGTCTGAGGGAGATGCTGTCACTGAGGAAAGGGCCCAATCAAAAAGGCACAACTTGCATTTGAATCTGAACATGTAAGATGAGGATCAGTCTAATCATTATTCCTTTTCCCTTGTAGATTCTCTTCTGAAAATTAAAAACCCAGGTTACAGCAGTGAGTTACAATGAAATAGGGCTCCAAGATTTCACAAATGTTATAACTGTGAACATAAGAATGGCCGTACTGGGTCAGACCAAAGGTCCATCGAGCCCAGTAGCCTGTCTGCCGACAGTGGCCAGCACCAGGTGCCCCAGAGCAGGTGGATCGAAGACAATGATGAAGCGATTTGTCTCGTGCCATCCATCTCCAGTCTCTGACAAACAGAGGCCAGGGACACCATTTCTATCCCCTGGCTAATAGCCTTTTATGGACCTAATCTCCCTGAAATTATCTAGCTTCTCTTTAAACTCTGTTATAGTCCATTTTGTGAAGATTGCATCCAGAAGTGTTCAGGTTAACAGTTCAGTAAGAAAACACAATTATGCTTTATTCATTACAGCCTACATTTTCAAAAGTAAGTGCCTCAGTTTGTAAATGCGCAACTTGAGGTATTTTAAAGGAATCTGAAATTTGGAAAGTGCTAAGCACCCAATCTGAAAATCAGTCCCCTTTTAAGATGTCTCAAGCTGGGGATCCAAAAACTGAGCCTTTTAAAATCATTCACCACTTTTGAAAAATGTAAGCCAAAAGCAAAATTATTTCATATTTATGAGGAAGCTGTGAAGACAGTAACACAGAGGCGAGAAGTAAAGAATGGGAGCGCTGCATTAGATGTTTCTTTGGATGCTATGTAATGCACGGACTAAAGGAGACTAAAACAGATGTCATCAAAGTGATTTTATCTGAAATACTGATTATGTAAAAATCTCATTATTGTTTATGTAATAGTCTGATCTCACAGCCTTAAAATATTGATGGGAGGTCACATTTTTATCAGCCAAGAAACTAGACCAACTAAAGAGAAAAATATATTTTATTACATATATTGCATGTATTACCATTCCAAAGTCTCTTTAGGAAAAAGAGTATTTGGGTGTTATGGAAAGTAGTCTAAAGTAATAAAAATTAAACACAAGCTTTTACTTACTAATCTATTGCCAAATTTACTTTATATTTTACTTCCGCTTATACATAAAGCAATGCAACAATCATTTGTTCAAAAGGGTATGTTTTTAGTCAGGTATCTATAACACCTTAACAAAATTGAAATATAGCCACTCCACAAACATATACACACAGATAAAAGGCTTTAAAGGATTATTTAGAAATACTGCAGAAACAGGAGTTCCTAAACCAACAATTTCAAGTATTCATTAATGGATAATCACTGTGCCTTCAGCAATTTCTATATTAATTCTATGCACATTTCTATATTCTTAGTTATTTCCATACAAAAGCAAGACAAAATTTTCCCACCAATTTTTGTTCTTTAGTTCATACATACTGACAGTTTTACAATGTATTTGATATACATTCTGTGGAGTTTATTTTTATTTTAATGACAGACAGATTAAAAAGGACAAAATCCAATTAAAAAGGACAAGATCCATTAAAAAGGACAAAAATTATAAAAAAGACCAATCATTCTACAGACTTAAGAGAGGCACTATAATATAGAAAAGTAGAATAGCTTTCACATTAATTATTTACATTTGTGGAATAGTTTATAGATTGGCGAAACAGATTATGCTGTACTTCTCATAAATGCAACAAAATTACTGACATACGGTGTGAACCTCACCCCTGCAGAGCAGAGTACCGATGACGTCTCATGATTAACTATAAATCATCCCTCAACACATTGCTATGGCTTTGAGATGGCTCTGAATCAAACCTTCAATCTATGATGAAAATGTGGATCTAGTTATATACTGAGCCAAATCTGCACTCTAAATCTAATATCCCCAAGCTTTGGGGAAGTCTGACTCCATAGGCACAAAATGAGCTCAGTCTAACTAGAGACATAAAGGGTAACAAGAAGACATTCTACAAATATATTAGAAGCAAGAGGAAGACCAAGGACAGGATAGGCCCATTGCTCAGTGAAGAGGGAGAAAAAATAACAGGAAACCTGGAAGTGGTAGCGGTGCTTAATATCTTCTTTGTTTTGGTTTTCGTCAAGATTGATGGCGACAGGATGCCTAACATAGTAAGTGGTAGTGGAAATGGGGTAGGTTTAGAAGTTAAAAGAAAAAGAAAAATTTAAAAATTACTTAGAAAAGTTAGATGTCTGCAAGTCTCCAGGGCCTGATGAAATGCATCCTAGAATACTCAAGGAGCTGATAGAGGAGGTATTTGAGCCTTTAGCTATCATCTTTGAAAAATCATGGAAGTCGGAAGAGATACAAGACTGGAAAAGGGCAAATATAGTGCCCATCTATAAAAAGAGAAATAAGAACCCAGGAAACTACAAACCAGTCAGTTTAACTTCTGTGTCAGGGAAGATAATGGAGCAAGTAATTAAGGAATTCATCTGCAAACATCTGGAAGATAATATGGTGATAGGTAACAGCCAGCATGGATTTGTAAAAAACAAATTATGTCAAACCAATCTGATAGCTTTCTTTGCTAAGATAACAATTCTTGTGGATAAGGAAGAAGCGGTGGACGTGGTATGCTTAGACTTTAGTAAAGCATCTGATACGATCTTGCATGACGTTCTTATTAATAAACTAGGGAAATGCAGCCTGTATGGGGCTACTATAAGGTGGGTGAATAACTGGCTGGATAACTGTTCTCAGAGAGTAGTTATTAATGGTTCAGAGTAAGGACGTTAAAATGCGGTCAACTGACTAGTCGACTAGTCGATAGGCACTTCCGCATTCCTCCTTTGAAATGTACAAGAGCCCCTAATGGGGCAGAACTCCACGTACAGCCCGGAAATGCCACAGGGAGCCCGGGGTCGACTCCCAGCTGACCCTGGGCTCCATGGCAGCTGCCCCTTTGAAACACCAGAGGCGGCGTTTTAAAGGGGCAGCCACTGCATAGCTGATCCGCAGAACCTGGGATCAGCTGGGGAGTTTTGTACATTTCAAAGCTGACATGCCACTTGCAGCCCTGAGTCAGCGGGACTTCCCACTGGCCCCGGGCTGCACTCTGAGTTCCACATTCCTCCTTTGAAATGTACAAGAGCCCTAGTGGGGGCTCTTGTGCATTTCAAAGTGGCAGCGCAGCATGGAGCAGCCAGGGAGAAATGTGGAAGTGTCTATCAACTAGTTGAGTAGTAAATTAACTGTTACTTAATATCCTTAATCTATACTGTAGTTCTTTGTAAAGGCCTGAAGGTATTATATTCTCAATCACTTCACAATAACATCACCATATCATGTACTTAAATCAGTAACTATTTTTACTTACAAGTATGTCAGGGATGTGAAGTTCATTGATCAGTGAAATACTGATGCCTATTATAACTGTGCAATACCAGACTTATCTGATTCACATTAATAAAAAAGAGGCTTTTAAACAGGATCATTCTCCAGATTATGCCCAAAAGGACCTGGTGTTAAGAAAGACAAAGCACACTGTCTCCTGAATTTCTTTGATTACCCACTTTTTTCTGTTAAAAATAAATATGAAAATCACAAAGAGATTTTGGGTTTCAAGCACTGGGAATTTTGTCATGCACTTCATTGGGCCAGGATCTCACTTTTTAAATTTGTATGGAAAAATATAATTTATTTTACCCTTGCCAAGTCTCCAATCAAACTGAGAAAAGAAACATACTCCGTTTAGCAATCACTAACATATATTTCAACATTCAAGACTTTTCTGCATATTTTCCCTTTTCAGTAACTGACCAAGTATTTGCATAAAATATGTAGGCAATTTTTGCCATGCAGACTCTAAAAGAATAATTTCAGCTTGGCATCTCTTTGTCAGCTTATTTTGTACAAGTCAATGAGCTGCTGGTCGACCAAGACGCAGCTAATGGACACAACCATAAGCCTTCAGAATAAATCTAACTGTAACAAATAAAGCATTATGCACAGGTACCTACCTATTAGTGCCTGAAATAAGCTGCTCCTAAAGATTCCCATCACTTTTTTAATGGCTTTTTTCAGTTGTTGCTCTTCTGGCTTCTTTAGCTTTTTACAGTATTCTTCTAGAAGTGCTAAAGCTCGATCAGTATCTTAAAAAAAAAAAAAAAAAAAATTAAACAAGTCTGTTTATTGACTTAAAAAATATAGAAATTCAAGGGTTTTAACCGACATTTTCCTTGGTCATTTATTCACAAAATTAGAACAAAACTGCATTAATTAAAAATGCTATCTAAAGCTATAGAAAATAGGCTGCAGATCAGGGCTGGGGTACCTTTTTTGGTTCGGGCACCACTGAAAAATCAGATGGGGGCCGCATACAAATGAGAAACAAAACCAAAAAACCCCTCTCTGATGTGGCTCCTGACTGAGAAGAAAGACATTCCCAACATTCCCCTTGCACACCAGAGCCTAGAAGATTTTGTGTGCTCCAGTTCCCGGGTGGGGCAGCAGGAGGGCTGGAGCACCAGTGCAGGCGCCCCAATACTGGAGGGGCGGGGGAGAGCTGACCATCAAGAGCCAGATCCAGGCTGTAGATTGCCTTTCACATGATGCACAGTGCTATGTTATATGGCATTAGTGAAGATAAAATGGACAAAATTAACATGATATCATGCGTACCTGAGATCTGATGTGCAAACAAATGACCTTTCCAATGACAATGTTTAACCTCTAACAATTTAGGAATATCTCAAGGCTGAAAACATTTGTGTTCAGAAGCTTAAATTATCAATCTGATTCTGCTCTCGCTGCCTTCAGTCAGCATTTGATCACATTTTTTGCAGAAAATACATAATTATAAACAATAATCCCCATTGGCAGCTAAAAAAAACCTGGCCCTGATATATTTGGAGAAGAGGTGAAAGTGTTTGTGTTTTAATTGTTGAATTATCTTCCTTCTGAGTATGGATCTAAAGGAAGGCAGGGCTCAAAGAATTTGAAATTTACTCCATTTCTCCTATAGGTTGCTATCCATCTTTCCAGGAAAAAAAAGTGTGCTTCATGGCAGAATGAAACGAAATGTTAAGTTCTGTAGCTTCCCTGTTGAGCTGAATTTTGAAATTGGTTTGAAATAATCCAGGCACTTATTAATGGACCTCAAAGTCACCGTATTATTTCAAACCAATTTCAAAAGCCAACTCAACAAAGAAGCTACAGAACTTAATTTCATTTACAAATTTGATTCCTACAACAGAAGTCTAAACAAAGACATTGGTTGGATGGCCTGCTACATTCCACATCCTAATGACATAAAAAACAAACAAAGGGTACTTAAGGTGGGTACTAAGTATTCTTATCAGCTTCATTTAGCATGGACACTCTGACAATTTCTTTCCCCTTTTTCTTCTTTTTCCTTCTCTTCCTCTCCTTCCCCCGCAATCCCCTCTCTGTACTATTTATTTGAAAACTGGACCCCTTAAACTCCATTCATCTGAAGAAATGGGGTTTGCCTACAGAAGCTCATGATAGCATCTACATTTTTGTTAGTCTCTAAGGTGCTGCAAGACTATTGGTTGTTTTATATAATGCAAGATTGGCAATAAAACTGTGACAGATGGCAATACAGAAACAAAATTCTCAGTGGTCCTCTCCTCTGCATTTAGCCCATTGCAGAAGCTCAGAAGCAGAAGCTAAGGCACACCTATAAAAGTGATGGAGAAGCATGCTCTGAAGGGAAATTAATCAACAGGGCAACTAGTTTCAAGGATCTAGCCTGGCTCAACACAGGAAATGGCAGATTTAGCCTGCACTAAGACCTAATTCTCAAGAAGTCAATGGACATTTTGCATTAATTCTGCCACAGACTTCCTGCGTTTCCTTAGGTAAGTAATTTAGTTTTCTGTGCTTCAGTTCCTCATGAGTAAATTCATTAAACATTTTTGAGACCCTTGAATAATGTGGTTATCAGGATGGATAAAAACAGATGATTTATTTTTAAAAGATCAGATTTTTTCATTTAAAACAGATTTTTTATTTAAACTGGATTTTTTTTATTTTTTAAATCAATGAAATAGAAATTTCTAATTTAAAAATAACAGTTACAATTAAATCTCATCACAAACATGCTACATGTACACTTACAATCTCATAAAAATGAATTAATGGCACTAGTTTGTCCAGCCTAACTACTAGTTCTTGCTTCTTGAAAGTTCTGAGCTTTCAATTTCTGATTCTCAGCAGACTAAAAAGTAAAATTCAAAGAAAGACACAAGCTGGATAGGATTATTTTTGTTTTGTCTTTCCTTATGTGGTGGTGGATCTTGCCCAAGCATGGCAGAGGAGTTAGTTAAGATATTGTCTTAGGGTACGTTTAGACTGCACGCTTATTTCAAAATAAGCTATTCCAGAACAGTTATTCTGAAATAGCTTATTTTGAAATAGCACATCTACACTGCAGGGAAGCCTCAAAATTAGTCTGAGGCAGACTTCCCTAATGTAGACATGCTATCTTGATTTAGAGCCCCAGGAGGCACTGGGGAGGAATAACTTAGAATGGCCTTGGGTGAGGGGCTATTTTGAAATACCAGCAGTGGAGCGTCTACACACGCCTTATTTCGAAATAGCTATTTTGTATAGGCATTATTCCTCGTAAAATGAGGTTTACAGGTTTCAGAATAAGCTGTCCATTATTTCAAAATTATTTTGAAATAACGGAATGGCTGTGTAGACGCTCGCATTATTATTTTGAAATAATGCTAGTTATATGCTAATTATCTCAAAATAATGATGCAGTATAGACGCACCCTTAAAGACAGAGAGACAGTATATAGAAACGGATGGAGACAGTTAGAAAGGAGGAGTGGAGTGGACTGAAAAGTAAAAGAGAAGACATTCAGCACACACATAGCTTCATATATTCCCCCACACTTTTGCCACAGAAAAAGTGTCTTGGCTTCTGGGCATAAGAGAGATCCTATCTGGGAGTATTTTGAATAAATTTGTTCCCTGGGTAAAAAAGGAACACATGTAAAATATAAGAAATGCAAGAGAATGCAGGGCCTAGTTACAAAAATGAAACACCATAAAGAAAAGTAAATTCCCAAACTGTTTGTTATGTTGAATGTTGCTAGAAAAAAAAAAGTTTAGCTTAGTAATCTTGGCTTGTTTAATTAGTTAGCTAGGTTTAGAATCTATCACTCAAGTATACAAAACAGAAAGCTGATATAAGGGAAATCTAGAATTGCCAGTTGCCACTGAATGTCATTTTCTTATTTTATATTATATAATACATGCCCCTTATTTTGGAACAGCATGGTCACAGACCATAATAGTAATGTCATATGTCTATTCCCTATTTAACTGCAGCATAACACAGCTTTCCCGATGGAACCCCATTCTATACTTGTTTTCTCAAAAAACGGAAGTGCCAGTGAGTACAGTGGGGCTTATTCCAAAAGTAAATGCATTCTAACCGTAGTCAGTCTTAGCTTTTTTTAGTAACTTGAAATCGAATCTGCATCCAAAAAAAATGTAAATGATTAAAGAATGAGAACTGAGAAGAATGAGAACTGAATAAAGAATGAGAACTGAGAAGAACTATTCAAAATCATTTTTTAATTTTGTTTCAGGATTACATTGAAGTGTAAAGACTTAGACTGTCAATCTGCAACAACTTCAGAATTATCTGTTAGTACTTTTAGCAGAAGTGGTGCAACTAAACATATTTCAGACAACAAAGTGTCAGTAGCAAGCAAAAGATTTCAATCATCCAGTACAATCACCGCCATGGATGGGTTTGTAGTAAGGACCAGCATATACCAACAAGACACTATAGATGAAAAGATTGCTTGGTTCATTTATGACACAAATTCTCCTTTGCATATTGTTAACAATAAACACCTTCATAGATATGATTGAATCCTTATGATCAGGCTAAACTCCACCTGGTAGAGCAGACATTGGTGGAAGGTTGCTTGATACAGTGTATGAAGGAACTTGAACAGTGTGTAAGAAATACTGAGAGGAAATTTGCCAGTTTGATGGATGGAACAATGTACACAATGATCCAGTAATATGTGTCTATGTGACCACAGAAGATGGGGTTGCGTATCTTTCAGAAACAACAGATGCACTGGGAAATTCCCACACAACAGAATATTTAAAAGAAATGGCAGTGAAAGTATTAAACTGTGAATAAAAATTCAACTGTCTTGCACAGTTTTGTCAAAGACAATTTTGCAAATGTGTCAAAGATATTTAAAGGAAGAAACAGAAGTATGCTCCTTAATAACATATGGCTACAGTGCCCATTTAATGCATCTTTTAGTCAAGAGTTAAGTACATCTTCTCCAGGAATAAAAGAAAATGTTGAAGTCACAAAATTCTTCCGTAACAGCAATTTTGCTTCAGCTTCACTGAAGACAGCAGGAGGATCCAAACTAATTCTCCCTCAAATGTTAGATGGAATTCTGTGGTTGTTCTGAACAATTTATTAAGAACTAACCTATTCTCAAAAAATGTTATGAAGAAAACCATGATCAAACAGATGGAAGTATCTCATCCAAAGTGTCTAACATTGGATTAAAGAGGAATAAGAACATAAGAATGGCCGTACTGGGTCAGACCAAAGGTCCATCTAGCCCAGTAGCCTGTCTGCCGACAGTGACCAGCACCAGGTGCCCAAGAGAGGGTGGACCGAAGACAATGATCAAGTGATTTGTCTCCTGCCATCCCTCTCCAGCCTCTGACAAACAGAGGCCAGGGACATCATTTCTATCCCCTGGCTAATAGCCTTTTATGGACCTAACCTCCATGAAATTATCTAGCTTCTCTTTAAACTCTGTTATAGTCCTAGCCTTCACAGCCTCCTCTGGCAAGGAGTTCCACAGGTTGACTACACAATGTGTGAAGAAGAACTTTCTTTTATTAGTTTTAAACCTGCTACCCATTAACTTCATTTGGTGTCCTCTAGTTCTTCTATTATGGGAACTAATAAGTAACTTTTCTTTATTCGCCCTCTCCACACCACTCATGATTTTATATACCTCTATCATATCCCCCCTCAGTCGCCTCTTTTCTAAACTGAAAAGTCCCAGTCGTTTTAACCTCTCTTCATATGGGACCCGTTCCAAACCCCTAATCATTTTAGTTGCCCTTTTCTGAACCCTTTCCAAGGCCAAAATATCTTTTCTGAGGTGAGGAGACCACATCTGTACACAGCATTCAAGATGTGGGCGTACCATAGTTTTATATAGGGGCAGTAAGATATTCTGTGTCTTATTTTCTATCCCTTTCTTAATAATTCCTAGCATCCTATTTGCCTTTTTGACCGCTGCTGCACACTGTGTGGAAGTTTTCAAGGAACTATCCACGATAACTCCAAGATCTCTTTCCTGATTTGTTGTAGCCAAATTAGCCCCCATCATACTGTACGTATGGTTGGGGTTATTTTTCCCGATGTGCATTACTTTACACTTATCCACATTCAATTTCATTTGCCATTTTGTTGCCCAATCACTCAGTTTGTTGAGATCTTTTTGGAGTCCCTCACAGTCTGCTTCTGTCTTGACTATCCTAAACAGTTTGGTATCATCCGCAAACTTTACCACCTCACTGCTTACCCCTGCTTACCCCTTTCTCCAGATCATTTAAATAGAAGTAGACTGGTTTTTCAGAAGTCCTGAGAATGTCAACTCCCAGGCTATGCCCCCATTTTGTGCAAAAAATATGCAAATGAGGTGAAGCGTGGAATATCACCATGCCTCATTTGCATAATTAATTAGGCTCTGTTTTTGTGCAAGAGGCTTTTGTGCAAAAACCACCTCTTGCGCAAGAACTGTTCTTCCTGAAAAAATGCGGAAGAATGGCTCTTGCACAAGAGGGGGTTTTGCGCAAAAACGAAGCAGTATAGACAGCTCCTTTTTGCACAAAAGCATCTTATTCAGATCATTTATGAATAAGTTGAACAGGACTGACCCTTGGGGGACACCACTAGTTACCCCTCTCCATTCTGAAAATTTACCATTTATTCCTACCCTTTGTTTCCTGTCTTTTAACCAGTTCTCAATCCATGAAAGGATCTTCTCTTTTATCCCATGACAATCTAATGTACATTTTTAAATGATTCCTGCTTTTTTGACTGCTGCTGCACACTGAGTGGATGTTTTCAGAGAACTATCCACAGTGACTCCAAGATCTCTCTCTTGAGTAGTTGTAGCCAAATTAGTTCCCATCATATTTATATATAGCTGGGATTATTTTTTCCAACGTGCATTACTTTACATTTATCAACATTAAATTTCATTTGCCATTTTGTTGCCCAATCACTTAGTTTGGTGAGATCTTCTTGAAGCTCTTCACACTCTGCTTTGGTCTTAACTATCTTGAGCAGTTTGGTATCTGTAAATTTTGCCACCTCACTGTTTACCCCTTTCTCTAGATCATTTCTAAATAACTTGAATAGGATTAGTCCCAGGACAGATCCTTGGGGGACCCCACTAGTTACCTCTCTCCACTCGGAAAACTTACCATTTATTCCTACCCTTTGTTTCCTGTCTTTTAACCAGTTCTCAATCCATGAAAGGACCTTCCCTCTTATCCCATGTCAGCTTACTTTACTTAAGAGCCTTTGGTGAGGGACCTTGTCAAAGGCTATCTGAAAATCTAAGTATACTATATCCAGTGGATCCCCCATGTCCATGTTTGTTGACCCCCTTAAAGAACACTAGCAGATTAGTAAAGCATGATTTCCCTTTGCAGAAACCATGTTCACTTTCCCCCAACAAATTATGCTCATCTATGTGTCTGACAATTTAATTATTTACCATAGTTTCAACTAATTTGCCTAGTACTGACGTTAGACTTACTGGTCTGTATTGCCAGGATCACCTCTAGAGCCATTTTTAAATATTGGCGTCATGTTAGCTATCTTCCAGTCATTAGGTACAGAAGCTGATTTAAAGGATAGGTTACAAACCACAGTTAATAGTTCTGCAATTTCACATTTGAGTTCTCTCAGAACTCTTGGTGTGAATGCCAGCTAGTACCAGTGACTTGTTATTGTTAAGATTATCAATTTGTTCCAAAACCTTCTCTAATGATACCTCAATCTGGAAAATTCCTCAGATCTGTCACCAAAAAAGAATGGCTTATGTTTGGGAATCTCCCCAATATCCTCAGCCTTGAAGACTGAAGCAAAAAATTCATTTAGCTTCTCTGCAATGACTTTATCATCTTTTTTTTATTATCTTTGAGTGCTCCTTTAGCATGTTGATCGTCCAAGGGCCCCACTGGTTGTTTAGCAGGCTTCCTGCTTCTGATGTACTTAAAACATTTTGCTATTACTTTTTGAGTTTTTGGCTAGCTGTTCTTCAAACTCCTTTTTGCCTTTCCTTATTATACGTTTAAACCTAATTTGACAGAGTTTATGTTCCTTTCTATTTTCCTCACTGGGATTTGACTTCCACTTTTTAAGCAATGCCTTTTTATCTGTCACTGCTTCTTTTACTTCGTTGTTAAGCCACGGTGGCACTTTTTTGGTTCTCTTACTATGTTTTTTTAATTTGGGGTATACATTTAAGTTGGGCCTCTATTATGGTGTCTTTGAAAAGTTTCCATGCAGCTTGCAGAGATTTTACTTTTGTCACTGTACCTTTTAATTTCTGTTTAACTAACTTCCTCATTTTTGTGTAGTTCCCTTTCTGAAATTAAATGCTATAGTGTTGGGCTGCTGAGGTGTTTTTCCAACCACAAAGATGTTACATTTTATTACAGTATGGTCACTATTTCCAAGCGGTTACCTCTTGAACCAGATCCTGCACTCCACTGAGGACTAAATGAAGAATAGCCTCTCCCTTTGTGAGTTGCAGAACCAGCTGCTCCAAAAAGCAGTCATTTAAGGTATCAAGGCATTTTATCTCTGAATCCCATCCTGAGATGACATGTACCCAGTCAATATGGGGATAGTTGAAATCCCCCAGTATTATTGAGTTTTTTATTTTGATAGCCTTTCTAATCTCCCTTAGCATTTCATAGTCACTATCACTATCCTGATCAGGTGGTTGATAATATATCCTTACTGCTATATTCTTATTATTGGAGTGTGGAATTACTATCCATAGAGATTCTATGGAACATTTTGGCTCATTTAAGATTTTTACTTCATTTGATTCTACATTTTCTTTCACGTATAGTGCCACTCCCCCACCAGCACAACCCGTTCTCTCCTTCCAATATATTTTGTACCCTGGCATGACTGTGTCCCATTGCTTATCCTCATTCCACCAAGTTTCTGTGATGCCTATTATATCAATATCCTCCTTTGAAACTACCGGTAGACACTCTAGTTATTATTTAGACTTTTAGCATTTGTGTATAAGCACTTTAATAATTTGTTACTATGTATCTGTCTGCCATTTCCTGATGTGTTAGACTCTTTTTCATTTGATTGTGTCCCATCTGATCTGACCCATACTTCCCTCCTCTTCTCCTGACTAGAACATAGAGCATCTCTATTAATAGACCCTCCCCTAACAGATGTCTCTGTCTGATCCATGTGCTCCTCCACACCCGTCGGCTTTCCCCCAGCCCTTCGTTGAAAAACTGCTCTACAGCTGCTCATCTTTGCAAACAGGGGCAGCTAACAGGGAGTTTCATGAGGGAGTTCTCCAGGTGAAGGAGGAGCAATTACGGGACCCTTGAGGTAAGTGACTGACTGTATTGTGTGTGTTTGTGTATGGGGGTTACTTGCTGCTTACCTGAAAGAAACTGTGTGATGAGCTTGTGTTTGTCTGTTTGTTTATAGATTCATGTGCTGAGCTGTTTGTTTGAAGGACCATGTGCTGTGGCCGGCAGTTGGAAGCTGTGAGCTTTACGAGGATTTGAAATCTAAAACCCTCTATTCCAGTGTTTCTTAAACTGTGTTCCGTGGCACACTGGTGTGCCGCGAGGCAGTCGGAGGTATGCCGCAGAGAACAACAGAGTTCAAAATGGCCGCCCTTAAAGAAGCAGGCGATTTTTTTTTGATCAATAACTTCCTCCTGACCTTTTTTTTTTTGCTCAGTAACTTTTCCCCAGGCCTCCATCCCCTCCCCGCCCCCCAAAATAAAAATCCTTGGTGTTCCTCATAAAAAAAAATTATTGTTTGGTGTTCATCAGTCTTAAAAAGTTTTAAGAAACACTGCTCTATTCATTGGTCAAGCCTTAGCCAGGAGACGGGGCTATCAGGAAGGCCAGGGTTTATAAAGCCCATTAGTATGTGACCAGGGAGCTCTGTGAACGGGGCAGCTAACAAGGGCAGCTAAGAGGGAGTTTTGTGAGAGAGTTTAGAAGGGCAGTTGGAAGGGGGAGAGGTACACCTGCCATTCTTTAAAACTTTTAAACTCAACTAAAACCAAGACTATCTGATTTAAATAAAAACCCTATCAATAATCTAATTAGCTGTAGGAGAGAATGCAGGCAGAAGCCCAGCAGCAGAGTGGAGGCTATCCTGTTTATTGCACCCAGTGTAGCATGTATGATTACCTGCCCTACGGGTGGGCGGTGTATGTGTGCATTCAGTGCAAAGAGCTCCTGGTCCTCAGAGACCGCGTATGGGCTTTGGAGGCCAGGGTAGCTGAATTGGAGGAGCTAAGGGAGGCCAAGATGAGGCTTTCCGAAACACTGTAGAACTGTCCCACCACCAGTCAGACAGCCCCTGTGCTGTTGCTGTTAAAGAGGATTAAAGGCTCAGGGAAGGAGAACAGTCTACTGGAGCAGAGGGAAATGATTCCTTAATTGGGACCCGCCTTCCAGAGGATGTTATGGTATGCTCTCACACTGACGATACATCTCCGGGGGAGGGAACTCCAGTCATTAGGAAAAGGCAGGTGTTAGTAATGGGGGATTCGATCATTAGAAACATAGATAGTTGGGTTTGTGATGACCGCGAGAACTGTATGGTGCCCTGTCTGCCTGGTGCCAAGGTTGCGGATATCTCGAGACATCTAGACAGACTTACATGTAGTGCTGGGGAGCAGCTGGTGGTCATGGTACATGTAGGTACCAATGACATAGGGAAGGGTAGGAGAGAGGTTCTGGAGGCCAAATTTAGGCTGCTAGGAAAGAGAATGAAATCCAAGACCTCTGTGGTAGTGTTCTCTGACATGCTTCCAATTCCACACACAGGGCCAGGTAGGCAGGCTGTGCCTCTGCCTTTTAAATGTAATAAGAGGCGCAGCAGTTGGGAACCCAGCGTGAGTGGGGACTGCTTTAGTCCCCGATCGGGCGGGGTTCCCCACTGTGCCTCTGCCTCCCCGTCCCTCCCTCCCCTGCACCACGGAGATGGTGCTGGGGGGAACTGGCTTTTAAGTCCTGCCCCCCCTTGCTCCCTCTGATATAGGAAAGGCGAGTTGTCGACTCGACTACCCAATAAGGCTAGGGTTTACGTCCCTAATTTATAGTAGTGGCTTCTGACACTGAAAAAACTACTACAGTATTGGAAAGAGATTAGTCCTGCTAGTAGTCAAAGATTTAAACTGAAGATTTCTGGTGAGAGTCTGAAAAGATTAATATAAAAATTTGCTGCCACATGTTTAACTCCCACAGAACTGAAATTGCTCTTATTGTAGTCACAATATCTGATCCTAATCATCAGTTTTGAACTGTTTCTAGTCAATTTCATAGTAGAAATTGACAATTAGTTTAATACAACTTGGTGTGAAAAATGGGGCTTCATGACTGCATACCATTTGACAAAAAATAATTCTAGAATGTTTCTGCAATTAAAAGGTCAGCAAAACTTTAGACCATACATATATGGTCTCAGTGTTTTGTTAAAGGTGAAAAGGAACTACCAGAATCCATTGCTTCAGTATGTTCTTGATTCCCCAAGGTTAAGAGGAGCATTTAAACCACTAAACATACCAGTTTTCAAGCCTGGGTGCCTACAGTTAGGATTCTAAATACATATTTTAGATATCTAAATAGAACTAGCCAAATTTTTAAAGATGCAGATCCCTGCAATCCCCAGCATATTCAATGGGGCTATGTCTACACTGCCCCCGTTTTGCGCAAAAAAATATGCAAATGAGGCAAAGCATGGAATATCGCTGCACCTCATTAGCATAATTAATGAGGCTCCATTTTTGCGCAAGATGCTTTTGTGCAAAAAGGAGCTGTCTATACTGCTTCGTTTTTGCGCAAAACCCCCTCTTGTGCAAGAGCCATTCTTCCGCATTTTTTCAGGAAGAACAGTTCTTGCGCAAGAGGTGGTTTTTGCACAAAAGCCTCTTGCACAAAAACAGAGCCTAATTAATTATGCAAATGAGGCATGGTGATATTCCACGCTTCACCTCATTTGCATATTTTTTGCACAAAACGGGGGCATAGCCTGGGAGTTGACATTCTCAGGACTTCTGAAAAACCAGTCTACTTCTATTTAGATATAAAAATATATGTATTTAGAATTCTCAGAAGGGTAACTGTTTTAGTCTGTATCTGCAAAAACAATGAGGAGTCTGTGGGACCTTAGAGCCTAACAGATTTATTAGGACATAAGCTTTCGTGGGTAAAACCCACTTTATCAGAAAGCTTATGACCTAATAAATCTACTAGTCTTTAAGCCCTGGTCTACACTAGGAAGTTATTTTGAAATAACCCCCTTATGTCAAAATAATAAGCGGAATGTCCACACTACCAAGCCTATTATTTCAAAATCCCGGGCTGGTTATTTCAAAATCTGTACTCCTGCTTTCCTCAGGGAATAACACTTATTTGGAAACTGTTATTTCAAAATAGCATTAGTGTGGATGCTCCACTGCTGCTAATTTGAAATAATTGGGATCTCCACTGTTCTCCTTCTCCTGTGGAGCTTAAAACTCCAGGCTGTAGCAGAAGGGCTTGTGCCATGTGGAGAGCTTTGGAAGCCCCGTGCCACACAGCAGGATCCAACGGAACCATGACAGATCCCAATACTCTCTCAGGCTGTGTCTACACTACAAGGATTTTGTGCAAAAATGGCCGTTTTTGCACAAAAACCGGCAGAGCATAGACACCTCAAGCGCGTTTTTGCGCAAGAAAATTGACAGAAGAGAGGGCTTTTGCTGGTAGAGTTATTCCTCTCCCCATGAGGAATAACTCCTTTTTGCACTACAGCTCTTGCGCAAAAAGGCAAGTGTGGACGCTCCGGAGGGGGTTTTGCGCAAGAAACCCCTCTCTGAAAAAGCACAGGTGCTCTGATAGCCATTCTATAAATGGCCATCAGAGCTTTCTTGTGCAAGAGTGTCCTTGCAGTGTGGACGCTCTCTGGTGCAAAACCACATTGCTTTTGTGATGTGCTTTGAGGTCTGGACGCACTTTGCGCAAGAAGTTTTTGCGCAAGAACTCTTCCGCAAAAGGCTTCTTGCACAGAAACCCTGCAGTGAAGACAAAGCCTCGGAGCTTCTAACAGCTGCCAGCACTCCTGCTGCTCCCTCAGCTGCCAATGGCCAGGGACACTGGAGAGCTCTAGCCTGGACTGGTGTGGAGATCCTGGACCTCATCAAAGTCTGGGGAGAGGAGACCAACCTCCAGGATCTCCCTACCAGGAAAAGGAATGCAGACATCTACGTCCAATCACTGCCAGCCTGACCAACAAAGGCCATAACCAGATCCTGGACCAGGTCCATATCCAGGTGAAGAAGCTCCAGCAGGCCTACCACAAGACCAAGGACCATGCCCGCCAGCCAGGACCTGCTCCTCGCCCTGCAACCAGTCCCCCCTTCCCAGGATGTCTCTCAAGCTTCAGACAAACTCAAGGAAGGCACTTCAGGTGAGTTCTATAATTTTCCCTATATACCATGGGTTCCCAAACTGGGGGGCGTGCCCCCCTGGGGGGGCATGAAGAAATTCCAGGGGGGGTGCGAGGCAACTCAGCCTCCCCCCATCAATACCCCCAAGAAAGAACTCGGTCCTTCCGTCCGGGCTGGCTGGGGCAGACTTCAAAATGGCCACCTTAAAAAGACAATTCCTGCTCTGCTCTTAAAAGGCCAATTTTTTTTTTCTCAGCAAGTTTTGCTGCTATTTGGCGGGGGGGGGGAGGGGATGAGGATTTCTCAAAAATCAAAAAGGGGGTGTGATGCCGAAAAGTTTGGGAACCACTGCTATATACGCACAGGGACAGGCGGCAAGCTGCCTGCTTTTCTCTTGGCCTACTTGACCTGGGGACTGCACAACAGTCTGTGTATGTGGGTGCACTTGGAGTGCTAGTCCAGAGCACTCAGCCCCATGACGCTCTCATACATGAACCCCTCAGTCCTTCTCACAAAGTTCTTAGACAGACCCGCCTTATTCCAGCCTCTGTGGTGGGACACCTTCCCACGACAAGCCACCATTAAGCAATCTGGGGTCATGGAACCACAGCAGTGCTGCACACGGCACAGGGTCATTCCCACGCTAAGGCATCATTCGCTCCTGATGAAGCATGGCAATGCGGAGGAGACTGATCCCATGCATGGGAACCTGCCGGAGGAGGAGGAGGAGGGGAAACCAGTAGTATTCTCTCCGTTAAATGGCATCTGCTGCTCACAAACACCTCCCTCAAACCCCGCCCATCTCCAGCAGGCAGGGATAAAAGTTCTCTCTGCAGGATGCTGCCAGTGCCGGGCCTGGCGTGTGCAAGACACAGAACGAAGCAAAGCCACTCCATCCCTCCCCCTCCCACCTACAGGCTCCTGGACTGGCCAGCATCTTCCAATGCCTGCTTGTCTCTGGGCCATGGGTGTAGAGATGCTCCCCTAAGACATCTGTACCCCTGCTGGAAAGTGCCCTCTGTCTAGGCAACATATGGCCTTACTCAAAGAACATCACTATCATCTGAACTGAGACCTTCGGTGTCAGCTCAGAGTTTAGGGCTAGGTTTCATGCACAGTGTCTCCTGTGATGACTGCCCTTGTAACTTTTCTTCACATTTGGGACAACTGCGAGCTTGTTGCATCCACCACCTCCCACGCCACTGAACCAACTCCATGGGATCCAGAGAAGGAATAGAGTCCGCAAGTACCTGATGCGAGAGCAGATGGCCTGCCTGTAGTCCCTCGTCCAGGGGCTCAAGGAGGAGTGCCAGGAACAGGCCACTGACTGGAAGCAGAAGAAGGCCGCCTGGGACCAGCTGACAAGCCAGCATAATGCCATGTGCTCCTCCCTCACCTCGGTGATGGAGTGCATTGCATTGTGGTTGGAGAGGGCCACCAGCCACCTCCTCATCCCTCCCATGTCTTCCACTCCTAGCCCCATTTCCACGGAACCCGGGATCAGCTGGGGACTCCCCAGCTGACCCCAAGCTCTGAGCACTGCGCTAGAATCCGGGATCAGCTGGGGAATCCCCAGCTGACCCCGGGCTCCATGCAAATGCTACGGCAGCATTCCAAAGGGGCTGTGCTGCACAGCTGATCCTGGGCTCAGCTGTGTGGCACTGCCCCTTTGAAACGCCACCTCAGCTGCCCAGGTTCAGCTTCGTTTCAAAGCAGCAGTGCCGCATGGAGCCCGAGGTCAGCTCTATGCGGTGCTGCTTTGAAACGCTGAGGCGGCATTTCAAAACGGCAGCACCACATGGAGCCTGGGTTCCATGTGGTGCTGCAGCTTTGAAGTACTCCCTCTTCTCCCCCCTTTGCTGCTTCTATCTGACAGAGGCAGCAAGGGGAGGGAAATAGATGAGTCGACTCGACTCTATGATAAGCATTTGCTTGTCTACCAGTCCTTAACATCGTTACTGGGGGAACGGCTCCCCAGAGTGGTCAGCATGTCCCTGGAATTCCTAGTGGGAGGGAAACCCAGGAGGACTCCTCTGCATGCTGCCTCCTGCTACTCCCATTTGCTGCAATTCCTGGCCAATAAGAACTGCAGAACTGGAGCTTCTGGCAGAAGCAACATGCAGAGGACTCCCCCAGGCCTTTCTTCCCTCTGGGAACTGTAGAGACATGCCAGCCTCTTCTGAGGAGCTGTGCAGCGCCAAGTGGGGAGTCTTCTAGCCCCACCAGCCTTTTCCCCACCCCAGCACCAGTCAGGGTCCTGGGCCAAGCACTATCACCCAGCTCTCCGCCCCTGCACCTGTGGCATCCTCGGGTTCCCCACCCCCGAGCACCTCCAACCTCACTTTAGTTAAGAGTATATAGTACAAGTCATGAACATGTCATAGGCTGTGAATTTTTATTTACTATCCATGACCTGTTAATGACTTTTACTAAAAATACCCATGACTAAAATGCAGTCTTAGTCATAATTACCAGCAGCAGGCTCTGCTTTAGCACACTGGTGGCTCAGTGGGCTCATATTAAATCCTTTTTTTATTGTTATGTTTATTATGGCATATCTTAGAAAGTGTTTTATATATCATCACAGAAATTTTGAAAAAACGTTCATGGAAAACAGCACTTATTTAGAAGAACACCTATGAACTGGCTACATGACCATGCAAGCTATTTCAACAGCTGTGATGTCATAAAAAGAAGCAATTGAGTTATGTTTCATGTTTTTATTCTATTTTGTAAATATACCAAAAGCTCAGGAAAATATAAAAATAAATATAGGTCCTCATTGTTTGCTAGAGCCAGCTGGTGTAACCTTGGTGGACTCCAAGAGGAATCTGAAAAGCTGACTTTAAGTTCTGTGCTAAATGTTCCCTTAGACTAATGAGGACGTATATTATTTTGTCATTAGGTCACCTTTAAGATATACCACAACACCAGCACAATCACATTTGGGATAGCAATGTGTAGTAGACATTTGTATATAGTATCTTTGCTTTATACCTACCTCTATTTCTAGTTTACATTTGCTAAAGCGTAGTACACATTAAAGGAAAGGAGTGTGTATGTTCACTTAAGACTGTGTAATCATAGTCTTGAAAGTGTATTGTCCAACTAATAAATGTGATTGGTAATAAGAAGCATTTAGTTTGATTTTCATTTTTTAAAGTGGATTTGGAACCAATGAAATGTGAGAAATTGAAAGCTCCAGAAACTGAAGTAATCCGAACAGTTACAGCAATGCCAGTATCTCTAAAACTGCCTCATCTTTTCACTGAAGGAAGTACTTTAAGCAGTGAGAAGATACTTCTGGCCCATTTCAATCCTTGGTCTCTTTGTTGAGACTCATAGCAAGGGTGCCAACTGCAAGTTCTTAACCATGTGGGCATCTATCTCCTTGTGGAATAGACTGAGACCATCAATTCATTTCACTCAAGTCATCACACAATCATATTCTGACATAAATTGGATTGGAACCAATGGCAGGCTCATCTTATTTCACATCCAGAAAAAAACAGCTTGTTGTTCATATATTTTAATTACATATTTTTACTAAATACAAATAACCTAAACTTTTCACATTGGCTGCACTGGCCAATAAGACTAATTTTGAAAAATAGCCCTGTAATGCTTACTTACTTTAAATAGATAAGGCAAGGCATAAAAGCCAGTCCAAATTTGTATGATGTTTGAAGTATAATGGTAAAAAAAAAGGAGTTTTCCCTCCAAAATAAAACTTTAAACATATTCCTTGCTCTTTAAAGGGGGACACAACTGGAAAGTGACTCGTTTCAAAGAATTCAGTGTTCTGATACAGCCTTCTGATAATGCAGTGATAGGATTTTTTAAATTGTTTTTAATTGTTTTGGATTTTCTGCTCCTCTGCTTATTTCTAAAGGATATTTTGATTATGATCAAAACCAGAATAACTCATGGTAGGATTATCTCTCTCCCTGTCCTCTTTTTGCACTTATCTCCCTGATAACGCATTCACTTTTAGTACTACTACTGCTGCTGTTACCAGAATGCACAAACGAGTTTTCCCCAGAGCCAGTGCATACAAACTCCTTGCTGCATAAAACCAGAAATTAAATTGATTATCAATAAAACAGTGAAAATAATCATAAACAAAGTACTGTCAAAGACATAAAGCAAACAAACTGCAAAACTTAAGGGGAAAAAACCTAATTCCCTCCCCTTCCCCACCCCGTTATTACATGTAACAATAATAAATATAATAATTTCTTATGGAAGTGAGATGCTCACATTGATACCCTGCCTTTAATTACATTTTGTAAGAGTGAACGTAGGGCAGAATATAAATTTAAGTAACTCTAAAACATGGTAAATAAAGTAGCTGATTCACTAACTTTTTCGGTTCCCTTCGGTATGTACATATTCACAATTTAATAACAGGTTTAAATATATTTAAACAGAAGTATCGTCACACTGATAGCTCTAGTACACTAATTTATGTATTAAATTGAGCAAAATTGTGCTAAAAGAGCCATTTTGGTCTACCAACTGAATATTTAAAAATTGTTAAAATATTATTACAGTTGTTAAAAAATTAAAGATTTTACATTAAAATTTTACATTATATAAACAATCTGAATTAGGCTGTCTTGAAACAAAGACTGGAAATGTATAGATTCATAGGTTTTAAGGCCAGAAGGGATCATTATGTTTACCCACTTTGATGATCTGAGTAAGACAATGGAATTTCACCCAGTAATTCCAGTATCAACTGAGTATGTTGTGAGTAAGCTACACTTCAACATCCAATTCAAAAAAGATGTCCATACTGAAAAATGTGCAATTCAGAGTTAAGGCTCTATCTTTAAAGTGACACTGTCTTAACTCACCTGTTGTTAATAAGTATATTAGGTAAGCCTCAGAGTGGAGTAAGATGACATGTTCACAGCACAACAGGATGACTTAAAGCAACATTATGAAGGGGTTATTTTTCTCTATAAATATTTCCATTTTTATTACAGTTAATTAAAAAGAATTAACTAAATTAGTGACTAATATTAATAAAGAATTGTATAAATTTGATATTTGGTTTCTACTCTGCAATCTTTGCAATATGATCAAAGTAAAACTTTAAGTGGGATTAGTAATTTGTTTGGTTTTACAATTATTTACACCAGAAATTATGAATCATGGAACAGAGACAGAAGAAGATATTTGATGATCATGGGAACTGCACTTTACCAAAGCTGTGTCTAAATCCACTGTGTTATATATTTATGAGAGAAATAAGACACTCATACCCTGGGACCAACACAACCACAATAACACTATAAACAAACATTTATGTGGCGAACCTATATGTGTAAGAAGAAAAATATGGGGCTGGTTTTTTAAATGCAAAATTGCTGTTATGAAAGTAATTAAAATTTTTATATTCTAACACACAAAAAACCCAAGCTTGTTGAAATCATGTAACTTTCCTAACATAAAACATTTTTTGATAACTTGGAGCTTAAATCTTTCACTGACAAAGTGCAATGAAATGATCTTTTACATTTATTTTTGCTGCAGGTGGTGGTGGAGTTACCTGCTGTATGTTTAAAAGAAAGGTATTGAGTTAAAAACTTTAAAAAATACAAATCTTACTAATGTTGCAATTATTTTAGACTATTATAACAAAGGTTTTATGGCTTACTTTGCACTATATACGCTGTTTCTACTGTAATTTAGATATATAAATTCATTTCAAAATCTCTTTTGTTCTTAGTTTTAAGTTTTCTAAAGCCTGATCTTTTACAAAACCTAATTTTTAGATCAAATCTTAAAATGTTCTGTTAAATGTGTGAGGTATTTTAACTACAACTGTAAATGCATAAATTGTTTCCTTCCCTACCAAAAAAAAACAATTATCCCCCTCCATTAAAATGTTTTTAAATTTCAAATTACAAGTACTAGAAATCTGCAATTTAAAAAATTTAGATATAAAATGAGATAGGAAACTTCATAGCCCACCTTTCTTTTTGACTGGCATTCTTAGTCTTACTTCCGGTACTGGATGCAAGTGCTTATTTACTGGTATCAATGATGTCCCACTAGAATCAGCTTGTAAGCCCAAGAACTAGGTATTTGTTCAAATTACTTAAACAGTTAGTTAGGAAATAAAACTTCAATCTTCTTTTTTCTAGCAGTACTCACTATTTCCTCCAAGTAAACTTCGAGTGCCTCCCACAGAAAAAGAAGTTTTGAATTTTGCAAGAGTGCTTTTCAATTTCTGTAAAATATTTTTGAATCTATAAAAATACAAGAGAAAAGCCTCCTTGGGATATAAAACCCTATAATAACTCCTCTTCTGGAAGCAAAAGTTTGTCAGTTAAACAATTTTATGTAAGACGATTAAGGCACAATCCATCTCTAGGCAGCTGTCATAATATTCCACCTGAACCAGTTCAAAGCCATCTGAATTTCAGGATTAAATTCCCAAATAATCCAAATACATTTCTGGTGGAGAACAAAAGCAATCAAAAATAATTGTCCAAACTCTTTTTACTGGAATTTGGGTGAATGTTGCTAGTTATGTACAGCTGTACTGAGTGTACACACACAGCAGACTGAAAAGGTTCCCTTTTTCATCACTGCAAAGATGCTTTCAGATCTCTCTCTTAACCAACAGAAGTCACTCGCCAGTCACTTTCATTTTTATTCTCTCCAAGCCACCCAGCCTTATGGTCTTTAATGTCCCTCTGATCCTCCCATATATTAAAAGAGAGGATTGAAAAGAAGGAAAGCAATCCCTTGCAATGGAATTATTAAAGTGACAGTGCTGCTCCCTGGGCACTTTGGCAGAGCAGATTGTTTTATTCTGGAGCCATTTACTTCATGCCATTTCTTTCCTTGCAAATCAGTCGCCTAATGAAGGAGGAGCAGAGAGGGTTTGGAGCACAGCTTCACAAAAGGTTAATTTTCAGAGATGCTGCAGTATCGGTGGAATAAAGAAAAAAAGCAAGCCATGAAATGAGTCCAGAGTTTCCACACACAGAGGCGCAGCTGGTTGGCCTCAGTATAAGCCCTTTTCTCCCCCTTGATCTGCAGAAGAGACGAATTTGCCCCCATCTAGATTGTTAAGAAAGGTATGAAAATGTCATGCAGCCTCCAAATGTTTCCCTGCATGCATGAGGAGCCGTGGTGCATGTTACATAACTGCTTTGCATTTATCTTCTAAGAAAGATGGACACTGTGTTTGGGGGCTGTTCTGTTCTGCTCTTTAACGTTCACCATTCGGACCGGGACCTCTCTCTCTCTGTTTCCCACCACACAGACAGATCTTTCCCCTCGTCCTCCTCGAGGGGGGCTCGTCAGGTCTGTTGCCGTGAGTGTAGGGCGGCCCCGCCTGGTTCTGGACCGCGGGGAGGTCAGGTGAGGGGGGAGAGGGAGCGGGGCAGGGGCGGGACTGGATGAGGAAGCTGGGAGAGGGAGCCGGGAGCTGGCAGGCGGCTAAGCGAGGCGGAGAGACGGTAGCGGCGGGGCTGGAGGCACCCGCGGGCAGCGCCTAACGGGATGCTGAGGCCTGGGGCAGATGAACGGCCGCTGACTCCGCCCGTGTCAGCCGATTACCCCGAGGGCTGAGGGGCCCCCATTGAGGACACGGCTAAGGGGAGTCTCCGCATCTCCAGCTGCAGGGTCCCGGCTCAGCCCCGTCTCCATGGAGGAGCCGCCGATGCCGTCGCCATCCTCCTCCCCTAGCAACGAGAACCGGGCCCAACACCGATCCCGCCCCCACCAATGGCGCGGCCATTCCCGAGTCTCTATGCTGGGCCTGCGGGGCCCGCCCAATCATCGACGCCTTCCGAGCGGGGTGTCGGGACGGCTTCACCTCGATCATGTGACTGGACAAGATGGCGGCCCCCACAGGAGGGAAGTGACGGGGAGGGGCCATGTTGTCTGGGGCCGGAACGGGTAGTACTTCCAGCGGCGGAGGAGCTGTCTCAGGCTGGCTGCTGGGGTAGGGTATCCTGCACAAGGTAAGAGAGGGGTAGCGGGGCACGACGCTGCTTCACAGAGCCTGGAGGGACCCCGTGAGACAGACCAAAGTCGCATCCGGCCAGCTCCAAGGCAGAAGCTGGTCAGCACGGGAGAGACCTGGCCTCAAGGTCGAGCTAGGTCTGCGATAGGAGGAGAGATCAGTTTGAGGTGGGACTGTGGCAAGGCAGCCTAAGGCGCCACTGGGCTAGTGATACATGAAGACATGAACACCAAAAGGCCTTAAAAGGGGGGAGTGTAATGTCAGGAAGGGGAACTACACAAAAATGAGCTTAGTTCAACAAAAATTAAAAGGTACAGTGACAAAAGTAATATCCCTGCAAGCTGCATGGAAACTTTTCAAAGGCACCATAACAGAAGCCCAATTTAAATGCACCCCAAATTAAAAAACACAATAAAACAGGGATACTCAACTTTGGAAGCCCTGGGGGGGCACAATGATACTCTCAGCACATGCCAAGGGCCGCAACTTAAGTATGGTTGCAAATATATATGCAAATAGCTTTTCACATTGTCAGGCATGAACACAAAGATTAAGGCAAGACTACACAACACGCGGGCCCCATTTAAGTCAGTTCTGGTGATATTAATAAAGTGCAATATTTACCCGATTTCCACCCATATGACAACACTTTCAATGAGCAATGACAGTCCAGGAATTTAACTACTAAAAGGCATAGCAACAGAAGACCATTGACTCACCGTTGTGGAACGTGTTCCCAATGGAAGCCATGTTCAAAGGATCTACCTGTGGGCTGCATGTTGAGCCCCACGTAAGCCCAAACTGCACCGGGCTGCAAACAAGTCACAGGCCGCATGTTCCTCTCGGGTTGCTTGTTGAGTAGCCCTGCAGTCAGAGAACCAAAAAAGTGCCACCATGGCTTAACAACCAAGTTAAAGAAATAGTGAGAGATAAAAAGGCATTATTTAAGAAGTAGAAGTTAAATCCTAGTAGGGGAAAATAGAAAGGAACATAAAATCTGTCTAACTAAGTGTAACAATATAAGAAAACCCCAAAAAGGAGTTGAAGAACAGCTAGCCAAAAAATAAAAAAGGAATAATAAAATTTTTTTAAGTACATCAGAAGCAGGAAACCTGCTTAACAAATGGTGGGGCCTCTGGACTATTGAGATGCCAAAGGAGCGCTCAAAGATGATAAGGTCATTGTGGAGAAACTAAATTAATTCTTTGCTTCGGTCTTCACACCTGAGGATCTTGGGGAGATTCTAAAATGTGAGCCATTCTTTTTAGGTGACAAATCTGAGGAATTCTCCCAGATTGAGGTGTCATTAGAGGAGGTTTTGGAAGAACAGTAACAAGTCACTGGGACCAGATGGTATTCATCCAAGAGTTCTGAGAGAACTCAAATATGAAATTACGGAACTATTAACTGTGGTTTGTAACCTATCCTTTAAATCAGCTTCTGTACCTAATGATTGGAAGATAGCTAATGTGACTTCTGTATTTAAAAAAGGCTCTAGAGGTGATCCTGACAATTACAGACTAGTAAGTCTAACGTCAATACTGGGAAAATTAGTTGAAACTATAGCAGTGGTCTCCAATCCTTTTAAGCACAAAATCACTTTTTGAATTGAAATGCAATCCAAGATTTACCTCAAATATAAATACCCTTGCCCTGCCTTCTTCCTGCCCCTTCTCTGAGGCCCTGCCCCTGCACACTCCCTACTCCCTCCTTCCCCATCCTCCCTCCCTTTCACTAGGCTGGGACGGAGGGTTGGGGCACAGGCTCTGGTCTTGGATTAACAGATTTGTAGTGTGAGGGGCTCTGAGCTAAGCCTGGGGCAAGCAGTTGGGATGTAGGAGGGGGTCCAGGTGCAGGCTCTGGGAGGGTGTTTGGATGCAGGAGTGGTTGGGGTTGGGGCAAGGGCTTGGGGTATAGGAGGGGGTTTATGACTGGGGTAGGGTTTCGAGATGTGGGCTCCAGCTGGGCACCAGTTACCTCAATTGGCTCCTTGGTGGTGGTGCAGTGGGACTAAGGCAGGCTCACCCCTGCCCTGGCCCTGTACCACTTGATTAAGCAGCCAGCAAACTTCATCCCAAGTCCTGTTGTGCCCCCTCTCTGCTTTGTGGAAAAGGTTATAGAGTGGGAGGGGTACCTCTTCTCTCCCTCCTCTGTATAAAAAGAGGAGGCTCCTGAGGGGACAGCTCCAAGGCAAAGGGCAGGAGATGTACAGCAGTGCGGGGAGGGGCAGCTGAAGTGCTGGCACTTGATAGCCTCCTGGCCAAACCAATCAGGATCACCTGTCAGAGACTCCAAGATCTATCAGTAGATCCCGATCTACTGGTTGGCAACCACTGAACTACAGTAAAGAATTAAAGTGTCAGACACATAGATGAACATGTTGGGGAAAAGTCAACATAGTTTCTGTAAAGGGAAATCATGCCTTACAAATCTACTAGAATTCTTTGAGGGGGCCAAGAAATACAGGGATCCAGGAGATATAGCGTACTTACATTTCCAGAAAGCCTTTGACAAGGTCCCTCGCGAAAGGCTCTTAAGTAAAGTAAGTTGTCATGGGATAAGAGGGAAGGTCCTCTTATGGATTGATAATGGGTTAAAAGACAGGAAACAAAGGGTAGGAATAAATGGTAAGTTTTCCAAGTGGAGAGAAGTAACTAGTGGGATCCCCCAAGGGTCTGTCCTGGGACTAATCCTATTCAAGTTATTTAGAAATGATCTAGAGAAAGGGGTAAACAATGAGGTGGCAAAATTTGCAGATGATACCAAACTGCTCAAGATAGTTCAGACCAAAGCAGACTGTGAAGTGCTTAAAAAAGATCTCACCAAACTAAGTGATTGGGCAACAAAATGGCAAATGAAATTTAATGTTGATAAATGTAAAGTAATGCACATTGGAAAAAATAATCCCAACTCTATGCACAATATGATGGGAACTAATTTGGCTACAGCTACTCAAGAGAGAGATCTTGGAGTCACTGTGGATAGTTCTCTGAAAACATCCACTTAGTGTACAGCAGCAGTCAAAAAAACAAATATGATGTTAGGAATCATTTAAAAAGGGATAGAAAATAAGACCGAAAATATCTTATTGCCTCTGTATAAAACCATGGTACACTCGCATCTTGAATATTGCGTATAGATGTGGTTGCCTCATCTCAAAAAAGATATATTGGCACTGGAAAAGGTTCAGAAAAGGGCAACAAAAATGATTAGGGGTTTGGAATGGGTCCCATATGAAGAAAGATTAAAAAGACTTGGACATTTCAGCTTGGAAAAGAGGAGACTAAGGAGGGATATGATAGAGGTCTATAAAATCATGACTCGTGGAAAAAGTGAATAAGGAAAAGTTATTTACTTATTCCACAATATAAGAACTAGGGGTCACCAATTGAAATTAATTGGTAGTAGGTTTAAAACAAGCAAAAGGAAGCTTTTCTTCACACAGCGAATGGTTGGCTTGTGGAATGTGTTGGCAGAGGAGGTTGTGAATACCAGGCCTTTAAAAGGGTACAAGACAGAACTAGATAAATTCATGGAGGGTCGGTCCATCGGTGGCTATTAGCCAGGATGGGTAGGAATGGTGTCCTTAGCCTCTGTCAGAGGCTTGGAATGGGTGACGGGAGAAGGATTGCTTAACAGGGAGGCTGGGGAACGAAGGTAGAGGCAGAGCCATTGTGCCCTCGCTTGGGAGGTTATTCCTGAAATCTTGAAAGTTATAGAACACTATAATTAGGTGCAAGCAAAAACAACTCTAGTTATAAAGTCTCAAAGGGGTAGCCATGTTAGTCTGTAACTTTCAAAACAAGGAGTAGTCCTGTGGCACCTTAGGCTATGTCTACACTACCAGGTTATTTCAAAATAAGTTATCTCAAAATAATAACTCTCAAAACAACTATTTCAAAATAAATGTATTCCTCTTCACAAGCAGGAGTTATTTTTTTGAAATAACAAGACCATTATTTTTGAAGTAGTGTGGATGCTCACCTTGTTATTTTGAAATAATGAGTTATTTCAAAGTAACTCCCTAGTGTAGACAGGCCCTTAGAAACTAACAAAATATATAGTATCATGAGCTTTCGTGGGTAAAATCGACCTCATCACATGAGCTGAAAGCTCTAGTTATGTGACTAGTGTTAAACCAGGAGTCAGATTTGTTTGTTATGCTCAGATTGAAGTGAGATAGTTAACACCTGCAAAACTCTTTATGAATTCTCTGTGTTCTCTTCAGCAGCTCTTCACTATGTAGAAACAGGAGTGGGCCAGGTCATCATGCTCTTCATTATAAGTTTGGGGATACCATCTGAGAGAAAATTTCCAGCCAATTTATAAGTCAGGTGGCTCAGGAAGAAAGTTTGAAGGCTGACATTATCTTGTTATTTAGTAGAACCTCATAGGTATGAACACGGTAGGAATGGAGTTTGTAATTCTGAAATGTTCC
This sequence comes from Pelochelys cantorii, assembly GCA_032595735.1. NCBI lineage: Eukaryota > Metazoa > Chordata > Testudines > Trionychidae > Pelochelys > Pelochelys cantorii. Next base: position 24,825,193 of record CM064326.1, read on the forward strand.
TAATGGTGAACAAAATATTAATGTTTTTCTTTTAAGAGTTTTCAACTGAGCGTTGACTCATGGTGGTTGTGGACTCTCCATCATTGGAGATTTTAAAGAGCAGGTTATAACAACGCCTCTCAGGGATGTTCTAGATGGTACTTGTTCCTGCCATGAGTGCAAGGGACTGGACTTGATGGCCTCTTGAGGTTCCTTCCAGTTCTATGATTCTGTGACTTAATATGCCTTTGAAACTTCAGTATGCAGAAGAAAAGTGCTGCTTTCCCTTTGTTTGGTAGTTTCATTTAACATATCTAAATTTTTGTTAATCTCTAAGGTGCTGCAACTTTAGGAAACTCTCCCCACTGCTCATCTTTACCTTTATTTAAAAGTAGGAGATTTACTCCATGTTGCTCAGGTCCATAACTCTATTAAGTTGTTTTTTTATATAAAAGGAAAATGTACATGCTTTATTTAAATAATTGTATTTTTAAAAAATACAGTATTATTTTTATGAAGTTAATTGTCATTTTGAATTTATTAAAAAAGGAATTGTTAAAATTTGTGTCTCTAATTTTTTAAATATTTTTAAATGGGAATTCCATCAAGTGTATTTTTTTCTTCATTCCTTTAAACTCTTATTATTCACTTGTTTTAACAAAAAGGCTATAATCAATTTTGTGTCCAATAACATTGTCTTCTAGTTTTCAGACCGCAAGCATTGATTTAACTGTGCCAAAACAGCGCACTACTCCAAATTTCTCTTTTTTATCTCTGAGATTAACTGACAATGCAATCTTATTCCAGGTTCATCCTGTTTTTCTTGCTCATTTTGATTCAGTCTCTTTTAACATTTGCTCAGTTATGTGAATTTTGAGGAATGTACTTCATTTGGTGATTCTGTCTCTTTCCTGTTTGGTATGATGAGAAGCAATTCCATTCCAGGCACATCCTGTTTTCCTGGCACAACCAAACCCTTACGTTGTTGAAGTTATGATCAGAGGAAGCTGTATACCGAATTTGGTGGTCCTAGCTCCTACCATTCAGGAGGAGTTCTTGAGGAACAGCTAGCCAAAAACTCAAAAAGAAATAACAAAATGTTTTTTTAAGTACATTAGAAGCAGGAAGCCTGCTAAAAAACCTGTGGGTCCCCTAGACGATCGAACTATAAAAGGCACAATCAAGGACGATAAAGCCATTGCAGAGAAACTAAATGATTTCTTTAATTCAGTCTTCACGGCTGAGGATGTTCGGGAGATTCCCAAATCTGCACCGTCCCGGATTGAAGTGTCATTAGAGGAGGTTTTGGAACATATAGAAAAACTTAATGTTAACAAATCTCCGGGACTGGATGGCATTCATCCAAGGGTTCTAAAAGAATTCAAATGGGAAACTGCTGAACTATTATCTGTGGTTTGTAACCTATCCCTTAAATCGGCTTCCGTACCTAATGACTGGAAGGTAGCCAACGTGACACCAATATTTAAAAAGGGCTCTAGAGGCGATCCAGGCAATTATAGACCGGTAAGTCTAACTTCAGTACCGGGCAAATTAGTCGAAACAATAGTAAAGAATAAAATTGTGAGGCACGTAGAAGAACATAATTTGTTGGACAAAAGTCAACATGGTTTCTGTAAAGGGAAATCCTGTCTTACTAATCTGTTACAGTTCTTTGAAGGGGTTAACAAACATGCAGACAAGGGTGATCCAGTAGATATAGTATACTTAGATTTTCAGAAAGCCTTTGACAAGGTCCCTCACCAAAGGCTCTTGTGTAAATTACTTGGCCATGGAATAAGAGGGAAGGTCCTTTCTTGGATTGAGAACTGGTTAAAAGACAGGAAACAAAGGGTAGGAATAAATGGTAAATTTTCAGAATGGGGAGGGGTAACTAGTGGTGTCCCCCAAGGGTCGGTCCTAGGACCAATCCTGTTCAACTTATTCTTAAATGATCTGGAGAAAGGGGTAAGCAGTGAGGTGGTAAAGTTTGCAGATGATACCAAACTGTTTAGGATAGTCAAGACAGAAGCAGACTGTGAGGGACTCCAAGAAGATCTCACCAAACTGAGTGATTGGGCAACAAAATGGCAAATGAAATTTAATGTGGATAAGTGTAAAGTAATGCACATCAGGAAGAATAACCCCAACTATACGTACAGTATGATGGGGGCTAATTTGGCTACGACAAATCAGGAAAGAGATCTTGGAGTTATCGTGGACAGTTCTCTGAAAACTTCCACACAGTGTGTAGTGGTGGTCAAAAAGGCAAATAGGATGCTAGGAATTATTAAGAAAGGGATAGAAAATAAGACCCAGAATATCTTACTGCCCCAGTATAAAACTATGGCACGCCCACATCTTGAATACTGTGTACAGATGTGGTCTCCTCACCTCAGAAAAGATATTTTGGCCTTGGAAAGGGTTCAGAAAAGGGCAACTAAAATGATTAGGGGTTTGGAACGGGTCCCATATGAGGAGAGGTTAAAGCGACTGGGACTTTTCAGTTTAGAAAAGAGGAGACTGAGGGGGGATATGATAGAGGTATATAAAATCATGAGTGGTGTGGAGAGGGCGGATAAAGAAAAGTTATTTATTAGTTCCCATAATAGAACTAGAGGACACCAAATGAAGTTAATGGGTAGCAGGTTTAAAACTAGTAAAAGAAAGTTCTTCTTCACACAGCATATAGTCAGCCTGTGGAACTCCTTGCCAGAGGAGGCTGTGAAGGCTAGGACTATAATAGAGTTTAAAGAGAAGCTAGATAATTTCAAGGAGGTTAGGTCCATAAAAGGCTATTAGCCAGGGGATAAAATGGTGTCTTTGGCCTCTGTTTGTCAGAGGCTGGAGAGGGATGGCAGGAGACAAATCACTTGATCATTGTCTTCGGTCCACCCTCTCTGGGGCACCTGGTGGTGGCCACTGTCGGCAGACAGGATACTGGGCTAGATGGACCTTTGGTCTGACCCAGTACGGCCATTCTTATGTTCTTAAAACAACAAACTCTGTAAAATATATAGTAGATGACACAAGTGCATCAACACTGGTCATTTGGTTTAAACAAAATCCTTGCAATATCTGAACCCATTAGGGATGTTAGATAGCAGTTAGGAAGCTAATCAAGCAATCAATGGAATTTCCATCAACTACTCGATTAGTCAATAAGGGTGTTCACTGCGGCTCTGATTTTTAAATATAGTAAGAGCTCTGCTCTTATTACATTTATAAAGCAGAGATGCAACGTCTGGGACCCGGCATGAGCTGGGACTGCTCAGTCCCGGCTCATTCCATTTCCCCCACTGCACTTCTGCCTCCCGCGGAGAAATTGCTGGGGGGAACCGGCTTTTAAGCTGGCTCCCTCAAGCACTAGCTCCTGTTCCTCCCTTGGCTGCCTCTGATACACTCAACTAGTCACTTTCATCCCTAGAGCCCATCTGACTACTTACCGGTATGCAATATTATAAAATAAAAATCAAGAATTGTGGAGCAGAGAAGAATAGGGGAGATTGTGATCTAGTACTCACTTGTTATTTGAAGATTAATGTTCTCTCAGAATCCTACGGCAGGTAGACTTTCCTGTTAAACAGGGCAATTTAATTAGGGTTGCATATCCAAAAAATCCCCAGACATTTTTAGGTGGATCATACCCTTTCAATCTCTTGAGGGCTTTTAAATTCTTGAGACATTAAGCATTGTCATGCAAAAAATCTAGTTATGTTGCTGAAGTATCATTTAACACAAAACTTTTGTTTCTCACTCTATGAACCAGAGCCTCAAAATGGAACGAAGAGAGCTTGAACTAAATTCACCACAGGAAAGTCCAAGTCTTCGCTATATCACACGAAGGGAAGTTTTTCTAAAAATGCTTGCTCGACTTCCAGAAGCAGACCAGTAAGTGATGTTCCTGTCTTCATATATTTTACCAACTAGCGTTTGTGACTTTCTTTTTTGTTTTTCATTTCCAAAGTTCTTGAATTGCATTTGAATTGTAAATGGTGACTTCAGAGAAATAGCTAAACTAGCTAGAGCTCAATGTTTTCTTTACTTTAAAAGGAATCCCCTTGCACTGTCTAACCAAATCTCAGGTGGTAATATGAAAGGAGATGCAGAGTGCACTGAACTGGTATATCCCTCTCCCACAGGTGGATGAGAAATGGAAAAAAACCATGTTCCACTCCTTCTAGCACATGGAATGGCACAGCTACACTGCCTACTCAGGGAGAATATGCTCTGCCCAGTGTAAGCTCATGGGGGGAACCAGGAGGAATATTGTGGCAAAGCCATGATAGAACCCTTATATTGGAGCTTGTTGCTAAGCACTTAGTTGCTCTACATCAATTATATGTATATTTTAGACTTGTGCATCTATCTGTCTGTGAGTCTTTGTTCAAGAATGCCTCATAAATGATAAGAGCTAAGACCACTAAATTTGGTATGCAGCATCCTCTTCTCCTAACTTAAAGTGAGGTAAGGGTTTGGTTGTGCCAAGAGAATGAGAGTCCCAGGAATGGGGCTTTTTTCCATAACAAGGCAAGGGAAGGACATAGAAAGGAGGGATGCGATACTGAGAGTGACCACTGGGGGCAGCGCATCACCAAGACAATGGCCAGCAGGGGTGGGGTTCCACCATTTTCCTTGTCACCAGACTGAATGCGTAGCTCCCCTTCTTCCCCCTGCCTCAAACCCCTCTCCCCTTGCCACAGAGCTGGAGGTGGGGGAAGGCCTCTGCTGGCTGGGGCAGCCAGGGGCAAACAAAAAGTCCCCAAGAGCTAGGGGCAGGAGGGAGCGAGACAGCCCCATTGGATGGCTTGGATTCAGGAGCAAGGTGAGTTCTTGACCCACTTTAGGGAGTGTGGGGGTGTCAGAGCTGTTCCCCACTCAGCTACCCAGTTGTCCCAAAAGCTAGAAAAAGAAAACAAAACACTGTTTGGTTTGGATTCTCTGGCTGTGCAGATTTAACCTTCTGTGTGCCTTTCCCCAAGGCAGCAGCAGAAAAGAAGAAAGTGGGGGAGGAAATCCTTTAAAACTTCCAAACAGCAAAAGAGAGGGGAAAAAAATGTGTCCTTTTAAAATCCTGAGGTCTGTCTGTGTTCCTGGTTCAAAATGATCCCACCACTCTACAATCATTTCAGGGCTGTTCCCCACTCTGGCACTCAGGCTATGTCTACACTGTAGCATTTTTTCGGAAGAGGAAATGCAGATGAATCACTCATTAGCATTTCTTGCACACTCATTTGCATAGTCTCTTCCGATCTGTTTTGCAGAAGAGGTTTTTGCGGGAAAAAACGCAGTGTAGACTGGGCCATTTTGCACAAAAAAAATCTTTTGAGCTAGATCCTGTATACCTCCTTTTTTGAGGGATAAAGGACCTTGCACACACGGGTTTTTTTGCACAAAATGACCCTGTCTACACTGCGTTTACTCCTCATTTTTTGAGGAGTACAGGATCTGCCGAAAAAGCTCCCCGCTGTCGGCAGAGCCGCAGCTATACTTTTCTTTCACTTTCAACACTGAGCCTGTGTCGGAACGTGAGTATGCAAATGAAGCCTGGGATATTTAAATCCTGGGCTCATTTGCACTTCCGAAGTGCTTGATTTGCCTCCCTCTGTCGGCAGAGGGATGCAGTCTAGACGTAGCCTCAGAGGCATGCAGATACACGCAGACAGATGTTCCAGGATACAAGAATCAAATCATCACCTTCAAAGAAGTGATTTTTATTACAAAACAAAAGATAAAGTGTATAAAGCATACTTGCTAGATGTTACAGAGCAACTAAGGAGAACAAATTAAAACAGAGAAAATCTCTCTCAATGCTTAGATGGTAAAGGGGGAGGGGAGGCATAGATTCACACAGAGCAGTTCAAACCAAACCGCAAAATAAAGAAAAATTACTCCAAACATGACTGAATTCACATTTCCCTGTTACTTACTTCTAATTTTCTCTTTGTTCAGTCCACTCTCATGCCCTGAATTCTGTGGGGGCATGGTAGTTCTGCCTGGGTTTAAATCATTCTGTATCTTTCAACTTCTGGTTTATCTCTCCCACACAAAGCAAGCAGGCAGGGAACCTATATCCAATTCAAATTTCAGCCCTCTATCTTGATTGGTTCTCCCGGCTCTCTGGCCAAAACCTTTCCTGACTACCTGAGTTAACCCCTTAGTCAGCGGGTGATGGTCAGCACACCACCTGTTTATTACAGGACAGCAGGCTTCAGCAGTGGAACTTTGGCTGTGTGACCCTGGGCTCCAGTCACAGGGTAGCAGGTCCTGAGGTAGCTCCAGCCATGTGGCCCTGGTTTCCACGTGCAGGGATTCAGCCTCTGGCCCCTGGTTCCAGCTGTGTGGCAGGCACTGGCCTCCGATTCCTGTTCCAGACTTCAGGTTTGCAACAGCGGGTATTGGCCCCAGGCACTGATGCCCATCTGCATTACAGCAAGCTCCAACCATAGGGCTTTGAGTGCTAACTCCTGGCTCTGGATGTAGGGTTTTGACCTCTAGCTCCCAGTTCTGGCTGTGCACTGGCGGGCGTTGGCCCCAGGTGCCAAACCCCAGCCCTGGCCATAAGAAGCATGTTCTGACTGTGGGGCTTTGGGTGCCAACCCCTAGCTGCGGTGCAGGTCCCTTGTTCCACCTGCATGGTAGCAGGCACGGACCCACAAATGTGCACGCGGCTGCCTGGAGCCCCAGCATCGGGCTGCCTGGTGGAACCACAGTAGCGATGGCTGCCCAGCGGATTGACAGGGCAGTGGAGATCCAGCTGGGGGGCTGATGGCAGGGATCCAAAATGACCTCCCCTGGTCCAGAAAAATCCCTCATCCAGGACCAGTCAGGTCCTGAGGGTGCCAGACCAAGGAGGTCAAACCTGTAGTTAATATTGACTTGAAAAAAATGAACTGGGATCTAAAACCCTGTATTGCTTAAGAAGTGATTGCGCTTTTGCTGTTTAATGCCAAGGCTATGCTTCAATGTATTGGTCACTTTTTCCAGACAGCTTTTTGCGTGGGGGGTTTCTCACATAACCTAGGGTTTTTTATTAGAACGCTACCTAGGGAAGCACAAATTATCATTACTTTTACTGTACCAAATCAGAGTTATTCCTTCAAAACTGTATTTTTACCGCTGTGACTTGCATATAACTTTTGTCTGGATATGTATATGGCCCCCTATAACTGTTGAATCTCAGTTTTAGAAGATAACCTTTCATAAGAATGGCCATACTGGGTCAGATCAAAGGTCCATTTAGCCCAGTATCCTGTCTTTCAACAGAGGCCAATGCCAGATGCCCCAGAGAGTGAACAGAACAGGGAATCATCACGTGATCCCTCGCCTGTCAGCCATTCCCAGCCTCTGACAGAGGTTGCTACCCATCCTGGTCTAGTCATTGATGGCCCTAACCTTCGTGAATTTATCTAGTTTGTTCTTGAACCCTGTTAAAGTCTTGGTCTTCACACTCTCCTCTGGCAAGGTGTTCCACAGGCCGACTGTGCACTGTGTGAAGAAAAACTTCCTTTGCTTGTTTTAAACCTGCTACCTATTGATTTCATTTGGTGACCCCTAGTTCTTATATAGTCAGGAGGATTTACTGCCATGGTGTCCGGACAGGCCTCTTTCTCTGTCGATGATGATAACTAGAAGGCTGCTTGCATGTGTACTCAATGATGTGGGCCCAATGACCACCGCAGACCCTGAGAGGGCCCCCAAAGACCAAAAATCAGATAAGGATCAAAAGTGCCCGGACAGGTTTATTGTTAAGTAAAGTATAGTAACAGTTGTCAGTAGACTCCATCAAAACACTACACACATATACTTACAACAGTGGCCTCAGCACAACCAGTGGGAAACTCCCACTGCTCCCCAGCTGGACAAAGTTTGTCTCCCCAAGACACCACGTTTATATACAGGTGCAAACAAGTTACACATCACTGCTGATGTCAGGTTATCACCCTCTGACACTACTTAGATACCCACCCATCACCCTGTATCTCAGGGCTACTCAGCATGCGGCCCATTTGTTTGCAGTGCGGTTTGGGTTTACGTTGCAGCTTGGGTTAATATGTGTTTTAGTAGTTAAATTCCTCAATTGTTGTGAAGCCAAAACAAAAAAAGTAGTCCATATAATGGTCTTTTGTTTATATGCATTTCAATAGTTGAATTCTTGGACCGTTATTGCTCATTAAAAGTGTTTTCATATGGGTGGAAATCGGGTAAATATTGCATTTTATTAATATCAGCAGAACTGACTTAAATGGGGCATGTGTGTTGTGTAGTCTTGCCTTAATCTTTGTATTCATCCCTGTCAGTGTGAAAAGATATTTGCATGTATATGCAACCACACTTAAGTTGTGGCCCTCAACATGTGCTGAGAGTATCATTGTGGCTCCTGGGGCTTCCAAAGTTGAGTAGCCCTGCTGTACCTCATGAGTTGATTAGATCATCTCTATCCATTATGCTGTCATTTTAGACCCTTTCCTGAACCTGGGTCTGTATCTGCGGGGAGCGTGTACTGAGGTCTTTTTTAATGAGCTAGTGGTACCGTATGCTTTCAACTTATGACCAGTACCGATTACTTTTCTACACCTGGGCCTATTACCAGTTAGTGTTTTGCACTCTAAACCCTGTTTGTGCCAAGTTCTGTTAGCAGGGGCCTGCCTCTTACTTGAAGCTTAGCTTTGCTTTATGTTAGACATGTTTTGTCCATTGTTAGCTAGACCTGAGGCCTCAAACCAGGCCTGTGCTGCATGGGCTTTTGTTTTAGGCTTTCGTCTCACTAAACTTGTTGTGGGAACAAGGAAATAACTTTTCCTTGTTCATTTTTTCCACATCAGTCATAATTTTATGGATCTCTATTATATCCCCCCCCTCCCCTTAGTCTCCTCTTTTTTAAGTCCCAGTCTTTTTAATCTCTCCTCATATAGGACCCATCCAAACTCTTACTCATTTTTGTTTCTGTTTTCTGAACCTTTTCCAATGCCAATATATATCTCCACATAATTCACTTGACCAATTGTGCATACTTCAAGTGTACTTAGTGGCAAGGATTAGGAAAGAACAGCTGTCATAGTAACCTCAGGTATAGGGCAGCGAATACTGTATTGGTTGCTTCTGAAAGTAGGAGGACTCCACTTTAAATAATCTTCAGAGTTGTAATTTAATATAGCATGTTCATAAAGATATGATAGGACTGAACAAATGTATTTTCTGTACACCACATAGTTGCTGAAATTTTTGACCTACTTTTTCCCCTCTTCCCAGGAAACTCTTAGAACATGGATCATACTTCATCGGAATAAACGGAGGCTTTTGTGGTTTAATAGCAAACAGTTTTTTCAGACGCATCCTAAATGTGTCAGAGGCTCGATTTGCTTCTAGTTTGCCAATGGCTGTACTTCCATTCCTCACAACAGCAGCAGTTTACCATGCTGCTGTAACAGTACCTTTACTTTCAGGTACATCTTTTTAATTCCTTATGAAGTGCACTGTTTTCAAAGCTTCCATGTCATAAAAACTGTCAGCATGTTTTATGTACAGTTAGTAGGTGAGGCTCATTGTTGATCGGGCAAAGTCATTTTGGGTAGATTATACTTATAGGAAAGTTCAAAAATTAAACTTATGTAATAGAATTGTTATTAATGTGCTTGCAAAAGGAAAGTAAAAACTGTTTTAAATTTGTAGGATTTCAACATCAAACATTCATTTTATTGAATAATTACCATACATAGTAAATTTGAATCAGAAACTCATAAAGCTTCCATTACTCTTTCTGTAACTAATTTGAATTTTGTGATTTATAACAGTAAAAAATTTCTTTGCACTAAAACAGGGGTGGGCAAGAGGCGGCTAACCAGTCGGATTCAGCCCACGGCTGCCTCACCGGCACCCTTACTACAGAGCAGCTACAGCTGCTTTAAACAGCAGGCTGCTAATTGCTATTGTGGAAGAAAACATTATCCTCACTCTGCGTTTGTAAGCAACAAGTAGCCAGAGGCAGTTTTATTATGAGCTGCAGCAAGGGAAAACTGATTCAGATGGGGGGGGAAGCCCCCTCTTCCCAGGCAGATCTTCGAATACAAGCAATTATGAAGCAGTTTATATACTGTCCATTAGATATAATAACAATAACCATTAGTCTCCTTCCCATTACAAACACTAATGACTAACAGTTATTTTAGTTCCACCTAGATGCTCCTTATCTCAAGGTCCCCGCCAGAGTCAGCATTCTATCCTTATCTCCGTATGGAGGCGAAGGCAGTGTCTTATTACAGCTCTTGCATTGTCAAGAGTTAGAATTAGCCTTACTCTTGCTAACAAGACCAAGATGGCTGCACACAAATTCCCTTATTCCTGCCTCCACACTATGCAGTCTGGACAAGGTGAAAGTCTTGTGCGCTGTCTAGGGATGTAATAGTGTAGTTGATTAACTGTTAAGTAAAACCTTATAGGTTAATGCTATAGACTATACGCATTTCCCTCCCGCTTCCCCCCTTGTCAGTAAGTTTTTTAGCAGGCTGGCCAGCAGCCCAGCTTACCCCTGCTGCAGCTCTGCGTTTAAACTGTATTAGGAGCTGGGCAGGTAGGTAGCCTGGCTCAGTTCTGGCTCGCATCGGATCTGGGAGCTCAGACCTACCCCAGACAAGGGCTGCTGCCTCTTCATCAGAAGCAGCAGCACAGGGCAACAGGCAGCCAGTCCACAAGGGGAACTGGTTTTTAAACTGGCTCCACTTGCAGACCAGCTCCTGCCTGGAACCCTGTGCTGCTGCTGTGATACAGAGGCAGCAGTGCAGAGTGGCAGGGGGTTCCTCAGGAGTCAGACCAGAGAACACTGGCTGCCAGCCCTGCCTCTGGGGACTATAGAATAGTCAACTAATTGATAAGAATTTGAGGTTACTTGACTATTCAGTTTGCCGATATTTAACATCCCTAGCACTGTCCCCATGCCCTAGCAAAATCCCTCAGCTCCCATTGGCCAGTTTCCAGCCAATAGGAGCTGAGAAATTTTGGTGATGGCAGGGGCAGCAAATGAAGCCTTCTCCCTGTGCTGGAACAGAGCCATATGAAGGAGCTCATCCAGCACACAGGCAGGGAGCCTGTCTCAGGTTCTTGCAGAGCTGCCTAGGTAAGTGCCTCCCAGCCACAACCTACCTCTGGCACCCCAGCCCCTCTCCTGCAACTACCTGCCCCCAAGCCACCACCCAAACCTTCTGTATCCCCTCTCCCTGCCTCCTCAAAGTCACAACCCCCTCCCCTACCTTACACCCCCTCTTACTCTCCTGCACCCATACCCCTCCTGGACCCTGCCCCAGATCATAACCCCCTCCACCCAAACTCCATCTCAGACACCACCCTACCTCCTGCACCTTAGTCCTCTGTCCCAAGCTCCCTTCTACACCCCATCCACTGTCCCAGAACCCAACCCCCCCCTCAACAGAAGTGTGGCCCTTGACCAATTACCAAAATCTTGAAGTGGCCCCCTATTAAAATTTATTACCCACCCCTCCACTAAAATGACAGTTGAATAGGTGACTTGATTTTAATTTTGTTAGCAAATATGTTTATGAACTCTAAATCAAAATAGTCATGACATTTTTTCCCATGGAAAAAAAATTATTTAAACCTTTAACCTAGCATATGCTGATGTAAAAAGTGGTGCACTCAGCTAATTTAAATGGCAGGATTGTTTATGCAAAATTTGGTATCTCTAGGTAATCGCAAAATATGACTTTATTTTGCACAAACAAATCCTCAAACAAACTGTTCAAAATATATAATACGTATCAGGAAAGCTTATGCTATTTGAAAAACAGTGAAGCAACGTTGTGTTGAAAAACCTCACCATGTACATGAACTTCCAGGTGCACAGAACAGTGTCAAAAGACAACACTTTTATGTTTATTCATATGCCAAAAATAGGGGATTAAAGTGTAGGGATATGATGGAGCAGATCTTTCTATGATGAGTTTCACTAATTTTTGAACATTTCACTATCAATGCTTCTGTCTTTCCAGCTCCTTTGAATCAGTAATCTTTATTTCATCCTGGTAATTCAATTTGTAAGACACCTAGTTGGCTTCATTTTAGGTGCAATTACAATAATACAAATTGGGTTATATTTAATTGAACTCTATCTATAGAGAGCTCAATACAATTGGTAGAATGTTCTGTTTAATCTCTTTAGTGGCAGTTCAGTATGACCATTTCTGCTGACAATACAGTTCAAAGAACCTGCTTCTCTAACATCAGGTTAAAATGTAAAAACAATGTAGATACTGTATTTTAACTGTGAAATAACTTGTCACTTAGGTGATCTAACGTGTGCAACCTGTGCCATGGTCAGAGGAGGATTAATTGGATCTGTTATAGGTGGCCTATATCCCATTTTCTTGGCCATTCCTATAAATGCAGGACTTGCAGCCAGGTATGTGAAAATTATTTTGTCAAACTTCTGTTTCTTGTGACAGATTAATTCTACGTAGTCTTTATCAAAGTACACTTGTCTATTTAAATCTTTTTGGATATTCATAGTAAAGAGTTTTAAGATGGAACAAGTAAGATTGCAAAATAATCTTTTGCAAACCAATTGTTATCCAACCCATACTGGTTGTGTAATGAGTTCTACAGCTGAGGGGGATGTGTGTTCTGTAGGAAAACCACCGTTCCCTGAAATGTCAAACCAAATGTTTGAAGGTCTTTGAACAGAAGGTGGGTAACTAAACATACTTCTAACCAGTTGGAACTGAGGAGAGAAAGGCAGGCACATAAGCGCCCATCTCAATATTGACTCCCTTCTGTGATTCTAAGCAAATTAACACTCTGCCTCCACTTGACAAAAATGAGGGTAATATTCACCTCTTGGGGTATTCTAAGGACTAATTTGTAAAGCACTTAGAAGATGAGCCTTATAATAAGTATTTATATTCTAATCCAGAATACTAGTTCCTAGTACCCAAATAAGCTTGTTACGTCTAAACAACAACAAAAAAACCCATGGCTGTCTGAGTCAACCTCAGGGTGTTCTTCCATTGCTGTATAGACTTCTGGCTTGGGCAAGAGACAGAACAGTGGAACCTAAAATTTGGGCTCCAGCAATGAAACATCCCTCCCTAACCTTGCATCCTGAGGTCCATGAGCCTGAGTTGGTTGGCATGGATCAGACAAAGCTGTCAACTTGTTTTGTATATGCACTCTCTACTCCCAACACCTAAACTTTGTGTAATAATTTAAAGAGGGGACTTTTTTATAGTCATATGTTCTGTACAGGTACAGCTCAGCTCCCTTGCCTGGAAAAGAGAATATGTTACACTTCTGGATTAAAGTTTCTAAACCAGTCTTTAAGAAGATGAGTTATGCTATACTTCTGCAGGCTGCATTTGGAATTTACCTCAGCTCAAGCCAGTATGGAATATTTATGAAAATGATCCAGCTGACTGAACCAAGCAGCAATCCTGAAGAACTCAAAGATTAAAACTGAAAAAATATATCACAATAAACCGTGAAACTGGAAGAGAAAGTTAGTGGTTTGTGGGTTTTGTTTTAATACACAACAAAGACTTGTCTATTTTATTAAATTACAAACTGAAGCAGAGGATTTTGTTGTGTGCTACTTTGACGGGAAATGCACACTCCAAACACACTTTTTTAGAAAGCAGAGTTCAGTGATTATTTATGACCCCTACTAACTTATACAGCAAAGTTTGAGCAGTTCTCCCGTTGCCAAGGAGTACTTGTATCTTCCCCAAATGTACTATGAAATATATAAGCTGGCTGTGTACCTGTCAAATGAATCCAGAGGCAATATGTAGGACTAGTTCTGAAGAATTTCTACCTCCGTTCATACTTAATTCAGCACTGAATTAGGGTCATGACTCAGTCTTGAACTTAGTACTCTGATAAACCAATCTTTAGTGCAAGTTGAACTTAAAGCAATTTAATACTTCTCTGGTGCCTCATACCTTTGACCTACCTTATTTGAGCACCTATTAAATCAATGGAAGTACACAAGTTACATGTATAACCTGGATTTTCACTGACAATGTTACAAACCAAAAAGCTATATTGGTGTGTAAGTTACTGTAACATAAGCATTGTATTTATTTTAACTGCTAAGACTCAATCTGTTCCAAGAAGGTATCTAGATCAGTGGTTCTCAACCTGTGGTCCACAGACCCTTCATGGTCGGCAACAGTACTGCAGGGGGTCTGTGGAAAGTTTAAAAGTAAGGATCAGGCCAACCTACTTTTCTTTTTCTTCTCCCCCAGGGAGGAGGTCCATGAAATTTTAATCAGTTGATATTTTGGCTTTGGAAAGGGTTCAGAAAAGGGCAACTAAAATGATTAGGGGTTTGGAACGGGTCCCATATGAACAGAGGCTAAAGCGACTGGGACTTTTCAGTTTAGAAGAGGAGACTGAGGGGGGATTTGATCGAGGTATATAAAATCATGAATGGTGTGGAGAGGGTGAATAAAGAAAAGTTATTTACTAGTTCCCATAATAGAAGAACTAGAGGACACCAAATGAAGTTAATGGATAGCAGGTTTAAAACTAATAAAAGAAAGTTCTTCTTCACACAGCGCGTAGTCAACCTGTGGAACTCCTTGCCAGAGGAGACAGTGAAGGCTAGGACTATAACAGAGTTTAAAGAGAAGCTAGGTCCATAAAAGGCTATTAGCCAGGGGATAGAAATGATGTCCCTGACCTCTTTGTCCCTCTATCTCTTTGGAGATAGATGGCACGAGACAAATCGCTTGATCATTGTCTCCGGGGCACCTGGTGCTGGCCACTGTCGGAAGACAGGCTACTGGGCTAGATGGACCTTTGGTCTGACCCAGTATGGCCATTCTTATGTTCTTATGAAAAAGGGTCCGTATCTTCAAAAAGCTTGGGAACCACTGATCTAGATTCTGTATTGTCATTTCCCAAGTCTAGTTTAAAGTACGCCAAGCAACCACCTGCTTCCATCACTTCATTAGGATATTACAGCACAGCAAAACATCTTGCCCTCAAAAGTTGTATTAATAGCCTGTTATTTAAACCCAGTGTTGGGCTTTTTTACATAAGACAGACCTCCTTCCCTGCAGAGAAATGAATTACTTCTGTTCTATAAAAAGGCATCCACCAGACATTACAGTTGCCCTCCATGCTGTGATAATTAACACAGCTGCAGTGCATTGACAGGGCAAAGTCAGACACCCACTAACCAAAGATATCTTTGGGTCTCACAAAAGAAGTCGTCTGTGCTGATGTCAAGGTACAGCCACATTCAGCTACTGCACATTCTAGAATACTTTGTGAGGTGCCAATTTGAAACACTCTAAGAGCTACACATTCACTGAAGGGGTAACTACCATAAGGGCTTACATAGACATAGCAGGTCCTCAAATGTATCTTCTTTACAAAATACAGTGCAATCCTTCCAAACAGTAATGTCTGAAGGACACAGAACACCCTCCACAAAAACAGTCGTCTGCCAGCTAACAAGCTTCCCAAATTTTAGAGCGACAATGTTCTAGGGTAGCCAGCTCCAAGATAAAATGACTTGTGCTTTTGTTCCCCAATTCCAGAGTATTACAGAAGACAACCATCAGGTTTGGCTGTGAATCTATACTCCTACATTAGGGGAAACTGAACATACAGATGCTGTTTTAATATTTTTGTCTAACTTTCCAAAAATTATGTGCATGAACTGAACAGGTATAAGACCAATGTGATTGCTATGGCAGAAAAACAATCATACATACAACAGTAATTCTTCTAGATACCTAGTTAATTAGAAACCAGTGGGTTTAATCTGATTTATACAGGGAAAATGATGAGAGTTGAGCCCTATATTTATTATTAAGCTAGTGGAACCCCACCATCCTCCCTCCTTCCACACAGCATTGAGACCTCCAGTAGTCCCCTCATTCTTGTATTTTTATTGCAATATTGGATTGCATGTAAACAAACATTTAGCTGCTATACTGTTCATCACCTGCACTCTAGAGTCCCATGATCAGAGCACAGGTATTTTACAGGACAGTATGAAAGCTGCATCATAGAGCTAAGAGAAGCTTACATAAGCAATGCCTAGCTCAAACCAGCATTTATTCAGACTAGGGATGTTAAAATGTGTTTATTCAAGTAAATGTGTAACTACTGAAAATTTCAGTGGCTACATGGTTACATGCAGGGGGAAAGGGACATGCAAAAGCCTGCTTCCCACCAGTATTGGCTACCGCCTCTGATGCAGCCTGTGTGTAACCATACCTGTTAACACTTTCACATCCCTAATTCAGACTTTAATAAGCATTACATTCATTTTTGTTTCCAAAGCAGGAATAGTTTAAAAAGCAACAACTGCAACCCTGTAACTTTTTTTTAAAAAAATTGCTCACTTGATAATTTTGTTAACATTTAAATAAATTATTCAGTGCAAAAGAATGTTAACAAGTCAGTCTATATCAGGAGATGGGAAAAAATAGGGACACATATTGGCTACTAGCCAGTCTCTGTTTAAAAAGTTACAATGCTTGATACTGAAATAATTCATTTTAAATTGCATCAGGATAAAATATTTAGATTACTGACGCAATTTCTCCCAGTCAAATGTGTGAACATGGCTATTTAAAGATTCACAGATAGGCAAGTAGCCCTGCATTTGAACAATTTTTCTCCTTATTTTTATACCTGTAACACTTCTCAATATGCCCAGTATCTTTTAGCATTCACACACACACACAAATCCGAGGTGATTGAGTTACATAGTAGCTACCATCATACAAATTATAGGAATATAATGTAACATACTTTTCATAGTATCAAACAAACTAAAAAAAAAGGTGTTTAAACTCTGGTGTCAGCAGTTACAGGTATGGTGGTAATTATTTTTAGCTGCATTTTTATCATCTGTACAAATTCTTACCATCATGGCAGAAATGGATTACAAACAAAAACATCATCACTACAGTAGCTTTCACTGCATTTTAAAGGAGAAATCTACTGTCCAATTAAGAAACATAAATGGATTCTGAAGGTAGTCAAGGTCCAACCTTCTGCCAGAATGATGGTGATTCAGATTACGCAAGGCAGGATTAGAGAGGAACGGAGAAAAAAATCTGTGTCTTACCACAGTGATTCCTAACCCTTTTTATGCTGTGGACCAGCAAACCCATTCACAAAGTTTGACGGACCAGCAATATTTTATTTGCATATTCATTATCCAAATATGCAAATAAAATGTTGCCAGTCTGCCTAGCCCCAACCCAGCCCTTTGCACACCAGTCGCCTAACACCCTTCGACCCCCACTCCTATGCCCTTTAACTTCTGACCCCTACAGCCCATGCCAACACCCTCTTGCCCTGTGACCTCACCATGCCCTCACCCATTACCCCGTTACCCCCCAGAGCAAGGCTGCCCCCTTTAGGGAGCGTATCCCTTACTGCTGTGTGGGCAGGGAGAATGGCCCTCCTTCACACACCCTTCCTCCCCACGCCCATCCTGCTCCCTCATGGGTAGGGGCGGGGAGGATGGAGCCCCAGCCAGGCCGCCATCATGAAGGAAGGAGCCTCCTGCTCCAACTCCTCCCGCCACCAGCAAAAACAGTCATGCAGGCAGGGGGAAAGGAGGCCCTGGGAAGGTGCCTCCTGCTCTGCCTCAGCCCCAGTGCCGCTGCTGGCAAAAGCTGTTCCTTCTCTCCCCAAATGCAGAGTGGGGGGAGGTGCCTCCTGCTGCGGAAGCCTGAACCGCAGGGAACAGCCAGCTTGAGCTCTGACAGCGGGCCACAGCCCAGAGGTTGGGAACCGCTGTCTTAAGAGTACCATCACGGGCAAAGCTCTCAAGTTTATGAACAATGATACAAAATGTTACTTCATCCATCACAACCAATCCCCTAGAAACAGACATGTCCTTCTCCTCCTGATTTCTCCATAGCACAGAATAGGCACATCTCCCAAAAAAGCCCCATCTCAACTACTCTTCTATCCCAAGGAGTGGGAGAGAATACCTCACCCATCATTGTGACCTACTTTTTTCTATGTGTAAGACTACAAAAAATGTTTCAGAATAAAGAATATCTATTTGGCCACCCAGGGATCTGATGTACACTTACTGAAGCTTTTTAAGTCTATATAAATAATAGAGGCATGTATAGTAGATTGAATACAAAGTATTACAATACATAAGATAAGCATATCCAAACACACAATCCCCAAAACACATTACAGACAAGGTTTTTAAAAATGGGTAACTTTATGAAAGATGTATACAAAAAGCCTTTGCTGTATATTTTAATAAGTCCCTCAAAATTTCAAAGGAAACACTGACTCTTCACTTTTGGCAAGTGACAAAAAAATTTGGTAACTCAGATGCATCAGTAGATACCAAAATTTGTGACATGGCTCCCCAAAATTACTTTGATACCATCTCTCCAGGCAGTTACAGATTGCAGAAAAAATGATTTTTCCCCCCAGATGCTGCTAAGCTGTTTGGAGAAAAGAGAGAAAGGTTAATTTGCAATGCTATTAAGATGTACAGGTATTTAAGATTACTACGAATGAGGTCCTATTTCTTACTGATTACTATAATGTCTTTAACTACTAGAAAAAAGATCAGTGATTTTTTTTTAGTACTATATCCAAGCAGTTAAGTGGAAGTTCCCTTTGTGTACATGTATATTCGGTTTATAACTCCAAATAAAACCTTTAATCAGTTATTTCTTGGTAATGGACAGCACAAAAACCCACCCACTAACTCTTCCAGCTGGCCATTAAGCCAAGAAACACATTTCCTTAGGTCATTATAAATAATTTTAAAACTTCTTTTTATACATTAATCTCCTTCCTAAATATTCCCCACTTCTTTTGTCAAAGATTGTGTCATGGCTATTTTGTCACGGACAGGTCACAGGAAAAACAAAAATTCACAGATGCCTATGACCTGACGGTGAATTAAAAATTATGTTGAGGCTAACTACCAGGGAAAAAAAGGGGGAATTACAACTCCAGGCCCCCCACAGGACCCACAGAAGCTGGGAACTCGCAGTGTCTACCATCTCAAAACACGGGACTGAAGTGGATGCAGAAAATGTCGTGGAGGTCTCTGAAAGTCATGGAATCCATGACTTCCATGACATAATTATCCTTCATTATAATAGATGTAGTCTAAGTTCAGACTACTTTCAGTACATGCAATGCCTATACTTAAGTTAGAGATGGAGACACAACCAATAACCACACCAACAAGCCACTTTCTTGAGGTGCGCTGTCTAAAAGTACAAAGATCTTTTTAAGATGCTCTCAACAACTGAGCATGCAGCCTTGTAGTCAAATTCTAAAAATCTTAAAATGTATCAAATTCTAAAAATCTCAAAATGTGTACTCTGAGACCACTACACATATCCAGAAATATAAACCACATGGGAACTGTAGGGCCATGTCTCTACTACAGCAGCATGGCTACAATGATATAGTTTTGCTGACATAATTCTGTACCACTGATGACAGATGGGATTTTTCTATTGCTGCAGGAAAACCACTTCGCCAACAATGGTAGCTAAATCAATGATGATGGAAGCATTCTTCCTCTAAGCAATGCACCTAAATCAGTAGTTACACTACATCAAATTTAGCCAAGTTGTTAAACATCTGAATATTGTATTTACTACATTTTTATAAAAGCATATTGCAGAATACATCAAAATAGAAAAATGTCTGAGGCCCTACTTGCAATATTGCAACTTCCACAGGATTTCACCATGGGAGATTGCAGATTCCACCACAGGAGCCCCCGCCATCTCCAGATGGCCAACAGCAGAAAATCACAGAAAAGTAATAATGAACTATGTTACCGCAAATAGGGTCCAACATTACTTTTCCACGGCTTGTCTACAAATCAGCCCCAATTTTTTGACTATCATTTACAATTCTAGCAGGGCCTTATGTGTGTGCCTCTGTTACTAAATATAACCCTTTGTTGGTTCTTGTTTTTGTTTTCACACACTAAATTGCAAACTATGACAAAATTCTGAACATGACACAGTGAATAGAAAGAGTTGGGTCTCATGAGACTTAGGAAGAATGAAGTGAAAAAATGAGAAAGATGTCATCAGAACATGGAAGTGTTTACTAAGGGTTTGTCTATATTTCTTGTTTCACAGTGGCACACCTGCGCCAGCTATAGTGCTTCAGTGCAGACTACCTCTGCCACCAGGAAAGGTTCTCTCATTGGTGTAGATAATCCAATCCTTCCATCAATTAGTGCTGTCTACATTGGGACTTAGTAGGGTAACAATACTACTCATGCATATGGATTTTTCACACCCCTAACCAATGTATTTTTATATACCCAGTTTTCTAGGTAGAACAGGACTAAGATTTCTACTTAAGTTACATGGCTTCTTGAAGAAATGTGCCACACAATTTAAGTGTTATTTATTAAGTCAGGGGTGGGGAACCTAAGGCCTGGGGGACGGATACAGCCTCTGGCTTGCCTGGATGCAGCCCCCCCGAAGCTCTGGGCTTCCCCCCCCAGCATTGGGGAGCCCACGCTAGCACTCCAGCCCTCCCACCAGCTCCCCATGGGTCTGGAGCACACAAAATCTACTAGCTAGGGCCCGCCTAGGTTCTGGCATACGAGGGGAACGTGAGGAGTGTCTTTCTCCTTCTCAGTTAGGGGCTGCGTCAGTGAGGGCTTGGGTTTTGAGGGGTTTTTGCGCGCTTTTCACTTGTGTGGGGCCCCCAACTGATTTTTCTATGGGTCAGCAACCTGATCCAAAAAGGTTCCCTACCCCTGTATTAATTTTATGTATTTAATAAATCAGAGTAGTCACTGCAAACTCCAAGGAAAAGCGTCACTGTAACTAAGACTCTTGAGAAATATCAACAATTTTATTCCATGCCCACCCACAAAAGTTGTTCATTTAAAAGAACAAGTAATTTTAAAAAGCTTTAAGACAAACCAAAGTATGGTTTAACTCTTCAATGCAAGTTTTATATTCTTCCTTAAAAAGCTTCCCAATTGAAAAAAATATACAAACACTTAACAACTCTTTCCACCTTTGATTCAACCATAAGACTCATTCATCAAAAACAAAATGTTAAGAACAAGATAAAAAATTATTTGAGCCCATAACTGAAAGATCAACACATCTGTTTTTATTATAGTACTGTATTCTTATTTGTACGGCACAGAGCTAATTACAAACATTTACAAGTTTTTCAAGTATTGTTAAGGTATCAATTCAAGGCTTCTGCTCCAAAAAGCTGTATTTAACAATATTCCATACAGATAGCACAAACTGATTAGAAGTCAAAGAATTTTCCCCTTTGCTTGGTTTACATGAGATTTGGAAGGCACTAAAAATCCCTGCAGCCACATTCTGGGGTGTGGATCCTGCTCTTAGTTGTACAGGCACACATTTTGCATGTTGTAAAATTAGCTATTGCCCATTTGCAGTAGATTTTACAGAATACAGGGGTGCACATGTGCATATCAGAAGTCAGGATTAAGTCCCAGACTGCTCTGATCTAACAAAGTGTTTATAATTGTGCAAAACAGGGACTCCTATTACAAAGGAAGATAGTGTTATATTTAAGTTGAGGTAACTTTTAAGTTACCTTAAAGCAGACTAAAAATGCCACAGCAATCTTCCATGCTTACTGTTTTAATGATTTTTATGTTGAATAAGATGATTACAAGTAAAGTGATTGAGCCGTATAACTTCAGTCTAGGCTCAGTCAAGCTCAGTTCTTCTCATTTCACCTATCACCAAGAATAAGAGTGCTAACAATTAAATGACGCTCTTAATGACATTTGCAACTACCCCACTGCGTACAAGGGGATTGTACAAGTATAAAAGACGAACTGAGCAGACAATCTGATTGATGCTGCACAAGATGGAATAGAATCCACAGCTCACTAGTTCTTAGCTGTGCTAGCTTTGTACTTTTGTGAACAGGTACCAAATTCACAGAAAGCAGAAGAAAGATTATCTTTGTACCTAGTCCCTTTTCAAACTAGTACCACACTAACTTCGGAGTGGTGAGATTATTTTTTTCCAAACATTCAAGCTTTTCAAAAATGAAAGACAGCAGAAGCCCTGTTACCTCTTTTTCCTCATTTCTTATACTACCTTTTAAAATAAAGCAGGAAATGTGGCCAGCAGCTGGTCCCGTCTCTTCTGCCCCAACACAGCTGTATCCACTTTAGCATAAAGAAAAATAAGGATGCTAAATACACATATACTTTATCAAACAGTGATGTTTCACAAAGAAATTAGTTGTGTCTTGCTTTTCCTTCAACTCCTATTACCACTAGTGGAAGCTACTTCAGCACATCACTGGAAGGAGACCCCTCAATTTAATCTTAATCAATAAAGATCAATTTATTACATTTTAGTTTTAAGGTTTAAGAATAGTAACTAATCATTTTAGAAACATCTCAATTGTTAACACTATACTTAGGTTGACTCATTCTTTGTGAAACCTCACTTTACATTTAATAATTTTTCATAACCCGTTTTCCCCAATTTACATACATGTAGATAATCTAACCATTTTAATACAACCAAAAAATAAAAAGGTGTATTGTAACCTATTTATCTTGCATGATAGGGTAATATTAGTGCTGGTCCAAAAGCAACTCAAACATTTGTCTGTGATCCCAAAACTATTTTATTCCTCCTCTCAACTAAACATGGAAGTCTGCATGAGCATTATTTTTTCAAACCATCAATGTCAAGAAATAACCTTTGTTCATCTACATATTTTATTTCCTGACTATAGAAATTTAGAGATATTTCTGAATGATCAGAGATGTCAATTTAAGATCCTATAGTAAAATTACACCAGTGTGCATGCACGATTTTTATGTAAAAAGCTACTTTTGAATACAAGGAATCTCAGTTATCTTGGGTGTACACAGATTATTTATAGTGAACTAGAATTTAAATCATGAGTTATTTCCAAGCACTGCAATCTTTAAATTGCAATATACATCACAGTTTTGTGAAAAAAAATAGGTGTCTTGCCTGCATTAGGGTACCATTGTACAATGATATAACTGAAACCAATATTTAGATTGTTTAAACAAACAAAAATTTACATCACCAAATAAGGTAGACTAATGAAGCTTTTCTTTTTTAAAGTGATCTTGAGAACCATCAGGACTAGATTCAGGAATGCATAAATCCTGATCTTTAAGAGAAGACCATTTACATCTAGTTCTGGGTGGTCTAAAGATGGAAGATCAGAAATAAATCATATCATACTGATTACCATATCATTTGTCCCCTGCCCTAGTCATTCAGTAGCAGTCATCTTAAAAAACTGCTATTTGATGGAAAACAAAACAGTATAAGTTATAACTTTAATTACTTTGTGAGATACTAGCTACTAAAATTAAGTCAAAATTTCCAAAGCAGAACAGGGGCAAGGGGAAGAAGGATAGTTATCAGAATGTGACTGAAATACCCTCCACCAGAGATCAGCCAGAACTGGAAACACTTAGGCAAATCAGCATCAACACTTTCAAGATGAGAAAACATTTCCAATCACTGGTCCTGAACCATAGTCAGAAAAACCAGGACTAAACATCAATAAAGGTTTGATATCGCATTATGGGAATATATGGATCCTTACCAGCTTGCGAAGTGGAAAACGACTGCTCTTTAACCCCTACACAACGGAGCATGGCAGGGCAAGCACCTAAAAAAGAAACTGTCAGAGAGGTTTAATAGTAATGTATAATTAATATTTATTACAGTTTCATATGCATGCTTTAACTGTTTGCTCATCAATATTAATTTTGTTCTCAAGTCTGTCCAGTGACGATGTCCTAATAAGTAGAACTTTTCTTTTTCTAAAAAAAAAAAAACCAAGTATTTTCAGCTCCTCAGGATAAGTGGACTATATTTTATCTGATTCAAAACAGGGTAGGCAGTATTATCTGTACTGGCATTTGTGAACTGGCACGGAGCACACCTTCATGCTCCAGGTTTGCATGATCTTTCACTCCCTGCTGCAAACGGGCTCCGAATACAACTGCATGTGTCAGTTTGCACGATATTTGGCACGCTGCTGTAAGCGGATTCCGAGCGCGCCATTTGTGAGCCAGTTTTGTGCGATCTTTTACCCAGTGCCACACACTGGCTCCCAAGTATGAAGTTCACGCGAGCTCTTTACCCTCTGCCACACACTGGCGCCGTTCCTACGCCAGTTTTGCCTAGCCCCTGTTTTTCAAGACATGACCTGCTTGCTCCGCCACGGCCCGAGGCCCCTGGATGTGGGCACGGACAGGTGAAAAATAAAGACTGAAGCAGGTACTTGACCCTACATTTTGAAGGAGGCAGATGCCCGCTTGGCACACACGGCGCAGAACTCCACCGACAGCTGATCCCTGTCCACATGGAGGCAGATCCCACCGGAGGCCGCCCGCTCCTCAGCCTCC
This sequence comes from Pelochelys cantorii, assembly GCA_032595735.1. Lineage (NCBI taxonomy): Eukaryota > Metazoa > Chordata > Testudines > Trionychidae > Pelochelys > Pelochelys cantorii. The sequence goes on from CM064326.1 coordinate 24,849,584, forward strand.
GGCTCCCCCGCATCCCGGCTCGGCAGGGCGTAGTCGTGGTCGCTGCTCTCGCCGCCTTGGGGCGGGTCCGTGTCCCTGAAGAGGCTGGTGCGGAGCCTTAGCCCCCCCGCCCCGGCTAGGCGACTCAGCAGCTGCCCCAGGGCGCTCTGGTTGGCCAGCACTGCCCGCAGGTAGCTCGTCTCCCGCTCCAGCTCCCGCAGGCGCCGGCTTAGCCCCCGGTTGCGGTCCCGCAGCTGCCGGTTCTCGGCGGCCAGGCCCTGCAGGCGGCTCTCCAGCCCCAGCACGTACTGCTTCTTCTTCAGCCGGTTCAGCCGGGCCGCGGCCGCCGCCTTCAGCCGGCTCCCTGCCGCCGTCCCGCCCGGGCTGGCCCCGCTGCGCCGCCGGCCCGCTGCGCTCCAGGCCGGTTCCAGCTCGTCCAACTGGCCGCAGAAGCAGCCGCTCGGCTCCACGCCCAGGTCCCAGTGCGGCTGGGCCGCCTCGAGCAGATCACCCAGCTCCAGCCCCGCGAACGGGTCCTCCTGCTCCTCGGCGCCAGGAGCCGCCTCCCCCGTCGCCCGCTGCGGCTGCTCCAGTGCGGCTGGGTCCCGACGCTGCGGCTTGGTGCGGGGGGTCCCCGGCTCCTCCTCCCCGCCATCGCCGCCTCCGGCCCCCGCGCTCGGGAGGTGCCAGGCGGCAGCCGAGGGGCTCTCCCCGCCCGACGGGCCCGCCAGCAACTGGGTCAGGCTGTGGCGCATGGCGGGGAAGGGGCGCAGACCCGCAGGCAGCTCTGGGGGAAGGGGGCGGCTGCGCGCACGACCCGGCGGGCAGGCCGCAGTGAGTTTCGGGAGGGGGGGGGGGCTGGAAATGGCGCGTCCTTTGGCCGCGCCTGCGCATCGAGGGGCTGCTCGGCCGCCAGACCGGAAAGAGAAGGGCGGGGAGGGCAGGGTTATGTTAATCCAAGGGTGGGCAATACATTTTGAGGGGGGGGGGGCAGGCCAGTATTTTGGTAAGTGGTCAAGGGCCGCACTTCCTCTCTGGAGGGGGGTGCATGGAAGTTGGGTGCAGAAGGTAGCACGGGCTGGGGTGCAGGAGAGGGTGTGGGGTCTGAGAGCGAGCTGAAGGTGGGGTGTATAGTATGTGATCTGGGGCAAGGGAATGGAGTGCAGTGTCGGGAGGGGGTGTAGGGGAGAGGGAGCTGTGACCTGGGCGAGGGGTCCTGGGCAGAGGATTTTGATGATGAGCTGGGGCAGGAGGGGGTTGTGGCCTGGGGCAGGGAGTTGAAGGAATGAAGGGGCTGGGGTGCCAGAGGCAGGTTGTGGACAGGAGGCGTTTATCTAGGTTGCTCCTGGCCAGCAGCTCTTCAAAACGGGGAGGCAGGCCCATTGCCACCTGCAGTCCCATGCTGCTCAAAATGGCTGTGTACTCTCTGTGGGGAGAGGGATGCCAGAACCAATGAGAGCCTCCCCAAACCCTCTTCCCCCTCCTCTAGGTCCCCAAAGCAGAGACACACAAGGAATAGTCAGCTGCTTAGGGTGGTCTAAGCCTTTTTAGAAAGAGCTTGTCTAGACAGCCACACAACTTTAGAAAAAGTGATCCGCTTTTTCAAAAGAGAACACCCAGGCAGTCTGGATGCTCTCTTTTGAAAAAGCCCTGTTTGTGTTCAAGAATGCCTTTTTTCAAAAGAACTCTTTCAAAAAAAGGCGTTCTTCCTCATAAAATGAGGTTTACCACTGTTGAAAAAACCGCTGCGTTCTTTCGATTTAATTTTGAAAGAATGCAACAGCAGTCTAGATGCAGATGAAGTTTTTTCGAAAAAAGGCCACTTTTTTCGAAAAAACTCTGTAGTCTAGACATACTTCTAAAACGGTGTAGTGCTTCTCTGAAGCGGCTGGCTGGCTGCTCTGTGCCTGAGGGTGCTGGCAGGGCAGCCCACAGGCCAGATTTTGCCCATCCCTGTCTTAGAGGAAACAAGTACCATGGCTGTGTTATAAAGCTGGACAAACAGGCTGCCTTGTTGAAAAGGGCCTCCCGTCTCCATCTGCTTACAACAGTGTTTTTCAAAGTGGACCACAGGCCACTAATGCTAATGGGCTGCTCCGGTTTGTTTACTTACCGGCTCTGCAGCTGTGGAGCCTCGTAGCTCCCATTGGCTGTAGTTTGCCATTTGCAGCCAAGGGGATCACTAGGAAGTGGTGTGGCTGCCCAGGCCACTGCTTCCCGCAGCTCCCCTTGGCTACAGACAGAACCACAGCCAATGGAAGCCGCGAGGCTCTGTGGCTGCGGAACCAGTAAGTAGACAAACTGGAGTGGCCCATTAGCAGCTTTTTCAGAGCCTGTGGCCCACTTTGATAAATGCTGACTTATGATGAAGCAGCAGCAGACACTTTCACCCCCAGAGTTATACCCAGGGCAGGTCTATGAACCCATATAGTATCACTGAAATGCAGCCACCTCTGCAGCATTGAGAAGTGCACACTAGAGGAGTAGAAAGGTTTTGCCCAGAACCCCTGCCAGTACTTCTCTTGGCATGGGCAGTGGGTAATATCAGCAAGGGAAGATGTTGCCTTCCCAAAACTGCCCAGTTTCCTGGCTCCTGGTAGGGCTGGGGATATAGTGTGGCTGCCCAGCTCTCTGGCCCACCAGGAAGAATCAGCCTGTGCCATCCATAGAGGTGGGTGAGACTAAGGGTCCTGGGAACGTTCAAGGGCTGGGGGCAATAACCGGGAAGTGGGGGGAGAGAGAGCTGGGTCCAGAGTTGAAAGTATAGCTTGCAAAAGGGGCATGGGCTGGGCTTGCCTTCCCCAGCTGAATGTTCACTCATTGCCCAGATCTGTTGCTATAATAAAGTGTTATATTTATTATCCCGGTATATCACATAGCACAGCGTGGGGCTCAGTTTATTAGGAATGATGTATTGTCAGGTTTTAAACCTGATTTCCATGGATCCACATTTTTCATACCTAGGACCTCAACCAAGCTCTATAGAAGTTGATGGGATTTTTCTGTTTGATTTGAATGATCAATTTGAATCAGATCCCTAACAAGTAGATAACTAATCATCTACCTGGAAATCATTCTCATTAATAAAAGATACTGTACAAATACTAATCTGCTTTATTCCTCCACCCAGATAATAAACTCTGATGTTCTTGGTGTGATCCCTTTTTCCTTTCCAGCTCCACTGAACTGTATATCAACAATTTGTTGTAATAAATCTAATCTCTTCAGAGCAGGAGCCTTTTCTTTTGATTTGCTACATAAAATGCTTAATATTTTTAGTCACTGTAAAATTGCTAGAAATAGGAGAGGCAAGGAACAAACAAACAAACAAACTCATAAATGATTATGAATTTTCCAAATTAAAGTCCTTTGTTTCCCAATTTTATTTAACATAACTTGTCTTGCTAACTCAAAGTGACACATTTTAAGCTGCCATTTCAAAATAAGTAGCATGGAAACAAAAAATGGTCTTCAAATCAGGTCTCATAAAAGGTTTGTAAATCTTGGAGGCACTCTAAAGAAATCTGATCAATATTATTTAGTTAAAGGGTTACTAATAACAGGTGTGCGATAACAGCTGCAACAGAGTGAGGGGTTATGACATGAAGTGGCGGAGTTTGTTATTTAGCTCTTTTTCTTTATTGAGTAAGTCTGTGCTGTGTTTCTTGTAAGCATCAAACTGCATCCAGAGCTCACTATATGCTTGCTCACTTCCTTCCAGATGTTGCTGCAGCTCTTGGACCCTTAGGTTGCTGTCCACTGCTGCTACCTCTCTCACAAAGCGCTCTTCTGCTGTCTGCCTGGCTCTCTCTGCAGCCTCCAGCTTCTTCTCCAGCTGATGAATTTCCCGTTGCTTCTCCTGCAGTGCCTTGCCCCTCTCCATAGCCAGCTGCAGCAGCTCCTCTTTCTCCCGGCTCACCTTCTCCAACTTAGCTTGCAACTCACTGCCCTGAGCTTTTTGCTGCCTGTCTGCCTGCTCCCACTGTGCAGCAATTTGGCAATGCTTCTCCTCTAAGCTCTGCAGCTGGTTTCTCAGTAAATCAGTTTCCTTGGCATGGACACTGGCTTGTTGTCTCTGAGCTTCCAGTAATTCCTTCTCTTGCTCCTGGGCTCTGCGGCTCTCTTCAGCATATTTCTTCTTGAAGGAATCTACTTCCTGAGAGAGCCTCTTCCCCTGGGAAGTGAGAAGGAGAACCTCAGCCTCTTTCTCCTCCAGAGCCTGGCTGAAAAGGCTTTCGTTTTCCTGTCTCAGGAGCTTATTTTCCTCCCTCAGCAGCATGTTCTGCTGCTTGTGCTCATCTTTGAAGCGGATCATGTCTTCATGGTTGGCAGCAAGGTCCATAAAGCGCTCCTCCAGCTGCTGGGCCCGCCGGGTCTGACTTTCCAGTCTCACATGATCCTCCATTCTCAACTCTTCCAGCTCCATGTTAAGCCTCTCCAATACCTTGCAGCGCATTAGGGATTCATCCGCTCGCTTTTTCAATATGCAGATGAGCTGAGATTGCTCATGGAGGCGTGAGCGTAACAGAGCCTTCTCCCCCTTCTCCCCATCAGAGAGCCCATGGAGCTTCTCCAGAGCCTCATACAGGTCTCCCATGTCTCCTGCCTCTGATTCAGTCTCCTTTGGATCATTGACAGGGCAGGACATCTCTGGGTCCTTCTCATCCTGAGGCATGGAGCTGCTGCCTCCTGCAGTTTGTAATTCAAGCTACATAAAAACAGTTTATCTTAGTAACATTCAAAATTACTTAGTTGCACCCAACAGTTCTAGTTTCCCAACCAACAGAGCTGCAATTGGTGGACATGCCCTAGGAGTTCCATTATATCACAAATCAGGAGATCTGGACATTCCAGAACAGATTGCAGTTTGTCAACAACTTGAACTGGTCACTTTCCTTGGTTCTTCAGATGTGAAGCCATAACCCTAATCAGGAAAAGAAAAAGACTAATACTTATCCAGACCAGCTACCCATTGATGACAAGCCCTTTGCTTTACTGGCATGCTGGTGCTGTGATTCCAGGCACAGATTGTTTACTTAACTATAACATTATTAAGACAAATAAATCCTCACACCATTTTTTCCCCTCTACTCCTCATTCCATATCTGTTACTAGAAATGCAAATAGAACAGGGGTTGGTGGACTGGTCTTTTAACTTATTGTAAATTATTGCAAACAATGCACTGCTCCCCATTTAATAGCACTGAATGCACCTTTTTGGACTGTTTGGAGATTTGTGAATGAAAAGGGCTAAGTGCTTATTGTTACTGAAGATGCGGGACCTAATGGTTCAAGTATGGGATTGGAGACCAGGTTTTTAATTTTACCCTTCCCACTGACTTGGGCATGTCACCTGTCTGTGGCTAAGTTTCTTCATGTAAAAATAAGAAAATATTTATATCATATCAGGAGCAAAAGTCCTCAGTCAAGATTGGGGCCCTATCATACTTGGTGCTGCAGAAATGTGTGCAAAACACTCTTTCACTAAAGAGCTGCCACTCAAAAAAGACACATGAATAGAGCTGAATAAAACATTCATGTAAATCAGCATGTTGAAAAGCAGCACATTTTGTTAATGATATTTATTTTAGATTGTGAGGTAGCAGTAGGTTAAGAGGATAACAGGAAGTGGGGAGTCAATGTAAGGAAAAGGAAGGAGAAAAAGAACGGAGGGCAAGGGAGCGAATGTGAAGGAGATGAGTCAGGGCATACAGCTAGAGCAGAGATTAAACAGGCTCAGGTGCCATCTATGTAGTTACGGGGCCATGCACACCTGCTGTTGCAGCTACTTTCTCTTCCCTCTGACAAAAAAGAAAAGAAATGGGGGAGGGAAGGGAGAACCAGGTTTAGGTGGGCTGGGTGCAAGGGATGCAGACAACAGGCTGAAGAGAATGGATTGAAAGTAACATGTAGGAAGAGAACAGGAAAATGTTTCCTTACCGGATATTTTCTTTTCTCTGGTTTGTCTGCCACTCCTACTGTGGAGTTTGTCACCATGGAGACGTGGGGCTGAACCAGACTGTAGTCACTCCACAGCTTATGCCTATGACTTGGCTACTTTGGAAAGCTGCCAGGTCAGCTGATAAGCCAGTGAAATAGCTGGAAGTGCTTCACAGCAAACAAATACCACGAACATACTTTTTAAAAGAACTGTAAAGGGAAATGGATATTCCGGAAGAGGAAATATTGAAATGAAAAGAAGCAGGCCTGAACTCAAAAAGCTGGAGAGTCACATAGTCAGGCTATAAACATCAGGTCAGGGCCTTGTCTTCATACACGTGATGGGTTGGATCACAGAAGACCCCCTGGGATTGTCACATGGTGAGCTGATCAAGCCATTAAGCCCACCTTCCTGCCCGCTCGGGCTCCTCACCACCCTGTCCTCCAACCACTGCACAGAGTTAAGGTTACTGCCTCCCTGCAGAGCAACACAGATACTGAACCAGTTCTGGGAGAGTTATAGGACTGCTGACAGTACCAAGGAGCCCAAGCCCCCACAGAACCAAAACCCCAAATAAATCAGTCTTACTCTGTATAGAAGTTTTACACAGAGAAAGTTTATTAGTTCACTCCCAATGATATGCACACCAATTGCTTCCCCTGCTCCCATATAAACTATTTACATGGGTTGTGATATTAAACAGAAGTGTTTATTAAGTATAAAAGGTAGGATTCACTTTGCTTGCGAGTAAAAACAGATAGATCAAAGGAAGTTACTAAGCCAAAATAAAACAAAACACAGCCAGCTAATCTTAAAACACTAAGAAACTTGTTACATGCAAATTCTTACCCTACAGTTGTTCTAATCATCTCTCTCTTACAAGCTAGAAAGCCTCCTAGCCTGGGCCCAATCCATCCCATTGTTCAGTCTTAGATGGTTCCAATAGGCATCTTAGGTAGTAAGTGGAGAGTCTGTGTTGCTCTTCAGGGGGGAGGGTTGGTAACCCCAACTCTGTGCCCTGGCTATGGGAGACCAGAGCATCTGGCCCAGCAGGACAGAGGGGTGGTGAACCCCAGAAGGAACAAAGGGCAGGTATCAGATCAGTGGATTGATCAGCACACCAGGTAACAAGGGGACCTCTGTGATCCAACCCATCACAATGGATCCTCCCCCAAAAAGCAATGAAGGATCTAGGTTAGGGTTGAGGAACCTCAGGCCCAGGGGCTAGATGCAGCCCCTGGCTTGCCTGGATCCCCCCCCCCAACATTGGGGAGCCTATGCTGGTCCTGCCCCCCCACCAAAGGGCTGGAGCATACAAAATCTACTAGCCTGGACCCACCCATCAGAAAAAGGTTCCCCACCCCGATCTAGGTGAAAGAGAAGAGTAACAAAAAAGCAATTGGGAGGACAGATCATGTATATGTCTTTATCTCCATTAGGCGAAAAAAGTATAGGCATGTTCATGCAACTGTCAGAGAGGATAGGCATATAGAGCAAGCTCTGGTTTATAGGCTTCACTGGTGAATTAAATGCATTTTCATGTAGGATTTTATGGTCTAGAACAGAGGGGAATACATGCTGCCTATAGGGAAGCATTGACAGAGGCCTAAATGACTCTAAATGAGAGTGGAATAGGCATGGAGACTGTTTGGTGTATTCTATGGAGCAAAGATGGCAGCAAAAAGAAATGCAACCAGAAAGACAGGCAGAAGCTAAAGCTTGTAGGCAAGGGGGGGAAGGCCTCTTTTCCACTTTATTCAACAACACTGGTTTGGAAACAGGGAGATAAAATTATGTCTAATCATATAAGTAGGAAATTTATTTCAAGTAGGAAGGATTATATACAAAGAAATATTTTTTAAATAAAATTAGTAGACATTTTAGGCTCATTAGAATCACTGAAGTACCACTGCTTGTGACAGTTTTGCCAAAGGTAAGGTTATTGGATTAACAGCCTTCAGATGTGTATTATCCTGAAAAAGTGATGGACACTTGGCTGTTTACAGCATTCAGGTTCCTTCATAAAAAATAGTTGGAGTTTAGTTCAAGACAGTTGTTGACTCACTGATATGCACTTTCCTAGAAAATTGTCTTTTGCCTTCTTGTATTGTGTGTCTCAAGTACATGTCCTGAGAGACCTGGCTGTTGGTGACTTGGAAGCCTTCTTCCCTCTGGTTGCTGGGTGACAGGGCTGTTTGCATGGGTAGTGGTAGAAAGTCATATTGGTTAGGTGACACAATTTCAAGTGACTATTGCCAATAAGTTAATATTTTTTGTTAACACAGATTTTAAAATATTAGTTCTTTTCACCACAACATTACTTGTGTTAAAATTTTCCTGCTTGCAGGGTAAATGTGTTGATTGATCTAAGTTCCTGTTAAACCAATTGAAAAGGAAAAAAATATACTTTTTCAGAAGAGGAATTTTAAGGCTCTGGTTCTGTAACACCCTACACCATTTTCCTGTCATATGTTTTCTAAAGCCCATGCAATTCCTTTAATACTTGATTTGTTGCATTTCTTTCCACTGCAGCATAGCCCATTGAAAAGGCTTTGAGTGAAAGTCAGTGCCTTTTCCTTTTATGAGGTTATGCAGTAAAACACACTAAAGCTTAATAAACTTAGCTGTAAAGAGATATGAAAGGAATAGCTTTTAGGATCTGAGTGTAAGTCCACTTAAACCAATGGGCTGTGAATCAAGGCTTTTATGAAGATACCAATAAGCCTTCTTACACAGCACTACTGAGCACTGCTATATTTTTAAACTACTGTTGTGACTGGCTCAGTTGACCTTGCATAATTCACTATAGGCTTGAAAGTGGCATAGCTTGAGGGTTTGATATGGTAATTCATTTTTGCCTTAGTGGGAAAAAGCCCAATATACTGGTTGGTAAAGCACTTAATTTTCTGGAATGCTACAGAAGCTATTTGTCCAGATTTTTGGGGCAGTTTGAGGCAGTGTTCCTCATGAGAGCTAAAGGGTCTGTTTTACTGCTTTGGTTTATTGGCTGTCCAAGTTAATTTCTATAGGATTATTTGATACAGATTAACTATGTCATTGCAAGTGTAATTAATTATTTGGGTATAGAAAACTTCTATATGGGTGTAGAGTTTAATTTAAGTCTAAAATAAAATTGTGATGATGTATTTGAAGTACTGGTGAACACGGGCTTTTGAGGTAGCTGCATCATGGTTTTAGTTAGCCATAATCTTCTATGGTACTGGTACTATTTCTAGACTACCCCCTCTTACGCAAAAAAAAATGCAAATGAGGCAAAGCATGGAATAGCGCTGTGCCTCATTTGCATAATTAATGAGGCTCCATTTTTGTGCAAGAGGCTTTTGCCCAAGAGCCATTCTTCCTGGGGGGGGGGGGGGGAGAGGAAGAACAGCTCTTGCACAAGAGGGGGTTTTTGCGCAAAAGCCTCCTGTGCAAAACACAGGGCCTCATTAATTATGCAAATGAGGTGTGGCAATATTTCATGCTTTGCCTCATTTGCATATTTTTTGCACAAGAGGGGGCAGTCTAGACATAACCTAGGGGGTGGAAGACCTCAGGGGGTCATCTAGTCCAACCCCATGCTCAAAGCAGGATCAACCCCAACTAAATCAAGAATAAAAAATGGGATATCTGATTACTACTTAATTGAACAAAGGCTTGCATTATGATGAGGTAGATATTTTAACTTGGTTATATCCTAACATGAGCACTTTCAAAGATGTCTGTACTGTACAAAGTATTACAGGTTGAATCTTTCTAGTTACACATGATTTTAGGTAGGCAGTGTCCACTTATCTTGGGTGTGTCCAAGTTTCCCTCAGTCCCATAAAGTTTTAGAGCCACCAGTCCTGGCTCAGTGTTCTGTGCTGTTATTTACCTCTAATTTATCCCTAAATATCTTCTAAAAAGCCCAGTAAGCAGTGGAAGTGCTGATAATGCTGCTAGACAAAATTGACCTCCCATCTTTCGGCAAATTCTCTGGTTCAGCACCGGTCAGGTCCCAAAGGTGCCAGGCTAGAGAGATTCAACCTGCACATGATTTGTGCCTGATGAGTTTCAGTCCAAAGATGCCCTGTTCCAATGCTACTGTCCATCTATAAATTCCTGGAACTATTTTCAAATAAAAATAATGTATTTAAAAATTTCAAACAGTACTACGTCACTGCACATTTGTGAACTTTTAGTACATACCTACAGGACACACACAGACATTCCATGAGCAACATGCTGGTGTGTACTCCCGCATCATGTAGACAAGGCCTCAGTTGCATGCGCAAACATACACATATTTGTAAGTTAGCCAGCAGAAAGTTGCAGATTGTGAACACAATAATCCTCCTTTGCATACGCAACCAAATATACAGGTAATGTACTTATTTTTATAAAGTGCCTCCTCATGTCAAACAATCACAATGTAGCAAGAATAAAAACAAATTATTTATGTTGTAGCGGGGTTGGGGCCCACCATCATGGCACCTCCTGCTGGCTCTCCTGGGAATCAGCTAAGCTTCACCAGGGCACCTTCATCTAGCAGTGCCTCATCTGCCGTCACTTCTGTCTCCACTTCTAGGACCCACGTCATGCTCTTTTGGACACAGCCCTTCAGTCGTGCCCCATTGCAGCCTCTCTCTCCTTCCAGGGGTCCAACAGTCTTCAGTCCAACCATTTGTTTCAGTGGCAAGCTACAGTCCATGCCCTAGCTACTCGCCTCTGTGGCAAGTAGGGGGGAAAAAAAGGGAGACCCAGGCCCACCCACCACTCCAGGTCTCAGCCCAGGGACCTTATAGCCAGCAGCCACATACTGCCCCTTCTCCAACTCTATCTCATTCACTAAGCCACTTCCCGCAGCCCCAGCACACTCTGTGCACCTGGTATCAGGGCCTCAATCTGGCAGCCATCTGCCTCATACTCTGCAGACTTTACCCAGTGCTGCTCTGTCCAGGATAATACAGCCCTTTAGGCTGCCAGTTCTTGTCTCTCAAACTCCAGAAAGTTACTGTCTCTGCTCTGCTCCATAGCGCCTTCTTGTCATCCAAGTGGACCCTTATTGGCTTCCTCCAGGAAACATTTCCTTCATTGGCTGGCTATACAAGCCTTTTCCTTTCTGACTGCCTCCCACATACCCTCCAAAGATTGCTTTAATCCCTTACATACTCAGTGAGGGCTAGCTACCCTATCACACATGCATATATGTGCCTCAGTTCAGAATTTTTTGCAATATGTAAAAAGATATAACTGACAATTACTGTGCTTCTAAGCTTCATTACTATCCAGATTTCCAGCTTAGTAGGAAATACTGCAATCATGAGCCTATATGGGTACTTTTGAAAAATTCCACCCAAAATGCCTAAGGCACTCAATATCTATTGAAAGTTACTGGGAATTGGGCACTTAACTCCTTTAGTGACTTAAAATTCTCAAAATTCCCCCTACTCTTGCTTTCAATTAGTAATTTAATAAAATATAGGAAACATAACAGATTCTACAGTAATTGCAATGAATACACACCCAAGTGTAACCTATGCATTTATTTTGAGGACTGTGACAATATGAAAATTTCACAGATATATGAAATGCAAGTGTAGTATAACTAATCAGGTGTATATTTTAATTGACCATTTGCTTTTCGGAACACAACTGTAGCTTTAATAGGCTGCTTTTAGTTAAAAACAATGTAAGAATAATACATTTCTACATGTGTAAATGCAAATTTATAGTTACATACAATACAATAGGATTACAATTTTCTTGCTATTTTGTATGGCATAGGGTCTTTAAACCAAGAACCACCCAATTTCTGCTGTGTTGTAGTGGTGACACCAAAGAACATATAAAAGTCTGACACACCCAAAAGAGGAAACCACCAAGTATAGATAATGTATATGCTTAAAATAAATATCCAATTTATTCATCAACAGTAAAATCATGATGAAAAGATTCTTTAGAGTAACATTTAAACACAATATATTTAACTTCATTGCTTCCATGCACAATCCATAATTTAGAGATAAGCTAACAAGACTACTAGTACAGTATATGTACTACATATCCAGTCAAACCTTCTTAATAGCCCTGATCCTGAACATGTGGAAATTCAGCACTTTGTAAGATTGAGGTCACCAACACCACTCTTCACAGAATATTTATATCAATAAATAAAGCTCTCCCAAGCCTTGGGAATTTAAAACTACAGATGGAATTCCACGTCATGAACTCTAGCAAAGGATGTAAGCACCAGAGAGACTTGAATATACCATTAAAATTAAGCCACAAACACAGTGAATATGAATATAGCGACCTATTATCAGCTCATTAAAAATACCCCACAAAATAGACAAAGTTGTTGGAGCTTTTTTGCATTTTGTTTTGGGAGCACTATTCAGCTTATTTAGTGAATTATCAACATTTTGCACAATTCCAGGTGGACACACACACCCCCGCCCCTTGTAATTGGACCACTGAATTTCAACAGTATATTCTTTATTTATATCATTTTCAGTGAACAAGAAAAAAGGCTTTTAGTTTAAAAAAAAAAAAAACTAATCTGAAAGCAGAAATGTGTTATTTTCATTACGGAGTAACATTTAACAGCACAAAATAAAATAGCAGAACAGAGGCCAGAGGCTGTCTACAGATCTACTATAGTCCACACACTTTTATAGAATCCTTCCAAGTTCCTCATTACTTCCTTTGCCTCACAAGATCCAGCAAGTGAACATTCTGGACACTAGCAATTACAAAGTCATCTTATTTTGTCAGCTTTGCTACCATTAGCATCCTGAGTGGTAGGGTGTCTTCGACCCATGTGTTTGGGAAGTTCATCATTCTCTCCCATAGAGTGGTTTCATCGAAAGTGGAATCCATCCAGTCCACTGCAGTACCATAACTTTTACCTTGGAAAAACATAATTTATGATTTAAAAGGAAACATTAAGCACTTATTTAAAACTGCCACCACAGTGCAGAGTATACTCTTAGGCAAATCTCCATACATCAAAAAGAGAAGAGGGGGAAATTGCTGATTTTTGTTGATCTACCCTACAAAGTTAGCTGTCAATTTGCATGGTGCGTTTCTACATTTTCTATACAACTCCCATTAAACCTAATTAATGGGATTGTGCCTGTAGAAGGACCTCAATCTCAGTATTCTCATGTGTTCGGTTGTTTTTGTTGCTATTTATTATCTCACCTTGTCAAGATCCTTACGGGGAAAAAAAGCCTCATGCCTGCAAATTTGCTTCGTGGTATTTTGGACACAGAGGGGGAAAATGGAGAGGCAAGACAAGTAAATGGAGATCCAGCCTGTATTCTGCAAGTTAAGAATTAAATTGAATAAATGGTCACTACCTGTTCCCATTCCTATCCTGAGACCTCCCAGAAAGTGATTGGCTAGTTTGTTGTGGTCCCAGACTGTAAGTTCTACACATGCTTCTTTCAAATCATCCGCTCTAAAGCCATCATAAACCATGGTGTGGTTGAACACTGGGTTTGTAGTTTTCGCCACTGCTCTTGTTTTTTGGCGGCTTTTCCTACTAGTATCTGGAAGAATGGTGCTTTGGAAAGAGAAAAAACTGTGAGATTATATTAAAACACTCAGGCCTACATTAACATTCTCTTTTATATGAATTATATATCTGCAAGTTAACATTCTCATTAACAGACTATGGGCTCTGAGACTGGGGGAAAAGGAAGCACATTTGTTCATCCTCTTCAGATAACTTCAGGGCTTGTGGAGCTAATTACCCCTTCCCCACCTCAGAACCTGGAAGAGACAGATGGATGGGGAAGGGAGGATGCTTAGGAGAACCTGGGTATTGGTTTCCATCCATAACAGTAAGTGCCCTGCTTGTCTTGCTGTGGCCGGAGATTCCCCAGTCACTTATCTCTAATGCCCTCCCTATGGATTTATAATCTGTAGCTAATATAAAGGAAGAGAAGACGAGACAGGGCAGCTTTCCCCCTTTCGCACCTACTGCGTGGCTTCCCTCCAAGTAGGACCTGTACCCATCCCAATCTAGTTTGTTTAAAATGCACACTAAATAAAGCTAGCTGCATTTTAAGTTAGCCCAGGTGGTTAATGGGAATAGTAGTCAGTTTTAACTAGCTAATCAGTCAACCAGGAAGTCGGGGGAAGTGCAAGATGGAACTTGCCATATTCAGTGTCTCTGATGGGTGGATGAAATGCATCAGGCCTGCAAAAGGCATCTGCAAGGCAACATCTGGGAAGTCTCTCACCCTCACAAATTAAGGGAGTAGTAAACCTACTATTGCTGTTACCATTTAATGAAGGAATTGAGCTTGTTGCCCCTCAGGAGAGGGAGGTCATTGCATTCCTTCACCCAGATGTGGACCTCTCCAGTGGATGGGGCATTGGTACCTTTGGAAGAGACAAGTAGGAAACCAGTTCACTCCATTTAGAAATTAAACGTGAGAATCAAAAGGAGGAAAAAAAGTCAGAGAAGATGACGGTACAAATTTAGGAAGAAATATGAAATATTAAATAAAGGCATGCCTCCATCATTGCATGTGTTTTTTATGTACACCAAACAAATCCCAAAGAAAACAGAGCTGTTAGGTGCCTGATGAAAGTAGGGCAGGTGCAGTCCCCTGTAGCTGAAGTTGGATGAGGTTATTCTAGACTTCCTGTCCCAAATCCTCACGCAATTGTACTGTGCCACGTTCTACCTCAGAAATGATGGAAATTTCAGTGGTGGGTGAAGTAAACTTCTACCACTTTCCCTCTCTTTTGTAGGCAGACACTGGGAAATAGTAAATGGGCACAAAATTTGCTTCTTTTGCATACACACTGGCAAAGCCGGAGCCAGCACCACAGTTGGCAATTTACCTTCATGCAACTGGTGTGAACTACCCCTCAATGAGCACCCAAAAATAAGATTTAAGTGCACATTACCAAAGCATTTAAATCAGGGGTGGTCAGTTTTTGATGGGGGTCAGAGCAAGATATTAGTAAGTGGTCAAGAGCCACACTTTTCTATGGCGGGTCTTTAGGGTGTGGAATGGAAGCTGTGTGCATAAGGGTGCAGGAAAGAGTAGGGATAGGGGTTTAGGGTGCAGGAGAGGGTATGAGGTCTGAGAGGGAGTTTGAGTGAAGGAGGGAGCTGTGATCTGGGGCAGGGGATTGGGCGCAGGGTCTGGAAAAGCGTATGGGTGCAGGGGAAGGTTTCTGATCTGGGAAAGGATTTAAGAGGGGTGCAGGGCGTGGGAAAGAGCGGGGAAAGGGAGGGGCTGGGGTGCCAGAGTCAGGCTTTGGCTGGGAGGTACTTACCAAAGCAGCTCCCAGCCAGCTGCACTCTCAGGCGGGCTTCCCCCCAGCAACCCTAGACTGCAGGCTGGCTGTGCATGTGGCTCTCTGTGCTACAGGAAGGGGAGAGGGAAGGAGAGGCTTCTCACACTGCACCCACCCCCAGAAAAATCTCTCAGTTTCTGGCCAATAGGAATGGAGAGTTTTTGCTGAGGGCGAGGGATAGCACACTGAAGCCTCTCCTTCCCTCCCTCCTTCTCCCTGCAGGGCAGAGAGTCACAGGGAGAAGCTAGCCACTTTTATTGGTGGCACTCCCTGCTGCAGGGGCAGACATGGGCCAGATCAAAAGACTTGGTGGGCTGGATCCGGCCTTCATGCCATACCTTTCCCACCCCTGATCTAAATGGTCATTGATTTGATCTTGAGAGGATTCCTCTGCTCTTCTGACTCCTTCCTAATTGCCTCCACAGTGCCCAACTCAGCTACCAAAGCTGCTGACAGGAAGGAAGGAATTTGTTTCTTTTTGGCCAACTTGCTAAAGTCCTTTGCTTTGCTGCCACCCCATCCCAGCCAATTATTATTTGTCAAACAACAACTTGACGCAGATCATTATCACCATTATGAACTATGTACTGAGCAATTATCTTTCTTTCCAATATCTACCGCCTTTTGAGCTCAGTTCACTGCTACAGTTTGCTTAGCAAACGGGCATTTGCCTGACTGTTAATGATCACTACAATAACTACTGACAAAGTCGGGTCTCATTCCTTGTGCTCTGTTAGGTGTATAAACCATCTAGTCACTAAAAGCCTATGCTGTCATTCAGGTGGAATTCCTAACATCATGTGTATATAAAAAGCTGAGAACTTAAACTGAATGGTGATAGACTGAGTTCCAGCGATGATTTACTCTGTTATTGTAAAACAAAAAGAGCTCTCAACCATGCTTATAACCATTTCCATCACTTTATTCTGACTCTCACATTCTTGACTGGGATGGGAACATATGGGCCACAGGGCAGATCTGGCCCATGGCTTGCCTTGATCTGGCCTGTGAGGCTCAGGCTTCTCTCCCCAGCAGAAGCGAGCTGGCGTTGGCACTCCAGCAACATGGGAGGTGCCGAGGTTCAGTGCCCCCCACCAGTGCCAACTGCCCATCACTGGCAGTGGAGCCTGGAGCCTTGCAGGCCTGAACAAGGCAAACCATGGTCAGCATCAAGCCTTTGGGCTCTGTGCCAGGAATGGCAGCACAGGAAACTCTGTCCTCTGTGCTGTTTGCAGGCTACACCTGGGAGCTGCACCAGGTAGGCACCTCCATCGCCTGCCCCTTCGGGCCCAGAACCCTACACCCACCCCACTCCTGCACTCTTCCTCTTGCCCAGACCCTGCTCCTGCACCCTATTTCCTACCCAGAGCTCCCACCCCAGCCCACTCCTGCACCCTACCTCCTGCCCAGCCCCACACTCCCATCCCACTCCTCAGCAGCCCCTCCCACACACTGAACTCACCCTGCCCCGGAGCGTAAGAAGGTCCCACAAAATCTACTAGCCCTGGGCCCCCAAATGAGTTAATATGGCCCTGGGGGGGAAGCCCTGAGCTTTGGCGCCCCACCCCCATGAGACTGAAGTGCAACAAGGAACTGTGGTGTCCCAAGTTGCATGAGTGAGAGGACTGTGCTTCTCACTTGAAAGTAGCTCCCAACTGATTTTTCTGTGGGAGAGTGGCCCTTAAACCCCCCCTCCCCCCCCCCAAAAAAAAAGGTTCTCCGCTCCACCAGACCTTGAAATGACAAATCTTGGAATGTTATTACATAGATTTATATAACAAGAGTGTCTGTTTCCTTAATAAACAGCACTGACTAAATTGTGGTTGTGAAATGATGGTCAAGTTACCTTGATTCTGTTCACAAATTTCTACTTCACAAAAAAGACAGTTGAACTTTGTGAAAAATTTTCCAAAGAGGATATCAAAACTAAACAAAAACAAAAAACCAAGCCATGCAGAATGAGCACATACCCCCAGTAGACTGTGGGACATATCGAAGGGCTAGTTTGATCTCTCCTCGGTTCTCTAGTTCAAGAGCTGCAGTTGGAGTCTGAAAATTAAAAAAAAAACAAAAACCAACAAAACCACTTTGGTTGCATCCTGGTGTAATGCAATACCCAATTTTATAGCATTTCTTGTGTCTCACTTGCAATGAGGTGACACAAGCAAGCAGGACATTCTGCTTTGATACTTATTAGAAATTCTACTTCACACATGGGTAGGCATTAGAGATTACAGGTACTAATTGCTGGGCAAAAGTTTTCTACAGGAGTGATAGGTTTTACTGTATTATAATGTGAAGCAGAGATTTTCTTCTGCAAACTGAAGATTTTCTTGCATTCTTATCTTTCACTCTTCCTCATTATGCAGCCAAACAGGAGAGTTTGTGAGAGGAGTTTAACCTGTGGAGAGCTCCTTCAGGTGTAGATAGGTACCTCTTACTATAGTACTGATAAAGCCATATGAATGGTTATACATCATCCTCAAGAGAGATTTCTCCACAGTTTTGCCTTCCTATCCCTCACTGTGTCAGGTCTACAATTAGATCATATGCTCTTTGGAGCAGTAACATTTTCTTATATGCACTGGGAAGCACATAACATACTTTTGAGCACTTTAAAAAGTGAAAACTTTTTCTAACTTCATTCAGTGTACAGAAAAATCAAAGCAACCCTCACAAACAGATAGGTTCTCAGCAGTAGGATGCTTGTTACTATACTGTAGACCTACTTTAATTAGTAGACTACTCGCTACTAGGGATGTAAGAGTGAAACTGTTTAAATGGTTAACCAATAAGCATGAGCGTATCGGTTTCCATAATGGTTACACACCAATTCCCAGCACTGCTCCCAGGGAGCTGGCTGCCACCTTGCACGGCTGGCTCTGTATCAATCTGCAGCACAAGGCAGCAGCCAGCTCCCTGGGAGCATTGGTGGCAGGGCAGAGCTGGTACATGTTGCGAGTCAGCTTAAAAGCCAGCTTCTGGTGCACACTGGCTCCGGTGAGCAAGCTTTTGCCCCACACTGCTGGCATGGTATCAGAATCTGCACCATAGGGTAGCAGCTGGCTCCTCGGGAGCAGGACAGCAGCTGGGAGCTGGTTCACTAATAAGCTGGCTCCTGGCATGCGCTGGGTCCAGGTGCCAGCCCTACTCTTGGGAAACTGGCTGTTGCCTTGCACTGCAGGCTCTGCAGTATAAAGCTTATACTGCAGAGCCCTGAGCGCAGCTGGCTCCCCGGGAATGGGGCCAGGAGCCGGCTCCCAGTGTGCGCTGGCTGCTGGCCCCACTCCTGGGGAGACGGCTGCACTACGGGCTCTGCAAGTATAAGCTTTATACTGCAGAGCCTGTAGCGTGCAACCTCTACGCATTTTTAACAGTTACACGGTTTACATTAACAACAGTTTTTTAACATCCCTACTTGCTACCTGGTTTTTGGCTAAGGCCTAACCTACTTGCAGAAAATGTTAAACCAGTTTAGTTAAAATCAATCCAAAAAAAGGCTGTATGAATACATTTTAATTTAGAAGTAGTGGTTTATTTAAATTTTAGCTAGAATTGTCTTAAGCCAGTTGTAAACCAAGTTGAAAGTGCTCACAGAGCCTTTAGCTAAACCAAAGCATCATTTTGACATGTATCCTGTATATATGAATTATTCTGTCTGCAAGAGGATGCAGTTGGTAGACTGTCTCCAGTTACATTACATAGCCACATAGGCCACAAAGTCTGGAAAGTCAACCTGGGATTTCCGTTTCCCAGGTTGGTTGAGGAAACCGGATTGGACTCCTGGAGTACAAGGTGTTTCTTCCTGAAAGCATCCCTATTGGCTAACCACTCATCAGCACAAGGAAATTTCTCAGATATGTATATCTTATCTGCCTGCCTGCAAAAAGCATTTCTAAATTGTCACAACAACAAATATATGCCAGAAGGAACAAGTGAGAGGATGGGTGACCTCAGAATACAAAGATGTACAGGAGGATGCAACTGGATAGAAATCACATGTCTCATACATACACGCAATACAATAAACACCTAAGAACTTACCCTAGGCTTAAGTGGGAACCAATTCATCTGCTTGTTCAGTTTGTCATTCCAGTCCCATGTTCCCAAATCAAGTTCCACCTCACCTAGGAAACTATTGCGCCCGAAGGTGTCATTGTGCCACACAGACAGATTCAGTCTCTGGGTCCTTACCAGTGCTTGGTCAATTTTATACTGCAAGAAGAGGGAAGCAACAGAATTACAATTTAAACAAGGGAACAGAGGCAACAGAAGAGTTTGTATAGTAGGAGCGCTGAGCGTCATTGACTATAAACCACTTCAACACAGGGAATGGTGCAGCACGGATGCAAAGGACTATTTCATCAGCACTCAAGAATCGAGGAGTGATTGAGATTAGGAGAAGGCCATTTGTACTGGGACAATGTATGTCAATTCAATAGCTCATTTTCTTCGTCCCTCTGGTAGGCCTAAATGACAGATTCTGTACATATTGAGACTAATTCAAACTAAGGATATTAAAGACTTAAGCTTATCGGATAATTGAGTTGACTAGTCGCTTTTCCCCCCTCCCCCCTTACTGCTTCTATCAGATAGAGGCAGCAAAGAGGGGGAAAGAGGGAGTACTTCAAAGTGGCAGCGTTGCACAGAGCCCGGAATACGGGCTCTGTGTGGCGCTGCTGGTGTTTCAAACGGGCAGCGCTGCACAGAGCCCAGGATTAGCTGTGCGGCACTGCCCCTTTGAAATGACCCCATGGTGTTTCAAAGCAGCAGTGCCATGTGGAGTCCAGGGCTCAGCTGGGAACTCCTCAACTGATCCCGGGCTCCGCGTGGCATTTCAAAGCGCACGGAGCCCCAGGGTCAGCTTAGGGTTCTGTGGAAATGCCACAGAGTCCCCAGCTGATCTCAAGTTCTGTGGAAATGACGCACAGAGCCCGGGGTCAGCTGAGGAGTCCCCACCTGACCCTGGCTCCACGAGGCATTTCAAAGCGGCAGCACCACATGGAGTCCTGCTGACCTTAGGCTCCATACGGACACTGCTGCTTTGAAATGCAGCGCGGAGCTGGGGTCAAGTGGGGACTCTTGTACATTTCAAAGCTGGCACACTGCGTGCAGCCCGGGGCCAGTGGGAAGTCCTGCTGACTCCATGCTCCACGCGGGCACTTCCGCTTTGAAAAGCGCCCACATGGAACATGGAGTCAGCAGGACTTCATACTGGCCTCAGGCTGCACATGGAGTTCCAACTTTGAAATGCAGAAGTGCCTATCGACTAGTCGAGAAAAATTCCATCAACTACTCGATTAGTTAATTGATATTTAACATCCTTAATTCAAACAGTTCAAATTTATGTACATTTCAGGCTATGTCTAGACTGCAGGCGTCTTTCGGAAGAAGCTTTTCTGGAAGAGATCTTCCCCATCCACACACGCCTTTTTCTGAAAGAGTTTTCAGAAAACCCCTCTGTTCTTTTAATTTTCTTTCAAAAGAACGCGATTGCAGTGTGGACGTAATTGAAGCTTTTTCGGAAAAACGGACTTTTTCAAAAAAAAAAAAAATCTGTAGTGTAGACATGCCCTCAGATTTGTTAGTAAGAAATACATCCAACATTATATCCAAATGTATTGAATAATACTTGGACTGCTATCTACAAATAGATGTACATAATTATTTAATCTTCACAGCACTCGAGTTCGCAAAATATTTTTCCCATTTTGCAGATGGAGAAGTTAAGTAACTTGCTCATGACATTCAAGTCAGTGGTGAGTTTAAAATAGAATTTAGGAGTGCCTGATCTCCATTCCTGTGCTCAGACTACTAGACCAGGAGTGGGGAACCTTTTTTGGGTCAGGGGTCGCTAAGCCACAGAAAAATCAGTTGGGCGGGAGGCAACAGGGGCTGGAGTGCTAATGCTGCAGGGGGCGGGAGGGGGAAGAGGAGGTTAGGGAGGGAGTCCTGAACCCTGGGGACCAGATCCAGGCCATCCGGGGATCTCATCTGGCCCCTGGGCCTTAGGTACCCCACCCCTCCACTAGACCATATTTCCCTCCATACCTTTTATCCAGAAACCAAGTCACTATGCAGTGCTAGTTGAGAAAATACATATATAAAAGTGAAAGGAAAGGATGCATTGGGTGTCACAAGTGTCTAATCCCACCTGTGCCATAAGAAGTTAGCTACCTTCTGGCCTATAAGGATCAAAAGCTAGCTTAATGGACAACGGGGCCTCATAGAAGGCCTGAGAGTGCTCAGGCTGGTTTAGAATTAGAAGGAACAGGCAAGATGATGTGGCAGGCCCTGAATCAGTGTGCAGGAGATCAGAGACTCCAAAGAAACCAGCCTGGTGGCCAGTGTTCTATATGGAAGCTAAGGAACAACCCAAAGGTAGCCCCAGAAAAGGGCTGAGAACAGGGCCTAGAGAGCCTGCTGAACAGAAACCATGAAGTGATGCCTTGAGGGAGAGACACTAGGGGATTTACTCATGGTGTCACAGTCAGCACCAGCCCATGGTAGATCTTGGAAATGCACAGCAGAACAGTGATGGCTCAAGAAAACCTCCTGTGGTACTGCTGAGCGTCGTGCTGATAGAGGGGGGGCATAGGTGCTGGTAGACAAAGCGCCAGTTCCGGGCTTAGCGTGTGAGACAAGGGCTTAACTGACTTTGACCTCGCTTTTGCCAGCACCGAGGCCTTGTCCAGTGCCAGCAGTGCTGCTGGTGCCAAAGACTTATCCAGCTCCTGGGTGTCTGAGGTCTGCGGTGCCTAAGGCGGCGGTGCCATCTTCTGGGCAGTGCATACCTTTGGGTCTGCTACTAATGCAGCACAGGTGTGCCTGGCTTATTTCCCGTGATAACCCCTGGAGGTAGGGAGCAGGCTGGGTAAACTCTCTTCTTGGTGGGCTTGGCTGTGGAGAACCCGAGCCTCTAGAGTGCTGGCTGGCAGTCTCAGGCTGACTGCATTCCTCTTTGCTAGTCTGAGGCTCTAGAGTCCAGAGTCAAAAAGTAGCATACATAGCCTCAGCTCCCTGTCCTTGTGGGCTCTACCAGCGAGACTGCAGCTGTGTATGCATTTTTGGGGAACATGGGCTTCACCCAGACAGTGTATGCAAGACCCGTGGCCATCAGAGGCAGGCATTCGGTCGTGGCATTTCTGCTGTGTGTGTCTTTGCCTGTTCTTCTTCTGTCTGGTGTGGGGTTTTTTTGGTTTTTGACCACTCTGTGAAAGGCAGTTTTGTTTGTTATCTACAATGGTCTTATCCTGTAGTCTCCTGAGAGAAGAAGTCTTTCTTTTGGTGGTGTGTGTTTGGGGTGTGTGTTTTTTTTTTTTTTTTAAACACTAAGGCCTGAGGGGCTGCCACTAGGCCTAGGCTCGCAGCATGCCTCCCTCAGGAACGTTGAGATAACTATTTAGATGGAAAATTCTTCCTTTTTAAAAAAAATTAGCTACTAATACTAAGTATTTCAAACAACAGGGAAACTAGTCTGAAAAACGAACTCAATTTTTATCTATCGGTACTTGGCGAGGAGGAGAGAAATCAAGCTGCATCTGCGACCAAGGGCAGTAATGAAGGGAGTCGGGCCACATGTGCAAACTGTAAAGGCACAAATAGCACACACCTCCAGTCGCACACATGCGGCCCAACTAGATACTGTTAGAAAATCTCCAATCTGCAGTGCCAGGACAAGCCTGATACAAACATTGGAGCACCCACAGGGACATCACTCGAAGAATAACCAAAGCGACCTATCTCCAAGAAAAAAATAAATGAGGGGGTTATGGTAGTACCATAGTTGAGCACAGGGG
Source organism: Pelochelys cantorii (assembly GCA_032595735.1). Taxonomy (NCBI): domain Eukaryota; kingdom Metazoa; phylum Chordata; order Testudines; family Trionychidae; genus Pelochelys; species Pelochelys cantorii. The sequence continues at coordinate 24,872,609 of CM064326.1, forward strand.
GGCAGCTGCATTCTACAATATTGGGCAGTAAGAAAGGGCATAGTATGGCTGGGGCCTCAAGAAATTTTTCCATTAATTTGCTCTGTGCTTCTTTTTCCTCCAACTGTGAAATGAAATCATTAGCGTTACTTTGGAAAGCGTTTTACAATCTATGGATGTAAAGCCTAATCTCCAGTGACGAGATGGCTGTGTAGGTGTTTGTATATTGTCTCTCCTCTTCTCCAAACCCTGACAGCTTAGAAAAACATAAAAAGCAAGTGGTCCTGTAGCACCTTAGAGACTAAAAAAAGACTGTATCATGAACTTTTGTGGGCACAACCCACATCTAGCTTAGACTCAGGATGTTAAGCTTGAAAAATATTCATCACCACCATTCAAATACCCAACACAGAATAAAAATGGAGGATTCTATTCTGGGGCCACATGAACATGGAGCCTTGAAAATCTCAGTTCCTAAAATTTCAAAATGTATATTAACATCATCTATGTGTTCATCTAGTATATATTAAATAAGTACCCGCAATATTTCATTAAAGACTGGATTTAGTGTTCTCTTTTTTACAGAAGTCTTCCTTTTCCCCAGCTTGTATTTCTCTGGAAGCAGGTAAGTCTTTACATATCTAAAAATTTAAACAAACACATTGATAGCAGCAAGATATTGAGTAAAGCTGAATGCACAGTATTTTCCCCCCAAAATACACAAATCCAAAAGTTAAAAGCCAATTTTATGTAAGATTAACTGCATTGTTAACCAAGTTCATGTAATAGAAATCACTACTTGAAGAATGTACAAGTCATTCAGCACTTACCATTTCAGTAATTCTGAGTTTTCTATAAATTAAACTGCCTTTAGAATGAACACTGATGCTTTCTACATTACTGATAAAAAAATCTCATCTTTAGAATCACAGAAACTAGAGATAGAAGACACTTATTGAATCATCTTGTCTCCTACCTTTGTCAGGGTAGAATGTCTAGACTTTTTACTAGGATATCTAAATCCGGACACACAAATTGGGGAATTTATCATGCAGATTATTAATTGGCATATCAAAAAATAGAATTCAAAGTTCCTAATAAATTGGGTTTCTTATATTCTTCGCTATGGAAGTAAATGCATACACATGTAGTATACATGATTTCTAACTGTAACAGATACACCCTTGTATTCTCAATAAATGAGTAGTTCTAATAGCCTTAAAATCTATCTGCAAAACCAGTCAGCTATTTGCATTTGTTTCAGTGCAAGAAATGATGGTGGCACATATGACATTCTTTCCAGGAGATTTCATGTGTGTATTATGTCTCTCTTGGAGGAGGGGCTGTCTTTTTTAAGACAAAGATAATTGTGATTGAAAGATTCTGGCTGCACTTCTTGTGTGTGGAAAATAACTTCTGTTAGGAAAAACTGTGCAACCCCAATTACACTTACGGGTCTGAATGTTGTTTCTTAACATCTGCAATTGCCAAGTCTTTACACTGGGAAACAAAAATTTGGAGCTCCTTCAGCTGTTCTACATAATCAATGGCAAACTGAATGTTGCCTTTCACATCCACATTGCCAAAGTCTCCACTGTAGATGCTCATTACACTTCCACTCACCTGTATGCATGAAAAAGGGGAAAAAATCTTTTAGTGCATGCTTCTGGGCAGACGTGTGTTATTAGGATGGGAAATATCTATGAAATTCATCTGCACTCAGTTCAGAAACTGTAAAGAAACCAGCTGTACTCCACTTAAATGTGCTTTGGAAACACTCCTTTCTTTGAGAGAGATTTTAATCTATCTAATGAGAAATATTTTCATTTAACTAGCTTTTATTAGAAGATGATAATGTTAGCTTCCAAAAACTCAAATGAAAGGTGTTATGTAAGAGTGCAAAGTATTAGTTATTGCATAACATACAAGAAACAAAAGTAAAGAGCACACCATATACACCATACTCTTAATCAGAGTCTTCAACTATTATTCTCGTGTCTCTATTGTTTCCCCCAGAGGAAGTGGTGCCTTGATACTCTGGTGACCGGTATTCTATGAATGCCCAAAAGAGATTAGCGAGAATAGACAGAGTGCCAAACTGACCTAGGAACTTAAGTTTCACCCTAAATGGATTGGAAGAGGGAAAAACAGATATAAAGGTGGATTTTTTTATTCTCATAGTCCTCCTTCAAATCCCCAAAATCTCATCATGATGCCTGCAAAAAAAGCTTGGCAACAGTTAGGCTCATCATGCTGACTACAATTGTCTCACTGTTTCCTTGTACTCCCCAGTCTGTCAGAATCCATGTGTAACCTCTACTCTGTTAGGGTATGTCTACACTAGAGTGTTAATTCAAGTTAACTATTTCGAATTAAGTTAATTTGAATTAAGCTAATTCGAAATAATGCATCTATACACAAAAACTATTTCAAAATAGTGTTTTGCTATTTCGAAATAGCACGTCCACACCGAGTGGACCCTGAATCGGAGTTAAGGCTGGCCAGAACCAGTGCCAGCAAGGCATCAGATTAGGACTTAGTGTGTGGGGCTGCTGCCTGAGGCTAACTGAGCTCCCTGCTTAAAGGGATCCTACCCCCACCTTGGACAGACAGTTCTCAGGGTTCCCCGCTTGCTTGTCCACCTCGATGAGAGACAACAAAGCAGTCCTGTCTTGGAGTGCCTTGAGTGCCCGCACTCGGGACACCACAGCACTCGGCCACATGGAGCCAGAGCTGCCCCTGGGCATGCCAGTGCGTCTCGTGGGGTCGTTGCCATCAGCCCAGCTGCACTTGCTGCAGGCTGCCATCTGGGAGGTCCATCAGGGGGCTGTCAGGATCCAGGAGGCCCTGCGGGAGAGCGTCCACCCCGAGGAGCCCTCAGAGCCTCCCCGGTCCTCCGCACCGGGGGCTCATGCCCCATTCCTCCCTCACGTCCTTCCACTTACTCCTCCCTAGCCCCCCTTCCTGATGTCAAATAAAAGACACGTTTTTTCATATACACGAACTGTCTTTATTTAACAAAACTGGGGAGGGGGAATGAAACTCTGGGGAGACTGGGGAAAGGAGGCGGGAGAGGGGAGGAGAAAAGGTGGGAGAGGGGAGGGGGAAAACTGGGAGGAGGGAGCTGGAAGGGGGAAGCAAGAGGAAGAAGGGGGAGGGGAAGCTCAGCACTGAGGGGTGGGGGTCTCGTCAGGCCACATGTCTCCCAGCATGGCAGGTGCGGGGGCCTCGGCATCCCCAGGGGGATGGGGAGGAGGGTGTGGAGGTTGAGGTGGGGGGTGTGGAGATTGAAGAGGAGGGTGAGGACATTGAGGAGGGAGAGATGGGAGGGGGGCAGGAGTGGGAAGAGGAACAGTAGTTGGGGGGGCAGCAGGCACTGGGGTGGCACAGGGCAGCATGCTCTGCAGCAGGGCCTGCAGGTGTGAGCACGCAGGCATGGATGGTGCGGTGCAGGGCTCGCAGGGCCCCCAGGTGCTGGTCCTGGTGGTCCAGAGGAGCCCTCGGATGCGGGAGCATGTCCCAGGTGGGGTGGTGCGCCCTGCACGTGCAGCTGGTGCGGCTGTGAAGAAAGAAGGGGAGTGGTCATTTCTCCCTGGGGATGCAGTGGATGATGCCCAGCGCCCCCTGTGAGGTGAGGATGACCGTGCCCTGCACCGTCAGAGCCGACGTGCTTGCACAGAGGACATGGTCGGGCTGTCTGACTCTCCCCGGGAGTGGGAGCTGCCCCAAGACCGCACCCATGTCCCTGTGCCGTGTATAGTGCAGCCGAGGCGGGGGGAGATGTGCCCTGCCTCTGTGTGGAGGGGGCATGTGAAGGGAGGGCGTCCTGCTGGGTCCCGCCCCAGGGTTGGGAGCGTGTCAGGTCTCTTCACACACGCGTGTGCCTATCGGGTCACGGCCCCTGGGTATCACACAGCTGGAGCCACCTGCCCAAGGGTGGCATGGCACATGCTCGCATGTGCACAGGTGGCTGCGTGATCTGTGGGAGGCAGGGCCCACGCGTGCGGTCCCTGGTCTCCCTTCCCACCTCCCCCCCAGGCAGGGGACAGTGCTGGCACTTACCTGGTATGGCCTCCCCTGACGACTCCGGTGCCAGGACAGCTGGTGGTGGCCCCTCTGCTGCGCCCGGGTCAGGGCCCTCAGCTCCCGGCTCGCTGCCTCCCGGGCTGGCGTGGACCGCCCCGCCCCCCCCAGGATTCGGTCGAGGGCAGGGAATTAGGGGCAGGTGGCAGCCCCTGCTGCGGCGCTGCCCCTGGTGGCCCTGGCATATGCCTGCTGCAACTCTTTAATTTTGAGGCGCACCTGTTCCTGGGTATGCCTGTGGCCTTTCCTGGCCATGGTGGCCACGTTCCTCCGCCTAGTATGGAGATCATGGACGTTGGGGGCCTCCCCCCAAACCTCAAGGAGGTCCACAATCTCCACACTAGTCCACGAGGGCGCGTGCCATCTATGGCCCCTGGCTGGCCCCTGGGTGCTGGGGGACTGGGTGGGGGACGGCTGGCTGCCACTGGATGGCATTGTGCGGCCACTGGGTGAGGGGCTGCGGCTGCTGGCAGGCCTGGCTCTCGCACGTGCCCAGTGGCCAGACTCTACCCCTTTAAGGGCCCCGGGGCTGGGGGAGAGGAGAGGAGTTTTCCTGGTTGTGCCCAGAGTGGCTACCAGGGAAAACTGGGAAGGGCTGGAGGCCAGCTAATTCGAATTAAGTGTCTACACAGCACTTATTTCAAATTAGTTATTTCAAATTTGGCGTTACTCCTCGTAGAATGAGGTTTACCAAATTCGAAATAAGCGCTCCGCTATTTTGAATTAAATTCGAAATAGCGGTTTGCATGTGTAGATGCTATTGAAGTTAATTTGCAATAATGGCTGTTATTTTGAATTAACTTTGTAGTGTAGACATACCCTTACTTAGATTGTAAGCTTCTTGGGGAAGGAACTGCCTTTTTGGTCTGTGTGTGTACAGCACCTAGAACAATGGGATATTGATCCATGTCCAGGGAGACTCTTCACCATAATACTATAAATTATCTCTCTGTTGTACTAATTAAAAGCATTTGTAATTGCATCAATCCTTTGAAAATAAAATAAAAATTGTTCCTTATGTTACATTCATATACCGAGGTCAAAGAAATAGTGCAATAGACAACTTTACATATACTCTGATACCACAGTGATGGAAGTGTAGAGACAGATATAAAAGAAGGAGAGCAGCATATGGGTTTCGCAAAAGCAGAATGCCATTAATACAAGCTTTCTTTTACATACAGAAGACAAGGATGCCATGCCAGAAGAGCCGCTAAGATTGGTTAGAGAGCTGGGGCTCTTCTTGATTCTGCCGTGAGGATAACTGCTTTCTGAAGCTGTATCTGTGTCTCTGTCATCACTCTAGAAGACATCACACAAAGAAGGCCAGCATGGGCATTCAGTAGTCACAAGGAACACAGTTAAGTTATCAGACTTTTAAAAAGATGACTTGTAAAGATTCAAGTTCTGAGAGTCACATCCCATAGTGGTGCAGTGTAAACAAACAACAAACAAATCCGTAAGTTAGACCATGCGTCTGCCTTTCATGTGGGAAGTTAGTTGCACTAAAAAAGAAAAAAAGTTAGAGGGAAATGCCATACATTTTAGAATTTGCTGTCTATCTTACAAGTTGAAATCTTGATCTAAAATGTTTTTAACACCTTTCATGCAGTGATTAACTAGGCTCATTAGTTTCACTTTCTTATATATTAGCTCAGTGTAATAATGCAACTACAAAAAAATCTTTCACTACTCTGATTAAAATAGTTTAGTTAAAGAAGAACATTCGTGGTAAAGGAGTAGAAATGGCCATAAATGACTTTTGGGAGATTGCTTTAGCAGTTACACCAGGAGACATGGATTTGGTGTTACTCAGACACATGCCTGTGGAAACACCTGTCCATCTCTTCGTTGCTATGAGAAGCACCCTCTGTCCCATTAAAACCTATCAAACACGTACTTTTGGAGCATGCTCAAAAGGTCACTAAATTCAAGATATCTGGGACGGGGACCAAATTTCAGACTGAGTCCATAGACAGAGTGTTCTGTAAGCTGTCTCTTGTACAGCAAAAGGTTCCAGCTCAGGCATGCTGTGCTAACTGCAGCTGGGGCAGCATGGTGTGGGGAGAGAGAGGATTCTGCAGGTAGCAAGTGCATGCTCATTTTTAGGACATCTGCAATCTTAAGTCACTGCTGTCCTGGAGTCCACTAATCCAACTCTGCCAGTGATAGTAGAAATTGGAACTATAACGTGAACAGGGCTCAGGTATTTTTAGATGGCAACATGGACACCCCTGGTCAACTACAGGTTTTGTTTTTGGAATGCACAGATGAGAACCAAAAAATTCACTCCAGGACCCTTCTGAAGGGGTTAGAGGACTTTGTTAGCTCAGACACTTTACCACAAGAGCCGTGCATGCTGTCTGCAACACTGAACACCTATTAATTCAGAGAACGAGACAGATTTCTAACTAAACCCCAGTCTTAGGGCACAAGCTGACCTCCCCAGTATATTGCTATGGGAGAAGTCACCAGGTGCTACTATTACACGTCATCTTACAAGCTCTCTTTCTGAGCATGTGAGAAGCGTACAGTCTGAAAAAAAATGGTTTGTTAGTTTTGTGATGGAAATTGTTTAAGGGAAGCTGTTGCAAACAGAAAGAGTTTGGTTAATTGCTCTAATTAGCATCAGTTCTTGAAGTAGAGTCACATCCCAGGAACTGAACATTGCTACTTGGGCTGAGAGTTCTGAAACAGGGGATTGCCTACACTCTGTGGTCACCACTATTCAGCTTCTGGTGTACATGCAGTGTGAATGTAGTATAAAATAATTTACAGAGAGAAGATACCTCAAACCACACCAATGATTCAAAAGTAAGATGACCTGGAAGGCCCCAAAAATTAATACATTAAAATTACTCCTTTTTTACACTTCAAAAAAAAAAAAATCAAGTACTTGCCTCTTCCTGCAGAAATGCTGGTACTGACTTGCTCAATCTTTTCAGTTTTTCAGGATTTGAAAACTGGTTATCAAGGTCTGAAGACACTGTGGAGACTAAAAAGCAGCAATTCAAGTTTCAAAATTATCCTGCCTCTGATATTAACAAAACTTGGTCCTAGTAAGCAGAGATTGGGATAGACTGCTTTGGACAAAAATGCCTTTACATGTAGATGCTGTATCTACATGTAACTTGTATGCAAGACATTTCACAGATTCATCAATTTTAATGACAGAAGAGACCATTTTGATCATCTAGTCTGATCAGTGCAACAGGATAAGGAACCTATGCTGTGCTGTGCATAATATAATTTTGCATATTTTTCTACAATACACTAACCCAGGTGCTGCATGAATGTTTTTACCACAAACTTTAAAGATTAACTTTAAAAAACTTTTTACCTGCCAACTCTTACAGAAGAAGGAGTGGTGCTTTCTAGACAAGCTGAGATAACAGAGTTATGGACTATGGCTCTTGATCAGTAAATAAAGGCCAAAGCCCTGTTCTCCTTACTCATACAATTAGTCTCATTCATGACAGTGAGATTATTCATCTGTTAAATGAGCAGGGTTTAGTCCCAGAAAAGGAAATAATTTTCAAATATTCTGATATGGTTACACAATGTATTGTGTTAATGATTCAGGAGCTAAAGCATGCCTGTTTACCTTTAAAACTGTCTTTGTTGAAGTACAGTGCCAAATTCCTAATTTAATACATGGTCCATAGCAACAGTGCAGAAGCTAGCCCTGCAAGTAATGATTTATACCAGACTAGTGGTTCTCAAACTTATCAATACCATGATCTTTTTTCAATCCCAGAAGTCCAGCTCCATTTAAGAACATGGGAAAGGTAAGGTGATACCCCAATACTAGTTCGAAGCCTCAAGTTGAGGACTTGTGCAATATACATGATGTTTGCAAAACTGTACTAACTGCTTTTGCTACAATGTCATGCACTATCATTTCCCATGACAGGGAGTACCAATTTGGCAGCATGCCAAATATGGCCCAGGTTAAGTGTGCATGCAAATGTTGTAGCAACCATGTACCATTCCTCCCCCCATCACATGCATCCCAAACTTGGCACAAGACAAGGTCTCTCAATCCAATTATCCCTGAAACTCAAATTGTACCTCAAGGTTACATTGAAAACACACAAGGCATTGTTGGCACAAAGTTTTTTTGTTACTAAATGCTGCAGCTCACAAAGCTAAGTCAAGACGCATTAGTTACTTGATATTAAAATGGATTTGAAACTAAATCTGTGGAGATTTATATCCACGGGTTGATGCCAAAAATCCTGCTACTCACTTCCTTGTACATTTTCATTTGTCTCTTGTTGCGGTTTGATTTTCTGATCTGCTCAGAAGGGTAACATTGAGAACAATGTATTTTCACCCAGTAATAAAGATATAAGTATCTTTTGTATAGTGATTGTAAAACCAGAGACTTTATACAATTAACCTGAAGATCATCTTGGACTTCCAGGACCCCATACCATCCCTCCCTATACATTTGGGGCATTTTCCTTTTGTGACAATCTGGACTGCAGTGAATGCAACTGGACGTGGCAGCAAGTGACATCCAAGCATTCAAGGGGGCGGATTTTCAAAAATGCTTCTGTATTGGCCTGACTCTTTTCCCTCTGAAATCAATGTCTGACTAAGCACTTTGGAAACTCCCACCCACAAAGGTAGATATTCGTGTCAGTCTTTACTAAGACTGATTGGAGCATAAAAATAATCTGGCTGCTTGTAAAGACAAAAAACTCAGCTAAATTATAGGTACTCATTTCACATATATTTTCACTGAAATCTACAGCTATGTCTCCAGTTCACAAAAATGCTTAAGCATATGCTTCAAGTCCCATTGATTACTCTCTGCACCATTGATTACTCTCTGCACATACTAAAGAGATGTACCTTTTTCCATTAAAATCTGCATAGTATTTGAGCAAGCATCAGGTGTCATTTTACATTGCAACAAATGAGCATGCTAATTTAATATTTTAGAGGCCTAATTTTGCATTGAGTCAATACCCAAAGCTCTCATGGACTTCAGTGTCAATGACACATGTGGAATTCCTGAAGTATTGAGACCAGATACAGTAACATAGTATGCAACATAAGCAAAGTTTCTTACAATAATAGTGGGATATAACAAAACTAATATATTGCTTAGAAATAAAAGCAAAGGTAAAGAAATGCTACCCAAATATTTAAATCACACAGAAATTACCATATATGAGTGATACAATTCTGAAATTTACCAACTCTTTGGCTGATGAGTGGAGGACACTAAAAAAAAAAAAAATACTATGTTCATGCAGACACAAATAAGATATTTACCAGCTTCAGCACTAAGTACTAATTCTTCTTTTGGCATATCTACTTTTCCTTTATCTGTGCAGGAAAAAGGAACAGTTAGTAAGATTGCTGTTCAAGAAGGCAGTATGGATTATAGTGCCAGCCACAGAGTTTATAATAAATAAGGTCAAAATCAGAAGAGGCATAGCCAAGGTTAAATGCACAAAGCACAAGGTTAAATGCTGTCCACATAACAAACACTTTCTACTTGGATTACAAAATGCAACTAGTATGCTACAAAAGGGAGCTCCCATGTTATTGTTTAATACAGTTTACATCAGTACAGTGCTGCGTGGATGCATGAGGTCCTTCAGGCAGTTACAAATAAGCGACAACACATGAAAAATAAAGAGAAATAAGAATTCTTATGTCTGTATTTTAAATTAGAGTAAGATGCCTGAAGTGACCAGCTCCTTCCAAAACCCACAGCTCTATTCACAAATATCTATGTGCATGAAGTTTCACTCATTTTCTCCATTATGCATAGCAATCAACAAATTATTGAAAAAATACACAACCGTGAACATAAGCGTAAGTGAAATTTTGAACACATATTTGATTGCAAAATTTAGACAGGAACTCTGAGCCAAATTTACTGCTGGTGCAAGTATGTGCAACTTTACTCAAGTCAGTACAGCTGCTCTCACATGCGCCACTCAATTTGCCTCATACCTGATTTCACTCATAAATGGGTATTTATTGGATACCTCTTTGGGGGTTTGCCTATCTCCTTATCACAAAACAAGCATGAAGTCCACTACTGAGCAAAGCCATACTGGTTAAGACCAATGCAATACATATTTCTCAGAAGGCTGCTCAGTGGATACATTTATATGAACACTACTGTGTAAATTCCATGCAAGTTATTTATAAATAGAGCTGGCCCATAAGAGAAAACTGTAACCACTGAGAGACTATTTCAGGAAACTCAAGTCTGCTCTAGCTTTAAAAAAAAACCACGCAAATGGGAGGTCAGGATTAAATATTTTCTCAGTCACAGCACAGACATTTATGGATTTATAGCTAGTGGGAAAGAAGAGTTAAGCTTTCTTTAAATCTTTTTTAAAACTTGCTAGTGGAAATAGGAATGGACATGGCAATTGCATCCTTGCCCTCCTATTTCCTGTCATTCCAGGTATAATCATTGTTACAAAGATGGCTCTCTGAAGGGAATCTGAGAGGAGATGAGGGAAGGAATCATGCCTCAATAAAGCATGCAAAAAAGAAGCCTATTTTATATTCAGCTGTGACTGAGAAAGAAATCCAGGAATGAGTGTTCAAAATGAGCATGCAGTATTGAAATAAAAACTTGGTCAAAAGCACCATTTACATAGGAGCACTGCTCCTTTCTTCTTAATCAGAAGTAGTGTTATAAAATATTTATATATTTTGGATGCTCATTCTGAGGACAGTTTTCCTGCCAAAACCCATTGTTGGAATATTAGTGTGCCAGTTGGTGAAGATGTGTGGAAAGATAGTATATAAGTATTTTTAAGTTTAGTTGGGGGCATGGAAGACAGCAGACAAGCTTTGTGCTCACTTGATGTGGCTGATGGAATGTCCTCTAGACTTTTGGAAGGCCTTTGCCTATCTGCACTCCTTTTCAAAGCCTTCAAAATAGGATCTAATTCTTCTTCTGAACCTGTCACAAGACAAAATACATAAACACTGCACAAACAGACACACGTGCTTTTTTAAGCAAGAGCCACTTAGAAATCAATTGCTATTTTTAACCAATGATGAGAGATTTTTAACCCTTAGTAAAACATTAAAAATTCTAGTTTTGACAACTGTGAAAGACCAAAAGAAAAATTAGGGAAAGCTGACAAGGTTTAGTCATGGATTTGGAGGCATAATGGAATTCAAAATTACTAGATAAAAATACATGTGCTACGAAAGACCAGCAGGATCAATAGACACTGAATTTAATCTTACTAAATATTTTAGAAATACGCATCCGTCTGTCCGTGAGCCTGTTTGTTCAAGAACTTTTCCTAAGCTTCTAGCTAAGCTGGAGCTAGGACCACCATATTTCATATGCAGCTTCCTCTTATAACTTAAAGCAAGGTAAGGGTTTAGTTGTGCCAGGACAATGGGATGTGCCTGGAATTAAATTGTTACTCTTAAAATGGAAAGGGAGGAGTCTGTTAGCTGTCCAGTCATGCTGTCCAATGATCACTGGGGGCAGCAAGGAGCCAGAAATAGGGACTGGAACAGCTACAACCGCATTGGGCCAGCAGGAGGCAGAGGTGGAGAAAGGGACAGCTATCTACTATATATTTTAAAAAGCTTGTCTGTTTGCGTGTCTGTACCACAGTTGGGGGATATACACTCCTCCACTGGCTGTGCCTGCTGCAGCAGACATGAATAGGCATGTCTCACTTGGCCTCAAGCTGATGTAGTGAGAGGGGCCTGGGGTTAATAACAACAGTAATATAATAATAATAAATGGAGATATACCATCTCATAGAACTAGAAGGGACCTGGAGAGACCATCTAGTCCAGTCCCCTGCTCTCATGGCAAGGCCAAGTACCATCCCTGACAGATTTGCCCCAGATCCCTAAATGGCCCACTCAAGGATTGAACTCACAACCCTTGTTTTAGCAGGCCAATGCTCAAACCACTGAGCTATCCCTCCCCTACAGCACCTGCTATACTGAACCTCCTCATCCCCAGTTCTCCTCCAGAACAATGATTTAAATGAAGAAAAACAAAACTAATTTGAATTAAGGATCCAAACAACACTGGGTAAATCTTCTCAAGCTTATATTACTAAGGCTATGTCTAGACTATGTTCTATTTTCCAAAGAGAATATGCCAATTCCAAGGGAATTTTCATATCTTCTTCTGATCTCACTTTCGAAAAAGGATCTTTCAAAAGTGAAAGTCTGGACGCTTTTTTCCGGAAAAAAACCCTTTTCAGAAAAACCGCTGTTCCTTAAATAATGAGGTTTACATGTTTTTTTCAAAAAAGGTTTTTTTCCCCAAAAAAAACGTGTCCAGACTACTTTCACTTTCGAAAGATCCTCTTTCGAAAGTGAGATTGGAAGAAGAAAAAAAACCCATAGTTTAGACGTACCCTAACACACAGATTTTCAGGAATACGTATGTTGGAAATTTAACCTGAAGCTGCCATCACACTCTTGACTTAGCTGTACCTACCAAGAAGCAGGATGCTAGCTCAGAACTCAAGCCCTAATATAGAACTGCATCCTGATGGGTGCTAACAGTGGGGGTTATTTTAATAATAAGGATGTTTCCACTTGAATTAAAAAACAAACAGAGACTAAATAGCAGCCACATGAAAGCTCAACTGCTGCCACCATAGGACAGATTCAGCTCTTAGAAGTTAATGGGCTCATTTGTCCCAGTTGGCAGTCCCATGTGCTATCTCATCCCCTGCTACCACCTTCCCCCACTCTCCCTCGGGAATAAAACTGACCCAAAATACTTCCCTTCAGCTATGACACAAATTCTGGATCCCTTTCTTAAGTTTTACTTATTCTTCCCTTCGGCCAGAAGTCTTATTGGCTTCAGTTATGTTTTACCCAAGTTAAAAGTGAGGCATTAATGATCACAAATGGCAGCCCCTGGAACTTTCACAGGTTTTTCAGCCTCTCCAGTGAAGAGGAACAATCCTGATTTCTCAGGAAAAAAATATTAAATTAACCTTCCATCAGAAGTGACTCCAATAGTTCAATTATATCAACACTGCCTATCACACTCTGTGCAGGAGACCAGAGCCACTCCAGTGCTGCCATTTGTTCCAGTTGCATCTCTCTTTGAATATTAATTTTTCAGTGGAAAAAAAAACACTAAGAAAATGAACATAGATCATCGTCTGGTGCAGTGGCCGGTAGCAATGAGTTGATTAAGTCAGGGGTGGGCCTTTTCCTTTGCACACTGTGGTTTGTTTTTGAAATTGGAAAGTACAGATGGAAAGCAGAAGTAAATCCCTGGTTTAGCAAGATATTCCTTGCTAGTGGGGTGCCTTTCTTACATCAGCAAGTGAAACATTGTAAAAAAGAGAGGCTTTAAAGCCCAGAGCTTAAATAACACAACTGACTGATTCCACAATGAACAAACTGCTGCAAGGAGAAGAAAGAGATGCGGCAAGCCTGACTGTTTCTATACAGGCAATGCAATAGGTTTATTCCAGCCTAACTCCCTGGCTTGCAAGGCACATTGAATGCACGTCTTTTCAAAACATCTGCTGACTCAGGCACAGAGAATTGATGCCCAAATTCTTCAGTTAAGAAAAAGGAGAATCTCACTCATGCTTTTGGTCCACCATTCTTAAGATATGGGTAGAATTTTTGATAACCTATTTCTTAAATATATAAACATGAAAAAATAATAAAAATACAGAACTACTGATTAAGAATTCAAAAATGCTCACATATTGAACCTGAAAGGTCAGAGCCAAAACTTATGGTATTGTTTTCCTCATATAGAGATGCTAAAAACACCTCCACTTTACTTATTTTGGAGGAGCGCTCATCATCTTTAAGTGGTGTGCTTGCTCTCCTGAATCTAGATGGTGCATTCACTTCAGATGTTGCTTCACTGACATCTGCTAAGGAAGTACTTTTATCATAATCCTTTTCTGTTTCTTCCTCTGCTTTATTTTCATTTATCTCCATCTTATATGTCTTGATAACAGGTGTACCCTTCTCTTTTTCCTTGGGAAGGGTTTCAGTCGATTCCAGATTAGTCTGTTCTGTTTTCTTAAATGCTACATTTCTTTCAGGGAGAGCAGAAACTCTCACTTCATTTACCACACGATCTTCCTTTACAGCTTTGTCATTTTGTTTCACAGTCTCTCTCTTGATTGGTATCTTAAACTCTGTGCGATAACCACTTGAAGCACTTGGACCAGAGAGTGGCATTTTAACGCCTGGACTTCCCTTTTCTGCATCATTGGGTGTTTCCTGTTTTCCCATCTTTGTTGACAGCCGAGATGAAACTTCAGACGCTTCTTTGAGAAGTTTTTCTAAGCAGATATTCAATTCACTGCATTCTGCTTTTGTTGGAGCAACAGTTTTTTCCACAGTTTCTCTTATTTCTTGGGGATGGTCCATCTCTTGTTGGTAAGGGAAACGCACACTCTGATTAGGCTGCGTCATACTCTGGATTACACTATCCAAGCTTTTCAGTTTCAGAGGTGGAGGAGCTTCAGAGGCTTCCTTAAGCAGTTTCTGCAAACTAGTATTGAAGTCTCCAAGCTCAGATTTGGAAGGAGCAACAGCTTTTTCTATGGTTTCATTTACTTCTTGTGGGTGGCCAATAGCTTCTTGGTAAGTCAAATCTAAGCCCTGATTAGGCTGTATCCCCACACTCCTCTGCATTCCACTGTCCATGCTTTTCAGTTCAGGAGTTTCCATTTCAGAGACTTCCATCAGCAATTTCTCTAGTCCAGAATGAAATGCACTGAGTTCTGATTTGGAAGTAGCAACAGATTTTTTGACCATTTCATTTACTTCTTGCTGGTAAGTAGAATCCACATGCCTATTGGACTGTATCTTAACATTCACTGTACTGTATGTCTCATGGTCCAATCTCTTCAGTTCAGAAGGTGGCATTTCAGAGGCTTCCGTAAGCAGTTTTTGTAAGCTAGCATTAAATTCACTGGGTTCTGATTTGGAAGAAGCAACAACTTTTTCTATGGTTTCTTTTACTTCTTGAGGATAGTCGATATCTTGTTGGCAAGGCTGTATCCTAACATGCATCACATTGTCAATGCTTTTTTGTTCAGAAGGTGACATTTCAGAAGCTTCCTGGAGCAGTTTCTGCAAACTAGCATTAAATTCATGGAGTTCAGGTTTTGCCTGAACTGTTTTTACCATTATTTCAGTCACTTCCTGATGATTATCAGGAGAAACAGGATAATAAGTCTGATGGATGACTTCTTTATGAGAACTTTCTCTCCAGACATTTTCATCCCCATCTGCTGACTGATCTAATGCACAGGAAGCATCAGATTCCTTAAGCAGCTTCTCGAAACCAATTTTAAGTTCATCAAATTCATTTTTGGGTGGAACAACTGATTTTTCTATAGTTTCTTTCACTTCTTGAGGAAGTACTACCTCTCTTTGATAACTAGGGAAAGTGTTGTGACTCCGTTCCATCACCTTTTCAAAAAATCTTCTCTGACCCGGCCAAGAAACCGTCTCTTCAGAAATATTTTCTGGTACATTCTGACTAGAAGAGAATGATATTTTGGTTGTTTCCTTTAGCAATTTCTCTAATCCAGCATTAAACGCATCAACTTCAGCTTTTGATGGAGCAACAGTTTTGTCTACAGTCTCTACAACCTCCTCTTTAGGAGATTCTGCTTGTTCCTTGTAGTCTGTGGGAGCAGTCTTGCTCTGAATTGCTTTTGCAGAAAAAATTAGATGCTGATCAAGTCCCAACTCTTTTCTTGGAACACCTTTATCACCAGCTGGTTGGGATGTTAGCAAGGGTGCCCGAGACATCTCTTCAAGCAGTTTCTGTAAGCCACTGTTAAATGTGCTATGCTGCACTTTTGATGGATCAATCATTTTTTCAATATATTCTTTAACTTCTTGCTCTGGAAGATCCACCTTTTCTTTAGGTTTTGAGATCACAGAGTTTCCTACATTTTTCCCCAGTATCTGGACAGATTCTGCATTTTCTGTTCGTGTCAGATTGACTGACCAAGGAATGGGCTGCCCTTCCTGTCTAGGGGACTCGGGTACTTTGAAGTTTATTTTCTTTGTTTTCTCCCTCAAGGGAAATTGATTTTGTTGTGGAACCATCACCTCTTCCTGACTAGTTTCTGCTCTGCTTCCTTTGAGTTCCTTTGACTCTTTCTGGTAAGTTAGTGAACTACTATTACTTGGGAAAGTGGTTTCATTTTCCATACTGGTCCTATTCTGTGATTTAGCTCCAATATCCCAAAAGGTTCTCAAACTCTGAAATTGCAATGGGTTGGAAATTTGATTCTTAGACTCCTCATCTATTTTTTCCTTCAAAGACAAAACCTTAAAGCTGGGCTTCTGCTGTGTAAAAGAGGGATTTCTGTCATTTTCTGAAGATACTTCTTTCCCATCTTCATACTTGTTTGGTGAAGCAGAAGTAAAACCAATTCCTGGTTTCAAGTGATTTGCTTTTGGCAATTTTGTATATTCATTAACCTTACCATCAGATTCAAGTGTTTTTCTGGGCTTCTCAACAGCATGGTCTGATTTGGATTTATCCATTATATCTGGCCCAGTCTTTGAAGACTTTAGAAATTTATCTTTAGATGTCTCATCATCATCTAATTCAACTCTTCTAAATGAAATCAAATGATACTTGTTTTGATCTTTTGATTCATTTGATAAGAATGCTGCCGAAACATCAGCAGATTTTACTTTGCTACTTTCTTTACTGATGTATTGTAATGTGCTACTTGCTGATGGGGTGGTATTTAAAACGCCTTCCTTAGTTGTATGCCTGGGTCCAGTTTTGTCCCTTTCCCAAAAGGCCCTAATATCCCTTACACTTCTCTTTTGTTCAGTCTCATCATCTGAGATTTGTACTGGAGATGGCTGTTTGGATTCGGGCTGTGACAAGATGGGTAGTTTACTCCTAGAGCTGTTTGAATCTAGTTGCATAACTCCTTGATCCAGTAAACCAGGTTCTTTTCTCTCTCTTCCTTTATTATCAAATCCAGTCTGTGACTGAACATCGTCATCTTCTACGAGAGATTTGATAGTGCTCCTTTTCTCTTCTTCTTTTGGAATTCCTGTTTGCACATTAGTTTTCAATAACGACTCTTCATTTAGCTTTTCAGGAGAAATGAAATTATTTGAACCTGGTTTGCCTTTTCCATCTTCAAGAAATGTTGGTTCTTTATATGCTGCACTTTCATTCTCTGGTTTGTATAACATTTTGCTGTCTGCACCTGATTTTTTAAGACTATTTGTTTCACCTAATTTAGTAACTGGGAGATCAGTGACCTGTAAATGTATCTTCTCTCTACCACTTTTGCTCTTTCCAAGTACACTAGGTCCTTTGTTATAGTCTGTTCCTTGAATCTCTTGATTTTGATTTTCTTTTTTTCCTACTTCTAATATCTGTATCTCTCCTGCATCAACTGATGCAGGCAAAACACTGCTTGGCTTCCCATTATTTCCAAGTGACAAGTCAATCAGTTGTGTATTTTCATCTGTGCTTAGTCCAGTATCATTTCTATGTAAGACTCCTGTCTTGGGTGGTAAGTTCAGTTCTTCTTTAGACTCCCTCCCTTGGGAGGTTACCGATGGAGTTTTCTCATCACCAGTATTGGAGCTTCTTTTAAACCAATCTAATACTTTTGATATGGATTCATCAGCTGCCTTAATGAACTCAGAAGCATGTTTGTCAGGCTTGGAAGTGGTTTTAGCCCTTTGAACCTCAACAAGAACAGGCTTACCTTGTTGAAGGTCTGCAGAGCTGGCATTTGGCAACTGAGGAGATTTTGTCTTAGCAGAAAGTGGCTGCTGATCTGTAACATAAA
Organism: Pelochelys cantorii; assembly: GCA_032595735.1. Classification (NCBI taxonomy): domain Eukaryota; kingdom Metazoa; phylum Chordata; order Testudines; family Trionychidae; genus Pelochelys; species Pelochelys cantorii. The sequence continues at coordinate 24,890,479 of CM064326.1, forward strand.
AGCACCTTTCATGATAAGGAGTTGATAAATATATGATTTTGCTGAAACAGGTTTTCCATCCAGCTTGATAAAAAAAAAAAAAAACACTAGTAGTGCTCATCATCATACCTTGTTTCCCCTTCCCATTACTGCTTGTTATTTTTAAAACTTAAACCAGACCAGCAATAAAAAACCCAACATAAAGAGTGATGTGATGGGGTTGGGAGGACTCGCTCTTGAGAGCCTGTCAAAGTTTACAACCAGGTGGTTTCCCTGCCTTTTGCAGGGATGAGTTAGCAGTATCTTGATATGAGATGATAACCACAAGATTTCTTCATGGGGTGCATAAATAACTGAGATTTGTTTTTGTTTTGCATCATAATGGCTGTGATTAAAAAATTTGTGGGTTAAGAGATTCCTCGTCTAGACAGCCACATGATACTTCACTTTTCAGCAAATCCCCACTACAAATTACACAAGCTCAGGCCCACCAGCATGGGGTAGGGCAAATGAGGCAATTTGCTACTAAAGCAGTGGCGGCTGGGGCCCCGGCCCCTTTTGAACTGTTGTGAGTGCCAGAGTCCAACTCCAGGGCTGACTGCTCTTGGCCCCACTCCTTCCGGGGGTGCAGAGCCAGCCCCAAGCCCTCCCAACCTTGCCCCAGGGCCCGTGGTGGCTGTCAGCCTGCTGTACAAGCTAGCACACATATCGCCCATATGTTTGTTCTTTTGGGATGAATACAGATATACTGGCAGCACAGCAATGAAAATAGGCTTGTAGAATAAAACTAGAATAATTTATGAATAAGTAAAGCCTTGATCCAAATTAAAACTTCAGAAATAGTTTGCTCTTCAGAAACACTTATGTTTGCTTATAATTATGGCATGGTGATTCTTACTCAGAAATGTATTTTTCATTATTTCAACAGTTATATAGTAGATGTCCAATAATCCGGCACCCTTGGGACACAGGGGGTGCTGGATTATCGGATATGCCAGAGTATCGAGAGGTACTCTGGCGGGGTGCTGTGATGGGTCTCCCGAGACCTGCACTGCGTGGGGGGGGGGAGGGTCGGCGGGGAACGGCGCGGGGAGGGGCGAACCCTCCGCCGTGTTGCGGGGAGGCGGTGGAAGCCCCGCGCAGCCGGCTTGCAAGCGGCGGTGGCGGCAAGGGGGGCGAGAGGCAGGACACTGTTTAAGGTGGGCAGGGAACGCTGCCTGCCTCTCGCCCCCTCTCCGCCGCCGCCACTTACAAGCTGGTGGCTGAGTTTCCTCGCTTGCAAGCCGGCTGCACAGGGCTTCCACTGCCTCCCCACAACACAGCAGAGGGTTCGCCCCTCGCCGCGCCCCCCCGCCCGCCTTAAACAACTGCCTGCCTCTCGCCCCCTCTCCGCCACCACCTCTGGGCAGCTCCAATTGTCTGGCTGGCCGGAGCACTTCCGGGTTCCAGTTGGTGCTGGACTATCAGGAGTGCCGGACCACTGGATGCTGGACAACTGGAGTTTTACTGTATTTTGTTTCCATTTAACTGACACATTTCTTACTTAATCATACATGTTAAAAACCCCAAATCATAGTTCCTTTACTACTAATAACAGACAGTATTGGATATGCAGGCAAAGCTAGCAAAGACTTTAACACAGGAGTTTTGCTTGGGTAAGGCTATGTTTGGTCCATATATGTGTTTCTCTTGTTACTAATAAATATGTGTTTCTCTTGTTACTAATAAATATGCTTATCCACATTTCAGCCTGGGAAAGTTATTAACCTGTTTCTGTTTTCAAAAAATGAAATTAACAGAACATATTCCCAAAGACTCAATGTTCAGACAATACTTAGCATGTTAGAAAATACTTAAGTTGCTTAGTGTGTGAAACTGGTAAAATTAGTAAACAAGCAGAAATATTCTGGAAAATACAAAACACACTCTCTCTCTCTGATTAGAATATTACTGGGCAGATTTATGACTATTTTTAAAATTGTTATTTACCCTTCTCAATATTAACTCATTTGACTTGTGTTGTCTTACCAATAGTGTATTTGGGTGACTCCAAGTCAGGATTCAGGGACTGTTTGGATGTATCTGGAGACACTGTTTCATCAACAGTTTGCACTTGCTTGACATTTGGTGAAATATTACTGGAGGATTTTCTTGGCGTTACAGGTTCCACAGAAGAACTTGTCTTAAGCTGCCAGGTTTCATTTACTGGTAGGCATGACCTGTTAGCATCGGATAAATATGGTGATGATCTCTCTTCTTGTGAGACATTTCTGTTTATTGCATTAACATCTAAAGCACAGGATTGCGAGTGTGGAGATTTTAAAGGGAGGGTTTCTTCATTTTTAAGTGCATCTAACCTACGGGTGTCATTTTCTCCATTCTTAACATAGTCTGATTCCAGTAAGTCAAACTCTCCTATATCTTTGCCATGGTGCAGCTGAGGGCTTTGAAGAGGTTGTTTTTTACCTATACTGGAAGAGAACCTAACCTGCTTTAGTCTTTCTAGTGAATTTTGTGAGGAGTCTTCTGCAGGAGGATTTGTTTCAGCTACTTTTTCAAGAGCAGGTAAAGAGGGTAATCCAGTCTTACTCTGTTGGTCAAAAATCTGATTAACACGAAGAACTTCTGAATCAGTGGAACTTGAACTCGAACTGCGTTTCAGAATGCCCCTAGGTGGTGTGCCAGCACCATTACCCCAATCGGTCCTTTTAGCAGGTTTGGGAAAAGAACCATCTTTCTCCAACACGGGATCTGTTATTTTGTAGATGACTTTTCTAGCTTTTGGTACAGGAGGCTGATCTACCTCTCTCCGGGACTCATCAGTTAGTTCTCCAGAAGCCTGCCTATGTTCCTTTGACCTATTGTTTAGTAGGTTTCTCTTGGATTGTCTCTCCTTTGAAGGTGACAGTGACTCTGCAAAGACAACACATGCATACAAGGGAAAGAGTGAAAAACATACTGCAAAACAGATCAAGCTTAAGAACATGCATTTAGTCAAAGCATCAAGTGTTCTACATATTAAAAACAAGGCAAAAACTCTAGGATTTAATGCAAAAAGACAAAGATAACATGAATGGTCAAAGCATTGAGCAATATAGAAGTACGTACTCTTGGAACAAGTAAATTAGAAAACTAAGAAGTTATCCAACTTTATATTAGATTTAACTTCTTTGTACTATAGAGTGCTGATGGACAGGCATTCTTACCACAAAGAAACATAACTCAAAGTCAGAGCTCTGTAAACATTTAATCAGTACACTTCTTGTAGAGTTCATTTTTATTATTGCGTCTTGTATTTGTGTCCGTCAGTCAATTTCTGTACAATATTGTCAGGGTCACATGGAAAACTTAGTAAAAACTTGCCCACTTAGGACAAGTGTTATAAAAAATGCAGTTAGTACACACTTGTCCCCTTCCCCTATTGGCAAGCATCATGGCAGAAAGCAGGACAAGTAATTCTGAAGCATGGGGCATGAGTCATTTACAGGTTTAAACTAGGGTAAATGGTGAATTCTCTCTAACTCTAAGTCTTTAAATCATGATTTGAGAAGTTCAATAACTCAGCCACAAGTGAGGGGGTGGATCTGTTAAGGAAGTAAGGTCCTGTGACCTGCAATGTGGAGGAGGTCAGACTAGATGATCATGATGGTCCCTTCTGATATCAAGTCTGTCAAAGAAAGAACATTAGGATGAGATCAAATGTTAGGATCCCAGCTTGATCCCCTGCTGCTGAGCCAAGAGAAGCAATGATTGAGACTGCTGCAAAGACAGAAAAGAGAATATCTTAAACTGCTTTTTTGCCAATGAATCCTCAAGAACTTTGTAATACGGAACCTCCCCTACTCAACTGGGTGGATACTGGTTTGTCCACACTGCAGTTAGACACCTGCAGCTGGCCTAGGTCAGCTAACTGCAGCCTGGGCTAAGAGTCTGTTTAATTGCACAACAGATACTTGGACTTGGACATTAGGGTCCTATGGCTTGGGCATCAGTCCAAGCCTAAAAGTCTATATTGTAGAATCATAGAACTGGAAGGAACCTTGAGAGGTCATCAGGTCCAGTCCCCTGTACCCATGGCAGGGCCAAGCACCATCTGGACCTTCCCTAGTAGGTGTTCAGTTAAACAGCTCCTCAGCACAAGCCCCAATAGTCCAAGCCAGAAGACCTGAGCCTGCTGTGGGTTTTTAATTATAGCACAGACCTATCCTCAATGACCTACTGCAGTTTTAGGCATGCAGGGTAGATGAGGGAAAGGAGTAGAAATACCAGACAAATTTTAAATGATCATGCACACAGATTTTAAATGATCAGCTTAAAGAACAGGCAGGAGACAGGCTCATGAGACAACAGGTAAAATTCTGCTACATTCTGCTTTAGTACAGGATTTTTAAAAGTTTCCCCCCCCCCCCAGAAAATGTATTGTCTCAGGAAAATGACTGTCAACTTGGTGACAATACCCCTGAAGAATTACTTATAAAACATGTAGATTTAAAGAAAAAAATGGTTTTACCCTCATTTGGCATCTGGGATAGGCCAGTAGTTCCACTTTCTGAGGCCCTACTTTTTATGTTGTGTTCGAGTGCAGTGAAGTCATTAAATGGATTTTTCCTTTCCTAGAAAAGAATGGACATATAACATATGTCATAAGTTTAACAGCACTGTAGTAGTAACAAAAACATGAAAATGCCAGGATTTCACCAATGCAGAATAAGGTTTAAACATGCCTCTCATAAGACAGACAGAGGACATGGCAGAATAGTGACGTTAAAGGATTGTGCAAGTGCTTAGTCTAACTCTATTCCCTTTAAAGCCAGCAGGAACAGACCTAGGACATTTGAAAACCCCTCCTTTGTGAACTAAGCGCTACAGCAGCACAGCTGCAGTGGACTTCCGTAGAGACAATATAGCAAGAGGAATTCGCCCACTGCTGTAATGAATCCACCTCCTTTAGAAGCGATAGTTAGCTCAATATTAGAATTCTTCTGTCAGCCTTGTACCATCCACGCTGTGGTTTAGGTCAACTTAACTACACCTCAGGGATTTTTCACACCCCTGAGAGATAAAGCTATGCTGATGTAAGTTTCCAGTGCAAACCAAACTTTAGGGTCTGTCTACACTACCGGTTAAGTCAATATAACTTATGTTGCTCAGGAGTGTGACTCCCTCCTCCCTGCAGTGATGTAAGGTTACATCGACTTAAAGCACTGTCTATACTGCACTATATCAGCATGTGATGCTTTCCCATCACTAGATGCACTGTGTTGATGCAGCTGCACCGATACAGTGTGGCAGGGAAACAAGCCCTTAGATAGTCTCATTTCTGCTATTGTGACTCCCAAAAGGGATTCAGACCTATGAGAAGATTCAAGTGAAATTGGAACAAAATAAAATGGAGGCAATTCTCTCGGGAGGGTGAAGAGGTCTATATTGGCTCCGTATAGGTAAGGGATGAAAAATTTCTGTCTGCCACACAAACATGCTGAAAAGGAATCCTATCAATCCGCCATTTTATACATTATGCACCATTGCCTCCAGCAATATCCTAAAGTTTTGATTCTTCTGTTTCCCTGGTTTTTAGTGGAGTGTCAAAGTGGCAAAAGATTAGCTTTAAAAAGCCATTCCTGGCATACTATTGCTTAACCTACCTTTGCTGGTGACACAGCTACCTTCTTTGAGCTTTCCTGTGGTTTGTCTAAGGTTGCAGCCAATGCATTGGAACTACAAGAGAACAACAAGAAGTTGGTTAGCGTGAAACCAGCACATTGCTTTAAGGCTGTAAATATGAAAATTCAGCTGTGACATGCTTGTAGAAATCATCATCCAAATATGAGGTTCCTCTATTCAATATGTTTCTCTTTGTTCTGGAAGCAAGCTTCTTACCACCTTTCCCTATGCAGGAAGAAGAAATTTTGTGAGATAAGAAATTTTTAGCATAACACTTCAAAGTACACAAGAAACATCATGAAATTGGTATATCTCACTGCTGGCAAGCTCAGTAGAGAGGTCAGGGACTGAGATGGCACAAAGCGAGAAGTGAATCCTCCTAAATCAGGGATAAGCCACAATCGCAAGTGTAGGTAGGAAATCTCAATTGCTGCTGCTCATGCTGTACCTGGATAAGCAGAAGATCTATCCCCTTTCTTACATACTAAAGCTACGTGCATTTTAAGAATAAGTTCAGGGATAGCTGATTTGGATGTAAGAGGCTCCAGGATTAGTGTTCACAGACAATGCAAATTTTCAGGATTAAGAAACTGATTTTTTACACAGTGATTCCGAACATGGAGAGAGAACCTGAACTCTACCCTTCCTTAGGCTGCATATTTTACACTTTCAATCTACATATCATCAGAGAAAATATTGACAGATTGAGTCATTCTATTGAAATTCCTTCTGCACAAGGTTACACTCCCAAAGACACACCACACACCCAGCTCACAAAAGGTTATGATATGCAAAAGGAAGTATCATGGGAATTTAAATACCAAGACAAGCCCTGCACCACCCTACAGTTTTACTGTCCAATTCTAATCATCCATATTCTGCTCTTAAATCCAGACTAGACCTCGAGTAACACCACTGATCCGGAAGTATTCACTAGTCTGAAAGCAGAATTTGGCTCTCAGTCCTTATACAGGGAGCTCTCCCAATGAAAAGGGCTGATCCTAAGTTATTCATGGCCATAAGTGCAGGTTTTCTACACAACAGTAACCACAAATAAGGATTAGGGATTTTGCTTTTACATTTCCTGTCTACATCCCTCTTCTCCCTCCCCCCAAATAAGTGCAGGGTCAGATCCTTAAGTCAGCAGTTGTTTTGCCTATGTAAAGACTGAAGAGTGGGCATGTAGCCTGCACCCTTCTCTACACAAAAACTGTGATTGCTATCATTAAAGAGCAGCAGCATTTTCAAAATGCTAATGCACTAAGTGACGCAAGATGGGATGAAGATCGACAGCCCATAGTGGGTAAAGAACAGGTTAGGAACTATTTAGAAAAGCTAAACGTACACAAATCCATGGGTCTGGACTTAATGCATCCGAGGGTACTGAGGGAGTTGGCAAATGTCATTGAGGAGCCTTTGGCCATTATCTTTGAAAAATCGTGGAGATCGGGAGAGGTCCCGGATGATTGGAAAAAGGCAAATATAGTGCCGATCTTCAAAAAAGGCAAGAAGGACGATCCAGGGAACTATAGGCCGGTCAGTCTTACCTCGGTTCCTGGAAAAGTCATGGAAGGGTTCCTTAAGGAATCCATTTTGAGGCACTTGGAGGAGAGGAAAGTGATTAGGAATAGTCAGCATGGATTCACAAAGGGCAAGTCGTGCCTGACCAATCTGATTAGCTTCTATGATGAGGTAACTGGCTCTGTGGACATGGGAAAGTCAGTGGATGTGATATACCTTGACTTTAGCAAGGCTTTTGATACGGTCTCCCACAATATTCTTGCCGGCAAGTTAAGGGAACGTGGATTGGATAAATGGACGGTAAGATGGATAGAAAGCTGGCTAGAAGGCCAGGCCCAGCGGGTAGTGATCAACAGCTCGATGTCAGGATGGTGGTCGGTTTCTAGCGGAGTGCCCCAAGGTTCGGTTCCAGGACCGGTTTTGTTCAATACCTTTATTAATGACCTGGATGAGGGGATGGATTGCACCCTCAGCAAGTTTGCAGATGACACTAAGCTAGGGGGAGAGGTAGATACGCTGGAGGGCAGGGATAGAGTCCAGAATGACTTAGACAAATTGGAGGATTGGGCCACAAGAAATTTGATGGGGTTCAACAAGGACAAGTGCAGAGTCCTGCACTTGGGACGGAAGAATCCCAAGCATTGTTACAGGCTGGGGACTAACCAGCTAAGTAGTAGTTCTGCAGAAAAGGACCTGGGGGTTACAGTGGATGAGAAGCTGGATAGGAGTCAACAGTGTGCCCTTGTAGCCAAGAAGGCTAATGGCATATTAGGTTGCATTAAGAGGAGCATTGCCAGCACATCCAGAGATGTCATTATTCCCCTTTATTCGGCTCTGGTGAGGCCACATCTGGAGTATTGTGTCCAGTTCTTGGCCCCCCACTACAAAAAGGATGTGGACGCATTGGAGAGGGTCCAGCGGAGGGCAACCAAAATGATTGGGGGCTGGAGCATATGACCTATGAGGAGAGGCTGAGGGAGTTGGGTCTGTTTAGTCTGCAGAAGCGAAGAGCGAGGGAGGATTTGATAGCAGCCTTCAACTTCCTGAAGGGAGGTTCCAAAGAGGATGGAGAAAGGCTGTTCTCAGTCGTGACGGATGGCAGAACAAGGAGCAATGGTCTTAAGTTGCGGTGGGAGAGGTCCAGGTTAGATATTTGGAAAAACTATTTCACTAGGAGAGTGGTAAAACACTGGAATGGGTTACCTAGGGAAGTAGTGGAGTCTCCATCCCTAGAGGTGTTTAAGTCTCGGCTTGACAAAGCCCTGACTGGGTTGATCTAGTTGGGATTGGTCCTGCCTAGAGCAGGGGGCTGGACTTGATGACCTCTTGAGGTCTCTTTCAGCTCTTTGGTTCTATGATTCTATGAAAAGCAGCCTAGCAACTGAGGAGCCTAAATCCCCTGGACTGTCAGTCACACTTCAGCTAAATGCCCAAGCTACTTTTGAAAATGGCTCTGGTGGTTTTGAAACATTTACCCTGTTATCCTGCAGAGAATTACACTTGGCTCACATATCTGTTTACAGCTCTGCCTGAGAGGCCATCAGTCAGATGCCTCTTCCATTTCGATATACATAAAGGCTATGTCTAGACTACATCCCTTTTTCGGAAAAGGGATATAAATTAGACGTATCGCAATTGCTAATGAAGCGGGGATTTAAATCTCCCCCACTTCATTAGCATAAAAATGGCTGCCGCTTTTTTTCCGCACGGAGCTGTGTCGGAAAAAAGCCCCAGTCTAGACGCTGATCTTGCGGAAAATAAAGCCTTTTCCGAAAGATCTCTTATCCCTTATTTCATAGAGGGATAAGGGATCTTTCGGAAAAGGCTTTATTTTCCACAAGATCAGTGTTTAGACTGGCGCTTTTTTCCCGACAAAACTCCGTGAGGAAAAAAACCAGCAGCCATTTTTATGCTAATGAAGTGGGGGAGATTTAAATCCCCGCTTCATTAGCAATTGCGATACGTCTATTTACATCCCTTTTACAAAAAAGGGATGTAGTCTAGACGTAGCCAAAGAGAACATGTCTTTAAGGACCTATTGCCTTTGAAGACAACTGAATGCTTCCAGCATTCAGCTTTACCCTTCCTGGCACTCTAGGTAGGCTGCTAATCTCTCATCACACTAATCCAGCAGACCTGGATTCAGCTTTTCCTGGCTGCTATTGATCAGCTGTTTCTATTCGGAGTGGGCACATAGATCAGAAATTAAACAGAAATAGATCAGAAGAGTACATCAGAAGACATCCACCCTACAGGGGACAGAAGAAAAGGTCACTTTAAAAGGGCCCTTACAAGAGTTGGTCTCTCCCTGCATTTCCCCAAAATTTGTGTTCTGTGTGCTCACATAGAAAAAAAAAATTAAAATGGGGTGATTTTTCAAGTGACAGTGCAGTTCTAGTTGGCGTTTGCATCTACATTACAAAAAAATGCTTGATTAAATACTGGGCTTTGATCTACATATTGCAATTCATTCTCTGAACTCTGCCTTCAAACACTTCCATTAGCCATTCTGTACTGTATAAGCAAGCTTTAGAAGTGGCATCGTGATCAAATGAGTTGAGCACGGGGCTGGGAACTGGAAAACTTTGAATTCTATTCCAGTATATCAGTTGTAATCCACTAAAACCAAAAAATGGAAGATGCTGTTCAAGTGCTGAATATAATAACTGGTTCAACTGCTGTAAGAATTAGATGGCTCTCTCTGGCCTATGGAACTGCAGCATAAGAAAGAATGGCAGGTGTATGATTCCTATTCAAGGACACAGCACAAGGACAAGTTCCATTACTCAATGTGTTTTAGGCTGTATGACATTTTCTGACACAGCTGAAGCAGTAAATGGGAGACCGATACAGGTTGTAAAATTTATTCAGCTTCACACTAGTTTGGAACTACGATCTGAAATGAAAGGCCATTAAGATCTCCCCCGCCCACATAAAACTCACACACAGACAACTCTATAAGAGGTGAGCCAATTAATTACCACTACTTTCACAAATAGCCCTTTACAGGCATATAGACAGAAAAAAGAAAGCTCAATATCATAAGTTGTTGCAATGAGCATTTAGGGAAACTCCTGCAGCTTTTTAAAAATGCTGAGGTACATAAGAACATAAGAATGGCCATACTCGGTCAGACCAAAGGTCCATCTAGCCCAGTATCCCATCTGCCGACAATGGCCAATGCCAGATGCCCCAGAGGGAGTGAACAGAACAGAGAATCATTAAGTGACCCCTCTCCCATCACCCATCCCCAACTTCTGACAAACAAAGGCTAGGGACACCATTCTTATCCATCCTGGCTAATAAGGTAGATGCTAACTTGCTTTAAAAAGAATAAAAAATAGTGCAGTCTGACATATCACCAAATATTGCTACAGGTTTTCCTGTCCATTTCTGTACTTTTTAAAATCAGTCCCATAGCAAGTACTGGACTAATAAATGAGCCACAATGTGATGGTACAAGTAGTAATACCTTGGCTTTTTGTTTGTTTCAGAGTATCTAATTTTGCTTTCCATGATCATCATACAACTAAGAGAAGTGGGCTACACAGGTTAGCCTTTAAGAATCTGTGGAATAAGCTTTCAGGATTAAACAACATGACCAAGAAAAGCAGCAGCTATTTAGGACTCTCCATCATAGTGGCATAGCAGCCCTGACTTTGGGAGAGTGAGCAATGGTGGGGAAAATAAGCCTCCACACCCTGGCCCCGCACCCCAACCCTACTCTCCAGGTGCAATGGGGTCTGTCCCGGTGTCCCAGCCCGCTCTGAATGCAGCAGGGTCAGCCCCTGTGCCTGGCCTCCATGGCTGGGTGTGGATGAATAGTGGGTGAACCACAGCCCATTCAGGCCCACCCATGGCTACACCATTACTCCATCAGTGATAAATAATTTTTCATCTTTTAATGTTAAAATCACTCTGGCTGGGACTGGCTTGCGGGCCAGGAGTTTGAGACCCTGGGTCTAGAGGTTTTGTTGATTCCTCAGCTGTTTCTGGAGAATCAATATACAAGAGGCAAGTAAGAGCAATTTTCTTCCATTTTTGCTTAGCTTCAAGACTGCCATCTTTCCTTTCAGAAGCCTCTATAGCAGTGGTCTCCAAACTTTTTAGCCCTGACCTCCCCATCCCCCTCTGGACAGGTGTAAAGGGACCACAGCCAGATCTGGACGCAGAGACAGGAGTGGAGCTGTATGGCACTCCCCCTCTGCCTCCCAGACCCCTGCCACACCCCCCCGCAAACATTCCTCTGTGCCCTCTCCACAGGGATGTGCCTGGCCGTCTGGGGCCTCTATTCTACAGCTTTTCATGCTCCTGCCACTCCGAGCTGGAGCACTGCACTCTGTGCGTGTCTCACGAAGAGAGTACATTTCACTTTCACTCTAATGATCTATTCCATTTGCGGCTGGAAATAAACGTCACTGCCATTCCCGTTCATATGATAAAACACCAGACAAGCCCCCAAAACTATCAAGTCCTTTATAGATCAGGTCCTGCACCTCTCCAAGCCCACCTCTCCAAGCCCACCTCTCTCCAGGCTTTACCACAACAGTTGAAATTAGACACAGTTAGGTTGAGAATCCCAGATAATTTTTTGAATGTCTCAGACAGGATGTTCACACTGAAAATGGCTCTGTCCTGGGGATGGCTTCATCAGAAGTCGCAGAGTGGTAGCATCAGATTGTTTCCTCAGGGAGTATCCTAATTGTTTGGTCTAGTCCCAAATCTGCTCACCATCTTGCTAGCAGCACCCAAGGAAAATGAAATTGATCTCAGTTAGGCCACCTCTGCTATCTGTGGCTGCCAGGGGCTTTGCACCTCAGTTTGGTCCATAATTCTAATGAGAATGGAAAGTCTCTGAGGCGCTTCTGGAAATCAAGCAAGACTGCATACATCCATGGCAATTTCCAAACTCCACTTGTCCTCTGGTGCGTGCTTACATAAACATGTGAGACACAATGCTTTATAAACCCCTGGCTTGTCTACCCAGAGTCAATGTTGCCAAAAACGGCTGTCATGGTTTGAGCAAATGTTGGCACACCACTGTCATCAAATTGCAATGGGAGGGGTTTTGGGACCTTGCTTGAAATGGCAGAAATATTTATGTGAAATGCTGAAAGAGGAAACACGTCACAAACTTTACTCAGTCTAATTAATACAGAGTCAGGTTACGGATTCCATCTCAGAGAACATCTTACCTTTGATTGGATTTCACTTCCCCATCTTCTGTCTCTTCCATGATACCAGAGAGCTCTGCTGGGACATAAACTTCCTTATTGACACTGTTCACCCAACTGTTCTTTGTCTTGTCTGATTTGTTCTCCCTCCGCTCAGCTAAAATAGTAAACAAGACCAAGGTTAATCTCCCATAATCTTCATGTGGGTTTCCACTGCAGGTAAATACAGGCAAGTAGTTCTAATAGCTTTCAACATTATTTCACAATTATATTGTACTTGGATAACATGTAAGGGTATGTTGAGTCATCTAAAGTAGATTCGTGGGGTGGGATGTTAAAATGAAAACCCAATTGCAATATCCACCGCACCAAGAGTCCTACATGTTAAAACAATTTTAATTGGTAAAGTATCCCACAATCAATGAATTAGCAGAGGTGTTCTTGTACTTCCATGGGCATTTAGCTGCCGTTAGAAGGCAACATTAGTATCATGAGTCTTAACCACAATACTTGGTGGTCAAATGAAAAGGAGAGTTCTGTAAAACATGAGTTCTCAATGGATATGTACCAAAGTGGAAGGACCACTTTGCACCCTTTTATATTGCTAAATTAGGGGACGGGAGGTCCTGGAACAACAGCTAGTTGGTGTGTTTGGGAGGGACAAGTGGAGGAGATTGTGCCTGGAAGAAAACTACAGAGAACCTCTGAAATAGAAGAAATAGAAGCTGATATGTGAAAACTTGAACAATGATCATGCAATTAAGTTTATGTTTGCTTGGGCTTGTTTGTTTGTTTGTCCTGGAGGGGAGGAGGAGGAGGAGTGACAGAACTCTAATTTGCTGAAGTCATAAAATATTTTACAGTGTCTTCTGTTGCTGTCTATACATCATCATAATCCCGAAAACAAGATTTATTTGTTAGGGTGCAGAAATATAAGTGCCACTTTCAGGTACATGTGTTCACAGAGCAGAGCAGTGAGGGAAATTGCTTAATCATCTTATGAGTCATTGGAGCTAAACAATTCCGTGTATTTTACACGTCAGATTTAAGCCAGTTTTCAATGCCTTAATACAGCGTTTCCCAAACTATGGGCCGCAGCCCGGTACAAAATACTGGGCCCCAGTGTGGCTGCCGGGAGGGGAGCAATGTGGGGCGGGCTGGGAGGAGGGGTGTGTGTGAGGGAAACCGGCTGCCGGGAAACAGGGTTGGGGGCAGCGGGGCTGTCCGGCAGAGATTGGGGCGGGCGGGCGGCGGAAGCAGGGCTGGACGGGGTGGAGGTGGGGGGGCTGGCCGGGGGAGATCGGGAGGAGGAGGAGTGGAGACCCAGTCTCCGGAAGCAGGGCTAGATGGGGGCAGCGGGCTGGACGGGGGAGATTGGGAGGAGAAGCGGGGGGAGGGGGGAAGCAAATTGGCCAGCGGGAAGCGGGACTGACCCGGGCACGTGCAGGCACATGAGTGAGTCCGGCCCCAGGGATTCCATTTTGTCCCCCTCCCCCCCCCCAAAATACCCTTCCTCAAGTAGTTGCCAACTGCCTGGCTGGTAGACACACTCACGCAGCATGAGCACATCTACAAGCCAGGCAGTTCACAGCTACGGACTGATACACCTAATAATAATAAAACTTACCAAATTAGAAAATACTGGATATTTTATATGTCTGGTATTTTCTCAATTTGTTTCCAGGACAGAACCCTCAAATACCGGACTGTCTGGTACAAAACTGGACACCTGGCAACCCTACCCCTCCTTGCACCTCCCTCCTAGCCAGATATCCTACCCCCTGCTCCTGCTCCCGCCTCCTGGAGTGCCCATGCGGCGCCAGGTCCCCCAAGCCCTGGCCCAGGCTGGGCGGAGGATGCAGCCAGGTGAAACACTGAACATTTATTCATTTTTAATTCTTTTTTTTAAAATATGCGTTTATATTGTTGGGCTGCAAAAAAAACAGTACTGAAAAAAAATGGGTTCCAACTGAAGTAAAAAGTTTGGGAAACCCTGGTCTAGCCAGCTTTCTATCCATCTTACAGTCCATTTATCCAATCCATATTCCCTTAACTTGCTGGCAAGAATATTGTGGGTGACCGTATCAAAAGCTTTGCTAAAGCTGGCACCAGGGGCTTTGGGAGGACCAGAAACAACTTATTTGAATATTCATCATTTGCTTAATGAATATGCAAATGAACGTTACCGGTCCTCCAAAAACTCGTGAATGGATTTACTGGTCCCTGTGTCAAAAAGTTTGGGAACCCCTGCCCTAATACATAAACTGGCCTGTTCAAGTAATTGCAGTCTTGAGAATAAATTATTGTTCCTTCAAGTTGCAAAGTGGCAGACACGGTATTCAATATTAAACAGAGAAACTCTTCAGCAAGAGCTTAAACACACAATCTGAAATGTTATGGAATATCAACTCATCAAGCTCTAAATTAGAAAGAATACTAACAGGGGTCTTCTTGCCCATTTCTGGCTCCCTGTATTTCTCCTTGTTTTAGGTCTTCTCTTACTCACATAGATAGACAAAGAGTACTTTTCAAAGTGACCAGGCTACTACTTACCAAACATGATCTCCATACTTAATTCTATACTTGCTCTAAGGATAGGCAAAGCAGTTTATAAGAATTAAAAAGGCAGGATAATCTCAATTCAGAAACAGGGATGAGTTTTAGTTATAGAAAACTTACAATTTGTTGCATTGAAGTCTATCCATGGAACTGACATGGGTAAATTTTCTAGCAAAGCAAATTATTTTACGTAAACACACAGACTAATCGTAAATAGGGGCCATGATGAGAATAAGGGTCACAGATTTCATCAAACAGACAACAAAAATACCTTAGTTTTACAGATTCTCTCAAAAAGAGAAAGATGTGCTAAACTCAATTACAGAAGTAATGCTCTTCAAATGCTCAGAGCTGTTTTCATAATAAAAGAAGACATGGAACAAGATATTAAGTTATAGAGAAAATAATACGCCCTTTTGCATATATTAATAATGAATAAAGTTTTTGGGACTCGTATTGCATTATCAGATGAACATACACGACTTTACCAACAGCTTAATTAACAATACAGCACTTCCTTTTTGCCACAGGTACGTTACCCTCAGGAATAGATAAGCAATCAGCTGAAGCACCTCTGATCAACCACCACAAATAGAAAGCACCAAACTTTGGGTAAAGCACCCAAAAGCTGGGGCATCCCAAATCAGGGGTCATCTGTGATTTGTTCAGGGTCACACAAGGAATCATCACCTGAGCTGGGAACAGAACCCAGGTCAAAGGGTCCTATTCTGCAAGCAGAAGATAATCCTTCCCATCTACATTTGTAGTCGGCATTAACAGGATGTATTCAAAGAACGATGTACTTCACACAATAAACAGCAGACATACTTCTGTTACTGCAAGTCTTGCTCAGGAGGAGATTGCATTATTTTTGTAGAACACCTTCAAAGATGCCAATGCCTTGGGGGCACTAACTAAGAGAAGTGTCACTATACCAGGATCTCTGAAGTAAACTTACCTATTGTTTTGGGTTTCCTTCTTATCGATGCTCTAATGATATCTGCTCCGTGTATTTTATCTCTGTGCCTCTTTGATTTTGCTTCATAAAACCACTGCCCACTCATATTCTTTAGCTGATTGCCATTCTTAATTTTTTCTGGTAAATGCCTGCAAAAAGGAAAAAAAGATTATGCTTATTTGTGTGAATAAAATAAAGTCAGCCACAGTACATGTGGATAGGAAATACTAGGTTAGATGAGAATAACCAAACTTTTTGGGATGGGAGAGGGAGAGAAGGAAGGGGGGGGGGAAAAAAAGAGGCTACTGGCTCTCATTAGTACTGAAGGCTAGATGGGGAAAAATATACAGTAGTGGTACTATAAAGCTAACAATCCATTTTCTTGCTGCTTCATCCTCCTTTCTACTCAGATTGGCTGCTTTAAAAAGGCAGCTGACATAGGTTTACTCATGAAATCTTTGCTCAGTCTTTCCTCAAGCAGAAAACCCACTGAAGTGAGCTGGGCCCTGGACAAATAGTATATTTGACCAAAGCTATTAACAGATTTGTTCAATACACTATTATACAGAATAGCCTTTTCAGAAAAGAGCGTTGGATAAGTCTTCAAAACCAGTAATTTAATTTTACATCCTGCATAGTGCGTCATGCTTACGCATATGTAAGTCTCCAAATCCAATCATATAAAGACTACTCCTGTTTGTATCTTTATTGGAGAGTGAATTCAATTCAATAGCATAGCACAAGTTCTGTTATCCCTTACACACATTCTTAAGAGGTAGACGCCGCCTGCCCCCTCAATTTGAATGGACACTTTGCACAGACAAGGGATTGATTTTCACATTGGACTTTCACAGGGCAATTTTGAACAACAAATCAAAAATGCATGAATAAAATCTTAAGGAGGGGAACTTATGGCGCAGTACAATTAATGACAATTGGGCTTTCAGCTCCCCTAAGTGACTATGAAAAAATCCTGTGTTTCATTCTCTGCTGAAAAAATTCAGTCCATGCAGCTACACAAGCACTGCCATTTTAGCAAACAGTCTGTACAAGATATAAACTGTCCTCAAATTCACCTGGAGCCATCTCCAAACTGTCCTCTCCCAAACATGCATGATGCAATTATGGTGCGTTACTATTCCCTTTAGCTTCAATCATGCCACTAGGTTATTTTGTGAATTCAAAGGCTTATTTATTTTGTAGGTCAATACTGCCTGAATTTCTGGCATTGAGGCATGTTAGCCAGAAGGGGTTGTTCTGGTTGTTTATCCATCAGGCCAGTCTCAGAGGGGTAGCTGTGTCAGTCTGTAACTAAAAAGCAACAACGGTCCCGTAGCACCCAGAGAGCATCAGGGCACTGACAACCAGGTTCCTTTAAATGGTGTGTTTGAACCCCCAGCAGGGTTGATGCAGCCTTCAACTTTCCAAGACAATGAATTGGAATTTATAGGTTAGAATTCTTGTGAACAAGGTCTTGCCCTCTCCACTTCATACATAGGAGGTTTCATGGCACTTTTCTCATGAACAAAGAGATGGCCTCAGTGCCCTGAAAAAGAGAATGCTTCTCTTTTGTTCCTAAGCATTGTGCTAAGTGTCAGTTCACTTGACTGCTGCCCACTACTAGAGAGATGATGGCACTTCAGTAGTGGGTGCAGTGAAGAGTGTATACACAACAGTAAAGATCAGATGGTTGGAGTTTTCATTTATACCGTGCCTTGTCTTTGTACCCTCTGACCAGGCAAGTACTTTCCCCTCATTAACTGTAATAGTCTACAAGGGCAAGTCAGCCATGGTCATCACTAAATGAGCTAACTCAACTCTTCACAAATGTATCTGATCGTGACAAAACTGTCAAGCAAGGACAATTCCAAAGAGATCAGGAACTGGATCAGTTTTGCATCTGGAGCATCCCACCACTGAAGGCTGGCTCTCCCAGCAGTGCCACAGAAAGAGATCGAGGCCCCCTGTGAGAGGACATAAGTCATCCCTTTCCATTAATAATATTCCATTAGCCAAAGTAATCCAAGTATGCAAACTACATACATAAATCCACAACTAGTAACTGGCTGCAAATACCTTCACATCTCAACAAATAAGTAAACAGCATGTTGTGTTTTACTCTTGTCAGTGGTTAACGACTGGGGGGGTGGGGGGGAAGTGTTTTTCTTAAGGTATTTATGCCAAGTACCAGTAACTGAATGCTCTACTGACAAATTCATCTATTGCAACCTTGAATTCCATTGTCTTGTAAATGTTACCAAATGTTCCTGAGACAGAATGGAACCCAAATAAGTTACTTTTGAGAAACTTCTTCCTGAAAGTCCCACAGAGACTGACACTTTAACACACACAGAGCAGCACACATGTTTGGTTACACGGTGGGAAAACTACTTCTGAAAATGAACTCAAGTGTCTCAAGCACATCCAGAGGGTTTGGCAAGATACCAGAAAGACTATGGAGTTCATGTACCAGGTCGTACCCATCCACATCCAAAATACTGCCAAAGAACTCATCAAAGCTGATCCCAGGTCACTACACAATTTTTTTCAATTCACTTGTTGGAGAAAGAGTTTCCAATGTTTTTCACATCACACTGGAATCCAAACATATTCATGTGCTCTCGCAATAATTCAAAATGTTTTGCCAGCTTCATGAGAGCAGAGTTTACAGCAATATTGAAAATGTCAAATTTAAATCTCTTGTCTGCATCTCCAATGATTTTTTCCTCTGCTTCATAGCTGAAGTTTCTTCTTGACTTGTTTCAGCTAGTTCCATACTTACTGATATTTCTTCTGCTTTTTGTTTTGTGATTAACAATGTCCCTTCAAATCCATTATGATGGCAACTCCATATTCCTGTTCAAATCATTTCCAATAATTTTTTGACATCAAGACCAAATGTGGAGCTCTAAAGTTAATATTGTGAATAAAACATTGCAAACAGTAAGTTGTGACAAACCACAAGTGAACTGATGAACCAAAATCAGAAGTGTTCATTCCCCAGTGGGCTGAGTTCCATGTACACCCCACTATCTTGTGTTGTTTCTTTCAACAGTGCTGACTGCACTGTATTTGAAATGGCAGGGCTTTGACATTTTCCATTTTGCTCTCTCATCTTGTGTCAGAAAGAGGCTTTAATGTTATTTTCACACAGGATTTCAAAACTTTTTAGCTACTGGTTGAAGATACAAACAGAATGTACATTAGTTGAATGCCCAACAAAGGTTTTGAGCAGCTTGAGGAATTTGCTGCATCACTCATCACTAGATGTAAAGAATGGCAGTGGCCAGAAGCAAGAATTTTTTTTTTAAATAAACAAGCTTGCATACTTTATGCTGTCCTTTCATGTGAGCTCTATCATTACAAGCCTATCCTCTTCAGTTACCAAATGTCGTACCATATCTGGGTAATTCCTGAAGAATCTCATCTGACTCAGCCTTTCCAGCAGTCTCCTTCACATTAAAAAATGATAGGAAGTGCTCTTCAGTATTGACTTCTGTCACTTGGATCTTAATATACTTTATGAAATTTGTTCTTCATGGCCAATATTAGATACGCAAACTAAAATAATGGAGCTTCAGGGGGTAGCCGAGTTAGTCTGTTACAGGAAAAAAACAACAACAAATGGTCTGGTAGCACTTTAAAGACTAACAAAACATGTAGGTGGTATCATGAGCTTTCGTGGGCACAGCCCACTTCTTCAGATGACCGGAGTTATACTTCATCCTGTTGATAATTTTACCTGTTACGTCTTGAAATATTTTGAAATCATCATCATCATTTTGTATTGCTGGGCTTAAGTAATCATATCTTTCTTCTTTAGTGAGGACTGAAGAGCCATAATTGCAGGCTCAAATTTAACCATTAACTCAACTTGGCCTAAGAAGTTTCCATTTCCACACTTCTGTATTTTCACTGATCCACAAAACACTATGTTCCATTCAACTAAATGAAGAATAATGGCCACAATACTTTTAAATACACTTCGCAAGTGTTGTGTCTCAATTTTAAGCAATGAAAGTGAAGTCTGGTCAATTGCAGATTAGATCGTCAAAGGGTGGATTGATTTAAATCAAGATACCAAAAAAGCTATGACTGACTGTCCTTAGAGAGCTCTTAATTTTGTAATAATCCCCACTGAACTCACTGGCACTTCTGTTTTTTGAGAAAACAGGTATATAATGAGGTTCCCTTGAAAAAGCTAAGTTATGCCGAAGTAAAATAGGGAATAGATTTATGGCATCACCATTACGGTCTGTGGCCACAATGTTCCAAAATAAGAGGCATGTATTATGTAATATAAAATAAGAAAATGACATTCAGTGGCAATTCTAGATTTCTCTTACTGCAGCTTTCTATATTGTATACCTAGTGAACTAATTCAATAAGGTATAAGGATTAGCTAAAATAAGCTTTTTTTAGCAACACACTAAACAGCTTGAGAATTTACTTGTCAATCACACTTATACTAAAAGACTAGGGGGCTGTGCCTCCTGCTCACTACGCTTGCCAATCCTCCTCTCTCTAGTGGTAGGTGTCTGGCCAGGGAGGGTGCAGGAGTGGGCTGGGGGTGCAAGGTCTCAGCAATGTGGTGAGTGAGGGGGCTAGGAATGTTGGGATTCGGCCAAGGGTGCGTGTGACAAGGCTGGGGGAGTCCATGTGGCTCCTGCTCCCTCCCCCCGCATCAGGGGGGACGGCGTGCTGCTCCCAGTGCTGGCACCCCACCCCCCCACGAGGGGGGACAGGAGAGGCCCTATGGCTCTGACCTGCTGGAGTACTGGGGAGGGAGGGAGAACATAAGAATGGCCGTACTGGGTCAGACCAAAGGTCCATCTAGCCCAGTAGCCTGTCTGCCGACAGTGGCCAGCACCAGGTGCCCCAGAGAGGGTGGACCGAAGACAATGATCAAGCGATTTGTCTCCTGCCATCCTCTCCAGCCTCTGACAAACAGAGACCAGCGACACCATTTCTATCCCCTGGCTAATAGCCTTCTATGGACCTAACCTCCATGAAATTATCTAGCTTCTCTTTAAACTCTGTTATAGTCCTAGCCTTCACAGCCTCCTCTGGCAAAGAGTTCCACAGGTTGACTACGCGCTGTGTGAAGAAGAACTTTCTTTTATTAGTTTTAAACCTGCTATCCATTAACTTCATTTGGTGTCCTCTAGTTCTTCTATTATGGGAACTAATAAGTAACTTTTCTTTATTCGCCCTCTCCACACCACTCATGATTTTATATACCTCTATCATATCCCTCCTCAGTCTCCTCTTTTCTAAACTGAAAAGTCCCAGTCTCTTTAGCCTCTCCTCATATGGGACCCGTTCCAAACCCCTAATCATTTTAGTTGCCCTTTTCTGAACCCTTTCCAAGGCCAAAATATCTTTTTTGAGGTGAGGAGACCACATCTGTACACAGCATTCAAGATGTGGGCGTTCATAGTTTTATACAGGGGCAGTAAGATATTCTGGGTCTTATTTTCTATCCCTTTCTTAATAATTCCTAGCATCCTATTTGCCTTTTTGACCGCCGCTGCACACTGTGTGGAAGTTTTCAGGAAACTATCCACGATAACTCCAAGATCTCTTTCCTGATTTGTCGTAGCCAAATTAGCCCCCATCATACTGTACGTATAGTTGGGGTTATTTTTCCTGATGTGCATTACTTTACACTTATCCACATTCAATTTCATTTGCCATTTTGTGGCCCAATCACTCAGTTTGGTGAGATCTTTTTGGAGTCCCTAACAGTCTGCTTCTGTCTTGACTATCCTAAACAGTTTGGTATCATCTGCAAACTTTACCACCTCACTGCTTACCCCTTTCTCCAGATCATTTATGAATAAGTTGAACAGGATTGGTCCTAGGACTGACCCTTGGGGGACACCACTAGTTACCCCTCTCCATTCTGAAAATTTACCATTTAATTCCTAACCTTTGTTGCCTGTCTTTTAACCAGTTCTCAATCCATGAAAGGACCTTCCCTCTTATCCCATGGCAATGTAATTTACACAAGAGCCTTTGGTGAGGGACCTTGTCAAAGGCTTTCTGAAAATCTAAGTATACTATATCTACTGGATCCCCCTTGTCTGCATGTTTGTTAACCCCTTCAAGAACTCTAATAGATTAGTAAAACATGATTTCCCTTTACAGAAACCATGTTGACTTTTGCCCAACAAATTATGTTCTTCTACGTGCCTCACAATTTTATTCTTTACTATTGTTTTGACTAACTTGCCCGGTACTAAAGTTAGACTTACCGGTCTGTAATTGCCAGGATTGCCTCTCGAGCCCTTTTTAAATATTGGTGTCACGTTAGCTACCTTCCAGTCATTTGGTACGGAAGCCGATTTAAAGGATAGGTTACAAACCACAGATAATAGTTCAGCAATTTCCCACTTGAGTTCTTTCAGAACCCTTGGATGAATGCCATCCGGTCCTGGAGATTTGCTGACATTAAGTTTTTCTATTTATTCCAAAACCTCCTCTAATGACACTTCAATCCGGGACAGTTCCTCAGACTCATCACCCACAAAGGACGGTGCAGATTTGGGAATCTCCCTAATGTCCTCAGCCGTGAAGACTGAAGCAAAGAAATCATTTAGTTTCTCCGCAATGGCTTTATCGTCCTTGATTGCTCCTTTTATATCTCGATCGTCTAGGGGACCCACAGGTTTTTTAGCAGGCTTCCTGCTTCAGCGCAGGATAATAAGTACTGCCTCTCCCAGCCACTCCCCCCCGCCCCTTCTGACAGGCCCAGACCGGTGATCGCAGCCCCGCCTCCCAGCCTGGGAGTCCTGTGATTGCGCAAAAGCCGGGGGGGGGGGGCGGGAGGGAGTCCCAGCTGGGAGGCGGGGCTGCGATCAGCATTGGGAGCCTGTGATTGCTCAGAAGCCTGGTGGGGGCGAAGGAGTCCCAGCCACTCCCCGTGCCCCTGCCAGGCTTCTGCGCAATCACAGGCTCCTAGCACCAATTGTGGCCCCACCTTCCAGCCACTCCCCCTGCCCACGCCAGGCTTCCGTTCAGTGCGCAGCTGGAAAAATCAGAGAATACCGGACATTGCATATGTCCGGTATTCGCTGATTTTTTTTACTGGACAAAGAGCGCAAATACCAGACTATCCGGTAGAATACCAGACACATAGCAATGCTACATCCCATACATAATAAAATGCCTTAAGCTTCTCCATTTTTAGGATCACAAAGCATTCATATGCACTGTACACCTAATTTTAAATAGCAGCATAACATGTAACAACATAAGAACAGCTATACTGGATCAGACCAAAGGTCCCTCTAGCCCAGTATCCTTGACTTCCATCAGTGGCCAATCCCAGGTGCCCCACAGGGAAAGAACAGAACAGGTAATCATCAAGTGATCCATCCCCTGTTATTGATTCCCTGCAAACAGTCCAAAGATAACATCCCTGCTCATCCTGACTAATAGCCATTGATGGACCTATCCTCCATGAATTTATCTAGCTCTTTTTTGAATCCTGTTCTTGTCTTGGCCTTCAAAACATCCCCTGTCAGGGAGTTCCACAGGCTGACTATGTGTTGTGTGAAGAAATAATTCCTTTTATTTTAAACCTGCTACCTATTAGTTTCATTTGGTAACCCTTAATTTTTGCATTAGGAGAACAAGTAAACAAACACTTCCTTCTCTACTTTCTCCACACGCGTTCTGATTGTATAAACCTCTAATATCCCCCCCTTAATGGTCTCTTTTCCAGGCTTAGAAGTCCCAAACTCATTAATCTTTCATCTGTTCCATATCCC
This sequence comes from Pelochelys cantorii, assembly GCA_032595735.1. Taxonomy (NCBI): domain Eukaryota; kingdom Metazoa; phylum Chordata; order Testudines; family Trionychidae; genus Pelochelys; species Pelochelys cantorii. The sequence goes on from CM064326.1 coordinate 24,914,109, forward strand.
TAATAATTTTTGTTGCCCTTTTCTGAACCTTTTCCAATTCCAAAATATCCTTTATGAGATGGGTGACCACATCTGCACACAGTATTCAAGATGTGAGTGTACCATGGGATTTATAGAGGCAGCATGATATTTTGTGTCTTACTATCTAATCCATTCTTAATTATTCCCAACATTCCATTTGCTTTTTTGACTGCCGCTGCACACTGAGTGGATCTTTTCTGAGAACTAGCCACAATGACTCCAAGGTCTCTGAGTGGTAACAGTTAATTTAGATGTTATTTTTTTATACGTATAGTTAGGATTAGATTTCCAATGTGATTTACTTTGCATTGATCAACATGAAATTTCATCTGCCATTTTGTTGTCCAATCATCCAGCTCTGTGACACCTTTGTAGCTCTTTGCAGTCAATTTTGCACAGTAGTTTTGGATCTTCTGTAAATTTTGCCACTTATAGTTTAGCCCTTTTCCCAGAACAGACCTCATGGAACACCAGTATTCACGTTTCTCCATTCTTAAAACTGACAATTATTCCTATCCTTTGTTTCCTATCTTTTAACTAGTCCATGAAAGACCTTCCCTCTTATCCTTTAACAGCTTACTTTGCTTAAGAGCCTGTGGTGAGGGACCTTGCACCAATAAGCACCTACAACTGTAAACAAAAAAGTGAAAGAAGGGAGCATACCATCTCCATTCCTTAGAGTTGGGTTGGGGCATTTCCCAACCTGTCACGGCTATGGAATGTACCTACTTTATACAGAATAGCGTGTTTGTCTAAGGAGTTCAACCACCATGTGTCCTCCCTTATTTTGTTAATCACATCTGCAGTAGCACTTTGAGCAGGCAAAGAGCCATACAACTGCACTACTTCTGGTCTGCTCCACATCAGCTGAAACAGCCTTAGAAACTGCAGACTGGATCTGAGGCCTCCTGAAGCTGCAGCATTCATAGGGTGGGTTGCTATAGCATTGCTTCCAAGGTCAGAGCTTTAAAGTGGATTCCACAGCCTTTAAAGCCAGAAGGATCTCTTAGATCTTATAGTCTGATTTCTGTATACCACAGGCTTACCATCCGTTTACTCTCGTACTGGGTCTAAATACTTGTGTTTGCTAAAGTATACCTTCCAAAATGGAATCCTCTCTGATGTGAAGACTTCAAGAGACGGAGAATCAACCACTCCCCTTGAGAATTTATTCCAGTGTTGGTAACCCTCACTATTAAGAAGTTGGATCTTATCTCTACAGGTTGAATATCTTTAACCTGGCACCCCTGGGACCTGATTGGTGCCAAACCAGAGAATTCGCCAAACCACAGGATCAGTATTGTCTAACACCTTACCAACACTTCTAAGAGCCCAATAAGCAGAAGACGACATTTAGGAGTAAATTAGAGCTAAATAACAGCACGGAATACTGAGAACCAGGACTGGTGGCTGTAAACAAATTTTATGGGACCACGGGAAATTTGGCCACACCCATGATAAGTGGACATCCGGCTAACTAAAATAATTCTGGACTAGAGAGTGCCAAACTAGAGAGGTTCAACCTGTAGTCTGAATTTGTCTGATTTCAATCACCAGCCATTGGTTCTAGTCACAGTTTCCAGACATAGATGCTTTGTGCTTCCAGGGCTACACAGGGAAGCTTGCCTTGGCTCTGTCTGTGCAATGACTGTTCTGCAGCTCCCTGGATTTCTATTTCTGGGGCTGTCAGTCTGGCACATTATAAAAGTACTAAATTCACATCAAAAGGGGTCTGTTCCAGACTCACTGTGCTTTATCTACCCCTTGCATATGCGAGTCACAAGGGAACACAACTACGTCAGTTAGGGTGAATGAGAATCCAAGTTTTTTTTTTTAACAATTTCTATTATTTGTATCTGTTACATGAATTGGAGACATTTTAAGTTCTATATTGCAGTCTGCCCAACAAAATGAATCCTAGCAGGGTCATCCTGTTTTTATGAATGGGGCTTTATGGAACATAAAGTACACTACTGTGAGCACTTCAGGAGATCTGCTCTGTTCTGCCTAAAGGCATATAACTCAGGATTAATGTGAGTTACTCATGGAAATGCTAGGACAGCAGTATGGGGACTGATACCAAGGGGAGTTAATAGAGAGATGTTTGGGCGAGTTAACACAAGGCTGAACTAAACTCAACCAGCCAGCTTGTAATCATATTTTATATCTACTCCACCCTCTGACACATCGTTTAGTGAGTGATCTCATAAAAAGAAAGAGAAAGAAATCACCCCATTCTATTGGTGTGCAAAATGCAGGCTTTCCAACCAAACTGAGTTCATATATCTATTATATACAGAACTAGGACAACCCCTCCTATAGCCAAGGACTAAGCTAGTCAACGGCAACTTTACACTGTTGTGAGATTAACACAAGAAGCTCATCATCTAACCAGGGAATATAAGTATAAGCGATTAGAACCATGGTCATATTTTTTATTGTGGTTATTTGACACTCGGGAAGTTGCTAACACAGCGGCTGGCATTGTACACGTCAGATCCCTAGAAGGGACACTGTCCACAGAGGCTAACCACTTACCCGCAGAAGGGAATATTCCCATTCCCTTAGTTCCTTTCTTCAAGAGTCAAGAAAGGGCTGGTGTTAGGAGAGTGGTGGTGAGCAGTGGCAACATAATCTATACACCTGGGAATTAGAAGGACCATTGCCAGTGTAAGAGAGTTATGTATTAACTACCAGGATGTCAGCACTGAAATATTCTAATGAAAGCAGCTGTAATGGTCAGCCCCTCATGGGGTGCACCTGTCTGTCTTGAAGTAACCCTGGAAACATCCAGTGTACTAGGGCTGAGGCCAGAATTGTAGACACTATGGTCTCTAACACCTGGGGGATCCAAATACATATGCCCCAGCTACCTTCAGCACTATTCTCCTGCCATGGCACCAGACATTCCTTCCAGGCTCCCACTTGCCACAGAATCCACTCAGTTAAGGAAAAGAGCAGTGGTCTGTTCTCCCTCCTGTCCTCTGCTGACCCATCACTGCCCAGCCAGTTCATCACACCAGCAAGAGACGTGGTTTTTAACGCTAGATTCTTCTCCTTCTCCCCACATTTCACACGTCCCCTTCTCAAACCAGCCAATTCTCAAGACAAGGAAGCAGGGTCTTTTTTTTTTTAAATTTGTAGAGCACATAGCACAGTGGGGCTCTGATCCTGACTGGGACCTCTGGTCACTACTGCAATATAAATGCCTAGTTAAGTTCTCCAGCAGAATGGTATTGAGTTGTGTGACAGCATTCTATGCCCCTCTCCGCCCCATTTAAGTCGGTCCTTTTTGCAAAAGGCACTGCTAACCCTTTTGTTGTATGACGAAGGATCCTGACAGGTCAAACAGCTCCCAGCTCAATCACTGGCAGGGTATCAGCTGCTGGTCAAGACCACCTGTTTTTGGACACGGAGCTCTAGCAGCAATATGGAAAATGTTACAATAAGCACTGCACATTTAATTAAAAACGTTAGACTTGGCTATCCCAAGCAAAGGCTTTAACTATGCTCACTAAGCCCCTTCTTACTAGGTCACCTGCCTGCCCTATAACCCCATAATTCTTTAACTTTCTGCACTTTCCATTCTAGCTGATCTGACCATTTGACCTTTGCCTCGCAGGGCTTCCACTCACTTCATTCAGCTTGTTAGTCCTACCAAAGAACCGGTAGAGAAGAAACTTAAGGAGCACATGAGGATATATAGCCAGATCTTTTTTCCTAGGTGGAAAAAAGGGACAGAATCCTCATATTAGTGAGAGATTCCGGTCTTATCTCTAGTTTCTGGGATAAACTCCGACCGCTATTGACTCAGCGACTCTGCACTGACAAACATGCATTGTAAGTCCTTCCTCAGCAGTAGCTGCTGAAACCAGGGTTGTGAATCCTTACCCGGTTATGTGGACAAGTTCTTGAGTTCTGTTGTAACCAGTGATGGCACCATCTGCTCCCTGTACATATTCAGAGTTATGTATGCTAACTTTAATGTTTCAAACAAATTTCTACTATTTTATCTCTATTCATGTTACAACACCCCACTGGGTAAATGAGCTAGAATTTATCCTGGCTCACTCATCATCAACAGAATGGTTAAGTTCAACTGCAAAAATGGATATTAGTGATGCTTCAGCCAGAGAGTATCCAGCCCAAATGTTGGATTTCAGTTCAGGTTGCAGAGCTGACAACTTGGAAACAAACACAGTAATATAGCTTCACATGTAATGTGAACAATTTTGCTCTGGAGCCACCAAATGGCCAATTAACATGCTACCCAATGATGCATTTCACTGTGACTTTTCAGAAAGGAACTATATCTTAATGGAAAGAGTTTGTGCACGGCTGCTCCTTTCACTGCATCGAGCTTTACAATCCAGTGTAGTAAACTAGAAAAAAAAGTGAGGGTACAAAATTATAGGAGAAAAATTTAGAATGATTTTTAAAAAAACACAAGTTAAGAGCTCTCCCCTGGTATTTAACAGGTTATATCAGTACAGGGTGGAGTGAATGAAATTGTTCATAACAACTAGTTTAAACAGCTCCGAGGTTTCACTTGGAAAGCACTTTCATTACATGCAGTGCTCCACTGAACTGGTATGCCATACTAATGCTAGTTCACTCCCATAGTCTCTCATAGTGCAGAGAATCACATAACTATGAACAATAAACACACAAGAGTTATTGGCTAACAATCTCCCTCCCTGTTTTATGGTCTTCTTGCAATCTTGAGAAGTGCACCACACCACAACCCCTCCCATTAGCCATCTCCAACCATACCCGCCACAGTCCCTACAACACACATACACTGCACCTATTTCAGCACTCTTCCTCAGCTCATCCAGTCCACAGGGCCCACAACCCATGTTTTCTTCATCTGATCATCTTCAGGGCCTCAGTATCACATCAGTTCTGCTATAAATACTCTATATTAGTCATCTGAGAAAAATAGCTAAATGCATCACTGTCCACTGTAGTCTTTCAATTCAAAGGTAGAAAACTTATTTATGTCTTGTACCTTTAAATGTCCACATCTCACACGCATATAGCAAGATGCTCAGCACCAGAAACTGCAGCAGCTTAATTTTACACTTTGCTTCTTCAGATATGATCATTGCTGGAGCAGCAGCTGCAAGTCCAAATTTTACGTCATATCTCCAATTCATGCTTAGCATCCCTTGCAAGTCAGATTACTCAAGTATCTGAAGTGCTCAACATACCAATGTCTCCTCAGACTTGGGTAGGAATATCTTGACCTTTTCAACAGGCCTAGATGACACCCTTGTCTGTATTGTCATGTGAAATCTTTAGACCTAAATTCTTTCCTTCCACCACTATTTGCACCTTCTCCAGTGACGGTCTGCTTAAGCTTTGTCAGATTAAAGCGGCTCACTTTTTCGAAACCTTTGTGGCTGTCTAGACAATCTCTTTTGAAAGAGACTTGTAGTTTAGACACACCCTGATCTAGTTCGGATTACCCTAATATCTGACATAGACCATCTGTTTGGATTATAACTTGATGAACTGATCCCAGAAAAGACTTTTCAACTCAGCAACTCACCGTCTTTCATACGAAATAGACTTAGGAAATTTATTAATATCTGTATATGTAATGACCTTAATCACAATACCCTCTCTCTTTACTTTTAATAAATCTTAGTATTTGTTGATTTAGTTAGGCATTCGACAGCTCATGGCACAAACTTCTGTGGGCATTCCTGTGGCTGGGTGGAGCTGATGAGAATGTGATGAGGCTGACAAATGCCAGTATCCCACTACAAAACGCTTTCCTCCTCTAAGCTTATCCTTAAAGTCACATCATTTCACAGAGAGACAGGACATCCACTAACTTTGGGTGTCCAACTTGAGACACTTGGGACCAGTTTTTTTTAAACAAAGTAAACAGCTTTATAGAGGAGTACTTCATACATTCAAATCCCAGACCCCGTGGACTTGCTGTGAGCACTCAAATGCCAGGATATCAAATTGGGCAACCACAGAATGAAACACACCCGGTTTGTGGCCAGCTGCGAACACTGTGACTTACTGCTTAAAACTATCTCTGACTGTTGCATCCCTTAAACAAATATGACTGCATTTCAATTGCACTGTATATGCTTTGTTTTCAAGAGCTTAAGGCTCTGTTGGGACGAAAGTTGCCATATGCACATTAATATCTGACATGTTACAATGTACACCTGACCATTAACACGGTGCAGTTCAGTTTTTCACTAGCCAGCACTCCACCTACACACCTCCCTCCAACCCTGAGACTTCAGTACAAAGAATCTAAACTGTCAGAGCAACAAAATGAAAACTCAGTCACATCAAGACTGAGTAAAAGACCCAGTTCTACAAGATTCTGAGCATGATTAACTCACACTGAAAGTTACAGGACAGTTGAGATTGCGAGGTATTTGGCAGAATCAGGCCCTCAGTTAGATGCTTTTTTCGTCATTTTAATACAAGAGCCTTTCGGTTTGCACCACACCAAGGTAAATATTAAGGGACTTGGACCTGACATATTGTATAGTGGGTGGTGGTTGCAAACTGAGCTCCTGTCATATCAGAATTTCCATATCATTAGCCTCCCTCTCAGTTTACAGAAGGAGCAGACAAATGAGAGCAGAAGTCACTATACCAACTCCTGTAATTCCAAGAAGGGGTGGTAGGTTTGTAGAATTTTTGGTGGTGCCCAGAATGGGTCCAAGCCTCCCCCCTCACCTGCCTAAGGCTCTGGGATGGAGTTTGGGTGCAGGAAGGGTGCAGCCTCTGGGAGGGAGTGGAGGGGGTTTGGGCTGTGGGCTCTGAGACAGAGCTTGATGCTAGGAGCAGGCTCTGGGCTGCGGTGGGGTTGGGGGTGCAGGCTCTGGGAAGAGGGTTGGGTGTGCGAGGGAGTCTGGAATGCAGGCTCTGGGAGGGAATTGGGGAGCAGGTGGTGGGTTCTGGCTGGGTCAGGGGATGCGGTACAGGAGGGAGGTGAGAACAGCACCCACAGGCAATGCCCCCACACTTCCCATTGGCTGCAGGGGTGCTTGGGACAGGGGCAGTGCACAGAGACACACACATCCTTGTGCAAACACACCCCTGCAGTCTGAAGCAGGCAAACAGGAAGCTGCTTTAGTCCCATTGTGCTGCTGGTGGGATAGCAATGGGGACCTCCTGGCCCTTTCAAATTGCTGGGGGGCCGCAGGCGTAACCAGAGGAAAGGCCTAGGCCAGAACTTTGGTGGAGCTGGACTCCCGTGCTCTCACATTGGTGGAGCGCGGGCCTATACAAGTCGCCACCCACAATTCCAAGAGCTCCTGCTGGGGAGGATGGGCACATAGCCACAGCAGGGTTTCTCCAGACACCCTGGTGCCAGCGGTCAGTCGCTCCACCACACGTCATCATCAAATCACAGTCTAGAACTTAAGAATTCAGTGTATTTTTGTTGTATGTTATTCTCTACCGACAGATCCCCATGCTGTAGTTATGCTGAACCACAAAATAGTAAGGAGGAGTCATGGACTGCACTGCAGCCAACCCCAGGAAATCCAGAGCCCTTTCCTTAACCCACCTTACCATTAGATACAGCCGCTCACACCATGTGGCAACCACACTTGTCCTCTGAAGGACACCTCCCTTGTCCGTAGTCAGAACAGGGAACAGCAGAGACAGATTTCAAATTCTACTCCCAATTTTGTTTCTTATTGGGAAGGGGTTAATTCTTTTATCTTCCTTCTTTCCCTCCCCCACAGTAATACAAGTTGAACCTCTGTAATCCGAGACTCCCTTGTCCGGCAACATCAGTCATCCAGTAGGACCACAGATGTTCTAGGATTAGAGAGCCCCAGTGAAGGGCTGGTGGCTGGGCTCCCTGAAACTGGGCTGCCCAGCGGACCAGGGGCCCACACGCCAGCACTGGGCAGCCCTGCGGGCCAGGAGCCCGGCATGCAGGGAGCTGGGCTGGAGCTGAGCTGCCTGGAATAGCAGGAAAGGAGGTGGAGGGACCAGCACAGCAGCGAGGCTGGTGGCAAGGGGGAAATTGGCCAGGAGGCCAGCCGCTGGTCCAAGGCTGGGGGGAGCAAGATATGACCTCCCCTGGTCCAGCAAAATCCCTCATCCAGGACTAATCAGGTCCCCAAGGGTGCCAGACCAGGGAGGTCCAACCTGTAGTATATTTAGAGAAGTAGCATTAAGTCTTTGGACAGTTCTCCTCTTGGAGCTCTCACTCAGCTCACAAGGCTGTGCTCCAGCCCCCATCCCAACCACAGTGCGATGAATGTGCCTGTGACCCGGCCCCAAATGGGGTGATGGAGGGAGAAGGGAGACACCTCACACACAGACAAGGTGGAAGGGGTGAAAACTTTCCAACTCCCAAATTTCAGTCTCCATATGGGAGGCAGATTTCCACTGTCCTCCTTGGTTTGAAGAGGAGACAACCACTCCCCTCTTCCCTTCCCATGCAGGAGGCATATTGGGGTGCGGAGAAGCACCCATTCCACTCTCAGCTCTTCTTCTAGACAACAGAGGAAAAGCTACAGAAGGTACTCTAGTGTCTACAGTACTACTGTGCTGGCTGGAGGGGGGGGGAGGGGCTATTCTATAATCATACCCCAAGGTGCAGGAGTACAAGCAGGTAGTCCACGTGCCCTGAACATGTAGGAAGCAAGGGCCAGCCTGGTAGTTACCACCATACTATTCTCCCTGAGCATCTTTACAGCTCCTGGCCAGCAACACTGAGAGCTGCTAGCAGAGATTAACTGTGCAGGAAGGATCCAGTGGAGTTTTACAGCTATTACCTTTTAAAGGGAGTTCAGAGCTGAGAGGTGTTTGTGACATCAATCTAAGAGCACACTTAAACGCATAAATCCACAGATTGTGGATAGACTAATCGCTATTATGGGTCCTTCAAAGTTCAGATTTTCTCTCCAGCAGCAGATGATCATGTGAAATATAGGAAGGTATCAATATAAAACTGAGATTATAAACCTAACAAACAACCCTCAGCACCCCATCAAAGGTGTAATGTTTATATTACATTACATTCTTCATCTCAACTCTTCAGGAACATCTGTGAAGTTTACACAGCCACAAAGCCAGATTTAGTTGGAGACCAAGACCAAGCAGTTATTTACAAAAGGAGGAATTTAAAGTTTGTCATGGTTCATGACCGGAGTAGACAACTCGAGGCATACTCTCCTAGTTTTTTCATTCTAATTTCTGAGAAACTGTTTCCTATTGAGGATATAAACTCTCCTGCAAGGAAACATGCCAACTCACACAATCAGATACATTATTGTACAGTCATGTTCATAAAAGCACACCATCTTCAACAGGGCAAAAGCAAAATACTGCAAATTAGGGATGTTCGATATCAGTTAATTGAATAATTGTGTAACAGCATCAAATTTTGATGGTTACATGGTTATTTGATAGCCCCTGGGCGCAGGGTTGGCAGCCAGTGTGTTCCCAGCCCCACTCCCGGGGAGCCCCCTGCCACCCTACACTGCTGCTTCTGTATTAGAGACAGCAGTGCAGGACAGCAGCAACCTCTGTCCATGGGGGGCTGGAGCTCCCCGCGGACAGAGGCTGCTCTGGCATCCCACAGAGCAGCCTCTGTCCACAATGGGCCTGGGTTTGTCATGAACAGAGGCTGCTCCGTGACAGCTTCCCCTGGCCGCCCCTCCCCCACGTTGCTGCCTCTGATAGAGGCAGCAGCGTAGGTGAGGAGGTGAAGGCAGCTCCGCAGAGCCGGTGCACGTGGGGATGGGCTTTTAAACTGGCTCCCTCGGAGCACCGGCTCCTGCCTGCCCCCCACACTGCCTCTGTGGGAGGCTACGGGATGGGGAGAGGGGCAGGCAGCTCCACTGAGCCAGATACCCATGCATAAAGGTTCCCACCTACCTCCCCCCCACATACACTGGTGCATCTAAAAGAGAGGCAGCAGCATGGTGGGGCACACAGCTCCATGGGAGCTGATATGCATGGGCAGCCGGCTTGAAAGCTACCTTCCCGCTTGTACCATCTCCCACCTTCCTCCCTCACCCTCTGCGCTGCTGCCTCTCTATCGGGGAGGGGAGCAGACAGCTCCGTGGGATCCAGTGCTTGTGGGGTGCTGGCTTAAAGCACCCCCTTTTTTATTCCCCCTTCTGAGGCCTGCATCACATAAAACCACACCAAGATTAGTGCTGATGTTTCTAAAGCACAGATAGGATGGACACCCTTGTTTCAGATGAAGTGGGTTTTACTCACAAAAGCTCACGATATTATATATTTTTGTTAGTCTCTAAGGTGCCAGGGCTACCCTTGTTTCTCTAATTCGCTGAATGTAAAAGCAACACCCATCTCTGAAGCAACAGGCAAAATTATGTGGTAAGTTTCCCCCGTTAAGTACCATAAAGCTAGGAATGTGTTCAGTGGCTTTCAAATTTAGCCCTTCTGTAAAGTTTCTCATGACAGATCCTCATTTCACGAAAATTATTGGTTTCCTATTGCTTTAGAGTTTTTGCTATATATAGACACAGATTGTCTGATACTATACAACCCAAAGTTTTGCAGAGTAACTGGTTACTGAGGCAGCAGACCAGCAATTATGGTAGCACCGCTCTGCTGCAGAAAGGGAAGCAGCTTGCAGATCAAAGGAGCAGGCTGCCATCTCATCCCCTCTGAGATGCACACGCTCAGAATGTCTCTCAAGAAAGATGGTTCAATAGGAAAGCAGCATCCCCTGTTGTCATTATGGAGTGTTTAAATAAAACGGGGGTATCTGAGGAACATCAACTAAAGGATCCTGGAGACACCAGCAGCATTTCAGAAGCACCTGAGAGTGAAATTCAAATCCCACTTCAGTAAAGAGTTGCAAATGCAAGTTTATGTTAATAAAATATTCCCATTTTTCAGATTTGTAATTCTGTGTTCCATTTTTCTGGGAACCATCATCATACCGCCCAAACTGACTTAAATAGTCATTATAGTTGCTACATAAGCAACTCTATCACAGAGGAAACTGAGGGCTGATCTACTTGCAGATTCAACTAAAAATGTACTTATTAGGGCTGTCAATTAATGATAGTTAACTCATGTGATTAACTAAAAAAAGTTACCCATGATGAATCATAGTTTTAATCCCACTGTTAAACAACAGAATGCCAATTCAAATTTATTATATATTTTTGGATTTTTTCTACATTTTTCAAATATATTTATTTTAATTACAACAGAATGCAACAAGTACAGTGCTCTCATATTATTATTACAAATATTTGCACAGCAAAAATGATAAACAGAAGGAAGTATTTTTCAATTCATGTCACACAAGTGTTGTACTGCAATCACTTCATTGTGGAAGTGAAACTTACAAATGGAAAGGATTTTTGTTGTAAAATAACAGCACTCAAAAACAAAAACAAAAAATGGTGATACTTGAGCTTATAAAGCCCCTCAATCCTTCTTGTTCAGCCCAACAAGTTTTTTTACAGTTACAGGAGACAATGGTGCCCACTTCTTATTTAAAGTATCACCTGAAAGTGAGAACAAGCATTCACATGGCCCTTTTGTAGCCAGCACGGCAAGGTACTCACATGCAAGATATACTAAACATTTGTATGACCATTCATGCTTGGCCACAATTCCAGAGGACATGTGTCCATAAAAAAAATAATTAAATTTGTGACTTAACTCCCTGGGGGAGAGTTGTATGTCTTCTGCTCAGTTTTACCTGCTTTCTGCCACATGTGTCATATTATAGCAGTCTCACATGATGACCTAGCACGTTGTTCATTTTAAGAACACTTTCACTGTGAATCTGACAAAATGCAAAGAAGATTTCTAAAGATAGCTACAGCAATACTCAACTCAAGGTTTAACAATCTGAGAGGAACCAGGTGTGGAGCATGCTTTCAGAAGTCTTAAGTGAGCAATACTCCAATGTGGAAACTACAGAACCCAAGCCACCAAAAAAAAGAAAAAAAAAATCAACCTTCTGCTAGTGACATCTGACTCAGATGATGAACATGCGTCTGTCTGAACTGTTTTGGATCATTATTGAGCAGAATCTGTCATCAGCACATCCTTTGTAATGGTTGTTGAAGCATGAAAGGGCAACTGAATCTTTAGTAGCTGACATCACAAGATGCACATCAGTGCCATGAGAGCACCTGTTCTCACATTCAGGTGACATTGTTAACAAGAAGCAGGCAGCATCATCACCTGCAAATGTAAATAGACTTGTTCAGCCAGTTGCTCAGACAAACAAGTAGGACTGAGTGGACTTGTAGGCTCTGAAGTTTTACCTTATTTTGGTTTTGCATGTGCTTTTTATAAACCTAGTTCTACATTTGTAAGTTCAACTTTCATGACAAAGATTGCTCTACAGCACTTGTAGTAGGGGAACTGAAAAATACCATTTCTTTAGTTTTTTACAATGAAGCTATTTGTAACAACAAAAAAATAAATAAAATGAGCACTGTACACTTTACATTGTGTTGTAATTGAAATCAATGTATTTGAAAATGTAGAAGAAATTTACAAATATTTAAATGGTATTCTATTATTAACCATGTGATAAATCACAATTAATAACCCTAGTACTTACTAAGGATCTTAAGAGGCGGGTAACTGACTAATCGTGTAGTCGATACAATTTGTATCAACTACACGATTAGTCAATAAGGGAAGGTGCTTTGTCCTGGCTCGCATTGGTCCAGGAGCTACCCCACTGCAGCTCTGCAGTTTAAATGTAGTAGGAGAAGGGCACACAGGCAGCCCAGCTCTTACTACATTAAAATGCAGCGCCACAGCAGTCCCAGACCAGCATGAGCCGGGACTGAGCCAGGCTTGCTGGTCCTGGCTCACACTGGGTTCATCAGCCCTTGTCTGCAAGAGGTCCCAATGGGGAGCTGGGACCCTCTGTGGACAGGGGCTGCTACTGGAGTAGCCTCTGCCTGTGGCCAGCCCAGGCCGCCGTGAACAGGGACTGCTACCAGAGCAGCCTCAGCCCACCACGGGAAGAAGCTACTTTGTGGCAGCCTCTCCTATCCAGCCACCCCTCGCTGCTGCCCGATAGAGGCAGCAGCAGGGGGGCAGGCGGCAACGTGGAGACGGTGCTGGGGGGGAACCAGCTTTTAATAGGCAGTAAGTGGGGGGGGCAAACGAGTACTTGACTCAACTACTGGCTTACATCCCTAGTACTTACATGCCTGAGTGGCAGTTAGGGTTGCCAGGTGTCCGGTATTTACCCGGACAGTCTGGTATTTTCGCCTCCTGTCTGGTAAAAAAAATTCAGAGAATACCGGACACCTAAAATGTCCGGTATTTTCTGATTTTTTCCCCGGCCACGAGGCGAAAATGCTGGGCACCTGGCAACCTTACAAACACTCAGTGCCTGGCCTCCCCACCTCCCCTCCCCCGGCTCCCAACACCCTCAAGCCCCATGCTTACCTGGTTCCGCAAGGCTGCGCGCACAAAATGGCTGCCGACCAATGGGAAGCAATGCTTTTTTATTTCAATGCTGTGGGGTTTTTTTTTGGGGGGGGGGGGGGGGATTTTCAGTATTTTTGTTTCGACCAACTGGCATCCTAGTGGCAGTTCAAAGCCAACATAAAGCTTCTGTTTGCACTAGACCAGCTTATTCCTGCTTGAAACCAGGATAAATGGCATCCATGCAAGTTGTGTCCTAAAGCAGTGGTTTTCAAAGGTGGGTCATGGGCCCACCTGGGTAGGCCCCTGGCAGGCCTGTGAGCTTTATTTATCAAAGTGTCACACAGAGCCCACCACTGGTCATGTAGCCTACTGAGAAGAAGGAGGGCCACTCATACAGCCCGCTCACTAGTCTTGGTTGCCCATCACTGAGATACACCTATAGCTATAGCCATAGAATCCTCCCAGTGTAGAAAAGGCCTAAGAAACAACTTCTCATACAACCTGCTCATCTCTCCTTCCAGGCAGGCAGCTGACTCCTGTACTAGCCAAAGATTCTGTGTGGGCTGGGATCACACTGGTCTCTTACCTGACCCTCGCCTCTTCATTTTTCTTCAGTTCTGCATCCCGTTCAAGCACCTTCATTATTGCTTCTTGTTCCTCCTCTGTTAGGAAGCTTAGGTCAATCATCTTGCTACCAGATTTAAAAGAAGCTTAGCGAATCCTAACAAGTCCTTTTGGGGGCTGGTGTTGGAGTCAATGTTAAAGGTGCAAAAATACAGAAATCCCTGATCTGTGGAATGCACAAAGCACTCCAACCATTGGGTTGAGTTACAGTCAATGGGATAAAAAGCCCTGAACTTTTTTTTCTTGTAGGAGAAAGTGCTTCTCTGGGTCAGAGACTCTCACAATAGAGGGCTGCATTCCTGATTATTCAGATCACAAGCATGTTCAGTGGAGGTGCCAGTCTCTCAGCTCTGCTTCCTATAGTAACAGTTCATCGACCAAGCGTATGCTATTAATCCAGTGTAGAGCAGTTGTAGTCAGATCACCTACAAGAGAGACAAGGAAGAATAAGCTCTAGCATTATGAAGCAGGGGAGCAGGGTTGTTGGGCTTTTTTTTGAAGCTCATCACAAGATCTCTAGTCTGACCCTCCCCTTCCTCTCTTCCCCCCCCCCCAAAAAAAAACACACCACAAAAAAGCAAAAAGCCAACACCACCCACTTCAAGTCAAACCTGTTTTGCAAGCTTAACACCAAATGGTCATTAAAACATATTTCTGGCCAATGCCGTAACTTACATATTAGAAGATAGAGAATAAGTTCCAACTGGATGTTAAAATGTTCAAAGGAAGAGAACTGAAAATAAAATGATTTAAAGAAACAAAACTACCACCACAACACTGCTGCTGACTTGTGTGGGGTGTTGTGGTTACTTTCTTGTGAAGAATGGACGGGGAATCAGAAATAGTGTCCAGTTTCAGACTTCCTACATGATCATGAACAAGCCAGCTAACTGCTCTATGCTTCAGTTTCCCCCCCATGTAAAATAAATATATGTACCAGGAGATTTGAATAGCAATTCACCAACATTTGCAAAGATTCTCAGATGAAAGGTATGAACAGACTGGGCAGACAGAACAATACTGCCAACTCCAAACATTCAAATATTGTTAGTCCAGGACCCAAATACCAGGAGGTGCTTAAAAATACATATATAGTTGAGGGATCCCTTTTATTTACTTTCTAGTTTTAGAACCTCAGGTACCTAGGGTAATGTTTTCAGGTCCTTCTCTGCAGCTAGGAGATGTTTAAAAAAAAAAAAAAAAAAAACACCACACACACCACAACGCTTTTGGGTTTTAAATGAAAGCTGAGATTCATGACTCCAGGAGAGTCTGTGACTTTAAGAAAGAAACATCTGAAGAAGTGGGTCTGCCCCACAAAAGCTCATCAGCTAATAAACTATCTTGTTAGTCTTTAAAGTGCTACATATTTTTTTCCTTTTGTTTTACCAATGCTCATGATGATATTCTGAGAGTTGGCAACAGCAAACTTACTCTTTTTATTACTTATAATAGAATAGCCTCAAAGAGCCTTAGTCTTCAAGCAGGACCCTGTTGCAGTAAATACTGTGCACACACAGACTTAGAAAACTGTCCCTGGAAGCTAAGTAGCAGGGGAGAGTCCAAGACATTACCATGGTCAGAGAGAGAGTTTGCTCCCATTTACACTATGACTTTTAGACACAACTTTTTGTTGTGTTTATAGAGCAGTGGTTCCCAACCTTTTTTATACTGTGGTATGGGAAACCCATTCACAAACTTTTGGTGGACCGGTAACATTTTATTTGCATATTCATTATGAAAACAACAAATATGCAAATGTGCAAATAAAATGTTACTGATCCGCCAAAATATGTGCCACTGCAAACATTCCAAGTACTCAACATGCAGTCCTCCCCTCCTGCAGCCCATGCCAAAGACGGACGCGCCAAAGAGCAAATCTCTCCAGATCTTGCCCCTGCCGACAACTGGCCAGTGGCTCTTTGGCGCGTCCGTCTTTGGCATGGGCTGCAGGAGGGGAGGACTGCATGTTGAGTGCCACGGGCTTTCCGGGATGGGGGGGGGGGTGTCTTTCCAGTGAGGCCTTTTACATTTGATGCCCTCTCTGCTGCGGGCGGCTCCCTCTGCCAGGTCCAGGCAATAGCCCCAAGCTGCTCAGACGACTGTTCCCCTCCTCGCCCCGCCGGCTGTGCAGACGTTGCCCTTTCTGCTGGGGGCAGCCAGCTTCCCTGCAGGACCAAGGGGCATCTTAGGATAGCAACAAACCCTCAGCTGGTGTCTGTTGGCGCCACACCGACTGACACCAGTGGTGGGGACCTGGCCTGCTAGTGTTAACAGGAAAGCACTGAGGAGGAGGAGAAGGGGGACGTGCCAGTGAGGCAGCTGGCTCTCTGGAGGGGATCAAGGCCTCTGAGGGCAGTAGGGTAGAGGCCAGGGGGATTAGCCCACGTTCTGCCCCTGCAAGAGCCGAGAGGGGACCCCAAAATGGTCCAGATGATCCCGATTAACTTGGAGACCCCAGCTCTTAGCAAATACCTCTCTCTTGTCCCCCAGCCAGTGTCTGTCTCTGGACTTGGCAGACAGATGGGCAGGGCCTGGGGGTGGCAGAGGCTGGGAAGCTGAGCTCATTCTGTGTTCTCGGACAAGTGGAATGATCCCACAGAGCTTCTGCCACCCCATCAGCAAGGAGGGATAAATGAGCTCATGTCTATATAGTGTGCGCCCGCCGACCGGCTGGCCAAAGGCTCCTTCTGAACAGCTCCCTAACCAGGGATTTTTTTTAACCCCACTGAAGGAGAAGCTGAGGGTCCATTGTGGGTGAGCCCTTTAATTGCTCTTTTCAATGCCCCTTCCCCCCCGCTACCCTACTGTCTCCGTGCTTGCCTCTCCATCCTCATTCGCCGCTCCGCTGCTGGCAGGCCCCCACCACCTCCCCTCACCCAAATGAGCTGCACAGCCTCCACCAGGCCTTAACCTCGCAAGATTGAGGAGCTAATGGAGACCATCCGCACTGCTCACCACCCAGGAAGCCAGACCTAGTCCTGGATGGGCGCAGGGGGCTCCTGGGAGAGGCCAAGCTACCAGGTGCACCCCCCAAGGGACAGCACAGCCAGAGCCTTGTCAAGCAGCTGCTGAAGCTAGCTGTTTGTGGTGGCAGCTGCTGCAGGCTGACAGCCAACAATTTGCAGCTTGACACCAGTCTGCGGGCCGGCGGTTGGGAACCATTGTACTAGAGCGCCACACAATGGGCCAGTGGCCCATGACAGGGTCCTAGATGCTACCACAATACAAATAATAATAAGTGTTTGTGTTATAACTAGAACATGGGACCACTACGTTATAACAGGTACCATCGATACAGCTGTAGGATAGATGGATCTTACTGTCTTGATAGCCCTATTTTTAAAATGAAAATACTGCAACTTATCAACCTCACAGGGATGTGGTATGAATAGGCTAGCACTTGCATGGTGCTTTGCAGATGTACAGTGCTATATAGACACCAAATATGAAGAACTGGTGTGAGAATTAAAGAGTGAGGCACCATATCAGCACTAATTTGATAGTAGCAACAGTTTCTATAGGATTTTACTTTAATTTAAAAACAAACAAAAATTAACAGAATATATTAAGTCAGCTTTCCAGATTTCAATGAGATGGCAATAGCTTGACAAGCGTGTTAACTCCCCAGCTTCTCTCCAAGAGTGTGATCAAAATCTTGCCATTTAATATGTATAGAATACCTAATGACTTTAGTGCAAATTCTGATTGAACAACAGAGTCAGGTCCCAGGTTTGCCAAACCTAAATTCCTTCCAGTAAATGCCTTCTGTTGCATATGCAAGCTACTGCTCTCAACCAGATGGTATCAGAACTGCACATCTACGGGAGCATATATGGCTAGTAACTATTCCCTTTGTGTTCCAGTGGTAGTGGCCTGTGTTTCCAGAGTGGGGCCATCCAAGTTCTGCTCCTTCTACCAGCATGGAGTGTGGCATGCCATTATATATGATATCCTAGCCTTTTCATGGATGGCTTACAATATTGTTCCACAGGAAGCATTTTTACTATTAATACTAAAATATGACCAAAGAGAGGCACTGCCTTCCCCCTTCCATTACTAGAAAGAGCATATGGAATTTTTAAAAAAGCAAAAATATAAACACTGGAGTGGTCACTCAACTCATTATGCAGAATCAGGGGCGTATAGTTCTGCAGGAGCACACCATTTTAATCCATTTTCACTTGCATTCATAAAGCAGTTAGAAGTCTTGAATGCTGCTTTGTTGTTCTCTTGAATCAAGGCTCCAGCCCATAGACCAGAGAAAGCCAAGATAGAGGACAAATGAAGAACGGCTTTTTTGCAGGATAATTCCTGTTACCTGACACAAACTAGCTGGACACACAACTCAGGAAGGAATGAAGACAGAGGGCAAAAAGCGGCACTGGTAGGGAGCATACTCCCCAGCTACGACAGGTCATGCTAGTGTGAAATGTAGTTTGAGATGGGGAAAACAACCAACCAGTGAAAACTTCATATTACTCATACAGAAGTCTCAGACTATTGGGAGATAAGAAGTGAATTGGCCTCCTCCTCTTGGGCCAACTGCCTTTATTAATTAGAGAACTTTCAGAACAACATTATCAGTTTTTTGTCTTTCCTTACACTTAGGCACTAAAATCTCGCTACATCTGTGACTGTATGATCAGATGTAGTCATGTGACTGATCCATCAAGTTGCTCACTTTGACAACCTAATCTAAAAACCACTGAAACAAGAGATTAGAGCAAGATAATCATGTTGGCATTACACAACAGGAAAACTTGAGCTCAGCTGATAACAGTCCTTATTTTTAATAGGCGAAAGACACCTGTAGATAAGCTAATGACTGCTTGCATTTCAGAAAGTGACATCATGGGATAACTTATTTATCCTCTTTTAATGAATTTTATATACATCTTGCTCCATTTACAATTTTTCTGAACAGAGAGCCTTGCAAAAAAGCCTAAAATCCCATAAAAATCTTTTAATGTCACCAGGAATAAAGTTCAGACATTAGAATTTGGGCATCAACTGTGTTGGCAATGCTCTAACGCTAAAATGTCCAATTCAATCGTCCAGCACAGTAAAAGATTTTGCAGTACTAGCCAGACTAAAGCCTGTCTCTCCACTCCCCAACTTCAAACACACAGTACTGAAGCAAACAGGCGGAGACTCAGTCTAAATTCTTTGAATTCCAAAGCAAGGTGTCATTTTTTCCATTTTTCTAATCATAATTCCACTTTAAACACAGTGAACAATCTAGAGAAGCTTTAGGCAGCCATGCATGGCCCTTCTATGTTCTGTTTGAAAAGCTCTGACCCAGATTCTTCAAAATCATCATCATCTGGATCTCCCTTTCAGGGTAAATTCCGGGTCACAGATACTTACTGTAGCTCCACCTACAGATCTCAACATAGAGGATTTATAGCCCAATTCAAATAATGCTTTCTTCCAGTCACGTGGAAGGAACAATCATCTCGTTTATTAAAAAAGCATCTATATTAGCAGCTCTGACAGTCACAGGTGAAGTGTGTCCATCATAAGCAGCCCTGGTCAGCATCTGTTGTGTTAACGTCTAAGGCCCTTGATTTAATTGCAGATGTACAGCTACCCACACAAAAAGTAAATTATGTGGATAGAAACCTCAGATAGCTCTGAACTGGAATCATCAAGTAACTTTTCTACTTGCCTTAGGCCAACCAAGATGTATGTTGCCATAAAAGGCCATTCCAGGAGAAATACAAGAGGAGACGGGAAGAAGTTTTATGTTAAATCCTTTAAATCAAAAGTAAGAATTAAGTATAACAAGATGGGCAGAGAGTACTTTACTAAGCAGGTGGGACTTGTTAATCCCTCTCCCATGAGACTGTCGTTAAAGTCGTAGGAACCAAAACCTCAACTCTCCCTATTAAGGCCTAAATCTCTACACAGCCCTGCTGAACAACTAGACTAGAGAGTGCACAAACCTGGCTCTGGACAGTGCCTAGGAGAAGATTCTTTCTGCTCTGCAGCTAGATCTGAGACTGTCATTCCTCTTTCCTTCAGGAGATTTCTTTTCCTACAGGTGACTGATACCAAATGATAGTGAGCTCCTCTTTTTAAAAAAACTCACAAAAGACCACCACTCCTGGAAAGATACGCATTCTTCAAGAATGTGGCTCCAGGACTGAATATTAGATGGACTGAGATAGTTACAGTGTAATTGTGCATACCATTTGCTGCCTGCATTAGCTAGACTAGCTGATTCTTCTCCAAATAGCATAGGAGAAAACTGTTTAAAAGAATGCTACTCTGCTGAAACATGAACCTCATCTTGCATTCAGTTTTACCTAATATTTTGTTTACTTAGAATCTGTTCCTACTCCCACTCAAATGAATGACAAAAAACCTGCCTGGGCTTAAATGGTGCAGAACCCTTCAGTGCACTTTAGGACTGGTCTACACTAGAAGATAAGGCTGAATTTATTAAGGTTGATTTTCTAGCACACACTTTTGTAAAGTCGAAGGTGCATGTCCCTACTGTGTGCAAGAATTTGACATAGTGTGCCCCCCAGTAAGACGGCTACTGTTGACTTTGACAGTGATGCACCGTGGGTGGTAACTATCCCACAGTTCCTCTCGCCCCTTTGAATTCTGGGGGCTTAAGCTCCCAGTACCCGATGGGACCAAAACAGTACAGTGATGGTTCTGAGTACATGTCATCAGTGTCCTATAATGGACTCACCTCCTCCCTGCACCCTCCCACCCGCTTGAAAGCAATCTTCTTGCACCCTTTTTAGCCTGGTTATCCATGCGGATACACCATAGCAAGACCTGAATGGAACCCATTCAGCAGCAAAGTGCTATGGCAGTCATAGCAAACATCTTGCACATTATGCTGCAGTATGTTCAGAGCATATCCAGGGTCCGCTGGAATGAGAAAAAAATCTCAGGAAGCCACGAACCTACTCTTCTGCAAAGCACTTTTGCGGAGTGAATTGCAAATGCCACCATCATCTGATCCTCTGGACACAATGCAATGCTGGTTCTGGCGCCGTGAGACCAGCACAGACTGGTGGGGCCACACAGTCATGCAGCTATGGGACAATCAGCAGTGGCTGCAAAACTTTTGCAAGCATAAGGCCACTTCCATGGAAGTTTGCGAATTGTTTTCCCCCACCCTGAAGCGCAGCAATACCAAAACGAGACTCACTCTGACAGCTGAGAAGTGAGTGGCTACAGCCCTATGGAAGCTTGCAACACCAGACAGCTACCAGTCAGCTTGGAATCAATACAGAGTGGGGAAACCTACAGTGGGGGCTGCTGTGTTCCAAGTAGCCAAGGCAATCAATACACTTCTGCTACAAAGAGTAGGGATTCTGGGAAATGTGCAGGACATAGTAGATGGCTTTGCTGTGATGGGGCTCCCTAACTGTGGTGGGGCAATAGATGGAAGAGATACATTGTGGAGCATAGAACAATCTCTTAGCATAAAGGAAGGTCTGTCCAAGATGACAGGGATGGGTTATGTAAAAGACCACAGTTATGCTTTTAAGCATCCACTAGGCAGGAGGTACACCACAGAGACCTTAAAGGAACAGCTGGACTCTGGTGGCAGGCACAGAATATTAGAACTAGAAGGGATCTTGAGAGGTCATCACCTCCAGTCCCCTGCCCCCACAGCAGGATGAAGCATCTATCAGGGATGATCTAGAAGGTGTCGACCTGCTCTTAAATATCTCTAGTGATGGAGATTCTATAACCTCCCTAGGCAATTTATTCCCGTGTTTAACCACTATGACAGTTAGGGAAAATTTCCTAATGCCTAACCTAAACCCGCCTTGCTGCAATTTAAGTCCATTGTTTCTTGGAGAACAATTTCCCCCCCTCCTCCTTGAAACACCCTTTTAGATACTTGAAAACAGCTATAATGTCCCCTCTCAGTTTTCTCTTTTCCAAACTAAATAAGCCCAATTCTTTCAGTCTTCCCTCACAGGTCATGTTTTCTAGACCTTTAATCATGTTTGTTGCTCTTCCCTGGACCTTCTCCAATTTCTCCACATCTTTCTTGAAATGTGGTGCCCAGAACTAATCAGTGCAGAGCAGAGCAGAAGAATGACTTATTGGATCTTGCTCACCACACTCCTGTTAATGCATCCCAGAATCATGCTTGTTTTTTTTGCAAGTGTCACACTGTTGACTCTCATTTAGCTTGTGGTCCACTGACCTCTAAATCCCTTTCTGCAGTACTCCTTCCTAGACAGCTGCTTCCCAGTCTGTATGTGTGAAACTGGTTGTTTCTTCCTAAGTGGAGTACTTTGCATTTGTCCTTATTAAACCTCATCCTGTTTACCTCAGACCATTCCTCCAGTTTGTCCAGATCCTCCAAAGCACTTATGTGATACCACTCCCATCTTGGTATCATCTGCAAACTTAATAATCGTACTCTCTATGCCAGTATCTAAATCATTGATGAAGAGATTGAACAGAACCAGTCTTCTGGTTCTTCTTCACAAAGCGCATAGTCAACCTGTGGAACTCCTTGCCAGAGGAGGCTTTGAAGGCTGAACTATAACAGAGTTTAAAGAGAAGCTAGATAAATTCATGGAGGTTAGGTCCATAAAAGGCTATTAGCCAGGGGGTAGGAATGGTGTCCCTGGCCTCTGTTTGTCAGAGGCTGGAGATGGATGGGCACCAGACAAATCGCTTGATCATTGTCTTCGGTCCACCCCCTCCGGGGCACCTGGTGCTGGCCACTGTCGGCAGACAGGCTACTGGGCTAGATGGACCCTTGGTCTGACCCAGTACGGCCATTCTTGTGTTCTTACGTTCAGTCCCAAAACAGACCCCTGTGGAACCCTACTTGTTATGACCTTCCAGCACGACTGAGGAGTGTCTTGGGAGGTATCCATGGATTGGCTTTGGATAATGGTCAGGTCCCCAACTAGAATCCCATGTAGCCGAAGCAGCATGTTTGGGGCACTGCCCCAAATCATCTGTTTGCCTCCTTTGTTTTCTGGTTTACCTCTCTGACCTCCTTTATTTTCAGATGGCACTGCTGGGTATCCCTGGCATATCCTCTCTGCCATGCCCTTTGCAATCTTGGTATAGAGATCAGTGTTTCAGTTCTGCCTGAACAGATTCCTTTCCCTAGAGCAATGAGGTCCAAGCTCTCTTGAATGCTCCAAGCTCATGCTTGTTTGTGACCCTGGGCATTCATGGTCAAGCATGCTGCTGACATATGCTGCCTTCTCTGAGGTCTGCTCACCATGCTGGCCACATTGGAAATGAAATTCAAATTTTGCCAGGGCTTTTCCTAGGCACCTGGAGAACAGCAGAGTGGAAAGTCCTGGCCAGAGCAGTCACACTGGGGCACTGTGAGACACTTCCTGGAGGCCAAGAATATCTACTTTTACAGCGCTGTGTCTGCACTACCCTAAAGCCAACCATGCAAGGACAAATTTATTGTTACTCATAAAAAGCAGGAAATATTAAAATAGACTTTAATGGCCCTTAAAGGTGACAGAACAGGCTTTGTGGTGTGAATTCACTGTTTCGAAAAAAAAAAAAAAAATTGACCTAATGTAGTTAAGTTCAGCCAAAACTCCTAGTATAGACCAGGCCTTAGTGACTTATCACTTGGCTTGGCAATGAGAAGTGTGATGCTTCACATAAGAAATGGGCAAGGGAAACTATTCAAGGAATTAGATACCTGAGTCACTGAATAAGTAGTTAAGTAGTTGTAATTAGTCTCTCTGAACACCAGAAAGGTATAAATCCTGAATTACATTTGCCATAATAGCAAGTCAGTAGCTCACTGGACACATACTGATTACAAGCAACAAAGTAGAGCATATTACAGATGTTGTTTCCTAGAGTCAGCAAAGAGCACCTGGCTGCTTACACAGAAAAAAAAAAAAAAAAAAAAAAAAGTGAGCCCATTCAGTGCAAGTTAGAAAAAGACTGATCTGTTGCAGAAACACCCTACCTCCAACAACATTTAATACAGGACTAAAAAGGTGAGGCAGTTGGCTTAGATTTATATCAAGATCCATAATTTAAAGCCAGGTTTCCAAAGATAGTAATATTTTGACATATCTGCATTTCAAATCATGCAAAAAAAATTCACAAAATACTTCTCCTACACGCATTAGTCTGCCATGTCATAAATTCTGAAAGACAGTAAGCTTAAAAAAAAAAAAGGCAATCAGCTATTTAACATGGCTAAAATGAATTAAAAGTTTGATAGTTTTTTTAAATTTTAATTCCCTGCCACCCACATTTATAATGATTAATTGATTAAGCTTAACTTAATCAATACCTGATTGACTCAAAAATGAAAAACCCAACCTTTAAAAGTCTTATGCAAATGATAGGAACAACTCATTCATGATGCAAAACTTGACTTAAAAAAATGCAGGCGCTTCAGTAATAGGTACAGCTATTGCATGATTTTTTTGGTTTTGGTGTTTTGTTTTGCCCACTCCATCTCTGTATTTCATGAATACCAAAAAATGCTACATGACAGTGAAAAAGTATCACAGTTACACCGAGTGCTGGAGTTTTGGGTACATCACACCAAGATCACAAACTGAGTAATTTTACTATATCATTTCTCAGGCTTAAGTTTCAAAATATAGCTAAAACCATGTAACCTTAATATAGTTCTTAAAGACACAAAGATATATCACTTCTTCCCCATCTGTTTGTCATGTAGAATAGAGGACAAGTCATACACGCTGTATCAGGTTAAATGCAAGTAATGACAGTTGACAATTACCATTTATTTCCTATATATCTCCATCTCTTTTATGGCCAACTCAAAATTATGAAGCTGCAGGGGGTAGCCCAGTTAGTCTGAACAGGATAAACTTAAAAAAACAACAAATGATCTGGTAGCACTTTATAGAGTAACAAAACATATAGATGGTATCATGAGCTTTCGTGGGAACAGCCCACTTCTTCAGATGACTGGAGTTCATCTGAAGAAGTGGGCTGTTCCCACGAAAGCTCATGATACCATCTATATGTTTTGTTACTCTATAAAGTGCTACCAGATCATTTGTTGTTTTTTAAGTTTATCAAAATTATGAGTCTTACTATATTTGAGTTTTTTCTGACAGCTCTAGTTTCTGGAGGCTTGTGATTATGGGACTTTACTGAAGTTTAAAAAAAATGTTTCTAGCTTATATGGTTGCATGCAAAGAATACCTGAAGATGTACACTAGGTATGATTTTTTTTTAAAAAATTCTCAAACCAGAAATTAAATAAAATCCCAGTACATATTTTCAGAAGTTTGACTTAAATATCCATTCATTTCAATGGGGGGTGGGGTGGGGTGGGGGAAGATGGGCACTAACATGATTTTTAGTGCTTTGGGGCTGATAGTACTATGGACTATGTTGCCCAAAACTTAATTATGCCTTTTAATTCTTCATCCATGGCTTTA
Source organism: Pelochelys cantorii (assembly GCA_032595735.1). Classification (NCBI taxonomy): domain Eukaryota; kingdom Metazoa; phylum Chordata; order Testudines; family Trionychidae; genus Pelochelys; species Pelochelys cantorii. The sequence continues at coordinate 24,939,563 of CM064326.1, forward strand.
ACTGGTTCCAAATATCATAATCAAGTTAATTCAGACAGAGGATTCTTGTAAACAAGTAACATCCAGCTCCACTTCTTCCATCAGCTCAGCGTTCAAGTGAAAGACTTGAATTCTGTCCCCCACAGTTCCGGACCCTAAGAGGTACCATAAGTCCACACACACCAGTTTTAGACTTCCATATGTTACATGTGTGTGTCAGTGTTCCTTGTAAACTGCACTTGTGCAGTCACTCAAGAGTGATTCAAATGCCAGCTGATTAGCAGAGCCCCCCACAGCTAGGTTTTATTTCTACTGGTGGTGCACATTCACACATGCCTCAAGTACCAAGTACCATTTAACAGTGCACATGGAAAAATATATTCCTCGCATGAATGGAAATATTCCACACATGGATGGAAAAGAGAGGGAACATTGGAATGTGTATATGCATGCACATGTGGTGGTGGTGAGAGATGGGGGGCAGAATAGCATTGGAGCAGTTAGTACTGACAGATGCTAAACTTGACAGTACGACCTGAAATTGAGGAGCAAAGTCCTTAATATGTTGCCTTGTACTTAAGTCAAACAATCCTCCCCTTGCATGCAGCAACCTAGAAACATTCTACTTGTGTTCTGTTGCAATTTCATTTTTCAAATATTTCTCATGCAATTGATACAAACTGCTAGCTTTTTGTTTGGGGGAAAGCTGCCCTCCAGCCTATGCCTTCTAATCACACAAGCAAATTGGAAGCCAATCCTACAATTCCTGGCTACAAGGCTTTTGGCAGGGATGCTGCTTCCTAGAGCAGCCAACTCCTATTGGAGAGAACAATCACAGGTCCTGCAGATAAACAGCTCTTATATCTGTGCCCAGCCCATGTTTCACTCAGCTAACAGGATCCCCTCAGGTTCTCTTTTGAAAACGGAGGCTATATTTATGCACTCTCAAGTAAAAGGAACTATTTTGCTCCTTAGAGTCCATGAAGTGTCAGTGCCAATAAGTAGGATAAGCTTGGAGCCAGGAGCATAGGGAAATAAAGTGTGCAATAACAATTTGCATTTACATAGCAACCTCTGTTGTCCTATGCAAGACTTAATCAAGTTTATCCTGACTACACCCACAGAAGGGAAATAGAATTACCCCTGCATTATAGATTACGGAAGCCAAGTTACATTAATAAGTACTTCACAAAATTGGGTATGCATCAGCTGCCAATGTTATGCAGGTCAGATTAGATAATCTGTTCTGGCAATAAAGCAAAAACAATCACTCCTTTGCCCCACAAACTCTGTGTCTACAACTAGGTATATAAAAATAGAACCCAGCTGTTTGTGGGTTTTCTTTCCCAGAGAAACTTTTGTGTTACAGCCCCAGATAATCCAACTAAGATGACCAATTCTTAAAGAAAAAGACTGACAAGAGGTGCAGATACACACATCAGAACCACTCTAGATGTTTCTATACTTCTCATGCATGAGCAGTTGTTATCGGAATGTTTATATTACAATAAAATCCCAATGTAGTGTTAATATAGCCTGAATGCTAACCCGGCCTTAGGTCATCTTGCAGTATGTTGTGCATCAACACATATTTAATCAAGGGGAGCTGAATTATTTCCTAGTATCTGGCATTTAGATAGTGGATGTGCAGAATAGTCTTCTTTTCTGCATAACTTGATAGTGATTTTTGGCCAAATTGTAATAAGCCTAGAACACACAAAAGGTGAAATATTTCATTCAGCTTTAGAATGTCAGAATTAAAAACTTTCCCATGCACAGAACATTCACATTTTCCACAGTTATGCCCAGCAGAAATCAGCTCATAATGGTCATAATGGAGAAAAATATTAAATCCTCAGCAACAAGCCTTAATCCTACTCAGTCATAATGATTACTCATATTTTAGACAAAGCTTGGCAATATAGTGATACACCAACCTTCAACCTGCTAGAATAGAAAGCTATTGGTAAAGCTGGATGAAGAATGGATGTGATTCTATGAAGTTTTCAAATAAAATAATTTCTCATCAAATGAAACATTTCTTTTTTTGTACAAATTAAAACCCATCTTTTGATTTTTGACCATTTAACACTGTTGAATATTTTAAAATAAAAATGAATTTTGAAATGAGTCATATCAAACAAAAAAACAAAATATTTTGTTTAAAAAATATGGAATTAAACTTTTTTGTGGGAAGTGGCAACGTGAGTCTGAATTAAACAACCGATGTCTCCAAATCTGCATTTTTTAACCAAAAAGTATTTTGACCAAAAAGAGTCACCTCACTCTAGTTATTGAACTTATGGGATGGGTTTTCAAGAAGGGATCTCAGGCAGTGTGAGTGAGAGCAGTGTTGAAAGTCAAAGTAGGCCAGTGGGTGGCACTTTGGAAAATTTCACTCACACACCTCTTCGATATCATGTACTTCTCTGTTGCAGTCAAAGCTGTCTGCCTTCTAGGTTACTATTGTCCTGTAAGATCCAAGTGCTCAAACATGTTGAGAGTTGACAGGCAAACATATTTTCTAAACTGGAGGGCAAGAAGTTACTTACTAAAACCATCAGAATGAGAAGATATTAGCTGAAAACTAAGAGGATAAGAGCAAGGCTTTTTAGTTTAATTCCATCTCTGAAATTATGGCAACCTGCCATTCCTCCTACTACAGTTTGGACATGACTTGGCAGAAGTGCCCAAAAACAGAGCTGGCATTAGGCAGACTAAGCAACTTCTTGGGCACCCCATTTACTTTTTATTATGTGTAGTTGGAGGGACCCCAAAAATATTCCTGATTAGGGACCACTATGGACTAACAGCACCTCTATCTAACAGCATCACTCTCCTTACCCATTTAAGAATATCAATATTAAGCTACAGATTTTAGGAAGTGATTTATGAACCTGTCCTTTTTAGAGATTAAAAACAACACAGCTAGAAGAAAGGAAATCATAATTTTAATTTACACATTTTTCCCGTAACCATTTATTCGCAAATAGATTGTATCTTTTTAAACATGTACAGATAAGTGTTAGCAAGACAGTCGAAATTTATGTCAAAGCTAGCATCTTGATAAGGAGTAAAACAGTTCCTATTAGAGAGAAATCTGTTATGCCACTGGTGAGAAGCAAAATGTTAAATTCTAAATATGAGATTGTAAAATCTTACTAATTTGTTTCAAGGATCAATTACATTTCAAAAACATGGGCAGCATTATTTAGATATCGTATCCAAGAAGGGTCAGTGTTTGTTTTTAGAGGAAGTCTACTTCTTACTTCTCCAAGTTGAATTCTTAACCTTTGCCTCAAGATATAATATCCAAACTATGCAATACAGATTATTCAAGATATTATCACTGTAGTTATAGTGGGCCTAACTGCAGGTATGGAGGTAACTCCCTGGGGACATCAGTTACATGGTACAATAGAAAAAGATGAACCATTTGACACAAAACAATCAGCATGAAACTTCAAACAATTAGAAGTGGAGAAATCCGATAACTGAGTTTTTAAAAGTTGTATTTTTGCCTATGCAATTCTTGGCAAAAGCAGAAACTGAGAAACCATGATGACTGCTGTTCCTTTTAGATATCCAGGCTTTAGAAAAGTAAAGTAAAGAACTAGTTATGTCACAAAAGCCTATTCATATTTGCAGCATATAGTCTTTGTTCTGAGATGTTCAGCTTACTTATATTATGGTAGACCATAACCAAAAGTGGGTGCCACTGTACTACGTGCTGAACACACACGCACACTGACTCTCTCTCTCTAACTTGGCAGCCCTTGCCAAGAGTGCTTAGAATCTAGAAGGTCGGTGTGACAGATAAGGGAATCTCCTATCATATCCTGAACAAAATCTTATTGAATTATGTTCAGGTATTTTAGAAGTTAACTGTATTAAAAAAGCAAATGTTTGTGGATTATTGGGGGACCACATGTAATTTCTTTAAAAGAGAGAGAGATGACTAATCTAAACCCAGGGAAGTGTTATGAGCTCCACAGGACTAGTTCAATTAATGTGAACTTCTAAAGTGAAATCGTTTCCCAGAAAATCTCTCGGGGGTTGTGTATACAAAAGTAAACCCTCTGGAACTCACAAGAACTCAGCCTTCTAAAGCTTCACCTTTTGTCTGTTGGTCACCTGTTACCTGAGGACTGGTTAGACACACAGACCTTATGAAGAAGTGATTCAGGCTATGTCTATACTTACCAGTTTTAGCACAAAAAGTCAGGGTTGTATGCAAAAGCCGCACCAGTGTCTTCATTGGAAGTGCACATTTTATGTGGAAACTGCTGAGTTTCAGCGCAAAAATAAAACAACCCTATAAGAGACTTTTTGTGCCAATGTGCCAGTGAAAAAACTCTGGATTGCTTCTCTCACTCTAATTGCTCACAAGGATGTGTCTCTGAAGATATGGTAGAGCTCCCTATGTTTTATCATCATGGTTAGGGCTTCTGACAGAGGGCTGTCCTTGTTCCAAAAACTGGAACCAGTAGAGTGACAGAGATTAAGTCTTCCGTTGTCAGTTTCCCATGTTTCCTATCTCTCCTGCAGCATCAAAGTTACAAGCTTAATGAAACCTAATTAAAGACACTGCCTTTGCCCCCTAGATCTCTTTATTATCACAAACATTGTTGAGACCCTTGTGAAAATTTTCAAATGAGTTAATTTCCTGAGCCATTGTGGTCCTTATCCTAAATCTGCATTCAAAGACATTTTCAAATGCAAAGAGAATGCTTCCTGGTCAACTTTTTCAACATAGCTACAAAGAGTGGATGCTAAATGCAGTTGTGACCCACTGATGAATGCATGCCATTTGTGTCTCCATGCTGATCCACAGCTGGGTGGTTACACCTGCTAGTTACAAAGCTTTGGCTCTCTCAAAATTCAGTTCATTGCACTTTTCGTTTGGGAGGTTCCCAGCTCAATCCCTGGAGTGTCCACCAAGAGGCCCTTTCACACTCTCAGAGCTATGCAAGGGAGATGTGAAGAAAACAAGAACCCCAGCTCACAGAAAAGTTTTTTAGAAGGGCACTTTAAGATGCTGCCCTCTTACACAAACAGCTAACAAGAAACTGATACCACCATCAGTTTATGTAGACCTGCCCTTTTGTCTCCATATTGACAGTCACTGAAATACTTGTATTTAAAACAGGATTGGTGCACAATGGGTGCTTCCCTAAGTAACCAGGTAAGACCTTTTCCCAAGAGGTAGGTGTAGCAGGGGAAAGCATTATACAGACTACATCCTGGCTGGAGAACTCATCCTGCCATTGCTCACCCCACTTCATATACTCAAAAAAAGAGAGTTAAAAATGATAATAGGCACAGGTTTAAATAAATGGAAATAATCCATGTGCCACATTTTGCATGCAGTCCAGATTAGTAAGGGGGTAACACAATCCCTCCCCTGCAACCTTGGGTGTCTCACAATGCTTTGCTTTGGTAGCTCCCAACTTTGGTGGCTCACAATCCGCCCACCAGCATGTAGGTCTCACCTTGAGTGTCTGTGTATAGTCACAGCCCTGTCCAGCAACTCTAATGCCAGCTGACTGTCAGCAAACACCAGTCACACTAAGGCTGTATCTATAGTGGCGCAATCTTGTGCCAGAGCTATGCAAATGAGTCTCAGCGTGGAATATCGCCGAGCCTCATTTGCATAACTAATGAGCCGCCATTTTTGCGGAAGAGGCTCTTGCACAAGACGGAGCTGTCTACACTTCTCCTTCTTGCACAAGAAAAACCCTCTTGTGCAAAGCCAGTATGCCTGAAAATAATCAGCATAACAGCTTTGCGCAAGAGGGTTTTTCTTGCGCAAGAAGGGGCAGTGTAGACAGCTCCATCTAGCGCAAGAGCCTCTTCCGCAAAAATGGCGGCTCATTAGTTATGCAAATGAGGCTCGGCGATATTCCACGCTGAGCCTCATTTGCATAGCTCTGGCGCAAGATCGCGCCAGTATAGACACAGCTAAGGCTTCCAGCAGCCTTGGCTGCTACCTGTAGTGTAGGGTGATCCCAACACACTCCCAAATCTTCCCCCAAAATGTGTATCCTGCACTGTCCAGCCCTCTTCAGATATTATAGGCCTGTTGCCCTGTAATGGATGGCAAAGGACTCACCCTCTCTTGAGGACATGCACCTCTGTTCTGACTGGCTCTGGGAGTGGAGGTATCCCAGATGCCCTTTTTTCTCAGGTGCCTGAGACCAGGTTTCTTTTCTACCCCCTTTTATAGCTACTGGGAGTTAAGGGAGACTCAGGCCCGCTCACTAGTCTGGGTCTCAGCCCAGGGACCCTGAAAACAGCAATTGCTTGCTATGTATCCTTACTGTCCACTGCTATTCGCTCCCTGGGACACTTCCCCAAGAAGATGCTCTGTCCACTCCTCTCTTTCAGGATTTTGAAATAAAGTTCTCACAGTGACCATGTCTGGGGTTCAGCAATTTGCTGTAGCCCACCACAGCCAGTCTTCAGACATTGGACCTGGGTCTGCAATCCAGCCCACACTCTGAGCTGTCCGAGGTACCACTGCCTTCCCAGTCAGTCCCCGGGTCTGCCTGGCTTGAGCTCCAGAAAGGAACTACCAGGACCTGGCCCTGCAGTGTCTTTATACCAGCTTTCTGGGCCCTGATTGGCTGCAGCCAAAGCAGCCACTTCAGCTTGCTGGAGGCTCTCTCCTCTGCTCTTTTCCCTAGGGCAGGGTGCATTTGGGCCTACTCCACTTTGTCACGGGGATCAATATGCAACAGCTGGGGTAACTCCAGCTAAAGTACCCAACAGCTCAGTTTAATCAACTTTGGGATTTGTTTTGATAAAGAATACAAGTTGATTTAAATACAAAGAGATTGATTTTAAGTTAGTAGAAGACACTGAAGTCAGAAATGGTTACAAGAGAAAAAGAAAGCTCTTCCCAGTTATGGAAATGTAACACACTAGACTTGGATCAAAGTAAATTCCTTCCACAATAAGTTCCCAACAACATAGTGATCAAATTCTCGAGTCAGGGCTGGACAAAGTCTGAAGGGCTGGTCCCTTTGTCTTCCTAGGTGAAAGACAAAGAGTAACAGTGAGCACCGCACCCCAGGGCAGTTTTGCCCCTCATTCTTTTAGTCCAGTCCTCTGTAAAGAGTATTCTTCTAAGGATTACACATCAAGGCAAAGTTTAATCAAACAGTAAAGGCACAATACGGAATCTGGGGGGGTAAAGATGACTCCATGCTCTCTCTTCTCCCCTGTCTATGCTCAAACACCAATTTTTCTGACCTTTCTATTGCTGTTCTTAAGTGTAAACAAGATTCTTATCTGTAAACTGAGGTGCGCACACACATTCCTTTAAGACAGACCTGTTAAACCACTCCTGCCTAACTGGAGCTATGGGGGTTTGAACATGTGCTACCAACATCATTCAGAGGGAATTCTTAACTTTAAAGATACTGTTAAGCAAATTAGTTTTTAATTGATACCTCACAAGGCATATTGTGCACCGCATATCACAATAATGTGTAATGTGAACACAGGGATGCATCTGGTCACACCATGGCAAATGATAAGACATATTCGGGTCTTACTCAAGTAATACATTAACTAGTCAATGCTGTGGTGTCACCTCACCACCGTTACCCTGCTGCTAGTTATTAAATCTGCTTATTGCATCTTTAGACTGTAAGCAATTACAGACAGGGTCTGTGTCTAATTATGTACTTGTGCAGCACCTAACACAACAGAGGTCCCAGTCAGGATCAGGGCCACTGGACACAATTATTTATCAAAGAAAAATAATACAGCATATGGGTTCATGGCCTGTCTCCCCAGCCCTTGAAGGACTCCCTGCCATGCTTTTAATTCTCAGGCCCTTCCTTCGGGGCACCATTTTACTAGTTCAAACAAAGCCACCCAAAATAGCAAAGTTTACAGCTAAAAATAGGCTGCAGAAATCCAGAGTCCTTCCACTCTCTCAGTTGGTCACAGGAGCCTTCTTCCTGCAGCCCCCTTTAAATTGAGGCCTCTCACCCCTTCATAGGGAACATCTGACCCCCTTCCAGCAGGGTTTGATAATAGAACTGGACTGATCTTTAAACCCACCATAATTCTGCCCAAGGTACACCAGGCAATACTGTTTTCAATGCATCAAAAAGTGTTGTTGTTGAACCAGTGAACAGACCAGCTTCTGGAACCACATGAAAAATTTAGGCAGTAATGCAAAATACAGGAGAGAAAAAGTGAAACCTCACTGAAGTTCCTGTGACCCCAAAGAGGCCAGCCTCCTTATCCTCCCTTTTCCATTAGGTTGCCATCTATTTAAGTTTTCTAGGAAGGCCTTGTGACTGTTACTCCTTTCCCTCCAAGAGCCTTCTAGTACAGTGACCTGCTCTTTTCAACCTGGACATGTAGCAGCAAAAGAGTCTGCTGTTCCCCATCCTCCAACGGGGAGACGCTTCAGATGAGCAGAGCTGCCTACTAACCCCATTGCCTTCTTTTTTCTCACCCCACGCCTTCCATCTTCAGCAGCAAGACCATGAAATATTCTTTCAATACTGCTGTTGGCCATTACCCAATTATATGGCCTGAGTAGGGTTGCCAGGTGTCCAGTTTTCGTCCAAACAGTCCGTTTTTAATGACCCCTGTCTGGTAAAATGTCTGGTATTTTCTGTTTCTCTTGGATGGAACACTCATGGGGACACTCTTCCCCTGGCGTGGGGGGGAGGAGGGGGGAGTGAGGACCACAGGGATTCTTAAAAGCACTCAGAAACTTGTGTCTCCTTGGGTGTGTTTTTTTTTGCTCAACGAAGTTTGGTCTCCTGGTTTGTTTGTTTGTTTGTTTTTGACACGTTTGGGATTTTTGGTGAAAGCATCTGGCAAACCTAGGCCTGAGATTTCCTAAACTAAGTCAGTGAGTAGACTCACCCAGGCTTTGAAAGCAAACCCTGAGGAGCCCAACTGAGCAGGATTCATACAACCACAGTCACTGACTCCACCATACTTCAGCCCCAATCAGAGATAACTCACTTATTTAACTTAAGTTTCCCCTAGGAGCTCTGGAGTTCTCAGGAAAGAAAATGTAACAGTCTGAGAAAGTCCTTCCCAAAAATTATCGGAACACAAATATGCATCTCTGACTAGCCTCTAATTTTCTCTGCCTTCTTATAATTTCAACAAGCCTATATTTTTGTGCTTTTAATTTTAAAAAAATTGCTTCCAGACTTCAGTAGCTACTGCCAGAGTTAAGCCTCAGGAAATTACAGTCAAGTTATGAGGCTTCTGCAATATATCACTTTACAAAGTGGAAATGCTGACAGACGTGCCCCCACGCCCAGTAGCTAACATGTGAGCTCCTTTCTGCTTGCACTATGGGACTCCGTCTGATAGTTACATGAGTCAAGAACAGCAACATACAAAACAAAGAAAGCAGTCAGTTATCAAGAAATTTTCATTAGGAGCTACTGGGGAAGTGAGACATTTCCTGCTTTTTTGTTTTCAATTTACAAAGCATTTCTATGTAGGAGGGTGGGGGAAGGATTATTCAGCTGAAGTTTATATAGTCGCTGGGAACCAGAGTAGAAAAACAAGCATATCCACTACATCTAATACATAGATAAAAGGTTCTAAGAAAAGCATGGTTTTGTGCATGTTTGACAATGTTACTCTCAGATACTATGGATGGGTGCATGTATATATTTGGGCACCCACCAATGCTAACACCAGTTCTACAGAACCAGCAGCAGTTTCTTTCTAAATGTTTCCTCGAGCAGATGCAGGCTGGGAGGACAGTTCTGAAGACCTCTCCACTAGGTGGTAACTGCTGCACTCCAGGAGGATTATCAGTGTGGAATGCAACTAGAGTGAAATGATGATTCACTACAAAGACTTGTCTACACACAAGAAAATGTTGTGGACTTTTACAGATGTTGTGCCACCTCCAGCCCCATCCCTGTGCCTCACAAAGCATAGTCCGTAGCTAGAAAGCCTGGCTCTTCAGATCAAGGTGCAGAAACATGTTTTCATCCTTGGAGGTCCCTGGTTCAACCTAGGTTCAAAATAGCTGCTGGCTTACTACCTTCACTTCAGCACCACTGATGGTGAATGAGATTCCTCCTGTCCCTACCTCTCATCTACCAGAACTGTGGCTTGGCAGAATCAGTGGTGAAAGAGAACTCTGTTGAGCTTGACTCAAACCCAGCATTATGAAGAGGCGCAAGAAATACAGAATAAGTTGGAGGCTCCCAATTGCTAGTGAAATACTACCACCAAAGTTAACATCAGAAGCCCTAGTGTAAATTGGTTGCTGGCATCAATCTTTAGACCTGAGGTAAACAGACAGGAACTTAAAACATTGGTGCCAGCAGTTGTCTTATCTACATGTGGGCTCACAACACAGCTGACACTCAGGGAACTAAGCCAACGTTGTCAATACTAGGAAATCATTGCCAAGGTTCCTCTAGCATTTAAAAGACTTAATAGTGAAGCTGCAAACATGCAGCTTGTGGCCCTCTCATGGTAGCATATCTTGTATACAGAGATGTACCACTGCAAGCCTATTGCTCTAAGTCTCCATCACTCTGCTCCTGATGGCATCATTAATACCCATGCAAACTGAATGCCAAATACTATTAAAATCAGAATTCGTAGCATTTTATACCCATGTTTGCACTGGAGGAAATGGTTGCATGAAGGGACCAACTCTCCACTGTCTTGAACTTTAAATCTCAATATTCAACACACAGAATTCAACAATGGGACAGAATGATTATTCTTGTGGCAAAGTACTAAGCTGAGGTCATGCATTATCTTGCCAAAGGCCAGCGTGCCATTGTTATACATGTTTAATAGGGTAGGAAGCACAGTGTGGCTAACTAGATCATGCCTTACTGTCCCATTTTACCTTTTTGCTATCACCACCCTGTTTTGCAAACATAGCCACTGCTTTTGTTATTGACAAATAGTTCTGCTGTAACCAATGACTACTCCATGCAAACAGCCAAGAGACTGAATCAAGTTCTCCATCAGTTTTCTCTTATGTGAGGCTCTAAGCAACTGGAAGTCCCTTCTTTTAAATGTTTTTTTGAGACTAAATATACATACACATTTATGGGGGGGGCGGAAATCAGGGCACTATTTAGGCTTCTGGCAAGATCTCAGTGTTGCAAAGTTTGGGCATCCCTTTTATGATATGTATAAAGTAAACGTAAATCCAGCTTCAGTACTAGTGCTTAAGCACACACCTACTCCAACAGCAGCACTCTGCTCAGAGCCAAGTGAGTTATTGAGACTGCCACTACCAACAGGAAAAAAAAAGGTGATTGTCTTCAAGATTCCAGCAGTGATGTAGACACCAGTGGAGCAGGGATGGCAAACACTACACCAGTTTAGATCACGACTCAAATCGGTACTGCAAACTATGTGTGTTTTTGAAAAATACAATAATGTGAGACAGACCTCATCCTCTCTTGAACACAAATTGGGTTTTCCAACAAAACAAAATGGGCTAGTTCAGAAATTTAAAGTGTTAAATAGCACTATACCACCCATAATCCTTTCAGTGGAGAAATCAGCACTGATGCACATGGCACGTTTATGCTTGCACCACCTTCATGATTTCATATTTTCCTGGCTCGTGGATTCATCCTGGCACAAAAACCTGAAAACAAAATTGAAAACTGGAGCATCAGTCCCCCTTAATTGTGATTTCAGATATTGACCATAACATGAAGTCAGTCAACTGTGAAAGTGTCACTCTCGGCAGCAAATTGAGTTTCGCATGATATTGTGCTGCTCAGCAACCCAAGTGTTTCTCTGAATGTCTCCATGTTCCAAATAATTGAATTTTCTCTGAAACAGGTGTTCAGTTTTTAAAACTCACTTCTGAAAGCAAATAAGCCATTTACATATAATAAAACAAGGTAGGGGAAGAGAGATTTGTCAACACTTTTAAAGTCTGTTTTCCTGATGCTACAGAACTAAAACATTTATCTAACCCAGTAGTTCTAAAGCTTCCTGAGTTAGCATAACATCTAAAATTCTTACTACTTTGCACACCACTTTCAGAATTACAGTACATTTAGTTAGAATCAATTCTTATAAGCCACGCCGCCTACCACTAACCATGGCCCACAAGCCACCAGGGGTTTGAGAAATAGCTTCCAATTAAGTCAACAGCAGACCTTCCAAATGCTTTAATGACAACAACATTGAGTCCATAATGTTTGAAATCTTTTCAAAGTGCAGTACCAGGAGATTTAGTTAGATTCCCTCCAATGTAACAAAATTCAAGTCAAATAGTTAAAGGGAAAGTGAGTCAGCAGAACTACATATTCACAATGTCAGGAGTACAGCTTCACTCAGAACTTCTGAAAACATTCATAAGAGAAAATTTCTTCCAGCATTTTTCTTCCTTTTGCCATCCCCAAAGCAATAAACAGCATCAAATTACAGAGATAAAGCAATCCATATACTTTCAGTGAGGTGAGAATCCAGCAGAGCTAGTTGCTGTACCCAGGTGAAGTCAGATGACTCCCTATCACAGGAATGAAGTGCTGAATAAGTCTGCTAAAAAACAATGCCTTGAGCCAACCCTCTGAATCACCCACAAACCAAGTAACTGGAAACTAACCTCAGCCCATTGCTGCATAATCCATGTCATGTGCTTGGGATGCAATGATGTTGAAACATCCTAAAACCTGAAGACAGGATCTAAGAACCTCATTAAACTGATTGGGTATTAGATGAAAACTTTCCAGCCTTACGTGCAACAGCTGCTGAACTTTACCCATTGAAAGGGAATTACTGCCTTTGGAGCTTGGATAGCAAGCAGCATCTGAACTTAAGTCTACCACCTGATTAAGGCCACCATTTCTTTATTACAACAGCTAATGACAGGCTTAATTAGTAGAAATCACCAGTGCCAAATAGGGAGGAAGTAAAATTAATAAAATTATTATAATATACAAGAAAACATTTCCTTCATTGAATATTTAAGCATTATTTTTACATTCCCCTTCAGATAGTGGGTGCTTGTTGGAGTTTTATTTTCAGTCTTATTCAGAGGAATGTATCTGATACCTTTACAGAAGAAAGAAGTGTTCTATCAAGTATGGACAAGCCAGATTCCTTTCAGTCATGAACACAGGAAATTTGATAGAGGGAAAAAAAACAATGAATTCCTTCATTTCATCCTGTTTAGTTTCTTGATTAATCTCTGTTACTAACTCTATTCCACATTCTGTGTTACAGAAAATTTTTTTATCCCAAGTACAAACCTAGAACCATATTTGTATCTGATATTAGGAAACTGCCAAGTCCTACATTGCAGGATAAAATTAATTTAGCACAGAACAGTAATCTGTTTAGTATCCTGCCACTGGCCATGGTCAATATCTTATGCTTCAGAGGAAAGAAAGTCACTTTTTAGGAGATGAGAAGTACACACATATACAAATAATAAATACAAACATTCATACCATATATTCAGGTATCTTCTGAATTTATAAGTTAACATTCAGTACAAAAGACTCTCACAGCAATTATGCATCCATCCAGTAGCTCCCTGTTCTCCATTCATTTCCAGAAAGCTAAATAGAATGCAAATATAGTCTAATTTATCAGCTGTTGTGGTTTTACATTGTTTCAGCATTACCAGGAATAGGTGATTTTAGTGCAATTTTTATTATTATTGAGTCACTATGTTAGCAAAATAAACCATGTTTTTAACTAGGATAATAGGTAACTTGAAGGAAGACAGCGATAAAGAGCTAAACTCCCACAACCTGGACATTTTGAGCATCAGATGCAAAGGTTCAGAGCATGGTAAGCAGTGCTCCTTCTAAGCCAGTGTTTCTTAAATTGTGTTCCGTGGAACACTGGTGTTCTGTGAACAACTCGCAGGTGTGTCACGAGCTCTTCTTTGTTTGTGTTACTTCTTTGTTTTTGTCTTTTTTTGTCTGACAATATTTTTTTTGAAGAAAATTTTCATAGGTGTTCCACATAAAAAAATATTATTGTTTGGTGTTCTGTGGTCTCAAAAAGTTTAAGAAACACTGCTCTAAGCTGTGCACTTGGGCAGCGGCCCAGGAGAGATTCAAGTGCCACCCAGCTGATTGGCAAAGCTACTCACAACCAGCAGCCTGTGTTTCTATTGGTGGTGCACATCTGCACATGACTCAGTGCATAGAATACATTTTATTCTGCACATGGATGGAAAAAATTAGAGGGAACATTGATGGCAATTCATTTCTGGACATGCTCAACATGCCATAACCAGAAATACCAAACTTTTTCCCCCTTGACCCAGAAGAACGACTCTGGCTACCACAGAACATGCATCTTTACTAGATACTTAAAATAACTCCAGGACATAGCAGTTGCCATTTTTTTAGCTAAATACTTCTGACAAAGTGAAACAGTCTTTAATTGCTCCTGCCCTACATATTTGTTTGTTTTACATATGTAAAACACACAGCTTCAAAGTTTAACTATTAGGTTGAGAAAAGATTATAATGAATGTAAATAGCCACAATACTGTAGCTCTTTCACCATCTAAACATCTTACCACATGCCATTAATATCTATTGAAGAGAAAACCCACATAAACATATCGGACAACACTCAGCACCTGCCTAGATAAGAACAGACACACAACATGGAAGCATTGCTTTCGTTTGTCTCTCTTCTGGTTGTATCAACTCTGTGCTCAGAGGAAACACGATCATGCTGCATTGTTCACAATACTCAACAGGCATCCCCGAATTGCACTTTAAAGGCTCGCTTTCTTCCATACAACCCCCCTAGCTTCTGCAACCACCTAACGGGCGATTTAAGGAAAGTGGAGATCAGAAATCTAATGTTTCTAGGCTATCAACTGAAGTCCTTTGGCAACTTGGCTAGCTGGGAGCTAGGACTAGGGAGGTGAAAGCAGTTTAATTTCATGTTGCTCCCTCTCCATCCAGCGCCAGCCTCCAGAAGTGCTCAGGAATCGCCCCAGCCCGACAGGGCAGCAGCCTGTTTGGCAGCGCACGGGAGAGCAGCGACTGGATCTCTGTCCCTGGGGTGATCAGTCCTCTGCTCTCACTCACCCCGAAACTCCAGGGCTCCTTGGCTGCGGCTCCTCGCCTAGGAATCAGGGCGCTGCCCCTAGTTCCCTCCTGCTGAGCTGGGACCGCACGGGACCAGCACCGAACGACTTACCTCCAGGACCCTGCTGCCTGCTGCCGCCGCCGCCGCCGCCTCTGGGCCGGGAAAGGTGCGTGCCGCGCCTAGGACAGGAACCGCCGGGCCCTTCGCACCAATGAGAGAAGAGCATCTCTCCAAGGAGGGGAGGTTCCCCGCTGCCACGCCCGCCCTCACGCCAGGGACCTGCTCAGGCTGCCTGCCCTGAGCTGTTCTCTCCCGCCACCTACCTCTCCACTTCCTTCCCTTCCCTTCCCTTCCCACTCTCCTACCTATCCCTCCCTACCCTTTCCTTCCTACTCTCCTACCTATCCCTCCACTCCCTTCCCCAGCCACCCTCCCCCTTTCCTTCTCACTCCCCTACCTATCCCTCCACTCCCTTCCCCAGCCTCCCTCTCCCCTTTCCTTCTCACTCCCCTACCTATCCCTCCACTCCCTTCCTTCCCACTCCCCCACCTATCCCTCCACTCCCTTCCCCAGCCACCCTCCCCCTTTCCTTCTCACTCCCCTACCTATCCCTCCACTCCCTTCCTTCCCACTCCCCCACCTATCCCTCCACTCCCTTCCCCAGCCACCCTCCCCCTTTCCTTCTCACTCCCCTACCTATCCCTCCACTCCCTTCCTTCCCACTCCCCCACCTATCCCTCCACTCCCTTCCCCAGCCACCCTCCCCCTTTCCTTCTCACTCCCCTACCTATCCCTCCACTCCCTTCCCTTCCCTTTCCTTCCCACTCCCCCACCTATCCCTCCACTCCCTTCCCCAGCCACCCTCCCCCTTTCCTTCCCACTCCCCCCATCTATCCCTCCACTCCCATCCCCAACTACCCTCCCCAATCTCTCAACTCCCCCCCTCCCCTACCTATCCCTCCACTCCCTTCCCCCCCCTTCCTTCCTACTCTCCTACCTATCCCTCCACTCCCTTCCCCAGCCACCCTCCTCCTTTCCTTCCAGTTACCCCAGCTGTCCCTCCACTCCCTTCTCCACCTACCTTCCCCCTTTCCTTCCTACTCCCCCACCTATCCCTCCATTCCCTTCCCCAGCTACCCTCACCTTTTCCTTCCCTCTCTCCCCTACTGTCCTTCCTCCTTCCCCTCCCTTCAGTATATTTTTCTCCTGAAGGGCAGGCCCCAGGAGACCTGAGTGGGGGTGCTCTGTGGGAGGTTGATATGGTATCCAACACCCATGGATATTTCACTGCGCTGCGGCATCCAAATTCTGTAACTAGAAGTGTGGGGAGGGGATCTTGTGGGAGGAGTATTCTAGGGGGTTCTACTTTCACTCCGAAATTTTATTTTATTTAAAATGCCTCTCCTTTGGTGCATGGCATATAGTCCAAAGACTTGGATGCATGTTTATGAGCCACAGGTTTGGTATGACTGCTCTAGCATCAGCAGGAGGAACATCCCTTAGGTTAGGTGTCAGAATTTTAACATGAGTTCTCTTGCCCTGGTTTTCATTAGAAATGTTTGTCTTGATTCCCACTTCTCAGAGCTGTAACATGCCCATTTCATGCACAGGTGCTCCTTAGTTGCTCCCAACCACCTTGCTAATCATGCTGGTCAACAGCCACTGGGTGTGAGAGTGAGTTTTTACTTAGAGATAACTAAATAACTTTCATGATATAAAATATGAGGGGAGCCAAGGCACTTTGTTTTTTACCTCTATGTAGCTAGTTAAGGTCAAACACACAATGCAGGAAATAGGATTGACCTTGACTAGTTACATCAAGGTAAAACTGACTTGTGCCTTGTCAGCCCTGAGATTTTATCTCAGTGTAAAAAGAGTGAAAATATAATCAGAGACAAATGAGGCTCAATTTTTGTATGTACCTGTACATGGAATTCACTAGTGAACACTGTTAAAATAGTCTTATCACCAAATGTAAGTTGAGCTCCTCACTCTTCTCTTCCAACAAGAGCTAGCTTATCTGCCAGGAAACTTTCTAGAGTTTGCTGATGGAGAGTCCTCTGCTCTCCCACCACGCTGCATCCATAGTACATCCGTTATTCCATTATACTCCTTCCGCCATACTCTCTGTGGAGTTCTCCCTTCCCACTATATGTGCCTTCGCTTGCTCCACCACTCATTTGCCACCATTTCTACCTCACTAATTTTCACCACCACTGCACTCTTCCAGGAATCAAGGCAAGATGAATGGCTGAATCTTTGGCCATTGTGAATGCTGCCATGCATGCTTATCAGGTGGCATGCAATATGCATGCAGCTGCATCACTGGCATGTTTCTCACAGTCAAAAAAGCAAACAATGTTAGGATTCATTAAGAAAGGAATAGAGAATAAGACAGAAGATATCTTAATGCCTCTATATAAATTCATGGTACGCCCATATCTTGAATACTGCATGCAGATGTGATCGCCTCATCTCAAAAAAGATATCTTGGCATTGGAAAAAGTTCAAAAAAGGGCAACAAAAATTATTAGGGGTATTGAATGGCTGCCATATGTTACGCCCTTATGGGGCCACAACACTTATAACTAACTATGCCTAATTAGCCTAATTGTAATATTAAGATTTTAAAGGTGCGACTCCGAGTACCGTATCTGATCACCGGTCAAATTGCCTCTATCCAAAGATGTGGCACATAAATAAAAACTTAACAATTTAGATAAATTTCATAACCACAAGACTATATTAAAATAAATCTCAAATTTTAACAGATAGGGGGCAGTCCCCTTTTAAAATACACAATTATACGCAACGGCGATGGATGGGTTGCTGGCGACCTACAACCTTTAGGCTAATTGGAAGCCCTCAGGGAGGAACTGCCAGGCGTCCCTCGGTGGCAGGGTCTTTTGGTCAGGCGACCTCAATCCTTTGGCTCTTCTGAGCCGCAGGAGAAGAACAGCCTGTGCGATCCCTCGAAGAGTAGAGGAAGATTTCGATGACGGTCGGTCCACCTTCCATGGATCCCTCTGGTCCTCGATCCTCTTCCCGTTCTTCGGACGCAGCCGGAACAGACGATGGTAGCCTACTCTATTCCTAGTCTACCTTAAACCTATCCTAAAATAAAACCCTAACTAATCTCGACGCGCCCGCTGGACAAGCTCGACGACGGCCGATATGCTTCAACCGACGCAGCCTGCCGGACACACACGACGACGAGATCTAACCTAACTAAAGTCTAAACTAAATACCTACCTTTACCTAAATGAAGGGAGGATAAACCTTCCGTTTATCTCCACATCAAAAGACTTCTAGACCTCTCTCATTCCTTTAACAAAAATACCCGGGACCAAGACTTTAGACCTCACTCTCTCTCTCTAAGCTAGATCTATGCCTAAGCCCGACGCCCCGACGCAATGGTGGAAACGGGTGTTGCGTGGCCTTATAAGGCTGGGCTTATGCATATTCATAAGCTTTACATTTTAAAATGATTGGTGGACAAGAATGCTTATTTACATAAGTTTAAAATGACTGGATGACACACTTTGGGAATTCCATATTCATGAGTAACAGTCACTCTGATGAATATTCATGTATTTTCAAATTTACACAGTCAGTTTAGCCCTACGTGCTAGATCACCTTACAGTAATGGTTTTCTCAATGATTGACAGATACATTGAATGACAGTATAAGCATTCAGACACATTATTACAATAAATGACACATTACATAGATCATGATACATAAGCATGACATAAGCATTCAATCGTTACATTATTTGTAACACATATGAGGAGAGAGTAATAAGACTGGGACTTCTCAGTTTGGAAAAGAGATAACTAAAGTGGAATATGATAGAGGTCTATAAAATCATGACTGGTGTGGAAAAGGTGAATGAGGAAGAGATATTTACTTCATCCCATAGCACAAGAACTAGAAGTCACTAAATGAAATTAATAGGTAGCTGAAATTAAATGTGCTTCTGAAGAGTTTGGAGTTGCCCTCATTGCAGTGAGGTGAAACACAGTTATTGCCAGTGTTTTGAAAGGAAAATGTAGGATGTACTTGAATAATCACTGAAATGTGTCCTTAAAAGCAATGAGAACATTTTCAAGTTGTTTGTTTATGTGTGGTGAGGTAAGCTCATGCATTCTGGAAGGATGAGAACTACCAGAACTAGGAAGAGAATTCTTCTTTACCCACAGTGGATACGGTCAGTGCAGCTATGATTTTTATTTTCTGCACCTTTGTGACTCATTCAAAGTACATTTTTAAATGAACAAAAGAGAACTGATTTCACCTCTGTACTATGTCCCTGCTGGACTTTCATTTGAACAGAGAGAGTGAATTTTGCTGAAACACTGCAAAGTTAGGTTTGGCTGTGTGACATGGTCAGATGATTCCTATCAGAATGCACCAAATATCAGACTGTAAATCAGGCAGAATTAGGTCACCTAGTATGATACTCTTGTCCATTCTGCTATTCATTACACAAAACCATTCACTTCAGTCATTTGTAAAGAGGAATTGTAATCTGAACATTTATTTTGTAGAAATATGTATTATTTGTTCAGCACCAAGAGTGTATTTGGTACAGTCTGAAACTCTCTTAACCCGGATTCTCTGGTCTGGCATGGATGTTGCAGGACCAGAGATTCCCAGTGGAGGGCCAGCAGTAATGATCCCTGTGAAGTGGAAACGAGGTGGGCTGCCCACAGGGAGCTGACAGCAGGACTGCCCAGCGCGTGGCAGCCAGACTGCCCAGCAGGGTTGGGAAACCTGGTGTGTGGCTGGCCAGCGGGTTTGGGGTGCCAGTGCGAGGCATATGCAGAGCTGCCCAGGGAGTCCTGGCATACGACGCGTGGGGCTGCTCAGGATGCCCCAATGCATGGCGCATGTTCAGCTGCCCAGGGAGCCCCGGCACACATGGCTGCCTGGAGCCCCAGCACCGGGCTGCCCGGCAGAGCCACAGCAGCAATGGCTGCTCAGCAGGTCACTAGAGCCAGGCCCTCTCAGAGAATGACAGAGGTCTGGACCACTTTGAGTTTACAGGCCCCAGCCCAGCCCAGGCCCCTGACATATCTAACGTCTCATCCACAGGGTCATGCAAAAACCAAAAGAATATATGAAAATGAACAGTTGAGACATTTATATATTAACAATTAAGTCATTATACCTATAGGATGTATATTAAAAAATGTAACTTTAATTGTGAGTTTCCACTGCAAGCAAAACTCTTCATTTTAGGAATGCTTTTCTGGCTTTGTTGTGTGCAAACTCATTTATAATTGAAGAAAAGAAAAACCTAATTGATGTGCAACATCACTGTTAATGTTAAGCATTGCAAGCCCATTCAAATACTCTTGACCCATTGTGGAATGATGTTAGTTCTTTACTTGCTTTAACATATTGAATGTGCCTTCACCTGAAGCCACTGATGCAGGGAGACTGACAAAAATACATAATGCAATTGTGATATTAGGAAATACAGTCAACAGGCCGGAGTCGAATAGTTCTTGAAGCAGTTCTTTTGGCTTATCGTCCGATTTAAAGTTGGTGGAATGTATACATTTCAGGAAGATGACTTTGTCACAGACATCTCTTGAATTTTCATTGTAACTTTGCTGAAACTGTTCAGCCTCTGAATATAGATCTTCATCACTTAGCTTTCTGAACTACTAAAGAAATCCAAGAAGGGTACACATTTGTCACAGTGATTCAAATCAACAATCTACAACCTATTCTGGAAAATGACCCCTCACGCTCACAGGCCTTAGCGGAAAGGCCAACCCTCACCTACAGACAACCCCCTAACCTCAAAATAATTCTTTCCAGTAACCACGCAGCACACCTCCATCATAATCAACCAGGAACCCACCCCTGCAATCAGTCCCAGTGCAAACTCTGTCCACACATCTACATGAGCAATTTCATCACTGGACCCAGCCACATCAGCCACTACATCAGGGGCTCACTTAAATGCACATCCACTAATATGATCTATGCCATCAAACGACAGCAATGCCCCTCTGCCATGAATATTGGCCAAACTGGACAGCTTCTATGGAAAAGAATTAATGGACACAAATCAGATATCTGAAAAGGCAACACACAAAAACCTGTTGGAGAACACTTTAACCTGCCCGGGCACTCATTAGTGGATCCCACAGTCACCGTGTTGTTTCAAGACAATTCCACAAGACAAATATACAGGGAAGTGTTGGAACTTAAGTTCATTTACAAGTTTGGGAGCCATCAAAAAGGTATGAATAAAGACATTACCTGGCTAGCACACTGCCTTCCACATCCTAATTACTTAACCCTAACAATGGGTACTTAAGAACAATTTGCACCTTCTCTATCAGCTTCTTGTAACTTGAACACTCAAATTCACTATTTTTTCCCTTGCGTTCCGCCCTTCCCTCCCCCCCCCCAATCCCGTATTTATTCTTGGATCTGGACTTTTTATACTCCATTCATCTGATGAAATGGGTTGTTCCCACAGAAGCTCATGATACAATCTACATGTTTTGTTAGTCTCAAAGGTGCTGCTAGACTGTCGTTGTTTTTTAATTTTTTTTCAAAGCAACATGTAAGACCAGATTTGATGGAGTCAATAATAACAAAAAAAACCCAAAATTGACTCGATAGTGCCTTTCTGTATCAGATTGAGATGTTAGGCTGCACTTGGTGAAAAACTCAGATGAAATGTCAATATCCTGTGCCACTGATATGGAAGTGTCTCATTGATCAGAAAGGATTGCATCCCATTGTTGCTCTATCAGGAGGCTCGGATACACTCAGTGAAGCCATGCTGAGTGCATAAACATAAGAGGTTTCATTGACAAAGCATATTACGCCTTACAGCCTTCACGCATTCCTAAACATGTGCTTCTTAGTGCAGCAAAGCAGGCAATTAAGCAAGCAAGCAAGCAAACAGGCAAGCAAGGATCCAACACTTATGCCCCTTCAGCTACTGCCAGTCCCGGGCCCTCCCATCCGTGCTCTCGAGGGCTGGTAGCGGGCGCTACTCCAGCGTGGGGAATTCCTGGGCATCCACACAGCCTAGATCCACAGGTGGGACTGACCATTCAAGCAGTGCCTTTCAGCTGCTTTATCGCTCTTTCTTTCTGAGAAGCACAAACATTCACAGGCAGATTCTAGCAAGCACCACAGCTATCCCATTCCCACACATGTCCTTGGTCTTAATTATCTCACAACTTGTTTATGCAGCTAAGGAGGCCTTGAGCCAGCTCATCACTGGTTAGAACCAGCCCCACACTGGCTCCAGCCGAGCTACCTGCAAAAAACCGCAGGGGTAACTAACGGTCACCCCTGACACCCATTGATCACAAATCTTTTGAATAGCTTTAGGAAGTTGTTCAGTGTTATCCCTCTCAACATCTAATGTAGCATAGTGTGCTTCAATTACAAGATTAGTTTTGTAGATCATTTTTAGCAGTTTCATCCGCATGGATGACATTAAAATGCATTCAAATTTGGATGTATACTTCTGAATTGACTTAAGCTCAGTGTGAGCCTGTGCTATGAGAGTAAGAGATTCAAGCTCACTTAAAGCCTTTCCCAGAGTCCAAATGCTGTGCAACTGGTTTAACGCCATCAGTTCGTGCTGACCATCTTGTTGTTGACATGCCATGAAGGGAAACAGGCAGATGCTTCTTAAGAATTTCCCACATTTGAGGACTGCTACTGAAGAGGTTGTACAACTGCTGGATTGTTCCAAAGTATGTGATTGCTTCCTTGCATTATCATCATCATCAACAACCATGGGCTCAGTGCCCACTGGTGTCCGATTCCTCCCTCACTATTTCCTTCCATCTTTCCCTGTCCAGTGTGGAGTGGCTTAGTTTCTGTAGACTAGTTCCACGCCAATCTACTATATCATCTAACCATTCTCTGTGGGGTCTGCCTCTCCTATTTGGACCATCCATTATGCCAAATACCAGGGTCTTAACTTTTCGCTTGTCATTCATTCTGCAGATATGCCCAAATAGCTGTAATTTCCATTGTATAACCTTCTGCAGTAGGTTCTCTTTCGGCTGTATCTTCCTGTATAATTCCTCGTTGGTAACCTTCTGCATCCATCCTATTCTCAGGATCTTTCTATAACAACTCCTCTCGAACGCCATGCTGACAACATTTAGTGTGTGGTTTCCACAACTGGAGAAAATAAAGTTGGGTTTTTGCTCAAGAAGGACTGCTTGTACTCAGTTGTACTTCCCAGCCATATTGGATCCACTGTCATAGGCTTGGCCAGTGCAGATTTGAAAATTTAATTTGAAGCCTTCCAGAATTTCTAATACACAAGTGTTCATTTCTTTTCCATTTGTTCATGATATTATCAAACAAAATGAATCGTTCTTCAATTGAAACCTTTGAATTGCCTGCAATTTTAACATATCAAACAACCAAGGTCATTTGTTCTTTATGAGAACAGTCTGGAGTTGCATCAATAATAATTGAAAGGTACTTCATATGTTGTATCTCTTCAAGAATTGTTGTTTGCACAAATGTCCCACACAGATCAATAAACTCATTTTGTATTCTGGTAGACAGATAGTGAACTTGCATGCATTTTCCGCTCACATGTGATTCACAAACATACTTAATATGGCCTGATAAAAGTGGGTCAAACTTGCTAAGAAGCTGAAGTATACCGAGAAAGTTTCTGTTTGTAGGGTATGATACATTGACTGGAACCAAACAAAGCTAATCCCTGTTCAGAAAGAAAAAGAATGACATTCAATATGCGCTCAAGGAGGTTTTTTTCTAGTTATTAGTTTCTGGATTTATTTCACTTAGGAGCAAGTTTTCAACTGAACCGTCAGTTAGTGCTGCTCTACTAGTTGATTTCCATGTAACATAATTATCTTTATGCAATTCTGAAGTTTCATCTGCAGGTATTTGGTCTTTCAACTTCCTACAACCTCTAACTGATGCTCCAGCTGGGTGGATCAGACAGTATTGATGCATTTGAAGTATTACAGTTAAAAATTAAACAGAGTACACGGTGTAGAGCCTGCTTTTCCATGCTCCAGCAGAGCCAGTCTCTTGTAGATCTCTCAATTTGGAAGAGTTTTTGTCAGCAGACGAGTGGGAAAAGCATGATTTTTAGCATCTTTCGGTATATTACTTGGAATCTGAAAACAACTAACTGCAAGAAGTCCAATATCAGGTTCTGATGCCACTGTTATTACACCGTGTCCTGTGCTAGTCATAAGTTCTTTCTCCTACTGTGAAGCATCTCCGAGGTCCTCATTTTCTGCCTGAACAGTCTCTAAATTGAGCATAGATTCTGCATCTATTGCTACTGTTGATATTTCTCTGTATTGATTAATGGCTCCTCATTTTTGAGGCAGTGGCATTGAAATGTCATTTGTGGGTAGAAAGTTTTCATCATCAGATCTGGAAGTGTCACTGTCAGTGTGGTCACCGTCTAATGGCCAAGGCATCTTTTCTATGAGAAATGATTTTATTGGCTTTAAACTCTTAACTGCTGCTTTACTCTGTTGCTTTTGCCATCTCTTATTTGCACCATTTTCAAATCTTTACTTCATTTTTATAAAGGGGTTCTTTTAAAACACAGTAATACACAATACATTAATTCACTAAATTCCTCTAATAACTGGTGCATTATTATCAATATGAACACGGGACAATTGCCAGATTAGATATAAAGTTTATTAAACAACTAGAATTAAAAATTTATTATCACAAAAAAAAGCCTTTAAAGGTGAATCTAAAACTAGACGAAGAGGTGGCTTACAGCTGAGCCTGATATGGTTATTGCATATGAAGAAACATAAGAAAAAAGCAGGAATATGAAAATCTCCTATGCAGAGATAAACATCTAATTTAAAGGTTAAACTCACCCTCAGACCAAGCAAAATCACTTTATACTAACAGAATTAATTACGACTATCAAAACCTCTAAACTATTAGAAGACTGTAAAAAGCATTTCAAAACGTAGAGTCACTAATCACAGACTACTCTCGTCTCCAGTCAGACAGATGAAAACTCAGATGTGACCGAAAAATTGGTGAAGGCCCAAGTTCCCACAGTGATTTAAAATCTCTTTTTTTGCAGGTATATATAGCTTTTTTTTTGGTCTCTGTTATAACTACAAGGTGTATAATAAATGGAAGTGACTTATTAGAAAAATGTCAAAATTTGAGGCCCTTTGTCTCCTGAGACCCGGGCCAAATGGCTCTCCTGGCCCCTCTTCTGATAGGGCCTCGGCAGGACAGTGGGGCACAGCTGGGAGTCCAGCGGCTGGGCCAGAGGGCTGGTGGTAGGGATGCAAAAATGACCTCCCCTGGTCTAGCAAAATCCCTCATCCAGGGCCAGTCAGGTCCCAAGGGTACTGGACCAGGGAGGTCCAACCTGTACTCCTGCCCTGAAGTCCTTGAATAATCTAATTCATATTACTCCAAATCAGAAGTAATCTCATTGAAGCCTGCTTTGTAATCAAGATCAGAATTTGGCCCTCTGTATTTAATAAATTATTTGCAGAAGAGGAAGTTGCTCACCCTGTGCAGTTTTGATAGTTCTTCGAGATGTGTGTCCCTGTGGGTGTTGGGCTTGTCCTGGTGCCACAGACTGGAGATCTTTTAGCAGTCGTCTACCGGACCGCACATGTGCATCGGTCGTCTTGTGTTTTTTTGTGCTGTTTCTGGTCACACGGTCCGGCTCCCTCCAGTTCCTCCTTATTGTTGAGGTTTGAAAAGCATAATCAGAGACTCTGAAGAGGGGAGAAGGGCAGGTCGTGGAGCACCCATGGGGACACACATCTCGAAGAACCATCGTTACTGCACAGGGTGAGTAACTTCCTCTTCTTCTTCGAGTAGTGTCCCCGTGGGTGCTCCACTGTTGGTGACTCCATAGCAGTAGCCTGGAAAAAGGAGGCAGGGTTCAGAGTCAATGTGTTGCCGCTGTTGAGAGGACCGCAGAGGCAACTGCTGCGTCAGTCACAAAAATGTTAGAAAGTGCGTAGTGTTTTGCAAATGTACAGTCCGAGGACCATGTGGCCTCACGGCAAATGTCCTTGAGCTGAACTCCCTTGAGGAAAGCAGTGAAGGACACCATTGCCCTGGTAGAATGGTCCCTGATAGTATGTGGAAGGGTTTTGTTTTGTAATACATAGCACCGTGTAATGCAGGAGACGATTATCTTCGATATACATTGTGCTGATACATTGTACCTTTGGAACGGTCGGCTATGGAAAGAAGTAGACACTGAGACTTCGGCAGGCCCGAGTTCTTTCGATGTAAAAGGCCAGTGCTCGACGGACGTCCAAGGAATGCAGTCGAGCATGCTGTTCTGAAAAATGTAGTTTTGGGTAGAATATGGGAAGGAGTATGGGCTCGTTTATGTGAAATTCCGAGTTAACTTTAGGTAAAAATGCTGGTTGGGGTCGTAGTATGACTCCCTGAGGCATAAAGACGGTATAGGGAGGTGTCACCGATAGGGCTGCCAACTCTCCCACCCTGCGTGCTGAGGTTATTGCCAGCAAAAATATAACCTTCATGGTTAGAGTGGATAAATCACACATGGCTAAGGGTTCAAATGGTGGTCACATTAAGGTATCTAGAACCAATTCCAGATTCCACAGGTCTGGGGGTTGCCTATGGCATGGGAAGATATTGGCCAACCCCTTCATGAATCTTCTTGTGATAGCGTGCGAGAAAACAGTATAGCCGTCCACTGGTTGTCGAAAAGCTGTGATTGCCGCTAAATGGACCTTCAGAGAAGAAAGTGCGAGGCCCAGGTGTTTGAGGTGGAGAATGTAGTCCAAGATGGATTGCACAGGTAGCGTGTTAGGGTCTAGCTTCCTGTCTGAGCACCAACAACAAAACCAGTGCCATTTGTGCAGGTAAGTGGTACACGTGTTAGATCTTCTGCTATGCAGGAGAACATGCCCAACAGCCTGCGAACAACTCATTTCTCCTTGTTGGAGCCAATTAGGAGCCATGCTGTCAACACAAGGCGATCCGGCTGAGGATGTAGCAGGTGCCCGTGGTCCTGTGTCAGTTGATCGGGTCATCTGGGAAGATGAAATGGGGGATGGAACAACATGCGGAACAGGTAAGGAAACCACGTTTGACGTGGCCAGAAGGGTTCCACTAATATCACTCTGGCTCCATCCATAGCTATCTTCTCCAGAACTTTTGGAATCAAAGGAATGGGAGGAAACGCATATAAGAGGTGACGGCTCCATCTGAAGAGGAAAGCATCTCCCCTGGATGCCAGACCGATGTCCGCTTTTGAACAATATTGAGGGCGCTTCGCATTGTACTGAATGGCGAAGAGGTCTATGGATGGATATCCCCAGCGGTTGAATAGCACATGCAGGATGTGTGGCTGTAGCTCCCATTCATGCTGCTGGGTAAAATGCCTGCTGAGAGCATCCGATGTGGTATTGTCCTTGCCAGGGAGATACGCCGCCATAATGGCAACTTCGTGCTGGTTGCACCAGTTCCATAAACGTATGGCTTCCATGCACAGGGAACGGGACCGAGCCCCTCCTTGCCTGTTTATATAGTATACTTTTGTCATGTTGTCCATGAGGATATGCACCACGCAGCCATGGATAAGAGGAAGGAAATGTTTGCAGACACTGAAGACAGCTCTCAACTCAAGAAGGTTTATATGTTGAATGGACTTCTGTGCAGATCACTGACCTTGGGTCTGTTTGTCATGGAGATGGGTGCCCCAGCCAAGTAGGGATGCATCGGTTGTGATCTGCATGGTTGGTTGGGGTCAGTGGAAAGGTATCCCAGCCAACATATTGCGGGGAATGGTCCACCATGTTAACGATTCCTCGACCATGCATGGCACCACCACCATCCTGTGTACATCGTGTTTGTGCGGCACGTATGCTGTCATCATCCAACGCTGGAGGCATCGAAAGTGCAGTCTTGCATGTGCCATGACATACATTGTAGCTGCCATGTGTCCCATGAGCAGGTAAGTATGGAAACCCTTGGACTGGTGGTGAGAACTTGAACAAGGTCTCAGATCACGTGGAATCTGATGGTGGGCAAGTATGCACATGCCGTGAGCGAACTGAGTCGAGCCCCTATAAATTCTATGGACTGTTGTGGTGTCATGGATGACTTGGGAACATTGATTATAAGACCGAGTGCCTCAAATAGTGCCCTTGCCATGTTCGTGGCACGGAGTGCTTTGTCAAAAGAAGGAGCTCTGAGGAGACAATCGTCTAGTAAGGGAATATTATGATTCCCAAACGTCGGAGGAATGCCGCTACTACTGCCAGCATTTTCGAGAAAACCTGGGGAGCTAAGGAGATGCTGAATGGTAAGACCTTGTACTGGAAGTGCTCGGATCCTACTACGAAATGTAGGAATCGCCTGTGTGCCAGATGGATACTCACATGGAAGTAGGCGTCCTGTAAATCGAGGGATGCAAACCAGTCCCTTTGGTCAAGTGCCAGAATAATAGTTGCTAACGTCACCATATTGAATTGTTGTTTGCAGAGGTACCAATTTAGCCGAAAAAGGTCCAAAATTGGCCTCCAGCCCCCGGACTTCTTTTGAGCTAGAAAATAGTGGGAATAAAATCCCTTCCCTTTGAACTCCTCTGGTACCCTCTCCACTGTGCCGATATCCAGCAGATGAGCCACCTCTTTTCTTAGAGGGGACTCATGAGAGGGGTCCCTGAAGAGGGATGGGGAGGGACGGATAGGAGGAGGGGGGCGAAGTGAATGGAATTGTGTAGCCTGATGTGATCAGCTGTAGGACCCATCAGTCTGTGGTTATAACGGCCCAACGATGTTGAAACAGCCTTAAATGATGGTGAAAGAGTCTGATGGTGATGTCTCGGCCAGTTGAAATTGGAATGGCTTGCAATCCCTTGATTGACACGTCAAACCTGCTGCCTGGTGATTGGATGCCTTGTTTGCTTGCGGCCTCTGTCTCTGTTGACGCTGCCTGGGACGCTGGTGTTCATAGTGTCTGAACTGTGGTGTTGAGTAAGGGAAAGGCTTCTGTCTCTGGTAAGGTGTATATCTCTTGCAACGGTAGGGCGGCGTGTACATGACTAGCATCCTAAGCATTGTATGGGAATCCTTACCCGAGTGTAATACCTGGTCAGTTTTCTCGGTGAACAGGCTGTGCCTATTGAAAGGCAGATCCTCTACCTTCGATTGAAGCTCCTTTGGCACTGCTGCCATGTGGAGCCACGAGGCCCTGTGCATGAGCACTGATGTGGCTGTGGTCCGCGCCACCGCATCCGTGGTATTGAGGGTGATGTGCAGTGCCGATCAGATGGCCGCATAACCCTCTTGCACAACAGCCTTGAGTACCTGACGCTTAGTGTCCGGTAAGTGTTCGAGGAGGAGAACTAATTCTGAATAATTATCAAAATTGTGGTTGACCAATAACACTGCATAATTGGCCATTCTCAATGTTAAAGTGCCAATGAATAGACCTTCCTCCCCAAAAGGTCCAGACGCTTACTATCCCTGTCTCCAGAGGTATTCTTATATTGCGGCACTTTGGCTCTTTGTTGCACCGCGTCAACAACAAGGGAGTTAGGCTGTGGATGGTTAAATAAAAACTCCATGCCTTTTGTTGGTACAAAGTACTTTTTGTTGGCCTTTTTATTTGTCGCCGGAATGGAGGCGGATGTTTGCCATATGTCATTGGCCACTTCTAGGATTGCCTCGTTGAGTGGCAGAGACACCTTTGATGTTTGTGAGGGCTGTAGATTTCTTAGGAGATGCTGCTGCTTCTGCTGGACCTCTGATAGCTGCACCATTTGGCCGTCGGCAATTCTTCTAAACAGCTCCTGAAATTGGCATAAGTCGTCCATGGGTGAGGAGTCTCCAGGGAAGACAATGTCATCAGGTGAAGAGGAAGAGATGTCTACAGGAGAACGGTCTTGTGGTTCATCTCTGTCTGACAGCTGTCCCTCTTCTGGCTCAGACTGATGTGTTATGGTTGGCTGGTTTCCTGTGGGTGTGGGTGGCCTCACCGTAGAGGGAGAGGGAGAGATAGTTTTGTCACGGGTCGCGTGTGTCCGATGATAGGACGGTGACTTTTGTGAAATAAGATCCGGTGAGTCTGAATAACGGCTGTCATGACGACTGTGTCTATGCCGATGGTCATAGTAGTGCGGGGAGTATCTGTGGTGATGGCTGCGTCTGTAAATCTCTCAGTACCTGGAGCTAATGGAAAGTGTGGGGGACCTTGGTGATCTGGATCTACTCTGTGAGCGCACCAGAGAGGGTGACGGATAACGGTGCCGATGGTGGTATCTCGAAGAAAGAGAGGCACTTGATGAGTATCGGTGGCCTGAACAGATTGATGGAACCAGAGGAGGTGAAGGCGGTTCAGGAGAGAAAACAGCCTGTTCCGGACTTGGCGATGGGGTTGGTAGCTTGTGCATTTTCCGACGTGCTTTGGTCAGTGCCAGAGAGTGTTGTGTTGGTGATGACAGCAGTGTTGACGTGGGAGTTGGTGCTGCCTAGGGAGTTGCGCAGGATCATGGTGCCCGAAGTGCCCGGTTTGTCTCCCGTGCTCATGTGGATTGTTGGCATGAAGCGAGAGGGAGAAGGCCTTCTCTTAGAATGCGTTGCCTTCGGAGAAGATCGATGCTTGGCTGCTGGTAGCAATTGTGAAGGACCAGGGAAGTCCATTTGCGGCTGGAGCACCTTATCAAAAAGCAGCATTTTCAGCCACATCTCCTGGTCCTTTTGTGCTCGAGCGGTAAGCTTCGAGCAGTAGGGACATTTCTGGGGAATATGTCCCTCGCCAAAGCACCTTATGCACGATGCATGCCCGTCAGACACGGGCATCGGGTTATGGCATATGCCGCACTTTTTGAAGCCTGGTGATCCCAGCATGATGTCGTGAAGAACATCCTTGTTTTTGTTTTTCTTTCTTTTTTTTTTTTAGCGAACACGCTGAACTATTATATACAAATACTAGCTGACTAATAACTAGGTGACAACTGCTAACTATTTACAATTTTTTTGTCTCTCAATTTCTGACAGGATTAACATGAGAGGGAGCTCTCTCTGTCTGCGCCCGAAGACGGTTAGGAGGAACTGGTGGGAGCCAGACCGCACGACCAGAAACCACGCAAAAAGCCGCGAGATGACCGATGCGCATGCACAGACTGGCAGACAACTGCTAAAAGATCTCCAATCTGTGGTGCCGGGACACCAACAGTGGAGCACCCACGAGGACACTACTCAAAGAAGAATTGAGAATTTCTGAAAAGCAACATCTTTTAGGAACAGGGAATTGCTAGTTTTAACTATGTGTGTGTGTAGAAAAATTTTCCACTCCCTTCTGAGATCTGTAGATTTAAAGCATCAATTTTAATAGAATTGGCCAAACTCAATTCATGAATATTTTTGCAAATAAAAATACAGAGTTCAATTCATGGAGTGATATTTGTATTTGTAGGTATTCTGGCAACCGCTATATAGCTGGTGGTTAATCATTTTCCACTCAAAAAGTTATGCTGGAAAAATATTATTATTCTTTTTAAAAGGTTGTCATCCAAGCAGGAGCAAAAGTATATAATATTACTTCAAGTGACCAACCACATGCCACAAATCATGACCTGTACAATCAATGGCTAGAAAATTATTTATCCAGGATATTCTGTAATTGTATTTAAAGAATGTCAGAATCAGTTCTGAAATTACTATTAAGAGAGAAAAAAGGGGTTTCAATTGGGGCTAAATTCATAGAGGATGGCTTGCTCTGGTTCAGTTGTTTTTCCAAACACTTATTCTTACAAGGGAAGGATAGTTATGTACTTTGACAAAGATAAAGAATTACAAAAGTTACTTTCTTCTAACACCAAACAAAGAACCTTCAGAATAAGTGCATGTTATCTCTAGCACTTCTCTCTACTTGTTTCACTGTAGCACTTCTACCAGAATCTTCAATAGCTTCCTCTTTCCTGTTCTACCTATTTTAAAGACAACAATATGATTTCTACAATATCCCATGAAATTCTGCATATCTGAAAAGGCTTCATTTTAATGCAAGAGGACTAGGAGAAAATGAGAGTACCAATTAAATCCTAAATGTCTGTTATTCAGCTCTCATGATCCTCTTTCATCACCTTAGCTGCTTACTGTATGTAGAGTGCTGAGCTATCATCTAGGTCCCCTCCCCACAATCAGGAAGCAGCTCAAGGAAGACATCTGAGCAAGTAAAATATCAGTGAGGTAAGGCACTTTATGGCACTTCTGGGTATGGAAATTATTTTCACATGAGCATGAAATATCTATTTTTACAGCAGTAAATCCAGTTACACAGAATTAAAATGAAATCATTAAACAGTCTAATTAGGAACCACACCCCATCCTCAGCATTTTCCACTGCTTAGCTTGCACAACTTGCTGCTGAGTGTGCTAGCCTTCTCGTTTGTATTCTAGGGCTCCCCTTTCCCCCCATTCATTGTATAGGGACCCTTGTTAGCTAACTCAAGCTTTGTGGAGCTCAGTGTTGTTCCTGTGATTATCTAGATACCTAAAAGTCCCCTTGGGGATCCAGGCCCTAGATCCTGTTCCTGCTGTTGCCAGGAAGTTCATTGTGGTTATGGTGTCCTGTGTAGTGAAAACCAGTGAGTCCCAAATGGCCATGAACTTGCTAAAGTAAATGGATGAGAATAATTGTACCCTTACAAAATAAGTCATAGCAACACATTTTCTTTTATAAAAATTCAGTTCAGAATAGGGTTGCCAGATTGTTTCAACAAAAATACCAGACACATTTTACATTACATCTTATTTAGAAAATACCGGACATTTATATTTTCTCATGTATATTTTCTCATTTTTTTCCTGAACAGAAAGCTCAAATACTGGACTGTTTGGTTCAAAACTAGACACCTGGCAACCCTAGTTCAGAATAGTGAGCAGCACCTGAAATAGGCCTCATGGAGGTAATTTTCATGTAAAAAAAGTAATGCAGTGCTTGGGCAGGATCATGCCCTTAGCTTTGACAATTAAAAATGAGTTAAAAGTACTTAAGAGAGTCAAAACTGTTGCTGAAATGGCTGGCACTTTGTGAAGAGGAGGTAATTTAAATCACGCTTTTTCTTACCTCAGTCTTTCTCCCATATAGTCTCAAATCCTGGCCATTGATTCTGCCATTTAACCCCAATAATTATGGTAGAATGCTGCTATGGCATGGTTACAGATCAGCTGGAATGGGAAGAACAAACTAATAACTGCCATGGTCTGATCTATGCCCCACTCTTTAACCAGTCTCCTGACTGCTGGACCCCAACAGTTCCCACTCTTTTACAGGAGCAGGCCTATGGCCTCCAATACTGTTGGGCCTTCGGACCCCAGCAATCCCTGTCATTCTCTGTGGCTGTCTGCAGCTGGTCCAGCCAAGCCAGACTCCTGTAAGAGAATTTTTCCTTTCTTCAGGGTACAGTGTTCTTCAGTCTGTAACTGCAGTGACATCAGGGAACAATTTATTAGCCACCTGGAATACAAAATCTGAAAGCCTTTGGGATATCATGAGAAAGGCAGACTTTGAATGGAGTTCCTGTGGGTGGAAGCCAAGACCTCGGTAAGCCCTGCTTTCCTGAGCTTCATCCTCATTTTACATCCCCCCCACAAGTCTCTCAGTCCCCAGAGAGCTTCTGTGAGTCTGCACGCTCTGTTTTTATCATAGGTTCCTTATGTCTCCAGTCCATTTCCCCCCCACTGCAAAACATGTTGTATTCAATGTTCAGCTTGCCAGAGCTGTCCCCACTAATCATTTGATTATTGAAGTTTCCATCATCTTCTGATCCTTCACTGATATGTGGAGGCTCTAGCCAGTTGATAAGAGCACACATTCATACTACCCCAGATACAAATTATGTGACAGAAATGCCTCATGCCTTCCCTTCTATCCTATGAGAAGGATTTTGACTCATCTGCACCCACTGAGTAGCAGTACCAAGTCAAATGGGTCCAGTAACATTCATATTGTTCGTAAAAGTGTAACAAAAAATTTCCTCTTTCATCAAGTCCTGCCCTACCTTTTTAATAAGCTACAGAGACATAGACTTCCACCTCTATTGTGCCAGTGATGCCAATCTTCATCATCCCTTTATGAAATTCTTGAACAAGCACTTTTGTACTTTCTTCAGTGCTGCCCCACATGCTTTGGAGGAGCTCCCTATAAACCCCTGCCAAGTCACCACATAGTCCTCCTTCAACTTCTTTCTTAAGATTCTTTTGTTGTGATACATATAAAAAAATGGTGGTCAGAATTTTTACCACAAAATGTGCCATCTGGAAAATGTGGTTTTGCCATTTTGAGTAAGAGTTTTGATTTTCCAACTTGAAAATTTAAATTGGAAAAAAATTATCTCTGATCAACATGTTAAGTGATGTGCAATTTTCCATTTCACTTCTACTTGAAACTGTGGTTTTGGAAAAGGAAAAATTGATTTTCTTGTTTTTAGATTTCTTCATCTCTCTCTTTTACTTCCTCCTTTGCACCTACTGTAAAAAAGGAAATTGGTATAGTGTGGGTAATTTTGTGGTATGGTAGGGAAGAGATAAGGCTTGATAATGACTATAAAGGGGATTCTTTATTGAGTGTACTGACCATAGACAGGGGACAGGATCTTATATTTTCCCAGTCTCTCTTGTGCCAATATAAGCCAAACATATTGCCACCATGGAGGGTTTCCCTACGTTTTGGCTTATATTCAGTAGTTCTGGAAAGGACTGTTGAATATAGTACTTTATGGTAAGACCTGAAGCCCTTGTTGACATTTGCTAGGAGCTAAAAAGGAGTATGAGGAAAAAGCTGCTAATGGTGCTTCATGTCCTAGATTCTGGTTGCTCTTGTGATATCTAGATGACTGTAACTCATATTTAATATATCATTCCTCTGTCAGTAAATGTTTTATTTTTTCACCTGGAATTAACTTGTTCTGAGTCATCTGTTTGTAGGTCCTCCCCAAGTCACCTGGCTGGTGAAACATGATGTTATATCAGTAGCACTGCAGTTATGGTGCTTCCTCAATTTAATTTGTGAGACTCATTTGTTAGGAGCTCTGACTTTTCAGATAAGTTTTTATTTTGTCAAAAAGTGTGTTAGAGAGTGCAATGGTTTATTCTGAAGTGCTCCAAGTAAGACAGAATAAAGAGTTGTGGGAAATGACATAACAGAAAATAACTAACCATTTTCAAACACAACTTTGTGTACTTGGTAAGGCGTTCCTGACTCTGTTATAGATACAGATACAGAAGCAAGATCCAAAAAACAGGTTATTTGTCTATGCTATTTTACACCAGAGAAAAAGTAGAAAAGTAGAAAAAGTACTTATTTAGCCCCCACTTACATAGTAAGTGAGCACCTCATCTTGCTTAATGTATTTTTTCTCACAGGACTGCTGTGAGGTAGAGAATACCCCGTTTTTCAGATGGGGCACTGATATGCAGAAATATTAAGTGACTTGCCTATGGTCACATAGGAAGTCTGTGGTGGAACAGATACTTGAAACCAGGTATTTTAAGTCCTAGCCTAGCACCTTTATCTTTGATCCATCCTTTCTCTGGCTTTGTGGAAGCACCAACTTACCAGAAGATGAGACAATCATACCAAAAGCAAAACATGATCCTTAATAGGTCTTAGTTCTGAATAGCTAGGGGTTTTCCAGTTTGGCACAGGAAGGTAGAGTTTAATGGGAATCCACTCCATTAAGATCTTGTTATTTAAATTATATGACATGACATAGTTATTTTTAAGGGTGAGGAAAGAGAAAAATGTATGTACAGGTTTTATGGGTTCTAATTCATAAAAGCCAATAAAAATTAATCGCATTATGCCTGCTGTATTCTTAGTGTTTCAATGGAAAAGAATGAGTGCCTCTGATATGCTTACTATATATGGGTATGTCTACACTACAGCGTTAATCTGAGTTATCTTAATTCGAAATAGTTAATTCGAATTAATCTAATTCGAATTAACGCGTCTACACACAAAATGCAGCTCGAATTAGCATTTTGCTAATTCGAAATACTGCATTCACACTGACTGGACACAGAATCAGATTTAAGGTCAGCCAGAACCAGGTCAGGCAGGGCATCAGGTCAGGAGTGTCTGTGTGTGGCTGCTGCCTGAGGCTATCTGATGCCTGTGTTTAAAGGGACACCCCGCCCCGCCCCCCGGGCAGCCGGTTCTCAGGTGTCCCTGCTTGCTTACCTGCCTCGATGAGGGACAGCAAAGCATTTGTGACTCTGCATGCTCTGGTTGCCCTCACTCCGGACACCACAGCACTCTGCAACACAGAGCCGGAGCCGCCCCTGGGCACTCTGGTGCTTCTCGTGGACGTGTTGCTGTGAGCCTGGCTGCACTTCCTGCAGGCTGCCATCCTGGAGGTCCATCGGGGGGCTGTCAGTATCCAGGAGGCCCCGCAGGAGAGTTTCCATCCTGAGGAGCACTAAGAGCCTCCCTGGCGTGCCCCACTGGGCCTCATTCCTCCCTCCTTCCACTTACCCCTCCCTAACCTCTCTTCCTGATGTCAAATAAAAACACATTTCTTGCCAAAAACAAACTCTCTTTACTGACCAAAACTGAGGTGGGAATGAGGGTGGGAGAGGGGAGGGGGAAACCTGGGAGGAGGGAGCTGGAAGGGGGAGGCAAGGGGAGGAAGGGGGAGGAGAAGCTCAGGGTTGGGGGTCTTGCCGGACCAAATTGATTTTCATGCAAACCTGCTTCTGGGTTCGCATGTGGCCTTTGGTGGCCAGGCTGGCAGCTTTCCTGCCATAGACAGCTGCATTCCTCTGTCTAGTGCGGAGATCATGGATATTGGGGGCATCCCCCCAAACCTGAGTACGGTCCACCCTGATCTCTGCCCTGGACCAGGAAGGCGCCCACCTTCTCCGGGCCCTGGCATGCTCCTGGGAGCTGGCAGACTGCTCCTGGGGCGCAGTGGAGGGCTGGCTGCCAGCGGCTTGCTGGCTCATGTTTTGGGGCCACTGGGTCGGGACAGTGACTGCTGGCTCTGGGCTGGCAGGCTTGGAGCTGTCACAGGCACTGTGGCCAGGGTCTGCCCCTTTAAGGGCTCCAGGGCTGGGGGGAGAGAGAAGAGTTTTCCTGGTATGGCCCAGAGTGGCCACCAGGGGAAACTGGGAAGGCTGGAGGCCAGCTAATTTGGACTAAGCGTCTACACAGCACTTATTCCGAATTAGCTAATTTGAGTCTGGCATTACTCCTCATAGAATGAGGTTTACCAAACTCGAATTAAGCGCCCCGCTATTTCGAATTTAATTCGAAATAGCGGTTTGCTTGTGTAGACACTACGGAAGTTAATTTGGAATAACGGCTGTTATTCTGAATTAACTTTGCAGTGTAGACATACCCTATGTTACTTATTACATATATTACTTATATGTTACTATATGTATTTATACATTTTAATCTGTGATGGTCTCCTTCCTCTCCTGGTGTTCTTCCCCCATCTGTTCAAAAGGACACTCAGTACTTTTAAAAACCAGGTCACTTATTCAGGTCCTAAATCTGGATTTAGGAGTCTAACATTAGGCACACATTCTTGGAAATCATGGCCTGTATCTTGGATCTAGTACATGGGCATTCACCTGAATAACTTAGCAAGGTGTCTCCAGTTAGAACCTACTGAGACTAAACAGACTCTTTGAATTATCATCAGTCAGAACAACCATCTGGAAACTCATAGGTCTCTGCTTTCTCTGGAAAAAACAAATTAACAAACTTGGGATACTCTCGTAAGTCAAGTGCACCAGCTTTTGGCTCACTGCTCAACACAGAATTATTCCATTTGGAAGATCCCCCCCCACACACAAAAGAAACACCTCCTCACACAAAACGCCTCATGCCCCGCTTTCTCTTCCAGAGGAATGTGGATGAACTTCCATCTTCATTTGTGAACATTATGGACTTCCAAACACAACTCACTTTGGTGGAAGAGAGTGGTCTGTGTTAGACTGCCTGGATAGGGCATAAACACTCCCCTGCAACTATAAGGGGAGGAGGAGAGGGAGAGAGAGACATCAGGTATCATTCTGTTGATACTTTCTCTTTACCAGCACATATGACGGACCAAGTTCTGCCCTGACTTAAAAACTAGAAATCATCACTGAGGTTGCCTGCGGGGGGCGAGGGGGGAGGGAAGAGGGGGTGTGTGTTGAAGAACTTGGCTCTGGAGATCCACCGGAAAAAATGCCAGATTCTTAATCCTGATGGTCAGTCTCTGGAATCATTGAGGGCTGAGGGCAAAATAGAACCCCAAAGCATTCACCCCATTGTTAGTTTAAGAGATATACTTTCATGAAAACCACAATAACTGAGTTAATGGCAAATAGATTAATTATTTCAAAGCTCTGCCCATCTTCAGTTCTGAGAGGCGGTATAAATAGTTTCTCTCTGTACCAGTACAATTAACCTTTGGCAAATATTGATATTGTAGGAGTGGAATCTCATAGAGAATGCAGCCATGCCAGCCAAGATGCAATGCAGATTTTTAAACGAATGGGCAGCTTAAATAAATAACAAGCAGACATTCAAACTGGGAGAGAAGGAGCCAAGTCCATCCCACGGATGATATAATTTTTATTTTTTAAAGTTAAACAACAGAGTACATTTCTACATCATATTATGTGTTTTCACTGGCTTCTTATGGCTGCTTTTCAAGTAATTGAGCTTGCAGTTATACTGTACTAGTAGATCTATCCTGAGTTGCCTGGGTCTGGCTCGGAGTGGGGGAGGGGGGTCTGGGCCTCTGCCCGCTGGCTTGGCCCCAGAGACAGGCCAGGGGCAGGGGGGAGAACACAGAGGAGCAAAGCCAGGGCCTTGTGGATGCATTGCTGTGCCAGAAGTGGCTCTCTGGGGCCACCCTGGGTTATATGCCCAGGAGATGCTGGCATCTCCTCCGGAGGCTGGGGGTGGCAGTTCCTGCCTCCCCACCCCAATGTCTCCGGGGGCTACTGGGAGGGCTGCCAGGCCACGGTTCTTGGCCCCCACCAGTATTTTGTGGATGTGGGGGGGGGGGGCACTGAGCCACAGTTCCTGGTTCTCTGGCATCTAGTTGGGGCAGGGAGCTTCCAGGCTGTGGTTCCTGGGCCCCACCAGCATCTGCTTGGAGTGGGGACATATTTGGCAGCAATTTGCAGCTTCCATAGTCGTGTATTAGGGTGAGGCTCCTCGGGGCGGAATAGCTGGGCCCTTGTTTGCGGCCTCTTCTGGTGTCCCCTGAGGGCAGGGAAGGTTAGGGGGGCTGCATTCCCCCTAGCATTTCCTGGAGGTGAGGGGGGTCACTAGGCCAAGGTTTGTGGGCCCCCCCCCACCATGTCCTGGGGGTGGGGGTGGTCGGGGCTGTACTGGCCAGCACAGCCCTGGGGGTAGTCTGGGGGGACCACAGTGGGGTGGCTGGCTGGCTGGCAAGGCTCTGCCCCTAATGTGGCTGAGTGCCTGGGGGGAGGGGTTTGAGAGAGGAGGAATATGTACCTGGTCCGGTGGGCAGCCAAGCAGAGCTCCATCCCCAACCAGCCACTCCCTGCCCTGTGTGGCTGCCCACAGTGGTCACTCTGCAGTATAGCTGTCCCTGTGCTCACTGCCCACAGTGGTCACTCTCAGTATAGTGTCCCTCCTCTCAGAGCCTTCCCTTTCCATGTTAGAGAAAGCATTCCTATTCCAGGCTCTTCCAGTGTTCTTGGCATAACCAAACTCTGGCCTTATTTTAAGTTAGGATGAAAGGAAGCTGCATACCAAATTTGGTGATCCTAGCTTTTACCGTTTAGGAGGAATTCTTGAACAAACAGACTCATGGACAGACAGACAGACAGACATTTCTAAACTATATAGATAGATTACTAGAAGATTTACCCTCCATTGCCTGGGTCCTTCATGAAGGGGCTGATGGTGTGGGGGGTGCGAGAGTCAGGACAGAGCCTTGGGGCTGGGGGGGGGGGCAGGAGGCTGGGGGCATGGGGATGCAGTAGTCAGAGTAGGGGATTGAGGAAGGGCTCAGGGCAAGGGGCTAAGAATGTGGGGGAGGTGTGAGAATGAAGTTTGGGGAGCAAGGAGGTGCTCATAGCAAGGGGTCCCATCTGGCGAGTCTTTTTCTGCTCCCTGGCCAGCAGGGCCTTTTCTCTGCCCCCTCCCCCGCCCTTCTGGTCAGCAGGGGATTTCTCTCTCCCTCCAGCCCACCTCAGCCAACATAGCTCCCCAGCCCCCTCTGGCTAGCAAGGGGCTTCTCTGTCTCCCCACAGCTCTCCCGGCCACTAGGGGTCTTCTGTCTCCCCCATCCTCTCAGCCAGCAGAGGCCTTCTGTCCACCCCAGTCCCCTGGCTGGCAGGGGCCTTTTCTCTCCCAAGGACCAGGGAAGGGAAGGGCTTGGGGCAGGGGGCTACTTACTTGGTCTGGTGGCAGGCAAGATAGCAAGCCCTGCCCCAGTTGGCCACTTTCTTGGTGATGTGGCTGCTCCCAATGGTCATTCTGCAATATAGCTCTCCCCTGCATTCACTGCCTCCAGCGGCCACTCTCACAAGATCGCGTCCCTCCTCTTTGTGCTCCCTCCCTTTCCATGCAATGGAAAATTGTCCTATTCCCGACCCGAAAATTGTCCTATTTTCCTGGCACAACCAAATCCTGGCCTTGCTTTAAGTTAGGATAAAAGGAGGATGCATACCAAATTTGGTGGTCCTAGAAGGAGTTCTTGAACAACCGTGGACAGACAGACAGACAGATGCATATTTCTAAACTATATAGATAGATCCAACTTAGCCACATAGGGCCTCTGTAGCAGGCCCTTTAGTGTAATTCCTAGACTCAGGTCAGGCCTGAACTTGGAAGTGAAACCACAAATCAGAACATAGCTGCTGAAGACAATGGGTACGTCTAGACTACAGAGCTTTTCTGAGATACCAGAGGTATCTGCAGTATCCAAGGAAAAAGCAGACGTGGTTTTTTCGGCCCTCCTGTAAACCTTGTTCTACAAGGAAGAAGGGATGTTCCGAAAGAGGTTTTTTTCTGACATTTGGCCCCATGTAGACGGGCCAAATGTCAGAAAAGCCTCTTTCGGAAGAAAAGCAGAAAAAAATACACAAATTGAGGTTCACAATTTGCATATCTTTTTCTGATTTTTCTTTGTAATGTAAACACTGCCAATGGTGCCGAAGATATGATAAATGACTCAGTGTCCCACATGGTGTGAGGGGCTCTGCGCTGTTTGTCAGAAATGTGAAACCAAGGTTCTGATCTGTTGTGGTTATTAAAGATACTAGTGCACTTTGCATAAGAATAGTAGTCTACTCTCCTGTTCCCTTTCTAATTTGAATGACTAAATTTGATGTATATAAATCTTTGCTGGAGTTTCACATGCTTATGTGGCATTCTTCTTTTCGTCCTGTTCTAAATTGTTGGGGACTTTTGCTCCTCCACTTCATGCCAAAAGCAAATGCATTTCAGTATTAAAGATACTAGTGCACTTGAAGTGAAGCAATTTTTGAAAGTATACTTGGAACAAAAAGTATCTTAACAACGGCATTGGTCCATTATTAAGTGGAAATGGTAGAACTATCAATAATAATGGAGAAAGGGCAGAATATTCAATAAATATTTCTGTTCTATATTTGGAAAAAACTAGATGCACTTATATTGTATGATGATACAACACTTTCTATTACACTAGTACTCAAGAAGCTATTAAACAGGAGCTGCTCAAGACAGACATTTTAAAATCTGCAGGTAACTGTCATCCATGAGTTTTAAAAGAGATGGCCGAGAAGCTTGGTAACTCTTGTAACATGTGGCCAGTTCAAAAGAACTGGAAAAAAGCTAATGTTGTACCTATATTTTAAAAAGGCAAATGGATGACCTGACTAACTGTAGGCTTGTCACACTGACATTGATCCCAAATTAAAAAAACGAAATATGTTTTGATTAATAAAGAATTAAATTAGGCTATTCAATTAGTGCCAATCAACATAGTTTTATGGACAGAACCTGTCAAACTAATGATTTCGGTTGACAAAGGTAATAGTGTTGATTCTGAGACTTCTATAAGGTATTTGATTTGGTCCTTCATGATATTTGTATTAAGAAACTAGAATGATATAAAATTCATGGCATGGATTAAAAATTGGTTAAGTAATAGGCCTCAACATGTAATTGTAAACAGGAATCATAATGAAATGGGTATGTTTCCAGTGGGATTTAGCAGTGATGTTCTTGACCCTATGCTATTTAACATTTTTATCAATAAGCTGGAAAAGAGCATAAAATCAATGATAAAGTATGCAGGTGACACAAAGAATGGGAGAATGGTAAATAATGAAGAAGACAGTTCACTAATACAGAATAATCTGGTAGCTTCATAAAATGGCGCAAGCAAACAATATATGTTCTGATATTGCCAAATGATAAGTTGTAGATCTTGGAACAAAGTACGCAGGCCCATACAAAATTGGGGACTGTATTCAGGGAGGCAACAACTTCAAAAAAGATTTGGGGTTTGTGGTGGATAATCAACTGAACATGAGTTCCCAGTGCAATACTATGGCCCGAAGGGTTAATGGATCCTTCGGAATATTAAATAGGAGGCATTGGCATGACCACTGATGGAATGTTATGTCCAGATCTGGTACCCGTTATGCTAGAAGGATGTTGATAATTGGTAAGAGTTCAGAGAAGACCCCTAAGAATGACTACATAATTGGAAAATATGCCTTATAATGACAGATTGAAGGAGTTCATTCTAATTATTTTAACAAAGAGAAGGTTACAATCTATAAGTATCTACGGAGAACAAATATTTAATAATAAACTGGCTCTTCAGAATACAGAATTCAGAATACAGAATTCAGGTTTGAGCCACACTGAGCTCCTCTTCAGGTCTGGAAAAAGAACTCCCAGTGTCCCAGCAAAATGTGGGCCAGAACAGATTGTTTAGCATAAATAGTTAGCACATATTGTAAGGGAACATTTAATATAGAATGGCCTGTTAACATCTTTGCAACCATAGAACAAACAGAGAGGATAATAAATTTTTGTAATAAACCATAAATCTGTTGTCTCTGTTCAGCCTAGCAGAATAATGCATTTAAGCTCCCAGGTCACCTTTTGAAAGTGTTATACAGGTTTCCTTTGAGGACAAGGACTGAAAAGTTTGATATAATGTGATTGCTTTGTGAAAAGTGTTCACCCACAGGCAGGGCTAACTGGAGTCTTTGCCAGTCCCTGGGAGGAACCGGCTTCAGGGCCCTGGAAAGGATGGGGCTGGGGGCCTCCCCCAGACATCTCTTCAGCACCACTGGGGCTGTAGGGCACATGATGTTCAGGGGTTCCTCTGGTGGCAATTGACAGGGCTTGAGGCTCTGGTCGCTGCCACTGCCAAGGTAGCAGTAGCTGGACTCTTAAATTGCCAGGCCCTGGTGCAGGTGGCCTCTTTCTCCCTCCTGCCTCCAATCAGCGGCCCTGTCCACAGGTGAAAGGGGTGTTTTTTTATCTTTTATTATTTTCCTGTATGAGTTAATTCAACAGCATAGGCTATGTCTACATTACAGAGTTTTTTGGAAAAACGGCCATTTTTCTGAAAAAACTTCACTTACGTCCACACTGCAATCGCGTTCTTTCGAAAGAAAATTGAAAGAACAGAGGGGTTTTTCTGACATTGGTAAACCTCTTTCTACGAGAAAGAAGCCTTTTTCTGAAAGAGCTCTTTCAGAAAAAGGCGTGTGTGGATGGGGAAGAGGGAGTTCTTTCCAAAGAAGAGGAAAGGGGAAAAAG
This sequence comes from Pelochelys cantorii, assembly GCA_032595735.1. Taxonomy (NCBI): domain Eukaryota; kingdom Metazoa; phylum Chordata; order Testudines; family Trionychidae; genus Pelochelys; species Pelochelys cantorii. The sequence continues at coordinate 24,983,385 of CM064326.1, forward strand.
CACAGGTGCCGTGGTGGTCACTCCGTCCATAGTAATCACAGCTTAAATGCGAGATAGCGTCCATTCAGTGTAGATGCTATCTTTTGGAAAAAGCAGATTACTTTTTCGATGAGCTTTGGCAGTGTGGACGCTCTCTTTTGGAAGAATTTTTTTCTGAAGAGCTCTTCCAGAAAAGCTTCTTTCGAAAGAAGCCTGCAGTCTAGATGTAGCCCCAATGATTATCTGGTTTCACAAACATAATTGTTAGTGGGGCATTTAGTGCCCTGGTTGGGGTACACCACATGTTGTGATAGCCATGTGTAGGATCTATGGATTTTGAAAGGTGTCTTGTACGGGGTGGGGTTGTTTCAATGGAGAGATGTCTGCTAGTTTTGATGATGAATCTAGGGAGTTATCTGAAGGCCAGAAATGGGCATTCAAGAAATATTTCTTTCAAGTTAGGGTCCCCATTGAATATGGATTATAGTTGCTTCATAGTACCCTGTATGGGTTCCAGTGTGAGGTGGTAGGTGCCAAGTGTGATGTGCAATCAAAGGGATTTTATTTCTGTACTGACGCAAGTTCTCTTGGGTTATTTGGGTGGCCCAGTCCATCTCTAGAGGTTAAGTCCTGGCTTGACAAAGCCCTGGCTGGGATGATTTAGTTGTGGTTTGTCCTGCTTTGGGCAGGGGGTTGTACTTGATGACTCCTGAGGTCTCTTCCAGCCCTATAATTCTACGGTTCTATGATGTGCTCTACTTCTCTGGTTGAGTGTTCCTGTTTGGTTGAAGGCGGTTTTGTGTGTATACTTAAGGTATAGATCTTGGAGTTTCTCTGTGCAGCATATTCTGTGGTATCAGAGTACCTGACTGTCAATAACAGATTTATTGATGCATTTGGGGAAGTTACTTGATCTATGAAGTGAAGTGTGATGATTCATGTGTTTCTTGTACATATGACTACCTCTGGAGTTTCACTGTTGAAGTTGATCATGATGTTCAGGAAGTTATCACTGGTATGGGAGTGTTCCAGAGAGAGAGACTAATGGAGAGGTGATGCTTTTTAACTCTGTTAATTTCTCTTTTGTGGTCCCAGGGTGCAACCTTACACTCTGTGAGTTTGTGGGGTCTTTTACCAGTGAAAAAGCTGTACAAAGTAATATCCTGCTTAACCTCTATTTATTAACAGTTACTAAAACAGAAGGAACACACTAAGCATATAATGCTCATAATTCCCAATTAGGCAGATGAAGTTTTCTTAATGGCCAGTCAGAATCAGGTCATCTGGGGAACTCCACTTTCTGCACAATGTCATTGTCAGGGTGTTGAGGTCTGGCAGCTTTGATCTGGTGGCTGTGTCCTAGAGTTGTTTCCAAAGAACTTCCTTTTGGATCTCAGTTTATATAGTGAAACTTGAGTCTTGCTTAGCTGTACCTTACAATCATTTTACTAAAACATTACTGAACAATTTTCTAAGCAATCCTAACATATTGTAAAATTATTCTTTAACCATTCATATCCCATCACCTTATTTACTCCTAGCAAAATTAGTTATGCAACATACAGAAACAATCAAAGACCCAAACACAGATTATATGGATAAACAACAGAGAAGTGGGGACCATAAAGACAAAACAATAAAGAAGTTGGGCTATCACAACCACAACTTGTTGATAAGTGATATCCTTCCAGACAGGATGCCATCAAACAATGTTTTCTTTAACCATCTTAAGATCTGTTTATACATCTGGTGATGATGGGTACTATTAGGATGCTGGAACTACAAGGGCCTTCTTAGCAGCCCTATATTTTCAACAAGTAGTCCTGTGGCCTGTGGCACCACAGAGACTAACAAAATGTATAGTATAATGAGTTCTCATGGGTAAGACTCACTCATCAGATGAGTTGGGATAGAAATAATAGAATTCATGATATATATAACAGCAAAAGAAGTACCTGTCAATTGTAGGACCAATGTAACTGAAGCTAATCAAGTGGGCTGGATATGTCCCATTCATAGCTTTTGATGTGAAAATGTTATTTTAAAGTAATTTAGATGGAATGTGAGGAGGTAACTTTCTGCTTTTTAGCTTATCATTGCTGCTTTCCTAATATGGCTGTAGCTTAAAATATAGCTACAGGAAAAAGGCTTATCCTTTCAGGCTTGGGATGGATTTAAGAGTTCCAGTATGTAATGGGCCTGGTTAGGTTCCCTTCTTTGGGTATCTTGAGAAGCACGGCCCTGTGTTGTGTATTTGTAGAGGATAACACAAAATGATCACTCTATATCTGATCTTTCCATTCTCATCTTCAAAGGCCTGGTCTACACTAGAGTTAGACTGATGCAAGGGAACTTATCTGACCTAACTGTGTAAGTGCCTACACTAAAATTGTGCACCCACCAACATGACTGCCTCACTACACTGAATTAATAGCTTCACCTCCATGAAAGGTATAGAGTAACTACTGATGTCGTTAGGTCAACACTGTATCAACGTAGATTACTGCATTCAGAAACCACCCCACAATGCCCCACACTGAGAGTACAATAAATACAAATGCTCCTGGTGAGGATGTGACAGAAGGAGCATAGTGCGAACAAATAAAAGCAATTTAATTACTGGGGCACTTGGTAAGCCAATGTAACTCATGTTGCCATAAATTGTAGTGTAGATGTGCCCAAAAGAAACTTGCACAACACTTTCAAAAGATGAATTTGAGAGTTTTAAATTCATTATTCTGTGAGACATCAAAAATCATGGACTGAACAAAGACACTAGAAGATATATAACAATCTGTAATCCACTAATTCTCTCTTTTTGTCCTAAGACTGCAGAAATGTTAACAGACCACTCTACCTTGAATGGTCCCTAACAGTATGTGCTAAACAATCTGTTCCACCTTGCCTTTTGCTGTAATGCTGAGAGTTCTTTTCCCAGAACTGAAGAAGCGCTCTGTGTGGCCCAAAAGCTTTTTTCACTCACCAACAGAAGTCAGTCCAATAAAGGTATTATCTCACTTGTATTCTCTCTAATATTCTGAGACTGACATGGCTACATGTACAGTGCATACAAGGGTTGTCATAGATTTTCTGTTGTGATTAAATGTTTTTCTTATAGATTTGCTGTAATTCAAACAGAAATTAATTTGGGGAGTCCTGTTATATAGGAGGTCAGACTAAATGATCAAAATGCCCTGGATCTATTAAATTGTGAGCGTGAATCCATACAGAATTTATAAAGCACTCTGAGGTCATTTGGACTGAAAAATGTTACCAGCATCTATCATCCATGTAGCGATAAGGTGTAAAAGTATAATTCTCTCTTGTTGATATCAGGCCTTTACATATCTAAATATTTGTCATTTGGCTTTTACCAATTGTCCATTTTGTGTTTCATCTCATATGCAATAGCACTGTACAAACAGAGTAGAAGCTTTTTGGAGCAGGGACTGTCTTTTTGTTCTCTTTGTACAGCAGTAATGACGGTGGGGCCCTGATTCATGCTCGGGGCTACTAGGCATGATGATCAGCACTGTCCTTAGAATTTATGGGGCTTACACAAAATTACCTAAGGCCTCCCCTCCCCTCCCCTCCATGTGGCTTCTGCCAGGAGTCGTGGCTTCCCTCACTCCCCCTCCCCACCTGCATGGCTTCTGGTGGGGCTTGGGGCTTCCCACTGCCCTCCACCCCACCCAGCATGGCTTGTGCCAGGGCTTCGGACTTTCCTGGGACTGTGGTGGCAGTGTGACAGGAGGGCCTCCTTCACACAGTGAGTAGCTGGCCAATAGGAGTCTGGAGAGGATGGGGGGGCGGGCAGGACAGAGACAGCAGCCCTGCTGCCATTGGCTGAGACAGCAGGTGGGGGAAGGGCTGGGCTAGAGAGGAGCCAGTAGATGGCAGTCAGAGCCATCCGTAGGCAGGAGTATAAATGGCTTCTTAGGGGCACCTGAAAATGTGGTGACCACAATTTTCAGGTGCTGTGAATGGGGGCCAGAGATTCCTGCCTGGAGAACAATTCTAACTTCCTGACTGGTGTCTGCCACTGCTGACCTCTTCAGCAAATCCCCAAAAAGTCTGAACCCAATTTCGGCAGGTGCTCATGGTTGGCCCCAACAGAGGGTCCTGCCCCGGGGTGGGGGTCAGGTACTGAGACAGGGATTTGGGGAGCCTTCCCAGGGAGAGGCAGGCTCCCAGCAGAGCAGCTGGGAGATGAGACGAGATGGCTTTCCACATGACATTGTCCTCCATAAAAAGGGGGGGGCAGGGTGCACAAAGCTCCCCAGAGTCCGGCTACTCGAATGGGGGCGGATTGTCGCCCCCCCCCCCTTTTCGCTTGGGGCGGACCTTGGCCAGTAGCTCCCGCGCGGGCCCACCAGGGGGCGCCGTTTGAACGCTCAAGCCGCAGCGCCGCCGCAAAGGGCGCGCAGGGGCGGGGCGGGGCGGGGAGGGCTGCTGTTGCCTTAGTTACCGGGGAAGTTTGGGCTGAGGAGCCCGAGCGAGCGCGGCCTCAGAGCTCAGGAAAAGGGGCGCTCCAGCCGGCCAGGTCCTCGTAACTGCTCCGCCGCTCGCCTGGCCCGTTGAAGGAGGGGCTGTGGGGTGCGGGGGCGCGAGTCGGCGGGTCATAGCAGCGCCACGGTGATAGTGGCTGGGGGTGCAGGAGGGTGACAGCGGTGATAGTGGGGGCGCAGGTGGGCGCCGGTGATAGTGGCTGGGGGTGCAGGAGGGTGGCAGCGGTGATAGTGGGGGCGCAGGTGGGCGCCGGTGATAGTGGCTGGGGGTGCAGGAGGGTGACAGCGGTGATAGTGGGGGCGCAGGTGGGTGCCGGTGATAGTGGCTGGGGGTGCAGGAGGGTGACAGCGGTGATAGTGGGGGCGCAGGTGGGTGCCGGTGATAGTGGCTGGGGGTGCAGGAGGGTGACAGCGGTGATAGTGGGGGCACAGGTGGGCGCCGGTGATAGTGGCTGGGGGTGCAGGAGGGTGACAGCGGTGATAGTGGGGGCGCAGGTGGGTGCCGGTGATAGTGGCTGGGAGTGCAGGAGGGTGACAGCGGTGATAGTGGGGGCGCAGGTGGGTGCCGGTGATAGTGGCTGGGGGTGCAGGAGGGTGACAGCGGTGATAGTGGGGGCACAGGTGGGTGCCAGTGATAGCGGGTGAGAGTGCAGGAGGGTGACAGCGGTGATAGTGGGGGCGCAGGTGGGTGCCGGTGATAGTGGCTGGGGGTGCAGGAGGGTGACAGCGGTGATAGTGGGGGCGCAGGTGGGTGCCGGTGATAGCGGGTGAGAGTGCAGGAGGGTGACAGCAGTGATAGTGGGGGCGCAGGTGGGTGCTGGTGATAGTGGGTGAGAGTGCAGCAGTGATAGTAGAGTTCGAATGGATGTTCTTGGCAGGCGAGGATGCAGGTGTGTGGCAGCAGTGATGGCTGCATGTTGGTGATGGTGATTGGGAGTGTGGTGACAGCAATGATGGGAGCAGGTGATGTAAGTTGATGAGTGTGGCTGGAGATGCAGGTGGTGTTGGTAACAGTGGTGGGTGACAGCAAGGATGTGTAGGGGGCACATAAATGTTGATAGTGGCTGAGGCGACAGGGAGGAGACTGTGGTACTGGTAGGGGTTTAGGAATAACAGTGGAAACAGTAGGGGACTATGGTTGGAGCACAGTTGTGTATGACAGATGGGAGATACACAGCATGTGTGATGTGATAGAATCTCAGAGGGGTAGCTGTGTGAGTCTGTAACTAAAAAAAACTTAAAAATCGACAATGGTCTTGTAGCACCTTAGAGACTAACCAGAAAACATATAGATCAGGGTTTCCCAATCTATGGGTGGGGACCCAAATATGTGTGGCAATTACATTGCAAAAGGGTCGCCAAGTGTCTCCCCAGGTGGTGCTCTTAAGGAGCCATTCACACATTTGAAAAGGTCCTAGGCTGGTCAGCTCCACAGCTGGCTTAGTCTTAAGGAGCCATTCACCTGAAGTGGTACTCAATTTAACTGGTTTAACAATGTTCAGGCAGTTAAACCCATCAATTGAATTGAATACAATTTCAGTGAGTCAGAGCAGAGTAAGGAAATATCTCTGGACATGGGGGGAAGAAAGAAGCTAGAGTGCTAGGGAATGCAGAGAAGAAGTAGCACCCAACTCAGGTTGGGTGTCCGGGCATCCGGTTGAGAGGGCCAAGTGTCCGGGCATCTGGTTGAGAGGTTTCCAGCTGCCCTAGCTGGGGTTCCTGCGGCTGGCGTTGGCCGGTGAGGGCAGAGTCCTGGCTGGCTTGCATCCACAGGGGACCAGGGTGGGGGCTGGGACTGTGTTCGGGAGCCTGAGGGGGAGAGGCTGGGACTGTGCTGGGGAGTGCCACAACAATTCTGAGGATACAACAGTTAGCAAAGCAAATGCAAGCTCAGCCATCCCATTAATTTAAGTTCAGGTGAAACTGTTTGGTAAAATACTAAATTTTACTTGTTTTTTTTTGAATTCGTAGTATGTTTCTAATATTTTTGTAACACTTGTGAGACTCCCAGGCCCAGAGTGTGCCCCCTGGGCCCTGACTCCCAGTCCCTGAGTGTGACTCTCAGGCCCCTGAACGAGTGTGCCCCCAGACCCCTGACTGTGAGACTCCAAGCCCCTCCAGCCCCTGAGTGTGACTCTCAAGCCCTCCAGCTCCCCAGCCCCTCCAGCCCCTGAGTGTGACTCCTCCAACCTCTGAGTGTGGGGTTTAAGCTGGGGGGAGGGGTTGGGGGATGAGTATCTTTCCCCCACCACAACTCAAATAAATGTAGTGTTGTTATTTTATTATTAATGTATTTTCAGTTTTTCTATGAAATAACTACTATGAATATATAAACAGGAGGGGGCACAATTTTATATTCTTGCCTCAGGCACAAAATTAGATAGTTACATCCCCCTCCCCCCCGTTTTTGAATTGCCTTGGGTCACCAAGTCTTCCTGAATTGCCAGAATGGGTCCCCATCTGGAAAAGATTGGGAACCGCTGATACAGGTAGTATCATGAGCTTCCATAGGCACAACCCACTTTTTCAGATGACAAATGTGGAGCAACAGGCACAGAAGTTGAATTATGAAGCACAAAAAGAAGGTAGGGAGGGAGGAAAAAAACCACACAACCCTCCCCCCCCTTCCAGTCAATTAAAGTGTCAGTGCTAAATGAGGCTAATAGAGTAGGCTGTAAGTGTCCAGTACTTAGCTTTTGATGTCATTTGGATTTGGAATAAAACAGCCCATCCAGTTCATGTCTTTGTTCAAGCTATGCGAGATAGGATCAAATTTGCATATGAAGGCATTCCATAGACTCTCTCTAGTAATTGATTCATGAAATTGCTTTGTAAGAGAATAACCACCTTTAAATCCATTAATGAGTGCCAGGGCAAGTTAAAATGTTCCCCAACAGGTTTCTGTATGTTAAGATTTTGAACATTTGATTTGTGTCCATTCATCATGTGTCACAGAAACGGTCCAGTTTGGACAGTATAGGTGGCAGAGGAGCATTGCTGGCACTTGATGGCATATATTATGTTAGTGGATGTGCAGTTGTATGAACCTCTGAGGTGGTGGCTTATGTGGTTAGGTCCTGTGGTGATGTTGCTTGTGTAGATTTGTGGATAGAATTGGCACTGGGGTTTATTGCAGGGGTGGGCTCCTAGGTGAGCATGTTTGAAGTGTGTTGCATGATTGCTGGAAAGAATTTGTTTCAGGTTAGGGGGTTGTCTGTGGGTGAAAATTAGCCTGTCCCCCAAGGCCTGTGAGAGTGAGGGATAGTTTTCCAGAATAGGTTCTGGATTGTTAATGATACACTGGAGGGATTTAAGTTGGGGGCTGTAGGTTGTGACCAGTGGTGTTGTGTTATTTTGTTTGTTGGGTCTGTCTTGAAGAAGCTGATGCCTGGGTACTCATCTGGCTCTGTCAATCTGTTTTTTCACTTCCCTGGGTGGGTATTTAAGTTTTAAGAATGCATCATAGAGATCCTATAGGTGTTTGTCTGTGGGGCTGGAGCAAATACAGTTGTATATTGGGGCCTGGCTCTAAACAGTTTGATCGGGTAATGTGTCCTGGATGCAAACTAGAGGCATATAGGTAAGTATAACTGTTGGTAGGTTGAAATGTGGCATCATTGTACTGTAGTTTCAATTTCACAGGAATTTCAATAGCTTCCATCCCATCATCAACCTTAGCCTGGACAAGAGATCCATTTTCTTGACACTACAGCTTAAGTGCTGTCCTGAGGAGGTATGGACTTTACCATGTGCTTAAGAATTTTCCTGAATTGGGGGTCATAGATCCCTACTAGCATAAAGGACCTGATCCTGAAAGCATTTACAACTGAGCCTAATGCTTACTACCATAATTTGTTCTGCTGAAGTCAGTGCAACCACTCATGGTACTAGCAATAGTATATTTTTTCAGGGTTTGGCCCTTATTTACCACTGTGATAGTGGACTCAGTCTTGTAAGCTTGTCTGGATATAGGTTGAATAAATAACCCCTTGAGGTTTTTTTGAGCTCTACTTTTCCATGATTCTTCGACTGAGCTGAGGTCCTAAATTTAAACTGTAAAAACAGGTGTTTTCAAAACCTAAAATAAATAGAAATATTTCAATTTAATTATTTCTTTAAAATTATAGAATCACAGAAGTGTAGGACTGGAAGGGACCTCAAGAGATCATTTAGTTCAATCCTCTCTACTCAGGGCTATGTAATAACTAGACCATTTCTGATAGGTATTTGTCTAATCTGTTCTTAAAAGCTTCCAGTGATGGAGATTCCACAACCTCTCTAGGCAATTTGTTTCAATCCTTAACTACCCTGACAGGAAGTTTTTCCTAATGTCCAACCTAAGCTTCCCTTGCTGCAATTTAAGCCATTTTCCCTCTTCCTCTTTGTAACACCCTTTTATGTTCTTGAAAACGGTTATCATGTCCTCCCTCAGTCTTCTCTTTTTCAGACTAAACAAACCCAGTTATTTCAATCTTTCCTCACAGGTCATGTTTTCTAGACTTTGAATAATTTTTGGTTTTCTCCTTTGGACTCTCTCCAGTTTGTCCAAATCTTTCCTGAAATGTGCCGTCCAGAACTGGACACAGAATTATGTCTCTTCTCTTTCTTACAGTACTCCTGCTAATACATTTTAGAACAGGGATTGGCAACCTTTCCAAAGAGTTGTGCCAAGATTTAACCCTCCTGCCCTGGGCCGCGCCACAATCCTGGGAGGGGAAGGGGCTCTCTCCACAGCATGCCCCGCTTGGTCTCCTGGCCTGGGGTCTGCTCCAGCTTTTCCTGTGGGGAGGGGAGGAGCAGCGCATGTGCACTTCCCCACAAGCCAGATCTGGCATGGAGCCTAGAGGTTTCCCAGGCCAGCCTGAACTGCCAGACTTTGGCCTTCAGTGCACATGCATTCAGACGCCGCCTTCTTCCCCCCTCCACCATCCCCACTGGCTGTGATTGACTAGCCTGGAACGTGCCTTGAAGTCATCACCCAAGTGGAGAAAGGGACAGGGCCAAACTGCTGCGACAGGCGTTTCAGCTGACGTATATCATTTCCGCTTCTGCAAGCAGAGACAATGCACACATAATGCTGCGTGTCACACCCTGTGGTGGTGCGTGAACATGCCTAGACCTCCCTCCCCCCCCGCTTAGTCTCACGTTTGCAGGGCATGCACAAAGAATGGGCTCCCGCCCCGCAGGAAGCCAGCGTTTGCTTCAGTCTTGTGGGAGGCATAATGCTGGATCACCTAGATGGGTTCCCCATTGTGGGTTGGGGGGGAGTAATGGGGAGCCCATTGATATTGTGCGTGTCACTTATGACATGGCCGCACGTTGCTGCCTCCTGTTCTAGAATGGCGTTTCTTTTTTTTTTTTGCAACAGTGTTATAATGTTGACTCCATAGTTTGTGATCCACTTTAAACCCCACATCTCTTTCTGCAGTACTCTTTCCTACGTATTTTGTGTGTGCAATAGATTGTTATTTCTTAAGTGGAGTACTGTGCATTTGCTTTTTTGAATTTCATCCTGTTTACTTCAGACCTTGCTGCTCTTTGTATTCACAGGTAAGGAATTTTGTATTCTAAACTTATTTTTAACATTTTCACCAGGTAGCTTTATAGTATTAGATTTTGGAGAAAATAACCTATCTGAAATTGGAAAGATTTTTTTGATAAGTGATTTGGGTTAGCCTTTGATTTAATGTTTCACTATTTCTTTTTTTTTTCCCCCCTCATAAAAAGATCACATTTTCAGAACTGTTTGTTGCAGGTGCCACAGCCAGGTAAGAATGTGTAGATATAGAGATCATTAATTTTCCTCATTTGTTTTTCTTAGATATGTTCTAACGTCCAGAATAAATACAGCATAAAACATGGGGAAGAAGAAGAAGAAAAAAGAGAATCAGGTTGGGCGGTTACAAGCTAGATCATCTTTCCCAGAAGCCTTGCTGGCATTTCAGTATGTTTCATGAATTTAAAATCTCAAGTTGTATAAAACGCTTGTCACATGTAAAACAGACAGAAAAGGTGTTTATCATAGCCAGTCAAAATATTTGCTGTTATAACAGGGAGAAATGTGATTATTATATTTTAATTTAATTTTTTTTTGTACTTTTTATGGTGTTTATGGATATTCTAGAAATATACAAATTATAAACCTGTGCATATGGGAGAAAATGTTTAAAATGGATCAAACATTTTATTTTTTGCTCAGGTTAGGAATTAGGAATTCCTCTTGCTTGAATTTTCTCAAAGTTTTTTTTAAAGCAACATATCTATACACTTGTACAGAATGGCTTTTTGTCTATTAATAGTAAATATCAGACAAAAAAATTTGAAGTTGATATCTGATTCTGGTAATTATAGATTTCTAAGATTGCCTAGATTTCACATAGATATGAAATCACTGAACAAGATACTCAGGGCTAGCAGTCTGGTCCGCTAGTGCAATTCGGGGTGGGGTGTGAAGTAGACTGAGATACATTTAAAACCTCCAAATCCTCATTTTGCCATGCACCAGTTTGGTTCCAAGAAGTAACAGAGCAGCTTCAGGGCTGCTAAAAGTTATGCCACTGCCCAAGATCCTGTGGGGCCATTCTGTCAGCTGGGAATCACATGAGTACAAGGGTGCTCTCTCTCTATTATCATTAGGCTACCCATCGAAAATCCCAGTGACTTAAAAATAAAAAGCAGCCTTAATAGGGTAAATATCCAGCCCACAGACATTGTTCATTGAACATAAAGGACTCAATTTTGATCTCACAACAGTGTAAATTAGAAGTTATGCCATATAAGATCAGTAGTTATGCTGGCCCAGTGATAATGTTTTGTGAAAAGTTTCCAAGTTACCTATCTCTGAGATCAACTGGAATCCTAGTAAGTTTAGTGTGACTTTTAAAAAAGCATTTTTAAAGTCATATTTCAGAAAGCTTATCAGGAGAAGCCAGTCTTGACATACTATTGGTCCCACTACTTACTCCTTATTCTCATTAATTCAATAGGAGCAGGATCCATGCATGATACATGATATATGACCACAAAAAAACCCAAAAACAAACAAAAAAACCTGGTGGATCTTACAAATATATCTCCTGAAATAGATAATCTAGAAATGATCTCCCCAAAATCATAGACTCCATCCTTTCTTCTCCTGGATTTCTTGTCAAAGATAGATTCGGATTACTGGTTGCATAGTAGTTATTGAGTCATCTTTGCTTCAGTGTATTAACAAAGATCAGAAACAACAACCAAATAAAAGTCAGTGTTATTTAGCATCTTTGGTAGAACTAGCACATTGGGCAAAATTGCAGCTTTAACATTTTATGTAGCTATATATAAGCATCACTGGCCTACAGATACATCATTCCAGGATTTGCAAAATGAATGGGAAAGATGGTTACCAAGAGATAGCATTTTTGGCCTTGCCCACACAAGAACTTTCTGTCAGGTTACTAATTGATTAGTGGCACATGTGGCTAAAGGAATTATTTATTTACATTCATCACGCTGTTACTAATTTGTTACTAACTGATTTATCTTAAGCATACAATTCCCCTGCTAAAAACAATGCTCAGTTCTTATAGCTGATTGGGAGCACATATTTTGTTGCCCCAACTGTATCTTTATAACTAAGTTGAGTCCTCCCTCTTTCAATAGCTACATAATCAGATACCTCACAGAATCATGTCAGAATGTACAATCCCTGGTTATTATAAATAACACCTTCTAATGGCACAAAATCCATTAAGACCCATAGCCGATTAAGGGCCCATCCACACTACAACTTTGAATTGTATCTCTAACTGGTCACTGGGAGGATCATTTCTGAAGACAGATTGCAGCTCCATATCTCCATAGGATTAAAGCTTAGTTACTCCACATGAGAGTTAACAGTATTTTGTCCCTGCTAAAGGCATATCTGGCACTTGGTTCCCTTCTTGTAAACAGTTCAGCTCCCTATTCTATTTTTCACTGGAGATGGGCCTCCCAAACTGTATTTCAGTAACCAATTTGACTGGCCCGTATGCAGGAATTTCTGGGTGGGGGGTGCTTTTTTTATACCTCTGAATGCACCCCCCATGGCCTTCCAAGCAAGTGGGGAAATCGGCCCCAGCCTTCCCTGGCTAGTCAGGGCATGAGGGAGGAGGGCTTGGGCAGCGCACCACTCTTGCCTTCCCCTGGCCGGCTGGAGCATGCTTACTTGGGGGATCATGAGGGATGTTTTCGCACCCCTTTACACCCCTCCTGCATATGGATCTGTTTTACTTCCTGGGGAAGGCATCCCAGCCTGTCTTGCTCTCTGTGTCTGCTTGCATGTGTCCTTGAGGCAGTCTGTTCTTTGTTGAGGCAATAACAGGTAAGCTGAACATGTTTCTCCAGCATGTACTTGTATGGATTCAGGTAACTTCGCTTAGGTGTGGCACAAACGTAGTTGTCATGATGGCAGAAAAAGGTGCTGTGTCGACAGAAACTGAACAATGTTGTTTGGAACCAGTGTTATGGTGACTGTGTTTCTAAGTTACACAGTCACGGTTAAAATTGTAGTTGTGGAAATGGCCATATGGAAAGTTCTTTCATTGTAAACTATTGGCATTGGGAAAAGCTACATGTTTGACAGTCCACTAATGACTTTGAAAATAATGGAGGAAAAGCCCTAAAGTGAAAAAAATGTTAAAGCTGTGGAGAAGGGAGGAAAGAGGAGAACATATTAATATGTTATTGTATAACTTGATTTACTAGCTATCTGAATTTTTTAGCTCTGTGATTTTTATCAGACTTAATTTGGAAGGAAAACTCCCCCCAGCAGCGGGCAAACATTCAACAGTTCACATGAGCATTTGAAGGATAACAAGGACTAGCTCAGGCTGTGTCTACACTACAAGGTTTTTGCGCAAAAAACAGCAGAGCATCCACACCTCTAGCGTGTTTTGGCACAAAAAAAAAATATACAGTAAATCGACAGGACAGAAGGCTTTTGCTGGTAGAGTTATTCCTCTCCCCATGAGGAGTAACTCCTTTTTGCGCTACAGCTCTTGCGCAAAAAGGCATGTGTGGACACTCTGCAGGGGTTTCTTGCACAAGAAGAGCCTATCTGAAAAAGCACAGGTGCTCTGATGGTCATTCTGTGAATGGCCATCAGAACTTTCTTGTGCAAGAGTGTCCATGTAGCGTGGACGCTCTCTTGCACAAAAGCACATTGCTTTTGCGATGCGCTTTTGAGATGTGGATGTGCTTTTGAGCAAGAAGTTTTTGCAGAAGATGTCTTCCGCAAAAAGCTTTTTGCATAAAAACCCTGCAGTGTAGACAAAGCCTCAGTGTCTGGAAAAGGAACACAAAGCCAGGCAGCAGAATAGCAGCTGCTTACAGATAGAGTGTATTTTGCCAGAGTTTTCAGGATTTTGTGTAGTGTTTCTGTAGAACTGTATGAACTTTATTTAACATTTTGCAAGAAGCACACTGGGAGCTCCCATAGAGTAATCAGATTCAGCTGAGTTAAATTAGGGATGAATATGGCTCAATAAATCAGCAAAGAAAGTGATACATCATCCCATTGCAAAACAGTCAAACTGTGTTATTAGGCTGAGAAAAACAATAGCTTTCTTGTCATTTCACAGTTTTGGCAGTTCCAGCATCTCAACAGATGACTCATTTGTCAGGAGAGTCTTCTGATGATATGGGAATTACAATAATTTAATTTTAATCTCTAAATACCATAGTGGAAGATTTGCATATCTTATTTTTTTCCCTCAGGACCTCTGTAAATCTCTGTTAATGTTAATGATCTCTGTTAATGTTTGCCTCAGTTTTCTTATTTGTACAAATTAGCAAAATAATACATATGAACCTATCTCTCAGGTATATTTTAAGGATTAATTTGACAAGTACTAAAAAAACTTCCATGTCTGCTTTTTCTCTCTTGGTTTGAAATTTCCTACCATTACTGTTCATAGATTTTTTGCTAGTTTTTAAATCATTAATAGAATTTCCTAATTCAATGTTTGATAGTATAGGTTGAACCTTTAAACTCCAGGATTTCTGGTCTGGCAACATCCGTGGTCTGGCAAGACCACGGATATTGCTAGACTAGAGCGTCCAGGCTGCCCAGTTTCAGAAGTGCAACCTATGCTGGGCTGGTGGTAGGGAGTACATCCTCAGCTGGGCTGGTACGGTGGGGAGTGAAGCCCATCTAGGGCTGGTGGCAAGAAGCGCAGGCCCAGCTGGGGTTAGAGGCAGCGGGCCCAGCAGTCAGGAGCATAGCCCCAATGGGGCTGGCGTGGTACGAAACACAGCCTTGGCCGGGGCTGGCGCAGTGAGAGAGCGCAGCCCCAGTCGGGGCTGGAGGCATCAGAGCCTGCAGTCAGGAGTGCAGTCCTGGCTGGGGTTGGCAGCGGAGAGAACAGCCCTAACCAGGGCTGGAGTCAGCAGGGCCGGCAGCTAGGCGTGCAGCCTGGGTTGGCGCTGTGGCGGATGCAGTCCTGGACAGGGTTGGAGGCAGTGGGGCTGGCATGCTGGGGAATGCAGCCCCAGCCAGGGCTGGCAGGGTGGGGGACTGGAAGCAGCAGCCGGTGACAGGGAGTGCACCCCTAGCTAGGAGCAGAGCCCTACACCTGGATAGGGAGCCTTGATCTCCTGTTGTCCGGAAAATTCTGTGGTTCTGGACCACTCAGGTTCCAAGGGTGCCGGACAAGGGAGGTTTGACCTTATCAACTCACTTGTGAACTATGGTGATGTGCCACAATGAGTTATCAAACTATTTTGGTACTGGATTTTAGTCTGGTTTAAATATTGCATGTGATATACATTATTCCAGAAGAAAACAGTACCAAAGAGATTGTTAATCAAGCCTGTTCATTGGCTGTTTGAATCTGACATAATTTTGATAGTGCTTTCAGGATAACGAAAATCCCTGAGAATGTATTCTATATTTATGTACTTTTGATACTGAAAAAACAAAACCAGAGACATTAATATCATCAGATGGCTAATCCTGAGGTTCCCTTGACGCTTCCTTCACCCATTATGAAAGTTAAGATCAGCATCAATGTTCAAAGTAGCAAAATAGTCCAGAAGAATTTTGATAAAATGAACGTAATTTAAATAGCAGTCAATTAGTAAACATTGGGCAAAGTACTGAACCATAATGTCTTTGATCAGTAGTACATTTTTACGGTAGCCAAAGGCTCCTCCATGTCTTCAATCTATACTTTCCTCTTAATAACCTTAAAATCTTTGAGAGAATCTAAAGAATGCCTTGGAACAGATACCCAGAATGGCATATTGATAGCAGAGGATGCAACACTGATAACTTGCAACTTACATGACTAAATCCCTGCATGATCCAAAGATCAAAATTATTGAAGGGAAAAAAATCTCTTTGACTCAATACGTGCTAATAGGAATGGGGGGGTGGGAAGAATGATAATTGTTGGAACAGTAGAGGCACTAACAATAATTGGTTACATATGCCTTTATTGGACCCCAGGATAAGATAGTTCTGGAAAGAGGTATGAAGTAGATTAAGTATGGTTTTGGAAACTGGCATAACTAGTAATCTAATATATATAACTAGCAGATGTTCCCAGTGTTGCTTGGGTCTTTAACTGAAGTAAATTTTTTTAAATAAATGAAAAATATACATGCTTTATTTCAATGGCTGTATTTTTAAAAAATGAAGGAAATTGAAGGCTGGAGTGAGAGTTTCGAGGTGAGGAGGGGCAGTGGGCGGGTGGCTTAGGGCAAGGGGCTGATAGGTGGTGGGGTCTTACCAGGGCTGGCGGTGAGGGTGGTGCTGCTCCAGTGGTGACTTCTGCCAGGAGGCCAGGGCTGCACTCCCCTGACAGCTGGTCCTTTCCCAGTTGCCTCTCCTATGCCCTGCAGGCTGTCTGGGGGGTATCCGACTCTGGAGATTGCCGTCCCCTCCAGCGCTGCCACCTGGCCTGCAGGCTATCTGGAGGACAGGCTCTGGGGGCTGCCTGTTCAAGGGCCCCCCTGCAGTGTGCAGGGCTGTCTGGTGGAGACCAGGTTCCAGAAGCTGTCCCCAGCCTCCAGCAGCCCCCACTGCAGCTAGCAGGTTGGGGGGGGGGGGCAGGTTCCTGGGGTTGTCCCTGACCTGCATCATCCCTTCCAACCTGCAACCTGCAGGATGTTGAGGCGGGGATGAGGCTCTGGGGGCTGTCCCCTGCCTTCAGAGGCACCCTTGCAGCCAGTAAGCTGTGTAGAAAGGGCAAGGTTATGGGGGCTTCCCTCCCCCAGCACCCTCCCCCTCACAGCCTGCAGGCTGTTGTGGGAGGCCAGGCTCTGTGGGCTGCCCCCGGCCTCCAGTGACACCCCCCCCCCCCCCGAAGCCTGTAAGCTTTCTGGGGGCAGGCTCTCCTCATCCCCCTACCCCCAGGGCCAGCAGACTGTCTCGGAAGAGGCCAGGCTTTGGAGCGTCAGAGGCTACTGCCTCCTTCAGTTGTCTCACCCTGCGGCCTGCAGGCTGTCTGGGGGGACCAGGCCCCAGAGGGTGCTGCTGCCCCCTCCAGGCTGCAGGCTGTCTGAAGGGAGCAAGGTTCCTAGGGCTGCCTTTGGCTTGCAGCACCCCCCCATGGTTTGCAGGCTGTTCAGGTGGGGGCAAGGTTCTGCAGGCTGCCCTGGCCTCTAGTGGCCCCCCTGTGGCCTGTGAGCTGTGTGGGAGGGGCGAGGCTCTGGGGGATGCCCTCCTCTCCAGCAGCTTCCCCTCTTGTGGCCTACAGACTGTCTGGTGGGGACTGAGGTCCAGCAGCTGCTCCCAGCCTCCAGCAGCCTCCCCATAGCCTTCAGGTTGTTTGGGAGGAGCAGGCTTGAGAGGCTGCCCTTCCCAGCAGCCCTCCCTGCAGCCTGCAGGCTGTTTGGGGAGGTTAGGGCTCTGGAGGCTGACCCCGGCCTCCAGCATCTCCCCCTTATAGCCTGCATGTTTTCTGGGAGGTGAGGTTCCTGGGGCCTGCCCCTGACCTCCAGCAGCTCCCCTGTGACCTGCAAACTGTGTGAGAGGGGTGAGGCTCTGGGGGATGCTCTCCCCTCCAGTGGTTCCTCTGCGGCCTGCAGGCTGTCAGGGGGAGGCCAGGCTCTGGGGGCTGCCCCCTGCCTCTAGCAGCTCCCCCTCATCGCATCTGGTGGGCAGTCTGGAGAGGGGCCAGGCTCTGGGGGCTACTGCCTTCCCCCTTCCCCCCGCCAACTGCTATCTTCTTGCACTGTTCACACTTGACACATTTTCCTTTTTTACCAAGGAGACGAATTTCTTCAAAATATTCTCAGGTAGGATGTCTCATGACAGTTTTTCTGTGGGAAAAGTGTGGGGGAATATAGAAAGTCGTGTGTGTGCTGAATAATGTCTTCCGTTTTCTTGCCAGTTTACTGTATTGTTCCTTTCTATGCTGCCCCCATCCTTTCTTATATATTATCTCTGTCTTAAGACAATATCTTAACTAACTCCACTGCTGTGCTTGACCAATGACCACCACCACATAGGCACAGAACAAAAACAAGCCCATCCAGCTTGTTTGTTTCTTTGCACATGTTACTTTTTAGTCTGCTGAGAAACAGATATTGAAAGTCCAGAGCTTTCAGGAAGCAAGAGTTAGAACTTAGGCCGGACGGACTAGAGCAGGCCTGGGCAAAATACGGCCTGTGGGCTGGATCCGACCTGCCAAGCCACCAGATCCGGCCCGCGGAGGCAGTGGAGAGCTCCAGGCAGGCTCCCTGGCTTGCCCGCAGCCCTGCATGCCACTCAGAAATGTGGCTGCAGGGTGTTTTCTCTTTAAAAACCGGAAAGGAGGAGGGATGATTCAGTCATTGCTCCCACACCCAGCACAATCCCTTTGGCTGGTTTCTGGTCAGAAATGGGCCAATGGAAGCTGCCTTTTTGAATAACAGGCAGCCACGGAGCACAGCTCGCCTCCCCTCCTGCTCAGTTACTAACTCAAGCACACGGCTGGGTAGGTAGAAACATTTCAAGTTCTGCAAGCCTTTAGCTCTGGAAGCAGGCAGGCTGGTTTGGCTTCTGGCTGTTAAGTCTCCTGGCCAGAGCCTGCCTCTGGCACTCCGTTCCCTCCCTTCCCCAACCCTCTGCCCCTCACTCCTGCCCTGCTACTCCACATATCCCAACCCTCTGCCCCCCTCTTGCACTGCAGTTCATACCCCCTCCCAAATCTGGCACCCCAGTCTCCTGCCCAAGATCACAGTTCCCTCCTAGCCTAGGTCACATCCCCAAACCCTGCACCCCAGTCCACTGCCCTAGGTCACACCTGCCTCCTTCACCCAAACTCTCTCCCAGACTCCATTCTCCCTCCTGCACCGCAGTCCCTTACCCCAAACTCCGTTCTGCACTCAACTTTCATCCCAGACCTTGCACCTCCTCCATTAATACCATGGAAGAGTGCAGCCCTCAACTACTTTCTAAATTCTTGGAGTGGCCCCCCATCAAAAATTATTGCCCACCCCTGAACTAGAGTCATTCATTTTTTATGAGTGTATGTGTAGCATGTCTGTGATGAGATGTAATTGTAACTATTTTATTTTTATTTATGATTTTTTAAAAATTAAGTGTCTGATTTAAATACAAAATCTTATTTAAAAAAAAACACATCGATTTTTTTTATCCATCTTATGGAGTGCTCAACAGGGGATGTCTTTGGCTTCTCATTCTCATTCATCAGTACCGAAGAAGAGCCTGGCCTTTCTAAGTTTTAGTACCTCTCTTGACTGAATCGGAACTCAAGTCAGATAGAGGCAGAGACTCTACAAAGCATTCAGGGGAGCAGCTGTCCTTGGAACACTTGTTATCTCTCAAGTGGGGATTGCTACCTCATGCCTCTGGAACCTCTGCCAGGTCTGCTGAGGCCAGCCCCTGATGACCGCTGCAGAGCCATCATATGATACCACTCCCAACCATGCCAGAGACATATGCAGCTGCAAGGGACCTGCTTAACCTCTCAGTACTGATATCAATGGCAGGTGGGAGGTCTGCAGCTGTTACTGATGTCTACAGTTCATATTGCACATATCGAGATTCTGTAGAATTGCTCCCCAAACTTCCTCAAATACCCATGCTGATGAAATGAAAGCCTCGAGTGATCTTCTTGGCAGTGCAGTCTTCTCACAGTCCCGTCTGGATCTGCCCCTCAAGTTGTCAGAAGTATCTGATTTTTCTTCTTCAGACTCAGCATTGAGGTTATTTGCATACCACCCAGAATGGAGGAAATAACCCCCATCAGAGTCATTGGGACCATAGGCTGTGCAGCATCCTCAGCACTGGCTTTCTTCTAAGGGTCAATGGTCCTGGCAAAGATGGGTACCAGTCATAATGGAGCCGTCGACAAAGGCTTCCCTTGTTGACCGATCCACGTCTGGACTGCCGCACTGTGCTGGATCAGCTGATTGTCGGCACAGCGCAGCAGCCATTTTTATTTTAATAAAGCGGGGATTATTTAAATCCCCGCTTCATTGACTGTGTCAGGTAAACTACTTTACATGGCTCCGTCGACGTAGTCTAGACACACCCAGAGAGACTGCATTTGTTTGATCAGAAATTTTATTCCTCAGGAAGTCTATGGCTCAGTTTGCAAACCAATAGGCATTCATGGGTTGCTATGATTTGACCCTCAGGGAGAATGTTATAAAATTGAAATACAAGTTAACAGAGGACTGTAGATAGGCGTTTGCAGTAATGGCTGAAGAGAGTAAGCTGGTTTCCAGGACTTTTCTCCAGGACAGTTTGTATAGCGCAGACTCAGATACTCGAACTCAGGCATCAGCTATTGCTATGAGAAAATATTCATGATTGAAGTAATCTGGGCTATCCCCAAAGGTTCAACAGACTATTCAGGACCTCCATTCTGGCAGTCCTTTTCTGTTTAGAGAAAACAGAAGATAGGCTTCATAGCCTTAAAGATTGCAGGGCAACACTCAAATTTCTTGGAATCTATACTCCAGTGATGAAAAGAAAACAGGTTTTTTTATGCAGCAGCTGTATGGGCACCAAGATTTTGTTTCCTGATCCCAAGGTCCACCAACAAAAAGATGAAGGGGTTATAGGAGATACCCTCCACAGCTCTCCTCTTCAGCATTAGTGGGATCATACTTTTCAGCTGTCTTTTCCAAAGAATCATTTTGCTGGGTTGGTCTAGAACAGTATACCAGTTATCATGATTCCATCAGTTTATCATCTTTTCTGTACCAGTCACTTGTCCCATTTCCTGAGTCCTTGGACCCACATCAGACCAGTGTGTCTTAAGTATGGTGGAACTGGGATATGCCCTCCAGTTCATTTCTGCCTCGCCTTCGCACCCTGCTTTAGAAACCACTCTTATGAGATTGTCCTTCAATGGGAGGTCCAGTCACTTCTTCAGGCAGGAGCCATCAAGGAAGTTCTGTCGTAACTCATGAGGAAAGGCTTCTATTCCTGCTGCTTCCTCATCCCCAGAGCAAAAGGGGTCTCTTTTAGATCAAAGGGTATGTCTACACTAGCCCCCTAGTTTGAACTAGGGAGGCTAATGTAGGCATTCAAAGTTGCAAATCAAGCCCGGGATTTAAAAATCCCGCGCTTGATTTGCATCTTCCCGGCCAGTCGCCATTTTTGAAATTTACAAGTCCGGACTAACTGCTCGTGTCTACACGCGGCAGGGACCCGGTAATTCGAAATAAAGCCCTAGTTCGAACTACCTGTTATTCCTCCTGGAATGAGGTTTAACAGGTAGTTCGAACTAGGGCTTTATTTCGAACTACTGGGTCCCTGCCACGTGTAGACACGGGCAGTTAGTCCGGACTTGTAAATTTCAAAAAATGGCGACCAGCCGGGAAGATGCAAATCAAGCGTGGGATATTTAAATCCCGGGCTTGATTTGCAACTTCGAATGCCTACATTAGCCTCCCTAGTTCGAACTAGGGGGCTAGTGTAGACATACCTTAAGAGACTTGAACAAATTCCTAGAGAAAATAAAATTCTCCATGGTTACCCTAGCTAGATTACTTCCCTAGAACGGAGACTGGCACGTTGTTCTTGATTTAAGGGATGGGTACTTCCATGTCACAATATGCCACAACCATTGGAAGTTTCTCAGATTCATAGTGAATAGTTGCCATTATCTGTTCACAGTATTGTGTTTGGCTTGTCAGCTGCTCCTGTGGTGTTTATGAAATGCATAATGGTGACAGCAGTGCATCCACAAAAATTAAGTGTCCATGTTCCAAGATCTGTACAGTTTGTTGACTAAATTAGGATAAATCCATCCTGAAACCCATACAGGCAACAGAGTTCATTGGGGAGCGTGATCATTAAATTTGTCATCTCTAAATTGGTGGATAGACCCTCTGAAAGTTGTATAAGGGTTCTCTTTTTCTTCCCCACTACCAATTCTCACTATAGCTACAGATATGTCGTCCCTCGGTTAGGGAGCTCATATTAAATCCCTAAATACTCAGAGTCTCTGGTCATCTCAAGCTCTAAAGACTCTCATAAATATCAGGGAGTCAAGGCTAGGGATCTGAACAAGTAACTGGTTACCCAGTAAGCATCACCCTAACTAGTTAACTAGTACTTGGGAGCAGCCTCCTTGTCAACACTGGGACTCAACTCTTTTAAACTTGCCAGTTGAGTCTCTGCGCACTCACTTATTGGCTCCAGATTTAATTTCTCAGGATCATTGGCACATGCTCCATTTCAGCCTCTGAGGTTTCCAAATGACAGCATGGATGCCTCGTTGCTGACACCCTTTGAAAGGTCTTGCTTGTAAGACCTTCAGAAATTGCTTCTGAATAGCAGAAAACCCTCAACAGGTATATTTACCTGGCTGAATCTCATTGGAAAGGTGTACCCCCAGAGCACATGTTCCTGAACCTTGTATTGGACTATATTCCAGATTTAAAACAGACTTTGGCTGTTAGCTCTGTAAGTGTGTATCTGGCAGCTATTTCAGCTTTCCATGTCTCAATGGATAGTAGTTTTCTTTCCTCCAACCCCTTGTCACCCAGTTCCTAATGATGAGCTTAGTCAGTTTGTATCTGCACATACAAGATCCTGCCTTGGTGAACAGCAAGGCTACATTTATGTCACAGGGGTCAGAGAAGTTAAGGAATCTGTGACTTCCAGAGAGCTCGATGACATTTGTGGGATTCGGGCTGGCAGCCAGTGGGGCCATGGCAGAGTTCCAGTGAGGAGCCTAGCTTCCTGAAGGAGCCCTTCTAAGGGCTCCAGTGACAGGCAGCAGCCTCACACGGGGCAAGGGAGGGCAGGCTTGAGTGAGCAGCTGAAGCTGTCCTGTTTGTTTACTGCCTGTGACCTATCCCTGGCTTTAAAAAAAAAAAAAACCATGACACAATCATAGCCTAAGTCATCCATCCACAGTCTTGCTTCTCATTGTGCCATTTCCCATGAGTCTAGAGGCAATCCTAATTTCAGTCTTACAATCACTGTGCAGTTAGACTTCTGGTCCACTTCCATATAAGTTTGCTTGTGAGTCACCTACAGTGGAATGGACATGTGCAGTCATTCAAAGAAGAAAAAAAATGCTTATTTGCCTTTCTGTAACTGTTATTTGAAGTGTGTTATATGCAGGGCTGTCCCTAGAGGAATGTGGGCCCCTCTGGTATAGGCCCTGCCCTGCCCCGTCCTGCCACTGCTCTGCCCTCTCTCCCCTATAGCATTTCTTCTCCACAGCCCCCTCCCCAGAGTGACATGGCCTTAAGAATTACTAGGGGGTCTGGCACATGGTGGCAGCAGAGATCACACACTCCTTGCACTCACCGTGGCCGCTAGGGTTGCCAGCTGTCCGGTATTCACCCGGACAGTCCGGTATTTTCGGCTCCTTCCTGGTAAAAAAAATTCAGAGAATACCGGACACCTGAGATGTCCGGTATTTTCTGAATTTTTCCCCGGCCAGGAGGGAAAATGTCGGGCACCTGGCAACCCAACAAACATTCAGCGCCCGGTCTCCCCCTCCCCCCCCAACCCTCCTCTGGCCCCCAACACCTCCAGCCCCCATGCTTACTTGGTTCGCAAGGCTGCCGGCACAAAATGGCTGCCAGCCAAAAGACCTAGGGGAAGCTTCCCCTGTGTCTTAGTGCTCAACCGCTCCCCTGTTCCTATCCCTGCACTTAAATGCTCTTTTAATGCTGTTTTATTTTAATTTTTTTTTTTTTGGCTTAATAAGTCCTTGGAGTCTTTTATTTTTTCTCCTCCCCCCCCCTCCCTTTTTTCCCCCCCTTCAACAGAATTTTTTCCCGGTGTTTTTTTTTTTGGATGGGGGGGAGGGTGTTAGGTATTTTTGTTTCAACCATCTGGCAACCCTAGTGGCCGCAGGAGCCATGAGACGCAGGAGCTTGCTCCATTTTGGTACCCATTTTTCAGTCAGATTGTTCCCCCAAGTCTGTGTCACTTGAGGGAATGAAGCGGAACAGAGTGGGCTGGAGCTGGGTTGCTCTGCTTCCTGCTGCTGCTCCACTTCCCTCCACCACTGCAGTGAGTGTGGGGGGACCTGACCCCTGCTGCCATCCCCAGGCCGCCTAGATAATCCCCCGGACTGCCCTGAGCCTTGTGGGCTAAACTAAGTATGAGAGACCGTCCCATCCATAGGACAGCTGGAGCAGTCATTGCGGGGCCCCTCAAAGCGTGGAGCCTGGGGCAGCAGCCATGTTCCATCCTATAGACAGGACAGCTCTGATTTCACATGTCCACTCCGTAGCCTACCTGCCTTTTCTTTCTTTCTGAGTCTATGTGATCCAAAGAAACTGAGGGGGTGTGGGACAGCCCAGCCCTACTGTATCTGCATGTAGTGTGTGTGGGACTAGAAGGAGTTCAAGTCACTTTGGTTGGTACCTATGAGGGGAAAAAAAATCTCTGACAACTGTGCCTGGGATATGTGCACATCTACCATGTAATGAACATGTGCAACACATCTTGAAGAGCAACAGTTACAAGAAGATATGTAGCTGTTTTTTATAAAATCATAGACTACTAGAACTGGAAGGGACCTCGAGTGGTCTTCAAGTCCAGTCCCCTGCCCTCACGGCAGAACCAAGCACCATCTAGATCATCCCTGATAGATGTCTGTCTAACCTACTCTTAAATATCTCCCGTGATGGAGATTCCTAGTAATTCCAATGATAGAGATTATTTAGTAATCAAGGAACCTTTCCACACTGTTGTGGAAGCAGCCTTTCTGCAATAAAATTAAGGGCCAGTTCCCTCTTTTGCAGTAACAAGTTGTATGCATATGTGTGTGCACGTGCATATATTTGTGTGTTTCAGTATAGCCCACTAGCAGGGAATGCATAGTTTGTAAGGTGTTGTGGAAGCCAAATCCCCAGATATTTCTGCAGGGAGCAAACTCCAACCTCTGTCAGGACAACTTAGAGGAATCTGTGAATAGAGACTCATGGAATTTCCACCTCTCATTCAAAATTGTGCATTGAAGAGGCATTGACCTATCAGGGAGAGAGAGCATGGTCCTGGAAATAGGGCAGCTGACAAAGTGGAGAGATCTGAGTTCTACTCTTGACTATGTTATTGGCTCACTGTGTGATGCTGTGGAAAGTTACTTAACTGCTTTGTGGCTTAGTTTCCCCATGTATAATATGGACATAGCAATGCTCACTCACCTTAGCAAAGCAGTTTGAGATCCATAGGCAAAAAGCACTAACTAGTATTTGCATCTAAAAATAACTACTCCTTTCCTCTCTCTTCCATAGCTGTATTATGACTCTTTCTTTATATGCTTCTTTCTCTTCAGAATTCAGTTAAAAGAAGAGGCAATTAATCAGCTTCTATTTGAACTAAAGCAACTAAAAGAAAAGAATGACAAATATCATGAAAGAGTAAGTAAACATGCATCTCTTTTCCATCTCATATACTCTTTACCATATTTACCTAGTAAAACTAAATCATTTATCATTGCAAACTAAACATGCTTATTGTAACTACAGTATTAGTTGCAATTAATATTTTGCAAAGCCTGTTTTGCAAACATGGTTAGTGAATTATTTTATATGCTTAAGGAGATATAATTTTGTCACCTAGATTATATGTAACTTAAAGTGCTGGTCTGTTCTAAAAGCAACTGTAAAAATGGGTTGCGTGGGAATAACAATTTGGACTGTAGTAAACAATTCTTTGGGTGCTGAACAAGGAGAAATGGAATCAATTAGTGCTACTGGCTAGGCAGGGCTAAGAGGAATAAATAGCAGTATGATCTTATTTCTGTCACTTAAGTGAGCAGATAATGATTCAGAGATTTGTTGAATAATAAGATGCCATTTAAATAATCACTTCTGATGTAGTGGTGTTGCACAAGTGAAAATGAGGGACTAGTTTGGCTTGTGGAGCCTCAAATATAGTGAAAAATGAGAAAAAGAGCCCAGCTCAACTTTGCAACATTGCCAGGTAGCAGTCTGTCTTCCAATAGTGGCCAGTGCCAGGTGGGCCAGAGGGAATGAACAGAACAGGCAATCATTCCCTGTCTCTCATTCTCAGCATCTAGCAAACAGAGGCCATGGACACCATTTGCCCCCATCCTGGCTTACAGGCATTGACGTACCTATTCTCCATGAATTTAGGTAGTTTATTTTTTTGAACCCTTGGCATTTGCAACATCCTCTGGCAAAAAGTTCCACAGGTTGACTGTGCATTGTGTGAAGAAATACTCCCTTTTGTTTCTCCCTTAGGGTATGTCTACACTACCACCCTAGTTCGAACTAGGGTGGTTAATGTAGGCATTCGAAGTTGCAAATGAAGCCCGGGATTTAAATATCCCGGGCTTCATTTGCATCTTGCCGGGCGGGCGCCATTTTTAAATGCCCTTAGTTCGAACTCCGTGCCCGCGGCTACACGCGGCACGGAGTAGGTAGTTCGAATTAGAGAACCTAATTCGAGGAGTAATTCGTGCCGCGTGTAGCCGCGGGCACAGAGTTCAAACTAAGGGCATTTAAAAATGGCGCCTGCCCGGCAAGATGCAAATGAAGCCCGGGATATTTAAATCCCGGGCTTCATTTGCAACTTCGAATGCCTACATTAACCACCCTAGTTTGAACTAGGATGGTAGTGTAGACATACCCTAACTGTATACTTGAGAGAATTTGTCTGTGAGTGAGCAAGTCTGTCCGTCCATCTGTTCAGGAATCCTCCTAAACGGTAAGAGCAAGGGCCACCAAATTTTTTATGCAGGCTTCTCTTATCATAACTTAAAGCAAGGTAAGGGTTTGGTTGTGTGGAGGAGGGAACTGAAGCTCCCCTCACCCCCAGTTCATAGGAGGATACATAAAAAGAACTCCTCCTAACCTGTAAGAACTAGGACCACCAAATTTGGTATTACAGTTTCCTCTTATCATAACTTAAAACAAGGTAAGGGTTTGAGTATATGGGTGGGCTGATCTCCCTCTCCCCCCGACGTATACGGGGCCACAAAAAACCATACAGAAAAGAGGCAGACTGGGCAGATGAAAGGGGATGGCTGGGGGCGTCCCCTCCCCCAGTCCGGGACTGCCCCAGCCACAAGCCTCTCAGGTGCTGTTTAGGCAGGGCAGATGGGGGCTGCAGCTACCCCCCCTCCCAGTTCATACAGGAACATTGCTGGCTATTTCTCTTCATCAGGGAGCCAGAGTAAAGTGTATAGTTTGCTCCATTCCTCCATCTGGCTGGGGAGTATAGGCAGCAGATGAACCTGAACCTACCCCAGCCAGGGGACATGCACCCCTTCCCCGGCTTTGTCCGCTAGAGTTGCAGCAACTATGGACAGTCACTTCTCAGCTGGTCCCAAGTTGCTGTGGTGAGAGAGGGCTGGAGTAATCCTCTTCCCCTGGGAAAGCCTGCATACTGAGCCCCTCAGCACCACCCCAGAGCAATGATTTAAATAAAGAAAAACAAAAATTAATTGAGTTAAGGATCCGAGCAATGCTGGGTAAATTTTCTAGTTTTAAAATGTCTGTCATAGGCATTATTTTAAAACTAAATATGCAGCCTACTTTTTCAGCAATGGGAATACTGAGCAGACTAACAGTCATTTTTCTGTCTTTTCTTGGTGGTCTCAAGTTTGAGGTTAGTTAGAAACTTATGGGCCTTACAAAAAAATCTTCAACACTACTTAGCCAAGTGTTTTTGTAAGGCACCGTCTCACAAATACAAGTGATATTTCAGTTTGTTATTTAGGAAGAAACTTTTAACCCTCCCTTTGTTATATATCTTACTGTTGTTCCTCTCATAGAATGACTATCTGAAGGCAGAACAGCTGGGACACATCAGGGATCTACTAAGTGACTTGAAAATACAGGAGAAAGAACTAGAGCAAAAAGAGACTGTAACCAGGGATGATGTAGAGGCAGCAATGAGGGAGAAATGGCAGTATGTTAGAGACCAAGAAACGCTTCTGAAAGGTGAGTAATAAGTTAGTTATGGGATGCTGTTTGCCGTTTTTCATAGTTAGAGTTGAGTTCAATTTTGTACTAAAAGTAGTACTACCTACCTACCTGGTCTGGTGTCAGGCTAGTGTCTTCGTAGGTTTCCCTCAGTCAAGTTGCATCTCCCAAACTTTCAGCCTGGTTTGGTTGCTACAGTGTTTTGGATCTCCAGCAAAGTCAGTAAAGAAAAATTCCACTCCTTCTCGAGTATCCATATTGAAAAAACATACAAGTTGTCTTCCATCCTCAACACAAGCTGGGCATAGGCCCCTCCATCCTGAAGGCTTGTCTTCTTGGCAGATTTCAGAACTCTTCAGTCTGCCTTCTGGAATCAGGTTTCAGATCTTCCCGATCTCTGCTCAGTCTGGGTATGTCTACACTACAGAGTTTTGTCGGAAAAATGGCCGTTTTTCTGACAAAACTTGCGGAACATCCACACTGCAATCACGTTCTTTCGAAAGTAAATCTAAAGAACGGAGGGCTTTTTCCTCTTTCTATGAAGAAGAACGCCTTTTCCGAAAGAGCTCTTTCAGAAAAAGGTGTGTGTGGACGGGGAGGAGAGGTTTTTTTTTTTTTTTCAAAAGAAGAGGCCTCCAGGAAATAACACAGGTGCCCTGGTGGCCACTCCATACAAAGTAATCACAACTCTATAGTTCCTGTCTCCTGGCCCTCTTAAAGCTGCAGGCATCCTGGACAAGCCTTATGGCAGGAAGCCAGCTGTGGAGCAGCAACTCACCGCGCGACTCTCCTTGCCACAGGCCTTGCCACGCATGGCAGAGCCACAAGCCCCCTGAGACTCCCCTGGCCATCGCCGGGAGCAGTCCCAGAGGTTCCAGAATCCACCCAAGGGGACCAAGAAGTGGGCACCCTCCTGGTCCGGACTGGAGATCCTGTCCCTCCTTGAGCTGTGGGGTGAGGAAGAGACCTTGCAGGATCTCCGGTCCAAGCACTGAAACGCGGATGTTTATGGCCAGATGGCCGAGTCTTTGGCAGAGCGCGGACACCCATCCCGGACTTGGAACAGGTCCGGAGTAAGGTGAAGGAGCTCCACCAGGGATATCACCTGCCCCTACTTTGACGAGTGGCACCAGATCCTGGGGGGTGGGGAAACATCTTCCCCACCCGTCCTCGTGGACTCTGGCCTGGAGACCCCTGTCATTGCCTGGCCAGACGTCTTGGAGGAGGAGAAGGAGGATCAGGGCCAACCGGAGGCGGAGGAAGAGGAGGAGACGGACATCGTGACCCTCTCCCTGGAGCCGGTGCCAGTGAGCCAGGATGTCTCCTAGGCTGCCTCGGATGCCTGGGAGGGATCTTCAGGTGAGTGGTCTCACTTTGTCTCACACACACAGGGTGGGGGAGTCAGGTGCACAGGGGACAGGAGGCGAGTGTCGCTTGGGCTGGACATAGTGCTGTGGTCCGTACCCGTGCAACCTTGTGCAGTGTTAGTGTGCAGCATGTGGATGCAGCAGACAGCCCCTGAGCATGGGTGGGATCCTGCTGGCAGGCTCAGGGGAGGCCACACACATCCTGCCACAGAGGGGGGCCACCATGGCAGGAAGCAGTCTAGCCTCAAGGGTGCAGGCACGACCCCACACAGACTGAGGAGTGCCACACACAGTACATGGGCATGCCTGTACATGTGAGACAGCAGCTGCTCCCATAGACAGCAGTGCTAGCAGCACCTGTGTGTGAGGACCTCAGGGAGGGCCAGGCTGCTCCCGGCTTCTCTACCGCTCATGAGGGGATCCCACTGTGGCCGGACACTTCCCTTGCCTGCTTGTCCATGGGCCGGGGGGGCAGGAAGTGGGCAGCATGGTCCTCTGGGCACATTGGGGCCCCTGTATGGCACGGCCCACTGTGCAGGCCACACATAGCCTTGCTCCCGGGACATCCTGCTCCTCTGCCCCAAGGACTGTTGGTTGCTGCTCACAGAGGAGGGCACGGCCTCAGGGACAGTGTCTGCATGGATGACTGACTGCCTCTCCCTCTTTGTGTTCTCCACAGCCGGACCAGCTGGGACTGAGGGTTGAGCCACGCTACTGCAGCCAGCCTCCAGAGCCTGGGGGACCCAAAGACGCGCTAGGGTCCAAGAAGACCTCATGTGCTGGCACATCAGCGTCCTGCGTGACATGCAGCAGACTCTGGTGTACAAGGTCTGCAAGGACTTGGAGTGGTGGAACCACGCATGGGACCAGCTGATGCAGTGGTGTGTCAACATGTGTACCGTCATGTCGTGCATGATGGCACACCCGCCTGATGCTGCTGCTCCTGGCTTCCACCCTCCTGCCCCCCCTGCTATGCTCATTCCCCCTCGGCCTGCCCCCCGCTATGCCTCTACTCCCTCCCCATGCGATGCCTCTGCTCCCTCCCCAGGTGATGCCTATGCCCCCACCCTCTGCCAACCCTGACTCCACTCCAGCCCCCCCTCCTGGCCACCCCTCTGTGGTCCCCGGACCCACCCAACCCCAACTCTGACGAGGTCCCCATACTCAAGGTGGCACATCGAGTCACCCCCCCCATGACCCTCACAACCCTGAGCCCTCCACTCCAGGTTATGAGCTGCCCCTCCCCCACCCACCTTTTCTTAAAGTTACATCAATACAGACTTCATTTTTTTCAAAACCAAATAGGTGTGTTTATTGAGAGGTCAGAGAAAGGGCGAAGGGAGGGGGTGTAGTGGGGAAGAGATAGGGCTGCAAGGGCCCCTGTTGGGGAGACCCTGGGGAGAGTTACTGGGGTCCTTCAGAGAACCTCTCCCTCAGGGCCTCCCGGATGCACACCCCCACCTGATGGCCTGTCGGATGGCAGCTGTCTTTGGCTGCTTGAATGCTCACCCCTCGCCGCCGGTATCAGTCCCTACCCCACCCCTGGAGGAAGGCCTCTCCTTTCCTCTCCAAAATGTTGTGGAGGACACAACATGCCGTGACCACCTCAGGGATGTTGTGCTCCCCCAGGTCCAGGCGGATCAGCAGGCATCGGAAACGTGCCTTGAGGTGGCCAAAGGCACACTCAACCTGGATCTGGGCCCAGTTCAGGTGGGCATTGCATTGGTCCCTGCTGGGATCCAGATGACCGGTGTACGGCTTCATAAGCCATGGCATGAGGGGGGTGGGCGCATCCCTCATGATGCACAGTGGCATCTGCACATCCCCAACGGCAAAGTCCCAGCAGGGGAAAAATGTGCCTGCCTCCAACTTGCGGTACAGGCTGGAGTTTCTGAACACTCTGGCATCGTGTGCCCTGCCCGACCGCCTGACAGAAATATCTGTGAAGTGTCCACAGTGGTTAGGGCCTGCAGCACTACTGAAAAGTAGCCCTTCCGATTTATGTACTGGGCCGCTCGATGGTCTGGTGCGTGGATCAGGATGTGGGTCCCATCTATGGCTCTGCTGCAGTTCGGGAACCCCGGGGCAGCAAATCTGCTCACAATTGAGTCCAGGTCTCCCAGACTGATGGCCCTCCGCAGCAGGATTGAATTGATGGCCCTCACAACCTGCAGAAGGAGACAAACACACAAAACAGAGAATGAGAGAGGGAGTGCCTGAGCCCTTGAGAGGTGCCCGAACCCCTCCCATCATTCCCCCACCTCAAACACCCCAGGAGCCACCCCCTATGAGGTCGGCTCCCTCCCCCCCCCCAGCAGCAGGGCTGTATGAGGGCAGAATGGCACAAGCCCCTGGGGACAGGGCTTCCACCCCGCCCCCACTCCACCCGCCCCAGCCCCCCTTTCCCGAGGGTCCCCCTTATGCAACACTCTCCCCACGCCCCTGCAGGGACTGCAGCCCAACAGTGCCTTACCTCTATGAGGAGGGCCCCGACTGTGGACTTCCCCACACCAAACTGGTTGCCCACCAACTGGTAGCTGTCAGGGGTGGCGAGCTTCCAGAGGGAGATTGCGACCTGCTTCTCCAAGGGAATGGCAGGCTGCAGGTGGGTGTCACCTCTCTAGAGGGCGGGGGCAAGCTAGGCACATAGTCCCAAAAAGGTGGTCTTTCGCATGCAGAAGTTTTGGAGCCACTGCTGGTTGTCCCACCTCTCCATGACCAGCTTGTCCGAACTGGTGTCAAGCCTCCAAAAATGCCTCTCCACAGTGGGGTTGCAGTTGCCAGAATGTAGCTCCCGCACCCAGGGAGAGGGTCCCCAGAATGAGCTCGGGATCCAGCTCATGTGGGACTAGAAAGGCAACTGGCACAAAGTGCTGCAAAAACTGCAGCATGACCGCGTGGGGCCATTGCATGCCCAGGGACAGCTCTGGCTCCATGGCACAAATAACAAAGCTGTGGCGTCCAAAAAACAACAGGGCAACCACAGCAGACACTGCGAGAGCTTTGCTGTCCCTTGAAGAGGTAGCTGTCCAGGGGGGTCCCTTTAAGCACGTGTCTCTGCAAGGCTCCGGCACCAGCACTCGGAAGCAACTGGTGACCTAAAGCCCTGCCTGAAGTGGTTCCGGATGGCCTTTTATGCGAGAGAGCATCCAATCAGTCTGACGCTCTCTTTCACAAAAACATATTGCTTTTTCAATGCACTTTTGTGTGTGGACATGCTCTTTCTGAAGAAGCTTTTTCGGAAGATCTCTTTCGAAAAAAGCTTCTTCCGAAAGAAGCCTGTAGTCTAGACGTAGCCTCTCTTCCCTCAGACCTCTTTTGGGAGGTTTGTTTGGGTCTCTTCCTGCCCTCTACCAAACACCAACTCCCTGCACTGTCTGTCTATATTTTTCTGTGCTCTGGTTTACACTAGGAGTTTAGACCAAATTTAGCTGCATAAGGTTGAATTTCTAAACAGTATGTCCACACTACTAAGCCTGTCTCATCGACCTTCAGGGCCACTGAAGTCGATGTTGGGTACTCCTGATTTCATGAGGAGTAATGCTATTCCCGACCTTGCCTGGTCGAGTTTACGGTAGTGTAGACGCAATGTTGTCAGAAGTTAAGGTTCTTGGCCTCTGAGACACATTCCACAGTGCCCTACTCTAGCAGAACTTGCACCTCTACTGCTCTCTAGGGCTACGTCTAGACTGCATCCCTCTGTCGACAGAGGGATGCAAATCAAGCACGTTGAAATTGCTAATGAAGCAGGGATTTAAATATCCTGCTCTTCATTAGCATAAACATGGCTGCCGCTTTTTTTTCAAAAAGGAGCTTTTTTCAGAAAAAACGGCAGTCTAGACGTGGATCTGTTGAAAATAAACCCTTTTTCAACAGATCCTGTAAATCTCATTTTTTGAGGAATACAGGATCTGTTGAAAAAGGGTTTATTTTTGACAGATCCGCTTCTAGACTGCCGTTTTTTCGAAAAAGCTCCCTTTCAAAAAAAGTGGCGGCCATGTTTATGCTAATGAAGCACGGGATATTTAAATCCCTGCTTCATTAGCAATTTCAACATGTCTAATCTATATCTCCCCGTCGACAGAGAGGTGTAGTCTAGACACAGCCTAGATGAACAGAAAAAGCCCCAGGAAAGCTGGAATTTCATTTCCTTTGTGGCCAGCGTTGTGAGCACACCTAAGAGCAGGCAGCACAGCTGAGCAGCACATGTGGCCATGTCTTCCAACACATCCATGACTTTCAGTTCTTCAAATCCCAGGAGCTCTAGTTCCCAGGGTTCAAAAAAGCATCAGCATGGAGTGTGCAGGAAATCTTGGACCTCATTAAGGACTGGGGAGAGAAATCCATTGTCTCCAAGCTCCGAACCAGCAGAAGAAATGTTGGTATACATGTGACGATCTGAAAGACAATGGAGGAGAACGGGTACTACGGGGATGCCCAGCAGTGCAGAGTTAAAATCCTACCACAAAACAAAGGAAGCAAAAAATGGTCTAGTGCATCACCGCACACATGCCATTTCTATGACCAGCTGCATGTGATCCTAGGGGAGAGACCAACCAGATTCCCAAGCCTGACTGTGGAGTCCAGCCAAGACACTACTGGCAGTTAGGGAATCCCATCGTGACAAAGCCATTCACTATGGTATCCATGTTTCCCAGTCACAACCCTCCACAGCAGAATGGTATTGATGGCCTTGGCTACTTGTATGACAACAGCCCCCACTGAAGATTTCCCCACTCCAAACTGATTCCTAACTCACTGGTAGCTGTCTGGGGTTTCAAGCTTCCACAGAGCTATTGCCACATGCTTCTCCACAGTGAGAGCAGGTCTCGTTATGGTATTCTTGCACTTCAGGATGGGGGGGAAACCATTTGCAAAGTTCCAAGAAAGTGGCCTTCTGCATTAGGAAGTTTTGCAGCCACTGCATCACAATGTGGTCCCAGCAGTCCGTGCTTGTCTCATGGCACCAGAACCGACATTCCACTGTGTCAATAAGATCAAATGCTGGCTGCAGTTCCATTTCACTCCATACAAGGGCTTGTCTAAGCAGCGTGGAACCTCAAGACAGAAGAGATTCCTCCTCCTCCTCGTCTTCTTGGAGTGCCGTGCTACTGCTCTCAAAATACTGTTCTATTAGGTGCACCAAGGCAGATATCACCATGTTAGTGGTTTGATGTAGATCCATGCTCATGCTTCTGTGGCATCTGCGTGGGCAACCAGAGCCCAAAAGGGCATGAAAAGACTGTTTCTCAATCAAGGGGGAGAGAGTAGGTGAAAGCATTATCGGATGTTGACGACATGAACCAATAACCATCCTTGCATAGTATGCACCGGGAGCATAATCAAGGGTGCCATTTCGGGTGTGTAGGGGTGCAGCAGCCGTGCACTTTGGGACATGGCTTGCTTTTCATCCCGTTCCCTGGACACTAAGGGAGTGAGGGGAAAGTGCCTGCATTTCGTGCATTCGTGTCACACCTGGCTGGTGAAGGGAGCTCACCACTATAAGACCAACACAAAGTGCCCAGTATCTTAGAGGAATCATTTAAAATTAATTATAATTATAAATTATAAATTTAAATTTGTAAATTCCCAGACAGTTCTTTCTGAACTCAAAGAGAAAGTGCTGTAATTTTGGGGATGAAAAGATGTTTTCTTTTTATGTAACCAATAGGTTGAATATCTGCATCAAGTGATGACTGGTCCTTTAAGTGAAAGTGGGGTGGGTTCCATTCCCATCTGTAACACACTTCACTCACTTTCCTATGTGGTGAAAAAGAAGAAAGACTCTTCAAACTTTCCATGTTGTTAAGACTGTTTCAGTAAAAAATCTTTTCAGTTGTGAAGCAAAACAGCAATAAATGACTACTAAGCTTTAAAAATTTATATGTCATCAATGCACAACATTTCAAAGTCTGAGGAACAATGTTCTACTACACAGAATTCCCAACACTGCCTTCTTTCAAACTAGCCACCATTTTTTATTGATCTTAGTAGGACTGGGGCTCTCAGTTAAAAAGGTCTCTTTCAAAATGGCCATAATCACCTATAGTTCCCAACCAGGTCAGACCAAGCTGCCTTTGGGGAAAATGGTGGCCCCTGGGAATGTAGAAGTTCACGATTTTGTAATAATATGTAGGATATGAGACTTTCTTCTCCACTCACATTAAAAACTCCCTAATTGAAAAAAAATACAGTACGGCTGTGTGTACATTGGCATGATTTTGCGCAAAAACATGCTTCCTGTCTACATTGGCGGGGAGTTCTTGCACAAGAATACTGACGTTCTAATGTGTGAAATCAATGATTCTTGCGCAAGAACTATGATGCTCCCACTCAGGAAAAAGCCCTCTTGTGCAACTGTTCTTGCGCAAGAGGCCAGTGTAGACAGGCAACATGAATTTCTTGTGCAAGAAAGCCCGATGGCTAAAATGGCCATTGGCGCTTTCTTGCACAAGAGAGCGTCTACACTGGCACGGATGCTTTTGCACAAAAGCACATCTCTTGCGCAAAAGCACATGCCAATGTAGATGCTTTCTTGCGCAAATATTTTAACGCAAAAACTCTTGCGTTAAAAGTATTTGTGCAAAATCTTGCCAGTGTAGACGTAGCCTATAGGTTTAACCTCTCTAATCCAACAGTCTCTGGTCTGGCAAAATCCGTGATCGGCATGATTTCAGTTAGTCGGTTGTCATCTTATTGTGGGTGTGGCTAAGTTTCCTGCGGTTCCATAAAGTTTGTTTACAACCACCAGTACTGGCTGTCTGTTCTGTGTTGTTATTTAGCTCCAAATTACCCCTAAATGTCTTCTAAGAGACCAGCAAGCAGTAGAAGTGCTGGTAATGCTGCTAAGCATAAGCATGGTTTTTATGCTTTATCTACTTATTTCCTTGTGCCAATACAGTAAAATTGTGTAACAACACTAACACTTTGTTATGAAGAGAGCAGATAAGCCTTCCTTAGGCATTGGTATATATAGAGTACAAGAATATTTATCCAGCATTGCTTGGGTCCTTAACCCAAATAAGTTTAAACTTTAAAAACAACAAATGGTCTGGTTGCACTTTATAGACTAACAAAACATGTATAGATGGTTTCATGAGCTTTCGTGGGCACAGCCCACTTCTTCACTGGAGTCATCTGAAGAAGTGGGCTGTGCCCACGAAAGCACATGATACCATCTATACATGTTTTGTTAGTCTTATAAAGTGCAACCAGACCATTTGTTGTTTTTAAAGTTTATCCTGTAGAGACTAACTCGGCTACCCTCTGAAGCTTCCAAATAAGGTTATTCTTTATTTAAATCATTGTTCTGGGGTTGAGCAGGAGATGAAGGGTTCAGATGCAGGCTGCCCCAGGGAGAGAGGACAACTCCAGCTCTCTCTCACTGTAACAGCTTTGGGCAGGTGAGACGTGCTGTCCAGGGCCGCTGCAACTGCAGTGGGCACAGCCAGGGGAGGGATTCATGTCCCCCAGTTGGGGGACAGACAGACACAGACAAACAGAGAAATTATCTGAAAAATATAGTCGATAGTAGATCCCCTTTTCCACCACTGCCCCTGCTGGCCAAATGGGGTTATAGATGTTTCAGTCCCATCTCTGGATCTTTGCTGCTGGTCCTAGTTCTTACCTTTTAGGAGGAGTTCTTGAACAAACAGACTCAGAGATGGACAAACAGACGGGTGCAGTCACAGAAGACCCCCCTTGGAGGAGCTGCTTCCCGGTGTGCTGACAAAGCCGCTGACACTCACTTCCTTGCTCTCTAAGGCTATTCACTACCCTGTCCTGATGGGCCAGATCTCCTGGTCTCTCCCAGCCAAGGCACAGAGCTGAGATCACCGCCCCGAAGACCAATGCAGAGCCTGAATTAATTCAGCTCTGAGGAGAATGCAATTTCAGGCACAGCATCCAGGAAACCAGCCCCCAAACGGGATCAGAAGCCCTTTAACAATGAAAGGAGAATATACACACTGATTGCTCCCCCAGGTAACAATCATTTACATGGGACATGATAGTAAATACAAGTAATTTTATTAAGTACAAACAGTAGGATTTAAGTGGTTGCAAGAGAAAACAGAGCAAATTACAAATTTAAAAATAAAAGAAAATACATAGCAAGTTCTAACACACTAAAACATATTGCAGACTTACCCTAAAAATGTTCTTATTTCAACTAAAACTCCAAGCCAGGGAAGATCTTTTTTCCTGGGGTTTCTGGTTATTCTCTTGGGTGTGTCATGCCAGCCAAAGACCAAGAGCCTGAAAACTTTGCATCTTAAATAAACTTCCTTTTGGGCAGGAATTCTTTGTTTCTATATTCCACCCTTCCATGGAAAATTAAGTGGTTAGACCCTACCAGTTAGGGTTGTCATATGGCTTCCTAAGATCAACCACTGCTTAGACTGAATGGACAAAAGAGGCTGTTTACAGATGATCACCCAGACATTGAGGTGTTTGAGCATTGGAAACACCGTTGATGGCTTTCATTTGCACATTTAAAACCATAAACCAGGGATGGGGAACCTCAGGCTGGCCCCTTCCCCCCGCTTGCCTGGATCCATCCCCCGGAGGCTCAAAGCCCCCCAGTACTGGGGAGTCTGTGCTGCCACTCCAGCCTCTCTGCTGCCCACCATGGAGTTGGAGCACACAAAATCTACTAGGTGGGGTCCCCCCAGGCTCTGGTGTGCTAGGGGAATGTGGGGAGTATCTTTCTCCTTCTTAGTTGGGGGGCCCACATCAGCGAGAAGTGGGTTGGGTTTTTGGTTTTTTTGGGTTTTTTTTGCTTTTCACTTCTGCAGCCCCGGCTGATTTTTCTGTGGGTGAGTGGCCCCCGACTCAAAAAAGGTTCCCCGTCCCTGCCATAAACCATTCTGTACCCAATACCTCTAACTTTACATACAAGAGTGATATGTACATCAAAATAAGATATACAGATCCAGCAGATTAAAATTGGTAAATTACAAGTGGTATTTTGTTGAAAGCATCTTCAAGTTATGCATCTTTGTATACATAAGACAATTTCATACAGCAAGGGGTAGGGATTCCTATCACATGCATATTTCTAAAATATATAGTCGGAAGAAGATTATATCAGTACAGTCATACATTATTAAGCAGAATTGAAAGTGCTATTCCATTTATTTGCCTTGGTGAAATAAAAATAAAGAGACTCATCCACTACAATATTGACCTCCTATGGTTTGGCAAATTCTCTGGTTCGGCACCAGTCAGATCCCAAGGTGGTCGGACAAGAGAGGTTCAGCCTGTAATAGAAAAAAGGACTTATGCTTCTGGTTTTGTTATTTTTTATAGAGCTGCGCTCCAAGATAAATGAAGTTGACCAAAAACTAGTGATAAAACAGGCTGAGAAGGATTACTGGTTAGAATACAAAAATGTGGGAAGTGGAGAACATGCCAAACAGATCAAGCTTCTAGAAAAAGATATCCGTGGACTCAAAGATGACCTTGAGCAAATGACAGGTCAGTTATGGCAAGGTCAATACAAGTACTTATAGTGCATAAATAAGCTACAGTATTCATTTGCAGAAAAATAATTTGTGCTCAGACTACGTCCATTTAAGCCAAAATATTTAAACCTGTATGTCTAATGTTGGTTTCTGTAATCTGTTTGTAGGCAACTAAACAAAAGCAACTTACTATTCTGAGGTGTTCCACTGAAGTCAAGGTGGTGTTGCACGTTTGCAATAGCTTTGAAAAACAGACTGCTTTTACCTGGGTCTTTAAAAACAGATTGTGGGGGTCTAATTTAGGTACCTAAGTTTGCAAATGTTGGACTGTGCTACTGTGGTGAGTGCTTGCCATGTACCACACTTCACAGTTTCCATTTGAAAGCTATGTGAATATAGGAAGCAGTTTAGATCATTTTTGGGACTGGTGAAATTCAGACCTAGTATAACCAGGT
Source organism: Pelochelys cantorii (assembly GCA_032595735.1). Taxonomy (NCBI): domain Eukaryota; kingdom Metazoa; phylum Chordata; order Testudines; family Trionychidae; genus Pelochelys; species Pelochelys cantorii. The sequence goes on from CM064326.1 coordinate 25,022,504, forward strand.
GCAAATGGAGCTTCATCTCGTTATGCAATAAATTAATTGAACTTAGTGGTTACAAAGTCCCAGTATTCATCCCCAATGTGAATATTATCAAATGCAAGACAGTTGCAGTTCTGATGAAGCAATGGATCATATGCAAGAGCTTGGATATAGGGATGAGTGTTTTATAAAACCATTAGCTAGATTCATTTCTATAGAGGACTTCAAAATAATATGCAAGTGTTATTATTTTTTAAATAATGATTTTTCCCTCTTGAATTCTAAAAGTGTTGCATTACCGCAGCCAAGAAGCTGCTAGTGACAGGCAGTGACACCATTGTGAGAATATAGTCCCCATACAGTTGGTGCCAGCCATTGCCAAGCATCAGGTGCTGCAGATAAGAATCATTCACTTTTCCTCTTTGTTTTCCCCAGGGTAATTGTTGTGAAAACATACTTTGTTTTTCCTATTGCATATCAGCCTGGACCAAAGGAGTCTGTCTCTGGTCTCTTTCCAGGGATGGTACCCCAAGATCCCTGTAGCTGCTACTAGCCCCCTACCCTTCTTCAGCTCCCCTTCTCTCAGGATAATGGCTGCAGGGATGGTTACTCTAACTGTTCCTCCCATGCTCACTGCTCCTTCCCTCAAGCCACATCCCTATGCCCTTACCTCTCCCTTCCTCTGGATATTAATTCCCCTTTCCCACCCAGGCTGCAATATCCCCCCCCCACACTGGTCCCCTTTGCTCTCCCCTACTCATCCCCACCACAAGGGACCCTATGGTCTTCCCTTCCACTGTGACTGACCCATTCCTTGCCTGCTCCACTCCCACAGGCCTTGCTCACTGCCCCACTGCTGTCCATCATGAGGGTTGTCACTCTGTAGAGTCTCAGCTGCTGATTGGTGGAGGTTCTTTCCAGTCCTAAGATTCTGTGATAAATAGAGCACATGTTAAATGGATTAAGAACTGGCCAACTGACAGATCTCTGAAGGTAATAGTCAATGAGGCAATAGTATCAAAATCTTAACTTTGGTACCCAAAAGGTAATGGAGCAAATAAATAAGCAATGAATTTGTAAGTACCTAGAAGATAATAACATAAGTGACAGTCAACATGGATTTGTCAAGAACAAATCATGTCAAACCAACCGAATATTTATAAATATGGGGGTGATGGGGAGCAGTAGATGTGATATATCTTGACTTTCGTAAGGCTTTTGATATCCTCTGTCATGACCTTCTTCTAAGCAAACTAGGGAAATATAGCCTAGACTAGTGGTTTTCAACATTTTTCATTTGTGTATCCCTAAGAAATTTTGCATAGAGGTGCTGACCTGCTTGGAAGTTTTAAGATGTAGTCTGTGGGCTCCAAGGAGTTCACAGACTACAGGTTGAAAACCAATGTTCTATGATAATGACAACTTGTCGCAGACCCTTTAGATATAGTCTGTAGCCCCCACCCCTCCAGGGATGTGCGGACTCCTGGCTGAAAACTCTTGGTTTAGATGAATCTACTGTAAGGTGAGTACACAACAGGTTGGAAAACCATACTCAGAGAGCAGTTATCAGTGGTTTACAATCACGCTGTAAAGTGGGCATCCTGCAGGGATGTGTTCTGGGGTGATCTTTGGATGTATAAACGAGTAGCGAGTAAGAATTGGGAGGTGATTTTACCTCTGTTTTTGGCATCGGTGAGACCAATACTGGAATACTGTATATGGTTCCAGTGTTCACATTTTAAAAGGATGTTGAAGAATTGGATAAAGTGTAGCAAGAGCAACAAAAATGCTGGAGAAAATGCCTTAGATTACAGTTTATAAGTATCTTCATGGAGAGAAAATTATAGCGTATTTTAAGTACTATTTAATTTAGCAAAGAAAAGCATAACAAGAAATAATGGCTGGACACTGAAGCCAGACAAAAATCAAATTGGAAACTGCACAAATTTTAATGGTGGGAATAAACTACCTGGGGAAGTGATGGATTCTTCATTTCTCAGTGTCTTCAGATCAAGGCTTGATGACTTTCTAGAAGAGATGATTTAGCCAAATATACATTATTAGGCTCAATATAAGGGTAACTAGATACAATTTAATGGCCTGGGCTGTAAAGAAGAGAGAGTAGAGGATCCTATGGTCCCCCTCTGGTCTTGAACAGTGAGAAAATTGTAATTTTTATTTATCAAGACATGACTTGTTTTTTTCTGTTAGAGTTCTATTAGCAGAGCAGGTTACATAATTCTTCGTAGCAAAATATTCCCTGCTGAAGTTTCTGTATCTGTATATTCAGCTGTTGTATTGCCAAAGGAAATATATAAGCTACTTGCACTCTGGCCTCTAGTTTTATACTTAATGCTACTATAATTTGGGCTTGAGAGAACTCTTTGTGGACTGTAGTCGGCTTGGCTTCCCGGAGGGGGAAGGGGGATTCCTCCTCTGCGTCAGTGGGCGGCTACTCCGCCCCACTACACTGTCCCTTGTCACAAGTCCATGCCCGACCTTCCTTTAGGCGGGTGGCACACAACAAAGTCTGCAGGGATAGGCAGGCCCAGCCCTGGTTCGGGGGGGGGGGGCAACAAGTCCCCAGAAACCCCCCTTTGGGGTTAGGCCAAGCCCTGGTTCCGGGCATGGCAATTCAGCAATCAGTTTACAGGGAGGTCAGGCCCTGGTTCAGGGATGGCAGCACACAATCACAGAGTTTATAAGCTCAGAGTCAGTCTTACCAGTACACCAGGCCCTGCTTCAGGGCGTGGCCGCAAACAAGCACAGTAAGTTTAGGAGGCCCCGGCCCTCAGTCAGGGCAGGGCAACAAACAACAACAGTTTAGTTCAAAGGGGAGGCCAGGCCCTGGTTCAGGGTGTGGCTGCAAACAAACACAAGTTTGGGGCTCTTTGTTCAGGAGGAGTGCAGGCCAATTGCTTGCGGTAGGGGCAAGGAGGGGGAGACTGCTACCTGGTAGGTGGGTGGCAGGGGGGGCACAGGCCCACCCACTCCACTGCTCCCCGGCCCAGGGCCCTAGGAGCAGCAATGCAGGCTGCTACGGGCTCAGTGGGGGCTCCACCCCGACACGCGCCAGTCTTGGGGCCTTTAACAGCCTCCACTAACCCCTAGGCCACTTCCCGTCTCCCCCTCAGCCGGTTCCTGGCTTTCTGGCTGGGTGCTCATGGAGTCCATGTCAGGTTCATCCCACTGGGGTCCCGACAGTCCAGCCCAGTCCTCTGCAGCTCGCAGGTCGGCAGGGCTCAGCTGGGCTCTTGGTGCCGGTGGCATCAGGCGTCCAGGCCAGGCCACAGGGTCAAGCTCTGTCAGAGTCCTGGGCCGAGCCTTTGGTCTTGGCCACGGCAGCCGCTTCTCTGGGTTCCTGGGCAGAGGCTGGAGCACGGGATCAGGCTGGCCCTGTGGGTCCTCCGCAAGGTCAGTGAAGGTAGGCAGGCCGGGCCAGGCCTCAGCCTCCCATACAGGGAGCAGGTAGTCGGACTTAGGCCCCAGCCAGGCCTCAGTCCCAGCCTCCTAGGCCGGGAGCCCTGAGCATGCCTCTGGTCCCTCTGCAGGCTCAGCCTTTACTGAGACCGCTGGCTGGGCTTTTATAGCTCTGCCCCCCCCCCCCCCCCGGCTTCCAGTCAGGTGACTGGGCGGGGTCAGCCTCAGCCCAACAAGGTGGCCGGAGGGGCTCCTCCTCCTCCGCATCAGTGGGCGACCACTCCGCCCCACTACAGGACAAAGATATCCTGAATCTGCTATTCAGGGCAGTGTATTATACAGTTAGTGTTCTTCCCATTTGTAAGACTATTGCATGCAAATCACTGCCCACAAGAGTTGGCATGGAAAGCTTGTAGAAACATTGTATTTGCCTAAAGCAAAATACCATCAGAGTGTAGGCAAGAGTAGCCTCTGTTGTACCCTTTTATAGGGCACAACATTTCCCCATGTGCACCGACCCCGTTCACTGACTAGCGCAGGGCAACATGTCTTCTTTTTGCTATGTCTTTTCCCCACCTGTCTTGGAGAGAGTGTGGTGTTTCAGAACTAACCTTAAAGATGTTGCACTCATGGAATGAAAGGACTATAATTAGCCACAGCACAATGAGAAGAAAGTTCCTTCCATCCTTGCCTCTTGAAAGGACTGTGATTAGCCACAGCACAATGGCAAGAAGGTGTCTTCCATCCTTGCTTCTCTTGCATACCAGCACAGGACAGGGTCCAGTTTGGGTGTGTCTAGACTACAGGTTTTTTTTGAAAAAAGTGGCCTTTTTTTGAAAAAACTTCCCCTGCATCTAGACTGCTGCTGTGTTCTTTCGAAAGTAAATCGAAAGAACGCGGCAGTTTTTTCGACCACGGAAAACCTCTTTCGAAAAAAGGCGCTATGTAATGCAAATTGTACTTTTTCGAACGAGAGCATCCAGACTGCCTGGGTGCTCTCTTTCGAAAAAGTGGCTTGCTTTTTCAAAAGTACTGGTTGTAGTCTAGACGCTCTTTTTCGAAAGAGGCTTTTTCTAAAGCCTTTGAGTTATGCTTTAATGTTAGTCAGTATACACAATACACAACAATTGTGCATGAAGAGCACTTGCATAATTCACTTGAGTATACTCCCTGAAAACGGAGTTTTTTGGCCACTGGTTCCATCTTTGGGATATGTTTACAGATGAAGGGGTTATTGTAGCATGGTAGGCATAACTGTGCTAGCTTTAATCTAGCTAACATGGGCAACAAAGTAGAGAAGGCAGCATAGGCTGGTCATCTGGGTACTTACTCTTGGGTTTGTACATGTGTTGCTAACCCAAGTTAACGCTAGTGCTGCCACATCTATAATACTTCTGTTACCCGTGCTAGATAGATTTAACCGAGCCTGGTATGTCTCCCTGTGCTATACTCACATGTTCACAGCAATATTGACATGCTCTAAAATAATACCGACTCTGGTGTCCCGTGAGCTCAGTAACCCCAAGTCAGTTATCTCATCATCTGCAGAGGAAATCAGTGTCATCTAATGATTTCTGCTTTGCTTTTGAAAGAGTATTATAGATACACTCTGGGAGTGACAAAAGAAAAAATGGACAGATTGGCTGAGAAACAAATGAATCAAAAGAAGGAATGGGCTACTGAGGTATTTTTTCTGCTTTTATACTGAGTGCTAATCATGTCTTGATTACAAATACTCTTTCTCTTCTTATTGATTTTAAACCGGATTTTAAAAAAAGGCTGATTTGGGCCTTCTTTAGTGGAATGACAGGATATTTTGTGGGTAGGAACACAAAATGAACTGTAAAATATTTTATTGACCAATATTGGAGTGCTGTTTATTTATATAAATATAATATACTGTGATAAAAATAACATGTAGCTGCTATATAGTGCTATTCATCAGTAGAGCTAAAAGTGCTTTTGCATAGGAGGTCAGTACCATCATCCCTATTTTACAGTTGGGGAAACTGAGGCAGTGAAGCTCATTCAAGAACTTTACATTTTTACTGTGAATTTAATTTTGAAAAATAAGAATTCGTGTAAGATTGTGGGCTTTACAATAAAATGTCTCTGTAACAAAAATACCCAGAGTGGCATGTTTTACATTTATACACAAATGTTAATATTCAGAAGTTGATATATCTTTCAATTTTAAAAAGTCAAACAATAAATGTTAACATGAACATACAAAAAAATGCAAATGATTTTCAACAAATAGCTTTTTACTTTTCAGAAAATGATGAAAAAGTATTTTCCCAAGGCTATCTTTGCAGAAACAAAACTAGCAATGATCAAAGCCTTGTTCCTGCAAACACTTACATGTGTTCTTAGTTTCAAACATGTGAATAGTCCCACTGAAGTTAAACATGTGCATAAGTGTTTGCAAGTTTGAAGCTGTAGTACAGTGAAACCTTTGTTATCTGGCACTCTGTTAACCAGAAAACTTTGTTAACCAGCATTGCCCCCAAACCACAATACTGTCACATCTTCAGGTGCACAGGCCTGGCTTGGTTTACCATGATTTGCTTAACAATTTTTTATTTAAGAAATACTAATCATCTTTAACTCAAAATAGAATTGTGAGACCAACTGCCTTACACTACAAAACTACCAATATTAAAAACTTAAGTTTTACTATTATTGTCCATTGGTTTTTCCTAGGTTGATGGGACCCTCAGATAACCGGAATTTTTAGATAACCGGAACGCCCTAATCTCTGAGTGTGCCGGATAACACAGGTTTTACTGTATGTGATTTTCTTGAGATTTTATATTATATCGTTTTCTCACTCAAGAATTAAGATTGAGCCAATAGTGGACCAAAATGGTCAGAAAGTTAGAAAAAAGATACTTCAGTTTTCTGTAGTCTAAAGACAAACTATTAGATTTCATCAATATATGTGGGATCTGATTCTTCTCATTTATACCAGTGTTAGTATTCAATCAACAAAGCGATCGGTGTTGATGGATCTATATGTCTATCACCAGAAATCCACACTTCATTAGATCCTTTCAGAGATTAGGGGTTTTACTTCACCGACTTCAGTTAAATCACTGAGAAGAGAGAGAGACCCATGTATTTTAAATATATGATGCTAAACAAAAGATTGCTCCTTCCTGCTAGTTCATTTCTTACTTGAGTCAATAATGAAGACAAACCTCTGATCTTGCAATCAAATTCACTAGTACAGACCTTTGTCCCTGAAAGGAGCCCCAAAGGATCAGGGCCATAACACTAAATTTGTGGTATTATCTTCCTTCCTTGCAAAAGTCTGATTTCACACAGATAGATTGTAACATCAGTGCTGGATAAATCAGAAATAGTAGATAGGAGGGAGGGACAGAGCTCTTATTTAGGGAAACTCATATCAGAAATAATAACTGGTGACAAATTGCATTGGACTGGAACATCCGTGAGGAATAGCTGATGTGAGGGATAATGCCGCTTGCATCCCATGGCAGAGCCACTACACATCCCCCAAGGGAATGGTATAGGGGAATCTTTCACAGTTTCCATTTCCCTGTGTGGATATTTCCTGCCTAGAGGACTAAACAGCCTATTAGAAATGTTTTCCTCAAGTGTGTATCATTGTAAAAACCTGTCTTCAGAGATGATCTAAAACTCTGTTTTCTCAGAATGCCGTAAAGCACATTGATAAAACCAGTCACAGGGAGATTGAAGAAAATGAATGGCTGAAAGAAGAGGTAAGAGGAGTACTAGTTTTTTTTATCCAATGGTAAGTTTTGAATTTAGTGGTGGTCTGTAGTCATCACTATGCTTCTTATCATAGGCCTCTAAAGACTGCAGAGAGAAAGGTGAACAGGATGTTATTCTAAGTAAAATCACAGTTGTGATGGAAAAACTGCTTCTCAGTTTGTGACATTAAGATACATGTCCTGTCACAATTGCAATGACAAGTCAAAACTTTGGTTCTGCTAGTAACAACACTACTCTACTCAATCGGCTGTTTAATACATAGAAATGTACAAGATTGTCCAGTATGCAATTTTAGGGCTCAGTCTTTCAGATATTTACAGCATAGGTCTCAAACTCATGGCCCTTGGGCCAGCTACAGTTCTGTGGGATATCTGTACCTTCTTCCAAGTCCAGCCCCTACTCTGTTACCATCCTGCCTCTTCCTGACCTAGCTTCACCCTCTCCCCACATTGCACCCCTTCTCCCAAGCCTTCAACTCCAAGGCACAAAGCCTCTAGGATTACAGGCGGGCCTGGGATGGGGTGGCAGCAAGGGTTGGGCCCCCCCACACCCACTGCAGTGGTGTGGAGTGATGTAGCAGCCTCTGCTCTGCTGCCATCTCACAGGCCAGCCTGTTTGCTCTGCTTCATCTAGGCATTGGGAAGCGAAGCACCCAGCCCCAACGTGGGCTGGCTTAGCAGATGACCATGGAGTAAAGCAGATTGCCCAGGGTACTATGGACTAACCTAACCTGAGATAGGGATGTTAAATTGTGTTTACTCAGCTAATTGAGTAGTTGGAATTTCCATCAACTACTTGATTAGTCTATAAGGGCAGAAACTGCAGAGCCGCAGCAGGGTTGGCTCCCAACCCTGGGAGCTAACTCGGCTGTGGCTCTGCCTTTTAAATGTATTAAGAGCCACGAGCTCTTAATTCGTTTAAAAGGCAGAAGTGTAGCATCTGGGACTGGGCACGAGCCGGGACAGCTGATTCCCAGCTCACGCCCAGTCCCCCTGGCTGCATCTCTGCCTTTTAAACGTAAAAAAGCAGAGGCAGTGTCTGGGATTGGGCATGAGCCGGGACAGCTGATTCCCGGCTTGTGCCACTCCCCACACTAAGCCTCTGCCTCCCCTGCCCCACTGCGGAGGTGCCGCTGGGGGCGAATCGGCTTTTAAGCCAGCTCCCCCCAGCACTGACTCCTGCTCCTCCCTTGCTGCCTCTATCAGATAAAGCCTGCAAGGGGTGGGGGGGGGGGAACTAGTCGAGTCACTACTCGACTGCCTGATAAGCATAGGCTAATCAGGTGGTCAACTAGTCAACTAATCGCTACATCCCTAGTATGAGAGACCATCCCATCCATAGGATGGTTTGGGCAGCTGCTGTGGTTCAATAATTCAGCCAGATTTTAGGAGGTATGTGGCTCTGCACATACCTCCTAAAATCTGGCTGAATTATTGAAGTCCTCACATCATTCTTTAAAGACTGCAAGTTACAGAAAGTTTACCATTTACACTAGTTTAAACCTGTAAAAGACCCTTTCCCATGCGGCATAGGAAAATGAAAACCCCCCAGTGTCTCTACCAACCTGACCTGGAGGAAAATTCCTTCCCTACACCAAATACGGTAACCAGTTAAACCCTGAGTATGCAGGCAAGAGCCACCAGGCAGATACCTGAAAAAAATTCCTATTAGTAACTCAAAATCTTCCCATCTAATATCCCGTCTCCATGAACTAGCAGTTGCTAATGGGCCACATGCCTTTTAGGAAGCCTCAACATACCATCCCCTCCATAAAATTATCAAGCTGAGTCCTAAAAGTTTTTTGTCCTCACTGCTTCCATTGTTCCGGAACTTTATTCCTCTGATGCAGTGTTTCTCAAACTTTGCTCTGCGGAGCCCCAGGGCTCCACGAGACATCTCCAGGGGCTCCGCGAGGTTGACAAACTGGAAACATCGATAGGTACAACACATGCCATCAGTGGACCACTGGGGCTCCGCATAAGTACAAAACATACAATCAGTGGACTGCTGGGGCTCCGCATAAATTTTTACGCATGTAAAGGGCTCCGGAGCCCAAAAAGTTTGAAAACCGCTGCTCTGATGGTTACTCTCACCTAATTTTGAGCCTATCTTGTTGCTGGCCAGTTTATATCCATTTGTTCTTGTGTTCACATTTGCACTTAATTAAAATAACTCCTCTCCCTGCCTGGTATTTAGCCCTTTGATGTATCTGTAGAGAGCAATCCTATCTCCTCTCATTCTTCTTTTGGTTAGGCTAAACAAGCCAAGCTCTTTGAGCCTCCTCTCGTAAGGCAGGTTTCCATTCATTGGATCATCCTAGTAGCCCTTTTTTGCACTTGTTCCATTTTGAATTTATCCTTCTTAAACCTGGGAGACCAGAAGGACACAGTGTTCCAGATGAAGTCTCATCAGTACCTTGTGCAATGGTACTAACACTTCTGTGTTTCTACTGGCAATACCTTTCCTGATGCATCCTAGGACTGCATTAGTCTTTTTCACAGTTGCATCTCATTGGTGGCTCATAGTCATAGGTGGCGGGTAAAACAGGCCAGGGCAGGCTAAGCCTCCCCTAGTGCAACTGCAGCTGCCTGTTGTGGGGTTTGCACGGGGAAGCTTTTCCTTATTATTATGCCCCATGCAGGTTCCTGGGTGATTGAGGTATGTGCTACTTAGCTTCCTGGATTCATCAGTAATCTCTCTCAACTCCAGCCTCCTCAGCTGCCCTGGAGCCAGCATGACACATCTCAAAACTCAGATTATCCATGGGGTGGCTTGTGGTCTTAAGAAAGGAGGTGTCAACTGGAGGGGTGGGGGGGCCTCTGGCCAGCACAGGGAGTCTCGGGGCTCCAGCTGGCCTGGGGGTCCTCTGGCTGTGCGGGGGAGGGGAGAGAGCCTTCTGGTCTTCTTTAGAGGGCCCTCAGGTGGAAGGAGTGGGGCCGTGGGTGTTAGCCTCTTTGAAAAGGAGCTCCACCTGCTGCCCATGATAGTTATCCTGTGATCAACCCATCTTTTTCTTTCTAGTCTGAAAGACCAGATCAAGTTTTTCTCTGCTTGACCTTCTGTGTTGTTTAAAGCAACAAAGGGAGCTAGTATGAGACAGAGTAAGAACTCAGAAGTCTCCTGGATCGTGACCCTTTTTTCAGGTCCCTTTCTCTCAAACATTACCGCACGTCTCTCTCATCTGCCATAGGTTGAAATATACCGAAAGGAAGTAAGTGACTTGGAAGAATCTGCTCAGCTACTAGAAGAAGAAAATATATATATGATAAAGAGCCTGTTTAACTGCAGACTTAAGAACCTTAAAGTATCCAGGTAAGAATGAAACAAAAGACAGGACTATGCAGCACTTTAAAGACTAACAAGATGGTTTATTAGGTAATGAGCTTTCGTGGGCCAGACCCACCTCCTCAGATCAAATTGTGGAAGAAAATTGGCATGACCTTATATACCAAAGGGATACAATCAAAAAAACCTGAACACATATAAAACTGACAAATCAGATTTTAGAACAGAGGGCAGGGTGCGGGGGGAGGTTAGTGTCTATGAGATAATGATATTAGGGGTGATAATTAAGGAAGCTATCTTTGTAATGGGTAAGGTAGTTAGCATCTTTGTAAGGCGCATTCGTAAAGTGTCAAATTTAACCATGAATGACAGTTCTGAGGTTTCCCTTTGTAGTCTGGTGTGGAAGTCTCTTTGAAGTAATATACATGTAGTGAGGTCATTGAGACAATGGCCAGTCTGGTTGAAATGACAAGAAACTGTTTTTTCTTTGTGAAATCTGACAGTTATTGCTTAAATTTGACACTTTATGAATGGGCCTTAGCAAAGATAGCTTCCCCAATTATCACCCCTAATATCATTATCTCATAGACACTAACCTCCCCCCCCCCCCCCCCCCCCCCCGTCGCCTGATTTGTCAATTTTATATGTGTTCACTTTTTTTTGATTGTATCCTTTTGGTATATATGGTCGTGCCGATTTTCTTCCACAATTTGATCTGAGGAAGTGGGTCTGGCCCACGAAAGCTCATCACCTAATAAACCATCTTGTTAGTCTTTAAAGTGCTGCATAGTCCTGTCTTTTGTTTCAGCAAGACCAGACTAACAGGGCTACATCTCTATTACTATTACTATTCTTCAGGTAAGAATGGTTCTACTTACAGATGTAGTCCCAGATCCTCAAAGGTATTTAGTTCCTAACTTCAGTGAGCATTTGAATCCTAAATACTTCTGAGACCAGAGGTGACTTGTCAGGGGCAACCCATGGGGCCACCTGTCACATTACCCCCCAGCCTAGGGAAGGGCTCGAGCAACCCCACCCTCCACCCAGGCCCTTCCTCTCCCTGCCCCTGCTCCACTTGCACCAGCTCACCTGCTAGTCCCTCATTGGCTGCTGGCTCGGCCCTTCCCACCCAAGCTTTGGGGAGCATGTAACCCGTTGTGCCCCACCTACATGCCACCCCGTCTGAGAATCTGGACCCTAGAAACAACTTCTGCTGCCTCCACAGTCAGTCAGTGTCCCTGGGCAGCAGAACCAATACAGCTTTACCATTCAAAAGAGACAGGACTAAGAGTGTTGGGGGCATGATGTGAAGCTCTGTTCGCTAGCACATAGAGATCGGGATGTGGGGGTGGCAGAGCTGGATTATCTCCTGCTGTACAGAGCCTCCCATTCACTCCCCCTCTTTCCCCCAGGCTCACTCTTTTAGGGCTGCTATCCCATGGAGTTGGGAGGATGAATTCCTCCTTCCTGCCACTTCTCCCCTGTATCAAGCTGTGGAGGCTGGACACTAACATATGGCTCTACCCCTTATTGTTAGTTCAAATATTTGGGCGCATGAAGGGTAACTTGCTAATTCAGTTTTTTCAGTCCCAGGTACTAAGCAGAACTAAGGAAGAGACTGCTGTATAGCACTGTAAGGGTATGTCTAGACTACACTGCTCCGTCGACAGAGCCATGTAAACTAGTTTACCTGGCATAGGCAAAGAAGTGGGGATTTAAATAATCCCTGCTTCATTAAAATAAACATGGCCGCCGCACTGTGCCGCCAATCAGCTGATCCGGCACAGCGTGGCAGTCTAGATGCAGATCTGTTGGCTGGGGAAGCCTTTGCTGACCGATCCCTTATGCCTCGTGAAACGAGGTTTACAGGATCAGTCAGCAAAGGCTTCCCCAGCCGACAGATCCGCGTCTAGACTGCCACACTGTGCCAGATCAGCTGATCGTCGGCATAGCGCAGCGGCCATGTTTATTTTAATGACGCGGGGATTATTTAAATCCCCGCTTCTTTGCCTATGCCGGATAAACTAGTTTACATGGCTCCGTCGACGGAGCCATGTAGTCTAGACATACCCTAAGAGTACATTGCACAGCATGATGTTCTTGTTCTTTCACATCTAATGGAGCTAATTTGTTTCCCACAAGAGGATTGATTGAGCTCATGTGGTATCATAACCCCTGGTGGTACATGCTATGTTTACCACTCCTCTCTTTACTGTCACTCTCCCGTAATTTTAGCTCTGCTGTAGCAGTCACAACTTAACCACAAAAGGGGGTCTTTAGCTCTCCTTGTGAGAAGAACCTTGGAGTGCTGCTCAGTGCAGACTGTCAGCTGCGGTCTAGACCATGTTCTAATCTGAGACTACATTTGTATTTTTTTGTGTTTTATGGGCAGTAGGAATACAAAAGCATTTGAAGGAGGAATACAAAAAAGCATAGTAATTAAGTTACCTGGCTGTCTCAATCACATTTTTAAACCCTTGCACTATTCTGAGTTTGTGGTTAAATGTCAGATAGCTTTTCAAGCATGTCTTTTCTGAAAACCTGACAGATGATTGTTCCAGTTGCTGGGGAAATATGTACAGAACTCTAAAGTCATTTATTTATATTTTATTTTCATAGGCATTTATTTCTTACCCAGGGAGCTGGCCTGCAAGTTCAGGAAGAGGAATTGCTTAGTGAGGACTTGGAAGGACTACAATGTAGAGATTATGCAGGTAATGCACATGTCAAAAAGTCATGGAACTTTATAAGTAATTTTTCAGTAAGTACTTTTCTCTAGAAAGACCTTTGGGAACATTCTACTGTACGTGGTGATCATTTATTCCATCACTGAAATGTAGTTACCTCAGGTTTAGCAACCTGCACAGCAATTCTACATCACAGTGCAGGACAGGAGGAAAATAATACACTGTTGTGTTAAGTGAAATAGATATTTAGATCTGTGGAAGCTAGTTTCCCAAAATGGAACTAGGCCAGGCCAGGATGCTAGGATCAACTACATTGTACAAGAATATATCTTGGATTTTTAATGTTAGGGTTATTGTTAGGGTCCTGTCAATTTCATGGTCATAGGATTTTAAAAATGGTAAATTTTATGATTTCAGCTATTTCAGTCTGAAAATTCACAATGTTGTAATTGTAGGGGTCCTGATCCAAAAAGGAGTTGTGTGTTTGTGTATCAAGGTTATTGTGTTGGGGGTTGTGGTATTGCTACCCTTACTTCTGCTGGCAGCAGCATTGTCTTCAGAACTGGATAGCTAGAGACTGGTGACTGCTGGCCAGGAAACTAGCTCTAAAGGCAGAGCTGCCACCAGTGGCAGCATAGAAATAAAGATGGCCTGGTATGATATTGCCACCCTTACATCTGTGCTGTTCCCTGCAGAGCTGGGCTGTTAGCCGCCACTCTCTGGCTACCCAGCTCTGAAAGCAGCAGTCCAGAAGTAAGGATGACATGGGTATGGTATTGTCACCCTTGTGCACTGCTCCTGGTGGGGTACTGCCTTCAGAGCTGAGCACATAGTCAATATTACAACCTCCACTCTCCAGTTTCCTATCTCTGAAGGCAGCGAAGAAGGGTGGCAATACCTGACCCTCCTAAAATAATCTTGTGATCCCCCTGCAATTCTCTTTTGGGTCAGGATCCCCAGTTTGAGAAATGTTGGTCTCCCCTAGTACAATCTGCATATTACAGTAGACTTCTGATAATCCGGCATCTTTGGGACCCAGGTGATGCCGGATTATCGGATATGCCGGACTATTGGGAGGTACTCTGGCGGGGGGGCTGTGACGGGTCTGCCAGGACCTGCGCTGCCTCTGGTGGGGGCGAGAGGGCGCGGGAACGGCGCGGCGAGAGCCGAACCCTCCGCCATTTTGCAGGGAGTCAAAGCCTGCAAGTGGCAGCGGCAGAGAGGGGGCGAGAGGCAGGCAGCTGCTTCAAGAAGTTGTTAGTCAATTACACTACCACCGCTCTTTTGATCCTGGACTATGGGGAGTCTACTGGTAAAAGCAGCAGGGACAGGGAGGGGAGAAGATCTCTTGTCAGTTTCAGCAGCAGCCTGTCACCCGCTGCCCCCCTCCCCCGCCAGAGGCAGTAGAGGAAAGATAAATTGCAAGCCTGTCACCTGCGGATCCAGCCGGCAGTAGTGTAATTGACTAACAACTTCTTGAAGCAGCTGCCTGCCTCTCGCTCCCTCTCTGCTGCCACCGCTTGCAGGCTTTGCCTCCCTGCAAAACGGCAAAGGGTTCAGCCCTCTCCCTGCCGTTCCCCGCCGACCCCCACCCTCCCTCCCCGCCCTTGCCCCCGCCAGAGGCAGTAGAGGAAAGATAAATTGTGAGCCTGTCACCTGCGGATCCACCCCTCAGTAGTGTAATTGACTAACAACTTCTTAAAGCAGCTGCCGGAGCACTTCCGGGTTTCAGTTGGTGCCGGGCTATCGGGAGTGCCGGATCAATGGATGCTGGACAATTGGCGTTTTACTGTATAAGGTAGAAGCACACAAAAAGGTCAGATTTCACAGAAGGACACCAGATTTCATGGTCCATAACGTGGTTTCCATAACTGTGAATTTAGTAGGGCCTTTATCATCGTATATGGTCTTATATTTCATCCTGAAGATGATCCCTCCAGCAGTACAGTGTCCCATGATCTAAGGCTTGAGGATGGTCTCAGTGTGTTTGTCCAAGACACATGCAGCATTAACAGTCAACTTGGGAGATGCTCCACTGCATTGTGCACTATATAGTGGTGCTGTGGGTAGAGCAGCAGTATGTCAGCGGTTTGCATGTGCACTGTGCCCTATCCATAATGTATATTTTGGAATCGCCCCCTGGCAACCTCATAGTAAAGATGATAGGCAATTTCCATGGTAAGCCCTAATTCTAAACTTCACAAAGCATAATCCCATCGCATATTATTGTACTGCCCCCCAAAGCAAAGACAGATGCTGAAGATGAAAGCCCCAAGAGCACAGTCCTAACCATAGAGCAGAAAGTGTTTTCAGATACTCAATCTGAGACGGAAGCTGAGAAGCAAGAATACAGCTACGAGGATCTGTGGGTACAGCCAGTGTCTCCTGTTCTCAGCTCCATACTGTATGAAGATGAAAAAGATTTCCAGGTAAAGGTTTAAACCAATGGGGCTTCTTTCATTTACTGTGGCACTACCTTTTTGTAGTCAGGAAATGAGCTACCAGCTGCACTGGGTCAGCTTTCAGTACTGTTTTGGTGAAAGGTGCCGTTGGTATCCACATTTGGCAGTATAGCAGTGAGGGTGAAACTCCCCATGCAAAGAGTTGAAGATGCTGCCATAGAGACACTGCACCCAGAGTGCCAGTAAAGGTACTATGTGGATTCCAGTGCTCTCCTTTGTCTGGGCCTTATACCTTTCCAAACTTTGTGTTGGGAAGGGTAAATGGCCAGGCCACCTCTTCCAGACCTCACCCTCTGTCGGGAGGTTTGGGCTATGCACTGCACTTTTGTAGTTTAAACTTGTGTTGGTCAGGGTTGTGAAAAAAAAAACACACACACGCCTTGGACTGACAGGTTTTAATGATGAAAAATTCTGGTGTGGAGAGTACTGTGCGACAGGAGATGCCCTCCTGCTTAAGAAGCCACTTCCCCTTGTTGGAGGTGATTTTATTTTGTTAGCAGGAGAGTGGCTACACTGCCTGTCTTACAGTGGCAAAGCTTTTGCTGAAAGCTGTGCAGCGTAGACACAGCCTTGGACTCATGCTTTCCAGGGACCCAGAGCGTATTTCAGGCTATGGAATCCCACCTGAGCTGGCAGTCGGAATGACAAACTTTCTTTACTTGTAAACTAAGCACATTTGATATGGAAATTGTTGAACATGGAACCCCTGGAGCACATCTTTACCAAGTCTCTTTAAAAATTAAAACAGTCATCATCCGAAGAGCCTCTCTTTTGCTGTGCAATTGCTGATGAACAACAATATTCCCTCTTTCTTCTGTATCTCCAGGAATACTTAAAGCTGGGTCCCCTAGAGACAAAACTAATGAGTGCAGTGGGAACAGCCATGCCTATTCATGAAGATTTGAGAGAAATGCCAAGCAAATGCCAGTTGGAAGACAGTTTTGGAACCTATAAATCAGAGGGCCACATCACATACCGCATGGTCAAATCTGTATTTAATTAGGAACAAAAGGTCCTGTTGGTTAAAAATAGACTAATATATGTTGGTCATTTAGACTTGTAATTTGCAGCTCATTAAATCTTTGATCTGCTTTCCAGGTAATCTTTGACACAGTGATTTCTGGAAGTTCTTAAGTACCTAAAGCATTAGATTTATATATTAGACAGTTTGAATAGCTGGGTGCATTAATAGGAATGTCTCTAGATAGCACATATAAAGGTCTCTTTCCTAGCCCAACAGACTGTGGATATTACCCTGTACATTCCTTGTACACTGCAAACTCCCACTAACGTAGAAGGGATGGAGCTAATGCAGGCTCAGGGTCAATATTTGTCTTCTGTGGCCCTTACTTGCAGTCTCCCAGATAAAGAATTCTAGTTTGATTAGACATTATTACATACAGATAAACATAGCGGACATAAAAAGTGGAAGTTACTATTCGGTTTAAGCAAAATACCATGGGTTGAGAATAATCCAAATTATCACCAAAATATTTGGTTGAATGATTTTCTTTTCACCTCTGGAAATAAAAGATCAGATGCATATAAATAAATGGCAACAAGTAAGCCTGTGGCACCTTAGAGACTAACAAAAATATATAGTATAAAAATACAAATAGTATATTATGTTAGTCTTTAAGGTGCCACAGGACTACTCATTGTTTTTAAAGATACAGACTTACACAACTACCCTTCTGAGACATTTTAATAAATGACATTAAATTCAACCACAATGCCAGAAAGTAGATTTTAAAAGATATATATTCTTCCATTAAAATATTTAAAAACATGCTAGGCATATTGTTCAGACCTCTCGTAGTTATGAGGCTGGCTGTGTATCTGTCTCCTTCCTCACTCTGAACACCTTAGGTTATGTGTGTAGTAAGTTGAGGGTCAGTAACATGGAATCAGCAGGCCTAAATAGAGGCCTGTAACATGAAAACAGCAACAGGGCTGCAATCTAGTGAGCAAGACTTTGGTTCAGTAACACAGGAGCCAAGAAAGAGGCCCTATTGATAATTGTGTAATTGTGTAAGTTAGGTGGAGCATGGAAGGACACAGGGAGGCACCAAGTACAGATTGTAAGCCAAAGGGGAGTAGCGGAACATCTTAATAAGAAATGTCTTGGTACAAAGACTCCCCAAAAACTAATGCACATACCGACCTAGGTTCAGAACCGGGTCGAGAGTGATAGCATGAAGGATAGTAAGTAAGCCCCCCTTCCATAAGGTGAGGGGGTGGTAACTAGGCAACAGAGGGTGGCAACCTGGTATGTAAAGACATGATGTAAGTTGTTTGTACCTGTCTATAAAAGGACACTGCAAAGGGTACTCTCCGACCAACCTGGGGTACGGGGGACGCACTCGGCACCTGAACAGCAGGTGTCATTGCCTACACTTACAGAATGCACAGTGGCTTAACTCTGACTAACCGCTGTTAATATCTGTTATTTGGTAATAGGCCTGCTATGTGTTGGTACATTGTCAACGTAGGCCAAATGTACAGTGGTGTAGCGTTGAGAATTTCTGCTACCAACTGTTAGAGCTTCACATTTGATGATAAACCTGCTAGACTGATTTCAAACCTTGCCTGCATCTGTCATTTCCGGGGGCTCTCAGAGATCGCCTGTGTTGACCCAAGTGCATGGGGTTTAACACTATAGATAAAAGGAGCACTGATTGTAACACACGCATCCGAAAGTTTATCACCACCGACAGAGTAGAGGTCCTGTCAGGAGCGCACCAGGACAACCCCGAGAACTCTGGCAGTATGGACCACTGAAACACGACAATGTGCATACTACTACTTAGGGAAAACATGCATAGTTTTGGGATGTGAATATTCCGCACACCCTGCACCAACGTAAGTTTCACAGGCAAAAGCACTCCTGCCAACAGCTTGTAGGGGGTGGATTAATTACATGGACAGGAGAGCTCTCTACTGTTGGCATAGAGCAGATACACAAGAGATCTTACAGTGGTGCAGCTGCATTGGTACAGCTGTGCTGCTGTATGCTCTCTGGGTACGGCTAGATTGCGGGTTTTTTTCGAGATACCAGAGGTATCCAGAAAAAACTCTGCTGCATCCAGAGAACACATTTGCTCTTCTGCTTTTTTTTTGGCAGATGAGCAGATGTGCTCTTTTGGAAGCCCCTGTCTTCCTCGTTCCACGAGGAAGAAGGGCTCTTCTGAAAGAGGGTTTTTTTCTGAAATTTGGCTCAGTGTAGATGGGCCAAATTTCGGAAAAGCCTCTTCCGAAAAAAAAAGCGGAAAAAGGTTGTAGTCTAGATATAGCCTCCAGTATAGACATATCCTTACTGAGTCTTCTGCTCTTTGATCAGGACATGGGTCCGGTACCGCCTGTCTACCAACTCCTATCACACTGCAGGCTTAACTCAACTTCGAACATCTGTGGTTCCTTTCTTCAGCAGCCTGTTATGATGACCAACAGCCTGGTTAAAACAAAGTGGGTGTGTCTAGACTGGCAAGATTTTGTGCAAAAGCAGTTGCTTTTGCGCAAAAACTTGCCAGCTGTCTACACTGGCCGCTTGAATTTGCGCAAGAACACTGACAATCTAATGTAAGATTGTCAGTGTTCTTGCGCAAATATTATGATGCTCCCGCTCAGGGATAAGCCCTCTTGCGCAAGAATACTTGCGCAAGAGGGCCAGTGTAGACAGGGAAGAACTGTTTTGCGCAAAAAAGCCCCGATGGCGAAAATGGCGATTGTGGCTTTCTTGCGCAAAATCGCGTCTAGACTGGCCATGGATGCTTTTGCGCAAAAGCACTTTTTGCGCAAAGGCACCTGTGCCAATCTAGACGCTTTTTTGCAGAAATGCTTTTAACGGAAAAATGTTTCTGTTAAAAGCATTTCCGCAAAATCATGCCAGTCTAGACTCAGCCAGTGTGTTTAATAGTTGGAGCCAAGGACTGGAGGAAAAAGGGCTTTAAAACAACAAACAGTTGTTGTACGCATATTGGTCTGAGCTAATCCTACACTCCATGGCCAAGTAAGTTAGACAGGCTTTCCTCTTAAATTGCAGGAATAGAACCAAAGCAACTTACCACCTCACAGCCAGCGCTGAGCTTCCTATGACCTACTCTGTTTACCACTTGGCTGCGTCTACACTGGCATGATTTTGCGCAAATACTTTTAACGGAAAAGTTTTTCCGTTAAAAGTATTTGCGCAAGAGAGCGTCTACACTGGCATGTGCTTTTGCGCAAAAGGTGTGCTTTTGCGCAAAAGCATCCGTGCCAGTGTAGACGCTCTCTTGCGCAAGAAAGCTCCGATGGCCATTTTAGCCATTGGGCTTTCTTGCGCAAGAAATTAACGTTGCTGTCTACACTGGCCTCTTGCACAAGAATACTTGCGCAAGAGGGCTTATCCCTGAGCGGGAGTGTCAGACTATTTGCATAAGAAGCACTGACTTTGTACATTACACCATCAGTGTTCTTGCGCAAATACTCGCGGCCAGTGTAGACAGGCAGCAAGATTTTGCGCAAAAGCAGTTGCTTTTGCGCAAAATCTTGCCAATGTAGACACAGCCCTTGTGTGCCCTGCTTCCTTGTAGGCTTTTCTTCACTGCAGGTGTAACTCATATACCTGCTGGGTGCATTTCAGTGTCCCATGTTGTGGCACTCAGACCACTTACAGAGAAAAAGAACGAGTTTCTTCCATGGCCTTAGCTGAGAGCCAGCTGGTTTTTAGCTGAAGCTCTAGAGGCTCATGTGCTAAGCTCCAGAGGTCCCAGATTCAGTTCTGCCTTGTCGGCATCACCTCCTACCTAGGCAGCATTCAAAGTTAAGGGTGCAGTAGTTAGGAAACATCACCCAAAAATCCTACCCACTGCGGGTCTTTCCTCAATGCACCATGAGTGTCATATAAATAGGCACATTTTGATAAGGACTAAAGCTAATAGGCTGGAAGTGTAAACATCTTGAATCCACTAAAAGCCTCTTTATCAGTTCAGCCCTTCAATGGGGTAAGTACTTTGGCTCTCATCCAGAAAAGTCCATATGCTTGTGCTTAATTGGATTGCAGCCAGCCTGCTCAGGATTGAGTCTGCTTTCTATAATTTGCCTGTTGTGGATTACACAGCTCTACAGCTGGTAGCACTCTTTGGGAGCCAAAGCCCCAGGAGTGTCTATCACTTATTTAATTTTTGGTCTGGTTTTCCCAGGGCTTTAGACTCAACTATAATAACTGTGTTGGGTAACCTTGCAGCAACACTTACATGGCCATTCCATGTGTATTTTGGGCCATGCCCCCATTGGGTGGCCTGAATGTGGCCACCTCACGTGAAGGTGTAAAAATACAAAAAAGGAGTAGTAGTTTTTTCCCAAAGTGATGCAGAGACAGAGGCAAATTGATTTATATACTACAGTAGCAGAAACTAGCAATAGGGGGCAAGGCTAGCTCATGTCTCTCAGCATGCTGAGTCACTGGGGTGATAAAGAGCTGCACTGTTTGAAGATAGGATTGGCTTTTGGTTTTCGTTCCGCTCTAGTAATGCTGTGTATGGAGCAGAAGTAATGTGGTTTGGGTGCATGTCATGATGCACTCCCATACTTTGTCAGTTTTTGTTTAACATAACATGGAATTCCCAGCCTAGAATTTGTTATTTTTGTAAAAAAACACTTAAAGGATTTCCTGTGCATGCTGTTTATCACCTTAATGCCTACTCAGTGCTGTGGTTTGCCTAATGTTTCTCCTGTAAGAATTACTCAGTGACAGGAATCAGTGCTGCAGAGCCATCCTTGTGGGTCCCTCCCACCCTGTCCAGGGACATGGTATGGTACCATCCCACCATGCAGCACCTTATCTCATGCTTTTGCTGTCATAGTAGGCAACCCTGCAGCATGCTACTTGGGGGCTTGCTATTAAGCGAGCACTTTTTGGAACACTAGATGGGATTTCTTGCCTTCCCTTTATGCTCTCGTGTCTGTCTCTCGCATCTCTTGGCCCCCCCCTCCTGCCCAGTGTGAATCCTGCCCTGTGTTGTGGCTCTGGTTCTCCATCAGCAGCCCCTAGGATCGGTCCCTACTACCTCAGCTCTTTCCTCATAAAGACAATGAAGCATTCCAGCTCTGTACAGAAGCTATAATTCATGGACATGGCCAACAAATTCTGCCAATAGCCCCACCAGAACTATAATCAAAAGCAGGAGTCCTTGGCAAAGGGCCCAGTTTTGGCTGAGTTTCTAGGCAAAGCCATCCTGGAGTTAGGGTGAAGAGATACAAAGGAAAAACTTGTAGGAGACACACAAGTGAGCTGGTAGTTGCTGTAGCTGCATCTCTGCTCTCAATCAGCTGCAAACTTGCCAAAAAATAAAAACCATCCAGGGAACGTGCAGGTGTGTTGGATTGGCTCAGGGATGCAAGTCACCACTATTACTCCAGTCTTGTTAGTGTCTCCATGAAAACATATGGCACACATGCTGTCACTGCAGCAGCAAGAGTTGGATCCCATGGTTAGAACAGAATGTAATGTCAGTCCCCCAAATACACTTCTACAATGAAGTGACTAAAAATGGCATCTTGCTCGCTTTATTTGCTTACATTCTGTCTTATGGATTGTTAGCACAGGTAGGTAACTCACTGGTGTGTGCGCTGTTTCCCCCTCCTACAGAGAACAAGAGTTATTACTGACACAAAGCCTGGTGTGCGGCAGCTCAACCTGTGAGAGCTCATGCTTTTCTTCTGTAGAGTGCCAGCCTGTTCACCTTTGCCCCAAGATGTTACTGTCTTTGGCCCAAGAGACTGGGTGAGGCAAGGGTGCTCAGTTCTATTCTCAGCTCTATCACTGACTAGGCAAATCATTTAATCCCCATCCCTCAGTTTCCCAGTCTGTACAGTAGAACTAGTGTTTACTTGCCTTTTTAATATATTTTTCAATCCTCAATAAAAGTGCATAGCAGGCTAGTACCAGGGACATCCCAGCTTCCCCCAAAGTAAGTTACCTAGATATGGGGGTGTCATCCTCACAGCCTATCAGCACCAACCAAGGAGAGGCCCACTCCCCAGTCTTGCCTATTTTAGTGCTAGGAAGACATAAAAAGGTCAAAATACAGCCCTTCTTAACTGATGACAGGCAAGGAGAACATAAGAACGGCCATACTGGGTCAGACCAAAGGTCCATCTAGCCCCGTAGCCTGTCTGCTGACAGTGGCCAGCACCAGGTGCCCCAGAGAGGGTGGACCGAAGACAATGATCAAGCGATTTGTCTCCTGCCATCCTTCTCCAGCCTCTGACAAACAGAGGCCCGGGACACCATTTCTATCCCCTGGCAAATAGCCTTTTATGGACCTAACCTCCATGAAATTATCTAGCTTCTCTTTAAACTCTGTTATAGTCCTAGCCTTCACAGCCTCCTCTGGCAAGGAGTTCCACAGGTTGACTACCCGCTGTGTGAAGAACTTTCTTTTATTAGTTTCAAACCTGCTACCCATTAACTTCATGTGGTATCCTCTAGTTCTTCTCTTATGGGAACTAATAAATAACTTTTCTTTATTCGCCCTCTCCACACCACTCATGATTTTATATACCTCTATCATATCCCCCCTCAGTCTCCTCTTTTCTAAACTGAAAAGTCCCAGTCATTTTAACCTCTCTTCATATGGGACCCGTTCCAAACCCCTAATCATTTTAGTTGCCCTTTCCTGAACCCTTTCCAAGGCCAACATATCTTTTTTGAGGTGAGGAGACCACATTTGTCTGAGAAATGGTCTGAGGTAAATAGGATGAAGTTTAATAAGGACAAATGCAAAATACTCCACTTGGGAAGGAACAATCCGTTTCACGCACATAGAATTGGAAGCGACTATCTAGGAAGGAGTACTGCAGAAAAGGGTCTAGAGGTCATAGTGAACCACAAGCTAAATATGAGTCAACAGTGTGACACTGTTGCAAAAAAAGCAAACATGATTCTGGGATGTATTAACAGGATTGTTATGAGAAAGACACAAGAAGTCAGTCTTCTGCTCTACTCTGCACTGATTAGGCCTAGGTTGGAGTTTTGTGTCAAGTTCTGGGCACCACATGTCAAAAAAGATGCAGAGAAATTGGAGAAGGTCCACAGAAGAGCACCAACAATTATTAAAAGGCTAAAACATGAGCTATGAGGAAAGACTGAAAGAATTGGACTTATTGGCTACATCTACACTGCAGGCTTCTTGCGCAAAAACAGTTTTGTGCAAAAGTTCTTGCACAAGAGAGCATCCACACTACCATGTGCTTTTGTGGAAGAGATGTGCTTTTCCATTGGACGCTCTCTTGCTCAAGAAAGCTTTGATGGCCATTTTAGCCATAGGGCTTTCTTGCGCAAGAAACCCGTTGCCTGTCTGCACTGCCTTCTTGTGGAAGAGCTCTTGCACAAGAGGGCTTATTCCTCGTGCGAAGAGGAATAACTCTTGCACAAGAAGCCCTGTTTTCTGACGCTTTACTGTAAATTTACTTGCTCAAGAACACACGTGCAGTGTAGACGCTCTGCAAGTTTTTGCGCAAGAACAGTTGTTCTTGCACAAAAGCCTGCAGTGTAGACATAGCCATTTAGTTTAAAAAAGAGAAGACTGATAGCAATTTCCAAGTATCTAAAAGGGTGTTACAAGGAGGAGGGAGAAAAATTGTTTTCCTTGACATCTGATGATACAATAAGAAGCAATGGGCTTAAATTGCAGCAAGGGAGGTTTAGATTGGACATTAGGAAAAACTTCCTGTTGGTGTTTAAACACTGGAATAAATTGCCTACAGAAGTTGTGGAATCTCCACCACTGGAGATATGCTTGGTCCTGCCATGAGGGCCGGGGACTGGACTTTATGCCCTCTTGAGGTCACTTCCAGTTCTAGTGTTCTATGATTCTAAGGTTAGAGCTAGGATTAAATGTGCTGTTACAATTTTATTATCTCTTCAATTTTTCTTTGTTCTGTACTACAGCATTGAGCCTTCTCTTAATCCTGCTCAACTCCTTGGTATCTCATCAAGCCACTGTCTTTCCTTGTGGCTCCTCTCTCATTTTGGGGGCTTCCAGATCCCCTTTCAGCCATTTCCCCATGGTAGCCCATGCAGTAATCAACTCACTTCTCTGAGTGACTTTTTCCAATCCTCCATCCAGCCTCTTTTGCCTTAAATGCCCTCTGGAGAAAGGGCTCTTCCTAGCTGATATTGCCCTTACTTCTACTTTACTAACTCTGGAGTAGGCAGCTAGAGCAAAAGATTACATCTGCTGGCTTAACATTTTTGCCCTTGCTGGAAGCATGGAGGAGGAGAAGCAGCCAGACCTACATGGTAGGCATCAGCCACAGCTGATTGGACAGACCATCGAGTTCAATTAATATTTGACTATTCCAAAAGAAGTTATTTCTGCTCTTCCAGGCTAGCGGTGACAATCCATATCATGCAATATGGCTATCCTTAGATCACAGGGTTGTATAAAATAGTGATTTATGTCCTCTGTTGTGCGTGCCTTGTCATGGCAGGACAGCTTGCATGTTCTAATGATCCCCTTTAGATTGATCATCATCCATGCAGAGTGTTCTAAAAGCTTAAATTTACAAATACATGTAATGTCCACTATTTCTCAAATTTACACCAGTGACTCAGGTTCTTGTGATGACTTTGGCCAAAATATATTAAAATGAGGGGGAAAGTTCCATTGCTCTGACTGCTTTGATTTTCTAATACATACCATAAGGTTTTTTTTTTTAATTCCCCACGCTGGTTTGCTTGCTGCTTTTCCCTTTTTTCAAATAGATTGGTCTGTATGATCCCTCTGCAACAAGATCTCCTCCTTCAGTGCTCATTAAAGGTGTTGTCATGATCATGAGGGTTAGTTAACCACTTAGGCACCAGGCTGCTGGCTATGTCCCTTACCTAGCCAGGTGGAGTGGCCAATAGGAATGTAGGTAAGAATTTCAAACTGGGACAAAGGAATTTTTGGTTTTTCCCTCTCTGGTCCTGGGCAGTTTTCTCCAGCTATTGAGGGGGATAGACACTCTGTCTCCCTCCAAGAAAAGACTCTTTCTTCACTTTCTGTAAGTAAGGTAAAGTTTAGATAAATCCATTAGGTTTCATTATTTTATGGTTTGGGTATGGGATCTGCTGTCTGTGCACTTTTTAAAAGATGTTTTGGCTTTTCTTTGTAACTAGCTAATTAGCCCGTCGTAAGATGGGATTTTCAGGTCTCTCCTCCATGTCCGTCTTCTCTCCTGAGCCTCCAGTCTCTCACTCCGTGTCTCTTTCTCTCTCTCCTCCTCCTACTGCCTCCCCCTTTCTCTCAGCTCTCCTCCACCTTCTGCCCCTCTCTCCGTCTCTCTCTTTCTCTTCTCTCCCTGTGCTGCATGGGGAGCGTGGACCCCAAACAGCTGCTTGCACCACTTGCTCCCGCGTGGTGGCCCAGCTGAGTTGCGCAGAAGTCAGCTGAGCGCCACGGCGGGAGGCAACAACGCCGCCCAGAGGGAACAGCCAGCATTTCAGCGTTACAGAGTCTCAGACATTGGGCTACTATATATGATTAAGTTCTAGGCCCATGGAGTTTCTCCATGAGTATATTTTGTTACTTTTCCATCTAGGCATTATGCTTGCAACAGGAATATTGTGGTGATAAAAGTTCTCTCTTTTCCTTTTAGTAACCTGGTATTGATTAATGGTGGTATCCTCCTTTTTACTTTAGGGATGAGATTTTCCCAAATGGTCTCTCCCCTGGTTTCTTTTTTAATTTGGGTGGTGGCAGCGGAAGTTTTATTCCCAAAATCTAGCGTTTTAAGATTTTTGGGGGAAGTTTTATACCAAAGTTTGGTAGATAAGGTTTTGGGGTACACTTGCTGGCCCCCACTTCTGCATTTATTGTGCCAGAGTGGGGAAGGAGCCATGACAGGTGTACAGAACAGCACAGAGAAGACAGCACCCGTGCAGGAGTTCCTGCTCTTACAAATATAATAATCCAGCCTAAGGGAATCAGGCACTCACCCATAATTGAAAATTCACGAGGTGCTTACCTTGGCTTAGGTGCCTTTGGAACTCCCAGCCTACTAGCCCATGGACATGAGAACATGTTACTCCTGAAGGAGAGCAGCCATGTGAGGTTTTGATGCACTAGTGTGCATTGATTTCGCAGCTTTAGTTGACTTGCCTTAACTTTGAGTGACCCTGGCGCAGGTAGATATGGCCCGAGGGATGCCAAGTCAGGTGGTATTTTCACTGTCAGGACAAACTGAGGGGAACCCCCAATTTACTTACTCCTGCTAATAGTAAAACTACCACTTGCCTTATCACTAGGATTACTACACCAGCTGTGAGCTGTCATCTAATGTGAGACAAAACCCCCTTTTGCATTTTATACTATGTTCTTAACCTGCATTAAAATAGCAGTAAAAACATGCCAACTTCTTTTAACTCAGGTGAGCAGCTCAAGAATCCCTATATGACATCCTAATGATGACCTTGAGCTGCTAACTCTTAGGCAGGACTGGCAACAGACTTCGATGGGCTCTTGGCAAGGTGAGGGAGGCCTTCCCTTTAGGCCACCCTAAAGGCGAAGCTAGCCTCCCCCACCCAGTTCTCAGCATCACATAGGGCTCCAGCTGCTGCAGCAGCCTGGAGCCCCCAGCTCTTCTAAATTGCCAGGCTCCAGGTCAACTGCCCCTTTGCCTCCTCATGTGTAGCCCTGCCCTCAGCTGAGCTGCTGTGTCTTCACTGTTATTTTAACCTGTTGGCTAGGTTTTGGGAGCCAACCCACTTTAACATACCTTTTATTTGCAATCAAGATGTAGCTGTGGCCCTACCAGATTCATGGTCCATTTTGGTAAATTTCATGGTGTAACACTACATGTTGTGGGAGGAGTCGCAAGGCAATTGTAGAGGATTGCAGTATTGCCAGCCTTACTCTTGTTGCTACTGGTGGTGGTGCTATCTTTTGGAGAGTGGCAACTGCTGTCCATAAGGCCAGCTCTCAAGGCAGCAATGCAGAAGAGAGGGTGGCATGGTATGGCACTGCAACCCTTACTTCTGTGTGAGCACCAGACATGGGTCTGACCCAGCCCTAGAAGAGGATCTCTGCAGGAAAAGAAGTCCAGTCCCTCTGCAGCCTGGCCGGGACTAGTAGCTGGAGCCCAGCCCATGGTAGGAGGCCCAGCCAGGGCACCCCAGTCCTCCTACTCCCCAGTTCTCAGAGGTAAAAGGGGCCTTGGTGGACTGTATGAGGGATGTGGGAGCACCCGTAGTGCACTCCTTCCCCCTGCCTACTCTGCCCATTCATAGAGCTGGCAATGCCTGCCCATACCATGCCACCCTCACTTCTGCACTGCTGCCTTCAGAGCTGGGTGCTTATCCAGGAACCACTCCTCTCCAACTGCCCAGCTCTGAAGGCAGCATAGAAGTCAGGGTGGCAATATTGCCACCCTCCTACAACAGCCTGATTTCATGGGGGAGACTGCTGTGAATTTGGTAAGGCCCTACTTATAAAACAAGGCCTTCACCACATCAAAGATACTTCATTCTAAAGATTATAGCCCTTTGTTGGTTGCAAACATACTTTTCAAATGAATCTGTGAAGCAGAAGATAGCAGCCTGTTCGAGCACTAGTGGGGGATACAATAGGTTCCAAACCTTTTACCAACCTGTACAGACAATATGCCCATCTTGCATTCTACAGAATAGTGGCTTGGCCCTACTCCCACATTACTTTAGACAGTCCTTAAAGTTACTTGTGTAGTTGCCATATGACAGTGCATGCCAATATAGTCAAATTTTAAACATCCCAGCAAACCTCTCAACAGCTGAGAACAGCCCTACTAGATTTCCCTCATTATGAATAGGAACTTACATCCTTCTTCCTCAACTATGCGTAAGCCTTTTGCTTTCATGATGGGAAGTGTCTCAGCAAGCTGCTTCTGGCTTGTCAGGCACAGCACCAGGCTGGAACATATGAGGCAATCATCTAAGGGAAACTGGTACGTGCCTGTTCATGCTTTTTTCTATATTACTCAGTGACAAGCGCCAAGTTGCCTTCTATAAGCATTTTAAGAATGTTAGCAGACACCAGACACCAATGATTTCAAGTAACAGATCCAGCTCGTGGCGAGAGGCTAGATTCGCTCGCTTCAATAAAACCAAGATGCTGTACCACCATGGGGAGAGGCACAATACAAAACATCTAGACAGATTCACACTGGTACACTTCCTAGCATGTAATATGCAAATAGACTTGGTACCCTAAGTAACAAATCCTTGCCTATTTTAAAGACAAAAAGAAAAAAACACTTCAGACTTTTAAACGGTAACAAAAGTTCTGTGGAAGCTGCATTTTATTTGAAAATCCACCCATTTCTGCTAACATACATTTTAATATTTTAAACAAAAATAGAATCTGCAGAGACAATGCAGCAAGTATGCTTAATTCATGTACAGAATTGCTTTCATATCATTGACTATCCTTCTGAAGGCCCCTTTTCACCCAAAAGTTATGATGTATTTACACAAAGCACCGATCAACAGTGCTGCTTTAAATCTTCATTAACTAAATTCTTGCTAGACATTTGTAAAGATGCTACTTCCCTTATTTTTTTTAAAAGGTATATGAACAATCATGGCACTAGCCAAATGAAAAAAAAAAAAAAAAATCAAGGCTTTTTTCCACATAATACCGCCGAGTTTTTAAAGAAAAGGAAAGTCTTAAAGTGAAAGCAATTCCTCACATTCATTCTGGAAAGGCCTTATGTCAAATGTAAAATAATGACATGCCAAGCACAAAGCAGTAAAGTTCCTTCCCAATGCACTAATGCTGAATGAAAAATGTAGTGCTTTCCCGTGTCAGTTAACTGTTCCCTTGCAAAATCCTAGGCACAGAATTGACTATAAGGATTAATGCATTTTATTAACTTTCCGGATTCCCACAGACTGAGAATTCATAAGTTTTAGGCTTTTAAAATAGTTAGTGCTCTATATGTCAGCTGAAAAGCATTTTGAATCAGAATCATTCTTGTGGATAAAAATCAGACATACTGTATACATCCATACTCATTTCCATAAGGAGTTTGATACAATATTAATGTTACTTAACTTGATAATCATAAATAAATACAAACAATACATAAGGAATGTCTACTGCAAACTGAATATATAATTTTTTTAAAAAGAAAAGTTAATTTTCATTATTGTGTCTATATTTGTGAGGACTGGAGAAAAGATAGCCACAGAACAAAGTTAGGATTTGATCCCCCAAAGAAAACCTTGTTTTGAGTTTTGGTAAAGGACACATCATCTTTCCCCACAGCATTTCCAATACAAATCTTACAGTTTCAGAGTAAGAGCTTCTCTTCACATGTTACTGATTACGGATATTAATAGGAGTTGAATGTACTGACGTGTTAGTCACCAGAAAAAAACCTTAAATCAGAGGAATTCTTGGCTTTATATCATGTATTGACACTTTCCTGAAGAGTTGTCCCAGTTTCCTTTGTGGGCCTTTATGATTTTCCTGAATCATTTTAAAGGAAGAGGAGAGTTAAAATACAGCAACTTGGATTTTGCTGGAAGTAGGGGGTTTGCTGTTGAGCACATTTTTTTTGGAACTGTTCCTTTCTCTTCCACCTGGCACGATTACATAAACTGTATCTGGAAAGACAAAAATATTCAAAGTTAACTTTTCTTTACTCGATATAATGAGACTAACTTAGGCCTTGTCCATACTTAACAGAGATTGATGCTCTGGAGATGGATCTTCCAGGGCTCGATTTAACAGGTCTAATAAGGACCTGCTAAGTCAACCAGTGATGGTGTCCCTGTCAGCTCTGGTACTCTATGGGTCATGAGAAGCCAGGTAAGTTGATGAGAGAGTTTCTCCCATCAACCTCCTGCAGTAATAGGGACACTGCAGAAATTCAACTTAAGGAAAGTGGACTCCAGTTACACTATTTTCATAGCTGAAGTTGCGTATCTTAAATCAACTCTCTCCCCTAGTATAGACCTGACCTCAGAAATAAAGGTCTCTCTGATCCCTTAGCACTTGGACACACAAATTCCTCCCTATCCAGACTATCAGAAATAAAAGTTTCAAAGATGCTGATCAGAATAAAAATTTACAGCAACAATGAAGATTCATACAAACGCTTCAGATTTCTTCTGTATATTATTGTGCACTGGTTGCACTATTTGTCCAAAAGACCAGAAAAAATGAAGTAGCCATCACAAAATGATTGCTGTCTAAGCACTGTAAAAAATTAATCCACCACTAAGAGCTTGTCTCCATGATGCAGTGGATGAATGCTGCAGCAATCGATCTCTCGGCCATCAATTTAACAAGTCTACTTAGACGCGATAAATCGATCTCCGTGTGCTCTCCCACTGACTCCAGAACTCCACCAGGATGAGAAGAGCAGCCCTGCTAACCTTACAACACAGAACATGGCACCATAAGTATGTCAATGTCGGCTATGCTATTTTCATAGCTGAAGTCATGTAGATTAGATCAATAGTGGGGGTTAGTGTAGACAAGACCTCAGACATAAAAGGAAAAGCTCAAAGTACTATTCTCTTTGCCCCAGAAAGATAACCTAGGGAAAACAAGTAGTCCTGTAGTACCTTATAGACTAACAACTGTATTGGAGCATAAGCTTTCGTGGGCAAAGACCCACAAACCACTTTGTCAGATGCATGCATGCATCTGACGAAGTGGGTCTTTGCCCACGAAAGCTTATGTTCCAATACAGCTGTTAGTCTATAAGGTACTACAGGACTACTTGTCACTTTTGCAGATCCAGACTAACACGGCTGCCCCTCTGATACGAGGGAAAACAGAACACTCTGCACACTAAAATCAGTTCTTTTACAAGGTATTAGGGTGCTGTGCCCCCTGCTTGCTACACCTGCCCACCCCCCTTCTCTCTGGGGGTAGGCAGCCCCAGCACTCCCCTCAGGCTGTGGGGAGGACCAGGCTGAGTTCGTGCCAGCCCTGGCTCTCTGGCTCCCCCAGCCGCTGGAGCTGGAGCCTGGCAGCAGAGCATGGAGCTAGAGCCGCTTCCCATGGCTGCTTCT
This sequence comes from Pelochelys cantorii, assembly GCA_032595735.1. Lineage (NCBI taxonomy): Eukaryota > Metazoa > Chordata > Testudines > Trionychidae > Pelochelys > Pelochelys cantorii. The sequence continues at coordinate 25,054,120 of CM064326.1, forward strand.
CCTTCCGATTCTGCCAGGGATTGGGGGGGGGGGGGGGGGAGGAGAGAGCAACACAGAGTGACATGATGATGTCACTCTGTTGTCCCATAGGAATTTTTTTTATAAAGAGATTATTTCCAAAGTACTTTATATTTGCACACACATTATATACATCTTTACAAACATTTAAAAGCAGACAAATTAACATCACTGCTGATGGAAAAGAAAACTCTAATGCTCTTACTGTATAGTAACAGCCACCTTGTGTGTCTGAATACATACATATGCACACAGTTATCTCACACTTCTTCAAAGTTCTATTTCCCCAGAGCATACAATAGTTTATTTCTCCCATCATAATGAGGAGAGCAATTAGGTTGTATGCCACAGATGATAAATATTCATAAGACAATTGTGTACACCTGTTGCAGAAACACAAATCCACCAATTTTCCTATTGAGATAATGATTGCGAGGTGGTCTCCGCTCAATGAGAACAATTGTCCCTGATTTTTTCCAGCCAGGGAATTTGGAACGCATGCTGCCAGCAGTCTAGTAAGGAAGTAGCCCAAAACAGGGAGAATAATACGGTGTTTCCAAGGAACAGAAGCAAAATTAGTAGTAATGGATTTCAACAAGCTTTGTAACTGCACTTCTTCAGCATAATTTCTGTGAATCACTAATTTTAGAGTTACTTCTTCAGCCAACTCTCCTTCCCCCCCCCAAGGTTACTTAGCTGTAATTGAAAGGTTCTTTAAGATGCATGGTCCCTGTCTGTATTCCACTAAGGGATTATATGCTCGTGCCTTGTGTCAGGAGCCAGAGCTTTTGAAAGTAGTATTGTTTGGTACTCTGCACATGTGCCCTGTGTCACCTAAGGGTCTCATGTGACATGATAAAGGATGTGATGGGCTGTTGGAATCTGCAGCTCTCTCCACTGCAGAGCAGTTGACTGCAACAGATGGGAAGGAAGGGTTTCAAATACAGACAACACACCTCAAACAACTTTCAGTTACAGGTAAGTAATCTCATTTTCTTCACTGAGTCAAAGTCCCTATTGTATTCCACTGAGAGTGATGAAGAAACAGTACTTATGTGGGATCATGATGCAAGGAGACAGTGGAATAGAGAATTGCTGGTCTGAATGAAGCATCAGTCGCAGAATCATGCACTAGAACAGGGGTGGGCAATAATTTTTGATGGGGGGGGGCACCAAGAATTTGGAAAGTGTTGAAGGACTGTAAGCTTCCATGATATTAATGGAGGTGGTGCGGGGTCTGGGATGGAGGTTACGTGCAGAAGGGAGCTTGGGGTAAGGGACGGAGTTTGGGTGAAGGAGGTAGTTGTGATCTGGGGTACTGGAATGGAGTGCAGGGGGTTGGATTATAACCTAGGGCAGAAGGGGACTGTGATCCGGGGCAGGGGATTGGGGTGCTGGATCTGAGAGGGGATATGGGTGTAGGAGAGGAGCAGAGGATTTGAGTATGTGGAGTTGGGGGGCAGAGGATTGGGGAAGAGAGGGCTGGGGTGCCAGAGGCAGGCTCTGGTCAGGAGATTTACCAGTCAGCAGCCCGTTCCTGAATCAGCCTCCTTGCCTGCCCCACCCCTGCACAGGCTGTAGCCATTATGCTCTGTGAATAACGATGAGTCCCTTGTGCTTTGTGGCTGTCTGTTATTGAAACAGGTAGCTCACACTGGCCAGAAGCTGGCCAATGGGATTGTACTGGGGGCAGGAGCAGCTCCTAAAACTTTTCCCTATCCCTCCAGGCTCAGTTTTTAAAGTGAAATTGCCCCACAGCTGCGTTCCTGAGCAGTGTGTGGGTAGGGTGAAGCACGCAGGATCCCCGCTTGCCTTGCCCCACCTGCATGTCACGCAGAGGGCATGGGTCCGTCTGCAGGCCAGATCCAGTGGCTTGGCGGGCCGGATCCAGCCCACAGGCTGTATTTTGCCCAGGCGTGCATCAGAACATAGAAAAGCATGTACACACTCCATGTGACCAATTTTCATGTGTTTGCGTGAGGCACATTGTGGAGTGTGGCTGTTGCTGATATTTACGCTCTTGTGAAAGGGGCCCAAATCCTATCAGACAGAATTTGTTCTGATAATTGAGAACAGCATGGAATGCACTCTGAGGCCAACTTGGAAATTCTCTAGGTGCAAATGGCTTGTCCTACCATTCTCTCCACTGTGGCAACAAAAAAACCCTGGGAGATTTATGAAAGGGATTGCTTTGCTCAAGATAAAAAGCCAATGCCCTTTGAACATCTGATGATTGAAGCCTTCTTTCCTCAATTCAAGATGTGAGGAATGGGAATGATGTAAGTGCGTTGGTTGATTTGAGATGGAATTAAATAACCACCTTGGGAAGGAATTTGGTTGGAATTGTAAAATGACCTTGTCTTTATAGAAAGTGGTGAGGGGGCTTAACCATCATGGCCCCCAGTTTGCCAACCCTCCTCACAAATGTAATGGCAACAAGGAAGGCATCTTTCATGGAAAAAAGAGATAGTGAGCACAGGTTTGAAAAAGTGATGGTCATCAGCAAGTTGAGGACTAGAGTAAGATCCTACTAGCAGGCGGAAGATTGAATGGGATGCCATTTTCACAGAAGACTCTTTTGGAACTGCACAGTAAAGAGGAGCAAGCATAGACTGAATGACTGTCCGTTGGTGGATGAAAAGCACTTATGGCAGCTGCATGCACCTTAATGGGACTGACTGACTGTCCTGAGACTTTCAGATAAAGGAATATTCCAGTAGTGGGATGCCCATCACTTCAGGGACAAAGCCCTGTCTTATAGCTCAGGAAGTGAAACATGCCCACTTGGCTTGGTATGAACACCTTGCGGACATCTCGAATCACCAAAGAGCACTAGTGGAAGACTCCATCCAAAAACCAAACCATAAAGCGAAGAGTGTGTGGGTGGTGTGTCTAAGTTTGCCATTGTGTTGAGTCAGCAACCCTGGGAATGTTCAAAGCATACAAACGTAACAGCCAAGCTGGGTCAGATCAAAGCCCATCTAGCCCAGTATCCTGTCTTCAGAGAATGGCCAGTGCCTAGTGCCTCAGGGGGAATGAATCAAACAATCATCAAGCGATCTGTCTCAATATCCATCCTGGCTTCGGGCAAACAGAGGTCTAGGCATCCTGGCTAATACCCATTGATGGATCTATTCTCCATGAATTTATTTTTTTCGAACCCTGTTAAAATCCTGGTCTTCACAACATCTTCTAGCAAGGAGTTCCGCAAGCTGACTGTGCATTGTTGAAAAAATACTTCCTTTTATTTGTTTAAAATGTGCTACCTATTAATTTCATTTGGTGACCCCTACTTTTGTTATGAGAACAAGAAAATAACACTTCCTTAATCATTTTTGTTGCCATTTTCTGAACCTTTTCCAATTCCAATGTATCTTTTTGAGATGAAATGACCACCTCTACATACAGTATTTAAAATATGGCTGTACCATGGATGTATAGAGAGACATTTTCTGTCTTATCTATCCCCTTCTTAATGATTCCAAAACATTGTTTACTTTTCTGACACTGCACATTGAGTCCTCCAGTCATTTGATACAGAAGCATATTTAAACAATAGGTTACAAACAACAGTTTGTACAGTCCTACAATTTCACATTTGAGTTCCTTCAGAACTCTTGAGTGAATACCATGTGGTCCTGATGACTTATTACTATTTAGTTTAGCATGACTGGAGGGTGCTGTAATATGCGGAGGAGGAACAGAAACCACAATTGGTGAGGCCTGAATGGGCTATGAGGATGGCTGTTGCCTTCTATTGTTTCATCTTGTGAATCATTCGCAGTAAGAGGGGTAAGACATGATTAGCTGGTCCAAGCACTTGAGAATTAGGGAATCCTGTAATTGGATTCCAGCTCTTATCCTCCAACAATCTTGGATGCATTTGGTTTTGTTATGCAGTGCAAAAAGATCCCTCACCAGGGTTCCTCACTGCTCAATGATCATGCAATTCCCATTCGTGGTTGGTTGCAAAGTTTCTGCTAACAACATCAGTGATAGTTTTTTGGCTTCCCATTCCCAAAGGTCTATAGCTTATGCACACAAGGCTCAGGATTCTGTCTCTCCTTGCTTACGTAAAAGGCTGTGGTGATAGCATGAGGCTCTTAGGACTGGTACTAGCAGAGCCTGATGGGGGTTCCATGGGAGAGGGGCTCTCTTCACCTGTTCAGACCAAAGTATGGGGCAGAAGGGGTCCCCCAGCCTTGACCTGGTATCAGTCCCATGGAAGCCTTTGTATGATGTTTCCTGAAGTGGTGCGTCCAGTTCTCCTAAGTAGGAGCAGGAAAGGCGAGGTAGATACTGCACCTGGAGGCAATGTGGGCTTCCCCTAAGCAATGCAAACAGTACTGGTGCTCTGAGTGAGGGCAGGAAGAGGAGGTTTTGAACGCCAGAGTCTTTGGCATAATCCCAGACCCAGATCCAAGTACTAGGGGTGGGTGGAAAAGAGGAAGAGAGATCAGGTTTGGCAGGAAACACTGCTGAAGCCACATTCAAAGTCCTAAATCTGGTATTAAAGGAAGATTTGAACAGAAAATAAAAAAGTACCTGCAGAATGTCTAAAATCTAAACTACTAACAGTAGTAAGGATAGTTTTGAAAAGTACATCATGGGGGCAAATAGGAGCAGATGCTCTGTCTTGGACCAGGCAGCAGTGAGAAGGAATTGGAGACACTGGTGATATGCCATGTACTTTATCGCCTCAGGCAAAGCCACAAGGCACTATAAGGCACATGTGAGGACTGTCAAAGAGTACTATTTGCAAAACCTCTGACTTGGAGTGTATGTGCATAATCCCTCAGTGGAATATAACAGAGGCCATCACTTGAAGAAATCATATTGTTAGGATTTCCAGTCACATACTGTAAAACTCCTTTATAATAATATGGGTCAAACCTATATTGTTAATTAAGCTGCTCTATAAGCTCCAAGAAATAAGCACTGCTCTGGCAAGGTTAGGGTGTGCCTGTCAAGTATCAAATGTGATCTGTTTTTGTAACTTATTTTTCTTGGTTTTCCCCTGAAAAACATAAGTCACGTCTAACAAAGCACCTAGCAGGAGAACACCAATCATTTGCTACTTCCACAATGCCCCCACTGTGACACTGTACCTTTCTTAATGTATTAATGAATATCACTGAAGAGCTATATACGTTTTCCCAGAAAATATAAAAAGGAACTGTCTCTTTAAATGATCTTTCACTTTATAAAAACCACCATCTCCCCAGAACAGTGAGCAATACCTAGTTGTTCTACAAGAAATCCTGGAGAGAGAGCTCTGCAAAGGGATCCTTTCCTGAGGCTCTGTGAGGACTCTGACTGGAAGGGCTGGATGCTGCAGACAGCTGGTAGAGAAGACGACAGAGAAAGGGAAAGAAAGAAAAAAAAAAGGTCTCAGCATGACAGAATATGAAAGCAGAAAATGTAATGAAGGGGAAGGGATCTAAAAAGGCATCCTGGACAGAAATGGATCATTAAAACCAGACACTTGGTTGCATGGGAAGCTGAAGGCCTGTTTGATGGAATGTGTATTGTGGAAACAAGCTAGGTGTTACTCTTGGTGGTAAAGGGGACATGTCTGGGTGCAGAGTCAACCAAGTTCAGGATACTTCACACTTATTTTTCTTTTTCAAAGCCCTTTGCAAACATTAGGCCTAATGACGCCCACTCTTGAGAGAGAAGCTAGCATTCTTCCCATTTTAAAGCTAGGGAAGCCAAGGCAAATTATTTTCTTGCTGAAATACTCAGCTTCCACTGTTTTGGCTGATGTCAGAATTTCATACCACTTCTCCAGTCACCAGAATCTTGCAGGGAATATAAATTATAATTTTCTAAGGAAAGGTTTTTGGTGGAGAATAGCCCCCTCTCCTGCTTTGCTTGTTTGCTATTTCATCTAAAGGTAAGATCAGTACTATTATCTAATTAAAAACAGAAATATTTCTGTTAATGGGCCAATAATGAGTTAGGCACATTACTCAAACAATTCATGACTGAGGGGCTTTATGGTGACTAGTTTGAAGTGATTTTCCAAGTCCTGTATAAAAGTAAAAGCCAAAAAGAGATATTTCAATCAGTGTGCTTTAAGGGAAGAGGGCTGGAGGAAGGGGAAAAGGGGTGTGGATAATGAATATACAAATGGAAAGGGAAAGCTGGGAGCAAAGTGTTCACGGCATTAGTCTAATACATCTAGTGACGGAAGACAGTAGTATCACCTTCACGGCACTGAGTGCAGCCTAGTATGAATCAACCATCAGCTTATTTTGCAATACAGCACAATAAACTGCCAACAAGTACAGGCTGAACCTCTCTGGTCTGGCATCATAGGGACCTGCCCAGTCCCAAACAAGAGAATTTGCCGGATCAGGTGAGGCCTCCTGCTACTGGCCCCCAAGCCCGTCACCTGCTGCTGACAGGCTCCCCAGCAGGCAACCTTGCCTGCCCCCCCAGCCTGGCTGGGCTGCTTGCCCAGCTGCTGCTGGCTCCCTACATGGCACAGGCTTTTGCTCCTGCTGTGGTGCTCCGTTCCTGTGCAGCCAGGAGCAAGTGTCAGGCTGGGGCTCCGACCCTGGCCCTGCACAGCCAAGGAAAGCCACAGGGCTCTGGACCCATGCCCACACAGCCATAGGAAGCAACGGGGCTCCGTCCCCATTCCCACGCAGCTCCAGCCCAGCCCAGCCTAGCCCCGCACAGCCGGGAGAAACCTGGGGCTCCAGACCCGTCCCCATGCAGCCCCAGCCTGGCCCCGCACAACTGGGGGAAACCTGGGGCTCTGGACCCATCCCCACACAGCCGCAGCCTGGCCCCGCACAGCTGGGGGAAGCTTGGGGCTCCAGACCTGTCCCCACGCAGCCCCAGCCTGGCCATGCACAGCTGAGGGAAGCCCGGGGCTCCAGACCTGTCCCCACGCAGCCCCAGCCTGGCCATGCACAGCTGAGGGAAGCCCAGGGCTTCAGACCTGTCCCCACACAGCCACAGCCTGGCCCTGCACAGACGGAGGAAGCCATGGGACTCTAGACATGCCCCCGTACAACCCCTGCTTGGTCCCACACAGATGGAGGAAGCCACAGGGCTCCTGAGGGCTGCTGGAGGGCTCCAGCTCTGATCCTGCACTACCCTGCACTACCCCCAGATGGACTCCCAACTCTGATGTCCCACCTGGCTGGCCCTCCTGCCTTTGGGCTCTTGGGCTCTCTGCTCCATGAGCATCTGTGGTCCTGCCAGATCACGGATGTTGATGGACCAGAGAATCACAGATTTTGGAGGTACAACCTGTAGTAAGCCTCACTTCAGAGCAATCCAATTGTGTAGCTCAGCTAACAAGACCACTGCCAACTTACCACAAAAAAGAATCTTACGTAAACTAAACCCAAGTAAGAAATGATCATTTCTCAATAGACAATTTTTCTAGTGTAACTGACTATTATAGTCCAACTCAGGAATAATTTAAATATCTACAGCCAACACTGTCTCTGTTTAGCATGGTGAAACAGCTCTCACAATACTCCTTTGTTTTCCTTCTAAGATTTTACTGATGTCAGACATTTAAAAACTCAGTTGCTGCAAATAAATATGATTGGGCCAGTGTCAAACTCTCCTTGGTGGAACAGTAAATGCCTAACAAAAGGATGTGTTTCCAGTAAAATCAGTAGTTTCTCTCAAGGAAGTGCAAATCCTGAAGTTTTTTCTATATGACCCCAAAACACATAAATGTAAATAAAAGCTTTAATGACAACTTGTGCCTCTTCATACCTTAAGTAGTCTCAAATTAGGATGAAGTCTTTCTGCATTTGTTTTATCACCGTACATGCTAAGGTTTCATGAAAAAGGTCAGTTAGATTCTTCAATGTTAGTCACTGAGGAAAATGAAAGTTCTACATTTCCAAGGTCTCTGGGGACCTCTTGAACTCTACACATGTACAGAAATGCAAGTAAAATAGAATAGGCGAACCTGTGCCTTTTCTTTCCTTAAGGATTCTCAAACCATGATAAAGATTACTGTTAGCATGGGTTTTGTCTGCATACCTGTTGTGGTTTTAGTGTAGCAAAAAAGTCACTCAAAAGGCTTTAAAAAAAAAAACCATGAAAAAACAAGTGGTCCTGTAGCACCTTAGCGACTAACAAGTGTGTGTGCGCGCCCGTGCACGCATGCACGACTTTTCATGGGCACAACCCACTTCTTCCTGTGCCTTTTGTTCCACTCATCTGAAGAAGTGGGTTGTGCCCACAAAAGCTCATGATACAGGTTGGAACTCCCTGGTCCAGCACCCTCGGGACCTGACCTGTCCTCAGATTAGGGATTTTGCCAGACCAGGGGAGGTAATTTCTGGACCCCCTGCAGCTGGCTCCCCCCACCTGGCCTGCTGGCCTCCCAGCCAGCTCCTCACCTCCTGCTGGGCAGCCATCGCTGCCCTGGCTCCAGGTCCCCCCAGGCAGCTCTGGGTCCCGGTGGGCAGCCACACACCATGGATCCCTGCCCCACCAAGCAGTCATGCTTGTGTCTCACAACTGTGCTGGGCAGACCTGCTGCCATGTGCTGACAGCAGGCTTCCTGAAGACAGCCCACTGTCCTGCTGGCCCTGTAGGGATCCTTGCCACTGGCCCTCCACCAGGATGCTCTGATCCTGCAACATGCGAGCCAGACCATGGATGTTGCCGGACCAGAGAATCCCGGTTAAGAGAGTTTCAACCTGTACTGTATATATTTTTTTGTTAGTCTCTAAGGTGCCAAAGGACAACTCATTTTTTAAGTTACAGACTAACACGGCTACTCATCTGAGACTCAAAAAATTATTGGGGTCAGACCCCAAATTACATCCATACATACAACCCCAACTATACATACAAAATGATGGGAACTAATTCAGCTACAACTACTCGAGAGATCTTAGAGTCATTGTGGCTAGTTCTCTGAAAACATCCACTCAGTGTGCAGCAGCGGCATTCAAAAAAGAAAAGAATAGAGAATATCTTAATGCCTCTATATAAAACGATGGGATGCCCACATCTTGAATACTACGTACAGATGTGGTCTCCTCATCTCAAAAAATATATACTGGCATTAGAAAAGGTTCAGAGAAGGGCAACTAAAATGATTAGGGGTTTGGAAAGGGTCCCATATGAAGAGAGATTTAAAAGACTTGGACTTTTCAGCTTAGTCTCCTCTTTTCTAAGGGGGGATATGACAGAGGTCTATAAAATCATGACTGGTGTGGAAAAAGTGAATAAGGAAAAGTTATTTACTTGTTCCCATAATATAAGAACTAGGGGTCACCAAATGAAATTAATAGGTAGCAAGTTTAAAACAAACAAAAGGAAGTTTTTCTTCATGCAGCGCACCGTCAACCTGTGGACTTCTTGCTAGAGGATGTTGAGAAGACTAGGATTTTAACAGGGTTCAAAAAAGAGCTAGATAGATTCATGGAGGTTAGGTCCATCAATGGCTAGGAATGGTGTCCCTAGCCTCTGTTTGTCTGGAAATGGATGACAGGGGAGGGATCATGTGAGGATTACCTGTTGCGTTCACTCCCTTTGGGGCATCTGGCATTGGCTACTGTTGGCAGACAGGATACTGGGCTAAATGGACCTTTGGTCTGACCCAGTATGGCCGTTCTTAAGTTAATTAATTACGCAGGTAATTAGAGCATCAGACTGTTTTTATTTTGAGACTGCAGTTAGGATACGAGTATATGAATCTTTCAGCACTGTCTTTACAACAGTTTCAGTAGTTTCTGGTTTTCAAAAAAGGAACCAAAAGGGTGTTGGGGATCTGCATTTGCCTCGTATTTTGACCCATTATCTTAACAGACCAGCACATTGAGTTTCTCTGAATAGACTATCAAACTGATCTTCTGGGAAGTTCATGCTTGCTAAGATGAGTTTCCTGAGGAAGCCACGATTGTTGAAACGTTATTTGTGAACTCACACCTGGTAGATGTTGCTGGGGCAAAAACTCACTGTTGCACTGCAGATTGCAAGTCTGAATATACATATTGTTTGGATTGTTTGAATCACACATGGCATAATACATTTTTTAGTAAAACTGGGCTGTTTCTCAGGAACCTGGGTACAGAAATGGTCAAGACCCAGGTGCAGGTAAAGATCACTGCAGCCTTGCCTCAGGGCTCCAGGGAAGCAGTGTTTAGCATGGTGATCACTGACCCAGAGCCTGAAAAAATAAGGAAAATGTTACATCTTTCCCAGAGAGTAAGACAGAAAAACATCAAAAATGTGCAATGTATAAAAAACTTCCAGGGGTCAGTTAAACCCAACCCAAGTGCTGTGCAGTGTGTTTCTGAATCTAGGGAAGATTTAACTTCTTAATTTTATAGTTCACTGGTTATAATGAAGCCAGTTTTAAATGAATCCATGTGTTTTCCTCCTCGCTGACACTGGGGTCTTGGAGACCCATAATATATGGAAACAACTGCATGTGTGTAGTCCAGTATGAGGGTTAAAGGAAACCTACACATCACCAGATTAAGCACACTGCCCATTTCAACTGCATTCTCATTTCTCTTCGCATCATCCCTATTTTATAGCCCTAGTTGGGTTTCAATCCAGTCCCACCACCTGTAGTGTCAACAGGAATGGGTGGTTGTACTTTTAAGCATTCACAATACATCTAAATGCATATTTACTCTAGAACCAAATTCAATCAAGTGACAGAATAAATATCAAGTAGTAAAGTTTGCCTCTGTTATTAAAGGATAGTCAATTAGAGTTCTTTGAAGGGGTTAACAAACATGCGGACAAAGGGGATCCAGTAGATATAGTATACTTAGATTTCCAGAAAGCCTTTGACAAGGTCCCTCACCAAAGGCTCTTGTGTAAATTACATGGCCATGGGATAAGAGGGAAGGTCCTTTCTTGGATTGAGAACTGGTTAAAAGACAGGAAACAAAGGGTAGGAATAAATGGTAAATTTTCAGAGTGGAGAGGGGTAACTAGTGGTGTCCCCCAAGGGTCAGTCCTAGGACCAATCCTGTTCAACTTATTCATAAATGATCTGGAGAAAGGGGTAAGCAGTGAGGTGGTAAAGTTTGCGGATGATACCAAACTGTTTAGGATAGTCAAGACAGAAGCAGACTGTAAGGGACTCCAAGAAGATCTCACCAAACTGAGTGATTGGGCAACAAAATGGCAAATGAAATTTAATGTGGATAAGTGTAAAGTAATGCACATTGGGAAAAATAACCCCAACTATACGTACAGTATGATGGGGGCTAATTTGGCTACGACAAATCAGGAAAGAGATCTTGGAGTTATCGTGGACAGTTCTCTGAAAACTTCCACACAGTGTGCAGCGGCGGTCAAAAAGGCAAATAGGATGCTAGGTATTATTAAGAAAGGGATAGAAAATAAGACCCGGAATATCTTACTGCCCCTGTATAAAACTATGGTACGCCCACATCTTGAATACTGTGTACAGATGTGGTCTCCTCACCTCAAAAAAGATATTTTGGCCTTGGAAAGGGTTCAGAAAAGGGCAACTAAATTGATTAGGGGTTTGGAACGGGTCCCATATGAGGAGAGGTTAAAGCGACTGGGACTTTTCAGTTTAGAAAAGAGGAGACTGAGGGGGGATATGATAGAGGTGTATAAAATCATGAGTGGTATGGAGAGGGCCGATAAAGAAAAGTTATTTATTAGTTCCCTAAATAGAAGAACTAGAGGACACCAAATGAAATTAATGGGTAGCAGGTTTAAAACTAATAAAAGAAAGTTCTTCTTCACACAGCGTGTAGTCAGCATGTGGAACTCCTTGCCAGAGGAGGCTGTGAAGGCTAGGACTATAACAGAGTTTAAAGAGAAGCTAGATAATTTCATGGAGGTTAGGTCCATAAAAGGCTATTAGCCAGGGGATAAAATGGTGTCCTTGGCCTCTGTTTGACAGAGGCTGGAGAGGGATGGCAGGAGACAAAGCGCTTGATCATTGTCTTCGGTCCACCCCCTCTGGGGCACCTGGTGCTGGCCACTGTCGGCAGACAGGATACTGGGCTAGATGGACCTTTGGTCTGACCCGGTACGGCCGTTCTTATGTTCTTATGTTCTTAATTTGAAATTTGGTGAAGTTTTCCTATATTAAATAAAGGCACTTTCTGCCCTTAATGCTGCATGGAAGATCCATAAACTGGAGATGTTGACTTACAGAGATGTTAGTATAAAGGTGTTTAAATGATTTAACTGATAAGCCTGGGCTTATTGGTTAATCCAAATGACTACACGCAACCCTGCTCCCCCCCTTGCTGCCTCTTTTAAGCCAGCTCCTTGCATGTGCTGGTCCCTGTGGAGCCACCTGCCCCCGTCATTGCCTCCCACAGAGGCAGCAAAATGGGGATAGGCAGGAGCCAGTGCTTGGGGGGAGCTGGCATAAAAGCCAGTTCCCCACGAGCACCAGCTCCATGGAGCTGCCCAGTGCACGAGGGGCAGGTGAGGCTGCCACAGAGCAGCCTCTGTCCACAGCCTAGCAGGATACTGGTGACCCTAGAGAGAGGCCGAAGCAGCCTCTGTCTGTGGGGAGCTGGGCACAGAGCTCGGAGGCCCACAGACAAAGGCTGCTGTCGCCCCACACTGCTGCCTCTATATCTGAGGCAGCAGTGCAGGGTTGCAGGGGACTCCCTGGGAGTGGGGCCGGGAGCACAGTGGTTGCTGGCCCTATCACTGGGGACCATTTCAATAACCAAGTAACTGTTAAAAATTGTTGTGGGTGCACAATCATTGAGGGGATGTCTACACTAGCCCCCTAGTTCGATCTAGGGAGGCTAATGAGGGCGACCGAAATTGCAAATGAAGCACGGGATTTAAATATCCCGCGCTTCATTAGCATGTTACCGGCCGGTTCCCATTTTAGAAATTAACTAGCCCGAAGTAACTGCCCGCGTCTACACGCGGCAGTGAAACTGGACTCCGAATTAAAGCCCTAAATCGAATTAGTTGGTATTCCTCCTGCAATGAGGTTTACCAGCTAATTCGATTTAGGGCTTTAATTTGTAATCCCGTTTCACTGCCGTGCGTACACGCGGGCAGTTATTTCGGGCTAGTCAATTTCTAAAATGGCGACCGGACGGGAACATGCTAATGAAGCGCGGGATATTTAAATCCCGTGCTTCATTTGCAATTTCGGTCGCCCTCATTAGCCTCCCTAGACTGAACTAGGGGGCTAGTGTAGACATACCCTGACACACATGATATCTAACATCCCTACTAACTAGATGGGAGATAAGCGATAGTGATTCTACACAGAGGGCTGTTATATGCCCAAAAGAAACAATGGAAAGGAAAAAAAACCCCTATGTCTTCAGCTTAAAAAACATTTCTAGCCGATAGAAGAAAAGATGATCTGCAAAGATGCTATCCTGAAGTCCCCACTTTCAATGTGGACACAACTACTCTGATCAACCTGAGATGAGGGGCAAAGCACTGCAATATGATGAGAGGACTTCCCACTTGATGCCTCCGCAGAGTTCTAAGCACAAGGGAGCAAGCGAACCAATACAGTCACTACATCAGCAATATCAACAGTGGCAGACCGACAGACGTCTAATAGCTTTCACTTACAAATACAGCTACTTTGTGTATATGTACATTTTATTTACGCACATTTCTCTGTATATGGCAATACGTATTAACCCATGTTATACAATATAGCGCAGCTATAGTTAAATGGCCCATTATGATCAAAAGTAAAAGGCAAAGCTCTCTGCAGCAAAAGGAGTATGCAATAGTACAGGGGTTGGCAACGTACAGCACGTGTGCCATAAGTGACACACAAGATTTTGAGTGGCACATGGCTGCCTCCTGCTCCGAAAGCCACATGCAGCCAGGCTCAGCCCTCTCCCTGCCAGCCTCTGGGGGGTTGGGCTGGGCCGCAGTCATACACGGCCAGGCTCAGCCCTCTCTCTGCCAGCCTCCTTGTCCCAATGCTGCTCCCGGAGGGCTGTGAGTCTCAGCGTTGCTGTCCTGCCAGTGTGTGCGCTGGGGGCACAGGTATGTGGGGGCTGGAGGCAGGTGAAGGAGGATGCGGTGCACACTTGAGGCTACCGAGAGAGATTAATGAAGCTGCTAAAATATAAGGACTATTATTGACTTTAAAAAGTATCGATGACACACAGATCATAAACAGAAGTGAATACATTACATCTTGGCATGCCACTTCTGAAAGGTTGCTGACCTCTGCTATAGTCCCTTTGTCACCAATACTTTCAGAAGAGAAAAAACTAGCTTTGTTGACAAAAACCTCATTTTATTGGAATGTAAAAATTGAGGGGTCATTGTTTAATTCTATCAGCCTGTGAAGGTCAGACATCTATACATTTTGATATCCTCTAATATTATGGAAATGAACATGATCTCCCCAAAGCAGTCTCTCTTGTTTTAGAGTCCTCTCAAAAGGTGGGAAAAAGAGCACCAGAAAACCTCTCTCTTTAGAATCTCTCATTCAAAATTCTCTCTCAACTTGAAGAAGAGAAGAAGAGGAGGAGAATGAAAAAGTGCTCTGGACTAAGCTAAAGATGAGGCAGAGATCAGAGAAAAAAAATGTTATGAACCCAACTGCAATACCTATTGCCCACACTTACTTTTTAAAGCGAGGCTTCCATCAAACAAGCCAATACGAACACTGAAGGGGATAATAAACTGGTTTCCTTTTCACTCAGATGTTGACAACAGAGTACAGAACGTACAGAAGGCAGTATGAGAGAGACTCTATTAATCAGAGCCTGCCCCGACTCTACAACCCATTACTCAAAATTGAAATAATAATTATTTGTTTACTGCCAACACTAACTAGGTATCCTTTATGTATGTACATACAATGCAACATGGATTTCTTCCCCTGGGCAATAGAGGAGAACAAAACTTGGAATGATACAATGTTAAGCAAAAGATCCAGCCAGACTTAAAAATGTTGTACATTAGCTCTGAGTCCAAAGCTGGTTTACAGGTGCTGGCCAGCTTTAAACTCTGTAGGGACAGTACACTCAGGAAAGGGGTGAATATAATCTCTGGGCGGCATGAGGTGAGTGTGGTTCCTAGAATTTGCAAAGTCAGGACTACACTGTTGTAAGATGCTGAAACCTTTCACATATTTGCACAGCCCGTACTGGGTGCCCAAATGTGACCTCTGCAGGAATTACCTGCAATTTTGACACACAGTGCTATAATAAAAGGGCTTATGGCTGGATAAGCCTTGGGGTATTTTACTTTGGAAAAGTATGAGTTTAGGAGAATGAGAGGTAACATTGCAATGCAATTCAGAAGTCTGGCATGAAACAAATTTGCATAATGATGTGCTTCCGGGAGAAGCTGTAAAGAATAACATGAGGGTAAGGTACAATGAATCACATGTTTAGTGATTAAAGGGGATGCATGAATGTCAGACTAAGAACAGTTTCCCATCATCATTCAGCTAAAGAAAAGGGAAGAAAGCCATCAATCACCACCTCCTCCATGCAACTGACCCTTGAATTTGTGGGCACCAAGTTGGAATAAGCAGCTGAGAACCAGTCCTTTTTCTGTCTGGCACAGTGGAAACTGACTTGACACGTCACCACATTATAGGATAAAACCATCATTAAAACAAACAGTGAGGGTGAAAATAAGAAAACTATTTGTAGCTTGGCAACCAACCAATTTTCAGTATCAAGTATAAATATTTTGGATTTATACTCACCTGTGCTCCTGAAACAGGACCAAAAGGGTTTGGTGGTCTCATGATAGGTTGGCTGTATATTAATGTTGGTTGTGTCATTAATGGTACACCTCCCACCTGTGATGGCTAAAAATAAACAAAGAAAAGCACAGAATTACAAATCAGTGAACACAAACACATAAAAAGGGGAGGATGGGTGAAAAATGACTCAAGCGTTCAGTTTCATCAAAAACAGAAAAGGCTTCTGAAACTGGACAATAAACTAAGGGTCCCTAAAAATGACCGTTGCAAACCTTCACTTTAGAGAACATGTTTATGCCGGACTGCAGATACTGAAGCTGTTTCTATGTACTATTCCCTCAAAACATTTGAGGCTTTAAGCAGCTGTTTATAATATATAAAGAACTTGAGTTAGCACCACAAACATATTGACCACAAACACTGACACTTCGATAGAGATCTCTCCTCTCTATGGCTACGTCTAGACTACAGGCTTTTGTCGACAGAAGTTTTGTCGACAGATACTGTCGACAAAGCTTCTGTTGACAAAGAGCGTCTAGACTATATCCAGTTCTGTCGACAAAGCAAGCCGCTTTGTCAACATGACAGTGTAGACGCAAAGGACAGCGTAGATGCAATAACGCCTTCTGTCGACAGAACTCTGTAGACAAAAGGCGTTATTCCTCGTAGAATGAGGTTTACAGCCATCGACAAAACTGCTGAGTTCTGTCGACAGAACTCAGCAGCAGTGTAGACGCAGGTATAGTTTTGTCGACAAAAGTTCACTTTTGTCAACAAAACCCTGTAGTCTAGACACACCCTATATGCTGAAGGTACAAGAAAGCACAAGTTACATTACATAAGATGGGTATTTAACATGCCATCATTGTGGCTATACTATACTTTCAAGAACTGATGAAATATGCATATAAAATCAAGATAATGGCTTAATTCCCAATTGACAGAGAAGTCTAGATGTTCTTAAGGAGACTGTCAGATTTCTGTTGAGATGTAAGACTCATACAAGTAACAAACTTAATTCTAATTTTTTCCCCCTTTCCATCCCCTCCCCCAACTCTGAGTGTTTGTGAATTTCACTCAACCCTCATAATTAAAATGTGGACCAATTTGGCTTTTTTTTAAAAATCATATTGACCCAGCTATAGAGGTTTACATTACAGTTCAGCTACTTATTTAGTGGAAAAACCTGGTACTATTAACCTCAAATTGCAGCACGGTGCTATATCCTAGATAATTTGTTTACAATAGCAATTACCACTAATGGATGTTTAAGAGGGTCATCATTCTTGGAAAACGATCTGCAGCTGTGGGAATCCTGAACAAATTTGGACTGTTTCTAGAATATAAGAAACCTCTTACTGCACAAAGTCCATCCTTCAAATATGAAACCTCCAGAACACATCATCACGTTGAGGTGATGGAAGCTTTAAACAAGTAATAGCAGCTGAATACAAGTGATGGAGAGTAGGGTCCCATACAGAATTTTTGTGCAATCTTTCCTTCTTTTTTTGGTACTTCGATACTTTGGTAATGGGTATCTTTTGTTGGAGTTCAGCAGGAATTAAATTGAGAAGGGTTAAACAAATTTTAAACCTGAATTAACAATAGTATTTTTTATATAGTCACTGATTAAGTAGTGAGAAAAATTTGTCAACCATAACAGAAGCATTATTTTTAGATGTTTTTCCCTCCATTCAGGAACAGGCTACGGTGCATTTAATTCTTTCCTTATTAAATAATATGGTGCTCATTCCTCTTAAAATCTAGATAGAATTATTCCATTCACAGTTAGATTAACTGGACAATTAGAAGGCTCCGCATTTTACTGTTAGTTCAAGGAAGTACTTGCTATGGTAGCACTTGTCCTAGCAGAGTATAAATGTAAGTTAAAGGTCTCTTATAAATGCAGAATGTAAAATTTTCACCATTAGATCTTTTTGTGCCACGTAAATGGTGGGCTGAGGAAGGAGATGACCTCTTAAGGTCTCTTCCAGATCTAGTATTCTATGATTCTATATATTTGTGTTACTACTCCAGATTTGAAGTTCTAGAAACAAAGATCTGACCTATATATAATTATATTAGTTTGCTTTCTTCATGATGTTGAGTCTTCTGAAATATAGCTCTAAAAAGTTCCTTAATAATCATCCAATAAAATTCTCGTGTGTCAATAAGGACCTTAAAAAAAGGGAAATGCTAAGTCGACCACTGCCACTGAAATTATGGAAAGATGAAAACCCGGGTGAGATTCTAATAAGTAATGGAAGAGGAACAAAGAATTTAACTATAGTGAGGCTGTATGGAATTTAGGGGACACTTTAGGATATTATGAATATCTAGGGCAGGGTTGGGCAATATTTTTTGAAGGGGGGGCCACTTCACAAATTTCTGACATGGTTGTGGTCCACCCTGGAATGGGCGGGGCCGGGAGGCTTCCTGTGCTCCCCCACTCACAGACCCTGATGGGCCTGAGGGCAGAGGGAGCATATGAAGTCTTTGCCCCTGCCCCCCCAGCACCTAGAGAACCGCCAGCTCCCCCATCCCCAGGTCTTGATTGGCCTGGAGCAGGGGAGTGGCAGGGCAGCTGTGGGCTGGATCAACCAGTTTGAAGGGCTGGATCTGCTGGTAGAGGCGGTGTTGCCCACCCCCAGGGTAAGGGATTGGGGTGTAGGAAGGCCTGTGAGGGAATTTGGGTGAAGGAGGCAGTTGTGACCTGGGGCATGGAATTGGGGTGCAGGGGGTTGGGCTGTGACTTCAGACAGGAGATTGTAGTGCAGGGGTTTGGGTTGTGACCTAGGGCAGGAGGGGACTGTGATCTGGGGCAAGGGATTGGGGTGCTGGGTCTGGGAGGGGGTATGGGCTCAGGAGGGGGGGCAGAGGGTTTGGGATAGGGGGGTAGGAGTGGAGAGGCAGTGGCCTGGGGGGGGCGGGGGGGGGGAAGAAGGGTGTGGGAGGCAGAGGTAGGCTCTGGCCAGGAGACTTACCAGTGAGAATCCTGGCCAGCAGCCCAGCACATTTTTCGGGCAAGAGCCTGGCCCGCCCATGCACAAGCTGCAGGGCCATGTGCTCTGTGAATAAGAGCCAGAGGGGAGTGGTTTTTCAAACAGGCAGCTTCCACTGGCCAGAAACCGGCCAATGAGATTGTGCCATGAAGCACCACTCCACCTTCCCCTCTGGGCTCACAGTTTGGGGAACACAAACAGACTAGCACCTGCTTTTCTGAACGGCATGTGGGGGCGGGGCATGCAGGGGAGTCTGCATGAGACTCCCTGCTGCATCAGCAGGCTAGAGCTAGTGACTTGGTGGGATGGATGCGGCCCACGGAGGATGTTTTGCCCAGGCCTGTTCTAAGATGTCCAGATGTCCCATTTTTAAAAGAGCAGTCCCATATTTAAGCCCTCCTGCAAGTATCCCAACTTTTTTTTTTTTTTTTTTTTTAAAAGGGCAAATTGTCCCATGTTTTCTGTCTCCCTTCCCGTTTCCCCCCCCCCCCCGCCCCATCAGTATTGGTGGGTCCTGCTGCTGGCTGGATCCCTGTTAATCAACCACTCACCCAACTGGGGTGAGGCAAGATGCAGAGCATGGAAGGCTGGCCGCTCGCTCTGCTGCTCAGTATAGCCTCTGCCTATGGACAGAAGTGTAAGGCTTCCAGGCCATGTGCTGCGCAGTTTGTGTTTGAGACAAAGGAAGTAGAAGCCTCATGCAAAAGGAATACAAAAGGCAGCTGCATCTTGGCCGTCCTATCTTCATTTCTGCTTCTTACCTTTGGATTAACCTTTCTACAAACCTACCTCTGAACAAAGGTCTGAATGACTCAGTCAAGCTGCGGATGTGTTCCAGAGGGACTTCTAAGCCAGCAAACTCATCAATACTACTTGGTACCTGATATTTGGACTTTAAATTATTATATGTGTGTGATTATTATCATTTAACATCTCTCCTTGTTTTTTTTTTGTTTTTTGTTTATTATAAACCTTTTCATTTTAGATACTAAAAGATTGGCTGGCAGCATGGTATTTGGGTAAGATCCAAACCTATACTGACCTGGAAGTGTGGCTGACTCTTGGGGTTAGAAGAACATTTTGTACATGTGGGCAGAGTTTTAAAACAACCTCTCACTGTACTGGTTCTGGGTGTTGACTGGGAACCAGAGAACTGAAATGCAATAAAGGGAGCTTTGTGATTTCTTTTTTGGCTTCTTGATAATCAGCATGGGGATCAGAAGCACAATGTACGACTGACTGGAAATTTAACTTCAGTGTTATCTAGCAGTCTTGGAGTATCTGCTCTCCATTTTGCATCCTGCCCTGACACTGGCATTGCCAATGAGGACTGGCCCATGCACCCCTATATCATAACTACTTCATGCAACATGCACTAAATATCATCCAGGGGGTAGGTGAAGAAAAAAGGGTAGAGGTGTGTTTAAGAGCCATAGTTTATTTTCCTGCAGAAAAATGAGATTAAGTTATTTAGTGAAGAATGAACAAGAGGGGCTGATATTAAAGCTACTTAACATGTTCAGGTCAACTGACATACTGGTTCTACAATGCTTTATGTTTGCAACTAATTCTTAATAAAATTAATAAGTAAACCATGTTTATGGCAAATTAAGTTACAGCAAATGTCACTAACCATTGCATATCCCATCATTCCTGTTGGTGTTGTAGCAGGATAGGCCATTACCGGTGGTGCCTAAGACAAAAAGAAATAATACTGAAATGCATGAAAGACTGATTGAATTGTACATATGATCATAAATTGCCTTAAGGAACATTGGCTAGACAGCATATTAATATAGCAAAAAAGATCAACTGACACCTATTAGCCTTGGTAGATTGGTGTTAAAGTTTATCTGATTTTAGATCAACTGCAAAACTTATGCTCAAGATTTGTAGAAAGACTTGATGTGCATAATTACTGATGAGACCAAACCTGTTAAGGTTTTGGCTCAAGGTAATCTAAATTTCCACCTATAGATATCTCAAGAATGTGTAGAGAGATAAATATATGTGTGTTGAACTTAATATGAAATTCAGGAAATATTTACTTAATTTATATAAATAAAATCAATATTACATGATAAATGCGAATGCTGCCCAAATCCTCTGAAGTACAGAACTTAGTACTTATTTTAAGGAACTGTTTTCCCCTCTAATTCTAAAAATGGAACCAAGTATATAGACCATACTACTACTATTAGACTAAAACCACCCAAAGTTCTTTCTTTTCAAACTAGGTTACATATACACTAAAGTTTTTAGGGGAATGGGGTCTCCATTACCTCAGCACTGATACAGCTGTGCCAGTCCTACCAATGGTGGAAGTTCTAGCGCAGGATGAATGTCAGTGTTTTACCACCCTGTTGTCTAACCCCATTCACAGTGAGTCTACATGACATGGTATGTCAGTGGCTGATCACTGGTGGAGCTGCACCTGTGCTAGAGCAATGGTAGGAGATAGCTCTAAAATCTCAGTGTGTGGACACAGTCCCACAATATTTACAGAACATTGATCCGCCACTCAAAGTTTGTTTCTCTGAAACTGTTTGGAATATCCTAGTTACTACAATGAATTTAAAAAGTGGTAAGTCACTGCTACCATTCAATACATATAAACTAACGTCACTACGTGGCAGCTCTTGTGAAATAGACGAGTGAGACTAGCACCCCTGCTCTAGGCTTTAGCTCCATCAACAGAAAACAGATAATATATCCCCTATTGTTTATAAAATACAATGCATATATAAGAGAGCCTCTGATACCACTTCATCTTCCCACCTTTCCATGCTCCTGATCCAATTCATTAGGGCAGACTTTTGCATGGAGACAAGAACTTTATCTAGCTGAGTACTTATTAAGTGTCAATTGACTGATATTTAGGGATCTTTATCAGCTCCACTTCCTGTTAATCCCTCACTTAAAATTAATAATGCTTTGTTTGTGATATCCGAGTTCTTTTCTGTGAAAACTGTAATTCATGATACTACAGACAACTGAAGCAGACAAACTCCAAGATCATGGTTTCATACATGTCGCTTGCATTAAAGGTTTTATTTTGCAAGAGAATCTCAAGGACAGTGATGGAATCAGTGTTACTTATGATATTTAGAACAAAACTGGAGAAAATATATGTTGTAGGGAACCATATTTCACAGACAGGTCATTTCACCTTCAATCGAGCCTTAAAATCTTGATGTAAGGTGGTCTTTTTCTAAATAGAACATTTCTTTGAGGTATCAGCTGCTCTTTAATATGCACTAGCCAATGGTAGTCAGCACTCTAGCAACTATTATAACAGATTTCACTATTTTAAAGAATTAGCTAGATTGTTATTACTTACAGTTCAAGAAGCTCTGAACATTCTTTTAGTCATTCACATTATATGTATATGCACACATACATATACATACAAATACTGGATAAATATTTTTGAAGTGCTCCAGGACAGACTTTATATTTGCTACTGTTAAAATTATCCCCCACTGAAAACTGAATAAAGGGAAAGACCAATATTGTTGAAATACAAAAAGATGATCTGTGAATAAGATTGCATTCCTTCAAGAAAACAATGCACAAGTTATGGCTTGCCCTTTATAAACTTAAGCATGAGCTGAGATTCTCTCTTTGTTTAGGTGAATATTAATGGCATACTGGTCTCTCCCTACTTGAAAACAAGATCTACAATAAAAGTGAATAAAGTGCCAATTATAACAGAAGCCTGTGAGATTTCATGCAGTTATTCAAACACAAACAACTTATCTTCATTCAAACTGTACCAGATGCATTGAAGGCAGCACAAACAAAGACCCAGCTATCTGGCAGCAAATGGCACAATTTAAAGCAAGGAAAAAAAATCTCCATATTTCCCATGCCATCCACTGATTCAAGAGCCTGCAGAACACCCATGAGAATTGAATATGCTAGGAAAAGCTCAAATTTTCTGCACACCAAAGATCTTAATATGAGAAATGTGTAATAGCAGGAAGGTTATGAGATTCTGCTACAGCAGTGGTTAATACAGCATGCCAATTGATTGCAAAAAGGCTGGGTTTTTTCACTTACGTATTGCGGAAAATGCATGCCATTCTGTATTTCCCAGGGAGAACAATTATATAATGCAATAACACTGAATTAGAAACAAGTACTTACACAACAGAATATATATAAAGAACATTTTAGTTCACAAGTACACTTCATGTTTGCCCTAAAATAAAAATTCTTTTTATCCAAGTGATTAAATTAAATTAAATTATATTGTCACAGCTTATGGGTTTCATACTTGTCCACATAATCCATTTATTTTTGTGAACTTACTTTTCAAAAACACATTCTTCCTTTTTTTCAAAAGTTTATGAAGCAGCAGCACAGCACTTGGTTTACTATGTGGACAAGAATCTGCTGAACAAACCAATTTCATCCAAGTTTTTTCAAACAATAGTGAAAAAGGTTTTCTAGACAGCAATATGCCTTGATGTTGTCTTTAAATATTAATAAAAGTACTATTTACAAATGCAATGTTAAGTTACAAGCTGCATACAAAGATCTCACATATTTTGCTATGAGAACAATTAAGTATCTTCAAGCACAGGAGAAAATCATTCAAGTACTAGATGACTACTACAGCAACTATCATCCACAACAACTTTGACCTGCATATAAGATCTGAGTTGGCAGCTGCCACCCAAAATGACAGCAGGCAGATGACCTGAAAAGAGATACTGTTTCTCTGTCCAAATCTGTAACAAATCATGTGTTTCATTATTAAATCATGAAATCATGTAATACTGTTTGACATAACAGATCAAAACACTTGCTTTGTTATGTTTATTACACTTGTATGTCATTATCCAATTTATGTTAAAAGAGAGTAGGATTTAGGGATGTTAGAAAGCACACAATTTGGTAATGATATAGCAGATAAAAGTTTTGTCCTTTACACAATTAACCCAATAAGCAGCTCTGCATTTAAAGGAGGTCGATGACTCAATCCTGCCTTGCACCAGGTCCTGGCAGCTACCCCACCTGAGGCTCTGGATTTAATGCAGAGCAGCAACAAGGGTAAGATGCTGGACCAAGCGCGAGCCAGGACTGAGCCAGTGTGCCTGTCTACCAGCTCTCAAACCCTTTAAATGCAGAGCCACAGGTGTGTGTGTATGTGTGGTTGCGTGTAGCTGATAGCATTAACCAATAAGAAGATACTTATCGGCTAATCATTTAACCAACTACACTATTACATCCTCAGTAGGATTTACACATGTAGGTCCCACCAGTATTATTAGAAGCTACTTAAGTATAGCCTTCCCTCCCTCTCTCACACACATTAATGGATGGGAGAACAAACTACTTTGATATACAACCCAAAACGCATGCTATCTGTAATGAAGCTGCAAACTAGAGAAAAATCTGATTGGTCACTGAAGGTTTTAAGTTAGACATATTAAAAGCAAGCGTACACTTCAGGCTGTGTCTGTACTAGTTGTAAACATTTCTAGGACATCTCTATCTCTGTAATATCCTTCCCACATCCTTGGGTAGCCAAAGGTGCACTACTTGCTGCCTCATGTCAGGAAGTAGGCTCAGTGCTGTGGTCTACACCGGTCGTTTCCAACTTGGGGTTTGCAGACTATATCTAAGGCAGCGGTTCCCAACCTTTTCCAGATGGGGACCCATTTTGACAATTCAGGAAGACTTGGTGACCCAGGGCAATTCAAAAAACGTGTGATTGGCTCCTTAAAAGCCTCCTGGGAAGACACCTGGCAACCCTTTTGAAATGTAATGGTGACTCATATTTGGGTCCTGACCCATAAATTAGGAAACCTTGGTCTAAGGGGTCAATGAAAGGTGCTTGTTACCACAGAACAATGGTTTTCAATCTTTGGATCTGTAGACTTGCCTAAGAATTTCAGGAAGATCCTCACTGTCATTTGAAAAGGTTTAAACTGACTCATATACAGGTTCACCACACAGTATTGTATCAAGAATATTTCCACACTTTCAACAGCATTCAACAGTCCCAACCATCACCACCATTTTTAAAATGTCAAGTCACTCTACTCAAATAATGACTCAGGGTTTGATGTTCTACAGCCTAAGATTCTGCTCTAGCAATACTTTCAGTTTACAGTATTAATTCACAATCATATCACAGAAGATGTCATATACAATGAAAAAAGTGCATCTGACAAG
Organism: Pelochelys cantorii; assembly: GCA_032595735.1. Lineage (NCBI taxonomy): Eukaryota > Metazoa > Chordata > Testudines > Trionychidae > Pelochelys > Pelochelys cantorii. Next base: position 25,078,993 of record CM064326.1, read on the forward strand.
GGGAAAATGTAAATGAAGTTGGCCACCCAGTTACTGTTACAACAGCAATATTCTCAAATTAACCATTTATCATTCAATCTTCATAGCCTATCCACTGTAATGACTCATCACCTCCACAACTTTATATTAAATTTGTTTATATTTTATATTACACACATCTCACTACTTCACTTACAATTGTTGGAGCATTCCATGCAGTTGTAGGTGCAACCTTGGGCTGCCAGTTGGAACCACCAGTTAATTTCTTTTCGCCTGGCTGAGTCCAATTTACATCACTTCAAAATAAATTTTTAAAGAATCATCAGAAAACAGATTTTCTTTGCACCATCCTCAGGGATAGTACATTAGTCAATTAAGCTTGTGTGTTTCCATAACGTTTATGAGCTTAGTGCTGAATCTCAAGAGCTTAGTCATCAAATCAACCTGTACAGTCATAATATGCATGCCTGGTCTGGAAAATGTAGATCTGATTCAGCTAACAAACTAGCTAAGAGTGACTTTATATAACTACTTCTCTTTGCGTAGACACACTGTGATACTCTTAGCTCATTTTTTGAGCATCAAATTATAGCCTGGGCATGAGCAGATATGTGTAAGTTTCTGGATGGTTTCAAGGCTAGAACAGTGTTTGTGTACAGGCTGCACTACAGCAGCTCTGCCTGCATTGACAGGATTCTTTTGTTTGAAGTGGTGCTGGAGTTGCTGAAACTTACCGTGCTTGTTAAATACAATAATAAAGCTGATCATAATTATTCTGGATAAAGAGTTCACTTTTCTCCTACTGGCCCATTACAACCCAGACTTCAACATCATGGGATAGTACAAAGATAATTTTATTTCACCTCTTTGGAAAAAGGGTGTGTTGAGGTCTGTTATGGAGCTGCTTGTTATTGCTGGCATGTACTGTAATACTAAAAAAAGCCACATACTGAATGACCAATAAACTATGTATTTTGTGAAGATCATTCACTAAATAAGATGGACAGGCAGCAGGATCCTGAGGAATTAACACAGCAACAACAGGATTTAGCCCTGAACTCTAATCCCAGGTTTGTTGCTGCTGCTGATCTGCTCCTGTGCCATATGTAGCTGTGGGTCAAGTCACTTCACCTATATTTCAGATTGCTCCTCTATAAAATGGTGGTAATACAGATTGAACATTTCTAGTCCACAGCACTCTCTGGTCTGACAACATCCGTGGTCAGGCACGATTTTAGTTAGTCTGATGTCCATTTATCATGGGTGTGGACAAGATTCCTGTGGTCCCATAAAGTTTGTTTATGGCCACCAGTCATAGCTCTCAGTGTTCTGTGCTGTTATTTAGTTCTAATTTATCCCTAAATGTTTTCTAAGAGCCCAGTAAACAGTGAAAGTGTTGGCAATTCTGCTAGACAATAGTGACCTCCTGCGCATGGTTTGGCAAATTCTCTGGGTTGGCACTGGTCAGGTCCTGGGGTGCTGGACTAGAGAGGTACAGCCTGTACTGATTTCCTGTGAAGATTAGCATGCACACAATGGTTATGAGCATGAAGTGCTAAGTACTGTCAAGAAAAGCCATTAAAAATCCAAGATATTTGCCAAGTTTGATTAAAAACTCACTTTTTAGTAGTTCCATTTCCAATGCCCAAATCTGTCACAGAATGAGAAAAACATTATTAACTAACTAGTCTGTTCACTTTATAGAATTAAACTCACATTTATCTTGAAAATTTCCAAATACTTACTTCCTACAAGATTGGCTAAGGATGAATCCAAATCATCTGATACTAACTTGTTAGGTGGCAGCTTGGCAACCAGAAGATTCTGGTTTTGAGAGGTTACTGTCGGTTTTAGGAGTCCACCTAATTCATCAAAGCCTTAAAATGATAAAACATATAAAACAGGCCTTAAATTTGAGGCTCCCACTGAAGATCAGATGACACATTTACATCAGGGGAGGAGGGAAGGAGTCCAATCAAACATTCGTTAAAAATATGCAAGACTGAATCAAGTGTTGCATAAAACTGCAGTAACTGAAGGGAATAAAGCCATTATACCTCAACTGAACACAAATATATGAATGACAAGAGAATAGCTGCTTTGGAGAGGATTGCTTCAAACCACTGTGTGAGAAACTCCCACTGAATTCAATGCAAATTTCAAGTATGGAAGGTTTTCAGGATAACATGTTCAATTTTAAAGGTCAAAATGCCTCTAGATTTTCCAGTTGCAGAAAAAAATATTTTTAGAAGAGCACAGGAATGCTAACCCAAATCTGGATAAAATCCATCAAGCAGAAAAGGTTTAACTTCTGGGTGGTCAGATGAATTAAAGCTACTCAATATAAACCCAGTTTCTCTGTGAAGTGTGTGCATAATGGCTTTGGCAATTTGCTGTCCTGAACTTGAAACAATCAAGCCCTAAAGAGAAGATTTAGCTCCAAATTATTTCAAACACACAAAAAAAAAAAAAAAAAAAAAAAAAAAAAAAAAATCAGAAATTAAAACATTATCCCAACTATTCAAAAAAAGTGTACAAATGAGCTGTGACGCCCTCAAGAAAGAAACTTTCGTGTCATCGTGTATAGCTCTCTGAAAACATCTGCATTATAATGTGCAGCAACAGTAAAAAAGGCTAATAGAATATTATGAACTATCAGGAAAGGGATAAATATGACAGTAAATATCATAATGGTACACCCAAATGTTGAATATTGCATACAATTCTGGTTGCCCCAACTCCAATTATAACCTATCTTTTCCGAAAGTAGTACAGCAACACAAATGTTGAGGAATAGGGAAGGATTTCCATATGAGGAGAGATTAAAAAGATTGGGACTTTTCATCTTAGAAAAAAGAGACAACAGAGAGGGTTTATGATAGAGGTCGAATAAAATAATGAAAGGTAAGGTAATTTACCCCTTCACATAAGAACCAGGGGTCACCTAAAAAAATTAAAAGGCAGCAGATTTAAAATCAATGTAAAGAAGTACTCCTTTATACAATGCAGACAGCCAGTGGAACTTGTTGCTAGAAGAAGCTGTGAAGGCCAAATGTATAACTGGGTTCAAAAAAGAATTAGGTGAATTCCTGGAGAACAGGTCCATCAAAGGCTATTAGCTAAGATGGGATGTAAACGCATGTTCCAAAATACTATATAGCAATTCCATCAGAAATATTCATTAGAAAGGAAAAGCCTTTTAATTAGCAAAATACAAAGAAGACATACAAAGGAAGTGAAAGATGCTGCTATTACTAGTTTAACTCCATTTTACTTTCACCAGCAGGAATCTCACCCTAACAATTTGCATTTCATAGAATCATAGAATATTAGGACTGGAAGGGACCTTGAGAGGTCATCGAGTCCAGTCCCCTGCCCTCATGGCAGGACCAAGTACTATCTAGACCAGCGGTCCCCAACCTTTTTGTGGCCGCGCGCCCAGGGTGGGGGCTGCGCATGCGCCGGGCGCCCGGGGGCGGCACCACGCATGGGCCACGTGCCTGGGGTGGGGGCCACACATGCACCAGGCGCCTGGGGGAGCACATAAATGCCCCCCGCGGGCACCGCGTCAGGGACCATGGGTCTAGACCATCCCTGACAGACATTTATCTAACCTACTCTTAAATATCTCCACAGACGGAGATTCCACAACCTCCCTGGGCAATTTATTCCAGTGTTTAATTTATTCCAGTGTTCACCCCAAGAACAAATGTGCCTAACCTCTGTTTGCCAGAATCTGGAAATAGATGACAGGGGGTGGATCACCTGATGATTACTTGTTCTGTTCATTCCCTCTGTGGCGCTGGCATTGTCTTCTGACTGTGGCCAGACTACTGAGCTAGATGGACCTTTGGCCTGACCCAGTATAGCCATTCTTATATTCTTCTGAGATCTACCTTCCACAAATGCCAAATGATTAAAGCACATTTGTTGCTTACATTAATGAAAGTCCCTCTTACCACCAGAATCTACGACGACATTAGAAGATTTGTTTCCAAACACAGACTCAAAGTCAACATTAAGGCCAGCTGAGGACTGTGGTTGAGCAACAGGAGAAGGAGTGAACCCTGAACAAAATATAGAGAATAAAAATGGATTATATAACACTTGTTCCACAAATCCATTCTGAAAGATATACCAAACCATGTGTATAGATTGCAGCTATTCAATAATACTCAAACGACTGAATAAGTGAGTATGAAAAAAGGCCCACATCACTCCCTGAAGTAGAAATGCACACAAGATAGAATTTGCTTCAATTACTCTTTTTCCAAATCCATTTTCCTTCTTATCCCAAACAAATCCCCAGGAGACAAGGTTAACAATATATAGGCATAGAATCCCAAGATATTGTTAACTCTTTTTTGGTGAGACTTAGGGCACGTCTCCATTAGGGGCACTATAGCAGCACCACTGTAACATACAAATGCTTTTCTACATCTATGGAAGGGGCTTTTCAAGGTAAGTAATCCACCCCTAACAAACAGCAGCACTTAATCCCTTGTGTAAAATATGACTAAACTATGGGGATCAAGGACGTAAATTTTTCACTACCCTGTGCAATACAGCTAGATCCATCTAACATTTTTAGTGTAGATCAGGGCTAAACAATATGCCTTTTTCCTACCCAATGCTCACAGGTGTGCAACTACCACACCTTCACAAAAAAGGAAGATGGGCTCCTGAAACTTAAATCTGTTCATATAATCTTCCCTGAAAATTCTCCCATGCCTTTATGTTAACAGGCGGCGTGCTGCTACTTAACTTGATTTTATTGTAGCAAGTCACAAACCTAAGACAGATGTCTCACCAACGTACAAAGACAATCTTCTGAGAGATAACTGGTAACTGAAGTTACTTAGACATTTTAACTACCAATATTTTTATAATGCCTGTTCAGTATAATTCTATGGGGAATGCAGTAGCAGTATATCCGGTAATTAAGGAATGGGACAAGAACTCAGACAAGTTCTAACATTCAGTTCTTTCACTAATTGTGGGCTTGTCAGAAGTTGCACCACCTTATTTTCTGTGCATCTGTAGAACAGACAGGCAGTCACCATCTGACAGGTTGTAAGAATTACTGAATGCACACCACCATTCTGGAAGCATAATATATTATTAAATACTAGATAAGTGAAAGTTTATGACCCAGTTCATTATATTAAATACAATAACAAAGCCAAAATTAATACTGTATATTATATGCAGTGTATATTGCAAATGCTGCCATTTTACTTGAGCAGATAAATTATTAAGAAAATTCTATTATATGATAGGCAAAATAAAATAATTTAACATTTTAAAACTTGTTTTCCTGATCAGTGAAACAGTAGCAGCTCTGTTTTTTATACCACAGTGTGAAGAAGTAGAGATTAAACAAGATCAAGTTCACCTGGAAATAAAAATACCTTAATCAAAAGAAACAAATGATTAAAGACCAAACTGTTTCTTTTCTTTCTTCTGTTTGCTAAAACGTTTTCCTACAAGGGAAAACCATTTTACCTCAAGAAAATAAAGTTGTTTTTTTAACTGAGACAAAATATAAACCCCTTGTTAACAACAATTTTATTTCTTCAATCACACACTTTTAAATGTCTTAAAGGAACACAGTTAAGAGAAGCAAAGCCACCAATGATGAGCCAAAGGACTGCCAGACAGCTAATTATTATTCCTTTTTGTTACACAGAAACTTTGAGTACTAGGTTAATGGCAAGATAAGGGATATAAGTGCATTTCAGAAATTTCAAATTTACTGAGGAATCCATCTGGTAGGATATAATGTGGCTTTTTAAAAATAATCATTGCATAAACAGAAAGATTGATTTACATCGAAGTCTACGCTTTCCTTAAAGAGTCTGCTTCTGAAACCAAGTCTCCTGTTCTCATACTTCTGTTTTCTACATCTGAAAAACCCTAATCAAGACAACAGCATTAAGGACTCATCCATTTGTAACTGTGTAGTGAGGGAGGACAGATTTACTCCCGGGTTTTTGTCACCAACCCAGACAATTATTCAGCCACAGGTTTATTCCAAAGATCGTAGCAAGTGAGGAGCAGGAAAAAAACCCTTTAAATTCTTAACTGAGTTTGTGCTTGGCAAATAATTGATTGGGAAGATGAGAAAACAGGAGTGAAGAACCAATGATTCTGCATGTTTTTCTTGAAAGAATAAGCTTTTTTGTTTTGCATTGCTTTTTTGTCATTCTTGAGATGTGCATGGAAGAATTCTAATTAAATGGATGAGGGAATACATACTGGGAAGCAGTGACTAAAAAAGATTTGGGGACAAGAGGAGATAATAAACTGAACATGAGCTTCCAGTGTGATGCTGCAAGAGCCAACGTGATCCGCAGATGGATAAACAAGGGAATCTCAACTAGGAGTATAGAAACTATTTTACCTCTGTACAGGCTGCACCTCTATAAACCAGGACTCTATAGTCCAGCAACATCTTTGGTCCGGCAGGAGACTAATGTTCCAGGATCAGTGTCCTGGCATGCTGTGGGAACTTGGCGCACAGCTCAGCAGGACTGCCGAGGGGGAGGGGGTACAGGAAGCCCATCACACAGCATTGCTGGGCTGCCAGCAGGAGCCAAGAAGCCTTGTAGGGCAGCAGGGCATGGGTAGGGGTAGAAGAGGGGATCTCTCCTGGTCCAGCAAAATCCCTCATCCAGGACCAGTCAGATCCAATCAGTATTTGGCACTGGTGGTACTAGCTAAGTGATTTGTGGATGCAGTATTCCAGCAGCTAGTGCCACCAGTACCAAATACAGATAAAAATAAAGAGGGTTCACAGAAGAGCTAGAAGAATAATTACAGGTTTAGAAAAATTTGCCTTATAGTGATGGAACTCCAGGGGCTCAATTTATTTAGCTTAACAAAGGAATGACAAAGGATGACTTGATCACAGTTTAAGTATCTACATGGGGAATAAGGCTCTTCAGACTAGCAGAAAAAGGTATGACAATCTAATGGCTATGAGCTGAAGTTAGATAATTCAGTCTAGAAATAAGGCATATATTTTAATGGAGAATAACCAACCACTGGAACAATTTACCAAGGGCTATGGTGAATTTTCCATCACTGGCAATTTTTAAATCAAGACTGATTTGTTAAAACATGCTCTAGGAATTATTTTTTGAAAGATTTATGGATTGTGGTTCATAGGTCAGATGAGATCATCACAATGGTCCTTTCTGGCCTTGAAATCTATGAACTACCAGTAGGGATGTTAGATAACGGGTAATAGAATAGTTGACTAACCGCATGAATTCTTAGCAGTTAGTCGACTATTCTATAGTCCCCGGGGGGCAGAGCCAGCAGCCAGTGTGCTCTGACCCCAATCCCGGGGAGCCCCCTGCCACAACACACTACGGCCTCTGTATCAGAGGCAGCAGCATGGGGTGCCAGGTAAGAGCCAGTCTGCAAGGGAAGCCAGTTTAAAAAAACAGCTCCCTGCGCAGACCAGATGCCTGCCACCCTGAACACGGAGGTCCGAGATCCACACGGACAGAGGTTTTGGGTGGGGGCGGGGGGAGAGGAGGCAAGGGAGGCTGCTCTAGCAGCAGCCCCTGTCTGTGGGGTTCCAAGAACCCCACAGACAGAGGCTGCGCCACAAAGCAGCCTTTGTCCGTGGTGGGCCCATGCTCACCTCAGGCAGAGGCTGCTTTGCGGCAGCCTCCCCTGCTCCCGCCATACTGCTGCCTCTGATAAAGCTGGTGCTGGGGCGAACCGGCTTTTAAGCTAGCTTCCCCAGCACTGGCTCTTGCTTCCCCCAGCTTGCTGCCTCTGATACAGAGGCAGCAGGGGGAGAGGGAGGAATGTGAGTAGTCAAATAGATTAACCAATAAGCCTAGGCTTGTTGGTTAATCGTCTAGTTGACATCCCTAATTACGACTCAAGAGGTTAGTTTAACTTCAGCAATTCCTGTAAACTTAACTGAAAAACAATTTCATAAGAACATAAGAATGGCGGTACTGGGTCAGACCAAAGGTCCATCTAGCCCAGTAGCCTGTCTGCCGACAGTGGCCAGCACCAGGTGCCCCAGAGAGGGTGGACCGAAGACAATGATCAAGCGATTTGTCTCCTGCCATCCCTCTCCAGCCTCTGACAAACAGAGGCCAAGGACACCATTTTATCCCCTAGCTAATAGCCTTTTATGGACCTAACGGTGTCTTCAAACAGTAACTCCTCTATAAATTACAGAAAATACTCCTTAACAGCAACAGGGCCGCTAATGTATATCCACACCAGATAGTCGGTGACTGACAATCTATGTAGTGATTTGCAGATATGCTATAACTGTGGTCTCCAACCTTTTTACACCCAAGATCACTTTTTAAATGACAGAACAAGCCAAGATCTACCACCCCGCCCCTTTCTTGAAGCCCCGCCCTCTCTATTCTCCTCCTCTCCATCACTTGCTATCCCCAACCCTTACAGTGCTGCTTTTTTCCCCCAATTCTTCTGTCGGAAGAAGTTTTTCCAACATTTGGCCTGTCTAGACTGGACCAAATGTCAGAAAAAAACCTTCTTTTGGAAGCCCCCTTATTCCTTGTGGAAAGAGGAATATAGGGGTGACTGAAAGATCATGTTTGCTCTTCCACTAAAAGAAGTGGAAGAACAAACGCATTCCTGGATGCAGAAGAGTTTTTCTGGGATATCTCTGGAATCCTGAAAAACTCCTGCAGTCTACCTGTACCCTCACTGGGTTGAGACAGGATGTGTAGGCTCCGGGGTGGGAATGAGGGATTTGGGTGTGGGAAGGGGTGAGAGGTGCAAGCTCTGGGAGGAAATCTGGATGCAGGAGGTGGTGGATAAGGGAACGCTGGCTCAGAGAGGGGGGGCTCCAGGCCGGGCAGTGTTGGGGTCAGATGTAGGGTTAGGGTACTAAGCAACCCACAGACTTCTGGATGGAGAGTTCAGGAATTTGGGTTGGGGTATGTGAGGGGCTCAGGGGCTGGGGGAAAGGGGAGTGCAGGAGTGTTATGATGCTGTGGCCAGATGGTGGTTTGGCCCCAATTGGGGGTTTGTTGGCCAGGCTTCATTTTAAAATAAAATACTACGTCAAACACAAAAAGTTTCTGCTTTGTCTTTATTTCTGAGAAGGGCAGGGAAAAGTCAGTTGGGGCCACACAAGTGAGATGCAAAAAAAATCTCCTCCAACCCCTCCAAGCTTCACTAACGTGGCCCCAACTGTGTTGGTGGGAGCAGGGGACATAGTACAGTGGAGTCCGGATTATCCGACCTTTGGTAATCCGACACTCCGGTTTATCTGACCCTACAGCTTCCCGGGACAAAGTGGCGCTGGCAGGAGCGGCATCAGCGGCTCCAGGGCACGACTGGGAGAATGGTCCCGCTCGCTGCCCTGTCACTCTCCTGAAGCCGCTGATGCCGCTCCTGCCAGCACCGCTTTGTCACCGGGAGCTGCAGGGTCGGATAAAGCGCAGGCCGGGAGAATGGCCCCACTCACTACCCTGTCGCTCTCTTGGAGCTGCTGATGCCTCTTCTGCCGCTTCGTCCCCGGGAGCTGCAGGCATCAGCGACTCCATTGCAGCGACGGGGCAGCAAGCGGGGCCATTCTCCCACCCTGTGCCCAGGAGCTGCTGATGCCTGCAGCTCCCGGGGATGAAGAGGTGTCAGCAGAAGAGGCATCAGCGGCTCCAGGGCACGGGGCGAGAAAATGGCCCTGCTTGCTGCCCCGTCGCTCCAATGGAGTCGCTGATGCCTGCAGCTCCCAGGGACGAAGCGGCATCGGCAGAAGAGGCATCAGAGGCTCCAGGAGAATGGCCCTGCTTGCTGCCCTGTCGCTTTCCCAGGGATGGGGCCAGGCTACAGTCGAGTCCCTATCATCCAACATATTCGGTAATCTGACCACGTGTCAGTCCCGTTTAGGTCAGATAATTGGGACTCTACTGTACTGGGGAAGGGTGCTAATGGGTGCTTCGGCAGGGGACAGGGTGCCAGTGGGGACAGAGTTCTGCGGCTGGGGACGGGAGAGGCGACAGGGGAGAGGGGACAGGGTGCTGGGAGGGCAGGGGACAGGGTGCCAGTGGGGACAGGTTTCTGAGGCTGGGAAGTAGGAAGAGGGAGCAGGGAGCTGGGGTGCCAGTGAGGACAGGTTTCTGCGGCTGGGGACAGGGTGCCAGTGGGTCAGGTTTCTGAGGCTGGGGACAGGGTGCCAGTGATGTCACGTTTCTGAGGCTGGGGAGAGGGAACAGGGGGGCAGAGTCCCCTGCACCCGCCTCCTCCCAGGATTCTCTCCCCCCCCCCCGAGGGAAGCCGGCATGTGGCTCCCACGGTGCAGCAAAACCCCCATGCGCGCCGGCCCCGGGGCCAAACCCCCCTCCCACGGCGCAGCCAAACCCCCACGGGCGCCTGCCCCAGGGCCAAACCCCCCTCCCGTGGTGCAGCCAAACCCCCGCAGGCACCTGCCCCGGGGCCAAACCCCAAGGCCGACCCCCGCTGTGCAGGGAAACCTCTGTGCTCGACTCACCCCTCCTACGGCGCAGGGAAGCTGCCGCACTCCTCCTCTGGGGCCAACGCCCTCTCCCGTAGCGTGCCCAGCACGCCACAGAGCTGTGGGAGGGAAGCAGCCAGCACATTTCCGGAACCCCCGGAAGTGGCGCAAAGCTGCAGGCAGGACTTCCATCCAACCCGTGGGAAGCTGGCACTACGCTGGAGGTAGGTAATGGGGCTTCTCAGTGGTGGTGGGGAAAATGGGGGGTGGGGGAGCCCGAACGCCTCGCAATCGACCGGTTGGTGACCATGGCACTATAACGTCACTGTTGAGGCTGCACAAGTACCAAGTTGCTGTGTTGATATACCAACCCTGAAAGCCCAAGTAGAGAAACCAATAATTTCATACAAAAGATGTCCTTAAGCAGTGGATTCACCTAGCCCAGAAGGGTCCACACAACAGAAACAAAAACAAAACAAAACAAAATTTGAGGAAAACAGATGCCAATAAATACATCAGTCAGCAGAAGACAAAAAGACATCTTACAATTAATTTTGGTATCCCTTCCTCATCTACCTTAGAACTCTGGGGTAGGGTAAGATCATTTATGAATAGGGCTCTATGTAAATCACTTCATTTTTTAGAAAACATTGTAAATGGAAAAGTATTGGATTTCATGGAGTTGTGCAGAATGACTTTTACACTATATTTAATTAAATTTACAACTAAAATCAGCAGCAAACACAAACACATGAAGTTTACTAAATGTTTACTTCTTTCTATCGCATGCACACAGCAATTTAGTGTTCCACACAAGTTTATACAATTTACTCCATCTTTGAAATTGAGGTCACTTTTCATATTCAAAGACTTTATTGTAGATATTCTTGCTTTTTTTTACAAAAGGCATTTTCACAGTTCCTCTGTCCTCTCTGCAATCATGATTTACACAGGGCCCCTGCTTGAGAACAAACTAAATTAGATCCTGCTGTAACAGTTGCTTTTCATAAGGAACTGTTCAGTGTAAGATGTAGCAATGTTAGAATATTAGAAACAGAGGAGTGTCCTTGAAACAGAGGAGTTTATTGCACATTAGTACTTCAAATAAACATGCAGCACAAATTTAAAACATAAGGTCTTGTCATTCACTTGACTATCTGCATTGATGCAATTAAGTAATTGGAAATTTTAAGCCAATGTATCAAAACAATGCAGTTTTGTAAGCCAACTAATGCACCAAGAGGTTTTCTCTTTTCTAGGCACATAACAAATTAATTCAAGTTGCTGTGTGTGACACAGCCATATCATACCACCTACCTCCAAATAGACCGGCTACAGTAGAGGGCTCATTGCGGAAATGAGAAGCATTAGGGTAAGCTTGAGGACCACAAAATGAATCTGATAAGTCATATCAAGTAATAGAAAGAGCAGAGAAAGAATAGGAGAGTTACAGAAAGAAAAGAGCCAAAGCAATACTATTTATTTTGCCAAATACTTAGAACTGAAATTAAAAAGACTACACCTGTCTATAATCTAATCATAAAATGGAACCGCAAGTGGCAACATAATGTATCAAATGCTTTAAAAAGGGAAACATAGGTTTGATATCTAGAGCATGAAGAGAAAGACACTGTTGCAAAATTATAACTAAAACATACATTTTTTGCTCAAATATCATGTTTTACATCTTTGGAAGACAAAAATGAGTGTAAAAACCTTAAGTGCCAACTATTTATGCTAAACAATCTGATCCACCTTTCATTTTGCTGCAATATTGGAAGTTTCTTTCCCAGGCCTGAAGAGGACCTTTGTTTAAGTTCAAGATCTTGTGTCTCTCACCAACAGAAGTTGGTGCAATAAAAGACATTACCTCACCCACACCTTGTCTCTGTAAAAACTTTAAGGCTTATTTACTCTTATACCAGAAGCATAAAGATACAATTGAAGAATGGATTCATATTTTGTTGCCACAAAGGGGTTTCATTAAGCAAATGGACTGAAATGACCTAAAGTACCAGTAAGTTCTCTTAAAAATCACAGTACCATTTTGTTTGTACTAATAGGGTGTGTCTAGACTATAGGGTTTTTTCGAAAAAAGTGACCTTTTTAAAAAAAATGTCACCTTCGTCTAGACTGCTGCCGCGTTCTTTCAAAATTAAATCGAAATAACGTGGCAGTTTTTTCGACTACAGTAAACCTCACTTTACGAGGAAGAACGCCTTTTTTCAAAAGTGCTCTTTCAAAAAAAGGCGTTCTTCAATGCAAACAGGGCTTTTTCAAAAGAAGTGGTTGCAGTCTAGACGCTCTCTTTCGAAAGAGGCTTTTTTGAAAGATTCTTTCGAAAAAGCCTCTTTCGAAAGTGGCTTGTAGTCTAGACGTAGCCATACAGTTAAAGAAATGCCAATATGTCGTCTTTCATATTGAAAACCTTATTTTTAGGGAATTATGATTTGGCTAAAAGAATATATTCTAGGTTGTGATTTGGTTTTTACATAGACTTATCAGGGTGCTTCTCTCCCCACCCCAGCCCCGATCAATTTCCATGAGATTTTGATTGTGCAAACAAAAGATCTGCCAGTCTGTTAAGATCTTAAATCGCTTTCTTCTAAAAAACAAACGCTGTCACATAATTAGTTGTATTTTTTATTCTTTTAAATAGTTAACTGCATTCTCCACTTGGAGAAATAATCCAATTACTACGTACTTCTGCTAACACAAGTTTTAGGAGGATTTTAACATGGCAATCCCGATGTTTCATCTACAGTAGCTAAAGCTGAGTTTGGCACGTGTGTGTGTGTGTGTGTTAGTTTTTTAAGTAAGTTAGCAATGGTAATTTACAGAGTCAGAGTACCAAAATATTTTAGATCAATGATGTCAATATTAACGTTATCACTACAATTAAAAATTATAATTTCTAAACAAAAACTCCATGCCACCAAAGAAATTCAGATTAAACTGCCATGTTTACAAACTCATGACAATCCAACAAAAACAAGTGGCCTTTTCATCTGTTCTCATTCTTGCATGCCTACAAATTATATGAAATATGGTCCTTAAATATATGTATTACACAGCCCTTCATTACATAAATATACTTTTATTGTGCAAACAAAAGATCTGCCAATCTGTTAAGGCAGTCTCTTAAATTGCTTTAAACTGAAGCATGCTTCAACTCTACTTGGAAATGTCTGACAACTACTTTTGTAAATTAAGAAATGACTTAATATAGCTATGATAGAAATAGATGTACTAGAAGTTAACATAAAATAGTGAGCTCACACCAATAATCAAAACTAGAACAGATTTTAATTTGCTTCTGGAAAAATATCTACTTGCTTAAACATAATGCAATTTTTGAAATATCTTACAGCAGTTATTTAGCTAAAAGGTACATTACCAACAAATATTTCATGGGTGGGTGTCCTACTGGTGAAAGTAGACACATCAGAAGAAACAGACAGATGAACAGCATCATTAGTTTTGGTGAGGAAAGGATTTAGGCTTGGAATGGCATCATCAACAGCATCAATAGTAGCAGAAAATGGATCTGTGTAATGCCAGCGAGTAAGAATAAGAAGAAAGGGGAATTGAATTAGTAAGGAAATAACTGTTAGAAACAGCAGAAGAGATAAGAATTCACATTGTTTTACTCAGTGGACAGCAACTGTTTTATAGTCTGTAGTGCATCTTGAACAACAAACAGATCCTGGTTCTGAAAAGATAGTCCAATGTGTTACCATAATACAAATTATTAGTTTACAAAGCAGAATTGTTATCCAGTAAACTGCTACGAAGAACCTAAGACATGTTTATAGCCTTATACCAGTCTCTGAACACCATGTCCTTTTCTAAAAAGGATGTATTTAGGGACAGAATCAAAAATACCATACAAATCTACGTTGCTTCCTGTTTCTAGGAAAGAAAGTCTTCCCATTGCTTGGAACAAAGACAGTAATTAGCTCAGTAGGAACATAGCATTGGCCACAAAGCAAAGGCTGGCTGCTTCTGCTTCAAGCAGCAGCAACCAAATTTGAGACTGACTGCCAAAAAAAATCCAAGCTGGGATTGGAGTCTGAAAGTAACACAAATATATCTGGCTAACAAGAGGTCAGAAATGGACAGGAGGGCACTCCTATTCCTCCTGAGGTGGGCTGGTAAACTAGTGTATTCTCCTTTTTACCACTGACAGCAGGAAAAGAGAAAGGCAGGCGATCTAGTCAGAGCCAATCCCATGGATCAGCAGATGACAAAAGGCTCATCATAGTGGGCTTGATTTACTGCTGCCTCAACCCTGTGTGCCACTGAAATGAGGGGGAGTTGAACTTGGCTCCTGAAGCAAGACAACTATACAGAAATTCCTGAATACCAGGGGGCTGTGCCCCAATTGCTACGCTCACTAACCACCTCTGACCACCGCAGCTGGATTGTGGCCTCTCCTCCTACCTGTGCTGTAGCGAGGTGTGTGTATGTGTGCGCGCGCACACATGCCACCAGCCCTTTCTGTGGCCAGATGTGGGCTGGACCATGGGGCCTGCTCTAGGATCGGAGCAGGGACAGGATGCTGCAGCCAGATGGGGGCAGGGCCCTGACTGGGGCCTTGCTGGCCAGGCTTCATTTTAAATAAAGTAAAATATCATGCTCAACACAAAAAGGTTTCAACACTGTCTTTATTTACGAAAGGGGTAAGGAAACATTTTTGGGTTGAGGTCACTGACCAACAGAAATTAGTTGGGGACCATATGGGTGAGAAGGGAAAAAAAGCCCCTCCAAAACCCCCCAACTGAAAAACCTCACTCCCCTGGTGCTCCAGCCCCATAGGGGGAAGGGCAGGGAGGACAGAGGTTCAAGGCCACACACTAGATTAACTCTTCCGGGGTTTCAGGGTCAGTGGATTTTGTGGGCCCCCTACGCTCTGGGGTGGGACCAAAAATGATGGGTTTAGTGTGTGGGATAGGGATGAGGGTGCAGGCCCTGGGCAGGGGGTAGGGTGCAGAAGCAGGCTGGGTGCACAGTGTCTGGTCCAGGAGGGGAGCAAGAGTAGGCTTGGGGGCAAGGTTTCTGGGTGCAGGCTGGCGTGTGGGTTGCCAGCAGGGGGGATAAGTGTGTGCGCGTGTGGGGGCTAGGGGTCAGGGGCTGGGCATGAGGGGGTAGACGGCACTTACTGGCCTTCCGGCACCACGATGGTCCCAAGCTTGGTCTCTCACTGCTCCACTTTGCCGTATTCTGGCCAATGGGAGCTCAGGGAAAGCCTCCAACACAGCACACTAGCATGCTGAGCTGGGGAAACAGCAGGAGGAAGAGCACTTCTTCCCCATGCAGTGAGGCTCAGGGCTTTCTCTATTCCCCCCCACCCCCTGCAGTGGGAAGCCAGTGCTGGTGTTCCAACCATGCAGGGGAGGAGGGAAAGCAAGGCTGCAGTGCCAGGCAAAGGGAGGCCAGGCTGCTCAGGTCAGCGCTGCCGGGCACCTCCTCTCCTGCCTTGCAGAAGTGCCACTTACTGCTGCAGTCCCACGTGTGGCTGGGTGGGAAAGAGCCTGCTTGGGCTTGGGAGGTGGGCTTGGCTTGGGTCTCACCAGGGCAGCTCGGCACTGGGCTCAGGACACGGCCTCTTGGGGTGTGGCAGAGGATGGGGTGGTGGGTGGCCAGGGATGGGGGGCCCCGGCGCTTCTCTTGAGCCTGGTGGCCCAGCAGCCCGTAAGCACCAAGAATGACAGCGCAAGTCGTGGCACCCCAGGCACGGGAGCCTGCCTCCGTTCCCAGCACGAGTGGACCTCACACCAGCCGAAGCAGCCCGTGGGCCAGGGGACAAGCTGTCCAAAAGGCTGCTGCCAGGACCCTTGGGAGGTGGAATCTGCCTAGGCTGAGCTGCCAGGCAGCTCTGCAGTTCCTGAACAGTGTCCAGGCAAGAAACATCACTCTGTTTCTCATTTTATTATTTTTTTTTATAATAAAAAAAGAAGAGAAAGAGAAAGAAAAAGTTGCAATTCTGCTATGTGAATAATCATTTTCAATTTCTGGCATTTTTACACTTGCGGAAGAGAGAAACTGATTTCATACCAAGATCAAACTAAGACTTGGAATGTTTCAAATGCAACTTGCAAAATATTATATATTCAACACAAATATGAATTAATTCATGTCAATTTGCCATAACAAGTACTGCACAAGATAGGGCTAAGTCATAGCTTTCAGTCTCACCTTAGCCCTGAGCAGTATGAAACTTCAGAACAGTGGCTGCCATTTTTCTTAGCAGGCATTTGGCTTCAGATATGAACTATTTTACATAAAAAACATATAACCTTCATTTGCCCCAGACTCAGTTTGGCTCATCTGCAACAGTGGAGTAGTTCAGAGGCCTTATAAGAAAATGTTTTAGACCAACTACTTGACAAACCATGCTTTAGTAAAGGATAAACACTACTAAACAAGACCATGATTGTTATAAAAGGGTAATAAGAAATCCTGTGCCCACATGTGTTACCCACAATTAAGGCTTTAACATTACAACCTTGTAATTATGGTCTACAGTGCGGGCTATACAAGAAAATTTGAGCACACTGATTAAAACAGTGTAAATGAAACTGGATTTTCATTTGACATTCTGCCCTTCCAAGTTTTATGCTCTCTTGGTTGCATCTTCTTCCCTTGTAATACACAGAAAACAGTACAATTAAGACAAGCTATGGTTAATTCCATGTTTAGGGAAGTTTCAAAATACATTTGGCTTAAGGTACAAATTGGCACTTGGAAAACAAAGCGCATGCACAAATCAGTCAACTAAAGTGGTAGGTATGGTCCTTTATAGTTTGCAAATGCTTCATTTTTCAGTGATGTACTGACTGATTAAATAATTCAGACAAAACCAGGAAGTTTAAGAGACCACTAAAGAAAGCTTTAAAAATTTTGATCAGTTCATGTTGCTTTAAAGATGATATCCATTGAGCTCTTAGTATTTTATGTGCATAATGCATAGGCTACTTAACACATTGCAACAGTGTCTGTTTCCTGAACTCCAAGTTGGATTCCATTAGTATTGTCTGCCCTGCCTGAAGGCTGAGTAACACACTGTCAAGACACTAGTAAAAAGCTATAAACCCATTTTTCAACATTCTACTCTTAGTTTTTGAAAGTTTAAGATTCTACCTAAGATATGTCCCACCCTGATTCCAGTTAATGTATTCCCAATTTTGTCTAGCTTTGTGTGACTTACTGTACTTACACTCCTGATATGAAGAAAGGCAACTTCATCAAAATGAAGTACATTGACCCTTACATACTCGGCATGAGAAGCATGTTCTCTTGCTAGCAGAAACTTTCAGTTCTTAAAGTCATGTCCCACCCTTGGATGTGCACAGCACTCACTTATTTCAGTGCTAGCACAGCACGAGCAGACTCCAGGCTGTATTGGTGCTAACACCCCATCACGCCCTGCAAAAAGCAGTCATTTTCCATTTTGCAGGCCAACTTCTCTTTGAAAATAACCCCACTGTAAGTATTTCAGCCACAGAAGAGAGGACAAAAGAAACCTTCAGCTTCATCAATGGCTCATATCACGTTATTAAAAAACCTCTTAAGTGATTTCAACATGTTCCCACTCTTGAACAGTTGGTCAACTTCTAATCCCCCTAGCTGTGAACAGTTTAGAAAACTAGACTCTCAAGACACTGACAAAATATTAATACTCTGGTAGCCAGCTGTACATCCAGCTTGACAAAGCCCTGGCTGGATTGATTTAACTGGGATTGGTCCTGCCTTGGGCAGGGGGCTGGACTTGATGGCCTTCTAAGGTCTCTTCCAGCTCTATGATCAATCTGCACATTCTTAATGGAATTGGTGACTATAATTCTCAGACATTCCTAATTTACTTAAGAGCTGAAGCCCCACTGCAAGCCAAGTTATACTTGGCCCATCACCCTTTAACTACACCACAGACTCAAACCACCATATTCTCTAAGTACAAGCATTGCCAACATTAGAGATTTACCTAAGGGAAGGATGCTGTGCAGGGTTAGAGCACAGGACTGGAAATAGTTCAGGTTCCAATCTTGCCTCTGCCACTGACTTGCTGTATATCAGGCAAGTCACTTAAGTGCTCAGTTTCCCCATTTTACAGATGGGGAAGAGGAAGTTACTCACCCTGTGTAGTAACAATGGTTCTTTGAGATGTGCCCTCCTTTGGGTGCTCTGCTGTAGGTGTGTCTAGGCCTCACTGCCTGATCTGAGATTTTAGATAGCAGTATCTATTCACCTGCACATGTGCTCTTCCTCCCTCCTCCTCCCCCTCAGGGCTATCTAGCACTGAGTGGATGAACTGCCCCTCAGTACCTTCTCTTCCACAAATCTCCTTTGTTGAGAACTCTGAAGTAAAGGAGGGGGAGGGATGAGTCATGGACCACAAATAGGGACACGTCTCAAAGAACCATCACTGCAGCACAAGGTGAGTAAACTTCCTCTTCTTTGAGCAGTTTCTCCATGGGTCTTCTTTTTAGTTTATGCACAATGTGCCACAGGTAGGACCTAACCAGGAGTCCTCACCACTCCCCTGTAGAGGACTTCACATCTGTGACCTAATGGGAGGCTGGGACTCAGGAGAGTCTACTATTGATAATTCTGTGGAGCCAAAGACAGCATCACATACAATTCCATGAATGCCTGAGTAGCTGCTCTTTTGCAGCTATGCAGAATTCTGAGATGGGAACATTTTTAACCAATACAAGTGAGGTGATAACAGATCTCCTGCAGTGCATGTGAATTCCTCAGACTAGCATGCAACAGACAAAGTAATACTTAATGCAGTTCAACCCCGACCCAAAAAAGGACCTCCCCTCTTGTCAGAAAGAGTGGTTGCTCAGGACTTCACCCAAGGTGTCAAAACTGGTGTTTGAGGTTAAGGGCTGATACGTTGAGGACTGAGGGGCCAACTGTTTTCCCTTTTGCATTCTAGGTCTCTTCCATTGTGATTTACAGTATGGCTGAGGTGAGGTAAACTAGGCTGGTTAGAGTAGGAATCTCCATACTGGGACAGAAAAGAAATTAAGTTGACAACCATCTCACAGATTCTAAAGTATGAAATGATGAGTCATTCTTGGTAGCAAAGTCCCTGGAGCCTTTGAAAGGGAGGTCCTGTACTTCGTACAGCAAACAGGAGACACACAAACATTAAAGCCCACCTCTGTGAGAATTGGCCACTGTAATGGTAGTGGACCAGTGTGCTCTGTATCTGTAGTGTTGCTCTTGATATTAGCTGGATCTCATGAATGGTGGTTTTAAATTGTTCTCATTATGCTTCTGGCAAGTGGTTAATAAAGGTGCTGAGTTTCTTGTAATTCACATGGTCAGACTTTCCATTAGGACATGGTAGTTTAAAACCCTGAACTGCTGAGTTGCCTTCTCCCCCAGTAAGTCTAGCCTTTTCCATCATATGCAGTTTATTTAGCATAGTGTTGGTTTCCCCACAAATTACTGGTATCTACAACAGAGTTTAGATTGAGGGTATATAAAAAAGGAAGTCTGCCTCTTTGAGGGTTATTCAGTACTTCTTCTCTGCCCTTTTACATATTAGCACAATAGAGGCAAATATATGCCAGGTAATCCTGGCATGACCTAAAAGCACCTTGTTTGACTGGGAGGGCAATTCTTGAAGAGGAAAGGTATGCAACATATCCAGCAATTTGCGATGGATTTCTTTCACCTATTTGAGGGGAATTTGTAATGTGTCAGAAACCCCTAAGAGATCCTGAAACTACTTGATAACATCAGTCAGGGATAGCAGAAAGGGCATGACCGCCTCAGCTGGTGAAGGGGAGATTTTTGTCAGTGGTGATGTCTCCTCTTCTAATCTGGCTTCCTGCTACTCAAAAGTTTTCTCCTGAGATCCATACAAAGGCTGTAGAAAACCATTCTAGGAGAGATACTAGATGCTTGAGAAATATAGTGCCTGCAAGCTGCCCCTGGGTGCCAGCATGGCCACTAAGGCTACGTCTAGATTACATGGCTCCGTTGACGGAGCCATGTAAAATAGTTTACTCGGCATAGTCAAAGAAGCGGGGATTTAAATAATCCACGCTTCATTAAAATAAAAATGGCCGCCATGCTGTGCCGACAATCAGCTGATCCGGCACAGCGTGGCAGTCTAGACGTGGCGCCGTCGACAAGGGAAGCCTTTGTTGACCGCTCTGGTATGCCTCGTGAAACTACGAATACTCTTTTATGAGAGATGCGGTCTGACGAAGATTGCTTCGAGGCAGTCAGAGCCAAGAATTTCTTCATCGGTATCGATTTTGCAGAGGCAGTAAGATCCCTGCCTTTAACTTTGGCAGACAGTGCCACCACTTCAGAGCCTGTTCCCCTCAGGTTTTAAGGTATTACGGCAGAACTCTTACCCAAAGGTCTGTGTCTTCTGAAACTCTGCTTGAGCGTTTGGAGTTCTCTTTTTTTAAAGGCTCTGGAAGGGGAGTCAGATGATTTTCTCCATAGTACTCCCTCTCAGAACATGAAGGCTCTGAAGTCAGTCTTTGCCATGAAGGGTTTGGTACAGGGGCGAGATGCTAGATTAAGAGCACCCTCCTTGAGGAACTATTTCAAATTTAACTCCCAGTTCTTTCGGGATCTAGAAAGTATACTTCTGCAAAATGTGAGTCTTTCCAAGGCACTGGTTACAGCAGCAATGTCTGTCTGTAACCCTCTACCTAGAGGAGAGGTATGTTTAAACCCGAGGGTGTTCCCCTTGTGGGGGACAATACCTAAAAGAAAAAAGGAGAAGGGGGGAGAAATAAAATCTTTTTTGCTGTGTTTTGGAAAAGTAAGAATGGAAGCTCTAAAAAATGCTACAAAAATAAACCTTATAAACATTATCAACTATAATGAAACATGGAGGTAAATCACTCCATCTTGGGCTGAGAGGTATAAGAAGGAACTGAGGGCAGTTCGCCCATGCAGCACTAGAGGTCCTCAAGGAAGAGCAAGTAGGAGAGAGAACACGTGCACAGGCCACCTACAATCTCTGACCACAAGTGCGGGGGGTGCAGACACACCTACAATGGAGCATCCATATGATTACTACTCGAAGAAGGAAAATACATCTTATCTTCCTGACATTAAGTGTTGAGGGTTAACATTTTTAATGCTGCTTAGACCTTTGGATGAAATGCAATTCAATAAAAAGAAAAAATTTTCAGGCCCATAATCCAAAACAATTTTGCACTAGCCAATCCTGAAACTTCTGTAACTACTGATTTTATCTCCATAAGTATTTAAAAAGGTGTTCACACCTATGCAGCTAGAACAGCATGCAAGAGCTTTTACTAGGGCCTCTTACGAGATGAGAAATTTAGACTGAATTTCAAGAACACTAAAATGGTGAGATATTAGCTTATCACAAGGTTTTTGTGATGAAGCAGTATTAATCCCTTTTGCCTGTGACATTTAAAAAGTCATATAAGACATAAGAACATCGATAAGTGCAACTAACGTTTTCCATTTCTATATTCTGACATCCTAGGCATGTGAAAAAACGGTTACCTGTAACTGTTGTTCTTCGAGATGTATTGCTCATGTCCATTCAAATGAGGTGTGCGCACACCGCCTGCACCGGAGCGTTTCCGGAGTGTTTTTCCCCCAACGGTACCCGTCGGGCAGGCAGGTCACCCCCTGGAGTGGCGCCTCTATAGCAGAGCATAAATACCCCTGCCGGTGCTCCCCATCCTCAGTTCCTTCTTGCCAGAGACTCCGACGAAGAGGAGGTAGGGGGAGAATCGAATGGACATGAGCAACACATCTCGAAGAACAACAGTTACAGGTAAGTTACCATCTTTTCTTCTTCGAGTGATTGCTCATGTGCATTCGAATGAAGCTGACTCCCCAGCTGAACCCATACGGAGGCACTTCCGTAAGAACACCACTCATGGGGCATAACCAACACAACCATACAACTGTATTGAACACAAACAACTCCTCCTTTGAGGTAGTTACATTACTTGTACACATATTAACTCTCCCATTTTATTTATTTATTTATTTATTTACTTACTTACAGAACTGAACTGAGAACGGCAGAACCCAGAGCGGCGTCACCCCTGGCCTGTTGGGTAATGGCATAATGCGCCACAAACGTGTGAATGGAGGACCACGTGGCCGCTCTACAAATATCAACTATTGGCACCTGCGCTACAAAGGCTGCATAGGACACCTGCGCTCTGGTGGAGTGTGCCCTAACGTGGGGTGGCTCCCTCTGCACCAAGATATAACACTCTCATATACACGAGGAGATCCAAAATGACAATCTCTGGGCTGATACTGGCAATCCCTTCATCCTTTCCACAAAGGAAATAAATAGCGGAGATGATTTGCGAAAGTGCCTTGTTCTGTCTGTGTAAAAAGCTAATGCCCTTTTCGCATCCAGAGAATGTAGGGCCTGCTCCTTAGGGGAACGGTGGGGCTTCAGAAAGAAGACCGGTAAATATATGTCCTGTGACATGTGGAACGAGGAACCGACCTTGGGGAGGAAGGCTGGGTGGGGGCGTAGCCTGACCCTATCTGTGGCGAGCACCGGGTAAGGAGGTTCCACAGTTGGAGCCCTGAGCTTAGAGACCCTGCGCGCCGAAGTAATGGCTACTATACTATACTTGAGAGCGGGGGTAATAGATGCTGGGGTCTGCCACAAGGTATTCATGATCTTAGCCACCGTCTTGTTCAAGGGCAGAGCTAGCTTAGCAGGGGCATCAGCATTAAGGATATCCACCACTGGGTTGGGGTCCTCTGTCACCAGCTCTGCTTGCACCCCCAAGTTAGCTGCCAGTCTACGAAGCAGTTTCTGGTGCGCCCTAGCATCCACTGACGGCATGGACGGGTCCAGGTCCGCCAGGGCTTTGTCTGGGGATGAAGAGGACCACTCCCGAATGGGTGCATGATCTTCTGCCACAGTGGATGATTCCCCTACCCCCTCCTGTTTCTATGGGCTGTCAACTCTAGACGACACAGGTGGTCTTGACGCCGAGGTGGATGGAGTGCTCCTTCATTGCAAGATGCTGGACCCTCAGGAGGGTGGCATTGGCCACTGCCACTGATAAGCCCAAGGCGTCCAGAATGGCCAGGGCGGTTGGGCCTGCAGGGGCCATGTCTGTTGGAACTCGTCAGCTACTGGGCGGTGCCGAAAACAAGAACGGTGCCAGGAGGAGACCCTCGACGAACCCACTGAATGCACCAACTCTGGCTCCGACTCTGAAGAATAGTCTGAAGTGGACCAAGGCAGTGCCGTGGAGAACTGCCTTGAGAGGTGGCTGGGCCCATATCTGTCCATGGACTTCAGCTTCCCTGCATGGGCCTACCTGGGAGGTCCCATTAACTGCGGTGTCGGAGCACCAGTGCCGGACAACTGCTGCCCCGGGCCGTGAGCGGAGACTAAGGACGGTGCTGGCAGCAGTGCCAGCGCCAAGGTAGGCGGTGCCACCACAGCACACAGAGCTGGCACCAGACTTGAGTCCTGATAATAGGCGGCAATACGTGCCAGCTGGAGAGCTGACTCCATAAGCAACAGTTTTAAGCAGGTTTCTCTCTCTCTTGCTTAGTACGCGGCTTAAAACTCCTGCAGATCTTGCAGGAGTCCATAAGATGAGATTCCCCCAGACACTTTAGGCAAGAGTCATGGGGGTCTCCTTTAGGTATTGGTTTAGCGCAGGACGCACAGGGTTTGAAGCCCTGCGTCCCTGGCATCCCCCTCCCCTGGAGAGGAGAGATAACGAACTGCAAACACTACTAACTACTTGAAAAACTAATACTACTTGGCAGTTCTTTCTTTCATTGTTTTCAACGGGCAACAATTAGCACTTGCTAGGATCTGTTGTGATAACAGCGAAGCTCCAACCACCGTCAAAGGCGGTAAGAAGGAACTGAGGAAGGGGAGCGCCGGCAGGGGTATTTATGCTCCACTATAGTGGCACCATCCCAGGGGGCGACCTGCTGGCCCGACTGATACTGCTGGGGAAAACACACCCCGGAAACCGTGCATGCGGCACGCGCACACCTCATTCAAATGCACATGAGCCATCACTCGAAGAAGAATTTCAATGTATAGCTTGACAGACCCACCACTGACTTTTGGAAAAGTACTCTGTTCATTAGTGTTTTGTTCTATAGGAAATAGGGATGTTAAATATCAGTTATTTGAATAGTCAATTAACCTAATCAATTCTTACTCAACTATTCCATAGTCCCCCAGGGGTGGGGGCCGACAGACAGTGCACTCTGGCCCCACTCCCAAGGAGCCCCCTGCCACTCCATGTTGCTGCCTCTATAACAAAGGCAGCAGCATGGGGTGCCAGGCAGGAGCTGGTCCATGAGGGAAACCAGTTTAAAAACCAGCTGCCCGGACTGGCAACCTGTCACCCTGTGTTGCTGCCTCTAATACATGAGCTGGAACTGAGCCAGGCTGCCTGCCCACCTGGCTCCTACTACACTTTAAATGCAGAGCTGCAGCGGTGGCAGGTCCCAGACGTGGTGTGAGCCAGGACTGAGCCATGCTGCTGGCTAGCCTGCTAAAAATTTACTGGCAAGGGTGGGGGGAAATGCATATAGTTGATAGCATTAACCTATAAGCTTTTGCTTGTTGGTTAATCAACTGCACAATTACATCCCTAAGAGGAAATAGAGATTAATTATCCTATTTTTGAAACCACCATCACTAGTTAGTGAAGCACCAAAGAATAAAGCAAAACTTTTAAGAGGTCTTTGTGAAACCTGAAATCTTAGGACTTAAATAAGGCACAACAACTATTCAGTAGCAGATCCACCAGGTACTACCTGGAATTTTGTGTAAAGCTTTACTGCACACAAATGTAAATTGTCAAGGTTATACAGAAAGTGAACACATGCATGCCCACAGGGAATAGCAAGTAACATACATGCAGTATCTCATGAAAATTTACTCAAGCTGGTGGAAAAATTAGTTGAAGTAGACCAAAGCTCACAAAATGAAGAATGGGGTAAGTTGAGTGATTTCATCCTGTCAAAGAAAAACCAGGAAACAACACTGTTCCAATGCCTTTATTTTCATTAATCCAAAAGTATTCACGTAAAATATTCCAACGACTGTTTTGAAACCAAGTTCTTTTCTCAATTTTAAGTGAGAGTTGAGTACTCAGGGTTCATTTGGAAAGATAATGTGTGTATTTATTAGATGGTTTTATGGAGTTAAAATGTAACATCAGATAGCTCACCATTCTACTAAATCCAACATCTTTATATACAAACAAAAAAAATATATACCACTTCCTTGAAGTTTCTAGTGCTCTCCTGATACCCACAAATTCAACAGTGAGTTTATATATCAATTACATGTTTCACCATGATCTGCAAAATCCTAGAACGCTCTTAAAGGAATAGGCAAAGAAACATGGAAGGTTGTGGCGAACCAAGAAATGTTTAAATATGCTTATACCATATTGCTAAGCATCTCAGAACTGAATACTCATGAAGGAAAATGGTTTAATGTGTTTAATTGTGCAATGGTGTTGGCTACTCAGGAAAAAAAAAATTGATGTGCATAGGTTTACAACATAATATGCATCAGAAAAGACCTCTCATGGGTCCAGACCATCCTATGCAATGGACTAAAGGGATAATTTTACTATTCTTAAACAAAACTTGAGAAAGATCAAGTCAGTTCTAATCCTCATTAGCTTCAAAGTGCTCCAACACTCTCATGCAGTTTTTTTCTATTTCCTAACTGTTCTTTAGTTAAACATTTTCTTAATATTCACCCAAAATTCTAAGCATGTGCCTTTGTAGTTTGTATTCCTTGCCTAACTGGAATCCTTGTTTTATGTGGTTATAGACTACACTGTCTTCTTTCAGCCTTCTCTCTCTAGAGAAGATGCTCAACTCATGCTTATCTCAGATCTTAGTTTCAAATATTTTAAATAATTTGAATTGATCTTTTCTGCACTATTTCAAATTCATTCATTCATCCTGTGCTCAAAACTGAGCGTCTCTTATATTGGGATGTTTACCACCAAAAAATTTGACAACTATCTGGAAGATTCCTCCCAGCTGTGGATGAAGCAGCTCTTCAATCTCTGGACTCCTGGATGCCCTGAACATAAAAGTATTACAGTGCTGACATGCAATTTGTCATACTAAATTATTTTACCAGTAGCTCCCTTAGATTCTGAAGTCCTTTACAAAAATCCCTAACAATTCAGTATGATCTGCATCCCTCTAATTTCAGTGAGTGTCACAACCACCCACAACTAAAGTGGGTCAAAACCCTATTTTAATGGGGCCACTAGGGCTGGCGTTAGACTTTCTGGTGCTCAGGACCAAAGCAGAATCCTGAGCCCCATTGCTGGGGGCTGAACACTTCATCTCTGAGTGACAGGGCTGAGGTTACAGACCCCTTGCTTCAGCGGAAGCCCTTGGGTTTCTTCTTTGGCCCCCTACCTAGGGCTATGGGACTCAGGCTTTGGTCTCCCTTCCTGGGCTTGTGTAGTAACTTTTGTTGTCAGAAGAGGGTCACACTGCAGTGAAGTATGAGAACCCATGCCCTAGTTGTACCTGTATTTGTTTGCTCCTTCCATCACATAAAGCTCTTACATTTAACCTTGCTGAATTCACTTTAAAGATTTCAGAGAGTTTCCATATTTTAGCAAGAAGGACAGTCTAAACTCTGGAGAATATCACTGATGGGAGAGCAGCTATACAGAAATTAGAAGCATGATATATTTTAGAATTCTTACCTCCCCACGTACCTCCTACTTGTGGCCCAGTGGACATAGGAAGTACAGATGGATGAAAGGTTGGCTGCAAATCAAGCAGATCATTTGGCAGCTTTGATGTGCTACAGAGACAAATTAGGACAACTGTTTCAACTGTGTCAAATAGTTTTCAATACAAGGTAGTGTTTCAACTATTATGAACAGATTCATTAAACATTAAGGGGGCACAGCTCTAGCAGTCTGCTTTTAATTTGATGTGGAATATCTCTGGATTGTAAACATAGCAAGCTCAATTCTCTGCTATGCTCAAGCCCTTCTATGCCAATCCATCATCATATAGCAACCATAAGCCTGGTAGTCTTAACCTACCAATTTTTCACTCTTTCCTCAGACCCTAATGTCTAAGTGTGGTCAGAGCAATGCCTTCAGTTATGCCAAGCATACAAAGTGGCCTCCCCAGAAGCTACTGGTAGCCAGTGGCAGCTCTAAATGTGACAGAAAATCCAACAGATAGGGAACTTGTCCCGGACTAGAACTAAAAATAGCTCCTCTGATCACTCAGCTACACTACTGAGCCAAATTTTCTGCTGTATTCAAGGATGGTAACAATGAGATACTTCGTTAAAGCAAGTTCTTTAAACACTGGCCAGAGCTGTACTGTTGTCAGTGATGCTGATGCATAAAAAAATGTACATTTATTTACCTCTGCACTGGAAACAGATCCAAACCCAAAGCACCAAATCTCATTGAGAGGAAGAGGTAAAATTTCCATGGATTAACATATGGAAATGGGGGGAGAAGGACACACAAGTCATTACAGCATTTGTGTTTGTCAAGTATCTTTCAAACAATGGTGAGGAAAAAATCAAGATTTTAAAGTTATAGAAGATGGCTTCAAAATCTGGAGTATTGTGCCATTATATTTTTATACATAGTACATCAAGTTATACAGTCCTTTAATCACCAGCAATATAGAGGACAGCCTCATACTATATATTTTAGAAATGGGAGGGAGTCCATTTGTTCAAGAACTCCTCCTAAAGGGTAAGAACCAGGACCACCAAAATGTGGTATGCAGCTTCCTCTTATAACTTAAAGCAAGGTCAGGGTTTGGTTATGCCATGACGATAGAAAGTGCCTAGAATTTGATTGTTTCTCATAAAATGGAAAGGGGAGGGGTCTAGCAAGGGGAACAGTTATACTGCAGAATGACCACAGGGGTCCAGAGATGGGGACCAAGACAGCTATAATTCCATTGGGATAGCACGGGGCAGGAGGTGGAAGAAAGGGACAGGTATCAACTTATATTTCTAAGAGTTTGCGTGTCTGTGTCACCCCCTCCTCCAGATGTGCCCACTGCAGTTGCCTCAGCCATGGACAGGTGCTTTTTACCTTGCCTCAAGCTGCAGCAGTGAGAAAGGGGTGGGGTTGTCCTTTCTCCCTGGGGAAGCTTGCATACTGATCCCCACATCCCCAGACCCACCCCAGAGCAATGATTTAAATGAAGAAAACCCCATATTTATTTGAGTTATGGACCTGAGCAACACTGGGTTAATCTTCTAGTAATAAATACTTCATACCCAGTACAGAAAAATCTCTTAAATTCAAGTTATGTTGGAAGTGAAAAGGTTAATATAACTTTTGCGTTGGTGCCCTTCACTGTAGTATCTCAGGCTGTCTAGACTACACCTCTCTGTTGACAGAGAGATGTAGATTAGACATGTCGAAATTGCTAATGAAGCAGGGATTTAAATATCCAGCATTTCATTAGCATAAACATGGCCACTGCTTTTTTCCAAAACATGAAGACTATGAAAGCATCAGCATAAAAGAGCAGGAATGGCATTAGCACCAGGAAGAGGACTTGGCTGATGGGGGTGATGTTTCCTCAGTCTGACACGCCTGTTCATTTTGCATCTCTCCGTAACTGCCAGAGGATGGTCTTTCAGAAAATGATGTGGTACCAGCAGATGTTGAGTCATCTTTTTGGCTGGTACCCTATAAAACTGTTCACAAGAGTATCCCCAGAAGGTCCAGTAAGTCCCACTGAGGAGGTGGCTAGGGAAAATGTCCCAAAGTGTATTTACACTGCTAGATCTAGGATGTCTAGGGGACTCTAAGATGTCTTCTTTTGTATAAGGCAGGAGTGGGAAACCTTTCTTGGCTTGAGGGCCACATGGTGTATGGAAATTGTGTGGAGAGCCAGAGAGGGAATGCTGGGGGAGGCTGTCTCCCCAACAGCCAGGCACGGCCCAGCCCCTGCTCCCCACCTCATATCCAATCCCACACCATTCCCCTTCCTTTGACCAATCCAAACCCCCCACTCCTTGCCTCTTCACCACTCCCCCAAGATCCCTGGCCTCTGACCACAGTGCCAGAGCAGAGGGGCTGGCAGCGTTGTAGCCACACAGCCCATTGTTGCAGCCATGCTGCCTGGAGCATTGGGGCTAGCAGCACAGTGACTGTACCTCCCAGGTGCTAGGATAACTCAGACTGTAAGAGAGGTAGATAAAAGGAGAGGGGTCAGGGACTAGCCCCTCCTATTCACCACACTGCCCCAAAGTTGTGCTGATGCCTCCTGGCAAGGCTATCCTAACCTTGCTCCTCGCCAGGAACTCAGGGGCCAGACTGAAGGGCCTGATAGTCCAGATGTGCCACATGGACTGCAATTTGTCTCCCTCTCTTCCCCCCCCCCCCACTTCTGGTATAAGGGCTTAGAGGAGTATGATGGTAAAGTAGGGGTGGGGAACCTTTTTGGCTTGGGGGCTGCCCACTCACAGAAAAAAAAAAATCAGTGGGGGGCTGCATACAAGTGAAAAGCAAAAAAACAAAACCCTCACTATGTGGCCTCTGACTGAAGGAAAAAGACACTCCCCACTTTCCCCTCAAATACCAGAGTGTAAGGAGGCCCAGCCTAGTAGATTTTGTGTCCTCCAGCCCTGCGGTGGAGTAATGGGTGGGTTTTGGGGGGCGAGGGGGGAGAGGGGAGCACCAGTGTAGGCTCCCCAATGCTGGGGGAGGGGGCCTCCCCATGAACCTCAGGGGCCGGATCCAGGAAAGCCGGGGGCTGAATGCGGCCCCTGGGCCTGAGGTTTCCCACCCCTGTGGTAAAGTATTAAAGCAGATCCCTGTACTGACACTTCAGAGTCAGAAACAGTATCCTTCTCTGTGCTGAAAAGGGGGCTTCTAGCACTGGTGTTAGAACCAAGGGTAGGGGATCTGCTACTGATCTGATGGAGAAGGGTTCAAGCTACAGATGTGGGAGCAGTACTGGGGAAAAGGGTCCTGGGAGCTTTGTAAGAGCGCAGACTCTAGTTCCTGTGATATAATACAGTCTACTGAAGAGAAATCTAGAATGCTGGAGGATTATAGTAGCATGATGTAGCTAGTATCGGGGCCTGGAACAGGGTGACCTCTCTAGTACCATATACGGTAACTGAACATCATCTCTGGGCTCACATGACTGATGCAATGAAGACAGCAATACAAATGAGGACGTTTGGTGACATCTGGATGCTCTTTATGGCTCTGAGACAAGGACGACACTGTGTAAAAATGCTGTTTGCATTCTGGTGCCTAGAAGTAGCCTGGCTGGGAACAGGGAGCCCAGACAAAACCCAGCTCCAAGCAGGGAAACTGGGCAGCCTATCAGCTGGAAGCCAGGAGCCCCAGGTGTGGGTAGGGAGCAGCTTGTCTCTAGCAGGAGCCTCATACCCATCCCAGGGTAATAGCCTGAACTGTGACTGGCCTTCCTGACAATGACTGCCAAAAGCCAATGTAAGTAATTTGTAGTGTCTGTATAGACATTGTTTCACCCCAAGCCTTAACCCTCTTGTGGAGGCAGTTCAAGTCAGTGTAAGGGGCACTTATATCAGTGGGAATAACGCTGTAGTGTGTACACTGTCAAATAGGTTTACATAGGCTGCTGTATGTCCATCTAACTCTATTGTGTAGGCCAGACCTAACAGTATGTTTTCAAATGAAGCCCAGAACTGAAGAGCAGGAACTGTTGGTATGGGAGGCCAGGACTAGCATTAAGTAATTCACAGAATTTGCATAGCTCCTTTACCCTAGTGGCACTCACCCCCTCTTCATTCAAATCCCTACCCTCAAATTCTCGTCTGAAACACTCACAAATGGTCAACCACATCAGTTACCCATTTTAAAAAACACAGAAGAGAGATTAAATTAAGCACCGTCCTCTGGACCCAGTAATGATAATATATATCTCACCTTTGCCAATCTATTTAGTAAGGTCCTTGAGGGCAGAGAGTATTTGTGCTGAGCATAATTAGCATTTAGACTAAGAACAATGCAAGGTAATTATGCAACTTAATCTAAGAGAGGAAGGACTATTCTTTCTAATGTCATGCTTATACGAATGGGCTATTCTCAGTGAAAGGACTTTAAAAAAATCACTTCTTACGTATGGACTTAAGGTAAGAGTAAGTTTTTCTAACACACAATGGCAGAGCAGCTGGAGCTAACTACTAACTTAAGTGAAACTACTGAAACATACCTATTTGAAGAGCTAGGGGTGGAAAAAATATCAATGCCTGGGGTGGTCATTATGCTTCCTGCTACAGTAGACACAGGAGAGGCTGCTGTCGTTGAAGAGGCATGAGGTTTCTTTGCAAGTTCTTTTAGACGTTGTTCCTGTTGGGAAAGTGAGCTGGCGTAAGAAATCCAGAAACAAGAATTGTTTATATGGCTTCTGAGATAAGTAAAACCTTTAAAAAATTCTCTTGACTTCTTTCATACAATACGATGGCAGTCACATATGAATGTTTATTTTATATATAGAAAACTCAGTACATTTATACATGTTTATTTTAGAAACCCTTCATAACTGATGCAGGGACCATCCACAACTTTTATGACATACATGAATAGAGTGACCATATTTCCCTATGCAGGGCCGGATTAAGGGGGGGGACTAGCTGGGCAGCTGCCTGGGGCGCCAACCTATGGGGGGGAAACCTGATGGCAGCTGTAAGGGGCGCCATGCGCCCAGGGGCCGCACGGCGCCCCTTAGAGCTGCCATCAGGCACCGCGCACCCGAGTGCAGCTGTAAGGTGTGCCGCGCACAGGGCCGCGCATGCGCTGTGCGCCCGGGGGCAGAGCTGCGCATGTGTCGCGTGCCCGCTGCCTGGGGCACATGAATGGCTCAAGCCGGCCCTGTCCCTATGCCATACAGGACACCTGGTAAAACTGTTCGAATTTAAACAAGTTCAACAGCAATCAATCAGAACATTTGTACTGCATAGATAATATGAAGTTGACTAAGCAACCATTAAAAAGAAATACTGCATGATTATCACATTAATAGGAGGTAAAAATTAAACCCCCACACACACTTACTTAAATAAGTGGTTAAGGGGCTGGAGCGATTTCCCACTCCAGAACCAGCCCTGGCTATGCTGCTGGCTCAGCCCAGAAGACACAGCCGCTTGTCAGCGGGTCAGTGAATGCAACCAAGAGGTAGGAGTGGAAAATAAGGGACAATTTGCCGGGTTTTTTAAAGAAGGTGGAACGCCTGCAAGAGGGCTTAAATAAGCCACTGTCCTGTTAAAAACAGGACTGATGGTCACCCCTATCATTGCATGTAAATAAGAGTTCTATATTATGAGGCCTGTAGCCTTTGTAAACATTGCACATTTAATATGAAGTATGCTGGTCACTGTTTTTCTGAAGACTGTAAGACACTCTAACAAGATGCATACACACAGTATGTGTGATTACAAAAGTGACCTTTACTTTTTACAAACAGTAAAACACCTACCTTTAAAGCTTTTAAACGAGCTTGCTCTTCCTCTAATGCAGCTTGTTTTTCCCTTTCATCTACTTTAGTGAGAGACAGGCCAGTGCTTGCAAGGGAAGAGACTGCATTGGAAAGTGTGGTAGCCCTGATAATTGGACAGGGGAAAATACTGGTTGTTAATATACATGTCACATGAGGGGAACAGCTGATATAAGACTTTGCTTGCTTTTTCTCAATTCCTTTATAGAATTTTTAATCTTAGTCTGTATGACACACAAATCTGAACTTATATAAACCAATGTTACTTAAAAAATGAAACTATGTTAAATAAAATATTGCAGTGCAAAATTTAAGTGCCTATACTGCAAAGCAGGAACATCTAAAAATGGTGCTATCTACTTGCTTGTACACTGGCTCTGATCACACCCCTTGCCTATGCCCCTTCCAAGCTGCTTCATATGAATTGATGCTGATTTTTTTTTCTGGTCCTCTGTTAATTTCTGGAAATTGAACTGAAAATGAGAGTTTGTACATTCTGTGGAGGAACAGTACTTCTGGAAAGTAATTTAACTGTATTTTAAAGTAGTACATAAAACAAGCCATCTGGCTCAAGCACTTGATTCAATTACATTCCCAGGGAAAAGAGTTTTCACAGATTCCAAAGCGAAAAAGACCTTTTTGATCATCTAGGGTAACCTCCTGTTTAACACAAACCATAGAAGTTACCCAAAATAATTTCTGGAGTATATTTTAGAAAAACATCCAATCCGGAATTAAAATTCATCAGTCATAGAGAATCCACCCTTGATAAATTGTTAAAAATCAATTACTCTCACCATTCAGAAAAAGGAACACCTTTCCAATCTTAATTTCTCCAGATTCAACTTCCAGCCGCTGGACTACGTTTACCTCTTTTCGCTACACTGACGTGCCCATTATTACATAATCAAGCCACCATTTGTTAAGCTGAATAGATTGAGCTCTGAATCTCTCACTATAAGGCACGTTTTCTATCTTTAATCAATCCTGTGGCTCTTTCAAATGTGTGATCACATTTTAGAAACATAATGAGAAAATAAACAACCTTTAGAAAAAAAACTGCATAGACAAATCTGCTTTAATTTTAAGTTAAAATAAGAAAATGTTATTTTAGTCTAAGTACTCAGTAAAAAAATTAACCTGTTAGATTTACTTTACATTATTATAATTTTGATAACACAAGTACAGTAAGAGAAAAAAAATCATTCAAGACTGGCACTATCCCACTAAAATTTGGTTTTAAAAGTTAGTCCTATATTTTAATGTCAATATGTTACATGGAAATGTATTTTTAATTAAGTTTTTCTTAATTTTTAGTAGCAAAACAATCACAAGTGGCTATCATGATTTTATCACCAGGGACATTCCTAAATAAATCTCCAATTCCAGGACTTTATTTTGCATTTTAATGCCTGATCCCACTTATGTATTTTGACTCTATTTCAGACTTTTCTGAGAAACAAAAGGACAACATGAGATATTAAAAGACTAAATGAAGAACATTCATATTGTTAAGCCTTCTCCCTGGGAGCTGGGCCAGCAGGAGCCGGTGGCCCCGCTCCTGGAGAGGCTTTGCAACATAAAGCTTTATACTGCAGAACCCCCAGCACACATAACCACTAAGATTTTTAGCGAATACACTGTTGCCATATTAAAAACTTTTTAATATCCTACTTATGATAACAGACTGTGCAAGTACAGCCCAGAACAAGCTGTAGAAACGCTGATATCAATAAGCAGATTGCTTAGGGGGATGCAAGGGAAGGGGTACAACAAAGACCAGAGCAGTGCTGTGTGAAAGCCAAGGAATTGAAGCAGACATACCAGAAGGCCAGTGAGGTCAAAGTCGACTGGATGCTGAGCTACAGACCTACCACTTTTATACTGAACTGTACATCATATTTGGCTGACACCCTATCATCACCCTGCATACCACCAGGAATACCTCCTAGAAGCATGAGTTACAGGCCCATGCAGTGACCAGCACTGTGGGTCCAAATCTGCTACGAATCAGGACCTGTTTTTTATTTCACTGCGGTTTAGTCAGGCCCAGCAGGAGAGCCAGATACAAGAGAAAGAACCTTGGGTAACTGTAAATGCATTTTCCATTACAGCAGTAGGACTCCCAAATTAGCAAGCCACAACTATCAATTTTTAATTAATTTACTTGCACTAGAAGTAGTAGTACAACAAAAAATGAACTTCCTATCTGCTTTACATTCCCCTCTAGAATTAGGCAGGGCAGTTTGTTAGGTACACATTGATAACCTTTGAATCATCTTGAAAGATGGTGATGAAACTTCCATAACTAACACTGCGATCCACTCTTGAAGGTTTCTAGGGATGGCAGACTTATTTCTTCCTCCACAAAAGGAGGCTTTCCTGCAGCAATTACTGCAATGGAGCCTGCAGAAGTTAACAGGCTACTGGCATAAGAGGACGGAGCTCATCTGATAACTGTTGTGTCTGGCTGTTCAATTTCAGCAGACAGACATTGCACTCCATCTTTCACCCCTTTGACAAATTTTCTCCCGTAGCTTCACAAATATGCAGGACATAACAGGCAACTATAGCCACGGGAATATATTTTTCACACTAAGATCCAATTTAATGAGTGAACAATGCCAGCAACCCTTCAATCTGCCAAAAGCTCATTTAACTATCATTCTTCACTGGCTGAGCCTTGAATCTTTCCTTGCCTCTGTCCAGGTGGCTGGTGTACAGCTTCATGAGCCAGGAGAGTTAAGGGATCGGGTGGAGGATTAAGGAGGAAAGCAACAGACGCAAGGAGCCAAGTATGCACACAGAGAAGCAATATAGTAACAGAAGCAGCTGTCTGCTGATGTAAGGAATCTAACATTTGATTCTTAACATAACTGTATAAGAGGACAAAGGCACATATACCTGCTTGCAGCTGTGGAGTCTTTGATTTTCTTTCCTTCTAAAGAGGCTAAATGTTGTTCCAAAGCATCAAGAAGACTGCTTGGTGCCTACAAAAGGGCATAGATATGAAAAATCCAAGACAAAAATCAGGCACCAGCTAAAAAGATAAAAAAGAAAAGTAAGATTCTGTCACCACAGTGCCAGAGAATGCAATTGAGGGTAACTGGACACCACAGTATTTTGGTGCTAGGAACATAATAAACTGAGCAAAATATTTTACATTATCAGGTGATACAATATCATCCACTATCATACCGGTTCTATTACTCATCTATTACCCATACTCATCTATTACCCTATCAAAAAAGCAATCCATGAAAATATTGGAAAAATAAAGATTCAGAAAAGGTATAAAGAAAATGCACAATTGAAATGAGTAGTTTAAGTTTCGATTGAGATTAAAAAGGAAGCTGTATGCATCTGAAGCAATACACCAACATGCTCTCAAAATGACATTAATTTGACAACTGTAATATATTGCAACTCTAATTAGTTTGCATTGTCATAAATTAGGATCTTGGAATTTGAGAGTAAAAGTCTCCCTGGTTGGAGGTCAATTTAGTGACAACTCATCTAATAATTTAAGAATACGGTAATAATGTATGCAAGAAAACCAATATACGACTCCCAATTTTCTAAACAGGTAACGTAAGAACTGAACAACGTGCATTCACATATGCATAACAGTTTTATCTACCTGAGAAAGATCTGGTATGTCTCCTCTGTCAATTCCAACTTGCTGTAACAAAACAGATTCATGAGCTTTAGAGGTGACCAGTGCTTATTTAAATATTACATTGCTAAAAAGGAGAATTCATGAAAAATCGTGTGTATACTTTTTAGATTACATCAATGGAGCTTTAGTTAAGTTTTTAGAATAAAACAAATATAAATGAAAAGAGAAGTTACTCACCTTGTGCAGCAACGACAGTTCTTCGAGATGTGTCCCCCCGTAGGTGCTCCACTTTTAGGATGTGTCTAGACTACAGGGTTTTGTTGACAAAAATGGACTTTTGTTGACAAAACTATACCTGCATCTACACTGCCGCTGAGTTCTGTCGACATAACGTCGACAGAACTCAGCAGTTTTGTCGATGGCTGTAAACCTCATTCTACGAGGAATAATGCCTTTTGTCAACTGAGTTCTGTCGACAGAAGGCGTTATTGCATCTACACCGTCCTTTGTGTCTACACTGTCATGTTGACAAAGCGGCTTGCTTTGTCGACGGAATTGGATGTAGTCTCGATGCTCTTTGTCGACAGTATTTGTCGACAAAACTTCTGTTGACAAAAGCCTGTCATCTAGATGTACCTTTGGTGTCGGGCTTGTCCCGCACTGCATATTGGAAACTTTTTCTAGCGGTGTCTAGTCAGGCTGCACATGCGCGAGAGTGGCACGTGCCATTTGTGCCTTTGGAGTTCGTGTCTGTGGCCCGACCTCCCTCAATTTCTTCATGAACGTGCTCTTACTTAATGTCAAACCCAAGAAGAGGGGAAGAAGGTGGCTAGTGGAGCACCCATGAGGACACACACATCTAGAAGAACTTTTGTTACTACTCAAGGTAAATAACTTCACTTTCTTCTTCGAGTGATGTCCCCATGGGTGCTGCACTGTTGGTGACTACCTAGCAGTACCCCAAAGTTGGAAGGTGGGCTTCGGCTAGGTTTTTTATGCGGATGAAAGGACTACACTGGTGTTCGCTCGTGTAGAAATTGCATAATGCCTCATGAAAGTGTGGTTAGAGGACCAGGTAGCAGCATCGCAAATTTCCTTGAGCAGAACTCCCTTCAGTAAAGCTGCTGATGTTGCCATTGCTCGAGGGGAGTGTGCCTTAAGGCACACACAAAGAGGTGTGCCTTTGAGGGAGTAATGTTGGAGGATACAGGATGTTACCAGTTTTGAGACCCGCTGCCACAGAAGTGGCATTCCCCTGGAACGCTCTAACAGTGAAATGAATAGGGTCTGTGATTTCCAGAAGGGCCGTGTACAGTCTATGTAAAATGAGAATGCCCTTCGGATATTCAGGGCATGTAGAATAGCCACTTCTCGAGAAGCATGAGGTTTTGGGCAGAAGGCCAGAAGGATGACAGGCTCGATGTGGAAATCGGAGTAAACTTTAGGCAGGAATGAAGGGTGGGAGCAGAGAACGACTTTGCTGCTCTCACAACATCTCCTCCCTACACAATATTCCACAGAGACAATTTCACTAATTTGTCTTGCTGAAGTGATGGCTGTTAGAAACACCCTCTTTAGTGTTAGGAGGTAGAGCGAGCATTTGGCCATGGGCTTGAATGGCAGTCTGGAAAGTGCATGGAGTACTAATTCCAGATCCCACATGGGAGAATATTCCTGCACAGTGGATTATGGTTATGTAGCCCTTTGAGGAATCTCTCAGAAATAGGGTGAGTAAAAATGGAGAAGCCATCGATTGGAGGGTGGAATGCTACAAGCACAGCTTGATGAACTCTGAAGGATGAAACCGATACACCTTGTTGCAGAATGTAGTCGAAGATTGTGTGGAGAGGTGTGGACGAGGATTGATGATCTCCGGGACCCAGCAGTGTGTGATAATTGCCGCCCACTGGCTGCAAAAAGGGCGCAAATTATATTGGATTATGGAGTGTTGGGAAGGCACTGGTGGAGGGGAGAAGTAGTACAGGCCTTCAACCAAAGCCTCAAACCTGCTATTTGGAGGCTTGATGGGTGGACGAGTGAGTGTTATGGCTTGTCAGCGCTGGTTTCTTGGCCTGAAGCAATTGTTGTTCAATGGACTTTGATGTTGTTGCCTGCCAAATGTAAAGTTTCTATGTCTCTGGTAGGGAGTATACCGTCTCCTACAATATGGGAGCGTATACATCCCCAAAGTGCATAAGGCAATGTTTCTTAAACTATGTTCCATGGAACACTGGTGTTCCGTGAACAACTCGCAGGTGTGCTGCAACCTTTTATTTGTTTTTGTTACTTCTTTGTTTTTGTCTTTTTTTTTTTTGTCTGACAACAATTTTTTTTTTTTAAGAAAATTTTCATAGGTGTTCTGCATTAAAAAATATTATTGTTTGGTGTTCTGTGGTCTCAAAAATTTAAGAAACATTGGCATAAGGTGTTCCATGAGTCCTTACTGGAGCAAAGGACTTCATCCATTTTCGCCACAAAGAGCCTATTTTTGTCAAATGTTAGGTCCTCTACTTTGGTCTGGAGCTCTTTGGGGACCCCTGCTGCTTGTAACCATTACATGCATCTCATGACAATAGATGTTGCAGTTGCTCTTGCAGCTGTGTAAGAGGAGTTGAGAGCCATTTGCAGCACTGTGTGAGATGTAGTGTAGCCTTCCTCTACTATACATTTTAATATAGGTCTTTTATCATCAGGAAGGTGTTGCATTAATTCTGTCAGTTTAGAATAGTTATCAAAGTCGTGTTTAGCTAACAGTGCTGTATAGTTGGCTGTGTCAAGCTACAGCATTGAGGAGGAATACATTTTCCTGTCAAACAGATCTAAGCGCTTATGATCCTTGTTCTGAGTGGCAGATCTGTATTATGGGGTCTTAGATCTGTGGTATGCCGCATCAACCACTGGAGAATTTGGTTGCGGCTGAAGGAATAAAAAGCCCTATTTTTGGAGGGGACAAAATATTTCTTGTCTGCCCTCTTGTTGGTTGGCGGAACGAGGCTGGTGTCTGCCAGACCTCGTCCACTGCTTCCATAATTGCATCTACGGGTAGTGTGATCCTTTACTCAGTAGGAGGATGAAGGTTCTTCAGAAGTTTGTGTTGTTTTTCTGGCACCTCTAATACCACCACCTCTTGGCTGGTAGCAACTCTTTTTAACAAGTCCTGGAATTGCTTCAGGTCATCTGTTGGTGACAGGTCATCAGGGATAAACTACCTCATCTGGTGATGAGGAGGATTTTTCAGTTGGTGATACATCAGGTTGGTCAGCATTAGGGTCATTGATAATCTGTCCCTCCTCTGTGTCCAGATCCACCATTGGGGAAGAGAGGCATGAAGACATGAAGGAGGTATTGGCCTGTGGGCCAGTGTTGACAGTCCAGTAGACTGGTGGCATGTGGATGCCCAATGACGGTATGGAGATCAATGGGATGGGTAATGTGGGAGATATGACCAGTCAGGATACCACAGAGTAGGGTGCAAATAGCACGATTGGTGTCTATCATAGGATGAACAAGCTCTGGTTGGAGAAGACTGTTGGGATGAGAAGACACTTTGATGACCCCCTTTGTAGTTGCTACAGTGTGACAGTACTGGCGACTGTGATGGAGGAGAACAGCCATAAACTGAGCAGGAGGATCGGGATCGATGCCTCAAGGAGGAAGCAGGTGGGGATCTAGATATCTGTTCCGTATGTGGCACCGGTGCATTGTATTCTTGTGTGCATGCAGCAGGATAATGATTGCTTGGTGCAGGTTCCTACGGTGCCACGGAGTGTGGTGCCGATGGAGGTGGCATTGGCACCGATGGTGATGGCACCAACTTTGGGCTTGGCATGTGCAGCACTAGTTTTACTGATTTTGATCTACCCTTCAGCAGTGCCTAAGTCTTATCCTGTTTCCTGGCACTGGTCTCTTTGGTGCTGAAGTAGTGGATGCCGCAGATTGTGATTTTAGGTCTGTCACCAACATGGCATTGGGGCATGCGGTGCCTGGCTTGTCTCCTGTACTAACCCTTGGCAGTACGGAGCAGGTTGGAGAGGCCCTTTTTTTGGTAAAGGGCTTATGTGAGGCCGAGCTTGAGGTTTTCTTCTGCTTGGTGGAAGACTTGGACTGACTGGTGTCATCACTCTGTCTGCGAATTGAGCACCTTATCAAATAGCTACATGTGTAGCCTGAGCTCCCTGTCCTTGAGAGCTCTGACTGTAAGGCTACGGCAATGAATGCACTTCTGGGAGACATGTGCTTCCCCTAGGCAATGAATACAAGACCTATGGCCAGCTGAAGTGGGCACTGGGTCGCAGCACTTTTCACATTTCTTAAAACCAGGGGAGCCTGGCATTTTGCTGTTCCGCCGCTTTTGTCCATTCCTTTTTTTAAAAGGCATGTCTGTAGCTATACACCTAGCGGGTCTTATTCTCTGAAATTTTTCCAAGATAATCAGTTTATCCTGTTTGTCTTTTCTGTTTGTTCTTTTAGTTCTCTCTCTCTCTCTCTCTCTCTCTCTCTCTCTCCCCGAAGTCGAGGTCCGAGGGTAGCAGCGCACTGTCACTCAGGGGCTGTGCCTTAATTATTTACAATAATTATGAAGAGAATTTTTCTTATTTTTTAAAGTAACTAATACTAAATATAAAATTAACAAAGAACTAACACTTTTAACTAAGTACAATTAAAATCCTATCTACAGAGAACTGAAGAGAAGAGGGATTGAGCTCCATTTGCAACCGAGGGTGGTCAAGAAGGAACTGAGGGAAGTCAGGCTGCGTATGCAAACTCCAAAGGTGCAACCAGCGTGCACCACTCTCGCGCATGCGCGGCCCGACTAGACACTGCTAGAAAAAGTCCCGACCTGCAGTGTGGGACAAGCCTGACCCAACTGTGGAATACACACGAGGACATCACTCAAAGAAGAATAAAAAGAAATTCATGTACAATATATGTGTATATACAGTGAGTTTCAAATGTTACCACACCTAAGTTTAGAGTGTCCTTCCTGATGGTGCAGAGAAGAATTGAGAATCAAGCAGGTAATGATTTGTGTTAGGAACGGAGATTCATAAGATCATTTCTCTTACAAAACAGTTTATAGACTGTAAGCGTTGAGAACCATTTACTGACATAGTCTGTATGTAGAAGTACAAAAATAGTATATTGCATTGATACAGCCCTTTTTATCTTCCACGTTCCAAATCACTCTACAAGCTATACAATATAGACATACCAGAATTGATGCCAAATGAGAAAGGGCTAAACATTGTCTCGTGGAAAGAAAATAAAGACAACCACACACACATACTTTTCTTCTGCCTAAGTTTACTTTTTAAAGACCACCTGGTGCAGCTACATTTTATGCATGTATATACTAAGGATGTTAAATTGTGGTTAATTTACTAGTCAAGTAGTTGATGGAATTTCCATCGACTACTCGACTGGTCGATAGCCACTTCCACATTCCTCCTTTGAAATGTACAAGAGCCCCCGCTGGGGATATACTGTATAGGTCAAAGCTGGCTCACCCACATGCAGCCCGGAGTCACCGCTGGCCCTGGGCTACATGTGGTGTTCCACATTCGTTGAGGTGGCATTTCAAAGGGGCAGCGCCGCAGAGCTGAGCCCAGGATTAGCTGTGCAGTGCTGCCCCTTTGAACACCGCTTGGGTGTTTCAAAGGGGCAGTGTC
The DNA here is from genome assembly GCA_032595735.1 of Pelochelys cantorii. Classification (NCBI taxonomy): domain Eukaryota; kingdom Metazoa; phylum Chordata; order Testudines; family Trionychidae; genus Pelochelys; species Pelochelys cantorii. The sequence continues at coordinate 25,121,231 of CM064326.1, forward strand.
ACACAGCTGAGCTAGCTCAGCTGTGCGGCGCTGCCCTTTGAAGTACCCCCTTTTCCCCTCCTCCTTTGCTGCCTCTATCTGATAAAGGCAGCAAGGGTGAGGGGGAATGGACTAGTCAACTGACTATCTGATAAGCACTAGTCTTTAACATCCTTAGTATATATACTAACATGTAATGCTTCCCTAGACCAGAACAACCACTAGCCTCTTCTACAGTAGGACATTTTCATGTTTGTTCTTATAAACTTCTTCTCAACAAAAAGCAGCTATTGTCAACTCATTAAAAAAAAATATTCTTCAACCATCAGGTCCTTAATAAGCTGGTGCCCTTCATATTAAATTCTGATAAAATCCTCTGATGGAAATTAAATGTGCCAAATGGAAAGGAAACAATAGATGCTTTGTAAGTGTTAAGTATTTTATAAACTATTTGAACATGAGGGCAATTTTGACCCCAGTAAGGTTTACCTCTGCAACTTTGAGGAACTCTGAGATCCTTGTCATTCTAGTGAGGAACTTCTTATAAATGTCAAGGCCTTCTTTGCACTGGGTTTTTTTCATGTCAAAGTATTTTTCTGCAAATGGGAAAGTATTCAAATCACATACGAAATAAATACACTATATACACATGCTATAAACAGAAAGTGCAAGTAATTATATTATGCAAGACTAAAGTTACTTTGCTCATTACTGAGGAAAAAAAGTTTCTTCCTTCAATTTTCCATGTTCACACCAGAGATTCTATGATACTACATCACAGAACCTTCCTACAGATCGATCCTTCTGACATACCCAGACTCCAACTGCATCTGACTCCCACCCAGAGTCCCCACCTCCTGAGCAACCAGCCCCCACAGAGCCTCCACCTCCTATCTCCCCACACCCAGACACCCCTCTCCATTGAGCACGAATCCCCATCACCTGGATTCCCTGCAGAGATCCACTGCCCCTGCACCCGGAATCCTCCAAAGAGTCCCGTGCACTCAAATCTCCCACTGAGATGCCTGCAACCATATTACCCCACACGGAAACCCTCTCCCCCCCCCCCCATACTTGGATCCCCACACACTAAGCCCCTCCACGCTTGGATCCTGCTGATCTGAACCTGCCTAGCCACACCTGATGCACTTAGCATAGAGGGGTAAGGCCCTGGCCTTGCACTGTGTCAGGGACAGGTGCAGCCTCATTGCTAAGTCCCTATACTGTGAAAAGTGGGGGCTTCAGGGTGATCTCCCACCTCCATGCAGCCAACACCCTGTGCTCTCCACTGCCATGCTGGAGCCACATTTATTGACAAATAACATTTACAGAATTTTGCAGAATATTAAACAGTGTGTATAACAACTTCTGGCACAGAATTCCCTTGGGGTAAATACTGCTATCTTTACTACTGTGCTCGTGCAGGTGGCGCTACTGTCTTCAGGGCCAGGCAGCTGGAGAGCAGTGGCTACTGACTGGGAGCCCACCTCTGAAGACAGCACCACCGCCAGCTGCAGCACAGAAGTAAGGGTAACATGATACTGCTGTTCTTATTTCTGTGTTGCTGCTGGCGGGGAGCTGCCTTCAAAACTGAGCACTTGGTCAACAGCCACTGCTCTCTGGCCGTCCACCTCTGAAGGCAGCACAGAAATAAGGGTGGCAATACCGCAATCCCCCTAAAATAATCTTATTATCCCACCCTGTCATAACTCCCTTTTGGGTCAGAACTGAGTTTGAGAAATGACGGTCTTCACCATAAAATCTGTACAGTATAGGACAAAAGCACACACAAGACTAGATTTCATGGGGGGAGGGAAGCCTGTATTTCACAATCTGACTCATTTTTCATGGTTGAGATGACCCTATCTGTGTGACACATCATACTATAGTTGAAATCAGATACTCACTTCACAGAGAAATTTGCACCAACATAAAAACCTTCGTAGCCAGCCAAATATCCAAATATAATACATATAAAAAGATTAGCAACTTGTTAGAATTAAGTTCTAGCTACAAAAACAAAACTCTCTGTGCTTCTGTAACAATTTACAATGGAGAAAAAAGGTCAATTTTGCTATCTGACTTTGAGCAACGGTTCAGTGACAAGAGGAAAAAAAAAAACAGTACAAGGAAAAACAGTTCTCCGTGCCAAAAGTTCTTGGACTTCATTTTTAGGAAATTGCATCCTTTTGATTACATGTAAGGAAAGTACTAACTAGGCAAAAGAATTTTTGGCAACAAAACTGCTGCAAAAAAATCAAGATTTTCTTGAAGCAGTCCATGAAGATGGAAGTTTTTATCCTATTTCTTTAAGAGCCAAACTGCTATAAATTCTGAAAAAAGTTATATTGCACTTGTTTATTGAACACAAACAACTAATGCTGTAGAATAATATTTACCCAAAAGGTTAATAATTCCTTCATTATACGCTGCAAAGAGTCTAATGGCATCTTTGAAGAGGAGCATGAAGGCAGCATTTATTACACCATTTGTAAGCTCATTGCTATTGACCTAGGGAGATAAGAAAAGAAAATTAGCTTATCAGTATTGACGTCTTATTAGAAAACTTTGTTAAGTTTCAGTATTCATACCCCAAAACATGATTTCCACTGGCAAGAGGACTATGCATATAATATGCAGCATTCAAAGTTAATTGGAAGCTCCATCAGCAAAGATGACATTTAATAAATCAAAGAAAAGCAGGTCAGCAAAAATACATGACTAATATATCACAGACTAAGAAGGGACAAAAGAACAAACAGAATACATTTGATTTATTTAAAAAAAAATCTTAAACACATGTACCCCTAAAAATGAACAGTGGTCTTATTGCGGCATCAGTACTTCATGTTAAGTTTAAGTGTACCAGGTACAAGGCAATACACCTGGTGTATTTTGCTCCTCAAACTAACTATATAAGACAGTTAAAAATACAGAAGGGAGTTTTACTTTATACATATTGTATCACCTGTTTTCATAGCTTGTGAAAATCTTAGAAGACAAGTCCAGATGTTTTAATGGACAGACACTCTGATGTGTGCAGAAATTAAACTTACATTGAAGTCAAGAAGTGCATCCATCTGATTTTGTATAATTGGTACAGTTTTGAGGAGTTTTTCTGTATTCATTGTCCTCATGACTCCATCAGCCCTATTATGCAAACAAAAGAGAAAAACCACCAACTGGATTATGAAAGAATATTTTTATTAGTTAATATGAAATTAGTTAATATGAAGCATGTGAAACAGATCAAAAGAATAGCAATGCCAGAGGCAGCATATTCAGATGACTGAAGCAGGGGCACACCTTATGATATGCAAGTTGTCTGGCCAAAAGAATAGCGATTGTCCAGAAGAGGCACATTCAGCTCTTCTTGGCTAGAAAACAGTGCCTGTGATGGGATCTTCAAGGATTGGTGTTTATTCTCTAAGACCAACTGAAATGGCCATGCTCAAAACTATTACACTTTGATCTATGATGCAGAAGATGGTTATAGAAGTATTAGCAACTTAAAAAGCATGTTTCAAAGATAGATTTTCTAAAATTCTAAAAATCCTTTTCAAATAAACTTTTGAAATCTATTTCTGAAACAGAAGTTGCCTAAGCTTTTCTAACTGCCTAATGTAATTTTAACTGTAAATCTAGAGTTATTAGTAAAACCTAAAACAGTAGTCAAATCAGTATCTCTCTTATGAGCAAAAGCTGGTCCAATGAAAGATACTTCCTCACCCACCTCTTCTCCCTAAGATCTTTAAAAAGTATTTGGAAAATGCAGAATTATAAATATACTGTATGTGGAAATATGTAGTTACAGGAACACTGAACATGAATTTACAATTATATTTGACAAAGTTTTTTTTTGTAAAATTGGATTTTTTTTTTTTTTTTAAACAAATAATGTTAGTTATCTGGATCTAACTTTCATTTGGTTGATGTGTTCAACTAGATATCCAGAGAAGACACAAAGGCTAACACAAAATGAAGGTGCCCTAGGAGGAAAGAAACAATCAACAAAAATTACTGACATTAAACATTTGCTTTCTACACATGTAAAAACACTTGATACCAAAGTAAAAACTTCAACTTCTTAGAACCTCTTGCTTGTTGAAACTAAAAACTTGACACACTGCAGCACAAAAAGCTAAGGATTGTTACAGATGGAAAAGGAACATGTTAAGGAAAGACCACCAGCAATACCTTCCTCCTGTTAACAGAATTATTTACAAATTAAGTATGGCCCTTTTGCCTCTCTATAAGAGGCTCTCTCTAGGAGAAGACTGGTCAGGTGGTGAAAGAATGCTTAATTACCCTAAAGCAGATGTGTTTCTTCAAGAGGAATGTCCACATGGATCCCACTCGGTGTACCTATGCCTCAGGTGGTCAAGAGTGGGTTCTTTTCGCTAGTAGTGTGGTTGGGAGCCACAGCTGTACCACAGATATTCTTGCCCACCCCAAGGGCATAAAGGACAGATCAGGACCAAATGCCCCTCAGTTCTTTCACCAATACAGAATTCCAGAGGAGTACAACTTCGGAGTAATAGTAAGGAGATCCCGAGAGCAGGTCATGGAATCCACATAGACAACACATCCCTAAAAATCACAGGTGCTGGAAGTAACTATTCTCTCAAAGTAATTGTCTATAGTGATTCCACCATAATACTATTAGATAAAGTGCATGAATTTTAGCTTTTCCAGAGCTTAAGTGCAGCTTGTGGAAGAAAACAGGGAAATGAACCAACTTTTTTCACATGAAACACGAAAAAAAGCTTTGGGCAGGAATATAGGATGAGGCTTGGGAGTGACCCTTTGCTTGTGGAACCCTGAAAAAGGGAGATCTGTCCTGAGGGCCTTGAATCTCTTCTACTCTTCAAGCTGGGTAATGACAGTATTCATTGAGGTTACATGTGAAACAAAGGAACAGGGAGTAAAGATCTCAAAGTGGAGGAACCAAGAACCATGACAATACTGCACTGAGGACCCAGAGGAGGGGAGCACAAGCTAAGGGAGAACATGAATAATGCACTCAAGGGATCTAGCCCATTTGGAGCAAGAAAATACACTGTAGTCCTGGAAAGAAAGGTGATTCACAGATAGTGCTACCAGATGAAATCTTATGAAGCAAACAGAAAGTCCACATTATTTCAGGACTAGTGTCTAGTCGAATATTGCTGAATGGATGTTGATGGAGACAGCTAGTGACAAGATGCCCAACTAAAAAGACCTTTTTATTTCTGAAGCTAATTCAGACTAATTTGAGGGTAGGTTTTTGGGGTTTTTTTTGAGCTTTGGAACACAATAGTCTAAATTTCAGGTCAACAAATTCTTTTGGGGGTATGTCAGTCAGGTAGGATCTAGGCTTTTAGATATCACAATTGGCCAAGCTGTAGAATTGGATGGTTCTGCAAGGCTACTGGGCAGAGAAGGCAAACTGAGTGCAGGCTACAATGAGAGGTTCACCAGATCAGAATGCCAGAATTGCCTGCTGCCATCATAGCTATCATGATCATCAATCCTGCATCTTGCCTTACTACCTCATGACTCTGAGACACGCAGGGTTAAAAGAAAGGCATACATCAGTCTTGGTGCCCAGGGGATAAAAAAGACCTAAGACAGGGAACCTGAACTGGAAACCCCCTGTGGAGCAGAACATTTGGCATTGCTTGTTTGGTCTGTTTTAAGTAAGTATGTTTGGATATCCCCACTTGCGAAAGCTGCTCTGCAATGCTGGGTCCTTCACTAACTGCTTGTGGTTGTCTGAGAACTGTGTGTTGAAGCGACCTGCTAGCAAGCTCTGAACAACTGAAAGATGCAGGGCCAGTGGCACAATTCAGTGATGAACACACGGAACCCAAAGCCAAATGGCCTCTGTTGGCTGACATAATATATAGTTGTGGTGTTTTATCAGTCCTCGGATGGCAGATCCACACTGTTGAAACACAAATGCCTTGCATGGAAAGCGAATGGCTCAATTGTAGAAGGTTTATGTGCAGATGAACTCCAGGAAGTGACCACAGGCCCTATGTTTGAAAGGGATCTAGATGAGCCTCTCCTAGAGGTGCAGAGACAAGAACTCCACTGAACACCTGCAGTGGGTCTTTCCCAGTTAATGAGGACAGAACTTCTTGTGGAATCTTGACCATCATGGCTACAAGGGGATCTGCTGCATAGATACATGGAGACTAGGCAAAGTATGGCAAGCTGCCTCAGCGGTGTAAAGTTCACAGATGATACCAACCTGGGAGGGGTTGCAAGTGGTTTGAAGGATACAATTATAATTCAAAATGATATGGACAAACTAGAGAAAAAGTCTAAGGTAAATAGGATGAAATTCAATAAAGACAAATCAGGGTCCTCTCCTTAAGAAGGAACAATCAAGTTGCACACATACAAAGTGGGAAATGACTATGTAGGAAGGAGTACTGCAGAAAGAGCTCTATGGAGCATAATGGACCACAAGCTAAATATGAGCCAACAAAAGCAATCATAATTCTGGGATATATTAAGAGAATGTTGTAAGCAAGACACAAGTAGTAAATCTTCCATTCTAGTCCATGCTGATTAGGTCTCCATCGGAGTTCTGTGCCCAGTTCCGGGTGCCACAATTCAGGAAAGATGTGGACAAATTGCAGAAGGTCTAGAGAAGAACAATAAAAATTAAGAAAGATCTAGCAATCATGGCCTTCGAGGGAAGACTGAAAGAACTGGGTCTGTTTATTCTGTAAAGACAAGAATGAGATAATGAGCTTTCAAATACCTAAAACAGTGGTGGGCAACTTGTGGCCCACATGTGGCCCACTGGGATGCCACCTGCAGCCCACAGATCCCTGTTTGCCCAATTTAGTAAGATGAGAGCCTGAAACATAATCTCAGGTATCACAGGCTTGGTGTAAGGCCTGAGGCCTGGACAGCAATGGTGAAGACTTTGCTAATATAAAGCAAAGTGAAGCTGTGAACAAGCCCCTGCTCACAGTAGTTGGCAAGAACAGGGCTGATATTACAGAAACTCATACCTAAGAAGTACTAGGCATTCCACAGAGGCTGTAACAGAACACCTTGGAAGAAACATTGTGGTACCAATACACACCTCATAGATAATAGGAACATACCCACCCAGGTTCAGGACAGGGTCTAAATTGACATCATGAACAGGGCTCGACAAAGTATTGAATCTACTCGCCTGTGGCGAGTAGATTTCAGCTGGGCGCCCCGTTCATTTACAGCGCACATGTCCAATGCGGGTCTTGCGCATGCGCAGTGCGGGGCTGGCGAGCGGCTTTCGCCGCCGTTCGTCAAGCCCTGATCATGAATGATAATGACTGAACCCCCATATACAAAATAATGGGTCAATCTAGGGGTGTCCGAAGATGGCAACCTGATATGTCAGGAGTGATGCGTAACTTGTTTATACCTGTGTATAAAAATGTACCCCAAAGACCTGCCTTTGTCCAGCCAAGAGGACAGTGTTGCATTCCTGGCACGGACTAAGCTGAGTCCACTGTCAGCGGGTACATACGTGTAGTGGTTTGGTAGAGTCTACTGACAACTATTATTTTACTTCATTTGACAATAAACTTGGCCTGGTGCCTTCTATCCTTTTCTTTTGGAGCTCCCCTGGAGTCTGCTTTGTCAACTACTTGTGCAAAGTCAACAGGGCAAACATACAGGAGGAGCATATACACACAGCTGAATGGTTATCACTGACTGAGCAGGAGACCACAATGGTGACATCTGTCTACCATACCTTCCTCCCTAGGGATGTTAAATTTAGGTTAACTGGCTAATGGAGTAGTTGATGCAATTTGCATTGACTATTCAAGTAGTTGATATGGGCGCCTAGCAACACGTCAAAGGCGAAAGCGCTGCAGGGAGCATAGGGCCAGCAGGGTACTCAAGCAATCCCCAGGTTGCATGTGGCATTTCAAAATGGCAGCGTTGTGTGAAGCCCAGGTTCCGACCCCGGACTCCATGCAGTGTTGTCGCTTTGAAGCACTCCTTTCTCTCCCCCACTCTTGGCTGCCTCTTTCTGATAGAGGCAGCAAGGGAGAGGGGGAAGGAAGCGACTAGTCCACGAGTGTGTCGACTATCCGGTAAGCATTTGCTTATCAGAGTCGACTACTCATTCACATCCCTATTCCTCCCCCATGCGTCTCTTGTGCACTTGGCTACTGGACTCCTGCACTTCCTACGCCTCCCTCTCCTTCCCTCAATCCACTTTTGGAGCACCAGATTCAGGCTCCGTCCCTGCTCCTCCCCCACCCTCCCAGAGCTGGAATGCTGCACATCAGCTGTTTGCAGCTATTCATGCTCTGGAGGGGCATGGGAGAAGGAGCAGCACCATGTGTAAATCAGGCAATTCGTGGCACTCAAAGTGCTGGGAGGCAGGGGGGAAAAGTAGGAAGTGTGGTGTTCTGGTACCCCAGTGTACATGAGGAGCATGGAGGTGGGAGGCAGACAGGAGGACCGCAGGGCTACAGGTGGTACACACAGTGTGCCACGGGCTGCTGCAGCCTATTTCGACAAAGGAGGGCCACTCATGTGGCCCACTCACTGTCCTTGGTTGCCCACTGCTGACCTAAAAGTTTATAACAAGGAGAAGGGAGAAAAAAAAATGATGTCTGATGATAAGACAAAATTACAGCAAGAGCTGTTCAGATTGGATATTAGGAACAACTTCTTAGCTGTTAGGGTGGTTAAGCACTTAGGAATGTTGTGGAATCTCCATCATTGAAGATTGTTAAGAGCAAGTTAGACAAACACCTGTCCGGGTGGTCTAGATGGTGCTTGCTCCTGCCAAGAGTGCAGGGGATTGGATTTGACTCTCAAGGTTCCTTCCAGTTTTATGATTGTAAGTATGAGGCCATATGTGCCAGAAGTTTGAGTCATGGTCTAACTGAAGTCTTTGACTGAGCTTGTAGTTCATGAGGTCCACTACGGGCTGAAGTTTTGTGGAAGATAAGCTCTTACTGACACTGCTTCTATGACCTCTAAGCGTTGAGAAAAATAAGTGTGGGTATTTCTCTATTGATTTTGAGGCCCAATGCGGTAAAGAGCTTTAAGATCATATACAGAGACAATACGCCCTGGATCATTCCATTGTTGACGTAAGGGTAGACTTGGAATCCTTGCCTCCTTAAGCAAGCTGCTACCAGTGCCAAATACTTAGTAAACACACTTGATGCTATGGGGAAGACCAGTGTCACCATCCTGAGCGTGAAATGAACAAACCTGTTGAGACGAATGCCCAGAATGGGACACCAACCTTTTTTTCTCTTTGGTATGGAGAGTTCACGATCAGGGAATTTTATTCTCATTATTTTAAGGAGACAGTCCACCTCTTGCCTCAATAGTATCTTGGGTGATAGAAGGGCTGAAGAAAGAAGGTGATGCATACCAATCATGAAAAGTTAATTAAAAGGGTAGTCATTTTTTTCTTCTTTAAAGCCTACAGGCAAACTTAAAGTTAACTATTTAAGTGCTACACTAGTTGCTAACACCAACTGTAAGAGTCACAGAGAAGCAAGGCTTTCTTTTTGCCACTATTGAAAGAAAAAAAACCTGAGGAATGGCTGGTCCCATCCTTTATACCATGAGGGTGGGGGTACAAAGACATCTGTGGAGTAGAATGGGTCCCAGCAAGTACTGCTAGCCAACAGAACCAGATCTTGAGGAAACAGGGAACATCACCAACGGCAGAAGTCACATTAACATTCACTTAAAGAACGTTCATTTTATTGCTTCAACCATATTAGAGCCACTATAACTTTAATGTATGCCATATCTAAAGCAGTTGCTTAGCAAGCAGTTACCCATTAAATGCCATAGATGCATAAAGTGATTATGTAACTTCCACTACTCTCCATCCCAAAATGGACATGATGGTCATTCTATTCTAATTACCCCAGTGCATTACAGTACAATGGACTGTAAACACAGCCACTCTGAGAACAGCACAAAGGAGGACGATAAAGTACAGTAAGGTATTTCGCATAAATGCCTATCCCCGTAACTTTCTTAAATGAGAAACATATTTAAACACCAATGGTGCCAAACAAAATAATAGCTTTCTGGAATATCAAGGAAAAGCTTATTGGCCAGATTAGGTAGCTACCACCAGTTGCCTCAGATTTATTTCCATTTAATATTTTTCAAAAGACAAGGTGTTCCCCAAAATTTCTGAAATAAGACACATTATAACTCAACTGCATTGACATTTTTAGTGCATAAGGCAGAGTATATTGATCAATACCAGTGAAAAGACATCCAGCATGGTTATTTGAGCATAGCTTGTTAGTATGTACTGCAAGCCAGATGCTAAAAATAAAAATAAGTACAGCTCTTACCCTCTTTTCACTTTTGTGAAGTCAAAAGCCACTTGTCTGTAAGAAACTGCTTTTTCGTTCAGATACCTACTATACCGTTTGATAAATGTGGACATGTCATACCCTACAAGAGAAAAATTTAACAGCTTATCCCTCGTCCAGTCAATTTCTGTACAAAAAACAATTATTTTGAGTAGGCAATGAGATATACACTTACAGATTGTTTTTGTTTACAAGCTTTCCCCTTGATCCACCAATATACAGAAAATGGTTACAAAAGATTGGTCTCAATTTTTTGACATTCAAAAAGACTGGAATGTAAAGAACTATACATTGTACAGCAAACACCCTGAAAATATGATGTAACAAATATCCAGAGATGTCACAGGAGCTGTGTAATTTCCTTTCCTATCTGAAATTAATGATCGCCTGGAAGTAGTTTAAGTGAGCAGATTAAGTATTTTTATATAATGTGGATACCACCATAGAAAGTGCCTATTTATGCTTACTGATTTATCTGTAGTAAGATTTCTTAACTAGCATACTAGTATGTACAAAAGTCTTATGTTTCCAGAGCCAATCTCACAATTCATATGTACTCTTTTAGGTGTTAATACAGCAAAATGCACTAAATTGAAATTAATCAATGGCAGTATGCACATGCAAAGATAGTAAGATTAGGTTGACATCTTAATCACATCCAAAAATATTTCCTACAGGTGCCGATCAAGAAATCCTATCTTCCACTTTATTCTCAAGAAATAATGGAGTTAGAATATGGAAATAGTGGCGTTAGATGTTGAAGGTCTCTCTCCGTATTCTATTACCAGTCTACCTTTGAAAATTAAGTTTCAGCTTGACAATTTGGAATCATTTACCACAATGAAAACTGCAGTCGATAGCCATCAGCAGAGTATATATACTACAATTATGGCAAAACAAAATTTAAACAACTATAAAAGTGCAAAGTCGGAGACAAAAAATGCTATTTCAGTACAGGCAAATTAGTAACTTGAGAATAGGTCAATGCATCAACAATATGCTACAGGGGGAAACTGTGTAATAAGGACCAGTAACTATATCTTGCCTCATGCCTACTCCAACAAAGCCAGACATCTAATTGAAACTTCTGTTTCAAGTAATTGGTCCCTACTACAGCACGTACAAGAGTTAGATTTTGCCCTTGTATTTTGTTATGCTTCTCCCAGCCTTAAAGAATACATGAAAAGTAAACAGCTCAGGCACAAAGCTGTCTCTCTCCACCCTTTACCATAACAACAGATTATTATTATTTTCTTGTTAATTCCTCCCCTTCCTTGTAAGGAGTCAAGAAGAATTTTGCAAGATAGAATTCAATCATTTTCAAATAAAATAATAATAATAAAATGAAGAGCCCAGTGTGTGATGCTATAGCTGTGAAGTTTGTTGTTGTAGAAAACAATATATTCTGAGCTGATCAAATCATTATCTTTGGAGTATGACCAGTCTCCTACTATATGCTTGTATACAGTGCTTAACACAATAAGATTCCCATCTCAGTTACACCTCTATGCGGCACTAATATTAATTTTTTAATTGATTTCTTCCCTGATAGAATACATTTCCAACATAGAAACTGAAAATTTTATTGTATATGCATTCATGTAATTAATCCTACATAGGCACAGGGGTAGGCTGGATGACCACCAACTTAAATAAAAATTTAGTGCTACCTGCCCTTCTGTTTCAACTAATAGCAGCCAGTATCAAGAACAAATCTCTTCTAACCAATGATAAAATTGAAATGCATCATGGGAGCTTTATCCTCATTTTATCTGGTATTTGCAGTTGTTGGAAACTTGTTCAGAACTAGAATAAATAGCAAGATTAAAACCAAAAGCATCTTATGTAAGATACAAAATTGTATTTGTTTTTTCCATGTGGCAATATTTTCTACATTGCCACAAATGTAGTCAGATTTTGAATCACATCCACAAAAAAGTGTTCTAAAATTCACTTCTTGGAATTATATGTAACTTTAACTACTGCAGTGAGGAAGCTCACCATAACTTGTGAAAATAAAATATTAATTATTTGCTAAAATACCAAGTTAGGTTTTTATAATGAAAATACCTTACCTTGCAATCCACTTTTGTCTAGGAAATTGCTCAAATTAAACAATGTGTTTCTGGAAGCCAGATACTGGATAAAACGCTACATGGAAAAAAGAACATTTTGAATCAGATTTTTAATCAAACAACTTATTGCTTTGCTGGAATTTTACTTAATTCAGAATGCAAACAGTTTAGTTACTTAATTCAGTGCTATCAAAATTTTTAAAAAATTGGAGCATAACTTGCAAATAGGAAAATAACCCACATATTTCTGAGCAAAGTCATACAGCTTGCATTCATATTATTTGGACTCAGATGCTCAGTGCCCCTCAAAATCAGGCCTTTAATTACGACAAATACAGGTTGGATCTCCCTGGTCAAACACCCTTGGAACCTGACCTGGTCCCGGGGATATCATTTCTGGACTCCCTGCTGCTGGTCCTCCCACCCAGCCCCTCACCACCTGCTGGCCCCATTGCTCTGCTGGGCAGCAGCATGCAAAACACTGGGGTTCCGGGTCCCACCAGGCAGCCGCATGCACCGCGCTGGGGCTCTGGGTCCCAGCAGGCAGCCACACGTCACAGATCCCTGAGCCACCAAGCTACTGCAGCTCGCAACCCCACCAACCAGCCATGCGCATGTTTCGCAGACCTCCTTCCACACGCTAACAGCAGTCCACTGCCCTGCCAGCCCTACAGGGATCCTTGCCACTGGCCCTCCACCAGGACTCTCTAGTCCTGCAACATCAGTGCCAGACCACGGACATTGCCGGGCAAGAGAATCCTGGTTAAGAGAGAGTTTCAACCTGTAGCAGAAGTGCACATCTTAACAATACATAATCCTATGCTTTCCTGCTTTAGTAGAAATGACTCAGCAGTAAATGTATCAGACATTAACTCTTCAGTTTCTCAGTTGCTTTGACTCATTTTCTGCACAAGGAATTCTGGTTCACAAAACAGGACCGCTCCGCCATCTCCACACAAACAATGCCAGATGTCCTGACAAACTACAGTTTGTACCTCCCTTAACCGGACTCCCTAGTCCGGCAACATCTGTGGTCCGGCATGTACCATGAATGTTCCTGGACCACAGAGCCCAGGAAAAGGGAGGTTTGGCGTAGGGGCAGAAGCGCATTAGGGGGTACTGGCAACCCTGTGGGGCGGGGAGGGGAGAGAATGGACGGCACAGCAGGGAGTTTTGGCCCCAGCAGTGGCCTGAGAACTCTGTCCCTGACCCTTCACAACTCCAGCCCCGGTCGCAGAGTCAGGCGGCTGCTGAGCTGCTTTGCCCTGGCTGCATAGCTCCGGCCCCAGCCACAGAACCAGGCAGCTATGCAGCTCTGCCACAGCTGCGGAGCTCTGGCCATGGCACTCCATCCTGGCAGCAGAAGAGCCAGCATTTAGAGAGCCCCGGGAGGCTGGGGCAGCAGTGGGTGCAGGCTGGAGCCCTAATCTTGTGGCAAACACAGGCCATGAGGGGAAGGACCTTCCCTGGTCCAGTAAATCCCCTCATTTGGGACCAGTCAGGTCCCAAGGGTGCTGGACCAACAAGGTCCAACCTATAGCAGGGAATGATACTATTTCTCTACCAGATCAAATTAGCAGTAGTCACTCCATGGAATATAAAATCAACTGGAAGTGAGTGTCTGTATTTTAAGACAGAGTATTTAGACATAATCATGCTGCTCTGCTCTAGCTGAAAAAAAAGGAGTCTTTTTCATTTTCCAGTGTGCACATTGTAGTTGGGGAGGGCTCTGCAGAACTAAGGGTTTTTTGTATCTCTTTGATGGTGTACAGTGTCCATCCACAGCCATCTGTTTCAAAATTTCTTAAATCAGTTATTTCTCACATGCAGTGGTTTCCAGGACTGACTGTACTACAAAAGCTTTCTTCGCTTATAGTGCCTACATTACCACATTGGCCTTTGTCATCAGGATATCAGTAGATTACAAGGAAATGATGGCAACCAGTACCAAGAAGTGAAGTGGGAGTTGTTGACAAACTTTACTTCTAGTGATTTAATATAATTATCCATAAATACAATTCTGGGATTTTATTTAAGTAGTATTTAGCTGCATGAAGATTTACTATTAATTCTACATCAAGATTCTTATCCATATAAAATAAATTCAATAACCTAAAGGAGATATTTTCTTATCAATTCAGGTTTCATCCTGTCTAGTCTGTATCTCATACTTCAGGTTTTTTTCCTTCCAGGTTGAGGCTATTCATTATAGACCTTTTGTTGATTAAAAAAAGGCAAATAGATGCAAGATCAGATGGTCTGATACTGGCTCAAATACCTTTATCACAAGCACCAAAAGCAAGAAATCTCCTAAGAGTTCTGCTTTTGGAGGTTTATAATACTATTTCCAGGTAAATAAAAAGTATTCTCAAAGTCTCTGACACTGACCATGTTTCCCAGACCTGAAGGAAAGCTCTGTATAAACTCAAAAGCATGTCTCTCTCACCAACAGAAAAGTGGGTCCAATAAAAGATACAACTTCTCCCTCCTTGTGTCTCTGGAATTCTAGGCACAATACACTGGTCTACAATTTTTTAGAAGTCGTCTGCTTCAGAGATAAAATGTGTTATTTATTATGTATTTTGATGTGCTGAATTCAAATATGACAATTAAAATAAATGATTGGCTACTGTTTCCAAGATATTTAAGTTTTTACGTTTTACATCTATGTATATTGTGTAGATAGTAGAGTTTTAATTATAAATTGTAAACCTAGGTCTTTTCATGTGTTTATGGTTGCTTTACATGATAATATTTCACCTGTCCTGCTTATGTAACACTTTAAAAATCAGCAAAAGGGTTATATAAATAAAATTTATTATGAAACAAAAGGCAAAAAACTATTATGTACATAGTTTAGTCCTATTCAGTGTCTACTCGGCGCTTCTTGGCTTGTCTCTTGTATTCATTAAATGGAGCATCTCTTGTCACTGTCCAGCAATAGTCTGCAAGCATTGATGGGCTCCATTTGCCCTGATAGCGTTTCTCCATTGTCGCAATGTCCTGGTGAAATCGCTCGCCGTGCTCGTCGCTCACTGCTCCACAATTCGGTGGAAAAAAATCTAGATGAGAGTGCAAAAAATGTATCTTTAGTGACATGTTGCAACCAAGGCTTTTGTATGCCTTGAGGAAGTTTTCCACCAACAACCTGTAGTTGTCTGCCTTGTTGTTTCCGAGAAAATGTATTGCCACTAACTGGAAGGCTTTCCATGCCGTCTTTTCCTTGCCACACAGTGCATGGTCAAATGCATCATCTCGAAGAAGTTCACGAATCTGAGGACCAACAAAGACACCTTCCTTTATCTTAGCTTCACTTAACCTTGGAAATTTTCCACGGAGGTACTTGAAAGCTGCTTGTGTTTTGTCCATGGCCTTGACAAAGTTCTTCATGAGACCCAGCTTGATGTGTAAGGGTGGTAACAAAATCTTCCTTGATTCAACAAGCGGTGGATGCTGAACACTTTTCCTCCCAGGCTGCAATGACTGTCAGAGTGGCCAATCTATCTTGATGTAGTGGGAATCTCTTGCACGACTATCCCATTCACAGAGAAAACAGCAGTACTTTGTGATTCTGGTGCATCAGGAACCGGCAGTCCTTCTCCGTGGGGTACTGGGCGTATAGCTGATGGAATGTTTGGATAATGCACAGTCCACTTTTTCTTCTTTGACACACCTTTCCCACCTGGAGGCACCATGGAGAAGTATCAACTGCTGGTATGATCTGTTGGCTCTCTCCAAATCATTGGCACTGCAAAAGGCATAGATTTCCTTTTTCTGTTCAACCACTGGCGAAGATTTGTTGCACAAGCGTTGCAGCATATGTGTGGGGCCCACCTCTTGTCCTGATCGCCAATTTTGCAGCCAAAATAAAGGTGATAGGCTTTCTTAACCATAGTGGTTATACTGTGCTTTTGTGATGCAAAAGTCACTTCGCCACAAACATAGCAGAAGTTATCTGCACTGTTCACACAAGTACGAGGCATCTCTGCTCACTTTGGCTAAACAGAAATGTGTCCCTTTGCAAAATCAAACACTGACAAATAAGAGAGCATGACACTGTATGATTTCTAGAGCTGATATAGGGCAATTTGTTCAGCAGAGTGATGTAAGCTTCGTTATGATTGCATCATCCATGACTTCTAGGAATAACATGATGCAATTCATGTCATGTATGACGCAATACCAGCTTCAGATTGCATCATTCATTGTTTTGCCTAAAAAGCAAGTACTGTCCAAACCCAGTCATAGATTTATTCATAGATCCAGTCAAAGATGTATTTTAGTCATTTCTGGTTTAAATTGAGATCCCTTCCCTTTATAACTCACTTATCCTCCGCCATTCCCAAGTCAAGGGTCGTATATACTGACCCAATAGCATATCTTGAAAACTAGAGCCGATCAACAATTTTAAGCATCATTTTTGTTCTCAGTGACCCAGAATTAGTAAAGTTTGACTGCATTTATTTCAGAAGCATTCTGGCTGTAGAGCAGTGTTACACTAGACTTCTATAATATTTCTAAGTTTTCTCCAAATGTAAAGTTTAAGTGGTCAAGTGTAAAAGTAGGAGCTCTCTGAGAATTTGCGTTTTACCAGCCTCTGGCCAAGTTTTAATGTTTTATATGCAACTGCAATGCTTAATGGGTATATAAAATGTTTGCCCTCCTGTGGCTAACTGTATCTTAGAAGAAATCTCAACTGAAAACTTTGCTCAGAAGTACTTTTGTGATTATTAGCAAGGTACATTACGCTTTTTTGTTCCAAATATTTGCTAGCACAGACCTAAGTACACCAACACAGTGCTTCTTTCTGCACTGAACCCACACTGAGAAGAGTCAAGCTCAATAATGTGGTCCTTACCACCAGTTGGGATTGGTCCTGCCTTGGGCATGGGCTGGACCTGATGACCTTTTGAGGTTTCTTCCAGCTCTAATTTATTATTCTAATCTCTCGTTGGGTACATCTACACTGCACAGCTCTTTCGGGATACCAGTGGTATCCTGAAATAGCTACCCCGCATCTTAACAAGCTGCCTGTTATTGCAAAATATTTTTCAAAATAATGGGCGCACTATTTTGGCATCCCTGTAACAAGGGATGTCTTGAAATAATGAGTTATTTCGAAATTTGGCACTGCGTATATGCACCAAGTTTCAAAATAAGCTATTTCAAGTTTAGTGCTGTGTAGATGCACTCCTTGTGATTGGCTGAAGTTAACTGCAGACCTCAGTATTTGTGATCATGATCTTTCACCACAACTACATTCTCCAGAGAAATTCAGTCAAGACTTGTGTGGACTTTTTCATTAAATGGCCCCAATTGCATAGTTCACTCCCAGAAGAGATTAGATAACAGCCACAAATCTCATCACTTTCAATGACCTAACCCTTGAAGAGTAAACTAAAATAAACCAGTAACATTGCAACAGTATGAACACCTACACAGCAACTGGTCAAAGCATTTTAAGCTGTGAAAGTTACAAGTAAACTTTACTCAAAGTATAACTGAGAGAAGCTTCATCATAAAATTTCTAACTATGGAAGTTGGCCTTATTTTGTATAGCAACAAGTTTTTAATGCAATTTAGATGGGGCAAGTAGTTCTTTACACATCTATGAAGGGAAAGAAAGAACACTGAAGATTACTCTTCACACTAGTAATGTGCAACTTCTGGGGAGCTAGTGGAAACCCCAGGCTCCAGAGGACAAGGTGCAGGTTGGGGGGTGAGATTACAAATCCTGGGGAGATAATATTCCACAAGACAATGTGAGAAAGGAGTGCATTCAGGAAGCCTAGAAAAATTCATATAGGAAGGCTGGGAATGAAGAGAGTGGTAGAATGGAAATAAGGCAGTGCACATAAAAATCAACAGATTTTTAAATTTAATTTAAATCCGTTTTTTGATAAAATGCTTTTTGAGGGAAAAACAATCTAAAGATAGTTTTAATTAAGATACATTATAGCTCAAAGATCTCTGCATGGAATAGGGATTATACATTCTAATTCTATAGTATGAAACAATATATTCATGTAACGTTTAAGTTTTGTAATTGAGTCCAATAGTTCATGGATTAGGGACCCAAACCAGTTCTGTACACAGGAATTTCTGGGGGGGGGGAGGGGGGGATGCTTTTTTGTAAATGTGGACCACAATACAGTAGACTTCCAATAATCCGGAACCTTTGGGACCTAGGTGGTGCCAGATTATCGGATATGCTGGACTATCAGGAGGTACTATAAGATGGTTATATGTTTTATTTTTATATATATATATATATATATACACACACACACACACACACACTACGGTATATAAAGTGTTTTTAACCCTTTTTATCATACATACTGTAATGCATAAATTTAGTCAGAATGAAAGAATAAATGTACAGTACAGTACAGTACTCACCATTATTGTTGCGAAGCCTTTGAACACAGAAAGCAAAGGATACTATGTACAGTAGTGTGCAGCACTGGCTAATCACTTAAACTATTAATCACTTAAACTATTAATACAGTAACTTAAAACACTTAATACAGCACTTTATTCACTTAAACACAAAAATTATACACTTCAACACTAATACAGCCTGTAAATTATTCACTTAAACACTAAAAAAACCACTAGGCTCTTGCCATTTTGATGCCGGACTATCGGGAGTGCCATACAATTGGATGCCGGACTATTGGGAGTTTTACTGTACTTTTAAATAAAAAGGAGTTCAAAATAGTCATGCAATGAGTGTGCATAAAAGAGGTTAATGAAAAATCTGAGAGGAAACAGTGATTGGTAAAATGATTCTGTTATAATTACTATAACATTTATATAGTAATAAAAGTTTTATAGAAATTACCTTTCTGGGATCTCGCTGTAATATCATAAGTGAAGACCATAATATTATAGTATTCATCTTCAGAGTTTTGCAGTTAAGACTCTATATAGGCTAGTAGTAGTGAAATAGACTTTAGGTTGCCAGATGCCTGTGGGACACCCAGCAGAGCCCAATTATATCCTATATCTGGGGTGCCTACAACATTGATTGCAGCTGACCACAAGCAGTCAAATGGTGGATGACAAAGCAGACCGACAGACCATTTTCCCGGCCACCCGGAGGACTGAGGCAGAATCAGCTCCTATCTGGTCAGGCCATGGCTATGGCAGCCCAGCCTGAGCCATGGGCGGGGGTGGTGGCTGCCACACCCCTGCCACAGCAGCCCAAGCCCCACCCCTGGCCTTGCTCCTAGGGTAGGGGGAGGAAGTCAGCCCCAGCCTTCCCCCAGCTGGCTGGAGCACGGGTCAAGGAGTCTGGGGCACACACACCACCCCCCAGCCCAGCTGGAATTGGCCTCATGGGGAACCATGGCAGAGGGGCATGCGTTCGCATTCACACCCTTTTCATGCACCCTGCGTACAGGCCTGAAATCTTATGGGGTTCCAGAAGCTTCTGTATAGATTAACCTATCTACCCAATGGGACTCAGTGCTCTGTTAGAACAGAGGTGGGGAATCTCTGACCTGTGGGCTGCATCCGGCCCCCGCAGACAATTCAATCCAGCCCCAAGGGATCCAGTAGCTGTATAATGCCACCGGGGGGGCGGGTATGGGGGGTTCAGGGGCCATGTATAGAGATCTCACCTCAACCTCACCTGCAGTACTGGCCAGACACTTCTGGCTCCTCATCCTGCACATAGGAGAAAAGGCGCATGAAGGTGAGGTGGCCAGAAGGGGAAGCCATGCAGCATCAAATGCTGGAGCCCCTTCCCTGCACCAGCGGGCCAGGAAGCAGCGCAGAAGCAGGAGCCAGTGCCCCACCTTAGCACTTGCCGCCCTTTCCCACACCGGGTGGCCACATGGCAGCTGGGCAGCCACTTCCTGCAGTATCCAGCCTCAACCAGACACTGCCAGCAACTCCTCCTGCAAACAAGGTGTGCCCTTATTTTTGCTTCTCACTTGGGTGACCCCCAACCGATTTTTCTGTGGGCTAGTGACCTCCAACCCCAAAAAGGTTCCCCGCCCCAGTCTAGAAGATACCATTAGAGATGTTTAGTTTTGCAGTTCTCAAACTATGGATTTGTGTCTCCAGAGATAACATGTTTGTTTAACAGCAAAAATGTTTTAAAATACAAAAGTGAGAAATTAACAGATCTCAACCCTATTGTCCCTCTCCAAATTTGGGTACATCGATTCAGTCCCTTACCTGACTGTAAAAGTGCAATGTTTCAAAAAGTTCAATGAACAGAAGATTGTTGGGGTGGAATAGATCTGGACAAAGAGAAGACATCTGGAGATAAATGTTAGAAGTGAGGTATAGGCAGTAGAAACAGAAGTGAATCTGTCTGAGCAGCATATTTCAGAAGTCTTGAGGTCTTTCTGAGTGTAGCCGTGACTGATTTGAGATCTACCATACTATTCTCTCACTAGAAGGGAAAACCTATAATGGCAGCAGGTCATAAAAGAGACTCATTTTGGAAATATTTAAATGAAGTTCCTCTGCCTATGGGTAAGATAGGCAAGCATGCCAAATGCAAAGAAAGAAATGAAAGATTGCCCCAGTGACCCGAATAAAACAACATCACGAGAAGTGTTATCAGGAGGCTGCTGCGCTGAAGATGATGAAAAGAACATGTCTGAACATGCAGGATCTTCAGATTGGTAAACTTTTTTATTTCATACTTCTTTAAGGACTGCCTGTCTTCCTTCTGGTTTATTTTTGAATTCTCATGTTTGAGCAAAAAATATAGTTGTTGCTCTATGGTACTGTCATTTGTGATGCAGTTGTGATAAAAAACACATAGCTGAGATGGACAGATCTACCTTTTACAATTTCACCTTTAAAGTAATACTGAGTATCAGTGAATGCAACGAGTAATACTAAGTGAGCAGTATGGTAATAGTAAGTATATACCTTCACTGACTTATTTTGTTTAGGAGAATCCATCCTCAACCTACTGGATTCTGAAGACAATCCACCTTCAAGATCACCATCATTTTCTATAGTTTGAGTTATATGCCAATGATAGGGTTTCAGTCACATCATGTATGTCACATAACTACAGACTATCACCTGTAGCAAAAAAAAAAAAACAAAAAAAAAAACCCCAAAATCTCCAACACACAGAAACAACCAGAGATAAGTTTTTAAAAAGAACCTGCAGATTTCAAAAAGAGGTAATTAATGAAAAAAATGCCCATAAGAACAGCCGTACTGGGTCAGACCAAAGGTCCATCTACCCAGTAGCCTGTCTGCCGACATTGGCCAGCACCAGGTGCCCCAGAGAGGGTGGACTGAAGACAATGATCAAGCGATATGTCTCCTGCCATCCCTCTCCAGCCTCTGACAAACAGAGGCCAGGGACACCATTTCTATCCCCTGCCTAATAGCCTTTTATGGACCTAACCTCCATGAAATTATCTAGCTTCTCTTTAAACTCTGTTATAGTCCTAGCCTTCACAGCCTCCTCTGGCAAGGAGTTCCAGAGGTTGACTACACACTGTGTGAAGAAGAACTTTCTTTTATTAGTTTTAAACCTGCTACCCATTAACTTCATTTGGTGTCCTCTAGTTCTTCTATTATGGGAACTAATACATAACTTTTATTTATTCACCCTCTCCCCACCACTCATGATTTTATATACCTCTATCATATCCCCCCTCAGTCTCCTCTTTTCTAAACTGAAAAGTCCCAGTCATTTTAACCTCTCTTCATACAGGACCCGTTGCAAACCCCTAATCATTTTAGTTGCCCTTTTCCGAACCCTTTCCAAGGCCAAAATATCTTTTTTGAGGTGAGGAGACCACATCTGTATGCAGTATTCAAGATATGGGCGTACCATAGTTTTATATAGGGGCAGTAAGATATTCTGTGTCTTATTTTATATCCCTTTCTTAATAATTCCTAGCATCCTATTTGCCTTTTTGACCACCGCTGCACACTGTGTGGAAATTTTCAGGGAACTATCCATGACAACTCCAAGATCTTTTTCCTGATTTGTCATCGCCAAATTAGCCCCCATCATACCGTACGTATAGTTGAGGTTATTTTTCCAACGTGCATTACTTTACACTTATCTACATTAAATTTCATTTCCCATTTTGTTGCCCAATCACTCAGTTTGGAGAGATCTTTTTGGAGTCCCTCACAGTCTGCTTCTATCTTGACTATCCTAAACAGTTTGGTATCATCCGCAAACTTTACCACCTCACTACTTACCCCTTTCTCCAGATCATTTATGAATAAGCTGAACAGGATTGGTCCTAGGACTGACCCTTGAGGGACACCACTAGTTAGCCCTCTGCATTCTGAAAATTTACCATTTATTCCTACCCTTTGTTTCCTGTCTTTTAACCAGTTCTCAATCCATGAAAGGACCTTCTCTCTTATCCCATGGCAATGTAATTTACACAAGAGCCTTTGGTGAAGGACCTTGTCAAAGGCTTTCTGAAAATCTAAGTATACTATATCTACTGGATCCCCCTTGTCTGCATGTTTGTTAAACCCTTCAAACAACTCTAATAGATTAGTAAGACATGATTTCCCTTTACAGAAACCATGTTGACTTTTGTCCAACAAATTATGTTCTTCTACGTGCCTCACAATTTTATTCTTTACTATTGTTTCGACTAATTTGCTCGGTACTGAAGTTAGACTTACCGGTCTGTAATTGCCGGGATCGCCTCTAGAGCCCTTTTTAAATATTGGTGTCACGTTAGCTACCTTCCAGTCATTAGGTACGGAAGCCGATTTAAAGGATAGGTTACAAACCACAGATAATAGTTCAGCAATTTCCCAACTGAGTTCTTTTAGAACCCTTGGATGAATGCCATCCTGTCCTGGAGATTTGTTGACATTATATTTTTCTATTTGTTCCAAAACCGCCTCTAATGACACTTCAATCCGGGACAGTTCCTCAGATTCATCACCCACAAAGGACGGTGCAGATTTGGGAATCTCCCCAACATCCTCAGCCGTGAAGACTGAAGCAAAGAAATCATTTAGTTTCTCCGCAATGGCTTTATCGTCCTTGATTACTCCTTTTATATCCCGATCGTCTAGGGGACCCACAGGTTTTTTAGCAGGCTTCCTGCTTCTAATGTACTTAAAAAACATTTTATTTCTTTTTGAGTTTTTGGCTAGCTGTTCCTCAAAATCTTTTTTTGCTTTTCTTATTACATTTTTACACTTGATTTGACAGTGTTTATGTTCCTTTCTATTTATCTCACTAGGATTGGACTTCCACTTCTTGAAAGATGCCTTTTTGTCCCTCACTGCTTCTTTTACATGGTGGTTAAGCCACGGTGACTCTTTTTTAGGTCACTTGCTATGTTTTTTAATTTAGGGTATACATTTAAGTTGGGCCTTTATTATGGTGTCTTTAACAAGTTTCCATGCAGCTTGCAGGGATTTGGCTCTAGTCACTGTGCCTTTTAATTTCTGTTTCACTAACCTCCTCATTTTTGTGTAAATCCCCTTTTTGAAATTAAATGCCAGAGTTCTGGACTGCTGAGGTGTTCTTCCCACCACAGGAATGTTAAATGTTATTATATTATGGTCACTATTCCCAAGCGGTCCTGTAATGGTTATCTCCTGGACCTGATCCTGCACTCCACTCAGGACTAAATCGAGAATTGCCTCTCCCCTTGTGGGTTAAGAGAAGTCTCCATCTGATTTATGTGCATCTCCGCACCAATCGGCTTTCCCCCATCTCTTAGTTTAAAAACTGCTCTACGGCCTTTTTAATCTTTAGTGCCAGCAGTCTGGTTCCACCCTGGTTTAGGTGGAGCCCATCCTTCCTGTATAGGCTCCCCCTCTCCCAAAAGTGTCCCCAGTTCCTAATAAATCTAAACCCCTCTTCCCTACACTATCGTCTCATCTACGCGTTGAGACTCTAAAGTTCTGCCTGCCTTCCTGGCCCTGCGCGTGGAACTGGAAGCATTTCCGAGAATGCCACCATAGAGGTACTGGATTTCAGTCTCTTTCCTAGCAACCTAAATTTGGCCTCCAGGACATCTCTCCTATCCTTCCCTATGTCATTGGTACCTACATGTACCACGACCACCGGCTCCTCCCCAGCACTACACATAAGTCTATCTAGATGCCTCGAGAGATCCGCAACCTTCGCACCAGGCAAGCAAGTGACCATATGGTTCTCCCGGTCATCAGAAACCCAACTATCTATGTTTCTAACGATCGAATCACCCACTACTAACACCTGCCTCTTCCTAACAAGTGGTGTTCCCTCCCCCCCAGAGGTATCCTCAGTGCAAGAGGATACCACAACATCCTCTGGAAGGAGGGTCCCAACTACGGGATGGTTTCCCTCTGTTCCCATTGAATGCTCTGTTCCCTTCCTCTTTAAGAGCACTGGGGCTCTCAGACTGGAGGTGGGACAGTACTACAGTGTCCCGGAAAGTCTCATTGACATAGCGCTCTAACTCCCTTAGCTCCTCCAGTTCAGCCACCCTGGCCTCCAAAGCCCAAACTCGGTCTCTGAGGGTCAGGAGCTCCTTGCAACAGGTGCACACATACGCCACTTGCCCACAGGGCAGGTAATCATACATGTTACACTCGACGCAATAAACAGGATAGCCCCCACTCTGCTGCTGGGCTTCTGTCTCCATTTTTCTTATGAATAAGTTTATACTTAAACTGGGCAAGGAGTTCCACAGCTTGACTGTGCGCTGTGTGAACTTTTTTTTTTTTTTAAATTAGTTTTAAACCTGCTACCCATTAATTTCATTTGGTGTCCTCTAGTTCCTATATTATGGGAACAATTAAATAACTTTTCTTTATTCACCCTCTCCACACCACTCATGATTTTATATACCTCTATCATATCCCCCCCCGTCTCCTCTTTTCTAAACTGAAAAGT
Source organism: Pelochelys cantorii (assembly GCA_032595735.1). Taxonomy (NCBI): domain Eukaryota; kingdom Metazoa; phylum Chordata; order Testudines; family Trionychidae; genus Pelochelys; species Pelochelys cantorii. The sequence goes on from CM064326.1 coordinate 25,146,508, forward strand.
CCCTGTCTCCTCATATGGGACCCATTCCAAACCCCTAATCATTTTAGTTGCCCTTTTCTGAACCTTTTCTAATGCCAAAATATCTTTTTTGAGGTGAGGAGACCACATCTGTACACAGTATTCAAGATGTGGGCGTACTATAGTTTTATATAGGGGCAGTAAGATATTCTTCGTCTTATTTTCTATGCCTTTTTAAATCATTATTAGCATCCTATTTCCTTTTTTGACTGCTGCTGCACACTGCGTGGATGTTTTCAGAGAACTATCCACAATAACTTCAAGATCTCTTTCCTGATTAGTTGTAATTAAATTAGCCCCCATCATATTGTATGTATAGTTGGGGTTATTTTTTCCAATGTGCATTACTTTACACTTATCCACATTAAATTTCATTTGCCATTTTGTTGCCCAGTCACTGAGTTTGTTGAGATCTTTTTGAAGTACACAGTCTACTTTGGTCTTGACTATCTTGAACAGTTTAGTACCGTCCGCAAACTTTGCCACCTCACTGCTTACCCCTTTCTCTTGATCGTTTATGAGTAAGTTGAATAGGATTGGTCCTAGGACTGACCCTTGGGGAACACCACTAGTTACACCACTCCATTCTGAAAATTTACCATCTACCCGTTGTTTCCTGTCTTTTAACCAGTTCTCAATCCATGAAAGGATCTTCCCTTTTATCTCATGACAAGCTAATTTACACAAGAGCCTTTAGTGAGAGACCTTGTCAAAGGCTTTCAGGAAATCTAAGTATACTGTATCTACTGGATCCCCCTTGTCGGCATGTTTGTTAACCCCTTCAAAGAACTCTAATAGATTAGTAAGACATGATTTCCCTTTACAAAAACCCTGTTTACTTTTGCCCAACAAATTATGTTCTTCCACATGTCTGACAATTCTATTCTTTACTATTGTTTCAACAAATTTGCCCATTACTGATGTTAGACTTACCGGTCTATAATTGCCAGGGTCGCCTCTAGAGCCCTTTTTAAATATTGGCGTTATGTTAGCTATCATCCAGTCCTTGGGTACGGAAGCTGATTTAAAGGATAGGTTACAAACCACAGTTAATAGTTCCGCAATTTCACATTTGAGTTCTTTCAGAACCCTTGGGTGCAAGATCACTGGGACCAGATGGCAGTTACTGTTAAGTTTTTCAATTTGTTCCAAAACCTCCTCTAATGACACTTCAATCTGGGACAGTTCCTCAGATTCACCACCCACAAAGAATGGTGCAAGTTTGGGAATCTCCCTAACATCCTCAGCCGTGAAGACTGAAACAAAGAAATCATTTAGTCTTTCCACAATGGCTTTATTGTCCTTGATTGCTCCTTTTGTATCTCGATTGTCCAGGGGCCCCACTGGTTTTTTAGCAGGCTTCCTGCTTCTAATGTACTAAAAAAAACATTTTGCTATTACTTTTTGAGTTTTTAAGCTAGCTGTTCCTCAAAATCTTTTTTGGCTTTTTCTTATTACATTTTTACACTTAATTTGGTAGTGTTTGTATTCCTTTCTATTTACCTCACTAGGATCTCACTTCCACTTTTTAAAGTATCAGAGGGGTAGCCATGTTAGTCTGCAAGAGTGGCGAGGAGTCCTGTGGCACCTTATAGACTAACCGAAGTGTTGGAGCATAAGCTTTCCTGGGCAAAGCTTTTTCTCTCTCACTGCTTCTTTTACATGGTTAAGCCAAGCCACGGTGGCTCTTTTTTAGGCCTCTTACTATGTTTTTTAATTTGGGGTATACATTCAAGTTGGGCCTCTATTATGGTGTCTTTGAAAAGTGTCCATGCAGCTTGCAGGGATTTTACTCTAGTCACTGTACCTTTTACTTTCTGTTTAACTAACCTCCTCTTTTTTTTGTAATTCCCCTTTTTGAAATTAAATGCCAGAGTGCTGGACTGCTGAGGCGTTCATCCCACCAGAGGAACGTTAAATGTTATTATATTATGGTCACTATTCCCAAGCGGTCCTGTAATAGTTACCTCCTGGACCAGATCCTGCGCTCCACTCAGTACTAAATCAAGAATTGCCTCTCCCCTTGTGGGTTCCTGTACCAGCTTGTTTTCCTTTTCCAGATTATGAACAAACAGAAAAATGAAGGTGAAGACAATTAAGTTAGCTGCAAAAGCCAATATTTTAAAGTTTCTCATGCCCTGGCTGACATAGTTGATTTAATTTTTTTTTAATATTTCATTTAACTATTTTAGCTAAAAACCATTTAATAAAAACAAACCTGATTTTTAAAAAACTTGAATGTTTACCTAAATTCAAAAAATTTATATTCTTGTTTTGTTAAATATTACATTTGCTGTTGAAGAAAAAAATCTAGAATATAGAACATTGTTGTTATAATTAAATAAAGCAATTTAAATGTCTGTCTGGTGATGGTCTCCTCTAAAACAGCATGGCAAGAAAATCCTCCAAATATTAATGATTAACCTCTTCAATTGGATATAAGTGAACTATGACTTCATAAATATAGGCTTCAATTACCTTTGGTAAATGAAATAGCGAATCATTCACTTTCTGCTATAGCTATAAAACTAAATCTGAAAAGTTTTCAAAATAAATCACTGTTTAAAAAATGTATAGTGTGTACCTTCTAAAGATGAAACCTACAGGTTGGACCTGCCTGGTCCAGCACCACTGAGACATGACCTGTCCCGAACAAGAGAATTTGCTGGAACAGGGGAGGTCCCATGCCACAGGCCCCCAAACCCATCGCCTGCGGCCAGCAGACTGCCCCACAGCAGGCATCCTGCCTTGCCCCCCTACAACCTGGCTGGGTTCCAGCAATCCGGGGGGGGGGGAAGCACGGTGGCTCCAGTCCCGTGGTCCAGGGGGCTGTGGTATTCTGGCCCCGCGCTCCCGGGTGGGGGAAAGGCTCCAGTCCTGCGCTCCCTGGTGGGGCGGAGGGAGGGTTACTCCTGAGGGGGGAAGGGGAGGGAACTCTGGCCCCGCACTTGGCAACGGGGGGACAACACCAGCCTCCAGGGGAACTCCAATCCCAGCCCCCCGCTGCCAGGGGCTGCCACAGGGCTCCAGCCACTTGCTGGTGTGTGGCCCCACACTGCTAGCTGGGCTGCTGACCCTGTTTCCCTCAGCCCAGGCTTGCCCTCCTGCCTTAGGCTCCTGGGCTCTCTGGTCCAAAAGCATCCATGGTCATACCAGATCCCAGATGCTGCAGTACCAGAGTGCTGTTTTTCAGAAGTGCAAACTGTACATCTCTCTCTGAGTTGTGAAGAATACGTATTAAGGTTGTAACAACTAACAAGAATGCCCTTTTATGTAGAAAAACATGATTAAATTGATTTAAATCGCTAATCAGGAACATTCAATTTCATTTAAAATCAAATCCACCCTGAAATGAGTAACTTTGCAGTATCTAAGACCCTATCTGTCTCTATATTTCTGAATACAAAAAAATTAACAGACTCACATTGCAACAGCAGTCTTAACTCAGTAAAAGTTAAACAGTATTTTGCATGTGCACATTTATTTCAGGAACTGATGAATTGTGAGTATATTTGTTTACCTGCTTTTCCTTAACTATTCACTCATGCTTAAAAACAAACCTCAAAGCATTTCATACACAACTGGCTATAATTGTAAGTTAAGATTGACAAGATAATTTTAAAACCTTCCAGCTAAGCTTTAAAACATTTTTACTGAAAGGATTTTAATAAAAGCTCTGTGCACAGACAAAATTTGTTAATGAAAACACAGACTGCTGGGGCATTACTACTTTAAAAAAAAAATAATTATGTTAATTTTATCATTTTGGGCTACTAGGTCATATTTATTGCAAACTTAACTATTGGTCATATGTAAGCATTACATATTTTTAAATCAAATATAAAAAGATTATTGATCCCCAATTAAAAAGTTTGGAGAAAATCATACAATTTATGAACAATTCTGCTTAAAGAAAAAGCCTGTTTTGTTAGAGACATGTCTAGGTGACCTAGTAAGTCTCTCATCTTGAGCTCTTATGATCCTATAACATAATTTTATTTCTCCAAATTCATATAAAAATAATTAAACCGGTACTGGCATATAAAAAAATAACCTTCCCTTATAGCCCTCTTACTTCCTATTAAGTACAAAGGCAGAAATACTGAACATTTTCTTATAAAGGTAACTAGTCAAAGCCATCTCCATGACGTATCTTCACAGCAAAGATACAGCTTTTGTATTCAAGAAACTGTATTACCTCATTTCCATACACCATTAGATGGTGGGTTGTGATGAGAGATTTGAAGACCACTACCCAGCTACTGTTTGTAGTTCTTTCAAACAAACTGTCTGCCAGCTGTGGGATGTTCACATTCATCTCATTTGTGCACTGGATTAAATCTGTAATCAAGAAAATTAATTGTTATTTTACTTATACATTTAGTTTTCTTGAAGCTTGGTTAGCATGATGATATACATTTCAGTTTTTCACTCTATGGAGCAACATGGACATTATGCAGTCTTTCCTACCTCCGATTTAGCAGTCAAGCGTCACACTGTAGTTCACTAGGAAGATATCAGAGCTGCAGTTTGAGAGCCATTAAAAAAATGTCAACCAACCACAGAATACACAGTATAATTAAAAATAAGCTTCTCAATTTCATTCTAAAAATGGCTTTCTGCAGTTAAGAGTCACTTTCTATGCCCATTTAATCTTTGGTGTTTACTCAGACTTTACTATACCATTAGTTAACTGCGATGGCAATTTTCATGATTAACACTTGTCTATTACAAACTGAATTGACACTTTCATACAGACCACTGAAAAGCCATGCAAGGGTAGGGTAACATTATCACCACTGACATTGGTCAAACTCAAAACGAGCTGGATATGAAAGTCCTCATATCCTGTTAATCAGATCTCTGAGTCATGTAGTACCATTTCTAGCCCTCCTCTTTATGTTATTTCTCAATAAAGAGTACTTTTTCCATGTACACTATTAACATTTTTCAATTTTAAGCCATTCTAAAATGAACAAATGAATCATTCATCTATTTTTTTTCCTATGTGAGAGAACCACTCTTGCACAAAATGTAATTTCTGCATATAATTTATCTGGGAAAATAATATTTACTTTCAGCTTCTCTCTCAGCCCATTAAAGGGCAGCAAAAACAGGGTCTTAAAAGATTCCAGTCACCATATCACACAGGAGTGTCCTTCTACTCTTTGGACTGAATGATTTTTATTTTTTGGTTAAGTGTCATCAGAATGTGTGCCCATATGATTATTTTAGATAGATGGGGAAAGCAATAAAGAGAGTGATGTTTTTTTCCTCTTAGTCTATTCAAAAAGCAAAGGAGTTTCTTGTGAAGAGATGGAGATCTATTTTTCCATTCATTATTGTGATGTAGGTTAATACAGTTTTCCTTAATGAGAATTTTCCTTGGTTTTCAGGAATTGTGTGCTTCGGTTTTGCACACAAGCAACCTTAATTTCAGAAATGTAATTATGCTGAATGCAAAAAAATGAGCATGAATGCAACAACTTAAGGAATCAAGTTAGCCACTTCAGATTAGAGATCAAAAGTCTGACTAACTCTGGCCTTTGTGCTTACTAAGTTTTAAAATCTGGTCTATTTCATAATTTTATCAAATACATTGAAAACTGGGATTTCTTGTGCAACTTGCACTAAATTACAAAGAAAATCATCTTCAGATAGGTTTGATTTTTCTAAAATCTTAAATGGGACTTACAAAAATATGTCAATTTTGAACAAAATACAGTTTTACAGTAATTAATTTTTAAATTGATCTGATTTAAATATAGTATCTAGAAAACACATTCAAGAGAGAATTCTCTATAGCAAGAAATGTACTTGAAGTAACACTGGTCCAGAATTTGCTACCTTCAGGAGCAGTGCCAAAAGAAAGCACTGGCAGGACAAGAAAACAGCACCCAAAATAATCACAAAATGTACTGAACTACCATTTACAAAATTTAATGTTTTGCACCATTGAAAAGCTGGGCTTTGTAATGAAGTAAGTGGCTAGTGAGACCTGCAATGGAAGAAATGCCATCGAAAGGCAAATGAGTACAATTTAACCAGCCACAAATCAGAAGGAAGGGAAAGGGAGATCATACATTATTTTCTCTCAAGAACTATCATGGCATGTAATCAATGGATTGATAAGGCTTCCAAATTTTCTGCTATCATGTCACCAATATTTACATACGAATGAACTGACTTTACTTAACTCTAGCTAATAAAATATTTTTGATTAGCAATTATCACACCAGCAGTGAGGCAAAGAACAGAGCGCAGAAGTATGGTATGCAAGGTGCTGTCAGCTCAGAAAGACCTTGCTACATATATAAGCAGCTCTTGCAGATTAGTCCTGCACATACATACAACTGTCAATAGGGAACAAGGATAACAGTTACAACAGTTTTGTTTTTAAATCTTCCACTTCCTGCACTTAGCAAGGGACTATCTGTTACAGATTCCCATCACATCACCAGATAAGAGTCTGGAGAAAGCATAGGTTGCTGGTGGGCACTTAGACATTCTAATATAAATATCACTGCTGTGTTTCATTCCTACTATGTGAATATACTGTTTTTTGTATAGTTAGCTGGAAAATATATTTCACAATTTTAGTTTACATACAGAGGCATGAGAGGGTAAACACTTACCCACGAAGATTAAACCTACTGATCGGGGTAAATATGAAAGATGAGGGTGAGGCCCTCACCAGCAATACTGAAAGCAAGGCACTATAGAGAATCACTGCAATGCTTACTAGGAAAGGCAAGAGTGCTTGGATTTCTATCATGCTATCCTTAGATCAGTGGTCACCAACCGGTAGATCAGAATCTACTGGTTGATTTTGGAGCCTCTAACAGGTGATCCTAACTGGTTTGGCCAAGAGACTATCAAGTACAGCACTTCAACTGCCTCTTCTCCCACTGCTGTGCACCTCCTGCCCTTTGCCTTTGAGCTGCCTCCCTCCTGCCTGCTGTTCAGAGCAGGGAAGGAAGAGGAGAGGGCACTGATGTCAGGGTGTCCTTTCTCTCACCCTATATTCTATCTTCACAGAACAGGAGAGGGGGGGGAGACCACAACAGGGCTTGGGATGGAGGGAGGTTGCTGGCTGCTTTTGAGAGTGGTGCAGGGCCAGGGCAGGGGTGAACCAGCCCTCCTGCACTACACCACCACCCAGGAGCCACCTGAGGTAAGCACTGTCCAGTGCAAGTGGGAGCCAACTCCAAGCTCCTGCCCCAGTCATGAGGCCCCATCTATACCCCAAGCCTCTGTCCTAGTCCTGAGCCCCCAGACCCAACTCTCTTACACAGCCTGTACCCTGAACCCCCTCCTGCACCCTAACTCTCTGCCCCAGGCTTAGCTCAGAGTCCATCTCACACTCCAAATCCCTTAGCCTAAGACCAGAGCCTGTGCCCCAACCCTCTGACCCTGCCTGGTGAAAGAGAGGGAGGATGGAGTGAGCAGTGGCAGGAGCTTGGAGAAGAGGCACGAAGGAGATGGGGCATTTGGGACTGAGGTAGATTCTGGGTTGCACTTAAATTCAAAAAGTGATCTTGTGCTTAAAAAGGTCGGAGACTACTGCCTTAGACCATCTGTGGGAGTTCCATCTTCCTTTTTTATTACAAGAAATCTTATATATTAGTCCCCTTTCCAATGGCTACAAGAGGTGGAGACTCTTCCCTACCCTTCCAGTTAGCAAGAGGGAGGTGTTATGTCTTACAATTCTTCTCAAAGCCTCCTGGTTGCTGTGAGAGTGGGAGTTCTCCATCAAAAGCAAACCAACATACTTAAGACAGTGCTCAAGCAAGGATAACACTGTCTACTCATGAAAACACCCGAATAAATTCCTGGCAGTTCTTGCATCCCTTCTTAATAATATGGAGATATACCTATCTCATAAAACTGGAAGGGACCTTGAAAGGTCATTGAGTCTGGTCCCCTGCCCTCACAGCAGGACCAAGTACCATTCCTGACAGATTTGCCCCAGATCCCTAAATGGCCCCCTCAAGCATTCAACTCACAACCCTGGGTTTGGCAGGCTAATGCTCAAACCACTGAGCTATCCCTCCCCTCTTCTTATGTGTACTATTTCAATACAAAGCCATACAAATGTACGGTTTCTAAAAATTATGATGAACATTTCAAATTCTGATTTGAAAATGAAAACTTATTTTTAGTTCAAACCTTTTGGTTTACATCATTAGCACTGACTGAACATACTGCAAGCTGAACACATGCCAAAACTGTACATACGATGTATGAATATTTCCTAAGTGTTTAAGCTATAACCTGCACTCTGCACAATGTTCCTATTCATAAATGGCTGTCTGAAAATGTTTCCAAAACTCAGATATACCACTCCGGGAAAAAAAGTTTTCCCACACCTCTGACCACTCCTAAGGAGATCAGTCAAAATTCAATAACTCAAGACTGCTACCATAACTGCTGCTTTCATCTTTCAGTTTAGATAATACCTTCTCTGTAATAAAAACCGTAGTCAGCCTTCTCCCACCTGTTAGTGAAGGAGGGTTACTGTAATTTTTCCCAACCTGAAAAAACATGGACGAGCCCACTAAGATTTTATGAAGACAGACAAAACATCTACTATGTCATTTAACCACATTTATTCCTCAGTGTAAAAGGGAAAACTGCTGAAATAGAAAAACTTTCCATTCCCCATGAAGGACACCTGAACACCACGTGTACCCAGTTTATTAACTAGCTGAACAGATAAATATATTCCAAAGCCACAAGAAAGAGACCACTGTGATCATCTAGTCTGACCGTCTGTGTAATACAAGTCACAGAATTTCCTCCAAAAAATTTCTAGAGCAAATCTTTTAGAACACAATAGTTCATTTCTCTATCACAAACGTGCACCTGATTTCCAGACTGAATTTGTGTAATTTGTACTTCAAGCCATTGGATTGTGTTATACAAGTGGTATTCAACCATTTTTTATTTCTGGATCCCTAAAAAATTTCAAATGGAGAAGCAGACCCCTGTAGAAATCAAACATATTTGGTAAACCACAGATAGAAAACCCTGGTGCTATACAATCTGCTATGATGAAAAGCCCAACAACAAGTATTTGTTCTAAACATAGGCCAAAGGACTTACTGACTGTATTCAAGTCACCTCTTAACTTTCTCTGAAGCTAAATGGATGGAGTTCCTTGAGTCTCCTTCCCTAACCATATCTTCTAATCCTTTAATAATTCTGGTAGCGCTTCTCTGAACATTCTCCAGTTACTCAACATAAGTCTTGAACTGTCAACACAAGAACTGGACATAGTATTCAAGCAGCAATCATACCAATGCCGAACAGAGGTAAAATAACCTCTATTCCTACTTGTGATCCTTGTATGCATAAACAGGAATCACATTAGCCTTTTTGGCCACTGTGTCACACCGAGCACATATTCAGTAAACCCTTATGTAACATGGTACGTTCCTAGAAAGCCACGTTACATGAAAACATATTATATAAACTAAAGAATAAAATGAGGAAAATAGGGTTACAATCCCAGACATGACAATTCTAGATACTATTATCAAATAAACAGGATTATTCTGTACTCACTACTCTAATGCAGAGGAGTAATTATTCTTTGCCATGTAAGCTTTATGTATACCTAGAGGCAAACAGGAACAAGATTTGAAGTGGAGGTACTGCAAACCTAGGAAGTAGCCAGTTTATAGAAATCAAGTGGATTTTAGGAAGTCTTCCAACCAAAGGAGCAGTAAGAAGAGGAGGATGGAACTATACCACAAGCTATCAGTTTTGAAAAAAACCCAAGAAAATTGAGGTCATGATCATTAGCCTCGTTTTTATTTTATTCTAATTACATATTTCATCATAAAGAGCATCAAAGCAAGAACTCCACGAGCCAGTTGAACTGATTATTACTGTTGATTAATATATCCAGTATGTTGCTGCAAATGGCATTTTTCTTGGCTGGTTTGTTTTTCGGTTTTTCCTATTGTAATTCAAGTATTGGCGTTCTAACAAAGGCTGCCTATCCGCTCCCCCACACCACCAGTTTCTTCCAGATGTCCAAGTGAACTCATAGTCCTGGGTTTGATACTAATCTGTTGCCACATACTTAATGCAGAATGTGCAGAATACTTCACTGAAGTATTAAACAGGAAATTGGCTAGAGGAGCTATATGTAGCATGACTGCATGCACTGCTTTGGCTGAAACAGCCTCTTTTTAAGCCTCATTCTGGCCATTTTCACTTTTTTTGGCCGAAGTGGACATTTGCACTGTTCACTTTTGCTGACATGTAATTCATGGCAAAAGCAAATGGAACAAATATCCACTTTTATCAAAAAATTGGAATGCGGTGTGGAAGAACATTTTGTGGGTGAGCACAGATGCCATCCCCATACAGAGGGAGAAGGCAGAGCCTGCCAGGAGGGTTCAAGTGACAGTCTTGCAGAGGGGTCCAGCAGGGTTCAAAAGATACCCCTGGGGTGAGGGGGCAGCAGGGTTGGAATGACCAGTGACTGTCTCATGATGTGTGCACACACTCAGCTGGGTGCACACCTCGGGGGGCAACCCTCAAGCCAGCCCCAAATGGTATCCCATTTTCTCTCTGGGAAACACTGCTCTGCAGCCAAAATGCTTCTGAAATAAATGCAGTCAAACTTTACTAATTCTGGATCACTGAGAACGAAAATGATGCTTAAAATTGTTGATCGGCTCTAGTTTTCAAGATATGCTATTGGGTCGGTATATACGACCCTTGACTTGGGAATGGCGGAGGATAAGTGAATTATAAAGGGAAGGGATCTCAATTTAAACCAGAAATGACTAAAATACATCTTTGACTGGATCTATGAATAAATCTATGACTGGGTTTGGACAGTACTTGCTTTTTAGGCAAAACAATGAATGATGCAATCTGAAGCTGGTATTGCGTCATACATGATATGAATTGCATCATGTTATTCTTAGAAGTCATGGATGATGCAATCATAACGAAGCTTACATCACTCTGCTGAACAAATTGCCCTATATCAGCTCTAGAAATCATACAGTGTCGTGCTCTCTTATTTGTCAGTGTTTGATTTTGCAAAGGGATACATTTCTGTTTAGCCAAAGTGAGCAGAGATGCCTCGTACTTGTGTGAACAGTGCAGATAACTTCTGCTATGTTTGTGGCCAAGTGACTTTTGCATCACAAAAGTGCAGTATAACCACTATGGTTAAGAAAGCCTATCACCTTTATTTTGGCTGCAAAATTGGCGATCAGGACAAGAGGTGGGCCCCACACATATGCTGCAACACTTGTGCAACAAATCTTCGCCAGTGGTTGAACAGGAAAAGGAAATCTATGCCTTTTGCAGTGCCAATGATTTGGAGAGAGCCAACAGATCATACCAGCAATTGTTACTTCTGCATGGTGCCTCCAGTTGGGAAAGGTGTGTCAAAGAAGAAAAAGTGGACTGTGCATTATCCAAACATTCCATCAGCTATACGCCCAGTACCCCACGGAGAAGGACTGCCGGTTCCTGATGCACCAGAATCATTCTCACTTGAGTCAGACGAGGAAGAGGAAGAGGATGAAACTTCTGGGTCCTGAACCATCAATGTCACAGGACCCACATTTTCTCCCGTCCTCCTCCTCTGAACCACACCTCAAAACACAAGGTGAACTGAATGACCTTGTCAGGGATTTGGAACTACCCAAGAGTAAGGCAGAGCTGTTGAGCTCCGGACCACAGCAGTGGAATCTCCTGGCAGGTGATGTTAGGGTTTCCATGTTCCGTGACCGTCAAAAGAATCTTGTCCCATTCTTCTTCATGGAAGGTGATCTGTAGCCCGCAACAACATCGATGGTGTGATGGCAGCCCTCAACATCGTTCACGATCCAGATGAGTGGAGACTGTTCATTGATTCATCGAAGACGAGTTTTAAAGCTGTTTTGCTGCATAATTGCAATGTTTTGCCATCAATTCCAGGTGGTCATGCAGTCCATATGAAGGAAACCTATGACAACATGAAACAACTTTCGAGGTGCATAAACTATGACCAACTTCAGTGGCAGCTTTGTGGAGATTTGAAGGTTGTTGCTCTCTTGCTTGGTCTGCAGACTGGATACGCAAAGTACTGCTGTTTTCTCTGCGAATGGGATAGTTGTGCAAGAGATTCCCACTACATGAAGATAGATTGGCCACTCCGACAGTCATTGCAGCCTGGGAGGAAAAGTGTTCAGCATCCACCGCTTGCTGAATCAAAGAAGATTTTGTTACCACCCTTACACATCAAGTTGGGTCTGATGAAGAACTCTGTCAAGGCCATGGACAAAACACAAGCAGCTTTCAAGTACCTCCGTGGAAAATTTCCAAGGTTAAGTGAAGCTAAGATAAAGGAAGGTGTCTTTGTTGGTCCTCAGATTCGTGAACTTCTTCGAGATGATGCATTTGACCGTACACTGCGTGGCAAGGAAAAGACGGCATGGAAAGCCTTCCAGTTAGTGGCAATACATTTTCTCGGAAACAACAAGGCAGACAACTACAGGTTGTTGGTGGAAAACCTCCTCAAGGCATACAAAAGCCTTGGTTGCAACATGTCACTAAAGATACATTTTTTGCACTCTCATCTAGATTTCTTTCCACCGAACTGCGGAGCAGTGAGCGACGAGCACGGCGAGCGATTTCACCAGGACATTGCGACAATGGAGAAACGCTATCAGGGCAAATGGAGCCCATCAATGCTTGCAGACTATTGCTGGACAGTGACAAGAGATGCTCCATTTAATGAATACAAGAGACAAGCCAAGAAGCGCCGAGTAGACACTGAATAGGACTAAACTATGTACATAATAGTTTTTTGCCTTTTGTTTCATAATAAATTTTATTTATATAACCCTTTTGCTGATTTTTAAAGTGTTACATAAACAGGACAGGTGAAATATCATCTTGTAAAGCAACCATAAACACATGAAAAGACCTAGGTTTACAATTTATGATTAAAACTCTACTATCTACACAATACACATAGACGTAAAATGTAAAAACTTAAATATCGTGGAAACAGTAGCCAATCAGTTGTTTTAATTGTCATATTTGAATTCAGCACATTAAAATACATAATAAATAGCACATTTTCTCTCTGAAGCAGACGACTTCTAAAAAATTGTAGACCAGTGAAATATGATCACCCAAGCAATATGGCATAAATATTTTGTTTAAAATATGTATGTCAAGCTTGGTAGGTAACCTATCAAAGTGGAAGACATTATCAAAAACACGACTGACTGATTTACATTTAATTACTGTCTACAGTATTAGAAACAATTAAGACCAAACAAAAGATTTTATGTGCTAGAACAAACTAATGGCAAAAAAACCCACAAACACATTGCTGCAGGAAAGATGCTCTAGTTGTTCTGAATAAATTCACAAAATTTACTGAGCAGAGTACACTTAATACAGGTTGAAACTTTCTTAACTGGGACTCTCTGGTCTGGCAACATCTGTGGTTCTCCAGGACCAGAGAGACGGGGTGGAGAGCTAGTGCCTGGGAGCCCTGAAGGCTGTCAGGGCAGCAGGAGCTTCAGGCACAGTAATGGAACTTCGCAACAGGGCAGTGGGAGCCCTACATGCAGTACTGGGGCTGCCCAGCAGAGCAGCAGGAGCCCAGCACTCAAGGCAGCGGGACTGCCCGGTGCAGCAGCAGGAATAAGGGAGCCTCTGGTCTGTGGCGAGACTGGGCCCGCCGCGGGCAGAGGCTGCTCCAGCAGCAGCCACTGTCCATGGCCAGCCTGGGCTGCTGCAGACAGGGGCCGCTTTGCAGCAGCAGCCCCCCGTGCCCACGGGGGTTCCCTGCTCCCCACTGGAACCCCCCCTATGAACAGGGGCTGCTGCCAGAGCAGTCTCTGCCTGCAACCAGCCTTGGCCATGGTGGATAAAGGCAGCAGTGCGAGGAGGGAGGGGACAGGCAGCACCACAGAGATGGTGCTGGGGGGAAACCAGCTTTTAAGCTGGCTCAGCTAACCCAGCACAGGATCCTGCTTCCCCCGCCCCTTGCTGATACAGAGACAGCAAGGGGAGGAGAGGGGAAATGTGAATAGTCGACTTGACTAACCAATAAGCCTAGGCTTATCAGCTAGTCGACTAGTCACTTACATCTCTACTACTTACTATAGAAGTAGACCTATCATAAATGTATGCTGAAAGCACAAAAGTTGTAAATGATCTAGATGAACAGTAAGCCCTAAATTAAACAATTAAAATTTGTGGATTGTAGCATCACAGTGAAACAGATTTCAATATGAAAAAATTAATGTAAAATTTTCAACTAAGCACATGGCAGTGTAAAAAAAAAAAAAAAAAAAGATATTTACAATCAAAATAATGTAAAGTGAGCACTGTATAATTTTTATTCTATACAACTGAAAATGTAGAAAAACATCCAAAAATGTTTAAATGGATGGTTTATTAACACCACAATTAAAATTGCAATTATTTTTAACCTCATAATTAATCACAATTTTTTAAAATCATTTGAGAGTCCTAATTATTAGCCCTATAACAAAAGTGTGCAAACTGATGTGCTGAATCCTTTACAAATATCATGCATTATGGTGGCTCAGAAAAAACAACACACACAAAGAAAAGCTAAGGAAAATGCTACAAATTTGCTTATCATATGTAGCTGTATTTTTTTTTTTTTTTTTTTAACGCTGCAGAGAGAAAAAGCTTTTGATAAAAATGCATGTTGGTTTCAACATTCCAGGGATACAAAGCTGTGAACTGCTGACAACGGAGCCTGCCGGATTTCACAAAGCAGTTATTTTCCTTTACACTTCACACTTATAGGTAAACGAATTCTGATAAGTAGATGGTTAAATTCATAACAATTCTGCTCAGGAAAAAGTGTATTTCTTGTTTCAAACCCGGGTACATGGCTCCATTCCACAGAACGTAAGCCAGATATATACTGGATTAAGTTTGCATATTTTTTGCAGAAAAAGCCCTTGAGACCAAAACACAAAGGAAGTGGAACCTGATGATTCTACTTTTACATAAAGTGAATTTTAACTAGTGATTTATTAAAAATAGTTTTGGTTATTTTGCCTATGAAACTGTTCTAATATTAGTAAATTCTACAGAGCACACATGGCCAATAAAGCATTCTTTTGCAGTAACATGGATTCTCTTCAAATGAGCTGAAGAGGAAGATGACGCGGTCATGAACTATACTGCAAAGCAGATGCTATGTGCTTGACCATTCGAGGCCAAGCACATAGCAACAACTATAATGAATGTAGCACCAGTTTTTTCTGTCTAGAAGGCCTCTGCAGTTGGTTATCACTAACTATCTTTTCTCTTTCCAGATTAATCCTCAACATACTACCTGTGTGGGGAGCATTTTTTAATAATCTGAGCACAGTCCAGCTACTTTCACATTGGAGGGGAGATATTTATTATTAAATAAGATAGTCTTCATAGCTTCAGTTTGTGGTAGTACTCTAATATTCATCACTGATCATTCTAGATCCTAAGCTTAAGACATGGTTTTAGGTGACCTGATGAAAGAGTTTAGACTCTGCCATGTACTGGAACAAAGTCAGTTTTAAAGCAGAAAATAAAATTACACTAAAAAAAAAAATCCACCAAAACAAAGACTTTATGCATGGGCACTGATTTTAAAAAGTTTATAGAAATCCCACCATAGTTTATTGGAAGTACATGCATGTAGATACAAGATTTCTCATTTCACTGCAAATGGATGAAGAATGTAACAGTGAAGACAGTATTTAGACAAAAATAATGTACGAATGAACTAGTATATCCCCCTGCAACATTCACTGTGCATCAACCAATAAGCACCTAAATGAAGCAGAGGTTCCCCCCTCAAAAAAGGTGAAAATTGTGATTATATAATTAAATACAGTATTATCCATGTGTTCACACCAGAGATGAAATTAGGGTTACATGGGCAGTTTGACTTAAACCAGGTCTATACTACAGGGGAAGGTCAAATTAAGATATACAACTCCAGCTACATTAATGACGTGGCTCAAGTTGACATATCTTAATTTGAGTTTCTGCGCCGTCTCCACAGCGGGAAGTCAACAGGAGCAAACACTCCTGCCGGCTTCCCTTACTCTTAGCAAGGAGCAGGTGTACCGGTGCCAACAGGAGCACCCTCTGAGTTTGATTTAGTGGGTCTTTACTAGACCTGCTAAATTCAACTGTGGAAGATCGACCACGGCAGTGCTGATCTTCCGTGTAGTGAAGACAACCCCTCAATCTTCAAGGCAGATGGGACCATCACCATTATCTAGTGTTACCTCCTGCACATTAAGGACCATAGAACTTCACCAACCCTTCCTTACCCATAACATCTGACTGAGTTACTGAAGTCCTTAAGCGTGATTTAAGGATTTCAAGTTACAATGAATCTACCACTTGTTACACTTGTTTAAACCTGCAAGTGACCCTTGCTGCAGAGCAAAGTGAAACCTCTCCAGGGACTTTGGCAGTTCCTGTCAAGTGCTGCACTAAGCAACTTCAATGTTAGCCAACCTGCTTGTAACACACTGGTTGAGTTTAAATATTGATCCACTTTTAGTTAGCATCACACTTTCCAGGAAAAAATTAGTTAATCCCTTTTGACTCAATGTGGTATGCACAGCTATTTTTCTGATTCTGGACAGATGGAAAGTCTAAGTAGCTGCTCTAGTCAGAGGGACCTAGGGTCTCTGATGAGGACAAGTGGCCCCAAGGTAGAAACCAAGGAGAAGAGTTTTTCAACCTACACAGTGTACATTTTGTAACAGGGCAAGAATTGCCAACTGTTCACTCTCCTTGACGCAAGCCATTCATGGAGCTAACCAGATCTCAGTTGTTTTTCAGGGTTTGTTCTCATGAACCACTGATCTTAGAAGAGATTTAGCAGGCATAGCTGCTTGTTTACACATAGGATTCATTATGGATGAACTCTATGCACAGACACTTATTTCCAGAATAACTCAGGAATTCCATGTGCAGAAAATCCAGATTCTTTAGTAAATGTTAAACTACAGCGAGGAAACCCTGAGGCAGAGAACAACAAAAAAACAATATGCAACATACTTTCCAAAAATCAAGGGATTAACTGTATTTCAACAAATCAAGCTTTGGTAAAACTTTTTGGAAACTTAACTTTTAATTATCGAGCAGTTCAAATATCAATATGTCATTCCTAATCAATATTCAGACACTGATGCATTCTAATACAAACGTCCAAAATCAATTGCATGAAGTCACAAACATCACAATGAGTCACAACAGATCACTAGTCAGATCAGAGCCAATCTGAAAATAAATCTTAATTGATTTATCAAGTATAAGTCAGACAGAAATAATTATCGAAGTGTGAACTCTCCAAGATCACATGTAAGGAAGATAACCTAACTATGTCTACATTTAATAAGCTACAACAGCAGAGATGTGTTGCTATAGCAATACTTTTTGATGGGGGAGGGTCACTGCAAAATTTTGCAAAGTGGTCAAGTGCTGCCCTCTTCCATGATATTAGTGGAGGTGCTGGGTCTGGGATGGAGGTTGGGTGAAGAAGGGAGCTTGGCGTAAGGGACTGGGGTTCAAGAGAGCCTGTGAGGTCTGGGAAGAAGTTTGGGTGAAGGAGGCAGTTGTGACCTGGGGCACAGGATTGGGGTCCAGGGGCCCGGGTTGTGACCTAAGGCAGGAGGGGGTTATGACCTAGGACAGAGGACTGGTATGCAGAAGGGGATGCAGGGGCTTGGGTAGTGACATAGGGCAGGGGATTGGTTTGTGATCTAAGGTGGGAGGAGAATGTGACCTAGGGCAGGAGATTGGGGTGCAGGGGTTTGGGTAGTGACCTAGAGAAAGGAATTACAGTGCAGGTGTTTGGGTTGCAACCTAGGGCAGGTGATTGGAGTACAGGGTCAGAGAGGGTATAGGCTTTGGAGGGAGGCAGAGGGTTTGGCTTATGTGGGGTAAGTGCAGAAGGTTGGGAGGGAGAGAGGAGCTGGGGGGGGGGCAGGCAGAGGTAGGCTCTGGCTGGGAGATCTACCTGTGAGACACCCAGCCAGCAGCCCAGCATGTTTTTCAAGCAGGAACCTGACCCACTCCCCACAGGCTGCAGAGCATGAAGTGAGAGGGGTGCTTTGCACACTGCCTGTTCTTAAAACAGGCAGCTCCCATTGGGTAGAAACCAACCAATGGGATTGTTCTGGGGGTGGGAGCAGCCATGAAGCACCACTTCCCCTTCCCCACTGCTCACAATTTGTGAAACACAAATGGCCAGGCAGTTGCTTTTCTGAGTGGCATGCAGGAGCAAGACAAGTCTGAGGCTCCTTGCTATGTTCTTAGGCCGGATCCGACTCGCAGAAGGTGTTTTGCCCAGGCCTGGTGTAGACCATCCTTGTCATCTTAACTACACTGCTTAGGAGATTTTTTTTCTTTTGCGCACCCTTGAGCCATGTTGCTGGATCAACCTAATTTTCAAGAGTAGACCAGCCCTCAGAATGACATCTCCAGCCAGGACAATTAATCGGCACAAGTATAATCATTAGGCTAGAACAAAACTATCTAAAAGATCACACAGCATGCCTCCATCCCCACTGAGGGAACTTTTAGTAGGACATACTTATTTAGAAATAAAATGTACAAATAGGACTCTAAAGATTACTATGTCTTCTTAAAAAAAAAACACAACCACCATGAATGGTCCTGCAGCAGCTTAGAGACAAATAAAAAATGTACATGGTATCATGACCTTTTGTGGGAACAACCCACTTCTTCAGATGAATGGAGTAAGGGGTCCAGGTTACAAATAAATAAAGAGGGGACAGGGAGAAAAAGGAAAAAAAAAAAAGGGGGGGGGGGAAATCTTGTCAATTAGAGTGCTAAAGGAGGCTAACACAGTGGGCTGTAAGTGCCTGGTACTTAGCTTTTGATGTCATTAGGGTATGGAATGTAGCAGCCCATCCAAGTCAGGTCTTTGTTTAAACCTTGATTACAGGTGTCAAATTTGTAAATGAAAGCAAGTTCCACAGCTTCTCTCTCTAGCTGGTTTTTCAAATTGCTTTGCAATAGTATAGACACATTTAGATCCATTAGTGAGTGCCCAGTATCCTGGGGTGTGCAGCCCGTCCCCCCTAGGAGACCAGGCGGGGTGCCTCACCTAGTAATCTGTTCGCAGCTATAGCCTCTATCAGCCGGGTGTTATGGCTCAGCAACCTAGTCTGTAGTGCCTCAATCAGTAAGGTCTGGCAGCCTAGTTTCTAGCAACCCGTTAGCAGGGTTGTAAGGCCCAGGGGCCGAGTTTATAGTCGCCCCACGCAGGGGGGCAGTAAGGCCTAGCGGCCAAATCTATAGCAACCCAGTCTGCATGGCAATAAGGCCCAGTGGCTAAGTCTCTATTGCAATAGGCTCTTCCCCCCACCTCTCCAGAGGTAAAGGGAAGTGGGGGTAGGGAAGCCCAGGCCCTCCCAGTGGGAGGCACCCCCTAAACACACCAAGCTTGCCAGGAGGCCTCCAGCTCCCCCTTCCTGGGCTACTTCCTACCCCAGCTGTTGGCCAGTATATTCCCCAGCTGTGTCCTCCTGGTTAACAGCTCTCCCAGTCTTCCGCTTGCCACAGTGGCTGCTGCTGCGGCAGTGGGGACTGCACAGACATTGGGCCAACAGAGGTGGCTGCTCCGGGGTACTGTCAGAAGCTCTTTCTGCTGTGGTCAGCCCAAACTAGTTGCTATCCTGGCTTTTATACTGGACCTGCAGTTGGAGCATGCTCAGCAGGCCTGGTTAACCTCTCACAAGCCAGCGTGGGGTTGATACACTCTATCATATCCAGGCAAATTAAAATGTTCCCTGACAGGTTTGTGTGCGTTACCATTTTGAATATCTGATTTGTGTTCAGGATGTTATATGCTAGTCGACTATCCGATAAGCATTTGCCCCGCTGGGACTCTTGTACATTTCAAAGGAGGAATGCGGAACTCCGCATACAGCCCAGGGTCAGTGGGAAGTCCCACTGACTCTGGGCTGCATGCAGGTGATCCCGGGCTCCATGGCTTTGAAATGCACACGAGCCCCCATTGGGGACTCTTGTGCATTTCAAAAAAGGCACCTGCATGCAGCCCAGAGTCAGTGGGACTTCCCGCTGGTCCTGGGCTGTACGAGGAGTTCTACATTCCTCCTTTGAAATGTAAAAGAGCCCCAGTGGGGACTCTTGTACATTTCTAAGGAGGAATGCGGAAGTGCCTATCGACTAGTCGACAGAAATTCCATCGACTAGTTGACTAGTCAATTAACCGCATTTTAACATCCTTAATTTATGTCCATTAATCCTTTGTCGTAAAGCCTGTCCAGTTTGGCCAATATACGTGACAGATGGGCATTGCTGGCACTTGATGGCATAGCTCACATTAGTGGATGTGCAGTTGTATGAGCCTCTGATGTGGTGGCTTATCACTCAGCCCTGTGATGACGTTGCTTGCATATGTGTGTGGACAGAGTTGGCACTGGAGTTTATTGCTGGGATGGGTTCTTGAGTGAGCATGATGGAAATGTGCTGCATGGTTGCTGGAAATAATGTTTCAGGTTAGGGGGTTGTCTGTAGGCAAGGATTGACCTGTCTCCCAAGGCCTGTGAGAGTCATTTCCCAGAATAGGTTGTAGATTGTTGATAATGCGTTGGAGGGGGTTTAAGTTGGGGACTGTAGGTGATGACCAATGATGTTCTGTTTTCTTTGTTGGGCCTATCTTGAAGAAACTGATGCTTGGGTACTCATCTGGCTCTGATTTTTCACTTCCCCAGTGGGTATTTAAGTCTTAAGAATGCTTAATAGAAATCCTGTAGGTGTTTGTCTCTGTCTGTGAGATTGGAGCAAATTCGGTTGTGTCTTAGGGCCTGGCTGTAAACAACAGATTAGGAAATATATCTTGGATGGAAGCTAGAGACACATAGGTAAGTGTAACAGTCAGTAAGTTTCCAGTATAATGTGGTGGAAATGTGGCCATCATTTAAGTGTACTGTAGTGTCAAGGAAGTGGATCTCGTGTGGACTGGTCCAGGCTAAGGTTGATGGGGTGGAAGTTGTTGAAATCCCTGTGGAATTCTTCAAGGGTCTCCCACCCATGGGTCCATATGAAGAAGACGTTGTCAATGTAGCATAAGTAAAGTACAGTTTCTAGGGGGCAAGAGTTGAAGAAACTTTGTTTGAGTCAGTCATAAAGATGTTAGCATATTGTGGGGCCATGCAGGTGCCCATAGCTATGCCACTGATATAAATTGTCCCCAAACTGGAAATAGTTGGGAGTGAGGACAAAGTTACAGAACTCAGTAACAACGTGTCCAGTGGTGGTATCAGGGATAGTGTTCCTGACAGCGAGTAATCCATCATCATGTGGAATGTTGGTGTAAAGAGCTTCTACATCCATGGTGGCCAGGATGGTGTTTTCAGGAAGATTACTGATATTCTGTAGTTTCCTCAGGAAGTCAGTAGGGTCTCGAAGCTAGCTAGAAGTGCAGGTAGCATAGGGTCTGAGGAGAGAGTCAATATAACCAGATAATCCTGCTGTGAGTGTGCCAATGCCCGAGATGATAGGACATCCGGAATTTCCAGATTTGTAGATCTTGGGTAGCAGAGAGAAAACTACTGGTTGGGGATTTGGGGGGCGCGGGGGGGGAGAGAAATGTTTGTGCAGATCTGGTTCCAAGTTGTAGCAGGGAGTTTTATGACCAGGTAATTTGGGGGGGGGGGGGGGTTTGTATTCTTTAGTGGGGTCAGAGGACAGAAGCCTGTAGAAGCCGATGTTGGCGGGTTGTTAAATAATGAGCCTGGGAGAGGGAAAAAAAAACCCTGAATCTTATCTTTTCTGTTAAATTCTGGAAGATTTTGGGCTGTATATGTTTTCTGTAGGGGCCCCTTAAACTTGATTTCCATTCATGTTTTTGAGGCCTTTCCTCTGCATCCTTTGGACATATAGCGAGGAAGAGAAGGCTTAATCTTCTCTTAATCTTATCAGAGGAAAAAATGTTGTGTCGCATGTCTTGACTTATAATGTGCTAATCCAGTCATAAAAGTAACTTACTTTAATATGAAATAAGTTGTTGGATGTATATTAGAGATGTTAATGGTTAACTAGCAGGGGCTAGAGCAGCCCTCTGCCTGCCACAGGCAGGAACACTCCAGCCCAGCCAAAGCAGCCTTTCCTCAGCAGGCAGGGGCAGGCTGCTCCAGCTCCACCTGGGCTGGACCCCCCCACCCTTCTATTTAACTGGTTAACCAATTAAAAGGAATTTTACACCCCTACTGTATACCCAATCAGTTTTCATTGGATGATTCCATACTTTGTACCTTGATTTTTTTTTCTTTTGAGTGAAGGAGGAAGAATGTTGTCCCATCTAAAATTTTGTGTTTCATATGATTATTTATACCTGAAAACCCTCATTTAGATGAAATCAGAGCACATTTCAGCGGACACAAAAATTAATGCTCAATTTAGCTATAACTTCTAAAGACACACCTACTCCACACCCACTGAAGTGACACAGATATGGCACTGCAGCTTTGCCACTGCAGATGGCGGTATAGATACTTCCTACATAGATGGAAAAGCTCCTTCTATCAATGTAATTTGTCCATCATGTTGAGAGGCTGTGATGATGTTGACTGAAGAATTTTTCTATCAGCTAGGCAAATCTATATCCAATGGTCAACTTAATTATGTTTCTCACAGTGTTAAATTTTTCCCGGTCCAGATCGATGTAGCAAGGTTAGTCTTAATTCTTAAGTGTGCCATGCCTAATTGTTAACATATACTTCAATGGCAACTTTTTGAACAAGCCTTTACTACTCTATGATGTTACCACGGTAAAATAAGGTCTGCTCTACACTACAAACTTGCATCAGGATAACTATGCCGCTCAGAGTGAAAAATCCAACCCCCTCAATTACATAGTTATAGAGGCCTATCCTCCCATATAGACAACTCTATGTCAGCAAGAAAGATCCTCCCAGTGATACAGTCATCACCTCTCAGAGAGGCATGTTCACTGAACTGCTACAGGACTACAGTGTACCTGCACTAATGCAGTGTGTTAAGTGTACGTGTGCATTTAATAAAACAGTACATTCAGAACACTTAAAATCTCATGCCATATGTACTGTAGAGGGGTTTGAAGGTCAGTTCCCTGGGTGTGATTCCTTGATTGGGCAGGAAAACTAGCATTTCCCAAATGCCACCACTTTGATTACCAAAATAATACATTACACAATAAAATGATTACAGATCTATGATCCTCCCTTTATTACATAAGGAATCAGAGAGTTAATTATGACATTCCCTCTTTAATTTAATCTACTAGCTCCCACTTTCTCTACTATACCAAACTGCTCATTTTACGCTCAAAGGTCTTCACAGCCTATCCTATCCTCCCTTGTTCACTATCAAAATATCAACTTTGTGCCAATCGTGTCATCACACTCTTGTTAATTTTTTTTTTTTTTTAACACCTCTGTGCTTTGTTCCATGTCAACTTCATTACATCTGTGAGAAGATACTTGTGAATATCTACAAAGGTCGTCTTATCTTCCTTAAATAGGCCGTCCTTGCTATAAGTCCAAGATACGGTCCAAAAAACTTGTACTTATAGCGAAACAACTGAAAGCAGGGAATTTTTTCCCCTGTGGTTGATTTCCATTTGTGCAATTTTTTTTGCGGGATTTAAGAGCGGGGAATGGGAGGACTTAGAATGCAAGTGTCAATGACTTTTGTGCGAAATGGATGTATCCGGGGCGACAATACAGTAGATACAGGGGACGCCCTGTATCTACCTTTGCTGTGATGCTGTGAGTTAGGCTGCTGATGAGCTGAAGCCACAGGCTATCCTGCTGAACATTATCCTCTCATGTTTCCTTGTACTCCTCCATTTGTTTGTCTGTGTCTACCCATTGCTAAGATTGTAAACTTTTGGGTCAGAGACTTTTTTGGACTCTAGCACAATGGGATCCTCATCACCAAAACGAGAACCTGAAGTTCCTGAGAACAAATATGAGAGGTTCAGAAAGGGGCCAGCAGAACACATGAGTGCATGCAAGCAGTTTCCTAGCCCTGTTGGGGTCAGTAATGGCTGTTTGAATTAGTTTAGTATTCCCAGATTGCAATCTGAACTCTATGACAACAAGGCAAATATGGTCTACCTGCAAACCAAATAATTAAGTGAGATTTCTAATTCATAAAACATCTGTTTGAAAGTAGAGTGCTGACCACTATGTTTACAATAGGGACAAATGGTGTTAGTTGCCCACAAGGCAAAAGAACATGCCCAAAATTGAGTGAAAGCCAAGACAGAGGTAATGCAAAAATTATATCACCAGACAGATTCCAAAAATAAGGAATAGAATTAGCTAGCAATAAGTACTGGGTGGCACTTCCAGCTAAAGGTTTGAGACACCCAACTACATACCACCTGCAGCTGCAATTCAAGAATCAGGTTGTTTGATGTGTCATAACTTTTATAACAAAACAGCAGACATGACAATTTAATGACAGAGCCATTTTGCACAAGTAAGGAAGTCAATCCCAGTGTCTTAGCTAATACTAACCTAGATAATTATATTACACTTATTTAAATATTTCCATGCATTTTCAACAACAGGAATAGAGGGAAAATGAACAGTAATACTTACACCAACTTTGTCAGCATGCTTCATCTCAATAGTACAGACAATACATTATAAAGCGCTTTCGGATGCTTCTCAGACATCCTGCTAAGTGAGATTTTTCTTGTGCAACAGACAGTACACTCCTGTTATGTGGTCCAATAACACATTGCTTATATCCCTGTAAGATGACTTACAGGAAAGGAGAAATTGTCATAGACAAGATCCAGAGTCCCTCTACTCCAGTGGTTTTCAAACATTGTTTCATGACCCAGTTGAAGAAAATTGTTGATGCCTGTGACCTAACATAATTTAACTGAAGTGTGGGCTCCTGGGCAGGACTGAAGAGAAGAGCTTCAGCTTTGGGGATGGGTCAAGGCTGGGGCAGGAGGGGTTTAGCTTGAGTTCCCAGTCAGCTGTGCAGCAAGGAATGCTAAGGCAGACCTCATGCCTGTCCTGGCACAACAGACCATGCTGCTTCCCAGAAGCAATCAGCTGCAGGGTCTAGCCAATGGTAGTGCAGAGCTAGTGCTCAGAGCAGGAGCAGTGCACCAAACAACGATAAGCATTTGCTTATTGGATAGTCGACAGGCTAGTTGAGTAGTTGCTTCCTCCCTCTTGCTACCTCTATCAGAAACAGGCAGCAAAGGGAGGAGGGAGTGGAAGGGGTGCTTCAAAGCAGCAGTGCTGGTGGAGCCCAGGGCCAGACCCAGGGCTCCACATGGTGCTGCCGCTTTGAAATGCCATGTGCAGCCCGGGGCCAGCTGGGAGTTCCCAGCTGGCCCCGGGCTGCAAGAAGTATTTCAAAGTGGCAGCACTGCATGGAACCTGGGGTCAGCGGGGTAGTCCCAAGCTGATTCCGGGCTCAAATTTAGCACTGCTGCTTTGAAACACCACAGGGAGCACAGGGTCAGTGGGCACTGCTTAATTCCCCCACTGGCCCCGTGCTCCCTGCAACACTGTCACCTTTGAAGCGTAGCAACAGTCCTGGAGCTGTTGCTACACTTCAAAGGCAGCCTTCCTGCTACTGGCATATTTCCCTATGGAAGAGAATAATCATGTAAAATTTAAATTAATTGGCTAATCTAATAATTGATGCGGGAAGCTCAAGCAGTCCCCCACTGGCCCTATGCTCTCCACGACATTTCAAAGCGGCAGCGCCACATGGAGCCTGGGGTCAGCAGGAGTCCCCAGCTGACCTCAGGCTCCACATGGCATTTCAAAGCAGCAGTGCCCGTGGAGCCTGGGCTCTGCCCCAAGCCCTGGGCTCCATGTGGCACTGCCACTTTGAAGCACCCCCCCACACTTTTCCCCCTTGCTGCCTCTTTCAGATAGAGGGAGCAAGGGGGGGGGGGGGGAAGCTACTAGTCGATTAGTGTGTCAACTATCTGATAAGCATTTGCTTATCAGATAGTCGACTAGTCATTCACATACCTAGAAGGGAAGGACTTCGGCAGTGGGGAAGCAGCAGGACTATACAGAAAGGCACTGTTTGGTTGTGTACAGAGCTATATAGGTAACCTACCACCTACCATGTCTCACTGTCTACGCTGCCATTTATATCCATTCTAAAGGGTGTGCAGTGCACACATACCCAAAATATCTAATCACATACAGGTCTTCTCACAGCTCTAGTTTTAGTCATCCTTCACAGGATGCTTTACTTCTACTATGTTGCTTTACAGATGGGATGATCCAAAGTGAATAATGTTTAAAGTGAACGTGACCATTAATCTATGTCATGGCAGAACTTTCTATACTATTGCATATATATCTTACAATTGATTTTTTTATTTTTACCACTTCTCACTAACGTAGTTAGTTTAGAACTAATCATTACCTATGTGCAGTTCAAATTATTCTGTCCATTCAGCATGATCTTGATTTCCTCTACCTTGGTTTTCACCTGCTACTATACTGTCTCTTCACTCCATTTCCTACCTCAGTAATGAACACTAGCCCTGTTTGGGGTATCCTACATTAACCTTCCATATTAATAGACCATTTACCACATTTTCCTCTGTCAACTAATATGTAATCCAGAATAGAACTTGATGTCTCATTCCTTAGTTTCCTTTCCCAATTACTTGAGGAAAAATAAGTTTCGGAAGTAGCTGAACGAAAGAGGTTTGCTCTAGGCTTACTATTTGAAACAAGTTGCCATTTTTGTTTCAGACCAAGACCCTTAAGCATATGCTCTGCCCAATGGCATATTAGTCCCTGGACCAACAAAGGCCATGCCCAGGGCCTTGGCCAATTGGATGCCCCTGCTCACTTCACCTCTACCTTTGCACCTACCGGGAAACAATGTTCTAGTGCAGGGACTTACTCGATGCCACCAACTTAGTGCTCCTACTGGGGTCAGGCTTCCCCTCTCCCTGCTAGGTACACTGGGCAAGCGGAGTGAATCAGGCCCTCATACCCTGACCCGGTTCCCTGGCAGAAGGATGCATTTGGGGAGTAGACGGCAGGAGGAAGAGATGGGGAGAGGCCACCACTTCCTCCCACCCAGAGTCCCACAAAAGCTTCACCTGCCTCTGGATCTGCATCTCCTACAAAAAACACATCTTGGAGACAGCTGATCAAGTTATGCCCTTCACTATGCCAGTAGGGCTTTCTTTCCATTTGTGTCCCCCGTCTCTTTCAGTAAACCTATTTGTTCGTTTTTATTTGATTTAGGAGGGTAATTTTTATAGTAATTACTTCAATTTTCATTTTGTTTTACGGAAACGGAAAAGCCTTGGCAAGGGGGAACTTCATGAACATACTGTGTCCAAACATCTCAAATAACCCTATCACTAATGCTGCAATGGTTTTATTTTTTTTTATATATATATATGGATGGATGGATTTTACTTGTGTCTTGTAATTGAGGCAGGTTGTGGCACTCTTTCAAGCAAGCTACAATGAACTATTTACATTTAATTTTAAAAAGATAAACCAAGATTTAGTTCTTGCATTAGGCACTATTAAAGCACCCCTATAGATTCAGCATTTCAGTTTCTATACGGGTGCTTTAATGGTGCCTAATGCAAGAACTAAATAGGGGTAGCTCTTTCTACTACAAAGTAGCTAAGGACTTTCAACATATATGGCAGTGCTGCTCTGAAGTCTGCATGAAATTGGAAATTACATGGCAAAGTTAGCTTACTACAAGTTCACATTAACTTTCAATTTTATTGAAATGATTAAAACATCTGCTAGTGAGAAAATATAACTATTGCATGCACTGTAGTGAGGAAAACTTCTTGGCAGCTGCCATTCACTATATGAGAACTGTCAGTATTGCTCCTGGAGTTAAATCAAAAGAGGCTGTAAATGCGGAAAACCCAAGGAACATGAAACAAATAAGACAGCCTCAGAAACACACCTTAAAACCAGCAGATAACAATGGTTGGGTCCTCAGTGAGGGAAGAAGCTATCTGGATAGATCCATCGAGGCAAGAATAGTTCACTCTTTCCAGGGCTGTAAGTCTGGGATAAAACAAGATCTAAACCTCAAAGCTCTAGAAAAGGAAGGAGAACTAGCAACCCCACTCCGACATTCAGATTTTCAGCTAGGATATCTGCTTCTCCCAACTAATGAGTTAGCTGGACAAATGATGATTTACCAAAGTGTAAAAATTACTCTTATGTAGCCTGCTATTGTTTTTATTCTTTGCTTAAATGTTTTGTACCAATGAAGAATGAATAAATAAAAGCTACTTAACCTATCTTGAGTCTTAAAAAAACTTAAGCTGTACTTTTAAATGGTTCATTAATTTATTGGAAAAGGGTTTTCTGAGCTATATTCTTTATTCAAAAAATAAAAGAAGTCTGAAATCAGTGGTGTGTGATCATGAACAGTGTAGTACATGCAAAACAAAGTTTAAGCTCCAGTTGCCAACATCAAGCAGAGAAATGCTAGATTATACCTCAGCTTCTACAACTCTCTCTCCCCCTCTCTCCAAAATTACATGCCCATGTACTAAGTAGTCTGTGTTCTTTCAATGGTTATGGATCTACTATCCCTGGCTCTAATTTTTTCCATTAGATGGTACAAACCAAGAAGAGAAAGACCTACTGTGCATTTCAAATACTTGCTAAGAAAAAGAAAAAAAAATTTACCAGAACAGTAATTTAATCTGAAGGTGAATGCACACTGAAGTGTGAATACTATGCCCCTACTTATAAACAAACCCAGGTTTTTTGTAACATTAGATATTAGATTTCCAGTACTATCACATCCACAATTGAAATTCAGCCATTTCTAGGAGAAATTCAGAAGTAGCTAGTTATACAGCAATGCAATATACAATAGTTTAGGGATGGCAGAATAATGCATACATTTGCAATTGCAATAAAGAATTTAGAAAAAAATCACTATCCAAATTAAAATTATTGTCTTTCACCAATATAGACAAGTGGCATGGATTGTCATTTGAAAGACTAACCAATTTTTAATTAAAGTGAAAGATGACATTTTACAAATCATGTCACAGAAATTCAAACCCAAAAGCTGTCCATTAAAAAGGTGTCCCCATCTGAGACTAGCTAACACAGAATCAACATGGAAGTTAGAGGGGGAAACAATGACATTGTTAAGAGCTAAAGAAATATATTTTCATCTTGTTGAATGAAATAGTAATTCCCATACTTCCCAAACAGCTAGCTGTACTTTTAAAAAGGTAGCATTACTTAGAATAAAAAAAAATGTTTTCATCTTTAAAATACAAAGACAACAAATCATATGAATCACAAACCTACAAAATGAATCCCAGGGGAAAAAGTATAGTCTAGTTCATTATTACAGTAAAGTTAGTTTGAACAAATATTAGTTCAAGAAAGAATTAGGAATGCCGTGTTGGCGTGCAATATAGTCAGCCATATACGTAACCAACATGTACCCACGTGATTCTTTCTAGTTTAAAATAAGAATGAGCTATAAACAGCATTTTTTAAACTCACAGCTACACTGCCTTTACTCTTGGTTTAATTATGCAGACACAACACCAATTTGCATTAAATAAATATTATGGCAGAAAGTAAAGCCAGGACTCAGGGAAACTGGAAATCTCTCTTATGGAACAGTTGGTTGACATTTACAGCCATAAGTGTAGCTCATGACTATTTCTCTTTGCAGTTAACATGTTTGGAAAATAAAAGTGATTCTTATTTAATAATGACCCACTCATTCGTCAGTGAAAATGCTGATATCAATTTGTAATTTAATCAGCTACTCCTATGGCAAAAAAGAAAAGCATGCAATACAAAACCATGTACTAAATCCTTACACATACATGTTACAGTTACATCAAAGAAGAAATCTTTAACATAGTGAAACAAAGTACAAGCAGATGCATAATTTTGCAAATAACTATACTACAAATGGGGTTTTTAATATAGCAGCTTTACTTTAGTATCAAAATATGAATTTATCTGTCCAGATATTCTGAATTGAAACATTAATAAGCTAATGAAATATTAAAGATATTGCTGCTTAACTATAGTCATTTATGGGGGCATTCAATTTCAGTAGATGTGTTCATATTTACTTATGTGTATAATTTGAAATTTAGTAAAACTTTTTTGTATCTCTTTCATTGTGGGCTGTGAAAGTTTTACTGTCAGGTTCTCAAAGCAGCAATATTTGGGATGTACACATCACAGCACAATCTTTAGCTCAGAACAAATCAGTTGCTTTATTGGAGTTTGTTTAAAGTTTCATGAAAACATTTTTTATACACATTTTGTAAAAATTAGATCATTTGAGTTTGAACATTGCGAGAGATTTTTGGCGTTTAAACAAGTTCAATACTACAAAACAAAAACATCATTTTAATAATGTTGTTTACATCAAATACATAGAATAAATGCAAAATTTCATTAAAACTGATTTTTCACAATTTGCATTAAAATTCCTGTAGTTTCTAGCCAAATAGGAATAATGCTACTGCTAAGTTTGTATGCTGCGCTGATTTTCATGCTGAAAAAGTAGTTCTCTTACCTCAACACGGGTAATTGACAAAATAGGATTATAGCTTATCACACAAGTAAGGATTATCATGTTTGGGTGTTGTTTTCACTAACAAAAGATTCTGTTCTCATAAAACAAATGCTAACTGATCAAGCTGATTAGAAGCCAACAATATTAATTACATTTATGAAATTCCATCATGTTCAAACTAAATCCATTACAATGATGTTAGAAAAAAAAAACAAGTAGGTGTGTGTGTGTGTGTGTGTGTGTGTGTGTGTGTGTGTAAATTGATTAATAATGTAACTGTGTAACCATTAAAAATCCTAGCAGATACATGCACTGCAGGCTCTGCAGTATAAAACTTATTTTTAAGCTTTATACTGCAGAACCTGCAGCACACCAGCTCCTGGCCCCACTTCCAGGGAGCCAGCTGCGCAAGGGCTCTTTTGTATAACTTTATACTACAAAGCCTGAACCACAGGATGACAGCAGGCTCTTCAGTAACAGAAACCAATAAGCTATGCTTATCAGTTAACCATTTAAATAGTTACACTTTTGCAACCCTAACAAGTACTAGAGTTTGTTTCAGACTACAGAATTGCTTCTTGGGCACATAATATCACCTCACTGTGGTTCCTGTCAGACAACGGTTGCTAATGACAGCTATCCACTGTTGACACTGTGGGCACCCTTAGACATTTGGCACATGTAGGAGCTAAACTGGAAACTACTACCAAGTACCATAGTAAATATACATACAGAGAATACCAGAGAGCATTTTAAAAACGACGTTAACTTTAGCACTTCCAATACTAGAAAGCAAAACAGCTGCTTATCTATTTTTAGAAATGTGCATGTCTGTCTGTCTGTGAGTCCGTTTGTTCAAGAACTCCTCCTACACGGTAAGAGCTAGGACCACCAAATTTGGTATGCAGCTTTCTCTTCTCCTAACTTAAAGCAAGGGCCGGGTTTCTTTATGTCAGGAAAATGGCAAGTACAGGGAATGAGATTGTTTTCCAAAATATGGAAAGGAAGGGAACAGAGAGAGGAGGGACACAGTATTCACAGTAACCACTGGGGGCAGCAAGCACAGGGGAGAGCTTTATTGCAGAGTGATCGCTGCAGGCAGCTGTATCACGAAGAGAGTGGCAAGGTAGGGCTCACCATCTTGTCTGCCACCACACCAGGTAAGTGGGGGCCCCCCTACCCAGGAGACAGCCGCCACTGCCCTCCTGCCCTGGAATGAGAGAGTGGGGAGGGACGGAGAAAAGCCTCCTTGTGGCCCTCCCCCCCGGGCAAGGAAGGGAGGGAGGGAGAGGGGCACGGGCAAGCACCTCCTGAACCCCCCTACACTGCCAGTCTCCTGCCCTGAGCTCCCAAAATCCCAATGACCTAACTCTTGCATCCCCTCACACTGCCAGCTCCCTTTCCTGAAGGACCCAGACAATGCCAGGTAAGTCTTCTAGTCTATTTTATGTCTAAAGAACTAAAAGTTCTGGACATCCAACACTCTGGTCATCTGAAGAAGTGGGCTGTGCCCACAAAAGCTCATGATACTATCTACATGTTTTGTTAGTCTTTAACGTGCTACCAGACTATTAGTCTGTACAGGATAAACTAAAAAAAACAATCTCGTCTACCCCCCGAAGCTTCTGACTAGGGACTGCAGAGTGCAGATGAACGTAGACCTGCCCCAGCCAGGAGACATGCACCCCTGTCACAGCTGCGCCGCTGGAACAGCAGCGGCCATGGAGAGGCACTTCAGTGGTTACACATTTACCTGCGGGATAAGGCAGCTCCCAGAGAGCCAGTGCTTATGGAGAGCCTGCTTACAAGTTTGCTCAACCACAAGCACTGGCTCTGCCTGCCCTCCCTTACCCACTGCTACGGTCTGTATCAGGGAAGGGGAGGCTGAATGTAAGCATGAAGGTTAACCGATGCACCCAGGCTCATCACTTAACAGTTTGCATGTTTACACCATCACAAGCTGCTACAATGAGCAGGGCTTGACAAACGGCGGCGAAAGCCGCTCGCCAGCCCCGCCCGCGTAAATGGGGCGCGCGGCTGAAATCTACTCGCCACGGGCGAGTAGATTCTATAGTTTGTCAAGCCCTGACAATGAGAGACCGCTAGGATAATCCTCTTTCCCAAGGGCAGCCTGCATACTAAACCTCTCATCCCCAACCTCACCCCACAGCAATTATTCAAATGAAGCATGTTCATTTTATTTTCCAAAAACCAAAAATTGAGTTAAGGACCCAAGCAATGCTGGGTAAATCTTCCAGTATGTACACTAAGGCTGTGTCTAGACTACATCCCTCATTCAACAGAGAGATGTAAATTAGACACTTCAAAAGTACAAATGAAGCGGTGGAATGAGGAGTAACGATAGTTCGAATTAGGCTCTTTAATTCGAACTACCTACTCCGTGCCGCGTGCACGGAGTTTGGACTAAGGGAGATTTAAAAATGGCGGTGCCCGGGAACATGCAAATGAAGCCCGGGATATTTAAATCCCGGGCTTCATTCGCAACTCCGCTTGCCCTAATTACCCTACCTAGCTCGAACTAACGAGCTAGTGTAGACGTACCATGAAACATTTATGGAAGAACCAAATCATCTGAGTTTAGATTCAAGATGGAACCCCCTTTTTAAAAGTTTTGACCTTTCTGTGTCATTTGCAGGACAGCAACTAAGTCCCTTGTTCATCAAGAAAGTCATGAATTCTGTGAGTTCTGTAACTTTTGCAGCAGAGGGTATGCCTGGCCTGAGAGCCACCTGATAGTTGAACAGCCCCTGGGCCAGCTGCAGCCACTGCTCATAGTGCAGTCCACTGTCCTCCTCCCCTCCCCCGGCTTGGTGCAGAGCAGAGGCAGCATGTAGAGCTAGGAGCTGAAGGTTGCAGTTTCCCAGGAGCCAGATAAGGAAACTGCCCCTGTCCTTGCACACTCCCTGCCCTAGAGCACCTGCAGTAGCACCCACGGCATGCCCCTGAGTTGCCTCCTCCCCTCCAAGTTTTAGTCAGAGGAACATAATCCATTATCTTTACTAGAAATACCCATGACTAAATTGTAGCCTTAACAGTAACCCATCTGAAAATATTTCTGATACTAATCGCAGAATCAAAACCACAGGAGTTCGAGATTGAGGGCAACTAATAAGCCTTCTACTCTATCTTCCAGCCGCTGCAGCATTGTTCCCTCTGGTATATATTCTAATACTTTGCCCTACAAACTGAGGGGCTGAGTTATTTTTGGAGTAGCAGAACCAGTCACTTCATGCCTTAGGTTTCTACAAGCTATCATTTTCCTTAAAGAGGAAATATTTTCATTGGGTTTAATACATCTAATGGCCCATATGGACATTGCTCAGGAAAAGAACTATAGGAAGGGTTAATCAAAGGTATATTAGTTGTATATTTTTCTGTGTTTGTTACATTAGTTTGTGAAAAGCTTGCCTAAATAAAATTCAATTAAAAAAGCACATTAATTACTTCAAACTGACTGCTCTATACTTCCAATAGCAAACCTGATGCAAACATCCTGTAACATGAATTTTCTGTTAACACAGACTTGAGTACCACCATTAATAATAACAACACTAAAACTGTTCAAAGACAATGCTGGCTGACCACTAGTCATAACAGACCAAAGAGAAAAATATGCACTATCTCCAAGATACACTTCTATAAGACAAAATGTCAGAGCATGGCAATCAATATTCAACCAACACCTAACATACGTCAGTCACAATCACAAAAATGTATTACAGATTCCATCAGAATTGCTTGAATTATGTTTTACAATTCACACAATACATGCGAAATATCAAGAAAAAACAACTGAAAACAATGTGATGCCAAGTTAACTTTGACTATAATTTATTTTTTTATGCTGTACATGCATTCATCTATATTTAGCTAAACATTCACTGCTTAGTTATTTCTTTCAAATCTGATATTATCATGACTTTAAACTTTTAGAGATCTCCCTGTGCTATGCCAGCAAGGTATTTTGTCCCAAATTATTATTCCTCTTAAAAAGAAGAAACTTAAATTGGCAGGAAACTGGAGGGATCTTGATAACATCGTGCATAAGAATGGATATAGTAAATCATTCTTAAAAACACAAAGTTAACACGCTATCACAGAAGAGGAGATTCACAAAGTAAGTACTGTAACACAGGCAAAGTATTTTGCCTTCTTTAAATAGTTGGCAGCTTAATGGATTGTAGCAAGGTAAAGGGAGATGTGATTCTTAAACTGGAACCATTTGGAAATGGTAAACAATATAACATCTGTTATTTAACTACTAGGGGACTTCCAAGATTTCTAACAAGCACACTGTACTAGAGCTAGTACACATATACAGAGTTCCTGCACAATTTAAACAAATTTAAGAGGACTGCATTGGGACAGGTTAGTCTAACTTTTGTTATGATTTATGCATAAATTGACCAACTGCTGATAAAAGATCAAACTTTTAAAGAAATACTAAGCATTCAAATACTATCACAGTACATGCTTTAGAAAAAGCATACCATTTGTGGGTAGACTAAATTCTCAAGTTTTTTAGTAACTGAATGCACCTATGAACTCTCCAACATTTTACTAATATAATTTGGTAGTATCTCTCATTGATGATCTCCAACATGGAGTTTTTATAAAATGCAACATTTCAGATGGGAAAGAGCATACCTTTTGCAATATTTATCATAGAAAGTACAGCTACCTTGTGCTCCAAATATAAAATTGATTCAAAACAAGCTCATTAAAATGAAATGTAAACTTTTACTTATCATATGAATTAATATACAAGAAACAGTTCTCAGAATAAGGAGCTGCAGATGGACAGACTATTAGGTCATGTAGTCTAAGCTGCAAAGGAATGTGGGAAACCTTTCCTTAGCAGCTTTGCTTGAACAGCACGATATATTAAGGTTGATGATGGCGCTACTAAAAGTTAGACCATGTTGTAGCTCAAAGATACATAGCTAACAAGGTCAGTGGAGGAGACATCAGAAGTCTGAAGGTACCTGGCATAAACACAGCTGTGTTCTACAGATGAAGTAAGATGCACAAAATCAAAAGAAGCTGAGAACTGATACAAGCTATAGACAACAGCTGCAGAACCAAATAACCCATTGGTGATTTGAGCAAGAAAGCCACAGTTCTTGTACTGTGATGAAGGCAAGACTTGATGACCCTGAAAAAGTCCAAGAAAAATATAGAAAGAGTGATACAAAGCTAGCATCATATAAGAATCCTGAAAAGATCAAAGAGTAGCTCAAAAAAGTCAAAACAGTGCAAATTATCTAGACTTGCATAATAATCAACTATAATAACAATTCACCTTCAGAAATCTTTGAATGAACTACCAACTGGGAAGCAAGACCAAGAATACTGAAAAATGAAGCTGGTAAAGTACTTGAACATCACAAAAAATAATCTGTCAGAACAAAATAACAAATGAGTTACTGACACATTAAAACTGACCAATTTCTTGCTGCTCTATTTCAGAAAGGTTGGTGTTATGTTTAAGGCAGTGGACTAGAACTCATGAAATAGATACTATTTCCAGCTCTTCCAGACTTCCTATATGACACTGAGCAAGCCACTTCATCTCTGTACCTCAGATCTTCATCTTTATAATGGAGAAAATATTTCTTTTCTCCCCCACTGCATTTAAAATGTAATATATCCCACATTTATATTGTCTCTGTTTGTATGGTGCACAGCAAGATTTTATTATAAGTGTTATTGCACCATTGAAGATCTGAACTGAGATGCCTAGTATGAAGTTACAATGAACTGCTTAGTCTATCAAATTCAGCTAATATTACTGCTTTGGAAGAAGAATGCTCCCTCCACAAATGGCTATACAGTATCACAAGTATATGGTGGGAAGGAGAGGACTTATTAGGGCCTATCATTCTTGGTGTATCTTTTGTGGGCCTATGCTTTTATGAATTGAGGTAAAGGCAAAGGGCTGAGCTATTCAAAGTCTGCATTAGGGATGTTAAATTGTGAATACAGAAAACCCCACCTTACAACGGCCCAAGTTGCAATCCCCTGCATTTACAACCATTTTTGTAAGTGCAGAAGGGGCCAAAAACCCCCAACTTATGTCCTCGGCCCGAATCTACGATCGCGTCGCAAGTTGGGGGCCACCTGTAATCAGCTAATCGAGTAGTCGATGGAATTCCTATTGACTACTCAATTAGGCAATGGGGGAGGGGTGCTCGCTATACCTCTGCCTTTTGAATGTAGTAAGAGCCAGGCAGCTCTTAATACATTTAAAAGGCCTGCCCTTCCCCCCCCCCCAAAGATGGTAGTGTGGGGAATGGCTTTTAAGCCAGCTCCCCCCCGGCACTGGCTCCTGCTTCCCCCGCCCCTTGCTCTGATGTAGATATTGCTGCCTCTGATACAGAGGCAGCAAGGGGGGCGGAGGGGAGACAAGAAGTGAGAGACATACCTAGTATGCATGCTGTACTTCCATTGCATAACCAGGAGGTGATTTCAGAAATGGATGCTGTTGGCCAGAGCTGTCCCATCCATAGGATGATTCAGGGCAGCCACACGAGGCCCCATGCTTCAGGGAGGAGGGGGGAGCACAGTGGCTGCCCCAACTGTTCTATAGACAGGACAGTCCCCCATATTGATGGGAATCCACAGGGCCGAGAGTGGCCTGGGGTATGATCTGGGGAGCTAGCGCCCCCCACTCACTGCACCGGTGGGAACCCGGAAAGCAGAACACCACATGCAGCAGCTTGTGCCACTTCACTGCCATCTGCCACTATGCTCTAATTCACTGTGACAGCAGGAAGTAGAGTGCCCCAGCACAGCCCCAGTCCACTGCGCTCTACTCCACTCCCCTAGGTATTCACAATATAGATAAGTTTTCTTAGTCACCATGGCCTCAAGGGAAGGTGGAGGTGGAGAGAGGAGGAGGAGGAACTTTCGGGAGAGAAGAATCCACTTCTCAGGCACTCAATACACATGACCCCTTTGTTGGGTAGGATTTAGGGAATGTACTGCAAGAGTGTCGCAGAGGAAATGGGCCCTTCCAACAAGCTGTGTAGGTGAGGAAACTCCCTTGTACATTCAGACTATTTGCTTTTTCTTGGCCCCAAATATCCTCTGAGAGGAAAGTTGGGGACAGAGTGTCCTTCCAATAAATAAAAAACAACGCACGGTCCTGCAGCACCTTAGAGACTAACAAAAAATATAGATAGTATTATGAGTTTTCATGGGCACAACCCATTTCTTCAGATGACAAATATGAGTAAGTGGTTGTGCTCACAAAAGCTCATGTATTATCTATATTTCTGCTAGCCTCTAAGGTGCTGCAGGACCATTCATTGTTTAAGTTTCTTTAGTTACAGACTAACACAGATACCCGTTTGAGACTTCCAGTAGATAGTAGCTGATCTCTCAGCTACTAACACATTTATAGGCCACAACTCATATTCTGCTTGTGTGAAAAGGGGCTATGAAGAACCCTTTTTACTGTCATCTTGGAGGACACAACCCCACAGGTTCTCAAAGTCCCCACAGCCCTAGAGTGGAAGAGAGTGGAGGACTAAGCCATAGGCATCCTTAGCCTCTCAGTAACCACCAGCACTGAGAGGCTAAGGATGATCTTAACTAGTAATGTAAAAGCGTAGTTGATTAACCAATAAGCAAAAGCTTATAGGTTAATGCTGTAGACGACACATTTTCACGCGCGCGCGCCAGTAAATTTTTTAGCAGGCTGCCCAGCAGCCCGGCTCAGTCCTGGCCTGTGACAGGTCCAGGACCTACCCTTGCTGCAGCTCTGCATTTAAAGCATATTAGGAGCCAGGCGGGCAGGCAGCCCAGCTCAGTTCCAGCTCGCGCTGGGTCCAGGAGCTCAGGTCACCCCGCACCGCTGCCTCTTTATCATAGGCAGCAGCACAGGGCGACGGGCAGCCATCCACAAGAGGAGCTAGTTTTTAAACTTGCTCCCCATGTGGACCAGCTCCCATCAGGCACCCCGCGCTGCTGTCTCTGATACAAGTGGCAGCAGTGCGGAGTGGCAGGGGTCTTCTTGG
Organism: Pelochelys cantorii; assembly: GCA_032595735.1. Lineage (NCBI taxonomy): Eukaryota > Metazoa > Chordata > Testudines > Trionychidae > Pelochelys > Pelochelys cantorii. The sequence continues at coordinate 25,185,186 of CM064326.1, forward strand.
GAGTGAGGCCAGAGTGCACTGGCTGCTGGCCCTGCCCCCAGTGACTATAGAATAGTTGACTAATCAATAAGAATGCATAAGGTTATTTGACTATTCAATTAACCGATGTTTAACATCCCTAGTCTAAACAGAGGGGGAAACAGCCAGCATGACACCCCAGTGGACAAAGCACTTGCAGAAGAACCATGGGGGAGCCTCCCAGACACGCTCAGTTGCTACGATCCCAAGAAAGACGGGGTATATGGTTCCTAGGAGGCCAGCCACAGTTACTCAACATTCACATGTCCTGAGCAACAGGGGAAGACGAGGAAGTCCCTGCAGGACTGAAGGAAAGTCTGCCAAATATTTACAGCCCCAAGGTGTCAGGGGAAGAATCCCTTGAGGCAAGCCCAGCCCCAGTACTCTCAGTCCTATGAATCTATGCGGAAAGGTGCCTCGGGAGAATGAAAAAGTTAAAAAACAATAAGTAGTCTAGGAGCACCTTAAAGATTAACAGACATGTAGATGATATCATCTGTTTTCACCGGCAAAACCCACTTCTTCAGATGAGGTGGCCCTGGCAGGGGGGAATCATTCTCCTCCTCCCCTGATACTCTGTGTTCCCACACCACCTAGAGAGAAAACATTCCCCTTCCTCCCCATATTATTCACAGTCCTCACAGGTCCCTAGCAGGGAACATCTTTCCTGCCCCTCCCAAACTCCCCATGACCCCTGGGGAGGAATCTCCTCTGACCCACTCCTACTCCCACAATCCTCAGGACTCCCAGGGGGGCATCTCCTGCCTCCCCTCCCACTCTCCATGGCAGAACATCTCCTACCCCCTTCCCCATAGTACTCTCAGCCCCCAGGGAACACCTCTCTTACTCTCCAGCCCCCAAAGGAAAGCCCTCCTGCTCCCCGCACTTAGTGTTCCCACGGTCCCTGGAGGGGCCGCCTTGTACTCACTGTCCCCGCGCAGCCCTGGGAAACACCTCGCCTGCCCCCTACTCACGACCCCACGCAAGGGGCCTCTCCCCGCCCGCCGCCACCCCGTACTCACAGTCCAGGTGCTTCTTCTTGGGCCCCATCACCTCGTGGGTGGTGGCTTTGCAGACGGTCTTGGAGACGGCGGAGCCGGTCACGCTGTGCTGCGCCGCCGTGATGCGGTCGGTGAGGCTCTGGCCGGACATGGTGCTGCGGGGCCGCGCGGTGCCGGGCTGGGACGGGACAGGGGAACGGACCCGCTCGGACACGTCGCTCTGCCCCGCCGCGGGCAGCTGCGCGGGGCTCCGCCCCCGGGGACGGCCCTGTCAGCCGGGCAGGGCCCCCCTCCTCCTGCCCTCGGCCCCCGCCCCCGCCCCTCGCTCCTTCCGCTCGGCCGGGGTCGGGGGACACACGCACACTGGGCGCCGCAGGAAAATGGCGGCCACGCAGCACCTCTTCGGATCACTCCGGGCCGCCGAAAGCACGTGACTGCCCCCCCCCTTCACAAAGCCGGGCCCCGCCCGCACGGATCATATAGCTCTCGCTGCTCCTCCTCTCGCCCCGCCTACATCACGTGATGCTCCCGCAGTCCCGGCGTAAGAAGGGGGAGCCGGGCCACGAGGTCACCTCGTGCTGCGGTGCTCGTTGGCTCCGGGGAGGTTCTAGGGGGGGGCCCGCTGCCAGCCCAGCTGGGCTACGCGCTTCTGGTGCGTCCTGGCTCCCAAAGGGCTCGCCGGTACGCAGGACTCCTGGGTTCAATCTCTAGCTCTGCTGCTGATTGGCTGGGGCCGTGCACAGGCCCCTGAGTGTTGGGGTACTTTAGTTTGCCAAAGTGGGGGGGGGGGTCAGCGCGACCCGTGTCTGCAAGTGTGAGTGAGGCAGGACCTGCCCTTGGTGCGCTGGTGGGCGCCTGCCAGCTCCTTGCAGGGGTGCTTGTCTGAATTCAGCACACTGGCTCTATCTGCAGCCTGCAGTAAATGCCCTTCCTAACTTCCAAGAAGAAGGGACAGGAGGGAGTTGATTGTAAACGCACAATAGTGCAGAAGCAGCATTTAGGTGATGCTCGCAGCTCTAATGTCTCTCACAAATGAGATCTGTGTCAGGATGAAAGATAGCTGGCAAAAATAAGCAAGGCTAAGGCAATAGGGGGTAAGGAGCAGGAAACTCTTTAAAAGAATTTGCCGCCTCTGCTTTTCCCCCCAACTTCAGGAGACACTCTATGATATCATACCCAAGACCCAGGAGCGGCCCTAGACTAGCTGCCAGCAACTGGTGCCCTAGGCGAACCATGCCATTGGCGCCCCCACCTCCAAACCCCTCAAGGATATTGCGCCACCATTTGGCGCCCCATTTAACTTGGTGCCCTAGGTGGCCGCCTAGTTTGCCTATATGCACGGGCTGCCCCTGCCAAGACCTCCAGGAACTCACTCCATGGGAATTCTACAAACTTCCCAAGATACACAAGCAACTGAAGCAGACCCATCAGCTCTGGGCAGGGCACTCTTAGGGTATGTCTGCACAGCAGGCAATTATTTCAAAATAGTGTCAAAATATTGTCGAACTGGAGGATTTCTTACTCTGACTTGTGTAACCCTCACTGTGCGAGGAATAAGGGAAATTGGAGGAAGAGTGCTCTATTTCGATATATAAGTCCTGTGTAGATGCTCCCTATTTCAAAGCAATTGACATAACTCAATTTGTATAGCTTATTTCGAGTTAAGCCCTGCAGTGTAGATGTAGCCTTACTGACGACTGTCAGGCCTTTTAGAAATCATCCTCAAACCACTCACTGTGTACAAAGCACCAGTTTTTTCTAGAACACCATGGGCGGCGAGTTATATGGGCTCGTGGTGCTCATGCTCCAGCAATATTCAGAGCCGGGGGCCCTGCTCCACCAATATTTGGAGGTGGGTCTCTCCGGCCCTGCTTGGAGCGGGCCCCGGCCCCCCACGCGTCCTCCCACCCCGGCCCCAGAGCGTCTCTTCGCCGGCCCCGGCCCCGGCCACTCCCTGCCATGTGCAACTTTCACTCAGCTCCCCCTTGCCAGCTGCTGCTGCCATGTGCGGCGTGCTCAAACTCTGTGCTCAAACAGGTGGGCAGGGAGATGCCCGGGCGTGACGTGATGTCACGGCCCGGGACTTTAAAAGTGCTCAGCGCTGCATGGCGCCACGTGACTGAGTTGCGAGTTCAGGGACTTCTGGGGCGGAGCACAGACTCTGGCCCTGCAAAGTGGAAGGCAGAAGGTAGGGGAGGGGGAAAACTAGGGAAAGGGCTGGGAGAGGAAGGGGCTTGTGCGGAGAGGGAGGGGAGAGGGGAAAGAAAGGGGAAGGCACCAAAGGGACAGGGTAGAGGAGAGACAAATGCCAAGGGGCCAAGTGCAGACAATGAGGAAAAAGGCAGGAGAGGAGGTGTCAGTGGGAGGGGGGACAGGGTGATGCTGGGAGGGGAGAGAGTAAGGGCATTGGGGGCTAGAGGGGATAGGGGGAGGGGCTGGGAGAAGGCTTGAAAGAAGGGGTGGGCATGAGGAAGGCCGGGATGGAGCAAGTCATGTGTGAGGGCACAGGGGCATGAGGGGAACAGGGGCAGAGGGTGGTGAGGGGGTGGGCATCAGGGAAAAAGAAGGCAAAGGGGGCAGGGGCAGTGAGGGAAGGGGGAGGCACCAGGAGGGTGCAGGGGTAAGGGAAGGTGCAGGTGCCAGGGGATTCTGGGGGTGAAGCAGACAGGCAGACACCTGCAGGGGAGGGACCAGCACCAGAGGAGAGAGGCAGGGCAGGTGTGTAGAGGGAAGTGTTAGAAGAGGGGATGAGGAGGGGTAGCTCAAATGATCAGAGTGGGGCTACTGGAGGAGTGGGCAGGGGAGAGAAAGGCTGGTGGAGGGGGGCAGGTTGCAGGAAGGCTGAGGGCAGTGAGAAGGGCAGGAGTCAGGACAGCAGAGGAGGGTTGGGGGGGCAGCAGGCACCAGGGGAGCTGATGGAACAAGGGGAGGAGACATGGCAGCAGAGAGAAAAGGTAAAGGTTTAAAAATATTTATTAATAACTTGGGTGCCACAGTGGCACATCCAAACAAGCCACATGAACTCAGTACTGGTGCAAAACACAAAATTCATTCTGCTCATGGGAGGAAACTCTTAGGCTATGTCTACACTTGCGGTTTCTTGCACAAGAACATCTTGCGCAAGGGTTCTTGTGCAAGAAGTCTTGCGCAAGAACACGTCCACACTGCCATGTGTGAGCTGTGCTTTTGCACAAGAGCATCTATGGCAGTGTGCACGCTCTCTTGCCCAAGAAAGCTCCGATGGCCATTTTAGCCATAGGGGTTTCATGCGCAAGAAATCCCTGCCGAGCATCCACACTGCCCTCTTGCGCAAGAGAGCTTACACCTGTTAGAAAAGAGTGTAGCTCTTGCGCAAGACGCCCTCTCTTACCACACCGTGCTGTAAATTTCCTTGCGCAAGAGCAGGCGGGCAGTGTGGATGCTCTGTGGGTTCTTGCACAAGAACGGCTGTACTTGCGCAAGAAGCCGCGAGTGTAGCCATAGCCTTAGAGGGAACACTTCCCCCAGCCTCTCTGCCCCCGAGTTAATGTCACACACATTGGGTTAATGCAGTGCAGGATAGTTGCATGAGGGGGGTTTGGTGGGGGCCAAACTAATCCCTGTTGGTAGGAGGATGGTGGGAAAAGCCCTTGGAGAGGGGTGACATGACACCTTTTACTTCTGGTCATGTGTTCATCTTGCCCCGAGCATGTTACCTCCAGAGGCATGGCTAACGGGAGGGGGTCAGGGGGCATGGCTAATGGGGCACCACCAAAAATTATACAAACCTGCTGGCCATGTAGAACACAACTACCTCCAGAAAATCCACAATATTAACAACCTCCCTCAGAACATTGTCCTTAAGCAGCATAGCTGCCACCTCCCTATTCAGCCTCTCTTATAATGACAGAATCACTGTGTACCTTAAATAGCTAAAAGACAATGGACAATATTCAGATATCCATCTCAAACACATAGGCTACATCTACACAGCTTCCCTCTTCCGTAAAAGCCTATGCAAATGAAGTGTGGATTAGCATATTGTTGCACTTCATTTGCATAATTAATTAGGAGCCTTTTTGGGCAAGAGGTTTTTGTGCAAAAAGGCACCATCTACACAGTGCCTTTTTGTGCAGAAACCCCCTCTTGTGCAAGAGCTGTTCTTCGTGAAAAAATGAGGAAGAATGACTCTTGTGCAAGAGGAGGTTTTTGTGCAAAAGGGCACTGTGTAGACAGCGCCTTTTTGTGCTAAAACCTCTTGCGCAAAAACGGCTCCTAATTAATTATGCAAATGAAGTGCAGCAATATGCTAATCCACGCTTCATTTGCATAGGCTTTTGCGGAAGACAGAAGCTGTGTCGACGTGGCCATAGCCAAATTTATCCATTTCATCCTCACCATAACAGCAAACACTTTGTCCAATCCATGGGAACAGTTGGATGTAATAAGATAGCTTCCCAATATTCCAACATTTTTATAGGACAGAGACAAAGAATTTCTGTTTATGTGATAATCACTTACTTGCACTGTAGTGTCCAGAAAGTGGATCTCTTGTGTGGACTGGTCCAAGCTGACATTGATGGTAGTGTGGAACCTTCTCATCACTGTTGGAAGTGAGCCACATCCACTCTGATTTAATTAGAACTGATGTTATACTCCCATCTCTGTATCCCTTCCTTTCTTTCTCTTCAAGCATCTGAAGAAGTGAGCTGTACCTCATGAAAGTTTATTCCCTAATAAATGTGTTACTCTTTAAGGTACCACAAGACTTCTTTTTGTCTTTGCTGAAACAAACTGACAGGGCTACCCCTCTGAAACCTGCCATACTTCAATGCAGGGAAAACAACTCTCCCAACTTACACCCCTAGTTGTCATATACCCCACCACACTGGAATCCATATGGCATATCATTAAACAATTACAACCCATACTTGATAGGAACCACATGCTGAAATAAATCTTTCCTGAACCCCCTCTTTTGGCTTTCAGACAATTGCCCAACCTCACCATCCTCATCATCAGAAACAAGATTCCCACAGACCAGGACCAATAACTCACACCAGCAGCAGACCTTGCCATAACGAAATACAAAAGCTGCAGACATCCATTATTGCAATGATCAATACAAACCACAACACACCTTTCAATATGCATGCCTATCATATAGCATGTGTTGTATCATATCCAGGGCACAAAAACCCTAGTAACAAATGTATGGGTGAAACGAAACAATTACTACACTCTTGATAGAACCCACACAGAAAAATAATTAAAGATAAAACCCCATATCACCCAGGAGTGAACACTTTTCGCAAAATCATTACACCCTACCTGATCTCTCAGTTCTTGTCCTTAAAATAAATATGTACAACAACTTCAGAAGACAAGCCTGGAAACTTAAATTCATAACCAGATATCAAACATCATTGACTTAATAAAGACATGGACTTATGGCTCACTGATACACTCTGTAATCTGCTATCTCTCCTTTGTCCTCTGATTACAGATCACTTAAAGGTATACTTTACTTTCAGCGATGTAATTGTAATGTCAACAGGAGTTCTGTGGCACCTTAGAGACTAACAGATTTATTAGGGCATAAGCTTTTGTGCGTAAAACCTTATAATGCTCCTGTGAGGTAAGTGTTATTACCTTACTGTTTTAATATAAAACTGGGATACAAAAAGTCCAAGGTCAAGTGACATTTGCTAGTGGCTCAACTGAGGGCAGAGTAGATCAGACTGCTGCTCTAACCATTGGTATGTGCTGCTTCTGGCATTACCAAATGGTTTACAGATGTCCCATTTACCGGTGAGCAGTCAGATTTAGAACTGCTAGTATTGCACAAAATAGTAACAACACACTATAGAATCAGATTTCATTTTCTCTCATTGTTAGCTTTCTTCACTACCCCCTTCATAGTTGCTTGCACCTATATCAGACCTGCCACTCAGACCCGTAAACTGGACATCAATTAAGGCTGCTTTTCCTCTCCTTTCACCCAGTTCATGGCCACATCCTGTTTATCCCCCTCTTCTCCTCATTTTCTCTAGATACTCACATCAGTGCACTGGAAGCTGTACAAAATGCTCCTGGCAAAATAATCTCTCAGCCTTGTTCTCACCACATCTTTCAACTGGCTTCTCTTGCCCTATGCATCAGGTTCAAACTCCCTGCCCTTATGTTCAAGACTCTATGCCACTCAGCCCCAGCCTATACCTGTAAAGCACTGCTTTGTATCCGCAGGAATCCACATCTGCATATATGGATGCCAATATCCAGGGCTTGACAAACTATAGAATCTACTCGCCCGTGGCGAGTAAATTTCAGCCGCACGCCCCGTTTACCGGCGGCGCACACATGCGCAATGCGGCTCTTGTGCATGTACAGTGCAGGGCTGGCGAGCAGCTTTCGCCGCCGTTTGTCAAGCCCTGCCGATATCCATGGTTCATTTTTGTGGATATGAATATGGATGTGGATACCAATTTTTTATCCACACAGGGCTCTGTATATCTGACCCCATCTCCTTTCAGTCCTCTCCATTCAGGGTCCCACTGGCCTTTTTAGGGTGGTGTGGATTCAGACCACATACAATCTTAGATCAGCTTTTCTCATATGGTCTCTTTTTAGTTAGGCCTAAACCCCCTAAACGTATTTAGACTTTAATTGATAACCCTAAATACCTTTGGAAATCCAGGCCCTAGAACCTTACATTCCTGACCTAGGAGAGCAATTCTTCCCTGTTATGAGGAAAGAGGCAGACTGTATTCTGCCCTCTTTTGCAGGGCTTATCCTAGTTGCTGGGCAAGAGGCAACCCTTGCCTCATCATACTCTAAAAGGTCCCAACTCCTTAGACAGCCAATAATCTATGTTTTCTCCAAACACATACTATCTGCTGTGACTGCTTCCTCTTTCCTAACTCCTGCCTCTGCTTTTCCCTAGATCTTCATCTGCTCCACAAGTTTAGAAACCTTAAAGGGTCATGCTGTCAAATTGGGGTTGACTGACCTCCTATAGTCTCTACTGCCCTAACGGGTACATCTGTAAAAAGTCCATGTAACCCTACTCAATCCCAATGATAAATGCCCTGATTAACACCATATAGGTAGCTACAGATAAGACTACCTCCAAAGGCAAAACAATTCACCTATTCCCAACTAATGAAACCACCTCCAAACTTTTCCCTCCTCCCCTACTTGTGCCCACTCTCAGCCGCCAAATGCTACCAACCCTTTTTTCTCTATCATACCAGGCTGGCTGTATTCTTGGGACTTGGCAGGAGCTCAAAGTAGATAACTCTACTCTGAGCACTTCATTCTGGGCCACAGTTAACAAATTTCACTCCCTTACCAGCTCACAAGGACTAAGGCAGGGGTGGGGAACCTAAGGCCCAGGGAGTCTGGGTTGCGCTCCAACCCCCTTGTTGTCCCCCCATGAGACTAGAACACACAAAATCTACTAGCCTGGGCCCCTTTAGCCTCTGGCGTGTGAGGAGAATGTGGGGAGTATCTTTCTGCTTCTCAGTCGGAGGCCACCTCAGTGAGGGGATTTTTTTCTTTGCTTCCCTGGCTGATTTTTCTGTGGATCAGAGGCCCCCAACCCAAAAAGTTTCCCCACTTCTGGACTAAGGCATCAGGGAGAGCTCTGAAGAGACTGCATTCCTTTCAATCTCATTTACCTTGGAAATAGCTCCTATCATATTTTTCAATCACCTTTGAGCCAAGAGCAAAGGTAACAAATTCCAGCCCCAAAGAAATACTTTTAAAGAAAGATATAGGCAACTGGAGTGTTAGAATAGAACAGCCACTTCAACCTATTGCCACTCTATAAATAATATGAATGTAGCTAATGGGATGATTCCCGTGAAAAACTCTCTCAGGCTATGTCTACACTACAAAGTTTTTTTGGAAAAACAGTTGTTTTTCCGAAAAAAACTTCACTTACATCCACACTGCAATCGCATTCTTTCAAAAAAAATAATCAAAAGAACAGAGGGGTTTTTCCGACATTGGTATACCTCTTTCTACAAGGAAGAAGCCTTTTCCGAAAGAGCTCTTTCGGAAAAAGGCGTCTGTGGACAGGGAAAAGGGAGTTCTTCTGAAAGAAGAGGAAAGAGGAAAAAGCACAGGTACCCTGGTGACCACTCCATCCGTAGTAATCACAACTTAAATGCGAGATAGCGTCCATTCAGTGTGGATGCTATCTTTCGAAAAAGCAGATCGCTTTTTTGATGCACTTTGGCAGTGTGGACGCTCTCTTTCGGAAGAAGTTTTTTTGGAAGATCTCTTCCGGAAAAAGCTTCTTCCAAAAGAAGCCTGCAGTCTAGACGTAGCCTCAGGGACTAATTGTACTTCTTTGTGTCAGAAATTAGTGTGTGCAAACTTAATGCTGGTCTAGCAGCCCAGCGTTTAATTAGATTGTGTATAAGGGTTCATGAATCCTAAAATTAGTAGATTTTTTTTAATACATTCCAATGTACCTGGACACAAAAATGAAAGTGACTTCATATTTGCCATTGGGTGAAATGAAGGAAATATAAAGTGGCAAGTGATTGCATATTTAAATTAGTTCACTTTTAATAATGTGAGATGTTATTAGTAACATAAGAGTAAGGAGAAGATATACTCTCTCCTCTAAACACCTTGGGTTCTCTGCTTCTGTCTCTGAGCCCTGTTCCTACAAGCATTTATGCACATGAGTAGTTCCAGCACAGTCTATCGGATTAATGATGTGCTTAAATGTAGTCACTTGCCTCTGTGTTCCTAGACTTAGGGATATAGCCTATAAGCTCTTTATTTCATATTTTCTACAGATCAGCACTTACCTATTATCTCTCTCTATATATAAAAAAAAGTTTTTCCTGCTGGGCAACGGAATGATGTCATCATGCTCTCTCACTCTCTGGCCACGAAAGCGAAAGTGGCCAGAGAGAGGAGGGTTGGTGAGCGTAGCAAGCATGGGGCACAGCCAGCTAATTATTCATTAAAAATGTATTTCTTTACAATAGGCGTTTCTTCCTTTAAAATTCTTTATTCACCAACAGAAAATATACGTTATGGCAAGCCACATGGCAAACTTGGCCCCAGTCATGCTGAAACGATTTTTAGGTTGGGGTTTCTGGTCTGTGCTTCCCCCCATCCATGCCCCTCACTGCCCCAGACTGGGATCACAGCTGGGAGTGGCTTCAGAGCTCTGGACATGGAAATAACGGGTAGGACTAGCAACGGTGGAGACCCCGAGGCCAGCATCTGGGATCCTGAGACCCCAAGCTGCAGTGGGGCTGGTGGCTGGGACCCCGGGGCTGGTGGCTGGGATCCCGGGGCTGGCAGCAGAGCCCCCAGCCATCAGGCTGGCAACTGGGATCCTGGGACAGGGCTGGCAGCGGAGACAATAGGCCACAAACTTGGGGGTGCTGCAGCATCCCCCACACCTGTACTTCCCACACCTATGCTTGGCCCACCAATGAGCCCCAATCTCAATTAAGAGAGTTTGTCCCTAGAGATGAACAGATCACTTGTTCTCTGTGCCCATTCAATAATTGTTCTGTCTGCTAAGATTGCAAACAAATCTCTCACCAAAGTGAGCTTGGGAGTAGAGGGTGTCAGTACAAGATGCCTGTGATGTAGGTTTTGTGATATGGACTCCTGGCTATTGGCAACTGGTCAGTGACCACCAAACTCATTGTACACGGGCCATCAAATGACCAGCAGATGATAACTTTCATTCATCACCAAGATGGTCTTTATTTGAACCTGTGACCTAAGAGTATAAGGGGCTCTGTATCTCATCACCAATAAATACAGAAAACCAGTTCCACTCTTAGGAACCACTTTTTAAAATATATTTAAAATTCTTAATAATAAACTAGTCCTCTCCTTGACACTGTTTCATAACCCTTGCAGCATTCATGTCACATAGCGCATTGGTATCCAGCCCAGGCTGGGGAAGCTAATGAGCCAACCAGTGGACCAAATTCGGTGATGACTCCTGGTTACATGCCAACTGAGGCATTGCACATATAAGAACAAGCTGCTTTTTTTAGTGGGAAAGCTAGACAAGTGGACGGTGCTTATCATTGTAGGAATGAAGGAGCATGATCCATACAAATGGGATATAGTTGCTGAACTGCATTGAGATGTCATTAAGTTAGACAATAATCCAGCACGTATTATATCCATTTTTAAACTTTCTCTTAACCATCTGCTTAATAATACTTGTTAATTGCAAGGCAAGTCTGAATGCAGGTTTACTGTTGGAGCTGTACTATTGAGCTTTGTATGCTATATAATTTTATTAGCCACCAGAGCCCATAAAACAGCAAAAGATAATAGTTTTTTTTATCCTTTTATATGAGCTGTACTTGTTCATATTATATAAGCCAGCTGTAGAGAAAGGAGAAGATAAGTAACTTGTGAAACAGTTTGTTGACATAAAAGTTCAGATGCTCAAAAGAACATCTCAGCAAGAACAGCTTTAAAGAAAAGAGAATAAAGTAGGCAGCTAAAACTACAAATCTGATATTTTGTAGGGACATATTTTGTTATGTACACATTATTTTCAGAGGCTAAATCCCAGTCCTGTTGATCAATGGCAAAACTCCCACTGAATACAGAGAAGAATTTGTCTGAGTTGAGAGCATGCAAATTAGTATTGATAGAGTATCTACAGAAAAAGGTGCCCTGGATGTGGAATAAACACTACAAGTTTAGCATCTTGACTTTCTTCACACTCTATCCCCAAATTGACAAAGACAATGTGGCTACGTCTACATTGGCATGATCTTGCGCAAATACTCTTTAACGCAAGAGTTCTTGCGTTAAAGTATTTGCGCAAGAGAGCATCCCCACTGGCATGTACCTTTGCACAAGAGATGTGCTTTTGCGCAAAAGCATCCGTGCCAGTGTAGACACTCTCTTGCGCAAGAAAGCTTGGATGGCTATTTTAACCATAGGGCTTTCTTGCGCAAGAAATTCATGTTGCCTGTCTACACTGGCCTCTTGCGCAAGAACAGTTGCGCAAGAGGGCTTATTCTTGAGCGGAAGCATCATAGTTCTTGCGCAAGAAGCACTGATTTCACACATTAGAACGTCAGTGTTCTTGCGCAAGAACTCCCTGCCAGTGCAGACTGGCAGCATGTTTTTACGCAAAAGCGGCCGCTTTTGCGCAAAATCATGCCAATGTAGACGTAGCCTGTATGTTTTGCTGCCTTTTAATGATCTTATATTTTTAAAATACTAAATATCTTAAAGTCTGACTGCAAACATGTTTAATGCTAGTAAACTTTGATTAGTGGTTTACTTTAGCAAATCTAAAAATTGGTTAAACAAAAAAAATTAACTTTAAAGCAGAGATTTGACAGCATTTTTTGCCCATCAAGTCTTATAAAAGCTCAGCACTCATTCTCCCTTTTTTCCTGGCCCCAATCAGTGACATTATCATAACAGAGATGCTATCAGAATGTACATTCTTAGGACTCGATTCTGCAAATAGATCTTCATAAATGGACCCTTGCACTCACACGGAATCCCTTATTATGGCATGGCTGGGGTGGGGGTGGGAGAAATAGCTTTTAAAAAATTAAGTAATTGTGCACCAAAATAGATCTGTTTATCTCTCTAATATTTTAAAATAGAATAAAAATAGTGCTGTTATAATTAGCAGTTTAAAGATAGCCAAATCAGTCTTGGACACAGCCGATATCCCGTTTGTTCTGATTGTGCAGGAAATGAAAAAAGTAATACTTGGCACACAAGAGAAATGTGTTAACCAAAAATACTGTTGAAAAATAATTAACTAAATTAATGATGTTGCCTTACTAGGGGGAATAGTCTGTACTTTCTAACAAACTGAAAGAGCAGACGACTAAATTGTGAACTACAGAAAAAAATGAAACCAGTGAAGTTTTATGATTAACAGTCCTCTATAGATTTAAAAGATGATGACAATACTATATAAATCAGTCAAGTCCTTGTGCCATTTTTGGACTCATTTACTCTCAACGAGTAACACTTTACCATATAAATAGCCCTGCTGGTTTCAGAATCTAGTCTTGTTACACAATTTGAGTTGCAAACTGTTTAAATTAAGAACAGCATTTTCAATAATGGCCACTGATATTGGAGTGGCTGTGTTTCTGGCATGTCCAGCTAGCATCGTGTAGCATTGCAGTGAGCTCTGTGCTTGTGGAATACATTATTATTCTTAGCTCTGGTCTATAGCAGGTTATTTCAAAATAACTCCCCTTATTTCAAAATGCAACATCCTCACTATCAAGCCCATTATTTCGAAATAATGGGCTGGTTATTTTGAAATAACTCCTGCTTTCCAGGAGGAATAACACTTATTTCAAAATAGTTATTTCAGGAGTTATTATTTAGAATTAAGTTATTTTGAAATAATTTCCTAGTGTAGATGCCCTTAGTTATCAAATAAATGTTTTATCGAGGCTATTGTCATCTTGCCTAATTGTAGTGGCTCCCTGTGAGAGAATCAGCAGTAAATGTTGCACTGCATAGTATCCTCAGGAGTGGTGCGAGGCCGGCTGCGGCAGCTGGCGCCCCAGGCGGAACGCGCGATCGGCGCCCCCGCCTGCACGGCCATCAATGGCATGACATAATCATCGGGCGCCCCATTGAAGGTGGTGCCCTAGGCAACTGCCGAGTCTGCCTATACTCACGGGCTGCCCCTGAGTATCCTGGAGGATATGTGGTGGTTTTATATTGTCTGCTAAGTTTATCTCTTTAGAGCAAATGGAGGGCAGAGTTATTAGAAGTGCTCAGCCTGTCCTTCACGCCCACTGGCATATAGGGCAGTAACAAAGGTCCTCCACTTCTGTCTGTCTCTGGCTAGCCTCTCAATAGTGCCCCATGTGTAATTCATGCTCTTCATTTCTACTTCAACGGTCCAGCGCCATGTTGTCTTGGGTCATCCTCGTTTCCGCTTCCCTTCAGGGGTCCAGTGCACAGCAATCTTTGTAATGGAGTTTCCATCTTTCCTGAGCACAAGCCCAATCTTGGCGCTCAGGACTTCCATCTTCATGTCAATAGCTTCATTTCTGCTTTTACCACTGGCAGTCATACAAGTCACTGTAAGTGACTCTGGAAGGCCATCACACAAAGTTGAGAAGGAATTCTTTGTTGCTGTTTCCGTAACAAAAGCTTTTTCTTTTTGCCCAGGGAGGTTGTGGAATCTCCATCTCTGGAGATATTTAAGAGTAGGTTAGATAAATGTCTGTCAGGGATGGTCTAGACAGTATTTGGTCCTGCCATGAGGGCAGGGGACTAGACTCAATGACCTCTCGAGGTCCCTTCCAGTCCTAGTATTCTATGATTCTATGATTCTAGGTCAGGGTTGTTAGCCCTGAGCCACACCCCCAATCCTGGAGGACCGGTGTGCATGCTTAGTCTGGCTCCTCTCCCCTTGATCTTTCCAGCTTAGCTGAACCTACCAGGAGCACTAAGCCCCCGCCGGCATAGCTCTGGGATCATAAGAACATGCAAACTGCCCCGCCCCGACAAGGCGCATGCACAAGGGGCAGGTAATTGGAGGTGCTCAGTACTTATTATCATCAGGCCCTGTTGCCTGATAGTGGGCATCCAACAGTCCAGAATCAGTGGTCTTTTTCAAAAATTCCATTGGAAAGACTTTATTTGATGGCCCCTTGGAAATGAGGTGATGGTTTCAATCCAAGTCAGTCCTTAGGGGACAAGTGTCTGCATTAGAAAATATATCACTGTATTTGGCAGTAGTCTGTAGGTAGCCATAAGCTTGATTCAAGCTCACTACCAAAGGAAAAACTGATTCTTCAGGAAGCAGTGCAGGTCATTTCACCCCAGTAGATGTTCAACTTTGGGAAAGGGCACAGCTGCCTTTCTGTGGGAGTTTCACTGAGGAAAACAGTGTGATGTTAGTTCCTGCCAGTTGAGATTGTGTGAGGAATGCACTGAATTCGTCCACACAACAGCTGCTCTGGCCATGCCCTCTCCTCACCCAGCATGATATCGGGAATGTATTTGCTATAGCAACGGGCCTCTTTGTGTACTGTGCCGCTGCAAACCTCTTTTGGGTGGACTCTCTGCTGCCAGAGCCCCTTGGTGTTCTCGGCAATGTCTGAAGGGGCTTCCCTTAGAGATGGTCCCTCCGGGGTAGAGTTAAGACCTTATGGTAGAGTGGCATTGTGAAGAGCTGTTGTCCATACTATCCTTGCATATATGGACCCTATTATCTAGGTTATCAACCCCACACTTTTCATGAGCAGGAACTTTACCTAAAATGATTTCTAATGCCCACAGCTGCGAGTTGTGGAAAAAAAAAGATGTGTTGACAACTTAACAGGTTTATTATTTACTGGCTTTTTCTATATTTAGAAATGCTTACCATTTCCCACCAAGAACTTAATTATGTGGCTGTTTCTTCTTGCTTATGGACGTGACATTGAATAGCCCTGTTTTAGAGGAAGAGATTAGTTGAAGAACTTCTCCACTGTGCATGGAAGGAACATATCTTTAAGTGCTTCTCCTCTCTGGAGTGTTCTACTTTTCCTTGAAAGGGCGGCTCACAGTTTCACAGGCACTTCTGCAAGAATATCCTTCCTCTGTTGGGATAGTCTGCCAGTTAAAAATACAAGCCTTCTGAAGTTGAAGAAGTGTAGTGTGCATACCCTGCCTGAATCCTGATCTATACTACACAGATTTGCCAGCAAAATTTCCCTTCTGTCAGCAAAGCCTGATGTATGTCCTTAATTTTTTGTTCCACCAACAAAATTATTTACTTTTGCGAGCATAATTGTTCTCCGTTCCAGAGTGACATACACCCCTTTGCTGGCATGGGGCAATTGGTACAGTGCCAGTGTAGACAAACATGGAGTGTCCCCTTGAAATGTATCTCATACTTGTTGTGGGAGGATAGAACTTATAAAGGTGCAGGCCAACTTTGAGGACCTTTGTGTCTCTGAAAAAATTGCTTTTGGATGTGCTTATTCCTTGTGATTTATCCTACTCTCTTCAGGCCAGAGCCTGAGATGCTGAGCACCCAAATCTCCTACTGAAGTCTATAGGATTACAGGTCCTCAGTACTGCTCCACAGACCTGATTGCCCTGCTTGGGTTAGAGTTCACAGGAGAGGGATAAGAGGAAGGAAGATCCCCATGAAGAATTTCTCCCCAAGCGTTCAATGAAAGATGAGGTTTCTCTCTCTCTGGAGAACAGCCCAAGGTTAGTCTCCAAACCCCAATGAAGAGGCCATTTATGTACAAACTCTTATTGAATCTGTTCCCTCTGTGTCCCCTTTTCCTCACTCTCTGGCTCAGACAAAGTTATATACCAGGGATTCCCTATCCCTAGTCACACCTACCCACCTGGCAGAAACTTTCCCCAGAGGCAAATCATGACAGTTACAGCCACTGATTCATTTTGCAGTCAACCCCACACAGCTGCTGTGGCCTCCCCATATAAGGGGTATTTTACCACCTTTGACCCCCATAATCAGAGATCCACAGGCCTCTTCTCTACATCATCTGGGAATGAAATCCCATTTGTATTACTCTGCATGAAGCTTCAGCATTGCTGTAGGGCATGGGGGGTGGAGTATTCTGAATCCCTGCACATGCTACTCACCATTTCCTTCTGACACACAGGAAGACTACACTAATGCTACTGCATTCAATGCCCTCTGAACCAAGAGAGTAGGGGGGATGCATTTACCACTAAGTGATTTGCCCAAGGATATACAGGGAGACAGTGGTGGAGCTGAGAACACAGTCCTATCTCCCAGTCCCCTGTAATAAGCCCTGAACAACACTACCTCCTTTCTTTAAAAAAAAACCAGAGGAACATAAACATGTTGGCAAACCAAACTGCAGCCACATGAATATACAGCCAATAAAGGAGCAACTATGTGATGGTTATTTATTGAAGGGGTTTTCCTACATGTATGAAGCATTTGATAAGATTATTTACATCTAGCCAGTCCAGGAGCTGGAGTAATGTCTTCTGCTTCAGAGCCATGCTGATACTTCACTGACACCAAAAAAGCTGTCTGGATTTTTTATGCCTAACTGGGAGAGCGGGAGTTTTGAAGATTGAGACTGGAGCATTGGGGTTGAAACAATTTGTTTAATTAAAACATTCTATCAGTCAGAACATTTGAGTTGCTGGCTTCAGACTCTGGGTGGCCAACCACCAAAATAGAGAGAAAAACATGGCCTCCCAGACTGTCCCCTAGCCCTCTTTTATTATCCTAAATACTGCTGTAAAAATCCAGACATGTCTTTACAACTTTCCCAGCCATGATCAGCCCCCTTTTCAGATGCCTTCCACTTCATATCTAAATTCCTTGTTTTCCCCTTCATGGCCTGCCTAACTGTATGCTGTCATTTTTTTCCTCCCTTGTCAAGGCTGTTCCCTACTCTGGCACTTTGAGTGCAGTAGGTGGAGGCCCATGAGAGGGTGTGTCGACACAGCAAAGTTATTTCGGAATAATGGCCGTTATTCTGAAATAACTATGCAAGTGTCTACACAGCAATTCCATTATTTCGAAATAACGGACAGCTTATTCCAACTTCTGTAAACCTCATTCTATGAAGAATAACGCCTATTCCGAAATAGCATGTGTAGGCACTCCACTTCTGCTATTTCGAAATAGCCCCTCACCAGGGTCATTCTAAGTTATTCCTCCTGGGCTCTAAATCAAGATAGTATGTCTACATTAGCGATGCTTGCCTCGGACTAATTTTGAGGCTTCCCTGCAATGTAGACATGCTATTTTGAAATAAGATATTTTGGAATAACTCTTCCGGAATAGCTTATTCCAAAATAACTGTGCAGTGTAGATGTAGCCTCTAGAGACTTTAAAATACGCTGCCACTAAAGGCTTCTGTTTAAAAACTCCTTCAGGTCACAGATTCCCTGACCTTGTATGGTACGCTGCCGCCACCTAAATGCAAAAACCCCATTTGACAACCCAGAAAAACACATTTGGGAATTTCTTCATGTAGGATACCCTCACGCTCTTTAACCCTCCCTCTGAAGAGAGCTTGAGAAAAAACCGTCTGTAAATTCTTTAATAGCTGACCTTGTAGTTTTAGGCACATGCACACAGAACGTCCTGCCTTCTACAACACAGAAATCAGATCATAGTCTTAAAAAGATGATTTTATTAACAAAACAAAGAAGACATACTTGGTAAAACATTACTTGATTACTAGATGTTACAGAGCAACTGAAAAAAGGATGGTTTATAACACAGATAATTTCTTCCCTGGGATTCAGTTTAAAAGTTACAGTGAAGGCAGTGGGAGGACAGAGTACATGGGCTCAGCACAGAAAAGTCCAGCAAACCCCAAAATAAAGAAAATAACCTGATCAGTCTGACTAAACATTCCCTGTTCTACTCACATATCTGTTGTTCCAAGATTTACTCCTTCCCTAGACATGGATATTGCTCAATATTTCATGCCTTGTCCCTGGCTCAATCCATGTCTTCCAGCTCTGTTCTGGTCGCACAAGGACTGCCACGGGAAGTTCCTGCTTCCAATTCAAAAAGCCCAAACTCTGTTTTCTTATCAATAAACTAGGGTAGGTTAATGGAGGGGACCCTGTAGGAGAACTGGCTGTGGTGTCCACAGGCCACCATTCCCCGAGCACCATGACCTGGGATATTACCAGGGGGCCTAGCCCTGGCAGTAAGGATCTGGATCCCCCGCATTCACTGCAGTGGGAAATGGAGTGACCCAGACCAAGACCTCTGTAGTCTGCTGATCCATCTCCCAGCCATGTCACTTGGGGGAGTGTAGTAAGCTGGGGCCGAGACACTCTGCTTCCCATCACCACCATGAAGCAGAGTGACCCAACTGGGAGATGGTGGGGCTTAGCAAGCTGGGGCCAGATCACTCTCCTTCTTGTGGCTTTCTTCCCTCCCCTGGGGTTTCCCAAAGCATTGAACCAGAGGCGACTACCCCAAACTTCTCTGCCTGGATGTGGAGCTGCAAATGTGAGCTTTCTAACTATGTAACTGTCGGTACTAAAAGATGATCTGGTCTCAGCCATTTTGAATATTTGCCCCACAAGGCGCTGTCCCTGGCTAACATGATTTCCTCATGACTTTGATATCCAGCCAAATGATGCTGAATGAAAGACATGCAACTCTCAGAGTCCAGTTTCCAGCTTAACACAGCTAAGAAGAGATAATTACAATTGCGTGGCGTTTTACATGTTCAAAGTACTGTACTAATATCTACAAACTGGGACATACAGTGACTTTCAAAAGGCCAGACATCAAAGGCCTGTTTTTTAGTAGTATCAAACTCTTGCAGCTCCTACTGATTTCTCTTGGGTTTGTGGTTGCAAATCTGAGCCAGGGTCAGGAACAGGAACAGGATTAGAATTTAGGATTTGCTGGCATTTTGGTCTGCTCCAGGAAATTTGCTTACACCTTTTATAAAAACTTAACTTTGTTTTATTGGAGCCTAGAGAAAAGCTCAGCTGGCTGGAATATGTCTTTTGAAAGTTCTCTCCTGGTTTTGGTTTACACCATGGAGAAGTTTCTCCAAGGAATGTTCAGGGAACATTCTGGGTATTTTCACTTTTCACTATATACAGCAACTTTTTGAAAAAAAGCAGATTCTGTCTTGCAGGTAGCACAAATGTCCAACTAGGAGTAACACAGCTTGTAATCAGTTCTGAGCAAGCCTGTACTTAAATGTTGGATGTCATACAGTAATACCTTTGACACGGATGTGGGAGTCACCAGAAAGAAGGGTGAGGAGAGCCAATACACTTTTAGTTATTCAAATGCCAGTGTGGAGGTGTGACTGCAACTATTTTTAAATTTAATTATGGGATAGGTAGAGATCATTGGCATTCAGGCTACTTGAGCTCCTCACCTACTCTTTTTATTTTTGCATAGTGTAAATATTGCTATTTATGTAACAGGAAAGGAGTTATTCACATCAGTGCTCAAGAAGTCTTCTAGTCCAGGCCCCTACACTCAAGGCAGGACTGAGTATTATATAAGAAAATGGAATGAAATTCAACCCTAGCACAATGTTAAGGCAAATCTACTTATATTCTATTATAAGGACTATTGCACTAGTTTAGATGGAATAAAGGAGCCCAAAGAATCAAAGGGTATGTCTAGACAGCAGGGCTATTTAGGGATACTGGAGGTATCCTGAAATAGCTACCCCGCATCTTTTAAATGCGCCTGTTATTTCGAAATATTTTTTGAAATAATGATCGCGCTATTTCAGCATCCCTGTAACCCTCGTTCCACGAGGGTTAAGGGATGTGTCGAAATAGCATATTATTTCGAAATTTGGCACTGTGTAGGTGCACCAAATAAGCTATTTTGAAATACAATCAAAATAAGATACGCAATTTGCATAGTGCAAATTGCATTTATTTCGAGTTTAGGGTGCTGCGTAGATGCACCCAAAGGTATTAACATGACCTGTAATGGTCTCACACTGAACAGTTTTAAACATTTGGAGTTTGCCTTTAGACCCCCAAGGGTTCATAGTATCATGGCAAATACCATTACACAATGTGTTTATTAAAGATACAGAAAAAGAAGGGAAAATTTAAGGCATTTGAAAAGTAAAGTATTAAATAAAGCTTTCTTTTTAACAACACTCAGGCTTATTCCCTTTAGCTAGAGAGGCTCCCTGCGCTGATAGACTCTATCAGAGATGATAATAACCATTCTAATGTCTTTTCAAACAAAGAGTAAGGTTGCTCCATACACTGTGCATTCCAACAATGCCTGCTAGTCTGCACTTCCTGTAATATTAAAATTGCAGTAAGAACTACCCATTTCTATTTTAAGTGGCTGCTTTACAGTAAGGCTTCAGCTAAATCATCGCTTTGACTTGAAGTAGGATTTCTTTTTATTATGCTGCTTGTGCATTTCCCAGTAAAATTTGTAGCAGTTACAGAGAGCTCCTGATAAAAATTTATTTTCCCCACCTGCCTGAGAGGTAGGCAAGTGTGTATTCTTATATCCTTTTTACAGATGAGGAAATTGAGCCACAGATTAAGGGCAATATTCTCCCCTTTGTTTCCCCATTTGTTAGATCCTGGCTGGGGCGGGGGGGGGGGGGGGGGGGCGGCGGGGAGGTATTGGATAGCCAGGGGGCAGGAGTAGCTCTGTGACATACTCCCTCCATTGCTGGGAGCCTGTTGGAAGCTGCTTTACTATCACTCATGGAGCTCTGTATGCCATAAGAACGTGGGGGTAGTAAGTACACATCTTTAGGGTGCCTCCTGTGTTTGGACACAATATCAGAGGATCCTCATCTCTGGAATCCATTATTTGGCTCCCATCCAGGCCTGCAGTGGACCTTTTTCAGCTTGTATCTTTTCTCAACCCCCCCATTGGGCGTTATGTGTACTGGCCAGAGGGCCAAACCACAGAAGGATACAAATCCCTTCCATGGTAGCTAGGAGAACTGATTGCCTCCATGGCACCTGGGCAAGGTAGGGGGACAGCTCTGTGCTCCCAGAAGAGGCAGGGGCTTCGTTGGAAGGGGCAGGGCCATATGGTACCCAAGGTGTGGCATTCTGGTGGCAATTTTGCAGCAGTGGTGGCAGTCAGGAGTCTCATGCCCCTTTGAATCACTGGGCCCCAAGGCAACTGCCCCTTCTGCCCTTCCCCCCATTGGTGGGCCTGACAGTAGCACAAACAAGTCCAAATAAATCTTCAGACCCTTCCGCACTATTCAGGTTCAGGGGATTGAAAACAGAGGAGGGATGGACAGAAAGGATAAGAAGACCTTGGGAAGCAAGTATTTGTATTATAGTAATTAAAATGTGTATTTAAGGTAAAGGTAGTCTTTTGAAGAATTTATTTTAAAAACTATATGTCTGAAGATCCAACTATTTAAGGCTAAAGAACAAGTTAAAAATTACTTAGAAAAGTTAGATGTCTTCATGTCACCAGGGCCTGATGAAATGCATCCTAGAATACTCAAGGAGCTGACGAGGAGTATCTGAGCCTTTAGCTATCATCTTTGAAAAATCACGGAAGTCGGGAGAGATTCCAGAAGACTGGAAAAGGGCAAATGTAGTGCCTATCTATAAAAAAGGAAATAAGAACAACCCAGGAAACTACAGACCAGTCAGTTTAACTTCTGTGCCAGGAAAGATAATGGAGCAGGTAATTAAGGAATTCATCTGCAAACATCTGGAAGAAAATAAGGTGATGTCAAACCAACATGTCAAACCAATCTGATGTCAAACCAAGAACAAATCATGTCAGACCAATCTGATAGCTTTCTTTGATAGGATAACAAGTCTTGTGGATAAGGGAGAAGCGGTGGACATGATATACCTAGACTTTAGTAAGGCATTTGATACAGTCTTGCATCACCTTCTTATCAATAAACTAGGCAAATACAACTTAGATGGGGCTACTGTAAGGTGAGTGCATAACTGGCTGGATAATAACTACTCTCTGAGAACGGTTAACGGTTCACAGTCATGTTGGAAGGGCATAATAAGTGGGGTTCCGCAGGGGCCTGTTTTGGGACTGGTTCTGTTCAATATCTTCATCAACAATTTAGATGATGACATAGAGAGTACACTTATTAAGTTTGCAGATGATACCAAGCTAGGAGGAGTTGGAACTGCTTTGGAGAATAGGGTCATAATTCAAAATTATCTGAACAAACTGGAGAAATGGTCTGAGGTAAATAGGATGACGTTTAATAAGGACAAATGCAAAGTACTCCACTTAGGAAGGAACAATCCGTTTCACACATACAGAATGAGAAATGACTGTCTAGGAAGGAGTACTGCAGAAAGGGATCTATGGGTCATAATGGACCATAAGCTAAATATGAGTCAACAGTGTGACACTGTTACAAAAAAAAGCAAACATGATTCTGGGAGGCATTAAGAGGAGTGTTGTGAGGAAGACACGAGAAATTATTCTTCTGCTCTACTCTGACTGATTAGGCCTCAGTTGGAGTATTGTGTCCAGTTCTGATTAAAGGTCTTGAAAACATGTGCTATGAGGCAAGGCTAAAGAAATTGGGCTTGTTTAATTTGGAAAAGAGAAGACTGAGAAGGGACATGATAGCGGTTTTCAAGTATCTAAAAGGGTGTCACAGGGAGGAGGGGAGGAAATTATTCTCCTTGGCCTTTGAGGATAGGACAAGAAGCAATGGGCTTAAACTGTAGCAAGAAAGGTTTATTTTGGACATTAGGAAAAACTTCCTGTCAGAGTGGTTAAACACTGGAATAAATTGCCTAGGGCAGTGTTTCTTAAACTTTTTCAGACAGAGGAACACCAAACAATAATTTTTTTTTTCTGAGGAACACTAAGGATTTTTGGTCGGGGGGGAAAGGGTCGGGGGAAAATTATTGAAGAAAAAAGGTCGCCTGACCCTTTAAGGGCGGCCATTTTGAATTCTGTTGTTCTCCACGGCACACCTCCGACTGCCGCAGAACACAGTTTAAGAAACACTGGCCTAGGGAGTTTGTGGAAATGTTCATCACTGGAGATACTTAAGAGCAGGTTAGACAGACATCTCTCAGACTATGTCTAGACTGCAGGCTTCTTGCACAAGAAGCTTTTTTCAGACGAGATCTTCCGAAAAAACTTCTTGCAAAAGAGCGCGTCCACACACAAAAGTGCATCGAAAAAGCGATGTGCTTTTGTGACAGAGAGCGTCCAGACTGATTGGACTCTCTCTCACATAAAAGGCCACCCAGAACCACTTCAGGCAAGGCTTTAGGTCACCAGTTGCTTCCAAGTGCTGGTGCTGGAGACTTGCAGAAACACGCCGTTACAGGGACCCCCCTGGACAGTTCTTTCTCTGCTGCTGCTGCATGCTTGCTACCACTTTGAGGGACAGCAAAGCTCTCACAGTGCTTGCTGTTGTTGCTCTGTTCTTTTTTGGATGCCACAGCTTTGTTCTTTGTGCCATGATGGAGCTGGAGCTACCCCTGGGCATGCGATGGCCCCACATGGCCATGCTGCAGTTTTTGCAGCACTTTCTGCCTGCTGCCTTCCTGGTCCTGCATGACCCAGCCCCCGAGCTTATTCTGGGGACCCTCTCCATGGCTGCAGCTGCTCCACTCTGGCAACCACACCCCACAGTGGAGAAGCATTTTTGGAGGCTCAACACCAGTTTGGACTGGTGGGACTGGCTGGTCCTGGAGCGGTGGGATGAGAAGCAGTAGCTCCAAAATTTCTGCATGCAGAAGGCCACCTTTTTGGAGCTATGTGCGTGGCTCACCCCTGCCTTCTGGAGATGTGACACACACCTGCAGCCCTCCATCCCCCTGGAGAAGCAGGTTGCAATCGCCTTCTGGAAGCTTGCCACGTCCAACAGCTACCAGTCGTTGGGCAACCAGTTCGGCATGGGGAAGTCCACTGTCAGGGCCCTCCTCATGGATATAAGGAGCTCTCAGGCTGCAGTCCCTGCAGGGGGGTGGGGAGAGTGTTGCATAAGGGGGACCCCCGGGAAAGGGGAGCTAGGGGCTGTGGGGGGTGGAGTGGGGGTGGGGGGGGAAGCACTGTCCCTGGGGGCTTGTGCTGTCCTGCCCTCACACAGCCCTGCTTCTGGGAGGGGGTGGCCTCATAGGATGTGGCTCCTGGGGTGTTTGGGGGGGCAGGGAAGAGGAGCAGGGTGGGCACCTCCCAAGGGCTCAGGCACCCCCTCTTTTATTCTCCATTTTGTGTGTTTCTTTGTCTCCTTCTGCAGTTGGTGAGGGCAATCAACTCCATCATCCATCTG
The DNA here is from genome assembly GCA_032595735.1 of Pelochelys cantorii. Classification (NCBI taxonomy): domain Eukaryota; kingdom Metazoa; phylum Chordata; order Testudines; family Trionychidae; genus Pelochelys; species Pelochelys cantorii. Next base: position 25,209,922 of record CM064326.1, read on the forward strand.
GGAGACCTGGATGCTACCGTAGCTTGATTTGCTGCTTTGGGGTTCCCGAACTGCGGCGGAGCCATTGATGGGACCCGCATCCCAATCCGAGCACCAGAGCATCGAGCGGCCCAGTACGTTAATAGCAAGGATTTTTTAGAGATGTGATTTTATAATCTTCAGAAACAAAATAATGAAATGTTTAAAGCAAATTTTAAACTAATGTCCTGTAGACATATTATATCAATGCACAACTGTTTTTGTCAGTAAACTCAGAAACTGGCAGTGTATACCTCCAGGCTGGCACATGCCTGTTAAATGGCTTCATTGCCACTTAATGGCTCTTTCACAGTTTTGATGTTATGCCAGTAGATCTGACAAGATGGAAGGCTTTTCACTTTTAAGATAATAGATCCACTCTGGGGGAAGACTCTCACCAGGTTGCAACAACCTGCTGTGGAAGCCTGCAGGGTCAAAATAGGGATAGGAAGACAGGAGGAATCAAGCACTAAGACCAAGGGAAAGCACTGCCTTCCTTTGCCTCTACCCTCTGCCCATGTGTGATGGGGCCACCAGCCTGGTGCCTCTTCCGAGGGGTTACACCCTGTAAACCGGCCTCTCACCAGTAGTCCTTGGCAGCTTAATCTGTAGTCCAGCTCCAGCCTCTGGGGTAGCCCGGCCCAGTGGCTCAGACAATAACACCCTCTCCCAGGGCCATCGGGCTCCACAGCCAGTCACTCCCTCCCTCAGTCAAGCCCCGTGGCCTATTCACTCCCACTGTCAAGCCCCGCGGCGGAGTCACTCAAGGTCAGGCCCAGTGGCCTAGTCCATATAACAGTCAGGGGCGGCCCCAGACTAGCTGCCAGCAACTGGCGCCCTAGGCAAACCGTGCAATCGGCGCCCCCACCTCCAAACCCCTCAATGATATTGCGCCACCATTGGGTGCCCCATTTAACTTGGCGCCCGCCTCGTTCGCCTACATGGGCTGGCCGCCCCGATAACAGTTCATGCTCCCTCCTTCCTTGGGGGCTAAAGGGGTGGGGAGCTAGGGGGCCTGGGCCTACCCTCTCCACCGGGCCCCAGCCCAGGGCCCTGTTGGTGCTGGGTGTTCCCGCAACCACCAGCTCAGCAGGGAATTCCTCCGAAACGCGCCAAGCTCACCGGGTTGCCTTCTGGCTCCCTGCCCCTGGGCTACTTCCTACCCCTGTCTGGCGGCGCAAGGTGTGGCTTGGGCTCCGGCTACTGCTCCCTTAGGTTCGAGCTGCTCCTCAGGCTGCTGTTCCCTCGGGGTTCTGCTCCTCAGGCTGCGGCTGCTGCTGCGGCTGCTGCTCCTCCTCTGAGTGCTGCTCCTCAGGCTGTAGCTCCTGGGTTAGGGCAGCAGTTCCTTCCCTCCTGGTGGCCAGACCCAACTGACCAGTTTCTCTGGCCTTTATACTAGGGCTGCAGCTGGAGCATGCCCAGCAGGGCTGTGGGGGAGGGGCCTTCTCCACCCAATAAGCCTGTCCACCACCCTCTTAGCCAGTACAAGGTTGGTACCCCCCGTCACACCATGTAAGACCCATATTTCAAGGTAGCTTCTACACCTAAACAGTTTGCAACAAATTGGAATTTCCATTTGAAGTGTTTGCTGGCAGTAGAACATAGCAGCAGCCCCACATGAACTGAAGACTCCTCAAATAACTCACATTTCACAGATCAAATTAATTCCCAGTGCAATTGCACTGAAGTCAGAGTTACACCAACAATATATTTGGAACCAGGAGACTTCCATCATAAAATGAAGTTCTGCCATGAAAGATGCCTCTGTAAAAATGGCACCTTGGGATTCCATAGCTATTAATATTTTTCTTATTCTTTATAATATTGTAGCAACTAGGAGCTGCCATCATGGACTGGGAGCCTGTTGTGTTAGGTAGGGATGTTAGATGGTGTGTAATTGAATAGTCATGTAACCACAGCAAATTTTAGCAGTTACACGACTATTTGATAATCCCAGGGGGCGGGGCTAGTAGCCAGTGCACTCCTGACCCCACTCCCGGGAAGCCCCCGACATCCTGCACTGCTGCCTCTGTATTTAAAAACCATCTTCTAGCGCAGACCAGCTCCCACCTGCTTCCCCGCAGTGCTGCCTCTGATACAGAGGCAACAGTGTGCGATGGCAGCAGCTCCTGATGTGGGGGCTAGTGGTGGTTTAAGCACCTGTGAATGACAAAAGTTTTGTTGATCCAAGTGCAAACATAGGCATAGCTTTAGTGCCCAACCTCTCACCTCTTCCTATCCTTATTCTGACTCTGCCTACAGACTCCCACAACAGGCTATAGCAGCCTTGTGAGTCTTCCTCCAAAATGGATCTAGTAACTTAAATATTAAAAAGTCTTGCAGCCTGCCAGAGCTATTAGCATAACATTGAAGCTATTAAAAGAGCCATTAAGTGATAGTGAAGCCATTTGACAAGTATTTGCCAACCCAGAAATATATACTATCAGTTTCTGAATTTACTGAAGCTATGTCCAGACTTTTGGGTGCTTAAATAGCTCCCCCTGCTCCCCCCAAAAACAACAAAGTTACTACAGTTCAAGTGAATGTGTGAATGTGGCTTTATCAGCAGGAGTGCTCTGCTGCCTACAAAGCAAAACCCCCTTGTTGGGGGAGGAATTATTTTGTCGACAAAAGTATGGACAAATAGGCTATGTCTACACTACGAGTTTTCTTGGCAAAAAATATGCTAATGAGGGACTAATTTGCATGAGCCGTGATCTCATTTGCATATTTTCTGCCAAACCGTTTTTGCGTTAGGGGTTTTTGTGTAAAGAGAGGCAGTGTGGATGTCTTCTTTTTATGCAAAAACCCCTTTTTCTGCAAGATTGGTATACCTCTTTTTTTGGGCCATAAGGATCTTGTGGAAAAAGGGGGGTTTGTGCAAAAAGAAAACATCCATACTGCTTGTTTTTGCACAAAAACCCCTAGTGCAAAAACGGATGGACAGAAAATATGCAAATGAGTTAGTGATTCATGCAAATGAGTACCTCATTAGCATATTTTTTGCCAAGAAAACTCATAGTGTAGACGTAGCCATATTGTTCACACATGCTGACTTGAATGATAAGGCTGTGTCCATACAGCCTTGTTGCTAAAAGCTGCATAGTGTAGAAATGCCTTGACAAAAGCAGGACCTTGGTTTAAAATTTGTTTTAATTATTTCATTAGTTTGTTGCTGAAGATTATAAAATCACATCTCTAAAAAATCTTTGCATAGATTTTGAGAGGCACAATATGAGTATTCAGCTTTAGCCTTAAATGTTTCGATCTTCAGTCTAGGGATGTTAAAATTTGTTTATTTTTGTAAACGTGTAATTGCTTAATTTTTTTAGTGGTTACACGTTTACATTGGGTGGGAGGAGAAGCAGGCAGGAGCCAGTGCTCACAAGGAGCCTGCTTCTAAACTGGCTCCCTTGTAGCACTGGTTCCCTCCTGCGGCCCCCCCTGGAGCTGCTGCCACTATGATTTAAGAGAACCCTCCACCAAAGTCAGTACCTTAGTAAGATATAAAATCCTTTGTTATGCATAAAATCTTTGGAAACATATTTTTAACATAAACATATGGCAAACTTTCATAAACATGTCTATTGTTATGGAGATCACACAAAATAAATTAGTGTTCCCTTTGTCTAAAAACAATGAACATTGTTATGAACACACTAAGCCACTCTGACATTTTATTATAAAATGATGTCTTCGTTTCAGTGTGTTAAATATATAGTAATCTGGCATGGTTACTTTATGAAGGTTTAACAGTATGTTTAAATATAAAATCACCTTAAAATACTGATTAAGAAAATGTAAAACAGAGACGAGCTTAATCATATATTCCATAATACTGTACAGGTATTTAAAGTTGTATTCAGCAGGATAACTGACTTGTCCTTACTTTAGTATTTTTGCAAATAAATCTGGGCATGTCTACACATAACTCCCCTTATTTCAAAATTACAAGGCGAGTATCCACACTCCCAAACCTGTTATTTCAAAATAATGGGCTTGTTATTTCAAAAATAATAACTCCTGCTCGTGAAGAGGAATAAGCTTATTTCGAAATAGTTATTTCGGGAGTTATTATTTCAAAATAACTTATTTAGAAATAATCAGGTAGTATAGATATAGCCTCTCTGACTAACCTCTGTGTATATCAAAAAAACCTGTGTCTAGCATTTTTTTATCCCAAAATTTAGTGCTTTTAATTAGGTATCTTCCGCATGTCCAGTCTTCACAATATGGCAAGTGGTGGAAAACATGCACCATTTTCTTGAGGAAGAAATTGTAGAAGTGTTTTTTTTAATGTAATTTGCTACATTTAGGTGCAGGGATTTGGCTAGAAAGGATGAGCAGAGAGGGGGAGGGAAGAGAAGAGAGAGACAGTGGGGAGGGGCAGAGCCTGGGCAGAGTGGGGGAAGGGCCTGGGTGGCACACAGTCAGAATATCTGTGAGGGCATAGGCTGGAAAGCTTGCCTCCCCAAGCAGCAGCTTCACCCTCCACCCTTGGGGCCCAAACTTCCCTTCTGCATGTGATGCCAACTGAAAGGTTCAGGGTTGTTTATATCATAATACAATGGTTCCCAATCTTTTTTATACCAGGGACTGGGAAACCCATTCACAAACTTTTATGGAGTGGTAACATTTTATTTGTATATTCATTATGCAAATAATGAATATGAAAATATGCAAATAAAAAGATTACCGGTCCACCAAAAGCCCCAGCCCCCAGAGACCCCCAGTGCCAGCCCTAACCCCTAGAGACTCCACTCCTCCACTACTCCCCCACCACCAGCCACTGACCCCAGAGTCCCCTGCACCTAACCCCCCCAGTGCCAGCCTTCCACCCTCAGAGCCACCCAGTGCCAGTCCCCTATCTCAAATACCTCAGTGCCAGCACCCTGCCCTTTAAAGTCCCCCACCTCCAGACCCCCGTGTGCCAGCCTCCTGTTTCCAGAGCCCACTGAATCCAATCCCTCCAGAGTCCCCCCCATTGCCAGCCCTTAGTCCCCAATATTAGCCCCCCAGTGCCAGCCCTGCCCCCATAGCCCTCTCGCTACTAGGCCCACCAGTTCTCCACCCCAGATGCCCCAATGCCCCCCCGCCCAGTGTCAGCCCCCCTCCTCTTAGAGCCCCTCACCTCCAGAGGCCCCAGCATTAGCCCCACCTCTGGACCCTCCCCAGTACCTGCCCTGCCCCCCTCACCTAGCCCTGTGCTGCCTCCCAGCTGCCAGCTAACCGCTGCTGTCTGGGTCGCGGCTGCTGTAAGGCTGCTGTGACGGGCTATGCGTGGCCCTCCCGTTGCGCAGCAAAGTGCTTTTCTGCGTCCAGGCACTAGCTGACCGAGAGGTGGGGCAGTTATTTGGCAAAAAGCTTGTGCATAGCGTGGTGGAACTATCAAAGTATTTATATAGTTCTTATCACTATAACATTTGGGCAATATTATGATGTTTACCAGTTTCTTTCATATCATGCTTTAACTAGGTACAACCCCTTTTTTCTTTTCTTTATTTCATGGCTTTCAGCCAAAACCACTGATCATTGTAATTACAGATGCTGTTTCTACTTGCTCCAAGTTGATACAGAAACATTCACAGACAAGCATTCAGCACACAACCTTGAGCGACTGCAAGGAAGTAGCTGCTATTTTAGGATCCTAGAGGGAGTGCAGGAAGTTGTTAACCGTGCTCAATAGTTGTTTTTGAAGGTACAGTGGAAGGTATCATCAAGGGCAGACATTGCTGCATGTACACATATAGCTTTGCCCCCCTCTCTCCCTCAGAAGCTCGAAGCTCTTGCCTAATCATTAGTGAGTTCTGTCAGATATTTTGAGCGCTAGCCATATCCAGCCCAGCCCTGCAGGGAGAAGGCAGAGCTAACAGGGTAACTAGGGTTGCCAACCCTCCCACTTTTGCCAGGAGTCTCTCAGCATTAGGTTCTATCTTCTGGAGACCACTGCGACAGTTTAGGCCGCAAAAAGTCTGGGAGAGATTTGTGCACAGAGCCAGGACTGGAAGCTGCAGTCACCTGATGGAGCAAGAGGTGGCCTTGGCTAAATAGGAGTTGGCATGGAGATGACTAAGAGCCTCCCTGGGTGTCACATCTGTAGATCTGACCAGACTGTCATCCTCTTTTTGACTGGGCTTTCTAGTCAAAAACTCCATGCCTGGCCACCGTAAGTAGATTCCCAAGAAAAGGGGGGGAAAAGTGATTCCTATTATAATTTCCACTTTTGGTAGTAGAGAACATGAGAATGGCCATTCTGAATCAGACAAAAGTTCCCTCCATCCCATCCTCCGTTGAATGCCAGATGCCCCAGAGGGAATAAACAGAACAGGTAATCATCAAGTGATTCCTCCTGTGTCACCCATTCCCAGCTTCTGACAAACAGAGGTTAGGGACGCCATTCCTAGCCATCCTGGCTAATAAGCATTGATGGATCTATCCTCCATGAATTTATCTAGTTCTTTTTTGAACCCTGTTAAAGTCCTGGTCTTCGCAACATCCTCTGGCAAGGAGTTCCACAGGTTGACTGTGCATTGCCTGAAGAAATACTTTCTTTTGTTTGTTTTAAACCTTCTACTTATTAATTTTATTTGGTGACCCCTAGTTCTTGTGTTATGGGAACAAGTAAATAACTTTTTGTTGTTTACTTTCTCCACACTAGTCATGATTTTATAGACTTTATTATATTATAGATTTTATCATATTCCCCCTTAGGGTACATCTAGATTGCAACTTTCTTTCGAAAGAAGCTTTTTTGGAAGAGATCTTCTGAAAAATCTTCTTTCAAAAGAGAGTGTCCACACTTCAAAAGCGCATCGAAAAAGTGATCTGCTTTTTCGAAAGAAAGTGTCCACACTCATTGGATGCTCCCTCGTGTGTAAGCTGTGATTACTATAAGCAGAATGGCCACCGGGGCACCTGTGCTTTTTCCTCTTTCCTCTTCTTTCGAAAAAACTCCCTCTTCTGCGTCCACACACGCCTTTTTCCCAAAGAGCTCTTTCAGAAAAGGTGTTCTTCCTCGTAGAATGAGGTTTAGCAATATCAGAAAAAAACCTGCATTCTTTCAATTTTCTTTTGAAAGAACACGATTGCAGTGTGGACGCAGGAGACTTTTTTCGGAAAAAAGGCCGTTTTTCTGGAAAAAAAACACCCTATAGTCTAGGCACATCCTGAATCTTCTCTTTTCTAAGCTGAAAAGACCCAGTCTTTTTAATCTGTTATACCATTGCTACTCCAAACCCCTAACCATTTTAGTTGCTCTTTTCTGAACTTTTTCCAATTCCAAGATATATTTTTGAGATGAGTTGTCCATACCTGCATGCAGTATTCAAAATGTGGGTGTATCATGGATTTATATAGAGACAATAAGATATTCTCTATCCCTTTTAAAATTATTCCTAACATTCTATTTTTTTGTTTTTTTTGTTTTGTTTTGTTTTGTTTTTTGTTGTTTTTTGTTTTTGGCTGCTGCTGCACATTGAGTGGCTGTTTTCAGAGAACTATCCACAATGACTCCAAGAGCCATCTCTTGAGTGGTAATAGCTAATTTAGTCCCCGTCATTTTGTACACGTAGTTGGGATTATTTTTTCCAATATGCATTACTTTGCATTTATCAACATTAAAATTCATTTGCCAGTTTGTTGCCCAGTCACCTAGTTTTGTGAAATCCATTTGAAGCTCTTCACAGTCTGCTTTGGACTTTACTATCTTGAGCAATTTATGGTCTGCAAATTTTACCACCTCACTGTTTACCCCTTTTTCCAAATCATGGAGATTCAGAATTTGAGATTTGCACTCCGTTCCTACTGGGTAAAAATCCCAGGAGCTCTGTCACTTGAACTAAATGAGACCTTATATTGGAGTGCCTATGGCACAGAGTGGGTCTGTTCTGGCTTCACCCTGCAGAGGGCAGTGATGCTTACATGCTCACACAAAATGCTGTGAGACCTTATTCACCCGGTGGTCTCACACAGCATTTTCATAACCCCTGTGTGTAAGAGAGGTGTGTGTATACCTCTTAATAAATCAAATAGAGATAGAAAAGTTTTAGAGACAGTTATCCAAGGCAGCGTTTCCCAATTTTATTTGGCCACGGAACCCTTTTAAACTCAGAAGAATTTCGAGAAACCCCTACAGCCGGGGGAAAATTTGACACTAGGGGGCAGAGTGGCAGCGGGAGAGGGGAGATGTCTGAAAGCTGGCTCCTCTCCATCTCTTTAAGAGTGCGGGGGGAGTGATTGGGTTCTCGCGGAACCTTTACTTTCACTTCACAGAACCCCGGGGTTCCGCGGAGCACCATTTGGGAAACACTGACCCAAGGTATTAAAATGGAAACCAAATTTTGCTCCTCTTTCTTAAGTGAAAAGCCCCATGTACTTTAAGTAGGCTACTCACGAGAATAAGGCAAGTAGAATCTGATGAAGTCAATGACAGTCAGGAATAAAACTCAGGATTTTCTCATTTTCAGAGTGCAACTCTGATTATGCAGGGAAGTATTCAAGTAGCTGAGCCATCAGGAAAGGGTACATTGAAGGAAAGAAGGAAAACTATGCAGATATTTGCAAAAAAAACAACAACCCAAAAACCTTTCAGTGAACAAAATACACAGGAAAAGAAATAATATAAGTACAAGAAGCCAAAGCAGGACCTCTATCATATTAGGAAGAATTTATTCTAGTGGACTGAATGTCATAGTGATTGATCAATATCTTATCCCTATCCCTTGGATAAGGCATTGCATTACAAATAATCTGATTTCTACTGGCAGATTATGAATCCCTTCTGGATCCAACACCTCCTACTATAAAAACCAATTGATCAATGTTTCAGAACAGTTGGTGCATTCCCAAATGCCTACTATGTTATTGTGCTTAAATTTAGAGCACTGTCCATGCTTCCTGCATCTATCTGTCCACCTCCGTAATTACTTTTGTTTCTTGAACAGGACAGAGATGTCTCCATTCATTATCTTATTTAGGACTCAATTCACATACCCCTGTGATGGGGGAGTGACAGAAAGAGAAAATGCAATAACTAAAAAGTTATGCCATGTTGTGAAAACTTGTTTTCTTTTTCTATTTTTCACAGAAACATTTTCTCTGTCACTATACAGGCCATGGCCCCAGAAAGAGATAATTCCTCAGCCCAGCCCCCCACAACCTGCTTCTGATCCCTTTGGCCCTGTTAATGATGGTTGCAACAAAGGAGGCTCCCTTTTCCCTACCCCCGAACCCACCAGGTCCCAAGCATGCTCCAGTACAGCCTGGATAACAATTGGGATCCATCACCTCTAGCATTATTTTGAACACCTTCATGGGAACTCAGGGCCCCTGGCTTGACAGTCATTGTCCAAGGACCATTTTAACATAAGCAGAACCTTTAAGGGTAGTCAGGGCTGTTCCCCACTCTGGCATTCCCAGTGAAGAAGGTGGGGGCCTGCAAGAGACTTTAAAAATACCTTGCCTCTATAGGCTTCTGCTTACAAAGGCTCCCCAAGGTCACAGATTCTCTGGCTCTGGGACACAGGCTGCCACCATCAAGTGTAAAAACTTCTTCTGGAACTGAGGAAGAATCACTTGGACTTCTTCCAGAGTTACCTGAATTTACGAAAGCTCATGATACCATCTACAACATGTTTTGTTAGTCTTTAAGGTGCTCCAAGACTATTTGTTGTTTTTTAAGGTTAACCCTTTCATCACTGAATGCTGGCCAGCACTCCTCCTATCCATCACTAGGGTATATCTTCACTGCACAGTTATCCTAGGTGATTGGTATGTGGGTAAGTATAGCCCAGCAATGGGCAACCCAGGCTAGTGAGTGGGCTGCATGAGTGGCCCTCCTTCATCTCAGTGGGCCACAAAATTGTCATAACCAAGGACATGTCTACACAACAGGGCTAAACTTGAAATAAGCTACGCAATTTGAACTATGTCAATTGCGTAGCTTAAGTCAAAATAGATTATTTCAAGCTTGGGCACGTCTACACAGTAGTTATTTCAAAATAGAGCACTCTTCCCCCAACTTCCCATATTCCTCATACAATGAGGTTTACAGAAGTCAGAGTAAGAAGCCTGTTTTTTTGAATTTATTTCAAAATAATGGGCTTGCTGTGTAGACACACATGACGTTATTTTGGAATAACTGACAGTATTCTGAAATAACGCCGCTGTGTAGACATGCCCCAAGACTTCTCCTGGGATAGGGTAGTTTTGCTAATTGTGCTTGTGTACCTAGAATGTGTGGCATGTGGTGATTGAACCATGACAGTGCTTTGAGTGGATGCTGAGAGAGCTCACAGCTCTTACAGTCAATGTTGTGTGCATGACTTCATGTGTCCTTGCTTTACATGCGTGTCACTTCAGTAATACCGAAAGGAAAAAACTACACAGATGGAAACCAGCAGAATCTGGCAATCCTGTGTGTGGGCCAAGGTAAACAAAATGTTTCATGGGCCACTTGTAGAATCCCAATGGGCCGCATTTGGCCTGCAAGCCACAGGTTGCCCATCACTGGCTTAGCTTGTGAGTGGGCAGCCACACTGCAAAGTGCACCTGCATTACTATGTCCTCATGGGCACAGCACTCCCAGCAGAGTGGTGTTAGGACTTGTAGAGGTGCACCCTATGGTTCTTTGTGCTGTGATACTGCTTCTTTCTCACCAAACCAGGGTCAGAGAGGTTTGTGCGTGATCAGGAGTGATGTTCGGAGAGACATGCAGGTAAGAACCCAGGCAAACTGTACTGTGAAGAAATACCCTTTGTCTTTGCCTCCTGTTCTCATTTCTGCACCTTCTTTCAGCCTGCTTACCACACTGAGAAAATCCTCCTAGCCCAAAGCCACATTGTGCTTATAGTTAAGCTGGAGATAAATGCATGGAGGACAATGGCATTGAACCAGTGTATCTGGGAGCAGAATTTCAAACCTCATCCTTGCCCAGTGCCTGCCTTCATATTCATCATGTATGAGTCTACAGACCATTCTTCCTTCTCCTCTGGTATTTGAATCAGAACTCCACATAACTCTGGCTGCTTTGTGCTGCTCTGATAAAGCAGAGTGCTATGAACTTCATTCACTAGTCATGTGCATCTGGGACATAACTACAATACTGGAACAGTGCAAAGCAGGCAGTGGAGTGATGAATCCGACCACATATTTGTACAACTGAGAATCCCTTCAAGCAATGGCTAGGTTTTCTAAATTATTTTATTAAGCGCAGTATACACATGCAGTGCTTCATATATAACATGTGCCTATCAGTACCAGAGCAGAATTATAATCCTGCTCTGTACAACCAAGTATGCAGCCTAAAACCAGTCTGCACTTACATTTGGCTGCTATTCTGTTTGATGTTCAGCTTCTGTTGCTGGATGAAAGCTGTCATTACTACAGTGATTGTCAAAGACTGGCAGGATGCCCAGGAAGAGCCATTCCCAGGCAGTCTAACCCAGACACCATTAGTGAGCAAGCCAACATGAGATACTGGCAAAAACAGTTGAATATGCAATTGGAAAGTCTCTAAGATGCAATTTTAACAATAACAAGCTACGGGAAAAAGTGATTCTGTATTGTAGCTAGAGGAGGTACAGAGAACTTTCTGCAATGGGTGCTCTGGTGCAAGGCCAAATACCAAAAGATGCTCAGCAAAAGCACTATTCATCCCTCTGAAAATAAGGCTGTGTGAAATATTTGAGCCTGTTAAAAATATTCCCATTTTCTTTTGCTTTGATGAAAGGGTAGAACTTCCTGCCAAACTGAGCTTACACAGCTCCTGCTCTGTTGCTAAAATAGCTATGTGTCTGGGCTGAGCTTGGGCTCTGAAGCCTGGGGAGAGGAGTCGGCCTTAGAGCTACACTCTAGCCCATGCTCAAGGGTCTCCATTGCCACTTTTAGTGCTGTAGCACAGGTCCCGCCCTCCCCCCAAGCCTGAGTTTACAGACCTGGCCTGGGCAAAATACAGCCCGAGGGCCGGATTTGGCCCACCAACCCACCAGATCTGGCCTGCAGACACTGAGGGGAGCCCCAGGCAGGCTCCCTGTTTGCCTCGCCCCACTGGCACACTGTTCAGAAATGAGGCTGTGTGTAGGGTTACCAGATGGCTTCAAAAAAATATTGGACATACTTGATTTCAGAACGGGGGTAGGGACTGGCCGTGAGGGTGTTGGGGAGAGTGGGGCTGACTGGGGAAGATGTGGGGGGGGAGAAGTGGACGGTGGGAAGCAGGGCTAGCTGGAATGGGGTTGGGGGGAGCGGGGCTGGTCGGGGGAGATGGGGGGGGGGACACCAGCCAGCAGGAAGCAGAGCTGGCCAGGAGGGGGTCAGGGAGCAGGGCTGGCAGGGGGGGAAATGGCTGGCGGGGAGCGGGGCTGGCCAGGAGGGGATCAGGGAGAACCAGCCGGTGGGAAGCAGGGCTGGCCGGGAGGAGGCTGGCTGGAGGGGAACTGGCCAGTGGGGAGCAGGGCTGATCCGGGTGCATGCAGATCACGGAGTGCTGCTTGTCCTGCACACGGTTCCGGCGGGGCACATGGGCGAGTCCAGCCCCGGGGATTCCATCCAGCCCCAGCCCCGCCCCCTTCCTCTCTACTGTGTAGTTGCGTACTGCCTGGCTGTGAGCAGTGTGAGCATGTCTACCAGCCAGGCAGTACGCAACTACGTACTAATACTCATGATAATAATAAAACTTACTTAATTAGAAAATACTGGACATTTATATGTCCGGTATTTTCTCAGTTTGTTTCCCGGACAGAAAGCTCAAATGCAGGACTGTCTGGTTCAATGCTGAACATCTGGCAACCCTAGCTGTGTGGCAGTTTCACTTTAAAAATTGAACCCAGAGAGGAGGAGGGAAGCTTTAGAAGCTGCTCCCACCCCCAGCACAATCCCATTGGCCGGCTTCTGGCCAGAAACTGGCCAATGGCAGCTGCCTGTTTCAATTACAAGCAGCCACAATGTACAAAGGGCTTGTAGTTATTTACAGAACACATGGCTGCAGCAGGGAGGCTGATTCAGGAACAGGCTGCTTGCTGGTAAATCTCTTGGCCAGAGACTGCCTCTGGCACCCTAGCGCCTCTCTTCCCCAACCCTTCCCCCGCCCCCGACTCCACATTCCCAAATCCTCTGCCCTCCTCCTGCACCCCAATCCTCTGCCCCAGATCACAATCCCCTCCAGCCCTAGCTCACAACCCAATCCCATGCACATCCTCCTATACCGCAATTCCCTGCCCTAGGTCACAATCCAACCCCCTACACCTCAGTCCAGTGCCTGAGGTCACAACTGCCTCCTTCACCCAAACTCCCTCCCTTACCCCAATCTCCTTTCTGCACCTAACCTCCATCCCAGACCCTGCACCCCCTCCATTAATATCATAGAAGAGTGCGGCCCTCAACCACTTTCCAAATTCTTGGATTGACCTCCAATCAGAAATTATTGCCCACCCCTGTTGAAGGGAATTATTGCCCACCCCTTCTGAGACTCACAGCCATGGGCTTTAAAATGCAGTGTAGAGCGTGGAAGTTTTATAGTGGAGGTTCAAACACTGCCAGCACCCTAGTTCCAGCAGGTATGAATGTTGCTGTATTGCTAGAGAGGCTTCAAGTTGGGCATCCAAAAATAGAAGTGCCCAAAGTCAAGGTCACTTGTGGAAATCTTGATTTAAATAATCTTCACATTTTTTATTAGCATGCCATTTTACGAAGAAGTGTCCCCATAAAAATCTATTGGGTTCTGCTTGTTCTGTATGGCTACGTCTACACTGCACATTTATTACAGAATAAGCTATTCTGGAATAGTTATTCTGAAATAGCTTATTTTCAAAATAGATTTCCCAGCAGGGAAACCTCAAAATTAGTCCAAGGCAGGCTTTCCTAATGTAGATGTGCTATCTTGATTGAGAGCCCCAGGAGGAATAACTTAGAATGGCCCTGGTATGGGGCTGTTTGAAAATAGCAGAAGTGGAGCATCTACACGTGTCTTATTTCGAAATAGCTATTTCAGAATCGGCGCTATTCTTTGTAGAATGAGGTTACAGAAGTTGACATAAGCCTCCGATTATTTTGAAATAATTTTGAAATAACACTATTGCTGTGTAGACATTTGCATAGTTATTTCAGAATAATGGCCGTTATGGGTGCATCTACACTGCACCATTGCATATCTTATTTTGATTTTATCTCAAAATAGCTTATTTCATAATTTGGTGCTGTCTACACAGTCCCAAATTTCGAAATAACCCGTTATTCCTAAATGTCCCTTACTCCTCATAGAATGATGTTTACAGGCAGTGGTGGATAAAGTACCCCAAAAAGTTACTTGAGTAAAAGAACTGCTACTTTGAAAAAAATGTAACTAAGTAAAAGTCAAAGTATCCTTCTGGAAAACTACTTGAGTAAAAGTACAAAAGTATTGCATCTTAACTGTACTCAAGTATCCAGAAGTAAAAAGTAGCCCTCCTATGAAATCTATGGTTAACCACCCGAGTTATCATAAGGCACCATTATTTTTCAAACACAATGGCTGCATCTAGACTGGCATGATTTTGCGCAAATACTTTTAACGGAAAAGTTTTTCCGTTAAAAGTATTTGCGCAAGAGAGCGTCTACACTGGCATGTGCCTTTGTGCAAAAGATTTGCTTTTGCGCAAAAGCATCCATGCCAGTGTAGACACTCTCTTGTGCAAGAAAGCTCCGATGGCCATTTTAGCATCGGGCTTTCTTGCACAAGAAATTAACGTTGCTGTCTACACTGGCCTCTTGCGCAAGAATACTTGCGCAAGAGGGCTTATCCCTGAGCAGGAGCGTCAGAGTATTTGCGCAAGAAGCACTGATTTTGTACATTACAACGTCAGTGTTCTTGCGCAAATACCCGCGGCCAGTTTAGACAGGCGGCAAGATTTTGCGCAAAAGCAGCTGCTTTTGCGCAAAATCTTGCCAATGTAGACACAGCCAATGTGCATTTATATATATGCATATATACTTATGAGCGTGTGTGTGTATGTGTGAAACAACAATAGCTGTTGATGAAGATGATGTTTCTTCTGGAAAACTGTAGATCAGGGGTGGGGAAATCTTTTTGGGTCGGGAGCCACTGACCTACGGAAAAATCAGGTGGGGTCACACATGTGAGAGGTAACACCCCCCAAAAAACAAACAGAACTCCCTCACTGATATAGCCCCAAAATCTGGCCAATAGGAGCAGCAGGAAAACTCTCATGAGCAGTGTCCAGCACTGCATTCCTTCAGTCAGGGGAAGCATGAACAGCGGCACGTGGCACTGTGCTTCTTCTCCCCCACATGCTGGATCCGGCCCATGCGGCTCAGGGTTCCCCACTCCTGCATACAGGGCTGGCCTTAGGGAAAATGGCACCCTGGGCAAACTTGCATTGTGGTGCCCCAGCCCTCCCTACCCTGGGCATGGTGCCCCCCACATTTCCCTTTGAAGCTGCTCAGTCCCTTGCCCCCCTTAGTACAGGGCTATTGTCTCTCCCCCTTGCAAAAGGAATTGTCATAGGTTGTCATAGTCCTTCTTGGCCAAGCCCTTCCTTTAAGACCTACATGGGTGTCAGCCGGTGGTCAGGGCAGTGAGTGGTGTGTGTGTATTATACACCCGAGACTTCAACTGCTAGGACTGGGGTCCCTTAGCAGCGGGCAACCTGGAGGAGGTTGACGGGCGCCCCAAGAAGTTTACAGGGAGAGCTTATTACACCTCAGATTTTGACTGCTAGGATACACGATCCCTTCGCAGCGGGCAGCCTGGGGAGGCTGAGAGATGCCCCAACGGATCTGTCCCCTGGAAGCGACACGATCCAACGCTCAAGCTCTCCCTATATCTGTCCCTTATGACCGGCTGGAGTTCTTTTTAAAATTGTGCTTGGTTCTGTTACAGCAACTGAAAGAGTCAGGTCACAGCTTAAACAGTTACTATTTTATTGTTACAGGGTAAACTTAGCTGTTAAATGCTACTACTGTGTTACAGATAACACAGCCACTACAAAGGACAGGACAGAAATTACACTAATAAGTCACTTACAGGTACCATGAAACCCTTTTGGTTCTCTGAGCTCTTATTAAATGCATGCAAAAATAGACACCTAGCAGGTATATATTCTCACCCCTGCGTTCCAGACTTGGCGTGGCCAGCGTCTTTCTCTCAATCCCTTGGGAAGAAGTAGGGCGAGGTTGGGCGTCCCACAGACCTCGGGAGACAACCAATACCTGCCAGCAGGTGTAGATGATTGGAGTTCAAATGGGGTGGGCTACTAAACCCCTCGTTATACCCCTTGGGTCACGTAGGCTTCTTCCTGGTCTCAAGTGGCCAATTAGGGAAAATGGCTTTGAATGCCAAGTTTCCCATGAAGGGTGCAAAGCATAATTCACACCTGGGAAAATGCAGACAATGGGCACTTCTAGTATGTGATGGGCGGAGATTCCTCTCCTGGGACAGTGCAGGCGTGTCAATTACTGGTGCTAGCCATCAGGGCAGCAGGAGGCCCCCTGGTCGTCAGCTAGCCCATTTACTGTCTGGTTTCTGTTTATTAGAGTCAGGGACAAGCAGCACCCCTGCGTTCCCAGGGCATCAAAGGCTGACTGCCTTTCTCTTGCTCTCTGGGGGGGGGGGGGGGAAACAAGATGGGGTTCATGTCTGGCTACAATGGGGTAGCTTAAATCAGGGGTGGGGAAACTAAGGCCTGGGGTCTGGATATGGTCCCCGGCTTGCCTGGATCTGGCCCCTAAGGCTCAGGGCTTCTCCCCCACTCCAGTACTGGGAGCCTGTGCCAGTGCTCCAACCTCCTGCCATCCCCCCATGGGGCTGGAGCACACAAAATCTACAAGCTTGGGCCCCCCAAAACTCTAGTGTGTGAGGGGAATGTCTTTCTTATTCTCAGCTTGGGGCCACATCAGTGAGGGTTCTGGGGGTTTTTTTCTTCTCACTTGTGTGTGGCCCCGACTGATTTTTCTGTGGGTCAGTGGCCCCCAACCCAAAAATGGTTCCCCAACCCTGGATTAAATATTTTCCCTCAGATATGACACACAGAAAGCAGCTGCTGTTTTTGAATCACATCAGATTGTGAAATGAAATAGTAGGTAAAAAATCCTAAGTGGGTCACTCACCCTTCAGTGGGTTCTTCCTTGACAGTTTGAGTTGCTCTGAAGAAGCACTGGCAGCTCCCTTGCTGCACAGCACTTGTCCTTTATGCCTGGTGTTTGGTCTGCAGCGCATGGCGAGCTCCCTGGTGTCAGATGTGGGCTACATCTTGTGCATGTGGCCCTCCTGCAGCCCTCTGGCCACTCCTGACTCACCAGGGTGCCAGTTCAGATTGTGGTGAGGCTGAGGAAGGCAACTTTAACAATTCCAGAGGATATTTAGGGACCTGAAATCTCTAGGGATTTGAGTTTTTTCTTTTGTTTGTTTTGTTTGTTTGCAAATAACTTAGAAATTAGCTGGTTTCACAGGACACACAAATTCTGAAATATTTCCATCAGTAATAATTAAATTATTTACAGGTAGGGAAAGCAAGAAAAATGCTTCCTGAGCACTTGTTAGAGTGAAAGTTCAGTGATTTTTTTTTTCTGTGTTTGTGAGTGAGGCTTTAGAGAGGGAGTTCTCCAGGTAGAGGAGAAGGCGATACAGGACTCTTGAGGGAAATGAGTGTTGAGTTTGGGGCTTTCTTGCTGTGTGATGAGCTTGTGTTGTGAGTGAGGGTTGGTGTGTTTTTTGTTTGAGTGTTTGTTTTTTCCCCTGTTTGGGAGTGAGGCTTTTTTTTTTTTTTTTCACTTCCCCTTTCCCCTCCCCCTCTCCTTCATGGCATGTGTGCTATGAGTGGCAGGTGGAAACTGTTGGATTCTAATTATACTTTGAATTCTAGAAGCCTCTGCTGATTGGCTGAGCCTTGGTAGGGGGAAGGACTTTCAGGAAGTCCAGAGCTTTATAAAGCAGTGAGCAAATGGCCAAGGAGCTTGGAAACAGGTGAGTGCTAGCAGGGAGTTTAGAGAGGGAGTTTGGAAGGGGAGAGGGAAAGGCGCGAGGTTCTCTTGCCTTTTTTTTTTAAATCCTTTTTCCAGGACAGCAGGCATGGATGGTGATAGGTCTGCTGTTGTTACCTGCACAGTGTGTGCCATGTTTGTCTTCCTCCTGGAAGAAAGAACGGATTTCATCTGCACGAGGTGCAAGCTGGTCGCCATTTTGGAAGAAAAAATTAGAGGACTGGAGGCCCAAGTGTTGACCCTACGCTCCATCAGAGAGGATGAAGACTTCCTCGATAGAAGGCAGCGTTTAATCCTACAAGCACAGCAGGCAGAAGAGCCAGAGAGGGCAGTACGGGACCAGGAAGAGAACTAGCAGCATGTAACTTCTAGAAGGGGAAAAAGACCAGCACAGGAATCCCCCAATGCTATAGAGGGAAGTAATCGCTTTCAGGCTCTCTCCACAGGCTCTGCAGTGGTGAATGCTTTGGAAGAGAGCTCACAAGGAAGAAACCGCAAGGGAACACCATCTACTGGAAGGCATGGGATGCGTAGTCCTAGGGATGGGGGTTCCATGACCACCACCCCCAAAAGAAGACGACGGGTGGTGGTGGTCAGGGACTCCCTCCTAAGAGGGACTGAGCCATCCATCTGCTGTCCGGACCTGGAATCTTGAGAGGTGTGCTGCTTACTGGGAGCTCGCATTCAGGATGTGACTGAGAGGCTTACCAAGCTCATCAAACCTTCGGATCGCTACCCCTTCCTGCTTCTCCACGTGGGAACTAATAATACAGCCAAGAATGACCTTGAGCGGGTTACTGTGGATTATGTAGCGCTGGGAAGAAGGACCCAAGAATTCGGCGCGCAAGTGGTGTTCTCGTCCATCCTCCCTGTTGAAGGGAAAGGACTGGGCAGGGATCGTCGAATTGAGGAAGTAAATGCGTGATTGCGCAGGTGGTGTCGCAGAGAGGGCTTTGGTTTCTTCGACCATGGGACTCTGTTCCGGGCACAAGGATTGTTAGGAAGAGATGGGATCCACCTAACGAAGAGAGGAAGGAGCATCTTCGCAGGCAGGCTTGCAAACCTAGTGAGGAGGGCTTTAAACTAGGTTTGTTGGGGGACAGTGACCAACACCCTGAGGGGAGTGGGAAAGTCGGATACCAGGAAGGAATGCAAAGAGGAACGAGCAAGAAAGGAGGACCCCTGATTCGAATGGAGAAGATGGGGCGATCAACTGGTTACCTGAGGTGTTTGTACACTAATGCGAGAAGCTTGGGCAACAAACAGGGAGAACTGGAGGCCCTGGCTCAGTCCAAGAAATATGATTTAATTGGGATAGCAGAGACTTGGTGGGATGACTCGCATGACTGGAGCGCTGTCATGGAAGGGTATAGACTGTTCAGGAAGAACAGGCAGGGGAGAAAAGGAGGAGGAGTTGCACTATACGAAAGAGAGCACTATGACTGCTCTGAACTCCAGTATATAGAGGGAGAAAAACCTGTTGAGAGTCTATGGGTTAAGTTTAGAGGTGCAAACAACAGCAGTGATGTTGTGGTTGGTGTCTACTACAGGCCACCGAATCAGGTGGATGAGGTAGATGAGGCTTTCTTCGGACAACTGAGAGAAGCTTCCAGATCGCAGGCCCTGGTTCTCGTAGGGGACTTGAATCACCCTGACATCTGTTGGGAAACCAATACGGCAGTACGCAGGCAATCCAGGAAGCTTTGGAGAATGTTGGGGATAACTTCTTGGTACAAGTGCTGAAGGATCCGACCAGGAGTTGTGCACAGCTTGACCTTCTGCTCAAAGACAGGGAGGAACTAATAGGGGAAGTAGAGATGGGTGACAACCTGGGAAGCAGTGATCATGAGATGGTAGATTTCAGGATCCTGACCAAAGGAAGAAAAGAGAGTAGTAAAATACACACCTTGGACTTCAGAAAAGCAGATTTTTGACTCCCTCAGAGACCTGATGGACAGAATCCCCGAGGATGCTAACATGAAGGGGAAAGGAGTCCAGGACAGCTGGCAGTATTTTAAAGAAGGCTTATTGAAGGCACAGAAAGAAACCAACCCGATGCGTAGCAAGAGAGGCAAACATGGTAGGAGACCGGATTGGCTTACAGGGGAAATCCTTGGTGAACTTAAGCACAAAAAGGAAGCTTACAAAAAGTGGAAACTTGGACAAATGACCAGGGAGGGGTTTAAATGTATAGCTCGAGAATGCCGGGGGGTTATCAGGAAGGCGAAAGCGCAAATGGAATTGCGACTGGCTAAGGATGTGAAGGATAACAAGAAAGGTTTCTACAGGCATGTTAACAAGAAGAAGGTGATCAGAGAGGGTGTGTGGCCCCTACTGGATGAAGGAGGTAACCTAGTGACAGATGATGTAGGGAAAGCTGAAGTACTCAATGCTTTCTTTGCCTCTGTATTCACGGACAAAGGGGGCTCCCGGACTAATGCGCTAAGTGACGCAAGATGGGAAGAAGATGGACAGCCCTTAGTGGGTAAAGAACAGGTTAGGAACTAATTAGAAAAGCTAAACATACACAAATCCATGGGTCCGGACTTAATGCATCCGAGGGTACTGAGGGAGTTGGCAAATGTCATTGAGGAGCCTTTGGCCATTATCTTTGAAAAGTCGTGGAGATCGGGAGAGATCCCGGATGATTGGAGAAAGGCAAATGTAGTGCCCATCTTCAAAAAAGGCAAGAAGGACGATCCAGGGAACTATAGGCTGGTCAGTCTTACCTCGGTACCTGGAAAAATCATGGAAGGGATCCTTAAGGAATCCATTTTGAGGCACTTGGAGGAGAGGAAAGTGATTAATAGTCAGCATGGATTCACAAAGGGCAAGTCGTGCCTGACCAATCTGATTAGCTTTTATGATGCGGTAACTGGCTCTGTGGACATGGGAAAGTCAGTGGATGTGATATACCTTGACTTTAGCTAGGCTTTTGATACGGTCTCCCACAATATTCTTGCCGGCAAGTTAAGGGAATGTGGATTGGATAAATGGATGTTAAGATGGCTAGAAAGGTGGCTAGAAGGCCGGGCCCAGCGGGTAGTGATCAATGGCTCGATGTCAGGATGGCGGTCGGTTTCTAGCGGAGTGGCCCAAGGTTCGGTTCTAGGACCGGTTTTGTTCAATATCTTTATTAATGACCTGGATGAGGGGATGGATTGCACCCTCAGCAAGTTTGCAGATGACACTAAGCTAGGGGGAGAGGTAGATACACTGGAGGGCAAGGATAGAGTCCAGAGTGACTTAGACAAATTGGAGGATTGGGCCACAAGAAATCAGATGAGGTTCAACAAGGACAAGTGCAGAGTGCTGCACTTGGGACGGAAGAATCCCAAGCATTGTTACAGGCTGGGGACCACCCAGCTAAGTAGTAGTTCTGCAGAAAAGGACCTGGGGGTTACAGTGGATGAGAAGCTGGATATGAGTCAACAGTGTGCCCTTGTAGCCAAGAAGGCTAATGGCATATTAGGTTGCATTAAGAGGAGCATTGCCAGCACATCCAGAGATGTGATTATTCCCCTTTATTCGGCTCCGGTGAGGCCACATCTGGAGTATTGTGTCCAGTTCTGGGCCCCCCACTACAAAAAGGATGTGGACGCATTGGAGAGGGTCCAGCGGAGGGCAACCAGAATGATTAGGGGCTGGAGCATATGACCTATGAGGAGAGGCTGAGGGAGTTGGGTCTGTTTAGTCTGCAGAAGCGAAGAGTGAGGGGGGATTTGATAGCAGCCTTCAACTTCCTGAAGGGAGGTTCCAAAGAGGATGGAGAAAGGCTGTTCTCAGTCGTGACGGATGGCAGAACAAGGAGCAATGGTCTTAAGTTGCGGTGGGAGAGGTCCAGGTTGGATATTAGGAAAAACTATTTCACTAGGAGAGTGGTAAAACACTGGAATGGGTTACCTAGGGAAGTAGTGGAGTCTCCATCCCTAGAGGTGTTTAAGTCTCGGCTTGACAAAGCCCTGACTGGGTTGATCTAGTTGGGATTGGTCCTGCCTAGAGCAGGGGGCTGGACTTGATGACCTCCTGAGGTCTCTTTCAGCTCTATGGTTCTATGATTCTATGATATAAACTTCTGAATTGGGCTTGTCACAAATGGACAAGTGAATGAATAATTAAATCAACAAATCATGTCTGGTGTTAGGATAATTATTTTGTATATCTGGACATGTATTTTGACATGTGATATGGTGGTTTTTGCTGTTTTTTTGTAGTCCTATTGGTGCCTGGATGAGAGTCTCAGGGTGAGTGAAGTAATATCTTTAATTGGACCAAATATGGTTGGTGACAGAGACAGCCTTTGGAACTCTTCAGAGCTCTTCTCCAGGTCTGTGAAGCTCAAAAGGGCTAATCTCTCACCAACCAAAAGTGTTCCAAAATAATTTTAAAAAATATTACTTCACCCACCTTGTCTCTCTGTTTGGGTTTTAACAGCTTTAGAGCTTGAACTCTTTGCATCTCCACTTCATCATTAAAAAATTATCGGACCTCCCTCCATAATTTCCCAATAACTGTGAAAATTATAAAAAGCTTAAAACATTACACAAAGTTATAAAACATAAAGAGTGCATTCCACCAAGTCTTTTTATAAGCCAGAGCAGCAGAGGTGAAGCATTGCACAGGAGATGGGGGGGATGGGAAAGAGCCTATATTTCCACTGAGTTCTTCTGAGTTTAAGTGCCTCATTGAAACTGCAAGTCACAACAATCACACTCTATCTTCAGATTCTCACACTAGGAACCCCAGTGACTTCTAGAGCATGAAGAAGGTTCGCAGGTTAAGATGGGAGCAAAGAAAATTTCCTTGTTGTTAATCTTAATGAAAGAAAGAACGGTTACTTACCTCGTAACTGTGATTCTTCGAGATGTGTTGCTCATGTCCATTCCAATGTAGGTGTGTGTGCGCAGCGTGCACGTGCCGTCAGAAGTTTTTCCCTCAGCAGTACCCTTAGGGCCAGCAGGGAGCCCCCTGGAGTGGCACCAGTATATCATCCCATATATACCCCTGCTGGCTCCCTCACCCACTCAGTTCCTTCTTACCGGCATACTCTGGATAAAGGGTGGTGGGCGGGGATTTGGAATGGACATGAGCAAGACATCTCGAAGAAACACAGTTACGAGGTAAGTAACCATTCTTTCTTCTTTGAGTGATTGCTCATGTGCATTCCAATATAGGTGACTCCAAAGCAGAACCTAAGGAGGTGGGCTGGACAATGAAACTACAGAGGAGCGGAGGACCGTCCTACCCAGGGCGGTGTCCCCTCTGGCCTGATGCGACAGTGCATAGTGGTTGGCAAACGTATGGATGGAAGACCATGTGGCAGCTCTGCAGATGTCCAGGATGGGAACCTGTGCTCCGAAAGCGGTGGAGGTGGCCACAGCCCTTGTGGAGTGGGCTCGAAGGGGCGGAGCCGAAACGCCCGCCATGGTATAGCATTCCCTGATGCAGGCAGTTATCCAAGAGGCTATGCGCTGGGTGGACACGGGTTGGCCCCTCATGCGCTCTGCGATAGTCACGAAAAGTTGTGGCGACTTCTGGAACGGTTTGTTCCTGTCTAAATAAAAGGCTAGCACCCTACGGACATCTAGAGTGTGTAAAGCCTGCTCTTTCCCAGATGTGTGCGGTTTAGGGTAAAAAACCGGCAGGAAGATGTCCTGGGAGGTGTGGGAGGATGACACCACCTTCGGCAGGAAATCCAGGTGAGGGTGGAGCTAAACCTTAGCCTTAAAAGTACTGTGTAGGGGGGGATCTGATGTGAGTGCCCTAAGCTCAGATACCCGCCTGGCGGAAGTGATCGCCACCAGGAGAGCCATCTTATAAGATAGGTGGAGGAGGGAGCACGTTGCTAACAGTTCGAACGGGGGCCCCATAAGTTTGGAGAGAACCAAGTTCAGGTCCCACTGGGGAACAGGCTGGCAGACGTGGGGATAGAGCCTGTCCAGCCCTTTCAGGAACCTGTTGACCATTGGATTGGCAAATAGGGTTTTCCCCCCTTCCCCTGGGTGGAAGGCCAAGATGGCCACCAAGTGAACCTTGATGGAGGAGGAAGAAAGATACTGGAGCCTAAGGTCCAACAGGTAATCTAGGATCAGGGGGATTGGAACCCGCCTTGGGTGCACCCCCTTCTGGGAAGCCCAACAGCAGAACTACTTCCACGTAGCCAGATACGTGGCCCTTGTAGAGGGTTTTCTGCTACCCAGGAGGACCTCCTGAACCCGTTCAGAGCACTGGAGCTCCTTTGGCGTTAACCACGGAGCTTCCACGCTGTCAGGTGCAGCGATCGCAGGTCTGGGTGGCGGAGCCTGCCCGAGTCCTGGGATATCAGGCCCGGGACCAGTGGGAGGGATACGGGCCTCTCACAGGAGAGGCTGAGAAGGGTCGAGAACCAATGTTGCCTGGGCCATGCTGGGGCGATTAGAATCAGGGACACCCTGAACTCCCGCACTTTCAGGAGGACCTTGTGAACTAGCGGAAAAGGCAGGAAGGCATACAACAGGCCTTGCGGCCAGGGGAGGAGGAGAGCATCCCCTAAGGAACCTTGCCCCTGACCCATGAGGGAGCAGAAACGTGGGCACTTCTTGTTCTGCCCCGTGGCAAACAGGTCCAGGTGGGGAGACCCCCATGCGCGGAAGATGGAATGGGCTACATCCCAACGCAGGGACCACTTGTGACCCGCAAACGATCTGCTCAGCCTGTCCTCCGGGACGTTCTGGGAGCCTGAGAGATGGGAGGCCATTTGGTGGATATCCGCCCCGATCCCACAGGTGGATCACCTCCAAGCACAGGCGAGGGGAATGGGCTCCGCCCTGCTTGTTTATGTACACCACCACTGTCACGTTGTCCGACAGAGTGAGGATGGACTTGTCCCTCAGATGGGGAAGGAAAACCGCACAAGCCAGTCGGACTGCCCGGAGCTCCCTGACATTGGATATGCAGGGAGGTTTCGTCCGCAGACCACATACCTTGTGTGTGGAGGTCTCCTAGGTGAGCTCCCCAGCCCGTGTCCAACACGTCCGTGACCAGTCGGATGGACGGTACTGGTCTGGCGAATGGAACCCCTGCACAGACCTCCGCCTGGTGGGTCCACCATTCCAATGCAAGAAGGATGGGGGTGGGGACTGTAAGCACCCTGTCCCAAGAGTGGATGACTGGGTTGTGGACTTGCGATAGCCACATCTGTAGTGGGTGCATGCGCAGTCTGGCGTGCTGCACTACATAAGTGCAGGCAGCCATGAGGCCCAGTAGATGCATGCAAGTCCAGGCGGTGGTCACTGGAAAGTTCTGGAGTGCCCTGACTGCTGTCTGTATTGTGAGAAACCGGGAGCTGGGCAGAGAGGCTCTCTGTGCCCGGGAATCTAGGGTGGCACCCACAAACTACATTACCTGGGTAGGAGTCAGGGTCGATTTGTCCAGATTCAACAGAAGGCCTAAGTCTTTGAAGAGTTTGCGGGCTGAGGTGATGTGGGCTCTCACCTGAGTCTCTGACTCCCCCCTCCGGAGCCAATCGTCTAAGTAGGGGAACACCTAGACACCCCTTTTTCTGAGCTCGGCAGCCACCACTGCCATGCATTTGGTGAAGACCCAAGGGACCGTAGAAATACCAAAGGGGAGGGCCGTGAATTGGTAATGGTCCAGGTCCACGGTAAACTGTAGAAACCTTCGATGGTGGGAGGTAATTGAAATGTGAAAGTAAGCGTCTTTTAAGTTGAGGGCAGCGTACCAGTCTCTGGGGGCTAGGGAAGGAATAATGGACGCCAGAGTCACCATTTTGAATTTTATCTTGACGATGAAGGAATTTAGAGCTCTGAGGTCCAGAATGGGACAAAGGCCCCCTTTCGCCTTTGGAACCAGAAAGTAAAGGGAATAGAATCCCCTGTTCCGAAACTCAGGGGGAACGCATTCCACCGCCCCTAGCGTGAGGAGATGATTTACTTCCTCCTGTAGCAGAGGCTCATGAGAGGGGTCCCTGAAAAGGGACGGGGTAGAAGGTTGGGAAGGAGGGGCGAGTGGAAAGGGATTACATAACCCCTTTCCACTATCTCCAGCACCCATCGGTCGGACGTAACAGACCACCAGGCTTGGAGGAAATGGGATAAATGGTCCCGGAAAATTAGAGGGTAGACTGGTAAGATGCCCTCGAGGGTCCCGTCAAAACCCCTGATGGGGCCCCGGGGGCTTGTTAGGGGGCCCCTGGTTATTGTTGGGGGCTGGGCACGGCCAGTGCCTGTCATTCCTGCCATTGCCACTCCTGCTCCTACTCAATGCCACTCCTGCTCCCACTCCTGCTCCTACTCCCGCCATGGGCCCTGGGAAGGCACTCGAGGAACATTCCTATTTGAGTAGGTATGTCTCTGGGTAGCAGGAGTGTGTAGGCCCAAGGACTTTAACATCGCCCTGGTATCCTTGAGGCCATGAATCTTCTGGTCAGTCTGCTCCGAAAAGAGCGAGGGGCCCTCAAATGGGAGGACCTGAATGGTATTTTGGAGCTCCAGCAGCACCCGAGAACCCTGGAGCCATGAGCTACGGTGCAGAACCACCGCAATGGCCATCACGTGAGCGGCGGCGTCCGCCATATCAAGAGCCGCTTGGAGAGCCGCTCTGGAGATCACTTTCCCCTCTTCGTGAAGAGCCTTGTACTCTGAGTGGGAGTCCCTAGGAAGCAAGTCCGTAAATTTGTTCACGGACGCCCAGGTGTTGTATGCGTAATGGGACAAGAGGACTTGCTGGTTGGCAATGCAATATTGGATGCCCCCAGACGCGTAGATCTTCCATCCCAGCAGGTCAGACTTTTTGGCCTCCCCGTTCTTAGGGGTGGCAGCAAGCTGCCCTTCTCTCTCTCTCTTTGATTAATGGCTTGCACCACCAACGAGCCTGGGGAAGGGTGAGAGAAGAAGAGCTCATTACCCTCTTGGGGGACAAAGTACCTCCTTTCTGCATGCTTATCCATTGGAGGAATGGAGGCGGGGGTTTGCCACAAGGCTTTGGAGATTTTGGCTACTGTTTTGTTGACCGGTACAGCCACTCTAGAGGGGGTGTCGGCATGCAGAATGTCAACAGTAGGATCCGAGTCATCGAAAACCTTCTCCGCCTGAACCCCCAAACTTTGGGCCAGTCAGCGGAGAAGGTCCTGATGGGCTCTAGCATCTATGGAGGGCATGGACGGGGTGGAGTTGGCTAACGCCTCGTCCAGGGAGGAGGACGATGACCTCTTTTGGACCTCACCCACAGGGACATCCTCGTGATCTGGATTATCCAAGATGTCCATGGACAAAGAGGGGGGAGGTTGGCTCAGTGGAGCCGCACTCCCCCCTGGACCTGGGGACGACTGGCCTGGAAGTAGAGAACGTCCCGAGGTGGGGAACCTGACCAGAGGTGTTGCTGACGGAGGAACTCATGGCCCTAAAGAGACAGAAGCTGGTCTGGGGGGGGGGTGTGGTCCATGCCCTGGCTCTGATGATAAGCCCAGGGAGTCCAGAAGGGCCATTGCCCTGGAGGCTGAGGGGGACATGTTTGCACCATGGACACTGGAACTGGCTGAGCCCACTATTGCTGGTACGGGAGCAGAGGACTATGGTGCCAGGGACGGTGCCGAGAACAGGAGCGGCACTGCAAGCAGGACCTAGAGGCCCTTGAGGACCGGACCAATTCTGCCTTGGAGTCGGATGAATACTATGAGGTGGACCAGGGCTGTACCAACGCAGATGCCGAAGGAGTTGCGGTGCATCGAGACATGGACTCTGGCTTGCTGCGGTGCCGAGGCAGTGGAGGAGGCATGGGTGTGTGGGGGTCCTGCACGGAGGGAGGTGCCGATGGGCTCTGGGGCGGTGACGGCGCTGAGCAATGTTGCCACACTGAGTCCGGTACCGTGTCTTTGGACGGTACCGGGGGTGTCAGTGCCTCGATGGCCGGTGCCGCATGAGGTGCCATCGGGGCTGGGCGATGTCTGCCCTCATGCACCATGTCTTCGGTCGCCCTGGAAGGCGATCGGTGCCGAGCGTCCCCGTGCCGCCTAGAGGGTGCTGGAGTCGGATGAGGAGGGGAGGGAGAGGACTCGATTAGAACCCTTGCTGCCTCCAAGACCTCCGGTGTGGATGGCTCTAGGAAGTCCTCCAGAGGGCTGATGTCCCCTCGCTGGGAGGCACGTGCGCCTGACCTAGAAGGTCCAGGTTCCGGGCTCGTCGGTGCCGCATGCCCCACTGGAGGGTGCATGGAGGGCGTGTGCCTAGGTGGGGACTGACCCCTATTAGGCCGCCTCTTCTTCTGAGGCACTAGTGATTCAGAATGGTGCCGGGGCCCCTGCAGTGCCGGAGAGGCATGGTGTGCTCCGGGAGGAGGATCTTAAGGCGTGACTCCCTTTTGCATTTTGTCCTGGGCTTGAAGGGCTTACTAGGGTTGCCAGATGGTTGAACCAACAATACCGAAACACCCCCCCCCCAAAATAAACACCAGGGAAAAAATTCTGTTGAAGAAAAAAAAGGGGGGGGGGAGACCAAAGTTGTTGAGCAAAAAAAATAAAATAAAAATAAAACAGCATTAAAACAGACCTTTCAGAGTGAGTGCAGTCAGAATAGGGATAGGAACAGGGAAGCGGTTGAGCACTAAGACCCAAGCATTGCTTCCCCTTGGTCTTTTTGCCAGCGGCCATTTTGTGTTCTTAGAACTTAGCTTCCCTGCGGAACCAGGTAAGCATGGGGTCGGGGGGCTGGAGGTGTTGGGGGCTGGGGGAGGCCAGGCGCTGAGTGTTTTTAGGGTCGCTAGGTGTCTGGTATTTTCACCTCCTGTCTGGGAAAAAAAATCAGAAAATACCAGACATTTTAGGTGTCTGGTATTTTCTGAATTTTTTTACTGAACAGGAGGCGAAAATACCGGACTGTCTGGGTCAATACTGGACACCTGGCAACCCTAGGCCTCACAGATTTTACAGGCTTCTGTAAGGTGTGCTTCTCCCAGACACTTTAAGCACGATGAGTGCGGGTCACTGTACGGCTTAGGCCTATTGCACTTTTTGCAGGGCTTAAAGCCTTGCAGGCGGGGCATGCCCTGCTGCAGGTGCATGGTGCACCGTGGCAGGGAGCAATCCACAGAAAACAACAAAAAAGTCTTTAACTTAAATTGCAGACACTTAGCTGAAGATTAACTAAAGACTGAAGAAGACCAATGAAGATCACGATCACATTGAGGAGCTGAGGGTTGTTCCAACAACTGTCATGGTGGTAAGAAGGAACTGAGTGGGTGATGGGGCCAGCAGGGGTATATCTGGGCCAGTATACCGGCACCACTACAGGGGGCTCCCTGCTGGCCTTAAGGGTACTGCTGAGGGAAGAACTTTCAACAGCGCATGCACACTGCGCACACACACCTATACTGGAATGCACATGAGCAATCACTCGAAGAAGAACAACACTGCTCAGAAATAGCTTCAACAAGGCCCTGACCTGAGAAATTTCAGTGTTCTGATAAATACAACTTGTAGTGAAAACATAAACAAAACCTGAGAGTGTGGATAGGTCATTAAGAATTGAATGGAAGGTAAATGTGTTTCAACCATCCAGCTAGACATCACCCACTGTGACTCATTTCCCTAGGGGGCACATGGGAGAGCTGATTTCAGTAACACTCATCTCCTCTGCACCCATCTGCCTCACACTGGGGAAGCAGCAGCAGCAGCTCTCCTCCTCTCCCAGCCACCCCAAAAAAGTGAGCAAAACTTCTGAGCCAGCCAGGGAAGCAGGAGGACAAGACCTGCTCATGGGAGGGATGTGGGGGGTAATTTAAAGGTCTCCCCCAACAATTCCAAGTGTTATACCCCCCCTCCCAAGCCAGTAGCCCAGCTCTCCTCAATTCCCCTATGGGGCTCTTAGGTGGAAAGGGGAAAAGCAGGGGCGGGGGGTGTGACCCACACCTGCTCCACATTAGCATATACCCAGATAGCAGGGTTGCTCCAAATCCCAGCTAGCCAGCACACAGAGGGAAGTTGCGAGGGATTTTGTCTTCAGCATTTGGTGAAATAGGTGTATGTCTCTATGTAAACTATACAGTTATTGAGACCGATATGGAAAGAGTTCCTTAGTATGAGCTATGGGTCAGAATTAAGGCTGCTAGCAAAATGTGTAAGGGTGAATGCTCATATATCTGTATTGTGTACAGTAATGTATGAACTATAAGGCCAGTAGACTAGGTATGCAAGGAATTTTAATTGGTCATTTCCATTCTTTCTTAGGCTTACATTTGTTAATTGTTGTGATCTTTATATAAGGGTTATATTATTTACTGTCACAACTTATATGTAACTGAAAGTTTGGGCCTTGCAAATGTATTTGTTTTATTGTATTAAAGAAATGGAAGTGGTATGTCTCCCAGAGGCTGCTTTTACTTATGCTAAGTGCCAGATTAGTTCCATGTGCCCTCGGCTCAGTGGGCTGTACAGATGAAATATAGTTTCCTTTTTTTCCATTCTGCTGTGGTCCTGGGGCAAGTGGAGCTCAGAAGATCCTAGGTCTAGTCTATGGGATATAATCTGCACATACACTAAGGAGATGGTGTCAGTCACAGCAGTTAAGAGATGGAAAAAGCCCAATAAATGGTTGTCCATCTCTCCCCCTGTATTCAGGGTTCAAGACAGTAAGACTGATGTACCATATGCTGGTGACTGAACCACATATTTGTCTTTGTGTACCTTCATTAACTTATTTCATTTACAAAAAACAAACTCATACTCAAGCTATTCTGCTGGTAATGCCATAAGTAGAAGTGGGTTTGGCAATTTTGAATGTTCCAGTGGGAAAACGAGCAAAATGGGGAAGTTTCTAGGGCCATAAAATTACTCCAGTGAGAACAGCAAATAGGTTCACATGATTATTTTTAAATGTTACACCACTCATCTTGAAAGGGATGTGCCAATATCAAATAACAGCCATAGCCCCAAAACTGCAACAGCAACAACCAGATCAACCTCAACTGCTATTTAAGAAATTCGAAGTTTGATAAAATGCTCTCAGCCATTCTAGTGCTATGGTAGATATAAGGGAAGCTAATGGAGCAGATGTGTCATAACAAACTTTAATGAGAGACCATAGAGACTATCTGACTTTTTCTAAGCAGGGTTTTGGCAGCTGCTGAATAGATCAGAGTGCAGACATGAGGAAAGGGACCAGAGCTGCATGCAAAACACACAGACTGAGGCTCTCGAGGCTGAATTTCTGTTTAATGTCAGCAGTGCATCCAGATGCAGGGAACTGCCATCCTCATAGAACTTGTCATTAACAAGGATGAAGCTGATGTGGAGAATGGGGCCAGGTTCCATGCTCATTTACACCAGTGAAACTCCATTAACCTCAACAATGGCCTTGTAGTGAATGAACTCTTCTAGGCACCTACCCTATTTGTAATCCCCTCAGTGGGGTCCCTCTGAATTTACACTGGTATAAATAACATCTAAAAATAGCCTATATTGTTAAGATAGTCAAGACACAGTAAGATGAAAGCTGTAGATAGAAGACTGAAAGGAAGTTTGGGATCATAGCAGGTCAAGAGAAGCTAAAAGGACAGAAAAGGATCTGGGGATTACAGTGGGTGAGAAGCTGGATACTAGTCAACAGTGTGCCCTTGTTACCAAGAAGGCTAACAGCATATTGGGCTGCATTAGTAGGTGCTTTGTCAGTGGATCAAGTGAAATGATTATTCCCCTCTATGTGGGACTGGAGTATTGCAGCCAATCCTGGGCCCCGCATTACAGAAAGGAAGTGGACACATTGGAGAGAGTCCAGCAGAGGGCAAGTAAAAAGAAAAATGATTAGGGGAGCAGGGGCACATGACTTATGAGGAGAGGTTGAGGGAACTGGGTTTATTTAGTCTGCAGAAGAAGAAGAGGGCACTTGATAGCAGCCTTCAATTACCTTACAGGGGCTTCAAAGAGAAAGGAGCTAGATTAGTTTCAGTGGTGGCAAACAACAGAAAAAGGAGCAATGGTCTCAAGTTGTAGTGGGAGAGGTTTAGGTTGGATATTAGGAAAAACTATATCACTAGTAAGGTGGTGAAGCACTGGAATGTGTTGCTGGGGGGTGTGTGTGGAATCTCCATTGCTAGAAGTTTTTAAGGCCAGGTTTGACAATGTCTTGGATGGAATGATTTAGTTGGGGTAGGTCTTGCTTTGAGCAAGGGATTGGAGTCGATGAGCTCCTGAGGTCTCTTCCTACCCTAATCTTCCATGAGTCTATGAAAGGGGATTTACCTCTTTTTGTTCCCTCATGTTGTATAAAGAAGGTTTGGATGGTTTGACTTGGTAATTTTTATACCACATTTTAAAATAATGCCCTGTGAATAGCAACTCTGTTCTTCCCAGTTTTGCTGGTTGGCTTCTCAGATGTCTCAGGAGATATGTACGGCAAGCTAAAGGGATGGGGGTTTTGGATTGTTAGCAAAGTTTTCTCCAAAGTGTTCATTAGGGAATGCAGTTAAATAAGCCTTAACAAAAATAATGAAAAACCCAAGCAAACAATGGCTAAAAATTGTTTCCTCTTTCACTTGCTCAGCCATCAGGGTTTTGTGGGTTGGGTTTTTGTTTTGTTTTTGTCTTTTGTGTTAGAATTTCACAAGTTCTTACAAGATAGACATCAGTTGAATTTCTAATATAAAAAGCAAGCTATTTTTTCTTAGGCAAACCCCATTTTGGCCTTCATTACTGATCATAAGGAAACAAACAAAAAAAAATGGCACAAGTTCATCTTGTTTTATATAAAAATGTCCTGGTCATACTTAAGGTCAGCTGAGAAACCTCTGTTGTCTGAACCTAAATTTAACATCTCCCAGATAAATTCATCTTTGGCATAAGCAGGCACAACTCCACTAATGTCCTTTTAACCCTTCATGTGCTGTGGCCATGAACAAAATAAGGAAATAAATCTCTATTGTTGGATTATAGTAGTTAAGAGAGTTTGAATCCTGTATCAAGGCAAGATAACTGTGTCTGAGGCATTAAGTGTATATCACCATTGCAGCTGGGAGCGTGCCTCACGGTCTACATAGACAGACTTGTGCTCGAGATACCCAACATAGCTCTGTAAGACAAATGGCCTAAATTTTGAATATTCATGTTTGGAAGCTGGAACCCAAGTGACTAGTGTTCCCTCTAAACTGCAAGGCAGCACAGCTTTACAGGTGATTAATCAGCCCCACCCAGTTAGTCACTTAGACAGAACACTGCCTATGAATAAATCATAGTCAGAACCCTATTTTTTTTCTTCTTCTCCAGGGATATGCACACAAATCAGTCTATCTTTAGTAAAAGTTGTCAGGGACCAACCAGAATAAGAGGAAAAACACATCAAAGTAAAAAGGGGAAACTCTGTTCAAATAAACTGTTTCACTTGTATCTTAGAACAAATTTGAGCCTTCAAGGTCTTCTCAGGGGAGTGTGGCTATTCATCAGGGGCACCAAACTGAAATCAGCTTCAAACCACTTCAGAAAAAACAGAACAAACAACCTTCTTACACTAAAGTGGGTGTTTTCTGAAGGTGAAACATGGTATATGTCCACTCTAAACTCAAGGAGAGGAAGGGTCACATAATACCAGGCCTAGGTGGAAACTTCCGTTTTTTAAGAGCTTTATTGTATTATTTTAAAACCAGGAGTCTCTTCTACATTCCTGCTGGAGCTAGAAAGATCCTTCATTTTCCCCTGCTTTATACCCCATGCTTTATAAGTCTAGAACTCTCAAAATTTTTCACAGAGTGGAATGCATCTTAGGTTGTTTCATGGGTGCCTCTCCTCTCATTCACTATTTAATAACATCCTGATCGCAAATACTGCAATTGTTTACACAGAAAAATATCAGGCAGGTGTTTAATGCATTTTTAATGTATTTTAGACTAGTCAGCATTGGGAAGTGAGGAAGAGAGCCAGTATCAGGTGACCAGGCAGCTCTCTGTGCATCCCCAGAAAGAGCTCTGTGAAGCTCAGTTTGCAATCCACTGTTCTAGCCAGCTGCATGCAGACCTCATTGGAGCCTATTAGCAAATCATCTGGAGAGGGGGCGAGATGCCTTTCTCAGGGTCCAAGTAAACTGCAGCTGCTGCTGTTCCCTCTGCCCCCACACTTTAAAGTTCCAACATACTAAAGCTCATTGCAAATTCACCCTAAAACGGTTCTTATTTTGGACAAACCTGCAAGCCAGGAAAGATGTTTTTTCCTCCCTGGGGTCTCCAGCTACTCTCTTGGGTGTATCATTTTAGCCAAAGATAAAGGAAAAGATAGCTTCCTATGGGTGTTCGGTATGCTAGGCGGGGGAAGGCTTTGCCCTCTGAAACTGCCAGGCATGACCCCACCCACACTCTGTCCCTAGAATGCCTGCTGTAGGGAAGGTTGGGCCAGCTTGGGCTACGTGGCCTCCTCCCTCCCCAGTGCTCTGGGGAGGCTGGGGCATGCAAGCTCCTCCCCTCCCTGTGGTGGCGGCGGGGCTGTAGGTGGGGCTGGGGGCCTGCCTCCCCCAACCCTGGCTACATCGATGGCCCATATAGCTTCCCAATGTTTTATAGATTCCACTTTGGGCAGGAACTTGTTCTCTCTCCCACTTACCATGGAAAATGAACTGGTCAGACCCTACCAGTTGGGGTGGTCACATGTCTTCCTCAGACCAACCACTGCTTAGAATTAAAGGACAAAGAAGGATGTTCTCAAGTCATTAAGTTGATCTCCCACCCTTGATGGCTTTCATTTGCATATTTAAACCATAAAGTATTCCATACCTCATATTTCTAACTTTACATACAAGAATGATACATACACCAAAATAAGATATACCGATCCAGCAGATGGTTACATGAAAATTGATAGGTTATATGAGACACTTTGTCCAAAGCATCTTTGAGTTATGCATATTTTATACATTATTTATACATTATTTAGACAATTTCATACAGCATGGGAGAGGGGATTGTCACAAGCCTTGTGGGACATCAAAGTCTTGTCTACAATAAGGCTCTAATCCAAAACCACTGACATTAGTAAGAGTTTTTCCATTGGCTTCAGTGGGTTTTGGAATAGGCCCTAAATAAAGAATTTAGTGTCAGGAGAGTTTTAGATATAAATGTATGTGACAGGGACTGTAAGGCCTTCTTTGCCCCCTGTTGAAAGCTTCAGTGCCCTGATGCCCCCTTGATTATAGAAAGCCCATCCAAGCCAGGCTACCAGTGAGATTAGTCCTCCAAAGGCCTAGGAGGGCCAGGAGAAGATAATGACCAATAGCAAGCCAGCATATCAGGTAAGATGGGCTTGCCTGCTTCTTCTGAAGGGTAGAGCTGAGTGGAGGTGGGATGGAACACAAGTGGAGCTCCTCAATGCTAGCCCAGAACCAGGTCAGGTCCCTTGATTAAACACTGTGTCTAAACAGTCAACTTTCGTGTTTAAAAACAAAGAGCAGTCCTATGGCACCTTAGTGACTAACAAATATATTATATCATGAGTTCTCATGGGTAAAACTCATTTCATCATCACAAAAAGTTGTGATATAATATATTTGTTAGTCTCTAAGGGTATGTCTAGACTGCATCCCTCTGTCGGCAGAGGGATGCAGATTAGGCAGGTCGACATTGCAAATGAGGCAGGGATTTAAAGATCCTGTAAACCTCCTTGCAGGAGGCATAAGGGATCTATCTAAAAAGGCTTTCTTTCTCAACAGATCCCCCTCTAGACTGCCACTTTTTGTGGACAAAGTGCTGAGTTGGCAAAACGCTGTGGCCATTTTTATGCAAATTAGGCGCTGGATATTTAAATCCCTGCCTCATTTGCAATGTCGACCTGCCTAATCTGCATCCCTCTGCCGACAGAGGGATGCAGTCTAGACATACCCTAAGATGCCATAGGACTTCTCTTTGTTTTTAAATTTACAGACTAAAACGGCTATCCATCTGAGACTTGTTAGTTTTTATGTTTGTGACTTTAAAGAGGCAGACAGACAAATCTTGAGTTTGTTTATTGTGAACCAGGTGAGTCTGATGCTGAGTCACAAAGGGTGTGTCTACACTGCACCGTAACTCAAACTCAGCTACACAATTTGAGCTATACAAATTGCATAGCTTATTTCTAGTGTATTTCAAAATAGCTTATTTCAAAATTTGGCACGGTCTACACAGAGCCAAATTTCGAAATAGAGCGCTATTCCAAAACATCCTTTAATCCTTGTGTAACGAGGTTTACAGGGACATCAGAATAGCGAGCCTATTATTTTGAAAGCTATTTTGAAATAACTGGCTTGTTTAAAAGACATGGAATAGATATTTTGGGATACCAGAAGTATCCCAAAATATCACCTCATTGTTGATATACCCAGATAGGCTATTCTGCTCCAGCTCTGTTGCTGAACTGCAGAAAGTGAAACTTGGGGCTAAGAATCAACCATATGATTGTGATTAGAGATGTGGGTTCAAAGGGTGGTGTAGATAGTGAAAACCAAAGATTCCAAAAGAGAACAAGACTCAGATTATAGTAATGGAATGCAAGTGAAATCTTGAACCAAAATACAGCAGTTCTAAGCAACACCAACCATTTGTTCTAAACATTCCTCAAGACTATAGTATCCAAAGCAGAAGACAGTTCAAGGAACACTGAACTGATGAAGAACAGCCACCTGGCTTAGCTGGATGCAAGAGATAATCACAAACTTCCTGGAAACCATTACTGAAACAGTGCTACAGTCCAAAATAGGTTAATTTCATTGTTAAGTACTCTCTGAGGAAATAAATTATTTCATCCAAGAAGTTATTACATTAAACAGAGATGTTTAAAAGCCAAATGCCATTTCTCTTACTCTCACTTCCCACCCTCTGGCTACGTCTACACTGCCTCTTTTTTGCGGAAGAGGCAAGGCAAATGAAGTGCTCATTAGCAACTTCTTGCACTTCATTTGCATATTCTCTTCCGATGCTTTTTGCACAAAAACAAGCAGTGTAGATGGATCCGTTTTGCGCAAATCCCCATTTTGTGTAAGATCCTTATGCCTCAAAAAAGGAGGTGTACAGATCTTGCGTAAAAGGGTTTTTTTGCGCAGAACGGATCTGTCTACACTGCTTGTTTTTGCGCAAAAAGCCTCGGGCAAAGAATATGCAAGTGAAGCACAAGAAGTTGCTAATGAGCACTTCATTAGCATACTCTCTGCCGACAAAAGAGGCAGTGTAGATGTAGCCTCTGTGTAATGTTGGTGGCATAGAATGGCTGCTGCATTTCCCACCAAGAGACTGCCCACAGTCAGGTAGACTGAAATGCAGCTAAAGGATTGCTGTACAAAACGTGCCACAATATGTTATAGGAGAGCAGAAGGTAGGCCACAACCTAAGTACTTTTGGGATCCTTTTTGATTAACTATGCTAGAGAAATAGAATGCATTATTATATGGAGGGATGTTAGCTGAACTTATATGGAATAATGGTTTTTCATGCCAAATGAATGAGAGGAACAAATGAGATTAGCAAATGAATTATGAAAAGCTAAAATCAAATGTGAGGAGTGAGGCTGCTGCATAATAAAGGGGAATTACAAAGGAACAAAATAGATAGGGCTGTGCATTTTCTTTTATGATGTGCAAAGGAGCCCTAAAAAGAGTGAAAGGGGGTGTGACGGGGCTCCGCAGCCCCACACTGTAGCCCCTGCCGCGAGCGCCCAGTTCGCGGCGCGGGGAGCAGGGTACTGGCATTGTGCCGAGTGCTCACGGGTCGCGGGAGCACCTGGCCGCCCCAGGCGCTGCGGCCACAACGTGGCCCAGATGCGACAGGGTGGGCGGGGCCACGTACGTGACGTCAGGGCGATGTCATGGCAGGCGCCAGGGTGGCGGGAGATTTAAGCACCGCCTGGCACCAGAAGGGGGGGGCGTGTGGGGGTGTGTGTGCGCGCAGGTGCGTGTGAGCGGACGCGCACCAGCGGGCTCCCTGTGAAGTAACAGGGGCCCAAGTGCTGGGAAAAAGGGAGGGCGGCCGAGCTGCCGAAGGGTAAGGTAAGCCCCAGGCAGGGACAGGAGGACCAGTGCGGGAGAGGAAGCAGCCCAAGGCAGGGCAGCGTTGGAGCCCGCGGGCTGACAAGTTGCAGCAGAGACCCCCGTCAGCTGGACTGGACCAGGGAAGGTCCGTGTCCTTAGGGCCTTGGGCTGGGGCCCATGAGTGAGGGTGGGCCCGGGTCCCCCTCTCCGCCCTTCCCCTCAGAGGAGGGTGTGCCTGGCGATCTGGAAGAGAAATAGCTCTCTCTCTCTCTACATTTCCTGCCTCCCCCCCTCCCCCCCGGCTCAAGAGGGAAACTCTGCACGGATAAAGACACTAATTTATTAATTTACGGCTAAAGAAGCACTTATGGGGAAGAACTACGGGTGAGGTGGTGGGATGTACGGGACATTCAGACGAGGCGGAGTGGAGACCCTAGGGAGGTCAGATCTGGCCTGGTCACAGGGGGTCTCCCATCTCCCCTTTTCCATTAGAAATTCAGAGTATATCTTATCCTGGAACTCTGTGAGCGGTTGAAGAACTAGACTGATTGGCTGTGTCTAGACTGGAGTGATCTTGCGCCAGAGCTATGCAAATGAGGCTTAGCGTGGAATATCGCCGAGCCTCATTTGCATAACTAATGAGCCGCCATTTTTGCGGAAGAGGCTCTTGCGCAAGACGGAGCTGTCTACACTGCCCCTTCTTGTGCAAGAAAAACCCTCTTGCGCAAAACCATTATGCTGATTATTTTCAGGCAGCTCATTAGTTATGCACATGAGGCTCGGCGATATTCCACGCTGAGCCTCATTTGCATAGCTTTGGCGCAAGATCGCGCCAGTCTAGACACAGCCATTGGGTATGTCTACACAGCAAAATTATTTCGAAATAACAGCCCTTATTTCGAAATAACTTTACTAGCGTCGACACAGCCAAACCGCTATTTCAAAATTAATTCAAAATAGTGGAGCTCTTATTTCGAATTTGGTAAACCTCATTCCACAAGGAATAACGCCAAATTCGAAATAGCTATTTCGAAATAAGTGCTGTGTAGACTGGTGGCCACTCCAGCCTCAACCAAGAACACTCCTCTCCCTTCCCCCTCCCCAGAGCCCATAAAGGGGTTGACTCTGGCAACGGTGCCTGTGCCACCTCCAAGTCTGCCAGCCCAGGGCCAGCAGTCACTGCCCCTGACCCAGTGGCCCCAAAACATGAGCCACCAAGCCATTGGCAGCCAGCCCTCCACGGCTCCCCAGGAGCAGTCTGCCAGCTCCCAGGAGCCTGACAGAGCCCAGGAGAAGGCGGGTGCCTTCCTGGTCCAGGGTGGAGATCATGGACCTTATTCAGGTTTGGGGGGGGATGCCCCCAACGTCCATCATCTCCGCAGTAGATGGAGGAATGTGGCCATCTATGGCAGAATAGCTGCCAGCCTGGCTACCAAAGGCCACATGCGAACCCAGGAGCAGGTTCTCATGAAAATCAAGTTGGTCCGGCGAGACCCCCAACCCTGAGCCCTGAGCTTCCCCTCCCCCTTCTTCTCCTTGCTTCCCTCTTCCAGCTCCCTCCTCCCAGGTTTTCCCCTTCCCTCTCCCACCCTCTTATAAGAACATAAGAATGGCCGTACTGGGTCAGACCAAAGGTCCATCTAGCCCAGTTGCCTGTCTGCCGACAGTGGCCAGCACCAGGTGCCCCAGAGAGGGTGGACTGAAGACAATGATCAAGCAATTTGTCTCCTGCCATCCCTCTCCAGCCTCTGACAAACAGAGGCCAAGGACACCATTTTATCCCCTGGCTAATAGCCTTTTATGGACCTAACCTCCATGAAATTATCTAGCTTCTCTTTAAACTCTATTATAGTCCTAGCCTTCACAGCCTCCTCTGGCAAGGAGTTCCACAGGTTGACTACACACTGTGTGAAGAAGAACTTTCTTTTATTAGTTTTAAACCTGCTACCCATTAATTTCATTTGGTGTCCTCTAGTTCTTCTATTATGGGAACTAATACATAACTTTTCTTTATCGGCCCTCTCCACACCACTCATGATTTTATATATCTCTATCATATCCCCCCTCAGTCTCCTCTTTTCTAAACTGAAAAGTCCTAGTCGCTTTAACCTCTCCTCATATGGGACCCGTTCCAAACCCCTAATCATTTTAGTTGCCCTTTTCTGAACCCTTTCCAAGGCCAAAATATCTTTTTTGAGGTGAGGAGACCACATCTGTATACAGTATTCAAGATGTGGGCGGACCATAGTTTTATACAGGGGCAGTAAGATATTCTGGGTCTTATTTTCTATCCCTTTCTTAATAATTCCTAGCATCCTATTTGCCTTTTTGACCACCACTACACACTGTGTGGAAGTTTTCAGAGAAGTGTCCACGGTAACTCCAAGATCTCTTTCCTGATTTGTCGTAGCCAAATTAGCCCCCATCATACTATACGTATAGTTGGGGTTATTTTTCCCGATGTGCATTACTTTACACTTATCCACATTAAATTTCATTTGCCATTTTGTTGCCCAATCACTCAGTTTGGTGAGATTTTCTTGGAGTCCCTCATAGTCTGCTTCTGTCTTGACTATCCTAAACAGTTTGGTATCATCCGCAAACTTTACCACCTCACTGCTTACCCCTTTCTCCAGATCATTTATGAATAATTTGAATTGGATTGGTCCTAGGATTGACCCTTGGGGGACACCACTAGTTACCCCTCTCCATTCTGAAAATTTATCCTTTATTCCTACCCTTTGTTTCCTGTCTTTTAACCAGTTCTCAATCCAAGAAAGGACCTTCCCTCTTATCCCATGGCCATGTAATTTACACAAGAGCCTTTGGTGAGGGACCTTGTCAAAGGCTTTCTGAAAATCTAAGTATACTATATCTACTGGATCCCCCTTGTCCGCATGTTTGTTAACTCCTTCAAAGAACTCTAATAGATTAGTAAGACATGATTTCCCTTTACAGAAACCATGTTGACTTTTGTCCAACAAATTATGTTCTTCTACGTGCCTCACAATTTTATTCTTTACTATTGTTTCGACTAATTTGCCCAGTACTGAAGTTAGACTTACCGGTCTGTAATTGCCCGGATCGCCTCTAGAGCCCTTTTTAAATATTGGTGTCACGTTGGCTACCTTCCAGTCATTAGGTACGGAAGCCGATTTAAAGGATAGGTTACAAACCACAGATAATAGTTCAGCAATTTCCCATTTGAGTTCTTTTAGAACCCTTGGATGAATGCCATCCGGTCCCGGAGATTTGTTAACATTACGTTTTTCTATTTGTTCCAAAACCTCCTCTAACGACACTTCAATCCTGCTTCCTTTCCCCAGTCTCACCAGAGTTTCATTGTTTTGTTAAATAAAGAGAGTTTGTGTTCATGAAAATACATGTATTTTATTTGACATCAGGAAGGGGGGCTAAGGAGGGGTAAGCGGAAGGATGTGAGGGTATGTCTACACTACCACCCGAGTTCGAACTAGGGTGGTTAACGTAGGCATTCGAAGTTGCAAATGAAGCCCGGGATTTAAATATCCCGGGCTTCATTTGCATCTTGCCGGGCGGGCGCCATTTTTAAATCTCCTTAGGTCGAACTCCGTGCCCGCGGCTACACGCGGCACAGAGTAGGTAGTTCGAATTAGGATCTCTAATTCGAACTACTGGTACACCTCGCTCCTCGTGGAACGAGGTGTACTGGTAGTTCGAATTAGAGATCCTAATTCGAACTACCTACTTCGTGCCGCGTGTAGCCGCGAGCACGGAGTTCGACCTAAGGGGATTTAAAAATGGCGCCCGCCCGGCAAGATGCAAATGAAGCCCTGGATATTTAAATCCCGGGCTTCATTTGCAACTTCGAATACCTACGTTAACCACCCTAGTTCGAACTCGGGTGGTAGTGTAGACATACCCTGAGGGAGGAATGAGGCACAAACCCCCAGTGGGGCAGACCGGGGAGGCTCTTAGTGCTCCTCAGGGTGGAAGCTCTCCCGCAGGGCATCCTGGATACTGACAGCCCCCCGATGGACCTCCAGGATGGCAGCCTGCAGAAAGTGCAGCCAGGCTTTCAGCAACATGTCCACGAGAAGTACCAGAGTGACCTGGTTCTGGCTGGCCTTAAATGCGATCAGTGTGGATGCGCTATTTCGAAATAACAAAACGCTATTTCAAAATGCATTTTGTGTGTAGATGTGTTATTTCGAAATAACTTATTTCGAATTAACTATTTCGAAATGACGCTGTAGTATAGACATACCCATTGGCTTTAATTCAAACAAGGACTCAGGAGTGGGCTGGAGAGTGAGTTAGAGTTCAGCTAGGGCAGTGGTCACCAACCCATTGATCACGATCAACCAGTTGATTGCGACACCCCTAGGGGGCTGCCCCTCTTTGATCCAGCTGGTTAGGATAAGCGCATCCCCACACTGGAAGGGGGCTGGGCAGCTGGCACAAGAGGAGCACTGGGGACAGGGCTATGCCACTCTGTTCCCCGTGGGCTGTGTGCAGGGTCGGAGAGCCACCTTCCCCAATGCCCCGTTGCGCCCGGCCAGGCTGTGTGCGAGTTTGGGGAGCTCCTTTCTCAGTGCCCTGCTGCACCTGGCCTGGCTGAAGCCAGCCCTGGGTGGCCCGGGCTCTGTCTGCCTCAGCCCCAGCCTGGGAGCCACCACCTGCAGGCAAATGGCTGGGCTGGGCAAGGAAGGTACTTTGCCCCCTCTCCCTCCTCGCCCCAGCACTGCTAGCCAGAGGCTGCAAGTCCCAGCACTGCTGTCCTGCTGGTGAGTGTGTTGGGGGCACAGGGATGTGGGGGCAAGAAGGGGGTGAAGGAGGATGTGGGGGCAGGATGGGAGGGGGCAGGGGTTGCACTGAGGGGCATGGGGCGATGCAGGGGATCAGGCTGGGGGGAATCATGGGGCTGAGGGGAGCAAGGCTGGAGCAGAGGGAAGATGTGAGGGGGGATACAATTTTACTTTGGAGAAGCTGCACTTTTCTTTACTC
This sequence comes from Pelochelys cantorii, assembly GCA_032595735.1. Classification (NCBI taxonomy): domain Eukaryota; kingdom Metazoa; phylum Chordata; order Testudines; family Trionychidae; genus Pelochelys; species Pelochelys cantorii. Next base: position 25,252,863 of record CM064326.1, read on the forward strand.
CCCACTTCTTTGCCTCCTTCCCCAACTAGCTATCTGGCTGCATTCTCACCTTTTTACCTTTTCTGCATTACTGCCCCAACCCCTCCACCCTGAAACTCCATCACGTACCCCCACCCCACACCCTCTCCTACTGCTAAACTCCTTTCCAGAGCCTGCATCCCACCTCCCACCTAGATTCTGCCTCCCTATGCCACTTGCTGGCAGCCCTGTCCCACACATTGAACCCCTCATTTTTGTTCCCACCCCAGAGTCTATGAGGACCACAAAATCCACTAACTCTGGAACCCCAGAAAAGTAAATCTGGCCTATGGGAAGCCTTGAACCTCAGTTCTCCCTGTCCCTTCCCCTCACCGCGTGGAGGCTGGAGTGCCAGAAGAGTGAGGTGTCTCAGTTGGGGGGCCACATCAGTGAGGGTAGTCCATGGAAAAGTTTGGAGAGGGCAGGAACTCAAGAAAGGGGTGGGGTCTCAGGGAAGGGATGGGGCAGATCCTGGCTTGTCCTGACATTTAAAAAGTGTTCTTGGGTGTAAAAAGGTTTGAGACCACTGAGCTAGGGGAATACTCAAACTGTAACTATCTTGCACAGGTGCAGACTCTATGGGTGTTCCAGCCCTGGAGCACCCACAGAAAAAAATTAATGCTGCTTAGCACCCACTGGCAGTCAATCTCCTCCCCTTCCCCAGTGACTCTGGCAGCTCCGCCAATCAACTCTTCCCCCCTCCCTCCTAGTGCCTCCCGCCTGCCATGGATCAGCTGTTCTGTGACATGTAAGCACTGGGACAGAGGAGTGAGGATGGGGCATGTGGAAAGAAACAGGGAAGGAGCAGGTGTTCAGCACCCTGGGGAAATTTGAAGCTGGTGCCTGTGCTATATTGGCTGCTAATATGGTCCCATTATGTAATATCTGAACACCTTACAGTATTTAATGCATTTATTCTCACCACACTGCTTGGAGGTATGGAAATACTGTGACACAGAGAAATTAAAAGGTCACATAGAAAATCTGTGGTAGAGCAGGACTTGTTTGCCATATTCTAGGCTAGTATCCAAACTACTGCACCACTCTTTGGGCTTATCTACGCTTGTAATGCTACAGCAGCACTGCAGCTTGTGTTTCTGTAGCACTTCAGTGTAGACACTACCTGTGTGAACAAGTTAGGTTCTCCCACCATGTAGGTAATTCAGGTAAGTGCTTTCAAAGGTAGCAGCTAGGTCAGCTGAAGAATCTGTCCATTGACTTAGCACTTTCTACACAGTGACTTAGGTCAGTTTAACTGTACAGCTCTGAGGTGTGGGGTTTTTTTCACATTCCTGAGCGGCATAGTGATGCTAACCTAATTTTCTAGCCTCGACTAGCTCTTCATCTCTTAATTCAGTCTCAAATCTAGTCTTGAAAAAAATGCAGATACTATAGTGGTAGAGACCAAATAGATTCGATCAAGTTTAAGTCTCAGTCCTTGTACCAGTTCCACTTGTTTTATAAAATGATGACATTCAGGTGGTTCAGCTGCCCATGTGGATACTCTTACTTTAGTTCAAGAGAGGCTTATTTTGGTTTAAGTTAAGCTTGTTCCCAATCAATTGAAACTAATCCGAATAAAAACCACTTTTATACTGAATGAAGAGTGTCCGTGCAGGGCGCTGCAATCATTTAACTATCGTGTGGCAGCAGCATTACTGCACCTGTACAATTCTGTCACTGTAGTGCTTAGGGAAGATGCTGCCTATGTCGGTGAGAGAGTTTCTTGCATCAGTGTAGCACTCCACCTCCCTGAGAAGTAGGGTTGCCAGGTGTCCGGTTTTCTACTGGACAGTCCGGTATTTGCACCGTCTGTCCGATAGAAAAATTCAGAAAATACTGGACATGTGCAATGTCCGGTATTTTCTGAATTCCCGGCTGGGCGCCGGACGGAAGCCTGGTGGGGACAGGGGAGCGACTGGGAGGCGGTGCGCGATTGGCGCTGGGAGCCCCGTGGTTGCACGCAAAAGCCAGGTGGGGCGGGGCAGGGGCCGGGACTCCCAGCCACTCCCCCTGCCCAGCTTTTGCACGCCACCAGAGGCTCCCAGCGTCAATCGCGGCCCTGACTCCCAGCTAGGAGCTTCTGGTTGCGTGCAGAAGCTGGGTGGGGGGAGTCACTCCCAGCCCCTCCCCCACCTCTGCCCGGCTTCTGCTCGCAACTAAAGGGAGTGCCTGCCGGGGGCACGGCCCGAAGGACTCCGGCTGCGGCCAGTGGCTGCACACCCCCCCCCCCCCGCCAGGTCTGCTTCCCGCCCCCCTTCCTCCGGCCCCTCCTCCTCCTGGCCAGCCCCACGACCCCCCCCCCCCCCAGCTCTGCTTCCCGCTCCTCTTTCTCCCGGCCAGCCCCGCGGCTCCCGGACAACCCCCCCGCCAGCTCTGCTTCCCGCCCCCCCTCCTCCTGTCTAGCCCTGTGATCCCCGGCCCCGGCCCCCACCAGCTCTGCTTCCTGTCCCGCCCCCCTCCCGGCCAGCCCGCCCCCATCCCGGCCGGTTCTCTACCCCCCGGCCACGATGAAGTGTGTCCGGTTTTTTGGCGGGGTCTACCTGGTAACCCTACTGAGAGGCAGTAGCTATGTCAGTGGCAGAATCCCTATTAGGGGGTAGGTTGATATAACTATGTCCTTCAGGGGCATGGGTTCCACACTCCTCAGCAATATAGTTATAGCGACATAAGTTTGTAGTGCAGACCTGAGCTTAGTTTAAAGTCACAGCTTAGGTGATATTAATACAATTTTCTCATATTGACAAAGCCTTGGTTAAGATTGTGATATTACAGTCTTTCAGGTACTAAGACACACAAGAACACGTAAGAACAGCCATACTGGGTCAGACCAAAGATCTATCTAGTCCAGTATCCTGTCTTCTGACAGTAGCCAATGCCCGATGCCCCAGAGGGAATGAACAGAACAGATAATCATCAAGTGGTCCCTCCCCTGTCACCCATTCCCAGCTACTGACAAATAGAGGGTAGAGACACCATTCCAACCCATCCTGGCTAATTAGAATTAATGGACCTAACCTCCATGAATTTATCTAGTTCTTTTTTGAACCCTGTTAAAGTCCTGGTGTTCACAATGTCCTCTGGCAAGGAGTGCCACAGGTTGACTGGTAGTCAACAGGCAAACTGTAGGCCGAATCTGGACTGCCAAATGCTTTTGAATGGGTCCCAATTTTTTTCATTGCTCATTATTATCATTATTGTTGATTGTTTTCATTGTTATTTTCTCTGGAAACTGAACTTTTACTATACCTTGATCAAGAAATTTGGACCTTGTCAAAAAATAATTGGCTGCCCCCACTCTGGGAACTTACATCAACAAAGTCTCTCAAGTATGTGAAAAATCCAAAAATCCACACCCCTGTGAGATGTAAGTATAACAACTAACCCCCAATGTAGACAGTGCTAGGTCAACAGAAGAATTTATTTATTGATCTAGCCATCATTTCTCAGGGAGGTGGATTAACTGCGTTGACAGGATAACTGCTCCAGCTGGTGTAGATAGTGTCTATACTTAGCTAAGTATGGGACACTTCCAGTCCAATCTGTTAGCCTAATTAGCACTGGGACTACAATTGACAGATACTTTTTTTCTCCCTCTCCCTTCTTATTCTGAGTGTCCCCCTTTTTTTCTCCACTCAAGGTCATCTCATCTGAAAAAGTGAGGTTTGCCCACGAAAACTCATAATATCATATATATAGTAGCCCAATGTCTGTGACTCTGTAATGCTGAAATGCTGGCTGTTCCCTCTGGGCGGCGCTGTTGCCTCCCACCTTGGTGCTTGGCTGACTTCTGCGCTGCTCCGCTGGGCCACCGTGCAGGAGCAAGCGGTGCAGAAGTCAGCTGAGCGCCACAGCGGGAGGCAACAGCACCGCCCAGAGGGAACAGCCAGGGGCGGGGCCTGTACGAGTGTGCATTTCTGACATCAGGAAAGGGCGCTGGATTCAAAAGGAGGAAAGCAGAGCAGACACAGAGGATGCGGAGGAGACAGAGAGGAGAACGGAGGAGGTGGAGGACAGCGAGAGAGAGAGTGAGAGAGACGCAGCAGGAGGAGGAAAAGAAACACAGAGTGAGAGGCGGGAGAGGGAGAAGAGAAAGAGAGTGAGATGGAGAGAGAGGCAGGAGGCGGACGAGAGCTGAGAGAGAGAGAGGGCGAGGCAGTAGGAGGAGAAGAGAGAGAGAGGCTGTTTGAGCTGCTTGCTCCCGCGCGGCGGCCCGGCTGAGCGGCGCAGAAGTCAGCCGAGCACCACGGCGGGAGGTGAAGGGGGGCGGGGTGGTGACGTACACACCCAGGGGACAGGACCTGGACGAGCGTGCATCCTCGATGGAGACAGAGGAGAGCGGAGAGAGAGTGAGAGGCAGGAGGGGGAGAAGAGAAAGAGAGAGAGGGGGAGGCAGTAGGAGGAGGAGAGAGAGAGAAAGAGACACGGAGCGAGAGACCAGAGGCTCAGGAGAGAAGACTGACGTGGAGGAGAGACCTGAAAATCCTGTCTTATGACAGGCTAATTGGCTAGTTATATATATAGTTTTGTTAGTCTCTAAGGGTATGTCTAGACTACATGCCTCTGACGCCACAGGCATGTAAATTAGACTACCCAACATAGTCAATGAAGCCGGGATTTAAATATCCCCAGCTTCATTAAAATAAAAATGGCTGCCACGCTGTGCTGGCTCAGCTGATCATCGGCACAGTGTAGCAATCAAGACGCAGATCGGTCAACAGGGAACGCCTTTGTCGACCCCTCCCTTATGCGTCATGAAACGAGGTTTACAGGAGCGGTTGACAAAGGCTTCCCTTGTTGACCGATCTGTGTCTTGAGTGCTGCGCTGTGCCGATGATCAGCTGAGCCGACACAGTGTGGTGGCCATTTTTATTTTAATGAAGCCGGGGATATTTAAATCCTGGCTTCATTGACTATGTCGGGTAGTCTAATTTACATGCCTCTGGTGACAGAGGCATGTAGTCTAGACATACCCTAAGGTCCCACAGGACTACTCATTGTTTTTAAAGTTACAGACTAATACAGCTACCTTTCTGAGACTTTTCATTTAGTTACGCCGTGTCTATGCTTAGACCATGCCTATGCTTATCTCACTGGAGATCGATCTTCTGGCGTTTGATTTAGCGGGTCTAGTTAAGACCCACTAAATTGAACACAGAGGAGCAGCTCCGGTTGGTGCCAGTACTACTGGCAGTCATGAGGAGTAAGGGGAACTGATGGAAGCATGAAGATGGCGCCAAGCTCAATTTAAGGTAAGCGGACTCCAGCTACGTATTTTACATAGCTGGAGTTGTGTACCTTAACCCAGCCTTCCAAGTCTAGTTTAGACTTGGCCTTAGTTACAACAGTTGGAGAAACAATCTCATTGTCAAAGCTTCAGGCAGCCCTTCCCCTTCAATTAAAGGATGAGAGAGCACCTATAACACATCTCAGAGCCCCAAAATGTTCACCAGAAGAGCTAGGCTAGACCAGACTTGACTTTGCCAATATTTCTATGGAACCCCCAAGCAAAATTGCCATTTATTACATTTTTTAAAATCCTTTCAGGCCTTCTTTATACCTCATAAACAAAGGCACAATCCTAATTTCTCCAAACACATCTTTGAAATGGCTTCTAGGCAGAGCAGGGGCCAATTCCCCAGCTCAAAACACCCCCAAACTTTTGAACAATCCAGATGTGATACTTGTATCTTGGGCCCCATCTTAGTTTTGTAGCCTAGAAAGCTATTTCAGCTCCACCAGTGTGTTTTTAATTTTTAAGCATTTTTTTCTGGCAGACAGTATTCCTCTCTGCCTATTACGTAAAGCAAATTATTGACAGATGTAGACCTGTTGAGCCTATATTTTCTGGTAAATTCAAGGCTTGTTTGAAAAGTGCCATTTTAACATGCTGTTCTTTCAGAAATATTCCATAATATGGGCTTTCCACTTCCGGTTATATAACGTTATATTATTTTATAATAATAAAGAACAGTGTATTTTGGATTTCTCTACAGACTGAAGCAGTTTAGCAAGGTGGGGGCAGATCCAGATGTGAAAACTTTCTGTGGCTTGGCTAGACATGTTACTAAACTTTTGGATCAGATGCCCAAATGACACACTGTAAGAGTTTAGATTTCCTTTCTGAAAAGAGAGCTACTGCTTTCCTCATATACAAATCAGGGTGTTTCCCCAACTTCTCTTTTAATAGAGACCTGCAGTTTCCCTTGTCTAACTTTAAATGCCAGTTTGAATATTAACTCTGTAACCTTATATCTGTTCACACGCTTTATTAAGAAGGCTGTGAAACTTGCTAACAATTTGATACAGGAGAACACGTGTAAAAAATGGTGTTTTATTGAATCCAGTGACTTCTGATTTAAAGAAGCAGGGATGATTGGCAAGAACTCAGATATATCATGGAAATGTTTTGTGTGCATGATATCAGTGTAATATTAGCAAGTTGTAGGTAGGTACTAAAAGACAAGCAACAGGAATCTGGCATTGTAAGATAATACAATAAATATAAGAAGTGAAATGTACAAAGCACCTTTTAATGCCAAAAGATCCCAATGCCATATGCAGTGCATACAACGCCATTGAAATACAGTAGCCTCAGGGGTAGAGATAGGCAGCCAACACACTGCACAGCTCTGAGTGAGAGGACATTTTGACAAGGCACCAGGACAGGCCAATTTCTCATAAAGAGTTCCATAAGAACTTTGATGTCCATAAAAAACAAGAGAGGAGGTCAGGGCTAGATGTTGGTCTATGTCTTTCAGGGGGTGGCTCGGAATATTTGGCTTTGCCCTGTGCCCCTGCCCTTATAACATCATTTGCATATCTTGAAGCCAACGGCTTCAAAGAAGAGACAACTTTGTGTTTGTATATGCCTACCCTACATTGCTTCTATGCAAGATGAATTCTCTGCTGAAGCTCCTTTACGTACCCTATATACCACTGAAGCTACAGACAGAATATAGCCCTGAGCATTTCAGGTCTATAAAAGTATGTCTACACTACAGGACGAAGTCAAATTAAGTTATGCAACTTCATCTATGTTAATGGGGAACTGAAGTCAAAGTGGCTTAACTTGGCTTTTGTGACTGTCTACACTGTAGGAAGTCGAAGGAAGAACACTCTTCCTTCAACTTCCCTTACTCCTTGAGAAAGCAGGGTTATTGGCATCAACTGAAGTACCCCTCTGTCAACTCACAGAGCCATGAGCAAACAGGATTATGGACTCGATTCAACGCAGAGTCAATTAGGGATCATTTGTTTTATTAGTCTCACTACATCACTGCTACTACAGACAGAGTACACATCAGCAAGCACTACAGAGCAATGCATATAAGAGTAAAGGGCACTTGGAATTCTTATGTCCCGTCTACCATGGGGAGTCCCATCCCTGATCCTTGCTTCAAGGGCCATGGTCGACGTGGCTCCAGCTGGGGGAATCCAGGGCACCCTCCGAGGTCTAGGTCCCTGGTGAAACTCACCAGGCACGGGACTCCCTACTCTAGTTATATTACAGTTGTTTACCGGGTGAGTGCATACTGGCTCAATGCCATTCTTATCACTCTTATGAGCTGAGACTGAGGTCAAACTTGTTTACCACGTAGTAGTTTCCCAGCTCAAGTGCATGGGTTAAAGCTGATAAGGGCCAGCTGGTGTTTGTGTTTACAGACTTCAAGGCTGTACTAGGCCGTGTACAGCAAGGATGGAAACTTCTATCCCAGCTTGCTGAGCTGCAGGCCCTGCATATGGCTTCTTATATGACACCCTCTCACCTTGAATTAGCTGTCTTAACTAGACTGTTAATTTGAACCCTGGAAGATCGACAGCGGCAACTTCAATCTTCCTCGAGGCTGTGTCTAGACTGGCCAGTTTTTCCGCAAAAGCGGACGCTTTTGCGCAAAAACTTGCCAGCTGTCTACACTGGCCACTTGAATTTGCGCAAGAGCACTGACGTTCTAATGTAAGAAATCAGTGCTTCTTGCGCAAATACTTTGACGCTCCCGTTCGGGCAAAAGTCCTTTTGCGCAAAAGCTTTTGCACAAAAGGGCCAGTGTAGACAGCTAGCTAAGACTTTTGCGCAAAAGCAGGCTACACAGAAAAAAACCCTTTGGACGCATGGAGACCCCGTAGCCACCCTGGACTTCCTGGCAACCTGAGCTCCTTAAAGCAGACGCAGGCTGCTGAGCTCACGCGGCAGGAGACCAGCACAGACCTCTAGGCAGAGGTCTGCCACGTGGCCCCTGCCGTGCTCAGCAGCCACCCCGCAGCAGGATGGCAGCTCCGGGCAATCAGCCACCCGCACCCCCAGCGCAGGAGGCCCCCAGGGGCCGAAAAAGATGGGCCCCATCCTGGTCCTCCGGGGAGCTGGACAGCCTGCTGGACCTGTGGCAGGAGGAGGAGGACCTCCATGACACCCACTCCCGGCACCGCAACGCCGAGATCTTCAGCCGCATGGCCCAGGCGCTCGCTCAGCAGGGACATCCAGCCCGGACCCTTGAGCAAGTCCGGGCTAAGGTGAAGGAGCTGCGCCTGGGCTACGTGCGGGCCAGCGAGGGCCAGGGGGCAGGAGCCGACACCTGCCCCCACTACGACCGGCTCCACGCCATCCTGGGCCAGCCAGCCCCGCAAGCCCCGGAGGTCCCCGTCAACAGCAGCGTGCGCCCCCCCCATCACCAGGACCACCGAGGCGGGGGAAGGAGACAGCAGTGCGTCGGAGGACGAGGCCAGCACTGCCACCCAGCAGGCCCCCTCCGGCAGCCCCGACGTCTCCCGCGCATCCTCGGAGGCCGGGGAAGGATCCACCGGTGAGTGTTGCACTTTGCACTCACAAGGGCGGGGGGGGTTCCAGGCGCCCGGAGGGGGGAGTAGGAGAGCATGTCACTCAGGCCACGTGAGCTGCACGCTGTGCAGCATTAGGCAGTAAGCAGCACGTGCAACCACGTGCAGCCTGGTGACCGAGCGGCACGTGGCCGCGGCAGGCAGCTCCAGGGCACGCCTGGGACCGTGCTGCTCACACACATCCGGCGGGACCAGGGGGAAGGGTGGATGCCGGCTGGAACCAGCCAGGGCCCCAGGGACTCAAGCCAGAGCCCGCACCTCCGCAAGGGTGCAGCACGCAGAACGGCACACTGTCCCATGCCTGGCTCCTGGGAAAACCACAGCGTCACAGCCCTGTGAACGTGGCCCCCACTGAACCCCTCGCCTGCTCCCGGTGCCTTGGCTGGCCCCCCGAGGGAAGTCCCCACTGCGGCCACACGTGTCCCTGGGCTACGTGTGTGAGGGATAGTGGGAGGGAGAAGGGGGGGAAGCGCTCGGGCCGCCCCTAGGGCCACCTGAGTTTTGCTGCAATGATGGGACACTCCCCAGTCACTCTCCTGGTTCCGTCCAGGAGATATCCCATGCGATGGGTATCTGAAAGCCCAGACCATATCTGCCAGACGTGCTCCCAGGCACTGTGTGGGGATTCATCTCACTCCCTGTCAAACACCAGTGATTAGCCCAAAGCCTCACAGCCTCCACTGGCAGGGAGTTCCACAGGTTAACGCAGCACAAGCGCCCTCCCACCCTCCACGGGGCCAGGACACAGACCGGGGGGTTCCAATACATGGAGGAGGACCCTACTCCAGGGGCGGTCCTCTATGCAAACATACAACACGGGGCGGGGCAGGGGGGGAACTGAGGAGGCCCAAGCCACACTACCCCTGTGGTGTCACCTGGGCTCGGGTGGGGTGGAGGGCATGAGGTGTGGGGACAGTGGCCGGGCTGCCTGACTGACCCATCCTTTCTTCTGTTCCCTGCAGCGGGACCAAACAGGAGCCGGGGACCCTCCAGTCTGGCAGCAGTAGCACCCCCAGCCGCCCAACCACGGAGGCAGCGCGTCCGACACCGGGACCAGCTCCTGCAGCGCCACGTGCAGGCCATCGAGCAAATAGAGGCTGCCATCCAGAGACGCACAGAGGCGGACCTGCAATGGCGCCAGGAGGCCTGGGCCACCTTCCAGGGACACTGTGCGCTGATGGCGAACTCCGTTGCCAGCCTCTCCGCACACATTGCCCATGCCATACATTATGGCATGGCCTCGCCCCATGCCCCCGCCATCCCTCCCCTAGCACTGCCCCCGCCCCCTCCCCCTCCTGCCCCTCCTGCAATGGCCCCTCCTGCTCCTCCTCCTGCCCCTCCTGCTCCTGCTGCCCACCTCCCCGTTCAGCCTGCCCCAATGCAGCCTGCCCCCCATGTCCAGGTCTGCCCCCGCAGGAGCGGTTGCAGGGGCCACCCCTCCCAGGAGTAGCTCCCCTCCCCCTCCCAGTTCAAGGTCTCCTCTCCCTCCAAGTTGAAGGTCTCCTCCCCCTCCCAGTTCAACGTCTCCTCCCCCTCCCAGTTCAGCGTCTCCTCCCCCTCTCCCCCCTTTGTAAATAAAAACCGACAAGTTTTTTGGTGAAACCAAACTGTGTTGTGTATTGGGAGGTAAGGGGAGGGGAGGGGGAAGGTGAGGGGAGGGAGTTGTCCAGGGAAACCGAGGCGACCCTACTCCGGGGCCTGTGAGAACATGTCCATGAGGGCCTCCTGGATGCGCACCCCATCATGATACACCTGTCCCCGCCCCCTCCTGCAATGGCCCCTCCTGCTCCTGCTCCTCCTGCTCCTGCTCCTCCTGCCCACCTCCCCGTTCAGCCTGCCCCCCATGTCCAGGTCCGCCCCCGCAGGAGCGGTCACAGGGGCCACCCCTCCCAGGAGTAGCTCCCCTCCCCCTCCCAGTTCAAGGTCTCCTTCCTGTTACGGGAGGTAACGTGAATAATTAATTTAGAATGCCGATCAACCTAATAAAATCATGAAGATGACAAATGCGGACTCCAAATTCCATATCTATCACAGGTTTTCTAAAAAAAAAGGGAAATAATTTTAAAGGGTTATGAGTTTGTGATGCATAAATGAATACCAACTCTGAAAATAAAATTTAACCACAGGACTATATTTGACATGCAGAAAATCACAATCAAGCAAGGGATAGATTACAAAAGAGTAAACACAACACAAAATACATTAAACACAGTCTAGGCGCGGAGGGCGATTGCGGTGATGCTGGCGACCTCGATCCTTTGGTCCTTCCGGGCCTCAGGAGAGGAACTGCCAGGAGATCCCTCGATGGACGAAGCTGTGGCTAGCGACCTCGATCCTTTGGTCCTTCCGGGCCTCAGGAGAGGAACTGCCAGGAGATCCCTCGATGGACGAAGCTGTGGCTAGCGACCTCGATCCTTTGGTCCTTCCGGGCCTCAGGAGAGGAACTGCCAGGAGATCCCTCGAAGATGACTGGAATCGGGTGCGCTGACTCGAGCCTTCCACACGAACCTCGAATCCTCTTCCTGTTCTTCGGGACAGCTTGAACAGACGATGGTGGCCTAGAATATCCCTAAACCTAACTCTGAACTCAAAGAAAACCCTAGCTATGGCCGACGTGCCTGATGAACAAACTCAACGACGGCTGAAATGCTTTGAACCGACGACGATAGCTAATCTAACTAAACCTAAATCTAAACCTAATCCTAATTGGTAGGTACAAGCTTTCTGCTTGACCTGACCAAACCCTTAACAGAACAAGAGTACTCTGCTCTGAACTAGACTGCTCAAACATATTTCATACAACAATCATGAACATTCTGCACGACATCCCCCTCTCCCCCAAACTGTGTTGTTGTGTATTGGGAGGTAAGGGGAGGGGAGGGAGTTGTCCAGGGGAACCGAGGCGACCCTACTCCGGGGCCTGTGAGAACATGTCCATGAGGGCCTCCCGGATGCGCACCCCATCCTGGTGCGCCTGGTGGCTGGCAGCTGTGTGGGGCTGTTCGTAGGCCTGGCCCTCCGCTGCCATCCATGCAGGAAGGAAGGCCTCCCCGCTCCGCTCCACAATGTTGTGGAGCACGCAGCACATGGCCACTACCTCCGTTGCATTCCACTCACCCATCTCGAGACGGGTGAGCAAACACTGGAAGCGGGCTTTTAATCGGCCAAAGGCGAGCTCCACTTGATTGCGGGCCCGGTTGAGGCAGTCATTGAACCGGGCCCGGTTCTGGTCCGGCCGCCCCGTGTAGGGCCGCATTAGCCAGGGCAGCAGGGGGTAGGCCGCATCCCCGATGACGCAGATGGGCATAGGCACATCCCCGACAGTCAACTCCCGCTGGGGGAAGTAGGTGCCCGCCTCCAGCCTGCGAAACAGTCCGGAGTTGCGGAGGATGCGGGTGTCGTGTGCCCTGCCGGACCAGCCCGCATAGACGTCCAGAAAGCGGCCCCGGTGGTCCACGAGGGCCTGCAGAACAATGGAGAAGTACCCCTTTCTGTTCATGAAATGGGCCGCTCGATGCTCCGGGGCCCGGACGGGGATGTGGATTGCATCCAGGGCTCCCCCGCAGTTGTGGAACCCAAGGGCAGCGAAGCCGGCGACAGTAGCGTCCATGTCCCGCAGGCAGATCACTCTGGGGAGCAGGACGTTGTTGATGGTGTGGATGACCTGCAGAAGGGTGCAGAGAAACACAGGGGAACACATCACATAAGGCAGGGGTGGGTGTGCGCTCCCTTGGCCCCCTCCCCGTGATTCCCTCTGTCCTCACGCACGCACACACACACGCATGCACGCACACACCACAGCCCCCTCGCCCTACCTCCCCCCCCCAGCAGGCCTGTGCAAGGGAGGGACGGCTCTAACCCCTGGGTGACCCAGCGTGGAGTCTTGGCTGCCCCTGGGCATGGAGTGCAGCACCCTCCCCCCACCCCACTCCCCACTCCCCCTGGGACTTAACTTCCATCATGATGGTGCCAACAGTGGATCTGCCCACCCCGAATTGGTGTGCCACCAATCGGTAGCTGTCCGGGGTGGCCAGCTTCCAGACTGCGATGGTGGGTGCCCGCAGCCGGGTGGTGGCTCTCTGGAGCGCGGGGGTGAGCCAGGCACAGAGCTCCAGGAACATCCGCTTTCACATGCGGAAGTTCCAGAGCCATTGCTGGTCGTCCCATTGTCCCATTGCCCTAGGACCAGCCGGTCCCACCAGTCGGTACTGGTGTCCAGTCTCCACAGTCGCCTCTGCACCCTGGGGTGGGGGTGCCACAGGGACTCCATGGCCTCAATGGTGAGGGAGTCCAAAGCGATGTGCCCCTCCTGGTCCTGGAAGAGGAGGGCACCAACCTGGAGCAGCAGCTGCAGGCACTCCAAAATGGCCGGCATTGGCCAGAGCAGGCACATGGCCACCCCTGGCTCCATGGCAGACAAAAGAAAAAAAACCCAGGAAAAAGCACTAGGTGGCAAAAGGGTGGTGTCCAAAAGGCAGAGGCAACCACCAAAACTGCTATGGCTGTCAGTCCCTGCCAGAGGTCCTAAAGCACGGAGCAGGAGACAAACGGCTGTCCAGCGAGTCCCCTTTAAGCACGTGTCTGAAAGGAGCTCCAGCCCCCGCCCTCGGAAAGGGCTGGTGCCCTTTTGCCCTCTTCAAAATGGTTCCGGGCTTCTGCTTTTGCACAAAAGCGCGCCGCCAATGTAGACGCGCTTTTGCGCAAAAGCGCATCGTTATAACGATAACTCCGTGCCAGTCTAGACGCTCTCTTGCGCAAATACTTTTAACGGAAAAACTTTTCCGTTAAAAGCATTTGCGCAAAATCATGCCAGTCTAGACGCAGCCCTGTAGTATAGACGTGCCTAAGGGTACATCTATGATGCAACAAGCCCAATTGCAAAAAAACAGGGTAGTGGGGCTAGAACCTAGATCTACAAACTCAGGTGCAAAGGGCTCATTCTATGGCACTAAAAATAGCCATATAAAGGTTCTTGTGTGGGCTCTGTGACCCACTCCTTTCTTGATTTCAGAGCCACACAAGAATATCTATATGGCTATTTTTAGTACACAGTACAGCTCCATGAGCCTGAGTCTACAAACCCTGCTCTGAGACTTACTGCCATGGTTGTTTTTTTTCAATGAGACATATCTGTAATTCCATGATTGTTGATTTAGCTACACTGTCTGGAGAAGATGAAGGGCTAAGAAGACTGTATCAGGATTGGACATTGTGATTTTAGTATATGATTGTGATCTGACACCAATATCAATCAAGAGTTACCTTGTTAACACAGCAGAGTTTACAATAGTGTAAAACCAGTGGGTCCCTGAGTCAGCATTGCATTACTCCATAATCTGCTAGTGTAACCCCACTAAAATCAATGGAGTTACAATGGCATGAAACAGCTACACAATGGTGAATCTGTCCAGTGCAAGTGTTTAAAAACCTACAGCTTAGTCTTAGTCTATTTTTCTTAGTCTTAGACTCCTTTCAGAGTCAATTGTAGGAAACTGTGTTGATTGCTTTAGAGGAGTGTTTCTCAACCTAGGGGTTGCAGGATGGGTTTAGGAGAGGTCACAGGCTGAGGCTGTCAGCCCCGGATGGCGGGGCTTGGGCTGTTAGCACTAGCCCCAGGCGGCGGGTCCAAAGGGGGTCACCAACACAAAATGATTGAGAAACACTGCCTTAGAGCTTAATATTTGCTTTTGTTGTTTTGTTCCAGTTCTTGGTTTGTGTTAATAATTTCCCAGCATTATCCAGATGCTTTGCTACCACAGGAATTGATGCAGCTTCAGATTCCCTTTTTATTTTCCCCCAAATGACTTATGAATATGTACTCATAGAGGCTAAATGTTACAAAGTGCTTTTATCCTATCCTTCAAACAGACATAATGCATTGATTCACCATGCTGTTTGGTTCTTTATGTTTATTTCCCTGCACCATTTATTCAGAAGATTATATCTAATACATTTTCAATTATTCAGCTGGAGTTAATGAATTAAATAGTTGATCTATGTTTTTCTTTATAAAGATAACCATTTTAGCATCACACTTATCTCCATGTACCATTGACCCATTCACATGTTTGTGAGTGGGGATAGGTAATAAGAAAGCATATATACATTCATTATTTTGTAGGTCTGGTGCTTTAGATGCCAAAGAAATATATATGTCCAACAGAGGTATACATCACATATGCATATACTCTAGGTGTCTAAAATAAATCAGTTCTGTAAGGTTAAATTTAAACAATTTTTCACATAATGTTCCAGCTTGGGGTTTTTTTTATGACTGTAAATAAATTGCAGTTAATTTGCACAATTAACTAAAAAAAAAAAATCACAAATTATCACAGTTTTAATCAGAGAGTTAAACAATAATAAAATACCAATTTAAATTTATTATAAATATTTTGGGTGTTTTTCTATATTATCAAATATATTGATTCCTATTACAACACAAAATACAAAGTGCATGGTGCTTACTTTTATTACAGATACAAGCACTATAAAAAAGAAACAAAATAAATAGTATTTTTAATTCACTTTGTACAAGTAGTACAATATCATGAAAGTTCAACTTAAAAATATAGATTTTTTTGTGACATAACTGCATTCAAAAACAAAACAATGTCAAACTTTAGAGCCTACAGGTCCACTCAGTCCTACTTCTTGTTCAGCCAATCACTCAGACAAATAAGTGTGCTTATATTTACTGGAGATAATGCTGTCCACTTCTTATTTACCATGTCACCTGACAGTGAGAACAGGTTTTCGCATGGCACATTTGTAGCTGGCATTGCAAGTTATTTATGTGCTAGGGGCGTCAAACATTCATATGCCTCTTCATGTTTTGACCACCATTCCAGAGGACATACTTCCATGCTGATGAAGCTTGTTAAAAAATACATGATTTAAATTTGTGATTGAACTCCTTGGGGACAATTGTATGTCTCCTGCTCCATAGTTTTACACACATTCTGCCATATACATTGTGTTAAGGCTGTCTGAGATAATGACCCAGCACATGTTGTTCGATTTAGGAACTTTTTCACTGTAGATTTGACAAAATGCAAAGAAGGTACCAATATGAGATTTCTAAAGATAAGTACAGCACCTGACCCAAGATTTAGAATCTGAAGCAGGCAAAGTGGCTGTAGTCCCAGTGTAGAAAAGGTGCTCCAGAGTCAACATGAGCCTCCTGCTGCCAATGCTGCAGTACACCCTGAATGAAGAAAGCAGGATTTTGTGGAGGAGAGAAGGGGTTTAGCTTTCTATAAAGACAAGTTCCAGGATCCATTATTGAAAGCTGCCTGACTAAAAAAATCTGGAAGCTGCAGTAGATTTTTCCATGTAAAATACTTGCTGTAACTGGAGAAATCATTCCTTTTTCAGAAGTGGCAAAATCTGTAAATGTAATAGTTTTCCAATTCTCTGATGCAGTCTCCAGTGCTGTATCTATTACTCTTTTGGAGTGGAGTATTTTGGAGTAGGGTCATCCTCAAAAAAAGGAGTTAAGAGAGTCCAGGAACTTGTCCCATGTTAGTCATTGAGAGCAGTGACCACTGCTGTTTAGAATCTGTTGATACTGGCACTCTGGTAACATCTGGACATGATTTTCTCTGTTACAGTTCCAACCAATGTCACTTTTCCTCTCATTAATATTTTGATCTGATGCAATGTCTGTGCAGCGTTTTGAAATTAATCACTTTTATATAACAGTACAAGGACATAAAGCATTAGTCCAAAGAGCAAGTCCTTCTACATTTCTATCCTTAAAAACCTGATGCCAGAGTCATTGCAATCACTCACTTACACCAAGGCCAAATGTGGTGCAAAAGTAGCTGGAATAAAGATTGCAGCATCAAGCTTTAATTTAGTCCACTTATTTTTTAACTGTAAGAAATCAATAACAAATGAGACTTGCATTATTTTGCTTCCCTTTACGCTAATGCTTCATTAAGATTAAATGCAGATTTAATTATTTAAAATTAAAAGACATAAATAACCCAAGAATCCTGAAAATTGTGTTTGGTCTTTTGAGCATAAGTGAGACATCATGTGGCCCAGTACAGTGGTGTATCCCTGTTTTGGAATAACAGACTTCTACTGCTGCTAACATAATTAAGTTCTGTAATTCAAGTGATTTTTTCTGAGTCAACTTAAGAGGCAACAAATGAGAAAACAGGCACGGGAATGAGGGCCATTGTCCCAACTTGCTTATTCGCCCAGGCTGGACTCACATAAGAACAGCCATATGGGGTCAGACAAGAGGCTCATCTACCCCAGCATCCTTTCTTCCAACAGTGGCCAATGCCAGATGTCCCAGAGGGAGTGAACAGAACAGGTGATCATCAAGTGATCCCTCTCCGGTCATTCATTTCCAGCTTCTGACAAACAGAGGTTAGGGACACCATTCCTACCCATCCTGGCTAATTAGAATTAATGGACCTAACCTCCATGAATTTATCTAGTTCTTGATGGCTGGGACTCATGATGGCTGGGACATGATGCAGTGTTCTATGAATCCCAAGGAGAAGTGGGAATGTAGCGTGTGTAACTTGCGTGGATAATGGGGAGTGAGTCAAGAATTCCAAGTTTCCATTTATTTTGTGAATGCACACATGGTAATACCTCTGCATTCTGTCTTTTGCAGCTAGAAAAGTGGCCTTCAGGGTTTCTCAATCCGCACCTGCTGAGTGGCTCAGGCACATAAGAAGGAATAGGATATATCCCAAGAGATCCTGCAAGGCTATGGTGCTGCAGATACTGAACACTACAGCTTGAAGGATGACCCTCACTGACAGAATAGACAGGAATAAAGCAGAGAGGAGAAAAGCACAGGAAAAGGAGGGAGATGTGCCATGCAGGGGTGGGCAATAATTTTTAATGGGGAGCCATCAAAGATTTTGGGAGTGGTCAAGGACCGTATTTCTATGAAGGGAGTACGGGGTCTGGGAGGTTGGGTGCAGAAGGGAGCTTGGGGTAGGCGACTGGGATGCAGGAGTGGGCATAGGGTTTGAGAGTGGGTTTGGGTGAAGGAGGGGGTTATTATCTGGGGCAGGGGCTTGGGGTGCAGGGTCCAGGAGGGGGTATGGGTTCAGGAGAGAATTCTAGCCTGGGAAGGGGCTCTATCAGGGGAGTGCAGGGTCTGGGAGGGAGTTGTGACCTGGATGAAGGGGGTGCAGAGGGTTTGGGTGGTGACCTGGGGCAGAGGAATGGGGTGAAGGGTCAGGGAGGGGGTGTGGGTGCTGGAAAGGATACTGGCCTGGGGGAGGCTTGTAGAAGGAGGTGCAGCATCTGGGAAGGAGTTGTAACCTGGGAGAAGGGGGAAATGGGTACATGGGGTTTGGATGGTGGCTTGGGGCAGGTAGTTGGAGGGGAGAAAGGGTGGGGATGCCAGAGTCAGGCTCTGTCTGGGAGGCACTTACCTAGGTGTCTCCAGGGCAGCAGCCCTGCAGGAACCTGAACTGCAGTAACAAGCTGCTCCGTGTGGCTCTGCTCCAGGTATGGAGAGGGAGGTAGGGAGGGACAGAGAAGGCGTCACACGCTCCCCCTGCCCCCAGCAAAATTTCTCAGCCCTTATTGGCTGAAAACTGGCCAATGGGAGCTGAGAGATTTTGCTGGGGGGGGGGGGCCAGGAGCAGTGTGTGAAGTCTCCCTCCTCCCTCCCCAGCAATCCAGAGGGGAGAGCAGCTGCTCCTTAAAGCATGAGCTGCTTTCTTCCTAAGGGTTCCAGTTACTGTTGTTTCTCCTTCAAAGGTTGTTTTCCCTGTATTTATAAAGTGTCGTTGAGTTATAAATTTCTGTTTGCATCGGTTTGGAATAAAAATGTATTTCTAGACACTTAATTCATCCTTATGATGTAAACAGGGGCTGAACTGCTGCTTGCTATCAGCCAGCTAAAAGGAGAGGGTGGGTGTGCCCACTACAATTGTTTAGCTCTGCAAGGTAATTAACTGTTAACTGTTATGTAAATACAGCTCAGGGAGAATCCGAGGTGTGGCTATGTAAATCCCATTCATCCAGGGCTGATGGAAGGTCAGTGTTGGAATGGAATGTGGAGAATTGTATATAATTTGGGACTGTTGTGGGGGTCACTAATCATGCTACCCCTAAATGTGGGAACTGTAAAACATGCCACCAGTGCTTGCAGGATAGACACCACCATGATGGTAAGAGGTCTCGGAAGAACAAGCCTCCCCCCTTCCAGAGTTGAGTGGACTGAGCTGGGGGGAAGGGTTAAAGGGTTTGAGTCAGCCTGCTTCATAGTGGCTAGGTGTGAGCTATAAGACTGGCCCAGCCTGCACCTTTCCCCCTTTGTTTTAAGAACAGACCTAAAGCAGGCTCCTTGAAGAGACTTTTCTTTTGCTAGTCCAGTGAAAGCTGGATTCATTTGCCAGTCCAGCTGGTGGCTAAAGAGTTGAAATCACTGAGAACTGAAATCACTGGTTTGGCTGAGAGCCAGGCCTACTGCAGCCAGTGAAGTGGCGGCGACCTGTGGCATGGTGTGGAGTGGCGGCAGGCGAGGAGCGGTGACCAGCAGTGTGGCGTGGAGCGGCGGTGGCAGGCAAGGAGCGGTGGCGTGGCGTGGAGTGGCGGCAGGGGAGGAGCAGCGACCAGCGGTGGCAGCAGACGAGGAGCAGCGGCAGGCGCCCAGTGGAGCGTCCAGTGGCGTGGGATGAGACAGCTGGTGGAGTGTGGCGGAGTTTTGTATAAGGTGCCCCCTATCTATCTCCCCACCCCCATTTCTACCCAGGTTGGGAGGTGAAACCCTGCGGGTGAACTCTGGGTGGCCCGGACCAGGGACAGAGACTTTTGGGGTGTCGGACTCTTTGGACTTCGGGCGATTCTTGGCTGGGGGGGCTTGGCTCATGTTTGGGTTATGAACTCTGTTTGTGGTGTTTTCCCCAAGTTAATGCCGTATGACTTCTCTCTCTGTTTCATTAAATGTTTCTTTCCTACACTCAGACTCAGTGCTTGCAAGTGGGGAAGCATTGCCTCTCAGAGGCACTCAGGGGTGCGTGAATTTCCCAGATTACTGGGTGGGGGCTCGAGCCGGTTCTATGTGAGATGAACCCAAGATATTGAACCCAGCCCTGGTTACTGCCAGGCCTACCCGGCAGAAGGGTTACATTAGTTCACAACATATGCTGTGTGGGGCTGATACCATTCACAGATAATAGCAATAGCTGCATTTCTACAGGTTGCATCTCTAAAATCTGGGATTCTCTGGTCCAGCAACATCCATGGGCCGACATGACCAGGGATGTTCCAGGACCTGGAGTGCTGCAGGCGGATAGGGGCTTGGGAGGGCACAGGGCTCAGTTGGGCTGGAAAGGGGTGTGCTGCTCAGCTGGGGAGCAGGGCAGGAAGCCCGTGTGGCTCGGCTGGGCTGCAAAGGGAGGGCAGGGAGCCTGCACGCTGCTCAGCTGGGCTGCAAAGGTGAGGGAGGGATCCAGCGTACGGCTCAACTGGGCTGCAAGGCGGGGAGGGGAGAACCAGTGTGTGGCTCTGCTGGGCCGCGAGAGCCAGCGGGCAGCTCAGCTGGAGGGGTGGGCAGGAAGCCTACGCATGGCTCAGCTGAGCTGCAGGAGACAGCGCGCGGCTCAGTTGGGCTGAGGAGGAGCTGGGAGCTGGTGCGCGGCTCAGCTGGTCTGTGGTGGGAGCCAGGAAGCAGGGAGAGGGGCAGCATGGGGGGGCACCTGAAATAACCTCCCCTGGTCCGGAAAACACCCTTAATCTGGGACCAGTCAGGTACCCAGGGTGCTGGACTAAGAAAGCCCAATTTGTACGACTACTCACCGAGCACTCATTACAAGGTTCATACCAGGACGCAAACACAAAACAAACAAACAAACAAAAAAGCCAGGCCAGGCATAGCACAATACAGCAACATACAATACTGGGGCTCACTAATAAAATGGTCTTTCAAAGCCTCCCTGAGCTACATAGATCCCCAATGAGCACTTCTTATAGTGCTGTTATCTGACTATAAGCAGTCATTCAACCTTCACCCCAGCAGAAACTTCCTCCCTTTGCTTCACAATTATTATGAAGCACACAGCAGACTATAACCATTGGCATTATTTTTTTCATTGAGGTCTAATCTAGTGAGTCTGTCAGCAGTCTTTCATGTGGCCAAAGGCACCTTCATCTGTCATTTTGCATCTGCTGAGCCTGTAGCTGGCATACTCCAGGATGCTGCCAAGGTGGCAGGTGTGAGTCTTTATGAGCCACAGGAGTAAGGAGTAGGCTGGGTCTCCCAGGATCACTATTGGCTCTTCAGCATGTCCAATGGTAATCCTCTGTTCTGGAAAGAAAATCCTTGCTAACAGCTTTCTGACTCTAGGCCTATATTCTTAAAGATGCATTGTCATGTACGGTCCTTGGTCATCCTGTGTTGATGTTGATAAAATGTCCCTGGTGATGCATCAACACTTGCAAGATCATAGAAAATGTTGATGAAGTCTATGGAAAGCTGGTCTGGTACCAAAATAGAGATGCATGTGTCATCTGTAGCTCCACTGCAGTTCAAGAACCCCATTGCTTCAAACCCATCCACTATGTCCTGCGTATCGCTCAGTGTCACAGTCCATTACAGAACGGCTGCGTCTAGACTGGCAAGATTTTCCGCAAAAGCAGCTGCTTTTGCGGAAAAACTTGCCAGCTGTCTAGACTGGCCGCTTGAATTTGCACAAGAACACTGACAATCTAATGTATGATAAAATGTATTTGTTCTTGCGCAAATACAATGACTCTCCTGTTCGGGAAAAAGCCCTCTTGAGCAAAAGCTTTTGCGCAAGAGGGCCAGTGTAGACAGCTGAGAACCGTTTTGCGCAAAAAAGCCCTGATGGCGAAAATGGCGATCGGGGCTTTCTTGCGCAAAACCGCGTCTAGAGTGGCATGGACGCTTTTCCGCAAAAAGTGCTTTTGCGCAAAAGCATCTGTGCCAATCTAGATGCTCTTTTCTGCAAATGCTTTTAATGGAAAAGTTTTTCCGTTAAAAGCATTTGCGGAAAATCATGCCAGTCTAGACGCAGCCAACATGATTAATGGTCCTGCACACTTGCATCACAGCAACTTGCACAGTGGGCTTCTCAGATCCAAATTGGTTCTTGACACATCAGTAGCAATCAGGCATTGCAAGCTTCTGCACAACACTCACCACTCACTTCTCCAGCATCAGGGCAGCTCTCATTTTGGTGTCACTATGCCCGAGGGCTGGGGTGAGCTTGACACACACTTGCAGGAATATGGTCTGATGCGTTCAGAAGTTCTGCAGCTACTACTCATCATCCCATACATGCATAATAATGCGATCTCACTAGTCAGTGCTTATTTCTCAGGTCCATAACCAGCACCTGAAGCTGCTCTGCGAATGCCAACAACAAAGCTGATTGTTTCATTGTACGTCCTACAGCAAACTAGTCACCAAAGAATGTGACCCAGTACATGGAAGGAGTGGCTTATTCCTGCTTTGGGATAACAGCCTTCTACTGTTGGTAACATAGTTAAGTTCTGTAACTCAAGTGATAAAAATATTTTTTCTTTTTTCCCCTCCAGGATTCTTCATGGCTGGGACTCCTGCGGTGTTCTATGAATGCCAAGAAGTGGGAATGTAGCACATGTAACTTGTGTGGATCAAGGGGAGTGAGTTCAGAATTCCAAGTTTCTATTTGTCTTGTGAATGCACACCTGGTAATAATACCTCTGTGCAGGTGTGGATGGATAAAACTGCAAGGCCACTTTTCCAGCTGCAAAAAACACTGCACAGAGGTGTTACAGTATGGACTAAGGGGAACATGAGTTATGGTAAATATGGGGGAGAGAATCCCTATGAAAATTGTATAGATGGGATAGAGGCTACTACTTACATGTAGTAAGTGTGGTGGTAATCACTGCCCAACACATAGGCTATGTCTACACTGCAGCTTTTGCCGCAAGAGCCTATGCAAATGAAGTGCAGATTAGCATCTCACTGTGCTTCATTTCCATAATTTATTCAAGCTGTTTTTGCGCAAGAACAAGCAGTGTGGACAGGGGTTTTTTGCGCAAAACCCCTGTTTTGCGCAAGATCCTTATGCCTCTCCGGAATCTTGTGTAAAATGGGTTTTTTGTGCAAAAAAACCCCGTCCACATTGCTTGTTTTTGCACAAAAACCCCTTACGCAAAAAAGTCTTGAATAAATTATGCAAATGAAGTATGATGGTATGCTAATCCACATTTAATTTGCATAAGCACTTGCGGCAAAAGTCACAGTGTAGACATAGCAATAGAGTTTATTGCAGCAAGACAAGCTTGATAAAGAGATACAAAAGAGAAGAATTGTTAATAATGTATCTTATATGGAAGCTGTAAGACTTTCAAAGCATCAGATGAAGAAAGAAGAAACATTCAACACCAAGAAAGGGGAACTTCAGACAGCCTCCTTCTATAAAGAAGATAAAGACTGGAAGAATAGGGCAATGATAGACTAGTAAAGAAAAAAGGAAGCTTTATTTTATTTATTTAACAAATGATAAATTGTACATCACAAACTGGAAAAAATCAGAAAAAATAAAAATTATAGCAAAAGCCATAACAAAAACTTATATATATACAACATGTCAGTGGACCTTATTCATGCAATTCTTCATGAAGTTAATGGTGAAATATGACCAAGTATGGGGACCTCAATCTTTTACTGGAATGTGCACAGTCTGATAGCACATGGCAAGAACTATCCTGGAAATGAAAGCTAAACCACATATTATATGTATCCAGGAAACATGGTTGGTTGAAGAGTCTGCATTTAAAATTCCAGGGTATGTTGCCTTTTGGCAAAACCAAAAACTTGGAAGAGGAGGAGGTATTTGTATTTCTATAAGGGAAAGATTAAACTGCTTTGCTGTAGAGAATGAAGAAATAAGTCTAGAATATAATGCAAAAGAGTAGAATTTCTTTAAAGATTCATAATATCAATAGCCCATGTAGAAAATTAAAAAGTTCAGAACTACATGAAATAGTAAAGAATGACAAAAGACATTTATTTTATGCAATGACCTACTAAATAACAAGTCATAATAAATAGGGGGGAAGTAAGACAACTGATAAAAATGGTTCTTGCTTAGAAAACTTCACTGATGAAAACAATATAGTGATTTTAGATGATAACACCTCTCTCACTGTTCCTAAGTTGATCACAGATAAGGCTGTCAAATTCATGACAGATTTTTGAGAAATAGGATAGACTTACCCTGAACTGGAGGTTGTTCTGTCATTAAGATTATACTAAGCCAGGAACAAAAGTGAACTTCTATATTGTCAAACAGGTTTTCAAGAAATGAAAAATGCAGTCTCCTTAGGTATTCCAGTCTTTGGGCCTACCAGACACTGGACTTTATGATGAGGGGGTATTGTGTGAATTTCCCAGGTTACTGGGTGGGGGCTCGAGCCATTACAGTGTTGGATGGATGGAGAGAAACCCCTAGATCAGTGTTTCCCAAATTTTATTTGGCCACGGAACCTTTTTCAGCTGGAAAGAATTTCAAGGAACTCCTAGGGTAAAATTTGTCAAGAGAAAAAAAAAAAAAAAGACCTGACGAGTCCCACTGCAACCTGTCAAGCAAAAAAAAAAAAAGGCTCTGTCTCTTTAAGAGGGGGCGTGCCAATTGGGAAACACTGCCCCAGATATTAAACCTGACCCTGGCTGCTCCTGGCAGAAGGGTTACAAATATGGTCCCACTTCAAGTACACTGCCCTTGTAAATACAGTAGAACAAGAAGTCCCAACACAGGATTCCGTAGCTGTGATATCCTGCTTTGAGGAGATGGATTATGGAGTGAGGGGGAGGACGATATCCTGACATCAGCATCCCTCTCTCTTCCTCATTCCTCTGAGCAGCTCAGTAATGAGTTGAGGGGCAACTGAACTGCAGCTGGCCTGCCACATTTCTTACAGCAGTGGTTCTCAAATTTTTTGGCCCATGGCCCACTTGGCTCAATGCAAACCTTTCCATGGACCACCAGTTGCTAACAGAAACTCACCATTAATTACATCATTACACCTGAGCCACTTTATTAGTGCTGCAGCTAGGGAGAATGGTTTAATTTAAATTATTAAACAGATTAAGTGTTTTAATTTTCTCATGTTAGTTTATAAAACTTAATTTTAAAGTCAAATATTAATTTATGTCCAACACAAAAGGTTTCAACATTGTCTTTATTTATGGCAGGGGTGGGGAATCTTTTTTCGGTTGGGGGCCACTGACCCACAGAAAAATCAGCTGGGGACCACACAAGTGAGAAGCCAAAAAACTCCTCCAAAAACCTCTAACCCCCACTGATGTGACTTCCAGCTGAGATATCTTACTTCTCTGGCACTCCAGCCCCACAGGGTGAGGGGAAGGGAAAGGGAGGACTGAGGTTCAGGGCTTCCCATAGGCCAGATTTACTTTTCTGGGGTTCTGGAGGTAGTGGAATTGGGGACCTCCTTAGGCTCTGGGGTGGGGACAAAAATTAGGGGTTCAGTGTGCCAGCGAGTAGGCTAGGGATGAGGGGTGCAAGTCTGGGGTGAGGTGGTGTTCAGAAGAGGATGAGGGTGCAAGGTCTGAGTGGGAGGTAGGGTACAGAAGCAAGCTGGGAGTAGGGTGTCTGGCCAGTGGGGAGGGACCAAGAGCAAGGGAGGGTGCAGTGTGTGGCCAGGAGGGAGGGTGCAGGAGCAATGGTGGATGTAGGAGCAGGGTGGGGGTAAGATGTCTGGCTAGGGAAAAGGGTGCAGGAACAAGGAAGGGTTCAGGAGCAGGCTGGGGGTAGGGAGTCTGTCCAGGAGGGAGGATATCTGGTCAGGGGAAGGATTCAGGAGGAGGATTGGGGTAGGGTGTCTGGCCAGGAGGGAGGGTGCAGGAGCAAGGGAGGGTGGAGGAGCAAGCTGGGGGTGCAGGGTCTTGGCAGGGTGGGAGTGAGGAGAATTGGGGTGCGGGGTATGGGCATGGGGGGCACTTACCTGGCTTCATGTCCCCATTGCTCTCAGGCATGGCCACCCGCTGTTCCCTTTGGCCAGCCAATGGAAGCAGCAGGGAAAGCCTCCAGACAGTGAGTCACTGTGCTGCCCTTCCCCCAGCAGGGTGGCTAGGGAGGGAGCAGCAGCACATGGAACCGCTTGCTCCACAATGTGGGTCTGGTGGGAAAGGTCAGAGCCTTCTTCATTTACTCCCTCCCCTTTGCGCCCTCGGAATGGGAAGCTAGAACTGGTGCTTCAGCTTTGTGGCTACACGGCTACTGCAAAGCTAGGGCAGCAGTGTGGGAGGAAGCCAAACTGTAAGCGCAGACTGCATTTTGAGAACCACTGTTCTAGTGAAATACCAGAGACACTACAAATGAAACTATTGAACCTAACTTTCTGGGCCAAAGCTAATGGGAACTGCAATGATCAAAGAACTTCATAATTTATGAGGATTGTTGGGATTTCAATACGTGAACTGTATGATGTTAGAAGGCCATGATGTTAGAAGGCCACATGACATTTGAGTTAAAAAATAAGGATGCAGGAGATGAAAGACAAGGAAAAGCTGAATGAAACCAAAACTTTTAGTCATAGGTAGGGTTACCAGGTAGACCCCCCAAAAAAACCGGACACACTTGATCGTGGGCAGGGAAGGGGGGGACCAGCAGGGAGGGGCTGGCCGGGAGGAAGGGGGGGGCAAGAAGCAGAGCTGGGGGGGGGTATCGGGGGCCACGAGGCTGGCTGGGAGGAAGGGGGGGGCCGGGAGGAAGGGGGGGCGGGAAGCACAGCTGGAGGGGTCAGGGGCCACGGGGCTGGCTGGGAGGAAGGGGGGGGCCCGGAGGAAGGGGGGGCAGGAAGCAGAGCTGGCGGGTGGGGGGGTGCAGCGGCGCTGGCCAGGGGAGATCAGGAAGAGGAACGGGCCGACGGGAAGCAGAGCTGGGGGGCGGTGCAGGGGGGGCTGGCCGGGGAAGATCAGGAGGGAAAATGGAGGAGAACCGGCCGGCTGGGAAGGGATGGGGGGGGGGGTGAGCAAATCGGCCGGCACGGAGTGAGACTGACCCGAGCACTTGCAGATCCCGGGGTGCTGCCTGTCCTGCGCAGGCTCCCGGCGATGCACGAGCGAGGAGGAAGCTTCCCCTCCTCCTCACACTCAACCAACTGAGGGCTCCGAGCAGCAATCGCAGCTCCTGCCTCCCAGATGGGACTCCCAGCTGGTCCCCCCGCCCATGCCAGGCTTCCGTCCGGTGCGCAACTGGAAAAATCAGAAAATACCAGACATTGCACATGTCCGGTATTGTCTGATTTTTTTTTACTGGACAGAGAGTGCAAATACCGGACCGTCAGGTACAATACTGGACACCTGGCAACCCTAGTCATAGGAAAATTAGAGATGAATGGAAAGTCTCGTGTCCAAACGTGGATTTAGATTCATTTCACAAACTGAGGAGTAAAGAAAAGGCAGTCGTTATTAAAAATCAAGTATACAGTAATCCAGGATACAGCTAAAACTTGTACTCAGTTTTGTCAAACACACCCCTTCCTGCAGCTCCCATTGGCCGGGAATGGCAAACTTGTGGCCAGTGGAACTGTGCAAGACTCTGCCTGTGGACGGTCAACGTGAACAAAATGTCCCAAGGTGCGCCAGTGGATTACCCTGATGGGCCGCATGATGAAGGTTGCCGGCCCCTGAGCTAAGCAGTGAGGAATTAGTTTCTGACCAATCAGTGAAGAGTGCTTTGCCATACAAATGAAGGGAAAAAAGACTTTGTCAATAAAGCCCAAACCCTAAAAGGCATTTAGGCTCATGCCGCTCATTGGAAGATAGGAAACTAACCCCTTTCCTCCCCTCCATCTCTTCCCCCCTCACCCTGCCCCATGAATCTGTCTCTCTCTCTTAGCTCTAGCAGGGCTGCGGCTGGGACGAGGTTGGATTTTTCAGCAGTGTGGCATCTCCTGGCACTCGATTGGCAATCTGCTTGGCGGCCCGAGCAGGACTCTTTACGGTGGTGTGTCGGGCCTGGCCCGGGCGCGTTTTACGGCTGCGTGGCGGGGGGCGGGGAAGATGTCTGAGCGGGCTGATCCCGCGGCGGCGGCGGGCGCGGGGAGCGAGATGCCCGCCAAGAAGCAGAAGCTGAGCAGCGACGAGAACAGCAACCCCGGGGACCTCTCCGGGGACGAGAACGTGAGTGGGGGGGGGCCTGGCCCGGGCACGCCCCGGAGCAGGGGGCGCACGAGGGGGCGGGGGCTGCCCGTTGTTGGGTGGGGGCCCAGAGCCCGGGGCTCTCCGCCCCCTCCCATCAGCGGGGCCGGGGTCACCCCATTGCCGGGGAAATGTGCCGGTGTCTGGTAGCCTGGGGCCTTCCCCTCCCCCGGGGGATCTCCCCCCCCCCACTTCTCCCAGCAGGCGGGGCTGGAGGTAGGGATGTTGGACGCGGGTAATGGAATAGTCGACCAACCGCATGAATTCTTGGCGGTGAGTTGATGATTTGACAGTCCTGGGGGTGGCGCCGGCAACCAGTGCGGTCTGGCCCCACTCCCGGGGACCCCCCCTGCCACCCCAGTTGCTGCGTCTGTATCAGAGGCAGCAGCACAGGGTTCCAGGCAGGAACTCCCCGTGGACAGAGGTTGCTGGGGGGTGTATGTGGGGGCAGGGGAGGCTGCTGCCAGAAACAGAGGCTGCGCTGGCAGCATCCTCTGTCCGCAGGGAGCTCGGACCTGCCACAGACCGGCTGCTGCTGGAGCAGCCTCTCCCCAGGGCAAGCCTGGGCCCGTGTGGGCACAAGCTGCTTTGTGACATTCTCCCCGGGAGACCTTATCTAGTTCGCTTTTTTTTTTTTAGTTTGTTATAATTTTGGCATTTTCAACATCCCTTGGCAAGGAGTTCCACAGGTCAACTATGACCAATGTAAAGAAGTACTTCCTTTAATTTGTTTTAAACCTGTAGCATATTAATTTGATTGGGTGACCCTGGTTCTTGTATTATGTAAAGGAGTATTTCACATTTCCTTTTTCACTTTTTCCACCCCAGTCAAGATTTTATAGCTCTTTATCATACTCTTCTCCAAGATGAGCAATCCTGGTCTTTTTAATCTATCCTCATATGGAAGCTAAATCATTTTTGTTGCCCTTCTCTGTACCATAGTCATGCTGCCTGGAAGATTAACAGACTTGAGGAGGTGGAGTTCCTACAGCAATGGAAAACCCCCCCCCCCCTTTTGTCTCTAGTCTGCAACTTGTCTGTGGGGCCACAGCAGTGTAGCTATGAGCTATAACTATGCCACCATATAGCATAGTTGTGGCCACTGCTTTCTTCCTTTCTGCCTCAAACCCACTTGATTCAACCTTTCAGTGTTGCTTCCTTCAAGCCCATCTGCCCACATGTTCTTAGAATGACTTAATGTTTTAACTTGTTAAAAAAATTTTGAGTCAAATCTTACAGTGCCTGGTAAGTCAGTTCCCACTGATTTGAGAGAAAATTTGTATGGTTACGGAGTGTTCCCGCTGCGTGCTGTAGAGGCTGATAGCATAAAAAAGCAGGCAGACAAAACTGACTTGTAAAGGTGTGCACAGTGTACTTCAGCAAGTGAAGATGGTACTGTACCTAACTACTTGGCAAGGAATCTTGCCTGAATAAAGATTGCAGGATTTGGTCTTTGTGGTGTAAACTCTGTGTGTATTCAGGGGAACTTGTCTTCTGTCTTTGTAAAGAACCATGTATACTACTGGAAGTGCATAAATCAATGAGAATACTAGTGAAAGCTGCACATAACATCGACAATTTCATCTAACTCAGGGCAGATCTACACTATGGAGACAAGTTAATTTAAGCTACATGATTTGAGTTACTTCAGTTGAGTAACTTCAGTCAACCTAGCTTAGATATACTTACTGCGGGGTCTGTATCACTTTCCTTATTTTTCTGGCTCTGTTGGGGTACTAGAGTTGATGTCTGAGGGATCAGCTGTTGATTTAGCAGGTCTTGACCTTAAGTGGCTCGATTGCTGCATCATTGATCCACTTGGTAGTGGAGACAAGCCTATAGTGATATTATCTTGCATGTTGGCTCTGAATGCACCTATACATCAGTTTTGCTGGCTTGCTTACATCCCTAATACTGGTAACAACTGAAAGTGACTAGTCAACTATCTAATAACCTTAAGCTTATTAGATAGTCGAGACATGACTTGACTAGTCGTGCTCCCCCCGCCGCCTCTGTCAGAGAGAGGCAGCAAGAAGAGGGGGAGCAGGAGCTGGGTCTGGGGAGCTTAAAAGCCGATTCCCCCAGCACTGTCTCTGTGGGGGGCAGGAGAGGCAGAGGCACAGTGGGGAAGCGGCATGAGCGGGGACTGAAGTAATCCCTGCTCATGCCGGTTCCCACTGCTGTGTTTCAGCCTTTGAAATGTACCAAGAGCTCCATGGGTTCAAAGGCTGAAGTACCATGGGGTGAACGGGGACTGCTTGAGTCCCCACTCGCTCTGTGCTCCCTGCGGCACTTCTGCTTTTCAAATGTAGTAAGAACCCCATGGGTTGAAAGGCTCAAGTGCCTGGGTGGGAACCACTATCCAGCTTAAAAGCTGGTTCCCCCCAGCACCGTCTCCAGAATACTGCCTACCCCTCCCCTGGCTGCCTCTGAGAGGCAGTGGGTGGGGGGGGTTAGGGGAGGCTGCTGCGAAGCAGCCCCTGTTTGCAGGGGTCCCAGCGGGGAGTTGCCCCCCACCCATGGACAGGGTCTACTGCTGCCAGGCATCCCCTTTTCATGGTGGCCAGGGCTGTCCACTGTGAACAGGGGCTGCTGGACTCAATGAGAGCTACGACTGAGCAATCCCGGCTTGCGCTGGTCCAGGATGCTGCACCTCTGCATTTTAAATGTAGTAAGAACCCATCGGGCTCTTAAAATGCAGAGCTGTAGCGCAGGTGGCGCCCGGAGCCTGCACGAGCCGGGACTGCTCAGTCCTGGCTCATGCCGGCTCCTAAAGCTACCCATGCTGTAGCTCTGCAGAGCAGTCCTATCGACTACGCGTATAGTCAATACAAATTGCATTGACTATATGATTAGCTAGGTAACCGCAATTTAACATCCTTAACCAGAGTTGTTATATATAACAGAAAACATTCTGCATCTGTAAAATCTATGCTTTAC
Organism: Pelochelys cantorii; assembly: GCA_032595735.1. Classification (NCBI taxonomy): domain Eukaryota; kingdom Metazoa; phylum Chordata; order Testudines; family Trionychidae; genus Pelochelys; species Pelochelys cantorii. The sequence goes on from CM064326.1 coordinate 25,283,824, forward strand.
AGCTCATAACGTCTGTTAAAGTGTTAACACTTGTCTCTGAGGTATAGATGCAGGAGGGGAAAAAAGAAACTCCAGTTAGAATGTGTTTTTTCAATTACAAGGCATGTATCATCTTGTTTAGGAAGCTGTTCATTGAAAGTGGTAGATTTGCCTAAAATGTATGCTCTGGATTTTGTTTCATTGAACTCTTGCATAGCAGAACCTTACTAATTCATTAATGAGGGTGTTCTCCAACTCTAGGGGAAATTCTAGCAGACAATATTGAGATCATAATTATTAAGACTTCTACAAAACACACAATACATCATGTTTATTAGTTCTTCATGAAATATCCCAAGTGCATAAAACAAATTACAGTTGTGAAAGTAATTGCACCATAAAGTGTGTATTGTTCACTGTCCTTGCTTTTTAATCAATAATTTAATTTGGGAATTTGAGCAATTTTCAGTATACCTCTTGAATAATGCCAGTGATTTAGCTTCTGATGGGGATCTGTTATCATTAAATAGACAATACTTTACCCATAATATTCATTTTGGATTATTAGTTTACATTGCAGTACCTGCTGCTGTTACCAAATGTCCTTGATGATGACAATTTGTGGTCAATGCTGTAAGTCAGACTTCAAAATATTTTGCAAAGAGAGAGTTGAAGTTAATGGAAACTTGAAGCTTTGTCTATAGTTATTTTTACTTCAGTGGTGCCTAGTGGCCTAAGTCACGGATCAGGGCCCCATTGAGCTTGGTTCTATATATAAATTCCAAGGCTGTTTTTTGTAGTTTAATTCTCTCCTAAATGGTCCCCTGATGTGCACTGCTCTGATTTTTATCTTCTCAAACTTACTTTTTACTTCCCTGCATAGTCTGCTCTTCTTGTCCCTACTAGGGATGTGAAAGGTTAATTGGTAAGCATCACCCTTAATGGGTTAACTGGTGGGACCTGGAGCAGCTCTCTACTTGCTACGTGCCTGCTGCATGCCCACGGGGGGGCGGGGGGAACGAGAATGAGACCCACAGCAGACAGGGGCTGCTCTGGTCATCCAGAGCAGCCTCTATTGGTGGCAGGTCCGAGAGCCCTGCTGGAGCTGCTTGTGCATGTCTTCCCATGTGTTTGCACATCACCTTCGACAGTGGAGCCTGTTGCTTACTGAAGCACTTGACAGTGGGGCCTGACACTGATTAAAGCCTACCATAACATGGCCACTAGTAGAATTAAGCGTGCAGCTATTCCAGAGAACTAGCAAGTAGGGATGTAAAGTCCCGGTTAATCAGTTAACTGGTTAAACATTGTTTAACTAGTTAACTGATTAAACAGGGATGGACAGAGGGTGGGCTGACTGGGCTGCTCCAGCCCGTTGCGGGCAGGAGGGCTGCTCTGGCTGAAGGAGGGAGAGGGGGTGGGCAGGCAGGGATCCACTCCAGCCTGCTGGCTAACTGTAACCAGTAAGCATGATGCTTACCAGTTAACCATTCACATCCCTACTAGCAAGTGTGTGGTGTTGCACACAGCACATATTTTTAGTGGTAAGTTTAGCAAAGTGCTGTGTTGTTAGCTTCAGGATAAGGAATAACCTGAGGATTTGGGCTCTCTGACTTACTGAAGAATAGGCTACTGATGGAGTAAAGAGGAGACCTCTTTATCTAGGAGCCACAAAAGAGTCTTCTTGAGGGACCTACCCTTAAAAATTGTACTGATACAGCTTTGCCACATAGATTGTGGTTATGTAATATTGCATAAACTATACAGGAATAAGCATTTTTATACCAATAGAATTGCATTCATAGCATAATGATGAAATCCTTCCAGTGCAGACCAATCCTACCTTTTGACAAATCCACTGAAACTCATGAGGAAGGTCTGTCAATGAGCTAACTAAAATTCCCTTTAAGTTTATTGGGGGAAGGAGGGAAGAGACCAAATTAAAGACCACGAACTTCCTATGGCACATAGCCAGTGGGGGGAGTCAGACTTCCCCTGGGAAGCTGTCTATCAGTGACATATTGCATGCATATGCAATACTTTTGGGTACCATACTCAGTTTATTAATGTTCTGTGTATCTGCTGGGACAGGGACTGTTTTCAGCTCCCTGGGGAGAGGGCTACCATAACTCCTTCAGGAACTAAAAACTGGGGGGGGGGGAAGGGGTGATTACTGCAGTTCCAGGGGTGGTAAACTATTCCAGTGGGGTACCACTCCCCAGGGTGGTTTGTATATACTGGTTTGAATGGGTATCAGAAACCCAAGGGAACCATGAAAGGGCTTATGGTATAAGGTTAAACTCCATCATTTATAAGGGTGGAGCAGGGAGGGGCACTTCTTTCCATCTCAACAAATGGACCTGATCTTTGATCCAAGGGGGTCCCTGACACTGCTTCAGTTTTGTGAACTCCCATTCAGAAGGCAGTAGGATATAGGTTCCTGTGCAGAGAGAGGTGAAGATCTAAGGTCATTCTATGGGAGGAACATGAAAGGGGGGGGGGGAGAGGGATTCACTTATGACTTGACTTTTGGATGTACTGAGCTGCTGCAGCTCTTCAGTGGGAGCTATGGTTAGTCAGTACCTTTGGAAAATCAGGCCATTATCTTCTCTGTTCTGTTTCCTTTTAACCCCACAACACCTCTGAAGTAAGTTAATCTATTACTGTTTTGTATTGATTTTTATTTCTGAATACTTATTGATACCATACAGAAGAGAGCATTCCTGACAAGAGTTAATGTATAACATTTCTTTGGACTCAAACATTATTCTCCTTAAAACCACTAAGACATTTTTAAGAGCATTGGATTTTTTTCCCTGTAAAATGACTCTGAGGTAGATAATTGTCATCCTCCTGCCCTGAAAAGGTTCAGGTTCTATTTCTGTTTCTTATCTAATTAAATTTCATGTGATACATTGAGAAATTGAGTGTCATTGAGTCTCATTACAGATAGCAAGTTTGTTGGTAAGAGCAGGAGGCTAAGCAATGAAAATGTCCCCCTGCTTTTGGAGTCCTTTTAGAGTCTTTCAGCTGTCTGCTCTCTTCTTGACATATTTCAGTTAAAAAAAATTAAAGGGCTAAAGTTTGTCTTTAGAAAGACAAGTAACATATTTCCTTGAAAAGAATTATTTTCCTACCACACCGGCCATGACTTTTTGACCTTTTAATATCTCTACAGAAGAATGGTGTTTTTATTTAGAAATCTATACAATTATTTTCCCCTTGGGAACATTTTTTAAGTCAGTGTGCAGGGAGTATTCCTAGGGGGAGGAGAGTAAAAGCAGCTAGTTTTCCATTATTTGTGTTTCTTAAATTAGATGCTGATATCTACCAATTTGTATATTTTCAGGATGATGCTGTTAGTATAGAAAGTGGTACTAATACTGAACGCCCTGACACCCCAACAAACACTCCTAATGCACCAGGAAGAAAAAGCTGGGGGAAAGGAAAATGGAAATCCAAGAAGTGCAAATATTCCTTTAAATGTGTAAATAGTCTCAAGGTAAGTCTCAAATAGATAAGGTTAGAAACTAGACACTAGCTGTTGGAGACTGTTGTGTCTGAAATCTCACCTGTGCTTATGCTTCAGAGAAAAGTTATCCCCATTCTCTGTCCTTCCAAGCTAATTATGCAATATTAGGCAGCTAGAATAGTGACGAACACCACAAAAATAACCCAAATTAAATGCTGCACATGGAGTAGAGACATCATGTATGATCCCTTGGGAAGTAGCCTATGTCATGTGGTATGGAATGTATTTTATCCATCTTTGACCTATACAAAAGTATAACATGACTACACTTAAGGTGAAAAATCACCCAAACAACTTAAGGAATTAAATTTCACTTTTTTTTCCTGTAGAGATGTGTGAAGTAGGAAATTTCTAACTTCCTAGTCTTGCTTTCCATTACTCTTACTGTTTTTACACATTTGCCTTCAAGGAAATCATGAAGTATGTCTGTTACTCACTGCTGTAAATTTTAAATGTTTTTCTGACTGAGTCTGAAAAATCACCCTAAAAATATTTTTAAATGCTTGTGTAGGAGCTAACTTAAATGTTGTTTAAATGCCAAGAAAACAAAAGTCTAACTTTTTCCAAATGAAGCAACTCTTTATTTCATTTTTTTTGTGCATGCATGCAGTCTTTTTTTGTATTGATGTAATATTTTTACAAAATAGCTGTCAAAGTCCTTAAGGGTATGTCTACACAGCTTGGCTATTTTGAGGTACCGGAGGTATCCCGAAATAGCTACCCCATGTGTTAAGCCACCCATTATTTCGAAATATTTTTCAAAATAACAGATGCGCTATTTTGGCATTCCTATAGCCCTCATTCCACGAGGGCTAAGGGATGTCTCACAATTGTGCATTATTTCAAAATCTGGCGCTGTGTAAACCGGCCACGTTTCAACATAAGCTATTTCAAAATAGATTCAAAATAAGGTATGTCACTTGCATAGCGCAAATTGCTTATTTTATTTTGAGTTTAGGGTGCTGTGTAGACACACCCTGTCTTTCCAGGGGGTAACTGTTGAGAGAGCTCAAATTGGTAACTGAATATGTAAAGGTTAAGCAGTAAACGTGTGTGTGCTGAGATGATTTGCAATAGATAGCCTGTGGGGCAGTAGATTTTTCTAAGAAAACAGTAGTTTCTTGTAGGGATTGTAACACCCCCTCCCCCTGTGCTTCCTGTAATTTTTACTGGGGGGAGCAATCAGTGTGTACATCCCCTTTCATTGTTAAAGGGGGCTTACCTAAATAATTCATTTGGGGTTCTGATCCCATTTGGGGAGTGGTTTTCCTGGAAGCTGGGCCCAAAATGGCGTTTTCCTCGGATCTGAAGTGTTCCAGTGTCTGTACTGCTCCTCAGGGGGGTGGTGATCTCAACTCTGTGCCTTGGATGGGGGATACCAGGTGAGCTGGTCTAGCAGGACAGGGTGGTGAGAAGCCCCAGAGAGCAAAGAGGCGAGTGTCAGTGGCTCGGGAAGCACCCCCAAGGGGTCTTCTGTGACTGCAGCCCTTTATAGGGATGTCATTGTGTATTCCACTACACAATTAACTGATAAGCCTGGTCTTAACAGTTAATCCTGTTGCCTGCATGCACTACCCCCACCCCCACTGCCTCTGTATCAGCCATCTCCCCATAAACACCTGATTCTGTGGAGTTGCCCCCCCCCCCCCGCCCCTTGCGCTGCTGCTTCTGATAGCAGCAGCAGCAGCAGTATGGAGGGTTAGGGGGGCAGGTGGGAGCTGGTACACGAGGGAAGCCAGTTTTCAAGCCAGCTCCCCATGTGTATTGGCACCCATGGAGCTGCCTGCCCTCCAACCCCTGTGCTGCTGCCTTTCCATCAGAGGCACCAGTGCGGAGGCAGGGGGAGGTGGAAACTGATACACGTGGGGAGCCAGCTTTTAAGCCAGCTATCTGCATGATATTTGCAGAGCTGCTTGTCTCTCCTCTCCTCTCCCCACCCTATTTGCTGCCTCCTTCAGAGGCAGGGGGGAGAGGGGAAACAACAAGCGGAGCCAGTGCTTGTGGGGAGCTGGCTTTTAAGAGGCAGCAATGCGGCAGGGCAGGGGAGGCTGCCGCAGAGCAGCCTCTGTCCACGGCGGGCCTGGGCTTGCTGCGAACAATGGCTGCTCTGTGGGAAGAAGGTGCAACCTCTTTTCCTAGGCAGCTCGGGGCCCCTCGTGGACAGTGGCTGCCGCCACCCTGTGCTTGCTGCCTCTGATGCAGAAGCAGCAACGTAGGGTGGCAGGGGGCTTCCTGGGAATGGGGCCACAAGCTCACTGGCTGCCAGTCCCGCCCCCAGGTTCTATCTAATAGTTGTGTGACTGCTAAAATTTTATGTGGTTACACAGTTGTTCAGTTACATGGTATCTAACATCTGTAGTTGCTTGATGTAAGTTGTCTAAGCTGTTTTGAAACATTGCCTTTTAAAATAAAATACTATATTTACCTGTGAAGGCAGGCTCTTTTCTGGCCAGGCCTCGTGCGCATGGCCTCCTAGCCCGGGATCACTTTCCCCTCAAACCAAAAGTCCTGCACTATGTGACTTAAGCAGGAGCAGAAGACCAAGCAGGTAGGGGTCATGCAAAGTTCGTGCTGGCCAAGAACCATCTCTCCCCCTCCCCTTCCCCCTCAGTCCTATCACTAGGCAGACAGAATCTGTTAAGCCTATCACAGTGAAGCGCGGGAAAGCTCTTGCTCTCTCTATAAAACAGCTTCCCCTCCTGCAACTAGTTGAGGGTTCCCGAAAATTTGGAAGGCAGTACATGAGCCAGGTTGTGAGGGCTGATCACCCAAGGACCCCCTCCCGCTCACCGAATCAACCGAATCTTCTGCAGAGCGATAAGAACATGCTGTTTTCTCTGTTGTCCCTTGTGTGTCTGATAAGTGTGAGTACTCTTGCTGTTTAGTGTTAGTTAAAAGTTTGTTAAATATTAGTGATAGGAGTAAGTTAGTTAAAGGGTTGTTAAGTAGTGTTGAGGGTAAGATAGATGTTAGATCTTATGAGTGGGATTAATGTAAATATAACTGTTAAAAATCCCTGGGTGGTTGTTGATAATTACTTGGATTTGGAAAGACCACAGGGAATTCTCCTTTATTGTATTGCATTCTGTTTATTGTTCCTGTTAATAGTTATTTGGCGCCCGCACCTGTAAAAACTGTTAAATAAAAAGTTATAGTTAAAAACATTTTAATAAAAATTTAAAAGATATTCAGAAAAGGGCTGCCTGTTTCTGCACCTCCCCGGGGCTGGCCACATTCCCGAACCTTCCACTGTGCACAACATTACCTTCCAAGACCTCAGCTGAGCATTGTATGGTTTTCCTTCTAAAGTTAATATAATTCGAGATTTCTGCTTTTCCTGAACTCTCACTCAGATTTGGACAGGTAAGTAAGAAAAAAATTGTTTAAACAAATTGTCATGATAACATAGCTAGCTGCATCCTCTGTCCTCTTCCTGGTGTCTGAATGAACTCAGATCTTGTGTCTTTTTAGCTCTTATCTGCTTTGGAGTGATATTTGGCAAATTTCCCACTCTTTCAGTAGGACCAGGACTACATTGCCACATGTACACCATCCATTTCTCACCCTGCAGGGCAAGCTGATATTTGTGTGCCTATTTCCTTTCCATGGTAATCTGTGACTGGTGATATTAACCATTAGCCTTATTAAAAAGAAAATATTTTCTATATCAGTTGGAGCAAAGATTAGAAACAACCAACTGATTTTAAAACATTTATGCTCCTCCCATAATGGTGACCTAGGCAGTATTAGTTACTTCAAATGTGAGTTCCTTTGGAGGTGTTTGACTATTTCTCTGTTTCCCTGTCCCTCACAAGAGTGTCCTTCTAGCTCTTTTATTGGCCCATCTTCAGTTAGTGACAGAGACAAGCTTTTGAACTACAAAAGTTCTTCAGGCACCTGAGAAAAGCTTGTCTTTTTAACCAACAGAAGTTGGTTCAGTAAAAGATATTGCCTCACCATGTTGTCTTAATCTGGGACCAACAGGATTACAATAAAGCTGTCAGCTTTCTTTGTTCTCCATGAAGCTATTTGAAGGGCTGGTGGCCTTCCCCCTTCCCCTACATTGGTAAAATTAGTTATTTAGAGGCTGTACTAGAGTTGTCAGTGCTAATTGTTCTGGTGTTTTTCCCTTAATAGCTTCCACCTTAAGGGCATCATAACACATCTCTTCGCTGCCTGGACAGTTCCAGATGATCCCTTAATGCCATGGAAGTGGCAGACCAAAATACAATGTTGTTTAAGAGCACCTGAATATTTGTTACAATTAAGAAGATACATTTATAATTGCAGACATCTCTTAAATGATTATTTTAATATTTCTTTCTAATTTCTATAGTATCTTTCATTTGAAGTTAATCCCAATTTGTAAGTGCTAACTTCACAGGCATAATGTGACCTAGATTAGTATTGAAGCCATTTGTGGCATGATTTAACTATGGCTTTACTCCAGAGAGTTGTACTACTTTAACTATATTTGTCTATTTTAAGTGGTAACCTTCCACCACCCAATATGGACATAGTTATTTCAGTATTGCTTTTTGTCTAGCCCATAAAGATTAAGGTATGCTGATAAGGCCTTTTATACTGATATACTGCATCCCAACTAGAAGTTGTAACAAAATAACTATTTGGGTTTGAAAAAAATCACACCTCTTAGGGTATGTCTCCACTGTGGGGTAGATAGATGCTGCAGCAATCCATCCACTAGGAGTTGATTTAGCAGGTCTATTGAAGACTCGCTGATCACTCTCCCGTTGACTCCAGTACTCCATCAGAACAAAATAAGTGAAGAGGGAGGGGGGGGTCAATAAGAGAGTTTCTTCTGTCAGCCCAGTGCGGTTTGAACTAGGGATGTGAACAACTAGTCAGCTATCCGATAAGCAAATGCTTATCGGATAGTCGATAGGCTAGTTGACTAGTCGTTTCCCTCCCCTTGCTGCTTCTATCAGAAAGAGGCAGGAAGGGGTGCTTCAAAGCAGCAGTGCTGCGTGAAGCCCAGGGTCAGCAGGGGACTCCCCCTATGACTCCAGGCTCTATGTGGCACTGCTGCTTTGAAATACTGTGGGGAGCATGGGGCCAGAGGGGGACTGCTTGAGTCCCCCACTGGCCCTGTGCTCCCCGCAGTGCTTTAGCCTTTGAAGTGTAGCAACAGCCTGGGGCTGTTATACTTCAAAGGCGGAAGCACCCTTATCGACTAATCGAATAGTTGATGCAAATTGCATTGACTATTTGATGAGCCAAATCGAAATTTTACATCCCTAGTTTGAAACCTGTGGTAAGTAGATCTAAGCTATGTTGGTTTAAGTTATGCTATTAACATAACTCAGTTTGCATATCTTTTGATCAACTTGTCCCTACAGTGTAGACCTGCCCTAACTGGAAAAAGTTAGTGGTACAAAATGTGTATGGACCCAGTTTAGGACCCAGAGGTTACCATGTTCAGGATTACAAAACAAGCACAGTCAGCTGCAAATAGAACTAGTACATAAGAGATGGCATCTTTTTTCACTTCGCTTTTAAAGCTCTGTGCAGAGGAACACATTTTTATCTCCTCTGAAGACAAACAAGTTCATGTGCTCTACTCCCCTCTCCCCGTTTTTAAGAGTGAGTATATAGTGTCAGAATATATAAATGACTATAAATGTAGTGACATTTTATATGGGGAGAGCTTGTACCAAAATAGCCTCCTTTTGCCACAAATCATGAGTTTTTGAGAAATAATGTCTGGTCTTCATCCTCTCATGTTTCCCTTGACCTTATTTTTCCTTTGCAGGAGGACCACAGTCAGCCGTTGTTTGGTGTCCAGTTTAACTGGCACAGTAAGGAAGGAGATCCATTAGTGTTTGCCACTGTAGGCAGCAACAGAGTGAGTAATAATGCTCAGCTTTTGTCTAATCATGTTGTCCCTATATGTGATTCTGCATCTGTATCTTGGTTTCTTCTCCCTCCTCCAATACAGTTGCCAGTTTTCAATATTTAAAATATTGTAGTGATGTTTTATATTCCATTTTTCAAGGCTTAAGAAATTCCTGCAATTTTAAAATGGGTGAATCCAGTGAATTGCAATGTGATGGCCCACTTCAGTGGTTTGAGAATATGGCTCATGTTTTACTAAAATCCCTTCAATTGAGTAAAAGTTGCAATATCTATGAAGGGGGATACTAAGATTCTTTTTAAGTAAAGTGTCGGTTCTCAGATACATGATTAAAAGACTAAGTGATGTACAATAGGATGAAAGAAGCATTTTTTATTGGTGTCAGTGTGCCAAGTACTGATTGTAAGTTAAGATTAGCAGCCTGTGTGAAATGAGTTGATGGATTTTGGTGAAAAGACATCCACTGAATAGTAGCCTTAAGAAATAATTAGTTAAGAGTATTCTGAGCAACCCAAACAGTGTCTGTTGTGTGAGTAAATAAGACACTTTCAGTTTTTTCAAGTTTGTCGGTGTGTCATTTATCACAAGCATAAACTAATGTAGAGAAATAAATAACAAGGGTCATGGTTCTATGCAAAGAAATTAAACTAGACAATGTAATGGCATGTCAATAGCTAATAGAAAATGGTAGGTTAGAGTTAATTATATTAATTCCAGAGTCTGATATAGCTTGTCAGCAGCCTTCATCTCTGGGAAGTGCCACCATGAGGAATGTTGAAATACATAATTATTCTGATAAGAAACGTGAATCCTTTTGCATCAAACCCCTTTTACAATGAGCACAGGAACAGATAGGAGATGGGACTTGTGTAGTAAGAGAGCAACACATCCATCAGGTTGCACAGTTGAATGTAAAAATCACATGCCATATTATATGAAACCAATAATCCATTAAACCTTTTTTCTAGGTTACTTTATATGAGTGTCATTCCCAAGGAGAAATCCGTTTACTGCAGTCTTATGTAGATGCTGATGTATCCTTCTAAAGCAGCTGGGTCATAAAATGGTCTTTCAGTAAGACTAACATGAAATATTTGTGTACTTTCTCTTGATGTGGAACAATTGAATTATCGTTGGTGATAAAGCATTGTAAATATCTGTTAAGGAACGTTCTTCATTTCAGATCCAAACTCCTGTTAGTATCCTACAAATTTTAGTTTTGCTTTTCCAATATTACAAATGCAGAATCATGAAACGTATTGTATAAAATATTGTCAAATTGATTCTACATAATGTTATGCCTCCCAACACTAATACTTCAGATGCATGGTGCAGCAAGAGGAAGTGGCAAAAAAAGAGCAGCAAGGAAAGAAACATGCACAGGGAAGGGAGTGGAGTTATAAGGGGCTTAGAAATCAGAATAAATATTCATATGCTTATTTTTAGTCATACGCTAATAAACTTTTACAAAAGAGCAACTGTAGTTCTAACAAATATATGAATACCTTAATCGCTTAAAGGAAACTCTCCCACTGTTTCTGTAGTCCTTAACATGGCACCTCTTAGGCAGATGAGAACTTTTATACTTGTGCGTGGACCTATGATAGCAATACAAGTCACCCTCTTCTGGCTGTGGCTGGATCGAGGGGAATTATTAGGATAATTAATCCTATTACAATGCAGTGCATAAAGGTGAGTGGTCACAGCCTCAAACTGCAGATTGCGGTTCTCTAGATAATCTACAACAAATCTATTCTAACTATCTCAGTATGAGAGAGGGGAAATGATTTTATCTTTGAAATCTCTCTTAGCACTATGTAGGCCATGGAAATGCAATCAATGAACTGAAATTTCACCCAAGGGATCCAAATCTCCTCTTGTCTGTAAGCAAAGGTATGAACGTTTATTTATTTGTTTAGGAGCCATCTATTTAGGATTTTTTTTAAATACCGTGCAAGTGGTCATAGGTGTAATGAGATTAATCTGTGTGCAAATGGGGTTTAGCTAATGTTAAGCATTGAGGTGGACAAGATGGGTGAGGTAATATTGTTTATTGGATCAATTTCTATTGGTAAAGAGACAAGTTCACAAACTTCACAGAGCTCTGTGACACTTAGGGTTCTGGGTTAGCTATCATAACTCTTTGCTAGACCTAGAGAAGAGGTCTGGGAGGCTCAAAAGCTTGTCTCTCTTCGACCAACAGAAGTTGGAATAAAAGAGATTACCTCACCCACATTCTCTCTCATATCCTGAAACCAATTTTAAACCCCGAAACTCTAGAACAAATTAATATCAGTTAATTTGGATTCACATATACTTGATGAAACCCGATGCTTGTACTCAACATGACTGCATCCATTAGTGCTGGGGACTGCAACAGTGTTTCGGTAGAAAGAAAGAAAACATCCATGTTAGGTTTGACAGTGATGGAGCTTTATGATCATTTAAACTTGTTTTTAAATGCTGAGTTGTCCTGCCGCCTAGTGGTGTTGGTTATGGTATGCACACTACAAGAGTACAGATTAGGAAGAAATGAAAAGAGAGTTGCTTCCTATGGTCTTAATTTGACTGTGCAAGCATTCATAGCCTTGTCAACTTGGTGAACTTAAGGCAAGACAGCGTGTTCACAAGAGTGAAGTTTTGCATTTTCTAGAGTTAAAAATGTATTCTGTTCTAAATGCAGAACACCATGCGTTAATGCAGTGTTATGGATGAGATTTCACAAGAACAAGTGTCAAGAAACTGAAAGTGCTTTCTGCAGCTTTGTGTGTAGTGTGGTCAAGCTATTGGAACCATAACTTTCTGAGTTTATTGTATTTATAATTAAATACTTTGACACTCTAAAGAATTGAAAATTATGCGGTCACACGTATGATTATTGGATCAAATTTTGCTTTCCATATAATGCTTTGACAGTGATAGGAGTCCAAGAACTGCTTGGCTACTTCCAATATGTCTGGGAAGATAAGGGCAGGGGAGGAAAAGGGAGCAGTAAAATGCAGCTAGCTTGACACATCATCTTATATACTGTTCTTTAGTATAGTGGAACCATAAAATCTTTCATTTTTCTAAGCCCGATGTTTTTAAATGTCAGTGGCTATTCATTAAAATTAGCACCAAATTCTGCCTTCTGAAACAACTAGCCAATTGCCATTAACTTCAGTAGAAGTTGGATGTATGTAATTTATGGCCCAATCTTGCCCTTGGTTTATAGCACTTGAAAAGATTTTTTTTTTCTTTTTTTTTTTTTTTTGTTGTTTATCAAGGAATTCAATACTTTATAAGAGTGAAAAGTACCCCCTTTTTTTTTTCTTGTGTCGGTGAATAACTCAGATGATCAAAGGAATTTTTAGCACACTTCCTAAAATAGGGGTGGTGAACCCTGTTTTGGTCGGGGCCCCGCAGAAAAATCAGCTGGGGCAGCACAGGAGTAAGAAGCAAAAACACAGAAAAAACCCCTGACCCCTAGCTGAGAAATAGAAAGACAATCCCTACATTCCCCTTGCACACCAGAGCCTTGGGGGACTCAAGCTAGTAAATTTTGTATACTCAAGCCCTGTTGGGGGGATGAAGCCTGGACTCCACTGAGCCATGGGGGCTGGATCCAGGCAAGCTGAGGGGGGCTACATCCAGCCCCTGGGCCTAAGGTTTCCCACCTCTGTTCTAGAATATAAAATCATTGAGCTGAAAATGAATGAGACATTAACTTTTGGATAAAATGTATTTTTTCTTCCCCTCCCCTTGGGAAATGACTTAACGCCTGAAAATAGGCTAGGTGGGAATTCATCCTTAGAAGGAAAACTTTCTCAATCATATCTACAATGTTAAAATGATATTAACATTTAACTGCATACAACTTCTTTCTTGTAATAATAGAATAACATTACTACACTTTTTGGGTTATAAATTCCTATTCTTGAAAGTGGTGGCTAAATTAACTTTATTCAGTTACAGATGGCTGATAAATAGGGCCCTATCAAATTCACAGCAATAAAAAACACGTCATGAATTGTAAAATCTGTTCTGCCCTCCATGAAATCTGATCTTTTTGTGCTTTTATCCTCTAGGATACAGATTTAATGAGGGAGACCAGTGTTTCTCAGTGTGGGCATCCTGGCCCAAAAGCGAGTTGTGGGGGGTGGTATTGCCACCCCCCACAAACTTATTTGGGGGCGGGGTATTGCCACCTTTACTTCAGTGCTGACTTCAGAGCTCGGTGGCCAGAGAGCAGCAGCAGTTGGTCAGGCACCCAGCTCTGCAGCAGTAGCACCAAAGTAAGGATGGCAGCACCATATTAGCTTACCCTTCTGTGCTGCTGCTGGCGGTAGTTCTGCGTTCAGAGCTGGGATCCAGCTGCTTAGCTCTGAAGGTGTTGCTGCTACCAGCGGCAGTCTAGAAGAAAAGATAGCAGTATTGCAACTCTGCACACCCCCCGCATAATAACTTTTCGACCCTCTCCACAACTTGACTTTTGGGTTAGAGCCCTACAACTATGATGCCATGACATTTCATATTTAAATAGCTTGAAATCATGAAATTTCCTATTTTAAAAACCCTATGACCATGAAATTGACCAAAATGAACCATGGGTTTTGGTAGGGTCCTAATGATAAAGGTTAATTTATCAGTTTCTATGTTTTTATTCTAGATCATGCACTGAGACTGTGGAACATCCAAACAGACACGTTGGTTGCAATATTTGGAGGAGTAGAGGGGCACAGGGATGAGGTTTTAAGTGCAGTAAGTGGAAAAACTACAGGGCACTGCCTTCAGCCTTATGTACAGGAAACCCAATAACTCTCTTTGAATTACATTTAGGCTTAAATATTGTGCCTAACAAACCCAAAATACATGAATCAAACACTTTGAAAAACGTTTAGCCTTATGTAATTCTAAAATTACACAGTGTCAGCAGTAAAATACTTGCCAAACCTAAAAACTGAACATCTGCATAACTCAGACTGTAGAGAAGCTGGATATTTTGCAACATGTTTTGAAAGCAAACAAACAGGGACTCTGTGGGGCTAAAGAGTGGTGCTGGAAGGAATTCTTTAAAGTCCTTCACTAAGAACATACTGTTCTAATGAATGCCTCTAGAGGCTGCAAGTATCCCAATTGACCTCAGCCGAGACACCTCATGAGAGGGTAAGAGAAACTGGTCAATTGTTACTCTAATATTTAAAAGGTGTAGTGTCAGTAGGTAGTTGGATGAAGCAAGCAACGTTTAAAATAGCTTTATCCTTTTTTTTTTTTTTTTCATTTATAATGTATAACTTAGTGAAACAGACAGAGAGCTTGCAGACAAAGACCTTTACGCCATATGTGCTTAATTTTTAGACGTGTGCCTTTTGACTTTTGTTTGTGGTTACGATACAAATTTGAAGTAGGCAGAAAGTGAAAGACAAACAAATATAGTACCAATTACATATTTTAAAGATGTAAAATATTTATAATTTTTATACATATATAGAATAGACTTTTATCTTGGGTAACCAGCATGTTTGTTAGTTTTATATAACTAATAAAAATCATTTTAAATGTTTTTGTGAATTTAATTGAATTTTAATTTCCATTCAGATTGTTTGATATAATTCACAAGTAAAACATAGTAATCTTCTAGTAAATAAGAGATGCATTGTTCATAATTTTCTAAAGTAAATAAAAAAATTCCTGTTCAGATTCTTAATGTGTATTTAGTTAAGAAATATAATAGCTTAAATAAACATGGGTAGCTATACCTTATCTTTCTGGTCAGCACAAGACCAACAGTTTTAGTGTAAAGGCTGCATTGGTTCGTGAATCAACATTTAAATAGTTACAAACCAGTGAAAATCAATCTTTCTTTATGAAAATCACTAAACTGGGCAAATGCAAAATTAGTTTAAAATTATTAAATTGATTTGATTTAAAGCAATTCCTCCAAGGAGGTCTCTTTTGTTACTTGTTTAGAATGCTTTTGGTATGCACTCTCCTGTAGATTCACCTCTGAAGTAATGCAATTATTGCTTCTTGCCACCAAAATCTTCATACTATTTCTGTCTTGTAGTTTTGATGTATATAAATAATCTGTCTGACAAATGTTTCTTAGATACCTGTATAAACATAGTATTTGGGAACCTTCACAAACTTTACATAATCAAAGCATCACCCAATTGGAGCTTATTTGTCTATCTATAAAACACCTTTCAAATGGAATTTGGTGTTGAGAGACACTGCACAAGTGAGCTGTATGGATGAATAGAACAAAAACCTGATGCTTTCATGCACAACAGAATACTGTCAAACTTACCATAATTCCTGTTTTGGCTTACTGTAGTATACAGTTAATTCAGTACTATTTATTTAGTAATTAAGGACTTGACACACGTCACATTGACTCACTGACCTCTGAGTCAAATTGGATACGTAACACAAAGGAAAGCAACAAAAAATATGACGGGAGGAATGGATAAGGGAGGAAAAAGGTTAACAAAGGAAATAGTTACTTTACTTTATGCCTGCTTGTTTATAGGTCTCTTTATGTACAGATACTAAAATTTGATTGGTATATAAGAAATACCTAGATAGATGAAAGCTAAATGATTGCTTTTTTTTTTTTTCTAGCAAACATTCTTTCCTCACATACATCAGTATTGCACTACCAAATCAGATCAGTGGTTCTTCTAGCCCAGAAATGTTTCTGATATAAACCAGTACCAGTTACTTCAGAAGAAGATACAAGTAACCACATAGTGGACACATAAGGAATAACCTGCCTATAGAAAAACATTTTCTTAACCCCTGCCAGTTGCTGTTTTATGCTTTGAAGTATAAAGGATTATATCCCCTTTAAAATTGTTGTTGTTCTGTATATTGTAATAGTGTGAATGGTATTTATTTGTATCCAATCCTTTACTAAATTCTTCTACAGTTTTTGCCTCTAAGTCATATGGCAATGAGTTCCACAGATTTTGTGTTGGAGAAAATAGTCATCTTAAATTTTGTCTTTCAGCTTCATTGAAGGTTCCATTTTTGCCTTCAAAAGAATAAAACAGGCATACCAATATCTGATACCTTTTACAGGACGCAAGCTTTATTACTTAAATATTAATATTTAACCCTTTTTCCATTTTGAAATGTTTACTCTCTACCCTGAAAATATGACTTGAACGTATTATGCATTCAGTGTAAATAAAGAAAAAATAGAATCAGTGACTTTAGTATGTTGAAACTTAATATTGAAGGCTTAAAGCTGGCTCTCTTTTGGTGTAGGATTATGACCTGCTTGGTGAGAAAATAATGTCCTGTGGTATGGATCACTCTCTGAAACTCTGGAGAATCAATTCAAAGAGAATGATGAATGCCATTAAGGAGTCTTATGAGTACAATCCAAATAAAACCAACCGGTAAACACAGTCTTGATCTCTATTCTTGGATATATCTACTAAATATGAATCTTTTCATCAATGGCCTATACCTGCTACTGCCAGGTTTTTCCATTGACTTAGGAGTTGTGGGTCCCTAAACAGCTTTGGAAGAAGGCTTGTTTTACTGATTTGTGGTAGCAATACTGTTCTGTATAATTTCAGGTTCTGACACTTATTTAAATAGTTCTATTTATGCACTGGGAGAAGGTTTTTGGAACTGATATTTTAATCCATTCTAATTTCTGAAGTGCATATAAAAATACATAGCAGCACCCTTCCCTGACCCCTCAAAGATTTATAATAAGGTAACAAATACACATCAGAAAAATTGATTACATTGTAATTAAATTCCCGAAGTGCACATAATACAAGTTACTGTAATCTGTAACTTATTTGGGGGCTTTAGAGCAGAATTGCTTATACAGTTGCAATGACACTTGAAATTTTCAATCCTCCTATGAGCCAATCTCACAGAAATATGTTGATTTGAAAAAGTTGTTACCTTTTAGTTACATGAATTGGTTTCCCTTAATATTAAGGACAAATTTAGCTAGTAATGTTTTTACATGTTTGTATCAATCCTAGAGTTGAGTAGCCTCCAATTTGTGAATATGTGAAAGCATACAAAACCATTTTATAATAGGACTAATATTAGAAACGTGCTTGCTACTTAATGTTACCAAATCTTAAATGGCACTTCAGACAAAACAAAACCCTTAGTGTGCTCTTACCACACACATTTTATATTTTGCTTGAAGCAACTTCTAGCAACTTCTAGGATGCCTTCTGTTTTAACACTGATCAAAGTGTTTGAGAAAGGCAATTGCCGAATTCCTTCAGAGGCTAACAGGTTGTCTTTCCAGTACCTCCAGCCCTTCCTCCCTCTATCTGCTCCCCACATGTATTTTGGGACCTCAGCTAATTCACTGATAATCATGTAGTATTTACTTTACAGAAACCTATACACTAAATTATTATATACATGAGAAAAAGGTTCTACTCTTAGAATATTTTACAGTGTTTAAAATCATGGGGTTTTTTTGGCCTCTTTTTATCCTTCTTGATGTGACTTGTTGGTTTTTCCCCCCACAGGCCTTTTATTTCTCAGAAAATTCACTTTCCTGACTTTTCTACTAGAGATATACATAGGAACTATGTTGACTGTGTACGATGGTTAGGAGATCTAATTCTTTCCAAGGTAAAGTGTTTGTTTTTTAGTCACATTAGTCAAGGTTATTTGCTTACATTCTAGGTCTTGATTTTTAAATGAGAGTGTAGTAGATTAGGGTGTTTTTCTGTTTCTTTGATTTACTGGCTGGAAAACTAACTTATTGTGCCATGCAGGGTGATTTTTCTAAGTAGAGTATGAGTTTAACTAATTGAATTTGGGTATATAAGCATCTTGTATTTAAATTTTTATATAAATCCTTTTAGAACTCTAGTACAATATATATCAGAATGGAAGAGCCAGAATTTGGGTGGAATGTTTATTAGGGGGAAAAAACAATACTGTCCATTTCTGGGAGATCACACAGATCTTGCAGGAAAAAGAACAAAATGAAACAGATTCACTTAAATTGGAAAGTCTGCATTATGGAATGATTTTGATTTGTGTTGCAACACTGGTAAAGTTTGTTCTTCATATTTTGGGTTAACACCCTGTCTGCTCTGAGATTTGAAAACAACTTAACTTGTTTCTAGCAAGAAACATATTTGGAACATTACTAAAATTCTTGAAATTTGCATAGTACAGAACTCTACCCTTTTCTGTTTGATTTGTCCAAGTGCACTTTGTTCTCACTCCTTTGGCAATTAAAGGTCATCGGCAAGTAATTTGGGGTAAGCTGGCTCTGTTTGTACTGCATGGTATAAGATCTATGGATAGACAACTAAGATTCCAAGTGACATCCTTGATTTTTTTTCTTTTTTATGTACTCGGGTAGTTGTGAAAGGGGAAGTTTGGGTAAAAATATAGTTGGAAAAAGCATGGCTGGTGTGCCTGTTCCCCCCCCCCCCCATTCCCTTAAATGATTATTCTTTCTCTTCCTACAGTCTTGTGAAAATGCTATTGTGTGCTGGAAACCAGGCAAAATGGAGGATGACATAGATAAAATCAAGCCCAGTGAGTCCAATGTGACAATACTAGGGCGATTTGATTACAGTCAGTGTGATATCTGGTATATGAGGTTTTCAATGGACTTCTGGCAAAAGGTAAGAGTGAACTCTGAACTTTTGCTGCATTTGAAGAAAAGTTACATTATTTAGATGCCTTAGTGGTCTATGAGGAAAACATTTCAGCTTGCATGACCTGAAGTGATGGGAGGCAACATGGTCTGGAGTGAGGCGCTTAGAACTGGCAGTCAGGAACATTAGACTTCAATTCTGACTCTTCATTGGGCATTGGGGAAAAATTACTCAATCTTTTTTATCTCCATTTTACTGATGAGGTAACTGAGGCAAATGTATATGACACATTGGTGTAGTGCAGATCACTAATTTTATAGTGCTTTGAGTATGTGATGTGTTATCTCTGTGTTTTAAATGTCATCAGTCCTACAGGCTTTATGAAGTCTGGCTTCTGTTCTTTGATACCATATTTTAAAGAGTCTGCATTCTCTCTTCTTTCAAAGATGCTTGCATTGGGCAATCAAGTTGGCAAACTTTATGTTTGGGATTTGGAAATAGAAGATCCTCATAAGGCTAAGTGAGTGTGTATATAAGTTTCTAAACTCCCCTAGATTCCTTTGTGATACTGAGACATGGAGTTTGGTGCACTTTCTTTCTTTACACGCCCATCTCTTAAATGGTGGTAGGACACTTTTTGTCTCACTTTACCCATAACGCACATTCTTGAGTGATTATAGACACATCTCCAATTCTAACTTTGTACAGTAAATAACCTTATATGGGCTCAAAATGCTTAACATTATTGGTAGTGCCCAGAGACCCTAGTTTGGCTGGGGGGGATGACACTTTACTGGGCACTATATGTAGATATAGTAAAAGAGAGTATATGCCTTGAAGAAATTGCACAGTAATTAGGAAGAAACTTACTAGGTGAGTGTGGCACACAGTGGAGGTGGGAGGGGAAAAGACTAGGGTATTGGTAGTAGAAATATATTACTATAGGCTAGCTATATGCATGATTAGGAGGGGCTTGTAATATAACCTTCCAGTTGACCACCTGGGCCTGACCAGGTGATCTTTTGAATGATCATATGTGAGGTTCTTCCTGGAAATCTTGCTATCTTTCATCACCCAATTACAATACTGTATTCCTAACTAAAAATGTATGTGTTTATTACAGTAACCTATTCAGATCCACTTTTAGCTAGAGCTTTATGAACATTGACTTTGGGTGGAGGAAAAAATTGCAATGAAAGAGAATTAATTTCCTGTGGATTTCAAAGGCTGAACAAGGAGCACAGAATCCACTAAGGACTAAGCCTTGTCAGTCTTTCATTTGGGATGGGGTTCCATGGGTGTCAGTCAAATAACAATATTTAACAATATTTATTTCAAATAAGTTTTAAAGGTCTGATCTAGCAAGCCTGTACTCATAAGTTTAATAGCAAATGCAAATTTAACGTTGCAACTAAATTTTTTTTTTTTTTTTTTTTTGTAGATGTACAACACTTACCCATCCCAAATGTGCTGCTGCCATTCGACAAACTAGTTTTAGCAGGGATAGCAGTATCCTCATAGCTGTTTGTGATGATGCCAGTATCTGGCGCTGGGACAGACAACGATAAATTACTTTTTTAAATTAAAATTAGAAAATACGTTGTTGGTTTACAGTTATAACCAACAGTTAATTATACAGTTAGCTGCACTGTAGTTGCATTTAGAATAGATTTTTTCCCCACACTGTTCAGTTAGTTGGAGCTGAACTTAGTGATGTTTACATTTTTTGGACTGTTGTCCTGCTCAGACTCTGCTGCTTTCATTAATAAAAAATATTTTTGTAAAGCTTTATGCATTGTCCACTTCATTTATTTTACCAAAATTAATTTCATGATTTAACTGACCTAGTATATTGCTTTTCCTTGTGTATAGCTGGTAGCAGTAGTAGAAATGCAATGTTATAGGCTGGCTAGCTATGTGCATGATTTGGAGGGGCATGTTAACCTTGTGGTAGGAATTGACTATATATAAGCTTGCAGTCTTGCATGTGTTCTATAATTTTAAAGAAGTATGTATTTTATAATACAGGAGTGTGAAGTAGCTACAGAAATATTTATTATGGTTCACAATTTCAGTTACATTTATCTGTATAACAAGTTCCTTAAAGTATAATATGAGAGGAAGATGACCGTGCTAAAAATATTTTGCACCTATTCCTTTCCCGATGTTAATTTCATTATAGATTATTAAAACTGAAGGAATTAAAAAACAACAAAAAATGATCTTTTCATCCCTTATAGTATTTTGTCATTTTTACTGTGTTTACTTTTTTGTTTTTTCGTTGGTTAAATGGTGGGGAAAACAATATAAACCGCTCTAACTTTCTTATTCTTCTTTATTATCTTAGTGCTATAATGCAGATTTTTGACTACTTTAAGGGAATACTTTAATCCTAACTATTTTTACTGACTTTTTTAAAAGGGATATTTAAGTTTTATAAAACATTCGCTTTCCCAAATACAGACTAAATTGTGGGTATTCTATGGTGTCTCGGTAAAAGATTTAGTTGTAAGAACAAATGGACTACATAACTCCTGTTAGGTTTTTTTTAGAAGTTAAAATGTGTACAGTTAACCAAGAATGAGAGAAATTAGAACTAGATATTACTGCTAATGAAGTGTCTAACCTTTTGGCAAAATACATTTCTGTGTTCTTTTTGCTACTATATCGTTCCAAGCCAGTAATGTGCAAGAGACCTGAGACAGTGCAAAATAGTCATTCTGCTGTCCAGAACCAGTTTATCTCTATTCTTTTCACTTGCCCTTTTCTAACTCTGTAAACATGCACAGCCCAGGAAGAATGCGGTAAGGTATTACATGGTTTTTTCTCCCTAGTAATGAATCAGGAGATTTTTTTGGGGGGAAGGGGTGTCTGAGAGCTATCTCAAAGTCTGTCCTCCGCAGTACCAACCTGAGGCATGTCTGGCTCTTTTTTTTGTCAAAATAAAAAAGCCAGTCAGCTATTTCTTAAACAATCCCCAGAGATTGTAAATGTTTCACTTTCAGAGGGTGACCTGTCTAGTTAGTAGGTAATTGTAGTAAGATGAAGGCCTAAAACATAAGCTCATGTAGGACAGGCTTGGTCTGAAGTCTAGCTAACAGACAAAACATCAGAGGCCAAGGAGAATAATTTTCCCCCTCCTTTCTGTGACACTCTTTCAGATACCTGAAAACCACTATCATGTCCCCTCTCAGTCTTCTATTTTCCAAACTAAACAAACCCAATTCCTTCAGCCTTCCCTCATAGCTCATGTTTTCTAGACCTTTAATCCTTTTTTATTGTTCTTCTCTGGACCTTCTCCAATTCCTCCACATCTTTCTTGAAATGTGGTGCCCAGAGTTGGATGCAATACGCCAACTGAGGTCTAATCAGTGCAAAGTAGAGCAGAAGAATGACTTCTTGTGCCTTCCTCACAACACTCCTGTTAATACATCCCAGAGTCATGTTTGCTTTTTTTTTTGGGACAGTGTCACACTGTTGACTCATGTTTAACTTGTGGTCCACTATGACCCATAGATCCCTTTCTGCAGTGCCTCTTCCTAGACAGTCACTTTCCATTTTGTATGTGTGAAACAGATTGTTCCTTGCAAAGTGGAGTAGTTTGCATTTGTCCTTATTAAACTTCATCCTATTTACCTCAGACCATTTCTCCAGTTTGTCCAGATCATTTTGAATTATGACCCTATTCTCCAAATCAATTGCAACCCCTCCAGCTTGGTATCATCTGCAGACTTAATAAGCGTACTCTCTCTGTCATCATCTAAATTGTTGATAAAGATATTGAACAGAACTGATCCCGAAACAGACTCCTCTCTCCAAAGATGTCTCACAGTCGGGCACTTCTAGTGAGTTCCCATTTTTTTTTATCATGCTACAAGTGGCATCAACAAGTGGGTTAAGGCAATTAGGTGTGATGTGTGGTGGCCATTGTGCCTACACAACGGGTGGGGGGGGTCCCCTCGAGCAGCTTGTTAACATGTCTGAAGATGGAACAGGAATCCTCCCTGCACATCTCCATAAAGTTCTCATACAGGAACTCTTTAATCCTTCCCACTAGGTTTTTGGGGAGGTCTGCCTCATTCTATCTTCCACAGTAGGACACCTTTCCACACCAAGCCAGTGGTCTAGCATCATGCTGCAAAGCTTTGTTCTGCAAAGGTCCAAGTTTCTAGCCACAATCAGTCAGCATCTGCTGCCTAATACTTTCTGTGATTTGGACAAGATGGATCTCTCATGTGGCAATCTGGATGAAGCAGGGGATATTATTAGTTGAAACCTCTGTTTGCTCATCCATGATGAAGCATTGCTTGAGCTCCTGCACTGCCCTTTTATTGTGCTCAGACACCCTTCCTGCCTGCATGCTCTGGTGGTAAGGGAAAGTTGTTCTCTCCTACCAAACAGGGGTGGCAAACACACACGGGCTGCATGAGCCCCCGCTCTGCCACCATGCCTGGCCCCCCCTCCCTCTTACTGGCTCAAGCCCCAGCCTGTCCCTTACCTTTCCTGCCACTAAGGAGTCCAGCTGCTCCCCTAAGAACTCTGTGGTGTACCTGCTGCATAGTGGCCGCTTAAAACTGTGGCCTTGTACAAAACATATCCCTATTGTCAGAATAAAAGGAAGGTTGATCTAGAGACATTAGGTTTTACGCTCTACAATGTATCTCCTGTAAAGTCTGACCTTCGCTTTTTGTTACAGTGGGAACAGCAGCAAGCATGCTGCACACTCCTCTGGCTCTGCTAGCTGTCAGCCCCAGCTGGACCTGTTAAAGGAGCAAATGCAATCGGTCTACTTGGACAGGGAGTGCTTAAGTGCATGGAGGAATACACTGTTGTTGGAGATGAGAGTGAAGCTGGAGGAAGGAGAGTATGTAGGGAACTGGAAGTGAAGAAACAGGAAAGAGTCTTGAAGACTACAGTGGATGTGATGAACTGCATGGTGCCCTTCCAGGACAGCTATATGCACAGGCATCCCTTCCAGCCCTTGGGGAACCACATTCCCTCTTCAGTGAGTTCTATAGCTTCCTTAGAACACAGGAAGGGTGGGGGTCATCAAGGGCAGCCTCACACTCAGTCCCCAGAGGTGTGTCCTGAAGCAAATGCCTGAGATCACACGCACACACAAACACCCCACCCTCCCACCATGAACTTCTTTTCTGTCCCTGCTGTGTTTCCTAAATAAAAAACCCTAAGCTCTTAATTGCTTGTGTTTGAAGGGTATGTATGGAGTTTACAGGCAAGCACACTGAATGCAGGGGAGCCTCACTGAGAGTAACATACATAACTCTCAAATCTGGCCATTTTAAAAACTCTTTCAAATCCTCTCTAATTTGCATTGCCCCTCACTGTCATAGTGATGTAAATAGTTAACCGGTAAGTATCGCCCTTACTGGATGATGGGTACTGTTAACTGGTGGGGGCAGCTCCAGCCAGGCAGGGCCCACTATGGATGCCGGGGGAGAGGGCTGTTCCAATCTGGCAAGGCCCCCCATGGATGGTGGGCTGATCAGCTGGAACAGCCCTTGGCCAGGGACCCACAGGGGCATGAGCCTGCCTGCCCCTGTTTAAATGGTTAACTGATTAAATGAGATTTTTACAGCCCCAGTGTCAGGCTGCTTGTAATCACTGGCTAGGCACTGTGCCATATACCTTTCCCCTTCACTCTCACAAATATGAGTAGACAGCAGACTGCTACCACAAGGGGAATGTTGCATTCACTGAGCTTTAACCTAGTTAATAGATAGTGGAACCTTCTCTTTAAGTGCCCAACAGTGCATTCTCCCACCATTCTGCAGTTGCTCAGCCTGTAGTTGAACTGCTTACTGCAGTCCAGGCTGCCTATACACAGCTTCATAAATCACGGGAACAGGGGATAGGCTGGGTTGCCAACAGTCGCTATTGGCTTTTAAACGCCTACAATGATAATTTTCTAACATTTCCTGAGTTTTGAGTGCTTGCCTTCGTAATCTTAACAATGTTTTTTAAATGTAGGTTTTTGTATAATTACATTTATGGGCATAATCTGGGCCTAATTTACTAGCTCTGTTACTGTAACACAACTCTGAATCTTTATGGCAAAGTGTTTGGGCTGTTCCATGGTTGGCTCTTGAGATCCACTTGTAAAGGCACGTGATGTGCGATAGTATTCTTTACACATCTAAAATTCTAAATTTGGAATGAAAATATCTGTAGTTTTAATCCTATTCTTAAAGAGGAATCCAGTGTAACAAACATCCATTATTATATGCAGTAAGTTTTATTTCTGATACTTAGTAGCAGGCTCAAAAGCATACTTTTATGCAAGTATGTTTCTTTTCTGTAAGTACCAGGTGTTTTGTACTACTTTGGTTTTTCCTTGCTCCATGAAAGAAGGGGATCCTAATTCCACTGACTGACTGACTATCACAGTGGAGATAAGGATTGCACTCTTAAATTCAGTTTATAGATATGGAAGCTGGGGCCTAACAGGGGATTTAAAATCTTCACTGCTGTTTAAGATAGATGGTGGACAAGAAATCAGGCATGTTTGGTATGATATGGGTGTGTTATTCGTACCTGCTGCTTCTTGTGGCTTCATAAATACTAATTCTAGGTGCTAGAAGAGAGTATGTTGCAGGAATTGCCACAGATGAAGATAAACTGCTGAAGAATGCTGCTTCTTATGCTTTAGTTTGGATGTATGTTTGAACAAAACTTTAAATGATGTTCTTTTCTTATATGGTGTTTTATGCTGTAGCCTTTGCCAGCAAAGCGTGAGCAAATTTGGTTGCTTGTGAAATACATTAGGGGCAGTTCAACCCACCATCTAAACCTGATAAATAAATGTGAAGCAAATTTGATGCTTACCAATATAATCCCAGGCATTAAGGTGTTGTGCTTTCCTCCAGTACATCAGGGTGAACAGCTGTTTACTGTAGGGAGATCATTATAGTTGGGCTGCCTGAAGTCTTCCCTGATGGTGGAAAAAAAAATGTTGGGCTCTGTCTACATTGCAGGCTTCTTACACAAGACTTGTTTTATGCAAGAGTTCTTGTGCAAAAGGTCTTCCCCAAGAGTGCAGCTGCACTACCATGTGCTTTTGTGGAAGAGATGTGCTTTTGCACAAGAGCATCTATGGCACTGTGGACGCTCTCTTGTACAAGAAAGCTCTGATGACCATTTTAGCTACGGGGCTTTCTTGCGCAAGAAACCTGTTGCCCACCTACAGTGCCTTCTTGGGGAAGAGCTTTTGCACAAGATAGGGCTTATTCCTTATGGGGAGAGGAATAACTTTTCTGCAAGAAGCCCTGTTTTCTGCCGCTTTATTGTAAATTCACTTGTGCAAGAATGCACGTGCAGTGTAGACACTCTGCAAGTTGTTGGGCAAGAACACCTGTTCTGGTACAAAAAGCCTCTAGTGTAGACATAGTCTTGGTGTTGATGATGGCCCAGGACTCTTGTTTTTCCCTGAAGGACACTCTTGGCAGGGCTAACAGCTCTGCTGTGATCACCCCACAGAAATCCACGGCCTACTACCGAAGCGCTAATTTATATTCCGCAAGCGCCCACCCTGACAGTATCCGAGCATGCATTGCTAGAGCGAGGGGAGCGGCTGGGACGGGGACAGACTACGCTTCCCAGCATGCATTTCCCTACCCACTCGCAGCGTACCCTGGGATTACAGGTCCCGGGACGACTCGCCGATGGCGCGGTGCATAGTGGGAAGTGTAGGCCTCGTGCCAAACATCGACGACTCCCGCCCCTCCCCCGGAAGTAGACCCGTAACTAGGGGTTCACAGGCAGGGGCTGTTTCCGGCGGGACGAGGCATTATGTAGGCTGTGGAGTGGCCGGCTGCTTCGCGAAGCTTCTGCGCCTGTAGGGCTCTGCAGCTACCGCTATGTTCGGCTGTTTGGTGGCGGGGAGGCTGGTGAGCAGCGCTTCCCGAAGGGAGGGGCCTTGGCGGGCTGGGCGCAGCCTCTGGAGAGACAGGCATGGGGGGCGGGGCCTTTGAAGGGCTGTGGGGTTGGAGGCGGGGTCCCTGCCGGTGGATCCGTACCCTTCGGGGGGGGGGGGGTAGCTCGGCCTGGAAGACCCCTGAGGCCGCAGGCTCCAGTCGGTGGGGGGGGGGGGTTCAGGGGAAGCGAGCTCGGGAGGCTCCTGTGGGGAGGGGGCGGGTTGGGGGCCCAGCCCATGGGGAAGGGTTGTCGGGGAGAGGGTTCTGAGGAGTGGGGGTGGGTGCTTGAGGGAGGATCTTGAGGGACGTGTGGGCTCAGCCTACGGCGGGGTGTCTCTTGGTGCGGGGTGTTTATGTCTGGTGATAGCAGTGGTTGTGAGGAGGTTTGGGAAGGGTCATCCTGTGGCAGGCAGATTGTAGGCTGGGGTAGCTCTCGCTTATCTCCCATCCTTGCTCCTTGGGAGCAGCTCCCGCATAAAGGAAACTTGTTAGGGGTCGTCTTCCCTCACTCTCCAGATGTGCCAGTTCTATGCAGACCCCATCCCAGTGTGCCTTCCTTCCCCTCGTAAAGGGTGGTACCCAAATTTTATTGACTGAGGGGTGTGTAATGTCATTTTGCCAGTAGATTGCTCTAAGTGGCAGCAGACTACAATCATGTTTGGTAATATAGATGTTTGGGTATCTGTGAGGCGGCTGGCTGGTCCAAGCATGTTGTGTTGTGGCTTATTCTGAGTAGGAACTACCTATATCAAGAAGCATGTACTGATGTGTCATGTACATGGAGGCAAGGGTGGCTCTATGCCCTAACATTTAGCCATCCTCAAACTAAATGTATAAAGCCATATCTTATTTCTTATTTAAACAGGTTTCCATGATTAGGGTTCTGCTAGCCATGTGGTCGACAACCACTACTTAATAGACTTGGCGACTTCTTCTGCACCACATTTTACCACTATCCACATGGGGAACCAAGGTACTCTGATACTACCGCCCTAGGTGTGCTATAGAGCCTGTATAGCTAGAACAAGGACTCTGAATCCTTTTAGCAGCCTATTCCACAGTTCCCATGTATTGTGTTTGCTCCTCTGTCTGTTTATAAACGAAAACTGGCATGTGCCTCATTTTCCCTTCTTTCAAACACTAAATGGATTTTTGAAAACCGGGCTCACGTAGTAAAAATTAAAATTTCTAAACTAAAACTTGGTTTTATATTCTAGGTGCAAGCAGTGGCACAACAGGTGGCCCAGGATAAGTTTGTATTTGATTTACCTGACTATGAAAACATCAACCATGTTGTGGTCTTTATGCTGGGAACTATCCCATTTCCAGAGGGCATGGGAGGATCTGTCTACTTCTGCTATCCCGACCAGAGTGGGATGGCAGTGTGGCAACTCCTGGGGTTTGTCACCAATGAGAAACCGAGTGCCATCTTCAAAATTTCTGGTTTAAAATCTGGTAAGAGCAGTGAAATATAACAGTTGAACAATAAAGCAGATAGACAATGAAGTGGATTTTTAGTCTCAAATGAATAAATGCAATAAGATAGTGGAACATATTGTCTCGTTATTTTTTTAAAAATTTGTCCTGTGAAGCACCTAGGAACCCTATTACTAAATCACACTGTGCACAGTAAACTTGTAGCCAGGGGATGTTGTGAAGGCCAACATTACAACTGGTTCCAAAAAAAAAATGAGGTAAGTTCATGGAGGATCAGTCCTTCACTAGTTGTTACTGTAGATGGTCAGGGATGTGGTAGAGATGTTAAAATGCGCTTATTTAGGTAAATATGTAGCTTCTGAAAATGTCAGCGGTTACACATTTACATGCGGGGGGAGGCAGCTGTATCAGAGGTAGCAGCGCAAGGGGGCCTCAGGAGCCAGTGCTTGGGGAGCCAGCTTGAAAGCCTGCTCCCCATGAGCACTGGCTCCTGCCAGTCTCTGCCGCCATCCCCTGCCCCGCGCTTCTGCCTCTGATACAGTATGTGGGGAGAGGTGGCGCCGTGAGAGTTGGTACAAAGCTGGCAGCAGTGTGGGGAAGTGGAGTGGGGCCTGCATGTAACTGTGACGGTTAACCTAGCTACTTGATAGGTTTCAAAATGTAAATAGGGAGTCATTGAACGGGTGTGTTTCAAAGGGGTCCCATAAGGATTAGGGATTTCGATTAATCAGCTATCGAATAGTTGATGGAATTTCCATCAGCTACTTGATTAGTCAATAAGGGGGAGGGGCACTTGCTATCCCTACAGTGCCTTTTAAATGTAGTAAGCAGTCCCCACTTGCTCCAGGTCCTGACTGCTGCACTTCTGCCTTTAAAATATAGTAAGTGCCCTGTGGCTTATAGTGGAATTCACTTTGGTGGGATGTCAGAGTAGTGATCTATTCTAATTAAATAGCTATTTCTTTGTGCACTCTAGCCTTTAATGCGGGGGTGGGCAAAATATGGCCCATGGTCTGAATCTGGCCTGTCAGTGGCCCACAGCTCAGTGGGAGCCATACCCACTCGAAGCAGCTTGGCTCTGGAATCCATCTCCTTTCAGCATGCTACACACCCTGGGGGCTTTGCACACTGTGCTGGGGGGCAGAGGCAATCTTGCAGCTCCCATTGGCCAGTTTCCTTGTAATGCAGGCAGCATGGGGAGAGCTCTCCCACCTCCAGGGGCACATGGCATGCAGAGATCACATGATCCCTGCAGCCAGCCTCTTTGAGTGGGGATGCGGCAGTCAGGAAGCTTGTCTGAGGGTCCCACCTGGCTACTGGCTGGGAGATGCCGAAGTACCCCAACCATCTGCCCCCCTCTCTTGCACTCCTGCCCCAAACTCTCTGCACTCCCTCTCTGCACCCATACTTTTTCTCAGACCCTGCACCCTAATCCCTGTCCCATGTCACAACCTTCTCCTTCCCCTAGGTCAAAACCCAAACCCTTGTACCCCCTCCTACACTTCCACTGCACCCCTCCCCAGGTCACAACCCCCTCCTTCACCAAAACTCCCCCTCCGGCCCCACATCTTCTCCTGCACCCCAGTCCTCTTTCCCAAGCTCCTTTCTGCCCAAACTGCCATCCCAAACCCTGCACTCCTCAACTAATATGGAAGAGTGCGACCCTTGACCTCTGAGCAAACTCTTGGGCTATGTCTACACTGGCGTGATCTTGTGCCAAAGATACGCAAATGAGGCTAAGCGTGGAATATCACCGAGCCTCATTTGCATATCTAATGAGCCGCCATTTTTGCAGAAGAGGCTCTTGCGCCAGAAGGAGCTGTCTACACTGCCCCTTCTCGCGCAAGAAAAACCCTCTTGCGCGATGCTATTATTCCTGAAAATAATCAGCGTAACAGCATTGCGCAAGAGGGTTTTTCTTGTGCAAGAAGGGGCAATGTAGACAGCTCCTTCTGGCACAAGAGCCTCTTCCGCAAAAATGGTGGCTCATTAGATATGCAAATGAGGCGTGGCGATATTCCACGCTTAGCCTCATTTGCATATCTCTGGCGCAAGATCGCGCCAGTGTAGACATAGCCTTGGAGTGGCCCTCCATTCAAAATTATTGCCCGCTCCTGCTTTAATGCACAAGGCTGCAATTCTGTCACAGAGGTTGCAGAAATCAGATTCCTTGACTTCTGCAGCTTCAAGAAACCAGGAGGTGAAATCAGATACAGAATAGTGCAAATCCATAACGTTTCGCATTTTTTTCCAGAGTTAGTTCATGAACAGTCTTTACCGGTGAGCAGTGTACATCCACTTTATAGTTTGCAAAACGGTCAGTGATTTGTTCACTTTATATCAGGAAAAGTACTGAAGAACATTATTCCTAATGTTGTGCTCTTAACAGCAAGATCACTGCTATTCTGAGTCTCAGATGAGGAGACTGAACTTTAATTTGGTTGTAAGAAGTTATAGCGGGCTATGGTTCTAGACTGACTAATATGGCTGCCGCATTCTGGGCTCCATAAAGGTTTAGGAAGTTAATACAGTGAATGGCAATAATTAAGATGGAAAGACTTTTGCAATGCTGGCAGTGTTCCAAAGCAGGTAATAAACAGTCCAAACTATAGACAAGAGATAAGGAGACAAAGCTGGACAAGGATGACTTCACCATTTCTGGCCTCTGACAGAGGTAGGTCTTAAGGAGGTTGGTCCTGAAATCAACTAGTGTTAGAGAATTAAAGACAGAACAAAGATAGCAATTGAGAGCTCTACAAAAAAGCAGTAAGAACCAGCTGCTATTTTTCATTAGCTGCACAGGTTGAACCTCTGTGGTTTGGGAGTCTCTGGCCCAGTGCCACGGATGGTGCTGGACCAGAGAGCCCTTGAGGCTGGGAGTGGAGCAGGGAGCCCGTGGGGCACCAGAACCTGCAGTTGGCGGGGGGATGGAACTCATGGGGCTGTCAGAGCCCACAGGGCTGCCAGAGTTCTCATGCCAGAAGATCCCAAAGCCAGTGGAGCTGCTGGGGCTTGCAGGGCTCAGGAGAGGAGCCCAGCAGGGAGGATGGCACCCCTTCTCCACCCCCTGACCCGGCAAACTCCTTTGTCTGGGACATGGACAATGGAGATCCAACCTGTAATACATAGAAAATTTAGAGGGTGGCATCTATAGGGATCACATTCTTTTTCTTTTAGTCTAAGTGGCAGTTCATGAAAATTGACTGAAAAATGTGGTTTTATTACTTGTGAGATCTGTGTATTTAGTCATGTCTGTTCACTTATGAGTAAAATATGTTTACTACTCTTAGTGCCGTAGAACCAAATCTGGCAGAGCAAGTTGGAGTCTAAATTTTTATAGAACTTAAAAGGACTTCTAAAGGTCCTCACATCCAGTCCTCTGCACTCATGACAGGACCAAGCACCATATAGACCATCCTTGGCAGGTGTTTTCTAACCTGCACTTAAATAACTCCAATGATGCAGATTTCACAACCTTAGTAGGCAATTTATTCCAGTGCTTAACCACCTTGACAGAAAGCTTTTCCTAATGTCCAACCTAAGCAGTCCTTGCTGCAATTTAAATGTATTGCTGCTGGTCCTATCATCAGAGTTTAGAGAGAATAATTCTTTATCCTATTCCTTGTAACAACCTTTTAGATACTGGAAAGCTGTTACAATGTTCCCTCTTGGTCTTCTGTTTTCCAGACTAAACCAATCCAGTTCTTTCAGTCTTTCCTCATAGATTGTGTTTTCTAGAACTTAAATCATGTTTGTTCTTCTCTGGATTTTCTCCAGTTTGTCCACATCTTTCCTGAAATAAGGCACCCAGAACTAGATACAATACTCCAGTTGAGGCCTAATCAGCATGCAGTAGAGCAGAAGACTACTACTTCTAATGACTTGCTCACAACACTGCTGCTAATGTATTCCAGAATGGTGGTGGGTTTTTTTTTCTTTATCAGCAGTGTACACTGTTGACTCATTAGTTTGTGGTCCACTATGACTCCTAGATACCTTTCTGTTGTTCTTCCTAGGCAATCGCTTCCCATTTTGTATGTGAGGAAGAACCAATCCATTACGAAGTGGAGTACTTTGCATTTGTCCCTGTTAAATTTCATCCTTAGACCATTTCTCCAGTTGAGATTATTTTGAACTGAATTATAATCATATTCTCCAAAGTACTTGCAAGCCATTCCAGGTTGGCATCACCAGCAAACATCATAAGCATTCTTAGTTGGGATTGGTCCTGCCTAGGGCAGGGGGCTGGACTTGATGACCTTCTGAGGTCTCTTCCAGCTCTATGGTTCTATGATTCTCTCTGTGACATTACGTAAATAGTTGAAGATATTGAACAGAACCAGTCCCACAACTGGTCCCTGCAGAACCCCACTCATTATGCCCTTCCAGCATGACTGTGAAGTACTGAACCATTTTCTTGAACATCAGTACAATTATTAACAAATTTTCTGTTGCTGAATCTTTATTGATTAAATCAGTCACAAAACCAAACCTCGGCTTGGGGTCTGTTGTTGAGTTTGCAAGGCTTGCAGTTATACTGTTCCTTCTTGTAAACTGGGGGCAGGAGGTGGTACCTGTTGTGGCAGTTGAGATAAACAGTACCCCCACAAGTCCATACTCAACTAGAATGACACTTTAATTTTGTATCTTTATGGCACTGAGCACAAGTTATCATCATTTTGGGGATTGATCTGTACTGGGATTCTTGGGGATGAGAGAGGTGAGGAAGTAGCGTCAAAGTAATGACATTATCCATGGTATAGAATGCAGGACAAATCTCACTGAGAGGGCCAAGAGAACCCTTCATCTAATCTAACAATACAAGTTCTAGCTGATCTTTTAACCAAGGGGTGGGCAATAATTTTTGATGGGGGCACCACTCCAAGATTTTGGTAATAGTCAAAGGCTACACTTTTCTGTGGAGGGAGTGAGGAGTCTAGGATGGAAGTTGGGGGCAGATGGGAGCTCGGGTTAAGGAACTGGGGTGAAGGAGGGGATGTGGGGCCTGAGGGAGTTTTGGTGAAGGAGGGGTTTGTGACTTGGGGCAGGTATTTGGGATACGGGAAGGGATATGGGTGCAGGACAGGATTCTGGCTTGGGGGAGGATTGTAGGAAGGAGTACAGGATCTGGGAGGGAGCTGTGACCTGAGGAAGGGGGGAAGCAGAGTTTTTTTTTTTGTGGTTAACTGGGGTAGGTAGTTGAGGTGTTCTACTAGAAAAGTCAGTAATACCAAGCAGTTCAAATGCTTCTGAATCTTATATACAAATATAAGACTCAACTGGCTCAATGGAGTGGTTAGTTTTCTTAGGGGATTTTAGAAACTGAGTTCCTTATAAAACTCCTTCCCTTTAAGGTTCTGTTAGGGATTGTTTCTCTGTTTTTTAATTATTAGCAAGATTAAAGGTACTTCTGTATTTTAAAATTATCCATTGTATTTTTTCACACAATTATTATGAGCAGTACACCATTGTTTTCCATGATTCTGTATGTAAAGACATCTACTTGGCAAGTAACAAGAAATCTCACTCATAAGAAATTTTAGTGACTTAACATGGTAGTTGTGCTCATGCCAAGTCTGACATTTGTACTGCTTGTGCTATTTCTTTCAGGGAAAGGCAGCCAACACCCCTTTGGAGCAATGAACATCCCCCAGACACCATCTGTAGCCCAGATTGGGATCTCAGTGGAATTGCTAGAAAATTTGGCTCAGCAGACTCCGGTAGCAAGTGCTGCTGTATCATCAGTAGACTCATTCACTCAGGTAATTTAAAAGCATTGTTTCCATCGGGTTTTCGCTCTTGGTGTTAGAGCCCATTAAGAATCAAGCTCTCTGTCAAGGCAGGTGTGAAAAATTACCACAAGTAATTCCAAAACTATAGCCACCAATTATATGTTGTCAAGCTAACCTTGGTCTGGTAGTTTATTTATTCAAATAAGATTTTTCCTTAGGAAAATATAGAAATTGTGCATTTTTTACCATTGCAATAGTCTACATACTTAAGTGGAATGCTGGTATATTTCCATCCTCAGTCAAATAGTTCTGTGTACATGACGTATAATTCAAGTAAAGTTACCGTACTTTAAAAGGCTCTTTTAGGTCTTTCCAGCACAGGAACAGAAACTGAGGTTTTGGTGCTGTAGAAAGAAAGTAGGATTCTAAAGTTCCCCCAACAGTTAGGAGCCTAAAATACAGTGCCTAGACTTGGGGGATGGAAACACTTGGGGTGGAATATTAGCTCAAATGGTAAGGTAGTCGTCTCTCAGAGTAATAGTTAAGTGCATGTGCACTTCTGTCCCCTTCATAGTGTCTTCAGCTGCCCCTGCTGTAGGCCTCATGCCTTTACCAATTTCACTGCAATTCTTCCACTTTTACACTAGCACTGGGCTACAGTACTGTGGGTGTCAATTATGCTTACCCTGACTGAGTTTGGACACCTGCTATTCTTCCCTTAGGAGTTGGAGCAGTTGTGTACAGTGATCAAATACCTTTCTTAAAACAAAACTTTGTTTAGTAGTATGCACAAAGTGTGTGTGTGTGTGTGTGTGTGTGTGTGTGTGTGTGTGTGTTTAAATCTACATGTATCTCTAGTATTAGGTCAGGTCTGCATGTCGGACCAATATCATAACTGTCTCTTGGGGTATGAAAAATCCACACCACTAAGCGATATGGTTATATCAACCCAGTCCCCCTATATAGACAGACAGCACTGGGATGGGTGATGATGGAGGAGCTTTTGCTGTTGATATAGCTACCATCTCTGAAAAGGTGGATTAACTATGCTGACTAGAAGCTCTTCCATTAGCATAGGAGCATCTTTATTCTAGTACTACAGTGGCACAGCTGCACTGATGCAGCATTTTAAGTGTAGCCCTCCCCTTATTGTCCCCAGTGTAACTTAGGTAGAGCTAACATTTTCAGTCACCCTCACAAGGTCCCAGGTCTCGGGATGTGTCTTCACTAGAAAGATGCTGCTGCCGCAGTGTCTCTGCTCTTTATAGCAGTTGAAGGTGTTTGTATTGTTTTATGTTCATCATCTCCCCAAACAATAAGCTGTGTTAAGAGTCACTCTTCCATTGCCAGCACCATCTTGCCTTTGGGAATTTTGCTGGCATAACTGTCTGCAGGGGGGTATTTTTTCACTCTCCTGACTAATGTAACTGTCCATAGTATGTTTTAGTGTACATCAATCCTCAGTCTGGTTTCCTTAAACACCTACTGCTTCCCTTCTGAGAAAAGGGTCCCTTGTAAGCCCCCTTTTTTGTTCTCCTGTGTTCCCAGACTTTGACTTATGTTGAAAGCCAATCCTGTAGCACTGCAGGACAATGAACCAGTGATTCTGGCATTGTTCTTTAACAGCTCAAGTGTTTGCTGAGGAATGGCTTATCTTGAGCCATTTTCTTTCCTGACCTGTTTTTCCAGACACTTTTGTTGGTCTTAAACCAGTGTAGTCCTATAATGAATATTCCAATAACCAGGCCAACGTATGTTGTTTATAAATTATTTGAGTAGCTCCAAATCTGTCTCTGACACACTCTGAAGAAACTTACTATTGATCCAAGACTGTGCTGTATGTTGAAGCTCAGGGCTGCTACTTGGGGAACAATGGGAATGGCCAAAGCTGTTGGCCTGCTTGAGGCAGATATTGTGATATCACTATCAGCAGGCTTGTGTTGCAGCCTTAGCTAGCTGGATCCTCCTGCTTCTTGCTGATGTGATATGCTTCTGCATAGCTTTGCTGCTGGTGAAGAGACTCTGATATGTCCCATGCTGCTCCCTGTTTTGCTTCATGCTCAACTGGATACATACTCCCTTTGCTGCAACCACAATTTCTTTGTGCTCCAGCATCTGAGTGGTACCTCTGGCCCGTTTTCTCCTCCCAGTCTTGAGTCAGTGGAAAGGAACCTTTGAATCTTCCCTCCACCACCCATTATCTTGTCTTGGGGAAAGAGCTCTCCGTACTTAGGGCTACCGTATTTTGGGCCTAGAATTAAGCAGTGTCATCTCTTGAGACTCCTCTGATGGGGAAGTAAATGGATTTTTGATGTTCATGTGGGCAATTGAGGAGAGAAAGGGGAGGAGTGTGCAGAACCACAGGAAATTATGCCAATTGCAGCTGCTTGGGACAGACCCTGTTTTGGCTTCAGCCAGACAATAAATTGTTGCTTCAGTTCTGCAAAAACTTTTCAGGCATTTATGATCAACTGCACTGAAGTTAATATCTGTGATGTGATGGGAACAATGACTCCTAGCACTTTAAGAAGCCTAACATATTAGCTGTGTTAATGACTGCTGCTTTCAGTCTGCCATCACAACTAGCCGTGGAGGTGTGATGAACTTCAGAGTGATTTTCAAGTGAGGAAAAACTTAGAAAATGAATGTTCCTGTAGCGCCTTAGAGACTAGCCATAACCCACTTCTTCAAATGACACATGGAACAAGGAGTCCAAATATATAGCAGAAAAGAAGGGGGGGGGGGACCAGAAAAACTGTCTATTAAATTGTCTATGCTAAATGAAACTAATAGTGAGCTGTAAGTGCCCGATAGTTAACTTTTGATGTCATTTGGGTTTTGAATATAACAGCCCATCCAAGACATGTTTTTGGAGTCCGTTGGGTGTGATGTTCATCTGTTTGCACTTGGATAGGAAGACGATGTCTATTTGGATCTGTGCAAGTTTCCTTGTCCATATTTGTCAACTGAAGAAATGGGTTGTACTCACGAAAGCACATGATACTATGTATATTTTTTTGGTTAGTCTCGAAGGTGCTATAGGGCCATTCATTGTTTAAGGTGGATTTTTTTTTTAAACTTACAGACTAACATGGTTACCCGTCTGAGACTTTCAAGTGAGGAGTACTCAGGCACAACTAGTGCACCTAAACAAATTCTGTTAAGTAAATATGAAAAACTTAAACAACGAGTAGTCTGGTAGCACTTCGAAGACTAACAAAATATGTAGATGGTATCATGAGCTTTCGTGGGTACAGCCACTTTGGGCTGTGTCCACGAAAGCTCATGATACCATCTACATATTTTGTTAGTCTGTAACAGAAAAAACTTAAACAATGAATAGTCTGGTAGCACTTTAAAGACTAACTTGGCTACCCCACTGAAGCCTAAGTAAATATGTTAAGCACACATGGGGAGGGAGAATAGAAAAATAGAATGATTTCTGAACAATATTTCTCTGAAGCACCAAATCTTCCATTACTGCCTGTTGTACCACTAAGAAAATGTGCCTTGTGAGATAATTGACAAAGAAACTAATGTCTTCTATTCTTAACAAACTACCAAAAAAGAACAGCCATACAGGGTCAGACCAAAGACTCTCTAGCCCACTAATGTGTCTGATAGTGGCCAACTCACAGTAGTTACAGTTAAGGGAGAGGCATTTGATATCTGAAAATTACTTTTTATAAGCCTATTCCAAGCTTAATAAATGTATTTTTATATTTTAGTTTGCACTACAAAGTTGTCTCAGCATAGTTGTGTTAGCTAGAAGTGTGGGGTGAAAAAAAAAAATCACTTTCCCTGGCCAACACACCAGTGCTAACAGCTATCTTCCCCATGCAGATCCATGTTGATGGAAGAGTATTTCTTTTGGCTTAGTGTTGTTCAGGGAGGTGTTTAACTATGCTGTTGGAACTCCTGTCAGTTCCTGCTGTGTGTCCACTAGGTGGCTCTGCTGCCACACCTATACAGTACTGGCAAAGATTCATACTGTTTCTCAAGAATATGGTTACTCCAATGCTAGGGATTATGACTAGAGATAATTGCTAGTTAAGGATCAGTTTGCGTAAGGAACAGTTGCAACTGGCCTGTATTAAAAAAGGGTAATATGACTGCTGCTTGTTCCATTTTATGTTGAATCTTCTTTTATATCAAACTAAAAGTTAAATGGAATTATCTTGCATTGAATTTTTCTTCAAGTGATAGTCTCTGTTGTATTTTGCTGTTGATTACTCATGCACCCTACATGCCCTGAGTCAGAAAATTTGAAAATACTGTCCATTGGTCCACACATGCACCCTGGCTTGTCTCATGCTTCTGACTGAGGTGATAGAGATCAAGCTAGACTGACCACCTTCTGAGTCCCTACTCACCTCAGCATGGTCAGAGTCAGAATCTTTACTGTCCTTGGTTCTTACCTAATTTCTGAAGAACACTTTTATTTTAGCTGTAAATAGTTTGTAGATTTAGAAATTAATAACTTTTAATAGTTTTGATCATTTTAGAATTAGATTAGGCTGTGAGGATTCCCTCCCCCGTATCCCATTCTCCCCCATATCCCATTTGGATACCACACTATGCCCTGAGCTTCAAACTGTGCCTTCTGCCCTCAGTCCTCCTTTTCAGTCAGTGATGACCATCAGTTCAGCCTCTGCTATCTGGGAGTGGCCCAAACTCTGTACAGTGTTTGAGTCCTTGACCAGCCGTGCCTGAGAAGGACAGACATTTGACTTCTGCAAGTACCTCTTGGAGTCCATCATGAAGCCTCAATCAGACCCAGGCTGGGGACTGCTCCACAGCTCTCCCCCTGCCCCAATCCATGGGAATGAGTCAGCAAGGCATGAACCTCCTGCTGCAAAGTAGGACTTTTGTGCTAGAAGATCCACTCCACAGTGGAGCCTAGTCAGTAGATTGGAAACCATGAGACTGTCTTCATCTAAATCCATTCTAGAGATATAGAGTGTGCGTATGAGAAAATCCACCAGCTTATGGCCGGATACCATCATTGTCCCCACCACTGATGGCATGGTGGCTTCAGCGATGTCCCACCCATGTCACTCCATTTGCAAGACAAAACCTTTGTTGCCTTTAGGCATGGCTATAGTTAGTTTACTCCTTAAGTTGCCATTCTCTGAACCTCACACTGAAAGTTCCCGCTAAGATCTCCTTGGTATGCTTAGGGGCCCTTTTTTCTCTCCTCCTTCCTAGACAAATACCATTATTATAGATGCAGCTAAGTTGGGGAGCCCATGTGGGCAGCACAGGGAACATCTCGAGAGTACAGAATATACATTAGGGTCTTGGAATTATGGGTGGTATGGAAGGCATGTGAGTCCTTCCTTTCATCAACTCTATGTATGTCCTCAGACAACACTATAGTGGTTTTTTACATCAACAAAAAAGGGGAGCAAGATCTGCCTCTCTGTGAAGCAGTCAGTCTCTGGAAATAATGCATCATCAGTCAGATCACCCTATCTGCAGCCTACTGTCTAGGGCTGCAGAACGTGATTGCAGACACTTTCTGATTGACCACAAGTGAGAGCTTTACAACATGGAGCTTCATGACATTTTTACATGATGGCAAACCCCAACCAGGGATCTGTTCTCTTTCTGAGCCACCAGGTGTGCCACATGTTGCTCCAATGGAGCCCTAGCTTAATGTTCCCAGGGTGACTTTTCTTTTTCCCTGGTCATATCAGTTTAACCTTCCCTTCTCTACTGCTTCTGCCATGAACACTACATACAATTTGCCAGGAGGGGGTGCCAATCCTCCTGGTTGCCCCTTTTTGGCCCAGACACTTTGGTTCCCCAACCTCCTATTCCTGTCATCTTATCATCTGACTAGTTTCCCAATCTTCTCATAGCTTCTGACCAGGTGCAATGGCAGGATCAGGCACCCCGATCCCACTACTGCTTCACCTCAGGGTGTTTATCAGACCTGGAATTGGAGTGCTCTTTGGCCTTATGAGACATCCTTTTTAATAGCAGAAAGGACACACCTAGGAAACGTTGCCAATCTAATTGGACACAGCAGAGAAGCATTCTCCCAGAAGCTATGGGTATCCCGCTTATCCAAACTATATCCAATTTTTGAAGTAATCAAGCCTTTTTCTCAGTTCCCTGTGAGTCGAGTTAGAAGGTATCCATGCATTCCACCCCCTCAAAGGAGGGCTATTGTATTTTTGCATACCTGCTAACCATTTGATTCTGGAAAGGTCTGATAAGACCTTTCCCATCCTCTCAAAAGTTAACACATCAGTGGGACTTCATTCTGGTTCTTTTGGTTCCCCAACCAAACCCTCCCCCCAGTGAGTTGTTCCATGTCCCTCTGTACACTGAAGTGCACAAATACAAAGTTTCTTTATACTTACACCCCAGATTTATTCTCAAAGTGGTTTGGAATTTCACCTTCACCAATCTATTCCTGAAACCCCACACATACAAAGAAGAGCACAGGCTCCACTTAGATGTTTGAGGAGCCTTGGCCTTTTACCTGCAGAGTACGAAGCCATTCAGAAAGTCACTGAGGCTATTTGTCACTGTAGCAGAGAGAGTCAGAGGTTATGCTGTCTTCATCCAGAGAATTTCCAGTTGGCTATCTGTTTGCATTCTGCTCTGTCAACTCTCAAACCTCCCTCCCTCCCTCCCTGAGAGCTCCAGCCATGACTGTAGCATCTCTTCAGGAGGTACTCCTCTGTGGTGGGGTGCTCCCTCCTGTCTCCTCTAGCGGACAGGGAGGGACCCCGAGTCCACAAACCCAGATATCGACTACCCCTCTAGAACCAGGCTCATGGGCCCAAGTCCATGAGTACAGTCTCTGTATAGCCCTTTAAGGCAAGGCCCTCTGGCCTGCGTCCATACACACGGTCTCCGTATAGCCCTTTTAAGGCAAGGCCCTCTTGCCAGAGTCCGCAAACACAGTCTCAGTGCCCTTTAAGGCAAGGCCTGCGCTGGCAGAACAGGGTTATAGCAGGGCCACCCCAGGTAGGGGGGACCCGGGCCCACCCTACTGCACTGGGTCCCGGCCCAGGGCCCTGAGAGTGACAGGACGGCATGCCACTCCCTCGGCGGGGAAGTCCTTCTGAACTGCACCGAGGTTCCCGGGGTGGAAGAGGCGGCTCCCGCTCCTGCTCTGGGCCACTTCTTACCTGGTCCGCTGGAGCTACTTCCCATGTACTTGGCAGGTTTGCTGTCCTCCCTGGGATGACGTCTCCTCAGTGGGCGGCCTCTGCCTCGGCATCTCCGCTGACTTCTTCTGGGGTCTCGGGTCGCTACTGGTCAGGAGCTTCCTTCATAGGTCCTTCTCCTCCAGCTGTCAGCCCAGACTGAGCCCTTCCCCAGGCTTTTATAGTTGAGCTGCAGCCTGGGCATGCTCAGTAGGGCTGCGGGGGAAGGGCCTCTGCAGCCAGGTAACCCTGGCTGGGCCCTGCGGATTCAGTGCGCGACTGCCTCGCCCCATCACACCCTCTTAGATATTTGTGAAGCCACCACATGGAGCTCCATCCAAATGTTTGCATAGTGTTACTTTCTGGTATAAGATTCAGCTACTGAGGTCTCATTTGGGATGGCAATTTCCCACTCAATTCTACCATCTTCATTTGTTCACCTCTTCTTACTTAGGTACTGCTTGCCAAACACCCTGAGTGGAATGCTATAGGGACCATCACTCGCAGAAGAGAAAGTTACTTACCTGCAACTGGAGATTCTTTGAGATGTGTGTTCCCTATAGGTTTTCCATTAGCCCTCCTCTTTTCCCTCTACTTTGGATCTTATCTGATTTGTGGTGGTGAAGGATGTGAAGTGGCAGTTGGTCTACCCCACGCTTTGTCTCCTTGGTCAGAATCATAAGGCCAGCCAGGATGCATGCACAAACCAACAATTGCTACTTTCAAGTTCTCCAACTCTGGGCTCAGGGTGCACATACAGAACCCATAGTGAAATACAAATAAAGACTACACATCTTAAGGAACCTACAGTTAGAGGTAAGCAACCTCTTCTTACATGGAATTATCTCTAAGTGAACAACACAGAAAATGAGGTCCTTGTAGGCAAAATCATCATCAACAGGTGCTATTGATAGGCTGCCCCTAATTTGCTAGTCTAGTTTGTAGAACAATGCCCAAGTCTTCTCACTACATCATTCATTACTCCCACGTGATTTTTCAAATTTTGTTTATCTTGAGGTTGTTTTAGGATTTTCTTCAGAAACTTGCTCCAGGAAACTAACCCTTTGAAAAGAAACAACAAATGAATAAAAGTCAAAATATTTAGTTTCTAAGATACATTCTCTTGGAATAGGCAGTGTTTGAGGGTTGAGGTGGGAGCTAGTAATTCTACATCCTCTCTTCCTTTCCAACATAGACTTCCTTTTCACTTAACCTCTCTGCCTTCCTTTC
Source organism: Pelochelys cantorii (assembly GCA_032595735.1). NCBI lineage: Eukaryota > Metazoa > Chordata > Testudines > Trionychidae > Pelochelys > Pelochelys cantorii. The sequence continues at coordinate 25,326,296 of CM064326.1, forward strand.
CCCCATCTGTAAAAGAGACTTAATCCACACAACATGAGGCTTGAAGATTAGCTAATCATTGGAATAGTACTTTAGAAATGAAAACCATGATCAAAGTTGTAAATATGGATTTGATTTACAATATGTTTTTTTTTGTATTTCAGTTCACCCAGAAGATGCTGGATAGCTTCTATAACTTTGCCTCATCATTTGCAGTTACTCAGGCACAGATGACACCAAATCCCTCTGAAGCTTTCATCCCTGCAAATGTGGTTCTGAAATGGTAAAGGAAAATACCTCAAGTAATAATCTTATTTCTAGGCTCCAGAATTGTGAATTTCATAACACTGAATTAACTTTCATGGCATACAGTAGCCTTACTTTGAAGATATGTAACTAAAAGTTCTTCTGTTGATTTAGCTACTCGAGAGTAGTTGCTTGTATTCTGTTCTATGTAACCTCTGTAAATACTAAACTTGGATAATTAAAATGCTGTACTTTTCTCATTGTTTGCTACTAGACAATTTAGTCCCTATATGCAGTTTGTGGCTGATTCCAGAAGCCGCCTTTGCTCCTTATAATTGTACTCACTATGGGAAAGCAGAACATATGCTGTCTGTTCCTGAGCTACAGTGTCTGTTAAATTATCAGGAGTGATGCATATGCGTTAGTCTTCAGTTACATAATCAGATACAATATTTTCCACATGATCAAGAGTCTCATTTACAGTACAGGATGGACTCACAGGACAGAAATAAGGATATATGGGCAACCTTAAACTGGCATTTTCTAACTTTTGCATGCTGGACTTTGCAACCTGAATACTGTTGTTCTAATATAGTTTAGTATATAATTCGTGAAATGTTTGGTTTATTAAGTTTTAATTAGCTACACTGTAAAGGTAATGATATAATGGAATATACATCTCTGTATCAGAGTGCCTGAAGCATGACTGGGAAAGCAGGGCTTGAGAGAACCATCCAGGGGAAGGATGTATTCAAGAAGTTTTCCGTGTGTGCGCGTGCACACGTAGCGGTAGGGGAGGGATATGTAAACCTTGCCTCTGTATAGATAACTTAATCTGTCATCTAGACTAGTTCTTTAGTAATGGTTAGGAAAATTGAAAGCCAAAAATCTTGAGTTGCATTATTGAGAAGCCATATTAATTGTGACAAACTTTTGTCTCTTCTAGGTATGAGAACTTCCAAAGACGACTGGCCCAGAATCCTTTCTTTTGGAAAACATAAATTTGAATCAGGTCTTTTGAAGTGCTCTCCAACTATATAGTCATGTCTTCGATACAGTTAATCACCCCACTAAAGAAAATTGGTGGCGCAATCAAAGTCCAAGCAGACTACATTGATTTTATAGTACAATTGAAACTTATTTAAAATTAAAAACTGAAAACTGCTCATCTTTGTGTTTTTAAGCTTAAAAAATAAACTTCAAAATATCAGTGTATATTTACATCTTTAAAAGTGTTCTTATGTACTTGTATTAGTTTGTCCCATTTTTAAAATGGCTGTACATCAACCATATTTGTACAAGTTATATGAAGTATTACAGATTTCTGTTTCATTGTAAAGAAACCAAATTGAACTCTTATCTCATCCTCAGGAGATGCTTCCAAGCAAAATCACATTTTTACATTACTAATATCTTTGAACTAGATGTAAGACATGATCACTTCTTATATTTTACTCAGCATTAATAGTCTAAGAGCCAGATCCCCAGCTGGTGTAAACTGGCATAACTTTATTTTCTCCCTTTCTTCTAAGTCCTTGCAGGGCTTGATTCCGAAGAATATGTGTTTTCTTTCAGCCGTGGGAGTGGATGGGAAGAACAAGACTTTAGGCATTTATTTTCTCCACTGCAATCTATCATTTAAAATGGCCATCACAGGTTGATTCACGGGCCCAAATAAATATTCTTTAATGTCATCAAAGGGCTTGTCTTGTCAGTAGGTGAAAGAGGAAGGAAGGTTTAGGTGGCAGAGACTATTTATAGTGGAGGCTCTTGATGGGTAACTATTTAGCCTGAGCAGTTTACTTCTTGTTTGCATTACGATGCACAATCTACTACGGAGGGGGGAAAAACGAAACTCCGAATAGTAAGAATTAGACTTTCTCACTAGCAGATAGTGGGATAGCATCAACATCTTACAATAATAGTTTAAACTAAGGGCTTTCATAAACGGTTGAAAGCAAGCTTAAGAGATAATCATAGACAGTCAGTAATAGTCTTGAGATGACCTTGCTCTACATGAAGCTGCCCTGACAACCAGTTAACATCTGTTTGACATTCTAGTGTCCTTTGTACTTTGCTCTGATTCTATTCCAAAGAAACACAAGGACACCTTCTATTGTTTCTGGTAATCTTTTCACTCTCTCTTGTAGTCCTAGTCTTGGGGATTTGAACTAAATCAGTGCCTTTTCATAGCCTTTGGCTAGAGGGAATGGTTTCTTAACATCTGTTTCACGCTTAATGTCTCAGTACAGTTCCAATTGCTGCAAACAATATTCTCTGATCCTAAAAGTGGTGGTAAAGGGGAATCTCCCTGTTTAGTGCTAAACCTCTTCTAGACAGATGGCAGTATGATAGCTAAATTATACGTTGCTCTCAAAGTATCTAACTCCTCTCACCTACATTTTTATGCTGTGAACAGTGTTTAACCAGTTTGCTTTCATTTGAAACTATGGACTGAATTAAGTCTCACATGATCTGGTTTGACTTGAAAACACTTTATTCTTCTGATTTCTGCAAATTTTCCAACTTTTTAGTTTCTTTGCCATTCCTCCAAATAAAACTCAAACTTTAATGGAAGCCACAAGGCTAGAAGGTCAGCAAGCCAGGGCCCAAAACTATTTGTGGTCATATTTCACTTTTCCTTAATCTCTGAAGTATGTAGTGCAGCTGGAACATGGTACTATCTAGTCCTCTTAGTGCAGCTCTGAGGCAGGGAAGTGTTACAGATGGAAAGATGGGCTAGAAATCAGTAAGTTACCTCATAGGTTGGGTATTGCATACTTTGTGCCTAAAAACAAAACACATTTTGGGATTTTAAAGTTCAGTTTAAGATTGTTTGAAGTCTAGTCTTAGAAAACAAGACAAAGGGAGACAGTGACTCATGTCAGAGAGAAGGAGGATAGTCAAGTGGTTAGAGCATGAGCCTGGGATTTGGATCACATGGATTTAACTCCTTACTCTTGTAGACTTTCTAGTGACCCTGGGAAAGTCACTTATGTGTGTACCCCATCTATTAAATGAGGCTAATAGCCCTTGTCTTCCTCACATGAGTGTTGAGACTAACACCTGAAAGATTGTGAAGTACTTTTTTTAAGAGGACATCTGCTCAGCACTTCTGAAGATCATTGTGCTCAGGGTTTTACAAATGCAAGATTGGGGGACTGCTTCAAGCCTACTAGGGGAAGTGACTAGTCTTTTCCTTGTCCAAGGTCACAGTAATGCAGAAAGTAAACAGCATAAATGGTAGAGATTAGCAGTCTATTACAGGAGTGGGTAGAAGAGGTTTTGTGGCCTGCAATGTGCCAGAGGTTAGATTAGATCAGGGCTACTCAACACATGGGCCACCTGTGGCCCAAGGCCCATTTATTTGTGGCCCGTGGTGCAGTTTGGGTACACGCGGCCTGCAGGTGGAAGCCAAAACAAAAAAAAGTAGTCAATATAATGGTCTTCTGTTGATATGTGTTTTAGTTAAATTCCTGGACTGTCATTACTCATTAAAAGTGCTGTCATATGGGTGGAAGTCAGGTAAGTATTGCATTTTATTAATATCAGCAGAACTGACTTAAGTGGGGCCTACATGTTACGTAGTCTTGCCTTAAACTATGTATTCATGCCTGTCAGTGTGAAGGAAGCTATTTACATATATTTGCATGAATGTGCAACCACGCTTAAGTTGCAGCCCTCAGCATGTTCTATGAGTATTGTTGTGGCCGCCAGAGCTTCCAAAGTTGGGTAGCCCTGTGCTAGATGATCATGATGGTCCCTTTCTGATCTTAGAGTCCATGAGCTTTATTAGCATTATAAAAGAAAACTAGATTTTTAAACTAGAATTTTAAAGCTCTTATAGTAGAGTTAAGGAAACATGTCTGTTAAGTGGGCAATGTTCCTTTTAATTCCTAAAGTGTAGCTAGCTGTTCCTCCACCTTAGTATTTGTGGTTTTATATATACCTATTGCAGGTGGCAATGCCACAAAGGAAAAGGAGAGTTATAAATAAAGGGCAATCTAAGGGTTTGTTTAAAAAAAACCCAACACACTCACTCTACTTAAAGGATCTGTCCCTTTAAGGTGAATGCAATTAAATTGGTATATTCAGGGAAGGGAAGGGAAAACAGTTATACCATTCCCAGGCAACTTTCATACCCATACAACTGTCGATGCTACAGGTTAAAGGGACAGCTGGTTTGCTAGAAAATCACATTCCTGTTAACTAAATAAAAAAAAAAACTGTTTAGATCAGGCTCTAGTCCAGTCTCTATACAAAGACAGCATGTAAGAGAGACGCAAAGAGAGGCTCTGCTCAAGTCAATGTACTTTGCTGGCATAGCACTGTCAATAGAGGATGGGATCCTTGCTAAACATAGCTCTGCCAGCAGAACTACATAGCATAGAGGGAATTACACTAGAAACATTACACTTTTGAGAGTATAACTTATTTTGCTATACCCACTATGGCTATGTCTACTGGGAAGGTTTGGTGATGAAGGTGCTGTGGACATGCAAAAGTCCCCAAAAGTGAAAAACAATCAAACCGGATTTTCTCTCTCCCGTTATTGACATTTCATGGCCATATTGTTAGAAAAAACCATTTGTCCACAGATAGAACAAAGCAATGTGGATAAGCATTCCACAGTGCAGTGTTATGGGAAAGCAGAGTTGATCCCTGTGCTGCTTCGGGACTCCCTTTTAGCTCTGCAAGCTCTCCTTGTGAAGGAATGCCAAATCAGCACAGCAGTCTCCCCAGCCCTCCCCCTGCAGCAGTAGTCTGCCTGCTGCTGTGTTCCTAGCAGGACAGAATGGGAACATCCCAATGATTTGTTCTTTGTTCCTCAAAAGGAGCAGCATACTCAGCTGTCAGATACTGCTCAGAGCATTGAAAGGGGAGGAGTGCATGCCTGCAGGACAGCAGAAATCACAAAACACTGAGCAGAGCCATCAGGACAGGCATGGGATACTGGGGGAAGCCAGTTCTCTGAACAAAACAAACAGCAGAGTCCACACTGGCTCTTTGTTGATGATAAAGTGTGGGGAAAAGAAAAAAAGTCTTCGTTGGGTGTTTTTTCTGACAGGTGTTGCATTGCAGTGTGAACACTCTTACTGTTTTGTCACCAACAGGCAGTTTTTGAGACAAAACGTGCCACTGTAAACAAGGTCTAAGAGTGCTTTTACTGGCAAAGTGCTCCTACTGTAGACCCAGCCTTGGTCTCCATATCCCATCTAATGTGCAGAACAATGCTATATAATCAATACATTGTAAGCAATGCAGCATGTGGGTTTAAAGAGAAACAATGTACTTGGTTATTTTATATGTAATCCATAGACTAGCATACAGGTCCCAACAGAGGGTCTGTACCCCTCTTCCCAATTGACAGTTGAAGAGGAACCACATGGAGGGAGTAAAACTTCAAGCAAGTCTACCAGAGATGGAGCAATGCACCTCTGGGCATAAGCTTTTGTGGGTAAAAAAAATAGCTGTCAGATGCATAAAGTGAAAATCACAGAGAATGGGATATGTACTAGCATATCAAAGAAGGGAGCTGTTTTATCAAGTGTAGAACAGGGTTAGGATTGATAGCCCAAGAGAGGCAACTGTGGCCATCCAATACATTAGGGCTATGGCTACACTGCAGGCTTTTTGCGCAAGAACAACTGTTTTTGCGCAAAAACTTACGGCGCATCTACACTGCACGCGCGTTCTTGCGCAGGTAAATTTACAGTAGGGTGTCGGAATAGAGGGCTTCATGCGCAAGTGTTCTTCCTCTCCCCATGAGGAGTAAGCCCTCTTGCACGAGGGCTCTTGTGCAAGAAGGCAGTGTGGAAGGGCAACGGGTTTCTTGCGCAAGAAACCCTGATGGCTAAAATGGCCATCAGAGCATTCTTGCGCAAGAGCGCGTCCACACTGCCATGGACACTCTTGCGCAAAAGCACATGGAAGTGTGGATGTGCTCTAGCACAAGACCTTTTGCACAAAACAGTTCTTGTGCAAGAAGCCTGCAGTGTAGACATAGCCTAAATGTATTTACGTATGTTACAGCCGGTCCCCAACTTATGAACAAGTTACATACCAAACACTAGGTTGTAACTCGTTCTATTCGTAAGTTGGATTACATTTACGTACATACGGCTGCATCGTTCGTAAGTGCGGATTTCATTCGTAGCTCGGGTTCTGGCTGTATAGGAGGTTGGTCGTAAATACGAACGGTTGTAAGTCGATGTGTTCGTAACTTGGGGACCAGCTGTATTTGGGGGCTCTAGTTAGGTCACAGTGTATTCAGCAGTTTTAGAAATTCCTGAGATAAAACTGTCCTGGGGCTATTATATGGCTGCAGTGAGGTCTAATGTGTATTTAAACAAAAGAAAATATGCACATACAGTAAATCCTCACGCCCAATACAAACCTATATGCAAACTCCACAGTGAAATACTAATCATGCAAACTGTATGCTGCTAAGGCTCTACCGTTCAACTCTGTCTTTCATTCTAAATTGATTTTGATCACTATAAAATAATTCCCAAACCATTCATGCAGTATAGAGCACATACAGATATTTTAAACAGCAGCATTTTGTATTAAGCGGTTTCAGGAATTAAAAACTTTGGTACTTGTGTGCATTTGCATTTGAAAGAGGATTCATGTTGGCTTTACTGTTTAGTCTTTTTATTCTCATCAAGCTGCGAGAAGTAGATTAACTTCACAAAGGAAAATTTTGCCCTTAAGCCACCAAGGACTTGTGGCCATTTGCAGGGTTAGAACTTAAAAAAAGAGCAAATACAAATAAACCCTTCCTGCCCGGACACGACAGGGCTGACGCTTGCACTGCGACACACACGCCTAGGATCGCCTCCGGCAGCCTGGGGCAGCAGCTCCGGCAGACACTCACAGGTGTGCGGGACTCTAGACTTCCTATTATGACGTCATCCCTAGCAACCGTGAGCCTCTCTCGCGTCCTGGATACGGCTCCTCCTCCCCCCACCAGTGCCTCCTCCCTTCTCCATTTATCCCTGGTCCCAGCAGCTGGCTTTTTTGCCCTCTCCTTCCTTCAGAGACTCAGAGGAGGAGGAGGGAGCAGGGGATGGGGGAGAGGCTAGGAGGGCAGTGTGCTCCAGGAGAGGGAAAGTGAGGGGTGAGGCGGGCAGGCAGGAAGGAAAGTGACAGCCTCCTGGAAGAGGAAAAGCAACACTAGTCCCTCTGCTTTCTGCTTCTTCACCTTGGTGGGGGTTGTAAAAATGCTGGACAGTATCTATGCTGCAATCCTCGAGTCTGGCAAGAGTGTGTTCCCGACGCTCCCAAAGCTCACAGCAGACGGTAAGGCCTTCCCAACCCCCAGAGTCCGACTCCTATGACTTTCACTGGGAAGACTCTTACATACAGCAGCGTGTGTGCACCAGAGCTCCTTTGTGTGTTGGGTGCATGTCATGGATGCCCATCCATCCTGCCACTCACCCAACAGCGCTACATGCCATAGGCACAGGCATGGCAGCTGGGGCGTCTGGGTTCTATTCCTGAGTCTGCCACTGACTTCCTGCCTGACCTTTGGACAAAAGCCTGGACCTCTGTTTCCTCATCTGTAAAAATGGGAGAAATACTAGTCTCATAAGAGGAGGATTGTCCAACTTAACTCATTTTAGTTACGTGTTTGGAGCGCTAGAAGAGTAGAGTGCGTGTATCTCTCCATGGCTAACATACAGCTTAAACAAAAACGTGGTGTATGAAATATAAGAGCGTTGTTGATTGCGGTTGTTCCTCTGAGACTCAGAAGGGCTAGTTCAGACCTCTCAAGCTTTTGCCTGGAAATTCCTTTGACAAGTTTCCCCAGTGGCTGGGTTTAAAGTTTGCTTTTGAAAGGAAGAGGGGTATTTGTTTTAATGAAAGAGTTAAGCTTCCTGTGGTGCTTTGCTGTGATATCTCTAGATTGCCTGAAACGAAAGGCCTTAGTGTTGTTCCATATTAAAAATCTGAGCAAAACTAATTTTTGAACTCTGATCACTCCTACTTTTGTGTGTCAGGATGCAGGAACTCCTTGTTGAAATCATTTAGAATTTGTAGAAAAATCTGTTTCACCCCCAGAATCTTACTGAGGGTTTTAGAAGGAACTGAGATCCAAATAAGGTTTAAAGTGGACCTTGGCTGAAATCTTAACTATGGAGCAAGAACTATTGCTCTGTAGTATATATATAAGGTACTCAGGATGCTTGTGATTACAACGAGATCCTGAAGTGTTATTAGTCAGAAAAGAAGGCTTCTATTTGCCATGGAGCATGATGAACTTCTGTGCTTGTCATCTAGAGATCATCACATATTGTGTTTCACTTGCATTTCAGAAGTCTTTAGTATTTGGGCCAATGTGTCTGAATTTGTGGAAAAGCAACTCTCTATGAACAAGGTAGGACTCCTCACATCTTATTTCAATTCTTAAACTTAAATGTTTCCAATGATTCTGATGCATGCTCATGCCACTAAAACCTGTTATGCACACCTCCTCCTAAAGTCAGAGGCATGAAAGAGGCAAACCAAATGAAAGGTACATTGTAGTCCCCAAAGGTGCCACAGACTTCTCTTATCTTGTTTACTGGGTTAGTTAGCACAGCGTATCATAGTCAAATTAGATTAAAAAATCCCAAAGTAGATCTATATGTAAGGAAGCTTAACACTTTTTTGATGTTTCCAGAGAACTCTAAGAACTGCCCCATCACTCTCCCCTGCCCAGGAAAACATAAGTTGTGGGTGGACAGGACCTGCTCTGTGATAAATTATGAATTGATTATGATTATATCAAATCAAAATGTTTCCCCTTCTGCTTGAATATTTATTATTGCTTGTGTTTCAGGGTGTTCAAATACCAGGGCTTGGAACATTCACCTTTTTAAGACAAAAATTAGATGTTGGCAACAATAAATTTATCCTTATTCAACGACCTGTGTTTCTTCTGTCTGAGAAACTAGCACAGACTCATGGACTCAAAATTGCCAAAATACACACTCCTGGTAAGAAGTTTGATTATGGAATTTGCTTTTCCTTGCAACATATTTGTACTGTGCTATAAAATATCTGACAAGATTAATAGCTAAGCATCCAAATGTGACATATATATAAAATTCCTTCAAAAGGAACAACTGATAACAACTTAGGCTTTGTTGGTAAGACACCAACAAGAGGGAATTTCTTTACAAGACACCATCACTTTTACATTTATATCCTATGCAAGGTTAGAATGTCTCTACTTTTACCTTCTGACCGTGTAATGCCACTTAGGAAGGAACAATCAGTTTCACACATACAGAATGGGAAGCGACTGTCTAGGAAGGAGTACGGCAGAAAGGGATCTAGGGGTTATAGTGGACCACAAGCTAAATATGAGTCAACAGTGTGATGCTGTTGCAAAAAAAGCAAACACGATTCTGGGATGCATTAACAGGTGTGTTGTGAGCAAGACACGAGAAGTCATTCTTCTGCTCTACTCTGTGCTGGTTAGGCCTCAGTTGGAGTATTGTGTCCAGTTCTGGGCACCACATTTCAAGAAAGATGTGGAGAAATTGGAGAGAGTCCAGAGAAGAGCAACAAGAATGATTAAAGGTCTAGAGAACATAGTCTATGAAGGAAGGCTGAAAGAATTGGGTTTGTTTAGTTTAGAAAAGAGAAGATTGAGGGGGGACATGATAGCAGTTTTCAGGTATTTAAAAGGGTGTCATAAGGAGGAAGGAGAAAATTTGTTCATCTTGGCCTCTGAGGATAGAACAAGAAGCAATGGGCTTAAACTGCAGCAAGGGAGGTTTAGGTTAGACATTAGGAAAAGATTCCTAACTGTCAAGGTGGTCAAACACTGGAATAAATTGCCCAGGGAGGTTGTGGAATCTCCACCTCTGGAGATATTTAAGAGTAGGTTAGATAAATGTCTATCAGGGATGGTCTAGACAGTATTTGGTCCTGCCATGAGGGCAGGGGACTGGACTCGATGACCTCTTGAGGTCCCTTCCAGTCCTAGTATTCTATGATTCTGTGATCCATAGAGTTTTTATAGTAGCTGCAATATATTTTAATAAACTTTATTACCATTGAAGTTCTGTATGCATCTTGCACAATACTTCAGCCCTACGAATGTAAAGCTTTGTATCAGGTTTTACACATACACGATTCCTAGTCAAAAGTGGCCTGCAACAGTTTTTTAATTTTATTTTAGTGGCACACACCTTAATAATCGACTGTCGACTCCATTTAAGATAGACATGAACAAACAATACGTTTTATGAAACACGTGTACAGCTATATATATTCTGAACAAAGTAGTTTCACTTCAGTACCACCATGGTTTCATAGAGTGGGGAGCAATGGTTTTGATTATGTCCCTTGAGCAGCAACCATGAGGCTGTGTGGGGAAAAAAAATCTTTTTCTGAATTTGAGTCTCAGTCTGGTGCCCCCTGGTGACAGACCATTGGTACAGAAGGCAGAGAAATTGCTAGGGCACTGTACTGAAGGCAAGAGTACTAAGAACTGGCCAGCACACCATTTTGTATCATTTTAACTATATTGCTTTGAAATGGGTATAATTAAATTGATATTGAGTGTGGATATAGTTACTCTGTTATCAAGGTGCCTAATACAGGATATTGCTTATTGTAGGACTCGCTGTATTTGTACAGGTAATGCTTATTCCCATAATAAACTATAAAGATATGACACCTTTATTATGCCTATATAAATATGTATGTACTCATGGTGGTACTATTTAACAATCTCTGTTTAAAAATTGTATTCTTAACTGAAACAGTTAATTTGGTACAAAAACTGAGTGTAGACCAGGCCTGATTCTCCTCTTCATTACGTTAGGTATATGTGCATTGAGATAGCTATGTGGAGTTAATGAGTGCAGAATCAAGCCCCCTGTCTCTAAGATGAGTTGCAAAATAAAAGTTCTGACTACTTGTGGTTATCAAAGATCCTTCATCATTGTATATAAGAGTAGGGGTCCTGGTTAAATTCCTACTCTGGCTTCACGTTCCATCTGCCTGCCATTTGAACTACATACAGTATTCTTCACTTCCTGCCCTGAAATCTGGTGTTATATAATTGCCATGTTTCATTTTTGTATTTTCATATTGAATAAATCGTCCCTGTAAAGCTAGTATAGCAGTTTCTTTTCAAAGAGTTTGGGATCCTTCAGAATGATGAGAATGGGCATCTGGTATCATAAGTGGGGGAAGGCACAGCCTTCCCAAACTGCCAGGCATGGCCCTGTCCATGCTCCCCCCCAGAACGCCTGCTGTAGGTTTTCTGGAGGAGTGTTGCTGCCCCCAGCGCCTGCTCTCCCTGCTGCTCCAGGCCAGGGAAGCTGGAGATGCATGCTGCTCGCCCTTCTCGGTGCTCTGGGGGCTGGGGAGGCTCAGGCTGGATCGGGTGGCACAGCCTCCTCCCTCCCTGATGCTCCAGGGGCCAGGGAGGCTCAGGCTGGCTCGGGCCACACAGCCTCTTCCCTCCCTGGTGCTCCGGGGAACCTGGGGTGCGCGCACTCTTCCCTGCTCTCTGGGGAGGGAGGCACACTTGCTCTTCCTCTCCCCATGGTGGGGTCAGGGCCTCAGTGGAGGGGGCGGGGCTGTAGGTGGGGCAGGAGGCCTGCCTCCCCCCAGCCCCAGCTGCACCGACTGTCCATGATGACAAGCTATATGGCATGGGTGGCGAACCTTGTTTGGGTTGGGGGCCACTGACCCACAGAAAAATCAGACGGGGGCTGCACGCAAGTAAGAAGAAGGGAAAAACAAAAATAACACAAAACCCTCACTGACATGGCTCCTGACTGAGAAGGAAAAAGACATTCCCCTCACACACCAGAGGGACCAGGCTAGTAGATTTTGTATGTGCCAGCCCTTAGGGGGTCAGCAGAGGGGCCAGAGCACCATCCCGGGCTCCCCAATGCAGGGGGGATGCCCTGAGCTTCAGGGCCCAGATTCGGCCCCCAGGCCTTAGGTTCTACACCCTTGCTATATGGAGTTGTAAGAAGGTTAGTAAAATGGATATGCTAACAACACCATACGGGTTGTGTGAGGCTTTATTCATGGTTATAAAGAGTTTTGAGCCTCTCATAGGAAGGTGCTACTTAAGTGCAAAGTATGATTGATTAATTCACAGCCTTGTGGGGTTGCTGCTGTGATTTGGGAAGTGTTCTTGCTGTTTGAAGTACTGGGTTCCCTGATTGTTGCTTTCAGGTGATATCCCAATTGTTCAACTGAACTTCATCATGTTATCCCTGGAGGGTCCCTTTAACAGGGAGATAGTGGAAGGATGTGTAAAAGAGACCCTGCTTTTTTTCTCACGATCCATCGCTATCAAACAGAATGTTGAATTCACTTTCAAGGGAATTGGAGTTCTCGCTGTCCGGGACAACAAAGTGAAAATGAAATTTTACAAAGATTTCCTTCAAGTTATGGATGGCAGTGGCAATCTGGTGAAAGCTCTTTCCAATGTAAGTTTATCATTTCCCCAAGGGCACTTAAATTATTTTGAGTAAGTATCATGCCTCTTAGGCAGGTGGTAAGTAACACTGCGCACAGAGCTAGTCTTGAACTAAATTATTCTTACCTTGTCCTCACATATTATTAAAATGTATTATTATCTGTTTTCTAGTAGTGCCTAGATGCCTCTACTAGGTACAGAGCATTGTTGGGCTTAGTGCTGTGGATACATGTAGTAAGAGACAGTCCCTGATCAACAGTGCTTACAGTGTCAACAGACAGGATAGCTCAAAGGAAGTGTTGTTATCTTTATAAGAAAGATGGGAAACTGAAGCACATACACATCTAAAGTATGTCTATATTGAAACTGGAGGTGCAAATGCAGCACATTTAGACATACCCAAGCTAGCTTTGTTCATGGTATGAGACTTCTAGGCAGTCTTGAGTATGCATTCAAGAGGCTAGCCTGTGCTGCCATGACTTCACTGCTATGGATGCCTGAGCTTGCTAGATTAAAAGTATTTTGGGTATATCTACATGTGTTGCAGTCACACCTGTGATTGTAGTTTAGACATTCCCTAAGGGTACGTTTACACAGCAGTGTTATTTCGGAATAACTGATCTTATTCTGAAATAACATAGTCTGCGTCTACACTACAAGCAGTTATTTCAACATAATGTCAAAACAATGTCAAGCTGGAGGACTTATTACTCCGACTCCTGTAACCCTCATTTTATGAGGAGTAAGGGAAGTTGGAGGAAGAGTGCTCTCTCGGACTTCCTGCTGTGTAAACAGTGCCAAAAGCTGAAATAAGCTTTTTTGACTTAAGCTATGCAATTGATGTAGCTCAAGTTGCATAGCTTATTTCAGCTTTAGTCCTGCTGTGTAAACATGCCCTCAGAGATTTGCCCAAGGGCACACAAGAAGACTGTGGTAGATTCTGGAACAGAACCCTGATCTCCTGAGTCCTAACTAGTGTCTTGCTCCCCAACCTACATATTGCATCTTGTCATAAGGGTTTCTGGGATGGGGACTGTCTCTTGTCTACATGTTTGTTCAACCTTTAGCACAACAGGGCCCCAATCAGCACCTCTAGTCATTGCTATTGTACAAATAATAACGAATAATAGTACTCTGGGCAAAGAAGGCCTGATTCAGTCTGTGTCTCTCCTTGTACGAGGGTAGACATTTTAGTTGTGGGAAAGAGTTGCTTCAGCTTTGTGAATAAAACCTTAAACTAATTGCTGTCTGAAATAATTGCTATCTGTTCAAGCAAATAATCTGCAGAACTGTACAAACCAACAACCAAGCAGTGATTTAAAATCATGCTAGTAACAGGTTTTAAGCATGTGCCTGTCTCCTCTTGCTTTTCTATTGGAAGGGAAATAGCCTCTTTATTGAGTCTAATGATTTCTGACCATTCAGAAATCATGACAATATTATCATCCAATCCATTATCAGTGGTTGGCTGGGGCAGATTCCATCAGTTCCACTGAAGAGCAAATGTGAACAAAATAGAATTTTGTGACAAGATTTTGGAACAGAAGTCTTTTGTTTTATAAGTAGAAAGTGTTGCCTTGTTTGTTACCTGCTAGAAAATGATCTCCGAGTCATCTTGAATGTCTGTTGTTGTTGTAGAGGCCTGGAACGGGTGATTCAGTAATTTCAGGCAGAGAAACTGCTATGTCTCAGTCCCGTGCCTGCAGTGTTGTCATGTTTCCAAGGTGAGTACTTTTGCTTCTTTACCAGTTCACTGGCCAAGCTAGCAGCTCCTAACTTACATTTGGGAGCCCTGAATCTATTGTGTCAAGGCTTGTCTACACATGGAATTATTACTCCAGAATACCTATTCAGGGTAGCTATTCCAGGATAACTCTATGTGTGGGCATCTTATTCTTTAAAAAAGGATTAAGTGAGATTGTAACAAGGCACTGTTATCCCAGGATAAGAGAGTCCACTCATGTAGTTATTTAGGAATAGTTGTTCTTTAATTTCACACTTTACCATAGTCTGAATTAATTTCCAAGTGTAGATGAGATTAGATAATGTTTTTCATAATGCTTCATCTGCCTTGTTTTTTTCTTTTGCGTAAGATTTCAAAGAGTTTAAATACATCACTCTACCTGATTTTTACATGAACAGTTTCCCTTATATTATGGATCTGGCTTGAGACTTGCAAAAGTCATGTTGTCATGTAATTTTACTGGTATGTGTGGCATTCAATTGAATGAATTCCTATTACTAGTCTGCTGGATAGAAGATCCAGAGGAGAAGGTCACAAGTCAACAAGATTAAATGATATCTTGCTTTCCTCATCAGCATCAATGGACTGTGGTAATTCTCTTCCCTTCCTAACCTATCAGAAAAAAGGTACACAAATTGTGCTCTGCAATTTGTGTACCTTTTTCCGATAGTTTTTTTGGAAAAGGTTTTTCCAAAATTTGGCCCGCCTACACTGGGCCAAATTTTGGAAAAAACACCTCTTTCGGAGGAGCCCTTCTTCCTCATGGGAGGAGGAAGACAGGGCTTCCGAAAGATCACGTCTGCTTTTCCGCAAAAAAAAGCAGCCGAGCAGATGCGTTCTCTGGACGTGGCTGAGTTTTTCCGGGATACCCATAGCGTAGACATAGCCCCAGACTCTCAGGGAACCATTCCCTTTTTCCCCACCTGAAGGTGTTCCATCCTGTCTCATCCTTCCTGCCCCTATGACACTGGTTCAGAACAGGAACTATCCATTCATGTAACAGCAATGAGATATGTTGCCTTGTGAAGCATCAAGGGTAAATTTTCACCATTAGAAAATAAGGACTTTACAATAGTATAAGTAATTTGTTTTTATTTCTAATACATCATGAGATGTTGAACTGTCTCGGAAGTGTAGCCATGCTAGTCTGTAACTTAAAAAAACCCAAACAAGTAGTCCTGTGGCACCTTAGAGACTAGAAAAAAATATATAGTATCATGAGCTTGTGTCACAGGACCACTCGTTTCTGTAAAATTATGGTGCTGTCATGATATTTTAAGTAATTTTCAGAGGTTTCTAAAATATATTTGTTATATTTTTTCCTCTCCTTCTGGAGTCTCATTTGGGTGACCTGCAGTTAATTGAGAGGCTGATCATGAGAGGTGCTGAGTACCCATTACCAAGTTGCTCAGTGCGGTTTCCACACAGTGGAAGATGCTGAGTACTTAACAGTGCTCTCTTTCACCTTGCAGGCTGGGATTCAATGGGAGCCTGGTTTTAAATGAAGGGGAACATAAAAGACATAGCTCTGATGAAATGTTTATTACTTTCCAAAGCATCTATAATAGTGACATTTCTGTCAAGTGTGTAGCCTGTACAGATTACCTGGTATATTGATGTGGTGTGATCAGAAGGTTTATTAGAGTGGGCTTGGGATGATTTGAATCCCATATTCATGCTGATAAAGCCTTCAACATGGAAAGGGACCTACCAAAGGCATGGTCCATTTTGGTCTACTTCATAGTTATAGGATTTTAAAAATCATAAATTGTATTATTTCAGCCATTTAAATCTGAAACTTCACTTTGTTGTAAGTTTAACAGTCCTGACCCAAAAAGAAGTGTGTGTATGTGTGTGTGTGTGTGTGTGTGGGGGGGGGGGGGTCATAAGGTTTTTGTAGGGGGGTTGTGGTATTACCACCCTAACTCCTGTGCTGCTGCTGGCAGTGATGCTTCCTTCAGATCTGGGCAGTTAGAGAATGGCAGCTGTTGGCTGGAAGCCCAGCTCTAAAAGCATCATCGCTGCCAGCAGCAGTGCAGAAGTGAGAATGGCATGATATGACATTGCCACCCTTATTTCTGCACTGCTACTAGAGGGCAGGGGGCTGTGCCTTCAGGGCTGGGTGCCTGGCTCTTATATATTCCGCTTTTGAAAATGGCAATCTTTACAGTAGTGCTAAAGATAGTGGTGGGACCAGGTTGCTAACGCAATATTTTGCCTTCTATTCAGGCATAAGTTCTACAAAACAGACTGATGTATTTTCCTTGTTTCCAGGATTGAGCTGAAGGAAACAGACAACAAAGCAGCCCTGGAAACTATCATAGAAGAATGTGAAAAGTTGAACAAAGAAAAGGAGCCAATAGAAAAAGAGAGAGTTCATAGTAATAGTAGCAGTAAGAAAGGTAGGGTTAACAGCGGACTGAATAGTGATATAAGTTCATTATCATTTACTTATTAGACAATAGGGGCCAGGTTTAAACACGTGCAGTTTGCATGTATTGTGGCACAAATGTAATAGTTGTGAGCCTCCATCATGGCAATGATCAGTCATGCAATTCATAGAATCACAGAATACTAGAACTGGAAGGGACCTTGAGAGATCAAGTCTAGTCCTGCCATGAGGGCAGGGGACTAAGTACTGTCTATCTATATCATCCCTGATAGATGTCTGTCTAACCTGCTCTTAAATATCTCCAGTGATGGAGATTCCACAACCTCCCTAGGCAATTTATTCCAGTGTTTAACCACCCTGACAGGTAGGATCATGTTTGCATTTTTGCAACAGTGTCACACTATTGACTCATATTTAGTTTGTGGTCCCCTATGACTATGTCTAGACTACAAGCCTCTTTCGAAAGAGAGCGTCTAGACAGAAACCAGTATTTTCGAAAAAGAAAGCTGCTTTTTCGAAAGAGAGCACCCAGGCAGTCTGGATGCTCTCTTTCAAAAAAGCACTCTTTGCGTACAATAACGCCTTTTTTCAAAAGAGCACTTTTGAAAAAAGGCGTTATTCCTCATAAAATGAGGTTTTCTGCGGTTGAAAAAAAACTGCCACATTTTTCGATTTAATTTCAAAATAACGTGGCAGGAGTCTAGATGCAGGTGAAGTTTTTTAGAAAAAGGCCATTTTTTTCGAAAAACTTTGTAGTCTAGACACACCCTATGGCCCCTAGATCCCTTTCCATATTACTCCTTCCTAGAAAGTCACTTCCCATCCTGTATGTGTGAAATAGATTGTTTCTTCCTAAGTGGAGTACTTTGCATTTGTCCTTATAAAACTTCATCCTATTTACCTCAATCCATTTCTCCAGTTTGTCCAGATCATTTTGAATTATGACCCTATCCTCCAAAGCAGCTGCAACCTCTTCCAGCTTGGTATCATCTGCAAACTTAATAAGCGTACTCTCTATGCCATCATCTAAATTGTTGATGAAGATATTGAACAGAACCAGTCCCAAAACAGACCCAGTGGAACCCCAGTTGTTATGCCTTTCCAGCATGACTATGTACCGTTAATAACTTTTACTCTCTGAGAATGGTTATCCAACCAGTTATGCACCCACCTTATAGTAGCCCCATTTAAGTTGTAATTGCCTAATTTATTGATAAGAAGGTCATGTGAGACCATATCAAATCCCTTACTAAACTTTAGGTATACCACGTCCACCACTTCTCCCTTATCCACAAGACTTGTTATCCTATCAAAGAAAGCTATCTGATTGGTTTGAGATGATTTGTTCTTTATAAATCCATGCTGGCTGTTACCTATCACCTTATTTTCTTCCAGATGTTTGCAGATGAATTCCTTAGTTACCTGCTCCATTACCTTTCCTGGCACAGAAGTTAAACTGACTGGTCTGTAGTTTCCTGGGTTGTTCTTATTTCCCTTTTTATAAACAGACACTGTATTTGCCCCTTTCCAGTCTTCTGGAATCTCTCCTGACTTCCATGATTTTTCAAGGATGATAGCTAAAGGCTCAGATACCTCCTCTTTCAGCTCCTTGAGTATTCTAGGGTGCATTTCATCAGGCCCTGGTGACTTGCAGATGTCTAACTTTTCTAACTTCTTTTTTTATTTTAACTTCTAAACGTACCCCATTTCCACTAGCATTCACTATGTTAGGCATCCCTTCATCATCAAACTTCTTGGAAAGGGTCAAGCCCTCCCAATTCCACAGGTTACTTTCACCATAATACCTCTAATAAGTGGATGGTATTGCAAAATGCTATGCAGTTTTATGAGTTTGGTTATGCAAAAAGCATTGAAAATTCAGAAAATCTATTAGCATTCCAATATGGGGCATGCCTCAGACAATCATAGCTGGCTTTTATTTGGAAAGAAAGCATCCTCCCATCATGAACATTTGAATTCTGCCTATGCCACTACAAAATATTATCTTTAAAGCTGGAAAGCAATATTCATTCTAATCCTCATGTTCAAGTTGCTCATAAATATCACATAAATAATCCTTCAGCACTATGAATTCCTCTGCTTAGAGTTTATCTCCAAAGGAAAGTGTTATTAGTATATTGGTAACAATAAATGACTATTCCATGCGTGGTCACTTATTTTGGTGTAAGTGCCCACCTGGGGAATTACACCAGTATAAATATATTGGTTTACATTCACACCTAGCTTATACTGGTGTTCTTTGCCTGCATAGACAAGTATGGAGTCTCAGCCCAATGAGCCACCTTCTGCATTGTGCTTTACTGATGGGCGAGGAATGGGGTCTGAAACTAGATGGTCAACTTTGGGATAAGGTATGAAGAGAGACATAAATCAGATGTTATTGAGAGAAAGTTGTCACAGTAATGCTGTTCTTGTGATTTTCCTTGTTTCACATGTACAGAGAATCTTCCTGTGAAGCGCCTTGTGTCCCGACAATCTATTGTTCCTGCCAAGGTGTCAGCGTTTAGTCTGACTGATGAGCTGGAGAAGAACATCAAGCAGAAGAATGCCCCTGAAAGGTGAGACTCCCAGGGATAAGTGGATAAGGATAACAATAAGCTTTCCAATGTCTCCATCTTGCACTTAAATGCAGCAAATTTTTTCCCATTGCAATAGTGTCTATTAATTGTGAAGGGAAAAAAAGAAAATTATTTATTAAACTAAGGAGGAAGGGGAGTAAAATTTTCAAAAGTGCCTAAATCCCACTTTCAAATATGACCCAGGGATAGATTTTCAAAGGAATATAGGCACTTAAAGATGCAGATAAGTGCCTAGTGGGATTTTCAAAAGCATCAAACAGGTTAGGCACCTAAGTGATCCACACTACCTTTTCCTCCTCATCCAGGTGTTGTGTTTTGTGCAAAGCCTTATTGATAGACATGCTGAGCATGTTTACTGGCTCAGGCGCTGCAGGTGAGATAGGCTGGAGAATGCCTAATTTGTGAATCCCATTGGGACTTATGAGCAGTTAAATGCTGAGCTGCTTGGTGGTATCAGGACATTGGCTGTATACTAACAGAAATTTAGGCACCTAAGAAAGGCCATACTGGATCAGACCAAAGGTCCATCTAGGCCAGTATCCTGTATTCTGCGAGTGGCCAATGCCAGGTGCCCCACCTAGTGGATTTTACCCGTTGAAACTTAAGTTCTTAGGGGCCCAGGGTTAGCCAGCATTTGACTGGTGGGTTTTGAAGACCTACATTTTGGATTTAAATGCCTAAATTGTCAGTTGGGCACCTAAGTTCCCCTTATGAATCCGACTTCTAGGAGTTTACTTTCCATTATCTTTCAGTGAGATTTCAGCTTTTAAGTATTTGAGTCATTTATGAAAATGGCAAATAGGCTCCTAACTCATTTAGACACTTTTAAAATTGTTCCCTGGATCTGCTTGATGTGGCAGACTGGGGCTATGTCTAGACTACAATGATCTATCGGAAAAAGGTACATAAATTGCGCTCTACAATTTGCATACCTTTTTTCGATAGTTTTTTCGGAACAGGCTTTTCCCAAATTTGGCCCATCTACACTGGGCCAAATTTTGGAAAAATCTCCTCTTTTGGAAGAGCCCTTCTTCCTTGTGGAAGGAGGAAGACAGGGCTTCTGAAAGAGTGCATCTGCTCTTCTGCAAAAAAACCCCATAGTGTAGACATAGCCTGGAGTTCTGAGTAAAGGCTTTAGAACAGGGATGGGCAATTTTTGGTGGGGGGCCACTCCAAGATTTTGGAAAGTGGTCAAGGGCCGCACTTTTCTGTGGAGGAGATGTGGGGTCTAGCATGGAGGTTGGGTGCAGAAGGGCACATGGGGTAAGGGCCCGGGGTGCAGGAGATGGTGTGAGGTCTGAGAGGGAATTTGGGTGAAGGAGGGGGTTGTGACCTGGGGAATTGGAGCGTTGGGTCTGGGAGTGTGTTTGGGTGCAGGAGAGGATTCTGGCCTGGGAGAGGGTAAAGGAGGGGGTACAGAGGCTGGGAGGGAATTGTGACCTGGGGCAGGAGGGTGCAGAGGGTTTGGATGACGACCTGGGGGAGGAAGTTGGGGTTCGGGAGGGGCAGGGGTGCCAGAGGCAGGCTCTGGCTGGGAGGCGCTTACCTAAGCCAGCAGCCCTGCAGCACTCCCCAAGGCAGGCTGGGCTCCCTGCCTGCTGTAGCCCCAGATCACTTAGAGCTGCAGGCTGTTCCCTCCACGTTAGGGATGTTAAAGACTAGTCAACTATCCAATAAGCTTTTGACTAGTCGATTCCCCCCCCCCTTGCTGCCTCTATGATCTAGAGGCAGCAAAGGGGGGAAAGGGGTACTTCAAAGTGGCAGCGCCACACAGCTGTGTGGCGCTGCTGCTTTGAAACCCCAAGGCAGCGTTTCAAACGGGCAGCTGCTGCACAGCTGTTCAGCATTTCAAAGGGGCAGCTGTGGAGCCTGGGGTCAGCTGGGGAGTCCCCGGCTGGTCCCGGTGTCTGCACGGAATTTTCCCAGAGCCCTGGGTCAGTTGGGGAGTCCCCAGCTGACCCTGGGTTCTGCTGCCGCGCAGAGCCCAGGATCAGCTGGGAGTCCCTAGATGACCCAGGGCTCCATGGCAGTTGCCCCTTTGAAATGCCACAGGTGGCGTTTTAAAGGGGCAGCCGCCGCACAGCTGATCCGAGTCCCCAGCTGACCCCGGGTTCTGGGGAAATGCCGCGCAGAGCCTGGGATCAGCTGGGGAGTCCCCAGCTGACCCTGGGCTCCACTGCCCCTTTGAAACGCTGCCTCTGCATGTTTCAAAGGGGCAGTGGAGCCCGGGATCAGCTGGGGACTCCCCAGCTGACCCTGGGCTCCTAGTGCCATGCAGCGTAGAATGGAGCCAGGGGTCAGCAGGGGACTCTTAGTACCCCGGTGACCCCGGGCTCCATGGCTTTGAAATGCACAAGAGCCCCCACTGGGGACTCTTGTGCATTTCAAAGCAGGCACCTGCGTGCAGCCTGGAGTCAGTGGGACTTTCCGCTGGCCCCGGGCTGCACGTGGAGTTCCACATTCCTCTTTTGAAATGTACAAGAACCTCAGTGGGGGCTCTTGTACATTTCAAAAGAGGAATGCGGAAGGGCCTATCAACTAGTTGACTAGTCAATTAACCGCATTTTAACATCCTTATTCCACCTGGCTATGAGCTCCAGGAAGGGGAAGAGGCTTGCCCTGACTCCATCGCCCAGGCCAATCTCTCAGCTCCTATTGGCTGGTTGTTTCCAGCCAATAGGAACTGCAAGATTGGCTGGGGTTAAGTCCTATTGGCCGTTTGTTTCTGGCCAATAGGAGCTGAGGATTGGGCTGGGGGTGGGGAGATCACACAAAGCCTCCCCTTCCCTCAGAGCAGAGAGCCACCAGATTGTGCTTTAAACCTGTGGCAGCTGTGTTCCTGAGGGTCCCGGCAGGGTGGACAGCGAGCTGGATCTGGTGGCTTTGCGGGCCAGATCCGGCTCCCGGGCCATATTTTGCCTAGCCCTGCTTTAGAATGTGGTCAGTATTTTGTATTTTTGTGTCCATTAACAGTAATCCTCTGAAGTCAGGTAAGTAAGTAGATTTAATTTATGTTTAGTAGAATTTTTGTACAAACATGTCAAAATCTAAGCTAGTTGGGGTGAATTTTATAAATGGGCATTTTCCATGGAATGTCCCTGAGACACCAACTTCCAACTCATCCCTAGATTAGTGGATCAATGTACCGGCTTATTTTCTTGAAATAAAAGTTTATTTCCTAAGTTAATGAAAGCTTAAAAATTCCCATGGACTGCAGCTTTTATCATGCAACAACCCTTTAAGAAACTCCAGCTCTACTGTAAGGAGGTACTATTGGCTCATCCCAGTTTCTTGGTAAGGTTTTTGAGTGTTTGGTGTCTCCTTCATTTTCTTCTGACACCATCTCCATTTTGTATCTGATATTCTGGTAAATAAATATAAATAATTATTCATGAGGTTCCGGATCCTCTTACCATTCACTGTGGAGTCAAGTGAACCCAATCCTCCTGCTTGATGAGAACAGTCTGCAGTTTATTAACATTTAATGGAAGCGAGGATCAGAGCGCTTGTCTATGGCTTCTAATGTTTTCACTGCTTGTCTGAGCTTTGTTCCACAAAATCAGCTGTTCTGGGAGGTGACTGAGACCCAACTCAACCATGATTAAACACGTAGGAGCTCTTTGTTTTAATTTGATTAATACTGCTTTTCAAGACAGAGAGAAATTCAAACTTCCTCATGTCCCAAGGGGACACAACAGTGCCCATCTCCATTGTTTGTTTAGGCTTTAATCAGTCAACTCAGAAGCTTTTTTTTTTTTGTCCTAAAAACACTTATTACTGTCATGGGCACAGTAGAATGGTCAGACTGATAAGTAGGTAGAGTTGGTTCTCTCACCACACTGCTTTCTCTTTGTTTACAGTATCTGTTACTTAGCAATCTATGATCTTAGGTACTTATGTGGCCCCCATCACCGTAGTACCTCACAGCACATGATGCATTTAAATGTATGTACAATGCATGCCTGCTGTAACCTCTGGCTCCATAGGCAGGCATCTTATCCACTGCGCCACTGGAGGAGCCTCCCAAACTCCTGACCTTCAGGGCCCCCCTTATCTGTCCTATGTCCCACGGGTGCCGTGTCCATCCTGCATGACATTTAGAATGACATAGTTTGTCTTTTTGTTGAATAGAGAGAGGGGCCTGGATCTGGGACAGCTTGAGCTTTGGGGAAGTTCCCACAACACGAGAGTGTTGTGGTTCAGGGTCATCTTTCTCTCTCCCTCCCTATTCATTTGAATACAATCAGTGAAACAGGAGAAAGCTGAATGCAAGTTTCCCTTCCCTGCCTTATTTATTGGTCAATTTAAGATGCACATCGCTATGTTGCATCTGAACAATCTGCGTCTATGGCTCCTATCACCACAGCAGCTGAGTACCTCACAAATGCTATTGAATGTATCCTCACCATGTGACTCTGGGCTGCGTTCATTGTAGTTCCTCAGCGATGCCCAGGAACTCCACTACAAAGCTGCCTTATGCCCAGTGTGGTGGAGTCTGTACACAGCCCTTGTAATAAACTGATTCGTGTGTCCTGTTGTGTATTCCTAGTGCAACATCACCTGCTGTTCCATCTTTCTCAAAGACTGAAATGGACGGCGGTCCCAATCTAAATCAGGCAGCCAGACCTAGAACTCCATCCCCTCCTTGTGAAGATCATGGTAGGGCAGGACAGGTACAATATGTGGCTCTTATGTTACTTTTTAATCATAGCAAAATGTGGTTACCCAAGGATTGATTTAAAACTGTCCCTCATGGCTGTTCAGTATAACATTCTGTTATTGTTTTTATAGCTCATACTGGACCTTTAGAAATGCAGTTCATTATACATGTATGAGTAAACCCTGATCAACACTGTATTTTGAAGAAGCATAAAGAAATATATTATGGAAATGTTAATCATAAAGCTTTCCATTCATTAGTGATTATGGAAAATAAGTAGTTTTCCTTTTGCACATAGTTGTTTTGCCTAAACAAGTGCTAAGGTTGCATATTTTGTCAACTATTTTTACACCATGAAGTTTTATGGGAGCTACTAAAGCC
This sequence comes from Pelochelys cantorii, assembly GCA_032595735.1. Taxonomy (NCBI): domain Eukaryota; kingdom Metazoa; phylum Chordata; order Testudines; family Trionychidae; genus Pelochelys; species Pelochelys cantorii. The sequence continues at coordinate 25,350,743 of CM064326.1, forward strand.
ATGTGGGGACACTGCACTCTGACTCAAAAAAGGTTTAGTTTGGACATCAAGAATATCCAGTGTTGTCATAATTAATGACAACAAAAATGTTGGGACTCAAGGTCTGAGCCCAACTAACTATTAGAGACCAGGATGAGAGACTTGGTCAGTGTGTATGTGGAGATGCGAGGGCATATTATCCCACATCTGCCTCCTGTGGGGCTCTCTCACCTGTTTCTGAAGTGTCTTTTAACACTGAAGGTAATTTACCCTTGGAATTATTTACCAACGGTGGCGGTGGATTCTTCATCGCTGGCCAGTTTAAGATCAGGATTGGATGTTTATGTAAAAGATCTGCTATAGTTCAGATAGGAATTATTTCGGGGAAGTCCTATGGTTGGCCTGTGTTACATAGACGGTCAGACCGGATGATCACAGTGTTCCCTTTTGGCCTCAGAATCTATAACTCTGGTACTGGCTGCTCCCAGAGTCAGATAATGGGATAACATGGTCCTTGGGTTGGATCCACTGTGGCTGTTCCTATGTTCAAACCATGTCAGCTGGCCATCCTGTAGATCTTTTACAAGTTTGGGGTCAGATCTTCAAAAAACAGGCCTTTAAAATTAGGCTTCTAAATGCATATTTAGGATCCATCAAAGAAGATTTGTCAAAAGTTCTGCACACGCAGCATCTCTAATTGGGGTTTATGTCCTAGTGATGCTGATATTAATTGTTGAAACCAATGTGAACTCATACTGCTGATTTAGGAGCCTAAATATGGATTTTGGAGCTTAACGTTAGTCTTTAATTGTTTTACAATCATGGCCACTAGCTATTTTGTCCAATTTTTTTAAACTTACCAACCAACAGAACACAGACAACAAATATACTAACAGCTGGGAAAATTCTCTGTTATTCTCAACAGCAGTATGTGCTTTAGAACCCTGTTCACCAAGCCTATGTCTACACAGCAGCGTTATTTTGGAATAATGTCAGTTATTCTGAAATAAAGAAGAGCGTATCTACATTGCAGGCCATAATTTCGAAATAATGTCGAGCTGGAGGACTTCTTACCCCAACTCCTGTAACCCTCATTTCATAAGGAGCAAGGGAAGTTGAAGGAAGACTGTTTTTCCTTCAACTTCCTGCTGTGTAGACAGCGCCAAAAGCTGAATTAAGCTATTTTGACTTAAGCTATACAATTGGTGTAGCTCAACTTGCATAGCTTAATTGGACTTTAGCTCTGCTGTGTAGACATACCCCAATATAAGTGTGAACTTTGCAGTTTGTGCATATCTGACTATACATAAAACCAGGCTACTCTATGAGCTTGTTGTATCCATGTTTGACTGCCAATCAGAACTAGAAAAATTCTGCTTCATGTTCTGAATTGGAAATTATAAAGTCTAAAACTACATCACTGATCAAAGCAGGTCTACACATGGGGCAGTGAGTAGAGCACAAACACTGTGCACTCAGCCAGCACAGGTATAAGTAGCAATGGAGATGGTGAGACAAGGCTTAGGTGAGTAAAGACATGCCAGAACACTAGGGTATATACTCTGAGTGGCTCGCTACACACCCCTGCCATGCTTCCCATGTGTCTATTTGTAGCAGTGTCGCATCCCACTGCCTTCCCGCTGCTGGAGCCTCTCTCTGCTGCAGTGAATGAGGCCAGCAGCAGCGAAAGGCTTTGGCAGGGGGAGGCAGTGAGAAAAGGCTCTACCACTGGGGAGCTGCCAGAGCCTTTCACTGCAGTGTGTTGGTATGTACTGCAGTGTGGATATAGCCTTTCCCTCACTGTGGCATGTACCCTGCATGTTGCTGCAAGTGTAGCCAAACTCTAAGAGGGTATGTCTACACTGCCACCCTAGTTCGAACTAGGGTGGCAGTGTAGACATACCCAGAGAGAGGGGGATTTTTTGGTCAGTTTCATTTCTGTCTCCTGATGGGTTCATGTCATTTTTTGCATGGGCAGACAATTCCAGATCCAGCTGTGCTAAGAGTTCTCAGAAGTGCCTACATATTTAGGGGCCAATTGGTGTTCAAAATAGGTTCTTTGCCACTACCCAGGAAGTGTGCCTCTAGCTGCTCTTAGTAAGAGGAAATCAATTTTCCCTTCATATTTTAATTTAAACACCACTTATAGGAAGGTTGGGTTTTCTCGAATACTTGTGGAAGTTCATTACAGATGAATAGAAGGGTGAAAAGTTAAGAGATAAAAGACATTCTTTTATATTTCTATGGGCTTCCAGGAAATGTGCTATCTGTGTATGCAGCGTGCTCAGAGGAACATCCCAGTGTACTTCAGTGAAGAAAGACGGAGGAAAGAGTTGGATGATGACAGGATATTGGCTCAATACCAATCAGTGAAAGATCAGGAGGCTCTTCATAAGCAGCAGGTATTCCATGCAATCTGGAGCACTCAGAAAAAGACAATTTCTAACACAAAGGGGAGCTGAGTTGTGAATGTTTCATAGAACTTGGTTGAAAAGGTGTCCATAGATTAATGGTTCTCAACAGGCCCTCTCAGAGAATGACAGAGTCCTGGGCCAGTTTGAGTTTAGGGCCCCAGCCCAGCCCCAGCTAACTTCTCATCCACATACTAAAACCAAAAGAATATATGAAAATGAACACTTGAGACATTGATTTATAAACAATTAAGTCATTATACCTATAGGATATATATTAAAAATGTAACTTTAATTGTGAGTTTCCATCAGACCTTATGGGGGAGGGGGGAGGTGGCAGAGGGCCATTTGGCCCAGGCCTCAGGAGACAAAGGGGCCTCATATTTTGAAAGTTGTAATTAATTCTGTTATTATAATGAGATGTTTGTCTCTGCATAGGAGATTTTTGTATTCCTACTTTTTCTTATGTGTCTTCGTATACAATAACCATATCAGGCTCAGCTGTAAGCTACCTTTTTGTCCAGTTTTAGATTCACCTATTATCAGCTTTTTTTATGATAAACTTTTAATTCTAGTTGTTTAATAAATTGTATATCTAATCTGGCAATTGGCCTGTGTTCCTATTCATAATAATGTACCAGTTATTAGAGGAATTTAATAATTTGTCAGTCTCCCTGCATCAGTGGCTTCAGGTGAATCAACATGCTAAAACAAGTAAAGAACTATCATTGTTCTACAATGGGATAAGAGCATTTGAATGGGCTTGCAATGTTTAACATTAACGATGATGTTGCACAAAAGTTAGATTTTTCTTCAATTGTAAACAAGTTTGCACATAAATCCAGAAATGCATTCCTAAAAATGTGCGTTCACTTGAAGCCACTGATGCAGGGAGACTGACAAAAATACGTAATACAATTGTGATATGAGGAAATACAGTCAACAGGCTGTGATCAAATATTTCTTGAAGCAGTTCTTTTGTCTTGCAGTCCGATTTAAAGTTGGTGGAATGTATACATTTCAGGAAGATGATCTCATCACAGAGATCTCTTGAAATTTCATTGAAACTATTCAGCCACTGAATATAGATCTTCATCACTTAGTTCTCTGAACTCCCAAAGGAATCCAAAAAGGGTACAGATTTTGGCTACTAGTTTATCTGGCATAGGCAAAGAAGCGGGGATTTAAATAATCCCTGCTTCATTCAAATAAACATGGCCGCCGCACTGTGCCGACGATCAGCTGATCCGGCACAGCGCAGCAGTCTAGATGCGGATCTGTCGGCTGGGGAAGCCTTTGCCGACCGATCCTGTAAGCCTCATTTCACGAGACTAAGGGGGGAGAGGGGGATATGATAGAGGTCTATAAAGTCATGAGTGGTGTGGAGAAAGTGAATAAGGAAAAGTTATTTACTTGTTCCCATAATATAAGAACTAGGGGCCACCAAATGAAATTAATGGGCAGCAGGTTTAAAACAAATAAAAGGAAGTTCTTCTTCACACAGCGCATAGTCATTCTGTGGAACTCCTTGCCTGCGGAGGTTGTGAAGGTTAGGACTATAAAAGGGTTTAAAAGAGAACTAGATAAATTCATGAAGGTTAAGTCCATTAATGGCTATTAGCCAGTATGGGTAAGGAATTGTGTCCCTAGCCTCTGTTTGTCAAAGGTTGGAGATTGATGGCAGAAGAGAGATCGCTTGATCATTACCTGTTCAATTCACTCCCTCTGGGACACCTGGCATTGGCCACTGTTGGCAGACAGGATACTGGGCTGGATGGACCTTTGCTCTGACCCAGCATGGCCATTCTTATGTTCTTATGTAAACACACAATTAATTAATTCGCTAAAGGCTATTAGTTATACAAAATTTTAATTGTATATAGTTGACAATGAATATTATATAATAACAATTTGGAGGTGATATTTACATAGCCCTTATGACGTTGTTTCAAAGTCTTGAAATTTCGTCTGCTAATACGTTCCCATTATTAAATTCCTCGAATAACTGGTGCATTACTATGAATATGAAGACAGGCCAATTGCCAGATTAGCTATAAAGTTTATTAAACAACTAGAATTAAAAGTTTATCATCACAAAAAAGCTGATAATAGGGGAATCTAAAACTGGACGAAAAGGTAGCTTACAGCTGAGCCTGATATGGTTATTGTATATGAAGACACATAAGAAAAAACAGGAATACGAAAATCTCCTATGCAGAGATAAACACTTAATTTAAAGATTAAACTCACCCTCACTATAAAGCAATTTTGCTTGAGCTATCAGAATTAATTAGAACTTTTAAAATATGAGGCCAGGGCCAAATGGCCCCCCTGACACCCCCCCCGCCCATCTGATAGGGCCAGGTTCTCAACTTACTTGCTATTGTAGGCTGCATATGCAGCTCTGAATGCACTATTGTATTGCTGGCAGGCAAAACTGAAGCTGGGACATCTGGAGCTTGGTGTATGAGACTCTACCACATGAACTGGCTTTCAGCTAAGGCTGTAGACCACAGTCATTCTCTCTGTAAGAGGTGTCAGTGCCACTAGACGGGACAGTACACCATACCCAGTAGGTGTGTGGGTTACACTATATAGGCCACATCCACACAGTATATATACAACCTGTATGGCCCTAAGTGTGTTATATGGGCTGCAGCTATGCGCTGATTGGGTTGGAAATGGGTCATGAGTTAAGCACCACTGCTGTAGATACTTGTCTATGCAATAAAAAAAAAAAAAATGAGGAAATAAGAGGAGACCTGCTGCATGAAGGACTTGGTCCAAAGTTGGTTGAATTCAGTGGAAAGAGCCCAGTGAAATCAGCAGACATTTATCAGGCTCTTGATGGGAATTACTGATACTATCACATTGTTGCTTATCAGAAATCTTTGTGCCCAGAGTTCTCAAGACTTATAGCAGAATTCTCTCTGCACAGCAGTTCTTTACATTCTTTGGTCTGGGAGTGAAGTATGCTCCAGTGACGAGGATCCACACAAGTCTGTGTGCATCGCTTTAGTCCCACAGACTGAGGGCTTAAATAAGTGGTGGCCAACCTGTGGTCCATGAGTCCAATGTGGCCCACTGGGATTCTATGTGTGTCTCACAAGACATTTTGCTGCCCATTGCCCATGTGCCGGATTGCCAGATTCCGCTGGTTTCTATCCACATAGTTTTTTTCTACTTGTATTACTAACGCAATACACACATGAAGAAAGGGCACATGAAGTGAGATCCATGCTGATTGCATAACATTGACTGTGAGAGCCGTGTGCTCCCTCTGCACTCAAAGCACTGCTATGGTTCAATTGGCACACCTTGCAAATTCTAGATATGCACGCGCAGTTAGCAAAACTTCACTATCCCGGGAGATCCTCTTGGTTACAACAATCTTGCAGCCCACTGAGATGAAAGAGGGCCACTCATGCGGTCCACTCACTAGCCTAGGCTACCCATCGCTGGCTTAAATGGTGCAAAAAGCACTGTGCCTAGGTCCTCAGCACTGACAAGTATTTCAGTCACCAAGTGCAGAACAAGTCTTGCCACCCAAGCATTCAAAACTTTAAAAAAAAATGAGATTTTATAATAAAAAACAACAAATTTAGTTCTTTTTTTTACTCCTGGCTTTTGAGTCACATTTTCTAGTTTTTCCACTGCAACCAGGATGCTACAAACTTTTTTTAAAAAGAAAAAGTGAGAGCAGAGATTCTCGCCTAATCACACTGTTTTATGAGTGTGAATTTAAGAAGAACAACCACTATCACAAGATTGCCTATAAAACCACAAGCATTGGGAATGCTGAGCTCTCAAAGAGACAAAGTGATTTCTGCAAATATAGAGCAAAATGTCATCACACAAATCTACCAGGTGAATAGAAGAAAATTGTGTCTTCAATGTAGCCTAGTAAATAGGGCTCTAGAGGTCAGGAGACATGGGTGCTGGTCCCAGCTTTGTCACTGACCTGGTAACAGGAAGATGATGACACTCCCTTTGTAAAGCAGTTTTAGGTCTATGGGATGAAATATACTATAGAGAGCTAAATGGTATTATCATTATACACTATAAATAGTGATTAGTTTTAGAAAGTATTAAAATGTTATCAACTATATTCTCATTTTTTGTGAATCTAATCTTTTAAAGGTACAGTAAATAATATTAGGATCTAAACCAGGGGTGGCCAACCCATTTAACAAAGAGAGCCAAAACAGCGGTGGAAAAAAAAAAAAAAAAAAAAAAGCAAGCCCCCCCCACCAGAATTGTCGAGCAAAAACAAAAAAAATTAAAAATAGGAGGCTGTCCCTTTAAGACAGCTGCCATCTTGGCGCCATTTTTTAAAACCCCACAGCCCCGACCCAGTAAGCACAGGGAAGCCGGGGCGGGGGGGAGCCATTGCGGGGGGGTGCAGGAGCGGCTTCGTGAGCCACACTTTTGGGGGGCAAGAGCCACATGCAGCTTGTGAACCGCGGGTTGGCCACGGCTGATCTAAACTATTAGGACTTGATTCAGAACTCATTGAAGTCTATAGGAGTTTTCCCATTGACATCAGTGGGCTGAGGATCAGGCCTTTAATGGGCAGAATTATCCATTTCATGATAAAAGGAAGAACTTAAATTGGGTGTCCTGAGAATAGATATGTAATTACTGGAGGATGTCTTTGCTGTGACATTACTTCTGTTGACGCCTCCATTTAAAATGCATGTATTTTATTTTCCTCCCATCATAGATGAAATTCTTAGCAAACAGAGAACAGAACCAAAAAAATGCTGCCTTTAATCTGGGGGTGGCTGAAGCAATGAGAAACCACAAGAATGAAAAATCCACAGAATTTCACGTAAGAGCTTTCAAAAAAAGATTCTGATCCTACTAACTTTCTGCCCAATCTGTGTGTTGACTTTCTATTAGCATAAGAAGGAAAGAAACATGAGAAACTGGGTCACAGGGGTGTGAAAACCCAAAGCATTATTAGACAAACCCTTTCAATGTGGAAACTTTCAGCAAGGGAGAATATTAATTCATTTAGCATTTATGTTCAGATTTTATCATCATTTTGTTTGATCTGCTGAGTACACCAGTAATTCCTGTAATAGAAGCCATTATTCTTTCCTGTAATGTAAGTGAAGATTATCTATCACAGCACAGTAATAACAACTGTGATAGTGGTTGGGCTGCTTGGGGACATTAGTGAGACCTTTATCAATATTCTGCCACCTACCCAGGAGGATCTGTGGGGAGAGTCTCCTGGTTCTGATGGGATTCCCCCCTTCTCTGGATGCTGCTAATGTATCTCTGCCTGAAATGATTTCCCAGTGTTTGCATTTAAGGAAATAATGCTATATTGTCATGGTATTGTCTTCAGTCTTCCCACCAGATATGTAACATGTTTTTCTTTCCTTGCAGAAATCATTCGTTTTTGTTAAACGGTCGCCTACCCCTCCTCCCTATGCCAAGCAAGAGGAGTATTCACAAGACTTGTTGAAGCAAATGGAGGAGAAGAAGGAGAAGGAAGTAAAACTAAAGCAGGACAAAGAGCTGATGGATCGGTTGGAACAAGTGCAGCTTGCGGAAGAGTAAGTCTGGCTCCTATCTCTGCTGAGGGTAGGAGGTGGATGTGGTACTGGTGGGAGTAGATTCATTCTACCCTTCTCTTGCTGTTGGCACTAGAGTTAGGACCTAGAAGCAATGGTAATAAAAGCTGTCCTGTTTAGAGCTGAGTGAATAATTGATTTGTGGGTTCTGTGGCCAAGCAGAAACTGAATTTTTCATTTTTTCCTGCCAAAACAAAGAACAAAAAAAAAAAATTGTGTTTGGGCTGAATGGACTATGTCGAATGTCGATTTGAAATGACATTTGGAAACTAACCATTCCAACATTTCTGATTTTTCTTTTGTTTTTCCCCCTAAAACTGTTCACTGAATTTGACCTGAATTCATAAACAGCTTTGGTGCCCTGAAAAAGGCATGTTTCAATGAAAGAAGTATTAGCACAAAATGTTACCTGGCCTTTGTCCGGTTCTGTTTTGAATTCTGGATTGGGAGAGTGTGATCACAAATACAATTTTAAAATATTCCTCTTGTGTCTCTCCCGTGCAGCCTGGAATCATTCCACCTACCTAGTGGTGTCTCTATGTGATATTACAGGTCAATTCTACAGTACAGGCCAAAGAGATACATGTTGAAATACAGCAACAAAACATCTCATAAATATCCTTAAAAATCTACATTCACCAATTCACGCCTACAATGTTAGTATGGGGAATGAAGGGAAGCCACTACTGCCTTATATGAAATGGCACAAAGATAGGGATTGATGACTTCAGAATGACTTGGATTACTCTTGTATGGTAGAAAAGGGGCTTCATGGGGTAAAGACTGTTCGTGTGTGTCTTGTTTAGTGTCATTGCTATCCCATATCTGATTTTACTTATGCTGATGTAAATCCATTGAAGTTAACAGAGACATTTTTGGTTTTACACCAATGTAATTGAAATCAAAATGTGACTCCAAGAGAAGCAAGAATGCAGATTTAACAATGTTTGCATGCAGTGAGTGTAAATGCAACACTTCTACAACCAACTTAGGCAGAATTTATGAGTGGTTAACATGTCACTACTTTTATGTTGATTTGAGACAATTGTTTGTGTTACCAGACCTAAAATTCAAGCTGAACCACTATGTGGGATTTGAAAAGAAAAATATGTGAAATGATGAACAAGGACACTGTAACCATGAGAAATCAACTCTGGTTTATTATATCTGTTCTGCATCTCGTTTCTGCATAATGGCAGTACAAGCAGTTAATCATCAGGGCAATGGGTAGCAGTCATTTAATTCTGTTATAGAATTACTCCAGTCAGTGCTCTCCTCATTAAAACATTATTGCCTTACCTTTCTAGTTATTCTGTATAATGTTTGCTTCTATATAGGTTCTTACCACCATAGTATCGGAGTGCCTTCCAGTCCGATATTAAGTAATGTGACTATATTGCAGTGTAACTTGTTGATTTCATCCTGGTTCAGTTTTGGATTGTGTATTATTTACCTATATAGTGTTCTGGGTTTGTATTAGAGAAGACAGGTGGAATAAATGCTCCTTGCACTTGGTGTGTAAAGTAAGGAGGTTTGTGAATGTTCTTGGTTTCTAGGAAAATTCATCCCACTGTCTTGGAGTGGCCCTAAGAATGTTCTGATTCCTATATAGATGAACTTTAATCTTTTCATAGGAAATTTTTGAGGTTCAGTCCTATTGTGATACTGTGCCCCCATATTTTTATGGACATATGTTTCTGTATATGAGTATGCATAACCTGAATATGCTTTATGCAAAACAGGGCTAGTAACCTGTCATTCAAGAGCCTGTAATCCCCTGTATGTGAGTGAATGTATCATTCTTGTATGTGAAGTTAGAAATATTATGTGGAAACCTGTTTTATTAATCTAGGTCTTTAGTGAAAGCCATTAGTGGTACTTAATAGAACTTAATGGCCCGATGCTCAAAACAATTGTCTGTGAATGGTTTTTGTTTTTCCTGTAAGCCTAAACTGTGGTTGGTCCTACAAAGAGATGTGATCATGCCACCTGGTGCTGGAATACATCTTGAATCTGGTATTTTTCCTTGGGGATGGGGAGAACTGAACAAAGGATTCTGGCCCTGGGGAGGGAGAACAAACAATGGTATCTTTAGCTGGCTTTTGAAACTGACTCCCCACCCTAAAAGGATAGACAAGAACACCTGGAAAAGTGAGAACTGTAATGAGAGGGTGGAGGAGCATTGCTGGGCTCAGGTGAGAGAAAAAGATCAGCTCTGGCCTGTGAAGAATTGCATCTGAGATAAGAACTACGGTGAGAAAAGTACAATTAGTAACCACTTCTCTTAGTTTATTAGGCTGAGCTGACATGTTATGTTTTATTTTAGCTTACTAACTTACTTTGATCTGTCTCTTTTCACTTGCAATCTCTTAAATCCTACTTTCTTATACTTAATAAAAACACTTGTTTTTTTATCAAACCCAGTGTAAATAATTGTAACCTGATGGGGAGCAACAGCTGTGCATTATTGATAAAGGAGGCTGTGGTGGCGTATACACACCCCATCACAGGTGTGAGAATATTCCAGGATGATGATGCCGCCTACTTGGCCGCAGGGTTGTTGATTGTCTCTAGAATCTGTAAATATCCTCTTGTCTCAGGGTAACACTGAGTCTGTAAGCAGCCCTGATCACAGGGCAGTATGAGTCAATAAGCAGCCCTTGTCTCAGAATCGGGTGACTTAGTTGCCAGTGTCTATAAGCAGCCCTTGTCTCGGGACAGTGTGGCCTAGTAGCTGGAGTCTATAAGCAGCCCTTGCCTTGGGGCAGTGTTGCCTAATGGCCAGAGTCAGTAGGGTGGGTAGCTGCTCCATTAGGGGGACCCAGGCCGGCCCTGCTCCACGCAGTTCCAAATCAGGGCCCTGTGAACAGCAGATTGGTCTACCACTGCCTCAGTGGGGAATCTGGCTGAAATATACCAAGTGTACCTGGGCGGGAGAGGCTGCTCCTGCACCTTCCCTGGGTTGCTTCCAACTGGTGCCGCTGAGGTGTGGTCCCATGTAGCAGCTGGGTCTCCTGGTTTCCTGGTAGCGACTTCTCCCTGAGGCTCCGCTGAGTCCGCATAGCGGCAGTCTCCTGGAACTTCGGTTCCTACTGTCTGGATCACTGGCTGTTGCAACTCCAGAGTTCTGGCTGGAGGTCCTTTCCCTTTGCTGGTCAGCCCAGACGGAGCTCCTCTTCTGCCTTTTATGCTGCCCCAGCATTTGGAGCATGCCCAGTCTTGGTGAAGGGGTGGGACTTCCTCCTCCCACAGGGTCTTAACCCCACCTGCACACCCTGTCACAGAGGCAAACATTTTATGAGTTTTCTCTGCAAAACTTTTATATAGAGTAAGATGGGTTTATTTGCAGTTGATCTTATTCGGGGCTGTTATCCTGGGTGCTGACAAGCCTCTGTAGCTGAATCTTCCCAGAGGTGAGCTGTTGTCCCAAATCTGTGCCTTTGCTGGGGGAGACCAGAGCATCTGGCCCAACAGGACAGGGTGGTGGGGCATCTGAAAGGGCAGATAAGTGGGCTCAGCGGTATGATCAGTACACCAGGGACAGTCTCAAGGGGTCCTCTGTGTTTCAACCTGTCACATCCTTGTGAACTTTTTTTTTTTGCCTCTTCAAACATAAGGACAATGATTTAAGAAACTAGCTGGCTAAGGTATCACTGTCCTCTGCCAGATGGAACCAGAACATTTACACTGTCATAAATCCTATATTGCCAATAGACACTGGAGACTTCCTTTGAATCAGATAGTAGGAGCTGACTGTGTTTTTGGAGCATGAGGAGGTCTGAACTCTATTTCTGCTAACTTTAGGGAATTCCAAGGTATGCATCAGCATAGTGCAAATCATAATAATCTGATGTGGCCAGTGACATGTTGCTCTATTATTGTGTAAGCTAGGATGACGTGCACACAGCTCAAGCTCAGTATCCTGAATGTCTTCCTCTAGAATGGAATTCAGCATTATTATTTGTATTTATTTATTTATTTATTTTAGAGGGAGCAGAATCATCTTGGTAAGAGAGAATCATGGGCTATAGCTGGTAGCTAAATGTTATGGACTAAGATGTACTATTGGTAAACCTGTATTTCACAGGACTTGCCTGGATGAATCCTGCATGTTTATTTCTTAGAAGTACCATCTCAGTTAAACTCTTGTGATGATTTTGTATTTTTCTTTCTAGGCTAGCTGCCCAAAGAGCAAAATATCTTAAGGGAAAGATGGAAGAAATGCAGTGTTATAAGAGGGCCTTGGATACACAGGTAAAAATTTGTGATTAATAATTAAGTGTGAGTTTCTCAGCAGGCCAAGTCCACTGACTTCATAGTGTAACTTGGACAAAGTTTTTAAAACAAAACAAAACAAAATCCCATGTTTCATAACTTTCTGAACTATTATGTGGCTAAGTTATGTGACTTTAAAAACTGGGATGCTTCTCAGAAAGTTGTGAAGAAGAGTGGAAATACACCATATCCGAAGGTGACACATTAAAAAACTTATAAACTGTAATAAGGTCCTCTGAAGTTTTAAGAATTATCACTACAGCCAGTATTTTAAAGCTGTCCAGATGGTGAGTCTATGTAATACCTAAAATAAGGCAGAGTTTTCAGTGTGCTGGCAGAGAAAATAGCTTGTCCTCCCCTCAGACTAGTTATGGAATCTGTTTGGATTGAGTTGAGCTATACAAAGTTATCACGGAATTTTTCTGAAAAATGTTGCTTGAAATTGCCATTAGATTTTAAAAGCTTAGGCAGCATTCAGCCCCTGCCCTGAAGATCTAACAGACTAAATGGATGAAACACACAGAAGGTGGGAGGGGAAAGAGAGTCACAGAGAGGTGAAGAGGTTTGCTGAAGGTCACAGACCAGGTCAGGTGTCCTGGCTCCCAGTCCAATGCCTTATCTACTACATCATGCCGGCTCCTCTCTAAGGTGAAATTTTAAAAGGAAAATTATGGACTTAAATACCAATCAGTGCTTCCTGACATTGAACTCTATTAGCCTATAAAATAATCAAGGGAAGTGGTAGAATCCTCTTGGGTTGTGACATTTAAATCGAGAATAGAGAAAGTGTATTATCTGATTTAATAGGTTTTTTCACAACTGTAGCTTCTGATATTCAAAGTTTTCAGAGCTGTACGTGAGATTAGATCCATGGTAAAAATCTTCATCTCAACCTAACACAGGTAAAGTTGAAGCCAATACAGTTGCCGGTCTGCGAGCCTGACTCAGCAGACCTCATCTTTGGGAAGAGTGACATGACCAATGAGAAGCTTGCAGAAAAAAGGCAGAGAGCCCAGGAGTTCTACAAGCATCAGCTGCACTCGGTGGCAGAGCGCAAGAGGACGGCTATTCTCAATCAGCTGGTGGAGCAGAGGAGAGAAGCCGACATGCTGCAAAGAGCCAAGCGAGAGTAAGCAGGGCAGCTCCATCCAGTGCACCATTTCCTGTGAAGCCTTAAGAAAATTCAACAGCAGAAATGAAATTGCCTCTCAAGGCTCTGGGAAGGGGCAGGAGGGTGCATTTGCTCCTCTTTAAGGCTGCAGACTAGCAAAGCTCTTGAGCATAGGCTTACAGTTAAGCATATGCGTAGTCCTATTGTCTTCAGTGGGAACTATAAGCATGGTTAAAATTAAGCTTGGCTGAAGCACTTTGCTGGATCAGGTCTAAGTGGGGAGACTTGGAGCGTTCTGCTGAGATTGGCTCAGTCTGTGCAAGTTCACAGCTGAACTTTGTGGCTTGGGCTTATTTCTGGCTGAACATTTCAGACAAGCGCCTGAATTTGTGGGGGTTTTCTCTCAGCAGAACTGGAGGCTTTCATACACTCTGCCAAGAGCAGCCCGCTCTACCTAAGGTGGCGTGTGGTTTCTAAGCACCACAGGGTTTCTGGCTCAGGTAGTGGGCTCCATGTGAAAATCATTAACTTTGTCACAGCTTCCAACAGTTCTGTGCTGGCAGGGAGAGGGAGTCATGTTAGACAGCCCACCATGCTGGGGCTGCGGCTACAGAAACCTCTGGACAAACTTACTGAAGGTGTGTCTAGGCTACATCACTCTTTTGACAGAGGGATGTAAATTAGACACTTCAAAATTGCAAATGAAGCTGGGATTTGAATTTCCCGCACTTCATTTGCATATTCGCATCATGGCGCTCTTTCGAAAAAGCGCTATTTCGAAAGTGAAACCAGTCTAGACACGGTTCTTTCGAAAATAGAAGCCTTTTTAAAAAAGATCCTGTAAACCTCAAATGATCCTGTAAAAAATGAGGTCCCAGAGTGGGGGAGTGGAAGGTAGATGCGTCCATGAATTACAGGAGGGACTTTTTCAAAAATGTTTCAGGTGGATTGCAGATAGAGGAGCTCAGTTTGAGAAAATATTCCAGATGAACTTAGCAATGCAGGATGACTGGCAGAAGAGCGTTGGAATGAAAAGGCTGCGGGAAGCTGAAGAGAAGCTGTTTGAGCGGTAAGATCCCCAAAACACTGAGAAGCTTTCACATCTTTTTTTCCCATTTTTGCTGCCTTGCAACAGTGCCTCTCCTTTCACCAGTCACACCTGCTGCAGTGCTTTGCCTTCAGTGCACGGGGGAGTGGCAACCTCATAACCGATCTCAGTGCTGCTTCATGCTAGAATGGGTTTGAAGCAAAACCATATTAACTCAGTACAGGCCGTTGTCCCACATTAGTAGCTGGACCATGAAAGAAGTTTGAGTCCAGTATTATTTCCAAGCTAATGGATGTAAGGACCAGATTTCTAAAGGTATTCAGGTTCCTAGAGATACAAATAGGTCCACAGGGATAGAGTTTAAGGACAGAGGTGGGTCACAAAACCATCTAGTCCAGGGGTGGGCAATAATTTTTGATGGAGGGGGACCAGTCCAAGGTTTTGGAAAGTGGTCAAGGGCTGCACTCTTCCATGATATTAATGGAGGAAGTGTGGGGTCTGGGATGGAGATTGGGTGCAGAAGGGAGCTTGGGGTAAAGGATTGGGGTGCAGGAGGGATAATGGAGTCTGGAAGGGAGTTTGGGTGAAGGAGGCAGTTGCGACCTAGGGCAGGGAACTGAGGTGCAGGGTTTTGCGGTGTGACCTAGAGTAGGAGGGGATTGTGATCTCAGGCAGGAAATTTGGGTGCCAGATCTGAGAGGGGGTATGGGTGCATGTGGAGTAGCAGGGTAGGAGCGGGGGGCAGAGGATTGGGGAAGGGAGGGGCTTGGGTTACAGAGGCAGGTTCTGGCCAGGGGACTTACCATCCAGCAGCCAAACCAGCCTGCCTGCTTGCCTGCAGAGCTTAAAATGTTTGTGCCTGCTCGGCCATGTGCTTGAGTGAGTAACTGAGCAGGAGGGTTGTGCTTTGTGACTACCTGTTATTCAAACAGGCAGCTCTCATTGGCCAATTTCTGTCCAGAAACCAGCCAATGGAATTGTGCTGAGGGCAGGACCAGCGTCTGAATCTTCCCCCCTCCTGTCTGGAATCATAAAGAGAAAACGCCCTGAAGACATGTTTCTGAGTAATGTGTGGGGCTGTAGGGCAAGCAGGGGAGCCTTCCTGGGTCTCCCCACTGCCTCCATGGGCCGTATTTTGCCCAAGCCTGATCTAGTCAAACCTCCTATGTGTCTCAAGCCCCCAAAGCTGGGAATGGTCAGTAGGGGATGGATCATTTGAGGATTGCTTGCTCTGTCTATTCCCTCTGGGGCACCTGGCATTGGCCATTGTCAGAAGACAGGATACTGGGCTAGATGGATGTGGTATGGCTGTTCTTATGTAATACCACCCTGCACCCACACACTAACACCCAGCAAACCAAAATCAGACCACAGTATTACATCCTAGAGCAGACTGTACTGTTATGTGGCTATAGACAGAAAAAAAGGGGGACAGAGATGTACCAGTGCCCTAGACCCCCCACAATGGCAGGGATTTGATTAAATGTGACATACCCAGTTAATCCTGGCAGTGACCTAGCCCCATACTGCAGAGGAAGGTGAAACTCCCCCACCTCCCAAGTCACTGCCATTTGGACTTGGGGCAAGAAAATAACATTTACATGCATTCTCAGATGTCACACAGTTGTCTATTGACATTCTTTCAGTTTGACAAACGTTCTTCACTTCCAAGAGTCCTGTGGTGGGTTTATACTGACATTTTTTATTGTCTGTTTTTGTGTTGGGGTGGAAGGCAAGAAAGCAGGTGATGACAGTGGAAGGCTAGCCAGGCCAAAAGAATTGAGTTTGAAAGTGCAATTCTTTTCAATGCAAGTTGGTCCGTATTCACTCTTTCTCCCTGATTTCTGGATCCCATTTGCTCAGTTATTTCAAACTGTCAATCCTGAAAACTCACCCAGGGCTTTGACAGCCAAGCTGGGACTTTTTCATCCTGTATATCAACACCAAAGCCTTGGAGGTAAAATTATGGCCTAGAATACATGCTGTCAGCTTATACTTTCTATGTTACCCATGTTAAACACATTATCTTCAGGTTACACCTTAAGTAACATCTGTGCAAGACTGCTTACAGCTAAAATCCTAGTATGATACATGGGCACTTTGGGTACGTCTGCACAGCGGTGCTATTTCAGGATAACGTCCGTTATCCCGAAATAATGTTCTGCGTGTCTTAACAGCAGGCCCGTTATTTCAAAATACATTCAAAATAACAGGCTTGTTATTACGACATCCCGTAAACCTCATTGCACAAGGATTAAGGGACTCGTCAGAATAGCCACTCTATTTTGAAATTAGTGCTGTTTAGACAGCCTATATTGGAATTTGGCACTATCTTGAAATAAGCTATGCAATTTGCATAGCTCAAATTGCGTAGCTTATTATGAGCTATGTGCTACTGTGCAGATGTACCCTTTGATAGCTATGGGTTCTGTCCCTAGCATCTCACTTGTCTGCTCTGGTTTTGCAGAGGTGGGAATCTTTGCTGCATAATATACCAAACAAGGTGGATTTATAAAGATTTCTGAAAAATAAATAATAGTATAAAGAGCATAATTATAGGAGTATCAAGGCACATTAGATTATGTGTTAGTGCGCCATTACTACTGCCCAAGGGGAATGTCTTAATGCCACGTTATGAAGCACTTAGCATCATAGAGCCAGTCAGATCGCTGACATGGCTGGACACTGCCATCCTTCTGAGACAGTACAGAGAGAATGGTACCTTTAGCTGCATGTCTAGGGCATCAAGGGACCCCTATGTTTACTAGGTCTGTTTTAAAGGCCTGCTGACAGATCCATCAATCTTCATTTGAAAAAGACTGACAAAAAATAAGTCCATCAGCTGTTTTGTGATTTGCCATAGGTGATGTATAAATGGTTTCAAAGGTGTCTTGGAGTTAATGGGTCTCCTACTGCCACCCCTTGTGGGACAAAACCACTCTGCTCTGCCTTGTACGTTGGGAGCTACGTATCAGAGCCACTGATCAGACACTCCTTACACACAAAGAGGCATCTCTTGGGCACCCTGACATTGGTAATATATGCCACAGGTGGATTGAGTCCCTAGATTTACCAAAAGGTTGCTCCAAAGTCCAGTTTGGTTTGGTCTTCCTCTCATAACACCTCCCAAGCCAAAGAGGCTGGCAGCAGACAGCTGTGTAATGCATTGATGCTTTCTGCACTGGCTTACTTCAGTTGAAAGGCCCAGATGCTGCTTTTCTCAGTCCCCATATGAATAGCTGCAAACTTTACCTTACAACTGTACAAGGAGGGCTCTGTGTGATCCACGACCCAGCCACAGAACCACTTGCACTGCTGGTATTAGCAGGTATAGTTCCTATTGACTGCAGTGGGGCCGAGGCTGAGCTGGTGCAGCTTATTTCTTTATTTTTCCTCAGTCAATAACATTCAGCATGTTTCTCTTTAACTTTAGTGCTCGGAACAAGCTCATGCTACTAGACCAGTGTGAGAGATACCGACGCTGTTTCCAGTGTAAGAGGCGCACCACCAACTGTGGGGAAAGCAATGTGTGGTCAGAGTCTAGATACATCCCAGGATCCCGGTTAATGGTTTGAAGCAAGTTTTCACCCTATTTTTGTTTTCTTTGTAGGGATTATTTTCCCTGAATGTGGTGAGCTATTCTCACAGCTCAATGAAAATTGTTCTAAAGAGTGTTGCTTTTGGACTTAGATTTTTATGAGAATTATGTTGAATTAAACAAAGTTCCAAAGTAGTAACTTCCTTGCTTTGGTACCAGATCTGTAGGTCAGTTAAATTGATGACAAGATCTGGACGGGCAGAAAGAAGACAGCTTCAGGGGCAGGGGATTGTTACCTCAGTCAAGTTGGCAGTGAGTGATCAGTAATTGCTACTTCTCAGATCACCATTTAGTGCTCCATAGGAAATAGGGATGTTAGATATCGTTTAGTTTAGTAATTGTGTAGCCGCAACTATTTTTAGCAATTACATGGTTACTGGGGCTGGCAACCAGTGTGCTCCCAGCTCCCAGACCCACTGCTGGGGAGCCCCCTGCCATCCTGCGAGGGGAGCTGGTTTAAAAATTGGCTCCCCGTGCAGACCAGCTCCTGTCTGCCACCCCGGTCCGCAGGGGTCCCCAGCTCCTTGCACACAGAGGCTGCTCCAGCATCCCTCCTGCCCCGCTCCACCCCGTGCTGCTGCCTCTGATACAGACTAAGCAGTGCAGGGGGCAGAGGCAAGCGGCTCCACAGATCTGAGCAATGGCTCCTGCCTGCCTCCCTGCGCTGTTGCTTCTGTGGGAGGCAGTGATGGGAGGAGGGAAGGGGAGGCAACTCTATGGGAATTGGCATGTGCAGGGAGTCAGCTTAAAAGATGGCTTCCCAGAAGCACCAGCTCCCACCCCCCTTACTGCCTCTGTATCAGAGGCAGCAAGGGGGGGGGGTATAGGTGTGTAGTTGTTTGGATTAGCTGATAAGTCCAGGCTAATTTGTTAATCATTTAAATGACTATACACTAACATTCCTAGTAGGAAAGGAGTTGATGGCCTCTGTCCAGTAGCTAATGGATAGTGGCCACTAATTAATACCTTTCTTAGCAATCTTAGCAAAGATGAACTGAATCAGCATGGAGACTGGCCTAATCTCACACCAAGTGGTTGTATCTCTTACTTCAAGGGGAGGCCTGCTGGTGAAGCAGCTTGCACTGCCACTAATCATGTTGCTGTCTATTTGGCTGTCTAGGCAATTTCACTCACTAGCACATAGACTGGTGCTCTTCAATCCATTCAGTTCGCCTAAAAATCGGCTGTTGATGCTAGTTAACATTTATCTCGGCCATGGAGTCAGATAGCAAGAGGCATTCTGAAAGGAAGTTACAAATCCTGCCCACTGTCCCCCAAATAGTGTGGGTACTAAGTGGAATAAGTATTTCTGTAAGAATGGCTTCTCCCTTTCAATTTGTTACAGCGTGGGGCCTGGGAGCTTTGCTGAAATCCTAGCTCAGGAAAACCTTTTAGAAAATCCTAAGCTCCCAGCCTCATTTTGAATGCAAGCTCTGCTGGAACCCTCTGCTCATCAGGCACTTGTCCAGCTGGAATGGCTGAATTGGAATAAGATGTGTTTTAAAGGCTGAACTGCTGCACATTAGTGGAGACTGGCCAAGAGCTGGATCCCAGCCACTGAGGCAAGGAGAGAAATGTGCTAATTAGGCTAGAGATCAACCAATACTGCCAATTGCTACAGAAGCCAAGAGAATATAAATTGTCCAAGAGAATATAATAGTCAGATGGCTGTCCGTCTTGCACTCTGGCATGCAGCAGTGCTTTCTCTCACTGTTGCTACAGCACATGAAAGCTAAAGCCTGCAGGATTCCCACCGAGCTTGTTGAACTCATCAGGTGTTTTGCAAGGACTGTAGCATTGGGGCTTTACTTCTAGCTCTTCTTCCCCTTCCGAAAACTTACCTTTGATTGGGCGCAATAGCTGGTCTGTTACTGATAACTGTAGGGCCACCTCTCTCTCAGGACATCACCAGCTGTTCCTTTCTACTGTCTGCACAAACAGTCCCAGAACATGAGCAGGGACAGAGACAGTTTCTGTACATTGGAACTGTGTTAATAGCAGCAGGTTTAGTACAAACAAAAGGAAGTATTTCCTCATACAGTGCAGTCAACCTGTAGAACTCCTTGCCAGAGGAGGTTGTGAAGACCAGGACTTTAACATAGTTCAAAAAAGAACTAGATAAATTCATGGAGGTTAGGTCCATCAATACTTATTAGCCAGGATAGATAGGAATGGTGTCCCTAGACTCTGTTTGTCAGAGGCTGGAAATAGGTGACAGGAGAGGGATCACTTGATGATTATCTGTTACGTTCACTCCTTCTGGGGAATCTGGTATTGGCCACTGTCAGAAGACAGGATGCTGGGCTATATGGACCTTTGGTCTAACCCAGTATGGTCTTTCTTATATTCTGATGTGTTATCATTGCATATTTATACTGCAAGAAATGCCTACCAGTCCTACACAAGACCTTACTGAATGAGGTGCTGCAGAAATGCTTAGGGAAGACATTGTTCCTACCTCAACCAACTCACGTTAGCAATCTGTGCCCTTAAATAAGCCCCCCCAACTGCCCGGTGAGGTAACGAAGAGATCCCCAAAGAAGGATTTTTCTGGAGCTGCAGAGGCTCGTGGGCAGTGAACAGCAGTGCTGCATAGCAGGTTATGTCAAGCACTGAAGATTATCCTATCCAGTAGAAGCTGTAGCTAGACAGGTAGGGGGGTAGAACTGCATCCTTAAGGTGCCATAATGGACAAAACTGTTCTGTTCTAGCCAGGTTCTTAGACCCTGCTCCTCCTTCAGCACTTTTTAGTAGTGCATTAAACACTGTGACTACTCATCTGTCATGTGGTTCGCTCGTGCTCATCACAGGCGGAGAAGAGACTGGGACTTTTCAGCTTGGAAAAGAGGAGACTAAGTGGGGGGGGGGGGAGGAATATGATAGAGTTCTATAAAGTCATGAGTGGTGTGGAGAAAGTGAATAAGGAGAAGTTATTTACTTGTTCCCATAATATAAGAACTGGGGGCCACCAAATGAAATTAATGGGCAGCAGGTTTAAAACAAATAAAAGGAAGTTCTTCACACAGTGCCTAGTCAATCTGTGGAACTCCTTGCCTGAGGAGGCTGTGAAGGCTTGGACTATAACAGGGTTTAAAAGAGAACTAGATAAATTCATGGAGGTTAAGTCCATAAATGGCTATTAGCCAGTATGGGTAAGGAATTGTGGCCCTAGCCTCTGTTTGTCAGAGGGTGGAGATGGATGGCAGGAGAGAGATCACTTGATCATTACCTGTTCGGTTTACTCCCTCTGGGACACCTGGCATTGGCCACTGTTGGCAGACAGGATACTGGGCTGGATGGACCTTTGGTCTGACCCAGTATGGCCATTCTTATGTTTTTATGTTGTGAGGCTCATGGTTTTAGGTCTAATCTGAAAGTTGGCTGCTTCAACAGCACACTTTATTATTTAGCATATGTACAGTCATCTAGCCAAGCAATGAAGTAAAGAAGTTGACCACACAAGAAATTCCATTGACATTAATGGGAACCCTCACTTGCTTTGCTGGATTGGTGCCTGCAAGGATAGGCAACAGCACATTCCATTTTCAGGTTTAGTCTGTGTGTCTGGCTCTCGCTGACAAATGTCTAGTATGCCATATGCAACCAATTTAAATATTCTTCAGAAACCACTTGGCCTATGTGATTTTTAAATGAAAGGGATGGTGCATTTTAAAGTAAAATTGAATGGATTATACAAATCAAACATACACAGTACACAACTTGTCATTGCATTACAAAAGCCCTGCATAATCACTTTAATGCTCTCTAATAAAATGGCCAGCACATTCAGCTTGTCCGAGATCTTCATAAAATACCACTGAGAATTTTCAAGGCTAATTAACACAGTTTCACAGATTAAAGCAACAACGAAAGGATCCTATTGGACCGGTACATGGAAAAGCAGAATAAAATTGAGATTAACTTGTCATTATAGCACCTAATAGATGGAGGGAAGACTAAAGACAATAACTCAATCCAGAAGGTATTTTGGGATGGAAGTGTGCATTGGTTGGGGAACAGTTTCTTCTCCTGCTGCTTTAGTCACTGATTGAATTCAGAATGTAGTTTATATTAGTTTATGAGCTGAGATGTGGGCATGCCACCCCGGCATGCTCAGAATGCTCGTTGCAGATTGTGGGCACTCATGCAAGATATGCAAATAAACTTAAAGTAAAGGTGAAAAATCATTAGTGATTTTAGTTCAGATACTGACACTTGTTTAGAGATGGATACACTCTTCTTCAAGGTGGGATGTTGAATGTTTTCCTCCAAAACTTGGGGGCAGTCAGCTAAGGTTTTGGCGCATGCCCATTTCTATGGCACTGGAACTGAATGTAAAGATTTTATTGAGCTGAACGCTGACTGAGGAGAACCTAAGGTTAAACCCTGAGAAGTGCAGGAAATCGCAATGCTTGCTGGAACTTGACATCAATGTAGTGCCAGATATCCAGATGGCTTAGGGCCTTATTCTTGCAAAGACTTACACATACGCTTAAATGTATGTGCTGTGAGTAATAGATCCCCTTAATGTTAGTGGGACTACTCAGTGTGTAAACCCATGCATGACTGGGAGCTTAAAGCAACTAGAAAGTTCCCAATTTTGGCTTTATACTTCAGATATGTTGCAGATTTTAGTTTTAACTGATATTTTAATTGGGAAAAAAATTAGCGGTCTTAGCTAATCAGGAAACAAAAATGTACACAGGCAATTCAACTCATTGCAGCAGTTCAGGGAAAACTATTTGACTGCTGTGATATCAATGAAGATGCATGATACGTGATATAACTGGTTCATTACTGTTCCCTGTGGTAGTATTGCTGTCTTTAATTATGCTATGAGTCTGTTTTCAGCCAACCATGATCTAAGACTTTTTGTTTATGCATCAATTCATAATGTTTTACAATAAATTGGATTCTGTTTTCCCTTTTCATGTGTTAGTCTGAAAATGAACATATGTCCATCCCTCTGCATTGGCAGTCAGATTTGGTGAGCCAAGACTTGTATGGTTAAGCCTGTATTTAACCCAGCAGCACAAATTTATTGGCCATGATGCTTTGGGTACTGTTTCATGTTAAGCAAAAAAATCTTATTACTATTCCCTGAGATCTTTTTTTGGCCATATTGGAGCCAGGTAAGGAGAATGTGTTAAGAAAATCAAATACTTTTAAATCTGTGGAGTGTAGGATCCTGACTGTAGTTATGTAGGTTGCAGACATTTGATGATATGAACCAATAGAATAAGGTTTTAAATACACTGAATAAGCTTACACAGGGGCTACGTCTACATTGGCAGCTTCTTGCTCAAGAACTGTTTTGCGGAAGAGTTCTTGTGCAAAAAGTCTTCCACAAGAGTGCGTCTACACTGGCATGTGCTTTTGCGCAAGAGATGTGCTTTTGCGCAAGAGCGTCTATGGCAGTGTGGATGCTCTCTTGCGCAAGAAAGCTCTGATGGCCATTTTAGCCATAGGGGTTTCTTTGCGCAAGAAATTCATGTTGCCTGTCTACACTGCCCTCTTGCACAAGAGCTCTTGCGCAAGAGGAGTTATTCCTTCGTGGGGAGAGGAATAACTCTTCCGGAAGAAGCCCTGTTTTCCAATGCTAGACTGTAAATTTACTTGCGCAAGAATGCGTGTGCAGTGTAGACACCCGGCAAGTTTTTGCGCAAGAACAGCTGTTCTTGTGCAAGAAGCCGCCAGTGTAGACGTAGCCAGAGTGTGTCAAGTAAGATTTTATTGGGCCATCTTCTGTTGGCGAGAGACAAGCTTTCAAGCTCCATAGAATCATTCTTCAAGTGTGGGAAAGCAGAGTGTAACAAGGAAGAATAGAATGTTTAATGTAAATAGCGAACACATATTTTAAGAGACCACTGAAGGTGAAGTGGTCCAGTTAATACCTCTCAACCATAGAACCTAAAATGAGGAAGAATTTCTGGATAAATGCACCATGAAACCAATCACCTTGTATGTGACACTCTGGCTATGTCTACACTGCAGGCTTTTGCTGGCAGAGAGTATGCTAATGAAGCGCTCATTAGCATTTGTCGCGCTGTCATTTGCATATTCTCTGCCGGTGCTTTTTGTGCAAGAGGTTTTTGCGCAAAAACAAGCAGTGTAGATGGGTCTGTTTTGCGCAAAAAAAACCCTTTTGCGCAAGATCCTTATGCCTCCTTTTTTGAGGCATAAGAATCTTGCGCAAAAGGGGTTTTTTTTGAGCAAAATGGACCCATCTACACTGCTTGTTTTTGCGCAAAAACCTCTTGCGCAAAAAGCACCGGCAGAGAATATGCAAATGAGAGCGCGACAAATGCTAATGAACGCTTCATTAGCGTATTCTCTGCCAGCAAAAGCCTGCAGTGTAGACATAGCCTCTGAGTACCTTTTCCAGACCAGAAGAGACCCTGTGTCGCTCAGAAACTTGTCTCTTTCACCACAGAAGTTGGTCCAATCAAAGGATATTACCTCACCCCTGTGTTTCTATATCCTTAGACCAACATGGCTACAACAACACTGCAAAAAGACATACTTGGAACTTTAAGTTATCTCTTTAACAACAGCTTCAGATTGGGCTGATATTGTTCCCTTTTAGAGGAATCACTAAGGATGGGATACTCCCCACTAATACAGTTAAACTGATTGTTAAGGGACACATGCAATGCTGTAGCCATTTGGTCCCAGGATATCAGATATTCAAGTAAACTTATAGCAAACTCCATTGGCTCCTATGCAGCGACTTCTGATTTCCTCTGAAAGGAGACCAGAGCTCCTTTTTTATTATTAATGCAAATAATAAAAATCATGGCAGTTCTGTTTATGTCAATGACAGCTTTGGCCTCTACTGTCATCTCTTTGTAGAAGAGCAGACCCAAGCCAGTTCCTTTATGATTTGCTATGAATTTACAATTCATTCATTTGTTTAGAAGAGCAACCTCTTATGCAAGGTTACAGGAGTGCTTTAAAGGAAGGTAGAAACTGCAGTGCAGGACTTATTGGAGTAAGCCCTGAATTTGTTGGCATTGTCTTTTTCTCTAGGTAAGTACTTGCAAAGTAAAAAGGCAGCTGCAGGTAAGAAAGTGCCTGTTTCCATATACAGTAAAATTTTGCACGCCTGAAGATGCACTTATGGCTAGGGTTGCCAGGTGTCCGGTTTTGAACCGGACAGTCCAACACTTGAGCTTTCTGTTCGGGAAACAAATTGAGAAAATATAAATGTCTGGTATTTTCTAAATAAGATGTAATGTAGATTGTGATGTAATGTCAAGTGTGTCCAGTATTTTTGTTGAAACCATCTGGCAACCCTAGATGGCAATGGTGGCAATTAAGGATCAAAGGTTTTAAAAAATTATACATCTTGAACGTTCATGGCTGCTTGTGGCCATCTGTAATTATCGATAGCAAATGACTCATAGTCAGGGCTGTAGATGAGGGATCTGACAAAGGCTTCCTTGTCTTCTGGTTCTGGGTACCAGGAAGCCAGATTATGTTTGTAGGCATAGTCAACAGTCTGCAAAGAGAAAAACAAAACCATAATGAGCAGCTCAATCCCTACTGTAATTTATCCCCACAACAGGGCCTATAATACAAGGTTAGGTTAATGTAAACCACCCTGGGTGTATCTAGACTACAGGGTTTTTTCGAAAAAAGTGGCCTTTTTTTGAAAAAAACTTCCCCTGCATCTAGACTGCTGCCGCATTCTTTTGAAAGTAAATCAAAAGAACGCGGCAGTTTTTTCGACCGCGGAAAATCTCATTTTACAAGGAAGAACTATTTTGAAATAAGGGTTATTTCTCTTCACAAGCAGGAGTTATTATTTTGAAATAACAAGCCCATTATTTTGAAATAACAGGCTTGGTAGTGTGGATATTCAGCTTGTTATTTCAAAATAAAGGGAATTATTCCAGCATGCCCTGGGGTACCTATGAGGAAGAGGGAGATTTCAGTATCTGAGTAGCACTAATATGCTGAAGAGCAGACTAACAGTTCAGAACCAGCCAAGACTTCTGTGTTGAAGGCTGCACCACTAGTCTGTGAAGCAAGATGTGCTGTTGTACGTGCTTCATGGAAAGCGAGTGGCATTTCTTCCTTCATCTTTAAAGATCTATTACTGATCAGTTGTACATAGCACTTTATAGACTTCCAGATTCTCAAGACACCTTGTGGGGAAGTTAATTAACATCCCTATTGTCAGAAAAGGTGAAACTGAGGCATGAGGTAAATTTTCAGAAGTTGTCTCAAAGGGCATGTATACACTACAGCATTACTTCAAAATAACTCCTGTTATTTCGAAATAACAAGGTGAACATCCACACAGCAAGCCCGTTATTTTGAAATTATTTTGAAATAATGGGCTTGTTATTTCAAAATAATAACCCCTCATTCTATGAGAAATAACACCTATTTTGAAATTGCTATTTCAAAATAGGGTTAGTGTAGATGTTCAGCTGCTGTTATTTAGAAATAACTACTCGCCAGAGTCATTCAAAGTAATTGCTCCCAAGTGCTTCCTAGGACTCCCTTGCAGGAGGCATAATGGATCTGTCAAAAAAGGCTTTCTTTCTCGACAGATCCCCCTCTAGACTGCCGCTTTTTGCTGACAAAGTGCTGAGTCGGCAAAACGCGGTGGCCATTTTTATGCAAATTAGGCACGGGATATTTAAATCCCTGCCTCATTTGCAATGTTGACCTGCCTAATCTGCATCCCTCAGCTGACAGGGATGCAGTCTAGACATACCCCCAGAGTCTGACCCAAAACTCACTGAAATCAGTGGAAAGATTCCAACTTGTTTCAGGCATTACTGGAATCAGCCTGCCGAATCTGCAAACATTGGCCCTGATTTGCAGAGGTATTGAGCATGCACAGTTTCCATTTAGCATTTGTAGATGCTCTACAACTCTTAACAATCAGCGGCATGCATGTGAAGATGGGCCATTTTTAACATTTGGGTCTCAGCCATTTGCCCAAATACAGAAAAAAATTGGAAAACCTGGGATGAAAACTCAGGAGTTCTTAAGTACTATTGCTTTACTCAAGTCACTACAGTACCCAGCTCTCTGGTCTCTTGATTTCTGCATGCAAGGTCCACTTTGCCTCAGAATAAACATTCACGTTACTAGAACATAACATAAGAACATAAGAACGGCCGTACCGGGTCAGACCAAAGGTCCATCTAGCCCAGTATCCTGTCTGCCGACAGTGGCCAGCACCAGGTGCCCCAGAGGGGGTGGACCGAAGACAATGATCAAGCGCTTTGTCTCCTGCCATCCCTCTCCAGCCTCTGTCAAACAGAGGCCAAGGACACCATTTTATCCCCTGGCTAATAGCCTTTTATGGACCTAACCTCCATGAAATTATCTAGCTTCTCTTTAAACTCTGTTATAGTCCTAGCCTTCACAGCCTCCTCTGGCAAGGAGTTCCACATGCTGACTACACGCTGTGTGAAGAAGAACTTTCTTTTATTAGTTTTAAACCTGCTACCCATTAATTTCATTTGGTGTCCTCTAGTTCTTCTATTTAGGGAACTAATAAATAACTTTTCTTTATCGGCCCTCTCCACACCACTCATGATTTTATACACCTCTATCATATCCCCCCTCAGTCTCCTCTTTTCTAAACTGAAAAGTCCCAGTCGCTTTAACCTCTCCTCATATGGGACCCGTTCCAAACCCCTAATCAATTTGGTTGCCCTTTTCTGAACCCTTTCCAAGGCCAAAATATCTTTTTTGAGGTGAGGAGACCACATCTGTACACAGTATTCAAGATGTGGGCGTACCATAGTTTTATACAGGGGCAGTAAGATATTCCGGGTCTTATTTTCTATCCCTTTCTTAATAATACCTAGCATCCTATTTGCCTTTTTGACCGCCGCTGCACACTGTGTGGAAGTTTTCAGAGAACTGTCCACGATAACTCCAAGATCTCTTTCCTGATTTGTCGTAGCCAAATTAGCCCCCATCATACTGTACGTATAGTTGGGGTTATTTTTCCCAATGTGCATTACTTTACACTTATCCACATTAAATTTCATTTGCCATTTTGTTGCCCAATCACTCAGTTTGGTGAGATCTTCTTGGAGTCCCTTACAGTCTGCTTCCGTCTTGACTATCCTAAACAGTTTGGTATCATCCGCAAACTTTACCACCTCACTGCTTACCCCTTTCTCCAGATCATTTATGAATAAGTTGAACAGGATTGGTCCTAGGACTGACCCTTGGGGGACACCACTAGTTACCCCTCTCCACTCTGAAAATTTACCATTTATTCCTACCCTTTGTTTCCTGTCTTTTAACCAGTTCTCAATCCAAGAAAGGACCTTCCCTCTTATCCCATGGCCATGTAATTTACACAAGAGCCTTTGGTGAGGGACCTTGTCAAAGGCTTTCTGGAAATCTAAGTATACTATATCTACTGGATCCCCCTTGTCCGCATGTTTGTTAACCCCTTCAAAGAACTCTAATAGATTAGTAAGACAGGATTTCCCTTTACAAAACCCATGTTGACTTTTGTCCAACAAATTATGTTCTTCTACATGCTTCACAATTTTATTCTTTACTATTGTTTCGACTAATTTGCCCAGTACTGAAGTTAGACTTACCGGTCTGTAATTGCCCGGATCGCCTCTAGAGCCCTTTTTAAATATTGGTGTCACGTTGGCTACCTTCCAGTCATTAGGTACGGAAGCCGATTTAAGGGATAGGTTACAAACCACAGATAATAGTTCAGCAATTTCCCATTTGAGTTCTTTTAGAACCCTTGGATGAATGCCATCCGGTCCCGGAGATTTGTTAACATTAAGTTTTTCTATTTGTTCCAAAACCTCCTCTAATGACACCTCAATCCGGGACAGTTCCTCAGATTCATTACCCACAAAGGACGGTGCAGATTTGGGAATCTCCCCAACGTCCTCAGCCGTGAAGACTGAAGCAAAGAAATCATTTAGTTTCTCCGCAATGGCTTTATCGTCCTTGATTGCGCCTTTTATAGTTCGATCGTCTAGGGGACCCACAGGTTTTTTAGCAGGCTTCCTGCTTCTAATGTACTTAAAAAACATTTTGTTATTTCTTTTTGAGTTTTTGGCTAGCTGTTCCTCAAAATCTTTTTTTGCTTTTCTTATTACATTTTTACACTTGATTTGACAGTGTTTATGTTCCTTTCTATTTATCTCACTAGGATTGGACTTCCACTTCTTAAAAGATGCCTTTTTGTCCCTCACTGCTTCTTTTACATGGTGGTTAAGCCACGGTGACTCTTTTTTAGGTCTCTTGCTATGTTTTTTAATTTGGGGTATACATTTAAGTTGGGCCTCTATTATGGTGTCTTTAAGAAGTTTCCATGCAGCTTGCAGGGATTTGGCTCTAGTCACTGTGCCTTTTAATTTCTGTTTAACTAACCTCCTCATTTTTGTGTAATTCCCCTTTTTGAAATTAAATGCCAGGGTGCTGGTCTGCTGAGGTGTTCTTCCCACCACAGGAATGTTGAATGTTATTATATTATGGTCACTATTCCCAAGCGGTCCTGTAACGGTTATTTCCTGGACCTGTTCCTGCGCTCCACTCAGGACTAAATCGAGAATTGCCTCTCCCCTTGTGGGTTCCTGCACTAGCTGCTCCAAGAAGCAGTCATTTAAGCCATTGAGAAATTTTATCTCCGCTTCTCTTCCTGAGGTGACATGTATCCAGTCAATATGGGGGTAATTAAAATCCCCCATTATTATAGAGTTCTTTGTTTTGGTAGCCTCTCTAATCTCCCTCAGCATTTCAATGTCAGTATCACTGTCCTGGTCAGGTGGTCGGTAATATATCCCTACTGCTAATTTCTTATTTTTGGAGCATGGAATTACTATCCATAGCGATTCTATTGAACGTGTTGATTCATTTAATATTTTTATTTCATTTGATTCTACATTATCTTTCACATACAGTGCCACTCCGCCACCCACCCGGCCTGCTCTATCCTTTCGATATATTTTATATCCCGGTATGATTGTGTCCCACAGATTTTCCTCATTCCACCAGGTTTCAGTGATGCCTATTATGTCAACCTCCTCATTTAATACTAGGTACTCTAGTTCACCCATCTTATTAGTCTACTACTCCATCAAAAGTAGAATTGTTTCAAGTAGGGAATTTTGTGAAACTCTGCTGGAGATTACTTATAGTTTATTGGCTATGGTACAGGTTTTCCTGATATCTTGTGGGTAAAAGGTGTTAAAAACGTAAGCTCCATATCTGTCCTGCTTATGTCATCTCCCCATCATGCCTCTGACAATGCTGAGGCCCAGATATGGAATATGCAGGGCAAAGACAAAAGAAAGCCACACAATTTAGGACAAGAAAAATAGAACATGGAATTTTAAACTCTATGGGATTCATTTTCTTAACATTAGTAAAAGTCTTTTCACCTCAACATCCTAATTCAGACATTGGGAGCCAACTGGGCCTTACACAGAGTGTGGCCACCTGGAATTGTGATCGGCTCATGGCACTGAATAACCTCACATAAATCTGAATGATCTAGTCCACGGAAAGCCACAGGGTGGGGGAGCTGAGAGCAGGAAGGGAAGGTGTGGCCTCGGCTGAAAGAGGCAGGTGGGGCTTCAGCTGGAAGAGGTGAGGTAGGAGACTAGTCTTCCCAAGGGGAAGCGTCACATGCTGCCCATGTTTCTGGGTGTAATAGAGACAGTGCATTTTGTTGGTAGTCATAAACTACATCAAAGCTGAAAGAGAGGGAGCTTGGCTTATATGTAAACTAAAACTTCACAAGAATACTTGACTTCTTACTTTGACAGCGATTTTGAAGGACACATCTCTGATACTACTCAGGGGAGGATAGAGTCTCCCTTCAGCAAGATTCTCCTCCGTGACTTCTTCAGCAATAGACTAGAAAGAAGAGGAAGGTAGGTTACAGGAGATCTTCTCAAGCAGGTACAGCATGCTTGCCCCCGGCTTTAACAAGGGAGTATGCAGCAAAGACTTCACTTGAGAAAGCCGGGAGAAGTCCTTGTAATCAAAAGCAAAACCACTCACATTTCAAATCTGCATACATTTCACTATGAGTTTGAAAATGGAGCCAAATACTGTGTAGTACCACTTTTGAAGGAAGGGAATCCATTTCTGAGAAAGAGTTGGTTGCACATTCCCAACAGGAAGCTTGGCTGTAAGCTAAGATCTGAAAATGGACCTTTTTCTAAAAATACAGCCTATAACAAAAGCTGAGAGAAAGGCGAAGTGGCAAAAATGTCTCTGTGGGAGTTGCTCGTGTGTCAGGGAAACCTGGCTGCTGGCTTTTCCCTCCACTGACTGAAGCCAAGCACTTCTTGCAGTATAGTAAAGGCTATGGAATAAATTCTTCTGTTTTCAAATATGATCAAAGGCTTGGGGGGGATCTTTGTTTTGTTTTGGATTTGTTATTGTTGCCTTTAAGAAAAAATAACCAGGACTCCAGGGGACATGCCCCCTAGCCCTCCCTGCAGCTCCTCCCCCCCCAGTGGGGAGCCAAGTGCTAGCTCATGCAGGGGGCTTCTGTAGGCACAATGGAAGCTCTAGCACACAGCTGTGTTGGGAAAATCTGCAGCCTTTTGCTGAGGGGGTGAAGTTCACATGATGCACATTGCTCTGGGCTCGTTCCTAGCCAAGGACATAACTAGACTCCTGGGGCTCAATAAACCTCACTGAAGCTGCTTTTTTATTTTTTGAAAGCATCAGTTAAATACAGATTTGAAACCTCTGCTGTGGTGAGGAAGATATCGTCGGAGATATGCCGGACCCCGCAGGCAATGACTCCCAGCGCCACTCCAGGGAACACATAGGCATTATTTCCTTGGCCGGGGAAGAAGGTTTGTCCGCTGGCCAGGGTAACCTTAGAGAATGGACTGCCACTTGCAAAGATGCCTCGGCCCTGGTGAGAGACACACACACACAGATATTGCAGAGGCAATGTCTACAATTGAGGGGATCCCAGAGTCCAGCTCTAGGAGTACAAGGACTGTGATAGCAAATGCACTGATCATTCAACAACAGCTCTACCACAGACCTCACCATTGGGATCTGCCTGCTGTTTAAACTGACAGGCACTTTGTTTGCCAAGGGGAAAGAGCCAGGTGTCCAGATACCAGACAAAATCTCATTCTAACTTACTTATTGAGCTACATACATGGCCCCTAGCAACACAGTGTTCTGTGATGCAGGAAAATATCCCCATCTTACAGATGGGGAAAAGATGTGCAGAGATATTCAGGCCCAAAGCTGCAAAGGTATTTAGGCTCTAAATTGAAATGAATATAAGTTAGGAGTCTAAATACCTTTGAGGATCTGAGCCTAAATGACTGACCCAGAGCCCTCCAGGAAGGTTGAGGCAGATTCTAATCTTGAACCCAGATCTCCTGAGTTCCATCCCAGTGCCTTACCCAGACTCTTTCCCCTCACCTGATCCAAATCCCAAAGTTGCCTTCTATGAATACCTGAGCTGGGGCCCACATGCATTTGAGGAGCTGACTGAGAAGCACAGCTCTGATGGGTCAGCCTGAGAAGGAGTTTGGGGTGGGATCAGGGCCTCTCTTCTTTCCACCTAATAAAAAGGTACAACCTGAGCTAGGTGTGTAGTTGGGCCCTCGGGATGGGGAAAGAGGCAAGTGTTTGCATCAGAATGCCCTCCTCATCAAATCACCACTGTTAATGCTAAGGGTATGTCTCTACTGTGGCACTGTGGTGTATATGCTTCCTACACTGAAGGCGGTTTGCCATCACTATAGTTAATCCACCTCTCTGAGAGGTGGTGGCTAGGTCGAGGGAAGAATTATTCTGTGTCCACAGTGTGGGGGAAGGGAAGATCAGTTCAACCTGCGTTGCACACTGTGCAACATTTTTCACAATTCTGAGTGGTGTAACTAGGGTCAACCTATTTCTGGGGTGCAGACCAGGCCCGAGTTCATGAACGAAAGGTGCCCTTGGAGGAGGGAGGGGGGTCAACTGCAAGAGCCTCTCAGGCTGTCATTTTACTAGATGTGAGCTGTACATCAGTGGGCCTCTGTCGGGAAGTTATGTTCATCTATCACCCACCAAAGAGGGCTCTGATCACTGCAGCACACAGCAGTTGCTCTGCTGTGTTAAGTCTCTTTGGCTATTCCACTCGGCGGCTGGGAGAGACAGTCACGCATTTACCTCTGTCAGGTGATAGCACTGCTCAGCTGTGCACTCTGCTTTACTCGTGGGGTTACTTAGGGCAAACACAATGGGCCTGTCATTGAAGGCTGCCATGTCCTTCAAAATCTTCTCCGTGAAAGCTCCCGCGATGGCGGCTACCCCTACGAAGTAAACAGTTAATTCTTGATTCACTCTGTGACTTCCAATGGATTGGGCCCATGTTCCCTTTAACCGTAGCTCATTAGTGCTCAGTAAACTGAAACTGTATGACTCTGAGGGAGAAGGCCACCTCTTGCCAGAGACGCCATGCAAGTCAGATTTACAGTGACAAAACCTCTACCGAGCAGAGGATCAGTAAACAGCCCAACCAGGTCCTTGTCTCGGTTGGCTTTGTGGTTACTCTCAACACTATCTTTCAGGGGACATTGGAAACTGCCACCAGCCTCTTGCTTTGCTGGTCAACTGGGAATATACATGATCAGTCTAGGAGCCGCAGAACTCTACTTAACTCAAGAGTGCCCCCTTTGGCCACTCAAAGGCAGCAACAATTGGCTCCCTAAGGGTATGTCTACACTTGCCCCCTAGTTTGAACTAGGGAGGCAAATGAAGCATACCGAAGTTGCTAATGAAGCACGGGGAGTACAATGAGGAGTAACAGTTAATTTGAGGGAAGGGTTTTGGATCAGACTACCACGTCTACACGCGGCAAGTTACTTCGGGCTACCGGCATTTTAAAATGGCGACCGGCCACGAATATGCTAATCAAGCACGGGATATTTAAATCCCGCGCTTCATTAGCAACTTCGGTATGCTTCATTTGCCTCCCTAGTTTGAACTAGGGGGCAAGTGTAGACATACCCTAAGAATCCCTGTTCAACAGAAGGAGGGAGCTTGTGCTTCATAGCTTGAAGAGATGGGTGTTGAGAAGTACAGGAAAAAAATGCAGACAGGGAGGCCCTGGGAGTAAGACTGGACAACAGAGGAGCCCCTAAAACAAAGGAAAAACCCAAGAACTGGGGAAAGGAGGCATTCCAGCTTCTGTGACTCTACCTATAATAGCTGTAGGTTTCACTCTGTGCACTACCTCCTCCAGAGTTTTCAGGCTGGGGTGATCTTGAGCAAACATCTCCTTCTCATGGTTCAGGTGACTCCTCCCCTGCAGGGAAAAAAGGACAGATAAACCAATGGCAGTCAAGAAAAGTCGAGACCAATGATTTGCTAAATCTTGTTTGTAAGATTTCAGTGCCTCACTCTATTCTATATTCTGCTGCCCTGTATTCATCCCGGTATTATCTGCACACAGTCATGGATTAAGTGACTAACATCTGCCACATGTGGTTTGTTCTCCCATCCACTCCATGGTGGAAGAACTGTGTGCAGTGAAGTGATCTGTGTTGGTAAGTTTCTTTTCTGACATGCTTGTTTCTCTGTTCCTGTTAGAAAAGTACAGGGCAAAGAAATGCACCCTACACTTTGGGTGGAAGGCAGTGGGGTTTCTGATGGCCCTTACTTGGTGTAGGAGCTCATTCCTGTGTCTTGGACCAAACCTCAAGAAAGCTCTATCTCCTGGAAAGAGGAGATTTACCCTGCTTTACAAAGTCCCACGGGGCCTGAAGTACAGAGCTGTCCCTGACCCAGCCGACAAGATGTCCAAACGCTGCTGGCATCAGAAACAGGCAAGCAAAGTCTACCCTGCTGTGCATAAGCACGTGCAGCTCCATGGACTTCAACAGAATTGCAACCATTTACTCCAAAGCTGCCTGTGGCCCATCGGATCTGCTTGCTCTGTGTTAATGAGTCAGGCCCCGTTGTTCCCTGTCCTGTTACACTACATCTACTAGCACCACAGCATGCATGGGCAGTAGGTGAACCTAAGGGCTGGGGGAAGCAACTCCCCCAACCTCACCTCTTCTACCTGAGGCCCCTGTCCTCTGCAGTAGTCAAGCCCTCCCCCGACCACGGGGACAGGTCTCCATCTCTCCTCTCTTCCTGGAAGCCACCCTCTACTGTAGGGGCAGGTCTTCAGCCCGCAGTGTGAGCCTTCTCAGCCCCAGAGCACAGTGAGGTGGGCAGCGCTCAGTCCCAGCCTCCTTGACTCTGCAGCATGGGGAGGGTGGGAAGCATGAGAGCCCAGCCTCAACATGGCTGAAGCTGGGAGTAGCCCAGGAGCTGCACTGGAGCAGAGAGCAGAGTGTGGGCAGGACGACACTTGGCAGTTTGGGAAGGCATTGCCTTCCCCCACCTCTTATACCCGCCACCCATGAGAGCACAACAGTGCAACACAGGCAGATTTACCTTGACAATTAGTCCCTTGGAGTCCACCATCCAGATTTTTTTGACGGCATCTTCCCTCGAAATGCCTTCCTTTTCCATGGCCATAACGATGAGATGGGCAATGCCCATGGCAGCCTGAAACCCATAAGCAGAAATCAAACCCTGACCCTTCCCTCAGAGGAACTTGAATCATTTTGGAGACGTCGAAAAAGATGATCTGTCCCTCCCCCCCCCACTGTTCCTCCCCAAAAGCACATGGATTGTAAGCTCAGTGGGGCAGGGACCCTCTTTTTGTTCTGTACAGCACCTCACACACTTTTAGGAGGGGTCAGCGTGTTCCTGTTATCCTTGGGGAATGTTTTTGTACCATCCTTCATATTGGCATGTTCTGGTACCACTTGATAGTGAGATGTGTTTGTGGGAGTGCTCTGGGACTCTCTGAGCATGGGCCTATGGATTGCAGATTGGACCTATGGATGACATAAGCATTCTCCTGTCTTCCCCTGCTTTGTGGATTGCTCTGGAGCTTAGCTTGGAGATAGGCATCCAGAGGTCTGAAATAAGGTGGCAGTACGCACACCCAGAGGCATGAAACTTTGGCACGTACAGGGTTTGGTGGCAGATAAGTGGGACTTCTGTGGATCACAACGGAACCTAAAACTGGAACTCAAGCACCTATGTCTGGATTTGTGGATCTGGGCCTTTGTGCTTCAGTTTTTATCCCCTTAAAGTTAAAGGACAAATAAGTTGTGTCTACACTGGCACAATCTTGCGCAAAAGCGGCCGCTCTTGCGCAAACACTTGCTGCCTGTCTACACTGTCCGCGTGTTCTTGCACAAGTAAACTGACGTTCTAATGTATGAAATCAGGGCTTCTTGCGCCAGAACTCTGATGCTCCCGCTCAGGAATAAGCCCTTTTGCACAACTGTTCTTGCGCAAGAGGCCAGTGTAGACAGGCAACATGAATTTCTTGCGCAAGAAAGCCTTATGGTTAAAATGGCCATCAGAGCTTTCTTGCGCAAGAGAGCGTCTACACTGGCATGGATGCTCTTGCGCAAAAGCACATCTCTTGTGCAAAAGCACATGCCAGTGTAGACACTCTCTTCTGGAAGAGTTTTTGCAGAAGAACTCGTCTGCAAAAGAGTTTTTGCGTGAGAATGTGCCAGTGTAGACATAGCCATAGTGTATTTAGGGCTTAATGCAGGTGAAACCTACCTCTCCGGCTCCTTGGAAAACAAATTTATGATCAGAGAGCTTGTTCTTTGTGATTCTTAGGGCTGCAAAGATGCCAGCGACTGCAACAGAGGCAGTACCTGAAAAAAGAATAGAGACACAGTCAGCATGATGGATTTCCTGGCAAAGGCAGCAGGTGCCATTCACTATATCCAGCTGCTTGTTGTTAGAGAACTTGCAGGAACCTATCTCTCAGTTACTTACATGGCTCCTATAGCCATCAGTGTCCCCTGTAAGAGCCTAGGCCAGTGGTCCCCTGGCCACCCAGGAGAGATTCAAATGCTGCCCAGCAAAGTAGAGGGAACATTGATAACCATGTGAGCTTTAATCAAGCTAATTTAATCTATAACAGTGAAAAATAGTGGTGAATGATGGCATGGGCTGTCCACACACTGCTGGAACACTGGGTACATATTCATGTTTCTCGCCTGTGCTACTGCATCTTCACTGCCATTTTTAACCCCGTGAGCTAGATGAAAGCTAACTTGGGTAGCCATTGTAGACATACCCTAACTGACTTGACCAATGTCACCCAGGAAGTCTGTAGCAAAGATGGAAATTGAAGCTGGGTCTCCTGAGTTCCAGGCTACTGCCCTAGCCCCTGGACCTGCCTTCTCTCTTCCAATTCCCTTTCAGCACCAGGCTAATTGTGTTCTCTTTCACTCCCCTCACACCTGGCTTAGTGCCCAGCCCATCTATTGCCCCAGAGCTGGGGAGAAAACTACTATTCCAGAGTCAATAGGAGGAAGTCAGGGGTGAGGAGAGGGGAGAGGGTCATGAAAAGCATAGCTCAGCCAGGCTGTAGCCATGCTTGCAGTGATGTGTAGGGTATGTGTAGTTACACGTTGCAATGAAAGGCAGTCTACGTCCACACTCGTATATAGCTAAACACAGCCATGAAAGGTTCTGGCAGTAAAACACAACACTGCTAACAATAGAAATAGATGCATGGCCTTGGGCATGTAGTGAGCTGGGTAAGGTATGTACCCTACAGTTATAAAATCATGATTGATGGAAAGTAAATCAGAAAGTAAATCCGTCCCGTAGCACAAGAACTAGGGGTCACCAAATGAAATTACTAGGCACTAGGTTTAAAACAAACCAAAGGAAGCATTTCTTCACACAACACACAGTCAACCTTTGGAACTCCTTGCCAGATGATGTTATGAAGGCCAAGACTTTAATGGGGTTTAAAAAGGAGCTAGATAAATTCATGGATGATAGGTCAGTCAACGGCTACTAGCAAGGATGGGTAGGAATAGTGTCTCTAGCCTCTGTCTGTCAGAAGCTGGGAATGCGTGATAGGGGAGGGATCAATTGATGATTACCTGTTCTGTTTATTCCCTCCGGGGCACCTGGCATTGGTCACTGTTGGAAGACAGGATACTGGGCTAATGGACCGTTGCTCTGACCCATTATGTCGAATCTTACATTCTGGCATGCCTCTGTTCACTGAAGAATTGCCTTAGGGTTTATGCTGCCATTTATACCCATGCTATAGGGGCCAGCAGTGTCCGTGCCATAAGTGTAGACATAACCACTGGTGTTACAGCCTCGGTGAGATGCTCTGCACCTGCTTCACTAGCACAGTTCAAAATTCCTTCCATCCTCCCCTCAAACAGGATTAAACAATGTTGGCCTGACTCACTCCTCACCCCATTAATCACCAGCTGTGTGTATCTCTGGCATCTGGCCAGGCAAAGGGCCACAGTGGAGGTGGGCTGAGGGATTTACAGGCTGATGAGGAGTTGGTGCTTGTGACAGACATAGGCTGTATATTATGGAACCACAGGCCCAGAGACAGGTGCAATGGCTTGTGCTGGTGCAAAGGCTGCAATGAATATGATGGGTTTGTTCCTGTGCCCCTCTCCTGCTGGACAGCCTGGATCTGCCCCAGGGCCCTTATACTAGCCTCTCTGCTCTCACCATGCACAGGTAATTTCAATCAGAGGGAACCTGGGGTAAAGAACCCTCCACACTCCAGGCCAAGTTTT
Organism: Pelochelys cantorii; assembly: GCA_032595735.1. NCBI lineage: Eukaryota > Metazoa > Chordata > Testudines > Trionychidae > Pelochelys > Pelochelys cantorii. The sequence continues at coordinate 25,389,386 of CM064326.1, forward strand.
CACTAGTCAGAGAGGGAGGGCAGGATGAGCCAGCCCAGGGGCTTGGCTTGACATTAGAACAGGGGAAAATGCAGCTTTCACCCCTGCACCTACTCCAAGGAGCTTAATGAAAGATGTCCCTAATTAAGAGAGCAAGAACATGAGCTATAAAACCACCAGAGGGTGCTGGTCCCATTTCAGTGCCAGGAAATTGCTCAGCAAAGATCATCATGGGATGATGTTTGAAGTTTTCTAGTGGTAAGAAATGAGGCTGGAGGGTCATCAGTGCAAACAGACTGTAACTGCTTCAGTTTGATCAGCCTCCTCTTTCCTCCAGTCTGGACAAAAGGCAAATCTGTTGGCATAGTGCATTATCGCCCACCTTCTGCATCTGCTCCACTTCAGGGAGTGGCTGCCAAGGGGAAGCCAGATGAGAGCAACTAATCCGTGGTGAAGGCACCCAACCAGACACTCTGATGATGGCCACAGGAAAGTACATAATAGGAAGCAGCTGCTACTATAGGGGAGCCCTCTTCAGGGGGCTAAGCAAGTTCCCAAACTATTATGGAGAGATTCCGGTGCCTTGGCTTTACAGAGCAGGCTAGTTGCTTTCTAAGTATGTGATGCTGTTATTTACATGAACTCTGTGTATGTGGGGACAGACAACAGTAGGCTGTTGATGAAGAATGATATCCTAAAACACTGGCCTGGGACTCAAGATCTGGGCTGAAGACTCTGCTGTGCCACAGACTTCCTGTGTGACCTTAGGAAGTCACGTAAGTCCTCTGGGCCCCAGGTCACCTATAATGGTGGTCTGGCACTTTCCTCCTTTACAGGGGAGTGATGAGGATAAATTCAGTTAGAGCTCCAGGGTGCTTTAATATCCCAGTATGGATATGTGTGACTTAAGTAACCAGAGAGAACGACAGTTTATATTTTACAAGAGTAAATACACAAGAAGCGAGCAAAGCAATAGGGATGTGTGATGTATGACTTGGCTGTTGGGTGTATTTCACTCTTTCCTCTAGCAGCTTAGGCCAGGTCTACACCAGAAACCTTTGTCTGTATGGTAGTGTCAGTTTGGAGGACATGTGACTTCTTTTTCGTGACATTTCTATACAGGCAGAAGCCCTCCAATGAACACAGTTATTCTGGCATTAGAAAGTGTTTGCTGGTCTGGTTTAGTTTCTGTAGGGAATCGGGTATGAGCAATACCAGCTACAGCACTTTTTAGCCAGCATAAACTGCATGTACAAGAGGAGGGTTTATCACCAGAGTTAAACTGGTAGAGGTATACAAGCAAAGCTTTTTTAGCTGAGACCTAGTGTCATGATCATGAGGGTTAGCCAGCAGCCTGGGGACTAAGGGGTTAACTATACCTAAGCCAGGTAGAGTCGGCCAATAGGAATGTAGGTAGGAATTTCAAACTGGGACAAAGGAATTTTTGGTTTTTCCCTCCTTTGTCCCTGGGCAGTTTCTTTCCAGCTACTGAGGGGGACAGACACTATGTCTCCCTCCAAGAAAAGACTCTTCACTATCTGTCAGAAGGGTACGGTTTAGATAAATCAATTAGGTTTGATTGTTTTATGGTTTGGGAATGGGAATCTTATGTCTGTGCAATTAGAAATGGGTTTTTCTCTCTTTTGCAACTAAGCTCTTGACCCATGGTGGGGTTCTCCCCCCCCCCATGAGTATATTAATTGGTGACTTTTCTATCTAGTTATTATGCGTATAACAGGAATATTGTGCTGATAATAAAAGTTCTTTCTCTTTTCTTTTTATTAACCTGGTATTGGTTAATTTTTGTGTCCTGGTTTTACTTTAGGTGCTGAGATTTCCCGAGTGGTCTCTCCCTGGTTTCCTTATCGTTACTTGGGTGGTGGCAGCGGATTTTTATCCCCAAAATCTAGGTTGTTAAGATTTTGGGAAGAAGTTTTATACCAAAGCCTGAAAGATAAGGTTTTGGGATACTTTTGCAGGCCCCCACTTCTGCATTTATCGTGCCAGAATGGGGAAAAAGCCTTGACACCTAGTCTAACCTATAGGAAAGAAGAAATTACTGCCACTGAATCAAGCTTCTGATTTAGCAGAAATATGACGGTTGCTTGTAGTCCTATACTTCTATGATTCTGCAAGTGGCAGAGACCTTTGTTTTCAGAGCAAATTGTCCTATGTTATAACCACAGTATGTGCATCTAGGCTTCCAGCTATGGGCTGGTTACAATGTAATTTATCAGATGCAACACTAATATAATAAGCATGTAATTCCTAGAGTTTAGTTCTATTAGACAGATAATATCATTCCTCAGATGAGAGCCTCTGAAACTCTGGGCCTTGTTAGAAATTACGAGATCCTCAGATTTGTATCAAAGAGGAATCCCTGTTGTCTGCTCAGAGAATGGCATGCACCCATTTGTTTCCTGATAGTGAACTTCTGGAAAGCAAAAGACAGCCACTTCTTTAAAGAAATTGCTGTAACGGAATATCCTGTTCATGGAGACGGATGTTCATCAGCTCTGGAAAATGAGGAACCAAAAGAGCCTGAGTATGTGGGAAGTGTTTCCTCTTTGCTCCTCCTGTACTAAATCATCATTCCCTGGCAGTCACGGTTTGGAAAGCACCGCTGTCTCCACCCAGCAAGATTCCCGTTACCTATGACAGAGGAGAATAATTAACTTCTTCCTCAATGCAAACTTTTACATATTCCATGTAGTTTCTGGGAATGCAGAGAAACTGTGACCCCTTCAATTTTCCCTTCCAAGAGTGTCACTTCTCTTGGCTTGCTAATGCTTTGATTTTATAATATCTTCTTTATTATGCTTGTTCATGGTCTTTCAATGGACCCACGACCAATAGGCTAGCTCAGCTGTAACTGTCACAGAGAAAGGCCATTCAGAACTGCACAGAAGTTGTTGGGCTAGAATTCCTGCCCCAAGCCTTTGAGCTGACAGAGAATGGTCCAAGAGCTGGCAGCAGCACTGGGCCTATGACACAGAGATGAACAGATCCTATTCCACTCAGGACAAAGGTACATACATGTCATTTCATGAAAGCATCTCAACTGTTTACACAAAAATCCAAACATGACAGTGGGGTGGGGCAGAGCAATTGGTCTGGGGAGAAGCAATTCCAGCAGGTATAAGGGCAATGTAGTTTTCCATTGAGTACACAGGGCTAACAGTGATGGAAGCCTGGATATGCCAGAAAGTTCATGTGGAAGAATATTAGAGAGAGATGAAACTGGAGAAACTCCTTGTTTCTCTTGGTGCTGGCCCAGATGAAATTGCTTTAAACCCCAGTGGTCATCTCTCGGGGCTGACAGGGAGTAATCCTTATTGTTGGATGTGCCTGTGAACCAATCTTAAACCAATGAAAATGTAAAAGGAACATATGCTAAAAGGGACTTTGGTTCTTTTTAAACATGTTATTTACAAAGATTTAAGAAGTGGGGGGAGAAGAGTGAATAAACGGTGCCCTAACTCAGGCTGTTGTGTGATGTGCTTTTGAGCAGCTCATATGCCTAAGGGACAGGGTGTGCCATTACTCATCCCTCTGCACTTTGGTTGCAGATATGACTGAGTGGTGGCCGGCCTCTGCTCAGCTTTGCTGTTTATAATACTTCTCTCTCTCCAATGTGTTTCTAATCCTCCTTCCTCTCTCCAACTCTAGCTCCCTTCCATTACTCAAGTATCAAAATTACTGCGCGCTGGCCTGGGATCAATAGTTATCTTTGACATTAAAATTTCTGCACTTGAAGCAATAAAGCATCTCTGAGGGGAAGGCAAGCTCACAGCTGGTTTCTGTAAGGAGTTGGCTAATCAACGCTCTATTTCCAAAAGGACCACAAAGGGAAAAACCTTACCAGAGGCTGTGGCAAGAACAAAGCTTTCAGCAAGTTGGTCTCTGTTTTCCAGACAGATTGAATATCATTATTTGAGAGAACTACTTCCTGAAGTGATTAGTGAATGAGGGCCTGGTTGGCTAATCTGCTGGTAAGGTGGGGTGGGGAGACAAGGGCAGAGAAGGAAGGGTGAATGTTCATAAATCATGTTGTTCTTCAGAATCTTGAATGGAAAACTCAAGAGAGTATCACTAAAGAGCCAGTCAGCCCTCAGGAGCTGCTCCAGGGAGTCCAGGGAAGCCTCAGGAAAAGAATATGGTGGTGTATGTTTAAAACAAAGCTGATTCAGGCAACCAAAGACAGTCTAGTAAGAAGCCCAGAGGCCATTTCTGAACAATATTAATCGAGGGCTAGAATAGTCAAGGCCTGATTTTCCTCTTGCATTGGTGTAAATCAGGACTGATCCCACAAGATGGCACTGGAGTTGCATTAGTGTAAAACCAGGAAGAGAGGGTTGTGCCCCTTACCATATACAGCAAATGACATCTTTAAGGTGTTTTGTTGAACAGGCATTCGATAATTAAGCTCAGAAACACTCTGTGCAGAAGGCTAGTATTAGTCCAGTTTCCAAATCAGGAAAGCAGACATGGAAAGGTTTTGGGGCTTATACAATGAGCCAGAGGCAGATCTGGGATCAGACTTGAAGGGAGAGTTAGGTCTAGTGCTGAAAGCACAATCTTTCCAGCATGACAGATGCTAGCAGTTAATTGACACCCAAAGAAGTGGCATCCTTTTTTCTTTAACCACAGTCTGGTTCCATTGGGCATGGAAAATACTCTTTGGGCAGAACAGTTTCTTTTTGCTTTGAGTCCTGGAGCTGCTCTTTTCCCAATTGTCCTCTGAACCAGTTTCTCTGCTGCAATAGCCTAAGGAAGAATGTTCATATTGTAATGTGCTGGCTACGGGACTGATCCTGCCCAGGAGTGTGGTGTGGAGGAGCAGAGGGGGTTTGGACACCTCAGCAGATACATACAGAGACACTGCAGAAGAAAGGAGGTCACTTCTTTGTACACCTCTGGGCTATGTTTATACACCTCCCATATGGTCCCCAAGTCTAGGGCTGCAAGGATAAGCAAGAGAATGAAGCATAAAGAAATCTTCCTTGCACCACTTCTGGTCCTCACATTAGAGCTTGTGTCAGCAATTTGGGTCCACCCAGTTGCCTGAATAACTGGAAATACACACCCTAGCCAGTCCAGCAGTACACAGCACAGGGTACAGGGCTGTCACTGTGTCTACTGTAGCAAGTCCAGAGCCCACCCTATTGAAGCTTTGCCTCACACCATTGCAGAACCAGTGGGGCAGAACTCAAGAGTACAGAGGCACAGAGCTTGACCTCTGAGTGAAGGAGGAATCACCCATAGGGCCAATTGAGCAGTTCCAATTCCATCCAACGGGAGCAGTCACTCACCCCCACCACTTACTTACATTATGTTGGCCTTCGGAACAGAGGCTACTCCCCAGCAGCCTTTGTATCTCCCTTAGTCACAATGCACAGTGCACCTGGTGCAAGGAACTGATGCTCAACTGATCCCAAATTCTAATCAATCACTAATCCAGGCTCTCCTTGTAGCCCACCCCACCAATGCTTCTCTAGAACCAGACCCTCCGTGAACATCAGGAGCAAGGGAATAACAAACAGCATTTTAACTGATTCATGAAAGGGCCGGCAAACAGATACAATTTCATGGACATGGAACAAATAAGTCCCAGCTGTGCAAATCTTCCCGCCCTTCGTTCATATGAATCGGCTGCAGCCTTTGCCATTCAGATGTTATTGGAGAATGGAGAGTAGCTGTCCCAGATGCAATCCACATACATAATTGAAAGTAAAAACCAGCGAAAGTAAAGTGAGGTGAAAAGCTCCAGGAACGGTTTCAGTTTGACCGCCTCATCTCTGTCTCTGAGTGCGAGTGCTGTTATTCCTCCCAAAGGGGCCCATGCTAAAAGGATAAAAAATAAGCCATGAAATGGTATGGAGTGAGTCAGGCCCACTGACCTAGCAGTAGAGTAACATGCTGATGCTCAGACAGTGCTAATCCAGACCCTTCACACTGCAGTCACTGGAGGGTGAGCAATGAGGGAAGGGAAACAGAGAGGAGAGAGCAGGGGATGGTGTCTTGGAGGAAAGAGGTGGGACCTCAGGGGAAGAAGTGGCACAGGACTGGGGCCTTGGGGGAAGGGTGGCATGAGGTTCAGGGGCTGGTGGCCCCTCCCCCCATGCTTTTAGAGAGCGTCCATTGCCTCTGCTTCACTCTCTAAGGCTGTGGTTCCCAACCTTTCCAGACTACTGTGCTCCTTTCAGGGGTCTGATTTATCATGTGTGCCCCAGATTTCTTCTCACTCAAAAATTACTTGCTTACAAAATTAGACATAAAAATACAAAAGTGTCACAACACAGTTACTGACAAATTGCTGACTTTCTCTATTTGTATGAAATTTTAGTTTGTACTGACTTTTGCTAGTGCTTTTTATGTATTTTAGTCGAAAAACTAGGCAAATGTACCCCTGGAAGACTCCTGCATATTCCCTCCTTGAGGGGTACACGTACCCAGTGTTCCCTGTAAGCGGAGCACTTGGGCGGCCACCCAGGAAAGATTCAAATGCCGACCAGCTGATTAGCACAGTGCCCACAGCCACCAGCTGGTGTTTCTATTGGTGGTGCACACCTGCATATGCCTGGGTGCACATAACAAAATATATTCCACTCATGGATGGAAAAAGTTAAAGGGAACATTGCATGTACCTCTGGTTCTAGTATGACAGGGCTGGGACCTTTGGTAATGCAGAGCACTTAGCACAGTGGGGGAAGAACTGCCCAGCTCATCAGTGACACGGAAGGGATTAAACCCCATTCCCTCCAAAGGAGGCAGCTAACAATTGCTATCCATTGTCCCAGCAACCTTGTCCGTGCACAGAACTACAACAGAAGAGTCAGTGCTGAGACCAGGCCTCAACCACCTTTTTAACACGTAAAGTTCTTTATACATGGCTGTGTCTAGACTGGCCAGTTTTTGCGCAAAAGCAGCCGCTTTTGCGCAAAAACTAGCCAGCTGTCTACACTGGCCGCTTGAATTTGCACAAGAGCACTGATGTTCTAATGTAAGAAATCAGTGCTTCTTGTGCAAATACTTTGACGCTCCCATTTGGGCAAAAGTCCTTTTGCGCAAAAGGGCCAGTGTAGACAGCTGAGTTTTGTTTTGCGCAAAAAAGCCCCGATGGCTAAAATGGCGATTGGGGCTTTCTTGCGCAAAAGCGCGTCTAGATTGGCCACGGACGCTTTTGCGCAAAAAGTGCTTTTGCGCAAAAGTGTCCGTGCCAATCTAGACGCTCTCTTGCGCAAATACTTTTAATGGAAAACTTTTCCATTAAAAGCATTTGCGCAAATTCATGCCAGTCTAGACGCAGCCGTTTTGAATATACCTAAAATCTTGTCTCCCCAGAAAGTGACTATATCAGGCACTTCATGCGAGGCAGCTTCAGAAAGGCAAATTATGTTGCCTCTCTGAATGGGTCAGACAGGGTTAGTAACACTGCCCAGTAAAAGACAAAAGCTGACTACAATCAACAGTCTGTGGCAGCAGGGGTGTGTGTTGGAGGGGTGGGGGAGTACAACTTTCCATGCCTCCAGAATGGATCAAGCACATTGGGCCATTCAGCAGTGCTATATCGGTGTCGTTGCACTGAAGTCGACAGCTTGGTCTGTTCTGTAAACAGCCCACAGGGAAGTCAGTGGGAGCTCTGGGTGCATAAGGGATGCAGGAGGGGGAGCTGGCCCTTAATCAGTAGCAGCAGCAACTGGAAAGTGCTGGAGCCTGCTCTCCTGGCACGCACAGCAGGCCAGCGAGGGCAGGATAATGGAGAATCCCTGCAGCGCTGAGAAAAATCTTCCCCCTCTGCCTTCCCACAAAGGGTGGGTAGGTCCCTACAGAGACATTGCTCTGTTCAGAAGCTGTCCAACAGCACATTGCTTGCTTTGTTTATAACATATCTTCCAATGCACTCTTCCTACTCTGCTGCTCTTCTCTCTTAGTTTCCTGTCACAATGACCAATGCATATTCCATGTCAGCTGAAACAACAAAATAAGAGACTGTGCAGGTCAGTCTGCTAAAATTACAGACTATATTGCCAGATACAAGGCCAATTCTACTCAGCCTATGGACCTGCACTTGGAGCCTGGGTCACAGCATGCAGCTCTGGAATCCAACCTACCCAAATATTTGAGGGACTCCCGTAAACAATAAACACACCACTCATCTCAGCTAAGAACTGGGAGCAGTATTCTCCTATGGTCCAATGGCTATGAGAAGATATAAAGAAGTTCTGAGGAATGACACGATCCGTGTGCACAGAGTTTTATTGTGTAACTGCTTTATATAAATAGCCAAGATTTTCAGAAGTGGTATGATTTGGGGTTCCCATCCTCAGACACCCTATAGAGGCCTCATTTGCAGAGGGTGCATGTGCTGCGCTTTCTGAAAATCAGGCCGGACATAATGACACCCAGAAACAGAAGCACCCCAAATCAGTGATTACTTTTGAAAAATCTTAATATTCCACCAACAAACTAATGTAAAGAGAATGTTCAAATTACTCAAAAGTAAGGAAATGCCAGTGTAGAGACAGCGCTGCAGCTTCTTCTCTGCCCCTATGTCTCTAAGCATGATACAGTCCTTTAATCACATGATCAAATACTATTTGTCAAATTTTGTTCTGTAACCAGAGACAGACTTTGCCCAGCAGCCTGTTTTACTGGGCAGGGCAGATGATCATAGCCCATGAAAGTGATCCATGTACTTGATGTGCCCCAAAAAAGTGGAGCTACTTGGCTCTGTTCCATGTGATGAGTATTCCTACTGAAGCAAATGCCCCCTGGGTGCGTAAAGTGCTGTGTAAGCCAGGCCTCCAACACTGAAGTTCATGGAAAAATTTCTACAGGTTTTGATGGCACTGGATCATCACACACTTTAGACGGCTGAGTTGAATGAGACAAAGTTCTTGACTACACAGTGAATGAGGCACGGGTCATGTAGCTTTAGATTTGACAGATTTGCATGAGGCAGGGCTCCTGATTAATTCAACAGGTGCTTTCCTCAATAGTGATGAGGCAGAAATGTACAGAGACCTGTCTTGGGCAGTGCACAAGTTTTATCCCACGGCAGGAGTTCTGAATTGTCTCCTCTCTCTTCCCCATTCATTGCATCTGTGAGGGCTACTCTCTGTTCTGCAACTACAGAAGGGTTGGGAAATTCCCAATGCATTTCACACATCCTGCTGCTCGGCGCATCCCTGTCTTTTCAGCCTGGTGAGGGAACAGTCAACAAAATAATCCCTTGTAGCTGAAATCCCAGCTGCTGCCCCATGAATGAACTGAGACAGGGCTGTGAAAGGAGTGATGTCATCAGCCCCAGAGAGAAATGAGGAGCAGTCCCTGAACGGGGAACTCCCACATAGTAGGGCACTGTGAGCCAGCTCCTGCCTCAGGCCTGGGTTAATGGATTTTGTAATAAAAACGATCACCTCTTCCCAGTTTGTGATATATACATGGCAAACTTCCCACTCGGTGTTAGCAGGCCAGCTAGTGCCAGGGAAGGTTTTTTTATCTGTAGGGTAGCTCTCATTGTGTTGCCTTAGGATGCTCTTTGAAGGAAGCTCAATATTGTTGAGCAAACAATGGTGGGAATTAATCTTTAAATAGATGGTGTCTTTTCTCTCAGACATCTAGGGGCCAAAGAAAGGGAGGCTGAAAGGATTCTGAGATGGGGAAATGTATCCATTCTTTACACACTTCAGTAAGGTCATTCATCAGATCCACTGAGCCTCTCAGGTTGCTGTTTGGCTGCATCCCCACTACAGAGGCTAAGCTGGGACAACCCTGGGGTGTATATGCAGCTTACTCTGATGGAAGGGGTTTTTCCATGGCTGCAAAACCACTGCCTCCCCCAATGACAGTAGCCACTGTTCTGCCAACATGTCTGCTTCTACACTGGAGTCAGGTCAGCATAACTGAGTTTTTTTCATACCCCTGCCGAAGCGGCTAACTCTTATGTGTATTCCAGGCCAATTAGCTTGAATTGGTTCAACTCTAGCCTGGCTGCACCATTCTTCCTAACAGTGGGTTTTTAAAACTGATTTTGTTAAACCCATGCAGAGCCCTGTATGGACACTGTTAGGCTAAATCAGATCAGGTTCAAGTCAGGTTCAGCTTGAATGGAATCTATTCTGTAATGACTTGAAGTAAACTGAAGCAAGAGTGTTTACACACTGAGCTGAGCACTGGTCTAATGAAACCATTTAAATCCTGATTTAAGTTAAATGGGCATAACTTTTGAAATGGAGACAGGGCCTGAGCTACAAAGGGATCAGAAGAGAGAAGCACAGTAGGAAACAGGAGGACATGAACTAAAGTCCGACTCCCCCTACTTTATCCCACACCTGCACGGTACCCCTGTGGTATATAGATTATCCTAGCTTAGACTCAGCGGCCAAATTCAGAAGGGATGGGTAAGAATTACAAGACTGCATGAGTACAAGTGAGCATATACCAGTTTCCTTCATGGCATTCACACACACTTCTGGACTTGGCCCCTCCCTCTTTTGCTGTCTGACATACAAGTAAAAGGCAATCTCATGAAACCCCAAAACAATGATTTGCTTTCCCTGACTCATGGTTACCCAAATGGTTGATGGACATTTGTTCCCTCACCTGCTACAATGCGCCCAGCACCAGCTATGTGCTTTGTTGTAGGGGAGATCAGGAACTTTGGAAAATCTCTATTGTTTTAGCATGTGGGGTCCTTTGACGATCAGGCAAATTCCTAAGGGCCAGATCTTCAAATATATACATGTGCAACTGTACATGCCTAGCAGAGGAGCACAAGCCAATACCTGTGTCGTGGCAGAGCCCGGCATGGCCACCCCCAAATCCTGCCATCCTTTGCAGTGAAAGCACATCACTGCAGTGCTGTTGGGGGGGAGGAGGTGGGTGGGGGTAGGGGCCTCTGGTGAATTAGCTCCAAGATTTGCCCCAAGGCATTCAACTGTGGGGTCTCCTCAGAGAGGGTATTAATCCCCCCCATGGGCTTTCCACACCATCTCCCCTGTCCCACAGGCTCAGAGCCATCATGCCCTTCTCATCTCCTCCCTCTCCCCTTTCACACAGTCACTCAATCTGGCCACTCTTCCCTTTGCAAATCTGAAAAAAATCTGCCCAACCCTCTCTAACCCCCTCACCAAAATCTCTGTCTGGCCCATAGTTATCTTCCTTGCTCTCTGTCTAAATGCTTACCAACACAGCGTCTGAGCCCTTCTCCTCTGGCTTACTGAACTCTCCCCCATCTCTCAGACAGCCATCTCACCCTTCCTCAGTCCATTTCCCCCCATGCTCTAGTCCTTCTTCTAATCTCTTTAGTAGTTCCACATCCCCCTCCATATCAAATTTAAGCTTTGTCTGGGCTCGCAAGATCTTGCACAGTTTGGCTCCTGCCTCCCAGTTTACTCTGACTGCCTTCCTCTGTCCTCTGCACTGCAGCCCAAGTTGCATGGACCTTCCATCCCCTTTTGTGGCCTTCTCCTACTCTTATAACTTGGATTTCTTTCTCGTTACTCCACATTCTTCCCTTACCCAGTCTGACACGCCTCCACCAAATCCATCCTTAGAACAAGCTTCTTCCAAGATGACTGCTCATCTTACTTCTCCCTCCCATGTACCTTCAGCCCTCAGGGTGGGTCTACACTGCACCTGGAACTTGAAATAAGCTATGCAATTTGAGCCACACAAATTGCAGAGTTTATTTTGAGTTGATTTTGAAATAGCTTATTTCAAAATTTGGTGCTGTCTACACAGCACTTATTTAAAAATAAATTGCTATTCCAAAATGTCCCTTACTCCTCATGGAATGAAGTTTACAGGGATGTCAGATTAGTGAGCCCATTATAATTCAAAATAATGGGCACGCTCAAAAGATGTGGAATAGCTATTTCAGGATACCTCTGGTATCCTGAAACAGCAGTGCAGTGTAGATGTAGCCTCAAAGTCCTGCTGGGGCCTGATCACTCTTGGACTTTCATCACTGTGAAGGATGTGTAAGACAGCCTGGCAGGATGTTGCTGGAATGAGTGTGTACAGATACCTCTGGGAAGCACCTCATGTAGGGACAGGCTTTGTGTGAAAATTGTACTGGCATGCTTCCTTTCAGTCTTTTCCAGACACAGATTAGGACAAGTCCCATTGTTTGCAAATAGCTGATTAAAATCAACCCTCTGACATTCCTGCATGTGACAGTCAGGACTAGAAAAGGAAAAAAGCAAGAGACAAGAGGTAGAGGAAAAGGGAAGCCAGTGTTTAATATGAAAGGAAGATCCTGCTCTCAACTGGATAGAGTGGGAGGGTATTATTTATCATGGAGACTTAAAACAAACAAAAAATCCTCATATGTGAATCACCCAGTGCATCTGTCAAGGAAAGGAAAGGTTTATACATTTGCTAGGGATGTTAGTCTTTAAAGTGCCGCATAGTCCTGTCTTTTGTTTCAGTATGAGGAGGGTGAATGATCTGAGCACTGGAATGGGACATCAACAAGTTTTATTTGCATATTTGCATATCCATTATGTAAATAATGAATATGCAAACATGCAAACACAATGTTACCTGACTGCCTAGCTCCAACCGAGCCCCTGGCTTCCCAGTGCCTAACACCCATTGACCCCCAACCCTTCGCCCCATACCCTTTGACCCTTTTAACCTCTGACCCCTCTAACCCATGTCAACACCCTCTTGCCCCATGACTCCACAACACCCTCACCCAACACCCCTTTGTCCCTGCCTACCTCAACACTCCCCAGAGGGAGGATGCCCCCGTAGGGAGTGTGACTGTTACTTCCACATGGAAAGAGGGAGCGGCTGTTGGTGGCGTGCACACTCCCTCCTCCTTCATGCCCACTCCTTCTGCAAGTGCATCTTTGCACCCCCATGGGTGGGTGTGTGTGTGTGTGTGTGTGGGGGGAGTGCGGAGCCCCAGCTGGGCTGCCATTACCAAGGAGGGAGGGAGGGACGGAGGGAGAAAGGCGCCTCCTCCTGCTGCCGCCGGCAAAAGTGGCCACACGGGCAGAGCGCAGAGCCCTGGCTGGCTGCCATTACTGAGAAGGGAGGAGCACGCCTCCTCCTCCTGCTGCCACCTCAGCCCTACTGTCACCACCAGCCGTGCAGACAGGCAGGAGGTGCAGCCATTGGTGGCATGCACGCTCCCTCCTCCTTCGCACCCCCTCCCTTCCCAAACACAGAGGAGGGAGGGAGGTGCCTCCTGCTCCACCTCCTCCTGCCATGCCTCAGTCACCACAGCTGCCGGATCTGAGCTGCTGTGAACAGCTGTCTTGAGCTTCGGCAGCCTCTGTGGCCTGGCAGCAGTGCGCAGCCCGGCGGCTGGGAACCGCTGCCCTACATAACTGCTAAGTATAATTGATATTGTCTCAACCAGGTTGCAGATCAACTAACTGAATAACTGAAGCACTGTAACATGTGTTACATTTTCTCTCAGTGACAGATGAGTTACTGGAAATGGCAGGCACACTTTTTTCATAATACATTACTGTGCTTTTGTTTTCATTGTTGTTACTTGTATGCAAGCTCGATTAGACTCAATGAAAATTTGAGCTCAGTATAAATTAATGGCCTTATGAACTCAGTTGCATTTCCCTGTGAATTGGTTAGGATTGCATTGGCACTTACCCTGAATGTCATCATTGAATGTACAATATTTGTTGCGGTATTTGTTGAGAAGACGGAAAGCGTTGGCATTGGCAAAATCTTCAAACTGGATCAAGCAATTCATGCCATACCTATAGGTTAAAGGACAATTAGAAGTGGATAAAACACTCCACAACATAGGAAGAGAAGAATATATACCCGTTAATTTCTTTTTATTATGACAACATGGTTGTATGTACAGAAAATATATATTGAAAAAACACTAGATCACCCAAGGAAGTGGTATATTGAAAGTGCCTGTATTATGATATCAAAGTCATCCACACTAGAAACTGCTGCCACTCTAGGGAAATGTACCTTAACTTTCATTGCAACGGGCCCTCCCATCTGAGTATCTCAATGTGCTTCAGAAAGGACAATGAGTTAAGCCTTGCAACATCATCCCTGAAGGTAGATAAGTAATATTCCTGTTGGTAAGAGGAGGAAACTGAGAAACATTAAAATTAGGTGTCTTCTTGAGGTCCCACAGAGAGTCAGTGCAGAGATGGGAACTGGACCCTGATTTGGCGACTTGGTGCCTCTGTTTTAAGCATGAGATTATCCTTCCCATTAGTACTGATTACACAGATGGTATTATGTCAAAGGCAGAGGAAGCAGGGCATCTTGGTTCTATTACCTGGTCTGACACTGATTTGCCATATAAGGCAAATCACTTACCTTCATGCCTCAGTTTCCCCATGGGGACAACAGCAGCTCTTTATTCTGAGTATGAGTATGCCTGTGAATCTGTGTGAGATCCCCAGAGGGGATGACTAAGTATTATTATTATATGTTCCAAATATGCAAAATATTTGAGGTCAATCTAAGATATTAGATTGTAGGGGAAATTGCCTTTCCAATGTCTAGGCCAATAACTGTCACTTGTTAGGTGACCAGAGATATTCTTACAAATGTAGGAAAAGTTATCTTCCCAAGATCGTGCATCATGACAATCAACACCTAACAGCTAGACAGTTTCCATAAGAGTCCACATATTTAAAAGAGCAGAACTTCCAAATGTTAATACTAGGTAGTATTTTTACAAAGTCCCATCCATATGGGACTTTGACTCTGTATTTGGGATAACTTTAAATACGAAACTGACCAATTTTCAGAGGAGAGTTTGAATGCAAATCCTAGAAAGGTAAGGAAATAAACTTCTGTGCTTGATTCAATTTATTTCTTTAGAAAGACAATACCCTGTCTACAAAAGAAATAAATATCAGTAAAAGGGACATAGTCAAGAGTCCCCTAGAAATCTAGGTGCTTGAAAGCAGTGAGCTCAAAGCCGTTAGCACCACTGCATGTCCCAGCCTGTTTCCCTCTACCACTGCATGATTTGATTTGACAACTACATTCTTCTATTTTAAAAAAGGTTCCTCTCTCCCCAGTTGCACTGAGAAAGATTGAAATAAAAACAAATACAAATAGCTTATACATGACGCACAAAGTTAACGAATTAGAGGAAATTGCTAATTGCTTTCCGTTACAGTCACCCTAGTTAGTATTTGTAGATAAAATTTTTCCAGACAGCAGTCTGTTTTCAGGTAGATATGCCCCTTTAAACTTTCAACACGCATCTGTCTCCTATCTTGTCACCATTAAATTAGTAAAATAAAAGAGAAAGTGAGTAGGGTTGTCTCTCAGATAACTAGCACCAGACAATGGGAGAATCATGAGGAATGAGCAATGCAGAGATTAGCAACCTTAGTGCTGTAGTTCGGTCAAAGGAGGCTAGGTGGCTGCTGCAAAAAAATGATCCTCTCTGGGACTTAAGAAATGCAAAGGCAGCATGGCCATTCATGCCTCCTGTCAATCTCTCCCTTTCCCCATTGACATTTGACATGAAAAAGTGGGACACGAATGCTTTAAACTAGAAAGTGATACCAGGCAAATCATACTTTGTTTCAAAGCCAAGCGTACAGCCATCAAAAGCTCCATTCACAACCCCCCAAGTGGCTAGGCTCACGCACTCAAGTGTCCCAGATCTTTTTTTTTCTTTTGCTACTTTCAATTTCTAACATGTCTGTCAGCAAGGAGACAACGACAAGCACATTTATTGTCCTTCTTTACTATTCCACCATGAGAAACTTAATCAAGCTGGTCAGGCATGTTTTATAAACCATCTGGCCTTAGTAAGAGCCAGCCCTCTCGTCTTTCTCTCTCCCCACTTCTCCTCCCCTCTCAAGAGACATTGGGTTACATTGTCAAAAGTGCTTAAGTAAGGCACCTGCATCCCATTTCTAAAGCGATTTAGGTACTTAGAAGCCTCTGGCACGTTAACTTTCAGTGAGATTCTGGCTCCTAAGCACCTATATTTCTTTTGAAAAATTCTCTTGCAAGTCAGCCCCCTTTTCCACGGATCTCCTTAGTCTCTTCCTCTTTTCAGTCCAATACACAGAACTGATCTATAAAAAACATTGCCTTGGTCTCTATGATGCGTCCACACTGCACTATTAGGATATGTCTACACTACAAAGTTAATTCGAACTAACTTATTTCGAATTAGTTAATTCGAAATAAGCTAATTCGAAATAACACATCTAGACCCAAAAACTAATTAGAATTAGTGTTTTGCTAATTCAAAATAGTGCATCCACACTGATTGGATGCTGGGTCGCATTTAAGGGCAGCTGAAACCGGTTCCGGCAGGGCATCAGGTCAGTAGTTGCTTTGTGTGGCTGCTGTCTGAGGCTGAGGCTCGTGCTTAAAGGGACCCCCCTGGACAGCCGGTTCTCAGCTTTTTCGCTTGCTTGCCTACCTCACTGAGGGACAGCAAAGCGTTTTCCTCTCCGCCTGCCTGTGTCGATGGTTCCCATTGGGGCCGCCGCCGCAGTTGGCACCATGGAGCCAGAGCTCGCCCTGGGCATTCTGCTCCAGTTGTTGGACTTGCTGCTGCAAGCCTGCCAGCAATGGCTGGAGGCTGCCTGGCACCACCTGGTGCACGTCAGCCCCCTGCCCCTCCCCCTGGCCTCCCTGGGGGCCGTGAAGGAGCCGCAGCAGTGCCCGGACGCCAGCGTGCCTCGCCGCATCTGGCATCTGGACACCAGCAGCGACTGGTGGGACCGCATCGTCCTGGAGAGCTGGGGAGACCAACAGTGGACCCAGAACTTCAGGATGAAGAAGGACACCTTCCTGGAGCTCTGCAAGTGGCTCACCCCTGCTCTGCGGTGATGGGACACTCACATGAGGCCTGCCATCCCCCTCCAGAAGCGTGTGGCCATCGCCCTGTGGAAGCTCTCCATGCCGGACAGCTACTGATCCGTCGGGAACCAGTTCGGCGTGGGGAAATCCACCGTCGGAGCAGTGCTCATGCAGGTACGGCACTCACCGGCCACTGGGCCGGCGGGGGAGGGGGTTGCAAGGAGGGGATGGGCCGCCTGCAGGGAAAATTGGGGGGGGAGGAGGCGAGGATCGCAGCGGGGGTTGCTTCTGGGAGTGGGGCGCGGGGCAGTGCCAGGGAACGAACACTCCCAGCCACCCGGGCACCCCCAGTGATTCGCGATTTGGTGTGTCTCTCTGCAGGTGGTCAAGGCCATCAACCGGGTGCTGCTCCACAGGGTGGTCCGCCTCGCCGATCCGGACGCAGTCATCCAGGGGTTCGGCGCCCTCGGCTTCCCCAACTGCGGGGAGGCCATCGATGAGACACACATCCCCATCCATGCCAGGGAGGAAGGGGAGGAAGGGAAGGGAAAGCTCAGGGCTCGAGGTCCTGCTGGCTCTCCTGTCTCGCAGCACTGCGGGTGTGGGGGTGTTGGGGGGGAGTGGGTAGCCGCAGGAGCCGCCGCTGGTACTCCTCTTGGTTCCTGGTGTGCCTGCTGGCCCGGGTGCGGGTGGCTGTTGCAGGCGGGGTGGTGCGCCCTGCAGTCCCATGTGCTGCGGCTGTGGTGAAACAAGAGCAGTGGTCAGTTCTCCCTGGGGACATGGTGGGTGAAGCCCAGCCCCGCTCCGCAAGGCGAGGTTGGCGTGTGGGGAATGGGCCAGGGCCCCTGCATGACACCCAGCTGCTGCTCCATGGTGGGCAAGGCCCAGGCGCATGGTCCCTGGGCTCCCTCTCCACCCCCCCCCCCCATACACATAAGGGGACCATGATGGCACTCACATGTGGAGCCCTCCCCGGCCTCAGATGACACGGCCAATGTGCTCTGTAGGATGACTCGGGGGTCCTGGGTCCTGGGCAGGCTCCCTGCAGGCTCCTGCGGCTCCTGGTTCTCGGCATCCTCTTCTTCCTCCGTTTCTGCCCCGGGGTCGATCACCACCCGGGGGACATGGACTGCGTGATGCCCCAGGATGCGGTCCAGGGCCTCAAAGTGAGGGCAGGCCTCTGGGTTGGCCCCTGGTTGGGAGGCCCTGGAGTAGGCCTGCCGCAGGTCCTTAATTTTGTAGCGGACCTGCTCCTGGGTCCGCATGTGGCCTCTGGTGGCCAGGCTGGCAGCCATGCAGCTGTAGACGGCCGTGTTCCTGTGCCTAGTGCAGAGATCGTGGATGTTGGAGGCCTCCCCCCAAACCTCGATGAGGTCCACAATCTCCGCACTAGACCAGGCGGGCGCCTGCCTCTTGCGGCCCTGGGCAGGGTCCTGGGGGCCGCCAGCCTGGTCCTGGGAAGAGGTGGAGGGCTGGGTGGCAGCGGGTGGCTGGCTCATCCCGTGCCAGGTGCAGGGTCTGCTGGCTGGATGCTGGCAGGCTTGCAACTGGCACAAGCACTGTAGCCAGACCGTGCCCCTTTAACAGCTCCAGGGCTGGGAGGGGGGCAGAAGAGTTTCCCTGGTTTGGCCCAGAGTGGCCACCAAGGCAACCTGGGAAGGGCTAGCCTCCAGCTAGTTCGAATTAAGTGGCTACACAGCCCTTAATTCGAACTACTTAATTCGAACTAGGCGTTACTCCTCGTTAGAATGAGGTTTACCTAGTTCGAATTAAGCGCTCCGCTATTTCGAATTAAATTCAAAATAGCAGTTTGCATGTATAGCCGCTATTAAAGTTAATTTGAACTAACGGCTGTTAGTTCGAATTAACTTTGTAGTGTAGACATACCCTTATTTCGAGATAACTAGCATTATTTCAAAATAACAATGCGAGCGTCTACACAGCTATTCTGTTATTTTGAAATAATTTCGAAATAACAGATGGCTTATTCTGAAACCTGTAAACCTCATTCTATGAGGAATAATGCTTATTCCGAAATAGCTCTTTCGAAATAAGGCGTGTGTAGATGCACCACTTTTACTATTTTGAAATAACCCCTCACCAGGGCCATTCTAAGTTATTCCTCCCCAGTGCCTCCTGGGGCTCTAAATTCAGATAGCATGTCTACATTAGGGAAACCTGCTTCGGACTAATTTTTGAGGCTTCCCTGCAGTGTAGACGTACTATTTCAAAATAAGCTATTTCAGAATAACTATTCCGGAATAGTTTATTTCAAGACAGCTGTGCAGTGTAGACATACCCTTACTCTCACTATCCTACTAACTCTAAGGGATCTTCTGTAGAGACTAAACTTGTCTACATAGTGAGCTCAGAGTGACACAGTTGTGCCAATTCAGCTGCACCATTGTACGATCACTTGTGGAAGAGGGGGAGACCTCTTCCATCAACATAATAAAACCACCTCCATGAGAAGCAGTAGCTATGTTGGCAGGAGAAGCACACCTGTTGACAGCACTGGCCACACCAGCGCTTCTGTCAGCGTAACTTCTGTCTGTGTTTTTTTCACACTTCTGAGTCATATAAGTTATGCTGACAAAAGTGGTAGTATAGACAAGTCCTTAGTGCATGGCACCTCTCAACTTTTTTTGATAAACAGATTTAGTACTTTAAACATGTCACCATATAAGGCTTTTCCCCCAGCCTTCAAATTATTGTGTGTCTCTTTTCCGCATCCTCTCCCACTTTTCAACATTCTTTTTAAAATATAGATGCCAGAACTGTAGAATTATTTGCATTATCATAGAGCAAGGGTGGGCAAAAGGGCCTCCACGGGCTGGATCCGGCCCACCAAGTAGGTTGATCCAGCCCGGCCCGTGGAGTCCCTGACACTCCCCCTCCCTCAGGCCAATCAGGGCTTGGGGGAGGAGGGGAGCGCGCAAAGTTTCCATTGCCCCCGCCCTGCAAGGAGCGCACAGCCCTTAGGAGCTCCTGGCCAGGCGGGAGGAGACTTCGCATACTCCCCCACCCCCAAGTCCTGATTGGCCTGGGAGCAGGAGGAGCGCATAAAGTTTCCTCCACCCTGCCCCCCCCACAAGGAGCGCACGGTGCTTAGGAGCTCCTGGCAGGGCAGGAGGAGATTTTACAGGCTCCTCCGCCCCCCGAAGGCCTGATTGGCCTAGGGGCAAAAAGGGGAGCATGCAAAGTCTCCTCCAACACCAGGGGCATGGGTGCCAAGGGGGAACTGGGGGGGGGGGGAAGACTTCATGCGCTCCTTCACCCCCAGACCAATCATGGTCCGTGGGTGGGGAAGCAGGGAAGTATCCTGGCCCCACCTCTTCCGTTTGAGGCCCCGTCTCTTCCGGCGTAGACCGGGGCCACTTCAAAAATTTCTGAAGTGGCTCCTGGCAAAAAATTATTGCCCACCCCTGTCATAGAGCCTAGTAGCCCCAGTTGACAGCCAGGGTGGCAGATACCGTACAAACACAGAACAAAAAGACAGGCCTTGCCCCAGATCTAAATAACAAGACAAGAGGGAGAGACAAGTGGGGGAAGGAAGGAAACACTGGTCAGCATGGCAGACAGTGATCTCAGCGCACCAGCAGCATTATCATTAAGTTTTTATATTCTACTATCAATCTCACCAAAGAGATAACATAACCTGTCTACTCCTACTCCCCAATTTGTGCTCCCAAGAATTGCATTGGCCTTTTTTCCCACAGACTTGCCATGTTCAGTTGTTTGACCACTATGCCCCCTAAATCCTTTCTAGTATCTGAGTACCTTCCAGTCATGCAGAAGCACAACCAGCATCCATGGTGTTTAGCCTTCCTCCTCTCTCCAAAAGGAAAGGTGTCAGGCTTTAATAATTGCTTTTATTGTGCTGTCCTACAGCTGTGACTGAGGGGCATTTATCCTAGAGAAGACAGAATTGTTTCTGGAGTTGTAGAACCCAGCAGAACTTCCATGGGCTGATAGATCCAGCATGCTTTACTGTAGTAAATCAGCTACTTATAATCTCATTGGGTCTTCCCTTTGGGGTGACGTGTATTAGCTGTACTCCAGTTACAGAGTGCCCCACCTTCCCATTATCTTCAGATCCCCCCCACCCAAACTGTTGCTTAGGGCTGGATTTTCAAAGGAGCCAAAGGCCTTTGAATTTCAATGGCAATGAGCTGCCATAGACTTGCTTAAAATATTTAGCTGGATGAAACTTGTTTTCATACCATTTATAAAGTGATTTGTATTATTAGAGGATAATGGGACAAACCAGAACATCAAGGGGTAAATACATGGTGTAAACACAGAAGGAAAGAGCTTGACACCCATTTCTGGCTAACAGGACACTTTCTTTCCCTTGTCCTATAAGGTTTCAAAGGGTCTGAGAGCATGTGGTTTCAACTGATATACCTTGCTAATCTTTGTAATTCCCTTCCTAGAGACCACCAATCTGCTGCCGACTATTTGTGAATTATATAGCACATTTTGGGGAGGGAGCAGTTACACATTCCATGTACTTTTAACCTTTTCACATCATTGATTCTGGGAGCTACCAAGGCAACATTCAATATCATAATTCCTCCAAAACACTGAACACTGAACCCCTCTCTACCATTAATGTGAAGCTTCCCAAATTTCTCTCCTCCACTCAAGTTTGGCAGTCTTGAAGTCTGGGCTAACATGGAATATGTTCAAGGAACAAGTAACATAGGAAGTATCTGGCAAATATAATTCCAGCGCACGATCCTCTTGCTGATTATTTGCCAGGTGAGTGGTTTTGCACTTGCAGGGAAAAAATTATGATCAACAAAATGCCACATCACCTTTAATATGTACTGACATTCACCAGAGCTGAAAAAAATCACCACAAGTGGACTATGTGGTAGGTCTCCTCTTGGTGCAATACAACTTCAGATGCTACACAAACAGTGGGATTAGAAAATCTTTAACTAGGCATGCCTGGTATTTCACTCTCAAAATGGCAAGCAATTGCCATTAAAGCCAGTCTGACCTCTGAGTTAACATTAATTGGTTAATAAAAATAGTGTTCTTGCTCAGCAATAATTTGTGCAACCAGCACTTCAAATATCACAATGGTGGGAAGGTCTCTGTGACTAGGGGATCATATTTTCATGAGAGTTAATAATTCCTGAACACTTTCTTTTCTGTGTCAGGCACATAAATCTTTTCCTACCACACACATTCCTCTCCAATAACAGGCAGATGTGATGATAAGGGAAATTGTCTATGTACAGCTTATGAATCCCATGAGAGACTTGGGGCACCTCAGCCTCTCTTTTGAATATGGGTCTTGTTTATCTTCTCTGCTGTCCTTTTACCTCCATGTTGAACTGGTATTCCACGAAGTAGTAAAACAGTACCAAAGGGATGTGTTAGCTCACATGCTCTCCCAGACAGCAGAATGACTCCTACCCAGAAGGATCAATCTGCCCACATGGGGTAGTAACTAAGTAAGGGTATGTCTACACTAGCCACCCTAGTTCGAACTAGGGTGGCTAATGTAGTCATTTGAACTTGCAAATGAAGCCCGGGATTAAAATATCCTGGGCTTTATTTGCATGTTCCCGGGTGCCGCCATTTTTAAATGTCCGGTAGTTCGAACTCCCTGCCCGCGGCTACACGCGGCACGGGTTAGGTAGTTCGAACTAAAGCCCCTAATTCCATGAGGAGTAACAGTTAATCCGAACTAAGGACTTAGTTCGGATTAACTTTAAACTGCCGTGTGTAGCCGCAGGCAGTTAGTTCGGACTAAGGGGGATTTAAAAATGGCGGCCGGACGGGAACATGCAAATAAAGCCCAGGATATTTAAATCCCAGGCTTCATTTGCAACCCCGGTTCCCTGATTTGCCTACCTAGCTCGAACTAACGAGCTAATGTAGACATACCCTAATAGATTAGTTGGTAGAACATTGTGATCCCATGATGGGGCTGACAAGGAAGTCACTTGACAAAGGGGCAGCTGGGACACCATTTGAAAATACTTCAGGCTATATCCAACCCCCCTCCATCCCTTGTCACCCTTACTTGTGCGCTGCTGGTGGTGGTGGGGCTACTGTCAGAGCTGGGCACTTGGCTGCAGCCATTACTCTAGCAACCCCTCCTACAGTAGTCTTGCCAGTCCCTTTTGGGACACGACCCCTAGTATGAGAAACATTGGGATACAGGTTATAAAAGAGGATCTCTCGGGAGCCACTTGAGAGAGAGGGTGATCCGTTGATTCATTCCATATTGTGGAAGAGAAGCCATACACAGAAGGGATGAGGAAGTACTTCCTGTCAAGGTTCTTGCCTATGCCCAAACGACTCTCCGGAGTGGTGAGAAAACCGAGGCAGGAAAAAGTGTGTAGATGTTTATTATTTTGCATAGCTCTATATATTTCTTGTGCTATCTGGGTAAAGAGCATTTGGGTTCTAGAATCCTGGGCAGAGTCTGTCTGTCAGCTTTCACTGGCATGTAGCCCTGAGGAGATGAAATGTAAACCAGAAGTCTCACATCTTCAGTGGGATGCTGGGAAACAAGCTAAAGCTGCTAGTGAGGCTTGAGGGAGGTGGCATGAAAGTATTGAACTGTGGGTTTCCCAATTCAAAAAGGGGTATCAGACATGAGGTCTGCTCTAAATTGGAGGCAGGGACAGTGCCTAAACTCTGCCCATCCCCAGCAAGCTGAGAAAACATGCACTTTAGCAGTCTGGTGAGTGTCCAAAAGGAGGCGCTAGATCAGATCTGTGATGGCAGCACGCATCTCCTACCATCTATTTTTATCTTTAACAAACATTGCCTGAGCACAGTGCAAAGAGAGCATGATGCACCATCCATATTTAATTTCTCTCTGTGCCCTTTCAAAATGGCAGCATAGTGAAGGAATGCCGAATCTTTTGTCAACAAGGTATTTTTGAAGGTTCAGAATGGAATCAATATTGCCAACCCCAAATGTACAAAAATCATTAGTCTGTCCCATAGCAAAATAATGAAATTAGAAAAAATATTTTATTTTCCTTTGCCTTCTGGTTTATGAGGTTTCTGGTACCCTCAGGTCATATTTTCAAGCTTTTTTCTCTATAGCCAGTAGGGCTAGAAACTTAAGAAAAAAATGATACCTGAGATTCTCTCACACTCCCAAGATTTCAGGAACTGGAATGTTACTAAAACATCCAATAGCACATGACTTGCAATAAAATTGCAATAGTTGGCAACACTGGAATGATCTTCAAGGCCAGCTGCTAGGCTGAGACTTTCAGAGGATTTTAAGGGATTTAGGCACTCAAATCCCACTGAAATTAAATGAGAGTTAGACACCTAATTTACTGAGGCCACTTTGAAAATCTAACCATTAATGTTTACGGGTCCTTCCAAGCAGTACATTTGTGGCTTTGTTTAATCAGGTCCATCCTGAGCCTGGTCACAATTCTGAGGGTGTTTCCAACACAAATGACTTTATTTGTGTTAGTCAGAATTTCTGAGGAAATAATCTCTGTTGTCTGCCCTGCTCTATTCTGCTCACTTTGGGACAGCTGTGATCTCAGATGCCCAAGGTGATATATGGTTGCAAGACCCTACGACTTGCTTTATTATCTGCAGGTGCAGGATGCCTCTAGGAAAACCAGCTGCCAAATTAGCAGGGTAAGGATTTTTGAGGCTCTACTCTATTATATTTCAGCACTTATATGTTTATGACAACAGTCAAGAACAGCCAGGAAGAGAGAGATGGCTGGCATGTTACCAGCTTTCTTGTGGCCATTCTGGACCCCCACCTTCGCATTTATGGCTCCCAGTCTGAGGAAGAGTTGGGAATCAGCCACACAAAGTCGCCTTAGGTCTGTGTTTTCCAGCAGTGGAAAGGCAAGATGAGTTAGGGCAGACTCCTTCCATAAATCACTTACTAATGGCTCCTCTTTTCTCATATGCTTTGTCAGAGCATGCTTTCCTGAAGTCCATCTAAAGGAAAATGTCCAGTACCTAAGGAGTTAACTGCCCAGAGTTTAGCTACCTTTATTGTAAGGCAAAGCTGTAGTAAATAGTATGTGAGATTTTGGCTTAAACTGACCAGGGAAACTTAAACAGATGGATTCCAGCATCCAAATTGCCTAGCTTGAGCCAATGGATATGCAGAGCAGATTGGGTTTTTTCCCCCCTTTCCAGTAAAATGCAACTTTATTGCTTGACCTTCTAGGTTTGGACTCCACTGTATTCCCATTGCTCTAGGGCACATTACAGTGTATATTCATTGGGCCTATCTGTGCTTGTAACTCTCTCTGTGTAAAGGCGCCTTTCCAGTCTGCATGACTGATTTTTATCTTTGCTGACTGTTAAAAGTTAAGTTTTGAGGGATTGTTTTTGTGTTTCTCAGCCCTCCTTCCAGAGAGCAGAAGACAGGCTTAAAGGAATTCAGGAATCTTAGGACAGAAATGTAGGTTTTAAGCAGAAAAATAAAGTTTCACAAACACTAATATCAAACAAAAAATTAATTTACAAATATTTTTAAAAGAGCTCTTTGAGAGCTTCAGCTACCAAAGGACACACTGCAGGACAGGTTTTGTGCATAAAAACTGGACAATGATACTGATTGCAAATCAGTGAGGCTGTTTCAGGTGCAAATGTTTAAAGTCTGTGCTCAAGGCTCTGTATGCTCTTTTGCACATGTGCAAAACACGTGATGTGCACACAAATCTGGACTGTGTGGGTGGGCAAAGTTGTGAGACTCCCCAACTTGGGTACAAATCACATGCAGAAAATAAGTGTATGCGCACTTCTGAACATTTGTTTTAGATCTTCATTTAGCTACAAGAAACAGCTGAATAGACCAGAACTTGTGTGGACCACTGGGCAAGTGTCCGATTAAGTGCTGGCAATCCCAAAGCTTGGTCATGTAAGAGACTGAAATGTGGGCATGAGCTCAGCACTCATTGAACGAGTCCAAGCCTGTCCGTTTCCAGGCAGAGCGTGTGGCAAACTCCAGCTGTTTGAAGAAGCCTTTTCATAACAGAAGCCCGTGGACTATGGGAATGGCATGAGGCTTAAAACAAAAAGTTTAAACAGCAAACTCATGGCTGGCAGTATCAGAGGACTAAATTCTAAATAATTCTTAATTCTGTGTTCACCAGCTAGAGATTTTAGCAAGGAACATGCTGCAAAGTTTGCCATCAATAAGAGAGCCTTAATTCTCAGCCTAAAGCAGATCATACATGCCTTGTCCCTGCTATCCATCAATTCATCCCTCAAATATTTATATGGACTTCATTGCTGTAGTATGCAGGCACCAAAGAAGATGACGCTCTCTCTCACTCTCTCTCTCATTCTCCCTCCCTGAATGCCTCCAAGAAGCAGGCATATGATGGTTTTTTTTTTTTTTTTTGAATCAGTGAGCTTGAGGGTACTGAAGCCTGGGCAAAGAGGCGGGTTTTGTATTTGTCTCAGCAAGTCCAGTGGTCCTTATTATTTTAGCAGCAAGTTCCATATTCCTGGTCCAGCTCCTATCTGCCATAGTCACAAATTCCTTCCACGCTCCTTACCCTTACACTTCACATAATGTCTAAAATTAAATTGCAAGCCCTTTGAAGTAGGGACTGTGTCATGGTCTTCATTGGCCCTACACAAATAACTAACTCTGGGGATGTAAAATCCTATTTAATTGGTTAACCAGTTAAACATGAGGGGGAGGGGCTGTTGTGGCCAGGCTGGAGCAGCCCCGTGCCCCGCTGCCGGCAGGGGCTGCTCCATCGCAGCCAAAGCTATCCCTGCCTGCAGCACACCAGGGTCTGCCACACACAGGGACTTCTCCAGCTGGGCTGGATCACCCTTGTTCATGGAGGGCCCCTCGGGGCTGGAGCAGCCCCCTGCCCACAGTGGGAGGGGAACTGCTCCAGCCCCCACAAGTTAACCAGAACCAGCTAACCTTTCACATCTCTGACTAACTCTGGTCCAAATTCTGGTTCCATTATCACATTAAGCAGCATTTCTTCTTCCACACTTAGCCCCACTGAAATAGTAGATCTGAGTCCAGAAGGGCCATTACGATCATCTAGTCCAGACAGCAATACCATACTATGGTCTCTTGAATAACGTAGGCCAAAGAAGCTCAGCCAGTAATATCTACATTCTTGGGTCTTGGTGAATAAAGTGCTATTCAGTGTGAGGAAGGGTATAAGAATCTGGGCCTTGGGCCTTGTTCCATAGTTTCATGTTTTTCTAAGCAAAGGCAACAGTGCACTCTGTTTTAACAATTAAACCCAGAAAACTTTAGGAAATTGTTCTCCTTCTCAGGAGACAGACTTTAGATGGGCCTCCGTAAGGCTTTCTCATCTGTCACTGTGTTTATTTTCCAGCATTGTGATTAGGGATGTGAATGGGTAACTGGGTAACTGGTTACCTGGTAAGTATCACCCTTACTGGGTGATGCTTATTGGGCAATGGTTAACTGCCACCTGGGAGCAGCAACCCACCCACGAACTGCTGTGGGTTGCTCCAGCCCTGCTGGGTCACCATCCCATGGGCCAGGGAAGAAGGTGGCAGCCCTGCATGGGAGTGGGAGCCAGGAATCCTGCATGAGGCGGGGAGCGGAAGTCTGGGGCCAGTAGCCACACCCCATTGTGGGCCAGAAGCGGCAGCCCTGCGCAAGTCCAGGAAGAAGCCTGGAGTGGTTCCCTGCTCGGGATCCCTAACGTTTAACCAGTTGACTGATTAAACTGGATTTTACATCCCTCGTTGTGATCCTCAAAGCTGCAGCCTGTACCAATGCTTTGGATAAAGCTAACAGGAAGGATGCACTTAAAAAACAATGAATAGCCTTGCAGCACCTCAGGGTATGGCTACACTAGCCCCCTAGTTCGAACTAGGGTGGCTAACGTAGTCATTTGAACTTGCAAATGAAGCCTGGGATTTAAATATCCCAGGCTTCATTTGCATGTTCCCGGGCGCCGCCATTTTTAAATGCCCGGTAGCTCGAACTACCTGCCCGCGGCTACACGCGGCACGGGCTAGGTAGTTCGAATTAACACTCTTAATTCAAACTGCCGTTACTCCTCATTGCAGGAGGAGTAATGGTAGTTCGAATTAAGAGTGTTAATTCGAACTACCTAGCCCGTGCCGCGTGTAGCCGCGGGCAGGTAGTTCGAGCTACCGGGCATTTAAAAATGGCGGCGCCCGGGAACATGCAAATGAAGCCTGGGATATTTAAATCCCAGGCTTCATTTGCAACTCTGGTTGCCCTCATTTGCCTACCTAGCTCGAACTAACAAGCTAGTGCAGACATACCCTAAGAGACTAACAAAACGTGTAGATGGTGTCATGAGCTTTTGTGGGCACAACCCACTTCTTCAAGCAAGACCTCTATGGGCATATTTTCTTCTCCCTCTGCAGATAGGGATGTATGGCTATCTAGGAATGCGCTGACAGTTTGAAACACGAGAAGATGTGTGAACCCCTGAAGCAACAGGCAGATATTATGCTGATGAAGTTGCTTTCCGTTCCTCCAGTAGAAAACATGCTTTGTAATTTCCTAAACAATCTGACCATGCAGCCTGGTACTTTTACCCCCCTGTATATGTGTCTTACCAACTTCTTCCAGCCTTACTATAGGTCACAAGATCATGGGGGGAGGGGGGAGAAAATTCCATGAGGCAACACTC
The DNA here is from genome assembly GCA_032595735.1 of Pelochelys cantorii. Classification (NCBI taxonomy): domain Eukaryota; kingdom Metazoa; phylum Chordata; order Testudines; family Trionychidae; genus Pelochelys; species Pelochelys cantorii. The sequence continues at coordinate 25,417,798 of CM064326.1, forward strand.
TGAGAAGCAGCTGACTGAATAATGTAAGTCAAACCATTCAAAAGCAGAATCCATGGGCTCTGTGTGATGCATTTGCTGCTCAGGGTTGACAGGGCATTGCTATTCACTGTGAGCAGAAAGCATAAACTATTTCCCTGGAGGCAGAACAAATGTTACTCAAGTTTCTTTGTGGAAAGATTCATAATGTGACACGTCACAAAAGCTCTCCAAGCCCATTAGGGAGGAAAATTGCTTTACGCATTTGGCCTTATATAAAGCCAGGCAAAGGAAGAGGTCTTTTCTCCCTTGCCCTTGACATTCCTCATCAAGTAGTTGCCAGTTTCATAATGGGAAATAGCCTATGTCTATGCCTCAGAAGTGATTGGCATGTAGGTTAAAAATCCACAGAAAGATTCCTGGGCTGCAGGCTGGAAGTTGGCCACAGAAAAAGAGATGAACAGGACTTGCCCCATCCAAAGCTGCACTCAGTACTTTGCAGGGGCAGTCAGGTACCAGATCAACAGAGTCCGCTACGGAAGGTAAAGGCAGTAGCCCAGTGGCTAAACAGCAGTTTTGCAGAAAAGGGCCTGGGGATTACAGTGCCTGAGCAGCTGGCTATGAGTCAACAGAGTGCCCTTGATGCCTGAAAGGCTAACAGCATATTGGGCTGCATTAGTAGGAGCATTGCCAGCACATCTAAGGAAGTGATTATCCCCCTCTATTCAGCACTAGTGAGGCCACATCTGGAGTATTGCGCCCAGTTCCCCCTCTCTGGTCCCACTACAGAAAGAATGTGGACAAACTGGAGAATCCAGCAGAGGGCACGGCAAATGATTAGGGGGCTGGAGCGCATGCCTGTTGAGGAGAAGCTGAGGGAACTGGGCGTATTTAGTCTACAGAAGAGTGAGGGGGATTTGATAGCAGCCTTCAGCTACCTGAAGGGGGGTTCCAAACAAGATGTTCTCAGTGGTGGCAGGTGACAGAATTAGGCATGGCTTGACAAAGCCCTGGCTGGGATGATTTAGTTGGGTTAGTCCTGCTTTGGGCAGGGGGTTGGACTAGATGACCTCCTGAGGTCTCTTCCAACACTTATCTTCTATGATTCTATGTTTTATGAGAGAAAAAGGCAAGTCACTTCCCCCGGCCCCTTGCGAGTCCTGGACTGCTGCTCAGAGGAGTCAGCTGAAGAGTTTGCCATCTCCCATCCATCCAGTAGAGGGAAAAGATGTCCAAGACCAGCCCTTACAAAGGTTCAGAGTTTAGGACAAGCTTAGTTGCTGTGGATCCACTAGCTTCCTCCTGACCTGTAAGTGGGCCACTAGCCTTTTGGCGGGTAGCTCGAGGGCATGTGGAGTTCCTGCATGAGCAGGGCCACACACTCAGATGTGGCTGAGGCATACAAAGGTCCCTCTGCCCTGAAATTACCCACCTGCAGTTGGCCTGTGGCAGCCTTAGGGTTGCGGGGCTTATGGGGCTCGTTAATTGTGGTGTAGGCATGTGAGCTCAGGCTGGTTCCTGGGCTCCTGCTCCCCATAGTTTTGTTTTGCCATTGTTCCCAAAGTGGTACATGTGTCTGGCCAAGGGGAGAAAACAATGTGGGCTGCAGGACAGCCTGGATGGTACAGGGGACAGTGCTGTTATTTGTCAGGAGAGGCTGGAATGTTTGTTTGCCTGTTTACATCAGACAGACAGTGGGTTGGAGGAAAGAAAAAAAAAGGCTCTTCATTTTGATAGCATCTGTCTAGCTCAGAGACTTCCCTTAGGAGCTGACTGAGTAGAAAATAGGCTGCAATTTTAAAATAAACGCAGGCACTTGGGATTTTATAGTTTACATAAGAACATAAGAATGGCCGTACTGGGTCAGATCAAAGGTCCATCTAGCCCAGTAGCCTGTCTGCCGACAGTGACCAGTGCCAGGTGCCCCAGAGGGGGGTGGACTGAAGACAATGATCAAGCGATCTGTCTTGTGCCATCCATCTCCAGCCTCTGACAAACAGAGGCCAGGGACACCATACCTACCCCCTGGCTAATAGCCTTTTATGGACCTAACCTCCATGAATTTATCTAGCTTCTCTTTAAACTCTGTTATAGTTCTAGCCTTCACAGCCTCCTCTGGCAAGGAGTTCCACAGGTTGACTATGCGCTGTATGAAGAAGAACTTTCGCTTATTAGTTTTAAACCTGCTACCCATTAATTTCATTTGGTGTCCTCTAGTCCTTATATTATGGGAACGAATGAATAACTTTTCTTTATTCACCCTCTCCATATCACTTGTGATTTTATATACCTCTATCATATCCCCCCTCAGTCTCCTCTTTTCCAAACTGAAACGTCCCAGTCGCTTTAGCCTCTCCTCATATGGGACCTGTCCCAAACCCCTAATCATTTTAGTTGCCCTTTTCTGAACCCTTTCCAAGGCCAAAATATCTTTTTTGAGGTGAGGAGACCACATCTGTATACAGTATTCAAGATGTGGGCGTACCATAGTTTTATACAGGGCAGTAAGATATTCTGGGTCTTATTTTCTATCCCTTTCTTAATAATTCCTAACATTCTATTTGCCTTTTTGACTGCCGCAGCACACTGTGTGGACGCTTTCAGAGAACTATTCAAGATAACTCCAAGATCTCTTTCCTGATTTGTCGTAGCCAAATTAGCCCCCATCATACTATATGTATAGTTGGGGTTATTTTTTCCAACGTGCATTACTTTACACTTATCCACATTAAACTTCATTTGCCATTTTTTTGCTCAGTCACTTAGTTTTGTGAGATCTTTTTGAAGTTCTTCACAGTCTGCTTCTGTCTTGACTATCTTGAACAGTTTAATATCATCCGCAAACTTTACTACTTCACTGCTTGCCCCTTTCTCTAGATCATTTATGAATAAGTTGAATAGGATTGGTCCTAGGACTGTCTTCCCATAACAAGTAAGCCATCACTCTCAGTTATGGACTACTTGGTTAGCCACGCTCAGAGAGACTCCTGGATAAAGCTGAGGGGCTGGAAGTTTTGTTGCCCACCTGCTCCTTGAGAAGAGCCCAGGAAGTGACCATGAGCCTGCTTGTCATGTTCTATCTGCAGTTTGCCTTCCCTTATTCCAGAAAATATATTCCATTCTAATACTGAGCAAGATGCAGACTGGGTCCCTCCATGCCAATATGAACAGCGGCTGGGCTCCAGAGGCAGTAGGTCTGCTGAGGAGTAACGTAGGGTTATACCATGGAGGGCATGAAAGGGCTAGTACAGCTAAAAGGGGGCACAGCACTTTTTGGAGACTGGGAGTGGCCAGGTGATGGAATAGTGCTGGCATGGAGCCCCAGACACAGACTATCGCTGCCTCATGGCAGAATGCACCAATAGCAGCAAAGCCGTCTGCCCTCCCTTGGGACATATATTTAACCTAGAAAAGTGACAGTAAATCAGGTCTCGCAGTACAGGTGTAAGCCAGAAGGCCCACAGGGAAGGAGAAAGCTGTTGCATTCCGCATAAGTCAAGGTCATGTACAAAGTGTGAAAGCTCATTGCCAGAGGGACACTAGAAGAGCAGTGGCTGACGCTGAGTCCCTTAATCAGTACCAGGAAGTGGAGCTAGAAGAGCCAGGAGTACCGAATCAACCCTGCTCTCCCACACTCATTATCAGACCCTGCTCCATAGCAAGTCACTGTGATTATGTGAGGAGTTCAGCTCTTTCACTTCCTCACAGGGGAGACTTGTAGAAGGTGCCGGGGAAGGACTACAGGAGCACTCCAGCTTAGGACTGTTATGTCTTTTTGTCAGGTTTTAGAGCTGTGCTGCAGCTTGTTAGTTTAGAAAGGGCTGCTCTGTGCATATTTAAAGCCACTTCACTCCAATTTGAGGTGGCCGTAGAGGAAATTCCACCCCCAAGCACCATGGAGGTAGAGATGAGGGAATGTGTAGCTGGCTTTCCATGAAATGTGTATAGCAAAAGATGAAACTAAGCAAATCTAACCTCGCTTAGGGGAGTTATTACTAACCCCAAACTGGAGCTGAGTTGACAAAACAAAGTCCATTCACATTGATAGTTTGAGTTCCATAAACTATCTTAAATTTAAAGTCCAAACAAACCACTCAGGGGCTACGATCCAGATTGTTTAGCATCATAAAAGCAGCCACTGGATTTCCAGCCTGAAGTATTGGAGAACTGCTGAAACCCTAGGAACTTGCTGCAGAACATAGGCCCAGCTCCTTGTAGGGCACATGAGACCTTGCGTGGAACACTGTGCAGGGATAAACTGCTGGACAGAGATCAAGTGAAAAGAAATCTAGTTCAAACCAAAATGAAAAGAACTACACTTAGAGCTTCTTTCCCTCTCTATCCATTCAAATTGCCCAGCACTTGGTCTCTGATTGTCTCCTGCACCCTGTCAAATGGAACAGACTTGTAAAAGAGAGAGCTTCTGTTTTCACAATTGCCTTGGTAATCAGCTGTGATGGGAAAGGAAAGGGGAGAGAAGTTATGACAGATTAATGAGGCTTCAGTGACACAATCTGATGGAGTGTGGAAGTGCCTTTCCCGGGATCTATACTTTGCTTGCTCAACATCTGTCAGCAAGTGAGAGAGGCTAGCTTTCACAAAGGAGGCTGGTGCTTTGGGATGGCTCATCCATCAGCACTTCTAGTCATTTGGAATCACAGCAACACTGTTACTGTACAATGGGACTACGGAAGAGATGATGGGAGGTGGGGGTGGAGCAAGGCAGAAGGAATTTTGGAGAAAGGGAGGAGGAAAAAAAATCTTTTTAAAAACTCCACAGCTCATTCCCAGGTCTTGGTTAGTTTGTTTTAGGAGGGAATTTGCAGGTTAAAGCATATTTTTTAGTGTATAGATTGAGTCTCATCATACTGCAAGGGCATCTAACAGCAGCACAAAGAGAACACACCCAGACACATCAGCATCACACGCAGGTCTTGTGATATCAAGCACAATTTTCTCTGAGGGCATGTCTAGACAGCACCCTTCTGTTGGAATAAGCTACCCAACTTGCACTACGCAAATTCCGAGTCTAAGTCAAAAGATCTTATTTTGAAATTTGGCGCTGTTTACAGAGCGGGCTCATAGGTTAATTGTGTACATGGTTACACTTTCATATCCCTAGTATCAATACCATACCATGCCACCCTTATTCTCGCATTGCTGCCTTCAGAGCTGAATGGCTGGAAAGTTCCAGCTGCTGTCTGAAGGCCCAGTTCTGCAGACAGCAATGCAGAATTAAGGGCGATAATACCATACCATGCCATCCTTACTGGAGGCGGTGGCTCTGCTGTCAGAGCTGGGGTCCCTGCCAGCAGCTGCCGGTCTCTAGCTGCCTAGCTCTGAAGGCAGCATTGCCACCAGCAGCAGCACAGAAGTGAGGGTAGCATCTACCATAATAACCTAGCGACCCTCTCCCCTGCCAACTCCTTTTTGGATCAGGACTCCTACAATTACATCACCGTGAAATTTCAGATTTAAATATCTAAAATCATGAAATTTGTGATTTTTAAAAATCCTATGACCATGAAATTGACCTAAATGGACTGTGAATTTAGTAGGGCTCTACTAATCACCATAAAACCCAAATGCCTCCAGCTGTTGTTGCAGGGCACTGTTGAGCTCTGAATTTTCTCTGCCTGGTCTTCTTGTTGCCAGAGAAGAAGAGGAAAGTTTAGGAGACATCCTTTCTCCACTGTGTTCACTGGAGGCTGGAGTTAAAATAGGAGAGTGGGCCAAGAAAAAACAACTGTAAACAGTCACACTATAGTTCCCTTCACTCTCAATTGCATCCAATCTCTTGTGATGCCATAGATGTGTTTCTCTATTTCCAGAGTCTTCCAGATTAGACAAGACATGAATTCCTAATGTCAACAGACGCCACAAAAGATCCAACTTTTAAAAAATATTTAGGCCTTAGTCCAATATAAAGAAAAACCCTGCATGAGTTCAAATTTTTCCACTCTGCAGGATTTTAAGAGTTTCTAATGCACCCCTTGCTGCAGTGATAATGTTCATCACTTGACAGAGTGTTTTTTATCCACAGATCTCAGGGGCTTACAAAGGTATGTCATAATTATTAGCCCACATTGCAGATGGGGAATCTGCAGCCCAGAGAGGCGAAGGGCCTAGGGGTCACTCAGTGAGTCAGTAGCAGAACTGGGAATGGGAACCAGGGGCAAATTCCTGGCTCCACTGAAGGAAATGACAAAACTCCCATTGACTTTGGTGAGAGCAGGATATCACCTCAGTCCTCCAAGTCTCGTACCCATTTCTACTGGACCAAGGGCCAGTCACAAAAACAGAGGGTTGTACTGACACTGTCTCTAAAGCAGTCAGCTTCTCCAGAACCTACAGCTCCTGGAGGCACCGCCCAGTCCTCACCACTTCCCTCCGTACTGCTGCTCCCCACTCATCTGGGCATGGGGGAAGGGCACTGGTCATTTTGAGGGACACTTCTTTTGGTAGATGTTGCCCTTAGAACCCTCCTGACCTACCTTCTGAGAGATGTAACCCTACAGTTCATAGCAGAACACACAGCAATAGCCTGCAGGGACACAGGGAAGGGGGAGACCCAATTCATGTAATTGTCATGGTGCCTTTAAATGCAAAGAACTGAAACAACAATGTGGCGAGAAGACAAGCAAACGTGAAGCACCTCGTAAATCAGGCGGTAGGAGTGCGCTGCAGCACTGTGCAGCCTCTGATTAACAACATCTGTTACTTTAGGAAAAGCAGAAAATGATGCTCAAGAGATTAAGGCTCTTCCAGTCTTTTTTTAAATAGCTGTTTTCTCTCTCTTCCTTCCACTATCCCCTTCAGTGAGTCAAGGGGATTATCATGTACTTTCACCTTCCCCACCTGGGCAGAGAATGCTCTGCAAAGCACGTAACCAACAGCCATGAGTGATGGGTCTCAGCATTTTCCATCCCATAACTCTGTTACCACAGAATTCTGCGTGGTACAGCCATCCCACCCCTCTCTCCCAACTGCCCAGAAAGAAAGGGGAGGTGGTTATGACTGATCCTGAATCTACTGGAAGGTTGTGACCTCTATTATGACAGCCCAGCAGAGACCACTCCAATCCACAACATCTGAATCTAAATTCACCAAACGTCAGAGCAAGCAGATAGGAGGCATCAGTGTGCTGGTGTAAAGCTCTAATCCAGACCTGAACAGCAGAGTTTTTTTGGTCTGGTCTGTCAGTTTGGGCCCATATCTATAGATTTAGGGTCCGGTCCTGCAGTCATTACTCTAATGAGCAGTCCAAGTGACTTCAATGGGAAATGGGTTGCAGGCTTCGTGCCTATGTATCAAACTTATTCAGTGGAGAGTACTTACCTCCATTTTTAATGATGGTCCACGGGTTGAGGTATGAACAGAGAAAACCAGACTCCCCTCAGTTCCCAGTGCATCTCCCACTGATGCCAATGGAAGGTTTGCATGGAGATCAAGATAAGGGGAGAATATGGCTTATATGTAGCTTAAGCCTTGCTGAAGCCCTACTCATAATTCATAGTGGGTATGTCTACACTAGCCCCCTAGATCGCTCTAGGGAGGCTAATGAGGGCAACCGAAATTGCAAATGAAGCACGGGATTTAAATATCCCGCGCTTGATTTGCATGTTCCTGGCCGGTCGCCATTTTAGAAACTGACTAGCCCGAAGTAACTGCCCGCGTCTACACGCGGCAGTGAAACGGGATTCCAAAATAAAGCCCTAAATCGAATTAGCTGGTATTCCTCCTGCAATGAGGTTTACCAGCTAATTCAATTTAGGGCTTTATTTCGGAATCCCGTTTCACTGCCGCGTGTAGACGCGGGCAGTTACTTCGGGCTAGTCAATTTCTAAAATGGCGACCAGCGGGGAACATGCAAATCAAGCGTGGGATATTTAAATCTCGTGCTTCATTTGCAATTCCGGTAGCCCTCATTAGCCTCCCTAGATGGATCTAGGGGGCTCGTGTAGACATACCCAGTGTGAACCAAAGGCTGTGAACCAGAATCAGCCTGGTCTTGGCAGCCCACTAGGTATTAGTTAACACCAAGTGAGCTCATTTGTGACAAGAGAGGATGGATGGTACATAATCATACAGTTTTCTCACACAGGCCTAAGAACTGGCACAGGAACACACCATCAGAATGGGATGACAGGATAATGGACAAGGAAATTTTGTTTGAACTACCAGGTACAAGGATAAGGGTGGTAACTAGCGTTGTCTGGAATGAAATATGTAACTTGTTTGCATAAAAGAAGAACTCATAGGAGGGGCAACTTTGTGCCAGCCTAAGGAACAGCCTCCTGATGTGTTGACAGAGTAGGTATCATTGTTGCAGGCATACACATGTTAACAGACCTGTAGCTCTTAGGGGGGCTAGCAACTAGCTTTATTGACAATGAACCTGGCCAAAATCCTTCACCACTGTTCCAAGCCTGTGGTCTTTTTATGAATAACATCAGCTGAATGGACATGGTGCACTGTCTGTTAGGGCAGATGACACTGGAGTGCCAAGAACCGCAATGCCAGCAGCAGTAATAATGCTACAGTGTCATCAGCAGCAACATCCCCCAGCACTAACACCACAGAGTAACTCTGTTATTAGGTACCTTAGCATGGCAGTCAATCACATGCCGTGAGAATGCTGGTTCCTGCACTATTTCTGCCTTTCTCCTTTCAGTTCCATCTTCCTAGATCTCTGGAGGTATTTATATGGCTCCCACTACCACAATATTAGAGCACATCCCCATGTTTAATGCATTCCACTGCACTGTACAGGAGAGAGGAGGCACAGAGAGACCTTGTCCAGGCCATGCAAGAAACTGAACCTGGGTCTCCAAGTCCTAGAGCTAACACACGAATCACTGGACCATCTTTGCTCCCAGTTAATGGGTCTCTTCTCCTTTCATTTCTCTTTACTTCTTTCCCTTCCAAAACCCACATTCTTTAGCCAGGGAATTCACTTTGAACACCTTCCCAGTTCAACAGGTAAAATAAGTAATATGATAGTTGATGCTTATATTTATAGCGTCTTCAGGCTTTAGGGTTAACACTAATGTGGTTAATGGCAGGCAGGGAAGCTCACACCTCCTAGACTAGATAATTTACAGGCTGCTTGCAGAGTCAGGCAGACAGCCGGGCATTGAATTACACTCTGTTTACTTCACACCCATGACAGATAGACACTTTTTAAAGAAATGAACGCTGAGAGATCCTGAATCTGCTTATGTGGGTTACGTAAATGCACCATGGAGGCCAGATACAGCCCACAGGGCCCATTTGACACCTCTAACTTAATGTATGGACAGGAAATGGTTATAAATAGTCACTCCCCTCTCAGCTCTCTAAAGACATAAATAATTTTGCTGTGGAGTGTTGGAGCACCCAGGGTCATTTCCAGACCACCCACGGGGTTTGCATTAATGGGTTTGCTTTGCTTAGGAATCAGTTAAACTAGTGTTTACTTTGAAAATTTTAACATCTTTTAAATGGAAGCAGCTAAGAGGAGACTCACATTAAGCCCCACTTACTTGTTAGTGACTGCTTGCATAAACTCATCAATCAGTTCATCGTATAGTTTCTCACGGACCCGCTTGTGTTTCAGTCCAATATAGAGTGGATCATTCAAGAGAGCCTAGGACACAAAACATTCTGTTTATGGCACCTGCTTCTCTACTGGACAGAAATTTATACCCAAAACGTACATGTGTGTCACATTTATGACCGTTTCACTCATTATCGCTAAGCAACAAAACACGGTGGGCTGTCCTGTCCCTGGGCAACCGCTGGCTCCTTGAAGAAGGATGCAAATATAAATCCCTTCCTGAACTCCAGATGCAGCTTTAGTTCATGATAAATAAGCCCAGGAACAGCACTGGGAGGCAGAGTTCTCACTCGCCAGGACTGGGAGAGCTCATACAATGACATGCTTCCTTCCTGAAGTGTTTCACTCTTGGCCTGGAAGGCCCAGCTTGTTGGTACTTCCACCTCCATTGCTCATTCAGTTCCTGGTTTATTACCTGAGACTGCCCATGTGGGGTTGACTAGGGACAATGGTGTTTTTTGCAACATGGACTGCTCTCCATTAGGAACTAGACTGAGGCCATCGACCCATTTCCTCTGAGCCACCAGATGCTGACAAGCTTTCCATTTCATTAGCCTGAGCTGGACTGGAACCAGTGAGCTGATTGCAGAGCCCTTTACTCATTGCCTGAGCCAGCTAGTCCTCAACTTCACCCAGTGGCAACTACTGGGAAGGGACACCAGGGAAGAGAGGGCATCAGCTACATGACTGCCCCCCCCCGCCCCCCAGGACTCCTCCTGTGCCACTGCTAGGCTGGGGATCAGCCCTCTTCCACTCACTGGCGGTGGCGGGGGAAAGTGGAGTGACCCAGCCCCAGCCTGTTTTCTGCTCCCCCGGCTCCCAGCAGTGTCACTCCACTTCTCAAAGCCAGTGAGTCCAGGGGGCAGGCTCAGTGTCTGTTACTGGTGCCAGGCCCTCTGCTAGTCCCTTGGGCCATGTCACTGGGGGAAGGGGGTTGGAGGAAAAGGTTGCCCCCCCCCCCCCGCATTCACTGACAGTGGGAAGCAGAAGGATGCATCTGGGAGCCAGCAGAGCAGAGCAGGCTGGCGCTGGGTCACTCCTCTTCCCACTGCCACCGGTGGGTGTGGGGGGACCAATCCCTGCTGTTGCCCCAAAGCTCAGGCCCTGGGGTGGTTGGACGAACTGTCCATAGGATGGGACAGCTTTGTCTGGCAGCTGCTGGAAATATTTTCATGGCCCCCACTACCACAATATTGGAGCACATCCCTGTGTTTAATGCATTGCACTACACTGTAATGGGGCATTTGGTCCTTCCTCCTTTGCCCATGGCATTTGGGGGGTACATGGCACTTTGTGCCCCAACATCTCACCCCTAAGCTCACCTGTATGTGTTTGCTACTCTCCTTGATTTTGCTTCTTTTTTTCACTTTCAGACTCAGGTTTCTATTTCCCAGAGCCTTTTGCAGATATTGGACACAACCCCATACGTTTAAAAGGCTTGCAAACCCTGTTTCCTCAGTCATCCCCACAGGTGCTGAACTGGGACCGGCATCCTATCTATGGCTGATAAGAAGCGGTTGCCTCCAAAAGTAGTGAGTCAGCACAGAAAGAAACAACATCTGGGAGAATGTGACAGAAATAGCAATAGCAAGAGACAGATGGACCAGCTGGCTGGATGTTTTGAAGGTCTCAGTGAGTCATTGGAAAGAGATCCCACTTCCACCTTGGCTTCAGGAACGGAATCCTGGCTATCAGAAGAGGGTGTCCCATCAAAACTGTATTGTCCTGTAGCTTTGCAAACCTTAGCTGCTGGCAGGTATGTTAAAACTAAATCCATTTCCAGAGCCAGCTGTTTTTCCCTTAGCAGGAAATCTGAAAGGGGTCTTCCTCTGATTTTGATTAAGTCTGCTCTTCTCTGCCATAGTTCTTTAAAGAAGAGACATACATTTCCACTGAAATATAATATTTCAACATATCTTTAAGTGGGCAGTGGCCTGTCCCTTGTTCTAGAAAGTGAACTCCATGGGTGATTCCAAGGTCTGAAACCACCGGATGAATAGCCTTACCAGGATATGGAAGTATTCTGTAAGGGTATGTCTACACTGCAAAGTTAATTTGAAATAACAGCTGTTATTTCAAATTAACTTATATAGCGTCTATACATGCAAACCGCTATTTCAAATTTAATTCGAAATAGTGGAGCCCTTAATTCAAATTTGGTAAACCTCATTCTACGAGGAGTAACGCCAAATTCGAAATAGCTATTTCGAATGAAGTGCTGTGTAGACACTTACTTCAAAATAGGGAGCCTCCTGCCTTTCCCAGGGAGCCCTTGTGACCACTCTGGGCACAACCAGGAAAACTTACTCTCCTCTCCCCCAGCCCCGGAGCCATTAAAGGGGTAGACCCTGGCCACAGTGCCTGTGCCAGCTCCAAGCCTGCCAGCCCAGAGCCAGCAGTGGCCACCAGGGCCCCTGACCCAGTGGCCCCAAAACATGAGCCAGCAAGCCACTGGCAGCCAGCCCTCCACCGCTCCCCAGGAGCAGTCTGCCAGCTCCCAGGAGCCTGACAGGGGCTGGAGAAGGCGGGCGCCTTCCTGGTCCAGGGTGGAGATCATAGACCTTATTCAGGTTTGGGGGGGATGCCCCCAATGTCCATGATCTCCGCACTAGATGGAGGAACGCGGCCGTTTATGGCAGGATAGCTGCCAGCCTGGCCACATGCGAACCCAAGAGCAGATTAGCATGAAAGTCAAGTTGGTCCGGTGAGACCCCCAAACCTGAGCCCTGAGCTTCCCCTCCCCCTTCTTCCCCTTGCTTCTCCCTTCCAGCTCCCTCCTCTCCTCTCCCACCCTCTCTCTTCCCCTCTCCCACCTCCTTTTCCCAGTCTCCCCAGAGGTTCATCCCCGCCCCCAGTTTTGTTCAATAAACCCAGTTTCTATTTTTGAACATATGTGTCTTTTGTTTGACATCAGGAAGGGGGGCTAGGGAGGGGTAAGTGGAAGGACGTGAGGGAGGAATGGGGCACGAGCCCCCGGTGGGGAGGACCGGGGAGGCTCTGAGGGCTCCTCAGGGTAGACGCTCTCCCTCAGGGCCTCCTGGATCCTGACTGCCCCCCGATGGACCCCCCGGATGGCAGCTTGCAGCAAATGCAGCCGGGCTGACGGCAACAACCCCACGAGACGCATCGGCGTGCCCAGGGGCAGCTCTGGCTCCATGTGGCCGAGTGCTGTGGTGTCCCGAGTTCGGGCACTCAGAGCACTCCAAGACAGGACTGCTTTGCTGTCCCTCATCGAGGTAGACAAGCAAGTGGGGAACCCTGAGAACTGTCTGTCCGGGTGGGGGTAGGGTCCCTTTAAGCACAGAGCTCAGTTAGCCTCAGGCAGCAGCCCCACACACTAAGTCCTAACCTGATGCCCTGCTGGCACTGGTTCTGGCCAGCCTTAACTTCGGTTCAGGGTCCACGCAGTGTGGACATGCTATTTCGAAATAGTTTTTGTGTATAGATGCGTTATTTCGAATTAAGTTAATTCGAATTAAGTTAATTCGAAATAGCGCTGTAGTGTAGACATATCCTAACATACTGACCAAGTTTCCCAGTAAGTCAGTATGACTTCTGATTTAATAATGTTATCTCCTGCATAAAAATAACAGAAACCATCCATTTATGCCAAATTCAAAAACTCAACTACACCACCTAGAATCACACAAGTCAACCACGGGTGCACATCGGCATAAATGGCACTGAGCGTTGGATACAAACCTGAGCTGTGGCTGGACCACTTTTGGCTAGGCCAAACCTGAATGTGCATGACCCCCATGGGCCAGACTGCAATCCCACTCACTCCAATTTGTCCTTTTACCACCACAAATCTCCCTGAAATCAATGTGCAAAGGTGGATCTGTACGCTCTGTAAGCCCAGAAAGATGGCAGGGAAATACTTATAAAATGCATCATTATGCACTAAACACAAACAAAGGCAAGTCTGTGTTTAAACATTACATTTATGAATTTTGTCATGGGAGTGGGATAGCCTTGTGTTTTGAGCACGGATCTGAAAGCTGAGAACGCCTGAGTATTAACCCAATGTGGAGAACATGAGGAATGTCTGCATTATTTTTATGAAAAGTATTTATGGTTCAGTTTCCCCTCTCACTTTTGTATTGTTACCTTCTGGGTAGGAGGGAGTCAATGTCTTTCCTGGGACTGGGGGTCCACAATGAAGTGACTGTGTGAGAGTCACACAGGGGCTGGTGTGAATGGTCTATCAAAAATGGTCAGCATGGCCATGTCTACACTAGGAAATTATTTCAAAATTACGAAATCCGACTTATGAACTCCCGATTTAACAAATTCAAACTTGCATGTTCTCACTATGGGAAAGTATTGAAATTAGTCTGAGGCAGGCTCTGTTAATGTGGATGCACTACCTTAGAAGCACTCTGGGGAGCAGCGGGAGGTCTCCTGGAGGCCAATACTTTTGAATTAGTAGCACCAGAGCATCCACGCTAACATTATTTCAGACATACAAGTTCGGAATTAGTGTCATTCCTCATGAAAAGCAGGAGTACAGAGTTCAATTTATGCAACCCCTTATTCTGGAATTATGGACTTGGCAGTGTGGACATACTGCTTACTAATTTGAACTTGTGGGGCTTATTTTGGAATAAGGTCCTAGTGTAGACCAGGTCCATGAGAATGGAGCTGCCTTGGAGAGATAATGGAGAACATCATCCTGACCACAGCCATTTAATGGCTCTCAACCAAGGCTCAAAATGGGTAAATTACTTGTCTGATCCCAGTCCCTCTCCTGTCTGAGCCAGGGTAGGAGGGGAAAGCACCTATACAAACAGTGTGACTGAAACGGACAAGCCACTGACTCTGAGATGTGAGCAGAGTAGAATAAGAATTTTACTGGCCCAAGGGTCATGGTAGAACCATGGGTCAGATGTGGAGGCCCAGAACACACCACTGAACAGGGTACACTCCCAGAGGCACTGTACAAAGGCAGAGGCATAGCACACCCTGTGGAACCAAGACACCCCAACTCTGAGACTTACTCCTGTCCTACTTCTGGCATGGGGAAGTCACTTAGGGTATGGTTATGCTATCACGTTTTGTTGAGAAAACTTATGACAACACCCAGAATTCAATGACACAAAAATCTCCAGAGGATGTTCACATTTGATCTCTCTGTCAACAGATCATGTCCACACTGGGGACACTATCAACAACGGTGTGAGCAGTGCACTGTGGATAATGTATCCCACTGTTCAGTACTGTGGGAAAACAGAGCTGATCCCTGAGCATCTTGGGATTCCCTCCAAGTCCTCCCACAGCCTCCTCAGCTGCTGGGAGTAGTATCATGAGCAGCAGCTCTGTGAGCTCTCCATGCTGAGGAATGCCAAAGCAGCATGCCCCCCTTTCCCTGCAGCAGCAGTCTGCCTGCAGCTGTGTTCATAGTGCAGGGCAGAACAGGAGCACTCCAATGATTTGTTGTTTGTTTGTTCCTCAAACGGAGCAGCTCACTCAGCTGTCAGATACTTCCCAGCACTTTGAAACGGGAGTGGCTCATGCCTGCAGGGCAGCAGAGATCAAAACTCTGAGCAGAGCCAGCAGAGCAGGCATTGTGGGATACTGGCAGAAGCCAGTTCTGTTGACAAAACAAACAGCAGTGTCTGCACAGGCTCTTTGTTGACTATAAAGGAAGGGAAAAAGAAAAAAGTCTCTCATCAGGATGGAAGTCTTTGGTTGCCAAACGGGGTGTGTTTCCTGACAAAAGTCCCATAGCAGCGTGAATGCTCTCACTGTTTTGTCTCCAAAAGGCAGTTTTTGGTGACAAAACTTGGTAGTGTAGACAAAACCTTAGACCTGAATTTTCCATACCGACTTCCTCAATTTTGGGGTGGCCCAACCTGACACATAGGGCCCCATGTTTAAAGAGCTGTTGAGCACCCAGAACTCCAAATGAAGCCCACGAGTGCTGAGCACCTCTGAAAATGTCAGGTGACCGATTAAGGTCTCTAAGCTTGGACTGAGGTGACTGTCTTTAAGCATTCAAGACTGAAAGTTTTATCCCATCAGTTTAGCTGGGCCAGCTGAGAATCATATATTCTGATGGCTTATGGTCAAATGAGAAGCAAGTACAGTTTAAAATAGTTTCCTGCATATTTGACAAGCATTGGCATAGTAAATATTCATAGGAATTTATTTAAAAAACATAACCTCACAGATGTCTCTTCTGGCGTCAATAAAATGTTGCATTTCAGCCTTTTGAAGCCAGAGTCATAAGGTATAAAACTGCTAACAGATGGAGTCCTCCTGTCCCATAATGGTGTGCAGCAAAGTGTGCAATCTGACAAAACACAGCCATTAATTAAGCTCCAACCACCCAGTGGGGATTCTCCATTTGCTGAAATATAATCGCTTCCACACACCGGGGATGTGTCAGTTTCCTTTATGCTTATCACAGGAAAAGTCAGTCTGTATCTGCCTGGCTGAAATCTTTGAACTCACCTTCTCACGCTGAAAGACAGAGCTGACCCTTCAACTCTTGCTGGCCCAGCTCCAGCTTCACCTTCCCATCATCAGAACATAAGGGCAGCCAGTGTTCATGTGACCTCATAATACGAGAAGAAAGCAAGCTGGCAGCTTCTGGGCGCTGTTGGGTTAGTTGTCTTTTTATCTTAGGTGCCTTTGACACAAAGCTCTGATTTCAGGGACTGAACTGCCAAGCCAAGAACCCAGAAAATGCACAAAATAAGCAGCTAATCTTACCTCGTTGTCTGTGCCAACATCAAGCAGGACAGGCAGACACTGTTGTGGATGGACTCCACCGCAGGCTGTGTACAAGGCAAGTTTCCCTACGGGGATGCCCATGCCGTAACTTCCTAGATCTCCTAGGCCTAGGATTCTCTCCCCATCTGTCACCACGATGGCCTGCAGATAATGAACAGAGTACATTGTTTGCAGTATCAGCTCCCCAGATTTTTATAGTAATGTAGTGTGATAGCCACAATATCGGATAAAAGTCTGTTCCCTTCGGAGGTTACTGTGCTAGCTAGTTATCACAAAGGAACAAGTCAGTGAAGGGGTAATGTCTAGGAAGGCAGCGAAGCAGGGTGGAGAGCGTCAGCGAAGGACTCTGAGCTCTTGTCTACCCTGCAAACTTATGTTGGTATAACTATGTCACTGAGTGGTATGGAGAATCCACAGCCAAGTGAGGCAGTTATCCCGTGTAGACAATGCTATGTTGACGGAAGGGGGAGTATCTGTGCTGATAGGAGAAGCTGTCTCGTTGGCACAGGTCGTCTTCACTAAGTGCGCCAGTGATGCACCTGCACAGGTGCAGGACTGTAAGAGTAGACAAGCCCTTAGGGAGATAGTCACTGTTAGAGTGAGGAATCCGCCTCGATGCCCCTCCCTACTTTTATCTATTTTATGCACCTATCAGGTCCCTCACTAGTGGTTTTTGAAATGAGCCAATTTTGAAGCCATGGGAAGGGAGAGATTATATTAAATGGTTTAAACTTGCTTAATTAAAAAGGAAAGTGATTTAGCTCTTCCTATCTCTTCTCTTTGCTAATGGCATTTTATGCCTCAGCAGCACTATATGATCTCACTTGCAGTTCTGTACTGGGCATATTGATCACTCTTTCCTTGACAGAAGTGACCCAGATGCAAGTCAGCTGGCATTAACCTGCTCTCTCATTGTTAGAGCCAAGTTCATAAAAAGAACACTGGGAACTCATGCAGTGCCTTTCACCCATGGATCTCAAAGCACTTTGCATGTATTCAGGCCTTGCAAGCCTGTGAAGACACTTTGTTCACTATTATTGTTCCTGTTTTACAGATGGAGAAACTGAGGTAGAGAGACAGGTGTAAGTGGCTTGCCGTAAGTCATGGCAGAGCTTGGAATGGATATCTGCTTTCTTGACTCCCATGCCTGTGCTATAACCCCAAGACTATTCTCCTCCCCATGATTTTCTTCTCTCCTTTCGTAGGCCTAGGCTGACCTGTCTGTGTTGTTCAGGGATGTGAAAAATCCACTCCCCTGGGAGATGCAGTGAAGTTGACCGAGGCCCTAGAATAAATAGCAGTAGGTTGACAGAAGAATTGTTTTATACATCTAGTACTGCCTCTTGAAGGGGTGATTAACTACAGCAATGAAAAAAACCCTTTAATCACTGTAGCAACTGTCCGCACTGTGGTGCTAGCGAGGCACAGCTGCAATGCTCTGGGTTGTACCACTGAAGTATCTGTAGTATAGATGTAGCTTGAGTCTTTTCTCTCATCCAAGCATGAACATCTACACTAGGCTTAACTCTGAGTTAAGCGATTGCCAGGTAACCCTGGTATCTGACATGTTTATAGGCGGGTTAGTGCGGACACTCCCCACTCTACCAACCAACCTTTGCCCTTTTCAACAATACTGTGGGGAGTAAATACCTGGGATGATCCCTAAGGGAATGCCCTATTGCACTTACATGTTTATTGGACTGGTGGGGTTGTTTGTTTCTTTGTGATAACCAGAGGGGGAAAAATCATGGCCAAAATTTTTAATGTTAGAAGCCTGAAGGGAAGCAATTCAGTCACCAGCCTCACACACACAGTTAAAAGTGTCAAGGACCCAATCACAGCTCTCACAGAGGTTAATTAGTCTCCTATTTTTGCCAACCTTGTTGCGTATGTGTGTGCTGTGGGGCCTACAGCTTTGCTAGGCCCCTTTGCAAGAAAGAGATCAGCTTCCCCCAGGCAGCCTGGCATGTGCCATGCCTACCCTAGGAATCCCTCAGCACTGCCTGGAATGCTCTGCATGGGGCTCTGTCGATGACTTAAAGGACCCAGGGCTCTGGCCACTGCCATGCCAGAGTAGCAGCAGCCGTGGCCAGGATCCCCAGGCCCATTTGAATTGACAAGCCTGAGGGCCATTGACCTAAGTGCCCTCCCCTGTCGGTGGGCCTGTGTGTGTGTGGATGAAGGTGAAAAACAGTAAAGAACAGGACAAAATGGCAATTCTGCCTTAATGCAGGAGGACACTGGTTAACAAATGCCAAGAGCTGTTCTTTCAAAACTGGCCAGGAGCTTCAGGGAACAGAGCAGTTAGATCCAGATCATGCTGATTATTCAATTGAAGGTGACCTAAATGCACAATCTGGCTTGGATATCAAAGGAGAAGTCCATGGAGTAATTTTAAACTGGAACCCCCCCCCCAGAACTTCATAGAGCTGGCTCATGAGAAATCATGAGACAGGGGAAAGTAAAAGATGGCTTGTTTGGCACTAAGCACCTAGGCATATCTCTCTCCCTAACAAAATCTGCCATCCATTTGTGTAATATTGGGTGTATAATGATATCATGAAGGCTATGTTTAGACTGGCATGATTTTCCGCAAATGCTTTTAATGGAAAAGTTTTTCCATTAAAAGCATTTGCTGAAAAGAGTGTCTAGATTGGCACGGACGCTTTTCCGCAAAAGCACTTTTTGCGGAAAAGCGTCTGTGCCAATCTAGACGTGCTTTTGTGCAAGAAAGCCCCGATCGCCATTTTAGCCATCGGGGCTTTTTTGCGCAAAACTATTCTGGGTTGTCTACACTGGCCCTCTTGCGCAAAAGCACTTGCCAGCTGTCTAGACTGGCCGCTTGAATTTGCGCAAGAACACTGACGATCTAATGTATGATCGTCAGTGTTCTTGCGCAAATACTATGACTCTCCCGTTCGGGCAAAAGCCCTCTTGCGCAAATGCTCCATCATATATTTCCACCACAGCTTCAACCATCACAGCTCATTAATTAAACTCTCCTAAACTCCCACGCTAGCAATGAGGGGTAACGGTAGTTTGAATTAGGATCTTTAATTCAAACTACCTAGTCTGTGACACGTGTAGCCGCGGGCATGGAGTTTGGACTAAGGGGGATTTAAAAATGGCGGCGCCCGGGAACATGCAAATGAAGCCCGGGATATTTAAATCCCGGGCTTCATTTGCAACTCCGGTTGCCCTCATTAGACTACCTAGCTCGAACTAACGAGCTAGTGTAGCCTTACCCCAAGTTATTAGCACACAAACTTACAAACATTCTCCTTTATATATTAGATAAGCTCAACAGAGCAGCTAGTGTTAAGTTTTCAGTTGTACAGCTCCTGACGAACAAAGTTCAATTTGCCTGTAGCTGAGAAGGGTAGACTTATGACTGATCCTCAGGATAAGGACTTAGGGCCATGTCTTCACTGCTGCAGAGATCGACACTGCAGCAGTTGATCTTCTGGCATTTGATTTAGTGGGTCTAGTAAAAACTCGCTAAATTGAGCTCAGAAGGCACCCCTGTCAGCAGCTGGTACTCCTGCTCCTGCAAAAGATGATGGGTGCATTTGTGCCCATTGGACTCCCTGCTGTGAGGACAGCGAGGAAACTCAAATTGGGGTATGTTGACTCTAGCTTTGTAATTAATATAGCTGGAGTTGTATATCTTGATTTGACCTTTTCCTTTAGTGTAGACCTGGCCTCAGGATTTCTAACTTCTATTCCCAGCTTTGCCACAAACATCCATTGTGTCCTTGGGTGAGTCACTTAACCTCTCTGTGCCAGTTTCCTCATTAGCAAAAACACATTAACTTTCAAAGTACTCCTCTGAGGCTGTGTGATTAATTAATTAAAGAATGAAAAACATTTGAAGATCTTTGCAAAGATACTCAGCAGTTCTCCTTTGTGAGTTATGATTCAAAACTTGAGATCAGAGGGATAAGCTGCCTTTCCTTTTGGAAGCCTCAAACTCTGTTGGGTTCTTGTGAGAAATGGAAAATATTTGCAAGCTTTTCTCAGCTCCATAAAAAGAAAAGAAACATACCTTTATATTTTCTTCAGGCCAGGAGTTTAGCATTGTTGAAATATGTCCTTTGTCGTGAATGGTGATAAACAGCCCACTAAGAAATGAAACAAAAGCAGACCATGTTATAAAATGGTACAAGGTAAGAGAGGAGATGAGGTGGGAGCTGATTTACTGAAGCCAATCATTAGACCCTTATCACTTAGTGCATGGAAATATGACCCAGTGTACTTATTAATCATAGAATCATAGGGCTGTAAGAGACCTCAGGAGGTCATTGAGTCCAACCGCCTGCCCAAAGCAGGTTCAATTCCAATTAAATCATCTCAGCCAGGACTTTGTCAAAAAATCTCTAGGGATGGAGAGACCACCATCTCCCTAGGTAATCCATTCCAGTAGTTCACCGCCCTCCTAGTGAAATAGTTCCAACCTAGACCTCCCCCACTATAACTTAAGACCATTGCTCCTTGTTCTGTCAGCCGTCACTACTGAGAACAGCTTCTCTTCATCCTTTCTATAAACCTCCTTCAGGGAGTTAAAGGCTGCTCAACCTCAGGGCTACTCTTATAACCCTGGGGTTTAAAGACTACATGATTAGGCCCTTAATGTCATCTGTGTTCAACCACTGAGACCTGTTTTGCTACTTTTCTGTTTCAGTCTAGCAAGAGTCACATTTGGCTCTATGGCCATTCTCCTAAAATAAAACCTTAAACATGGTAGAAGCCGGCAATTCCCCTTTAGCCCTTTGATAAACTCTCTCGTGATGAGCTTATTGCAGCCAATTCATGGCTTTGGCCACAAAACACATGAGGAGGCAACATGGCCCAGTGACTGGGACTATGGAGACCTGGGTTCCATTCCAATCTCTGGAACTCACCTTCTGTGTGACCTTGTGCAAGTCATTTCACCTCCCTGTGCCTCTGTTTACTCACACCTTTTGTCTGTCCTGTCTATTTAGAGCAGGCTACTCAACTTTGGAAGCCCTGGGGGCCACAATGATACTCTCAGCACATGTCGAGGGCCACAACGTAAGTGTGGTTGCATATACATGCAAATATATATGCAAATACATGCAAACAGCTTCTTTCACACTGACAGGCATGAATACAAAGATTAAGGCAAGACTACGCAACACGCAGGCCCTATTTAAGTCAGTTCTGCTGATATTAATAAAATGCAATATTTACTTGATTTCCACCCATATGGCATCACTTTTAATGAGTCCAAGAATTTAACTACTAAAATGCATATCAACAGAAGGCCATTATATTGACTCGCCATTGTGGAATGGAGTACATTTCCAAAGGTCTGCATAAGGGGAAAACTGAATGACCATGTGTATTTCTGCTTCCTGAACATACAGCTTCATTCAGCAACCCAGTCTGCAAACACAAACCCCTTATTTGCCTGTTTTAAGTGAGGCAAGTGATATATGTGCTTTTCATGCAGCTCTTCCATATGTAGGTCTGTGGACTGATGGCTATGATGTCCGGGGTGAAATTTCTTACAACCAACCCAGAACAAGGGCTCTAACCTGTGAGATTTCCTGAAGTCAATAGGAATGGAGGAACCTTGCAGGATTTGTTTCACAACTCTCTCCCTTAGGGCTTCTCTACACTACAAAATGAAGTCAACTTAAGTCAATGTACAGCAACTGCAGTAGTTCACATTCACACTTGCTCTCTCTATCAGTGGTGTGTGTCCTCATCAGCAGTGCTTCCACTGACTGAAATGAGTCATTGTAACACACTGATATGTAGCCCAGCAGCTTTGGGGCTGACAATTTGGGGCTCACAGCTGGGCCCCTCACCACTGCCGCCCACCCCAGCACTGATTGCCCCATCTGTCAGCCATACACAGAGCTCACCCAGTGCCTAGCTGACAGCTCAGGACGTCAGCATTGGAGAAACTGGGGGGAAGGCTCCCGCTGTCAGCCTCACTTGGGGCTAAGAGCCAAGGGGTGATGTTACGTGAGGCAGTGTCTACATCAGGGGTGGGCAATAGAGCCTCTGCAGGCTGCATCCGGCCCACCAACCGGCCCGCGGATGCCCTGTCGCTCCCAGGTCAATCAGGGCCTGGGAGGGGGGAGTGGAGTACGCAAAGTCTCCCCCCCCACCAGGGGCACAGGCGCCTAGAGGAAACTGCCAGTTATTCAGAACAGCTGGTGGTTCTGTCTGGGGGGGGGGGGTAGGGGCAAAGACATCACATGCTCCTCCACCCCTAGGCCAATTAGGATCTGTAGGCAGGGGAGCACAGAAGTGCCCTGGCCCTGCCCAAGGCCCTGCCCCTTCCAGGGTGTCCCGGGGCCCCTTCAAAAATTTGTGAAGTGGCCCCCCTTCTAAAATTATTGCCCACCCCATCTACGTGGACATTGACATAAGTGCTACGTCTCTCGTGGAGGTGGAGTTACTATGTTGGTGTAGTGGGGAACTTACTTCAGCAGAAGCAGCGTTCTCATGTAGATTCTGACAAAATAGGCCAACATAAGCTGCCTTGCATTGGCCTACCTCAGTAGTGCAGCCCAGGCCTTATGCTGCTGCAGCAGTTAGAGCAGATGCTAGCTATGCTGCTGGGAAAGCTTCTCCCATTGGCAGAGGGACTCCATCTCCCTGAGAAGTGGTAGCTATGTTGATGGGACATGGATCCCATTGACATAGTGCTGTTGGTATAACTGGTACAGGGTTTAGGTTGGTATAACTGTCGCTCACCACATCCCTGGATGACATAGTTATACTGACATAGGTTTGTAGTGTAGACCAATCCTTACTCTCTGTTCTAAATTCGGGAACACATGCTAGTGATAAGCATTACCTACCACTCAGGGAGACAAACACCTGTCAGGGAGCTGGTAGGTAAAATC
This sequence comes from Pelochelys cantorii, assembly GCA_032595735.1. NCBI lineage: Eukaryota > Metazoa > Chordata > Testudines > Trionychidae > Pelochelys > Pelochelys cantorii. The sequence goes on from CM064326.1 coordinate 25,440,994, forward strand.
CCTTGGAAAGCAAGTCTAAGGAGAAAAACAATTGAAAACAGCGGGCAGCTTTAGAAAGAGCCATTAAGATAGGAAGTATGGCAAAAGAGCACCTGGCTTAACCAGAATTTCAATGATCTAAAAATCAAAAGAGAGTCCTATAAAAAGTAGAAGCTAGATCAAATTCTAAAGATGAATATAAACAAATGCCACAAGTATGTAGGAGCAAAATTAGAAAGGTGAAGGCATAAAATAAGATGAAACTAGCTAGAGACATAAAGGGGAACAAGAAAACATTCTACAAATACATTAGAAGCAAGAGGAAGACCAAGCACAGGTAGGCCATTACTCAGTAGGGAAAGAGGGAAATAACAGAAAATGTGGAAATAGGAGGGTGCTTATTGATTGGTGGTGGTGATTGGACATCTAACATATCACTGAAAATGAAGTAGGATCAAAGGCTAAAATAGGAAAAGAATAAGTTAAAAATTAAAATAGATGTCTTCAAGCTATCAGGGCTTGATGAAATGTATCCTAGAATACTCAAGGAGCTGACTGAGGACATATCTGAGCCATTAGCAATTATCTTTCAAAAGTAATGGAAAATAGGAGAGATCCCAGAAGACTGGAAAAAGGCAAATATAGTGCCAGTCTATAAAAGGGAAATAAGAACAATCCAGAGAATTACAGACCAGTCAACTTAACTTCTGTACCTGGAAAGAAAATAGAGCGGAATCAATTTGCAAACATCCAGAAAATAATAAAGTGCTAAGTAAGAGTCAGCATGGACTTGTCAAGAACAAATTTTGTCAAACAAACCTGACAGATTTCTTTGACAGGGTATGCTTTTGATACTGTCTTATATGACTTCTCATTAACAAGCCAGGGAAATGCAATCTAGATGAAGCTATTATAAGGTGGGTGACAAACTGGTTGGAAAGCCATTCCCAGAGAGAAGTTATCAATGGTTCACAGTCATGCTGGAAAAACATAATGAGTAGGATCCCACAAGGATCAGTTCTGAGTCTGGTTCTGTTCAATGTCTTTATCAATGATTTATATAACTTCATAGCGATTACACTTACAAATTTTGTGGACAATACCAAGCTGGGAGGGGTTGCAAGTGCTTTGGAGGATAGGGTTAAAATTCAAAATGATCTGGACAAACTGGAGAAAAGATCTGAGGTAAACAGGATGAAATTCAATAAGGACAAATGCAAAGTACTCCTTCTAGAAAGGAAACAACCAGTTGCTTACATACAAAATGGGAAATGACTACCTAGGAAGGAGTACGGCAGAAAGGAATCTAGGGGTCATAGTCAGTCACAAGTGAAATATGTGTCAAGCATGTAACACGTTGCAAAAAAAGCAAACAAAGACACAAGAATTCTTCCGCTCTGCTCTGCACTGATTAGGCCTTAACTGGTGCATTGTGTCCAGTTCTGGGAACCATATTTCAGGAAAGTTGTGGACAAACTGGAAAAAATCCAGAGAAGAGCAACACAAAGGATTAAAGGTTTAGAAAACATGATCTATGAGGCAAGATTGAAAGAACTGTTAGTCTGGAAAAGAGAAAATTAAGGGCTTGTCTTCACTGCTGCAGAGATCGACACTGAAGCAGTTGATCTTCTGCCATTTGATTTAGTGGGTCTAGTACTGCCCCCGTCGACCGTGGTACTCTTCACAGTCAGTAGAAGTAAGGGAAGTTGACGGGAGAGTTTCTCCCTGTCGACCTCTTGCTGTGGGGACAGCGCTGAAACTCAGTTTAAGTTATGTCAACTCCAGCTATGTTATTTATGTAGCTGAAGTTGCGTGCCTTAAGCCGACCTTCCAGCTTTAGTATAGATCAAGGTGGTTAGGGAATGGAATAAATCGCCTAGGGAGGTTGTATCCATCATTTAAGAGCAGGTTAGGGATGGTCTAGAACAGCAGTTCTCAAACTGGCCAGAACCCCAAAGTGGGTCACAACCCCCTTTGAATGTAGTCGCCAGGGCTGGCTTAGACTTGTTGGGGCCTGGGACTTTAGCCTGAGTCAACTGCCCTGGGTTGGGAAGCCAGAGCCCAAGGACTTCAGCCCTGGGTAGCTGGCCCTACTGCTTGGGGCTGAAGCTCTGGAGTTTCAGCTTTGTCCCCCTGCCCAGGGCAGCAGGACCTGGGCTTTTGCTTCCCAACCCAGGGCAGTGGGGGGTTGGACAGGCTCAGGATTTGCACCCCCCACCTGGAGTCATAAAGTAATTTTTGTGTCAGAAGGGAAAGGCATAATGGTACAATGAAGTTTGAGAACCCTTTGTCTAGTTAATACTCAATCCTGCTATGAGTACAGGGAACTGGACTAGATGACCTCTTGAGGTCCCTTTGGGTGCATCTACACTGCACCATAGGTCGAAATAAGATATGCAATTTGAGCTATGCAAATTGTATATCTTATTTCAATGTTATTTCGAAATAGCTCATTTCAAAATTTGGAGCCGTCTACACAGCGCTTATTTTGAAATAAATCACTATTCCAAAATGTCCCTTACTCCTCATGAAATGAGGTTTATAGGGACGTTGGAATAGTGAGCCCATTATATTTTGAAATAACGGGTGTGCTCAAAAGACACTGAATAGCTATTTTGGGATACCTCTGGAATTTGGAAATAGCAATGCAGTGTAGACATAGTGTTCAAGTCCCATGATTCTACGATTCTGTGATTATTCTGTAACACAACTATTATTATTAATTATGTAGTCCTCTTACTAAAAGGGCCTCTGTTATTTTCCTGGAAAGACCCTGTGTGCTGCAATCCAGACTACAATTCCCATGAGACCTTGGGAAAAACAGGAAGGAAGGACTCTTGTGTGGGAGATGACTCTCTCCATGTGCATGAAGAAAAGAGGCCTAGCAGTCTGGGACTCTGCCTTGGAGTTTGGAACCGATGGGGAGTCAGGCTGCTGCCAAGGACATTGATCCAGTCCAGGGGCTGTTGGAGTGCAGCTACAGACCGGGACTAGATGCCTGTTGGAACTGGGATTTAGCAGGCTACTTCTGGCAGGCACAGCATGAGGCAGTAAGTTTTTTGGCCTTGTTGAAAAAGTGCTACCTGGGACAGAGCTGCTGTCTAGCCTGGACGGAATCTCCACTACAGCTGCAACATCAGGGTGCCAACACAAGCAAGAGTCTGAGATTGTGAGTCCAGGGGTGTGCACACTCTGAGGTGGGATCACTATTGGCAGTACAACTGTTAGCTATGTAAGCTTCAATTAGTGTTGTGCGTTTTGTTAATGCTGTTCATTGCTAATCTGTTAACCCCTGTTTATTTAAGTTAAGTAAAGATTGTTTATTTTAAAGTAATCTATTAGATGTATATGATTTGTAGTTGTTCTGGAATTAGATCCAGATTATAGTTGGAATGAGTATGTTCCTGGAGGCTCTCAAGGCACCCCAGTGAGTGTGTGCAGGGCCAGCCAGGTGGAGGCACCGCCATTTGTGCATTCATTACGAGCAAGGGACTGCAGCAAGGGGGTGGAAAGGGTTTTTTCCCCCAAATTAAACACCATCACTACTGGGGTGCTCAGGATCTCCTTTTGGGTTAAAACCATCAGGCGCCCAGGCACACCTGTGAGTGTGACCTGCTCCCAGGTAACCCGGGGAGGAAAAAGGGGGTTACAGTTACATAGTATCATGAATGAGCTTTGGAGCCACTAAGAAGTAAGCTCGTAAGTAATAGGAATTTCTAAGTAAGTAATAGGAATTTCTAAGCTTCAAAAGCTATTCAGCTCAGGTAATTTCAGATCATTTCATTGTTTTGTCTTCCAATAAAAAAGCATCTGCTACAAAGGAGATATTTTATAGGGATTTGAAAAAAACATACCTATTCCAATCCCAGAACATTGCTGCATGAGCAAAACTAACTGGAAAGCACTGATTCATTTAAGAACAATTAAAACAGATGATTATACATCTCTTTACAGACATTAGTTGCTTTTGGCAGCAGTCAAAAGGAATTTTCCCATGCCCTAGAGTCTTGATAAAACAAGACCATGGTTTTCTAAACAAAGGAAATAGAATTATAGTGATAATTTCTGTGGTAATCAACACTTATATGCAGGAAAAACTGGAAATGTAAAAAAACTGAAACTACGGGTACGTCTAGACTACATGGCTCCGTCGACGGAGCCATGTAAAATAGTATACTCAGCATAGTCAAAGAAGCGGGGATTTAAATAATCCCCGCTTCATTAAAATAAAAATGGCTGCCGTGCTGTGCCGATGATCAGCTGATCCGGCACTGCGCAGCAGTCTAGACGTGGCGCGGTCGACAAGGGAAGCCTTTGTCGACCGCTCCGGTAAACCTCGTCGACCATGCCGCGTCTCGACTGCCGCGCTGTGCCGGATTAGCTGATCGTACAAATTAGCGACATAATTTAAAAGCATATCAATTCAAAATTGCAATTGGTAATAATAATGTATTATTTCATGCATGTAGCAGAGACACAATTGTGTTAATTTCTGGGTGCGCTTTAAATAGCTTAGCTCATAGATGGATAATCTCTATCCCTAGACATTATATGTGACTTTACAGACCAAGAGCCAGATTTAGTGGCGAGTCTAATATGCATGATAACTTTCCACAAATTTAGTATTAAGTGTCCTCTGGGTTTGCCCAGCTGTAAGTGACCAGCTCTGTCAGTGGAACCCAGCAAACAATTATGCTGATGGCTCCACAAGCAGGGACAGCATCCAGCTCAGGGTCTGAGTTGCACTGGCTATATAGGGCTAACCAGAGTAAAAGCTTATTTGTGTCTCTAAAGTCAGCAGATGGAAGTACAGGCAGGGAGTGGATGAAAGGCAGAGTCATTTTTACAGTCACTTTTCAGAGTAGATGGGCTATAGAGAAAGACAGAGTTACTCACTAAAGTATTGAGAAGTCATCATAGCTATTTAATGCCACCACACAGTACACAGGAAGTATTGGCATTATAGAAAGATAAATTTCACTTAGAAGAAAGCACATAGCCTGAACGGCAGGCTCCTGCTTCTGGAGTGCTCTCTATTCTTCTTTGGACTAGGGTTACATACAGTACTTTGCTTCCTGGAAATTAAAAGATAACTAGGCAATAGTCACACTAGCCTACTTGGAACTGAATGAGAATGAAATTAGTTAACAAAAGTCAGTGACATTGCTCAAACTGCTCAGGGAAACAGTACAGTGCATGTGCAGTTCTTCTGACAGACTCATTTTGATATTCATTTGCCATGCTAAGCATACCTCACTATAATGCAATGTGTGGTTCCTCCCCCCCCAAAAATAAACAAAGTGAATATATATGTGGCTAGCTAGAAGCCAAACATGAGAGGGGCGGAGGAGAAGGATAACCATGGCTGATTAAAAATTAACTTCAGTAAAATTAACTGAGTCCAGTCAGGATGTACAAATTCTGCCATTCTCCCAGCTAAACAACAACCTAGGGAAGGAGTCAGCTTCATGGGAGGTAAGGTCACATGCCTTTCTTCAATCTGCACTTATGACTGGGTTTGGAGAAGGGCAGTTGGCACTGGTTTTATATTCAACGGATTCCTTATCTCTGGTTTCACTCTAGTCTGCTTGGGGATGGTGAACACTATTTGATTCTAACATGCCTCTCATCCATTCAGCCTGCCTAACCCACATGATCTGTATGGAGAACCATGAGATTTTACTTTTTCTTCTTTCCCAAATCTTCCCTCAGCAGATGGTTAGTTTCATGGCTAAAAGACACAGGACTGGGAGCCAGGAAGCCTATGTTCCATTTTTGTCACTGACACAGGTTTTCTGTGTGACTAAATCCCTCTATGCCTCAATTCCAAGACCTGTGAAATGGGGATAATAAACTTAATCTGATTCTCAAGAACAAGTCTGAGCTGCTCTGTCACTTTATACTTTCATTATTTTTTCTGCTTCCATTCATAGAGGTGCTCTCCAAATAAACTGTGAAGCATAACCTTCTGCCTGCATTTAGTTACTTATTATGTGAGCCATCCAAAACATACTGGTATCTATTAGACCTGGACAATGTTCTTGGCACTGTGCAAGACCCGAAAGGAAGACAGCCCTGGCCCCGAAGAGCTTCCTGCCCAATAGGCCAAACCCAAGAAGACAGGACACATGCCATACCCGGCAAAGGAAACAACATCAGTTTATTGCTGATTTTTCTAAAAATAATGTTTGGTCTGGTTCATGTTTTGTGGGACTCCTGGAAAGAGCATAGCAGATGTTTGCAAATAAGAATGTTCATTTTCTGCTTTAATTTAATAAGTTGCTGTTGGTTTTTCAAAGACAAACTACTAACAACAATACCAGTTAAGTCATTGGCTTAGGACTGGCCTCGGTTCAAGTCCCTGTTACACCACAGACTTCCTTGGGTGGGTCATCTAGGCTGTCTGTGTATTGGCTTCCCGTCTGTAAAATGAGAATAAGAGCACTGTCGGTCCTCATGAGTGTCTGTGAGACTCCAGCCAGTGGGAAATGAAGTAGCCCAAGCAGGGACTATTGTACTAGAGCAGGGCTACTCAACACGTGGGCTGCCTGTGGTCTGTGGCCTGTTTGTTTGCAGCCCGTGGTGCGGTTTAGGTTTACGCGGGACTCAACATGTGGCCCGCGGGTGGGAGCCAAAACAAAAAAGTAGTCAATATAATGGTCTTCTGTTGATATGTGTTTTAGTAGTTAAATTCCTGGACTGTCATTGTTCATTAATAATGCTGTCATATGGGTGGAAATCAGATAAATAATGCATTTTATTAATATCAGAAGAACTGACTTAAATGGAGCCTGTGTGTTGTGCTGTCTTGCCTTAATCTTTGTATTCATGCCCATCAGTGTGAAAGAAGCTATTTGCATATATATGCAATCACACTTAAGTCGCAGCCCTCGGCATGTGCTGTGAGTATCATTGTGGCCCCCGGGGCTTCCAATGTTGACTAGCCCTGGACTAGAGGAAGAGGGCAAAATAGGGCCCAGTTGAAATCAACCCTTCTCCCAATATCCCCTGGACCCAGAGCTGCACAGTGGAGCCCTTCTTCCCCAAATCTGGGGACACTAGGATCCAGGCAGGCCCACCAATGGCGGGGGGGGAGGGCAATTGCCCCAGGGCCTGACAGTTCTAAAGGCCTCAGGGGACCCAGCTACTGCTGCTGCTATTGTGGCAGCTGCAGCAGTGACACCCAGAGCATTGGGTCCTTTAAATCACTACTGGAGTGCCAAGGGACATGCTCCAGGTGGCTCTAAGGGTTGGGGGCGGGGCAGGGAGACATGCCATGGTCCGGATGTCACCCTGGGGCTGGCTCAGGTCTAGTCAGTTCTTCAATGCTGAGACATCTACTACTGTGTTTCTGCAGCATCAGTCAGCGGGGCTCCTACGTGCTACCATAATACACATAGCGATAATAAATACATTACATTAAAGATTGTGAGGGGCTCAGAAACCACAGTCACTGGAAATGTAAGTACCCAAGATGGACCGGAAAACAAAACGAACTTATAAATCCCCTAGAAGGGCTAGTCTCGCCGCAGAGGGGGAAAAAAGCAAGATCAAGTAAGAGAGGGTATCTGCTTCTATAGTACATTTAAACATGTCAATATTCAACAACAGAAGTATGTGGTGCGTCACACAGAGATGTGGTAGCTGGATTGAGGGCCCTGCTATCTAGCTGTTGGAACGTGAAGAACACAAAGCGCTTCAGACACAAGCAATTAATGGAGCACCTTATGCTACAGCATTACAAGAGAGAAACAGACACAATGTGCCTGATTCTCTAGGTAGCCATTCACACCAATGCAGGGAGCCAAATGCTACCTGATCACAATGGTCATGCAGGGCCCCTGGTCCTACAAGCACTTGTGAACATTCATAGACTCCAAGGCACCATTGGATCATCCAATCAGACCTACTGTATATCACAGACCATTACATTTCATCGGGCACGTAGTCCCATTGAAGTCAATAGTGCTCTACACAAGGCACTGCTCTCCTGTGTAGAGTGAATTGCAGGACTGGGACCAAAATGATTAACAAAACAGAGAATTGCAGTGTATTAAAATTTTGTTAAAACTGTGCTCTGTGTCTTTAACTTCTCGGGTATCTTCCTGGTTCTGTATGCAGGCAAGCTGAGAATTCTTTAGGAAAGCATGCAATCAAAGAAGGCTGAGGCAACCAGCCATCCTACATTAAAGTGTGGATAGTTGAGCCTCTCTGTTTTTTAAAGGAGCAGCCTGCTTTGTGTCTCTCTGTTTTGGGGGTTGTAATTAGGGTTGCCAGATGGTTTTGACAAAAATACCAGACACACTTGATCCGGACACACAGATGGGGAGTGGGGGGAAGCTGGCCGCGGGGGGGAGTGGGGCTGGCGGAGGAGATGGGGGAACTGGCCAGTCGGGAGCAGGGCTGGTCGGGAGGTGGGCGGGGGGGAGCGGGGCTGGACGGGGGAGATTGGGCGGGGGGGGGGGAGGGGTTGGGGAGGGGAGCAGAGCTGGCCAGGAGGAGGTCGGGGGGAGCGGGACTGGCCGGGGGAGAACTGGCCGGCGGGGAGTGGGGCTGGCCAGAAGGGGGTCGGGGAGCGGGGCTGGCTGGGGGGAAGAAAGGGGGAGCCAGCCGGCAGGAAGCGGGGCTGGCCCAGGCACAAATAGATCCTGGGGTGCTGCCAGTCCTGCTCATGGTCCCGGTGGAGCGCACGGGTGAGTCTGGCCCCAAGGATTCCATCCCTCCCCGCCCCCCTCTACTGCGTAATTGCCTACTGCCTGGATGGTAGACATGCTTACATAAGCGTGTCTAGCAGCCAAGCAGTACGCAACTACGTACTGATACTCATGATAATAATAAAACTTATTTAATTAGAAAATACCGGACATTTATATGTCCGGTATTTTCTCAATTTGTTTCCTGGACAGGAAGCTCAAATACTAGACTGTCTGGTTCAAAACTGGACACCTGGCAACCCTAATTATGTGATATCATTCCAGATTTTAAGAAAAAAATAGTGTTGTTACAAACTTCCACCTGAGTATTTTATGCTTTTATCTAACTTTTCAGTGTGTCTGCTATAAACATAATGTGAAGAATCAGAGGGTTTTTTTCTATATTTATTAAAGGGATGGTGCTCAGGTCTGACTGCAAGCAGGGCCTTATTCTTGACAAAAGCTAATTGATTAGATCTGATATCAGCAGAGCAATATACATTACAGGAAATAAATACACCTAAACCATTGTGGTTAAGGGCCGACTGAAATACATCACAATTCAATGCTACTGTCCAAAAAGGAAGATTGATTCTACAGATCAAACTACTGGCATGCAAGAGCAAATTTCAACTTTTACCACTTGACAATTAAAGACAGAAGATTAAAATCCTGGCCCCAGTTCAGACAATGGATGTTTTGACTCCAGCAGGAGCAGGATTTCGTACAGATGAGGTAAGGAATCTGGGGAAAACTGTTACTTATAAAATTATGGGCCAGATCCCTGGCTGCAGCTGAGGACTACACAATGGAGCTCACAAATGGGCTACAAAGGTGGCTTTAAAAGCCACTTTATCTCCTTTGATTCTGGGCTGGCTGTGCACCAAGCCTGGTCTCCTACAGTCCATTGCTGACTGCCAGCAACTGCAAAGGGATCCATATAGCAGCAACTGGGGATCAGCAGGACATCTGGGATGCCTCAGCCATGCCTACTCGGCTGGCTACTGCATAGTGTGAACTACTCCATCCTCTGTCCTAGCTTTATGCGACTGATGGATCCTCTTCAGGTAATTTGGGGGCATTTTGTGCTGGTGATGCAGTGTAGTGTGGGTAGAGTACTAGTCTCTGGCCCTTTATGCTTTCAAAATCAAACATGAAACCGATACATTGTTCAGCTTGGGCTCCAGAGCCTTCTCATCATGTCACACCCCTTATTATTATGATTATTCTTTTGTAATCACTGTGGTAACCAGATTAGATGCTCTGAAATAAACTGCAAAACAGGATCTTTTTGGAAAGCTACAGTTTAGAACATGCCTCTGGGATTCAGTCTTTGGAAGCATTATGTTTTAATATGCACATATTTGTCCAAATATTGAATAATCAGTCATCAAATTGCACAAAATCAACATGGCTATGCCGTGATTTTATAGACATGTTTACACGAAGATGGAAGACTTTAAGTCAATTGTCAGATTTATTTCTAATTCTGGGAAATAGTAGTGTGTGGATACTAATGAAAAAACAAACACAATCCAATCCAAGAGTCAACCTTATTCTATTCTATTCAGAGATTTATAGGGCAAAATCTGAGTGTCTGTATTTGATAAGCTTTATCTTGAAATAATCCATTTGTGGGAGAGGGAACAAGGCTGCCTTCACTATTCATGTAAGCATTTCTAAAGCTGTCATCACAGGTTTCAGATAGGTTAAACCAGAATATAATATCAGCCCCAGAACATGCACCTTCCAAAACTCACTATAAAAAGCCCCACACATTTAAACTTCCAGGATCCTGAGGATTGAAAGTAGATATACACTAACGAGCATTTAAAATATTGTTTATGAATTAGCCAAGACAATGTAAAAAACCAACCAAACAGATTCTCTGTACTAATTAGTACGTAAGTATTTCTGATGGAGACTATGATCCTACAACTTCTTTGGCATGGCCAGACCCCTTCCATATCCATGGACCCCCTTGCATCTCTTATTGGGATTCTATGGAGGGGAGAACCCATGGCAGGATAGGGGACTTTGTCATGACTTTTTGATCCAATTCATAGTTTTCCACATAATTATCAGACTTTTTGAAATCATCCTAATTTAGGACATGAGAAAATGGCTCTTCTCTCGTTTTCTGAAATGGAGGAGTTGGTAGCAGGGGCTGAGAGCGACAAACATCAGACAGAACACTTGTGAGGCAGCATGGGGAAGGACCAGATGCCCTAATTCCATCTCTAATTCCATTCTGAATTCTGATCAGTGAGAGGTAATGAGCAACATACCTGTGTCTGATCACAATTAGTTGACACTTATTCAGGCCTAATCTCTCTCATAAGTAGGCCCTGCTCCTAAGTTCTCTCGCATATCCTTTGCCAATCCCAGTGGAATGCTTCATACTATGATATTCAATAGTACAGATCCCCCTGGGGTTTCAAGACTCAATTGAAGGCTTTATTCAGCCTCAATTTTCAGCAATTGCTGTATTTTTAAATATAACCCTAGGAATGACTCTTGCATTTTAAAGGGCTGTAGGAAAATTTAGCCACAGAGCTCCTATTAAAGTCAATGTGTGGTTAAAATCTGTGCAGTACTGAAGATTTACAGCCTGGATTTTGCATGTCTGAAGGAACCGCAGCTCTCAATGGTTCATCAGTGCTGATCTGTGAAAATATTAGGCCATTAAGTGGGCATTCTGCCGCACTATGTAAATACATAGGTGTGGATGGATCAGATCCATGCTTCTGGCAAGACAGTAGGGATCCCACCATCCAATCAGCTGCAGGTCAAGACTAAACTCATTATACACAGCCCGCTCTTGACGTGCAGAATGAACCACAGGTTCAAAGTCAGATAGAAGGCGGAGTTCATTCCTCAACCTGTTCTGCACTTGTGACCTCCAATCCCAGCTCTCACAGCGTGAGAGACACTAGATAACATCTAGGCAATTGAGAATCAAAGAGGGGAAGAGTATACCAGTTTACCCGCATTAAGCATTGCAAAAGGACACAAGCAGTGCATAGTGTACTGTGTGCACTGTCGTAAGCAGCAGTACACTATATCAAAATTGGACTTCATCTATTAAACCCGGGAAGCACACACCGTTTATTCATTTTATGTGCTAATGCGAAGGTTAAGGCAAGATCAAGTTTGCCTGGGGAAGTTAAACTAAATCCCAGACTGATTGTATTTCCTCCTCATACTGAGAAAATTCCACTGTGACCCACACTTACACTTTTAGAATGGACTGCAGGGAGCCCCATGGATACGTGAAGAACTTGGACTAAGTGTGACAAAGAGCACAAAAAAGGAAAGAAAAATATTTATACAATATCAGGGCAATTTGCCTTCAGCTAAATGAAGACTGATCTGGCACATCCCGTCCTGCCTAAGGGGATACATTTATTTAAATGTCCCTATCTCCATTTTAAATTGCATGTATCAGATACACAAACACTAATGGCTACATTTTCAAAAGTCACATGCCTAAGATATGTATTGCTTGCTAGAGCCTATGCTTAGCAATTTATCTTCAGGACTCTGCACATCAGCAATACAGCATGAAATGTTCAGAACTACGGCATTAATGTTAAAACATGTTCATCTATTCACCCCACGCATAAATGGAAAAGAGCTAGTATGGCCTAACTGCTATCCCCCTGGTGGGCACAAAATTGTTCCCTACACTAACGTTTTCTAATGTTTTGTCTGGTTCTACTTAGAAAAGCCTCCCAAAACCCTGGGGCACCCACCACTTCCCTTGAGAGAATGTTCCACAGCCTCACAGACCTCACCTCTAGAAAGATTTTCATTATAATCAAATTCTCTTTTCCCTTTCACTTTCATCCCATTACTGCTTGTTATACACCCTGGTATGGTACTTATCCCACGGTAATTTCTCCTGACATCGAGAAGCACAAACAGTCACTTGGGCTAAATTAACAGCTCTGATTCTCTTTCCTGAAAGGTTCTTGAAACCTCAACCCATGGCATCTCTTTTATTTTCAGTTTCCCTATCAGCCTTTCTACCACTGCTCCTCCTTGCCCTCTCTGCCCAAATTCTTGACTAACAAAACTCATGCCATGTGACAAGAGCTCTGCTCCCTGCTGTGGTTTCCCTACCCCTCTCCCCCATGTCCAAAGCCCTCTTGCCTTTATTTCCTTCACAGAGAAATCTCTTCTACTACATCCCTGATGTTCCACTTGTCCTGCCATCTTGACTGCATCTCCTTCCACCCTGATACGTAGCCGCCATTTTTTTTAGCTGGCACCTTTCCCCTAGCCCTGATCAACCCTCGCTTGACCTCAGGCTGCTCCTTTGAGCCTTCCTAATCAGAGCAGCCCAGCCCATGTCCCCGCCCCCTACGTCTCCAGCCCAGGGTGAATGGAAGGTCTGCAGCTTCCCACAGTTGCCCAAGTGGCTCTTACCATGACCTGGCTGTGGCTCCAAGGGCTGTCCTCCTGTTGGAGCTAGGTTGTGGTAAGAGATACTCATGCAGCTATGGGGACCCACAGACGCTTCACCTGCTGTGGGTAAGGTCCAAGGGGATGGCGGCGGGGGGTTGCTCTTGGGGCCCCTCATCCCAGGCAGGTGCAGTGGGAAGAAGTGGGGCAGGGACAGGAGCAAGGCCATGGAGGGGTGGGGGCTCTGCCCTCCCCTTTTGGGAAGGCTCAACCACCACAGTAGCTGGAGAATGTAGTGGCGCTTACAATGGGCTGTTTGAAAGGCAAAGGGCATTGTTTATGTAATTGGTTTGAAGCAGCAGAAAAAAATATTCCAATCATTATAACTACATGTTGTGTTATGCGTAAGATTTGTGCGAACAAGGGGAAAGCCTTACAGACGGGTGGGAGGCTGAAGTGTGGAAACTTGCCTGGAGGTTTGAGCAATCAGCAAGGCATCCCATAGGGAAACACAAACAATTGGGGAATGCTATAAGGGATGCCTATTGTTCATATTTTGAGTCTCATGGTTGAATATGCTAGTCTGTGGGGGTTGTGTTGGGATACAGACATTGCGAACACTAGGGTATTGTATGTGTGTGGTTTAAGTTTAGCATTCCCTGTGTGCTTTTGCAACCCCCCCTACATTATTCCCTCCTTATTTATAGGATTTTCTGTGTTAGTTGCAGTGATGACTCATAATGGCTATACGATTAATGGTTTTTATTACAAAATAACAATAAAAACAATAAAAAAGTTTTAATGAAACCTCTGGAAAAATCCTATCTTTGTATTTGAAAACACGTCACTGACCAGTCCGCAAAATCACCATCTATACAAAATCCTTTAATGAATGCAACAGCACAAACAGAAAGCAAAGTCCAATAGTAGGAACATTCTAAATATAACAATTTTGGAGGGAAGCAGCGAGGGCATGAAGTCACAGGCAAGTATACATCTTGCCTCTGGTTCTCTTGTCCGTATGGCTTCTGGGGTTGGGTGCCATGGCTCAAAATTGGCTGGGACATTGCAGGGCTCAAAAGAGCTGAACTCTCTGGTTAAAGTGTTTCCAGAATCCAGATGTTGGGTCAGAGAGATGAATCGAAGCTGTGGGGAGCATCACTGTGGGGATCTGACAGCTAGGGGTTGCTGCTGGTCCCAGGAATCAGCATTGTCCAGGGGCTGAAGGACAAAGCTGGATCCCAAAGTACAGGACAGGAGGGCCTGCTAGTCTAAAAGGAGCATGTTTTGCAGGAGGGCATTCTGGATCAGTGTCCATGCGCTGCGTCTGCATCTCTCTGTTGTTTCTCATGCTCTCCTTTGCTATGGTGATGATGGCCTTAGCTACTACTACCATGTTTTCCCTGGTCAGTGCAATATTGTCCTTGGCTCCTACCGCAATTTTCTGGGCAGCAGCTGCATCTGACTCTCCTGCTGGGTCCTCCTGTACAGTCTCCACCTTTCAGACAGCCTGGTTTTCCTCTGACTCAGCTGTGAGTTCTGCAAACATATCTTCATGAGTCTTCCTTTTTCTCCCCTTCAGGTTGGCCAGCCTGCCAGCAGCGCACAGAAGCCTGGGCCTTGATGGTCTGGCTGGTGCAGATGCTGTGGGAGTAGTTGCTTATAGTTCATTTCCCAGACAAGTCCTGATCACTTTTTAAATGTACGTTGATGTGACTTTTTCTCCATGAGACCCTTCCCAATCTTTAGGATGGTAAGTGGTCTGCCAGCAATAATAACAAATAATAATTGAAAGGGTAGGTGCTTACATGCCAAAGTTCTCTTCAGGGCATCTGACTTTTCAGCCCTGGCCTAGATTTCTGGCTGGAAATTGGACTCTGCCGATGCAGGGCAGGAATTGTGGTCCAATGCAGCAGGGCAGGACTGTGGCTGGCTTGCCACAGGGCTGTCATCAGGATCCGAAGTCACAAAAGATCTTGGCCTTCAGGGGGCAGCACATCTCCGGTGTCTTGCTGCTCATCCCCAGATGGGCGGAGCCAATTGTCTGTGGTGGGGAGAAAGAGTGCAGGCAGCAGGCTCCGAGCACCGCCTGGGACAGGTCGCATTACTACTGTGTAGAATCTTGTCCAGGTCACATGTCCCTTGCTGGATTGTTTTTTTTCCTATACCTTGTTTCAATGTACTTTCTCCTGAGCTATGGATTCTGGAGTGACTCTGAAGTCCAAAGCATGACATACATGCTCATGAGCTCACCAGACAGACAAAGGCATTGGTGAGCATCAATTATTTCTGTCCTCTTTGAAGGCTTGGAAAACTCTGAGTGTTGTCTGGCACCATGCTCCTCTATTTAACGCAGCCTTCCCAAGACCATCCAGTTTTATTGCACTGAAGCATGTGCTATTCCTGAGATTGTCCTTGTAGCACTTTCTGAGGTGGCCTTGATTCCATTTTTTTTCTGAGGGCGTCAGTTTTTTTTCTGAGGGAGTCAATGTTCAGGCATCCTAATAATATGTCCTACCCAGCATAATAGGGCTTTTATCAGCATGGCCTTGAGACAGGGCAAGACTAAAACTTGCCCGTGATCCTAGAGAGCTTCATTCTTCTCAGATATACCATTTCAGTTTACTTGCACAGCTCAGCAGAACAGTACTGCAAGTGGTAGAAACTCAAATTCTTTGCAAGAGTTAAACCTTAATTCCCCCGCTCTCATCAAATTCTGCTGGTCTCAATGATTTCAAAGGAGAAATGGCATGCAACAATGAGCCAAATACCCCTTCAATCTAACCCCATTGCTCCACAGGACATTTTTACTGCCACACAATTATAATCTGATCCGAATAAGAACAACAAAAAATGAATGTTTCTCATGTGAATCTCATCACTTTAAATAATAAAACAGATTTTTTTCTTCTTGGAAGAATGGCTACGTGTAAATATGATTTGGGAAAACAACCTTTATCAAAATAAAAACTGAAAACTACAGCATGCAGTATATCAGCAGGGAAAGAGTATCCTTCGTAAATTAAAAAAGTCAACTGCAGTCAGGGTGCTATAGTTTGCCCTTTTCTGCAGAAGCCATGCGTTGGAATCCACAACAGTTCCTTGCCTCACTTTGACAACAGAGACTCTTTGCAATGGAACACCAGACGTTCTAACCACAAGGGCAAAATAATGAGGGTTTTAAAAAATGAGTTTCAGGACGGAAATTTCTCCAAAACAACAACAGCACAAAGTCTCGTGTGAGGTAAGACGCTGCTCCTTTCTTTGATCAGGCTACGGCCACACTGGCTTTTTTTGTGGAAGAGGATATGCAAATCACGCTCGCATTTGCATATCTTCTTCCGATTCTTTTTGCGGAAGAGGTTTTGCCAATAAAAAGCCCCATGTAGATGGGGCCATTTGTTGGAAAAATTCCCTCTTTCGCAAGATCTCTTATTCCTCAAAAATCAAGGTTTACAGGATCTTGTGAAAGAGGGTTTTTTTCTGACAAATGGCCCCATCTACGTGGGGCTTTTTATCGGCAAAACCTCTTTCGCAAAAAGAATCGAAAGAAGATATGTAAATGAGAGCGCAATTTGCATATCTTCTTCCGCAAAAAAATGGCAGTGTAGATGTAGCCTGGGATAACAAGGGGATTGGGAACAGAACTGAGGAGAAGTCAAAGACATGGTTTGACCTCGCGGTATGTTATGTAGACTTTAAATTAATCAGATCAAAGGTGCAGGCCGAGTAGTCTAACAGTCTAAGCATGGGCCTGACGGTCAGGAGCTCCTAGTTCTAACCTTGGCTAGTGAAAAGGTGCTGTGAATAGCGCAACAGTCATTGTCTCAGAGTGCTGAAAGTTAGAGAGATCGGGGAGGCGGATTACTTTAGGATCTTTCCCCTAATCCCTCAAAACTAGGTTGAGGATATGGTTACAGAACACTGGCATATTAGTTGTAGCATCAGGGTGTAGATGCTTCCTATGTTGTTGGAAGGGTTTTTTTCTCCAAAGGCGACAAAACAATTCTCCGATTGACCTAGGCATGTCTATACCAGAGGTAAGGTTGACCTAGCTACAGGTTGAACCTCTGTAAACTGGGACTCTCTTGTCCAGCGACATCTGGAAGGACCATGGATGTTGCCGGATAAGAGCTGGCAGGTGGGCTCCCCGCAGCTGGGCTGCCAGGCGTGACCCAGTTGGACTGCCTAACGGAGCTGTAGCTGGCACGCGGCAGTTGGGCTGCGTGACTGAGAGCCCAGCGTGTGATAGCAGGGCTGCCCAGCAGGGCTGTAGGCTGGTGCACATCATCTGGGCTGGTCAGTGCAACCGGGAGACCAGTGCACCGCAGGTGGGCTGCCTCACAGGGCTGGGAGCCCAGCGTGCTGGGAGCTGTGCTGCCTGGCTTAGGAGGAAAAGGGGGGGGGGTTTGGGACTGGCAGGGTGGCAGGGCTAGTGGCAGCATGAGGAGCCAACTGGGAGGCTGGTGGCCTGTCCAGTGCTGGGGGGGGAGGGGAGTGGTAGGAGGGGGCTAGATATGACCTCCCCGATCAGGCACAATCCCTCATCCAGGACCAGTCAGGTTCTGAGGGTACCAGACCAGGCAGTTCCAACCTGTACTACACTCAGGGCACAACATTTTCCACAGCTGTGAGTGGGGTGGCTAAGTCAATCCAATTTTTAAGGGTAGAGCATGCCAGAGACTTATCTCTTGTCACATGTAGGGGGCAGCACACACAGGCCCTTCTCCCACTCCTCTGTGTTTCAGGGCAGGGAGGTAGAAGCAATCTGTCGGCACAAATGTCTTCATCTTCTTCACTGCATACTGGCACAGCAACGCTGGCCAGGGAGTTTGAGGCTCATGGAAACTAACACTCCCCCCTCCCAGGGGTGGCAGGTAAAGCTTCCCCTTGTGGAGGCTAGACCCCTGCCCTGCCTCTTCCGACTGAGGCCTGGCCTTTTCCTGCCAAAGTCACACCCCATTCGCTGCTCTCAGCCTCCCTCCCACCCTGTAGCCCCAGCTGGGGCAGGGGAGGGTGGAGAGGTTGCCCTTCCAGAGCTATGAGTTCAGAGACGCTGCCCTTCCAGCTGGGGGTTGCAGCAGCACAGCTCCAAGCCCAGAGACACCCCCTGGTTCTGTCCCTTCCCCTGTGACCCTGCCCCTTTCCAACCCACTCTGCCACATCCTCTCAAGGTCCCACCCTTTGCTGACTCCTTTCCATCCCATCACCCCCCCTCCCGGCCCTGATGCCCCATGACCAGAAAGCCTGGGGCCATGGAGGGGGGGAGATTTTTCAGGGATCCCCAAATTGGCCAAGGCCCCAAATTGGCCCAGCAGCATGAGGTTTGGGGAGGCTTAGCCTCCCTGCACCTCCATTCCAGACTGCCCATGCCCCCACCTCAACCTGCCTGCTCACGCATCGAGCAGCGAGCCGGGGACTCCGCTGCCTTACATTTCTGCATGGTATCATAAGTGTAAGCAGGGTCTGAATGATTGCTTCTCTGTCAGCTAGGGGGAGGGGAGAAGAGACCCTGGTGTGCTTATGTAAATACAGGTTGCTCCTGTTTTGCTTAGATTTGCTAGATAGTCAGATGCTGGAGCAGTATTTTGCTCAGTGTAATCAACTTGGCTGGGTCTGGATTACAAATTATGCTAGTACTGAATGCAGGGAAAGTGAAATATGGTCACCAATGTTTGTAATTATTGTGGGAATACAGAAAGACTGTGTTCAACCTATCCCAAAGGAGGAGCCACTCGCTGTTTAAAGAGCTTCATATGGCTAAGGCTCAAATGTCAGAGCCCAGTGAAAGTAAGAGGGGAGGACAGATTCCTAATCAGACTGGATGCCCTCAAGGGTCTGCTGTAATATTGGTTCAACCTGCTTCTATCCACTGTTCAAAAAACAGACAGGGCTTCACGAGGAGCCCCCTTTGTTATTTTTAAATAGCTCAACTGGAGCTGAAATCACTTGAGGTGGGGCAGTGTTTCTGTCCAACCTGCAAAAGAGCTGAAGAGACTGATGTGCAGAAGTCACAGCCAAGAAGTGGATCCACCAGATGGTGACTGGCAGCCAACAGGATGGTGGGCAGAGGCATGATGAGTGGCACACACACACAACATACACACACACACAAACATGCACACACACACACACACACCCCTCCTAAAGTTGTTAGATTGCCAGTCTTTTGTTCAAGAATCGCATTTTATTTTTGCTAGGCCACCCCCAGAAATAGGGGTGCTCAACACAAAGGCACATGGATGTTCACTTAAAGAAGGGAAAAAATAGTCTGTTTACTCACCGCGGCCTTCTGAAAGCTAGACCATACTGCTGACAGGCCAGACCGACAGTGGGCGTGTAAACTATAGGCATGAATCTCTCAATGTCTGAGGTCAGCACTCGGTAGAAAAGCTTCTCGTTTCTGTCTTGCAGTGTCATAAGAATAATGTATCTTAAAAAGAAAAAAAACCAGACACATCAAAGAACCTGGGTGTGGACAATTCCACCAATGCTGTGCATGACGGAAGAAGCCAATGGTATCTAGATTCATAACATCTCACTTGCTAAGAATGTAGGACACTCCCACAAGGGCCAAGTACTAGTCTCTGGACAAGAAGCTCAAGTTTGCAATACTCAGCATCTATAGCCCCGTTGCCTTCGACAGGAGAAGTGCATGCTCAGTTCTTCAGAAAATCAAAACCTGCAATATCCTCTGGATCTGGATTTGTAGCACAAACCTCTCTAATGAGGAGGATCAGAAGAAGAATGCTGAAGGCATAGCTATGAAGGCTGATGCTAGAATTAATCTATCAAGTGGTCTGGATACCATTCATATTTTAAGGACCATACATATGCAAACTGCAATAGATTCATATTCCTAAAATGCTCCAACTTACCCTCAATAAAACTCCTGTCCATCCACCCACAGTCTGCAACATATATCAGCCTTCAAACCTTACATACCCCCATCAGCCTTTCCCCCTAGAAGGAGCCTGGAAGGATATTAGGGTATGTCTACACTACCACCCTTGTTCGAACTAGGGTGGCTAATGTAGGCATTCGAAGTTGCAAATGAAGCCCGGGATTTAAATATCCTGGACTTCATTTGCAACTTCCCGGGCGCCGCCATTTTTAAAGTCCCCTAGTCCGAACTCCGTGCCCGCGGCTACACGCGGCACGGAGTAGGTAGTTCGAATTAGGTTCTCTAATTCGAACTACCGGTACACATCGTTCCACGAGGAGTAACGGTAGTTCGAATTAGAAAACCTAATTCGAACTACCTACTCCGTGCCGCGTGTAGCCGCGGGCACGGAGTTCGGACTAGGGGACTTTTAAAAATGGCGGCGCCCGGGAAGATGCAAATGAAGCCCGGGATATTTAAATCCCGGGCTTCATTTGCAACTTCGAATGCCTACATTAGCCACCCTAGTTCGAACAAGGGTGGTAGTGTAGACATACCCTAAGTGTTAAAAATACAGGACAGTTAAATTACATATGACAACAGAAGCACTAAAATATTAATAATTTTAAAAATTAGATAATAAAAAGTGAGGGCACCTCTGTAACCCAAACTTTGTCCACCAGTGCATATGCATTATGACATGGTCTTAGATGATCCCATATTATTTTTGGTGTAGGATGTAGGATTTGCTAATAAATTAAATGTCAAAATATCTCCCTTAAGTTTGCTTCTTTCCTGAAAATGATTCCCTGGCTAAGAATGAATTTGTCAAATTTCAGCAACAAAAGTGAAAGTCTAAAAAATTCTAAGCCACTGGAAATGACACACTTACAATGGAAATGTGCAAACTCAGCAGTACTCCGTGTTCAGGGCCTAATCCTGCAATGTATATTATGTGGGCAAACTGCTGGGCTCCTCACAGTCTTCACAGTATGCCTGCATGCCACACAGTACAAGACTAGTGCCTACGTCTATGATAAAGATGTGCCAATGCAGCAGAGGTGCTAAGCAGGAGAGCAGGGTACCATTTGTTTGAATTTCTCAGTTGCCAGGCCAGCAACAGTACAGAAGTAAAGGCAAAACACACAGCCACTGTGGAGAGGAATCACGTAACATTTTCCCACAGTAGCTCTTATGGGTAAGGATGAAACTGTGTCATGGAGGTCACAGATTCCATGACCTTAATGAGCCCCTGACTTCTTCAGCTGCAGCCTCACCACCTGCAGTGGTGGTGTTGGAAGAACTATCAGCTCCTGCCACAGTGGTGGAGCTGGAAGAGCTATCAGCCCCTCCCACAGTGTCAGCGTTCAAGACAGGTCACGGGCTTCTGTGAATTTTTGTTTATCGCCTGTGACCGGTCTGTGAATTTTACTAAAAATACCTGTGACCACATCTTAACCTTACTTCTGAGCAATACTGAATGTGATGGTGGGTTAGGAATAGGAGCAGAAGCAAGTGTTTAGCACTGCATAGGATTTTAATATGTCACTTATCATCGGGCACATTCTTTTTGTTCTTCCATGAGGCATTTTACTGAACATGCTGATAGATATGTAGAGTTAAGTGAACCCACTATGGTAGTGCTCATGTTGCGTGTACGGCCATATGTACTCAGGGAGATAACTGGAGTGAACAGAGGAGACAATGAGCAGGCTAGAAAAGACACAACTGGCAAACTCTGCTAGTTAACAGAGTATCCTTAGCTGGAAGAAGAGTGATTCTGAACAAGAGCTCTGTCATAAAGTCCACAATCCCAGTCAAAAAATGAAAGCGAAGAAGTCTTTTTCAACATACTTGTCTAGATCACTGGATTTGGTCTCATAGCTTTTCATGACACGGAGAACTTGAACATCTTGGCTCAAGAAGCATGGAGGAAGCAGACCATGAATTCCAAGTTGTAGCCTTTCTTCAAGTGTAAAGGCCATGCCCTAGGAAGGAAAGGCAAAGGCATATTTAAACAATGGACTGTATCACAGTCTGTTCTTACCAGCCACAGTGACCCCTCTTCATTATGATCTGCAGAAGAGCCTTAGTAAACAAACATCAGCCAATGAACTTGCAAAAGGTGTCCTACATTAAATCCTAAATGTTGAGTAAACTGTAATTCTATACAAATTTATTATGGCAAATAAATAGCTTAAAACAACTGAAAATAAAAAAGAAGTAGATAATGAAACAGAAATAAAAATAGAAACTCTAATACCAGAGGTGAGCTCTTCCACAACTACATGTCAGGTCACAGGCGATACTGCTGTTCCTTTAGAAGAGAACTGGGTATTGTTACTGAATAGCCATGTCTGTTATTTTTTTTAAATCAGTATAGTTATGCAAGTAAAACTACTAAGGTAGACACAATTATAACAGTATTCTGTGCTTTATACCAATATAGCTTTTTTTGTTTCATTGAACTACGGTATGCTATACTGGTATAAGAACTTTTATACTAGAATAATTGCACCTACACTAAAGTTTGTGTGTTGGGCTTTTTTTCTTTTTTCTTTTCTGCTTTAACTATTGTTATAGCAGTAAAAGTTGGTAATATAGGCAAAACCTCAGTCACACAAGGAAGAGTCTATGGAAAGGGTGGGAATAAAAATGGGAGCATTACTTCAGTGAGCTTATTAGAATGCCTGAAAGTAGGTCTATGCAAAGAACTCCTTGGCAAAATTATGCACTGAATTAATACAGCATACAGTGCATTTGGAATCAGATAATGCCTCAGATCAAAAGCTTTGATCCACTGGGACTTTTTGTTTTATTTTTGAGATTCAAGAGTTCTGCCTAAGAGCCATACTGCACTGGTAATTTTTCTTGTGTTGATGTCAATAGTAATGAATGTGGCATCTACTTCCTAAAAGAGCTAAACCCAATCAACACACATTCCAATCCATTTTTAAAAAGATATGGAAATGGATCATTGTAACAGATGGATATCAGTCCAGAAAAAATAAAACAAAAAATAAAGGGGAAAATCCCCAACCATTAGCAAAGCATAACGTTACAAGGATAAAAGCTTCAGAGGGGTAGCCGAGTTAGTCTGTAACAGGAAAAATTTAAAAAACAACAAATAGACTAGTCACACCTTAAAGACTAACAAAACATGCAGAAGGTATCATGAGCTTTCGTGGGCGCAATCCACTTCTTCAGAGGACAGGAGTGTTAGAAGTCCAGATCCAAGAATAAATAAGGGAAGGGGAAGGTAGGGGGAAAGAGTTAAAAAAGAGAAAAAAGGAGGAGGAAAGGAGGAAAAAAAAATTATATATATAGAGAGAGACAAGAACACTTAGGCTACATCTATACTGCAACGCTATTTCGGGATACCAGAATATCCCAAAATAGCTATTCTGCATCTTCACAGCAAGCCCGTTATTTTGAAATACAACAGGCTCTCTATTCCGACGTTCTGTAAATCTCATTCTGTGAAGAATAAGGAATGTTTCAGAATAGTGGATTATTTTGAAATGTGGCGCTGTGCGGACAGCACCAAATTACAAAATAAGCTATTTCAAAATAAGATTGAAATATGATATTCAATTTGCGTAGCTCAAATTATGTATCTAATTTTGAGCTACAGTGCAGTGTAGACGCACACTTATTGCTCTGTGTGTGTGTGTGTGTGTGTGTGTGTGTGTGGGAGGGGAAGGGGTAATTGCCTATAGATAGCAATTTCTTTGAAGCTGACTCCCACTCCCCATTTTCCAAGGCTGGGAAAGGAAGAGACAAAATATCAGTTATTGCACAGCTATAGGATCTACTACAGGTTGAACCTCCCTAGTCCGGCACTCTCTGGTCTTGCATCATCTGTGGTCTGGTATGATTTTGCTTAGCAGGATACCCCACTTATCATGGGTATGGCCAAGTTTCCCACAGTCCCATAATGTTTGTTTACAGCCATCAGTCCTGGCTCTCAGTGTTCTGTGCTGTTATGTAGCTGTAATTTACCCCTAAATATTTTCTAAGAGCTCAGTAACCAATAGAAGTGCTGGTAATACTGCTAGAAAGTACTGACCTCCCATAGTTCGGAAACTTCTCCTGTTTGGCACCAGTCAGGTCTCAAGGGTGCCGGACTACAGAGGTTCGACCTGTACTATTAAAGTCAGTGGAACACTCTTACTGCCTTTAACAGGAGCTGGATCAGGAGCTGGCATCTGGTCCTATTGGATGGTGAGTGTTATGTTGAGGGCATACAGATAGAGATGTTGGCTAAGAGTATAAAAATGATCTTGCTGGAAGTTTTTCATGACTTAATTAAAAAATAACTTAATTTTTTAGACTCCAAAATGATAATACACAAGAACCTCAAAACAGAAAGGGACAAAGCAGACTGTTCCCTAAAACACAAAGGCATGTCACCCCTCCTTACTCTAGGCTGTCTGCCTGCTTAGCAGGCTCTGATTGCACACCTCCTTTCAGAGCCCCCCCAGCCCGAAACAAGTCCAGGAGAATCCTAGAGTATTTAAAGTAACGAATCACAATTTTACACAGTTTTCAATACAGCGCACTGAGCACCCCCAACACCATTACAAATCAAACCCAGATGTAGGTGTTCAGCACTCTTCAAGGCCTTAATCTGCAGCGTCTTTCAAAAGTTCCGTATTTTATAATATAACCGAGTCCCATGAGATCATGAAATCCAGAGACTGCTTGGGTGGCAGAACCAATGATTCTGCTGTTATGGGGAGCCATGGGCCAATGCTTAGGAAGCATGGCACAGAATGGGTCCTGATCCCTGTCTGGGGCACCTAGACGCTACCGTGTACGTGCAATAATTAAATACAAATAATACATTTCTATTAAATCCAAGTAATGGTTGGGAAGCAAAGAAAGATTATTATTTTCTGCCGTGGTCTATTGCATTTTCCATAAGAGGCCACCTCCCCTGATGCCCTCTGCACCAGCCAACTAGAGGTGGGTACAGAGTACTATTCCATCAGGCACTGGAAGGGGGAGCAGTCCCTTTCCCTGCAGAGCTCTATGGCAAAGCTTTAGTGGCATAGAGGGACTTGCACAAGACCTTCCTTACTCTATAAGAACTATATATATATATATATATATATATATATATATATATATACACACAGTGCATGGGGTGTCGTGTGAGCCCCCCATTCAGGGAGGCTAGCCACATGGCTCCTCCCCTTCCCACGCCTACTGCCTCCCTCCACTGGATCCCTGAGAGCCCCCTCGTATGTCTGGAGGAGCCCTGGTTGAACTATCCTGGGTCACTGACCACCTCCAACACTGGACTTCTGGCTAGTCCCAATGCCAGGCCACCAGCTGGCTCCAATGTGGGTCCCACCACGGGGTTGCAGTCTTCCAGTCACAGCTGAACTCCTGGCAGCTTGGGGTAAAAGGCAGAGCAAGGGTAAGTACAGAGTTTGGCTTAGGGGAGTCTTGGACTATTATAGCTGCCATCCATGATATATTATTTGTATAACATGGGTTGAATGAGCATGAAGGCATATGGGGATGGGTGCCCTGTGTTTTCTCATATATTGTGGGGTGTTGCCATTTTGATTTTTTAGTAAAAACTAAAACAATCATAATAGTGACAGTTCTTGTTGCATCTGGATTTTCAGGCAGCTTGACTCAGCATGTTTGAGATCTCCTCTGAAACCGCAGAAGGATTTCCCGTTACACATTCCCACTGATTACTCTTGCACAAATCTTTCGATGACCATGATTTACAAATTCTTTTTTAGCAGTTTCTCCCTCTGGGTTCAAATCCCACGCTCCTGGTCATCCCTTCTGGTGCAATAGTTATTGGTTTCTAATCCAATCATACAGTAGCTCCTTCCTCTCCCACAGAAACTAGGAACTTTCAAAAATGATCATTAAGCAGCTCAACTTTTCATTTGCTTTGTAAAGATCTTTAGTACAAATAGCGAAGGCTGGGGAATTAATGATAGTGAGGTCCAATGATCTAATTATGGCATTGGGTATATTAACTGCCATTGGAGCTATAACAATATTTATAGTGTAACGCAATTGAACATGGGACCTCTGGAGCTTAGTGCATGAGCCTCTATAGCTTGAGCTAAAAGCCAGCTGGCTCTTAGCTAAGGCTGTAGAGCAAATTCATTCTCTCTCTGTAAGTAGTCCAATTGGCACCACATGGGACAGTGATGTGTGGGTTACAGTAGCTTTGTGAAAGTTTGATTTATTTGGTTGGGCTACAGCTACAGGAGCAAATACTACTCTCTTTTACACCAGTTTCACAGCAGTGCAACTCCAAAGACTTCTGTGCAGTTACTCCTGATTTATGTTGATGTAAATAAGCACAAAATTGGGCCTATCAATTAAGAGACGGTGCTGTGTCCAAGTGCTTGTGGGCTGTGGGCCCCATCCTGCATTTCCATGATCAGGGCATCCCTAACATTAGATGTGACACAACGAGAGAGTGAAAAATGGGATGGGGCAGCAAAGGGGAAGTACTGATATCCAATGACACAGTTGGGAGCTTTGTTTACTTCAGCTTTGCTTCAGTGTGTTAATCCAGAACTGATATGCTCACAAGGTTTTATTTATTGAACCATCAGAGCAAGTTTATTGTAAAGATCCCAAATCCCCACATTATTCCTGTAGACCCTAGTGATAGGGTTATGCATGACAATTTGCAGAAATCTCATTACTGTTTCTCATGGTTTGCTGGGCCCCAGGGCACCAATTTTTCTTCACAAAAACCAAATAGATCCATATGTTAAAAATTATCAGAGTTTTGTTTACAAACCGGATTCCTTTGAAGTCCAAGCAAACAGATTTTTAAAACAGGTCCAGGCAAAGCTCCATAAAGAAATCATTACTAGTCTGACTGAATGCTTTTGTAAGGGATTTTTCACCTGTACGTGTATTTTAAAATACCCTTATTTGTGTATTAGAAAGGAATATTGAGCAGTTTTGATAAATGTTTTTCCAAGACAACTGTTGGGTAATAAATTATCATAATTGGTTCTAAGACAGTTTGAATGTTGGCCTAATTAATTTCCTGTTTCTTCTGAAAACAAACAACCAAAAATCAAGTGTTACCATAGTCTTGAGAAATAAAAATGACACTCATAGAGATTGATTCAATTACTATTCAAGTCCACAGAAGGACTTTTATCAGTTTCAGTGAGTAAATTGAGGCCCATAGTTGTTTTTCCATAGGAGATAGTCACAGAGCTTTACAAACACCAGTTTAGTAAACACTTCAGTGAGGTGGAGGAATAGTACCATCCCCATTTTACAGAATAGGTAAGTTGAGCTTCTTGGGCACTCTGGAGTAGAGCCCAGAAGATGACAGAAGAGACCTGACACATTGTTGTTTGTATTACAATAACAAAGAGGCCCCAATCAGTATTGGAGCCCTATTATGTTGGGTGCTGTCGATAGAGTAAGAGACAGTTCCTGTCCTAAAGAGGTTAACATCCTAAAACACCTATTTGCTACATCCTGTGATAGAACAATCAGAAGGAAAAGGTAGGTGAATGAGTTGTTAGCTTACATATACCAGCTGTGTGCACAGCAGGTCTCAGAGGAAACATTCTCCACATAAGGCCTCTGAATCTTGCATTGAGAAATCTCTCTGGGTACATCTACACTGAACACTTATTTTGGAATAAGGTATTCCAGAAGAAATACTCCGAAATAGCTAATTTTGAAATAGCACACCTACACTACAGGGAAGCCTTAAAATTAGTCTGAGGCAGGCTTCCCTAATGTGGACATGATACCTCAATTTAGAGCCCCAGGAGGCACTGGGGAGTAATTACTCTGAATGGCCCTGGGGAGGAGCTATTTCGAAATAGCAGCAGTGGAGCATCCACACTACTGCTATTCCGAAATAGCTATTTTGGAATAGGTGTTATTCCTCATGGAATGAGGTTTACAGAAGTTGGAATTTATTTCAAAATAACAGAATTGCTGTGTAGACACTCACACTGTTATTTCGGAATAACAGCCATTATTCCAAAATAATGCTGCTGTATAGACACACCCTCAGTTCAAAGCGAAAGAAAGAAACCCCACCCCATACGTACTAACACATGAACTGGTGGCTTTCTGGTTCCTAGGCTCACCAAAGCCTCTGGCAAAACAGTTCCAAGCTCAGCTAGTAATGGACTCTGTTACACACATCATTACATAGCCCCATACCTTCCATGGAGTTAGTTGGTGGATGACCAACTTCCCTTAGTAGTGAAATACCACGACATCTCCAGTTTCATTTGTTAGGATAAAAGCTGTAATGTTTGAGAGTCTAGTTGGGCATCAGCTGAGGTGGGGGGCAGGAGATGGATCTCCTCTGGCCCTATAGTATTGTATTTCATGAGTTATGCTAGACATAGAATAATAGAGTCACAAAAATGTGGCACTAGGAGAGACCTTCAGAGGTCATGTAGTCCAGATTCCTATGCTGAGCCTGAACCAACTAAACCAAGAAAGACCATTCCTGAGAGGCATTTGTACAGCTTGCTCTTAAAACCCTCTAATGATGAGGAGTCCACAACTTTGCTTGGAAGCCAGTGCTTAATTACATATCATGTCTTCTTGGCCAATGGCATCATGGCCATGATAAAAGCTCCTCTAATTAATTTAGATAGATAGATAGATAGATAGTAGGGTGTTCTCCTTATTGTCAGCATGAGTTAGAGCCTCCCACTGTTTCCACTTCTACTTCATCAGGATTTGGCCGTTAGTCTCTTCTACCCTTTGGCCCATGGGACTGAGTCCTGCCTCCATCCTCCTAAAATGAGCTGTGAGAGTGGGGAGCCCTTTGGGCTGTCCTGAGTTGGCAGCTGTCTCCGAGCATTTGAACTTCTCTCTAGTCAGCCTGAGGACATTTTTCTTTTTCTTTCTCCTCTCCAGCCTCTCACAAGATTCCACCATGGTTGTCTTTAACCTGCTGTAATTTTCTTTTCTTTCAAGGTATCAGATGCCCCACATCTCTTTCTTTATTGAAGAGTGGCAAATGAATAAATAAAGAGAAAAACTATATGGCTGCGTCTAGACTGGCATGATTTAGCGCAAATACTTTTAACGGAAAAGTTTTTCCGTTAAAAGTATTTGTGCAAAAGAGCGTCTAGACTGGCATGGATTCATTTGCGCAAAAGACATCTTTTGCGCAAAAGTATCCGTGCCCAATATAGTCGCGCTTTTGCGCAAGAAAGCTCCGATGGCCATTTTAGCCATCGGGCTTTCTTGCGCAAGAAATTAAGGTGCCTGACTACACTGGCCCTCTTGCGCAAGTATTCTTGCACAAGAGTGCTTATCCCTGAGCGGGAGCATCAAAGTATTTGCGCAAGAAGCACTGATTTCTTACAGTAGAACGTCAGTGCTCTTGCGCAAATTCAAGCGGCCAGTGTAGACAGGCGGCAAGTTTCTGCGCAAAAGCAGCTGCTTTTGTGCAAAATCTTGCCAGTCTAGACGCACCCTATAAATTACACCAAGGGGAACGAGCCTTTACTGTGTTCATTTTAATTACATTGTGTCTACATTTTATCATACATATATTATTAGCCAGGATGGGCAGGGATGGTGTCTCTAGCGTCTGTTTGCCAGAAATGGGAACAGGTGACAGGAGGGATCACCTGATGATCACCTGTTCTGCTCATTCTCTTTGGAGTACCTGGCATTGGCCACTGTCAGAAGACAGGATATGGGGCTAGAAGGAGCTTTGGTTTCACCCAGTATGGCCATTTTCATGTTCTTATTATCCAGCATGATGGGGCCTCTGAGCTGTATTATACAAATATTAAACAATGTCTCACGCCTCTATTGCACTTTCCTTGTAAAGGATCTCTGAGGATTCTGCAGACATTGCTAAGTCCCAATACCTTCTAATCTTCACGTCTCTTATAATCCACTTCACCCATCTCAGCTCTGTCTTTTTCCAGAAGGTATGATCAAAACAGTACGCAGTGTTCCAGGTGAGGACATACATACATAACTTTAGAGCATTTTAATTACTATTGGATTTGTTACATTTTTTTTCAGTAAGTGTCCAGAGCACTAGATAGGTACCTAACTACTACTATAAATCAAGGAAATAAATGACAAACTCTGTGAGATTGTGCAATAAAAAGGACAAAAAAAAATCAAAGCTATTCTCCTCCTCTTCCTCCTCCAATTGTTTCTGATCAAGGACACCAGTATAAAGTTGTCCAAGAACAAGACAGGGAGAAAATGTCTTCAATTGTTCAGTGATGAAACTGGTGATAAAAACACTTTCCTGCTGCCAATTGTTTGATAAACATTTCTATGAAACAAGAATAGCAGCAGAGATTTTATAGAAGACATGTGTCAGTTTGCAGCATGCTTTACCATATGCTGAACAAAACAGCTGAACCAGCTATTGTTCTTAGGAAGCTGTTAAGTCACCCTTCTGATAAAGCTTCAAATGGGCTTAATAAAAAGTTGCAATTTTTGATTCCCCTAGATGCTGTAGCCTAAATGCAAATGATATTGTTCTTGGCACAATTGCTGGCTATCCATCTCAGCACAGCTTTGGTTACAGCCTCTGCTTGCTCAGAGGAAGACTGGCTGAGGCCAACAAAGCAATTTCCTTCCTCTGGCAATATGAGGAGTCATTTTGATTATGGCAGAGTAAGTCAAATGACTCAGAAGTGAACCGTGATTATAATAGGGGCAAACAGTGTTTATTCAAAGAATCCAGACTAATGTTAAAACTGATGATTGTGAAAGGGAAATGGCAGAAGCAGTGACACAGGAGCTAGCAAAGAGCTAAAAACAGTAGAGTTTAAGGGGGAGTGTGGACGGGGAGTTTGGGGGAGAGTCTGGCATTCTATGATTGGTGTGCGTGTGAGGGGAGGTTCCTTGACAGGATCTTAGGAGGGAAGATGATGACAACTACTGAGCCAGCAGTCAGTGCTGGATTAAGACATGCTGAGGCCCGAAGCTGTCAAATTTAAGAGGTCCCATAGCATTACCCCCCAAAAAAAATTTTAGTAATTTTGTACTTATAGGCCCTTCATAATCTGAGGCCCTAAACTGTAGCTTATTTTGCTTGTGTGTAAATGCGGCATAGGCAGCAGTGGGAGGGACCAAAAGAAGGAAGAGAAAGCAAATCTTATAGGGATAACAGAAACATGGTGGAATAGCAGTCATGACTGGAGTACAGGTATTGAAAGCTATGTGCGGCTCAGGAAAAACAGAAGAAAAGGTAAAGGTGGTGGAGTAGCATTGTATATTAATGACAAGATGATAAGAAGTGATTAAATGGATAAAAAGGATTCTGTTTGGGTCAAAATCACTTTGGGAAGAAAAGTAACAGAGGCTCCACTGGGATAATGCTTGAGGTCTGCTATAGATCCAAGACAGTGGGGATAGGCTCTCGATATGGAGAGAAACACTTGATATTTTAATGAAACACATTATACTGGGAATTCTGTGATTATATGAGACAATGAAATCCCAGATATAGATTGGAGGGGCAAGTGCTACTAATAATAGTTGGGTCCAGATATTCCTGGATGTGAGAGCTGCCAGATTTCTTCACCAAATAGTCACTGAACCAATAAGAGGTGATGCCATCTTATGTTTAATATGGGAGAGTAGTGAGGGCCTCATAGAGGTGGTGGTTGCAGATGAAAAGTTTGGTTTGAAAGAATCATGAGCTAATTCAGTTAAACTAAATGGAAGGATAAACAAAAACAGATCTGCAACTAGGATCTTTGATTTCAAAATGTCCAACTTAAAAAAATTAAGGGAGTTAGTTAGCGAAGTGTATTCTTCCTCTGCCCCTCCCCTGGGTAGTCAGGAGTGAGAAGAATGCAGCAGGCTCTGCACTTTCCCCTTGCCCCCTGAGAGTCAGGGAAAGAGGAAGAAGAGCAGCAGCAAACCAGTTATGTGTGGCCCCACCCTCCTGAAAGGGTGTCTAGGGGAGGGGACTGGGGACTGGGGTAGTCCTGGGTGTGGAGCGGCACACCCCCAGCCAGACCCTTTCACCTGTTTGGCTGCCTGCTGCTTAGCATGGCAGCCTGCAGGAAGCCCGGCTTGGAGCACGCCACCCCTCCCACTGCAGCTGAGTGCCCCAGTGGCCAGCTTGTTGTTGGAGTGGCATACTGGGGCACACTGGCTTACTTTTACCTCTGGACAAGGCAGATCACAAAGCCAAAGATGAAGCACGTGAGAGTGGGGATCCAGCTATGGATTCAGCACAGGAGTTCAGGCAGATCCAGTTTTGACTATTTTAGGAAACATGGCAAAATCTTCCACTTTGAAAAACTTTTTTCTCCCATAATGCACATACCCCTTTTATTCCCAAACCCCAGCTAACTCTGCCTCCTTCCAAGAAAAGCCCCTCTTCCCAAATCAAAATCCCCTTACTCCTAGCAGTCTCTACACCATAAAGAAAGAAGTGCTAGAGACCCCATGAAGTCCATTGGCGACACTGCTATTGACTTGATGTGGAAGACACTCAGCTATGATGGTGATGCTGGGCACTATAATGCACTAAGATATACAGACATGTCTGTGTAACCTGCACACCTACTGAGAGTGGGGTACTCTCCCATCTAGTGGCACTGAGACTATTTACAGAAGGCACATCTACACTGCAGGCTAAAATTGAGCTAAGCTATGCAAATTCAGCTATGTTAATTGTGTAGCTGAAGTCGAAGTAGCTTAACTCGGCTTTAGGCGCTGTCTACACTGCAGGAAGTCAAAGGAAGAACACATTTCCTTCAACTTCCCTTACTCCTCGTGAAATGAGGGTTACAGAAGTTGGAATAAGAAGCCCATTATTTTGAAATTATTTTGAAATAACGGGCTTGCTGTTTAGACATGCACTCTGTTATTTCAAAATAATATGAGTTGTTTCAAAATAAGTGTGCAGTGTAGACATAGTCAGAGGGACTGAGGAGTCTGCTCTGCAGTCTTAACTAACAGGCAGCTGGCTTTTAGCTCGTGGTAGAGGCTTATGCACTAAGCCTCAGAGGTCCCAGGTTCGGAAAGCAGATGACAGGGGTCTGCTACACTATAAATAATTTTGAGTTAACTTTTGTGATAGAGTGTCTCATGCACAAAACTTTAAAGCCAACTTTACAAGGATTTTACAAAATCTCTGCTGAAAACAGAAGCTGGCAGAGCTGTTTCAAGTATGGTGCAGACTTTGCTCAGCCAGGATCTGTGACTGAAATGATGAAGTTGGGGGTTAGACAGATCATGCAAAAGCCACTGACATACCCTGTATGTACTGAAATGAAAGAAGAAAAGTGAACTAATATTTCTTTGTTCCTTAGCTAGAGGGTATGACTTAGTGGCCAACGAACCCATCTTCCTTCCAAGTTTATGTGAATTGAACTCCATTTATGAAATCCTGGCTCCAATGAAGTGAAAGGCAACACCCCCTGACTTAAACAAAGAGTGAATGATAAACAAATTCTTGAACGGACTCTATTGATTCAGTTGTTTTTGTCATATAAACAGGGTCTTAGTTATGTGGCTCAAATTTTCAAAAGTGACCTTTCAATTTTGAGGGCCTAACTTTAAGATTCATGTGTACAACACCAACAGGGGGAACAGAACCTGGGACCTTTAGAGCTTCATGCATAAGCCAGTTAGCTCACAGCTAAGGCTGTAAAGCAAACTCATTCTTTCTCTCTATAAGTGGCTTAAGTGCCACTACATGGGACAATACCCCATACCCAGCAGGTGTGTAGGTTACACAGGGACTGGTTTACAGAGGCACTGAACATCCAAAAACTCCCCAAGGAGCTGTGTGTTCTTAGTACTTCTAAAATACCAGGCAAGGGACATCTCTAGCTGGGTATCCCCAAGTGAGATAGCCACAATCAGAGGTTACTTGCAGAGAAAAACAAACCACAACACACCTTTTCAAATTTAACCACCTAGGATTTGTAACGATTATTTTAGTTCAAGGAATAGGAAACATTAATCCACAGATATGAAGATGTAACCTTGGATACAGATATATTCAGTTAACATGGTTTTGTCAGCAAATCTTTGATTTCTTGGAGCTGTCTTGGAGATTGGAGCAGAGCCAGCGGAGCGCCTGTTTACTGTACTAAAAGAAGGGAAACGCACTGTAGGGCAGTCATTAAAAGAGATCCTTCTGCTTCTGCCCATTGCCAAATTACTTGAAAAGGTGGCTGATGAAAACAGCTTCCTTTTATGGGTTACAGTGCAATTCTTTCAGGCTCTCTCCTCTCAGACATATCATCAGAACTGTACACAGATTGGTGCTTCATGACTTCAAGTAATGAAGTCGCCATAGAAATGAAATGACAGGAATTTACTGACCTCTCAACAGCCTTTCCCGGTTTTGACATAAACTCAGCCTCAGTGTTATTTTGGCGCCTCTGAGGCAACGACTAGCTTTTTTTTAAGACATTCAAATAGCTGGGCAGTTCAGATGGAATCTTTTCTTAGGGCAAAATAAATCCTGTCCCCATTGCAGCCTCTGGGAGTTTTGCCACACAGTGTCAATGGGACTACAACTTGGCCATTAACACATGTGGATTTGCTACTGTTACTCAGGCCTACATTAGGACCCTGTTGTTGGATTCATTCTGTATTGGCTTGTTTTTACTGTAGAGGGAAGGACAACGTGACCAGACAGACTATGGAAATAACATATTTTTCCATAGGAAACTAAACACCAGAACTTAATAAGATTAAATAACATCAAGATTTGACCCCCACCTAAAATAAAACAAAGGAGAAAAGAGAAGACTGAGAGGGGACTTGATAGCAGTTTTCAAATATCTAAAAGGGTGTTACAAAGAGGAGGGAGAAAAATTGTCCTCCTTGGCCTCTGATGACAGGACAAGAAACAATAGGCTTAAACTGCAGCAAGGAAGGTTTAGGTTGGACATTAGGAAAAACTTCCTAAATGTCAGGGCTACAGGCTTCTTTCGGAGGAAGCTTTTCCCGAAGAGATCTTCCGAAAAAACTTCTTCCGAAAGAGAGCGTCCACACTGCCAAAGCGC
This sequence comes from Pelochelys cantorii, assembly GCA_032595735.1. Taxonomy (NCBI): domain Eukaryota; kingdom Metazoa; phylum Chordata; order Testudines; family Trionychidae; genus Pelochelys; species Pelochelys cantorii. Next base: position 25,475,964 of record CM064326.1, read on the forward strand.
ATTGAAAAAGCGATCTGCTTTTTCAAAAGATAGCATCCACACTGAATGGATGCTCTCTCGCATTTAAACTGTGATTACTATGGACTGCGTGACCACCAGGGCACCTGTGTTTTTTCCTCTTTCCTCTTCTTCCAAAAGAACTCCCTCTTCCCCGTCCACACACGCCTTTTTCCAAAAGAGCTCTTTCAGAAAAAGGCTTCTTCCTTGTAGAAAGACTATTACCAATGCCAGAAAACCCCCTCTGTTCTTTTGATTTTCTTTCAAAAGAATGCAACTGCAATGTAGACGTAATTGAAGTTTTTTCGGAAAAAACGCCTTTTCCCCCCAAAAACCTCTGTAGGGTAGACATACCCAGCGTGGTTAAACAAGGGAATAAATTGCCTAGGGAGGTTGTGGAATCTCCATCAATGAAGATATTCAAGAGCAGGTTAGTTAGACTTCTCTCAAGGATGATCTGGAAGGTGCTTGGTCCTGTTGTCAGGGCAGGGGACTGGACTCAATGACCTCTTGAGGTCCCTTCCAATTTTAGTATTCTATGAACCAATGAGAGAGTGCTGATCAGCATGCTAGGCAGTGGCTTCAGCATACCCACAACCTAACCATTGGTAATAATTATAAAAATAAAACAATATCAGCTGTAGTTTTATGGATGTTATACTTCTGTGCAAGTAGTTGTGCTTTGGGCCATACTTTCCCCCTGAAGTTCTGTGGAAAAGGTGCCTGTTGAATTATTACTGCAAATTACATGAGCAAATCTTCTCATGGGAGGGTGAGTTGCTGCTTATTGTCTCATTGAAATGTTACCATAGGAAATTATGACTACCCTTAAAAACTGCACACACCCAATTGAGCATGCTGCACAAATTAGAAACATTTGTGCTGCAGATCTCAGCATTAGCTGTGCTTTTAGCCAGGGGAGACACAGGTAGGCAAGAGACCAGGCTGAAGAGTGACATATGACAAAATTTTTTGGTCATCTGCCACCAAGAGGCAGCAAGGCTGCTGAACAGACAGTTGGGACTCATGGGGGTAGGGAAAGAACATGCTTGTTTATATTTTTTTTGAAAGGGGATCACTGAAAAGGAGAGATTCTGAGTTTTTTCTTGATTCACGTGAAAAAACAGGCATGTAATCTGGATGTGTTACCAGTCACGGGTGGTGCTTAACCAGCATAATTTACTTGATCATTAGGGGTGTGTCTAGACTACATGGCTCCATTGACGACATAGTAGTTTACCCGACATAGTCAATGAAGCGGGGATTTAAATAATCCCCGCTTCATTAAAATAAAAATGGCCGCCGTGCTGTGCCGACAATCAGCTGATCCGGCACAGCACGGCAGTCTAGACGGGGATCGGTCGACAAGGGAAGCCTTTGTCGACTGCTCCCGTAAACCTCGTTTCGTGAGGCATAAGGGAGTGGTCGACAAAGGCTTCCCTTGTCGACCGTGCCGCATCTAGACTGCTGCGCTGTGCCGGATCAGCTGACTGTCGGTACAGCGCGGCTGCCATTTTTATTTTAATGAAGCGGGGATTATTTAAATCCCCGCTTCATTGACTACGTCAGGTAAACTACTTTACATGGCTCCGTTGACGGAGCCATGTAGTCTAGACACACCCAAGTTGTCTAAAAAGCAACACTCAGAATTAAGCTGGTGAATCAGGGCAGGCCTACACTAGGGGCAATGTTGACCTAAGGTAAGCGTAGCTGGAGCTGACGTACCTTAGGTTGAGTTGCCACGGGCTTTCCACTGTAGGGGGGATGATGGGAGACACTCTCCCATTGACTTCCCTTACACTCCTCATTCTGGTGGAGTACTGGAGTTGATGAAAGAGCGATTGGTGGTCGATTTAATGGTTCTTCACTAGGTCCATTAAATCAACCCCAGGGATCGACTGTGATAGTGTCAATCTTGGGGTAGCAGTAGACCTGCCCTCAGAGAGGAAGGCCAGTCAGAGTAAGCAGAGATGAGACTCACAGAATGTTAGACTTTTCCCCCTTAGCATTTCCTTCTGATGCAGTTCACCTGATAGTAGCAGTGACAGAGGCTCTAGTACTACAATCTATGCTTTAACCACTTCATTATCTAAACGTGTTTAAAGAAAGTCTCGAAAACATGCTGGCTAAATGCTACTCTACAGTAGAACTCCTACTGGTGGAGCTGGAAAATTCCAAGGAAAAGATTCCAGTGTAAAGAAGGCCTATGTCTTCTCTGATGGGGATACTGGTTCGAGAACATGGCACTTGCCTGAAATGAGCATACTGTAAACCTGCACTAGGAGGAAGACACAGAATATTGCTATGTATTGCTTTACGTATCAGGCATAGCACTTGGTTACAAGTCAGGTGGATGATGGATCTATATAGATACTGCTTCTGGCAGGAAACACAAACAAGAAGGAGCATTAAAAAAATCACAACCCTAAACAGGTGCTGAAAGGGATAAGTTAATGGCCCATGCTCAAGTGTAAAACACCTAGGCTACGTCTGGACTACATCCCTTTTTCGTAAAAGGGATGTAAATTAGACGTATCGCAATTGCTAATGAAGCGGGGATTTAAATCTCCCCCGCTTCATTAGCATAAAAATGGCTGCCGCTTTTTTTCCGCACGGAGCTTTGCCGGAAAAAAGCGCCAGTCTAGACGCTGATCTTGCGGAAAATAAAGGCTTTTACGAAACATCCCCTATCCCTTATTTCAGAGGGATAAGGGATGTTTCGTAAAAGGCTTTATTTTCCGCAAGATCAGCGTCTAGACTGGCACTTTTTTCCGGCAAAGCTCCGTGCGGAAAAAAAGCGGCAGCCATTTTTATGCTAATGAAGCGGGGGAGATTTAAATCCCCGCTTCATCAGCAATTGCGATACGTCTAATTTACATCCCTTTTACGAAAAAGGGATGTAGTCTAGACGTAGCCCTAGAGTCTCAGGAAACATAGGTTGAATCCCAGGAGAGCTGATATCAGTCACATATCTCGTTCTAATGTAAATGAATTCAGTGACGTGCAGGTTATTGTGTGTGGGTTCTTCTGAGAGGACTTTGTGAAGACCGCAAGTCCTGTCTAATCTGCATAGGCACTGAAGAGCCCATGGCATTTTCAAGAGAACTAGGGTTTGCCCCTATCCTGGAAAATTCCCTCTGACTGCTGTGCAGACCTGCTGTGCAATTGTTTGCTGTTACTGAAGACACGGTCTTCTGGTTCAAGCAGTAAAGCAGGATTTGGAGACCAGGGTTCAGTTTCTGGCTCTGGCTCTTAAATTCCCATGTGTAACTCAGTATCACAACTTCCATTTGTCATTATGGAGCTGCAAGAATAAGTTAATTAATGGCCATGGAGTGACTCATAAGATGATTGATAAAGATGTTCTGACTCAGAGAGTGGCTGCACTACAGTGGTGCAGCATTCCTATAGCTTGTGACAGGCTTAGCAATCTTTTGAAATGAACTGATGCTAAATGCATGCAGGCACTGACTGATAGGTGACCTAGATTCTTGCAGTCTCACCTTCCATTAACCTTGTACAGAAAATACAGATGCACATAGGCTTCCCAATGCTGCTGCAACTCAAACGTACAAATAGCATTTCTTGATCTGCCTTTAGAGCGTATGATGAATTGTCAGTTTGACAGCACCAGCAGGAATCTTTCTGGGATGCAGACGAGTGAGAGCCAAAAACTGAAATACACTGTTTCATTTCTATGACACTGGACAAAATGTATTCCAGCACATTCCTTTAGGGAGAATGCTAGTTACAGCAGCATAGCACTTTATAGACCAGAGTGGTATTAATTCATTCCCTGATTTTACTTAATAAAACAGTAAGAAAACAACATTTAGAAAGAAGCTAAAAGAACATTGTCTTTCCTTAACCCTTAGGCCATTTCAGATGCCATGTGATGATTTACACTACACAGACTGCAGACATAAGTACCTTGTGGATAACAGTAAGTATGTCCTCTTTGCCCCAAGACCTGATGAGCAAAAAGTGTGCAGTTTTCAATTATGTCATTGAAGATAGCTTAGCATAAATGAAAAGCCCTCAATGCTCATTAAAAGGCAGACTGAAACTTACAAAGATATCATCACTAGCTGAAGTTAGGACACAGCCAGCTGATTCAATTGTACTACAATTGACAACCACCCCTTTCTTGTTCTTGAAGACAAGGCCTAAGAAGCATCTGTGCTTTAAGATTATGATTATATGTATACAGAGTGCGCATTTTTAGAGCATAGTTTCAAAACTTCTCCTCTACAAGGCTAGAAATTTATCACTCTGTTAGGGTATGTCTAGACTACATGCCTCTGCCGACAGAGGCATGTAAATTAGACATACCGACATAGTCAATGAAGCGGGGATTTAAATATCCCTCGCTTCATTAAAATAAAAATGGCCGCTGCGTTGTGCCAGCTCAGCTGATCATCGGCACAGCGCGGCAGTCAAGATGCGGATCAGTCGACAGGGAACGCATTTGTCGACCGCTCCCTTATGCCTCGTGAAATGAGGTTTACAGGAGCGGTCGACAAAGGCGTTTCCTGTCGACTGAGCCGCGTCTTGACTGCCGCGCTGTGCCGACGATCAGCTGAGCTGGCACAATGCGGTGGCCATTTTTATTTTAATGAAGTGGGGGATATTTAAATCCCTGCTTCATTGACTATGTTGGTATGTCCAATTTACATGCCTCTGTCGGCAGAGGCATGTAGTCTAGACATACCCTTAGAGACATCCTTTGCAGAAAAGCGGTATTTGACTTTACCTTAAGGCAGTGGTCACCAACCAGTAAGTCAGGATCTACAAGTAAATCCTGGAGCCTCTGACAGGTGATCCTAATTGGTTTGCCAGGAACCTATCAAGCGCTGGCACTTCAGTTGCCCCTCCACCCCCTCTCATGCTGCTCCTGCCCTCTGCGTTGGAGCTGCCTCCTGCTTGCTGCGCAGAGTGTGGGAGGGAAAAGAGGAGGGGTGCTGATATCAGGGTGCCCCTTCTCCCCCCACTCCTGTACTGTATCTCGACACAGAAAGAAGGGGATGGAGGGAGCTTGGCAATGCAAATCTCTGTCATTCTCACACACTGTGTCTCTCTCTCATTCTCACAAACACACACTATCGTTCACTCTCCTCTCCCAACCCAACACATACATGGGGGGTTGTTACTACTTCTTTTACTGCTTGCAAAGTGGGTTAGTTTTGGTTTTGACTGGTCTGTGCATTTCATAATTTTCATTTCTCTAACACTTAAAGTTAATTCTGTTAATTCTGAACCTGTTGTGGCTGGAGTCATTATCTCTGTGGTAATTGCTGCTCCTGTAAGTGGCTGGCATGACCCTGAAGCCCCTGAGAGATGCAGAGCAGGGGGTCTCCACTGCTGTCCTTGCCTGCAGACACCACTCCTGCAGCTCCCATTGATCAGTAATGGGGAACCGTGGCCAGTAGAAGTTGTGGGCTCAGGGCCTGTAGATGAGGGGCAGCACATGGCACTATGGAGCCATTGCTGTACATGGCAGCTGCTTTCGGGAGTGGTGCAAGGCCAGAGCAGGAGTAAGCCTGCCTTAAACCCACTATTCCACCACCTGGAAGCCCTGTCATTTAAATGGTACCCAGCCAGAGTCTGCTTCCTGAACCCCTGTCCCAGCCCTGACCCCCCTCCTGCACCCAACCTCCTGTCCCAGACGTGAGTCTCCCTGCACCCAAACTCCTTCTCAGAGCTTGCACCCAGAGACCCCTCCTGGATCCCAATCTTCCACCCTAGGCTAAGCCTGGAGCTCCTCCCACACTCCAAACTCCTTGGCCCAAGATCAGAGCCTGCACCACAACCCCCTACCTCAGCTTCATGCATGGGGGAGGAAGGGGAATGGAGAGAGCAAGGTGAGGCCTCGGAGAAGGGGTGGAGCAGGGGCAGGACCTCAAAGAAGGAGTGGGAAGGAAGTGGGGCAAGGGTATTTGGGTTTGAGGTAGCTCTTACATTGCACTTAAATTGAAAAAAGTGATCTTGTAGTTAAAAAGGTTGGAGACCACTGCTTTAAGTAAGGACCTTTACCATGGATTGTTTTCCTCCCAGGTATATTTTAGGTATATTTATGGACATTTTGCCACTTCTGCAGGACTGTGACCACAAACGTGGATTTTGAAGACCCACTCTCCATGGTCTGTGGGTGGGAAGTAGGCAGCAGCCTGGGGTGGGAAGGAGAAGTTTTATGAGACATCTCCCTCCCCAAAAAAGGCAGTTATGACTTAATGCAGTGCTCCCTCTTGTCCTGGGTGGCTAGCTGGGTGTGGGAAATCCCAGTTAAAGACTGGATCTAGAGAAAGCAGAAACTGGAAAAAGCGTTTGCAACATGGTTCCAATACAGCTGCCCTATTGGGAAGTGGAGGTGTTTTAGGAGGAGGGGGTGGTGGGGAGTAGATATTGTGTGTAGACACAACACCTTCAGCGGATTTGGAAGGATCGGTCTGACACTGCCAACGACTAGTGCATGATCCCGCTAAAAACGTCCAGCCTGGGCAGTCCCCCCACTAAAAGATTCCCCCCAAACCTTATATTGAACCTCAGTCGCTGTGCAAAGCCAATCATATTCTTCTTTATTGAACTTGCTGTTGTCAATCAGGGTAGTGGTTTTCAGGAGATGGATACCCATCCCGGGGGGAACTAGACTAAGAGCTTCAGCTCTGAAAGAAGCCTCATTTAATTAATAGTGTGACAGAGCACAGAGATCAAAAGGGATTTTTTTTCTTTTCTAAATTTCTCTCTGAATTCTGAAGGCCTCTTCATTTATGATATTTGGATCCAAGGAAAAAAATATCTTGAATTTTCCTAACCTATTGCATATTTTTCCCAGCAGCACCGACCTTGGTTTATAGTCCCCTTGACTGCCATTCCCTTTCACTGTTCACACCCCAGGACATTTCATATTTATAAAGCGATTTTTCATTCAGTATTAAAAAATGCATGCTTTAATTGCAGCCAGATGTATGCTGACCTCTGTGACGAGGCTTTTCTCTGCAAGCTTCACTTATTTTATTCCTGGATTTGCTGCATATTTCAGGAATGAGTAAAATGCTTTATGAATTCTCCTTCTCTCATCCAGTGTTAATATTTTCAACGTGTTCAAAAAAAATCCACATGCATACACACACTTTCCATTTGTTAATTTATTTACATAGCTTAACTCCTAGATCTAGGAAAATTCAATAACAGACTGGAGACAAAATAAATTCATCCATCCACCCATACCAACTCCCATGCTGCTCGCACTGAAGCAAGTGGCAAAATTTCAAGGGACTTCAAGGGATGCAAGTCCAGGCCCACAAGAGCCTCAGGATTTCTTCATCTTTATATTTGTGAAAAAGGCAAAACATCAAAGTTATTTGTACAAGTCAATGGCAAAGTCTGAATTGGAACTGTGTTTGAACTTCTACACTGGAGTGCCATCATGTCAGTGCTGGGGGCGGGGGCGGGGAGAGATTGTTTATTTTATGCTGAATGGGACCCCAACTTAAGATTTCTCTTCTACCATCCAAGTAAATATGCAAGGCTGCCAAGGCTGTCTAAAAAAACCCCAAATAATGTGATATTTTATGCTCCTGAAACACTGGAAAGAGAAAAATAACAAAATCTTTTTGATTCCTTTGAGCAGGGGAATTCAACAAGCAAACCACAAGTCAAATCTAAACCGCCAGATGCTTTTGAACAGAGCCCTGCATCCTTTTATTTATTATCATGATTGTTATTATTCTTGTATTATTTTCTCTTGCGTCTGGGTCTTGACTATCCCTTGACCAAGAATTTGGGCCTTGTCAAAAAATAATTGATTACCCCTGCCTTAGAGCGTGGAGGAAAGTTGGTTTGTATTCTGAGTTCATCAGCAATCATGTTAAAAATCAGCATTCACTCAATACCAATTTTCCTCTTGGTTAAAAAGGCCGTTGTTGCGTGAGGAGAGGGGGGAAGGCAGCTGTTTACACAGGGTAGATGAGAGACCAGATTGCAAGGGATGTGAATGTCAATGCTGACCTGGGTGGCACGTACATTTCTGTGTTTAAATTCTGAATTCAGAATACACTTGCATTTGAGGCACTAATTCCCCTAAACTCAGCAACAGCCAATGCAAATCAGTTATTTCCCATTTAACTAGTAGCACAAAAGTGAATCCTCTTTGCATTCCATTGCTCCAGTTGTGTGCCCCAAGAGGCAAATTCAACTCTATAAGTGTCCCCTGCCAGCAGAACTAGCCTGAAACCACTATGTGGTGGGGGAAGGGGCCAAAATAGGGAATCCCTCCAGAGAATCCACTGCCAGTACAAATCCCTGTGCAGCAGAGACTGGATGAAGAAAGGGATGCATGGCTAGAGGGGTCACAGCTCTTTGGACTCGCTGGCAGTAGTTCTCACCCACTGTGGGAATCTGTTGGGGCTATAAAGTCTGGAGAAGCCTCAGCTGACATGAGAAGTGCACCAATTACTGTTCCAAATAAACAAAGCTCCAGCACACCACTCACTTCGGGGGCTGAAGCATAAGCCCATTCCAGCAACTCTCCAGCACCAAGAGAAGCCCTTATGCCAGGAATATTCCCCAGGGCTTTGATGTGGCTGGTTCGTGGTTCAAGCCCTCTGTCTTTAGGAGCTGACTAGAGGAGAGTTCTTAACTGTAGCTCAGTAATACCAGAGTTGGGGGCTGAGTGGATGTCTCTTTTCTCTTCCTGGGCCTAGGAGAAAAGCAAAGAAGCAGCCAGGACAGTTTCTATTACTACCTCAGGACTCCTGCATGGAGCTGGATGAGCAGCAAGGTCAGGCCAGCAGCTTTCTTCCTTCCCTCTAGCCTCTCCACAGAGCCAGAATACAAAGGAAGGGGAAGCAGCTGGGTGCGGGGGGGCCACTGGCCTAGAATCCCTTGAGATGCTACAGACAGATTTTCAGGAACCTCAAAGGGCAACTGATGCCCTGCTGCCTTGACACCCCACCCTCTCACTTGGCCAGGGCATTGGGCTTTGAGTCAGACTGGCACGCTGGGACCTGACCAAACAACTCTGCCGTTGGAAGGGTGAGCAAGCAGCAGTAGGGCTCCCCAGTAGAAAAGACCCCATCTTAGCCTGGGTGGCAGCAGTGGAGGCAGGAGTCTGTGGGGCTGGGGAAAAAACCCAGCAAGCAGGGTGGCCTACAGCCAGGTGTGTGTACAGACCAAGTCCAGTATCGCCTTTCTGACTAAGGATGTTAAGGACTAGCTGACTATCTGATAAGCAAATGCTTATCGGATAGTTGAGTCGACTAGTCGATTCCCTCCCCCCCTTGCTGCCTCTATCAGATAGAGGCAGCAAAGTGGGGGATAAGAGGAGGTACTTCAAAGTGGCAGTGCTGCACGGAGTCCCTACTGAGCTCCGTGCAGTGCTGCCACTTTGAAACGCCACTATGGACTTCCCAGCTGATCCCGGATTCCAGCGCGACATTTCAAACCAGCAGCACAACATGGGACTCTGAGTTCCCTGCTGACCCTGGGCTCCATGTGGGCGCTTCTGCTTTGAAATGCACAAGAGCCCTCGCTGGAGACTCTTGTACATTTCAAAGCTGGCACCTGCATGCAGCCCAGAGTCAGCTGGCCCTGGACTCACACGGAGTTCCGCAATCCTCCTTTGAATGTACCAGAGCCCCAATGGGGGGTGTTACAAATCCTGCTAAATAGCAGCATGTTAAAATGCAGGTCAGAGGATACAAATGACTTTAATTAGGAAAGTGAAACATGTTAATAGACATGCTCAGTGTCTGGGTTCCTTGTCAAAGTGTTTCCACTTGACTGTCCCAGGAGATTTGGGTCTAACAAAGAAGATGAAAAAATGACAGGAAATGTTTGCTTTGGGTGTATCTGTCAGCCTGCTCACAGACAGCAGAGATGTTATTGCAGGCTTCCATCATCACAAGGATACAAGAAATAAAAAGGACTGGACCCCAGATGTCGTGTGACTATTACTCATGTAAAATCCCTTCAACAACCTGCCAAGCCAATTATTATCTCTGGTCCGTTAGGGTATGGCTTTAGCAACTCTGGAAAGCAGCAGCAATAGTCTGAACTAGGCTATGTTGTGGGCTACCAGTTCTGACCATGGAAGAACAAACAAGTGGTGTCACTAAGTGCTAGGAAGTTACTTTTATCCAAAGCACCTGAGCTAATTTCCAATTGCACTGGAAGGAAGAACTGTCGAATACACTTAGCAGGGGAGAGAAAGGGTTTCTCTTTTTTGTTAACAATAATATTGCTCCTTGAAACCACTTACTGATCATTTTTTAAAAAAGAACCACAAAGTGTCCTTGAAGTGTAACAGCCAATTAATTGAATCGATTACTCCCTGACTTTCATATAGCTATAGGGACTGAAACTGGGTAGGACCCTTTAAATACTTTGGGAGCCTTCTGGTGCCCCTCAAATGCCTTTTATATTTCAGAAGCCTCCAAAACTGGGTGGGCAGGTTAAGATGCTATGGGTATGTCTACACTGCAGCTGGGAGTGAGCCCCTCCCCCCACCTGGGTATGTTCTTATGTATGACTTATGTTCGCAGGGCCCACACTAGAGTCCTAAATACAGCTGTGTGGATGTTGCCGCAATGGTGGAGGCTTGGGCCAGCCACCAAAGCTCAAGCCATCTTTTCCAAGCGCAGATGGCTAGCCTGAGCCTCTGCCAGTGCTGCAACACCCACCCAGCTGTTTTTAGTGTGCTATTGTGAGTTGTTCTCTCTGGGCTGGTTGGCTCTCACCCACCTCCAGCTCCAGCTCCAGCTCCAGCCTAGAAACACCCTGCAGGGCTGTGCCTCAGGTCCCAGCACCCAGGGTCCCATGAGGACATCAGTCTCGTCTTTCATTAAAATATGATTTTATATAAATAAATGCGTGCGCCTACCTGGCTACAAAGACAAACTCAAAACATGTGACTTGCATGTATCCAATACTTCGCTGCCTAAACACTGCTTGAACATTGTGTGTGTGTGGGGGAGGAGGGGGTACAGAATATTTAGATCTCCTGAAGAATTCCACCCAACTCCACACACGCTGGTCCAGCAGACAACATCCTTGAAGAAAGCTTAGCAAACTGACTGCTGCTCTGCTAGCTGGGATGGGAGGGACATCTCTACCGAACTGATAAGTGTAACAATGTAACTGTAAATGGGGAATCATAATCAAATGGGTCTATTTCCAGTAGGGTCCCACAGAAATCAGTTTTTTGCCTATGCTATTAAGTGTTTTTATCAGTGACCCGAAAGAAAACATAAAATTATCACTGACAAAGTTTGCAAGTGACACAAAAATTGGGGCAGTGGTAAACAATGAAGAGGACAGGACATTGGATTGCTTGGTAAGCTGGGCACAAGCAACCAGTATGGATTTAATATGACTGTGTAAATGTATACATCTAGGAACAAAGAAGGCAGAGCACACTTACAGGAGGAAGGACTCTATTCTGGAAAGCAGTGACTCTGAAGATTTGGTGGGATGGGTGAATAAACAGCAGAATGTGAGCTCCCAGTGCAGCGTGGCGGCCAAAAGAGCTAATGCAATCCAGGGTTGTATAAACAGGGGAATCTCAACAAGGAGAGATTATTTTATCTGTGTATTTGGCACTGGCAACTGCTGCTGGAATACTAAGTCCAGTACTGGTGCCCACAATTCAAGAAGGAAGTTAATAAATTGGGGAGGGTTCAGAGAAGAGCCATGAGAATGATTAAAGGATTAGAAAACCTGCCTTAGACCAACCTATTTAGTTTAACAAAGAGAAGGTTAAGGGATGACTTGATTACAGGCTGTAAGAACCTACACGGAAAACAAATATTTAATAGTCGGCTCCTCAGTCATAGCAGAGAAAGGTGTAACACAATTCAATGACTGGAAGTTGAAGCTAGACAACACAGACTGGACATAAGGTGTAAATTTTCAATAGTGAGAGGAATTAACCATGGGAATCATTCACCAAGAATCATGGTGGATTTTCTATTACAATTTATGAACCAAGGTTGGATTTTCCCAAAAGATCTGCTCTAGGAATTATTTTTTCTGATGGCTGAACTATACTGGAGGTTGGTTTAGATGATCACAACGGTCCCATCAAGCCTTGAAAAAACTTTCTCCCCATCTTGTCCCATTTTAGGAACGTACCATTTACAGAGAGTCACGGGGAAAACAGGAAAAGTTCTCCCCAAAAGATTGCAGGCTGTGGGGACAAGCAAAGGCAGAAGAACCCTTGTGTTGCCTTTGTCTACACACACACTCTTGCATAAAGGCTGACCAGACTCTGGAGATGAGCATTATTCACTGAAACTGAAATGACTATTAATCACAAGGTTATAGAACAAGGCAAACTAGGGTAGATGTTCTGTTTTTAAACACCATTATGCATCTTGTGAGTGTTTAATTAGGTATGTAGCTGTCCTCGCCAATAATTTGCAAATACTGTGCATGAAAAATCAGTGGCAATTGGTGCCTGCAGGGGAGGGGATGCAGGAAGGGCCATTCAGAGGGACAGGGAAGGGACATGTGGGGGCATCCCATTTAGCAATTAAAATTTTGGTGCAGGCATAGGAGGGTGGTGCAGGTCCCGAGTGTTACTAAAAGTCATGTCCGTGAAAAATATATTCCATAGGCATGAAAGACATTCCCCCCTCAGCACCGAAGTACTGGAATCCGAGACAGAGTCTGCCCGGCATGAATGCAAAAGGTACCTGGAGCTCACATTTTTTTCCAAATGGGAGACAAAAAGCTACTGCACATCGCTCAGCCGTAAATCTAGCAGATAAAGTCTTAACAAAAATCTCATTAGCTGGGACATACTTCACCTCCTGCAAAGGGGGAAACGGGCAGAAATGGTAAAACGTGTCTCTGCAGACTTAGCCAGGCCTGAAGAAATACCAAAGAGATTCCACTGAGGGGAGCTACAGACCACACCACCCTTTGGCTCACTCAATGTATAGGAAAGTAAATACTATCAGAACCTAAGTCTATCAAGCATGATTTGAGGAGCTCTCCTGAGAGAATGTTTAAACAAACAGCCCAGTGAGAAGGGAGAAGAAGAGACACATATCTACAAGTACAGGAATAAACAGACTCCTGATCAAGCTACTGGCCAGTCCAGTCTTGTATGCGACCTCCAGCAGTGGCCAGTAGCTGATGCTTACGAGGAATGTGAACCCTTCCCTCCCTCAAGAATGCACCAAGCTAATTGTGCAAGGCTCTGAGGGAGGAATTCCTTCCCAACCCCCAGCAGGTGATCCGTTTAGGCATGTGCATTAACTCATTGACCGCCTGGGATTCTAGCCAAGCATTCTCCCTAAACTCTCCGAGTTTACATCCGACCCTAGCTAATGGCCAAGAAAACGTACATTCACTTAAAACTACTGCAGAAATGGGGAACTGCATGACCATGAATAGATTTACCTAATTTCACCTAGCAGCGAGGAAAAAGGAAAAAATAAAGTCACAGAGGCTATTAGCCAGGAGAATATGAGTTAGTGAGGCAAAGTAGCCAAAAGATTTCTGTCTCAAGCCAAGAGCATAACAGCTCAGCATGCTAGCGGAGGCCAGACACAAGATTTTGGGTCCCAACAATAAACCATTCACAGAAACGTGCTGGGTACAAAACAGAAAGCCATGGATGACTGGAAACAAGTCAGCCCTATTCGGAAGGGAAAACATCACCCCCTAAGCTGTCCCTAGGCCTAACTGAAATATTTTAAATCTGTTAGACTGCCCATATGCCTGGGGGCTTCCAAGGGTTGCCAGTCAGTCCCACAACCGGGAGAGCCCTGTTGCTTGTCAGCATTCTGGTAGCAACCAAAACCTGCCCTTCCATTCTAGGCTGGGCAAGTGACTGCCCAGTTGCAGTGCTGGGACCATGGGTAGCACACTGGTGTGCCAAGTCTGTGTAAGCATGAAGAGTAGCCATACACTGTGGTGTACGGCTACCCACACACAATGGGGCAGCAGGATGGGTTATCTTATATGCTTGATGCAGGGGACCATCCCAACTGTGTGTTGACTTTCCTGGATCAGAAGGTAGCCAGATTGGAATGGAGAGAAAAAAGAAGAAGAGGCCAGGAAGGGAGCCATGATCCCAAAATTGCGAGGGACAGGACATGAAGAGATGGGTCCTATGAAGCAGATCATTTTGGGATGGCTTGGAGCCCTGGAAAAGAAGGGTCAAGCACAATCGGAGCACAATCAGGTGGTCTAGCCCCTTGGCAAGTGTATTTGAGGTTCTGCATATTTCCCTCCACTATGGCACCAAAGTCTGAAACAAGCAATTCAATTGGGACAGACACTCCCATCAGAGAGAGACACGGACAACTGGCATGTGGCCTGTATCACCCTATGACGAGCATTCAGAATGAGAGCAGCCCTGAACCCTTCCTTGGGCTGGGATAAAAGTAATCAGAAACTTTGGCTGGAGATAGGGTTATCAGATGGTTGAAACAAAAATACCGAACACCTCCTCCCCCCCCCCCCCAGAAAAACACCGGGAAAAAATTCTGTTGAAGGAAAAAAAGTGGGGGAGACCAAAGTTGTTGAGCAAAAAAAAAAGACTCGAAGACTTATTAAGCAAAAAACAGCACGTCCCCTTTAAGAGTGAGTGCAGGGATAGGAACAGGGGAGCGGTTGAGCACTAAGACCCAGGGGAAGCATTGCCCTTGTTCGACAGCCATTTTGTGCCGGCAGCCTTGCGGAACCAGGTAAGCATGGAGGCTGGGATCGGGGGCCTGGGGCTGTTGGGGGCCGAGGGGGAGGCCAGGCGCTGAGTGTTTGTAGGGTTGCCAGGTGCCCGGCATTTTCGCCTCCTGGCCGGAGAAAAAAATCAGAAAATACCGGACATCTCAGGTGTCTGGTATTCTCTGAATTTTTTTACCGGACAGGCGGTGAAAATACCAGACTGTCTGGGTGAATACCGGACACCTGGCAACCCTAGCTGGAGTGCATGGGTTGGGGCCACATACTAGTAAAGTTGGGACAGGGAAGAGGACAGGGCTGGGCTCGAGGTGCGGAGCCTGACCAGCCGAGGCTTTCATGCTGGGGAGATAATGAGACAGAAAAATGTAGGTTTCAGCACAAGTGAGGGCACTGTAGAGCTAAGCACGTCTTTAGGCTGCCCATGCGTTATGTGCACTTTCTGTGGGGTCTCCATGCGCAATGGAGAGGGGGGGCCAACACAGCTGACAAAAGCAGCATCTCCAATGCCTTAGCCCTCCCTGTGAAGGCTGCAGGGGGAGGCTGCAATATTTTGTGGAACAGATTTGTCCAGAGTTTTAGGATCCTTTATGAAGGGGAGAGGGTGCATATCCTAGCAAAGAACCTCAGCTTTGTCCAATGCATGGAGAATATGGCCAGGGACAAGATGCAAAGAGTAACATTAAGTCAGCCTTCTGCCTTCCCCCGTTCTCTCCAGCGGATTTTGACCTCTTGGGTATATCTACTGACACAGCAATTCCTATGCAATCTTTGACAAATTTAATTCAGCAAATTCTTTAGTTTGCAAATTCTTTGCAACCTTTGACAAATTTAGTTCAGCACTGGACTGGGCGAGTAGGATTTTGGTCATAAAGGGGACCTGACAGTGTCTGGTCAGATCTACCCAATGTCCAGTTACTGTGGGCAGGAGAGGCAGGCCAGGCCATCACCCATGCCAGCCCTTACTCAGCTGGGACCACACCCTACCTGCATCTGATGGCTATAGCTCCCAGCCCAGGCTATTCAGGTGAATTCCTCCTAATCTAGGCAGGAGGGGAGGAGTGAGGAGGGGAAAAGTGGCAAGGAACAGAGGGAATGGGAAAGAGGAGTGGATGGGGGCAGGGGATAGGCCTGTGGGGGAAGAGGTTGGGCAGGGCTTGGGGGGGGGATAAGTGGGGCAGGGGTGGGGCCTTAGGGGGAAGAGGTGGGGCAGGGGAGGGTCCAGCACTCCTGCTGGAATGTCTGGTTTTTAAATATTACCTAGTTGGCCATCCTATGTAAATGCCAACCAGTGAGCACTCACTACCTGGATGATTTCTTGTTTGTGGGGAGGGTTGGGTTGGCCAAGCGTGAGAGGGTGCTTCAGGTTTTTCTTGAACTGATGGATGAATTAGTTGGTCTCCTAATTAATTAAAAAAACTGAGGGCCCTACTACCACATTGATGGCACTGAATTTGACACAGTCCAGGAGCAGTCCTATGTAAGCAGGGCCTGATGGATCTCTAATCCCTGTTAGGCCATTCAAATTCTGTATGCAAAGTCATAGCCTCTGGATGCACCTTCCGTACCATGGTTCACTACTGTGAGCATTGGGTATGGGCCCTGGGTTACTGGAGAGATGAGGGAAGAGCTGGGCAATGTGGCACCATTTCACTATAATGGGGTGTTCATGTGGAGAGATGTTTATATGCTCAACACTGAACTGCAGCTCCACCTGGACACAGGAGGTGTGGTATGTTTCAGAGCCGCCAGAACTCCTCTGCACAACTGTGAAATGCAGCAACTAGGATACCTTGCCTGGCCAACAGGAGAAGTCTGCCTTGCCTAGCCAACAGGGGAAGTCTGCCTGCCTTTATCAGGATTAGTGAGCATGACAGTTTATGCTTTAGCATGTGTATTCTGTTTGCTTGGTAATTGTCAATAAATATAGAGTAAGGATATTACTGTGTAAGGCTCTTTCAGTGGCAAAAGACCCTGCAGACCCGCAGGAAGATATATCCTGAGCCCTAGGAATTGGGTAAAGGTGGGTGTTTAAATTATCAGGGTTGCACCTTGAGCCCTAGGAATTGGGTAAATGTCCCTAAAGTGTGGAAGGGATAAAGAAATTTGTGCAGGTAACAAAACTGCACCCCCAGCAGCAGAAGTCCCATTAAATAAAATCTGTGAGTACAAGGTTTCATTTATGCTATTATTAATCATCATGTCAATTATCAATACTATTAAGTTGTATATTTTCAGTCATGAAAACGGGTATTCTTATACTGGCTCTTTGTTGACCACTTGTTCTGAATTTTGATGTACTTTGGCTCTTTGGTTTGAAAAGGCTGCCGAACCCTGGTTTAGACTGAACCCACAGGATTCCCGCCTTTTGTAAAACCTATTTAAGGGTGGGAAATGAGGTAATCCAGTTTGTCAGTTCTCCACTGCCTACACCACCCAAGATGTCTGCTGGAAACAACTAAGACTGAATTGGGGAAAGGAACTGGGCCCAGGCTGGAAGGATGTCTAGTCTGTGAAGATTATTAACACAACTTTTTAGGTGAGATATTGCATGTAACTAGCTTCTTTAGTGTATTAAGCTTAACGTTGCTTACGCTTTCTGTTTTTTTTTGCTTAGTAACCTTCACTGCTTAGCAACCTACTTTGTTCCATGTGCTATCTCTTATGACCACTTCAGTCCTACTTTTTTATACTTAATAAAATCACTTTTGTTTATTAATAAACCCAGTGTAAATCATTGTTACCCGGGGGCCAAGGAGTCTGTGCATAGTTCTCTTTATATTTAGAAAGAGGGTGAATTTCATGTGTTTATACTGTAGAGATTATCTAGTATAAAATAGATTTAGCTAGGATTTAACTGTGTGCTGGGAAAAGGCCTCACACGCGCTGCTTAATGTGTGTCTGCAGCCTTCGGGCTCTGTCCCTGTCCCTGTGCTGAAGCAGGCAGGAGAGCTGGGCTCATCAGGACAGGATTATAAGATGCCCAGGAAAAGCAGGCTCAGTGGGGTCTCAGCACATCCGGTGACAGGCCACGGCCCGGGCCACTTCCTACAACTCCCAGAGGCTTGGAACAGCAAACTGCGGCCACAGGAAGATGGGAGTGGCCGTGCCTGCTGATGCTCAGGTATACAAAGTGTTTGGCGGCCTGCCAATGGCTAACCCTGACAAAACGCATGCAGCTGGTGTGCCGCAGTTTCCCCACCCCCATATAGACAGTAATATATGGTCAAGTTGGATACTCAAGCTTCATCCCAGATTTATTCACATTTCACACACCTGCATTCAGGATTGTCTAATCACTTTTGTGAATGCAGTTCTGCTTGTGCTAGAAGCACATGATGTGCCAGCTTTAAAAAGGTTAACATTGAATCTGCCGTATCAAATATTAAATATTCACCATCTGTGAACAGTTCAGTTGCTTAGAGCCATGTATTTGTCCCTGCTCCCCAAGCGGTTCTCAGTATATCATGTTAACTCTCTGCCTTGCTCAATAATCTAAAGTTCAGAGTTGAGAGAACACTCGTGGCATTAAGACCCGAAGGCCGGAGCTCTAGCATGAATGCAAAAACAACAGCACATAAATAGCCTCTAGAAGAGATTTGCATTCTGCCAAAACAGTCTAAGCATGACTTTACTCAAGACCAGAACTCTCTTGAGCACAAGCAATCCGTCATGAAGCTCTGTATGAATTGTATGGAGAACTGCACTGGTCACACATAAGAACAAACACAAAGTCATATTTGAATTTTCACTCGCTACCTAAGCTGGAATGCGAATGCAGGTTTTCAGAGGTTAAAAGGTGCTATGTAGATGATGAATTCAAGTGCCATTCCATGGGTATTGGCCTTCGGGTGTCTCTGACCTGCTGTGGGAACTGTTTAGCACTTTGTCAAACACGTGCAACCTGAGATGGCACAAACAGCTGCCTACCAACAGCTCAGGGAAAGCTTTCACTGACCTATGTCTGTTGTCTCCTTTCACTGACCTATGTCTGTTGCCAGATCACACACATCCTACATCTGTGGCTGGCCTGGACCATGTTTTGTTGTATGCCTGAGTGTAACCCAGGCTATGTCTACACTACAAAGATAAATCGAAAAAGAAACACAATTTGTGGTATGCAAATTGCGTGTCTTTTTCCGATTTACTTCCAAAAGAAGCTTTTCCAAAATTTGGCCCATCTACATGAGGCCAAATTTCAGAAAAAAACCTTCTTTCGGAACATCCCTTCTTCCTCGTAAAATGAGGTTTACAGGGAGGCCGAAAAAACGTGGCTGCTTTTGCAACTTTTTTTTTGGAAAAGTGGATGCGTTTCTTGGACATGGCAGAGCTTTTCTGGGATAGTTCTGGTATCCTGGAAAAGCTCTGCAGCCTAGACATAGTCCCGCACACCTAGTGGGTGTGATTCACTGTCCCATGTAGTAGCAGTTAGACCACTTACAGTAAGAGCTAAGAATGAGTGAGCCCTACAGCTTAAGCTGAGAACCAGCTGGCTTTTACAGCACAAGCTGTAGCGGCTCCTCCACTAAACTCCAGAGATCCCACGTTTGAATCTGCCTGTCGGCACTTACACGAGCTGCTCATGATCAATGTGAAAGTAGATTCCCTTCAGTAAATTCAGTTTCCTTTCCATCTGCATTGGACTCCGATGACAGATAAGCATCGCAGAAGCTCCTCATGACGCATTAGATCTTTATCTGCCCTATGGGACACAGTCCATCCTTATTTAGGAACATGAAGTTCCCACTAAATTCAGTGCGATTTGCTTACACTGAAATGAGGGCAGAATGTATCCCTTAGTGTGGCACTATCTGGAGCAGCGGTGGGCAAGGGAGCCTCCGCGGGCTGGATCTGGCCCGCAGCCACCCTGCCCCCAATTGAGATATGGGAATGAGGGAACATGTGAACTCTCCTCCTGTTCTGCAAGGGGCATGCTGCTCTTAGAGTGATTGCTAAGTTGTTCTGAACAGCTGGCGGTTCCCTCTAGGTGCTGGGAGAGGTCAGGGCGCAAAGACTTCATGCGATCTCCTGCCCCCAAGCCAATCAGGAAGTATCTTGACCCCACCCCTTCAGACCAAGACCCCACCCCTTCAGACCAAGACTCCGCACCTTTCGGGGCAGCCCAGGGCTACTTCAAAAATTTGTGACGTGGCCCCCCTTCTAAAGTTATTGCCCATCCCGATCTGGAGCTTTCAGTTCCGTCACACTGTCCTCTTTCATTCACTCTCTCTCACACATAAGCCCATAAGCTAGATAAGACTGAGAGAGAATATATATGATGTATTAATGCACAAACTCAAAGATACATGGAAATAATGGTAGATTCATAATTCATTTTCCATGAATGGCTACACACAGACAAGACAAAAAAAAAGTACAGTATAGACAACTCAAACCAGGATAAAGAGGCCTCTTATCATGTAGAGGCCTTTTGCTATTCAAGGGGCAGGCAGTCTGTATAGAGCACCTTATATACGCTGAGTGCTATTATAACACAAGCACAATAATTTTAATCATAATATAGTTTCATATTCTACATACAGTCTCACCTAATATTAGTGCAGGAAGTAGAGTTGCCAACTTTCCCGACCAGATGCCATTCATGGCAATGGCATCCAGTCTGTCTGGTCAGGAAAGCTGGCAACCCCAGATATGATCTTATGCCCCAAAGAGGGAAAGCTCAGCTGCAGTAGAGAAGTCCAATACCCTCCATGGTAGGTTAACCTCCTTATTAATGAACCATAGATGGAGCCACACCGAACAGAAAAGTGAGCTGTTCACAGAACACATTTTACTCGGGACAGGCATTTTGAACTATGGCCAGATCCTAATCTGTTTGCCAAGTATCGCATAAAACATCCATTATTGCAGCTGCACAGGCAATAGAAGTAGCAGATTTTTCTCTCTAATAGCCAATCTGTACCATGTATCTGAGATCAAAGTCTGTCCCGTAGCCTTCTATCTTAATTGTAAGGCCATCACGTTTGGGCAAGGTTGACATTCCTAAACCAAATGTGCCAGACGTTCAAAATTCTCTCGTGCTTTCAAAATCAAGGTTTATAACAGTTTTGCAAAGATTTCAAAGAAAGAGAATAGCTGCTCTTTACAGTTACTTCATCACATTTACACCAACATTTTAATATACAATATCTGGGATTTCTTTTGACAGCCCAGCCTTCTAAGTGATTCAAAATCAATTTATGGTGATCTTTATTAGAATGCTTGAAATGTTTTAATGTAGCACACATGAGCACAACAGGAATTTTATTCTTTTCATGGCAATGAGTTAATGTTCACTTCCACATAATGAAAGGTTTCAGAGACCGCCATGTTAGTCTGTTTCAGAAAAAAAAAAACCCTGAAACATTCAGTGGCACCTAAGGGTATGTCTACACAGCAACATTATTTCGAAATAACTAGCATTATTTTGAAATAACTTAGTCCGCATCTACGCAGCAGGCAGTTATTTTGAAATAATGTCAAAATATTGTTGAGCTGGAGGACTTCTTACTCCAACTCCTGTAACCCTCATTGTACGAGGAGTAAGGGAAGTCAGAGGAAGAGTGCTCTATTTCAAAATAGTGATAGAGATGCAGCCGTGTTAGTCTGGTCTAGCTGAAACAAAAGACAGAACTATGTAGCACTTTAAAGACTAACAAGATGATTTATTAGGTGATCAGCTTTCGTGGGCCAGACCCACTTCCTCAGATCAATTTGTGGAAGAAAATTGGCATGACCCGTATATACCAAAGTGATACAATCAAAAAAGTGAACACATATAAAATTGACAAATCAAATTTTAGAACAGAGTGGGGGTGAGGGGGGAAGGTTAGTGTCTGTGAGGTAATGACATTAGGGGTGATAATTGGGGAAGCTATCTTTGTAATGGGTGAGATAATTAGCATCTTTGTTGAGACCCATACATAAAGTGTCAAATTTAAGCATGAATGACAATTCTGAAGCTTCTCTTTGAAGTCTGGAGTTAAAATCTCTCTGAAGCAATATGCATGTTTTAAGGTTATTGAGAGAATGCTCAATCTCGCTGAAATGGCAAGCAACAGCTTTCTCTCTGTGAGAGAGTCTGATGTCTGTTTTATGTGCATTGATTCTTTGGTGAAGTGTCTGAGAAGTTTGTCTAATGTACATAGCAGACGGACACTTTAGGCACATGATGGCATAAATTATATTTCTGGATGAACAGGAATATGTGTTCTTGATCTTGTAATAGGCATGGTTAGGTCCAATAATGGTGTCAGCAGAGTAAATATGTGGACAAAGCTGGCACCGGGGTTTGTTGCAAGGGAAAGTTCCAGGGTTGGTATTAGTGTGGTATGTCCTGTAGTTGTAGGTAAGAATCATCCTGAGGTTAGGTGGTTGTCTATAGGAGACTATGGGTCTGTCTCCCAGAGCCTCTCAGAGGGTAGTATCCTGTTCCAGTATAGGTTGTAGTTTATTGATAATGCGTTGGACGGGTTTAAGTTGGGGGCTATAGGTGATGACAAGTAGTGTTCTATTGTTGGTTTTCTTGGGTCTGTCTTGAAGTAGATGGTTTCTGGGTATTCATCTGGCTCTTTCAATTTGTTTTTTTATTTCTCTGGGTGGGTAACTGAGGTTTATAAATGCTTGGTAGAGATCCTGAAGTTTCTGGTCTCTGTCAGTGGGATTAGAGCAGATGCGATTGTATCTAAGGGCTTGGCTATAGACGATGGATCATATGGTGTGTCCTGGATGGGAGCTGGAGGCATGTAGGTAACTGTAGGAGTTAGTGGGTTTTCTGTAGAGAGTGGTGTCTAATTTACCATTGGTGATTTGTACTGTGGTGTCCAGGAAATGGATCTCTCGTGTAGAATGGTCCAGGCTGAGATTGATGGTGGGGTGTAGGTTGTTAAAGTCTCTGTGGAATGCATCCAGTGTTTCTTGGCCATGGGTCCAGATCATAAAGATGTCATCAATGTAGTGTAAGTAGAGAAGGGTTAAAAGGGGACGGGATCTGAGGAAACATTGTTCTAAGTCAGCCATAAAGATGTTAGGATACTGTGGGTCCATGCGGGTACCCATGGCTGTGCCAATGATATGGAGGTATAAATTGTCCCCAAATTGGAAATAATTGTGGGTGAGAACAAAGTTACATAAGTCTGCTACCAGATTGGCAGTGGTATCCTCTGGGATAGTGTTTCTAATTGCTTGTAATCCGTCTTCATGTGGGATGTTGGTGTAGAGAGCTTCTACATCCATGGTAGCAAGGATGGCATTATCAGGGAGGTTATCGATGTTTTGTAGTTTTCTCAGGAACTCAGTAGTATCTCGGAGATAGCTGGGAGTGTTGGTTGTGTAGGGTTATTTCAAAATAAGTGCTATGTAGATGTTCCCAATTTTTAAATAAGCTACACAACTGACATAGCTTAGTTTGCATAGCTTATTTCAAGTTAAGTTCTGCTGTGTAGATGCACCCTAAGACTAACAATTTTATTATGCAAAAACAATGAGTAATCTTGTGTCACCTCAAAGACTAACAGATTTATCTGGGCATAAGATTTTGTGGGTAAAAACCACTTCATCAGATGCATTTGATGAAGTGTTTTTATGCAGGAAAGCTTATGCCCAAATAAATCTGGTAGGCTATGCCTACACTACAGGGTTTTTCCAGGATACCTCTATCCCGGAAAAACTCCACTGGATCCAGGGAACGCGTCTGCTCTTCCGCTTTTTTTTTTTGCGGAAGAGCAGATGCACTCTTTCGGAAGCCCTGTCTTCCTCCTCCCACGAGGAAGAAGGGCTCTTCCAAAAGAGGAGGTTTTTCTGAAATTTGGCCCAGTGTAGATGGAGCCAATTTGTGTATCTTTTTCCAATAAATCACTATAGTCTAGACATAGCCTCAGTCTTTAAGGTGACATAACAGTCCTCATAGTTTTTGCAGATACAGACTAACATGGCTACTTCTCTGAGAATTTTATTCTGGCATAACCTTTGCAACTCACTTCATCAGATTCATGAAGTGAAAGAAAAATAAATGGATAGTAGGGATACAGAGATGGGACAGTTGCATCAGAGCTAATTCAATCAGGGTGGATGTGGATAAGAAGGTGAGAATACCTGGAACCTCATTTGTTGACCAGGACCTCAGTGGTATTACACAACATACCCGCTTTATGGGACTTTAAAAAAAATATGGAACTTGTAACTTCAAGAGCTTTGTCCCTCGGAAAGAAGGAATGGAAACAACTGTTCTGTTTGGCATAGATTTTAGAAAAATTACACCCAGTGCCAGGAGTTGCAATTTAATGACAGTCTCCTTTGAATGTTGCAGAACATTAAAATCTAGATTTTACATTTCTTCTGCTGCAACAAAGCATCAGTTAATGTCAAATGAAACGAAAAGAATCCAACCAATCATTTATTAACTAGGCATATGTCATACATTGTTCTACAGACCCTTGACTGGTGACTCAAATTTCAAGGGCAGACTTGCTCTCCTTGGATTCAAGGACAGTACTAAAACTTCACCTAACCGCCCAATGACTGGATTCCTCCATGTCAAATAGCCTGAGGGGCAGCTGCATTGCCTACTAAAGTCACATTTTTCTTAGTAAGAGAAGCCTCTCTCAAAAATGAACAAGGAACAGAGAGTGTTGAAGACAATGGGGGCAAGTTCTGTCATCACTCACACAGATTCACTTTCTGGGATAAAAAGAATGAAAACATAAATTGTGTCCTCAAAAATGGTCACATTTCTGAACTTTCATAAGCAACAAAGATTTTTATAAACAAATCAACCAGGAATAGACAAGACAAAAAAAAAAGGATGGGGGAGGGTCAGGACACAGTCTAGTGCAGTCTAGCTCCAGCCCCCTGATCCTGCAAGTTCTACACAAGCACTCATTCACTTCCATGTGGCTCTACCCAGGTGTCTGTGTCCAAAACTGCAGCTCTAACTGCAGGATCAGAGTCTGTGCACCCAAATAATCTGTAGTCATCCTCATAGGCATCGACCCTGTGGATGCTTCAGGGCTCAAGCACCCGTGGAAAAAAAATTGGGGGTGCTCAATATCCAGCAGCTCCATCTGTTTGGCAGGGATGTTCGATGGCTGGCAGAAGGTATATGGGAGCAGTTGGAAACGAGCCAGCAGAAGGCAGGCAGGGGGCCTCTGGGGAGGGACAGAATGAGGTCGGAAAGATGGAGTGAAGGTGGGGCTTCAGGGAAAGGAGCAGGGGGGGGTGGGGCCTCAAGGTGGAGCAGGGGCGGAGCACCCACTGGAAAAATAAAAGTCAGCACCTGTGCTCATTCTCCCCACCCCACTTTCCTCCTTGTCTCACCTCGCTACCTGTGACCTTACACTGTGAGCTCCTCACAGCATGGAGCATTTCTCACTATGTGTTTCAATAGCTCCTAGCACAACGGAACTACAGGCTGCAATCAAGCCCAGTTCTTCTTAATCACTCACCAACACCGATAATTTCTCAGCTCATATTCTGCTTATTCTCAGCTCTGCCATCGATTTACTGTAAATCCTTTGACAAATCACCGAGGCCCAAATATTTTAAAAAACAGCGCTAATCTTACATGCCTCAATTTTTGGTGCCCAACTTATGCTATCTAGGGTACCTGGCTTCATTAGGAGGAGCCTAGTTTTCAAGTACCTAAAGGAAGTTACAAGGAGGAGGGAGAAAAATTGTTCTCCTTGACCACTGATGATAGGATAAGAAGCAATGGGCTTAAATTGCAGCCGGGGGTGGGGGCGGTTAGGTTGGACATTAGGGAAAACTTCCTGTTAGGATGGTTCAACACTGGAATAAATTGCCTAGGGAAGTTGTGGAATCTCCATCACCGGAAATATTTAAGAGCAGAGTAGATAGACATCTCTCAGGGATGATGTAGATGGTGCTTGGTCCTGCCGTCATGATGACCTCTCAAGGTCCCTTTCTGTTCTAGTATTCTATGACAACACTGCAGTAAAAGACCTGCTGCAATGCCATGGTTGGCCTGGGTCAATTGGCTTGGGCTGCAGGGTTAAAAACTGCAGCGTAGACATTTGGGCTTTAGCCCAAGCCCGGGCTCTGAAACTCTGATCCAGTCTGAGCCCAAACATCTACATGGCAGTGCTGAGGGCTGGAGCCCAAGCTACGCAAGCCCAAGTCAATTGACCCAAAATCTGAGACTTGATGCCACTAGTTTTTTATTGCAGTATAGATGTAACCCTCATATCTTCTGGGTGTGGTGTACTATCTCATTTAGTGGCACTGAGACCATTTACAGAGAGAAGAATGAGTGTGCTCTACAGCCTTAGCTAAGAGCCAGCTGACTTTTAGCTCATATGGTAGAGGCTCATGCACTAAGGTCAAGTTCCACCTGTTGGCGTTACATAGACAAACACTAAATGGCTTAGCCCAGTCAGTTTGCTACAAACAGACCTAAGACCTCCTGTCTCCTAGCCCTATTTTCCCACCTCACAGAACTGAAAGCATTCCAGAGATGCAGGGCATTCTGAGGACAGCTAACTACCACTCCTGTGGTACATAAAGGGCAGAACAGGGCAGCAGTTTACTCCCATCCTAAGTTTGTTTTACTCAAGCCACATGGAATACAAGACAACGCAGAATATGAAGAGTTATTGAATTGGCATAACACAGTGAAACCCTAAATCAGTTCAAACATCTCATGTGTTTGCTTTTAATATTGTATTTTGCCCACAGACATTTTAGTATTGACTTTCCCAGGCCTATCCATTCCAGAACCAAGACACATGCCAGCGCCTCTCACCACAGTTAGTACAGAATTTGGAATCCTGGAACTACCAAAAAGAGGCTTACAATAAAATCCCTAATAAGGCAAAAGTATGTTCTAGTTAGTAGTTCACAAAACATTAAAATAGCACAATTCCAAAAATGGCACAAATGTTTCCACACTGTACAATCGATACGAACCCTTAACATGGTTGTATTTTTGCTTCAGTAGCCAACCTTTGTACTGCATATAACAGGATTGCTATTCATTTGAAACATTAGCTTTCCTAATGGCAGGAGACTGGGAACAAGATATTAAGTGTTAGAGATTTCTTCCCTTTCAGGTGCTTCCTTTCTAAATTTAGGGAATAGGCAAAAACTGGTCAGAGAGTGAGCGGAAGGAGGAAGGATACTTTGAGTCATTTTGGTTAGCCACACTGCATGAACTGACACAAAATGTGTTTTGAAACCACTGATGGTCAACATCTTTACATAGGCAGGAATATGTTTTCTAAAGAAGATATGATCCCAGCCAATATAGGCAGCTAAAAATCTTGACATGGTGTTAGTTGTAACATGGTTCAGGTGGAGTTATGAAAACAGTTCTGCTAAACACGATTAAAAGGCCCAAAGTAGCTTTGGACACAAGCAACATATACAAAGTAACCAGTGCTTTGTGCTAATCTTGAGGTCTCTGAACTAACAAAGAAAACACGTTTTCAAATTTGAAATACCTTGGATGCAAAAGTGTCCCTAATGCAAGGTTACCAAGAAAAAAGAAAAAAAAGACTTCTACAGAAAACAAGTTACAAATAAGCTGTATCTTCTAATGATTGAATATACATAGTCAGTCATACAGATTTCTGGCATGTCTGCAAGTCTGCGTAGCCACAGATTGCTTTCAGAAAAACACTCCCTGGAATGTTTCTAAAAAGACTATCAAGACACAAAGATGATCTTTGAACCCCCTTAGGCCGCTTGCAGAGAGAAAGAATGAGTGCGCTCTACAGCCTTAGCTGAGAGCCAGACATCTTTTAGCTCAAGCCGCAGAAGAGGCTTCTTGGTTCAGTACCGCCTGTTGGCACTACATTGACAGTCAGTGTTCTGTTTTATTCCTGAGTTCTGATTGGGGGTGGTGATGGTGAGTAAAGGAAGATGAGTTTTAACAATAAAATTTTAGAGAAACGTGCAGTTTCCCCACACTGTACAGTATTTGTTATGAACCAGTTTCTTGCTATTGGACTCAAAACTTGTTTGAAATATCAGTTACATTTTGCAAGCCCTTAGAGCTCCTCTTGTGGATGATAGAAAAAAGATGTCATGCAAACTCATCCCTGATGTAATTTCCAGTGAAGTTCATCTTGAAAGGTTTTTATTTGATGACCACAAATTGGTTTTGACTCTTTGGGACAAATTCAGAGGAGTTGAGGAAGGAGTGTGTTTATCCTGCTTGTGTCACATGTTGCTAAGTGTGCAAATGTCTAACTCGGTGTGTAAGGGCAAATGTTAAGGAGTTGCAAGTCAAATTAACTTACACCCTTCTTTGAACTTAGCTCTTCAGCTCCAGTATGCCAAGGGTTTTGGGTCCCAAAAAGTCAGTGGTTTACCAAACTTCATTTTAAATAAAGTAAAATATTAATTTATGTCCAACACAAAAGGTTTCAACATTATCTTCGTTTATGGCACGGATGGGGAACCTTTTTTGGGTCAGGGGTTATTGACCCAGAGAAAAATCAGTCAGGGATCACACAAGTGAAAAAGTGAAAAGCAAAAAACCAAAAAAAACCCCAAAAAAATCAATCCTCCAAAAACCCCCAACCCTCACTGATGTGGCCCCTAACGGAGACACCTCACTTCAGATTAACTTTTCTGGGGTTAGTGGATTTTGTGGACATCCTCCCCCGTCACAGACTCTGGGGGAGGGCAAAAATGAGGGGTTCAATGTGCCGGACAGGGCTGCCATGGGATACGTGAGTGGGATGAGGATACAGGATCTGGGCAGGGGGTGGGGTGCAGGAGGGGGTAAGGATGCAAGATCTGGGTGGGAGGTAGGGTGCAGGAACAAGCTGGGAGTAGGGTGTCTGGCCAAGGGGGAGGGAGCACGAGCAAGCTGGGGAGAAGGTGTCTGGCCCAGTGGGAGGGTGAAGGATCCGGGTGGGAGTAGGGTGCCTCACCCTGGGGGAGGGTGCAGGATCAGAGTGGGGATAGGGTTTCAGGCCATGAGGGAGGGGGCCGGAGCATGCTGGGGGTGCAGGGTCTTGGCAGGGGTGTGTGTAAGAAGGCTGGAGGTGCGGGGTCTAGGTATGAGGGGAAGGGGGGGCACTTAACCTGCCTTTGTACCCCTCTGCTGCCAGGCACCATGTAACATGGCCTTCTGCAGCGGGGAAAGCCTCCAGGCAGTGTGTCCTTGCATGTCCAGCCAGGGGAGGGGAAGAGGAGCAGCAGCATGCAGAGCTGCTTCTTCCCTGGGAGCTGAATCGCGCAGCCAGGCTCGGGGCCTTCTCCCCACCCCAGCAGGAAGCCGTTGCTGGCGCTCCAACCTCGCAGTGCAGGAGGGGGAGCAAGACTGGAGCACCAGTCCAGTCTCCCCACTGCGAGGGAACATAGAAGGGTTGAGCTTGAGCTGCAAACCACTTGTAAGGTATCTGCGGACCACTAGTGGTTCGCAGAGCCCACTTTGAGAACGAATGCACTAAGGAATCAAATCTCTCACTTTGAATATGTAGCTTCGTTGGAAGGAAAAGAAACTGGTATTTGAAACAGGATAAATGATTATTTTCTAGCGTTGACAGAAACACCAGCCTTGGAGGGACTGAGACGAGACTGCTGATAACGCAGCCAGAGCCTCTCTGCACATTCTCTGTGAGGCTCGTGTGAATCATGAACGTTTTAAATGAGTCATCTGTGTAAGTGTGAGCTTTCCGTTAGGAATTTCAGACTACAAATGAGTTGTGATGGAAAATAAGAAACAGCTACAGGCAAACAAAAGAGTAACACCGCCTACCACCCCACCCAGGAGCCCATATAGGATATCATCAAACAATTACAATCCATACTGCGTGGGGATCCCATCCAAAATAAATCTTTCCTAACCCCTTCCTGGCCTTCAAACAACCTCCTAATCTCTCCAAGCTCATCCGCAGAAACAAGTTCCTACTAGACCAGGACACGCCAACTCAAACGGACGCCAGACCCTCACCAGAACAACAGATGCAAACCTGCAGACATTGCTCTTCTGCTACAATGATCAACACTCTCCACAACACACCCTTCAAAATCCATGGGTCCTACACATGCCCCTCACAACATGTGGTGTACCTCATCCACTGAATACCCTAGTAACAACTGTGTGGGTGAAACCAGACAATGGCTGCTCTCTCAAGTAACCAGAAACATATTATCCTCTGTGGGTGAACATAGGGATGTTAAATTTAGTTTAATCAACTAATCGACTAGTCAATGGAATTTCCATTGATTAGTCAATTAGTCGGGAAGCTGCAGCGGGATTCGCTCCCACCCCTGGGAGCTAACTCTGCTGTGGCTCTGCCTTTTAAATGTATTAAGAGCCAGCAAGCTCTTAATACATTTAAAAAGCAGAGGTGCAATGTCTAGGACTAGGCGCAAACTGAGAATCAGCTGATTCCTGGCTCGCTCCTGATCCCCGCTACCCTTCTGCTTCCCCTACCTCTCACAGAGATGGTGAGAGGTGAGAGATGGGGGAACTAGCTTTTAAGAGCATGCAGAGGGGTATGTTACACTGGATGGTTTGAGAGGCAGTCTTGCTCTCCATTTCACTGGCTCCCAGGATCACTCAGGAGAGGAGAGGCCGGGGACTTTGGGGAACAGGTGGAATGGGGGCAGAGCAGCTCTCATAAAGGAATTGCCATTTCATGGTCATATGGCAATTATTCTGATGGAAAATGTTTTTCTGAGAAAATTTAAATTACAAAGAGCATCCATTGAAGAATTCCATTATCTCAAAGCTTCCTATTTATGTCTCTGAGAAAACATAACGAAGGAAAGCTCACAATTTTTAAAATATATTTTATTCCTTAAGTCACTATATGTAGGTAAAAATTCTCCCTGGTTTTGAGAGAATCTTCAAGGGAAACAGGGCTGTGGGAAACCACAAACAAGATCCCCCTTCCAGACTGCCCAAATAGACTCATTTCCTAAAAAAGTCAGTCACCTTATTTTTCTGCTTATCCTGAACTTGGCAGGCGAGCCCTTTCCTATAAGATGCAATTCAAGTACTGAAGATTCTTTTTCTCCCAAGAGCATTTAACCAGCATATAATCTGTGGTTTAGTGCCTCATGAATCACCACTATTGCGGTAGCCCACAAGAAATTTTATTGAGAAAGAATTCTTCTATGTATGTAAGTGGGGAATCCATTCCTCTTGTCCCATAGAGAGAGCAAGGTCTCCATTTCAGGATTCTTTTTCCGATGTAAGTACTAAAGTTTTCAACATTAAAAGTGAGGGCACACTAAATTTTGTATGGAACATGAGTAATGTGGGGACTAAAATGAGGGACGTTTGGGAAATATTATTGGGCCACATTGACCTAGGACAGTTGAGATAACCAGAAAGGATCATAGTAATTGGGTGTCAAACATGGGAACAACAGTGAAAATGAGTTAAGATCTGGGCCTAAGAGAGTGAAAGAACAAGTTAAAAATCACTTTGGCCAGGTCTACACTAGACCTGGAAGGTCGGCTTAAGATACGCAACTCCTTGAGCAGAGCTTTGGCACCGTCCACACTGTGGGAGGCCAACAGGAGCAAATGCTCCTGCCAGCTTCCCTTGCTCCTCATGACTGCGAGGAATACTGATACCATCTGGAACTGCCTCCAGCGATCGATTTACGAGTCTATACTTGACCCACTAAGTCAAACATCAGACTGTCGCTCTCCAGCATACCGAATGAAGATGTGCCTTTAGACAAGTTAGATGTCCTTCATAATGCCCTGCCGATCTGAAGACATCCCAGAATACTCAAGGGGCTGGATGATATCCAACTTATTTAGTGATTATCTTTGGAAAATCATGGAAGAGGGGAGAGACTGCAGAGGACTGGTATTAAACAGCACTTACCAATGTTGAAAAGCCCCCCCGTGTTCTTTCAATTTAATTTCGAAAGAACGTGATTGCAGTGTGGACGCAGGTGAAGTTTTTTCAAAAAAAGGGCAGTTTTTTCAAAAAAACAAAGTAATCTAGACATACCCCAAGGGAATCACAGACCAGTCTGCTTCACTTCAGTACCTGGAAAGGTAATGAAGCAAATAATCAAAAAATCCATTTTTGAACAGCTAGAAGATAATAAGGTGATAAGGAATA
This sequence comes from Pelochelys cantorii, assembly GCA_032595735.1. NCBI lineage: Eukaryota > Metazoa > Chordata > Testudines > Trionychidae > Pelochelys > Pelochelys cantorii. Next base: position 25,507,708 of record CM064326.1, read on the forward strand.
GTCAGCATGGATTAGTCAGGAACCAACTATGCTGAACAAACAACCAGAGAGCTTTCCTTAATAGGGTAATAAGCTCTGTGGATAGGGGGAAGAGGTAGATGCAGGTGTATGCTTTTGTGCTGTAAGATAGATGAGTGTTAAGGGTTGGTAAATGGGCTCTACAAATGAGCACCAACATTTAATTATCACAACCGATTATAATAGCTCCTGCAACAAACATGCTCCTTCAGCTTAGTTTGGAAAGCATGTTCTGACACTCATTTGTATTAATGTTCCTAGTGATTGGTTTAGAGATCACAAGTGCTTTCAAGCCTGTCAGCAGAACCCTAGCGCATTGTTTTGTTTTTTTCTGATGACCAACCCTCCACTTCTTATCCTTTCCCCTCCAACACTCCAAAGAAGAAAAAAAAAACCCACCAACTCACATAAAAGCCAATGACCATCAGCTTCAGGAACTCATGCTTTCTGATCTGCCATTTCTATCCTTTACAGTTTAGTTTAATACTCAATAAAGCCTGCTACGAGGCCACCATGGTACTCAGTTTGAGACTGACGGAGGCAAGAGGGAAGACAGTTAGCACTTCAGTGGAGGAAGCCTCTCTCCAAATCAGAGTGTCTGTAGCATCAGGTGTTTTCCAAGTCAGGTGTTGAGTCAAAGAGAGTTTGGCTTCACAGAGTCCAGCGAATCTTGATCAAGCAAACTGTTCTGGGTGGTTATCAGCTCAGTTACCCAGTTCTTTGCGCCTGATAACACAGCTGAGCGATTCCCACAATAAGGAGTTGGGATTATTTTGTGGGTTACGGGGCCTGGCTCTGTGATACCAGCCTATCTGACAGAAGCCAATCTTTCAGCACTGCCTGGCCTGCCCTGCTCTGGACTCTGGCCACTACTTCAGTAACAGCAGCAGCTGGGAGCCCCAGGCCTTGTTAAATTGCTGGGCCCTGGGGTAGCTGCCCTTCCCCTCTCCCATCAGCGGCCCTGTGAGTGTATAGACCAAAAATGTCATATCCATACACACAGCGGAATAACCAAAATATATCACATTTCAGCAAACAGAATACTCTGTGCCATACCTACCCCACATGGTTAAATATAAAAGCACATCCCCTCCTCCCACCAGTCTTCTCTTATCATGTTGACATTTTCTAAGCATGTGTGTGTGTGTGCTCTGGGTGCATCTACACAGCTTCCTTACCTCAAAATAAGCTATGCAATGTGCACTGTGCAAATTGCGTAGCTTATTTAGATGTAATTTCAGTGTTCTATTCTCAAATGTCCCTTATCCCTCATGCAATGAGGTTTACAGGAACATCAAAATAGCAAGCCTATTATATTTCAAAATAACGGGCTTGCTCTTAAGATGCGAAATAGCACCGCTGTGTAGACGTAACCTCTCAGAACAGCATCAAAATATACTGGGGGTGGGAAATGCACAAAATCTTGTGCAGAACATAGTAACACTATGCCAGAGCTACTATCTGTGTCATGGTTTTCACAATAGCACTGAAATGAAACCCTCTCTGTTCCATGTTTTCTACTCTTTAAGACATTAGTGCCAATTCTTAAACTCTTTTTTCTGTGTGTCTGTATCTGTTTTGTAAGAGAAGGGTATACAAGTAACATGAAAAAGTGAAACATCATACATCCTTATAAAATACTAAAGATTAACCACAGAAAACAGACTGGGCTATACTAGGGTGAAACTTCAAAAGTTCTGATTTCATTTAATTCCTTTAAACCATGGACTTGCAACTATACATTCATTTCCCAAACATTTCCACTGATGGTTTCCAGTCAACCTTATGTAACCCCCAAGGAGATTACCTAGATTCCTGGGGCTCTGTCTGCTGGCAGCCCAGGGAGAGCCACACTGAGTTTGCCTTGGTGCCCCCTCCCTACCAGGGACAGAGTCTGCCAGGCAACCCATAGGGAGTGAGATACTCCTCCCAGGGAGTTCAGGAGGGGGAGGAGAAGCTATTTTTTGAGGGGTCTGGAGCCAGCCAGGGCATGGGGAGGGCTGGCTGTGTGGGAGCTAGTAAGCCCCAGGCCTGCATGCAGGGTTTTCCCCTGAGAACTAGGCTCTAGGGACCTGAAAGCAGGATCCCTCAGCTGGGTTTTATTTCTCCACTATTGATTCCCAGTTTGGAGAGTTTGCTGGGAAACTTCCCCAGCCAGGCTGAGTTAGCTCCAGCTCCCTAGGTGAGACCAGTCACCACATGGTCAGCTCTACTCTGCCTGCTAGTTCAGGGCTGCTGCCTGCTGTGTGTGTGTCTGAATGCTGGGGTAGGAGATTACAGTTTGAATTTTAGTACAGTTGTGTAACCTGCACCTTGAGCCTTGCACCCCTTTGTGGTGAGGGGAAATTCTGGGACCAAAGCAGCCTGATTCCTGCCTGAAGAGGATCCCTGCCAGAAGAGACCAGCCCCTCTGCAGTGACTGAGTCATCTCTGAGGCTCATTCATGGAGTGTGTGAGTGCACCATCTTTTAGTTAGTCAGCCAGGGAATTTGTTTGGGGATTTTATAACCTGCTGCATATTAAACCTGTGGAGGGATTTACCACCTTCTCCCACTTGTGAGTCCTTTGGGCTGTACTGGACCCAGTCAGCCCCACTGCTAAACCACTGCAGAGAAGAATTTTGTGGTCATAACTCATCAAGGGCCCCAACAAAGTACACGTACCAACAGGACACTAATCTTACAGTTGCTGGGCACCGGTGAACCTAAAAATAGTGTTTTACCCTGTTATGTTATATTTGTCTCCTGTTTAATATAATTGTGTTTAATATAGTATATGTGTTTGTGTTATTTTCTGGGAATCTCCAACTATCTGGCAAGTACGTGGGGATTATCCTGGGTTAGAATTTTCTTCCCAAGCTGCTCTGGTGACCCTGCCAGGAAAGAGTGAGGGGGGTGGAGGCACTGCCAAATAAATCCATAGGAAAAAATAAAGTTGAGTGGGTGGCGGGATCCAGAAGAACCCAGACCTATCGATCAAAACCTGTAAGCAGACTGGCATTAAAGAAGGTAACCAGGTGGAGAGGGGATGCTACACTTACTAAAAAGAGAACTGTAAAAGAGGCAAAAGAAATAAAATCGCTCATGAAGCACATTAAAAGTCACTTACTGGAAAACTGGTATTTGTAAGCCATTATTGACATAAAGACGTGCTTATCATCTGATTGTAAGGTAAGAAGTACATAAAAATGATGGGTCAGCAGCAAGTTGCAAAATACATTAGTTTCCCACAAACATACAAGATCTGAAGCATGGAGTAATCACTGATCATAAAAGCCATAAATCAACCAATAGGCAATGAGCAAAAATACTGATAGGGTGCTATAAATAATCAGTCTCTATTTCACTGTTCACAGAAGACTAGACGATGGCTTTGAACATTTCCATTGTCATCATACATTCACACTCTGTGGCAAATTTTTTTACTATATCAAAGATGTTGAGAGTTTGCCGGTCAGTGCAGAAGTCTCACTGATTTTATCGCGGATTCTATCATTGTTGAAGAGTCAGAGGGTTTTCATTTCAGAGAACGGTGGGGAAGATGGTGGGTGTCCATTCAGTACTCAGGATATGAAGGTGCCACATACCAGCAGTAGTATTCTTACCATGAGCCATGCCTTCAGAACAGGTGTCTAGATTGTATATATAGTGTCTAATATATCAGGGTATGTCTGCACAGCAATGTTATTTTGGAATAACCAATGCTATTCTGAAATACATAGTTTGCATCTACACTACAAGCAGTTATTTCACCATAATATCAAAATAATGTTGAGCTAGAGGACTTCTTACTCCGACTCCTGTAACCCTCATTTTACAAAGAGTAAGGGAAGTCGGAAGAAGAGTGCTCTGCCTCGGACTTCCTGCAGTGTAGACAGTGCCAAAAGCCGAAATAAGCTATTTTGACTTCAGCTACTCAATTGATGTAGCTCAAGTTGCATAGCTTATTTCGGCTTTAGCGCTGCTGTGTAGATGTGCTCCTAGTGTATATATACTTTCATGCCTAAATGCATATTTATGCACACAACGGGTACGTCTAGACTGCGAGGGTCTATCGGAAAAAGATATGAAAAATGCTCTCCGCATTTTGTGTATCTTTTTCCAATACTTTTGTCGGAAGAGGCTTTTCCAAAATTTGGCCTGTCTAGACTGGGCCAAATTTCAGAAAACCCCCCTCTTTCGAAAGCCCCCTTCTTCCTCATGGAACGAGGAATACAGGGGCTTTCGAAAGAATGTGTTTGCTCTTCCACAAAAAAAAGTGGAAGAGCAAACGCATTCCCTAGATGTGGCGGAGTTTTTTTGGGATACCTCCAGTATCCCGAAAAAACCCTGTAGTCTAGCCGTACCCAAATAGAGAGTGTGTGCATATGTACAATTTGAGCCCAAGTTTCGTTTAGAGGTTTGTCTTGTTACTTGCCTACATTCTATAAATCGGTGCTCAGATACTATGTCTTGAAGGCCATTTAAACAGACAGCCCTAGAACATTTCACCGCAGACTAAAATCTGGCATGGGCACACAGCCATGATGCAGAATTAAAGCTAGTTTTCTGTTATAAGCCTAATTTTTAAAGTGCACCCTCCCCAATTTCAATAATCCCCATCAAAATTTACTTTAAGTTTTCCTTATGATATTTCTCCAGCAGGCTCTCTAGCCGGAAGAGAATTGTTCAGCAAAGTTCAAGGTTACTTGGAAAAAGCAATGGGAAGAGATGAACTATTTGATTTTTCCAAAAGCCTCTAACTTTGTTTGTCTTGGAAGATCACTGTTCAGACACAGCATGGTGTTATTTTGCTCAATTGTCCTCAATGAGAATTCATGCCTGAGTATTTTTAGGCAGTCTGGGTTGTTATTTTTAGGGCTATTCTCCACACTTTTGAACTCTACCACGACCTGATGGAAGAGTGCATGGACTTTGGGTTCAATCCTGAAAATATACTGGACTTCAGATTAATTATCATGAGCAGCCTCATGAGATTTTGCTTGTGTCAGTAAGCACTATATCTCAGTAAACTGCTTACAGAATCAGGCCCTTTTGAGATGAAACTTTTAGATTAGGGGTTCTCAAACTCATGGCTCTCTGGGCCATCTGCAGCCTGAGCAGTTCCACAATCTGGCCCGCGCATGGCTCCTGGCACGAGAATCCTGGTAGCCCTGGGGAGGGGTGTCCATACCCTTTCCCCAAGTCCAGTCCCTGCTTTGCCCCTGCCCTGCCACTTCCTTCCCCAGCTCTCCCCCCTAGTCACACTGCTTCCATCAAACCCCTTCCATTGGAGAGTTGGGGTTGCTGCTAGGGTTGCCAGATGGTTGAACCAAAAATACCGAACACCCCCCCACCCCCAAAAAAAATATTGGGGAAAAAATTCTGTTGAGGAAAAAACAAGGGGGAGGGGGAGACCAAAGTTGTTGAGCAATAATAATAATAATAATAAAAAATAGCATTAAAACAGCATGGCCCCTTTCAGAGTGAGTGCAGATTTAGAATAGGCATAGGAACGGGGGGGGGGGGGGGAATGGTTGAGCACTAAGACCCAGAGAAGGCATTGCTTCCCCTTGGTCTTTAGGCTTTTTGCCAGCAGCCATTTTGTGTTCTTGTTCAAGCCAGAACTTAGCTTCCCTGTGGAACCAGGTAAGCATGGGGGTCGGGGGGCTGGGGGTGTCAGAGGCCGGGGGCTGGGCCTGGGCCCTGGCGCTAGGGTTGCCAGGTGTCCGGTATTTTCGCCTCCTGGCCAGGAAAAAAAATCAGAAAATACCGGACATTTCAGGTGTCCAGTATTTTCTGAATTTTTTTACCAGGCAGGAGGCGAAAATACCGGACTGTCCGGGTCAATACCGGACACCTGGCAACCCTAGCTGCGGGACCCCCCAGAGCACAGGACCCAGGGTGGCTGTGTTGAACCTCCCCCCGGCCACTAGGATGTGCCAGCAATGGCACACAGCTAAGAGCCAGAAGCTGCTTTAGCCCCGTTGTGCTATGTGCTACCAGTTGTGGCCCTGGTGGGGTTTAGGGGGAGTTTAAATTAGGAATGTAAAAAAGTAGTCGAATAGTGGACTACTCGCATTCTCTCTCCCTCCTGCCCCCATTGCTGCTTCTGTATCAGAGGCAGCAAGGAGGGGAAGCAGAAGCTGGAGCTGGAGCTGGGGGGAGCCAGCTTAAAAGCTGAAGCAGTCCCCGCTCGCACCGGGCCCTGACTGCTGCACCTCTGCCTTTACATTTCAAAGGCAGAAATGCAGCAGTCGGGACCCAGCGTGAGCAGAGACTATGCCAGGTTCCCTACTACCCCTCTGTTTTTGAAATGTAGCAAGAGCTGCCCGCAGCCTGAAGCAGGCTTCAATGAAGCAGTCCTCTTAAACAGTCCCCGTTCGCACCGGGTTCCCTGCTGCACCTCTACAGACAGCTCTTACTGCAGTGGCAGAGGCGCAGTGGGGATAGCGAGTGTCCCACTTACCGACTAATCGAGTAGTTGATGGAAATTCCCTTGACTACTCGATTAGCTGATTAATCGAAATTTAACATCCCTAGTTTAAATCACCCGAGAGAGAGAGAGAGAGAGAGAGAGGTGTGTGTGTGTGTGTGTGTGTGTTGTGTGTGTGTGTGTGTGTGTGTGTGTGGCACTGGCCCTAAGGTAAATTGAGTTTGAGACCCCTGCTTTAGACATTACTCTGATCTCAGCTTTTACTTTTTAAAAATTCCAGCCCTTTTCATTGCAAAGAACCTTGTAAGTGGACAGCTATTAGCTAAAGTTGAACGTTTGTCATGGTAATTGAATATTGAGAATTCAGAGCCTTCAAAATTTTCTATAGCACCGTTGACTTACTTGTTTCATAGGAGTACCCATGTTAGTCTGAAACAAAAGACAGGACTATGCAGCACTTTAGAGACTAACAAGATGGTTTATTAGGTGATGAGCTTTCGTGGGCCAGACCCACTTCCTCAGATCAATATGTGGAAGAAAATTGGCACGACCATATATACCAAAGTGATACAATCAAAAAAAAGTGAACACATATTCTCCATGTTAGTCTGTTTCAGCAAAAACAACAAGGAGTCCTATGGTACCTTAAAAATTAACAAATGTATTACAGTATGTGCTTTCATGAGCTGGAACCCACTTTGTCAGATGCACAAAGTGGGTTCCAGCCCACAAAGTATATGTCCTAATATATTTGTTAGTCTTTAAGTTGCCACAGGACGCCTCCTGCTTTTACTTTAAACTTCCTGGTTAAACATAAATAATAATATGGCAAGTTACTGGCTGAGTTCACTTCTCATCTTTAACCATGCATTAGTCTTCTGGGATTTTTGTATTTAAGAATTTACCTTTCAAGTCTGTCTTAATACAATATATGCTATTGCATTTCATTTGTGCATCTTTTCTCTCTGAAAACAAAGCCACAGGACCCCAGAGCAGGTTTACACTGTTAAGTACAGGCTTATGTGCTTTGCTGCATAGGATGGAAACACTCATGTCCTTATGGGCCTGATCCAAAGCCCTAAAAACTACTGCCAACTTTAGTAAGCTTTGGATCAGGCTGTAAAGTGCTTTGCCATAAGGAAAGCAAAAGGAAACTTGGAACATTGATCTTTCAGTCTTCATCAAATCCCCATCACAGCACCTGCCCAGCTAGGAGTCATGTGCAGCAATCAGCAAGGAAACAGCCAGACATCACACCAAGATTGCCCTTCCACCAGCTTTTAGAGTAAGCTAGCATCTTACGTGAGCTCTGTATTTGAAATATTACTCATTCAATAACACAGTTCAAGTGCTTACAAAAAATATACAGACATTCACTTCTGTAGTCTAGCCACACGATAGCTGGAAATGTAATCTGAATGATTAATGAGGTGTTCTGAATGGAGACACAATGACCCAGTTTTAGTGGCTGGAATTACACCTCTCCCCAGATCAGTGGTTTCTTGCTGCTCAATTCTTTTCCATGTAACCTTTTGGCAACACACCATGAAATGCGTCTCCTCCTTTTATAAACGAGAATGGCTAGCTGACGCAGCAAAGGAATGCAGCAGCTGATCTGCCAGCTGATATATTAGTTTGTGAATCAATGAGGTGAGAATGGCACACTTCCTCGGTGGAGACTGGAGGCAATACACTAACAATTCTAGGGTGGACGCGAGTGGCTGATTCTGTGGTCAGGGCACCTGCTGTGGAGGAATTGGGTTTAACTGCCTGTTGCACCACTAATTTGCTGTGTGTCCTTGGTCTAGTCACTCAAGTTGAAGATTTGATTTCCATTTTGGGTAGAGGTCCACGCTAGCTCTGGGCAAGCTAGCATGCTAAAATACAAGCGCAGCCGTGGTGGTGCGGGTACAGCAGGATGAACTAGCTACCACAAGCACAATCCCACCCAAGACCCTCAAATTCTTCTATCACTTGGCAGGTATGTATAGAATAACATAGGCTGGAACTCCCTATGTACCCTGATATAAGTGTGGAGCAGCAACTGGCCTCTCTCTCATCAAGGTCAAGACATCAAGATTTTTGTCCAATAAAAAGCAATTTTTGGTATAGTTTTTGGTCAAATGTCTGCCCAGGTTAAAAAAAAAACCACTCCACACAACCCCTCCAACCCACAATATTCACTGTCTTCATTTACTTTCTCTGTGGAAGAAATCTTCAGAGGTGCTGAGCCCTGCCACTGGGAATTAGAGGTACTGAGCATCAGAATTGGGCCTTGTACCTCAGACTCGTATTACCAATAATTCCTGCGCATCGTATGAGGAAATGAAAAATTACCAACAAAAATAACCGACCTCTCCTTGCCATCTGGCCAAAGAAGGATCTGAATTCTTGTTATAAAAGAAAATTCCATTAAGAAGTGAGACATTAACATCAATTTATTTTCCAATGAGGCACCACATTGACATCAGCTGAGGATCTGCCCAGCACCTGCATCTCCCATGTGGCCTCTTTATTTGCTCTGAGGTATTTTCCCCACTACGGATATTGAAATGGGTGAGAAACCCTGGTCTCCATAGGTCTGACTTGTGGAAATAACCTGGAGATCAAAGCTATGCTATGCAAAAAGGCTGGCGGAAAAAAGCTGACTGCTTATTCAGTTTTATCATAGCTTTATTTTGCCCTTCTGCCGAACGCCATGAAGTTTAAAATGCAGCTGTGGCAGTGCTTCAATGCAGCAGTGTGGTCACAGCACCAGCGCTGGGAGAGAGCTCTCCCAGCACTGTAGTTAAACCACCTCCACAAGGGGAGTAGCTAACAGTGCTGGGAGAATGTTTATACTGGCGCTTTTAACGACACTGTAACTTGCTGCGCTTGGGGGGTGGTTTTTCATGCCCCTGAGCCAGAAAGTTACAGAGCACTAAAGTGGCAGTGTAGACAAGCCTAGAGTCACACCCCAAATCTGTAAGAGCGTGGAAGAGAATTCCACCAACTGCTAACATGTTGCTCTACTACCTTATCCAAAATGCTGTACCTATAGACAGTGATAGACAGTGTGTAATATATATATATATATATATATATATATATATGCCTGTACACATAAGGCTCCAACACAAAACAACCTCATTTTTGCCCAAATATTTTCTTGCCAGTAACACAGCATTTACAGTTAGCTGTCTTGGAACTATACTGTAAGCACTTTGCATTCAGAAGGGACATTGTTTTCCATACAAAATGTGAAATGTAGACTCTCGGGACCAGATTCAAAGGAAAAGACCCCCATGACTTCAATGAGTTTATTGTAACCAGCCCAGATTTAGAGACTGATCTTGAAACATCTTGGGAAAATTGAAACCAGTAGTTATCATCCAAGTGACCGTTTTATCAAAGAGACTGAAATTTATGCCTTGTATAAGTACACTTGGTAGGACATGAAGACAAGGAGTAATGAAGTCCTAGGGTGTATATTGCTTCCTAGAAGAGCTGTAAAGGTGTTTATCCCACTTGCCCTAGTGTCACACTCTGGCATGTTTATAGTCCTGTGAACTGCTCTAATTATCCCCTCCCAAAAAATAAAGAATTAAACACCACCCCTCATGTCAATTTGTTATTCCCATCAGAATTGGCAGTCAAAGAGCCTGGCTTCACATTACAAACTGCAAGGCAAACACCAGTATTTTTGTAAGTCAAGTGAGAGGAATACGCCCCTGGTAAGTCCTAATAAATGCCAGAAGGGTTTCCAGCTTTCCAGGAAGTAAGATTGCTGGACTCCCATCTACTTTATTTCTGGCTTCAATGGGAAGCTTATTTTGCAACTGTACTGCAGAGCTCTTGGGCTGCCAGTAGATGCGGTATTTGACCTTGCACAGAAATCCAAAAGGTGGTTGTGCTAAACAAGATTTAGTTACAGTTATACCCTCATTGCATTCATTAACTTTTAGCAAGCAGACAATCACAGATTAATATGATGGCACCAACCAAAGCTTCATTGCTGTTTTCCTGCACTGTTTTCTGAAGTATGTCAATTAATTTAATTAGCTTCATTTGGGGATTGCATGAGATAGGCAAGTTAAATGGACAAAAGCAGGTCACTTTTAGGTAGACCTTCCCAAGATAGTATGCATTGGCCATGCATTCCTGCTGGCTTCACATTGAAAATGTCACTTGACTGATAACAATTTGCAAAGCCAGGTCTCAAAGGCATTTATGTAACTTTCATAGGCAGTACGGCCTAATAGATAAAGCACTAGACTGGGGCTCCCAAGATCTGGATTCTTGTCCCAGCTGTGCCACTAACCTACACTCTTGTGCTTCAGTTTCCCCATTTTACAGAGGAGAGATAATGAACTTTATCTCTTTTGCAAAGGCCTTATAGAATACAACCTAAAAGAACTATATAAGATCTAGGTATTACTATAGGACAACTCTAGACCATCACTAACCTTTCGCTGGCTTTTTAAGAAATATGCTTAACTTTTCTCCAATAACTGCTGTTAAAAAAAAAGTGAATATATTTCCCAGCAGACCACGAGGCTACTTTCAGTTAACTAATTGTGCCTCCAAATGTTGCAGGAAATGCACTTGGAGGGAGATGGGCAGCATGAAGTGGATGAAGTTGAGAGATAATGTACCACAAAGTAGTTTGGTTCTGGTGTTTTTTGGCAGTGGCTGTGGGTGCAGCATGGACCTGCACATTAAGTATCAGTAACAATCATGTCACCTGTGCCAAACTCCATTTTCACCTGCTGAGATTTCAGCTTAAATCATTAAGAAGCTGCATGAATAGATATTCCTGTTTCTACCGCAAGTCACTCACAAAGCAAAACTGAGAAGTGTCACAGTGCACGGACCTTAGTTTACACCCTGAGCAGTGCTGGATCGAGCCATACTTGCGCCCTGGGCAGCAAGCGCGCAGTGCATGCGTGGCCCCGCCCCCAGGCACACGGCACCCCTTACCACTTCAATCAGGCGCCCCCCATAGGTTGGCGCCCCGGGCAGCTGCCCGGCTAGCCCCCCCCCCCTTAATCCAGCCCTGACCCTGAGAGCCAGCAATGACCCATCTGTATAGCTCTTTTTACTCAGAAGGGGTCTGGGGTCCATTGAAGTCAATGGAAAGAGGCCCAGTTGGATAAGCCCATGCTGCCTTTTGGAAGGCAGAGTGCTGGGGGGAGGGGTAGAAGGGAGGTCCCTGAGGCATGCCAATGCAGAGGGAGTTATGTCACATAGCTGACTCTTTAGCATGTGCCCTGAAGACCCTTCAAAAAGTGAAAATGAATGAGTCCCAGAATGCCCAGGAGTGGTGCAATTTGCATTCAAATGTGATTTAGCTGACATGTTTATTAAAAAAAATCTCATGTAAACATACAACTCATTAGTGCTGGTACCGTGGCAGATGCTGCAAAGAACAAACTAGTCCAGTCCTCAGGAACCACCCTATTCGGAGGGTGTAGGCTGTCTTACTGTAGCTTTCATACCTGTTTCACCTATCAAGCCATCCCCTCCATAAAAGGGTAGGAAAGGGTGAGGAAACTCTATTAGCATAATACTCCCTTAGGCCTGGTCTACACTAAAGGGGAAGTCGACTTAAGATATGCAACTCCAGCTACGTTAATCACATAAATTGTATTTTTGGGCTGTCCACACAGCAGGAGGTTGACAGGAGCAAATGCTCCTGTCAACTTCCCTTACTCCTCGTGACAAGCAGAACTACCGGCGCGGATGGGGGTAGTTCGAATTAGTGGGTCTTCACTAGACCCGTTAATTCGAATGCTAGAAGACCAACCTCCAGAGGGTCGATCTCCTCTGTAGTATAGACAAGTCCTTACAGAATCACAGAGATGTATTGGAACACTGCAGGTACCAATTCCAGCACATGGGCTGGACTGAACTTCCTGATGGCTCCCCGCCCCATTTCAGATCAACCATATCAAACATGACAGCAATTTAACACTGTTGGTGAAGGTGCTGTCTGAACACATCATTACATTTGTATTAATAAATCACGTTTATTACAGTAAAACTTAAAGGCCAACCAGTTATGGGACTCCATTGTGCTAGGCCCTGTGCCAATACAGAGTTGTAGCTGGTCCCTGCCACAAAGAGCTTATAGTTGAAATAGACAAGAAAGAAACAGGGAGGGAGAAGGGACCTGACATGCAAGCAGGATGGATGGTTTAGTTAGGAGGGAAATCAGTCAAATCAATAAGTGAGACAGGGAAGGACCATATGAAGGAGTGAAGTGTGGAGTGAAGCGAAGGTGATGAGACTGAAGATGTTCTCTTTCCTTCCCAATCCTTCTTAGATGAGAGTCTTTCTGAATTCAAAGCAAGTTCTCACTGCTCTGACTCAAAGGATTCAACTTGCAGCAATTCCTTATTCTCTCAGCCATGTTTTTAAAAGGGACCATATTTTAACAATCTCCGCCAATGTGAAATATTTCTTAGCAGATGATATCTTGGCCTTCACTGTACTCAGGTCCACAGTATGTCTACACAGAACTTCCTTGGCTTTGTGAATTTGACAGCAAGATACCTTTACTATTAGGTTTTTTTCCCTGTGGTTTGTCTCTGTAGCACCAGTACGCACTGGACTTCATTTTATTGTGTTGTGTTGTACCTGCAGTTAGTTGTGCTCATAAGTGACAGCATCACACATCTAATTCTCTGAATGCTTCCACAGATCAGAGAGTTTGACATGTATAGGATATTACGGGGGGGGTGAAAGTAACAAATTTCTTATAGGTACTGTCCATCATAGGGGTCTCAGCGCAGGAGGGGGTCTCAGTGCAGGAGCTGAGGGGTTGCAATATGACAGTACCTGTGAGAAATATAAGTGTGTGGTGGAGTGTGGGGGGCTCAGGGCAGATGGTTGTGCTGTGTGTGGGGGTGTATGCAGGAGACTGAGTACAGGGCTAGGAATGTGGGGGGAAGGCTCAGAGCGAGGTTGTGGGGGTCCAGGAGTCAGGCCAGGGGGCTGGGAGTGGGAGGGAGAGTATGTGGGGGTGCCTGGTGACCTTACCTGGCTGGTGGACAGGTCCCTGCTGCTGCAACAAGGGAGCTGTGGGCTGGCTGTGTGGAGGCGCTGCTGCAGGGAAACTGGCAGCAGTGCAGGAGACCCTCTAGCCTGCTGCTCCCTTCTCATGGCTTCTTCCCAGGGACCTCTGGCAACAGTGCATACCACGGATGGCATGTGTGCTGCTCAGTGTCCCCTGAAGGGACAGCAGGACAGGTGCAGATGCAGCAGTGATCCAGCTGCCTGCCTCACCTGGCTGGGTGCACTGGTTCATCAGTACTGGCTTGCTGCAGGAGCCTGGCTAGGAGAGAGCACCGGGGTGCACTGCCTGACTTTCACCTCTGCTATTCAGTCATTTCCACTGCAAATTGCAAACAAAATCTTCAGCTGCAACACTGTACCCATGACATGGTAGGTTGGGATGCAGCACTTATAACCAAACTAAATTCATAATGAAACAGTCCTCTAGGCAGGGAAGGGAAGAGTTATTTGCTTAGGACTGAGCCATGCAATAATTAAAGGCGCTGACATGTATATAATGCCACAGAACGTAATGCTGCTTTATCTGAAATATCTGTAATACTGCCCTCAAAAGCCTTGTTATGCAACATAATAAAGACTTAACTGCATATTTTACAAAACTGAATACAGTTAATCTGTTTGGACGAGGGACAGGCTCCTCAATTCATACTTTAATCCCATGGAGAAAATGTCTCAGGGCCATATTGCTGATCATTTACCCACAAGCATGTTTACTGCAGACCCATCCTTGTTCCACACACAGAATGGGTCACAAATGTTCTCTCAGTGTGGGCTGAAATGGCACATTTTACTCATACAATGCTGGGATAGCAACCCTCCGCTTGGCGACTTAGGACTGCAACACATTTGGATCCTTTGAAGAACACACTGCAACTCTAGCTGGTGCTATTTGCTGTGGTGACCAAATCCATGATAAGTATTGCCATTAATACACCCACCCAGCCAGCCATACTAAAAAGAGGGAAAACCCTCTGAGAGAGGTCTTTCCTCTGTCTCCCAGTTCATTCTATGCTTTACTCTGTCAGATATTATACAAACATTGTGCAAAACAGAGAACAAGAGGGTCCCTATTTTGGAGAATTTACAATCCTAAAGTGTTTACAATCTGGTTAGAGCATAAACATGCCTAAGTAGTGACTATGTCTTCTTCTGTTTTATACTAAGTTAGCACTCTGCCAATGCTTAAAAAGATAATAAATCATATAGCATTTGCTCTTGGTAGAATAAGACAATAAAAACATGAAGTGTAGCAAATAAAACTATGGGGTGTAGGCTTCGGGGGTTGTTTTTTTGACAGAATCTCTCTTTCTCCCTCCCTCCCCTCCTTTGGCAGCTTTCAAAGAACAGAAAGCTTTGTTATTTCAAATATCCTTAATGAAAATAAATTACATTATAGCAACAATTTGTTGGCCAAGCATCAAGGATTTAAAACTGTAGCTAGATATCCCACCCCGCCCCCAAAAAAGTGAGGTTTAAAATAGAAAAAGGATGGTTTATCTTCCCTATTGATGCACATTAAGAACCAAGAACAAATAAGTTTGCTTTTGTACTAGCTAAGTCTTTTCTTGATGTAGGCTGCTCACAGAGTGAGAGAGCCTTACTAATAGGAGAGGGTTCACCGTGCCCAAAGCCTTACAGCTTGTCTGACCTGTTTCTATTCATGGTAGTTCTAAAATTAAGCTCCTCCAAAAGATACACAGGTCTGAATACAGAGTTCGAGTTTTAATAATAGCCCCAATAAAACATAACTGGGAAGGGATGGGAAGATGGAGTAGTCGTCTAAAAAAGCTTCCATTTTTCAGCCTGACTTACCTCCTAAATTTTGCTTGTATAATATTCTTGGCTTCAAAATCCCAAGCATAGTTAAAACAACCATTTGTCTTTTAGCTCACTGCTCCCGCTACACTGAATAGAAATAAGACCATCTGTAATCCCACATCAGCTCTAATCACAGCTGCTTAGCTGAGGCTTCTCTTGCCAATGACACCACACAGCACTCACTGGGCCAGAGGGGCACTGAAAAGATACATTTCAGTGACAGCCCTGTGCCACTTTCCCAGAGACTGCAGCTGCTCCAGAGCTACCAGTGGTAAACACCTGGCTGAAAAACCTTTTCAGCACTATTCCAACGTGCTGGGCACATTGAACCTGTGTGGGCTATGGGGCTGAAAATGCCAGTCTCATCTGCACTGGTTCTAGCACTAATGCATGGGGGAAAAACATCTGTTAGCTTAGAAAAGGGCCAAAAGCTGCAAATCAGATAATTTGTCTTAAGGCAAAAATGCCCTCCTTTGACCAAACCAGGTGTAATGCATTAGGGCTCAGGACGGTGAATCCCTTTGTGATGGCGCAGTCAGGGTTCCCCCGATCCTGCACCCCCGTAGCAGCCAGAACGGCCTCCACCAGCCAGCAGAATAGGAAGGGGTTTATTGATTTTCCAGAATACAGCACAGCATAGACGTGCTGTGGGAATAGGAGGGGGGCTAGGATGCCCCAGACCCCTTAAGGAGGGGTGCCTGAGCCCCTAGTCTCCAAGCCCCCTCCCTAGGCGGTCTCCGTCACATTTCCAGCCCCAGACTCACTCTTCCTCCTGCCACGTACTTCGTTTGTTCCAACCTCCTTCCCTCCCCGCAGTCAGAACCGGTCAGGGCAGTGTCTGGCCCCCCTGCTGGGCCGTGCTCATAGACAGGGCCAGTAGGGGACAGCCCAAGCCTAGCGACCAGCAAGATGCCCACTACATCACACCCTTCCACACCTGAAGGAGCCAATCACTTGAAGGCCTCACTTGTAGGAAGCAGAGAGAAGCAAAATATACTGCCAAAGCTCAAGAGAACTCTTGGTGTTATAAACAGTCAATCATGTCATTTGCCCTTCTTGGTAACAATGGAAACAACCATCTATTTGACATACAATTAAGTTCTTACAGCCCAAGGGTTATAGGCTGGTCCTCCTGAAATCAATGGGACTTTTGCCATTGCCTTCAATGAAATCCGGATTTGGCCCTAAGATTTGGTTCCAGCTCTTTAAACATTCTGTATTTAAATTCTCCTCCTTAACCTTGATCCTGGATATTGAAGCATCTGTATGCACCTAGATTTATGTTATAAATGGGCAAAACTTCCGCCCTTGGCCGCACTTGTGTCTACCACTGATCTCAAAGTGCCATGGGCAGAACTTGGATTTACATCCATGCACCTCAGCAAGCACAGATTCATTGCTTAAATAACCCCAATGCCACCCACCCAAAATAATTTGGAACGACTATACTGTCTGTAACATCCATTGCAGTGTGACTGACAACTAATTTACTAACCTAAAAAACAACAAATAGTCTGGTAGCACGTTAAAGACTAACAAAACATGTAGATGGTATCATGAGCTTTAGTGGGCACAGCCCACTTCTTCAGATGACCCGAGTGTTGGATGTTTGGTTCTGGACATCTAACACTCGGGTCATCTGAAGAAGTGGGCTGTGCCCACAAAAGCTCATGATACCATCTACATGTTTTGTTAGTCTTTAAAGTGCTACCAGATTATTTGTTGTTTTTAAAGTTTATCCTGTACAGACTAACTCAGCTACCCCTTTGAAGCTTTTGAACTAAGGGTATGTCTACACTAGCCCCCTAGTTTGAACTAGGGTGGCTAATGTAGGCATTCGAACTTGCAAATGAAGCCCGGGATTTAAATATCCCAGGCTTCATTTGCATGTTCCCGGGTGGGCACCATTTTTAAATGCCCCGTAGTTCGAACTGACTGCCCGAGGCTACACGCGGCAGTCAGAAATTAATCCGAACTAAGCCCTTAGTTCGGATTAACTGTTACTCCTCCTGCAATGAGGTGTAACAGTTAATCCAAACTAAGGATTTAGTTCGGATTAACTTCTGACTGCCGTGTGTAGCCGAGGGGAGTCAGTTCGAACTACGGGGCATTTTAAAATGGCACCCGCCCGGGAACATGCAAATGAAGCCCGGGATATTTAAATCCCGGGCTTCATTTGCAAGTTCGAATGCCTACATTAGCCACCCTAGTTCGAACTAGGGGGCTAGTGTAGACATACCCTAATTTACTAGTTTGGCTTGCCCTGGGTATTTCATCCCTTATCAAAGGCAAAGTAAACATTTTAGATATATGATGTTTAGTCTTCTGCAGATGCAAAAATATCAGATTTTGGGAGGAGACTGCTGATAATTTGGGTCTTTGAGAATCTCCCCCCTTATTTTGTTAAAGAAAGCTGTATTCAAGCTTGGAGTTTAAGAAATCCTATACCATCTTATAATTTGGCCTAGTTTGCTTTGAAACAGGAAAAAATGAGTATCGCTGTGAAATCCATGCTGGTTATTTTAAAAAATGAGTTTACATAAGTTGATCACATCAGCAAATGAAGAAAAAAAGCAGAACAGAAACTACAAACATAGTATTTAAAGACATTGGAATAAGGGTCAAGTTCGATGTCCAAAGTTGTCCTATTTATGGTTTATAAATCCAATCTGCCTTGAGATCAGTAAATCAAAGTCCAAAAGAAATCTAACTTACATACTGTCTCATCTCAACATAATGTTAATTAGTTATGGAAAAACAAGGACAGAGGAAGCAGGAAGCAGAAACAGATGGGAAAATAAGTTGATTTCATTTTCTATAACATTAAACTTTTTACTGAAGGCTTCTATATAACTCCTTTTTCCATCATCCCCTGTAACCGGTTTTAACTTTATTTATGGGCTGTTGCCACTAAAGAATAAGGAACTGCTAGCCCAAGGGCACACAGGACTAAGGGAAGCTTATAAGCAAGGACTGCAAATCAGGATCTCAATCTGGAGGAGTCTGAGCATTCCATAGCAGCTCACTGGATCAAGCTCTAGGACAGTTCAAAGGTGGAATTAGTTAGGTTTCCCACACCTTCTTTCCAAGACAGTGTCTTTTCCTTAGAGTTCTCATCTGCTTCTTATGTAGCAGCAGCAGCAGTTCTGAACTAATCCTATCAGCCAAAATGGTGGCAATGTGAATAAAGTGTTTAATGATGCATTATGACTGGGGGGTGTGCTAGAGAAATTCACTTCACATTCTTTCCATCCAAAATCACAGTTTCACCTGCTTGCAATAGATGCATCTGGCTCAGTGAGTTAAAATCTGTAGTGCACAAAGAACAAGACCCCAGTAGGGTGCCAATTGTCTAACCACGTAAACACAAACACCCGTGCCCCACTCCTGCCCCATCTATGTGGTCCTGCTCTGCTCACTCCATCTCCCTTCTGTACGTCACTCACTCTCCCCAACTCTCACACACTTTCACCAGGCTAGAGTAGGGAATGCAGGTTCTGGGCTGGGGCCAAAGGGTTTGGAGCATGGGAGGGGCTTTGGGCTAAGTTTGGGGCAGGAAGTTGGGGTGCAGGAGGAGGTGAGGGATGTGGGCTCCAGCCAGGTGGTGCGTAGCTCAGGCGGCTCCTGGTTGGCAGTACACTGGAGCTAAGGCAGGCTCCTTGTCTGCCCTGGCTCTGTATTGCTTCCAGAAGCAGCCAGCATGTACCTGAGGCCCCTGGGAATGACAGGCAGCTCCACTTGCTGCCCATGCCCACAGGTGTTATCCCCGCAGATCCCACTGAATGTGATTCCCAGCCAATGGGAGCTGTGGAGTCAGCACTTGGGGCAAGAGCAGCGCACTGAGGCCCTGCGGCCATCCTTCCTTCTAGGGGCTACCAGGACATGGTGGCCACTTCTGAGAGCAGTGCAGAGCCACGGCAGGCAGGGAGCCAGCTTTAGCCCCGAGGCATCGCTGGACTGTTAGGCTATGTCTAGACTATGCTGTATTTTCGAAAGAGGATATGCAAATTCCGCAGAAATTTGCATTTCTTCTCCCGATTTCACTTTCGAAAGCAGGTCTTTCTAAAGTGAAAGTAGTCTGGACACAGATTTTTCGGAACCCCCTCCCTTTTTCGAAAAACCGCTCTTCCTTAAAAAATTAGGTTTATGCGGTTTTTCGAAAAAGGAGGGGTTCTGAAAAAACCACGTCCAGACCCGCTTTTGAAAGTGAGATCAGAAGAAGACATGCAAATTCCTGTAGAATTTGCATGTCCTCTTTCGAAAATACAGCATAGTCTAGATGTACCCTTAGCGGCCTAAAATTTCCCAGTTTGACTTCAGTAGCCTCCAGGAGATAAAGCCTGATTCCAGGAACCTTCTGATGAAATTGGCAACCCTAGGAATCAATGTCAAATGTGACTCTGCCATGCACCAATGCAATAGCTCAGCTACTGGATCATCAATTACACCAGTACCTTTAAAAGAGGCACAAATGCATGGCAAATCCAGTGACATGTCAAGAATAAATATAAATAAACAACACCCCACCACACTCCCCAGTATTCTCAGCAGCCACTTGAAAATTGAAGTGTTAAGATTCCAGATGCAGCTAATCCAGAGTAATTATTTCATTAATATTTCCTGGCACATACCAGTACATGTTATATAGCACATCACTCACAGAAGGTCAATGACACTATTACAAAGTATCTGTTGTAATTGCTGTGAGCTGTTCATTAAGGGCCAGATCCAGAAACTATGTGAAGCCAAAAAAAAAAAAAATTCCCATGGTCTTCAACTGTCTTTGGATCAGCCCCTAAAGAAGAAACTCTACAGAGACTCACCCCATATACAGAATTCCTCAGTCTAAAGTCTTCCTCAGACATCCTGGATCCATTAAGCTCTCAGTGACGTCTACTGGTCATTTAGGCTACATCTACACTGCAGCGTTATTTCAGGATACCAGAGGTATCTCAAAATAGGTATCCTGCGTCTTAACAACAAGCTCGTTATTTTGAAATATAACAATGTCCCTGTAAACCTCATTCCACGAGGAATAAGGGATGCTTCAGAATAATGGGTTATTTCAAAATTTGGCGCTGTGTAGACAGCACCAAATTATAAAATAAGCTATTTCAAAATTGACTCAAAATAAGGTACACAATTTGCATAGCTCAAATTGCATAGCTTATTTTGAGCTATGGGTGCAGTGTAGATGCACCCTTACTGACTTCAGTGGGAACAGGCCCTAATAAAAGAGAATGCTGGATATGCTGCATACATTTCAAGTATTATCCAAACAGTTATTGCTACAACTTTCAAACAATAGCTCATGTTGTTTTAAATGTGTTTCTTTTTTACACATACATACACACACATGTGTGCGTATGCACATACACACACACACACACACACACACACACACACACAATTCAGCCCTAGCATAAACTGACTGAGCCTGGCTTGACGAGGGCAAATTTTCCTTAAAGAAGATCGAGTGTGTCTGTATAAAAAGCATAAGAAATTGCCAGTGAGTGAACCTCTGTGCTTTATGGGTTTTCATTTTTATAGTGAAACCTGTTCCCTATTTCTATTTAATTTCCAGAGACAGTTTCTGGCCTGAGTTACGATTCTTGTTTATTATTTTGTGCCAATTGTTCCCTGTGGGTATGTCTACACTTGCACCCACATTCGATGGAGAGATGCAAATGAAGACATTTGAAATTGCAAATGAAGCTGGGATTTAAATATCCCGTGCTTCATTTGCATAATCGTGTTATGGCATTATTTCAAAATAGCGCAATTTCAAAATAAAACACGCTGTGTAGATGCGTTATTTCGAGAGAAACCCCTTCTCTCGAAATAACTGTTAAACCTCATTTTATGAGGAATAAGGGTTATTTCAAGAGAAGGATTTTCTCTCGAAATAACGTGTCTACACAGTGTGTTTTATTTCGAAATAGCGCTATTTCGAAATAGCACCATAATGCAATTATGCAAATTAAGTGTGGGATATTTAAATCCCAGCTTCATTTGCAATTTCGAATGTCTTCATTTGCATCCCTCTCTCGAAAGAGGGTGCAAGTGTAGACATACTCTCAGTGTATGAATTTAAGTGCCTGCAAAAGTTTCCCAATGGATACCCCAGCACCCTTAGACTTATTTATTTGCAAAGGGCTAACAGTGGCCAAGCACTTATCTGTCCCCAGAACTGGCACAGCGCACGCAGGCCTAGTCTATGTGTAAAAGTTTTACCACCAAATACAGGCAAAACACTCCTATTGTTGACACAATTGATATCAGCACAAATGAGCTTTCGCTGCTGTAACTCACATTGGCTCAGCCAGTGAAATTACCTGTCCCAGGAAAAGTAATTTTTTTTAATATAAACATAGCTGACACGAGGGCTTTTGGTAGCACTGAAACACTACAATCCCCCCCCCCCCGCCTTAACTGACACTGCTAAGCATAGGCACTGCCCCTGTGTGCCCCTACCAAAATTCTGATTGCTAAATGGGATGTTCCCTCATCCCCACCCCACCTCCGGTTCTTTTGAGTGGCGCTCCCCGCACCCCTCCCTCACAGGCACCAGTCCCCTATGCTTCTAGGCTAGCAACCATTTCTAGTGTAGTACAGCCTTGAGCCCTGATATACAGAAACCACCTTTAGGTTGAACGTGCAGGTCTCTCTCTGACCATTCAGTCCAGTCCAAATTCTGTATTGTTAAATCATGTTAGACTCTGAGGCCATGTGTACATTGGGAATTTGCCCTGCCCATAGCCACTGTTGCTGGCCAGCCACCAGGATAACTGCATGGCTGCACACCCCTTGTGCAGAAAAATCATGCTGGTATTTGCACTTTGAAATGAGAGTAAGCGGTGCCAGTTGGACTCCTCTCCCCATCCTTGCTGATTTAAAAGCAGATGAGTGTTGGATTTTGTAAGCTTCCTATCAGCTGCCGCTCGAGAATCAAACACAAAGCACAGCACCTTTCTCCAGTACTTCAGAGCTTTGCACGGAGGATCCCTGCAGCCACAAATGCATTTTATCCCAATTTTGTGCGGACGCTGGAAACAAAATGTTACAATGGCACCTCTTGAACCAGGCTGCCGAGCAAGTGTTTGGAGACAGCATGACCACGTGCTACTGCAATGCTGACCTTGCTTCCTGCTGCACTAGGACGTGTGCCAGCACACAGAGAACATCTTTTGTGTTCTGGTCACAGCACCAAAGGACTTCTAAAATTGGTCTGGAAAACATCAGAATAAACACAGGCCTGGGAAGCAAAGTATGGATGTAGATACAAGAGATAGTTAGCCAGTTGCTTCACATATTCAATATCCTTGACTTGCCTTTTTAGTCCCAAAATGTTACAATCCACCCTTAGCAGGAAATATTTGGAACTAAATTGGAGCCTCGTACTGTCTATGCAGGGCATCGTATAAACAGTGACAAAGCAGTGCTGGATCCAGAATGAAAGAGATCTCCCCGGATACCGAGACTAACCCATCCTTGCTGTAATTCCACTGAAATCAATGGAGTTTTACCGACGATGAATTTAGCCCATCAACTGCTGAGCTGGAGAGAGAAAACATTTCTCTCCATGACAAATATTAGCAGAGACTCATCATGCCAGATCCTCCAGTGGCCAGCATGGATTATGAATGTATTAATAGACCAAACAAGGGCTTAAAAAGTATAACATTCTAGGGAGCACAGTTGCTTCAGATATTGTTTGTTCCAACTAGATAATCTCCTGGGGGCCTGCAGGCTGAGGAATACAGAGATGGAAAAGTAGCCATCTGTTTTTGCAGCCAGAAAGAGACTCCTTAAAAATCAAAAGCGTAAGATCAAATCTCTCCCCACCCTTCACCTAGACCAGGAGTGGGCAAGATACCTCTCGCAGGCTGGATCTGGCCCACCAAGCCATTGGATCCAGCCCATGGACACCCTGCCAGGACCCTCAGGCACAGAGCTGCCACTGTGTTAAATGCAGGGCTGCTCTGTATGCCTCTCTACTCTGGAGGAAGGGAGAGGCTTTGCGTGATATCCTGCCCCCAGCCCAATCCTCAGCTCCTATTGGCCAGAAACAACCAGCCAATAGGAAGCTGAGAGATTGACCAAGGGGATAGGGCAGAGCAAGCCTCTCCCCCGTCCAGGAGCTGAGGGTCATATGGAGGGAATGGCTTGCATTTTCAAGCGGTCTGGGGCTGCAGCAGGCAGGGAAGGGAACACAGCCTGCCTTGGGGGTGCTGCAGGGCTGCTGGCCAGGAGATGCTTAAGTATGCATCTGGCACCCCTGTCCCTCCCGCACCTTAACTCCCTCTGCCAGGTCACCATCAAAAGCCTCTGCACCCCCCCTACCCCAGATCACAACTCCCTCCCAGACTCTGTACCCCCTCTTATAGCCCTCCCCCAAGCCAGAATTCTCTCCTGCACCCATACCCCCTCCCTGACCCTACACCCCACTTCCCTGACCCAGATCACAACCCCCTCCTTCACCCAAATTCCCACTCAGACCTCACACTATCTCCTGCACCCCAGTTTTTTACCCCATGCACCCTTCTGCATCCAACCTCCACCCTAGACCCCACACCTCCTCCACAGAAAAGTGAAGTCCTTGACCACTTACCAAAATCTTGGAGTGGCTCCCCCACCAGAAATTATTGTCCACCCCTGACCTAGACCTTCAAATGAACAGAAAAGACAGAGACCCCCAAGCTCATAGTATGGACACAGAAGACTATAGTGATTCAGTCTTAGCACTTATCTTATAGTAGGCTCATCATATTGATAGCTGGTCAACAAGTTATTAAAAAGATGAGATGGGACTCTCTGCAGTGTAGACTCATCAAAAATACAGACTTCGATCAAGGTGAGATCCTAACCACTCTTTCTTCCAGAGAGATGGCTGCCTACACACTGAGGCAGGATCTCACACACACACAAGGTGCTCAGTACCTTTGGCTTCTAGGTGAAAGATAACTTGGGATTCTTTGCCTGTCACTGTCCATTGAACCTCTGAAATGGATTCTTCTGCAGATTACCCACAAAATAAAGTTCATTCAAGCTGTGAGGATGGGGACATAGGATCTGGTGGTGAAGGAAATGCTATGGTGGTTTCTTTCCCGACTGGTGTTTGCTAAAATGCAGAGTGATCTGTTCCTGCCCTCTGCAATGCAAATAAAAGGCCACTTGACATGATTGCTAATCAACTTTGAGGACAACTGGCCAGAGGCACTGGTTTGTCCTTTATCTGCAGGAAACCTGTTTACCCTCTCCTCAGACTTGTCCAGGAAAACACATTTTAATTGCACATTTCCTTCGCACTTGGATAGGACCTTGGGCATTTACTGTACACACACCATGCAAGAATATTAATGATTAGTATGTTATTAGTTTCCCAATAATACCTTATATGACACATATCAGATAAAGTTAATTATATTAATGAACTGGGATACACTAAACTGGTCAAGCCAGTGGAAACGCATTACCAGATTCCAGATACTACTGCACCCCTTGCTCTTTTGCACTTGGATACAGTTAGGTTCACAATGCCCCACCAGTCATCTCTTTTCTAAAATGTATAGTTCTAGTCTTTTTAATGTCTCCTTATATGGAAGCACTTCCATAATCCTAATAATTTTTGTTGCCTTTGTTTGTCCCCTTTTCAGTTTTAATGTATCTTTTCTGAGAAGGGGTGATCAGAACAGAATGTGGATGTATCATGGCTTTATATAGTAGCCTATCCTGTAATAAACTATATATAGAGATAGAGATAGGATTACAGTGGATGAGAAGATGGATATGAGTCAACAGTGTGCCCTTGTAACCAGGAAGGCTAACAACGTATTGGGGTGCATCAGTAAGAGCAGCATTGCCAACAAATCTAAAAAAGCGATTATTCCCCTTTATTCAGCACTGGTGAGGCCACATTTGGTGTACTGTGTCCATTCTGGGCCCCCCATTACAAAAAGGATGTGGATGCATTGGAGAGAGTCCAGCAGAAGGCAACAAAATGATTGGGGACTGGAGCAGGGATGTTAACTAATGATTAATTTACTAGTTGAGTAGTCGATGGAATTTCCATCGACTACTCGATAGGCACTTCAGTATTCCTCCTTTGAAAATTAGGGGCTCTTGTACTTTTCAAAGGAGGAATGCGGAACTCAGTGTGCAGCCCAGGGCCAGCGGGAAGTCCTGCTGGCTCCAGGCTGCACGCGGGCGTGCCAGCTTTGAAATGTAGCAGAGTCCCCAGCGGGGGCTCTTGTGCATTTCAAAGTGGAAGTGCCCTCATGGAGCCTAAGATCAGCGTCCTGGGCTCCATGCTGCGCTGCCGCTTTGAAATGCCATGCGGAGCCCGGGGTCAGCTGGAGACTCCCCATGTGATCCTGGGCTTCGCACAGCATTTCCACGGAACCCGAGATCAGCTGGGGATTTGATAGCATCCTTCAACTATCTGAAAAGGGGGGGAGGTCCAAAGAGGATGGAGAGAAGCTGTTCTTAGTAGTGACAGATGACAGAATGAGGAACAATTGTCTCAAGTTACAGTGGGGAAGGTCTAGGTTGGATATTAGGAAAAACTGTTTCATTAGGAGGGTGGTGAAGCACTGGAATGGGTTACCTAGGGAGGTGGTGGAATCTCCATTCCCAGAGGTTTTTATGTCCCAGCTTGACAGCCTGGCTGGGATGATTTAGTTGGGATTGGTCCTGCTTTTAGTGGGGGTTGGACTTGATGACCTCCTGTGGTCTCTTCCAACCCTATGAGTCTATGAATCTATGATCATCATATCCGTGTCTTAAACCCCTGAAGTTGTACCTTGTCTTTCTGGCTTGTAGTGTTCAGCTGGAAGCATTCCAGAAAATGCTACCACAGAGAGCCAGGATTTTAATCTCTTATCTAGAAGCTTAAATTTGGCCTTCAGGACCCCTCTCCTTTTTTCTCCTGTGCCATTGGTGCCTATATGTACCAAGACATCAGCTCCTTCCAAGCACAGCACATAAATCTGTTTAAGTGTTTCATAAGATCCACAAGCTTTCTGCCCAGCAGGCAATTTACCATATGCTCTTCCCGTCATCACAAACCCAACTATCTAGATTTCTAATAATCAAACCCCCATTCCTATTGCTTAGCTCTTCCTTATAACTAGGGGTCCCTTCCTTTGAAGGATAACCTCAATGACAGAGGATACCATGACATCATCAAGAACCGCCCTAAATACAGGGTAGTTTCCCTTCACTCTAGCTTACTGTTCTCCTTCCCCGAGACTTTCATTCTCCTCAGCAGCAGAAAGGCTGTCAGGCTAGGGCAGGGGTGGACAAAAGGACCTTCGCAGGCTGGATCCGGCCGGCCAAGTGGGTTGATCTGGCCCACAGAGGCCCTGCCGCTCCCCCGCCCCCAGGCCAATTAGGGTCTGGGAGTGGTGGAGCACGTGAAGCTTCCTCCTGCCCTGTGAGCAACATGCAGCATTTGAAGCACCATGTGCTGCTCGCAGGGCGGGAGAAATGTCATGCGCTCCCCCACCCCGAAACCCTGATTGGCCTGGGGGCAGAAGGAGCATGCAAATTTCCTCTGCCCTCTCCCCCCCCCCGCCCTGCAAGGAGCGCACGGCACTTCAAAGTGCCGTACGCTCAGGGCGGGAGCAGGGCGAGGGAAGCCTCACACAGCTCCCCCGACCCAGGCCAATCAGGGCCTGGGGGTGGGGCAGCGCGTGACGTCTCCTCCTGCCCTGCAAGCAACACATGCTCCTTATAGGGTGGGGATAGGGCAGGAGGAGGCTTTGCATGCTCCCGCCACCCCTAGGCCAATCGGGTTGGTTGGGAAGGGGGGGCGAAGGGGCTCCCCCCCAGATGAATTATGGTCTAGGGGTGTGGAAGCCCAGAAGCATTCTGGCTTGCCCCTTCCGGATTAGGCCCCGCCTCTTCAAAAATTTTTGAAGTGGCCCCTGGCCAAAAATTATTGCCCACCCCTGGGCTAGGGGATACTGCTCTATTGTGTCCCTGAAAGTATCTTCTATGGACCTCCGTATCTCCCTTAGCTCCACCAGTGCAGCCACTCTGGCCTCAACAGCCCATATCAGAGGCATGTCTTCACTATGGACTGGATCAACTGGGCAGTGATGGATCTATTATGTCTAGTATAGACACAATAAATTGACCACCAATCACGCTCTCGGCATCTCCAGTACTTCCCCTTAATGAGAAGCACCAGGGGTGTCAACGGGAGAGCATCTCCAGTCAAGGCACTGCAGTGAATAAACTGCAATCAGTAGATCTAAATACATTGATTTCAGCGTTACACACATAGCTGAAGTTGCATAACTTATATTGATCATTAGTGGTAAAGTAGACTAAGGATGTAAAATCCTATTTAATTGGCTAACTGGTTAAACATAAAGCCTGCGGGAGCTGCTCCAGCTGGGCTAGTGCACCCCCCAACCGCACTCCAGCCCACAGTCCTCACTGGTTAACCATTCACATCCCTAACATAGCCCCATGTCTCTGTAGACCATGAACTGCTCCTACCACGTGCACACATTAATATTACTATACACTATTCTAAATACCATAGTTATCTTAGAAATGCTGCTATATGTTAAAGTACACAGTTAGGAGCAAGGAATGTAGGTGATATTTACAGGATGGGGGACTCTATCCTGGGAAGCAGTGACTCTGGAAAGGATTTGGGGGTTGTGGAGGATTATCAGCTGAATATGATCACCTGGTGTGACATGGTGGCCAAAGGAGCTAAGGTGATCCTTGGATGCATACAAAGGGGAATCTCAAATGGGAGTAGAGAGGTTATTTTACCTCTTGTATTTGGCACTGGTGCAACCACTGCTGGAATACCACTGAGTCTAGGTTTGGTGCCCACACTTAATGAAGAATGTTGATAAAGTAGAGAGGGTTCAAAGAGCCATGAGAATGATTAAAGGATTAGAAAATATGCCTTATAGGAATAGACACAAGAAGCAAAATCTATTTAGATTATCAAAGAGAAGGTTAAGGGGTGATGATTACAGTCTATAACATCAACGGGCAACCAAGAATAGTCAGCGGGCCGCATGAGGGGCCCTCCTTCATCTCAGCAGGCTGCAGCCCACTGGGGCTCCACCTGTGGCCTGCAGATCCCCTGTCTTGTTTCCACACACATGCCTCTAGTGCAGTGGTCACCAACCAGTAGATCGGGATCTTCCAGTAGATCTTGGAGCCTCTGACAGGAGATCCTTACTGGTTTGGCCAGGAAGCTATCAAGTGCTGGCACTTCAGTTACCCCTCCACCCACTGTCCTGCTGCTCCTGCCCTCAGGATTTGGGGAGGAAGGGGGATGGAGTGAGTAGGGTGAGGCCTTGGAGAAGGGGTAGAGCAGGGGTGGGGCCTCAGAGAAGGGGGGGAAGGAAGCTGGGCAAGGATATTTGGGTTTGAGGTAGATCTTACTTTGTACTTAAATTGAAAAAGTGATCTTGTGGTTAAAAATTTTGGAGACCACTGCTCTAGTGCACTGGGGAACTAGAGCCCTGCACTTTCTACTCCTCCCCCTCCCTCCCAGCACTTTCAGAGGGCCATAAATGCACTGATTTGTGCTCCATCTCCACTCCTCTACCATGAACTTCAATGAGAGCAGGATCATGTGCTAAAGAAAAAACACATATAGATATTTGTTCTAGTGTGTGAACCATTCCAATTAGAAGCAATATTATATTGCACCATACCAAACGATTCACTTTCAAAGGTTAAGGTAATAATTACTCAGTAATAATCAATACACATAATCTCAGTAGCAACACCAGACACTTTGCTCTGCATGAAGTACTATTGCACAAGGCTAGATGACACGATATCATCTGAAGAAAAAAGTATTTGCAACGCTTTAGCATTAGCAATTGATCAATGTTCATGCATAGCTGACAATGTTCAGAATCTTTTCAGCCTTACAGATTTTGCCATAAAGTGATTCAAAATGAGGCAGAAGTCCAGAACCCTACTATACAGATGATCTGCAAAACTGCATATTCAGGACTGCCTTGAGTTGTAGTGTTCCTATCCCTCTGCCTTGAGTTGCAGTGTTCCTATCCCTCTGGGGAGCACCTGCCCATTGCTCTATGCCAGTGGTTCTGAAACTTTTTGACCCGTGGCCCACCTTGCTCAATGTAGACCTTGCCCCAGACCACCAGCCAACCACCTGTGATGACAGAATAGGTACGGAGGGGGTGGAGCTGCAGGGTTTGGCGGAGAGGTTGAGTGCAGGAGCAGACTGAGGATGGGGGCGGGGTCTGAGTGGGAGGTAGGGTGCTGGAGCAAGGTGGGGAGCTGGGAGAGAGAGAGAGGAAGCAGGAGCAGGGTGTGGGTGCAGGGTCTCAGTGGGATGGGTGTGTGGGAGAAGGTTAAGGGTGGGGGGGGCTGGGCACCAGGGGAATAGGGGCGTTTACCTGGCTCCATGCTTCCCTCTGCTCCCAGACACTGTCCCTTGCTTCTTTCATTGGCTGTGATTCTGGCCAATGGAAGCAGCAGGGAAAGCCTCCAGGCAAGCAGTTTCCTGCATTGCCATTCCCCCAGAAGAGGGCAGGGGGAATGGCCGCACACAGAGCCGCTTCCTCCCCCTGTAAGCCGGATCCAGCCCACAAAGCTCAGGGTTCTCCCTGCCCCTCCCTCCACAGAGGAAGCTGGAGCTGGCACTTCACCCACACAGGGATCTGCGGGGCTGGAGCACCAGTGCAGGCTTCCCACTGCAGGGGGAGGTGAGCCCCAAGCCCATGGCCCACCCGCAAGATGGTTGTCCACGGACCACACTTTGAGAGCCACTGCTCTATGCACTGTACAAATATTAAAATAAAATATCCTCCCTGTCCAGAGAGTTTACAATCCACGTACAAGGTGAGATGATGGATTGACACAAAAGACAGCTGGGGATAATAAGGTAACAATTTTGATCAGTTCAAAAGTGATCAGCTATCTAGTCATTGCCAGATATACAGTAGGCATCATTTCTAAGAAAGATGAAGTATTTTGAATAATTAGTAACAATATTAATGTAACAAATTTGAACACAACATTTCTGAAACTCACACACTTATATTGTTCTCACATTCAATCTAAAATGTGGAGCTGTCTGAGTCATAGATAAATTTCTCTCCATCCTATTTTGCATTCTCCCTGAATATTTCCGGAGTAAGGAATGAAGACTAGGATGCCCTGCTACAAAGTTTCTCTGTGCTGCAGCTTGAGCAATACTGAGAATCAAGACTTCCTCTTCCACATGGGAAGTGGTATTAGGGCATAACCACTGTCAACCCATTCAATAGAAGCTTAAAAACCAAGGCAAACAAACTCAGACTGTCCTGCCTTAATGCGAAGAAATAAATGGCGGGTTCTATTTCTAATGGTGCAGTCTCCTACCTATTGCAAACTGTCTTTTTAGGAGCTATGACATTTCCCCCTACACTAATTTTGATTAAATGAAGTTCATTTGGATTATACACACTAGGGGTGTTAAGGACTAGTCGACTAGTTGCTTCCCCCCCTTGACGCCTCTATCAAATAGAGGCAGCAAGTGGGGGAAAGAGAGGGATACTTCAAAGCGGCAGCGCTGCACAGAGCCCCTGGGGTCAGCTACTTTGTGCAGCATCCGCTTTGAATACTGCAGGCCATTTCAAAGGGGCAGAGCCACAAGGAGCCCGGGATCAGCTGGGGAGTCTCCAGCTGACCCCAGGCTCCTGGCATTTCACAGGGGCGGCCCTATTGACTAATTGAATAGTTAATGCAAAAATGCATCGACAATTCGATTAGTCAGTTACACAATACTTAACATCCTTAATACACACCCAATTTTGTTAACTAGGTCCCAGTTGGCAGGACAGATCTGGGTGTTCCTACAACCCCCAAAGAGAGAAAGGAGAGACTGTCCCAGAATGCAAAGGCAAGTGGCAGTGGCCACACACAGGCAGAGCAGCATGTGGCCGGTTCTGGGAGGGGCATTGAAACGCAGGCTGGGGCTGTATGGTGGCACCCAGCCCGTGACCCCACACGGGGCCATGCCGGGGTCACTGTGCGGACAGCTGGGCTCCAACCCTGTCCAGGGCCGGACCGCACTGGCCAATCAAAGTCGCTGCGATAGACGCTCCTGCCACGCCGGGGTCTGATTGGTCCTTGGCACGCGCAGGGGGCCTGGCCAGGCCCACCGTCCAGCACAGCCTGGAGCCCCGCACACGTGTCCCAGCGCACGACCCCCGCCCAATGTGGACGCGCGACGCCCGCCGGCAGGGGCACGCACCTTGTTGAGATGCGGGTTCCTGGTGATGTCGTAGCCTCGCTTCTTGGTGGCGCTGGCCGGGGGGGCCCGGGGCGTTGCGGATCGGCAGCCTCTGCCCGGCTGGGGGCTCAGGAGGGGCAGCCACTGGCTCGCCCTCGCCAGCCGCAGCAGGCGGCGCCCAGCTGAGTGGCAAAGCGGCAGCATCGCCCCGGCAGCCCGGCTCTCGGTGCTCTGTGCGAGCCCGGGTGGCGCGCTCCACCAGGCAGCTCTCCCCAGGGGCCGGCCCAGGTGGGAGAGACTCGGGGCGGGCGGGGCACCAGCTCTGCCCCAGGGCGGGGCTGGCGGGGGAGCTGCCCGCGGCTGGGGCTCGGGCACGGCAGGGATCAGTGCTCCTCGCCCAGCAAGAGCTGCAGCCCCTGGAGCGACCCTGCAAAGCGAAAGCAAACCCAGGAAGCAGATCAAGTAGCAGCTGCCAAGCAGGGCCTGGCTGCGGCGGAGGCAGCGCCTCCTCCCAGCTTCCCTGCACCGGGAGGGACCCCTCTGCCCTGGGCCACCCACATAACAATCCTAGCGGCTCTGCCCCCTCCCTCAAAGACAGCCCCTAGTGGCTCGGGGCTGGGTTCGTTCCCCCGGCAGGAACGGGAGTGATGGAGCCGGGCGGGGAGGGCAGTGGGGCCACAGCAAGGCTTTGGTAAGTGGTCCAGGGCCGCACTCGTCCCTGACATTAATGGGGGGGTGGGTGCAGAAGGGAGCTCAGGGTAGGAGAATGGGGTGCAGGGTGTGGGATCTGGGTGAGGAGGGGGGCTGTGACAGGAGATTGGGGCTCAGCAGGGGGTAGAGGTTCTGGGACGGGCTATGGGTACAGGAGAGGATTCTGACCTGGAAGAGAGGGTACAGGGTAGGGGATGTTAGCTATCCTGTAACTGAATAGTCAGGTAACCGCATGACATCTTATGGGTTACATGATTATTCAGTTGTCAGTGGTGGCGGGGCCGGCAGCCAGTGCGCTCCCCGCCCCACTCCTGGGAAGACCCCTGACACCCCTGAATCAGAGGCAGTACCATGGGATGGTAGGCGGGAGCCAGTCCATGAGGGGAGCCAGTTTAAAAACCAGCTCCCCGCATGGACCAGCAGATACAGAGGTAGCAGCGCAGGGTGGCAGCAGTCCCTGTCCGCAGGGGTCCATGCTCTGAGCTTCTGCTGCTACAGACCAGCCTCTGTCTGTGGCGAGCCTGGGCTGCTGTGGATAGAGCCTGCTTTGCAGCAGCCTTCCCTGCTCCTCCCACCCCCGCTGCTGCCTCTGTTAGAGGCAGCAGGGCGGTGGCAGCACCATGGAGCTAGTGCTGGGGGAATCAGCTTTTAAGCCAGCTCCTCCCAGCACCAGTTCCTGCCTGCCCTCCCCCCCTCCCCCACTGCCTCTGTAAGAGGTTGAGGGGGGGAAGTAGGTCCACGGAGCTAGCATGCACAGAGAGCCAAAAGTCAGCTCCCTGTGCGTATTGGCTCCAGACTACCCCCTCGCCCTCCATGCTGCTGCATCTCTATCAGAGGCAGCAGCATCGGGGTGTGAGGAGGGCAGATGGATCCATTGCTTGTGGGAAGCTTGCTTAAAGCCAACTCCTCACAGACCCCCCCCCACTTGCTGCCTCTGATACAGAGATGGCAAGGAGGGGGGAGTGCATATAGTTGATAAGATTAATTGATAGACCCAGGCTTATCAGTTAATAGTGTAGTGCATTACACACTGACATCCCTAGTGCAGGGAGCTGTGACTTGGGGTGCAGGTGCAAGGTTTGGGTTGTGATCTAGGACAGGTGGGGTTGGTACATGGGGCAGGGGATTGGGATGCAGGATCTGGGATGGGGTATGGATGCAAGAGTGGGAGTGCAGAAAGATTGGGTTGTGACTTGGGGCACAAGTGGGGCGGTTCAGAGGGCTTGGGATGTGACTTGGGACAGGGAGTTGCAGTGTAGGAGGGGGAGGGGTGCCAGGTGCAGGCTCTCACTAGGAGGTACTTACCTTAAGCAGCTCTCAGCCAGCAGCCCAGCGACAGCCTGGGGCAGGCTCCCTGCCTACTGCATCCCCTCATGTTGCTCAAAGAGGCTGGCTCTTGGGGCTTGTGCGAATCTGCATGCTGTGCACACCTCTGCACACTGCTTGTGCTGCCAGCATGGCCCAGGCAGCTCCCATTGACCATATTTTGCCCATCCCTTCTCTGCACCCCTGGAGCAGGCAGCTGGGAGAGAACCTGGAGCTAGATTCCCCCACACACTGCATCCTGCAAGGTAGCAGCAGAGAGACCTAGGGCTACAGAGATTCATACATGCCAAAGTTAGCAGCAATGACTTAGGGTGCAGGAGCTGCAGGCTCCACCTTCAAAAATAGATCTGGAGTTTCTGGACATGTGATCCCTGAGGAACTGGACGGAAAGAGCCACTCCCCCACAGATGTTTTAATGATGCTCTCTCTGTAATAACACCCTGTTAAACAGAAAGGCCTCATGACTGTATTCCTGTTTAATGTCTCTTTAAACAAAAGCTGCCTGTTGTAATGATTGATTTGTTTCTGATAGTCACGTGGGAAGGATTTGTAAACTTGTTAAAACCTAAACAAATAGCCCCCGGGAAGGAAGGAAGGAAAGAAGGAAGGAAACCAACAAGAATAAAGAAAGTGGCATATTAAGTATGGCTAAATTAGTGTGACACTGGTGTCATGGGTTGCAATAGAGGCATTTGCAAATCTAGGGAATATCAGTCCTTTCCCAAAGCCTTCTCACACAACCTTCAACCATGAACAGGGAAGGAAACTGGGACAAAGGACTGAGAATCAGGAAATTTGGTTTCCAATTCTGGCTTGGCTTCAGACTTCCTGTGTGAGCTGAGGGCATTAACCAGCCATACCTCAGTTTCTCTATCTGCAAAATGGAGCTAGCATGTGTTGCTCAACCAAGGATGCCATGGGGCTTTAAAGGGACACTCCTCAGAAGAGGACTTTAGCCCACTGCTTAGCCGATGGGCAGTAGCTGAGGATTTAGGAGACTAGAGTTCAAATTCCTGCTTCTCCACAGATTTCCTGTGGGATCTTGGGCAAGTCACTTAGGCCCAGCTTCTCAGAAATATTTCCCTAGCTGTAAGTATCTAAGCATTACCCTTTCTGTACTTCACAGGGGTATTGTGAGGACAAATCAGGTAATCAGGGCCATACCTATACCTTGTCTAGATAGACAGACAGACAGAGTTGGCATGTAAACAATTGAAAAAAAACCCCAGGATTAGTTCCTACATCCGCTCCAGAGTCAATTTCATTGTATAATCCCATTTTTCCTGTTTTTTGATGTCTCTCTTTCCTGCTTAGTTATGTGAAAGAAACAAAAAACAACAACAAAAACACAACCAGGGAAACTGACTAACTCAGCATAGGAAACAGTGGCATTGATTACACACAAAATGTATGTCGATTGCACAAAAAGGCTAACGGGGAAAAAATGTGGTTTCTTGCCTTAATTTCCCATGTGTTACTTGTTACAGCAGCACTGAAACCATTTCCAGGCATAACTGACTGGTGGCTCTTTTGTTCATTAACATTTGGAAGACCCTCTGGAGCTATGAACGCAAATGCCCCAGAAATGGCTATGACTAAACAAGTCTCGGAGTTCCAAGAAGACCACTCAACATTCAGCCTTGCCAAATTACAAGATAAAGTTTTAATTGGCTCTGTGCATATGTTTTCTCCACTTGCTCTAATAAGCTGATATAGAAAAAAGATCTGTGTAACTACAGAGTCCCTGCTGCAAAGTGTATTCGGACATTCTGAGCTCCACTTAGCTCTGATGTTATTATTCATATGGCTGAGATACCAAAAATAATACTTTGCATTTTTAATAGCGACCTCCCCATCCCAGATCACTACACTATACAGGTATTTATGAGGCATCCAGATTCCACAATGATGGGAGCAGTACAAAAACCATGATGGACTGGTAGAATTTAGTTTCTGCTACTTCTTCTATCACCACTACTTTACAAAGGGGAAACTGTGGCATGGTGAATTTCTATGAATCCGGATGCTCATATGGCTCCCCATTAGCCTCACAATACCCTGTGAGTTAGGGAAATACTGCCTTTCTCCATTTACAGATGGGAAACTGAAGCACAGAAAGACACTAAGGCTACGTCTACACTACGAGTTTTCTCGGCAAAAAATATGCAAATGAGGGACTCGTTTGCATGAGTTGCAGTCTCATTTGCATATTTGCTGATCCGTTTTTGCGCAAAAACAAGCAGTGTGGATGTTTTCGTTTGTGCAAAAACCTTTTTTTTTTAAAGGAAATATTAGTATACCTCCTTTTTTGGGGCATAAGGATCTTGCAGAAAAAGGGGGTTTACGCAAAAAGAAAATGTCCACATTGCTTGTTTTTGCGCAAAAACCCCTAGCGCAAAAACGGATTGGCAGAAAATATGCAAATGAGATCATGACTCATGCAAATGAGTCCCTCATTAGCATATTTTTTGCCAAGAAAACTCGTAGTGTAGACATAGCCTAAGGGTATGTCTACACTGCAGAGTTTTTCCTGAAAAACGGCTGTTTTTCCGGAAAAACTACACTTATGTCATACTGCAATTGCGTTCTTTTGACAGAAAGTTGAAAGAACACAGGGAGTTTTCTGACAGCGGTAAACCTCTTTCTATGAGCTCTTTTGGAAAAAGGTGTGTGTGGATGGGGAAGAAGGGGTTTTTTTTCGAAAGAAGAGGACTCCAGGAAAAAGCACAGGTGCCCTGGTGGCCACTCCATCCATAGTAATCACAACTTAAATGCGAGATAGCGTCCAATCAGTGTGGACGCTATCTTTTGAAAAAGCAGATCAGTTTTTCAATGTGCTTTTGCTGTGTGGACGCTCTCTTTCGGAAGAAGTTTTTCCAGAAGATCTCTTCCGGAAAAGCTTCTTCCGAAAGAAGCCTGCCATCTGGACATAGCCTAAGAAACTTAGCCAAGGTGACACTGGCAGTCTGTAGCAGAGTAGGGAATTAAAACTAGGTGTCTCAAATCCCTAGTCAACATCCTAACCACTGAGTCATCCTTATTCTCTTTAAGGGCACAATTTTCAAATCTGGGTAAGACCCCCCCAACTATGGCTTGTGACACTAGTATTTGAGAAATTTGTCTAAAATGACCACCGAGGTGATGCGAGAGGTCTGACGCAGACCCTGGGGGGAGAACCCAAATCTCTTGACTCTTAAGTCTGTACTTCAATCACAAGATCACCCTTCTTTGGGGCATCACAAAAAAAGTCCAGTCATATACCTATATTTCCCAGGTCAGAGGGGTCTTTGGAGGTCTTGCATTCATTTCGCCTCTGTGTACGTTCTTTCTTTATGCCTTCTACCCCATAGTCTTACTCAAAGTCCATCCCTCCTAGACTACCATAGAGTGAATTGACCAGTTTGTGTACCTCCAGCCAATAGAGACCGCATATAGTCACAAACCATGGTCAAAGTGCTTCCTTCTACTCACCAACATCACCACTGTCTTGCTTAGGTTTGGGCTCAGTTTCAGCCAACTGTTCTTCATCTAAGAGCTGATCTCATCCAAGCTATGGGCCATCTTGGTGGTAGTGGTGTGATCATAAGTGGTGATGGGTAGGTGGAGCTGTGCTTCATCTGCATATTAGTGGAATTTGAGTCCATTTGTCTGACCAGTTCACCTGGTGGCTGCATGTAGATGTTGAAAAGGCCCAGACAGAAAACTGATCCTGGTGGAACTCTGCAAGTGAGGGGTCTAGTGGCGAAGGTGCAGTTTCCCATCACCTCTCATTGGGTGCATCCCTTTAGGAAGAACTCGAATCATGGTAGCATTATCCTGGGTCCCTGTCACCTCTTCCAGGTGAGGCAGCAGTATCTTATGGTAAGCAGTGTTGGATACTATTGACAGTTCCTGGAGGGTGAGAATGGATGTCTGCCCACAATCCAGTGGCAGGAGGAGGTCATCCATCAGTCCCACTAAAGCAATTTCAATCCCATTTCCTGGCTTGAATCCCGATTATGGTGGCTCTAGAAGGTTAGGTTCAGTTAGGTGAGTTTGTATTTAGCCTTTGGCTAGCTTCGTTGTGACCCTCCTTCTCAGGTTGGACACTGGCCTGTAATTGGGTAGAACCAATATATTCAGTGTAGGTTTTGTTAGTGTTGGCTGGACTCTTAGGGTATGTCTAGACTACATGCCTCTGGTGACAGAGGCATGTAGATTAGGCTACCTGGTATAGGAAAATGAAGCGGCGATTTAAATAATCGCCACTTCATTTAAATTAAAATGGCTGCCACGCTGTGCTGATCAGCTGTTTGTCGGCTCAGCGCGCTAGTCTGGATGCTTCGCGGTCAACATCAAAGGCATTTGTCGACCTCCCCGGTTTGCCTCGTGGGATGAGGTTTACCAGGGAGGTCGACAAATGCCTTTGATGTTGACCGCGGAGCATCCAGACTAGCGCGCTGAGCCGACAAACAGCTGATCGGCACAGCGTGGCAGCCATTTAAATTTAATGAAGCGGCGATTATTTAAATTATTTAAATTGCTGCTTCATTTTCCTAAGCCAGGAATCTATGCAAGAGTTGAAAGACAATAATTTCAGTGATGATAGTGGAGGAGGTGAGGTGACATGCAGAGAGGAAGTTATGGTGGGCAAGATGAAAGGAGAACAAACCATGAAAAACTAGCAACATTATCTGTCTGTGGAGGGTTGAAAAGCATATGCATAGTATCTAAGTGCTTCCTAGGCAAATTAGTTATAAAGCTGGGCAGGATTTGAATTAGTCTAATTTCTTCTAACTCATTCCACAGCTGAAGCCCTTCAGATGAGAGCACCTTGTTTCCAGCTGTCATTTGCTTTCTCCTTGGCTTTACAAAGTGCATTGTCCTAGAGGAGCTGTCTTAGAGGATGGAGATCTGGTTGCTAATGTAATCTGTTGATGGCTCTGAAGATCAGGACCTTGAACTGTCAGTGGAAATGGACAGGGAGCAAATGGAGGGATCTGAGTATGTGTGATATGCTCCCAAAGACCCAGCCCACTGAGGAGGTGGGTTGTTATGTTCTGCATGAGTAGGAGACTGTCCAGGGCTCTCACTTGCAGGCCCAACTGACCTGTAGAATATACTGCAGGGAACTCTCCTGTACTGGCCAAGGAATGGACCATATGAGCTGACACTGATATTCTCACATGGAAGGTGTGTGTTATGGAAGTACAAAATATTAGGGAAGAACTAGAGTGGTTGAAAGTTTCGGGGGGGGGGGAAGGGGGAATGACTAAAATGAACATTATCACATAATATTTTTGTTGAGGTTGCAATTTTGTAAACAAAACATTTTTTAGTAAAACAAATTTCATTTTTCAAAAAACTAAAATCTTTTGACTGAAAATAGTTTTTGCAAAACAATTTTTCAGGTTTGGTGATGAATTAAAATACCAATTAAAAAACTGCTGTAAATAATTTTCACCCTCCATTTCCTGTGAACAATAATGAACATCCTTTGACCAGACTGTTACTTTGACTGTTCGGAAGCACTCAGCTGTAGGAAACACTGACGAGATAGTGCCTTTCGTGTGGGGGCAGGGCAGGGAATTCTTGGCTTCTATAGCTACAAACCATGTAGCGAGCCTCCTCCTAATCCTTCCAACGTGCTCCTCCATTGTGCTCTGAAATACACTGCCTAGGCCTGTGTCAAGAG
Source organism: Pelochelys cantorii (assembly GCA_032595735.1). Taxonomy (NCBI): domain Eukaryota; kingdom Metazoa; phylum Chordata; order Testudines; family Trionychidae; genus Pelochelys; species Pelochelys cantorii. The sequence goes on from CM064326.1 coordinate 25,546,956, forward strand.
TTAGACAATCAGGCAACTGTTGAAGGCAAGATGCAGAAGCCCAAAATGAGCAGAACAGCTGCTGTGGGAAGAGAGCAGTGGATAATGAAGAGCAAATTTGCTCCCTGTGTTTGTTCAACAGAAGGCAGGGGAGTGAGGAGGAAGGAAAGAAATACTAGGGAGGTATTTACCACCTCCCGATTCATGAGCCTGGGTAGATTTGCAGTCTGCCAGATCCCACAGGCCGAGCACCCTCAGCTTGTACTAAGGCAGTGGGAAATGGATGGGAGTTCTGCACTTCTAGAACTGGGCCCACTCATTACTCTGCTTCCTGAAATGTGCAGGGAGGTGCCTGTCAGAAGCTGTGCGGGTGTCCTTATGAATGAAGCCAGTGGCAGTATGCGGTGTGGGGGGCGAGATGGTCTCAAGATTCCTTCCTGCCCTACATGTATATGATGCTGTAAATGTGTGGTGTGCATGTTCTGGTTACATGTACACATGGAAACACACAACTAAAGCCCATCTGAACTGACTCAGTGCCAATAAAAGGACTCAACAGCTTCCCCAAAACATAAACCACCCCCTCCCCGAACATGGCCTGTCATGCATGATCAAACAGCTAGGCCTCACTGGGCGGTCTCAGCGCCAGCCAGCTCCAGCTGGGGAAGTGAACGGGGGACTTGAGACTACCCACAGCGTCCGGGTCAAGACCACATCCTTCCTTCAGTCCCAGACGCTGGGGCATTAGCTTGAGCACCTCAGCTTCTACTGAACCACTAGCATGAGACTGGGGGGAAGGGTGCTCTATAAACCAGACAGTAGCTAAATCCCAAAGAGATCCAGGTCAGGCCTGTCTAGCCTCTGTCCATCACTGTATCTGAGTGCCTGACAAACTATAGAAACCTATACAAGTGCTCAACAGTTTGTCCTGAGTTTTCCCTTCTTTATCCAAGAGCAGGTGGGGAGGAGAGGGAGGAATATCACAGGAGTGCCTAGAACCACCCCATTGTGCTCTACAAGCAGGGCAGGATAAGGGGTCATGTATGCAAACTACAGCATTGCACAGGGGTGGGCAATAATTTTAGATGGGGGGGCACTTCACTAATTTTTGAAGTGGCCCCAGGCTGCTCCGGAAGGGGTGGGGCCTCTGGCAGAAGGGGTGGGGTCAGGACATATCTGTGCTTCCCCTCCCACAGACCCTGATCCCTCTAGGTACCTGCCCCCTTGCAGGGCAGGGCGAGACTTCATGAGCTCCCCCCAACCTGAGGCCAATCAGAGCCTGGGAGCAGGAGGAACTCACGAAGTCTCTCACTCCCTGCCCCCATCCTGCAAGGGGCACATGGCGCTTACAGGGCGGGGGCAGGGAGCGAGAAACTTTGCACTCGCCTCCCACCCCCAGGCCCTGATTGGCCTGAGGGGTGAGTGAATGGCAGGGCATCCGCAGTCCAGATTCACCCGCTTGGTGAGCCAGATCCAGCCTGCGGAGGCCCCTTTGCCCACCCCGGCATAGCAGATTTAGATTAAATCTCAGGAAAAAGTTCCTATTAGTAAGAACAGTCGGGCAATGGCATAGATGCCTAGGGAAGGTGTGGAAGCTCTTCTACTAGTTGCTTTTCAAAAGGAGGGTGGGTAGCCATCTGTCTGGAGTAGTTTAGATGGAACAAATCCTGGATCTTCGCAATTGGTTAGATTAGCTGGCCCTTGCGGTCCTGTCTAACCCCATGATTTTATGACTGAGCAGAGGCTGATTTCTGAATAGTCTTCAGGAGTGGCTGTGTTGTGGAGTGACCACTGGGATTACTAACTTTAATGTCAAAATCTAGCTACTGAGCTTTCTGGGGCAGGGAGCATCTTCATTTTACATGTGTGCAAAGGCTAGTGCAATGGAGCCATGATTTCTGATGGTGCTACCACAATAGAAACAACCCTCATCAAGAACCATAAGAATATTTGCAGTAATCCAAGCAGGAGCTGCCAGAGGCATGGAAAACCTTTGTGAGGTCTCCATCCAAAAGAAAAAGCTTCACAAGCTTATTGGGCATAGGATGACTAAAACACATTTGGCCTTGCAGCTACATTGCTATCTAGCATAGATGCATGTATGTAAAGGAAGTTATGGGTTCAAGGCAGGAATCTCTGAGTGAGATTCTAGGGGTGTCTTATGCAGGCGGTCAGACTAGATTATCATAATAGTCCCCTCTGGTCTTAAAAATCTTTGAATCTGTAGCATGATCCATGGCACCCCTGACAAAGCATTAAGTATTATCATTCCCACATTAAAGACAACAGCGATCAAGTGATTTGTCCAGTTGGACAGTGATGGAGCCAGGAACAGAATAGAATCCTTAAATCCTCACTTTGGCTCCTCTGCTTCTCACCCCTGAACTCCCTTTGCCACAATTTACTTCCTTTACTTCCCTAGCTATGCTGGTATTTTAGTGGTAATGGATTTAACTATCATCTAGACAAAAACCATCTGTAGCTGTGCAGTGAATTGTCTTGGCCAGACTTACAGACCCTGTTCCTAGCTTTGCCTGGCTGTAAATGACAATGACGATGACTTGCACTTTCGCCTCTTAATGTGAAGAATGAGCATGAAGATAAGGATATTCCAGTCACACTGACAAAATAATCTCCCCTGCACTGTGAGATCTTAATGGGATCGGTCTATTTGGTGGCAGATTTTATTGTCATCTTGCACGTTCTGCCCAAAGTATTACATTAATCCTGACATGCACATATCTGATTCTCCAAGCTTGCTGGTATCAAAAGCACAGCCACAGGGGCACACTTCTAGTTTACTCCTTGTACAGATTCAGCTGTATCATATCAGTTTCACATGGTGTTATCACTGTTATCTTTCAACCCAACAAGCAGCCGTTGAGGTTGCCATTGAACTCTGAACTTGTGTCTTGACAATAAGATCAATATTTCTGGTTCTGGCACACTGTTATCATTCAACATGTAGGCTATTCGTTCCCATGCACACTGATACATTCCAGGTCAAAAGATCAGAGATCCCAGCTTGCAGATTGTAAGGCTAATTCAGTCCTATTTCCTCCTAGATCAGATTCAGATGTTGTCTTGGAAGTAAATTAAATTTGATACTTGAGGGCAGGTCTACACTATGGGGTGAAGTTGACCTAATTTTACGCAACTCCAGCTACATGAATAGCATAGCTGGATTCGACATACCTTAGGTTGAGTTGACACAGGGCCTCCTCTGCAGGGGGCTGACAGGAGACATTTTCCCCTTGACTTCTCTCACTCTTCTTATTCCAGTGGAGTATCAAAGTTGACAAGAGAGCAATCAGTGATCGATTTAGCGGGTCTTCATTAGGCCCACTAAATTGACCCCCAAGGAATCGATCGCTGCAGCACCAATCCTCCAGTAAGTGTAGATATTCCCTAAGTAAAGTACATAAGGAGGGAAGGGGCATTAGAGCAAAGGCAACAAACTCCATACAGTCATACTAGGTTGTATTAAAAAAAATGACAATGATCTGAAAGTAACAAGCTTCAAATTTCTTATTAATATCACATTAGTTCTTCGAAGGTAATAAATAGGCTGTGAACCTGTCCCCATTGGAGAGAAGGTGAGTTTTGCTATTGACTTCAATAGCCTCAGTATTGGGCTCATTGTCCAATTGCTTTAGACTAAAAGAATTCATGTTTTCTGTTGTTTAAAAATATGTCTTGGTAAAATGCAGATGTAAGTTTTCATGTCTATCCAATAATATCCCTTCTTCAGTTATAGGGAGTATATTTTGAATTCCTCTGGCACAGAACTGGTATAAGGAACAAGTCTTCGAAGAATAAAAGTAGGTGAATCTTTCCCCTAAATGTTTGGAAAATGTAGTGCTAATGAAAGGTGCTAGATAGACAGTAATGAAAACTGAAGTGCTTTATTAATCTATAATGTACATACAAAATATAGTGGTAACAGGAGTTGCATTACCATCTCTCAGTCTTGCTGGAAGCTGTCCTTAAGGGATTAGCCTTTATCATGTTGGATTGTGACCTTGACAAGATGAGATTATCTTGATCATCTCATCTGAAGAAGTGGGTTTTGCCCATGAAAGCTCATGATACCATATATATATTTGTTAGTCTCTAAGGTGCCACAAGACTACTCTTTGTTTTTAAAGTTACAGACTAACATGGCTACCTCTCTGAGACTTTTTAAAATGAAAGGCACTGCACTCAGCGGTATGAAGTGGAAATCCTTCAGCTGCACAAGGAGTCCACTCAGGATCATCTCATCTGATGAAGTGGGTTTTGCCCATGAAAGTTCATAATACTATATACATTATGTTAGTCTTTAAGTTGCCACAGGATTACTCGTTTTTAAAGTTACAGACTCACATGGCTACCCTTCTGTGACTTTTTGACAAGCTGAGATATCTAACACAATACTGGCCATGACTAGGTCAAGTCCTGTTTAGCATTGGGTCTGCTAGTTATGATTAAAGCCTGGTCTCAGGAGATTTAACCGCAACTAGCTGAAATAATGCTAAACACAACTTGTCCTTCCCTCAGGAAATTGTCTGGTCAGTATAATCTGTATTATTTTAGTTCTCCTAGGTCATGTTCTATGGACAAGCCTTTAATGAAAGATAGTAATTCTAGGCCCATACCCATTTTACTTATTGGTCTCCTTGCTGAGCCTGCTTACCAGGGTCTCCAGTGGTTATGTGTGTGTGTGCATGCGTGTGTGCGAAAAGATTGTGTTTAAATATTTTTAGTGCCACCAAGTGAGAGACACAACATTTAATCAGGCTGCACAAAAGTGAATATCATGAAAACACATCAGAGAACCAAGTGAACCAAAGCCTCCCTACACACTTGATAACGCTATAGCAGTTCTCTCTTTGTTTTAATAACATTGTTCTTAGGAGCCAAGCGGTTTCAGTGCTATGCAAAGCACTTTCTCAGTGCTGTGATGACATATAAGAAATGACTCCAGCCCATTACTACAGCACTAATTCCATTACAAATCTTACAAACAACTTCAGGTGCCATATGAATAGCAGCAAAAATATTGCCACTTATAATAAGGTTTCTGAGTCCCCTAGAATGGCCTAGATCTTTATGGTTTATATCACCAACTCTGAGAATAAATTTATTTGATGAAAACTTTGTCACCCCATGAGAACCAAACCTTAAATGAAGTTCTGCTTTATAATCAACAACAAATAACTGCACATTCTCAGCATGAAATTAGTGTGTTCACGTATTCAATTTCCTGTTTCATCATGGCCACCTATTGGTGAGTTTAGTGCACCAGCATTATATCAGAAAGTGTGTTATCTTCAACCTTAGTAACAAAGGAACAATGTATAAGAAATCTGTCGTTGTTAACCAATTTACTGCTTTCAGCAGGTGTCCCTCTGGCTTTGCCAGTCCTCTGCACATCAGAACGCTGACAAGATACCAAACTGATAACAAAACTGAACAAAGAGAAAGTGAGAAATGGTTTGAAAGGTCACTCAGGCGAAACAGATTATTCGGTAGGTACAGATATTTTTAACTATTGGCATGTTACCATTCCCAGTGCAAATCTCTTCTGAAAACAGCCAGTTTCTGCCAAATAAAGAGATAACTTTGTAATTGCAACACATAAAACAAACACTCCACACTGCCACACATTAGAAAAATCAGTTAAGTCATGTAGTATAACATTGCACTAGCTACTGAACCACCAGAAAGACTGACCAGACTTACATTGGCACAAATTGGAAGCAATTCTTTCAAAGTTAGCAAATCATATCCTCAGCTGATGTAAATCAGTACAGGCCATACTAATTATACCATCTCAGGAACTGATTCAACGAAGTAATAACTATATAAAGTAGCATCTTCTTCTTCTTCTTTTGTGTGTGTGTGTGTGTGTGTGTGTGTAAATGGAAAACTCCACAACAAAATCACAGGAAACTGACATATACACAATATTTATTAAAATAGCAGTCAGGCAAGTATTGATAAAAAGCAGTTAATCCAGTTTAAATGTAGTATCTGCCATTAAGTCAGAAACAAGGAATACTTGTGTTTAGCTATTCCTGCAGAGATTATGTAATTCAATCCAGGCAGTGTAGCTAATGTCATGGAACCTGATTGTGTGCGCAGTTGTAGAATTAGAGCTAAGGAGTTTTAATGATGTATTTTGTATTATTGGTAGAGCAGCTTAGAACTCTCTTTTGTAAAGTTTACCTAACATTTTTTTCCATTCTAAGAGCTGTGTGTCTGCCTCAGCTTTTTGTCTAAAATGGTTCCACTGATTCTAAGAACAAGTCTAGGTGTTACAGCAAATTGCTTACCAACAGAGGGCATTACAGCATGGTAGTATGCTTATGGATAGGGTGGTAGCTAGAGATGGAGAGAACACTCCATTCACTAAGGGTATGTCTACACTGCAGAGTTTTTTTCTGGAAAAGTGTCTGTTTTTCAAAAAAAAACTTCACTTACGTCCACACTGCAATCACATTCTTTCAAAAAAAAAATCAAAAGAACAGAGGCATTTTTCTGACATTGGTAAACCTCTTTCTATGAGAAAGAAGCCTTTCTCCGAAAGAGCTCTTTCGGAAAAAGGCACGTGTGGATGGGGAAGAGGGAGTTCTTTCGAAAGAAGAGGAAAGAGGTGCCCTGGTGGCCACTCCATCCATAGTAATCACAGCTTAAATGCGAGATAGCGTCCATTTAGTGTGGACACTATCTTTCGAAAAAGCAGATCACTTTTTCAATGTGCTTTGGCAGTGTAGACGATCTCTTTTGGAAAAGCTTCTTTCGAAAGAAGCCTGCAGTCTAGAGATAGCCTCAGTGCTTGATGAGAGAGGATACTATGGCTATGTGTACACTACAGGGTTTTTGTGCAAAAATGGCTGTTTTTGTGCAAAAACCCGTGGAGTGTCCACACCTCAAGCGCATTTTTGCGCAAGAAAATTTACAGTGAATTGACAGAAAAGAGTGGTTTTTGCGTAAAGGTATTCCTCTTTCTGCGAGGAATAAACCTTTTTGCACAAGAGCTCTTGTGCAAAAAGGTGTGTGTGGATGGGAAACAGAGGTTTTTTGTGCAAAAAAAGCCTATTGGAAGAAGCACAGGTGCCCTGGTGGCCATTCTGTTAATGGAAATCAGAGCTTTCTTGCGAGAGAGCGTCCATGCAGTCTGGATGCTCTCTTTCACAAAAGCACATTGCTTTTCCGATGCGCTTTTGCAGTGTGGACACGCTCTTGTGCAAGAGTTTTTGTGGAAGACTCTTCCACAAAAGGAATTAAGGAAGGAATTAAGTCTGAATGGTACATTGTCTTGGATCTCTTTCTTTTTATGCCTGCACCCTCAGCAGGGTGTCAGCAGTGTGTTGGCTCCTGTTGGCATGTGAAATCAGAAACTCAGAATATTGCAAAAAACAAAAACAAAGAGAGAAAAGAGTAAGGGTATGTCTCCACTACAAAGTTAATTCGAACTAACAGCTGTTAGTTCGAATTAACTTTCATAGGTGCTACACATGCAAACCGCTAGTTCGAACTTAATTTGAACTAGCGGAGCGCTTAATTCGAACTAGGTAAACCTCATTCTACGAGGACTAATGCAGAGTTCGAATTAAGTAGTTCGAATTAAGGGCTGTGTAGCCACTTAATTCGAACTAGTTAGAGGCCAGCTCTTCCCAGCTTGCTCTGGTGGCCACTCTGGGCCAAGCCAGGGAAACTCTTCTGCCCCCCTCCCGGCCCCGGAGCCCTTAAAGGGGCACGGTCTGGCTACAGTGCCCATGCCAGGTGCAAGCCTGCCAGCACCCAGCCAGCAGACCCTGCACCTGGCACGGCATGAGCCAGCCACCCGCTGCCACCCAGCCCTCCGCCTCTTCCCAGGACCAGGCTGGCGGCTCCCAGGAGCCTGCCCGGGGCCGCAAGAGGCGGGCGCCCGCCTGGTCTAGTGTGGAGATCGTGGACATCATCAAGGTTTGGGGGAAAACCTCCAACGTCCTCGACCTCCACACTAGGCACAGGAATGAGGCCGTCTAGGGCAGGATAGCTGCCAGCCTGGCCACCAAAGGAGCAGGGTTGCATGAAAATCAAGTTGGTCCAGTGAGACCCCCGACCCTGAACCCTGAGCTTAGAACATAAGAACATAAGAACGGCCGTACTGGGTCAGACCAAAGGTCCATCTAGCCCAGTAGCCTGTCTGCCGACAGTGGCCAACACCAGGTACCCCGGAGGGGATGGACCGAAGACAATGACCAAGCCATTTGTCTCATGCCATCCATCTCCAGCCTTCCACAAACAGAGGCCAGGGACACCATTCCTACCCCCTGGCTAATAGCACTCCATGGACGGACGCAATCTCCATGACTTTATCTAACTTCTCTTTAAACTCTGTTATAGTTCTAGCCTTCATAGCCTCCTGTGGCAAGGAGTTCCACAGGTTGACTATTTGCTTTGTGAAGAAGAACTTTCTTTTATTAGTTTGAAGCCTGCTACCCATTCACTTCATCTGGTGTCCTCTAGTCCTTATATTATGGGAACTAATGAAGAACTTTTCTTTATGCACCCTCTCCACACCACTCATGATTTTATAGACCTCTATCATATCCCCCCTCAGTCTCCTCTTTTATAAGCTGAAAAGTCCCAGTCTCTTTAGCCTCTCTTCATATGGGACCTGTTCCAAACCCCTAATCATTTTAGTTGCCCTTTTCTGAACCCTTTCCAAGGCCAAAATATCTTTTTTGAGGTGAGGAGACCACATCTCTACACAATACTGAAGATACGGCGTACCATAGTTTTAGACTTCCCCTCCTCCTTCTTCCCCTGGCTTCCCCCTTCCAGCTCCCTCCTCCCAGGTTTCCACTTCCCCTCTCTCACCCTCTCTCTTCCCCTCTCCCACCTCCTTTTCCCAGTCTCCCCAGAGGTTAATCCCCCCCCCAGTTTTGTTAAATAAAGAGAGTTTCTATTTTTGAACGCGTGTCCTTTATTTTTTACATCAGGAAGGGGGCCTAGGGAAGGGTAAGTGGAAGGAAGTGAGGGAGGAATGGGGCACAAGCCCCCAATGGGGAGGACTGGGGTGGCTCTGCGGGCTCCTCGGGGTGGAAGCTCTCCTGCAGGGCCTCCTGGATCCTGACAGCCCCCCCCCCCCCGATTGACACCCCCCCCCCCCGGATGGCAGCCTGCGGCAAGTGCAGCCGGGCTGATGGCCGAGTGCTGTGATGTGCCGAGTGTGGGCACTCAGGGCACTCCAAGACAGGACTGCTTTGCTGTCCCTCATCGAGGTAGACAAGCAAGCAGGGAACCCTGAGAACTGTCTGTCCGGGGTGGGGGTCGGGTCCCTTTAAGCACAGCCCTTGGCTAGCCTGAGGCAGCAGCTCCACGCTCTAAGTCCTAACCTGATGCCCTGCTGGCACTAGTTCCGGCCAGCCTTAACTTCGGTTCAGGATCCACTCAATGTGGACATGCTAGTTCGAATTAGCAAAACGCTAATTCGAATTAGTTTTTAGGTCTAGATGCACTAATTCGAATTAGCTTAGTTTGAATTAACTAATTCGAATGAAGTTAGTTCGCATTAGTGCTGTAGTGTAGACATACCCTAATTGTGGAGGCATCCCAGATTCCTATCTAAGAGCACAGGGACATTGCTCCTGAACAGGGATGTGTCTAGCACCTGGACAATCTTTTGATGATATGGGGAAAGCAATGACATTGCAATGGAGGTGGTTAAAAAGAAAAGTAAGATAATACCAGAAACACTATTACCTGTAATAGAAAAAGGTTGCCACCTGTTCCAACAGCATCTGAATACATCAATAACAGACCAGAAGGGACCATGTAAAACCCTAGACGTGCTCCTAAAGTATTTTGAATGCATCAAAAATCCAATGCAAAAGGTGTGTTTTCAATATGTAACCCTTCTGCCGGGTAGGTCTGGCAGTAACCAGGGCTGGGTTCAATATCTTGGGGTCCATCTCACACAGAACTGGCTTGAGCCCCCACCCAGTAATCTGGGAAATTCACACACCCCTGGGTGCCTCTGAGAGGCAATGCTTCCCCACTCGCAAGCACTGAGTCTGAGTGTAGGAAAGAAACATTTAATGAAACAGAGAGAGAAGTCATACGGCATTAACTTGGGGAAAACACCACAAACAGAGTTCATAACCCAAACATGAGCCAAGTCCCCACCCCCAAGCCAAGAATCACCTGAAGTCCAAAGAGTCCGACACCCCAAAAGTCTCTGTCCCTGGTCCGTGCCACCCAGAGTCCCAAAGTTCACCCGCAGGGTTTCACCTCCCAACCTGGGTAGAAATGGGGGTGCGGGGATAGATGGGGGCACCTTATACGATACTCCGCCACGCTCCACCAGCTGTCTCGTCCCATGCCACTGGACGCTCTGCTGGGTGCCTGCTGCCGCTCCTTGCCTGCTGCTGCCGCTAGTTGCCGCTCTTCGCCTGCCGCCGCTCTGCGCCACATCGCTGGTCGCCGCTCCTCGCCTGCCGCCGCTCCACACCACGCCACTGGTCACCACTCCACACCACTCCGCTGGTTGCCTGCCGCCGCTCCTACTGGCCACTTCACTGGCTGCAATAGGTCTGGCTCTCAGCCGAACCAGTGATTTCAGCTCTCAGTGATTTCAACTCTTTAGCCACCAGCTGGACTGGCAAAGGGATCCAGCTTTCACTGGACTAGCAAAAGAAAAGACTCCTCAGGGAGTCTGCTTTAGGTCTGTCCTTAAAACAAAGGGCAAAAGGTGCAGGTTGGGCCAGTCTTACAGCTCACACCTGTCAGGTGTGAAGCAGGCTGACTCAAGCCCTTTATCCCTTCCCCCTAGCTTAGTTCACTCAACTCTGGAAGGGAGGAGGCTTGTTCCTCCGAGACCTCTTACCATGATGATGGTGTCTCTCCTGCAAGAACTGGTGGCATGTTTTACAGTTCCCACATTTAGGGGTAGCATGATTAGTGACCCCCACAACAGTCCCAAATTATTTACAATTCTCCACATTCCATTTCAACACTGACCCTCCATCAGCCCTAGCTGAATGTGATTTATATAGCCACACCTCGTATTTTCTCCTGAGATGTATTTACATATCAACAGTTAACAGTTAATTACCTTGCAGAGCTAAACAATTGTAGCGGGCACACCCACCCCTCCTTTTAGCTGGCTGATAGCAAGCAGCAGTTCAGCCCCTGCTTACAAATAATTGTAATAAAAATGTGGAGAAACAAGAGATCAGTCCATTGTCAGACTATGCAAAATGGCGGATGCATGCGATTGTCAAATCTGAAAAGGTGAATGAGTTTTTGGTAGATTTAGGGACAAAAGATACAAAAGCTTGAATGAGAATATTCACAGAACCTTCATCAATGCTTCCAAGAGTTATAGACATATGCAGAGCTAGTTAAGAAGCTCACTTCCAGAAATAGAGAGTAAGTGTAGGAGACATAGACAAATACAATTCACTAAGTAGCACAGGGAAAGCTGCAAAAAGAAGAGAAAATATAGGGCAAGCCATTACTGAATGGAGAAATACTTTTACAGAAGACCTTAATAGTAGCCTGGTAAACTTACTGGGGATCCAGCATTACTAAAACAAGCAGTGGTGCAAAAAGTGGTAGATGAAATGGAAGAGAGGCACACAGAGGCCTATGCAACTGGCAAGCTACAGACCTTTCAAAATTATGTTAAAGAGCTTCCCAACATTATAACCCGGAGAACCCTGTCAGGATCAAATTATTTCCTCTGCACAAATCATGCTTTTGAAAGAAAGATCCATGTGGTAAACAGATAAAACCTTGTTCACATGACATGGCAGTGAATTGTCATATATATCAGTGAAACTGCAAACACATTCACCCACTACTAGGATTGTAAAAATCCGTTAAAAAATGTAATCACATCACTGCTAAAATCTTAGTAGTTACATGGCTACTCAGCTGCGGGCCCTGCAGTATAAAGTTTTATACTGCAAAGCCTGCAGTAAAGCCTCCCCGGGAACAGGGTTGGCAGCCCCTGGCAGCCCCACTCCTGGGGAGCCAGTGTGTAACTTGTGGCAGGAAGGTGGGGCTGGGCTCACCATGGACAGGGGCTGCTCTAGCTGGCCAGCTGGAGCTGCCCCTGCCTGTGGTGGGGGTGCCAGGCCCCGTGGGGCTGGAGCAGCCCCCTTCCCTGGAGCAGCCCCCTTCCCAGGGCAGCCCCTACTGCTTAATCAGAACTGGTAAGCCTCACCCTTTAAGTGATATAAATGTGGATGTAATAGATGGTAAAATAGGCTCTCCACTGAGATTTGATCAACAGCAAACAGAAGGAACACTGATCCCTAGGTAACTGACAGATAATTGGAACAGATACTGAAAAAAACACCTACCGGAAGATAGTCATCACAAGAAAGATCCACACTCACTCACACATCAAACTACTTGCAAGTTATACACAAGACTTAGTACAACAGTAAGACATGAAAAATAATCCCTCAAACCCCAAGCTTTTGTTCCCAAGCAAGTTAAGAATTAGTTTAAAAAGAGGGTGGGGAGGAAAGCTGCAATTAAGTTAGATATGATTCATACTTTAGGGAGTGCAATAAAATGTTAAATATGTAAGCAGGCTATAGTGTTCATATTTAATTTTACAATCTCAAAAAAATATGATGAGGGACATTATAATAGTTTCCTAATAGAGGATGTTTTCACATGATAGTATGCTTATGTATAGGGTAATATTTAGGAATACCCAATTCTAATTTCAGGACATGCTTAATGAGAAAGGATTGTGTCTGCGGAGGAAGGAATAAAGCCTGTATGTTGCACTAGCTTGATTCTCTCTTTTTTTATGCTTGAATCCTGAACACTAGGAAAAATGTTTTGCCCACATAAAAAAAAAAGTTATAAGGCCAAACCATTAGCCTCAGAGATTTGTTAAAGTTTTACAGCTAAATTCTCTGATGATTCCATCTGCACTGAGCAAGCTCCATTGCAAGGATGCAAGAGTTGAGCAGGATTTTCCCTGCAATTGCTTCTATGGGCAGTCAGGGGCTCCTGTTTTACCTGTGCTCCTCTTGCTGACACCCAGGCAAAGGAAATAACCTGACTGGAATGCAGAAGGGAAAAGACCAGACTGGGAGAGGGGTTTGCAAGAGCCAATATGGTGGAGAGGAGCAGAGGTGAAGGGGGACAGGAGCCTAGAGATGGGTGGGGAAGTTAAACCAAGAGGAGGAGAGGTGGGAATTGAAGTCTCATTTCTTGAAAGACAGGATTAGGGAGGTAAATGGATCAAGCAGGCTGAAAACAGACTGTCTGTACTAGCTAAGAGAAGGGTCTCACCCAGGAACCATTTACAATGGATTGGATATCAATGAATAAAATAATTCAGGAATGTAAAGATGAGGTAAAGGGTAGGTAGTGCATGGACAGAGCATGCTGTAAAGGTATTAGTTCCTACAAAGAGACCAAGCCAATCCCAAAACATGCAACGGAATGTATAGTAAATGTAATATGAAGAGTAAATGTATGTAAAGGAAGAGGTTTGCTGTGGAATCGGTGAGGCCTCAAAGGACACCCCCCACCCCCAAGGAGGTAGGAGTCTGGGATGGATCAGAGAGGAGAAGGAGGTCATAGACAATAACCAGTAGGATAGAGAAGAGGAGAAGGAGGGAGCGGGAATTAGGATGGTGGAGTGGACAGATGCAAAGGGGTTGGGAGAAGCAGGGTATTCATATTTGTATACATTGTATATGTTGAAAGCATAGTTCCAATCGTTTTCTGTTGCCGTTATCAGTACTCAACACTCTGCAAATCAGACCTCAGGATATCAAGTTGAGCATCCAGAAGATGAGGAAGAAGATACAATTCGTGCCCACCTCGGAAAAGCTTGGCTTAAGTGATTTGACATCACTCAGGAACTTTGAGCCAGGGATGGAATCCAGTTCTCCAGGATAATACTCACTTGCCTTCACCATGAAACCATCCTATGGTTTCCTGCAGTTCCCTGCTTCTTTCACTAGTCACTGAGCACTGTATTCACTATTAAAACACAGGTCTGATGTTTGATTGTCCCATGGCACTTTTCAGCTCTTAAGAGATGGTTTTGGTAAGGAGGGGGCAATTATTTCTTTTGGGTTTTGTTTTCTTACTGAAGTGTTTCTCACTAAAGATTGAATGCATTTCTGGGAAGAGAAAAAGGGGGAAATAACCCAGAGAAGAAAGAAAATATGAACATGAGTCCTTTACTCTGGCAAATGTGTTGGTAAACAGTTGCATGTTATTTTGCATACCAGCCACTCCAACTAGAATGTACAACAAAACTGTGCAGTGTCTTCACGTTAGCCAAACGTCTCCCACGTTTGATTACACAGTCAGATAAAAAGCTGGACTTCCGTCACATACTCTCCTGTCCCTAAAATCTTGAGGGTTTATTGACAACAACTTGGCATGCAGTTTGGAGCCCCTGTGAGTCAGATTTGTAGAGTTTATTACTCACTGCTGAGCAATAGCTAAGGAATTAGGAGACTGTGTGTAGGTGGCCACTGTATACACTATTTTACATACTGAAGCTTTTTAGAGGAGCCCTCAGGGTCACCCCTGGTGTTTTGGTGCGGCTGAGGGATGTAGAGTTCCTGCCTTCTGAGCTATTTTTTTACCCCCATGTGAATGAACTGAAAAATCTGTTTCTCCATGTAAGAAAATGATTTTTTATTCATTGTGGGAAAGCGAGTGTTACGTGGGGAAAAAATGTGTTTCACATTCTCTCCACATGATAAATTTGAGCTTCATGTGGAGCTAAACCAAAAATACCCATGAAATGGGCTTTGGTTTTTACATTTAGTTTCCACAGGAGTCTCCCAGACTTGTGTGTTTGAAATAAGCCACATAAAAGGAGACCCTGTGCCCACTCCCTGCTGCAATGCAACGGCAGGTTGGATCAATATCTCCTCTTTAAACTCTGATGTTCATGGTTTATTTTAAGGATTTGCTCCAGACATGAACTTGACAGGTAATATTTTGCACTCTGCCAGAGTCTTCCATCTGAAGAGCTCAAAGCCCTTGGGGAAGATTAGTCAATTGAACCTCACAACACTCTTGTGGGAAGCCAGCACCACAACAATCACATCAAGGGGGAAATGGAGGCCCTGACGGGTTAGCCTATTGCCTACATTCCAAAGGCAGAGATAGGACTAGTGCACAAGAGTTCTGCTTGCTACTCCCCGGCTGTTGCCTTGTGACCACAATCACTTCCTCCCTGATTGTTTAAAGATGGCACTTTATATTTGTGCTATTTTTGGAAATGTTTTAAAACCAGAATTGATTCATTTTATATGAAGTGCCTGTGGCTTATCTTCAGGTCATGCAGCTTTATGATAAAATATAATGAAAATAAATATCACATATGTATGATAAATATAATAGAGCTTCCACTTATATAGAATTCGGAATGAAGTAAAGGTTGCTTCCCCCACTACAGATATGTAGTCCCCCCTGAGGTGACATACAGCCAATGTTAACAGCACAGTACAGAAAAACAAGGCAACAGACTAGGGTAGAACCTTTTAAAACAGCATATCCAATGAAAGCTGCAGGGGGGATCTTAAAGAGATTGCAATTACTGGAGTTGGATTTGCCCAGAGCTTTGTGGGTAGCTCTCTCTGTTACTGTTTTGTTTTCCAACAACTGCCTCGGACTCTTTAATACCCAAGAGTACGCAAGTAAGACCTTGGTTCTACCTCTTTTCCAAAACGAGGTGACCCCAGCAGCATAGTGGCCCTTGGGGCACTGATTCTGCACTTTCTGCCGCAGTTTAGTGCTCCTTGGACACCTCCCATCCTAGTACTGAGTTGCCATGTATCTGCTCCCATAGGCTCACAACACAAGGCAGCAGGCCTGCAGATGAAAATCTGTTTCAGGCAACTAGGGAAAGGAATGTAAAGGTCTCAATACTTTTCTGATCATCTCTGCCCAAAAGAGATGGTTGAATTGCAGTGTGAAGGGAGTATGGCAGATCAGTATGCATTGTACTTTTGGAGTGAGTGTTTAACCCATCTCTACCTGCATTATGGCACGACTGACTCAGGCCTATTATTAATCATTATCAGTAGTAGTATTGCAGTAGTACCCCTTATGATCAGTAAAACAGAGTAAAAGGTGGTTGCTGTCCCCCCAAAACTTACAATCTAATTTGGTATTGCAAATAAATGGAAGGAATAAGGATCGGAGGACAAGTAATAGAAACACGTTACTGAGCGTAATAGCGATAGAAGCAAGTGGTTATATTGGCCTGCAATCTTGAAGAACGAGATGGTTTCAAGTCAAATAAATTTTGAAAGTGGTAAGAGACAAACATACAGTAAATGAAAAAACTTAAAAAACAACGAATAGTCTTGTAGCACCTTAGGGACTAACAAAACATGTAGATTATACCATAAGCTTTCATGTGTACAGCCCACCTCTTCAGATAAATGGAGTTAATACAGTGAATGAAACAGTGCTCAGAAATCTCTTCTGGACAGTGCTCTACCTGTTACCAGCTGGCAATTTCCTGGAAGCATGATGGTATAAGTGGGCCTTGAGGGGGACTTTGAAGAACAACAGTGTGATGGTTCTTGGGGTGCCAAGGGCTGTGAGTCACCCTCCAGTGGGAGGCACTCATTTGTGTGATAGCTAGGTCTCAGCTCCTTGGCACCATCAGCTTTTCAGCCATTCAATCTTTCTTCTCTGAGTTATGTCCACCCTAACTTCGCCTTGCAGGTTAACAATAGGGCTATGTCTACACAGCAGCATTATTTTGGAATAACAAAGAGTGTGTATGCACTACAAGCCTTTATTTCAAAATAATGTCGAGCTGGAGGACTTCTTACTCCAACTCATGTAAACCTCATTTCACTAGGAGTGAGAGAAGTCAAAGGAAGAGTATTCTTCCTTCAACTTCCTGCTGTGTAGACAGTGCCAAAAGCCAAGTTAAGCTATTTCAACATAAGCTACGCAATTGAGTTGCTCAAGTTTCTTACCTAAATTCGAGTTTTGCCCCTCTGTGTAGATGTACCCTAGGGCTACGTCTAAACTACACCCCTCTGTCGGCAGAGGGATGTAGATTAGGCACTTTGAAAGTGCAAATGGAGTGGGGATTTAAATATCCTGCGCTTCATTTGCATAATCCCATCATGGCGCTGTTTCGATCAAGCGCCATTTCGAAACTGAAACCGCGGTTTAGCCACGGTTCTGCCGACAGCAGGGTGATTTTTCGACAGATCCTGTACTCCTCAAAAAACGAGGAGTACAAGATCTGTTGAAAATTCACCCCGCTGTCGGCAGAACAGCGGCTAAACCGCGGTTTCAATTTTGAAATGGCGCTTGATCGAAACAGCGCCATGACGGGATTATGCAAATGAAGCGCAGGATATTTAAATCCCCGCTTCATTTGCACTTTCAAAGTGCCTAATCTACATCCCTCTGCTGACAGAGAGGTGTAGTTTAGACACGGCCTAGGAGTCCCTTTGAATTGTTCCCCTGCAATATCTAGTCCCTGACACTGGCTACTCACAGAAATTCCCGATCCTCTGTGTCCAAGGGTACAGTGTACCCCCGTTTACCAATTTTACATTAAACACCCACTCCTGTAAATCACACAGCACTTGTGAGCACTTTAAATAAAACCAAAGTGGGTTTATTTCAGTAAGAATAAAGATTTAACTAGAGACTACAGAAGTGAGGGAAACAAATGTGTACAACGCAAATGGAAAGTCATGAAACATTAATTTAGATCTACATTTACCTTTCCTGGATAATCAAGTATGTGTTCCCCAAAAAGTTCAGCATTTTGCAGAGATGGCTGGTTTCAGTAGAACCAGAACTGATCATTCATGAAAGCCCCTCCACTCCCAAAAGGATCTTCTTCGGGAATGGAGCCAGAGTGCTTCCTCCTCTTCTGTTATACTGCAAACAGCCTTTTGTTCTCATTCATGGCCCAGGCGACCCCTGTCTGATGCATCTCCAAGAGATTTCCATTGGTTGGTGGTGCCGCTAGTAGTTTCCATTAATGGTTTTGGGAAGGAGCAAGGGTGCTCAGCTGAGCCTTGCAGATCCATAAAGCAGATTTTCAGTATAAATACATTGTCCATTAAATATTATCCATCCATAGAGCTCACACTGATTCAGAGTCTTGACAAGTTATGAGCTTTCTGTCAATAACATAGATGATATTCCTTATGGCTAAATACCCTGCACATGTGTTTGGTGTAATCCTGGGTTGTCAGGTCTGAGGGGAGTGGTCTTTACTGAGATCGGGGGACCCTTTGCCAAGAGCTTTCTGTGTCACAAACAGAAGACCAACTTTCCAGGCCATTTGAGTGAGGCTATTCTATGCTTAGGGTGGCATGGAAGAAAGATCAACAGTGCTTATGGGAGAAGAAGGCATGGAGGAAGCAGAGGCAATGTAATTAGGATGTATCGATTACCATTTCCTTGAGCCCTCCACAGAATTAAAGGAAATCAGACATGAAATTGTCTGTAAATTAGTAACCACCACAAAGAATCCCTGGAGGATATTGGACGTTGTGACTATAGAACTAAATCTAGGTTTTTAAGGGCACAGCCCACCACCAGTGACAAACACTATTGCTGCTGGGCATGTGCAGCTACTGTAGGGGAATGTGCTTCTGGATCGATCATAAGGTGCTGCTGACCCTCATCTAGGGGGTTTTGACTGAGGTAAAAGTGCCTGAGCAGCCTTTTGCACACAGTTCCTCTTGCCTGCAGAAATGACGTCAAGAGCAGACAGTAGGTCTCGGTTTATTTAGCAGGGGTGTGTGAACTAACTACGTGATGCTTGGAGTCTGCAATGGGAAATGCTGTAATGCGGGTATAATTATGTCAGCACTTATTCAGATCAAGGCTAAAATATTGATTGTTTTGGTGCCTTAAGGGGTCTCCTGTGGAGACTGCACAATGGGCTTGTGTGCACCCGTGATCTTCAGCCACGCATCTCATCACAGTGTTTTAACTAATGAATGGCTACTAGCCAGGAATGGAGATGGTGGAATTACAACATGCCTTATGTAAGGGGCAGAGCATAGATGCACTGCTCAGCAGAAGAAAAGGGACTGAATTGTGACTGAATCATGTTTCAGCTCCAACTTCTCTTTTGCTCCAAGGGAAAACTAAGCTTACCCAGGCCTAATCTGATGCATTTTACTTAGTCCTCTGAGACAGCCTACCTGCATAGACCAGCATATGGAGGAGCACTTATGATCTAAGACTCCATCTCACCTACATGGGCCCAGAAGTAGCAGCCTGTGATAGCTATTCTCCCCCTGTACTAATGTAGATAAACCATACAAGGGAATGAAGGCTGCCTTGCAACCCCTTACCCTCCTCCATAGGTGCATTAACAGGAGTATTGTGAGCAAGACACGAGAACTAATTCTTCTGCTCTACTCTGCACTGATTAGACATTAATTGGAGTATTGCGTCCAGTTCTGGGCACCACATTTCAGGAAAGATGTGGAGAAATTGGAGAGGATTTAGAGAAGAGCAACAAAAATGAGTAAAGGTCTAGAAAACATGACCTATGAGGGAAGATTGAAAAACAATGGGTATGTTTAGTTTGGAAAAGAGAAGACTGAGAGAGGACATCTCAATCATCTCTGACGGATGTCTGTCTAACCTGCTTTTAAAATTCTCCAGTGATGGAGATTCCACAATCTCCCTAAGCAGTTTATTCCCGGGTTTAACCACCCTGACAATTGAGAAGTTTTTCCTAATGTCCAATCTAAACCTCTCTTGCTGCAGTTGAAGCCCATTGCTTCTTGTCCTATTCTCAGAGGTCAAGGAGAACAATATTTCTCCCTCCTTGTAACACCCTTTTAGGTACTTGAAAGCTGTTATCATGTCCTTGGGCCTGGGGTAAGGGCAGGGGACTGGACTTGAAGATCTCTCGAGGTCCCTTGCAGTTCTAGTATTCTGTGAATCTGTGATTCTGTAAAGGGGCTCACAGTTGATGCCCTTTGGCTAGAGGAAGGGGCAGGAGAAAAGGTTTCCAATTTGTGGAGTTCTTCATTTGCCAACTTGAGGAACTGGGACATTCTAATGAGTTTTCCATATAGCAGGGCCAGGCCTTTAAGCTACATGACTAGGAGGTCTTAGAGCATGTTTAAAGCATTGACTAATTATGGAAGACGACCAGCTTGTAAAACAGCAAGTCCCCAGAGATATAAAGTCATAGCAAGTGGATGGGCTAAAGGAACAAATGTCCGTTGTGATATATGGATGACATCACAAACTCTGAAGATAATTTTTTGTGGTCTTATTTCACTGATGCTAAAATAAAAAACCTTGAAATCCCCTCCTATTTTGAACTAGCTACAGTTTATTTTATACCTTTTTATACCTACGTGGCACAGAAGGCTGTTGGATGAAAAATCTAGAAACACTCTAGTGCAAAATGCAGCTGAGTTAGATCCTCTCTCCCTCTAGTGGTTGGACTCAAAGAGGACTCACAGCCATTGGAGTTGTGCTTCGCTCAAATGATTTGGTTGTGATGGTCTGAAGTCCGATCTCCTCTGATGACCATGGGACATATTTGCAATTATGGATCATTTCGTTGTCTGCATATCCTTTAATTACACAGCAACACCTGTTATTCCCAGGCTAAAAATACATCTTTTTAAGAGATAGATGTTAGAAGCAGGATCACAATGGTGTCTTCTGGCCTTGAGATCTATGAATCTAACCTGGAAGGGTATTAACCACTACCACAGCTAACATCCAACCAAATATTTTTACCTCTCCATTATAGACATAGACATGTTAAAATTCCCTGAATGTCAAAAAAATCTGGAAAGATGTTGAACCAATGCCCCCCCCCCCGTTTTGTTTTTTCATGTTGGGGCAGGATGAGAGTAAACTGTCTTTTATAACAGGAAGACCATAGGTGGGAAGATGCAGAATGGAGGTGGGGATCTGGGGGAGGGATGAAGAGAGGGTGGGGCCTGAGGCGGGAGGGAGTAGTCAAGCATCCTCCAGTTAGAGGGGACGTTGGCACCTATGAGCATTTCATTTTTCACTATGCTGAGATGACAATCTAGAAAATATGGCCCCTAACAAGCTATGCCACAGAGAGCACTCTAACTCAGAGGATGTGTAGAGTCATACACTGCTTGAATCAGAAGGGGAGGAGGTGACTCCATTTGCGTTCAGTGTCTGTAGAGACAGGATTCCATATAACTATTCTGACGATGGGAGCTATGCAGGGTGAATAAGTACAATGTCTTCTATATAAACTGCTGTGACATCCCAACCCCTTCATCTGTTTTCTACCCAGCACTAATAAGTAAAATGGATAGCACATTTTGAAGTTTAATTTATTACTATGGCAGCTGTTTAAAAAAAACAACTCTCTGAGTTAATACATTTGTATTTAACTTGACTGTTCTTTACAGTGTCTCTCCAGGATTAGAGTTTGATTGACTTAAAGTATGAAATGACCATATCTATGTTTGTAATTTATTCAGGCTGTGTATGGTACTTATATGTCCCTCTTTTGCTTTAGTAATTGGAGCACCTCACACTCTTTAATATATATATATATCTGCAACCCCCCTGGGGAGACAATGGAATACTGTTATCCCCATTTTACAGAGGGGGTACTGCAGCACATACAGATTAAATGATTTATCCCAGATCACACAGAAAGTCTATAGCAGAGCAGGGAATTGAAACGGTGTTCCAGACTAGTGCCCTACCACTGGACCGTCTTTCCTCTAGCTTTTCACCTGCTCTTTGGAGTTGGGACAAGTAAATAATAGCAACAGCCACTGTGGTATTTTATAAAGCCCTAGATGGATTGCCTGTGGGGAAGGATGCTTCTCAAAGGGTGTGTCTACACAGCAACGATATTTTGGAATAACGGCCGTTATTCCGAAATAACAATGTGAGTATCTACACAGTAATGGTGTTATTTCGAAATAATTTCAAAATAACGGGAGGCTTATTCTGACTTCCGTAAACCTCATTCTATGAAGAATAACACCGATTCCGAAATAGTTATTTTGGAATAGCGGCTGTGTAGAGGCTCCACTTCTGCTATTTTGAAATAGCCCCTCACTAGGGCCATTCTAGCTTATTCCTCCCCAGTGCCTGCTGGGGCTCTGAACTGAAATAGCCTGTCTACATTAGGGAAGCCTGCCTCAGACTAATTTTGAGGATTCCCTGCAGTGTAGCTGTGCTATTTTGAAATAAGCTATTTCACAATAACTATTCCAAAATAGCTTATTCCGAAATAAATGTGCAGTGTAGACATAGCCAAAGTGAGCCAGGAGACCATATTCAGAGACTACCATCGTACAATCAAGGGGGCTGACAGCCTCACCAGGTCTCCGGTAAAGGTGAGGGGTAGTCCTGCTCTGTGCTTCCGGAAGGTGTGGGGCCTTAGGCACAGGGGGCAGGACTGGAGGCAGCCAGCCCTCACTGCCGCCCAGACCACAGAATGCCCGTTGGCATGCTCCCCTCCGCCCTCATTGCTGCCAGGAGTGCACCACATGATGCAGCTATTTAAAGGGCATGGGGTAGTGGCGGCCGGGAGCTCCGGGCTCTTTTGTACTGCTGGGCTCCCGGGCAACTGCCCTTTTTGCCCTCCCTCCCTTGGTGGGCCTGTATACAAAATATATTTTTAGGAGTTAAAGACATGCTGCATTTTACAATCTAGGCAAGTGCATGTGGCAGTGATCAGACCCAGGGGCTTTCAGATAGCACCTTTTGAAGCTGTACACACAAACATAGAAAACTGCTTTGACCATAGCACTGCAGCAGGATTGACTCTCTTCCGTACATAAAGTCAGAGTAATCCATGACACATCTGTTGGTGAGGTTTAATCATCTGCAAAATTCCCCCAGAAAATTGCAGATTACAATCTTCTAATAAAAAAGTTAAGACCTACCCAGTGATTTATATTGAGTCTATTTAAAATGACTTGCAGCTATTTGTTGCCTCAGGCCAATAAATATCTGCAGTCCCCTGCTCATGGCCCATCTTTGAGATATTCATTAACCACACACATCTCAAAGGCTGTGTTTGAGAAGTGAAATTGTCTAGACACACTGTGGATATAAAAGAGCAGAAGCGGTTTGGCTTGTCATGCCTGCACACATCAAATCGACAGTTATATAAGTGTCACTTTTATTTGCACAAGGTTAGCTTTGAAATGTCACTCTTGCTACTAAAGGAATGTTTGCTTTTAAGTCTAATGAAGGTTGATCTGGTGCCTCTGGAATTTTTTTATTTGAAGTTACTTTATATTGGACAAGAGCTGTATTTGAAAGGTTTGCTCAGATTTCATATGGCTGGGCACAGCATAAGAATCCAGCTGGAGATAACAAGGGCCCAGTTTGACTTGGATGGTGCACGATCACCCTTTTTGTATGTAGTCTTTTCTCTGGAGTATGAAACCCTGTGTCGAGGGGGGCTCCCCCTCGATCATGATTGCTCTCATACTGGCCCACCGGCACAGTCCTTAAGTCACCTTTCGGGGCAAAATATGGCCTCTCGGCGCAGTCCCTAAGCCCCCCCCTTTTGAGGCAGCTTGCGGCCTCTCGGCGCAGTCCTTAGAGTCCTCGCCTCTTGGAGCAAAGTGCGGCCTCTCGGCATGGTCCTTTGCGTTCCCCTCTCTCAGGGTAAATACGGCCTCGGGACACAGTCTTTAGAGTTCCCCTCTCTTGGGGTAAATACGGCCTTGGGACACAGTCTTTAGAGGTCACCTCTCTCGGGTACATATGGCCTCGGGACACAGTCTTTAGAGTTCCACTCTCTCGGGGTAAATACAGCCTCGGGACACAGTCTTTAGAGTTCCCCTCTCTCGGGGTAAATACGGCCTCAGGACACAGTCTTTAGAGTTCCCCTCTCTTGGGGTAAATACGGCCTCGGGACACAGTCTTTAGAGTTTCCCTCTCTCGGGGTAAATACGGCCTCGGGACACAGTCTTTAGAGGTCACCTCTCTCGGGGTAAATACGGCCTCAGGACACAGTCTTTAGAGTTCCCCTCTCTCGGAGTAAATACGGCCTCGGGACAACATCTTTAGAGTTCACCTCTCTCGGGGTAAATACGGCCTCGGGACACAGTCTTTAGAGTTCCCCTCTCTCGGGGTAAATACGGCCTTGGGACACAGTCTTTAGAGGTCACCTCTCTCGGGGTACATACGGCCTCGGGACACAGTCTTTAGAGTTCCCCTCTCTCAGAGTAAATATGGCCTCGGGCCACCGTCTTTAGAGTTCCCCTCTCTCGGAGTAAATACGGTCTCGGGACACAGTCTTCAGAGTTTCCCTCTCTCGGGGTAAATACGGCCTCGGGACACAGTCTTTAGAGTTTCCCTCTCTCGGGGTAAATACGGCCTCGGGACACAGTCTTTAGAGTTCCCCTCTCTCGGGGTAAATATGGCCTCGGGACACAGTCTTTAGAGTTCCCCTCTCTCAGGGTAAATATGGCCTTGTGGCCTAGTCCTTGGGGCTGTCGGCTCGGCTGGATTCCAGGGTAACGCCGAGGGGGAGGATAGCGGGACCCGGGCCCTCCCGCTCCACCGGGTCCCAGCCCAGGGCCCTATTGGCAGTGGCCTGGTCCACTGCCCGCTCAGCGAGGGGTTCCTCCCTGCAACCTGCTGAGCACTCGGGTTACGGTCGCTTCCTGCCCTGGGCTGCTTCCTACCTCCCCGCTTTTCCCCCGTGGCTGTGCCTCTCCCCTGCCTCCGGGTCCAAGGTGGGCACTGCAACCGGGGCGGTCGCGTCGGTCCCGACGGCTGGGGCCCTTCCAGGTTAGGAGCTGGCCTGTTCCATCCTTCCCTTTCGGCTGCCAGCCCCAAGTGAGCTGACTCAGGACCTGGAATCTCGAGAGGTGTGCTGCTTACCGGGAGCTCGAATTCGGGATGTGACTGAGAGGCTTACCAAGCTCATCAAACCTTCGGATCGCTACCCCTTCCTGCTTCTCCACGTGGGAACTAATGATACGGCCAAGAATGACCTTGAGCGGGTTACTGCGGATTATGTAGCGCTGGGAAGAAGGACCCAAGAATTCGGAGCGCAAGTGGTGTTCTTTCCCTTCAACAGGGAGGATGGATGAGGACTGGGCAGGGATCATCGAATTGAGGAAGTAAATGCATGGTTGCGCAGGTGGTGTCGCAGAGAGGGCTTTGGTTTCTTCGACCATGGGACTCTGTTCCGGGGACAAGGATTGTTAGGAAGAGATGGGATCCACCTAACGAAGAGAGGAAGGAGCATCTTTGCGGGCAGGCTTGCAAACCTAGTGAGGAGGGCTTTAAAGTAGGTTCGTTGGGGGACGGTGACCAACACCCTGAGGGGAGTGGGAAAGTCGGATACCGGGAAGGAATGCAAAGAGGAAAGAGAAATAAAGGAGGACCCCTGATTCCACTGGAGAAGATGGGGCAATCAACTGGTTATCTGAGGTGTTTGTACACTAATGCGAGAAGCCTGGGCAACAAACAGGAAGAACTGGAGGCCCTGGCCCAGTCCAAGAAATATGATTTAATTGGGATAACAGAGACTTGGTGGGATGACTCGCATGACTGGAGCGCTGTCATGGAAGGGTATAGACTGTTCAGGAAAAACAGGCAGGGGAGAAAAGGAGGAGGAGTTGCACTATACGTAAGAGAGCACTATGATTGTTCTGAACTCCAGTATATAGAGGGAGAAAAACCTGTTGAGAGTCTATGGGTTAAGTTTAGAGGTGCAAACAACAGCAGTGATGTTGTGGTTGGTGTCTACTACAGGCCACCGAATCAGGTGGATGAGGTAGATGAGGCTTTCTTCGGACAACTGAGAGAAGCTTCCATATCGCAGGCCCTGGTTCTCGTAGGGGACTTTAATCACCCTGACATCTGTTGGGAAACCAATACGGCAGTACACAGGCAATCCAGGAAGTTTTTGGAGAATGTTGGGGATAACTTCTTGGTGCAAGTGCTGAAGGATCTGACCAGGGGCCGTGCGCAGCTTGACCTTCTGCTCACAAACAGGGAGCAACTAATAGGGGAAGTAGAGGTAGGTGACAACCTGGGAAGCAGTGATCATGAGATGGTAGATTTCAGGACCCTGACCAAAGGAAGAAAAGAGAGTAGTAAAATACACACCATGGACTTCAGAAAAGCAGATTTTGACTCCCTCAGAGACCTGATGGGCAGAATCCCCTGGGATGCTAACATGAAGGGGAAAGGAGTCCAGGACAGCTGGCAGTATTTTAAAGAAGCCTTATTGAAGGCACAGAAAGAAACCATCCCGATGCGTAGCAAGAGAGGCAAACGTGGTAGGAGACCAGATTGGCTTACAGGGGAAATCCTTGGTGAACTTAAGCACAAAAAGGAAGCTTACAAAAAGTGGAAACTTGGACAAATGACCAGGGAGGGGTTTAAATATATAGCTCGAGAATGCCGGGGGGTTATCAGGAAGGCAAAAGCGCAAATGGAATTGCAACTGGCTAAGGATGTGAAGGATAACAAGAAAGGTTTCTACAGGCATGTTAACAAGAAGAAGGTGATCAGAGAGGGTGTGCGGCCCCTACTGGATGAAGGAGGTAACCTAGTGACAGATGATGTAGGGAAAGCTGAAGTACTCAATGCTTTCTTTGCCTCTGTATTCACGGACAAGGTGGACTCCCGGACTAATGCGCTAAGTGACGCAAGATGGGATGAAGATGGACAGCCCTTAGTGGGTAAAGAACAGGTTAGGAACTATTTAGAAAAGCTAAACATACACAAATCCATGGGTCCGGACTTAATGCATCCGAGGGTACTGAGGGAGTTGGCAAATGTCATTGAGGAGCCTTTGGCCATTATCTTTGAAAAGTCGTGGAGATCGGGAGAGATCCCGGATAATTGGAAAAAGGCAAATGTAGTGCCCATCTTCAAAAAAGGCAAGAAGGACGATCCAGGGAACTATAGGCTGGTCAGTCTTACCTCGGTTCCTGGAAAAATCATGGAAGGGATCCTTAAGGAATCCATTTTGAGGCACTTGGAGGAGAGGAAAGTGATTAGGAATAGTCAGCATGGATTCACAAAGGGCAAGTCGTGCCTGACCAATCTGATTAACTTCTATGATGAGGTAACTGGCTCTGTGGACATGGGAAAGTCAGTGGATGTGATATACCTTGACTTTAGCAAGGCTTTTGATACAGTCTCCCACAATATTCTTGACAGGAAGTTAAGGGAATATGGATTGGATAAATGGACGGTAAGATGGATAGAAAGGTGGCTAGAAGGCCGGGCCCAGTGGGTAGTGATCAACGGCTCGATGTCAGGATGGTGGTCGGTTTCTAGCGGAGTGCCCCAAGGTTCGGTTCTGGGACCGGTTTTGTTCAATATCTTTATTAATGACCTGGATGAGGGGATGGATTGCACCCTCAGCAAATTTGCAGATGACACTAAGCTAGAGGGAGAGGTAGATACGCTGGAGGGCAAGGACAGAGTCCAGAGTGACTTAGACAAATTGGAGGATTGGGCCGCAAGAAATCTGATGAGGTTCAACAAGGACAAGTGCAGAGTCCTGCACTTGGAACGGAAGAATCCCAAGCATTGTTACAGGCTGGGGACCACCCAGCTAAGTAGTAGTTCTGCAGAAAAGGACCTGGGGGTTACAGTGGATGAGAAGCTGGATATGAGTCAACAGTGTGCCCTTGTAGCCAAGAAGGCTAATGGCATATTAGGATGCATTAAGAGGAGCATTGCCAGCAGATCCAGAGATGTCATTATTCCCCTTTATTCGGCTCTGGTGAGGCCACATCTGGAGTATTGTGTCCAGTTGTGGGCCCCCCACTACAAAAAGGATGTGGATGCATTGGAGAGGGTCCAGCGGAGGGCAACCAAAATGATTAGGGGGCTGGAGCATATGACTTATGAGGAGAGGCTGAGGGAGTTGGGTCTGTTTAGTCTGCAGAAGCGAAGAGTGAGGGGGGATTTGATAGCAGCCTTCAACTTCCTGAAGGGAGGTTCCAAAGAAGATGGAGAGAGGCTGTTCTCAGTAGTGACAGATGGCAGAACAAGGAGCAATGGTCTCAAGTTGTGGTGGGAGAGGTCCAGGTTGGATATTAGAAAAAACTATTTCACTAGGAGAGTGGTGAAACACTGGAATGGGTTACCTAGGGAAGTAGTGGAGTCTCCATCCCTAGAGGTATTTAAGTCTCGGCTTGACAAAGCCCTGACTGGGTTGATCTAATTGGGATTGGTCCTGCCTAGAGCAAGGGGCTGGACTTGATGACCTCCTGAGGTCTCTTTCAGCTCTATGGTTCTATGATTCTATGATTCTAGGGCCTTTTATGGTGTGGCTCACCAGTGAGCATGCCCTGAACAGCCTTGGGGTGGGGCAATCTCCGCCAGCTGGATCCTCTCAGCCAGCTGGGCCCAGCCCCTAGGCTCCCTTAAAGTGTGGGGAGGGGCTGCCCCGTCACACCCAGTCATTATTCCTTCACAAAACATGCACAGAAACAAGGTTCTGGCCCTGAATACCTTGCAATCTCAGATCACGGTCCTGCAACTGATTTCCCCACACGTCCATAGAAAAGTCTAACCTCACAAAGCCACTTATGGGATCAGATACTTGAGCAGAATGATCCACTGGGCCACAGTTCAAAGGAAGAGACCTGGAGATACTGCCATGGGGGATGAAGGCTTCACAAAAGGATGGGCGTTTGAAGAGGGATTGAGGGTATGTCTACTCTACAGAGTTTTTTTGGAAAAATAGCCATTTTTCTGAAAAAAACTTCAATTACGTCCACACTGCAATCACACTCTTCCAAAAAAAAATCGAAAGAACAGAGGGGTTTTTCCGACATTGGTAATCCTCTTTCTATGAAGAAGAAGCCTTTTTTCCAAAAGAGCTCATTCAGAAAAAGGCGTGTGTGGACGGGGAAGAGGGACTTCTTTCACAAGAAGAGGAAAGAGGAAAAAGCACAGGTGCCCTGGTGGCCCTTCCGCCCATAGTAATTACAGTTTACATACGAGATTATGTCCATTCAGTGTGGATGCTATTTTTCGAAAAAGATAATTTTTCAATGCACTTTGGCAGTGTGGATGCTCTCTTTCAGAACAAGTTTTTTTTTGGAAGATCTCTTCTGGAAAGGCTTCTTCTGAAAGAAGCCTGCAGTCTAGACATAGCCTTAGAGGATGAAAAGAGAGGGTGCTGAAACCTCAGGAAGCTGTGGGAAGAGTTCAGTAATGAAGAGAGGAGCTCAGGATCTCACAGTCCTGACCTCTTGAGGGGAAGAGGGATGTTCTGAGGGTACAACTGATTAAAAGCAGCTGGAGTGCAGTTGTAAAACTGGCACTAAGAAGTGCCGAGTCTTCTTGGCATCTCACAATTTCTTCCATTTTTCTACTGAACTCAGAATTTTAAAGCAGAAATTTTCTCTGGGGCCCTTCAGCTTCACTCACTAGTTTAGGGTTAAAGTCCTGGGGTTCCCTCTGGTGTCTCCAGACCTCTTTGCCTGGAGAGTTTCTCAGGCTGGCTATGTCTACACTGCCGGTTTTGCAGGCAGTAAGTATGCAAATGAGGCACGGATTAGCATATTGTTGCACATCATTTGCATAATTTATGCATGCAGTTTTTGTGCAAAGGGTTTTTGAGGAAAAAAAAGTAGTGTGGACCTTTTTTTTGGCGCAAAACCCCCATTTTGCATGAGATCCTTATGCCTCTCTTGGAGAGGCATAAGGATCTTGCGGAAAAGGGTTTTCTGTGCAAAAAACCCCCGTCTACACTACTTTTTTCTGCAAAAACGGCGTGCATAATTTATGCAAATGCGGTGCGGCGACATGCTAATCCACGCTCATTTTCATACTCACTGCCGGCAAAACTGGCATTGTAGACAAAGCCCCTGTGTCTAGACTGCAAGCTTCTTTCGGAAGAAACGTTTCCGGAAGAGATCTTCTGGAAAAGCTTCTTCCGAAAGAGAGCGTCCACACTGCCAAAGCACATTGAAAAAGCGATCTGCTTTTTCAAAAGATAAGAGTCCACACTGAATGGACATTATCTCGCATGTAAGTTGTGATTGCTACGGACGGAGTGGCCACCAGGGCACCTGTGCTTTTTCCTCTTTCCTCTTCTTGCGAAAGAACTCCCTCTTCCCCGTCCACACACACCTTTTTCTGAAAGAGCTCTTTTGGAAAAAGGCTTCTTCCTCATAGAATGAGGAATACCAATGTTGGAAAAACTCCTCTGTTCTTTTGATTTTCTTTCAGAAGAACGCAATTGCAGTGTGGATATAATTGAAGGTTTTTCTGGAAAAACGGCTGTTTTTCCGAAAAAACTCTGTAGTGTAGACATACCCTCAGTCTTTGAGCCCTTCCTCACTCTTCTAATCCCAGCTAGCAACTGAGTTGCTCAATCCCTGTAGCTTCTTTTATTTGAGCCTCCTATGCTCTGACTGACTGCATTGTTGTAGCCCTTCTATGCAGGCCCGGAAAACCCACTTGCCCTGCTCCTTTGCTGGGGCTCGTGTGATAGGATTGCAAGGCCTCCAGTACATTCAAAAGTTATTAAAAATCACATCTTGGATGCTGCCCGTGAAGTTGTCATGCCATGTAGCTTATAGGTAACAAGGTATGTTACATAACCATGATCCTAAAATGCAATCCCATAATTACACAAACTATGTGCAGGAAGTTGTTCAGCAGAGCAAATCAGAATTACGGGACACTTTCCTTGTTTAGCTTTTCTCAAAACTTTGCCTCTTCACATTGCTTCTTGGCTTCCACACATCTGTCTGACTAATGAAGTCTGAACAAAAAGCAGCTTTCACAAGACCAAGGTCCATCATTCTCTTTTTCTTTAAGAAGTGCAAGTCAGCAAGAAGAGGGTGGCCAAAGGCAATATGGGAAGAAGGGAGAAGGAGGACCAAGAGAAGGGAAAAGAAGGATAAGACATTCCTAGATTTGATGAGCACAGTAGAAATGTAGTGGGGGAAGAAGAGACAACCAATGGGAAAAGGCAAGGATCAGTCAAATGGGATAAAGCTGATGGTACTGGTTTCTGTGTTAGGTGCACTCTTCATCCTGGTGCAGGGGGCATGTCAGAGGAAGAAAGAGGCATATCATGGGCAGGGAAGCCTTTATACATCTAAATAAATAACTGTTTTGGATAAGGCACCTTTGTATTTATGGGTATGTCTAGACTACATCCCTCTGTCGCCAGAGGGATGTAAATTAGACATACCGAAATTGCTAATGAAGCGGGGATTTAAATCTCCCGCGCTTCATTAGCATAAAAATGGCCATCGCTTTTGTCGCCATGGAGCTTTGGCGACGAAAAGCAGCAGTCTAGCCACGGTTCTATCGCTCACTAAAGCCTTTGGCGACAGATCCCTTATGCCTCGTAAGGCGACAGAAGGATGTAGTCTGGACATACCCTATGACTGATAAGTTGCTTCTCTTCTATGGGAAAATCTGATGTAGTTGCCTCTGTGTTTTGGGAGGGCACTTTTCTTGTGGCAGGAAATCAGCCACTCTCCAATGCTGATTTTCATTCTTTCTGCTTTGGAACCTGTTTTAACATCTGTCAGGCTGATTCCCCACTCTGGCATGATGAATGCTGAAGTGGGGGCCTGCAAAAGTACCCCTAAACCTTACCTCTGCAGGCTTTGGTATAAAACTTCCCCCCAAAATTCTAAAAACCTAGATTTTGGGGATAAAAATCTGCTGCCACCATCAAGTGCTTTTGAACCCACAAACAGGGGTGGACACTTGAAACCAACCCCAGGGCACCCCAAGCTCTATTCTCCAAAGACCTTGAAAAGAAAGAGAAAATATAAATTGCAGTCTGTTGTTGCTGCCCTCTAGTCAGAGGCATGCAGATATCCACAGACAGATTTTCCAGGACACAGAACTGAACCAATACCAGGTTAATAAAAAAAGAAGGAACTTTTATTATCAAAACAATACTCCTGTTACAAGCATAATTGGATTAGCTAGATGGTAAGAGCCACCAATTAATAAACTCATGAGGAATTTTCCCATGGGCCAAAACTTAGTTACAAAAGAGAGGAAAACCCATTTCTAACAGTACAGACATCAGATCCAAAGTCCCACAACAGAAAACAATATCTAGACTTTGCCCTACTTACAGATGGTGAAGAGCCTTTTCTTGGAGAGGGACATGTTGTCTGTCCCCCTCAGTATTTGGAGAGTCAACTGCCCAGGACAAAGGAGGGAAAAACCAAAAATTCCTTTGTCCCAGTTTGCAATTCCTATCTGCATTTTTATTGGCTGACTGCTACCTGGCTAGGTACAGTTAACCCCTTAGTCCCCAGGCTGCTGGCCATCCCTCATGACCATTACAACATCAGATCAGAATATTTGTACAATTGCCTTATGAACAAGAGAGAACTTCATACTTATATCTTGTAATGTAATCTGAGCCCAGTTCCCAGAGCATCCCTTTTGTATCATAAAACATGCTATATAAATATGTCATATTTTACTTAACTACTTAACTTAAGTGGGGGTTTGGGATTTTAACCCTTTGCCTTTATGGTCTGTGTTCTGGGTACCTTTGAAACCAACAGCCTCTATGCTTTCACTAATCCTCTGAAATCAGCTGAGTTATTCAAGATGACAGTCCTTAGATTTATATGGAGATTTTTATTAGAAAGTTAGACGAACACCTGTCAGGGATGGTCTAAATAGTGCTTAGTCTGCCATGAATGCTGGGGACTGGATTAGACCAGTGGTTCCCAACAATTTTTATACTGGCAGACTGGCAACATTTGTATATTTGCATATTCATTATGCAAATATTTCAAATATAACATTTCCTGTTTGCTAAAATATGTATCTCCGCCCCCTGATGCACTCCAGGCCTGAATCCTGTGGCCACCCATATTATTTTATTCGGCCCTGGTGGCCAGAGCAGTGGCCCACCGGATGGAGCAGATCCCAGCCCCCCACCATGCAACAGGTTCCATCCCCCCCACACACACAATGCAGCAGGCCTCAGTCTCCCCCACCATGCAGCCGCAGCAGGTGCCAGCCTCCCCATCAAGTGGCAGGCCTCAGTCCTCCTCCCCTCTCCCGAGCAAGACCCAGCTACCCACCATGCAGCTGCGGCGCAGGCCCTGCCCCCGGACACTGGAACAGGCTCTGGCTGTTCATCATGCGGCCACAGAGCAGGCCCTGCCCCCAGCTGCAGGAACAGGTCCCGGCTGCTCACCATGCATCCACGGCCATGGCCTCAACCCCCTCATCCCCCCGCCGGCAGCACTGCAGCCACTCTCCACACGGCCCTGCCAGCCAGGCTATGTAATGGCTGTTGGAGTTGGAACCGGGGCTATGGTGAGGCTGTCATGGCCCTGGCTCCAGCTTCAGTCCTGCCTGCCACCACACTAACCCTGCAGCTGCATGGTGAAGTGGGCGGAAGGGAATTCCCTTATAGGGAATCCCAGCAGGTGGAACTAATCAAAAGCTGGGGGCGTGGCCAGGCAATGTGCCACAGCCCAGCAGGCCGGGGTTCGCGGCCCGCTGCCAGTCCACGGACTGGCAGTTGGGAACCACTGGACTAGACGACCTCTCGTTGCCTCTTCTATTCTTACATTTCTATGATTCTGTTTAGCTTCACAACATCCCTGTGAGGTAGTTCAATACTATTATTCCTATTTTACAGATGAGGAACTGAAGCATAGAAAGATTACATGACATGCCCAATGTCCCACAGGAAGTACATCACTACTGGACCATCTTTCTTCTCTGTCTCCTATAACAGCGTTGAAAATGGTTTTGCCCTGTCTTTGCTAAAAGCTGGTTTTCCCTGCCAGTTGAGGTGTGTTCAGAGGCCACTCATTTTTTATAGCCATTGTCAATAGTCAGTCTTTCTCCTAAGATAAAAAGACCATAAGAATCTTTTTTATTATTATTTTTGTTCAGCTTACTATTGTGATGTAAATT
Organism: Pelochelys cantorii; assembly: GCA_032595735.1. Lineage (NCBI taxonomy): Eukaryota > Metazoa > Chordata > Testudines > Trionychidae > Pelochelys > Pelochelys cantorii. Next base: position 25,580,817 of record CM064326.1, read on the forward strand.
TTTAAATAAGAATGTAGTGTTCTTGATCCTAATGAAATATGATAAGTGTGTTAAACCAACATGTGTTAAATAGATTTCTCTCTTTTTCTCTTTCTGTGTATCTACATGTAACCCTATATAGATAAACTCTCTCTTACCATGTGTTAATATGCTGCCTAAGACAATGGGTTTCTAATCTTGATTAGGTTACTGTGTGCCCAAGTAAATACAAGTGATTGCAAATGAATACAAGTAAATAAAAATATTATAGTGTTCTTTATATCTGATAAGCACAGGCCTCAGAAAATGCCATACATTGGACTAAGTTTTCCCTCATACCAGACTGTGGTCAAATACATCACTTTTTTTTCATAATTGTTTTTTCCCCATGAAAGTATTTTTAATTACTTAAGTCCCTTAAGCCCTATGGCTCAAGATGCATATTTTAGTTGTTTGTCATATGCACAAAGTAACACAGAAAAATGACTTGCCTTTCAGACCATAAATGGCCCGCCTGCTAGGTCCAGTTTACATTATCTTTAGCTTTAAAATGCCATTAAGCAGTTTTCATTAGTCTGTAAACAAGGCCTTGTAAAAGTGGTGTTTATGATTATTTAAAGCCTGGCAGCGACAGCTCAAGATTTTGTCAGCTGAAATGCCTTCAGGTTAACTTAATACCGAAGTACCCATAGGGTGAAATTCTGGCCCCATTCAAATTAGTCTATTCCCCATAGTCTCGTTGACCTTAGTGGGGCTAGGATTTCCATTCATGAAATTATTAACTTTTCAGCTTTATGACATTTTGAATTACTTATATCGTAACAAACTATTAATATCTGTTTGGGGTGAGGTTTTGTACAGTGCATTGCCAGGGCTTCTCTAGTGTGGCTGACGTTATGAGTATTTCAAACACACTCCTCCCAAAGTTATGGTTACCTATATGCAAAATTAAACACAGATTTTTTTTTCTACAGATCAGCATGACTCACTCCTCTCTTTCCCTCCATTAGCAAATATACAGCCTGCTTTCTGGGCCTTTTCATAGTTCTTCCCATATGGAGCAACTAACAAACATGGCAAAGCCAGAAGCCAGACTAATAGGGATTCATTGGGCCATAGCCAAGGAAATGCATGTATGTACTGTAGGGCTAAATTGTGGTCCCACTAAAGTGAATGGCAAAATTCCCTTTTTACTTCAGTAGGAGCGTGATTGGGTCATATGAGGCAGCTGACTGCCCCAGGCCCACAATGCAGCTCTCCTTCCCCTCTGCATATGAAGCTCTTGCAGAGAGGTCTACACTGGAAGGAGGAGGCTATGGGAACCGGAGTGGGAACAGAATGCTCAGGGTCACCCAGGAGCACAGAACACCCCTTTGCAGAGGTTCCTCCCATCCAGTTCATTAGCCACAAGCCCCTTATTTCTCCCAGTTCAGTTCTTTTCAAATTGCTTATGTTTTACTATATGCTAATTATGTTCTCAAAGTGACAGTACTTGCTTTGGGAATTGGGAATTGTTATCAGCGATGCCCATTCGGTGGCTTTTGATCTTTTCGCCCTGGAATGAACTTAGATACAAAGAGAGATTTACTTAAAAGAAAAGTGTTTAGTTAAATATTTACTTACGACTTTTTTTGGCTTGCTGATTTATTTCCATGTCCCTTGAGGCATCAATATCAATTCCCACTGACACTATGGACACTTTTTCTGCTCAGGCAGAGTAACTCAATATTATTTGGACTGGTCTACTGCTATTTAACTGCAAATATTTCCATAGTTTATGTTACGAAGGTCAATGGGGACATCACAGACAATTTCCTCCTGTTCTCGAGGAAACACATCCGAGCGTGCTCTTGATTCAGACATTTTAAATTTGGTTTAATAATATTGTAGGATGAGGCTGATAGAGCTGATAGAGTTGAAATGGGAAAACAAGAAGACACGTTCCCTGAGCCAGTTTGCCTTAAGTATCAAGTTGTTACTGTAAAGTTGACTTGAGATGACCACATAACAACAGCCTTCACTGGGTCAACCATAAAGGTGCGTCAGAGTTTAGACCCTGAACAGGTCAGATTTCTTGAGTTAAGACTGGGGAAATCCTTCCTGCCCCTGAGGCACCTGAGGCAGGGAAAGGCAATGCCTTCCCAAATGGCCTCACCTGGTCCCGCCCATGCTCCACAGACTCCCTCAGGACTCCTCCCCCTGCCTGCTGTTGTGGTGCCAGAGGCTGGAGCAGGCAGGCTGGGGGCTGCCTCCATGCTGCCTCCCCTCTCAGTGCTGGGGTCATTCTAGCTGTCCAGCGCTGGGGTGTGCCTGCTGGGTGGCTCTTCAGAGCCTTTGGGTGGGAGCAGGCTCCTGCCACATCATGCCCTGACTCTCCAGAGCTCTGAGGCAGGCTGCAACCATGCTGCCTGCTGGCTCTCTGGTGCTCCAGGGAAAGGGGAGACTGGGGCTGCACCACTCACTGCTCTCTGGTGCTCCAGGGCAGGCTGCTGCCATGCTGCCTGCCAGCTCTATGGAGCTCCAGACTTGCAGAAGGCTGGGGCTGCCCTATCCTAGACTAGGGGTGGTACCCCGGGGCAGGGGGCAAGAGTTGGTGGCCACATTGGGGGTGGCTGAGGAGGGCCAGCATTGGCCACCGTGGGGTGGGGAGGGCTGAGCTCTGGTGCATGTGGAGGGAGCAGGACTGGGGGAGGCTTGCCTCCCAAAGCCATGGGGTCAGCAACCCTCCATGTTGACCCAGCTCCACTCAGAACTGGCCCTGGAAGAAGCAGCCAGCCTTTTTTTAACTTGCCTACTTGGCTCTGGCCTACTCCCAGCCCTGAAGGACCACTCATTGGCTGTATCCAGTTTGATTTTGGATGGCAGCTCTCAGAGGTCCAAACTCTCTTGTTGCCTTCAACAGGACACTTCTTTTAGGCCGATGCACCAAGGCAGTAGGGCCTTGACTAATGGCAGCAAATGTCTGGTAATCCTGCATCTGTAAGATGTTGCTGAATGGATGGCCTGGCTCAATTGTTCCCTCATCAAAACACATGCACTGGAACTGGGTAAAGGGGAATGTTTCTGGGGAGAAACCTAAACAAACAAATAAACAAACCAAACCACTTTCATGTAGACTAGAGAACAGTCACACAAAGAGGGGATTTTGAGGGCATGATTGGGCCCAGAGAGAGATACAGGTCCTGAGGGTGCCAGACTTCCCTGCTCCAGCAACCTCGGGACCTGACTAGTCTAGATGAGGATTTTGCCAAACCGGAGAGGTCATTTCTGGCCCCCCTTACAGCTGGTCCCTACATACTCTGCCACCCCACTAGGTTTCCTGGCTCCCCTGAGCAGCATAGCTGGGTTGTGTGCTGGGCTTCCCAGCTCCTCCCCACCTCCAGCCCAGCTGAGCCATGTACCAGGCTTCCCAGCTCCCAACCCTGTCCCACCCCACAGCCCAGCTGAGCCATGTGTCAGACTCTCTCCCCCCACTGCAGCTTGGCTCTTGCCCCCCTACTTGCAGTGTGCTGGGACTCTCTGATCTTGGAACATCCATGGTCCTCACTGACCATGGATGTTGCCGGACCAGAGAGTCCTGGTTTATAGAAGTACAATCTGTAGAACTTAATGTTTGTACTCCAGAAAAGTGCCTTTTGTGGGTTTTGTATGTCCATCCCCACTGTGAGGTTGGAAAAAATCCATCTCCTCCTTCTGTGCCTGCCACGTTCCCTCCACAAGGATTCTGCCATCATGGACCAGCTTCTCCACTCTTGGGGACAGAGTCTTTTCCGAGGCAGAGTGTAGCAGTCCTTAGATCAGGTCTTTTCCAGAAGCTTCATTTTGCTAGATGACCTTGCGAGTTATATTGAACACTTGCAAAAGTTAACGCCCAGGCTTTGTGAAACATTGTGCATACACTAGACCTGTCCCTAGACAGGCTTTGCCACGGTTACAACATGGCAACAATACATAGCTCTCCCTGGTCTTTGCAGCAGTCCAGGGTAGGATTTAAGATGTTGTGAATGATCTCCACTTGGTTTCTGTCAAAGTCAGCCAGGCATGTCTTCATCTGAATATTGTATTCTTGGCAAACAATGTTGATGATGGTTTGGTAGACCTTTGTAATGGCTTTTTGCCTTTTATGATCAATAGAGCAGCCACTAGGTACACTTATTCCCAGCACATACACAGAGATTGCCATCAATTACCACTGGCCTGTGGCTACTTACTCCTGAGGGAAAGCTGCCTCAAAATATTAAAAATTCAGCACTAAAAAAATAAATATTCTGCACACAATATTTTAAAATTCTGCAAAATTGTGCACATTTTAGCTGGCAATAGATAAATGTGGAAGCTCCCAGCCTGGCAATGGGGAGCACAGGCCACCGGCTGCATGGAGGTGGGAGATCACCCTCAGTCTCCAGCCTCTCCTACCCCAAGGGGACAGGTCTCAGCAGTAGGGCTGCATCCACCCCACTGCATCCACAGTGCTGGGCCTGCATCCCAAGGGCTGGGCCTGCCCAGAAATACCCCAGAGCTCTGTCCTCTCTGCCAGGTGCACCTGGTGTGGGCAGGCAGGCTCAGCCCCAGCAAGATCCACGTGTAGAGGGGCTTGGTGTGGGCGGGGAGGAGGTGGGGGGAAATCCAGGTGTGGATTAAGAGGGTTCTGTGTGAAGCCGTCTGGATGCAGGTGGCTCAGTGTGGGTCTCCAGATGCACAGAGGCTCACTGTAGGGTTCCAGCTGCAGGGGCAATGGACTTGACAGAGGGGTCCAGCTGAATGTGGTTGGGGACCTGCGTGTGGGGGATGGGGCTTGGTAGGGGGTCTGGGAACTGGGGGAGTGGGTCTTGTTGAGGGGTAGGTCTGAGTGCAGTTGGTTGGGGCTCAGTGGAGTGGAAGTCCAGGTGTAGGAGCTCATTGGGGTCATCTAGGTGCGGCAGAGATGGGGCTTATTAGGGTAGGGATTCAATGGGTCTGCTAAGAGGGGAGCCCCCTACCTGTTGCTGCTGCTGCTTGTGGGACCTTGCATCCTGGGCTCCTGAATCCTTCTGGATTCCTGTATCCCTTTCTCTTCCCCAGCCCATCCCCTTTCCCCAGTGCCTCCTGCCCCCACCCCTACCTCTCTCATCAGTCCCATACCCCATTCCCTGTCCCTTATTCCCACACTCCCTTCCCCTGCCCTATCCCACCCCTCCTTCCTTTCCCACAGACCCCTCTCTTTTCCTGCAACCTACTGTAGCTGGGATCAGCAAACGCAGCTGAGCCAGAGTTGCTTTGGTATGTAAGAAAAGATGCTGCTAGCAGAGTATTCTCCATGAAAGCTCTTTGACTGTAGAGTCCACTCCCAGACCCATGCGCAGGGGGAGTGCGGGGGGTGCGCATGCACACCTATGGTTCCTCAAACAAGTGTGCTCCAGGGTGCTCCGGCCAGCTGGGGGAAATCAGGAGTGACATGCTGCCTGAGCCTCCCTCCCCTGTGCTCCAGCCAGCCAGGGGAAGGCTGAAGCTGATTTCCGTCCTCCCACAGGAGTGAGGCCCAGCCTGGGAGAGGAATCAGCCCCAGCCTTCCCCCGGCCAACCAGAGCACACTTACTTGGGACACCAGGGGTGGTACAGTCGCACCCTTGCCGTACACACGTACAAAAATCCACCACCCCAGAGAAATTCCTGTGTACGGGCCTGACTCCCCTCCCCAGTCTCCTATAGCCAACGTTCCTTTTCTTAAGCAGGCATGTGGGAGGGGCTGTAGGGGTGGGAGGGGCTGAGCACTCTCTGGTGAATTTTAAAGATAAGTAAATGTTGAGTTGGTTTGCAGCATGGTTTTGCTGCCTGATTTTTCTAAGGGAGGCTCTTGAGTCAAATTCACTGGTGTCACTCCATTTACTTCAACTGGGTGGCACTGCCTTTTGCTGGCAGTCATTTTGTCCTCTGAAATTACATGTCTTTGTCATGTGCATGTGCACTACAGTAACAGAACTACCGTCATGAAAGTCTCTCTTCTATACAAATTGATGTGTCTTTTCTAATGTTTGAAGTGAAACTCAGAACCATACCCTGGGTTCTCTGTATACTCCAAATTCCCATGAATGTCATCGGAGGCTCCAGAATACGTGGAGCCATGTGTCAGCTGCATTCAGTGTTGATATGATTTTTTATGGACTGTAGGTTAAATTCAGCTTGATGCAGAATCCCATCACAAGGCCTAGGTACCCATTACACCCTCAGGACAGGGTTTAAGTGATGCCTATGTCTTGGGCTGCTTCGTGGAGTAAATTTTCACCTGAGGTTTTTTGTTTGTCCATATTTGGAAGCCGGCTGCAGCACAGAGTCAACCTGCACCTATAGTGCATCTTTCAGTTTGGTTTTGATTTAACTCTATTCATGGAAAGCACAAGCATTGTTCTACAAAGCAAAGCAGTCATTGTGATTGATTTGCCTTTGGTCGCCCACACAATTTGGATTGGCCATTCATAGTTACGTTAAATTCCAGTCAAATACCATTTCAATAAGCTGCACCTTGAGCCGTTCTCTTGACTTTGCAAAAGGCATTTTGTTCCCTGATGACTATTTTAATGCAAACCAAAAGCAGAATTAACCAAGGTAGTCTAGACTGCATGGAATATTCTCATACCCAGTCCTTACTGTGGTCTATTCAGAGCTCTGACTAAGCATAACCACAATGCGAGTTGCAACAAATCTGAAGCTGCCTGGTTTCAGTATGAGGTATGTTTCTTCAAATAACGCAACTGGAAAAACTTATTTAAAATGTTCAATAAATTCTCTCCTTGGAAGCAGCTTGCTAAAAAGATTATTTTATACCAGCTAGGTTCCTTTTATCTCCTTCCTGTCCTGACATCAATGATATCTGCAGAAGAAGTCATGACTAAGAAATATTCATTGGTGTTGCTGCTGCTGCACTGAGATTCCTCTGATAGACTGAGTCTGATGGGATATTAAATGGTTGTGGTATATAAACAAGAGAACTGAAGGGTTCTGGAAAGCTGTCAGCTGGAATGTGAAACTATGGTTTGGGTTCAGTGGTACAACACACTTTCCCAGAACATCTCCTTTCTCTGAAACATTCCTCATTGACTGTACTGGCTTGTGGGCCAGCATAAATCTGACAATGATTAGGCTGCAATTCTGGCAGATGAACAAGAAGAATCTAGTTCCCAGTGGCATGGCCTTGTGGCCAACTGGTTCAAACAGGAGGCTGAGTGCCAAGTAGCTCCTGGATTCCACTGAGTTTGCCACGCTGACTCACATCAGACCTTGGGCAAATTTCTTAACATGTCTGATTTCTTTGACCTGCAAGAGAGGGATAATGATATGCCCAATGCAGTCAAGCTCTGTGTAAAGTGCTGTGAGAGCCTCTGATGAAAAGCACTATCCAAATGCAAAGGGCCACATTAAGAAGCCCTGGTGTAACCCACACGTCTATGGGGTGTGGTTCACTGTCCCATGCAGTGGCACTTAGACCACTTACAGCAGAGAGATAAGAATGAGTGAGCTCTACAGCCTAAACTAAGAGCCAGCTGGCTTTATAGCTCAAGCTGTAGAGGCTTATGCATTAAGCCCCAGAGATCCTAGGGTCAATTCTGTTCCACAGTGGTTATGCTGGCACATGTGCATACAGTGCATTAAAGGTGGGGATGGAATACAGAGGATCAGGGACAAAAACCTCTGCCCAGGAGGCAGCTGCCTTCCAAGAGTACAAATGAGGAGGCTTCATTGCAGCTTGCAGCTAACAACTCTGAAGGCCCCAGGAGGGCTGTGTATGAGCAGTTCTGACCTACTGGATGATTGCTGACACTGTGAGCTCTGGCCTGGGTCAGGGAGAGGTCTGAACCTTGCAGTGGGGCTATGCAGCCTGGGCAGGAGCTATGACTAAATCCATATTTAGGCATCTAAATAAGCAGCCTGGTTTTCAAGAGCACTGAGGCTATGTCTGGACTGCAAGCTTCTTTTGGAAGAAGCTTTTCCAGAAGAGATCTTCCGGAAAAGCTTAATTTGAAAGAGAGCGTCCACACTGCAAAAGCTCAAGGAAAAAGCAATCTGCTTTTTCAAAAGATACCATCCACATTGATTGGATGCTATCTCACTTTGAAGTTGTGATTAGTATGGATGGAGTGGCACCTGTGTTATTTCCTGGAGGCTTTTCTTTCGAAAGAACTCCCTCTTCTGCATCCACACACGCCTTTTTCCGAAAAAGCCTTCTTCCTCATAGAAAGAGATTTACCACTGTCGGAAAAACGCCTCCTTTATTTAGACTTTCTGTCGAAAGACCACAATAGCCGTGTGGACGTAAGTATAGTTTTCCTGGAAAACAGCCTTTTTTCCAGAAAAATGCTGCAGTGTAGACATACCCTGAGTGGCTGGAAGCTCCCACTCATTTCCCTGGGTGCTGAAGAGTGCTCAGCACTTTTGAAAACCATTTATTTCATTTTGGGCACTCTTCAAAGGACAATCTGGGCCAGTACTTTCTGCTGTGGGTGCTCGGGTACTGCTCCTTCTCCCCTGTCACGTTACAAGGACTGCCACCACTGGCCCAACAGGGCTAGAATTAATCCTCCCATGGTCGTTTAATGCACACATGCTGGTTGCTGAGCTTGGTGTAAGGCAGATGGGTGGTCATTAGTAGCCCATGTTGCAGAGGATGATGATTCTGTGAATCTGATCTGATATCTTTGGTTACTCTCACAATACATTGAAATTAAAGGCCTTGTTGTGACTACCATGGCACATTGTAAAAGACAATAGTTAAAAGTTTGTATTCATCCAAGGGTCTTGTAGTGTGGTTCATATTGACAGTGTCCACATGATGCAGGGAGGCATTATCACCCCCCAATGTATTGAGCTGTTAAGTCAAGGCACAGGGAGGTGACAAGACTTGCTGACATTTACATGGCCAGTCAGTGATGGAGCCAGAAACAGCACCTGAGAGTTCTGACTCCCACTCCTCTGAGCACTAGACAACACTCTCTCCAGCTGAAAAAAGTCTCGTTATTATGATGAAGTTCTGTTAATGTCTGAAACACTTTGTTTCATAGGCTGCTAGCCCAGAATAATGGACTGCAGAGAACCCTGATGGATGACAGTGTGTTTGTGTAATTTGGGTGAAGAACAATTAGAAACTGGCAAGCCCAGAGCTCAGAAGCAGTGCGGTGTCCACAATAAATATATATAGTTTGAGGCCAAACTGAGTCGCTTAAAAGTTTCTGACCTGATGTCCCCAGCTGGGGAATGGCTGCTAGTGCTGAATCAAATCCACAAGTGCGGACTTAGTCTGATTTTACTGCCATCTCACAAGAGAAGTTCCTGCCATCAAGAGATAATGAGTCTTTGACAGCTGTTTGGATTGAAGTCAGGCCTACACTTAAAATATAGTTCCCCATGATTGTGTTACTCAGGGGTGTGAACAACCCATAAGCAATGAAGCTATGCCACGCGAGGTAGACAGAGCTCTGTTGATAGAAGTATGCTTTTTTCAGCCCAACAACTATTGTTGCGGGGAGACTGTGTTCATACAGTGATGGAAAAACTCTACATCAGGATAGGTTGCATCTATGCTACAGGGTTAGGCCGTCATCCCTAGGGTACCATGCCTATGCCAGCATAGTCTGTGCGTGGGAGACATACCCTCAGAGAAACAACCAGCGAGGGGAAAGGGCTGGTTATTTAATTATTAAATAGAGTTTTGTTGTCCTTGACCCCTTCTCTAAGGTGAATTTTCTAGCCAGACATTATCGGCTTCAGTGGTTTGGCTCATATTTTCACTCAGATTCTTTTGTTCTGTTGACTCTTGGATCAACTCTGCACTGACTCTGTTTTTAAAGTCTCTTTATCCATATTAATGTTTAACTTAAACAAGCATTGAATCAAAACTCTACCATGGAAATATTTTGGTCTATGCTCGGTTCCTTTCCTTGCTGGTTTTCTGAGCTGTGCACGAATATTGGTTCACTTGCCAGGAGCAGTTCATGCATAGTTTGTGTCAGCCTCATGATGCTCCAAAGTACTGTTTGCTTTAATGCAGTCTAAGCAATGGAAAAAGCATTGAGGTTGAAGGCAATATTGCAGTCTAGATGGCCCAGGAAATGGATGTTAACTTCATACAGTGTCTGATCAATGCTGTCTTCCCAGAGAGTGAATGTTGGGATTGCAGAAGAGGCCCAGGTCAACCCGCCTGCCCAACTCTGTGGATCCTAAGGATCTATAGGGAAAGGGAGTGCCTCTCCCTGCCTGGTTTCCCCTTATGCATGGCTCTCCAGCCATGGCCCCTGCATTACCTTCCTACATGCCCACAGGGAGGGGAGGGGGATAGATACAGATGTACTGGAGAAGTTAATGTTGGGAGGAATTAATGCCATGGAGATATCTGCTCAGATATCAGCTCTGAGGGGAACATGTTGATAGCGTGGCTACTCCTCTGCTACCTCAGCATGCCTGTGAAGCTCAGAAAGGCTGAAGAGAGGGCTTTCTGCAGGCTATTCTGTGGAATGTGTTTGTGTTTATGAAAAGATTGGATCTAAGGTAAAACAGCGTGGTACAGAGCAGTACCAAACCAGGAACAGAAACTCCACTGCAAATAAAGGCACAAAATCAGGCAGAAGTGCCATTGGAAATGAAAAACAAGCGAGGAATGCAAGTGCAGGCAGTGCTCCAGTTCCAAGCCCTAAATACAGAGTCCAAAGTCTCTCAGCTACCTGTGAAAATCCCCTCCCCACCAGGGGACAAAGGTCCATCTTGGTCCTAGAGCCCAGCTCATGCCCATCACCACTCAACCACTCTTTTCCCCTCCGTCATGGCCAGCCACTCAACAGCCGCAGAATCCTGGTTAGCTACTATGTTGGGGAGCTGACATTCCTCTTCTGCTCTTTTTGGCTCTGTTTTTCTTTTCTGTTTCCTATAGTGCACAGGGTCAGTACATCATAACACTACAGTTACCTTCCATGGGGTCCTGCTGGGCAGCTCACCAAGAACCTGACGGTTGCCTCTAATCAGCGTACAATGGAACTGACTAGACTTGCTGTCCTCTCTCGCATGGAAGTGCCTCCTATAGAGACCTTGCTTTGAGAATCCCCCAGACTTTCAATGGGAGTAGAGATGGGCCACAGTAGAGCAAAAACTTTACCCCAAAGGCTCAGGTCACAGTTGTCCACCTTGATCAAAACAGCCAGTGCCCTCTGCAGGCCAAGTCTCCTACTCATAAAGGGTAATTGGGCAGGAGCTGTGTGTGCTGCCTGTGAACCTGTACGTTCCAGGTGTGCTGTCTTAGGAGGAGTTATAAGGTCATGACTGGTGTGGAGAAAGTGAATAAGGAAAAGTTACTAGTTCCCATAATATAAGAACTAGGGGGTCACCAAATGAAATTAATAGGTAGCAGGTTTAAAACAAACAAAAGGAAATACTTCTTCATGCAACACACAGTCAACCTGTGGAACTCCTTGCCAGAGGATGTTGGGAAGGCCAGGACTTTAACAGGGTTTAAAAAAGAGCTAGATAAATTCATGGAGGATAGATCTATTAACGGCCATTAACCAAGATGGGTAGGAATGATGTCCCTAGACTCTGTCAGAAGCTGGGAATGGGCGACAGGGGTGAGATTGCTTGATGATTACCTGTTCTGTCATTCCCTTAGGGAGCATCTAGCATTGGCCACTGTCAGAAGACAGGATACTGGGCTAGATGGACCTTTGATCACTCTGATTTAGTCTTTATTTTAAATAAACCAAAAACCTAACAGCAGCATCTCTGGGATGGAATGATCTGGCAAATAGAAACTAAATATAACCTTTTTAGTGTGCTTGTTACATTTCATATATTACAGGACCCCTCTTGGTCTACATAGAAGGAGCAAACGGTCTCTATAGGATCACTTGTGAGTGCGAAATGACAGCAGCCAGAAGCTTCTGCTGCTGATCCTAAATATTCCCAGCCTGTATTTATGCTATAAATTAATGTTGTTTCCACTTGGGGTGGTGACTCATGGGTCATTCCCCTGCCATGCAACAAATATTACTCATTGTTTAATAAGTGTTGTTGGTGCTCATTGATGTACAAACAAAGAAAGAGGGAGGGTGTGGAGCTTAGCACTTCACCAGGCTAGGCCCTCAGCTATGTCACCAGGCTCTTACCAGCTTCCTCTGTGACCATTGGGACATTCCCTTTGCATTACACACATGGTCTTCTAGAGCCATAGCAGAGCATTCTGCCCTCTCCGTAAGCTGATTTTCTTAGCAGCTCTTACAGCTTTTTCCCTCCCAATCTTGCATGCATTTAGTGAAACTGATCACCTGCAGGCTCAATGTAGTTGTAGTTTAGAGGCCAGCATGCTTTGGAAATGTAAATATAGAACACTAGATTTATCCAGTGTTGCTCGGGTCCTTAACCCAAATAAGCTTTGTTTTTCTTCATTTAAATCATTGCTTTGGGGTAGGTCTGTGGATGAGGGATTCAGTATGCAGGCTGCCTTGAGGAAAGGGAACAACCTCAGCCCTCTGTCACCTTGGGGCCAGGTGAGAAGCACCTCTCCATGGCCGCTGCAGAGGGTACAGCAAGGGGAGAGGTGCATGTCTACCAGCTGAGGGACAGGTAAAATCTCTGAAATATATAGCATAGTCCCTTTCTCCAACCCTGCCCCTATTGGCCCAATGGAGATATAGTTGTCCTAGTCCCCATCGCTGCCCCCTTGTTGCCCCCCGGTGGTCATTCTATAGTATAACTTCATCCTACCAGACCCCTCTCTTTCCATTTTATAAGAAACAATCAAATTCCAGGCACATCCCATTGTCTTGGCACAATCAAACCCTCACCTTGCTTTAAGTTATGATAAGAGGAAGCTACATACCAAATGCGGATACCATTTAGGAGGAGTTCTTCAACAAAGAGACTCACAGATGGACAGAAAAAATGGACACACATTTCTAAAATATATAGTAAGAAGAAGATAGGATGAAGTAATGTCAAATCTGATGCATTTCCAAATGGTAGTGACTGAGGCTGCCAAATACTTCTTGGAGCAGTTGAAACAGCAAGAAACCCCAATGTCTTTCTGCCATCTAGCATTGTCTAGAGTGAAGATCCAAAAGAAATTTAGGAAATGTGATCTTTGCTTAACTGGGCATGCCACATTATAGAACAATTTAGGAGAGGGAATGAAAACAGTGTAACTGCAGGGGAAATTTTACATAATTTAGGCAGGGTGAAGAGCCAAGAAATGGAACAGAAGCAAACTACTTGCCCACCTATTTCTTGTTTGTGTTTCTCCATATTTATTGCCCCTCATCTTGCAACAGGCAGGAGCATGGCCCAGTTAGTGTAACACCATGGCCTGTGTAACACGAAGATGGCTGCACTCAACTCTCAGGGATAAATTCTCATCTCTTGGACAAACAACCTTTTAGCAGCCTAACCATTCTGGATGGCTCTTCAGTCTGGCTTTGGTCTTGATTTAGCCCAGATGGGAATAAAACAGAATTCGAGCTGCACATCTTCTTCTGGCCATGTTTTGCTATGATTTCCAGCAGGCTATTTCTGATGATGCTTCTAGCAGGACCTGGCATTGAAGGTTACAATTATGTTGAAAAAATAAAAGTACCAAAAAGCAATGAAAGAGTTCCAAGTGTCTAGATTGGAATCTAAGACCCCAAGTTTAACTTCCTTACCTTGCAAAAAACAAACAAAAAAACCCTACAAGGTCTTCATTGACCACAAGTGGTTAGGGACTGAGTCTGCCATCCTATGCAAAAGATGGCACCTCCAGCAGCACATGTTTTTCTATCATTCTGGAGTACTTGTCCAGTGATTAGTCAGAAAATATCATTTCCTATTACCAGCATCATTTCCCTCAGTAACATGGGCTCTGCTTAGAGGTCTTTCTCTTCTATATACCAGCATGCCCTGCTATTGCTTAACTTAAGAGATCACTGTGTGAGGTTTGCTCTGTTACCTCTACTGGACTCCAAAAACCAGAGAATATTGTCAGTAAATAGTGGTATGAGCCATACAAATCCCATGTGACTGCATCATCACTGCTTTGGATGGGAGAACATTTTCCCACATTAGAGCTAATTGACCATGTGCACAGAATGAGGTAGGAAGGGAAATTCTGCAGTATTAGTTTGGCTTGGGAATGTGGAAAATCTCAGTGACACAGCTGAAATCTTTTGGCCTCACTCACCTCTATTTCATAGTGGGGAAAAAATTCTCCCTCTTTCAGCTCATTTGGATCCTTCTGCCAAAGTCTGGTCACATGGTTATTAGTTGCATATTGCTTAAGTTATAGGCTATTAATGTTATCTTTGGTATTTTACTGGATGTGAAATTACAAGAACAACGGTGGGCCAAAGTCATCCCTGGGACATCCCGTGCAGTGGGGGAAGGGACACCAGGGAAGAAGCTGACTGAGTACAGTTAATAGGTGGGAATGACAGGAGCACACATAGTTTAGGTCTCCTTTCAATTTACTGGCAGGCTTCCTGGCCTCCCTTTTTCCAGCTATCACCAGTGATAGCTCGTTCCTATCCCTTCCACTGTCATGTGAACTTTAAATTAATAAACCAGGGTGATAACGAAAGATGTTTTTTGGTCACAGATTCATATTCTGAGTTAGGACCTTGTTGCTGATAAGATTTAAAGATCATCGCTTTAATAAACAATCATGCCCACCCTGCTTTCCCCAACTGGATGCTACAATACAAGTTAGCTGGTGTGCTTTTAAAGCTGCACTGTGTCCCAGTGGAGTGAGATCCCTGTTACCTTTGGCTACCTAAGGAAAGCTTCTCTCTCCTTCTCTGTGCACTAATGAGGTGCCTCTAACTATCTGACTTGCAAAGATTTAGTGTCAGTATTACTCCATGGGTTGAAAGGTGTAGTTCTGCATTTCCTATCAAATTAGGCAAAAATGCATCTACACCGCTACAAGACATACCCTTCCCAGCATTCAACAAGAGATGCAGGGATACTTTTAGTGCAATATCCTTATTGAGTGGATGGAGGCCTTGCAGAAGGTTAAATATTTTCGAGGGATAGCGTAATAAGAGTCTAAACAAGATTCCAGCTTCTGAGAACTACTGACATGCATGTCAAACCTCATTCTGACTTCAATGCAAGCAGGATTAAGACCTTATTTATAGCCTGTCCAGTGGGTTTGAAATTAGTTTACAGCAAATCCAACAAACTGAGCTGATGTGTTTCTAAAAACCTCAGCTGGAAAAGGTTATTTGAGTCATAGTGACTCAGAGAAGGCATCATATCAACATGTCCTTGAGCCACCATGCAAGGTAAACACTGAGGTATTTAAGTTATTGGCACAAATCATAGACTGGCTGCTGGCTCTTAATCCCTTAGATAGGCTTCAAATTCACATGGGATTTTTATCTCCTTGCTGCATTTCCACGGCTGTTTAGCTTCTTTCATTCCAGAGGGCAGCCTGCTTCTTCTCCGGCTATGCTGCAGCCCTCCTGACAGCCCTACAGGCTACATCTCCTAACGACAGGTTTGAATTGTATGTAGGATTGTGTTCAGTCTGGGTGAACAAGAAGTTCACTGTGAAAATTATAAAAAACCAAAAAGCTTAAAAACATACATAACACAAAGTTATAAAAAATAAAACATGCATTCTACCAAGCCTATTTATAAGCCAGAACAGAAGGAGTGAAGCATTATAGGCAGGGCTGGCTCTAGGCACCAGCAAATCAAGCACGTGCTTGGGGCGGCACATTTCCAGGGGCAGCATTTCCAGGTAAGCAGCCACCCCTGGCAATGCCCGGCCCCACCCCGCTGATTTTAAAGGGCCGTGGGAGACACCACTACCCGCTGCGCAGTGCTGTAACCATGCACGCCCAGAGCCTGCTGGCCACCCTCTGCCTCCTGCCGCTGCTCGGCTCCGCCACCTACTTCGGATCGGGTTCGCGGGGAGATGGCCCCAGTGCAGGAAGTGCAGTCTTCCTCTGGCCAGGGCCATGGCGGCTGCAGGGGGGCCGGGCACCCGCCGGGGCCCCCGCGCCCTGGGCACAGCCATGCGGACCACGCTGGACAAGGCCCTGCAGGCGCTGGAGAAGCTGCAGGTACTGGTGGAGCAGCTGGGCCTGGGGCTGAAGAACAACCCCCCAGCCTGCCCCAGCTCCTGCCCCAGACATGCCAGCACCTGCTGCTGATCTGGGGCCAGCCTGGGCCCAGCCTGAGCCACCTCTGGGAGGCCGGCTACTTCCCCATTTTCATCAGCAACCTCCTGCGCAAGGCCAAGCCACCAAGCTCTTCAAGGGAGACCCTGAGGGAATTTGTCAGGAGGGGTCAGCCTCCAGGTACTGGCCCCCGGGCAGCGGGGGCGGGGCGAGACGGGGATGCCCAGGGCTGTGGGTCGGGAGTGAGGAGCACTGGCAGGGCTGTGGGTCAGGAGTGAGGGGCACCAGCAGCTGGTGGGGGCCAGGGCTGGGCTGGCTGTGGGGGCTGTGAGTCGGGAGTGAGGGGTGCTTGTCCATAGGGAGGGGCTGGACAGGGCAGGGAAAAGGCTCTTGTGACCCAGCAGTGAGTGAAAGGGGAGGGGGAGTTTACTTGAAGCGCTTTTGCCTTTTTGGAAAAAAAATAATTAAAATTATATTTGTATGATGAATTAATAGCTTTATCTGAGCTACTAAGTCCTAAAACGTCTCCTCTAAAAGTATTTATAGCAAGAAATGATTTTTTCACTCCAAACACTGCTATAGTACTATGCATTCTTTTAACATTACCAGTATCAGTGGCTTCTGGTGAGTGCAATTTCTCAAAACTGAAATTACTAAAAAATTATTTGAGGTCCACCATGTCTCAAAATCGTTTATCAGGACTCGCATTAATTTCAATTGAAAGTACCATTGCAAAAAATTTAGATTTTACTGAATTATTGAAAGGCTACACAAGTATAAAAACCAGAAAAAATCAGTTCATATAAATTCTTTTAATTTATGAGAAACTGGGTGCACCGGAAGACACTAACATTTTTCATTACAGTGTATAGTTGAACCCATATTGTTTGTAATTGTGATTTTGTTAAAATTAAATGAGTACACTAGTAGGAAATTGTTTTATTTCACCATCTACAAATTTTCTGTTTTCATTTTTTTTAAACTTTAAACAGTCAAAAACATTGCAAAGTGCAAACATGTAAAAGCCAACAAAAAAAGGGGAGAGGGGCAGCCAAACATTTTTTTCCTTGGTGCGTCAAAAAACCTAGAGCCAGCCCTGATTGCAGGGGGCGATGGAGCAGTGTTCCCTCTAAGGTGCGTGCTGTGCACCAAAAATTCTAAGCCCACCCACATCCTTTGCAGAGCCGTGCAGCAGCGCTCACCTTCCTGGACCTGGAAGGTGAGTGGCGTGGCTGCACCCACGGCTGGGACCATGTTGTGGGTGGGGGCAAGGGTAGGAATGAGGATGGGGATGCAGCTGTAACCGAGGCAAGAGACAGCTGCTCTGGCTGCCCCGGGGGCTGAAGCCATGATGGGAGGCAGCTGCCACCAGGGCCAAGGCCATGTGGTAGGTGGCTACTGCGACCTGGGATTGGAACCCTGGGGCTGGTAGGTGGCTACTGCTATGTGGAGTTGGAGCATTGGGGCTGGCAGGTGGCTGCTGCTGCTGCCAGGAGTTGGGGCCTTGGCCCATGGGGCTGGCAGGTGGTTACTGCTGCCAAGTGATGGGGCCTTGGCCCATGGGGCGGGCAGGTGGTTACTGCTGCCAGGAGATGGGGCCATGGGCCTGGGAGGGGGAGCAGTGGGAGGTGGAGGAGGAGATGGGTGCTAGCTGTGTAACAGGGAAGAAGATGGGGTAGGAGCTAATGCATCTGGGTGGGGGTAATGTGAGCCAGTGCAGTGCATGTCCCCCCCATGTGTCACCTCACTGCAGGGAAGGGATGGGATGGGAGCACAAATATGTACACAGTGCACCAGTCCTGCCAGCAGAACCTGGGAAAGCCCTTTCCTGGACAAATGGGGCTCTTAGAGGGGAAGCATAAGAAGAGGAGGGTGAACCCAGACCCGTTCCACACTAACACATACACTGAGAGCAGAGCTGCTCCAGACCCCAGCCAGCACACACTCTCTCTCTCTCTCTCTCTCTCTCTCTCTCTCTCTCTCCTTCAACCCTCACCAAACTCAGATGCCCACCCCGAGCCTCTTCCAGCACAGACTGTCCCACCCACTCTCCACAGGGCTTTTAAAGGGGCCTTCTGTCCCAAGGAAAATGGGGAGCCTGCCCTCCCCTCGGCACTGCCCCCACTGCTGCTCCCACCAGAGCAGAGGAGTTACCTGAGACAAGTGAGTGAGGGCCTCCGTCCTCCCTGACCCTGGCTGAGCTGGCTGCTGTGTTTCCCCTTCTGCTTAGCTGGCTGGCACCAGATAAGATCACGTGAGACTATTCATATGTATCCCCATCATCCCATCGTGACGGCAATTGCCCTGGTCACCCATGTCTAGGGCCACCAGTGGCCCCCAGCTCTGCTACAGGAGAGCCAGAGGGCGGTGGCAGCGGCTGTCTCCGGCTCCACTTCTACTTCTGGGTCTGGGGCCATGATGCTAACAGCTGCCGCCTGCCTTGGGCCAGGCGCTTAGGCCACCACCTGCCTTGACTGCCTGGTGCTCCAGCCTCGTGCCCTGCTACCTGCGGGGGGGGGGGGGCAGGGATGAGAAGGAGAAAGCTCCGAGGCTCTGCACCGTATCTGGTTTGCGGGGAAGCACACATGCTGCTGTGGGGAGCAGCACGCGCACGTCCTAGCAAGCTGGATCCAGCACGAAGCCTCAGGGCTTTCTCCTCCCCTCCAGGAACCCAGTCATGGTGTTCTAATCTTGGGGGGAGGCACAAGCCTGGAGTGCCAGGCAGGTGAGGCAGGCGGTGGTCCAAGTGCCTGGCCCTAGGCAGGCAGTGGCAGTAGCTTCCCCACTGGAGCAGTGGGTAAAGCCTCCGGTGCTGGGGAGCAGTGCGTGGAATGAAAAGAAGTAAGTGCCCCCCCACCCCATCATGCCCAGAATCCTGCATCCCCAACACCTCATGCACTCCCTCCCCTGCCACACCCGCAACCCACTCCTGCCCCCTCCTCCCAGCCAGACACCCTGCCCCCAGCCTGCTCCTGTACCCCACCCTGCTCCTACACCCTCTCCCTGGCCAGACACCCTGCCCCAGCCTGCTCCTGACCCCTCCCCCCAGCCAGACACCCTGCCTCCAGTCTGATCCTGCCCCTCCCCACTGGCCAAACACCATGCCCCCAACACACTCCTGTCCCTTCTCCTCTGGCTAGACACGTTGCCCCCAGCTCGCTCCTGCCCCCTCCCCTTTGGCCAGATACCCTGCCTCCAGCCTGTTCCTGACCCCTCCCCCTGTCCAGACATGCTGCCCAATTGGGGCTCATGCCCCATCTTACCACAGCGTACTGTCCCTGGCCCCAATCCTGGGGCAGGTCCCATGGTTCAGCCCCCATCTGGCCGCAGGAAGGGCTGGTGGCAGGCCCCGTCCTGCTGTGGCATGGGTAGGAGGGGAGGCCATGATCTGGCTGTTGCAGACAGATGCGGGGTTGGTAAGCATAGCGAGCACAGCCCCTAGTTTCTATGGATACTCTATTTCCAAGGAGCAACAGAGTGGCTACACCAACTCGGAATGGTGGACTACCAAGACAGCAAATAACCATTGGTATTTGCCTTTGTTAAGATTGTATAAATGTTATGTATCAGACATTGATTTGCAGGGAAATTCTGATACTGCCAGATGCAAGTGGTTTTTCAACAGAGAGAACTCAGGACCATGTACTTTTGGCAGTGTTCTTTATGTTCAGTGTTATCACTTACTTTAGTAAATGAATAGAAGGCAAGTGAGATTATCTAGCAAGGTAAAAGGGGATTATAGTGTAACAAGGAGGAATAGGATGAAATATAAAAGGAAATTTTAGGCTGAATAATAGGAAACACCTCTTCAGAGTGAAATCTTGGAGAATGGAATAATATGAACACCACCTATTCCTTAAATAATGCTTCTCATCAGTAGCTTGCAAAATCTTTTACAAAGGAATAACTATCATCACACCCATTTTACAGATGGGCAAAGTGAGACACAGGAAGGTACATGGAGGAAGCCCAATCTTGCAGAGGAGAGGAACCTAAAGGTGTTTCTGTGATGAACCAGACAGCTACAGGGCCTGATAATGGGATAATACTCTGTTAGACATTCAAATCTGGCCCAAGTCAACAGTCGACAGGAAAAGTGCTGGAAAGCATTTGGTTCAATACAATCTATTTCCTCACTTACCTTGTCTCTATCATTAGTGGACAGTTTCATTAGCAGTCTGAGCAGAAAGGCCAAAGATAGTGTGGGGGAAAGGAGCCCAGAGCTCCTCCTAAGAGCTGGGCTGCCAGTGCAGGGCTGAGGCATATTACAGGAACAGCTTGGAGACAGAGGTGGATTAAGGTTTTGTGGGGCTTTGGGCCAGAACAAGCATAAAGGGGGTCCTCCCAACTCCTTCTGCCTGTGGTTCTACCCCCATTCTGCCCTTTCCCTATGTGGCCCCACCCCAGTTCCACCCATGATCCTACCCCACTCTGCCTCCCACTGTGGTGCTCTAACCTGTTTGCTCCTTTCTGCTGTCCCCTCATGCAGCCCCAAGACCAGAGAAGCTCTTTCTCCCCACTGTCAGGGTACCTGAGGCCATTCCAGGGAGCCAGAGCTCCTCCAGTCCCAGGACCTCAGCTGGGCTCTGGGGCTTACCCCACCATCCACCACTTTTGCTAGGAACTGAGGTCCGGGTACTAAAGCTTCTCCTACCCATTCCACTGGGCACTTCTGCTGGGAACTGGGGTCCTAGTACTGAGGTTTCTCCTACCCATCCTGCCCAGTTCTTCTGCTGGGAATCAGGGGCTTTCCCCACTCTGCCCCACACATCTTCCAGGGCTCTGGGCTTCTTATGCCCTTTGGTGCATGTCTGCTAGGGGCAGGGTGACCATTTTTCCATGCTCCCAGACTGGGCTTTTTGGCCCATTGGAGAGCCCCAGATTGCTGGTGCCTGTGCTGTACATCTTCTTTGTTTAGAGAAGGGCTTTCAAGACATTTTCACTAACCCGAAAAAGGAAAAGCAGGGCTATTGTTACCTCAGCAAAGAAAGGAGCTCTTTTTTTAAGGAGTTTCTTTTCCTGAAGTCTCCCTAACAGGTGATATAATAAAATGAACCTCCCAGAGCAAATAAACACTATGAGATTCCCAGAGAACATTGAAAAGCCTGGTCACCTCAGCCTTAACAGTGCTCTTTCCCAGCGCTGCATTTCTTTTCCTCTCAGCCTCGGGGGGGTGGGGGGAGCAGGGAAGGGGGAAGAAAGCAGCATTAAGCTCTTAATCCTTCTGCTTCAGAGCTCTGTGTCCTCTTGTCTCTAACCCTGATAGGGAAAAAAAACAACACAAAAAGCCTGCATCCTGCTTCCATTGCAGTCAATGGATGGTTCCCCGTGGAAAGAGGGCAGTATTGGAGCCTTGCTTATCACAAGTGGTTCTCCACTCCTCACTCTTTTGTGGGCTGGTCCAGCAAAGCCCTGCAAGGTGCCCCAATACCATGGGCCTAGACATTCTACAACCCACTAAAGCAGAAGCCATGGGGTCTAGCAGAGTAGGCGTCTGAGATGTGGGTTCTATTCCTAGCTCTACCGCTGGGTACATCCCTGTACCTGTTCATGTCTGTTTGACTGTAAGCTCTACAGAACAGGGAGTCTCACTGCGTGTTTGCACAGTGCCTCACGCTCACACAACCCAATGCTGACTGCAAGGAACCCTTAGGGTACATCTAGACTACAGGGTTTTGTCGACAGATACTGTCTACAAAGCTTCTGTCGACAAAGAGCATCTAGACTACATCCAGTTCTGTTGACAAAGCAAGCCGCTTTGTCGACATGACAGTGTAGACGCAAAGGGCAGTGTAGATGCAATAATGCCTTCTGTTGACAGAAGGCGTTATTCCTCGTAGAATGAGGTTTACAGCTGTCGACAAAACTGCTGAGTTCTATCGACGTTATGTCGACAGAACTCAGCAGCAGTGTAGATGC
Organism: Pelochelys cantorii; assembly: GCA_032595735.1. Taxonomy (NCBI): domain Eukaryota; kingdom Metazoa; phylum Chordata; order Testudines; family Trionychidae; genus Pelochelys; species Pelochelys cantorii. The sequence goes on from CM064326.1 coordinate 25,602,824, forward strand.
AGGTATAGTTTTGTCGACAGAAGTCCACCTATGTCGACAAAACCCTGTAGTCTAGACACACCCTTAGACTCTAGACTAGTACAAATAATTCATAATAACAAATGAGTCCTTATTCAGCCAAAACTCCTATTGATTTCATTGGGAATGGTGCCTGAGTGAGGACTGTAGGACTCGGTCACCAAATTACTAATGTAGGATCAATCCACTCTTCCCATCTTACCTCTATCTTCTGAAGTCACCTGTTGTGGCCACACACTCACTTTTGCACTTCTCCTGCCACTCTCCCTCATCCCCCTGGCGCAATCACCAAATTCACAGTCCGAGGAAGATCATCGATGATGCTGTGATTTAATTCTGGCCATGGCCTGAGGTTTCACTAGCTGTTAACATCTGCGCTTGCTCCCAGGCCAGGCTTCATTGTGAGCCTAATAAGTACACAAAGGCCCAGGAATTGGGAGCCTGGCAGAGAGAATGCAAGCTTTAAGGGGCTCGTTCATCTGGGCTGAATGACTGGGTAAACAGTTAGCTTCAGCTCAGACTTGCAGATCCTGAGGAGAAATCAAAGGCTCAGGTCTAGCTGCCTTCCATGACATTTAAACAATTGGTCTTTCCTCAGTCAAATATTTAAACATTTGCAGCAGTTCACATGGCCCCTCCAGCTATTTGATAGACTTTCATCACATTATATTTTTCAGTGCAGATGTGAATATTGTTTACTGAGAACTTTTTTTAAAAAAGGAAGTTTCACTGCACAGGAAGGGTACAAATGTGGCTGCCCTGAAGTCAGACAGTATAATATATTAATAAGTACTAATCATAACACTGATAAGCAAGGTACATTTAGACAAAGAATAATCTAAGGTGTTTCTGGAACAGATTACATGTGAGCAAAGGGTTGGCTTTAACAAAATATAAAAAGGGAATTCATTATTTTAAACCTGTCTCTAGGCTATTAGAATCCTGCCTATACTAATACAGTGGAAGGTTGTTTTATTTGCTCCTTCATAATGTGGCATGCAGGAAATGGCAATTGATCTTCAGGTAGTTATTTTCAAGTATTGTTGTTAATGGATTAGGGCCCCCTTTCAGCAAGGATTGACGTCACTGTGTTTGAATGTTAGTCCTGTGCCTAAGTACCTTGCTGAATCAGGACAATAATACTATCAAAACCCATTTTAAGTGGATCGATAGGTTTGCTAGCATGCCTTCTATATTGGAAATTATGAAAATCTGCACATGAAGACATTGTCATGTAGTTTTGCTATAAAACACTGATTATGAGACAAATCGTTTCTCATGCTTTTCTTTTTGCCCTGCAAGACCACACTCTCTAAGCTGTGTCAAGCTGGAGTCTAGCCAGAGGTGAAAGTAAGCAGGTGCATCTGGTGCGCAGCTCCAGCAGGAACTGGCTGAGATGCAGCAAAAGCCAGCAGGGAGTTATTTAAAGAGCTGGCAGGGACCCGGGTTACGACAGGACAGAGCCTGTAAGAAATGTAAGTTACTTTCTCCCCTGAGTCTAGCACTTGTGTGTCCTCCACAGAATTGCAGTTTATTAGGTTTCAGTCAGTTACAATGGTGCAACCCCTACTGCCTTCAGCTAGGCCTGGATTAAGGGCTTGTCTTCACTGCAAAGTTAACTTCATTTGTAACTGAAGTGTTGAACCCAACTTGAGTCCCATTCACTCACAAACCTTGAGTTGTTGCCCTATCAGGGGGTATAGAGATGTTCCCCCCTCTTACTTGGTCCAGGCCCCACCTGGATGGGGGATGAGTGGGGCAGGATGGGGGAGGGAGAGTCATGCTTCAGAGGTGGAGGGGCAGGACAGGGGAAGGGGAGCTGTGCTCCAGAGGTGGGGTTGGGGTGAATGGGACAGGACAGAGGAGCCACCGGTACCGCTCTCTGTTGGAGCCATTGCTAGGTGCTCCACCGGACTCCAGCACCAGCAGCGGTTCTTCCCACCCACCCCTGGTGGCAGAGACTGGTTACTGCCGGTAACCGCACTGTGAGTGTCCAGTTGCACTGCTTACCCAACACAGCCACGTCCCCAAACTGGACACCTGGTAACCCTAAGCAAGGGCTGGAAGGGAAGCCATGGCTGGGTCTGGGGCAAGCCCAGAGCAAAGATGGGAGCAGAGCAGGATGGGGTAGCGCTCACTCTCTGTGTCTCCAGCAGGCTGGCCTGACCCTGATGCACCCCCTGGATGCTCCTTCATGCCCCACAGTTTGGGAACCACTGGTGTATAGGCTATAGTTCAAATGAGCACATTTGTCAGCTGCTAATACAACCACTCATGAGTGCGGATGCAGGGCAGTTCCACTGGAGTGCTGCTAGTCCTCTCACGCCTTGGCCCAATTCCCTCCATGTGCTCAGAGAGGACAGACAAATTCTCCCACAATTCACTGGGAAAGAATTTGTAGAGTGGCTCAGCCTAGTGTGGCAGAAAGAACTATGGGATATGCCCCTGGAAGACTGAGCACTACACTTGAGTGAATGAATTGCCACTGGAGAAACAGCAACTCACCTGTTAATTCACAGTGGAAGGCCTCTCATTCAGTCTAAGCTAACTTAAGAGGTGTAACCTGAGTGTAGATAATTTGAATTAACTTTGCAGTGAAGAAACGCCTTATGTTAATCCAGAGCTGCAGGCACATCGTGACTCGGGGCCCATTATGACACTGCCCCCATAACCCTGTTCAGAGGCAAAGGCTCCCCTTTCTCCCCCCAGGAGAGGCAGTGGTCACAGATGGGGTGTATCTGAATGAATGTCTAGGTTGGGCCCACTACTCTCTTCTCCTGCCATACACAAAGCCCTCTGTTTGTGTGGCATTGAAGGGCTTCCCCAGAGTAAAGCAACTTGTGAACACTCCTTTGGATGCATGAGGCACTCCACACTTCACAGAGCTATAGTTTCAGGCTGTTGCCGATTCAGGCCAGCATCTCTACATTGATTATGCTTGTTTTTGCAACCATGAGGACTAGACAATTGTATTAAGTGAAAGCTGCAGTTCTGATGTTATCACATGACTTATTGAGCTTGTGCCCTAGACATAGGCTGTCAGTGAATATGCTGTTTTCTGCCTTCATTGGGGTTTCACAGGTGTAAGTGAAAGCTAAATTTGTCCCTCAGAACCTCTTTTCTTGGTAAAGATACACAAGATGAAAGCCAGCTTGATACTCAGGTCCAGGTTGAATTTGAAGAGCTATCCTTTAGAAAAACTCAGCATCTGTATTTGTAAGATGAGCACATTTGAGGCCAAAATTACTGATAGACAATGAACAGCATAGTCATGTTTCAGAGTGGACATGCACTTGGAGATACACTCTGTAAGATATAAGCAAGTTATTAGAAATCCAGTCTTGTAAATATTTTATGTGGTAGCTCCCCATACAATGTATCACAAACTGATTTTTAATCACCTATAGTTAGAAGCATTATAGATTCTAGAATCCCAGAAGTTAGAGAAGGGAAAGATCTATTGGTTAATCTGGACTGTTGCTAAGAAGTATGGTACTGCTCCCTGTGCAATATTTTGTCTAGTGTTTTGCCCAGTATCCCTAGGGATTGACTTCTCTGGGGAGAGGATTTCACAACTGCATACTTTTCACAATCTGTATTTTTATTCATGTTTAGCCTAAAAGTTCCTTTCTTAAATCTCACCCCATTACTTATCAGATGTCTACTTTCTTGTATTACACAAAATACTGTAATTCCTTCTTAGTGTGTTATACACTGCAAATATTTGTAGACAGTTATCATGTTCTTCCACAGCCAAAGTACGCGGCTACGTCTAGACTACATCCCTTTTTCGTAAAAGGGATGTAAATTAGACGTATCGCAATTGCTAATGAAGCGGGGATTTAAATCTCCCCCACTTCATTAGCATAAAAATGGCTGCCGCTTTTTTTCCGCACGGAGCTTTGTCGGAAAAAAGCGCCAGTCTAGACGCTGATCTTGCAGAAAATAAAGCCTTTTCCGAAAGATCCCTTATCCCTTATTTCATAGAGGGATAAGGGATCTTTCGGAAAAGGCTTTATTTTCATAGAGGGATAAGGGATCTTTCGGAAAAGGCTTTATTTTCTGCAAGATCAGCGTCTAGACTGGCGCTTTTTTCCGACAAAGCTCCGTGCGGAAAAAAAGCGGCAGCCATTTTATGCTAATGAAGCGGGGGAGATTTAAATCCCCGCTTCATTAGCAATTGCGATACGTCTAATTTACATCCCTTTTACGAAAAAGGGATGTAGTCTAGACGTAGCCTGCGAGTTTAGCTCTCCATGAATCAGCTCCTACTGACCTCTTAATCATTTTTGTAGTTTTTTTCCTGAATTCCCTGAAGTTTGTCTATGCCTTTCTGGAAGTAAGGTAGCCAGAGGTAAGTGTACCATTGCAGCTGAAGTCACAGCAGTTACACAAAAAGCAGTTGTTAACTTCCTGGTTTGAGACATGATCTAGTGCAGCTGATGAGGAAGTTGGCTAAATAAGTTACTTGACACAAAATCATCTCCACAATCTGCATAGTGGACACTCTCAGAGCTTGGAAAACTTGCTAGGCAACTACTAGCTGGAGGCCAGTGTCACTCTGGAAAGATGAGAAAAGAATAGTCCATCGGCAATTGGTGAGAAACACAGTCCCTGCCCCATTCAAGAACTGAGAAGAAAGTTGTTGGAAATTCCATTGGGGATTGCCCCAAAACCCTGCTCAAGGGGTTCCATCTTTCATGCCACCCTCCAACTAGCAGATATCTAATAAATGTGAAACTCTGCACCAACCATGTCTGGCTCTGCTAGAGCAGGGAGGGATTCTACTTCATTATTTCTTCCTTGGCTGCTTCTGTAAGGAGAGGTGGCCCTGTTACTCTGACTATGTGGTCTTAGGATATATTAAATCAGTGAGGGATTCCCATTTAACTAAACAGCAAACACATCACCCAATGTTAAAGAATCTGAGAAAAGGCAGAATGGGCTCCACTCCACAGCTTCTGCCAAGAGCCTCCCCAGTGAGCCGTGTGTCAAGAGGATATCTCCTGTGTCCTTTGGGACATTCTCCTTTGGGTACCAGCACTGCCCACATTTGGTGCAGTCTAAGTTATTTACTCCCCTCTCCTGCCCTCATTGGTCACCAACCTCATCCAAATCTGCTGCTACCAGAGGTCCTCAATTAACCAGCCAAGATGCATTAACTCAACAACAGCATGTTTATCATTCATACACCAGATGTAGAGTGCTAGCAGCTGCACAATGACAGAGCTCTGTGGAGATACCTTGAAAAAATTCATACCCTATTTCTGGACATATTCCTCATAGAACTCTATGTTACAGATCTAAAGCTTTTCCTATCAGAGCCAAAGCAAGCTGAAGGGGAACCAGCTGTGCACAGGGTATTGGGCTTTGTAGATGGGGACCCAACAGAATTAGTTAGAAGGGATCCTAGATGTATTTGACTTGGTTCTGCTTCTCCACACGCACAATTTGGGTGCATCTACACAGCACCATAACTCAAAATAAGATACGCAATTTGAGCTAATCAAATTGCGTATCTTATTTCGATGCTATTTCAAAATAGCGTATTTCATCATTTGGTGCTATCTACATGGCACCAAATTTTGAAATGGAACCCTATTCCAAAACATCCCTTACTCCTCATAGAATGAGGTTTAAAGGGACGTCAGAATAGCGAGCCCAAAATAACCCAACATACTCTGGTATCCTGAAATAGCGTTTTAGTGTAGACATACCCTTTCTGTCCCAAGTCCTACTAAGATACTTGGGTGATGTGAGCTGAAGAATAAACTATGCTCAACACACAAACAAACTGGTATATTTTTTCTACTCAGATAAGTGCTAGTGGTGAATCTGGCCCAATATTTATATAATACTGAAGGAACTATTCTTAGGGACACTCCCTAGTTCTTGATGAGCTTAATTGCACTGCATGTTTTATTTTTCAGGTGCTATTTTGGGATTACCTCATCCTATCATTATGCTGTTTGTACAATCTATGCAGATATGCCTTGCATGAAACTGAGTCCTGCTGGAACAAATCCAACTGCCTGTTTTATTTCAGCCTGTTTTCATCATCTAGAAATCAAAGGGACTCTTGTCAGCTTTAAAATGATCACAAGCAATCCCCACAATCGGTATAACTCAACAAGAGTGAGTTAAAAAAAAGTCTCTGTTTTTCAATCTGTTTATTTTATGCTTTTCACACCATTTGGCCAAAATTTTCAAATGCAGCCTCTGATTTTGTGTTCCTTATTTTCTACATGCCCAGTCTGAGAGATCCTGACTTTGCTTTTCAAAAGAAATGAAGACCTGTGGTTGCATTTGAAGTCAATGGGAGCTGCAGGTGTTTAGCACCGCAGAAAGTCAGGATGAATCAGATGCCCAAATTTTCAATGCTGGGTGCCTAAAGTTAGATTTGTAAATAAAAGGCATGTGGTATTGCTCTTGACCCAGGTGGATGAAGAGCAGAGGAATCCCAGAGCTGTGAAATAAGTGACCTCTTTCAGTCTTCCCATAGTTTTGTAACTAATCTGTAATCACACATGGTTGTGTGCAGCATATAAATGCCACTCAGAACTCACACTGATTAGAAATGTTCTATGTGAACTACCATGGGTGAGGGACCCCAGACTTCCAGAGTCTGTGACTGTGGGTCAGCTGCAATATATATACTGCCCCAGGGCCAACGACCCCAGGTTTCACAGGGCCCACAGTGCGTGGGCAACCCCACCATGTGGCTTCTGAACCCAACTGGGGATCTCAGGACTAGCAGGCTCCCAGCTGCAGAGTTGGGACCCACAGTGCCAGGAACCTGCCTGTCCAAGGATGGGTTTCCAGGGTCTGTGGCTTGGGGGCAGTCCCCCAAAATGGATTGCACAAGGCCAAGACTCCTGGGCCAGTCAGAATAGTGGGGCTGCCCTGGAGCTGAAACACTGAGGCTACAGCTACACTGCCATTTTTTTTGCTGAAGAAGATATGCAAATTATGCTTGCGTTTGCATATCTTCTTCCAATTCCTTTTGTGGAAGAGGCCTTGCCAATAAAAGGCCCCGTGTAGATGGGGCCAAATGTCTGAATAAAACCCTTTTTTGCAAAACTCTGTTAACCTTGATTTATGAGAAATAAGGGGTCTTGCAAAAAAGGGTTTTTTTCAGACGTTTGGCCCCATCTACATGGGACCTTTTATCATCAAAACCTCTTCCGCAAAAAGAATCGGAAGAAGATATGCACAATTTGCATATCTTTTTCTGCAAAAAAACGGCAGTGTAGCTGTAGCCTGAGAGTATGTTTACACTACGGGATAAGGTAAAATTAAGATACGTGACTTCAGCTACATTAATTGCATAGCTGAAGTCAAAGTACTTTAACTCGACTTTTAGCGCTGTCCACGCTGCAGGAAGTCGAAGGGAAAAACCTCTCCCTTTGACTTCCCTTACTCCTCGTGGAAGCAGGATTACCGGCATCAACCAAAGTGTCCCTCTCAGTTCAAATTAGCATATATTCTCTAGACCTGACAATTCAAACCCTGAAAGAGCTACAGCAGCAGCTTTGATCTTCTCTGTAGTGCAGACATATCCTGAGAGGTCTCACAGCTAAATTGACATTCTTGTCAGCCTCACCAGTGCCGGGGAGCAGATTTTGCGTTGCAGGCCCTATGTGTTGGTGTTTCTGAAATAAATATTCTTAGGGATTTCCAATCCATGAGACATTTCAAAATAGGTAGTGAAATATAAATCCTGAGTTTCAGCCAACCCTATTTAGAACCTTATAGCACCTGCGGGGGTAAAATGTGGGACCCTACACCTTGAGTTATAGTGAGAAACTCTGATGGAAGTAGAAGGTCCATGACACTGGTTGAGCAATGCTGATTCCATTCAGTAGAGGACATTGGTACAGATACACAAGATTTGCTGGCATGAAATGAGCTGCCTAAAACTGTATCTGAAACTAAACAAGGCCTAGGATTAAGAATGCTGGAATCAAAATGCTTTTCCACATGAAATATGTTCTGTACATGTTGGTTGGGTTGGATTGTGCTTAATGTAACGTTACCTTATTGTGTTTTCCATATGTTAGCAGCTCACTTGGCTGACGGTGTTAAGAGGTTTACCTTAAGGTCCTGGCTGCCTTAAGATGAGAGCATTGTTGTTTATCAGCATGTTCTTGCCTGCAGAAGGGAGTGCACCGTCTAATTCCTTATTCCTGTCATGAACTTGCTGCAAACAGGTTTCCTTCCCTTTGTGTAAAGAAGAAATCAGACCTATGGCTTCTTAGGTTCTAACCCTATTTCACTGCAGCATTCCCTACCATTGAAAGGGCTGCGGGTAAGATGGAATAGCCAGAGGATTTGGGCCTTTACTCTCAAAGGTATTTAGACCTGGGAGTTAAGTGCCTAAATACTTTTGAGGATCTGAGGTTTGGCACCGGGCCCTGAACCCTCCATATACAGTCAGATGTGACTCTCAGCCAGCAGGCAGAACAGACAGTTTATTGGTTGACAGGGATACAGCATAGAACAAACTAGTCAGCACAGAAACCAGAAGCAGTCAGGACAATCCATCTTGGGGAGAGGGAGCTGAGAGCCACGGGTCCTGACACCCATCTCTGCACCCAAGCCAGCGAGACTAACTCACACACCCAGCAGCACACCTCAACCATGCAGCCAGACTCACCTCTGGCCTTTGTCTTGCTTCCCCAGCAAAAGGGGTTACCTGGTTACATGCCCCTCCCAGGCTCAGGTTACAGAAAGAATCAGCCATTATGTATGTAGGAAAGGCTGTCACTCCGAAATTCCCATCACCATCTAGGTATTGGTGCAGTGCCCAGAGAAACTGAGACACACACACAGGGTTAATACAGGATGGTAAACATCACATGCAACGTAACAAAGTGAATTCAATTCCCCCATTTTGTCATGCTACCTTCCAGGGGTTTCAGCTCCCATGGATTTGGAGTCTAGTGGGAACAACATGTTGGTACTGAAAGCCACTAACAAGTACTCTTCCCAGCTGTCATCATTTCAACAGTCTTGTAAAGATGTTGAGAGGAAATTCATACTGATTAAGGTACCAAGATCTTAGATTGCAATCCCTCTTAGGGTGCGTCTACATAGCAGGGCTTAATTCAAAATAAGCTATGCAAATTAAGCTGCATCAATTGCGTAGCTTATTTTGAAATAGATTATCTTGAAATTGGGAGTGTCTAAACAGCACTTATTTCGAAATAGAGCACTCTTCCTCTGACTTCCCTTACTCCTCGTACACTGAGGTTACAGGAATCAGAGTAAGAAGTCCTCCAGCTTGACAGTATTTCAATATCAATTTGAAATAACTGCCTGCTGTGTAGACATATCCCTAGATACTAATATGGCCCCTATTCCCATAGTATCTGAGTGATGGACAGTGTTCAATATTTGTAACCCCACAGGATCCATGTGAGGTACGGAAGCATTATAATTTCATTTTACAAAAGAGGTATTGAGGCAGAGATGCTAAGAGACTTGTTCAAGGTCACAACATGAGTCAATGGCAAAAATGAGAACAGAACCCAGGTGTCCCAAGTTGTAAGCTAGTGCCCTAATCCCTGTAACATCCCTCCTCAAATTCTGCTGTCTTAAAAGGGCAAGGTAACACATCTTATCCTCTCCTCTCTGCTTCCATCGGAACCTCCAAAACACAGTCTTTGTGTGCAGGGGATGCTGACAGCTAGGAGGTGAAGGAGGATTGCTTCCACTCCACTGACACCCCTGTGGCTTCATCCTGACTGCACTGAGTCTCCACCACCATAAAAGATGGGAGGAATCATCCGAGCCATGTCCTCCATGTTGCAGTCTTGGGTTTTTATTCTTTCCCTCAGGCCCAATTGCTGGGTTTGAAATGGCTACTCTAAATCCAAATAAAGTAGCAGTGGCCATATTTGATGATCACTTCACGTCTGAAATCAATGACCGTCTTTCCAATGACTTCAATGGAATTTGGATTGGGTTCATAAAGCCAGATTTCTTCACTTCCATCTCAAGAGAGGATTCCTTCAACCAGCAGAATTTATCTCCTGGTACTGCAGCCTGTCAGAGCCCCGCCTCCAGGCTGAATCATTTGCAACTTCTTCATGAAGTAATGTCATATGTTAGCAGGTGTGCTCTCACTTGGTCACCATTACTCACCATTATTTATGTTGCCATGCATCACTATTTGCCTTCAGAATGGCTTACAGTAACTCAGAGAGCTCCGAATTCACGATTTTTTTATGCATGGATAGTCTGATTTCACAAGATGCTCGGAGCTCTCATTTTCTAGGAAATGCACCTATGAATAAACTACAGCTATGATGCCTCTAATTGTATCTTAATATCCAAAGGAGGAAAAAGACCAGTGTTGTTACCTTATTGCTCTCTTCATCTCCTTTTCTATTTTCACAGATATTATGGTTATAAGGGCCTATGAATATCTAGATTGGTAAGGCCTTACTCTCACTTTAAGCCCTGATATACTTTAAGAATGGCATAATGGAGTCTTAGTGTAATTGAGAAACAGGACCATGGTCTCTGCACCTTCTCTGATGCTGCCTTCCTGCTTTGGTACAGGTTCTCTTGCTTTTGTCCATCTGGAGGGTTCTCTCTTCTTTTACATCCTCATTAAATATCTATCATCTTCCCTTCTCAGGGTCAAGACTGAGATATGGGTTGTCTGACCTAGAGCCCAGCATATTGGTTAAAGATAGAGGACAGAAGCCAAAGCCAGAGTCAGGAACCAAGCCAAGGACAAGAGCTGGAGTTAATAACCAGAGTGATAGGCAGAAGCCGGTAACCAGAACCAATGTAAAAGCCAGAGTCAGAAGCCACGGAAAAGAGCCAGGCTGAGAGGACTGGCACAGGATCAGAAAAGGGTCGGCAATAATTTTTGACTGGGGGCACTTCAGAAATTTTTGAAGTAACCCTGGGCTGCCCCAGAAGGGGTGGGCCTCATGCAGAAGGGGCGGGGCCAGGACACTTTCATGCTTCCCCGCCCACAGACCCTGATGAATCTGCGGGTGGGAGGAGTACAAAGTCTCTCGCTCCCTGCCCTCCAACACACAGCGCTTAGAGTCAATCACCAAGTTGACTCTAAGTACTGTGAGCTCCCCCATCCTTAGGCCCTCATTGGCAAGGGAGCAGCAGGACTTCTGCAGGCCGGATCAATCTGCTTGGTGGGCCGGATTCGGCCCGCAGAGGCCCTTTTGCCCACCCTGATCTAAATCCTGAACTCGCAGATGCCTTTGTCCATCTCCTCAAACAAGTCCTGCTTCCATCTCTTCATCACTAATGATCCCCACCTCCAGCTTCTCTCTTTTTACATAGTTATCCAGTGTAGTGTGATTGTTTTGTTTTAGGATCAGGAAATGAATCTTAATCCACTTGTAAAGCTGTGTGGATTTATGGTTCAATGTCAGCATTTATTAAAAATAATTATAAAGCTAAAATTGAGGAGGATTTTATTCAAAAGTGTCTGGCAATAACAACTATGGGAACTAATTGCCTCAAGATCAACTTTAATTAAAAGCTACCTAACCAACACACTTTACTTGTAGCTTCACCCCTCAGGAAGAGCTCTATAGATTCTAGCAAGAGTGGCTTAATCTACTACTCATCTTATCAGTCTGTCTATATCTATCAATCTGAAATTTTGCTATAGCATCTGTCAATCCAAACTGCTCAAGACAGTTAAGGCCAAAGCAGACTGTGAAGAGCTTCAAAGAGATCTCACCAAACTAAGTGATTGGGCAGGAAAATAGCAAATGAAATTTAATGTTGATAAATGTAAAGTAATGCACATTGGAAAACATAATCCTAACTATACATACAATATGATGGGGACTAATTTGGTTACAAGTACTCAAGAGAAAGATCTTGGAGTCATTGTGGATAGTTCTCAGAAAACATCCACTCAGTGTGCAGCGGCAGTCAAAAAAGCAATATTAGGAGGCATTAAAAAAGGGATAGAGAATAAGACAGAAAATATCTTACTACCTCTATATAAAACCATGGTTCACCCACATCCTGAATACTGCATACAGATGTGGTCACCTCATCTCAAAAAAGATGTGTTGACATTGGAAAAGGTTCAGAAAAGGGCAACAAAAATGATTAGGGGTTTGAAATGGGTCCCATATGAAGAGAGATTAAAAAGACTTGGACTTTTCAGCTTAGAAAAGAGGAGACTAAGGGGGGATATGATAGAGGTCTGTAAAATCATGACTGGTATAGAAAAAGTGAATAAGGAAAAGTTATTTTCATATTCCCACAATAAAAGAACTAGGGGTCATTAAATGAAATTCATAGGCAGCAGATATAAAACAAACAAAAGGAAGTTTTTCTTCACTCAGCGCAAAGTCAACCTGTGGAACTCCTTGCCAGAGGATGCGGTGAAGGCTAGAACTTTAACAGCGTTCAAAAAGAGCTAGATAGATTAATGGAGGTTAGGTCCATCAATGGCTATTAGCCAGGATGGGTAGGAATGGTGTCCCTAGACTCTGTTTCTCTGGAGGTGGGTGACAGGGGAGGGATCATGTGAGGATTACCTGTTGTGATCCCTCCCTCTGGGGCATCTGGTATTGGCCAATGTCAGCAGACAGGTTACTGGACTAGATGGACCTTTGGTCTGACCCAGTATGGCCATTCGTATGTTCTAATATCTAAGTGCTACTCTGGGAAGGTGTCTGTATTGGCTCTTGTCTGGAGATCAAGTAATCCTTGAGAGTTAGTCATTATCCCTCCTTTCCTCTTATTATTGTTTGTGGTAGTTGACAGAGAAAAAGTCAAGAAAGAGCTGAAAGGGGAAGATGAAAAAGCGAGACAATGTGGATGTTACTCATTCCCTCTTGCTGCTGGCTATATTGCATCTGAGGCCTGTGAGATGCCATGGTGATGACGGATGGACTGAGATGCACTCCAAACAAAAGAAATGGGATTTGGGAAGCAGTTGGGTAGACTGAAGGCTGCCTGGCAGTTGGGAATGACCATCTCTGCTTTGTATGCCATGTGGTAGAACTGTTGATCCCAGGTATCAGAGATTGCCATGCATGGATGAGGTACATGTGTGGGTCACAGGGATCTTGCAAGGTGTGTGGTAAGGAGTGGTGTTCACAGTAGCAGTGGAGATATGTCTACAGGTTTTGCAGCTGTTATTCTGGCAGGAACTGGTGCCACTTTGAGTTGATGTGTCCTGGTGTGTGAGATGATGAGCCTGGAGGTGCTGGGGTGTTGTTTGAAGGTGTACCTCATCCAGTATACTATATGCCCTAATAATCAACCATAGGGGGTGAAACCAGACAATCACTGTGCTCTCAAATGAACTCACACAGGAAAATGATAAAAGGCAAAAAAAACCCTTGAGGGCAGGGCCATTCCTGGGGAGGGCGGGTCTCAGGGCCATCCCCCCTCCCTGCCCCAGGTCCACCTGCCTTTTCCTGCCAATGCTGCACCCCTGCCACCTCTTCACTCTGGTCAGGAAGTGCTCCTGGTGAGGACATGCACTGCAGACACAAATAGCATAGTGTGGACATGCAAAAGCAATGTAATTACTGCAGATGGACATAACTTAATGTTGTAGTGTAGACTTGCCCTTAATGTCCCAGACCCAAAGAAGAGCTCTGTGGATGCTCAAAAGCTGGTTTCTCTCACCAAAAGAAGCTGGTCTAATAAAAGATATTACCACATCCACCTTGTCTATGTAAGTTTGTGCTGCATCAAAAGAGGAAGAGCAACCTCGAGGCCTGATTTTGTGTGCTGACCTCTTACCCTTAGAGAAACCCATAATGAGATATGGTGCCCAGAAGAGGAAGGCTTGCAGAGTGAGGGGTGACTGGGAACAGTGCACTTGTTGGCTGTTCCGTGGATCTTAAGAACTTTATCAGAAAATTGTTGCAGCATGACCCACTGTCATAAGATTTTGCCTCCTCCCAAGGCAACTGAATATACTTCTTCATGCAGAAGACCAAAGGTTATTTTTTCCTGCTTCACTGAGTCTGCTGCCAAGAACCCTATAGCTGTGGGACTTCATATCTTTAATTAGGGAGCATATGGGAGCTTGAGCATTCTAGCCACAAGGCCCAGAAAAGTTATGAAGCCCCATTGAACTCTCCCCCGGAGGGGATGGTGATTAATTTGTCATCGGTATCACTCTAGGACCATATCATGGTTCGACTTGTTAACCCTTGTCTAAAGGGGAGCTGACTAATGACACTTCTGGGGTTTGCTAATCACTGCACATGGGAAATGCCAATTTCCCTCTGAGCTAGCATTGCCTGATTTAGTACCAACTGCACTTCCCTGTTTGCCTTTGTGTGCCTGCTGCTACGTTATCTTGGGTTTCTGCTGGAGCTGCTTCGGATTGATCTTCGGAAATCTCTATGTGATGCTGTAATCAGCCATTTTAGGGAAGCAAGGACACATGCTGATGCCAAACAAAGTGATGTAATGCACAATTAATATGTATTTCTAACAGTGTTGTCCCCTTGCTCTTTCCAGCCTTCACTTTAAAATCCTTTTGTGACTTCAAACAGGTCATTAGCTGACAGGGCACCTAGAATCTGGGACTGATTTTTTTTAATAATACAAAATCAAAGTAAATTAAAGCAAAAAGGAACTATATATTCCTTGGATTAAGGTTCTAGTGGCATTTCAGCTCCTAAGAGTACCCACATGGAAAAGCAATTTCTGGCTTATTTGGTTTACTTGTCTCTGCGCTTCAAGCTTTACAAGTTCTTTGTAAAATTAGAATTAGAGAGAAGGCTTGAGTCAGCACACAAATTGATCCCTGAAGCATTTATACTTACTGCACGGGCTAATGGAAATCAGCAGGGAATTCTGGCAAAACCAATAGTGATTTCTCTTCAAACCTGCAGGATTTTGGCCTCTGTATTTGTAGCTATTCTTCTTAGCTCTTCTTTTCTCTTCCTGCCAGATATCACTATACAGATTCAACAAACATGGACATAGACATAATATCTCATTCAAATAATTAGATTCCTATATTTGCATAATGTGACAATAGCAGTGGGATACTCTGTCAAACTGTGGGACAAAATGCTTTTGGACTCTTAACCTGCAAACATACATGTGACCAAATTAGCACACATGATTGAAGATTCAGTTTAATAAGGAAGGTTCTGAGCGGTGAATGCTTTCACACATGTGTAACCTCACCCACTGATGTTACTTACTTGGGTGGGTGAGGTTACACATGTGTGAAAGCATTCACTGCTCAGAACCTTCCTTATTAAACTGAATAAGAGGGCAGGGGGTTGGATTCCATCTCCTGAGGTCTCTTCCAGCCCTAGGATTTTATGAATAAGTAAAATTTGTACATTGGCAGAAATCCTGGCCCCACTGAAGACAGTGGCTAACTCCCATTGAGGTCAGAGGGATTTTGTCCCTAAAATTCATATTTACACCTTAAAGTCTGCTCCAGCCCCCTTTATTGGTGTGAGTACCTGCCCATCCTGCCCTTTCTTTGAATTGACCATCTAACTCTTGCCCGATGAGAAGGCCTATACTTTTCATTTGTACCATCCTTCATTAAGCCATGTAATATAACTGTAAACTAACAGCTGTGCACACTGCAGCCTCACTATTGTAAATTGTGCTTTAGACCATAAGTGTAGGATTAAATGTGCTAACGTATGGGTGTGAAATTCCTACAGGGGGCTAGTTAGGGGGAATCAGTTGTTTTCCCATCTATTTTATCAAGATCACAGGCTTCTCTAGGACGGATCCCTGACTTTTTACCATCTGTCAAAGCTCTGCGTATGGCAGTGACAACCTCGGAGTCAATGCCCCAATGGACGGGGCAGGTGGCACCTTGCAAACCATCCTGCACTGAGCTGTCTGCTGAGAACTTTGTGATCCACTTTCCCACGGGCGAGCCAGGCGCACGCAGGACGAGACCCCGACGCAGATTAGGCATTGGCCACCCCCTGCGGGGCCGGGAAAGCAATTGCAGCCCCGCGGGGCTTTGGAAGGGGGGCGGGCAGAGGAATTTCCCCACAAGAAATCCCAGCTTCGAAGGGGGGGCAGCCGCCCTGCGTGGCGCCTTCGCAACTCTCCCTATGGTCCGGCGCGGGCCCCTCTTTGTGCAGCGAGGGGGTGTGCGGGGAGGGGGGCGCTGCACCGCCAGGCCAGCCTCCTGCTAGCTCCAGCAATCCGGAGTGCGGGTGGGTTGGGTCACATGGCGCCTGCGCCGCTGAGGCGCTAGTTGCTGTTGGCAGGAAAGTTTTTTTTTTTTTCGTCCCATTTTTTTGCAAACTGCAGAGGCTCGGTAGCAGCAGCAGGAGCCGGAGGGGAGGGCTCTTGGGTGACACCTGCAAAGGAGACACTTCCAAACCTCCTCCCCTCCCCCCGAAACCCCCTCGCCAATGCTGGAGAGTTGTGCATTGGGCAGCTCCAGGGAGATGCGAGTGGAACCCCCCAAGTCTGGGTAGCGGCATTTCCCCGGGAGCATCGCAGGAGGCAGCTTTGAGTCCGCGAGAGATTCCAGCAGAGAAGCTTGGAGTTATGGGACCAGACCCTTCACCTGCCTGATCCTGCAGAGACGGGCGCTTAGCTCTACACCTTGCATGTGAGGCGGCGGTAAGTACGCAAAGCGACCCTGGCCAGGAAAGTTTTTGAACAGAGTGCAAGCGCCAACCGGCCTGGCTCTGCACAGAGCTAGAAGGGGACAGTTCAGTCTGGGGCTGCTGACTTGCTTAAGGGGGAGCCGCTGTGCCCAGGACTTTTGCAGGCTGTAAACTGTCTGCTGCCAAAAATATGCAAATGCCTCTAGCAAAACACTGCTCTGTGGACGAGCCAGGGGGTGGACAAAGGGCACTGGGCTAAAGATATCCAAGCTGCCTTGACAAGATGTGTTAAAAGTATTACTGAGCTGCCTCTTTACCCTTGTGTTGGAGGGGAGATACAAAATCTCACTAAGCTCTAATGATCAGACATGGCTAATATGGACAAAGTAGAAGAGTAATTCAGTCTATAATAGGATGCTGAATCCCATGTTAGTATCGCATTTCCTAATTGAAAAACAGGCGTGGGACCTTTCATCCGGGACAATTTTTTTGTAGGAAGAATGAAATCATTGACAGGAGGTTATCAGAAAGAAACAAGCCAGGAGATTTAAATAGAATGCAGGGAATTCTTTCATGACAGTTGTATTTTCTCCACTGATTTTGCCTGCCCTCAGTTTTGTTCACACATTTTTAGGAAGCATGAGGCAATTTCATTGGGTAGAAATTAGTGTTTAACTTTTATCTACGAGAACAGGAACGCACCTTGGCGAACCCCCCCCCCCAAATATATCTAGCGAACAAAAAGTAGAGTCACATTTCTCCTTGATTTCTAATACTGATTGTGAACAGAAATCATCCAACTCCTGAAACTATAGTGTCAGCATTTGTTGGATGCAAACACTTCTGTTTCTGTTTCAACTATCATTCATCATTAGCTGTTAATTTTGAAATAGAAGAAAAAACATGCCTAGTAGAACTGGCATTGTGCACAGTATAGAATAGAAACAGGGACTAGCAGAGCATCTTATGAGAAAATAGCTAATAAAAATAATGTTTGATTTATTTCACACTGGGTGATACCCAGGAGACATTCACAATTGTCAGCAGATGGAGAAAATTCTCCTAGGTGAGGACTTGTGGTGCTGAGCTCTGCAATGAATGGCTGCGGGTCTACTGATAATCCATTTCTTAAAAGAAAGATATTTCATTATCTGTGTTTTAAGCTCTTGCTGCAACAGGGGACATTATAAGGGTGCGTCTACATAGCACCGTGACCTCGAAATAAGGTACTCAATTAATTGCGCTACGCAAATTGTGTAGCTTATTTTGAGGTAATTTCAAAATAAAGCGCTATTCCAAAACATCTCTTAAGATGTTCCAAAACATCTCGGCTACGTCTAGATTGGCATGAAATTTGCGCAAATGCTTTTAACGGAAAAGTTTTCCGTTAAAAGTATTTGCGGAAGAGAGCGTCTAGATTGGCACGGACGCATTTTTGCAAAAGCACTTTTTGCGCAAAAGCGTCTGTGGCCAATCTAGATGCGCTTTTGCGCAAGAAAGCCCCGATCGCCATTTTAGACATCGGGGCTTTTTTGAGCAAAACAAAACTCAGCTGTCTACACTGGCCCTTTTGTGCAAAAGGTTTTGCGCAAAAGGACTTTTACCCGAACGGGAGCATCAAAGTATTTGCACAAGAAGCACTGATTTCTTACATTAGAACGTCAGTGCTCTTGCGCAAATTCAAGCGGCCAGTGTAGACAGCTGGCTAGTTTTTGCGCAAAAGTGGTCGCTTTTGCGCAAAAACTGGCCAGTCTAGACACAGCCCTCTTGTGCAATGAGGTTTACAGGGATGTCGGAGTATCAAGTTCATTATATTTCGATATAAGGGACTTGCTCTTAAGAGTGGAATAGCTATTTTGGGATACCAGAGGTATCCCGAAATAGCTCCTCAGTGTAAATGTAGCCTAAGTCTTTTTCTGACGGTGGGCAATACCTGGAGTTGAGATTTGTTTTGCAGTGTTCCACAGGGGAGTGGCTCTCAACCTTTCCAACTGAAGTATAAATATTGTACTCTCATTTTAGTGTAGAATACATAAAGCATTATAAACAAGTCATTGTACAAAATTTTAGTTCGTACAAGGACTGACTTTGCCAGGTTTTTTCCCTGCTTGGTGTAAAAGTAAGCAAATCTCTAGATGAGCTGATGTACCTCCTGGAAGACCTCTGTGTACCCCAGTTGAGAACCACTACCATAGGGAACAGTGTTAGGACAACTATAATGTATTACTCTGGTTGGTTGATAACAGTGACCATATGTGTCATCAGTTACAATTTGCTACTTTAGAGAAATGGTCCATAATCTGCCATAACACAGTCTGGGCCTGTGTGATGAAAACCAAAACTAATTTTATATCAAGGGAAAAATGGATGGGGGTAGGTGGGAAGGCAGACAGAAAAATCTTCTAAAGAAATTGAACTAATTGGTAAAAATATAAATATAATTCTATTTCTTTTTTAGTCACTCTAATACACGTGCCAGAATGCCCGCTGTGTCTTCTGTATATTTTGGCAGATACCTCTGGCTTGCTAGTATCAAAATCTGTTTCCAGCACATCTCTTCTTATATATAGTCTTCAAACTAGTGGAGAAGGGACAGAGTGAGTGAAATTTTATTCAGCCACTGGCCTCACTGTTCAGTGTCACTGACAGACTAATATATACATGTTATGTTTTAATTGCACTGAAGGCTTCAGTAGCTCTTAAACTGGAGTTTTGTTAGTTCTGTGTTTTAACAAGTTTCATGACTAAGAAAAGCAACTGAGGTATTTTGGCATAATGGTAACTATAATTTAACTCATTTCTGTAATTTGTATTGAGGTAGGTTTTGGTTGTTTTTTGTTTTGTTTTGTTTTTTGTCACAGCCCCATGGAAAAACTTTCTTCCTTTCAAAATGTAATGGAGATTAGTCTGGTCATAGGATTTCACACTGTATGTTCCAGCATTTATTTTCATTTTACAGACTATTACGAGTACCACCTTTGAATGCTGAACTCTTCCAAAATATGACTTGCTTATTAGGAGATGATTCATGTACACTCTGAACAAGACAGTTCTCTTCACCAGGATTTTCTTAAGGCATGAATGTCTGTTGCAGACAGGAAAATGTGTCTGCAAGTGTTTCAATATTTTGGGGAGCCAGTGTTTCCATTCCCAAAGCAATTGTAATGCCATTATCACACCCAATCATTTACAAAACACTTTCTGGAAGTTCCTATCCTGCCTAGTGGAGCAATATTTTCTATGAGTAAAAAAAATGTGCAGCGCTGTTCTGACATACTTGAGTAAAGTGTTATTTTGTAGCTCACTTGGCCCCAGGATATGAGAGAGACAAGGTAGGTGAGGTAATGTCTTTTATTAAGCACTCTGGTTACTTTCTCCAGGCCTGAGGAAGAGCTTGGAAGCCTGTACCTTCCACCAACAGGGATTAGTCCAGTAAAAAATATTACCTATATTTGGCATGGTGCCTATTTTTGGTTTCACAATTAGGGAACATCCACTAGCTTTATAGAATAGACTCATGTTTCCATCAGACACATTTTTAAGATGATTCCCCCATATGGAAAGAAGTGACATGCAGTGATTTAGCATCCCATGATAAACCATACAAAATTTGTTCTACTTAACTGCACAACAGAATAAGCTTATTGAGATATATACCTACCTGCTTTTCTTAGGTTTTAACAGTGAAATAATAGTAATTTATAATCTGGATATGTCACACAGACCAAAACAAATCTCCCAATCTGTAATCAGTTTTGGCTACTAATCTGACCCAGAAGCTTTTAATTTTTTTCTCTAATGCCTTGTTTATGTTTCGATAAGAACTGAGATAACAGAATAGTAGCTGGTGAAACTGTCCTTTACATGCGATAAACTCACAATGGGATCAGGCAGTACTGAAGACAGGGAGAAGTTAGAGAAAGCAAATATATTAATTACTCTAAAGCCAGCTTTAAAAGAATTCATAGTTGTCACAAATAGGATTTAATCTTTTGAAACATGTTTTCTGGGCACATGTACAATTCCAACACACTCATCTTATTCTCCTCATTGGAAGGCTACCCTCTGCTGGCTGGAACTACATTTACACAGAGAAGGGGAAACTTTCAGCTTTGGGCAAATTATGATTTACAGGAGTGGTTTTCAACCTGTCATCTGCAGTCCCCAGCAATCCACAGACTATATCTAAGCTTTCCAAAGGGTTCTGTGCCCCCATTTGAACATTTTTAGAGGTCCACAAATGAAAAAGGTTGAAAACCACCAGTTTACAGCATAAAACAGTTTCATTCTCTCCATCCTGCCCACTCCTAAATAAACCAACTAAGGGTGTGCCATGAGGAGTGACTTTATGTGACTAATTAATTAAAAAGGAATCCTCTGTGTATGTGTGAAACTTCATATGTCTTAACGGGAGATCCTCATGTTCCTCTAGATCTCTGTTTGGGAAAGAAAGGGCACCAAAAAGAAGCAAGTGACTGTGCAGTTTCAATAATGGGATATATTACTTTGTACACTGCATGTCCAGGATGACATTTATACTCAGTTCCTACTCATCACAAATAAAGTTAGTTGTCAGTTGACTGAGGTGAGAACATACAGTCTCTCCAGAGCTGGAATGGTACAATTTGGTTTTGTTAGTTTGTTATTCTGTTTTTTTCCTCTTTTTATTTATATAACCTGTGCTCATTGTGCCATCTTTCTGCCAGTTTGCAGCTGTCTGTTAGCAAGACCCAATATTAAGCCAAGGCTTGGCATCTAAACCGTGTGTGTGTGTAAGTTCAGGGTGCAAGGAAGGAAAGGGAGCATGAAAAGTCATCATTTCTAGCTCAATAAACGAGCCTCGTGAGGCCTCTGATTTTGTGATTATGACTGATATTCAAGGCTGACCCATTTTCCAGAAGTGACTAATGATGGTGGGTGTCTAACCTCACACACCCTTCAGAGGGGGGTGCTTGACTCTGCTGGGAAACCAGGCTCATTCAACAACTGAGGCACCCAAAATCACTAGTCATGTCTGGGGTAGGAACTGGTGCACCATGCTTGGCCCCCATTCACCAAGTCTATAATCTACATATTTTATATGCCTTTTTTGTGGTGTGGCAGAAATCTAATTTGCTGTGAAACTCAGCCTATGTCCTGAATGTGAGAATGGCTATGCTAGGTCAGACCAATGGTCAGTGTAGCCCAGCAGCCTGCCTTCTGACAGTGGCCAGTGCTAGGTGCCCCAAGGGGAATGAGCAACGCAGCTGGGAGAGCAGTGCGGGCTGGGGCTGCATCGCTCCACTTCCCCCACCACTGCAGCTGGACCCCTGCTGTGAGTGCCAGCCTGCCCCTCCTCCCATGCTAGTCCCTGAACTGCCCAGGGATAGGATGACCCTTTTTTAAAGGGACAGGCCCACATTTAGGCCCTCCTGCAGGTGTCACTACCTTATTTTAAAAACGGGCAAATTGTCCCATATTTTTGCCTCTTCCCTCCCATCAGTATTGGTGGATCCTACTGCTGGCCTGATCCTTCCTTGCCAGGTGCCCATCCCCCCCAGTGGTGAGTGGGGGGTCCAGTGGCTGATGATGGGGGTTGGTGTGCAAGGCTGGTGGTCGGGCTGCTCTCACTGCTTGTCCATCAGTGCAGTCCCTGCTGCGTGCTGGCTCTTGGCCAGCCGTCTCTCCCTCCTGCCCCCATCTCATTTCCAGCCAGCACTGGCTGCTTGCTGCAGTGGCAGGTGAGCGGGGGCTGGCGGTGGCCAGTTACATATCACTTCTTCTGCCCACCCATCAGCCCTTTTCACGCTTCCCTCTCACGCACTCTCCCTGCTGTGCCCATTCACATGTACCCGCTGCTCCTCCATATCACCTCAGCAGAGTGCAGCCTGCTCTCAGCGCTGTGCAGAGAACCAGTCTCTGGTCAGATCATTCAGCTCAACAAAAGTGTGACTGGCAGGCTCCTTCCTTCTCCCACAGCCTCTTACTGGGCTGGCACCCAGGGAAAGCTCTGGACCCTGGGCCTGGGGTGCTGACCAGGAGGAGCCAGGCCTTCCATGTGTCAAAGCCCCACACAGCGCTGGCATGGGGAAGCTTCTCTGCCTCTCAGCTAGGCTCTGGAGTGGTGCAGAGGAAGCTATTTCCAGTCTGAGCTCCACCTATCTAAGTCCCCAGGTAGGGGCTTAGCACTGCTGCACCCCACCCTAGGTCCTGTCCCCAGGGAGTGAGGGGCTACTCTGTCCCCTCGGCACTCTCCCTTGCTGAGCTGCTTCTCTGGCCCAGTTGGCTGAAGCCCCTACAATCAGGCTGGGGCCCTGTTTCTCAATGTATCTTTAGGGCTTAACCCCCGCTGCCCATATTGTAGCCAGGGAACAGGAGGCAGCAGGGTTATGTGTGTATCCAGTGGCAGCGTGGCGGTGTTAGCTGCCTTTCGACTCTCTGTGGGCAGGAAGGGACAAACAAGCTGCTTTTAGCCACAGGAGCAGGGGGCAGGAGGGAGGATATGACAAAAACACAGGCCAGGTCATCCCTATCCCAACCCCCAGCCTGCGTCAGCTGGAAGCAGCTCCCATCCCTTGTCTCCCACACAGCGCCAAAAGGCTACTGATTGCCATGTTTTGGAGTGAACCTCAACAGAAATCTGGGGAGGGAGGCCTATTTCCCTACATGCCCCCCACATGTTGCCTGGAGAAAACATGGGGTTGGTACCAAGAGAGGTGGGTCCATCCCTGGGGCCCAGCCAGGCATGGAGGATGGAGAGCACTGGGCACGGAGGGTGGATCAGGTTGGTCCCCTGTCCCTGTGTGAGAGAGGTGTGCAGGAATGTGCGTGTGTCACTTCTCCCCATGCAAACCTTAAAGACAAGAAGGTACATAAAAAGACTCCAGCTATGCAGTATTTATTTTTAACAAGGGCTCGGCCTACTTGATGTTAAAGTGAATGTTTGTACTGCATAGTTCTGATTGATTGCCGTGGAACTCACTTGAATACGAGTCATTTTACCAGGTTTGCCTTATATAGCATGGGAAAATATGGTCACCCTATCCAGGGACTCTGGCCCCACTGGCTGCTGGCAGCCCCTGCCCCGCCCATCCACAGCATTTTGGGCTGTGTGCCCCCTCATGCCCCTTATACCTCATTCCTGGCTGCAAGCATAGACAACACCTACTTCTTTTTTGAACGCAGTTATATTTTGGGATTTCACAACATCCTCTGGAATTGAGTCGACAGGTTTACTATGTGTTACATGAAGAAATATTTCCTTAAGTTTGTTTAAGTTCACAGCCTCTTAGTTTCTTTGGGTGGCCCCTAGTTCTTGTGTTATGTGAAGGGGCAAATAACACTTGCCTGTTCATTTTCTCCATAACATTCTTGATTTTATAGACCTCTATCGTATCCCCTCGGAGTTGTTTCTTTTCTAAACTGAAAAGTCCCAGGCTACGTCTACACTGGCAGCTTCTTGTGCAAGAACTCTTTTGCGGAAGAGTTCTTGTGCAAAAACTCTTCCAGAAGAGAGCGTCTACACTGGCATGTGCTTTTGTGCAAGAGATATGCTTTTGTGCAAGAGCATCCATGCCAGTGTAGATGCTCTCTTGCTCAAGAAAGCTCTGATGGCCATTTTAACCATAGAGCTTTTTGCGCAAGAAATTCATGTTGCCTGTCTATACTGGCCTCTTGCACAAGAACAGTTGCGCAAAAGGGCTTATTCCTGAGTGGGAGTGTCAGAGTTCTGGTGCAAGAAGCCCTGATTTCATATATTAGAACATCAGTTTACTTGTGCAAGAACACGTGGCCAGTGTAGACAGGCAGCAAGTTTTTGCTCAAGAGCGGCCGCTTTTGCGCAAGATCGCGCCAGTGTAGACACAGCCCCAGTCTTTTAAATCTCCTGTCATATGGAAGCTGTTCCACACCCCTAATAATTTTTATGTCCTTTCCCAATTCTAATATATAGAGTTGAGATGGGGCAACCAGAACTGTATGTGGTATTCATGGTGTGGGCATACTATGGATTCATTCGCTAGCATTATGATGTTTACTGTCTTATTATCCATCCCTGGTCTAATGGTTCCTAACTTCCTGTTAAGTTTTTTTTTTGACTTCCACTGCACATTGAGCAGATGGTTTTGAAGATCTATCCACAGTGCCCAAGCTTTTTCTTGACTGGTTACAACTAATTTAGGGTCCATCATTTTGTAAATATGGCTGGAATTTTGTGTTTTCCAACATTGAATTTCATCTGCCATTTTATTGCCCAATCACGCAGTTTAGGGAAGAGGGCCTTTTGTAAATCTTTTCACTCAGCTTTTGATGTAACTGTCTTGAATAATTCTGTATTGTCTGTAATTTTTATCACCTCTCTGTTTACCCCCTTTTCTGGATTATTTATGAATATTTGAACAGTGCTGATCCCCATACAGATTCTTGAGGGAACCCATTATTTACCTCTTCCCATTGTGAAAACTGACCATTTATGCCAACCCTTTGTTTCTATCTTTTCACCAGCTACCGATCCATGAGAGAATCTTCCCACCTATCCCATGACTTCTTACTTTGCTTAGAGCCTTTGGTGAGGGACTTTCTGAAAGTCCAAGTACATATTGTCAACTAGATCACTCTTGTTCACATGCCTGTTGACTCCTTCAAAGAATTCTAATAGATTGGGGAGGCATGATTTCCCTTTACAAAAACCATATTGGCTCTTCCCTAACACATCATCTTTATTCTGACAGATGAGCTTTGCCTACCTTTTTCTTAGCATCGATTACTACAAATGATGCTACTGGCTGCAAAATTATCCAGCTGTAATATTTGACTCAGACATCTTTATCCTCTGCTAGCCCATGGTTCCCGAGGGACTCCGCAGCAGAGCTTAGGAACAGAAAACTGCTTTGTAAAGAGTTATGGAGACTTCTTTGCTTTTTAGTTCTTAGACACCTTCTGCAACTGTGTGTTATAGTTTATTCACTTGAGGCATGTCAGGAATGATCATGCAGCCATTATCAGTGTAACCAGCAGGGTTTCAATATACATAAGCTCAACATAATTGTGTCATTTTGTTTGTATAATCCTTGTACACAAGAAGTCCTGCCTGCCTTCTCGCACCGAGCACACAGGCTCCTGCAGCGATTCAGCTGTATGGCTAATTTTCAAATAAACTTCTGTCACACATTTTCTTTGTTCTCTGTCGCTTGACACCCTCTGCCTGTGGTTCATAAACACATTTACAGTCCCTCTGCGTTGTGAGAGGGTTGGTTTGCATTTCAAATGAATTTAATTTACTGTTGAATAAGTCAGTATGTTAGTTGAATGTTCCTTCTGTACTTAAAAATCTTTTCTTCATTAGCTGCCCTCACATAATAGCTGGACCTTCCCCATTAATGCCTAAGGAAAAAGTATGTTAAATAGACTAGAAACCCTCCTCAGTCTTAAATTGCAGGGGAAGCAACCCTCTAACATACCAGCACTACAGAAACATGCCCCCCTGTATTTACTTTATCTGCTTGATTAATTGTTAACCAAGATTATCAGACCCTTGGAGCAGGGGCTTTATTTCTTGTTCTCTATTTATTTCTCTATTTCTTGTTTGTACAGTGCCTAGCACTGGGGAGGGGGGGGGAGTGTCCCGGCCACTAAGAGTCACTGTAATATATATAAAGCATTATAAGTCACTTCACTGTAGTCTCTCAATGCCGGTATGTGCTAATAGCCTGACATTTGTTCTGCTCCACCGAAGGAGCTAAATACCTGCAGCTCTCATTGATGGCGATAGGAGGTGCTGAGCTGGAAAACCAAGAGACCACCTGTTTGTAACTGTGTAGCCAAAATTAGAGTTAGGTTCCTAATCTTGGCACCAAAATTTGAAAGTGTCAACCTAAGGGGCTTGTACAGTGTATAATTAACCGAGCAGGCAGCCTAACATCCAGTAAAAAGGGAATTGGAAACAATTGGAACCATTACAATTCCTGGTTGGCAGCAGGCAATTCTTCTGGGGGACTTGTGAAGTGCAGCCTGCAGACTATACTATACCGACAATGCTAAAAACAGACAAAACAATCACTTGATATCTCAGGGCTGGCAGTAGACCACATAATAATCCCAAGGTCAAATACATGCTTTAAGTGAGCTGTGCTGTATTATGCAGAACTTTCCCTTCCCTCAGTTACAAATCGCCTGATCCTGTGCACTCATTTCAGTAGAATCAGGGTTTAGCCGTAAGTAGGGATAAAATGTCAGGACAATGCCAGGTATTTTGTTTGGCTAGGAAACGATTGCTGTGCCACGGTGAATGAATGTTTGCTTTACTAATCAGAGGATTCTTTTCTTTCCCCAGATTGGTGTTCAGCATGGCAGGTGTGTCAACTTTGATCCTCTTCTTGTGCGCTGTTAAGGATGTTATGCCCACCAATTCTCGCTGGAAACCAACCTGGCCATCTTACAAAGTTCCAGTAATCCTGCCACAATCTACCGTTAATCTAGACAAACCACAGTTTGATGCAGAAACCAAACTGGAGGTGGTATCTTCTTGTGGCCCAGAATGCCACAAACGTTCCCCGCTGCCAACATATGAAGAAGTGAAGGACTATCTGTCCTATGAGACCTTGTATGCCAATGGTAGTCTTATTGAAACTGAAGTAGGCATTTACATTGTCAGCATTGGCAGTGAAGGGTCACAAAGCAAATCTCGAACAAAGAGGCAGATCTATGGCTACGACAGTAGGTTTAGCATTTTTGGCAAGGACTTCTTGTTGAATTACCCTTTCTCCACTTCGGTGAAGTTGTCCACAGGTTGCACGGGGACTCTGGTGGCAGAAAAGCACGTCCTTACTGCAGCTCACTGCATCCATGATGGCAAAAGTTACGTCAAAGGAGCCCAGAAACTGAGGGTGGGCTTCCTGAAGCCTAAACTGAAAGATGGCAGCAAAGGAGTTAATATCACGAGCTCAACAATGCCCGAAAAAATGAAATTCCAGTGGATCCGAGTGAAACGGACACATGTCCCCAAAGGATGGATCAAAGGAAATGCTAATGATATTGGCATGGATTATGACTATGCCCTGCTGGAGCTCAAGAAGCCACACAAAAGAAAATTCATGAAGATAGGTGTGAGCCCACCCGCTAGACAGTTGCCCGGAGGGAGGATTCACTTCTCTGGCTATGACAATGATCGTCCAGGAAATCTGGTTTACCGTTTCTGTGATGTCAAAGATGAAACATTTGACCTCTTGTATCAGCAGTGTGATGCCCAGCCAGGGGCAAGTGGGTCCGGGGTGTATGTGAGGATGTGGAAAAGACAGCATCAGAAATGGGAGCGTAAAATTATTGGAATATTTTCAGGGCATCAGTGGGTGGACATGAATGGCACCCCACAGGATTTCAATGTGGCTGTTCGCATCACACCCCTCAAATATGCACAAATCTGTTACTGGATCAAAGGCAACTATCTTGACTGTAGGGATGGATAGACAATGAACCTTCTAGAGAGCACTTAATTGTCTTAATTATACTTATCCATGGAAAAGCCAAACTTCTTTTGTTATAAATGTGTGTGATTCTACTTTGAAATGCCTAGACATAATTTATAAAATTATAAGCGGGCCACCTTACTCTTTGGAAGGTGATTGTGTGACAGAGTTGCAGTTAGAAAATGTTAATTTGAGGAGGAAGGGAAAAACTGTTGGGAGGGGAGAGCTCAGGCAGAATTTCTGACTTTGCAGTTCTAGCAGTTTAAGATTAATTTGGGGTTGGAAACAATACAAAATCTGAGGGGGTCTCCAAAGAGTTGTATGAAAGGAATGCTGTCGGGGAACTCATACCTGCTTTGTTTGTACCCCAAACACAGGCTTAATAGAAATGTCTTCATCTGAAACTTTAAAAGAAAGTATTTCTATGATATCAGAGGTAAAAAAGGGTATTTAACAATAACTCCCCCAACCCGCATGTTTCAGAATTGTGTTATTGAATGAGAACCAGAGTGCAACAGGGACTAGGTTTACATTGTTGAAAATGAATGTCATGCAAATAACTGTAAGGGTAAATAAATAGAGGGGTTTTTCAAACTGTAATGTTTAGTGATTTGAAGCTTTATGAGTAACATAGGTAAGAAAATACTGTTTAAACATCTAGGCCGTAGTCATGGAAAACTGGGCTTGCTTGGGTCTTAAGTCACACACGTGGTGCCTCAGAGTTCTGCTCACTCAAGGGCTGTGTCTAGACTGGCGCGATCTTGTGCCAGAACTATGCAAATGAGGCTCAGCGTGGAATATCGCCGAGCCTCATTTGCATAACTAATGAGCCGCCATTTTTGTGGAAGAGGCTCTTGCGCAAGACGGAGCTGTCTACACTGCCCCGTCTTGCGCAAGAAAAACCCTCTTGCGCAAAGCCGTTATGCCTGAAAATAATCAGCATAACGGCTTTGCGCAAGAGGGTTTTTCTTGCGCAAGACGGGGCAGTGTAGACAGCTCCGTCTTGCGCAAGAGCCTCTTCCACAAAAATGGCGGCTCATTAGTTATGCAAATGAGGCTCACCGATATTCCATGCTGAGCCTCATTTGCATAGCTCTGGCACAAGATCGTGCCAGTCTAGACACAGCCAAGCAGTATTATGCATGGGATTAATTTTTTTAGTATCCGGGCCACAGTTGTTAACATGACCATGTCCCTATAAATATATTGTATAGAAGGTGGATGGGGGAAGAAGATTGTTTCCTTTTGTGACTTATTTAGATCTTTAATCATGGAAAATTTCTAGCTCTTTGTGTCCACTCCAGCAATGCAAGCCCTGTAGGAGAGGAGGAGAAGCAGCCTTAGTTTTTTTTTGGCTTCCTAAATTGTCAGGCTTTAAAGTAGAAAGAGAATACTGTAAGAAAGAAAGAAAATTTGTTAACAGATTTCTATCTGTATCTCTGCCACCCCGGTTTGGCAGTGTACTTTAACCTCTTGACTTCTGAATTTTTTCCTCGCAGCATTTGTGGTAGTTTTCTTTCAAAATTGCCAAGTTATGAGCAGTTCTTGACACACGTAGCTCACCAGTTCTGCAGCTTGTAATAGAGCTAATTGAAAGAGAACCAGATTATAGGACATAATCCAATATATGAATAAAATGATGCACCAGGGTCTCTTATGGACATTGATGCCTGTCATTTTATTGTAGACAAATTATAATTCCAACAGAAACTACCTTTTTATGGGTTGAAAGCCCCTGCCAAATACTGTTGCACAGCAAACAAAGTTGGTAGAACAAAGAACATTCTACACATCATGTTTCTCAGGTGGATTATGCCACTGTATTTCAGTAACACTACTAGGCTAGTGTCATGGCAGCCTGTCGCCACTCTTTAAATAGGAAAGTGGACGCTGATTCAAATTCTAATCTCCATTCCATCCATGCATCTCCCTGTAATGTCTGAATCTCATTGCATTATGCACTGCACAAATGTTACCGGGGCAAAATTCAGCGCTGTCCAGCAAAACTGAGCTAAGCAAGATTGAGTATATATGGGCTTGTTCCTGAGCTTTATAGGACAATTGTAATTCAGTTAAGCCTTATTTTTCTTTCATTTTGCTAATTTTATGGTGTGGGAAAATACACTCCTGATGGTGCTCTATCTTTCTAGAGGCGTTGGCTCTAGTTCTGAAAGCCATTTTTGCTGGAGCAGCCTAAAGATGTTTTTGATTGCGGGTGCAGTGTTCAAAACTGTGGAACCCTTCCTTGCTGGGTGTTTGCACTCAGATACATACAGTTACTAATGCTTTAAAAATATGAGTAATCACCATATGTAACTGACAAACTTCTTCTGCCATTTTATTCTAGATTTACTTTATTTTGTGACTGTCAGCTGGAGCACTTCTCTTTGAATGTATCACAGTGAATAAACAAGAGTAATGGAATTTCAGTGCAGACACTCTTGTACCATACCTGGGGTTGTAACTTCAATCTCTTTTTGCTTTTACTTATTTGTAAAGACATTCAAATACAGCACAGTCGTATCAACACCCTCAAGACTGTTTCTTCATTTATTTCCTTTCAGCTTTCTTTCCTCCACGCTCATTACAGATAATCAATTGTATTTCAGTAGAGATGAGTATTTAACCCTACAGAAATGCCTCTGGAAATCCCTGGCTTCATGTGATTATTGCATTTCCAAAACAAGAGTCATAGGATCATCTTAGAGATGAAAATGACTTATTACAACACATAGTCAAACCCATTCTTAGTGTAATGCCACTGAAGTAAAGGGGGGAGGGATTTGGCTTAGTGATTCCAACTCTTGCAAGTGCAGGATATAATCTCATGACAAAGAATATAATGCAATTGATTTTTCAACTCTCACATGGGTGTAAATCAGAAACAACCCCTTTGATATCAGTAGTTACAATGAAAAGAAAACGAGTCATTGAGTGTACTCATATAGCATTCATTGAATTTTATTTCTAGATGTGCAAGAAGGAGTGTGAAATTCTGAGAGTTTGGACCCTGATTCTTTGAAACGCATAAGCACATGCTTACTTCCCATAGAAGCATGTTCTTAAGTGCTTTTCCGAACTGAGACCTTGTTCTAAAGCACGGGTCAGCAACCTACGGCATACGTGCCATAAGTGGCACACAAGCCGATTTGGTGTGGCACTCGGTGGGAGCTCAGCCCCCTCCTCCCATGCATATGGAGGCTGCATGTCAGGCAGCAACTGCTCTGGTTGCTCTGGTCGGAGCCAAAGCCGGAAGTCGCATGTCGGGTGGTGGCGGCCCCAGCCAGGGCCAGAGCCAGAGGCCACATGTTGGATGACGGTGGCCCTAGCGGTCCCTGCTGGGGAGGGGACTAATCCTGCCAGACTGGAGCATCCCTGCCTGTGGTGCACCAGGCCCCACAGAGCTGGAGCAGCCTGCTGACCGTAAGTAGTAACCTTTCACATCCCTATTTTGAATAGGAGTTTAATAATTGGGCTTTATTGTTTTATATTGATTTGTGTGTATGTGCTAGGTTGGCTTTTGTTTTTAAACCACCCAGCTAGTGGCCTTTTTTGAGCTTTTAAAATATTTTAAGTAAGAAGTATTATTTTTTGTATTTTATAGGAATACCTATAATTATTTTTAAATTTTTATTTTAATGATAATTATTATCGTTTTAGTTGCTTTACTATTGACAAAGGGATTTAGGGTGTTTATTTTGGGTTTCTCTTTTTATTTTTACTTATTTTATGTTTAATATTAATCACTTAATGTGAAAAAAAACCCTGAAACTGTGACAGCTTCACAGGAGAGGCCAGAGCAGAGCCCTGGGCAGGAGACCAAGCAGGGCGTGCGGTGGAGAAATCCCTCCCCTCTTCCCAGGAAAGTGGTGCGGCCCAGGGCAGGAGAGTTAAATCTTGCTATGCCACTTCAGAAAGATTGCCAGTCCCTGTTCTAAAGCATCTGAATATAAATTCAGAGGTGCTATTTAGGCTGGTAGAGTGAACATTTTCAATAGGCAAGCGAACTGGTAGGTATAATTTTTTTTTAATCAAATCATCAGCTTATTTATGCAGTGCAAGATTCAGTGGCGACTCACTTTCCTCTTACTGTAATCCCTATGCATGCACTTTAGATTTTTAATGATAAAATTCAAGGGAATTTGTAGACCTCTTGGGTGAAATTTTCATATGTACTCAGCATTATCTTAATTGTCCAGTCACATCAGTGGATGTTTTGACATAGGCCAATGCGGAGTGGTTTTGAAAATCCCCCACTCTCTTTGTCTTGCTGTTATAATTAGGGCATGTTTTAACTAGAGAAAACACGTTCATCAAAGGGGTAAAAATAACTATTTTTAAAGGCACAATATGGTTTTAAACTCCCAGTAGTCCACAGAATTAGACTAAGAACATACCGCCTTGCTTTTGTATCTCAATATAGTCAGAGGAGGAACCTGGATATTCTGTTCCTGGTCATTTTAGATTCTGGTAAATGGAAAGGATTACATGGGATGAAGCAAACCTCTCCTGTTACAGCATCTTACAAGGTTAACATAGGGTAAATCCCAGTTAATCTGAAATAACTCTCCCCTCTGGATGTTGAGGATGGGGGCTGGATGAAAAGAAGAAAGAACACAGAACATTCTCAACTCTCCCAGAAGGCCATGCTGAGCTTGTTTCGCTGAGAACTGTAGAATGTCAACATGGTACATTGTCAGAGCGAAGGTATTCTCCTTGAATCTGTAATTGCTTTGCAATGGAATTCCCAGGCCTGACTGTGTATAGAGCAGCAATGATCTTAAAGTTCCATACTGAACTCTGAGCAAGTATAATACATGCTTGAAATTCTTTTCCGTGTTGCCACTTAATCTGCCGTTTGTTAGCTCTTCCTGGTAGAGTGCCAACTCAATATGCACACTCTCTCTTTTCAAGAGAACCTTACAAAGAATGGAAAGAGCATGCCGGGTGGGTATTATTGGAATAAAAGGAAAGGGTGGACAGCCCAAAGCAGTAGAGAGAGGAGTGGAGTTAAATGGGACAGCAGTACAGCATACAGTAAGAATAGGGCTTAAAGCAGTGTATTGGTCAATTTTTATACATGGTGATTTGCACTTTCATGGCATTTAGTCTCAGAGAACCTAAAAGCATATTGCAAACATAAAGTAATCAAAATGCCTCTGAAGTAGGTAAATAATAAGTAGATTCTGAATTTTTAAAGATATGGAAACTCAAGCACAGAGACCATAGGCCAAAATTTCCAAACATAGATCCTAAAGTTAGGCATTTACAGATAAATACATGGTTTGATTTATAGATGTCCTAAGCTCTCATTTAGGAGCTCAAATACAGGGCTTGGAGTCTACAGGTAGGCAACCAGACTAGAACATTCTGACCTAAGTGATTTCTCCATGGTCTCAAAGGAAGTTTTTACTAGAGCTGGGACTGCACCCCAGATCTTTCCCAGATCAGACATACGCTTGAACCCCAAGAATAACTTTTCCCATTTCTGCACAGTGAATACTAGCTGGAATCTGAAATGTGTACCATGGATGCTACCTGAACATGGATTTGTGTATGTGGGTAAAAAAAAGGGTAGAACAAAACATTTAAGAGTAGGCTGAACTCTTGCCATTGTTAATATGAAATTGATGGAAAAATAACAATAACACTTTCCATTTTGATGCCTGATTCTGAAGTCAGTTGTTGTCTTTCTATTAACACAAGGAGATGCTGAATCAGGCTTATAGTGCTTTTTGGCTAAGAATTTGAAAGTACGTCACAAACACCAGCTGAGTGAGTTTATATACAGTTAGGGGGTTAGTGGAGGAGAGGAGCTAATATTATGCAAAGATTTTATGAGATATCTAAAGTTTTTGTTAAAAGATAATAAAACATAATTAACAGCATAAATGTATGTGTATGTGCAGCTGTAGTTAAAGAACTAGACATCTTTATTACTCAGTCGAACCTATGATTATATTAGACAGGAAATTCAACTCACTCCACATAGTGAAATTGTCTGTTATTTGTAGCTAGATTCATCGACATTCACTATCTTTAGATTCAGAAATCACTGATCACTATGCTTTCATCAGAAGATTTTTTTTCCTGATAAGTGACCCAACAGGATCAGGTGTAATCCATGATGGTATAATGTGGTAAGAGGATTTTATCAGCATTTCTTTTGGGACAACAGACAATCTTATCTATAGTAAAACCATAAGAGAGTTGTTGTAGCATCCTGAAGTTCTAATAAATTGTTTTTGCCACACCGTCATGCACCTGGGAGATGCCATATGCGATACAGAAGAAAACTGAGGAATGATTTAGAGGTTAAATCTTTTATACCGGAAATATTTCTTGTATCATTCTGCCTGTAAATCCAGAGGCATTAACTACCATGGTTCTATTAGGAGAAAATATGTATTAGTTTTAATTGAAAACATTTCCAAAAATTACCTAGTAACTTTTCTAGTCCTAAACCCAGATTCTGAGTTGGAATCAAGACATATTTCCCACAGCCCAGAAGGGGTTGAGGGACCCAAAGGTGGGTTCAAGCTGAGTTGTGCCATTTCTGCTGGGTTTTCTGCTGGGTTTTCTGCTGCTAGGATACATCTACACAGCGTGGCTATTTTGGGATACCAGAGGTATCCCAAAATATTTACCCTGTGCCTTAACAAGCCACCTGTTATTTTGAAATTTTTTTCAAAATAACAGGTGCGCTATTTCGGCATCCCTGTAACCCTCGTTCCATGAGGGTTAAGGGATGTCTCGAAATAGTGTGTTATTCGAAATTTGGCGTTATTCGAAATTTGGTGTAGATGCGCCAAATTTCAAAATAAGCTATTCTGAAATAGAATCAAACTAAGATACGTAATTTGCGTAGCACAAATTAGGGGGCTGTATAGACACACTCCTACGGTTTTGGTTCCCAGCGTAAGGGGAATGGACTCAGTGCTCAGGTGTTGGTACGGTAGCTTATAACCAACCCTTTCAGTAAAGTTCTCTGTGAAGTAAAAACTCATTTGGTAGCCGCTTTGTGATCTTATTTCTACTAATAATGGGATTTAATTACATGGGTTTTTTTGGTGGGTGGGAGAATGCTGCCATAATGGGGATTGAAATTATACTTGGCACAAGGGTTAAATAAACCGTTTCCAAGGGTACTCAGACTTCAGTGGTTCAGGAACCAGATTAGCAAACAACATTACCCAATAGAGTCATGGTAGTGTGACTGCCTCATTCCATTAACTGTAGTACCATATATATTTTTACTAGAAGATTCACTCAGCATTGCCTGGGTCCTTAACTCAATTAATTTTTGTTTTTCCTCATTTAAATCATTGCTCTGGGGTGGGGCTGGGAATGAGGCTGCAGTATGCATGCTGCCCCAGGGAGAAAGGTCCACCCCGACCCTCTCTCACCGCAGCAGCTTGAGGCCAGTTGTGAAGCACCTCTTCGTGGCCACTGTAGCTCCAGGGGTGGGCCCAGCTGGAGGGGTGCATGTCCCTCACATGGGGCAGGTCCAGTTTCATCTGCCCCCCTGCGCTCCCCCGCCAGACTGAGGAACGGAGCAAACTGTGCATTTACCCATGCTCCCTGATGAAGAGGAACAGCCAGCAATGTTCCGGTACAAATAGGGAAGATGCAGGCTCCCTTCCCTCCATAAAGGGCACGTGAGGGGGAGAGGGGAAGCTTGGGGTTTCGGCAGTCCCAGATAGGGGTGGCACTCCCCTAGCCAGCCCCTTTCATCTGCCTGGTGATTCTCTCTCTTCTCTATGATTTTGTTTATCCCCTACCCATGAGGGAAGGGGAGCTTCAGCCCAGCCCCGCCCCCACCCCGCACACGCACACACACACACAACCAAACCCTTATCTTGCTTTAAAGTTATACTAAGAGGAAGCTGCATAGCAAACAAGGTGGTTCTAGCTCTTACTGTTTAGGAGGAGTTCCCAAACAGACAGACAGACAAACACAAACCTAAGTCATTGCTCACTCGCAGACCAACAAACTCTCTCAAATATATAGTAGATTTAAAATACATGACGGGAAATATTTAGCTTATATATATTATTTTCACAGCAAAATGACTGACCAAGTATTAATATTTTATCAACTATAATTGGCTCATAACAGTAAAAGCATCCTGATTGGCTAGTAACTTTGACTGGTTAATAATTTAATCCTACCACTCAGTGCTGGTTTCCCAAGCCCAAAAGCAACGCTCTACTGTGCACAGCTGCTTTGTGGCAGCCCAATGCAATGTCGTTCGGTGCTGTTCCTGTCACTCATATTGTCCTCCACTTCCCAGTCTTTATCCTCTGCTGTTAATTACATACATACCTCTGCCACAATGTGTGACATCCTAAGCACATTGAACTCAACATGGGAGAAAATTCTGGGATCCATGATTTCTCACAGCAGATGCTGGAGTTCACAGCAAGGACTGCCATTCACGTGCTGTGAAAGTAAGCTGGAAGCCCAGGAAGAGCTGGGAAGCAAAGAGGTGGCTGACAGGGCATTTTTCATGTTCCCAAAATACATAGTGCTACTTTGCACATTCCCATAGTGCTTACTAACTGAACACTATGGGATGCTTACCCACATTACTTTGCTCTTTCTGCCAACAGGGGAGCTCACAATGTGGCCATGAAATTTTGACAGTAGGTGGCAGAAAAACAGGTTTGATGAGTTTTCAGTTTTGGCGACTTTTGAATGTTGACAGCACTTTCATTGCCAAATCTTTCCAGTGCAGACATAGCCTAAATCACCTTGATGTGTTTTCTGCTTGGTCCCTCTGTAAAACTGAGCAGCAAGTATATTATTCAGTTTCCACTCTGCTCTCAGCTGGAAGCACAATTGCTATGGGTGAGAAAACACTCTAGTCCCATCCTTGCTTGATCCAAGTGAGATTGGTGATTTGCTGGGAATGGGACAAAGAAGCATTCACCCTATTTAAACCCTGGTTACTGAAGAATTTTGTGACTGCCCTGCATCTGGTTTTGAAATGCCACCCT
This sequence comes from Pelochelys cantorii, assembly GCA_032595735.1. Taxonomy (NCBI): domain Eukaryota; kingdom Metazoa; phylum Chordata; order Testudines; family Trionychidae; genus Pelochelys; species Pelochelys cantorii. The sequence goes on from CM064326.1 coordinate 25,639,857, forward strand.
TGAGGTGAAAGGCATGGTCACTTGTAAAGCTTCCCTAAGACACAGACATCAAGTCTCCACCATAGGGCCTGTCCCAGGATGCAAAGTAGTCTGATAGTTAGCCTACCTGGAGAACATAAATGCTACCAAAGCTCTTTCATAGGGTCATGGTCTTTTTGCAAAAACCAGCTGATAACACTTTACAGGAGAAGTTACCAGAACGTGGCAAATAAACCCTCTTGTGGGGACCTTGTAGAAACGTGGGCACTCTGGCCTGCGTCATGTCACAAAAGGTTCAGTCAGCAAAGACGTTTGGGGGTGGAAGGAAAATGTCAGAATGGATCTAATCCCATCGGGGCTGCTCCCACTGAAGTCAGTGAGGAGTCTTGCCATTGACTTCAGCTGGAGCTGAAGAAGGGTCTGTGTGCACAGTAAAATACCATGAGTCTTAACAAATACCACTAGTCACGTGAGAGTGCCTCTAATATGCCAGCCCTTTCTGAAAGAGCATTGTTAGGAAAGGAAACAGAGGAGAAGACGTTGATTCCCGGGAGCCGGGAATCAAATGTTCAGTAAAGCAGGAATACAGTAGCACTTCAGAATTATGAGCACCTTGAGAGTGAAGATTGGAACTCTGAAATGTTTGTCATCCTAAACAAAACTTTATGGGTGTTCTTTACAACTGAACATTGACTTAACACAGCTTTGAAACTTTACTATGCAGAAGAAAAATGTTGCTTTTCACCATCTTATTTGAAATAAAACAAGCACAGAAACAGTTTCCTTACCTTGTCAAAACATTAAAAAAATTTTTTTTAGTAGTTCAACACTGTACCGCATTTGCTTTGTGTGTTGCTGCCTGATTGGCTGATTGACTGCCTGATTCTGGTTCCAAATAAGGTGTGTGGTTGACTTGACAGTTCATAACACTGATTTCTATTGTATTTCAGATCTATCAGCATATGGCACACCTTATCACAGTTGATCTGCTGTATGTATAATTTAGTAACTTGTTTATCTTAAAATAAGGGTTTAAAACTGCCTGTAGGGCGATATTTAGAGCTTGGTTACACAAGATACACTCAGCAGAGTTAATCCTAATTAATAAATGTATGAATATAAAGTGGATTACTTAACCACATCAAACCCCTATTAGGACAGGGTTATTCAGAATAGAAGTGGCCTAATTCAATTTAATTAACTTCATTAAGTTAAACTGAATTAAGAAATTTAAATTCTGAATAAGAGCACCCATACATGAGTTTAACACAGATTAAGTACTCCACTTTAAAGATTAATTAGGTTTTACATGTCCCTATGGAGAACAAGTCCAAAAGTGATAGTAGCGACAATAGGGAAGGAGCCATAAAGGAGGGAGATTTGAGGATCAGTGTTTCCGGAGGCAGTTACTGAACTACTATGTGATGCCATGAGATCTATTAAGGACAGTGCAGTCTATTCTCCTGGACACTGGACTCTTGGAATCGAGGAAGCAATAATTGTCACATATCATATCTTTGTGTGTGAGAGAGAACATGATGTGCTGATTCTTGTTAATGGATCATTAAATACTGTTCACCTCCATTGCCTCTTAAGTAATGGAGCTCTCTCCTTGATAGGAACAAGAACAATGAATATTTATTTCAAATTCTGCACTAGAAACAAGAAGTCATCAGTTTAAAATACCAGTGAAACAGCAGATTTGCAAATAGGGGCCCCAAATGCACTCACACCTTTCCCAAAGGCACAAATACTTTCATAGCTGCAGTGCTTTAAGATCCCAATCAAGGCTTATGGTCCCAGTGTGCTAAGGAAGGTACTAAATGAATATAAAGACAGAACATGTGAGATAAGAGATACTATTTCATAACTTTCCTTTTTTAATTGTTATTTGCTAGGATCTTGGCGATAAGATCTTAAAATCACCCTGACCTTCAAGATTAACAAAAAGTTCTATATATCTATATTTTTTGTTAACTCACCATTCAAAACTTAAGGATCAGTTTGAATTTTCAGGCATAGCTGATTATTAAAAAGGGTACTAAACTACAGAAGTTAGAATCGCGATCACTTTGGGTATGTCTATACTGCACAATTATTTTGGAATAAGCTATTCTGGAATAATTATTTTGAAATAGCTTATTTCGAAATAGCACGTCCACATTAGGGAAGCCTGCCTCAGACTAATTTTGAGGCTTCCCTGTAGTGTAGATGTGCTCTCTCAATATTCCAGGAGGAATAACCTAGAATGGTCCTGGTGAAGGGCTATTTCGAAATAGCAGTAGTGGAGCATCTACACACACCTTATTTCGAACTAGCTTTTTCGGAATAGGCGTTATTCTTCATAGAATGAGGTTTACAGAAGTCAGAATAAGCCGTCCATTATTTCAAAATTATTTCGAAATAACGGAATTATTGTGCAGATGCTTGCATAGTTATTTCGAAATAACTGCTGTAGACACACCCTTATGTTCTATAGCTGCCTCATTTATCTTCTGGTCAGATATCTTTACCTTCATAATAACTATTAAACAGATCAGGCTTTTGAGGAGAATGAGTAAAATAATTCTGATGTGACTCCGAACCCCAGAGCTATAAAATCTGCTTTGTCACAAGCGATGATTTCTTTCACTGAGACTGAAAGGATTGTGAGACATCTGGAAATGTATGACTCTTGTTATTCTAAAATATAAGGTTGGACTTATTTTCTCCAGATTTTGTCTCTCTCAATCTTAGAAAGGTTAAAATAATAGTTTGCAATGTTGGTTTATTGGAGGCTTGGCAGAAAGCCCCTATATAGAACACAAAATATTTTGGATATTTGGGGGGGGGGTGTTACAATCACTAATCAAATTCAGAAATGTCAGCTTTGAATAATTCCTCATCCACAAGTATTTCAGGGACCCGCTGATGCAAACATTATTGAACTTGGTGCAGTGTTCTCATTCTGTTTAAATAAGACATGACCATGTATCATAGGTTTTTCTCTGATCTTCTTTACTGTTTATGCCTCTCGAATTTCTGTAATGTTGTTTTGTTTTTCTTTGTCCTATGGTTCGTTATGTGCAGGGAGAATTGCAGTCACAGGGGAAAGGAATCTAGATATTCCTTGTACTTGTTGCTTTACATAAAAATCCCAAACTGGGCCTGAAAATAATACCATTGTGATTCAAGGCAGGTCTATGTTTTGTGTCCTGACTGAAAATGGCCTGAATGTGGAGGGTGAAAGGGGATAATAAAACTGAATTAAATTTATTTAATTTAATACTAATACTAATACTAATACTAATACTAATACTAATACTAATACTAATACGAACATAAGAATGGCCATACTGGGTCAGACCAAAGGTCCATCCAGCCCAGTACTCTGTCTGCCAACAGTGGCCAATGCCTGGTGTCCCAGAGGGAGTGAACTGAATAGGTACTGATCAAGCGATCTCTCTCCTGCCATCCATCTCCACCCTCTGACAAACAGAAGCTAGGGACACCCTTCCTTACCCATACTGGCTAATAGCCATAAATGGTCTTAACCTCAATGAATTTATCTAGTTCTCTTTTAAACTCTGTTATAATCCTAGCCTTCACAACCTCCTCATGCAAGGAGTCCCACAGATTGACTATGCGCTATGTGAAGAAGAACTTTTTATTTGTTTTAAACCTGCTGCCCATTAGTTTCATTTGGTGGCCACTAGTTCTTATATTATGGGAACAAGTAAATAACTTTTCCTTATTCACTTTCTCCACACCACTCATGATTTTATAAACCTCTATCATATCCCCCCTTAGTCTCCTTTTTTCCACGCTGAAAAGGCCCCATTTCTTTAATCTCTCCTCATATGGGACCCATTCCAAACCCCTAATCATTTTAGTTGCCCTTCTCTGAACCTTTTCTAATGCCAGTATATCTTTTTTGAGATGAGGAGACCACATCTGTACGCAGTATTCAAGATGTGGGCGTACCATGGATTTATATAAGGGCAATAAGATATTCTCCATCTTATTTTCTATCCCTTTTTTAATAATTCCTAACATCCTGTTTGCTTTTTTGACTGCTGCTGCACACTGCATGTACGTTTTCAGAGAACTATCCACGATGACTCCAAGATCTCTTTCCTGATTAGTTGTAGCTAAATTAGCCCCCATCATATTGTATGCATAGCTGGGGTTATTTTTTCCAATGTGCATTACTTTACATTTATCCACACTGAATTTCATTTGCCATTTTGTTGCCCAGTCACTTAGTTTGGTGAGATCTTTTTGAAGTTCTTCACAGTCTGCTTTGGTCTTAACTACCTTGAGCAGTTTAGTATCATCTGCAAACTTTGCCACCTCACTGTTTACACCTTTCTCCAGATCATTTATGAATAAGTTGAATTGGATTGGTCCCAGGATTGACCCTTGGGGAACACCACTAGTTACCCCTCTCCATTCTGAAAATTTACCATTTATTCCTACCCTTTGTTTCCTGTCTTTTAACTAGTTCTCAGTCCATGAAAGGATCTTCTCTCTTATCCCAGGATAAGTTGAGAGCCTTTGGTGAGGGACCTTGTCAAAGGCTTTCTGGAAATCTAAGTACACTATATGTACTGGATCCCCCTTGTCCACATGTTTGTTGACCCCTTCAAAGAACTCTAATAGATTAGTAAGACATGATTTCCCTTTACAGAAACCATGTTGACTTTTGCCCAACAAATTATGTTCTTCTATGTGTCTGACAATTTTATTCTTGCTATAGTTTCAACTAATTTGCGCGGTACTGACATTAGACTTACCGGTCTGTAATTGCTGGAAGTGCGTCTCGAGCTCTTTTTAAATATTGGCGTAACATTATCTGTCTTCCAGTCATTGGGTACAGAAGCTGATTTAAAGGATAGGTTACAAATCATAGTTAATAGTTCTGCAATTTCACGTTTAAGTTCTTTCAGAACTCTTGGATGAATGCCATCCGGTCCCGGTGACTTGTTACTGTTAAGTTTATCAATTAATTCCAAAACCTCCTCTAATGACACTTCAATCAGTGACAAGTCCTCAAATTTGTCACCTACAAAGGATGGGTCAGGTTTGGGAATCTCCCTAATATCCTCACCATGGAGACTGAAGCAAAGAATTCATTAAGTTTATCTGCAATGACTTTATCATCTTTAAGTGCTCCTCTTATATATCGATCGTCCAGGGCCCCCACTGGTTGTTTATCAGGCTTCCTGCTTCTGATGTACTTAAAAAACATTTTGTTATTACCTTTTGAGTTTTTGGCTAGCTGTTCTTCAAACTCCTTTTTGGCTTTTCTTATTACATTTTTACACTTCAGTTGGCAATGTTTATGCTCCTTTCTATTTACCTCACTAGGATTTGACTTCCACTTTTTAAAAGATGCCTTTTTCTCTCTCACTGCTTCTTTTACATGGTTGTTAAGCCACAGTGGCTCTTTTTTAGTTCTTCTACTATGTTTTTTAATTTGAGGTATACATTTAAGTTGGGCCTCTATTATGATGTCTTTGAAAAGTGTCCATGCAGCTTGCAGGGATATACTAATACTAATACTAATATTAATATTAATACTAATACTAAACACATGAAAAGTGTCCATGCAGCTTGCGGGTAATACTAATACTAATACTAAACACATGATTAACTTTTCAGCTGAGGATCTTAAAGCACTTTACACTAAATGCTTCCCCATGCTGCCACTTTGGCTCCCTTTAACCATCTTTTAAAGATTCATTCCTTCTGCAATGCTCACGTGCAATGAGACAATACTATAAAAACAAACACAAAATACCAGCCCAAATAATTCCTTTGGCTGGATTTCCTACTGTGCTCTGTGCAGTTTCTTATACAGATGATACATTCTTCATTCTGTGTGTTGTTATATAGAAGGCTAAGTACATTCTCTGCACTCCTGTGCATTGCAATAACAATACATCCCTCAGAGGAGCTGCAAAATCAGCTATTGCACATACTTTTAACAAATGTCTAGTCTAGAGTGTCACCTCCCTGTGCTGTCCCCATCGCAGAACACATTGTTCTATTAAAAAGCCTTTAGCACATGGGGGAGACTGTGGCATGGCTTGCTTTGATCTTTGGAAATTTGGGCTGCTTCCCATTCGGCGTGTACTTTTGCTATTTATATGTTGCACACAGAAGTGACACACAACAGTGATAAGCATCCTGGAATCTCGTGGAGTGAGGCATTCCAAAATTGTCTGTCTATCTACACAATGAGTTATGAAAGCCTGTAGAGGCTTCCCAACAAGAAAGTGCTCCTGCCATCCGGCACACTGTCTGCTGCATGTGTGACACCTCATTTTCTCGCAACTGCAGCATTAGCAATAAAGCTAACTGGCCCTTTCAAAAGACTATAGATTAAATACTAACTTTACTGGAATTTTCCTACAATTCACTGAGAAAAATCAAAACCATGGGCAGAGAGAGGATAAGCCTGGAATACATCTCAGAAATTATGAATCGGAAAACGAAGTACAGTTATATAAATGTTAGCATATTCCTATTGATACCAATAGCAGTTTCTCATCATAGACAGTCTACAACTCATTCTAAAAACAAAAAATACCCACTCACCCCCGACTATATCCAAACAACATTATTAAGCTAGGAAACGTCAGAATGAAGGTTGCCTGTGCATCTTTAATTCCAACCCTTATAATAAACTCTTTATATACATGGACATTCACAAATTTTGCAAAGGCCCCCTGCACCAGTAACTTCCTAGCCAGTAGTTCTAACCTATAACCTTAAATAATTATGAACAGCTTCTACAGAACAATTACAAGCATGACTATTGCACCACTGCGACTAACCAGTGTGTTCTAGGACAGAGGTCACTCGACTCTAGAATTTAGTATCAAGACTACATTAATATTAAGTTATTAGTAGAGACTAGCCAAGGAGGCTCTATGTGAATCTGAGTGATGTGCAAATTTGAGAGGAAAAAAAAAAGGGGGGTTTAGTCATAAAAATCAGGTGATCTGATTTTGTGCAAGATTTCCAACATGGTGGATATCTCAAGATTAGCAGCCCTGATGAGACTTATGCTGCTTTGGAAAGCAGAAATCCTGAATATCATGGACTCCCTGCATGACCTTGTTCAAGGAATTTAGTCTGTCTGTCCCAAACCCCCAAAGGCAACAGTTCTTAAGTATTAGCAACCCGAGGACCCCCATTTTGATTTAAAAAATTTTAGGAACTCCCAACCCCTCCTGTTCAGCCCTTGCTCCGCCCCTTCCTTGAGGTCACTTGCCTGCCCCATCCATTCTCTGAGGCCCCAACCCCCACTCACTCCATCTTACCTCCCTCCCTTGGTCTCCCGCATCCTCACTCACTTTTTACCAGGCTGGAGCAGATGGTTGGGGTGCAAAAGGGCTGTGGCTCTGGGAAGGAGTTTGGGTGCAGGAGAGGGTGCAGGCTCTGGGCTGGAGAAGGGGGTTGAGACATGGGACGGGGTACAGGCACTGAAAGGGAGTTTGAGTGTGGGAAGAGTGCAGGTTCTGGGCTGGAACAAGGGATTGGGGTGTCGGAGGGGATGCGAGGTCTGGGAGAGAGTTTAGGTTTGGGAAGGGTGAAGGTGCATGCTCTGGGCTTGGGGAGGGCCTTGGGATGCGGGAGGGTACTTTCCTCAGGTGACTCCTAAATGGCACAACCCCCCTGGAGTGGCTCCTAAGCAGGTGGGCCAGGAGGTCTCCGTGCATTGTTCCTGCCTGTGAGCACAGCCCCCAGAGCTCCCATTCGCTGCAGTTCCTGGCCAATAGGAGCTGTGGAGTCCGTGCTTAGGCCAGGGACAGCACACAGAGATCCTCTATCCCCACCTTGGTGCTGCAGAAACATTTCCTCACACTTCTGGGAGCAGCATGGAGCGAAGGTCCTGCTCTTCCCCCTCTCCCCCAGTGCCTCCTTCATGTCAGGGATTCCCCAGTGTGAAGATGATGCTGGAAAGGAGGGGCTCAAGTTGAGGGAGAGAGCAGAGGAGTTCCTCAGTGTGGCATGTGAACCCCATGGAGTACCCTCGAGGATCTCAAGGGGTCTGTGAACCCCAGCTTGAAGAAACACTGCTCAAAGATATTTAGGCTCCTGACCTCTATAGATTTCAATGGAAGTTAGGAGCCTAAATACTCTCAGGTTCCCTCATCTGCAAATTGGAGATAACAGTACCTCTCTCCCCCCCCCCCCACACACACACAGTAGGGAGTTGTGAGGATAAATATTTAAAAAATTAGGAGGTGTTCAGATACTACAGTAATGATGGCCATATTAGGACCTTCAAGACTAGGTTTGTTTGTATCTGGAAGCTCAAATGTGGCCCCCTCTCCTCTTAAAACTCAAAGGCATTTCAATTTGATGTTCCTTTTCCCCCACACTTTTAATTATTCTACTCAGGTTCTTGTACTGTGTCCACTGCCATAAAGTCAGAGATGAGCCATTGAACTGAGGGTATTGGGGAGATGTTGAAGGAAAAGTCAAACAACTCTTTCCCAGCACAGTCTAGATACAATCACCAGCCAGCTCTCTATTTGCTCACTCTGCTCTACTCTCTTGTGCTGAAGGGCTTGTAAGATCTGGCTTGAAGTGGTTTCCATTGTAAACCCTGTATATAGTTTGTTTCAGTGGCTCTCAGCACCTTCAATATAAAAATTGTTCCTGCACCCCTGCTTCAAGGCATGGATTTGGGTTTTTTTCTTTATCCTTACAGTGATACAGAAATTATTACAGTCAGTAATTAAAGACATTAAGAAATCTATGATTTAACATGCTGCTGCTTAATCACCTTGTATTTAAAACTCTTTTACTGTATTGGCTTATCCCCACATTTTGGCAGGGCTGTGTATCTTGTGCATTTTGTTACTGCCAGTCTCCTTTTTTTCCTCTCTCTCTCTCAACTTGAAAGTAGTTTCTGTTTACTCCTGAAAATGACTTCCAGGATTCCCCCCGGACCAGATATGGTTCTGAACTACAAAAAAAAAAAAAAAAAAAAAAAAAAAATCAGAAACCTCTATGAAATTTGGGGAACTGTTTTTGGATCTGCTTCCAGGTCTGAATTCCACTGTTCTGATCCTGCATTAGGTCAGATACAAAACAGAGATGTCCATGCAGGCAAAAAGACTTTCCCATTTCCACCAAATCTCTTTTGAGAGTTTGATTTGGGAACACACATATTCTATGACCTTCAGACAGGATTTCCTGTTGCTCTTACACAACTGGCTGATACATGCTGATTTAAAAAAAAGACCTCCATCACTTCCGGTATCCTTGTTTCCTCTCATCAATAATCTGAAGCATTTAGCAACATAAAAGTTTTCCCTCTTACATGTTAAATTTCTGAAGTCACGCAAGGGGCTTGTTTACAAGCCCAGATATGTCTGAGCACTTGTCTTTGGCAGGAAAGTCAAGACCTTGGATAATCCTGGATCAAGCGTGACTCTTTGTTTCCATTTTCCCCCCTATCTATTAAAAATTCTTAAGCACATATTAGTGGAGTGTCTCACAGAGCCTCTTATCCCTGGAGCAGATGCCACAGAAATGACATTCACTGTTTAAAAGGTTCACACGCACCAACATCAGGACAATAGAGAGCAAGGTTTGGTCTGCAACTACCTACAGATGGATCATTTCTTCCCCCTTAAACAAACATAGTAGCCGAACTCATGCTACAGACTGAGTTCACTGGTTCTTAATGGGTCTGTAACATGCATGATTATGGACACAGACTGTAAACAGGTTTGAAAATTGGCTCAGGTGCAATTACAAGCCCTGCGTGTAGAAGGCCTTAGACTTCTGGATCACATAATCTGACCATACAATGCCTGGTCTACAGATGCTGCGTTTCACATAAGTCTTGCTCTGACAAAGAGGACAGTATCTCCACACCCTCCTTCACTAGCATAAGCTTCGTCTTCATCTCTTCCATCTGTTAGAAATCTTCCTCCTGCTTTTCAAAACTTTCCATGGAGATTTTCTGCCATCAGGTGCTGACTTTATACCCAGGGGCTACCCTGCCCACTTCTCCAGTCCCACCAATTCACTCCTGTAGTCCAGTTTCTCCTTCGTCCTGACTCAGTACACCGAGCATTTCCTTTTCATTTGTACTGCCCCAGCTATCTGCCACTTGCTTCTGTTTCCTCTCTGAACTACTGAGCTTCTCTCCTGTTTAACCTTTTTTTTCTTTTTCTGCTGCTGCTGAAAGACCAGAGTGAGTTAATTTGATGCCATGAGTGAAGGAGGTGACAGAAGAATGCATCGGATGCATTATCTTTGACAGAAGGTCTATTGTAAGTTGCCTGCTAGTTTTGCTTCCATCGCACAGAGTGATTTTGACAGCAGCTGCTAAGACATTTTCCTCTTTGTGTTCTTTCATTTGGTTGCCCTTCCCTTTGCCAATGATTTCTGAGTATTTGAAAAAGATCATACCATCATGTTAACCACAAGAATTCTTGTCATGAAGTCATAATAAACCAGAAGTCCTAGTAGTTTCATCAACTTTTACAGCAATTTACCCTTTTTCCAAATCTGTACTGCTATCTTGTCCTTACTAGCATTCTAATGGCTGAGAATGATAGACAGTAATGTTACAAAAGATTTTATTAAGAGCTTGAACCAAATAAATGACACTTTGAGGTTTTAACCTTAATTTGACTGTTTGATTGTTCCTGCCCAATGGGAGCTGCAGGGCCAGAGTGTGGTGCTTTCCTGGGCTTACAAGTCTGCAGGGACATGCTAAATCACTTGCTGGAGCTGCACAGAGCCAGGGTAGGCAGGGAACCTGCCTTAGTCCCACTGTGCCTCCAACTGGACCTTTAACAGCCTAGTTAGTGATGTTGACCGGTGTTCCCCGTAAGCTGAGTGCTTGAGCCACCACTAACGAGAGATTCGAATGACATCCAGCTGATTAGCAGAGTGTCCATTCCTGGTAGCATGTGTGCACATCAGGTGGTATATATCTGCACAAGCCTTGGTGTACACAAAATTTATTCCACACATGGATGGAAAAAATTAGAAGGAAGACTGGCACTAACCAGAGCCACCATGGTCCCTTTTTGGGTGGGTGTTGTGATTGTAAGCCAGATGCCTGGCAACCCTTTTTTGTAAACATCTGGCTTGGGAGGTGCCCCTCCTCACTACCCTGCTGTGATGTGTAGCTCAAGTTGCCAGCCTTCCAGGATTGTCCTGTAGACTCCAGGATGTAAAAATACCAAGTTTATTTAAAGAATGTTAAGTGATGAAGTCTCCAGGAAGACATCTAACGAAAACTGACAACCCGCTGTGTTGCTGAATGTTACAGCACAAAATCACACACACAAATTTATAACAATTGTCTGTATGCACATATTAAAATGATTAAGTTTGGAGTATTAACTGCTTTCATAAAAAAAACTTAACATTTTTCTAGCTCAATAATGTATACAATCAGTTGATCTCACTGCTCATTTTTAAGGCCTAATTTTCTGTTTTCCCCTGGGATTCCAACTGTCACACAGTGACCCTGCATGAGACTTAAATGCTGAGCTTTAACCTACATAACATTGCATGCTAATGTAACTCTGCAGACTCGTGCCTTCTGCCTTCAGAAACCAAAAGAATGAAAGCTATCCAAAAGAATAGTTATTTCAGGTTAATAGAAGCTCAGTGTAAAAACACAGAGGATTCTGCATTTTAAGATTTCTCATCAGTCATCTTTGGAAACCTGGCTTTAACCCTGACTTTCGATTGTTCAAGGTGATGTTTCTCATTGCTTGAGGTGAGCTAAGAAATCACACTGCAGTTATCTATAAGAGTTGATTAGTCTTTCTGTTTTAAAGCTATGCTAGCAAGAATTTCACATCTATGCTTTGTTTCAAGTAGCTCTCTCAGGAAAATGTCTCCAGAGACAATGGAATTTGTCTTTTTAGCACAGTAATAACTAACTATGCTTAAAAAAAACCCAAATAGTCTAGTAACACCTTAAAGACTAACAAAACACGTAGATAGTATCATGAGCTTCCGTGGGCACAGCCCACTTCTTCAGATGACCAGCCTTAAAAACTTTAAGTTCTTCCTGTTACAGACTAACTCTGCTCCCCCTCTGAAGCTTTTTAACTATGCTTAGCCATTCATCCAAGAATTTTAGTAATCTACCTGCCACTACATTAGTGTGGTAGATAATCTTGACAGTATCTACTTGCTGCAAATACCAATTAAGTCTGACAGCACCTCTAAAACAAAGAACTATTATCCTTATTTTACAGATTTAGATGGTAGACAAGTAATTCACCCTCTCCATGTCTGTTTATCAAAGTCAATTTTACAGATTTGGGATTAGAAACTACAACTCCCAGCTCTGCTATGAGCTACACTTCCCACTCCCCACTAGGCCTTACCACAGAAAAATAACCCTACTCTTCTAGCTCTGCTTCCTACCAGACCTTCCTCCAGGTTAACCCCAGAAAGAGAGCATTCAGCCTAGCTTCTATCCCAGGCCTTTTCCTGTCAGCTGAACTCCCTCAACTCTTTATACAATCAACCTCCACCACCTCTGGTTAGGTGGCTATTGGTTAATCACTTGCCAGGTGCAGAGAATAACTGATTAGGTCTCTTCCTTGTTTTACAGGTAATGGGGATAAATATCCATCATAGTAGGTAAGATCATATTGCCCCTTCTTTGTTGCTTTATAATTTAAAAATAAGGGAAGTTATTGGTATTGTCTCTGGTAGTCCTAGAGACAGAGGCTACATTGCCAACTTTCACTCAGTAAATAAGCAACCCCAACTTTCAAATTGCAAGTTAATCCCTTTTCAGAATGAGTCTGAAAACAAGCAAATCCCTTAAAAATCCCAATCTATGTGACTGGATCCCCTCAGTGCATTCTGTGGGTCCTTTGTACCCTCCTGAAGTCTATCCTGCCCCCTTGGGTCTCTCCTGGCCCTTCATTCTATATGCCTCTCCATACTCCCATGGCTTCCCATGCTCCTGTGCCTTCAGTACCTCCCTTCACCCTCTTTGGGCCTCCCCTTGTCCCCACCATGCCTGCCTCCTGGCCCTTAGTATCTTCCCTTACCCTCCACCCCTACCCTACCCTTTGTGCCACCCCCTGCCCTTAACCCTAGATGCCTCCCCATGCCCCTGCTGCAGCACATGCAGAGGAAATTCAGGCAGGCAGGGATTGGATGGAACTAGTCGGAATTGGAACAGTAAAGTTTAAAGTCCACACGTGCAGGTGCACAGGCTGCTGCCAACAGGGATGTGCACATGGAGCTCCCCCCTCTTCTCAGCACCCACAGCACTTGGACTTTTCTTCCCTTCCACCCCCCACCCAATGTGGCAGCCAGACTCTGAGCTTTTCCTCACACCTTCCAGAATTTTAACTGTTTTTTAAAACAAGGACAAGATGGACACACCTGCCCCTGCTCAATGTTCCTTGGTTCTATCCTGTCAGCGGGGGTGCATGGAGTCCCAGATTCAGAGCAGAACAAGGGAACTGGAACTCTTAAGTCCCTTAACAGTCACACTGCTAGTACACACAGGCAGGTGGCAGGGGAGGGAAGGCGAGGCAATGCACAATCACAGGCTAGCAGGACAGCTGATTGACATTCTGATTGGCTGGGGTGAGCAGACTCCAAGTGCCAATCATGTAGGGTGGGGGGCTTACATTCCCCTCCACCTGATGTCTCCTTGACATCCCTCCCACTAGCTGCCCCTGACAGTGGTGACTCTAACCTAGACATTTACAAGCCAAGGGCCTAATCCTACAAGGTTCTGAGCATGCTCACCTTCTCTTGGCTTCAGGGAGAGAGAAAACAGCAAGTGCCAGGGGCTCTTGGAAGCCTGTAGCCTATGCATGCTGGACTGACAATGGAATATCCACATCTGTGTTTAAGACATGATTTTCCTCTGTAGTGTTCCTAGGAGACAGGTTTCAGAGGTAGCCATGTTAGTCTGTTTCAGTCTAGTACAGTGTTTCTCAACCAGTGGTTCAAGTACCCATAGGGGTACTCGAGAAGTCTGGGAGGGTACATCAACACAACTGAAATTTGAAGAAAGCTGAATTTTTGTTTTAAGTTTTACAGTGTTTTATTATTTTTGTAGTTTTTACACCCAAAAATTTCATCACCTGCCCAGCTACGATTAAGTTATTTAAACAAATGTGTTGCAATGGTAGAAAAAAAAATTGTGTGTGTCTGAAAACTATAGGTACTGGCGGTACTTATTTTTTTTTTAAACGGGTACTTTATTTTAAAAAAGGTTGAGAAACACTGGTCTAGTGGCACCACTGGACTCCTTGGTGTTCCTAGAAACAGGCTTGGGCCTTGATGTTTGAAGCCATATCTAGATCTGAACTTCACCCAAAGTCTAGTTGTTGGGTCATGATTTTCTAACTACTTTCCTCTCCATTATTTCTTCTTCCTGTCAGATCACTTGCATGACTCTTCTGCTGAAGAACTTCTATCTTCAAGTCAGATAAGGACATAAGGTGTTTTTTTTTTTATTAAACAGGAAAAAGCCACTTGGCTCTACTAGACTGTCTTCATTAATCTTATCTCAGTTCCCCCATTACCCTCCTTACTCTTATGTTGCTTGGTTACTGCCACTTATAAATACTTCCTCTCTTGATAAAGAGCCTGTGTCAAATTTATCTATGCATTAGCGTCAATTGCTTTCCTTAGCAATTTGTCCTCTTTATGATCAGCCAGTTGGTTCATATTTTTTAAGATTGTGGTCCAGGTTTATAAAAATGTATCTTGCATTAATTCAGTCCCATTCCCCCACTCTCTGAAAAGCACTGAAACCATAAATTCATGCACTCAGACAACCTGAGACTTATCCTAATTTTTCAGAGGAGTAAATGGAGGCACAAGGGACTATATGATCAGATGGGAGCAGACATAGTTCAGCGGAAGTCAATGGAGCTTTGCCAGTTTACATGAGAACCAGAAGAGGTGGCAGCCTGTAAATACATAGCAACATATATTTAAAAACAGAAACTCTATTAAAACAAAATATTCCACTACACGTGTTTCTTTCCCTGGAGAAAGGATGTGAAAGAAGTTAGTGTACCACTGCCTTCAGTGACTCAACAGCTTGACTACCAACTTTGGGGCAGACTATTAGGACACAGGGCACAACCCCTTGATTGGCTGTGAGTTCCACGTTTAGATGTTACCAACCATTTATCCAGAGTCAACTCCTCAGACACCATAACAGACTTAAGATGGAGTTACAGGCAATCCCTTTGGGTACTCCGATTTATCTCACCACCCAGTTGAGCCTAGCTTTGTGATGGATGGCCCTTTACACCAACAATCAGACCAATATTCAGGTGACTCTGAAAGACTTGTCACCTACCTCCAGTCAATTGTATCTTAGGGTATGTCTACACTACAAAGTTAATTCGAAATAACAGCTGTTATTTCGAATTAACTTTAATAGCATCTACACATACAAACTGCTATTTTGAAATAAAATCGAAATAGTGGAGCCCTTATTTCGAATTAGGTAAACCTCATTCTATGAGGAATAACACCTAATTTGAAATAGCTAATTTGAAATAAGTGCTGTGTAGAAACTTATTTCGAATTAGGGGGCCTCCAGCCCTTCCCAGTTTCCCCTGGTGGCCACTCTGTGCCAAACCAGGAAAACTCTTCTCCTCTCTCCCAGCCCCGGGGACCCTTAAAGGGGTAGAATCTGGCCACTGGGCATGTGCAAAAGCCAGGCCTGCCAGCAGCCACAGACCCTCAGCCAGTGGCCACACGATGGCAGCCAGTGGCAGCCAGCTGTCCCCTGCCCAGTCCCCCAGCACCCAGGGGCCAGCCAGGGGTCGTAGATGGCGTGCACCCTCATGGACTAGTGCAGAGATCATGGACCTCACTGAGGTTTGGGGGGAGGCCCCCAACATCCATGATCTCCGCACTAGGCGGAGGAACGTGGCCGTCTACAGCCACATAGCGGCCACCATGGCCAGGAAAGGCCACAGGCGCATCCAAGAGCAGGTGCGCCTGAAGGTGAAGGAGCTGTGGCAGGCGTATGCCAGGGCCACCAGGGGTGGCGCCGCAGCAGGGGCTGCCACCTGCCCCTACTTCCCCGCCCTCGACCGAATCCTGGGGGGCGGGGCGGTCCATGCCAGGCCGGGAAGGCAGCGAGCCGGGACTGGAGGGCCCTGACCCAGGTGCACCAGAGGGGCCACCACCAGTTGTCCCGGCACCGGAGTCGGCAGGGTTGTCCGGGGAGGCCATACCAGGTAAGTGCCAGCACTGTCCCCTACCCGGGGGAGGAGGGGAGACCAGGGACCGCACATGTGGGCCATGCCTCCCATGGATCACACAGCCACCTGTGCACGTGTGAGCACATGCTATGCCATCCTTGGGCAGGTGGCTCCAGCTGTCTGACACCCAGGGGCCGTGGCCCAATAGGCACATGCGTGTGTGAAGGGATCTGATACACTCCCGACTCCCGTGGTGGGAGGCGGTTGGCCCAGCGAGCCCCCCAGCCCTGAGTGCTGAGCTTCCCTTCCCCCTTCTTCCCCTTGCTTCCCCTGTTCCAGCTCCTTCCTCCCACTTTTCCCCCTCCCCTCTCCCACCCTCTCTCCTGCCCTCTCCCGCCTCCTTTCCCCCGTCTCCCCAGAGTTTCATTCCCCCTCCCCAGTTGTGTTAAATAAAGACAGTTTCTATTTTGGAAAATACGTGTCTTTTATTTGACATCAGGAAGGGGGGGCTAGGGAAGGGTAAGTGGAAGGACCAGAGGGAGGAATGGGGCACAAGCCCCCAGTGGGGCAGACCGGGGAGACTGTTAGCGCTCCTCAGGGTGGAAGCTGTCCCTCAGGACCCCCTGGATCCTGATAGCCCCTCAATGGTGCTCCCCGATGGCAGCCTGCAGACAGTGCAGCCAGGCTGCTGGCAACGTGTCCACGAGTCTCAGCAGAGTCCCTGGGGGCAGGTCTGGTTCCATGCTGCAGAGTGCCATGGTATCCTGAGTGAGGGCAAGCAGAGCACTCCAAGACACAAATGCTTTGCTGTCCCTCAGCGAGGTAGACCAGCAAGCAGAGAAACCTGAGAACTGTCTGTCCGGGATAGGGGGTCGCGTCCCTTTAAGCACAGACCTTGGCTAGCCTGAGGCAGCAGCCCCACACACTAAGTCTGACCCTGATGCCCTTTTGGCACTGGTTCTGGCCAGCCTTACCTTCGATTCAGGGTCCACTCAATGTGGACGCGCTATTTCGAATTAGAAAAATGCTATTTCAAATTAGTTTGTGTGTCTAGATGCGTTATTTTGATTTAGCTTATTTCGAATTAACTAATTCGAAATAAGTTAATTCGAAATAGCGCTGTAGTGTAGACATACCCTTAGACTCTACCTCAAAAATAATACTTTTAGCCAAACCTAGAATAAAATATGTAAAGTTGTACTAAGCAGGAAAAGGATATGAGAGTTATTTACAAGGTTAAAGCAGATGAACATAGAGTCACAAATTAGTTACAATCTTATATTTCAGAAGGTAATAAAAGCTTCTATACGCAGCAAGCTCTTTACGGCCATAAGGCTAACTTAAGCTAAGCTGATGGGGATCTCTTGCCTATGTCTAGAAACACTTTGGCTGCGTCTAGACTGGCATGATTTTGTGGAAATGCTTTTAACGGAAAAGTTTTTCCGTTAAAAGCATTTCCGAAAAAGAGCGTCTAGATTGGCACGGGTGCCTTTGCGCAAAAAGTGTTTTTGCGCAAAAGCATCCGTGGCCAGTCTAGATGCGATTTACGCAAGAAAGCCCCAATCGCCATTTTCACCACTGGGGCTTTTTTGTGCAAAAAACAGTTCTTCCCTGTCTACACTGGCCCTCTTGCGCAAGTATTCTTGCGCAAGAGGGCTTATCCCTGAGCGGGAGCATCATAGTATTTGCACAAGAACACTGACAATCTTACATTAGATCGTCAGTGTTCTTGCGCAAATTCAAGCGGCCAGTGTAGACAGCTGGCAAGTTTTGCCAAAAATCTTGCCAGTCTAGACACACCCTTTGCCCCTCAGAACCCAAGCAACTCAGAGATACCAAATTCCCTTTGTTGGGGGGGGGAGGGTTATCCCATTCTTGTCATGTGGTCTGATTACCTAAGAGTCCACTTGAATGACTCACCTGAACTAGGAGAAGAGCAGAACAAATCTTTTTGTCCTCTTGTTAACAGCAAGTAAGGAGGTTCTAGTAGCAAGACCTCACAATAGCCCATCTGGTATTGACAGACCTTTCCTTTAGGGAAGAGCATAACATTTTCTGTTGAAAGTCAGCCCTTCACACCAATTAATGTCTCTTTCCTCTCTGGTGATTTATACAGTCACAGAGGTTCACAATGTAACCCCCAAATGGGATACAAATGTTATAAATCAGAGTAATGCACAAGGCAACTCACAAGCATCCAATAAACACCAACCACATTTGTATCATTCTAATATATATTGTACTAACTCTCAGGGAGCCAGACTGATTACAGCTCCGTATTTGTCAGTATTCAGTTGAGGCCTAGGGGCCTTGGCATGAGCTGGCACCTGATCTACCTGTGTCACAATTAGCCACATTGTTTAAAGGACTACTGGAGGGCTACGTCTAGACTGGCATGATTTTCCGCAAGTGCTTTTAACAGAAAAGTTTTTCTGTTAAAAGTATTTGTGCAAAAGCGCATCTAGATTGGCACGGAGTTATCGTTATAACGATGAGCTTTTGCGCAAAAGCGTGTCGACATTGGCGGCACGCTTTTGCGCAAAAGCAGAAGCCCGGAACCATTTTGCAGAGGGCAAAAGGGCACCAGCCCTTTCCAGGGGCGGGGGCTGGAGCTCCTTTGAGACATGTGCTTAAAAGGATCTCCCTGGACAGCCGTTTCTCTCCTGCTCCGTGCTTTAGTACCTCTTGCAGGGACTGACAGCCATAGCAGTTTTGGTGGTTGCCCTCTGCCTTTTGGACACCACTGCCTTTTGCCACCTAGTGCTTTTGCCTGTTGTTTTTTTCTTTTGCCTTGTTTTGTCTGCCATGTGCCTGCTCTGGCCCCTGCCGGCCATTTTGGAGTGCCTGCAGCTGGTGCTCCAGGCTGGTGCCCTCCTATTCCAGGACCAGGAGGCGCAGACTGCTTTGGACTCCCTCACCAGGGAGGCCATGGCGTCCCTGTGGCATCCCCACCCCAGGGTGGAAAGGCCACCGTGGAGACTGGACACCAGTACGGACTGGTGGGACCGGCTGGTCCTGGGGCAATGGGGCGACCAGCAACGGCTCCGGAACTTCCGCATGCGAAAGCAGACATTCCTGGAGCTGTGTGCCCGGCTCACCCCCACACTCCAGAGAGCCACCACCCGGCTGCGGGCACCCATCCCCGTCAACAAGAGGGTCGCCATCGCACTTTGGAAGCTGGCCACCCGGACAGCTACCGATCAGTGGCACACCAGTTTGGGGTGGGCAGATCCACCGTCGGTGTCATCGTGATGGAGGTAAGTCCCAGGGGGAATGGGGGGTGGGGTGGGGGGAGGGTGCTGCACTCCATGCCCAGGGGCAGCCAAGACTCCAGGCTGGGCCACCCAGGGGTTTGCGCCGTCCCTCCCTTGCACAGGACTGCTGGTGGGGGGAGGGCCATGGGGCGAGGGGGCCCTGGTGTGTGTGTGTGTGTGCATGTGTGCGTGTGTGCGTGAGGACAGAGGGAATCACGGGGCGGGTGGCCAAGGGAGCACACACTCACCCCTGCCTTATGTGATGTGTTCCCCTGTGTTTCTCTGCACCCTTCTGCAGATCATCCACGCCATCAACGATGTCCTGCTCCCAAGAGTGATCCGCCTGCGCGATGTGAACGCTACGCTGGCCGGCTTCGCTGCCCTCGGGTTCCCCAACTGCGGAGGAACCCTGGATGCAACCCACATTCCCGTCCGGGCCCCGGAGCATCGAGCAGCCCATTTCATGAACAGGAAGGGGTACTGCTCGATTGTTCTTCAGGCTCTCGTGGACCACCGTGGCCGCTTTCTGGACGTCTATGCAGGCTGGTCCGGCAGGGCACACGACGCCCGCATCCTCTGCAACTCCGGACTGTTTCACAGGCTGGAGGTGGGCACCTACTTCCCCCGGCGGGAGTTTACCGTCGGGGATGTGCCTATGCCCATCTATATCATCGGGGATGCGGCCTACCCCCTGCTGCCCTGGCTAATGCGGCCCTACACAGGACGGCCGGACCAGAACCGGGCCCGGTTCAACGACCACCTCAACCGGGCCCGGAATCAAGTGTAGTGCGTCTTCAGCCACTTAAAAGCCCGCTTCCGTTGTTTGCTCACCCATCTCGAGATGGGTGAGCGGAATGCAACAGAGGTACTGGCCGCGTGCTGCATGCTCCACAACGTTGTGGAGCGGAGTGGAGAGGCCTTCCTCCCTGCATGGATGGCAGCCGAGGGCCAGACTTATGAACAGCCCCACACAGCTGCCATCTGCCAGGCGCACCAGGATGGGGTGCGCATCCGAGAGGCCCTGGCGGACATGTTCTCACAGGCCCCATAGTAGGGTCGCCTCGGTCTCCCCATACAACTCCCTCCCATCCCCTACCCTTACTTCCCAATAAACACCAAACACAGTTTTGTTTTCAACAGAAAAACTTGTATGTTTTTATTTACAAGGGGGAGAGGGGGAGGAAACCTTGAACTGGGAGGGGGAGGAGCTACTCCTGGGAGGGGTGGCCTCTGCGACCGCTCTTGCGGGGGAGGACCTGCACATGGGGGGCAGGCTGCGTCGGGGCAGGCTGCACGGGGAGGTGGGCAGGAGGGGCAGGAGCAGGAGCAGGAGCAGGCAGGGACAGGGACAGGAGCAGGAGGGGCAGGAGGGGCAGGGACAGGAGCAGGAGGGGCCATTGCAGGAGGGGCGAGGGGCACTGCTAGCGGAGGGATGACGGGGGCACAGGGCAAGGCCATGCCATAGTGGATGGCATGGCCTATGTGGGACGGTGAGGGTGGCGATGGAATCCGCCATGCGGACGCACTGGGCCTGGAAGGCGCCCCAGGCCTCCTGGCACCACTGCAGGTCCGCCTCCACACGCCGAGTGATGGCTGCCTCGACACGCTCGACAGCCTACACATGGCACCGAAGGAGCTGGTCCCAGTGGTGGAGCCGCTGCCTCAGTGGTTGGGCGGCTGGGGGTGCTGCTGCTGCCACTGCTGCCAGACTGGAGGGTCCCCAGCTTGTGCCTGGTCCCGCTGCAGGGAATAGAAGAAAGGATGGGTCAGTCAGGCAGCCCGGCCACTGTCCCTACACCTCATGCCCTCCACCCCACCCCTGAGCCCAGATGACACCACAGTGGTGTGGCTTGGGCCCACTCGGTTACCTCCCCTCCCCCCCGTGTTGTATGTTTGCATAGAGGACCGCCCCTGGAATAGGGTACTCCTCCATGTATTGTAACCACCGGTCTGTGTCCTGGCCCCGTGGAGGGTGGGAGGGCGCTTGTGTTGTGTTAACCTGTGGAACTCCCTGCCGGTGGAGGCTGTGAGGGTTTGTGACAGGGAGCGAGATGAATCCCCACACAGTGCCTGGGAGCACATCTGGCAGACGTGGTCTGGGCTCTCAGATCCCCATCATGTGGGATGTCTCCTGGATGGAACCAGGAGAGTGACTGGGGAGTGTACCATCCTTGCAGCAAAACTCAGGCGGCCCTAGGGCCAGCCCGAGCGCTTCCCCCCTCCCCCTCCCGCTAGCCCTCACACACGTAGCCCAGGGACATGTGTGGCTGCAGTGGGGACTTCCCTCGGGGGGCCAGCCAAGGCACCGGGAGCAGGCAAGGGGCTCAGTGGGGGCCACGCTCACGGGCTATGCTGCTGCGGTTCTCCCAGAAGCAGCTGGGTGTGCCTCACAGCCAGGCATGGCACAGTGTGTGTTCTGTGTGCTGCACCCTTGCGGAGGTGCAGGCTCTGGCCTGAGTCCCTGGGGCCCTGGCTGGTTCCAGCTGGCATCCACCCTTCCCCCCGGTCCCGCCGGATGTGTGTGAGCAGCACGGTCCCAGGCGTGCCCTGCAGCTGCCTGCCGCGGCCACATGCTGCTCGGTCACCAGGCTGCATGTGGTGGCACGTGCTGCTTACTGCCTGATGCTACACAGCCCGTGCAGCTCATGTGGCCTGAGTGACGTGCTCTCCCCCTCCCCCCTCCAGGGCGCCTGGCTCCCCCTCCCCCGCCCTTGTGAGTGCAAAGAGCAACACTCACCGGTGGATCCTTCCCCGGCCTCCGAGGATGCGCGGGAGACATCGGGACTGCCGGAGGGGGCCTGCAGGGTGGCAATGCTGGCCTCATCCTCTGACGCACTGCTGGGGATGTCTCCTTCCCCCATCTTGGAGGTCCTGGTGACGGGGGGGTGCTTGCTGCTGTCCACCGAGATGTCCGGGGTTTGCGGGGCTGGCTGGCCCAGGATGGCTTGGAGCCGCCAGTAGTGGGGGCAGGTGTCGGCTCCTGCCCCTTGGCCCTCGCTGGCCCGGACGTAGCCCAGGCGCAGTTCTTTCACTTTTGCCCGGACTTGTTCCAGGGTCCGGGCTGGATGGCCCTGGTGGGCGAGCGCCTGGGCCATGCGGGCAAAGATCTCCGCATTCCGGCGCCAGGAGCGGGTGTTGTGGAGGGCCTCCTCCTCCTGCCACAGATCCAGCAGGGCCTCCAGCTCCCCCGAGGACCAGGATGGGGCCCTTCTTTTTCTGGCCCTGGGGGCCTCCTGCGCTGGGGGTGAGGGTGGCTGATCCCCCCCTGGAGCTGCCATTGCGCTTAGGGGGTGTCTGCTGGACAGCAGGGGCCACGTGGCAGACCTCTGGCCAAAGGTCTGAGGAAGGCTCCTTCTGCGTGAGCTCAGCAGCCTGCGTCTGCTTTAAGGGGGCTCAGGTTACCAGGAAGTCCAGGGAGCTGACTGTGGCTACGGAGTCTCCAAGCATCCATAGGGCTTTTTTCCGTTTAGCCTGCTTTTTCGCAAAATGTCTTAGCTGCCTGTCTACACTGGCCCTTTTGCGCAAAAACATTTGTGCAAGAGGGCTTTTTCCCGAGCAAGAGTGTCATTGTATTTGCGCAAGAACACTGACGATCATACATTAGATCGTCAGTGTTCTTGCGCAAATTCAAGCAGCCAGTGTAGACAGCTGGCAAGTTTTTGCGCAAAAGCAACCACTTTTGCGCAAAAACTTGCCAGTCTAGACGCAGCCGAAGGCTCTTGTACTCAGAACCTCTGAAAGCTGGCCCTTAAGGATATGTCTAGGCTGCAATAAAACACCTGCAGCTGGCCCTTGTCAGCTGACTTTGGGGACTCAAGCTGTGGAGCTATAAAATTGCTGTTAGACATTTGGCCTCAGGGATCCTTGCGGAGTCCCAGAATCCAATCTGAGCCCAGGCATCTACACTGTAACTTTATTGCCCTGCAGTCCCAGCCCCATAACCTCACATCAGCTGACCCAGGCCAGCTGCAGGTGTTTTATTGAAGCACAGACATCCTCAGTAAGCTGACCCATGTCAGTGGCAGATTTAGAAACAGACCTAAGAGTCCTGCTCTGTACTCCCTGCACAACTCATGTTTGTTAACAGTTTATCTTGTTACACTCTATTCGACCCCAGCAGAGTTTTTAATACTTTGGAGTCATGGATTGTCAAGAACTCATAATGCCAAACCAACCTAATTTCTTTCTTTGACCGGTTTACAGGTTAATGGGTGGAGGAAAGCTGTAGCTAATGGTTTTAGTTAGACACAATCCCACATGACATTCTCATAAGCAAACTAGGGAGATAGGCAATTCTATAAGGTGGGTGCACAGGTGGTTGAAAGCGGATTCAGAAAGTCATTATCAACAGTTTGCTGTGAAAGTGGAAGGACATATCTCATGGGGTTCTGCAGGCATCAGTCCTGGAATGGAGCACATACTTATAAGATTTGTATATGACACCAAGCCAGGAGAAGCTGCAAATGTTTTGGAGGGAGGATTAGAATTCAAAGTGAGCTTCTCTAATTTGTCAAGGTATCTGAAATCAACAAGCTGAAATTCAATAACAAGTGCAAAGTACTTCACTTAGGAGAGGGGGGAAAAAACCAAATTCATAATTACTGCAGAGGGAATAACTGCCTACGCAGTAGTACTGCTGAGAAGGATTTAGGGGTGGATCACAAGCTGAATATGAACTGAAGATAGTCTGGGATGTTGTAAAGGGTTCCCCTCACCATAGGTGCATTTTCCTGTGGCTATGTCTGGGAATTAGTTTTCACTCCATATGGTACAGCTGTGATCCTTTCTTTCTTTGCAACTCAGTGTTCCCTTTTCAGCCCAATACAGTGCTCCCTTCTGGGCTATCGAAGTCACATTTGACAAGCTCACTGGATACCACCTTAAACAGCCTTCCATTCTATCTCTGGATCCTTTACCACTTCCCTGTAGCCCACCCACAATTCCCAAGACCTATGACTAGTAGGCCAGGTTGTCTTAGTGCAAGTCCCTGTTGCTGGCTCCTTCCCATCTCTTTTCTCTACTACATTGTCTACTACTGCATTTACCAATGGAGCTTCCTCTGCCCTCCACAGCTGCTCTCCCCCCCCCCACTTATGCTTTTGCCAGACTCCCTGATCCAGAACAGGATAACAGGGTTTACTCTCCCTCCTGGACTTCCTCCTTATCCCTGCCCTACTCTCTCTTCAGCCAGAAGTGATGGGAGGCCCTTTGCCTATAGTAGGGGCAGGGAACCTAAGGCCCAGGAGCTGGATGTGTTCCCCAACTTGCCTGGATCAAGCCCCTGAGCACTGCAGAGCCCACACTGGTGCTCCAGCCCACCCCACCCTCTGCTGTCCCTTCACGGGACTGAAGCACACAAAATCTACTAGCCTGGGCCTCCCAAGACTCTGGTGTGCAAAGGGAATGTGGAGAATGACTTTCTCCATCTCAGTCAGGGGCCACTTCAGGGAAGGGTTTTTTCTCTCACTTGTGTACAACCCCTGACTGATTTTTTTTTTTTTTTTTAAGTGGGTCACTAATCCCAAAAACATTCCCCACCTCTGGCCTGCAGCCTACTCTTGTTTGCATATCTTGTCTTTATAAGCTAATCCCAGCACCTTCTGCATGTGGGCCTTATCAAGCCCTGACTCCTCTCCAGCTGCAGCGTATAAGGCTACTTGCCCCCTTTCTTCTGGCCCAGATTAACTTGCTTAGGGCTTGCAGGGGGTGAACACACCATCACAGATATATGAGCAGGAGGATGGAAGACACGGAGTAATTGCTGGTGAGGCCTCAGCTGGAATATTGTGTCTAGTTCTGGACCCTGCACTTTAGAAAAGATGTGGAGAAATTGGAGAGAGTCCAGAGAGCAGCAACAAAAATGGGTGAAAAAATTAAAAACCTGATTTCTGAGAAAAGGCTAAAAATCCTGGGCATGGTTACTCTTTAGAAAAGAATCTTGTGGGGGTCAGGGCCTGATAACAAGCTTCAAATATGTTAAGGGCTACTATATAGAGGCCCATGATCCAATGTTCTGCATGTCCATAGAAGACAGGGCAAGGAGTAACCAGCTTAATTTGCAGCAAAGGAGATTTATATTAGAGATTAGAAAAGATAGTTATGCTCTGGAACCAGCTTCCCAGAGAAGCTGTGGCATCCTCTGCAATGGAGGTCTGTAAGGACAGGTTACATAAACACCTGCTAGTGGTGGCGTAGGTGTACTTGGTCCTACTTCAGAACAGAGAGCTGGACTACTTGAACTCTCGAGTACCAACACTCTATTTCAAAAAATAAGTGTCTGTTTTTTCTCCACCCTCTGCTCTATCTAAGCTCCCAATATCGTCATCATCAATAAGCACCTTCATTCACCAAGGATATTTCTTGCTGCTTTTCTCCAGTTCTTGTAATATGGAGATGAAACAATAAGGGCTGTTCCTTGTAATAAGGGATTGTTGTCAGCTCTGCCTCTTAAGAACCCTGCAGCCCTACATTTCTAGGACTCCATTATTCTAAGTCTTCTGCAATCACAGTGAAGCTGGATGTTTTAGCCTCTTCTGATAACAAAAGAGTCTCAGAACATGGCTCCCTACTTTTGCACTCTCCATAGAGCAGTAACAGCTGCCTTACCCACTGAAGAGAAAGTTCCCCATTTGGCTTCTGAGTGTAAATTTTCTCAAATTTTTGGGGGGAGCTTGATACCTTAGGCTACGTCTAGACTACATCCTTTTTTTGGTAAAAATGAGGTTTACAGGATCTTTCAGAAAAGTGTTTTATTTTTGAAAGATTCCCATCTAAACTGCTGGGGGGATTTCCGAAAAAGCCCCATTTAGAAAAAAAGCGGCAGTCATCATTATGCAAATGAAGCACAGGATATTTAAGTCCCGGGTTCATTTGCAATATCGACATGCCTAATTTACATCCCTTTACTGAAAAAGGGATGTAGTATAGACACAGCCTTACTGATTTCCTGCTGTTCTCATTGTCTTCAGTGGTTTTTGTGGGGCCTCTCAAAATCAGACAACTTTTTAGTTAAAATATGGATTTTGCAGCCTAACCTCAGACACTTAGATTTGAACATTTTGAACACAGTCATTGTTCTCAGACTTAGCGCTGTAACCCTTCAGCCAGTGTTGGGTTCTGGATGAAGTCTAGCTACCAAAGACCACTCTGTATTTTTCCAAATCCTGCCAACTTTCCATAAATATTATAACTTAAAATATTATGAGTCATCTCCATTGGCATGGGTAAATTCCTGTATTTATACATGGCTTCATAAATAAAGTTTAACTGAACAAATGTGTTTATCTACAAATTTTACTGTGCCCTAAAAGATCAGCTCCATATGTCACGAAAAGGGGATACTTGTTTCTTTGTTTAGTTTGAATTGATTTGGGGAGGGGATCAAAGCAAACAAGACCCCTAATCAAACATGTGACCCCTAGTCCAGGCAATGGGAATTGTGTGAGTAAAAGCTTAGGGAGGAAAGTTGGTCTTATGGTTCAGGCACTGGACTGGATCTGAGAAGCTCATGTTACAGTCTCTGGCTCTGCTATATGACCTTAGCAAGTCACTTAGGGTATGTCTAGGCTACATGCCTCTGTCGACAGAGGCATGCAAAATAGGCTACCCAACATAGTCAATGAAGTGGGGATTTAAATATCCCCGGCTTCATTAAAATAAAAATGGCCGCTGCGCTGTGCCGGCTCAGTTGATCGTCAGCACAGCGCGCAAGTCAAGACGCGGATCGGTTGACAAAGGCTTCCCTTTGGTAGTCTAGACATACCCTTAAATAGTAAAACAATTTCCCTCCTGTGAAATTGTTAGTAGGTGAAAAGAAGCCTTATTATTCCCATCTCTTTTCTATTTAAGAACTAAAAGATTTACATGGCATTGCCCAGGACTGGGGACAGCTTGGGGTGACAGGGGCCTGTTGGCTTCTCCCCAGGGCAGTGCAGGAATGAGCATTTGGGGCATAAAGAGGGGATCAGGGCAGGAGGTTGGTGTGGGAGAAAGGCTAGAGTGAGGGTTTGGCTGTGAGGAGTGGCTAAGGGCAGGGTGCAGAAGGTATGTGGGTTCAGGAATGAGGGTTTGGGGTGAGGAGGAGGCTCATGTCAGGGGGTTGGGAGGTGTGGGGGGCTCACTGGGGCCATCCACAGGGGCAGCAGTGTCTGGGAGGCAGCGGGTACTCAGGGCTATCATCGTGTGCAGGCGGCTGCCGTGCTGGGCAGCTGGTGCTGGTTCCTTGGGGCTGGCAGAGATGGCAGGGGCTGCCCTGCATGTCCGGGTGCCCCTACGCGGTCCTGTGTCCTTGTGTGCCTGGAGCTGCTGCAGAGCAACTCCCTGTCTCCACCATACATACTGCTGGCGGCCAGCAGAGGGTTCCCTGCTGCCAGATTGGCTACAGAGTGGAGCTGCAGTACAGAGAGGAGCTTTCAGCTTCTGCAGCTCCATTCCGGCCCCAAGGAAGCCTTCCAGTCCTGTTAAGCTGGGTGGAGAGAGGGCAAGGGAAGGGGGGAAGCTAGTGGCCCCAGTAGGAGCTATGCAGCAGGGGTTGGGAAGGGGTTCACGTGGGAGAGGTGGAGAAAGGGAAGCCCCTGGTCCTAGTAAATGCCCTGTGGGGGAAGAAGGAGGGAAGCCTCCAGCCCTGGCAGGAGCTGTATAAGGAGGGAAGCCCCAGGCTTCCTGCAGGAGCAGTGCAGAGGAGGCAAGGGAAGTAACTGGATCCTGGGAGAAGCTGGGAAGGGCCCTCGGTTGTATAGGGCCCCATAATTTGTAAAAGTGGCCCTGAACTGTAGGGCCTGGGGGTCAGCACAGGAGGGGGGAACACTGTCCAGCACCAGCATGAGAACCTTACCCGTGGACAGTGGCCTGACTGACAACATGCAGAGCCCTTCCCCCAGCCAGCCACCATCTTACTGGTGTGGCTGCCCCCCTGTGGTCACCCTGCAGTATGACTGTCCCTCCTAGCAGCCCCCTCCCTTTTCCTGTTATGGAAAACAATCCTATTATGGGACATCTCATTTTCCTGGCACAATGAAACCCTGACCTTGCTTTAAGATAAGATAAGAGGAACCTGCATACCAAATTTGGTGGTCCTAGCATTTACCATTTAGGAAAATTCTTGAACAAATGGACTCATAGATGGACAGCCAGACACAATCACAAATATATAGATAGAAGAAACAAGTTTGGGCAGGAACTGTCTCACTGTGGGTGTGTGTACAGTGGCTTGGTTGGGGCCTATTGGTGTTTCCATAGGACAGATTATTATAAATATACTTGCAAAGCTTTGGGGAAATTAATGGTTTAAATTATGTTGTTATCATGTGGTGCCACAGAGACGTAATCTCCATGTTTTTTAGTTAGGTGGACCCTCTGTTTGTTCCAGATAGTTCAGTTTGGTCATGCTTTTTAAAAGGAGTTCAGTTTCTTGGGACAGATGTTTCTTTCCAAGGGTTATTTTGCAAAGGAAGGACTAAGAAAGGTCTATATAAATGATATATTCCTGAAGAAAATATGTGCTTTTTGTCTTTTTGCTTCCAGATATCAAGCATAAGCAGTAAATATCCCATCTTCAACATGACCTTGGAAATATAGCTGAAACTGAAAACAATGTTTAATTGCAGTGAAATGGCACTGATAATGAGAGGAAGGTTTTGCAGTGTTCTCTTACCATGGATTTCCTCTGCATTCGTCTGATCTTCTCCTGAAGTTGTTCCATAACGAGATTCCCATGACCTCAAAGAATGCTTTGTTCCACCTCTCATGTGTTCTAGCCTATCTTTGTGATCTGTATTGTGCCAGTGGAGTGCAGCTGCACATAGAAATTCAGGCTTTGATGTTGCCAATCCAGTGATTACTTCAAAAGTTATGACCCAAGCCTTCAACTGGAATCCAAAGCTGATGAGACCAGTGGAGAGACTTGTGCATGGTCCTGATAAACCCAGGGCTGCCTAAGTCCTGGGGAAGGTGGGCAGCTGCATTTTGTGACAGCTGGAGTCTGTGCATTTTTTCACATCCAGTGTTAGAGTCAGTCCATTGCAATAACCCAGCCTGGAGATGATGAATTCATGGATACCTGTGGTTAGAGCCTCATCTGTGAGGAAGGGATGATGTTTTTTAGCCAGCTGGAGGGCAAACAAGACAGTTTTAGAAGCTGATTCTACCTGGGCATTTAAGATTAATGAGGAATCAGACAGGATGCTGAGGCTTCGCGCTCCCATGATGAATCAGAACAGTGAGTCTTTGATGGAAGGTGAAGACAGTGTCCTGGCTAGTTCTTCAGAGCATTTCTTCTTTCCAACCAGCATCAGCTCGGTCTTGCCTGGGCTCTGCCTGAGCTGGCTGCTCATCATCCAAGAGTTGATTTCCTGCAGGCATTCTGATGTTCTGGCAGCACTGGTGGTAGCATCAGTTGAGAAGAAGATATCTAACTTAGTGTCATCGGCATGCTGCTAAGAGCTGAGCCCATGGGCCTCACTCCTTCTCCCAGGGACCTCGTGTAGCTATTGAAAAGCAGCAAGGATAGTAGGGATCCCTGCAGGATCCCACAGAGGAAGGCCTTTGAAGAGAAGGAGGAGTTGTTCATTATAATTCTCTGAATTTTGCTGGAGAGGAACAAACTGGAATGCTGGACCCTCAACTCCTGTTAGATCGTATAGGTGTATCTTAGCAGTATCTTATGGTCCATCCTGTTAAAGACTCCAGAGAGGTCCAGCAGTATGAGCATAGACATCTTGGGTTGTCCATTGCCACAAGGCATGTGTCATTTAGGGCCACTAACGTGGTCTCTATGCTGTGTTCTGGTCTAACCCCTGACTAGAGGTATCCAAGGTGTTGGCTGATGCCTCATGATGTTGTAGTTTGAAGGTTGCTGCTGTCTCACTGATTTTACTCAAGGCCATTATCTGGGTCCAGGACTTCTGTAATTTTGTGAAATCAACTTCATTTTCTTCATCATCATCATCGGTTTCTTCCTCTAGTTCCAAATTGCCTTCTCCAGTATTCTGGTGGTTTTCACTGCCAAATATTTTGAAAGCTTTGAGGAAATTTGACCCATTGTCTGTTGTTCTAGCTATCATCTATCTTATTTGATATTCAGAATGAATGCCATTTAGGGCACTGGCCAAAACATGAAAGGTGTGGCAAGCCTTTTAGATGCCTACATGCAGGTGCAGCAGAACATCTCTCCAGACTCTTGGGATCAATCCAGTGAGCTGTTACACCAATGAAGCTGCGTCGCCTGGCCGTCCAGCAGTCAGTGATGGTGGCAATGTATTGCACTTCACTCATGGCATCCATCAAATTTCTCTTCATGCTTTAGGCAGCATCAAAGATCTTTGTACGAAGTGTATGAGCATAGAGTAGGCCTTGATATGATGGTAGAGTTAGGCTGTAGGTCATGAATAAGGTCTTTAACTGCTGATAGCTCGACAGCATTAAATGGCTGGAGACCTGAGTTCATAGATTCCAAGGCCAGAAGGAACCACTGTGATCATCTAGTTTCACCACCCATACCGAACCTTCTCCAATTTATCAAATCCTTCCAGAACTGCACATGGTATTTCAACAGTCGTTGCACCGGTGGCAACTACACAGGTACTATATCTCACTTTAATATCTTCTGTTTGACATAATCCAGAGATACTAGTGGAATGGAAAGAGAGTGTTAAGACTGTATCATCTGGTTTTTCCCCAAATACACACCAGAAATATTTACTACTTCTGACTTTTCTCCATTATTATTCCTAATTCTACCATTTCCATCTAGCAATAGACCAATATCAGTCTAGGATTCTTTGTTATATTTCATAGCTGCCTTTTCTCTCTAAACCAGGATTTGTTTTAATCAATTCACCCTTTTTCCTATACTGTGAGATTGTGGAATTCTGGGCATCCAGGAAGGTGTTTTTAAATGATTCCCAATTACCATTCACATTTTTGTGATCAAATTCCTTCTCCCAACTGATTTGTCTCATAATTGTTTTCAGCTTTGTGAAATTAGCCGTTGTAAAGCACCAAGTATTTTTTTCCCCAGTGTTCACTTTATACATGTGATCAGGTCATGATCCCTTGTATCTGAGCTACCATTAACTTTTAGTTCTGTTGTTTATCACACATGTTGTAGGTGCATAAGGACATGGTCATCCTGTTCCCTAGTGTGGTTTGGAAGCCTGTAACACACCCCCAACTGTATCCCATCTTGTGCTTTATCTACTAGGACGCTGATGTATAAGAACTAATGATAATTTTTTCTGAGTTATCAGTGACTTGGAATCAGATAATGCCATTTTGGACACAGAATGCTACTCCCCTTCCTCTTTTGCCCACTTGAGCCTTCCTAAATAGGTTCCAGCCATTAGTTTTTAACATTCCAGTAGCATGAATCATCCGATGAGGTTTCAGTAATACCAGACAGATCATAAATGAGTAATTCCAGTTCCTCTTGTCTGTTTCATCTGTACAAACAGGTTGACCCTATTACCAGGTTGTTCAGCTGTCAAATACACTGCTTGCTGCATCACCCTTACCTTGATTACATTGTGGATATTAAAGGTTTTCTCTGCCATTTGTCACTTTAGCAGTATTGTTTTCTTATGTGTGTGAGCCTTTGAACATGACTTTCCCCTGTTCTGTAATGGAAATGACAAGTGGCTAAAAAGCTTCTTTGTTCACCAGTGTCTGAAGGCCCATCTTATGCCCTCTTTGGCATTTTTCACACAAGTGCTTCAATTGTGTCATGCATGTTTTTAAACTGTTGCCCCAGAAACATTCTGCCCTTCAGTACTGGGAATAATGCTGAGTTTTCTTAAAGAGAAGGAAGGCAATTGTACCAAACTGTCGTGGGAGATTTGGGCTGACTAATCTCAAGACTCATTGGCTCACTGTTTTAAAGCATTTCTTCTGCTCCAGGTTAAAAGAATAATGGGGCCTGCAGAAAACTAAGCACTTCTGTTAAACCAGTACACACTTTTTTTAGGAGGGTCCTACTGAATTAAATGAGAAATGCCCCAGACTCAGATTGATTGGCATCTTTCCCATATCATAAAGTGCATTGGAACACAGTTCTCAGGACAGAGCCTGCTTCTAGGGACAGAGTCTACTTTTTGCTGCACCAGTGGTGCAAACAAGAGGAGTTGCCCTGAATCAGCAGCCAGAGTGGGTAAGGAAAGGATGTGAGATAGCAGAGCTGAAGTTCTAGGCACTCTGCAGGCTCCCAACTGCTTCCAGGAATGGAGAGGTGGCTTAGACCCAGCTTTTTTCCACCCTCATATTGTGTCTTGTGCTGGGCACAGCTTGGCTAAACCCAGTTATTAAGATATTATTATATCCAAAGTTAATGCTTTATGTATGACTCAGGTTCAGTACATCTCCCTGAACCTGGAGAGAGAATGCAAATACTTTCTCTGCCTGTACCAGTGGTGAAAGTAACTTAAAATTTCTTACAGGTACTGTCCTATGGTAACTCGGGTCCTTGCCAGCTCTTTAAATAGGTCCCTGCTGGCTTTTGCCACAGCTCAGCCAGGGGTACGTTTAGGCTGCAGAGCTTTTCCGGGATACTGGAGGTATCATGGAAAAGCTCTGCAGCATCCAAGGAACGCATCTGCTTTTCCGAAAAAAAATGTGGGAAAAGCGGATGCATTTTGTTGGCAACCCTGTAAACCTCGTTTTATGAGGAAGAAGGGATGTTCCAAAAGAGGGTTTTTTTTCCGAAATTTGGTCCCGTGTAGATGGGCCAAATTTCAGAAAAGCCTCTTTTGGAAGTAAATTGGAAAAAGATACATGATTTGTGTACTGCAAATTGTGTTTCTTTTTCCGATTTATCTTTGTAGTCTAGACATAGCCCAGCTCTTGCTGAAGCTGTGCACCAGGGCACGCCCACTTACTTTCACCTCTAGCCAGTACTAAAATCAGTCTCTCAAAAGAAGGCTGCCATATCTACCAGACCCTAACTGATGGCAAATCCGAGCTGTCTTAAACACTGCAGTGAGGACACACTTGGCATTTTCTTTTTCTTTCTGTTAAAGGGAGCATTTTAAAAGGCATCTGTTTGCAAAGAGCCTGTCACAGTTTCTAGGCATTATGGACAGTTATACTAAAGGTACAAATATTTCTAAACCTCTTGTCAGCACACACACAAAATTAATGCTGTTCTCCCCCTTCATCACCCTTTTTACTGAAACTGGCCCAGAAATAGAAGCATTTCTCAGTACCCCCTGATGGTCATCACACTTTTGTTCTGTTGGATCAAGGAGGGAACCCAGAGTTAAGAACGCTTCACTGAAAATGGCCCATCCTTCCAGATGTTTGGGGGTGGGCGGCTGTAGGCTTGAACATGTCAGTGGCCTGGTTAAGCACAAGGGTGAGATGGAATCTCAGACTTTGGGTCTGAATCAGCACCAGCTTGAATTGCACTTGGAAATGAATTGGAAGTCAATGCCAAATGGAGCACGCTTCTCTACATACAACTCTGCTATTAAGTAGGCAGCTGTGTTATGTTCTGTACGACAGACATCTCAGTGCTCTGTAAGGGTACGTCTACACAGCAACATTATTTCGAAATAACTGCCTACTGTGTAGATGCAGACTAAGTTATTTCAAAATACTGTCAAAATACTGTCAAGCTGGAGGACTTCTTACTCCAACTCCTATAATCCTCATTGTACGAGGAGTAAGAGAAGTAGGAGGAAGAGGGCTCTGTTTCAAAATAAGTGCTGTGTAGATGCTCACAATTTCAAAATAAGTTATTCTGAAATAAGCTACGCAATTGACGTAGCTCAATTTACATAGCTTATTTTGAGTTAAGCCCTGCTGTGTAGATGCACCCTAAGAGTTACCCTCTGTAGTGCATCTTGTTACAATCTAATCTGGAAGTGATAAAGGCAGGGCTAATCAACAGCAGTGTCCACATCCATCAGGAATGGTCACAACCTCCTAGCCAAGTATGGACTGAATAAGCATGCCCCATAATAATTTAACAGGGGGCATTAAAATGGTGAACATGGCCATTCCTTGTAGTTACCAAAGTCATGTTAAATAGACTGGAATCTTTAATATGTTTGCCTGTATTGTTAGAGAGTAAAAGGGTGGATTTTAATTGTATTTATCTATATCGTGATTGAAGTTAACAATATAACCAAGTTAGATTATAGATGTTAATTCACTTTTATATTGCATGCAGATGGTTCAGTTAATTTAAAATCAATGATGTAAGACACATTAGGAAATTATAATATTATTTACATTGTCTTTAGCTTAATTGTCAATGTCATTATGAACTGCCTTGATAATTTGAATGATTAATTGCCTTATGTTAATGAATTTAGGTTGGACATTAGGAAAAAGTTCCTAACTGTCAGGGTAGTCAGACACTGGAATAAATTGCCCAGGGAGGTTGTGGAATCTCCATCTCTGGAGATATTTAAGAGTAGGATAGATAAATGTCTATCAGGAATGGCCTAGACAGTATTTGGTCCTGCCATGAGGGCAGGGGACTGGACTCGATGACCTCTCGAGGTCCCTTCCGGTCCTAGTATTCTATGATTCTATGAATACCACGAGTTATCAGTGTATGCTTAGGAAACAGGAGATTAGCTTTGAAACAACAATATGCATTACCTATTCTTCATTTAGGTAAGGCCCTGCTGTGGCAATTGCTGGCTACAACCATAAACATAGCTTCAGGCCTGATTTTTTTTTTTTTTTTTTTTTTTATATCTCAGATCTGTTTAAGCTTTGTAGGGAGAGTTTAAGGCACAAGACTGAGGTCTCCAGGTTTACTCTACAATTCTCATGGAAGAATTTGAACAAACTCTGCATATGGACTATCGCCTTTGAAACCAGTGTCCCCAAGCTTTGAAAGTCCTGATCCCCACCTTTAGCCGTTTGTGTGCCCTCTTGGAGCTGGGGCCAGGAGTGGGGCTGTAGCTCAGAGGGTGCAGATGAGCTTACAGGGGCTGCAAATGAAGGTAGGTCTAGAGCTAGGAGTAGGGCCAGCATTTGGAAGCAAATTAGTGCCAGGGTTGGGGGTCTGGATGGGGAGCAGACCTTCAGCTGGGCTGCAATGGTCAGGTGCAGAGCTGTGCCAAGGACAGGGGTGGGGACCAGGTGCAGGGCTGGGAGGTGGGGCATGGACAAAGCATATCTGGCATCGGTATCACTCCCTGAGCAAGCTCACCCCAGCCCTTTGAACATTCTTCCATGCCCCCCAAAGGGGGTTGTCTCTCAATTAAGAGAGCTCTGTTTTTAAGCTGATTCCAGAAAGACTCTGTAACCACCACCCAGCAGATTTGAATCTGGGACCTCTAGGGCTTAGTATAGGAGCCTCCATAGCTCCAGTGATAAAGCCAGCTGTTTCTCAGCTTAGGCTGTAGAGCTCCCTTACTCTTATCTCTCTCTGTACATGGGACTTTTACAAATGGCTTTAACAAGAGTCAGGCTAGGAAGATGATATTTTGATTTGGTTGGAAGTAGGTGTGGGATTCAGGGTGAATGAGAGCCTTGATCCCATGCTTTGGACCTGAAGGTAAGATCATTTCATTATTTTTATTTCTTGTCAGACAGACTCAAATTGGCAGCAATCTCATGAGAACCATGGTCCTTGTAATATTCTGATGGTATTGCAAAGGAAGCAGGTACAAAAAAGCATAACACTGCCTTTGCTTCCATGGGTTCTACTACCGACCAAGATGTGAAGGACATAATGGTTCCAACTCAGAGAATATGAGGTTTGATCCTACTGAGCTCTCTGGCTCAAAACTCACGTTTAATGTTATGCACATTAGCAATGCCATGGACTTAATACTTCAGTAGAACTGCTTACTCACTGAAAGTTATGCAGGTGTGTACGTGCTGTGCTGGATTAGGGTGCGAGTGCTCATCTTGCAAGAGGGACAAGGACGTGTATCTACTAGAGAACAAACTGTAGTCTCCCTCCCTGTAGACTTTATTTTTTTAAATGTTTAAATTTCTGTCCCAGCATTAGTCTGTTTTTATTACATTCGTAGGACTCCCTCTGGTGGCTGCTTTAATATGACTGTATTTTGTTCTCTGGTGTAGGTTTTGTGTAGCCCAGTGGTCTCCACCCTTTTTATACCCCAGATCACTTTTTAAATGTCAGGGCAAGCCAGGATCTACCCCATCCCTTCCCCAAGACAGCCCCCACTTTCTTGAGGCCCCGCCCCCTCCAAAGCTTTCCGCAGACTACCAGTCGCTAATGGAAACTCACCATTAATTACATAATTACACCTGAGCCATTTTGCTAGTGCTGCAGCTGGGGAGAACGGTTTAATTTAAATTATTAAACAGATTAAGTGTTTTAACTTTCTCATGTTAGTTTATCAAACTTCATTTTAAATAAAGTAAAATATTAATTTATGTCCAACACAAAAGGTTTCAATGTTTTCTTTTCTTATGGCAGGGGCAGGGAAACTTTTTTGGGTCAGGGGCCACTGACCCACAGAAAAATCAGTTGGGGACCGCACAAATGAGAAGCAAAAAAACTCCTCCAAAAACTCCCAACCCTCACTGATGTGGCCCCCAACTGAGACACCTCACTCCCCTGGCACTCCAGCCCCCAGAGGGGAAGGGGAAAGAGCAGGGGCAGGGAGGACTAAGGTTCAGGGCTTCCCATAGGCCAGATTTACTTTTCTGGAGTTCCAGAGTTAGTGGATTTTGTGGACCCCCTTAGGCTCTGGGGTGGGGACAAAAATGAGGGGCTCAATGTGTGGGACAGGACTGCCAGTGAGTGGGATAGGGATGCAAGATCTGGGCAGGAGGTGGAGTGCAGGACGGAGTGACGAGGGCAGGGTCTGGAAGAGAGGTTGATGGCAGGAGAGGGTGTGGGGAGTAGGTACGAGAGGGAGTCTGGGAGCGGAAGGGGGTTGTGGATGTAATGCAGAAAAGGTGAAAGGGTGAGAATGCAGCCAAATAGCTAGTTGCGGAGGGAGGCAAAGAAGTGGGGAGTAAAGGAAAGTGTAGTTTCTGCAAAGTAAAATTGTATCCCCCCCTCACATCTTCCCTCTGCTCCAGCCTCGCTCCCCTCAGCCCCTTGATTCCCCCCAGCCTGACCCCCTGCATCGCCCCATACCCCTCAGTGCAACCTTTGCCCCCTCCCATCCTGCCCTTGCATCCTCTTTCACCCCCCCCTCACATCCCTGTGCCCCCAGCACATTCACTGGCAGGGTAGTGGCGCTGGGACTTGCAGCCTCCTGGGAGTAGTGCTGGGGTGAGGAGGGGGTGGGGGCAGAGTCTCTTCCCTGCCCGGCCCAGCCCCTTGCCCGCAGGCAGCAGCTCCGGGACTGGGGCTGGGGCAGGTAGAGCCCAGGGCTGGCTCCAGCCTGGCCAGGCACAGCGGGGCGCTGGGAAAGGGGCCCCCCACCCTGCACACAGCCTGCTGGGAACAGCACAGCAAAGCCTAGTCCCCGGCATGCCATGTGTGCCGGCTGCCCAGCCCTGGCTCTGTGGAGCAGGCCCAGCCCTGCGCCCTCCCAGAGCAGGAGAAAAGAGCCGAGGACACACGCATGTGCACGCCTCTTCTCTCCCACACCCACCCAGCAAGTTAAGAAAGAGGGGCTGCCACCTGGGTGGTTGCTCCTCTTTGTCCAGTGCAGCTGGAGCACAACGCAGCCTCAGCGGGCTGAATGCCATGGCTAGCTGGCCGGGTGGCTGCCCCTCTTTGGCTATGTCTACGCTACAGAGGTTTTTTGGAAAAACAACCATTTTTCTGAAAAAAACGTCACTTACGTCCGCACTGCAATCGCGTTCCTTTGGGGAAAAATCGAAAGAACAGAGGGGATTTTCCGACATTCGTAAACCTCTTACTATGAGGAAGAGGACTTTTTCTGAAAGAGCTCTTTTGGGAAAAGGCACGTGTGGACAGGGAAGAGGGAGTTCTTTCGTAAGAGGAAAGAAGAAAAAGCACAGGTGCCCTGGTGGCCACTCCGTCCATAGTAATCACAGCTTAAATGTGAGATAGCGTCCATTTGGTGTGGATGCTATCTTTCGAAAGATTGACTGGTTGGTGACCACTGGTATAGTCTAATGAATAAGCAACATTTTCAAAAGGGACTATGTGCCATCTTCAAACGTGACTTAAGAATCTAAATTTCACTGAAAGTCAGTGGAACTTAGGATCCTAAGTAGAGCTGTGAGATCATCTGATTTTTTTGGTTCACTCACACCTTTGAAAAAAGCTGATGCCAATTTTTGGGGGCTGACTTACTATTATTTTGAAACTGTCAGCCAACTGAAAAGTCAGGAAAAAATACGTCTGGGGTCAAGCAAGATTTCATCCATCCCAGAATGTGCCACTTTGATATTGGATTGTGCTAATTTTTTAAAATAAAATTGAAAACAATTTCAAAATGGAAAGCCATTTTAGAATGAAAAAATTGAAATTTTTTGTTTAAAGAAAGTCAGAAAAAAGCATTTTTTCACATATATTCCCCAAAACACACCCTCAAAACAATTCAGCAAATTTGCTAAATGGGCTAGTGTTTCACCAATGTTTCAGTAAAAAAATTTCACCCAGAGTTACTTGTACGTGCCTTTGGCCCAGATGTTTTTGAAGGTATTTTTCTTTCCTGTGCGTGCTTAACATTGGAGCACCTCCCTGAATCAGGAGCCTAAGTCTTATTTTCAAGAAGTTTATAGGAACTGAGGGTAAATTTTTCAAGAGTGCTTGAGTATTTAAGTACCTTCAGATAATGGTAAATTAGTTAGGTCAGGAGTGAGTAATAATTTTTTCATTGGGGGGCAGTCCATGAATTTTGGGGAAGTCATCAGATGCCAGCTCAGAGGATACGTCTAGACTAGTGGGTTTTTCTGGGATACCTCCGGTATCCCGGAAAAACTCTGCCACGTCTAGGGAATGCGTTTGCTCTTCCGCTTTTTTTTGCGGAAGAGCAAACGCACTTTTTTGAGGAGCCATGTGTACCTCGTTCTGCAAGGAATAAGGGCTCCTCCAAAAGAGGAGGCTTCTTCCAGAAAGCAATTGGAAAAAGCTATGCAAATTGCGGAGCGCAATTTGCGTAGCTTTTTCCAAAAAATGGCTATAGTGTAGACCTAGCCTGAGCCCCCAGAAGGGGCGTGGCCTTAGGCAGAAGAGATGGAGCTGAGGGCTAGAGAGAGAGAGAGTATGTGACACAGACTGGGAGGCTATGTCTAGACTGGCATGATTTTCCGCAAATGCTTTTAATGGAAAAGTTTTTCCGTTAAAAGCATTTGCAGAAAAGAGCGTCTAGATTGGCACGGACACTTTTGCGCAAAAGCACTTTTTGCGGAAAAGCGTCCGTGCCAATCTAGACGCGGTTTTGCGCAAGAAAGCCCCGATTGCCATTTTCACCATCAGGGCTTTTTTGCGCAAAACGGTTCTCAGTTGTCTACACTGGCCCTCTTGTGCAAAAGCATTTGCACAAGAGGGCTTTTTCCCGAATGGGAGAGTCATTGTATTTGCGCAAGAACACTGACGATCATAAATTAGATTGTCAGTGTTCTTGTGCAAATTCAAGTGGCCAGTGTAGACAGCTAGCAAGTTTTTCCGCAAAAGCAGCTGCTTTTGTGGAAAAACTTGCCAGTCTAGACACAGCCAGAGAGTGTATGGGGCACAGTATGTGTGTGTTTAGTGATTGTATGTGTGTTGTGAGTCACAGAAACTGTGTGACAAAGACTGTGTGTGTGGCACAGAGATTGTGTGGGTGTGGTTCTCAAACTTTTTTGACTGCACTCCCCTTCTTTGTGTCTGTACTTTACTCCCTGCCCCCACCACACAATTATGCATACCAATAAAAAACAAGCAACTCTCATTAAATACAAAAAACAGTAAGGCATTGATTCAAACAGAGCCAAATGGTCAATTGCAATGAGAGCAAAAGCAAAACTGTGATAATGGTCGATATTCACAGTTAAATGTGCACACCACATTAATGGATTCATGTCCAGATGGCAATGACTTAGCATTGTGCAATGCAAGCTTAACAAATCTGTCAAAATGCACAACACCCTCTGAGAACCCAGTATGTCTAGAGGAATCAGCTTTGCTAGTTTTTCACTGTTATGTGTAAAACATATGCAATTCCCCCCGCCCCCCCGTTAAGTGTCTCACACACTCCCAAAAAACATTCTGACGCTCTCCCAGTTTGAGAACCTCTGGCCTAGATGACCCTTGGGCTATGTCTACACTCACGGCTTCTTGCGCGAGAAGTATGCAAATGAGGCTAAGCATGGAATATCGCCGAGCCCTCATTTGCATACCTAATGAACTGCCATTTTTGCAGAAGAGAACTTTGTGTCAGAAGGAGCTATCTACACTGCCCCTTCTTACACAAGAAAAACCCTCTTGCACAATGCCATTATTCCTGAAAATAATCAGCGTAGCGGCATTGTGCAAAAGGGTTTTTCTTGCACAAGAAGGAGCAGTGTAGACAGCTCCTTCTGGCGTTAAAAACCTCTTCTGCAAAAATGGCGGCTCATTAGGTATGCAAAGGAGGCTCGGCAATATTCCATGCTTAGCCTCATTTGCATATTTCTGGCACAAGACACCGCGAGTGTAGACATAGCCTTGCAGTCCCTTATAATTGTATGGTTCTAGCTCAGTAGCCTAGTCATTAGAGAGCTTTAACAGGAGATATTGAGAACCCCCACATCAGACTATCACGAAGAAAAGCTGAGCTATAGGACCCCCATGTTTATATCCTCTTTCTTCCCATCAGACAGAGAATTGAACGTGGGTCTCCCCCACACACCCCAGGTGAGTGCTTTAACCATCCCCCACAGACTGAAAGTTGGGGCGGGGAGTCCTCCTCTGGCAGTTTTATGTGGAGTTATACAAATGCCTAACTCATTCTTGCGAGAAACATGTTAGGCACCTAAGTCACCTAATTCCAACAGAAGGGTTCCTTGCAGTGCACTGCAAGGAGAGCTAGGTACCCAGATTTAGGTTCCTACCCCTGTAAGAGAGGCAAGTCTTAGAACACACCCCTCTCATTACCCTCTCCCATTCGCTAGCCCCGTGGCTCACTGTCTAGCTTCCTAGCTTTTGGGAATCTCATTCTGCCCCATGTCTAATATAAGGAGCCTGAATGCCTCACCAATCCCATTGGTTTTTGAGTGATTTTCTAAAAGTTAAGTATTGCAGCACCTACGTTCCTTTTTGGCTCCAGGCCTAAGTGACTTGTCTGCTGTCACTTGTCCTCTGTGTCACTTGTCCCCTGTGGCAGAGTGGGGAGCTGAACTAGGATGCTAGACTGGGGTTTGGGAAAGCCAAACTACTGGCCCTTCAACTCCTAGAAAGCAGGTGTCCTGACAGCATACTGCATTAGTGTCAAACAGCTTAGGGGTGGGGAACCTTACTTGGATCCAGCCCCCAAGGCTCTGGGGTCCCCCATGCCAGCATTGGGGAGCCCATGAGGCTGGTGCACACAAAATCTACCAGCTTGGACCCCACTAGGCTCTTGTGTGCAAGGAGAACGTGGGGGGTGTCTTTCTCCTCAGCCGTGGCTACGTCAATGAGAATTTGTTTGTTTCTTTGTTTTGCTTCTCACTTGTGTGCAGCCCCCAGCTGATTTTTCTGTGGGTCAGTGGCCCCTGACCCAAAAAAGGTTCCTCACCCCTGAGGAACTAACTAAATTGAAAGACAACAAAATACAAGTAGACAGTTGGGAGCCAAATGTCAAATAAATAATCAGGAAGAATCAGACTTACGGGATCTTCGTATCTTTATTTAGAATGATCAAACAAAATTAGTAAGTTGGAAAAACAAACATACAGGGAAAAGAGAATCTAGGCAAAATACAAATAAGTCAACAGTTCCCAAAGGAGTGATTACAGTGCTGGTGGGTTTTGTCTGGCTCACTCACACTAAGGAACTCAGCTAGATAGCTATTCACAAGTAATTATCCCTTGTCAAATAGGGCATCATGACATCTTTCACAAATAATGTCCTCCCAATGAAGGAGAAGCCATGATTTCTGTAAAGCAGTATATGAAAAGTCAACATTTCCCATTATTTCAGTCCTTGAAATAAATTAATGGGAATATAAACAATCACATACCGCTGACTACGCTCATGGAGCTTTACATGGGACAGCATTACACACGGTTCTGGCTCGGAAGGGCTGACATTCCAGTCTTGAATAGAAAAGTCTAAATTGAGTAAAGGTGACTCCCATTTAACAATCCTTGGGTTTTGGCCAAGATGTAAAATTCAGGTCTGGCTCAGCATTTGGAGCACTGCAGAGCTGGGAATTGCTTGGCTCTGTGGTTTTGATTTGGGCCCTATCCCAAAATAGCATTGGGCTTGGTCCTTGCATATCGTTCTGATGTTGAAATAGGAGTTTTGGATGCACAAGGAACACAGGCTGGGTCCAATAGCAGTCTGACATACAGGATTGTACTGACATACCCCATCTGTTCAAAAAATCATGAGTCAGGCTCCCCACATTCATGAAATTTTAAACTAATAAACATTCTCCAAAATTTACTTGCTGCTGTTTGAGCTTTGGAATATACCTGGGTCACATTTTCAAGATTTTTTCCACCACCATTCAGACTAGAAGTATTTTTGGGGAAAGCCACTAATCTCCCATAATGCACCTCTCCAGGAAAGATAACAAATCCCTTACTAGTTGACCACAACAAACACGATGCAGTAATTAACAATGGAGCATTGTTGGAGGCTTGATGCAGATATACTTCATATAAGCAACTTATGGATGCTTATCAGAAGCCACCCATATCACCTGGGACCTCTCTCTCAAGGTTTTTCTGTCTGACCTGGTTCTGAGCCCAAGAAGAGCCATTTCACTGATAGTTCTGAGCTTTCTCTTCTTGACTAAACCTGAGGCACAGAAAACCTTAACCAAAGCTCAGAAAGATTCAGCTTGAGTTCTCTCGTCTGAATGGCTTTCTCTACTTCTCATGTTCCTTGTTTCACGAGGCATAAGGGAGCGGTCGACAAAGATGTTCCCTGTCGACCAATCTGCGTCTTGACTGCTGCGCTGTGCTGATGATCAGCTGAGCCAGCACAGCGTGGCAGCCATTTTTATTTTAATGAAGCCGGGGATATTTAAATTCCAGCTTCATTGACTATGTCGGGTAGTCTAATTTACATGCCTCTGGCAACAGAGGCATGTAGTCTAGACATACCCAAAGGGTACATCTACATTTGAGCTGGGGGGGAGGGTTCCTGGCTCACATGGGTGTGCCTGAGCCAGCTCTGCCTCAGCTAGCATGCTAAAAATAGCAGTGTGGCTAGGGTAGTATGAGTGGTGGCTCCAGCTAGCCCATCCGACTAAATACCTATCCAGACTCTCTGGGCACATGCTCAGATAGTCCAAACCACCACCTGCGCTGCCCTGGCTGTGCTGTTATTTTTAGCTTGCTAACTCAAGCAGAGCTTAGTGTAGGTACAGCGGCATGAGCTGGGAACCACCTCTCCCAGCTCAAATGTAGCTATACCCCAAGAAAAAGTAAGAGACTTCAAAGACTTATTATGAAGAGAAATCAGAGTATTCACCGATGTTTAAGGCCAAAAGGGACCATTAGATCATCGAGTCTGGCCTCTTGGATAGCTCAAGCCTTAGAATTTCATCCAGATACTCCTGTACTTAGCCCAGTGATGTCTGA
Source organism: Pelochelys cantorii (assembly GCA_032595735.1). NCBI lineage: Eukaryota > Metazoa > Chordata > Testudines > Trionychidae > Pelochelys > Pelochelys cantorii. The sequence goes on from CM064326.1 coordinate 25,683,880, forward strand.
TTTGAAGACTTCAGGAGATGGAGAATCTACCATGTCTCATACTGATGAATCTGTACCAACTGAGAAAACAGGATCACACTGCAGATCTTTGTGGTTTCATATTCCATAATGGACCCCAGGTTCCAGGGTTACCTCCAGAAATGTCAGACAGAGGCTAACAGGTGTACCCATAATAAACAAATGCCACCATCTAGCAAGCTTAAGTGGAAGGAGTGAAATGCAGTGGTAGAAACAGTGTGGGCTGGAATGTGTGATCAATTCATCAATAAGGCCTTCAAAGAGGTTAACTCTATCCAGCATAAACCAGCTGCAGATGCAGAAGAGAAAGCATGGTATTATGGAGAGATCTTGCATCAGACCTAATTCCCTGGAATTCCTAATTCCTCTGCCTCGCCTTTTTGACATTTCTTCTTAATTCCAGATACAGCTGCCCTTGCCTTCGTCCTCCAGGAGATCTCATATAGGGGTCCATCAGAATGGTGATGGGCTCAATGTTTAAGGGCAGATTACACTTGTTCTTCGGATCTCCTAGGATCCACTCTTCTGATTGGTTCCACTTGTGTGGATTGGCAGCATCCAGAGCAGATGTATTTCAGGAAACACAAATAAGCGCTCCCCGATAGGATAACAGTTACAATGATCATAACAGTGGCACTGAACGCCGGTGACACAGTGTCCTCCAAAACTGAGTGGAGTCCTCCAGTTGCTGAGAAGGGAGGCAGCTCCGTGTGATGATCTAAATGGGACAAAGCAGTAGCAAGTTAGACAACTTCTTTGGAGTCATATTGTAAACTGCAGTATTGAGCTAGTCCGATTAAAAGTTAGTAAAAGCCTCCCCCCCCCCCCCTTTGTTTGTCTCCACCTTTTGTCTCTCCTCACGTGTTTAAATTGCAAGCTCTTTGGGTAAGGGTCAATCTCAATTATAAATGTACAAGACTTTTTCCTAATTGGGACCTGCCATAGTTGGCCATGGGCTCCCAGAACCAGAGTCTGCAGTCAAGAGTCAGTGGGGTCAGCACCCCAGGGGCATCTGAGGTAGGGATCAAACTGGAGATCAGAACTGCAAGTCAGGAACCTGAGTCAGGATACTATGGGGTCAGAGGCTGGAGACAGACAGGAGGACAGGAACCAGATGACACAGGCAAGAAGCCCTGTTATTGAGAGAGCTTCCTGCCCTGCTGCTGCTTAAGTAGGGCCAGCAGGCCAGTCAGCAGCTCTAGGATGCCATCAATCAGGATTCAGGGTGGAGCCTTACAGTAGGCTGAGCTTCATGCATCCCAGATAAGATATTGTCAGCAGGATGCCAGATGGAGGGTTGAAGTGTGCCTGCTCTTATGGGTCTGGGAATCAAAACCTATGAGTTATGACAGGATCTACAGATTCTACTTCAATACAAAGAAATAGTAATACTCAGTGGGAGCCAGGAGTGGCAGAATCTGGCCCTGTCATTCATTTGCACTGAGAAAGGCAAAGTTTTCAAAAAATATTGTCCAATGAAGCTGCAATTAAGAAGCTCCAACAAAAGCTAATTGTGCCCTTATCAAGATTCATTTAGGGTTCCTTTATTTTTAATACAGCTTTCCAGCATCCTTACTAGTAACTACAGTTATTGGGTCATTTTTCACCTAAACCATCTGGTTGCTTACACACCTTGTAGATTGCAGAAATCTATGTACAGCATGGCTCTGGTGATTGTGAATGCAGGGGCCCTAGACTAGCTGCCAGCAAATGGCGCTCTAGGCGAACCATGCAATCGGTGCCCCCCTCCTCCTGCCCCAAACCTTAAGGGCAGATATAGGCTGAGGTTTTGGGTAAACTGGGAAACATTTTGCCCCTATTTTCCATTTAATGTTTTTAAGCATATTTATTTAAACAGGCATAATTATTCGGTTTGTCCATCGGTCCAACCAATCTTTCTGAGATCAGATTAAAATAGAGACACGAAATTTTCAGAATAGGTTTGTACACGACAGCTAGATGATATTTCAGTACGATTGCAAATAAAAATGCATTACAAATGTTAATTATAATTTTTATTATTACAAATCCAAAATAGACCATTACGCTATCCTGCTTTAACTGCCATTACCACCACATCGCTGGGGAGAGGGGGACTGGGATGGAGTCCTGTGGCTGGGGAGAGGGGGGCTGGGATGGAGTCCTGTGGCTGGGGAAAGGAGGGCTGGGGACGGAGTTCTGTGGCTGGAGAGAGGGGAGAGGAGAGAGGGAACAGGGTGCCAGTGGGGGAAGAGAGTCCCCTGCACCCGCCTCCTCCCAGGATTCTCCCCCCCAAGAGGGAAGCCGGTGCATGCCCCTCCCGGGGCCGACCCCCCCTCCCACAGTGCAGGGAACCCCCCCGCGCATTTTCCCCGGGGCCGACCCCCGCTCCTGTGGCACGGGGAAACCCCTACACGCCTCCTCCCCTGGTGCCAACCCCCACTCCCTGACGCCGCCTCCCCTGGGGCCAACTCCCCGCACTCCTCCTCCGGGGCCAACTCACCCCTCCTGTGGCGCAGGGAAGCTGCCGTGCTCCTCCTCTGGGGCTGACACCAGGCGTTAGGGGAAGGGGAAGTGGCAGGGAATTTGGCACCCCATTTAACTTGATGCCCTAGGTGGCTGCTGAGTTTGCCTATAGGCACAGGCCACCCCTGTGTGAATACAATAATCCTAGTAGCCATGTCTTTTTGATAAGCTGCTGGTGCACAAAAATCCCTTTTTCGTTGGAATAAATGATATGCGAATATACTGCTAATCCTTATCAAACAGATGTAGAAAGTATACCAGGCCATTCTCCCAGTACAGAGAGAACACGGATGATTGTTCAAGTTTGCTGTTTCTCTGTAATATTTACTTTTCTTATTAAGCTATTCTGCCTGAAATTTTAATACAGCCATTGTGTATTCCAACTTTTCATAGCACAGGCTTTGGCATTCATTGCCAGGAAACAGAAATGTCCAGGAAGAAACAGGGTCAAAGTACAATACCTGCAGGGAAGAGAGTGAGAGACTGGGGGTAGGAAGATCAGAACTTTGAGGTCAACTGTAGCTGGACCTTGCTCCAGCCTGGGTTCTTAGGCCACTGGGTCAAAATGTCATTTCCAGATCTGGGTAGTGGGGTCTGATGCTGACTGAAGTTTGTAAATTGTCTTCTTATTTCATAAGATGCCTCTTCATGCTCGGAGAAGACTTCCTGAAGATCCTGGATCTAGCATTTTAATGATACTAATGACTCTGTTGCAAAAAAAGCAAACATGATTCTGGGATGCATTAACAGGTGTGTTGTGAGCAAGACACGAGAAGTCATTCTTCTGCTCTGCTCTGCACTGGTTAGGCCTCAGTTGGGGAATTGTGTCCAGTTCTGGGCACCGCATTTCAAGAAAGATGTGGAGAAATTGGAGAGGGTCCAGAGAAGAGCAACAAGAATGATTAAAGGTCTAGAGAACATGAACTATGAAGGAAGGCTGAAAGAATTGGGTTTGTTTAGTTTAAAAGAGAGAAGGTTGAGGGGGGGCATGATAGCAGTTTTCAGGTATCTAAAAGGGTGTCATAAGGAGGAGGGAGAAAACTTGTTCATCTTGGCCTCTGAGGATAGAACAAGAAGCAATGGGCTTAAACTGCAGCAAGGGAGGTTTAGGTTGGACATTAGGAAAAATTTCCTAACTGTCAGGGTAGTCAAACACTGGAATAAATTGCCCAGGGAGGTTGTGGAATCCCCATCTCTGGAGATATTTAAGAGTAGGTTAGATAAACGTCTATCAGGGATGGTCTAGACAGTATTTGGTCCTGCCATGAGGGCAGGGGACTGGACTCGATGACCTCTCAAGATCCCTTCCAGTCCCAGTGTTCTATGATTCTATGATGGAGAGAATTTTCTACAGGAGAGAAACTGTACCCTGGACTTGTAATAAAGCTGTGGGCCCTGATTCTCCATTGCCAGAATGTAACATTTTACACTCTCTCTGTCTCTCTCTCTCCGCCCCCCCCCCCATAACGTGCAAGACAGTGGAGCATCCAAATAGCCTGAGAGCTCCAAAGGGGAATTCAGCTTGGAGACACCTGCACCTTATTCTGATGGTATGTTGAGTAGCCCTGTGCTACAACCTGTGTGTATTTCCAGACTTTGTGGGCAAGTGAAAAGCCCCGCTGTCTGCATGAGAACCAACATCAGAATTCAGACCTGGGGCCTTGGAGCTCTTGCAAGCAGTAACAAAGTACACTCAGTTCAGACCCAGCTACTAGAGGAAAAGTCACTGTGATGCTGCAGATGCCTTGAAGAGAAGCAATCAGTGGCTCTGTTTAAGCTCTGAGTCACTGATAGAATTAACAGATGCTCTCTTTTGGGTATAGAAAATGTTGGTGGGCCCCATGAAATAACCTTAAGTAATCAGCAATGGCAGGAAGCAGTGTCCAAAATTCACTGGACTAGATAACTGTGCTCTTTTTAGAAGCCAGACTGAAGGAGAGAAAAAAATAATTTTATACTCCAAGATACAACAGGCTTTGTGTCTGCGCTCATTTAATGTACCAGACATGCTGTTTGCTAATGATCTTTGAAAATGGGACAAGAACATGTGGATTCTTTATCTGTAATTGTATAGATCAGAAACACAGTTCAACGCAGCTTCTTAGATCAGCCAATTTTGTTAGTTCAAAATGCCATTGGTTCAATGATTTCAAAAGCGTTTATGTTGATCAAGGTAAGCAGGAGGAAATGGAAAAACAAGGAGGGTCTGCACTGGTAGATGCAAGCATCCAGTGCAGGGAATTTTGCCTGATATTTATTGAAGGTGGTGTCTCACTTTCAAATACAGTCATTTCAGTTTGAGAGAATTCATCTTTACCCCACAGGGACTGAGTGTCTGTTGCCACTTTTGGTTCAAGAGGTTAGCCAATATTTGAATAGGCTGGATTGTTTCCATTAGGAAGGGAAATTAGGGTACAAATCAGATATTTCTTTGGTGTAATCCTGCTTATTTACAAAGAAGGTACACAGAGTCTTGTTTTTTCTGAACATAGTGAAAACACCATAGCCAGTTACCTTGTCAGAAAGCCAGGTTTGGCTTTCTAGCTAATATTGTGCCTGTAAGAATTGCTCTCTCTCATCTACCTCCCAAAGCCATACTCACTATGGCTTTTCTTGTGCAGTGCTGCTTTGTGCTTGTTTTCACCTTTCTCACACTGCTTGCCAAAATAATCCATTAGCCCATGAGTTTACAATTAGTTCCAAGGAAACCCCTCAGACTTCACAGCTTCACTCTGCTCAAGCTTTGGGTGGTGGCTTCCTATTCTTTTCAGTTCTTGCAATATGAAAGATATTTAATTGCTCCTTTCATTTAGCCTGAATGGAAGGTGCAACCGCTTTAACAAAATCTGCAGTTGTTTATTGATCAAACACCTGCTTGATAACAGTGATTAACATCTTGCAGCACAACTATATTCTTATCTCCTACCTCAGCGGAATTTGCCTCATATTCCATTTCAGTGACACAAACTTGGGCTGTTTTTCTTGGTAGATGATATTTTACTTCTTTCCCCCGCACCCTCCCCAGGGTGTTGGACCTGACCCAGTTCACCAGTTCAGATCCTATGTAAGTTTGAATGGAAGCCAACCTGATTTTTAAGCTAAAGCTGCAGATGCCTCATATTGTGGGGCTGGAAATGAGAGCTCATTTTTCTATGGCTGTTTTTAACTCTAGGTGCCTGATCCAAAGCCCACTGAAGTCAGTGGGAATCACCACTGATTTCAGTAAACACTGGATCCTGTCACCAGCACATTAATACCAGTCAGGAGAGTATCTGTCAATTGGAGAATTCAGAGATGGGGAAAGAGCTGACGGGCTTCACTTCCGCAAGAAAAAACGAACAAATATAAATACTGGATAAATGAGAAGGAGAAATATGATAGATCTACAAGGACTGCCTCTGAGTGGTATAAGCATTAGGGAAGGATTGCTCAGAGTAGACCCCAGGGGAGAGAACTAAGAGTTAGGAGGATAAAACTTTGTAAAGGAAAATGTAGGCTGAACAGATACCCAGAAGTTTCCAAGTAGTGAGGCCTCAGACTGTGTCACAAGGGAAGTGGGAGAAACCTCATTGTTTGACTCACTTACAGCTAGACTGAACAAAAAGCAGCAAAGCTATTCTGCCAATGGAGTCAATGATTTAACATGTTTTTTCTCCATTTTTAATGCCTGCAGTTTTATTGTTAAACCTCACAGAGAAACAGAGTCTGACAACATTTAAGAATGACCCAGTGTATCTCAGGCCAGATTGTTTAAGATATAAGAATGTCTTCCTTTGCATTTTTCCAAGGTCTGAAAGGGTAAACTAAGTTCTTGAATAATTTTATTCCAAGCAGCACCCTTTCCCTTCCGAAGAAAACCAAACCCCCCAAAGTCATCATAAAAACTAAGCAAGTGTGAGTTGCAGTTAGTGTGATTAGTGCCATTGACTGACTTCTTACACCTACAAACTATACACACAAATAATCTGTACTACTGTTCAAAAGCTTCAGAGGGGTAGCCGAGTTAGTCTGTAACTGGAAAAACTTTTAAAAACAATGAATAGTCTTGTAGCACCTTAGAGACTAACAAAACATGTAGATGGTTGTAGATGGTGTCATGAGCTTTCGGGGCACAACCCACTTCTTCAGATGAAGGGAGTTATTAAAGGTCCAGTTTCTAAATAAATAGGGGATGGAGAAAGAGAAGGAAAAAGAAGGAAAAAAGAATAAAAGGGGGGTACTCAGAGTGTCCATGCTATATGAAGCTGATAGAGAAAGTACTAACTGTTATTAAGTACCCATTGTTTGGTTATTATTACTCCATCCTTCCTCCCAATGCTATCCTCCCTCTGAGTGTCTTCAGTTTGGTCTTGTTGAATAAAGTATTAAGCTCTTTGGGACAGAGGTGTCTTATTTGTGTCTATGCAGTACTTAGCACAATGGTGCCCTGACTTCGTTGATGCTGCTATACATCTACTGTAATACAAATAATGATTCTAATCTAGATTAGTGAGCAGGGGTCATCCGTTGCAATCACATGGGCATATCAGTTTCTGGAGAAAGATCATTGGTGGTCCTTCTAGCTGTGTTTATTGGTAATAGTGTTGTGGTACCTCACCTCAATCCCTGGAAATATGGAGCAGATCTTCAAGGAATCCATTTGGAAACACTTGGAGGAGAGGAAGGTGATCAGGAACAATCAGCATGGATCCACCAAGGGCAAGGCATGCCTGAGCAACCTAATTGCTTTCTATGGTGAGATAACTGGCTCTGTGGGTATGGGGAAAACAGTGGACACGATATACCTTGACTTTAGCAAAGCATTTGATATGGTCTCCCGCAGTATTCTTGCCAGTAAGTTAAAAACATATGGATTGGATGAATGGACTATAAAATGGATAGAAAGCTGGCTAGATTGTCGGGCTCAACGGGAAGTGATCGATGGTTTGATGTCTGGTTGGCATCTGGAATCAAGCGGAGTGCCCCGGGGATTGGTCCTGGGGCCAGTTTTGTTCAATCTCTTCATTAATGTTCTGGATGATGGAATGGTTTGCACCCTAAACAAGTACATGGAGGACAAAAAGATGGTGGAAAAGGTATATATCCTGGAGGGTAGGGATAGGGTCCAGAGTGACCTAGACAATTAGGAGGACTGGGCAGCAAAAATTATTAGGGGGCTGAAACACATGACTTATGAGGAGAGGCTGAGAGAAATGGGCTTATTTAATCTGCAGGGCTATGTCTACACTACCAGGTTATTTTGAAATAAGTTATTTTGAAATAATAACTCCCAAAATAACTATTTCAAAATAAGTTTAGTCCTCTTCACAAGCAGGAGTTATTATTTCGAAATAACAGTCTTAGTAGTGTGGATGCTTGCCTTGCTATTTCGAAATAAGGGGAGTAATTTCCAAATAACTCCTCAGTGTAGACATGCCCTAGAAAAGAAAAGTGAGGGGGGGATTTGATATCAACCTTCAGCAACCTGAAAAGAAGCTCCAGAGAGGACGGAGTTAGGCTATCAGTGGCGACAGATGGCAGAACCAGGAGCAACGGTGTCAAGTTGCAGTGCGAGAGGTGTAAGGTAGATATGCAGAAAAACTATGGTGGAGCACTAGAATGGGTTGCCTAGGGAGGTGGTAGAATTTCCATCATTAGAGGTTTTTAAGTCCCAGCTTGACAAAGCCCTGGCTGGGATGATTTAGTTGGGGTAGGACCTGCTTTGAGTAGGGGGTTGGACTAGATGACCTCCAGGGGTCCCTTCCTTCCCTGTGTGGCCTTAGGCAAGTGCCTTCCTGTTTGCTTTCAGTATGTATATATCCATATAAATAATTGGCTAATAAACAAGGCGCCAGTAGATGGCACTTAAGCAGGGCCCTGCCTGCTCTACTAGGTCCCAACCCAGGGCACAGTAACACAATCATTTAAAATATGTGGCCTAGGGAGTGAGCACTTCTACAGCTGCTCCCTGGGCGTCTTCCTGCCCCAGCTTCCATTCCCCTGCTGGTGCCACTGGTTTGCTTCCAAGCTTCCCCTGGAGTCCCCTCTGACTGTGGTTTGTAGGGTCTTCCTCTCTCAGCTGGGGCACTTTGCTACCATCCTCCTCAGCGAAAGGGCCTGTGTTGGCTTGATGGTGGGGCCTGGGCCCAGCCAGATAGGCAGGAGCCTGCACCAAACAACTGCTCTCCTGCTCAGTCAGCCTACACTGTGCTGACCTGCTCCCCTTTCAGCTCAGTCTCCACTGTGAACATGGCCAGCTGGGGTGGCTGAGTGTGGTTATCTGGGCCCAGACCTGCTCCTTAAGATACATGGGCCAGAGATTGTGGGTATGATGGTGGAGGATGAGAGCAGGTTGCTGCATCATTGCTATGTCCACTCCCCAGCATGGGTAGGTAGAGGGGCAGGGTCCCAGGTCAACACATGTTCTTTTCCACATGCCCCAGGTGGTCACACTAGCTCAGTTTCCCCCGCATGGATGAAAGGGGGATGAGGAAAAGCCATGGCTCATCACATTAAACCAGAAGTGCAGACAGGCACTAAGTCTACGCCATGTAGACAGGGGCATTATCAGAAATCTTTTTGACTCGTTTGAGACTGTGTGCACACAGACTCTCCATCCTGACCTTACATCAGAGCCACAGTACAAAAGAGCCACTGCACCCTTTGGTTCTGTCTTGTCAACTGGAATTGTCTACACAGTACAATAACAATCAGTCAATGTTTTACGTTAGTAGCAAAGACACTAGAGAGAATAAAAAATGAATGTCTGAAAGAAAAAGAGAACTTGGACATGAGTGCTTTTTAACTTCAGAATTATTAGCTTATGAAACACTACAGACATTGATTTTTATTTTCCTTTGCTTTCGAAATAAAAGCAACACAAAAGGGCTGCCTACAGCTTTCAAATATTTCCTCAGAACTAAATTCAGCATTTGAAACCTGACTGCTCAGATGAAGCCAGAGATGTGAACCAGGACAGCACTGCATGTTTAGGATATTGAAAAAAGAAAAGATTCTGAGGCATGGAAAGGTTTTGATTGGAGAAACTGTGTCTTAGAATAAGTCCTTTTAGTACTAAGGATTCTGATTGTTGCAAGATTTTTAAGTATTAATAATAACATCCTAAATTCAATTCTTTATTTAGCAAGTCGTTTATGCCCTGCATACTAGGGAGTAATCCTGTGCTAGTCACAGATCATTTATTTTTAATAACATAATATTCATTATAATTAATTATTAATTATTTAAGCACCAAAAATGTATTATCACCTGTTAGGTCCTTTCCAGTTCAGACTTCTAGAACTCTAGATGGTGATGCCAGGTGTCCGGTTTTCTACCGGACAGTCCGGTATTTGCGCCCTCTGTCCGGTAGAAAAATTCAGAAAATACCGAACATGTGCAATGTCCAGTATTTTCTGAATTTCCGGCTGGGCACCGGACTGAAGCCTGGCAGGGCGGGGGAGCGACTGGGAGGTGGGGCCGCGATTGGCGCTGGGAGCCCTGTGGTTGCGTGCACAAGCCAGGCACGGCAGGGCGGGGCGGGGGCCGGGACTCCCAGCCACTCCCCCTGCCCAGCTTTTGCACACAACCAGAGGCTCCCAGCGCCGATCGCGGCCCCGCCTCCCAACTGGGAGCTTCTGGTTGCGTGCAGAAGCCGGGTGGGGGGAGTGGCTCCCTGCCCCTCCCCCGCTCCCACCCGGCTTCTGCTCGCAACTAAAGGGAGTGCCTGCTGGGGGTGTGGCCTGAAGGACTCTGGCTATGGCCAGTGGCTGCACCGCCCCCAGCCAGGTCTGCTTCCCACCCCCCTTCCTCCGGGCCCCCCTCTCCTCCCGTCCAGCCCCACGGCCCCCGACCCTCCCCAGCTCTGCTTCCCGCCCCCTCTCCTCCTGTCCCCCCCCCTTCCTCCCGTCTAGCCCCGCAGCCCCCGGACCTCCCACCCTACCAGCTCTGCTTCCCGCCCCGCCTGCCTCCTAGCCAGCCCCGCCCTCCCCTCGCCCACGATCAAGTGTGTCCGGTTTTTTGGCAGGGTCTACCTGGCAACCCTAGGTGAGATCCCTAAGTCTCTGCACATACTGTGATACCTGAGTGTGGCACTGATTACAATTTGTTGCTGGTTATTATCATTTTTATTATTATTACAGCGGAGCCCAGAGACCAAGGTTCCCTCTAAGCTGCATGGCAGCACAGCCTGCAGCTGCTTCATGAGCCCTGCCCAGGGGTTCAAGGCTGCCTGTCTGGGAGAGGGACACTTTTCCCTCAGATACAGCCCAGCTATGAGCTGTGCTATCACACAGCTTAGAGGGAACCTTGCCAGAGACTCCAGTGAGGATTGTGGCCCCACTGTGTCAGGTGCTGCACAGATACAGGGTGCAATCCTGGCCCTAGTGAAGTTAATGACACAATTCTCATTGTCTTTGATGAAGCTAGGATTTCACTGATGGCCCCAGCCCCAAATAACTCACTCAGCTATTCCAGTGGTTCTCAACCTTTTTTGCCCAGAGACTGCTAAACTTCAATAGATGAACCAGTGGACCCCCAACCAGGGTGACCTCCTGGGGTAAAACCCAAGCCCCGCTGCACAGGACTGAAGATTGAGCTGAAACCTTGATACCAGGGGCCAAAGTCTGGTCCTTGATGGACCCTGGCAGGGCCACTGGCCCCCCAGTTGAGAACCTACTAGACAGCCTGGCAAACCAGATATTGCCTAGTGATCTCAGAGAAAACAAAGAGTTTCTGTGTCTCTTGCTTCACTAAGCATGACTATGTATTACCATAAACATCCTTGCCATCAGAAGGAAGGTTGAAATTTTACAATTTAAAATTAATAGATGCCTCCTCACCAGCAAGATTTGCAGTTCATAGGGAAGACTGTTAGGAAGAGATCCTTGCAATGTATAAAAATTCATCCTTCCTCCAGTCCCCTCACTGTCAATGTATATATATATATATATATATATATATATATACACACAATCCCTGAGAGGCAGATGGAAGAGAATTTTGTACCAGAGCACACTAATGCTATTCAGGTTGCCCATAGCCCTGAGCAACTTAGCTTTACTAATGAGAGTAAGAGTTTCTGTGTTGTGATCGTTAGAGGTTATTACAATGTTGGCACTGGGTACTTGTACAATTGCCCAATAGCTGTCCAAACAAGTTCTAGCAGAGTTACATCTTGGGGCACTGAGAGACAAAAACACTATTAGTGATGGCATTAGGATTTCTGATATATAAACTGAATTCAAAATCCTTTGAATGTTGAATGCTCCTGGATTCAGAATGAATTTTTTAGCAATGACTCGGAGGAGTGATTTTTGTTACAAGAAGTGTTACCTGCAGGAATGATGAAACTACGGATTTTATGTCACATCTCTTTGGGGTCAGAAGTAGTTCTGTTTCATGCATTTCTTATCAGAAACTCTCTGCTCCACAGGCTTAGAAAACTTCCTAATCAGAGACACAGTGGAAACCTCAGAGAACAGACATTCCCTAGGGATACTCTCAAGGTAAGGCTAGTAATGTGAAATAAAACTTTGTACCTGTGCTACCAATAACTTGGCTGACAAAAAAATCTCAGAAGGGTAGCTGCATTAGCCTGTAACTTTAAAAACGAGTGGTTCTGTGGCACCTTAGACACTAACCAAAAAAGATAGAATCATGAGCGTTTGTGGGCAAACCGCACTTCATCAGATTTGCCCATGAAAGCTCATGATTCTGCTTTTGGCTAACAAAATAAATTAAAAAGCCTAGATTTTTGAGTACTCTTCAAAAGTCAGGGAAGACTGGAGGGATTCCAGAGGACTGAAAAAGAGCAAATATAGTGCCCATCTATATTAAGGGGAATATGGACAACCCAGGTAATTGCAGATCAGCCAACTTAACTTCAATACCCAGAAATATAATTTAGCAAATAATTAATTTGCAAGTACCTAGAAGATAATAAGTAATAGGTTACAGTCAGTATGGATTTGTCAAGAAATCTTATTAAACCAACCAGATAGCTTTTGTTGACAGAGTAACAAGCCTTGTGGATAGGACAGAACAGATAGATGTGGTGCATCTCCACTTTAGTAAGATTTTAGATTCCATCACACGTGATCCTCACATAAACAAACTAGGGAAATACATCCTAGATGGAGCTACTATAAGATGGGTGCCTAACTGGTTGGAAAACAATTCTATTCATAGAGAGTAGAGTAGCTACCAGTGGTTCAAATCAAGCTGGATGGGCATATTGAGTGGTTCCCATAGGGATTAGTCCTGGGTCCAGTTCTGTTCAGTATCTTCATAAGTGATTTAGATAATGGCATAGAGAGTACACTTATAAAGTTTGTGGATACCAAACTGAGAAGGATTGCAAGTGCTTTGGAGGGGAGGATAACAATTCAAAATGATCTGGACAAACTTGGAAAAATGGCTGAAAGTAAATAGGATGAAACTCAATAAGGCTAAATACAAAGTACTGCACTTAGGAAGGAACAATCAGTTGCATACATACAAAATGGGAAATGACTGCACAGGAAGGATTACTATGGAAAGGGATCCGGGAATTATAGAGGGTCACAAGCTAAACATGAGTCAACAATGTAACACCATCGCAAAAAAAGCAAATATAACTCTGGGATTTATTAGCAGGGGTGTTATAAGCAAGACATGAGAAGAACTTCGTCCACTCTACTTTATGCTAATACAACCACATTTCAGAAAAAAAATGTAAACAAGTTGGAGAAAGTCCAGAGGAGAGCCACAGAAGTCATTAACAGTCTAGAAAACATGACTTATGAGGAAAGATTAGAACATGGGTTTATTTAGTCTGAAGAACAGAAGACTAAGGGGGACTATGATAACAGTCTTCAAGTACCTAAAAGGTTGTTACAAGATGAAAGGAGCAAAATTATTCTCCTTAACCTCTGAGGACAGGACAAGAAGCAATAGGCTTAAATTTCAGCAAGAGAAGGTTAGGTTGGACATTAGGAAAAATTTCCTGTCGGGGTGGTGAAGCACTGGAATACATTGCCTAGGGAGGTTGTAGAATCTCCATCATTGGCTGAGGTCAGGGGCCCCAGAAAGCCAAGCCAGGGCAAGGACCAGGCTAGAAGGGAAGATTGAGAATTGATAGACCCGTTCTACCTTGGGGAAGTGACACTGCCCATCGGGAAGACTGAATCACTGAGATGGAACAGAGGAGAAACTGAGGTCTCCAAACTGGGAGTTATATGTCACCCAGGAGACCCAAAATCCTGGGGGTGAGCCAGATGCCAGTCACACCAAAAGGCAATTGCTTCAAGTGTGGGTGGGAGGGGCATTTTAGGCAGGAGTGCCTCTTTGTTGACTGTAGGCATGTATAGCAGGCAGTAATGCCTGGAAACAGAGCCCAGCCAAAATGTTGCTGCCAATATGAGTCAATAGTGCTTGAGTGAGGGATGTACGGATGAGCTTGGTAGAGTCTCCTGACATAGCAGGGGCCCTGATCTACCTCCGGTGAATATGTAATCCTACATATTTGCAGCTATCATGGCAAATGCAGGCTCAAGCCACCTCTGATAGCCAGCCAACCTGAGAAAGTGCTGCACTTGTTTCTTGGTTGCAGGGGCTGGAATACTGGTCAGTGCCTGGACTTTGTCCACAAGGGGGTGTAGTCATAGTGTACTCAAGGTAGGTCACTTTTCTGTGCCCCAAGTGGCAATTTGCTGGGTTTACCATAGGCCCTGCCTTCTCAAGGAGTTGAACAACCATGGTAATATAATGCATGTGGTCCTCCTAGCTGCTTCTATAGATGACTATGTCATCAGTGTAGGCCCCATACTGGTCACTGGATTGCAGTACCTGGTTCATTAGTCACTGAAAGGTCACTGCCATTCTGTGTAGGCTGAAGGAGCATCATCACAAATTGACAGAGACATCAGGAAGGCTGTCTCCTCTCAGGACATCCTTGTCTGGGGCATTACTGGTAACCTTTCATTATATTCATGAACCCCTGAATCTAATGGCTGGTCTACCCAGGGCATAGGGTAGACATCAAAACAGGATATAATATTGACCTTTCTGAAGTCTATGCAGAACTGGGTTGTGCCATCAGCTTTTGGCACAGATACAATGGCTCTCCTTCATACAGGACTCCTTGACAACACATTTGGTCAGCATAGTTTGGAGTTCCTCATGGACCATTGCCCACATCTTCCTTGGCAACTCACACAGCTCCTGCATTAAAAGGGTGTCACAAGGAGGAGGGAGAAAAATTGTCCTTCCTGGCCTCTGAGGATAGAACAAGAAGCAATTGGCTTAAACTGCAGCAAGGGAGGTTTAGGTTGGACATTAGGAAAAAGTTCCTAACTGTCAGGGTGGTTAAACACTGGAATAAATAGCCTAGGGAGGTTGTAGAATCCCCATCTCTGGAGATATTTAAGAGCAGGTTAGATAAATGTCTATCAGGGATGGTCTAGACAGTACTGGGTCCTGCCATTAGGGCAGGGGACTGGACTCGATGACCTCTCAAGGTCCCTTCCAGTCGTAGTATTCTATGATTCTATGATTAGTTTCGATGAGACCCCACAATTCATCAATATTTCTTTGGTGTACAGATCCTCACAAAGTTCTTATAAGTTCATCCATTATGGCATGCATGGCTGTCAAGAATAGCAGTATGGCCTTGGGGTACTGTGTGGCACAGTTGACTATCACTAAAATATGACAGTATGCTCTCATGTTCTTCTAAGGGGACACATTAGATCCATCCCTATTCATTGAAAGGGTATGCTCACCACTGGGAGAAGAATTAGGGGGGTCTTTGACATCCCTTTGGGCTTTCCATATAGCATTTGGAGCATGAGGCACAGAAGTCACAGACCTCTTTGTGCAGAAGAACCAGAGGGCCATCTCTCCAATGTCTTTTCCCTTCCCAAATGTCCTGTGCACAGCACTGACTGGGCTATGCGGGGTGCCAGTAGCTGATGCTGTACCTCCTGGGTTCAGAGGTCTCTGACTACCCAGTAGAATTGCTCATTCCAGAGCTTAAGTGGAACCACTGGGGTTCATCCTCCTCCCCACTGAGAATGGTTACCTACTCCCAGGCCCAACTCAGTATCTGACCCTCTTGCTATTCCCATACAAAGTCCCCATCTTTGGGTAACCAGCAGAGGCTCAGTTCTCCAGGCAACCTTGAACTAGTACATAGCCCATTGCTCCTTGACATTCCTGGCTGACTTAAGGGTCCCTCACCTGAGCCTTCTGCCTTATCCCATGAGCCTCCTTGTTTTTAGCTCTGGATTGTTCTCACCCAGGGCACCTTTGTTCTGCTGCTGTAGAAGTTCTCCATACCACTGCCAGTCCTGCCCTAATATCACTGCACAGACCAGAATGGCCACTAAGCCAACTGAGAAAGTCACCATGTGGCCTCACACTTACAGTTGCTCTTTTATCACCAGGAAAGTGCAATGCCTGGAGACATGTGACAGAGCCTTCTGGACTCTGAAGGACCAGCTCACCCTGGGGCCAATTCGGTTTCAGCCTGACTTATCATAGATGTTCATCCTCAGATGGATGAGAAAGAAAGAAAGAAAGAAAGAAGCCATAATGTACATAGGGGAGACCATAACCACCCCCAGCTGGAAGGAGAAAGGAAGATTGAATATGGATAGGTTTGTGAGTAGGCTTCTCCAATGTTGGCATGTTTCTTTGAGGATTTTTATTGTATTGATTTGACTCTGTGCACAGCCCAGCAACTGTTTTATTTTCTACAAAGCTAAAACCATGTCAGATTAAATGACAAATGAAATGGCCATTAATTTTCATGTAATTGCATATGAAGTTTTGACAATGGGGGTTGTTATACTGACCTGTACATACAGCTCTCAGGCCCTAGGTACCTCCCCATCAAAAAACATTAATGAATTGACAGAAATTCAGAGAAAAACAACAGTTAATAAAGGAGTAAAGGCAATGACTTATGTGGAAAGTTTTATGAAAAAATATGTATTGTTTGGTATGATTATTAAATATAACCACCATGCAAGAACGTGAAGGATTTAAATACTAAGAAAGGAGAGAAATTGTTCAAGATGTCCCATGAGAGATGTGACTGTGAGTAACAGGATGAAATTAAGTGCAGGAACATTTAGGCTGAATTACAGGAAAAAATTACTAATGCTGACCTGGGGTAGACTGTGTGATAGCCTCATGAGGGAAGCAGTAGAAACCTTTTTGATCCTTGAAAACAAGCTATACATAACTCTGGACAATAAATTGTTGGGAACAATTCTGCATTGGTCTGTATGGGATATAGTGGATGACCTAATGGTGATTCTTACCGGGTCTCTCTTATATGACTGTCACTTTCATGGCACATCCTAATGCAAAAAGGCCCCTTCTTGGGATTTCAATGGGAGTTAAGTGCTTAGGCCCAGAGCTACACAGGGCTTTTCCTGATCATGGTAGAATGTCTGTCCTCACCTGGTATTCAAGCTTGGGCATGACATTGGCTGCCAGAGGCTGGCTTGTGCACATCGAGGGGACTTTTACAGTAAAAATGTAGGTGACAAGGGATTGTAAGCGCCTGAGTTAGATGGCAGCTGAATAGAACGTTTGAACATTTCAATGTGCCTGCATTTTGGATGAGATGTTAAAAGTAGGAGTTAGGTACCTAAGTCCTTTTATAAATCTGGGTCTTAAGAGCTTTTGAAAATCCCCTCCCATCTTTAGGTGCATAAATGCGTTTGACAATCTCAAAAGACTTTGGTGGTACAGAAAGAAACAAACAACTTGATTGCTCAGGTATGTTGTAAAACAGAGGCGTAAAAAGTAAAACCAGCTGGTGCCAGAAAGAGAGACAGAGAGAGAGAGGATAGATTTCTTCTGGTTGTAGTGCATAAAACAGATGTCCTGTTGCACAGAACAGGAATACAAAACTGCAGATGCAACTTTGGAGCTTGTGACAGGCTATAAAACTCAAGTTAACAGTTTGCTTCAAACAGAAAGGATGATCTCCCATTTTCTATATTAGAGGCAAGTAATAGAGATGAAAAGATCACAGATTTGTATTCAGGCAGTATTTCCTACTGGATTAGGTGCATCTTGCAAGCTCTGTTTTCATGGAATCTATGGGTGAGTGTGGTTGTGTTTTTAAATGACTAGGAGACAGAAGTGGTTGTGTGACAGCTGTTTTGTTTTAGTGGGTTCCTTCTAAAAATTATACTAACCTTTGTACTCAACGGCTATGTCTACACCGGCGGCTTCTTGCGCCAGAAATATGCAAATGAGGCTAAATGTGGAATATCGCTGAGCCTCATTTGCATACCTAATGAGCCGCCATTTTTGCAGAAGAGGCTCTTATGACAGAAGGAGCTGTCTACACTGCCCCTTCTTGTGCAACAAAAATCCTCTTGCGCAATGCCACTACGCTGATTATTTTCAGGAATAACAGCAATGCACAAGAGGGTTTTTCTTGCGCAAGAAGAGGCAGTGTAGACGCTCCTTCTGGCGCAAGAGCCTCTTCTGCAAAAACGGCAGCTCATTAGGTATGCAAATGAGGCTCAGCAATATTCCACACTTAGCCTCATTTGCATATTTCTGATGCAAGAAGCTGCCAGTGTAGACATAGCCAACATGTTTAGGGGGGGAAAAGAAAAAATTACTTTCAACACCCCCCAGGACATTACAACAGGCAAAGCCTTTCCCTCAGCTATTCATGCAATGCAATTGAGGATGTTTCTATGCTGAATAGAGTCCCTACAGCTTTCCAGTCTACTACTAAGAAAAGGGGAAGCTACAGAATCAGGAGCAGAGCCACCTTAGCCTCAAATCCCTCAATGCTCTCTGTCAGTTCAGAGCCCTGTTGTAATCCTACCTCTCTCTGAGCAGCTTCACTCCCTTTGCCCAGGTGAACTCATTTCCATGTTTGCCAAAAGGCACAAAGGCCCCCTTTCCCACATGCATAATCTCCTTTCTGAAAAGCCCACCTGACTTTGTACCAGCAGCAGAGAAATTTAAAACAGCCTTTTTTTCAGCCCTTAGACAATTTGCATTTTTGGGGCTGTCCCTTCACCTCAAATCCTTTTCAACCTTCTAGCTCTGTTCTAACATCAGCTTCATCACTCCAACTACCTTCTGGTAGTGGCCTGGCACTGCCTCAGGCACACTAGGAATAGGGCTTATAAAGTCTGATGATGTAAGTACATAAGTACTTTTTAAAATCTGGTCCTTAAGCACTTAGAAGCCTAAATCTCATTGGAAGTCAGTGAAGGTCCTAGGTGTCTGTCTGTATCACACTTTAAGTTGAACTTAGTTACCTAAATTACTTTGGCACTTTTGAAAATTTTTCTGTCTCTAAATTGCCAAAGCCAGCTTTGAAAGTCTCAACCCATCTATAATTTAACATTCTCCTTAACACAATTCATAAATCACATGAATTAAACAAGCTCACAAGAGCCCCTCAGCACATTTCAAAGTGATACAATTCAGTTTAAAAACTTATCATTTATAAATTAATCTCCACTGTTCAGCTTATTTTTTAATAAATTGGGGAAAATATTTTAAGGCTGTTCCTTTCAAATTTTATGAATTCAGTTCTTTTTCTCTGCCTACTCTTGTACTGGCAACTTTTCGGGCCATTAAAAGTTGAAATTAGTTCCCAGAGGACTGAGAAAAAAAACTACAGGTTGTTTATCAAGAAAAAGCCTTCACTGTTTTAAGGTCTCTGTACAGCTTCATACTGGATCTTATTTCAGGAAGTGGTACATATGGCATTTATATCTATTAATGAGTAAAGTAATGGAAATAACTCTGTTCCTGAGGCAGCAGAGGACACAACTCACCCAAAGTGCTTTCTTAGGCTTTGATAAACATCTCAACTCTAGTCAAAGAAAGAGCATAAAGAAAGATCAAGGAGCAGGTCCACAGCTGGTGTAAAATCCATCGACTTCAGGGGAACTACCCCAGCTGATTCCAACTCTGAATCTGAGCCTAATTTTGTAGGCTGGTTGGTCTTTTTCATATTCTAAAAAAAATGTGGAAACTATTTTTTCCCTTCTCTTCTTCTCTAGCTGCTACCACTTTGTCTTTATTTTTTCAACTTCATTTTCTGGTTAGCCTCATGTATAACTTAATCAATTATCCCCTTCCTTTCAAACCATACAAACACACACACACGCTTTTCTTTGCTTCCCAGTGAACATATCCATGACAAAGAGTGTATTTTTATGCTGAGTTTGAATGGCTTTGTCATGAACAATATAACGAAGAAAATACATAACTATGAAAATGTAATGCTTCCGTGATTTTATGAAAACTTTCATCTCTGCTTTTATGTTTCCAAAATGTATAATTTATTTCTGACTCTGCAGCCAAGGAAATATTAAACAATGCTCTGAGCTGGTGCAGCGGCAGCTGCTGTAATTCTCACAGAAATTGCAGTATATAAGTCAGTCTTGAAAAACAAAGTGGAATCTTTATAAGGGAAGAGTCTGCATACTAATAGCCATGAACCAGCCATCCCTGTACCAAGTGAGAGTGTCAGACTTGCAAAAACTCTTGGGCTATTCAGAAATGGACGTATTGTCTTGAAAGACGGGGACAGCTGTGGGCAACAGAGATGTCAGCAGGTCACAAGGATGTGTGTGAGACAGGCAAGCTATGGGAGTTGTTAAGCACTTCTTGGCAATGGAAAAAAGAATATTATGGCTTAAATAAAGACTGTCATAATGCTAAGCCACCGATGTATTAAACATTTTGTAACAAGGGGTTTAAAAATCTTGGGAACAGCATCTAAAATGCACAAACTAGAAGTAATGAGATAACTTCTGCCCCAAATCTTATCCCAGTGGTAAAATGAGAGTAAAAGGGCTTTCCCCCACAAGAATTATGCAGGCCTTGAGGGTATAGAACCCACACCCAGGCACTCACAGAACTGGGCCTCCAAGCCTGTGAGGCAATACAGTGGGCACAGTTAAATAGCCCAATAACCAAAGGGACAGATAAAGGAAGGATGGCCCAGATGTTAAGGCACTAACTTAGGACCCAGAATGCGATTTCAAGCCCTGTTCCATCACCGAGTTCTGTATGACTTTGGGCAAGTAATCAACCTCTGAGCCCCATCTGCAAAATGGGGATAACAATACCTCACAGGGGTGTTGTCAGAGGGGTGGGTTCAGTGCCCCTCAGGCCTGGAGGAAGTCGACACCTATGGCCCAAACCCTGCAAGCTCAACTCAGCTGGCATGAGAAAGCCACCAGTTTTCATTTGCAGTGTACACATACCCTAAGGCATTGCAATGCTGCGTCCTGCCACCAAGTGGGATTTGCAGCCCCGAGTTAGGTTCCAGGCTCCCTACACAATGCATGAGGAGGGACTGAGCACCTTAAAAGAGGACTTACAGAAGCCAGGACACTAAGCAGGAACTCTCTAGGGTAGCCAATGGGACATTCCTAGGAGGGAGTGGGCCTAGTCCCCACCATTCAAAGGCAGGGTCGCAGCTCTCTTCACTCAGGACTCACTGCTGGCATTAGGGCAGATCTAGTTTAATTCACCTCCCAGGGGAAGCTCCCAAACAACTGACCTAGAGGGAATTCCAGAGTGGGGCTCTCTCAAATTCTTCCACATGGTATAAATAAACCAGGGGTGGGGAACCTCAGGACCGGGGGCCAGATGCAGCCCTCAGCTTGCCTGGATCTGGCCCCCAAGACTCACCCTCCCTACCCCCCCAAACACTGGAGAGCCTGCACTGGCATTCCAGCCCCACATTGTCCCACCACAGGGTCGGAGCACACAGAAACTAGGGCTCCCCTAAGTTCTGGTGTGTGAGGGAAATGTGGGGAGTATCCTTGTCAGTCAGGAGCCACGTCAGTGAGGTGGGAGGGCTCAGGGCAGTGGGTGGGGTGCAGAAGTCAGAGCAGAAGGCTGGGAGGGTTGGTGGGCTCAGAGAAGGGTGTGGCGGGTGCTAGAATGAGGGCAAGGAGTGGAGAGCTGAAGGCTCAGAGTTCAGTGTATGTGCATGGGTTTAGGGTAGGGGGTGGAGGTGCAGGAGTGAGAGCTGAGGGTCGGGATCTAAGGTATAGGGTTTGTTGGGGGGCTCAGGGCAGGGGTGCAGGACTTAGGGTAGGGGGCTAGGAGGGTGTGGGGAGTTTACTGGGGCTGCCCATGACAGTAAGGGTGGTGCTGCTTGGCTCTTGCCAGGGAGAAGGGAGCAGAGCTATGCTCCCTGGCTGGCAGCTCTTCCCAGAAGGCTGAGACTGTGCTCCCCTGACAGCATCTCCTCCCAGGGGGCTGAGGGTCAGGAAAGGGCCTCTGTGGCCTGCAGCCTGTCTGGCAGGGGCCAGGCTCCAGCACCCCACCTCAAGGCTTACAGCCTGTGGAGGGTGAACAAGGCTCTGGGGGCCAGCTCCAGCCTGAAACAGACCCCCACCCCCAGCTTACATGCTTTCTGCAGGGAAGGGGCAGGTCTGGGGACTGTCCCCAGCTTGCAGCACCCCTGAAGGCTTTCCATGGGGGGTGTGTGTCAAGGCTCTGGGGGCTGCAGCAGCGAACTGAGACATGGTTCCTGGCCCTGGCCTCTCTTGAGGGGGCTCCGGAGGGGGCCAAGGGGGTCTTGGGTGGGGGGACAAGTGTGTGTATATATACATATATACACAGAGAGAGAGAGAGAGAGAGACACTATTTTTTCAGACTGCTGTGTATATATACGTACATTATTTTCCAGCTAGCCTGGCTGAGTTGATGTAATGACTTATAATGAGAATCCCTAGCTAACTGGACTCAAAAAAAGTTCCACTTTTCAGGCATCTGGACTCTAAATATTTAATTTCTCTTATTACACTAGAGTTATCCACCTGTCTGCATTATCATACATTTCCTAGATTATAAATGAGAATATCTCAGACTGTCAGAGCTACATCTGATAATCATCAGGCTATTTCCTTCCAATATTTCCCTAAGCTATGTGGGCTAAGAAGGAACACTGAGATAAGCTTCATTCTTCTTAGCCAAAGCCATATTGTACCTTCTGCTTCCATGAGCAATGGGAAGCAAAGGGAGAGAATGGGCTCCAAAACTAATGGAAAAACATCATTCCCTCTTGCTCACCCTTATCTTGTAGAAGCTCATCTGTGGGGGAGCTTTGAAATTTGGGATTCATATTTAGGGATGAGGCAGATCAGAGGTAAGAATAGATGAAACAAACAGACATCCATGGAGGTGGTTTTGTTCCCCCATCAGTCCTGTGGAAATCTTACGGGAAAGTTAATGCTGAACCTATATAGGCATTGCTTTAACCATTTTTTTTCTTTCTATGCGTGGGATCCCCTTACTCCATTTATAGAGTATCCAGAAACTGGTCAGGGAGCCCTTGTCAGTACCTGAAGAGGACAGAGAGGCCATGGTGGCCAGTGTGAAGACATGGGATCTCTGCACAAACATCCCCTCTATGGATGCCAGTGGATTTATGTGGATCTTGGAGCTCCCTATGGAAAACTCATGAGAAGGATCTCACAAAGTTCCTTTTCCCTTCTGATGTGATAGGCATGCATAGGAACCCTGGATCTTGAAAGGTGTGTTGTGGAGGATGTTGATCATAGTAGCAGTGGAGAAATATCTGCAGGTTTTGCATCTGTTCGGTTATCAGGATCTTTTGCATTTTTGAGTTTGTGTGTCCTGGTCTGAGGGGAGTTTGCTTTGGATGATGAACTTGAAGAGGTTGGGGAGTTGTCTGAAGGCCAGAAGAGGAAGTTATGGAAATATTTATTTCAGGACGTGGTCCACATTGACTATGGGTTGTAATTGTGTAATGATACCTTATATGGGTTCCAGTGCGGGATGGTAGTTGACAATTAGACAATTAGAGGTGTGTGGTCAGAGGAGGGTTTATTTCTGTATCAAAGCAGGTTCTTTCAAGGTATTTGGATGGTCCATTCCATGATGCAATTTACTTCTATGGTGGAGTGTAAAGTTTGATGAAGGTGGTTTTGTGTTAAGATGTATATATCCCAGACTTTCTCCTCAGAGCATATTCTGTGATATCTGAGTGCCTAGCTCTAGATAACAGATTTCTTGGTGTACTTAGAGTAGTTACTGATTCTATGAAGGTAGGTGTGGTGACGTGGCAGTTTCTTGTATAGAGACCATCATCTGTAGGGTTCCATTGCTGAGAGTTCCAGAGAGAGTTTAATGAAGGGGTGATGGTTAGGAATGCAATGCTGTTGGAGCAATGTCAGTCCCAGGATATTAGAGAGAAAAGTTGGATGAGGCAATATGTTTTAGTGAACTGTGATGACTATGTGAATGACGCCAACCAAGAAACTCTTACACCATTTATTCTCAAGAACTCAAAGAAGATCCCCCACACACACATACACGACATTCAGGTATTTAAGAGCAGCTTCACATCTTTCCCCAGACAACTCCAAGAAGCCATGAATGCACCCCACAGACCATTTACATGCTTCCCAAGATACACAAAGAAGATCCATCAGATCTGGCAATGGCATGCTTACTGAAGGACTATCAGGATTCTTAGAAGCCATGCTCAAGCCACTCCCCATCCAAAGAGTCAGCTTCTTCCAGAACACAAAACATTTCCTCCATAAATTCTGTAACCTTGACAACTTCCCTCCAACCATTCTTGCCAGTCCATGGATTTTCACTTTCATGCCAGCATCCCCAACAATGATAGTATAGCTGTCCACCTCAAATATTTACAAGACAATGAACAACCCTCAGATAGCCATCCCCAACTCATCAGCAGCCTCGTTCATTTAATCCTCACCCATAACAATTTTACATTTACAACACTTTACCAAATCATGGCAACAGCCATGGATTCTGAGATGACTCAGCAACATGCCAACATTTTCATGGGTCACCTTGAAGAAGAACTTTTTGAAAATAGCACCATGAAACCAATGGTGTACCTGAGATACATCGATGGTACTTCCATCATCTGGACAGATGAGTTACATTGCCCTGTTGATTTCCACTACAACTTCAACAACCACCCTAGGGACGTACAATCCCATTTAATCAGCCCCCAATGGTTAACAGGTTAACCATTCATATCCCTAAGGGGAACACATTAACCAGTTCAGCTAATCAGCGAAAATAATCAGTGCCTCTCAAAGGTCTACTAACACTGACTTCAGTTACGCTACTCTTGCCTTACACTGATGTGACTTCAGAATCACACTAATTCCTCGCAGTTAAAATCTAAACTGAGGAAAATAAAGTTGAAGTCAATTTTCAAAAAGGCCTAAGGTCAATGGAATTCATGGCAAAATGACTTAGGAGCCTTTTTTGAAACATTTACCCTTTGTCTTTTTCCTGCTACAGGTAGCTCTCACTCTGTAAGCTGTAGAGCTGGTCAGAAATGGAGCTGCTGTTCCATAGGAAATTCTGACCTTTTGAAATATGTTTTCTTCTTTCTGAAATGAAGACAATAGCTGAAATTTCCTGCAGAACAAAAGTTCTGAAATAATTTGGCTTAGAACCATCAAAAAGTTTTGTTTCAGTAATATCCAATTGTTTTAAGGTAAGACATAAAATATAATAAAATAAACTATTTGTTTGACTTTTTCCTGTTGAAAGTTCTGAGGAAATTGACGAGTTCTCTGGACACATTTCAATTTTGACAACACTGCATTTTCTGACACAAAAGGGCTACACCAAAAGAATTTCGATCAGCTCTAAGAAACCGTCAGGAAGCTGCCTCCAACCAAAGCACTCGGGAGCCTCGCGGGGAGCGTGGCTGGAAGCGATCCGCTTCCTAGGAGCCGTTCAGACCCCGGTGGCCCGGCTGGAGTCCCCCTGCTAGTAGGACTGGCTGCCACCATCCCACCCCCAGTCCCTGCTGGCTGTGGGGCTGCCACAGCCCGGCCTGGCCCTCCCTACCCCCGGCTGCGCCGTGCCCCCGGGACCCCTCGCCGCCGCCGCCCTGCCCTGTGTCTCTTTGCGGCCGGGGCAGGCTGCTCCGCTGGTCCCGGCCGACAGCGGACAGCGCCGGGTTCTTTCCCCACGAGGCAGGCAGCTCGCCGGGTCTCCGCCCGTGCCCTACCCCCACTGCAGGGGGGTTCCAACCTCCCCCCCCCGCCAGGTCCTCTGGGGTCCCGGGCCAGCCCGCGCCTCGCTGGGAGAAGCGCTGCCCTGCGACTCCGCCAGCGGCCGGCCCCGGGCGGCACATGGCCCGGAGCTCCGCGTGGCTGCGAGCCGGGAGCGCCCCGGGGCCGGCTCCTGCTCGGCGCCGCCGGCCCCACTCACCTGTCGGGCCCGGGGCAGCCAGCAGCAGCAGCAGCAGCAGCAGCAGCCACTGAGCCGCTTCCCCTCCCAGCCCAGGCGGCATCTCCAGGCTCGGGCGCTGAGCTGCTGCGGCTTCAGGAACCCGAGCGCAGAGGCAGAGCGAGCCCTGCCGGGGGAGCCTTGCTGGTGGCAGCTGAGTGCGAGGGGCTGGAGGGGAGGGGTGAGCCCGCCGGGGGGGAGGGGTAGGCTGCCCTGCTGGGGGACCGGGATGGGGGGGGCTGCGATAGGCTGGTGTTTGCTGGCCCCCGCCAGGGTGCACCCAGAGGTGCCCACGCACCTGGGGAGGCGAAGGGAGCCAAGGGGACCCTTCCCATCTGTGCCTCCCTCTGCCCCTTTCTCCCTCCCGCAGTGCTGCACTGAATGAAACACTCCAGTTCCCTAGTTACTGGCCTGGGGAGGTGGGCAGAGCGCTGGTATCCAGGCAGGGGGCGGGGAGGATGAAGGGCTGCCTCTGCTCCCCTGCTGGGTGGGAGGGTGGGGATGTGCAGGGGGCATGGCCAGGGGATATGGGGAACCGAGTCCATGAAATTTGTGCCTGGGTATCCGTTGGTGATAGGCAGTGCCAAGAACATGGGCTGGGTAGCGGTGGCAGTAAGCTCTGCACACATCAGCCTGCACCCCCCCAGGGCAGGACAGTCACCCGCTCTGCCTGCGCATTCAGTGCCCAGCGGTGGGCATTACCCAGCCATAGGAACAGCCAGCACAGGAGGGCAGAGATCTGCTCCCTGGAACATGCAAGAGCAGAGAGGTAATCCTGTGCAGCAGGTAAAGGAGCCAGTGAGGAGAGGCCACCTGGCACTGAGGCTCAGTGGGCAAGAGTTGGTAGGAAAGGATCAGCACTGGGGAAATGTGAATGCAAATGTCTAAACAGTGGGGCTCTACACCTTTCCCATGCTGCCACCCACCACCACCCTCTCACCGGGCTGAGACCCTGCCCATGTCATGTTCTGGAAAGAGCAGGGAAGCTATGACTTCTGACGCTTGTTTACAACCCCCATGCAGGGTGTCAAGCTGTCCTGCAGTGACTCCAGTGTGAGCAGCAACCTCAGAGCAGGCTGTCAAAAATCAGGGTATGAAGCCCAAGTTGGCTGTGAGTTCTATACTTAGATTTTGCCAACTAGGTATCAAGTGTGAACTCCTCAGACACCTCCACAGCCTTAACCTGGAGTCACTGCCAGTCCCTTTGGGTACTCCACTCTATTTGCCTTTGTGATAGATGGTCCCTCACATCAAAAAATCCCAATATTCAGGTTACTCCCAGTTCCAAAGGATTGGTTACTTATCCCAGGTCATAGATCTTACACCAGAGACAAAGCTTGTAGCCAATCCTGTAAGAAACTATCTAAACATGTGTTATATAGGAAAAGGAAACAGAGTTATTTACAAAGTTAAAGCAGGTGAACATACACACACAAATGAGTTATGGTCTTGTGTTTCAAAAGGCAAAAGCAAACTCTTTTTTACCCTTACAGCTAATCTGGGCTAGATAGCAGGGGATCCATTGCTTATGTCTTATGCACCCTTTGTATTAGGTCAGTACTCCCAAAACAAGGGTCTGTAGTAGAAAAGGGAAAGGTTAGAAGGAGGAGATCATAATTTAGTAATGCTAAAACTTACAATGACACATCAATGGGGGCTGCAGGTGTTGGTTGTCACAAAATGGGTCAGATTCCTTCTCTCAATGCTTCTTGAAATAAAGAGAGAAAGATAAATTACCACACTTCCCAACATCACTCCTAGGAAGTACTGTTCTGGTTGTGCAAAGACAATGTGAGAGCCCTGCTGGCGTGTGAGAGTTTTCCCAAGACACTCATTCACCTAGATCAAGAGCAGAATACACTCCAGTCTAGACCTTCAAACATAACCTTCAGCACCCTGGTCAGCACTCACCCCATTACATTCCCATATTCTTATGCTATGCAACATGTATACTTGGGCACTCCCTGATGTGATCACATAGAAATAAGGCAGGAAACTAGCATTTCACTATCATATTGCATCATACATATTTCTGGAGAATGGTTGAGCTTAGGTAAAGATCTGACTTGTAATTTATCACAGCAGTGGCTGCGTGTATGTCCTCGGAAGGGGTATGTCTACACTGCAAAGTTAATTCGAAATAACAGCCGTTATTTCGAATTAACTTCAATAGCGTCTATACATGCAAACTGCTATTTCAAATTTAATTAAATTTGAAATAGCGGAGTGCTTATTTCGAATTTGGTAAACCTCATTCTACGAGGAGTAACGCCAAATTCGAAATAGCTAATTCAAAATAAGTGTTGTGTAGACACTTAATTCAAATTAGCTGGCCTCCAGCCCTTCCCAGTTTCCCCTGGTGGCCACTCTGGGTAAAACCAGGAAAACTCCTCTCCTCTCCCCCAGCCCTGGGGCCCTTAAAGGGGTAGAGTCTGGCCACTGGGCACGTGCCAGAGCCAGGCCTGCCAGCAGCCGCAGCCCCTCCCCCAGTGGCCGCACAATGGCAGCCAGTGGCAGCCACCCGTCCCCCGCCCAGTCCCCCAGCACCCAGGGGACAGCCAGAGGCCGTAGACGGCGTGCACCCTCGTGGACTAGAGCAGAGATCATGGACCTCCTTGAGATTTGGGGGGAGGCCCCCAATATCCATGATCTCCACACTAGATGGAGGAACGTGGCCATCTACGGCCGCATAGCGGCCACCATGGCCAAAAAGGGCCACAGGTGCATGCAGGAGTAGGTGTACCTCAAAGTGAAGAAGCTGTGGCAGGCGTACGCCAGGGCCACCAGGGGTGGTGCTGCAGTAGGGGGCTGACACCAGCCCCTGCTTCCCCACCCTCGACCACATCCTGGGGGGCAGGACAGCCAGCGCCACCACAGGAGGCAACGAGCCAGGACTGGAAGGCCCTGACCTGGGCGTGGCAGAGGGGACATCGCCAAGGGTGCCATGCCAGCAGGACCCCCAAGCTGTCCCAGCACCGGAGTCAGCAGGGTCGTCCGGGGAGGCCACACCAAGTAAGTGCCATCACCGTCCCCTACCCGGGGGGATGGGGAGGGAGACCAGGGACCGCACGCATGGCCTTGCCTACCACACATCACGCAGCAACCTGTGCACGTGCAAGCACGTGCCATGCCACCCTTGGGCAGGTGGCTTCAGCTGTGTGACACCCATGGGCCATGGCCTGATAGGCACACGCGTGTGTGAAGAGACCTGACATGCTCCTGACCCCGGGGCGGGACACAGCAGGATGCCCTCCCTTCACACACCCCCTCTACACAGAGACAGGGGACATCTCCTCCCACCTCAGTCACACTATTCATGGCACAGGGGCATGGGTGCGGTCTCAGGGCACCTCCCACTCCCAGGGATAGCTGGACATTCCAAACATGGCCTCTGGGCAAGCATAACGGCTCTGATGGTGCAGGGCACGATCATCCTCACCTTGCAGAGGGGGGGCTGGGATTCACCCACTGTGTCCCCAGGGAGAACTGACCACTTCTCTTGTTTCTCCACAGCCGCACCAGCTGCACGTGCAGGGTGCACCACGCCGCCCGGGACATGCTCCCGCACCCGAGGGCTCCGCAGGACCACCTCAACACCGCAGGGGTACCACGAGCAGCACCTGGCGGCCCTGCGAGACCAGACCCGCATCATGGAGCAGCAGGTGCAGGAAGAACAGGAGTTCCGGTGGGAGCTGCTTACCCAGGGTCGTGCCATCTGTGCCCATCTGCAGACCCTGGTGCAGAGAGTGCTGCCTCATGCCGCTCCTGCACTGCTGCCTCCCCAGCTCCCGCTCTTCCTCCCACTCCTTCTCCCCCTCCCGCCTCTCCCTCCTCAACCTCCACACCCTCCTCCCCATCCCCCCGGGGACACCGAGGCCCCCGCACCTGCTGTGCTGGGAGACATGTGGCCCGGCGAGACCCCCACCCCTGAGCCCTGAGCTTCCCCTCTCCCTTCTTCCCCTTTCTTCCCCCTTCCAGCTCCCTCCTCCCAGTTTTCCCCCTCCCCTCTTCCACCCTCTCTCCTCCCCTCTCCTGCCTCCTTTCCCCAGTCTCCCCAGAGGTTCATCCCTCCCCCCCTCCCCAGTTGTGTTAAATAAACAGAGTTTTTATTTTTGAAAATACGTGTATTTTATTTGACATCAGGAAGGGGGGCTAGGGAGGGGTAAGTGGAAGGACGTGAGGGAGGAATGAGGTGCAAGCCCCCAGTGGGGCAGACCACAGAGACTGTTAGTGCTCCTTGGGGCGGACGCTCTCCCGCAGGGCCCCCTGGATACTGACAGCCCCCCGATGGACCTCCCGGATGGCAGCCTGCAGAAAGAGCAGCCAGGCTGATGGCAGCGCATCCACAAGATGCACCAGCGTGCCCAGGGGCAGCTCTGTCTCCATGTTGCAGAGTGATAGGGTGTCCCGAGTGAGGGCAACCAGAGCACTCCGAGACACAAATGCTTTGCTGTCCCTCACTGAGTTAGACAAGCAAGCAGAGACACCTGAGAACCAGCTGTCCAGGGTGGGGGGTAGGGTCCCTTTAAGCACAGACCTCAGATAGCCGCAGGCAGCAGCCCCACATAGGAGGTCCTGACCTGGTGCCCTGCCGGCACTGGTTCTGGCCAGCCTTAACTCTGATTCAGAGTCCACTCAGGCTGTGTCTAGACTACATGGCTCCATTGACGGAGCCATGTAGATTAGGGTTGTAGGCAAAGGGAAATGAAGCAGCGATTTAAATAATCACCTCTTCATTTAAATTTAAATGGCTGCCGCGCTGAGCCGACAAACAGCTGATCAGCTGTTTGTCGGCTCAGCGCGCTAGTCCAGGCGCTCCACAGTCGACATCAAAGCCCTTTGTCGACCTTCCCCTTATGCCTCGTAGGATGAGGTTTACCAGGGAGGTCGACAAAGGGCTTTCAGGTCGACAGGGGAGCGTCCAGACTGCCCCGATCTGCCAACAAACAGCTGGTCGGCAGAGCGCGGCAGCCATTTAAATTTAAATGAAACCGCGATTATTTAAATCGCAGCTTCATTTCCCTTTGCCGAACAAACAAATCTACATGGCTCCATCGATGGAGCCATGTAGTCTAGACACAGCCTCAGTGTGGATGCGCTATTTCGAAATAGCAAAATGCTATTTCGAAATGCATTTTCTGTGTAGATGCATTAATTCAAATTAGCTTATTTTGAATTAACTATTTCGAATTAAGTTAACTCGAATTAATGCTGTAGTGTAGACATACCCTAAAGGAATTGGAGATGCCATTAGAGGGAAAGGAATTCATGGTCTACAATGTAATACAAATATTCCTGGTAATATTTTTCTAACATGGTCAAAAACCTGGCTTTAAGTAAAGGGTGATGAGTGGTCTTGGAGGTCCATTTGCCAGTCTGGTCTATAGCTTGTGTGTTGGGGAGGATTCTTCATCTTGCTGATCCTCTGATGACATAGCCTGAAGATAAAGTTCCTCTACCATAGCCAGTAACTGATTCATATAGAGTAGTTCCAGGGTTCCCTGTGTGATCCTGGAAAACCAGCTGCCAGCGCATGTCAGGGTTTCCACTGAATGCTGGAATACATAGCTAGAATTAGTCTGGATCACCTGTGTATTTATATTGTTAAAATAGCTATTACAGTTATCAAAATGCGCTTAGTGCTCAGGTTTTACTGAATGCTTGTAAGCTACTGCATGCATTAATCTCATTTGTAACATCTGGTTCCCATATGATAAGGTAATATTTGAGCATTTGCAGTATACGTCTTTGTAACTGTGCAAATAACCAGACTGGAGAGAAGCATGAACTAATGTGAAATACTACTCACCAACAGGTGTTATGACCTGCCCATCAAAGAAGGCCCATCTGCACTAGGTGAACTATTGTAGAACATCAGAGGAAATAGACTTTGTTGATTGTCCCTCCACCCAAGTGAATTCTTTCCATTAGCTCAGTTTGCAACTCAAAGCAGATGTGAGGAGTACAGGATCTTTCAAAAAAGGGTTTGTTTTTTTTTAAAGAACTGAGTCTAACCAGTGGTTTCACTTTCAAAATACCCATTTTCGAAAGAACACATGACCGCCATTATGCAAATAAAGGGTGGAAAATTCAAATCCCAACTTCATTTGCAATTTCAATCTGTCTAATTTACATCCCTCTTTCGAAAGAGGGATGTAGTTTAGACATAGCCATAGAGTCCTCTTTTTTGCAGCATGCAGCAGTGAGACAAGCAGGTCTGCTGGATAGGTTGACCTCATTTCCCTCTTCTGAGAGACCTCATTTCTACCTCCACCCTCTAGACTTCCTGTATGACCTCTGGCCTTAGGGACAGAGTTTCAAAGGTTTTTAGGCATCCAACAATGCAGCAAGGCATCTTAGTGGGTTTTATAAGGCACTGAACCTTCTAGACACTTTTGAAAATCTCTCTGGGGGAAACCTGGCCTTTAGTCTGTGCATGCCTCAGTTTCCCATCTGTACAATGAGGATAACAGTGCTGTTCTATCTCACCAAGGAGCGATGAGGAAAAATAGGTTAGACACTGTGAGGCATTCAGATATTATGGTGAGGGGGCCACATATGTACCACAGGTAGAGGGGGGACCTACTGCTCTCCCTTCCCTTGGTTTTGCTCCTTCTTTTCACTTACACTCCTAAAATTTCCCCTTTTCTGAATGCAACCTTGTCTTCAAGGCTTGCCTATATTTTTTCTGAGTCCCCTGTGTCATCTCTAAAACAACTTCCTTTTCCCCCGGCCCTCCATCCCACACAGAGTGATTCCTATTTTACAGGCTAGATTTCCAGATCTTTAATTTAATCACCAGTCCTTTCTTACCTTAATCACCCCATCTCTGATAGTAAGTAGAGGCTAAGTCTATATTGGCACATTACAGTTCTGTAACTTTCTGGTTCGGGGGTGTGAAAACACACACATATACACGCACACACTACACACCACACACACACACACCTTGAGCCCAGCAAGATACAGTGCTGTAAAGTGCCAGTGTGAACCAGGCTACTGTGCTGAGAGCCTTCTCCCAGCGCTGTTAGCTACTCCCCACATGGAGGTGGTTTACATAGAGCACTGGGAGAGCTCTCTTCCAGCTGTCCTGCAGCGGCCACAATTTCAGTTCAAAGTGCTGTCATGGCTACGCTTCAAACTTTTAAGTGTAGACAAGACAAAGGCTTGTCTACACTGGCACGTTACCGCACTGAAATGTTCTTGCTCAGGGGTATGAAAAATCACCCCCCTGAGTGCAGCACATTTCAGTGCAGTAACGTGCCTGTGTAGACAGGCTCTCAGTGCTGGGAGCTATGCCTCCTGTGGAGGTGGTTTTCCTAAAGTGCTGGGAAAGCATCCACTGCAGCTGCATCTGGAGACTAAGCTGTGTGCCCCCACCCAGTGACTTGGGTTGATGCAGTGCCGTGGCTATGCTCCCTGTGGGGCCGGGGCTGTCAGTCCCCGCATAGGACTGTGTCATTCCTCCTCGCTCCCAGCCCTGTCTTCCTCTGTTATTATTAATAAAAGTCTCAAACAGATCACATGAATTTTTGTTTATTGCCTTCTATTTGCAGGGCTGACCTTACCATGAGGCGAACTGAGGTGGCCGCCTCAGGTACCAGACTGTGGCGGGGGGGGGGGGAGCGCCCCTAGGACCCAGAGTGTAGAAAATTGTGTCTGCTGCTGGTGCATATGTATTCTCTCTGCTCTAGAGTAGAACAGGAAGAAGGCAGAATTGAGACCTTTCAAAGTTTTGGCCCAAGCGAGAGGGAATGGGGGCATCATTTGAGCTCCCCACCTCAGGTGCCAAAATGTTGTGGTCCAGCCCTGTCTACCTGTCCATGACTTTTATTAAAAATACATGGCAAAATCTTGACCTTAATCATAATGTTCCTTTCTGAGCTTAGGCTCTATTAATCGATTTTCACACAGTGAATTTCTCTAGCAACTATTCTCTCATCATATCACATTCACAATATAGATTCAGAGTTTCTACATACATGCGCTGGGGTTTAGTGCCTCTGTCCAGCAACCACCAAATTAGATTTGCAGGAGAAAGTAAAACATGCAAGTGTGCAGAGTGGAATCTGAGCAACTAAACTTTTCAATGCTACTTCCGTTTATTGCACAGATGCTTATAAGACTCAATCTTGCCAGGGGTTGGGTTCAGCAAAACACTTAAGTTTTCACTTAACTCTAAACACATACTAAAGTGCTTTGCTGGGTAGAGGGGCAGAGCATTGGGCATTTTGCAGGAGCGAGACCAATGTGAGAGACCTTTTCCAGTAGCATGTTTGCTCTGTGCTTTTCCAAGTCAGTGCCTTCCTTTTCAACAACACAAAACTTTAAGGGTATGTCTAGACTGCATCCTTCTGTCGGCAGAGGGATGCAGATTAGGCAGGTCAACATTGCAAATGAGGCAGGGATTTAAATATCCCGTGCCTAATTTGCATAAAAATGGCCACCGCGTTTTGTCAACTCAGCACTTTGTCGGCAAAAAGCAGCAGTCTAGAAGGGTATCTGTCAAGAAAGAAAGGCTTTTTCGACAGTTCCTGCAAACCTCGGGATCTGTCGAAAAAGGCTTTCTTTCTCAACAGATCCCCCTCTAGACTGCTGCTTTTTGCTGACAAAGTGCTGAGTTGGCAAAACGCGGCGGCCATTTTCATGCAAATTAGGCACGGGATATTTAAATCCTTGCTTCATTTGCAATGTCGACCTGCCTAATCTGTATGCAGTC
The DNA here is from genome assembly GCA_032595735.1 of Pelochelys cantorii. Taxonomy (NCBI): domain Eukaryota; kingdom Metazoa; phylum Chordata; order Testudines; family Trionychidae; genus Pelochelys; species Pelochelys cantorii. The sequence goes on from CM064326.1 coordinate 25,718,351, forward strand.
TAGACATACTCTAAAAAACTGCAACAAAATCTCATCATATTACTTCAGCTAGAAAACTGTAGTTGGCAAAAAGATGCTCACAGCTGAAAATCTCTCCCTGTATTTCAGTAAACACCCAGCTCTACATGAGATAGAAGGAAGTGACCAGAGCAGAAGGATACTGCTGCTGCCAAGCACATGACTATGCAAAGAATGTGACCACAAACATGCAGTTCCAAGGTATGTCGCTGTGTTTTGAGCAGTTATTTAATTTCATTCAGATTTTTCTTTGCACTGCACTCACATACTTCACACATATAGTCTGGTAAATCAACCAAAGAAGAAGACATCATTCCATAGATCTAAATAAACACAGCAAGTAGTTAATAGAAAAAAAAGTTGTGTTAAAAAACAAACATGCAATAGATTTCTTCCCTCCACAAAATAAATCTCTCTCTCTCTCTATAAAAAAGTTTTTCCTGTGGGATGACACAGTGACATCATCACGTCACTCTGCATCCCGCAGGCTCCACCCTCGCACGGCTTCCCTGCCCCAGACACTGTTTGGGGACCAGCAAAGCCACCTGGCAGCCTGGCCTGGGCATATTCCACCTCCTTGCAGGAGGGGCTGGGGGCGGCAGCAGCAGCTCCTCGCTGCGCTCGGGGTCCCGATGCTCTGGGACCCAGTGGGGAACCGCTGACTTCGGCTTCCTTGGGCCTGAGCTGGGAGTGCTCAGGCTGTCACCTGCCTGGTGCTTCAACCTGGACTCCCCCACCCCACAAGAGTAACATGCCAGCCCTGGTTTCCTGCGGGAGAGAGGAGAAAGCCCCAAGACTCCGCACCTGGTCCTGTTTGCAGTTCCCCGGCGTGAATTCTCAGGGCTTTCTCCTCTCCCCCATTCCCCACAGGAAGCCAACACTGGCACGCTAATCTTGTGGGGAGGGGGAGAGTCCCAGCTGGAGTGCCAGGCAGGTAGCGGCCGGAGGACTCCCGCCCCTGGCCTGAGGCAGCCGGAGGCAGCGGTTCCACTCTGGGTCCCAGAGCGTTGGGGCCCTGAGCACAGCAAGGAGCTGCTTCCCTTGCCCCCACTGGCCCCGGCCTTGGCCCTCCTCTAACTGGGGCTAGCTGTGACTGAGGAGGAGGGTGGGCAGCCCAGGAGTCTGGGGCTGGCTGCAACTGGGGAGGGAGGTGGGGGATCAAGAGGCCGGGGAGGAGGCCAGAGTTGGTTGTGGCTGGAGCGGGACATGGGGGGTGGGGCTGAGAGGCCAGGGCTGTGACCAGGGAAGGGGGGGGAGGACAAGGGGCCAGAGCTGCAATCAGGAAGGGATATGGGGGGGCCCAGAAGGCTGGGGCTAGCTGCAGCCGGGGAGTGGGGAGCCAAGAGGCCAGGTTTGGTGCAGCCCTGGCCCTCCCTGGAGGCTGGGGAATTGATAGGCCAGGGCTGCCTACCCTCACAGACAGGGGGGTTAGCAATCATAGCAAGTAGGGGGCACCACCCCCTAGTATCTATATATAAATATTTTGTGCATGGTCACTGTTGTCATGAATAGATCATTCTTGTACAATTGTAGTCACATGGCCAGTAGATTTGCAAACTACGGAGTAAAGATATTTTGTATGCGTACATGCAGTCATTGATTGCAGCATCAGAAGGGACCACTGTGGTCATATAGCCTGATTGCCTGCATAACGCAGGCCAAAGAACTTCCCCAGACTAATTCTTCTTGAACTAGAACATACCTTTTAACAAATCAGCCACTCTGTTTCTCCCTAGGTATTTATAATACACCCATCATCATAGTACCTGAGCACAGCAATCCTGAAAGGGCCTATCCGAGCAGCTAGCAGGGCCAAATGGATAATGCCGGGCACTGGGAAGCCGGTTCAATTCTAATACTCACAACTAAATGCCAGTAGATGTTCTCTCTTGCCCACTCTGATCTTACCCTTACAAACATTCCAGCTTAAATGCATCCCCTTTTCCCTGCCTTGCAAGGAAGGACCTGTATTGCCAGACTAATCCATTATTTCCCTCGTGAAAAATGGTCTTGTGAAAGGGAAGACTGTGCTTTGCTCTGTGCACCTGTACAGAAGAGAGCGATGTAAGATATTTGACCCACTCCACCCTCTGATGACTACACGGGCAGAAAATTAGTTCCTGCAGGACCCCTCCTATGTAGGTGACAATCAGCCCTATTACTAGATACCCTTCTATAATAATATTAAATAATTAAATAATTATAAGCTGATGGCCCTTATTACAAGGTTCAGTTGTCTCCTGATGAAATTTTATTCTATAAAATCTTTGCCCGAATATTTTTTTAGTTCTCCTTAATGTGAAGTATTTTGAAAACTGGCAGGCCTTATTCACCACAGCCTTGTGTATTGATTTATACTTAAATATTTGTTATTTGCATATTGGTTGTGCCTAAAAGCTCCCGGGTCCATTGTGTGGGATGTTGTACAAACACTAAACAAAGAGACAGTTTCTGTCCCAAATAGCTGACAATCTCAGGAGAGAAGTGAGAGACAACAGATAGATACAACACACGGACAGAGCACAAATTAACAGTGATGATCAGATGAGACAGAACAATTAGTGTGAATTGGAATGGTTATGGTTTATTCCAACTTTGCAATCATGTTTTAGAAATGCAAAGAAGGGGACATGGGGCAAGAGAATGCAGAATCAGGCCCAGTTTGCGTAGTCGCTTTTAGTCAACTACAGCATGATGAGCCAAAGAGAACTGTCTGGCCCCTGAGCAGCAGCTGTTTAGAGACCACAATCACTGATTTCTTTTTAATTCCTATGCAGATGTGTTCTTTCGGCATCCCTGTATTCCTCTCTGTAAGAGGAAGAAAGGATGTTCCAAAAGAGGAGTTTTTTCCAAAATTTGGGCCTATGTAGACCTTTTTTGGAAAAAAAGTGGAAAAAGATATGCAAATTGAGATTTACAACTCAACTTTTTCCGACTTTTCTCTGCATTTTAGACATAGCTAAAGAAACAAACTGACTGTGAAAACATACATAGTTTGCCCAAGTTGACTTGTCATCTATGTTCTCTTTTTCCTCTAATCAGTAATTACATATTAGACAGATCAAAAAACAAAAACAACCTGTCACGATGCCAACCCATTTTGAAATGGCTTCCCCAGGAAATTCCACTGGTGGAGGACATAAGTTCATGACAAAGGGTTTCCAACATTATTCCAGCAGACAGGAAACTGTTGCCACACAAAATTTCTTGATGTTCTGTCCCCAACCTGAGTCAATAACCAGGCATTCTGCTCATGATTCAGTCAAGAAAAATGTAAAACATCTGGCTGAGCTACAAGATAAAGACACTGTGTAGAGATCTGAGAACATAGAGTGAAATTCAGTTCCAAAGAGAACAAGTTTACTTCTGAAGAAGTACCTCTGATAGTAATGAGCTTCAGCAGATCACTAGATAGGTAATTCAGGTAAATTATTTATTATTATTATTGCATTCTGCATTATAATAAAATGATCATCTTTATTGCTTATGCAGGCCAAACATCCCATTAAGTTTATGTCTTACACAAAGTGACGTGGAAGTTTTGCTTAAGTAAAGACAGCAAACTTTGGCCACTTAATAATAATAAATAATAAATAATAAATTAATTAATACTGATGAGTAGATGAAGTCAGTGGAAGTTCTAGCTACCTACCCACTTGATATTTATAAAACCATCATCACCATAACATCTGAGCAATTCAGAAACACTAAGAAATTTATCTTCATATACACACACACACACACACACACACACACACACACCCCTTTGATGTAAAGATGTCTATTTTCCATTTCTTACATGTAGGAAACTGAGTCCCAGAGACATTAAATGACTTGCCCAGTCTGTAGTACAGCTGAGAAATGATTCCAAATCAGCTGAGCACTAAATTGAGACTCTTTACTGTAAAATTACTTGCTTAGTAACTCAGAATTTGGCCCCTGGAGTTGCACAAATAGTCACTACCCCTTACAAAACAGTTGAATAGAAGACTCAGTAGCAGCAGCAGGACTAGACCTTAGGAGTCTATGGAGTCAATCCCATGCCTGCTTCATCAGTCACTAGGAACAAGATACTGGCATAATGCTTTTTCACTTCCCAGTTCTATTAAGGCTAGGTTGAGCTGCAGGGTTGTTTTGGTGGAACTCCTTCTCCAAAGTGTCCTTCTGTGCCAAGTTCCCACACTTGGCTGTATAGCTTTCTTGTTTGGATCATTTTGTCATTTATTTATTTAGCTCACCCTATGCCTCTCGTCACATGGGGTACATCTAAACTACATGGCTCCATCGACGGAGCCATGTAGATTAATTTATACAAAAAAGGGAGATGAAGCTGCAATTTAAATAATTGCTGCTTCATTTTAAATCAAAATGGCCACCGCGCTGTGCCAATTATCTGATTGTCGGTATAGCGCGGCAGTCTAGACGGGGATCTGATGACCCCAGAAGCCCTTCGTCGGCAGATCCTGTAAGCCTCGTTTCACAAGGCATAAAGGATCTGCCGACGAAGGGTTCTGAGGTCGGCAGATCCCCGTCTAGACTGCTGCGCTGTGCCAACAATCAGCTGATCGGCACAGCGCAGCGGCCATTTTGATTAAAATGAAGCGGCGATTATTTAAATGGCAGCTTCATTTCCCTTCGCTGTCCTGCCTCATCTACATGGCTCCATCGACGGAGCCATGTTGTCTAGATACACCCCCTGAGTGAGAGGAGGATGAGCAGGACTGGGTGCTGGGACCCACTGGACCTCATTTATTATCTCTAACAATGTATTGCTTTTAAACACAACCAGGTGCCTCTTCAGCGATGGGCTCTTAAGAAATTACTGAGTTAAATGTGTTTAAAACAGCTCTGAAGATTGTCTTGTCTCCTGAGGCCCTTTTTGTATTTCAGAGCTTTCAGGCATCCTTGACTAGATGATCCAACATGTACCTTCTATCTGGAGTAGACAATTATTCCCTTCTAATACTTATCTCCTGGCAAGGCCCTGTTCCTGACACACCCTGATAGAGGTTTCTCCTGCTTCGAGCATTTCTCCCCTTTCATTGAAGTCAGAGAAATGCTCAAATCAATGGGAGTTGATGGAGCTCAACATGCTAAAGGATCAGGCCCTAGGTCAGTTAGGGAACATAAATCAAAGCTATGTATGTGCAGTGCAAACTCATGAATTCTCTCACGTGAATTTCTTATTGAAGGTGGAACAGGCACAAGTGAGACAGCCGTCATCTGTTTGCAGCCCGATAGCGATGTGACTGAGGTTTTGGATTGTAGTGTGTGGGACTGTGCCAGTGTGTGACTCACTTTTTCTGTAGTTCTGCCAGAATTTTGTTCCGTCACTAAAGCCACACACAATATTCTCTTGAATTCTGTGTTCCACTGTCCCACGCAGAATGGAGAAAATGCACAGCGGCTGAGCTACGAGTATTGGGTGGGAAAGGCTGTATTTGTCAGAATTGTTTGTCTGACCTCAAAATGAATCTGCCAGTTTAAACAAAAAGAACTGCAGGTGGGTAACTTGCCCTGGAAAACAATTTGTGCTTCTCTGATGGGAAAAAAGGTATTGTTTATTTATCTATCCACATTTCCTTGTGCCAAATAGAGGACTGAGAAAAAAAGAAATTTAACAGAAAATAGAGAGGTGTGTGAGCCATAAAATTCAGATTTGGATTAGGATCTGCATTCCTCTCAAATATGGGTGCATGCACGCAATCTTTCATACTCCAGCTGAGGCTTAACAAGCTGAGTAGTCAGTTCTATTTATTTAGACAGCAGTACTATGATTCTGTTAACACAACCTAAAATTGCATTTGCTGACTCATGTTGAAGCTGTGAGCCACCACAACTCCCAGGTCCTTCACCACAACTGCTGCCAAACCAGTTATCTTCCATTCTGTATTTGTGCATTTAGCTTTTCTTCCTGAAGTGTAGCACCTTAACATTTGTCTTTGTTGAATTTCATTTTGTTGTCTATAGCCCAGTTCTCCAATTCATTAAGATCCCCTGAATTTTAGCTTGATCCTCCAGCCCTATCCTCCAGCTTTGTGTCATTTGCGAATTTGATTGGTATGCTCTTTATTCAAACAGCCAGGTCATTAATACATATGTTAAAGAATACCAGACCCAGAACAGATCTCTATGGAATGAACCCCAGTTGAGACGTCTCTCCAATCCAACATCATTCCAGTGATACTCTGTGTTTGTGGTGGTTTAACCCAGTTGTGATGGATAGGAGGAGTGCTGGCCTTTTCTGGACATCCCAGCATTCGGTGACTAAAAGGTTAAACTCAGGTAGCAAGGGGGTGTTGGCAGGGAGCCAGGGGAGCCACTGGGAGAAGATGTTGAGATATGACTTGGAAGATATACCTGCCTGCTGTTTTTCTTTGTGAGAGTTTTAAGCCAGGAGTTGGGGGAACAAGATGAAATGTACCAGGCAGAACTATCATGCCTACAAAGAATACTGGGCATGGAAATGGACTGGACACTGAAGCACAGATCATAAGTAGGGAAATGTCTATTTAGACACAATCAGGTTATTTTCTTTGTTTTGTCATTTGGTTAAACTTCCCTGTGATAAGTCCATGTGCCCACCCCCATACACTGTACTTTAAGCTGTATCCCAGGGAAGGAATTTTCTCTGTGTTTTTAAATTGTTCTTTTCTCAGTTGCTTTAAAACACCTAGCAACCAAGTATGCTTCATCAAGTATATCTTTTTGTTTTGTTTAATAAAATCACCTTTTTAAGGCGATGATTTGACTCTTGTGTCCTGGAAGGTAATAGAAGGTCTGTGTGTGCATACCTAAGACTAAGAGGTCAGCTATCAGAGATTGCAGTTTGTTTTCTCTTTTTGTTCCAGCTCTCTTGTGTTAGAAGAGCTTGGGGTACCCCTCTGGAAAAGGTTCCAAGTGCTTCTTCCTGGGTTCAAGAAGAAAGGGGTTTTTCACTTGGCGGTGGCAGCCTCTCTTCCAAGGCCAAGAAATCTGTGATCTTGGGACACTTTTAAGCAGAAGCTTATAGAGCAGGGGTTGACAATCTATGGCCTGCAAGCCATAGATTTGAAGTTTGGCTCTTTTGAGCTCAGCCCTCCCCTTGCTCCCCCCACAACAGAGTGCAGAGAGCCCTGGCACTCCAGCTTCATGGCCCCCGCAAGATTAAAGCGCCAGCACCAGTTTCCTGCAGGAGGAAGGGAAGAAAGCCCCGAGCCTCCCCGCCAGATCCAGCTTGCAGGGAAGCAAGCCAAAAATGGCTGCACGTGCTGCTGCTCCCCTCCCTGGCTGGGAGCATGCAGACATACTTCCTGGAGGCTTTTCCCACTGCTCCCATTGGTGCTTTCTCACCCTGATCCTGCACCCATTTCTCTGGCCAGACACCTACCCTACCCTGCTTCTGCTCCCTCCCCCCTGAACAGACACCCTGCCCCCAGCCTCATTTCTAATATTACCATCTTGTGGCACACTGGTTAGCCTTAAACTTTTAATGTCTATTTTTACTTTGTTACTAACCCTGCTGAGAGAGAGAGAGAGAGAGAGAAACTGTCAGAACTCCTGGGCTTTATCTCAGCCTCTGGAAGGGGAGCAGGGTCTAGTGGGTTACAGCAGGGGGCAGATACATTTGGGCTCTATATAAGAACATCATACTGGGTCAGACCTATGGTCCATCTAGCCCAGTATCCTTGTCTTCCAACAGTGGCCTTTGTCAGGTGTTTCAGAAGGCATGAACAGAAGAGATAAGCATCAAATGATCCATCCTCTGTTGCCCATTCCTAGCTTCTGGCAAACAGAAATTAGGAACACCATTACTGCCCATTCTAAGTAACAGCCATTGATGGATCTAGCCTCCTTGAATTTATTTTTTTCTTATTGGAATCTTGTTATAGTTTGGGCCTCTGCCCCATCCCTGGCAAAGAGTTTCACAGGCTGACTGTGAAGAAACAACTTGGTCTGTTTGTTTTAAATCTGCTGCCTATAAATTTCATTGGGTCATCTACTTCTATTATATTAGTGAAGGAGTAAATAAAATTTCTTTATTATATTTTCCACACCATTCATGATTTTCTAGACCTCTAGCATATCTCCCATCCTTAACTCATTTCTTTTCCAATCTGAAAAGTCCCAATCTTGTTAATCTCTCCTCAAATGGAAGTGATTCCTTACCTCGAATCATTTCTGTTGCTCTTTCTGTATCTTTCCCAGAACCAATATATCTTTTTTAGACCAGCTCTGCACGAAGTATTCAAGATGTGGGCAATCCATGACTTTACACAGAGACAATATGATATTTTCTGTCTTATCTATTCCTTTCCTAATGATTCCCTGTTTTCTGTTAACTTTTTAGACTGCCACTACACACACTGAGCAGATTTTTTCAGAGAACTATCCACAATGATTCCAAGATATTTCTTGAGCAGTAACAGCTATTTTAGACACAAGAACATAAGAATGGCCATACTGGGTCAGACCAAAAGTCCATCGAGCCCAGTATCCTGTCTGCCGACAGTGGCCAATACCAGATGCCCCAAAGAGGGTGAACCGAACAGGTAATGATCAAACGATCTCTCTCCTGACAAACAGAGGCTAGACGAGACACCATTCCTTACCCATCCTGGCTAATAACCATTAATGAACTTAACTTCCATGGATTTATCTAGTTCTCTTTTAAACCCTGTTATAGTCCTAGCTATCACAACCTCCTCAGGCAAAGAGTTCCACAAGTTGACCTCATCATTTTTTTATGTATAGTTGGGATCATATTTTTCTATGTGCATTACTTTGCATTTATCAACACTGAATTCCATCTGCCCTTGTATTGCTCAGTCACCCAATTTTGTGTGATCTTTTTGTAATTCTTTGCAGTCACTTTGGACTTAACTATTTTGAGTAATTTTGTATCATCTGCAATTTTTGCCACTGTACTTTTTCAAGAACATTTATGAGTAAATTGAACAGCAGTAGTCTAAATGCAGACCCCTGGAGCACAGGAGCATTCTTACACTTTTTTTCTTTTAAGTAGAGTACCTGGGAATAATCATCTAATGATCCTTCAATTACTTGAATGACAAGTCTTTTGTTATCTTATTCACCCTGCCTCCCTCTGTTTATAAACAAATTCCCTGTCCCAAAGGCAAAGCTGGGAGCAGCACAAACTTATAGCTGCCTCTGGAGCCTGGGCATGTGCTTTAAGCAGACCTCAAGTATGAAATCCAGGGGTTCAAACTTTAGACCTCCTCAACCCCCATGAATGGTGCCTTTGCTCAGGGGCAAACTGCATTGAGGAGCCAGTCAGAGCCTATGTCTAGACTACAGAGTTTTGTCGGAAAAACGTTTTCTGACAAAACTTGAGTTATGTCCACACTTCAAGCGCATTCTTTCAACAGTAAATCGAAAGAACAGAGGGCTTTTTCCACAATTGGTAATCCTCTTTTTACGAGGAAGAAGCCTTTTTGCGAAAGAGCTCTTTCACAAAAAGGCGTGCATGGATGGGGAAGAGGGAGTTTTTTCGGAAGAAGAGGGAAGAGGAAAAAGCACAGGTGCCCTGGTGGCCATTCTGTCCATAGCAATCACTGTTTACATGTGAGGTAGCATCCAGGCAGTCTGGACACTATCTTTCGAAAAAGCACATTGCTTTTTCGATGTGCTTTTGCTGTGTGGCCACTCTTTCACAAGAAGTTTTTTCAGAAGATCTCTTCCAAAAAATGCTTCTTGTACAAGAAGCCTGCAGGCTAGACATAGCCAGAATCTCCAGCTGGCCTGGGCAGAAGCAGCCAAAGCAGGAACCTCTGCACATTCAGAGCCCTGGTAACTAGATTTCCCCTGCCTAGTGTTAATTGGCCGTTTGTTCCAACACTCTCCCTACCCCTCCTTCATAGTCTTTTCACCTCAGCTTCACTCCATACCTGTCTTTCTTACCCAGACCTGGTCCCCCTCACCTCCTACCTTTTTCTTTCTATTTAGCTGATCTGCTTTGAACTAAGCCTGCCTCCCCTGCACCTCCTCAAAACACAGATAATGAAACTAACATATTTGCTGAAACAAAAGACAGGACTATGCAGCACTTTAAAGACTAACAAGATGGTTTATTAGGTGATGAGCTTTCATGGGCCAGACCCACTTCCTCAGATCAATATGTGGAAGAAAATTGGCATGACCATATATACCAAAGTGATACAATCAAAAAAAAGTGAACACATATAAAAATGACCAATCAGGTTTAAGAACAGAGGAGGGATGAAGGGGGAAGGTTAATGTCTGTGAGGTAATGACATTAGGGGTGATAATTGGGGAAGCTATCTTTGTAATGGGTGAGATAATTAGCATCTTTGTTAGACCAGACTAACACAGCTGCATCTCTATCACTAACATATTTGCTGTCATCACAATGTTTTCTCTGCTTGTGTGTTCTATGCATTCCCCATCCTGTGTCTGTCCATTTACGTTATAAGCGCTCCAGGGCAGGAACCATCTATTCCTGTCTGTACAATGCCTAGCACAATGGGACCGCATTCCTGGACAGCCCTTCCACACTACTGTAATAAACATGAAATGAGGGAGGCTGGCTGGCTGGACATGGTGAGAGACAAGTCACTGTGGGGGCAAGAAGGATGTAGAAGAGGGGAGCTGTCTTAAATATTAATCTTTAGGGAAGGGAGTCTCACATTTCTGGAGTCAGCAGACTGGGAGATAGACACAAAGATGCAAAGGGAGCTGAGGGACACAGCTATCTGCTGTGGTAGCCTTATTGTCCTGCCTGAAAAACTGAAACTAACACAAAAGTGGGGCTTTGCACTGGGGAGAGCACAGGGCCCCATAACATTTAAAAGGACAGGACCTCATGTTCCTCTGCCCTACTTCAAAAAAAATTTCCAAACACATTGACATCATTGTTTACATATAATATAAAAAAAATATGGCTACATCTACACTACATGGTTCTTGCGCAAGAAGCCTTTTGTGCAAGAGTTTTTGCACAAAAACTTCTTGTGCAAGAGCACGTACACACCTCAAAGCACATCACAAAAGCGATGTGCTTTTGCACAAGAGAGCATCCACACTGCATGGACTCTCTTACGGAAGAAAGATCTGATTGTCATTCACAGAATGGCCATCAGAGCACCTGTGCTTTTTCCCATTGCACAAGAAACCCTTCTGGAGTGTCCACACTTGCCTTTGTGCACAATAGCTGTAGCGCAAAAAGGAGTTATGCCTTATAAAAGGAGGTTTACCTATGCCGGAGAAAGCCTTCCCTTCTGCCATTTTACTGTTGATTTACTTGCGCAAAAGTGCATTTGAGATGTGGACGCTCCACATCTTTTATACAAAAACAGCCGTTTTTGCGTAAAAACCTTGCAGTGTAGATGTAGCCCATAGAACCTAACTCAAAACTGTGGGTGGACTTCTGCAAACTCTTAAATGACAAACGATTATTCTGTCATGGAGTAGTAATTAACTAAACCATTTCAGTGTGCAGCTGGTTTTCACACTTTTGCGAGATAACATGGTAACATGGTGGTGTGACATTGTTCCAAACAAAAGGAACAGTCAGTGGTAAGGCAACAGCTGGATCTGGTATCAAAATTTCTTCTACCAAGTCACCAAAATTAGGTTTGACTGGAGAAAAAGAAATTCCGATTGGGACATCCCCAGATACCAGCATTAGCTGTTGCTGTAACTGATCCATATATCATTTCTGTAAAATATCATTGGGTGGTTTTACCATGAATGAAAAAGGTCATGTGCATTTTACAAGTTCTCCAGGCACTCATTTCATTCCAGCAGGGGTGACGGGTAAGGACTGACACAGGGGGCTACCAGCCATGTGACCGCCCTCAACCTGGGGAAGGGCCAGTACAACCCTCCTCTGCCCCAGGCCCTGTCTGTTCCCCACCCCTGCTCTGTCCCCACCCCACTTCCCCACCCTTGCTCCACCCCCATTCCTTCCCCCAAAGGATGTGGCTCAGGGGACTAGCAGGGCCAGGGATTGGTGCCATTTGCAGGGGTCTGTTTCCCTCCCTACCACATTAACCGGCGGTGGCAGTGGAAGCAAAGCAACATGGCCCCAGTTTGCTCTGCTCCCCCAGGCATGTCACTCTGCTTCCCGCTGGTGAGTGCGGGGGCTGTCCTGCCCCTGTCCTGAGTGACACACCAAGAAAGCAGAGTTAGCTAGGGCCACATTGCTCCACTTCCCCCAATGCTGTTGGTGAGTGCAGGGTGGGGGGAGCACAGAGGGAAAGCACCAGGCCTCCCCACTAATCCCCTTAGCCACCCAGAGGTTCTGGCCATACCAGCTGCTGGCCTGCCCCTTCTTCCTATTGCTCATGACATTTAGGATGCATATGCCCCCTGGTGTCCGCTATGCTTCACCCCTGCATTTCAGAGCCATAATTGTGAGTTGATACTAAATCTCCAAATTGAAAAGAATCACATCATTGATCAATTTACCTAGATTTGGATTTGCCTACAAGTGAGGCAATAGTAGGACAGAGCAGGTCCCAACAGGTATGAGAAGATCACTTTGAGGAAGGAGTGGTAGGTGACTCCTTTGTAGCAGCATTTGGTGGGTTCCTAGAGACAAACAAGAAATTGCCTGTTTCCTGGTGATGATTCAGAATAGATTCATTAGCTTTTAAGGCATCCTTAACAGTTTGCACAAAGCATTCTGGTAGTCCATGAGAAGCAGGGGGACATGGAACACACCGTGTCGGTTGAATTCCATTGGAAGCTAGGAACATCTGAAATTCTCTAAACCAGAACTCCATTGTCACTCACCAGCTGAAGAAATAAACCACACTGGCTAAACAAGGAATGAACATATTCAAGGATCTTGGTGGCTGTACTAGAAGCCATTCTGAGAACTTCTGGACATTTTTAATGGGTGTCAACTATGGCCAAAAACATTAAAGGTCCAGCAAAATCCACATGAAGAAATGTCCATGGGGTGGGGGGAAGGGTCTAAGGCCAACCCAGGGTATAGATGAGGTGGCCCGGGATTCTGCAGAATTTGCTAACATTTAGTACACCACTTTGCCTTCCCTTCAATGTCTTTGATGGTCCCTGACAACCAGATTTGACTCTGTGCTGAGGTCTCCATCCGTACATGCCAAAATGACCTTTGGGGCATATTGGGTGTTGAGGGGGCAGTACTCGGAGGAGTACCTAGGGGGTGTTGGAGAGGTTGTGTGTACTGGGAAAGGTACCTGCGAGGGGGGGGAGGGTTGGAAAGATTGTATATATTGGGAGGGGTACCTGAGAGACTGCAGCGGGATGATAAGCATGTCTCTAGTACCAGCAGCCTTGTCCCTTCCACTTTTTCCCTGTGGTCAGCAGTTTCTAGGAACAGTGCAGTGGAGGCAACTAACCTCCCCTCCCCTTTTCATGATGGAAAGGTCAAATCCATACAGGACTTTGCCTTCCATGTACAGATCTAGCAGACCTGATCTGACTTACTTGTATTTGTTGTTGTTTTTGTGTTTGTTTTGACAGTTACCACCATGACCTTAACTCTTTCCTGTTTGTGCCAGGCCCAGTGTTACTTTTGTGGAATGACAGTGACATCTAGTGGCTACATGTGTTATTTCCCTGAAGTAATTTGGGAATTTAATTCCACTTTTAATAGTGTTTTGCTATGTTTGAGTTCACTGCAAGCATTAAAGGAGCTGTAGATGCACTATATGAGAGTCCATTGTAAGTAGGCTCAAGTATCCAGTCTCAAAGGATCTTTCCCCTTTGCTTTTGGTCTCCACTAAACAGAGGTGAAAATAAGTGGGTGTGCCCAGGTTCGCAGCTCCAGCAAGAGCTAGCTGAGCTTCAGCAAAAGCTGGCAGGGAGCTATTTAAAGAGCTGGCAAGGACCAGGGTTGCAATAGGATAGTACCTGTAAGAAATGTTAAGTTACTTTTGCTGCTGTCACTAAATGTAAAAGAGTTCACACTGTCTGGGTTTCCACCAAATGAACTTCTAGGCACTCTTTTCCCCTGGATCCATAAATATATTCTTTGCTCTGGAGGAGTCAGACAGATAGCTAGGATGGCTCCCATTACTGTGCTATCTGACCATCTCATACTCTTTTACTGTATTTATCCTCACAATGACTGTGTGGATTCAGGAAGTGCTGCTATTCCCATTTTACAGATGAGAAACTGAGGCACAGAGAGACTAGAGCCCAGATCCACAAAGAAACTTTAGGCATCCAACTCACTTTGAAATGAACAGGAGTTTGGCACCTCAGTACCTCTCAGGATCTGGGCCCAAGAGACTCACCCACAATCACGTTGGAAGTCTGTGGCAAAGCAGGGAATTGAACCTGTATCTCCCAGGCTAATTCCTAATCACTGAACCATCCAAAAATCATGGGACTAGCTGTTCTTGTGACTCACAATCAGTGTTCCCTCTAATTTTTTCTATCCATTTGTGGAAGAAATTTGTATGTGCACCAAGTCATGTGCGAATGTGCATGACATTGAAACAAAAAAAACCCTAGCTGTGGGTGGCTGTGGGCACTCTGCTAATCAACTTGGAGGCATTTGAATCACTCCTGAGTGGCCACAGAAGTGTATAGCTTACAGGGAACACTGCTCACAATTTGAACTGGACTTTCCAGGTTTGAGATCTATTTAGGAAACTAGGTTTGCGAGATTTGGTTTTGAAACATTGCATTTGAAGAAAGTATCTATCTATGTATGTGCAAATAAACACCTGTCTCTCACGCACACAATGAGTTAAGAAACTTGTGATCAGAATCAGATTATGCCAAGGATCTTTTACTGAAACATTTGGCAATGGGTACAGCTTCCCGGTTAAGTATTGCCTTTATCTTCTGCATTTCCAGTGGTCAATATTCTACCTGCACCTTTGTAATGCCGTAGTAGTGGCAGTATTTCAATGTTGCTGCTTGTTCCATGCCTACAGGGAAACTGTCAATAAATCCTGGAGCTTTCACAAACAGCTCTGAAATGGCTTGTTTCTCAGAGTTTAAATTTTTGGTAGGCTGTTAACCTTCAAGAGATGCATTTCTAATGTTGCTGCAATTCTGCAAGCAGTCAGATGTAATCTGGATCATTGGAAGGCTGTTAAATGTTCCATGAAAATGAGTGGGTGGTCTCAGTCCGGTTCCTCAGCAATGGGTGTTGATAAGTGGCATCAGAAGAGGCACACCCATTGGCATCCTTTCTGGCAGCCTCACCCAAGAATTCAAAAGCAGCAGTGGCACAGAACCTGAACTCTCTGGCTCCAAAGGGTGCACCCATGGGTCAAGATTGAGGCAGAGTGTTACTCCCCTGGTCCAGTGAGCAGGGCTGCATAGCTATACTTCTTGGAGGCCAATACATAGGGCAGTGCCTCATACAGCCCATCAGGATTCTAAGTGTGGCCTACGAGACATTTTGTTTCCCATTGCCCATGCAGGGTTGCCAGGTTTCCATCAGCATAATTTTTTTTTTCCTATTGGTATTGCTAAAGTGACACGCATGTAAAGCAAGAGCACAGGAAGTGAGGTGCGTGTGCTGATTGAAAACAACACTGACTGTGAGAGCTGTGCGCTCCCTCTGCAGCTAATCAAAGCACGGCTACTGTTCAATTAGTGTACCCTGCAAAAAATTCTATGTATGCAAGTGCTGTTAGCAAAACAACCCTATCCCAGATAACGATCTTAGTTACAACAATCTTGTGGCCCACTGAGATGAAGGAGGATCACTCATGTGGCCCACTCATGTGGCTCACTAGCTTAAGTTGCCCATTGCTGATATAGGTTTTCCAAAGTGCAGCCGATGGCCTAATTTAGGGATGAATTATCATGACTGCACATGTGGGTTAACTGAACAACTGTAGAGCCAGTTATGCAGATGTGACCTAAGTAACACCAACAGGCAGAACCAAACCTAGGACCTCTAGAGCTAACATAAGAACAGCCATACTGGGTCAGACAAAAAGTCCATCCAGCCCAGTATCCTGACTTCTGACAGTGGCCAATGCCAGATGCCCCAGAGGGAGCGAACAGAAACAGGTAATCATCAAGTGATCCCTCCTGTCACCCATTTCCAGCCCTTGACAAACAGAGGCTAGGGACACTGTTTGTACCCATTTTGGCTAATAAGTATTGATGGACCTAACCTCTATGAATTTATGTTAGGTTAGCATATGAACCTCTAGCACTTGAGTGAAAAGCCAGATTCTTTCTCTCTGTAAGGGGGTCTAAGAGCCACTAGATGGGACAGGGAACCACACCCATACTTCCCCTAGGTGAGGAAGCACATCCCAAACTTCAGAGACAGCCCAGTTGAAATCCCAGACAAGCCTCAGATTTGAAATCCCAGACAAGCCCCAGACAACCAACAGGCGGAATTGAACCTGGGACCTCTGGAGCTTGTGCATAAACTTCTACCACTTGAATTAGTAAAGACCTGCTAAAATAAGTGCTGAGTAGGGTTGCCAGGTGTCCGGTTTTGAACCGGACAGTCCAGTATTTGAGCTTTCTGTTCGGGAAACAAATTGAGAAAATATAAATGTCCGGTATTTTCTAAATAGGATGTAATGTAGATGGTGATGTAATGTCAAGTGTGTCTGATATTTTTGTTGAAACCATCTGGCAACCCTAGTGCTGAGGGGGCCCCTGTCAACTGTGGTACTCCTTGCTATTGCTATCACAAGGAGTAAGGGAAGTCAATGGAAGCATTTCTCCCATCATTCTCCCGCTGTGGGAACAACACCAAAGTTTGGCGTATGTCGACTCCAGCTACATTATTTACGGGCACTGGAATTGTGTACCTTAAACCAATATTCGCTGGTAGAATAGACCTGGCCTAAGTGCCACTAGATGGGACAGCACATCACACCCAGAAGGTGTGTGGGTTACACACACACTTGCAATTCCCATTATTCCATGCCTAGAACTTTTCAAACACAGTCAATAATGTGCAGTATTCAGGATGATCAAAAAATTAAATGAAAATGTTCCTTAGAGCAAAAGAAATCTGAATAAAATGTGTTAGAAAATTTGGAAATACTGAAAAGGAGTATCTCTGTGACTGTGTTAGAAATTGACTCAGGAGGTACATGCAGTCAGCCTTCTGAAGAATTGAATAAATCATTTACAGGCTGTGGGTATGTGTTGAAGGAGTGTAGGAGTGTGGGGAGACAAATTAGACATGGGGAGATGACTGACTACAGGTCACAAACCTTGGTAAATATGTGGTAGACTCTTAAGTTAAAGTAGTGAAACATTTACAGGGTCTAAGTGTAGGAATGAGTGAGGGAAATTTGTAGAGTGTAAGATTCAAAAGTCATGTGATAGTAAGATACTGAGTAATCTCCAACAGACAGCTCTTAAATATCAAATAAAAAAATTAAAGCCACAGTCCTCCAATTTCAAAAGTGGCTAGTGATTCTACAGATCCAACTTAATATATTTTAAAGGGGCTTGATTTTCAGAGTGTGAATGATCAGCAGTTTCTGAAAATCAAATCCCTTTAAAACAGTGGTGGGCGACCTGCTGGCCATAGGTTGCCTACCACTGCTCTAAAGCATCTCAGACGGGGCACCTGAAATTACTGGTCACTTCTAAAAATGTAGGAGAACAGCTATAAAAAGAAAATCCTGCAAAGAGCAGCAAGAGAATAACAATGTTAAAGAAGTTGTCTGAATCAAGAACAGCAGTTATGAAAATGGTGACAAAGGAAAGCGTGAACTCAACACAATAGACAAACAGACCTCTTCACAGAGGTGGAAACTGTTCTCAGCTGAAGAAATGTTTTTTGAGGTATAAGTCACATTGCAAAACACAAAAAAAGGCATTTTTTGAAAAAAGTATTGGAGGTAGGAATGTTTGGGGATTCACTAAAACTATAAATATAAATTTATATTGCAGATTCCTTATCAAAGCTTGTCCTGGTAATCTCACTAAATGTACCCTATAGTTATTCTGAATTATGCTGCTATAACAGAAGGTAAGTAAATATAATTATCTTTATTTTTCATATGGGGAAAATGGAGAGATTAAGGCCCTAACTGGCAAAGCACATGTATACTTAAGTCCCAATGAAGTGTTCGAGAGGCTGAAAATTAAGCAAGTGCTTAAGTGTTTTGCTGAATGAGGGTACGTCTACACTGCAACGCTATTTCGGGATACTGGAGTGTCAGTCTACCAGGAGTAAGGGACATTTCAGAATAGCACTTTATTCAGAATAGCACTGTGTAGACAGCACCAAATGATGAAATAAGCTATTTTTGAAATTGCATTGAAATAACGTGCTATTCCAAAATTCCCCTTAACCCTCATGGAACGAGGGTTATCAGGATATTGGAATAAGGCGCCCCTTCTTTTGAAATCTATTTAAAAATAACGGGATGCTTCAATAGATACAGAATAGCTATTTTGGGATAGTTCCAGTATCCCAAAATAGCTCCGCAGTGCAGACGTACCCTAAGAATCCAGGTGACTTGCTCAAGCTCACATGGGGCATGTCTACACTGCAGTGTTGTTTCGAAATAACAAAATGAGCATCTAAACAGCAAGCCTGTTCTTTTGAAATAATTTTAAAATAACGGGCTTCTTATTCCAAATACTGTATCCCTCATTGCACAAGGAATAACGTCTATTTAAAAATAGTTTTTTCGAAATAGGGTGTGTGCAGATAGTGCAGCTGTGGTTATTTCGAAATAAGTGGCCTCCAAGTGCTTCCCACGGGTGTCCTGCTGGCCGTTCTGTCCACACTCATCAGAACTCTATAGTTCCCCTTCCTCTGCAGCCCTTAAAGGTGCAGCCACAGGGGAAAAGGACTTGTGGCACAACGCAGACCCTGCTAGCCCTGTGCCTCACACCCGCAGCCATCACTGCCTTCCCTGCTGCTATGGCAGAGCCTCGCATTCCATCTGAGTCCCCACGGCTGCTAGGAAGCTGGCAGCCACCTCAGAAGCCTTTGGTTGGGGGCAAAAGAGGAGGGCTCCCTCAGGGACTGAAGCAGAAATCCTGGACCTGATTGAGATCTGGGAGGATCAGTCCAACCTCCAGGATCTCTGCACCAGATGGTGAAATGCCGATGTCTAGGGGTGGATGGCCAACAGCTTGGTCCAGCGGGGGCACAGCCACACTCTGGACCAGGATAGAATGAAGATTAAGGAGCTCTGCCAGGCCTACACCAAGACCAGGGAAAGAAGCTCCTGATGGGGAACGGTACCCCAGAGCTGCCACTTCCACACCCAGCTGAATGGCATCCTGGGAGGGGGGCAGGTCGCCTCCCCTCCCCTCATGGTCGACTCCGGCCTGGACATGCCCGTCATCAGCCTCCATGAGGGCGGGGCTATAGAGGAGGATGACGAGGAGGAGGAAGCCAGCATAGACACCATGCCCACCAGCCAGGAGGTCAGCCTACCCCTGGAGCCAGTACCCCCCTCCCAGGATGTCACCCAAGGGTTGGACGAGGCCAGGGAAGGCCCATCGGGTGAGTTGCATTACTTACCCTAGAGACAAGTGGGGGGAGGCAGTGAGTGACGAGGGGCTATGCATGCGTCATCCGGCCTTCTTGGCAGGGGCATCGCCTGTAAACGTGGGTGCACGTGGAGCGCCAGTCCAGAGCACACAGCCACAATGAGGCTGTCACATAGGAACCCTGACTCCTGCTCACAGGGTTTCTGGAGAGGCCTGCGTCACTCCCAACCCCTTGGTGGGACACCTTCTTACCACAAGCCACTGCTGAGGAGGATGGGGTCATGGACACACACACAGCAGTGCCGCACATGTTTCATAGGCATGGCCACACTCTCGGAGCAGCATCCGCCCCCAGTCAAGCACAGCGAGGTGGAGGACACCCAGCCCCTGCCAGGGGGACCTGCCGGAAGGGGCAGAAAGAGGAGGGGACCCCAGTAGCACTCTCTCTGGCAAGTGGTCTCTGCCGCTCCCAAACATCTCCCCCAACACTATCCTCCAGTGGCAAGGGATAGACATCCTCTCCCTGTGGGACACCACCATTGCCAGACCTGGCTTGTGCGTGGCATGGAAGGAAGCCAAGCCCACTCGTCCCCGCTCCTGCCCACAGGCTCCCTGCCTGGCCAGCACCTTCCCATGCCTGCTTGTCCCCAGGACATGGGGATAGCGAGGCTCCCCTGGGATATCCATGCCCCTGCAGGAAAGTGCCCTCTGTCTAGGCCACAGACGGCCTTGCTTGAAGCACTTCACCTTTGTCTGACCCGAGACCTTTCTGTGTCGGCTCAGAGATGAGGGACAGGCTTCATGTTCCCTGTCTCCTGGGATGACTGACCTTCTCTTTGTTCTTCACAGCTGGACTAGCTGTGAGTGAGGTGTATTCACCACCTCCCGTGCCAGCCTCCTGACCCCGCAAGACCCGCAGGCACCAGCGACCCCAGGAAGACCTGCAGCAGGAGCACATGGCCTGCCTACATGCCCTGCAGTGGTCTCTGAAGCGGCAGGATGCAGACTCGGAACTGTGCCGCACCACCTGGCAGGAGCTGTTGCAGCAGGCCTGGAGCATGTGCGCGGTTTTCACCACCACCACCATCGACCACCTGGTGGCCACTATTGAGCAGTCCAGCAGCCTCCACCTTGCTCCTGCTGCTGCTCCTGCCCCAGCTCCTGCCCAAGCTCCAGCTCCTGGCCCTGCTCCTGCCTTTACCCCCTCCAGCTTCTTACCTGAGCACCCCCCGCCCACCAAGGGCTCCACACACGAGATGGTGGGACCAACTGAGGCAGCTGTCAGTCCCAGCCTCATCCCTGAGACCCTTCTTCACCCTCCTCCTCCTTCCACCTATCTCCTCCCCCTCCCATGTTCTTTCCCCAGTCCCTTCCCAGTTACATTTACCCCAATTTAAAAAAACAGTTTATTGTTCAAAAACAAAAGTCTTGTTTATTGTGTCTGCAGGGGATGGGGAGTGGGGGGATGGGAGGATAGTGGAAGTGAGGGGTGTGGGAGGAAAGGCACAGAGGAGCAATGCAGAGGCCCCTTGTTGGGAGGCCCAGGGGAAAGTATCCCAGGTGTCCTTGTCTGAAACTCTCGCTCAGGACCTCCTGGATGCGCACAGCCCCCTAATGGGCCGGCTGGATGGCAGCCGTGCACAGCTGCACAAAGACCCTTGTAAGCTGCTCGGCTTCTGCCCCCCACCCTGGCAAGAACGTCTCCCCCTTGTTTTCACACAGGTTGTGGAGGACACAGCCTGCCACCACCACGTGGGGGACGTTCCGCTAATGGAGGTCCAGGCAGGTGAGGAGACAGAGGACCCTCCTTTTGAGACAGCCGAAGGCGCCATCCATAACAATGCAGGCCTTGCTGAGCCTGGCGTTGAAACGTCTCTTCATGGGGTCCAGGGATCCTGTGTAGGGCTTCATCAGCCAGGCTGTGTCCCTCATGATGCACATTGGCATGTCCACATCCCCAACCCTGATGGTGCGGTCAGGGAAAAAAGTGCCAACGTGCATCTTCTGGAAGAGGCCGGAATTGTGGAAGATGCGGGCATCGTGCACTTTCCCCATCCACCCAACGTTGATGTCGATGAACCGACCTTGGTGGTCCACGAGAGCCTGCAGGACCATGGAAAAGTACTCCTTCTGCTTGATGTAGTCTGATGCCCAGTGGTTGGGGGCCCGAATGGGGATGTGGGTGCTGTCTGTGGTTCCCCCGCAGTTGGGGAACCCCATGGCAGCAAAGCTGGTGACAATGGGGTCCACGTTGCCCAGGATGATGACCCTGTGCAGCAGGATGGTGTTGATGGCCCTCACCACCTGTAGAAGGAGACAAACAGGGAAACATAGGGTTGCCAGGGCTCTCAGTAGTTCCCCGAGCCCAACCCCCCTTCCTACACACCAGGCCCAATCCCAACTTACCCCATTCCTCTGGCAGGTCTTTGTAAAGGCGGGAGTGAAAAACCTTCCAAGGAGGAAGCTTCCACCACCACCCCTTCTCTGGGGAACCCCATTCCATCAGTTCTTTGCCCTCCTGGGACAAAAGCATGAGAGAGTCATACCTGCATGAGCACGGCCTCGACGGTCGATATCCCCACACTGAACTGGTTCCCGACGGAACAGTAGCTGTCCTGCATGGCGAGCTTCCAAAATGTGTTGGCAACCCACTTCTAGAGGGGGATGGCAGGTCTCATGTGGGTGTCCCATCACCTGAGGGCAGGGGCAAGCCATTTGCAGAGCTCTAGGAAGGTGTCCTTCCGCATGCGGAAATTCTGGAGCCACTGCTGGTTGTCCCACCGCTCCATGACGATCCAGTCCCACCACTCGGAACTGGTGTCCTGTCGCCAGAAGTGGTAGTGCATGGTGTGCAGGGGAGGGCGGGAGGGGCTGCGCTGCATGAGCAGCATGTGGAGAGAGGTGAGGATGTGCCCCACAGAGAGTGATGGGTCCTGTTCCTGCAGAACCACAAGGGCACCCTGCTGGCGAGTGCTTTCCAGCAGGTCTGGCTCCATGGCAGAAGTGCTGTGGTGTCCGCAAGGGCAACCAGAGCACACAGTGAGATGAGTTTGCTGTCCTTCAATGAGGTAAGCAAAGGTGAAGAGCCTGAGACATGACTGTACGGGGGGGGGGGCCCTTTAAGCACGAGCCTCAGCTAGCCTCAGGCAGCAGCTCCAGGAAGTGACTGATGTCATGATGCCCTTCCCAAAGTGCTTCTGGGGGAGTTTAAATGTGATTCAGGTGCCAATCAGTGTGGATGCTCTATTTCAAAATAGCTCAGTGCTATTTCGATGGGCATTTGTGGTGTAGATGTGCTATTTCAAAATAAGGTATTTTGGAGTTTTTATTCCAAAACTGAATAAACTTAAAAAATAACAAATAGTCTTGCAGCACCTCAGAGACCAACAAAAATGAAGATGGTATTCCAAAATTGTCTATTTCGAAATAAGTGTGTAGTGTAGATGTGCTCGTGGTGAGTTGGTGGTAGAGCTCAGACTACTGAGTTTAAAGCAAGTCCTGGACTTAAAACACTACAAAAATGTTGCGTCTATTTAGGATTCAAAGGCATGTTTGTGGTACCCATTCTCTTTGAAGTTTAATTTTTTTACCTGTCTCAAGGAATATAAAAGGTTCCTCTACACCTGAGAAACTTGTGATCCCTTTCAGACTTCAAACAGCACTTTCAAAATATTTGATGTAGATTCTCCTTTTGATTTTCAGTGCATCTACATTGCAAATGTAATTTCAAAAGCTTTCTGTAAATGAAAGACAAAAATGGTCAATGCAGCTGAGTAAAACAAAAGCAGGGCGTGAGAGGAAACAAAAAGGCAAGTGGGAAAAGGGCTGGCTTTTCAGTGAAGTGGCTTCCCTTTTTGCTGGCACAGCTACGCACCACAAAAAGAGAGACTGAACTGAACCCTAGTTAAAAATCTGAGTCTGAATATTTTAGCCTATTTCCTTCCTTCTCTTGTATTACCAGCTAAAGGACCCAGGTCTTAAACTGGGACTTCTCTTCCCTGCTTGCTCTTCCTTTTCCAATCACTAATCTGATTAAGTGGGTTTTCCTCACAAAAGCTCATGATTTTATATATACTTTAGTTATTTTCTAAGGGTATTTCTACACTAAGGAGTTATTTCAAAATTACTCCTTTTATTTCAATAAAACAAGGCAAGTGTCCATACCACCAAGCCTGTTATTTCAAAACTAGCCAATTAGCCTATCATAAGACGGGATTTTCAGGTCTCTCCTCCATGTCAGTCTTCTCTCCTGAGCCTCCGGTCTCTCGCTCTGTCTGTCTGTCTGTCTGTCTGTCTCTCTCTCCTCTTCCTACTGCCTCTCCCTCTCTCTCTCTCAGCTGTCCTCCGCCTTCTGCCTCTCTCTCCATCTCTCTCTTTCTCTTGTCCCCCTCCTGCCTCTCACTCTCCCTTTCTCTTCTCCTCCTCCTCCTGCCTCTCACTCTCTCTCTGCTCTCCTCTATCTCCGTTGGGGATGCACACTCATCCAGGCCCCACCCCCTGGGCGTGTAAGTCACCGCCCCGCCCCCCTTTGCCTCCTGCCGTGGTGCTCGGCTGACTGCTGCGCCGCTTAGCCGGGTTGCTGCACGGGAGCAAGCGGCGCAAACGGCCTCTCTCTCTTCTCCTTCTACTGCCTCGCCCTCTCTCTCTCTCAGCTCTCGTCCACCTCCTGCCTCTCTCTCTGTCTCTCTCTCTTTCTCTTCTCCCCCTCCCACCTCTCACTCTTAGTTTCTCTTCTCGTCCTCCTGCTGCATCTCTTTCACTCTCTCTCTCGCTGTCCTCCGTCTCCTCTCCACCTCCTCCGTTCTCCTCTCTGTTTCATCCGCATCTGCTCTGCTTTCCTCCTTTTGAATCCGGTGCCCTTTCCTGACGTCAGAGATGCACGCTTGTCCAGGCCCCGCCCCGGGCTGTTCCCTCTGGGTGGCTCTGTTGCCTCCCGCTGGGGCGCTCGGCTGACTTCTGTGCCGCTCAGCTGGGCTGCCGCATGGGAGCAAGTGACGCAAGCGGCCGTTTGGGGTCCGCAATCCCCATGCAGCATGGGAGTGCTGCATGGGGAGCACAGGGCCCAAACGGCTGCTTGCACCGCTTGCTCCCGCGCAGCAGCCTGGCTGAGTGGCGCAGAAGTCAGCCGAGCGCCACGGCGGGAGGCAACAGCGCCGCCCAGAGGGAACAACCAGCATTTCAGCATTACAGAGTCACAGACACTGGGCTACTATATATATGATAATAACTCCTGCTTATGTTGAGGAATAAGCTTATTTGGAAATAATTATTTTGGGAGTTATTATTTTGAAATAACCTGGTAATGTAGACATAGCCTCAGAGTGTACATGTATATATAGGCATTTCATGTTCCTGTTAACTATGCTCTCTTTGTGGTTCTGCATTCCCAGAGGGCTTTGAGGCCATGGCTTCACTACATGGAAGCTTGGTGCTGCCATGATTGATTGTCTGGAGTTCGATTTAGCGGGTCTAGTAAAGACCCTCTAAATTGAACTCAGAGGGTGCCCTTAATGGCACTGGTACTCCTGCTCTTTGCGAAGAGTAAGGGAAGCTGATGGGAGCCTTTGCTCCTTTCGACTTCCCACTGTGGAGACCATACAGAAACTTGAATTAAGGTACGTCGATTCCAGCTACATATTAATGTTGCTTGAGTTGTGTATCTTGATTCAACCTTCCCCTGTAGTGTAGACCAGATTTGAGTGCTTGTGAATGGGGAAGAACCACTTGCTAGGATGGCCAGGGAGAACATATGTGAATTCTAGAGACCCAGAGTTGTTTTGTTTTTCAGGCAGATTGAACCCAGCCCTTACTGCTACAATTGGCACGTGGCAGAAGGGTTATAGTGGCCATCAGTAAGGTGAGATGTTTTATTCATTACATAGTGCAGTAGTTCCCAGAAGACCCAGATGAGATCCTGCTGATTGGCCTGTCACTTAGACTGAATGTTGATTGGCTGGAATTTAATATGTGATGGGCAGGGGGGCTATGGGGCTATAAAGCTTCCCTGCTTAGGGTACATCTACACTTGCACCTGAGTGACAAAATTTTGTCATTCCAGGGTGCTTAAAAAAACACGAACAACCAAGTTTTGCCATGGCAAGCGAATGTGTGAATGCTGCTTTGTCAGCACGAGCACTCTCCTTCAGACAAAGTGAAACTGTCTCATGGAGGGTAGAAATATTTTGTCCGCAGAAGTGCCGGCAAACAGCGTTCACACAAGCTGACGTTTAGCAACATGACTGTGTCACTACAGCCTTGTCCCTTAAAGCTGCATAGTGTAGACATAGCCTTAGACTGAGGTGAGGTCCAGTTGTGAAAGACTAAATTTAGCCTGCAACGGAGCAGCACAAGCCAGCCTGGATAGAGTTGTGTGTAGTTTAGATGAAACTTGTTCTGAATCTGGGAAGTTTAACTGCATGCTCTTCATAAGGGTGGGTTAGCCCAGTAGTCAGAGTCCTGGGGATGAAGACACCCACATGAGCTCAGCAAATGACAGGATCACACAAGTTTATTAATGGAAGAGGATCCCCTCATGCTGCTGACAAAACCAGGTCTGCTTGCCCCTTGAGTGGATTCTCCCGCGCCCTGAACTCCCCATCCAAGTCACAGAGCTGTGCCCTCCAGGGGCTATCAGTGTGCCAAGAAAAACACTCTTACCCACCAGCCCAGACACATTACTTGAGCTGGAAGCTATAATGGTTTGATTTTGCAATGGACGTCTTTGTACTTGTGACTACAAATGGAGCATGTGGAATAAATAATTGGGGAGGAATTAATCAGATTAAAGAGGAGCAAATCCCTTTAGAAGTGGGATTGAGAGGGCAAGGATGGGAAGGGGCATTTTGGGTAGCAAAAGGGGCAAAGCATAGGAGGGGCTGTGTCCCAAAAAAGCACTGCCTGATACAGCCCAAGAGGAATCAGAGTTGGCAGTCACATCAATATTCCTGCCTCCAAGACCTGCCTAAGGAGGCACTTGCAGTCCCTCTGTAGACAGGAGATTGGATAGCCATAGGCACAGGAAGTGGGATTGTGGGGGGTGCTGCAGTACCACTAGGTTTTACACCCAGCTTCCCTGTGCCTGTGGGCCAGCCCCATAGCTGGCTCCTCCAGCCCCAGGTCGTGGCCTCCCGGTGGCTCCTGTGGGATCCTGCCAGCCCCAAGCACTTCGCCATCCACCAATGTGGTGAAAGGTCATATGTAGAGGTGGCTTGTGTGCTTGGGACTCTGTCTATAGCAAGGGGGTGTCCTCAACATTTTTCTCCAATAAGAAAAATGTGTTCCCTCAAATGGAAAGATTACATTTTCCCCCTTCTTTAAATGGATGGTGACGAGCAAATCCTTGCAGCAGGGGGTAGGATTAAAAGTGGTTGGGCTTTGTTTTACTGAGAGCTCATTCAGATGGAGATTTTTTTTTCTCTTGATCACCCATTCCATACATTTCTTTAGTTAACTGATCTTCAAATGTCTGGGACTTTCTTCTGTTGTTAGGGGGTAAATTGAAATCTTCTGTGACTATAGAAAAGGACTTTCCAAGTTAAGCGGCTCCAGTAAGGGAGTTTCAAAAGCTTGGGAAGCAGAAGTAGGTTGTCTGATGCCTTTTCAGCGTCAGCTGCTTTGCCAAAGCAATGTAAGAAGTGCTGAGATCCCATTGTCCTGGGTACTGCAGGATTCACATTGCCAGACATTTCCATTTTAGTTTGCTTGCAAATTTAACTAGGTCAACAGTTGAATCCCTCTCACTGTGGTTTGTAATCAGTTATGGCTGGAAGATCAGTATCACAGAAGATGGTCATGTGAGTAGGAAGTAGGGTTACTGGGGGGAGGTTTCCTGGATTTGGTGGGCCAGATCATCTGCTGGTGTGACTCCATTCAGTTAAATAGCATCCTACAGTCAATCAGTGGTAGCACTGGAAATACAGTCTTAGTGGAGGGGGCATGACGTTGGGAGTCAGGAGACTAAGACCTACTGTTGTCCCCTCATAGCAGAAGTTGGAACACAGCTACAGTAAGTACCACATTAGCACATAATGAGGCCTGAGTTCATGTCCGTGTCTCCTCAGACATGCCCATTTTCGCCTTTTCATTTGCACTACATTCTAAAGAGCAAAGGGAGGGGGACATTACACCTAGCTGATGTACTCATACATAGCCTCCTCTCTCCCATGTGGACTGGGAGATACAATGTTATATGGTGTTCACCAGTAGAATCAAGGGCCATGTTCTCATATGACATCACTTGCCGTGCTGTGGGTCATGAGGGCTGAAGGAAGAGATTACTGGTGCTCAAGAATGTGTTCAATGCCTCTTTCCATCCTTCAGTTATAAAACCATGCTCTGGGCAAGAGGAAGAGATGAGCTCTGAACTCTGTTTGGCTCTGATCAGGCTACAGCTGTAGAAGTGGAATTGTTTTGAGATTGGAATGGAGTTTGTCATGCTTTCATATACAGGGACCTCCTCTATCTGTGACTTTCAGCATCCTTAGGGTATGTCTAGACTACATGGCTCTGTCGACGGAGCCATGTAGATGAGTTTACTAGACATAGGAAAATGAAGCAGTGATTTAAATAATCGCTGTTTCATTTACATCAAAATGGCTGCCGCACTGTGCCGATCAGCTGTTTGGTGGCACAGCGGGGCAGTCTGGACGCGCCGCGGTCGACAAGGGAAGCCTTTGTCGACCACTCCGGTAAACCTCATTTCACAAGGCATAACGGAGCAGTCGACAAAGGCTTCCTTTGTCGACCGCGGCGCGTCCAGACTGTCCCGCTGTGCTGCCACACAGCTGATCGGCACAGCGCGGCGGCCATTTTTATGTCAATGAAGCGGCGATTATTTAAATCGCCACTTCATTTTCCTATGTCTAGTAAACTCATCTACATGGCTCCATCAACGGAGCCATGTAGTCTAGACACACCCTTAGTCTTGTGCTTGATTCTCCATTCCACACTCCCAGTTTACATCTCCTAGCTTTCAAAGAGATACAATGATGTTGTTGTGGTGCGCTTGCTTTCAGGCCAACAGAATATGCAAATACAGCTTGGCCAGGCACTATCAGTTCTCCACCACTGGCAAATAGCACCAGGAAGGAGTTAAGAGGGAAGACCTCCCAGTCAAGATATCCTGCTAGGTTTTCACAATCTCTCTCCTTTTAAGATAAGCTCATTTGGTGTGGTCCTCCCAATGGATCACTACCTTGTCGCAGTTGGGGGGCTTGTGTGTCTCAGTGACCCCTAGAGCTATGTCAGTGGGAGCCTATTGCTCCTGGTAGGATCATCCATGCTGGACAGGTCGAAGGGTAGAGACTAGACTAAGTGTGAGTCACTAGTCCTCCAGGTTGGGGGGTTTGGCTCAGGGCTAACAACCTGACTAGAAAAAATATTGTTACGGAAACAGCAACGAAGAATTCTCCTACAACTGTGTGCGATGGCCTTCCTAAGTCCTCTCTGGGGACCTGTATGACTGACAGTAGTGAATGCTGTGAGGAAGCTACTACCACGATGATGGACACCAAGACAAAGAAAATGGCCAAAGACAAACAAAAATGGAGAATCTTCGTTGCTGCCCTACACGCCAGCGGGCGTAATAGGCATTAACTTAACTAACTTAATTTGGTGTGGTGGGAGAGGTGATCCCTAAGCCAGGTAAGAAAAGTGTTCTCCAGATATCAAATCTTTAGCTGTCTCAGGCTATGTCTAGACTGCAGGCTTCTTTTGGAAGAAGCTTTTCTGGAAGAGATCTTCCAGAAAAACTTCTTCCGAAAGAGTGTCCACACTGCCAGCGTGCATTGAAAAAGCGATCTGCTTTTTCGAAAGATAGCATCCACACTGAATGGATGCTATCTCGGATTTAAGCTGTGATTACTATGGATGGAGTGGCCACCAGGGCATCTGTGCTTTTTCCTCTTTCCTCTTCTTTGGAAAGAACTCCCTCTTCCCCGTCCACACATACCTTTTTCTGAAAGAACTCTTTCAGAAAAATGACTTCTTCCTCGTAGAATGAGGATTGCCAATGTTGGAAAAACCTCTCTGTTCTTTCGATTTTCTTTCAGAAGAACACGACTGCAGTGTAGGCGTAATTGAAGGTTTTTCGGAAAAACAGCTGTTTTTCTGAAAAAAACCTCTGTAGTGTAGACATACCCTCATACATGCCTGACCTATAAACTCTCCTGCTTTCTGTACCAGACAAAATATGCCCTTTTGCAGGTAGACATACAGCACCATGAGACTAAGACAATTTCTCTCCAACTAGCCCATCATTAGCACCAGCACTGATCCCCAAGTATAGACAAGAACATGGAAAGGTTAGCACTGACTGATCTAACTGAAGTTGAACCCCTAGTTCAAGAAAGGCTAAATCCTTATGGGTGTATCTACACAGCAAAATTATTTTGGAAGAACAGCTGTTATTCCAAAATAACTATGCAAGCGTCTACACAGCAATTCCGTTATTTTGAAATAACAGATGGCTTATTCTAACTTCTGTAAACCTCATTCTATGAAGAATAATGCATATTCTGAAATGGCTATTTCAAAATAAGGCGTATGCAGACGCTCCACTTCTGCTATTTCTAAATAGCCCCTCACCAGGGCCATTCTAAGTTATTCCTCCTGGGACTCTAAATTGAAATAGCACTTCTACATTAGGGAAGCCTGCCTTGGACTAATTTTTGAGGCTTCCCTGCAGTGTAAACGTGCTATTTTGAAATAAGCTATTTTGGAATAACTATTCCGGAACAGCTTATTCCAAAATAACTGGCAGTGTAGACATAGCCTATGAGTGCATTAAATATAAAGCCTGGCTTGCCCTTGTCTGTATTGCCCTGTGCAGCTCTGCTAATTTCTTGCCACCAATAGCCAAGTTAGGGTTATTCCTGGGTAACTGTTATTCATAAAAACAGTCACTCTGATACCTAGACCATTGGTTCCCACACTGGGGGGGCGTGCCCCCCTGGGGGGGGCATGAAGAAATTCCAAAGGGCATGTGAAGTGACCCAGCCCCCCTGTCATTTCCCACCCATCCTAAGAAAGCGCCTGCGCTGGCACTACCTCCTGTGAAAATGGAGGTAGCGCTGACTTCCTGCAGCGTGTGGGGGGGGGGGTTGTCCCACAGATGCACGCCAGGTCTGAGTCTGAGGAAGGGCATGTGCTGCTTTTCCTCTCCCCAAACAGCTGGTGCGTTTCCTGAAATGCCGGCTCTGTCATGCCGCCGGGGATGTCCTTCCCCCTGCCTCCTGCCTGCGGTGGGGGAGAGGGAGTAGGAGTCCTAGGACCGTGCCAGCTCCAACGGCTCAGGCAGCGTGTGCCCTGCTCCTCCACTCCCCATGGCAGCGCGCGCTGCCTGAGCCGTTGGAGCTGGCATGGTCCCGGGACTCCTACTTCCCCCCGGTCCCCCTCCCCCCTCCATGCAGACAGGCAGAAGGAAGTCCCTGGTGGCATGACAGACCAGGCTGTTTAGGAAACACCTCTGCTCTTTGGGGAGGGGGAAAGCAGCGCATGCACTTCCTGAGACCCGGCGCGCAACTGTGGGACCCCCAGGTACCAGCTGAGCTGTCCCTGTCCCCTCCCCCTGCCCAGACCCTCACAAGCACCTGCCCCCTCTGCCCCCCCCACCCAAACCCCCACGAGTACCTGCCCCCCCTGCCCAGACCGCCACGAATACCTTGCCCAGGGCCCCACCAGCACCCTGCCCCCTGCCCAGGACCCCACCAGAACCCTGCTCCTGCCCCTGGGAAACCCCATCCAGCCTGGACACCACCAGCACCCTGCCTCTGCCTCAGGTCCAGACACCCACCAGCACTCTGACTCTGCCTCCTAGCCAGACACCCCACCAGCACCCTGCTCCTGCCCCCTCCCTCCTGGCCAGACACCTCCCCCCAGCTTGCTCCTGTACCCTATTTTCTACCCAGATTTTGCACCCCATCCCTATCCCACTCACTGGCACACTGGATCCCCTGTCCCACACACTGGATCCCTCATTTTTGGCCCCACCTCAGAGTGTAGAGGGGCCCACATATTCCACTAACCCTGGAATCCCAGAAGAGTTAATCTGGCCTGAAGCCTTGAACATCAGTCCTACCTACCCTCCCGCTATGGGGCTGGGATGCCAGGGGAGGGAGATGTCTCAGTTGAGGCCAGATCAGTGAGGCTTGGAGAGGCTTGGAGGGGTTGTTTTTTTGCATCTCACTTGTGTGGGCCTTGACTGATTTTTCTGTGGGTCAGTGACCCCCTGATCCAAAACAGGTTCCCCACCCCCATCCCTATCCCACTCACTGGCACACTGGATCCCCTGTCCCACACACTGGGACATAAATAAAGACAATGCTGGAACTTTTGTGTTGCACATATTTTATTTAAAAATGAAGCCTGGACAACAAGCCCCCATCTGGCTGCAGCATCATAACACCCCTGCATCTCCATACACACCCCAACTCTGAGCCTATCATACACCACGAACCCCCTGTCCTGAGCCTCTCACGTCTTCTGCCACAACACTACTGCACAATCCACACACTGCAAATCTGTGCCCTGTGCCCATCATACTCCCAACCCCCCTGCCCTGAGCCCCTCACACACCACAACCTGAACTCCTGCACCCTCACATCCACAAGCCTGTGGTTTGCTCAGCACCTCAACCCTCCACCTGATCCCAACACTCTCCAGCCTGGAGCCCCCTCCCTGAGCCAGCAGCCTCTTTTCCACCTCCTTCTGCACCCAAATTCCCTCCCAGAGCTTGCACCTTTCATCCCTTCCCACACCCAAATCCCTCATTCCTTCATTTCAAACCTAGGATTTCCCAACTCGTGAAGTAAATGCAGCATCATCCTTCATATTAAATTTGTTTTGTTTCTGCTATTTCTTATGTTAAATTACATTTTTATTAAATGTTTGTGCCAAGAAAAACTATTTGTGCTTATTTTTTATTTTAAATAATTTTTATACCAAGTTTTTGTGTTTTTAAGTTTAAATTATGAATTGAATTTTTGGTTAAAAGGGGGGCTGGATGATGGAAAGAAGAGGTGGGGAGAGGTGAGGGTTTCTCAAAAATCAAAAAGGGTGAGTGATGCTGAAAAGTTTGGGAACCAGTGACCTAGACTTTGAACCTCCCAGCAGGAGGCAGCAGGTTGGAGCACAGCCTGTTATCACTACTGGAACAAAGAGATAATAGACATCCTTCCTCAATCCAATCCTCAGAACAGCATCCTTGTTTCACTTGTGTGAAGAGCTACAGGTGGAACCGTGGGTTGTAATTCCCAGCCTAGTTCCATATCCACTGTAATAGGGATAAGAACAACTACTTTTTACCCTTTTCCAAAAGGAGGTGCTATATACTGTCCTGGTATTTGTGTCCACTTCTGGCATGAATGGGGATCATGCATGTGGATTGCAGGTAGCATGGAATGAAAGACAGTTTGCCTAATACTACCACTAGATGGCATTCAGCTCTTCTTTTAAAGCAGAAAGTTGGCTGAAAAGAATTAAATTCTACTATTGTGTGGCTTTTTATTGGTAATCATTTTTTTAAAAACTTGAGTAAAACTAGCACTGTCTGTTACTTGGATCCCTTTGGAATATGCCTTAGAATCTCTACAGTTACTCTCTCAGTCTACAATATTTAATATTGATCCCCGGAACAATGTGTTTAGTGGGGATGTTGAGAGCCATTGAACCAAATTGTAAACCTGTATATGATGCAAACCATTTCAAGCCGGGGGGTATGGGTGTCCCCAGGGCCCCTAGCATCTGTGCACATAGGCATTTAAGGCTCCTTCTATTAATTCCCAGTGGAAGTTAGGAGCCTAAATATTTCTGAGGATCTGGACCTTACTACTTCTGGTGTTCAACTTTGGGTTCCCAATAGCATTCAAAGGCATCTAAATTGAGCTACTAGGAATTGGCTGACTTGGATGCCACTCTCCCCAATGTGTTTGGGGTACATAGATGTCAATGCTGTTTTTGAAAAACTTGATCCATCCTAAATCTCTGAAGATTAGTACACAACTCCTATTGTCTCCGTTATAAAAGAGCTGGTTACTATCGGCTCTATCTTGTAATTTAGGTAAGTGTTAAAATAAGAATATGTTAATCTAAGTAATCCTGTGTGCTCTTACTAATGTAAACAATTTGTGAGTTGCAAAATAATTATACCATAAACTGTAATTCTGATGTCAAACTAGCCTGTGAAAAGATTGACAAGCTGGGTAGCAGAAAATGACAATTATTAACTGATGAACATATATGGGGGAAAACAAAAATGACTCAGTTGCACTGGAATAACTCCATAGTAACCAATGTATTTACAGAGGGCTTACTAAGAATAGAATTTGGCCCTCACCAAAGCCATCAGCAATGCTGAGTGACCTGCCCTTAGTGGACAAAATAATTTTGCTGAAGTTCTCCCCTTCATTTTAGGTTCTGAATGCATTCCTCACTCTAAGACCAATACTTCCACACATGAACCAGAGGGGATGCTTATTTGAGCCAAAACAGCAGGACCAGGCCTTGTGTTGCTTGTTCTGCCCATAAAGTCATTAGGGGTATGTCTAGACTACACCTCTCTGTCGACAGAGAGATGTAGATGAGGCACATCAAAATTGCTAATGAAGCAGGGATTTAAATATCCTGCGCTTCATTAGCATAAACATGGCTGCCGCTTTTTTCCAAAATGGAGTTTTTTCGAAAAAATGGCAATCTAGACATGGATCTGTCAAAAATAAACCCTTTTTTGACAGATCCTGTAAACCTCATTTTTTGAGGAATACAGGATCTGTTGAAAAAGGCTTTATTTTTGACAGATCCACGTCTAGACTGCCCTTTTTTTTCGAAAAAGCTCCATTTAAAAAAAAAGCGGCAGCCGTGTTTATGCTAATGAAGCATGAGATATTTAAATCCCTGCTTCATTAGCAATTTCGATGTGCTTGATTTGCATCCCTCTGTCGACAGAGGGATGCAGTCTAGACGTAGCCTAGAGGAGCAGTAGTAAGTTGCTCATGATCATTATAGAGCTTTACTGTATACTTCTGCAAGTGAACAAGTTTGATTGCCCATCCATTCAGACAAGCCTGGGTACACCACAGAAAAGCCCAGTCCTGTTCCCCCCGCCCCCATGCTTTGGTCTGTGGAACCCACGCACCCCCTTTGGAAGTGTTCCTTCTCAGTTTTATGACTTCTTGGAACAAGGCTGCCCAAGAAGTTGAAGCATGTCTGAGTTTTATTTATCTAAAGCTAGCTGGGAGCACTCTGTCTATCAAAGATTGCAGCTTAGACCCAAATCTAGGTCCTAGGCCAAATTTCTAACTCATTTAAGCTAAGCATTTCTCTCTTCCACATAATGCAAACCAGGTGCCTGCTTGTTTTCAAGCTTTAGGCCTCAGCTCAGCACTGACAAATTCATTGCTGGAAGCTACATGATAGTATGGTTAAGGTGGGTACTGATCCCATGACAATATGAAATTTTGTAAACTGCTGCGTAAAATAATCTTGCATATCTTTATCACATGCTCTAAGTCAGTATTTAAGAGTTTGCTTTATAACTGTAAAAAAAAAAGTTTGCCCTGCCAGTCAAAAGGGATCTTCTGCTGCTTATCAGGAAGGCTATCAAAATTGAATAGGCCATTATGAGATATCCTAATACAAATACTTTAGCATTTGCTCCTTCATACCCAAAAGGAGATTACATGCAAGAGAGCTCTCCTCATCAGCTTGAACTCTGGAAAAAGAAAAAGATCAGGAACAAGAAAATGTTCATCTCTCTGGCTATTTGAACTCTCACAGGGTTGGAACAGAAGCAGGGAACCCCAGGGCCAACCTGGCTTAATCCTAAAAGGAATACAATGCTAAGAGAGTACTACTATATTCCCCTTTTAAAACCATAGACTGTAAACTTGGGATAGAAGTCTGCTTGCTTTAACCTTGTAATAACTCATTTATTTTCTTAGTTAATTGCAAGCATTGCATTTGGGGTGAGATTGGAGATACAAATTGATGTAGGATAAATGACTGGACTGGAAGCAATCGGCATCTTTTCTGATCTTTGGTGGAAAGCAACCAGTTATCACTACGTCCAGCTTGCCTGGGTGGCAAGCTAGACTGCAATGCCCAAGGGGACTGTGTGAGACTCCATTGGAAGACTGCCATAGAGCTTCAGGGGTTCACACTTGATACTAGGTTGGTGAAATCTAATTACAGAACCCACAAACCAGTTTCAGGTCTTTGCCCTGCATCTTGACAGTCTGCACTGAAGCTGGCACTCAGTCTGGGAACCACTCCAGAAAATGACACTTTGCACTTAAAAAGGAGGTGGGGGCTGGGGGAACGACCCTACAATGCTTTATCCTGCTGTTGCAAACAAAAACAGTTTAAGAAAACTTACAAAAAAAGACACAGTAAGAGTCTCTTACTTATTCACAGAGGTTAACAAAGTTTTATTTTGATACAAAAATTAAATAGCAAAGTTTTTTGTACAGTGATAAATTAGACATTTACAGTACATACATCAGCTATACTTTCTGTACATCCAAAAATAATCAGTGTCCATTTCCTTCCACAAGTTACTTTGTCTTTCTCAAACACTGTCACAAGTAGTTTTGCTTGTACCTGTCTGTCAGCCATTTCAGATGCTTGTAATCAGCACAAAACACCACCATCTAGGATTGGGACTGGCTTGAGAGAGAGGAGACGGGATGCGCAGAAACAATAACTGCTATAAAACTGAGCTCTATAGCCACAGCAACTACACTTCCAAGGCAAGATTAGTCATACATAAATATGTTGAAATGAGAGAAACCAAGCTGCAGATATTCATCCTTCATAACTCTGTGCTTCAGACTCAATCCAGAGTGACTTTTCCAATCACAAATGCCTGAACAACTAGAACAGCAAGGTAAATGTACATAGTTAAGTTGTGCTTTTTCTGAGAAGCTTCTGTGGCCCTGGGTAGGATGCGCTGCCTCATTACCTTAAGGTAAATGAGAAATAAATCCACTGAACTCCAGTACATACCTGCAAGAGAATTAGGTCCATTATGGCTCAGGCAGACGCAATGCTTTCAAGGGAAAGTTATTGCTATGTATACTTATGTGGCCACTCGCATAGCAGTTGAGTGACACACAACTTCAGCTGATTTAACTTCTTCTCACCCTGTAATGTAAGGAAACATTATTCTCATCTGACTCACTTTCAGATGTGACTAATCAACAGTGCTATCATTCTAGTTGGAGAACTACTGAGTCATGCTCTGAAACCGAATAACAGGAAAGGTCACATCTTAACAAAATCTGGGATAAGAATAAAAATGCAGGAGGTCAGTCACATCAACTGGCATGAAGTTCAGTGAATATGAATCACCTACGGCCATTAATTTGCGACTTCCCCTGGAGGGACCCCTGGATGAATTCAGTCCACTCACTTACCCAGTGACAGTGCTCATCCCTCTTCTTCATCTCTCAGAATTTGAAGCTAGCTTTTGATTTGGCTAGTGAAGCCCAGCCATCAATAGTTTTCATTCGTGCAGAATGCTATTACTAGACCAGAACACATAGATCCAACAAGGCATTACTATCCAGTAGAACAGACTTGGAATTGGAAGGCTCAGCTAGTATATAGAGCTGGTCAAAATAAAGGTATGTTGTGCATAGAATGAGTCAAGTTGTTACTTGCTCTGCTAGTGACTGATCCCAATTGCACAGACTGAGAGGCATTTTTTTTTTTAATTTCAAGCACATTATCTCCGCACAGACACAATTCATGCCTTTAAACACAGTTTGAGAGCTAAAGGAGGTACCCCTTTCAGGCCTGCCTCATCCTACAAAAGTCCAGATACCCTTACTAGATCAAGCCCCCATACACTGAAGACAAAGCAAGTTATTAGGGCACTCAGTGAAACTAAAGGTGGAGGGGGAGCACTTGAACGTTGCTCATTCTTTAGGTTTACATTGTACTTCCTGTTACTCCAGCAGGACTATAGCATTTCCCATGAACATGACAGGCTATGGAACCTTGCCACTAACTATGATATATAATCTGAAGAACTTGGATTTCTTCTCCATGGATCCCTTTTCAAAGAGGAAAGTGTCTCCATTGTTGCTGAAGTCTGATTACATTCTTACATATTTTTTAAAGTCACTCAGTGAGCAAAGGGACAGGACCATGGGTTTGAACCAGTCAGCTGTACTCTTCCATCATGTTATTTTTAATCGACACACACAATTATACAACTAATCTATGTGAACATGAAGTTGCCAAGGAACTTAATATTTCACTCTTCCCAGACTGGCGTCTGTATAGATGTAATCGCACAGAGTGAAACATATTAAGTCTTAATTGCTTAATACAATAGGTCTCTGGGGAGAGAAGGATAAGTTTATTTGGAGAAAAACTACTTGTTCTGCTGAATGAAGAATTGGTCCAAAATGACCCTTCATTCATTTTCCCTCAGCTGTATATTGCAGGAGGAAGGAAAGCAACTAAAAAACCAAACCCTAAATTATTAATGCAGAAAAATAAAGTAGTCAGAGTCTGGAAATAGCCAGGTTATCCAAAAAGGACAAAAGGGGCAGAGGGAAAGAGCGGGTGGGAGAGATAAATGGAAACTATATACGTAGGTGATGGAATTAGGGGTTCTGGCTGTGCTGCAGCACTCCCTGGTTTGTAGTGGTTTCCATGATATACAGGATTTATAGTTTGGTTCATTGGCTTTCAGCAGCCCTAGACTAGAAAAGTGACTCTAGCACCTGACTACATGTGCTGTTATGCTTCAATCTTCAAGTTAATCTACTACTCCTGATAAAGTTATTGAGTGAAGCTTTTAACCACATCAAATGAAGTACTGATGTTTTAGACAGCAAAGTCTGTGTCTATGGAAAGGATAAAATTAGATCATCAGCTGCTCTATACAGCAATCCATCCGAACATCTAACTGAATCCTGCAAAGTCACTGTCTGAGTTGCTTTCATACCTGGAAAACTTAGCTGGCATTTTCAACCAAGGATTAGGCCCTCCTGCATTAGGCACCATGCAACACCAATGAACGCAGCAAGGCTATTCAGGCTATGGTCCAGTCTTAAAAAGGTGCTGACCATGTCCTTTAAGACATTGAATTCAAAGTGAGTGATGCAGTAAACTGAATCTCAGGTCACCCCAGCACATCACAGGACTGCACCCTAGATCAGCCCAGAATCTGCCCCTCTTGTCCTCCATGCACTGTAATAGGATTTAAGAAATCAACATCCCAAGTAACTAGATGTAAGAGCCTGTGGCTTCTAATTACATGAATACATTGCAACCTGCTTCACAAAAACGTGACCTGTTCAGTTTTTTCACAGCTTTCACAGCCTCCCGGGGCTTTTGTATTTCAGGTATTGTGGTTTATAGTTTTGAAATTATTGCTTATTCTTTAAGGCTTCTTTTCAGAGAGATTTTGTACTTTACCTTCCCACACCTCCCCAGCAACATTTCTACGGCAAATGTTTATACACAAGTCCTTCTTGGCAGAGAAATCAGTACATGGGTTTTGTTTATACCACAGTCTCATTCCCTTTCCCAGGTTTCACCCAACCATCCGCTCTTTTCTCTCGTTTCACTTTCCCTGAGTTCACCAATCGGTTAGAGCACTTCTGCCATGTGTGTAGAGTCTTGGCTGACCAAATCCACATGCCAGATGTGATACCCACCAGCAGAGACATGAAAATTTTGAGCATCTCCACTGCCATATTGGAATCATTTGCTGAATAGCGGAAGATAGCCCAGTTGGAGATTTCATAGAAGTAACATGCAATTACACATGTGGCTGGGACAGTATATAGCACTGAAAAGACACCAATTTTGACCATCAGTCTTTCCAGCTTGTCAGTTTTAGTCCCATCTTTTTGAAGATTAGACCGGATTTTAAATAAGGCCACTAAACCTGCTGCTATGAACAAAGTTCCAATAACCAGATAGGTGAAAAGCGGAGCAACAACAAAGCCAGTGAGTGCATCTAGGTTCTGGTTGCCAACATAACATAGACCTGTGAGCTCATCTGCATCCACTAGTCTCATAATCAAGATGACGATGGTCTTCACCGCAGGGATAGCCCAGGCTGCAATATGGAAATAGGAGCTGTGCATTTCTATAGCTTCATGGCCCCATTTGAGTCCTGCTGCCAAAAACCATGTTAATGTCAGAATAACCCACCAGATGGAGCTAGCCATCCCAAAAAAATACATCAGTAAGAAAATTATAGCACATCCTGTGTTCTTAAGACCTTCTTGGACAAGAACAGGTTCTGCTGCCTCTTCAAAATCACAGGATATCCTTTCCCGGCCTACAGTCAGCCTCACAATGTAAGCAATGCTATAAATATTGTAGCACATGCTCAGAAATATGATGGGGCGCTCAGGGTAGGAAAATCTGGATGAATCAATCAGGAAGGTCAGGACTGTGAAGGCAGTTGATATGAAGCACAGACTAGCCCAAACAGCCATCCAAATATCAGTGAATTCCTTAGCTGATCTGCTATAGAGACCAGCATCATAGCCACACTTAAGGACACAGCTCAGGCTTCTTTTAACCCAGATATACTGCTCTGAATTAGATCCCAGAGTGTGACACTCTTCTCCTGGCTGCAAGGAGGTTTTGCTGTGAAGGGGAACCTCTTCATCCCCTGGGCCCTCCATGCACATGTGGTTGTGGTCATTCTGAGGTGGGAATTTACTGCAGTTTAGACTGTCTGGCCAAGCAAATCCAAATTCTTTCAGAACAGGTTCACATCTTCTTTTCACGGAAAGGCACATGCCACCACAGGGACCTATTGGGATGTTAATCTTCTCTGTGCACATTGGAACATAGACTGAACAAAGGAAGAACTGGAAGAGAAAAAAGAATTAGTCAAATTTGTGCTTAAAAGAAGATTAAAACGGTAGATTACATAGCAAATTTCCTCTCTATCGTCTTTAACAGTACTGTTTAGTACTTTGCCTAAGGAAGCAAAGAGCAGTGTGTAGTAAAGAAACCAAGGAGAAAAAAAATCCTAAAACCCTCAGCCCTTGTTTTCAGTTAAAAAAGTGTTTTGAGCCCAAACCCTGACCACTTTACTCACTAAAAATTAGCCTTAAATCAGTGGGCCAAATTCACACAAGGCAAACAGAACTAGATCTAAGCCTCCTCCAATTTACAGTTAAAAGGGGCAAACAGCAAACTAAATAAGTAATTTAAACTTTGACAAATACGTAGGCCTTAGCTTTAGAGGCTGCATAGAGATATTTAAAACTAAACAAAACCATTTACATGCAAGTATCTGAACTGGAAAGTCACGTCCTTGAAGCTGTCTGTTTAGTATACTGTTTACTTTCCTGGTGTTCAAGGATAAATATTTTCCTTTAAGAAGTCAGTGAGAAAGTTCACACTCCTCCATTGGTAAAAGTCATGTACAATATTAGGCTGTGTGACATTTTCAAACCCATAAAGAGCGATCAGCCCGTTTATTAACTCTGATTTAGGGCGTTCTCTTTAGTCTTCACACTAGTCCAAATTCCTGGGTTACCAAAGGGAATACAGACAAGTACTGCATGCCAATCGACAGAAAAGTTTGGCTTCTACTCACTTCTGACTTTGTGTGGAGGTTATTCCAGAAAGAGGATCGGTCGGGTATGGGACTCCTTGTGTGTTTTCCTTCAGTCTCAGTAACTGTAACCCCTTTGAGATTAAATGCTATTGCAACCTTATTGTACCTTATCTGTAGATTCACGCCCAAAGCGAAAGCTAATCTTGAGCCACTTTGCAGATGGACGTTTTCAAATGTACCTTTGCTTAACCCCTTAAATCGTTTCTTTTTAAAACATGTGTTTCAAGCCAGAAGATCTTTTCAGGCCGTTCTAGCCTTAGAAACTGGGGCTCGGAAACAACTCAGACCTGAAACCCGCCCAGTGACGACTAGATCCCAAATCGGCAGGCAGCAGAGAAGCTAGATTTACAAAACAAAGGCAAGAAACGCAACAGATTGAAACTTGGAAGCAGCGGGACGTTCGCAGAAGAAACGCCAGAAGTGAAGGCAGAGAGCTGGGGTACTCATCTGGGCTAACGGCCTCATCCCAGCCCAGAAAACCCTTCCTTTAGCCGGGCAAGGACCAGGCAAGGCTGGGACGCAGATCGGGCTGGGGTGTCACGGTGGGGGGCGTTGCACCCTTTGGGGGGGGAGGGTGCAGCTGGCCCCACTTCCCCTGCAGCCTGCCCCTCTCTCGGGCAGGCGGGCGCGCTGCAGGGAGGGAGGGAGGGAGGCTGGCTCTGGGCGCGCAGCACGGCGCGGGCGGCGGGACACGCACCTGGAGCTGGCTGGAGCAGCCGTACTGGATGAGCGGGGTGAAGGTGGTGAGCTGCAGCTCCGCGTCCGCCTGCAGCTCGTGCCCCACCAGGTTGGGCATGCGGGTGACGTTGTAGCCCAGGTTCTGGCACATGGCGATGCGGATGGCATCGCAGCGCCGCTCCTCCTCCTCCCCGAAGCCGCGCGCCGCGCCGGGCAGCAGCCCCAGCCCGAGCCCCAGCAGCAGCAGCAGCAGCAGCAGCAGGAGGCGGCGGCGGCGGCCCCGCAGCCCCATGGCCCGGGCCGAGCCCTGCACCGCGCGGCCGCTCTGCGGACACGGCCCGGCCGGACAGCGCGGGGCGGGGCGGCCCGGCGGTTAAAGGGCCTGGCGGAGACACTGCCCAGGGGAGGGGCCGCGCCGCGCCGCGCCGCCCCCGCCCACGGAGCGGCCCACGGGCGGGGCGGCGGCCGCGAGTGACTGACCCCCGCTCGCCCTGGCAGCACTGCCCGGCGGCCGGGTCGGGAGCCTCACGTCTGCCCCCAGCCTACCCGGGTGCACGCCCCCGGCACGCCGGGCAGTGCCCCTCAGGCACCCCCCGCCTCTCAGCGCTGTGCCCAGTGTCCCCTGCCGCCCCCCCGGAACCGTTCCCCCTCCTCCCACGGCTGTAACCCGCAGGGACCCCCCCTCCTCCCACGGCTGTAACCCGCAGGGACCCCCCCCCCTCCTCCCAGGGCTGTAGCCCGCAGGGACCCCCCCTCCTCCCACGGCTGTAACCCGCAGGGACCCCCCCCCTCCTCCCAGGGCTGTAACCCGCAGGGACCCCCCCTCCTCCCACGGCTGTGACCTACAGAGACCCCCCCGCCTCTCAGCGCTGTGCCCAGTGTCCCCTACCGCCCCCCCGGAACCGTTCCCCCTCCTCCCAGGGCTGTAACCCGCAGGGACCCCCCCTCCTCCTCCCACGGCTGTAACCCGCAGGGACCCCCCCTCCTCCCACGGCTGTGACCTACAGAGACCCCCCCGCCTCTCAGCGCTGTGCCCAGTGTCCCCTGCCGCCCCCCCGGAACCGTTCCCCCCTCCTCCCACGGCTGTAACCCGCAGGGACCCCCCCCCCTCCTCCCAGGGCTGTAACCCGCAGGGACCCCCCCTCCTCCCACGGCTGTAACCCGCAGGGACCCCCCCCTCCTCCCACGGCTGTAACCCGCAGGACCCCCCCCTCCTCCCACGGCTGTAACCCGCAGGGACCCCCCCCTCCTCCCACGGCTGTAACCCGCAGGGACCCCCCCCTCCTCCCACGGCTGTAACCCGCAGGGACCCCCCCCTCCCCTGGCCCAGTGTAACCCGCAGGGACCCCCCCTCCTCCCACGGCTGTAACCCGCAGGGACCCCCCCCTCCTCCCACGGCTGTAACCCGCAGGGACCCCCCCTCCTCCCACGGCTGTAACCCGCAGGGACCCCCCCCCTCCTCCCACGGCTGTAACCCACAGGGACCCCCCCCTCCTCCCCGGCCTGTAACCCGCAGGGACCCCCGACCTCCCCTCCTCCCACGGCTGTAACCCGCAGGGACCCCCCCCCTCCTCCCACGGCTGTAACCCACAGGGACCCCCCCCTCCTCCCACGCTGTAACCCACAGGGACCCCCCACCCTCCCCGTGAACCCCAGTGTCCCCCTCCTCCCACGGCTGTAACCCGCAGGGACCTCCCCCTCCTCCCACGGCTGTAACCCGCAGGGACCCCCCCCTTCTCCCACGGCTGTAACCCACAGGGACCCCCCACCTCTCAGCGCTGTGCCCAGTGTCCCCTGCCGCCCCCCCGGAACCGTTCCCCCTCCTCCCAGGGCTGTAACCCGCAGGGACCCCCCCTCCTCCCACGGCTGTAACCCACAGGGACCCCCCCACCTCTCAGCGCTGTGCCCAGTGTCCCCTGCCCCCCCCCGGAAACGTTCCCCTCCTCCCAGGCTGTACCCCAGGGACCCCCCTCCCACGGCTGAACCCCGACCCCCCCACTCGCCCAGGCCCCGCACCCCCCGAACTCCCCTCCTCCCACGGCTGTAACCCGCAGGGACCCCCCCCCCTCCTCCCACGGCTGTAACCCACAGGGACCCCCCACCTCTCAGCGCTGTGCCCAGTGTCCCCTGCCGCCCCCCGGAACCGTTCCCCCTCCTCCCAGGGCTGTAACCCGCAGGGACCCCCCCCCTCCTCCCACGGCTGTAACCCACAGGGACCCCCCCACCTCTCAGCGCTGTGCCCAGTGTCCCCTCCGCCCCCCCGGAAACCGTTCCCCCTCCTCCCAGGGCTGTAACCCGCAGGGACCCCCCCCTCCTCCCACGGCTGTACCCGCAGGGACCCCCCCTCCTCCCACGGCTGTAACCCGCAGGGACCCCCCCCTCCTCCCACGGCTGTAACCCCAGGGACCCCCCTCCTCCCACGGCTGTAACCCGCAGGGACCCCCCACCTCTCAGCGCTGTGCCCAGTGTCCCCTGCCGCCCCCCCGGAACCGTTCCCCCTCCTCCCAGGGCTGTAACCCGCAGGGACCCCCCCTCCTCCCACGGCTGTAACCCACAGGGACCCCCCCCTCCTCCCACGGCTGTAACCCACAGGGACCCCCCACCTCTCAGCGCTGTGCCCAGTGTCCCCTGCCGCCCCCCCGGAACCGTTCCCCCTCCTCCCAGGGCTGTAACCCGCAGGGACCCCCCCTCCTCCCACGGCTGTAACCCGCAGGGACCCCCCCCCTCCACGGCTGTAACCCCAGGCCCGCACCCCCCCGAACTTCCCTCCTCCCACGGCTGTAACCCGCAGGGACCCCCCCCCTCCTCCCACGGCTGTAACCCACAGGGACCCCCCCCTCCTCCCACGGCTGTAACCCACAGGGACCCCCCACCTCTCAGCGCTGTGCCCAGTGTCCCCTGCCGCCCCCCCGGAACCGTTCCCCCTCCTCCCACGGCTGTAACCCACAGGGACCCCCCCCTCCTCCCACGGCTGTAACCCACAGGGACCCCCCACCTCTCAGCGCTGTGCCCAGTGTCCCCTGCCACCCCCCCGGAACCGTTCCCCCTCCTCCCACGGCTGTAACCCACAGGGACCCCCCCCTCCTCCCACGGCTGTAACCCACAGGGACCCCCCCACCTCTCAGCGCTGTGCCCAGTGTCCCCTGCCACCCCCCCGGAACGTTCCCCCTCCTCCCAGCAACCCGGGACTCCCCCCGGTAACCCACAGGGACCCCCCTCCTCCCACGGCTGTAACCCACAGGGACCCCCCCAC
Source organism: Pelochelys cantorii (assembly GCA_032595735.1). Taxonomy (NCBI): domain Eukaryota; kingdom Metazoa; phylum Chordata; order Testudines; family Trionychidae; genus Pelochelys; species Pelochelys cantorii. The sequence goes on from CM064326.1 coordinate 25,763,305, forward strand.
CTCTCAGCGCTGTGCCCAATGTCCCCTGCCAACCTCCCGGGAACCGTTCCTCCTCCTCCCACGGCTGTAACCCACAGGGACCCCCCACCTCTCAGTGCTGTGCCCAATGTCCCCTGCCAGCCCCCCTGGAACCGTTCCCTCTCTTCCCACGGCTGTGACCTACAGAGACCCCCCCACCTCTCAGGACTGTGCCCAATGTCCCCTGCCAGCCCCCGGAAACCGTTCCCCCTCCTCCCAGGGCTGTGACCCTCTAGGGCCCTCCCGGAGGGTGATGCCCCTTCCCAGGTACCCATCCCCCCCCACCCTGGGGCAATGCCCCATATCATCTCCAAGGACCCCTGGGAGCTCTTCCCCCACACCCTGAGGCAATTCATCACTTCCCCCATACTGTGAACTTGTCCCCCCCCACCCATGATTTCTAGGAAATCATCCACCTTCCTCCCACAGTGGGACCATCCTGCCCCCCAACACCTCTGGAAAATGCCCCTCTCCTCCACACTGGGAGTAACCCTCACCCCCTCCACCAGCACCTATGGGAAATGCCCCCCTGTCTTGCACTCTCACCCCTGACTTATCCAGCATTGCCCCCAACTCATCCCCAGAACCCCAGGGAAATTTTCACCTTACCTTCCCCAATGACTCACCCAGCATTCCTGGGAAATGACCCACCACCCCTTCCATTGGGCACCTACCCCTTCTACCTTATTCCTAACACACCCAGCAACCCCCCACTGGGAGCCCTTCAGTACCCCCTGTACAATGCCCCAAACTCCCTTCCTAAGGAGCACTGTCCGGACCCCTTCTCTAGCTCTTAGCCCACACAGACTTCCTGGGAAACTCCTCATTGTTCAGCTGCTGGGGGACCCTCATTCACCCTTTCCCATGTCTTCTATCCTACCCCCTCTCTACACAGAACCACTTCCAAGATAAGCCAATCTACCGCCTGGGTAGCAAGTGGCTCCTGCTAATCACAGTGGCTTGAGTGCCTGATAAGATATAGGGCAGCACAGAGCAGTCATAGGCAGTCCAATGACAAAGTCAACTCAGCAGGAAATAACCACGTGAATTTATTTATTTATTTGTTTCTCTCCCTAAGAGTGGTAACATCACAAAGATGCCAGCAACCTGGTGGAGAAATTGCTTTCTTATTCTCTTGCCCAAACCAATAGGATGCAAGTAAAGCTTACATATGCAAGTGAAGACATGTTGGCCTGGTGTTTGGGCATATTTGTAATAGCAAGTTTTGTGTTAAAGATGACAGGAAGATGCTTACAGGCAATGTCTACAGTAGAAATGTTACAGTAGTACCACCTCAGCTCTGCCGCTGAAGTGCAGACACTTACTACAGAGACAGAAGAGGTTCTTCTGTTGCTTTAATGAATCCGTCTCTCTGAGAGGCAGTAGCTAGTTTGACAGAAGAATTCTCCCATGCACATAGCAGTGTCTGCGTAGGGGCTTTGGTTGTCTTAATTATGTCCCTCAGTGTGTGAAATTTTTCACAGCCATTGCCCCTGAACGATGTGGTGAAGCTGACATAACTTTGTAGTGCAGACCAACCCCTAAACTGCAAACTCTTTGAGGCAGAAAGAGTCTTCATGTTCTTTGTGTTTGTACAGTGCCAAGCACGATAGTGCCCTCGGCTTCTAGGCACTATGGCAACACAGATGATGATACTAATAATTTCAAGCCAAAAGTATTATTCACAAGCAAAAATTATAATAATTTCATGTTTTCATGGGCAAATGCAACTTCTTGAGCCCCTTTTACTATCAGTGCCCTAATTCTGCAGTTTGAGCAGAGCTGGTTAATATTTTTCAAACTACAGGTTTGTTGTTATTGTTGAAAAATGTCCTTTTTTCTAACACAATTAGGGTTGCCAGGTGTCCAGTTTTGAACCAGACAGTCCAGTATCTGAGCTTTATGTTTGGAAAACAAATTGAGAAAATATATGTCTGGTATTTTCTATATAAGATGTAATGTAGATTGTGATGTAATGTCAAGTGTGTCAGGTATTTTCGCTGAAACCATCTGGTAACCCTAAACACAATTTTTTTTCAAAATATGATCAATGTTGCTTAACCCCTTGGGAGGAGGCATTAATCTCACAGAGGGCCTTGCGGGGGCATTGCCCAAGGGTGTGGGGGAATTGTAATGATAATATTTTGTTTTGTTTTTTTCTGAATTTTTATAAAAGTTTGGAAAACACTTCCAAAATGGTTACTGAAATTTGATTAGTGAAAAATGGAATTTTAGGGGGAAGACTCACCAATACCACAACGTAAAAAGTTAAAAACAGCCTAATTTTGAATGCTGAAATGTAAACCACTTTGGAATTTGGAATTTTTTCAGGAAAACAGGTTTACATTTTTCAACTAGGTCTAGTTTTAAGAACATACCCAATAGGAAGAAAAATGGAGAAGTGGGATACCAGGTAGCATTTTTACTGTCACAAATCTTTAGCCAGATCTTCATGAGTTATATACAGTAATAAAGAACAAGACTTTGTATGCAAAATGTGACAGGCCATTCAATAATGGAGTGTTTTGCCAAGAGCAAATTCAACAAGCTCTGTAGTTTGCACTGGTTGCCTCTTGGTTTGCGAGTGACATTTAAATCTTACATTTCTTCCTAGGACAAACCACTGCAGAGGTGCTCAAGCTGAATTCCTGCTGGTATATACAAGAGCAAGTTGCTGGCATAATGCTCTGTGTGAGGGCCCCACAGCTTAGGAATTCATTCTCTTCTAGGTCCAAAAAAATAAGTCGAATTTGAATACGTGAGCACACAGCACAACTCATCTTTTTTCCCTGTGTATGTGAAAATTGTGGGAGGTAGTCAGGGGGTTTGGGCTTTTCAGATATCTTGGGTTGCTGGTAATGAGTTAAATTGTACCAATGTGCCTGAGATATGTTAGGACAGTGTTCCTCAAAGTGGGCCACAGCCCTGTTTTGGGAAAGCTGCTAGCAGGCCCGCACTGCTTTGTTTACCTAAGGGTCCATAGCCACAGAGTCTCGCAGCTCCCATTGCTCCGGTTTGCTGTTTCCAGCCAAGGGAAGCCACCAGAAGTGGTGTGGCCTGTGCTGCTGCTTTCCACAGCTTCCCTTGACTAGAAACAGTGAACTGGAACCAATTCCATGGCTATGGAGCTGTTAACAAACAAAGTGGCATAGGCTCACAAGCGGCTTTCCCAAAGCTGGCCCACTTTGAGAAACACTGTGTTAGGGTATTCATTTTGTTGTCCTGTGAAGTTACTTCAAGGGCCCTTAGAAAGTATGAGTAGGTGTCTCTTTTGGCATTTGTATAAACCTAAATAAAATATATAATTAATTAAATTAAATGAATCTTGACTTTTGAAAGGGATAGACAGAATGATCTAGGTCTTTCTGTCTTGAACTGCTATGATTGTGTGTAAAGAAATGTGTCAACGATATAGATTAATAGAGAAATAGACTCAGACTTGAGACCCTCCTTCAAGCATTGTTTTGCATGTCTCTTGAGTTCTGGTTTCCTCTTTACAAAAATGTGTCATCTATTAATTAATGTTTGTACAGCACTTTGGAATTGTTTATAAAAGTGGATCTAAGTGCCCCGTTATTGTGTGTGTGTGTCTGTATGTGAGCTTGTGTATGTGTTTTTTAAGTATATATCTTGCTTCCCACGATTCTCCACTATTAAGTCTCCTAGTCACACTAATCAGTGGAGTTGTCTCATCTCCTCTGCCAGCTTGTGAATGATGAATGAGACTCAGTCAAGGCAAAGTTCACACGGTGACCTGCTCCCAGAATGGCCACTGTCAGGTCTCCTGCAGTGACTTGGTTGGATCCAGGGTTCTATTATTGCGGCCTTTCTAGTCTCCATCCAAAGTCCAATAAACATGACCATTAGTGAGAACATTTGAGTACTGATGGTCATTAAAATGTCTACATTTAATGAGACAATTCACATCTTAACTAGACTGTCATCAAGCTAGGTACTTGGATGGCTCCTATTCCCATAATAGCTCATCCCTAGCCACAAACATCAACAAATGTAGTCTCATAACAACATTCCCAGAGGAAGTAGTAGTAGTAGTATTATCTCATTTTTTACAGATGGCGAGCTGAGATGCAGAGTGACTAAACCAGGGCAGGAACTGAATTCAACTCTTCTAAGACCTATCTTTACTTGCCAGTGTTGTCTGCTATATCTAGATTGGTTTGACTATTTTTCTTCATAATTTCTGTAATGCAATGAATGCCTATGGTGCTTTACAAACAGAGAAGATATACTCCATGACCCAAAGTGCTTACTGTCTAAATCAGGCACAAGCAATTGGACAACATGTACGATGCAGCTCCATGAAATGAAACAGTCAAAAGAATGATACAGGCAAAATACAGTCACCTGGGGTCAGATATTTTGGCTGGTCTTATGCAGGAAATCAAACTGAAGCATCATGGCTTTCCTTTCTGGCCTTAAACTCTATGAATCTTTGCCTCAGTACAGCAAGTCCTTTGTAATGTGCAGCCTTCCTCCACAGTTAGGCACTGAAGCAAGACCTGCTGCCTCCATAGAAGGCCACTTGCCTAATTCATCTGAAACAATTTAGCTATTGTATCTTCCATAAAACTTACTGCCCATCATGGAACTGGTTCTTTGACTTAGGGAAGAAGCAAGATGTTTAAAGTCACAATGAACAAGAATATATTTTCAGAAAAGGGACTACCTTTTTATTGAAACTTTACAAAACAAAATAAATATTAGAAAGGGCTTCCCTGCTGTGTTTACTTTGAGGGGTCTTTTTGATGTTGCGAGTTAATTTTCAAAACAAAAGCAATGGGAAAGACAGTGGCAGATCATACTAGTGATCTCAGTTGGAAAAGATGTTAATTACCCTACTCGGAACCTCATGCATATGCTAAGTGCTTAAATAACACAGTGAAAAGCACATACATAATAGCCTCTTTAAATAGATCAGAGTAAGACCAGGCAAGGATGGTTGACTTAAGTGGCCTAATATTAATCACAAGAAGTGGTATGTGCTTCTCTGCTTGTGGCACATCTAATAAACTTGGGCTTCTACTATGATTTCAGGAAGATCAATTATATAGATATACTAGAAGATTTACTCAGAATTGCTCGGGTCCATAATTCTAATAAGTTTTGTTTTTCTTCATTTAAATAATTTCTCTGGAGTGGGGCTACGGATGAGGGATTCCATATGTAGGCTGCCCCGGAGAGAGAGGACAACCCAGCCCTCTCTTACCACAGCAGTTTCGGGCCAGGTAAGAAGTGCCTCTCTAGGCTGCTCAGTTGCAGTGGGCACAGCCAGGGAAGGGGTGCATGTCCCCTGGCTGGGGGATAGACAGACACACAAGCAGACAAATTCTCTGAAATATATAGTAGATAGCTGGCTCTTTCTCCACCCCGGCCCCCTGCTGGCCCAATGGGGGTATAACTGTCCCAGTCCCTATCTCTAGCTCCTTGCTGTCCCCCCTGTGCTCATTCTACAATGTAACTGTCCCTCCTACCAGACCCCTCCTTTTCAGTTTATGAGGAACAATCAAATTTCAGGCACAGCCAAACCCTTACCTTGTTTTAAGTTATGACATATTAATTCTAGGTTTGCTGCTGGATGCTGAGTGAATTTGGTGGCTTTAGCTCTTATGGTTTAGGAGGCGTTCTTGAACAAATGGACTCACACACAAACATACAGACAGACAAAGTTTCTAAAATATATAGTATGTCAAATGGAATTGGTCAAGTGGGAAGAGCCCTGTAATCCTCACTGAATTACATCACCTATCTCAGAAGGAAGATGGGCTGCTCTGGTTTTTATAGGACTTAATTGATGGTTCATAGACTCATAGCCTTTAAGAGCAGAAGGGACCATCATGATCATCTATTCAGACCTCCTACAGATTGAAGGCACAGACTCTTACCCAACACTCCTGTAACAGATCCATAGCCTCTGGCTATATTACTTAAGGACTCAAATCATTATTTAAAGACTTCAGGTTACAGAAAATGTATCAAGTCAGAAGCTCAGACTCTAAGCCACATGAAGTGCAACATGCAATACACACTGTATGATTTGTACACAATGAAGTGCACTAACAGCAAGGCTCTCAGAAAGCTAGAAATGTTATACAGAAAGGATACCAAACTGCCTTATCTCTTGTATTAAAACCACCAAAAATGTGGGTATTCCATTGAAAGCAATGAAGAGATTGAGTTTATTATAACCCACCAGTTTCATCTTGCTGATCCTCATTCATGGAGCAGTGGCTTCTTCCCTTTTGCTTTTTCCATTTTAATGTTAAGGGCAAAAAGTAAAATGGTGTCTTCACATAACCAGAGACAAGGGGAAACTTACTCTTAGATACATGGAAGTGCACAGATGATGTCTTGCCTGGTTATACTCATATGTGCAATAGCACAGTGACTTGTAGCAAAGCTGACTGCTACTTGCGTAAGCCAACAACAAGTTTCCAGAGACTGGGTAAATTGGGAACTTGCTTTTAATTTCAAGTGCCATGTGTTTGGGAAGAAATCCTCTTGTGACAGCAATCATGCACAATGACTGCCTGCTTGCTTATGCTTCATCACACCTTGCTCTCATGTATGTACATTTTATTGATCTTGTGGCTCCATTTCATCACTTAGCAATGGCACTCTGATCTATATACATCACTAGAAGACTGGAGGGGCATGCACGGGGAAGGGAGGGTGGTTTGAGATTAGGGGTGGGTGGGGCCTGGCCTGGGGCTGGGACCGTGCAGGCCTCCTTCTGGCATTCCTGGGCCTGGTCCACAGGCAGGGGCTACTATAGAGACCTCCTGCTGGTGCTCCCTGGGCCTGGCCCAGAGTTCAGGGGGGCATGCAGGACCCCCCCCCCCAGCATTCCCTGGGCTCAGGCCAGGGCTGCTGGGGAAATGCACAGGCTTGCTGGCCATAGCCACACTGGGTGGCCTGGTAGTGCGGGGCGGGGGGGGGGGGGGGAATGGCTCTGAGAATACATTTTTCTATGATAGGTTACATAAGAATGGCCATACTGGGTCAGACCAAAAGTCCATCCAGCCCAGTACCCTGTCTGCCGACAGTGGCCAATGCCAGGTGTCCCAGAGGGAGTGAACTGAACAGGTACTGATCAAGTGATCTCTCTCCTGCCATCCATCTCCACCCTCTGACAAACAGAAGCTAGGGATACCATTCCTTACCCATACTGGCTAATAGCCATTAATGGACTTAACCTCCATGAATTTATCTAGTTCTCTTTTAAACCCTTTTATAGTCCTAGCCTTCACAACCTCCTCATGCAAGGAGTTCCACAGATTGACTATGCGCTGTGTGAAGAAGAACTTCCTTTTATTTGTTTTAAACCTGCTGCCCATTAGTTTCATTTGGTGGCCCCTAGTTCTTATATTATGGGAACAAGTAAATAACTTTTCCTTATTCACTTTCTCCACACTACTCATGATTTTATATACCTCTATCATATCTCCCCCAGTCTCCTCTTTTCCAAGCTGAAAAGTCCCCGTTTCTTTAATCTCTCCTCATATGGGACCCGTTCCAAATCCCTAATCATTTTAGGTGCCTTTCTCTGAACCTTTTCTAATGCTAGTATTTGTTTTTTGAGATGAGGACACCACATCTGTACGCAGTATTCAAGATTTGGGCGTACCATGGATTTATATAAGGACAATAAGATATTCTCCGTCTTATTCTCTATCCCTTTTTTAATAATTCCTAACATACTGTTTGCTTTTTTGACTGCCTCTGCACACTGCATGGACATCTTAAGAGAACTATCCATAATGACTCCAAGATCTCTTTCCTGATTAGTTGTAGCTAAATTAGCCCCCATCATATTGTATGTATAGTTGGGATTATTTTTTCCAATGTGCATTACTTTACATTTATCCACATTACATTTCATTTGTCATTTTGTTGCCCAATCACTTAGTTTTGTGAGATCTTTTTGAAGTTCTTCACAGTCTGCTTTGGTCTTAACTACGTTGAGCAGTTTAGTATTGTCTGCAAACTTTGCCACCTCACTGTTTACCCCTTTCTCCAGATCATATATGAATAAATTGAATTGGATTGGTCCTAGGATTAACCCTTGGGGAACACCACTAGTCACCCCTTTCTCCATTCTGAAAATTTACCATTTATTCCTATCCTTTGTTTCCTGTCTTTTAACCAGTTCTCAGTCCATGAAAGGACCTTCTCTCTTATCCCATGACAACTTAATTTACGTAAGAGCCTTTGGTGAGGGACCTTGTCGAAGGCTTTCTGGAAATCTAAGTACACTATATCTACTGGTTCCCCCTTGTCCACATGTTTGTTGACCCCTTCAAAGAATTCTAATAGATTAGTAAGACATGATTTCCCTTTACAGAAACCATATTGACTTTTGCCCAACAAATTATGTTCTTCTATGTGTCTGACAATTTTATTCTTTACTATTTCAGACTAATGTGCCCAGTACTGACATTAGACTTACCGGTCTGTAATTGCTGGGATCGCCTCTAGAGCCCTTTTTAAATATTGGCGTTACATTAGCTATCTTCCAGTCATTGGGTACAGAAGCTGATTTAAAGGATAGGTTACAAACCATAGATAATAGTTCCGCAATTTCACATTTGAGTTCTTTCAGAACTCTTGGGTGAATGCCATCTGGTCCTGCTGACTTGTTACTGTTAAGTTTATCAAATAATTCCAAAACCTCCTCTAATGACACTACAGTCTGTGACAAGTCCTCAGATTTGTCATCTACAAAGGACGGGTCAGGTTTGGGAATCTCCCTAACATCCTCAGCCGTGAAGACTGAAGCAAAGAATTCGTTTAGTTTCTCCGCAATGACTTTATCGTCTTTAAGTGCTCCTTTCATATCTTGATCGTCCAGGGGCCCCACTGGTTGTTTAGCAGGCTTCCTGCTTCTGATGTACTTAAAAAACATTTTATTATTACCTTTTGAGTTTTTGGCTAGCTGTTCTTCAAACTCCTTATTGGCTTTTCTTATTATATTTTTACACTTAATTTAGCAGTGTTTATGCTCCTTTCTATTTACCTCACTAGGATTTGACTTCCACTTTTTCAAAGATGCCTTTTTATCTCTCACTGCTTCTTTTACATGGTTGTTAGCCATGGTGGCTCTTTTTTAGTTCTTCTACTGTGTGTTTTAATTTGGGGTATACATTTAAGTTGGGCCTCTTTTATGGTGTCTTTGAAAAGTGTCCATGCAGCTTGCAGGGATTTTACTTTAGTCACTGTACCTTTTAATTTCTGTTTAACTAACCTCCTCATTTTTGTATAGTTTCCCTTTTTGAAATTAAATGCCACAATGTTGGGCTGCTGAGGTATTCTTCCCACCACAGGAATGTTAAATATTATTATATTATGATCACTATTTCCAAGCGGTCCTGTTATAGTTACTTCTTGGACCAGATCCTGTGCGCCACTCAGGACTAAATTGAGAATTGCCTCTCCCCTTGTGGGTTCCTGTACCAGCTGCTCCAAGAAGCAGTCATTTAAGGTATCAAGAAATTTTATCTCTGCGTCTCGTCCTGAGGTGACATGTACCCAGTCAATATGGGGATAGTTGAAGTCCCCCACTACTACTGAGTTCTTTATTTTCATAGCCTCTCTAATCTCCCTTAGCATTTCATAGTCACTATTACTGTCCTGATCAGGTGGTCGATAATAGATCTCTACTGTTATATTCTTATTAGAGCAGGAAATTACTATCCATAGAGATTCTGTGGAACATGTTGATTCATTTACGATTTTTACTTCATTTGATTCTAAATTTTCTTTCACATATAGTGCCACTCCCCCACCCGCACGACCTGTTCTGTCGTTCCGATATATTTTGTACCCCAGAATGATTGTGTCCCATTGACTGTCCTCACTCCACCAGGTTTCTGTGATAACTATTATATCAGGATCCTCCTTTAACACGAGGCACTCTAGTTCACCCATCTTATTTTTTAGACTTCTAGCATTTGTGTACAAGCACTTTAAAAACTTGTCACTGTTTATTTGTCTGCCCTTTTCTGATGTGTCAGATTCTTTTTTATGTGAATGTTTTTCGTCTGATCTGGCCCATACTTAATCCTCTTCCATCCTCTCCTCCTGACTAAAACCTAGAGAATCTCTATCAATAGATTCTCCTCTAAGAGATGTCTCTGTCCAATCCACGTGCTCCTCTGCACCAATCGTCTTTCCCCCATCTCTTAGTTTAAAAACTGCTCTGCGACCTTTTTAAGTGCCAGCAGTCTGGATCCAGTTTGGTTTAGGTGGAGCCCATCCTTCCTGTATAGGCACCCCCTATTCCAAAAGTTTCCCCAGTTCCTTATGAACCTAAATCCCTCCTCCCTACACCATCGTCTCATCCACACTTTGAGACTCTGAAGCTCTGCCTGCCTACCTGGCCCTGCACATGGAACTGGAAGCATTTCTGAGAATGCCACCATAGAGGTCCTGGATTTCAGTCTCTTTCTTAGCAGCCTAAATTTGGCCTCCAGGACATCTCTGCTACACTTCCCTATGTCATTGGTACCTACATGTACCACGAACACTGGCTTCTCCCCAGCACTACACATCTAGATGCCTTGAGAGATCCGCAACCTTCGCACCAGGCAGGCAAGTCACCATACGGTTCTCCTGGTCATCACAAACCCAGCTATCTATATTTCTAATGATCGAATCTCCCATTACTAACACCTGCCTTTTCCTAATGACTGGAGTTCCTTCCCCCAGAGAGGTAACCTCAGTGTGAGAGGATATCCCAACATCTGGAAGGAGGGTCCCAACTGTGGGAAGGTTTCCCTCTGCTCCTGTTAACTGCTCTCCTTCCCTGAGCTTTTCATCCTCCTTGACAGCGCAGGGGCTATCTGACCGGAAGTGGGACAATTCTACAGTGTCCTGGAAAGCCTCATGAACATACCTCTGTGCCTCCTCAGCTCCTCCAGTTCAGCCACCCTGGCCTCCAAAGCCCGTACACAGTCTCTGAGGGACAGTAGCTCCTTGCACTGAATGTACACATATGCCACCCGCCCATGGGGCAGGTAATCATACATGCTACACTGAGTGTAATGAACAGGATAGCCCCCACTCTGCTGCTGGGCTTCTGCCTGCATTCTCTCCTACAGCTACCTAGGTTATTGATAGAGATTTTAGTTAAATCAAGAAGTTTTGATTAAAACCTTTAAACTGAACTATAAAGAATGACAAGTGTACCTTGGCCCCTTCCCACTCCCCTTCTCAGCCAATGAACAGAGGCTTCTAGATTTCAAACCTTTAGAAGCTCACAACTTCCAACTGCCAGCCACAGCACACGCTCCTTCAAACAAACACAAACAAACAAACAAACAAACAAACAAACAAACAAACAAACACAAGCTCAGCACACAGCAAGTAACTCCCAAACACACACTACAGACAGCCACTTACCTCAAGGATCCTGTATTTGCTCCTCCTTTACCTGGAGAACTCCCTCTCAAAACTCCCTGTTTGCTGCCCCTGTTCGCAAAGCTCCCTGGTTGCTGACTCACTGCTTTATAAAGCCCTGGCCTTCCTGATAGCCCCGCATGGTTGGTATGGTGCTGCCTGCATAGAAGTCCAGTAGGCAAACTCTAATGAAGGGAGTGATTCAGTGCCTTTCTAACGACGATGCAGATCATCTGTATGAGAGATACTTTTTGGCAGGCCTGAAAAATGTGTGATAGGGATGCAGGTGAGTTACTGCATCTCCTGCAGGACCCCAAATTTGAGGGTTGCAAGAAAAACAGCCTGCTTCTCTGCTTAATGCAATTATGGTCCTACACCCCCACAAATGAAAGAGGTTAAGACTGTGTACATTTGTTGGCATACTTCATTTTCACCAGGGATTAGTGCCTATTTGTGGAATTTAAGCAGTGCACCAGCCTTGTCCTTACCCTCTATACAGAAGTGAATTTCACATTAGGAGATCATAAAATCCCATTCCTCATTCAAAGGAGTAATTTCCAATCATCTCTCAGGGCCAAATCTGTTTATTTTGGTTGAGCAGGGCATTTCTCTGGGAGCGCTCTCACTGAAATCCTTGGGGCTGCTTATGAAGAATCCTTTGTACTGCTCGGTGTGAACAAGGCTAGTCATTTGGTCTTGGGTGTGCTTTTAACATATATGCTGTTTGACTGCTTCACTCCTCTCCTCCCCGCCCCCCCGCCCTCATTCTTCTGCATGCCACTTGCCATTTTATGCTGTAAATTCCTTGTGGCAGGAAGAGCCTTTGATTATAGTCCTGTACATATCTCAATCAGTAGTGCCCCAATTTTGACTGGAACCTCTAAGTGACACGGCAATATAAATAGTAAATAATTCAGCTGAGTTTGGATGCATAGTGTAAACCCCGTGGGTGGCAGTGAATGATGGAAGATTATAAAGTCATGGTAAATTAGCTGGCTTCCTTAACTGTTCATTAGCTGGACTCCACAGGAACAGACTTTAGTCATTACATTTTCTCTTAATTAACATTTTAAAATATAAATTTCCCTAGGTATGCTTTTTTTTTTAATGAGCTATAGAAGTTTAACCTGGCCTTGGCATCTCAGATCTGCAGGAGGGGAACCCTGCTGAGACATACCCTATAAGCCTCAGCAGAGTGGCCTCCTCTCCTTCAATTAGCAAGTCTATGTGTGTGGGTGAGGGTGGGGGTTCTGTTTGTTTGTAGTATGGGGGAGTGGATGGATACAGTGTAGAAAACTGGGAGGCTTTTATCTACATTGGAAATACACCTTTTCACTGTCTCTATCTGTCCATGTCCTCGGCAGATGCACCCTCCTCTTCTGATTCCCCGACCTCACTTCTTTCCATTCAAGAGTAGGAAGCATGGCTCTGTGGGCCCCCTGTACTCCTAACCCAGTTCCTGTCTCACCACATTATTGTGGTCTCATTTGCCTCTGGCTCAGCTCAACAATTGGAGTGTGGAAGTCTGTTTATATTTGCTCTTGTACACTTAAAACTAACTTTTGTTCTTCTTTCAATCTCTGATGAATCCCCCACCTCAAGATATGAAAAAGCCCATATCCTCAGCAAGAACAGCAAATCCAATGTGAACTTTTTGGCCAAGCTGTTATTTAGATCCAAGCAGCCAAAAAGCATTAGAACATCTTAAGAATAAAATAAACTACAGCTACATTGTCAAAACACGATCATTTTGAAACTTGCTGTCTGATTTTTACGATATTTGCCTGGAAACCTCTACCCTGAAAAGAGATGCAATACGTCATTTTTAAAAATCACTTTCTGTTTGGGAAAATGAGTGGATTACAATTTGAAAACCTGATTCAATGGAGAGCAAATTTCAGCCTGAACTATGAGAGCAGTACTGATCTCCATAATATCACTTTTATTCTAAATGGCTATTTTCATTTACTTATAACTTTTACAAAGATTAACCTTTTGGGTTCACATTTCCTAAGCTTGATCTTAGCTTAAAGGTTTATTAATTTTTTGGAAATAATAAATATTTTTCATCTAAGAAAATTGTTCAGAGACTTTTTTACACTCAGATAACTCAGAAATAGTTTGGTTTTATAACTTCAAATTTAGCATGTACAGTGTGTAATCTTGGAGGAATGTACATTTTGCCTTGATTGAAAAACTTTTGTTTTGTAATCCCAAATCAGTCTGGAAGTTTGGAAATAATAGAGCATGCTCAGGCTGTTATTCAACATTGGAAGGACAAATTGAATTAAATGTATTTTATAAGTCATGTGTCATTTTGCAAATTTGCACTGATCTTCCACAGATTCTTTTCCAGCTGGATCTTCCTGTTTCCCATTTTTAGTTGATCACATAGGCGTTTCACTGGCTACATCCCGTGCATTTGTTCCTCTTTGCACACGTTGTACTTGAAAGTCCCTCTGTAGCATTTCAGCTCAGCCTTCTTGTAACTCATGACCAATAAACCCAGCTGTTATTCAGGTCATCTTTAGAATGGAGCTGTCACTCAGCTCCCCTCTGGCACAGAGTGAGAAGTACTAGTTTCTTTGAAAGCATTAGACACTGCTTCACCTCTAAATACATTACTTATAGAAATCACTTACAATATTTAAACACATTATTAAACTTTGTCCATGTCTCTTTTACAGACTTCTGCTGGCATAGCTGTGTCAGCCAGGGGTGTGAGGAGCTGAAATCTCTGACTGCCAGTAGAAGCCCCTTGAATACAGTTATACTGTCAAAACTCTGCTTTTACTGGTACAGCTTGTTTTGCTTGGGGGATGAGATAGGGTTGTTATTGGTGGTGTTGGATTAAGCAAAAGTGTTTCCTGTAAAAATTGCATTCTCATTAGCACTGCAGCACATTGCTGGTGTAGAATACTAGTCTAGTTATACAGCAAAGTGCTCCTACTATAGGCATGGCCTTTGAATGTCAAGGTAGGCTACATATACATCTTGTAGTAAATGGTAGATTAGAGGCCCGATTCATCAATATGCTTCAGTTGCTTTGCACCGCGCCACTGATGCAAAGCAGATGTAGACTAGTTTAACTGGCCAGTTACTCAAGGTTTCTGGTTGCTTTGTGTCACTTGAGTAGTGCAAAGTACTCAGGACATGTCAGTGAATCTTTACATGAACTGTTTTCTCCTCGCAAAAAAAGAATGTGAACTAGCATGTCCTTCTTAGTTACATTACAGTCCATAGTAACATGCCACACATGGCTGAAACTAACCTTTTAAAATATCACAGTCAGGTGGTATGTTGCTCTCTGGGGAAGAATGTTGTGCCTCTGCCCACAGCTTAGGTGAGCTATACTCATACACTCCCTTTCTGGATTTTGTGAATATGCAAAACAGCAACTTGATGTAGTTTTAAACTGTATCTCTTACTAATGGAAACTATAGGCCTGATTCTCCTTTACAAGAAAGCCTATTTACACTGGCCTGGCACTGCAAGGTAGCCTTAACATAAGTATAAATTACTAGAAAACTTACCCTACATTGCTGGGATCCTTCAGGGCAGGGGGCTGGAAGGGTGTGTGGGGGGCAGTGTAGGAGTTAGGAAAGCAGCTTTAGGATGTTTGGGGCTCAGGGAAGGGGGCTGAAGGTTGCAGGAGTCTGGTTTGGAGGGGTGAGGAGGCACTCAGGGCAGGGGGTGAGGGTGCAGGGCAGAGGGGGTGCAGGAGTCAAGATAGGGCTGGGAGGTGTGGGACTTGGAAGGGATTGGAGTACAAGAGTCAGGGCAGGAGATTGGATGTGGGGGGCGGGGATGTGTGGGGTGTAGGAGTCATAGAAGGAGGATGGATGGGGGCTCAGGGCAGGGGTGGGGTGTAGGAATCAGGGCACAGAGTTGGGACGTATGTGGTGGGGGGTGGGATTCAAGACAGTGTATGGGGAGGCAGGCAGCTGCTCCCCAGGGGCAAGGCTAGGGTGGTGAAGACTGTGCTAACCAGCTGGTGGCTGCTCCCTGGGGCTGAGGTGTTTGTTGCCTCCTATGGTCACTCTGGAATATGACTATCAGCTAGGGTTGCCAGATACCCGGTTTTGAACTGGACAGTCCAGTATTTGAGCTTTCTGTTCGGGAAGCAAATTGAGAAAATATAAATGAGAAAATATAAATGTCCGGTATTTTCTAAATAAAATGTGATGTAGATTGTGATGTACTGTCAAGTGTGTCCGGTATTTTTGTTGAAACCATGTGGCAACCTTACTATTAGCACCATCCCTTTTGCATTCCAGGCCCAACCATTGTCCTGGCCTAACCAAATCCTTACCTTGTTTTAAGTTATGATAAAGGGAAGCTGCATAGCAAATTTGTGGTCTGAGCTCTTACCATTTAGGAGGATTTCTTGAACAAACTCAGATGGACAGATAGACAGATACACACAAGCTCTTTCAAATATATAGTAGATTGAAAGCCCCTTTAAAGTTCCAGAATGGTGTAAATGAACCTGAGTGCAAATGAGGATCAGGGCCAGAATTTTTCAATTCCATAGTCAATGGGATGGTCCAATTTATAGAGATATTGTTCATTCACAGGTAAGCCATTTCAGACACAGTCTTTGAATACCAGACATTGCCAGACTATATTCTTCCCCTCTGTTCTTGGATTGTTTATCTTTTTGTAATGCCCTGTCTGTCCCTGGATGGCCATTGTCTGAGATTTTAAGGCCTGGTGTCATAAATAAAAGCTGCTAAGGAGAGTCTGACTTACCTGAAGAGTGAGGAAAGGGTTAAACAACTGGAGATACACCAAGGGAAGGGGTTCAGGCAGTCAGCCAATAAAAATGCAGATAGGAATTTCAAAGCGGGACAGAGGGTTTTTTCTCTCTCTCTTCTTTGTTTTGAAATGAAAGCAGTTTCTCCCAAGTATTAGGGGAGATGGGAGAAGCTGTCTCTCTCTAAGAACGGACTTCTTGAAATGTGTAAGTAGCAAAAGTTTAGATAGTCCATCAGGCTTTATTGTTTTCCTTGTTTGGGGGTTTGGAAATCATGTCTGAGCTGGCTAATTGTTTTTCTTTTTTGTAACTAAGGATTACAGCCCAGGGACTTTCCCTAAATCTATGTCTCTTCATGGCTATTTACCACCTAGTCAATTTACTATGCTTGCAACAGTAGTTTTGTTTTGATAATAAAAGAGTTTTTCTTT
This sequence comes from Pelochelys cantorii, assembly GCA_032595735.1. Lineage (NCBI taxonomy): Eukaryota > Metazoa > Chordata > Testudines > Trionychidae > Pelochelys > Pelochelys cantorii. The sequence continues at coordinate 25,779,925 of CM064326.1, forward strand.
TGTTTTGATTAACTGGTATTGGTTTATTGTTGTGTCCTTAGGGTTATGTGCCTAGTTACCCGGGTAGAGTCCATTGTTCTCTGTGGATTCCCTCTGTTTGTTTTCTCAACTCCAAGCAAAACGGAGGTTGGGGCAGGGGGGAAATCTTTGCCTTAGGTAGGGGATTCACAAGTGATCTCTTCCCTGGAAAAGGGTTCATTTTATATCTTTTTAAGTACACTTGGGTGGTGGCAGCGAATTTTTATTTATCTTTTTTCTTGGATCTCAGGGAAACTGAGACCAGATAAGCTTGTCTCTGGGAGTGTCAGAGACAGGTTTTACAGAGTTTATTCTGCTAGTTGGCCCCCCATATCTGCACGCAGCATGTCAGTTGGGGGATTGAGCCGTGATACCTGGTCTCTGGGAACTGGTACAAACCATTTCAGTTAGGAGGTGTGGTCTTTTACTAATACCGTTATACTGGTGTAACCCCCTACTGTGGGTGCAGTCAAACTGGTACAAAGGTGCCTTATTAATATATATTACTCTCCTTTCCTATAGAAATAACTATGCTTGTATAAGGCACTTTATATCAATATCATTCAGACCATGCAACTGGTTTGGACCACTTTAACTTTTCTGATATTAAAATGGCTCAATTTTTGTGTTAAAAGAAACCCTTAGACTTGATGTTAGGTTCTGAATAGGACTGGTTTGACCAGTTTTGGACCAACATCTAATTAGCATTAAATTGGTAAATTAATCTTCCAGTTCACTGTTACACCCACTCTATGCTAGAGACTTTTGGCCTTTACAAAACTCGTTCCAAGCACTTGACATAGTGGTGAGAACACTTTGCAGAGCCACAGATTGCTGGTTACCCCTTTGTGTGTTCACAAAAGGCACAGAATCTTTCACAACTATTCCATGTGCTTTGTAACTGCACTAACGCCAAACAAGTTTGGTTAAAAAATTCTAAAAAACTGTTTGTTTTGAGCTGTTATTCATGTTAAGACAGAAAGGCAGCACAGGAGCTGCAGCTGTGCAAATCCTGTTGGCCCTTCAGATATGCCTGTCTGCCTCTGACAATTCAGAGTCCTGGCCTCAACTTGCTGCCCAGAGCATCTTTGCCTAGAGCAGGGCTACTCAACTTTAGAAGCCCTGGGGGCCATAATGATACTCACAGAACATACCGAGGGCTGCAACTTAAGTGTGGTTGCATATACATGCACATGGATATGCAAATATATGCAAATAGCTTCTTTCACACTGATGGGCATGAATACAAAGATTAAGGCAAGACTACACAGCACACAGGCCCCATTTAAGTCAGTTCTGCTCATATTAATAAAATGCAATATTTACCCGATTTCCACCCATATGGCAGCACTTTTAATGAGTAATGACAGTCCAGGAATGTAACTACTAAAACACATATCAACAGAAAACCATTATATAGATTACTTTTTTATTTTGGCTCCCAAATGCAGGCTGCGTGTTGAGCCCCTTGTAAATCCAAACCGCACCAAGGGCCGCAAACCAATGGGCCACGTGTGGCCCATGGGCTGTGTGTTGAGTAGCCCTGGCTTAGAGCCTCCATTCCCATTCAAGACAGGTTCCAGAGCACCTGATGAGTTATTCAGCAGCTCTTATCTTTGCCTAGTACCCTAATCTCCCATTCTGGACAGAGCAGCCAAAGAGGTAATTGACTAGTCTTGATTCTGCTCAGCACCAGCATGGGGATTAAAGCAGGGCATAAACAATTATTAAACTCCTTCTCTAAGCTCCCAATTAAAAACATCTTTCTATTACCCCAACTTCTTTTTAAAAACAATCTAGCATAGAGGGTCTAATGCTCCACAGTATGGTAAAATACAGACAGATAACAGATTATGGGCCTGATTCTTACAGACTGACATTGTGTAATTAGCTGCATGTGTGCAAGGTGAATACAGAGTCCGTGTAAAATGAGTCATTTTACAACTCTGTACTCACCTTGCACACATGCAGCTAATTACACAAGGTGCCAGTTGGTAAAGAATCAGGCCCATAATTTGTCGTCTGTCTGTATTTTAGCTTTTGATATAGTACTGATCAGTCCAGTGTTTTCACAATGCAAAGCATTTTGGCAGGAAAGGCACAATTGTAAGATTATATTATGATTGTATCACACATAATTGAATGTGGAATAATCTCTCATTCTGAAACAGTGACATTTATAGTTGTAGCCTGACAATATGTCTAATAACCTTTGGACCCATGCAGGGAGGTTACAAAATAAGAAGTGTGTTTGTGAAGTCTGGTGTTTTATGTTTGTATTTTTCACAGGCATTTTTAATTCCCCAGGGAGTCTTTCAAGGGGCCAAAATAACATGAGAACTGATGTTATTGTGGTACTTCAGTTCCTGGGTGGTGGAATAATGCAAGATGTCCAGGTCATTTTTTTGACCCCAGGTTTTTTTAAGTGTCTGAAAATGAATACAAATACAGAGAAATCTGGGTTTTAACCGAAATGTAAAGACCAAGAAACAAACCCTCTCATTAGCCAAAGAGAGAATTTGTAGGCTACAATTGCCAGTGATGATGTATGAGAGGGGCTGGGCCTTGGCAGAAAGAGGTGGGGTTAGAGGTTAGTTTCCCCCATCCATCCCTTCAATGCCACCTGGACCGTGTCACACAGGACTTCAGCAGTGATTTAAAGGCCTCAGGCTCCAGGTGCTGTTGCCACAGTGGATCTGAGTCCTGGACCTTTTTAAATTGCTGAGCCCCAGGACAACTACCCCCCAACTGGCAGCCCTGAGAAAAATACAGAGAATACAAACTAACATGTTACAATAACTTTGTAGACTTCAATCTAGTTTGTGATAGCATTTGACAGTAACAGTGGTGGCATGTCCTGAAAACGTATGGCATCCCCAACCAAATAAATAGAGAGAAAACAACTACAGCAAGTTGATAAGTATGGTGAGAGCCGACATGAAGTGGACGAACTACTTTTTTTTTTTTAAGACAGGAATGCATGTTATCACCAGATTTGTTCAACTTGGTATTGATAGCAGTATTGAGGGTGGCAAATGAAATGAGATAATTCACTGCCCTCTTACACAATATCACTTTACTTAGACATGGATGATATTGACCATATAGCATTGTCCAAGGAAGACATACAGAGAATAACTGACAAGGTACACCACGAAAACTGAAAATTTGGACTGACAATCAATATGAAGAAGACAAAAAACATGGCAACTGGAAGACAAGAGTTAAAGATCAAAGTCAAAGACAAAGAAGTAGAACAAGAGGAAAATTGCATGTACATTGGAAAGCTAGTATCAAACTATGGGAACTGTAACGATATGATACAAGAAGAATCCTACTAGCTGCTACTGTATTTGGAAAACCCTGCAACATTTGAATGGCTAAAAACATTTTAAGACAACTGCTGTGCTGGTATTGTTGTATAGGTCAGAGTGTAAAAGTATGGGGAAAGCCAATGTAGTACAGAAATGCACTAGCTGAGGGGAACATTGAGTGCCAAGACAACCGAAAATTTAAAAAGGGATAAGAAAACAATTTGAGCAAGAAATTACACTGTTAGGGTATGTCTACACAGTAAAGTTATTTTGAAATAACAGCCGTTATTTCGAAGTAACTTTTGGCCCCAGTGGGGCATGCCAGGGAGATTTCACTCCTCCTCCGGGTGGAAGCTCTCCTGCAGGGCCTCCCGCATATGGACAGCCCCCCAATGGGCCTCCCGGCTGGCAGCCCTGCGGGGCTGTGCATAGAGGCCAGCCAAGTGGTCGGCCTCTGCCATCCAGGCTGGCAGAAAAGCCTCCCCCTTCCTCTTGCACAAATTATGCAGCACACAACACGCTGCGACCAGGTGCGGAATATTCTGCCCGGAGAGGTCCAGGCGGGTGAGAAGGGATCTAAAACAGGCCTGCAACTGGCCAAACACCCCCTCCACCACGATGCGGGCCCTGCCGAGCTTGGCATTAAAGGCCTGTCGGGAGGGGTTGCGATGTCCCGTGTAGGGTTTCATCAGCCAAGGCTGTAGGGGATAGGCCACATCCCCCACCAGGCAGATGGGCATGTCCACATCCCTGACCCTGATGTGGTGGTCAGGGAAGAAAGTCCCGGCCTGCAGCCTTTGGCACACGGAGGAGTTGCGGTACACCCGCATGTCGTGTGCTTTGCCAGACCAGCCCACGTTAATGTCCATGAAGTGGCCCCGGTGGTCAGACACAGCCTGCAGGATCCCAGAGAAGTACCCCTTCCGGTTGATGTACAGGGAGGCCCGGTGTTCCGGGGCACGGATGGGGATTTGCGGCCCGTCGATTGCCCCCCCGTAATGGGGGAAGCCCAGGGCACCAAACCCTTGATGACCGCATCTACATCAGTGCGGTGGATGACTCTGTAGAGCAGCACTCTATTGGTGGCCTTGACCACCTGCAGAGGGACACACAAAACCGAGAGTCACTGGGGTGCCAGGATGGCTGAGAGTGCTCCTTCCCTGCCACTGCCCTGCGCCCCCACTCTCCAGGAATGACACCCCCCCCCCCGCAATCCTGGCCGCCGTGGGCAGTCCGTAGTGCGGCTAGGAGAGAACAAACCCTCCCAGGGAGGGGACTTGCACCACCTCCCCCCTTTTTCCCTAGGGCAGCACATCCCCTCCTTGAACACCCCCCCTCTCCCCCCGGCACAGTGGCCGGTGATTGCCATACCTGCATGAGCACCGCTCCGATGGTGGATCTCCCCACACCGAACTGGTTTGCCATGGATCGGTAGCTATCCGGCTTGGAGAGCTTCCAGAGGGCGATGGCCACCCGCTTGTGGAGAGGAATGGCGGGCCTTGTTTGCGTGTCCCGTCGCTGCAGAGCAGGGGCGAGCCACTCACAGAGCTCAAGGAAGGTGTCCTCCTTCATCCTGAAGTTCTGGGTCCATTGTTAGTCTCCCCAGTGCTCCAGGTCGATGTGGTCCCACCAGTCGCTGCTGGTGTCCAGGCACCAGATGCGGCGGGGCACTCTGGCGTCTGGCCGCTGCTCCTCCCCAGCCCCTACAGAGGTCTGGAAGAGGGCCTGGGGGTTGGACTGCAGCAGATGCTGCCAGGCAGTCTCCAGCAATTGCTGCCAGGCTTGCTGCAAGACATCCAAAATGAGCACCAGAGTGCCCAGGGGCAGCTCTGGCTCCATGGTGCCGAGTGCTGTGGTGTCCCTAGTCAGGGCAACCAAAGCAAGCAGAGAGAAAAAAAGCTTTGCTGTCCCTCAGCGAGGTAGGCAAGCAAGCAGGGAAAGCTGAGAACCAGCTGTCCAGGGGGGTCCCTTTAAGCACAAGCGTCAGATAGCCTCAGGCAGCAGCCACACAAAGCAACTACTGACCTGATGTCCTGCTGGAACCGGTTTCAGCTGCCCTTAAATGCGATTCAGCATCTAATCAGTGTGGATGCACTATTTAGAAACAGCAAAACGCTATTTCTAAGTGCATTTTGCATGTAGATGCATTATTTAGAAATAACTTATTTCAAATTAACTATTTCAAAATAAGATATTTTGAAATAACGCTGTAGTGTAGACATACCCTTACAGAAGATTCAAAGATGACTGCCACGTTGAGGATGTGTTAAAAATTAACCTGAAAAGAATACAATACATGGTGATACATCCCAGAACACAAGGAACTAAACACAAAGGAAAACTGAGGCTGCATTAGGTCAAGAGTGGGGAACCTTTTTCCTGTCAGGGACCACTGACCCCTAGAAAAATCAGTTGTGGGCCAAATATAGCCATATTGGGTGCATGGAAGCTCAGGTCAAAAATGAGAGGTTCAGGGTTCAGGAGAGGGTTCCAGGTTAGGGCAGAAGATTGGAGTATGTGAGGGGTGAGGCCTCTGATTAGGGTACGGCCCTGGGAGGCAATTTGCATGTGGGAAGGGACTCAGGGCTGGGTCCTGGGAGGGAATTAGGGTATGTGAGTGTGTTCTGACCTAAATCAGGGTGTTCAGGGTGGAGTGCAGGGTGTGGGTTCTGGGAGGGAGTTTGGGGTAAGGAAGGGGCTCAGAGATGATGATACGAGTGCAGGAGGAGGTGTGGTTTGCTTTCCTCAGGCAGCTCCAATTCGATGACACAGTGGGGCTACCTGCCTTGGACCCATGCTACTGCTGCTCTTGGAAGCTGCCATGGCTGGTATGTCCCTGCAGCCCCAGTGGGAAGGCAGGTAGTTCCATGCACTGATAGGGGCAGTGCTTGCAGCTCCAGCACAGTGTGTGTGTGTGGGGGGGAGGGGAAGTGGGCAGGATCCCAAAAGCAGACAAGGAAACAAATTGTGACTCAAAGATTCCTTCTGCTAGTTCTTTCTCCTCTGCTTTGGGAGCCAACACTACACCTGGCACAACCGTATGTCCTTTGGCATGACTATGCAGCTGTGCTGATCAGCAGGTATATATGGGCTCCTTCCCACCCACATGCATGCATGGTGAGGGGATGAATGTTGTGGCCCCATGAAGATTACTGTTGCCACCTGAGCTATTATCTACCATTCAAGGGAAATGAAGGGTGTTGAGGGTGTGTGCAATTCACCATCTGGCCCTAATTTGATAAAACAAATACCAGAAGGGGAGAGAGTAGAGGAAGTACATGGCACCCACGATAGGATTATGAGGTTATTCAGATTCAGCAAATTAGATATGCATCTTGTTGATAAACTTTCTTCCATGATAGAACAAGCTGTTTGTAATAGGCAATGTAGCAGAAGTGGTTATTTTAGGAGGGATCTGAATAAAGTAAAGGCAGAGTATTGGACAGTGAGTGGGAGTATCATACATGGCAATGACACTCCCCCCACCAAAGCAGGTGGGGGCAGGGAGAAGAGCATCTAACAGCCGAATGAGTGCTCAGAGTGGTAGGATAACCTGCACCATTTCAAGGCTGCAGTAAATTACTTTGGAAGGAAGGAAGGTTAAAAAGAGAAGTTTTGACATTCTGGATCACAATTCCTGCTCTGGGCATCTTGTATCATGGTACATATACCCACTGTCCTTTACTGTTTATCTGGGCTTGAATTTAATTGTTAATTAAAGGCTAGTCTGAACCATAAAGTCAAGTGATTAAGAGAAAGAGTATTAGCTAGTGGACCAATACCACATCCTCTTAACAGGTCAAATTCAGTTGTAGGGCAATAGAATTATAGCAGGTATAAAATTGATCCAATATCATGCTTTGGTTTATGCTGCAGCATCAGTGTGATTAGCACTATGACTCAGTTTTTTTGTTATTAAATACAATATCCCTGCAAGAAAGGCTACAATTTTATTTTTGGAAAAAATCCAGATTTCTACAAACTGCAGGATATTACTGTGTGACTCAAAATGTTCACATGATATTATCCCACAGTTCACCCCATATTTATTTTGGAAAATATTACATCTGGAAAATGGGAAACATTCCAGTTAATTCCCTTACCTTTTAAATATAAACAGACACAAGAGTATTTTGAGATCATTCCCTACTAAAAAATGAATAAGTAACATGCACAATTGTAAGCAACCAAGAAAACATGCTCAAATAATGTGAATAAGCTGTAATCTAGATGATGGATTTCAGGTGAAGACTGAAATTTCTTCCTCAAGGAGTTCTTGTTTCCCGGAAGGATAATCTGTAAAAATATAGTTCAGTTAACTGCCACTGACTACCCAAGTATCAGAGATTATCAGGATAGTTCCCTCCTGCAATATTTCCTCTGCTTGCAATTTGTTTCCTACATAGCTGTCACAACTTTGTACCTTGAGCCTGGCTGTGTTTAAACTACAAAGAAAAGTCGGAAAAAGATACGCAAATTGAGAACTGCAATTTGTGTATCTTTTTCCGCTTATCTTCCGAAAGAGGCTTTTCTGACATTTGGCCCGTCTACACTGAGCCAAATGTCGGGAAAAAAAGCCTCTTTTGGAACATCCCTTCTTCCTCATAGAACGAGGTTTACAGGGATGCTGAAAAAACGCATCTACTTTTCTGAAATTTTTTTCGGAAAATCAGACGCGTTCCTTGGACGCGGCAGAGCTTTTCTGGAATACCTCTGATATCTTGGAAAAAATCTGCAGTCTAGACGTACCCTGACAAGAAACAGAGATAGGTGAGGTTGGTTGTCCCTAAGTATGTATAGGATAGGATAGGATAAAATTCCAGGCCTTCTCTGTTGAGGGCCTGCAGCTCTCGTCTGGAATACTCTTTGCCTCCTCATTCTCCAGATTATGTCTCTACCATCTTTCAGGACAAGACTAAAACCTCTTTTCTTTTCTTATTAGTTTGCTGTTAAAGGAAGAAGATTAGCAGCACCATATTTACTGGTAAGATCTGAGTTATGTATTGACCTGGCTAAGTGGCTAATCTCTTGAGACTGGAAATATCCTATACTTGATGAAATTGGTTTTCAGTAGAGTCAGGTTTTCACTCAGGAGAGTCCAGTGTCCAGAGTGGGGAGACAAGGGCCTAAGAGACTGAATTTTTGACTTCTTGTTAACCAGTGTGGTGAGACGGAAGTTTATTTTTGCTACTGACTTGGTATAATCTAATGATAGAATAACCGCAAGACTGGGGTGAGTCTGCCCTATTTTGCACATGTGTATACACATAAACACACATATGCATATATCAAATTACTTCAGTGTTATAACATCATGGATAAACTTGGCCCATGACTATGTACTTAGCACTTATACAATGTTTCTTGTCAAGATCTCAACACAAAAAGATAAGTCTAAGTTGAATGACATTGGAGTTATGGAGAGAACAAAACATAAAAGGGGAAAGAAACGGTGATGATATCAGAAGAACTGGAGAAGAGGAAACAGAAAAACAGAAAAAGGGGAAGATAAGATTGAGAAACCATTCTGCTACAAACGACATCTCTTGTCAGTTGAAGACAAGAGTACCTACCTCCAGAAGAGCCAGTTCAGTCACTGAGCATAAATATAAGGTAGAGCTCAATCTCCTAACAGAAGGCAGAAAAACATATACAAAATAGAAAAGGCTCGAAGTGTGAAGGCATCATGAGAGAAAAGAGGCAAGAGTGTTATATTTCTTATCATATTTTAATCTAATTAGCTGGAGAACTATTGCCTCCAGAGATCCTCCAGCCAGAAAGCTTCACACAGCTTCAGCTCCAGACACTGAGGCTACATCTACACTGCCAGTTTTTGCAGCAGAAAATATGCTAATGAGGGACTCATTTGCATGAGTCACAATCTCATTTGCATATTTTCTGCCAATCCCTTTTTGCACTAGGGGTTTTTGTGCAAAAACAAGCAGTGTGGATGTTTCCTTTTTGTGCAAAAAGCCCTTTTTGCACAAGATTGGTATACCTCCTTTTTTGAGGCATAAGAATCTTGCACAAAGGAAACGTCCACACTGCTTGTTTTTGCGCAAAAACCCCTAGCGCAAAAAGGGATTGGCAGAAAATATGCAAATGAGATTGTGACTCATGCAAATGAGCCCCTCATTAGCATATTTTCTGCCGCAAAAACTAGTAGTGTAGACGTAGCCTGAGGAAGTAGGCAGAATCCTTCATACCACCAGCCCCTTTGTTTTAGGTTCAAGAGAGTGCCTTAACTTTTCTCACATAGTCACCTTCCTTGTCATGGAAAGAAAACTAACAGGTTATCCTCAAACTGCCAGCTCAGCTGACATAGAGCTGTGCAACACTACTGTAGCAAGTGAATATGTGAATACTGCTTTGTTGGCAGAAGCTCCCACTCTCCTGCTGACAAAGTGAAACCCGCTCTCTTGGGGTGGAAATACTTTGTCCGCAAAAGTGCAGATGAAAAGCATTCACAGGTGCTGACTTTTAGCAATAGGACTGTGTCAGCACAGCCTTGTCGCTAAAAGCTGCATAGTGTAGACATACCCTGAGAGTACATCCAAGACAGAATACGATATAAACAGGACCCAATATACTTTGCAATTTTGTAGTTGATTAATTTGCAACAAAATGCACCCTTAGCCTCAGAACTATGCTCAATGATTTCACTAAGAAAAACACTCAAGCCTGAAATTCCTAGCGTCTTTGTGAATGTGAACAGAGCACAAATCAGTGCAGCGCTATTTTCCTGGGGGGCTTGTCTACATAGGAAAATGTTACCAGTTACATCAGTGCAGTTAAACCAATATGATTGTACAGTATATTGCACTGTACAAACAGTCTTATTCTAGTATAAATGTGGCTTTTTTTAGTTTGGCTTAACTCCTCTCTCTCCCCAGGTGACATAAGATAAACTGAAAAAGATCCTCTTTTACATGAATAAGAGTGTCCATAAAGGGGGTTGTATCACTATAAAATATTCTGGTTAAAATGAACAATTTCAGCCATATTTACACTGAAGACATTTTAGGAATACCAGCATACTATATTGGCAAAGTGTTTCATATGTAGATGCAAATACACGTGCAAAGCTGTGGTTTGTACAGGTATAGTAAATCTACTCCCAGGAGTGAAACAAGCTATATCAGTGTCTCCAGGCCTCTATGGATAGCAGATGAGAATGCCAGATTTAGGAAAAACTGCTGAAAAATAGGGCAGACTCATCCCAGTCTTGTGGTTATTCTAGATTATGCCAAACCAGTAGCAAAAATAAACTTCTGTCTCACCACACTGGTTAACAAGAAGTCAAAAATGCAGTCTCCTTAGGCATTCCAGCCTTTGTCTCCCCACCCAGACACTGGACTCTATGATGAGTGATTTCTGAAAACCAATTTCATCACACATGTGGGGTCCTTCCAATCTCAAGAGATCAGCTACTTAGCCAGGTCAATACAGAAGAAAGATTTTACCCAATAATGCTGCTGTGAATTCTTTAGTAACTAAAATCTAAATGTTTATTAATAAGAGAGTTAATAGCTCATCTACACAAATCATTGCAATGTCCTTATATCAGGTTTGTGGCAGTGATGTTATAGACTGATAGCTTGTAAAATCTCTCTGGTAACTTCTGAAAGATTGGAAGATCCTCTGTCTATAGTTCATAGTTCTCCTTTTAGCTGTAAATCCATAGTCCAGAAAATGAGGGCAGGAGAGAAGCAAAACAGAGTCATGTGCCTGGAAATGTATTGTTTCAAACAACACTCACAGTACAGTTTGTGGAAAATTACTGGCACAAGATGAAGTTTGGTATCATATGAGCATATCACATGTACCCCATGGCTTGATGACTCACAGGGGCAGCCATTCCTGAGGCATCCATAGGAAGAGCAATCTGGATGGAGTGAGTTTCCTCCAACGCCCATTATTAGTCCTGCTTGGTGCTTGGTCCTGACATGAGGGCAGGGGACTGGACTTGATGATCTCTCAAGGTGCCTTCCAGTTCTATGATTCTATGATTAGAATGAAGTGTTGTTAATGGGGCATCCAGCTTGAATAGGCTGGCTAGACTGGATGTAAGTAACTTCAGATATAGTGAGGATACATGGATTTAAACAGGATAATATTATTTAGCCAATTATAATTCTTCCATTGACACATGACATGACACACTTTATATGTTGCAATTCTTTAACAATGGCAAAACCAATTATATAAATGATCATATTTCAATCACTGCCACTAAAAGTGCTGCTTTGCTGGTATAATTGCATCCATACTGGGGACTACTTCTGGTGCAGTCTATGTTGGTCACAGGTACCTCTTCATACTCCTCCCTGAGAAAGCATTGCTGGCAGAAATCTGTAGTATACAGGTAGTCTACACTATAAAGGTTTTTTCAGGAGAGCTTTACTGGTACAGCATTGCCAGCAAACTCCCCGCTCGAGACACAGTTTATATTTGCTGGTCTAGTTAAATCACATCCCCAAATGGCATAAACAATTCTGACCAAAGGACTCTTGTTGGTATAAATTGTCTTTACGCGTGGTGGCTTGCTGGCAGAGCTATGTTGATTGGGGGGTGGAAGAGGGTGGTGAAGTTTTTCATGCTTCCAACTGACACCAGTATACTGGAAAAACACTGTAGTGTAGACCTGGCCTTATCTAATACTGGTGTAAGTTTCCCATGTAGACAAGCCCTTCAGTCTGCAAACAGCTCTGAGTAGCATAAACTGCCCCATCACCTATTAACTTTGAAAGCTAAATATGCAATTTCAGTATCAACACTGCATAATATTCCACTGCTGAGCATTTTAACATCCATCTTATTTCACAAATCCAAAATGCGTCCTATACCTTTCTGATATCAAAAGCCTTAGCTCTCTAGCCATAGGCCAAAATCTCCTGTTTATAATGCAGTTCCATGTTTTCAATACATCCTGTAGTTCATTAAGAATAAAAAAAAAATATGGGGAAGTGTAAATTAAACCAAGTGTAAATTGCATCCAGTTCTGGGCTCCCCACTACAGAAAGGATGTGGACACATTGGAGAGGGTCCAGTGGAGGGCAACCAAAATAATTAAGGGGCTGGAGCACATGACCTACGAGGAGAGGCTGAGGTATCTGGGCTTATTTAGTCTGCAGAAGAGAAGAGTGAGGGGGGATTTGATAGCAGCCTTCAACTTCCTGAAGGGAGGTTCCAAAGAGGATGGAGAGAGGCTGTTCTCAGTAGTGATGGATAGCAGAACAAAGAACAGTGGTCTCAAATTACAGTGGGGGGAGGTCTAGGTTGGATATTATGAAAAACTATTTCACTAGGAGGATGTTGAAGTACTGGAATGGGTTACCTAGGGAGGTGGTGGAATCTCCATCCCTAGAGCTTTTTAAGTCTTGGTTTGACAAAGCCCTGGCTGGGTTGATTTAGTTGGGATTGCTCCTGCTTTGGGCAGGGGTTTGGACTTGATGACCTCCTGAGGTCTCTTCCAGCACTAGGAACAAATCAACACACCCTTAGAGCACCGACCAGGGTTGTTCTATCTATTACCCAAGATCCACAAACCTGGAAATCCCGGACGCCCCATCATCTTGGGCATTGGCACTCTCACTAAAGGACTGTCTGGATATGTGGACTCTCTACTCAGACCCTATGCCACCAGCACTCCCAGTTACCTCCGTGACACTACTGATTTCCTGAGAAAACTACAATGCATTGGTGATCTTCCAGAAAACACCATCCTAGCCACCATGGATGTAGAGGCTCTCTACACAAACATCCCACATGTAGATGGAATACGAGCTGTCAGGAACAGTATCCCTGATGATGCCACAGCACAACTGGTGGCTGAGCTCTGCGACTTTATCCTCACACACAACTGTTTCAGATTTGGTGACAATATATACCTCCAGACCAGTGGCACTGCTATGGGCACCCGCATGGCCCCAGAATACGCCAACATTTTTATGGCTGTCCTGGAACAACGCTTCCTCAGCTCTCGTCCACTTATGCCCCTTCTTTACCTACGCTACATCGATCACATCTTCATCATCTGAACCCATGGGAAGGAGACTCTGGAAGAATTTCACCACGATTTCAACAGCTTCCACCCCACCATCAACCTCAGCATGGACCAGTCTACACGGGAGGTCCATTTCCTGGACACCACGGTGCAAATAAGTGACAGTCACATAAACACCACCCTATACCGAAAGCCTACCGACCGCTATGCTTACCTGCATGCCTCCAGCTTCCATCCCAGACACACCACACGATCCATTGTTTACAGCCAAGCACTGAGGTACAACCGCATATGCTCCAACCCCTCAGACAGAGACCTACACTTACAAGATCTTCAACAAGCATTCTGTAAACTACGATACCCACATGAGGAAGTGAGGAGACAGATTAACAGAGCCAGACATGTACCCAGAAGCCTCCTGCTATGGGACAAGCCGAAGAAAGAAACCAACAGAACACCGCTGGCCATCCCCTACAGTCCTTGGCTAAAACCTCTCCAACACATCATTCGTGATCTACAACCCATCCTGGACAATGATCCCTCACTTTCACAGGCCTTGGGAGGCAGGCCAGTCCTCGCCCACAGACAACCCGCCAACCTGAAGCATATTCTCACCAGCAACGATACACCGCACCATAATAACTCTAACTCAGGAACCAATCTATGCAACAAACTTCAGTGCCAACTCTGCCCACATATATACACCAGCAACACCATCACAGGACCTAACCAGATCAGCCACACCATCATTGGTTCATTCTCCTGCACATCTACTAATGTAATATATGCCATCATGTGCCAAAAATGCCCCTCTGCTATATATATCGGCCAAACTGGACAATCCCTACATAAAAGAATAAACCTGTAGGGGAACACTTCAATCTCCCTGGACACACAATTGCAGATCTAAAGGTAGCCATCCTGCAGCAAAAGAACTTCAGGACCAGACTTCAAAGAGAAACTGCTGAGCTACAGTTCATCTTCAAGTTTGACACAATCAACTCAGGATTAAACAAAGACTGTGAATGGCTAGCTAACTACAAAAGCAGCTTCTCCTCTCTTGGTATTCACACCTCCAGACCAGCTACTAGAAGTGGGCCTCATCCTCCCTGATTGGATCCACCTCGTCATCTCTAGCCTGATTCTGGCCTGCATATTTATACCTGCCTCTGGAAATTTCCACTACGTGCATCTGACGAAGTGGGTCTTTGCCCACGAAAGCTTATGCTCCAATACTTCGGTTAGTCTATAAGGTGCCACAGGACTCCTCGCCGCTTTTGCAGATTCAGACTAACACGGCTACCCCTCTGATACTTTTCCAGCACTAGGACTCTATGAAACCATTAGTATCAAATTAAATAAGATACTGAAATTCTCCAATTTTTTTCTGGCATGGTCCACATCTGCCTTGCAGACCACTTCTCTTCCCATTCATGATTGTGTGGTGCATCCTCTCTCAGTTGTGATTACACAACATTCTGTTGATGTTCTATGAATATTAAAATAGTAAACTGGCAGAAAAGAAGATGGTTTTCCTGATGGTAGGAGCTGCCGAGTCAAAGGCTCTTGAACCAACGTGAAACTTGTTGGAAGAGATGTGGGGAGGGTGGTGCCAGATAAATAAGAGCCCTCCATAGACACAGATTTATATCCATGGCTGCAGATATAAATTGGTATTTTTGGAAACACAGGGCTCTCCTGAGAATCGCAGCAATGGAAGGAGCAGAACATGGGGCTGCTGCTCTCAGGAGCCAGCATCCCCTGCTGGTAGCTCCTTTGGTGTGGTTTTGCCACCTCCAGTCTCACGAACTGGGACAGACACCAGATCACTGGCAGCTGTCTCTGATCCTGCTCTTGTGTTCAAGTGTTGCACCCCCCAGACAGCTATTTGGAAGGATGGGGGCAGGGCTAGGGGTGGTATAGTGCTGGAGGAGCAGCTGGCTGCGTTGCTGGCTCCTGGGATCACCATTCTGCTTCATTTGATGCTGTAACTCCTGGGAGAGTCCTGCAGTTCCTTGGATACTGATTTATATCTGCCAATATCTGCATTCACCGGTGTGATGGTTCCCCTCCCCAATGCTTTATGAAATTGGCTTATGAATATAAATAGGTGTAACTCAGGGTATGTCTACACTGCAGTGCTATTTCGGGATACCAGAGGTATCCCGAAATAGCTCCCCCACGTCTTCACAAGCCACCCATTAATTTGAAATATTTTTTGAAATAATGGGTGCACTATTTCAGCATCCTGGTAGCCCTCATTCCACGAGGGTTAAGGGGTGACTCGAAATAGCATTTTATTTCAAAATTTAGTGCTGTGTAGACAGCACCAAATTTCAAAATTGCCTATTTTGAAATAAACTCGAAATAAGTACACAATTTGCATAGTGCAAATTGCGTACTTATTTCGAGTTTAGAGTGCAGTGTAGACATAGCCTCAGTGATGTTTTGAACAAAATACCTCATATAATCTATGAATTTTAATGTTACAATTCGCCAGATCTGTATATATGAAATATGAGACTGTTTATAGTTTTAAATGTGCTAAAGAGCCATCAATGGTACTCCAAAAGCCTGTAATGACTGGGTGATCAACTTAATGACTTGTAAACAGCCTTGTTTGTCCTGTAAGTCCAAAGGTGATTAGACTAGTAAGATATGTGACCATACCACCTAGTATTGGGATACTATTTTGAGCTAAGTACATTTCCACGGAAGAGGGAATATGGAACAAAAGATTCTCACCCTGTGGGGAAGAATATTTAAGCAATAAGAAGCTGTCAGCTCTTGTCCTTGGGCTGGTGTAGCATACCCCAAAAGAGAGCTGGGACTTGGGTCAAGGTAAAAGAGTATTTGACCTGAAGATTATGGCTAGGACAATTACAGCTTTTTTAGGGTAAGAATCTGATTGCAAAAAGAATTAGTGTTTTAGAACTAGCTATGTGTTGTCTTTTGATATTAATTTTCTAACTTACTTTGAGCTGTGTTTTCACTTGCAACCATTTAAATCCTACTGTTTATACTTAATAAAACATTTTTGTTTACTATCCAGCCCAGTGTAAATAACTGGTATGTGGGGGCAACAACTAGTGTGCATATTCCTCTTTCATTGATAAAGGGGGCTTACCTGAATGAACTTTCACTGTATAAAACTTTTACACAGAGTAAGATGGATTTATTTGGGGTTCTGAACCCTTTTGGATGTTAGTTTCCTGGGTGATGTGCTCTAGAACTGCATTCTCCCAGAGCTGAAGTGTTTCAGTGTCTGTATTGCTCTTCAGAGGGGTGGTAACCCCAACTCTGTGCCTTATCTCAGGGAGACTAAAGGGTTTGGTCTAGTAGGAGAAGGTGGCATGGAGCCCCAGAGAGCAAGAAGGCAGGTGTCAGTGGCATGATCAGCACACTGAGCAACAATCTCAAGGGGCCTTCTGTGACTGAACCCCATTGCAATGGGTATAAATTTACATCTGTGCAGGGCTCTACAGATAAACTGATAGTTTGCAGGATTTAGTTGGGATTGTACAAACTTCTTGTGACCTACTGAATGAGACTCCATGTCTCCCTGGAGAAGGGTCTGGAAGTTAACTACATGATAAAGGAGTTTGGAACTGTCTCATCTCCATACTTTGATGGGGGTAATAAATTTTATTGATCACTTGGATTATTATTTTACTGAAAGGGAGGTTTTCTTCCTAGCTCACTTTGGGGCCTATTTTCTTTCTACTCCTGCTGTGACCTTCTCCCAACTTGACTTTTGCCGAGGGGGCAAAATAAAGAATGCTGTGTCCCACATTGTTACATACTGCACAGGTGAGACTTGAAGGCCAGATATAAAGGAACAGAAATAATTATGGAAGAAGATGAAGGCTTGGGCAGGGATTTGAATGAAATCCTCGGTTAGGATATGGGGAAAATAGCATAATTGGTGGCAGAGAAATTTACAGACAGGAAAGACAGGAAGGAGGACAGAGTTCAAGATCATGGATGAGCTGAGGAAATCTGGATATTTAATTTAAAGAGGAATATTGGGGATAGAGCTCTTTAAGAATATGCCTCTTACCCAAGAGAAGCATTTATACCTTGTAAATGCTACCAAGTTTAAACTTAGTTCAGAAGGGTGAATAGGAGTCATTAATATAGTGTATGTGAGCTATGAGTCTTGTATGCAGAGGAGACTTAGGTACAGTCCACAGAAGTATGAAAGAGCTGCTGGAGCCAAGGTTGGGATCAGCCAAAGAGTTTGTTCTGATGATGTAATGCATCTTAATGTTCCATTGGCTGAGCATTGACATTGGATACCTTGCTGGTCTCCAGAGATAGGCAGTTCTCTGGCTTGTTAGGTTCTTATTACACAGAGTTATTCTCTAACTTGTCGCGGGATCCTTAATTATTCCAAATTCAGGTTTGGCAGGTAAAATGCTAAACTTGAAAAGCACTGCTTTTATCACTACTGATATCATCTTAAAAAAAAAAGAGGGTGAGGTATATGGAAAATGTATAACACAGCAGCATAAGCAAAGTTATTGTTAAACAGAATGTCCTTCAGCTGATACCTCAGAGAAAACGTTGATCTCCAAAAGGTAAAGGACCTAATTAGCTGATGTTTGCACAGCTCTTTGGTAATATGCAGCCATATTACTGCTAAGTGTTTTCATGATTTGATCTTCCACTCTATAAAACATTAATAATGAAGGGATATCGATGGTGGCAAGAACCAGAGAATCTCCCATTGATCACAACCCTGTTACAGATTCAGGAGACAGGTGAAGAAAAAGACATGTTACAGCTGCTACAGGACAGAGACTAGCTGTGTTTTGTGACAGGAGGATTGGCTTATCCCAAATCAAGCAAATAAACTAAGCAGAATGAATGATTAGGACCAGAAAATAAATACCAGGAGTACAGGACTGGAACCAGTACATCCTGGTGAAAATTGCTGGGTTATAGCTCCCACTTTCTATCTGTGCTCTTCATGTCATCTCTCCAAGTGAAGGGTTTTATGAGCACAGACTCTCCCCTAATTGTCTAGTTCTCTTTGCATTTTGGTTCTTTCGTTCTGTGCTTTTCTACTCCTCTAGTTACCGTGCATTCTACAGATATAATTCAAGTTTTATTTCCACAGGACAACAGCACTGAAAGACATGTGGCAGATATATGAGGTGTAGACAAGTGATCGCTTTTTATAAAAATAAAAGCAATGCCTATGTGAACAGCATTCTGTTGATGGGAGATGCTCTCATACTAACATAGCTACTGCAGCTTGTAGACATGCCACCTACTGACTTAAACCTCAGTTCAGATAGTGTTATGTTTATGGGTATGCTTCTTCCATCGACATAGCTACCATCTTCTATGGCAGTAGTTGATTAACTACATTAAAGGTAGCTCTCCCATCAGCATAACAGCATCTTCACTGAAGCACTGCAGCTGTGCTTGCAGCATCTTAAGTATAGACATATCCACAAACAAGTGGAAGAAAGTCAGCATCATACAAATATTAAAAAAGGCCCTCAGGCTGATCCTGGAAACAACAGAATCAGTAAATCAGCTGAAAGAATCAAATAAAAACAAGAGTTATAAAATGACCAATTAAGGACTAGGGATGTTAAAAGTCGGTTAAATAATTAACTGTGTAACTTAGGGGTAGGCAATAATTTCTGATGAGGGGGGGCCCTCCAAGATTTTGGAAAGTGGTTGAGGGCTGCACTCTTCCATGATATTAATGGAGATGTGGAGTCGGGAATAGAGGTTGAGTGCAAAAGGGAGCTTGGGGTAAGGGACTGGGGTGCGGGAGGGAGACTGGAGTCTGGCACAGAGTTGGGATGAAGCAGGCAGTTGTGACCTAGGGCAGGGGACTGGAGTGCAGGGGTTTGGGATGTGACTTAGGGTAGGAGGCGATTGTGATCTGGGGCAGGAGATTGGGGCGCCAGATCTGGGAGGGGTATGGGTGTAAGAGGAAGACAGAGAGTTTGGGTATGTTGAATGTGGCGGGGGGGAGGGCGGGGAGAGGGAGGCAGAGCGTGGGGGCAGGAAAGGGCTGGGGTGCCAAAGCAGGCTGTGGCCAAGAGACTTACTTGTCAGCTGTCAAACTAGCCTGCCTGCCTGCAGAGCTTAAAAATGTTTCCCAGCCAGCCTGCCTGCTTTCCTGGCCATGTGCTTCCTGAATAACTGAGCCCAGGAGAGGGGGCATGATTCTTTTTAGCTGCCTGTTATTTAACAAGCAGCTCACATTGGCTGGTTTCTGCCAGAAACCGGCCCATGGGAATGTGCTGGGGACAGGGCAGATCCTAAAACTCCTCCCCTCCCCTCCAGTTTCAAAACAGAAACGGAGCCCTGCAACTGTGTTTCTGCCTAGCGCATGGGGCTGCAGGGCAAGCAGGGGAGCCTGCCTGGTGCTCCCGGTTGCCTCCGCGGGCCGGTTCTGGCCCATGGGCCGTATTTTGCCCAGGCCTGGTGTAACTGCTAAAATCTCAGCAGTTACGTGCTGCGGGCTCTGCAGTATGAAGCTTAAATAAGCTTTATGCTGCAGAGGCTGCAACGAAGCCTCCCCAGAAGCGGGGCTGCCAGCACGTGCTGCCCTGGCTCCTGGGGAGGCAGCTTCCCTGCTGCAGAGAAGCTGCCTCCTTCAGAGTGCAGCTGGCAAGAGATGCCTGCCCTGATCCTAGGGAGGCTTCGCTGTAGGCTCTGCAGCTGGCTTCCCAGGAGCAGAGCTGGCAGCTTCTGCAGGTCCCACTCCCAAGGAGCCAGTGCATAACCTGCAGGGGGGTGGGGGTGGGGAAGGAGAGCAGCCAGAGATAGGAGTTGCTCCAGCGGGTCAGCCAGAGCAGCCCTCTCTGAGGTGGGCCCCATGAGGCTGAAGCAGTCCCCTGCCCGGGGCAGACAAGGAGCTGCTCCAGCGCCTATATTTAACTGGAACTGGTAAGCATTACCCATTTAGGGTTATTCTTGCTGGTTAACCTTTCACATTCCTATTGGTGACAGCATGACAGACAAACCAGCCCAGCTTTTGGATCCCTTGGTAACCAAAGACATTCTTCATATGGTGCATTTAAACAAACAAACAAAGAAAAGAGACCATCAAACAATGGAATTTCTCTATCCCCCCACCATGCCAATCACATGGAGTTAAAACTACCGTTATCCCCCAACAAATTAAAACTACATGATTTGCTTCACAAGCTGTCATAGTGTACAGGGAGCAGATGAGGTCATGTCTTTGTTAGATACTGATTCAACCTATCAGACATTGGTAAGGCTGGAAAGCCACAGTGAGTTTGGGAAAAAACAACAAGGAGTCCAGTGGCACTTTAAAGACTAACAACTATATTAGGGCAGAAGCTTTTGAGAGACAACTCCCATCTTCAGATGCTTGAAAAGAAAAGAAAAAAAGGGAAGGGATACAGAGATGGGAGTGTAACATCAATGCTAATTAAATCAGAGTGGATGTGGCTCACCTCCAACAGTGATGAGAATGTGAGAGTACCTGAAAGGGAAGTTACAATAGTAACATGAAAGCCCTTCCATGTTTCTATTTTGGGAGTTAATCCTCTAGCCATTTGCTATTAGATCATGCTTCTCCCTCCTTCACAGAGCACCGGTTATTTTAATTTTTAAAGTACATCTATGTCCAGATGCCTGTCCCATTCATTAAAAATTACAACATAGACAAACTGCCCATAAATGTAGCCACCTCACCACGGAGGCTTAACAAGAAAAGCAAAAAGGGAATGGCCCAAAAGCTAACAAATTAGAGTTCCTGAGGGAGGGAGGGAGAGTACCAGTTCAGCTTGAGTTCCAAAACCAAGGGCTGCAGAGACCTTCCCATATCTCCATGCAACCCTCTCTGCTAGGATTACCAGATGCTTTCAAAAAAATACTGGACACACTTGATCTCAGATTGGGAGAGTGGGGGGACTGGCCAGGAGAGGAATGGGGTTGGCCAGGAGGAGGTCCCGGGGAGCAGGGCTGGCTGAGGGAAATTGGGGGCGGGAAGGAACTGGCCGGCAGGAAGCAGGGCTGGCCAGGAGGGGGTGGGGGCTGGCGGGGGAAGAAGCGAGGGGGGGGGGGAAACCGGCTGGCGGGTAGCAGGGCTGGCCCAGGCACACGCAGATCCTGGGGTGCTGCCTGTCTCATGCATGGTCCAGCGGGGCATACAGGCAAGTTTGGCCCCGGGGATTCCCCCACCCCCACCCCTTTCTACTGTGTAGTTGCCTACTGCCTGGCTGTGAGCAGTGTGAGCATGTCTACCAGCCAGGCAGTACGCAACTACGTACTGATATTCATGATAATTATAAAACGTACTTAATTAGAAAATACCGGACATTTATATGTCTGGTATTTTCTCAATTTTTTCCCGGACAGAAAGCTAAAATACCAGACTGTTCGGTTCGAAAACCGGACACCTGGCAACGCTACTCTCTGCCTCCTCTGCAGGGAGCTCTCCAGTGCAACCCTCTCTAGGCTGCTGCTTCCCCCCAGCACGGAGCGCCCCAGGGCAGTCCTCTGTAGGCTGCTTCCACCACTTCTCCGCACAGAGCTCCCCAATGCACCCCTCTCTAGCCTTCCCCCTGGCTGCAGGGAGCTCCCCGATGCGTCCCTCGCTAGCCCGCCTCAGCCCCGGTGCACGGAGCTCCCCAATGCAGCGCTCTAGCCTGCCACCCTTCCCTGCATGGAGCTCCCCATGAAACCCCTCTGCACCGCACAGCGCATGCACCCGTTACCCTTCCGCACCCCCGCAAAACTCCCCCAAGCCCGCACAGAGCCCGAGCCCGAGGCCGGACACCAGGAACGCTGGTGCTGCACCGCTTTCTGATCACGCCGCCCGCTGCCCGCACCCGGGCCGCGCTGATTGGCTGCAGGGCTCACGCGAGCCGCACGGCGGGGGGGGGGGCGGGTTTGGCCGCGAGTAACCTCGGCGGCGCGATTGCCCGCGCGACCTTTCTCCTGCTTTACTGGCGGCGCGGCGCCCCCTCCCCTCCCCTCCCCGGTCGCAGGAGAGCGGCAAGATGGCGGCGCTGAGCAAGTCCATCCCCCACAACTGCTACGAGATCGGGCACACCTGGCACCCGCACTGCGGCCGGGCCTTAGTGCACATCACGCGCGGGGCCCTGGCCGAGTCCCTGCGTATCTACGGCACCCTCTATCTGGTGAGCCCGGCGCGGGGCGCGGGCGGGGGGAGTGGCGCGGGGCAGGGCTTGCTGGGACCGTGGACAAGGACCGAGGGGAGGAATGGGCTGAGAAGGAGGATGGGCGGGGGGAGAGGGGAATGGAGGCGGGTAGGAGGATGGGTAGGAGAGGTGGGGGGAGAGGGGAATGGAGGCGGGTAGGAGGATGGGCAGGAGAGGAGGGGGGAGAGGGGAATGGAGGCGGGTAGGAGGATGGGCAGGAGAGGTGGGGAGAGGGGAATGGAGGCGGGTAGGAGGATGGGCAGGAGAGGAGGGGGGAGAGGGGAATGGAGGCGGGTAGGAGGATGGGCAGGAGGGGGGGGGAGAGGGGAATGGAGGCGGGTAGGAGGATGGGCAGGAGAGGTGGGGGAGAGGGGAATGGAGGCGGGTAGGAGGATGGGCAGGAGAGGTGGGGGGAGGGGAATGGAGGCGGGTAGGAGGATGGGCAGGAGAGGTGGGGGGAGAGGGGAATGGAGGCGGGTAGGAGGATGGGCAGGAGAGGTGGGGGGAGAGGGGAATGGAGGCGGGTAGGAGGATGGGCAGGAGAGGGGGGGGAGAGGGGAATGGAGGCGGGTAGGAGGATGGGCAGGAGAGGTGGGGGGAGAGGGGAATGGAGGCGGGTAGGAGGATGGGCAGGAGAGGTGGGGGAGAGGGGAATGGAGGCGGGTAGGAGGATGGGCAGGAGAGGTGGGGGGAGAGGGGAATGGAGGCGGGTAGGAGGATGGGCAGGAGAGGTGGGGGGAGAGGGGAATGGAGGCGGGTAGGAGGATGGGCAGGAGGAGGGGGGAGAGGGGAATGGAGGCGGGTAGGAGGATGGGCAGGAGAGGTGGGGGGAGAGGGGAATGGAGTTGGGTAGGAGGATGGGCAGGAGAGGGGGGGAGAGGGGAATGGAGGTGGGTAGGAGGATGGGCAGGAGAGGTGGGGGGAGGGGAATGGAGGGGGTAGGAGGATGGGCAGGAGAGGTGGGGGGAGGGGAATGGAGGTGGGTAGGAGGATGGGCAGGGAGGGAGGAGGTGGGTAGGAGGATGGGCAGGAGAGGGGAATGGAGGTGGGTAGGAGGATGGGCAGGAGAGGTGGGGGGAGAGGGGAATGGAGGTGGGTAGGAGGATGGGCAGGAGAGGGGGGGGAGAGGGGAATGGAGGGGGTAGGAGGATGGGCAGGAGAGAGGTGGGGAGAGGGGAATGGAGGGGGTAGGAGGATGGGCAGGAGAGGAGGGGGGAGAGGGAATGGAGGCGGGTAGGAGGATGGGCAGGAGAGGTGGGGGGGAGGGGAATGGAGGTGGGTAGGAGGATGGGCAGGAGAGGTGGGGGGAGAGGGGAATGTAGGTGGGTAGGAGGATGGGCAGGAGAGGTGGGGAGAGGGGAATGGAGGTGGGTAGGAGGATGGGCAGGAGAGGTGGGGGAGAGGGGAATGGAGGTGGGTAGGAGGATGGGCAGGAGAGGTGGGGGGAGAGGGGAATGGAGGCGGGTAGGAGGATGGGCAGGAGAGGAGGGGGGAGAGGGGAATGGAGGCGGGTAGGAGGATGGGCAGGAGAGGTGGGGGGAGAGGGGAATGGAGGCGGGTAGGAGGATGGGCAGGAGAGGTGGGGGGAGAGGGGAATGGAGGCGGGTAGGAGGATGGGCAGGAGAGGTGGAGGGGAGAGGGGAATGGAGGCGGGTAAGGAGGATGGGCAGGAGAGGAGGGGGGAGAGGGGAATGGAGGCGGGTAGGAGGATGGGCAGGAGAGGTGGGTGGAGAGGGGAATGGAGGTGGGTAGGAGGATGGGCAGGAGAGGTGGTGTGGAGAGGGGAATGGAGGTGGGTAGGAGGATGGGCAGGAGAGGTGGGGGAGAGGGGAATGGAGGTGGGTAGGAGGATGGGCAGGAGAGGTAGGGGGGAGGGGAATGGAGGTCGGGTAGGAGGATGGGCAGGAGAGGTGGAGGGAGAGGGGAATGGAGGTGGGTAGGAGGATGGGCAGGAGAGGTGGTGTGGAGAGGGGAATGGAGGTGGGTAGGAGGATGGGCAGGGGACGTGGTGGGGAGAGGGGAATGGAGGTGGGTAGGAGGATGGGCAGGAGAGGTGTGGGGAGAGGGGAATGGAGGTGGGTAGGAGGATGGGCAGGAGAGGTAGGGGGAGGGGAATGGAGGTGGGTAGGAGGATGGGCAGGAGAGGTGGAGGGGAGAGGGGAATGGAGGTGGGTAGGAGGATGGGCAGGAGAGGAGGAGGGGGAGGGGAATGGAGGCTGGGTAGGAGGATGGGCAGGAGAGCGTGGTGGGGAGAGGGGAATGGAGGCGGGTAGGAGGATGGGCAGGAGAGGTGGGGGGAGAGGGGAATGGAGGCGGGTAGGAGGATGGGCAGGAGAGTGGTGGGGAGAGGGGAATGGAGGCGGGTAGGAGGATGGGCAGGAGAGGTGGGGGGAGAGGGGAATGGAGGCGGGTAGGAGGATGGGCAGGAGAGTGGGGGGAGAGGGGAATGGAGGCGGGTAGGAGGATGGGCAGGAGAGGAGGGGGGAGAGGGGAATGGAGGCGGGTAGGAGGATGGGCAGGAGAGGAGGGGGGAGAGGGGAATGGAGGCGGGTAGGAGGATGGGTAGGAGAGGTGGAGGGGGAGGGGAATGGAGGCGGGTAGGAGGATGGGTAGGAGAGGTGGGGGGAGAGGGGAATGGAGGCGGGTAGGAGGATGGGCAGGAGAGGTGGGGGGAGAGGGGAATGGAGGCGGGTAGGAGGATGGGCAGGAGAGGTGGGGGGAGAGGGGAATGGAGGGGGTAGGAGGATGGGCAGGAGAGGTGGGGGAGAGGGGAATGGAGGCGGGTAGGAGGATGGGCAGGAGAGGTGGAGGGGGAGGGGAATGGAGGCGGGTAGGAGGATGGGCAGGAGAGGTGGGGGGGAGAGGGGAATGGAGGCGGGTAGGAGGATGGGTAGGAGAGGTGGGGGGAGAGGGGAATGGAGGCGGGTAGGAGGATGGGCAGGAGAGGTGGGGGGAGAGGGGAATGGAGGCGGGTAGGAGGATGGGCAGGAGAGGTGGGGGGAGAGGGGAATGGAGGCGGGTAGGAGGATGGGCAGGAGAGGTGGGGGGAGAGGGGAATGGAGGCGGGTAGGAGGATGGGCAGGAGAGGAGGGGGGAGAGGGGAATGGAGGCGGGTAGGAGGATGGGCAGGAGAGGTGGGGGGAGAGGGGAATGGAGGCGGGTAGGAGGATGGGCAGGAGAGGTGGGGAGAGGGGAATGGAGGCGGGTAGGAGGATGGGCAGGAGAGGTGGAGGGGGAGGGGAATGGAGGCGGGTAGGAGGATGGGCAGGAGAGGTGGAGGGGGAGGGGAATGGAGGTGGGTAGGAGGATGGGCAGGAGAGGTGGAGGGGGAGGGGAATGGAGGCGGGTAGGAGGATGGGCAGGAGAGGAGGGGGGGGAGGGGAATGGAGGCGGGTAGGAGGATGGGCAGGAGAGGTGGAGGGGGAGGGGAATGGAGGCGGGTAGGAGGATGGGCAGGAGAGGTGGGGGGGAGAGGGGAATGGAGGCGGGTAGGAGGATGGGCAGGAGAGGTGGGGGGAGAGGGGAATGGAGGCGGGTAGGAGGATGGGCAGGAGAGGTGGGGGGAGAGGGGAATGGAGGCGGGTAGGAGGATGGGCAGGAGAGGTGGGGGGAGAGGGGAATGGAGGCGGGTAGGAGGATGGGCAGGAGAGGTGGAGGGGGAGGGGAATGGAGGCGGGTAGGAGGATGGGCAGGAGAGGTGGAGGGGGAGGGGAATGGAGGCGGGTAGGAGGATGGGCAGGAGAGGTGGGGGGAGAGGGGAATGGAGGCGGGTAGGAGGATGGGCAGGAGAGGTGGGGGGAGAGGGGAATGGAGGCGGGTAGGAGGATGGGCAGGAGAGGTGGGGGGAGAGGGGAATGGAGGCGGGTAGGAGGATGGGCAGGAGAGGTGGAGGGGGAGGGGAATGGAGGCGGGTAGGAGGATGGGCAGGAGAGGTGGAGGGGGAGGGGAATGGAGGCGGGTAGGAGGATGGGCAGGAGAGGTGGGGGGAGAGGGGAATGGAGGCGGGTAGGAGGATGGGCAGGAGAGGTGGGGGGAGAGGGGAATGGAGGCGGGTAGGAGGATGGGCAGGAGAGGTGGGGGAAGAGGGGAATGGAGGCGGGTAGGAGGATGGGCAGGAGAGGTGGGGGGAGAGGGGAATGGAGGCGGGTAGGAGGATGGGCAGGAGAGGTGGAGGGGGAGGGGAATGGAGGCGGGTAGGAGGATGGGCAGGAGAGGTGGGGGGAGAGGGGAATGGAGGCGGTAGGAGGATGGGCAGGAGAGGTGGGGAGAGGGGAATGGAGGCGGGTAGGAGGATGGGCAGGAGAGGTGGGGGGAGAGGGGAATGGAGTTGGGTAGGAGGATGGGCAGGAGAGGTGGTGTGGAGAGGGGAATGGAGGTGGGTAGGAGGATGGGCAGGAGAGGTGGGGCGAGAGGGGAATGGAGGTGGGTAGGAGGATGGGCAGGAGAGGTGGTGTGGAGAGGGGAATGGAGGTGGGTAGGAGGATGGGCAGGAGAGGGGAATGGAGGTGGGTAGGAGGATGGGCAGGAGAGGTGGGGGGGAGGGGAATGGAGGTGGGTAGGAGGATGGGCAGGAGAGGGGAATGGAGGTGGGTAGGAGGATGGGCAGGAGAGGTAGGGGGAGGGGAATGGAGGTCGGTAGGAGGATGGGCAGGAGAGGTAGGGAGAGGGGAATGGAGGTGGGTAGGAGGATGGGCAGGAGAGGTGGTGTGGAGAGGGGAATGGAGGTGGGTAGGAGGATGGGCAGGGGACGTGGTGGGGAGAGGGGAATGGAGGTGGGTAGGAGGATGGGCAGGAGAGGTGGTGGGGAGAGGGGAATGGAGGTGGGTAGGAGGATCGGCAGGGGACGTGGTGGGGAGAGGGGAATGGAGGTGGGTAGGAGGATGGGCAGGGGACGTGGTGTGGAGAGGGGAATGGAGGTGGGTAGGAGGATGGGCAGGGGACGCGGTGTGGAGAGGAGAATGGAGGTGGGTAGGAGGATGGGCAGGGGACGCGGTGTGGAGAGAGGGGGAGTGGAATGAATGAATGGATGGGTGGGGCAGGCCGAGGGCAGGGAGAATCATATTGAGTAGAGTGCGGGGGAGGGAGTAGAAGGGGACAAAGCACCTTGTGTTTGTTGAGCCTTGAGTGGGACAGGGGACGTGGGGAGAGGGTCAATGGGACAATAGGAGGAGGAGGAAGTAACCAGGGTGAGTTCTGTTGGAGGAGAAGGGAGGAAGAAAGCCCTTGGGCAATGAGGGAAATGTGGATGTAGAGCACCCAGGGTGACAGCATCGGATAAAGAGGAGCTTCATCAGGGAGCAGGTAGAGAGCAATGATGGCATCCGGGAATACCTGAGTGAGTCCAGGGTGTTGGGGATGCGGTGACTTTGGGGAAATTCGGCAAGTTTCCCAGTGACTGAGGTACTTTTACCCCCAAAGATGAAATTATGTGTGTAGGGGTCTTTTTAGGTAGGGAGGCTTCTGGGGTGAATTACCATGCAAGATTAAGGTATATTACTCCTTATTTTGGAATGCCACTCAGGCAACATCCTGCTTCTCTTTCTCCTCACCGTGTACATTTTTGGAGCATTTGGAATGTCTTCCCTGCTCAACTGTAGATACCTTTTCCCATTCTTCCTCCAACTTGGTAGGTAACAGCAGTTCCTTCCCTAAGTACATTTGTTTCTCAGACAGTTAAATGCTGCCTCTTATCTCTCCTTCACTTTCATCCAAAGATTATGTTTCTCATTTTAAGTATACATATTTCTACGTTTATATAATTTACAAGCCTCTGTATCCTGAGGAATGTATAGAAGACATATGTATATATTGTTATGGGAGATTTTTCTTCAGCTTCCCGGCAGTAGCTTGTGAGACCCAATGAGATATTTTCCTAATGCAACTAGGTGACCAGTAAAAACAACAAGTAGGCCTTTGGCACCTTTGAGACTAATAAAAATATATATAGTATCATGTGCTTTTGTGGGCAAAACCCACTTCTTCAGATGACCTTGAGTCAAGAAGTGGATTTTTTCCATGAAAGCTCATGATACTATATATACTTTTGTTAGTCTCTAAGGTGCCACAGAACTACTTGTTGTTTTGAAAGTTATAGACTAACACAGCTACCCCTCTGAGACTTTTTAGGTGACCAGTGTTATTTTATTTGAGAGGAAAGCAATTGAAATTTACAAGATTTTATGCTATTTCAAGTGGTAGTTGCCTAAAGTTTCTCTTTTAGCCTGTGGAGGGCAACCTGCAGCCCATGTGCCGCATGCGCCCATCAGGGCAATCTGATTGTAGGCTGAGAGACATTTTGTTGACATTGTCTGTCTTCAGGCAGCCAGGCACTGCCTCCTGCAGCTCTAAGTGGCTATGGTTTTCTGTTCCTGGCCAATGGGAAATGTGGTAAGTGGTGCCTGAAAGAGAAGGGGCTGTGGGACATGCTGGCTGCTGCTTCTCACAGCTCTCATTGGCCGGGAAAAGAGAACTGTGACTCCTGGGAGCTGCAGGGGGGTGGTGCCTGAGGAAGGTCAACATCAGCAAAATGTCTCCAGATTACCCTGATGGACTGCAAGCAACTTGCAAGTTGCCCACTATTAGTTTTAGACTGTTGATCATTCTGTTAATAGCATCTGTGCAGTTCCGGTCAGGCTGACAATATGTTAAGCTTGGATTGTCAAAGGAGCCTAAATAGATTAGACAACCATTTAATGGATCTTAGGCACCTAACTCACTTAGGTTCCTTTGAAGACATCAGCTTAAATGTTTTATTAAAACCCTGAACACAGTCCTTCCTCACAAGAGAGGGAAACTTGAAAACCTTAAAGGGAATCCAAAATGAGTAAGACTCATGGCACATCTGAACCGTGGATTTGCAGCACTTGCACTCATTGAATAAAAATTGTAACAGGCTTGCTTTTGAGTTAAAATTTGATGATCCATACAGAGAAATTCAAACATAAATCTTTGCATAACCTTGTTATTTTTATTATGTTTAACTTTACCTATGTGAGTGATCTCATTAGCTTCAGTGCGGTGTAGGAAAGCGAAGCACAGGTGTAAGGCGTTTGCAGGATCTGGACCTATGTTTGAACAACTCAGCAATGAGTAAAAAAATCCAGACTGTGTGGAAAAAAATGCAGTTCTTTATTTTATATAGTCTAACTTTTAAGTTCCTTCTGTTGTTGTATCTGCTTTCCAGTTTGAATTTCATTTTAATTTTATCAGTGTGTGGTCAAGTGCTGTTTCCAGTTCTACTTTTAGGCCCTGTCTTGTACACAGCAAGTAGAAATTTACGTGTCTGACCTTGTTCTCTGCCCAAGCATGTAGTTGTCTCTATGTGTCTGGTTCTCTGGTGCCACAAGTTAATAAGTTAGGCAAGTGGAGAAAACTAAACATTTCATCTTCCAAAAGTTTGTGTGGGAGTAAATTAGAATGAACAGATAAGGAGTGAATGACTGTCCAGAGGCCCATAGTATAGAAATGAACACATTTGGGGACAACTGAGAGCCATAGTGTCTAATATGTAACGTCTACAGCTTACACTTCTGAAATGTTTGCCCACCTCTTTGTCAGCTATGAAGACTTGCTGAACCAAATAAACGTGGTCAGCATTTGATGAAAATTATTTGTAAGTGAAATGTTTTCTTTAGCAGCACTGATATTTTTTACATACTACTGTAATGTGCTTAAATGTACTTCAGATAAAAATAAGCCTGTGAATCTCGTGTTCCAGCTGTTTTTAGCATTGCTTTAGTGATTTTTGGAAAACCTTTGTCATTGACTTAAAAGATCCTGTGAATTTACTTTAAGGAATATATTTGACAATCATAGAGCTGATTTTAATTATATTAAGTAAAGCTATCAATATTCATATAACTCTTGTTTTATAGCTTTGTTGCTATTGTTATTTGTATTACTGTAATGCCTAAGACCTCTACTTGTGGAGCAGGACCCTGTTGCATAAAAATTGGACAAACAGAACAAAAAGAGCCTGGATAAATATTAAAATTAACTGTCCCTAAACAGCAGTTTGTCAAAATAAATAATGCTATTAATTATAGTGTCCTTACTTTGTTGTCTGTTCGCTTGGTAATTCTTAGTAGACCTTCCACACACAAATATTTAGAAGCTAATATAGGCTCGGGATATAATTAGTTATTTGGCGCCTGGTCTGCTGGAGCAGCCTTCTGCCCGTGGTGTGGTGCAGCAGGCCTGAGCTGATCCAGATGAAGCAGTCCTCTCCTGAAAAAGCAACCTCCCCCACCCATGGCACTATACAGTGGGCTGGGCAAACATATAGTTACCATTTAACATTTGAAATGAGATTTTACATCTCTGATATAAGCACAAATAGCTTCTGAGATGCTTATCCAATCCATACTGTGACTCTATGACCCGCTATTGCTCCCTGCATTATTTCCCCAATTTACATCCAGAATACAAAGCTTTTGCTCTATAATGGAAGGAAGGGCTATTGAGTGTTCAGTAACTCATCATTCTGGGACCTAATTTCTGTAATTATGGTTTTGATTTTGGATCTGAATAATTAGATTCCTCTTGCTCCCCTCATTCTCTGGACCATCTTCCCCAACACTTTTTGTTCTCAGTACTGTGGTTCTGGCCACTCTACAAAAGTATTTGAAAATAGGCTGCTTTTATATGGCATGTCTACTCCTCTAGCATATATAAAGAGATCAGTTTATGTTTATCAAGTGCTTTTTCTCATCCCTGAGCACCCATTAAATTTGCATCGCTGAATTTCACCATAGATGGGCTCTCATGGAACTTGTGCATGGCCAAATGCCAACTTATCCCTGGTGTGCCCAGCTACTGCTTAAATCCCTAGATCAGTGTTTCTCTAAGTGGTCTGCAGACCCACTCTGAGAAAGCTGCTAATGGGCCACTCCGGTTTGTTTATTTACTGGCTCCGCAGCCACAGAGCCTCGTAGCTCCCATTGGCTTCGGTTTGCCGTTTGCAGGCAAGGGGAGCAGTGTGTGGGCTCCGTGGCTGCGGAGCTGGTAAGTAAACAAACCGAAGTGGCCCATTGGAAGCTTTCTCAGAATGGGTCTGCAGTCCACTTTGAGAAACACTGCCCTAGATGGTGGACCAGATGGTTATTTGCATCTGCCCAGGGTTTTGAAAATGTTAGCAAATGTATGTAGACAGCACCCCTCATCTGTTTCACTTTCTACTTCTGCAACATTGAAGGACAGGAAGTGAAAAACTACTTTAATAGCAATTTTTAAAAACCCAGGGGCTAAGTCTCCACCTATTTCTGAGACTTTTCTAACAGTCTGAAGGCACTTACCTCATTGCATTGCCTTTTTGCAGTATTTAGAGAATCTAGTGTCATATAGCAGTGTGGCTTTTTTTTTTTTTTTTAAATTCCAGCATCTGGAGTGAAGCTGAGGCTGAGCATTCTGAGTTGGATGACTATCCTAAAACATGTTTTCAGAGACCAAGCATCAACAAATATTTTGCTTTGATGATTTCCCCTGATGTTGGGGTATCTAAAGCTAGCTGTTCAAACCATCTGTTGAAACAGAAGAAGCCATTTCCAAATACACTTCCTAGTCATGAGTGTGAATGTGAGGGCTCTAATGCACCTCAATTCTCAGTGAAGTCAGTAGGGATTCTGAATCAGCTCATACCTTTGGTAGTTATGGTGTGACTACATGTACAAGTCCAGAGAAACACTCCATTGTTTCACTGGTATTTTTATATACTTCCAGCTTGAGTGAGGCAGAATTTTTCTCTTCAATTATACCTACAATTCCAAAGAGAGACAATTATTTTGGTGATGTGGTTTCCAAATTTTAGCTAAGAACTTAAATATGAAAAATTATATTTTTCTTTAAGGAATCCTTTACAATATGGGGCTTGTTTGCATTTAGTATTTTTGGACCAACTACAACAGATTAAAAAATGTGTAGTTTTTTAACAAGCCCTTATCAGAAATATAATTTTAAAAAGCATGTATCTCTTGGATCAGGTTACACATAACTGCAAGCTAAAGATCTCATGGAACTTTTTTTGAAGAATAGTGAATAATGCTGGTATACTGAGTAACTTACTAAATCAAAATATACAAAATTGTGATCATCTGAGTGCAAAATAGCAGCTCTGTTTGCTTACACCTTAAGTGCACTACATGTATTTAACTACTACTTTGTAAACTTTCTAGATAACTTGAACATGAAAATTGATGTGTAAAACTACATAGTCTCCATTTTTACCACATAGCTTTTATTAAATTCTTGACCTGCCAAGCCTAGTGGAACTATGGAAATTCCTCTCCCTTCCCCCAGATATATTCTTTCATTTAATGAAGCTGGGTTTGATCTTTCTTCTAAAAAGAGGGAATTTTTATTGGCTTCGTGTTTTTGTTGCTGAAGCGTATTATACCTAAGAAAGTGTAGTAGATTGAGTTTGAGAATAAAAAAAATGGATTATGTGAATTTATCATTTATAATTTGATTAAGTTTACTCAATGTTATTTTCTTTGTTATGGAAAGAAGTAGCCATTTTTAAAACTTCAATATTTTTTCCTAAGCACAAAGGAAGTTTGCAAGAAGTGGAAAGTTGGAAAGATGACTAGGGAAGAGTATAAATATGTGCTCGAGCATGCAAGGGTGTAATGGGGAAGAACAAAGCACAATTGAAGTTGCAGCTAGCAATGAATATGAATGATAACAAGAAGGGTTCATATAGATATGATAGCGAAAAGGTGGTGGTCAGAGAAAGTGTAGGTCCATTACTGAATGGGGAAGGCAACTTAGTAATAGATGGAAAAGTTGAAGCACTCAGTGCTTTTTTTTGCCTTGGTCTGCATAGACCAGGTCAGCTCCCAGATGGCTGCACTGGACAACATAGCATGAGGAGGTGGTAAGAAGCCCTCCATAGTGAAAGAACAGGTTAAGAACTATTTAGAAAAACTGGAATGCAAAAGTCTAGGGGGCCAAATCTAATGCATCTTGAGGGTACATAGAGAATTGGCTGATGTGATTGAAGATCTGTTGGCCATTATCTTTGAAAACCCGTGACTTTCGGGGGAGGTCCTGGAAGATTGGAAAAGAGCAAATGTAGTACCCACCTTTAAAATAAGGAAGAAGTAGAATTTGGGGAACTACAGATTGGTCAGTTTTATCTCTGTCCCTGGAAAAATCATTGAACAGATCCTCACGGAATCCATTTTGAAACACTTGAAGGAGAGGAAGGTGATCAGGAACAGTCAACGTGGATTCACTAAGGGCAAGTCGTGCCTAACCGACCTGATTGCCTTCTATGATGAAATAGCTGGCTCTGTGGCTATGGGGATGTGATGTACTTTGACTTCAGAAAAGTCTCCGACAGTATTCTTGCCAGAAAGTTAAAGAAATATGATTTTGATGAATAGAGTATAAAATGGATAGAAAACTGGTTAGATTGTCAGATTGAGTAGGTAGTGATCAAGGGCTTGATGTCTAGTTAGCAGCTGGTATCAAGTGGAGTGTCCCAGGCATCTGTCCTGGGGCTGGTTTTGTGCCAATATTTTAATTAATGATCTGGATGATGAAATGTATTGCACTCTCAGCAAGTTCACAGATTACACTAAGTTGTGGGGAGAGGTAGATACACTGGAGGTTAGGGATAGGGTCCAGAATGACCTAGACAAATTAAGGATTGGGCCAAAAGAAGGTTGAACGTCATTATTTTTGATAAGCTTCAACAAGAACAAATGCAGAGTCCTGCACTTAGATGGAAGAATCCCACGTACAACTAAAGGTTCAGGACCGACTGGCTAAATGGCAGGTTTCTCTGGAAGTGGAAGACAGGGGAGGGATCATGTGAGGATTACCTATTGTGATCCCTCCCTCTGGGGCATCTGGTATTGGCCACTGTCGGCTGATCGGATACTGGGCTAGATGGACCTTTGGTCTGACCCAGTATGGCCATTCTTATATTCTTATGCAGAGAAGGACCTGGGGATTCGAGTGGATGAGAAGCTGGGTAAGAGTCAATAGTGGCCCCTTGTTCCCAAGAAGGCTAATGGTCTGTTGGACGACATTGGTAGAAACATTGCTGGCAGATCGAGGAAAGTGATTGTTTCCCTCTGTTTGGCACTGATGAAGCCACTTCTGGAATATTGGGTCCAGTTCTGGGCCCCCCACTACAGAAAATATGTGGACAATTGGAGTGAGTCCAGCAGAGGTCAATGAAAATTTTAGGAGGCTGGGTCATATGACTTGTGAGGAGAAGCTGAGGAAGCTGGGCTTATTTAGTCTGCAGAAGAGAAGAGTGAGGAGGGATTTGATAGCAGCCTTCAACTGCCTGAAGGGAGGTTCCAAAGAGGATGGAGGATGTAGCGGGGCTCTTGCTACATTTCAAAAGCAGAAGTGACGCAGGAGCATACGGCGAGTGGGGGACTCAAGAAGTTCCCTGCTGGCCCTGCACTCCCTGCTTTTGAAACGTACCTGCTGGCTCCGTGCTCCCCGCGTGTATTTTGCTTCTGAAATATACAAGAGCTCCCACGGGGTTCTTATACATTTCAAAAGCAGAGAGCATGGGGACAGTCATTGAC
Organism: Pelochelys cantorii; assembly: GCA_032595735.1. NCBI lineage: Eukaryota > Metazoa > Chordata > Testudines > Trionychidae > Pelochelys > Pelochelys cantorii. The sequence continues at coordinate 25,814,975 of CM064326.1, forward strand.
TGCTTGAATCCCCTGCTGGCCCCATGCTTCCACGGCGCTTCCACCTTTGAAATGTAGCAAGAGCCGGCAGGGCTCTTGCTACATTTCAAAGGCGGAGGTGCCCTTATCAACTAGTCGAATAGTTGATTAATCTAAATTTAACATCCTTAAGTTGAACTTGATTTGAGTAGGAGGTTGGACTAGATAACCTCGAAAGGTCTCTTCTGACCCTAGTCTTCTATGATTCCATGATTTCAGTTGGGTTTCATAAAAGGGTATTTATGGGTAGGTGGGTGTAAAAGAATATTTCTACTTGTCAACAGTTGTATGTAGAATTATTTTTTTTTGGGTTTTCTGTTCAGCCTGCCTCTGTGACCCTGAGTAAGTCATTTAATCTTTTTTTTGGTCTGAGTTTTCCCATCTGTAAAATGGGCACAATCATCCTTATAAGACCCAATTTATGGAGTGAGTGGATCAAAGCAAGATTTTGAGAGGTGCAAAAAAATCTGTAAAAGTGAAAATTATTATTTAAAAAATGATTGGGATTTTTTTTGGCAGCAGGTGTAATCATACCAAATCTCAGTGCTCTGAAGAGTGTCAATTATAAATAAGGTAGCAATTTTAGAAGAGAAACAGCTACAGAATTTAGTCTCTATTGACAGATTGGCTAGGCAGAGACAACTGAAAAGAATTAGTGAACTCTCCCCAAGATGTAGTTATTTTTTAGATGCTCCATTTTGCCACTAGGTTAAGCAGTCAAAGGATCTCTGAGCAGACAAACACTCTTGTCTGCTGGTGGAATCTCTTTAATTCCTGGAACTGTGATCTTTTCCCAATAATAATAGAGAGTGATTTTTCCTGTGGCTCAGCAACCAGGGATAGTTATGAAAGTGCAACCCAAAAAATAATGCTTTCAGGAAAATAGATAGCTAATCTACTAGCATTACTGCTAATGCTATTGAAAGCATGCCCAAGCTTGTTGAAACATCACAGATCTGTCTCTGCTAGTCCTGCTCCTGGTACTCTGTTAAACTGTCTGAAATGGCAATAGCCATATGTACAAATGCTGCCAGTACAACATAGACATGTAGGGTTGCCAGATACTTTAACAAAAATTCTCGAACATGACGGGGGGAAAAATTGGTTGAGCAAAAAAAAAAAAGATGATGCGATTACCGGACTGTCCGGGCAAAAACCGGACACCTGGCAACCCTATAGACATGTTATCTTTTAAAAATGTAATCCTAATTTAGCTGTTCCTATAAAGCATCTGAACTGAAACATTAAAGAGTCCTTAGTATCTGTTTTTAAGGTATTGCTGATGGTCAGAAGTGTGCCTGTTGTGTACAGCATTCTTGTTTGAATATAATGTAGTGGAAGAGGCAACAGTAGATGGTTTACAGATGGTCGTGTCTTTTGACTTCCAGTACTCTGTAGTACTTTTGTCAATAGAGTAATTTCTAAGAATGCAAACAGACGGAGGAGGAGAGAAAGAGGTTTTTTTTGGATCTCTTCATTTCAGAAATTTGAAACTGGAAGGGAGGATCTTTGGTAGCTGAAGTAGCAGGTCTGAAACATACAGGCCTCTGGCATAAGGATGTAAAATCCTGATTATTCAGTTAACCAGTTAAATGTTAGGTTAACCCAACATTTAACTAGACTAAGCAGGATCCCGGACAGGTGGCTACCTGGTGGCCCCACATAGGGACCCAGTAGGGCTGGAGCAGCCCTCCGCCTGCACCGGTTACCCGTTCACATCCCTACTCTGGAGCAGTAGGTTCAAATTACAGGAAGGTGGTCTTTAACCATTTTTACTGTGGATGAAATGAACTTTTTTCTACTTACTATATGTGGGTATCCTCCAGAATGAGAGACCAATTTCATGGTTGTGAAAAATGTCATGGATTGTGAAATCAGCCCTCCTCTGTGAAATCTGATCTCCCCTGCTCCTCGGAGCCTGGGACTCCTATTTGCTAGTCCGGCCTAGATTTGTAAGCAACTAGTCAACTATCTGATAAGCATAAGCTTATAGAATGGTTGCGTAGTGACTCGGCTAGTTGCTCCCCGCCACTGCTTCTATCAGAGAGAGGTAGCAAGGGGAGGTAGCAGGAGCCAGTGCTGGGGGCAGCCAGCTTAAAAGTCGATTCCTCCCAGCACTGTCTTTGTGCGGGGGGGAGGGGGGTCAGCAGGAAAACGGTTCGCACTGTGGCCACTTAAGCCTTTGAAATGTACAAGAGCCCTGCGGGAACATTGCTTGAGTCCCTGCTGGTCCTGTGCTCCCTGTGGCGCACCCCCTCTTGCTGCCTCTTTGAGAGGCAGCAAGGGGGTGGCGGGAAATGAGCAGGTGAACAGAAGCTGCTCCAGCACCAGCCCCTGTTTGCGGCGGATAGGGTTGTCCGCCACAAACAGGGGCTGTTGGACTCAGCATGAGCCAGGATCTAAAATGCAGAGTCACAGCATGGGTGGCTCCTAGAGTCAGCAGGAGCTGGGAGTGCTCAGTCCCAGCTTGAGCTGGCTCCTGGAGCTACCTCCGCTGAGGCTCTGCAGAGTGGTCCTATTGACTAATTGTATAGCTGATACAAATTGTATCGACTATACAATTAGCCTGATAATCACATTTTAACATCTGTAGTCTGGCCACACTGGGGAGGGACAGGAGTTTGGGAGCAGCCCTTTGGGGCAGCCCAAGCTTGGGGTTCCCCCTCACCACTCGAGCTGTGGTTTGGGGCTTCTGCAGGCCCCACTCCAGTTAGGACTTGGGGCAGCCCAGGCTCAGGACTTCCATGTTCCCCTCCCACCGCCATTCTGGTAGGGTCTTGGTGCAACTGGGGCTCTGCAGTTCCGCTCCCACCACTCCAGCCAGATCTTCTAGCTTCTGTGCACCCATCCCCCTGCTCTACTTAGGGGCTCGTGGTTGCCACTCATGCCACCCCTTGCATGTTCCCCTTTCCAGCCAAGGCTCGGGGTTTCTATGTGCATCCTTCCCCCCCCCTCCGCCCCTTCAGCTGGAGCTTCCACATGCTCTTCCCCTCCAGCCGGAACTTGGGGCTTCTATGCACCACTGCACTCCCCAGCTCCCCAGCTGGGGGTTGGGCAGCACAGGCTTGTGGCTTCTGTCCCCCAGCTGCTCCAGTCAAGGCAGTCCACGCTTGAGAGCCCACCACTCATTGCTTTAGGTGGGGCTCAGGCAGTCCCTACCCACCTCCACCTCCTGGAATCTATTCTAACTGCAGAACTCTGGGAGGGTACTGCCTTTGGAGATGTGAGGATGGCAGTATTGGGACCTCCCCGAGCAACTTTGCAATTCCCTACCTACATGATCCCGTTTTGGGAAGGGATGTAATAGTCTAGTTGATTAATTGATTAACCGATAAGCAAAAGCTTATAGGTTAAAGCTATAGACTACATGCACTACCCCCCCCCACTCCCCCAGCAGTAATTTTTTAGCTGCTCAATCCCGGCTTGTGCCGGATCTGGGAAAAATTAACTTGCAAAAGTATGCCCAGTGGTACATTTTTGTAGGCTGTTGTAGCATGTGCTGTGAATGGGAGATTAATATTTTTGTTTCTACCTGTATATTTTTATGCAGCCTAGTTAATGCCCACTAAGGTTTACTAGAGACTTTTTACATTTACTTGCTTTTGTTGAAGTACATTTCTAAAAGCTATGATTCATTCAAAATTTTCAATATAATAACTTTATCTATTCCAGTTTAGACCCTGAGATGGGGAAGTTGCATCCATTGAAAGTCAGTGAGGTTCCCAAAGGAATTACTGTGCCTCTTGATTCTTGCCAACTGTTTCATAAGTCTCTTGTTCTTCTTTGGTCAAATACACAGGACTCGACAAATCAGTGAATCTACTCGCCCGTGGTGAGTAGATTTCAGCCGGTTGCCCCGTTCACTGGCGGCACGCACATGCGCAATGCGGGGCTGGCGAGTAGATTTTGCCGCTGTTTGTCAAGCCCTGCAAATACATAATATCATGTGGTGTTCTTCCCATGATTTGAGACCAGTAGAATATAGATCATGGATTGCTGAAAAGGCTTCCAACATTATCAAGCCATCATGATCTCTGAATTACTTATTATAAGGGAAAATAGTCTGCACATGTTGAGGCTATAAGAATTGTTGATACAGATTCCTGCACAACAAGAGGCCTTCAATGAAGTCATCATTAACACTTGCTCAAGTGGTACTGACATACTTACATGCATCAGTAACATCAAAACATTCAAGTCAATCTGGCCTACTTCACATAACTTTTTCAGTTTTTGCAAAGTTTTGTGAAGATACTTGAAAGAAGAGGGATGGAAGGAACAGTTCCAGTTGAAGGATCAAATGAAGGACAGGAAATGTCTGAAGTTCTTTACCTCTTCATCTATTATGGTCTAGTTTGTCATGGGTTGAATTTTTATTTTTAGTACCATGTCCCCCGCTCCAGCCCTGGCACACGGGGCAGCCGCCCACCACATGGCCCCACCCTGGGAGCAGCCGGGCAGCCACCAGCTGGCCCTGGCCCCAGCTTCAGCCCTTCCCCAGGACTGGAGCTGCAGCCAAGGCCATGTGGTGGCTGCCTGGCTGCTCCTGGGACAGGCCACGTGGCAGGTGGCTACCGGGGCTAGAGCCGGGCTACAGTGTGGTTGCTCCTGGGGCCAGGGGCCCCCTGCATCCTTGTTTCTCCTCTTCCCCCTTCGCTGCCCTCATGCCCCTGCCAGTTCCTCCTCTCAGACTCCACACATGTCGTTGCCCCATCCCCAGCACCCCACTCCCTGCAAACCTTGGGCACTGGCAGCAACTTCCCTCTGTCCCAGGTGTGAATTCGCAGCCAACCCCACAGGGAGCAACTTGGGACAGTTCCTGCCCTGCACACAGACTGCACCGGGAGCAGTGCTCCCTTGGGGGAGCAGGTCTCACCTTCTCCCCACAAGGTGTGGGGGGCGATGCCTGGGAGCAGGGCTCAGGATCTCATAGAATCATAGAGCTGGAAGAGATCTCAAGAGGTCATCCAGTCCAGCCCCCTGCCCAAGGTAGGACCAATCCCAACTAAACCAACCCAGCCAGGACTTTGTCAAGCCGAGACTTAAAAACTCTAGAGATGGAGATTCCACCACCTCCCTAGGTAACCCATTCCAGTGCTTCACCACCCTCCTAGTGAAATAGTTTTTCCGAATATCCAACCTAGACCTCCCCCACTGTAACTTGAGACCATTGCTCCTTGTTCTGCTACCCGTCACTACTGTGAACAGCCTTTCTCCATCCTCTTTGGAACCTCCCTTCAGGAAGTTGAAGGCTGCTATCAAATCCCCCCTCACTCTTCTCTTCTGCAGACTAAACAAACCCAAATCCCTCAGTCTCTCCTCATAGGTCATGTGTTCCAGCCCCCTAATCGTTTTGGTTGCCCTCCTCTGGACCCTCTCCAATGCGTCCACATCCTTTCTATAGTGGGGGCCCAGAACTGGATACATGACTCCAGATGTGGCCTCCCCAGAGCTGAATAAAGGGAAATAATCACTTCTTTAGATCTGCTTGCAATGTTCCTCCTAATGCACCCTAATATGGCATTAGCCTTCTTGGCTACAAGGGCACACTGTTGACTCATATCCAGCTTCTCATCCACTGTAATCCCCAGGTCCTTTTCTGCAGAACTGCTACTTAGCTTCGGTCCCCAGCCTGTAACAGTGCTTGGGATTCCTCCGTCCCAAGTGCAGGACTCTACACTTGTCTTTGTTGAACCTCATCAGATTTCTTTTGGCCCAATCCTCTAATCTGTCTAGGTCACTCTGTACCCTATCCCTGCCCTCCAGTGTATCTACCTCTCCCCCAGCTTAGTGTCATCTGCAAATTTGCTGAGGGTGCAATCCATCCTCTCATCCAGGTTATTAATAAAGATGTTGAACAAAACTGGTCCTAGAACTGATCCTTGGGGCACTCCGCTAGAAACCGACCGCCAACCTGACATCGAGCTGTTGATCATTACCCGTTGGGCCCGACAGTCTAGCCAGCTTTCTATCCATCTTACAGTCCCATTTATCCAATCCATACTCCCTTAACTTGCTGGCAAGATGGACCTTTGGTCTGACCCAGGCTGTGTCTAGATTACACCTCTCTATCGACAGAGAGATGTAGATTAGGCATGTCGAAATTGCTAATGAAGCAGGGATTTAAATATCCCGCGCTTCATTAGCATAAACATGGCCTCCGCTTTTGTCCAAAACGGAGCTTTTTTTAAAAAAAAAAGCAGTCTAGATGCGGATCTATTGAAAATAAACCCTTTTTCGACAGATCCTATCATTTTTTGAGGAATACAGGATCTGTTGGAAAAGGGTTTATTTTTGGCAGATCCTCGTCTAGACTGCAGTTTTTTCTAAAAAGGTCTGTTTCGGAAAAAAGCGGTGGCCATGTTTATGCTAATGAGGCACAGGATATTTAAATCCCTGCTTCATTAGCGATTTCAGCGTGCTTGATTTGCATCCCTCTGTCGACAGTCTAGACGTAGCCCCACTATGGCCGTTCTTATGTTCTTATGTTCTTATTGTGGGAGACTGTATCAAAAGATTTGCTAAAGTCAAGGTATATCACATCCACTGACTTTCCCATATTCACAGAGCCAGTTGCCTCATCATAGAAGCTAATCAGATTGATCAGGCATGACTTGCCTTTCGTGAATCCATGTTGACTATTCCTGATCACTTTCCCCTCTTCCAAGTGCTTCAAAATGGATTCCTTGAGGATCCCCTCCATGACTTTTCCAGGGACTGAGGTAAGGCCGACTGGTCTGTAGTTCCCTGGATTGTCCTTCTTCCCTTTGTTTTAAAGATGGGCACTACATTTGCCTTTTCCCAATCATCCGGGATCTCTCCCGATCTCCACGAGTTTTCAAAGATAATGGCCAAAGGCTCTGCAATGACATTTGCCAGCTCCCTCAATACCCTTGGATGCATTTAATCCGGACCCATGGATTTGTGTATGTTTAGGTGGGGGCAGGCTGCGTTCTCTGTGCTGGGAGAATCTATCAGGGGATCAGCGCCACTGGTGAGTGCCATAGTGGCACAGATCCGAACAAGCACACATGACTTCAATATTGGTGTACAAGCCAAAACTTACTCTGCTCATGGGTGGAAAATCTTAGAGGGAACACTGCCCATAACCCCTCCCAGACCTTGCACCCCATCCCCAAGACACAACCCTTTATACTCCTGCCCCAAGACACAATCCTCTCCCAGACCCTGCACTCCCTCCTATACCGCTCCTCCTGGTCACAATCCCCTCCCAGACCTTGCACCCCTTCCTTTACCCCAGTCCCCTGCCCCAGATCATAACCCTCCCCTCCTTTACCCAAACTCCTTCCCAGATCGCACACTCCCTCCTGCACTCCAATCCCTTACCCTAAGCTCTCTTTGCACCCAACCTCCATCCCAGATGCTGCACCTCTTCTATTAATATCCTAGAAGAGTGGTGCCTTGACCACTTACCAAATTCTTGGAGTGGCCACCAATCAAAAATTATTGCTCAACGTTGCTTTAGACCCCTGTGCTTACCCTGATCTTTTCACATCTACTATCCTGTGATGTACAGGTGTTCCATCTTTCTGAAAAGCATGTAGAGGTGCTTGCACACACCATTTTTCCGCATGTTCAGTTGTAATATTCAGGAAGAAATTATGGTCCCTCTCCTACACACAGCAGAAATGGTGGAGGAAATGCAGCAAGATCAGTATTTCTTCTTTACCTATGTTGGACTCAAGAAGATCAAGAATGAATATCTTGTAGCTGGGGGTGGAATGGAGATGGGGAAAACAAGAGGCTGAGTGGGGTGGCTTAGTTACTAAGGCAGTGGGTTGGTACTTGGCAGACTTGTATTTGGTTCCCAACTCAGACTTGGCACATCATGCTCGGCAATTTTCTTGAACTACCCTGTGCCTCTGTTCCTCATTTGTAAAATGGAGAAAGTACTTCCCTGTCTCACAGAATGGTTGGGAAGATAAAAGGCCTTTCAGAAACCTGCGAGTGTTGATGTGAATGAGATGTGAGGATGGAAGGCGGATATGGTTGCCAGGTTCACCTTAATTAAAGAGAAGGTGAGGCCCTAGTGCTTTAAGTGAAACAGGTAATCCAAAATGGACTGTAGGAAAAAAATTGTGAGCTGCTAATATATTAAAGTGATGAGGACCATATATATAAAAAAGGTAGGAGAGGCTGAAGAGTCAGTATAGGTATAGAGTCTTGCTTTTTGGAGGGAGAAGAGTGTTCAGTGTTGTCTGGGCAGCATGGAGAAGAGCCTGTTAGAGCTGAGATTTTTCACTGTTCGATGGTTTAACATAATAGTGGGTAGAGAAGGGTCTGATTGACATTTGCTGATGTTATTTAAATCTTAAATCCTTTTTAGTGCACAAAGCTCCAAAGAGCAGGAAAATTTAAATTGTGAGGACAGCAGAATCCCAGGCGTCTCCCTCTTTCTCCTGAGATCCAAGTTTTCTTCACTAGTTTCCAAGAAAGCATTTATAACCGTTTGACAGAGTTCCAAAATATCTAGGCTATCTTTTTCTCTGTGAATAGACACTAATTCTTAATATTGGGCAGGAGTGGGTTTTGCCAAGAGTGATTAAATAAATCCTTAATATGTAACTGTAAACATGTCTGATCTGGATATCCATCCCCCCCAGGGAACAGATCTATTATTTTAAAAAGGTGTTATTTCTTATTTGGTCATTTTTTTGGGGTAAATGTACTTTAATTGCAGCATTGCAAATAAATGGATATTGAAATTATATATTGAACTGTTTGTTTGCCAAAGTGAATAATTAACATTGTTTTCTGATCTAGCAGATCTACATTGAAGAAGCTGGAAATTTATCTCTGCATCTTTGTAGACTAAACCGAAGCATTTATTTTCTAAAAGGCTTGGCTGTGAAATACTGTCTTAGTATGACAGAGTATTCTTTATATCCGGGTTCTGAAAATTCTGTTGTGTGTAGTAGAGATGTAATAATATAGTCAATTATCAAAAGCTTATTAGTTAATGTTATAGACTATACACCAGGACACTTGGTCTCTGGCCTGCTGTGGCTCTGCATTTAAAGTGTAGTAGGAGCTGGGCAGGAAGGTCTGAGCTCCTGGACCTGGCGTGAGCTGAAACTGAGCTGGGCTGCCTACCCACCCGGCTCCTCATACACTTTAAATGCAGAGCCACAGCAGGGGTAGGTCCTGGACCTGTCGCAAGCCAGGACTGAGCCGGGCTACTGGCCAGCCTGCTAAAAAAATGTACTGGCTGGGTGGTGGAGGGGGGGGAAATGTGTGTAGTCTATAGCTTTAACTTGTAAGCTTTTGTTTATTGGTTAATCAACTACACTATTACATCCCTAGCCTGCAGGGCTTGGACTTGGACTCTGGCCCACTGGGGCTCCATGGAGATGGAGCTCCCCAGCCACCTTAGCCCTGCTTCTTCCCCCCCCCCGCCTCCGGCTGGAGCTGTCTGGCTTCCCCGCTTCTGCTGCTTCTGCTCCGTTCTGTGGGGGATCCATGGGGGATCGCTGGGGATGGGGCTTGCCAGCTGCCCCGCCTTTGCCACATTCCGCCAGGATCCCCAGGAACAGGGCTTGCCAGCTGCCCTGCTTTTGCTGCTGGCTTCCCTGCCCGGCCAGGCTCTGCGGGGACTGAACTCACTGGTGCTCCTTCTGCCTTGCTGGCTGGGGCTCCCAGGGGACGAGGTTCCCAGTCGCTTTACACTTCTGGGCTCCAGGGCTCTCTGATCCTGCAACATCTGCCGGACCATGGATGTTGCTGGACCAGAGCGACCCAGATTTTGGAGGTGCAACCTGTATTATGATTCCTACAAAGAACCTGCTAAAGGCCTTACTACAGTATGAGGTAGGAGGCATCTGATGAAAGTCCAAGGTGCCCTGCAAGGATGATGGAAAGGAGATTTTGCTCACCCTTCTTTTCCCAAATCTTCTGAGCTCCTGACTGTTAATGTTGAAACAGTGGGGATTTTGCTACTCTCCCACTAATCTCTGATTTTTGGTTGTTTCTCCCCTTGAATAAGCTCCAGTGCTACCTCTGCTCATAATGTGGCCACATGTTTTGTATTGCAGAAAAATAATTGCTCAGTCCAGTAAATTTTACTCTCTTGGTGCTTGGAAGGACAGAACCAGTAGTGTTGGAATGTTCTTTGTGCATATTAAGGAAGACAGCACTATCTTGATTCACATTTTAAAAAATTTCTTTATAAACGTAAATACTAAAAGCTTTACAAATTTATCTTATCTCTGGAAGAAATTAGTCAGATCTCCTATTCCCACCATCTTGCTTGATATAGGAGACTTCCAACTTCCCAGTAGGGAAATGGACCAGTGACTTCAGAGACTCTATTTGTGGCTATGAGCCATCACATATCTGTGCCTCAGTTTCCGCATATGTAAAGTGAGGTTAATACGTGTTGTTATCTTACTTAGGAATAATCTGTAAAGAGGGAAAATACTAATTTTTAGTTCAGAATTTTCTATTCATGATTTGCATAGAGCAGGGGGGGGCAATAAGTGGGCTGGAAGCAGTTCCAGAAACTTTATTTACCTGCACCTCTGTAGGTACAGCTATTTGCAGCTCCTGTTGACTGCAGTTTACCATTCCCAGCCAGTGGGAACTGGGGAAGTGTCACAGGCCAAGCCACTGCTTCCCGCAGGTCCCATTGGCTGGGAATGGTGAACTGTGGTCAGCAGGAGCTGAGAGTGGTTGTACGTGCAGACATGCAGGTGAATTAAACATCTGGTGGCTCACCAAGGGCTAACCCTGGTGGACCGCATCCAGCCCACAGGCTGCTTATTGCTCACTCTTGGCTTAGAGATTGGTTTGCTAAACAACCCCCTTGCTTGTGGTTTCAGCCTTTAATGCTATATGTCTTGAAGGGTACAAAGTCCATCCACATGAAAGATTGATTCTGTTACCTCCTGATGTCCTTTGGACAACATAGTTCCTGCAATAGCTGTGTGTCAGGACCAGCCCATACGTGCAACTGCCTCCCCTTGAAAAGGGCTTTTCCCAGTGGGACTCTGGCACCTTCCTTTTCTTTTGGCAGGATCGACTAAAGCAGTGGTTCCAAACTTTTCGGTATTAAACCCCCTTTTTGATTTTTGAGAAATCCTCATGCCCCCCTCCCAAAAAAATAGCAGCAAAACTTGGGGTGGGATTGACGGGGATGTGTGTGGCTGGGTCGCCTCGCGCCCCTCCTGGAATTTCTTCATGCCCCTCCAGGGGGGCACGCCCCCCAGTTTGGGAACCCATGGACTAAAGTGTTCTAATATCTCTGTGGCTGCCCGATTGTGTACTTACGAATCCAAATGAGGAGTGTGGTCAACAGGTCAGTTCATAACTGTGGTTCTTCTTCGAGTGGTCCCTGTGGGTGCTCCACTCGTAGTGTCAGGCTTGTCCCGGCGCCACGGATCGGAGATTTGCACAGCCATGCTCTGCTGGACTGTGCATGCGCGAGCAGTGGCTCGCACCGTTCATGCCTTTCATCTGTTGCGTGCGGTCTGGCCCCGCTCAGTTCCTTCCAACCACCCTCGGTCGCGGACGGAGCTCCATCTCTTCCTCAGTGTTTCTCCTCATGTGTATCTGTAAATAGTTGATGATATCGCAAGTTACTGTTTATTCTTAGTTGTGTTCTTGTTCATAGTTCTTGTAAAAAAAAAAAAAAAAAAAGGCGACAGGAAATAGTAACGTAGATAAGGAGATAGTTTAACGGATGAACTAGTACCCATTCATTTTTGCAAATTACTTCAATGAGAAACAGAGACAAAAGACCCAGGAACACCTCTGACAAAATGCCTGGTTCCCCAGGCTTTAAGAAGTGTACGCTCTGCCACGAAGCCATGCCAATGTCAGACGGGCATGAGGCATGTATCCGGTGCTTAGGGGAAGCACACGTACCACAAAAATGTCAGCACTGTTGCAAGCTGACTACCAGAGCCCATAAAGACCGCGAAATGCGGTTAAAAATGCTTACGCTTGATAAGGCATTGCAGCCTGCAGATTTGCCTGCTCCTTCTGGGCACAAATGCAGTACAACTTCCACAGAGACGTCTGCTCCAAAAAAATCAAAAGCATCCCCAACATGACCCCTTCCAACGGCTCTTAACACCAGAGGAGGTTCAAAAGATGGACCGAGCATGTCAGGGACAACTGCCCTGCGGTCTCGGCAAATGCCGGGATCTAACGGAGAAAAACCTCCACTTGCGGCACTGAGAGCACGATTGGCACCGGCGCCATCGGCATACGGAAACTGACAAAGGAGGCAGCCGCATCAGTGGCACCGGGCGCATCGGCACCGGCAGTGGAAACAGTCTTGCTGCCTACGGCACCGGTGCCACCAGTACTGGCAGCAACATCTAAGGTGCAGAGCACAACCTCGCTGGAGCAAGCACACTGGGCATCGCACTCCCCGGCACTGCTACAGGTGAATATCACAGCGCCACTGGAGGAAGCCCTTGCACAGACGACCATTGTTATGATCATGGGGGTTAGCCAGCAGCCTGGGGACTAGAGGGTTAAAATGCCTGACCCAGGTAGAATTGGCCAGTGGGAATGTGGGTAGGAATTTCAAACTGGGACAGGGGAATTTTTGGTTTTTTCCCTCCTTTGTCTCTGGGGCAATTTTCTCTCCAGCTACTGAGGGAGTCAGACAGAATGTCTCCCCTCCAAGAAAAGACTCTTCTGTAAGTAGGGTAAAGTTTAGATAAATCCATTAGGTTTTATTCTTTTATGGTTTAGGAAATGGGATCTGATGTCTGTGCATTTAGAAATGGCTTTTGCTCTCCTTTTAACTAAGCTCCTGGTCCATGGTGGGTTTCCCCTCCATGAGCATGTTACTTTTACATCTAGTCATTATGCTTGCAACAGGAATATTGTGGTGATAATAAAAGTTCTTTCTATTTTCTTTTTATTAACCTGGTATTGGTTAATTTTTGTGTCCTGGTTTGTACTTTAGGGGTGAGATTTCCCAAGTGATCTCTCCCCTGATTTTCTTTATTATTACTTGGGTGGTGGCAGTAGGGTTTTTATCACCAAAATCTAGGTTAAGATTTTCGGGGGAAGTTTTTACAAAAGCCTGGAAAGATAAGGTTTTGGGGTACTTTTATGGGCCCCCACTTGTGCATTTATTGTGCTAGAGTGGGGAAGGAGCCATGACAACCGCTCAATCAGGGCTCTTTTCTCCTTCCCCAACTTTCTCCCTGGGGCCATCCTCCTCCCCACAGCTACACTCCCGGCACCACAATCGGGCACTTGGACGCAACCCAGCGTCCCCTGGTCATCACTCCTACTATAGGGAAGCAAGATACAGTGAGAGGAGACTGTCTATATCTCAGTCCCCATCTCCACGGCGTTCACTACATCACTCATGATTGCCTGTCTGGTCACTGAGGCGTCACTACTATATAAGACATAGCAATGTCTTATCTTCTCGATACTCATCCCCAACACACTCAAAACGATATTGTGGTCATTACCATAGGATGTATTATGACCCTCCTTGTCATGATTGTACATCCCGATACTACAGAAGACGCACATGTTGCTGTCTGTCTCCCAATTCTCGACCCTTACCTCCAGAGCCACAACATGAACATTCACCACCTACTCTTCCAAAAAGCCCCAGCGATCCAGCTGGAACAGTTGGAGCCTGAAGAGGCGCAATTGTCTGATCCAGAGGACACTCAGCAGGACACATCGCCAACAGATCACTCATCATCTTCACTAGATGAGGCGGTGATTCCGGGTGACATCTCTCCGCCAGATGACCTGAAACAATTCCAGGTTCTCTTCAAACGAGTCGCAGATAGCCAGGAGGTACAGTTAGGAGACATTCAAACTAAACAACACCGTCTCTTGAAGAACCTACGCCCACAGCACCAGGGCAGAATTGCGCTTCCCATTGATGAGGCAATCATGGAGGTCGGGGAGGAAATATGGCAAACTCCAGCATCCTCTCCCCCAACGAGTAAGAAGGCGGATAAGAAGTATTTTGTCCCTTCCAAGGGCTTCAATTTTTTGTTTGCTCACCCCCAGCCTAATTCGTTGGTGGTTGATGCGGTACAGCATAGATCAAAAGTACCACAATACAGAAATACCCTCCAGAAAAAGATAATAAAGAGTTAGATATCTTTGGAAGGAAAGTTTACTCTTCGGCCACATTACTACTGAGTATTGCGAACTATTCTGCTCTCCTCTCTAGCTACAACTTCGACAATTATTCAAACTTGGCGGACCTTCTGCAGCATCTCTCTGACTCAAAAAGACCACTGCTCAAATCCATAGTACAAGAGGGATACGCTTCATGTAGAGCCGCATTACAGATCGCCCTGGATGTGGCGGACACTGCTGCACGAGCCACCGCTACAGGAGTGGCAATGAGAAGATCCTCGTGGCTATCATCATCAGCAGTCCCCAAAGAACTCCAGAATAAAGTTGAGGACTTACCGTTTGACAAGCATAAATTTTTCGCTAGCAAAACGGACGAGGTCCTGCACTCAGGGAAGGATTCCCGAACTACGCTTTGCACACTAGGGATGTATACACCCCCCACACAAATGAAAGTGCTAATATACTTACCAACAAAGATATGATTTCTCCTTACACAGGCAACAACCTCACACTTTGGAACATCAACGATTCTGGCAGCATCCTCAGCGGAAGCGACAGCAGCCTGCCCACTCCTCTAACCAGCCTTCTACAAAACAGCAAATTTGACTGCTTAGTCGAGGACGTGAACAAAGCTCCTATCTCACCCCTTTTTCACCATTGTCTAAGGCCATATTACCACCATTGGGCCAGTGTCACCTTGGAGAAATGGGTGTTAGAAATCGTAGCTTCCTGTCTCACCGTCCCCTTTATTTCAATTCCCCCACCCACCCCGTCCCTTTTCAAGGACCCATCTCACGAGGATCTGTTGAAAGAAGAGGTCCATTGCTTGCTTGCCATTGGAGCAATAGAGGGAGTGCCGAAGGAATTCCAAGGAAAAGGGTTTTATTCTCGATATTTCCTCACCCCAAAGAAGAATGGAGGATGGAGACCCATTTTGGGCCTATGAAAACTAAACCGATACCTCCGAAAACACTTCAAAATGGTCACCTTAACCATGATTATACCAGCGCTGAACGAGGGAGATTGGATTGCAGTCCTTGACTTACAGGATGCTTACTTCCACATTGCAATACATGTGGCGCACAGATGATTTCTTCGGTTCATAGTAGCAGACAAACATTTCCAGTACAAAGTACTTCCATTTGGGTTAGCTTGTGTTCCCAGAGTATTCTCCAAGACCTTAGCAGTAGTAGCAGCCCACCTGCGCAAGACAGGGGTAATGATTTTTCCCTACCTGGACGATTGCCTCCTAAGGAGTCGTACTTATGCGGAGACACGCGAGTCGGTGAGAATAACAACCTGAACATTCAATTCCCTCGGTCTCATTATAAACATACAAAAATCATCACTGGAGCCGACTCAGAACCTGAATTTCATAGGAGCGCAACTAGACGCAAAGGCAGCTCATGCATACTTACCAGCGGAACGTTTCCAGTCAATCCAGGACCTAGTAGACACCCTCACACGTTCTTCAACGATTCCAGTATGCACCTGCTTACAATTGATGGGTCACATGGCAGCTGCCACCGTCGTCGTCCGACACGCGAGGTTACATTTCCGATGTCTCCAGCATTGGCTGGCCTCTGTTTACATTCCGGCGAAACACAGCAGCCACAAGTTGGTAGTGTTACCACCACATGTTGGGGGTCCCTCCAATGGTGGACCAAACCACAAAATCTCTTGGGGGGGGGGTCCCTTTTTATCGCCCCCAACCATCAAAACAAATAACTACCGATGCCTCGCCTTCATTGGGGAGCATCTGTGCTTTATGCCTTCCCTCCAGTTGTCCTTGTACCCAGGATCATAGAAAAAATCACCAGGATGCAGCTCGCGTGATCCTCATAGATCCAGCTTGGGCTCGCCAGCCATGGTACTCGATGCTTCACCAGATGTTGATTAAAAAACACCATACCATCTCCTCGTTGCCCCGAATCTACTAACTCAACGAAACGGCTCTCTATGGCACCCGAGACCTGAAATCCTACCTTTGACCGCTTGGATGTTAAGTGGTTCACGACATCCAAGAACCTCTGCTCTGATCAAGTCAAACCTGTGCTAATGTCTATCAGAAAAGGCTCTACACGGGCCATATATTCCACTAAGTGGACTAGTTTTCAGGCATGGTGCGCCGAAAATATCAACCCCCATACTTCACCGTTGGATAAGATACTCGACTATATGCTATATTTGCAGCAAAGGGGTCTATCTATAGCCTCCTTACGAGCACATTTAGTGGCGATTACTGCCTTTCACCGCGCGAGAGAGGGGTTTTCCTTGTTTTCCCATCCCATGACAGAACGTTTTCTGAGGGGGCTCATGAATCTTAATCCACCACGAAGGCCTCCACCACCTTCATGAATCTCGATTTAGTGCTAGATACGTTGATATGTCCCCCATTTGAACCATTGGCTATGACTTCACTGCACCTGCTTACAATTAAGTCTCTTTTTACTAGCCCTGACTTTGGCACGTAGAGTAAGTGAACTTGCAGCCCTCATGTCATCACCGCCTTTACCATATTTACAAAGGACTAAGTCACATTAAGATCTCACCCAGCATTCCTTCCCAAAGTATGCTCGGACTTTCATATCAATGAGCCCATTGTTCTTCCCTGTTTTAGCCCCAAACCACATACCTCACCACGTGAGGCAACTCTGCATACCCTTGATGTACGCAGAGCTCTAGCTTTCTATATGGACAGAACACGAGATTTCTGCAGAATGGACCGCCTTATAGTATCACTGGCAGCTTGTTCCAAGGGGCAACCATTGTCCTCCCAATGTATTGCGAACTTAATAGTCACATGCATTACTACATGCTATTCCATACGTAATAAGCCACTCCCATCTCAACCTAAAGCCCACTCCACGAGAGCAGTGGCCACATCTACAGCTTTTTTAAGAGGACTACCATTTCGGGACATTTGCCGAGCAGTGACGTGGTCCTCCAACGTGACTTTCATGAAGTATTATGCGATACTGCATCACCGGGCTTCAGACTCCTTGGTGGCAACGGCAGTACTCCCTCCTGTCAATAAACCTTAATTCCGAAACGCATTTCTTGCATGGGTACGGCTCTGAAGTCACCATGAGTGGAGCACCCACAGGGACCATTTGAAGAAGAAGAAGTTACTCACCTTCGTGCAGTAACAATGGTTCATCGGGATGTGTCCCCGTGGGTGCTCCACGACCTGCCCTCCTCCCCTCTCTGGAAATTTGACTTTTATCGTACAGATACTCGGGCGGCTGAGAGGAACTGAGCAGGGCCGGACTGCGCGCAACAGATAAAAGGCGTGCCACTGCTTGCGCATGTGTGGTCTGGCAGAGCATGGCTGTGCAAATCTCTGATCCGCGGCGCTGGGACGAGCCCGACGCCACAAGTGGAGCACCCATGGGGACACATCTTGAAGATCCTTCGTTACTGCACGAAGGTGAGTAACTTCTTCTTTTCATAACTCTGAAGTTCTTTGAGGAGCGTCTCTGGGGGTGCTCCACCTTAGGTGGTTGGGTGCTGCTGTGTCTAGTCTGAGATTTTTAATAGCAGTGCCCTCCGGTGGGCTGTGCATGTGGAGCAGATGGCACATGTGGTGTTGCCACTACACACATGCAGCAACCGTCCCCTCGGTTCCTTCTCTGCTGCTGCCAGTGTTGGTCGGAACCACTGTGCTCGCCAACAAAAATTGTGTTTTTTCTAGTATTCTGGTAGTGTAGTGTAGCAAAGTTACCTATTAGTCATGAGCTTCAGCGGGTAGCTGAATTAGTCTGTACAGAAAAAAAACAACAAATGGTCTGGTAGCACTTTATAGACTAATAAAAGATGTAGATGGTATCATGAGCCCATGCAAATGCCCCTGCGGCGTTTCAAAGGAGCAGCACCACATGGAGTGCCCCCAGGGTCATCTCTGTGAGGCGCTGCTTTGAAATGCCAAGGCTGAGCCTGGGATCAGCTGTGCCCGGGATCAGCTGTGCGCTGCTGCCCCTTTGAAATGCCACCCTTTTCCTGCCTCTATCTGATAGAGGCAGCGTGTGTGTGTGTGTGGAATCGAGACTCCTTAGTTCGAGACTCTTCCCTAGACCTGTCCAGGAAGAGGTCTCATTCTTCGAGCAAGGATGACTTGCCCTCAAAAAAATTGGGACAAGCACCTAAAATACCCCCTGCACTGACGCAGTTTAGGCACTGGACAGGGAGGTACTGGGACCATCAAGATCTCATGGTTCCCAAGGGTCTAAGGACCTCACAAGGGCAGCTGACAAGGCACTGGACAAGCCTATGTCGAAGTCAGCACCACTCGCCTCTGACTCGGCAGCCAAGAAGGCTAAGTCTAAAACACCTTACAAAGACGTTCTCTCAGCAAAAAAGCCTAAGTTGTGCACTGTACCGTCGGTACTCATGCTGCGTCCGGTACTGAGAAAACAGAAACAATCACTGCCTGCTGTTCAGTAGGTACCGTTGACATTGCAGGCAGCCGCTTTACCACCATCTTCAGTTCTGCCGGCACTGTTGACACCGGTGCCGCTCCCGTTAACAATAGCTGAGGAGCTCAGAGTGATGTCCATGCTGACCACCCCATTATTCAACACCGACGGTATGCCCGCTTCTAGCAGATTTACTTTGTCCACTCCTGTGGGCTTGGCACCGCCCTTGTGAAGGGACGAGGATGACGAAACTCTCATTGGTGCCCATACACCAAGGCACTCTTCACCTAAATAACCTCAACTGCAACAGCAGCAGCATATGCAACAACCAGCACCCCAATAGCAACCACCCCGTGGCTCCCATCTCCAATGCCTATGCCAGCCAGCTGGCCATACTGGGATCCTTGGCCCCCCTATAGAGTCTAGCAGCCACAACAGATGCAGCCTCAACCAACCCCTCCTGTACCACCAAGGACTGCCTCCATATCATCCTTGGATACCTCTCGTTGCCAAGAAGAGGATGAGCCTCCTTCAAGTGACGAGCCTACTGTCTCCTCACGCCCACCTACACATGTATTGTCTTCTTCCCCCGATGATACCAGTGGGTGATGACTTTTAAATCCTTCCAAGAACTGTACAGAAGGATGGCTGATGTTCTTGAGGTTTCATTGGTTAGCCTCCCAGAGACTCAATACAAATTAACCAATATATTGCATGCCTCCCCAGCAATCAAACTGGTGCTGCCCATGGACCCCGCCAGGGTGCTCTGGCAAACACCAGCCACAATACCACCGGTCTGCAAAAGGTCAGACCACAAATATTATGTTGTGCCCCGAGGCGCTGTCTTTTTGTTCTCGCATCCAGCTCCTAACTCCGTAGTGGTTGATGCAGTGAACCAAAGGGGCAAGTAGGCTGCGATGAGAATCACCCCTATGAAAAGGAATGGCAATGCCTTGACCTCATGGGGAGGAAGGTATATTCTTCTGCGTCTCTACAACTATACATATCAAACTATACAGCCATGCTGGCTAAATACACACATCACATTTTCGAGCAGATGACAAATTTTATTAAGGCGCTACCAGAGGACAAAAGAGACCAATTCAGGGCCAATATTAACGAGGGCACGCTGATCTCACATACAGCCCTTCAAGCCACGCTAGACGCATCTGACACTGCTTCCTGATGTATTGCAACGGCAGTGGTGAGGAGGAGGTCCTCATGGCTACATTTGTCTGGATTTCCATGTGAGGTCCAGGCGACGGTTAAAGATCTTCCATTTCAGGGATCCAAACTCTTCACTGACGCTACCAATGCCTCCCTTCACTCTCTGAAGGACTCCGGTGCTACCTTGAAGATGCTTGATATTCACATCCCTGTAGTAAAATGCAAACGGGGAGAAGTTTCACTCAGCGGTATAGACCCACTCCTTTTAGCCAAGTGCAAAGGCAATTTGATAATAGAAGAAGACAACGCCAGACTAGGAGGAGGCAAAGTTCTGATCAACCCTCTACTTCAAGACAAAAGTTTTGAAGGTCAGGTTGAGAGTCTGGTAACATCTTGCTCAGGGCAACCTCACTCTCTTCACTTACTCCGTCAACGTCTGGCACCCTTTTACCATCGATGGTCTTCCATCACGACCAACAGATGGGTACGGGATATTGTAAAGAACGGATATTGCATCCCCTTTTCTTCTGTTCCCTTTTCCCACCCACCTTTCCCTTCCCTCTTCAGGGACCCATCTCATGAAACCATCTTCCTCCACTAGATTGAACATCTACTTCACCTTGGTGCAGTGGAATACGTACCACATGAATACAAGGGGAAAGGGTTTTACTCCCACTGCTTCCTCACCATGAAGAAGTCGGGAGGATAGAGACCGATTCTCGATCTCAGGAGGCTCAACAGACATATACGACCACAACAATTCAAGATAGTCACCCTATCCACTATAATCCCCACCTTGAACAAAGAGTATTGATTATTGACTCTCGATCTCCAGGATGCCTAGTTTCACATACCCGTTCACTTGGCACATTGCAAATACCTTAGATTCACAGTCAGTGGGGCACACTTCCAATATACAGTGTTTCCGTTGAGACTCTCCACAGCCCAGAGAGTCTTCTCTAAGGTGCTAGTGGTTGTCGCTGCCCACCTGCGCAGACAAGGGGTTTCCTTATTTCCATACCTCGATGACTCCCTGATAAGAGCAAGCGCAAGTCTGGAGGCGCAAAAAGCTGTCTTGCTGACCAGAACTCTATTTCAGACTGCAGGGTTAGAAGATAAACCTCTTCAAGTACAAACTCCAACCATCTCAGACAATGGAGTTTATTGGGGCTCACCTTAACTGTGTAGCATCTCTACCTCAGCAGAGATTTCAGACTATAAAGGACCTCATAGTGGTTCTCCAGACCACCCCACTACCAACAGTGAGGACTTGGTGCTACTACAGTTACTAGGGAACATGGCGGCAGCCGCGTCAGTGGTGTTGCACACCAGGCTATATAGGAGGCCAATACAGCAGTGGCTGAGAATGGTGTAGAGTCCATGACACGCAAGCATCAGCAACCCCAACCAGAATCAAACGTTCTTTAGATTGGTGGACAGCCCAAGAAATGTGTGCACTGGGGTACCTTTTCACAGACATCCCCTGTCCACGGCTGTCATGCCGGGTGCCTCCCTCCTGGGCTGGGGAGCTCACTTGGGCCCTTTCACGATTCAGGGTCGATGGTCCCCAAAGGAATCCAACCTGCACATAAACGTATTAGAACTCATGGTGGTATTCTACGCATGTCAACACTTCCTATATCAAAAACACAGCAGCACGGTTCAGATTTTTATGGACAATCAGGCAGTGATGTTTTACATCAGCAGGCAAAGGGGGGGTCAGATCTTGCCATCTATGCAGGGAGGCCATCTGCCTTTGGACTTGGTGCATAAAACATAAATATATTTGCAAACCTCTTATCTACTGGGCCAAGGACAACCTCACTGCCAATGACCTCATCAGGAATTTTAAATCCAATCACAAAGGGAAATGGACCCCATGATCCTACACCAGCTGTTCACCTGATGGGGGTTCCCCACAGTGAACTTGTTTGCAGCCAGTGCCAACAAGAGGTGTCCAAAGTACTGTTCACGTGTGGGCATTGGAACACATTCCTTGGGAGATGCGTTTACAATCCAATGGAATGCAGCGCTTCTCTGTGCCTTCCCTCCCATCCTGCCCTCCATCAAGTGGTCAACAAACTCAAATTAGAGACAACCACAGTAATCCTTATCACCTCTGAGTGGCCGAGACAGACTTGGTCCACTTACTTACCTGCTCAAAATGTCCACGAGGCGACCATGGAACCTCCCTCTGCTTCCTCATCTCTTGACTCAGGAGGGCAGACATCTTGGTCTTTCGAGCCTACAGGCATTCCACCTTCATGCATTGTTCCTCAATAACTCACCTCAGTAGAAGCAACATGCTCTGATCAAGTCAAACAAATCTTACTGAAAAGCCATAGAACAACAAGAAAATCTTACCTTTACAAATGACACAGATTTTCACAGTGGACAGAGTAAAGAAGCTTAGAACCAGCCACAGGTCCATTGCCTGCCATTCTCCAGTACATCCTAGAGTTGAAAGAGTTGGGAATGTCATTCAGCTCCTTAAAGGTTCACCTGGCAGCCATTACGACTCTTCATCAACCCATTGATAATAAATCAGTCTTCACACATCCAACGACCAAACGTTTCCTGAGGGGCATACAAAATATTTACCCACCAACCAAGCCTCCTCTCCCAGCCTGGAACCTCAACTTGGCTCTTGGGGCTCTCGCTTCTAAACCATTCGAGCCCATGGTGACATGCTCCACCTCTCTATGAAGGTGGTCTTATTGGTAGCCATCACATCTGCTAGGAGAGTTAGTGAGATCGTGGCTCTTGTGGCAGACTCTCAATTTACAAAGATTCTGTCCTCACCCTAAGTTCCTCCCGAAGGTCCATTCCACCTTAATGAGCGCATAAACTTACCTGTTTTCCTCCTGAAGCCTCACGCCAATAGCAAAGAGGATGCACTGCATACTCTTGATGTCCATCAGGCAATTGTTTTTTACTTGGACAGAACTAAACAGATCCATAAGACAAACCGGTTATTTGTCTCCACCACAGAGCTCCCTGGGCATGCCAATTTCCACCCAGGGAATATCTGGGTGGATAGTACATTGCATCAAACTAGCCTATTCCACCTATGGCCAAGCACCTCCATTTCAGCTACAGGTGCATTCGACCAAGGCCATGATGGTCTCTACAGCCTACATACGTGGCATCCCCCTCATGGACATATGTAGATTGGCAACATGGTCCTCTGTTCACACTGTTGCTAGACAGTGTGCTCTGGATAGTCATCCCTCCCAGGGTACCCACTTTGGAAACACTGTCCTAGCTGCTGTGCATAGTGATATGTAACCGAAGCTCCCACCTCCATCACAGGTACTGCTTCATACTCACCTAAGGTGGAGCACCCACAGGGACACTCCTCAAAGAAGAAGAGAGGGTTACTCACCTGGTTCTTTGAGATGGTTGTCCCTGTGGGTGCTCCACCACCCACCCTTCCTCCCCTCTGCTTTGGACTTGTTGATTTCACCTTCCGGGACAGAGAAGGAACTGAGGGGATGGATGCTGCATGTGCGTACTGGCGGCGCCACGCATGCTGTTTGCTCTGCATGCACAACCCACCGGAGGACACTGCTACCAAAAATCTCCGACTAGGTATGCAGTGGCGCCCAAATGCCTACAATGGAGCACACACAGGGACAGCCATCTCGACGAGCCTCTGTTACTGCACAAGGTGAGTAACCTCCTCTTCTACTTTGTCTCCAGTTGTCCGAGATGGATGGTAGATGGGGAGGGCTGTGATTTACTACAGTGAAGTCTTTCTGAGGCATCTAGCTGGTGAGTCTTGTTGATAACACTCAGGTCTCATTGACTGGGTACATGTCAGCTCAGGAAGAGAAACAGAGATAAAACTTCTCAATGGCTTAAATGACTGCTTCTTGGAGCAGCTGGTACAGGAACCACAAGGGGAGAGGCAATTCTCGATTTAGTCCTGAGTGGAGCGCAGGATCAGATCCAGGAGATAACTGTTACAGGACTGCTTGGGAATAGTGACCATAATATAATAACATTTAACATTCCTGTGGTGGGAAGACCACCTCAGTAGTCCAGAACTCTGGCATTTAATTTCAAAAAGGGGAATTACACAAAAATGAGGAGGTTAGTTAAACAGAAATTAAAAGGCACAGTGACTAGAGCCAAATCCCTGCAAGCTGCATGGAAACTTTTTTAAAGACACCATAATAGAGGCCCAACTTAAATGTATACCCCAAATTAAAAAACATAGCAAGAGACCTAAAAAAGAGTCACCGTGGCTTAACCACCATGTAAAAGAATCAGTGAGGGACAAAAAGGCATCTTTCAAGAAGTGGAAGTCCAATCCTAGTGAGATAAATAGAAAGGAACATAAACACTGTCAAATCAAGTGTAAAAATGTAATAAGAAAAGCAAAAAAAGATTTTGAGGAACAGCTAGCCAAAAACTCAAAAAGAAATAACAAAATGTTTTTTAAGTACATTAGAAGCAGGAAACCTCCTAAAAAACCTGTGGGTCCCCTAGACGATCGAGATATAAAAGGAGCAATCAAGGACAATAAAGCCATTGCAGAGAAACTAAATGATTTCTTTGCTTCAGTCTTCACAGCTGAGGACGTTGGGGAGATTCCCAAATCTGCACCGTCCTTTGTGGGTGATGAATCTGAGGAACTGTCCCGGATTGAAGTGTCATTAGAGGAGGTTTTGGAACAAATAGAAAAACTTAATGTCAACAAATCTCCGGGACCGGATGGCATTCATCCAAGTGTTCTAAAAGAACTCAAATGGGAAATTGCTGAACTGTTATCTGTGGTTTGTAACCTATCCTTTAAATCGGCTTCTGTACCTAATGACTGGAAGGTAGCTAATGTGACACCAATATTTAAAGAGGGCTCTAGAGGCGATCCTGGCAATTACAGACCGGTAAGTCTAACTTCAGTACCGGGCAAATTAGTCGAAACAATAGTAAAGAATAAAATTGTGAGGCATGTAGAAGAACATAATTTGTTGGGCAAAAGTCAACATGGTTTCTGTAAAGGGAAATCATGTCTTACTAATCTATTAGAGTTCTTTGAAGGGGTTAACAAACATGCAGATAAGGGGGACCCAGTAGATATAGTATACTTAGATTTTCAGAGAGCCTTTGACACGGTCCCTCACCAAAGGCTCTTGTGTAAATTACATGGCCATGGGATAAGAGGGAAGGTCCTTTCTTGGATTGAGAACTGGTTAAAAGACAGGAAACAAAGGGTAGGAATAAATGGTAAATTTTCAGAATGGAGAGGGGTAACTAGTGGTGTCCCCCAAGGGTCAGTCCTGGGACCAATCCTGTTCAACTTAATCATAAATGATCTGGAGAAAGGGGTAAGCAGTGAGGTGGTAAAGTTTGTGGATGATACCAAACTGTTTAGGATATTGAAGACAGAAGCAGACTGTGAGGGACTCCAAAAAGATCTCGCCAAACCGAGTGCTTGGGCAACAAAATGGCAAATGAAATTTAATGTGGATAAGTGTAAAATAATGCACATTGGGAAAAATAACCCCAACTATACATATAATATGATGGGGGCTAATTTGGCTATGACAAATCAGGAAAGAGATCGTGGATAGTTCCCTGAAAACTTCCACACAGTGTGCAGCAGCGGTCAAAAAGGCAAATAGGATGCTAGGAATTATTAAGAAAGGGATAGAAAATAAGACCCAGAATATCTTACTGCCCCTGTATAAAACTATGGTACGCCCACATCTTGAATACTGTGTACAGATGTGGTCTCCTCACCTCAAAAAAGATATTTTGGCCTTGGAAAGGGTTCAGAAAAGGGCAACTAAAATGATTAGGGGTTTGGAACGGGTCCCGTATGAAGAGAGGTTAAAACGACTGGGGCTTTTCAGTTTAGAAAAGAGGAGACTGAGAGAGGATATGATAGAGGTATATAAAATCAGGAGTGGTGTGGAGAGGCGAGTAAAGAAAAGTTACTTATTAGTTCCCATAATAGAAGAACTAGAGGACACCAAATGAAATAAACCTGCTACCCATTAAAAACTAATAAAAGAAAATTCTTCTTCACACAGCGTGTAGTCAACCTGTGGAACTCCTTGCCAGAGGAGGTTGTGAAGGCTAGGACTATAACAGAGTTTAAAGAGAAGCTAGATAATTTCATGGAGGTTAGGTCCATAAAAGGCTATTAGCCAGGGGATAGAAATGGTGTCCCTGGCCTCTGTTTGTCAGAGGCTGGAGAAGGATGGCAGGAGGCAAATTGCTTGATCATTGTCTTCGGTCCACCCTCTCTGGGGCACCTGGTGCTGTCCACTGTCGGCAGAGAGGCAACTGGGCTAGATGGACCTTTGGTCTGACCCAGTACGGCCATTCTTATGTTCTTATTTTTATACTTGGGGTTAGGAAGGAATTCCCTGTCAGATGGGCAGAGAACCTGGGGACTTTTTCCTTTTGCAAGGTGGGGCATGATTCACTTGCTAATTTGAACTACAGAAGTTGATGCCTTAGTCCACTCAAATGAGAGGGAAGAGAAATAAAGAAAAGAATGAAAGGCAGTAATGGATATCTGAATAAGAAGTACAGAATGAATTTGAAGGACAAAGACACCACTATTTCATTGAAATTTGCAACAATTATGTAAGCTGGTAGTGTAGACTGCATCTAAAAGTTATATTGCTTTTCTTGCCAGTAGCCTCACCCTTATAATACACATGCAGAAATTAAATTAATCTCCAAACTTATTTATTGTCTATATCTAGTCTGTTTTCTGACACTTACTGTGTGATTTTTTTTTTTTTTAAAGAAGAGAGGACCTAATAGTAAGGGATGCTTTGTAGAAATTATATGGTTGTTCTAAGTGCTCTCTTTCTGATTTCTTGACTCATAGTGAATTTTTTTTTGAGGAATGCTTGCCCGTCAAGGTTAGAAACAAAAAGTTAGGTTCCTTGAAGTTAAAATTTACAGAAATGTTTCATTGTTTTATTGCATCTGCATCAAGCTTGTGCTAGGACTTCTCAGGGATGTTTGACTGTGTTCATATCCAGACCTTAGAACACAAAGTATGGTGAATATTCATCATCTGCTTAAAACAGCTTCCACTCTTATGGTCAGGAAGGCAGTAAAATTCCTTTTGTGGTCGTAATTTGGGATTGCCTGTGCAATTCCTTGTGTCTTAACAGCTGCACAAGTTCAGAAGATATCTTTATAGTATTTGTTATAAAAGCATGTCAGTAACTTAAGAGGCTTTGATTTATTGTTTATTTGAATATGTCTCTCTGTGCAGTAGTCCTCTTTTTTTCTTTATAATGTAAACAAATTTAGTTGAATTAAAGTAAGCTTTTTTTTCTCCCTCCAGATTGCAGCAGTTCTCAGAAAACGAAAGCTTGACTATTATTTGCACAAATTGCTACCTGAGATTTTGCAGTCAACTTCTTTTCTGACTGCGAATGGGAGCTTGTACATTGCTTTCTTTTGCATTTTAAGGTAGGTATATAATTTGCTAAATATTTATAAATTACTTGCTATATAGTATCTTCAGTTTTTTATTTGTCCCTATTGTGACTTTGAAAAGCACCACCACCTGTATTGCAGTAAGATGGTGACCAAATGAAGGGTTTTTCCTTCTTGTTTTCTGTTTTTCCTAATTCAACTAATCAATCCAACTATTTCTGTCAACATACCAGTATGTGAATTATTTTTTTTCAATCTTTTGTGCTCTTTTCATCAAGATTTATATACTTGCACCTTGTCACAGGATGCCTGATTTAAATTGGAGTCCTTTGCAGGAAATAATATAGCTGATTGATACTGACTTTATTTTCTGCCTTCCTGAAGCAGATGTGAATATCATATAATAAATGGTAACTTTCTCTTTATTATTTTAACTCTGGTCATAAAGGAAGTGTAGCATAAATCCAGTACAGCTACCAGTGGTTTCTCATTGGCTGCTGGATGAATGTGCTTGTTCTTTGTCAGCCATTGTTCTTCCCTCTTGAACTGTGGCAGTGAGCTCTTCTGCATAAGGAAACTGTCTAGAATAGGTATGTTTTAATATGTCCCCATATGGACTTGATTCTGAAATAAAAGTGTCTTTATTCTAGAATAGCTTCTTTGCACATGACATAGAGTAATTTTGGAATAAAATAACTTTTTATTCTGCAGTAGTGTCCCCATTGGGGAGTTATTCTGGAATAGCTGTATTATACCAAAATAGTTATGATGGTCAATCTGGTGCATCCCCCTTCCCCCAACTAATCTGTGTAGCAGTAACCTGGAAAGAACCTGACTTTCTAACCTAGTACCACTTCACGAAAAGGGATATTGTCAGCCTTTTTATGGACACAAGTAAAACTCTCTCATCTAAGTCTGATTTTCAAAAATAATGTGGGCATTTACCATATTCAGTCATGGTTCTGTAAGTCATTTAAATACTGCAGAAAGTATTATTCCTCGTCTGTACACTTGGATTGGTTTAACTAAAGATGTGATTGTAAACAGATTTTGTTAAACCAGTATTAGCTCCTATATAAACACTCTTTTATATTGGTTTAAACTTGGCTTATATTGGTTTTTTACATGGACAAGTTAAACTAGTTTGGATCAATAGAAGTGTGCCCCCATAGGGGTTTTTCCCAGTTAACTCAATTATTTCATGTATGTTTCTAGACAGTCCTTAAACTTTGGGAAAGGTCACATAGTAAGTAGGGGTCAAAAGAGAACCTAGTTTTCTATCTCCTAATTCCATGTTCTAACCACTAGACAACATGACAGTACACTTGTAATTCAAAACATTATTTCTATCTATATTTGTAGGTTCTCCAAATTGGTTTTGGCATTTGAATTTGCAGACAGTTGCACTATGCAAAATGTATATTACTGTCTTTATTACCAAATTGAAAGTATAAATATTAGTAGAATCATTGAAAACCATGCCAAAACAATAGATCCCTTCAATAATTAACTTTTATCTGTTGCTGCAGTTGGCATTGTCCAGTAAAATTATCTTTCTGTAGCCGTGGGAATGTATACTGCGCATAATTACCATTACATCATTTATTGCTGATTCACTGGCTCTTCTCACTTTTGAACATAAACTAGTCATACTTGTTTGTATCATTGTTTTTGTGGCATAATGAGGGCAAAGATGGAATAAATCCTTTGCCCTTCTTAGGACAAGGATAAAAATCAAGCTGGTCCAAATGGTTTTTCTAATTTCACCTAGTTCTTAATTATGTGTTGCCAGTTCTCATGTGTAATTCCATCTCTCTTCATTGCCTCATACATTTATCATGTTACTCTCCCTGATTTATGAGGATATAGTCTCAAATGATACTGTGCTGCTGAATCAGCTGCTATTGCTTGTTAAAGCACCGTGCACAATCTTTCCAGTTCACAAGTGCCCCCATTCCTTGGAGATGGTTTGTTGCCCCCAAAGTCCATTCCAAAGATATACAGGAGTTCAGAATAAAGATTTTAATATTTGACTAGACCATTGGGTTGCTACTCTAATGTACATTTAGCAAATGTATACTTGTCCTTCCCTTTCTCCACAGTAATAAATTTAATCTTTGTGCAAAAGCTTAATGCCTTGTAGTCATCATATAGTGTAATACATCCATTTTCAAGACAATTTTGTTTATTATTGTACCCTGAATTTATAAGGTTTTTTTGTGTGTGTGTGTGTGTGTGTGTGTGTGTGTGTGTGTGTGTTTTTTTTGTGTGTGTGTGTGTGTGTGTGTGTGTGTGTGTGTGTGTGTGTTTTTACTGAAGTTGTGGACTGCAAAAGTGAGATCCTGGTCCTATAGAGGTCGTTGGGATATTTGCAATTCTTGAATTTAATAAAGCCAGGATTTTGTTCCTGGATTGTCCTCCACTTATCAAGTGACCTTAGAGAAGTTACTTAACTTCTCAGCTTCAGTTTTTCTATCTGTCTTCAGAGCATGTTGTAAAGTGTATTTATTTGAAACATCTGATTCATTTTATAGCCACACCCATTTCCTACACCCCTGAATCTTTCTGAAGAGGCTGTCCTGATTGCAGTACAAACAATAGCAGCCACAATTTTTGTGTAGTTCTACATAATTCTTTAACTTTTCATAAATATCACTGTGGGGAGGATAAGATATTATCTTATTTAAAATAAATGCCCTTTGAATGAAATGGGTGCGGTCTTGTAAACCTCAGTGGTATTACGGGACTTAGGGTTTATGGAGCGCCTGGAGGCCTTCATTAGAAGGAACTGTATAAATGAAAAGTATTACTGCAGGTTGCACCTATAAAATCTGGGATTCTCTTGTTTGGCATGATCACAGATGTTCCAGGATCAGAGAGTCCTGGCGTGTTGCAGAAGGGTGGGGACCTGTGAGCAAGCAGACTTAGTTGGGCTGCAGGGGGTGTGTAGCTCATCTGGGCGCTGTGTGTGTGTGGTGGTGGGGGGGGAAGCGGGAGCTTGTGTGTGGCTCAGCTGGGCTGTGAGAGTAGGGGCAGGGAGCCGCTGTGTAGCTTAGCTGGGCTGCGGGAGGGGTGGGAGTGAGGTGGGTACAAGGAGCTGGTGCATGGCTCAGCTGGCCTGAGGGAGAGGCTGGGAGCAGGTACGTGGCTTAGCTGGGCTTGGGGGAAGCCAGGAAGCCTGGTGGGCAGGGGGATAGGGGATGGCAAGGGGGGCCTGAAATGACCTTCCCTGGTCCAGAAAAAAAACTCTCTCTTCTCGGACCAGTGAGGTCCTGAGGGTCCTGGACCAGGGATGTCCAATCTGTACTGCTGTCTATGCAATATGGACTAATTCAAAAGATTCATTGTGTATCTATCAGTGGAAAATGGACGTGAATACAGTCTTATTTTGAACATGAAACATATATCACACACTAAGTTTCTTGATGCTTTTGCATGTAATATAATAGATATAAAATTACATTTTCAGAAGGATACTGGGAAAATTCTACTTTTGGACTCCAGGCTTTGGAGCTGCTTTACCGGCTTCCTATGTGGCCATTCTCATTGAAAGGAAAAGCAGGTACATTTCATGTTATACATTTTCATTATAAAACCTCTTCATGTGCTTTAAGTAGTGTGATGAAGTTCAAATTGCTGCCATTTGTAAAAGCTCTTTGGACCCAAGCTAAAAATAATGTAGTTCAGTTAAAATAGTATATATTCGTTAACCCCACACAGCAGATTAAGAAGCAACAGTTTAGATTTTGTAAAAATCTACAATGTAGTTTTTTGGTTTAGTTCATGGACTAATAGTGAAATTGGACTCGGCTATTGTTTATAGATATAGTAATTAAATCAATATAGCTATTTATTAATCCATTTTTAGTTAGTTATAAACAAACTTCCAATTAACTATTGACTTCCTGTCAATAGACTAACCTGCATTGTAAAGTCAGTATGCCCATAAGTTAAGTTCTATTTTAAGATTAATGGAAATTTTTTGTGCGTTTACTAATAATTCTATAGTTAGTATGCTTTTATTGTTAATGATACTACAAGTATTTCTAAGGTACTAATCACTGTAATAATTGGATGTTCATTACATAAAATTTAAATGTGACAGTTAATCACTCAGGTGAGGAACAGCAGCTCTTTATTTTCCTGATATTGAACCTTTTGGGCTGAGAGGATTCAGAACTAAAGGGTACATTTCCTTGAATCCACAACTGGTTCTGTCTGTCTTAGTGAAAAATTTGCATAAAGGGATGCTTTGATACTTGTTTTAAAGGTGGCAAGGGTCTATCAGTATCACCTGTGGTGGCAGCAAATTACGTAGCCCAGGGCCTCCCTGAATATACCCTGCCTCAGTATGTTTTTAAAATCTGAATTTGTGTCATTTGGTTGTCTGTCTGGCAATAGCTATGCATAATAAAAGATGGCCATTCAGACTCTACCAGTTAGGGTTTTTAGGGTAATGACTAGGGCCTTGAAATATCTCACATATTGATAGCTTACACCAGGTATTGGATTGACTAACTTTGGATGGTATGCTCAACTTGCCAGGTAGATGGCTGCATACATCAGAGGTAGTTTCTGGATAGCCTTCAGAATCGCACCCTGGTAAAGCATGCTGCACTTCTTTCAGCATTGAGACATCCTAAGTATAGATTACTGTAATTTGAAAAGATAGGGCTAGGAGGAAGAAGAACACTTTCAGCTATCGTGCACGTCTGGAACATCTACATCAATAGGTCTAAAAAGGACTTTGTACCTGAGACTGGTTACAAAATGCATATCCACTATTTCATCCTCTGGCTGTTTGACCTTCATCTCACCCCCATTACCTCTTCCTCATTCTCACCTCTATGTATTTCCTGGCTTGTATAGAGGTGTTTTCTAGTGAACATCTTCCTCACCAAATATCACCCTTTTCATCAAATAGCACCTATTGCTCCTGGATATCATTTGAACATATCTTTATGGATGCTGGCGAGTGTGGTGTGGTGGGAGAGGGAATGAGATGTGACACTTGCAATACATCTAGTGGCTTTGGTAGAAGTACACAAAGGAGAAAGCGTAGTAGATAGCATGTGCAGGGGAAGTGAAGAGAAGTGGTGCAGGCCTGGTCATTTTTTCCCCCCTTTGCTGTAGGACCTGCCCGCATCTGTATAAATATGAGCAAAACCAACTAAACAAAACCTTAGTTCTTAAAAATCTATGCATGCTATTTAAAGGCTGGACTATTAAAATATTTGCATTTATTGAAATAAGTTAATTTAAAAAAAATTCTATTAGACATTCCCCTTTTGAAGAAATTGGGTAAGCTTCATTTGATCAATGCCTCAAATATTTAGCTTTTCTTACATTATTTCCATAATATTCATTCTAATTTAATGTAGTCAAGATACATTTCTTTATCTGAAAGTAGTTCTTGAATATAGTCAAAAGGTTTTAAAAAAGAGAGTACATTCCTAAGAGTGGCATTTAAACGTAACAGGAGGGAAAACAACATTAAGGGGTAATGTTATTGTCTGATTGTCTTTTACTTTTGTTTTATAAGTAAGTTACGTCTGTAGTAAGTCTTGGAATTTGACTGCCTGATGTTTCCCCTTCTGCAGTTAGTTCCCAGAGGGTGGATTCACTTTGGCAAATTTTTACTTAAGCTAGCTACTTAGATTCCAGCACTCCTGTTGGCTTCACTATTTCATTCCATGGTATAAGCAAGTAGATTTTCTGCAGTTGTGCCAGAGACAAATACCAACTTGATTTTTACTACATGCCTGGTGCAGTATACTATTTTTTTTGTTTTGTTTTTAGTGTTAAGGTCAAACTCAGAAAATTACTTAAAACAGTAAGTGTCAAAATCAGGCTGGAAGTAGAATTGCAAATTCCTTCTAGTTCCCCAAATATGTATGAACCAAGGACAGAAACAGATCACAGTCCCAAATAATTTAGGATTTAGTGCCAAAGTGGAAAAAGTTGGAGAAAGTTAAGTAAAAAATAAATTAGTAAAATGAGGCAAAAGATTCAGTAAGACTTAATGATAGCAAATTAGGATTTTCTCAGACTTCATATTAATGCAAGAAAGCATAAATTTTTATTACCAGTTGCTTTCTTTGTGCCATTTGCAGCCAAAGTTGAGGAAGAGAGATGAATGAAAGGTGAAAACAAAAGTAAAAACATTATGCATTGCTGTGATCCTGACTGTTTTAATGACTTCAGAGAGGCAGCCGAGTTAGTCTGAATAGGATAAACTTAAAAAACAACTAATAGTGTGGTAGAACTTTAAAGACTAACAAAACATGTAGATGGTTTAATGACATGCATGAAAGGAGGCAAAAGTACTTACAGCACAGCTGTAAATATATAGTTTTGTGATGGAACACTGAATTCCTAAAGGGTTATGTTTGTATAGATCAGAAACCAAACCTCTTAGCCAAGGCCATTTGGAAGTAAAGTGACTCTGACACTGCATTTGCATTAAATGAAATATATATATAGAGAGTGTATAAGACTGTCTAACTTTGGGGACTGAATTTCTGAGAGACACTCAAACTACAGTGATTTGGGTCATATATGTTCCTATCCAGGAGCTTCTTAAAAGGGATTTTTTTTATATATAATATGCTATGCAGAAAGAGGCTAGAGAGATGTTGCCCGCTGTTTTTGTTTTAGTTAAATGTGTGTAAAAGTGCCCACTTCTGTGATGGAAGCTTCAGAACAGTGTGTAGTAGTAGTATTAATTTTTTAAAAAAGATAAACAGTATCAGAAGGGTAGTCAGCATTCATAGTCTAAGAGTTTGTTTACACTAAACAGTGGATCGATGCCACAGCAATCAATCCACTGGCAGTCCATTTATCAACCTCCGAGCACTCTCCCATCGACTCCCACCAGGATAAGAAGAGTAGCTAGAGTCAGTGGGAGAGCAGCTCCTGGCAGCCTTACCACATGGAAGACACTGAAATAAGTACATCGACTTCAGCTATGCTATTCACATAGCTGAAGTTGCGTAGGGTTAGATCAACCAGAGAGGGGGGAAAGGGTGCAGAGTGTAGACTAGGCCTATGAAAATATAGTTGATATTTTAATGCCAAATATTTTTGTTAGAAGCTCATATTTCTGACACATGTAATTAAAGTAATGCACTGAAATATGCCTTTCTAATTGCAGATGTATTCATTTGTACCGTCTTTAGCAAAGGAAAAAAGCCATAGATTTTCTATTAACTTTTATAAATACCTGGAAAATCAAACTTTTGGTGACACTTTCTGGCAGCTACAGTTATCTCTTTATTAGGTTTTAAAAAGGAAGTCTATTGAAGAAAATGGAGAAATAGGCTACTTGTGTTTAGTTTATAAACATGTTGCTGATCCTTATTTAGCTAGCAGCTGGCAAGAACACAAAATTTAATCACTTAATCTCTTCCCAAGTGGATACCCTATTTTAGGTTCCTCATAAGCATTTGCTTGCACAGCATCCCTGTCAAGCTCTGAATTCAGGAACAAAATGCTTGTAAATCAGACTGTCGGTGTCGAGTGGTGCCAGACTCTTGTACCCTATATAAAACTTAAGAAAAGGCAGAAAAAGAGAGAGAGTAGTTTTATATGGACCAGCAAGACATATTATTCTTTAAGGCGTGTCCCTGTGGGTGCGCCACTTTCTGTGTCTGTTCACCCCAACGCCTCTGGAGATTTGTGGTGGCAGTGCCCTCGGTAGGTTGCGTGTGCAGGATAGCTGGCACATGCTGTTTGGAGCTGTTATCCCGCTTGCACATCCAACTGTCCCCTCAGTTTCTACTCTTCCACCTTTGTCTGCAGTCGGAACATAGCAGCGCCCTTGCAGACTTTTCTTCAAATAGTTATACCTACCTTGTTTACAACTTTACCTATCTTTTTTTTTTCTATTGCCCACTTTTGTGGGGAGACTATACCTATTTCTGACAAACACTCTGTGTGTCTGTTTAAGGGAAGCACATATTCTGAAGTGCTCCCCACTGTAAAAAGCTCATGGCCAGAACTAGAAAGGCCAGGGAGGTGCAACTCAAGCTGCTCCTTATGCAGAAGTCTCTCTGTTCGGCCTCAGATCTGTAACATACACTGATGTCAAGACAACCCTCTCCAGAAGCATCAGAAAAGGCAGCTCCATCAGGGTAGAGGGAGACCATGCTCCAGTTGTGGTTCCCAGGAAGCTCTCTCATTCCTCTTGTTGGGGTGATTCCCACTTCAACAAAGCTTTCTCTGACAAAACAATTGGCCCCAGTACTGGTAGCACCTAGAGCACCGTACCAAGAGGCATTGGGTACGTTTGGCACCAAGATGACCTGAGGATCGAAGATCTGACACAGGTGAGCTCCAAGGCAGGCACTTAGCCTAAAGGCAAGTTGGCTCCTTCAGCACTGACAAAGCCACATACTACCTCAGCACTGACCATCTCAATGCCACCTCCTGCTGCACCCTCGCATATTATCAAGCCATGGGCACTATCAGTGCAAGCACAGCTACCTAGCATCCCCTTGTCACCTCTGTCAGTAGTGATCTTCCAAGAACTGCAACATTGTATCAGCCACACAGAAGTGCTGATAACTATGATGCCTGGTATACCTACCTTCAGCACCAAAGGCAGCCTGACAGCCATATGATTTAACCTGCCCATGACTCCCGAATGGCTCCACCTCTCCAATGACCAGTGATGAGGAAGAGAAAACCTCACAAGGAATGCAAACACCTCACGGCTCATCACCTAGACTAATACAGGCATACCAACACCTTCTAGCATGGCAACCCCCTCAGAGGGTACCTCCACCGATGCCCATGCCACGTAATTGACCCTACTGGGATTCCTGGGCTTTGTATAGAGCTCAGCATCCCCAGCCAGCTCCAACTCCAAGATCTGAGAGCTCTCCAGCCCCTTCGGACCCCCTTCAGTAATGGATCCAGAGGAGGTGTAGCCTGATCTAATATTGCATATGAATTCCGGTTACCACTCTTAGGGTTGGACCGGTTCTTTGTCCCAGGATCAGGCCCGGTATTCAATTATTTTATAGTTGGGAATCCTGATGTGCACAGTTGCAACACTCACACTGTGACAATAGGAACTCTTATTTATATATGTTTACAAGTATAGTATATTAATTCAATTAGCACAGTCACAAACACTCCAATTTCATAAGATAGATAGGGAATGTACATTAATATTTCCGTACCATGTACTCATACTATTCCTTCTAGAACAACCCAAGGTGTTAGCCATAATCTTCCTCATTACCTTTGTCTTCCCCCATCATCATGAGGGGCCATCATTCTGGCTCCTTCCACGGACTACATCATCTCCTACCATCCCTAGGCAGGGATACCATTTTTATCATGTTATGCTGATGTTATGTTTGATGCATATTCAGTAGGGGATGTTTTCTTTTCTCCTTATTTGTATTTTCTCACCTTACTAATGGTGAAGTGTCTTTTTCCAGCAGATCAGTATATTATTGATCTCAACTTATTATTTGTGTCAACTTCTTACCATGGGCCATTTGTGGCTGTCTATTCAGTGATCATACCTGGTTATTTGGTCTGGTCTCAACCAGTTATTTTGGGTTTTTTTTATCTATCTGTCTATCTAGGCTACTGAGTAGGTTAGTCCTATAGGCTCCAGAGGGCACAGATATCATAGAGGAGCTGGGTGATATTGAGGCACCAGCACATCTGTCTTTCTCAGTGGAGAGTACTATCATGCCTCCCTCTCCTATCTCAGGGGACAATTTGAAATCTTTCTAGGAGCTATTCAAGCGAGTGGCTGATTCTTTAGATATCTCTCTGGAACAATTACCAGAGATGCAGAACAAGCTCACAGATATTCTCCATACTTCTCCAGCTGCTAAGCTTGCTTACCAATGAATGCAGCATTAATGGACCCTGCCAAAATGTTCTGGTAAACTCCTACTACTATCCCTCTCTAGTGTAAGTGATCTGTTAAAAATATTACGTTGCATCTCAGGGAGCTGACTTGCTTTTCACGCATCCCACCCCAGACTCTCTAGCGGTTGATGCAGTGAATCAGAAAAGCAAACAAAATGCTGCTTGTACTACCTCCTATGACAAGGATTGGAAGAGGTTTGATTTGTTTGGTAGAAAGACCTACTTATCTGCCATCTACAGATCCAAATAGCTAACTATGCAGCTTTGTAAGTACACATAACATTTTAATGCAAATGTCTGCATTTATTGAACACCTACCAGACGACAAGGAACATTACAAGACCAGCATAAATTAGGGTTCTCTCATTGCCCAGATGGCACTGCAAGCTGAACTAGATTCTGTAGACACTGCCACACACTCCATCTCAAGAGCAGTGGTCATGCATCGGGCCTTCTTGCTTCACCTTTCAGGCTTCCTGAGAGAAGTCCCAAACTGTGATGGAGGATTTGCCCTTTGAGGGCTTCATACGCTTTGTGAACTCCATTGATGCTGCAGTCCACACACTTAAGGACTTCAGGACTACTCTGAAATCTTTGGGGATCTGTGTACCTGTGAACAAGAAAAAAAAGGGCAAGGTATTGAACCAGCAGTTCCTCACTAAGCCTTACACAAAACCCCAAATGCATTAAGATCACAGATGCAAACCACGCCAGACCAGGTGTAGACAGTCAATAGAACAGTCATCTAGTTCCTAGCCATCAATATTCAAACAGACATTTTGAAAAGTTCATCAAAGGTCAGTTAGTCCCAAATTCTGTACTGCCTTTTTACCCCATTTGGAGACTAACATTCTTTTATGTAGTCTGGGTCAATATCACAGCAGACAGATGGGTGTGGGAGATTGTGCAAACAGATTACTGCCTCCCATTTTCTTCTGTCACCCTTACCTAACTCCCCTACTTATCCCTCTTCAGGGATCAATCTCACAAGGCTATCCTTATGCAGGAAATAAATCACCCCTTGCAATTTGGGGCGATAGAGAATGTACCACAACAACACCGGGAGACCCGGTTTTACTCATGCTGCTTTCTCATGGTGAAGAAAATGGGATGTTGGAGGCCTGTTCTGGATTTGCGCAAGCTGAACAGATTTATCATTTGCGCACAACGTTTCAAGATGGTTACCCTTGCTACTATAATACCAGCACTGGAGACAGGAAATTGACTATATTGACCCTCACCGTACATCCCTCTCATAGACGGTACTTCCATTTTGTAGTTGGCAACCACCATTTTCAATACAGAGCCCTCCCTTCAGGTCTTTTCCAAGGTCCTTGCAGTCGTAATGACACATGTACCAAGTCAGGAATAATCATATTCCTCTACTTGGATGACTGCCTGACTTGCCAATGGGCCACACAAGCAGTTACCTTTTACCATGAACCTCTTTACCAGTCTCTGCCTGCAACTCAACCTTGAAAAGTGCCTGCTAACTCTGACACAACTGTCCAGCAACAGCATCACTTCCTCAATAGTGGTTTCTCACACTCATTTCAAGCACACAAAACAGCCCACAAACAAGGCCAAGCTGTGCCTACAGTTACTGGGACATATGGCCACAGACACGTTTGTAGTTTGGCATGCTTGACTTCACACGAGACCCCTGCAGACTTGGTGAAGAATGGTATACAGGCTGCATTATCACCATATCAAGAAAAACAGCTCTCTATACCAACCAAAATCAAACTATTTCTATTGTGGTGGACAAACCCGACCAAGTTTTGCAGTGGAATCCTTTTCCAATGCAACATGCCACCCATAAAATCAGTTCAGACATCTCCCTCATTGGCTGGAGTTTGACTACCACACAATACAGACTCCTGGGGAGTCAAGACTTCATATAAATCTCTCCGAGCTCCAAGCTGTCCACAGTGCACATCATCACTTCCTGCATCTCATTCACAACAAAACAGTTCAGATCGTCACAGACAACCTTATGACAATGTACTACATCAGCTGCCAGGGTAGAGCCCACTCTTTATGTGCAGAAGCGTTACAACTCAGTTAGTGTTAGTGTTAATTTTATAAGTTTTTATAATTGATAGTTTTTACTCTTTTTAAAAGAAGAGATAAAACGAAATATAACGATGCAATCCGACGAGGACTGTCAACCTACACCCTTGTGCCGGGATCGCCAGGTTTTAAAAAGAGCGCCTGCTGTCGCGAAACCATGCCCACATTGGACAGGCACTCATGTATTAAATGTTTGGGTGAAGCACATATTCCCCAGAAGTGCCCTCACTGCACCAGACTCACAGCCTGGTCTAGTTGTGACAGGGAGATGCGTCTTCGCATGCTCCTCTTTGACAAGGCCCTCTAGCCTCCTGCACCTGGAGACTCTGGCTCTTGCACAGAGCCCACTAGGCTGGAAAAAAGATGGGCAGACTCGCCCGCATCGAAATCTACGAAAAAGAAAGTCTCTCCAATGCATTTGCTACCGGCCTCTGTGTCCCATGTTAGCACGAGTGATAAACTGGGCACTTTCGGCACCGTGACCGCCCATTCCACTAAGTCTGCAAAACCGAAACCCTGGCAGCCCCGACACCAGCGCTGATACTGTTGTTTCCTATTACCCTGGCACCGTTGATGTCACATAAAGCAGAAAGGCCTTCTACCATGTCTGCACCAGACTATCCAATGAGTGCCTGGTGCTAACGAAAGTGTGATCAAAATTAAATCTCAGTCCTTCAACGCTGGAGAGCCTGGAACCGGTTTTCTCTCTGGCTCCGCTGTCACCAGCATTGGTGCTGTGCTCCCTGGCATCAGTGGAGCGTCCTTCTCGGGATCATCATACATACTCATGGAGAGATTCCCCACGCAGGGTGGTACTACACAAACTAGGCATATTTCAGCTTCACCGCCTTCTTCATCTTGGGGATCCGTTAGATCTCAGAGGTCCCCGGTGCCATCAGTATGGATCATGTTTGAGGACCACCATGGGAGCATCTTCTCTTCAAGACATTCCTTGCCAATGAGATCATACTATGGAGCATACAGACACAGCTGTCTTTATGATCACCACCTTCCGTGGATGATGGAGTGGCAATATCTCCCTCAATACTATAGACATTGGTCACCCTACTACTGGAGGCCTGGATCCAGGCACCATTCCAGTGCTCTGCCCACACCATCGTCTAGACCACCCGAACACACACAAGCTGCTGTGGATCAGCAGGACATAGAGTAGGGGCAAATAACAGATGGGGACGACCCCCCCCCCCAATCCAGACAACTCACCTACTGATCAGTAATCATCATTTCCTGATGAAGCAGTCATCCCAGGAGATGTGTTCCTGGTGGAAGATCTCAAGCAGTTTGAGGAACTGTTCAAGGGAGTTGCTAAAATACTACAGGTGCAACTTATGGAAGTCAGGAAAAACATTGCCTCTTGAAGAATCTTCAACCTATTCAGAGAAGCAAGATTGTGCTCCCTATAGATGAGGCAATTTTGGTGGTGGAAGATATTTGGCAAATGCCTGTGTCTGCCCCTCCCACTAATAAACATGTGGATAAAAAGTAGTTTGTCCCTCCCCATAGGTCTGGACTTCCTGTTTATCCACCACAATTCATTGGTGGCTGATGCCACACAACAGAGGTCAAAGTTACCTCAATACCGTAATATGCCCCAAAATAAACGTTTAGATCTGTTTGAAAGAAAGGTGTATTCATCCTCTACCCTCCTACTACACATAGCGAACTATTCAGCCTTCCTGACCAGTCATGACTTTGATAACTATGCCAGGTTAACCAACTTGATAACAAAAGACTGGTGCTCAAGTCAATTATTCAGGAGGGATATTCTATGGCATATACAGCCTTACAGATGGTCCTAGATGTGGCAGATGCTGTGCGGCAAGATCCAGTGCAGCTTCCATCACTATGCGAAGAGTGTCCTGGCTTTAATCGGTGGGAGTCCCCAGAGAGCTTCAGGGCAAGGTAGAGGAACTTCCTTTTGATAGAGAAACTTTTTGCAGCAAAAACTGACGAGGACCTTCAAACTAGTAAGGACTCTCAAAAAACACTCAGAATCATAGGGATGTACACTCCCCGCTACAGACGAAGGGGATTTACACCATCCTAGTGCTAGCGTGAATCTCCATACTGGAGAAACCAACACAGACCCTACGACCAATCTCATCCCAAACCTCACACTCAGAGGAAGTGCCAAAACAACAACCTCTCCTGCATCTCCCAGACAGCCAAACAGCGGGTTTGAGACATCGATCGAGGGCCTGCGTGACCTCTCCCCCTTCCATCTTCACCAACAAACCACTATATTTCACTATCGTTTGTGCCCATTCTACCATCGCTGGGCTGCAATCACAATGGATCGTTGGGTCTTAGAATAGTGTCATCTGCTCCACTTAACTCCCCCTACCTTCCGCCCCCTTCCCTGTCCCTCTTCAGGGATCCCTCTTATGAAGACCTTTTAAGACGGGAGGTTCATCGGCTCTTAGCCATTGGCGCAATAGAGAGAGTTCCTGATCAGTTCAGGGGCAAGAAGTTTTACTCCAACTATTTCCTCATGGAGAAACGTATGGGGGGTTGGAGACCCATCCGAGATCTACAAAAACTAAACAAATATCTAAGAAAACGGCAGTTCAAGATGGTAACCTTAGCGTCTATAATTCCAGCACTAGACAAGGGAGATTGGTTTTCAGCCCTCTACCTACAAGATTCCTACTTTCATGTTACTATCCACCCATCCATTTTTCAATAGCATTGGAACATTTTCAGTACCGCGTCCTACCTTTTGGCCTCTCCTCAGTACCCAGGGTATTTTCCAAGACCCTGGCGGTTGTAGCTGTATATTTGTGTCGACAGGGAGTGATTATCTTCCCCTATCTTGATGACTCATATGATATCCA
Source organism: Pelochelys cantorii (assembly GCA_032595735.1). Classification (NCBI taxonomy): domain Eukaryota; kingdom Metazoa; phylum Chordata; order Testudines; family Trionychidae; genus Pelochelys; species Pelochelys cantorii. The sequence continues at coordinate 25,856,907 of CM064326.1, forward strand.
CCACCAGAGACTTGTCTGAATACCTGGGTCTCAATATCAATGACCAAAAGTCCTCCCTTCAACCTGCCCAGTCTGTAGAGTTCAAAGGGGCTCGCCTCAATTCCCCTATGGCACGGGCCTACCTGCCATCACACAGATTCCAGACAATACAGGACTTGGTTGCTATAATCATTGCAAGCCCTATCATGACAGTTCTGTTGTGTTTACAGCTGATGGGCCATATGGCCACCATGACATACGTAGTGCAGCACACCTGTCTACACCTCTGCTGCATCCAGCATCTGTCTTCACCTCCTTGAAGCATCGCTTTCACAAACAAGTCTCCCCCCCCCCCACATGTTACAGCCTCCCTCAAATGGTGGACCATCCCAGCCAATCTACTGGTGGGGGTTCTCTTCCAGTGTGAACAACCGTCGAGCCAGATCACAACCAACACCTCCGTGATTGGGTGAGGAGCTCACCGAGATGGTCTTTTTACACAAAGTCATTGGTCCAAGCATGAAACATCTCTCCACAAAACCTTCTAGAGCTCCACGTTGTTGCCAGTGCCTGCAAACACTTCCACCAATGCATAGCCAATTCTACTGACAGGATATTGACAGACAACATTACAACCATTTACTACATCAACTGCCAAGGTGGAGCTCAATCCCATTCCTTATGCATTGAAGCAATCCGTCTCTGGAACTGGTGCATAACCAACAGTATAAACCTCAGTGATGTACCTGCCAGGAATCAACAATACCATGGCAGACGCTCTAAGCAGAGTTTCAACATAGACCACAAGTGGGAAATAGATCAATGGGTTTCGAGTTTCAAAATATGGACGTATCCCCAGATCGACCTTTTTGCCTCTCACATCAACGCCAAATATCCGAAGTACTGTTCCAGAGCTTTTCTCTCTGACCAAAAGAAGTCAGTCCAATAAAAGATATTATTTTACCTACCTTGTTTCTATAATGTCTGGGGACTGACAAGTACAACTACTCTGCATAGCAGAACCTTGAGACAAGGTGGGTGAAGTAATACCTTTTGTCATCTAACCCACGTTGTCTCTCTAATACCCTTTGGATCAATGTGGTTACAAAAACACTGCACATATCAGACTTGTGGACAGTGCTAAAATGTAAAAATCTGAAATGTAAATTTAATGCACATATAGTCTTTCTTCAGAAGATAAACATATAGAAATAATTGTACTTTTGTTCAAGAAGATAGCGACAATCACATTGCTAGCATTCAGTAATATAGTGGACAGTTACTTAGGGTGCGTCTAGACTACAGGGTTTTTTCGGAAAAACGACTGTTTTTTCCAAAAATACTTCACTTACGTCCACGCTGCTATTGTGCTCTTGTGAAAGAAAATCGAAAATGCAGGGTTTTTTCCGACATTGGTAAACTTCATTGTATGAGGAAGAAAGAGCTCTTTTGAAAAAAGGCATGTGTGGATGTGGAAGAGGGTGTTTTTTTTCAAAAGAGGCCCCCAGGAAAAAGTACAGGTGCCCTGGTGGACACTCCATCCACACTAATCACAGCTCTATAGTTCTTGTCTCCTGCCAGCTTTTAAAACTGCAGGCACCCTGGTGTAGCCTTGTTGCAGGAAGCCGGTCTTGCAGCAGCACCCTGACCACGTGGCTCTGACTGCTACAGGCCTGCTGAGCTATGTCACAGCCACAAGCCCCCCGAGACTCCCCTGGCCTGCACAGGGAGCAACACCAGGGCTCCAAGGACCCACCCAGGGTCACCAAATGCCGGGTTCCTTCCTGTACCGGGGTAGAGATCCTGTCCCTCCTGGAACTGTGCGGGGGAGGAAGAAACAATGCAGGATCTCCGCTCCTGGAGACAAAATGCAGACATCTGTGGCCAGATGGCTGAGGCTCTGGCCCAGAGGGGACACCACCCCCGTGCCTTGGACCAAATCAGGAGCAAGGTCAAGGAGCTACGCCAAGGCTATGCAAGGGCCAGGGAGTGCAGCTCTCGCTCTGGGGCAGGACCACACTCCTGCCCTTATTACAGACAGCTGCACCAGAATCTGGGGGATGGTGAAGCCCTTACCCATCTGTACTGGTGGACTCGGGCATAGAGCAGTGCTCGCCTTCCCGGAGCTCCTTGAGGAGGAGGAGGAGGAAGAGGAGGAACAACAGCTGCAGGAAGAGGAGGACAGTGGCAGCGTCATCACCCTCAGCCTGGAGCCAGTACCCCAGACCCTGGAGATCTCCCAGGCATCATCTGACGCCAGGGAGAGATCATCAGGTGAATGCTGTCATTTTGTCAGACACCCAGGGTGGGGGAGGCAGACTCAGAGGGGATGGGGTATGATCGTCACTCAGCATGCTTGGCCTGTACAGCGTGCAGCGCTCCGTGCATGTACAAGCACGTGCAGTGGCAGTGTACACCACATGGTCTCAGGAGCCAGCCCCGGAGCACACACGGGCTGCTGCTTACAGGCTGGGAGGAGGCCCTCCCACACGTCCGACCCCTGGGTGGGATGTCCCCCCCCCCCCCCCCCCCGCTAGCCACCACCGGAAGTAGACTGGGCACAAGGGTGCATTCATGACCCCACACAGACCGAGGAGTGCAGCACATAGCAAAGAGTCATGCCTGCATGCGCGAGGCACTACCCGCTCCCGCAGACAGCACTGCCAGGTGCGTGTGTATGTGGGCCCCAGGGAGAGTCAGGCTGCTCCAGGCCCCTCTCCCGCACATGGGATCCCATTGTGGCTGGACAGTTCCCTGGCCTGCTTGTCCATGTGGGGGGGAAACGGGCAGGATAGTCCCCTGGGCACCTCAGGGCCCTTATAAAGCAGGGCCTTCTGTGCAGGCCACACATGGCCTTGCTCTCGGGACAGTTGCTCCCTGCTCACAGAGGAGGGCATGGCCTCAGGGACAATGTGTGTGTGGATGACTGACCGCCCCTCCCTCTTGTCCTCCACAGCTGGACTAGCTGTCACTGAGGGGCAATCTACACCATCACAAGCAGCCACCCAAAGCTGGGGGAGCTGCAAGTGCTGGAGGGTCCACTAGGACCTCATGAGAGAGCACATTGCTGTCCTGCGTGACATGCAGAAAACCCTGGCCAAAATGGTCCGTGATGACGCCAAGTGGCGCACTTGCATGTGGGACCAGCTCGTGTGGCTACCTCTCTATTACCATCTGTGAAGTGATGGCACACCCGGCTCCTGTCCCCACTCTAGCCCTCTCCCTTCCTGCTCTCCCCACTCCTGCTCCCACCACTCCCACTCCCCCTGCCATGCCCATGCCTCCTCCTCGTGTCCTCCCTGCCACACCTGAGCCCGCTGAAGTCCTCCCTCCTGCCCGCACCTCTGTTGTTGCAGGCTCCACCCAACCCCAAGTTCATCGAGGTCTTCAGACCTGAGGTGCCACTTGCAGGTGCACTGTGCGCCACTCGCAGCCCTGATCTCCCCCCCTCCCCCATTTAGGTTCTCAGCCCCCCCTTAACCCCAGTTACTTTTTGTTTAAAAAAAAACCCATAGTTTTCATGTACACAGAACTGTTGTTTTTATTGATTGTACAGGGGAGGGGGCAGAGAGGGGTTGTGGTGGGAAAGGTAGAGGGGGGCAAGGCGGAGGCCCTGGGGAGAATTACTGGGGTCCTTCAGAGAAACTCTCCCTCAGGGCTTCCCAGATGCACACCCCTAACTGATGGGCCTGGCGGATGGCAGCTGTCCGTGGCTGTTCAAAGGCCCGTCCATTGCGGCCAGCTTCTGTCCCCTACCCCGGGAGGAAGGCGTCCCTTTTGCTTTATACAATGTTGTAGAGAACATCACATCACAACACCTCAGGGATGTTGTGCTCCCCCATGTTGAGACAAATCAGGAGGCACCTGAACCTGGCCTTGAGGTGCCCAAAGGCGCATTTGACCTGCACGAGGGCTCGGTTTAGGTGAGTGTTGAATTGTTCCCTGGTGGCGTCCATGTGGCCAGTTTATGGCTCCATGAGCCAGGGCATGAGTGGGTAGGCTGCGTCCCCGATGATGCACAGTGACATCTGTACGTTCCCCATGCGAGGCTAAAGTTCCTAAATATGCAGGTGTTAATCGCCCTGCCTGAGCACCTGACACAAATGTCCAGAAACTGTCCATGGTGGTCGATCAGGGCCTGCAGCACCATAGAGAAATAGCCCTTCCTGTTTATATACTGGGTGGCTCGATGCTGTGGTGCGTGGATGGGAATGTGGGTCCAATCGATCATTGCACCGCAATTTGGGAACCCCAGGGCAGCAAATCTGTTCACGATCATGCCCAGGTCTCCCAGGTGGATGACCCTATGCAGCAGGACGGAGTTGATGGCCTTCACTACCTGCAGAAGGAGATAAAGAAACACACAAAGCATAGAATGAGAGGGAGTGCCTGAGCCCTTGGGAGATGCTCATCCCTCCTCAAACACCCCAGGAGCTACCCCCTATGAGGCCGCCCTCAGCAGCAGGTCCGTGTGAGAGCAGGATGGCACCCCTCCCCCCCGGGGAATTGAGGCTGAGCACCTTGATCTTGTGGGCACTGGGTTCACATCAGCATTACTCATCATCACTAGTGCAATGGAAGTGTCACAGGAATCATTGTGCTAAATATGCGTGCTTTTCTGCCTTAAAGAATGATGGGAAAGGGCAGCCGGCAAAGCATCCGAGTCTCTCTGGAGTAGTGATGTTCAATTCTCGGGAATAAACTTTCGGAGAATAGTCTCAAGAATGTTCTTGAGAATATTCTCCAATGTGAGAATTTTCTCTGAAATACTTGTTAAATAGTTTTTAAAGAATTTTGCTATTTATAATAATGTCTTTCTTTAATAAAACTTGAAGAATCATGAAAGTTTCCAATTGTTAAAATGAAAATTTGGGAAAGTAAAGAAAAAAAGACAGAGGTTTAAATTACTAGAACTTTTATTACAAATCTTCTGTTGCAGGATACAAATATTTTTAACTTTCTGGATTGAATACAAGTCTAATCAGAATCTGCCCTTTCCGAATCTGACCCATATATTTCTATCTCTTCTTTCTCATACATATCCTTTTCTTCGACTTCTTCTTTCTCTTCAGCATCATGAATTTCTTGTTCCTCATTTCTCTGGTTCTGTTTCCTTTTTTCTCTTGGGGATTTCAATGGAGCATCATTTGGGTTTTTAAGAAGCTTTATATTATGGGCTGTGAATGTCAGCTTGCCTGCCCTTTCTTGTGTTAACTTGTTTCTTTTTGCATTATGAATGATACTGTAAGTACTGAAACTTCTTTCAGTTGCTGCCGTTGTTGGTGGCATATTCAATATGTTGATCGCTGCTTTCCCTAATTTTGATCCATAGCAAATACCTTTCCACCATGTTACTGCATCTACTGAGCCAGCTGATTTTGTTACATACGATTTTCCAAAAAAACCTTCTTTAGCACGATACTCTGAAAGCTCTGAAACGACTTTTGCTGAGTGATCAGTGCCATACATTCTTGTGACTAATTTATCGATGAATTCAGTTCGTTGTATTTGTTCATTTCTAGTAAGGCACTCCCCATTGAATTTTGGATCTAGAGTATTTGCAGCATAGTGAATGTCTTTTAGAGCCATATCTTTTCTTTTTTCGAAACTTTTCATCACATCCTGTTTTTCTTGTTTGGTAAGTGGACTTTTGGGAAGTAGCCTATCAAAATGATCGCTTAATTCCCTGAAACATTCAGGAACTTTGCTCATTTTTGGCTGGTCAGATTCAAGCAGCGTAATCCATTTAACAACAGGACTTATCAGTGCATGTAGTTTTTGGACCCATACCCAAAATACATCTTCATCCAGGATTGAATTCCTGGTACGTTTGCTCAGTTTAGTCTGTAAATATTCATGGACAGCAAGGCATTTTAAGACATTTTTTTATTTCAATAAGCTTTTCAAACAATATAAAATGGAACCCCACCTAGTTTTAACTGGCAATTTAAGTGCATAAGTTTGATTTTTCTCTTTTTGAAATGCAGTAAAATGAGCTCGTAAAATTTGCGATTTGTTAATTTCCTTCACAATAGTTTTACAGGTAGCTTCAGTTTCTTGAACAGATTTTAAGTTACTGATGTCACCAATTAACAAATTTAGTGTATGAGCAGCACAAGTGTACATAGCAATGTGATTGTATTTTTCGTTAAGCATTGATAAGGAGTTCACCATTGCTGCAGCATTATCCGTGATAATGGCACCAAATTTTTCAGTGCCTATTTCTGTCATTATTTCTTCCATATGGAATGCCATATACTCAGCAGTATGGCATTCAACATCGGTTGCCACTATCTTGTAAAACACTGGTTGGGGTGTTGATATAATAAAATTTATAACAGATTCATTTCTTCAGTTGCTCCAACCATCACACTGCAGTGCAAGAGAAGAGGCTTCAGCAATTTTTGTTTTTATATGAGCATCAACACGTTGATATTCAGCTTCCAAAAGTTTGTTAGAAAGTGTGTACCTGGATGGCATCTTGTAAGATGGTCTTAATTTTTGCATGAAAGTAATCCAATCTTCGTTTTCAACCAGTGAAAGAGGCGATCCCGATGAGAATATAGCTTGTGCAAAAAATTCATCCAAAACTTTGTTTTCAGTTTCATTCATAGAATCAAAGTAGCAACTTATAGAGTGACACACCTTGGCTGAACTAGATGTGGAAGGTGGTGACTAGCACTGTCACAGTGTTCTATAGATGTTGATGCAGTTGATGGTTGAGGTGATCTGCTTCTGGACTCTGAGAATTTTGTTGCCTGTTCCTTGATGTAAGCAGGAGTCTTCAAACAAATGGAAATATGCTTTCTCATCCTTGTCGCATTTCCGATGTATTCAGCCGTGCAGTATTTACATTCATATAACACTTTGTCTTTAACTGTTTTATGAAGGAAATAATCCCACACATCACTTTTAGGCTTAGTTCTTCTTTTCATACTGATGAAAACACAATTACATCTTTCACAAAAGAGAATAAATGTGTTATTGCCTCTTCATATACTTTTTGTGATGCTTCCAGAAAGTTCAATAACAGTCAGAATTCCTGACTCATGAATGTTCTAGAAAGTTCCATAACGTTCTGGAACGTTCTATAATGTTCTCAAACTATCTTGAATGATCAAAAAAGCTCTTTAACATTCAGGGTGTTCTAAAAGTTGAATACAATATATTATTTCAAGAGGAAATGAAAAATTAGAAAATTCTCAAAAATTCTCAGGAAATAATCTTTGGAGAATATTCTCAGAATATTCTCATTCTCGGAGAATATTCTCCAGAGAATATTCTCGGAGAATATTCTCAGAATATTCTCATTCTCGGAGAATATTCTCCAGAGAATATTCTCACCTCACATCACTACTCTGGAGAGGTTCAGTCTCTCTTTCTCTTCCTCCAAATCCGATATGGGAAGCAGCTTTGTCTCCAGGGACTAGAAAGGGTGAACGCCTTGACGCCGGAGACGTTTTAGTTGGCCAGGGACCTGATGGCCCTACTCATGCTGCCCATACCATAGGACCTCCCTCTAACAGTGGGGCCAGTGAATATGCCCTTTATCAAAGTGAAGTCCTCTGTGGGCCCACCTCAATGGTTTCTTGGTTGCCACCATTCTCTGGAGTCCCGGTACTAGTCCATGATTCCATGATCCTGATCCCCAGCACCACATCCAGTCTTCAGCCCTGCTCCCTGACTTCACATTCTCAGTCTCTGGCTTTGTGATGTGGTTCACTGACCTCAAAACATCAGTCTGTCTCCCCAGCACCAGTTGTCCTTCTCCTGGCACCACTTGCTGACACTGCAGTGCCACTCGCTGTCTCCTTGTTGCTGATTTCTGATGCTTTGATCGCCATCTCTGCGGCATTCCCCACCGTCTTAACACTGGTCTCTAAACCTCTAGCTCACCCACATCATAGTGGCAGTAGGAGTCACTGACAGGTCAGCTGTGATTCCCTAAGAGTCCCCAGAGTCAGAAGGGGATTTTGGCTCCCAGTCTTGGAGGCACTGTTTGGCCTTTGTGCCAGACTGCAGTACCTGTGCTGCGGTGGACGTCTGACTGCAAGGTGACTGTCCACTACGCTGGCCATTCTGGAATACATGGTGCTCTTTCTGATGCTAGGACCTTACTTCTAGTGATTATCCACATGTGCATGTGGAAAGTGGACCATGACCCCACCTTTTCTGTTGCAGGATTCGGCCTTCAGTCTTAATGCCAATACCGAGGTACAGGCATCTTCTCAGAGGGAAACTTTTCTGGGGGAAGAGGGGGCTCTAGCACCCCATATGGTTTTGCCATCCTTCTCCTTCTCTTCCTCCTTGGATAAGGTGGTTGCTGGTTTTGCCCACCCAGTCCCACCAGATGACTTTTGAGCCTACCAAAGCTTATAAAAAGAATGGCCTGAAACTTGGGATTAGAGGTGGAGGAGCTCACCGAGCCTCAGATAGCCTTTTCAATATTTTGGTTGCCATAGCACCCTCTAAAGTGGTACTTCCAGTATGTGAAGGAATGCTGAATGTGGTTTAGGCCTTGTGGCAGTCCTTGTTTTCTCTTTCCCCACATCTTTATTGTTGTTTAGGTGTGCATGTGTGTCCCTTTTCTTGAGGTGTTTTAGCAGGATTTTATTGCCCCCCCCCCACTTTGGAGTCTTGTATTTTACTTTATATACATTTATTTATTGTGTTAAAAAAAATGTTGTAAGCTGCCTCAAATATTCCAAATAGAGGGGCAGGGTAAAAATATTTTAAATAAATAAATAAACATCGAAAAGAAATACTGTGTGTTGGCCAAGGGCTGTGAGTACTTGTATTCTTTCTCATAGAATCATAGAGCTGGAGGAGACCTCAGGAGGTCATCAAGTCCAGCCCCCTGCTGAAGGCAGTACTAATCCCGTCTAAATCAACACAGCCAGGGCTTTGTCAAGCCGAGACTTAAAAACCTCTAGGTATGGAGATTCCACCACCCCTCTAGGTAACCCATTTCAGTGCTTTACCACCCTCCTAGTGAAATAGTTTTTCCTAATATCCAACCTAGACCTCTCCCACTGTAACTTGAGACCATTGCTCCTTGTTCTGCCATCTGTAACTACGGTGAACAGCCTTTCTCCATCCTCTTTGGAACCTCCCTTCAGGAAGTTGAAGGCTGCTATCAAATCCCCTCTCACTCTTCTCTTCTGCAGACCAAACAAACCCAAATCCCTCAGTCTCTCCTCATAGGTCTTGCGCTCTAGCTCCCTAATCATTTTGGTCACCCTCCACTGGACCCTCTTCAATGCGTCCACATCCTTTCTATAGTGGGGGGCCCAGAACTGTATACACTATTCTAGATATGGCCTCACCAGAGCTGAATAAAGGGAAATAATCACTTCTTTAGATCTGCTTGCAATGTTCCTCCTAATGCACCCTAATATGCCATTAGCCTTCTTGGCTACAAGGGCACACTGTTGACTCATATCCAGCTTCTCATCCACTGTAATCCCCAGGTCCTTTTCTGCAGAACTGCTACTTAGCCATTCGGTCCCCAGCCCGTAACAATGCTTGGGATTCTTCCGTCCCAAGTGCAGGACTCTGCACTTGTCCTTGTTGAACCTCATCAGATTTCTTTTGGCCCAGTCCTCAAATCTGTCTAGGTCACTCTGTACCCTATCCCTGCCCTCCAGCGTATCTACCTCTCCCCCTAGCTTAGTGTCATCTGCGAACTTGCTGAGGGTGTAATCCATTCCCTCATCCAGGTCATTAATAAAGATGTTGAACAAAACTGGTCCTAGAACAGATCTTTGGGGCATTCTGCTAGAAACCGATCGCCAACCTGACATCGAGCCGTTGATCACTACCCATTGGGCCCGACAGTCTAGCCAGCTTTCTATCCATCTTACAGTCCCATTTATCCAATCCATACTCCCTTAACTTGCTGGCAAGAATATTGTGGGAGACCATATCAAAAGCTTTGCTAAAGTCAAGGTATATCACCTCCACTGACTTTCCCATTTCCACAGAGCCAGTTACCTCATCATAGAAGCTAATCAGATTGGTCAGACACGACTTGCCCTTTGTGAATCCATGTTGACTATTCCTGATCACTTTCCCCTCTTCCAAGTGCTTCAAAATGGATTCCTTGAGGATCCCCTCCATGATTTTTCCAGGGACTGAGGTAAGGCCGACTGGTCTGTAATTCCCTGGATTGTCCTTCTTCCCTTTGTTACATTTGCCTTTTTCCAATCATCCGGGATCTCTCCCGATCTCCACGAGTTTTCAAAGATAATAGCCAAAGGCTCTGCAATGACATTTACCAAATCCCTCAGTACCCTCAGATGCATTAAATCCAGGCCCATGGATTTGTGTATGTTAGCTTTTCTAAATAGTTCCTAACTTATTCTTTCCCCACCAAGGGCAGTCCACCTCCTTCCCATACTGCGTTGCCAAGTGCAGTAGTCTGGGAGCTGACCTTGTCCGTGAAAACAGAGGAAAAGAAAGCATTGAGTACTTGAGCTTTTCCCACATGGTCTGTCACTAGGTTACCTCCCTCATCCAGTAAGGGCCCGACACCCTCTCTGATCACCCTCTTATTGCTAACATGCCTGTAGAAACCTTTCTTGTTATCCTTCACATCCCTTGCTAGCTGCAATTCCAATTGCGCTTTCGCCTTCCTGATAACTCCCCTGCATTCTCGAGCAATATATTTATACTCCTCCCTAGTCATCTGTCCAAGTTTCCACTTCTTGTAAGCTTCCTTTTTGTGTTTAAGCTCACCAAGGATGTCCTTGGTAAGCCAATCTGGTCGCCTACCATATTTGCTTTTCTTGGTGTGCATCAGGATGGTTTCTTCCTGTGCCTTTAATAAGGCTTCTTTAAAATACTGCCAGCTCTCCTGGACTCCTTTCCCCTTCATGTAAGCATCCCAGGGACTCCTGCCCATCAGTTCTCTGAGGGCGTCAAAAGCTGCTCTTCTGAAGTCCAGGGTGTGTATTTTGCTACTCTCCTTTCTTCCTTTGGTCAGGATCCTGAAATCTACCATCTCATGATCACTGCTTCCCATGTTGTCACCCACCTCTACTTCCCCTACTAGTTCCTCCCTGTTTGTGAGCAGCAGGTCAAGCTACGCATGGCCCCTGGTGGGTTCCTTCAGCACTTGTACCAAGAAGTTATCCCCAACATTCTCCAAAAACTTCCTGGATTGTCTGTGTACTACTGTATTGGTCTCCCAACAGGTGTCAGGGTGATTAAAGTCGCCCATGAGAACCAGGGCCTGCGATCTGGAAGCTTCTCTCAGTTGTCCAAAGAAATCTTCATCTACCTCATCTACCTGATCCGGTGCTCTATAGCAGACACCAAGCAGAATATCACCCCTGTTGCTTCCACCTCTAGACTTAACCCATAGACTCAGTAGTCTTTTCTCCCTCTAAACACTGGAGCTCTGAGCAATCATACTGCTCTCTTACATACAATGCAACTCTTCCTCTTTTTCTCCCCCGTCTGTTCTTGCTGAACAGTTTATACCCTTCCAAGAGAGTGCTCCAGTCATGCGAGTTATCCCACCAAGTCTCCATTATTCCAATCAAATCATCGTTCTTTGACTGGGCCAGGGCTTCTAATTCTTCCTGTTTGTTTCCCGGGCTTCTCGCATTTGTGTACAAACACCTTAGATAATCAGTCGATCGCCCTACATTCTCCATCCGAATCAGGGGTCCTCCTTTTTTGTTTGTTCCTCCTTGTGATTCTTCATGGTGTCCGACTTCCTCACTTACCTCAGGCTTTGGTCACCATCCCCCAACGAACCTAGTTTAAAGCCCTCCTCACTAGGTTTGCAAGCCTGCCTGCGAAGATGTTCTTTCCTCTCTTCGTTAGGTGGATCCCATCTCTTCCTACGAATCCTAGTACCCGGAACAGAGTCCCATGGTCGAAGAAACCAAAGCCCTCTCTCCAACACCACCTGCGAAACCATGCATTTACTTCCTCAATTCGACAATCTCTACCCAGACCTTTTCTTTTAACTGGAAGAATGTATGAGAATACCTCTTGCGCTTCAGATTCCTTGATCCTTCTTCCCAGTGCTACATAATCCACTGTGACCCGCTCAAGGTCATGCTTGGCCGTATCATTAATTCCTACATGGAGATGCAGGAAGGAGTAGTGATCTTAAGTTTTAATCACTTTCGGAAGACTCTGTCACATCCTGAATGTGAGCTCTAGGGAAGCAGCACACTTCTTGAGATTGCAGGTCTGGATGGCAGATGGATGACTCAGTCCCTCTTAGGAGGGAGTCCTCGACCACCACCAACGTGTCGTCGTCTTTTGAGGGTGGTGGTTGTGGAACCTCTATCCCTAGGACTACGCATCCCATGCCTTCCGGTAGATGGTGTTCCCTTCTGATTTCTTCCCTGAGAGGTCCCTGCCAAAGCATACTCCACTGCAGTCCCTCTGGAGAGTGCCTGATAGCGGTTACTTGCCTCTACAGGAATGGGGGATACCTGAGTTGGCCTTCTTCTCCTTCTAGAGGTTACATGCTGCCAGTTTTCTTCCTTGTCCTGTACTGCCCTGACTGGCTCTTCGGCCTGCTGTGCCTTCAGGATTAAACGCTGGCTTCTTATTGAGGAAGTCTTCATCCTCTTTGATAGAACGTAGGGTCGATACTTGGGCATCAAGTCCTCTAATTTTTTCTTCCAAAATGGTGACCAACTTGCACTTCTTTCTTCCGGGAGAAAGACAAACATGGTACATTCTGTGCAGGTAACAACAGTAGACCTATCACCATCCATACCTGCCTTCCTTCTGAGAGATTCCTCAGTTATTATTAAATACCTCCTTGAAGGGCATAAGTGTAGAGAAAAGGTTTTAAAGAATGGCGAGTGCATCTCACCCCTTTCCCAACTCTCTCTCTAAACTCTCTGTTTACAGCCCCTGTTCGCAAGCTCCCTGGTCACTGACTTGCTCCTTTATAAGGCTCTGGACTGCCTGATAGCCTCTCCCCCTGATTAAGGCTCAACCAATGAGCAGAGGCATCTAGATTTCAAACCCTGATTAGAAGCTCACAGCTTCCACCTCCCAGCCACAGGACACACTCCGTGAGGGGGAGGGGGAAGGGAAAGGAGGAAAAAAAAAAAACCCTACCACCAAACAGCGAAACACAAGCTCAGCACACAGCAAGAAAAACACAAACACAACACACACTACAGACAGCCACTTCCCTCAAGGGTCTTGTATCAGCTTCCTCCTTTATCTGGAGAACTCCCTCTCCAAACTCCCTGTTAACAGCCCCTGTTCGCAACAGCCCCTTTTACCTGTCTTGAGTCTTTTGTAGAGTGTTCTGCCAACGAGCAAGACAGGCCAGGTGAGCATCGCATCTAAAAATAAGGATGTGAGTTAGCTGAACTTGTTTGAAAGAAAAAAATATTTCATGGCCAGTTTCCAGCTCAGAATCTCCAACCAGGAAGTGGAGATATAGGAAGATATAATATGTGGGACTTCGTGGCTGAATTTAAGGACTGCCTGCCACAGGAGCTCAGACAAGAGTTTGCATCCATCTTGGAGAAGGACAAGATAGTGGCCAGAGCCTTTCTCCAAACTGTATTACATGTGGTTGATTCAGTGGCCAGGTCTGTGGGCTCCACTGTATCCATGTGATGGAGCTCATGGCTGCAATCCTCAGGGCTATCTTAGAAGGTGCAATAGTCTATTCAGGACTGCCTCCTCAAAGACACTGTTCTATTTTTGGAGCAGATGGATGCCAGGCTGCATGGCCTGAAAGATTCCTGTGCCATGCTTTGCTCCATGGGCTTGTACATGCCTCAGGCCTCTAGGAAACAAACCCCTCCTCATTCTTCTGAGGTATTTCCCTTCCTTGCTGCATGGACCAATGTCACCTCAAACTGTTTGGTGCCCAATACTATAGCAATTAATTACACCCTGGAGTTTTCCTCCATCTCATGATCCTTTCCCAGTCCTATTCAAGGACTCTTCTCATGAGCATCTCTTTGTACAGGAAGTGGAATCCCACCTATGTCTGGTGGCCACAGAGGAGGTTTTTTATGATGTGAGAGAGAAAGGGTTTTATTCCCTGTATTTCCTAATTCCAAAGGCCAAAGGGGGCCTCAGCCCCATTTTAGACCAGCATTGCCTCAACAGATAGCTGAAGAAGTTGAAGTTCAGCATGGTCTCCTTAGCCTCCATCATTCCCTCTGAGAATGCTGGAGACTGGTACTCTGCCCTCGATTTAAAGGATGCCTCCGTCCATCTTCCATGGCCACAGGAGATTTCTCTGTTCTTCTTTGAGTACTCACTAATATCTGTTTCAATCTGATGTGTACATGATGCATGCACAATTCCTGGAAGATTTTTCCCCTACCAGTATCAATTGGGTCAGCTGTGGAGCCCCCTGGAGTTGTACCTTCATGGTGCTGCATATAGAGCCCTGCCAGCCTACTGCTTCCCTAGTTCCTTCTTATTGCCAGCGATGGTCACTGGAATGTTTCGCTTCTCTTTTTCATCAACGATCCTTTAGCATAGTTTCTCTGTACATAGTTGAAGAAATAGTTTTTAAAATAGTTAAAACTACTTAAAGGTTATAAATATTTATTCACCCAACCAGTGTTCCCTCTAAGTTGCATCGCAGCACAGCTTCACAGCTGATTAATCAGCCCCACCCAGTTAGTCAGTGCCCTGCAGTGAGCCCTGAGCCTCTGACTGGGCCTGGCTGGTTAATCATCTGTGAAGTTCTGCTGCCACACAGCTTAGAGGGAACACTGCACCCAACCCTTGCCATACTATGTGGTGGTGGCAGCTCTGAACAAGAGTGAGAGGCAAGGTTATGATGGACCTACTCCTCAAGTTAAGGACACAAAGAATTGAGACCTTTTTAGGAGGAAGATACAACTCCAGTGAAGGTCTCCAGCTTCACATTGGAAATTAACAGTCAATCCTTTGCAGCTATAACATTAAATTATGGGATACAATGTCCAAATTCTTAGACTTGGTCCCATTAGACTCTTAATGTGAATTTTTAGCCATGGCAGATGAGGGCAAGGCTGCTGTCAGGACATTAGTGCAGACACCATGAACTATGAATCATCTTCCAAGGATACTGCTTGAGAGTCACGTAGCATGGAACTGACATGCACAAGCACCTGAAGAAGAAAAAAACCTACTTTTTGTAACTGTTGTTCTTCAAGATGTGGTGTTTATGGCCATTTTATGACCCACCTTCTTTCTCCACTTTGGAGCTGACCAGAAGGAATTAAGATGGCGCAAGGCCAGTGGCACCTCATATACCTGTACACGAGTGCTGGGCTCTAGGAGGTGCCAGAGCTGGCACTACAGATACCACTAAGGGAAAAATCTGTGGTTGCTGTGCATATAGGTGGGCATATGCGAAACATGAAATCTACATAAACAAGACATCTGGAAGAACAACAGTTATGAAAAGCAATAATTGTTTTTTACTATTTGTGAGGGAGGGGTATATTTTGCTTACCATTGTTAGATGAAAAACTCACCCAAGTTGATATGGCATGTAGTTTTTGGCAATGGGGTTATAAAATAAGATTTTTTTTCTGCATTATGTCAAAGAAACATGCATATTTTATAGCTAGTGATTTTATGAATTCATATATTCAGATATGTTATGAATTCATATAGTAATAATTTTAGAGAGGAGGAGCCATGTTACTTTGTATTTGTGAAAACAATGAGGAGTCCTGTGGTACTTTTAAGACTAACAGATTCAGCATTAGCTTTCTTGGATCAAACCACTTCATCTATCCATAGTTTAGCAAGACCCCAGATATTGCTGGACCAGTGAGCCCTGACTGGCCAGGTTCATGAGTGCAGCCCAGTCCAGGAGCCAGTGTGAAGGGGAGCGCAGGCTGACACTTTGGAGCCTTGACCTACCCTAATCTGGCAAACTCTGTGGTTCAGGACCAAGGCTACGTCTACACTTCAGGCTTCTTGCGCAAGAACCTTTTTGCAGATGAGATCTTGCGCAAAAAGGCTTTTTCCTCGTAGAAATAGGAATAACTCTTGTGCAAAAAGTCCTCTCTTATGATGTATTGTAAATTTTCTTGCAGAAAAACACACTTGTAGTATGGACGCTCCGTGAGTTTTTGCGCAAAAACAGTTGTGTTTGCGCAAAACCTCTGCAGTGTAGACGTAGTGCAAGGGTGCTGGACCAGAGACATCAGACTTGTAGTACGTGTACATGTACTGCATATCCAGACATAAGAGGAGTAGAAGTCATATTTCCAAGGCTGAATAGCTTATGTTTAGGAGGTTTTTTTTAATTGTTCAAACAAACAAAATGTATAGTTGCGTTTGGTCTTTTGGCATTTTCTGTTCCTGAAACTTATTGAGGAGAACTTCATGTATTGAATCAAATGATATGTTAAGTGACATTTGTAACTTTCTGCCAGTAACTATAGATTGTTGGAAAGTAGTTAAATAAATATTAGTATTGAAGTAGATCTTGGAGCTAGGCTCTGTACAAACAAAACCTAAAAAGTTTGTGTCAGCCCTGGAGAGCTTACTTGTTCTAACTTTTTAAATCTACAGAGATACTCTGTATTAATAAAGAATTTGGAAATAAGTAAGGAAACAATGAAGCTACCACACACATTATTTGAAGGGAAATAATTCTGATTTCTTTCTAACATGAACAATTTTATATAAATGAAGAACAGGGTAAGTTTAACTCTCAACTTCTTTGCCTTTATGGTAATACTGCACTTCAATATCCTACTGATTTCCCATCTGAAGGTGTTTACTTTTACAATTTTCTGGGGCAGTGATATGAAGGTTGCACATGCATTATCCATGAAATGCCCTGTAATAAAATTTTTTCCAAATTGCGTTCATATGTTTTCAGTATTCTTAGAAGTAAAATTAGCAAAGTCATCTCCATTAATTTCAGTGGGAGATATGTTTCCATATGGGGCCAATATTCCTTGAGACATAGAACAGGTAAAGGGTGAGTGATATGATTGGAAATTTTGCAAGCTTTATAATTAGAATGAACGAAGGATGTTGTTTTATGAAGGTCAGTAAAGAGGTGTAAATGTTTAGCTTTTTTGATTATTTAATTGCATTTAATACCACTACTTTAGCATGGTTTTGTGATAGCTTCCATATCTGTTTTACAGAATGAGAAGTCAGCATGGAAAAGTTTACTATAAATAAGCATTGATAGTAATTTATAGTATTGATGCAAACAAACCCACTGGTTAATGCATCTTATAAGTGACAGCAAAGTATCATAATTAGTCTTCAAAATGTTTTATGGATTGCAGCTGTCACTGAAATTATACTGGGATTATGAAGCAGCCCAGGGTCAAAGGAAAGGGATGTGATTTGGAGGCCATAAAGAGATATTTGTGATACTGGCAAGATGTAAACCAAATATTGCATTTGTAAAAGTAGCTGAGAGAATAAAAATTTGCTCCAGATGAAGCATTACAGAAGCCATTTTGAGCTTTATACATATATGTGTATGTTAGTTCATGTAAGTTTTGATCAGAGAGGCACTTTTATAAAGGTCTTGAAAAATTGTAGATTAATGATCTATTATCAGAGAAAGGAGTTTCATGACATTAACTTATGTCTTTAAAATATTTGAATCTTTGTTATTTTAGAGGGAGATGTGCTAGTTGGCTCATAAAGTCTGCATTTGATAATTGGTAGCTTTTGTATTTTAGTTTTATTCTTCTCCCAAATACAATAATTTACAGATCAAGTACAGCCTGTACTACTTACACTGATCACAGAAGCACAAGCCTTTCATTAAAGTTAATGGCTGAGTACAAATATTCAAAGTATAGTTTCAGCAAAGGGAAGAATAACAGAGGCTTATAAAGGTACAACACACCAGTTATGAATTTTTATACTCCTATTGTCTAATGAACTGGTATTGTGCTATCTATTGTGCTATTGTGTGATCTTATCTTGTAGCTGATAGATAGATCACTGTGGCTGTGTGAGACACTTTATTCTGTTGATCTAAGGTTCAGTTGGCAAAAAATGTCTTGGAAATAGTTGCAAAACTGTCAGATTTTTTGTAAATTACAGGGACATGCAAGGAAGTCTTATGAGTAGGGTCTGTTGTTGAAGGTGATATATTAGAGATGTATATATTTCCTGATTAATTAAATTTATTTTTATAACACGGGATCATGAAAGTTTCATATTTGGTATGTCGATTAAGCTGTTACTTTAAATTGGCTTGCACTTGAAAACAATTTTTAAAAAGAATAAAAAATGAATGTCTTTTAAGATGCTTACTTAAAAGTAAAATTTTCATCTCATTCTTAGCATGCAGTAGGGGTGTGAAAGTGTAAACATGTACATGGTTTTAAGTTGCATCCCTGCATGTAGAGGCTTCCGCAGAGCCCTCGTCCCCTTCCCTCCACCTGCAAACAGGTAACTGCTGAATTTTTCAGTGGTTACACATTTACCTAAATAAGTGCATTTTAACATCATTAGCATGAAGATATATTATTTATGACCTTCAAATGTAAACAGTTGAAATTAGTAATAGAGGCATATTTCATACTTTAATGGTGGGAGGAGTAAGTGAAAAACTACTTTACACTTTCTCAGATAGCCCTGTAAAACCTAAATGTTAATCATCTTACTTTATCTTTGCCAGAGTCTGTCCTAAAGAAATGTTTGGGTTTTTTTGTTTTGTTCTAATTGAGTGATATTAATTCCTTGCAGACATCTGTCATACAAATCTAACACTTTATTTCTAATTTCATTCTACCTACATGTCACAAGAGGCTTGACCGTTGGCCTGAGGCATCCAGGTGTTCTGTCATGTGAACTATGTCATTAGCGGCTCAGCCTTCTGCCTGTGTCCTTGGAGAGTCTGCATTTTCCAGAGAAATATGAGAAATCAAATGATTTGTCCCACAGGTACAATAAGACTCTGTTTTTAGAAGGTTTTTGGTTTGCTGTGGTCCCAGCTAGATTCACAGGCTAATGCAGAAGAATAGCACCACTAAGGGCTGATCTACACTGGGAACTTGCATCAGCATAGCTGTTTCAGGGATGTGAGAAATCCAGCTATGCCACCTGCAGCACTACCTGTGCTGTAGTGGTACAAGTATAAGCATACCATAAAAGTGGATCAGTACTGGGTTCTCCCTTCTTGCTGGGGCGTTACCATCAGGCATTGGTCATCTGAGAAACTCTTAACCTTCAGCTACTCCCTTGCCCCCAGGAGCTGAGAATGGAAATCTGCCACCTATTGTGCAGTGTTTTCCTCTTTTAAGTTACTCCTCCCAATCTGACTTGTCTCACAGGTGTGGTGGGGCAGAAGTGACTGAACCCAGAATAACTTTATTGCTTAGTATGGGGTTTATGTACTGTATCACACGAAAACATCAGTATATGATCTGAGTAACACAGTTGGATTGTATAATCGCTGCATATAGTTTATAATCTTTAGCATTATCATTTCATGCCTCTGGTTGTCATTAATTGTGGTATTTGTAAATTTACATGCATCAGGGACAATGATAAGGCATTTTCAATGGAGGGTTGAAAGAATATTTTACATTGAGTTCCAAGTGGAATCTCAATAGAAAAAGAAGCAACTGCTTAAACAACATCATCATCATTTTAGGTTTTTCAGTTTTCAGCAAGTACAATATGCATCCTTGCATACTGTTGCATGTGTAGTCATCAATGTTATCTTCCTAAATCTGCAAGTAGCATGAAATAGAAGTTACTTGTTGTGAATTTCATTTTGGTTTTTATAATGATGATCTTACTGATTATTGCAAATCTGAGGAAGCCCACAAGAAGGAGCTCCCGATCAAGTAGAATTTAGGAGCTTGGTTAGAATAAACCCTTGCTCCATTGGTGACTGATGCTCTTCACAGTCATCATTTGCAGTCTTGTAGTTAACAGAAGATAGGTCCATCAGTGGCTATTAAGTCCATGCTGTTGGTGTTCCTAGCCTCTGATTGCAAGAAGTTTAGAGTGGAGGACTAGGATGGGTCACTCAACAATTGCCTGTTCTGTTCATTCTCTCTGAAGCACTTGGCATTAGCTACTGTTGGAAGACAGGATTCTATGTTAGATGGACCATAGGTCAGACCCAATGTGGCTGTTTTTATGTTGCTATATTTATAAATTAGAAATAAAATACACTTAGGGGCACCCTTTTTCATCATACAGTAAAGCCTGTGCTATCTGGAACTTAAGCATCCGGAAAACTATAGAAACTGGCAAATTTTTGATGCTGGGAAAAGCACCAAAAAAAGGAAACTGGCCCTTTAAGTGCTCCTCAGTCATGCATGCAGCACGTACCTGGGGGAGGGGTGAATGGCAGCTGGAAGCAAGCATCTCGGCTCCCCCCATGGCTTCTGGCACCCCCGGCAGGCCAGCCCCCCCGTGGCTCCCGTGCCTCCCCCCTGGCAGGCCGTCCCTGCCATCTCTGCCTCCTGCCCCGTTCCCCCCCCCCCCACTAGGCCACGGCTCGAACCCCCCCTCCCCCCGGCAGCCCGTTCCTGCCATCTCCGCCTTCTGCCACCTGGCTTCCACCCCCCCCCCACCAGGCTGCATCCCGCCCCCCCAAGCAGGCCACATCTTGACCCCTGCATGGTTCCCATGGGGCCCCCCCACACCCCCAGATAACCAGAATTTTTAGGTTCCCGGCATGCCCTAATCACTGGGCATGCCGGATAACACAGGTTTTACTTGTAAAATAATTAAGCCCATCACTCTCTTTAAAATGAAAATGTGTTTATGAGCTTACATTATATTGAAGATAATTATCAGATGATTTTAAAAATAATTATTGAATAATTAAATGAACATCTCTTCCTTCTTTTTATTGGAAAAAAAAAGCAATTTTTATTACATTTTTAGCTTTAATGTGTTAAACATAAGTGTTTTGTTTAAACTATTTTCTTGTAAATGAAACAAATTCATACAGTCACTAAAACAAATATAGTACACTCTGTGGATACCTGTTATAAAAAATGAACGTCAAACAAAAGACCAGTACCAGCCGAAAGATAAGCCTCTCCCATATTTTAGGGTGCTAGTTTTTTTTAAGGTATAGTGACTGTGCTGACCATCTAATATTAAAGAAGATAGGCATAGCAAAGCTTCTTAGAAGAATTTAATTGTACTGTAGAACAGCGTTTTACAAATTTGAGTTGTGGGGCTGCCAGGGGCTTCCACTGGCGGGCTCACACCGCTTTGTTTATTTCAAGTGTCCGTAGCCTCAGAGCTTTGCAGCTCCCATTGGATGTGGTTCACCATTTCCAGCCAAAGAGGAGCTGTGAGGCTCTGTGGCTATGGACACGTTAAATAAACAAAGTGGTGTGGGCCTGCCAGTGACCTACTATGGCAGCCCTACAATCCAAGTTTGAAAAATATTGCTGTAGAATATGTGCTTAAGAAGCCTTATTTAAAATCCTAGAAATCTTTCATTTGATTTTTATTACTGAAACTTGATTAATGTGTTCATCTTTTGGGAACTGCTACTCGTTCATTTTATAAGAACCTGCCCAGGAGGTTCTAGAATTTGAATCCTCTCTTTTTTCATTAATCTTGTGGAGTCACCAGACACTCAGTTTCAGATATTTTTGTTTCCCTTTTTTTAGGACTGTCTTTGTTTTGACTCTGTGTTTGGCTCACTGGACATTAGGGAAAAATGGCGAGGGAAACTTATGTAAGACTATGAAAAGTTAAATTTCTGACTGTAGATCTTAGCTAGTAGAGCACCAGTTGAAATATCACCAAGAATTATTGAAGCTAATTTAACTGGACTGTGTCACTGTAAATGTCTTTTTTCCATTTGGCTTCTGTCCATACCTGATGTTCTCTCATATCCTTTTTTCGGATGATATAGCTGAAATAATAAAACATCATGTCCAAGTTCGCATTTCTTTCTTTACAGAGCAACACATTCTGAATATCTCAAAAAGAAAAAAAAATAGCCCTTTTGCTTGACATTTAACTTGAGCAGAATTTGGAACATTGAGAAAGTGTACAGTAATTCCTCATTTAACACTATAGATATGTTTCAGAAAATGATCGTGTTAAGTGAAAACGTGTTATGCGGGGTCAATTTTCCCATTGAAAATAATGGAAAAGGTGGGGGTTGCGTTTCAAGCAGTGGTGTCTGTTGGGACCAGGACATAAGGTTGGGGAAGAAAGGGGACTGGGTTACAGCAGGGAGGGGAGGTGTTTGGCTCTGGGGAAGGGAAGGGGATGAGAGGGGAGGGAAGGGGGATTGGGTTGGGAGTATGCCCCTATGACGGGTCTGCCGGGACCCGCACTGCGTCCGGCGAGAGGGGTCGCTGGGGAACGGCGTGGTGAGCGACGAACCCTCCGCCGCTTTGCAGGGAGGCGAGGGAAGCCCCGTGCAGCTGCCGGCGATAGGCTGGCTGGGGAAACCCAGCCACTGGCCTGCAAGCGGAGGTGGAGGAGAGGGGGCAAGGCGTCCGGCGAGGGCGAGTCAGCGGGGAATGGCACAGTGAGCGGCGAACCCTCTGCTGCTTTGCAGGGAGGCTGGGGAAGCCCCGCGCAGCCGCCGGCAATGGGCCAGCTGGGGAAATCGTGTTATTCTGGGGACGGTCGTGTAATTCAAAAAACGTTCCCTAAAAAAAAAATCATGCTATCGCGAAAACGTGTTAAGTGGGCATGTGTTAAATGAGGAATTACTGTATTTACTTTAAATGAGTGTTGATTTTTAGAGCCATTTACTACTGTTCTACAATATGGAGTATTGTCTGTGTTTTCCTGTTACATTATCTTATAGTCCTAATTTTGACATTGAAAATGACAGTTAAGGAAAAAATAGATAGTGTTGGATCCCTATAACATATATGGTGACAGCGTGATATTTGATTTAATATTTTTGGCACATGAAAAAGTTGCTGCTGTTAGGTATTTTAAAGTAGAAAAAGTAGTATTTTTGGATTACTTATGGGTTTAAAACTTACTGCTTAAGTCTGTGTTTTACATACTCTGTGATATTTTGAAAATTTATCTGTTGTTGCTAGTTGTAGAGGAAATTTTATATGAGTGTTTCGCTGTTGGATTCCACTGTTAATAGGGAACTAGTGGGTGTGGGATTAAGTATAACCTAAACATCAACTATAGTGCTTCTCTTATTTCAGAGAATCAACCACAGTTTTAAAGCTAGAATGTAAGTTTTTTCTGTATGTGTTGTCAGTGTGCTGTAGGGAAGAAAAAAATCATTATCTCTTGATTTGATTGTATTTTGACCAGTCTTTGATTTGGGTATTTGATTTAGTTTTACAGTTAAGTGGACTATTTTACAGTGTGGGAGAAGTTCTTCCTCTTTTTGCAGACCAGAAATCCTGTCTGGGAAGCCATTATAAGCCATTATGCTAGCTTCTTAATTTGTGTTTAGAAACTAAAGCCAAAGTTAACTTCTCCTTTATCATCTTCTTGCTCTTTTTCCCCTATTTTTCTTTATCAAGCTGCATATAATTTGTTTTTAATTAACCCAAATGAAACAAGAACAAAATAAGTTCATTTCTTTCCCCCTTTTTGTTGTAATTTTGAATTTCTTGTTCAAAAAGTCTGATTGGACTTTTAGTTGTGGGTTTCATATTTGTGAAGAACCTACACAATGCTTAACTAATTAAACCAAAGTGGTAGTTGTTATAATACCCAACAGTATTTGAGCTAATAAATACTTCTGTTTGTCCCTATAGAATACAAGCCTGAGTTCATGGGAAAATTGCTGAATCTATATTCATCAGGAAGGTAAACTACAGTATATTAAAGCCATATGTAGTTCAAATCCTGACATAGGTCATAAGAGAAAATAAGTTGGTTTGTCTAATTTTAGTACTCATTTGTGCACATCTCAGAACCACTACCCAGTGAGATGTGATTGGCCGTTTTTACTCAGGAGAAATTGAAGACTAGAATAATAAGGATTTTGCAGTTTCAGACTGAGGTGTAGTTACAGAGCTAAATAGCAATGCTTGCATCATGCTTTGTTTAATAGTGCTATAAATTCTTGCTTCTTGATCACTACTAAATTCAACTACAGTTTTAAATAAAACCTGGGTAATTCACTCTTAAAAATATTTTTTTTCTGAAATACTAGAATTGGGTAATAGCTTCTCCTTCGTTGCTTCACTTTTGTGGAAGCTGTATGTGGAGAAACAAAATCCACCAAAGAGAAACTGTTCTGAGATTAGGTTTCCTTTATTTCACACGTGATGATAATGAACCTTGAGTGTTGTATATACATATATTGTACACAACACATACAGAGGCACAGTTAGCTAAAATCACACGTCATTCTGAAAATGTTTTATCAATCATTAAGAGTAATTCTTGTTGTTAATTGTAATTGGAAGAGATGAGAAAAATGTTCATTCAGTTTGTATATACTTCACTGTTTTATTTTGTGTAGTCTGTTTTTACTGTCTGTATTCATCTTTCAAACAGCGACTTTTTAGAATGAAAATATGATAGAACGCAAGACCGGTAAAATAAAATAATTCTAGTTAACTATTTTTTCTAATGGATTAGATTTCAAATTGAGTATTTCTTTAAGACACAGTTCCTGCACCTATGGGTTTGTAATCTGGCTGAAACAAACAGTGTACAGGTTGAACTTCTCTAGTCCGGTAGCCTTCGGACCTGATCGGTTACGAATCAGAGAATTTGCTGGACCACAGGAGATCAGTATTGTTTAGCATCATTACCGACATTTCCACTGCTTATTGGGACGTTAGAAGACATTTAGGGGTAAATTAAAGCTAAATAACAGCAGAGTAAACAGATAGCCAGGACTGGTGGCTGTAAACAAACTTTATTGGGATCGTGGGGAAACTTAGCCACATTCTTGATAGGTGGACATCCAGCTAACTAAAATCATGCTGGATCTAAGACTATGTCTAGACTGCAGGCTTCTTTCGGAAGAACCTTTTTTCGGAAGAGATCTTCCGAAAAAACTTCTTCTGAAGGAGAGTGTCCACACACAAAAGTGCATCGAAAAAGTGATCTGCTTTTTCGGAAGATAGCATCCATTCAGTGTGGATGCTATCTCTCATTTAAGTTGTGATTATTATGGACGGAGTGGCCACCAGGGCACCTGTGCTTTTTCCTCTTTCCTCTTCTTCTTTCAAAAGAACTCCCTCTTCCCTATCCACACATGCCTTTTTCCAAAAGAGCTTTTTCTACGACAAAGAAGCCTTTTTCCGAAAGAGGATTACCAATGCTGGAAAAACCCCTCTGTTCTTTCGATTTACTTTGGAAGAACATGATTGCAGTGTGGACGTAACTCAGGTTTTGTCAGAAAAACGGCCATTTTTCCGTCAAAACTCTGTAGTGTAGACATACCCACAGATGCTGCTGGACCAAAGAGTGTCGTATTAGAGAGGTTCAACCTGTAGTCTCAGCTTCAAGGGAGTAATCAAGTAAGAACTTTATGGAAAAAATATGCTGACAGTACCCTTTTATATTTTGTTAGATAAAAGTCTCTCTCTTTTCCACCAACTGAAGATGGTCCAATAAAATATATTCTCTCACCCATCTTGTGACTCTCATATCCTGAGACCTACATGGCTACAACCACACTGCAAAAGATAGTATGCCATCAGTTTTATGCCTGAAACTTGTTCAGGTGGTACAAAAAAGACTTCTCATAAGAGTAAGGCTGTTCTTTGAATTTTCAGAATTGGACATCAAAATATTCCCTAACTGATTGTTGCAAAAATGGTATTTCAGCATGTAGACATTGAGGATCTGATTGCACTGTAATTGAAGTCAATGGCATTTTAACCATTGCTAAAACAGAACTTGGCCTAGATTGAATGTTTCACATTACTATTATCTTTGTATCAAAAGCTTCCTGGTTCCAAGAAAGGGTAGTCAAATCCTAATATGAACACTTGTTTTTATTTTTGTAACTCAAAGTAAACACACTGAAGTACCCCCATTCACTGGAAAATTAAATACAGTTTGTCACACTGTCTTGAGTGGCTCACATCCTCTGGACAGATACCCCAACTGGAAGCAGGTTCTGTAATTGAATTTCACCAACCCAGTACCAAATGTGAGCTCCCAAAGTCTGACCTATAGTGGAGTCACAGACCATTCAGACACTTCAGTCTATTGCCACCAAGGCAAGCTTGCCTTTGTGGTAATTGGTCACATACCAAAAATCACATCGTATTCAGGTTATACCCACTTGCAAGAGACCAGTCTCTCACTTAGGTTGATTTTCATTACAGATCTCACTCCAAAGGCAACACTGGTAGCCAACTGACAGGTTTACTAGTTGAGAAAAAGAAATGAGTTGCTGAGAGATTAAAGCAGATAAAAACATATTTTCAGGTAAATATAAAATGGTAGCAGAGATATTTGGTCTCCCAGCATCACACAGTTGATAACTTATTTTCATTTCAGATAGTCTCAGACATGAAAAAAGTTTAATACAGTGATATTTTTAAACTTTAAAGCTTTTTGATTAATGTTTTATCAAGTATATGCTTTCTATAAAACAATGGATGTTTATGCATAAACAGGAAGATTGTGATAGGGATGTAAGCGACTAGTCACGTCTCCCCCCTTGCTGCCTCTATTAGAGATAGCAAGTGTGGGGAGCAGGAGCTGGTGCTTTGGGGAACTGGATTAAAAGCCGCTTACTCTCAGCACCGTCTCTGCTGGGGGCAGGTGAGGTAGAGGGATAGCGGGGAGTGGGTGCAAGCCAGGAATCATTTGATTCCTGGCTCGAGCCCAGTGTCAGATGCTGCACCTCTGCTTTTTAAATGTATTAAGAGCCTGCCAGCCCTGGGGGGGGACCAGCACGAGCCGGGACAGCTGATTCCTGGCTTGAGCTGGGTCCCCCACACTGTGTTTCAGCCTTTCAAATGTATTAAGAGCCTTTCGAATGTATTAAGAAGCTAACTCTGCTGTGGCTTCCCCACTTATCAACTAATACAGGGGTGGCCAACCCGCAGCTCGCAAGCTGCATGCGGCTCTTTGATTAAAAAAAAATGTGGCTCCTGCAAATATCGCTCAGCCTGGCCGCTCTAACTCCAGGCGCCCCAGTGCCTACTCACAGCCGGGCCGCTCTGCGCCGAATTTCAGCGCGAGCTCATGGCTGGGCTGCTCTGCGCACACGCCCCAGCCAGCATATGCTCAAGGCCGGCTGCTCAGCACATGCACCCAGCCCCTGGGGAGAGATGTGTGTGGTGGTAGCAGCGGTGGCATAAGGTTAGAGGGGGTTCGAGGAGGAGATGCCTGGCTCTGGGGAAGGGGAAGGGAGGGAAGGGAAGGGGGATTGGGTTGGGGGGCTGCACATGGCATCCCAGCCAGCACATGTTCAAGGCCGGCTGCTCATGTACGCACCGCAGCACCTAGAGGGAGATGCGCATGGTAATAGCGGCGGCTCCAGGACCCGGGCATTACTTTGGGGGGGGAGAGGGATTGGATTAGAGCGGGGTGTGTGTGTGCATGCCTGGCTCTGGGGAAAGAGAGGGGATTGGGTTAGAGTGGGATGTGTGTTTTGCCTGGCTCTAGGGAAGAGGAGGGGGACTGGGATAGAGCAGCGGGGGGAGGCTGGCTCTGTGGGACGGGATGGGGATTGGGTCTGAAATGTCCTGTAATGTTATTTTTATCACTATATTTTGTGCACCCTCTCCCCCCGATAAGCCCAAGTCACAACAGACCCGTGTCGGGTGTGACGCTCACTTAGTTCTTTTATAAACACATCACTGTGAGCACAGTGACTCCTGGCCACTTCATCCCGGTTCCGTTTCCCTTCCTAAGTCTCTAGCTTATGTTGGTAAGTTTAACCTGGAGAACAATCGCTCTGTACCCCGTTCTGCGTGGCCGCTGCTTCCAGGTCCTGATGACACAGTGGAGATGGTAGGGGGACCTGGGCCCTCCCTTACTCCGGGTCCCGGCCCAGGGCCCTAAAAGCAGAGGAGCTATTCCTCTGCTTGGTTGGTGGGGTGTGATGGTCTGGGCACCGCTGAGGGCATCTGCTCTGGGCGAATTGCTTAAACTCAGGGCTCCCTATAGCCCCTGACTGGAGACCCTTCCCAAATAGGCCACAAACCAGTCACACTGAGCGCTTCAGCTGCCAATCCGACCAGCAGGAAGCCTCACGAGCAAAACCCCTCAGACACTCCAGCTCTCCCTGTGCCACAATCATCCCGAGCCTAATATACAGGAGAGGGGTTATTGAGCCCAATCTCATTTACCCTGAACGGGTCTTTCCAGTCCCAAAGAACCAGCCACAAATCCCTAGTCAATTTACACTTTGGATCTTACCCACAAGAGCACTCTGAGCCAATCCTTTAGAATCTAAAATCTAAAGGTTTATTAATAAAAGAAAGAAAAGCATGAGTGTAAGGCTGTTAAGGAGAATACATTACATGCATCAAATCACCAAGTTCTTGATGCAGGCTCTTAGCAGAGATGTTACAAACTGCTATCTTAAAAGTTTCTGGTGTACATCCTATGTCAGGATTGGCCAACACTTCTTCCCAGATCGCTGTTCCTCGTAAGGCTGCATCTGGAATCAGTGGCAGAATTGAAGGCAAGATGGAGTCCGCCTCATGGCATTTTATATCCGTCCCTGGTATCTTCCAAGCTGGAGCAGGTCATATGGCCCAGTGACCTATCCCTGTGTCCCATATCAGCATCATGATATTGGCTGGTTTGCAGGTCCCAGACACATTCCTCAGGTGTGTATTGGCCGCTCTGAGAGCCTTGTCCCAAGAGCCTTGCTAATTAGTATAGTCACTGACTAAACATTCCTGGTTCATTGCTCTGTCTCAGACAGAGAATCTTCCAGCATCAACACACAGTACATATTTATAACTCCACATACAGATATCACCCAAGTACATGAATAACATACATAAAATCAGTAGAACATAAGCTTTCATTTGACATCTCACATGGCCCCCTTTGTACAGACTTTGGGGCAACCCCCGCCCCCTTGGATGTAGCAGTGACCCCTTAAAATCCAGTAACATGACACCCCCTATGCAAAACTGATGCAGGAAGTGGTGCCAGTAACATCACTGAGGGCGTCACAGGCCTCCCCATGTTTTGGCTCTGTGTTAGTATGGGTTCTAATCCAATATTAGAAACAAGAATACATAACTGGACAAGTGTATGAAAACCAGGTTCGCTTATAATAGGCTTCCTCATTACAAGGTCTGTCATAGCGACAACCATGTCCTTGCACTGTTTTATAAATCCAAGGTAAAACTTGGTAAGAACCACAGCCAATTTGATCCACTTTTGCAGCATGATCCCCATGTGTATCATGTGATCTTGCCCCGGGCTAAGGAAAATAATAAATTTATCCATGCCAGCTCTGGCAACTCTCTGAACTTCAATTAACATTGTGTTAATGTAGATATTCTCATCCTCCATAATGTAGGCATCTTGGCCCTTAGACATGAAAACATAATGGGGGTATGCCTCAGTTTCCCTTTCCACACAGTACATTATGGCTGGAATTTTCTCTGTCCTGTAAGAAGTTCCAAGACCAGTTACAGTCATTAACCATGAAATATCAACATCACAAGGTCCTTTAACATACAGTCTAGTCTGTCTTTTGGTACATTTCTTGACAGGTTCAATAGTTTTTCCAAAGCAGTATACACATTGTACGTTTTTACAGTTCTGTGTAACAACAGCGCATTGGTTACAAAAGTTAACATGAGTAATAGGAACAAATCCATATCCAGTGTATGTTGACAGTACTTTCTCTCATGCCACATCTTTGGCTCCACACTATTGTAGTTTTGGCCCTTCAGAGTTAAACTACAATTTTCCTTTGCCAAAGCAAGTTCTGCCCTTCCCCCTTGCCCTGTGGGCTCAAAACCTAAAGCCTCTGACTTAACAAAGACAAAGGGTTGGCTGGGTGTGTCTCCCTTGCTCACAATGGCCAATGGAATTCTCCCTCCCCCCCCAGTCAGTGGGGTAGCTACAATAAGCTGTAGACTCACAAATCTCTTGTCCTTTCACCTCCAGCTCTGCTTCCACATGGAATCAGATGTTAAGCTCCCTGATTGATTACAAGTTTCCACAGTGTCTAGAGATGGGAGCTTAACTGCTATCTTCTGCATTTCAGAAAGACTAACCACACAGCTGTTCTGCTCTGCATATTTAGCTACATAGTCCTTCCCCTTAATCTGAGACATACTTTGTCCGCTCTCATTATCAACCTGGAAACGTCTCTGTCCCAACCACATTGACTCTGCCCAAAATTCACCAACCCATGTGGGCCCTTGTTTTGGTGAGGCATGCAGTCTACCCCTGCCTTGGGCTGCTTCTTACCCCCTTCAGTGTCTGCTCCACCTGGGGTGTCCTTCTGCCGTTCGGTGTCGGCTGCCCTCGGTCCTTCTCCCCCGCGCCACCAGCCCTTGCCAGGTGCCGACCCTGGCCCGACCTCCGAGGCCTCGCTCAGCCTTGCCCCTTTCCCCGGGTTATCCTGGGCCCCTGAGGCCCTTCTCCTCCCTTCTGCCAGGGCTCTGACTGCTGCCACCAGCCCCGCCACTTCCCTGTTTCCTTCCATCGGCTGGCTCTATATATGGAGCTCGGACAGACGGATGCCGGCACAGGGCTCGCTTCTGGCGCACCGCCCCTGTGTCTGACCCCCTGTGCCGGGACTTTAGCACCTGCGCAGACCGCGGCGTAGGAGCACGCTTTGCAGCACTGTGAGGGCGCTGCCTCCTCGCCCCACAATGTGGCCCTCTGCTTGCCCTCAGTGCGGGGTCTGGGTGTCGCCAACTTGCGGGACTCAGGCACCCCGTCACATCATGTCACAGAACTTCTCCAAAATAATTTCTAGAGAATTTCTTTTACCAATCCACTTGTGAGAAGAGGCATGGGGAATACGGTGTGAGGGAAAGGAGTAGCTAGAATGCACTCTCTCTACTACCCAATGATCTTGTATAATGCTTATTTTGAAATGTCAGGATGCCGAAATGATAAAGATTAATTGTGGTCAATGCAGTATATTAAACCAAATATATTCCTGAGCATTCATTAAGAGATAAGTTTTCTATTGTTTAATAGTTTTCAGTTGCCATTGCATTTAATGATGGAGGCACACTTTTCTATAAGAACCATAGTATAAGAAATGAACACTCTAAACTTGGGCATTTCAGAACTTTTTTTTTAAAGTTGATGTAAAACTATTGATAAACTCTGTCATATACTTATGAAACTGATCAGAGCTCTTCAGTTATCAGATAGTATCACTACTGCACATGTACATACATACATGGTGTGTGTGCACGTAGTCATCCTCAATACATGCATGTATGTATGTATGTGACTGTATTATATACAATCTATTTTTAAAACTGAAATATGTAAAGTTATTTCAAAGGGTTCTTTTATGCTCATCCTAAATACAAACCCACGTCAGGATAATGTTCCAAAAGCATTTATTTTTTCATTTGGTACCCAACAGAAACATCAGCAGAATACAAGGTTGCACAGTTTATATAATAACGATCATCCCAGGGTATATTCTCTTACAAAACATGTGGCTCAGTTTATAATTGTGCAGCTCTGGGTTCCTCCTCATTTGCTCTGACAGGCAGGATAATGACCAATTGCCAGCCAGGGTTTTTCTGCTGGTTAGTGCTGCTACTTCTGCTTTTTCAATTTGATTGTGCCTTAGAGCAATAGTTTGGGGTAACCTCTATAAGAGTGTCTGGCTGCCATGTGTGTCTCAACACGGAAAAGGCTAAAAACAGGAAGTGCACCTGAATTGTGTATCTTACAGTATTGTTTTCAAATGGATGCTGCTAGCATTTCTGGTGCTCAGAGGATTCTTCAACACTTCGCTGAAATGAAACAATTTTGAAACAATTTCTGGAGCTATAACAAAACTATTAATTTAAATTGTCCAAAGAGGAGAGAAGCTTATCTTCTGTGGCAGAGATGCTCCTCAGAGTAGTAGTGGTATAAGTTGGGGTTTGTAGCAAGATCTTTGATGCTGTGAAAGATAAATCCAGTTTGTCATGTCAAAGCAAAATGGACAGAATCTTTCCCCAAGCTATCCTTAGGCTCTGAAAAAGGAGGTGTTTTTATATTTTCAGCAATAAGGGCTTTCCTTTTCCCTTATCCAGGGTACGTCTAAACTACACTCCTCTTTCGACAGAGAGATGTAAATTAGACATATCGAAATTGCAAATGAAGCCGGGATTTGAATTTCCCGTGCTTCATTTGCATAATCACGTCTCAGTGTTCTTTTGAAAAACGCTATTTTGAAAGTGAAACCACGGTTTAGACAAGCCTTTTTCGAAAGATCCTGTAAACCTCAATCATGCTGCAGTGGCATATATGTTCAAACTTATGGACCTGCCAGCATATTTCCCTATCCGAAATGGCTTGTAATCAAATGTGGCATGGAGAACAATGAGCTACAAAAGAGGAGCAAAAACCCTTAGAAATTCAAGAGGGAAAAAAAAAAGACTAAAAGGACAAAACACAGAAATTAAGTAGAAAATAACAGGAAAGGAAATGGTAGCAACTCTACCAGAGCCTGGTCTGAGGAGACATTGCTGGAATGTGTGTGGTCCTCTATCAGAAAAGGCTGGGAGCCATTGAATTAGGCCAAGAAATCAGTTGTAAATTTTGTTAAAACTTTATTACTGACTAATCAATAAGAATTAGGAGCAGTTGCCACTAGATCAGTGTTTCTGAGCAGGGTGCCACTGGCATAGTTTCTCTGAAGTGTCTTTTTTTTTTTCTGCCATGCATAATGCTTGAACTTGCATAAGTCAACTAAAAGTATCTTCTAGTGATTTCTAGGAAAGCTTTATTTTTGTTGTTGCATTGTGATATTATACTGTATTTTTTTCAGCATGACGGGTGATATAATATTGATGTATGTCTTATTCACTAATCTGATAATTTCTGCTTATAGGAGAGGTCTGCTTACAATCTACATGGCCAATTTGGTAAGTAGTCCTTTCTTCCAAGAATAAAATTTGTGGTATTGGAAGTGCAAGTGTAAATTAATTTTAATAATGTAATTGTCTTTTAAAATATCTAACTATTGTTTTATTTTCAGCTAATTAAGCTTATCTTAATGCCAAAAGTTTGACCATTCCTTTTTAAAAGCAAATAATTTCAGAGTGAAGATTGAAATGTAATTCACTATATGGTGCTTAGATTCTTTTCTCTCTTAGCCGTAAAACAGTGTCTTATTTTAGGTACCATATCAACAGCAAAATAACTGTAAAGACATGGAAAGAACTTTGTGTTTCATTTTATGT
The DNA here is from genome assembly GCA_032595735.1 of Pelochelys cantorii. NCBI lineage: Eukaryota > Metazoa > Chordata > Testudines > Trionychidae > Pelochelys > Pelochelys cantorii. The sequence continues at coordinate 25,890,125 of CM064326.1, forward strand.
ATTAGAATCTAGTCCTTGAAATTCCCTTGCATTTCAATTGTACTTTTTGTTAATTGGTTTATATTATATGATATACCTTAGCACTTGGTAAAATACATGTACTAATCTCTATGTAAAATTTTTGATAAAATATACTGTGTAAAATTCCATTAAAATCAATGGGATGTTCAGTTCGTTTAAATGGCATTTTGCAAAGTAACTATTACACTAATTTACTTCTAAATGTCTCATGATCATATTGGTCTGATTGATGTGGTTATAATTTATAGTCAATATTCAGCATTGATTTTTCTTTGTTATTTTTCTTCACAAAAATCAATTTAAAAATCACACAAAGTGTTAAAAGGATATTTGTATATGTTTCTGAATACTGTGCACCTGCATGATCTCCAGTAAAATTAGTTTTACAACTTGTCAAATGTGCGTAAGAACAAAAAAAAATTACATGGACATTACAGATGATGTGTGGTGACTTTTATAGTAATACAGTAAAACCTATGTTATGCCCGGAGATTACGGCGTGCTGGTAACCTAAAAATTCTAGTTGTCTTGGGGGGGAGGGGTGGGGGGCCACGGGAGTTGTGCGGGGACCAGTATGTGGTCTGCTGGGGGGGCCCATGAGCCGCTGCGGGGGACGTGATGCGGCCTGGTGTGGGGAGTGGAAGCCGGGGGAGGGGGGGCGGCCTGTTGTGGGGGGGAGGAGCCGCAGGGGGGCTGGCCTGCCGGGAGTGCCAGGAGCTGCGGGGGCGGGGGGGGGAGGGGGAGCCGAGATGCTTGCTGTTTGCTTCCGGCTGCAGTTCGCCCCTCCCCCAGGTACGTGCTGCACGCTCCTCTGAGGAGCAGCCTGGCACTTAAAGGGTCAGTTTCCTTTTGTTTTGTTTTGCTTTTCCTGGTGTCAGAAATTTGCTGGTTTCTATAGTTTTCCAGTTGCTTAAGTTCTGGATAGTGCAGGTTTTACTGTAAATAGGAAAAGACATTCATGAATAGGAAGAAAAATGCAAGGAGAGGCCTGTAGGTGATATCAGGTGGAATGATATTCTTCAAGCAATCTGAATGTTTCCCCCCTGTTCCAAATGTATTTAGAAATGGGGTCCATATATCTTTGCATTCACATAACTGATATCAGCTGCAGTAAGCTAATCTTTCTTTGGCTGCTCACTCGGACAGGTCTGAAACCACTGTTTCTTATATCTTTGTAAAATCATAGATTTGGTGAGCCCTCAACAACAAAAATTTCTGTGGTGGAGTTAAACCAAACTGAGTGGGTAAGCATCTTAAAATATAATTTTCAGCATAGGCCTGCCTGCTAAAGTCAAGCATCATTTTAACTCTTTAACTCCTTTCAAAGCTTCTAGACTGTTGGACAGGCCCATAGCATAGCTTTATTTTATTACAACACCAACAAACACCAGAAGATAAGGCTTTTATCTTGTACAGCCTATGTAGCATCTAGTGTACTTTGCATAAAATTTCTATTTTATCAAGCAGTCTGTGATCCAAAGAGATGTTTTCAACATAACATAGTATGTTCCAGAGTCTCAGAGGGGTAGCCATGTTAATCTGTAACTTCAAAAACAATGAGTATTCCTGTGGTATCTTAGGGTGTGTCAAACAGCACCTTTACCTTGAAATAAACTATGACATTTGTATATCTTATTTCAAAATACTTATTTTGAAATTTGGTGCTGTCTATACAGCACCAAACTTTGAAATAACTGACTATTTTGAAATGCTCCTTAGTCCTCGTGGAACAAAGGTTACCAGGATGTTGTAATAAGCTGCCCATAATTTTGAAATCTATTTCAAAATAACAGGCTGCTTCAATATATGTGGAATAGATATTTTGGGATACTTCCAGTATCCCGAAATAGCTCTGCAGTGTGGACAGCCTCAGAGACTAACAAATATTTCATGGATTTTGCCCACGAAAGCTCATAATATTTTATATATATATTATATATATTTGTTAGTGTCCCAGGTGCCACAGGACTGCTCGTTGTTTTTGTAGTATGTTCTGCCATTGAAATGTTTTTAAGAGTGGTGGCAAATCTGAGGGCACAGATCTGGAGGAAGGACAGATTGAGGACAACCCAGCCGTCCACTGATCTGACATAGCACCCAATGATAATTCATACTCTGCTCCTGATGAAGTGGTTATTCCAAATGACCCAACAGCTACTGATGATACCAAGCAATTCCAGGACTTATTTAAAAGAATGGCTACCATTCAGGAGGTAGTTTTATCAAAGGTTCAGGAGAAACAACACAAATGCCTAAAGAATTTACAGCCCTCTGCAAAATCCAAAATTGCACTACCTCTAGACAAAACCATCCTCGGGGCAGCCGATGAAGTACGGCAAACACCAGTCACGGCCCCTCCAAGTAGTAAAAGGGCGAGAGGAAGTATTTTGTTCCATCTAAAAGAATGGACTTTACCTACCTACACATCAACCAAACTCCTTAGTGGTTGACGCTGCTAATCAAAGGTTCAAGAACACACAACACAACACAACACACACAGGACAAGGACCACAAATGCCTGGATGTGTTTGGGAGAAAAATGTACTCTTCATCAACCCTCCAGCTACGCATAGCTAACTATACAGCACTGCTTGCAAATCATGATTTTGACAATTACACGAAATTAACAGAACTCATGCACAGTATTGCAGAGGATACAAGACCTATTCTCAAGGCAGTCATTAAGGAGGGTCACACTATATCCCGTATGACACTGCAAATGGCCCTGGATGCTGCAGACACTGCGGCTAAGTCCACCGCGATGTCTGTGGTAATGATACCTTCATCTTGGTTGCAAGCAGCGGGAGTCCCTAAGGATCTCCAGGCCAAAGTAGAGGACCTGCCATTCGACAAAGCCAAATTGTTTGCAGCAGGTACTCATGAAGCCCTGCATCTGAGCAAAGATTCGTGCACTACCCTATGTACATTGGGGATGTACACTCCCCTTATCGAGGAAAGCATTACACACTGTATCAAAGACACAGGGACACACTCTTCACTAGACAACAGCAATACCGACCCTTTGAGCAAAACTGCTTCATACTGCGAAACCAATGCAAGAGAGCCCAGAACAACCGCTCTTCTATGAGACAGGCCTCGAGGCAGCACATTTGAAAATTTGGTCGACGTTCTGCCTGACCTCTCCCCCATTACAGTACCAGGCGAGCACAATATATTTCACCACTGCTTGTGCCCCTTTTACAATCAATGAGCAGCAATCACTGCAAATTGGTGGGTCCTAGAAATCATCCGTCGTGGTTATTCTATCCCCTTCACGGCAATCCCCCCAACCTTCTCACCCTCTCCCTCCCTCTTCAGGGACCCCTCTCATGAGACACTGCTCCACCAGGAGGTTCAGCACCTTCTCAATATAGAAGCCATAGAGCGGGTCCTCCAAAAATACAAAGGGAGGGGGTTTTATTTGAACTACTTTCTCACCGAAAAGAGAATAGGAGATTGGAGTCCTATCTTGGAACTTTGCCAATTAAACACCTTTGCAGGCAATGCTTCAAAATGAGTATACTCACCATAATAATTCCAGCACTGAACGGGGGGGACTCGTTTTCAGCCCTTGACCTTCAAGATGCATATTTTCACATCATAGTACACCTTGCACTCGGGTGTTTCTTACAATTCACAGTAGCCTCAGACCATTTTCAATACAGAGACCTCCCGTTCGGAGTCTCCTCTGCCCCCAGAGTCTTTTCCAAGACCCTTGCAGTTGCTGCAGCATATCTCAGACACAATGGGATCACAATATTCCCTTATCCGGATGATTGTCTAATATGAGGTCCCTCACAACAGAGTATGAGAGACATGATCACATTCACGAAGACCACACTTCAGTCGTTGGGCTTCATTATCAATACGCCCCACACAATCTCTGGAGTTCATATGGGCTCGTATAGATTCGTCAAGAGCTTGAGCCTATGTCCCCAACCACCGTTTCAACAGTATAAGAAACCTCGTTACATTCATTACCACCAGCCCAACGGTACCCATCTTAACTTGCCTCAAACTTATGGGGTACGTGGCAGCTACCACATATGTGGTCCTGCATGCTAGGTTCCGCTTCTGGTGTTTCCAACACAGGATCTCTTCAGTGTACACGCCAGCCAGTCGTCAGATCCATAGGCACATTTTACCTCCCCCAAAAGTCCTCACCTCCCTACAATGGTGGACACAGGCACAGAACCTCTGCAAGGGAGGTGCCTTTCCACTGGGACCAGCCATCTGAACAAATTACTATGGACACCTCACAAATTACTAAGGACACCTCCAACAGTTTGCACAAGGGAAATGGTCCAAAGACTAGTCCAGACTTCACATAGATCTGCTTGAGCTTTGAGCAGTCCACAATGCGTGCAAGCACTTCGTCCCGTACATCCAAGACTCTCCAGTGCATATCCTCACCAACAATATGATGACTGTTTTACATCAATCGCCAAGGGGGTGCGAGATCTCAGTCTCTTTGCACAGAGGCGATCAGGCTTTGGAATTGGTGCATCCACCACAACATTACCGTCTCAGCAGCGTACCTTCCTGGAGACAAGAACATTATGGCTGATACCCTTAGCTGCAACTTCTTCACAGAACATGAGTGGGAATTACATGATCAGATCACCCATTCGCTGTTCCACCGCTGGGGACAACCGCAGATAGAGCTCTTCGCCACCAGACAGAACTCCAAATGCCCCCAGTACTGCTCGAGAGTGGGCGTAGGATGCAGCTCCCTTGGTGATGCGATGCTTCTCACTTGGGGGGCCTACCTATTATACGCCTTCCCACCCATTCCTCTCATTCCCAGTGCTCCGGAAGATATAGACGAATAGGGCCCCTATGATCTTGATAGCCCCAGCCTGGCCCCAATAGACATGGTTCACATGTCTCTATCACCTGTCTCTATGACCTCCCTGCCTGCTTCTGAACCACTCAGATCTGCTCTCCCAGAACCAGGGGTCAATACTTCATTCCTAACCACAAACGTTACACCTGATGGCATGGTACTTATCTGGTTCTCAGAAGTGGAGCAACAGTACTCCCAACAAGTGAAAAATGTCCTGCTGCATAGCAGGAGGCAAACGATACACAAGACTTATCTATACAAGTGGCACCAGCTTACACGGGTGCGCACACAGGGCAGTCAAACCATCCAGGATTCCGCTCCAGCAAGTACTGGAATACATCATGCACCTGAAACAATAACGTTTATCAATTTCATCACTCCAGGTGCACATGGCTGCCATTATGGCCTTCCACCCTTTCATTGATGCGTTCTCCATATTTGCACACCCCATCTCTAAAATATTCTGGAAGGGTCTACAGAACCTTCACCCACCTTGAAAACCCATTCCCCCCATGTGGGACTTAGAACTGGTCCTACACTCGCTCACAAGACCACCCTTCGAACCAATGGCAACCTCACTATTTACCTTTTTTACCATGAAAACACTGTTCCTTCTGGTGATCACTTCTGCAAGGAGGGTCAGCAAACTTCCAGCTCACGGCTTTGCCTCCATACACGACCTTTCACAAGCATAAGACCATTCTGCAGCCACACCCGTCCTCCTTATCCAAAATGAGCTCATAATTCCATATCAACGAACCAATAATCCTTCCCACTTTCTATCAAAAACTACACCGTTCCAGAGAAGAAGCCATATTACACACTCTGGACGTTAGAAGGGCAATTGCCTTCTATCTGGATAGGACTCAATCCTTTTGATCATCCCAGAGATTGCTGATATCCCTGGTTGAAAGGTCCAAGGGAAAACCACTGTCGTCTTAGTGCATCTCAAAGCTGAGAACATCATGCATTGCTACCTGCTACTTGCTCCAGAATAGGGTGTTACAAGTGACTCCAAGGGCCCACTCTTCCAGAGCCATGGTGACATTAGCTGCTTTCCTAAAGGGAGTCTCATTCCAGGAAATACACAGAGCAGCAACATGGTTGTGTAATCACACCTTCATAAAGCATTATGCTATTCCACCATAATTATGCTATTCCACAACTGATACTGCAGTAACCACTGCAGTTCTCTCCACACTTTGTAGCAATTAACTGAAGCCTACCATCCATTCAAGTGGCACTGCTACACAGTCACCAACTGTGGAGCACCCGGCGGACATCACTCAAAGAAGAAAGAGAAGTTACTCACCCTGTGCAGTAATGATTGTTCTTCAAGATGTGTCCCCGTGTGGGTGCTCCACTACCCGCCCTCCTCCTGACTCTTTTGGGCAATAATAGCAGCCCACGAGGGTGTCAGGAGAAGCAGGCTGTGAGCACTACTTCAAAGGCGGGAGCACCGCTCTCCGCTCGCGTATGTACAGCCTGCCTGAATACTGCTTTTCAAGTCTCCTGTCTGTGGAGCTGGGATGAGCCCGACACCAACTGTGGAGCACCAACAAGGAACACACATCTCGAAGAATAATTGTTACTCACAGGGTGAGTAACTTCTCTATCTTGACTGATGTTTACCGGCTCTTCAACTTCATTATCCTTCAGTTTAGTGTTTGGGTTGGGGGGGAATCACCATTTTGAAGGACATCAACTATCTCCTGTAGGGCTCTCCCTTTTGGTCTTACATTGAAGCCTTGAAATTCTTCTTCATCAGAGGACCCCTCCACAAATATCACTTCCACCCACAATTTCTCTGTGCTCTCTTTAGAGTTGTAGGCTGACAGCAGACCAGGCATATGCCTCACTGAAGACTGCATCCTTGATGCTGTACCATGACTGAAACTCTTGGATTGTTCCTTCAGAGTTGAGCCGTTTCCTCATAAAATCCCTTCTGTAGATGACTTTTAGGTTTTTAATAATTTCCCCGATTCATTGGCAGAGTAAGTGAGGTGACATTTGCAGGCAAGAAAATCATGAAAATATTGCCAAAGACAAGCTCTGCTTTAGAAGGGTGAACTTGACAGTTATCTAAAACCAGATTAACCTTGTGTCTGCTGGCGCTCCGAGTTATTTCAGATGGTCTTTCAAAGCAGGAACAAAGATATGGAAGAACCAATACAAAATTATTTCCTCGTCCATGTAACGGGGCGGTCTCGACCCGCCCCGCACTAGGACCGCACTGAACCCCGTGCTGTTCGGGGAGCGCGGAGTGAAAACCACCATTTGCGCGGCTTGCTCCAAAGCCGTAGCTTGCTTGAGCGGCACAAGTGGCGTCACGTCCAGGAGAAAGCCCGGGAGGGGGCGTGCCCTTGGGGAGCGTGTGCCTCTGATGTCAGAGGGGACCGTGCGTGCCCGACGTCAGGGGGAGGGATGCTGGCGTGGACTGGCGCCGAGTTTAAAAGAGGGGAGAGGAAAGAGGGAGAAGGCTGGAGGATCGGAAACGAGATTAAGAGGAACTGTGGGAAGAGGAGGAGAATTATCCTTCATCGACCCTACGTGTGGGTAGGAAGTAGCCCAGGGTGGGGCTTTCTTGAAGTTAGCCCGCGGACTGGTGAGTTATGGCCGGAAGCCCCACCAGTCGGACAGGACCCTAGTAGTACTTGACCTTAGGGCCCTGGGCTGGGGCCCATGAGAGAGGGTGGGTCCGGGCCCCCTCAGCCCCCCCGCTGTGTGCAGGTCAGAATAAAAAGTGGTTTAGCCACATAAGGAAGGAAATTAACTATGAGCTAGGATCACCTGGGCGGCAGTAAAACCTGGGGCGACCATCCACTGCCTGATGACAAGTAGTTAGTACGTCAGAAGGGGCGGAGAGGAGGAGGAGTGATGCCATCACTCCTTCACAGTCCATCCACTCATTAGACTGTGCCTTGTACTCCACTGGCAGATGGACAATACCCTTGAATGCTGTTGGTTGCTTGAATTTCAAAACCACTAGCAATTGATTTTGTGTGTGCCAGCAGCATTTGCACATGTAAGCAGAGTGATGTGGTCCTTGTTCCTCCTGAATCCAGGTGCACCAGCCTTAGCTACACCAGCAAGGGTTGAAGTCAGAAGATAACACCAAAAGAGTCCCGTTTCATCAGCCTTTTAGAAGTTCTCTGGGGTTACATCATGCTTCCCAATCAGCTTCTTAAAAAACACAATATTTTTCTGTGGTGTCATGATGAGCAGACTGTTTCTCTCTAGAGACATGGAGCGTTCTGACATCATGTTGCATTTTAAAGCATGCCAACCAACCAACCATCAGGTCTCACGTCTCAGTCATTCCATTTGCTAATAAAAGTCCTTTTCCATCAACGTTGGGCTAGAAATTGGAGCTCCCTCAGAATGCTTCAAGGAAAATCATTCATAGGTTACATAGACTCTGATTTTGGTTTGTGCAAAGTATGGCGTTTCTCAATAGCTTTGCTTGTCTCAGCACTTGACACGAATTTCATCAGGTCTGCCTTCTGTGCCTTAATATCGTAGATTGTTGATGAGCCAACACCAAACTCTTGCATCAGTTGACTCTTGTTTTCTTAAAGCACCTTACTACATCTAATTTCTAGGTTACAGTCAGCACGGCACACTTTCTTTTTTTGTCCTTTGTCTACTGGTGGTGTATTGCTAGCCATAGCTGCAGGATGTGTCAGATAATATCTGGTGATGGCACTGTATTATACTTTACTCAGAGGTAGGACAAGAACAGCCTTTGCAGCTACAAGGGGAATTGTATTGAGTTCTCACCTCCACATGAAGTTTTCTGAATTCTGAAACCATTTCTATTATTGATACCCTTGTGCAACTCCGATTATAATCTCATTGGCAGAAATGGGCTATCTGTGTTCAGAGAATGAACCTAATTTACAAAATGGGTGTAATGATATTTATCTACTGCCTATTGATGATTAATAATTTGCTGCACTCCACTTTTCTAATTGTTAAGGTCAATGAAAGAGGTTGGAACAGAATGCCTTCATTCTAGTTTTATGCTCACTCTAGTAGATATATTTGGTCAAGGATCTTGGTAAGTCAGGAGTAGTTCAGTGACTAGCTAAAGTAACTAGCTGCACCTTTCTACTAATATAAAATGCTAGCTTAAGAAATAAGTCATTACAGTGGAAAAAAAATTGACTATTGAAAGGTGCCTTTTCAGCCTGACTTCAGTAGTTAGCTGTTTAGTTTAACAGATAAGGTTATGAGCGCTGTTTTCTCACATATTATATCAGGAACTGTATTTTTGCTGCTGGGTTTTTGGAAGTAAATAAAAAATAGAAATAAACTAAGGATAAGATTCTGTGGAATTGTATTTTTGATCAGTAGAATCTAAAATATTCAACAACTTAACTGGAAACCAGTTGAAAGATTTTACAAGTAAAGTCATGTTGTTAGAGCTATAGTTTTTGAGAATGCGAGAGAGACTCTTGAATCCATTGTGATACATGAATCAACATTTTTGTGATACCAAGGAAGAGAGTGTTACAGTAGTTGGTCCTGGAGGCTACCCAGACACGTACAAGTCTTTCCAGTTCTATTTTTGATTGCACATGTTGAAGTCAAGACATTTCTAAGATGGTAAATGAAGTATTGCAATTGATCCTCTAAGGATAATTTGGGATCAAAGGGAACCCCGAGATTCCATCAAGAGGAGGAAAATAAAATGTAACCACCAAGTTGTTTTTGGCTGAAAAGATAGAAAATATTAATAAATAAGGGAGCCAATAAATAAGATACATGACAGTAGATTTAAAAAAGTTATGTCATAATGTATTGTGAGCTAGGAAAACATTTCGCATTAGTTAGAAATGGCTGTTACACTGCCTGCTATTTATCTTCAAATTAATTTTAGGTGGTGAGAAAGAAAAACATACTTAGCACTTGTAGAAGGAATATTCTACATTAAAGACAAAGGCATAGAATGTTGAGGTAGGTAAAAGACTAATCTTCATTGCTTAGGACCAATTTGATGTCTTGGCTATTGGGGACATATACATTTTCTATAAAACACACAGCTATGCTTAACATAAAAGATAACCAAAAGAAGTGTGTTAGTTAGCACCCACATTTCAAGCAACATTACTATAAAAATGCATAAATTAAACAACTTTAACTTTCTTGTCTCTCTTTTCCCCTTTGTCCCATATGCCAGCTCTGTGTATCTTATCTGAAATTTAGTCTGTATACTCCTTGAGGTTTGGGCCTAGAATTGTTTGTATTTTGGAAGTACCACGTGCACTTGTTACGTGGTGGCTGTACTCCAAATAATCTTTGTAGAACATTTTAAAAATTAACTACATCTCAGAAGATGCCTATATCTCAGAAGATGTTTTAGACAAGTTTACTCACATTTTAGAGATGGGGAAGCTGAGAAACAGATTTGTGAAGGACATAGATCTGAGAATCATGGAACTGAGTCAGTTGCAGAGCCATTATTAGCATTCAGCATTCTTGGGTTTGTCAGACCACTAGATTATGCCTTCCTGATTAAAAATGATCAGAAGCATATGAACATAGGAGAAAGCATCAGACTCTAAACGTGAGGACTCCACGGTATTGTGTAAATGTTCCTTCCTTCAATCGTTACCTACCCATTTATTTACCTAGCTTCAAAAATATATACCTTAAACAGTGAGGCATAGTCTCTACCCCCAAAGAACTTAGACAAAGAAAGCAATAATTAGTACATTTATTTTTGAAGCATTCTCTGCAGCTGTCCCACTAGCTCCCACCCATCAAGATGCTCAGGGCCAAATTCTCAAACCATTATTTTCATGGGTAGAAACTTAACTGAGCTGCAGTGTTTTTATTATAGGACAGATTCTGATACTCTTTTGTAATTTCTAAAACTACATTAAAACACTGTATTTAAAACACCCTCATTAAAATTAGTTAAAAGAAAATGGAGTGATTATGTTGTACAGACATGAAGTTGAAAAGACAGCATGAAGACAAAACTGTAGAATGTTTTAGGTAGGATTGATTTAGTGGTTGGGGTATTCCTCTAGGGCTTGGGAGAGAAGGGTTCAATTACCTGCTTTTTCCACAGACTTCTTGCATGACCTTGAGCCTCTCAGTACCTCAGCTGCCCAACAGTTAAATGGGGAATGATAATTTTTCCAACTTCAGGAAATGTTGTGAGGATAAATATAGGAAAGATTGTGAAGTGCCTTGAGATCTACTGATGAAATGTGCTATATGAGCTAGCTATTACAGCTTGAACTTCTCTAGTCTGGCACCCTGGGGACCTGACCAGTGCTGAACCAGAGAATTTGCCGAACCACAGGAGGTCAGTATTATTTAACAGCATTACCAACACTTTAGGTGTTTACTGGGCTCTTAAGACATTTAGGGGTAAATTAGAACTAAATAACAGCACAGAGCACTGAGAGCCAGGACTGGTGGCTATGAACAAATGTTATGGGATCACGGGAAACTTGGCCACACCCAGGATAAGCGGACATCTGGCTAACTAAAATCATTCCCGACCAGGGATGTTACCAGACCAGAGAGTGCTGAAGTGGAGAGGTTCAACCTGTAGTATATGACAGGTACAATAGGGTCCTGAGCTGGTGGGGTTCTAGCCATTACTGCAATATAAATGTTAAAGAATAAAGATCAATATAGGGCAAACTATTGTCATTCAGAAAATCACAATCTTAGAATCATAGAACTATAGAGCTAGAAGAGACCTCAGAAGGTCATCAAGTCCAGCCCCCTGCCCTAGGCAGGACCAATCCCAACTAAATCAACCCAGCCAGGACTTTGTCAAGTGGAGACTTAAAAATCTCTAGGGATGGAGACTCCACTACTTCCCTAGGTAACCCATTCCAGTGCTTCACCACTCTCCTAGTGAAATAGTTTTTCCTAATATCCAACCTGGACCTCTCCCACCACAACTTGAGACCATTGTTCCTTATTCTGCCATCTGTCACTACTGAGAACAGCCTTTCTCCATCCTCTTTGGAACCTCCCTTCAGGAAGGTGAAGGCTGCTATCAAATCCCCCCTCACTCTTCGCTTCTGCAGACTAAACAGACCCAACTCTCTCAGTCTCTCCTCGTAGGTCATATGCTCCAAACCCCTAATCATTTTGGTTGCCCTCCACTGGACCCTCTCCAATGCGTCCACATCCTTTTTGTAATGGGAGGCCCAGAACTGGACATAATACTCCAGATGTGGCCTCACAAGAGCCTAATAAAGGGGAATAATCACATCTCTGGATCTGCTGGCTCCTCCTAATGCACCCTGATATGCCATTAGCCTTCTTGGCTAGAAGGGCACACTATTGACTCAAATCCAGCTTCTCATCCAGTGTAATCCCCAGGTCCTTTTCTGCTGAACTACTACTTAGCTGGTTGGTACCCAGCCTGTAACAATGCTTGGGATTCTTCCATCCCAAGTGCAGGACTCTACACTTGTCCTTGTTGAACCTCATCATATTTCTTTTGGCCCAATCCTCCAATTTGTCTAAGTCACTCTGGACCCTATCTCTGCCCTCAAGTGTATCTACCTCTCCCCCCTACAATCTTGAGAAGAGGTGGATTGAATTAATCCAAAGTCTGAATTAATCAAAAAACTATTGTGTTAAAATTAAGTCTGGTAAACAAAAAATGAGAGACCAGAAAACGATGAACCAATTTTGGCATTTCAGAAATGAGGTGTAATTGTAGAATGAAATAATGAGGGGATGTTTTGTTGTACCCATCACTCTTTTTTGCAGCTCCTTAACAGAAAAGACTTTTGGAGGGCAGGGGGAATTAAGAAACAGCTGTCTGCTATCAACCACTGTAGTCTTATATTCATGGTTGTTACCCTCTGTCTCCTGGGACCACGCGATCCACTGTGACACCATGAGGTCTTTTCTATCCTGTTCATCAGAGAGACCCTGACTAGATGAGGCAGAGAGAAGGATCCACATATCATCATCTTCATTAGTTCTGGCTGAATTCAGATGTGAGACTTGGTCATGTCATCATCTCCGTGTTTTCTTTTTCTTCCCTCACCTTATTTTTCTCTTTCCTATGCCTCTCCTTGTTTTCCTTCTAATAAATATCTGATTTAGCTAGCCCATACTGCTGGTGAATTGGTGACTAAAAAGACATTCCCTAAATATCCTGATACTGGCAGAAGTTTTGACAGGTTTCAGAGTGGCTTGTAAGATCATGTGCTGTGCCTGTGCTTTTCTAGTAGTGAAGTGAGTAGTGAAGTAGTGAATGAGATTCAACACCAGAGACAGAGACTGCATTTTCTATTTTTGCTCTTCTTTTTTGTCCCTTCTTATCTATGTTTGTCTTGTTTTGTTGTCTAGGAAGTGGGATTGGACTTGAGCAAAAATAGCTCCAGCCCTTTTCAATTAAATTCTACCCCCCACCCCCCAAATGGACAGCTATTACCATTTCAGTGACTATCAGAGAGGGTTGTCTTTACAAAAGAGCTAAAGGGAAAGGCATCTCATTTGAAACCGGGCTAAATTCAATCCAGTATAATGAGCAGATCTTCAATCTGTAACCATTCCTTTGAGACAGCCAGCCGTCTATGTCTATACTGCTCTTTTTACTCAAATCTATTTAAGTAATAGTTAAAGCTGCTTCTAAAATATTTATCTTGTTAAAATGAAATATATAGCACATAAGAGATTAGTCAGATATCTTCTAATAAATATTACAACAGTATTCTATATGTCATAAAAACAAGTGTGGTTACTGTTTAACATATTCTGAAAGTCCAGGATCTTCACACATGCATTGTTCTTTGATTGCATAAGTGGACCAAGTATGTGTTCATTTGAAATTATGGCCATTTAAATCACTCGGTGAAAAGGAGGGACAGTCAGTTGCATTCCTAAGGCTTTGACACATGAAATATTTGGTCTGTTTGCCAGACTCCTGAAGCCTGGATTAAAAATGAGTGTAAGTTTTAATATAGCTACATACTTCTTTCTAGATGTTTAACATTTTCAAATACTGTTATCTCAGCACATCAAAATATTCCTAAATCTTTAGGTTTTCCAATATTTTATAAAATTTTGTGCTAATTTAAGATGCATGGTATACTTAAGCAGCAAAGATAAGCTGTATATTTGGTATAATGCTGAAAAAGTATATATTAATAAAAAACAAGCATCCTATAAAAAAAGAGAGGGAATGAGAATATGTGAATAAAGTGGGAGGCCTTTTTTTCTCGAATATAGTAATTTGGCATGTAGAAAACATGGCACATGATCTTTTGCTTCTACTGTGGCAGTATCCCCATTCAAGTCCAGAAGTAAAGGCAGTGCAAAGTCAAAACAACAAAAAGAAAAAATATTATTTAGGTTTACTAATATATTTTAAAGATTTCTGAGAAAATGGGTGGCTTTTTCTTACATAACTAAACTTTTGGCTATGTTTTTATAATGGTAACGTGGTAAGGAAAAATGATTTATCATTATTGTTAGAATTCTGGCCAGCATTTTCTTAGTGTTGTAATGTTTCCAAAATAATCTCTCATCGTTTAATGCATTAGGAAACATTGGCATAGACAGTTTCTGCTGTGTGATTATTTATGCATTGAATACAATGTTTTATCTGCAATGGAGCATAACTTCTCAAGATAGCCATTTACATGGATCCTGCTCTTGTGTGCATGCATCAGAGACTGGAATTTTTTTTTATCCTGAAGTGTCTGATGGGGTTATACATGCATATTGCATGTTGTTGTGCCCTTTTTCCCAGACACAAAGAGTAGGGCAATTCAAGCTACTACTCATGTCCTTCTTACTGCTCATGGCAGCCAGGCAGAACAACCTTTGTGTGGCTTAGCAGCTAATTTTACTGTAATACTATGCACATCGTTGTTAAAATAGTTTTTGGCTATTCTGAAGAACAACAGTTCCCATTGAATATTTTCTGGTAGGGCTCTGACCCTGAGTTCTTGGGGGTCAGAGAGCTCATACAGCAACCAGAGAATCTAAGAATGAGATGCAGGTCTCCTCAGATCAGTGAGCTTCCCCCTCTCTCCAGAAAAGAGAAGAACATCACTGTAAACCAAGCACTCTCATTGATCTCCCTGTAGGGTACCATCTAAACAAGAAATTGAAGTCATCATTCTCTGGACATTTCTGCTGCTAAGATGGCACTGCAGAATTTCTTTGCTTTTGTACTGACCCACACCAGTTAGTCGATCACCAGTTTTCAGCCTTCTGTAGCATTGATCTCAGTATAGTCGAAGTCTTCCATTTTGATGTTGACTTGATTCAAGAAAACTTCTTTGGCATTACCTTTAACTTCACTCATTCTATACTATTTCCTCTGCTACTGCTATCTTCAGTGCCATCGCTCTCTTTGCTGGCTGGCTACCTTCTACAGCATCAAAGGATTGGAGGATCACTTCAAAGGCTAAAGCTCCACTTCTGAATCTGAATGTCACCTTTGGCAGCACCCTCAAAGTCCTATTCACCCGAGGAACTCAGGGTCCGAGTCATGAAGATCTCTTTACATCCTGCTCTGTCTCATCATGTAACATGGGGTATGTCTAGACTACATAGCTCCGTCAACGGAGCCATGTAGATGAGTTTACTAGACATAGGAAAATGAAGCGGCGATTTAAATAATTGCCGCTTCATTGATATAAAAATGGCCGCCGCGCTGTGCCGGTCAGCTGTTTGGTGGCACAGCGGGGCAGTCTGGACGCGCCGCGGTTGACAAGGGAAGCCTTTGTCGACTGCTCCGTTGTGCCTCGTGAAATGAGGTTTACCCAAGGTGGTTTCTCAGTTCCACCTCAATTACCTCATACATTTACCTAGCTTCTTTCTGAAGCTTCTCATGAGGAAAGAAGGCTTTACTCATTAGATGTTTTCAAGGTGTTGGCCTTTTATATTGAATGGACAAAACCATTTTGGAAATCTCCTCAGCTTTTTCTAGCCATACTAGAGAAAGCCAAAGGATAAGCTGTTTCTACCCAGAGAACCTACAAGTGGATCTTTCAGGGTGCTTTATTGCTGCTACCTGTTATTGGGATGATCTCCATTTCAAGGGGTCTGGGTCCATTCTATGAGAGTGCAAGCAACAGTTACAGCCACAGTACACCACATGCCCCTCACACACTTATGCAAGGTCACCACATGGCACTCAGTACATACTTTCCATACACTATGCCCTTGGTGTCCAACCAGTTCTGAAGTAGTCGCCACTGCAGTGGCTACTGACGTAGCGAACTAGCCACGTGTAACCGGCCAAATAGCCACACGTGGCTAGTGTGTTGGACACCAAGGCACTATGCTGTAGTACATAATTACTTGATGGACGTGTCATTCAGAACAGCAGTCTTCTGTTCCACAATCTCATTGTACCATCCTCCCACAGATATACTATTTACTACTCACCCTTAGTGGAACAGAATAGTGGCCATCACTTGAAGAAGAAAATGAGATTACTTACCTCTAACCGAAGGTTCTTTGAGATGTACGGTCCCAATATATATTCCAAACTCTCCCTCTACAGATCTGCAGTAGAGAAGGAACTGGAAACTCCAGCCGCCCACAACACCATTTATCATGTTGGGTGAAAACCACGTAGCAGATCACTGAACAGCACTAATTTCAAAAGCTCTGGCTCTGGGCATGTGGTGCATGCACATAACCCCTCTCAGTGGAATAGAAATAGAGATCTTGAAGAATCTTCAGTTACATGCAAGTAAACCTGTTTTTCTAGGCTGTCATAGAGGAAGGTGAAATTGTTGCCAGTTGTTGTAGCTGATGCATATTCCAGGGCAATGGCTACTGCCATCGTGAATCAAAGGGAGTCATGGCTCCATTGCTGAGGGTTTCTCAGGAAGTCCAGAAAACTTCTGAGGACCTTCTTCTCAATGACACTCATCTGTTTTATCAGAGAATGTCATTACACACTTTAAAGGACTCCAGAACCACCCTCTACGCTTGGTCTGAAAAGAAAAGTCTACTGGTAACAGAAAAAGCCTAGACTGATGGCTCAATATCTCTTCCAACGGAGACATTTTGAGCCACCCTCTAAGAATCACAGCTCAGAAGACCTGCGTCCTTATACCTTCAGCAGAGGGTTTCTCATTCCACTCCCAAATCTCTACTAAATACTATTTTGGATGCATCTTGAGAACAACAAAAAATGAATCCTAACTCCCACACAATCTTTGAGGGTTATCTAGCACTTTAACACCTGAAGTGCCATAACAATGGACAGATGGGTGCTCAGTCATCCAGAGTGACTCTATGATAGTGTTTGCGTCTATACCCTTTCCAAAATCCTCTTCCCCACCCTTTCTCAGGGGTCATTCTCACAGGAAGTGGTGTCTCTTACAGCAAGGAGTGATAGTGAGGACAGGGTTACTTGTGTTCTTGCCAAAACTGCATGTATCCTCTGAAGAAAGGAACCTCTATTCTCTTGATGTTTGGTGAGCCTTTCAGGGAATGAAAACAGTCAGAAAATCCTCTAGACTATTTATTGCCAGAGCAGGAGGTATCAGGCTGTATCCTACATAAGAACATAAGAATGGCCGTACTGGGTCCATCTAGCCCAGTATCCTGTCTGCCGACAGTGGCCAGCACCAGGTGCCCCAGAGAGGGTGGACCGAAGACAATGATCAAGCGATTTGTCTCCTGCCATCCCTCTCCAGCCTCTGACAAACAGAGGCCAAGGACACCATTTTATCCCCTGGCTAATAGCCTTTTATGGACCTAACCTCCATGAAATTATCTAGCTTCTCTTTAAACTCTATTATAGTCCTAGCCTCCTCTGGCAAGGAGTTCCACAAGCTGACTACACGCTGTGTGAAGAAGAACTTTCTTTTATTAGTTTTAAACCTGCTACCCATTAATTTCATTTGGTGTCTTCTAGTTCTTCTGTTTAGGGGACTAATAAATAACTTTTCTTTATCGGCCCTCTCCACAGCACTCATGATTTTATATACCTCTATCATATCCCCCCTCAGTCTCCTCTTTTCTAAACTGAAAAGTCCCAGTCGCTTTATGGGACCCGTTCCAAACCCCTAATCATTTTAGTTGCCCTTTTCTGAACCCTTTCCAAGGCCAAAATATCTTTTTTGAGGTGAGGAGACCACATCTGTACACAGTATTCAAGATGTGGGCATACCATAGTTTTATACAGGGGCAGTAAGATATTCTGGGTCTTATTTTCTATCCCTTTCTTAATAATTCTTAGCATCCTATTTGCCTTTTTGACCGCCGCTGCACACTGCGTGGAAGTTTTCAGAGAACTGTCCACGATAACTCCAAGATCTCTTTCCTGATTTGTCGTAGCCAAATTAGCCCCCATCATACTGTACGTATAGTTGGGGTTATTTTTCCCTGATGTGCATTACTTTACACTTATCCACATTAAATTTCATTTGCCATTTTGTTGCCCAATCACTCAGTTTGGTGAGATCTTCTTGGAGTCCCTCACAGTCTGCTTCTGTCTTGACTATCCTAAACAGTTTGGTATCATCTGCAAACTTTACCACCTCACTGCTTACCCCTTTCTCCAGATCATTTATGAATAAGTTGAACAGGATTGGTCCTAGGACCGACCCTTGGGGGACACCACTAGTTACCCCTCTCCACTCTGAAAATTTACCATTTATTCCTACCCTTTGTTTCCTGTCTTTTAACCAGTTCTCAATCCAAGAAAGGACATTCCCTCTTATCCCATGGCCATGTAATTTACACAAGAGCCTTTGGTGAGGGACCTTGTCAAAGGCTTTCTGAAAATCTAAGTATACTATATCTACTGGATCCCCCTTGTCCGCATGTTTGTTAACCCCTTCAAAGAACTCTAATAGATTAGTAAGACAGGATTTCCCTTTACAGAAACCATGCTGACTTTTGTCCAACAAATTATGTTCTTCTACATGCTTCACAATTTTATTCTTTACTATTGTTTCGACTAATTTGCCCGGTACTGAAGTTAGACTTACCGGTCTGTAATTGCCCGGATCGCCTGTGGAGCCCTTTTTAAATATTGGTGTCACGTTAGCTACCTTCCAGTCATTAGGTACAGAAGCCGATTTAAGGGATAGGTTACAAACCACAGATAATAGTTCAGCAATTTCCCATTTGAGTTCTTTTAGAACCCTTGGATGAATGCCATCCGGTCCCGGAGATTTGTTAACATTAAGTTTTTCTATTTGTTCCAAAACCTCCTCTAATGACACTTCAATCCGGGACAGTTCCTCAGATTCATCACCCACAAAGGACGGTGCAGATTTGGGAATCTCCCCAACATCCTCAGCCGTGAAGACTGAAGCAAAGAAATCATTTAGTTTCTCCGCAATGGCTTTATCGTCCTTGATTGCGCCTTTAATAGTTCGATCGTCGAGGGGACCCACAGGTTTTTTAGCAGACTTCCTGCTTCTAATGTACTTAAAAAACATTTTGTTATTTCTTTTTTTGAGTTTTTGGCTAGCTGTTCCTCAAAATCTTTTTTTGCTTTTCTTATTACATTTTTACACTTGATTTGACAGTGTTTATGTTCCTTTCTATTTATCTCACTAGGATTGGACTTCCACTTCTTAAAAGATGCCTTTTTGTCCCTCACTGCTTCTTTTACACGGTGGTTAAGCCACGGTGACACTTTTTTAGGTCTCTTGCTATGTTTTTTAATTTGGGGTATACATTTAAGTTGGGCCTCTATTATGGTGTCTTTAAAAAGTTTCCATGCAGCTTGCACGGATTTGGCTCTAGTCACTGTGCCTTTTAATTTCTGTTTAACTAGCCTCCTCATTTTTGTGTAATTCCCCTTTTTGAAATTAAATGCCAGGGTGCTGGACTGCTGAGGTGTTCTACCCACCACAGGAATGTTGAATGTTATTATATTATGGTCACTATTCCCAAGCGGTCCTGTAACGGTTATTTCCTGGACCTGATCCTGCGCTCCACTCAGGACTAAATCGAGAATTGCCTCTCCCCTTGTGGGTTCCTGCACCAGCTGCTCCAAGAAGCAGTGATTCAGGCCATTGAGAAATTTTCTCTCTGCTTCTCTTCCTGAGGTGACATGTACCCAGTCAATATGGGGATAATTAAAATCCCCCATTATTATAGAGTTCTTTATTTTGGTAGCCTCTCTAATCTCCCTCAGCATTTCAATGTCAGTATCACTGTCCTGGTCAGGTGGTCGGTAATATATCCCTGCTGCTAATTTCTTATTATTGGAGCATGTAATTACTATCCATAGCGATTCTATTGTGCATGTTGATTCACTTAATATTTTTATTTCATTTGATTCTACATTATCTTTCACATACAGTGCCACTCCACCACCCACCCGGCCTGCTCTATCTTTCTGATATATTTTATATCCCGGTATGATTGTGTCCCACAGATTTTCCTCATTCCACCAGGTTTCAGTGATGCCTATTATGTCAATCTCCTCATTTAATACTAGGTACTCTAGTTCACCCATCTTATTAGTCAGACTCCTAGCATTTGTGTAGAAGCACTTTTAAAAATTTGCCACTGCTTATTTGTCTGCCCTTCCCTGGTGCATTGGATTCCTTTGTATGCGGTTGTTTGTCTGCTCTGGCCCATGGTTTGCCCTCTCCCCTCCTCTCTTTCTGAGTACAGCTTAGAGACTCTCTATCAGTGGATTCTCCTCTAAGAGAAGTCTCCCTCCGATTTACGTGCATCTCCGCACCAATCGGCTTTCCCCCATCTCTTAGTTTAAAAACTGCTCTACAGCCTTTTTAATGTTTAGTGCCAGCAGTCTGGTTCCACCCTGGTTTAGGTGGAGCCCATCCTTCCTGTATAGGCTCCCCCTCTCCCAAAAGCGTCCCCAGTTCCTAATAAATCCAAACCCCTCTTCCCTACACCATCGTCTCATCCACGCATTGAGACTCTGAAGCTCTGCCTGCCTACCTGGCCCTGCGCGTGGAACCGGAAGCATTTCCGAGAATGCCACCATAGAGGTCCTGGATTTCAGTCTCTTTCCTAGCAGCCTAAATTTGGCCTCCAGGACATCTCTCCTACCCTTCCCTACGTCATTGGTACCTACATGTACCACGACCACCGGCTCCTCCCCAGCACTATGCATAAGTCTATCTAGATGTCTCAAGAGATCCGCAACCTTCGCACCAGGCAGGCAAGTGACCATACGGTTCTCTAGGTCATCACAAACCCAACTATCTATGTTTCTAACAATCGAATCACCCACTACTAACATCTGCCTCTTCCTAACTGGCATTCCCGCCCCCTCAGAGGTATCCTCAGTGCGAGAGGATACCGCAACATCCTCCGGGAGGAGGGTCCCAACTACGGGATGGTTTCCCTCTGCTCCCATTGAATGCTCTGTTTCCTTGAGACTTTCATCCTCCTTAAGAGCACTGGGGCTCTCAGACTGGAGGTGGGACAGTACTACAATGTCCCGGAAAGTCTCATCAACATATCTCTCTACCTCCCTTAGCTCCTCCAGTTCAGCCACCCTGGCCTCCAAAGCCCGAACCCGGTCTCTGAGGGTCAGGAGCTCATTGCAACGGGTGCACACATACGCCACCCGCCCACAGGGCAGGTAATCATACATGTTACACTCGACGCAATAAACAGGATAGCCCCCACTCTGCTGCTGGGCTTCTGTCTCCATTTTTCTAATGAATAAGTTTAAGCAGAAACTGGGATTCTTTTTAAACCTCTGGAATATAGATTATTATAAGAGTTGTTTTTAAGAAGGTCAGAAGTCCCTAGTACCCTCTAACCTCCCCCTCTAACTCCCTCTCCAAACTCCCTGTTAGCTGTTCCTGTTCGCAAGCCTCTCAGAGAATCTTGAAATAGATCTTGATCTGTAATTTGCTACATGAGTTGTTTACTCTCCCCCCCTCCTCATGGAATAACAGCTCATTCCACAAGACCAGAAGGAACAACAATTGTGTTGGTAGAGGAAGTACCTCTGCATGATATTTGTAAGGGAACTATGTGAAGCACAGTTAACACATTTGCTAGATTCTTTGCCTTGATAGAGGACTCCTCTGATGATGCATCTTTTTGAAGCAGTAGTTCTTCATTCAGCTCTGCCATCTATGACCTCGCAAGTTCCTCCTGTTTTTCTTGTCCTAATGGAGTATACATATGGACCAGCTCTTGGAAAAAGAAGAGAAAGTTACTTTACTTTAAAGTAACGAGTTTCTTCTATATGTGTGGTCTCTATCTGTAATAGATTTCTGGAAGTGTTTTTCCTTTCTGCTTCAGATCTCTGATTCACAGTGGAGAAGGAACTGGAGAAGCTATTGCTCCTCCTCACCATTTATTTTGTTGGTTGGAGGCATGAGGTGAGAGAGGGCCTATTCTGAACCAGTGAAATCTGCTTTCAAATTTTCTAGCTTTGGGTATGTGGTATACATGCATCCCACAGTAAAATGTAGATAGAGACCACACATCTTGAAGAACCTCTAGTTACTATAAGGTAAATAACTTTCTCTTTTTCACATTTCTTAGTTGTTATAGTGCTTCTTATTTGGTGTGTGTGTGGGATGAGGTGTTTTTGGTGATTGTGTGTAAATATTTTATATAAAATCTGTATTTTTGGTCAGGAGCCAAAGCAGAAGTTCAGTGATGAAAAGTTGGCCAAAAAAGGAGTTTGAGTAGGGATTTTAAGTAGGAAAGTGTTACTTGGTTACAGGAAGAAGGAGGCTGTTTTGGGCCTATTCCATTTCAGAGTACTTGTATCCAATGCTCTGAGAGTGTTCAATAATGGCACAAAAACATTCAAGAAAAGCAGTACTATTATAGAGATATACCTATGTCATAGAACTGGAAGGGACCTTGAGAGGTCAATATTGCTGACTGTAGGGTAGATGAAAAGGTTGTCAAAGAAGGTGTTTTTTTTTAAATAGTTTGTGGTGAAAGGATAGTCTGTGAAAGGGTGCCTAGTAGAAGGAACATAGTAAAATGGAATTTTTCTGAAGAGGCTGATGAAATTATTGGTAATTTGGAGGCTGAAAAGAAGCAGAGCCTCTTACTTCACCACAGCAGTACATACTCTACAGAGCTATACTGCAGGTAAGTAAATGGAAAAAAAATGTACCTCCATTCCTTTTGACTGAATTATTGAAGTTTGCTGTTGTGACTGCAAGGAAACATATTATATGCTCAAGATTTCCAAACCTCTTGCTTAAAAATCAAATGCAGATGTTTTAAAGTAATGAGAGACCAAGAATGTTTTACATTAGTCAATAAAGACTCAGGACACTTTTAAAAAAGTATATTTTGAAATTCAAAATTAGGTGCCCTATCTGGGGGTAGTTATGTGCTTTAGACATATCATACTTTTTTGGGGGAAAAAAACAGGTATTGAAATAAACTACTATTCTTAAGTGTATAAATGACATAAAATTAATATTAAAGGAGAAATATATGAAAATCCTATTTTCTTTTGAGTGGGATATAATATGAACTAATTTGATTAAGTGAATGCTTAACGTAATCATATTATAGATAATTGATAGCATTCTGAAGCTTAAGGTCATTGTCACTACCACCATAGTAAATCTTTTAAAGGCAAGATTTAAAATTAGAAGTCATGTGATACTGAAGCATTGCTGATGTCCTCACTTTTAAATCATACTGTAATAAAGTTAGATCCTGGCAGCTGGCGTTCTTGCAGATTGACATGGCTAATTGCTTTTGGCATGTTAGCCCCAGAAAACCTCATCTATCACTTCAGAGCAGTAATCTTGGCAGGAGTCAGGGAAAACATTTAATACATTATTTCTTGACGTTTATGCAAGGCTGCTTTCTTGTTTTGAACTTTCCTGTGTAACTCTTTAAAAGCTTGATACTACAATATTTAGTTTGAAATGTGTTTAATCCATTTACATTTATTTTTCCTACAGTGAGCAAATAAAGAAAGATTTGGCATTTGCTAATTAGCAAATCATAGAAACATAGAAAATTAGGGTTGGGAGAGACCTCGAGGTCATTTAGTCCACCCTCCTGCTGAAATTCAGACCAACCCCAGCTAAATCATTCCAACCAGGTTTTTGCCAAGCCTGGCCTTAAAAACCTCTAATGATGGAGATTCTGCCACCTCCCTAGGCAACTCTTTCCAGTTCTTCATCCTCCTCCGAATGAAATAGTTTTCCTTCATATCCAACCTTGGCCTCCACTATTGCAATTTGAGACCACTGCTTCTTGTTCTGTCATCTGCAACCACTGAGAATAGCCTATCTCCATCCTCTTTGGAACCTTCTTCCCCTCCCGCCCCCAGTCAGGTAGTTAAGAGCTGCTATCCTCCCTCATTCTTTTCTCCTGCAGACTAAATAAGCCCAGTTCCCTCAGCCTTGCCTCATAAGTCATGTGCTCCAGCCCTCTAATCATTTTTGTTGCTCTCTGCTGGACTTTCTAAAATTTTTTCTCGTATTTTCTGTAATGGGGACCCCAGACCTGGGTGCAGTACTCCAAATGTGGCCTCAGCAGTGCTGAATAGAAGGGAATAATCACTTCCCTTGATGTGCTGGTAATGTTCCTACTAGTGCAACCCAATGTGCCATTAGCCTTCTCGGCAACAAGGGCCTGCTATTAACTTATATCCAGCTTCTCCTCCACTGTAATCCCCAGGTCCTTTTCTGCAGTACTGCTGCTTAGCCAGTCAGTCCCTAGCTTGTAGCATTGCTCATGTCCTACATGCAGGACTCTTCATTTGCTCTTATTTAAACTTATCTGCTATCTTTTGGCCCAGTCCTTCAATTTGTTTAGGTTACTCTGGACCTTATCTCTATCCTCCATTGTATACCTTTCCCCCCCAGTGTCATCCATGAACTTGCTGATCTTGCAGCCCAACCCATTAATGAAGATACTGAACAAAACTGGCCCCAGGACCAATCCCTAGGGCACTTCACTTGATTGTAGATGCTAAATAGACATCGAACCATTCATCACTGACCAGCTGATGATCTAGTCAGCTTTCTATCCACCTTATAGTCCACTGATTGAAGCCAAACTTCTTACTAAGAAGAATGCCATGGGCAACTGAATCAAAAGCTTTGCTAAAGTCAAGCTAAATCACGTCCGCCACTTCCACCATATCTACAGAGCCAGTCATCTCATCATAGAAGGCTTTTAGGTTCGTCAGGTATGACTTGCCCTTGGTGAATCCATGTTGACTGTTCCTGATCACCTTCCTTTCCTCCAAGTGTTTAAAAATGGATTCCTTGAGGACCTGCTCCATGATTTTTCCAGGACTGAAGTGAGGCTGACTGGTCTGTAGTTTCCTAGAATCTCCTTTCCTTTTTAAAAAATGGACACTACGTTTGCCTTTTTCCAATTGTTCATGGCCTTCCCCAGTTGCCATGAGTTTTCAAAGATAATGACCAGTGGCTCTGCAACTATATTGACTAACTCTTTCATCAACCTCAGATGCATTGTATCTGGCCTTATGGATTTGTGCATATCCAGCTTTTCTAAATAAAAGTCCTTTACCTGTTCTTTCACTACTGAGGGCTGCTCATCTCTCCATACTGTGCTGCCAGTGCAGCAGTCTGGGAACTGACCTTGTCTGTGAAGATCAACGTGAAAAAAAAATAGAATACTTCAGATTTTTCCACATCATCTGTTCCTAAATTGTCTTTGTCATTCAGTAATAGTGCCACACCTTCCTAGACCTTTTTGTTGTTCTTCATATTCTTTGCTTCATTTTTGTGTTTAAGGTCACTGAAGATTTTTCCAGTAAGTGAAGCTTGTCAACTGCCATATTTGCTATTCTTTCTGCACAATGGGATGGTTTGGTTTTGTGCCCTCAATAAGACTTCTTTAAAATACATCCAGTTCTTCTGGACTTCTTTCCCCCTCATATTCACTTCCCAGGTGATCCTGCACATCAGTTTCTGGAGAGTTATCCTCTGCTTTTCTGAATTCCAGGATCTGTATGCTGCTGCTCTCTTTTCTTCCTTTTTTCAGGGTCCTGAACTCAACTATCTAATGGTCACTGCTGCCTAGGTTGCCACCTGCTTCTACTTCCCCTACCAATTCTTCCCTGTTTGTGAGCAGGAGGCCAAGAGGAGACTGACCCCTAGTTGGTTCCTCCAGCACTTGCAGCAGGAAGTTGTCTCCAACACACTCAAACTCCTGGACTGCCTATGCACTGTGCATTGCTCTCCCAGCAGATCCCAGGGTGATTGAATTATCCCATGAGAACCAGGGCCTATGATCTGGAAATTTCTCTTAGTTATCTAAAGAGAGCCTTATCTACCTCATCCTCCTGCTATGGTAGTCTATGGCAGATGCCTGCCACAACATCATTCTTGTTGCCTTACCCAAAGACTCTCAAAAGGCTTTTCTCTAGTTTCATACTGGAGCACCAATCAATCATACTGTTCTCTTACATATAGTGCAACTTCTTCACCTTTTTCTGCCCCACCTGTTCTTCCTGAACAGTTTATACACATCCATGACAGTGCTCCAGTCATGTGAGTTATACTACCAAGTGTCTGTTATCCCAGTCATATCATAGTTTCTTGTGTGTGTCAGTACTTCCAATTACAATTAATATCTGGAAGCGATTATCCAAACAAAACTTTTCCTTAGTAATGGATTAGATATTGAATACTTAATTTTCCTTGGAAACTATTTTTTTTAGTGTAAAACTATGAGCTTTTTGTAGAAGCTAATTATTGAGAATCCTGTGAATAACGCAGATTAAAGGAATGTTATTTACATTGTGCAAACATCTTAGGTAGCTTTGTAGACAGCAATTGTAATTAAGAGTATGATTGTGAACAGTGATTGTATAAAGCAAAGTTCTGGTTGGGTATAGTGGAAGGATAGTGCAGTGGTTAGATTACTAGTTTAGGACTTGAAAGACCTGAGTTGAAGTTTCAGCTCCGCCACAGATTTCCTGTGTGATTTAAGTCAAGTCACTTAACTTCTTTGTGCCCCAGTTCCCTGACTCTAAAATAGTGATAGTGGTACTGTCACTACTTCAAAAAAGTGTTCTGAGGTAAATTGTATTGAAAGATTGTAGGGTCATAACAAAACTTTTGGTAATGCACCAGTGGAGTCTGCCTAGAAAAAAAAGGACATCTCTATCTTCTATAATATTAAATAACTTAAATGGAAAGGAAATAGTAAACACATTCCCTCCCCTTTGCCCCTTCTCTGTTTTTTCCCCTCTGGATTTAATATAATGCAGCTTATTCTCTGTTGCCTACCATCTTATATAGTTACTTATACTATTGAAAGTGGGTATAAAATATTGCTTTTTTGATTTGGCAGCATTTTATACCATTATTGTTCCCATTACTTGGGTTTTAATCATTTGTCAGATTGTGTTAATGTTTTGGGTCTCTAAAGATCAGATTGTTGCCTGGTATCTTTTGGATCACACAATAGTTCTTATTCTATTGAAGTTCTAGTTTTGAAATTTGAAGATTAATCTTAGTTTCAATAATCTGCATGTATACTAGAATTTCTTTAAATATTTTATATCATCCTCTGAATATTGACAAGATTTAAAGTGATCAAGTGAATCTGCACCTTTCTAGATCACCCCAGTTGGATGTTAGTGAAACACCTACAGTAATCCATAAGCACCTGCAGCAGCATGGAGAAATACTCCTTCCTACTGATGCACTCTGTTGCAAGGTGGTCTGGTGTAAAAATTGGAATACATATGCCATCTCTCACCTCACCAGAGCTAAGGAAATCCATTTCTTTAAAGCTGTCCACTGTTTCACACACAGTTTCCAGAGTCACAGTCCTTCATAGCAGGATGTGATTTATTGCTCTGAACACTTGCATTACAGCAGCCCGAGTTTCCCACCCTATATTGATTTGCAATCGACTAGTAGCAGTCTGGAGTCACCAGCTTCTAGACGCGATTGCCGTATGGTTCTCTGCCAAGAGGGCAACTCTCATTTTGGTGTCCGTGCACCACATATCAGGAGCCAGCTGTGCACACAGTTCAAAGAAGGACAATGAGCAGTCTTGTGACACCTTAGAGACCAACAAATTTATTAGGCCATGAGCTTTCGTGGGTAAAACCTACTTCATCAGAGAAGTTGGAGTAGAAATTACAGAATCCAGGGTATATATAACAGCAAAAGTTACCTGTTACCCATCAAAGCTCAAGACCTAATAAATTTGTTAGTCTCTAAGGGTACGTCTACACAGCAGGGCAAAACTTGAATTAAGCTATGGAACTTGAGTTATGTCACTCTTCCTTTGACTTCTCTTACTTCTCGTGAAATGAGGATTACAGGAGTCAGAGTAAGAGTCCTCCAGCTCGACATTATTCTGAAATAATGGTTTGTTGTGTAGACGTGCTCTTTGTTATTTCGGAATGACGTCAGTTATTCTAAAATAATGTTGCTGTGTAGACATGGACGAAGATGCCAGAGCACTGCTCGTTGGTTTTTACAGTTACAGACTAACAACCTCTCTGAGGCTGAATTCCAGAAAGGTAGTTTTCTGCATCCGAAAGTTCTGTAGCTACTGCTTTTTATCCCACACCTCCATGACAATATTTAGTGCTTGTTTCCCAAGCCCAAAAGTGATGGTCTGTCCTAAGCAGCTGCTCTGTGATTTTCACAAGTAATGTAAAATTTCTGGTATACATAACATGCAGAACCTCAGGAGCCTGTAAGTCTTCCTCTGTTAGAAACATCACCCTTAACTGCACTACCTGCACAGTGTCTTCATGGCACTTAACAGAGCCTAGGGGAGAAATGTGTGGTCCGTTCATTCTCACTGAAGATGCCAGGGTGCACGGCACAGAATGATCATTAAAAATGGCATGAAAGGAAGCTGGAAGCCTATGGAGGGCTGGGCAGCAGAAGGTGTCTAACTGCACTGTGGGAT
This sequence comes from Pelochelys cantorii, assembly GCA_032595735.1. Taxonomy (NCBI): domain Eukaryota; kingdom Metazoa; phylum Chordata; order Testudines; family Trionychidae; genus Pelochelys; species Pelochelys cantorii. The sequence goes on from CM064326.1 coordinate 25,918,812, forward strand.
ACATAGTCGTCATGCATTGCTCACACTGTCAAAGATGGTGCTCCCGATGTGGGCGTGTTGTGTCACTAGAGCGAGGTAGCGTGACCAGTGTATTCTGATTTTTATTAGTTTGACTTTTTGCTGTTGACATAAGTTTGGTTGATAAAACTTGTTAGTGTAGACAAAGCCTTTTTGTACCTTGGCTATCAGGTAGATTGAGAACTCTCTGGGCCAGGGATGAGAGTTCCTAGGTGCTGCTGTAGTACATAAAAATAATAATGAAAGTTTGGAATGTAATTTCCACACCACCTTATATTGTTGACAAATCACAGAATAAGGCATATAGAACATTACTCTTTAAATTTTCTGAGCCATCTGATTAAAGAAATAATCACCAGAAAGAAAGGCCTTAGTACCAAAGGGAGAGGTTTGAATTGAATTATTAGTATCTTCCATTTGATGTATCTTGAACAGAAACATCCAGAGTTTAGCATCTATATATGAAAATATGTGAAAATTTGTGCTAAAGTCTCTCAGTGAATTAGTGGCAGAACTACAGTCCGGAGGCTTTGATGTCAGTTGTCTAATTAACTACTAGTCTACATTACCTTCCTATTTATAAAACAGTAAATCTTCTAATAAAGTGGAGATTTGGATTCATAATCTTTTGCAGTTTTGGCCATTCTACTGAAAGTCTTTCCAATTATGCTGTGCATTACATCTGCGCTCCCACTGACTTAATTGAGCGGATCAGTGCTATGTGTTTCCTGTCATTATCTGGTATCTGGGATTTACACCTAAACAGAATGAAAATTATATCCTGGCCAAGTTTTATGCCATGTTGTTTTAAAAAAAAATGATGGTAAGGATAAAATGTATATTTCTCTATTTGAAGTGCTTTATCTATTTTAGATGTTGTTAGATGGGTTTAAAGTTACATAATGTAGTAATGTAACTACCACAGGTTTTACCTGTGGGAGGATTGTGAATCATAGTTGAACACTTTACAATATATTGCTTTTATTTTTTGTATTTAAAAAATCACTATTGATTGAAATAGAACAATTCAAGAATTTCATCTGCTTCACATACAAATATATAATACTGCTAATTCTGCTCAGAAATATTTTTCTTAAGGTCAGTCATGAGGTATTGATCATTACATTTTTAAACTGCAAGTCTGGTATATAATATAAGTGTTTTAAATAGCACTACTGTTAATGTTTCAGAAGGAAAATATAGTAAGCTTGATTAAAAATTACATAGTGTTAGGCATTTTTTTGTGAAAAAGTTTAGATTAGAAATTAAGAGGTAAAAGCAGGCATTTTTGTGTGTGGAAAATATCATAAAACAGCCAACTCTCTTCAGTTTCTCACTTTTTTTGTGTTAGGTGGTGCATGTCCATGTGAATGAAATATGACCTGGTCACCTTTTTTGTAATTGTATGCACATTTTTCATAGAATCATAGAATACTAGGACTGGAAGGGACCTCGAGAGGTCATCGAGTCCAGTCCCCTGCCCTCATGGCAGGACCAAATACTGTCTAGACCATCCCTGATAGACATTTATCTAACCTACTCTTAAATATCTCCAGAGATGGAGATTCTACAACCTCCCTGGGCAATTTATTCCAGTGTTTGACTACCCTGACAGGAAATTTTTCCTAATGTCCAACCTAAAACTCCCTTGCTGCAGTTTAAGCCCATTGCTTCTTGTTCTAGCCTCAGAGGCCAAGATGAACAAGTTTTCTCCCTCCTCCTTCTGACACCCTTTTAGATACCTGAAAACTGCTATCATGTCCCCCCTCAATCTTCTCTTTTCTAAACTAAACAAACCCAGTTCTTTCAGCCTTCCTTCATAGTTCATGTTCTCTAGACCTTTAATCATTCTTGTTGCTCTTCTCTGGACCCTCTCCTTTTTCTCCACTGAGAAATTTGAGCATGCACTGTGAGGGAGAAACATTTTCTGCTTCACACTATGGGGCTCATGTAGCTGTGTAAAATATTTTTGATTCTGTAAATAACCAATTAATTTCTCTGTAATTAAAGAAAGTTTTTCCTGTGGGGCGACAGGGTGACGTCATCACGTCATCCTGTCACCCTGTCCCCTAGCCTCAACAGAGTCCCAAGAAGGGGGTGGGGAGAAGAGAAAACCCGAGGATCTGAGTCGGAGGTGCCTTGCACAGAAGCATGAATGCTGCTGTGGGGACGGCTTCTCTGCAAACTGCCCCCGGCATGGAGCCTTGGGTTTTTCTCCTCTCCCCATTCCCCCGTAGGAAGTCAGCCCTGGCACACTAATCTTGCTGGGGAAGGCAGGGTTCTAGGCTGGAGCTCTAGCCACGCAGTGGCCCAGTATATCTGGCCTAAGCAGCTGGAAGCTGTGGTTCCCCACTGGGTCCCGGAGCATTGGGGCCCCCAGCACAGCGAGGAGCCACGGCTGCCACAACCGCCACTCCTGGCTCATTCCCGGCCCTCCTCTTCGGCTGGTGGGGTGTGGAGAAGCCGACTAGGGTTGCCAGATGGTTTCAACAAAAATATCAGACACACTTGACATTACATCACCATCTACATTACATCCTATTTAGAAAATACCGGACATTTATATTTTCTCATTTATATTTTCTCAATTTGTTTCCCGAACAGAAAGCTCAAATACTGGTGGACTGTCGGTTTTAAAACCGGACACCTGGCAACCCTAGAGCCGACAGGCCAGGGGGAGGCCGGGGAAGCGGGGTCCGGGGGGGGTTGAGAGCCCGGGGGAAGGCTGGGGAGGGGGTTGGGGATGGAGGTGCTGAGAGTCCAGGGCTGTGTGGGGGGGGAGAGGCTGTTGATGGCCCCCAGTTCTCCCCTTTCCTCCCTCTCCTCTCCTCCCGACAACTGGGTTTGGCATCGCTTCTCGCCGCCATGGGGAGTGCTGGGCTTTCTTACCCCCCAAAGACAGGGGGCACCACCCCCTAGTTTTCCTAATGTTTATAATCATATGCAATGAATGTGTTGGTGTCTAGCCATCAGTTTGTGTGAACTAGCAAATGTTAACACTTGATGTTTTTTAAAAGTTCCTTACATGATGCTATTACAGGATCTGTAGATTTTAAACACTACTGAAACCAAGTTGTAATTGTGTAAACAGTCATTGGTTTGGCATTCAAGGGGAGGAGGTGTAGCATGTGGAATCTTGTCTCTCTGAAATGCTCCTTATGCCTTTAATATGGTTAGAAAAGTGGAGGAGGACAACTTCTAGTGCAGCTTGTAAATGTCAGTCTTGATGGGAGACAGTCCATCTTGTAAGCTGTATTTGCATAGAAAAAGTGAAAGGAAAGCTTCTTTCTCTAAAGCTGATGTCTTACGAGGGAAAAAATTGTTTTGGAAAAGAAATACTTCATCATTTTGACTGCAATAAAAACATTTTAATCACAATTCTGTTAAACCATTCTACACCTTTACTAACTGGTGGTAAGGTTGAAGATTGAGAGAAAATGTTTTTGTTCTTTATGTAAAACTGTTTTTCTTGCTTAGTGCAACTATATTTGAAATCCATTCACAATTAACATTTTTGAAGTACTAGTCTTTCATGTCTTAGATGTCAAATCTTGGTCTGAGAAGACAGCTGTAGTATACTAGTTTTCTTTACAGGAAAGTAGGGGTAGAGGTGAGTGGGATTGGAATCATCCCTGTTTCACGAGGATGGGGTGAGGAGCCTGAGAACAGACTCTCTTTAAACATTAGTGAAGCCTCAGTACTGCAGTGATCTCCATGCTCTGCTTCCCTTTATGGGCTTTGTTTAGAGGAGCCACATAAACTTGGATCCACTGGCTGTTCTGCTCACTTTTGTGCTCGACAGTGCCTGGAAGTCACAGCACCAGCTTCTGCAGCCAGTATTTAAATGGAGCACAATTTAAGCAATGTGACGGTGTGGAGAGTTTCTCCGTAGCTGAAGAATCTTTCACCAGCCAGTCAATGGTAGAGTGGCTCATTGGCTGCTGCAGTATGCAATTCCTTTCACTTTTCTTGAACATCTGGGAGATATCACAGAGTCTGAGGAAGCTAGCAACTAGATGGGAATGTGGAACCTGCACTGCCTCCCAAGGAAAAAGTACAGTCATGCAGTGGGGTTAGAATGCTCTCCATTTAAAGGGCTTTTTCATCTTTGTTTTTTTGAAGTACAGTGTTAAGTTAATTTTCACCTAAAAAGTGTTCACTGCATTAATGAGCTGACAGGAAAAGAGTTTCTAATTTTTTAATTACAGCTTTAAGAGAGTCTACTTTGGGGAATAGTACTGATTAGCTTCCTTTTTTGGATGTACTTTTACAGAATTAATCTTATATGGGATAGCACACTCTTATGCCAGCATTAAGATAGACTTAAAGTCCACACACAGATTTTATCAGAAATAGATATTCCACTTTAAATTCACATCCTATCTTAATGAAAATTAATTTCCCTTTGTAGACAAACTCTTGATTTAGCTTACAGAAATAAATATATGTATCTCAGTTTCAGTTAGTAGTGTGGCAGATCTCTTCTAGTAAACTTCAAATTGTATTAAATTGTTCTGAATTTACAACTATTTAAAAGTTATCTTCTTGAGTTATCTTAGAAAATATGAAAAAAAATTCATTTTTGGCTCCCTTCACTTCAAAATGAAAAGGCTGTATCAATGGAGAGAAACTCATGCATAAGATGTTTTTAAATAAAATAACTAATGACTGAGCCGTTTTGTAAGTGTCCTTATAAAAACTTCAGAGTCAAAACTCTGCCCTGTAGCACTTCCATTATCATAATTTTGAAGGTTTTACGTTCCAGAACGTTGATGTGAAAAGTCTTCAATGTGAGTACTTGTTGAAAATTTTTAGTGCAGGCTTACCTAATGGGATAGAGAGATTGATCATGATGACAAATGCTTTAATTTTTCTCTTATCAATTTTATAAAACTACAATATGTCCTATCCCATTCTTATCTATTTCCTCAACTGCTCTTCATAAAAAGCTATAGATAACAAGTATATAAAAAAATTTATAAAAATGCGTAACTCACTTCAGTGACTAAGTTCTGCCGAAATGCCCTCTGAAGTTCACTTTTGCCCAGAAAATAATCCTCTTGCTTTTACTTTGAAAACTTGATGTTTGCTATGTCTCTGATTCTCAACCTAATTACAGTTGCAGGGAACTGAACCAAGTTCTTGAGTACATTAAGCTGTACAAACTAGCCCCTTGAGCTCTGAGTCACAACTCTAATGTACAATGTAAAGCATTGTGTGTTGAAACAGACATACTAAACTTGAATATGGGGATTGTTTGATAATGCTTGTAAAGTATGGTAAGCTAGTGGCCCAAGGCAAAGTACGAGGTAGAATGGGATTTCAGTAACTTTCCTTGAGAATTTTGCCATGGTCATAAATAACAGAGAACCACCAAAAATGTGTACAAAATTTTTATCAAATCACATAATGTGTACTAATATTCCATTTGTGAATCTATTTAATACTCAGGTTTAAGATATTGCTATTTTAATGGACTGTAGAATAGCTACTAACACGGACAGAAAAATCTTACTGATGGATGAAATCATGTAGTTTTGTTTTGAGATTTAGCCTACCAGTTTATTAAATTAAATCATGCAAGCATGTTAAATAGAATCAAAGAATGTCAGTGGAACTAGCTATGCTATTCAGTATTTTTTTTTCCTGAAAATAAATTAATTACAAACTCTGAATCCAAGAATATCTTTTGGCTGAACTATGTGAATCTCAATCTCAATGCCTCCTAGCATCATATCACACAGAGGTGTTTCCATGTTTAAGCATGTGCGTGTGAGAGAATCGGCCTGAGGCATAGACTTGTCATGGAGAACTTCAGCTTGAACAATTAGTTTGACCAAGTTACAACCTACTGAAAGTGAACTTACAATGAAAAATATTAGGCAGCCTTAACTATTGGTAGGGACCTGTCAAATTCATGGCCATGAAAAACATGTCATGGACTGTGAAATCTGGTCTCTTGTGTGCTTTTATCCTATGCTATACAGATTTTACAGGGGAGTCCAGTGTTTCTCAAATTGGGGCCCTGAACCAAAAGAGAATTGTAAGGTTATTTTAGAGGAGTCACAGAACTGCCATCCTTACTTCTGTGCTACCTTTACATCTAGGTGGCCAAAGAGTAGCAGCTATTTTCTGGTGCCCAGCTCTGAAAACAGCACCCTGCCAAGGAGCATCACAGAAGTAAGTGTGGCAATACCATACTGTACTATCCTTATTTGAGTTCTCCTGCTGGCGATTGCTGTGCCATCATGACTGGGCTCCTGGCCAGCAGCCACCGCTGTCCACCGACCGGTTCTGGAGGCCACTGGTAGGAGTGTAGAAGTAAGGTTAGCAGACTACAGCGCCTCCTACAATAGCCTTGTGACCCCTCCACACATTCTTTTTGGGTCAGGATCTCAACAATTACAACAACATGAAATTTCAGATTTTAAAAGCTGGAATTGTTAAATTTATTATTTTTAAAATGCTATGACTATGAAATTGACCAACATGGACCATGAAATTGGCAGGGCCTTAATTATAGATATTGCTGAAAGTCCAGGAAGGGTAGTAATCACACTTACAGTGTACAGAAGATCAGTTATCTAAGGTTTACTGTAGTTCCTGCAGCAAATGTGTTTTAGGTAATAAGAAACACAAGATGCAAGGGAAGAGAACATTTAGGATACGCTAATAAATTTAAACTGATGGCTTGCCATTGTTTTCGATCTGTGTATCAATTTGTAGGTGAGCTCCATTTAATGAATCATCCTGCAGTGTTTGAATTTCATATTCAATTGTGTTAGATTGGTGGTATTATTTGGACCACAGTTTGAGAGCTACTGCTTTCATGTCTTTATCTCTTCATATTACATTGGTATCTGCTTCACTGAATTGCATGAAAAATTGCTGTTTGCACACTATTTATTTGATTATACTTCATGATTTGATTTAATTGTTCCTTCATGTTTATAAATCATCTCTGATGCCATTGTTTTATCAGTATTTTCATCAAAGATATATCTGCTAATAAAATAAAACTAGACACATTGATTTTTGTGGCATCTCATGGCCTTGAACTATTATTTTTGGCAATGTTGAGAACAAATTTTAAAGTCTAGTAAAAAAGTGCTGTTACATTTAGAGAAGTTATAAACACATGCTCAGTTTCTGTTATCTACCATAAAAAAGAAATACTCCATGAAAATCATACATACATTGCAGACAATATATTATTATTACTAATTGATTCAGACTGTGTAAAGTCCATATATTACATCTTCAACTGCTCTCTGTGTTCCCCTCTCCCCAGCAAGGGAGCCAGCTTTAGCATTTTTTGCTAGGCCTTTGAAATATTTTTCCAGGAGTCATCTCCTCCAAGGTACGAATTCTTTCCCTTTTCATGTCCTCAAAACTAAACCAACCAACCCTGACTGTTTGGCACAATCTCATCACATCACACATTAGTATACCTAAACATTAGTCTTTGTTGTTTACATCAACGTACCATGTTTATGCAGGTCCACATGACATTTTGTTCAAATTGTGGCTTATAATTTGCATATAATCCTATCCTTAAATTTAGAATGTGTTTGAAAATTTGTTGCTTATTTTAAAAGTAAGCTTGAAAGCTTTGGGTGGATAATTTATCTGCCCTAGGGCAATTTTTTCACCCACACTGCACTGCCAACATGTTTTAGCCTTGATCCAAAGGAAGACTATCTCTGGGTTCATAAGTAATTGTCACTAGTCAGTTCTTCAGCCTCTCTGCTGAGATTGCCTGTTAGTGCAAAGCATTGTCATGAATTTATGAGTGGGAGCAGGAACAGATGTAAACGTCTCATATAAAGCTCATAAAATATCCATTTGATAGGAACAACTTTCAGTCCCTTATGAGGTGAGCTGTATACAAACTGAGGGCGTACAGATGAAAGGCTCTATAACGTTGTTATCCAGTTCCCCAAGAATTTGATACTTTAAGAGGGTGCCCTAATGATGGGACAAATAAGGAAAAAGCTCTGTGTGTGGTGGTGGTGGTGGTGGTGGTGGGGATACTGGCCTAAACTTAGCTTTCAGCCTAAGTTCCTCGCACTTGACACACTGCTGTGTGCAATAACTATAAGTGATTGGTAGATGCCACATCATCAGGATATCATGGGTGAGTGACGCAAACTATCAGATGCCAATGACAAAGGACTAGGATTACTCACATTAGTATCCCAGAAAGGGACAGGAATACAAATTGCTGTGTGCTGGGACCCTGCTCTGAATTCTGGATCCTCTCACTGCGGTCCTGCAGTAGTAGGAGTAGGGATCTGGAATATGCCAGGGTCTTAGTATGAAGTCCTTCTCTGGGGAATGTTTTATACTGGGGCTGAGGTTTGTACTGACTTGTGCTGAGAGAAACTCTCCTTCATGGGCAGTTGCTATTCCACCCAGATGTAGGCAGGAGCAGTTGTAATAGCTACTTTCTGTAGCTGTTGCCTGGTAGGGTGGGTACCATAGCAGTCATGGTTCCCGAAATGCCCCAGTACTGGTGACTCAGGATTTTGCGGTGCTCCCTTTGCTGGCAGAGGGTGGGGAAGCAAAAGCTTAGGCAGGTTACTGCTGGGAGAATTTGCTGTCACTCTGCATACACAGGATTCATGTGCTGTGCAGATTTTTTTTTTCTGTGCAGTAAATACATTCTGCAGGAGATGTGCTTCAGTTATGCCTTTTTATGATTATTTATTTATTGCTCCACTGGTTCTAACTGACAGATGGCACTGATAGCATTCAGAAGGTGATGGGAGAAAATGGTGGTAGCTTAAGGTGAGCCCTGCTTTGCAGATACATATTTAATGGAAAATATGGTTAAGAATGTTAAGGTTATAAATCAAAGGATTCAAAAGCTAGGAAATTGCAAAATGAAGGTTCTTCTTCGAGTGGTTGCTCATGTCCATCCGAATAAGGTGTGCGTGCCGCGTGCACGGTTTTTTCCGGAGTGTTTTCCCTAGCGGTACCCGTAGCACTGGCTGGTCGCCCCCTGGAGTGGCGCCGCTATAGCGAAGCATAAGTATCCCTGCCGGCGCTCCCCCACCTCAGTTCTTTCTTACTGCCAGTGACGGTTGTAGGAGCGTTGCTATCTTAGTCCGTTGATTGTTCTTACGCGTTCTATAGTTAGGTTTATTGTCTGTAAATAGTTCAAGTGTTAGGTAGTTAGTATTGATAGTCGTCCTTTGTTCTTCCCTCCCCTACGGGGATGAGGAATGCCAGGGCTGCAAGGCTTCAAGACTTGTGCGGACTGCGCGAAGTTTATGCCTAAAGGGGACCCCCCACGATAGCTGCTTAAAGTGCCTGGGAGAGGCCCCCTTGGCAGACGCCTGCAAAATCTGCAGAGCTTTCCAGCCGCGCACCAAAAGGGAGCGGGACTCCCGCCTAAAACTCCTTTTTATGGAAGCGGCTCTTCAGCCAGCACCGGCGGGACATTCTACAGTGCGCAGTGCACCGGTGTCAACGTGAGACGCTCCGGTGCGCTCCAAGACCTTGGTACCGAAGGCGCCGAGGCACCGTTCCCACTCCCCGGCCCTGAAGAGGCTGCGGATATCGAGGGGCAGATTCCCGAACTGAAAGTCCCGTATGGGCCTGCACCGTCGGCACGGGTCATCCACAAAGGGCTCCCCGGGTACCGCTGTGCCAGTGGTGCAGAAGAGGGCTGACGTACCACCAGCCAGCCCGGGGCAGTTGCCGACGCACCGGCCATCGACGGTGGAGACTTTTGAGGCGGCACAGGACCTCATCAACTTGACCACCTCTCCACAGTCCTCCCTTAGTGTAGAAGGGTCAAGACTGCCTACGCTGGGGGCCACGTCGGCACCGGTTACCTCCCTGGAACAGGTGGCCTGGTCGGCACCTGTATTGTCTGCAGCAATACCTCAAATGACAGGACAGCCGCCGCTCGCAGTACCCTCAGTGCAGCCTGTGCCACCCAACAGCAGGCACGCGCGTAGGGGCCACCCGACACTGGGGGCACCAGCGGGTGCGGGTTGGACTCGTCCCCCCGCGGCGACTATGTTGCTGGTACCGTTACCAGGACCGATTCCGGCTACCTCCACGGTGCCATACCACCCCCTGGCACCATGTCCTGTGCCGGCACCGCTGGGACAACCACCAGCGTACCAGGTGGCACTGTCGGCGGCACCGCCAATGCTGGGAGAAGTGCTACTGGCACCGGGCCTCCTGGGCGCTCTGTCAGCGGCACCAGGCCTGACAGCACCGGCACCGCCGGCACCAGCTGCACGGGCGCCGGCTTCCGCACCTACCGTCTCAACACCGCTGTTATGACCATCGGTACCGGCTGCACCCTTGGACATTGCAGCAGGTTCCTGGCACTGGGTTCTCTGCGCTGGTGCCGGTGAGGCCCCCTCGCCAGACACATGCTGGGGAAGCCGGAGTCCATGGGCAGGTTTAGGCCCGCAACGGCTCCGGGACACTCAGCGGCGTCTCCGCCCTGGTCCGCATCCGACTATTCATCGGATTCAGACGTGGAGTCACTTCGGTTAGCGTCTTTGAGAGCCTTGATGGTATATTGGTCTTGCTCTCGGCACCGACGAGAGCAACCACAGCTGCAGCAGACCTGGCCACCTCAACCTCAGTGGCCCTTCTGGATGCCCTGGGCATACCACCAGTGGCAAGGTCCCATGCCGCCCCCCAGGGCGTCCAGCACCACCAGGCACCATACCACTCCGACAGCATCTCTCTCCAGACTTCTTCAAACTCCAGCGGAGGGTAGCACTCATGTCAAGGTCGCTGCCCCCCCTGCCCCAGTGCTGGCACCACCCCCAGCCCCCTCGGGGGTCGCCCAGCCGGTCCCACAACCCAGGGCGCTGCCAGACCCAGTACTGGTTCGATAGTCATCTTCATCTTCATCCCCAGACGAGGCCCTGGCAGACCCGGCCCAGTCTATGTCGACAGTGGACGCCAGGTCACACCAAGAACTTCTCCAACAGCTGGCATCCAACCTAGGGTTTCCAGTGGTTGAGGAGCTGAATCCTATGGTGGACATCCTCTCTGAGGATGCCCCTGCCCCACTGGCTTTGCCACTTAACAAGACAGTGGCTAAAATTACAAACACCCTATGGCAAATGCTGGCATCCTTAACCCCCACCCTTAAGGGAGTCAAAAGACGTTATTATGTCCTGCAGTTGGGACATGAACACTTGTACTCCCAGCCTATCCCTGGATCTTTGGTTGTCCAGGCTGTGGCGCAAAAGGAGAGGCTTCTGCAGCCGGGCCCAACTCCAAAAGCCAGGGAACCTAAGTGCCTAGATCTGCTGGGGCGTAAGGTATATGCAACGGGGGAGGGGGGGGTGCAACTCTGCATTGTGAACCAACAAACGATGTTTAGCCGTTACGCCTATAATACCTGGCAGGCTATGGACAAGTTCAGGGACAAACTCCCCTCGGATGCGAGACAGGAGTTCGTGGCTATGGCCGCTGAGGGCCGAACCATTGCCCGCACGGCTTTGCAGGCTTCCTTAGATGCGGTGGACTCAGCGGCCAGAACCATGGCATCGGGGGGTGGTCATGCGCCGCAGTGCATGGCTGCAAGTCTCTGGCATACCACCTGATGTTCAGGCCACAATACAAGACCTGCCCTTTGAAGGGAAGTCCCTGTTCTCGGAGCTTACAGACTCCAGGCTCCACATGCTGAAAGACACTAGGTCAACTCTCCTCTTGGGGATTCATACACCGGCCCCCCAGCAGCGTCAGCTCCCCTACAGACAGCAGGGGAGAACACAGTCCCAACCCCCCCATGGGGACTACTGGAGGCATCGTCCTCGGGCTCCCAGTAGGGGCGCGGGGGCACCTGCAGCACCTACCTCCGGTCATACAAGGCATCGCCATACTCGAGGGGACAGCCTCAGGGGAGTAGGGCAGCCACCCTCCCAACAGGCCAAACACCCATTTTGAACGGACCCTCAAGGGTCGAGTACCAGCCGTCTCCCCCTTCCCCCCATTTGGGGACAGGCTATCCCACTTTGCCCATGCTTGGGCCGAGATCACCTCAGACGCTTGGGTGCTCGGGCTGGTGAGGAGAGGATATTCTATCCCTTTCCTGGGTCTCCCCCCCCTCTTTTTCCCCACCCTCCCCGTCCCTTTTCAGGGACCCCTCTCACGAAGGGATCCTTCAGCAGGAGGTCCTCGTGCTCCTCGAAAAGGGAGCAGTGGAAAAGGTCCCTTCACGTCTACAGGGCAGGGGGTTTTATTCCCAATATTTCATCATCCCCAAATCCAAGGGTGGGCTCAGCCCCATTCTGGACCTCAGGAACCTCAACAAAACGGTGGTGAAATCAAAGTTCAGAATGGTAAACCTAGCCTCCGTCATCCCAGTCCTAGAGTTAGGAGATTGGTACATGACCCTCGACCTCAAAGATGCCTATTTTCACATGGCGATAAGATCGAGCCACAGAAGATTTCTCTGCTTCATTGTTTCCTGCTGCCATTTTCAGTTTACTGTGCTCCTCTTTGGGCTCTCGACAGCACCCAGGGTCTTCACAAAGTGCATGTCCGTGTTGGCGGCATTCCTCCGAAGGAATGGGGTACAAGTCTTCCCATACCTGGACGATTGGCTGATTCGCGGCCGCTACTGCGACCAAGTAACAGCGCATGTGGCCTTCACAAGGGCACTCTTCCAGAAATTAGGACTCATGCTCAACAAGCAGAAATCATCTCTGACGCACCCTCAGCACCTAGAGTTTGTGGGGGCCCTTCTGGACGCCAGGGTGGCAAGGGCTTTCCTCCCCAGAGACAGGTTTATGGCCATAGTGGGCATGGTCGACGACCTAACGCGCTTTCCCCTCACCACAGCCCGCACGTCCCTGAGACTGCTAGGACTCATGGCGGCGTGCACTTATGTCATTCGCCACGCCAGGCTGAGGCTCCGGCCCCTGCAGGCCTGGGTAGCGAAAGCTTTCGACCAGTCCAGAGGCCAATGGGACACCGTGTTGATAGTGCCCCGCGACGTACTCACTTCCCTCGAATGGTGGACCCAAGAGGGTATGGTATGCAGTGGCGTACCATTCCGGATGGAGCTCCCGTCAGTGACGTTAGTCACGGATGCTTCCGACCTCGGCTGGGGAGCACACCTAGGCTGCCGCAGAACTCTGGGAGTGTGGACCCCTTGAAACGGGCGCTGCACATAAATGTTTGAGAACTGAGGGCAGTCAGGAGGGCATGCGAGGTGTTTCTGGTGGCGATCTCACGTCAATCAGTCCTCATACGCCTGGACAACACGGCGGCCGTGTTCTACATAAACAAACAGGGTGGGACCTGGTCGTCTCCTCTGTGTCGGGAGGTGTTACTGCTATGGGACTTGTGCATACAGCACGAGATTTGTATCCAGCTGGAATACTTGCCGGGGTGCAAGAACTTGCTGGCAGATGCCTTGAGCAGGTCCTTCGGAGCCCATGAGCGGGCACTGAAGGATGACGTCCTAGCTCAGATTTTCCACAGGTGGGGCTATCCTCTAGTGGACCTCTTTGCCACAGCAGAGAACAGGAAGTGTCCTCGCTACTTCTCATTCCTGGGACTGGGCAAGTACTCCAGAGGGGATGACATGACGGTGTCTTGGCCACAAGGTCTCCTGTATGCATTTCCCCCGTTCCCTCTGATCCCCAGGGTTCTAACCAGGGTCAAAATGTTCAGGTCCACGGTCATACTGATAGCCCCGAGTTGGCCCAGATAGTTCTGGTCCCCTGTACTGGCGGAAATGGTGTGTGCAGAATCGATGGGTCTCCCAATGGTCCCAGATCTCTTGACCCAACCCTGGGATGGCGAGAAGTTTGTTCACCCGAATCTCAGGTCTCTCCATCTGATAGCGTGGCTTATCCATGGCTAATGCAGCCAGAAAGGGAGCATTCACAGGGGGTGCAAATGGTTCTCCTGGGTAGTAGGAAGCCGTCCACCAGGAGGTCCTATATGGCTAAGTGGAAGCGGTTCACTCTCTGGGCAACCAAAAAGGTACTGGACCCATCCCAAGCCTCTGTCCCGGCCATACTGGATTACCTGTTTGACCTGTGGTCTAACGGTCTATCGACCTCCTCCATCAAAGTACACTTAGCCTCCCTCTCCGCCTTCTATGCGGGTTCTGCAGGCACTTCTCTGTTCACGGACCCTGTGATCAAGAGGTTTCTGAAAGGTCTAGACAAGTTGTTTCCCTCCGTCAGGCCACCCGTTCCTCAGTGGGACCTTAATCTGGTGCTCATGAGGCTGATGTCCCCCCTCTTTGAGCTGCTGGCCACCTGCTCTTTGAAGCATCTATCTCTCAAGGTGGCCTTTATTGTGGCCATTACCTCGGCACGCAGAGTCTCTGAACTGCGAGCTCTGACGATTGACCCCCCATATTTGGTGTTCTCAGCGAATAATGTCAGGCTCCGCCCTCACCAGGCTTTCCTCCCTAAAGTGGCATCGCCCTTCCACATGTCCCAGGAGATTTACTTACCTGTGTTCTTCCTGAAGCCTCACAGCTCCCCTAAGGAGCAAGTACTGCATTCCCTGGACGCTAAGCGTGCGTTAGCATTTTACATTGACAGAACAAAGCCTTTTTGCAAATCCCCACAATTGTTTATTGCATTTGCTGACAGGATGAAAGGGCTTTCTATCTCGACCCAGAGATTATCCAACTGGGTCTCCATGTGTTACAGCTTAGGGAGTGTTACAGCTTAGGTTGCAGGGACCCGCTCCACATGACAGCGCATTCTACCAGGGCGCACGCGTCCTCAGTGGTGTTTGGGGCACAGGTTCCTATTCTTGAAATCTGCAGGGCGGCCACATGGTCCTCTGTCCACACATTGACATTATGTGCTGGCCCAGCAGGCTAGGGAGGACGCCGAACTGCGTACTGCAGTCCTCAGGTCTGTGCTGTAACTGTGACACATAGGTTCATCTGTTATTTGCCTGTTGCACGTTAGTTGAATAAATTTTTCTATTGTTTCAACGCTTGACTATGTATCTTTATCTGTGTGCTCCGACCCCTCCGCCATGGGAGTCCAGCTTGGGAGTCACCGTATTCGAATGGACATGAGCAACCACTCGAAGAAGAAAAGAACGTTACTTACTTGTAACTGTTGTTCTTCGAGATGTGTTGCTCATGTCCATTCGATTTCCCCCCCTACCTCTCCTTCGTCGGAGCATCCGGCAAGAAGGAACTGAGGTGGGGGAGTGCCGGCAGGGATGCTTATGCTCCGCTATAGTGGTGCCACTCCAGGGGGTGACCTGCTGGTGCTACGGGTATTGCTAGGGAAAACGCTCCGGAAGAAACCGTGCATGTGGCGCACACACCTTATTCGAATGGACATGAGCAACACATCTCGAAGAACAACAGTTACAGGTAAGTAACCATTCTTTTATCTATTCAACCTCAGTTCTCTTGTGCATATGCATTATTATGCTGTTTTAATTACTAGTTGCAGATGGTTTCCCCATATACGTCATGTGTAACTGGACCTTCATAGCTATAGCATGAAAGAGGTAGGAATAGGGAAAGGAAATTGTTATTTTTAGATGAACTGACTCATAAAGGATGATGTGTGAGTTATGCAATATCGTCAGTGAGTTTACACAGTTATTTGTGGGACAGCAGTGGAGTGTTTGGTATTGGGAATCTTGGGTTTCTGTTCTTAGCTCTAGGAATCAAATGTCATTTAGTGGTTAGAGCAGTTGTCAGGCCTGCTATAGCTGTAAGGAAAGTAGGCAGCTACAAGAGTGGCAAATTCTGCCTATAGTGGCCAAACTCAAGTGGCATCATGACAAAGAAATGTCTGGATCAAATGCTGTAGACTTGGACTGGTGCTTGTCCCCATCCTTTTATACCATAAACCAATGAACCCTCAAAAGGCTCAAGGCACACCTCTGTACACAATACGGGTCAACTTTGTGGCTGAAAACCCATTTTCTAGGATGTAATTTCAATTGTTGTGGTTAGAGTGACAAAGATGGCAGGGACTGGGTGGAGTCCCTGGTAGTCTGTGACATGCGGGAGATCACACTTGATCAGTGGTATCCACACTTATTACAAAGGTGGGCCACATAAACCAAAGCACAACCAGATGTGAGCCAAATAGATTCTACATATTTTAATAAGATTTCAAATCACCTGTATATATTTATATTTTAAGTTCAGCCTGCTGATAAGTTTATAACTTCAGAATATATTTAGACAGGTTGTTTCTATCTATTTATACGCTTAGGTAAACCAAAATGATGAAGACCTGATGGCAAAAAGTTAATGACTTGGCCATTAGAATACTTTATTGAAGAATGCTCTGGTGGGACATAGGTTAGACACCACTCAATAGATGATCTGGTGGTCTGACTTTTCAACACCCCTCTGCATGCGTTAGGTGGTTTCCTTTTCCCCCACACTGGGCACCCACAGGGAGAGCAGTGAGACTAGAGACAGTTTCCCTGTTAGTACAGTTATCATGTGCCACAGTGGCCACTAACAGTTTGAAGGAACAAATGTGAGGAAAAGCTGCTGTGTGGAGCATGTTTAATACGGTGTCCAGGCTTAGAATGCACTCACTATGAGAAGATTCATGCTCTGGAGGTTAATCTTCTAGCATTTCGACTGAATGCTGAGGGCAGCCTCCACTGGCATCTGGTTCTTCTCCGTCTGCGAGGAGTAAGGGGGAAGCTGATAGGAGCATGTGCTCTTGTCAGCCTCCCGCTGTGTGGATGCTGCCATGGCTTGGCTTAAGGTAAGCTGACTTCAGCTGTGCATTTTGCATAGCTGGAGTTGTGTACCCTAAGCCTACGTGCCTGGTCTAGTATAAACCATCATGGAGTTCTCTGTGGAGCCTGCTCAGTAAAGCTGTAATGTTCAAAGAGTATTGTGGCTAGCTTCCAACAAACTTCGACTGGGTGTATGCAAATGACAATATTTAGAAATGTAAAATTCAGCTGAATTTCAGGAGATTTTCACAGGGATAGCACAGGGTAAATCCTTACTATAAGATGATCTGCCTCTGACAAATTTCATGTTCCTGTTTTAAAGCATGGAAGTTATAGAGCTTTTCAACTAACTGTTTGCGAGAATTTGTAACATGGGCAAAAGATGTATTTTTCCCTAAAATGTCAAAAATGACTGTTTAAAATGTGTGGATATGGTAGGAATAAGCGACTAGTTGATTATCCGATAAGCAGAAGTTTGTACATGGCTAGTCGCTTCCCGCCTTGCTGCCTGGGGGGGTAGGAGCAGAAGCGGTTGCTGGGGGGGGAGCTGGCTTAAAAGCCAGTTCCCCCCAGTACCGTCTCCGTGAGGGGCAGGGAGGGTAGAGGCACAGTGGGAAACAGCACGAGTGGGGACTGAAGCAGTCTCTGCTCTGCTTATGCTGCGATTCTGCTTTTGAAATGTAAAAGAGCCCCACTTAGAGATCCTAGATAGAAGATTATTTAAATAATAACAATGTTAGATTTTATTCTAATTAAAAGTATATGCCCTCACAGCATTCATAGCTGGAAATGAAAATACTTTCAGTGAACGAACATCCTGAGAAATATTGGCTATTGTGGCATTCAAGGGGTTAACTGCTTTTTTTTGCTAAAGAGATTTAATTAAGAGCTGACTACTGACCTGCAGCATTAAGAATATTCTAGTACACAGGAGTTTACTTGTTCGGAAGTTAGTGGTATTAAAACCATTTGCCTGTTATGAATGGTCAGAAATTAAATTGTATTACTTTTAAGCTTTATAAACTTTACTGTACAGCAAGTGGAAAATAAGACCATATCTGCTGATTTTGATGGGAAAGAACATGTCTTACATATGGCTTCAATTCACATTTTAATCAAATGTGGAAGTCATTATAATGACATCTGAAACTGAGGTAGCAATAAAAAAATTATCACAAATAAGACAGCAGACACAAATTATTTTGTTTTTATTACTGGGTGGCCCTTTTGAAACTTCCCAAAGTTAATTGGTTCCAGATATTTGAAAATTGAAATTGTATTATGACAAATTTATTTCTGCTTGTATTAAATTTGTGCCTCCTCAGCTGATCGTTTCAGTATGATGTAGTAGTTTTAATCCTAGTGATTAGTTTACCAGAAACCAGTGTGAAAACAAACACTAGTAGTTACTTCATTGCTTTTGTAAATTATTGATTCTATAATGTTTCATGATAGTAGAAGTGCTGCTGTGTTGTTTAAATTGGTAACAAAAATGCCATGACAGAGTCAATGGCTGTAATGAGGTTAAATAGCTATTTAAGCAATGTAGCCTGCTGAAACTGATTAGAATATTTTCATGTAAGTCTAACTATATTGACTGACTCTCTTATTAAAGTAATGGTGTGGGAATGACTGAAGCAGGTTACTCATTCAGACACTCTTAACTCTGCTCAACTTGCTGTTACTGATGTTGTACAATTGTCTCTTGTGATATGGACACTAGTTAGTAAATGTACTATTTGCTGGTGCAGATCACAAGAGTTTGGTAAGGTAGACAAAGACCTAGATGCCAATCTTTAAAATAAATCTATTAAACATAATTTTCGGGAGAAATTAATGACCTTAGCTTTTTCAATTTTTGGCTAAAGTTGCTCAGCTTAGGGCACCTTCAGATTTTTCAGAGGGTGAGTGTTGTTTTGTTGAGTTGAATAATAAAATTCAATAATACATGGAGCACTCTTTCATGTAGAGTAAGGATTTTTCTAATTTTAGTGACAAGGTTCTTGTTATGAATTTTAACAACTCTGATGCTATACATGGCCAGCATGGGGGATTAGGAGTTTTTAAAATTGGTTAAATATTAAATGGCTTAATAAATGTATAGTGTAAATTTAAGAATTTTTGCTTTATAATTTGGCATGGGAAACAATATCAAGATATGTCATGCCTCTTTTCAAATTAAAATTATGATATTTCCAATTTTCTCTTCTACAAATCCATGACACCCCTTTTTTGCATAACAAATAACCAATTAACATTCTTATAGTGGACTGCCAAAAGGTTCAGAGTTGGGCTGAGAATTTAGGTTTCACTCCTTTGCATAAAAGAAACTCCTGTTGACCTGTCATTGTCACTGTACTGCAAGAATAAGGTCCTATGTTGGCAAAGTTCTTATGCAGAGACTATAAATTTGTTTTTGGATGCTGCACTGCCCTAGAGAAATTTGTCTACATTTCTAGTTGTACAATAACTTTTGAATTGTGTATTTCATGAGATAAGTAAATATCAAAAGGTTACTGCTTGTAAACCTACTTATGTGCAGCTCTATTTGTCCTCTTTCATATTTTTGAATATGATTTTTTAATATTATAGCACTGTTGTATTCATTTTTACTATCATGATTGTATTTATCAAAATGTTAAATGTGTTTTCTTAAAAAACAAACAAGCAAGCAATCTTAAAGATAAGCATTAAAATCACAATGCAAATGACCATAGAAACTTGTTAAGTTACTGTAAGGTTCTTTTTAAACTCTAAACAAAGAACTAAAAATTTTATGCATTCCTGTAAGAGAGAATTAAAAACCTTTTTTTTAAAAGAAGTTTCCTGGACTTAAACCTTTTATGTCAATTCCTAAATTAGTTTTTATAGTAAATTTATAAATAGCTAAGGGGTTTTTATTAGAAACAATGTCAGACCTTGAACACTAGAGACAAGAGAGATGCTTCTATAACTTAACTCCTTTTTGAAACTTTTCCTAAATGAAAGGTTTAAATTCACAGGTGTGTAACTGAACATGCCGTCTCTTTTCCCTTGCTTCCAAAAATCCTTTCATATGTTTAGATGAGGAATTACAGAATTAAATTTTGTATTTGTGAAGAGAGACAGTCTCTGTATTTTGCACAATTATTGGTAGGGAAAAAAGGTAAAGGAAATGTTACATTTATGGAAGCATGGTTTTAATCACTAAGAGCCTATGTACTGTATGTGTTGTGTTTATAAAATTTATGTATGAGTGCTAAATTGCATTAGGGTAATTTATGGTGCAAATAAATGTCAGTGGCAAAAGTAAACTAGCACAGGAAACTGTGAAACTCAGACAGAAAATGAAGAATTAAAATACATTGTAAAGGCAAGACAATGATATAGTTGTTTTCTGTCACACACCTAGGCAAGTGTAAGTTCATTTACAATATTTTTAGTAAAAGTTTCAGGCCAGTAAAACCACACTTACTGAACAGTTTTGGAAGCTTTCCAGTTGTGTTTTTTTGTCTGGTGACAAGTTATACTGATTCTTTTTGCTCTTAACAAAGAGTTCTGTATTGCTGCCCTGTTTATAAGGTTGTTAAAACTTGTAGCTTGGTATCTGAGGATAATGTTTTGCATTGTGTTCAATTAGTGCAAAACAAAGAAGGAGTACCAGTTTCTGAAGTTTATTCAGTTACTATAAAACACAGAGTTCCAGTTCATTCACAGTTATTGCCTCCGTGGTTGCCAGCCATACAGACTCCATAGCCTCTGGAGTTTAATCATGATTCATGTCTTCACGTTTCTGTGGCACTGGCATTTTGGAAGCAGTAATGCAGCCTTCCTGTTTATGAACATCTTCTGAAATGACTCCCATCTGTGGTATTTATGGAGTGAAAGCCTGGGGATTATGGATATATGGATAGCTGGGGAAAAATCCACAGTGGTAGGGTTCAAAATAATTAAAAATATAATCAAGTTCAAAACATCACCACTTTTTTGGGATAACCGTTTCCAACTGTTTGTATTTGCTTTTGCAAAAGCTTCTAATATTCTGGAGTAGAATTTACTTAAAGCACTTTTGGGTCAGTGAGTTTATTTTGGAGGCTTATGGGCTTGCCACATCTAGCCCCGGGAGAAGAGCAGTAAGAGAGTCCTTCAAGCTCTCTGGAGTGACGGTGTGAGAGGTAGCTAATCGGGGCCCAGCGATCAAATATAAAGAAAGTTGCTAGGCCATCCCAGGGTATTACTCTTTGGAGATTGAGGCGTGAAGACTGGAGGACAGGCTGACAGGAGCAGTATGTAGACAGCTCACTGTGGGGAGTGTATTACAGACAGGATCGAGGTCCAGGGTCACCTGATAAAGACCAGGCCTTGGCTGGTGGGAAGAACAGCAGAAAGCTGGATAAGGTATGGATGGGACTTCATTGAGACAAATCCTTGAGGCAAGCCCAAGGACGGGGCATGGTTATGGGGAAGTGGTCCAGGAAGTGAGAATAGTAGTGGATCATTGAGGAATGTACAGAACAAATAACTATTATTTACAGGGCTGGGACGCAGAGTAATATATTCAGATTGGTAGAGCTGCTTGAAATACGTCTTAGAATATTCAAGGAGCTAACCGAGGAAGTGTTTGAGCCTTTAGTGGTTATCTTCAGAAAAATCGTGGAAGATGGGAGATACTGCTAAGTACTGGAAGAGGGCAAATATAGTGCTAATCTATTAAAGGAGGAATGAGGACAACCCAGGTAATTACAGAGTCAGGGAGCTTGATTTCAGTATCTGGGAAGATAATGGAGTAAATAAGTAATTAGTTTGCAAACACTAGAAGATAGCAAGGTAAGTAACAGCATGGATTTGTCAAGTCATATTTTAGTCTTGTCTTGGCTATACTCCATTGAGCAGAGTTTTCTAGACCTCAAATCATTCTTGTAGCTCTTTTCTGAATCCATTTCAGTTTTTCAGCATTCTTTTTGAAGTGTAGACATGGTGTGACAGGATGTGCCTGGGGTGCAGCGTGGGACTACTGTGTCCCTTAACTCTCTCCAGCCCTGGCTATCTCTCACATTGCCTTGCTAGTGACAGGCAGTAAACCTTCCAGGTGCTATTATCACTCAGCACAGTTGCATGTGGACCCCCACACTCAGCTAGATTGCACGAATGTGCCCAGAGCCACTCATGAATCACACAGAGAGGCAACTGAGCCAAAGCATCCCTGCTTCCAGCACAGTTAACTCAGGAATATACCATGTAATTTACTAATTGGTTCACCACTTTGTCAGTGGAAAGTGGATATATGCAGCCCTTGCAAAACTGAGTAGATTTTCCACACACTTCGCACAAACTCTCTGGTAAAGATAGACAATAAAACAAATTTGTTGATTAGGCGATAGGAAATGGTCAAAGTAGTTACCAAAAGAAAAGAAAAGAAAATATAGACATGCAGTCTAAACTCTCAACTCTATTAGACTTGGCAACAACTAGATCAGGCAGTTTTTCTCACTCCACTGGATATCGCGGTCCACAGTACACAGATTTCACCCTTGAAATCTAGGCGAGTCTTCAGTCTTCTCAGTGTCCTAGTTGCATGCAGCATAGATGGGTGAAAGAGAAAGACCACACATGTGGCCATTGTGTTCTACTTTGTACCCACAGACATATATGCTTGGGAAGGGTAAGTCGACACATGTCTGGGGGCCCAGCTGAATCCCCAGTCCAGACTGAACAATTCTATGATGTGGCCTCAGGCAGGTGAGTCATTGTATTGTAGCTCCTTTGCTGGATAATGACTATTTGTGGTTTCTTTCACACCCTGCTTGGGTGTTGGTTATATTCCTTGCTGTTGCTTCTGCCTGAATCTCCAGCTTAAGTATATTTTAATGACACTCATACAGCATAATTCTCATATCTTCATGTGTTAATGGGAAATGACCAGGGGATCAGGGATCAGAGTAGATTACAAACTAAATATGAGTGAATAGTGTAACTTGCAAAAAAAAGCATCGTTCTGGGATGTGTTAAGCGGGAGTGTTGTAAGCAAGACACAAGAAGTAATTCTTTCCCTCTGTTGATGCTTAGGCTTCAAATGTCCATTTCTCAGTGCCACATTTCAGGAAGGATATGGACAAATTGGGGAAAGTGTAGAGAAGATCAATAAAAAACATTAAAGATTTAGAAAACATGACCTGTGAGGGAAGATTTGAAATAATTGTGTGTGTTTTTTCTGGAGAAAAGAAGACAGTTTTCAAGTACATAAAAGGTTATTACACGGAAGAGGGAGAAAAATTGTTCTTTCTAACCATTGTGGATAGGACTGAAGCAAAGGGGCTTAAATTGCAGCAAAGCTGGTTTAAGTTGGACATTAGGAAAAAACTTTCTAAGTATCAGGATAGTTAAGCACAGAATAAATTGCAAGGGAGATTGTGGAATTTCTACCACTGGCGATTTTTAAGAGCGTGTTAGACAAACACCTGTCATAAATGGTACAGATCATACTTCGTTCTCCCAGGAGTGCAGGGAACTAGACTGGATGATTTCACAACGTCCCTTCCAGTCCCATGATTCTGTAATCCTATGACTTAATCAGATAATTTAAGATTGATTATAGGAAGGGCATCACAAATTCTGTGTTGCATAATGGGATAGAATTGTGCTGCTGTGTTAGGATGTGTTCTTGTTTCCATAAATAAGAACATAAGAATGGCCGTACTGGGTCAGACCAAAGGTCCATCTAGCCCAGTATCCTGTCTGCTGACAGTGGCCAGCACCAGGTGCCCCAGAGAGGGTGGACCGAAGACAATGATCAAGCGATTTGTCTCCTGCCATCCCTCTCCAGCCTCTGACAAACAGAGGCCAAGGACACCATTTTATCCCCTGGCTAATAGCCTTTTATGGACCTAACCTCCATGAAATTATCTAGCTTCTCTTTAAACTCTATTATAGTCCTAGCCTTCACAGCCTCCTCTGGCAAGGAGTTCCACAGGCTGACTACACGCTGTGTGAAGAAGAACTTTCTTTTATTAGTTTTAAACCTGCTACCCATTAATTTCATTTGATGTCCTCTAGTTCTTCTATTTAGGGAACTAATAAATAACTTTTCTTTATCGGCCCTCTCCACAGCACTCATGATTTTATATACCTCTATCATATCCCCCCTCAGTCTCCTCTTTTCTAAACTGAAAAGTCCCAGTCACTTTAACCTCTCCTCATATGGGACCCGTTCCAAACCCCTAATCATTTTAGTTGCCCTTTTCTGAACCCTTTCCAAGGCCAAAATATCTTTTTTGAGGTGAGGAGACCACATCTGTACACAGTATTCAAGATGTGGGCATACCATAGTTTTATACAGGGGCAGTAAGATATTCTGGGTCTTATTTTCTATCCCTTTCTTAATAATTCCTAGCATCCTATTTGCCTTTTTGACCGCCGCTGCACACTGCGTGGAAGTTTTCAGAGAACTGTCCACGATAACTCCAAGATCTCTTTCCTGATTTGTCGTAGCCAAATTAGCCCCCATCATACTGTACGTATAGTTGGGGTTATTCTTCCCGATGTGCATTACTTTACACTTATCCACATTAAATTTCATTTGCCATTTTGTTGCCCGATCACTCAGTTTGGTGAGATCTTCTTGGAGTCCCTCACAGTCTGCTTCTGTCTTGACTATCCTAAACAGTTGGTATCATCTGCAAACTTTACCACCTCACTGCTTACCCCTTTCTCCAGATCATTTATGAATAAGTTGAACAGGATTGGTCCTAGGACCGACCCTTGGGGAACACCACTAGTTACCCCTCTCCATTCTGAAAATTTACCATTTATTCCTACCCTTTGTTTCCTGTCTTTTAACCAGTTCTCAATCCAAGAAAGCACCTTCCCTCTTATCCCATGGCCATGTAATTTACACAAGAGCCTTTGGTGAGGGACCTTGTCAAAGGCTTTCTGAAAATCTAAGTATACTATATCTACTGGATCCCCCTTGTCCGCATGTTTGTTAACCCCTTCAAAGAACTCTAATGAAATACCCTTCATTTCCGTCCTTCCTTCAAATGCACAGACAGCAATGGTTTATAGTTGAAACTACTCAATGTAGCATTAGGCAGTTATTACTTTCAGCAAGGTTTTTTCATTATGCTCTCCAGACAGCTTATGGCAGTGCTGTTTGCTATTGCAGGGGTGGCCAACAAGTTAGAGATCAAGAGCCAAAATAGCTGTGGATAGAGTGCAAAGAGCAGGGGTGGGCAATAATTTTTGGCCAGGGGCCACTTCACAAATTTTTGAAGTGGCCCCAGGCTGCCCCGAGAAGGGCGGGGCGTAAACCGGAAGGGGCAGTGCCAGGATACTTCTGAGCTTCCCCACCCACAGACCATGATTGGTCTGGGGGTGGGGTGGAGCCCCTTTGCCCCCGCTTCCCACTAGGCACCTACGCCCTTGGCAGTGCGGGAAGAGGCTGCACACGCTCCCCCACCCCAGGCCAATCAGGGCTGCCTCCTGCCCTGCGAGGAACGCATGGCACTTTGAAGTGCTGCGTGCTCCTCGCAGGGCCGGGACAGGGCGAAGGAAGTTTTGCGCAGCTCCTCCACCCACAGGCCTTGACCCTTCTCCCCCCCCACCCTTGCCCTGCAAGAAGCACACAGCACTTCAAAGTGCTTTGAAGTGCCGCACGCTCCTTGCAGGGCAGGGGAGGGTGGAGGAAACTTGGCACGCTCCTCCTGCCCCCAGGCCAATCAGGGTTTGGGGGCGGGGGAGCTTCATGCTCCTAGCAGGGCGGGAGAAATCTTCGCGTGGTCTCCGGTCCCCAGGCCCTAACTGGCCTTGCGGGCGGGGGAGCGGCAGGGCCTCCACGGGCCGGATCTGGCCCGCAGAGGCCTTTTTGCCCACCCTTGGCGAAGAGCCACATATTTATTTTTATATAGCTATAGCTAGGTAGATAGATATAGTACAAAAAATGTAGTGATAAAAATAACATTAGAGGACATTTCGGACAACAACCAATAAAAAAAGTTTCTAGTCACTTAAAACATTCACGGCCAGTCCATAGATGTTCAGAGAACTTGACAAGGAACAAAAACATCAAATTAAAAAAAAAAACCCTTTAAAAATACAGCAATATTCTCACACTAAAAATAAAGCATCCCCACCATGTATTTTAAATTTAACACTACTGCCCTATTATGTCCTGTGAGTTTTTTAAAATTACACTGAACTGAAAAGTAAATTAGCACAATTTGAAGTGCCTGTTTCATTCCAGCTTGTTGTTCTCTCTGGTATGCTTTCTTCATTTTTTTTTAACTTATGAAGATTATGGGTTTTTTATAGTTGTAAAAAAAATTCAGGTCTGTCCTAAACTGCAAATATGACAGGTTCAAAAACAATAAGGGAGAAACTCATATCTCAGAATAATTGCTTCAGCCTGGCAAACAATAGCTTTTGAATTTTCTTTCAAGAAACAGTGTAAACCAGATACATGCTGATTCTTTTTTTGCCCTAGAATTTAAATATGACGTTTGTGTGGGCTGTCTTATTCTGCATCCATGAAGCCTTTGAGTTTAAGGTGGTTCAGCCCCTCCCTCCCCCACTCTAACCCAATGCCCCACACCTTCCCCAGAGCCACACCTTCCCCAGAGCCAGGCATCCCCAGTCCCCAGCTCTAACCCAATCCTCTTCCTCTCCCCCAGAGCCAGGCATTCCCAGCTGCCCCCTGCTCCCCCCCCATTCTAACCCAGTGCCTGGGTCCCGGGGCCGCTGCTGCCACCACACGCTTCTCCCTCCAGGCGCTGGGGTGCGTTTGCAGAGAGGCGGGCCATGAGCAGTCTGTGCATGTAGCTCAGAACTAGCAAGAGCTGCATTTCTTTAAGCAAAGAGCCGTGGGTTTGCCACCCAATGTTGTAATGCTGTCCATTTGGCTTGGCTCAGAGCCTCCTTATACCCTGCTGTTTGTCAGGGACTGGAGGAGCTTGTAGCCAGCTTTATCTTATGCTGTCCAAACTTTGGCAGGTGCTTGTGTTTCATGCAGTTGCTCCAACCATATAAACCACTGACGCTATACACACTTTGCCTGAAGGCTGGATATCAGTTCTTGCTCTCCAGCACCTTGCCTGATGAAGCAGCTGCAGCCAACCCCCAAAAGGGCAGTAAGACAGAAAACAAAATGGTGGAAACATATATACTACTAAATGGTGAATTCTGTGGCATCTTAGAAAAATTCCACTGTCTGCAGCCACATAATTGCCATGATGGAGATGAACTGTACCGTTTATCTCTGAGATATGTTTGTAGGCTCCCTGACAACTAAGGCATACTTCACTGCACTGCTTTGATTTACATTCAGTTCAGTCCATATTTTCAAAGTTCTCTATGCAACCAGGAAGTCCAGAAATATACATAGATGTAGATATAGATAGATATGAAACGAAAGCTGAACTTCTGGAATATAATTATACTGCAAAGGGCGAATTTTGTGGTGAATTCCAGAGCTGTGGAATCTCAACATCCCAGTGGCCCCGATGATGATGAATGTTCACAAAGGGATTGAATGGTTGACTTCTCAACCTTAATCAAAGTCTTTTAAGACAGTTTTTATGAAATCGAACAAACTCTTTATACAATTGTAACTGTTCCCAGACCTAGTCACCTTTCTATAAGCCAAGGAGTATTAAGAAGGAGGTATATCGTTCTTTGTGTCGTTCCCACCCAGAAATTCAGTTTTGTGTGGCTTGCTTGCAGCAGGATGCTTCGGAGAGAATGCTCTATGCCAGTGGAAGGTGGAGAGACTTGGTCTGTAAGCCCTTAGCATCCTCTCCTGAGTATACAGACTTCCTATAAAAGATGATTTTAATGAGAACAGGAAAAGGCCCATACTCATGGGTTGTGCTCCTGCCATATATCAAAGTATGGATCCAAATGATGGAGATGTTTCATATCTTCAAAAATGATCCACTTTTTTTTATAATAGGAAGTGTTAGGCAGTGTTAAAGGTAGTGTTAATCACCTCTCTTCCTGTAATAAATACAAAATAGATCGAGACCTTTGTTAATGATTATCTCTTCTGTTTTGAGTGCTTTTTATCTTTAACTATTTGCCAACATTTAATTTCAAATCCATAATTACATATGATAATAAATGTGACACCAATAAGTTTTGTCAGTTTACATCAGAGATAAATGCACCCTTTAATGTAAACAATACAGCCCTAGTCAGACGTCAGTTAAACTTGTCTAGACAGAGGGGAGTCATTTTATAAACAGCCCTGAACACAAAGTAGGTTAGTCTTACGTATTCTGTTTCTAATTAGTTCAGAACAATTGTATAGCATATACACATTTAAACAATATAGTTGGTAAATTAATTATCTGATCCAGACATGATATAGTCAATAATACTTTTTGTTCACAACACTGAAGATAAATCACTTGTTTGAAAATGTTTTAATTACGTTTGTATTGGTTTTATTTTATGAACTTGTGTAATAAATTACAATACATAGAAACTAACCAGTTTAGCGAGGAGATTTGTATTTAATTTATAAATATTGAGATCTATTTAAAAATACTTATACCTTTGGGAAATGTAAATGATGAGGTAATCCTTTTGAGAAAATGTACCATGGTTGTGAAACATATTAAACATAAATCTTGTAAAGCTTACAGTAAATGCATTAAATTGAACCCACTCACTGTTCTCTAGAGCAAAAAAAATCTGGTCAATGGAAGCATGTTAATGCCATAATTTACTGTTCCCTTAAATTATTCAGAAATTCCAGATACATGCTTGGCAGTATGGTAAACAGGCTTCTAAATCTGCTGCTCTTATTTTGTGGTGTTTATAAAACTCATACATATCCAGCTTATATGATCCTGGGCTAGGGATGTTAGCTATCGTGTAATTGAATTGTCATGTAACTGCATGGAATCTTAGTTATTACAGGACTATTCGATAGTCCTTGGGGGCGGGGCTGGCAGCCAGTGTGCTCCCAGCCCCACTTCTGGGGAGACCCCTGCCACCCCGCGCTGCTGCCTCTGTATCAGAGGCAGGGAGCTGGTCTGTGAGGGGAGCTAGTTTAAAAACCAGCTCCCCTTGTGGATTGGCTGCCTACCACCCTGTGCTGCTGCCTCTGGTACAGGGGCAGTAGTCCCTGTCTGTGGGGGGTCTATGCTTCCCACAGATAGAGGCTGCTCCATAGGATGCAGAGCAGCTTCTGTACGCAGGGAGCTTGGGCCCACCTCAGACAGAGGCTGCTTTGTGGCAGCCTCCCCTGCTTCTCCCTCCTTGTTACCTCTGATACAGAGGCAGCAAGTGGTGCGGGGAATGTGTGTAGTTGACAAGATTAACCAGTAAGCCCAGGCTTATCGGTTAATCATATAGTTGACTACACACTGACATCCCTATCTGGGACTATTGGAATAAGTTGCCCATATTATTAAAACTTCAAATCTGCCATAGATTTTCAGAGCGATGTACTTTGAGAAGTTATCCCCCAGTTCCTGACACCCCTTTGCATTCTGGGTTATGCTACTACTTCATGCTGAAACCAAAACTGTGCAGCAGATGGTTCAGGGTACATGTTGTCAACGGTCCATAATGCACTCATCTCCTCCCTTCCTCCCCTGTTCAAAAGCAATGGCAAATAGTCTTTTTACACCCTTTTTTCCTCAGATAATCTGTGCAGATGCCATAGCAGGGTAACCCATCACGGGACCTGATCAGCAACTAAGTATTATGGCAGTCATATTAACCACGGTGCACATTATGCTGGAGTGTATTCAGAGTATATCCAGGGCCTGCTGAAATGAGGAAGAATCTCAGGAAGCCATGAACATACTCTTCTGTGAAGCACTTGAGTTGAGTATCTGGCAAATGCTGCCAGTGTTCGATTCTCTGGACGTAGCGGAATGCCAGTTCTGGTGCTGAGAGACAAGCACGGATTGGTGGGGCTGCATAGTGATGCAGCTATGG
Source organism: Pelochelys cantorii (assembly GCA_032595735.1). NCBI lineage: Eukaryota > Metazoa > Chordata > Testudines > Trionychidae > Pelochelys > Pelochelys cantorii. Next base: position 25,948,443 of record CM064326.1, read on the forward strand.
GACAATCAGCAGTGGCTTCAAAAGTTATCATGCATAAGGCCACTTTCCTAGAAGTTCGAAAATTGTTTTCCCCTGCACTGATAGTTGAGAAATGAGTGGCAATAGTCCTGTGGAAATTGCGATGTCAGACAGCTGCCAGTCAGCTGGGAATCAGTTCCGAGTGGAGAAATCTACAGTTGGGGATTTTATGATCCAAGTAGTTAAGGCAATCAATACCCTTCTGCTGTGGAGGGTAGTGAATCTGGGAAACATTCAGGACATAGTGGAGGGCTTTGCTGCAATGGGGTTCTCTAAGTGTGGTGGGGTGATAGATGGAATACACATCCCTATCTTAGCACCTAAGCACCTTGCCAAAGAATACATAAATCAGAAAGGGTGGTACTTGGTGCTGCAGGTGCTGGTGGATCATACCATATTTCTAACTTGACATGCAAGAATGATACCTATGCCAAAATAAGATATACAAATCCAGCAGATTGTGACATTAAAATTCATGACGTATTTTGTCCAAAGCATCTTGCAGTTACGCATATTTCATACAGTTATGCATCTTCCATATTTATTTCATCTTGCATTTATACATATTTCATATATTTCATATAAGACAATTTCATACAGCATGGGGGGCAGTCTCACACCATGCTTCACTGAGGGTGAGCAAACAGAGGTTTACTAAAGAGGCATCAGTTAATAGCTTCCCCTGCTTTATCCAGGTTGTCATGTACAATGTCAACAGAGTGATGAGGAGCAGATGCTGACTGAATGTGGCCAGAAAGCTGGGCCTTGTGCTGCAGTGTAGAAAGGTGTCTTACCATGGAGGATGGAATAAGGAAGGCATCCCCAGAAACCTTGTGAGAAGGATTAAAGAGTTCCTCTATGAGAGCTTTACGGAGATGTGCAGAGAGGATTTCTGCTCCATCTCCAGACAGGTTAACAAGTTGTTCCAGGGATCACCTGCTGTGTAGGCAGAGTGGCTGTGACAGTTCGCACCCAATTGCCTTAACCCACTTGTAGCAGGACAAAAAATATGAACTCACCAGAAGTGCCCTCCCCGACATTAGGGCCTGCCTCTGAGACGTCCAAAGTTGTAAAAAGGTCCTGGCTGCAGTGAGATTGGTTGCCCTGCTCGCCTACTGATCATTCTCTTCCTCTTCTTCATTCACACTACCTCCACGCTTCCTGAGGCTGCCAGATGATTGTCTGGAATCCATGGATTTATTTGGGTAGCTGGTTGGAGGGAGCTGGAGGTTTCTAGCAACTGCAGTTCTCAGCAAGCCCTGAAAAAAATGAAGCACTGGTATGCAGAAATTTCCGTACAGAATTCAGCCCAAGCATCAGGTTATTTCCCCTCAGGATCCTTGGGCTGTGAGGGAATAGGGGCAGATGCCTAGGGTGTAGGGGACCATGGCTAGGCTTGGGGGTGGGGGGAGAAAGGGAGTAGGTGACTTGGCTGGGGGGCTATCCTGTGGCTGGGCTCTAGATGGGAATGGGTGTGGGTACCTGGGCTCATGAGGCACAGCTGGGCTCTGTGTGTGTGTGTGTGTGTGTGGGGGGGGGGGCGTTAAGGGAACAGGAAAACAAGAATTGGGTTCTCATTGGGGCTTCTTTGATTCTCTACTACTGAGGGATTTTTGTGTGTGTCTCTTGTTATATACATACTTGCTGAGAGGTATTTTGAAATAAATTACTAAAATCATTGACACTGGCATGGTTAGTGTTATTTTAACAAATACAATTTGTAAAATTTTGCAGAATCTTAAAATATTGTGTGAAGAATTTTTAATTTTTTGGTGCAGAATTTCCCCAGGAGTAATCCATTGGAAGTGATAAGAGGAGGAGAAAGACCTGCATGTATTGGTTGATCATAGGATGACTATAAGCCATTTGTGATATGGCTGTAAAAAAGGCTAAATCATGATTTGAGGGCTTCAGTAACATAGCCAGAGGTTCCAAGCTTACCCTGCTATGGCATCTGCACAGATTATCTGAGGAAAAAAGGGTGTAAAAAGACTATTTGCCATTGCTTTTGAACAGGGGAGGAAGGGAGGAGATGAGTGCATTATGGACCGTTGACAACATGTACCCTGAACCATCTGCTGCACAGTTTTGATTTCAGCATGAAGTAGTAGCACAACCCAGAATGCAAAGGGGTGTCAGGAGTGAGTGGGCGAAGTTTTATGGCCTGCAGTGTGGAAGAGGTCACTCCAGATGATCATGATGGTCCTTTCTGACCTCAAAGTCTTTTGAGTGTGAGTCTACTCTCTGGTCTGTACTTTTTCTTTCTGTGCTGTGACATTAGGTCTGGACAAGGACTGGTTTGGTCTATCACATAAATTAAAAAATTGGGCCTTTTTAAATTTATGTTCATCTGCCCAAGACGCCCACAGGTTTGTTTGGATAGTTGGTCACCACTAGGGATATGATTGTTCCAGCCATACCCCATTTTTCCTAGATTTTGGGGCTTGTAGGGAGTGGGATGCCAAAACTGCATACATCTTAACTTTTTTTTATCCTTTTCTATTTTCTACACTACTTTTCTAACCATTCAAATCATATATATATGTTAGAAAACAATCCCAAGTATACATGCTATTAATACTCAAGAAAGAGCTCTTGGAGTCATTGTGAATAGTTCTCTGTAGCAGTTGTCAAAAAAAAAAAGTATACAGTGACAGGAATCATTAGGAAATGATAGATAACATGTCATAATGTCACTATATAAATCCATGGTATGCCTATACTGTGTTCAGTTTTCATCACCCTATTTGGAAATACATATTAGAATTGGAAGATATGCACAAGGGTGGCAAAAATGATTAGGTATTTGGAATAGCTTCATGATTACTATTTTTAGTAGTTTTTACATCCCCATTGACACCAGAGAACCCTGTATGCAATCTCTGCCCAACTTTGTTTCACAGATAGGATTCTATTTAACAATACAGTACCATGTAGTTGTGTTATTGAAGAAAGGAAAGACAAGGTATTCTGTGCTTTATATTAGAACACCCTACTTTCCATCTAGTGTCCACACTACAAAATATTTTGAAAATTTGTAGACCTTGGAAAAGAGCTATAAGACGGATATAGGATCTATAAAATGTGCTTTAAAATGAGACTAAAGAAGTCCATATATTTAGGTTATAGAAGACCACAGTAAAAGGTATCTTAATCATTTTGAAAGAGCCAGATTTTTAAATATATTCAGGCATGTGGTAGGACTTTTAAAGCAAGTTTCAAAACCCATTGATTTCAATGGGTTTTAGGTGCCTAGATGCTTTTAAAAACCCCCCACCAAATGTCTTAATACGCTTAAAAATCTGGCCGTATGTGTCTAAATACGGTATCTTAAATAGCAGAAGGCTTTGTAATGTATTAGACAAAGGCATAACAAAATCCATTGTTGAAACTAGAAAAAAAATCAACTTGGAAAGAAAGTGAACATTTTGAACTGTTTTAACATTTTAACTTGAAAAGCTAATTAAGGCATGTGGTAGATTGGGCATCCTGCTCATCTTACCTTGACATCAAGAGTGAATGTCTTTCTGAAGACATGATCTTGTTCTTCAAGTTATTGTGCTCAGTGCAGGAAATATTGGAGGAAAAGCAACTGGCCTGCTATCTAGTCAAATTAGATTAAGATAATGAATACATCTGGCCATGAAAAAAATCTACGAATGTTTCTTTCCTTTCTCTCTGTTATGGAATAGTTGTTAGGAATTAGTTTTATTCATTGTAAAGTATCAGTTCATCTTAAATGTTTATTGCTATGTTCAAGATATATTGTAAAAATAAAAAAAAAATCAGATAGTTGCCACAGTAATTGCCTCAGCAACAGCAGTCATTTTTAATCCATGAAACTATTTTGCCGTAGATAGGTTATTATAAAATGTATTATTAGGTATAAATCTGCATCTATCTTGAAAATAAGTGAAGATGGAAAAAGGTTGCATTATAGTTGGGATTTTGGGAATATATGACACAATAGGTTGCTGGATTTTTTTTCAGAAACTATTGAACAGGAAACTTCAAAAAACTTTAAAGAAAAATATCCAAACACCACCTTTCTTCTGTATTTGTAGGATGTAAGGGGAGAGAGCTCTGGAGATCTCCTTGCATAGAGAATTTGTGAGGATGATTAGAAAAAACATGTATTTATAAACAGAGGCATATTGTAAAATATTATTTATAGCTTCAGGTAGACTGCCAGTATCTGCTCAAATGTCTGACATGTGCATATCCAGGGCATACAAAAATAGAAATTAGCTTTGAAATATGGCTTATTTAAATTTATATAAGGAAACTGAAACCAATTTATATGTAAACTTATTTTCCAGTAATATATAATTTTGTGGGTTATTTGAGCTTTTTGAAAGATGAAAGCTTTCCCTATTTTACAGGCCAGGGCATGTCTATAGAATCCAAGATTTTCAATCTTAGGATGAATGGCATGATATTTTGTGGTATAAGAATGAAATGGATGTAATCTGAACGTGCAGTGACAAATTTCACTTTCTTACATTTCATTAAAATCCCTAAATCACTGTATGTAACTTTCATAAATCTGTCTCCAAGGGTAGGCCTTCAAAAGTAGATTAAAACCACAGAAGATTCTTGAACCCTTATGAACTTCCATTACTCGAACATTTTTTGCATATTTCTTTTTTAAAAAAAGATTACAACTAGAAGCAGATTTTCATAGTTTATGTTGATGGATGCTACTTTTAGTTAATCTTTTGTCAATTTAATTTTTGTCTTTGGTTAGTTTTATGGTTCATTTGATAGAAAAATTACATGAAAAATCATACATTTCTCAGATTCATTGGCATGATCTTACAGGTATAACAAAACATAGTATGATACACTATCATATTGCATCAGCTAGGGCATGACAGAACATACATTTCTTAAAACCTATACTTTTTACCTGGATTCAGGAGCTATCAATTTGGCTTAATTCACATTGAGGCCATTCAAACCATCTGCTGATATTTTAAATCCTTAGATAACTTGCAAACCCAATCTCTGAACAGAAGTATACTTACAGTATTCTTAAAACCACTGCTTAAGCTCCATACATCTCAGTATTTAAGGCATGCTTCCAGTGAACTGAATTAAAACAGATCATAACTTCTACAGTCCCCCGAAGTTCTAGAACTAGTTAAACATCAAGCATTAGCAGTGTGAAAGGGACATTTTAAAGGATTATTTGTATTTCAGTTATTGGTTAAAAACATTGTTTCATTTCCAAGACTTCTTGTTTTAATTGGTTATCCTGACATTCCTTGGATTGAAATGTTTTTAACACCATGAATTGTACATCTTAGTTGCAACTGCATATCTTGGCATAAATTTGAATCTTTTTTTCATCAATAGTAAATCTTACATTGAATTTGGAAGAACAATGTGGCAGTTTCTGTTATCTGTATGAAAAATACCTTATTTGGTGCTCATGCAAAAAAGTCTATTAGAAAATATGCTAGAAATATGTTGACTATTATAAATTTGGATTAAAAAGTGTTGTAATATTTGCATGCATCTTTTACTTTTACATTTCAAAATAGGGATTTATATCAAATTATTTACAATGATACATCAGCTACCGGTTTCTTCATAAGAGGATACTGAAGTGTACACAAGAAAAACAACTAGACACGTAAAACAGTGGAAAAACAAGATTTGATATAATGCCTAACCTGCAGAATTATTTCCCTCAGAAATCTCATGCTGAAATAATTAAGTTTTAGAAATGATTTTACGCAATGGTACATGGTTGAACGATAGAGATTTATTTGTGGGGGAGCAGCACTCTGCATACTTCTTGTTTATCTGATTAATTCTTTGGCTAAAAAAATATCATGTACTGAGGTTGTTTAAAATGTAGTATTAGATTTATCAAGGATTCTGTGCTATTTGTGTTAAATGGACTTAGGAAATCTTAAGTTTCTAGATAATAATGAAAAACATTGTGGCATGAATTGTAGTAAAATGAACTTAGAATGTTTTGCTAAATTCTACCTAATTAAAATATCTTAATTAAAACACTAGACTATGTTCATCTTTTTGTTTAGTAAAATGCTTCCTTTTACTACCAGTAAGATTATGAACATAATATATTAATACATTATGCATCTATGCTCAAACATTGCAGCCACAGTACACTAGTGCAGTATATATCTATCTTCAAACATTATTGATCAGCTATTCATTTTTTCCTAGTTAAAATGGTAGACAAGCCAAGATGTGTTTTTAACTAGGAAAAAATTACTATATATTGTAGTATCTTAACTCATTGAAATGTTGGAAAATGACTGAATCTTTTCTCTTTCTTTCTGCACTGATTAGGCCTCAGTTGGAGTATTGTGTCCAGTTCTGGGTACCACATTTCAAGAAAGATGTGGAAAAATTGGAGAAGATCCAGAAAAGAGCAACAAAAATGCTTGAAGATCTAGAAAGCATGAGCTATGAGGAAAACCTGAAAGAATTGGGCTTGTTTAGTTTAGAAAAGAGAAGACTGAGAGGGAACCTGATAGTTTTCAAGTATCTAAAAAGGTGTTACAAGGAGGAGGGAGAAAATTTGTTCTCCCTGGCCTCTTAGGGTAGAAGCAATGGGCTTAACCTGCAGCAAGGGAGGTTTAGGTTGGACATTAGGAAAAAGTTCCTAACTGTCAGGGTGGTTAAACACTGGAATAAATTGCCTAAGGAGATTGTGGAATCTCCATCACTGAAGATATTTAATAGCAGGTTGGCAGATCATCTATCAGGGATGATCTAGACGGTGCTTGGTCCTGCCATGAGAGCAGGGGACTGGGCTTGATCTCTTGAGGTCTCTTTCAGTTTTAGTATTCTATGATTTGAGCAAACTCAGTTTAGAGACACTGCTATGTTGATGGGAAGGCTTCCTTCACTGACATAGCTACTCCATCTTGGGGAGTGGCATACCCACGCTGTCTTCACTAAACACTAGAGGAGTGCACTTACACCACTGCAGTGCTGTAACTGTAGACAAGCTCTTATTCTATGTGAGGCTATGCTATCTATAGGTCTCTTTACCAAACTGCAAATTCCATTTGGAGGGTGCATCACTTCACCTTTTCTTTAGAACATAAGAATGCCCATACTGGGTCAGACCAATGGTCCATCTAGCCCAGTATCCTGTCTGCTGACAGTGGCCAATACCAGATGCCTCAGAGGGAGGGAACACAACAGGTAATCCTCACATGATCCCTCTCCTGTCACCCATTTACAGACAAACAGAGGCTAGGGACACCATTCCTACCCATCCTGGCTAATAGCCATTGATGGACCTAACCTCTATGAGTCTATCTAGCACTTTTTGAACCCTGTTAATGTCCTAGCCTTCACCACATACTCTGGCAAGGTTGTGCGCTGAGTGAAGTAAAACTTGCTTTTGTTTGTTTTAAACTTGCTGCCTATTAATTTCATTTGGTGACCTCTAGTTCTTATACTGTGGGAATAAGTAAGTAACTTTTCCTCATTCGCTTTTTTCACACTAGTCATGATTTTATAGACCTCTGTCATATCCCTCTTTAGTCTCCTTTTTTCTAATCTGACAAGTCCAAGTCTTTTTAATCCTTCTTCATATGGGACCTGTGTTGCCCTTTTCTAAACCTTTTCCAATGCCAATATATCTTTTTTGAGATGAGGCGACCACATCTGTACACAGTATTCAAGATGTGTGCATACCATGGTTTTATACAGAGGCAAGAAGATATTCTCTGTCTTATTCTCTATCCCCTTTTTAATGATTCCTAACATTTTATTTGCTTTTTTGACTGCTGCTGCACACTGAGTGGATGTTGTCAGAGAACTTTCTGCAATGACTACAAGATCTCTCGAGTAGTTGTAGTTAAATTAGTCCCCATCATATTGTATGTGTAGTTGGAATTATTTTTTCCAGTGTGCATCACTTTACTTTTATCAACATTACATTTCATTTGCCATTTTGTTCCCCAATCACTTAGTTTGGTGAGATCTTTTTGAAGCTCTTCACAGTCTGCTTTGGTCTTGACTAACTTGAGCAGTTTGGTATTATCTGCAAATTTTGCCACCTCACTGTTTACCCCTTTCTCTAGATCACTGGTCTCCCAACTGTTTAAACCACAAGATCACTTTTTCAATTTAAGTGCAATATAAGATCTACCTCAAATGCAAATACCCTTGTCCCACTTCCTTCCTGCCCCTTCTTTGAGGCCCCATCCCTGCTCCACCCCTTCGCTGAGGCGTCATCCTGCTCACTCCATCCCCCTTCCTCCCCCATCCTCACTCACTTTCACCAGGCTGAGGTACGGGGTTGGAGTGCAGGCTCTGGTCTAAGGCCAAGGTTTTTGGTGTGTGGGACAGGCTTCAGGCGTAGCCCAGGGTGGGAGATTGGGGTCCAGGAGGGGTTTAAGGATGCAAGCTCTAGGAAGCAGTTTGGGTGCAGGGGGACTCATGTCTGGGGATAGGAGGAGGTTCAGGGCTGGGCACCGTTTAACTGAGACAGCTTCCAAGTGGTGGATCACTGGGTTAAGGCAGGCTTACTTCTGCCCTGGCCCTGCACCACTCCTGAAAGCAGCTGGCATGTCCAGCAATGGCTCCATGACACCATGTGCTGCCCCTCATCTATGGGCCCTGAGCCCACAGCTTCTACTGGCCACGGTTTCCCATTACTGATCAATGAGAACTGCAGGAGTAGCGTTTGCAGGCAGAGACAGCCTGTGGAGACCCCCTGTTCTGTGTTTCTCAGGGTCTGCCAGGGACATGCCAGCCACTTCAAGGAGCAGCAATTACCACAGGGATAATGACCCCAGCCATGACAGGTTCGGAATTTTAGGACTCATTATTCAAATAATTAAATTTAAGTGTAAGAGAGAAATGAAAATTATGAAATGCACAGACCAGTCAAAAACCAAAAATAACCCACTTTGCAAGCAGTAAAAGAAGTAACAACACTCTGTTTCCCCCCCCCCCCCAAACATATGTATTGGGTTGGGAGATGAGAGGGGAGGACAGTGTGTGTGAGAATGACAGAGACCCACAGTGTGTGAGTGATAGAGTTACGTTCCCAAGCTCCCTCCATCCCCTTCTCTTTGCATGGCGATAGTGTACAGGAGTGACGGGAGGAGGGACACTCTGACATCAGAGCCCCCCCTTCTCCCTCCTACACCCTGCACAGCAAGCAGGAGGCTCTCAGTGGGGCAGCTCCAAGGCAGAGGGCAGGAGCAGCATAACAGTGGGGGGAAGGGCAACTGAAGTACCAGCTCTTGACAGCTTCCTGGCTAAACCAGTCAGGATCACCTGTCAGAGGCTCCAAGATCTATTGGTAGATCCCAATCTACTGGTTGGTGACAATTGCTCTAGGTAATTTATAAATAAGTTGAATAGGATTGGTCCCAGGACAAACCCTTGGGAGACCTACTTGTTACCTTTCTCCACTCTGAAAACTTACCATTTATTCCTACTCTTTGTTTCCTGTCTTTTAACGAGTTATCAATCCATGAAAGCACCTTCCCTCTTATCTTTTGTGTGTTTGCCTCCACAAAGGGCTGCAATTCCAAAGACTGGTATCAAAATAATAACAAGAGGGCTGTTGATTCAAAATGCTTCACCATTGTAATGGAATTGCTCTTGATAATAAGATAGTCCTTATCAAGAACTGGTTTATTAGGGAAGAGATCATTTGACACAGGAGACTGAAAAATTATAAAAAGAGAGAGGAGCTGCTCTCTTTGGGGTCTTGGGCCATTTGCAGTAGCTTGAGGTGCCTTATGAGGCAGGTAAAGCCCTGCCTGACTTCCTTCCAGAACCCAGATAGTCCCCTGAGCCCTTTGGAGGAAAGGGTTAGCTAGCAAGATGCATTGAGGTTAGGATGTTTGTTTTAACCTCTCGTATCTTATTCACTGTTGAACTGAAATGCTTACTTCTTGATCATATAACCATAATAAAAGCATTTTTATTCATTCAGATTTTTTTGTCTGCACAACAGTGCAATATTTCAGCATAAAAAGGAAATATTGGAGTCAATATTTGAGCATAAAAAGGAAATATTGGTTTCATATGATTGCATTGTGTAAGGAGTTTGTAAGAAAACTGCCATATATAACACAAATATTTTTTATAGATAGTACTCTCTTTATACCATCAAGTTGAACATGTGTGTGGAATTGATCTATATTGTGATGTTTCCAGGTTATTATGTGGAGTAATAGCTTTCTTTCTTTGGGAGAAATTACAGGAAAAATAGGAAATTATAGCTACTGACATTTATAAACATTTATTTTCCTGATCTTAACAATTGTTTGGTGACTTAAAGCTTTATAGGAAAGAGAACTTAAAGATTGATAGGGGGAGTGTAGAATAAACAGTTTTCTATTGGCCATCTAGAAGAAGTTTCTATTGGCCATCTGCTGACAGCTTTGTCAGAAATTATTAAAATATTTTGGTATCAATATTTTATTTATATTATGAAGTTTTCTGAAATATATTCCTTTGTAAAAGACATGCTCTATTTCATCCACAAATTATTTGGCCCAACAGTGCACCACTTATAAAATCATGAGTGGTGTGGACAGGGCCGATAAAGAGAAGTTATTTATTAGTTCCCTAAATAGAAGAACTAGAGGACACCAAATGAAATTAATGGGTAGCAGGTTTAAAACTAATAAAAGAAAGTTCTTCTTCACACAGCGTGTAGTCAGCCTGTGGAACTCCTTGCCAGAGGAGGCTGTGAAGGCTAGGACTATAATAGAGTTTAAAGAGAAGCTAGATAATTTCATGGAGGTTAGGTCCATAAAAGGCTATTAGCCAGGGGATAAAATGGTGTCCTTGGCCTCTGTTTGTCAGAGGCTGGAGAGGGATGGCAGGAGACAAATCGCTTGATCATTGTCTTCGGTCCACCCTCTCTGGGGCACCTGGTGCTGGCCACTGTCAGCAGACAGGATACTGGGCTAGATGGACCTTTGGTCTGACCCAGTATGGCCATTCTTATGTTCTTATGTAGTAGGGTGGAATAATTCCTTTCGCTGGAAGAATTACTGGGTTATTTTTTGTGACCTGCATTATGGAAGATGTCAAAACATATGCTGATAGTGGGAACAAATGGAAACTTAGACTGGGACATATTAAGGTAAAAATATCCATAATTTTGGGTGCACAAATTGAGACATCTAACTTTTTAGAGTACATAGTGTCCTCTCTCCAAAGCAGTGAATATTATGTAAATCAGAGTCCAATATGTCAGGTTTTTTTAATCTAAAAAAAAAAGAGGACGCAGAATTAGTGACTGTCTATGTAAAAACTGGGTTTAAGTGACACGCTTCGCATCATCTAGGAATTCTGTGGCAGAGGCAGGGATAGAATTCACTTCCTCTGTGCAGCATTCAGCGGACTTAAGCAAGAAACATTTCTCTTCCTGCAGTCTCCTGCTTCATTCGCTACTGACCTCCACCTTCTGCAACAAATGAGGAAAGGGTTCTGTAGACAAGTCTCTTTCCGTTCAAAACCCTGATTCATCTCCAGAGCAGGTGCACCCTGTGTACTGGGTGATAACATGGGTGTGGAAATGTGACTGGGATCAGAAATGTGACTGTGATCCTGTAATTAAAAGGTGTATCATAATGCAAATGCAGAACAGGAGGTTTCATAACATTTCAGCACTTGACTTGTAGCCTTAATAACGTTTTAATGTAGATTTTGATGTTTCTTAGGCTTTTAAAAAGCCAGCTGAAAATAAACAGATTACATGTTGTATCATAGTGACAATAATATCGGTCATTAGCAGGTCTGGTATCTTTAGATGTACTGCATTGACCTTGGCCACTTAACCTTGTGACTGATAGCAGTCGTAGGTTGTGGACCGGTCCAGTGGAAGGCTACTTTCCCAGTGGGTTTCACAGAAATTTGGTCACAGCAGAGAAATGGTGAGATTCAGGAATCTTGGATTCCACTACATGCTCTAGGAAGGAATATTTTTGAGTGTTCTGCTTGTTTTTCCTGAGGATTGATCTCTTCTGCTACTTCCCTTCCAACCTGTCCTGTCTTTTCCCCACCACTGGCTTGTCATCTGAGTCCCTTTTTCCTCATGTAGTGCATTGAAAGCACAGGAGAGACAGTCTCCCTACCTTAAGTTCTGGTGCCTGGTCCTGGCATGGCTTGGAGCAACCATGAACTCCAGTTCTGCTCAGAACTGGCACAGTATATGCCCAGTGCAGATGGAATGTTTGGGAATTTAAACAGCGAATCTCTAGCGACTTTCTACAGGTTGAACCTCTCTGGTCCAGCACTTTTGGGACTGTAGTGATGCTGAACAAGGGAATTTGCCAGACCAGGGGAGGTCAGGTGTCCGGGCTCTCCCTGGGCTCCCCTCCTGGCTGTTGCCATGGGAGAACTCAGAGTCCTGACCTCCTCTGGCCCACCTGCCTGGGTCTGCTCCCTGCTCCCAGCCCTGTGCAGGGCTGCAGCTGCTCCCAGGGTTCCTCGGCCTTGGGTGCAGGATGTAATCTGCTCCCGGGATTCCCGGTCCCATGTGCGGAGGCAGATGCTGCAGAGGCCCCTGCTTCCAGGCCACGGGCCCTGCAGGCTGCTACCAACCAGCCCATCTCCACTCCCAATTGCTTTAAACCTCTGCAGCCAGGGCTCGCTGGTCTAGCAACACCTGTGGTTCTGCCAGATGATGGATGTTACCAGACCAGAGAGTCCCAGACAAGAGAGGTTCAACCTGTACTAAGCATATGTTTTTCAAAGGTCAGATTTGTGCATTTTTTGTCACAAGGGTGGCAAAAAGCATAGAATGGCCAAGTGATAAGGTGTTGGACTCAAGTTCCAATAGGCATGAGTCTCTGTGAGTTAGAATTATATTGGAATTGGAAAAGGTTCAGAAAAGGACATAAAAATGATTAAGGATATGGAATGGGCTTCTGTTTAAGAGAGATTAGTAAGACTAGGACTTAACAGCTTGGAAAAGATAACTAGGGATATGATTGAGGTCTATAAAACCATGATTTGGTGTGGAGAAAGTAGATAAGGAAGTTCTATTTACTCCTCATAGCACAAGAACTAGGGAGTCACCAAATGACATGAACAGGTAGCAAGTTTAAAACAAATAAAAGAAAGTGTTTCTTTGCACAATGCACAGTCTGCCTGTGGAACTCTTTGCCAGAGGATGTTGTGAAGTCCAAGACTATAACAGAGTTGGAAAAAAAAAGAGAGAAATTCATGGAGGATAGGTCCAATAATTGCTTTTAGATAGGATGGGCAGGGAATGGTGCCCTTAGCCTCTGTTTGCATTGCAAGAAGCTGGGAATGAGCAACAGGGAATAGATCACTTGATGGTTATCTGTTCTTTTCATTTGTTGTGGGGTACATGGCACTGGTCACTTTCAGAAGACAGGATATTGGGCTAGATCAGGGTGGGCAAAAGGGCCTCTGCGGGCTGGATCCGGCCCACCAAGCGAGTTGATCCAGCCCAGGGAGGCCCTGCCATTCTTCCTGCCCCCAGGCCAATCAGGGCCTGGGGATGGGGGGAGTGCGCAAAGTCTCCTCCTGCCCTGCCCTTCAAGGAGTGTGCAGTTCTTAGAAGTACCGCATGCTCCTGTCAGGGTGGGAGGAGACTTTGTGTGCTCCCCCTGTGCCCAAGCCCTGATTGACCTGGGGGGGGAGGGGTGTAAAGTCTCCTTCCGCCCTGTGAGGGGTGCAGTTCTTCTAAGCACCGCACGCTCCTTGCAGGATGGGGGCAGGGTGGGAGGAGACTTCGTGCACTCCCTCTGCTCCCAGGCCAATCAGGGTGAAGTCTCTTCCCATCCTGAAAGGGGCTCAGCACTTAGTCAACCACCATCTGCTGTTCAGCTGTGTGACAAGGAGCGAGAGGGGAGTACGTGAAGTCTACTCCCACCACCAGGGACACGGGTACCTAGAGGGAACGGCCAGCTGTTCAGGACAGCTGATGGTTCTCTCCGGTGGGGGGGGGGAGGGAGGGCAAAGACTTTGTGCGCTCCCCGCACCCCCAGACCAGTCAGGGTCTGTAGTGGGGTAACATGGTAGTGTCCTAGCCCCACCCCTTCCGCCTGATGCCCCACCTCTTCCATGGTGGCCCAGGGCCACTTCAAAAATTTCTGAAGTGGCCCCGATCAAAAAATATTGCCCACCCCTGGGCTAGATGGACCTTTTGTCTACCTAATATGGCTGTTCATATGTTCTTAAGAATATGTTTTGTTTTGTTTTTGTTTTTAAATGTCACCCCCTGCCAAATTTTAAGCATTTGTTCCAAAGAATGGGGATGCTAAGAGTTTCTGAAAGAAAAAATTGCCACAGTTTTTTAAAATTGGAAAAACATATTTTTACGTATCATTCTTGGAAACAGCCGAACAGTTGTTGCTGGCATTAAGGACAAAAGAAAGCAAACTCAGGACAGTTTGGCAAAGGTATAGGCAACTAAAAACAAGGTCTTATAATGGAGTGTTGGGAAACTATGTTCCCTCTAAGATTTTCCATTCAGGAGAGGAGTGAGTTTTGTCTTGTACACAAATATTGAGGTTATGCATGCTTGCTTGGATGTGTGCCGCTGTGGCATCCACCACTTACTAACATATATCTTAGATATATGTGTTATGGAAGAAAGAATAAAAACATAAGGGCTCACAACTGTGAGGGTACCTCTACACTGCAGGGCTTAACTCGAAATTAGCGACGCAAATTGAGCTACGTGAATGAATATCTTATTTCAGAATAGCTTATTTTGAAATTGGGAGCGTCCACACAGCACTTATTTTGAAATAGCGCACTCTTCTTCCATCTTCCTTTATTCCTCATACAATGAGGTTTTCAGGAGTCAGAGTAAGAAGTCCTCCAGCTTGACAGTATTTCTACACTATTTCGAAATAACTGCCTGCTGTGTAGACGTGGACTAAGTTATTTCGGAATAGGGCTAGTTATTTTGAAATAGAGTTGCAATATAGACATACCCGGAGTAGTCCCAACATCAGTGGGACTATTCACAATAATAAGCACTTTGTTTGGTAGTTAGTGGTAGCATAATCAAGCTCCAGCTAACAGTGTTTTAAAGTCATCTGATATATAACTGCTATTCAGTAACTTATTGAAAGGGGGCCTGCGGTCTCAGTCGATAACCTAGTGGACACATGTCCGCATTACATAGTTCCTGTGGCATCGTAAGTTATGGGCAGCTGCAAAGCAAAATATAAATTGGGGCTCTGAATGTTTATGCTGTTTTATGATATATAAGGAAAGCCTTGATTTTTTTTTTTTGCCTTTGAAATTGAGGTCTTGAATTCTCTGAAATTCCGTAGGCAGCTGGTGAACTGTTTTTTGTTTTATTTGTAATTCCATGATATGCAAATGTGAGCAGTTGAAGGTGGTGGGAAATTTGGTTTGTTAGTATTTACCTTTTTTTTGGGGAGAGGGGCGTAGGGTTACAAATATATCTAACTCAAACGTCAGCTATCCAGGACAAGTGATATGTTTGTTAAATATTAAACACACCCTTCGTTTCAGTTAAGGTTTGAGCTTTCAGTCTGTATCTGAAACCTCCAGCAAGTCTTGTCCTAAAAGCAGGGAAAGCTCACCTAACATTAAAACAAGCAGAAGCACTTGAGAGAGAGAAAATATATTACACTTTAGATTGGGGTCGGCAACCTTTCAGAAGTGGTGTGCCAAGATTTAACTTATTCACTTCTGTTTATGGATCTGCATGCCTGGGGGAGGATGGAAAGGGGCAGGCTGGGTACGGTGACCATATTTTCTGAACCAGATGGAGCTAGGGAGAACGGTTTAATTTAAATTATTAAACAGATTAAGCATTTTAATTTTCTCATGTTAGTTTATCAAACTTCATTTTAAATAAAGTAAAATATTAATTTATGTCCAACACAAAAGGTTTCAATATTTTCTTTATTTATGGCAGGGATGGGGAACCTTTTTGGGGCCGGGGGCCACTGACCCACAGAAAAATCAGTTGGAGACCACAAAAGGGAAAAAGCAAAGAACTCCAACAACTCCCAACCCTCACCGATGTGGCTCCCAACTGAAACACCTCACTCCTCTGGTGCTCTAGCCCCAGAGGGTGAGGGGAAAGGACAGGGAGGACTGAGGTTCAGAGTTTCCTAAAGGCCAGATTTACTATTATGGGGTTCTGGAGTTAGTGGATTTTCTGGGATAGGGATGAGGTGCAGGATCTGGGAGGGAGGTGGGGTGCAGAAGTGGGAGAGGTTGCAAGGTCTGGGTGGGAGGTAGGGTGCAGAAGCAGGCTTGGAAGTAGGATGTCTGGCCAGGTGGAGGGATCAGGAGCAAGGGAGGGTGTAGTGTGTGGCCAGGATGGAGGGTGTAGGAGCAATGTAGATACAGGAGCAGTATGGGGATAGGTGTCTGGTGAGGCCAGGGGGAGAGGGTGCAGGACGAAGATGGGGGTAGGGTATTTAGCCAGGAGGGAGGGTGCAGGAACAAGGAGGGTGTCAGAGCAAGCTGGGGGGCGTGGGGTCTTGGCAGGGGGAGGGGAGTGAGTGAGGGGGATTTAGGTGTGGGGATCTGGGCATGAGACAAGATGCTTACTTTGCTTTGTGCTCCCTTGCATCAACTGCTGCGTCCGCACAGTCCTGGGCCAGCCCCAGCGGCTGGAGGCACCACTACTGTGGCCACACAGTCCAGAGCCAGCCCCAGAGGCACCACTACTGCTACTGCAGCCACGTGGTCTTGAGCCAGCCCTGGAGGTGCCACTATCCCAGCCACAGGGTCTCAAGCCAGCTGCAGAGGCCGGAGGCCCTGCTACTGCGACCACTCAGTCTTGGGCCGGCCCTGGAGGCTGGAGGCACTTTCTCCCACTGCAGCCTAACCTGCTGCAGGGGAAAGGGAGGGCTCCAGCTGCTGCACGGGGAGGATCTGAGCTCCCACCGTGGATACCACTGAAAATCAGCTCATGTGCCTTAAGGGTTGCCGACACCTGATTTAGATCCTCAGAGGAGAAAACTGCATTTTAATTTGCTTTACATGGAACTTCTACTTAATGCATTAAGATTTAGTAAGATATTTAACTGTCTGCAGTGTATGAATATTCATGTAGGTTTGGCTCAAGTCTGAATGTTCAGTCCAGCATGCACTGAGCTGTGTGTGAAACTGAGGATATATTTATTATCTATGTGTATGTTTAAAAGTCCTTGAGGTACATTTTCATGACATTACAGTTAAAGATAGCAAAAATGTCTTTATCCTTAAATAGCACCTAACTTACTATTTTATTAAATGTTATGTTCTTTCAGAAGATTGACAGGATAGTTTAAGAAATCAAGCATAACACTTGACTTTTTTGCTCAGTCTCAAGGGCTCTCACTTCCTTAAGTGTCATTGGAATTATCTTCTGTGAGCCCTAGTCCTGTGGGAGCTTCTGTAGTGTGGTTATCACATTTGCCTAACACACAAAAGGTCCCTGGTTCAAAGCCATGCAGAAACACGGTGTCTTCTCTCATTGCGGCAGGAGTGGGGCAAAGGAGGAAAATCAAGCTGAAGAAGGCAGGGCAGAAGCTGAGTGCAGCTAAGTGGGGTTAGCAGAGCACCACCCTTTGTTCTGTCAAAGCCTATGGGGTGCAGCTGGCCGCAGGAGGCAGAATCCTGTGCCTGTCTCCTGGAATCCCAGGGATGGCTACTTGCAGACCAGGAGAAGAAGGGAGGTTCTGACACCCATCTCCAGAAACTTGGTTTCTAGCACCAATGTTATTTGGACCCGGGTCTGGCAGCCTGTGGGGAAAGACCTGGAATGGGTGGGGTGCATTTACCTGAGACCTAGCAGATGGTGCACAACCTATGCCAGTGCCCTGCAGAGCCAAATGAGCATCACAGGACACATCCAAGACACAATCAGTTCTCTCTGCATCTTTGCTTGCTGGCAGCTGCAGGCACTGCCACATATTCCTGCGCCAGAGAGAGTGACACAGAGGAAAGGGGGACTAGTACAGAAAGGGGAAGTGGTTTTTCAAGAGCTGCTGGGCACTGAGCCATTATTAAGCCACTTTGTAGTAAAGAGTTTGGTCTGACACAGTCTGAGCATCTGGGAATTTAGTGACAAAAATGGAATTTACAAACCTCCTTGTTGGGCTCTCCCTGACACCAGCCACATTCATCCCCTTGCCCTCCTGCTGTGTTCCTACACACCTCTGAGCCCTACTGTTCCCCTTTCCCCCTACACTCCTCTGAGCCCTACTGTTCCCCTTCCCCTCCCCCCCCCCATGGGCAGCACTTGGGTAAGGGCTTTCGTGGGGGCTAGTCTGGTGGGTGCTTAGCAGCTGAAGAGTCGGTTCTGGCTGGACACAGGAAAGTATGGAGCATAAGGAGCCAGGGGCGGGGCCCATCCGGACGGGTGAAGCTGCATGAGCATGTATGTGTGAGCAGAGTATTGTGGGGGAGGGCTGCTGAGCAGCGCCTGCATGTGGCAGGTGCGGCTGGTTTGGGAGGCTTCTCCAGGTGGCAGTGGGGAAGCAGGAAGTGGTGTGGGGCCAGTCACTTGCAGATATAACAGGTCATTGGGGTTGTCCCTGGAGATGGTGAATTGACCTTGAACAGCTGGGGAATACTGCTGAGCTGAGCCATCATATTTAATCTCAGTCACCCATGCCTGTCCTTTCAAAGGAGCCTGCCAGAAACTTTGCAGGAGAGGCGGAGAGAGTCTCTGGGTTTTTTTCACATCCCCTCTGAACTCCACCAGCTCCTCGGACTGGACACAGTTAGGAATGGTATTGAGAGCAATGATACAATATATCTCAATTCCCTGCAATGCATTTAACAGCTGCTAATACCTTCCAAAGCCACTAGAGTACAAACCAAATGGAGGGACCAAAGTTTCATTGTCTGTGGTGGTGGCAGGGAAAGTTCTCCGGAGACTGGCTGGTTACTGCTGAGACCAAGGGGCTGTGGATTGTCTGGCCAGATGCAACTTGGGCAGAGAGAGGGACAGATTTAAACGGGTATCAGCCACCCCTATTTTATAGCCCCGCTGCTTATAAGATTCAAGCTCCTGCCCTTTGCTTACTACCTGTGTTATA
Source organism: Pelochelys cantorii (assembly GCA_032595735.1). Classification (NCBI taxonomy): domain Eukaryota; kingdom Metazoa; phylum Chordata; order Testudines; family Trionychidae; genus Pelochelys; species Pelochelys cantorii. The sequence continues at coordinate 25,967,486 of CM064326.1, forward strand.
GAGCAGGACTCAGACGGATTCTTATTTTCTGCTGTAAAGCACTTTGTCTGGGGGTTCATGTTTGTGCTTTAACCTAAGGGGGAAGAAAAGTATCTCAAGCCTGAAGGCTTGATGGAGTATGTGTTCAGGTCAGTGAGAGACTCCCCACCCCCTGCTCTGCATGGCCTTTGGGTCAGATTGGGGGAGACAAGAGTACTTGGCAGCAGATGCAGAACTAGCATATTCGCAAAAGCTTCAGAAGGGGAGCTGAGTTAGTCTGTAACAGGAAAAACTTAAAAAACAACAAATAGACTAGTAGCACCTTAAAGACTAACAAAACATGTAGATGGTATCATGAGCTTTCGTGGGCTCAACCCGTTTCTTCAGATGACTGGAGTATTAGAAGTCCAGATCCAAGAATAAATAAGGGAAAGGGGGGAAAAGAGGAAAAAAAAGAGAAAAAAGGAGAGCGAGACAGTGAGCGTATGGGTCAAATAGTTACAAGAAGCTGATAAGAACAATGAGCACTTCCGTTGGTTGGTTGGTTGGTTAAGTCATTAGGATGGGGAAGGTAGTGTGTGAGCCAGCCGCTGTCCTTGTTCATACCATTTGCATAAGAATTAAACTTGTAAATGAAGTTAAGTTCCAATCCTTCCCTGTGTATTTGGCTTGTGGAATTGGCCTGAAGCAACGCGGTGACTTGGAGATCTATTAATTAGTGTCTAGGCAGATTAAAGTGTTCTCCAACGGGTTTCTGTGTGTTGCCTTTTCGGATAAAAAAAAAAAAAGAATGGTCTAGGACAGTGGTCCCCAACCTTTTGGGACTGCTGGGCGCCCGGGGGCGGGGCCACGCACACGCCGCGCGCCGAGGGCAGGGGCCGCCCATGCGCCGCACGCCCGGGGCTGGTCCAGATCATTTGGCGGGCACACATAAATGCCCCGGCGGATGCAATGGTGACCACAGTCACCGCGTTGGGGACCACTGGTCTAGGAGCACCTTAAAGACTAACAAAACATGTAGATGGTATCATGAGCTTTTGTAGGTGTAACCTACTTCAGATGAATGGAGTATTAAAAGTCCAGTTCCAAAATAAATAGGGGGTGGGGGTAGGGGAGAAGGAAGGGAAAAATTAGTGAATTAGTGTTCATGTTACATGAAGCTGATAGAGGTGCAAATTGTTCTTCAGTACCCATTATTTGGTTGGTTAAGCCGTTAGGATGTGGAAGGTAGTGTGCTAGCCAGGTGATGTCTTTATTCATACCTTTGTGATGGGTCCCAAACTTGTAAATGAAGTTAAGTTCCAGTGCTTTCCTGTGTATTTGGCTTGTGTAATTGGCCTGAAACAACACGGTGACTTTGAGATCCATTAATGAGTGCCCAGGCAGATTAAAGTGTTCTCCAACAGGTTTCTGTGTGTTGTGTTTTCGGACATCTGATTTGTGTCCATTAATTCTTTCCCATAGAGACTGTCCAGTTTGGCCAATATACATGGCAGAGGGGCATTGATGGCATTTGATGGCATAGGTCACATTAGTGGATGTGCTGTTAAATGAGCCTCTGATGTGATTTGGGTCCAGTGATGAAATCTCTTCTGTAGATATGTGGACAGAGTCGGCACTAGGGCTGATTGCAGGGGTGGGTTCCGAGATGATTATGATGGAGGTGTGCTGCGTGGTTACTGGAAAGAGTTTGTTTGAGGTTGGGGGTTGTCTACAGGCGAGAATTGGCCTTTCCTCTAGGACCTGAGAGAGTGAGGGGTCATTTTCCAGAATAGGTGGTAGATTGTTGATAACACTGGTCTACAATTTTTTAGACGTCGTCTGCTTCAGAGATAAAATGTGCTATTTATTATGTATTTTGATGTGCTGAATTCAAATATGACAATTAAAACAACTGATTGGCTACTGTTTCCAAGATATTTAAGTTTTTACATTTTACGTCTATGTATATTGTGTAGATAGTAGAGTTTTAATCATAAATTGTAAGCCTAGGTCTTTTCATGTGTTTATGGTTGCTTTACATGATGATATTTCACCTGTCCTGTTTATGTAACACTTTAAAAATCAGCAAAAGGGTTATATAAATAAAATTTATTATGAAACAAAAGGCAAAAAACTATTATGTACATAGTTTAGTCCTATTCAGTGTCTACTCAGCGCTTCTTGGCTTGTCTCTTGTATTCATTAAATGGAGCACCTTCCACGAAGAAGAATGGGACAAGATCCTTTTGACGGTCACGGAACATGGAAACCCTAACATCACCTGCCAGGAGATTCCACTGCTGTAGTCTGGAGCCCAACAGCTCTGCCTTACTCTTGGGTAGTTCCAAATCCCTGACAAGGTCATTCAGTTCACCTTGTGTTATGAGGTGTGGTTCAGAGGAGGAGGATGGGAGAAAATGTGGGTCCTGTGACATTAATGGTTCAGGACCAGAAGTTTCATCCTCTTCCTCTTCCTCGTCTGACTCAAGTGAGAATGATTCTGGTGCATCAGGAACCGGCAGTCCTTCTCCGTGGGGTACTGGGCGTATGGCTGATGGAATGTTTGGATAATGCACAGTCCACTTTTTCTTCTTTGACACACCTTTCCCAACTGGAGGCACCATGCAGAAGTAACAATTGCTGGTATGATCTGTTGGCTCTCTCCAAATCATTGGCACTGCAAAAGGCATCGATTTCCTTTTCCTGTTCAACCACTGGCGAAGATTTGTTGCACAAGTCTTGCAGCATATGTGTGGGGCCCACCTCTTGTCCTGATCTCCAATTTTGCAGCCAAAATAAAGGTGATAGGCTTTCTTAACCATAGTGGTTATACTGCGCTTTTGTGATGCAAAAGTCACTTGGCCACAAACATAGCAGAAGTTATCTGCACTGTTCACACAAGTACGAGGCATCTCTGCTCACTTTGGCTAAACAGAAATGTGTCCCTTTGCAAAATCAAACACTGACAAATAAGAGAGCACGACACTGTATGACTTCTAGAGCTGATATAGGGCAATTTGTTCAGCAGAGTGATGTAAGCTTCGTTATGATTACATCATCCGTGACTTCTAGGAATAACATGATGCAATTCCTATCATGTATGACGCAATACCAGCTTCAGATTGCATCATTCATTGTTTTGCCTAAAAAGCAAGTACTGTCCAAACCCAGTCATAGATTTATTCATAGATCCAGTCAAAGATGTATTTTAGTCATTTCTGGTTTAAATTGAGATCCCTTCCCTTTATAACTCACTTATCCTCCGCCATTCCCAAGTCAAGGATCGTATATACTGACCCAATAGCATATCTTGAAAACTAGAGCCAATCAACAGTTTTAAGCATCATTTTCGTTCTCAGTGACCCAGAATTAGTAAAGTTTGACTACATTTATTTCAGAAGCATTTTGGCTGTAGAGCAGTGTAATGCATTGGAGGGGTCTAAGTTGTGGGCTGTAGGTGATGACAGGTGGTATCCCGGAAAAACTCCACCGCGCCCAGGGAACGAGTCTGCTGTTCCGCGCTTTTTTTTTTTTTTTTTTTTTGCAGAAGAGCAGACGCACTCTTTTGGAAGCCCTGTCTTCCTCATTCCACGAGGAAGAAGGGCTCTTCCAAAAAAGGAGGTTTTTCCAAAATTTGGCCCAGTGTAGACGGGCTAAATTTCAGAAAAGCCTCTTCCGAGAAACCAATCGGAAAAAGGTATGCAAATTGCGGAGCACAATTTGTGTAACTTTTTCCTATAAAAGACTGTAGTGTAGACATAGCCAAATATACACAGCCTCTTATTGCCCTTCTTTGGGTTTTACATACCAAAAAATCCCTATCACTATCTCTGTGACTGTCATTTTTCTATTAGTGAATAGCTATAGGTGGCCTTATTTCCCCCACCCACATTTGGGTCGGAGATATGATAGGAGTGTTAATCTTCTTAGTGACATTCAATATATCAAGAGTGGAGCTCCTGTCAAGAAGTCTGTAGTGCCAGATTTGCAAATGATGTGAATTTATCTTGTTTCTGCATGGCTTTGACATCTGGTGTTAGCTGTGACTACAAATGTATTAAAAAAGAGCTCATACTAGTAGAGGTGAAAAGGAAGTCTCACACACCAATGGTTTTCAATAGAAACAAAGGAAGCTTAGCTATATTGAGAGAATGCTCTGTTTGACTGAAACAATCTTAAAATGTTGGAGGGAAGAGCTGACGAAAGAAATCAATTCTGAGGCACACAAAAGGTTGTGTGGGGTTCTCTCACCCCTTTCTTTTTTGAGAGGGTGAAGAAGAATGATCAGATTTTGGATTTGCTGTGGATTGTTGTGGGTGAAAATGAGCTAATAAACTCTGAAGTGCAGTGTTCTGGACCTGTTGCATTCATTTACAATGGGAAAAACATAACATTGTAGTTAAAAGCTCTAACGCAGATCAACTTCTGCTGCTTTAAATAAAAGGAAAATAAACATATACAGTTAGCTGTTGTCTGTCTGTCTGTCTATCTATTATATGATTATTTTGAATATATGCCAGATAAAAAAGTATATCAAACTTGGGAGATACTGTTGTCTTTGACTCGAATTTGTGTAATGGATATACTGAAACACAGCTGTAAGAAATCAGCTAATCTGGTAGTTTGTTCAGCATCAAGCTACTTACTGTATCAGTCACTGTTCATTACTATGTAAAATCACCAAATTAGAAATACAGATATCTGAGATATTAACCATTTCAGTTTAATTGCTTTTCATGATCTGAATATATCTTACTGTTTGTCAGTGATTTTTGTCTTCTAAACTCTATCTTGCTAAACTGTCTCTCTCTGAATATATATTTAGTCTATTCTTACAGAGACTCATTTTCTATAAAAAAGCCTTTGTTTGTTATAGGCAGTTTAAATAGAATCTCACTATCCTAAATTATATGAAAGGCAGGCTCCTTCATTTCTGAACAAATAAAATATAGAAGATGATGTTCAAATGTGAGTTCACATTTGTTAGTTCTCATATCTGATCACATCCCAGATAGAAGTGGAAGGACTTGTCACACAGATGAGGTGCTTCCTGCTTCTTTTTTCCTATGAAAGCCATCAACACACAGGTACTAGAAATATTTGACTGTTCTAAATACTTTTCCGCAGAAGTTTCACTTGCATGATTTTCTCTTCTAATAAGGTGCATAGACAACACCATGCAGTTTATTCACTTTCTGTAAAGTCAGTAAGCTCCATTTATTTCAGATCTCTTTGTTAATTGTCCCTGCTAATCAGGTAAAGAAGGAAATAAGCTTACCAATCCAATAAAAACTAACCTTAAAAAAGGTTCTTCTTCTAGTAGTGTCTATATGGATGCTCTACACACTAATACTGTAGCATTAGCACCTCTGTATCCTGATCAGTGATTTCTCATAGCACTGTCAGTTTGGCCTATGCATATATGTTAATCAGTCTTGTGTCATGCCCCTTTGTCATGTAACATTGCACAGATGAACTGCCTCTAGTTCCTTCTCAATTGCCTTTGCCCAAGACAGAGCTCTAGCAGTAATTCATTTGAGATCTCAACTCTAATTTCTCTTTACTAAGCACTAGTGCTAGTGTAAGTTTTTTTTCTATAATCAGTAGTTGCTTTTATTCTAGTTAACTTTTCTTTTACTTTTCTACATGCTGTTTAGATAGACTGCAGATTGTTTGAGATTCTTCTGTCAGAGGTGATACTTGGTTCCTCTGGCTTTAAGTGCTGTTTGTCATACTGGGAGACAATCCTGGTCAACAGTGGCCATTCCTGCTGTATCTGTTTCCTTGGAGAGTCATACATCATGCAAAAGTTTAGTTTTTGTCTTGCATTAAAATCAAAACCCAGGAAAAATAGAGAAATAAAACTTTGCCCCCTTATGATGGAGAACTCTATGCCTGGCCTCTGTTCCAGGCCAAGGGGCCCCCTCAGTGTCCATCTACAAGCAAGCTGGCTATATCAAAGTAGGTCTTGGAGATGGTGTTTACAAGTTAGCCAATCCACTTTGCTTCTCTTCCACCAGTACCTCCTTTCCTTGTGCTGCTTCAGGGACCCCTTTTATAAAAGTATTCTTTGTCAAGAAATAGATGCACTCTTCGACTTGGGATCTATATAGCCAAGTCTGCATGCAGCACAGAGGAAAGGGGCTTTATTCAGGTTACTTCCTGGTACTAAAAAGGAATGTGAACATACAGAAATTCAAAATCATGACTCTGCTAGCTTTAATTCCCTCGCTAGACGTAAGGGGATTGGTATTCAGCCCTTGACCTTCCAAAAACGTATTTCCACATAATTTTCCACCCATTTCACATATGATTCCTCCATTTTATTGTTGGCCTGGAGCACTTCCAATATCATGTGCTCCCCTTTGTCCTATCATCGACTCTGAGGTATTTTCGAAGGACATGTTGGTGTAGCAGCACAGCTCTGCAGAAAAACTATTTTAGTATTCCCTTATCTGGATGCTTGTTGGCTAAAGGGCTACTCTCTGGAGCTGATATTTCAAGCAATTTCCAAGGCCATAGGCCTCTTCTGCCAATTGGCCCTTTGACAGAACATTCAAAGATCCACATTGACCCCAGTTCAGAACCTAGTGTTCATAGGGTCACATCTCAGTTCAATGGTAGATAGACACCACCAGACACAATATGCTAGATATGCTTCTTTCCATACTCACCTTCTTGAAACTGTCCTTCAGCTGGTGGAAGGATCATCACAACCTTTGCACAGGAGTTCCATTCACATGTCCTCTCTAAATGACTGTTGTAACAATGGATACCTTTCTGTGAAGGTGGGATGCACATCTAGACACTCACATCCACTAGGCAAGTGGATGTTGCCAGAAACAATATTATAGGATAAATGTAAAAAACAACAAATGGTCTGATAGCACTTTATAGACTAACAAAACATATAGATGGTATTATGAGCTTTCGTGGGGACAGACCACTTCTTCAGATGACCGGAGTTTTGAGTTTAGGATGTGAAGACCCAAAATAAATGCGGGGGGGGGGGGGAAGAAACAAGGAGCAGAGGGTATGGAAATATAAGAGGGAAAAACAAGTAGGCAGAACTGGCAATCTATAAACACCTGAAGATTGGATAGTTGAAAAGAAACAGATCAAAGGATAGTAATAGATAGGAAGGGTGCTAACACTAAAATCTACACAGACAAAGAGCTGTTTGCACCTTTGTTGAATGTTAGGTTGATAGTGTCCCAACCATCCCTCATCACGATTGAGGCCATCAGCATGAGAATTGAACTTGTGGATGAATTGTAATTCCAACACCTCTCTGTGTATTTGACTTGTAGAATTGGTTTGTGATAAGACAGCCACCTGGAGATCATTTAAAGTGTGGTTAGGTAGATTGAAGTGCTCTTAAACAGGTTTTTGTATGTTCCCTTTACATATATCTGATTTGTGTCCATTGATTCTTTCCCATAGGGACTGTCCAGTTTGTCCAATATATATAGCAGTGGGGCATTGCTGGCATTTGATGGCATAGATCAAATTACTGGATGTGCAATTGAATGATCCTCTGATTTGGTAGCTTATGTTGTTGGCTTCAGTAATGAATTCGCTTGTATAAATGTGTGGGCAGAGTTGGCACCTAATCACACTTTAAAAGATCTCCAAGTGGTGGTCTTATCACAAACCAATTCTACAAGTTTGTCAACTAGTCCTTCACATCCCTAATTTAAATGGTTCAGTAGTAAAACAATTAATACATTTTACTTACATTTTAGTAATAAGTGTAATAGCTGGACAAAAATAGTTGCTGTACTGTCTTTTCAAAATAACAATTTTTTATTTTTATACACAGGCCACGGAAACCCTTTTTCGAATGGGGGTAGCAAGAGGAGCCATTACACCTTTAAGGCATGGAGAAGTAAGATTGAATGTCTGGTTTTTGCATATGTGGTGTAAAGTTTTATTTATTTTTTATTTAATATTTTGCAAATTCTTGAGAAATGTATTGAGGTAACTGAAGAATTGGTAGTCTTATAGATCATGTGTTTGTCTGTTTTGCAGTTTGTTGCAAATGAGTAGATAGTCCAGATCCTGTCATTGGGGAAAGACTTTTTCTTTATATAAAACGAGCTCAAACTAGCTACAGACATAAAAGTAAGCAAGAAGAGTTTATAAATATATTAGGAGCAAGAGGAAGACCAAGGACAAGGTAGGCCCATTGCTCAGTGAGGAGGGAGAAACAGTAACAGGAAACTTGGAAATGGCAGAGGTGCTTAATGACTTCTTTGTTTCGGTCTTCACCAAGAAGTCAGATGATGAAGGAATGTCTAACATAGTGAATGCTAATAGGAATGGGGTAAGATTAGAAGATTAAAAAAACCCCAAAAAACCAAGTTAAAAATCACTTAGAAAAGTTAGATGTCTGCAAGTCACTAGGGCCTGATGGAGTGCATCTTAGAATAATCAAAGAACTGATAGAGGAGGTATCTGAGCCTTTAGCTATCATCTTTGAAAAATCATGGAAGACGGGAGAGATTCTAGAAGACTGGAAAAGGGCAAATAATAGTGCCTATCTATAAAAAGGGAAATAAGAACAACCCAGAAGACTACAAACCAGTCAGTTTACCTTCTGTGCCAGGAAAGATAATGGAGCAGGTTATTAAGGAACTCATCTGCAAATATCTGAAAGGTCTAGGGAACAGCCAGCATGGATTTGTAAAGAACAAATCATGTCAAACTAATTTGATAGCTTTCTTTGATAGGATAGTGAGTCTTGTGGATAAGGGAGAAGTGGTGGATGTGGTATACCTAGACTTTAGTAAGGCATTTGATATGGTCTCACATAATCATCTTATCAATAAATTAGGCAAATACAACCTAGATGGGGCTACTATAAGATGGCTGCATAACTGGCTGGATAACCATTCTCAGAGAGTAGTTATTAACAGTCCAGAATCCTGCTGGAAGGTCATAAAAAGTGGGGTTCCGCAGGAGTCCGTTTTGGGACCTGTTCTGTTCAATATCTTCATCAATGATTTAGATATTGGCATAGAGAATACGCTTATTAAATTTGCAGATGATACCAAGCTGGGAGGGGTTGCAGCTGCTTTGGAGGATAGGGTCATAATGCAAAATTATCTGGACAAACTGGTGAAATGGTCTGAGGTAAATAGGATGAAGTCTAATAAGGACAAATGCAAAATACTCCACTTAGGAAGGAACAATCAGTTTCACACATACAGAAGCGACTGTCTAGGAAGGAGTACTGCAGAAAGGGATCTAGGGGTCACAGTGGACGACAAGCTAAATATGAGTCAACAGTGTGATGCTGTTGCAAAAAAAGCAAACCAGGAGTATTGTGTGCAGGGCATGAGAAGTAATTCTTCCGCTCTACTCTGCGCTGATTATGCCTGAATTGGAGTATTGTGTCCAGTTCTGGCCACCATATTTCAAGAAGGATGTGGAGAAATTGGAGTAGGTCCAGAGAAGAGCAACAAGAATGATTAAAGATCTAGAGAACATGACCTATGAAGGAAGACTGAAAGAACTGGGCTTGTTTAGTTTGGAAAGGAGAAGACTAAGAAGGGACATGATAGCGGTTTTCAAGTATCTAAAAGGGTGTCACAAGGAGGAGGGAGAAAAATTCGTCTCCTGGGCCTCTGAGGGTAGGACAAGAAGCAATGGGCTTAAACTACAGCATGGTTTAGGTTGGACGTTAGGAAAAACTTCCTAACTGTCAGGGTGGCTAAACACTGGAATAAATTGCCTAGAGAGGGTTGTAGAATCTCCATCTCTGGAGATATTTAAGAGCAGTTTAGATAGACATCTATCAGGGATGGTACTGGGTCCTGCCATGAGGGCAGGGGACTGGACTTGATGACCTCTCAAGGTCCCTTCCAGTTCTAGTGTTCTATGATTCTATAATTTATATTTCATTTTAGCTGGAATCACAGTGCAGTGGTGCAATGTAGGAGGGTACTTCTAGCCCTGATGATTCTCTGCTGCATGTTCTGAGGAGAGTGCAAGGTCTTGAGAAATTAACATGGGTTTGGGTGTTAGAAGTTTCTGGTTCTGCAGATGGCTATGGGCAAGCCACTTAATCTTTTGGTCTTTATTTCTTTTACTATTTCACAGGAGTAGTATGAGGAATAATTGTTAATGATTGTACATGATTGAACATGTAAAGTATGACTGTTGTATTGTTCATATCTGCTTGTGTCTGTATAGGATTTTTTTTGTTTGTTCTTTGGCTTGACATACATGAAGCCATTATTATTTGCTTTCTGCTGATTTTGTAGCTTTGATGAATTCTGTGGTCGAATACTATACTCAGTTATAATATCCTGCAGTAATGGTCCAATATTTCTCAAAGCTTCCTTGGGAAAGCCACTAGCAGGTCCATGCCTCTCTGTTCACCTAAAGGGTCTGTAGCCACAGAGCCTCACGACTCTCATTGTCTCTGTTTCACTGTTTCTGGTCAAGGGGAGCTGCAGGAAGCTCCTGACATTGAGATGTACCTGAAAAAAGTGTGATATATGATGCGCTGTCCAGCAGGATGCTATATATTGGGCTTGCTTAGTTTAGAAAAGAGAAGACTGAGAGGGGACATGATAGCAGTTTTCAAGTATCTAAAAGGGTGTCGCAAGGAGGAGGGAGAATAATTGTTTTCCTTGGCCTCTGAGGATAGGACAAGAAGCAATGGGCTTAAACTGCAGCAAGGGAGGTTTAGGTTGGACATTAGGAAAAAGTTCCTAACTGTCAGGGTGGTTAAATACGGGAATAAATTGCCAAGGGAGGTTGTGGAATCTCCATCTCTGGAGATATTTAAGAGCAGTTTAGATCAACATCTATCAGGGATGGTCTAGATGGCTCTTGGTCCTGCCGTGAGGGCAGGGGACTGGACTCAATGATCTCTTGAAGTACCTTCCAGTTCTAGTGTTCTATGATTCTATGCATGGAATATATGCAACACTTCCAGCTTTTCTCTACCTCTTTGAAGAGGGTGTCTTGAGAGAGATGATCTCTGGCAGTGTTCCTTCTAAGTGATTAATTAGCCCTGCCCAGTCAGTCAGCTCCATGCATGGAGCTCTGAGCTGCTGACTGGGCAGGGTTGATTAATCACTTTTGAAGCTCTGCTGCTTTGCAGTTTAGAGGGAACACTGATCTCTGGGTGCTTCTTTGATAGCACAGAGGACAGTGCACCAAGCCATTCTTTCAGCCTGACTTAGTTATACATATTAGAATGAATGTTGCACTAATGCTAGTAAACTATAAATATATTTTGCTTGAAATGATCCAAGTGGATTGTTGAGAATTCATGTTACTTTTTAAAGATTGTATTAACCGCATCTTGCAGTTTTGAAAAAGTGGACTAATACTATTATAACTTTTAACAAACTTTATGGTGGTAATAGAGAAGTAAGTCCCAAATCACTTCCTCTGATACTATTTTTACCTTGTTGATTAAAAAAATAATCCTACTGCAGTGTTACAGTCACAAATCACAGAACAATATGGAACAGGAGCTCTTTAGAGTTACTTACCTTCTCTTAAAATTACTCCATGGATAACTAGTAGTACAGGCCTTACACTGGAAAGCCAGGAAATCTGTATTAATGGATATTTGGCTTTTGTTGCCCTTCTAGTTCTCAGTGTTTGTTTTTCTAGAGCTCTCTGCTTGTTCTGTACTTTAGGAATTTTAATTATTGTTCCTGTATGGTTTTAGTATCCTTCTGTAAAGGAAAATATGGTTTGAATTGAAATTGTTCCTGCTTCTCAATTTCCCTATAACTTCTATCATCAGGCCGTCCAAAGCATTGATGTCTCATAAACATTTATGCTGGGACAGGGACTATGAACTGAATAAACATACTGTCAATTTATATATAACACTGAAATGTTTTATCTATTATTGTTGCCTGTAATACACAGCTTGATTATAACCACACCCACCCTCTCTCTCTCTCTCTCTCTCTCCAACCCACCCGCTGCTAGCTCAGTGGGGTTATATCTGTTCTGGTCCCTATCTCTGGCCTCTTGCTGCCCCCTGTGCTCATTCTACGGTATAACTGTACCAGGCCCCTCTGCATTTCATGAGAAACAGTTGAATTTCAGACACATCCTGTTGTCCTGGCACATCCACACCCTGACCTTGCTTTAGGTTAAGATAAGAGGAAGCTTCATACCAAATTTAGTGGATCCTAAGTCATTTAGGAGGAGCTCTTGAATAAACAGCCTCATGGGCAGATGGATGGACGCAGAGACACTCACAAACTCTCTAAAATATAATATATAATATAACCAGCTTCCAGAGGTGAGCCAAATAAAAACTATAGCTCTGTTCATATTGAAGTTGAGAGATGCCTATTCATTTAAGTCAAGTAATATTAAACAATACAATGTCTTTTTGGGATGTTCAGAGGGCGAAAAGGAAAGATCACACAAGACAAACTTTAATAGAAACCCACAAAACTTCAGAGCAATATGCATCTGCTAAACTTTTTTCTGCCAAATAATGGAAACAAATCAATGCACTATGTCTTGAGAATGAAGAGTGTTAATAAACGTGTATGTATTTGTGTGTGTGTTCTGGATATGAGTTCTATGTCACATCAGATTTAAAAGGTAAAAACCGTAAAAGATAAATTGATTTTTTTATCTTATGCATATATGAGATGATACTTTCAATTGAGGTGCAAATGAAGGTCTATTGCAGGGTTTCTCAAATTTCATTGCACCAGAACCCCCTTCTGAGAAGAAAAATGATCATATGAGCCCAGAAAAGGGGATTGAGGCCTGAGCCTACCCAAACGCTGGCAGAGGAAATGGAGGAAGCTGAAGCACAAGTAGTTCAACTCTTGAGTCAGGAGTCTGTAACCAGAGTCCTACCACCTTAGGCTGAAGCCCTTGAACTTCGGCTTTGAAAGATGCAGTTTAGATTTTTTGGCTTTAGCTACATGCCCCAACAGGTCTAAAGGCAATGCTGGTGACCCCATTAAAACAGAGTCTCAAGTGACTTTGGGGTCCCGATCAGTGTTCCCTGTAAGCTGTGTGCTTGTGCAGCTGCTCAGGTGAAATTCAGATGCCACATAGCTGATTAGCAGGTAGTCCATAGCTAGGCTTTTTGTTTCTACTGATGGTGTACTTTTATACATGCTTAGCGCATAACAAATGTATTCTGCACATGAATGAAAAAAATCCACACATAGATAGGAAAGATTAGAGAGAACACTGGTCACAATCCAGAATCTGAGAACTGTTGGTCTATGGCAGTCTTACAAAATGTCTGTTTTCAACAGTTCTTATAAATAAATTTTTCATACAGACTGTTTTGATCAAAATAAGAATTTTAGCTGATGAATCATTCATGAGAGGCATTTCTATAAATTGTACTTAGTGTTCCATATGCTCAGTTTTTATTTGTAAAAATAATTTAAAAACCTTTATGGTGTTTATTTTCCAAACATTAAAACCAGAATGAAATTGAGTTAAAATAATTTAAAAAATCAGTGAAAATGTAAAAACAAAAAAGCTTTCATAATGTATACAATTTACTACAGTATAATTGAAACCTTTTTTAATGTTCAAAGATACTTTTTGTGTCTCTAAGCTACTAGTTTTTCTAGAAATGCTGCTTTGTGTAGGCTCGCTTAATTTTCTTCAAAGTATCCTCACTCATGTTGAGCCTCTTGCAGTCTTGGAGGTTCTACGACTTGGAAAATAGGCACTCTGCATCAGTAGATCCAGATAATATGCTCAGAGCTTGTGGTGTTACTTTGCTGAAGTTGGGACATGTATTTTGATTACTGTTACAAAAAGCATCTCCATTTTCACACTCTTGGGGTTAGGCATGTTCATGTGAGTAGTAAATTCCCCTTTCAGATTTGAAATTTCATTTTTAGTGGCAATTTGTGGAAACACTCTGGATAATGGTTGTAGTCTGCTGCAATCTTGATGAAGGGGTACAATACCTGAATGGCATTCCAAAAAGAATCTTTTGAACCAACCACCTTAGAGTCCTGAATATGGGCCATAGTTGTCTCCCGTTTCTTGCTGAGCATTTTGTTGAAGCTTTTGAATGCTTTCTTGGTTTTTTGAATGTCCAAAAACAGCTGAATTTTGTCGCCATTTATTTGTCCTGCAGTTATTGTGTTCAATTCAGCTGAGATTTTGATTTCTCGGGATCAGGTAAAGTCTGTGTTGGCGGTAGTTGGAAAAAACTCCAGTGTTTTTTGTACATCACAGAATGATGCAATTTTTCAGCAATAACAATTATCTTGGTATACAGAATCTGGTGTTCATTTTGGTTATTTGCCAGTCACTTCTGAGTTTCTACTTTGGAACCAACAAACTCAAGGTGTTGTAGGGGACACATTTGCACAGTCCATGCATTATTTATGTGACAGGCAGTGAACTACAAGCTCATCCACTGACCTGACACAACAGAGAGGAGCTAATCAGCAGCTGTCTCTGCACTCATCTCAAGCCTTTAGCTTGTTCACATGCTTTAAAATAGCCTAAATCCAATGATACAAAATTTCACTTCTGTCTCCCTCCCTCCCTCCCTCCCTGACAGCTCAATGTTAATCAGATGACCAGGACAGGTAAATACATAGCAGCTCCATTTTCTGATTGATTTTAATCTCCCATGCAAACCTAGCCATGTAGGAAGCAGAATCTGTGTTAGTTGTGGCCACATTTTCCAAGTTATTTCAAACATCTCAAACATGTCAGTTATTGCTGTGTCAATCAGATGGCTGTCAGCAGAGAGAATGAGTGTCATATCAGCACAAAACAATGTGGGTTTACTTGCTTTGTAATAAAAACAAAAACAAAAGTCGAGAATCACCTGGTCCAAAGAATCAGGAGGCTCATAAAATATCAGACTGGAAACCACATTTTGATCAATTAGCTCCATCAGGTTAGACACTAAAGCATCATTATTTTCTCTTAGATACTTATGAGTGAGATTGTCTTCATTAGGGAATATTTGCTGCTTTCTTCTTGAAGCTTCTTGTGTCACTTCCTTTCCGGGTGCTTCTTTATTCTGTCAGCACAAGCACTGACCTCTGTTCTGCCATATTTGCAGCACAATGCATTCTCTTCACTCCTGTCTTTATATATATATATTTTTAAAAATTTTTCAGCACTGATTTTATTGTGCGTATTCAAGCACCAATTTGTGTTTGAGCCCGAAGTTTATGTTTTTACCTTATCTGTCCTCATATGTGGAAGTTTGCTTAAAGTTTAGTGCCGCACTAAGTGGACCCAAAGAAATAGGCAGAACCTCCTTATCAGCCAATCATAGAGCAATATTAATGCTTTTTGATTTTTTGACCTCCACTGTGTGTGTGTGTGTGTGTGTGTGTGTGTGTGTTCTGTGTTTTTTACACTGCAGAATTGCAGGACACAACAGTCATGGAAAGTGTTAGTGAAAATAAATATCTGACAAAAAATGTTGAGTGGATTGATAAATGGGTGTAAAACTGAATGCCTTTAATTAAAAACTGGTAATTAGTGAAAATCAGTAAAAAATGAAAATGCAGAACACTGATTATTCTGCATGGGATAATTTTAGACTAAGCTAGTTACTAGGATAATAAGTAAAAGTACTAGTGAATCCAGATATAGATGCAATGGAATGCTTCAATACAACATAAAAACGAGAGAACTTTAATTTGCCTAAATTATAGCACCGCGTGATGTAACATTAAAATATTTGCTGAGGAGACTCAAAACATGTCTGTACTAGACATGTAAGTCAACCTATTGTAGGTCGATATACAGCTACTGCAGTAAATACAGTGGTGCATGTCCACATTACCCTCCTTTGATAGGCGGTGTGTATCCTCATCAGGAGTGCTTCTACTGATCTAATAGAGGCAGTTTGAGGTGCTGTATTCTCAGCTGTGTTGGCAGCTCCCTGCTATGAGCACAGCTGCCCCACAGGCTCCCAGCAGCCTGTCCCCCACCTCCAGTCCTTGCTCTCCATTGAGAGTGGATGAAGGAAGCCACGTGGGGCTTATTGTCTCCCTTTTCCCCACTGGGAGTGGGGGGAGGCCCCTTGGAGTGTCTTGCTTTCCTGCTTCTCACCTCTGGAGAGCAGGGTCCAGCTTCCCAGATTCTCCCTGTACCCACTGCCCACTTCCCATCAGGAACTGGGCATCCCAGACAATTTCATGCTCTCAGAAGTGAAACTGACAAGACATCAACATTCCCAGCTGGGAGCAGGGACCCAACCACCTCTTTCAGCCTAGTTCCCTACTAGGAAATAGGTGCAGTCACCTGGGCTTCCTGACCAGCTCCCAGCTGGGAGTAAGGTCCATTCTCACCCATCTCCCAGCCAGGAGTGGGCTCCAGCTGCCCAGCTCTCCAGCAAAGCAGGAGGCTGCTAGCTGCCTGGCTTTCTTGTCAATTTCACAGCTCCTGCTAGAAAGTTGATAAGATAGTAGAAAAGCTGGTATGAGTGAAATAGTGTTTACACCAACATAACTTCTGTGCCTCTTATGAAGGTGGAGTTAGTATGTCAGTGTAGTAGGTTGCTTTCATTGGTGGGAGCAAGGTTGTAATGTAGATAATGACATAATTAGATCATCATAAATTGCTTTACATTGACCTAACTGTGTAGTGTAGGTCAGCCATCATTCAGTAGAAGGGATGCTGGGAAAGTAGGAAAGGAGAGTGTATGAGGGTTTTTTTGCTTGAATATATTCTTATTTTAAGGCCTGAACACTTTTAATTTCGGTGAATCAAACAAGATCTTTTGATACAAGTTCCCTTTGTATAATTACAGCTGGTTGGGCCTTAAGATCAGAAGTGACATCAGTAAAACAGAATGTATTTCTCAAAAAGAAACAAATCTATCTGGATTCCTTTAAAAACACAGTTGTTTCTTCCAAGAAAAAGCTGGATGCTTGCATGGTGGTCAAATAGAAAGTACACATGGTGAGCCAAAAAAGAAGAAATTAAAGCTTGAACTCAAGATCTAACTGACTATGATCAGTATGAGACACACTAAATTGTTAATAAAAAATCCAAAAAGGACATTCTTGGAAAGGACAAACTGAGGGGGAAACTCTCCAAATAGGGAAAAAATGTAGATACATTTTCTTAATAGTATTTGAGATGTAGGTGGAAGCAGGAATGTTTCACTTATAGGAAAACTTCAACAGGAAAAACTAGGGTTCACCTTGAATTTAATTACAAATCCTCATGTTGCATTGCAATGAAAAAAATGGAAAAAAAATTGGATCAAACAAGGAAGAAATCATTAACTGGTTCAAGTCTGGCCAGTTTCCAAGAACAGAGAGATTTGAAATTTATAATGAGGAATGTTTGGGGGAAACCTTCTCTCTTATTTCCTGTTTTTAGCTTTTTTGTGTCAGGGAATTTATATTCTGAGCCATCTTCTGGGTATGTATACAGAACTTCTAAGCCTTTCCTTTATTACCCTTGAAGAAACTGGAAATTTGTGTTGAGATTCTGTATCATCTTGCTGTTTATATATGGGTCACAAAGTTACTGTTGAGGTTTTGGCATGAACATTGGAAGTAACACTGCTAAGCATCATTCAGCCAAATGAAGTAGATAGTGTTAAGTACTATTTTATTTGTTGACAGCATATGAAGACTTGTGAAGATTTATTTCAATAGTAGCATGGCCTTGTGACTTAATTAAAAAAATTAATAGCAATAATGAGAGGTAACAATAGCCAAGAATATAATTAACTTCAAGAATATAATTAACACATTTTCCGTAGACTCAGAGGCAGCAGTAGTGTGGGGGGAAAGGGGTGACTTAAAAGCCGGCTCCCTGCATACACTGAATCCTAGGGATCTGCCTCCCACCCGTGTGTAAATGTATAACCACTGAAATTTTCAGTGGTTACATATTTACCTGAATAAATGCATTTTTACATCCCTACTTGCTATCTGTCTGAACTCTTATGAAAGATAGCGATGCTATTATGAAAGATTTAATAGCCTCATGATCTGTCCAAATCAGGATGATTGACGTTAGTTTGCTACAAGTGCTAGGGCAGCAAAATGTGTCCAGGATTGAAGTAAAAACTGCTCTTCAGGCAGCTGTTCGGAGTACTGAAAAATAACCATTCATGTCTATTAAGAGTATGTTCAAAGCAATCTATTGGGGAATTGGGGCATCGCAGTTCACCATCCTAACTGGATTTGTGGTGGTCTCTATAATTTATGTGCATAGCTGCCATAGGTGCAGTACAAATTAGTTTAAAAACACATAAAATAAAGTATGAAAAGAGTAGGATATTTTTGTTTGTTTTTCCTCTCCTTAGGTTCATCTCAGAATTTTTAATAGGAGTTTCCTCTTGGGTGTCTATCTCTAGTATGGTTAGGTTTTAACAATTAAAGTTTGTATTTTTTCCTGTCAGAGTACCAGTTCTTGCCTTCTGCTGGGACCTGATCAGTTTCTAGGTCACCAGCTTTGCCTGTTAGCTTAAGGGTACATGCTCTGGGCTTTCCCTTGTTCCCATGGAGGCACCATCTGTGTGTGTGGGGTTTGGACTGATGCTTTGTGAATTGGCATGGGTAAGAAGAACCTATAACAACCACTTTAATAGACTTCTAGGTGCCTCTCAAAGTTTGTGGTTTGACTGAACTCTTCTGCTGCAAATTCTAGGTACACAAGCACAGTTAGTAAAATTACCCTATCCCGGGATACCCTCTTGGTTAATATAATCTTATGGCCCGCTGAGATGGAGTGCCACTCATTCAGCCCATTTACTAGCCTAAGTTGCCCATCACTGATGTAGAAGTACATGTTTGTTGTTTTGTTATGCAAGCAAATTTATTATGTAGCCATGGCAATTAAACTGCAAATATTTTCCCATGACAAACCCAAGTAGAACTTTTAAGTTTAAAGTCAAATTCAATTATATTGAATTATAAAAGATAAGACATTGAAACATTAGCCTCTGTTTAAAAATATTGGTTTTGAATGTCTCTCCTAGATTTCAAGAGTCCAATAAAATGTTCTTTGTTTCAGACTTCACTAGTTGTTTATTTCTTTCTGTATGATACATATAGATTTTAGCCATTTTTATTCATAAGTCTTTTTTATAAATCCATACATAAGATATTTTGGATGGAGTTTTCAAAAGTGCCCAAAGGATTTATGTTTCAACTGAAAATCAACTGGAGCTGGATGCTTAACTCCCTTAATTCTTTTGGAAATTTCACCCTTTTTATCTGTTCATTGAAGATTGGTTTCATTGTATTATGTAGACCAGGGGTTCCCAAACTTTTTGACATGGGGACCAGTAAATCCATTCATGAGCTTTTGGAGGACCGGTAACATTCATTTGCATATTTGCATATTCATTAAGCAAATGATGAATATGCAAATAAGTTGTTTCTGGTCCTCCCAAAGCCCCCAGTGCCAGCTTTAGCAAAGATTTTGATACCATCACCCACAATATTCTTGCCAGCAAGTAAAGGGAATGTGAATTGGATACATGGACTGTAAGATGGATAGAAAGCTGGTTAGACCAGGGTTTCCCAAACTTTTTACTTTAGTTGGAACCTGTTTTTTTTCAGTACTGTTTTTTTCAGCCCAAAAATATAAACGCATATAAAAAAAGAATGAAAAATGAATAAATTTTCACTGTTTCACCCGGCTGCATCCTCCGCCCAGCCCGGGCCAGGGTTTGGGGGACTTGGCGCCGCACAGGCACTCCAGGAGGCGGGAACCAGGAGCAGATTGGGGGTAGGGTATCTGGCTAGGAGGGAGGGTGCAAGGAGGGGACTTGGGTAGGAGTTGGACCTCCTTGGTCTGGCACCCTCTGGACCTGACTGGTCCCAGATGAAGGATTTTTTGGACCAGGGGAGGTCATTTCAGGGCTCCTGGTTCCCCCCCCCCCCAACTAGGCTTCTTTGCACCTCCCTCCCCTGCAACCCAACTGAGCTGCCCATCCCTGCTGGTTCCCTGCACCTCCCTCAAAGCCATCCCCCACAAGCCAAGGGAGTGCAGCACCAGTTCTCTGCAGCCCCTCACAGCCCAGCTGAGCTGCTGCCTTTCTGTTCCCTATGCCTTCCCCCATTCACCTCAGCTCAGTTGAGCCCCGCACTGGTTCCCTGCATGCCTCCCCCACAGCACAGCTGAGCCCCATTTCCCTGCATCTCCCCCCATACCGTGCAGACATGCTGAGCCCAGCTCTGATTTCCTGCCCCTCCCTCCCCTTGAGTCTAGCCCCGGTTCCCAGCACTTCCCTCCTCCTGCAGCCAAACTGAACTCTGAGCCCTGCACCTCTCCCCACAGATCAGCCCAGCACCCCGCACCTCCCCACTCCCGCAGCCCAGCTCAGCCCAGCACCCCGCACCTCTTCACTCTCGCAGCCCAGCTGAGCTCTGTTTCCCTGCACCTCCCCCCATACCGCGCAGACATGCTGAGCCCAGCGCTGATTCCCTGCCCCTCCCTCCCCTTGACTCCAGTGCCAGGTTCCCGGCACCTCCCTCCTCCTGCAGCCCAGGTGAGCCCAGCGCCCCGCACCTCTCCCCACCAACTCAACCTGGTGCCCCCTAGTGTGGTGCCCGGGGGCTACTGCCCCCCTCCCCCCGCTATGCCTCTGCTGGAAGCCTGGAACATCCGGCTGCATCCTCAGCCCAGCCTGGCCCAGGGCTTGGGGGACCCGGCGCCGCATAGGCACTCCGGGAGCCTGGAACACCCCGGCAACTACGCTGAGGCCTGGTATTTTTTTCCCGCGGACCGCTACCGGGCCGCAGCCCATAGTTTGGGAAACGCTGATGTAGACCATAACAAAGTAAATAGCTTTGAGTTCAGGAAAGTAACTTTTACACTGTAAATAAGTATTTTACCAAATTGATTAAAGTTGGCCTAGTAAAAGGTACTACCTCACCCAGCTTGTCTCTATTTCAACAAGAGTATTTCAGAAGATTTTGTTTGTGGATAAATCAAACTAAATGTAATATACTGTACATTTAATTGATTTAATTTATTTGTATCAGTCAGACAAATATACAGTTATTGTTATACTTTTGGTGCATTTATATTTCTAAAATAATTACATATAAAAATGTAAGGACAGTAATTATTTTATTGTTATTAAATTGTACTCTGGGATAGTTGCCTTCTGGATAACTTCCGGTCATCTGAAGAAGTGGGCTGTGCCCACGAAAGCTCATGATACCATCTACATGTTTTGTTAGCTATAAAGTGCTACCAAACCATTTGTTGTTTTTTAAGTTTATCCTGTACAGACTAACTCTCCGCTACCCCCTGAAGTAACTGATATAAGACATTTAATGGAGAATTTTGCAGTAACAATATACCTGTGTAGGTACATTGGTACAGTGAGGGCATAAAGTTAATCACATGCTTAAAGGCTTCCAGAGTGAGAGCCTGCATTTTCTTTGCAAAGAACTGAGCCAGCTTTTCTCACAGATTTTTCAATACAATTATAATATTACCGTATATGCCAAGTCTGGGGCCCAGTCATGCTTAGTGTGTTACAAACATAGAATCATAGGGCTGCAGGAGACTTCAGGAGGTCATTGAGTTTAGCCCCCTGCCCAAAGCAGGACCAATCCCAACTAAATCAGCCCAGCCAGGGCTTTGTCAAGCTGAAACTTAAAAATCTCTAGAGATGGAGATTCCACCACCTCCCTAGGTAACCCATTCCAATACTTCACCATCCTCCTAGTGAAATAGTTCTTCCTAATATCCAACCTAGACCTACCCCGCTGTAAGAGACGTTTCCAGCTCCAAAGAACTTACAGTCAAAATAGGCAAGACAGATACAGGCTGGGAGAAAATAAGTACAGCTGGTCCCCGAGTTACAAACGGTCGATTTACGACCGTTCGTACTTACGACCAAACCTCCCATTAAACGTTTTTAAGCCGGTCCCTGACTTATGAACGTGTGATCTGCGCTTACGAACAGTGCGGTCGCATTTAAATGAATGGGGTCCAACTTACAAACACTTCCAGTTACGACCAAGTGTTTGGCACGTAACTCGTTCGTAAGTCTGGGACCATTTGGAGCAGAAAGAGATTAAATGATACTAGCGGGCTGTGCCCTGTGCTTGCTTTGCTCATCAACCTCCCTCTCTCTGGCTGCTTTTGTGGCCAGGGAACGTGAGAGCACAATGACATCATTCTGTTGCCCAGCAGGAAAAACTTTTGTATATATGAAGGGAGATGACCAAAGTCGTACAATAAATCTGTGGTAGAACTGGGAAGTGAACCAGTATCTTCTGAGAGCTAGCCTTAACCAAAAGACTCTTTTTTCTCTAAAGATAAGTTTGTATAAAAAAGGTGGAAATGAGGAATAAACACTGGGGTGAAATCTATAGCAGTGGGGGACTGTGCCACTTTGCCCTGCAACCTTGGGTTACAATGCCTTGCTGAAGTAGCTCCTATCAAGGCACTACTTCCAGCATGGCATCCACACCCTACAACCTGCCAGCCACACCTGGGTTACACTGACTTTTACTCACTTTTGCTCACTACTGAACATCATCTCTCTTTTTCTCTTACTGAGGAGTAGGAAGATTGCTAATATCCTTTTGGGAAGCATGGTTGATTAGACTGAATCAGTGTAGGAAGACAATTAGCACACATTTCCTCAGTTGAAGAAAGTTGCTAAAGTTAGTATACAGATATAGCAGGGCAATGTTACTGATGGGTTTGGTGGAGTGGGAAAAGTGTGATTCATCTTCCAGGGGGGGCATAGTAATAATAAGCACATTGTACCTTGCCACCACAGCACAGCACAATGCCTAAAAGGGATGATTATCCCTAAATAAATTCTGTCACAGTAGAGAAGGGTTGGATTACAAGATCCACCTCCCATTCAAATGCGTTTTGTGCAGATCACTGCTCATTGCTTTTAGGGAACTAAGAAGAAAAGTAAAAAAAGATGTGAAGTTAAGGCCAGTTTAGTTAATGAATTACTTTGCCCTCCTGTGGAAGGAAGCAGCGGTTTATTTTTGTTTCCCAGTCTGTCTCTTGCTCCTTGGACCTGAAGCTGAAGGCTGTGTATAGAATGATCATCATTAGCATTATAAGAAGGGAGTGTTTCATGTTGTTCAGTGGGACTTCTACAGTGAGAGTTAGCTTTAATAGACTTTGATCTTGAGTTGTAATTGGTTGGAATGATGGTACCTATGACACGGGACTCTGAGAGAGCACTAAGTGGATGAGGGAGAAAATTTGACTTCTTAACTTTAAAAAGGAAAATTCACCTGGAAACTTCTTTGACATTTGTCAAAGTCATTTGCTTAGGGAGATATAGAATAAAAGGAGCAAATTTTCAGCTGCTTGTTTGAATGATGAGATCTATTTTAGCATCTACTATATATTTGATCTCCTAAACAGAAAGAGCTAGGACCACCAAATTTGGCATACAGTTTCCTCTTGTCATAACTTAAAGCAAGGTAAGGGTTTGGTTGTGTCAGGAAAATGGGATGTGTCTGGAATAGGATTGCTTCTCATAAAATCATACAGCAAAGAGTCAGAATCACCAGGCAGGTGGGAAGGGCCTCCTGTCTGGGACTGCCCCAGCCTCGAAACTCCCCCCAACCAATTCATACAGGGACATCCAGCCCTGGCATGAATCTCAGAAGGGGGGGTTGGCCTCCCCCAGCCTCTCCACATACATACAGTGTCCCCTGCCCCAAGACTTCACACCTTGAGTCCCTTGACCTGAGCAACACCAGATAAATGTGTTAGCTTGAAATATGTCTTAATCTTTACGAATCTTCCAGATAGCTGCATCTACTAAATAGTTGAAATTGGTACTAAGAAAAACATTTTCTCTTTATGTATAAGATTTTAGATTATGCCCCTTTTTAGACAATTTTTCTTCTACTGTTTATCAAGGAGCTACTCCTCTCATTCAGACCAGCACAACTTTTGGTCAAAGAACAGGAATGTAATATCAGTGCACATCACTGAAGTATTGGTGACCTTGTCTATAACTGCTCCATACTTGCCCTTTCATCCACAGATGACAATCTTCCACATGGCCCCCATTTCCTTTGTAATACTGACTCTGCTTTTAATTTGAATACAGAAATAAATGTGCCATAATTTTGTACTGAAATAAAACAAACAATCCTGGGATAGCCAGAGAACACCTGGGCTCTGTTTTTCAAAAAATTGGAAGGGTTCTTACGATAACTTCTATTTGTTTTGATTCTAATTGGAGAACAGGAGAGCCAGGAAAGCAATTATTTCCACATGGATAGGTCTTGTATATTTGTGCAGCCCTGGTTGTTCAGTGGAGTGTTTGCTAAAAAAAAATCAAAACCATATTTGCTATTGATTCCACGTGCTTAAGATAGAATTCAGTTTGATAGAAGGGTGTCATGTATGATGGATATTTCAATAACACAGTCTGTTGTAAAGAGCCAAAGAAGTATATTTGTCTCAGTTGTGGTACAATAGCAGCAGGTAAATGTTGGACAATTATAAATCACTAAACCTTTATTTTCCATAACAAATGCATATGTCTCTAAATTGGTTTCTAGTCCTTGGCTCCAATCCCATAACTGATAGTGTGCAGGTGGACAGTTGTACCTGCATACTACCTGATACTGAAGTAATTTATCTGTAATTCCAAGAATCAACTCAGCACTTTTTTAAAGATTGGCAGAACATTTGCTAACCTGCAACCCTCTACTATTGTCTGTGTTTCTAATAACACATTGTATATTTTTCCTAGTAACTCAGCTTCTGCATTTGTAAGCTCCTCTTGAGCTCTGGACTGTATATCATCTGGTCTTGGTGACTTGTTGCTCTTTAATTTATTTTTTCCAGCACTTCCGCTTGTCAACTCAATTTTTTGACAGTACTTCATCCTTAGTACAGAGAAGGTCTAGAGTAGGTATTTTTCCAACACCCTTAATGAAGTTTGCTGAAAAAAATAATTTTCTGTGCAATAGTTTTCCTTTTTTAAAATTGCTTATTTAACTCCAGTATTCTAGTGGATCACAGATTCTCTTGGATTTCTTGCTTTCTATGCCTTAAAATGGTTTTGATGCCTGCCTTTTTGCGTTTCAGTTTCCCTCTTAGCACTGCTAGCTTCCATTTTATGTTTTACCTGAAATATTTTTATGGGCTTTTCATTTGGCTTCTCCAAGGGTGGCTTTCAGTTGGCTCAGCTTATGTACTTTGCCTGTTAACTGTACTGTTTTTTCTTTTTTCCCTGCTTCCTATTTATTTAGGGATATGCATTTCTTCTGTGACTCTGCTGTGTTATGTGTAAATAAAATGGAGGATTTTTGTTATCATACTTTTGCCTTTAGGGTGTATTTGACTAGCTTCCCCCGCCTCCATTTTTAGAATAATTCTTGTTCCAAAAGCTAGGTTCAACAATGTAATTGTAGGTACAATGACCCCTTCTCTGGCATTGAATTTAATTATATTTTTGTTACTATTAGTTCATGTCTCACTTAGTTACTCCTTGAATCAACTTTTATGGGTTATGTGTAGTGAGACTGGGGCTACGTCTAGACTGCATCCCTCTGTTAACAGAGGGATGCAAATCAAGCACGTCGAAATTGCTAATGAAGCCGGGATTTAAATATCCCATGCCTCATTAGCATAAACATGGCCACCGCTTTTTTCGAAACAGAGTTTTTTAGGAAAAAATGGCAGTCTAGACACGGATCTGTCGAAAATAAACCCTTTTTCAACAGATCCTGTAAACCTCATTTTTTGAGGAATACAGGATCTGTCGAAAAAGGCTTTATTTTCAACAGATCTGTGTATAGACTGACTTTTTCTGAAAAAACTCTGTTTCTAAAAAAAGCGGCGGCCATGTTTATGCGAATGAGGCGCGGAATATTTAAATCCCGGCTTCATTAGCAATTTCGACATGCCTAATCTACATCTCTCTGTCGACAGAGAGGTGTAGTCTAGACACACCCTAAGTCAAGAATAATGTCTCTATCTTGGTGTGTTCTAGAACTAGTTGTTCCACAACACAATGGTTAAAGCTGTTGAGAAATTTCTTTTCATCTTGTCCCATTTTGACATTTGACTAGTGAATAGTTGAAGTCACCCATTATTGATTATCTGCATCTTTGATCGTGGTGTTGTAATGCACTCGGTATCCATTTCCTGATCAGGAGGCCAGTAGTATAACTTCCTTCTCCATTTGTATATGCTTATGACTGGGATTTGTATCAATACAAATTTTAATGTGTGGCCTTCTCTACTGAAAATACGTTAACTAATCAGTTAAAATGACATCTCTTTCATATAAAGCTATTCTCACATGTCTATAATGTAATCTAGCCATTCAAAATAGTCTATCCATCTATTGTAGTATCATTTATTTTTGTCATTCCATCCTATTCTGTAATGCCTATTATCTTAAGTTTGGTCAAATGGGCTAGTTCACGTTTTTGCTTCAAAACATCTTATATTTGTGTGTATATTCCACACATAATTCAGCCATGGTTTCTATTTTATTAATTTCCGCTTCTGACAGCTTGTTACATTTTGGAAAAGTGTCTTCGTTATTTCAGCCTGTCCTTGTCCATTACATCTGTAAATACCATCCTTGTCCTGTACTGGATGCAGAAATACCTTTAGTTTTGCTGACATCCCTAGCAGATGTCTTCTCTACTTGAAAGCCCCATAGGCATTTTCAGTATTTCATCTGCCCCTACATAATTTAACTTTTCCAAGCCTTATGAATTTTCTGTGCTAGCAGTCTGGGTGGAGTCAGTTCCTTCATATAGGTTCTTACTTCCCCCCCAAAGTTCCCTGCAGTCTAATACATTTTTCTCCTCTGCACAATTTTCTCATCTGTTCATTAATACTGAGAAATTCCATACTGTTGGGGTTAGAGTCAAGTTTATGACTCTCAGAAGAGTTTTAATTGTAAATATAATATACTGCTAATTTGAACAGTCTTAGGGTAAAGTTTTCTGACTGGAGAGGATGTTGTGCATATTCCTTTTTCTCAATCTCACCTCAGAACCCAATTACATGATGTTAAAGGGAGAGAAAGCAATGCTGGAGTGGCTTTGCAGATTCAAGGTTCTTTCTTCTTTTTCCCACTTCCCCCTTCTTCCCTGTTGCTCAGCAGAGTGGGACACAGAACCTTAGATCAGTTAAACTATATAATGCAATTAAATGCACAGTATTCCCTTGTGTTTACATGAATAGCTTTTAGTAGTCTTCATTCCAGTTTAACTGCCTGCCTTGAGACCCGTATAAGAGAAATCATTACCTACAAGTAACTAGTAAAGCACAGTATTTTTAGTTTGTGTACCATACAAAGGACAATGTCTTAAATGTTCCTCTGCAGAGGAATTTATTGTCAGTGCAATAGAATTAGTGTACCACTTTATGTAACTTTTTTAGCATAATGATTCTTCTGTTCATATTTAGTTAGGCTTGAAATGTGATGTCAGTAGTCCATGAGTAAGTGCCAGAAGGCTTCATAAACTTCACTGCTTTAGATTGAAAAATCAATGTGAGTCTTCTAAAGCTGATTCTGATTTAATTAATGTTGTTTTGGGCACATTCTGTTTCCTATGATTTCAGCTCAAGGGCATGCCAGGCCTAATCACTTACAGGCACATTATAGAGCAAATGGCGATGTGATACCAGACATCTGATACTCTAACCCCTTAGCTTTCATATCACAAAGATGTCATTATTATCAGGGGTTCAAAAGTTCTGCTCTCACGAATTGCTCTGACATCTCTGGTTTCTGTCCTTTATGTCTGAATGCTTTGTTGCTGTCATGTTAATTTACAAGGAAGATGTTTTCTTGTATTTACATAAATCTTATACATTAAATGTTAAATCTGTGCATTTCAGAGTACGTATAATCCCTTCTTTTTTCCCCTCTTAAGAAAAGGAGTTTCTGTGCAGAAATACAAAGAAAGATAAGCTGCCTACAGTCACATTGGAGTCCCCATTTCTTATACGGAATGTCATATCCATGTATGGATCTAGGTGGAGTGAACTGTGCCTTCATTTTTATTTTGCTCTTAAAGGATTTCATTTCAATATAAGCAACCCAGTCTAGTGTTCTAAAACCGCTGTCAATTCTGATAGCAGCTTGGGAGCATGCTTGCACACATGCAGATGGAGAGTTCCCCAAAGGAATGCTTTTAGAGAAGCCTTTGGGTGGGAGGGGGCAGAGAGGGCAGGAAACAATAAAAACATTGAGGCTGTCCTTCATACATCATCCTAAAGGAACAGTAAAGGGAAAATGCAAAAACAAAAATAAAACTACTTTTGCTGTTTATCCTTAAGCTTTAAGTTTGTTGTATGTCAGAGGTAATTCTAAATATTATTTGTAGCTGGAATATTTCTTTGCTAAATCAGGATGATTAGCAGTGCAAAGGTAGCTAGCTTACTGAAGCTCTGCATACCTTCTTAACTTTATCAGGGAGATCCGAATAAGAAATCCTGTCAAGTAGTGTGCTACTGAAAATTAAAAGCTTGTGTGGGAGAGGCAGTTCATAATAGCTTTCCAGGAATAAAGTGCTAAAATTATTTAATTTCCTATCAAAAGAATGTAGGTATACTTTCCTGGGGCATGGGAGTGGCACAACTTTAATTGTCCAAAGCTATCTTTACTGCTCAATAGGTGTGTCTTCTGATGCCTCTGTCATTAAGAGTGATTCCTAAGCTCAGCTAAAATGATTGAGTACCTCTTTTGAGCTTAGAACAGCGTGGTTGCCAAATACTAGAAAGTTGCCAGTTGTCACTATTACTAGATCTTTGGTCTCAATTTCTCTTGGATCATCTCTTTTAGATGGTTGAGAGGTCAGTTTTAGCCAGGAAGGAGGAGAATGAATTGATTTTGAAGCCTAAGTTGAATGCTAAGAACTTCTCTGCCAATTTTGTTAACACATTTTGGCTGAAGTTTACTTTTCATAAGTGTTCAAAGATGCCCTGATTGCTATAAAATACTTAGTTCACGCCAAATTGTGTATCATTTGACCAGTATGCTAATATGTAGCCTTTGATCTGTAAAGATGAAATGCAAAGGTAAAATGAAAATTGAGTTAAACTCAGATATATTTGCTACGTGCTCTACTAAACACATTCTTGGAAGGTAGTCAGCAGAGAAAATACTTTTAACTTAACTTTTAAAACTTCTCTTCATCGCCTTGAAATTTTTTGGCACTTTGCTAGTATGTTCCAGAATGTATTATTCTTTGGCATAGCCAAAACTGTATATGACAAATACAGACAGAATATCAAACAACAATAAACGTATAGAATAATCTAATGGAAACCAGAAAACCTATTCATTTCCTAGTATAGTTTTTGCCAATTTCAAAGAAAATTTTCAGTGTGCAAGCATTATAGAATTGAGGCATAAGTTTGTGAATTGACTTTGTTATGCTGAAATAATTTGTAAGAAGAAATTATAATTTGACTACTCATTAAAACACATGTATTAAATGACTGTTGCTTGAATATATAGAAACACATGCTCTAAAATAAATGATATCCTGAGATGTACAAATACCCAAACTGTAGCTACAGATAGCGGCACAAGATTTTAGTGAAATGTGTCTGAGTGTAGAATTTAGTTAAAAATAAAAGGAAGATAGAAGAAAAGGAGAAACTGAGTCAACAGCTCAAAACAGATATTATATTAAAGAGACAAGATGGGTGAGGCCGAGAAGGAACTGAAGAGGTGGGTGAGGAACTGAGGGTCCCACACAAGCTTTTAATTTTCATCGGACCAGTTTCTGTTGGGGAGAGAGAAACAAGTTTTTGAACCTTTATTTTTCAGTTGTCCAGCCTTCTGAAAAATGTAGTTAAAAAATGACGAGCAACTTTGGTATCACTCTTCAATTTTGTTTTCAAGTAAATAGTAGTGTGTCATATTCCTCTGTACAGTATTTTCAGAGCAAGCCAGTTTTGAATCTGATGCTGCCATGTAGTGATTTTGTGATATGTCTGCACATTACACAAAGACAAGGATGAAAACAGAATCTCTTTGTAATTTGTGACCGTATAGGGTCTGAACTCTTAGACACAAGATTTCCCCTTAGAAAATAAATATCTCTGATTTTTTTCTTTTTAGCCCTTAAAAGTGGTTTTGTATTATTTTTATTTCTCCATTGAAACAACTCAGTCAAGTGGGTCTGATTCCAGAGTAGATTCATGTGTGGAATTGCCGCAGAATAGAACTCTTAGTTGCCTAAGAGTGGGTTATCTTGCATAATAAATTGGCCTTCATTGGCATAAGGAATTTTTACCAAGAAAAAAGGATGAATTTACTGTATTTTTGCTTTAACCCTAAAAATTGTAAGAAGACACTCCTTTTATTTTCTGAAGGCTTATAAAGAGCTGACTTTTTTTTTTCTTGCTCAGGCTAGCTATTATTTCATTTTTGCCTGCTTTATCCTTTTGAAGAAAGGCCATAGATCAGCTAGGGCTAGATGAGATAGGTTAGGCCTCGAACGGCAAGGTCTGGGAACTCTCAAAGTCTGTCATTCAACCAGAAACAAGATAATTTTCAGAGTAGATTATTTGTCTGCATTAGCAGAGGGATTATATCTTTCGGCAGAATGCTTTTACCGAATAGTACTGTCTGGGCAAGTTAATGGTAAAAAGGTAAGAGAGGTGACATTTGATTAGTAAAAATCTGCGTAATCATAATTACAGTGTTGTTGCCCTCTGTGTCATGGCAGGGGCTCACTTCCTTCACCCCCACCTTAGGCTCCCACCTGCTGGTCCTATGAATATGGTGTTATCAGAAATGGACTAAGTTGGGTAATATTGAAAAGCCCTTTTTCCTACAACTACAATGGTACCAAACAATACAAACCTAGAACATTTATGTGCTTATATATTCAAGAAAATATTTAAGAATCAGTTTCTATCATATTTTCAAAGAAGGAGGCACATTGCTCACATAAATCAAGACATTGATCTTTGGTAGTCCTGGGGAAGTTAACTTTGACAAATAGAACTGAAAACATTTAAAAATCTTCTTCAGTGCTTGTCTGCTTTTTTGGAAAACATCCACCAATTTAGTTCCGCAAGTGTCATTGTGTTGGTCGTCCAATGGTAAAATGGTAAACTCAATGTATGAAAATATGATAAAAATGCTTCTAGTACAGCTACGAATTCATCAGTGATGGCCTCTACGCATCTTCAGAGAAGAGAGAGTCTTCAGAGGCTGAATCAGATGCCTTCCAATAAGATCATTTGGTCTTTCTGGCCATGGATCCCTATCAGTCCAGTGACTTTTAATGATCCAAGTGACAGGAACACATCTCTGAGGCATATGCAGTGATTCTGATCTCCAGCAGCCAGCACAAGAACAGAATCTTGCATAAATCTGAGGAAGCATCTCCCAGAGAGAGCACTATACCATATATTCCTTATGCAAGAACCTGGAGTTTAATAGCAGCGCTCCCTGTGGCACTGATGGTGAGCAAGGAAATCTTAGTGTCACTTTCCTCCTGGCAACTGCCAAAAAAAAAAAAAAAAAGATACCGAACAGTGGAAGGCAGCAGCTTCATTCTTCTTCGAGGAGCGTCCCTGT
The DNA here is from genome assembly GCA_032595735.1 of Pelochelys cantorii. Classification (NCBI taxonomy): domain Eukaryota; kingdom Metazoa; phylum Chordata; order Testudines; family Trionychidae; genus Pelochelys; species Pelochelys cantorii. The sequence continues at coordinate 25,998,951 of CM064326.1, forward strand.
GAGCGCTCCACTGTAGGTGTCTAGGTACCCCTGCGCTTACATTCAGAACTTTTTAGCAGCAGTATTCCCCCCCTCTGGGTGCTGGCATGCATGCGCGGGACCACCTGCAATGCAGCGAACATGCCAATGAGCGCGCACCGTCAACTGCCCCCTCAGTTCCTTCTCAGCCACTCCCAGCTTGGTTGGAACACAGCAGTGCTCCATGCTAGAATTTAATTAGAGTAGTTTTACTTGTTAATATTTAGTAATTAGAGTTTAGAGTTTAAATAATTTATTCACGGTCCTCTCCCTCCCCCCATTAGTGTTAGTTAAAAAAAAAAAAAAGGTTTTTTTCTGTCTAGTTATTATAGTGTTAGCATAGGCATGCCAGGCTCACCAGGATTTAAATGGTGCCTGACATGCAGGATGTCTATACCCATTTCAGATGGGCATGCCCAGTGCATTCGGTCCCTGAGTCAGGATCACTCTCCCCAAAATTGCCACCATTGTAAGACAATGTCAGCTAGGTCACTGAAAGTGTACAGGAACTCCTGCTGAAGTTCCTCACTATGGAGAAGGTGGAGAGACCTGCCTCTGAACCGGCTTCGACCGCATCGCCACCCTGTACCTCACTGATGTCAGTCTCGGACGAGGAACCCACACCGAGAGACGAGCCTGCAAAGAAAACAGAGAAAAGGAAGCTCTCCTCGCCGTCTGGTGACATACTACCAAAGAAAGCATCCCCTTAGCACAAGCTCCCTTCACGCAGGGCAAGAGCTTCAGGAGAAGCACAGGCACCATCGATGTTCAAGGCACGTGATGAGCCAGTGCTGCACTGATCACACGCCTCCGCACCTGCAGTACTGGCCTTCCTCCCTCCTAGACCACTTACCACAAAACAGGAGATAGCAGTTATGTTGGTAATGGACACACCACTCTTTGTTACATGACACTACTCCTTCATCAGTGGGACTGAGTAGATTGGCGATGCCGGCAAGCTTCTCCAGTGGTAGCGAGGATGACCAGTACATACCCTTTTCACCACATCATGCCCAAACCAACCTTGCAGTTGCAGCAGCAATAACAGCTGGTATAGACCCAAATATAGCAGCCCTTCCCATGGCTTCCTCCTATACCACTCCCACCATCTTGGCAGGGGTGGGATCCCTGGAGTATCATGAAGGCCCAGATATCACCACCAATGATGGTGAGACCGCAACCAACGGCACCCAACCTGCCTGCACCCACAGCATTAGAAGTGATGCAGGAAGACATTGAGGACATGGATGAGACCCAAGAGGAGGACACGCTTCCTCCATGTCATATTTCTTCATCGTCCCCGGATGAATCCATAATGCCTCCCCCCCCCCCCACTATGGGTGATGACTTTAAGTTCTTTAAGGACTTGTACAAGAGGGTGGCTGACTCCCTCAATATATCACTGGTCGAGGTCCTAAACATTGTACAAAAACTAATTGATATATTGAAAGCCTCTCCTTCAGCAAAAGTAGGCTTGCCTATTAATGAGGCCATACTTGACCCAGCAAAAATTTTGTGGCAGACTCCAGCTTCCATCTCACCCACTTTGAGAAGGGCAGATAGAAAATATTACGTTCCAACTAAGGGAGTTGAGTTCCTTTTTACGCATTCTGCCCCAAATTCGCTGGTTGTCAATGCTGTAAACAATAGGGCTGCGTCTAGACTGGCATGATTTTGTGCAAATACTTTTAACGGAAAAGTTTTCCGTTAAAAGTATTTGCGCAAGAGAGTGTCTAGATTGGCACGGACGCTTTTGCGCAAAAGCACTTTTTGTGCAAAAGCGTCCATGGCCAATCTAGACGCATTTTTGTGCAAGAAAGCCCCGATCGCCATTTTAGCCATCGGAGCTTTTTTGCACAAAATAAAACTGAGCTGTCTACACTGGCCCTTTTGCGCAAAAGGACTTTTGCCCGAACGGGAGCGTCAAAGTATTTGCGCAAGAAGCACTGATTTCTTACATTAGAACGTCGGTGCTCTTGCGCAAATTCAAGCGGCCAGTGTAGACAGCTGGCTAGTTTTGCCAAAAATCTTGCCAGTCTAGACACACCCTTTGCCCCTCAGAACCCAAGCAACTCAGAGATACCAAATTCCCTTTGTTGGGGGTGGGGGGGTGGGTTATCCCATTCTTGGGATAACTGGAAAATTGGCCAGTCTAGACACAGCCTAGGGGTAAGCAAACCCAGTTCAAATCCACCCCATATGACAAAAAATGAAAAAGGTTGGATCTCCTAGGGAGAAAATCATATTCATCAGCATCCCTCCTTACTAGGATTGCGAACTATTATTAATTACGTGATATTAGCTAAATACGTATACAACCAAAATTAGACCATTTATTGAAAAGTTACAGGGCGAGGACAAGGCCGCATTCAAGTTCAGTATAGACAAGGGCATCCTCATAGCGAAAATGATGCTTCAGGCATCCCTTGATACCGCTGACACGGCTTCGAGATTTCTCGCCACATTGATAGTGAGGCGCTGCTTCTCCTGACTGCACCTCTCTGGGTTCCCTAGGGAGGTACAGAACATGGTTGAGGATTTTTCATTTGAGGGTCAGCAGCTATTTTCCGCTAGCACAGATGCATCCCTGCATTCCCTGAAAGACTCAAGGGCAACTGTGAAAACTCTGGGGATGTACGCTCCTCAACCAAAAAAGAAGGCCAATTGTTGTATACTCCCCGTGGCACAGCAACATCCTACCTACCTCGGAGAGGCTATGAGCTCACATGCTGGCCGAGGCAACAGAAGCACAGGCAGCCTCAAGAACAGCAAACAGTGCCCCAATCCTCCAATGGCAGGCAAACGTTTTGAACCGTTGGTTGAGGGTTCAATGTCGTTTCCACCATCAAGTCACTAGAAATTCAGTCTGCAACCATTCTACCATGCTTGGTCCAATATGACAATGGACAAGAGGGCTCTAGAGATCTTAGCAAAAAGCCTAGCAATTCCATTCCTCACATTTCCTCCAACCCAAACCCCTTCCCTGTCCCTCTTCAGGGACCCATCTCACAAGTCCCTGTTGCAACAAGAGATGAACAAGCTGTTACAGATGGGGCAATAGAGATTGTGTCAGAACATCACAGGGGAAAGGGGTTTCTACTCCAGATACTTCCTCACACCAAAAAAGTCTGCGGATGGAGACCCATACTAGATGTGTGGAGACCGAACAAATACTTAAAAAAAACCCCCCAAAAACCCCAAAAACGATTCACCATAGTAATGCTGGCAGATAATTCCTGCATTAGGAAAAGGAAACTGGATGTCATCCCTCAACATTCAGGATGCATACTGTCACACAGCAATAAGACCATCTCACAGAAAGTTCCTCAAGTTTATGCTACAAGATCAATATTACCAGTACCGAGTCTTGCTGTTCGGTTTGTCAGCAGCACCCAGGGCCTTTTCCAAGACTCTGGTAGTAGCAATGGCCCATCTAAGAAAATCAGGCATAGTGATCTTCCCTTACTTAGATGATTGCCTGATAGTGGCTCCAACAGAGCAACAGGCCAAAAAATTCACCAAGGCCACAATCAAGCTCTTTACAAAGCTTGGGCTACAAATAAACACGCGAAAGTCAAATCTTACACCATTTCAGGAGTTGGAATTCATAGGTACCACGCTGGACTGCATACGAGCACAGGCCCGGCTACCTCTGCCAAGATTCCACGCCCTAGTTACCCTAGCAAAAACAATCATAAACAGCTCCACAGTATCCACCAGGTAATTCCTACAGTTACTAGGCCACATGTCAGCAATGACAATCATAGTTCCTGATGCAAAGTTACACATTCAAACTCTGCAAATGTGGCTACACATGTGCTTCTGCCCTCACAGGCACTCAGTACATAGGATGTTCAGCCCTACAAACAAGGTCAAGGAATCCCTCATATAGTGGCTGCACCAAAGCAATCTCTGCTTGGGGGTTCCTTTCTACCAGTCAACCCCATTTGTCTACTTAATGATCGGCTTTTCACTGGAGAGATAGGACATAGTATCCACGGAAGATGATCTCCCATGAAGTCGAGCCTGCACATCAACGTGCTTGAGTTATGAGCAGTAAGAAGAGCATGCAAGAACTTTCTTTCCTTAATTCAGTGCAAGGCAGTGATAATATACACAGACAACCCCGCCTGTATGTTCTACATAAATCGACAGGGAGGGGGCAAATCATACCATCTTTGCAACGAAGCCATTGAATTATGGACGTGATGCATCCTTCAGCATATCTGCAGTATATCTCCCAGGTGAACAAAATATCGCAGCAGACCATCTGAGTCATTGTTTCCACCAAAAGCACGAGTGGGAGATATACCCTCAAGCCCTGAATTTTCGTTTTCCGTAGGTGGAGCTTTGCTTTCACGACATCACTCAGTTCCAAATGGTCTTCAAATTTTTGTTGCTGCCCACGATCTCTGTGATCTGTACATGACCAAGAAATGGGCAAACAGTGATCTATCTGTGGTTAGCTCTGTAAATGGTCTTTGACACTTTAACTCTGATTTTCTTCTTGGCATTCAAGCACAGCTTTAGTCTATAGATTGACTGAGCCTAGGAAATTCTTTGGCTTGTGAAAGCTTCATAAGAAGTTATGATCTGAAGTATTCAATTGACTAAAATGTTTAACTGTTTCATTACAGAAGGCTACTTTTATCATGATATTAGAGAGCTCTGGTCTGTCATTTGCAGCTGGTTTGCCAGTGAATGTAAGTTTATCCAGTAGCTTTGAAATTAATCCTTCTTGGCATTTAAAAACACCTATTGAGACTGGATGGTTCTTGGTTACTTCTGGGGAAGTCATATAAATTACATGCATATCCCACAGTGCATCTTCAATAAGTGCTGTAAAAGCCTTTCAGCTAAAGCATTTGCTCTTCTTCAATTCAGTTCACAGAACACATTTCTCTGTATTTAGTCTTTTCATTGGTCTTTGCCACCACTTTCCAATCCAGTAGAGCCTCTGTAGGCAATTTTTGAACTCCAGCTTATTTGCAGTTTGCAGTAGTAAAATCCAGTGTTTGTTTCTGTTTCTTTTACCTTTTGGTAACACTTTGCGTTCCTGTTATAGTACTCGATGGTGTATGCATTGGTGTCTTTTGAGTCAGTGTTCATTCTCAACGGTACCTTCTAGGCAACAGTCTGGCTAAGAGTGACTGCTTCATACACTTTCTCACCTGTCTCATGTATTGAAACTGTGCTTAATGGACACCTTCAGGCTTCCATCTTACCATGGAAGAAGCAGGTATTATTCTTGGAATGCATTCCATAGGGCCTTGTACAGTGAGTGGTTCCCAAACTGTGGGTTTGGAGGAGATTTGGGGGGTATAGAGTGCGGCCCGGACCAGCCCCTATAGAGGAAGGGAAGCAGTGCCCACCCAGCCCCACTGTGCTCCAAGATCTGCTCCAAATTCAGCTATAGCTCCTCTCCACACCTGAATTGATTCTGCCCCCTGCAACAGGACCACTCTGCCTCCTGCTCTGCCCGTCTCCAGCTCTGCTCCCAAATGCAGCTCAATTCTGCCCCCTGATCTATTCCCAGCTCAGCTCTGGCCTCAGTCTCAGCTTCACTCCTTCCCTAGCTATGCCCCCAGCTGCAGCTACACTAAGCCCCCTGCTCTGCTTCCAGTCCAGTTCTGTCTTCATTCACTTTCCCTCCCAGGTCAGTTCTGCCTCTAATTCCAGCACTTCACCAATCTCCTGTTCTGTCCCTAGTGCCAACTTCAGCCCAAGTTCTGTTGCGGTGGAAGTCTTGGCCGTATAGTAATGGCGGGTGGGGAGGGGCACGAATAGATTGCTGGCAAGGTGGAGATGTGAAAGGAAAAGTTGTGGCACCACTGGTCTATAGCTGGACTTATCCCAGCATCTTCGCTTTTTTCTTGATGCTCAATGTATTTCTCTCCAGCCTTGTCAAATTTCAGTTTATGGGTGCATTTATAGCATGTAATGTGCTACTAAGCATTGTGTTTAATCAAGTCCTCTGTGGTGATATTCTCCAAAGACTCAGCTATTAGTCAGTACTCTCTTTGGTGCCTAAAAATGACCAAAACCAAAGTAAACAAGGGTTTTGTAATAAATTACTGTGTTTGTAATTAATTATGTTATCTAACTATGTGCAAACAGTTGGCAGTAGTTTCTGGCTGGATGCTGATGCCTTAGCCTGTATGTGCCTCATTACAATTTTTTGACGTAATAAACAAAGCTGATAGTCAGTACCACTGAGCAGTTTCTTTTTTTGATGGCAAATCAACATGAAGCACTCCTCCCATCATAATCCATAATCTACTATATATTTGAGAGACTGTCTATCTGTGCATCTGTCTGTCTGTTTGTTTAAGAATCCCTAAACGTTAAGAACTCGGACCATTAAATTCTGTATACAGCTTCCTCTTATAACTTAAAGCAATGTAACGGTTTGGCTGAGCCAAGAAAATGAGATGTGTCTGGAATGGGATTGCTTCTCATAAAACCACACAGAAAAGAGACAGACACATCAATCAGATGAAAGAGGCTGGCTGGGAGCATACCCTGTCCTCAGGATTGCCCCAGTCCCAAGCCTCCCACCCTCAGGCGCACATTAGGGAGGGCGGAGGGGCCTAAAGCTCCCTCCCTCCCTCCCTTCCTCCCTGATTCATAAACCACCTATGGTCCAAAAATTCTCAATATCATTTTCATACATTTAAAATGTGAACGCATTTCATACATTGAAATACAACTTTGAAATGTGTATCTTTTCCTTTATTTTCTACGAATAGAGGGCATATATTATGAAGTTTCTTATTTGAATTAAATAAATTAAATAATAAAATAATCATACAAAATAATACTTAATGTATAGGATGGATTTCTTCATTAGGCAGTGATTTTTGATAATGGGGGATAAGTGATTTAAACTAGTGTAAAGCAGGAATAAAGTTAAGACCCTGGTATTCAGCATAATGGATGGTCCGAATAGGAGAGGCAGACCCCACAGAGAATGGATAGATGATATAGTAGATTGGTGTGAAGCTAGTCTATAGAAACTAAGCCACTCTACGCTGGACAGGGAAAGATGGAAGGAAATAGTGAGGGAGGCATCTGACACCAATGGGCATTGAGTCCATGGTGGTTGATGATGATGATAATGATGAAAGCAGGGATAGGAGAGTTAAACAAGAATTACAGATGGATGGAATAGATAATATCAAATGACATTTTTTTACAGTATTGGCAGAGCATGTAGCTCTAATAGACATCTTTCAAACTCTCTTGTGTTTTTTTAGGTACATACGCAGTGCATCCAGTTACAAAACTTTAAAGGCCGAGCGCTTGGATTAGTTGTAATAGTTCACAAAATGTAATATTTAAATAGTCTTTATATGAAGGATACTTTAAAAAAGTCCAAAATCAGAGAACAATACAATAAGGTAGGCAATTTATATTAATTTTTACTAGATACCATGGATTCCAGGATCCTTTTGTGGGTGGAGAATGGGATGCAATGGATTCTGGGTCTGTGGAAATAACTGTATTCTTTTCCCCTGTTGTATGGATGCCATACTTACTGGTGAAAATGGATGATGTCCCAGGAGAGGCATCAAAGTTTCAAAACCATAGAGCTTTTGGAGATAAGTTAATTGACCCTGTTAATATCATTTGTTATATCCTCCTACAAATGAAAGAATTAACAAAATTATGGAAAGCTATGAGAGCACTGAACTGTGTAGGGGCTGGGAGAGGTTTGTCAACAGTGTCCTATAGATTAAGAGAGTTTAGTGGGTTTAGGGCAGGGTTGGGCAAGAGGCTGTCAGTGGCCCAGATCTGGCCCACCTATCACTTTCATCTGGCCTGCGGCAGCTCCTGACCCCACACCTAACACATTTTCTGGGAGGCGTGAGCACTTTCAACTCCTGCTATTTAAAGAGCTTGCGCCTTCGAGGTGGCTGTCAGGAAACGTGTTATCAGCCATGGCTATGCGTTAGGAGTGGGGTTGGGAGCTGCGAGCCCTTTCAGTTGCTTCTATTGAAAGGGCTTGCACCTGCCTGGCAGTTGCTACCACGTTGCCTGGTGGTCTCCTGGACATTGCGAGCCCTTTAAACCAGTGGTTCCCAATCTTTTGTATACCGCAGACCAGGAAACCCATTCACAAACTTTTGGCGGCCTGGTAACATTTTATTTGCATATCTGCATCTTCATTATGCAAATACAATGTTACCAGTCTGCCAAAAGTTTGTGAATGGGTTTGCTGGTCCGTGGTATAAAAAGCCCTGTTCCCGCAAACCCTCCAATGCCAGCCCTAGCCCCTAGAGCCACGCACCCCTCCACTACCCTCCAGCACCAACCATTGACCCCAAAGTCCCCTGCACCCAACCCTCCCGGTGCCAGCCTCCTGCCCTCAGAGTTCCCCAGTGCCAGCCCCCATCCCAAACACCTCAGTGCCAGTCCCCACCCCTTACAGCCCCCAGTGCCAGCCTCCTGTTTCCAGAGCCCCGCTGCACCCAACCCCACAGGGTCCCCACCCAGTGCCAGTCCCCAATATAAGTCCTGTCCCCAGTGCTCTCCAGTGCCAGCCCTGGCCCTGCCCCAGAGCCTCCCAGTGCCACCTCGCTGCCTCTTAGAGCCCCCCACCCCTTAGAGATCCCCAGTACAAGCTCTGCTCCCACAGCATGCAAGTATTAGCTTTGCCCCCAGAGTCCCCTAGTGTCAGCCCCCGGCCTCTTAGAGCCCCCATCCCTTAGAGATCGCCAGTACTAGCTCTGCCCCAGAGCACCCAAGTATTAGCTTTGCCCTCTAGTGTCAGCCCCCGCCTCTTAGACCCCCCACCCCCAGATCCCCTCAGCACTAGCCCTGCCCCTGGAACCCCAGTGCTTGCCCTGCCCCCCTCACCTAGTCCTGTGCTGCCTCCCAGCCGCCAGACGAGCTCTGCTGCCTGGGTCATGGCACAGCAGCCTTGTGGCCCTTCCACTGCATAGTGAACCGCTCTTCTGTGGATGGGAGGAGACTCCAGGCTGCCTCTGCCTGGCGCTGGCTGGCTGAGAGGCAGGGCAGGACATGCCTCTCCCAACAGCTGTGAATGTAGGGGAGGGCTCTGGGTGGTGTATCCTGGCTCCCAAAGCTGCCTGAGACCCACGACCACTTCAGAAATTTGTAAAGTGGCCCCCCTTTTAAAATTATTGCCCACCGTTGGTTTAGGGCCGTGGTCACCAACCAGTAGATCCGGATCTACTGGTAGATCTTGGAGCCTCTGACAGGTGATCTTGACTGGTTTGGCCAAGAAGCTGTCAAGGGTTTGCACTCCCACTGCCCCTCCCCCCATGCTGTGCAACTCCTGCCCTTTGCCTTGGAGCTGTTCCCCTCTCCCACCGTGTATTTTATCACCACAGAACGGGGGAGGGGTGTCACAACAGGGTTTGAGATGAAGGGGGTTTGCTGGCTGCTTTTGGGAATGGTGCAGGGCCAGGGAAGGGGTGAGCCTGCCTTAACCCCACTGCACCACCCTACAGGAGCCACCTGTGGTAAGCAGTGTCCATCTGGAGCCTGCATCCTGAATCTCTGCCCCAGTCATGAACCCCCTCTTGCATGAACCCCCTGCTTTAGCCCTGAGCCATCCAAGACCCAGACTCCCTTACAGAGCTTACCCTGAACCACCTACTGCACTCCAACCCCTGCCCCAGGCTCAGAGCCCTTCTCACACTCCAAATTCTTTAGCCCAAAACTAAAGCTTGCACCCCAACCCTCTGCCCCTGTCTGATGAAAGGGAAGAAGGATGGGGGAGGGAGGACGGATGGAGTCAGCAGGGGCGGGGCCTTGGAGAAGGGGCATGAAGGAGGTGGGGCAAAGGTATTTGGGTTTGAGGTAGATCCTGGATTGCACTTAAATTCAAAAAGTGATCTCATATTTTAAAGATTGGAGACTACTGGTTTAGGGAATAGGAACCTCTGATCACTTCTGCTGAAGGGCAAATGCTCGCTTGACACAAGAATTCCAAGATAACGCTGAGAGCCCAGACATGGATGCATATTGCTTTGGAGAACAGTCTGGCCCAAACCATTTAAACACCAATACAGTTTAAAAGAAGCTATCTTAGTAGGAAAGTAGCTTAAATGCTAAGGCCCAGTCCTCATATGTCATTAGTTGTAGGCTCTGCATGCAGTTGCTGTTTCTGTAAACGCTCATATGGCTTTATATTCTGTGTATAGTGACTGCACCAATACTTTCTGACATTTTTGCGGAGTTAAATTGGTTTCTCTCATTTTGGTCTGTAACGATACAAAATATTCTCTTGAACTATTATTTCAGAATAAACTTAAAAAACAACAAATGGTCTGGTAGCACTTTATAGACTAACAAAACATGTTGATGGTATCATGAGCTTTCGTGGGCACAACCCACTTCTTCAGAGTGTGAGATAGTAATGCTGACTGAGGAGTTGATCTGCCAGCAGCAGCAGGAATCTGTCAGCATGAATAAACTGAGTTGGTGCAGTTCTCCTACTGTATATCATGAAACCATATGTTCCTGTCAGTTGTAGCCTTTTGGAAATTAATTCCTTGTTGATAGTCAGGTTAAAAATATGCCCTCCACATTGACAAACTGTACTTTTTATCAAAGAGGGTGCATATGTGTATGTTAGAAAAAAATTGAGAGTGCACTATTAATATTGGCATTTTTTAACTTTCCAGAATTTGGACTTTGCATCCACTTTCTTTACATAATGGTTTTTGTAATTATATTGATACACTTAAGTAAAGCTGTTTTTAACAAGCAGTGCTGTTTGCTCAAAGAAAAATAAATGTATTCTAGAAGTGACTAAATGAATAAAGTAACGACCTTTCTGTTACAGGAACTTAAATCTGCTCCCCTGTAGATGTTGCAAAAATGAGTTTACTGGTCTCAGCAGACTGCTTAATGGGCTACTGTTCACAACACCATATACAATTAAGTTTAAGTGATGTCTGTGCTCAGGACAGGGTCAAGACTGATTTAGCAAGGAAACTTAATTACTTCTCGCCCTCAGAGAAAATGGCCCAATAAGGTTGAGGTCATTGGCAGGGCAATGTGGAAAAGCTGCTGCTGAGATGCCTTCACAGAATCTGAATTGCAGCTAACCAGAGAACTTCTGTTAGCAAATACTGCTAATGTTCAGTAAATTCCCTCAAAAAGAACTTGTATTTGTTTGTTTTAGCTTAATGTTAAAGTGAAGATCAAGTAAGCATGAGTTATTTTTAGTTAAAAAATCATCTCTAGACATACTCAGTATTCTGTCCAATTTGCCTGATAAAATCAAACTACTTCTTTGTGTGGCTGTAGTACTTTTGTACTAATGAGGAAAGAATCTTTTTTTTATTACCCCTCAAAACATGAAAAAGTGAAAGTTTGCTACCTTTGGACACAGAAATATTAATCATATAATGCTAAAGTTAGTGCCACTGAACTTTTTCACAGTTTTGTATGTCAATTAACTGTTGGTACAAATTTCCAATAATTAACTTACATAGATTTTATTAAGAAAGTAGTTTAATGAGAATTCTAATGTATAAACTGAATAATTTCTTTATCATTTTGAACAAGCTAGTTTCTACTCCAAAAATTACTTCATTTGCCTTTTTAGGAATATGTTATTTAAAGGAAACAGGAACTTGTATTTTGTGACTCCAAGGAATACATCTGGAATAACCATTCACGAAGACATATGGCATCAATTGGTTTACATTTCCCTATATGGAAGCTTTGATTGTAGTAAGAGGGAATGGCTTTTCATTAATTACTCAGAATTAGAACTGTATGTCCTATACATTCTTAGGTCGCCTATTTGGGTACTTTTGTCCAGGCTCTAAAAAAAGATACTGTGAAAAGCTGAAAAATTCAAATGAGAGGAAGAGTAATGAGGGACAAATTAACTTTTATTTTGCCTGCTAAGGTGATTTTGTTTTTCTTATGGGGTACAATTCCCCCCTTGTTGGATCTTAACTCTGTTACAGTTGTCTCCCAAGATTCGAACCTTTCTTTACTTCTCTGGGAATTTCCAATTTCAGGTAGAAGACAATATTGTAGTTGAGAATTGCTGAGCAGAATTGAGAGCAGAATTGTGTCTTAAGGTCTCGATTCTGCAACCACTTACACACGTTAATAGGAATATTCACATTACTGAAAATACATGTGTGTTAGCGGGACTAGAGTCTAATACCCACAATTAAAAAAAGCACTTGAACGCATGCTTAAATTCATCCTTATTAAGACCTAAGGATCCAATTGGTGTGGTGCTATGGTCCTATGCACCAGGTTGCAGCTCCATTCATTCTGATTTGACTCAGCTGTCCCACTCTCACTGCCTGGTCATGACAGAGAAACAGCCAGGCTAAACCTGAGAGGAGCTGTTGCCCTGTGCACTGGGTTTCAACACCAAGAGTGGAGAGCCTGGCCCGGTCCCACAGGACAGGAGCATCCATTTCTGGGTAAGTGTGGGGCAAGCTCTCTCTCTAACTCCTCCCCCTGCCTGGGGCCCTCTTTCTTATTTTTGTCTGCATTGTTTATCAAAATAACAAAAACTGTGACTTTTATTAAGTTTACCATGACGGGTCCATAATTTTTATCACAAAATGCCATGACAAATCGACAGCCCTAACTATGTCTGAGGCTGTCTCCATGGTCTGCTTAAAATATATCTGTTATACAGTTGTGTATATTAGCTAATTGGGAAACCTGTTTATCCAGGCTAATTGGGACAGGGGCCAAATCAGTTAATCAAAAATTCAGGTTATCTGGAGAATGGGAAAGTGAAAGGCTGCAGGGCTATCTAGCAGCCCCAGGAGAGATCACTTGCTTCTAAATCTGTGTGCAGTGGTTGTTCACTTAACACAAGAGCCAGATAATGGAGGGTCAGATATATGGGGTGTTACTGTTATGTGTTGAACTGCACATTTTATTCTTATCCAGTGTTTGGCAGAGCAATTCTATAAGAATTGTTTAACTGAGAATTCTTCAGTCTACCATCCATCAAGGCTGCATTGTTTTCTCCCTTGGGCCTTTCAGACACATGAAGAAGAGGTTACTTCTTCAAGGAGTGTCCCAATGGGTGCTCCACCTAAGCTGCTTAAGCACCGCTGCGCCTCTAATCAGAAATTTTAGGTAGCAGTGCCCGTGGTTGACCGCTGACGCACAACATTTGAAACAGGTATTCCACATGTGCAGCCAACTGTCCCTTCAGTTACTTCTCTACCATCGCCAGCTTCAGTCAGGGTATGTCTACACTACAACTTTAATTCGAACTAACTTAGGTTCGAAGTTGCTAATTTGAACTAGCATGTCCACATTGAGTGGACCCTGAACTGAAGTTAAGGCTGGCCGGAACCAGTGCCGGCAGGGCATCAGGTTAGGACTTAGAGCGTGGAGCTGCTGCCTCAGGCTAGTCGAGGGCTGTGCTTAAAGGGACCCGACCCCCACCCCGGACAGACAGTTCTCAGGGTTCCCCGCTTGCTTGTCTACCTCGGTGAGGGACAGCAAAGTAGTCCTGTCTTGGAGTGCCCTGAGTGCCCACGCTCGGCACATCAGAGCACTCAGCCATCAGCCCGGTATGCCGCAGGCTGCCATCCGGGGGTGTCAATCGGGGGGCTGTCAGGATCCAGGAGGCCCTGCAGGAGAGCTTCCACCCCGAGGAGCCCGCAGAGCCACCCCAGTCCTCCCCATCGGGGGCTCGTGCCCCATTCCTTCCTCACCTCCTTCCACTTACCCTTCCCTAGCCCCCCTTCCTGATGTAAAAAATAAAGGACACATGTTCAAAAATAGAAACTCTCTTTATTTAACAAAACTGGGGGGGGGGGGGGAGATTAACCTCTGGGGAGACTGGGAAAAGGAGGTGGGAGAGGGGAGGTGGAAACCTGGGAGGAGGGAGCTGGAAGGGGGAAGCCAGGGGAAGAAGGAGGAGGGGAAGTCTAAAACTATGGTATGCCATATCTTCAGTATTGTGTAGAGATGGGGTCTCCTCACCTCAAAAAAAAGATATTTTGGCCTTGGAAAGGGTTCAGAAAAGGGCAACTAAAATGATTAGGGGTTTGGAACAGGTCCCATATGAAGAGAGGCTAAAGAGACTGGGACTTTTCAGCTTAGAAAAGAGGAGACTGAGGGGGGATATGATAGAGGTCTATAAAATCATGAGTGGTGTGGAGAGGGTGCATAAAGAAAAGTTCTTCATTAGTTCCCATAATATAAGGACTAGAGGACACCAAATGAAATGAATGGGTAACAGGTTTCAAACTAATAAAAGAAAGTTCTTCTTCACACAGCAAATAGTCAACCTGTGGAACTCCTTGCCACAGGAGGCTGTGAAGGCTAGAACTATAACAGAGTTTAAAGAGAAGTTAGATAAAGTCATGGAGGTTGGGTCCATGGAGTGCTATTAGCCAGGGGGTAGGAATGGTGTCCCTGGCCTCTGTCTGTGGAAGGCTGGAGATGGATGGCACGAGACAAATGACTTGGTCATTGTCTTCGGTCCATCCCCTCTGGGGTACCTGGTGTTGGCTGCTGTCAGCAGACAGGCTACTGGGCTAGATGGACCTTTGGTCTGACCCAGTACGGCCGTTCTTATGTTCTAAGCTCAGGGCTCAGGGTCGGGGGTTTCACTGGACCAACTTGATTTTCATGCAAACCTGTTCCTGGGTTTGCATGTGGCCTTTGGTGGCCAGGCTGGCAGCTATCCTGCCCTAGATGGCCACTTTCCTGTGCCTAGTGCAGAGATTGTGGATGTTGGAGGCCTCCCCCCCAAACCTCGATGAGGTCCACGATCTCCACACTAGGTCAGGCGGGTGCCTGCCTCTTGCGGCCCTGGGCAGGCTCCTGGGAGCCACCAGCCTGGTCCTGGGAAGAGGCGGAGGGCTGGGTGGCAGCGGGTGGCTGGCTCATTGTGTGCCAGGTGCAGGGTCTGCTGGCTGGGTGCTGGCAGGCTTGCACCTGGCATGGGCACCGTAGCCAGACCGTGCCCCTTTAAGGGCTCCGGGGCTGGGAGGGGGGCAGAAGAGTTTCCCTGGCTTGGCCCAGAGTGGCCACCAGGGCAAGCTGGGAAGGGCTAGCCTCCAACTAGTTCGAATTAAGTGGCTACACAGCCCTTAATTCGAACTAGGCGTTAGTCCTCGTAGAATGAGGTTTACCTAGTTCGAATTAAGCACTCCGCTAGTTCGAATTAAGTTTGAACTAGCGGTTTGCATGTGTAGCGCCTATGAAAGTTAATTCGAACTAACGGCTGTTAGTTCGAATTAACTTTGTAGTGTAGACATACCCTCAGAGATTAGCAGTCACCCTCATCTCTGAGTTAGAATTAGATAGTTAGTGGTTGTTAATAGTAGTGTTTATTAATAGTTAAGTGTTAGTTACTGTTCTTACTCATTTTTAGTACTAGGTTTTAAAAAAAAATCTTCACTGGTTGTAATATAGTTAGATTAGATAGTATACTTCTATGGGGTTGTTCTTCAGCAACCGATTGAAGACCTTTCCTTTTCTACTGGGATATGCCTGGCTTGCCTGGTTTTAAGAGGTGTTTGAGCTGCAGGCTATATCCATTCCTATATCAGACGGACATTCACAGTGTGTCCGCTGTTTAGGTGAGGAGCACTTCACTGCTCAGTGCCTCCACTGTAAAAAACTGACATTCAGGATGAGAAAAGCCAGGGAACTAGAGCTAAAAATGATGCACCTGGATAAAACTGCTCATCCAGGTTCTGACCCAGAGCACACCATGCCACCTAGGCAACCATTCCCTGGTGGGCATCGGAGAGAGAGGGGCTTCCATCAGGTTGAGTCCAAAGGACCTTAACAGGGCTCAGGTGCCCAAAAAGAGGTCCCACTCTCTCCCTTCCCCTGAGATCAATGCTTTCTCCAGAAAAAGATTCCTCGGCACTGACAGTACCTAAGGCGCCTGAAAAACAGGCAGCTAGCAGGTCTGGCATCAACAAGAGCCAAGACCCTAAGAAGAAATTGCACTTCTTCTCCAAGGTGCCGACAGAGGCCAAACAGAAAACCTCCTTGTCAGCACCAGTCAAGGCGCTGTCAGCACAAGCCACGGCACCAACCAGGCCATGCTGAGCCTTGGCACTGTGTGCCATCATGCCACTTCTGACCGTAATGTCGGCACCAACCAAGCATTCTGCACTGGCGGTGCACACAAAACAGTCGACACCGCCTCAAGCTAAGTAGCTGGCACCAACACCGCAAGTCCCACCAGTGCCCATACCGCTTCCTCCTCCTCCAGTACCACAAGCATTTACTACTGTGGCAGAGCTTATGGTATCTCCGGTGCCGGGAACACCCTTATTCGGCACTGGAGGTACCCCGAACACATCCAGATTCAGCCTCTCATTCCCCCAGCTTCCTCAGTACCACCTCTATCTAGTGATGATGAGGATGACGAGCACATTCAGGTACGTATTCCTAGG
Organism: Pelochelys cantorii; assembly: GCA_032595735.1. Taxonomy (NCBI): domain Eukaryota; kingdom Metazoa; phylum Chordata; order Testudines; family Trionychidae; genus Pelochelys; species Pelochelys cantorii. The sequence continues at coordinate 26,015,366 of CM064326.1, forward strand.
CATTCCTCACCTAAGCCCAGCCAACAGCTACAGCAGTGGCAACCACCACAATGACTCCCACCACCGATTCCACCCAGCTGGCCAGCCTACACAATTCATCAGCCACAACAACCACAGCAGTCATATCCAGCTCCCAGATCTCAGGCTCCTATGGCTCAGTCACCCGCTTACTCCGGTTTATGTGAAGATGAGGAGGATGTGGATGTAACACGCAAGGACCAGACACCCGACTCACCCCCGCCTACACATATATTCTCATCATCTCCAGACAACACAATCGTTTCCCCACCTCCAATTTCAGGTGATGATTTTTAAATCATTTCAATAACTTTTTTGAGAGAGTTGCAGATACATTAGATATCTCTCTTTCAGCCATGCCAGAGACCCAGCAGAAGCTGACAGACATACTGCCATCCCCATGAATGAAGCTCTTATGGACCCAGCACAAACCATCTGGCCACAATACTTCCCACCTGCAAAAGGTCAGACCAAAAATACTATGTTGCTCTCAAAGGAGCAAACTATTTATTCTCCCTCCCCACCCCAAATTCTCTGGTGGTGGATGCTGTTAATTAGAGATGCAAACATCAGGCTACCTTTACAGTCCCTTATGATAGGGACTGGAAGAGATTAAATTTGATGGGCAAGAAGGCATACTCATCAGCCAGCCTCCAGCTCAGAATTTCCAATTATACGGCACGTCTTGTCAAATACACACATAATATATTTGAGCAGCTTACATCTTTTATTGAATTTATCCATGATAATAAAAGAGAACAATTAAGTCAAACATTAACGAGGGTGCATTAATCTCCAGAACAGCATTTAGGCTACACTAAACTCTGCAGACACTGCAACAAGATCTATTGCCTCTGCGGTCATGATGAGATGGGCATCATGGCTCCAACTCTGGATTCCCCAGAGATGTCCCGGCCACAGTTGAAGACTTGCCTTTCCAGGGGGCCAAGCTTTTTGCTGAATCCACCAATGCCTCACTCCACACATTAAAGGATTCACGGGTCACACTAAAGACACTCAGTATACATGTTCCTGTCACAAAAAGAAAACAGGGAAGATCATTCACGCAAAGGTATAGATCCACACTTTTCAGTCAGCAACCCAGACAATATGGCAACAGGTGCGGACAACACCATAGTGGGTGCAGACAGGCCCTTGAGCAGACAGCAGCTCAGCGGCCATCCACTTCATGGTGGTGTTTTGAAGTTCTGGTCAAGGGTTTGACAGCAGCAATTCAAATCCTCCACATTTGGCACCAGACTAGCTGCATTCGATCCAGCCTGGCGTACCATCACCACTGACAGGTGGGTGATGGAAATAATCAAAGCCGGTTACTGCATCCAATTTTTAATTATCCCTCCCTTCAACCCCCCTTGCCAGTCCCTCTTCAGGGACCCTTCTCTCGAATATGTGCTCGTACAAAAGGCAGAACACCACCTCCAACTGGTGGCCATAGAAAAAGTACTTCCAGAGCACAAGGGCAAGGGGTTCTACTCCCAGTACTTCCTCACTACCAAGACGACGGGAGGATAGAGGCCTATTTTAGACCTTTGCAAAGACAACCGCTTTGTTTGAACCCAAAGATTCAAGATGGTGACCCTAGCCACTATCATTCCTGCCTTGGAAAAGGGAGCTTGGCTGTCTGCCCTCGACCTCCAGGACACCTATTTTTATATCTTGATACATCTATCACACAGGCGTGTTCTGCAGTTCACTATGGGGGACCTGCACTTCCAATACAGATTGCTACCCTTCAGACTCTCAACAGTCCCATGGGTCTTCTCAAAGGTCCTTGCAGTGGTGGCAGCTCACCGATGCAGAATGGGAATCACCATATTCTAATACTTGGGCGACTGCCTACTAAAGGGTCCCACAGTGCATGAGACAGAACCTGCAGTCAAAATCACCAGAGCCCTATTCGACAGCCTACGTCTCCAGATAAATCTGTCAAAATGTAAAGTCACTCCTACTCAGACTCTAGAATTTATAGAAGCACATCTAGACTTCAGGACAGCGATAGCTTCCCTTCCAGAGCAGAGGTTCACAGCAATTGTAGACCTTATATCCCTGGCACAGACCAGTCTGTGCATAACAGTTCAACATTGTCCTCAACTCCTGGGACACATGGCCGCAGCCATGTTTGTGGTACCATATGCACGCCTCCATATGAAGCCACTCCAGGTACGGTTACACTCGGTATACAGACCACATGTCCAACATATAAACAAATGGCTCACTATTCCCTCCAAGTTAAAGGCCTCACTCACATTGGTGGACCCTTCATGACAAGGTGTACAAGGGAGACCACAAGCATCCTTCCAACGACCACAAGCACCATTAACAATCTCCACGGACGCTTCAGTAGTGGGATAGGGAGTCCATCTAGGCCATCATGTTGTCTAAGCACAATGAGCTCCGGAGGAAGCCAAACAACATATCAACCTGCTTGAGCTCAGGTCAGTCGGCAGTGCTTGCTTACACTTCCTTCCTCTAATCCAAAACAAAACAGTACAAATACTCACTGACAATGTCACGATGATGTACTATATAAACTGACGAGGAGGAGTCTGGTCATACCAGCTCTGTCGGGAAGCAGTTCACTTGTGGGAATGGTGCATCCTACAAAGCATACAGTTGGTGGCAACCTACCTCCCAGGCAAAGACCAATCTCCTGGCAGACAACCTCAGCAGACATTTCCCTCAGAATCACAAGTGGGAAATCAACCCCTCAGTGCTGACTCCTTTTAAAAAAGATGGGATCCCCCATGGTGGACTTGTTCGCAACCCAGGCGAACAGTCAATGCCTGCAGTATTGCTTCAGAGTGGGTATAGGCCGCCACTCCCTAGGGGACACATTCAGCATAATATGGGAAGCACACTGCTATATGCATTCCTGCTGTTCCCATTTCTCCAATGGGTGATCCTGAAAATTACACAAGACAGAGCCAGGGTCATCCTTATAGCCCCCAGCTGGCCCACACAAACTTGGTACCCATACCTCCTACAGATGAGCGTAGCTCCTCTGCATCGCTTTCCACCAGTCGTATCCTTGCTGACACAACAGAGCATGCAGATACACCATCCCGGGATCCAGACGCTTCATCTTCATGCATGGGGATACTAGTTGGTTGACCCCCACTGAGATGGTGTGTCTACAAGCCAAACAGTAGGTCAGCATGAACGGCCATAGACCTGCAATGAGAAGCACATATAAACAAAAGTGGCACCATTTTTCAGTATGGTGCTCAGAGCATAACTGTGCTCCAGCAGACATGGGCGTATCACATAGTCTCCACTATCTATTAGGCTTCCCAACACAATTTTTCATAAAGACAAAGTTTCTCCCGAAAGTACTTGCCTCATTCCATTGAAACGAACCCCAAACCCCACAAAAATAACAGGGAAGTGGCACTGCATACCTTAAATGTCCTCAGGACAATTGCATTCTACTTACAACGCATGAAACCCTTTTGCAGAACCCTGCAACTCTTCATCTCATCTACAGAGAGATCACAAGGATTACCTATTTTGAAACAAAGAGTATCCAAGTGGATCTCGGGCTGTATACACCTGGCCTATACTATATTTCAGAAGGAGCCCCTGTTGACCATATGGACTCACTTTCTATACCTCCTTGGACTCTGAGGATTCAGGAGAAGGAAACTGAAGGGATTAAGTCTCATTCTACTCTTTTCATAGAATCATAGAATCCTAGGGCTGGAAGAGACCTCAGGAAGTCATCGAGTCCAGCCCCCTGCCAAAGCCAGGACCACCCTAACTAAATAATCCCAGCCAGGGCTCTGTCAAGACTAGATTTAAAAACCTCTAGGGATGGAGATTACACCACTTCCCTAGGTAACCCATTCTAATACTTCACCACCCTCCAAGTAAAATAGTTTTTCCTAATATCCAACCTAGACCTCCCCCACGGTAACTTGAGACCATTGCTCCTTCTGTCATCCGTCACTACTGAAAACAGCCTCTCTCCATCTTCCTTGGAACCTTCCTTCAGGAAATTGAAGGCTTCTATCAAATCCCCCCCCCTCACTCTTCTCTTCTGCAGACTAAATATGCCCAAATCCCTCAGCTTCTCCTCGTAGGTCAATCATTTTGGTTGCCTTCCACTGGATCTTCTCCAATGCGCCCACGTCCTTTCTATACCATGGGGCCTAGAACTGGATGCAGTACTCCAGATGTGGCCTCACCAGTGCTGAATAAAGGGGAATAATCACTTCTCTAGATTTGCTGGAAATCCTAATGTTCCTCCTAATGCACCCTAATATGCCATTAGATTTCTTGGCTAGAAGGGCACACTGTTGACTCATATTCAGCTTCTCATCCACTGTAATCCCCAGGTCCTTTTCTGCTGAACTGCTACTTAGTCAGTTGGTCCCCAGCCTGTAACAATGCTTGGGATTCTTCCGTCCCAAGTGCAGTACTCTGCACTTGTCCTTGTTGAATCTCATCAGATTTCTTTTAGTCCAATTTGTCTAGGTCACTCTGAACCCTACCCTTACCCTCCAACGTATCTACCTCTCCCCCTAGCTTAGTGTCATCCACAAACTTGCTGAGGATGCAATTCATCCTCTCATCCAGGTCTTTAATAAAGATGTTTACCAAAACTGGCCCTAGAATCAATCCTTGTGGCACTCAGCTTGAAACCGACCGCCAACCAGATATCGAGACATTGATTACTACCCATTGGGCCCAATAATCTAGCCAGCTTTCTATCCATCTTATAATCCATTTATCCAATCCATACTTCCTTAACTTGCTGGCAAGAATATTGTGGGAGACCATATCAAAAGCTCAAGGTATATCATAACCTCTGACTTCCCCATGTCCACAGAGACAATTACCTCATGATAGAAGCTAATCAGATTGGTCAGGCATGACGTGCCTTTGGTGAAACTAGGTTGATTATTCCTGATCACTTTCCCCTCTTCCAAGTGCTTCAGAATGGATTCCTTGAGGATCTCCTCCATGATTTTTCTGGGTACTGAGGTAAGGCTGACTGGTCTATAGTTCCCTGGATTGTCCTCCTTTCCTTTTTAAAAGATGGGCACTACATTAGCCTTTTTCCAGTCATCCGGGACTTCTCCCGATTTCCACGAATTTTCAAAGATAATGGCCAAAGGCTCTGCAATAACATCTCCCAGCACCCTCAGTACCCCCGAATGCATTAAATCCAGCCCCATGGATTTGTGTATGTCTAATTTTTCTAAGTAGTTCTTAACCTGTTCTTTCTCCACCAAGGTCTGCCCACCTCCTTCCCATACTGTGTTGCCTAGTGTAGTAGTCTGGGAGCTGACCTTGTCTGTGAAGACAGAGGCAAAAAAAGCATTGAGTACTTCAGCTTTTTCCACATCATCTATCACTGAGTTACCTTCCTCATCCAGTAAGGACCCCACACCTTCTCTGATCACCCTCTTATTGCTAACATGCCTGTAGAAACCTTTCTTGTTATCCTTCATATTCCTTGCTAGCTGCAATTCCAGTTGTGCTTTCGCCTTCCTGATTACTCCCCTGTCTTCTCGAGCAATATATTTATAGTCCTCCCTAGTTATCTGTCCAAGTTTCCACTTCTTATAAGCTTCCTTTTTGTGTTTAAGCTCACCAAGGATTTCCCTGGTAAACTAATCTGGTCACCTACCATATTTCTTTCCTTACTCCGCATCAGTATGGTTTTTTCGCGTGCCTTTAATAAGGCTCTTTAAAATACATTCAGCTCTCCTTGACTCCTTTCCCCTTCATGTTAGCATCCCGGGGGATCCTGCCCATCAGTTCTCTGAGGGAGTCAGTCTGCTTTTCTGAAGTCCAGGGTATGTATTTTGCTATTCTCCTTTCTTCCTTTGGTCAGGATCCTGAAATCTACCATCTCATGATCACTGCTTCCCAGGTTGTCACCTACCTCTGCTTCCCCTACTAGTTCCTCCCTGTTGTTGTGAGCATTATGTAAGCTGCGCGTAGCCCCTGGTTGGTTCCTTCAGCACTTGTACCAAGAAGTTATCCCCAACATTCTCCAAAAACTTCCTGGATTGTCTGCGTACTGCTGTATTGGTCTCCCAGTGGATGTCAGGGTGATTAAAATCCCCCATGAGAATCAGGGCCTGTGATCTGGAAGCTTCTCTTAGTAGTCTGAAGAAAGCCTCATCTACCTCATCCACTTGATCTGGTGGTCTGTAGGAGACACCAACCACAACATCACCCCTGTTGCTTCCACCTCTAAACTTAACCCATAGACTCTCAACAGGCTTTTCTCCTTTTATGTACTGGAGCTCTGACCAGTCATACTGCTCTCTTACATACAATGCACCTCCTCCTCTTTTTCTCCCTCTCTTGAATAGTTTATACCCTGTTATAACAGTGCTCCAATTATGTGAGTCATCCCACCAACTCTCCATTATTCTAATTAAATCATAGTTCTTTGACTGAGCCAGGGCTTCTAATTCTTCTTGTTTGTTTCCCCGGCTTCTTGCATTCATGTACAAACACCTTAAATAACTAGTTGATTGCCCTACCTTCTCCATTTGAATCAAGGGTCCTCCTTTGTTGCTCCTTCCTCCTTGTGTTTCTTCCTGGTATCCCACTTCCCCTTTTATCCCAGGATTTAGATTACCATCCCCGCGATGAACCTAGTTTAAAGCACTCCTCACTAGGTTTGCAAGCTTGCCCGCAAAGATGCTCTTTCCTCTCTTGGTTAGGTAGATGCCATCTCTTCCTAGCAATCCTTGTACCCAGAATAGAGTCCCATGTTTGAAGAAACCAAAGCCCTCTCTCTGACACCACCGGTGCAACCATGCATTTACTTCCACGATTCGATGATCCCTACCTGGACCTTTTCCTTCAACAGGGAGGATGGAGGAGAACAGCAGTTGTGCTTCAAATTCCTTGATCCTTCTTCCCAGTGCTGCATAATCTGCAGTGACCCGCTCAAGGTCATTCTTGGCCATATCATTAGTTCCTACCTGGAGATGCAGGAAGGGGTAGTGATCCAAAGGTTTGATCAGTTTTGGAAGACTCTCGGTCACATCCTGAATTCTAGCTCCTGGTAAACAGCATACTTCTTGAGATTCTATGTCTGGATGGCAGATGGATGACTCTGTCTCTCTTAGGAGGGAGTCCCCGACCACCACCGTCATCTTCTCTTGGGTGTGGTGGTCATGGAATCCCTATCCCTAGGACTACGCATTTCATGCCTTCCGGTCAATGGGGTCTTCTTCTGATTCCTTCCCTGAGAGGTCTCTGCCAAATCATTTTCCACCATAGTGCCTGTGCAGAGAGCCTGAAAGAGGTTTCTTACTTCTACCAGAATTGGGGATACCTGAGTTGGCCGCCTTCTCCTTCTAGAGGTTATATGTTACCAGTTTCTTCCTTGTTCTGTACTGCCCTCGTGGGTTCTTCAGCCTGCTGTGCATGCAGTATTAAATGCTGCCTTCTATCGAGGAAATCTTCATCTTCTCTGATGGAACGTATAGCGGCAGCTGGATGACCCCAGCCCAGGAACCTTGGGAAATACCAGGAGCTCCAGGAGTCTTTGGGACAGTGTGTGGACAGCAGAATGAGGAGCCTGTGCCAAGCCAGCGTTAGTGGGGTCAATGCCAGGGCAGGGAGCCCAAGGGAGTGGAGCCTGGGAGCGGAGCAGCCAACAGGGAACACTGATGTCTCCTGGTCCAGAAAATTCCTTGGTTTGGGACAGCTCAAGTTCCAAGGGTGCCGGACCAGGGAGGTACATCCTGTATTTGTGATGAGGTGGGGTGAGGTGGAAAGCCTTATTTTCCAGAAGATATTGGAACACCATGTCAAGGACATATTGTGAAAATAGACTCATCTCTTCAAGAAAAACAGTTAGTGCTATAAAACTCCTTTTTTTTTTTTTAATTGGAAGCAGAGAGCATTCTTAATTCAATACTTCACTAACTGAGGGATTGTCTCCATGGTCTACATGGGGAGATTAAACCAGACTAAGTCAAAATAATCTGGTCTGAAAACACTTGACTAAATTTGTTGCAAACCCTAGAGTCCTCTATGTGAACTAGTGTTGTTGCAAAGCAAGTTAGTCTAGTCTGTTGTTTGTGTGCATGCAGTGCTGCTGAGAACTATCCTGGCAGTAAGCCAATGACTATTTCACACTGCTTTACGGGTGACTGTTACTGACCTGGGGTGTTATCCCTTGCTTTGGGGTCAAGATGACTGGGTCTTCCCTCCCCTGTTTACAAATTGCATAGTCAGATTTTGTCCATTCACTCCTGGATTCCATTTGATCACAGTAGCTGCAATTAGTCTAGGCTTATCGGGTAGTCGAGTCACTACTCGACTCTTTGTGCTCCCCCCCTCCTTTGCTGCTTGTATATCAGAGGCAGCAAGGGTGGGGGGGGGGGAAGCAGGAGCCGGTGCTGGGGATAGCTGGCTTAAAAGCAGTTTCCACCAGCACTGTCTTCGCAGTTCATAGGTGGGTGGGACAGGGGAGGCAGAGCTGCAGTGGTCCTGGAGTCAGTGCAAGCTGGGACTGCTCAGTCCCAGCTCACGCCAGCTCTGGGAGCCACCTGTGCTGCGGCTGTGCATTTTAAATGTAATGAGCTGCCCGGCTCTTACTACATTTGAAATGCAGAGCTGCAGCGGTCCCAGAGCTGGCGCAAGCCGACTGCTCAGTCCTGGCTCGTGCCAGCTCCAGGAGCTACCTCTGCTGTGGCTCTGCAGAGCTCCTCTCCTTATCGACTAATTGTGTAGTCAATACAAATTGTATCAACTACACAATTAGCCAAATACCTCTCCTTAACATTCTTAGCTGCAATAGTACTCCAGAAGCTCTACAGCATGCCTTGAGACACCTCTTAGAGCTGCACCAAGACCCTGAATCTCATCACATTGTGAGGAGAAGAGTAGATGTAGGTTCTTTTGGCCAATCATCAGAATAAAAACCTTTTTATGAACGTGGCGAGAAAGATGTCTGCACGGGGCCACACCTGGGATGCTAAAGAGTGCCACATAAACAGCAAACAGCTCAATAATAACTGCATCAATAGTACCTTTATGAGAGAAAATAGGAAAAACATCTGACAGGGGACATATAATCTATCCATTTTTTGAGGAGCTGGATAGGATTTTACATAATCATATGACTGCCCAACCCAGCAATCTTATAGAGCCTGTTGGCTGTCTTCTCTCCACCCACGGGTTTTACCTAAGGATATCCAGCAAGAAAATCAAGACTCATTGGAGGATGAGCATGAAGAAGCCAAAGAAGAGAAGAGAGAGCTCCCCAAGAAGCCAGGATCTCTTTGGGACTCTGAACCCTGATGCTGGACTGGTAGACCACAAGTTCAGTTCTTGCCCTGTTGCAGCTAACCCCAGTTCCCAGTCAGCAACCCAGACTAGGATTTAGGAGATTGAGTTTATAGTGGGAACTTTGGCATGTTTTTTTTTAAATAACTTACTAATTAAACTTTAATTTGTTATAGCACCTTGCCATGCCAACTTCTGTTTTGGGTGCCCCATGGTCTCAGCCATTGTAGGCAGATGTGAGCTAAAAGCCATTACACATAGCCCATTCCTCTTCACCCTCATCTCAGCGCTAAAGATCTCAACTCCTCTCTTCTTCTCCCTTCTGGTCCTAGCCAGCAACTGATCTGCTTGGCTGTGTCTAGACTGGCGCGATCTTGCGCCAGAGCTATGCAAATGAGGCTCAGCATGGAATATCGCAGAGCCTCATTTGCATAACTAATGAGCCGCCATTTTTGCGGAAGAGGCTCTTGCGCAAGACGGAGCTGTCTACACTGCCCCGTCTTGCGCAAGAAAAACCCTCTTGCGCAAAGCCGTTATGCCTGAAAATAATCAGCATAACGGCTTTGCACAAGCGGGTTTTTCTTGCGCAAGATGGGGCAGTGTAGACAGCTCCGTCTTGCGCAAGAGCCTCTTCCGCAAAAATGGCGGCTCATTAGTTATGCAAATGAGGCTCGGTGATATTCCACGCTGAGCCTCATTTGCATAGCTCTGGCGCAAGATCGCGCCAGTCTAGACACAGCCCTTATGTCTTGCAACTACTTTGAGCTGTGCCTGCTGCATTTTTATTTGCTGCTCCCCTACAGTCTCCTAAAGAGGCTTGGAGGACTTACCTTCACTGCTCCTTTTCTGAGGAAGGGTGTGGAAGGACTGTCAGGCCTCAAAGAGCCCAGTGCACATCATCACCATCAATAACCTCCTGAGCATTGTCAAATTTTATAACCCAGTGCATATCCTTTTCCATGACATGACATACTTCCAAGAAAGTGACCCAAAAGGTCAGTCTCCCCATGCTTGCTGATGTGAGAGGCGAAGTCCCAAACTGACAGATTAACCATGGGAGTTTAAAAAAAAAATCAGACTAGCCTGGATTCTGCTATGCAGCCCACAGTGCACAGCAAGAGACATCTCAGAATAGACACTGCTATGTTCCCTAAGTTTGTAGCAAATCATCACCATGTATACATGATGATGTGCATTGACAGTGGGCACACTGTTACTGTGGCGTATGTATTGCATGTTACATGATGCATAACAAAGAGCAGCGGGTTAATTTCCTGAAGCTGCTTTCCCGCTCCCTGGTAGACAAACTCAGAATCTAATACAGGAATTTCTTACCAGAACCAAAAAGAGCATCCCTCATTTACTTTACTTACACATGGTGGGGGATCTAGAGGTTGAATGGAAAAGATTCATAAGTGGCCATTCCCTACACTTTAAAGGTGTTAGGTTTGTTTAATTCTAAATAGAAAGAGCCATTTGAAAGTCCAAGGGACTGAGTGTCTGACCCGCCACAGATACCATATTAACTTGAGAGAACAACAGGAATTATTTCACTGATTTTACAAATAATTCTTTCACAACAAAGATGACACCACCTACAACTTTCACATTCCCTTTGACAGTCATAAGAAAAAAAAATCAGTTTACTGGAAACCCTAAAGTGGATGAAACCATACTTTTGATCATTACATTGATTGCTTCAGAAAAAAAAATCACTCTGATATCCTCAGCAAACATCACATCTACCACAATCTCTGCACTACGGAGAGGACCGCTATACAGTCCCAGCAGACCAAGAGCATACCTCATCCTCAACAGTGATGATTACATCAAGGAGGCCAACTACAACTCTCTGACACCATAGAGAACTAAAAGAAGACCTCACACCGTAATTCATCTAGGAATTTAAGGATGTCATTAAATCCTTGCCCAAGCATCTCCAAGAGAAATTTGGCATGCCCATCTAGTTTGGAACCTTCTGCATGCTTCCCAACATACATAAATCAGGGAACTCTGGAAGGACCCATTAGATCTGAGCGTACTGAAGGGCTATTGGGACTCATCAAAATCATCTTCAAAGCACTCACCACACCACATGGCCAGGTCCGTTCAGGAAACCACCAACATAATCCAGAAACTCCAGTATTAGTAATATTCCTCAAAATACCATTCTTGTCATTTGTTAACTGATTAATCAGGGGTATGTGGAGGCTGATCTGGCTGGGCTGAAGTGTCCCACTACCCATAGCCCGCACCCCCTGTTCGTGTCACAGGTGGCTGTTCCTGCCTGGCTGAGCTGTCGATTATGCTAACCAGTTAATCATTCACATCCCTATTGTCAGTGATATGCCAGTGATATATTGATATTTTCATCTTCTGATCAGATGACCTAAACACCCGCCTAGATTTTCCCCCACATCATCAATCACCACAAAAATGACCACGTATTCATATATCACCACCTTTGTTCCAGAGGAACTGCACCCAATAAATAGCTAGAAGCACAGAATTAGAATAGAGATGGTATGAAGACTGCTCATCTAAATGCCAACAATGGCACAAGGCTCTCCTGAATTACATGCCACCCCTGTGACAGAGGCCAGAAATATCGTGTTTTCTGATTCAGTAATACCGGCCAAGTCACATCCGAAGAGCTCTTGGGCTGACTGATCAGAAATGCCATGTCCACCGTCTAAACCGTTCCACGTGCAAGAAGCTCTGTCCCTTTACAGAGAATTGACAGAAATCAAAGCTGGCTTTACAGTGAATGTGAAAGCCAATATAGGAGCAAGAACACAATGTTAATGAGTGGCGTAATAAGACAATTTTATGGTGAAAATTAAAGCTGATGAGGTAGGCTTTCAAAATGTTCCAGTGTGATAAATAACACTCATTAGCCTATTAGAGTTTTGTTAGATTCAGTGTGATTTCAAAGCAATTATAAAACTTAAGTAAAACATCTCTAATTTGCACTGATTGCGAGACAAATTGATGATGACCAAATTTTGTGAATCAGTCAAAAAAGGTGTAAGCGAATACACCTTTAAACAAATAGCTTATGCTAAAATAAATTTTAATAAAGTTTAATATATTTCTTATTGTAGTTTTGTTTTTAATAATTTTTTGAGATGTATTAGGTAATGTTATATTAACAAAAACACATTTTAATGTTATATCTTACTAAAATACTTAACTATTAAATTGTTTGGCAGTGTGGAGAGAGTGACAGTTTTAAGAGAAAAGTAGGTATATGATTTAGCAAAGCACTAAGGTAATTCCTTGTGACTTACTGGAAACATTTATCAAGATTGACACTATGGGAAAATGTCAGTTGAGGTAATTTTATCCATACTGGTATAGGCATCTCTGGAATGAAACATGGCATGTCTTTAACCTTTCACAGTAATACTATACAAAAATTTAAAACAAGAATAGTATCCAACTGAAAATTCTGAGGGAATTTTAGGTTAGCAGAATATAATTATTCAGAATAGAATTTGGCTAGGAACCAAATTATTTCCCCTTTCTTCCCGAAAGCATCACATGTTCTATCATAATTTCAAAAGTTGAGGATCTCTGTTTTATCTCACATCGAAAAGACAGCAGTACAACAAAAGAGTGCCTTCTAACACCAGACTGGTGTTCATACTTTAAAAGAAGATTGCTTCCTGCAGAAGTGTTCATGTCACTTAATCACCAACTAAATATTCAGAGGTCTCCAGTCTAAGAGCTTGTCTATACTTAAATATTCATTGAAATAGCTATTCCAGTAAAACTAAATTGGAAAAAAACCTAACTTTTCTTCGAGAATAAGTGTCCACATAGGGCAGGGGTGGGCAATAATTTTTGATGGGAGGCCACTCCATGCTTTTGGAAAGTGGTCGAGGGCCACACTCTTCCATGATATTAATGGAGGAGGTATGGGGTCTAGGATGGAGGTTAGGTACAGAAGAGAGGTTAGAATAAGGGAGGGAGTTTGGGTGAAGGAGGCAGCTGTGACCTGGGGCACAGGACTGGGATGCAGGGAGTTGGATTGTGACCTAGGCCAGGGAATTTGGGTACAAGGCAGGAGGGGACAGGGATCTGAGGCAGGGTAATGGGTTGCTGGATCTGGGATGAGGTATGGGTGCAGGAGAGGGGGCAGAGGATTTAGGTATGTGGCGTATGATGGCAGGAGTGGGGGGCAGAGGGTTGGGAAAGGAAGGGGCTGGGGTGCCAAAGGCAGGGTCTGGGCAGGAGACTTACCAGCCAGTAGTCCATTCCTGAATGAGCCTCCCTGCCTGCCCTGCCCCCACACAGGTTGCAGCCATGTGCTCTGTGAATAACTATGAGCCCCTTGAGCTTCGTGGCTGCCTGTTATTGAAACAGGCTGCTCCCACTGGCCAGTTTCTGACCAGAAGCTGGCCAATGAGATTGTGCTGGGGTTGGGAGGAGCTCCTAAAGCTTTTCCTCCTCTCTGGGCTCAGTTTTTAAAGTGAAACTGCCCCGCAGCCACATTTCTGAGCGTTGTGTGGGTGGGGTGAGGCAAACAGAGAGTCTGCCTGGAGTTCCCTGCAACGTCTGTGGGCCAGATCTGGTGGCTTGACGGGCTAGATCCGGCTCGCGGGCCATATTTTACCCAGGCCTGACATAGGAGTTTATATGAATATAACTATTTTGGAATACCTATTTTGGTAAATTTTCAAGTGCAGACAATACCTTAGATTGTATTTACAGTAATTTTCTTAACAATCTTCTAAGGAGTTTTATGCAAGATCTTTTGAAAATTCAAGTAAATTCTCTACCTAAACTTGCTTATCTATCATTATATTAAGCTTTTAAAAATGTTCTGAGTAACTAGAAGAATATGAATTTTCTTTTCAGAGCCGTGCTAATAGCCTACCCTTATAGATAATGTTTATCAAAGTATACAGTACTTATCCCTTAATTGTACTCTTAAAATATCTCCAGAACCAATATGAGACTTGAACTTCAGTGGCTTGAATGGCCTTTTCTTGTTTTTTGGTAAATAGACTTATTTTTTGTAATTTCCAAACTTCAGGAATAGAAACTGTTCAGGTAATCTACTAAGGAGAGAAAAATGTTTTCTGGAACCTTTATATGGTTTTTAAAGTTTGAGTGTTTTTTGGAAGTGTATTTTTTTATTTCTGCTTATTCTTATTAGAAATGTAGGTCCTTTTTTTTTTTTTTTTTTTTTTAGAAGACCCTATGGGTAAGTGTAGAGTTGGCAGGTTTATGACATCCTGGAATATCAAGGAAGTGAAATCTCATTAACTAAAGGGAAGTGATTTTTATTCAGATTTGTTCTAAACTTTTTAAAATTGCTTACCACTTACATAAACACCTTTTTAAAAACTCTTCTGGCTAAAGATTCATTTGAGATATCAGTAGGCTCTCAATGTGAATTATCCATGGGAAGACTTATTTAAAAGCAGGGGTGGAGGAAATAGAAGGGGACATAACATCGATAAAAACATAAGAATGTCCATAATGAACTAATGGTTCATCTAGCCCCAAACCGTGTCTTTCAGCAGTGGCCTGTTGCCACTTTCTGGCGCTACTGCTCCTGATAGCTTTCTCGAGCAGGGGAAGGAAACAGACCTAATTGTCAGCTTCACTGCTTCTGAACACAATAGTGCTCGAAAATTTACAAGATTTAGTTTTTTGCTCTGCTGTAGCTTAAAACTGCCTGTAGACTCAAGAAGACTGTACTGTATTGGGTGGCCTTTAGTTAACATTTGGAAGGTTATCTTTGCAAAAGTAATGACTAGAAAATTCTGTTTTAATTTTAAAAATGAGTTTTTAGATCATATAGGAGTTGAGGTACTTACTGAGGAAAACTAGCTATTTACCACAGTAAGTGAGAAGTGATTTTTTTCAAACCCTTCATTGAAATTTATTCCTTCCTTTTTCTGTCTTAATTGATCCCTGTTGTCTTCCTAACATCCCTTTATGCCTTGGTTGAATGTTTAATTCTTCTTCTCGTCAAAGTGCATATGCTTTATTCCTACATTTCCCTCACTTTTAAAACCTTATATCATGTTTGTTTGTTGTATCTGAATACTTCGGCCTTGTCTACACTATGTGGTGTGATTGATCTACTTCAGCTATGCAAATAACATAGCTGAAGTTGATATACTTACTGCAGCATTTTGCGTGTGACAGATTTGGTGTGGGCTGCTCTCCTGTCAATGCTGGCTACTCGTCTTCTCTTGGAGGAGTACCAGCATCGATGAGAGCTCTCTCAGATATCAATTTATCGCATCTACAGCAGACGCGATAAATCAACAGCTGATGGATTGATCGCTGGAGCATCGACTCACATGTAGCGTAGACAAGGCCAGTTTTTGTCTTTCTTAAATGTGGTGCCTGTAATTTGAGCACTAACAGATTCCAAGTGAAATGAAAAAAACATGTATTATGTTATTCTTACTGATCATTTTATATAGCCATATATGAATTACCATACGAATTAGGGGTGTATTAATAAGAGCTTTGAAGGAATACAATTGTCCAATGTAAAAAGCCATTAGTTCACCAAAATTAAAATAACCTATTAAATTTCCTTTCAATGTTCTAGGCCAAATATTCTATATACTGCAAACCTTATAAAGTAAACATATAGTCAGAATAAAAATATAAGTTTTCTATGAAAAAGAGTGGTGTCTGTACCAGCTTTTCTCTTTAATGTGATAGCTGAAAGTATTGGTCTGTTTTATTCTTATTTAAAATGATGGCAATTGTTAACATGAATATATGTAATTAGGTCTAGCAGTCTGATTTTAGCTGTATTGTAGTAGTGTGCTGCTTGCCTATCCTGTTCTACTTCTGTTGTAGTTTTTTTTTTTAACTTTTGTAATTATTCCCTTTGGCCTGTAAACATTACGGTTCACATAAGGTCAGGCTATATCTTGCTAATGAAAACAATAACAAATTTGAGAGGGCCACATGATGTTTCCTGTTTCCTTTATGTATGGAGGTCAGTGTTTATGGGATCACAAGCTGCAAGGGTGGACATAATTAAAAATTTGTCCTTCAATTCACATTAAAATTGTCAAGTAATTTTTCTCTCTCTCTGGTTCTCCATTGTTTAAATACTTCCTGAAAAGTACTGGGATAACAGTGTAGATAGGGAGTTTTCTTCCAGGCTTTGTCCTTTTCCAATTTGGCAGATGTTTTCTTTCAGTGTTTCCAGTGGAGTTAGGTTAACAAAGCTGTTTCTGTTTAACCACCACCTCAGCTTGACGGTGTGAAGAGGAAATTGGTACAGCTTGGAACTTACATTAGTAGTTAATTGCTGCTGAGAGCCCACTTACGGAGGACAAAATATTTTATTTTGTAGATTCAACAAAAAAAGAAAAGGGATTCCACAGTGGAAAAATAACTGTGACAACTAAGACCAGGTCTGCACTACAAACCTATATAGACATAATTATATTGCTCCGGGGTCTGACACCTCTGAACAAAATGGTTATACCAACCTAACCCCCTATGTAGCCAGTGCTACATGGATGCTTCTCCCAGTCACATAGCAACTGAGTCTCGGGGAGCTGTATTATCCACATTGGCAGGAGAAGCTTTCCCATTGGCATAGGCTCACCTTCACTTAAGTGCTATAGTAGCGTGGCTGAATCTGGGTAGTAGTGACTTGCCTTAAGAAACCATGTATATGGCTTTGTGCTTGCTGAGAGGCAACTCTGTCTCCTCCTGCAGACCATAGAGGATCCCCTATTGGAACAGAATCTTGTATCAGAGATGTGTGAAGTAGAAAAACATAAGTGGATCAGGTGCTCCTGGAAACATGGTGCCTGCATCCTAGAAGTAAGTGTAAAGGCCATAGTAGTGTTGGCTGGGGTGCTCTGCAGTGGGAGGCTAGTACAGCTCCTCTGTGGATATCAGATGAAAATGGAAATTAATTATTTGAGTCAATTCAGTAAATTATATGTGATCTGAGTGCTATCTAGTCTACGCGTCTTCTGGGGCAATTAAGGTCTCCAAGAATGAAGGCTTTCTGACTGAGAATGGGTTTACAGAATCACGCTCATAGCTACAGTGAGATCAAGTGCGTCTAAATTCCCCTCAAATTAACATTTCATATTAGATATCCTTGTTGGACCTACATGCTGAAGGAATAATAGAATGTTTTGTTTCATAGTGAAGGCAGTGAAGTTCATTGTTTTCATTTGACCTAATCATTCTTGTGTGTCAGGTTCTTGTAGAATAGCCTCTTCTGTATGTGCCTGGTACCATTATTTTATCTAACCTGGCAGAAGAGGATGTGAACTTAGGCTGAATTTTACAGGAAAGCCTTTTGAGAGCTCACAGGAAATAGACCAGAAATATAATTGTGCAGAAATTGCTGACTTATTTAGAGCTTCCTGCTCACTGATGAAAGACACAGTTTAACTTCAATTACCTTGCTGAAATTTTCATTAAAGTGATTTTCGTTCTTGATTTTTTTGGACTTTAATTTGTGAGCCAGCTAATATGATGTAATAATTAACCATGCCATTTTATATAGGTTTTTTTTCATATTTAACACTTTAGAAAATGCTTAATCTCAGTTCTGCCAAAAATTTGTGGTTATTCTATCTGAATACAGCACAAAAAGGTTAGTAAACCAGGGAAAACTTATTGTTAGCGAAGCCAAGGCTCTGGCTTTCTGCATTGCATTTAGCTCTTTTACAGAAGTTAATCTGGGGGTTTGATCATCAGTAACATCTTCTAAAATCCAGGAAAAAAAGAAGGAAAAGCTCCCTTTAAAGTGTAATAAAGTGAATTTATTTTTTAAATTTACAGTTTATAATAAAAAGTGGAGAAAAAGTGAAACCAGTTACAACTATTACATTTGACAGTATGTATAACTATTATATTATTCAGTTTCAAATAATCAGAATTGTTCCATGAAATAAATTTTCATTGTTATTATTTTAGCCTAAAATATGTATTCACATATGATTTAGTTTTCATATACTTCTGATATATTAGTAAAATTTAGTCATTAAAGGACAACTGTGACCCTGTTCATTTCCAATTAAAAAACAACCTTGGTACATTGAATCTTTAGTATGATAGTGTCTGTACTTAATTCTTTTACAATTATACCTATAACTTCTTTTACTCCCCACTCACCCTTGGGTGTAATTTCTTCCTCAATGTCCAAGTGCCCATATTCCTCCTCATTTGTGGGGAAATGCTAGGTGTTGTATGTCGTCTCCTTCCTCTCCCCTGATCTTCCAGCATCAGAATTAAAATATTTACAGTGCTGTTGAGAATTTCCTGATGTTAACAGCAAATGCTGTCCCTCCAGAATCATGTACCATCAGTTAAAGTCAGCAAACTATACTATATATTATCAGGTTTTGAATAATCATGATATGGAAAAGAATGTGTGTATTTTGTGCTTTTTGTAAGAGAAATGTTCTTATGAGCTAATATGTTGATGAATATTTATTGCTACCCAAAATGAGCAGTCACTTAAAGTAAATTTTCATGGTATATTTTCTTAGGCTTGGACTTAAAACTTATACCGGCATTGCTATGTCAATCAGCGGTGTGGAAAAGCCACATACCCTAGTGACATAAGCAAGCCAACAGAACCCACACGATAGATGAAGCTATGTTGATAGAAGAGTGCTTTCATTGGTATAACTAATGCCATTCCAGGACTTGGTATTCCTATAGCAGCAGAAATGCTCTTATTGGACCTATACTGTTCACACATTAAGGGCTATTCAGGCATGAGCTCTGTAGTATAGACATAGCCATGCTTTGGTCAGCCATAAAATAGTTAATGTTGACAATGAAAGTGTCATAATTGATATCAGGAGCTACTGGTGCCTGTGGGGGAAAAGCGGTGTGCAAGGAGGGCCATCTAAAGGGATAAGGGGGAGGCATCGGGGCTAATCCTATTTAGCAGTCAAATTTTGGTGGGGCGGGGGGCATAAAGGGGCGGTACACCTCCTGAGTGCTACCACAAGTCAGCTATAATAGATATGTGAGTTGAAACAAATTGCTGTTCATGTCTCATAGGCTCAGGCCAACATGCTTGTTCTTTTAGGATGATCCATCAACTGGGTTTCTTTGAACTTTCTGAATAGCACTTAGCCACAGTTTAAACCGGGACTACACCTAAAAATTAGTTCGACCATGCTGTGTTGCTCAGGGCTATGAGAAATTCCATGCTCTGTGTGATATAGTTGGGTCAATCTAACCCCCATTGTAGCCACAGCTAAGGCCAGGTCTATACTAGGAGAGAAAGTGGATCTTAGATAAACAACTCCGGCTATGTGAATACATAGGTTGAATTTCTGCTGCATTCCCACTATGAGAGCTCAACGGGAGAAACTCTTCTGTCAACTTCACTTACTCCTCATGACTTGGTGGAATACCAAGTCGAAAGGGGTGCCATCAGCGATTGATTTACCTGGTCCTTACTAGACCGGCTAAATGAAGCCCCAGGAGATTAATCTTTACAGTGTCAATTTCCCAGTAAGTGGCAATAAGCCTTAAGCATTCTTCTATCAATTTAGCAGCCACTACTTGGAGAGGTGGCTTAAGTATATTTACAGAAAAACACCTTCCGTTGATGTATGAAGCACGTGTAGTATAATGCTAAAATGGCATAGCTGTGATGTTGCAGTGTATCATAGAATCATAGTGTTGGGAGAGACCTCAGGAGGTTGAGTCCAACCCCCTGCTAAAAGCTGGACCAATCCCAACTAAATCCCAGACTTTGCTAAATATTGACTTAAATAAGGGCATTTGAATTGCCAAAAGGTCCATAATTCTGAAAATGTTAACCAATTTCATGTAACTAAGATTTTATAATCAGGTGGCACACCAGGTGGCACACCATTTTGTCCCTTCACTGTAACTTGTAACAGTTTGTATCTTTTATCAAAGAGGCCTTTACAGCACTTGCAACTATGCAAATAGGATATGTTCAGTATCTAAGTCTACATATACTTCTGTACCACAAGACAGAGAATCATCTTAGGAGGTATTCCGGTTTTCAAAGTGAATGATGTTGTGTGGAGTCCTTTAATCTTTCACTAGATAAAGCTCTATGTCTGTGTTTACCTCTCAGTGATCCTTAATGAGACAGTTCAAAAGGAAAGTAAATGTAGTCAGAAAGAATAAAGAAGAGTGCTTGAACTCTTTGATGTTGTATTTGAAGATCTTACTGGTAAATCAACTTCATTAACAAAAAAGAGTCCTCTGTTTACAGTTGTGTGTGTTGGGGAGGTTTCAGTGTAGAGCTGTTTTTCCTACAATTATTCCCATCAGCTAACCTCTTATTAGGTTATTACACTCCGCTAAAAATTGTTTGTTCTTTATGAAAGACCAAATGGATCTCACCTTTCATATGTAAATAGTTGTTAGGTAGAGCAACAGTCATGCTAATGAGAGACATGAAGAGTTTATCAATATTTAGTAACTAATGAAGTGCAGCACTATTTTATACAATGCTTGAAATTGTGCTTAGTAGTGTCTTAAAGGGTTGTACCTACAGATTTTGTTAGTCTTTAAAGTGCTGCAAGACTATTTGTTGTTTAAGTTTTTCCAGTTACAGACTAACTCAGCTACCCCACTGAAGCTTTTAAACATTTTTAAGTACTTTAGGAGTTCCTATTTATTTCACACTAGACGCATTAATCCCAAAATTAGGACTTTAGTCAACATGATATCTTTAGAAGAGAGATACTTATAAAATGCAGTTAATATGTTTCTTTAATGAAAAAAAAGTACATAATTTTATATTACTGATTTGAAATTTATGAATACACCTGTAAGTAAAATTAAACAATCAAGTTGAAACCTTTGGTTTTCCATGAGCTAACATCAAAATGGTTCCAAAATATTTAATTGTATTAAATATTTAATTATATTAAACAGTAACGGTGTATTTGAAATCACTCTTAATACTAAAACACCACAGATTATGTTGTTTTCATTATGATCCCCAGGATTTATTTATTTGTTGTTCGTTTGTTATACTTCATCTGAAAGGTTTTAGTGCAGAGTACTCCATGCTTTTGGTATATCTAGTTTTAATGGCATATACAGAGCAGTACGAGTAGTATAGATTATTGTAATTTGCAATGTGTTTTATGTTCTGGAAAAGTTTCACACCGGATTGTTTGAGAAATAATATGATCCTGTAATTAATGACTGCACTGTAATGCATATTCACAAAGTGGCAGAGTTCAGGTTTTGTACTCAACTTTACCTAGGGTAATATAGAAATTTTGAGTGTGTAACCATATGACCTTAACAGCCTCATCATTTTAATAACTTGAATGATAATTTTGTTTTATAACTGTAGTGAACCTTAAGTTCCCTTGTATTGTATTGTATTGTATTGTATTGTATTGTATTGTATTCATGTTGAATAGGAACACTGATATTTGATGAAAAAATATGAAGAAGTTATAACATTTGACCTGTGAATCAAAACCAAAACTTAACATGCCCAAATGTTACAATACTTTGATGAAATGTTTCAAAAGTAATACATTAACTTTTAAAGCCAAACACAATTACCACTTTAATGCCATTGCCAACAATGAATCTCTAAAGAAGGAAGCCATAAGAACAAAACAGTTCAGGATGAATGTATGGTTTAAACTCAGAGCGTCTATTGGTGAGATGAAGAGTGTTATGAAAACCTATCCCTCAATGGTGACAAAAACATGATTCTTTATTATTCTGAGATACAAAGATCCATTACAGTGTTTGCAGTTTAGAGGTCTGGCAGCAAAGAAATGATCCATCCATGAAGTTCTCCTATTGTATCCGCCCTCCCCCCAATTCAGCCAGTTAAATGGGATTTTACATCCCTAGCACACACAAAAGTTAATTCTTTCTCCTGGGAAGAGGAAGGCCTGTTGTCTGGATCAGAGTGAGGGAATCAAACAGCAAAATATATATAAAAAATATAACAAAGGATAGACTCTTTCTTGCAGAATACCAAGTACAATAATGTGTACAACATGTGATGAGCTCCTCTTGGTACACCTTTGTTAGGTTGCTGTACTGGACCCAAACCCTGGGTCTTATATGCTGTTAGCTTGCTGGTGCTGGGCAGAATTTAGACATTGTCTCTGGGCCTCTAGATTTGCTCCTCAGGTGCAGACCTTATGTCTAACACACCTTGTGTCAATGAGGGCTCTGCATTGTAATTTCTAGACCCAGAAACTAGTGGTGGCTGTCTCAAGCCTCACCAATAGTTATTAAATACGCTAAAAGAGTTCCAATGAAGTTATGGGGAGTTTCTCATTTAACATTTCCCCATTTGAGCACTTATTGACAGCATAATCAAGAAACATACAGACTCCACAAAGGAATTTTTAAGCACACACACTTTGCTTTTAAATAGCAGAAGAGATAAATGGATGTGTAGAAGAATAACAAAACCTGCATGAAAATCCTTGCCTCAGTTTCAAATTCAACTAGATTATTATATAAAAAATTGTCTATTTGATAACTCCTCTTTTTCAGGGAGTTCAGATTCCTCCTCCTTCTGCCCAGCTATGTTTCATCTGGTTACAGTCCAACATTGATCATTACCATTTCATGTGATAGGTGCTCCCAGTATCTCTTCAAGGCTCATGGCTGTATTAATATTGACTTTGGGAGATGTAAATTCACTATCTTTCCTTGTATCATTTTTCTGAGTGGGACTCTACAGAGAAAACAGTGATACAACTTCTGGAGCATGATGAACAAACACAGTGCTACAGAAGTCTATCATAGATATGGGCTGAAGATGAATACTATTAGGTACAAGATTTCATTTCAGTAGAACGTTAATAGAAGATAAAGATGGCCATAAAGGAAAACAAGTTGTATCACAGAAACAAAAATATCGATCTCTTAATGGATCCTATTGGGAATGTTGAGCCCATACACAGACATGCACTGGTGAACCAGAATTTGTATGACTCCTGTCACTAATTCTTGTTACTTCCTCCACAGCCTACTATAACGCACAAGTTGAGAGAGATGAAGTTCTTGATATATTCTTCCTTCCCTGATGAATAAAGAGAATCATATTTTTGGATGCTGTCTAGAGGCTGAAACAAATTATTAAAGTTTGTAAGAACCTAGCACATAATAGCATTATATGTAATAGGCTGCATGGATTTTTCAAGAACAAATCATGCTTTGACAGGATTACTGGACTAGTGGGTGGTAGATAGTGTAAGGTGGTGGGAAAGGAAGAGGGAGATGTAATGTACCTTGATTTTTAGTAAGACTCTTGACACAATCCCTATAATATGCTCATAAGTAAACTATGGGAATGGAGACTAGATTAATTTTGCTGAAAGATAGGTGTAAAACAGACTGAAAGACTATATTCAAAAAGAGTAGTTTTCAAAGTTTGCGATCAAATTGGGGAGAGGGAAACATATTTAGTGAGGTGCTGCATGTGTCTTCTGGACCCAGAACAGTTCAGCACTATTTTCATTAAGGATTTGGATAATGGACTGGAGAGTATACTTATAAAATGTGCACATGACACCAAACAGGAAGAGGTTACTTGCACTATAGAGACCAAGATAAGAAATCAAAATGACTCTGACAAATTGGAGAACTGGTCTGAATTCAGTAAGATGAAATTTAATAAAAACAAGTGCAAAGTACTGTGGTTAAGAAAGAAAAATCAAATGCACAACTACAAAATGGGGAATAACTGAGTAAGTGGTAAAAACGAGGAGTCCAGTGGCACCTTAAAGACTAACAGATTTATTTGGGCATAAACTTTTCTGGGTAAAAACCATTTTGTCAGATGCACTGGATCTGCCAGTGCATCTGACGAAGTGGATTTTATTCATGAAAGCTTATACCCAAACAAATTTGTTAGTCTTTAAGTTGCCGCAGGACACCTGGTTGTTTTTGCAGATACAGACTAACCTTGCTATCCCTCTGAGTAGATGGTATACTTCTGAAAAGGCATTGAGGGTTATAGTGGATCACAAATTGAAAATGTATCAACAATATGTTCTATTTGCAAAATAGAACAACATCATAAGAGTAGTCATAAAAAGTAGAAACTAGGTCACATTACGAAGGATGAATATAAGCAAACAACACAAGTATTCAGGGGCACAAGATTAGAAAGGCAAAGGCACAAAACAAGCTCAGTCTAGCTAGAGACATAAAGGGTAACAAGAAGACATTCTACAAATATATTAGAAGCAAGAGGAAGACTGAGTAGGCCCATTGCTCAGTGAAGAGGGAGAAACAGGAAACTTGTAAATGGCAGAGGTGCTTTAATGACGTCTTTCAGTTTTTATCAGGAAGCTTGATGGTGAAGGAATGCCTAACATAGTGAATTCTAGTGAAAATGGGGTAATTCTCCTTTGAGTGGTGTCCCTGTGGGTGCTCCACTCAGGTCTCGGTGCATCCTCATGCCACTGATTGGAGATTTTGCCTAGTAGTGCCTTCTCATGCCGTGCATGCACAGTTGCCATAACGCTCTATTTTAGTCGGTTAGATGCGCGTGTGGTGCGATCTTCCCTCAGTTCCTTTTTTACCATCCTCGGCTAAAGATGGAGTCACAGTAGTGCTTTCTTTTCTGACAGAAAATTGAAAAATAGTATAGTTAGTTTAGCAGTTATTAATAGTTTTAATCAATGTAAGAGTAGTTTCATCAAGTTCTTTAAACAAGTTCTTCCAAGTTTTTTTCCCTTCTCTACTCCATTTCTCTCCAAGTTCTCATTCCTCATGTTCGTTCAACATGACAGGCTCTCCTGGCTTCAAGAAATGTGATTCACGTCGTTACTCAATGCCGATTTCTGACGGACATGCGTTCTGTAATAAATGCCTGGGCAAAATTCACGTAGCGCAAAAGTGCCCACATTGTTAAAGCATGACAGCCAGAGCAAGGAAGGACTGCAAAATGAGGCTGAAGAGCCTCGTCTGGGAGAAATCCCTCCAACCACTGGGGGACATGTCTCCAGATACACGGGCATACTCAGCACCCCATGAGAGGATTAGTTCATCGCTCCACAGGGCTCTCGAGTGCTGCAAGCTTCCCTGGCATGATCATAGAATCATAGAGCTGGAAGAGACCTCAGGAGGTCATCAAGTCCAGCCCCCTGCCCAAGGCAGGACCAATGCCAACTAAATCAACCCAGCCAGGGCTTTGTCAAGCCGAGAATTAAATCAGTGATCGCTGCCCACTACATCCCAGGCCGCCTGTTCCCCGATGCCGTCCACTTCTGGCACTACGGAGAAGCGAAGACCAACCTCAGCTAAGAGAGCTGAGTCAGCACCGAGACGCTTGGCACCCGCTGATGCAGTTATCCGGCCGGCACTGATAAAACTAGATATGCTGCCACTGGCACCCACAGGCATCCCGTCACTGATTGAGCAATCTGGTTCCCGGCAGACAGAGTTAAAGTCTGTTCTGACACCAGAGCATAAGAATGCAGCTAAAAAGATGCACCACTTACAAAAAGCCCCACAATCGGATGCACCATCTCCACTGGTGCAGGAAGTACCTTCACCACACACCCTGACATTACTTCACTCTCGTCCATATCAACAAAGTGTAGAAGCTTTTTCCCATTCTCCCACACCATTCTCACTGTGAACTGAATATGGCAGCAGGTAGTGGAGTAGATTTTCATCCTTAATGGGATCAGTGGCTTCATGGCACTCCAATCAACACCATCCTTTTAACTTCTGTGGCTTATGCTGATGTCCGCCACAACAGCTTAAACCTCAGTGGCCTCTCTGGGAGCCATGGCACCAATATCGCCACTGTACATGAGATACACCAGCCTCTATACCAGCACATAAGCACATACAGCTACATAGTTTCCAGCCACCATGGCACATTTGTCACCTTTTAGTGCCCATCCCTTGGTAACAACCCAGGCAGATCTAGCACATGATGATGAGAATTTACCTCAATCCAATTCAGAGAGCTCTTCACAGGTCCTGCAGTTTTCCTCTGTCCCAGACGAGGTAGTTTTCCAAGTATCACCCTCTCTACCAGCAGACAACCTAAAACAATTTCAAGAATTATTCAAACAAGTGGCTCAATCTCAGGACTTTACTCTCCAAGAAGTGCAAGACAAACAATATAAATTACTCAAAATACTCCAGCCGGCTACATCATCAAAGATAACATTACCCATCGATGAGGCTATCTTGGAGCCATCGGATGTACTCTGGCAGATACCAGTCTCTATTCCCCACACCAACCGCAGGGCAGACAGAAAATACTTTGTCCCAGCAAAAGGGATAGATTTCCCATTCTCACATCCCCACTCAAACTCATTTGTCATGGACTTGGTTAATCACAAATCAAAACACCCCCAGTACAAGTATATACCTTAAGAGAAAGAGCATAAATGATTAGATCCCTTCAGCCAGAAAGTATACTTCTCTGCCACCCTCCAGTACAGAATATGGCGGTGCGAGGACACACCAAGATCAGATTGCTTCCCCAGAGACACACATCTCAAAGAACCATCGTTACTGCACAGGGTGAGTAACTTCTTTGTTTAGAAGTTAAAATAAAAAAGAACAAGTTAAAAATTACTTAGAAAAATTACTTAGATGTCTTCAAGTCACCGGGGCCTGATGAAATGCATCCTAGAATACTCAAGGAGCTGATAGAGGAGGTATCTGAGCCTTTAGCAATCATCTTTGAAAAGTCTTGGAAGTCGGGAGAGATAACAGAAGACTGAAAAAGGGCAAATATAGTGCCCATCTATAAAAAGGGAAATAAGAACAATGCAGGAAACTACGGACCAGTTGGTTTAACTTCTGTGCCAAGAAAGATGATGGAGCAGGTAATTAAGGAATTCATCTGCAAATATCTGAAAGAAAATAAGGTGATAGGTAACAGCCAGCATGGATTTGTAAAGAACAAATGGTGTCAAACCAATTTGATAGCTTTCTTTGATAGGATAACAAGTCTTGTGGATAAGGGAGAAGTGGTGGACGTGATATACCTAGACTTTAGTAAAGCATTTGATATGGTCTTGCATGACCCTCTTATCAATAAACTAGGCAAATACAGCTTAGATGGGGCTACTATAAGATGGGTGCATAACTGGCTGGATAACTGTTATTAACAGTTCACAGTCATGCTAGAAGGGGATAACAAGTGCGGTTCTTCAGGGGTCTGTTTTGGGGCCGGTTCTATTCAAAATCTTCATCAACAATTTAGATAATGCATAGAGAGTTCTGCTTATTAAGTTTGCAGATGATAGGGGTTGCAAATGCTTTGGAGGATAGGGTCATGATTCAAAATGGCCTGGACAAATTAGAGAAATGGTCTGAGGTAAATTTAGTAAGGACCAATGCAAAGTACTCCAAATAGGAAGGAACAATCAGTTTCACACATACAGAATGGGAAGTGACTGTCTAGGAAGGAGTACTGCAGAAAGAGATCTAGGGGTCATGGAGGACCACGAGTTAAATGTAAGTCAACAGTGTGACATTTCTGAGATGCATTAACAGGAGTGTTGTGAGCAAGACACGAGGAGTCATTCTTCTGCTCTACTCTGCACTACTTAGGCCTCAGCTGGAATATTGTGTCCATTTCTGGGCACCACATTTCAAGAAAGATGTGGAGAAATTGCAGAAAGTCCAGAGAAGATCAACAAAATTGATTAAAGGTCTAGAAAACATGACCTGTGAGGGAAGACCGAAAAAATTGGACTTGTTTAGTTTAGAAAAGATAAGACTGAGAGGGGACATGATAGCAGGTTTCAAGTGTGTAAAAGGGTGTTACAAAGCAGAGTGAGAAAAATTGTTCTCCTTGGCCTCTGATAATAAGACAAAAGCAATGGGCTTAGGTTTAGGTTGGACAAAAGCAATGGGCTTAGGTTTAGGCAGCAAGGGAGGTTTAGGTTGGACATTAGAAAAAGCTTCCTAGCTGTCAGGGTGGTTAAACACTGGAATAAATTGCCTACCGATGTTGTGGAAGTATTTAAGAGCAGGTTGGATAGATATAATTGGGGATGATCTAGATGGTGCTTGGTCCTGCTGTAAGGGCAGGGGACTGGAATTGATGATCTCTAGAGGTCGCTTCCAGTTCTAGTATTCTATGATTCTATGATCATTCTAGCATGTATTAACTGGGTAAGACTTGGGAGGTAATTGTCCTTCTCTGTTAATTACTGGTAAGGCCTCAGCTGGAGTACTGTGTCCTGTTCTGGGATATCACACTTTAGGAAAGATGTGAACAAATTAGAGAGAATCCAGATGCGAGCATCAAAAATGATAAAAGCCTCATTTATGAGGATTTTTTTTTTTTAAATCTGAACATGTTTAATCTTGAGTAAAGAAAACTGATGGGAGACCTAACGACAATCTTCAAATAAGTTTACCGCCTGCTTTATAGCAGTCCTTATCAGTTGTTTTCTGTCCACTGAAGGTCTGAGAACAAGTAATGGGCTTAATCTTCAGCAAGGGAGATTAAGGTTAGAGATTAGGAAAAATCTCTATAAGGATAATTAAGCACTGGAATAAGGTTTCAGAGGCGATTTTTAAGATTGGGTTAGACGAACACTTGTCATGCATGGTCCCATCAAGTTTTGGAGGCTGGATTAGGTGACCTCTGAAGCTTCCTCCTAACCTTACATTTCTATGATACTGTGGTTAGTGAACCAGATAAAGTGATATTTATGCTAGTTAGAGGTAATGGAGAAGAGTGCTAGAAAGAGAAAGCATGACATCTACTAGCTGGAATTCAGTGATTCATGGAGATCACAGAGCACTGTTCCTTCCATGAATAACAGAATCATTTCTGCTTTCCTAGGGAGATCAAAGTTTCCTATCTCTGGCTGCACTGCCCACTAAGGAGGAGAGCTGAACACTGATACTTTGCAGAAGTTAGATTAAGTAGGGTGGAACTTGTTCCCAGTCAGGGTATGTCTACACTACGATGGTTTTTCGGAAAAAGGGACCCAAATTGCAATTTGCATACCTTTTTCCAATACTTTTGTCAGAAGAGGCTTTTCTGAAATTTGGCCCGTCTACACTGGGCCAAATTTCAGAAAAACCTCCTCTTTTGGAAGATCTCTTTTTCCTCGTGGACCGAAAAAGAAGTGGAAGAGCAACTGCGTTCCCTGTATCCCCAAAATCCCCCACATTCTAGATGTGCTCTCATTGTAAATCAGTTCTGGTGAGCTGATGTTTAACCTGTTTGCTGGAGGCTCAGGGCCAGAAGTCTGATGTAGAGACAGCAGCGTTCCCAAGGGGGTAGGAGGGCCAGCAGCTCTGCAGTATGCCTGGTGAGCCAGCTCGTTACATGTTTACCAAAATAAAATTTCAGTGGTTACATTTTTACCTAATTAAACACATTTTAGCATCCCTACTTTAGGGTGAAGGATGTAATTTCATTTATACTTTCCTCTGTTTCGCTCAATTATGGGAAACTATAATGGGTCTGTGCTGATTAGGCATATCAAATGAGTTCTGTACAGGGTACTATATACAAGTCTTATTAATGAGGCCTTACTAGAAAAGGATTCTGCTTTCTCTGTGCAGACCTGAAAGATTTCTGTAACAGCAGCCGTTGGCTGGCTAGATTTCCCTTTTTCTCACTTCTTATCCTACAAGTGGTTGCTTTCAGAATTCATTTCCCTCCCAATTGGACTATATATGTTTTGTAAGGCACATAGAATCATTCACAATGAAAGGTGCAATATTTCTTTATTTTGTTATTTTCCTTTGCAAAATCTAGGTACGTCAATTTGAATCAGGGCATATTTGTACCTGAGTTCTTGAGACTTGGGTGTTTTGTTTTGTTTTGTAGTTATAAAACACACATTAAAGCTATTCTAATACTTTTCCAATATGATTTAAAGTTCTCACTATTTGAAAGTGGTTTTTACTTTCTTATTTTCATAATACATGGAAACATCCTTACCATATGAAAAAGTATTACTTTACATGCTTGTGAGTAAATCCAATGCATATAGCATGTATTTACATTTTTCATTCAACACATAATGTGATCTTTGCTCTCACCATCTTCTGAACAGTTCTTTTGATTATATATCTCTTCTACTATAGTCAGTGAGTATAAAATGCAATTTGTTAATAGACCTTATTATCCTGACGGGTTAATTTTATCATATGATGACAGCTAATGTCAGCTGTACATTATGGAGGTTCCCATCATGGGAAACGTGAGAAGCATTTTAAATTAGTGCTTACCATGCCTTCCCCTCCTCCCAAAATGTTCTCAAGAAGCTGTTACATTTTTTTTTAAAAAGTATTGTTGCCCTGCATATTGACATATGAGCAAAAAGAAATGCATTTTTTTCCATCACACATATGAAATACTGTATAATTCTTGAGATACTATATAGATATAAAATTGTTACATGGTTTTAAAATTAAATAAATAAAAAACCCCTTTGTGTTTCTAAAGACCAAATTGTGTTTCTAAACCCCTTTGTGTTTCTAAAGACCAAGGTTAGATGCTGCAGCTGTTGGATTTTACATGTTATCTTATTGGTTATTAGCAGTGATGTGGCTTGTACTGTATAAACACAAGAAATACAGACAAACCTTGTCCTAAAGAGTTTATAATCCGATAATAAAGGGACATTACATATAGAAGGCAGATATAGCAGAAAATCCAGATGCAGGGCTAATTTTTTTAAAGTATTAACTGTTTTCTTAAAGATATCAAGAAAGAAGTTTTATTTGAAGAGAGGTCATATTACACATCATCTGCAAGTCTTCTGATCAGTGTGATTCCCCCATGCTATGTTGCATAGCACCAAAGCCTGGCGATTTTAAAGGGCCCGGGGATTCCGGCCACCACTACTTCTACAACAGCAGCAGTGACTGCTGGAGTCCTAGGCCCTTTGAATTACCACCAAAGCCCCAGGTGCTGAAGGGCGTCTGGGGAAGGCTAACCCTGTGCCCTGCCCCTTCCACCTGAAGCCCCACCTCTTCCAAGAGCACAGAGCCGCCACCCCCACCTTTTCCAGGGACCCAGCAATTCTATTGGCTGCTCTGGTTGCACTCCATATTCTTTATGGAAATATGCCTATGAACATGCCTAATTCAAATATGCTTAATGCAAAATATTGCATGTAACCTTGTAATCCCCTGTAAAACTTGTAATCCCCTGTGAATATTCGTGTATTTGAAATTAGAATTACCAGTGAACCCAGCTACCTGCCCTCTAGGGCACTCTATCACCCTGTCCTGCTGAGTCAGATTCTCTGGTCTGCTCCAGTCATAGCACTGAGTTGGGGTCACAGCTTACAGCAGGGCAACACGGACACTGAAAGTGGTAATTTCAGTACGTCGAGTGATAGTCTCAAGGGGATCTCTGTGACCAAACCTGCCATCCCCCCTTTTTAAACTGTTGTTAACTTTGACAAGATTTTTGTAAAAGTATTGGTCCATGATCCTGCCAAAGATTTTGGGAACTTTTTATATGTTTACAGCTAAATCGCATGCGTAAATCTTTGCAAGTTGGAAGTAACGATTTATGCATGTGATTTAATTTGATTTCTGAATATAAAAAAAATGTCTGGGTCATTCAACTCCGTATTAAAATATACCTTATGTTTGTTAATGAAGAGTTACAGCCTGTCAAATTAACATTTTTTCATAAAACCTCTGTGGTGGTTTTGCATATTAATAATGCTGTACTCTTATGGACAATCACACTTCATTGTGTTTATCTTATGACCTGCCACTTTAAACCATTTTAAATTTCTTTCTGGTGGTGTGCCATATAGTAAATATGAAAAATCTTAAAATGTAAAGAAACCTTAGCTATCATTTTTAATATTTAAATGTACTGGATAATAAACTTTAAACAATTCACATAAAAATAAACAAATATTCTCCCCATCTCTGTATTTTACAGAATTAATGATCTGATTAAAGTTAACTCTAATTTACATGCTAGTTTATTACAGTCTGTTTCTCTGCTGTAGTGTATTGCTACTGTATTTTCTGTTAACCAGTTATGGATTGATGCATTGGATATTCCATTAAAACCCTTTCACTGTGACCAAACACCCATCTGAGGCTTGATTTATCTGAACAGACATTCTTTGAAATCTGCTACTAGAACACATGCAGATTCCAGCAGTCAATGAAGAAGGTGCAAGCAGCTGGGTGAGTGTCATTTCAAACAAAGATGTAGACATAGTTCCCACTCTGTATGTGTGTGTATGTGTCTGTCTCTGAGTATATTGGGACACCACAGTTAAAGTTGTATTAAGATTTACACTGTGAGCAGGATAGAAGTCTGATTTCTTTGAGATATGAAAATTAATTCACTTCTGTGTAATAAAATATATGTGGTGCAAGTTAGCTTAATCATGAAATATATTAGGGATGTTAGATACTGAGTAATTGAATAATTGTGTAACCACATGAATTCTTAGACTCATAGACTTTAAGGTCAGAAGGGACCATTATGATCATCTAGTCTGACCCCCTGCACAATGCAGGCCACAGAATCTCACCCACCCACTCCTGGAATAATCTTCTTACCTATATCTCAGATATTGAAGTCTTCAAATGATGGTTTAAAGACCCCAAGATGCAGCGAATTCTCCAGCAAGTGATCCGTGCCCCATGCTACAGAGGAAGGCGAAAAACCTCCAGGGCCTCAGCCAATCTACCCTGGAGGAAAATTCCTTCCTGACCCCAGATATGACGATCAGCTGAACCCTGAGCATGTGGGCAAGACTCACCAGCCAGACACCCAGAGAAAGTTCTCTATAGTAACTCCTATCATCCCACCATTGGCCTATTTACCACCGATAGTGAAAGGTCAGTTAGTTGCCAAGATCATGTTATCCCATCAAACCATCCCCTTCATAAACTCATCTAGCTTAATCTTAAAGCCAGATAGGTCTTTTGCCCCCACTACTTCCCTTGGAAGGCTGTTCCAGAACTTCACTCCTCTAATGGTTAGAAACCTTCATCTAATTTCGAGTCTAAACTTCCTGATAGCCAGTTTATATCCATTTGTTCTTGTGTCCACAGTGATATTGAGCTTAAATAATTCCTCTCCCTCCCTGGTATTTATCCCTCTAATATATTTAAAGAGAGCAATCATGTCTCCCCTCAGCCTTCTTTTGGTTAAGGTAAACAAGCCAAGCTCCTTGAGTATGCTTTCCCAAGACAGGTTTTCCATTCCTCGAATCATCCTAGTAGCCCTTCTTTGTACCTGTTCCAGTTTGAATTCATCCTTCTTAAACATGGGAGACCAGAACTGCATACAGTATTCCAAATGAGGTCTCACCAATGCCTTGTATAACGGCACTAACACCTCCTTATTTCTACTGGAAATGCCTCGCCTAATGCATCCCAAGACTGTATTAGCCTTTTTCACGGCCATGTCACATTGGCAGCTCATAGTCATCCTGTGATCAACCAGGACTCCGAGGTCCTTCTCCTCTTCCGTCACTTCCAACTGATGTGCCCCCAGCTTATAACTAAATTTCTTGTTATTAATCCCTAAATGCATAACCTTACACTTCTCACTATTAAATTTCATCCTATTACTATTACTCCAATTTACAAGATCATCCCGATCCTTTACTGAATTGGCAATACCTCCCAACTTTGTGTCATCCGCAAACTTTATTAGCACACTCTCACTTTTGGTGCCGAGGTCAGTAATAAAAAGATTAAATAAGATTGGTCCCAAAACTGATCCCTGAGGAACTCCGCTAGTAACCTCCCTCCAACCTGACAGTTCACCTTTCAGTATGACCCGCTGTAGTCTCCCCTTTAACCAGTTGCTTATCCACCTCTCAATTTTCATATTGATCCCCATCTTTTTCAATTTAACCAGTAATTCCCCATGAGGTACTGTATCAAATGCCTTACTAAAATCGAGGTAGATTAGATCCACTGCGTTTCCTTTATCTAAAAAATCTGTTACTTTCTCAAAGAAGGAGATCAGGTTGGTTTAGCATGATCTACCTTTTGTAAAACCATGTTGTAATTTGTCCCAGTTGCCATTAACCTCAATGTCCCTAACTACTTTCGCCTTCAAAATTTTTTCCAAGACCTTGCATACTACAGATGTCAAACTAACCGGCCAGTAGTTACCCAGGTCACTTTTTTTCCCTTTCTTAAAAATAGGAACTATATTAGCAATTCTCCAGTCAAGTGGTACAACCCCTGAGTTTAGAGATTCATTAAAAACTTTTGCTAATGGACTTGCAATTTCATGTGCCAGTTCCTTTAATATTCTTGGGTGAAGATTATCTGAGCCCCCCAATTTACTCTCATTAAGCTGTTCAAGTTTGGCTTTTACCTCGGATATGGTAATATCTATCTCCATATCCTTATTCCCATTTGTTATGTTCCCATTATCCCTAAGCTTCTCATTATCCTCATTAAAGACTGAAGCAAAGTATTTGTTTAAATATTGGGACATGCCTAGATTATCCTTAACCTCCACTCCATCCTCAGTTATTAGCGGTCCCACTTCTTCATTTTTTGTTTTTTTCCTATTTATATGGCTATAAAACCTTTTACTATTGGTTTTAATTCCCTTTGCAAGGTCCAACTCTACATGACTTTTAACCTCTCACTTTGTCCCTACATGCTCTAACCTCAATAAGGTAGCTTTCTTTGCTAGTCCCTCCCATCTTCCACTCCTTATATGCTTTCTGCTTTTTCTTAATCACCTCTCTGAGATGCTTGCTTATCCAGCTTGGTCTAAAACACCTGCCTATAAATTTTTTCCCCTTTCTTGGGATACAGGCTTCTGATAGCTTCTGCAACTTTAACTTAAAATAATCCCAGGCCTCCTCCGCCTCTAGATCCATAAATTCTTTAGTCCAATCCACTTCCCTAGCTAATTTCCTTAATTTATTAAAGTTAGCCCTTTTGAAATCAAAAAGCCTAGTCTCAGATTTATTTTTGTTTATCCTACCATTTAGTTTGAACTGAATTAGCTCATGATCGCTTGAGCCAAGGTTGTCCCCTACAACCATTTCTTCTATGAGGTCCTCACTACTCACCAAAACCAAATCTAAAACGGCATCCCCCCTTGTTGGTTCAGCAACTACTTGATGAAGGAATTCATCAGCTATCGCATCTAGGAAAATCTGAGCCCTATTATTATTACTAGCACTTGTTCTCCAGTCTATATCTGGAAAGTTGAAGTCTCCCACGATTACGCAGTTTCCATTAGTATTTACTTAATTAAAAACATTAAATAGGTCTCTATCCATATCCAAATTAGATCCTGGTGGTCTATAGCACACCCCAAGCACTATCCCAGGAGAGGATCTAATAATTTTTTTACCCAATGTGATTTTTGCCCAGACAGACTCTGTCTTCTCCATTCCGTCGCTTTTTATTTCTTTACAATCTACCTCATCATTGATATACAATGCTACTCCACCACCTTTACCTTTATTTCTGTCTTTCCTAAACAGCACATACCCTTCAATACCTGTACTCCAATCATGCCTAGTATTCACCATATTTCTGTTATTCCTATAATATCTGGTTTCACTTCCTGGACCGGTAGCTCTAGTTCCTCCATTTTGTTACCTAGGCTCCTCGCATTGGTGTACAAACATCTTAATTTTTGCTGTTTGGCCTCACTCACATTCTTTACCCAATTTGGCATGGACAGTGTACCTCCAATATGACCTATTAGACTAGTATCCACTCTACCCTTCCTCCTTATGTCCATTCTCCTATCCCCAGCTATATCCTTTCTTACTTCGTTATCCTCCCTCTCAATGCTAAAATCTGGCATAGAGATTACCTGGACATCTCCCAACCATCTCCCCCAAATTCCTAGTTTAAAGCTCTCTTAATCAGTTGTGCCAGCCTTCATCCTAGAAGTCTATTTCCCTCCCTACTTAGATGAAGTCCATCCCAAGAGAACAGTCCTCTATCCGTGAATGCCTCACAGTGGCCATACATCCCAAAGCCCTCCTTATAGCACCACTGCCTGAGCCATCTATTAAGCATCATAATCCTATCACAGCTTAGTTGCCCTTCTCTAGGAACAAGCAGAATCCCACTGAAGATCACCTGAGCCTCGATTTCCTTAAGCGTCTTCCCCAGCCTGGCATAGTTTCCTTTGATTCGTTCCAGCGAGAATCTAGCCGTATAATTTGTTCCTATATGAAGGATGATCAATGGATTCTTTCCCACTGCCTTTAGGATCCTCTTCAGCCTTAGTTCCACATCCTGTATCTTAGCACCTGGCAGACAGCACACCCTTCTGTTCTTTGGATCAGCTCTGGTTACAGGCCTGTCTATTCTTCTCAATAAGGAGTCCCCAGTCACGTAGACCTGCCTTTTCCTGGTGACAGTGCGATTCTCTGGTCTATCTCTTGTTTCTTCTGGCTGCAAGTCCTTTCCATTCCTATTTTCCCTTGTAATCCTCTTCAACCCATCCTGTATCCTCCTGGTGCTCATTATTGGTGTTGTCTCCATCGACTCTTCCCCTTTATCTATGGGACTAACCACTCTTCTCTTCTTCCTTGCCCTTCTACCCTCAGTGGCCATCTGTTGTACACCTTCTTCATTCTCCAACTCCGCATACCTGTTCTTGAGCTCTATTTCTCCTTCACTGGCCCATCTTTTCCTCTGCCTGGTTCTCATGGTCACATGCTTCCACTGTCCATTTTCTTCACCCAGCAGTCCCCCCTCAGAGGCCTTTGATCCTGCTTCCATCTGCATGTCTAAGCTTTCCCCTTCAGTCACCTCATGCCTTTGCTCCATCATCTGTTCCAACCCCCTTCTAAACTCGACCAAAGTTTCCACCTGCATCGCCAATCCTTGGATCTTTTCTTCCATCAGCTCTATCAGGCGGCACTTCATGCACCCCAAACTCCTTTCAAGTACCCCCTCCAGAATAATGTACATACCGCAGATACCACATCCAATCATCCTCCTGGTGTCCTCTACTACTTGGGCCATCGCCACTGCTGCCTCTGTGTTTATCAGCCTTCTCACCTAAATCCTGTTAGTCCCGCAAACACAAAAACAAACCAAAACACACACCCCCCCACGGCAAAAACAAACCCCAAATGAGTCCCACAATCCAAATTCCCCTTACAGACTCCCACTCAAACTCCCCCATTTACAGCTCTGTTTGCCGGCTCCTGTACTGCAGCAGCTGTCTGTGCCACTGCCTGACTGGATGGCTACCTTTATAGGACCCCTAATTAGCGAAGCCCTGCCCCCTAATCAGGGCTCAGCTTCTCTTGTAGCACACTGCCCCTACAAGCCTCTACACATACAAACAATACAAATACAAAACAAAATACAGACTTCTCCTCCAACAGAACTCCCACTCAAACTCCCCTGTTTACAGCTCTGTTTGCTGGCTCCTGTGCCGCAGCAGCTGTTCTTATTGTTTACAAGACTATTCCATAGTCCTTGGGGGGGCAGGGCTGGTAGCAAGTGTGCTCCAGCCTCACCCGTAGGGAGCCTCCTGCGACCACGTGCTACTGCCTCTGTATCAGAGGCAACAGCATAGGGTGCCAGGCAGGAGCTGATCTGCAAAGGGAACCAGTTTAAAAACCAGCTTTCCATGCAGACCAGCTGCCTGCCACCCTGTGCTGCTGCCTCTAATACAGGGGCAGCAGCATGGGGTGACAGCAGCCCTTGTCCACAGGTGTTTGAGCTCCCCATGGACAGAGACTGCTGTGTGTGTGGGGGGAAGAGGAGGCAGGAGAGACTGCCATGAAGCAGCCTCTGTCCACCGCAGCCCATGTCTGCTAGGGTCCAAGCTCCCAGTGAACAGAGGTGTTCCAGCCGCGGAGGAAGAGCCCGGGCCTAGGCTTGCTGTGGACAGAGGCTGCTCTGTGGGCAGGCCACCATCAACAGAGGCTGCTTTGTGGCAGTGTCCCCTGTCCCCGCCACCTTCCCAGTTGGTAAGCAGGAGACAGGCGACACTGCGGAGCCAGTGCTGGGGGCAACTGGCTTTTAAGCTGGTTCCCCCCAGCACCGGCTCCTCCTCCCCCTCCCCCTCCCTTTGCTGCTTCTGATACAGAGGCAGCAAGGTGGGGGGGGGGAAATGCATGTAGTTGAGAGGATTAACAGATAAGCCTAGGCTCCTACATGCCCAGGTTTCATGCAACTGCAAGGTCCCTGCTGCAGCCCCTAGGTGTATGAGCAGCAAGGGAGGCTCTGTGTTCTGCTCCCACCCAAGTGCCCGCGCCACAGCTCCCACTAATTGTTGTTCCCAGCCAATGGAAGCTGTAGAGCTGGCACTTGGGTAGGAGTCATGCACGGAGCTTCCCTAGCTGCCCATGCACCTGGCTGGGAACTATGACCAATGGGATCTATGGGGACAATGCCTGTGGTCACAGGGAAAGCATGCTTCCTGGGAGCTGTGGTAAGCCCCACTGGAACCCTGCACTTCCTCCCACACTACAAATCCCTGCCACACCTTGGAGCCCTCTCCTGTACCGCAAATTCCTCCCAGAGTTCATGTACCTGCAGTCCCCAGCTTCCTCCCATATTCAACCCCCTGCCTCGGCCCAGAGTTCCCTCCCACAGTAAACCACTCTCCTAGGGCTTGCACCTTGCCCAGCACCATAATCTCCTGCCCCGGTCCAGAGCCCCCCATACCTCAGACCCCTCAAGCTCCTCTTCCCCAGCCCTACCCAAGAGCCTGCACTCCCAGTCGAGCCCTCAGCCCCTTCCCATACCCCAATCACTTTCCTCAGCCCAGACTCTTCTCCCATACTCAAACACCCTCCCGGAGCCTGCAGAGCTGACACCTATGGAGAATCAGTTTAAAGGCTGGCTCCGCATACGTATTGGCTCCTGCCTGCCCCTTCCTCCCTACACTGATGCCTTTGATGGAGATGTAGCAGCCCAGGGAGAGGTGGGGGAAGTGGCTCCACAGGAGCTAATACAAGTGGGCAGCTGGTTTGAAAGCCAGCTTCCCGTGTGTACCAGCTTCCACCTTACCCTCTGTGCTGCTGCCTGTCTAATAGAGGTAGCAACACAGGGGGTGGGTGGGATCTGATGCCCCATGGTCACCAGCTCCTGTCCTCCCTTTTCCCCCCTCCCCACCAAGGGGGAGAGTGCATGTAGTTAGGATTATCCAATAAACCCAGGCTAATCGGTTAATTGTGTAGTCGACTACATGCTGACATCCCTAATTTAAAGTCAGCTGCCATCCAGGTATCTGGTTCTGTTAGATTTTCCTGAAGTTTCTCCTAATACTCCCTAATCTTGATTTACCTAAAATATTTTGTCACCTACAAACATCTATTTCACTGTTCTTTTAAGTCATTAATGAATAGATTGAAATAACAGTGGGCCTAGTATGTGACACTGGGAAACTATATTAAAGGGGTGAAAGTTCCTACTATTTTTTTCTTCTCCTTAACTAGTTTTGGATACAGAACAAGTTTACCTCGCCCCGTGACTATTCATAATTTCCATAGGGCCCATTGGGGTAACTATTCTGTTGTTGGATACAATACAGAAATTTGATAGTTATTTTCACGACACATCCTTTGCATAGTGTTAATTCTGGATATACTAGTTTAGTACATGTGCCTTGTAACAGAAAGAACTTTTCAACAGTGCTAATAGTTTAAGGGGAGGTATCAGTTTTAATTTTTTTTGTTGGGTAATATCAGACCTTATACTTGTTCAGCGAATATGACCCCCTGAAAAAATAGGGAAATCATAAGTCCATGGAATCATAATTCCAAAAGATCTATAGCATGAATTAAGAAGGCATAATTGTAAGTCTTGTAAGAGACATGCAAAGGCTGCTAACAAAATTTATTG
Organism: Pelochelys cantorii; assembly: GCA_032595735.1. Classification (NCBI taxonomy): domain Eukaryota; kingdom Metazoa; phylum Chordata; order Testudines; family Trionychidae; genus Pelochelys; species Pelochelys cantorii. The sequence continues at coordinate 26,055,428 of CM064326.1, forward strand.
TTGGTTTTGTATTTACTGCATTTGTAATATTTGTAGGAGAAGTAACCTGGCCTATATTTCAGTATACATGTGGATTCAATAATATTTAAAAGCCTACTCATGTTGCTGTAACATACCTTTTGTAACATTATGTTTAAGTGTATCACTAATTATACCAACAGAATTGTAAACACTCATGGGCTATAATGTGCTCTGTTATGCAGTTGAGGGTTTACACCAGGGGTGGGGAACCTCAGACCTAGAGGCTGGATGCAGCCCCCGGCTTGCCTGAATCTGGCCCCCCAGGCTCAGGACACCCCCCCAAAACATTGGGGAGACCGTGCTGGCACTCCAGCCCCTCTGCTGTTCCACAGTGGGACTGTAGCATAAAAAATCTACTAGTCTGGGCCCTCCTATGCTCTGGTGTGGGAGGGGAATGTGGGGAATGTCTTTCTCCTTCTCAGTTGGGGGCCACATCAGTTTGGGGTTTTGTGGGTTTTTTTGGTTTTTTTTTTTTTAACTTTTCAGTTGTGTGCAATCCTCAACTGATTTTTCTGTGGGTCAGTGGCCCCCAACCCAAAAAAGGTTCCCCACTCCTGGTTTACACCGATGTAACTCAGAGTAGCCCTTACTCCAATTGCTGTGCAAGTTTAAGCAGCTAATTTTTGTGACTTCCATAAGAGAAAAAGTGATGTATTATTTGAGGGAGTAAAGTTTAGCTCCATTATATATTTTATAGTTTTCTTTCTAGAGACTTTGAGTCTGATCCTGTATAGTTTAACTGACATAAAACTCCCTGTGGAGGTTTATTCAGCATTCTGTCACTTGTAGATTTCTCTGGGTGTATCAAAATCTAATCTGTTAGGTGGATTTTTAATATAAAAATGTTGATAGCTTGCTTATATTCTTGTATTGTATGCATATTTTAAAGAGATATTTAACATACAAGTGATAGCAGTAGATAGAATGTTTGCTTATTGAACTGAGTTTCATTTCAAATATTTGAGACATCCTTTCTCCCTCATAACATCCTAAATATAAAGAGATGTGGAAAGATTTTTCTCTTCCTACATACTGCATATTTTTAAGAGCTGTTCTAGGCAATGGTTTAGATATAACTGACTCTGTGGTCGTATCTGTTGCCAAAATATGCATCACCTTTTTGTCACAGAAAGTGTGTATGTGTGCATGGGTTCCTGGTTGTCATTCTTTTTAGAAGTATTGCATAGTGTGTTTATAGTGTATAGTTCTTATATTTCTTAAATGCTTCAGCATAATTTACTGTAACATTATAGCAATTATTGCAAAACAAAGAATTTGCATTAGGTATTTTAGCTTGTTCATAATTTTCAAAAATCAGTTGCAATATTCCTTCTAATGTTTTCCATTCATGTGTGTAATACATTTTTATGTGCACCAATATGGAAGTAATGTGTGGATGTGCACCACTAGTAGAAACAAAAAGCCTAAATATAGTATATATTTAAAAAAATAAAATTTTGAAATATATATTCTTTTAAAAATTACTCCAACAAGGCAGATTTAGCTATTTTAGAACTCACTAGTCAAATAATTCAATTTAAGCATAAGAGAAATAAAGCAAAATAAAACTATGAAATGCATAGATCAGACAAAACACTAAAATAACAGCACTTAGAAAGAAAAAAATTGAGAGAATATATGTACATTGCAGTGTAAGAGACAAATAGACAGCATGTGTGTGTGCTGGCTGCTGGGGAAGTTCGAGAGACCGAGTGGTGTCTCTTTAAGCTCAGAGTCACTTACCAGTCTGAAGACTTCTTCAGATGCAGCAGCCGCCAACAACTCCATCCCACTCCTGAGCCCTATTAATATTTGACGTATTAGCAGTAATTATGATGTTTGAGAATTCTTGTTTTACTTTTTGCTAGTGTGTGTGGACATTTTTTATTTGTTATATTTTTTGAAAAACACATGACATTTTTAAGTACATTTAATAAATGCACTTTTTTTAATATAAGGAAACAAGTAAGCTTTTGCCAAATATTTTAAGTCTCTTAAACTTGCTTAGACTAAAATTTCCTGCCAGTTTTGAGTTTACCATATTACTAATAACAAAGCTCTCCACCAAAAAAGAAGCCAAATTGAGTCATGATAGAATCTATTACTATTATTTGACTGAATGAAGAATACAAGTGACATAAGAAAAATTAAAAACAAGTAAGGTAACTTGATAGAAAGAGAAGACATTCAGATTAGTGTCAAGAATAGAGGTATGTGATACAGAGCTATGGGATACAGGAGGGCAAAGGCAGGGAAAATGACTACTTTGCTTTTTATTCTCATATCTAATAAAAATTATGAAATAATGTTTTGTTAGCTTACTTAACATGCACTATTTCCATAATTGTGCTTACAAAATTTATTCAAAATAGTTCACAGAGATGTTCAACAATGATAAGAAACTGAATGTAGCTTTGAGTTATAAAAATAGCAGGAACCATTTGATCTGAAGGGAAGAATGGGTCAAATAGCAAAGGACACATCTGGTATGGAAGAGGCTATTATTTTCAGGTTGATAGGAGTATATTAAAAAATAAGTAGTAAATTTAAATTAATTATTTCCATGCACAAAAGCAGAAATTAGAACAAAATAAACTATTAACATTGATTTAAATTGAACATATATATCAGTAATTTAAATGTAAAAAAAATTACAGGGACATTACAATTATCCCACACCAATCATTATAAAAACAGGAAATTCAGAGTTAAGATTACAATTATAAGACATCCAAACATGTTAAGATAAGAAATGGACAGATAAGGCAACAAAATAATCATAATTCTGTCATGCAATAATGATACAATAAAGAATGGGGATTTTAGTGTTTATGGTACCAGATTAGATTAAGATGATATTTAGACACCAGATTTTATCCTCATGATTACTAATTTCTCAGAAAACACATTCTGTGCTCATTGAATTACATTAGAGGAAGACGTGCCATATTTTTCTTGAAAAATAAAGGGATCGTATCTCCTCCATTAAATGCAAAAGGAACTCAACCTTAACTATGGAGCCCAGTTCCTCTTTATATAAATATTTAAAACCATTTGAATATCACCAGAATAGTAAGTGCCTGATCCCGTAAACACATATTAGTAACTTTAAACAGATGGACATAAATGAAAGTATCATATGTGTAAAGTGATTCATGGATGTAAGCATTTGCAACATCAGGTGCTAATTCATAATTGCAAATCCATCTCTGGACTTTTCTTACATTTCAAACCACTTGAGCACTGTTCTTGTGGCTTATTATGTTGTAAAGACGACTTACTGGAATTATAACTTTATTTATTATTATGCTGATCTAATTTAAGGGCACTTATGCTAACCCATTTATAACTGCGGGTTTTACATCAGATTACTTAAAGGAGAACTTCCTTATTCGTAGCCATCATATGCATTTACACTTTCCTCCTGACCTTGTGCTAATTTATCATTGGTCAGAGAAATCACCTGGCATGCAGATTTGCTTATTAATGAACCAATAAAAAGACTCATATTTGTTTTAATACTGCTAGTTCAGAAAGATGTAGTTCAATTAATTATATTCACATGGGGGGGGGGGTCTGTGCAGTTTTTTTTGTCAGTTAAAGCCAAGATCTTACTTTATGAAGTATAGTTTATACCAATATCACTACTTTTATAATATGGATCATAACGTAATTAGAAGGAAAGAATGTACATATAGAACAGTTTCAAGTCTCATGACATTCATAAACAATATGTATCAGGAACCATATGTTCTCCTCAAGGGTTTTTTTTTCTATTAAAACATTAATTACTTTAATTTGGGTTTTTTTAAAACCAACGTGTTTACGTGACTTTTTTGGCAAGTTAACCTTCCCCTCATTTTTACTGCAATTTATTGTTTTCAGCACACAGGGGTTTTTTTATACATTGTTTGATGCTTGTGAAACATAGTTAAATATAGCATGTTTGTGCATCAACCTCCACTCCAATTAGCACTGTTTACAGTACTGTGAGTGCATGACTACTTAAATTTGAAAGTAGAGAAAGTTGAATCATTTCAGTTTCCAAGTGCCTGAGCATTATGAAGGATTACATGTGCCCGTATGACTCCACTTCACTCCTAATCATCTTCACCACATGAAGTTATTGAGTTGTTCTGCCATGCTGAGATACTGCTTGTTCATCTCATTCCAGCTTCTTAGGCGGAGACAGCACTGTGTTTAGACATGGCTAGGCTGACATTTACATTGATTTATGAGTGTTTTGAAAATATCTCAGACAGGATTGTCTGTAGTCTGTGCTTTGTAGAATTTTATTTGAAAAAATATTAGTCCATGAACTGCAGGAAACCCTGAAAAATAGTAGTGTTTTTTTTCTCCTGTAGCATCATTGGTTTGCAATTTACAAAAACTTGTGAGAAAACTTCTTTTGCTTGTTACTTTTTTTTTTTGCTAGTTACTGAAAAATGTGTTCACCATAAGAATAACTTTAGACATTTTCCTTAGAGGTAGAATAAAACTATAATATAACATGTCTATTAATGTTTTTAAGAGGTGTTAATTGACTTGCTTTAAAATATAGTCAAGATAGATAAGTGTTCATAATTTAAGTTCCTGACCATCCAAGGACTCTTTAACAGGGCGTCATCACTGCAGCCATACTGTTTGCTCTCAGGTAAGACTAAAACAATGCACCACACAACTCAAAAAAACCCCCAAATATTGTACAAAATAATATTATAGTTTGGGAATATTTAAAGATGGGCTGTTTCAGGAAATAAACTGAAAATGAGGCAGGGTCACATTTAGTATATATATCTATGGATAGATAGAGAAATTTTACTGTAGTCCACTTGTCTAGCAGTTGCTTTTCTCTTAACAAAACTTTATTTTAGGTGCTCATTTAATAGGTTATTCATTTTCCTACGGTTTTTATTTCCAAGGGTATTCTTTATGGTTTCAACAGAAATATTAATTTATAAAAAGCTGGGTTTTGATACTTGAATTTGTCATAATGTATCAAAATAGTTTTAACATAATTCAAGAACCTTATAGAGCTTGTTCCTGCTAGCTTGTTGTGCTCTACTACAAAAGTTAGCAGAAAAAACCCCTGTGTGATTACAAGTAAGCAAGTACAAAGCTTTGTCCTTCCCTTTGAACAGAATTAAGTCTCTATCCCATTGTGCTCCTACCCTCCTCCTCTTAGAAGTTCAGATTAAAAGAGGGGATGATATGGGAAATGAATGTCTAGAAAAAAGTGAATTTAAGTGTTGTCCCCAGCATGCAAATGTGGTGCTTAGATGTACACTCCCCTCCTATGGTCTGATCCAAAGACCACCTGAAGTCAGTGGAAAGATTCTCATTGACTTCAATGTGTATTAGATTGGGACTTTGTGGCGTAGTCCTGCTACTCAGCAGGAATAACTCATTAACAGTGATACAGAATTCTTTTTAATGAAGAATTGTGTCCCTACATTTTACTTTGCACTTATACATGTAACCGTGCACTAGCTTTGTGAGATCAACTCTGTCACATTATCCAACCAGCTATTCAATGAAAAACAGATTCTGATGGCTTATTGTGGTGTGCGATATACTTAAGGTGAATGAGTGGCCTTGGGTTTTCCAGTTGATTTGATATTACTGAGGTTTAAAGAATTTTGTAGCTGACAGGTAGTTATTACCTTAAGTGGCTCACAGGATTGAGTTCCCTTAGCAGAGCTGTAGAAGGAGGCAAATAAGTTTTATTAGGTGTCATTTTCTGTTGATTTCTCCTGCCTTTTTCCTTCTTTTTAGCAAAAATGGATAGAAAGGAATTTTTTTTAAATTTCTGTGAGCCAAATCAGTAGTTTTTAATTTGAAGGGTACAAAAACATGTGACAGCACCAAACAGTTTGAATGCTGAAATATAAATGTATGTGCATAGAATTACGAGTGATGTTTCATGCGGTGGACTGACTAAAGCAATGAGGAATCTTTTGGTACCTTAATAGAAGGGATGGTTTTGTGGTTAGATTATAGTACTTCAACTCTGGAGAGGTTCAAGTCTCATTTGTGCCACAAACTTTAAATAAATCTAATGCCATAGACTTTAAATAAATTTGTTAGTCTTTAAGGTGCCACAGGACTCCTGGTTGTTTCTGCAGATACAGACTAAAACAGCTGCCCCTCTGAGACTTTTCAACTGACTCTATATCTTGTAATAATGGCCCGTGATACATTAGTGATACCTTACTGTTTTTTAGGTTAACTAAGGGCTCTTCTAGACTACAGGGAACGGTCGAAAGAAGATATGCAAATTCCGCGGGAATTTGTATATCTTCTTCCGATCGCACTTTCGAAAGTGAAAGTAATTAAGATGTGGCTTTTTCGGCGCACCCCCCCCTTTGTCGAAAAGCCACGTAAACCTCCTTTTTTGAGGAAAAGCGGCTTTTCGACGAAGGGAGCGGTTCGCCGAAAAAGCCGTGTCTTAATTACTTTCACTTTCGAAAGCTCTGTGATCAGAAGAAGATATGCAAATTCCTGTGGAATTTGCATATGCTCTTTCGACCGTTCCGTGTAGTTTAGATACGCCCAGAATGATGATATAAAGGGAGAGTAAAGATAATTCGGTGGTTAGTGTTTAATTTTGTGATTCATACTGTGTTCTCATAAGATTTGTTGAGAAAAGACTACAAAGCAGCTATTGTGAAAGAGCTATGACGAGACTAGAAAAACTTTTTTTTTTTAGCAATTCTATTGTATCTTTTGATGTGTATTAGAAAAAAATCAGTTAAAAACTGGTGCTTTTTTTGGAATACAAATGAAAGATTACTGAAGTGCTTAAGTACATATGTTTATATAGAGTTAGTGAACCAGAAAAATCTGAGGATTTTGTTTTTATTTTTCTTCTAATACTGACAGGTGCTCTCCATTTTGGCTTGTTCATGTTCTACATTTGCCAATTGTGATCATTTCATTATGATCAAACAACACTGCTTTAACATGAATCTCCATAATCTCTTGTTTAATATCACATATTAGTCTTCCTTTTGATCTTATCTGTCTACGGATTGCTTGGGGCTTACTGGCAGAAAAAGTTCAAGAGTTTTCAACAGATGCAGTGGTATAGGTGTAACTAAGCTGGCACAGGGCCCAACCAGCATCTGACAAATTGGTTTCTTTGTTCTCATAAAGCATGTCAATTTAGAAGCAGTAGTAATACCCCATTCCTTTACAATTTACATATTTTAAATCTGAAAAGTCACAAAGATTTTTTAAGATTATGACAGCAGTTTATAACAAAACTTTTAATAGTTCAAAAACTGTCCTAAATCACCATGGATTTCAATTATGAAACTAGAACCAGGTGTTTGTAGATTTATATGTGTTATGTTGTAATAGGATTTACTGTAAACTAAAGGAAAAGTGTTATGTAACTTGAAATTACACAACAGTTTAATATCATGTTTCCACTTTACAATAAAAGGTTTATGTCTGTTGTCGCATATTGTTTGGGATTGCTAGAAATATGGGTTTGAGGAACGTGAACTATAGATTCTGTCAGTTGATCATTATATGTCTTTACACAAAGAACAAACACCTGCTTTCAGTCTAAAATTACTTTTATTTTAGATTAAGGCAAACAATAAAGAATGAAGATAAAGTTTCTGTGTTAGAGTGTGAATATGTCTATGTAAAAGACTGTAGCAATCTGAGAACCAAATAGCCGTTATCTCTGCAAACAGAATTCTTAAAAATTAAAGAGACAACTAAAAAGCATTACAACAGTCAATGATAAAATGAGACATGGCTATCATAGCATTATTTCAGAAATTTTGGAATAAATTTCATAAAAGAAGATACTGCATAGCTTTTTAGTAAACAGAATAATAGAGCTGTATTTCGTCCTTAGATGTAGGTACACAACTCATATTGAAATTATTAAGAATTATATGGCATTATTTTAGGACACTAAAATCTTGACAACTTTCTAAAAGAACATGATGTGAGAACCTTAAAGCCAAGCCTTGAGATTTTTTGTTGTTGCATGCTTGCTTTAAAGCCCAATACTTTCATTTTGAAGAGCAAGATAGTAAGAATTATTAGGATGATACAGGGGTTGGAAACCTACAGCATGCATGCCATAATTGGCACACAAGCTGATTTTGAGTGGCACGCACGGCGGGAGCTCAGTCCCTCCCCCCCCCCAGGCAGCGGCTGGAGACTTGCAGTTGCCATGCAGCTGGAGAACCAGCTCCAGCTTCCTGCTGGAAGGGTCAAGTCGTGGCAGTGGGCAGGTGTGGGTGCGTAGGGATCAGGGTGGTCTGGCAAGTGGAGTTGGTGGCATGACCCCGCACTGGGGTCCGTGTCCCTGAGGCTGCCTCTGCCCAGCTTGGGCATGCAGCTCCCCGGAGCTAAGAGGATAACACCCTCCCCCGCCCCCCTTGTTACAGACTCTGTTCCCTGCTCTGGGAGGGGGCAGTGCTGGAGCTGCTCTGCATATCTAGGGCTGGGCATCCAGTCCCAAGCTGCTGCCACCTCCATGAGGCGCCGGAGCCTGGGCTGCGCCGTGCTGCTCTCTGAGAACTGTGTGAAGGGGTGGGAAACCCTTCCACAAGCGCCCTGCTGAGTCTAGCTGAGCTTGAACCAGCCCCGGGCTCTGCCTGCCCCAGCCCCAGAGTAGCAACCTGCAGGTGAGGGGTGAGCCCCAGCAAAGTGCTGGGCCAGGTAGGGAAGTGAGACTTTTATTTATTTATTTAAATATTTTTACCCCGCCTTTCTATTTAAAATATTTGAGGTGGCTTACAAAAGTCTGTAAGCGAAATACAAATATATATAAAAATGTAAAATACTGTACAAGACCCTAGAGGAATATAAAACCTGGTAAAACATATCGTGAAGAGGAACATACACACATAGACTTAACCACCAGTAAAAGCACGAGTAAAAGGAGTGGCTTTTTAAAATGTTGTGTTAGTCATTAGTTACTGTAAAAACTTTATTTTTTTTAACTGTTGGCATGGAATATCACTGTGATTTGGAGACCAGCAGGCACTGGTGGATCACATAATTGTTTCATTGACAACAACATAAGAGACGGGTCAGGGAAGGTGTTCAAGAACACTGGCCTGTGTTGAAAGCTGCATGCAGGGACTTTATTTCCAGTCCAGAAGATTCCGGTAGGGCAGGGCTACTCAACTTTGGAAGTCCCGGAGACCACAATGATACTCACAACACATGTTGAGAGCCGCAGTTTAAGTGTGGTTGCATATGCCTGCAAATATACATGCAAATAGCTTCTTTCACATTGACAGGCATGAATACAAAGCACTTCCCACAATGCTCCAGCACTCCTGGCATCTCCTCCCTGGAGGTTAGAAACACTGACACCCTGTACCCGTCTTTTCCAGCCAGCCTGTCTGCTTGTGTCTTTCAATGCTCACCCCGCCTGGGAGACACTTCACCGTTGTGGAATGTGTTCCCAGTGGAGGCCATGTTCAAAGGATCCCACCCGCGGGTCACGTGTTGAGCCCCACGTAAACCCAAAGTGCCCTGCGGGCCGCAAACAAACAGGCTGTGGGCTGAATGCGGCCCACAGGCTGCGTGTTGAGTAGCCCTGCAGTAGGGGATGTGAAAATTCACATAGTCATTGTGGGAGATCCAGCTTACTCCTTACTCCTTTGGCTTGTGAAGCCTTAGAACAGAAATGTTAAACACTGTTTTTAATATGGTTAATTTTTAACACTTAAGAACACTGTTTTTAAGTGTTTTTCTGAGCTTGAAGTTTCATTCAGTGGCTTGTACTAATTTCTGTGTCTGTAAACCAGACGCCTCGCCCCACATGCTTTCATGTACATTTGCTGCTTCTAAATTTACATTGTAGCATCACTTCTTTCTCTGCTGCCACATAAATCCCACTTAGAAATGAGGGGCTATTGGGTGGAGACTCAGAAACGCAGCTGATTCAATATATATAGTGTACACTATACTTTACTGTGTGAGGATCTTTCCAATAAAGACTTAAAGAATTGTCTTCTGTTCCTGTATGTTGAAGGTTACACTGTGCTTTTTGTAACACATGTAATTGGTGAAAATGTCCTTCCCCAAACTATTGTAGAAGGTAATTGGTTGTCTTCTACTGCACACGTGGCTACTTCACAGAAGCATGTGGAGCCTGATGCAAAATCTACTGAAGTCAGAGGAGGGTCTCACACTGACTTTAATGGGCTCTGGATCTAGATTATAGTTCCTTTAAGCATTCTGAATAAAAGTCACTACTTTGATTATTATTTACAATACATTCACATAACGAGTCACACATGATAGGCCTTCTGTTTCTCCTATGATTACTCATCCTGCTGGATCCAATAAGAAAAAGTGCCCAAGACAAGTAGGAGACACCCAACCATTCTGATACTACTTAAATAGCATCCAGTAAATCACTCAAGCACCTACTCTCCCCAGCAACTGCAACAGCCTTCAGATACCTTAGCATATATTGACCCAAGGACCTGCAGACAGTCCAGCATTCCTGCCCAACCTTACACCGATCACTGGTCTACAATTTTTTAGAAGTCGTCTGCTTCAGAGATAAAATGTGCTATTTATTATGTATTTTGATGTGCTGAATTCAAATATGACAATTAAAACAACTGATTGGCTACTGTTTCCAAGATATTTAAGTTTTTACATTTTACATCTATGTATATTGTGTAGATAGTAGAGTTTTAATCATAAATTGTAAACCTAGGTCTTTTCATGTGTTTATGGTTGCTTTACATGATGATATTTCACCTGTCCTGTTTATGTAACACTTTAAAAATCAGCAAAAGGGTTATATAAATAAAATTTATTATGAAACAAAAGGCAAAAAACTATTGTGTACATAGTTTAGTCCTATTCAGTGTCTACTCGGCGCTTCTTGGCTTGTCTCTTGTATTCATTAAATGGAGCATCTCTTGTCACTGTCCAGCAATAGTCTGCAAGCATTGATGGGCTCCATTTGCCCTGATAGCGTTTCTCCATTGTTGCAATGTCCTGGTGAAATCGCTCGCCGTGCTCGTCGCTCATTGCTCCGCAGTTCGGTGGAAAAAAATCTAGATGAGAGTGCAAAAAATGTATCTTTAGTGACATGTTGCAACCAAGGCTTTTGTATGGCTTGAGGAGGTTTTCCACCAACAACCTGTAGTTGTCTGCCTTGTTGTTTCCCAGAAAATTTATTGCCACTAACTGGAAGGCTTTCCATGCCGTCTTCTCTTTGCCACGCAGTGCATGGTCAAATGCATCATCTCGAAGAAGTTCACGAATCTGAGGACCAACAAAGACACCTTCCTTTATCTTAGCTTCACTTAACCTTGGCAATTTTCCATGGAGGTACTTGAAAGCTGCTTGTGTTTTGTCCATGGCCTTGACAAAGTTCTTCATCAGACCCAGCTTGATGTGTAAGGGTGGTAACAAAATCTTCCTTGATTCAACAAGTGGTGGATGCTGAACACTTTTCCTCCCAGGCTCCAATGACTGTCGGAGTGGCTAATCTATCTTGATGTAGTGGGAATCTCTTGCACGACTATCCCATTCGCAGAGAAAACAGCAGTACTTTGTGTATCCAGTCTGCAGACCAAGCAAGAGAGCAACAACCTTCAAATCGCCACAAAGCTGCCACTGATGTTGGTCATAATTTATGCACCTCAAAAGTTGTTTCATGTTGTCATAGGTTTCCTTCAGATGGACTGCATGACCAACTAGAATTGATGGCAAAATATTGCCATTATGCAGCAAAACAGCTTTAAGACTTGTCTTCGATGAATCAATGAACAGTCTCCACTCATCTGGATCGTGAACCATGTTGAGGGCTGCCATCACACCATTGATGTTGTTGCAGGCTACAAGATCACCTTCCATGAAGAAGAATGGGACAAGATCCTTTTGACGGTCACGGAACATGGAAACCCTAACATCACCTGCCAGGAGATTCCACTGCTGTAGTCTGAAGCCCAACAGCTCTGCCTTACTCTTGGGTAATTCCAAATCCCTGACAAGGTCATTCAGTTCACCTTGTGTTATGAGGTGTGGTTCAGAGGAGGAGGATGGGAGAAAATGTGGGTCCTGTGACATTGATGGTTCAGGATCAGAAGTTTCATCCTCTTCCTCTTCCTCGTCTGACTCAAGTGAGAATGATTCTGGTGCATCAGGAACCGGCAGTCCTTCTCCGTGGGGTACTGGGCGTATAGCTGATGGAATGTTTGGATAATGCACAGTCCACTTTTTCTTCTTTGACACACCTTTCCCAACTGGAGGCACCATGCAGAAGTAACAATTGCTGGTATGATCTGTTGGCTCTCTCCAAATCATTGGCACTGCAAAAGGCATCGATTTCCTTTTCCTGTTCAACCACTGGCGAAGATTTGTTGCACAAGTCTTGCAGCATATGTGTGGGGCCCACCTCTTGTCCTGATCTCCAATTTTGCAGCCAAAAAAAAGGTGATAGGCTTTCTTAACCATAGTGGTTATACTGCGCTTTTGTGATGCAAAAGTCACTTGGCCACAAACATAGCAGAAGTTATCTGCACTGTTCACACAAGTACGAGGCATCTCTGCTCACTTTGGCTAAACAGAAATGTGTCCCTTTGCAAAATCAAACACTGACAAATAAGAGAGCACGACACTGTATGATTTCTAGAGCTGATATAGGGCAATTTGTTCAGCAGAGTGATGTAAGCTTCGTTATGATTGCATCATCCGTGACTTCTAGGAATAACATGATGCAATTCCTATCATGTATGACGCAATACCAGCTTCAGATTGCATCATTCATTGTTTTGCCTAAAAAGCAAGTACTGTCCAAACCCAGTCATAGATTTATTCATAGATCCAGTCAAAGATGTATTTTAGTCATTTCTGGTTTAAATTGAGATCCCTTCCCTTTATAACTCACTTATCCTCTGCCATTCCCAAGTCAAGGGTCGTATATACTGACCCAATAGCATATCTTGAAAACTAGAGCCAATCAACAGTTTTAAGCATCATTTTCGTTCTCAGTGACCCAGAATTAGTAAAGTTTGACTACATTTATTTCAGAAGCATTTTGGTTGTAGAGCAGTGCTACTAGAACCAAAGCTGCCAGGTCTCCCCAGCTGTATATCAAAAGTACTCATTGGTTGCAGCTGTGAGCTGCTAAATGCTGAACACTTGAAAATCTGGCTCTTTCATTTCAGTGTTTAAATGGGAGCTGAGTAAAAGTTTGGGCTTGATTGTGAGAACTTTTGAAAATCTGCCCCTCTATACGTTGTCAGCAACGTTATTTCTTTACCAAATGTAATGTGGTAGAGTGACTTTCAAAACCTATAGAACATTTCCACATCAAATGTACTGACCTATGGATGTAACAGTGTTCTTTCTTTGTGGTTTATGTTCATCTCATTAAATACATTTAAATAAAAACATAGTGTAGATGTTAGTTTTAAAAGCAGTGGCACAGGGTATATCACTTTTTTTACAAACATTTAGACTGTTTTTTTGATTTATCTGTTTCTACAGCTGGAAAATGTCAGGGGCTATTGTGTCAAGCTCAGTTTATTGACCCTGTAACATAAATCAAGCATGGATGGACAATGCAAAGAAAGAAAACCTGTAACAGACTTCCGGCCCACTGGATACTATTTTTCAACTAATTAACTCAAAACACAGAATTACAACTTTTGTGGATTTTAGTATTTTTCTCTTTTCAAGTTTGTTGTCATTTTTTGATATCTGAATTTTGCTTTAATGTATCTGATGTTTTGTTGTCATTGAGAATGCTGGATGCAAAGTACATATTGCAGGTTTTTGTTTTTTGACTAAGGCAGGTAATTGTATGTGTTTTTCTGGTCCTGAAGGTTGGCTGAAAATAATGCTGGATATTTTGAAAAGTCATATTTGTTGAATGAGGGATACAGTGATCTTTGTCTACTCTTTGTCCCTCTTTCTGCCTCTGCTACTACTCTGCATCTTACTTGGAGTGGCCTTGAATTTATAAAAGTAAAACAAATGTAGAAAACATCAAGCAGTCATCTAGTCCAGCCCCCTGTGCTGTAGTAGGAATCTTGCTTTGAAGCATGTCCCTGTGCTTAACCACTGATATAAGGTTTTTTCTTAATACCTAATTATACGGGACTGGCACCTGCTGCTTGTGAGCATCGCCTCTGGCTGCTGGTTTCTTCGGTGGGTCTTCAATAACTCAGTTTTCCAGGCAAGTCAGAAACACTATCTGTAGATGGAACAGAACATACAAACTCTTTTTGGGGAAGTCTTTACTTTCCATCAAGGCTTCCTCCCTGTGAACACTATCCTCTATAACAGTCCAACATGGTCCACTATGGTATCCTACATTGGTGTATCCATTTCGGAAGCACATCCATTTCACCAGACCAAAGAGCCAGGGTACCACAATGGCCTTAGTCTGACTAGATTCTATGTTCAGCCCTTGCTCAGTCTCCCCATCCAGCCAGGAACTTCTTAGCTCCCCCTGATCTTCAGCAGTCCATCCTGTGGTCAGCCCTCCCGGCAATAGGAATGTCAGAGTGTAACCAACTAACCATTTAACTGATAAGCTGATACTTATCAGTTAATGGTGTCAGTTAGCTGGCTCCCCACGTGTTGCGCAGGCAAGGGTTGCCTGCTCCCTCCCAGGGAGATGGGTTTCCTGCCTCAGTGAAGCCTTCTTCCTGGAAGCAGAGTTGGCAGCTCCTGCCGGCCAGGCTGGCTGCTCTGCTCCTGGGAAAGCTTTGTTGCGGGCTCTGCAGTATATAGCTTACTTAATTTTGTCTTTCTTAAAGCATGATACCCGGTATTGGACAAAGTACTCCAGCTGAGGCCTCACCGGTGCCAAGGAGAACTGGATCATTACTTCCAATGTCATACATATGACACTTCTGTGAACATGCCCCAGAATATTAACTTTTTGTAGTTGCACTATATTGCTGGCTCTTACTCAATTTGTGATCCACAATAACTGCCAGTTCCTTTCCAGATTATTTCCAGAAATAAACTAGTTTGGCACTTGTTTTATGTGGAAACTCCTTGAGTTCTTGCAATCGCTCTCATTGTAGCACAGTGCGGTTTATAGTCTGATCTCTGCCAATGAAGTAATATTAAAAGAAAATTTAATAATGTATGTGTGATGTTTAGGCGGTTTGTCACTATCTCTGTTTTTAGAAATAAACTGGAAAATAGCAACTAGAGGTAAAGAGTCTCATTGCAAACTTCAGAGCCAGTCTTAACCATTAATTTAAAGCAAACAGAAACCTAATTTTATTGTTGTTCTCACAAAACTAATAATATATGATTAACCTTTTCAGAAGACTTCTGTGTAATGCTACTTATGTGACGTTTCTATGCTCTTTACTTTACCCCAGTCCAGGGGTTCCCTTTTATTTCATTTTTGGCCACATCTTACTAGAGACAATCTTGTGGATTATCTTCCTCTCCCTTTTGCAATTTCATAATGCCCCTATGGAAATTACAGCAATTTTTTAGGATTAGTAAATTTTTGTTTGAGATATTATTCTTGTGTGAGCTCCAGGAGTGTTATTTCAGGAAATAATCTAATATTTCTTGCTGAAAATCTCACTGTAAGACAACACATTCCAGTAGTTGAATGGTTATCTTCACTTTTTTCCTCTGCTTTCTTTCTCATTTCACCCTCTCATGAGAATCCTCATCTCATTGTCTAGTAAATTTTCATCAGCCTGGTTTATTATCTTTGTTTTATTATTGGATTACTTCCGTCTTGTCAGTTTTCCAAAGTATTTTGGGCATAGTTATTTAAACCACTTATATTGGGCACAGAAGGTAAATAGGAAAAGTGAATGATTTCTATGGCAAAGCCACATATAATTTCAATCAAGAGTAAACCAATATTAGCTAATGCCTCTTACTCATAGTAAATCTTAATGATAAAATGATCAGTTATAAGTCAAAAATAATTTTTAAATTGATATGTTGTGTACTTTTATACTGGAGAAATAAATCCATAAAATTACATGGGATTACCTGTTTCACTGCACATCCTGTGTGCTCTGTTTACAAGCAAAATAATGCTTTTCTAATTGGTAGCCCTACAAATTCAGTCTGGGAGACAATGGACTTGACTAATATACATAATTATTTTGTTATATGTGTTAATTCTTTGAATTTTTGAGAGGATATGAATATAGAACATGTTATAAATATTTTACCTCTTAGATAATTAACGTTTTGTGTTTTGCATTCCAGAGATTGAATGTTCAATTTTAAATCCACAGAGGGATTTTTTTTAAGCACTGCATTAGTCTTTTCTTTTTTTCATTTAATAGTGGTTTAAATTATGAAGGTAACAATTTTTAGTGTTTAATTTTTTAGTCTCTTATGAGAATTTATTGAAGTGTAAAAACATTAATGTTGTCAGGAAGCAAAACTACTTCTGTGTAAACACACATGCTACAGAATAACAAGAGGATTAATAAAATAGATGGCAGTAATAGAAAATGAAGTCTACATTCTGTAAAATATCTCCCTTGGGTTACCTTGTGTGTGAGACTTTGTCATCTTATTGTAAACATTTCAATTGCTCAGGCATAAAGAATTTGTTAATGTTTGTAGCCATGAATCACTTCAGTTGAAACTGTTATGTTGATGTGGTAGCTACAGATATATGAATATGGATTTGCTTTTGCTTCTAAATCTTAGGCAAACTGACTTTTATCGTAGCCAGACTTCATAAGCTGGATGGGTTTTTTGTCCCTTTAATTGAGGGATGTCATGTGTTTTGATTTAATTCCCACATTTTTCCCTTAAAAACAGAATCCAGAGAGG
The DNA here is from genome assembly GCA_032595735.1 of Pelochelys cantorii. Taxonomy (NCBI): domain Eukaryota; kingdom Metazoa; phylum Chordata; order Testudines; family Trionychidae; genus Pelochelys; species Pelochelys cantorii. Next base: position 26,072,240 of record CM064326.1, read on the forward strand.
TGTTTGTTATTTTAAATAATATTGTAAATCCAATTTTTTCCCTTGTGGTTTAGAGGTTACTTCAGGCATCTGTGTGTTGGCAGCGCCCATTTTGCAGTCCACCACTATTTCCTTGTTTTACTTCACAAAATTAAGGAAACTTTTTAATTATAACCAATTTATGTATAAAATGTAAGCTTAGATTTCTGAAATGTATTTATCAAACATCTCAAAATGTATGTGATAAAATGTTAATAGGATACAATGATCTTAAAATCTTGTAATCTTTTTAAAAAATAGTTAAAAGAAGTTTCAGAGTTTGCCCTTCTTACTAGAGTTCCCTTGTCAGTTTTGTTGTTGGGGGTTTTTTAATGCATTTTTTATTTTAAATTTTTTTTTGTCCTCCAGTTGTTCACAAATAAGTGAAATTCAGGGCCTGACTGTAACCCTTATGTTGAATCATACTTTCATATCAGTAACTTAATTAAGGATTAGGAGAATCAATGTAATCATTTAAACATAAGTAAACAAAAGACTTTTTTCCCCTCTAATTCCTTGTGATAATCTTTCCATGTTACTGAAAACATGAATAGATATGTTTTCACAGTGTGATTTTTTTTAAGTTGATAGTGTCCTCTTAATTAATAGCCTATTTAAGACATATGATGAAATCTGGCCCTTTTTAAGTCAATGAGAGTTTTACCATAGTTTTCAATAAAGGCAAGGTTGGGAACCTTTTTTGGGTCAGGAGCCACTGACCCACAGAAAAATCAGTTGGGGACCACACAAGTGAGGATCAGAAAGGAAAAAAACCCTCCAAAACCCCCAACTTTCACTAATGTGGCCCCCAACTGAGACACTTCGCTCCTCTGGTGCTCCAGCCCCACTGGGGAAGGAGAGGGACAGGGAGGGCTGAGGTTCAGGGCTTCCCATAGACCAGATTTACTGTTCTGGGATTCCATTGTTTCACTGTGTGGGACAGGGCTGCCAGCGAGAGGAATGGGGGTGCAGGATCTGGACAGGAGATAAGGTACAGGAGGGGGTGAGGGTGCTAAGACTGGATGCGAGGAAGGGTGCAGGAGCAGGCTGGGAGTAGGGTGTCTGGCCAGGGAGGAGGGTGCAGTAGCAAGGGAAGGTGCAGTGTGTAGCCAGGATGGGGGAAGGATGAATGGCCAGGGGGGAGGATTCAGGAGTAAGCTGGCAGTGCGGTGTCTCAGCGGGGGGGGGAGGGGCGTGAGAGGGCTTGGGGGTCTGGCTCTGGACATGAGGAGATGGGGGGTACTTACATGCCTTTGTGCCCTGCACCAATGGGATTCTGGTCAATGGGAGCAGCAGGGAAAGCCTCCAGGCAGTGCACCCACACGTTGCTGTTTCCCCAGCAGGGGGAGGAGGAGAGCTTCTTCCCTATGAGCTGCATTGTTCAGTGAAGCTTGGGATTTTCTCCAGCCCCCCCCCCCCCCCAAGCGAGGGTGGGTGAGGCTGGAGCACCAGCATGGGCTCCCCACTGCGGGGGGAAGGAGGGTGGCTGAGCTAAACCTGCAGACCACCAGGAAGGCAGCCATGGAGCACCCTCATGCTGACTTGAGGGAGCTTTGGGGGGGGGGTGCATTCGCAGCCTTCACACACCCCTTGCATATGGGCCCGATTACCTAAGTATTATAACATTCCTTGTGAAATAAATTCATTTTATTTTGGCTTCCAACTACTTTACATTAAGGTCTTTTGTAATTAAATTTCTTTTACATTGTTTTGTGCTTATTTCTCAAGATGAGCGTGGTAATGAGACTAGGGATGTAAAAGAGTAGTTCAATAGTCGACTACCCGATAAGCCTACACGTATCGGGTAGTTGAGTTGACTACTTGCATCCCCCCTCCCTTGCTGCCTCTATATTAGAGGCAGCAAGGCAGGGGAAGGAGCAGGAGCCGGTGCACCGTCTCGGCGGTGTGGTCAGGCAGGGGAGGCAGAGGTGCAGCAATTCTGCAGCTCTGTCTTTTATATGTAGTAAGAGCCTCATAATTTTACCATAGGATCCTCTAGGGCTGCCGCCAGTCTTATAGATTCCTATGGATGCTGGTGCTGCCCAGGTTCCCCACAACACTGTGTAATGCAGCCTTGTCCTCAGCAGATACCTCCTGCCCTACCCATAGTGTTGACATGGTTCTAGGCTGGGGCTTGTGGCAGAAACCTCATGGAACAGTGTAAGCTGCTTTGTGCAAAGCATACACTAGGGGGAATGTTTCCTTGGCTGGACATTTGACTCAACTGGTCTTTTTACAGTCAGTGGACAGGGAAAATTCCTCGTCTGTATTGAAATCTTTGCCCTGTTACTGCCAGTGGGAGTTTTGCCATTGACTTCCATAGACGAAGAATTTTGCTTTGTGTGCCTAAAAGGCTGTCCTGAATATTGTGCACTGCTTCTGAGAACCTTTAAAAGATAACAAAAGAAAAAAGTTTGGAACTTGCTAATACCTGTAAATTCCTCCTTACAACCATTTTGTCTGAAATAATAGTAAAAGTAGTATTTGTAAAGCATTTTGAAAGTAAAAAGTGCTATATTAGCATAGTGAAAGTTTGGAAGCAGGATCCATGTCATGTGGGAAAGACTGGTAACCATTTTAATGCCATATCTCAAGTGTTTCCACTAAAGTTCACTAAATGATAAAAATGTCTGTGAATTTTGCTATCCTAAAAGGTCAACGTTCCTGTCTTAGTGGATATTCAGGAGAAAATTACATATTTTCCTTTTGTATGTTGACTAGCTTAAAGAGCCATCTAGAATGGCCCTGATGGAGAAACTAATTGGAGCAATAAGCAAATTTATGATGTCACTTGTGAAAGGCCTATAGTAATTTAATAATATGCATTCACTTTCTCCCCTCATGTTACCATTTCAGTTTTATTTACTCTTCCCTTATAGAGTTTTCTAAAGTTTAGATCTAGGATATATTTACATTAGGATACTTTAAAAAGGGGGAAAGTTGCCTGTAAGTATTTGTAAGATATGTGTGTATATATGGTATCCTGTATTATTTCCAAACTGAGAAAACTAAAAATAAAAGGATAAAAGTTTCAAATTCTTACTCTTAAGATGGCCTTGAAGGTGAAGATTTCAGACCACTCAAAAAAAAATATTTGGCTCAACTATTCCTTACAGATCTAAATTTATCTCTATTCCATACAACATTGGTATCCTTCCGTTTGAGTGAATTGTAGAAAATTTCATTCGATGGTGGTTGTGTAAAAATTTACGCAAAGGAAATTAATCTCACATTATTTTGAACTCTGCCCCCTCTGTTGTTTTTATCATTCTACTATAATAACCTAGCATTTATATTTTATTTATTCATTTATATAGGGTCTGAAAACTAAAAGCATATTGAATGATAATTATTTTTGTTAACTTCAATAAGGTTTGGATCATGCCCATAAAACACAGAAAATAAAGGTAAACTTCATATTCTAATGTCTGTGAGACCTCCTTTGATCCAAAACCGATTTAGATATAGAATTAGTTTAACCTTCTTATGTAATAATGTTCTTTCTCCTTCTTATAGGTCCTTTTGTTCAGCATCACTGCTGCTCTGTTCATGTTCTTTTTCAGGTATGTTATGTTACTAGTATTTCTATAAATATTAAAGGATTACATGAAACTGAAAATTGCCCACTTAACTCATTTGATTCTGAGTTCAAGATACCTCCATCTAGCATATTCCTGGAGCACACCTGCTTGAAAGGTCTTAGTGCCTCTTGCTGCTGGTAGTTCAAAAAACTTAATGGTGCATGAAAACAAATTATCCAAAGAGTTTCTAAACTGCTGAGAAAAGATTAGCCTTTATTCTTTATAAATACATGGCAGGAGCATATGAACTAATATACAGAGTATGTATGCTGATCATTTCAGTAACTGCAAAATCACAATAAAAGAAAAGATTGTAAAATATCTTTTGGAGTGCAGACATCCCTGTTTGTTGTGCCTATTTTTAATTGAAGGGTAGCTACTTTTTAATTTGTTTTTATGTACTTTAACATCTCATATCAATGTGTATTCTTTTAAAAATATGCAGTTTCTGAATTTTAATTAGAAACTCATTTTAAAATGTTCCTTTACTTAGTTTGTAAGAAATGTATTTTTAAAATGTGTAACACTTTAGTACTTGAATTTTAAATATCATTTTCCGGAAGTCATTCCATCCCTATACTTGGGTATTCATTCCTTAGAGTAATAAATAACTATAACCCTTTGGTTAGAATTTTCCGGTAGAGCTCCTGGAGTTTCACAACTGTGTTTTGTTTTGTTTTTCATAATTACATGGCCATTCAATCACTTACAAATATTGGCTGAGAATATACTGTGGAGGGGGAAAACATTATTTTAAAAGCTTCTAAAAAGCATTCCTTTCCTCATCCACCACCCATTAAGAGTCTTAAATTGGCAGTCTCCTCTTTGTTTTGTTATGTGCTGCTTTCCTGAGATGTGTTATGACTACATATGATTAGCCTGGAGGATTTCACTTGTAATGTTGATATTAGACACCTACCTGTCTAGAGGAATTCTGATAAGAAAATCTGAAATGCAGGGTAATTTTGTGAAAGTCTTGAATACTGGTTATTTTAAAAGTTGTTAATTGTTTATTTCTGTGGTGGTGAACCAGTGATTTAAAGATGAATGGAAAGGTAAATGAAAACTGAATACAGCATAGGAATATGTACTGAGTTCCTCCATTTACCCGCCTGGGAAGGGCATTTAGCACAGCTATATATTGTATGTTGCCATTTAAAAATTCCCTTTGTTGTCTGTGAAATACTGTAATAAAGTTAATCAAAGACATCACTGAATGTGCCGTTCCGTAATATCACCGTATAGTGGGGCAGAGTGGCTGCCCACTGACCTCGAGGGGGAAGAGCCCCTTCACGAGCCCTCTTAAGCAGAGCTTGGCTCCACCCTCTCACCTGACCAGAAGTCAGGAGGTGTGGCTTCCACTATAAAAAGCCAGCCTAGGAGCTCAGTGAGGGCCTGGACACCAGGAGAACCAGACGCCTGCCCTGTGCTCCCGAGCTGGGAGTCTGAGGACTGGCCTGGACCCCCATGGCTGCAGAAGTTTGAGAACTGACCTGGACCCCTGGGTTAAACCCAAATACCCCAGCGAGCCTGCCAGAGGACTAGATATGCGCGGAGGAGGGGAACGGAAGTAGTCTAGGGATAGCCGACCACAGTTTGGCTGAGCCAGAGCAATGGTCAGCGTGTTGCAGTTCGGATCCCTGCTGAGGCAGCAGACTGCTCTGCTCCTGTTAGGGTCCTGGGCTACAACACAGTGGAGTGAGTGGGCCTGCAACCCCCCTGCCATCCAGTCCCTGGGCGTCGGCCTCCCCCCCGCCACTTCAGTCTAGTTGCCTGTGTTTGCCAGATCTCCACCCGAACAAGGAGACCCAACTGTTCGTTAGTGTGAACTGCTAACTGTAGTTACTGTTTATCTTGCTGCCCTGCCCTGAACCAGGGCCTGGGCCTTTCTGCGATGGTTTGTTTTGCTGCCCCAACCTGAACCGGGGCCTGTGCATTCCTCATGATTTGTCTGCTGCCCACCCTGCGTAGGGTCTGGGATACTAACTGTATATCCTGGGACTTTTTGTATTACTGTCCCACCCTGCACCAGGGCCTGCGCCACACTGACTGTTTGCATTGCTGCCCTGCCCCGCACCAGGACCTGGGCCGTACTAACAGTTTATATTGCTGCTCCACCCTGAACCAGGGCCTGGGCTAAGAACTGTATATCCAGGGACTGTTTGTTTGCTGCCCTGCCCTGAACCAGGGCCTGGGCCATTGAACTCTGTGTTTGTTGCCCCGTTCTTCACCGGGGCTTGGGTCACAGACTGCTTGTTTGCTGCCCCATTCTGACACCAAGCTGGGGCCATATAGAGTCTGGGCTGTTGGCTCGGCCTGAACATTGGCCTGAGCCCAGGACTAGAGATAAGGACCAGCCTGGAAGAGGGCAATTACTGTATTACTTACTCTGGCCTGATCACCGGCCCAAGACTCAGTGGACTAAGGTGCAGGTGCCGTCCACTGACCTGGAGGGAAGTGTCCCTCCATGGGCCCTAGTTGGCTATACACTGCTTGATAGTCCTTGGGATCAAAACTTCCCTCTTCTCATAACCAGTCCCTTAAGAACAGGATTGAAGCAGACTAATGAGGCAGCATCGGGAAATTTTACTGCCTCTGTCTATGCCAGGGGTGGGCAAAAGTCTCTCAGTGGGTTGGATCCAGCCCGCCTACAGCTTTGATCTGGCCCATGAGGCAGTTCCAGGTCCCACCCCCTACCGCAGGGTTCGACAACCTACAGCCCGTGTGACACTTAGGGCACGCAAGCTGATTTTCAGCAGCACATGGGAGGGAGCTCATCCCCATCCCTCCTCCCCCACACAGCTGCTAGAGAGCGCGTCTTCCTCCCTGCAGCAGGTTAGGCTGCGGTGGGAGGAGGCAGCACTGGGGCTGAGGCTCTTCAGCAGCACCTTGGCCAGGACTTGAGGTGCTGCTGCTGTGGCCACGTGGTGCAGGGCCAGCCCCAGAGGCTGGAGGTGCCGTCACGCCACGCGGTCCAGGGCCGGTCTCGTACCATGTGGGCTGCAGCCTTGGGGTGTCTGGGGCCAGCCCCAGACCACAGTGGCATCAGGGCCTCTGAGGCGGTCCTGGACGGTGTCAACAGTGGCAGTGGGGCCTCCGGGACTGGGCCCGGATCACATGGGCCCCAGCAGCAGGGCCTCCCTCTGGGGCGGCCAGGACAGCATGGCTGTTGCTACAAGGGAGCATGAAGCCAGATAAGGTCCCCCCTCATGCCCAGACCCCCCCATTCTCCAATCCCCTGCCTCCCCCCTTACCCCCGAGACCTGTCACCTCCAGCTTGCTCAGACAACCTCCCTTGTTCCTGCACCCTCTCTCTTGGCCAGAAACACCACTTTGCTCCTTCATCCACATTGCTCCTGCACCCTCTCTCCTGACCACGCACTGCACCTTCCCTTGCTCCTGCTTTCTGCACCTGGCCAGATACCCTACTCCCAGCTTGCTTCTGCACCCCACACCCCTCCCCCATCCTGTACCCCATTCCTATCCTACTTACTGGCAGCCCTGTCTTGCACACTGTACCCCTCATTTTTGTCCCTAACCCAGAGCCTAAAGCCGTCCATAAAATCCACTAACTCCGGAACCCCAGAAAAGTAAATCTGGTCTATGGGAAGCCCTGGACCTCAGTCCACCTTTCCCTTCCCCTTACCTCATGAGGCTGGGGCATCAGAGGACTGAGGTGTTGGGGCCACATCAGTGAGCATTGGGGGTTTTTGGAGGAGTTTTTCTGCTTTTTACTTTTGTGGTCCCCAATTGATTTTTCTGTGGGTTAGTGACCCCCCAACCCAAAAAAGTTCCCCACCCCGCCATAAATGCAGAAAACATTGAAACCTTTTATGTTGGACAAAATATTTTACTTTAAAGTTAAAACACTTGATCTGTTTCATAATTTAAAATAAACTATTCTCATTATTTGCAGCTGGTTCAGAAATTAAAGTCACCGTACCCAGCTTGCCCTTGCCTCCCCTCTTTCCTCCTTCCCCCAGCACACACATCTGTGGATAAGTTAAATCTCAGTGTGCCACTTCTGAAAGGTTGCTGACCTCTGCACTAAAAAGTAAGATCTGCATCTTTATTTATTTATTAATGAAGCTGCTGTAAATAGGACTATTATTGACTTTAAAAAGTATCACCTGTACTCAGACCCGTACCTAGAGGTGTGTAGTGGTGCAGAATGGCCAGCCGCTGACCCGGAAGTGGAGGAACCCCTCTGGGAGCCATTTTGGGCACAGCCTAACTCCTCCCAGTCACCTTACCAGAAGCCCAGAGGTGGAGCTAGGACTATAAAAGCCAGGCCTTAGTTCTCAGTCTGGGCCCAGCCTCCAGAGGAACCAGAGGCCTGCTCAGTGCTTCCTGCCTGGGAGGCCGAGGCTTGGCCTGGTCTTCCTACCATGCCTGACCCAGAGGACCGGCCTGAATGCCTGCACTGGCTTGCACCCGGAGACTGGCTGGGACTGCCGGATCTACAAGGGCCAAAGGACTGGTCTGGGCCCTTAGCAGTGCCTGACCCAGAGGATCGGCCTGAACGCTGGACCTGCAAGCAGCCAAGGACTGGCTTGGACCACCCATACCCCAGCTTGGCTCGAGCACTCTTGACTCCCTGAGAGACTGGCTAGAAACTTAAGTGTGGTTGCATATACATGCAAATATATATGCAAATAGCTTTTCACACTGACAGGCATGAATACAAAGCACTTCCCACAATGCCCCTGGGGGCTAAAAATGCTGACACCCTGTACCCATCTGTTCCAGTCACCCTGTCTGCTTGTGTCTTTCAGTGCTCACCCCACCTGGGAAACGCCTCGCTGTTGTGGAGCATATTCCCAGTAGAGGCCATGTTCAAAGGATCCCACCCACGGGACACATGTTGAGCCCACGTAAACCCAAACCACACTGCAGACCGCAAACAAACAGGCCACGGGCTGTATGCAGCCCACAGGCCACATGTTGAGTAGCCCTGATTTACAGTCTCTCTCCCTGTCTATAGAACAAATTTCCTGCCTCCTGCAATGAAAAGGTAACCCCGAGGAAGTAGACAGAGATCCAGAACAGTGCACTAAGTGGCCAGCCTGAGTACCTTCAAAGAAATGGAAAAGGTGGTTTCCAAATGTTGATCAAAATTTCAGCCATGATCAAAGACCAGCTCTGCCATATTTCCATACTCTACAAATAAGACCATAGTTGGAGGGCTTCAAGTCTGGAGTCTGGTTTGCCACAAGGGAGACAATTGTTAGCTTGGTGATTACAGCAGAATCCTTCTGCTCCCAGATGGTGAAAAGATGGTATCTTTCCTCAGGAACTTGTCCTGTCATCCAACACCCATAAATTTCTCAACTCCCAAGTTCATTTTCACAGGAGCCTCTGGAGGGAGTCTTGTGCAGAGAACTGCAAAGGCTGTCAGGAAGAAAAAAAAAGACAAATCACATGAGGAATAGTCATTAAACTGTCTGTCTTTTGATGCAGAGCTAGACAGTAAACCCCAGGGACTTTTACTGCATGCTATTCCTAATCACAAACAAATGTGTCAGAAGCCTCACTTTGAATACCTCCAATAGATTCCCAGAAAATATCTAGTCCAAAATAGGGGCAGCCAAGTCTACTCAAGAAATTGATCACATGGAGGATTGTCTCGTTGTCTATATGGGAACATCTTCTATATTCCCATTTATTGGTCCCACAGGGGGAAAAAAACCCTCTGCTTAATCTTGGGACAACCGCATTTCCAGTGCAAGTTTTTGACCTTTGGTTTGCCCATCAGTTCTCGAATATCTCATTTGGTCAAGATCGCCTTTTTCCAGGCCCCTCAAGACAAAACCAACTATTTAAGTTGATAATATCAGAACTTTTTCTGTGGCAATAAAAGCCTCATGAGGAAGATAGAAACTGCATGCCTTGTAAGAGAATATCTACAAAGTAACCTCCTGACTCAATTCACATGAGTTTTTGTTCTCCATGATGAGCTTGGCTGCTGCTGCCTTTGGAACAAAAGTACTCCTCCTATATGTAGCCTTCCAGTGTGTGTAGTCCATCAGTTTGATAATGAAGTTTTCATGTTGTCTCTTTTTGTGGTTTGTGAAGTGACACTGAAGACCAAAGCATGAAGCACATGCTCTTGAGCATATCAGGCAGATTGTCATTGGTAATAGTCTTGGTCGCTATAGCATTAGTATGATGCTTTTCCCTGGCAGCTAACAGTCGATTATTTCTGTCCTCTTTACATGCTTGGAAGGCTCTGAGGGTATGTCTAGACTACATGGCTCCATCGACGGAGCCATGTAAACTAGTTTACCCGCCACAGTCAATGAAGCGGGGATTTAAATAATCCCTGCTTCATTAAAATAAACATGGCCGCCACGCTGTGCCGACGATCAGCTGATCCGGCATAGCACGGCAGTCTAGATGCGGATCTGTCAGCTGGGGAAGCCTTTGCTGACCAATCCCTTATGCCTCGTGAAACGAGGTTTACAGGATCGGTCAGCAAAGGCTTCCCCAGCCAACAGTTCCGCGCCTAGACTGCCGCGCTGTGCCGGATCAGCTGATCGTCGGCACAGCATGGTGGCCATGTTTATTTTAATGAAGCAGGGATTATTTAAATCCCCGCTTCATTGACTATGCCGGGTAAACTAGTTTACGTGGCTCCGTCGACAGAGCCATGTAGCCTAGACATACCCTGAGTGTTGTGTGCTGCCATGCTGATCTGTTTAATGCAGCCTTTTCAAGATCATCCGTTTTTATTGCATCCAAGTGTGTGCTGTTCCTGAGACTGTCCTTGTAGCACTTTCTGGGGTGGTCTTGATTCCGATAGCCTCGTGTCAGTTTCCCATAGAAAATTTTTCTGGGGAGTTGATGTTCAGACATCCTAATGTAGTGTTCAATCCAACATAGCGGGCTTTTATCAGAATAAGTATTTGATTTTTGGAGAATCTCCAAGTTGGTAATTTTGTCCTGCCAGTGGATCCCCATAATGATGTGCAAAGACTGCATATGGAAGGCCTCTAGCTGTTTGATATGCCATTTGTATAGTGTCCAGGTCTCACAGCCACAGAGGAGAGATATGAGCACAAAAGCATATACAAATTTATTTTTGTTGAGAGGGTTATATGTTGTGGGATTTCAGGACTTTGTTACATAGGTTTCCTAATGACTCGGAAGCTTTCTGTGTCTTGTTTGTGATCTCTTTGTCAAGAGGTCCATCATTGAAGATACTTCTGTGAAGATGGGTAAAGCTGTCAACTTGCTTTAGTTGGATCGCACTAATGGATATGCTAGGACTACGGGATGGACTGGTGATGATGACTGATGCAACACAGCCTTCCTTCTCCTCCTCCAGGAGAGCCTCTCAAAACTCCCTCGGTGACATTAGAGGAGGTTATGGAATTAATTGATAAGCTGAATAGTAACAAGTCTCCGGGACCAGACGGCATTCACCCAAGGGTTCTGAAAGAACTCAAATGTGAAATTGCGGAGTTATTAACAGTGGTTTGTAACCTATCCTTTAAATCCACTTTGGTACCAAATGACTGGAAGATGGCCAATATAACACCAATATTTAAAAAAGGCTCTAGAGGAGATCCTGGCAATTATAGACCGATAAGTTTAACATCAGTACCAGGCAAATTAGTAGAAACACTAGTAAAGAGTAAAATTGCAAGGCACATAGAAGAGCACGAATTGTTGGGCAAAAGTCAGCATGGTTTCTGCAGAGGGAAGTCGTGTCTAACTAATCTGTTAGAATTCTTTGAAGGGGTTAATAAACATGCGGACAAGGGGCACCCAGTGGATATAATATACCTAGATTTCCAGAAAACCTTTGACACGGTCCCACACCAAAGGCTTTTACGTAAATTAGGTGGTCATGGGATAGGAGGAAAGGTCCTTTCATGGATCAAGAATTGGTTAAAAGACAGAAAACAAAGGGTGGGAATAAATGGTAAATTTTCACAATGGAGGAGGGTAACTAGTGGTGTTCCCCAGGGGTCAGTACTGGGACCAATCCTGTTCAACTTGTTCATCAATGATCTAGAAAATGAGGTAAGCAGTGAGGTGGCCAAGTTTGCAGATGACACAAAGTTGTTCAGGACAGTCAAAAGCAAAAGGGATTGTGAAGAACTACAAAAAGATCTCAGCAAACTGAGTGATTGGGCAGCAAAATGGCAAATGAAATTTAATGTGGGTAAGTGTAAGGTAATGCATGTTGGAAAAAATAACCCAAATTACACGTACTACATGATGGGGTCAAATTTAGCTACGACAGATCAGGAAAGGGATCTTGGAGTTATAGTGGATAGTTCTATGAAGACATCCACGCAGTGTGCAGCGGCAGTTAGTAAGGCAAATAGGATGTTAGGAATTATTAAAAAAGGGATAGATAATAAGACAAAAGATATCATACTTCCCCTATATAAAACTATGGTACGCCCACATCTCGAGTACTGCGTGCAGATGTGGTCTCCTCACCTCAAAAAAGATATATTGGCATTAGAAAAGGTTCAGAAAAGGGCAACTAAGATGATTAGGGGCTTGGAAAGGGTCCCATATGGGGAGAGGCTAGAGAGACTGGGACTTTTCAGTTTGGAAAAAAGGCGATTGAGGGGCGATATGATAGAGGTATATAAAATCATGAATGGTGTGGAGAAAGTGATTATAGAAAAATTATTTACCTTTTCCCATAATACAAGAACTAGGGGACACCAAATGAAATTGATGGGTAGTAGGTTCAAAACTAATAAAAGGAAATTTTTCTTCACACAGCGCACAGTCAACCTGTGGAACTCCTTGCCCGAGGAGGCTGTGAAGGCCAGGACTCTATTAGGGTTTAAAAAAGAGCTTGATAAATTTTTGCAGGTTAGGTCCATAAATGGCTATTAGCCAGGGATAAAGTATGGTGCCCTAGCCTTCATAACAAGGGTAGGAGATGGATGGCAGGAGATAAATCACTTGATCATTGTCTTCTGTTCTCCTTCTCTGGGGCACCTGGCATTGGCCACCGTCGGCAGATGGGATGCTGGGCTCGATGGACCTTTGGTCTGACCCAGTATGGCCATTCTTATGTTCTTATGTTCTTATGTTTTCTCTAGGCTGATTGTAAGACTAAATAGCTTCAATGCTTCAGCCCTCCAGTGAAAGAAAAACATTAATATCAATATATAATTTTAATATGGTTTTCTCTCTCTTTTGAGGCACACTGCTAATGTCATTGTAGCAAATATGTGGCACTATTATATGAGAGAATGCGATTTTTTTTTGTCTCCCATAAAAGGTCCAGCCCATCCTAAAATCATTGTTCAGTTATAAATGAAGATCTGATATAACCTTTGGTTCAGCTGATAAATACATATGTTTTTGTTAAACTCTGCAATATATGTAATATCTATCTTTTTGTGAAGCGAATTCAGTATAGACCAGTTACCATTTGCTGTGGAAGTTTATCTCAAACTGGCAGGATCAAACCTCCTCATGCGAAAGTCTCACATTTCTGAATCTTTCACCATCCTGATCTTTTTAGTCTCTCCTCAGTACGTTTCCTCTGCTAATCTCCACGCCATCTCTATTTATCATAGTTTCCACTTTCAAGAAAAGGGTGACTAGAACTAAACATGGTGTTCAGGTGACCACGTCTTACCCATCTATAAAATGACATTATAGTACTTCTAATGTTTTCTAAACTAGTCTTCACATAGTCAAACATTTTCTTTTGTTCTTATGGCCAGCACTGCACACTGAGTAGGATGTTTTCACAAATCTCTTGCTTTTTTTCCCTTGGCTGGTTTCAGCTAATTTATAACCCAGCAATATGTGCATAGTTCACGTTATTCCTTCCTTCCTTATTTGTAGCTAAACATGAAAACTTCAATGCCGTGGAGACCAGTTAGCAAAACATTAGCCATTCAAACAGCCAAATTAAACTAGATGTAACTTGATGTAATAGTTTATCCTCTTCTAAACCTACATGTATGTGGGATCTGTGCAGAGAAATGCAGCTATAGTTCTGTCTGTTTTTACTTAGCTAACTCTCTTCTGACTTGGCTTCTTTTGTAGCGATCACATCTTTTTTCTGATTGAAATTTTCTAAGTTAGCTGTTTCAGAGGGATCCCATTTTTAAAAATATGGCTGATCATTTTGTTTTGTAAGTTGGCTCTTGGCTCTTTTGTGACAAGTAAAATATTTTGCTCAGGGAATTTGTCAGCAATGATTGTTAATCTTTCTGCTCACAGGGGAAGTTTAAAAAATGACTTGTTTTAAAGTGAATATAAACAGGAAGTCACTCGAGTGAATCATGTTGGCCTGCTAGATTTAAAACTATTTTTCTCTTTTGCAGAGTTTGGGGCAACAAGTTCATTACTAACTTAAACAGAAGAAGTGGGCTGTGCCCACGAAAGCTCATGATCCCATCTACATGTTTTGCTAGTCTTTAAAGTGCTACCAGACTATTTGTTGTTTTTTAAGTTTATCCTGTTCAGACTAACTCGGCTACCCCTCTGAACTTCATTATTGTCCATTACCCTCTAACTATTGTAATCATAAACATTACTAACATGTTATATTTAAAAGTAAATGTGAAAACAGAGGTTTTTCTGACTGCTCTAGGAATTGGTAGGTATCATTTCTGTGTGTGAATGTCATACCAAACACATTTTTAATTTTCAAGTCTTGACACAGTATAATATAATTTAAGATATGCACTTCTACAAAAGCAGGCATTATGATATTTTTACGCATAACTAGCTGTCTATTGGGAATAGCTGTAGTTCCACACAAATTTCCTTCAAAATATTTGGCAGTCTGACATACAAAGGCAATTTAAGTAGTCTGTAGAATTCATGACTCTAAGGAATGGTAGTAGAGAGAACAGCAAAATAAAGATAATGGATTTCAAAAGGGAAGACTAAGAGGAAAAACAATTCAAGACAGTTGGCAGTTTTTCAAAGGGACATTTTAAAGGGTGCAAGAGTACACCATTCCTCTGTGTAGAAAAGATAGGAAGTATGGCAAGAGAGCACCTTGGATTAAACAAGAGATCTTTAATGATTTAAAACTAAAAAGAGAGTCCTATAAAAAGTAGAAACTAGGTGAAAAGTACAAAGGATGAATATGAAAAAACAACACAAGTATGTAGGGGCAAAATGAGAAAAGCAAAGGTGCAAAACATGCTCAGTCTAACTAGAGATATAAAGAGTAACAAGAAAACATTCTACAAACATATTTCAAGGAGGAGGAAGACCAAGGACAGGAAAGCCCATTGCTTAATGAAGAAGGAAAAACAATAGCAGAAAATGTGGAAATAGTAGAGATGCTTGCTGACTTCTTTGTGTCTGTTTTCACCAAGAAGGTTGGTAGTGATTTGATACCTAACATAGTGAATGCCAGTGAAAATCAGGAAGGTTCAGAAGTTAAAAACAGGAGAAGAACATATTAAAAAATACTCAGAAAAGTGAGATGTCTTCAAGTCACCAGGGCCTGATGAAATGCATCCTAGAATACTTGAGGAGGTATCTGAACCATTAGCCATCATCTTTGAAAAATCATGGAAGACTGGAGAGATTTCAGAAGACTGGAAAAGGGCAAATATAGTGCCCATCTATAAAAAGGGAAATAAGGACAACCCAGAAAACTACAGACAAGTCAGCTTAACTTCTGTGCCAGGAAAGATAATGGAGCAAATAATGAAGGAATCCATCTTCAAATATCTAGAAGATAATAAACTTAAGAGTCAGCATGGATTTGTCAAGAACAAATCACATCAAACCAAACTGATAGCTTTCTTTGAAAGGATAACAAGCCTTGTGGATAAGGGAGAAAAGCAGTAGGTATGGTATACCTAGACTTTAATAAAGCATCTGATATAATCTTGCTTGACCTTTTTTATCAATAAACTAGAGAAGTACAGTGTAGAGGGGGCTACTATAAAATGGGTGCATATCTGGTTGGATAATTGCTCTCAGAGAGTAGTTATCAATGGTTCACAGTCATGCTGGAAGGCCATAATAAGTGGGGTGCCACAGGGATCAGTTTTGGGACCAGTTCTGTTCAATATCTTCATCAATGATTTAGATAATGGCATAAAGAGTATGCTTATAAAGTTTTCAGATGAAATCAAGCTGGGAGCAGTTGCAAGTGCTTTGGAGGATAGGGTTGTAATTCAGAATGAGCTGGACAACTGGAGAAATGGTCTGAGGTAAATAGGATGAAATTCAATAAGGATAAATGCAAAGTATTCCACTTAGGGAGGAACAATCACTTTCAGAAATGCAAAAAGGGAAATGACTACCTGGGAAGGAGTACTACAGAAAGGGATACAGGTGTCATAGAGGACCACAAACTAAATATGAGTCAACAGTGAGACACTTTTGTGAAAAAAGCAAACATCATTCTGGGATGCATTAACAGGAGTGTTGTGAGCAAGACACAAGAAGTCATTCTTCCATTCCACTCTGTACTGATTAGGCCTCAAATGGAGCATTGTGTCCAGTTTTGGGCACTACATTTCAAGAAAGATGTGGAAAAATTGAAGAAGGTCCAGAGAAAAGCAAAAAAAAAAAAAAAAAAAAAATGATTGAAGGTCTAGAAAACATGACCTGTCAAGGAAGACTGAAAGAATTGGGCTTGTTTAATTTGGAAAAGAGAAGACTGAGAGGGGATATGGTAGCAGCTTTCAAGGATCTAAAAGAGTGTTACAAGGAGGAGGGAGAAAAATTATTCTCCTTAATGTTTGACGATAGGACTAGAAACAATGGGCTTAAACTGCATCAAAGGAGGTGTAAGTTGGACATTTGGAAAAACTTCCTAACTGTCAGGGTGGTTAAGCACTAGAATACATTGCCTAAGGAGATTGTGGAATCTTCATAATTGGAGATATTTAAGGAATGATCTAGATGGTGCTTGGTCCTGTTGCAAGAGCAGGGGACTGGACTTGATCTTTCAAGGTCACTTCTGCTTCTGGTATTCTATGTTTTTTCAAAACAAAAACATGGAGGCACAGCATTGCACCATTGTTAAAGGACCTCTAGATATAAAAGCTTGTTCTCCAAATAATCAGCATCTTTGTCTGTGATGTGGCTATCCCCAGCTTCAATCTTGACTGCTTACCCTGCTCATAGTCCCATCATGCTCCTCCCAGAAAGCCTACTTTCCTCCAACAATACTTCTGTGAACTCTTCTCAGCTGACTTTGAGACTGGTTAGATTCATCAACAGGTTTTTTAAGCAGACTCCCAAAAAACCTTCTGAGCTATCCAAACATAATTTTTTTCTGATTCACGAGCCACAAGAAGAGGTCTGATAGAGAGGGTACTGTATCTTAGACTACGAAAGTGGTGCGATAGTTTTAAACTGGGAGATTTCAGTTAATAATGGTAAATAATGAAGAGGACAGGTCACAGATACAAAGGGATAAGTTTGGCACAAGCAAATAATGTGTATTTTAATATGACTAAATGCAAAATTGAACATCTAGGAACACAGACTACAGGCCATATGTACAGGATTGAGTCTCTATCTTGGGAAGCAGTGACTCTGAACAAGACTTAGCATGTTATGATGGATAATCAGCTGAACATGAGCACCCAAAGAGATGCTTTGGCCAGAAGGGCTAGTCAATGGCTGTATCAATGAAAGGATCATAAGCAGAACTAGGGAGATATTTCATATCTGTTTTTGGCACACCGTGAACACTACTGGAATCATCTGTCCAGTTCTGATGTCCACCGTTCAAGGAGGATATTGATAAATTAGTGCAGATTCAGAGAAGAATCACAAGAATGACTAAAGGATTGAAATACATGCCTCATAGTGAGACACCTGGAGCTTAAACTAGTTAGTTTAAAAAAGAGAAAGTTGATTACAGTCTGCAAGTACCCACATTGGGGACTGAAATTTGATATTGGGCTCTTCAATGTAGTAAACAATGGCCTAAAAAAATCTCATGACTGCACATTGAAGTTAGATAAATTCAAACCGGAAATTAGGTGTAAATTTTTAAGAGTGAGGGTGACTAACCATTGGAACAATTTAACAGGGATCCTGGGAGATTCTTTAGGTGTAAATTTTTAATAATGAGGGTGACTAACCATTGGAACAGTTTTAGAGGGATCATGGGAGATTCTTCACTACCAATTTAAAATTTAAGATTGGATTTTTTCTGAAGGATGTATTGTAGTTCATACAGGAATTAATTCAGGGAAGTCCTATGGCCTGTGCCATGCAATGAGGTCATCTAGATTTCCCCATCTGTCTTTATAATCTGTGAATTTGGAGAAAGTTAAAGGGAAACAAAAAAGTGAAGAAGAGCAAGAATGAAAGAGGAAGAGATTAGGAATGGGAGGGACCAAAGAAGGAAGGAAGATGAGATAAGGAAAGAGAGAGGAAGACTGGAACAGGAAGTGTAGAATGGAAAAAATGTTTAGGAGAAAAGATTTACAAAAAAATGCATATTTCACTGACAATCCCAGTTCTTCCTTTTTAAATTTCTTCTTATCATGTGGACTTTTGCTGATATCTCTCTCCATCTTCTTGTCTGCCACATTTGTTCTCTCATTTCTTTAAAGGTGACCATGATATCTGGTACCGCTCACATTTTCTGAATTATCCTAATACACCCAAACACTGTAACAGGATCAAAGTAGTACTTCAGTTTAATACATGCATAAAATGAATTATTTTGAACCAGTTTTAACCACAAAACTTTGTAGAGGAACATTCCTCATGGGACTTTGTCCACCCGCTTTCAGATGTCAACAAGCTCTACTTGGACTTATTATTCACTGCTCTCAGTAAAAACTTCCTGCCCATGCAGCTGACTTCAGGCTGCTTGGCTTTTGAAATACATGATTTTTGGTTTTTTGATGAAGTGATGTACAACTCATTGTTAAAGACCATTCTTTCAGAAGCTGGTATGGGTGACAAGGAACAGGTCATTCAATAATTTCTCTGTTCTCTTTATTCCCTCTGAACAGTATGACACTGACCACTGTTGAAAGACAGGATATGAGCTAGATCAGAAGTGGGCAATAATTAATGGGGGGCCACTCCAAGCTTTTGGCAAGTGGCCACATTTCTATGGAGGTGGTGTGGGGTCTGGGTTGGAGGTTGAGTGCAGAAGGGATTTTGGGGTACAGGACTGGGGTACAGGAGGGGATGTGGACTCTGAGAGGGAATTTGAGTGAAGGAAGGGGGAATGATCTGGGGCAGGGGTGCAGGGTCCAGGTGGAGATATGGATTCTGGACTGGGGGGGGGAGACTCTAGAAGGGGGTGCAGGGTCTGGGAGGGAGTTGTGACCTGGGAGAAGGGGATGCAGAGGGACCTGGAGCAGGAGAAAGGGGTGTTGGGGTTGGGGAGGGGTTATTAGTGCAAGAGAGGATTCTGGCCTGGGGGAAGGTTGTGGGAGGGGGTTCAGGATCTGGGAGGGAGTTCTGACCTGGGGGAAAGGGGTACAGAGAGTTTGGGTGGTGGTCTGGGGCAGGTAGTTGGTGGGGTAGAAGGGAGTAAGGTGCCAGAAGCAGGCTCTGGCTGAGGTTTGCTTACCTAGGTGGCTCCCAGACAGCAGCCCTGTAGTTGCTGGCTGTTCCACATGGCTCAGTAACGGGTAGGGTGGAGGGAGGGAGGAAGCTTCACAGGCTACCTCCACTCCTAGCAACATTTCTCAGCACCTATTGGCAGGAAACTGTTCAGTGGGAGCTGAGAGATTTTGCAGGGGGAGGAGGGAGATAGGGCTGCATGTGAAGCCTCCCTCTTCCCTCGCTACATCCAGAGCAGGGGTGGGCAATAATTTTTGATCAGGGGCCACTCCAAGATTTTGGAAAGTGGTCAAGGGCCACACTTCTTTGTGGAGGGGATGTACTTCTCTGTGGAGGGGGTTTGGGACAGAGGTTGGGTGCAGAAGGGAGCTCAGGGTAGGGGATTGGGGTTCAGGAGAGGGGGTGGGGTCTGAGAGGGAGTTTAGGTGAAGTAGGGGGTTATGACCTTGGGCAGGGGATTAGAGTGCTGGTTCTGGGAGGGAGTAGGGAGTTGCAGGAATGAATTTTGACCTGAGGGCGGGGTGTAGCAGGGGGTGCAAGGTCTGAGAGGGAATTATGATCTGGGTCAGTGTGCAGAGGATTTGGGTGGTAAGCTAAGGCAGAAGGAGGTGATGACCTGGGGCAAGGAGTTGAGAAGTAGGAGGGGCTGGGGTGCTGGAGGCAGGCTCTGGCTGGGAGTCACTTACCTTAGGCGGCTCCCAGCCAGCAGTCCATCAGGGTCCCTGAGGCAGGCTCCCTCCTGCAGTAGCCCCAGCCACATGGGTTCCCTCCATGTGCAGCTCAGGGCCACATATCTCTGCGGGGGCAAGAGACTTTGCACATGCTCCCCTAGCCCTAGGCCAATTGGGTCCTGAGGGTGAGGGAGTGCGTGAAGTCTCTCACCCCCCACCAGGGTCACATGGCGCCTAGAGGGAACTTCCAGCTGTTGAAAATGGCTGGTGGTTCCATCTACGCGCTGCGTGGCCCTGGCGAGGGCAGGGCCAGAGAGGAGATTTTGCACGCTCCCCTGCCCCTAGGCCCTTCATCACAGATGGAGGAAGGGAAGCAGGGGTACATGGCACGTAGACGGAGCCGAGAGCTGTTCAGAATGGCTGGCGGTTCCCTCTACATGCCATGCAACCCTGGCAGGGGGATGAGAGAGTTTGTGTGCTGGTATAACCCAGTATGGTTCTTATGATGTTATAGCCATTTCTTCCCGTACTTCTCTTCCTCTGCTCTCCTTGGTTCAAAAACATTTCCAGTGTGTCTGGAACAGGGGGTTGAAGGAGAGGTTTAGGTGGAACTCTGACTCCAAATTACCTTCACTCAGTCCTGATAATACAGGAAAGATAGCTGTCCAGAATAGCTGGATGGATTAAAACTGGGCCATCTATCAGAGCCTTTATGTTCTTTGTTGAGAGAGAACCAGGGGAGAGGAGTCATTAATATGGAAGACTGCCATCACATACATTGAGTATAAAAATTAAATGCTTTGGCTTTTTGTAGCATTTGTGGTTTCTGTATTTAGCTGTGGCTTTGTGTATGCTAACACTAGAACTGTTTAAATCATGGTAATGTATGTACTGTATATTTTGTAAAAATCCACATGATGAAAAACCTTCTATCTATTCACAATAAACAAACACCTATCCACATACCTTTAGAAAATCCAGCAATTTGTTTGAAGATATATAGTCAAGGGCCTAGACTGGTTGCTATGGCAGTTAATCCTTAGTCTACATAGTACCGACTCACAATAGACATGTCTTAATTCATCTTCTCTAAACACTGGAAAGTATAAAGCTGCATTTGCAAGCTGAAACTAGTTATTAAGGGAAGTAGGATGATTTATTGAATGGAATTGAACATAGAATAAGTCACTGTCTTTTGTGGGGAAGAATTTAAGAAGCATATTATTTTACTGAACATTTATTTGAAACATGTTGTAATAAGTAAACAGGTTTTTCTATTTAAAATCACTACGATTTCCTTATCACAAAGCATAAAATTCTTGCAACCAGGATTATTGAGTTACATATCTCGTTCCTGATATGATACTTTCTTGTAATATAACGTACTATAGTTTGTACTAGGGAAGTCTCAAGAGACTCAAAGATAGTAATAGAAATGCTTTAGACTGATTTGTTTCAATGAAAGCTTCTTAATTTTTTAAATCCATTCCCAATTCCCTGCACTGTCCTCTGATGGTACCTTTTATTAATTAGGGTTTGTATATTTGCATCCTTCAGGATGAAAGGGGCTAACTCTCTCTGTCTGTCTCAGACACACACACATATACTCTTATCTCTGTCTGTATAGAAGTATCTATATGTAACATATTGTGTATTATGCTATTTTTAGGCTGTATTCAGTTTTACTTTTTGTTATGAGAAATTGGGATCATAATAGGATTAGAGGTTTAATATGTATTAATCACAAATGATTCTGTCTCTTAGTCTGTTTTTTCCCCTCAAATCATAACTTGAATTCTGCATCATCTGTCACTGAAGTCCCATCATCTTATCAGTATCAGGCAATTTTGCTTTAGTAATTGCACTTTTAATTGGAAAATCTTAAATACCCTGCTGAGGTTTGATTTCTGAAAGCTTTCAGTGAAGGTCTAACTGGCAATTGAAAAAAAAAAAAGATTGCTGTGGTTTAGATTTCAAACACAGGCTGATCAATTGAAATGAAGGAATTTTAATGCATTTGAATAGTTGACTTGATTTAACACAATGGTGGAATGCCGTTCTCTATGGAAATCTGTAGTGCTCATTTTGCAGTTAATGAGAGTTGCTGTGTAGAATGCTAAAGAAGAATTTGAGGAAATGAAATGTAAGGGTAAAAAATAGAGAGTGTGGTATATGTAAACTGTTTGCCAAGGTGATTAATTCTATCATGTTTAAAATGGAATTGCTGGTGGAGCAAAAACAAAAAACTACCAATCCTATTTGCAGACAAAATGCTATATAATTAATTTTTATCATTATACCATAGGTACCTCCCAGACTTGCCCAAAATTGCACAGCAAACTGTGTCAGGACAGGAGTAGAACTTTGGACTCTTAATTCTCAATTGTCATGGGAACTGGGGTACAATACAGACCAGTGAGGTCACATCTTGCCCTGCAACCATGGGTGCCTTCCAGTACTTTGCTTTGCTGATGTAGCATCCAACTTGGGATGCTCACAGACAGCTTATAAGCATGCAGACCACACTGTGAGCATGGTTATGCTAGACTACTGTGGTTCAGTAACTCTGATCTTGGAAGCATGTCTACATCCCCACAACCCCATTCTGGCTTCCTCCAGGCTTGGTTACAACCAGCAAGGTGACCCTAACACATACCCTCTCTCAAATTGTCCCCAAATCATGACCTGGATAGCTCAATGCATTTCATTCATAGCTTATTAATTTAACTGGAATGAATACAACCTTCCCTACAAACACTGCACTTGTTTATAGTAAAAAATAAAACAATTTTTTAACAGTACAACGTAAGTTAAGTGGTGCCAAGAAAAGGGAATAAAATTAGAAAGGGATATAAGGACGTAAAAATGAAAAGTCTAAAACTTAATCTATCAAGGTATAGGCTTTTTCAAGATGTTTTTTCTTACCAGTTATTCCTATTCCCAGAACCTTCCAGAGAAGTACCAGCTGCTGCCTCTCTTTGTCTTTGAAGATGAAAAATCTTGGCCTAAACAAGTGTCTCACTTGCATTCGGTTTCCAGAAACTTTACATCCTCCTCCCCTCTCTGAAGGACCCATCTTTCGCAGCTGGCAAGAACTCTTTTCTCTGATGTGTGTAGTGATGGATAATAAATATGGCTCCCATCCTTGCTTATGTCTTCCAAAGTTTATTGACACTGCTTCAAGGGGCAGGCTGACATGATATTCTTCCCTTCCTGTGGTCTTTCCACCCCCTGTTGATTTTTATATAAATGTGGTTTCTGTTGGTCTTGGTCACATCTTGTTTATTTGACTGGAGACCGATAGGTAGCTGCCTTCTCTTCTGGGAGGGAACCTGTTTCATCACAGACTTCAAAGCATGATACCATTAAACATTTCCTCATATGTGGTAGTGCCCACATTTCATAATGATATTCATCATCAGTATGTCATGAACTTTCAGAAAAGGCCTCACTCTGTACACTTTTATAGTACAATAATAGTGCATACAATCAGGTGATAAAACACAGACTCTCAGGGTGTGACCTGCGTGTTTGTAGGCTAGCTCGGCGCATCCCAGGCTGTGTGCTACAGCATCAAGCCATTATAAGGCACCTAAGGATGCAAGGCAAGTGATAACAGAATTCCTTATTGGTCTGGATTGCAACCTGAACCTCATGACACCACTCATATATGCAAACCACTACACCACATTGCTTCCGAATAGTTATTTGATATTGAACAGGGATGATGAGAAACTTTGTCAGGCCCCGAGGAGAGCTGGCTCTGAATCCCCCGGAAGGGGTAGGGCCTTGGATGGAAGGAGCAGGTCTTGGGGCTAGCCACCGCCAGCCAGTTCTTCAGTGCTGCTGGTGTGCATCACCAGGGGCTCTGGCAACAGTTTAAAGGACTTGGGGCTCTGGCTACTGCAGAAGTAGTAACTGTGGCTGGGAACCCCAGGCCCTTTTAAATAGCTGCTCCCTTTGCCCATTCCTGTTAGCAGCCCTGGTATTGATGCTGGGTAAGCATTGTCCACGGTTTACATCATTTGCTCAATGTCGTGCAGTATTTAATTGCCAGAACTGGGAATAGAACCAGGGCTCTAGACACCCAGGCATAGGCCCAATCTGCTGAGCCCAGTATTTGAATAGTGAATTTTATTTCTCATTCATTTTTTAGTAACTTGCCATTTTTATTAACTTTCCAAATGAACAGTGGTTGTATGTTCCATTTTCACTTTCCATCCAGCATAAAAAAAGTAAGTTCTACTGCCAGCAACCTCAGGACTAGATTTACAACAAAATAACTTTAGAAAATTGTAGCTCAAAACTGACTTTTTCCTAACCTTATTGCCAAGATACAGTGTTTCTTGAGGGATGGAGCTGAGATTTGATTTTGATTTGTATTAGGGTTTAGCATCAAATTAAATAAATTTTTAACTTCCTCTTTCCTTTTTCCTCTTCTCTCTCCTCTAGAGTATTGGTTGAGTGTGTAGCAAGATGCTAAACTGAGAATAATAGAGAATAGTGGTGACTAGTCCATGGCTAGTTTACCTATTCTTGACTAACTTCCTTTAATTTATCCTGTTGCTTTCCAAACCAGAAAAGTCTTCAGAAAAGGCAGTATAAAACTTTACAAGAATTATTAGGAACTCACTCTATTCTGGAAGAAGAAGTATGTATTTTTATTTATTTATTATTCTTGGTTCTGGACTTCCAACACCCCTGTCATCTATAGAAGTGGACTCTGCCCACAAAAGCTCATGATACCATCTACATGTTTCATTAGTCTTTAAAGTGCTACCAGACTATTTGTTGTTTTTTAAGTTTTTCCTGTTACGGAATAACTCGGCTACCCCTCTGAAACTTATGTATCTTGTCAGCTCCTTCCACAGCGCCTGGGCAGAAGAACTGTCGGTGTCCATGGCATCCCCAGGGCTGGATGAGCTGTCAGCCACTAGTACAGTGCTGGGGCCAGAGCGGTTCGGTGCCCACCAGGGGCCCTGCTTATGCACCCTCCCCCCATTTGTGCATGCACCTGCTCTTTCTCAATATCCTTCTATGTCTTTTCCATAGTCATTTAGGGTATGTCGACACTTGCACCGTCTTTCGAGAGAGGGATGCAAATGAAGACATTCGAAATTCAAAATGAAGCTGGAATTTAACTATCCCGCACTTCATTTGCATAATCGCATTATGGCGCTATTTTGAAATAGCGCTATTTCGAAATCACAGGCGTTGTTATGACGCGGTTATTTCGAGAGAAAACCCTTCTCTCAAAATAACCCTTATTCCTCATACAATGAGGTTTACCAGTTATTTCAAGAGACGGGTTTTCTCTCGAAATAACCGCATCTTAACAGTGTCTGTTATTTCAAAATAGTGCCATAACGCAATTATGCAAATGAAGCCCAGGATATTTAAAACCCGTCTTCATTTGCAATTTCAAATGTCTTCATTTGCATCCCTCTCTCGAAAGAGGGTGCAAGTGTGGACATACCCTTATTCTCATGCCCTTTGTGTTGGATTAGCAAGGGAAGGCAGTATATTCTGTGTCCAAATGCCAGTTATCACATTTTTTTCCCATCCATAAGCGGGAACAGAGTTTAAGTGGAAAATTCTTAATAGAATGGGAAAGACGGAATCCAGTAGTCTTTATCTTTGGTATATTTATCTTCTTGTCAAAATACCATATATTTGGACATGGCCACTAAAATTAGTACAAAAAACCAGCACCCTTACAACTGTGTCCAGTAATTGGAAGGAATGCCCATGCACATGTAGTTTACAGGGATAAAATCATAAGGAACAATTTCTGTGCTTCTGGAGTTTGATGTGGAGTGATGTTTTATATGCCTACATATTGTTTGGGGTTTTGTGTGTGTTTTTCAATGCATAGTATGTGCCACTTCCTTTCTCTTGTACTTGAGTAGTAAGTATTGGGATATAGGATATAAAGTAAGCTAGAAGGATATAAAGATCAACAGGAGAACTAACTACAGATTCCTTAGATTAACTGTCTCTTATCAGCAGAGCTTAGCACTATGGACTTAATAGCTGTTGTAACTCTGGTTAATTGAGCTTTCCTATCTAGTAGAAAGGCTTAATGCCATATTTGTACTTTTAGGTGCCAACAAAGGTGTGTCAGGTTTCCTAGAGATCTTCACTGTAGTGCCTATGATTCTGGAGAGAAGTTTTATATTTCTACAGAGCAAGAATAAGGTCCCGTTATAGCTGGTACAAGTAGTGAAATCTGTAGTTAAAGTAGTTAAAAGAATGTTAAGGTTGCAAAGCATTTCATCGTCATCATCAACCACCATGGGGTCAACATCCGTTGGTGTGCAATGCCTCCCTCACTATTTCCTTCCATCTTTCCCTGTCCAGTGTGGAGTGGCTTAGTTTCTGTAGACTAGCTCCGCACCAATATACTATATCATCTAGCCATTATCTGGGGGGTCTGCCTCCCCTATTCAGACCATCCATTATGCCGAATACCAGTGGAATGCAGGAAATGTTAGAAATATATATTTCCCTGCAACCTTAATTTTTTTCCTTTTCTGCATATATTAATTTAGCTAATCTTATCCCAAGCACATGCGCTGCTTTTTTTTTGTTTGTTTGTTTTTGTTCGAAAGCCTTTCCTTGTACAGTATAAAGTAAAAAATTGATCTGTAACTTTTAGCTTTTGATGGAGCTGTTGACATACTATAGTGAGGGGTATAATATAAATGTACTTATTAACATACTGGAATTAATGTAATAAAATTAAGGCACAGAACATTTAGAATCAATATAATGAAGGTCCATGTGTTCAATGTGTTAAAGTACAGGACACAGCAATAACTTAGCAAATTATCTTTGAGACACTGATGCGTTAGTGAAAGGACAGTGGCATTTGGCATCCTGTTTTTATTTTTTGATTCAGGTAAGTGTTTCAGAATTCTCCTTTGTTTTGGGTAGAAAGTTGAAATTTGCTTGACTTTAATTTTATTCCCCAGGAAGAAAGTTCTCTTTAATTATTTTTGATCTGAAGTGCAAAATATATGACCTTCCTACTACTGGTGTACTAGTGATTAGTATTTGTACCATTGGATATATGCCATTCAAATACATTGTTTTATTACATTTCTCTCAAACTTGGATTAGTACTTTTAAAATGTTCTTTTTACTCAAACTCTTGGTAAATGATTCTTAAATTAAATTAAGCTATGCTTTTTTCTTATCCCCTCCAAATTGTCATGAGAATCTAGTATGATAGTAAAAGTTATAAATTATGATGAACGTAAATATATAGGTTGAACCTCCCAAATCTAAGACACTCTGGTCCGGCAATTATCCGTGGTCCAGCAGGGCCAGGGATGTTGCTGGATCAAAGAGCCCTGAGGCAACACAGAGCCTGGGGAGCATTAGCAGGGCCAGGTGTGGTCAGGGAGCCCCAACCCTGGCCAGAGAATCCCCAGCATCAGTGAGGCCAGGGACTCCCGCCCAGGCCAGGGAACCCCCAGGGTTAGCGGGGCCACGTGGCCAGGAAATCTAGGAACTCTGGGAAACTCACATCAGCAGTAGAGCTGGGATGACCAGTCAGCCTCTGCCAGGGAACCCCCAGCTGAAGTGAGGCTGATGGAGGCAGGCAGCCGGAATCCCCAGCAGCAGCACGGTGGCCCTAGCAATGGGGCAGGATGGCTGGGCGGCCCGCACTGGGAACCCCCTGGCAACAGCAGGGCCAGCAACAGCTGGGTGGCCTCTGCTGGGAACCCTAGATAACACACTGCAGCAGCGAGACTGGCAGTAGCCAAGCAGTCCCCACCAGGAACCCTGGGAGACCCTGGGGCAGCGAGCGGGCAACAAGGTGGGGAGCTGTGGCAGATCTGCTTTAGCGGGTCCAGCAGCAGAGCAGGGAGCTCCAGGGAGAGGAGCCTGGGAGTGGGACAGCCAGCGCGGGAGCACTGATCTCCCCTGGTCTGGCAAACTCCCTGGTCTGTGACAGTTCAGGCCCACGGGTGCCGGACCAGGGAGGTCCAACCTGTAGTAAGTTTAAGGGTTCATAAAATTACATTATTTTGTATATTCATGAGAGCCTTTAAATACAGATATTTGGAATCATAAAATAGTTTAGTGTCACATATTTTTAGCTATTTTCAACTCATTCCTATTTCCTTGATATGGAAGTCAACTTCTCAATAGTGTTCTTTCCTTTCCTTCCTATCTGCCCACAGTTCCCAGCAGCTACCTATATAAACTATCTCTTGAGCACTTGTGCAAGATTACAGGGAAGACTACATAGTTTGTACCCCTGTAATTTGTCTTAGTATTATCCAAATTTTAATAAGAAAATTGAGTCACAGCAATTAATTATTTTGATGTCACACAGAAAAGCATTGGCAGTCGGAAAAAAACCCAAATGTCCTGACTTATTCATCTGCTCTAGCAGCCAGATGTGCTACCTTACCAGAGAAGATAGAGACATAAGAAGGGAGCCAGGATAGTATCCAGAGTAGAAAAATAAAGATCAAACCAGAATGGGGCCTGCAAGAACAAGGAAGGAAATGCAATTAAAGGATGAAAACTAGGAGAAAACTGCAAGAGGGGATGTATCATTTACTGCAATGTCTGTTTTGTGATCTCCCTTTTAATAAAGTCCTTTCTTGAGAGAGCTTATTTTGAAAGCAATTTTGGACAACCCAGATATCTAATTTATGTGTATAAGGTCATCTTTAACTCTTTTTCTAAACAAGTTTAAAGAGGCACAATTTTCTCTTGCTAAGCTCTGGTTGTTTGAACCTAGCCAATTATACTTACCCAAGTATTGTACTGCATAAGCTTTAATTATACTCTCAAACAATATCCCCAGAATTGAAGCATCTCTCTCTCTCTCTCCTTTTGGCTTTTTTATAAAAAGAAAGACACACATTAGTAACATCCAAGCCTTTGAACAGCCTTTGTTGTTTTTAAAGGAGATTTTACATACCCTCATCAGTACTTCTCACTTTATTTCCTTCACACTAAAAAAAGAGATTTTCTGTGCAATGAGATAGAAGTTTGGGTCTTTTTGATGGCATTATACTCTCATCTTCAAGCTACTATTTAGAATCTGCCACATTTCCCTAAGAATACATTACTTTTATATTAGACTGAGATGAACAACCTTCTTTTTCTATGGTCTGAAGTCTTTGTTCAACTTGTAAATCTGTTTTGTGATTTCCACTGATTAAATTAGTTGTTCAGCTTCTGACCCTGCAATATGTAAAAGGACTGCTGCAGTAAGCTTTCCTGATCCTCTGTGGGAGAAAGGATTCCAGTATAAACATCTAATTTCAGTCACTCCTAACTTGAAACAGTGTCTTTGTGATGGAAGATTTTCATATTCAGCCCAAAGATTCATTTTGTGTGTTTGAGCTAAAATGATACATACATTTTTGAGTTACAGGGACTCCAAAAGTCAGTGAAATATTTTGACAGTGAAAGAAAAGTCTCTCTCCTTCACTCTTCCATAACTTGAGATTGAAAAATGTTTGTTGTGGCTTTTAATAGCAACAGCTAAACCACTTTTAGGCTTAGCATGAATTTATTTCTTGAGAAAGTTATTGGCAGTTTTAAAATTTGGTTTAATCCTAGTGTGCACTGTGTTTATCATTAAAGGCAAACAGAAAAATCCTGGCACAGATGTATGTAATTCCATTGCCGCATTTATGTACCAGTATGTAAATCTACATCACAACAGTTCTCAATAGCTCATTGCATTTGCCATACCACCAAATTAACACTTTTGAAGAAAACGCTAACTATTAACTATAAACTAACAGATTCCCTTGTTAAGTCATTTTCAGACATGTGGTAGTTAGACACTTGGAATTTATTGAAACCTGCCCTCGTATAACAATAAATTCTGTCCTCTTTTTAGTGGATTGCTTTTCATGTAGTTGGATCCAATTGCAGGGACTATAGAAGAGAGGAAGTACACTGCCTACGTATAAGCAATGCAAAAATTACAGCAGTACAGCAGACAGAGCATTTTTCTATCATTATCAACTTTCAGTGGGGATTCTATTTCAGATATGTGACTGTGAGTCAGTGAACCAGGAAGGTGTTTACCTGCAAGGTGAGTTTGGGGAGTAGTAATGGGAGAAGCTTTTAATGTCTAAAATTTCAGGCGTCTCCATTTAAAGCCATCTCTAGAGAAAGAAAAAGTGGGTCTCCTCCCCTTTTCTAGGTTTCATCTGTCAGTCACAATGCCTTATTGTCTTTCTAATACATTGATGTGACCGCGCTTTGGTTTGGCTATTTATCATGTTTCTGTCATCCAAACATGCAAAATAAAAGAGAGGAAATAGCTTTTGGTTCTCAGGCCTTGGAGAATAAGTTGCTTGTGGCTGATGGGGACCTGTGTGTCCCAGCTGCCTTACAATGCTTTCTCCGGTGATTTGATCAACAGTAATATAGCACATTGCCCTTATGATTTGGTGCTCCTAAGGCATTGTTCAGAACAAGGCTGATATTACAAGTTAGATGATGGGAAAGCAATTGAGCTGCACAGATCTGATTTCTCTCTTTGATCCTGGCATAAAAGTGCCAAGATCTCACAGTGCAGAGGAGACTTTCGTCTGCTTTAATCCTGAATTTTAAAAGATCCATTCATAGTGGAGCCATTCATGGTTTCAGAGTGGTATTTTATTTTTACATTATTGTAAAAGTAATGCTGAGTGTCCTTTGCTTTCAGTAATCATCAGTGATTCCAATAGTTTATATCTATAGGAATGCTAAATAGTGTTCTTTAAAATTTCCAGTTCTGTATATCCTAATTTCTTGCTTTTATTTAGTATAGTACGTATCTCAATAATTTATACTTTCACACATCTCTGAAGTAGAGATGTTAAATTTCGATTAATCAACTAATCGAGTTGTCAGTGGAATTTACTCAGTTGATAAGGGGGAAGTGGGATGCTCGCTATCCTGACTGTGCCTTTGCCTTTTAAATGTATTAAGAGCCACTCGCAGCTGCAGGAAGGGTGTGGAAGCAACTAGTAAAGTCACTACTTGACTACCGAATAAGCATATCCTTATCAGACAGTCGACTAGTCAGTTACATCCCTACTCTGAAGCACTGTTTTCATTTTACAGATGAAGAACTGAGTTATTGAAGGGTTTGATTTGCTGATGTGTAGATAGGGAGAGA
This sequence comes from Pelochelys cantorii, assembly GCA_032595735.1. NCBI lineage: Eukaryota > Metazoa > Chordata > Testudines > Trionychidae > Pelochelys > Pelochelys cantorii. The sequence goes on from CM064326.1 coordinate 26,103,169, forward strand.
TGGCATTGAATGTAGATTTCCTGAAGGCCAGAACATCATCCTTTCTGTATTACTGGTGCAGTATGTAATTTACTACTAGAAATTAGTGTGTGCTACAGAATTGCTACCTGAGGCTTAGTGACGATGAAGTGGTATAAGATTGGTTATAATACTGCTTAAAAAGGCACTTCATTTTTAAGCCAGGAAAATTGCAGTCCAGGTTTCAAGTGTCCTTCTATTCTTGCTGGAGCAGAATCAGCGGTAGGGGAGAGATTATGAGTCATGACACATGCTATTCTTTCTAAAGGAGGGGATCCAAGCTTGAAGATATGTTCTCAAACAGCTTCTCTATGTCTGTCTATGCTGGAAGAAATACAGGGAGCCATGGATGCGATTTAATAAGGCAGCAGCTTTTTTCATTTATAATATCTGGGAGTACGCAGCAACATACAGTGGAGGGGGAAGTCAGCTTCCTGCTGATCCAGATGTAGGAGCCCCACACTCCTTTCCTCAGCTCCCTTAAAGGGGGCCAGGAAAGTGAGGGGGTCAACTCCCTTATGGTGAGACTTTGGAGCCCCAAACCTCCTTAACTCCCAGAAGAGAGATTTTCCTTCGAATCCTTTTCCAAGCCATTGTTTCTAAAAACTGTCCTTTCCATATTGAATACCTGCCCTGGACATCTGCCACAAGTTGTCAGATTAAGTTGTGGCATTATAACTTAACCCCCTGCCATACTGCACTCCACCAGGAACTAGACCACCAGTGGGAAGGGTGAAAAAAATCCGCCCACCTTGTCCATTATGCCAGTGAGTGAAAACACATTTCCCACCTTCCCAAGGAAAAGGGGCAACTAACATAAATGTCTATAGTTGGTCAAAAGGGAACCAGGTCCTTTTGCAAAGTTCATGGGTAGTTGTTGCCAGTCCAGTTCTGATACAAAGGGCCTGTTTGTGACTGTATAGAGTATAAATATTAACACCCCTTCTCTTCCCCTCCCCCCCCCCCCGCACACACATTTTTCCAGTTGGCAGGAAGGGTTATGTAATGACCTTTTCCTTACCTGGCCCTACTGTCCATCCCTGTAAGTTTTCCCCCTCCTTGTACCTGCTGCCAGAAAGCCTGCAATGGGCAATGAATCTTATCTTCCAGGTATCTGGGCAAAGACCCACTCCCATAAATTGCAGTGGACATGTTTAGCCATTTTTTAAAAAAGGAGATGAACAATCAGCAGTCCATGCAAGAAAGGGAAAGGTGTGGGTTTTTTTACTTTTCTCTAATTCCCACGTCTATTCTTCCCTCAAAGGGATTTTGCAGTTGGTCACATTTCTTATGCATGCACTTTGTGTGTTTGCTGCAGTGGATTGAACATTACTCTTATTCCTGTTGCTTTCCTGTCTCCTCTCTATGTAAGTTCCTTTCCTTAGCAGTTTCCTTTCAGCTCTGTTTTCCTGTCCTTTTTGCTGGTGCTACTTCTGTATTATTCTGTTTTTTAAAGTAGATACCTAATTTTGTGCTACTTGAAGAATGTGTATCTAGTTTATTAGTTAGTAAATTTAAATTAGAAGTGCCAAAATCTTCCAACATAAAATCATTTAAAAAACTGTTTCCTTGAGTAAGAAGTTTTGAAACTAGTAACAATAACCTTATATTTAAAAAGGGCTTATATCTTCAAAGAATTTAGTATCTTTACCTAATTGATCCTTAATATTTCTGTGGGATTGGTAGTACTCTATTATTCCATTCTAACAGATTGCAGCACAGCTACACAGGAAGTGACCTAGCAGTGGTAGGACCAGAATTCAGGAATACGTGGCTCCCAATCTGTGCTATTTTAGCAAGACTGTTTGGATTGACTGTTACTGTTCAGTGGGTTGGATTTTTCTCTAGTGGAAAAAGTTGTAGTTCTTGAGAATGACATCATAGTCATGCCAAAAAAAACCAAGGCCCCATTCTGTAGCCCTTACACATGTGAGTAATCCTATTGATTGTAACTGGCGTAAAGGATATCAGGAGCCTCAGTTTTGTGAAAGGCAAAAGGCAGCTTAAAGAAATGTAAAATGTATATATATAAAAATAAACAACCCTTTGCCAATTAAACATTCAGCACTTTGCAGCAAAATACACACTGTATAATATTTTATGTACAAAACTTTTATATCTTTTATATATTCCTACTATAATGTTTCCATAACATAGGTCTTTTGAGAGTTTTTTATAGAATGGAACATGTGACATTTATCTATCATTTTAGAAGTGTGCATTTTTTTTAACTATAAACATTGGAAATACTTAGAATTCTGTTCCTGTGAGCTAATTGCCGACTAGAATAGTCCAATAAAAGCTACTTTGTGGTTAGATGTTTGTGGTCTTTTATTTGGCTTTTTGCCCTAAGATAAAATGTCAGTGCAAAACATGGTATCAGTGTATCCTGCAAATAATTTCAAGCCTGCCAAATGCCTGACTTGCATTTTATAAACATTGAATTATGTCACTCTTCTCCAGTCTACCTTCTACTTACACTTTATTAGTATTTTGGTAGGAAAATATAAATTATGCTGTGCAAACAGCTGACCGTGTCATAGATTATTTCTACTGGCATATGTTCTGTACTTTATAAAACAGTTTTTACACCACAGTTTCTAGTTCTGTGAAATTGAGGTTTTAAGGATATTTTCTCATATTCTGTAGAATTAGACATACTTTACTGTTTATTGTATATACTGGATATACTGACTAGAAAATACATTAGGAAAATGTTTCTGGAGATGTTTAATAATTTTAGCCTTGATAGATGTAGTCTCAAACACAATATGATCAGTTTCATATATAATAAGGATTTAGGTCTTGGCCCTGTTCCTGCTGAAGTCAATGGCAATACCTCTACTGGCTTTAGAAGAAGCAGGATTGTATCCATAGGGTAAAATCATAGCCTGATTAAAGTCAACAACAAAAGTATTGACATAAATGGAGCCAGAATTTCACTTAATCTGAAGGAGAGGATGGGATATATAAATGCCCAATAAGAAACTAAATAAATATTATGTAAGTTATTAAATCGCTAAATCAAATAAATACTACAGATATTAAATCAACCTGATCAGTTTCCTCTCATTGTAAGGGCCTTATTCATTTATAGTTCAGGTTGAACCTTTCTAATCTGGCATTCTTGGGAGCTGACCAGAGCCGACCCAGAGAATTTGCTGGACTGTGGGAAGTCAGTACTGTTTAGTAGCATTACCAACACTTCCACTACTGATTGGGCTCTTAGAAGACATTTAGGAGTAAATTAGAGCTAAATAACAGCACAGAACACTGACTGGTGGCTATAAACAAACTATATGAGACTGTGAGAAACTTGTCCACACTCATGATAAATGGACATCTGGCGAACTTTAATCATGCTGGACCACAGATGTTGCCAGATAGAAAGGTTCAACCTGTACTTTGGTTTCTCCTGTTCTCCACTATGGCACTATTTAGTTTCCTGAGCATTGAAATGCTTTGTTCTAATGAAAAGTCTTTGACTTTAACATAGAGCTATCTGGGTGAAATGTAATGGCCTGTGATATACAAGAGGTTAAACTAGATGATGTATTGATCCCTTCTGGTTTTAAACTGTATGAAATCTATTAAATAAGTTTAAAATAGCTGTCATGAGTAGAAAAAATACATTGGAATACTAATGAATAATTCTACATTGTCAAAACATGCTAAGGAAAAGAGGGTTTTTTTTCTATTCATGAAACCCTGCAAAGATATTTAGCCCTAATCATTCAAACAAGTATATGAATAATTGAACTGAGATAGCTAAGAACTCTGTCAAGTCTGTAACTGACACTGAACTCGGTTGGACTCCTCACATGTAACTGTTTAGAAGATTGAAGCCCAGTGTGTAGAACCAAATTTCACATTCATTTAGCTTACAAATTAGCACCTTACGTCCGAAAATAAGCAAAATTCTCATTGTCATTAATGGGAACCTTTCTTTTGTAAAAACTGAAGCATCAGTTAAACACTGGAATAAATTGCCTAGGGAAGTTGTGGAGTTTCCATCTCTGAAGATATTTAACAGCAGGTTAGATAGACATCTATCAGGGATGGTCTAAACCAGTGGTTCTCAACTCGTTTCAGTCCACGGACCACCAGGCCAATCAAAAAAATTTTGTGGACCACCTCCAGCACATGTAACACAGGATGAACGACACAGCAACCGCTCAGCACGATGGTGGCAGCTACACTGACGCTCAGAGCCTCAGACGGAAGTTACTGACAACACAACACAGTTGCATCCTAGGTGACGCTATGGATGACGCACTGCGTGCTTGTGAACACGGCGTAAAACAGCCTAATGGCAGTGCCTGCTCACGCCGTGTGACTTTGGACAGTGTTTCTGTGGACCACCGAAAAACTCACCATGGACCACCAGTGGTCCTTAGATGACCAGTTGAGAACTACAGGTCTAAACAGTACTGCGTCCTGCTGTGAGGGCAGGGGACTGGACTCGATGACCTCTTGAGGTCACTTCCAGTTCTAGTGTTCTATGAGACTATGATTCTATCTCTCCTTTAAAGAGCAACCAAGTTGGAAATTGCAATAATTTTCTGCTGATATGTCAACTATATGCCAAGATACAGTAAATTATAAGAGTTCTAAAGTTTATGAAGCTTGGAAGGGCTGCTAACAAAACAAATAGCTGCTCACTGGAGCAACAAAGATTGATTGTACAAGGGAGGAGACATGTTAAGGAGTTGTCAGAACATGGCTGTGATTTAATGCAGTACAAACACGGATGGTAATGGTCACATGCTGTGTGTCTAGTTTATGTTTGTGTGCGTTTATTTGAAGAGTGCAGGCCCTCCTGCAGAAAGAGAAATGGCAGCCATGTTCCTGTAATCAGTAGCTTCTGCCAAGAACGATAGGATTTTAAAGGGTCATTGCCAGCTTTGAAATCTGATCAGTTACCAAAAAAAAAAAAAGAAATATAGGCAGTTTCAGGTGCTGTACCTGCCTGAGTCCACTGCCAATTTTTGTGCTTTTACAACTGCAGTTTCCTGTTTCAACAAATATTGTTCTCTCCTGTGTTGCTGCAGAAAAGCAGCACAGAAATGGGTTACTGGCTAACTTCACTATTTAAAGGAAATAGTGAAACCAACTATATACCCAGTACTTTTTTTGTGATGGTACTGCCCGGTACACAGTACTGGCACCTCCAGACGCAGTACCGGCACCTTCAGTCAGAGCGCAATAACTTTTCCCCTGGAGTACTGGCACCTTTTTTTTTTTAACAAAAAAAAAAAAGCACTGTATATACCAAATACTAACAAACATGCATATCAAGTATACATCTAAAAGAAATGCAGAAATACATTTTTTCTCAAGTCTTTCAACTATAGTAATTGTAAGTGGTGTTTGAAACAATAGATGAAACAATTTGAGGCAAAATGTGATGTAAGTGTAACGTGTCTCTTTAAAATAAAGAATTTCAAATACTGCTACTAGGAACTAAGAGTTGCTATCAGTTTCTCCTTTTTTCATGTACATAGAATAATAGAATACTAGGATTGGAAGGGACCTCAAGAGGTCATCGAGTCCAGTCCCCTGCCCTACGGCATGCATGGAACACTATTGTATTTATATACACATTGCTTTATTAAGACTTTTTTCAAAAGTTGTGTGTTCTTTTCATCCCCACTGCCCACCTTGACTGGTTTTTTTACCTTATTTTGGACTATCCTTCATGTGTATGCTTGTATATTACACTCCCACACTGCCCAGGAACAGTTTAAGTTCCATCATTTATCTCTTTTCACCCCATGAGGTAGTGAGCAGATGTAAGACTGTCTTATTCTTTGTTCACACAAATTAGTAAGACTATAAACATATCAAAAGTCAAATGGGCAAAGGAGACTCAGAATTCTCTTTCAGGTGAATATACAGGCCTGAAAACTACATTATCATCTCTAACTACATCTAACATTGTGCTGGTCTTTTGAGATCTGGGAGGAGAAAGAGAGCCATGTGATTGTTTGTGGAATATGATGGCAGTGCATTTGTGACTTTGGATAGGCTAGAATTCACTGCCCTTCTCCAGCACCTTTTAAAAAAACAAAACAAAAAACAAAACAAAAAAACACACACACACACCAGCTCCCAAAGAAAAGTAGCTGGAGACCCAAAGTTCAGGATTGCAATGTCAGCCTCCCCACATTCAAGTCCCAAAAGGAACTAAAGAAAGTAATTTAATTAAATAACTTCATAAAATTGTATGTTGAAGAAACAAATATTTTACAACATAACATAATTTTATAACCCACAGACATTATAAACATATTCATAAACAACTAGTAGTCTAATAGCATCTTAAAGACTAAGAAAACATGTAAGTGGTATCATGAGCTTTCGTGGGCAAAAACCCGAAACCAAGATGTGGATACAACTAAAACAGAAAAAGTTATTTTCCCTTCCAGTTTCCCCTTGCTATAATTAACATGCCCACGTTCCTTTAGTTAGCGGGTTACCATCATCACTACCTGCTGCAAAGTGCTTCAGAGTGAGCAACAGCCTACTTTCTGCTCCTGAGCTCAGCTTCTCCCAGCTCACACAGGACACATGGCCCTTAGTAAATTACCCGCTTGCTCATGGAATCTGACCCCAGCAACAGAGACATAACCTACTGGAGCAGACCCCAAAACTACCACACACCATTCCAGAAGCTTCTGGGTGTGGAGTGCTAAATCAGCTTAGCAACAATGACTCAGACACAACTCACTCCTACCTCCTCTCACCGGTATCTTAAAGAGCTATCTCCCTATTAGGTACATGGGTTACATATTATCCTGGTAATCATTTCAAATGTTTATTAACTGTCCCTGATGTTTGATTTTTCACTGTGCTGAGGCACTCTGCAGACACCAGGAGAAGCGGAGGGGGGTGAAGCATCCACTGTGGCAATTGCACAAGCACTGTGCTGTGTCCCTTAGCAGTGGACAGGGTAGATTCAGAAAAGAAAATCTGCATGTGGTGTGACTCTGTTTCCCTGCCCCTTTCAGCGCTGTGTGTGAAACACGGGCCAGACTAGCTGGTGAGGCAGAAGAGAAGCATGCTAGATGATTCTGCACTGGCACCAGAAGAAACTCCTGACAAAGGAACCTCCCCCAGAACACATAGGAGGGGAACCAGTGAGTCTGATTCAGTCCTTGAAGGCTAGATTGCATTTGGCCTCCAAATTCCATGCAGGAGATGCCCCTGTTCATTGTCCTGTCCCTACCTCCCCCCAGTATCCCACAGTCATCCCTCTCTTGTCAGTGGGAGTGGAAGGGCAAGGACATATGTCCACAGACCATAATCCTCACCCAATTTTCAGGGAATTTGACCAGGTGTTTTGATCATGTGTTCCTGTTTCAAAATTTTGTAGTTCAATTTCTGATACATGTCTGTAACTCAAAATTACCATTCACTTGGTTTCCAAGTATGATCACTGTGGCATTTCTCAGCCATTTGGGATGTGTCAGTGATTCACAACACATGGCTGATTTCTGTAAATGTGTGATGCCAAAGAAATGCAATGTATTCTTTCCTTCCCACACTTGCTTCCTCCTCCAGCCATGAATTTCCAACTGTTTAAAAAAAAAAAAAAAACCCTGACAAAGAAGCAAACTGTGAAATACCTGTTGTTGTCTAATGCACCAGAATGAAATATAGCAGAGACAGGTGCACAGCATATGTGAACTCAGTGCAGGTATTGGGTACGCACTAGCAGTACACACACAAGTACCCAGGGAAGCATGCAAATATAGATACTGTCTTTGACTTTACAGTGGTGAATTCACAGGCTACTATGCTCCTTCTAACTGCCATTTCCCCTTCTCTTATCTGCAGGAACAGGAGAATCCTGATATTGAGGGCTATATTGGCAGAACCTTTAAAGCATCATGAATGTTGTTTTAGACTGAAGTGACACTATGAAAGCATGATATGCATTTTTATTATGCAAAATTGTGAAATTGTCGTATTTGATGAGGTCAGCTTTTACAGTGAACTGTAAGCAGTGGCAGCCTTATTGCTAGCATTCCTGTAACAATCTCTAGAACTCAATTCACCCCTGCTTTAAATCCAGTGACTGCAGTATACTCACACAAGGAATGATGTTGCCTTTTGTTGCCATGCTTGGAATTAGTCCCCCTTTAAGGAAGTGCTTAGTAGTAGTAGGAAATACAGGAATTTACTATTTGGTTTCTTTTCCTGAATATGTGCTCTTTGTTGGGTTGTTAAAAACAATTCACAGTTAATATTGCAAGGTAAAAGATGAAGAGCATATGCCCACTTACTGTATTTTTACTTCAGTTATATCTTTTATCAATTTTGAATTTATTAGGAAGTGCCAGTGCTGTACAGTGTAGTACCTATAAATAAATTGGTAACCTAGTTAAAAAGGAAGCTACATAAGAACATAAGAATGGCCATAGTGCAGGGGTGGCCAACCAGTTAGAGCCAAAATAGCTGTGGATAGTAGCACAAAGAGCCACACACCCCTCCTCCAGTGCCAGGCACCCCAGCCCCCCGCCCCCCTCCCGCTCTAACCCAATGCCCTCCCAGGCGGCCCCAGGATTCTTTTATTCTTTTAGTAGCACACTAGGTCTCACTGGAGCCGCCATCGCAGCCACGCACTTCTCCCTCCAGGTTCTGGGGCATGTGTGCAGAGCTGCCATGAGCAGTCCAGGCACACAGCTCCGAACGACAATCAAGCCGTAACCCTAAGAGCTGCATTTCTCTGAGCAAAGAGCTGCATGCGGCTCGAGAACTGCGGGTTGACCACCCCTGCCATAGTGCGTCAGATTAAAGATCTATCTAACTAGTATCCTGTCGTCTGAGTGGCCAATGCCAGATGCCCCAGAGGGAGTGAACAGAACAGGTCAAGTGATCATTTTCCAGTCATCCATTTCCAGCTCCTGACAAACAGAGGCTAGGGACACCATTCCTACCCACTGTGGCTAATAAGTATTGGTGGACCTAGTCTCCATGAATTTACGTAGTTATTTTTTGAACCCTGTTAAAATCCTGGTCTTCACAATATCCTCTGGCAAGGAGTTCCACAGGTTGACTATGCACTGCATGAAGAAAAACTTCATTTTGTTTGTTTTAAACCTGCTACCTATTAATTTAATTTGGTGACCTCTAGTTCTTATGTTACGGGAACAAGTAAATAGCTTTTCCTTATTCACTTTCTTCATACCTGTCATGATTTTATAAACCTGTGTCATATCCCCCTTTAGTCTCCTCTTTCTTAAGATGAAGTCAGTCTTTTTAATCTGTCTTCATATGGCACCTGTTCAGAACCCTTATTCATTTTTGTTGCCCTTTTCTGAACCTTTTCCAATGTCAATATATCATTTTTGAGATGAGGTGACCACATCTGTACGCAGTATTCAAGATGTGGGCGTACCATGGATTTATACAGAGGTAATAAGATATTCTCTGTCTTATTTCTTATCTCTTTTTTATCCCAGGTTGGTGTTCTCCTGTCCCTCCTAATTCTCAATCCATTTTCATTGCCTCTATCATATCTAGGTTACCCTCCTAGTTCTTTGTGTGTGGTGATCTCATGTAATCTTTGTTTCCTGCTTAACTGTATTTGTTATAAAACTGGGCAACGCTTTTGGATCTCAGAAAGTAGAAATAACTCAAAGAATAGCTAGTGTTAAGTTACTTTCTAAATAGAGTTTATTGAAAAAAGGTAAGATTTTAAAATATATATTGTGCCAAAACCAATGTGTAACTGACCCCCTTGTGAGGCACTCCTGCAGTCAACTAAAAGACAAGCAGTTAATCAAAGTATACAGTGCATACGGTCTGGCTTTGCAAACAGCTAATTCCCTGTGTTCCCAGATATTGCTCTTACCACTGTGCTCATGCACACATAGGGTTATGTAATAAATAAAACATCGTGTGTACTATGCTTTATGCACATCAAAATACAAAGTTTCCCAAGTAAAAGAGGACAAAATCGATAGGAAATCATTGACAAGTTTCTAACATCTTATCACATAAAATGATAAACTTAATACAATTATTACATAACACTAATTGTAGCTCATTTATGCCATTTTTAGTGCAGAGTTCGGCAACATTGACTCCAAAACATGTTCAGAGCTCCAAGAAGCAAGTGTAGTTGAGTACTTTTTTTTTCCTGTAAGAAAATAATTAATCTGGGAAATCATTTTAACACCAAATTAATATGAAAACAACCAAAATGATCATTTTTAAAATGGGCTTCCAGGCTCTACTCTGGTTACTCAACAGGTACAGGAAGGGCCATTACTTCCAATTCAAATGCCCCACCCTCCATTTCTTTTGGCTCTTTGGGCCTTCTGCCAGCTCATTTACAGCTTCCCTAGGATTCCTGGGGATTCTCTCGGACTCGGTTTCTATGGTTTTAACTTATACAGGCAAGACAGTTAGGGTTAGGTCTAAAGCGTTAACTACTGAGAATGTCTGGAATGTCCAGAAAATGGATTCCCCCCCCACACACACATACTCCCATTCACCACAATCTGATTTTTTTGCATGCTGTATTTATTGATCTGTGAACTGCATCATGCAACCTGGAAACGTGCCTTAGTGTAGCTGAAAGTTGAGCTTATTGTTCTTTCTCAGATATTCAGCTGTAAAATTAAAAATGGAGACTTCCATAACTATAAGTGAACTCAACTTCCGAAGATGCAGACAAACCCCAGTGCAGATTGTAGCTGGAAGTTTGGAGGTTGAATCAACATTGAAGCAAAAGGGGACTGCCTGTGTTAAGTTAATGAAGGGGAATTGGAATGGTAGAATCTGTTCCAAAACTGTAGCCAGAGGGTCTAACTCAGAAATTCCAACACTTTAATAAAAGTGCAGCCCTCATTTTTCGAGCACTGTGTTGACGGTTATTTATGCTATGGGAATCTTAATGCCAAAATATTTTTTTCTTCTTGAGAGAGATTTTCTAAGGTGTTGCTCGAGATATTTGCTCATATCCTGGCCCCACAGTGGACAAAGGAGAGTTTTGCCATTGTCATCATCAGAGGCAGGATTTCACCCATTGTACCTGGGAGAAAGAGGAGATGGATCTGTCTGTAGCTGGGTTTCAAAATATGGATCATTCTACCTTTTTTATTTGAGGCTTCAGTGGAAGATGAGCTAATATGTGGGTTGTTATTTTGGTAGTGCTTGCTTGTTGGACTTTTGCTGTTTAAACTGTTTCTCATGCTGCATTGAAGTATGAGGGCTCTTGCTCATCAACTTTCAGTTATACTAGATTTGCTGACTCTCATTCTCAAGATACATGTCCATATTTTCCATATTTGGTCACTTACTGATGTTATTTTGTCAAATAAAATTCTGCTTAGCCATTTTTCTGCCAAAAAGGTAATATTTAAATTAAGCTATCCAGAGCTGACAAAATAACAGTGTAATAATCATCCTAAACTACCTTCCATTTAAACTTTTTTCACTTATTAAAATAGATACATTTAAAAATGGATGCATTATACCACTATTTGGAAAAGCTGAAATCTTTGATCCGCTTTCCAAGTTATACTAATACATACACATTTATGAGCTTAGTCCTAGCAGCTGTTTTTTCACAAATAAAACAACTTAGATCATCCAGATAGAGCCTTTATTGTGCATATCCATCTTTTTAGTTGACACTTACAAAAGTGAAAATGAAGAACTTGGTATGGATGGTACCCATTCCTTCAAAATATACTAAATGAAGTGCCATTTGAAATACACACCATGAAGTCTAATTTTGGTTTCTCTTTGTTTGAGTAGGTATTCCTTGAATTGTGTTCAGTTATCATTTTATATATAGTGTAAATGATAGTAAACCTTAGTCTAACATTTAGGCAAGCATTTTATATCCAAGCACTGTCAGGCCAAGCCACATGTGAAGAATTATTTGTTTTGTCTTCCACTTGTGTGATAATACCTCTTCTTTTTTGCTTCACTGAAGGGAATTACTTGATATCCTTGTCACTCATCCCAGGAGCTGAGCCTCATGACTGTACTGTTCTGCATATCTCCTTCAATGTTTACAAGTTAGTTTTGTTTAATGTCAGATCTTATATTAATCAAAGCTTTTGTTTTGTTTCTGCCTTCTCAGATGATACAAAATTCTCATCCATTTTTGAAAACCATAGATTTTTTTCTTTATTTCTCATGTTCCTGTAAGAATCACTAAACCCTTTGATGAAGAGATTATAATAAATACTGACATGACAATTTTTAGATATCTATATATTGTTTAAAATTGCATTTGAGACTAAGGATGGCTACATAAGAACATACAAAAATTAAGGTTTACTAAATTCAATCATCGATACTCCAGAGGGATATCATCTATTAAAATCTATAGGGTTTTCTAAAAAGAGTTAATTTTATTTTCCTATCGTACATCTGAGCTCCCCTGCCAATTGTTGTGGTTTTACAGTTAAGTTTTCCTGTTTCTGAAATGACTTTCTTCCTCCTGCTGGTGCTCATGCTCACAAATGTATATGTGTGTTTGCAGGTGGAGGGAGCAGAGCTGAAAAATAGAGAGCATTTTAAGTACTTTTTAGATCTGGGATATTTGAAGACCAAACCTGGAAATATAATCAATGGAAAAATCAAGCATCTGAATTATTTTACCTATACCTGGAAAATAGGCTAATTCCACTAAAATACTTTCTTTTAACTATACCTAAATTTAGAGCAGTATAGAAACTGTTTCATACATTTCTGCTTTGTGGCAGCAGGAAATTCAAAATACAAATGCATAAAATATTACAGTATATAACCTACTATGTAAACATATGGGAACACAATTGAAATCCTGTGTTCAGTAGCAATGGGTATACATCTGGATGTGATGCTTTCAGACTGCATCATTCTGACAACCTTATATTTGCAGGTTCACAAAAGTCTGGCAAACTTATTAGTGAGATAGCTAGTGAGTGAATCCTGAGTCCTTCGGAGGCTAAGAACTCCTTCCATATGTGAAAAACATTAGACTGTTTCTATGTGCTGTGCTAAACAACAGGAAATAGCTTCATTTCAATTCCAGCCTTTTTAAGCCATGGCAGTGAACCCCTGGCAGCACAGTGGTAGACAGGATTATTTTAGGTCTTTCAAAATTTTGGCAGTGATGGTTGTTTCCATTTGTACATTAATTTTTTCCTGCTTTCATGGGTCAGGCAGAATTCTTCTATGAGAGGTCCCTGTGGATGCTCCCCACTGGATCTTGGTGCCGTCCCAGCACCATGATTAGAGATTTTGAAGCAGTCCCTGTGGTGGCCGTGCATGCACAACACCAACCGGTGCATGTGTTCCAGTAGGCACCGCGCATGTGAGATGGAGCTCTGCAGTTCCCTGCTTTTTCGACGATTCTTTTATAGTTTAGAGAACAAAAGAACATAAGAACATAAGAACGGCCGTACTGGGTCAGACCAAAGGTCCATCTAGCCCAGTAGCCTGTGGCCAGCACCAGGTGCCCCAGAGAAGGTGGACCGAAGACAATGATCAAGCCATTTGTCTCCTGCCATCCTTCTCCAGCCTCTGACAAACAGAGGCCAGGGACACCATTTCTATCCCCTGGCTAATAGCCTTTTATGGACCTAACCTCCATGAAATTATCTAGCTTCTCTTTAAACTCTGTTATAGTCCTAGCCTTCACAGCCTCCTCTGGCAAGGAGTTCCACAGGTTGACTACACGCTGTGTGAAGAAGAATTTTCTTTTATTAGTTTTAAAACTGCTACCCATTAATTTCATTTGGTATCCTCTAGTTCTTCTATTATGGGAACTAATAAATAACTTTTCTTTATTCGCCCTCTCCACACCACTCATGATTTTATATGCCTCTATCATATCCCCGCTCAGTCTCCTCTTTTCTAAACTGAAAAGTCCCAGTCGTTTTAACCTCTCTTCATATGGGACCCGTTCCAAACCCCTAATCATTTTAGTTGCCCTTTTCTGAACCCTTTTCAAGGCCAAAATATCTTTTTTGAGGTGAGGAGACCACATCTGTACTCAGTATTCAAGATCTGGGTGTACCATAGTTTTATAGAGGGGCAGTAAGATATTCTGTGTCTTAATTTCTATCCCTTTCTTAATAATCCTATTTGCCTTTTTGACCGCCGCTGCACACTGTGTGGAAGTTTTCAGGGAATTATCCACGATAACTCCAAGATCTCTTTCCTGATTTATCATAGCCAAATTTGCCCCCATCATACTATACGTATAGTTGGGGTTATTTTTCCCAATGTGCATTACTTTACACTTATCCACATTAAATTTCATTTGCCATTTTGTTGCCCAATCACTCAGTTTGGCGAGATCTTTTTGGAGTCCCTCACAGTCTGCTTCTGTCTTGACTATCCTAAACAGTTTGGTATCATCCGCAAACTTTACCACCTCACTGCTTACCCCTTTCTCCAGATCATTTATGAATAAGTTGAACAGGATTGGTCCCAGGACTGACCCTTGGGGGACACCACTAGTTACCCCTCTCCATTCTGAAAATTTACCATTTATTCCTACCCTTTGTTTCCTGTCTTTTAACCAGTTCTCAATCCATGAAAGGACCTTCCCTCTTATCCCATGGCAATGTAATTTACACAAGAGCCTTTGGTGAGGGACCTTGTCAAAGGCTTTCTGAAAATCTAAGTATACTATATCTACTGGGTCCCCCTTGTCTGCATGTTTGTTAACCCCTTCAAAGAACTCTAATAGATCAGTAAGACATGATTTCCCTTTACAGAAACCATGTTGACTTTTGCCCAACAAATTATGTTCTTCTACGTGCCTAACAATTTTATTCTTTACTATTGTTTCGACTAATTTGCCCAGTACTGAAGTTAGACTTACCGGTCTGTAATTGCCAGGATCACCTCTAGAGCCCTTCTTAAATATTGGTGTCACGTTAGCTACCTTCCAGTCATTAGGTACGGAAGCCGATTTAAAGGATAGGTTACAAACCACAGATAATAGTTCAGCAATTTCCCATTTGAATTCTTTTAGAACCCTTGGATGAATGCCATCCGGTCCCGGAGATTTGTTGACATTAAGTTTTTCTATTTGTTCCACAACCTCCTCTAATGACACTTCAATCCGGAACAGTTCCTCAGATTCATCACCCACAAAGGACGGTGCAGATTTGGGAATCTCCCTAACGTCCTCAGCTGTGAAGACTGAAGCAAAGAAATCATTTATTTCTCCACAATGGCTTTATCGTCCTTGATTGCGCCTTTTATATCTCGATCGTCTAGGGGACCCACAGGTTTTTTAGCAGGCTTCCTGCTTCTAATGTACTTAAAAAACATTTTGTTATTTCTTTTTGAGTTTTTGGCTAGCTGTTCCTCAAAATCTTTTTTTGCTTTTCTTAATACATTTTTACACTTGATTTGACAGTGTTTATGTTCCTTTCTATTTATCTCACTAGGATTGGACTTCCACTTCTTGAAAGATGCCTTTTTGTCCCTCACTGCTTCTTTTACATGGTGGTTAAGCCACGGTGACTCTTTTTTAGGTCACTTGCTATGTTTTTTAATTTGGGGTATACATTTAAGTTGGGCCTCTATTATGGTGTCTTTAAAAAGTTTCCATGCAGCTTGCAGGGATTTGGCTCTCGTCACTGTGCCTTTTAATTTCTGTTTAACTAACCTCCTCATTTTTGTGTAATTCCCCTTTTTTGAAATTAAATACCAAAGTTCTGGACTGCTGAGGTGTTCTTCCCACCACAGGAATGTTAAATGTTGTTATATTATGGTCACTATTCCCAAGTGGTCCTGTAATGGTTATCTCCTGGACCTGATTCTGCGCTCCACTCAGGACTAAATCGAGAATTGCCTCTCCCCTTGTGGGTTCCTGTACCAGCTGCTCCAGGAAGCAGTCATTTTAGCCATTGAGAAATTTTATCTCCGCTTCTCTTCCTGAGGTGACATGTACCCAGTCAATATGGGGATAATTAAAATCCCCCATTATTATAGAGTTCTTTATTTTGGTAGCCTCTCTAATCTCCCTCAGCATTTCAATCTCAGTATCGCTGTCCTGGTCAGGTGATCGATAATATATCTCTACTGCTAATTTCTTATTATTGGAGCATGGAATTACTATCCATAGCGATTCTATTGAACATGTTGATTCATTTAATATTTTTATTTCATTTGATTCTACATTATCTTTCACATACAGTGCCACTCCGCCACCCACACGGCCTGCTCTATCCTTCCGATATATTTTATATCCCGGTATGATTGTGTCCCACAAATTTTTCTCATTCCACCAGGTTTCAGTGATGCCTATTATGTCAATCTCCTCCTTTAATACGAGGTACTCTAGTTCACCCATCTTATTAGTCAGACTCCTAGCATTTGTGTAGAAGCACTTTAAAAATTTGCCACTGCTTATTTGTCTGCCCTTCTCTGATGCATTGGATTCCTTTGTATGTGGTTGTTTGTCTGCTCTGGCCCACGGTTTGTCCTCTCCCCTCCTCTCTTTCGGACTACAGCTTAGAGAATCTCTATCAATGGATTCTCCTCTAAGAGAAGTCTCCATCCGATAGATGTGCATCTCCGCACCAATCGGCTTTCCCCCATCTCTTAGTTTAAAAACTGCTGTATGGCCTTTTTAATGTTTAGTGCCAGCAGTCTGGTTCCACCCTGGTTTAGGTGGAGCCCATCCTTCCTGTATAGGCTCCCCCTCTCCCAAAAGTGTCCCCAGTTCCTAATAAATCTAAACCCCTCTTCCCTACACCATCGTCTCATCCACGCGTTGAGACTCTGAAGCTCTGCCTGCCTACCGGGCCCTGCGCGTGGAACTGGAAGCATTTCTGAGAATGCCGCCATTCTCTGACAGGTGATCCTGACTTGTTTGGCCAGTCACTGGCACTTCAGTTGCCCCTCCCCCCACTGTCATGCTGCACGTGCCCTCTGCCTTGAAGATGCCCCCCTGGGAGCCTCCTGCTTGCTGTGCAGAGTGTGGGAGGGAGAACAGGGTGGGTGCTGATTTCAGGGAGTCCCTCCTCCCCCCACTTCTGTACCCAATCTCCACACAGAGAAAAGGGGATGGGGGAGCTTGTGAATGCAAATCTCTGTCCCTCTTGCACACTCTGTGTGTCTCATTCTCACAAACACACACTGTCCTTCACTCTCCTCTGCCCACCCAACACATACGTGTGAGGGGTTGTTAACCCACTCTGCAAGCAGTAAAAGAAGTATTTTTGGTTTTTGACTGGTTTGCATTTCATAATTTTCATTTCTCTCTTACACTTAAATTTAATCCTTTGAATAATTAGTTTTAAAATGCCTAACTTGTCATGACTGGACTAATTATCGCTGTGATAATTGCTGCTCCTGGAAGTGCCTGGAATGTCCCTGCAGCCCCAGAGAAAGGCAGAACAGGGGGTCTCCACATGCTGCCTTGCCTACAAACACCACTCCTGCAGCTCCCATTGATCAATAATGGGGAACTGTGACCAGTAGAAGCTGTGGGCTCAGTGCCTGTAGATGAGGGGCAGCACATGGTGCCATGGAGCCATTGCTGTACTTGCCAGCTGCTTTCAGGAGTGGTGCAGGGCCAGGGCAGGAGTAACCCTGTCTTAACCCCACTGTTCCACCACCCAGAAGCCATCTCAGTTAAATTGTGCCCAGCCAGAGCCTGCTTTCTGAACCCCTGTCCCAGACCTGAACCTCCTTCTACACCGAACTTCCTGCCCCAGATGTGAGTCCCCCTGCATCTAAACTCCTTCCCAGAGCTTGCACCCTGAGACCCCTCCTGGACCCCAATCCTCCACCCTGGGCTAAGCCCGGAGCCCCTCCCACACTCCAAACTCCCTGGGCCAAGACCAGAGCCTGCACCCCAACCCCTTACCCCAGCCTGGTGAAAGTGAGAGAAGATGGTGGAGGAAGGGAGACAGAGTGAGCAAGGTGAGGCCTCAGAGAAGGGGTGGAGCAGTGGCAGAGCCTCAAAGAAGGGGCGGGAAGGAAGTGGGGCAAGGGTATTTATGTTTGAGGTAGATCTTACATTGCACTTAAATTGAAAAAGGGATCTTGTGATTAAAAAGTTTGGAGACCAATGGTTTATAGTTAGTTTCTTGTCTGCCTGCAACTTCTAGAGCACGTCAGCTACAACTTTCATAGTATCACACACCCAATTACACATTCTCTGCCTACAGATTTGGTTTTCTGCAGTATACAAGCCTCTAAAACACCCCGTTTCACTCTGGCTTACCATACCATGCGAGGTGAAGATGTCCCTCCTGTGGTGGACCAAGCGGTCCAATCTTTGCATGGGAGTCCCATTCCTTCAACTGCCTCCCCACTGCACAATTACCACAGATGCTTCCCACATGGGTGGGAGGTGAGGGCTTTTCTGCGACCAGACCACTCAAGGACTCTGGTCAGCTCAGATGAGCTTGCACATAAACCTGCTGAAACTATGTGCAGTACACAATGTCTGCAGAAATTTCTGGCCCTCCATCACCAGGAAACACGTACTCTTCCTTATCGACAACATTACCTGTATTTTCTACATCAACAGACAAGGGGATGCCAGGTCCTGGTCCCTATGCACTGAGGCCATAAAACTGTGGAATTTTTGCATCAATCACACCATCTACCTTTCTGCAATTCACATACCAGGAGGCACCAGTGTAACTGTGGACACTCTCAGCAGACATTTCCCTCAACCTCATGAATGGGTACTCAGTTCCTCTGTAGTGTACCTTCTGTTCTCCAGATGGGGTCGCCCATCAACAGACCTGTTCGGTACACCTCACAACACCGAATGCATACACTTTTGATTCAAAGCAGGCATTGGGAAGGGATCAGTTGGAGACATCTTTCTCATCCCATGGAAGCATGACCTCTATTATGCTTTTCCTCTGATACCATTCCTTGGCAAAGTAATCTACAAGATCAGGACAAATGGGGCCACAGTCATACTAATAGCCCCCTCGTGGCCGAGACAACCCTGGTATCCCTTCCTGCTCAGAATGTCAATTTGCTCTCCCATCGGTCTCCCGCTCCAGCACAATCTCATCACGCAACACAAACCTACCTGGACCTACGCAAACTGCATCGAACAGCATGGCTCCCCCATCCAAACTAGGGCTTCCTGAGCAGATATGTGCAATCCTTATCCACAGTTGTAAGGATTCCACGCACTCCTCCTACACATATAAATGGAAACACTTTTCAGGATGGTCCACTTCCAAAGGGCACACTCTGATATCAGTGCCCCCATCACTCATCTTGGATTACCTCCTCACACTGAAGCAGTCATTGCTCTCATGCAGCTCAATCAAAGTACACCTAGGAGCTATTATGGCCTTTCATCACAAAATTGAGGGTTGGTCCATCTTTACTCACCCCACAATCAAGAGGTTCCTTAAAGGGCTGCATCTCCGACATACTGACATCACACAGCCTTTACCTTCCTGGAACCTGGGTTTGGTACTATGAACTCTCACCAGACCACCTTTTGAGCCTCTCTCATCTTGCTCTTTGGCACACCTCTCCATGAAGGTTGCATTGCTGGTTGTACTAACATTGGCCCTCCACATCAGAGACATGGCGGCACTCATGGCCAACCCACCTTTTATGATATTCCACTCTGATAAGGTCACCCTTCGTACACACCCAGAATACGTACCTAATGTGGCCTCCTCGTTTCATATAAATTAACCACTAAACTTACCTGTATTCTTTCCAAAATTACATGCCAGTGCATTTGAGGTTTCCATGCACACTCTCAAAGTCAGTCATGCACTAGCATTCTACTTGCAGAGAATTACCTTTTAGGCAATCCCCTCGGCTCTTCTTGGCATTTAACGAACAGGTTGAAGGACAACCCATATTGAAACAGAGATTGTCCAAATGGATCATTGACTGCATAAAGCTTTACTATGCCCAGAGGGGTCTACAACCACCCTTCTGCAATGTCCCACTTCCAGAAATTTGCAAGGCAGCAACCTGGACATCACAACTTACCTTTGCTAAGCACTACGCGCTCTTCTATGGACCTGTCACTTCTGTGGGCTCTGCGGGGTCTATCATCAGCCTTCCACAATATTCAGAAGTCCCAGCCTCCACATGCCGATACTGCTTGCTAATCACCCAGCGTGTAGCATCCATGGGAGCCTCTCAAAGAAGAAGCGGAGGTTACTCACTTTGTGCAGTAATGAGTTCTTCGAGATGGTGTCCCCATGGATGCTCCACGACCCACCCTTCTTCCCTCTGCTTCAGACCTATAAGGCTTCTAGGGTAGAGAAGGAACTGGAGGGTGTGGTGCCTATTGGAATGCATGTGCCGGTTGCTGCTGCGCATACGCAGCCTCGGCAGGAACTGCTTCAAAATCTCCAATCTAGGCACCAAGACTCATCGTGGAGCATCCACGGGGACACCATCTTGAAGAGCTCCAGTTACTGTACAAGGTGAGTAACCTCCACTTCTAAAAAACGAGCCTTTTGGAGAAGTTCTCTCTTGCTGCCTATGGTTATTCCAGGCTCTAAATCAGCCTTTGTTAAAATTAGATTATAAAATTTTGGACTTGGCTCTCATGGATCTGTGGGATCCCCTCCTGGCCACGCACCAAACTGCTATAAAGGGACTTCCCAGGATGCATAAGCCTCCTGCACCTTGAATGGACTCTAACCACTGATCCGTTCTTGGGGTTCCCAGGAACACTCCCAGAATGCAAATCTTCTGCCTAACCCTTGGGCTCAGTGCTGGCCCTTCAGACTCCCCCATGACTTAAACATACACTCTTCCATGTGTAAGCCTTCTGGTTCACAGTTTGGTGTATTACAGTTGTAAAGCTTAGACTACAGACATTTCACATAGGAATCTAATGCTCCTTACTCTTTTACTAACAGAGAAAACACAAGCTAATACAGATCACACAGAATACAACAAACATCTTAAATGCAGTGCTTCTTGCGAGCTTATCCTTCCCGTGAAAGTCCATGGAGCTCATCCTTCCCGTGAAAGTCCATCTGTTTTCAAGAAGATAGGCAGGGTCTTCTGCCTCATCAGGCTTCTACATGCTGGGTTACTTCTCCTTCATCTTGAGCTGGAGAAAAATGGCCCCAGAAGAACAGCTTCTATCCTTTTTGTCCCTTTACTAGGTGATGTCCTGCTAACTCGAATATTGTGTCCAGTTCTGGACGCCACATTTCAAGAAAGATGTGGAGAAATTGGAGAAGGTACAGAGAAGAGAAGCAAAAATTATTAAAGATCTAGAAAACATGGCCTATGAGGGAAGACTGAAAGAATTGGGCTTGTTTAGTTTCGAAAAGAGAAGACTGAGAAGGGACATGATAGCAGTTTTCAAATATCTAAAAGGGTGTTACAAGGAGGAGGGAGAAAAATTATTCTCCTTGGCCTCTGAGCCTAGGACAAGAAACAATGGGCTTAAATTGCAGCAAGGGAGGTTTAGGTTGGACATTAGAAAAAACTTCCTAACTGTCAGCGTTAGGAATAAATTTAACTGGAATAAATTACCTAGGGAGGTTGTGGAATCTCCATCGCTGGAGATATTTAAGAGCAGGTTAGACAGACACCTATCAGGGATGATCTAGAGAGTGCCCTGCCATGAGTGTAGGGGAAATAACAAAGAGCACATCTACACTACAAGCCTTTATTTCAAAATAATGTGAAGGTGAAGGACTTCTTACTCCAACTCATCCTTCAACTTCCTGCAGTATAGACAGTGCCAAAAGGTGAATAAAGCTATTTTGACTTCAGCTACTCAATTGACATAGCTGAAGTCGCATAGCTTGTTCCAACTTTAGTCCTGCTGTGTAGACGTACCCTTAGTGATGAGATGACCAAATAGAAAACATCTTCCACTTAGCTTTGTAAGTCAGTCTTGTTGAGACTTGTTTTTGAACAGCATAATCTGAAATTCATCTGACCCATTTATTTCTGTTTATAAATAAAATTATGAAGAAAGTAAAGATTTTATTTTTTGTTAAGTCACGAGGAAAACTAAAAGTTAGCAAATTACTTTATAAGTTCACTAGCTAGTCACTAACATCAATCACAGCAGACTACAGAGAAGCTGGTGGTGGTTGTAATTTTTTTTTTCTATTTCACTGCCATGGGAAGTGAGAAGAAACTGAGAGATAAGGAAACTCTGCCCTTTCTGCCATTGGGGGAGAGGGAGGCAGAGAGGTCACATCTGGCGAGCAATTTGTCTCCAAAAGACACTACTGGTGAAAAAACTTGGTCTTGTTCACATGGAGCACACCTTGCATGAAATCTATGAGACAGTTACTCAAAGAAGAAATCAAGGTTTATGGATCAAAAACAAAAATTAGATCACATTCTAGCTTCCTCTATAATTTTAGGACCCCCAAATTGATCAGTTGTTAGATATTTGGAACACACACAAATTAAGATGGCACCTAAAGTTATCAGTATAGAAGAAGGCGTAATTAAAACTTCAAGCATCTTACCCATCTTACTATCAAAAACTGTTGATGGCAAATAAGTACATAATAATGCTGAGTTATTAGGAAACAATATAAGTTACCTGCTATGGAAAGAGTGCAGTTTTTCAACATTGGTAGCCTTAGAGATTGCATGGAACTGTGAAAGAGCAATCACTATAGATAAAGTGGATATACGTAGTGCCAAACAGGACTCTGGTTACACTCTTCAAACAGCTCAATACAGTACTGCTAAAATGCTACATCCAAGAGAAAAAGACACAACAACAGCATACAATTATGAATGGTGCTAATCCTTTTTAAAACAGTTTGTGGAAGCCACATTATTATATTGTACCAATTGTATCTGGAAATTTGACTTAAAGAAACTCAATCATTGGAAGACTTAATTTTACTAAAGCAATAGTGTGATATTTATTCATACGTATCATATATATCCTACAGCTAGAACAAGTGTGCTTATCGCAAACTCTGGGTTCCTTTGACAGGCTCTTTAAATTCTACACTAAATGTATGCTTTCCCAGCAAGAGCCATGACTTAGGCTACGTCTAGACTGCAAGCCTCTTTCTAAAGAAGCTTTTTCGAAAGAAACTTTCAAAAAAGCCTCTTTAGAAAAAGAGCATCCAGACTACAACCAGGACTTTCGAAAAAGCAAGCCGCTTTTTCGAAAGAGAGCACCCAGACAGTCTGGATGCTCTCTTTCGAAAAAGCACAGTTTGCATTACATAGCGCCTTTTTTCGAAAGAGCACTTTCGAAAAAAGTCGTTCTTCCTCGTAAAACAAGGTTTTCTGCGGTCGAAAAAACTGCCGCGTTCTTTTGATTTACTTTTGAAAGAACACGGCAGCAGTCTAGATGCAGGGGAAGTTTTTTCGAAAAAAGGCCACTTTTTTCGAACAAATCCTGTAGTCTAGACACACCCATAGAGTTCCACAGTTCTTGACATTTTTTCAGCAGCAATAGTCCACACTATGACACACCTGTACTTATCCATCCATTTCCTCTGACTCTGCCCTGGCATCCAAGTCAGTCACTGGCATCCCCCTGCTCTTTTGCTATCATACTCTGCAGTCTGCATTGGTCATACAGGGACTGCTTCCCCCCATGCCTTGTAGCCAAGTCATATTTAGAGATGCTAATTCCAGTTTCCTTAGGCACCCCTACTGTTCTTAATTAATAACAAAGGGTGTTACTAATAAAAATGTGGTCGTCTTTGTTTTTATTTTTCTTGTCACCATTTTAATACATTACTTTTTTACTGTTTTTTTTTCCCACAGGGACAAAATATTAGTACTGTCTTCCATTTTTCATAGGATTAATTTCTTTAAGAAATGCCTACTTTCCTACACTATTCTTTCTGCTTTGCATTACTATTTTATCACTGTATAGTGATAAAAATATTTTTATTTTTAATAATTTTCAGCAGCCATAAATTACTAATACACGAATATGAATGCTTAAATTTCTGCAGGAAAGAAATAGATTTTAGTATAGTGACTCAAAACAAGGATTTTTTCCTATTTATATTATTTTTATCAAGTTTACAAATATTACATCCTAGGCGATTCACATTTTTTCATACAAAATATTGTTTTTTAAATTATTAAAATCAATTGTAACATAAGTCTTTACTGCAAGAAGAAATATGGATTCTGATAAATAACCCTAAAATATGTCATGTGTTTTCTTAAGCTGTATGTGACCATGATTGCCAGAATGATGCTTTAAGAGTGTGTTCTCATGCAAATATACTATGCTCTCTGAAAAGCTGCATGATTTCACTGATCTAAAGGGATACTTTTGAGGACAATGTTGGTTGAAAGGTTATTTGGTTGAGTGAATGAAGCAACTCTACAAGAAAAAAATAGATGAATCCGGAAAACATTTAGCAAAAAAAGGAGTATAGGTCAGAGTAACTTTCTGTGAATTTGCATTCTATGAATGTCTGATACACATTCACTAATTAAACTACCACAGTATATAAGAGGATAAAGAAGAAATTAAACAAAATGTGTTAATCCCTATTGACATATACAGGCAGTGTTGTATGGCTTATAGTGACTTGAACCAAGTAAAGTAACCAAGTGTTCATAGGTACATCATCATAATGTCTCTCTTCGTTGAGCATGTGGCAGTGCCACCTATGTGCTGCTCCTGCCGGCCGCCAGCCAGCTGCTTGCCGCTCTTGGCCTCATGATGGATTTGGCTCTGGGGCCAAACCTGGTGATTTCAGCTCTTGGCCCACAGCACAGTCCTGCCAAAAGATTCCAACATTTACTGGAATAAAATTTTAAAATAATAAAGAAACACCGTATGGAGTTTGTTTTAAGTCTATCATTAGAAGGGCGGGGGTGAGAGAAACAGGTTGAACCAGTCTTACAGCTCATGCCTGGAAGGCATACAGCCTGCTGGTTCAGAGCTCTGCCCTTCTCCCCGGTTGACTACACAGCATTTGACAGAGGAAACCTTGTCCATCCGAGATTCTTTACAATGACATTTTCTCTCCTTTGAACTGAGTTAAACAGAGTCTGACTTCTCTGCATTTCCAATAACTGCAAGCATTGGCTGTCATATCTTACAATTCCTGTACTTAGTGTTAACAGAGTTTGTGACTCCACAACAGCCAAATTGGTTACAATAGGCAAAGCATCAGTCTAACAATTGAATATCTATCAGGCCTAAGCAAACTGAGTGAACTGTATTTACATAACCACACCCAGGATTCCTTTCTCATTCCAGCTAGCTATAATGGAAGCATTGATTCAGACCCTGCTTACATCAAAAATACTATCTATATTAGTTTGTCAGGATCTATTTTTTGTAAACCCGAGTTGATTGACATTAATTTCATTACTCTCTTTTAATTCTGCATTAGTCAAGTCCTGTATCTGCTGCTCCATTATCATTTCCAGGATAATGGAAAGGAGGCTGGCAGGTTTGTTCATCCCATTTACCTTTTTTTATAGTGATTGCTGTTCTGATAAGATGCATGGTATAAAGTAAATCAACCTCACCGAAATGCCATCCAGTAAACTTTTTCCAAAATTTGCCATTCTTTGAGATGAGTATTGTGAATATGGAGACGCTGAAGATGCTGGCGTGTGGACTCAATTTTAGTTTCACTCTGCAATTATCTGCAAATTGCAAGTGTTCATTGAAAATTGGTTATGTTTCTATTGTGGAACCGTAGCCATTCCAGAGTTAACACATGTGCTGCTGCTATGCTAATACAGCCTTTCAGAAAACTGCTTCCAGACAAAATACAGAAGTGACAGCAAAGGTGAGAAACCTGCCCCACTTTCATGGACTTTAAACCTTGATCTGGGACAGTTCTAAGGCCATTAGTATTAAGCACAGGTTTTTTTCCCTTTAAAACATGTTAACAAAATGGAGGAAAACCCACCATAGTCAGTGTTAAGCTACAATACAGTGTTAAGCTAATAATTTTTTTAAAAAACCAGCAGGAATTGATGAAGTTATAGATTTCAAAGTAACTAATTAACCCTCTTTAGATGTACAGTTAACAGCGTAATTAGTCATCAATAAATTGTATCTATCAGCGCCATTTACTGAACATAAATGTCAAACCTATTTGAGTGTGTGCGATCAAAGCATCCACTATGTGCTGTGACTTAAAAAGAATATAGACACATTTTAAAAATATTATTGCAAGGAAATATCAAAATGTTAAAAAGTCCAACTAAGAGTCAGTAGAATAATTGTACATGATGAGTCAAAAGTATACACAACACACAAAACATACACTCTTCCCTCATTGCCTAAAATGTCTTTGATAAAGTATTTACTATGCATTGGCAAAGCAGAGACAATCGGTATGATTCTCTATATACCTTATATGCTATGTAGTTCTATGTCAAGTATATAAGCAGTTTGCACCATTTAAAAGTCAGTTTAAACTGTGGATCAGTTAGCACTAAGGAACATTCAGAACAGAGCTATTTTGGGGTTAATTTCAAGGGAGTGACACAAGGAAATATACTTTGCTCTCAATTATACAGCTGAAACCCTATTAATATTAATGGGGTTGCTCTGAATTTACATCTGCTTAAAAAAGAGCAGAATTTGTCCAAAGTTGTCTAAGTGCAGTCTCGTTAAAATGGAAGGATTTGTATTTGCATTTGTTATTTTTTCAGACAGACACCACAGAATAACTTTTTTTCCATTGTATTTGTAACCTAAAACATTTGTATAATAAAACATAGGACTGAATAAGGAAATTTAATAAGAATTACTAAGCAAATGTAGTGATTTCCTGGAGCTGGCAGATGTCATTTTGCACCATTTTGTTCCTTATGAACATTCCACAAAAGAAACACATTGTGCTGAAGAATCACTGTATCTGTAACATGCAGGTGTCTATAAATCGACACTCCATAAGTTTTAGAAGACTGCCTGGTGGTTTTAATGTATAATTTTTAAAAGGCAGCTAGGGAGTGTTATTTTCAAATTTTGCAATTGGTTTGAAACCAAAGCTGTTTTGTGCCCATAGAATTGAGGAAGCATGGGGAAGAAAAGGGTTAAAGTTCATCTGTGAGAATCTCAATCTCTGAAATAAGTACAGCCTTTCAGTTTATGTGTGTCATCTTAAAATCATATTATGAAACACTGTGCTAATTAAGCTTTGCAGAAGATAGCTGAGTATTTACAGGTTTTATAAAATGCAGAGTTTTTCCTTTTCTCTATCGAACTTTAGTTTTTTATCCAAAAATAGTTCTTAAACAGATGCAATTTCTTTCAAAAGTAGTTAACATCATTTGCCTCTGATTCTCAAGTTCTGCAGCCATGCACTCATCTTTTATTCTGAACAAGCAGCCATTTTTTTCCTTTCCAGCATTCATTTTAAAATTAGAAATCTTAATTTTAAAAACTGTTTCACTAATCAAATCCTTTTTAAACCAGCCTTCTGACATTTCCTATTCTGTCTGTGTCCGTTGTTTGACATTTGCTTGTTTTTCTTAGTATAATGACATGTTAGGATTATTTTGACATTTTTACCAATTTTAAATGTCCTGACCATTATGGGAACATCTAGTTTAACCATTTCCTGGCATATGTGCGTTATATGTCAAAACTATGTAAAAGCCCTTCATAAAGATGCAAAAGAGGGAGTCTAGAGACAAGTTAATTTTATTTGCATAAAGTGCTGTCAGATTAGGGAGATGGAAACAATATGGCGTATGAATACAAATTCCTGTGAATGAAAGCTGTACTGAAAAATAGAATTATACAGTAAAAAAATGGTACCAAATATGTGTAAGCCCCATCCCATTTCCCTCAACATTTTTTTGTTTAAAAGAAAGAGAAAAAATATTTTACTTTGATTCATGAATACAAACTTTCTTCATAAGATTGAAATGTAGCCTGGCACCAAAGACCTTCATATGGTCTCTGGATTTTTTAAATCATTCATCTATGTCAGGAGCTAGTAATAAAATAGCTGCCCTAGGAAGAGCCCTTATATTTTGTGAAGAGATATCTTCATGCCTGTTTAAAATAGGCCAGAAAAGATGGAGGATAGGAGCTACATTTCTAATTTCAGGGCTTTTAATGTGGCTCAGGTAAATGGGATATACTTTGATTATCTTTAAATGGGGAAAATGGCATGGATGTGTTTAACAGGGGGTGGCATCACCATTATCACTAAATTCAAAATCAGCTGTCCAGATTTTGATCAACAGTATTAATTAATAAACAATGGTATTTTAGATGGAGATCAAGCATGGAAAATTTCATCCCAAAAAGAATAGTTTTGGGACATGTTTTTCCAACTCTACTTTTTCAGTACCAGCAAAACCCATTGCATTCTATGAATTAAACTAGACTGGATTCACACTGAAGTTACTTCACTCAAACTAACTTAGTTCAAGTGGGAGTGGCCACTCTGTAAAACAACCCTAGAGCTATACAGAGTGATTGGATTAGTAGCAGAACATGATTGGATTACAAGTTGATGAGTTGTGATGATTTCAGCTGC
This sequence comes from Pelochelys cantorii, assembly GCA_032595735.1. Taxonomy (NCBI): domain Eukaryota; kingdom Metazoa; phylum Chordata; order Testudines; family Trionychidae; genus Pelochelys; species Pelochelys cantorii. The sequence goes on from CM064326.1 coordinate 26,131,608, forward strand.
TGCATCCCCACTGCATTGCTAACTCTAGAATTAGAAATGGTTACACATCAACCTGTGCCCCTACAGGGCCAGTTTGCTTAAGTTTAGAGCACCATAACTTCATCTAAAAAATTCTGTGTGTGGATGGGAATCTGGTTAGAGACAAATCTCAAGTTATAGCTTAAACTAACCATGTAATAAGTCCCATGGGTAGATATTTTGTACATAGTTTTGTAAACAAATTGAATTCCCATTAGTCACTTACTTCAGGAACTGGCTGACATTTTCTAATCCCATATAAATCTCAAGGAGTGTTTTTTGTAACTGGCATGGACCCAAAGACTTACTGTGCATAGAGGTGAACTTCACAGTGCACAGGGGGATTGATCTTGCAGTGCAGAGCACTCAGACTTGATTCAGAAAAGCACGTAAGCATGCTCTTAACTTCAATCATGAAAAATCCTATTTATTTTAATAGAAATGTTCACATGATTGAAGTCAAGCATGTGCATAAGAGGATCGAGCCCAAAGCGAGTATACCTCCTTCATAGACATTGGTTCCATCATCATTTTTTTAAGTCAAAAGACCAACACACTCATGGAGATGAAGAGATTTGAATCTAAGCTAATCAACCGTTAATTTTTTCTATCTTTAGTTTGTTACAAATGCACAATAAAATATGAGTCACATACTGCCAAGTTTAATTGTTTTTCAGATGCAAATAATTTTTTCTTTAAAAATAATAGATTATGCTATCTAAAGGTGCATCTACACAGCAGCATTATTTTGGAATAACAGCCATTATTCCGAAATAACAATGAGAGCATCTACATAGCAATTCTGTTATTTAAAAATAAATTAAAAATAACAGATGGCTTATTCCAAAACCTGTAAATCTCATTCCACATGGAATAATGCCTATTCTGAAATAGCTATATTGGAATAGCAGTAGTGTGGACATTCCACTGCTGCTATTTTGAAATAGCTTCTCCCCTGGGCCATTCAGAGTAATTACTCCCCAGTGCCTCCTGCGGCTCTAAATCATGGTAGCACATCCACCTTAGGGAAACCTGCCTCAGACTAATTTTGAGGCTTCCTTGTACTGTAGATGTGCTATTTTGAAATAAGCTATTTCAGAGTATTTCTTCTGGAATAGCTTATTCCGAAATAAGTGTGCAGTGTAGACGTACCCGTACTATGCGAAATATATATATATATAATAGCAGATTTAACAACTACAACTCAAAAAAAGTGAATACAGACAGCAAAAGTAATCCATAAATAAAATAGTTATATTCAGTGAAAACTTTTACAGCTGTATTATACATTTCATTCTGTAAAATATGTTGATGAAAAGTGATTCATGAGGTGAAGTACATGATGGTATACAGTTCAGTGAGCCAGATTAATCCCTGGTGTGAAGTCAGTTGAGTTATGCCCAAAATTAATTTTTCTTATGATGGCTGTGGCACATTGAGAAGGAAATCTGAATGCCCATAGCCTATGTTGCCTTCTGCTAACATGCTCTTTCATGATCAGTTACCAGCCAATGCTGTTTTCATTGTTTTTGTTGTAGGTTTTAGCTTTTGATAAAGCTCTTACGTTTTGACAGTGACATTATTCACACTTCCCATTTATTTAATCTGCTTTGTTTATACAGAGCATGAATGAGCATAAAAGCCAAAAGTAATAAAATTGTACCTTTTGTCTTATATAGTAATTTTGAGACTACCTTGTAGTTTGGACATTTCATTTTTAACATCGAATTGTATCTTCTGTGTTTTTTCTTTTGGTAACAGCGTGAGTAAGTCATCAAATATTGTACATATAATTTCCTATTACTGAGTGACCTAGCAAATAATTACAAGGATTTAACTGAATTAAGCAAACCTCTGTAACTCCATTGCATGAGTGATTTGAGAGCAAAGGTTATGACCTAAAGGGTCAAGAATATTGTGTGGTGTGTATGAGTGCAGTGGACTTATCAGATGGTCCTATTCAGTTTCTTCTTTTCTATTGAAATTTTCCTGATGCTGCACAATTAGTAAACATTGGTTACTAGGGATGTTAATGTTCTTTCTTGGTTCTGTTTGTTTTGTTGCTTGCATGGAGTCCTGATTAGAGCTTCTGAGGTGGAATTCACTCACAAATGATTCATTTTGTGTATCTAAGTTGGAATCCAGCTGTTAGAGGCTTTTTTTTTCTTTCTTTTTTTTTTCGGGAAAGTCTAGGTTTCAGATAGCATTTAGAATGGCAGAGCAATTGTGGTTAAGTTGCCTACTTGCAGCCTAAAACTTGTGCACTAAAATATTTAATAATTGTTCATATTGTCTAGAAATTGTTACAGGTTCTCATTATTAAACTTCTCATAGTAATACCAAAGTGTGAGATTTTTCTCTACTTCTAGTTTAGTTCTTTCCAAATCTGGCATAAGTTGAAATATTCACAACAGACAGTAAAATTTTGGTGTGCAAAGTCAGAATATAGCATGTTGAAAAGACCATGGAATAGTTCACCAAAGAATGCACGCTAAGTAAAGCTTCTCATTCAGAAATTAAAACCTCTATTGATAAATCGAAACAGACTCCTATTCATATGTCCCATATGATTTGTAACATCCTAATCCTTGCTATGAATCCCTTCCTTATTCTCAGTGTCTGAGACTGAAACACATAGTTTCAAAACATGGCTTCTTCACATTTTTTGAAAACTTCAGTTCTTCATTGTTCGAAGGTTTTTATCATGCAGTTCTCACAACAGCCTTGGATTTCCTAAATCCCATGAAAGAGCTACTATTCTTAAAATTCTTTGAAAGAAAACTTGTACAGAGTATACTCATAACTTGGTACCATCAACTCTTCACCTGGAAATCTCCTAAATTTAAAGATTCTAATTTCCTAAACCCTTATTTCATCTCAGTAATATTAGTAAATATAATTCAACTGTCAGTGTCTTCTGTCTGAAACATTAATAAAAATGCTTTTTTCTTAAATGATTCTGTATGAGTAGTTTATCTATACGCTTACTGGTAAGTTACCTCCTGAAACACCCAGCTAGTACTTTATTACATGACTTGCATGCTTAACATTAATTTGTGCATATGTTCCACAGGTTATTTTTAGATTGCTGCAAGCCAAATCCTGAAGCTACTATATTTCCTTCCACAAATGACTCTTTTAATGAACTGTACCAGAGTGTAAAATTGCGAAATAGTGCAAGTCCAAGAATCCATGTCTGCTGTCAAAGGACTGCATAATTGTTTACATACCATTGATAAGTCCTTTAAAAGGAGCAGGAATTTATGATTGAAACTTTAGTCCAACTCTTGCTCATAATTAAAAATTAAACAATCCTATCCATCTGGTTGCATGACTTGGCAACATCTGGACTAGCTTTTGAGTCAGCACCAGGTGTGATTAGGTAGAACACATGTTCAGAATTCTAGAGAGGAGGTAGTATTCTCCATAAGAGGAAAAAAAATCCAAGCTTGTTGTGCTTTCTTGTACAATTGTGCAACCTAAACTCACATCATCCAGGGAGATCTACCAGATCTGAAGAAATATTTTATAGTGAAAAAACTATCCACTGGGTTTCTTGCTCCTTTCTAACCTCGAGGATTAGCTAGTACCGTGTACCAAAATTTGCCTCAAAAATACAATCACTGCTATTTGGAACAGAAATATTCCTTTATGCCAGCTGTGAAACAATTAACTGGTTTGTTCCTGAAAACTCATGATCCCAGTAAACTTCCTTGGGACCCTAGAGGGACAATCCACTGAATAGCAAGATCAGGACATAGACTTTTTTGGTGAAATGCTATACCTAATACCAGATTAAACTGTTGACTCACTAACTCCACAGTGCCCATGTCATCATAGATTACCATTGTCCACAGATGAACTACATCCAGTAATAGCCAGGAGCGCAGAATTATAATACAGATGGTAAAAAGACTGCCCATCTAAATGCCAACAATGGCACAAGGCTTTCCTGAATTACATGCCTCAGCCGCAAGAGAGGCTATAAAATACCATCTTTTCTTCTGCAGTAATACCTGCCAGGTCACACCAAAAGAGCTGTTGGGCTGACTGATCAGAAATGCCCATGTCCACTACCAGACACAAGCCATTCCAGGTGCAAGAAGCTCCCTCCCTTTCAGAGGATTGACAAAATCACAGCTGGCCTTGCAGTGAGTATGAAAGCCACACTAGGAGCAAGAACATGGTCTGTTCTAACTGTCCTGTTAGAGTTTGGGCCTGTAAACTACATTGAAACCCAAGTGATTTGTCTGACCTACCACTTGTGAATCAGGCATGTGTCCCTCCTGATTGGGCTCCCTGGTAATATGGGCATCCCATTGAGGAGGGTTCCCTGTAAACCTCTATGCAGCATGCAAAACTTCAGTGATCCTTAAATAGTCGACACTGTATCCCTGATTAAAGTCATAGAGATAGTGGTAATGATCAGGTTCCAATACCTCCTAACCTCCATTGATATCCTGGGCTGCCCACAATCATGGATCATAACACAGACATCACCCTCCTAGCCCTGATAGAGATGGATGGGAACCACTGCTTAGCGCTCATAATCTTTGACCTTTAAGCAACCTTTGACAGTCTTGTTCAAGAACTGTTACCGTCTTGCATAAAAAGTGCAAGAGTGGATGGAATAGTTTCCTGCTGACTGCTCATTCTTATCAGACAAATTTGAAGAGTGATGGATATATGCTTCTCTGTGGCGGTCTTACACACACTCATATATACTAGTGACAGAGCAGCTGTCAATGACCTGATATTGGAGAAAGAACTGTTATCATTTATCATTGACACTAAAATCCTGTGTGTGTAGATCTGTATGAGATAACTTAGAGAGATGAGATCCAATGGGCTTCAATGTTAAGCAGTGGATAGCAACTTTGTGACCATCTCCACTGGGGTAGTTTAAGTCATTACCAACGTATTCCAGTGCCTAGAAGAAATTGTTCTTGGATTAAAAGTTCCGACTGTACTCAGGGAAAACAAAGGCGGTGCAGCGAGGAAGCAGCACGAAATTCAAGGCTCTTGCTGAACAGTCAGCACACCCTAGGTTAAATGCATCCAACCACTGATGATTGAGCTAATTCAGGCCCTAGGTTCCTACTAGAATCTTCATTATTCTTAGGCCTGGAGATTGCCTCAGTGGCAAGAAACACTTTTGGACACCTTCTGCTGGCTATTTTCTTCTCAGATGTGTTTCTCACTTCAGTCACTTCCATTAACTCTTATAGAGATTAATCTTACTGCCTCTAGGGAATTGAAGGAGATGCAAGTGTGAACACATTGGACCAGTATTCTGAGCTGCTACCTTTGTACCCTCTTTTCAGATTGACTTTAAAGTCTTAGTCCTGGTATAGCAAGCAGTTGGTAGGCTAGGGCCAATTACTTCAAAGGCCACCTATCTACCATGGTCCTCCAAGACATGCATGCTGCACAGGAAATGCTTCAATTATGTTCCTGCGAGAAAAATTTTTGGAGCAGAGTATTATCCAGTAGCAGGACCCAGCTATGGAACACTTTAAGCAGAGGTGATCAGAAGCTATGACAATGAGCAGGTCTAAATGGAAGACCCATGTGTTTGACAGTGCCTTCCACAAGTAACAGCATTTACCAAAGACTAACCTGTAGCTGGGAACATTGGAGATTGGAGGAAAGGCAAGACGGGGAAAAAACCCAAATCCAAATATGTACACTGGGAACAAGGAAGATGGAAGATATCGTTATTTAGCACATGCTTATATTTGTTGTTTGGAATTAAGATAGCACAGTGATAGCTGTTTTTCCCTAAAATATGATGATTAGAAGTAAACGAGCTACTGAAGTCCTCTAGCTACCTGACCGAGGATGGGTAGTCACTAAGAATATTTTGGCATTATCTCTGTGTGACAGCAGTGATACATATGCATAGTCAACTCCAGCAACGTGGATTATTTGTTTGGCTTGCAGAGCTGAAAAGAGCACTTGGTTTGGTTCAGCCTTTAGTTCTGTGGTTTGTCTGCATTCAGATAATGTTCGCAAATATTTCCAGATAAATTACTTCCTGTTTGTCAAGGCCAGTTATTTGCACTGCCAAGTAAGTTTATGTGTTTAACCATACCATGTCAAAATCAGTCACTCAATATGTCATGTTATTTTACATTGTATGCTTTATATCTCAGAAAGTATCAGGTTACAGCAGTTAATTGTAGTGAAAAAAAATGGTGAGAGATGCCCAAGTTGTTTTAAAAGGGCATATTTTGTAGTTGGGTTTGTAGTAGTTATTGTTATCTAGTGTGTGAGTGTTAAGTTTATCCTTCCCTGACTACACAACATCCAGATAAATGCTCTCCAGCATTCCTACACGCTGGTAGATTTTCTCTTCCTGTTAAAGTGTGCACTATCTCTATCTTTAAAATTGCATTGCTAGATCACTTGCTTGTGGTGTGGAAATACCATAAATTTAATATTTTTGTACTCTGGCATATTTAGCTATAGTCTCAAAATCCTAGACTACTAGGATCAAGATTTCTTTTGAAATGGGTGCCTAAAGTTTTGCTTCGAAGTCCATATTTAGACCTAAATAAATGCTGTGATTCTCAAAAGTACTGACTTTAATAGGCGTTACTAAGACCCATATTTTTACATGTATTTAGGTGTTGCAGCACTCAGTATTGTAATACTTGGCTGATTTAGGAGCCTAACTTTCATTTAGGCACTTGAGTCATAATGTGTAAATATCTTTAAAAATGGGGGCAAAGTTCTCAGGCCTTTTATAGGAGCCTATATATGAACTTAGAAGAACTGGAGGCTACTTTAAAAAAAAGTCCTGGCCTGCACAGTGGACATTTAATATATTATATATTATCATCCTCTTCTGAATTGCAATATTTTTACAGATTTTCAGGTCAGAAGGATTAGTGTATCCATTTTTTCTCTGTTGTACACCACTTAAAACTTTGCCTTTGGAGCCTGTGTGACTGTTTGTTTCTATGAAAAATGAATAGAGGCAAAACAAGACATGACTTGAAATCAAAAGCTTTCATTCCCAATTTTAAATACTAGCAGCCAAGAGAGGCTTATTTGAACCAACGCCTGCTTGTCAGATACTTAGATACTGGATTAAACATGTGTTTTAGGAAAGGGCACTTGACTAGAATATGGATGTTATATTTCGATGAAGAACCTGCCACATCTGGAAAACCACATAATTGTGTGTACATGACACATCCTGGTGTTGTTCTAAAAGACCACAAAAGCATTTCCTCCCCACATAACTGCCCTTCTCACACACACACACACACACACACACACTCTCTCTCTCTCTCTCTCTCTCTCTCTCTCTCTCTCTCTCTCTCTCTCTCGCCCTCTCCCCCCTCTCCACTCCTGCCTTGCCACCAGTTTGCCCTGTTCCTGGGCTCTGTGATCCAGGAACATCTGTGGTGCATACTGGACCACAGATGTTGCTAGACCAGGGAGTCCTGATTAAGGGAGGTACAACCTGTACTCATTTTTATTTTTTTAAGTTACAGACTAATATGGGCACCACTCTGAGATTGTGTCAGTATGTTACAAATACATTTTAAAGAAGTATGAAGGGTTTTTTGGTGGCCTAAAATTGAACAGCAGATATCCATAAGTTTTGAGTTTTTTCCAGCTGTAACTCTGAGTTGGAGAAATATTATTATAAATAGAATCATGGAATCAGAAGAGATCTCAGGGGCCATCAAGTCCAACCTTGTATTAAAAGCAGGACCAACCTCACTTATATCATTCCAGCTAGAGCTTTATCAAGCCAGGACTTAAATACCTCTAGGGATGAAGATTCCACCACCTCCCGAGATAACCCTTCATCACCCTCCTAGTGAAATAGTTTTTCCTAATATTCAAACTAGACCTCCCCCACTGCAACTTGAGACTATTGCTCCTCATTCTGTCATCTGTCACCACTAAGAACAGCCTCTTTCCATCCTCTTTGGAACTCCCTTTTAGGTAGTTGAAGGTTGCTGTCAAATACCCCTTGCTCTTCTCTTCTGTAGACTAAATAAGCCCAAATCCCTCAGCAGCACCTCATAAGTCATGTGCTCCAGCCCCCTCCTCCTTTTTTGCCCTCCACTGGACTTTCTCCAATACGTCCACATCCTTTCTGTAATGGGGGCCCCAGAATTGGGTGCCGTACTCCAGATGTGGCCTTACTAGTGCTGAATAAAGGAGAATAATCACTTCAGAAGATCTGTAGCTAGTGCTCGTACTAATGCACCCCGATATGCTGTTAGCCTTCATTTTTTTGACCCAGTCCTCCAATTTGTCTAGGTCACTGTGGACCTATCCCTACCCTCCAGCATATCTGCCACTCCCCCTATCTTAGTGTCATCTGCGAACTTGCTGACGAAACAATCCATCCCCTCATCCAGGTAATTAATAAAGATGTTGAACAAAACCAGCCCCTGAACCGACTCCTGGGGCACACCACTTAATACTTACCACGAACCACACATTAAGCCATTGATCACTACCATTGAGTCCAACAGTCTAGCCAGTTTTCTGTCAGCATTACAGTCCGTTTATTCAATCCATACTTCCTTAATTTGCTGGCAAGAATACTGTGGGAGATTGTATCCAAAGACAAGGTATTTCACATCCACCGCCTTCCCCATATCCACAGAGCCAGTTAACACCTCATCATTGAAGACAGGTTAATCAGGCATGACTCCCCTTGGTGAATCCATGTTGACTATTCTTGATGACTTTCCTCTCTTCCAAATGCTTCAAAATGTATCCTTTGAGGATCCCTTCCATGATAGTTCGCTCTTCCATTCAGTTTAAATGAATTCATAACAAAGTGTTTAATGTTGTTTACTCACAAAATTGTTTCCTATTATTATACTTGTGTAGGTTGTTTCTATGGCTTCTATTTGTGATTGTATTCCGTAAGTATTTGAGTTCCTGTTAAAGTGCTGAGTCCAACTTTTGCTCGTGTTTTATTATTAAACATTGAAATTAAGAAAATTACGATCTTTATGGTTCAGAAGCCACATTTATGCAACTCTTGGACTTGAAAGGAACAGAAGTTCATCCAAGGGGACCCAGTAGTTCCAGCTGTGCTTTTGTTCAAAATCTTATGCTCCAAGACTGTGATGACATGAAAATATCTTTCAGAATTTGCAGTCTTATTCATTAATGTACGTAACTTCATTAAGATGTATAACTGCCTTTTCTGACGCATAAGGATATTGCACAAAAAGGAAACGTACACACTGCTTGTTTTTGCGCAAAAATCCCTTGCGCAAAAACGGATCGGAAGGGATTATGCAAGTGAAGCGTGAGAAAATGCTAATCCACACTTCATTTGCATTGCCTCTTCCAGCAAAACTCATAGTGTAGACATAGCCTCAGAGTTGATGCTTGAGCCACTCCTCATACTGTTGCCAGCAGATAGAAAACTCTGTAGTAAATGAATTCAGATGTCAATGGCTTGCCTTAAACTCAAGGGCTGAAATATTTCCTGAAATATTTTCTATGTCATAACCATCCTAAAATCCCACTCATTTTAAAAGTGTTTGTATACAAATGTGTAAATACTAAGATGGGTGAACTTGAGTGCCCAATATCAAATGGGGCCATGGATATAACAGACATCCCAGAATCTTGGTGGAATGATAATAATCAATGGGACATGATAATACCAGGATATAAAATATATAGCAATGACAGAGTAGGTCATGCTGGTAGGGGATTGGTACTATATGTGAAGAAAAGCATGGAGTCAAGTATAGGAAGAATCTTAAATGATTAAAACTGTACCATAGAATCTCTATGGCTAGAATTCCCATATTTAAATACATGTTAAACCTCTGAAATCCAGGACTCTCTGGTCCGGCAACATCCATGATCCAGTATATCTGTACATCCATGATCCAGTATATCTGAGACTATATCACTGCTGTTTTACATTTTCCTTTAAATTACTGAACTCTCCCTTTTGCATAGGGTGATACCAGCTAACATGACATGATTTACATTAAAAATAGTGAATTGGGAAACAAGATTCTTTTGTTGATGCTATCTTCAGTAATTTCCTTTGTATTTTTTTCCGAGGACTGGTCTAAGTAGATAAGCCCTTTGGGCAAAGAAAGAGGGTAACTAAATGTATAGTTCAGAACAGAGAAAACTGGTGGAAGAAAAATGGTTATGGTTTATAAAATCTTCCTTTGTTATAAAATTTCCCCTGCAGACTTTTTAGGATCATGGGTTGTGCCTTATGATTCCATACGATTTTAAACTCATGAAGTGGATTTTACCCACGGAATCTCATGATCCTATATATTTATTCATCTCTAAGAGCTTGTCTACACTATGGAGATAGCCGCTGCCGCTGTTGATGTTTCAGGGTTTAATTTGGACTGAGAGGGTACTCCTGTTGGCACCAGTAGTCCTGCTCCTCATGATTAGTAAGGGAAGTCAATGGGAGCATGTGCTCCCATCAACCTCCCAATGTGTGGACAGTGCCAAAACACAATTTAAGATACTTCAACTCCATCTATGTAAGTAATGTAGCTGGAGTTGCGTATCTTAAGTTGACTGTCCCCTTTAATGTAGACCAGGCCTAAGGTACCACGGGACTTTTTGTTGTTCATTTGAAAGCAGTTCATTCTGAATGTGATTATAAAATGCTCTGCTCCTGTAACTAGGAATGGTTATTCTTTATGGCTGTACGGTATGGCTGTATCAACAGTACTGGAATCTTTTCTGTCACACTGTATAGGAATGTTACCTCTAGGGTTGCCAGCCCTCCTGTTTTGTCCTGTAGTCTCCAGGAATTAAAAACTGACGTGATGAAACTTCCAGGAATACATCCAACCAAAACTGGCAACCGTAGCCACCTTCCATGGATGGTACACTGAGGTGAAAAAGGGGCAAGAGAAGGAATTTTTTCACTGAGTTTCTTCTACATAATTTAGGAGTGTGGGGGGCTTCATCCCTCTCTCTGCTGGGGAATGAGCTGTAAGGCCCACCAAGAACCCACACATATCCCTGAGAATCCACAGGAGATCTCCCTCCCCCGAGCAGTTCTAGGTATGTGGTACACCACACTGTCCAACTCTGGAACCCCATCTTTCCATTTTGTTACCACATCTGTGCCTAGACCTGCCACATTGTGGGAGGGGGTTTTGTAGCAAAGGTTAACGAAACCTGGGCCACGCCAATCTCTGCAGTGCAAATAGGCAAATTATGTGCACCCCACCAGCACTTCTTGCACAGTGTGCCTCTACAGAGGCAATGTGCCCAGAGCACTTCAGCTTCTGGTAAACAACCTTCCCTAGAAGGTAAATAAGAATGACTATACTAGGTCAGACCAAAAGTCCATCTAGCTATTGCTGTCTTCCAATAGCTGCCAATTCCAGATGCCCCAGGGGAATGAACAGAACAGGTAATCATCAAGTGATCCATCTCCTGTCACCCATTCCCAGCTTCTGACAAACAGAGGTTAGGGACACAATTCCTGCCCATCTTGGCTAATAGCAACTGATGGACTCCATGAATTTATCTAGCTCTTTTTTGAACTCTGGTATAGTCTTGACCTTTCACATCACCCTCTAGCAAAGAGTTCCACAAGTTGACTGTGTGTTGTGTAAAGAAATACTTACTTTTTGGATCCAGGTCTGCTTTCAGATGATGTATATTACCTGCTGATGACTGAACATTAGATATGGTTGATGGGCCACATTTGTAAATGGATCAGGAAAATAGGCTTGTTATGGTTCTGAATGAAGGTGTGCAGGCTCTGGTTTGGGTATGAAGGACTTGGGTACAGAAGGGGACTCTGGGCTGTGGCTGGGGTGGGGGGGCTCTAGGATAGGGATGAGGGACTTGTGGTCCAGGAGAGTGCTGCAGGCTGGGACCAAGGGTTTTGGAGGGTGTGTGGGGGTATCCGGTCTGGGGCAGGGGATTGGGGTGCGGGAGATGCCTCTGCCTAGAGGTGTGGGCTCTGAGGTGGAGCTGGGTTCAGGGGTTCAGAGTGTAGAAGTGTCTTCAGGCAAAGACAGAGTGGTTTGGAGGGCAGGAGGGTGATCAGAGCTGGGGCAGGGGATTGGGGCATAGGAGAGGATGCCAGTCCAGGTGGAATTTACCTCAAGCATCTCCTGGAAGCAGCAGCATGTCCCCTCTCTGGCTCCTAGGCAGAGGTGTGATGAGGTAGCTCTGTGTGCCACACTGTCTGCAGATGCCACCCCTGCAGTTCCCATTGGCCACAGTTCTCTGACTGCCCCTATGTGTAGGAGCTGGAGAGGGGACATGTCAGTTCTTTCAGGAGCTTCATGGAGCCAAGGCAGGTAAGGTACCTGCTTCAGATCCATTGGACCACTGACCAGACTATTTGCGGCCCAGTCAGCATGTTCCCTTTTCAACTAGGCATTCCTGGTTAACAACCAGACACCTAGATCCCACACAGAATCAAAACTCCAAGTGTGGGTTTTGATCTAGGGTTTCAAATTTGAACCCTTCCCTGCCCCAAAAATGTGGGTTGTGAATTCACATTTGAGATTTTATTTAGTTTCCACCTCTAATGGTAAAACACTGGAGCAAATACTTTTCTAATCGATGCTGATGTAATTTTCTGGACAATTAACTCCAGAGAAGTTAAATGGAGTCATTTAGGGTATGTCTAGACTACATGGCTCCGTCGACGGAGCCATGTAAAATAGTTTACTTGGCATAGTCAATGAAGCGGGGATTTAAATAATCCCCGCTTCATTAAAATAAAAATGGCCACCGTGCTGTGCCGACGATCAGCTGATCTGGCACAGCTCGGCAGTCTAGACGTGGCGCGGTCAACAAGGGAAGCCTTTGTTGACCGCTCCGGTAAACGTCGTTTCACGTGGCATACCAGAGCAGTCAACAAAGGCTTCCCTTGTCGACCATGCCACGTCTAGACTGCCGCGCTGTGCCGGATCAGCTGATCGTCAGCACAGCATGGCGGCCATTTTTATTTTAATGAAGCGAGGATTATTTAAATCCCTGCTTCATTGACTATACCGAGTAAACTATTTTACAGGTCTTTGTCGACGGAGCCATGTAGTCTAGACGTACCCTTAGTGTTTACATTGGTGCATCTGACATTATACTGGTTCTTGTTACAAAGCTCAGGTGTAGCGAAGGGTTGATGCAGATTTAACAAAGCTTATGAACAGGACTGCTGACAGGGAGGGCAAAGAGGGTAATTGTCCCGAGGCCCAGGGCCCCTGACCACTGCTGCTACTTCAGCAGTGGCTGAAGCCTCAGGCCCTTTAGAATTGCTACTGGAGCACCAGGCAGTACATGCCGCACGCTCTGAGAGCCAGTGGAGGGTGGGGAGAGAAGGGTGCACCAGGATGTCTGGATGGCGTTGGGGGTTGTCTACTCCAGCCCTGTACTTTCCACCCAAGGCCCCACCCCTTCCAAGAGCCATCTCCTCTCAACAGTGCCCAGGAACCCAGTGATCCTGTTGGCTCCCTTGTTTATGAACACCAATTACTAGAAATTATGGCTTGTCATCTTTCTTTACAGATAAGAGGCCTGCTCATCCTGTATGAAAAACACCAGAAAGAGCTCTTAAAGCAGGGGTCAGAAACCTTTCCAAAGTGGAGTGCCAAGTTTTAATCCTCCTGCCCTGGGCTGCACCACTCTCCGAGGAGCAAGGGAGGGGCTCTCTCTACCATGCACCCCGCTTGGTCTCCTGCCCTGAGCTTTGCTCTGGCTTTTCCTGTGGGGAGGGGAGGAGCAGCACCACATGTGCACTTCCCTGCAAGCCAGCTCCAGAGTGAAGCCTCAGGGCTTCCTAGGTCAGCCCGACTGCCAGACTTCGGCCTTCTGTGCCTCCTTCTACCTCGCCTTCCCTGCCCCCCCCCCCCACTGGCTGCGATTGGCTTCCCCCCAGGGGAACATGCTATGAAGTCACTGCCCCAGGTGGAGAAAGGGACAGGGCCAAACAGCCACGAGGGGTGCCTCAGCTGACATAAATCATTTCTGCTTCCACAAGCAGAGACAATGCACATGTAATACCGTTATGCACCCTGCAGCGACAGCAACGCGCAAACGTGCCTGGACTCTTCCCACCCCCGAGCTCCATCTCTCACCTGTGGGGCACGTGCAATGGACGGGCTCACCCCCACCCCCACCCCTCAGGAAGCTGGTGCTGGTTCCAATCTTGCGGGGGGCCCAATTCTGGATTACCTGCACGGGCTCCCCAGACTGGCTGGGGTAGAGTGCGGGGGAGCCCATTCATTGTGTGCGCACCTGAAAATCATCTTGCGTGCCATTTATGGTAGGAATGCCAGATGTTGTCAACCCCTGTCTTAAAGTCTGCTTTGGCCTCAGCTTTATTTCCTCAAGCCTGTTTGGGAGGTCAGAAAGAGAGGTTAGCTGGCTCATCTGGCTTTGCATCAGTGCAGAATTTGCCTCTGATGGGAAAATTCTCAGTTAGCCAGCTGTAGCCAGAGTATGTGCCCTTCATGCTTCTCAGGACACCCAAAAAATACCTAACTAACAAGGAGAGGTTTGAGAATCTGGCCCATTGGCTTTCAGGGGTGTGATACAAGATGCCATATGCTGATTATATTACCTTTAGTTAGGGAATCCACATAACCTCTGATAAACTGTTCCAGTGGTAGTTACTCTCTCTGTTAAAAATGTACACCTAATTTCCCATTAGAATGTATCTAGCTTCAACTCCTAGCCACTGGATAATGTTATACCTTTCATTGCTAGATTGAAGAGTCCAGGCTTAAATATTTGTTCCCCATCTAAATACTTGTACAATGTAATCAAATTACCCTTTAACCTTTGTTAAACTAAATAAACCTGAATTGTAAACAGAACTCTAAATTGTATGGTATCTGTAATATTGCTTATAGGCTAAATCCTATCTATCTGTAATTGGCTGGTGCATTTTTTTTGGAAGGTTTCATGAACATGAATACAATTATAAATAATAGTGGTATCATAACTTCATAACTCTGATAATGACTCTCACAAACTAATAATTAAGTGGGAATTAATGATCATAAATGGTTAATGAGGATAGGCATTATGAAGAGTTGTACAGAAATGTTTGTAATGTTTCCTAGGGTAATGAATACATTTTAAGTGTTTTGTGTTTGAGTAATTCCTTGCAGTGTTTTAAGATCAGTGTTGCATTTATTGTCTGTCTTGAGGCAAGCTTAAAAGAAAATTAATAGTGAAACAATGTTGGTCAAGATTTCTCCCAGATCCGTCTCTGATTGAATAACAGTTGATTAGGGACATCTACTGGTGTAATGACGTAATAATTGTAGCATTTGTAAACTGAAGCTGCAAGACTGAGGCAAAATGACTTCGCAAGACTTCCCTGCAATTATTTTTCTATTTGTATAAAACACCCCAAATGACAGTTTGTGTATTTAAATTTAAAATTGCTCATTTTATGTGTTTGTATTCTGAGCAAAGTAGACTGCCATGAGAAGCAATAAAATTAGAAACTAAGGCCCCCATTTTAGCCTACAAGCAGACAGTATGGAATCCCAGGAAGTCAGTGGGGCTTTACACAGCCAATGCAGTGACCCACACTCTTATCAATTGCAGAATCAGGGCCTACCTCCTGTTATAGGAGTATTGGTTCTTTGGTTAGAGCTGGGCGTCATTCCATTCCATGCTGTACCAGTGATTTGCTGTGTAATTTTGAGCGCAGTCTGCCTAATTCTTTTTCTCTCAGTTTATCTCTTTTTAAAACGAATATAATTATTCTTACCTGTTCTTTCTCACAGGTGTGTTTTGTGTCTTTATGTTTGTAAAACACTTTTACATTTCAGGCTAAAAGGCTCTATACATTTAAGGTGTTAGTAGTAATGTTTTTTATTGCCCGTGAATTACCATAAACACACTATTCTGGGGCACAGTAATTATTTTTGGTTCTTCTTCCCAATTACAAGGTGTAGGTATGATTGGCCTTTCCTGGGAGCTGTGCACATAGTTGAGAATAAATCCATTTGAATGTGTGTGTGAGTCCTTTCCCTTGTGAAGCAGAAGCATTTCTCAGGGGAACCAAGTATTGTCCCAGCTCACTAAGAGCACATGCAGCTGCCAGCATAAAGAAGAACTTTGTTGTTTTATGAATTTCTCTCTTCAGCTACATGTATCTAAAAGTTTTTGCTGACATTCTGTCAGCTCATATTCGGGTTTGCAGGGATAAAGCGGAAAGAGAGGGGAACCTTTTCCTTCTCATTAGCACATCCAAGAGCAGGAAGGCAACTGAGCAGGGCCACTGCTGGGGTAGGGTGGGATGGCAGCCGTCCCGTGGCCCTGTGATTTAAAAGTCAGACAGAGCCCCAGGCCCTTTAAATCACTACGAGGGCCCCCAGAGGTATGCACCCTGCAGCCCCAGTGGCCCTGAAGGACTGGCTGGGGGAGGTTAGCTCCAACCCTGCCCCTTCCACCTGAGTCCCCGCCCCTTCTGGGAGACCTGGAACTGGATCCCCCTAGGGCCCAGTGAAGACTCTCGTTAGCCCTGCAACTAAGTGATGATCTTTGGGGTTGTACAACATGTATCCAGTGTTGCACCGTCCCGAGCTACCCTGGTCACTCATCCAAGCCATTTTCCCATTCCATTACCCCACTTTCCCATATGCATCTTACCATCAGCATCAGGCACTAAATGCTCTACACCTGTTCCTTTTTTAAAGCAGCAGTTACACGTCTTAGGGATGGTGGAACCCCAAACTTTCCTGATGCATTGTGGCCTGCATGGGCATCATAGCACAAGGATCTACTGCTCAGCCACTGCTCCTGCTAGTTGGGGTGGGTATTGCTTTAAGCAGAGGGTTGAACAAGATGATTTCCTGAGGTCTCTTCCAAGCCTATTCTTCTGTGATTCTACTCTCCCAGCCTTGGCAACTATCATAATGGCAAGATTTTATCTTTTGTTAATATAAACATATGCTTTAATTGGTGGAATAAAATAGCAGCTTTTTAATTCCATCACAGTATATTCTATCTGTTGTGCACTTTCATCATGATCTAGTCCCCTCAGATTTACAGTCCTCTAAAAAAACACACAAAAATATCTAAATTAAAAAGTGCTGCTCTTTGCTTCCCTAGCAGCAGGACACTGGTACGTTGATAGTCATCCAGGAAGAATCTGTAGCAGCTACAGGCTCCAGTTGTAATCAGCACACACAGTTCAGAAAACATCAAAATCCTAACATTCCAATTGCCAATTAAAAAATCAAAGTATTAGAGTAAAGCTTATACATTATGCTGCAATCAACACGAGCATTTACGAATCTAGCGGGTCTTGCCCTCCTTATTCACAAAAGTAGTCCCCAAGACATTCATGGGGAAGGGCAGCAGAACTAGAGCAACTGACATACAATTGGCATGCAGTCACTTTCACAGTAGAAGTTTTTCTCCAGAGTAAGGAGGGCAGGATTCAGCTCCACACTGGCTCTTAAACTCAGAGTAATTTTTTTTCTAAGAAGTTTGCAAAACACTTCTCATTCCTTTCAGTAGGTTTATATTTTTGTCAAGCTCATTATGAGAGCTTGTTGTAAAACAAACAAATCAGTGGCCATCTAAGAATTCATTTTGTGACTTCTGTAGACAGTGTCTGATATTTGTCTTATTGTCACAGAAAGGGTAGAACTTGGATCTGCCTTTTTAAAATATCTGCATTCCCCTATCAGTTTTGATCATAGACATTTTGACTTCTGGGTGTTCTCTGTCTTCCAGGGAGTTCCAGAAAGCTATTGTGTGCTTCATGCTGAAAATTGCGTTGTCCCCATTGACTATAAATTAATTGCATGCTTATTTTCCTTTATTAGATTTTGTAACAATCAAGTCTTTATCCTCGAATTGTTGTTCTTCTTGGGCAGTTTTACACCAATATTTTATCTCTGAGATTTATTTACATTGGATGGAGATTGTCACACAAAACCAAAAGTCTAATTTTTGTGTTTCAGATGTAAAGATGGCTTGAAAGGATTTACATTCTCTGCTCTTAAGTAAGTACCATTAAAAAAACCAGTAGTTTTATGTCATAGTGACCGTTTGGGGGAAATGTGTACACTGGAAGCTGCTTTGTAGGAGGCCAGAATTTCCTTAAAAGAAACTGTACTGTTTTCCTGTACTTAGAAACGTATTGCATATTTCAAAGAGGCCATAATATAGAATTGGCAGGAAAGGAGAGTTTTTGTATGTGTGTCTATTTTAAAAAAGGGGGGATTATGATAAATGAATACAGTACAAATGCACGGGAATAGGTGATATATGTGTAAAAGAACATTAAACATTTCCTCTTCCACAGACAAGAATCCTAAATCCCAGAAATCCATTGCTTCTGTGTCTTGTCCTGGGTCCTGTATGTTTGCTAATGACAATTTGTATTTATAAAGCATTCTGAGAATAAAGGAGACGCTCCATTTTACTGGCACAGTAGGAGGCATATAGTCATAGTATGTCTATATACGACACAGTGCATGATTAAGTCTTGTGTCTGTCAGAAACTTAGGTTTCATTCCTAGCTCTGCCAGACATTTCCTTGTGCAACTTCTCTGATGCTGTGTTGCCTTTCTTAAAATGTGGATAATGACACTTGCCTGCCTCCTAAAGTTCAGGATCTGAGGCCATGCTCCAAAGCAAGTGCAGAAAATTATTAACACTAATGTGTGGAATCCATTTTTAAAGATTTTGTTGTTTTAAAGTAACAAATGTAATTGCCTTATGTTGTCCTTTTCCTTCCAGGTTCATTGTAGGGAAAGAAGAAATTCCCACACATTCCTTTTCACCAGAAGTAGCATTTTCAAAAATAGATAGAAAGATAAAGCACTGTGAAGAAGTATCACGGCGAATGAACATAATTGCTGTAACAAAGAAACTTGTGGACAAAGTGTAAGTCCAAAAAACCCCCAAACAGCCCACCCTCAAACTCTACTTGATTCCTTTTTATTTTACTCAGCTTCATATGTGCTCAGTCTAAAACTAGTGTTTTGTTCTATGAATTCAAGATACTTGTATTTCTTTTATTGAATAACAGCAATAACAAGATTATGAGCTATATTGAAAACTGAGTAAAACAAAGAGTAACCCGGGGTGGGCAATAATTTTTTACTGGGGGCTACTTCAGAAATGTTTGAAATGGCCCCAGGCTGCACTGGAAGGGGCGTGTCCTCAAGTGGAAGGGGTGGGGCCAGGATACTTCCCTGCTTCCCCACCCACAGACCATGATTGGTCTGGGTGTTGGGGGAGTGTGAAGTCTTTCATTCTCCCCTCTCCCCCCCCTCGAGGTTCCCCCTAGGTGCCCTCCCCTGGCAGTGGGAGGAGACTTTGCGCGCTCGCCCTTCTGCCCCCAGACTAATCAGGGCCTGGGGGCAGGAGGAAGCATGCAAAGTCTCCTGCTGCCCTGCCAGGAGCGCGTGGCACTTCTACGTGCTGTGCGCTGCTTGCAGGGACAGGGCAGAGGAAACTTTGCGTGCTTCCCCCTGCCCTCAGGCCCTGATTGGTCTGGGGGCGGGGGAGCGCACAAAGTCTCCTCCTGCCTTGCCAGGAGCACATGGCACTTCTAAGTGCCACACACTCCTTGCAGGGCGAAGGAAACTTTGTGCGCTTCCCCCCCGCTCCCAGACCCTAATTGGCCTGGGGGCGGGGGAGTGTCACGGCGTCCGTGGGCCAAATCAACCCACTTGGTGGTCTGGATCCAGCCCATGGAGGCCCTTTTGCCCACTGCTGGAGTAACTGATGTATTAGCATTAGCTCATATTATTTCAGATATACAATTCACTAATTAGATAATAAAAAAGTAGTATATTTGTTTTCATTTTGGAGCAGTTAGGGCAATATTTAGTACATAAATGAACACTTCAGTATCCTTATAGGCTGGGTACAATATGTCAAATACTTCATGGGGTTTGTGAGGTTAGATTGTTAATTATAAAAAGAGATATGAATCCATAGCAAAACATTTGCATGTGACTATTATTATTGTTATTAATGTTGTGGTTATAGACTAAATGCAGTGGGAGTTGTCACATAATACTCTTAGACTGCTTTGAAAACACTCAGATTTACTCGTTATTTATTAGGCACCAGCTATGTATTTGTTATAATTGTCTGAGGAATCTTTCTCTTCACTTTTTAGTATTTATTCATACACATTGCATCTTGTTAGTATTTTGCTTGTAAGACAGATTAGATTTAGTTAACCTGTTTTGTTGATTTCTGATATATCTCTCCAACTTGCATTTAAATTTTAGACTATGCAAATTACTAAGGATAACATTTCAAAATAATTAAGTTCTGTTTTCAAAACCAACTTAGGCACTGAGGAGCAGAAGTCTCACTGAAAACCAGTGGAATTTAGAATGCTAAGTGCCTCTGTCACTTTTAAAAATGAGGGTAAATTTTTCAAAAGGTCCCAAGTCACCTACGTGCCTGAGTCAAGGAGACTTAATTTCATAAGTCACGCAGGCACTTTTGTAAATGTGACCCTAAATGACTTTTATTTCAGTTGTGGATTTAATTATAATATCTGGAATAAAATCAAAATCAGGTTCAAATGGTTGGATGCTTGACCACATTGCTTTTGTGTGCTCGGTGGGTTTTTTCTCTCTTCTCTTTAACAATAGCTTAATGACTGACTATTGTTGCAGACATTCTGTGGCCACAAGAGACCACTGGGATCATTTAGTCTGGCCGCCTATATAGCACAGGCCATAGAACTTATCCAAAATAATTCATAGAGCATATCCTATAGACAACCATCCAGTTTTGGTACAAAAAATTGTCAGTCATGGAGACTCCACTGTCACCCTTTGTAAATGGTTCCTATTGTTAATTACTCTCAATATAAATGTATGCCTTATTACCAATCTGATTATGACTAGCTTCAGTTTCTAGCCATTGGATCATGCTGTACCTTTCTCTGCTAGATGGAAGAGCCTATTGTTAAATATTCCCCTTCTTTGATTTGCAGTCTGAGATCAAATCTCCCCTCTCTGTGAAACTAAGTAGACTGAACCCCCGGAATCTATCACTATAAGGCAGGTTTTCTAATCTTTTAATCATTCTCGTGGTTCTTCTCTGAACCCTCCCAAATTTATCACCATCCCCCTTGAATTGGGCACCAGAACTGGCTGTAGT
Organism: Pelochelys cantorii; assembly: GCA_032595735.1. Taxonomy (NCBI): domain Eukaryota; kingdom Metazoa; phylum Chordata; order Testudines; family Trionychidae; genus Pelochelys; species Pelochelys cantorii. The sequence goes on from CM064326.1 coordinate 26,152,743, forward strand.
ATTCCAGCAGCAGTTTCACCAGTGTCAAGTACAGAGACAACATAACTTTTCTACTCCTCCTCAAGATTCCCCTGTTTATGCATTCCAGGTTCGTATTAGCTCTTTTGGCCACAGCATCACACTGGAAGCTCACGTTCAACTGATTACCCAGCAAGATCCCCAAATCTTTTCAGAGTCACTGCTTCCCAGGATAGAGTCCTCAACTCTGTAAATATGGTTGACATTCTTTGTCCCTTTTGATTATTATCATAATATTAATTGTTAGCAGTGCTTTTTTTGTGACGGTACTACCCGGTACGCAGTACCGGCACCTCCAGACGCAGTACCAGCACCTCTAGTCAGACCTCAACAGCTTTTCCCCTGGAGTACCGGCACCTTTTTTTTTTTTTTTTTTTACAAAAACAGCACTGATTGTTAGACATGGTGCTAGGCCTATAATGAATGACACATGAGGAACACAGCATTTTAATTTGAAACCAGGCACTGATAACTCACCATCCATTATTCCAGATAAATGGGCAAGTGTTTTTAAGACAAAATACAACTTTTGCTTATTCTCATTTGTTTCTCTTTGCTTTCTAAATTGTTGTACTTGAACCACTGATCTTTCAAACTGGCCTTGGATAAGCGCGGTCCTACCACTGACAAAGAAGCACAGTTTGGGCAATGGAGTGGCCCTGCTGCCCTTACTGGAAGAGTGTTCCAGGGGTGATCGGAAAATTTTCATTTGTTTTCACCTATTGCTTCTACATCCTACTGGAAGTGAACTGGTCCACGAGCAGCCTTCAACTGCCCCCACTTTGGCAGGACATTTCTGTGTCAACTTGTTGTCCATCCTCTCTTCTGCAGCAGATAACATTGGGAGAGCCTTAACCCCCTTTGTTTTCTCCCATAGACAAAGGTTTTGAAGTGGTACAGCAAGCCTCCATCACCTGCCTGTCTCTTCTTCATTTGGTTACACAGTTGACCGTCTATGTCCCAAATCCAGCATTACTTCAGTATAAGTCTGCTGGGGGAGACTAGGTATATCATGTGCAATACTTCTAAAGATGGTAAATCAAGCACAGCCAAAGCCTTCCTTTGGCCATCATTTATAGTGATCTATTCAAATAAGAATAGGAGGGTTCCGCACACTCAGCTTTTATTGACTTCTATGGGAGTAGAAGGTCTGAAGCTTTCTCTTTGGGACCAGGTCCTATAGTTTATTTCTGACAGGCAGCAGAGAAACATAGGTTCTAAGTATTCCATGTTGTGAAAGAGGTGGTGAAGAGTGCTTATTTCAGAGTGAAAGCCCTTCAAATAGAAAGAAATACTTGATTTGGCATTAAGCTCAGGGATAGCTATAAGGCCTTTCCCTTTCTTGTTCTTGATACCTGATTTGTTTTAAATACCCCTGATGTGGACTAATTGAATATAGTGAGGCATGGTCAGTCTCCCCTTTAGCGAAAATGTATTTATGAAACATTAGAAGGCTAAATGATTAACAAATGAGGAGTAGACTTCCTTTGGGATTTCCAGACTCCCTCTTCCCATACATTCAAAAACCATTACATTTTTAATCCTAATACTTTCTCAAGTTTCTCTTCCATATGTTTCCTTTCAGATATAATTGATTCTAAATGTCTGTAACCTGATCGCATTCTCGTTACAATTTTTTCTGTATAAACTGACTTCATGGATAATATATGGCCAATATACTTTACAATACATGATTCAAAGCATCCAAGATATTTGACACAGTATATAAAGTAGGTGATTTATTTTATATTAAGCCACAAATAATTAACTACAAGAAAATATAATTTTTAGAGCTAATATGAAATGACTTTACTTTTATTCTCTGCCACACAGGTTCAATTATTGTAAAGTCCACACACCCCATTTCCCTAAAACTATCTCCTCTCTATGCTTTGAGCCAAACCCCTAAACCCAAGCAGGGGCCACAAAAACCCATAGCACAATTGAAGAGACACAACTGCAATGCACAGGAATGGCTAGGATTGAAAAAGGCCTCTTCAGTCCTCTCCAGAAAGCCCACAGAATGGTACAGGAGAGATTGTTATGGCCAGTGGATCTCTAGCCAAAACAGCAGCATCAGTCTAATGTGCGGAGCCAGAGTCAGAGTATTGTTGATCATAGACTGTAGAATGGCCCTGCTTCAGTTCTGTGGCCTTGGAGGGATGAGTCATACATAATTCCTTCCTATTGGCCACAGTGGGGAACTCAAAGGCATAGTCCATTTATCCAAGCTTTGCATGGGAGTGGATTGGGTCAAAATACCTATAAGTGTATTTCTGAAATTCAACTAAAGTAATGTTTTATTTGTACAGTATTTGGATGATTTCATAGTTGGGAAAAAAGTCAACATAGTTTCTGTAAAGGGAAATCGTGCCTCAGCAATCTGCTAGAATTCTTTGAAGGGGTCAACAAGCATGTAAACAAGGGGCATCCAGTAGATATTGTGTACTTAGATTTCCAGAAAGCCTTGGACAAGATCCCACACCAAAGACTCTTAAGAAAATTAAGCTGTCATGGGATAAGAGAGAAGGACCTCTCATGGATTAATGATTGGTTAAAGGATAGGAAACAAAGAATAGGAATAAATGATCAGTTTTCAGAATGGAGAGAGGTAACTACTGGTTGGACCTCCCAAAACCAGGATTCCCTCATCTGGCAACATCCATGTTCTGGCAGGACCACGGGTGTTCCTGGACCAGAGAGTCCTGGCTGGGAGCCCCAGTGGCAAGAGGGCTGGAGGCTCGGAGCCCAACAGGGCTGGGGCTGGAACTGGCACTGGCACTGGCAATGGAGCCCCGGTAGTGCAGCAGTGGCCATGGCAGTCCCAGTAGGAGGGCCGGGGATACGGCAGCCACAAAGGGCTGGGGCCAGAGATGCGGCAGCCCCAATAGCGCGGCTGGGGCTGGAGATGCAGCAGCTGTGGCAATCCCAGTAGCAGGGCTGGGGTCAGGAACATGACAGCCCTGATTGTGCGCCTGGGACCGGGGTAGTCCAGGGTTGCGGCAGCCGGGCAGGGGGACACAGCTGGGGCCACTAGTGGGGAGGGAAGATGTTCTGGAGAGCCAGTAGCAGGGGACCTCCTCTGGTCCAGCAAATTCCATCATTTGAGACCAGTCAGGTCCCAAGGGTGCTGGACCAGAGAGGTTCAACCTGTAGTGGTGTCCCCTGGGGTCTATACTGAGAGCAATCCTATCCAACATATTCATAAATGATTTGTAGAAAGGGGAAGACTGTGAGGTGGGAAAATTTGTAGATGATACTAAACTAGTCAAAATAGTTAAGTCTAAAGCAGACTGTGAGGAGCTTCAAAAGGATCTTACAAAGCCAAATTAATTTTAATGTTGATATATGCAAAGTAATGCATTTTGGAAAATATAATCCCAACTATACATATAAAATGATGGGAACTAAATTAACTGTTACCTCTCAAGAGAGAGATCTTGGAATCATTGTGGACAGTTCTCTGAAAACATCTATTCATTGTGCAGCAAAAGTAAAAAATAGCAAATAATGTTAGGAATCATTAAGAAAGGGAAATAAATAAGACAGAAAATCTCATTGCCTGTTTATAAATCCATGGTATGCCCACATCTTGAATACTGCATGCAAATACGGTCGCCTCATCTAAAAAAAAAGGGGGAACTTGGCATTGCACAAAGTTCAGAAAAGGGCAACGAAATTATTAGGATTATGAAACCCCTGCCATATGATGAGAGGTTAATAAGACTGGGACTTTTCAGCTTGGAAGAGACGACTATAGAGGCCTATAAAATCAGGTGTGGAAAAAGTAAACAATGCAGAGGCAGGACCAGTTATATTGAGACCATCCCTGACAGGTGTTTGTCCAACTTGTTCTTAACCTCCAGTGATGAGAATTCCACAGCCTTCCTTGATATCTTCTTCTGGAGCTTAATGACCCTTATAGATAGAACATTTTCTCTCCTATCTCAGCTAAGCCTCCCTTGCTACAGATTAATAAGCCAATTACTTCAGTGGATGTGATGAACAATTGATCCTCTTTATAACAGTCCTTAACATATGTGAAGACTGTTGTCAAGTGCCCCCTCCGTCTTTCTCAAGATTAAATATACCCAGTTTTGTTAACCTTTCCTCATTGGTCTAGTTTTCTAAACTTTTTATCATTTTTGTTGCTCTTCTCTGGACTTTCTTAAAATTGTCCACAGCTTTCCTAAAGTGTGCTGCTCAGAACTGAACACGATACTCCAGCTGAGGCCTTACCAATGCCAAGAAGAGAGGGACAGTTATCTGTTAATACATTCCAGATTGGTAGTAGCCTTTTTTGCAACTGGATCACGTTGTAGATTCATATTCAGTTTGTGATACACTGTAACCGATAGATCCTTTACTACCACCTGGTAAGTTATTCACCAATTTGTAATTGTGCATATGATTTTTTTCCTTCCTAAATGTAGTTCTCTGCACTTGTTTGAATTTCATCTTGTTGATTTCAGATCAATTTTCAAATTTCTCAAGTTGTTTTGAATTCCACTCCTGTCCCACAGAATGTCTGAAACCTTTCCCAGCTTGATGTCATCTGCCAGGCCCACCGTTGGGCGGGGAGGGGGCAGGAAGTGGTGTGAGGAGAGGGGCAAGGGGAGCAATTGTCCTGGGACCCAGTGATACAAAATAGACCTCACCGCTGGCCACCAGAGTCTCGGTCCCATTGAATCACTGCTGGAGCACTATGTGATGTACTCTGAGGGCTGCCTGGGAGAGGCACAAGGCTCTGGGTGGTGCTAATGGTTGCCTAGCCTCAGCCCCACTCCTTCCACTTGAAGACACTCACCTTTTGGGGGTCTTGCCTAGGAGCCTGGCAAGGCTATCGGCCCTGTTGTCATTTGCAAATTTATAAGCATACTCTCCTCACGTTATCTCAGTCATTAATGAAAATATTGACTTGTACCAGACTTGGATTGTCTTGTGAGGGACCTCGCAAGATATTCCCTCCCAGTTTGACAGTGAACTACTGATATATACTCTTTGAGTACAAGTTTTCAACATGTTGTGTACCCACCAGACAGCAATTTCATCTAGACCACATTTCCCTAGTTTGATTATGAGAATGTCAGAGAGGAATGTGTCAAAAGGTGACATGTAAAATAAATAATGGGAAAGCAATGAACTATTGTATACATTTTTAGCAATAGAAAGTTTACAAAATCTCCAGCAGATTACAGTAAAAGGAGTTATTGTTAATATGGATTTCATTGTTTCTTTTGCAGATGCAAACATGGTCCAAGACATAGGTGCTGTAAACATTATGAAGATAATTGCATCTCATATTGCATTAAAGTAAGTATGAATCTGACATTTTTTGTAAACTTTGACAGAGACTGGTGAAAATGTATAAAAGTTTAGAACAGAAAAAGAATGTGTATGTTACAATTGGCACATGCAGATTCCGTATGTCTAAGCCTTTGAAGTCTGCTGTTGGTCATGTTTTTTCATTATAAAAAGAGTACATTTTATAAGCTTATGAAAAAATTCTTTTGAGCAAGGTCGTTCTTTTTCTTCTTTTTTTCTTTTTTCTTTTTCTTTTCCTTTCTGCCATGCCTTAAAATGTCAGTACCATGGTAGATCAGTTACAATAATCTGAGAACCTAAAGTGAATGGAAAAAAATGGATCAGCAAAAAATAAATCTGTTTAATTACATGAGCCTCTTCGTAAGTGATCCTACATGCAGCTCCATCCTAAATAAAGCACCTGGAATGTGCTGTGCTGGGCAGACAGCTCAGCAGTGGCACACATACAGCTGTGCGTATCTGGCACACTGGTGTTTGATTTTAGACTCACTACTCTATTAGTTTATTTTAAGGGGTAATGGGAGATTGTTCACAGTTGCTGCACACAGAGAAAGCTGTCTATGTCCAGTGGCATGAATTATCCTCCACCATAACGTAGCTGGTGTATATTTTCAGAGGAATACTGTGTGGAAGCGATTGGCACAGGTGGGACCACCTGCTACAAGGTCTTAGTTTTGGGTGAAACTTCAGCACATCTTGATCTTTTAATAATCAACATTTTATATTTATAGAGAAGCAAAAATTGATAGCTGTCAGTTTAGCTTTTCCAAATTGAGTAGTCCTGATATTTTTAATCTCTCCACTTGGAAGCTGTTCCATACCCTAGTCATTTTTGTTGTCTTTCTCTGCACTTTTTTCCAGTTCTAATATTTCATTTTTGGGGTGGTGCAACCAGAATTATATACAATATTCAATTGTACACAGTACTATGGATTTATATAGTGGCATTATGACATTTTCTATCTTATTATCTATCCCTTTCCTCATGGTTAATAACATACTTTTAGTTTTTTTGGCTGACAGTGCACTTTGAGCAGATATTTTCTGGGAAATATCCACGATGATGCCAAGGTCTCTGTCTTGAGTTGTCACAACTAATTTAGATCCCATCATTTTGTATATATAGTTGAGACTGTTTATCAGTGGGCATTACTTTGCACATAGCAACACTGAATTTAATCTGCCATTGTGTTGGCCAGTCACCCAGTTTTGTGAGATTCCTTTGTATCTCTCAGCTTTGGACTTAACTATCTTGTGTAATTTTGAATCATCTGCAAACTTTGCATTCTCATTATTTATCCCTTTTTTTAGATTATTTATGACTATTTTGAACAGCATTGGTCCAAGGACAGATCCTTGGGGGACTTTGCTCTTTGCCTCTCTCCACTGTAAAAACTGATCATTTATGCCTACCCTTTGTTTCCTGTCTTTTAACCAGTTACTGGTCCATGAGAGGACTTTCCCTCTTATCCTATGAGATATTACTTTGCTTAAGAACCTTTGTTGCAGGACCTTATCAAAACCTTTCTGAAAGTCCAAGTTCCAGGGTTGCTGAGTGAGGGGGGTGATTGCCCCAGGGCCCTGTGATTCAAAGGGGCCTGGGGCTCTCAGCTGCTGCAGCAGCGGTGGTGTTGGCTGGAGCACTAGGCCCTTTAAATCACCACCAGAGCCCCACTCCACACACTCCATGCATCTCTGAGAGGAGTACAAAGCCACACATACACCGCTTTACCCAGGGGCCCACACAAGCTGCCAGCATTATTTTCTCTGGACCATCCTTGTCCATGTTTGTTTACACGCTCAAAGAATAAAGTATTTGATACATGAATGAAGTACCCATTGGCCTGAATGGTGGGTGTGAAATGTATTCATATATAATGACGATTCTGGAAATTGGATTAGCATTGACTACCGTATATCTGTAACTTGGTGCACTAAATCTGAGTTGAGATTATGGGTTCCTCGGGCTGGTATGGACTGCTGACTCCAGAGCACCCTCTGTGTCCTACCCTCGAAGAAATGTTAATGGATGCTGAAGAAAAGGTCACTACAGTGCAAGGCATGATGAAAGGGAAAAGCGACAAGGAAATATCCCAGAGTATCTCATCCTCTTAGCTGTTTCCCAAGTTCCCATTTCCCATTACTTCTCTGCCCTAAAACAAACAAAACTAAAAATTTGCTTACAGAAAATAAATTAGAGTAATATTCAGCCTGACATTAAATTAAGAAAAGCAATGCTCAAAGAAAAGGCTATTCTGTTATTAAAGAAGAACATTATGCCTTTGGATTGCCTTTCCTATTTTCACTTTCACGGGTATCAGTATAATATATGATGATACATCCAGCTAGATGGCTGGAATTAATCATAGAATCATAGAATACTAGAATTGGAAGGGACTTCGAAACCCTAAGTCTAATCCCTTGCCCTCATGGCATGACCAAGCACAGTCTATATCATCCCTGATAGATGTCTGTTTAACCTGCTCTTAAATAACTACAGTGATGGAGATTCTAAAACCTCCCTAGGCAATTTATTCCAGTGTTTAACCACCCTGACAGTTAGGAAGCTTTTCCTAATGTCCAACCTAAACCTCTCTTGCTGCAGGTTAAGCCCATTGCTTCTTGTCATTTCATCAGAGGCCAAGTAGAACAATTTTCCCCCCTCCTCCCTGTGACACCCTTTTAGATACCTGAAAACTGCTATCATGTCCCCTCTGTCTTCTCTTTTCCAAATTAAACAAGCCCAGTTCCTTCAGCCTTGCCTCATAGCTCATGTTTTCTAGACCTTTAATCATTTTTGTTGCTTTTCTCTGGACCTTCTCCAATTTCTCCACATCTTTCCTGATATGTGGTACTCAGAACTGGACACAATATTCCAATTCAGGCCTAATCAGTTTGCTCACAATACACCTGTTAATGCATCCCAGAATCATGTTTGCTTTTTTTTCCCCCAACAGTGTCACACTGTTGATTCATATCTAGCTTATGGTTGCTGTGACCCTAAATCCCTTTCAGCAGTATTCCTTCCTAGACAGTCACTTCCCATCCTGTATGTGTGAAACTGATTGTTCCTTCCTAAGTGGAGTATTTTGCATTTGTACTTATTAAACTTCATCCTGTTTATCTCAGACCATTTCTCCAGTTTGTCCAGATCATTTTGAATTATGACCTTATCCTCCAAAGCATTTGCAACCCCTCCCAGCTTGGTACAATCTGCAAACTTAATAAGAGTACTCTCTCTATGCCATCATCTAAATTGTTGATGAAGATATTGAACAGAATCTATCCCAAAACAGACCCCTGCATAACCCCACTTGTTATGCTCTTCCAGCATGATTGTGAACCATTAATAACTACTCTTGTAGTTACTGAGAACGTTTACCCATCCAGTTATGCACCCACCTTATAATAGCCCCATCTAGGTTATATTTGCCTAGTTTATTGATAAGAAGGTCATGTGAGACCGTATCAAATGCCTTGCTCAAGTCTAGGTATACTACGTCCACCGCTTCTTCCTTATCCACAAAACTTGTTATCCTATCAAAGAAAGCTATCAGATTGGTTTGACATGATTTGTTCTTTACAAATCCATGCTGGCGGTTACCTATCACCTTATTTTGTTCTACATGTTTGCAGATTAATTCCTTAATTACCTGCTCCGTTATCTTTCCTGACACAGAAGTTAAACTGACTGGTCTGTAGTTTCCTGGGTTGTTCTCATTTCCCTTTTTAATGATGCAGTAGCAAACAGATCTCTGAATTGCTTTGCTTTCACAGGTTTGTCATCTAATTATTTTTTTATTTTATTCATAAAACATTAGTGAAAAATATGTTTATGAAATCATATCCCCCTCTTTTGGCACATATGGATTTTTAAAGACATTTAGAGTTTTTAAAATGTGACTAGATTTCTCATTTTTACACCTGAGCTCCTCCAAAGTCATTTCTGGAAAGGATCAGAAATTCCTGTCCATTGGCAGAATTCTAGCACATTTTTGTAATTCTTTTCCTGAATTGATTTTTAATATGAGATTGTTGTGATGAACTATTTAAAAGTTTTCCTCTGTATTATATTTTCCCTTGCCACTGGACATCTTGTCACATGATCACAGCTTTGCGTACATTGCCATATTTTTTTTCTCTTTTCTACGCCATATTTAGACACATTAGCCAGCTAGTATAACCTGCAGTACCCTCTTTATTTATCTTTTTAGCTGGCTCATGGTTTTAGCTGGCTTTATTTATCTTTAAAGCTGGCTCATGGTTCACCTCACTTTCATAAACTTCTTTTAGAATTTGAAATAATCTAGGTTTCTTGGCTCTGTAAACTTCTGTGGTTTGTCTAGCCCAAAAAAGGCATTTGAAATTCTTCCCTTTCTCCTTTGATCCAGTTGATTCCAACAGGTAATCTAAATGAAAATATGCGTTAGCCATTAAGTGCTTACCTAAAACGATGAACTTCTGTTTCTCTGTGCCAATGCTGATGATAACAGCAGTACAGTTTACCTGGTAATTGTGGTGGCCAAAAGGAAAATAGAGGACTATTCCAGTGATTACAATCTATGTATATTGTTATTGTTACTATTTCGATACAGGTTGAACCTCCGAAACTCGGGATTCTCTGGTCCGGCAACATCCATGGTCCAGCAGGACCACGGATGTTGCTGGATCAGAGAGCCCTGGCACCCAGGAGTGCAAACCCCATTCCTGGGGAGCCCCACTTGAGCGGGGGGAGAAGCGGGGCCGCACAGTTGGGGAGCTCTGTCTCTCAGGAGCCCCAGCCGGGCGGGGCAGCAGCAGAATAGGCAAGCCCCATTCTGGGCAGAGAGAAGCAGGGCCTCGGAGGCTGGGGCGCTCTGTCCCTGTGGAGTCCTGGCTGGGCAGAGCAGCAGTGGAACCGGTGAACAGCAAAAGCAGGACAGCTGGCGAGCCCCAGCTGGTGGGGCAGCAGTGGAACTGGCAAGCCCCATCCCAGGCAGAGATCTTCGGTCAGGCAGGGGAGAAGCAGGATTGTAGAGAATGGGAAGTTCTGTCCTGGGGAGCCCCAGCAAGCTGGAGCCCAATTCTAAGCCCTGCACGCTGGAGCTTCCAGTGGCAGGGGACCTCTCCATATTCAGCAAATTCCCTCGTTTGGGATGGGTCAGGTCCCCAGGGTACCGGACAAGGGAGGCCAGCCTGTAATGTTTCAAGAGATGTGGGGGGTACTGTACTGAAGAATTCAGTTTGTAAATGATTCTACATTTAATTTTAAAGCAATTTTATTTAAAAAAATTATAAATGTAATACTATTTAGATACATTAACTTCTGGTATATTACCGAAATCTGTTTTCTCTTTCTCACTCTCACTCGCTCTGACGCACTTTTGGAATTATGTTTTAATACTATTGAGATATTTTTAAAGAATCTTTTTAAAGAAGCTGAGCTCAAATGATTTTTGCAGATGTTTAATTTAATTGCACTGCTGCTATTCCTGGGTCTTTGCATCCAAATAACATTTCTGCAATATAGATGGTTCCCAAAGAAAAGTTTAATGTAGAGATTTCAGTGTATTTTAATTTACCTCTTTTGTATATTCTTTATATATTTCTTTTCCCCCACTCATTCGCCTGTGATGTGAAATCTCTGTGGAAAATAAAAGTTATAATTGATAAGCTTCTAATTTAATGATAAGCGTCTATAAACAGATTGTTTTGTGTGACTATGGCTAAAGCAAATCACCTATGAAGTACATGTTATATTGTCTAAGGCCCTAATCCTACAAACTCACACATTCAATGGGATTGTTCATGTGAATGATGTTACTCATGTACTAAAGGGTTTGCGGATTGGAACAGCATATTACAATGTCATGTTCTAGTCCACCAGAACTAAGATTCTTTTTCTATTAGTGGGCGAAAAGTGCAGGCTGAGCTTTTTGTTTATAAAATATTTTCTGTGCTATGCTTGAGACTATTGTAAAATTTCCCATAATTTTACATAATCTGTGACATTTTAGTTACACAAAGACACAAAATTCACAGTTAAGATTCACAGAACAAACTGAATTCTGCCTTGTTCATAAGTTTTGCAATATTCTCCTTGCATGATCACACCACATTGTGATATAAGCTATATAGAAAATGTGAGCTAAAAGTGCCCTAGAGAATATAATTTATTTAGTTTTTAAAGCCAAATGCAAGGGAGACATAGGAGGCTTTTCTTGCATTTGGCTATGCCTCTTCACTAGCAACATTGTAAAACACCCAATACATTTTTCCAGCATGTACTAATACTGTCCACCCACTTCCAAACATTGTTAGCTAAGTATTATACAGCAGTTATTTTATTTCATAAACAGTTTCACAAGTAGCACATTATGGAATATAATTGTTGCAAGAAATGGGTGTTATGTTTAACCAGAATAAAGCTTTGGGACGCTTTATGAGGGATTAAAATGTCCTGTATAATGCAAAAATTTTTAATTTCTGAATTGGACAGATTGCTAATTCCAATCCTTTGCTCAGTGGTTATAGGAACAATTAACAAAAACCTTGAACATTGAAACATCCTGCTTTGGGGCCTGTTTCTCTCAGTAAGAATGTGCTACCAGTGCTCAGCACATGATGTTCACTCAAATAAAATGTCTTGAAAACTTAAAAGCATTTTCTGCTGTTTTGGAAAGAGTGCAATACATAGCTAGATATATTCTTTAGAACAAATTGTTCTTAAATTATCAAACTTTAAGAAAAAAAGAGCCCCCTAAATAATTTTCTTCAAGTCTGAATTCCCCCTCCCCTTTGCCCCCCATCACATTTGGATGATTTTTTTAAGTGAGTGGAAGATTTTCTTCAGACTTTTCAGAAAGGTCTCCAATGAGTTAAGAATAAGCTTAAAATGCTTTTGAGAAAATTACAACAAATAGAGAAAGAAAAGAAAGTATAATGAAAGAACCACCAGTCTTAATTATGGCACTATACAAAACAAACTCTCAGACATATCAGTCTCTCGGGGTGAAGCAGTAAGAAATATTTCATATGAGCCCTTGTTATCTTTGTTAACTGTTCTATGCATGGTCTCTCTCCTGGGTTTGCACTTTTTTCAATAACAGACTTTGCAAAGCCTCCAGATCAGTTATTTGTTGAGAGAACATGGACATGTGCAAAGGAGTTGTCTAATTCACACATTTTCTGAAAGGACTTTATTTTTTTATGGGCTTTTCTCCTCCCTCAGCACTTCCTCCAGGTGTTTGAGTATGTGGTGTAGTTTCTTCACCACACTGCTTTCCTTTCCATACCCAATTGTGGTTGAAGGGGAGGAATAATTTGGAAGTTAAGCCATCGGGACTGTTTCAAGGAACAGCATATAGGAGTAGAGATATTGTGTATCTTGTGAGGTCTTTTAAGTATCCGTATAAATTAAAAGAAAGGCAGCCAATATAGGCAGTCCAGGATTCTGTTTCCTTAAGTTATTTTACCAGTGAAGTTAGTTCAAAAACCTAGTTTCAAGTTCCAAGAAGAGAGGGTTCATTTCAGATAATGTCAACAAAGTAGGCTTTTAAAACTCATTTAAAAAATAAGCTACAAATTTACTTGTGTAACTCATGGTTTTTGCTTTTTTTTTTTTTTAAAGTTCTGTTTCTTGACTTTCTCCAGGGCTTCATTAGAATGTTTAGTGTAGGTTACTTGATCCAGTGTTGCCTTCGAATCCCATCAGCATTCCGGCATCTGTTTACTAAACCGTCCCGGCTGCTTTCGCTCTTCTATAACAAGGAAAACTTCCAGCTTGGAGCTTTTCTAGGATCTTTTGTCAGTATATACAAAGTAAGTGCAAAACCATTTAAAATTTAGTATAATTTATTTATGTTGATTTCTAACATAAGAAGCCCCCATTTTTACTTAAACATTAGGACATTGTATTGACTTTCAGTCCATAACAAAGCCTAGCAATCATATCATATATGGCAATAAAAGCTAGCTGCAATTGTAACCCACACAGCTGCTGGGTGTGGTGTACTGTCCTATCTAATGGCACCAAGACTATTTACAAAGAGAATAATGATACTGCTCTACAGTCTTAGCTGAGAGCCAGCTGGCTTTTAACTCCTGGGTAGAGGCTCATGCACTAAGTTCCAGAGGTTCCAGGTTCAATTCTGCCTGCTGGCATTATACAATCAAATCACAAAACTCAAGCCAGTGCCCTGGCTCAGGATCTACTCTTCCAGTCTCCCCACAAGTGCTCAAAAAAACAGAGTCCCAAACAGATGAGGTTTGCAGTATGCCTGAAGGTGAGCAAATTTGAGCCATTTCAAACCTAGAGGAGAGTGAATTCTAAAGTGAAGGGCTATTACAGATGGTGTCAGCAGAGCTTTGTAATATAGGGAAAAGAGTGCCGCTCTAGTGTCTGTAGCAGAGACAGTATTGACCAGAAGAGTCTGAATTTCTCAAGAGCACAGTTCCCAGGCCACTTAGGATTTTTAGCTCAACACCAACATCCTCAGTTCTACCTCAGAATCATAGAAGTGTGGGACTAGAAGGGACCTCAGTAGGTCATCTGGTCCCGTCACCTACACTTGAGGCAGGATTAAGTAATAAACTGGAGATGAGTCAACAGAGTGCCCTTGTAGTCAAGAAGACTAACAGCATTTTAGGTGCATTACAAGGAGCATTGGCAGTAAATTTACTAAGGTGATTATTCCCCTTTATTCAGCACTGATGTGGCCACATCTGGAATATTGCATCCAGTTTTGGGGCCCCCATTACAGAAAGGAGGTGGACACATGGAGAGGGTCCAGCAGAGGACAACAAAGATGATTAGGAGGCTGGAGCACATGATTTAAGAGGAGAGGCGGAGGGATTTGGGCTTATTTAATCTACAGAAGAGTGAGGGGGGATTTGATAGCAACCTTCAATTTCCTGAAGGGGGATTCCAGTGAGGATGGAGAGAAGCTGTTCTCAGTGGTAACAGATGATAGAACGAGGAGCAATGGTCAAAAGTTGCAGTGGAGGAAGTCTAGGTTGGATATTAGGAAAAACTATTTCACTCGGAGGGTGGTAAAGCACTGGAATGGGTTCCCTAGGGAGGTGGTGGAATCTCCATACCTAGATTTTTTTAAGTCCTGGCTCGACAAAGCCCTGGCTGAGATGATTTATTTGGGATTGGTCCTGCTTTTAGTAGGAGGTTGGACTCTATGACCTTCTGAGGTCTCTTCTAATTCTATGATTCTAAGTAGACCAGTCCTGACAGATGTTTGGAGGGTTTAAGAACATGTTAAACAATCATGGAGATTCCATAACCTTCTTAGGCAATTTGTTGCAGTGTTTAACTATGCTGATAGGAAGTGTTTCCTGATGTCCAACCTAAATGGTCTGTGCTCCAATTTAAGCCCATTCCTTCATATCCTGTGCTTAGTGAGAATAATTTTTCACCCTCCTCCTTGTTACAGCCTTGAAACTACCAGCAAAAAATGTCCGGTGTCTTGTGCTGCTCCTGTGACATTTCACTCACCACTTTGAAAGCCATCTTCTACTCCAGTTTCAGATTCTAAACTGATTTGCACTGGGTTGTCAACTTATGTAGATTAGTGCAGCTCTCTTGAAGTCAGCTGGTGATGGGTGCCTTATAAATGGATATAGTAGCAGTAGGGACGGTTGTTCAGCGAGGTGGCTGTTGATTCTTCCTAGATAACTTATATAGATATTTATGAATTATTACTGGGCTATACTGCATTATACTGTAATGTAACTAAACAAGCAGCATTTTAAATACAGCACTAATCAAGGCTATTGTATTCCCCCCAAATACAGGGTACGAGTTGCTTCCTGCGCTGGGTTCGAAACCTGGATGATGAGCTTCATGCCCTTATAGCGGGTAAGTCCAGGAGAAGAAGTGGCTATTTACCAAGTCAGTAATCTTGTCCTTAGATGTAAATGTTGGATTACATCATAGATATAAACATGTTACTGTTGCTTAGCCAGACGGAAGGCCAGTTGCAGGAGTTAGGGGGCGTCTCGAGCAGATTGGGTGAGGCTGGGGCAGTTGGCCCTCAACACTGTCCACACCATGCCTCCCCTCCTTTAGCACCATCTGGAGCGTGGTGCCTGGGGCTCCTGCAACAAGTTTGGGAACCCAACCACTGCTGAAGTAGTGGTGGTGGCGGTGGCCAGTAACCCCTGGCCACTTTGAATCACTGGGCCCCAGAGCAATTGTCCCCTTTTCTTTCCCCTTGTTGTCTCTTTACCCTTCCCCTCCTCCCCCCCCCCCCATTAATGGGCGTGGGAATGGCTGAATCTCTTGCAACAGCTCTAAAAATATCTAGACTTATGGAACGAAAGGGTCAAATCCCAATAGGGGCAGGGACTGAGCCTTTTTCCTTGTAAAGCACATAACCGGGATCCCAGGGGAGCTAATGTATGAAGCCTTTAAAACTAAAGATACTCTGTTCTCTGCTTGTCTACTAAAGATTGCTCATTGCTATCTTTAACCACATTTTCTCCTCTTCTTTGGTTGTACAATGTGCTGTGTGTAGATTGTCCACGGAAGTGGCTGTAGGAATTTTGGCGGCCTGGATAGTGATTAGCACTCCCCAAGAGGTGGAAATAAGCATATAAACCAAAAATAACAGAGTAATCAGGAGAGTGGAAAACGGCCAGCCAGCCAGTCAATTAATGTACTAACAAAATAAATACATACATAAAAAGATAAACAGCATGGCATCCTGTGGAACATGGCACCCAAGGCAACAACTCCACTTACCAATCCCTAGAACCAAGCCCGATTATCCAGATAACTTCTGTCTTCCCTTCCAGTGAGCATGTATGGATCACATAGTTTATTTCTGCCCTGCAAGAGAAGGTGTGATTCTAGTACAGGTAGTTTTAATGTAGCTAGAATGGATAGCAATGATAGCAAACATGCGCTTCTGTGTGGGCTAACAAACTGAGCACATACTCATGGTCCCTTGATTTTTGTACGGTGGTGTCTATCCCACGCTGAAGCCTGTGCAACCATGTCTTTACTGATGTTGTTCTCCATGCCAGGTAAGTTACGGTTCTTCTTTGAGTGCTTGCTCGTGTCCATTCCACATAGGTGTGTGCATGCTGCATGCACGGATTGTCGGAGAGTTTTCCCTTAGCAGTACCTGTAGGGCCAGCAGGGGAGCCTCTTGGAGTGGCGCTATTATAACTGTGCATATATACCCCCACTGGCCCTCCACCCCCTCAGTTCCTTCTTACTGCCTGTGACGGCTGTTAGAGCTCCCTTCTCACTTGTTCACAGGAGTGATTCCAGCGGTATCCGCAAGTCTTTTAGAGTAGTTAGCACCTAGTTGAGTCCCTTTGTTTCTTCCAAGTTGCTTTCCCTGTTAAGCACCAGTTTAGATAGTTAGATAAGTTGTTTGGGTTGGGGCTCGCCTGTTGTGTCCCCTTCCCTCCCAGTCCACAAGGCATGCCAGGGCCTCACAGCTTTAAGCCCTGCGTTGACTGTTCAAAGCCTGTGCCCTGTGGCAACCCGCATGATTCGTGTTTGAAGTGTTTGGGTGAGGACCACGTCCTGGCTAACTGCAGGATCTGCTGTAGTTTTAAGCCCAGGACCCAGCCTGAGAGGGACTCGCGCTTGAAGATACTCCTCATGGATCTGGCCTCCACCGCGCACCAGCAGTGGATGCGGCACCGGAGTCCCACAGCTCATCACCCTCAGTGTGGGGGACACCGGGGTCTTCAGGAGCCTCAGCCTCATGGCATCCTGCGGCATAGCACTGGTCGCAATCCCCGGTGCCTTGCGAGAAGAGGAGGATGGAGAGGGGCAGGTCTCTGCCTCAGCATGCACCCACAGTGCACCCCCATTTGGGACACCCTGTTGCGCCCGCTCCAACAGTGAGGTCTGCCGCTCCTGGGCCTGCACGTGGCCAGTCAAGCGCAACCAAGGGCCATAGCACAGCGGAAGAGTCCATGCCGGTTGAAAGGCCCTGCACACCAGACACATTCAAGGTGGTGCAGGAACTGATCAAGTTGACCGCGGTCTCACCCTCCCCTCCTCAGGAAAATCGGTACCGGCCTGAGGCCTGTGTCTCGTCCACAGCACCAGATCAGGGAAGACCTGCACCGCTTTCTGCACTGGCGCCCTGTCTTGTGTTGCGTTCCCCGGTGCTCTCATCTATGCCGGCGCTGACAGGTCTTTCAGTACCGGTGGCCTCGCTTTCTCAGGAATCTAGAGAGTGCTCGGCATTTAGCACTCAGATCATATGGACAGGCTGGTGACGGTGCCCGCAGATGTGCTGAGATCCCTCGACTGGTGGCTGTGTGAGAAGGTGGTGCTCGAGGGGATGCCATTCCTCAGTCCTCTCCATCCATCCAGCTGGTGACGGATGCTTCTGATACAGGTTGGGGAGCCCGCCTCAGGAAGCTATAGACGCAAGGTATGTGGGGCCAGAGGATCTCTCCCTCCATATCAATGTCAGGGAGCTGTGAGCTATTTGCCTCGCCTGCAGGGTCTTCCTTGTGCAACTTCAAAACAAGTGCGTTTCAATTCTGACCGACAACACGGCTGCGATGTTTTATATAAACAGACAGGGTCGTGCTCACTCCTATCGCCTGTGCAAGGAGGCTCTCCTCCTATGGGAGTTTTGTGTGGCTCACAATATTCACCTGGTGACAACTTATCTCCCTGGAGTCCAGAACGAGTTGTCAGATCGCCTCATCAGGTCCTTCGAGGGGCACGAATGGTCTCTAAGGGTGGATGTAACCCTCTCTATTTTCTTCAGGTGAGGGTTTCCCCACCTGGACCTGTTCACCACCCGCGTCAACGGGAAGTGTCCCCGGTTCAGCTCGCTATTTGGGCACAGCCCGGGGTCTCTGGGAGGTGCTCTCATGATCCCCTGGCCCTGGGGCCTGCTGAACACCTTCCCCCTTCCCCTTATCTATAGAGGAATCCTCAGGGTCAGAGAATTCTGGGCCTCGGTGATCCTGATAGACCCGGCATGGCCTCGTCAGCAGTGGTTCCCAGACCACCTCGCGGTTTCAGTGGAGTGCCCTCTGGCCCTCCCTCTGTGCCCAGACCTAATCTCCCAGGCGCTCGGCAGGCTCCGGCACAGAGGGAGTCTGTATGTGTATGTTCCTCTTTTCGATATTTTTAACAGGTTTTATGTCCCTCTGGGTCTTGTATTTTAAATTTGTATATATATTTGTATTGTGTTTAAAAAATTTTGTAAGCAGCCTTGAATATTTTAAATCGAGAGATGGGGTAAAAATATTTAAAACAAACAAATAAATAAATAAATAAAAACCTCTGCTCCCTGCACCTCATGGCGTGGAAGTTCCATGGCTGACGGCTATAGAGAGGCAGTGCTTGGAGCAGGTCCAAGCAGTGCTCTTGGGGAGCTGGAAGCCTTCCACCCAGTCTTCTTACCTGGCAAAGTGGAAACATTTTATAATCTGGTCAGATGGCAAGGGGTTTCCCCCTATGGAGGCATGTGTGCCGGCTATCCTGGACTACCTCCTAGGGCTGGCTCCTTCCTCTGTGCAAGTGCACCTAGCAGCCATCTCGGCTTTCCACTCGGGCTCAGGGGGCAGGACTATTTTCACGGACCCCATGGTGCACTGGTTTCTCAAAGGGTTGGATAGGGTTTACCCTCAGGTGTGTGAACCCTTGCCCTCTTGGGACCTAAATCTGGTTCTTTCAAGGCTCATTGAACCCTCCCCCGCTTTGAGCCATTGGCTACGTGTTCCCTTCTGCACCTTTCCTGGAAGGTGTCCTTCCTGGTGGCCATTACTTCGGCCAGAGTGGCAGAACTCAGGGCCTTAGTGGTGGACCCTCCCATACATAGTCTTTTTTAAGGATAAGGTCAGGCTGTGCCCTCACCCTGCCTTTTTGCCCAAGGTGGTTTCTTTCTTCCATGTTCACCAGAATATTTTTCTCCCTGTGTTTTACCCTAAGCCCCGTAGCTCCCAGACAGAACAGGCTTTACATACTCCTGATGTGAGATGTGCTTTATCTTTTTATTTAGAGAGTATCAAGCCCTTCCGTAAGTCCCTGCGATTGTTTATATCTATAGCGAACAGGATCAAGAGCCAGCCAATGTTGGCCCAGCATATTTCATCCTGGATCACAGATTGTATCAAAGCATGCTACAAGCTAGTGTAGGTTCTGGCTCTGCCCATTAGGGTGCACTCCACGAGAGCTCAGGCATCTTCCACAGCTTTCGCAGTCCAGGTGCCCATCGTAGAGATTTGCAGGGCAGCTACCTGTTCATTGGTGCACACCTTTGCAAACCACTATGCTATTATTCAGCTCACCAGGGGGATGCTGCCATAGGTAGAGCTGTGTTACAGTCTGTCTTTCAGTAGGCTCCGCCTCCACCCCCAGGGGCTTAGCTTTGGAGTCACCTAAGTGGAATGGACATGAGCAAGCACTCGAAAAAGAAAAAACGGTTACTTACTTTGTAACTGTTGTTCTTCAAGCTGTGTTGCTCATGTCCATTGCACATCCCATCCACCTCCCCTGTGTCAGAGCATTCCAGCAAGAAGGAACTGAGGGGCTGAAGGGCCAGCGGGGGTCTATATGCACCGTTATAATGGCGCCACTCCAGGGGGCTCCTCTGCTGGCCCAACTGGAACTGCTAAGGAAAAACTCTTTGACAATCCATGCACATGGCACACACACACCTACGTGGAATGGACATGAGCAACACATCTCAAAGAACAACAGTTACAAAGTAAGTAACCATTTTCTAGCATGATGTACCTGCCCATGCTACAACACACCTTTGCTTGCAATGTGAACCTACCCACAGGAAGCAAAATCCTACCTTTAGACCTAGGAGCTACATTGCAGGAGGAAAAGGAGGACACCAATCCATCTTGATAGCATACATTGGATAGCACATGGATAGTGGTTAACCCCTTTTGTTTGTTCAATACATACATCATCTGCATGTGAGCCCAGCAGTTCAGCAGCCTAAATCTTGGAACCATGGTATGCTCATGGCCAGGGCCGGGTCCCCAGCATAGCACTAAAGAGACCATTCTCCTTCCTTACTCTGGCATTTGAACTTAAACTACACGTGCATACTATTCTCCCCACAGTGTATGCACGCAACACAGAACAGCATGTACCCCATCATTTGTGAAGCGTCATAGGAGACTTAAATTCCATATACTGTGAAATATTACTGTAGGGATATATTTGGAAGACTGTCCTGCAGTTCCTGTTTCACAATTTCTAAGTTCTTTGTAAACAGGAAAGCAGATCTGAAGCTTGTGTTGAAGTGAAAATCTGCATTTAGGTGGTTTAATATAAATGCAATACTTTTGTTCTAAAGTTTCCTTTTATACTTGTGTAATGCAGACCGGTGGAACCAAACCTGGGGCCTCTGGAGATTAGTGCATGAACCTCCACTGCAAGAGCTAAAGCCAGCTGGCTCTCAGCTCAGGCTGTAGAGTAAACTCATTCTCTCTCTCTTGCAAGTGGTTTAAGTGCCACTACATGGGACAGTGAACCACACCCAGTAGGTGTGTGGATTATGCTTGCATTAGTCGTGTTTAGCATCAAGGGCAATAAATTGTACTTGGCACAATCTTTCTAAGTTTCCTACTCGGTACTTAATTTTTTCCTGGTTTCTAAGAGAAGTTGCTCTGTATTACATTAGCATGCTCATTTAAAAACAGAGGCCAAATTAGCCCCTTCCATTGGAGCCAAAGTAAGTCACTGGGCAGCAGAGCTGGCGCAATTCCACCGGGCAGTGATGATGTGGGAAGTGAGTATGTACAAAATGTGCGCTGTCTGCGCAGTGCACAGTGCCACTCCCTGGGCCCTGCTATGCAGCATGGAGGGGGATGCATAGAGAGAGGTCCAGAGCATTCACTGCTATATGGATCCTCTGTCTCAATCGTTTGGGGAGGGAAGGATTTGGGCGTAGGGAGCTGGTCATGAGGCTAAAGATTTGGCTCGCAAGGGTCAAAACACCAGGAGTCTGTCCTTTATAAAAAGCATAAAAGACCCTTTCATAGGCCGCACAGAAACATTACTGACCATCGGTTATAACATGCTAATACAGAGAGTCACAAGTTTGTGCAATGTCAGGACTGTGTTAAGTTCTAAATAATACAGCAACAGCAAGGAAGCACTTGAGGCTTTGACTAATAATTTTGTTTTCTAATTGTTGCAGGGTCCCTGGCAGGAGTTTCTATGATGTTTTACAAAAGCACTACTATCTCCATGTACCTGGCTTCCAAATTAGTGGAGGTAAGGTATGCTGTTATTGCCAATGTGTTCTTCCTAGCTGTTGAAACGGGGGGGGGGGGGGGGGGAGGAGAGGAGAGGAGAGGAAGGGTGTGAAGACAGCAAATGTTACAAGTGTTGACCAATAGAGCAAATGCAGTATGAAATTGTACAACATACTTTTTTATACCAGACGTGTCCAAGTGATGGCTCAGTCCTGTGGTCTCATTTCCTTCAGACACCTCCTTTCTAGTACTAAGTCTAATGGTCTGTTGTTCATGTGTCTGCTCATATTTTTCCCCCTCATTTCCTGATAATCCCCTTTGGGGTAGCCCTCTGCTGTATCACCTTTGCAGCATTTCAAATCTAAAAGTTCCAGGAATGTATATTTTGTCAATTTACACTAAAAACACAAATCAAAACTAGTCCTTTCCTTCAGATTTATTACCCAAAGCTGCAGCTGACTTCCTGCCTCTGTTCCCTGATTTTGGCATTAGTCTGAATTATGGTAACTCCAAATAGCTTTGGTTTTAGCATGCAGCTGAAATCGCTCTTGTGTTCACTGTAACTGATCAAATTCTAACCTGGAAAGTGACCATTAGTTACATTTATTTTTTTGAAGTCTGAAAGTCCATTTTATTTAATTCTATGAGCTGTTAAAATTATGTTAGCCTGGGAAAACCTAATAATTAAGAGTGATTGCTTATACAAACAGTAACTCAGGCATTGTTCATATGGCCACATTTATATTCACAGTTTATGAATATGTGAGCTGGGATAGAAAATAGATCATTCTTTGGGGGTGAAGTGTAGAGTGTAGCTGTTAAGTTTCATGGTGATTTTTCTATGAAATCATGAGTTAGTGATGACTCATCCTCTAGCAGCCCCACTGGGATAAATTGACAGTGCCTGCCCATTATGCTTGAACCATTGCCACTCCCTTTCACTGAGCTCAAAGACCCCAGTCTCTAATACTGTTAATCCAGCTCCTTTACCAGCTATGAATTGGTTCAAAGAAAAGAGAGAGAGAAATGAGAAGAGTAAAATGAAATGCAAAACACAAAGAAATATGTAACATGGTCCCACATGTTCCTTACAATCCAGCCTCAAATTCTGAAGGTAGTTTACGTAATGATATGTCAACACAACTTCAGTCCCATAGTTATTCCTATTGTATTAGTTCTATGTACTTTAAGGCTCCATTTGTAACAAATAAAATGTTATGCTGCATTGCTGATAGTTTTCTCTGGACTTTACTTTGAGACATTGTGGCTGCAATTGAATAAGAAAAATACTGCATGGCTATTTTCAGTTGTTACTTCCTTTACCATATTATACAAGCCAAGGGTAACTGACCAAACGAGGCAGGAGCTTCTTGAAAGATCAAGCAGTGTTCAAGAAAATAAACATTTAAAATGTTTTCTCAGAAAAGTATGTGATCTCGAATTGTTTAAGCATAGCAAAATACCCATTGTATTTGACTAGTTGCTGCTTTGTTTGGCTTTGTTCTTTTAAAAAAGAAGCAAGTATCATAGAAATCTCCTCCTGTAATCTCCAAGTCCTAAAATACTCCTTTAAAATAAGTGAATCCATACTGTGAAATGTCATATAGACATTTGGGGTAACATTTTTAAAAGCACCTAAGTGACTTAGGGGCCAGAATCAAAAGTTCCTTAGGCACTCAAGAGCCTGAAGGCTCATCTACAGGTGGGGTAATACATATTGCAGAAGAAAGGGGAAGATTAATAAAATGCACTAAAGTGTCACACACTAATTGCTCTAAGTGCACATAAAATGTTCTATAATGCTCATTAGCATAGTTCTGTTTAATAGGATCCAGGAGCCTCTACTTTCTAATTTCAGCATTTACACTTCTTTTGTTGATTCGGACATGTCATTTCAACCACCTGCCACAATAGTCACATTTATAATGTGGTGTGCAACCTGGAACTGTGGGACTGTTGTGCCCACTTAATTCAACAGACGGGCTTTTTCTCACAATGCTGTATCAGTAACAAGCAGCAAACCCCTCCGAGTGCTGTGATCAGACAGCCATCAGGTTTGGAGCCCCAAACCCAGCTAAATTGAATGAATGCTCCCTGAGCCACACGAGTCATACAGAGAGAGGCACTAGCCAATCATCCCAGCTCCTACCCTTGCATCCCAGAAATATACCATGTTATACTGTTCAGTACTCCCTTGGACAGTGAAAGCTCATTAATTAGTTTGCCATTTTGCACCAGCCTTTGTAATCTGAGCTGAGATTCCCCAGGCACGTCAATCAAAGGGATACTGTTTTAGGTAAAATATAAAACTGATGTATTAAGAACAGAAAGGTAGATTTTAAATTATTATAAGTAGCAAGCATAGAGATCAGAAATTATTATGTAAGAAATAAGAATAAACCCTCAGTCCAAATTCTACAGACTAAGCAAGATTTGAATCAAGCAGTTTCTCATCCTAATAGACGCTATGGGCAGCTCATAGTTGTTAGTACACTGGCTAGATTCCCTTCCAGCCTGGGACCAATCTCCCCAGTTCAAAGTCTGTGTCTTCCAGATAATCTTCCAGGTGTTGAGGTGGAAATGAGACAGACCAAGAGATGAGGTCACTGTCCCTCTTTTATACTTTCCTCCAGCTGCTAGATCAGTGTTCCCCAATTTTATTAGGCCACAGAACCCCTAGTGTTGCCTTAAAAAACAAAGGCCCCCGCTGCATTTCATCGAGCAAAAAAAAAAAGCCCCGCCTGCGCATTTCGTCGAGCTAGGTCTATCCCTGCTGTGATGTGGGGTCAGATAGTTCTCATTGCATATATGCTCTCTCTAAGGAGCCTTTGAGTGAGTGGATTCATCTTGATAGGTCATCAACACTTTCCTGGCCAGTGATAGTTGCTCCTTTATTGCTATTGAAATGGTAGCTGGGCATTCCCTACTTCATGACATATCTCAGCAACACACACACAGAGCAATACTTTTTCAACAGATCAGGACTCCCTGAATGAGAGACCTCACAAGACATGCTTTGTACAAATGCATCATAATTATATGACAGTGGTGAATATGGAGGTTCCAGGGTGCTCTTTTGAGGTACAGTGTCAGGGGTGTTTCTTGACTTTCCTCATAGAGGAGTGTGAAGACTAGTTAATGGTCAAATAGCCTTGAAGATGGAAAAAAGCAATGTTAATGGTTTAGTCGTATAATTATCCCTGCACTGACAAACTGAGCATCTATTTCCATGGTCACTGGTTGCCAGCCTTGGTTTATGTGCTGCCTCATTCGGAGTGATTGGTGGGTGGGCATTCCCATCCATCATACCAAATTGTGACTCAGTGTGATCACTGTCCCTGCTCTTCTCCCTCCAAGCTCCATACCATATCAGCCATTATTCTTGTTGCCTTTATTCTTTCTCCCTGCTTATCAAGTTTTTTTCTCTCTTTTAAAGCTTTCTAGTTATTTGATTTTAATTTTAGTTTTGTTCACTTTCCCCTGGTTTTGTGTGTCTCCCTTTACATTCCCCCATTCCCTGAAAGGCTACATGCTGCTTGTTGGGTGCAGGAGAATGGGGTGCTGGTGGTTCCATTGGGTACAAAAGAGCTGCATGCCACAAGAGCAGTAGAAGGAAGTGTATGCTGCTGAATACGTATGAGTTGTTCCCATGGCTAGCCGCATCTGCAATCACTACAAAAGCAGGGAGAGAAAATGGACTGCTTTCCCCAGAGCAGTAAGGGGTGGGATGGATGGAGTTCACAGAGCTTTCCTTGCCTCCACTGCTTCTCTGTTCTGCTCTCCTCCTGCAGCTAGTCTGCAATGTTGGGAAACCCTGTGTTGAGTTTTGCCATGGTCTGAATGTGTACTTCACTCCAGTGGGAGAAGTCCATAAGTAAATTACAGAATGCCCATGAGTTTGCAGGTCATAGCTCTTGCTTAGGGAAAAGTCATATGAATTTCAGTAGCTGTCACAAATTTGGCAGGGGACTTCAGGGATGGGCCCATAAGTAAAAACAGAGTGCATACCATTTGCCTTTTGGTAGGATTTATTCAGCATGTGTTTTGTTCGTTTTTATAGACTATGTATTTCAAAGGCATTGAAGCAGGAAAGGTTCCCTATTTTCCTCATGCAGACAGCATCATCTATGCCATTTCCACAGCAATCTGCTTTCAGGCGGTAAGTATTTTGCCTTCAAGTAAAAAGCAAAATTCCTTCAGCTTATTTCAAGTTTTGATTAAACTAATAGGTTGAAATGGAGATTCTATAATAAAGCAAGAGTTAGTGCAGACTAGCTCCTCCTATTCCTGCATCTGCCACGCTGATTTTGTACTGTTACTTTGGGAAGGTAATTGAGTTTTCGCATGACTGCTTATCCATTGGTAATGTAATGTGGGTATCATAAGCAGGTTTTCACGTCTCTGGAAAAAAATCTCAAGGATGCATTAACCAAAGATGATTAAGAATGCTCTGATTGGCAGAGACTTCCCCTCACTTGCTATTTTGCTCTAGGAGACAGATAGTAAGTCTTAATATTCAACCACTGTGTGCTGCTGAATTGGAAAATTTCCAATGCACTTTAAGTGCAACTGTAAATTTGAAAAAAATCAGGAGAAATTAACAAGGAAATCTCCTGTTTTACAACATGGAACAAGCTGCAGTCTCCCCTCTTTGCCCTCTTGAATTACCTACTCCTTCACCACCTTTCTATAGTGCCTCAAAAGCATCTCTTCCTCCACCTATGCCATGGTTTACTCCTCCTCTCTTTCCTTGCCTTCTCCAGTCCGGCCCTGGCTGTGCTGGCTGAACCTCTTTCATCCGCTGCAAAGGCCCTGGCTGTGTTGACCAAGTCGCCTGTCACATTCTGCTACTGTATCCGGCATCTGAATGCTGCTGTCAGAATCTGCCAACCCTACTTCTGTTGTTCAGGCTGAATGTATTTCTGGAGCTTTTTTATTCTCCAGGAGTGAGAATCTGTTCTCTACACCCTTCCTTTAGAATATTAATTCAAGTTACTTATTTTCAGTTCTTATTCTCTGATGCTTAGCCACTTACAAAGCAGTCCCATAAAGTGGGATATCTTCTATTTTTATATCTAAGTGAATTGATGGAGGCATCTCAGACCACCAGGGCTTCACATACGGGAACAGACATGCTACCATACTCTGTTCTCATGGTCAGAGTCATCAGCACTTAGTATAGATCCAAGAGTATGGCTCTGTTGTAAATACATGTTATTAGAGAGTAAGAATTGCAGGTAGGTCACTTTCGTTTTCTTAGTTTCGATGTCTGACTGTTTTAATTACTTACTGGGAAAAATTATGATCAATATTCTGATTGTAGGCTGTGATGGAAGTTCAGAACCTAAGGCCTTCTTACTGGAAATTCCTTTTACGACTGACTAAAGGCAGGTAAGTAACTGAGATGGTTGCAGATGCTTAGTAGAGATTTCACTTCAACTAGACAAAACCTGTATTCTTTAATTCACATGGTGTCAAAGACTACTTTGAATAGTCTGCATTATATGAGGTATTAAGTAACATTAGTAATGAATATACGTCAAAATTATATATATGTGACTGTCACTTATTAAGCATTCCAAAAACTTTTGAATCTCAAATTTATGAGAAAACCTAGTTTCATATTCTACAGAAATGTTAAGATGTTATTCTAAAGTGAGTATCTAGCTAAACATGATGCAGTTGAACTGGGACCTTTGGTCAAAAAACAGTTTTTCAGTTTCAGAATTGCAGGCCTGATTGTGTTTTTAAAGGGTTTGAAATTGACCCAATGTTTGTTTTTTACAAAATTATCCCTTTGATTCTGTCTTTTTAAAATCAAAATTAAGCTCAAAGTTTTCAAACATTGTCATTTACCAAAAGTGCAGATTTCCAAAAATCACATATAAAACCATTGCTAATCATTTTCGTGTAATAAAAATGTTTTACAATGATTTCAAACACAATTTTGGTAAATAATAAAAAATTGATAGCTATATCAAGAATTCTCATAAAAATTTAAAAACTTTGAAGATTTCACAAAAAAAATCTGAAAAAGACTATTGTTGAAAGGTATGTTTCTTCTGAAATTTTTGACCAGTAATAATAATGAATTTTTTTAGATTCAATGTCTAGCTGAATCCTGTTTTCTTCTGTATTTGGACTGGAAATCTAAAATATTCTTTTTAAAATTGATTTTTGTTGCCTGAAAACAGTTTATTATGTGTACTTACGGTAAAATAGAAACTGAGAATGCAGCAGAACAAGCAATCTTAAAACAGACTGATCAAAATGGGAGGAATTATGGAAGCTCATAATTCCCCAAACAGAACCAAACTGAATGGAGATAACTTAATAATGTGAAAAATGCCCTGGAAGGCCAATAATTCAAAAATCACACTGCTTCCTGAATTATTTTGCCTTCAGTTTATTGTAACTGAAAGAGATTACATGAAGAAAGCTACATGTTTTTCACTTTGATTTGTGTTTTGCTACCACTTTTTATATAATCTGCTGAACTCATCTCTGGAGACAGTCATTTTCTCTTATCGCTTGTATATGTTTTTCACACTAACAGGGGAGAGAAAACATCTGAAAAAAAAGAAAATATTGTGACTCCACTAATATTTGTGAGGGGAACTCAGGAGACATATAGACAGAATTCTGCTTGTGCTTATCCTGGGGAAAAGAAAATGGATTTTATTTCTGATAGAAATAGTCAAATGTATCAAATAAAACACAAATCTCATGTTAAGTCAGTGCTTCTCAAATTGAGGCCTGTGGACCCCCAGGGAACTACAAAGGGTCCAGGGACCCCGGTGATCAATTCCTCTCTCCACTCCTCTCCTTCCCAGTGCTTCCTGGGACCTGCCGTAGTTCCACACAGCTCCTGGCAGTGGCCCCCAGGCACACAGGCAGCCCGTAGAATGGGAGCTGCAGGGGTGAAGCCTGTGGGCACAAGGGCAGTGCTTGGCTCCTCACTGGCTGCCCATGTATCTACAGGCCATGGGGACCTGGCAGCTACTTCTTGTAGGTGCTGATGACATCCCAAATCCAGTCCTGCACTGCAAACCTCTCATCTCTGGCCCCAAGCCAGAGTCCACATCCCCAGTCAGAGCCCATCCCCATGCACTCCAACCCCCTGCCTCAGCCCAGTCCCCTCCTACACCCACACTCCCTCCTGGAGCCTGCACCCCCTACAGACCCTCTCCTTCTGCCTAAAGCCTTCTCCCACACTCCAGAGTTCTCATCCATGGCCCTACCCCAGAGCCTGCACTCCCAGCCAGAGCTCTCACCCCTCCTGTACCCCAACCCCCTTCCTTAGCCAACTGAAAGTGAGTGAGGATTGAGGAGAGCAAGCAACAGAGGGAGGGAGATGGAGCAAGCGGAGGGTCGGGCTTCAGTGAAGGGTTGGGGTAGAGAGTCCCTGAAAAATTTTTAAATTAAAATGCAGTTTTCAGGTTGCTAAAATTTGAGAACATCCATGCTAAGAGATTCGCTTCATAAATATTTGGCGTGTTCAAACATAAAAAGGCACCACTGTTGTCCAAAATGAAAAGCCTACAAAGAATATAAGATGATAATGGAGTCCTCTTTTTAAATACTAATTAGGGTTACCTCTCTTGTGTATCCACCCTCAGCATCCAGTACAATTTTCACAACTTGCTGTTTGTAAAAGCTTTTAGCACCCCGCCTATTAAAAAATGTCACCAATCAAATCTAAATTTAGTTACAATTTTTTAAAGATCTGATTGCAAACCTAAGATAATGTCCTACAATTCTTATTCTGATTAACTAAACTTTTAGGCCTCATCTATACTAAAGGAAAAAGTTGACTTAAGATACACAACTCCACCTATGTTAATTACTTTGCTTGAGTTGATGTATCTTAAATCATGTTTTTGGGCCATCTGCATAGTGGGAGGTTGATGGGAGCAAATGCTCCCGTCCACTTCCCTTACTCCATGTAATAAGTAGGACTACCTGCGCTGACAGGGAGGCCCTCTTAGTTTGAATTAGCAGGTCTTCACTAAACCTACTAATTCAAATGCTAGAAGATCAGCTTCCGTAGAGGTTATCTTCTCTATAATGTAGACAAGCCCTTGCTGACTTTAACAGGTATTTTGCCTTCATAAGAAGTGCAAGTTGAAGCCCAGATTTCAAGGCATTATTTCATCATTAGAACATAGTATAACTTTAAATTAATTTTATTTATGATTAAATGGAGAAAGTGTTCACTTTATCATGAGTCTTTTCTATTTCAGGTTTGCTGTCATGAATAGACGAGTCTTAGATGTATTTGGTACCGAAGCATCTAAGAACTTCAAGAATTTCATACCTAAGCTAGACCCAAGATATACTTCTGTACCACCAGAGCTACCAATTGAGCTGTCTTGAAAAATGATACTTTATCTTGTGATTACATGTGATCACCATTTTGTCCTGAAGAGTTAATTAACAGTCAAGTTAGATGGAAGAGGACTTGTGTTCCACTTCAGTATTATTTCAATGAGAAATGCTTTTTACCAATCAGAAAATACTGAAGCTTTGTAGGAAGATGCGGCTTAATAATTAAGCCCTTTTCATAGCCAGAAAAATGTTTTTGGATCATTGTAGTTGGTTGACCATATGGTAGATTCTTGACTGAATTAAATCAATGAGTAATATATCTATAGAAAACAAAATTAAAATACTCCTATGACATAAATATACTTTACAATAACATTTTCACAAAAAAAAAGTCTTTAGCTCATTCCTGTAGAATATTTCTTGGTAAAACTACTGATATTTCCAAAATTGAAAGGGATGATTTAGGTCCAAAGTTTTACCTTATCTTAAAACTGTTACAGTCTGGTGAGAAATGTCCCCTGAATTTCAAATGTGTGTTTTTAAAAATCCACCAGTATGTGTCTGAACATTTTAAAAATAACCAATAGCCACTCTTTAGTCAAGAGTGGGCTATTTCTACCCAACTATGGCTACAAAAAAAAAAAAAATCACACCACCAAAAAAAGTGCTGGTTAGCCCATAAACCATACTCCAGATCTGACATTCCATTGACGTGGATGATGAACGAGGAAATGTGAAATGCCAGGTGTCAGTGACTTGTGCTTCTTAAGAAACAGCAGCATGTAGAAGTTAATATTTGCCAAATGGAAAATCACAAGACAGTGAGCGGGAGGAATGCCATGGTTGAGATTCTGAGAGAATATTGCAAACACTAGACAGGTTAAAATACAAACACACATACTAAAAATAAATGTGTTACAAAACAGAGTTGACAGGGGTCCCTTTAAATAAAAAAGCCTCTATAATAAATTGCAATTCCAATGGCCTTCAAAAGGGATCAGATGCATGCAGTTTAACCATTACACCAAAGTAGTTTTATCTGACATATGCATTAGTGTTTTTTCATATTCAGTTGTTTGGGTTAAACAATGAAGAATGCTTTTCCCTTGATAAAATAAACAGTCACAACTACAGACAATTCCATGACATTTACTATGGTATTTAATTTAAATAAATATTTGCTCAAAATCCATTTCTTTCTTTCTCTGCATATTTTTACAGATGATGCTTTACTTTTGCGTTCTAAACAGAAATATTGATTTGCTAATTCTTTTACTGCTTCTGTTGTTTATAGGCAGTTCAGGGCAGTCATGACTGAATTATAATCAGAATTTCCTAGCTTTTCAGAGAAAATATGAGCTTTACGTGCATTCAGCTAAAAAGATCAGACAGTGGAAATGCCTGTGAATGGGAAGTAATGATGTACAGTATGTTGGTTTTTTTAAAATCTGGTTTATTTGCTGGAAGCTTTTGCCACACATTATAAATAACTACTTAATAGGCCCTATGTCATTACAGTAATTCTGGCCCAGTCTTACCACACTTCAGCTTCCATTTGTTTAATTTCACAATGCCATATACACTTACATTTACATCTGACTTAACAAAATTACCATAAAAATGTACCAGCTACTTATGATCCCTCGTGAAAACAATATACATGACCCAAGTTGAATGGGTGAGTAAAATTTTGCAAGCTAGGTTTGTGTGCAATATCTTATTTGTTTGCAATGGTAAAGTAAAATTGCTCAAAAATTTTTAAAAAAATCAACTGTGCTCTGGAAGGATTATAGAAGAAATGTTGGATGGACTATTAGCACGTCTAAAATACATGACCTTCTGAAGTCTGAATGCTTGATGATGTGGGAAATATTTTCAAACTGATATACTAGATTATCAGCATTTAGTAGAGTGATTCTCCCAGTCTCAGACTTTTCTAACTATTTTACAAATTGCTTACCTTAGCTTTTCTTTTTTGGAAGGAAGATGGTGATAGATCTCTATATTTGAGTTAAAACATACTGAGTACTGTGTCTCAATATCTAAATATGAGTTCAGCCCATGTCGTCTTGTTCTCTACATTCATAATCCTTGTTTTTAATGGTTGTCATGTAATGTAAAATTTTAAAAAATTAAACCTTAAATTATTATTTTGATCAGAGTCAAGTATTTGTAGGATGGGGTTAGAGGGAAAATACTCTTAGTCCTGTTTTCCTCCCTGACACTAATATATTTTCTCTTGAAAAAATTGTAAGTGTCTATTCACTTTTATTAGTAAAAACCCGAAGTAAATCCAGTTGTGGTGAATGAATTCTTCATATGACTAAGTTTTTTGTATTTAACCTGCATAACTTTGCAACATAAACCAAAACAAAGGCTTTTGCTAATATTTTTATTTTAAAATATTTTGGATAAAAGAGGCATATAAATATGCTCAGTGATGGTGCATATAGTACAAACATCTGTTACAGTAAAATTAAGGCTGTGACCAGGTAAGTGCTCAAGTCAAGAAATGTAAAAGATAAGAATGTAGCACAGTACATGCAAAGTGGCAGAGATAAGGTTGCAGCCATTCATTACCTGTGCATTTCCTTATTTTTACATGTTTCACTGTACAGCATTACAGTGCACAGATTTTATAGAATCCCATTTGTTTCTGGGAATGTTGAGGGGCACACAAGTGTTCCCTGGTTTTTGTTTGGATTTTCTTCTTCAGATTTTTCATCCCCTCATTAGCGAACCCACTCCTACAACAAGCTGTATAGTTGATCATAAATGATGTATGATGTCTGTATAGGTGGAGCATCATCAATGTGGGGGGTGAATTTTAGAAATTGCCTCTTTTTTCTGCAAGATATGACTATTCATATTGCCTCCAACCGTAGGAAGCTAACACACACTCAGGATAAGCATAACATCAGCCATCTTATATCTGATATTGATTTTGGGTCAAAGTGCACTTTCAAGTGTTTTCATTATTTAATAAAGGATAAAGAACATTTTCCATTACATGTATTTTTTAGCCATCCTTTGGTTTTCCACTACTTTGTATGTAATTTTTTGTAAAGAAATGGAACTTCAATCCACTAACTGCAATTATTGAAGTTTTATATTTGCAATGCCAACAACCAGATCATCTTTGTTATGTCTTTTGAAGTGTAAATGGTTAGCCCAGAAACCATTGATATCCTCTGCAGAATGGCTTTTATACTTTGCCATATCAAGCAAATGTAAGGCTCATTTTAATTGCCGGATCCTTTGACTATAAGAAGCATAAACGTGAATTAGAGTTCACTTTGATCTCATAATGCAAGCCAGGGTAGTTTTCTGCCTCCTAATTAACATAGAGGTCAAATGAATAGTCAGAGTTAGGTGCCAGTGCTATGCCATGCAATGAGGAAGACTGGTTTGGTTTCTAGTCACAGTATAATTCTTCTCAGGCTGATGGCAATACCATCCATTTTCTCCTTACCTACCACAGCAGAAGGCCTCAAAGATTGTGCTGCTATGGACATGAGGGCAGAAGTTCATGGGAGAATTAACAAGCATATTTCATCCAAGGATCTCAAAAGAGACAAATCTCTCCTTCCCACGACAATACCCACACTGAACACCCTGCCAGAGAGTGGAGATAGGTGGGCAAAGGAGCTGCTATGGACACAGCTTCCATGAGTACATAGAGCATCCACATAGATGGTTCCAGCCTCTCGCTAATCTGGAGCCAATGCGGATCATAGGGGCTTGGGGGCTGCCCTGCAGCTTGTTTTGTAGTGTAAAACCAAACCTGCCCCTGAATGGGATAACTAAAATATTCCACAGAAAGTTATATCTTCTTACTCTGCTTCCAAGGGGTTGGGTCAGAGCCAAGATTTTTATGCGGCAAATATTCTGCACTTTTTCCTAGCACAGATGGATATGAATGTGAACAATAAAACAGACAAGGAAAATACTGCTGAACTTCCTTATGAATCAAAGTTTATGAAATGCCACTCAACCACAACAAAACACAGGCAGTGGTGAGGAAATATATCAAACTGTCTTGTATTTGGTGTTCCACTGATGAAAACACTGTTCATCATTGCTCCTTTTTAAGTCAAACAAAATCAGCTGAGTATATGCATCCTAGCTCATTGCCTGTGTGTGACACGCTCTGGAATTCCCAGCTTAATATGAATTTACAATTAATTTATGTTTTGCTGTTTAGTGAGAGTCTTACATGTGAAAAACAATCATCTCCTTGGACACAAAAACAGTCCTGTAAACACTAGACATTTCTGGATGCAGCATAAGGATTATTTGTCTGAAACCATGACAGAAAATGGCATCATGATTCATATATAACATTGTTTTCCTGGCACCCTTTGTTCAGTAGGACAGGGTAACTCTAGGCTTACTGTTATATTTGTGTAGTAGTAATAGCACTCCAGTGCAAAGCCCATCTTACTTACAGCAATCTAGTGAATTTATTTCACTATTCAATTTATTTTACAATAGCCTGACAATTTCATTTTTCTGTGTGGCACCTGTTGTCATTTATAGGTTTCAGAGTTAACAAACCATTAAGATGCACGAGGTGGTTCATTTCAACTTGCTTGGAGACTCATGACTTTACTCAATTGGTTTATGTTCTGTTGATATTTTCAAGGTTTTCTCTGCAACCACTTGGGCTAGAAATATAATTTTAAAAAAATGAAAGCTGAGATGCTGGCACACAATTCTGCAGCAAGGGGTGAATTCCACAGGGCCAGGGAGTACAAAGGTCTTGCCCATAAGTACCCTATGGAAGATCAGAATCTTATTAGACATAAGAGTTGTACTAATAAAAGGACAGCATCAGGGAGTTCCTTTTTCCTCTATCGCTCAATAATATACCAGTAATCTAGCAGTGCTATCTGGATCCAACACTTTCTTAAGAAAGTGGCTTCCTATAGATGCGAAGGGGAACTTAAGGTATGTCTACACTTGCACCCTCTTTCGAGAGAGGGATGCAAATAAAGACATTCAAAATTGCAAATGAAGCCGGGATTTAAAGAACCCGTGCTTCATTTGCATAATCGCGTTATGGTGCTATTTCAAAATAGCAGATGCTGTTAAGACGCAGTTATTTCGAGAGAAAACCCTTCTCTCGAAATAGCTGGTAAACCTCATTGCATGAGGAATAAGGGTTATTTCGAGAGAAGGGTTTTCTCTCAAAATAACTGCGTCTTAACAGCGTCTGTTATTTTGAAATAGCACTATTTCGAAATAGCGCCATAACACGATTATGCAAATGAAGTGCGGGATATTTAAATCCCAGCTTCATTTGCAGTTTCGAATGTCTTCATTTGCATCCCTCTCTCGAAAGAGGGTGCAAGGGTAGACATACCCTTACTTTCATATGGAGGACCTGAGAAAATGGCTGGAAAGGGATCCTAATGGCATGGAAGGATATGGGTTGTGAGGTATATAAACACATTTCTAAAGCTGCAGCCTGAGCAGAGCCAAGGGGCACAGAGAGTCCAGCCGTGTTCATCCTCCTGCTATTTCTTGTGCATTCCATGATAAGATACAAGAGGTCAGGAATCTTGATTCCTGCCAAAATGTCTGACAAAGTGCCCACAACTCTATCTGAAGTGGTTTACCCACCCGGGACACTGAAGCAAGGGGCTCAGCAGGTGGGCACTCCCCAACACATTTGCATCACCTCGCTTTCTCAATCCCCCAGGGCTTGTGTGGCAAATGCCTTTACCCTTGCTCTTCCACTACTGTTCAGTGTGGCTTTGGAGGGACTGAACTTTGACCCAGTTGTGGTGCTTTTAAACACAAAGGAAATGGCAAATGCTTACAATGTCTCAAAACTATTACTATAATTCTAAGATTAAAAAGGTGGGCATAGATTTTTCAGCTCCACCAGGATCTGCCACCGATGCTTCCAAGATAATTTCACCCAGAACCCTCACCTGTCGTTGAGCATTCAACCCAGGGGAGCTGACAAACTTGCCAGCCCGTGGGCAAGATGGAGGCATGGCTCCATGCTCCCAGAAGGGGTGTGGTCTTGCACGGAAGAGGCAGGTCTGGGGTAGCCAGCCCTCAGTGCCAGTCAGAGTGTGCTGCAAGAACACCCCTCACCAGCCCTCTGAGCCACCAGGAGCATGCTGTGTGGTGTTCCAGTGCCTATTTAAAGGGCCCAGGGCTCCAGCCGTCATTGTTCCTGAGGTAGAGGTGGCAGTGCCAGGAGCCCCAGGCCCTTTTGAATAGTCAGGCCTCAGGGCACTACCCCACTGGATCTCCCTGTAAATGGACCTGGTACAACCCCTTTCCTAAGAACGACTTCCACTATGAAGTCACCACTGTCCTTGCCCAAGGCCTAAACATTCCTCATCTTACTTTTTTGGTAACTGACCCTTATTAAATGTGAGAGACAACCTGCTGCAGCCCCAAGAAGACATTTTGTACTGACCGTTTTGCAGCAGGCTGCCCCTCCCATCCATTAGCTAGTGAGTGTTCTTAGCTTCTCCTATGGAGACTCCAGTGCCTAGCCACTCAGAAAGGTCCCCTAGTTACCGAGCTATTACACAGGTTCATTCATTTGGATGAGAGTTTGGATGGAACTCAACAAGCAAGGCTGAGGTGAGGCTCATGGATGTATTTGGGGATGTGTTGGAGGTGCTTGGCAGCAGCTTGACCAGGTTTGTTACTCAGGGGGGCGGTTGGGGGGGGGAGCAGGAGTGGCTTCACGAGCCGCACTTTTTGGGGGGAAGAGCTGCATGTGACTCGCAAGCTGCGGGTTGGCCATGGCTGCCTTACAGTATGTGACTATGCAATTGTTTGTTTCTTTTGGGTGGGACTGAAGGCATCTGCCATGCCAGCTATCTCACTGCATTGGCTGCTGAAGTCTGCAAATCCGTATAGGAACTCATAGCCTATAAGCTCAGAAGGGATGATTGTCTGACTGCCTCTATGTGGCAGGCCACAGAACCTCTCCCACTCCTGAATTAGACCCCTAACTTCTGGCTGAGTTACTGAAGTCCTCAAATGATGTGTCAAGACCGTTCTCCTTCTTTGAGTGCAGAAGGCAGGGGCCCTCCTACTTTGAGTGAAGAAGGCAGGGGCCCTCAAGAGACCTTAAAAATATCCTGCCACTAAAGATTTCTCTGTAAAAAAACAAACAAACCCAAGGTCACAAAATACCTGATGTAAATTGAAAAACCCATTGAAGCCAAGAAGATGCACTTGGGAACTTCTCCCTGGGCGGTAACTCCAAGCTCATTAATTCTTTAACCCTACCTTAGGAGAGAGATTGAAAACAAACTATAATCTCTTAACAGCTGACCTTCAGTTCAGGCACAGAACCATCTGCATTCCAGGACACAGGAATCAGATCACAGTCTTTAAAAAGTAATTTGTTTTATTAACAAAACAAAGAAGATATATTTGTGTTAGAGCAACTAAAAAAATTAAAGCACAGAGAATTGTTTCCTTGGGTTTCAGTTAGCACAGAGGAGTTTAAACACACACACACACACACACACACACACACACACACACACACACACACACACACACACACACACACACACACACACACACACACACACACACACACACACACAATAGCCCTGATTGTGTCTGTCAGGGCTGTTCCCCACTCTGGCACTCTGAGTGCAGAAGGTGAGGGTCCACAAGAAAGCTTAAAAACCTTGCCTCTACAGGCACTGGTTACCAAAACTTCCCAGAGTCATAGATTTCCTGGCTCTGAGAAACAAACAATCTATCACCATCAAATGATTTTCCCCCCTAAAACCAGGGGTGAATACTTGTACCCACCCCCAGGGGTACCCCCAAGCTCTTTTGCCCCAGAAGACCTTGGGAAAAAAAAAGAGGAAAAACAAGCTGCAATCTCTGGTAGCTGGCCCCTCTGTTGGGGCATGAAGATACACACAGACAGACAGACCTTCCAGGGCACAAGAATCAAATCAACACCTTAAAAAAAGTGATTTTTATTACAAAATAAAAGATAAACTTGATAAAGCATACTTGGTTGCTAGATGTTACAGAGAAACTAAGGAAAGCAAATTAAAACACAGAGAAAAGTCTCTGGAAACAAAGCTTAGATGGTAAAGGAGGAGGGGAGTCATAGATTCACACAGAACAGTTCAAACCAAACCACAAAATAAAGAAAAAATACCCTGAACATGACTACATCCAGGTTTTTTTTTAATCTTTTACTTACTGCCAATCTCCTCTTTGTTCAGTCCACTCCCATGCTCCGAATTCCTTGGAGGCTTGATAGTCCTGCCTGGGTTTAAATCATTCTGTGTCTCTCAACTCCAGGTTTTTCTCTCCCACACAAAGAAAGCCGGCAAGGAATATCTATCCAAATCAAATTTCATCACTCTATCTTGATTGGTTCTCTCCCCTCCAGCCAACACCTTTGCTAGCTACCTGAGTTTAACCCCTCAGTCAACAAGTGCTGGTCAGTACTCCTTCTGTCCATTACTATGTCTGTTTGTGTTCTACTTACATCTCTGTTGTTCCAAAGTATTGATTTTCTTTTCTTAGCAAGTTAAGGAAGTATGGATTGGATAAATGGACTGTAAGGTGGATAGAAAACTGGCTAGATTGTTGGACTCAATGGATAATGATCAACAGCTTGATGTCTGGTTAGAGGTCAGTATCTAGCAGAGTGCCCCAAAGGTAGGTTCTGGGGCTGGTTTTATTCAGCATCTTTAATGATCTGGATGAGAGGATGCATTGCACCCTCAGCAAGTTTGCAGATGACACTAAGCTAGAGGGAGAGGTAGATACGCTGGAGGGCAGGGATAGGGTCCAGTCTGACCTAGACAAATTGGAGGATTGGGCCAAAAGAAATCTGATGAGGTTCAACAAAGACAAATGTAGAGTCCTACACTTGAGACAGAAGAATCCTAAGCGCGGTTACAGGCTGGAGACTGACTGGCTAAGCAGCAGTTTGGCAGCAAAGGACCTGAGGATTACAGAGGATGAGAAGCTGGATATGAAACAACAGTGTGCCCTTGTAGCCAAGAAGGCTAACAGCATATTAGGGTGCATTAGTAGGAGCATTGCCAGCATATCTAGGGAAGTGATTATTCCCTTTTATTTGACGCTAGTGAGGTCGGACCAGGGTCCCGCATGTCCCATTCTATGTCTCTGCCTAGCAACTGAAGGCAGCTAATGATGAAGGAGGGAGGAGGAGGTTGTTATAAGTCCTCTTCAGTCAGGACTGAGATTATGGGCAG
The DNA here is from genome assembly GCA_032595735.1 of Pelochelys cantorii. Classification (NCBI taxonomy): domain Eukaryota; kingdom Metazoa; phylum Chordata; order Testudines; family Trionychidae; genus Pelochelys; species Pelochelys cantorii. The sequence goes on from CM064326.1 coordinate 26,191,850, forward strand.
CACTTTCTCTGGCTGTGTTTGGAAGGGGATCAGAAGCATCTTAGAATAGAGGTTTCAGCTTCTCTTGCAGCTGCTGCTACTACTAGAAGTGGCCAGTGGACTTCTGCTGGGTTTGGGTTGCAGGCATCAGTAAAAGCCATCTCTGTCCCAATCACTTCAGCTTCCTGATACTCCTGTGATCATCCTGCCAGGACTGACCTGGCACCCAGGAAAGTTGCTTACTGGCTCTTGCCAGTACCAGTTGTTGGTCAGCTGCTGACAGTGAGATACTTCTGGCTCTTTCTCCACAGCAATTCCATGTATCCCAGGGATCTAGAAGCCCAAATGCATTTCGGAATCCCATTTCTAATACATCTTGGCAGGTCTGCTTGATCATCCATCTCAAGGTAGATGTCAGTATATTTCCAGACACGTTTGCCCATAGTGGTGCCTCGTATTTCACAGCCTCCTGTAATAACAGTAGGACACTGTATTGTGGCCATTCCTTGTATGCTAGTTCCAAGTGGGATTATACAACTGTTCAACTGCATTCTCCATGGATTACTTCCCTGATATGATCACAGCCAGAGACATGTTCCCAGTCTTAAATACAACAGCATGGGGGAGCTGTCCTCCAGGCACCATCCTTACCTTCATTTAAGAGAAGATGTTGCTGTTAATCGCTAACATCTCCCTGAAGGCAGAAAGTCTGTAACAAGGGGCTTTTGTGGAGGGTTATTGTAATGTTGCCACTGATACTGAGCCTGTGAAACTCAGGATAACTTCATTAAGGTCAGTGAACTGTTCAAGATTTTCTGTGGATTACAGGTCTTTGGGTCATAGCACTTCAGCGCAAAGGAGACAATTTCTGTTGTCTCATAAATCTACCCTGGTTGTAAAGCAGATCAAACTTCTGGTGGCACTTTCTCCTCTATTTCCTTCAACCACAATGACAGGATGAAGCAAAAGAATTAAATGTTTTCCATCTGCGCTCACTAATGCCTAATAACAATGGAAATAAAAAAAATCAGACTCCTGCTTTCAGAACAAATCGAGGAGCATCATATACAATAACTTTGTACTGTGTTCTGCTTCTTTCATCCAAAGATCACCAAGTGCTTTATACATGTTAGTGAATTAAGACCCAAACAGCCCCTGTGAGACATAGAATATCCCTCAGCTTACAGATGAGGAAATTGAGGCTCAGGGATATTAAGTTACTTGTCTGAAGGTCAGAAAAGGAATGTGGAAGAATTCAGAAGAGAACTCCTAGGGCTTGTCTACACTCCAGCATTATAGCTATGTGGATGTAGCATAGATGCTGTCTACAGCAATGAATGTGATTTTTCTGTCATTGTAGGTCAGGATTTCCCAACCTACAACCCTCAGACTGCACACAATGCGTCCTGTTTCAACACAATATTCGAATATTCGATTCATTCATATTTTGTCATTGTGTTTATATCACTTTAGTTCACACAAGTGTATAAATAGATAATAGTGAAGACAGAAACAACCTATCTAAATACATACAAAACAAGCTGACCTTAAAATATAAATCAGTACAAGGTGAAGTTAACTCTTATGTGTAGACTCTGGCCCACACAAGGTAGTGCTTAGGTTTATATGATCCTCTTGTGTAATAAGGCTGAGCACACCAGGATAATCCACTTCTCTAAGCAGTGCCAGCTAGGTTGACAGAAGCATTCTTCTGCGACCCCCGGCCATCTGTGCACCAGCTTTGCACCTCCGAGTGACATAGAAAGGCAAGCTAAATTTTAAGTGTAGCCCAGGCATCAGTCACCTAGCTCCCAAACTCCTGTCTTAGCTCCAAAACCATCATCCTTCTCATACATGTATATATGCGATAAAAAAAGAAACCAACATTAAATATATTTAAAATATACACTTGCTAACAGTATCTAAAAATGATGGGGAAAATGAAGAGATTCTTAATTTCGTCCATGCTGGGACTGGGTGGGGTTTTTCAAAAGCGACTTAAAAGTATAAATACAATAGAAACTTTATGGGACTTGTCATGTAGGGACTTTTATGTAGACGTGAACCTTCTACGCTGTAGTGTTGAGGAGCCCGACCCTTGTAGGCCTTGCTGTCCTTGAATACCTTCCCATTTGCTCTTACGTCTGGGAGGGTGATGGACATTAGAACTCTACATAGCCTTCCAAGAGGTTCTTAGTAAGACACAAATCTACAAAGCCCACTCAAGCATCAGGTCCACATACTGTCTACTTTGACCTGTATTTCCATTTCAACAGACTCCACAAGAGCGTCTAGGATTGGAAACACTCTAAAGTAATTCCTCCAAGTGTTCTGGTCTGTAGTAAGGATGTTAAATATCCATTAATTGAATAGTCAAGTAACCTCATGAATTCTTATCAATTACTATTCTATAGTCCCTAGGGGCGGGGCTGGCCACTAGTGCGCTCCTGTCCCACTCCTGAGGAGCCCCCTGCCACTCTGCACTGCTGCCTCTGTATCAGAGGCAGCAGCATGGGGTGCCAGGTGGGAGCTGGTCCGCGAGAGAAACTAATTTAAAAACCAGCTGCCCTTGTGTGCCGGCTGCCTGTTGCCCCATGATGCTGCTTCTGATACAGAGGCAGTAGCACGGGGTGGCAGTAGATCCTATCCAGTGGTGGGTCTGAGCTCCCAGACCAGGGGTAGGTCTGAGCTTCCAGACCCAGAGTGAGCTGGGATTGAGATGGGCTGCCTGCCTGCCTGCCTAGCTCCTAATACACCTTAAATGCAGAGCCGCAGTGCGGGTAGGTCCCAGATTTGGTGCAAGCCAGGACAGATCTGGGCTGCTGGCCACCCTGCTAAAAAATTTACTGGTGGGGGCAGGGAGGGAGGAATGTGTGTAGTCTATAGCATTAACTGATAAGATTTTGCTTATTGGTTAATCTGTTAATCGACTACACCATTCCATCCCTAGGGTACGTCTACACTGCACGGCTATTTTGAAATAAGCTATTCCAGAATAGTTGTTCCGAAATAGCTTATTTCAAAATAGTACATCTACACTGCAGGGAAGCCTCAAAATTAATCCGAAGCAGGCTTCCCTAATGTAGACGTGCTATCTTGATTTAGAGCCCCAGGAGGCACTGGGGAGAAATAACTTAGAATGGCCCTGGTAAGGGGCTATTTTGAAATAGCAGAAGTGAAGAGTTTACATGCACCTTATTTCGAAATAGGCATTATTCCTCATAGAGTAAGGCTTACAGATTTTGGAATAAGATGTCTGTTATTTCGAAATTATTTTGAAATAACGGAATGGCTGTGTAGACGCTCGCATAGTTATTTCAAAATAACACTAGTTATCTCAAAATAACGGTACAGTATAGACGCATCCCTAGTCTGTAGGTCATCGTTCCTTTCCAAACATCACAAGGCAGGTTGTTCACATTCCAAGGGTCAATATTAACACTGGCAGAAAGCAGAGGAGTAGATTCTACAGTGGGATGCATCTTCTTAGAGTGACCATGCCCCAACCAGGCAACTATTCACTGGAGCCTAAAAGCAGTGCATTGTTGATGGAGGATGACTCTGCTGACTTCAGGAGAGGTTAGAGAGGAGGGAAAGGTGGCTGCTTCTGAGATTGTGGAAGTTTGGGTAAGAGATATCTTTCTGGGTGAGTGAGCCGTCTGTCTTTAGCTGTGTTTACATGGGGCCTGTCACAAGCCAACATAATCTGCAGAAAAAATAGGGACTTTGATTTCATATTTCAATACAAGTCCAGTTCCCTTTGAATTTCAAAATTCAAACTTGTCTCCTGCTCCTGGGTGCCGAAGGGATGTTGTTGCTGCCTATTCAGGAGTTAACAAGTACTGGGGAGGGGGAAGAAATGGAATATGATTGATCTCTTCAAAGTCATAGGTTATAGGACACAAGAGCATCAAGCCTGTGTGAAATTATTTCCTTTCCGAGAATGGTGATACTATTCCCACTGGATAAAGTAGTGAACAGCAGCAAAAATCCCTCATCCAACCATAACAGTCTACTTAAAGTGTGGACAGGAAACCAGAGAGAGGCCAAGAAGAGAGCGATTGTTATCATACAGTAATAGGCCACTTTTCACCCCAGGCTTCTACTAGCCTTTCTAAATCTTTCTCGTGGAGGTACTGAAGCAACTCCAGGACCAAATCAATTGGTTTATTGCCAGTAAACCAGACTGAATCAGAATTCTTGTTGCTGATGTTTAAAGCCACTCACCAGTGGAATTCCTAATGACCCCTTGCTGTTTGCAGCATTTAGAACAAAGCAGAGCTGATTAAATAACTTACCCTTTGATAGTGCTGTTCACATGTTAGCCTTGTTGGAAACTTGGCTCAATACAATCTCTGATGATGAACTGCAGCATATGTTAGATCTCTGGCTTGAGGTTTTCTGGTTTACAATACAGCTGTCAGGGAAGGTAACTGGATAATGTACATTATTGAGCAATCTGAATCTTTCAGTGCATCTACAGGAAGTTGTATGCACACTCCTCATTTAGCCCTCCTCTGAGCAACATGTGAAATGGCTGTGAACCTCAGATAGCAATTGTTCCTTGATATCTGAAAGGAACTATATAAATCAGATCATCCTGTTAGAGAGATGGGACAGAACTGGATAGCCTGTGCTATTCCTTACAGGTTCTTATACTATACTCATCCCCATAGTATCTGAGCACCTGCCCGCTGCTTCAGCCTGTCATGGTTGGTTGTTTAGTGCCAACAGTGTGCTCAGCAATGTACAAGACACCAAAGAAATCAGCATCTTGCTCCGGGGAGTATAAACTCCAAATAGGTATTTAAAGTGTAAGAGATTAATCCTACCAATCTTGAACTGAGCAAAATTCCCATTGAAGTCAAGGGGGAGAAACTCGTACAGACATTGCATGGGAACCTGGAGACTTTGGTACAGATGTTGCATGGGAATCTTCTGAGGTATAAATGGTCACTGTGCACATTTGCACTAAAACCTACTCTACTAAGGTGGGGGGTGATTTTTAGAGATAATGGTGGTAACAACATGTTTGTGTGTTGTGATGCCACACACGGGGGGAGGGGTTGTAAATCATCAGATGTTGGTTGAACAAGTACTTCGTGTATCATTAAATACAAAATTTATTGCTAATTCCATAAAATTACTTCACAGATATTTAGTGCTAACAAAAACAACAAGGTGCTCAGTGGCACCTAAAAGACTAATACATTTATTAGAGCATACACTTTCGTGAGATACAACTCACTTCTTCAGGTGCTTGAAGAGAAAAAAAAGGCAGGGATACAGAGAAGGGAGTATAACTTCAGTGCTGATTAAATCAGAGTGCAGCTACTACAGTGATGAGACAGTGAAAGTACCTGAAGAGGAAATTATTTATTGTAATGAGAGAGCCAGTCAGTGTCCCTATTTAAACCTCTTTTGATGGTGTCAAATTTGCATTTGACAGTGGTTTCACATCACAGTCTGGTTTTGACAGTTTTTTTTGTTTTGTTTTGCCTAAGGGTGACAACTTGCAAGTAAGTAATTATGTGTCCAGGGAGGTTAAAGTGCTTCCCCACTGGTTTTTCTATGTTACCATTCGTGATGTCTAGTAAGTTTTTCCCACGCCCTAGGATTGAACAAACATGAATTAATCAGCATGAGCAGGGCATTAAAGTGACTCCCCCAAGGCCCAAAAGAGTCAGTGACAGGCCTGGGATAAGAAATTAAAGTCCTAGGTCAGTTTTCTAGACCAAATTGCTCTTTAAGGCCTTGATCCTATCCCTCTTGAAGCCAATAGGAACTTAACCACTGCCTCCCATGGAAGCAAGAAAACTGACTTCCTTGTGCTGTTTGGCAATGTCTCAGTTTCATTCATTATGGTCAGGAAGGGGATGCTGACTATGGTATATAATCCAGAACAGTTCTACCTCTTTGGGTGATCTCATAAAAGGAAAATTATCTCTGCTGTACATCAGGGCTACATTACTGCTTGTACAACAATGCGCAGGAGTATTGATTTGCAATAGGATTAATCCAGTGACCAATGAGGTGTCTGTTTGACTCACTGCTGCATTTATCCAGCTTCTCCTGGATCACTGATGGAATTGTTTGGACTCCCAGCTATTGCAGTCACATCAGTACAACAAGGAGAGGGAGAGAGTCGGTGACCAAACAGAGCAGCTTTAGCTAGCTGATCTCTAGTGATTTAGAGGTTTCATTCCTGGCAGGGCTTGTCATGGCAACACTCCTGTTCCTTTGTTTCCACAGGAAGTTTTTGATTCCCAGTCACCAGTAGTTACTTTTGTAAGGGAGGAAAATGAGTCATAACGTTTCCTGTTGGTTTGAGGAGATATGTGAAGAAACTGTATGTGAGGAATTCTGCTTGGCTAGCAGACCTTCCGTCAGCAACAGCAGCTAGAGAGGGTAGAATGCTCAGAGGGAAATGGAGGAGGTAGAGCTCTTGGTTTACCATGGACATTCATTTAGGGTACGTCTACACAGCAGGGCTAAAGTCGAATTAAGCTGTATAACTTCAGCTATGTCAATTGCATAGCTTATGTTGAAATAGCTTCACTTGGCTTTTGGTGCTGTCTACACAGTAGGAAGTCGAATGAAGAACGCTCTTCCTCTGACTTTCCTTTCTCCTCGTGAAATGAGGGTTACTGTTAGTCAAAGTAAGAAGTCCGCCTGCTCAACATGATTTTGAATAAAGGCTTGTAGTGCAGACACTCACTATGGGTATGTCTAGACTGCACCCCTCTGCTGGCAGAGGGATGCAGATTAGTCTGGGCGAAATTGCTAATGAAGCAGGGATTTAAATATCCCACGCTTCATTAGCATAAAATTTGCCGCCACTTTTTTCCGGCACGGAGCTTTGTCGGAGAAAAGTGGCAGTCTAGAGGTTGATCTATCGCTAAAGAAAGCCTTTTCCGATGGATCCTGTATACCTTGTTTTACGAGGCATAAGGGATCTATCGGAAAAGGCTTTCTTTAGCGATAGATCAGTCCCTAGACTGCCGCTTATCTCCAGCAAAGCTCTGTGCTAGAAAAAAGCGGTGGCTATTTTTATGCTAATGAAGCTCAGGATATTTAAATTCCCGCTTCATTAGCAATTTCGCCACACCTAATCTGCATCCTTCTGCAGGCAGAGGGGTGCAGTCTAGACATACCCTATGTTATTTCGGAATAACGTTAGTTATTCCAAAATAACGCTGCTGTGTAGACGTACCCTAATTGCCCAAATCTTCAGCAGTTAGTCACAGAAAATACCGTATGATGCTTTCACTAGGAAGAGGATACACAGGCCATATTGACAGGTGGGGTCTGTTGGTAGCTCCCATGTGGATGTGTATTTTCAAAGACTTATCAAACATTTTCTCTGTTCTTAATATGCTAACTAGGTTTAAAATTATAGAACTGAAAAAGGAAAGTGAATTGTTACTCTGCGAGAAAATAATCCCCCATCCTCCCCACATACACAGTTTCCATGGGATTATGAAAAACTGGATGGGCCTAAATTCAGAAAATTTCAGCCTTGCTATAAAAAGTGCACATTGTGTGTGTGTGTGAACAAAACAACAAGGCAATGAAATTCATTTCACCCTACCAAATGAATAGGCTCAACAGTGTCCAGGGAAAGGGAGGACTGACTCCTGCGTTGCGAGTTACCCTAGTTACTCTGTACCACTGTGCCAGGGAGTGACAAGATGATCTAACAGGTCTTTTTCATCTCTGATTTTTCTGATTGTGCTGACCACATTCACGGGATTTTTTTCTAAGTGTGATACAGTGAAGGAAAGGAAATACCATTCTAGAGGTTTAACTTTAATAACCACAGTGTGCATCCAGATCATGCACAAACAAATGGACATTTAACTTTAGACAGTGGTGTGAGAGTGCCTCATCTGATTCTTTTCCTATGCTATGTAAGTGAGAAACCACTTGGGACCAGCTCCAGCATATAAACAGGAAATATTAATTAGAGCAGGTCAACAAGTCCAATTCTGAGCTGCCCAGCTGTCCTCCTGACTCTGCTGTTCCTTCTCTATGGGCATTTGTTTCCTCTGACTCGCTCTTTCTGCGGGGAAAGCTGGCTAGTTAAAATCATTCCCCACAAAATGGATTCTTTGGCCTGTAGCTTCATGGAGTTTTGCCTCTGCTCCTCTTGCCTGTGTAAAGCCCCTTATTTATCTTTGCCTGCACTGAGGAGATCGAGGAAGATAAACCCTTTTCATATTTTAAATCTCGCTCGCTTTCTGGCTGGCTGAAGTCTTTGGAGCGTCTGCCATTGATTTTAGGGGCCACGATTTAACCCCAGGAGTTTTGGATTAAGCTCCTGCTAGGTATGGGAATTTACATATGGGTTTATGCTGGATATTGGCCTCATGCAGCTCCTGTGGAAGTAAACAGAGAAACTCTCATCAACTTCGGTGGGGGGGAGGGGTGAGCTGGGCCATGCCCTCATTATGAGTTTGAGCCAAAGAGCACTGATTTCAATAGGCATCTTTACAGTGACTTCTACCCTGGCTTCTGTGTGATAGTCAGAGAACCTCTGAAAGTGCCACTTATTTGATTAGTTGCAGGCACTACCACCAGACCATGCAGAGAGCTCATTTTCTATGTATCCTGAATTTATTTTTGAAATCATTTCTATGAATATACGACGTCTAGTAACAAATATAAATATACCAATAGGTTACAAGAGGGTGTTCTCTTTGCAGTGGCATACAGGGGTTGTTTCAGAGGCATGAGTTGGCCTTGCCCATTATCTTTCATACAAGTGCAGGCACATGCATTCCTAGCACAATGTGTGTGTTTCCATTTATTTGAACGTGTCCACAAGGTGGCGCTCTGTCTCCACAGATGAGGCACCATCAAAGAGCCCAGCTGAGCAGCTATGGAAGAAAAGGATGCAGTTAAAGGAAGGACATAAAAGGAGAAGTCCTGGTTGATTCTTTCCCTGGCAATTTTCAGAAGAAAATGGGGTGGTATTTGTTTGATGGCGGGGAAACCTGATCAGCCTTCATGAAATCCTTTGTGCAGCATTTTGATACCAGATAATATTGCAATATCAGCAATATGTACATTTGCTTTGATCGGGGAAACTGATAAGAAACTGGATTTTTTTTTTTAATGCACATTATGAGAAAAGCACTTAATCACCTGCTTGACTCCACTTGTATTCAGGAAAGTACTTAAATTTGTGTTTAAGTCCCATGATGAGATTAAGCACATGGGGGCTGGAGTTAAGAATAGTCTGGAGTGCTCTACCTGAATGGAGATGCTTTCCTGAGTTGTGGAAAGCCATGTAACACATCCCAGCAGCACACAATTTAGGTATTTTTGGTGTTAACATCACAAAGCAGTTAAAAGGAATCACAATAAAATTGTTGTGTGTAAGGGGCCAATAAGTGGTTGGTGCTTTACAAAACAAATGCAGATGAAATCCCAGACTCACCTAGCCAGATGCTGTGGACGCTGTGTCAGCTGAGAAATCCTCATGCACGGGCTACAATAGATCCACTCAGGTGAGCAAGGGTTTGCAGGATTGGACCCTAAGTTAGGGAAGAAAAGCTGGTGGGGATGACACATATGGGTAGAGGCTGCTGGAGGAGTAGACAAGGGGAATGATAAAACTAGGAGGTTGCTAAGGTGAGTCATGCCTGTGTCTTAATCACAGTAATAGTAGAGACCAAGATTTTTAAAAAATTATTATTAATTTTGGGTGCCCAATTTGAGACTCCTTAAAGGGGGCTTGATTTTCAGTTAGGGCTGAAATACACCCACTGAATAGCTGAGCTCTTTAAAGTCTCTCAGATTAGGCAGCCAAGGCACCCAAACTCATCATTCACATGTGGAAAGCCTGACCTAAATCTCTGTAAAATTATGGAAAATAGAGAAATGACCCAGAGTTGGAGTACATCATCCAGGAGCAGTGCTTGTAAAAACCACCCAGAGCCTGGCACCCCAGGGATGTAGTGCTCATGGGGGAGAGCAAAGAAGAAGTGGATGAAGGTTTAGAGAACTGGAGGTTCATACTTGTAAGAAATGGCATGAAAATCAACAGAAACATGGTTTGTAAGGGTGCATCTACAGCACTGTAAACTCGAAATAAGATACGCAATTTGCGCTATGCAAATTGCATATCTTATTTTGAATCTATTTCAAAATAGCTTATTTTGAAATTTGGCATGTCTACACAGTGCCAAATTTCAAAATTACATGCATTTCGAGACATCCCTTAAACCTCGTGGAACAAGGGTTATCAGGATGCTGAAATACCACACCCATTATTTCATACAATTTTTCAAAATAAAAGGTGGCTTGTGTAGATGCAGGGTAGCTATTTCGGGATACCTCCAGTATCTCGAAATAGCCATGCAGTGTAGACGTACCCTAAATGTGATGGATTCTCTGAAGGAAGACTAAAAGATTGAGTCTGGGAGAGCCGTCCACTGCCACAAGTTCAAAGAGCTAGGTTCATTGGTACAGGATAATGGTGAACTCAGTGACAAACGTATAAGTAGAATACTAAAGGCATGGACTAAAGAGAGAGAAATGAGTGGAGTGACCTACAATGGGAGGATGTTTATCACATTGAAAAGTAAGATGGAGAAGAGGGAAATAAGATCTGCATGTTTGTATGGCTTTGAATGCTGGGCACGGAGGAAGAGGCAGGAGCAGAAGAATACAGTGGAAATAAGAATGTTAAGATGGATGCTTGGAGTTCACAAGGGTGGGTCATGTTTATAACGAATGAATTCCGGGAAGTAAGAAGATGGTACCAATTGTAGAAAAGCTGGGGGAATCCAGGCTGAATTCCAGTTTACATCTATGTTTGTAAAGCTCATGCTCGAAGGATTCAGCTGCCACTGATTGGGGTCAGGAAGGGATCGCCCCTGTCCCCACCCCACACACAAACCCTGAGTGTATTCTGGGAGAGATTTTTCTCAGTCTTCTCCTTCTGAAACATCAAGGATGATGGCTGGGGATGGGATGGATCAGAGCTCTGCAGTGGCTCCAAGCAATCTCTCTTTGAGATCCTTGGCTAGCTGGTTCTTGCTCAGATGCTCAGGGTCCAACTGATTGCCTTATGTTGAGTCAGAAAGGACTCTCCCCAGGTTGACTGGCCTTGAGCGAGGGTTTGCCTTCTCCTAGAGTGTGTGGTGTAGGCTACTTTCAAGGATTTTCTGGGTATATCTCAATTATTTCCCTGCCATTGCAGGGGACTTGAGCATTGGTGCACCTCCATCCCTCCTGTTCTCTCCCTGTAGTGCATAATGGTCTGCTTGCTGTAATAGTTTGGTCCCATTTTGAGTTTTGGATTCAGTATGCAGTTTCTGAGTGGTTTTGGTGGCCTGTGTTACAGAAATGATCAGATTAGATGATCCAGTTGTTCCTTTTCTCCTTAAATTCAATAACTCAATGTTGAGATGGTTTAAACATGTGAAAAGAAAATCAGACAAATAGGAAACAGATTATTCAACTCAGAAGTCGAGGGTAAGAGACGGGTGAGAAGACCCAAAATTAGATGGATGGCTGACCTACATATGGAGCTGAGTAGCTGCACAATTCCTGAGGAACTGCTTGAAGATAGATTGGAATGAAGAAGAACTCAGCAAACTAGGCCATAGGACTAAGGCCAGAAGAAGAAAGGAGAAAGGAACAATGTAGCAACAATACATAAAATGGAATATACATGGGGTAACCTCTTAGCAGCAGCCTTGAATTTGTCTAGATTTGAGGGGTGAGAATAGCAAGGACATGAGTAGATTTCTTTTTTCTGAGGGGTGAGGATTAAACTGTATTTTATTAAGGACTAATCAGTTCAGACAAGTGTATATAAGACTTGCCTCTGAGACAAATCAAACCCTGAAGTGGAACTCCTTATCATTGTACAGACAGATTAAAAGCCAATACAGTCTGGAAATAACTGGAGAGATATTATTTCCTGGTTCCCGTGAGAACATGAGCAGGAATAGACTGTACCAGTTGTCAGTGTCAGCTATTCAACAGAAGACTCATGAGTACCAAATTACAATAATCCTTCCTGGAAGGACCAGAAAACTTGCTCTCTAATAGCAGCTGAACCCAACTGACTAGATTTGCCTGTTATGCAATCCTTTGGCTCTCTTTATTAGCCTACAGGTGGAAAGTAGGCAATCTAATACATTAAATGCTGCAATGGCAGCATAAATTCTATGCACTGCCATGACCGAACAGCTTTGTGTTGCATTGGGTTTGATGTAAGTATTTCTTATGCATGTATGCTATTTATTTTTAACCTCTCCAAATAAATATTTTGGGATTGTGTGCCACCCTCCTTTGTGCTCAGCCAGAGAAGCAAAAGGGCTAGCCAGACAAATTTCCCCACACACCACAGAGCATAGCAGGGCCTTTCTGTAGGCAGGGCTGGTGATTTAGGGTTGAAGTCTCCTCTACTGCTGGGTCTTTGACAGAGGTAATCACAGATCCATCTGCCTGCCATTTCCCCAACTCACACTCCTTTTCAGTCAGGAAATGTGTTTTGTTCCTGTGGAAAATTTTCAACACAAAAGTTTCCACTGAAATTTTTTCTTCAAAAATGGTTAGGTTTTTATTTAAAAAAATGGAGGCAGAAAAAAAATCTCTTTTTTTTTTTTTGTCAAAAACACATTTCAAGTGAAAAATGCCCATCAGCTCTATTCCTGTACCATTCCCAAGCCCACCCCCGCATGAGATTCAGGGGTGAGCACTTCTAAAAATGAGCCTCTTTAAAATGTCTTCAGTTGGGCCTACCAAAACTTGGGACACCCTAACTAGTCACTTTCAGACCCCTCAAATCCATTTGTATTAAGATCACTATTGAGTAATGATAAAACTATTTTCACTTAAGCGCACTATTAATGTCCCACAATGTGCTCGTTCCCTTCCTGTCCTGGAATCGACAGGATCAGAATTCGACATGACACAACTAGGCCAATGTCAAGGCATGTAAAAAAGGTTGGTCAAGAGAAAGGAAGGTCAGTTGGGTGGTTGGGGCACTAGCCTGGGATTCAAGTCCTCTATGCGACTTTGGGCAAATTGCTACGTCTTTGGTGCTTCAATTCCACATTTGTAAAATGGGGAGAAGAGTTTCCCCTGACTTCACAGGGGCGGTGCTGCAATACTACAGTGATGGGAGGCATATTAGTATATAGTTCATACTTAGATTGATGAGACAGACTGTAATAAAGATCCCAAAGTTTTCAGTGAGGCATGCACACATCTCATGAATGTGCTGTTAATTGCATTTTGTTACCTGGCTTCCCCCACTCACTTCTCAAAGGCAAGAGTGATTTTCAGAAGGGACATGACTAAGGGGAGAGGTATGAGCTGATGAACAGGCTCGGGGAGGTGGCTCCACACATAATGGGCAGCATGGGAAATATCTGTGTAAGAGAAGGCATCAGGGCTGGTATCACTGGCAAAGCAGAGGGAAGGGAGAACGCAAAGGACATCAGGTCAAGAGTGTGGATACGGTCTGCCTGTGATTGGGCCCCTGCCTGGGAAAAGATGGGCTGATAGACATATTTGGATTTGCTTTGAATTTTGTCCTGATAATGTTTAGCCTGTATTTCCCTTTCTCCAGTTTTTATCCCATTAGCTGTATTTATAACCTCTAAATTATTCCTCTCCCTCTTTGGTGATTATCTGTTTCAAATACTTAGAATTGGCTATAGCAATCCTTCTCAGTGTCAGCCCCTCTCCTTCCTGTTTATGTAGGTCATTTTAGCGTTTCTTCATCAGTTAACACCTCCACTTTCACTTACTTTTGCTGTTTTTTTCTGCATTTCTCTAGGGACAGAGATGAGGCACAGCGTGCATTTTTCAAGCATTATGTTTCTCTATACACAGAGAGCAAACTGGTTTTTCTCAGTCGCAGTTACATTTTCTTTACATTTTGGAGAGCAACAAAATAAGAAGGTATACAAGTAAATTCTTAATTATAGTGAGAGTGTGCACTGAGTCTGCACTGAACGGAACACAGAATGGCTTCCTGTCACCTCAGACAGCAAACTCCTTGGAGAGCTCAAAGTTGCAGTGCACAGAGAACGAAGTTGTGACTAACAACATAACAAAGACTGGAAAGAGCAAGAGTGATCCAGTGGTTAGTGTGTGACCCTCACAGCTGGGGGGCCAAAGTCCAATTCTCTGCCTTGGCTGAGGTTTTCCAAAGCCAGGTGGACTTCATTAGGAGTTAGCTTGATGCATCAGAAAATCCAATGGGGGCACCAATATGCATCAGAAGGTGCCTAAATACCCTTTGAAATCTCACCCTTAGTCTTTCTGTGTCTCAGTTCCCTAGCTGCCAAAAGGGAACTAATAATAGTGTCAAACTTTCTCTTATTATTACAGTACTCAAAGGGCTGTTGTGGGAATTCATATGTTAAAACAGATTATCAGGGATTCTCATAGTAATGAAGGTCACCTTACAGATAAAATTATTGTATTTGTGGTGTGATACTTATCGCTCATCACTTCTACTGTCTGATTATCACACAAATATTGCTGAAGCTTTTATAACCAGAGGAAACCATTCACATATTTAAATGTGGGGCTCAATTATGCTTGAAAACATCCACAGTCGTGGCTGAATTAAGATGCACAAGTGCAAACAGAACAAGTCAGCGTGCCCTTCCCGCTTGTTCTCACTGTAGACTTTTATGATTAAATGATTTACCCTAAAAACCCGGAAGTAAGTCCTCAAGGTAAACAAAGGAAGCGTCACAGAGTCTCTTTGCCCTCCTTACACCTCACCCCCCAACAGACACCATAGAGAATGTGCATCTTACTCATGTCCCTCCACCTGCACACAGAATGCATGTGACCACTGCTCATGCACCCCATCACAGTAAATAGCAGACGTGCCTTTGATTTTTATGACCAATGTGTACAAAGCTGTTTAGAAAAGGAAATATTGGCCAAATGTCAGTGCATATCCTAGGCCCTTATTAGGCCAGGCAACACACTTACCATTGACTTTTTGTTTTGCCTTAGTGAAGTATTTATCTTCTTTAAAAAAACAGCCTCAAATGACCTAAATGTCAGGCTCTTTCTCCAGCACACTGGGTGACAAATGACCACATTTTTTTCTGCTGCAGACAGTTCTCTGCAATTTTGTGATGCACAGCTTGATCACCAGCCCGTTAGTCATTTGCAGAAGCAAGAACTGATTCTGGTGACGGGAACGATGTGGAGTAGGGTTGTAAGTGAGTAGTTGAGTAGTCAACTACCCAATAAGCCTATCAGAGGCTGCAACGGGGGAGCAGGAGCTGGTTCAGGGGGCGGCTGGCTTAAAAGCTGGTTCCCCCCAGCACTGTCTCCGCAGTGCTGCTGGCTGCCACTTCCCCATGCTGCTGCCTCTCTCATTGCTCTGGGGTGGGGCTGGAGATGAGGGGTTCAGTATGCATGCTGCCCTGGAGAGAGAGGACAAGCCCAACCCTCTCTCACCACAGCAGCTTGGGGCCAGATGAGAAGTGTCTCTCCAAGGCTGCTGCAACTGCAACGGGCACAGCTAGTGGAGGAAGGCATGTCCAGAACAGCACACAGATAAACAGATGACTTCTGTGAAATAGACAGCTGTTCCTTTCTCTACCCCCTGCTAGCCCAACTGGGTTATAGGTCTCCTAGTCCCCATCTTTAGCTCCTTGCTGCCTTTCCATGATCATTCTACAATATCACTTCCTCCAACCAGACTCCTTCCTTTCCATTTTATGAGAAACAATCAAATTCCAGGCACATTCCATTGTCCTGGCACAGCCAAACTCTGATCTTGCTATAAGCTAGTATAAGAGGAAGCTGCACACCAAATTTGGTGGTCCTAGCTCTTATCGTTTAGGAGGAGTTCTTGAACAAATGGACTCATGGACAGATGGCTAGACAGACAGACAGACATTTCTACATTATACAGCAAGACAATCGTTGCATATGGCGTACTTCTGTAGGAAGACACAGTACCCAAATCTTACCAAGCATTTCATAGGCCACAAGTCCCCTTCTTTTCCTGTCCAAGACCAAATCTGCCTTGACTGACTCACTCAGAACTCCTTCCCTTACTCCTAGTTCTGTTCCTAGCTGTGCAACTGACTTGCTGCATGTCATGGGGGACATCACTTCATTTCAGTTTCCCCTCTCATCCTTTGTCCAGCATGTCTGTTTAGGCTCAGATTCAGAAGGTAACTAAACACAATCCTAACGTTAAGCATGTGCATATGCCTACTGATTTAATTTATAAGCTCGTCGGGACAGGAACTGTCTCTTACTATGTGTTTGTATGGCCCCCTACTGCAATAGGGTTCCAGTATCAGTTGGGGTCTCTAATTGCTACTAATGCAAATAAATAATGGCTACTTTCCCATCGCTGCTTCGCTTCTCATTTACATTGACTGGCTGTTGGTGTCATGCTACTGATGCAAACAGTTAGGCTGTGTCTAGACTGGCATGATTTTCCGCAAATGCTTTTAACGGAAAAGTTTTTCCGTTAAAAGAATTTGCGGAAAAGAGCGTCTAGATTGTCACGGATGCTTTTGCGCAAAAGCACTTTTTGCGGAAAAGCATCCGTGCCAATCTAGACGTGGTTTTGCGCAAGAAAGCCCCGATCGCCATTTTCGCCATCGGAGCTTTTTTGCGCAAAACGGTTCTCAGGTGTCTACACTGGCCCTCTTGCGCAAAAGCATTTGCGGAAGAGGGCTTTTTCCCGAACAGGAGAGTCATTGTATTTGCGCAAGAACACTGACGATCATACATTAGATCGTCAGTGTTCTTGCGCAAATTCAAGTGGCCAGTGTAGACAGCTGGCAAACTTGCCAGTCTAGATGCAGCCTTACTGTTTGCTGCATGAGTATGTCAGAAGAAAATTTGGCCCGTATATTTAACATAGTAGAATGTATAGACAGATCACGTCCCAGAAGGGAAATCCTCTTTAGGTCTTCGATAGTGGTTTAAGAGACAGTTTCAATCCAAATGCTTATGAGTTATAATTGAGTTTTGATCCCATAAAAGGTCTTAGTGTTCTCAAAGGTCAGATAAGAAAAAATGAAAATGTATTTTTCTACACAGTATCAAACTCACAGTCCCATGGTACTGGATGTTACTTGTAAAATGAGCAACAGTGAAAAAATTAATACTGCAGACATTTCATTTGTTGTATGAGGTCAGTTAACACCTCTTTTATGGCTACTGGCCTAGATTCTTAGCTGGTGTAAATTGGTGTAGCCTTCTTGGCTTTGGTGTAGCTATTCCAGTTACATAAGCTGAAGAGCTGGGCCATTGTTTTTTGTCTACTTGAATGTAAAGGAAAAACAGCAGGCCTTGGATTCATGTTGGGAAAGGCATTTACTGACCATCGGGGGGCAGGAATCTAGGACCTGATTCTCCTTTCCCTTAAACTTGGGGTAAATTCAGTTTATCTACAGGAACAGTTCATTCATGGCCAGCTGGAGTGTGACTCAAGCCTTTGCGAGCTTGCCAGCAGAGGGTAACCCTGCTGATGCTTTGATCTAGTTCTGTTTCAAAGAGGATTAGGTCAAAGCACCCCACTGAACTGTTAATACACACCAGCAGCATGCACATGGATAACTAGACCATGTTAGTCTAGTGTGGGGTAACTTCACACCCCAGTTACTGCAGGTTAATTGTTTGCTTAGACAAGCCCTCAGCTGAAGTCAGTGGGCCTGACTTTCATTTCAGGTTACATCTACTCTACAAGCGTTACCGCAGCACAACAGTAGTGGGTGTAGTGTAGCTACTTAGTACAACAATGTTTTTTTTTCTCTATTGCTACAGTACACCCACCCCTTCTAGTTGCAGCTGCTATCTTGACAGAAGAATTCTTCCCTTTACCTTATTGCCGCTATAGTAGACGTTCAGTTAAATGAACTGTGTTGCTGAGAGTGCAAAATGTTTCACAGGCCTTAGCAATATAGCTAGGTCAATCTGATGTCTAGCTGTAGACCAGGCCTTAATTATACCAGTTTTACACCAGTGTAACCATATTGCCCTTGGTGAAGTTACTCCTGATTTGCACATTGCATGAAAGGAGAATCCAGCACAGAGCAGCTACACAAATGTAAAACTGACCCAGTGGACAGAGACGAAAAGGACTTGTTAAACAAAAAGCTGCGAACCTGTACCACAAACTGATGGAGCCACCAGAGAAAGGCTAGTTTAAGGTAGCTCTGTGTGCTGGCTCAGTGTGACCCTTGATACTGCCTCGCTTGGATGTTATTGGTCAGCACCGCGTGTTTCAGATGCAATGCCTACACTTCAGTGCAGCTAGGAGCATGTATCCTAGCTTGAGTCCATGGACAAGTGGTAGTGCTGCTCGAGCTAGTATGCTAAAAACAGCAGAGTTGGTGAGAGTAGTCTTGGGGACAGCTCAGGCTATGGGTAAGTTGCTTGGACGCCCTAGCTACGCGCTTGGGTGGCTAGCCCGAGTCACCACCCGTCTTACCCAAGACTACCTGGCTGTTTTTGGTGTGTTAGCACATGTCTGTCCACTTGAGCCAGGAAGTACATTCCTATCTGCAGTGCAGATAAACACTTCAACAGAAAAATGTATGGGTGGCATGCAGACGTACGCACCAGCTGGTTGCACACACCACACACTTGAGCATTTAAAGCAGGTATTTGCCCTCTCGTCTGCCCTGGACACATTCTGGGTGCATGATTGTTGTTGCGTTTGGAATAATACCTAAGAATTGGAAAACTGGAAAATTGAATGAGAAACTTGTAATTGAAATCATTAGGTGAAGCTTGATTCGACTGCGCAGAGCTAGAGTGGTTTATTATCTTCCCTCCCAATTCAGCAAAGCACTGAGGCCTGTGGTTAAGACACACTGACTTCAAAGTTAAAAAACTTTGAAGTCAATGAATGTTAAGCACATGCCTGAGTACACTGCTGAATCAGGAGCAGAAGATGAAGTGACAATACACACAGCCAATGAAATGCTGAAGATTGACTCTGTTAATCCATTTGTAGTCCTCATATGTATAATTTAGGTTCATACATACTTACTTCCTGGCTTAATCAGAGGCACAGTATTTGCCAACTCAGCCTTAGATGTTCCAAGAATTGTTGAAACTTGGTTTTTCCCCACCTCTTCAGACTGAACTGGAATAACTATCATATTCATTTAAAATCATTCTCTAATTCTAAAACAAGATTGAGGAATAAACATAATCATTTCAGTATATATCCATGCTTTAACTGCTAAGGCATTTTTCTCTCTGTCCTTCCCTGGTAGTACGAATGGTTACACATTCACATACTAAATGGTATGGGAACTATTTCTAATTCTTACTGATAGTTATTAGCTCTTCATTAGCTACTGTTGTTTACTTTAAAAGCTGTAAATAATCCTTGTGTGATCAAAATTCTCTTTCCTACCTAGATTTCTTTTCTCAGGGAGGACATAAAGCAAAAAGGACTTAAGCAATCTGCATGCAGAATTTAGACTGGCACATTTGTTGGAAAGCTGAAGAAATGTTGTGACATATGAATCCAGGGCTGTGAATTAAAAATTAAATTTGTCCATTAAAAATAAGTTTGTCCATTAGTGCACAGCTGAATGAATCTGGCCCACTATGTATTGAAGATATGTGTTTTATAGATACTGCCAAGTGACTGCAAACCCATGTTTTGTAAAGGAAACTGCTCAGTGTGACAAACAAGTCTACTCCAATGACTGGAAGCCAGGAACTGCTGTATTATTTAGCTACATCACAGCAGAGTGTACGTGTGAAATTCCTGTTGACCAAAACAGGAAGTATGGGAGAGGAAGTCTCAGCATACAGTATGTACCGTTAAAAACAGTCAGATTAACCGGTGGGTCTGAAGGGAAAGTTGGATCATCATAGAAATGTAGAGCTGGAAGGGACCTTGAGAAGTCACAAAGTCCAGCCACCTGCATGGAGGCAGGACTTAGTAAACCTAGATGACCCCTGACAAGTGTTTATCCAACTTGTTCTTAAAAAAGCTCCAGTGATGAGGAGTCCACAACCTCCCTTGGAAGCCTACTTCAGAGCTTAACTGCCTCCCGCCGCAACGCCTGCTCTACCCCTTTCCTTGCCCTGCCACTGCCAGATATCTGGCCACAGGATTCCCCCCTACTTCCCCTGGCACGGTCTTTCACCCGGTAATCTCCCTAAGATCTCATCTTTGCCCCCTGTAGGATGCTTTTCCTTAACCTGGGACTCCTGCCCTGTTCCCTCCCCATGAGTTCAGAATCTCTCTCCTCTTCTCCTGGACTCTCACTCTGTCCCAGCAAAATTCATCCTGATCCCCAACATGGAAGGACTCTACTTGCCTCTCCACACCAGTGCCATCTCATCCTGTCAAGGACCTGCACTTGGACAGATCTCTTCTGCTCACCTGCTGGGACTCCCAGATGCCATAGCCCCTCCTCCACTGTGGCCTGCTATAGATGAAGAGCCAAAACCTCCCTTCCTGGAAAAGCCACCCAGAACTGGCCTTTTTCAAACTTCAACATTCCTGGGAAGCAGTGCTTGGGTGCCAGTGCCCCCTGCTGGGACAGAGGAATCAAGATCCCTCTCAGGGGAACCCAGCACACTGGGAGACCCTCTCCCTACAGTGCCCTGCCCACTTCCTTGGCATTGCAGGGCGCAGGTTTGCTTGCTGAGCTGGGCATGTGTGTGGGCACTGAGGTGGCTCAGAAAATAACAAGGCAGAGAGAAATGACAAGGAGGGAGGTATGAGCCCTCTTTAGCCCTCGCCCCTCACCATGTATGCCTATGGGTTGACCACACTGCAGCCTTTTAGGCTACATCTAGACTGCATCCCTCTGTCGACAGAGGGATGCAAATCAAGCACATCGAAAATTGCTAATGAAGCAGGGATTTAAATATCCCGTGCCTCATTAGTATAAACATGGCCGCCGCTTTTTTTCAACACGGAGCTTTGGCGACAAAAAGTGGCAGTCTAGACACGGATCTGTTGAAAATAAACGCTTTTTCCACAGATCCTGTATTCCTCAAAAAATGAGGTTTACAGGATCTGTCGAAAAATGGGTTTATTTTAAACAGATCCGCGTCTAGACTGCCGCTTTTTGCCAACAAAGCTCCGTGTCAAAAAAAAAGCAGCGGCCATGTTTATGCTAATGAAGCACGGATATTTAAATCCGTGCTTCATTAGCAATTTCGATGTGCCTAATCTCTATAGACAGAGAGGTGCTGTCTAGACACACCCTTAGTGTTTCTTGCAGATTCACAATTCACAATCCCCCTGTGGTGTCGGAGAGAACAAAACCAGACCCCTAATGTTTTTAGCTTTTATAAACTGCCCCCAAGGTCAGGCCCAAGGACAGCGCATGAGTCGCTAAGTGCCATGGAGTTAGGGAAAACTCTCTTTTTCGGAAGTAAGTGATGAGGTAGGCTCCCCAGCATACACAGATAGCCCATTTGTTTGTTTTCTATTGAGAACAAGTCTCAGGTGCTGAGGAAATGCCAGTTCTGTTCTTCTGTCATGAGATTAGAATATATTAATGAAACTGTAATCTAGATATTGGCAAGCTGTGCACGTATGGGAGGGAGAAAAAGTGGCTCTTGTTTGTCATCACTGGGAAATTGTGGGCTGGCTGATGGGTTAAATTATTTAACAGGATGATATTCAGGTTGGTAAAAGATCACAGGGGAATGAAGTTAGAGAAAGCCAGGCTAGTTTGAAGCTAGCAGAGGTAAATGTTTGCCTTATTTATCAAGTGGCATGGTTTCACAGGCCTGTACTGATTACTGACGTGTGAACAGAGCAGGATGCCTTTTAACAAGGGCACAACCAATTGGGCGGAGGGAGGGCATTGAATGGCTAGAACATATCCCCTTTGCTGTTGAGCCTTTCTAGGCATATGCAGGTCTGGAAAGATACGTATCTGAGTGTGTCTGGGAAATCCTGTATCAGCCTTCTTCTAGGAGAGGGGTGGCCACCCTGCAGCTCGCAAGCCGCATGCGGCTCTTTCCCCCTTAAAGTGCGGCTCACGAAGCCTCCCCCTCAGCTCACAAAGCTGCCCATGCGCCCCTAGAAATGGCCCCCCAGCTCCTGGTTCCCTGTGCTCACCGGGTTCAGGGGAGCCGTGCGGTGCGGCAAAGCAAAATGGTGCTGGCAGGATGGTGCTGGCCTCCAGGAGCCTGATGTGGCCAAAAAGCCAAACTGGAGGGGCAGTGTCCTTTTTTTTTTTTTTTCTGATCAACAACTTTTTTCCTTCGGCTATTGGCTCTTTGCACTGTATCCAGCACTATGGCTCTTTGCCTGTAACGGGTTGGCCACCTCTGTTCTAGGACCTAATTCAAAGCCAATTGGAATCAACAGGAACTACCCTATTGACTTCCACATGCTTTTGGATCAGCCCCTGGATCTTCAACTGCAGAGAATAAAGATCAGATTTCGCAAGGTGCTGAACCTGCAGGTGTGGCTCCCAGAGGACTTTAAGCGTGTCAATAGTCCCATGAACTTGAGTGAGGTTACTATGTGCTTAACTCTAAATACCTGCTCAATAGTCCCTGTGAAGTTAATGGGACCATTCACATGTCAGTTAAGTACATGCTTAAGTCTTTTGCTGGGTCTGGCAAGAGGGCTCAGCACCTTGCAGGACTGAGTCCTAAGTCAGTGCTCTGTTTCATAGGGAAGGGAGCAGACTATGTGAGACTCTTATCTCCCCCTTCCCAGGAGGCTTAAGAGTGCTGAGTTTCTGCCTCTCTCCCCTCCTGCCGAGGGACACTCTGAGCTCCCCTCCTCTCTGACTCCTCATCAGCTAATTAATTAATTACTTACTCCCTCCCTCCCTCCCTCCTTCCCCATCCCCCAGTCACTAATTGTCTCCTTATCTCCCTTTTTACCAGCTCTCTCTCAGAGCTCCTCAGTTCAAAGCAGGCAGCTAGCTCCATTTAGCTGCTTGCTCAGTGAGACACCCCCTCCTCCTGCAAATCAGCTGAGCTCCCTGCCTGCATGGGACCTTTGAACTTCTGAGCAGAGCTCAGAAAACTGCTGTGCAAGCATGCAGGGAACCTTGCCCATGGTACCCAGACTGGTCCTACAATTTCCACTACTCTCCTTGCTGGTCCCAATATCGCTATTGGGCAACCCCATGGTGCCAACTAAAGGCACTGTCAACACCATCTCGTAGGTTGATACCTGTCCCATCCTCATAGTTCTCCCCAGCTGAGTGAGGGCATAGAGATAGAGGAGGGCAACATTACTGAAGATGTAGATGCAGAACAACCTGATGTCTTCCTAACTGATAAGTCCTCTTTCTGACTTGATGAGGCTGTCATTCCTGATGACCCATTGCCAACAGATGACCTGAAGCAATTTCAGGACTTATTTAAAAGAGTCACCACCAGCCAGGAGGTTGTATTATCAGAAAAAACAAGAGAAACAACACAAACTCTTAAAGAATCTCCAGCCATCCGCAAAATCAAGTTTCTGATAGATGAAGCAATCATGGAAGTGGTGGACAAAGTCTGGCAGACACCAGCCTCAGACCCGCCCCACAAACAAGAGGGCTGATAGAAAATATTTTGTTCAATCCAAAGGTATGGACTTTTTATTTCTCCACCCATAGCCAAATTTGGTAATGGTGGACACAGTACAACACAGATCCAAAATCCCTCAATACAAATACATTCAGCAGGAAAAAGACCATAAATATTTGGACATATTCAGTAGGAAATACTGTGTTACTTGCGAACCATGATTTTGACAACTACACAAAACAAACTGAACCTATGCAGCACCTCCCTGATGAGAAAAGACCTATCCTGAAGTCAGTAGTTCAGAAGGGCTACACTACATCATGCACAGCCCTCTAAATGGCACTTGACTTGGATGATAGAGCAGTAAGAGCAAGGGCGACCTCAATTTTGATGAGGAGTTCATCATGGCTTCAAGCAGCAAAAGTTCCTAAGGACCTTCAAACCAAGGTGGAGGAGCTCCTGTTTGACAGAGAAAAACTTTTTGCCATAAAGACAGACAAGGCCTTTCATTCCAGCAAGGACTTACGCACAATATTACACACATTAGGGATGTATATACCTCTATACCAAAGCAAACGTTACACACCCTACCAGAGACAATGTGATTTCTATTATGGCAGACAGCAGCAAAGGCTGTTTGACCAACCAATAGACCACCACTCTAGGCCCAGAAATCAATGCCGATGGGTTCGTCCACGCAGCAAGCCTCCAAACAGCAGGTTTGAAGTTTTGGTCGAGGGCCAGCACAACCTCTCTACTCCACCAGTGCCTTGCAAACACGAGACATTTCACCACCATTTGCACCCCTTTTTCAAACAATAGGCAGCAATTACCATGGACCGTTAGGTCTGAGAGATCATCAAATGTGGATACTTCCTTCCTCTTACCACTATTCCACCAACCTCCCTACCCTCCCTGTCCCTCTTCAGAGGCCTGTAGGGAGAGTACCTGAAAGATATCAGGGCAGGGGATTCTACTCAAACTACTTCCTTACAGAAAAGAGAACGAGTGGGTGGAGACTGATCCTCGATCTTTGACAGTTAAACAAATACTTCTGCAAACAACAGTTCAAGATAATTACACTTGCGTCAATCATCCCAGCACTGGAAGAGGGAGACTGGTTTGCAGCCCTCGACCTCCAAGACACCTACTTCAACGTAACAATTTACCTGGCGCACAGATATTTTCTTCAATTTATGGTCTCCTCAGGACATTTCCAGTATCAGGTCCTGTCTTTTGGACTCTCCTCTGCTCCCAGAGTCTTCTCCAAGACATTGGTGATAGTCGCAGCATTTCTACGTTGCAGAGGCACCATGATTTTCCTTACCTGGATGATAGCCTCATAGGAGACCCTTCCTAAAACAAGCCACAAATAACATGTTTCTATTTACTCAGAGGCTGTTTGATTCTCTCAGCTTCATCATAAACCATCAGAAGTCCACCCTAAACTCTACTCAATCTTTAGCGTTCACGGGGGCTTGCCTGGACTCCCTGGAAGCATGAGCTTATCTTCTGCACCACGGCTTTGAGGCAATAAAAAGCTTGGTGTCCATCATATCCTCAAGCCCTACATCTGTATTCGCCTCATGGGCCATATAGGTGCCACAGCATACTTGGTTCAACACTTGATTGCACTTTCGCTGCCTCCAACACTGGAGTCCTGGTTACATATTAACCTGTTGGAGCTCTGAGCTGTGTGCAATGCTTGCAGACACTATTCCAGCACATCCGAGTTTCTACAGTGTGCATCCTCACAGACAATATGACCACAATGTTTTACATCAACCATCAGGATTGTTGTTCCCTGTGTGTGGGAACTGTACATCTGTGGAACTGGTGTATCCAGAACAGTATCAACATTGTTGCATTATACCTCCCTGGCATCAAGAATATTACAGCAGATGCCCTCAGCCGTTACTTTGCAATAGATCACGAATGGGAGATTCATGCCCGAGTTCTATGAGAAATCTTTTGCCATTAGGATTTCCCATCTGTAGAGCTCTTTGCAACGCATCGGAATGCCAAGTGTGCCCAGTATTGTTCCAGAGTGGGCATAGGTCCCAGATCATTGGGTGATGAATTCCTAATTTCCTGGGATGCTCATCTCTATTAAACTTTTCCTCCCGTTCCACTCATAGCCAGAGTCCTCAGGAAGATTGAATCAGATGGGGCCGGAGTCAACCTCACATCCCTGGCATGGGCCAGACAGACCTGGTTTCCCTATCTCTCTCAAATGTCTCTTCGACATTCTTACCCTCTTCCGACTCACCCAGATCTCCTATCTCAGAATGGAGGCACTCTTCTCCATTCCCAACCAGAACCTCTGCATCTGACGGCCTGGTTCCTGTCTGGTTCTTGGAAGTGGAGAAAAGATTTTCCCAACAAGTAAAAGCCTTTCTGCTCCAGAGCAGAAGATAGACCACCTGCAATACCTACCTATAAGTGGAAGCACTTCACACTCTGGTGCATGACCAATGGCATTCAACCTTCTGATGCTCCTCTTCATGTAATCTTCTACTGTGTCATGGACCTGAAACAACAAGGCCTGTGAGTTTACTCTCTGAGGGTATGTCTACACTACAAAGTTAATTCGAACTAACAGCTGTTAGTTTGAATTAACTTTCATAGCGTCTATACATGCAAACCGCTAGTTCGAACTTAATTCGAACTAGCGGAGTGCTTAATTCGAATTAGGTAAACCTCATTCTACAAGGACTAACGCCAAATTCGAATTAAGTAGTTCGAATTAAGGGCTGTGTAGCCACTTAATTTGAACTAGTTGGAGGCTAGCCCTTCCCAGCTTGCCCTGGTGGCCACTCTGGGCCAAGCCAGGGAAACTCTTCTGCCCTCCCCCCCCCCCCCCCATTAAAGGGGCATGATCTGGCTACAGTGCTTGTGCCATCTGCAAGCCTGCCAGCACCCAGCCAGCAGACCCTGCACCTGGCACAAGATGAGCCAGCCACCTGCTGCCACCCAGCCCTCCGCCTCTTCTCAGGACCAGGCTGGCAGCTCCCAGGAGCCTGCCCAGGGCTGCAAGAGGCGGGCGCCTGCCTGGTCTAGTGCGGAGATCGTGGACCTCATCGAGGTTTGGGGGGAGGCCTCCAACGTCCATAATCTCCGCACTAGCCACAGGAACGCGGCCGTCTACAGCCGCATGGCTGCCAGCCTGGCCACCAGAGGCCGCATGCGGACCCGGGAGCAGGTCCGCTGCAAAATCAAGGACCTGCGGCAGGCCTACTCCAGGGCCTCCCAGCCAGGAGCCGACCCGGAGGCATGCCCTCATTATGAGGCCCTGGACTGCATCCTGGGGGCTCACGCAGTCCATGCCCTCCGGGTGGTGATCGACCCTGGGGCAGAGGGGCCCGTCCCTGACACGGAGGAGGAGGAGGAGGAGGAGGAAGAGGATGCTGAGAGCCAGGAGCCTGCAAGGAGCCTGCCCAGGACCCCGAGGCATCCCACAGAGAACATCGGCTGTGTCGTCCGAGGCCAGGGAGGGCTCCACATGTGAGTGCCATCATGCTCCCCTTATGTGTATGCGGGGGTCGGGGGGAGAGGGAGCCCAGGGACCATGCACCTGGGCCTCGCCCACCATGGAGTAGCAGCTGGGTGTCATGCAGGGGCCCTGGCCCATTCCCCACACACCGACCTCGCCTTGCAGAGCGGGGCTGGGTTTCACCCACTGTGTCCCCAGGGAGAACTGACCACTGCTCTTGTTTCACCACAGCCGCAGCACCTGGGACTGCAGGGCACACCACCCCGCCTGCAACAGCCACCCGCACCCGGGCCAGCAGGCGCACCAGGAACCTGGAGGACTACCACCGGCGGCACCTGCGGCTACTGGAGCACCAGCTCCGCACCCAGGACCACTGGGTCTGGGAGGACCTACGGCTGCGGCAGCGGAGCTTGGAGGCACTGGAGGAGCAGGGCCGTGCCCTCAGAGGTCACCTCCAGACCTTGGTGGACAGGTCCCTGCCTCCTCCTGCTCCAGCCCCTGTGGCCGCCCCAGCTCTCACTCTTCCTCCCACCCCTACTCCCCTCCCACTTCCTCCACACCCCTTGTCCCTCCTGCCCCACCCTCCACACCCACTCCACCCCGATGCTCCCGCACCTGCAGTGCTGTCAGACGGAAGAGCCAACCCTGAGCTTTCCCTTCTCTTCCTCCCCCTTCCAGCTCCCTCCTCCCAGGTTTCCCCCTCCCCTCTCCCACCCTCATTCCTCCCTCCCCCCATCCCAGTTATGTACAATAAAGAGAGGTTTTTTTGGCAGAACAGGTGTTTTTTATTTTACATTAGGAAGAGGGGTTAGGGAGGGGAAAGGGGAAGGAAGTGAGGGTGGAAGAAGGCCCCAGTGGGGCATGCAGGGAGAGTTCAGTCCTCCTCCACCAGGAAGCTCTCCCACAGGGCTTCCCGGATCTGGACGGCCCCCCGCTGGGCCTCCCGGACGGCGGTGGTGCGGGGCTGCATGTACTGGCCAGCCATGCGCTCAGCCTCAGCCATCCAGGCTGGCAGGAAAGCCTCCCCCTTCCGCTCACATAAATTGTGCAGCACACAACATGCTGCCACCACGGGAGGGATATTGTGCTCGGCGAGGTCGAGGCGGGTGAGGAGGCATCGAAATCGAGCTTTCAGGCTTCCGAAGGCCCCCTCGACCACAATGCGGGCCCTGGTGAGCCTGGCATTGAAGGCCTGCCGGGAGGGGTTGAGGTGCCCTGTGTAAGGCTTCATCAGCCAGGGCTGTAGGGGGTAGGCCGCATCCCCCACCAGGCAGATGGGAATGTCCATGTCCCCAACCCTGATGTGGCGGTCGGGGAAGAAGGTCCTGGCCTGCAGCCTCTGGCACATGGAGGAGTTGCGGAACACCCTGGTGTCGTGTGCCTTGCCGGACCAGCCCACATTAATGTCCGTGAACTGGCCCCGGTGGTCAGACATGGCCTGCAGGAGGACGGAGAAGTACCCCTTGCGGTTGATGTACTGGGAGGCCTGGTGTTCCGGGGCACAGATGGGGATGTGCGTCCCGTCGATGGCCCCCCCGCAGTTGGGGAATCCGAGGGCGCTGAACCCCTGGATGACCGCGTCCGGGTCAGCGAGGCGGACCACCCTGCAGAGCAGCACCCGGTTGATGGCCTTGACCACCTGCAGAGAGACACAGCAAACCATGAATCACTGGGGCGCCTGGGTGGCTGGGAGTGTTCGTTCCCTGGCACTGCCCCGCGCCCCACTCCCAGAAGCAACCCCCACTGTGATCCTGGCTGCTGCGGGCGGCCTGTAGTACGGCTGGGACAGCCCAAACCCTCCCGTGCGGGGCACTTTCGCCTCCTCCCCCTCCTGTTTTCCCTGGGGCGGCCCATCCCCACCTTGCAGTCCCCCTCCCCCCCGGCCCAGTGGCCGGTGAGTGCCGTACCTGCATGAGCACTGCTCCGACGGTGGATTTCCCCATGCCGAACTGGTTCCCGATGGATCGGTAGCTGTCTGGTGTGGAGAGCTTCCACAGGGCAATGGCCACACGCTTCTGGAGGGGGATGGCAGGCCTCATGCGAGTGTCCCGTCGCCGCAGAGCAGGGGTGAGCCACTCGCAGAGCTCCAGGAAGGTGTCCTTCTTCATCCTGAAGTTCTGGGTCCACTGTTGGTCTTCCCAGCGCTCCAGGACGATGTGGTCCCACCAGTTGCTGCTGGTGTCCAGATGCCAGATGCCGCGGGGCACGCTGGTGTCCGGCCACTGCTGTGGCTCCTCCATGACCCCCAGGGAGGCCAGGGGGAGAGGCAGGGGGCTGACGTGCACCTACTTCAACGTAACAATTTACCTGGCGCACAGATATTTTCTTCAATTTATGGTCTCCTCAGGACATTTCCAGTATCAGGTCCTGTCTTTTGGACTCTCCTCTGCTCCCAGAGTCTTCTCCAAGACATTGGTGATAGTCGCAGCATTTCTACGTTGCAGAGGCACCATGATTTTCCTTACCTGGATGATAGCCTCATAGGAGACCCTTCCTAAAACAAGCCACAAATAACATGTTTCTATTTACTCAGAGGCTGTTTGATTCTCTCAGCTTCATCATAAACCATCAGAAGTCCACCCTAAACTCTACTCAATCTTTAGCGTTCACGGGGGCTTGCCTGGACTCCCTGGAAGCATGAGCTTATCTTCTGCACCACGGCTTTGAGGCAATAAAAAGCTTGGTGTCCATCATATCCTCAAGCCCTACATCTGTATTCGCCTCATGGGCCATATAGGTGCCACAGCATACTTGGTTCAACACTTGATTGCACTTTCGCTGCCTCCAACACTGGAGTCCTGGTTACATATTAACCTGTTGGAGCTCTGAGCTGTGTGCAATGCTTGCAGACACTATTCCAGCACATCCGAGTTTCTACAGTGTGCATCCTCACAGACAATATGACCACAATGTTTTACATCAACCATCAGGATTGTTGTTCCCTGTGTGTGGGAACTGTACATCTGTGGAACTGGTGTATCCAGAACAGTATCAACATTGTTGCATTATACCTCCCTGGCATCAAGAATATTACAGCAGATGCCCTCAGCCGTTACTTTGCAATAGATCACGAATGGGAGATTCATGCCCGAGTTCTATGAGAAATCTTTTGCCATTAGGATTTCCCATCTGTAGAGCTCTTTGCAACGCATCGGAATGCCAAGTGTGCCCAGTATTGTTCCAGAGTGGGCATAGGTCCCAGATCATTGGGTGATGAATTCCTAATTTCCTGGGATGCTCATCTCTATTAAACTTTTCCTCCCGTTCCACTCATAGCCAGAGTCCTCAGGAAGATTGAATCAGATGGGGCCGGAGTCAACCTCACATCCCTGGCATGGGCCAGACAGACCTGGTTTCCCTATCTCTCTCAAATGTCTCTTCGACATTCTTACCCTCTTCCGACTCACCCAGATCTCCTATCTCAGAATGGAGGCACTCTTCTCCATTCCCAACCAGAACCTCTGCATCTGACGGCCTGGTTCCTGTCTGGTTCTTGGAAGTGGAGAAAAGATTTTCCCAACAAGTAAAAGCCTTTCTGCTCCAGAGCAGAAGATAGACCACTTGCAATACCTACCTATAAGTGGAAGCACTTCACACTCTGGTGCATGACCAATGGCATTCAACCTTCTGATGCTCCTCTTCATGTAATCTTCTACTGTGTCATGGACCTGAAACAACAAGGCCTGTGAGTTTACTCTCTGAGGGTATGTCTACACTACAAAGTTAATTCGAACTAACAGCTGTTAGTTTGAATTAACTTTCATAGCGTCTATACATGCAAACCGCTAGTTCGAACTTAATTCGAACTAGCGGAGTGCTTAATTCGAATTAGGTAAACCTCATTCTACAAGGACTAACGCCAAATTCGAATTAAGTAGTTCGAATTAAGGGCTGTGTAGCCACTTAATTTGAACTAGTTGGAGGCTAGCCCTTCCCAGCTTGCCCTGGTGGCCACTCTGGGCCAAGCCAGGGAAACTCTTCTGCCCTCCCCCCCCCCCCCCCATTAAAGGGGCATGATCTGGCTACAGTGCTTGTGCCATCTGCAAGCCTGCCAGCACCCAGCCAGCAGACCCTGCACCTGGCACAAGATGAGCCAGCCACCTGCTGCCACCCAGCCCTCCGCCTCTTCTCAGGACCAGGCTGGCAGCTCCCAGGAGCCTGCCCAGGGCTGCAAGAGGCGGGCGCCTGCCTGGTCTAGTGCGGAGATCGTGGACCTCATCGAGGTTTGGGGGGAGGCCTCCAACGTCCATAATCTCCGCACTAGCCACAGGAACGCGGCCGTCTACAGCCGCATGGCTGCCAGCCTGGCCACCAGAGGCCGCATGCGGACCCGGGAGCAGGTCCGCTGCAAAATCAAGGACCTGCGGCAGGCCTACTCCAGGGCCTCCCAGCCAGGAGCCGACCCGGAGGCATGCCCTCATTATGAGGCCCTGGACTGCATCCTGGGGGCTCACGCAGTCCATGCCCTCCGGGTGGTGATCGACCCTGGGGCAGAGGGGCCCGTCCCTGACACGGAGGAGGAGGAGGAGGAGGAGGAAGAGGATGCTGAGAGCCAGGAGCCTGCAAGGAGCCTGCCCAGGACCCCGAGGCATCCCACAGAGAACATCGGCTGTGTCGTCCGAGGCCAGGGAGGGCTCCACATGTGAGTGCCATCATGCTCCCCTTATGTGTATGCGGGGGTCGGGGGGAGAGGGAGCCCAGGGACCATGCACCTGGGCCTCGCCCACCATGGAGTAGCAGCTGGGTGTCATGCAGGGGCCCTGGCCCATTCCCCACACACCGACCTCGCCTTGCAGAGCGGGGCTGGGTTTCACCCACTGTGTCCCCAGGGAGAACTGACCACTGCTCTTGTTTCACCACAGCCGCAGCACCTGGGACTGCAGGGCACACCACCCCGCCTGCAACAGCCACCCGCACCCGGGCCAGCAGGCGCACCAGGAACCTGGAGGACTACCACCGGCGGCACCTGCGGCTACTGGAGCACCAGCTCCGCACCCAGGACCACTGGGTCTGGGAGGACCTACGGCTGCGGCAGCGGAGCTTGGAGGCACTGGAGGAGCAGGGCCGTGCCCTCAGAGGTCACCTCCAGACCTTGGTGGACAGGTCCCTGCCTCCTCCTGCTCCAGCCCCTGTGGCCGCCCCAGCTCTCACTCTTCCTCCCACCCCTACTCCCCCTCCCACTTCCTCCACACCCCTTGTCCCTCCTGCCCCACCCTCCACACCCACTCCACCCCGATGCTCCCGCACCTGCAGTGCTGTCAGACGGAAGAGCCAACCCTGAGCTTTCCCTTCTCTTCCTCCCCCTTCCAGCTCCCTCCTCCCAGGTTTCCCCCTCCCCTCTCCCACCCTCATTCCTCCCTCCCCCCATCCCAGTTATGTACAATAAAGAGAGGTTTTTTTGGCAGAACAGGTGTTTTTATTTTACATTAGGAAGAGGGGTTAGGGAGGGGAAAGGGGAAGGAAGTGAGGGTGGAAGAAGGCCCCAGTGGGGCATGCAGGGAGAGTTCAGTCCTCCTCCACCAGGAAGCTCTCCCACAGGGCTTCCCGGATCTGGACGGCCCCCCGCTGGGCCTCCCGGACGGCGGTGGTGCGGGGCTGCATGTACTGGCCAGCCATGCGCTCAGCCTCAGCCATCCAGGCTGGCAGGAAAGCCTCCCCCTTCCGCTCACATAAATTGTGCAGCACACAACATGCTGCCACCACGGGAGGGATATTGTGCTCGGCGAGGTCGAGGCGGGTGAGGAGGCATCGAAATCGAGCTTTCAGGCTTCCGAAGGCCCCCTCGACCACAATGCGGGCCCTGGTGAGCCTGGCATTGAAGGCCTGCCGGGAGGGGTTGAGGTGCCCTGTGTAAGGCTTCATCAGCCAGGGCTGTAGGGGGTAGGCCGCATCCCCCACCAGGCAGATGGGAATGTCCATGTCCCCAACCCTGATGTGGCGGTCGGGGAAGAAGGTCCTGGCCTGCAGCCTCTGGCACATGGAGGAGTTGCGGAACACCCTGGTGTCGTGTGCCTTGCCGGACCAGCCCACATTAATGTCCGTGAACTGGCCCCGGTGGTCAGACATGGCCTGCAGGAGGACGGAGAAGTACCCCTTGCGGTTGATGTACTGGGAGGCCTGGTGTTCCGGGGCACAGATGGGGATGTGCGTCCCGTCGATGGCCCCCCCGCAGTTGGGGAATCCGAGGGCGCTGAACCCCTGGATGACCGCGTCCGGGTCAGCGAGGCGGACCACCCTGCAGAGCAGCACCCGGTTGATGGCCTTGACCACCTGCAGAGAGACACAGCAAACCATGAATCACTGGGGCGCCTGGGTGGCTGGGAGTGTTCGTTCCCTGGCACTGCCCCGCGCCCCACTCCCAGAAGCAACCCCCACTGTGATCCTGGCTGCTGCGGGCGGCCTGTAGTACGGCTGGGACAGCCCAAACCCTCCCGTGCGGGGCACTTTCGCCTCCTCCCCCTCCTGTTTTCCCTGGGGCGGCCCATCCCCACCTTGCAGTCCCCCTCCCCCCCGGCCCAGTGGCCGGTGAGTGCCGTACCTGCATGAGCACTGCTCCGACGGTGGATTTCCCCATGCCGAACTGGTTCCCGATGGATCGGTAGCTGTCTGGTGTGGAGAGCTTCCACAGGGCAATGGCCACACGCTTCTGGAGGGGGATGGCAGGCCTCATGCGAGTGTCCCGTCGCCGCAGAGCAGGGGTGAGCCACTCGCAGAGCTCCAGGAAGGTGTCCTTCTTCATCCTGAAGTTCTGGGTCCACTGTTGGTCTTCCCAGCGCTCCAGGACGATGTGGTCCCACCAGTTGCTGCTGGTGTCCAGATGCCAGATGCAGCGGGGCACGCTGGTGTCCGGCCACTGCTGTGGCTCCTCCATGACCCCCAGGGAGGCCAGGGGGAGAGGCAGGGGGCTGACGTGCACCAGATGGTGCCAGGCAGCCTCCAGCCATTGCTGGCTGGCTTGCAGCAGCAAGTCCAAAAACTGGAGCAGCATGCCCAGAGTGAGCTCTGGCTCCATGGTGCCAACTGTGGCGGCGTCCCCAGTGGGAACCACCGACACAGGCAGGCGGAGAGGAAAACGCTTTGCTGTCCCTCAGTGAGGTAGGCAAGCAAGCGGAAAAGCTGAGACCTGGCTGTCCAGGGGGGTCCCTTTAAGCACAAACCTCAGATAGCCTCAGACAGCAGCCACACAAAGCAACTACTGACCTGATGCCCTGCTGGAACCGGTTTCAGCTGCCCTTAAATGGGACCCAGCGTCCAATCAGTGTGGACGCGCTATTTCGAATTAGCAAAATGCTAATTCAAATTAGTTTTTGGGTCTAGATGCGTTCGTTCGAATTAGCTTATTTCGAATTAACTAATTCGAAATAAGCTAGTTCGAATTAGTGCTGTAGTGTAGACATACCCTAAGAGTTCACCTATCTGCGCTACCAGCATTCCACCCCCTGGTCAATAGGGTTTTGGTCTTTGCGCTCCCTGTTTCCAAAAGGTTCCTTACGGGGCTGATCAATCTCAATCCCCCATGTAGGCATATAGCCCCCACATGGGATCTGGAGCTGGTGCTCAACACTCTAACTAGACCACCATTTGAGCTCCTATCAAAATGCTCCCTACCTCTATTAACAATTAACATACATAACATAAGAATATAAGAACAGCCATACTAGCTCAGACCCAAAGTCCATCTGTTGACAGTGGCCAATAGAGGGATTAAACACAAGAAGTAATCATCCTGTGATCCCTCTCCTGTCATCCATTTCCAGACAAACAGAGACTAGGGACACCATTTCTACCCACCTTGGCTAACAGCCATTGATGGACCTAACCTCCATGAATTTATACAGCTCTTTTCTGAACCCTGAAGATAATATTTTAAATAGCAATCGCATCTGCAAGGAGAGTAAGCAAGATTGCTGCTCTCACAGCTTCTCCTCCCTACACCATATTTCACAAGGACAAAGTAATCCTTCAACCTCATCTTCCTTTGTGCCAAAAGTTTGCCCGATATCCATATGAACAAGTCTATCATCCTACCGACTTTCTACTTGAAAGTCATGCTGTCTTCATACTTCCCATAAGATGCCATTCTACGTACCCTCAACCTATGCAGGGCTCTATCATTCTATATCGACCTTACCTGATCCTTCCACAAATCACACACTTTATTAGTATCCCTTGCTGAACGTTCATGTGGAGCATCTCTATCATCTCAGCACATCTCCAAGGTGATTACATCATGTATTGTCCAGTGCTACTCCCTCCAAGGCAGATCTCTCCCTTCATCTCCTAGGGCTCATTCAGCATGAGCTGTAGTTGCCCCAACGGCATTCCTTAGAGGGGTCTTTCTTAGAGATATTTGCTGTGCAGCCCCTTGGTCATTTAACCATACCTTTATGAGACATTATGCAGTTTCCACAAGGATGGCCATGACTTCCCTGATTGCCATGGCAGTTCTTTCCACTGCTCACAAGAGCTAAGCCAAAGCCCACCTACCAACTTCAGGTACTGCTCTGTAGTTACCAACAGTAGAGCACGCATAGGGACATCACTCAAAGAAGAAAGGAAAGTTACTCACCTTGTGCAGTAATGATGGTTCTTTGAGATATGTGTCCCAGTGGGTTCCCAACGACCCACCTGGCCTCCCCACTTCTTCAGGTAATCTTTTTTAGATGGGGAGTACATGAAGAAGCTGAGGGCCGACAGGCCACATGCATGAACTGCAAAAGTGCGAATGACACACGTCTCCTGTCGTGCATGGGCAGCCCGGCCAGACGCTGCTGGAAAAGTCTCCAATTTGCAGCATGGGACGAGCCTGACACCAACAGTGGAGCACCCACAGGGGGACACATCTTGAAGAACCATCATTACTGCACAAGTTGAGTAACTTCCCTTTATGATGGCATGAGCAAAAGTAGAATTTGGCCTTTTGTCATTAATACCTTTTTGATAGTTGGATTTGAACTTCCCATGCTGTAGTGATTTTGCACAAGAAATAGATTCAGATTGGGTGGTGAACCACACAGCATGCCTGATAATTGAACTGCCCTGCGATGTTAGTATTTCTATTATATACTGGAAAGTTATTTGTCTTTGGATTGTTCACTCAGCAGGTTATTTGGGACTCCCTGTAACGTGATATAGATTCACACTATCTGAACAAATGTTGTTGCAGATCAGTACTGTAAATTGTGTAAGAGCATTTGGGAGGCACTTTTACTTATTCACACAGATAGTCCCATTGACATCACTGGGCTTGGTCACATGAGCAAGTACTATGAGCATCAGGGTGACAGGATCAGGATTTTGGAGACTTCAAATGGGAGCAGAACGGGTCAGAAACACTGAGGTGACAATGTTTTCAATCAGAAATGGCCGTTTTTCAAATTGAAATAATTTAGAAAAACATTGGTTTTTCCCCTAAAAGAGGTACATTTGCAATCAAAACTTTAATTGGAAATGTTAAACTAAATGTCTCTCAAAAATTGTCATTTACCCAAACCAATGAACATTTTCTTAGCATTTCAATGACAATTTGTATTTTGATTAAAATTATTTAGTAAAATTCTAAATTAAATGGCTATGGATACTTTAATTTTGGGGGGTAAATGATAATCTTGGATTACCATTTTAAGGCTAGTTTTGGTAAATGGTTTTATTTAATAATGTATAAAGTATTTTGGATTAAAACAAAAAATGGGTCTGTGACCCCTGTGAAACACAACTTCAAACTTTCAAAAATGCTTCTTTTTTCATTTTTGATCTTTTCCAGTGACTTCTGCATCCATTGCTCACAGTAAGATGAGCAGATCAATGCAAATAGTCACAACAAAATTATATTGGCTCAGATCCTCAAGTCAATGGGAGTTCGGCACCTAAATACCTTTGAGAATCTGTATCTTTGTGTTTTCCTGCTATCTCAAAATGCATTACCAGCCAATACCACTTCTTTCACTCATTCTTTAATACATCACACTTGTTCCTGAGGTTAGGTGGGGTGTGTCAGAGCAAAGGTGTTGGCATATATCATTAAAGGGAAGGGTCAGGCAGGAGGGACAGTTATATGGCAGAATGACCACAGGGGAGCAGCAAGCAGCCAGAGATGGGGATAGGGACAGCTATAACCCCATTGGGCTAAAAGAGGGCAGAGATGGAGAAAGAGACAGCTATCTACTATGTAGTTCAGAGAATTTGTTTGTGTGTCTATCTGTCCCCCCAGTAAGGGGACATGAATCCCTCCCCCAGCTATGCCTGCTGCAGCAGCCATGGACAGGTGCTTCTCACCAGGCCCCAAGCTGCTGCAGTGAGAGAGGGCTGCGGTTGTCCTTAATGTATTTGAGTTAAGGACCCAAGGAATACTGGATAAATCTTCCACTTATATTATATAATGGCATGGACAGGTGATGACAAGTGTCAATGAGTTTCCAAGATGATGTGGAAAATACCTGTTGTGTGTAATTTCAGTCTTATTTGTAGATCTGAGCCAATAATTCACACCAAATAATTCAATACATTTAGAACCTGACTTTCTGCTTACATGATGTTCTTTATATCTAAAGGTTTTATACTGCTGCTCATCAGTATTGTACTGAGTGCCATTCACAAGCAGCTCTCCTTTGCTTTGGATTTACTTTGAATGTGGCCAACAAATTTGTGACTGAAATGTTTTAACTTGATTCTTATTCTTAAATTATAAAGCCTGAAGGAATATCTGTGATTATCTAGTTTGACCTCTTGTAAAACACTGGCTCTAGATTTTGTTAATTATTTCCTGTTTGAATTTGAGGATATTTTGTTAAAGAACAATTATCTGAGACCCACTGTCCTCTTGGGTTGCATGGGTAATTTGTACCTCTCTGCGCCTTATTTTCCCTGTCTGTAAAATAAAGATGATATCTACTTTGCCAAGTGCTTTGAGATCTATTGGTCAAAAGCACTATATAAAAACTATATTATTTAAGATTGGCAAGACAAATTATTCTGCGCCTGGATTGGATGACTGCCCAAACATTTGCACTGAGATAAGTTAAAGGTAAATTTGTGACTCTGACATTTGTTTTGCATGAATATAAATAAGATAAAACATGAACACAGGCATGTTTGTGGGAAACGAGCAGAAAGGAGAAACGAGAATAGCTAAAGCCACTTCAAATAAAAATTACTAGTAAATAATCACTGAAAATTAGCTTGATATTTGTCCAAAGCCGGCCATAATCATTCAGAATTACAAACACATTGTCAGTGGAATGACTGTATCTCTTTCATCTTTACTAGTGCAGTAGTTCTAGTTCATCAGATGAAGCCAGAAATGCTATTCATCAGGGTTATTTTTTTTCATTACATGGGTTCAAAGTTAAATTACCAATTACCAGTATCAGCCAGCAAATGTTTTCTTCCTGATTAAACCAAATGTAGTGATTCTTTTCCTGCAAAAGCTCTTTCTTTAAATCAGGCAGGAATGTCTCTTTTTATTAGCTACAGTTAAATGCTATAAAAGACAAAGACAATTACAACAGACTTTTAGGCACTTTTACTAGGTAAGCCAGAACTTTTCCAGATACTTTTACAGGTTGTACAGTATACAAATATGTGGTTGCCTAGCTGCCACTGAAATCCGAGGTGATTTGTATCTCTATACATGCATGATTAGCCTCAAGGGTGGAAAGCAGAAAGTCTAGTGGTTAGAGTATTGCAGTAAGAAACTAGACATGTGGGTTCAATTTATGGCTTAGCCACAATGCACCCATCATAGCCCCAGTGCAACTTCAGAAAAATTATGTTCTGCTCAAGGGGCATAATCATACTTCATTGGTCCACAGAAGTGTGCTAGGGTTACTAGACAACTGCATAGTATTCACATTAGCTCTTTTCCAGTTGCATTTTTGCACTTGTTTATTTTCACATGCCAGAATAAGGCACAACACAAATAGTCTCATGAAAGCTTGTCTCGGGCCAAGTTTGTTCAAGGGCTAGCCCTACGACTGCCTATTCCTATGCAACAGTTATGCAGAAACCGTCATCCTGCCGCCATCTAGTCCTGCTACAGGTAAAAACTAGTCTGCTTGTGAGGAGAGAGACAGGACATATTTACTGGGTATGATCTAGACTGTAAGAAGGAAATAGCGACAAGAATAGCAAAAGCAAGAGAGAGTTTGAAGGTGATGGATAAGATCTGGAAAAGTAAAGTGATTAGCTGAGGAACGAAGCTAAGCGTCTTGAAAACGTGTATTTAGCAGCATGTTGTATGGATGTGAGACATGGGTGATGACAAAAGATTCAAAGAGAAGAATATTGGCGTTCGAGAGGAGTTATTATAGAAAGATCTTGCGAATAGGATGGATGCAGAAAGTGACCAATGAGGAATTATATAGGAAGATACAGCCAAAAGAGGTTATACAATGGAAGTTACAGCTATTCAGGCATATCTGCAGAATGAACGATGAGCGAATAGTTAAGACCCTGGTATTCTCCATAATGGATGGTCCGAATAGGAGAGGCAGACCCCACAGAGAATGGGTAGATGATTTAGTAGACTGGTGTGGAGCTAGTCCACAGAAACTAAGCCACTCCACGCTGGAAAAGGAAAGATGGAAGGAAATAGTGAGGGAGGCATCGGACACCAACGGGTGTTGAGCCCATGGTTGTTGATTATGATGATGATATGTAATTTCTATCTTCTCTGACTTGTTTTCTGTGATACTGTACATTTAAATACAGAATAATTCCCCCTGCCTGCCCTCCTCCTGGTAGTGACTAACAGCCAGGCTTATCTATAGTTCAGTCAGTCGCTCAGAAGAGACTGATTCACTTGCTCAGTGTTGTCTTACTTTTGTTTGTCCTGGTGCTGCTGCTGCTGTTTCTGAATGTGAAAGACAGAGCATGCTAACTGGAAAGACATGACTGCTCCGTGTGCATGGAACTCTCTGCTATATATTCCATAGAATTTTAAAACACATGAATGTGATGAAACTAAAATACCTGACTATTTCCAGTTGTCCAATAATGAATGGCTGTAAAGGTCTTTGAGCTTGTCTGATGTAAGATGCCACAGAGTGGGGCAAAGGGTCTCTAAGTTAATTTTTCTGCACATTTGGGCAGCACAGGCCTTGTGGATATTGGGAGGCCTAGTAGCTTCAGCAGCAAAAA
This sequence comes from Pelochelys cantorii, assembly GCA_032595735.1. Lineage (NCBI taxonomy): Eukaryota > Metazoa > Chordata > Testudines > Trionychidae > Pelochelys > Pelochelys cantorii. The sequence continues at coordinate 26,231,949 of CM064326.1, forward strand.
CTTACTCCCACCTGCAGCCGACCAGAAGATTGAGGTTTTCCCAGAATAACACACACAGTCTCATAAATTCATTCATATATAGACAAAGACCCTACACCTGCTTCTTAGCAGTAGGCTCAAAATTAGAATCATTGTTATCTTTGGCTCACTGATACTGTGGTGGTATTGAGAATCACACAAGCCTCAGGAAACAGAGAGATTTTTCTTCTGCTCTCATTTATCTGTTTTTCTTGTTGATAGACATCGTTAATCTGAGTGGAATACTCCTGCTCTATATTGCTGTGAAGGAAAGACAAATCAGTCCCAAGAATCTCAGGGCATAAGAACTTAATTATGCTCCCTCGTTTCCTTCCCTAAATCATGACTCAGCTTCAAGGATTGCCTGATCTGCCTATCCTGTCTCCGTTAATGCTCCTGCATTTGATTAATTCAATACAGTTTTATACTTTAATGTCCACATGTATTTAATTTCATTTTTCTTGGCTTTAGACTGACCTTTATTGCAGGCCTTTCGTTAATATTCATCTGCCCCAGACACATTAGTAGTGTGCTCTGAAAATATATAAGTGGTGTATAAAACACCCTGGGTCTCATTACCATTTGAGAACTTGCTATTCAAATGAGTAGGACCATGAATGTCCCGGGAAATAAAACAATGAGTCATTCCCCAGTGTGAACAGCTGCTGTCCACGGTGCCTTATACATGAATTTAACAACACATGTCTGGACAGTACTAAACCCAAGTAGGTGTCCTTTATCGGTCCTGAGTTGCACTGGAATTAAGAATTGCAGCTGCTTGGCTGGACCCTTTGTTTACCCATGTGTACACAAGACACGTGGTACAGAAACATAAATGATGGTGACTGCACAATATGAATATTGTGCCCTGAGGAGCCAGAGCCAATACTGTTTTTTTTTTTTTTAAATCTATGCTGAAAAGGAAACTCTTCAGTCTGTAGTCAGACTGCTTCCTTCATTGTGGTTTAATCTCCAGGTCCCCCCCTCAACACATACAAGCATGCACAGCACTGGCTTACTATGGTTGTGTTAGGTCTGAAGTAGCACTAAGTACAAATAGTATAAAGTAATAACTTCCTCCCCCTGAGCAGCCACCGTTTTATTCGTTAGTAGCAGGGAGGGTTTTCTACTCTCTGTCATGTTATTGCCCAAGGAAGCTGCCTTTGGAGTGGGCAATGCCACAGAGACAAACCCAGAAGCAGAAAGGACTAGTGAGTACGCAGCCTGGCAGCGTTACCAATGTGTCTGCTGCTCTGCATGCAAAATTCAATTACGGATTTTGTTTTAGTTCCTACTTATTCCTTTCAAAATTAATTAAATCTGAAGCTGTGTCAGGTACTGAAGAGTCCATTTAACATTGAATGGATAAGTGCCACTCAGAGGCTTAGCTGTGGCTGGCATTGCTGCAGCATCCCAGCAAACTCATTCACTACTCTGCAAGCAGAGATCTGGGGAGCGTACTTGAGGGGAGAAGAGGAACAAGGGCTTAAGGAATGCAACAGCCATACTGGGGTTTCAGTGAAGAGCCCTTGTATAAAATTGGTCACCCCACCCCTTCCCTCCATTTCACTCAGGCCTTTAACCTGGCAGTTGTTTGTGCTGCAGCCAGTGTCTAAAATCTGACCTTTGTCCTTTATCCACACAGCTAAAACTCTCATCCAGGTCAACCTCCTCTCCCATTTTATTACTGTAATTTCCTCCTTCCTCAGTACCCACATTGCCACAGGTCCAGCCACACAGAACCCAGCTCTTTTTAGACTGTCCTTGCCTGCTGCTTTTGAATTCCGCCACTGGATCCTCCTTTTCCAGTGCATCACACTCAAGGTGCTGTGTCTTGCCTTTAAGAGCATGATTAACACTGAACAGCCTCACTCATCTAACGTTCCCACTTTTCATGTTGCTCTCTATCCCCTCCATCCAGACAGTGATGCCATTCTCACTGACTCTTTATCTGACAACCCCACAATAGTCTTTGCCCAAGGAAGACTTGTTAATGCCTCCCTCAATTCATTTTAAGGCTCAGTTTTACCATAAGGCCTACAAGAAATTAGCCAATAGTTCTTTTTACTAATTTTAACAAAAATAGCCCTGGCTGGCACCTTTCTTTATGCTATCAAGCTGTGCACTGAAGTGTTACTGAGACTACCGCAGTGCTTCTGCTCTACGTCCTCTCTACCATTTTTTATCCCTATTCATTGCACTATGGCAAACTAATTTGTAGGGTTGGGGGCATCTTGTTCTTTTGTCTGTATTGGGGGGTGTTTACCCTGCCTCCTTGACTCGTGAGCTCTTCATAGCATGGACCATCCTTCTTGAGCACCTAACACATCGTAGGCACTAATGCAAATAAGTAAATTAACAATAACAATAATTGGAAAGCTTCAGGGGGTAGCCAAATTAGTCTGTAACAGGATAAACTTAAAAAACAATGAATAGTCTGGTAACACTTTAAAGACTAACAAAATAATTGGAAAGAAATGCTACAAACTTGGAAGGTTCGTAACTTTTTTCCATCCTAGTGTACCTTATGTGTTCAGAGATTCTAATGCCAAATGGGACCACTGTGATCATCTAGTGTGTGGTTCTGTAGTGCATAAACTGAAGTATTTCCCCAAAATAACTCCTATGGCATAGCTATTAGAAAAAACATCCAACCTTGATTTCAAAATTGCCAGTGATGGAGACTCTACCTTCAACCTTGGTAAATCGTTAATCTTGTTCTTAAAAATATACATCCTATTTGGAGTATGAATTTGTCTAGCTTTAGATTCCAGCCATTGGATTGTTATACCTTTCTTTGTTTGACTGAAAAGCCCATTATTAAACAGTTATTCCCCATGAGGTACTAATATACTTTAATGCTCTATCTGTTAAACTACACAGATTGATCTCCTTGAGTCTATCACCATAAGGCTGGTTTTCAGTCCTAGTTACTCATTCTCTTGACTCTTCTCTGAACCCTCACCAATTTATCAACCATTTAAATGTATTGATAAATTTATCAATTTAACATCCCTCTTGAATTGTGAGCATCAGAACTGGACACAGTGTTCCAGCAGTGATTGCACCAATGCCCGATAAAGAGATAACACAACTTCTCTATTGACACTTGAGGTTCTGCTGTTTATAAGTCCCAAGATCATATTGGCCTTTTGGCCACCGCATAACACCGGGAGCTCATGTTTTGATATTTATCCACTGTGACCTCAAAATCTTTTACAGAGTCATTGCTCCCAGGACAGAGCCCCCCATCCTATAAGAATGTACTACATTCTTTGTTCCCAAACATACACTTCACAGGCCTGTTAAACAGGGACTACCACTGGCCCTCGCATCTGCATAAGGGAGGCAGAAGGCTCCTTGTTGGTGACCTATTGTGCTCCCACCCAGCGCCCAGTCTCATTGCACAAACAGTGAGTGAGACCAGCTTAAGGGATTCATCCAGCTCTAGCCTTGCCTCTTAGCCTGTTCTTTTTTTTTACAACATGCACCCTGGAGCCCTAGCAGTATTGAAGGGCTGGCAGCGGAAGCATGGTACACCCCTGGGGTCTGCTGTAGTTTCCCATCAGCCCTGTTTAGACACACACAGATGTCTCTCAGGAAAGCTAAATTCTTCAGCTCACATCCACAGATGTTCACAAGAAACCAACTGATGAAAAAAAAAAAAGAGCTGCGGGATTGCATAGCATGCTCACATGATGTGCCTTGTGATGGAAGGTTTCCCTCTAGAGCTCTCCAAGGCACCATTACCTCCTCTGAAGTAACCCAGATTAATTAACTACAGGACAACCACATTCAAATATGTGAGCCATGAAGTTCCTGATGACTAGCCTTTCCCCAACCCCCCTGCATATTAAGGAGCTTAATTAAAGCTGGCTGAAATCTCAGGAACAGAATGACTACTCAAAAAATAAACTGCCGCAATTGGGTGACTTTTTAATAAATCATTAAAAGGGTTTCCAGGGGTCATTTTGCAGCTGTTTTTGCCATTACTGGCAAGGAAACCTTGATTTTAGCAATAAGATGATCTCCAAGAGAATTGATTTTCAGAAACAAATGCATTTCACGTTTCTCATTTTGTATGGCTCAATGTATAAGAATGGTCCTAAAGGAAGTGGAGTAATGTGATACAATGCAAACTAATATAGTTGCTTGAGTTTCTTGGTCACTTTTTTTGTTTCTTGCTAATTTTGGTATAAACTCCCTTTTTCTTCTATTTTCCAGTTTTCTCTGTTTATTATCATGATATGAAAGGAAGCAATATGAAAGCATTTTCATTGTTTATAACATCCTATCTGTCAGAGATTATAGTTAATATTGCTAAAGTCTTGAAGGAATAAAACACTCATATGTAGAGTTAGCTAAATATTACAAATTATTCAGAAATATTTTTCCAGATAAAAATGCTGAGATTGGTTTAGGAAAATATTTGTTATTTGCAAGTGCTGGGTCAGTTGCTGTGTATTTCTGAAAATGTTTGTAAATCTTTAAATTTTCTTAATTGCATTTAAATTTTCTTGGATTTTTAGCATGAATCATTTTTGGGGATGAATTTCTAGACTAATGGGTGATTCATTATTAGTTATTGATTATCTTCTAGTTTATGTTGTTTAATCAGATGGCAGGAAAAATATCTTGTGATTTAGAGGCCAATAAATTGAGAATTGCAACAAGTCACAGTGACCATCCTAAAAGAACAATTTCACTACCCACTGGATGGGCTTCATCCTGCTCCTACAGAAGTCAGTTACAAAACATCCACTGACTCCAAAGGGTTCAGAATCCAGCCTCAGGAAGGCAGCGACTTGAAAAATTGGAATTAGTCAATTTGCTTTGCTCCATGCTAGCTCAAGATGGTCCTTCCTCTGTATTATTTCCCCTCGCCTAACTGTTTGTAGAAGAATTTCAAAGCCAAAATAAGGTTCAATTATATGTGAGAGGACACTGTCAGTTAATAATCTAAATAACCTAAAACAAATTCCAGGTCCAACTCTGCCATCCCTATTCAGACAAAACTCCCATGAGAGGCAATGGATATTCTGCCTCAGTAAGGACTGCAGTATTAGGTCCTTCCTGCATTACTAATAACACCATAGATAATAAAACTTGGAAAAAAACTATTACTTTTCACCTAGTGTTTATTTTTGTGGGCACCTAATGAAAAACATGGTTGGTTTCATTCTAGTTTCTAGTCACTTTCACACTCTGGTTCTCCTGTACAAGCTCAGAGCTGTGGTGTTCAAGTTGCAAACACTGAAGAGGGATATTGTTTATCAAACAGACAAAGTTGATTTTAATTAATGTTAACATAAATATGGATAATCCTTCTGTTCATACCATATGAATATTAAGTTTGGTAACATATCTCCCCCACACCTCCCTTTGCTAAACACAATCTAAAATTTCAGATAAAGCAGACCATACGTTGTTGCTCTAGTCTAGCAAGACTGTCATTGATATGCAGGGAATTGTCACTGATAAGAGGCCACCAAGTGTTATTTGTTTTGTCACTGCATTTGACCACACACAGAACTGGAGCAGCTATTGAATGGTCTCCATAAAGATCTTTATTATGATTGAGAGACTAACCAATTATTGTAACTTCTCTCATAGCTCTAGTTAGTAGGCTGTTTCCTGACAATTCTACCAAGAGAAGGTCACAAACATGGTCACTCATAGGTAGAATTGTCAATCCCCAAAATATCCCCCTATTCAGTGGAACGGTTATTTAGCCATTTTCATTGGGGTCTCTTGCAGAACCTCCCCCCTCCCCAAAAAAAGGAATGAAAATGACACTGTAATGTTTAGTCCTATCATGTACTAATCCTGATTCTCCAGAGGCAAAAGTACACCATGATCAAAGAGGGAGGTACTACCGATTTGCATTGGTGTAACTGAGAACTGAGTTTGGTCTCTTACACGGTTTTAGAATTCTGTTCCTTAGTTTGTGCAGTAGCAGAATTGGTACAGTAAATCTCTTAAACTTAACCTTGGAGTGCGGGTGGAGGGGGAGGACTCATCATTTTTACATTCTTTGTAGAGAACTGTTTCCTACGTGGAAACATTTGATGTACACACATGCGATTTCTTGGCTGCTTACACTCACCCGTCTCTGTTTGCAATCAAAACTGAGCCAAATAAGATCTTAATTCTTTCTGAGCTTGGCAAAGTTTATAAACAAGATGAAAATTGATATTTGAAGAATGGCAAGATTTTATCACCGCTAACCCGAACAAAATGCACAACTGGTGAATACTTTTTCAAAGGCAATTAGAATAAAGCAGCTACCTAGCTGATAGTGTGTGTCTGTGCAAGCTGTATTTCAAAAGACCCAGTTTCTCACTCTTCCTGAGTTGAAACCTACAGGCATTTAAATGTAGCATCCTCCTCTGGGTCTAATTCTTTGTAGGCTCATAAAATTCTGGGCATCTAATTCACTTTGGGTGACATTCAGAAACTGTATGTACCCCTGATGTAAACCCCCCAAAGATACATTTAGAATACAGGGACAATGGTAGATATTCAATAGCACCAGAATCCCTTAGGTGATTTTGAAAAACCCACCTTTACCTCTCACATTATGTTTCTGTTCCATTCTGGCACAATTTTAGGCAGAAATATTTGTAGCTTTATAAACATTCTGTTTATTCAGTTTGCTTAGGGACATATTAACCCATTTAAAGACGACCAGCACAATACCTAATAACCACTTACATTCCACTTAAACCTTGTTAATTAAGGTCATGTTCATGCTGACTCGCTCTCTGCTAGGTATTTATCATCAGGCAGTGTTGATTACAGGGCACAAATGGGACGTATGTGGTGCTAGGCCTTGTGACTTTCACCCTCATGAGTGACCTGGACACAGAATTTTGAGGCTCTAATAACCTCTGGCTAAATTATGGAGCTATGGCATTCCACACTATGCAATGAAAGGCACTGTCAAGCCCCCAAATTTAATGTAACTTAATTTTTGGCAGGATGATCCTAAGCCACAAAATATATTGCAGCTGTGGTAGCTATAGGGTGGCCACTTTCAAAATTCTCTCTATTACCAAACATTTCATATCTTTCCAACATATGTTTCATAGTTTGACTGGAGCTCTGGGATTCTTCAGGCTCTGGAGCTCAATGCTGCAAGAAGCTAAGTACCCTTTACCCCCATGTGGTTTGTAAAAGAGAACTCTGATACCAGAATAATGAGCACTGAGTATATCAAAGACAGGCAGGTGGCAATGCTATATCACTCCCCAAGTTTCTCATCCTTGCTCATCTAGACTGTCTGGCTACCCCTGCAAAACTAGGGTGTGTGAAAAACATGAAATGGGCTTTTCACACCTCATTGGTTTGGCAAAGGATGCTGCTGCAGAGAGTAGCTCCCCTTTGATCCCACTCAGCCATGCATCACCATACTGATCATGTGTAGGGTCAGTGGGAGAGAGGGCCCAACATTTTCCCTCTGACAGAACCTGAGACATTTCATTGAGGTCTTCTGTCTTATTCATAACCTTTTGGGGCTTCTGTCTTTTAGATTACGGACATGTTAGGAGAGACTGACTCTGAAATTTGGTATCATGATTATTTATTTTTCACCCTTTTTTTCTGCCCCATGACTCTCTGCTAGGTACTTCTCAGCAGGCATTGATGATTAGAGATTTAAAATACACATATATAATAAAGGCAGTCACTTTGTAATTGCAATTAGTTATTTATAAACATACTAGCCTTCATCTTTGCTCAGTCTTTACATAGAACTCACATTCATGCCAATGAGAGTGCCTCATTCTGACTGAAATTAAAATATGGAATAATGAACACAACTTGGCCTAATATTAATAAATCCTGCTTGCTCCTCCTCCCAAATGGCCTGTCATCTTTCATTTCCTTCCTCTTAGGTCATGGAATCTTTCATTTCCTTGCTCTTAGGTCTAGCTTTGATTTTAGCATAGCACAGTTTTTGTCCAAATAAATGAAATGCATGGAATCACCTTTCTATTTCTCTGCCTCTCTGTGCACTACAAAAATCTTCCAACAAAACCTTTCATATCTTCCTCATGGCTTCCTTCAGAATTGTGGATGTCATTTATCTGAAACTGATGTTGTGTCAACTTTCTTTAGTTTGTAATGTCCAGCAGTGTGCTCTGGGACAACCCGTCCCAGAACACTCCTCTTCCCCCCACTCACAGGACAACAGAATTTGGGATAAGAGCTTTAGCTCATTTTTTTGAGCTCAGATCTTCAGTAATGTCAATGTTATCTAACACTAACTTCCCATTAAAACAGTGGTCATGTTCTACCTTCTTGACAGGCTATCAGTATATCTATTCATTCTTATATTTCACTTCGAAGGGACATTGCTATTTTTCTCTATACCTTATGATCTCTTTTGTCTACTACATATTTGAGAGAGTTTGTCTGTCTGTGAATGAGTGAGCGTGTCTGTCCGTCTGTTTGTTCAAGAACTCCTGGTAAGAGTTAGGACCATCAAATTTAGTATGCAGCTTCCTCTTATCATAACTTAAAGCAAGATAAAGCAAGTCCTGGTTTGCCAGGACAATGAGATGTGCCTGGAATGTGATTGTTTCTCATAACATGGAAAGAGATGGCTCTGCATACTGGGACAGTTATATGGTATAAATACCACATGGGGGCAGCAAGAGGTCAGAAATGGGGACCAGGACAGCTTTAACCCCATGGGGCAGAGGTGGAAAAAGGGACAGCTATCTACTATATGTTTCAGAGAGTTTGTCTGTATCTATGTCTGTCTGTCTGTCTGCTCCTCTCCCCTGGCTATGCCCGCTGCAATGGCCATGAACAGGTGCTTCTTACCTGGGTCCAAATTACTGTGGTGAGAGGCTGGAGTTGTCTTCTCTCCCCGGGACAGCTTACATACTGAACCCTTCGTCCCCAGCCCCAGCCAAGCCTTCCGCCTTCAGGCACTGTTCAGGTAGAGTTGGAGGGCTGAAGTTCACCACCCCCTGATGATTGTGCGGGAACATTGCCAACCTAAGCAACACTTGGCAAATCTTCTAGTATGCTATAGTTTGGATTTTGCTTTCTCCAAACAGTTTTCTTTCAAGAAAAATATTTTGTTGTGTTTCTCACATGCTCAAATCAACATGATTGTACTCAAATACATTAGTCTCAGTGCACACAACATTGTCCATAATACCAAGAAAACAAAGATGTACGGGTACGTCTAGACTACATGGCTCTGTCAATGGAGCCATGTAAAATAGTTTACCCAGTATAGTCAATGAAGCGGGGATTTAAATAATCCCTGCTTTATTAAAATAAAAATGGCCGCCACGCTGTGCCGACGATCAGCTGATCCGGCACAACGTGGCAGTCTAGACGCAGCGTGGTCGACAAAGGAAGCCTTTGTCGACCGCTCCGGTAAACTTCGTTTCATTTTTATTGTAATGAAGCGAGGATTATTTAAAACCCCGCTTCATTGACTATGCCAGGTAAACTAGTTTACATGGCTCCGCCATGCAGTCTAGACATACTCTGTGTGTGTGTGTAGGTGTATGCACAGTTTTGGGGATAATGTTTTCTAGTAAACTGCTAGTGCAGAGTGGTAGGGGAAGCACCAGGAATACATAATAAAATCACAAGAGTTGGCAGCACTGTTATTGATTGAAATGACTAAGCAAACATTGAGATTGAGAGTTTCAAAAGTAGTTTAGGAGATATAGATGAATATTTAGCCTTAAAGGCAATTACATATTCAAATCCTGTCAGCTGCTTTGAAAATCAGTGCCTGAGCTTATTTTAATGAACAGATCTCTGATATTTAATAAACACATATTTTTTCCTGTTCCTAAAATGGCACATTGCAGTGAGGTGGCATCAATGGTAAACCTTTACAATAAAAAAGGGGAGTAGAGATCACCTTTCAGAGTATGGCATTGGGTAGAACTCTTAGGGTGTGTCTACACTGCACCGTTTTTCTGGAATAACAGTCGTTATTCCGGAAAAACAAGACTAGCGTCTACACAGCAACTGTGTTATTTTGAAAGAAAATCAAAATAACAGAGGGCTTTTTCTGATGTTGGAAAACCTAATTCCACGAGGACTAACACCTCTTCTGGAAAAGCTCTTTTGGAAGAGGGTGTGTGTGGATGCTTCACTGCTGCTATGTCGAAATAACCCCTCACCAGGGCCATTCAGAGGCTTCGTCTAGACTACACTTCTCTGTCGACACAGAGATGTAGATTAGGCACGTCGAAATTGCTAATGAAGCAGGGATTTAAATATCCTGCACTTCATTAGCATAAACATGGCCGCCGCTTTTTTTCGAAACAGAGCTTTTTTGAAAAAACCCTGGCAGTTCTGATGTGGATCTGTCGAAAATAAACCCTTTTTCGACAGATCCTGTATTCCTCAAAAAATGAGGCTTACAGGATCTGTCGAAAAAGGGTTTATTTTTGACAGATTCGTGTTTAGACTGCTGTTTCGGAAAAAAGTGGCAGCCATGTTTATGCTAATGAAGCATGGGATATTTAAATCCCTGCTTCATTAGCAATTTTGACGTGCCTAATCTACATGTCTCTGTCGACAGAGAGGTGTAGTCTAGACACAGCCTAAGTTATTCCTCCCCAGTGCCTCCTGGGGCTCTAAACCAAGATAGCACATCCACAATAGGGGAGCCTGCCTCGGACTAATTTTGAGGTGTCCCTGTAGGGTGGACGCTCTATTTTGGAATAGCTTTTTCCAAAATAAGCTTGCAGTGTATACGCACCCTTATTCAACCACAAAACTGATTCTTGGCTATAACATTTATTTAACATAGAAAAGACAGAATTTACTATGTCCCTCTGGTGTAGCATCTGGGTCTAACCTCACTACCACACTACCTCAGCTAGACTGCTGCATAGTTCATTCTTTTTTTAAAGGGAAAGGGTGTGTATTCCTCTTTTATTCTACCCACTCCAGATGTGCAAATGTTACCTTTTTGGCCTCTAAAACTAAGGATTAACAGAATATTTGCTTTCCTGCTTTGCGTCTGCAGTAGATCTGGCATGCATAGGGATGTCCATTTTTAACCAGCAAGATTCAGTGAGTGCAACTGTTCACACAATTACATGAGAGTTTACCACACTCATTCTGACAGAAGAATCAAAGGGAAGGGCATCCTTCCCCTGGGCCTTAGGTTCCCCAACCCTGCTTTAAGGCAGTATGATGCGCTGGGCTGGGCACGGAGGAATCTGGAGAGCTGAGTTCTGTTTCTGTCGCTATCGCTGACCTGCAGCGTGATCTTGGGAAAAGCTCTGTGCCTCGGTTTCCCACTGTAAAATGCATATAATGGTACCGTTCTTTGTAAAATGTTTTCAAGGGATGCATAAAGAAACTCGGTAAATATTATTCAGAATTTGAGTTTTAAGAAGCACAAGCCTGATATTTTCTTGGGATGGTCAAAGCACCTAGCAACAGGATCCCCAACTTGAAAAGTACAGGTTGAAGCTCCCTGATCCAGCACCCTCAAGACCTGACTGGTCCTGGACCAGGGAATTTGCCACACCAGGGGAGATCAATGCACCGGGGTCTCCACTCTTCTTCCTGGTCACCCGCTGACACCTGGGGCTCTGCTCTCCTCATAGGGGAGGGAGAGTTCTGCTTCCCTCCCTTCCCCCGCAGCTCTGCTGTCAACCAGGGGCTCTGCTTTTGCCCCATGGCTATGCTGCCACCTGGGAGGGGGGACTCCATGCTTTGCCTGGTAGCTCCACTGCTGCCAGGGGCTCTCCCCAGCAGCCCCACACCCAGAGCTCTATGCTTTGCCCAGCAGCCCTGCTGCCACCAGGGGCTCTCCCCAGCAGCCCCACACCCAGAGCTCTATGCTTTGCCCAGCAGCCCCCGCTGCCACCAGGGGCTCTCCCCAGCAGCTTCACTGCAGCATGGGACTCTTCCTGGCCTAGTCTGGCAATGCTCCGGACCCCACGCGGTCACCCCAACGATGCTGGCCCAGGGGTGTTGCTGGACTAGGGAAGTCCAGATTACAGAGTGTCAACTGTACCAGATGGTTTTAAATGCACAGAATTATTTGAACTTTTCCCTCAGGAATCATTTATTTTAAAAAATGAGACGTGCTAGATTTCTTTTTTATGTAGGTTAAAACAATGGTATTTGCAGATCAAACACATATCCTCTTTATAAAACATCACCTTCCTCTTTGATGTTTGCACAACATTATTTTTATGTTCTTTCTTTGTAAGCACTTATTTTACATATAGTAAAATAGTTTCAAAAACATTTAGTGTAATTCCTACTGATAGAAGGAATGTTTAGCTAGTGTTGACTTCACATCAGTGCCTGACTTATTGAAAAGGATTCTGAATAGCAAGAAGATACTTGTTTTTTTATACATTAAAGCACATCTGTTTACTAAATAAATTTATTGAGCTTGTTTCACACTGGTGATCAAATAAACGTAGAATGCTAAAGCAGGTTAATGCTGCAGGTCGTCCCGTTCCCCCTCCCCCACCAGTGGCAACAGAAGCTGAAGGGGAGGCAGAGCACAGTGGATTTCCTCCTGGGAAATCAGTGTGGCAAAAACTGACTAATAAAAAAAGAGCCAGCTAATGATTTGAAAGCAAATGTGCCACTAATCAGCTCAGACAGTTATCACCAAAGATTATATTTGGCCCATTTTTTCTCTCTTTTTCTACATTGATAGCAATATATCCATTTGTAAAAATACATTTTAAAAACAGAGCCAAGTAGTAATGAAGATTTAAAAGTTTATTAAAAGAAATTATCTAAGGGTAAAGATGGGATCTGTCATACACATGATTTCAGGAGCACTGAAAAGATTATTGTGTAACAGATTGGGCGAATTTTAAGCAATCAGAAAATCATCTAGGGATTCTTTTGTATGGCGCCAAAAATTGAAGATGTAGGTTTAGATTTATATAGGGATGTGAACGTATATCCGTGTAAATGGTTAACCAATAAGCCTTGGCCCTTCCAAAAGCACTCTGCTTCCCCCATGGCTTCTGCTGCTGTGGGGAGTGCAGGAGGGAGTGTGACCACTGCAGCTGTGTGGCACCAGGCCCCTTGGTGATCCCCAAAGCGGCGTGCTGGGGGACATGGTGCCATAATGGGGAGAAGGTGGGGTGATGGCAAGAAGAAGTGGGTCTTGGGAGCTGGTAACAAACAGCCTTACCCTCCCCCACTGGGAGTCTTGGGTCAGATTGCACAATTGCTCTGGCTGGAACTTTCGAGACCTCTGTGCTAAATATTATAGGGCACAATTTAGATGTAGGTACCAAAACACTTGTTTTAAGTGTTTATCTAGTGGATACTATTAGGTCGTAATAGACTTAGTAGGGAAATAGAGGAGGCTTAAAAATCAAAAGCAAAGGAGAAACAAACCAACCCAGCATATTTGCTCCCTCCAGTTTAAAGCGTACCCTGTTTTCTAATAGCAGAAGACTGAATAACAGTCAGGGTGTCAAAAGGGAAAACAACAGCCATCTATTATTGTTTGGGAGTTGACAAGAAAATGACAAATTGAAAAACCTTTCCCTTTCTCACTCTATAGTGGGCAGATCTCATTTTATGTGCTATATCTCAGGGCTAAAGATGCTTTGTATAGAATGCAAATAAGAAGTCTGAGTCTTGTGTGTGATCATGTACATTTATGTGCCGTCTCTCTATATTATGGAAGCAGGACTCCCTTTGGAGAAGATCTCTACAATCTCAAACAAAACACTAACAAATGAAAAAAAATACTTTACTTTATCACATACACACAGGGTTGGCTGATTTTTTTTTATATATTTTTGAGGGAGTATTGATGTTTACATTTAAACATTTTTTTCTATTTTTATATATTTAAATATTCACAGTTGCACAAAATTATGGGTTTTGAGCATTTTTGTCAACTTTTTATCAATTTTAAATTTTCACATAGTGGGAAATCATGGGCCGAGAGGCGAGGAAATAATTTAATGACCATAGACGTTGAGATTCAACAAGTTAAAGTTTATAATAATGAAAACACATATTGTCAAAAATTACATATAAAAATAAACAAAGTAAATATCCTTAAATTAATGATGTCTCAAGCGGCATTTATTTACTTTGCCTATCATAGAACCATAGGATTGTAGGAGAGGAAGGTACCTCGAATGTAGTCCAGTCCCTACACTGCTGGCAGGATAAGTATTATCTAGATCAGGTGTCTCAAACTCCCAGCCCATGGGCCAGTCCTGACCAGAGTGATAGCACAATCCAGCCCTGGACAAGTGGTGGGCTAGTAAGGGGCTGTCCACTACTGGCTTTAAGCCCTTCACCTTCTCACCATCCCCCTGCTTCCCCCCGACATGGTGCCTTATTGGCCAGCACACGGCTTTGGGGATCACTGAGATACATTAAAGTGTATCTCCCACCCTCCCCACAACAGCGGGAGCTGCGAGCGAAAGGGAGCTCATTGGACGGGAACTCTCGTTCCTCTGTGCTCTGCTTCCCCCATGGCTCCTGCCACTGCCAGTTGTTAACCTGTAAAGAGAGAGCAGAGATGTGGAAGGTGGTGTCTGTGTTATCAGAAGCTGGTGGTGCTGGGAAATTGACACAGATCAGGAACAGACAAGGCTTTCTTACTCTAAACCAAGTGGTAACAAGGTGCCTCACAGCCCTGGGTACTTCGGGAAGTGTCACAGCTGGAACTTGTGTTTCTGTCCCTTCAGACCAAGGATTCAGGCTACAATTCCTTCTCCCCTTCACTGTCATCACCTTAGCAAGTCTGCGTTTACTTCAGCACCTGCTGTTACCCAGAGACAGTACAAAAGCGTTACAGAGAAAAAATGCACTGAAAACCACAACAAGCTTGTGTGCTTGCCTGTCTGCCCCGATGTCACATGCCTTCCACATGGAGACCCTGGTAGGTTTCAGAGTTCTTCAGACCCTTCCAGCAAGGCTTTGTCCTCTTGGTTAAGTCTCATGTCACTCCAAGAAACCTCTCTTCCATCCATTTATACAATTCCAAGTTATTTGTTTGCTGGGTCTCTAGAACCTGGTCAAAATCAGTACATGCAATTCCCTCCAAGGGATGGTTCTTCTGCTAATTTACTTGTCTGGAGATTCTTAGTCACAGAATCATAGAAATCATAGGACTGGAAGAGAATTTGAGAGGTCATCTAGTTCAATCCTCTGCAGTGAGACAGGACTAAGTATTATCTAGACAACCCCTGACATGTGTTTGTCTAATCAGTTCTTCAATACCTCCAAGGGCAGAGACTCCACAACCTCTCTTGCTATTTTGTTCCAGTGTTTACTTGCCATTACAGTTAGAAAGATATTTCCTAACATCTCACCTAATTCTCTATTGCTGCATCTTAAGCCCATTACTTCTTGCTCCTCAGTGGTTGAGGGCAACAATGTATTGCTCTCCTCTTTATAACAACCTTTTATATTCTTGAAGACTGTTATCAAGTCACCGCCCAATATTCTCTTCTCTAGCCTAGTCAAACCTAGTTTTTAAAATTGTTCCTTGTGTGTCATGTTTTCCAGACCTTTAATCATTTTTGTTTCCCTTCTCTGGACTTTCTCAATTTTGTCCAAATCTTTCCCAAAGTGTGGTGCCCAGGACTGGACATGGTACTCCATTTGAAACCTTATCAGTGCTGAATAGAGTGGAAGAATAACTTGTCATGTCTTTCTTACAACGCTTCTGCTAATACATCTCAGAAAGATGTTGAGTTGGTTTTTTGCAACAGTATTACATTGCTGACTCACATTTAGTTCGTTGTCTGCTATCCCCCTCCAGATCATTTCCTGCAGTCCTCCTTCCAAGCCAGTCATTTCCCATTTTGTATTGGTGCAACTGATTGTTCCTTCCTAAGTGTAGCACTCTGTATTTCTCCTTACTGAATTTTCTTCCTATTTATTTCTGAGCATTTCTCCAGTTTTTTAAGATCATTTTGAAATCTAATCCTGTCCTCCAATGTGTTTAAAGCCCTCCCCTACCTCTATATCATCCACAAATTGTATAAGCATTCTCTCTATGCCATTAGCCAAATAACTTATGAAGATATTGAATAGATTTGGACCCAAGACAGATCCCTGTGTGACCCATCTCAAAATTCCCTTCCAACTTGATTGTGAACCATTAATAATTATTTTCTGAGTAAGGTTTTCCAATCAATTGTGCACATATGCTATATTTTGACCTGGAGTAAGGGTCTGATTCTTTGGAACTGGAATAATTCACACATGTGAATTCTGGTTTCAATAATCATTTATCACAGAAATTTGGTTTAGTCTGGGTGGTGCATGGGGAACTAGAAGGCCTGTCTGTGGCTCCATATAACTAATATAGTATTTTGGAAGCACACGCTTGTTATTGGTTGCTGAAGTCTTATGAGAGAATACACCACCAGTCTGGGCTATAAGTCCTGTATTCTGGCAGTCTGACCCGAGACTGGCATTCTTACCTGTGTCCCATACTAGGTAGTGTAACACCATCCTATCCACAAGTCTTATTACTGTGTCAAAGAAGGATGTTAGGTTGGGTATGACATGATTTATTCTTGAGAAATCCATGCTGACTGTTATTAATCACTTCATTATCTTTTTGGTACTTACAAATTGATTGTTTGATTATTTGCTCCATTATCTTTCTGGATACTGGAAGTAAGCTGATTGAGCTATACTTCTCTGAATTATGGTTATTCACCTTTTTATAGATAATTACATTTACCCTTTCACTGACCTCTGGGCTGGAGACTATCCTGCAAGGTTTCTCAATGATTGCTAATGGCTCAGAGCCTATTCATCCAGGTCCATAAGTATGATAAAGTAATCCCTTTTATGTTAGACCTTGCTGACTGAAGATATCTAACTTGTCTCACTAATCTTTAATTTGTTGTTTTCCCTATTTGAGGCTCTGGTTGTTCTCTGTTCACTATGTTAGTTATCCAATCCCTGCTAACCTTTCTGGTGAAAACTGAAACAAAACTTATTGTTACCCTTTAGCTAGTTTAATCTCATTTTGTGCATTGGCTTTTCTACTGTTGCCCCTAAATGCTCACGAGTTTTTTTTTTTTTTTTTAAATATTCATTCTTTGTGATTTGACTTAATTTCCATTTTTGTATGACACTTTTTTTTGAATTTCTGATAATTGAAGATTTTTCAGTTAAGCAATGGTGGTGTCTTCTTCTTACCTTTCTGTTCATTACTATAATTTGGTTTTGTGCCCTTAATTTGCTTTTGCACCCTTAATGATCTCACAGGGGTAGCTGTGTTAGTCTGTAACTTTTTAAAAACGAGTAGTCCTGTGACACCTTAGAGACTAACCAACATATATAGGATCATGAGCTTTCATGGGTAAAACCCACTTCATCAGACTGACTACGCATTGCCCTTAATAGTGTCTCTCTAAGAATCTATTAACTTTCCTTAACTCCTTTTTTCCTTTACACTTGTTTCCCATGGGATCTTGCCTACTAATTCTCTGAGCTTGCTAAGAGCTGCCTTCTTGATGCCCATTGTTTTTATTCTGCTGTTTTCCCTCCTACCATTCTTTTACAAGAATGAACGCTATCATTGCACGGTCACTTTAACCCAAGCTTCCTGCAGGCTGGATGTCCTTGGTCCAGCACTCTTGGGATGTGAGTTATCCTGAACCAGGGAATTTGCCAGACCAGGGGAGGTCAGTGCTCCCCTGTTGGCTGCTCTACTCCTGGGCTCCCTTCCCTTGGGCTCCCTGCCCTGCTGTTGGCCCCACTAATTCTGGCCTGGCATAGACTCCCCATCCTGCTGCCCTCACAATGCCCCAAGGTTTCCCAGAGTTCCCAGCTGTGACAACCTGGCTGCTGCTTGCCGCACTGCCCACTGTTTCCCAGGGTTCCCAGGCTGGGGCCATCCAGCTGCCACCAGCCCCACTACCGCCAGAGGTTCCACAGGTGGGAGCACCTGGCCATACTACGCCACTGCTAGGGCTGGCCCTGCTACTGCTGGGAACTCCCTGGGGTTCCCCTGCCAGGACCGCCTGCCTCTGCCAGCCCCATTACAGCCGTGGGTTCCACGGTCGGGGCTGCTCAATCCTGTGGTGCTACCAGGGGTATCCTGGGGTCCCCAGCCAGGGCTGCGGGGCTGCTGCCGGCCCTGCTGCAAATGGCGGGGGGTGGGGAGGGAAAGGGATCCCCGGCTGGGCCACCTGCCACTGGAAGCCCTGCTGCATCTGGGATTCCCCAGCTGGGGCCAGGATTTCCCTGCTGCCTGGCCTATCTGACACCAGGAGTTCTGTGGCTGGGGCGGGAACTCCCCCAGCTGCTATCTGGTCTCGCTGCTGCTGGCCCAGCCAGAGCTCCCCAGCCTTGCATTCTCTCAGTTGGCTCCCACTCCCATCTCTGGGACTTTTTGATCCAGCAACATCCATGACCCTGCTGGATGTTGCTAGACCAGAGAGTCCTGGATTTGGGAGGTTCAGCCTGTATCACCTTCAAATTTTCAACCAGTTCATCCTTGTTCATCAGAATCAAATCAAACACAGCATCTCTCCTAGTCTGTCTCTCCACCTTGTGTAATAAAAAAGTTGTCTTCAATGCTTTTTCAAGATCTTGTTGGATAGTCTGTGTCTGCTAAATTATTTTCTCAACGGATATCTGAGTAGCTGATGTCTATTGTTAGATTTCCATAGTTCATTCAAGCTTAGTGATTTCCCATCAGTCATTGTCTTTCTTGTCTTGCTTCAGGAAAGATATTAACCCCTTTATATCTGTGGGGAAACAATCCAACATGAAAGAGAAACTGAGTCTCATAATAATAAACTAGATGTTTCTCATATCTGTACACTTTACATTAGTGGCTGTTCCTTCAAGTTCCAGAAATAGTACCATGTTTTAAAGTCGTGCTAACTGAATCCCTGTTCTATATACATAAAGATGTCCTTATTGCTTCAGGGATTGGCAAAGAAAAAAGAATTGAAACTGAGATTGCCCTTATGATTAAGTAATTACTTGATACAGCATTCAAAGCAATCGTCTATTTTATTACACTAATTTTGGTCCAGTGAAATTGAAATTGCTTCAAATCAATTACATTTGAATTAAAGTGTTCTTCCTTGGCACTGCTGCATCTGTGAAGTGCTAATTCTTGATGCATGTTGTCATCCATTCTGCTCTAAGTCACAGAACTTAAAACCCCATGTACCTCTGTTGACTTCACAGGCATTATTCTGGGGTTTTATCAGTACAAGTGAGTATAGAATTTGACTCAATAGATGAGCCACTATGGTATGTGCATGGACTCTTCTTCCCACCCCTTCACATCTACTGTTACCATTAACCTGGTTTTTTGCATATTATTAAAAGTTGAATGAACTGCACAACAACATCTATCTGATCTGTAACATCAATGCCTTTTGAGCAGCCATATAGGGTTACTCAGCTTACAAGAGGCGACCCAAAGTTTGAAAACCTCTGGATTAGATAGCCATATTGATCCCTTATGGATCCCTTGAGTCTATGAGTAAACAGAACTCTCATCTCCTGAACTTACCCTGTACAGGTATGTTAACTAGAATCTGTTATCTGCTTTTTGTTTCAACATTCACAACTAATAAATAGGGAATATACTGCTGTCTCTGAAAACAAGTGGATACATACCCCCTATTCATGTGTATGCCTTCCATTGCATTCCCATAACATAAGAACTAGGGGTCACCAAATGAAATTAATAAGTAGCAGGCTTAAAACAAACAAAAGGAAGTTTTTCTTCACATAGTACACAGTCAACCTGTAGAACTCCTTGCCAGAGGATTTTATGAAGACCAGCACCTTAAGAAGATTCAAAAAAGAACTAGATACGTTCATGGAGGTTAGGTCCATCAATACTTCTTAGCCAGAATGGGTAGGAATGGTGTCTCTAGCCTCTGTTTGTCAGAGGCTGGAAATGGATGACAGGAGAGGGATCACTTGATGATTACTTGTTGTGTTCATTCCCTCTGGGGCATCTGGCATTGGTCATTGGAAGACAGGACACTGAGCTAAATGGACCTTTGGTCTGACCCAGTATGGCCATTCTTATGTTCTTATTGCATCCCTAGTTATAGCTGGTAGCATATTTTCATTTTAGTAAATTCATTTTTGACCTGTCAATGAAGGGAAAATATGACTTTTGATTCCAGTTCTTTTTGGGGCTTCTCCTTGCAAGGATTATAAATTTATTCATTGCAACTTTTGCACCATTCCTACTAAGTTGATGATATTGCATTTGGTCTTTTAAGAAAGAGTTATCTGTCTTTCAGAATATTTTAGAAGTGCAGGTTTGGTCAAATAAAAAATGAGGGTTTTTTTTTGAAAAAGTAACTATAGTTCATATTGACATTTTAAAGATAGAACATGCCAGCATTTTATTTGAATACAAATGTTTTGTTTCAATATTTCTTTTTAAAAATATCATTTTATTTGACCTGAGCATTGTTTGTTGCCATGAGAAACCAAAAATAATTCAGGTTTGATTCAAAATGAAACACTATATATATATATATATATATATATATATATATATATATATATATATATATTTGGCTCAGCTACCGAGGCTATGTCTAGACTACGGGGTTTTTCTGGGATAATGGAGGTATCCTGGAAAAACTCTGCCATGTCCGGGGAACGCATCTGCTCTTCCGCTTTTTTTCTTTTTGCAGAAGAGCAGATGCGCTCTTTCGGAAGCCCTGTCTTCCTCCTCCCACGAGGAAGACGGGCTCTTCCAAAAGAGGGTTTTTTTAAAAAAAATTTGGTCCATTGTAGACAGGCCAAATTTTGGAAAAGCCTCTTCTGAAAAAAACTATCGGAAAAAAGTATGCAAATTGCAGAGTGCAATTTGAGTACCTTTTTCCAATAAAGCCTTGTAGTGTAGACATAGCTGAGTTGAAAAATCATTTATTCAACTTTAATGAAACAGTCTATTGAAGTTTTCCATTGATATTGACAAAGAAGGTAGGTTGGTTTTCTGAAAATTCTAACAAAGAAAGATAAGAAATGTTTTTTTTTATAAAGTATTGTGTTGATCTAAAGGAAATATGTATGTTTATTACCTTCCAAACTCTTTACCTTAGGATGAAAAAAAGAACATTTTTCCATTAAACTGTTATATGCTATTCACAACTGAATGTAGAATAATCTATCAGCAAAGAAATTGTTTTGTGGAGTCGGTCTTGCTGTTAGCATAAATATGCTATCTGGCATTTCTTACATTCACATGAGTGCTACATATTGGCAAAATACTTGAGCTATTATTTGAAATCTTGAGATCAACTGAGACCACAGTGGAGTCAATGAATATCAATGAGACTGAAGTAGACACTGAATACTGTTGACTTTTTCTGTAAGCTTGAGTGATGAATAAATCAGAGCGCTCTCGCAAACAGATTACCTGCCCTTCTCTGACTCAGATGTGAATGGAAGATAGACACTCAAACTGCAATCCTTGCAACTATGGCACAGAATAAGGGAATATTAGGTCTATACCATATACTATCCTCCTCCAGAGATGTAGAGACACCCTTCTTTGCTGAGGATGAGTAAAATTGCAGCCTGTGAAATAGGACAAGGAGAGATGGTATAACAGGCTGGCTTTTCCATGCTATGGAGATAGACCTCTCAGAGGGAGGGTGGGAGCACCCTGGTTTGGAAAATCAAGTCCATGCCCTCCTTCCTTTGTCTTCTTCAGTGAAAGTGATAACTTGGCATTTTCTACCGCCCTTCTTTTAAAGTCCAGTGAACATTTGAAAAATAGTAGCACACCCTTCTTTGTTCATGTTGCAAAAATACTGCAATGTTTTAGTTGAAAAGAAGTTATCAGTACGGATAAATCGACTGCCTTAATATTGTTAAAGTAATATATTCAAATACTTAGGGCTTTCCTGTCCACAAAATTACTATATATCTACGTAAGAGATAGAAATGAAAACTTGACGAAAGATTTTCAGAAACAAGAACCAAACAAAATATGCCTAAGCCCATATTTAAGAACCTAAATCACTGGTGCAATTTTTTTTTCAAATATAATGATCAACCAGTAGCTTTCACTGACCTGAAATCCAGTAGTATGCACCTTGAAGCCTTACTTTAGGCATATATTTTTCAAAATCTTGGTCTAGATTCACTGAGTTGTCTAGGACATGCAAGAGAACAATAATTAAAGCAAATATGTCAGCATGTGAGCGAAAAACATTGGGGAGAATGGCAGCAAATTTTTAAACATGAATCAAAACTAATCTCCAGAACCAATGCAAACTGAATCAGGGAAGATCTGGATGGAAGACAGGATTGTGGCTGGATATCATAAAAGGTGTTCATCTGAGAAGATGAAGAACAAGTCCAACTTTTCTTCTCCTCCCATAATCATGTTTTGGGGAGCACCCCAGAAGAGTGAAAGGCTGTGTCTTCACGTATCCTGTAATCCTGAGTGCCTTACATGTTCTGCTGTTGTGGTGCACAGTCTGCATACTGACAGTCATTAGACATGAATGCACTTAGGCTTTGTCTATACTGCAGGGTTTTTGCGCAAGAAGCTTTTTGTGGAAGAGATCTTCCTCAGAAACTTCTTGTGCAAAAGCACATCCACACCTCAAAAGCACATTGCAAAAGCGATGCGCTTTTGTGTAAGAGAGCGTCCACACTGCATGGACGCTCTTGTGCAAGAAAGCTCTGATGGATGGCCATCAGAGCACCTGTGCTTTTTGTGATAGGCTCTTTATGCGCAAGAAACCCCTATTGAGCGTCCACACACACACGTTTTTGTGCAAGAACTCCTGCACAAAAAGGAGTTATATCTTGTAGAAAGAGGAATACTTACACCACAAAAAGCCCTCTGTTCTGCCATTTTACTGTAAATTTTCTTCTACAAAAACGTTCTTGGGGCATGGACACTCCACGGGTTAAACCCTGTAGTGTAGACATAGCCTAAGTGTCTGTATTTTAAGCAGGTCTGGCTCAGCAATTCTGAGCCCAGCAGCTGTCTTGTTATATCACAGCCACACTCTGGTATTAGCCAGGTTTGTTACTGTTGGCAAAATGACCCCAAATCATGTGCTCTGTAATATCCATCCTGTTCCTGGACTGTATAGAGCAGGTGTGGGCAATAAAATGGCATCAGTTCTCCAGGGTTAGCCCCTGGTGGGCCTCCACTGCTATGTTTACCTGCACCTACCCAGGTACATGTGATTGTAGTTCCTGTTGGCCATGGATTGCCATTCCTTGGCCAATGGGAGCAGCAGGAAGTGGCATGGACTAGGACACTGCAGCTCCCATTGGCTGGGGATGGCGATCTGCAGCCAACAGGGACTATGATCATGTGTATCTATGGAGGTGCACATAAATAGAGTGGTGGGATGCCACTAGGAGGTAATCCTGGCAGACTGGGTGTGACCTGGGGGCCGGTATTTGCCCATCCCTAATATAGAGGGATAATAATGTCTGTTTGATCCTCTAAAGAGAAAAAATACATAACTTCTCTCTTTAACTGGAGTTAATAATAACTTTAATTCAAACACAGTACAGGGTAATTTTAGATTAAAAGCAAAACAAAGTTTATCAAGAAAAGAAGATTTTAAGTGAGCTCACATATGAAAGATAAAACAAAAAAGCAGTCATGTAGCACTTTAAAGACTAACAAAATAGTTTATTAGGTGATGAGCTTTCATGGGGCAGACCCACTTCTTTGGATCATATTCTGAAAATGAATAGGCATGACCATTTTATAACAGAGGGATGCAATGAAAGAAGGTAAAAAAATGACATAGAACAGAAGGTGGAAGTGAGGGGGGAAGGGACAAGGAAGGAGGAAATTGCTTATTGTAAGAGTAATTTAAGTGGCTAATCTGGGGTCACTGTGAATATCAAAGGGTGAGGAGGCTGTCTTTGTAATGTGTAAGGTAATTATCATCTATATTAAGGCCCATTCGCAACGTGTCAAATTTTAGCATAAATAAAAGTTTGGAGGTCTCCCTCTGTAATCTGATGTTAAAATCTCTTCATTGTAAGATGCATGTTTTCAGGTCTTTAAGAGAATGACAAATGGTTACAAGCAAATAAAATGCTTTCTAGAGAGTAAGACTTAATAAAACTAGAGACTTAGGCTATGTCTACATTACAAAGAAAAGTCGGAAAAAGATACGCAAATTATGAACTGCGTGTCTTTTTCCGCTTTTCTTTCAAAAGGCTTTTCTGATATTTGGCCCATTTACATGGGGACAAATGTTGGAAAAAAATCCTCTTTCGGAACATCCCTTCTTCCTCATTCAACAAGGTTTACAGGGATGCCGAAAAAACGCATCTGCTTTTCTGAAATTTGTTTCAGAAAAGCAGACATGTTCCTTGGAAGCAGCAAAGCTTTTCCGGGATACTTCCAGTATCCCAGAAAAGCTCTGTGGTCTAGACGTACCCTTGGTTACAGTTAAGATTCTTACCACTCTTCCTTCCAGTGAGACATCTGACTATGTCCTTGGTCATGATGTCCCACAAAGAGGAAGTACTCTTTGTGGTGGTTCTTTATCCCTCTTTTTTATAGTCCATTTAACCTTTCAAATGGATTCTGCTTAAGGTTACCCCCAAATACAGTTCATTCAAGCTGTGGAGATGTCTGATCTGATGTTGAAGGAAGTTCCATGGTGGTTTTCTCCCCCACTAGTGTTCGGTAAAATGCAAATTGATCTGTTTCTGCCCTTTCCAGTGCAAATGAATGGCACTTACAATAGGATGCTAATTCATTTTGATGACAACTGGCTGGAGGAGTGGGCTTGTCCATTGTCTGAGTACTCACTCCCAAGGCTTGTCTAGCAAGCACATTTTAGTTTTACATTTCTTTCATATTTGTATGGTACCTTCAGTTTTAATTATGACTGTGTTATTACTTTTCCAATGATACCTTACATAACTCATATCACATATCATTTATAACATTAATGAATTGGTGTACACTGACTTGGTCAGGCCACATGAAAGTCACTATTGGATACCATGCTCCCCTTGCATTGGCATGCTGTTAGGGTCACATGCACCAAAAACAAACACAGCCTCCAAATAATAATTACATAATAACAATGAACAGGAATCATGCACCAACATCAAGAAAAGAACAAACCCCTTCATGCTTTCCTTGTTTGCTGCTTTGGCAATGATCAACTCTATGAAAGAGTGTAAGAAAAAATAAAATACCTAAATCAGTTCCAAACTACCAGACACTCTGTAATGAGATCTTAGTACAATAATGAATAAATCAGAAAGCCTGTTCGTATCAGAAGATGCCTCAAAGTGAAATATAGGGCTCAATTTCATAATGTGTTACTTCAGTTTAATAACTCCATTAATGGCAACCAATGCTAACTGGAAAATGAGTTTAGGCTACAAGATACCATTAGGTTTTTGATTACAACATAATTAACAAAATATAGCATATTTTACAGTTTGATATCCTCCTAAATTCCTTGTTGTCAAGTTGCAGTGCTGATTTAATCACACACAAAATTCCATTTATGAGCCATTTTACCCAAGGGGGAGAGGACATAAAAACAAAAATTTATCAATGTCATTAAAATAGATATTACAGAAGTTTTTTATAATGGTAGCTGCAAGAGAAAATTCCTCTAGGCGAACTGCTTTGATTTAGGCTGTTGTAAAAAAATGAAACATTTACCAATATAAAATATAATAAAAATTCTTGATTTATTTTAGTTTCTTAATTCACCTTGAAATTTATATTTTCCAAGCTTGAATGCCTATGTGAAAAGGTATGAAAGAGAGAGAAGGGATGCTACTGAATAATTTTATTAAAAACATCTTTGTCTTTCAGATGAGAATTAAACAATGTGGCTGACCACTTATGATCATTAAACATGCTCTGCATTTACAGTTCCTCTGGAAACTCACCTCTTCTGCAATGCCCACAACAAATGAGTCGAGTATAGCCATTATCTTCCCTTTATCTCCTTTATCTTTTAGATATCGAGGTTGGATTGTGACCCTACATTCCAACACAAACAAATGGCAACTCATAGCTATGCTGCTTCAGGGCCAGGAAGGAACCTGAATGTGTCAATCATAATTTCCTTTCTTTTTCTCCTTTGTGAAAGCTCCACCCACTCCCTGTCCATCTATGTGGGAAGAGGAGTAGCAGTCCACTATTAGTAGCACCCCCGCTTCCCACAAGGCTCTGGAAATGTGTGTAGCCCATGCAAGGGGAGGAAAGGGGCACCTAAAATCCTCTTACATCCTGTGCAAACATGTAGTGGAGCTAACAACTGAGCCCCCCAAAATAATACTAGAAAGCTTAGCGAACAGGAGCAGCTGACAGGGAGTTTTGTGAAGGAGTTCTCCAGGTGAAGGAGGAACGATTATAGGACCCTTGGGGTAAGTGGCTGTCTGTAATATGCGTGTTTGTATTTGGCAATTACTTGCTGGTTGCCTGAAAGATACTGTGTGCTGAGCTTGTGTTTGTCTGTTTGTTTGAAGGAACGTGGGCTGAGGCTGGCAGTTGGAAGCTGTGAGCTTCTTAATGAGGATTTGAAATCTAGAACCCACTGTTCACTTGGTCAAGCCTTAACCAGGGGCAGGGCTACCAGGAAGGCCAGGGTTATACAAAGCCTGCTAGTAAGTGACCAGAGAGCTTAGCGACCAGTAGCAGCTAATGGAGTTTCTGAGGAAGTTTAGAGGGGAATTGGAAGGGGGCTACATCTACTTGGCATTCTTTAAAACTTTTAAAATAAACTAAAACCAAAACTAAAAACCCTATCAAGAATCTAACTGTAGGAGAGAATACAGGCAGAAGCCCAGCAGCAGAGTGGGGGTTATCCTGTTTACTGCACCCAGTATAGCATGTATGATTACCTGCCCTATGGACAGGTGATGTATGTCTGCATTCAGTGCAAGGAGTTCCTGGCCCTCAGAGACTGTGTACGGGCTTTGGAGGCCAGGGTGGCTGAATTGGAGGAGCTAAGGGAGGCAGAAAGGTATGTAGATGAAGCTTTCTGGGATGCTGTAGAACTGTCCCACCTTCAGTCAGACAGCCTTTGTTCTGTTGAGGAGGGTGAAAGACTCAGGAAAGGAGAACATTCAACTGGAGCAGAGGGAAACCTTCCCATAGTTGGGACCCTCCTTCCAGATGATGTTGTGGGAGATCCCCTCTCACTGAGGATACCTCTCTGGGGGAGGGAACTCCAGTCATTAGGAAAAGGCAGGTGTTAGTAACGGGGGATTCGATCATTAGAAACATAGATAACTAGGAGAACCGCATGGTGACTTGCCTGCCTGGTGTGAAGGTTGTGAATCTCTCAAGACATCTAGATAGACTTATGTGTAGTGCTGGGGAGGAGCAGGTGGTTGTGGGTACATGTAGATACCAGTGATATAGGGAAGAGTAGGAGAGAGGTTCTGGAGGCCAAATTTAGGCTGCTAGGAAAGAGATTGAAATGCTTCCAGTTCCACATGCAGTAGGCAGAACTTCAGTCTTAATGTGTGGATGAGCCGATGGTGTAGAGAGGAGGGGTTTGGATTTATTAGGAACTGGGGAAAGTTTTGGAATAAGGGGAGCCTATATAGGAAGGATGGGCTCCACCTAACCAAAATGGAACCAGACTGCTGGCACTTAACATTAAAAAGGTCACAGAGCAGTTTTTAAACTAAGGGCTGGGGGTTCAGAGGAGCACATGGTTCAGACAGAGACATCTCTTAGGGGAGGGTCTATTAATACAGATGCTCTATGTTCCAGTAAGGGAGGATGGAAGATGATAAAATATGGGTAAGATCAGATAAGAAACAATCAAATGGAAAGAAGTCTAACACATCAGGAAATGGCAGACAGATAGAGACAAATTTTTAAAGTGCTTATGCACAAATGCTAGAAGTCTTAATAATAATAAGATGGGCGAACTAGAGTGCTTTGTATTAAAGGAGGATATTGATATAATTGGCATCACAGTAACTTGGTGGAGTGAGGACAATCAATGGGATACAGTCATACCTGGGTACAAAATATACTGGAAGGACAGAACAGGTTGTACTGGTGGGGGAGTTGTACTATATATGAAAGATAATGTAGAATCAAATGATATAAAAATCTTAAATGAGCCAAAATGTTCCATGAATCTCTATGGTAGTTATCCCATGCTCTAATAATAAGGATATAGTGGTAGGGATATATTATCGACTACCTGATCAGGATAGTGATAGTGACTATGAAATGCTAAGGGAGATTAGAGAGCCTAAAAAAATAAAAAACTCAGTAATAGTGGAGGATTTCAACTATCCCCATATTGCCTTGGTACAAATCACCTCAGGACAGGATGCAGAGAGAAAATTTCTTGATACCTTAAATGATTGCTTCTTGGAGAAGCTGGTTCTGGAACCCACAAAGGGAAAGGTAATTCTTGATTTAGTCCTAAGCAAAGCGAGGGATATGGTCCAAGGGATAAATATAACTGGACTGCTTAGAAATAGTGGCCATAATGTAATAAAATTTAAAATCCCTGTGGTGGGAAAAACACCTCATCAGCCCATTTCAGAAAGGTAACTACACAAAAATGAGGTTACTTAAACAGAAATTAAAAGGTACAATGACAAAAGTAAAATCCATGTAATCTGCATGGAAACTTTTCAAAGACACCACAATAGAGGCCCAACTTAAATGTATACCCCAAATTAAAAAACATAGTAGGGAAACCAAAAAAATGCCACCCCGGCTTAACAACCAAGTAGAAGCAGCAAGAGATAAAAAGGCATTGTTTAAAAAGTGGAAGTTAAATCCTAGTGAGGAAAATAGAAAGGAGCATAAACTCTGTCAAATTAAGTGTAAAAATATAATAAGAAAAGCCAAAAAGGTGTTTGAAGAACAGCTAGCCAAAAACTCAAAAAGAGCAAAATGTTTTTTAAGTATATTGGAAGCAGGAAGCCTGCTAAAGAAGACCGAGATGCCAAAGGAGCACTCAAAGCCAAAAAGGTCATTGTGAAGAAACTAAATGAATTCTTTGCATTAGTCTTCATGGCTGTAGATGTTACACTGTAGCCCTCTTGCGGAAAAGCTTATGCAAATGAAGTTTGGCGTGGAATATCGTCACGCTTCTTTTGCGTAATAAATGAGTAGCCATTTTTGCGCAAGAGGTTTTTGCATAAAAAGGAGCTGTGTAGATGGCTCCTTTCTGCACAAAAACCCCCTCTTGCACAAGAGCCATTCCTCCTCATTTGGTCTGACCTCGTATGGCCGTTCTTATATTCTTATATAACCCTTCGCTGATATTATATGAGCATGCCTAAACCAAAAGTGGGCACTGTATTTGTATGGCCCTTATTCTTCTTCCCTTTCCCCCACCTACTATCACCTTCTTTCATTGTGCACTATACATTACACTATCAATTATATCTCATGACAGCAGACAAATGGATATTGACAAATTTTATAAGTGTTTATATGCAAATACTTGAAGTCTAAATATTTAGATGGGTGAACTTCAGTGCCTGTTATTAAATGAGAATATTGATATAATAGACATCACAGAAACCTGGCAGAATGACAATAATCAATGGGACATGATAATATCAGAGTACAAAATACATAAGAATGATAGGGTAGGTCATGCAGGTGGAGATATGGCACTATATGTGAAAGAAAGCATAAAGGCAAATATAATAAAAGTCTTAAATGAATCAAACAGTAAGGGCATGTCTACACTTACAAGAAGATTGAGGCTCCAGAGGTTGATCTTCTAGCATTTGATTTAGCAGGTCTAGTATGGACCCCTAAATCGAACGTTGAGAGCAGCCCCCCGCCAGTGTCCGGTACTCCTCCTTCTGTGAGGAGTAAGGGAAGTTGATAGGATAATTTATTCCTGGTGGCCTCCTCCTGTGTGAACGTTGCCACAGCTCAGCTTAAGGTAAACAGGCTCCTGCTATGCAGTTCTAATATTTCTTGATTCACAATTATCTGGGTTAACTCTAATGACAACCTCCAGGCAGATTTTGTTTTCTTTCTTCTAAATCAGTCTTTAAATCATTTGGAATTGCGGCTTTAATGCCTCCTCTTCCCTTCCTTGTTGTGCAGGAATTGCTGATTAAGTCATAAACAAGAACAGACAATTAGAAATTAAAGAAGGATTCCTGACTCTTGTAGAGCTGATGTTATATTTATTTAGGCTTTTGATAAATGCAACTGGATATCACCAAAACTGTGATTTTTATGTAATTTCCCTCTCCCTCAGAAACACACAGTCCCTGAAGTTTTGTAAATTTGATTTGATCCCATTTGATTAGATTTGTAAGATAGCTGTACCGACTGCTGCGTTGAACTACTTTTCATTCTGCGCTAAGGTCAGGCAGCTCAACATTATTTATTTATTTTATTAACATTTATTAATTTAATTAACACCTTGATCTTCAATGGCCCCTGCCAATCCTGTTTTTAAAATGGCAAAACCTGATGTTAGTGTAAGCGTGGGAATCAACTAGGAAGCAGTGCATTTCAAACAAAACCAAACAAAGAACAAATGAGAAAAATGCATCACAGATCCAGTAGGGATTTCATTGGACATTTTGAACTTCTTTAAACTGCTCTACTGAATCCAGACCCTTTCAGGATACACATTGGCTATGTCTACACTGCAAGTTTTTTGCGCAAAAATGGCCATTTTTGCGCAAAAACCTGTGGAGCGTCCACACCTTAAATGTACTTTTGCACAAGTAAATCAGCAGTAAAATGGCAGAACAAAGGGCTTTTGCCAGTGTAGGTAAACCTCCTTCTACGAGGCAAAACTCCCTTTTGTGCTACAGCTATTGCGCAAAAAGGCAAGTGTGCTATCGGAAAAAGCACAAGTGCTCTGATGGCCATTCACAGAATGGAAAGTGTGGACTCTGTCTTGCTCAAAAGCACATCACTTTTACAATGCACTTTGAGGTGTGGACGTGCTCTTGCGCAAGAAGTTTTTGCGCAAAAACTCTTGCTCACAAGGCTTCTTGTGCAAGAAGTTGGCAGTGTAGACGTAACAATTGAAATACATTTCTAAAAGTTTAAATCATAATTTTCCTTCTTTTATATTTCATATCATGACACTTATCAAACAATATAATATGAAGAGAGTAATATAAATGAGTTATGAGTGCAACCCTATTTTAAAATTTCTTACAAGGGAAGCAGAAATTTGATAACAGAGGTCTCTTCCCTCTAGAAGAGAAAGGTAGCATAGGATCCATTGGGTGGAAGGTGAAACTGAATAAATGCAGACTCAGAATACAGCACAAATTTTTTACAATGAGGGTAATATTAATCATTGGAGCAAGGTAGATTTTCCATTGCTGGCAATTTTAAAATCAAGATTAAATTACTTTTAAAATAATGTCTTCAGATTCAAAGAGGACTTTATAGAAATCAATAGAAATCCTATATAAGACCTGTGTTGTGCAGGTCAGATTATAGAATCATGGAATCATCGATCACTAGAACTGGAAGGGACCTTGAGAGGTCATCGAGTCCAGTCCCCTGCCCTCATGGGGATCCAGTACCGTCTAGACCATCCCTGATAGACATTTATCTAACCTACTCTTAAATATCTCCAGAGATGGAGATTCTACAACCTTCCTAGCCAATTTACTCCAGTGTTTAACCACCCTGACAGTTAGGAAGTTTTTTTTAATGTCCAACCTAAACCTCCCTTGCTGCAGTTTAAGCCAATTGCTTCTTGTCCTATCCTCAGAAGCCAAGGAGAATAATTTTTCTTTCTCCTCCTTGTGACACCCTTTTAGATACCTGAAAACTGCTATCATGTCCCCTCTCAGTCGTCTCTTTTCTAAACTAAACAAGCCCAATTCTTTCAGTTTTCCTTCATAGGTCATGTTCTCTAGACCTTTCATCATTCTTGTTGCTCTTCTCTGGACCTTCTCCAATTTCTCCACATCTTTCTTGAAATATGGTGCCCAGAACTGGACATAATACTCCAACTGAGGCCTAATCAGCACAGAGTAGAGCACAAGAATGACTTCTTGTGTCTTGCTCATAACACTCCTGTTAATGCATCCCAGAATCATGTTTGCTTTTTTTGCAACAGTGTCACACTCTTGGCTCATATTTAGCTTGTGGTCATCTATGACCCTTTGATCCATTTCTGCAGTGCTCCTTCCTAGACAGTCGCTTCCCATTCTGTATGTGTGAAACGGATTATTCCTTCCTAAGTGGAGTACTTTGCATTAAACTTCACCCTATTTACCTCAGAGCATTTCTCCAGTTTGTCCAGATCATTTTGAATTATGACTTTATCCTCCAAAGCAGTTGCAACCCCTCCCAGCTTCATATCACCTGGAAACTTAATAAGCGTACTCTTTATGCCAATATCTGAGGGCAGGGGACTGGACTCGATGACCTCTCGAGGTCCCTTCCAGTCCTAGTATTCTATGATTCTATCTAAATCGTTGATGAAGATATTGAACAGAACCGGTCCCAAAACAGATCCCTGCGGAACCCCACTTGTTATGCCTTTCCAGCGGGATTGTGAATCATTAATAACTACTCTCTGAGAACAGTTATCCTGCCAGTTATGCACCCACCTTACAGTAGCCCCATCTAGGTTGTATTTGCCTAGTTTATTGATAAGAAGAACATGCGAGACCATATCAAATATCTTACTAAAGTCTAGGTATACCATGTCCATCGCTTCTCCCTTGTCTCTTCAACCCATATGATCTATCACTCGTCTTTACAACACGCGCATGGATAAAAAGAATAGATATGCTAAACAAAGGAGAAGAGATAAGCTATGGACCCAGATCCTCAGCTGGTATAAGTTGGAAGAGCTCGGCTGATGTCAAGGGAGCCAAATATTTTTACACCACCAGAGGATCTCTGGCCCACTGCTCGTTGATGGCAAATATTTGTGGCTATAGGGCATGCCTTACTTTAAACTGCAGTCAGCAGAGGATCAGAGAAGGAGGAGCAACAGAGCTGGAAATTGTTCTGGGTGATATTTTTAAACCATTTTTTCTAGTGAAAAATGCCATACTGTGAAAACGGAAATATTTTGCAAATTTGCTTTGATTTTGCCAAATTTTGTCCACAATCTCCCCCTCCCACTACAGCTGCACAATTCCATTTCACCCTCTTCAGAATATATAATTTTCCTTTTTTTTCCCCTATCAAAATGACTTTGTTTGAAATGTACTTCCTTTTTCTTTGTAAATATGAAAAGTGTGAAATGCTTGAGATAAAAAAACCAACCTTTTATTTCTGGAAGAATGATTGTTTCAACTCTTTGATTTCCTAAAAGTTTTTAAAATACAGTATTGGTTTGACCCAAATAAATATTTTCTCATGAATTTTCAGAAATGGCCAGAGAATCAAAAAAAAAAAGCCACATTTTTTTGTCCATCTCTGTTTTACATCTTTATGTTGTCCTAGGGTGCTATAGGTTAGAGGTGACTTCAGGATGTCCGTGACCTCTGGAGGTTTCTTGCCACCAAGTATTGACAGAGTACAGCATGCTCCCTGCTATTCCAGCATACCCCAACATGTCTCTTAAACAAGGGATGGAAAAAATGTTGGAAAAGCAGATGCATTTTTTCAGCATCCCTGTAAACCTCGTTTTACGAGGAAGAAGGGTTGTTCTGAACAAGATTTTTTTCCCAAAATTTGGCCCTGTGTAGAGCCTCTCAGAAGTAAATTGGAAACATTGCGTATCTTTTTCCAATTTATCTTTGTAGTGTAGACATAGCCTCACAGTCTAATGAAAATGACATCTTTTTTCATTGCCTTGCTCTGGTTTCCAGGTCCTAAAGCAAAGAAGGGGATATTTTTCTTTCTCTAGCATTAAGTTTTCTCAGGAGAAGGATAGGTGGTGAGTTGTTCTGCTCTCCGCTGATCTTAACATTTAAAGCAGAGAGCCATCCATGCTTTTACAAGGAAAAACAGCTTAGCGGTGGTCCTGATTTTGTGTGTAAATTGCTGCCTTCTATCCAGCTGTTAGCAATGTAATGAACTTTGTTTTAACTGTCTGCCAGTCCAAATATGTATATCTGTATATATCATCTGCTTAATTAATATAGCAAAGCTGAGTGGAGAAGATATAAAGCCACTTTGTGTTCACCCCACCAGCACATTAAACAAGTCTGAGATAGCATGAGCCCAAATGGCTGTAATAAATATTCCCAGCTTCCCCTAATTCACCTCTTAGCTGTTGATTTCTCCTTTGTTCTGACTAATAGTCAAATTTCTAGAGTAAAGGTAAAAAGTAGTTTTTAAATGGCATAGGCAGCTCCATGTAAAGAATAGCTATGCTGTTAACTATAGAGCAGATGAAGGATATAAATGACTGCAGCATAGATTTACTGTGGGGGCACAAGAATGTAAGTGGATGACTCAATCCACACACCACCGCCTTCCCATCTTTGTTCTTTCTACTGCACAGGAAAAAAGAATCTGTGCGCCTGCTTCTCTCCTGCCTTGCACCTTCAGTAACATTTACACCCGTGCAAGGTGGATGTAAAATGCAGCAAGTGTAAATGATCGCACAAAGTATATAGCAGGAGAGAAGCATGCCCTCAGGAGATTTATTTCATGTTGTGCTCACTTCTTCCTTCTCCTCTCAATTTCTCTGGCTCTCTGATCGATGTCTATGTCCGGATTTAGGCATCTGAATACCCTACTGTGAGCCCCCAAAGTGCTCCTATACACCGTTGGTGCCCAAGTTTCTGCCTATGACTGTGCTCGGTGAAGTTTCCTGCTAAGTGTCCCCATGCCTATTCCACCCCTCCCCCAAGTCCCAAAATCAAGGGAAGATAGGTGTTTGGTTGCCTAACTCCACCAAAGAGCCCAAACCAGTAAGTATGCTTCCCCCCCATTTGCTTTAGCACTTCAGACTGAAGGTTAGCCTACTTTCCTGAGATATAGGTGATGCAGGTTCAATTCCCCTCTCCCTAACAGAGTGAGGGTAGAGTTTTGAACAGGTGACTCTCACTTTTCAGGAGTTAGCTCTAACCATTGAGCTTGGGAATATTCTGATATAGGGCCTGCTCAGTCACTCCTGTGGTGGTAGCTCCACTTTCGAAATATATGGAAAGAGTGACTGGGCCAGAGAGCACCACAGTGGGAATGACTCTTCAGTCCAGTGGTTATGGCCACCCACCTGGGGGGTAGAAAAGTCTGGCTCAAATTCTCAAGCTCCAATCACTCATTTATTACTTTTCCACCAGGGAACAAAAAAAGAGATTTAGGAAGTCTCACATCAGAATATCCCAGAGCTCGATGGTTAGAGAACTCTCCTAAAAGGTTTCAGACCCTTGTTCAAATCCTTTCTTAACCCCTTTCCAGGGAGATGAGGAGTTCAGCCTCGGTCTCCCACACCACTGGTGAGTGCTCCTACTACTAGACTAAAAGTTATACCCTGAAAAGAGGCACCTCCTCCTTAGTGTTCCCTCTTTTTCATCCATGTGTGGATTTTTTCCTTCCATGTGAGGAATAAATTTTATGTGCATCAAGACGTGTGTATGTGCACCACCATTAGAAACAAAAAGCCTACCTGTGGGTGCTCTGCTGATCAGTTTGGTGGCATTTCAATCACTCCTGAGTGACCACACAAGTGCTCAGCTTACAGGAAACACTGCTCCTCCTTCATCTGTTTTGGATGCAGCAAGGCAGGTGCCTAACTCATTCCCACAAGAGACTACATAGATGCCTGAGGCTGGAGAGAGCTTTGTGGATCTCAGTGTGGTCCCTATGATTTTCTAGGCACCTAAAAGTCCCCTTATAGGTTCCACACTTAGTTCTTAGAGACACTGTGGTAATGAGAAATCAGCACTGTCTGCAAACCCTAATGGAGATGCAAAGACAGCAGCAAGGGAAAGTATTTATTCTATAATGGGAATAATGTGAATAATTATTTATTTATCTAGAACATTTATTCTATAATGGGAAACTACCCAAAGGGAGATGGGCTTTGGAAAAGATGAGTGAAAGCACTACATGTTTATACATAGGGTTTGCCAAGGGAAACAGGCCCAAGAGTATTCGTGTTTGTCATTTTTCATGTTGTCTGACCTTTCAAACCAAAAGAGAAATTCCTGCATATAGACAGACAGAGTGAGACACACATAGAGGGAGGATAACATCATTAATGTGAAATGTCAAAAGAATTGTGCCTGGACACTAACTCTTACTGCTTATGTAAACACTGACTTACACATCTGCTCTTGTAGTTCTTAGCTAAAAACAGTGAAATCTTGATGATAAGGAAATGGGTAAATGCCATTATTCATGGTACTATTGAAAGTGCTGAGAAATTACCAGTAACAAATGTTCAGAAACAGAACAATGTGGACGGCATTACAACCTAAAGGCTAGACTCGCATACTCCTATTCATGAGGAATAGTTCCCACTCAAAACATGAAGCAATGGGCTGTGTGTTAAGCACAGGGGTGTGCAATAATTTTTGTAGGGAGGCCACTTCACCCATTTTGGTAGTGGTAGTGGGCCGGCCCCAGAAGGGGCAGGACCTTAGGTGGAAGGGGCGAGGAGTCAGGTGGAAGGGGCGGTTCCCTCTAGGCACTGTGTGCCCCTGGCGGGAGCGGGGAGAGGAGACTTTGTGTGCTCCCATGTGGGGCGGGGGAGCAAGGAAGGTCTTTTGCACCTGCCTCACCTTTCCAGGGGTGCAGTGCTTAGAAGGAGCCTAGCTGTTTTGAATAGGAGGTGGTTCCCTGTGGAACCACAGGCTCCGGCAGGGGGAGGCGACTTCCTGCACTCCTCTGTCCTCAGACCACGATTAGCCTATGCAAAGTGCATGACTTATTTTGAGTTAATTTCTAAATAGCTTATTTCAAAATTTGGCACTGTCTACACAGTACCAAATTTTGAAATAAAGCACTATTCCAAAATGTCACGTATCCCTCATGGAACGAGGGTTACAGGGACGCCAGAATAGCCTGCCTGTTATTTCGAAAGATATTTTCAAATAATGGGCTGCTTTAAAGACACAGAATAGCTATTTTGGGATATTTCCAGTATCCCGAAATAGCTCCATTGTCTAGACGTAGCCTACGTGGTTGAGCATACAAATGCTTCTCCAGTAGTTCCTTGCATTGTGGCTCTGAGCTGTGTTTGTTCTTTGTCTTCACACTTGATTCTTCGATTTGTTTTGCCATGGTCAGTCCAATAGCATCTCATATCACGCACCTACAAGCCACAATTCCTTTTTCTTAAAGGAATTCCTCCCATTAAAGGCTGTATGGGTGTGAAATCTCTTCTAGATCACAGGGTATTTTACCACATTAGACCACACACAGAGGAATGAATCCTGACCAGTATTGCAGTGCTGTCTCTGCATACAATGTATGTACAGGAACATCCACATTTTGGAATATACAGGTAGTAAATTGCCTGAAGCCTGTTGACTACAGCTTCATTTCGATATAATTTTGTATATACTTCTGCATTTTGCATTTCCATTGAGTGACTAATAGAATGGGATGGTTTTCTTCCATCTGCTTGGAGGGTCCTTGTGATGTGGAGACCTGTCCAGTTGGAATTGGACAAAGACTACCAACTCCTTTCCCATAGGGACGGTGAAGGGTTAATGAAGTCCAGAAAGAAATGGGAAGCAGAGCATCTATGGTCAATTGTAATGCAGTGTGAAGAGGCTGTGCTTTCAGAGAAAACATTGTCATAATGGAAAGAAGGGAAGCTCAACCTGAGAATAAGGGGTTTTTTTTGGCTATCAAACTCAACCAGACTTGCAAGCAGCTGGATCAGAATAGACGGTATTCAGCACCTTAGCCTAGTTTATAGAGGTGAGTTTTCTGGGTAAAGCCGAGGAGGCCGAGCATGCCTTCAGCCCGCATGGTCTCCTTCCCTCATTCCTGCAGAACCCAGATGCATGCTGCTCATGGTCAGTGTCTGTGCATGTTTGTGCACGTATCTAGAGAGGGACATGGTGTAAATGTCTCAGAAACTGTGGAGCTTCTTTCTAGGATGAAGTGAGGAAAATGCTGAGTGGTAACCACTTTCGGGGCAGACGAAAGGGGTCTCAGCATGTCCCAAAAGAATAGTAATAGGAACACACAGTTGCAGAGTCTAATTTGGTTGGTCCCAAGTCACTTTTTAAAAAAAAACACAGGCTGTGACCTAATAAAAAATATCAGAAACAGCTGTTAGTTGAGTTGCAGTTAAATAAGCGGCCCTTCTGACCTGCATTGGTCCAAGTCCAGCAGTCCTTTCTCAGAGAAGATGCCCACTGATTCCATCAGGCCCAGCATCTGAAAGATGAACCTGCAACTTTTTAAATGGCATAGGTTTTGGTTTTGTAGAATGTTGGTCCATCTTCTATGGGAGAAAGAGGTTATATAATTTGGATGGCCTCCACTCTACTGACACCAATGGGATTGTATAGCAGGTCCTTGAAGGACTGTGTAAAAGATTTTGTTGCTGTTTTTAAAGCCAATCCTTTAATTCTTGTAATGTGCACCATATAGCTTCATTTGAAGTGATACACTTGGATTATTTGCCACACTATCTACTTTCTTTTCCAAAATAATCTTATACGGACATGGCTCAGTTTCCGAATCTATTTTCCTCAAGTGCATCTGAAGGACAAACTGCCTGAGCAATTGCATAAATAACATCTTATGATTAAATGTCAAGTCTAAACAAGTACCTCAAAAGGAATAACTTTTAATGTATTTTAAGTTAAGAGCAATAATAAAATTTTACGGAAAAAATCCATTATGACATTTGTTTATACTTCTTAATACAGTCAAACAATGTTTTAAGAGTAACAGTGAACATTTTGCTCTTTCAGTATATTCACTAGCTACTACTTTTCATGAAAATCTGTGGCCTCCGTGATTCTTAAAATCTTATTTTTTCTCTCTTCTGATGCAAAATGAACAATTACATTTGAAACTTCATCCTCACAGTTACCTCCATATTTTTCTTCAGTAACACAATCCACTTCTCTTTCTGGTCTCCAGAGGCTGCCAGTTAGACAATTGCTTCTTCTCAGTCATTGCGTATTTCACTCATGGATGTTACCTTCTACAGATCAATTTTTAATGTTTTTCCCTAGAGCAATAAAATGATTTGTCTTTTTCAGGGACAAAATATTTGTATTACTGTATTATGTTCGATAAACACCTCGATGGAATCTCTTATATGTGAGCCTTGCATGTTGGAGCTATGAATTCTTGTTCTGGTATGGGCTCGTACAGAGGGAGCCTGTCACATCCTGGGTTGCAACTGAGATCAGTGAGAGGTTGCACCATCACTTGCCCTATAAACCTGGGTGTCTTAAATGCTCTGTTGCTGTCAGTCAGAGCCTGGACACCAACAGCTAGCAGACAAACATGTGGATCACTAAGGACATGTCTAAACAGCAGGGCAAAAGTCGATTGTGTAGCTGAAGTCAAAATAGCTTATTTTGGCTTTTGGCCCCGTTTACACAGCAGGAAGTCAAAGGAAGAGCTTTCTTCCTTTGACTTCCCTTACTCCTCATGAAATGAGGGTTACAGGAGTTGGCGTAAGAAGTCCCCCAGCTTGCCATTATTTCGAAATAATGGCTTGCAGTGTAGACATGCTTTTTGTTATTTCGGAATAAAGTATGTTATTCTGAAATAACGCTGCTGTGTAGACATACCCTGAGTGTCTTTGTGCTATGTCTCCCTGCTGCAGTGCTCAGACCCCAGCAGCCTGCCTACATACCCCTATTCCTGAATTTTCTCAACTCCATCTGCCCTGATGTGTCCTGACTTCTCTTGGAACACTCACAGAAATATTAAGGTTCCTTGCTTTCTAAAGAGACACACTTA
Source organism: Pelochelys cantorii (assembly GCA_032595735.1). NCBI lineage: Eukaryota > Metazoa > Chordata > Testudines > Trionychidae > Pelochelys > Pelochelys cantorii. The sequence goes on from CM064326.1 coordinate 26,271,739, forward strand.
CAACTTATCACTTTAACTGGAGTTAACAGTCACTGGGGGTAAGCACCACCATGTTGCATAATGGATACTTGACAAAATTACAGGACTTAGGGTATGTCTACACTACAGAGTTTTGTCGGAAAAATGGCTATTTTCCCGACAAAACCTGAGTTATGTCCACACTGCAATCATGTTCTTCCAAAAGTAAATTGAAAGAGAAGAGGGGGTTTTCTGGAGTTGGTAATCCTCTTTCTATGAGGAAGAAGCCTTCTTCCAAAAGAGCTCTTTTGGAAAAAGGCGTGTGTGGATGTGGAAGAGGGAGTTCTTTCGAAAGAAGAGGAAAGAGGAAAAAGCACAGGTGCCCTGGTGGCCACTCCGTTCATAGTAATCACAGCTTAAATGTGAGATAATGTCCATTCAGTGTGGACACGATCTTTCGAAAAAGCAGATCGCTTTTTTGATGCACTTTTGTATGTGGATGCTCTCTTTTGGAAGAAGTTTTTTCAGAAGAGTGCTTCCAGAAAATGGTTCTTCTGAAAGAAGCCTGCAGTTTAGACATAGCTTTAGTGATGGATATTGGCAGGGGTTTAGTCATCATTCAATGTGTAAAATCACACACATTAATTGTCCACATTAACCCCGCTCCAGTAACCTAGCTACCTACTTAATAATAATAATATCAATTAACTTAGTGTTTTTGAATGTATATCGCTGCGGCAGATAATATTTTTTGTGATGTGGGGCACTGAAATAAATAGTTATTCTAAAATCATATATCTGATTCATTGTTGTCACTAAATTTTGTTTAAGTAATATGTCTTATGTGAGGATGTGTGTGCATGTGTGTGAGTACGAGGAGGATGCGCATCTTCCATTAACCAGGGTACACTGTTTATACCATGTCTGGGACCAAGGGTTCCCTCTCCCCTGTTTGTGTCCCTGACATGGGAGATTCCCCATTATGTCATAGGATATGGAAAATGGAAGAGGGGGTGTCTCTCAGTGGAGCAAGTTTTCCTCCCCTTCGCTGTGACCAGGATACTCAGCTTCTGGGCAGGGGTTATCTCAGGGTGAGTGAGAATCTCCTCTGTGTCCTGACCAAAGTCTCACCTCCAAGGGGCAGGCTCCAGCTGTGGGTGGGGTCTGTTGTGAGCATGGGTAGCCTCAATATAAAAGGATACCATGGCATCACCAGGAAGGAAGGTGCCAATTGTGGGATCATTTCCCTCCACAGAACCTTGATAGTCTCTTCTCCTGTGTTTTTCATCCAGTACAGAAGCTGTCAGACCAGTGGTGAGACCACTCCCAGAAAGTCTCATCTATGTACCCCTCTTTCTTCCTTAGCTCCTCCAATTCAGCCATTCCAGTCTCAAGACCTGTACTTAGTCTCTGAAGGCCATGAGCTCATTGTACCAAATGCAAACATATGCCACCTGCTCACAGGGCAGGTAAACATGCATGCTGCATTCAGTGCAATAAACTGGATATCCCTCACTCTATGCCTCGGTTTCTGCCTGAATTATTTTAACTCTTACAGGGGTTTTTTTTGCTTGTTTTTTTGTTTTGTTTTTTGGGGTTTTTTTAGGGGTGGTGGGAGGCTTTACTGACCTAGGTTTAGAGAATGTTTGTTAGGTGTATTTGGTTTTTGCACTTTAAAGTCCCTCACAAAATACCCTATTCGTTAGCCCCTCTGATCAGTTAGAAACTGGCTTTCTAAACTTTTCAGTTAGCTTCACTCCCTCATGCAGAGATCCTGAGGAATTAGGTATCAGAAGATGGCAGGCTAGAGCCTCATTAAAAAGCTCTCAGTCTTGTGTAGGAGACCCCCAAACAGACCACATTATAAATGTCATTTAGAGACTCAGATCTGTTTTTGTTTTTGTTTCCTTTGAAGTCAGCTAGTTGTTTATTTACCTCAACTACTTAATGTAGATTTAGGATAATTTGAAATAATCAAAAGAGCTATTTTGTTCCTGCTGACTGAAAGTGGCCTCGGAACTGTTAAACTAATGGGGCCAAATCCTTAGCTGGTTTGGCATAGCTATGCTGATTTCAACAGGCTCTTATCTGCCAATTATCTAGCAGTGTGGAAAGGAAGGCTGTTACCATGGCGCTCCTGGGAAGCTGCATTTGCCCACAGAATTAGTTATGAAACTAGAATATTGGCAGAGCACTTTGCTGTAGTAACATCCTGGGATTGGAGAAAAGTTAAAGGAAGAATAAATTGTTCACAAAATGAGCTATTTCCTTCCCCTTGCAGTTGTTAACTCTTCTAAGAATCAATACCTATGTGAGATTCTAAATAGTAATTTGCTAAAGTAAATAAATTTTTCAGGTTAATTGATTGTAAAGTTTTTCATGCTTTCAGTTAACAAAACAACACAAATAAAAAAAACCTAACAACCCAAAGCTCTGTCAGTGAGGCAGTGAGTAGTGCAACATTAGCAATGAATGATTGCATGATGATCAGGAATGGATGAGTCCTACGTGAATCCAATCTGAATACCTCTTGTCCTTTCCCCATGAAACTGCTGATTCACACCACAGGCATCAAAGCACAGAGCTGCACAATAAAGCAGCTGTCTCATAACATTCCCAAGACTCTGTTCCATTTTACCCCTGGGTGAGGCTATTGCTTTGATAATCTGGGCAAGATGCTCATGTGCTGAACTGATGAGCAGGATCTAAATGTTCTACATGAGAGCCATGAGCAGAATTCCCAGTGTCCTGCCATTGCACAACTACACAAGTGATCAGCAACACACTGAATACCCACTGTTTTCAGCACATTGATTTTTATGTGTGTCCCTTTCTTGTAAACTCTCCAGTTTTCCTGGAGGTGAAATGACACTTGTGTTGTTTCCTAAGCATGAAACCCCTACTTTCACTGGTAAATCTTATCTAAGTTGTATAGATTGGAACCAGAAGGGAGCAAAGCAGGAAGTCCGGGAGTACAAGGCAGATTACTTGCCTCTGCGTCCTGGGTCTTAACAGTACTATATTGCTTCCTGCATTTGGGATTGAGAGATATTTAATAAGATCACATATAATATTTTGGTATGTGATACAGATGTTACTGGCAAGGGGAACATATTTTGTGCTTACATGGGCATTAGTTCAGTGATCCAGTAATTATTCTCCATGTCTTACTGATATGCCCCTTATTAAGTTGTGGACTGTGGTTATCTATTCTTGTTCAGATTTGCATTTCTCCTACTCAGTGTCACCAAAGAACATGGCATTACATGATAATACATTAGACGCAAGAGAAAGATGAAGGAAAATGTAGGTCCTTTGCTTACTGGGGAAGGAGAACTAAAGACAGATGACATCAAGTAAGCTCAGACGTTTAATGCCTATTTTGCTTCTGTATTCACTAAGAAGTTTAATGGTGACCAGATTTTTAACATACTTAATATTAACAGCAAAGGGAAAGGATTGTAAGCCAAAAAATGGGAAAGAATAGCTTAAAGAATATTTAGATAAGTTTGAGGTTTTCAGGTTGGCAGGATCTGATACATTTACTCTTAGGATACTTAAGAAACTAGCTGAAACAACCTCAGAAACATTAGCAACTATCTTTGAGAGCTCACTGAGGACAGGCAAGGTCCAAGAAGACTGGAGAAAGGGAAACATAGGACTTACATTTAAAAAGGGGAACAAAGATGACCCAGGAAATTATAGGCTAGTCAGCCTAATGTCAAAACCTGGAAAGATACTGGAACAAATGATTAACTAATCAATTTGTAAGTACCTAGGATAATAGGAGTTCAAGGTCATAAGGAGTAACCAGACCACCCAGTCTGATTTCCTGTGTTCCACAGCCCACCAAGGCCACTCAGCACCTGCACACCAAACCCATCAACAAAATGAGACCAAATTATTACAACCAAGAGGAGACTACTCTCTTATGTGTCACAGGCAGGGAAGAGAAGGGACCATGTGCTCAAGGCCCTCATCATAGCTAGAAAATGATATACTCAGCTATCCCCGGATAATCCTGTCAAGCAACCTGTATCCACTCTCCACAGAGGAAGGCAAACCCCTGCCAATGGCACTGTCAATCTGTCCAGAGAAAAAATTCCTTCCCAGCCCCCACACATGGTGATCAGTTAGACTCTGAACACATGAACCAGAACCAGCCAGCCAAGCACCTGAGAAAGGAAGGTTTATTACTAGTCCTACCCTGCCACTGGTTCCTCCACCTGCCCCCTCCACCTGCTCCTGTGTCTAAATAGGGGACTTGACCATGGCTGCCTGTGCCCAGGGATTCCATAGGAGCACAACAGTTGCACTCCCTTCATTCTGACAACTCCCAGAATGCTCAGCGGGCTATTGGTGCTGCATGATTCAGACACCAGAGCTGCAGCCTGAGGGCTGGGCGACAGCTGCTTTGTTCTGATGTGTGTGTGCTGCAGAGCCCTGTCTAGATAAAAATTGTGTATCCACTTCTGAGCTGCAATCAGTAAAAATGCTCTGTGGATATAAACCAAATATCTACCAGTTTTAGGGTTTATCCCTCCGTCAGTCTGACATGGTATCCTAGGACTACACTGCCTGCCAGGGGCCTGTATCTGAGACCTTATGACAGAATTGCTACCAGTCTGCAAATTACTCCCTGAAGCTGCTCAGACATGTGGCCATTCATGATATTGCAAGATATGACATTGAGCAGATCAGGAGTGAAGGGTTGGAATTTAGGAGGAACGTGGGCAATCATAGCATGGACAAAGGCAAGAAAATGGAGGGAAAATGTAATGAACGTTTTGATATTTATATACTAATGCAAGAAATATGGAGCTTATATGGGAAGAACTAGAAATATTAGAATAATCACAATTATAACTGGCATCACACAGACTCAATGGAATAATTCATGTGATTGAAATATTGATGTAAAAATTATACAGCTGGATCAGAAAGGACAGGGAGGTGAGTAAAGGAGGCAGTGTTGCCATGTATATTAAAGATGGCTATTCTTGCACTCAGGTTGAGATAGAAGCGGGAGATAGACCTGTTGAAAGTGTCTGAGTATGGCTAAAAGGGCAAAAAACACAGGTGAAGTCATTGCAGGCAGTCTGCTAGGGTGTGTCTAGACTACATGGCTCCATCGATGGAGCCATGTAAAGTAGTTTACCCGACATAGTCAATGAAGCAGGGATTTAAATAATCCCCACTTCATTAAAATAAAAATGGCTGCCACACTGTGCCAACAATCAGCTGATCCGGCACAGCACGGCAGTCTTGACGTGGCTCGGTCGACAAGGGAAGCCTTTATCGACCGCTCTCTTATGCCTCATGAAACGAGGTTTACAGGAGCGGTCGACAAAGGCTTCCCTTGTCGACCGATCCGCGTCTAGACTGCCGCGCTGTGCCGGATCAGCTGATTGTCAGCACAGCGTGGTGGCCATTTTTATTTTAATGAAGCGGGGATTATTTAAATCCCTGCTTCATTGACTATGTCGGGTAAACTACTTTACATGGCTCCGTTGACGGAGCCATGTAGTCTAGACACACCCCTATAGACCATCTAACCAGGAACAAGAGCTGAATGAGGCTTTAATGAACAAAATCATCCTAAGCATGGGACTTAGCAGTAATAGGGGACTTCAAGTATTCAGACATATGTTGGGAAAATAGTACAGCAGGGTACAGATTATCCAGGAAGTTCATGGAATGCATTGGAGGCAACTTTTAATGAAGAATGTAAAGAAAGCAACTTGAGGAGAGGTTGTTTGACATTTGATTCTGAGAAATAATGAGGATCTAGTTGAGACTTTGAAGAAGTTTGGGTGAACGTGACCATGAAATGATCAAGATCGTGAAACTAATCAATGGTAGGAGGCCAAACAGCAGAATGAAGACAATGGGCTTTAAGAAGACAGACTTTAGAAAACTCAAATAAGAGGTAAGCAAGATCACATGGGAAGCATTTCTAAGGGAAAGAGAGATCAGGACAGCTGGTAGTTTTTTCAAGAGACATTATTGAGAATATAAGAACATAGGAAGGTAGGAAATATGGTAAGGATCAACCTGCCCTAACCTGGAGATTTTCAATGACCTGAAACTCAAAAAAGAGTCACACAGAAATGGAAACGAGGTCAATTTATGATGGATTAATATAAAAACAACAACATAAGCATGTGTGGACAACATTAGAAAGGTCAAAACATAAACTGAGATGAAATTAGCAAATGACAAAAAGGATAGTAAAAAACATTTTACAAATACATTTGATGCAAAAGGAAGACCAAGGACAGAATAGGCTGATTACTCAATGATGAGGGAAACACAATTACCCCTCCACTGTGCAGCTATGACCAAAAAGGTTAGCAGTGATTGGACAACTAACATAGTGAATATCAGTGTAAATAGGGTAAGATTTGAAGCTAAAATAGAGAAAGAAAAAGTTAAGAATAACTTAAACAATTTAGATGTTTTCAAGTTTGTAGGGCCCGATGAAATACGTCCTAAAACATTTAAGGCACTGACTGAACAGCTCTCTGAGTCATTAGCAATTATTTTTGCTAATTAAAAGATCCCAGATGACTGGAAATAGGCAAATATAGTACTTATCTATAAAAAGGGGAATACAGATAACTCAGGGAAATATAGACCAGTCAACTTAAACTGGTACGCAGGAAGATAAAGACTATTCAGAGAGTAGTACAAGAGGGGTAGCCATGTTAGTCTGTATCCACAAAAACAATGAGGAGTCTTGTGGCACTTTAAAGACTAAGGGTACATCTACATTGCACAGATATTTCAAAATAAGCTATTCTGGAATAATTATTTCGAAATAGCTTATCTCAAAATAGCACGTTTATGCTGCAGGGAAGCCTCAAAATTAGTCCGAGGCAGGCTTCCCTAATGTAGATGGGCTATCTCGATTTAGAGCCCCAGGAGGAATAACTTAGAATGGCCCTGGTGAGGGGCTATTTTGAAATAGCAGCAGTGGAGCGTCTACACACGCCTTATTTCAAAATAGCTATTTTGGAATAGGCTTTATTCCTTGTAGAATGAGGTTTGCAGATTTCGGAATAAGCCGTCCATTATTTCAAAATTATTTCGAAATAATGGAATGGCTGTGTAGAGGCTCACATTGTTATTTCAAAATCACACTAGTTATCTTGAAATAACGGTACAGTGTAGACGTACCGTAACAGATTTATCTGAGCATAAGTTTTCGTGAACAAAGACCTACTTTGTCAGATGCATGGAATGGAAGTTACAAAGGCAGATACAAATATACTAGCACAGGAAAAGAACGGAGTTAGCTTATCAAGTGAAGGGCCTGTACTAAACAGTTAGGCTAATTCAGTTAGGGTGGATGTGGCCCACTCCCAGCAGAGATGAAAAATTGCTTTTGTAGTTGACCCAGCCATTCCCAGTCTCTATTCAAACCCAGATTTATAGAGTCAAGTTCACAAATGAACTGCAGCTCTGCAGTTTCTTTTTGAATTCTGTTTTTGAAGATTTTTTTGTTGAAGGATGGCCACTTTTAAATCTCTTATTCAGTGTCCAGAGAGATTGAAGTGGTTTTTGTATGTTATCATGTCTGATTTGTGTCCATTTATTCTTTTGTGTAGAGACTGTCTGGCTTGGTCAATGTACATGACAGAGGGTCCAAATCTATGATCACAAGTTCATGGGTGTTGGAGCAATTTGTGTAGTGGAGATACTTAGGAATCAAACTGTAAACCTGTATATGATGGAAACCATTTCAAGTTCATAATAGCCTCAGTCAGCTCAGAATTAACACACTAATGAAAAATTCTAGTCTAGTCCATATTTTATAGTTTCAGGTCTTCAATTTGTAGATACTTAGTAGACAATTGGTTTTTCTCCCCAGAGTGTACCTTTAGAAGGCCTCAGAAGTACCCCCTAGGAAATCTATTTCACGTGTATTATCCCAAACAGTTCTTTGAAGTTCTTAACATTTCTCTAAGGTTCACATTAGTCATTCTCCTAGAAAAGTTACATATACTCTGACAATAACACATAAACAACCGCATTTTTAATACAAAAGACACCAGAGATATTAAACTTAATTTAATAAAGCTTATGGTCTGGTAGCACTTTATAGACTAACAAAACATGTAGATGGTATCATGAGCTTTCGTGGGCACAGCCCACTTCTTCAGATGACTGTAACAGACTAACTCGGTTACCCCCTGAAGCTTAATAAAACTTATTAAGGATACTGCAGGAAATTGCCCTCTGTCACAGTAGCAAAGGAAAATTATAATTTCTTGTTTATTGACAAGAAATTATAAACAAACAACAAACATGCAGAGAAGCCCAAACGTAACAGAGGAATGCCTCATCATTACAATAACAGTGATATAGTTATTCAACTACACAGCTGTTGTATGGCACTGCCTTGTTTTTACATAAAATCGCATGCAATTAATTTTTGCAGTCCTGTCCTCAATCCTATCACATACTAATCTTATAATTCCTTTCTGTTTTAAAGGCATCTGTGCTTTCTAAGGATTCTAAGTGCTTTGTCTTTTTTAGGTATCAGCAATTCATTGTTCTTGGTAATAACATGACAAGTAGAATCCTTAAAAGCTGGCATTTCATATTCTGCAAGAGTCAGATTTTTACTGAATACTGTAGTCTTTCAATGGAGAGCTGGCATAGCATTTTGTCTCTGATTTACTTGCCTTAGAGATACACTTTATCTAATAACTAGGTCATGAAGAAATAGCATTTGCTCCTATGCACTAAAGCGAAGACATTTTTGTCTTCAGCTGCAGTTGCTCAACAAGATACATATTTTCTAAAAAAATTATCCAAGAACATTGTGTCAGTCTGGCAATGGAAGTATACAAATCCCTAATCATCTGTTGCTGTCATTGCACTTCTGGTGGTAGCTAAGGTTGGACCACATTTTTCTTTTCTTTTCTTTTCTTTTCTTTTCTTTTCTTTTCTTTTCTTTTCTTTTCTTTTCACTGAACCAATTGGCTGGTAAGAATAGCCAGATTATTTGGGTTACTTAAAACTAGACTGGAAAAACTGTATACAATTATATGGATGATAAAAATCCTGCAGTGGCAAGGGAAGTACAGGATGATTGATTGAGTCTTTCCTGTATCTAGATTCCATGACAAGCAATAAAATGCTGTTCAGTCTCTTCTCTGTTGAAAAGGTACAGCACTGTGTGCTTCCATGATTTATGAGAGTGCACAAATCAAGCATTTCTGCTTCTGTTTGTTTACAGTCTGCGCATACCTAAATACATGTGTTTAACAAGGTAGAAAAATGAAGGTGGTGGAAATTAAGCTTGGCAATTCTTTTTCCTCCCAACTTTGGATTAGTTTGAAATGATAGTTTGTGTGGTACCAATCATTCAACCAGTAGGATTACCAGAAGTGAATTAAATCCGTATTATATGCCATGCTGTTGATATGCAGCACAGCTCATCTTAGTGTGAAGAATGCCTAATAACCCACTGAGGAACATGGCACTGGCAAAGAATTAATGAAACTGAATGAGCTATAGACTTCAAACACTGTTGCAAAAGCACATTGTGAGCACACGATCCCTTTCCTAAAGAGCTACCACTAGCCTTTTGGCGATCTCCTCCTCCTCCTCCTTGTTTCCTAAAGAGCTACCACTAGCCTTTTGGCTGTGTGCTCCTCCTCCTCCTTGTTTTTGGCTTTAGCCAGTTTCTGACCGATGACTGCTTAGACTTTGTAACAGCTTCTTGTGAGGGGCTTTGTCTGAGATTCTTGGCTGTGTCCTGGCCATGCCTTGAGAACTCTAGTAGGTTAAAGAGGTGCAGCTTTTCTTTCGCAGAAGTGTTGACTGGAACTTGTCATGTCAGGACATGCACGGGAACCGGATGGCTACGTTTAAGCACAATCACAAACTACAGCACCAATGAAGTGACTGTTGTTGATCTCAGCGATAGTGATATAAATAGAATCTTTATCTTTGCAGCAGTGCAGTTACTTTGCATTTTTTCTTGTGTTGTTATAACTTGAATCTGGCCCATAATTCTCCCAGCGTGCTTGTTTTATACTTCAAATTTCTCCTGAAATGAATCTTGTTTGCCATGGAAATAGTCCAAAATTGGAACTCGGTATTGAAATCTCTCCAAAGAAAATGTTTTGGGCTAGAGTCGAGAGTGTGGTTTGAATTGAAATTCCAGTATAACCATCCTCCAGTGCAGGGTGAGATCCAAAACTGAAACAGAGTTACTTTCAATACAGCTGCTCTCATAAGAATTTTACCATTTAAGATATCTAAAAGTGTGTATGCATATCTAACAATGCTAGAATACAAAGGGTGGGGCTAGATAGCGTGAAAACTGTAGTAATAGATGTCCTATTCACTCAAGACCAGATATTTAGGTGCCTAACTCCCATTTGGCCCTCAGACTACTCTGCTGTGCCCTGGGTGAAAGCTCGGAGTACAAAGCATAGTGGCTCTACAGGCAAAAACTAGTATTGCCTGTTAGGTCTAATCTTGCAACATTTTAATGATATGCCTGATTTACAGAATGCAAGTAGCTCCATTGACTTTAATCTAGAAGTTTTTAATATATTCAACCCCAAATTCCAACTCCTCTTTTCTTTTACATGTGAACAGTAGTCTCAAACAAAGACTAAAGCGAATCTGGTTTTAAATGTCACTTTCTCAATCTCTTCTGAGCAAAAGGGCCTAGAATAACTGTCTTCTAGAATCAGCTCTCTAGAAGTTTTCTCTTCATCTCCTGTGAAACATCTTTAATGTGTCCTGTCTTAAATTTTCCACTTGAGAAAAAGACAATTTTAGGATTTTGGTCTTTAAAGAAAATGCAAGGGCTTGTATGTAAAAACACTCTGTTTCTATGAATGGTAATAGGTTTCAACTTCAGTATTGTTTGTATCATCGCAACTTCGAGAGGAAACTATTGAGACTAAGCTGTCATTGTGCTAGACCTTGTACATACACATAGTAAGATTCAATCTACTTCACTGAAGTGCTTATAATACGAGGGTAAGTCAAAAAGTATCCGCAATGTATTTATTAAAATTAACACAACAGCAATACAGAACTCATAAGTGTATCATTTTTCAGCATAGTTCCCCTGCTTTTCAACACACTTGGTCCAGCATTGCACAAGCTTGTGTATGCCTTAAAAAAAAAATGTTTTCAGCCGGGCGGCAAGCCATGCTTGCACTGCCTCCTTCAAATCATGGTCACTGGCAAGACTATGGCCTCTTAAAACGTCTTTGAGGGGTCTCTCTCATGTTTGCTCTCTAGCTCATAGTGGTGGATCCACGTTTCATCACCAGTGAAAATGAGACTCAAAAAAAGTGTCACCTTCCTCATTATACTGGTTCAAAAGGCGGTTACAGATGTCCAAACGGTTACATCTGTGCTGTTCCGTGAGTTGTTTGGGAATGCACCTTGCACAAACTTTACTGAAGCGAAGTTTGTGGTGGATGATTTCCTAGGCAGAACCATGACTATTCTGCAGTTGTTTTGCCACCTCATCGACAGTCACCCTCCTGTTTTTGAGAATCAGCATGTGGACTTGTTCAATGGTCTCTTCAGTAGTAGATGTGGATGGGCACCCTGATCGTTCTTCATCAGTGACATTTGTTCAGCCATTTTTGAACAAGGCAATCCATTCATACACGCTTTGCTGCAGCAAAACATTGTCACCGTACTATGCTGATAGTCTTTGATGAATTTCCGCACCTCTTGCATCTTCAGCCCACAATAATCGAATCACTGCTCTTCTTTGGTGCATGTGGTAAGTGGAGCATCCATGTTGACTCCACTAGTGGTGAAAGACATCTGAATGGTCAAGGCCAAATATGTAGAGAGGTTCCATGCTTACGGTTGCGCGCAAATTCAGCAGTTGGACCAATCGCAAAAAAAGGTATGAACACTTTGACTTACCCTTGTATAAACAGACAAGACAAATAGAGGGTGGGAGAAAGGAACCATTATTATTATATCTGTTTGAAATATTTCTAACTGTGAAAACACTTGACTGAAAAAAGACAAATTTTGAAAAAAAAAGGTCCCCTTTTTAGCCATCTGTAGTTATGAGCCTCTTGAACAGACAGAAGAAGGAGGAATTAGGGATTTTCCCATTTCAGCCAAATTTCAGGTGTCTTGCCATTTATTTTAGTGGGAGCGGAATCAGGCCTTAATCAACAACTCATGGCCACACAGGAACCCTGTTAGGGCATGTCTACACTAGGAAATTATTTTGAAATAACTTATTTTGAAATAAGTCCCACAAGAACTATTTAGAAATAGCATGTCCACACTATAGGGAAGCCTTGAAATTACTCTGATACAGGTTCCCTTAATGTGGACATGCTACTTTGACTTAGAGCCCCAAGAAGCAATGGGAGTAATTACTCTGAATGACTCTGTGGAGTAGTTATTTTGAAATAGCAGCAGTGGAGCATCCACACTACTGTTATTTCAAAATAACTATTTCAAAATAAGTGTTATTCCTTATGGAAAGCGGGAGTTATTATTTTGAAATAACCAGCTCCTTATTTCAAAATGACGGGCTTGGTAGTGTGGATGCTCATCTTACTATTTCGAAATAAGGGAAGTTATTTCAAAATAACTCCCTACTGTAGACCAGGGCATTCAGAGCCAGGAACTGAACCTACTTCTTGATTCTCCAGTCAATGCCTTGGCGGTAAGATCATCCTTCCTCTTAGTTCCGATGTTAAGCTCTCAACTTTATTTAAGAATCCCCAGCAAGACTGAGCTTTTCAGCAGAAAGTGAGGAAAATAATCACCAATTTTGCATCTTCTTTTCAGTTGCTTGGTGTGACACTAATATTTCCTCAAGAAAATTTTCTACCTAATTCAGATACAATAATGGAAAACCTGTTCGCATCAGTTTTTCTACCTTGACATTTTTTGCTCTATTGGCTACAAATAAATTTCTGGTTATCAGTGTTTTACTCATTTCACTCTCTCTTTTTTCTTCTGTGCATTTTTTAGAATTTTTTCTCTGTGGCGATTATATGTTTAATGATAGTTTATCATGTAATAAAATGTCAACACTGGTAAGTAGCAGAACCCTCTCATATCCCAGTTATCCTGGATGTATTTTTGGCAGAGAACTCGGATTTATACCTTTTGTGGGTCAGAAAAGAAATAAAACTCCTACAGGTTCAGTCTCTTTAGGTATGTCTACACTACCGTGCTATTTTGAATTAACGTAATTCGAAATAGTTAATTCGAATTAAGCTAATTCGAAATAACGCATCTATACACAAAAACTATTTCGAAATAGCATTTTGCTATTTCAAAATAGCACGTCCACACTGGGTGGACCCTGAACCGAAGTTAAGGCTGGCCGGAACCAGTGCCGGCAGGGCATCAAGTTAGGACTTAGTGTGTGGGGCTGCTGCCTCAGGCTAACTAAGCTCCATGCTTAAAGGGATCCTACCCCCACCCCGGACAGACAGTTCTCAGGGTTCCCCGCTTGCTTGTCTACCTCGCTGAGGGACAGCAAAACAGTCCTGTCTTGGAGTGCCCTGAGTGCCCACCCTCGGCACATCACAGCACTTGGCCATCAGCCTGGCTGCACTTGCCACAGGCACTGTGACCAGGGTCTACCCCTTTAATGGCTCCAGGGCTGGGGGAGAGGAGAGTAAGTTTTCCTGATTGTGCCCAGAGTGGCCACCAGGGCACCCTGGGAAGGGCTGGAGGCCCCCTATTTCGAATTAAGTGTCTACACAGCACTTAATTCGAAATAGCTATTTCGAATTTGGTGTTACTCCTCATAGAATGAGGTTTACCAAATTCGAAATAAGGGCTCCACTATTTCAAATTTATTTTGAAATAGCAGTTTGCCTGTGTAGATGCTATTAAAGTTAATTTGAAATAATTGCTGTTATTTCGAATTAACTTTGTAGTGTAGACATACCCTTATAGTTCAACCCTCTATAGTCCAGCAACATCTTTGGTCCTCCATCCCCGTAGGTACTCACAGGCTGGAGCACTCACTGGGAAAAACCAGGCCCTGCATTCATCCCCTGTCCTTCCAGAGCTTCTGGAGTGCTGCCAATAGTTCATTTGCGTCACTCAATTTCAGGAAGGGAGGGGCAGGAGCGAGGCCGGGGCGGGGGGGGGGGACTCTTAGGGGAAGAGGCAGGGTGACTGTAGAGCCCTGCAGCTAAAGGCCTGGAGCACAACCACATGGCCAGTGGTGAGAGCCAGAAGTACAGCCCCACGCAGCCAGGAACACAATCCTGTGGCCTGGGACTATGGCTGGCAGTGGGGTTCGGGAGCCCAGCCCAGCTACTGCGGGCCTGTATCCTAGACCCCTGGACATGGGGCTCCCCAGCTACCTTGCCTTTTCCTCCTAGCACCCTCGCCCCATCCTTACTCAAACAATGCCAGCCCCTCTGCTGCTGCTAGAGTGGAGCCCCACAGCTGGTGGCAGCAGAGGTGCCAGCATTGACCGTGCTGGGTCCAGAGATTTCCTGGTTCAGGACTGGTCAGTTCCAATGTCTCCTCTAATTTTTTTTGCTGCTATGTGCAGAATAAATTTTCTTATGTGCACTGAGGCATGTGCAGATGTGCACCACCAGTAGAAACACACCCTCCCAGCTTTGGACAGCAGAGGGTGCTCTGCTAATGAGCTGGGTGGCATTTGAATCTCTCCTGGGTGGTTCCCCACGTGCTCAGCTCACAAGGAACTCTGGTCAGTTCCCGATAGTGCCAGACCAGGGAGCTACAACTGATGCTGTGAAAATAATTATCTATTGTACAGTAGGAAATAACAAAATGGCAATGTTAAAAATTGCCACATCATTATTCTCCTGTTTTGTTCTTTATGATGTGATTCTGAGAACAGTGCCCTGTTTCATGCTTTGTCTCATTTTCAGCTTCTCACTAGAATGACTTAATCGATGATTGATTGTGATGCTGGCAGACCAGATGCCTGCTTGTGCCAAGGTCCAAGGCCTCACTGAACACTGATGAATGCATCATTGGGAAACAGTCTGGCTTGTCTATATGCTAGTATTATTAAGACAGGTTTTAGAGATGTAAGAATGTTTGGTGTTTTGTCTTTATGGATAGCTTACAGAATGCTGTATGTATAAGTCTCAATTATTTGTACCCTATGGCAAAAGTTTCCAGTGCAAATCTCTGTAACTGTGTACTCATCAAACTGGAAAGCCTTCCATAATGCAGATAGTGGCTTCCTACAGTAGATGTTACATCTTGTCCTAAGAGAAGGCCTTTAAAACCAACTGAGCCATTGTCAGCTATCAAAAGAACAAAGTCTTTATTAATTGAATTCCTCATCCCATTTAGGAAGAGAAACCTGGGCATGAACTCAACCCACCAGCTTGGACTCTGGGGAGGAGGTGCTAAAAAACCTTGAGAAGAAGAAAGTTGGCACTTTTCGCTACTTGGACTCCAAATGCATAAGGATCACTAAATATAAATAAAAGTCTTCCATCTGGAATTTGCTTATTACAGAAGTTTCTATTATCTTTTGAATCCTAAAACTGTAATTCATTTGTGTGTGTTACCTTCTTTTCTTAATTAATAAATCTTTAGTTAATTATAGGACTGGCTACAAGCATGGTCTTTGATAAGAGAGTTAGGCATTCACTTGACTTGGGGTAAGTGACTGGACCCTTGGAACTGGGAGTAATAACCTAATTATAGTTGTGATTTTTCTTGAGGATTTTTTTGAGGATTATTATGTAGCTGGTGATATCTAATTATACAACACACAACTAGTTTGGGTTTTGTGCCCTGTTTGTAGACAGGCTGTCCTGAGGCTGGCACACGAGTGAGCCACTTCACGCAGTGTGACACTGATATGTTACTGTGTTTGTACATATTTGATTTTTCCCTTTTGAATACATGCAGGGATTATTTTGGACCTATATGAGATATCTGAGTTTCTGGGGTTTACCTGAGAACTGGGATTAAACTGATATGATGGGACTTAACTTGTTATAAATGTACCCTAAGCATGTTTGCCTTGTCTGCACATCTTTCTCCTAAGGATGGGCCCACCGATGCGGGACAAAAGGGGAAACAGTCGCAGGTCCCAGCAGAGGGCTTGAGGCTCCTGGACACTGCTAAGAACTGGCAAGGGGAGCATGGCTGACACAGCCTAGTCCCTTCTGCCTGAAGCTCCACCCTTTCCACAAGCATGGAGCTGGCCCTCCCCTTACCTTACCCAGTGGGCTGGCAATTCAGTTGGCTCCCCTGCCTAAGGCCCAATCACACTGAGGTGACTTGCAAGCTAGCACGAGATTGTATAGACCTTTTACCTCTATGGGTATGTCCCCACTGCAGCTGGGGAGTAAGCCCCCCAGCTCAGGCAGAGAGACCATCACTAGTGGGGCTTGAGTCCATGCTCTAAAAACGGAAGTGTGGATGTTGGAACTCGGACAGCAGCTCAGATTTTCAAGCCCACCCCGTGCTTCATTTGTAATGGAAGAGGTGCCTGGGCTCAAGCAATTATGTGCTGGGGCTAAAGCAATTTTTTTACTTTCATAATTAACACAGCAAGCCCAGAGGGGCTGGGGCTATGAATTACCAAGCCTACAGGAACCGTCCCACAAATTAAGCACTGAGCCCACATATCCCTGAGTCTGAGTGGCTAGTGTGAGTCTCCGCTGGAGCGACAATGTCCACACTGCTATTTTGACTGTGTAGGTTCAAGCCCGATTGGCACAAGACTGTCTAAGTGGGCTGGGAGCCATGCTCCCAGCTGCACTGTTGATATACCCTTAAAAACTGCAGGCCTGATTTTGTGTTCACTTACACTGATGTGACTAAAGGAATAAATCCCAGTGAACTTGACAAACTCACAAAAGGGTCATCGCCATGGTATTCGCAACAGGTGAGATACTGTCACTCTTATATTGATTAGTACCTTATTCCATTACTACGTCCCCTGGAAACCCTTAAGGAGGGAAAGTACTACTCAGTGTGAATAGGAGAGAAGAATTTAGAGATTTAAAGGTGTAAAATACAAATTGGACCTTTGCCATGGTTTAGTTTGGTTAGGCAGCAGAATCAATAAATGTACTAACAAACGTAATGAAAGACTGACTGCACACTCCTAAATTGTTACTGTACTGATTTTTAGCTGCTAGGGAAACAACAGCACTGTAAATGGACCACAGTCCCCCTGGCAATATGTAGTTCCATTTGTTTTTCCGCATGTGGGTCCAGAATCTCAGCTGATGTAAACTGATAGTATTCCATTGGCTTCAAAGGCCCTACACCAATTTACACCAGCTGTGAATGGGGCCATGAAAAAGGTAGTTACACTTTTTAATTTTTTTATTTGATTTTTAAAACAGTTGTCACCTGTAGGAAATGGATTTCCTGGCAGTAAATCTCTAACTGGCAAAGGGCTCTTTTTGTCATCCATCTCATCATTGATTGCCAGTGTTATGAGCTGGGTGACACCTTGTTACGATTTGAGTTGACACTCCAAGGAGATTAAAAGCTGGGAACTCACTCTTCAATTAGCATAATGTAAGCATAAACCCCCACCTAAGATAAAAGGGGTGTGTGAACTCACCTAGCAACTTTTGAGTATAGTTATATGTTTGAGTGAGTGAGAGAGAGAGAGAGCACGTATACAGAAACTGAGAGCAGACAACAGAGAGCGACAGAAAGACAGACAAAAACCAAGCAAGTTAAAGAGTGACCAGTGATCACAGTGTGACCCTAGAAAAAAATGAGAGAGTTTTTGAGGCTTCGGGGTTTAAGCTAAGAAACTGCTCCTTCTGTTCTTGGTTTCTTCTGCATTCAGAGACATGGGGCCTCATACATTCCCTGGAAATAAACAGGATTTCATTAAAAATTACCAAACTCTATCAATTTCTGTGTCCAGCTGAGACATCCCCAAAGCCCTGAAGTCTGACTAGCTGCTTGGATTGAAAAAGGGCTGTGGGGTGGCTGTCCAGAATCACTTATTGCCTATGAACATTGTGAAAATTGTTGTTATTAAGACTGCAGACTCGGGATAATTTGGTAACGATTTCCAGAAGAGTGATAGCAGACACAGCTGGTTGATTTTGAGGTTCACAATATTCTCAACAGCCCTTTGTAATTTCTTTACATATGTATTCAGATACATACTATGAAAAGTTTTTTAAAATGGCTTTCACATCAGATTTGCAGATAAACAACCACTTGTTTTGATAAAGTCCACTGAAGCTACTGAGAACTGTAGGGTAGATCACAAACTGAGGAGATGCCTTTATTCCCCCTATTAATCCTACCAACAGATAAAGACCTGCACAAGAACAAGGAGTAGGGCTCATTGGGAACCACTGACCTAAAGGTCTCTTTGGAAGACCCATTTTTCCCATCATTGCAGTTTATATCTGCTTCTCAGTTATTGTGACTTGGTGGAGGAGGCTCAGAGGAAGGGTAGCCTATAGGGTTGTATGTTATTGAGCAGAAATAGCTGGGGAGACAGGCTTGTGAATATTTCTCAAATCAATGGACAGAGCTGTCACAGTTCAGGGCAACTACACATGTATCTCCCATTCCATGGTTCCCCAAGGGGACCCATTCCAGGATCCTTATCGATCTCTCTTGGGCACAGACCTCACATTTCTTTCCACCCTATCTGGGATTTTCCAAGTTGTACATTTCCCTGCCTGCACTGTGTTATTCCCAGCAAACCAGGTCTGCATCTGCATTTTGCTCTCTGACCAAGTGAAACAAAGACCGTGATTCTGGCTTTGGAGAATGGTAGAGATAAAGGTGTAAGCCAACTTTCTGCCTCCTGGATTCTGGAGTTGGAACTGCTCTAATTATTACTGTCTTCCCAATGCCTCCAAGGTGATAAGCCAAGAAGAGCCAGAACATAATTAAAATATTGGCCTAAATTGTCCCTTTCTGCCCCACTATCTCCTCCCCATAATCTACTCCCATTTCAAAGCTACTTAGATCAAAACACACTAACAGTTAGAGTCTGTCAACAATGTCCATATGACCAGTTAGCATGTGGCAGGATAATGTGGGATAGATTCATGCCTTAGGTTATTGCAAACTAAATGTTTTTGTACATAAGCCTAAGGAAAATATATCTTCCTGCACCTGCAGCAATCTGGCAGAAATTCTGGTAAGCAAGAAAAAATGGGAGTTCATATAAAACAATTGTGATTATTAATCACTGTAGTTTGATTAAAATGGTGAGTAAGCTTAATAAGCCAATCTATATGGATAAGGTTATATATGTTCAGCTGTATAACTAGCACTTAGTCAGTAATAAACAAATGCCAGCAGGGTATTTGAGGGAGGATGTACCATTGTCTCTCCAAAATCCTTCTGCAGGTTCATTTAGAGATACCAATACCAGATATGAATACCCAGAATTTTGGATTCTAACCCACACTTTATTTCAGTCCTTTATCTTTATAATGACCCAAACAAACCAGCAGATCTGAACATTGCAGCTTGGCCTATGTCCAGTGTCAGTTGGATACTAACTCTTTGTGTAGTGCTGCTGTACACTCTTAAAACAGCTCTGAGCCAATGGTGGTCAGACTATAGAGCTGAGGGGAGTGATGCTTTGCTGTAGAACCCAATACCTCTGACATTATTGTAGCTGTTTAACTTAAGTAAAAACTGCAAAATGTGGAGCTACAGTCTGTGAAGCATTTTGAAATCATTTGAAGTTAAAGGTAAAGCAAACTACTTGCTATCAGTATTGGCTATGGGGAAACAGTAATGTGAATGTCAATGGCTGGCTGGGTCAAAGTGAAAGCAGATGGATGGACTTTTCAAGGTCAGAGTAATGTCGACAATATGGTTTTTATCTCTGGTAAAGAGAATCACGGTGAATCTTAGAGAAATATTGAAAGCACAATGAGCTTCCAACTTGACCTTTTACCTAATACTTCCTCAAATGTCATGAAAGAATCAAAGCTGTAAAATATTCCAGCAAGCTGCCCCAAGCTAAGGAAGTGGCCAAGAAGGAGGTGGATGTCTGCAGTTCTTAACCATGATGAATAAGATCACTGACGGCTATAGAGAAAGCAGACAATGGGAACTGATTTCTATAGGTCTTTCGTTGCTTTTAACTTATGGTATGTATGTTTTTGGGTCTGTAAGTCAGTAATTAATAACTCTGCACTCATCAGGTTGCCTAATGTTTTACTACAATCATCACATATCTCTAAATACTCCTTTATTAATATTGTCAAATAAATTCTCCTTTTAAAACTCCTGCTATGTCTATGCTGGTGGCTTCTTGCGCAAGAACAGCTGTTCTTGTGCAAAAACTTGCCGGGTGACTACATTGCACTCACATTCTTGCGCAAGTAAATTTACAGTCTAGCGTCGGAAAACAGGGCTTCTTCTGGAAGAGTTATTCCTCTCCCCACGATGAATAAGCCCTCTTGTGCAAGAGCTCTTGTGCAAGATGGCATGTAGACAGGCAACATGAATTTCTTGCGCAAGAAACCCCTATGGCTAAAATGGCCATCAGAGCTGTCTTGTGCAAGAGAGCATCCACACTGCCATAGACACTCTTGCGCAAAAGCACATCTCTTGCTCAAAAGCACATGCCAGTGTAGACGCGCTCTTGTGGAAGACTTTTTGCGCAAGAACTCTTTCGCAAAACAGTTCTTGTTCAAGAAGCTGCCAGTGTAGACATAGCCCTGGAGTATAAACAAGCCATTCACAAGACTGGCTGTAGTGAATCTATAGGTTAAGGTTCACTTTAATTATTTGTATTAAGGGAGTACCCAGAGGGCTCGGTCAAGGTTGAGGTTTGATTTTGCCAAATGCTTCAGACATGTAAAATAGTAAACAGTGCTTGAGCTTACAACCTAAGACATTGATCTTGCAAACACTAAAGTCTGTGCTTAACATTAGGTTTGTGAACAACTCTATTGATTTTAACAGTAGTTTATGCTCACCCAGTTGTTTTTTGCCCATTTTCCATTATAAACAAAATAAATTGAAACTTAGGTTCAATATTCCAAAGGCCTCTTTTTCAGCAGATTTGGGCTGCTGAAAGGTCAGCTAGGCTTCTGGGGGAATAGGAGAAAGGGAGTAAATAGTCCAGCATGCCATGTGGAATGGTGGGATTAAGAAAAAAATATTAAATAGCGCAGAGGAAAAGCACTGAACTTGTTCCTCCCATATTTGCATATCCTAGGAACTATTTTTCCTAGTGAAAGAATTTGCTAAAACTGGTCTCCCAACCACAAGCTCTTCAAAATGAATGTTTCTAAAAAAGTCTCTTTCTGTACAGCACTTGTCCAAACACAGTAAGACTACTACACTAGGGAGGCAGACTCCCTAACCCCTGGTCTACATTAGAACTTTATTTTGAAATGACCACTCCCCCCAGGTCAAATTTATAAGTGCAGCATGCACACTACCAAGCCTGTTATTTTGAATTCTGCAGCCTGTTATTTCAAAATCTGTACTCCTTTTAATGAGGAATAACATTAATTCCATAATATTTATTTGAAAATAATGGTAGTGTGGACACTCTGGTGCTGCTAATTCGAAATTATTACTCCCTGGGGCTCTAAGTCTGAGAACTTGCAACTGGTTAGTGGTAGATCTGGACATAGAATCCATATTTCCTGATTCCTGGTGCAGTAGAGGATCTAGTGAAGACCTGCTAATCCGAATGGAGCCCCTGTTGGTGCCAGCAGTCTTGCTCTTACAAGGAGTAAGGGAAATCAATGGGAGCGTGTCCTCCCATCAACTGCCTGCTGTGTGGACGGCACCAAAACATGATTTAAAATACTTTCACTCCAGCTACGTAACTAACATAGCTGGAGTTGTGTATCTTAAGTCGACTTTCCCCTTTAGTGTAGACCTGGCCTAAGAGACATGAGTCAGTGGCAGATCCAAATTTAGAATCTCATGCTGTTTGCTCTGTGCAACTCCTGCCCGATTAGAAAGTTATGAGTAGGGTTCTAATATTTTCCACAGGTATAAAACCTGAGTAACTCCACTGTCTTCAATAGAATTGATTCATATTTACATTGCTATCACTGAAGTCAGAGTCTGGCCAGGGAACTCACCACATTTATCAAGTATATTTTCTCTGGTCTTAACAATCCACCAAGACATATGCATATCACAGGTTACATTTTAGTGCTGCCATTTCTTTCCTTCTTTAATTTTGGTACTAGAAGTCAAATCCTGATTCTATGGATTTGGCTCTGAAAGCTTCAAAAATGTAATCTTTCCAATAAAAATTCTTTATCTGGGCTTTGGATTTCCATACACTTTTTTATCTTGCCTTGGTCAAAGTGATTAAAGAAAAATCTGCCTGGCTTGAAAGCAGCTTTGAGAATTGGAGCCTAAAGTCGTTACATTTCCACCACTCGGACAGTTTTTGAATTCTAATTTCTGTTACATTTAAAAATTAATTGTGGAAAATAAACTCCTTAGGCTAGCTGAGTGAAGAGGCAATCTTGTCAGTCAATATTAGGCATGAATCTTCTCTGACTTAAGCCTCAAATTTATTTTAATGCACCATGCAAAGTATTTTTGAATTATTGCTATAAACTAAGAAGCTGTAAACTGACTGCAGAACGGCTATTGGAAATCTAATTAGAACAGATTAGTACTTTGCATTCTGAACAAACATTGAGTGAATGTTCACTTCAACCTTATTTAACACACACACATATTTGAACTGCAAGTGGAATAATTTTACATATATTAAAGAAGTAAAATTACAAAAAGTGAATTTTGAAATGTATGTGGTATATATAGTAAAAACTTTGTTATCCAGCATGTTGGGAGAATGGGGGATTATGGTTAGTCAAATATTCTAGTCAACTAAGAGTTCAGATTGTGATAAGGGGCTCCGATCTGAGGCAGAGGAATGGAGGGTGGGAGATAGTACCAGCTCTGGGCTGGAGGTGAAGGCTTCAGGGTGGAGCTAGAAATGAGGGGTTCAGGGTATGGGAAGGGATCTGGGCTGGCACAGGTGTTTGGGTGTGGGAGGGGGTGATGGCTCCAGCTAGGGCTTTGGGGTAGTGTCAGGGGGCAGGAGGGGCTCCAGGGTGGGGCTAAGGGGTTTGGAGTGTGTGAGGAGGCACAGAGTTCAGGTTCAGGGAGGGATTTTGGGAGTAGGAGAGGGTTTGGGGCATGGGAGGGGTTTCTGGGTGCCAGATCCAGGTGGCACCTACCACAGTCAGCTCCCTGCAACCGGCAACATGTCCCCTCTGCTCCTACACGGATGTGTGGCCAGGCAGCTCTGTGTGCTGCCTTTGCCCACAGGCATTACCCCTGAAGCTCCCATTGGCCACAGTTCCTGGCCAATGTGACCTGAGAAGCCAGCCCTTGGAGAGAAGGGAAAAGACACTGCACAGCCCGCCCCCCTACCCCCACCCCCACCCTGCCCCGGCCATTCCTCTGCTTAGGAGCAGTAGGGACATGCCTTCTGGGGAGTCATGTGGAGCCAGATAGGGAGCCAACTGGACTATAAACCTGCCTTTCAATGACAATCAGAAATTACAGTTAACAGAACTTTCTGGTTGGTACAGGGCCAGATAATGCAGTCTTTACTGTATCCATATTTGAAACAATAGCTACCTTATAAATTGTGTGTGCTGTCAGAGGGGCATAGCGAAGAATGAATCTGTTACAGTTTAATTGTCATTGCACTTCATCATGTAGCTATTGCAGTTGATTTGCATTATTTTTTTCAGACAGCAGAACAGTAAAAAAATGATGATAGGTATTTGCTTAGCTTATTAATAGCACTTCCTCAATAGGGATTCTGCAGTGTCTTTGCATTTTCATTATGTGGCCAAGGGAGCAGTAACATTACAGCTGGAAGCTATTTCACTTCAAATTTAAACTAAAGGATTTAGGAAATGGAAGAGACTCCAGCGTAAGAGAGTAAAATAAAAAGTAATAAAGAGAAAAACAGAACTAGTTAGAATGATTCATCTTCTGCCTCTCAAAATAGCTTTCATTTTAAACAAACATAACAGGCATTAAGAACTTAGGAAAAGGGGCAGAAGGTATCAGAACGTATGTTGAATTTTGTCAAGCTAAGGCCATTTCTACACTACAGTCTTTGGTCAAATGTTAAGTCTGCACACTGCTGCCAAAGTGTTTTTACTCGCCCTTCAACACAGGGCCTTCCAAAAGGGTGAGTCCAACCTGTGTGGACTGCAACACCTATATTTATCAACAGGATAAGAGACTCCTCTGTTATAGAATCATAGAATCACAGAATACTAGGACTGGAAGGGACCTTGGGAGGTCATCAAGTCCAGTCCCCTGCCCTTATGGCAGGACCAGATACTGTCTAGACCATCCCTGGTAGAAATTTATCTAACCTACTCTTAAATATCTCCAGAGATGGAGATTCCACAACCTCCCTGGGCAATTTATTCCAGTGTTTGACTACCCTGACAGTTAGGAACTTTTTCCTAATGTCCAGCCTAAACTTCCCTTGCTGCAATTTAAGCCCATTGCTTCTTGTTCTATCCTCAGAGGCCAAGATGAACAAGTTTTCTCCCTCCTCCTCATGACACCCTTTTAGATATGTAAAAACTGCTATCATGTCCCCCCTCAATCTTCTCTTTTCTAAACTAAACAAACCCAGTTCTTTCAGCCTTCCTTCATAAGTCATGTTCTCTAGACCTTTAATCATTCTTGTTGCTCTTCTCTGGACCCTCTCCAATTTCTCCACATCTTTCTTGAAATGTGGTGCCCAGAACTGGACACAATACTCCAACTGAGGCCTAACCAGTGCAGAGTAGAGCAGAAGAATGAGTTCTCGTGTCTTGCTCACAGCACACCTGTTAATGCATCCCAGAATCATGTTTGCTTTTTTTGCCACAGCATCACACTGTTGACTCATATTCAGCTTGTGGTCCACTATAACCCCTAGATCCCTTTCTGCCATACACCTTCCTAGACGGTCGCTTCCCATTCTGAAACAAAAGACAGGACTATGCAGCACTTTAAAGACTAACAAGATGGTTTATTAGGTGATGAGCTTTTGTGGGCCAGACCCACTTCCTCAGATCAATATGTGGAAGAAAATTGGCACAACCATATATACCAAAGTGATACAATCAAAAAAAAAGTGAACACATATAAAAATGACGAATCAGGTTTAAGAACAGAGGAGAGGTGAGGGGGGAAGGCTAGTGTGTGAGGTAATGACATTAGGGTTGATAATTGGGGAAGCTATCTTTGTAATGGGTGAAATAATTAGCATCTTTGTTAAGACCCGTACGCAAAGTGTCAAATTTAAGCATGAATGACAGTTCTGAGGCTTCTCTTTGAAGTCTGGAGTTAAAATCTCTTTGAAGCAATATGCATGTTTTAAGGTCATTGAGAGAATGGTCAGTCTGGTTAAAATGGCAAGCAACAGTTTTCTCTCTGTGAGAGAGCCTGATGTCTGCTTTATGTGCATGCATTCTTTGGCGAAGTGTCTGAGAAGTTTGTCCAGTATACATAGCAGACGGACACTTTAGGCACATGATGGCATAAATTATATTTCTGGATGAACAGGAATATGTGTTCTTGATCTTGTAACTGGCATGGTTAGGTCCAATAATGGTGTCTGCTGAGTACTCTGCGGTCTTTTGCCATATTTTCTATCTTTCCGGAGCAGCGGCATAGCTTCCTTTTGGGCCCTTAATAACGTCCCTTTGAAAAACTGCCAACTCTCCTCAGTCTTGATTCCCATGGGACCTTACCTATCAGCTCTCTGAGCTTACCAAAATCCGCTTTCCTGAAATCCATTGTCTCTATTTTGCTGTTCTCCCTTCTACTCTTCCTTAAAATTGTGAACTCTATGATTTCATGATCACTTTCACCCAAGCTGCCTTCCACTTTCAAATTCTCAACCAGTTCCTCCCTATTTGTTAGGATCAAATCTAGAACAGCTCCCCCCCAGTAGCTTTTTCAACCTTCTGAAATAAAAAGTTGTCTCCAATGCAGTCTAAGAACTTATTGGATAGTCTGTGCCTCGCTGTGTTATTTTCCCAACATATATCTGGAAAGTTGAATTCCCCCATGACCACCAAATCTTGTGCTTTGGATGATATTGTTAGTTGTTTAAAAAAAGCCTCATCCACTTCTTCCACCTGGGTAGGTGGCCTTTAGTAGACTCCTAGCATGACATCACCCATGTTTTTAACCCCTTTTAGCCTAACCCAGAGACTCTCAACACTTCCGTCTCCTATGTCCATCTCCACCTCACTCCAAGTCTGTTCATTTTTAATATATAAGGCAACACCTCCTCCCTTTTTTCCCTGCCTATCCTTCCTGAGCAAGCTGTACCCTTCCATACAAACATTCCAGTCATGTGTATTATCCCACCAAGTTTCTGTGATGCCAACAATGTCATAATTGTACTTATTTATTAGCACTTCCAGTTCTTCCTGCTTATTACCCATACTTCTCGCATTTGTATATAGGCATCTAAGATACTGATTTGACCTTGCCTCCCAGTTTTGCCCTGATCCTCCTTTCTCTCTGCCATTATAGCCCACGCTCCCTCCCATTTCCGACCCTCTCTCAGGTCTCCATGTTCTCCACTTACCCGTGGGCTGTTGGATCCTAGTAGGTGCTTAAGACAGGATCACTATGCATAGGAAGGTGACAAATAGCTGTTAGGTGGTCATGGCGAACCTGATTCCAACATAGTTACTATATCAGAGTGGCAACAGAGATGTAGCCGTGTTAGTCTGGTCTTGCTGAAACAAAAGACAGGACTATGCAGCACTTTAAAGACTAACAAGATGGTTTATTAGGTGATGAGCTGAGGAAGTGGGTCTGGCCCATGAAAGCTCATCACCTAATAAACCATCTTGTTAGTCTTTAAAGTGCTGCATAGTCCTGTCTTTTGTTATATCAGAGTGGTGTGTGTTGTGGTGATGGTGATTCTGATGAAGTACAAGTCTTGGGGAAAGCAAGCACTGTTGTGGAAATCATTGAGAACCAGCATCTTTGAAAACAGAGATGCTGCAAGGGAAAGGGAAACTCAAAACTTTCCTTAATTGTTTGTTTCTTGAGGATAGTCCATATTAGCCTAGGCTTCCTCCCTCCCTATGAACTGCATCATATGCTTATACAAAGTGCTCTTTGGACATTTTAAGTAGCTGACAGGCTGCACGAATTGCACGAGCACCCACAGTATTTGCAAACTTCCACATTCATGTACAATAGGTTTGCATGAACAAATAAGGCAACTGCACACACAGGCTGCATGCAATTACCTGATTTAGACATGCAAATTTGTGTAGACAAGTATAGAGTTTTGTAGGTGTTTGTTTTATATGGCTTGTCCATTCTTCAAATCTTTGTGGTGACAGCTTTAGAAATAGGAATTAAACCTTTTTCAAAATCCAGACACAGCTTCTCTTCTGAATAACTGGCAGTTAGATGAAGAATTTAAAGTACCGTACATTAAAACTCAGCTATCATATGGAAACATAACATACAATGAGTTAGATTGGTTCAAAGGAACTTAAATATGTGATTAAATTCTTTTGCATTGAATGGGTCTTAAAGCAGATGTTTAAGTGCTTTGCTGAACTGAGGCCAAATACTTGGTCTTCATTTCTCAGGCAATCTATAATATGAACTAGAAATTAATCCATTTTAAAAATCTGAATGAACTGTTCTGGACACTAAAAAATGACTGTATTATATGCTCAAGACAGCAGGTTGTGGTTTTCAAACTCTGGTTCTGATTTATATCAGTTTGGTCATATCTGGTGATTGCAGCAAAAGATCTTTGACAAAATAAAATGCATTTTTAAAGTGACCATGACAGGCACTTATAACTCTACTTACTAGGAAATACTTATTGGCAATACAGTTCAGCTAACTGGCAGAGAAACCAATCTGTACCTGGAAAAGGACCAGTGAAGTTTACTAATTCATGGAGTAGTTGTGACCTCTTACTCCCAGTGCAGATTATATTCCTGAACTGTTTTGCCTTGAAGTTTTTCTTTTTTTGTTTTAGTTATCTTATTGTGATGGGTTGGACCCCCTGGGATGCCACCTGAGGGGCTGAAAATACCACTACACACATCTTTTCTCCCAGCCTGGACTCCCTTCAACCTTGTCTTGCTGAGCTAGGCTTTTAAGCCTCCTCCAGTGAACCACACAGGCAGGGCCAAACCCTACAGCAGATATAGACACAGAGAGCAACTCAGGGAAGACTTGCTTAAAGGACTTGACTCAGCACGCAATTGTCCACCTCTCTTGGGACGCAAACACAATATTACATGAAATTTGCCTCCTCCCTAAATGTGGAGGAAGGTACACACAGCTCTCCCCACCAGCTAGAAAGTATATGAGGGGTTATATTATGAATCAGAAATAAGGTTATTAACTACAGAAAAGTGTAATTTAAGTGGATAAAGAGGTGATAAACAGAACAAAGCAGATTACTAAGAAAATAATACAAGGCACACATACTAAGCTAGATTCCCTGAAGAAATTGGTTACAAATCATAATTCCTCATCCCGGATATTGTTTCAGGTAGAATCTTTCACAGGTCAGATACCATTTTAGCTTGGATCCAGCAGTTCTTCCTCCCCCTTCTCCATTTAAATGCTTATGTTTCCAAGTGTTTTCAAAGCGTCTCTTTGGGTGGAGAATCAGAAAAGGAGCAAACTGAAGGCCACAGTTGTGATTGTTTTCTTCTCTAGTCTTTCCATAAGGTGGGAATCCTTTGATTTCTCCTACCTCACTGTGGAAAAGTTCAGTATTCCAAGATGCATATTAGTTTTAGGTGACCAGGTGTATCCCTTAAGGTTAATTTTCTAGCCTGCTATATCATATAATATGTTTTCTTTCTTAGGCTGATTTATACTAATTTATTATTACATCCTACTGGTAATGAATCAGACTTTTGGGAGCTGTGTTTTATGAGTTCCAGTGAATGTTGGTCTTATTTATTCATTTATCAGAGGGATAGCGGTGTTAGCCTATATCTGCAAAAGCAACAAGGAGTCCTGTGGCACCTTAAAGACTAATGGATATATTTGGGCATAAGCTTTCATGGGAAAAAACTCACTTCAAGATGCATCTGATGAAGTAGGTTTTTGCCCATGAAAGTTTATACTCAAATAAATATGTTAGTCTTTAAGGTGCTACAGGACTCCTCATAGTTATTCATGGTTATCGTATATATAATAGCCCAATGTCTGTGACTCTGTAACACTGAAACACTGGCTGTTCCCTCTGGGCGGCGCTGTTGCCTACTGCCGTGACACTCAGCTGACTTCTGCACCACTTACTCCCGCGTGGTGGCCCGGCTGAGCGGTGCAGAAGTCAGCGGAGGCAACAGCGCCGCCCAGAGGGAACAACCAGGGGGTGGGGCCTGGACAAGTGTGCATCTCTGATGTCAGGAAAGGGCGCCGGATTCAAAAGGAGGAAAGCGGAGCAGACACAGAGGACACGGAGGAGACAGAGAGGAGAACGGAGGAGAGGAGAGGAGGCGGAGGACAGCAAGAGAGAGAGTGAGAGAGACGCAGCAGCAGGAGGAGAAGAGAAACACAGAGTGAGAGGCGGGAGGGGGAGAAGAGAAAGAGAGAGAGAAGGAGAGAGAGGCAGGAGGCATATGAGAGCTGAGAGAGAGAGAGGGCGAGGCAGTAGGAGAAGAAGAGAGAGAGAGGCCATTTGTGCCACTTGCTCCCATGCGGCGGCCCGGCTGAGCGGCGCAGAAGTCAGCCGAGCGCCACGGCGGGAGGCAAAGGGGGGCGGTGTGGTGACATACACGCCCAGGGGGCAGGGCCTGGACGAGCGTGCATCCCCGACGGAGACAGAGGAGAGCGGAGAGAGAGTGAGAGGCAGGAGCGGGAGAAGAGAAAGAGAGACGGAGAGAGAGGCAGAAGGCAGAGGAGAGCTGAGAGAGAGGGGGGAGGCAGTAGGAGGAGGAGAGAGAGAGAAAGAGACACGGATCGAGAGACCGGAGGCTCAGGAGAGAAGACCGACGTGGAGGAGAGACCTGAAAATCCCGTCTTATGATGGGCTAATTGGCTAGTTCATAATATTTGGCTGCTATGCAAGGAACCTACAGGCCTCTATGATTAGCTAAAGCAAATTAGTGTGGATAGTTGTAACCTTTGGCATAGATAAATGGCCTAGGTGTTGCCCCTCTTGAGTTTGGGGAATTGAATGGGGGAAACAAACAAAGAATGAAAAATGTTTATCTTATGTCTGGATTAGACAAGTAACAGTAGAGCACACTGCAGAACACAGAAGTCATAAGTAAAGTTAAATGTATTTGTTTGGGGAATAAGATAATATTCATATGTAGGAATATGTGTTGACCATAGAGTAAGTGTACCCAAAGATTTATTAGGATGAGAAAATAAGGGTGTGGTAGGTTGAATGACAGAGCCCTCTAAAACAACCATGCAAGTGGGGGTTCTTCAAGTGCTGCTGCTTCTTCTATTAAGCTATTAACTTTTGCAATAGAGCTTAGCTACTCAACACTCAAATTGGACCATCAAATTTGTCGGCCATGCCAGGGGCGAGGTTGGCCTTCTGTCTCCTACCACCAGATATTTGGAAAATATCTAGCCTAACTGAGTATGTTAGGCTAAGCAGTTATTTATAATAAAAATGATACCACCAGCAGTTATAGAATTGTATTACTGGTTTTGTAACTCTGTTTCACAACATTTTTTATTCTTTCATTTATTTTAATAAAGTTATTATCAATTTGGTAGTGTCCTCAGTTTAAATATCCTTGCCATGCACTCCAAAAGTCCTCTCTTAAGGTAGAACTCTCTGTTTCCTCACTCTGTAGCCTCAATTGGGACAAGAATATAAATATATTCTGGTTAGATGTGGCCAGGGTGAGTCATAATAATTAGCCCATACATTCATCTTAACACAGGTCACCTGACTCTGCAGCATTACAACATCCATGGGTCAGTGGCAGTGTGAAGCGTCCATAAGAAGGTCAAGCTTTTTCATAGTGTATTGTCCTCTCTGATGGGCCATCCACCCTGTCTGGCTTTTCCACTGTAAAACCTGCAGTGTCAGCAATAGGAGTCACCTAAAATAGAAAATATGAAATACTGATACACAAGTCAATATGCCTAACTTCAGATATAAAAATGATACACACATACAAATAGGATAATCAATTTCAGTGCATCAAAACCTTTCCAATGACACCTTACATGAATTATCTTGCAAAAAACATATCTCAGCTGGCATATTCATAGCAAAGTGTATTTTCATAAAGAATATGGAATATAAAGTCACACTTATGTCAATAGTTCCCCCCCAAACAAATTTAAAAAGAATACTATAGTAGCACAAGAAAACTTGTTACTGAACCAGTAAACTTCAGCTATTAACAGAATGTACATGAACCTGGTTTTAATAATTGCTTTTCAGTGATAGGTGTGATAAATGACTCATAGCCCTTGTTTTCTGACTTCAGTGGAAGCCTTGGAGGAAAGAAACAATTAACTAAATTATATGTATAAAGGACACTACTGTCACTTAGTAAATATTTGTCACTTAATGTTCCACTTTATAAGAAAATGAGTGAACCTTTTATAAGGCTTTTTGTTTTTTAAATCTGCCTAAACCTCTTTCTCACGGATGTGGAGGTTTATTTGCATGAAGCTTAACAAATACTGCAAATTCTGGTTGAAGTTATTGTCTGGAACTTGTACCTCATTGCTCTAGCTGATTAATTTACTTGTTTGGTCAGTTACCAGCCCAATTTCTAGGGACAAATTGATTTTCAATATTTTTGTCCTCAAAGCTGACAGAGAACTTCTCATAGAGAAGGTTCCATATATAAACAATTATATGCCTGCCAAAGTATAATTCATGCATTTTAAACATACTGTGATGAAGCGTTCTTTGTTCAACACTCATTGTAACTTGCCTTTTATTAATCATAGCATTTTTACTAGTGTGCGTAGACTGAGGCTTGAATTTCACTGTGCTAGGCAATCAAAGCTGCTCCCTGCTCTAACTACCATGTAGTTTATATAAACAGGATGCACAAATGGGAAACAGGGACACAGAAAGGTGAATTGATTTGTCACATAGTAGATCAGCAGAAGAGTCTTCTCATTAGGGCCTCTCCCATCACTGGACCGCTGATGTAAGGATACTTTATGCAGAACACCACCTCATTAAATGGTGACGCTACTTGTTAACTTAAGCAGGGATCTGTGAAAGCCTCTAAGACATGGGGACAGATGGAGAAACAAGTGAAACATAGCTGGGCCAAGAAAAAATAGGATTACTGAGACATTCTGTCCTTTAACCAACAGGTACCTAGTAAGTGTTGGGTATTATATGTAAACTACATTTAAATTAGTTTCCTGACATTAGGTCCCTCACTGAAATATTTGGCATTGATGTCCTGACTAGACTTGTCATTCTGTCTAGATTTTCCTAGATTGTTCTGATTTTGACAGGACAATCCTTCATCCTCTAAGCAGTGAACATTTCCCCAGATCACTTCCGGGCCCTTTGAAACATCACTGAGTGATGCTATTTTAACACAATAAGATGCTATCAGCATGTGAGAAGGGTAAAGAATCATAAAAAATTGGTGTCTTCCATGCTGAACAAGGAACTCTATTTAGAATAAAGAAAATGGGATTTGTAAAATTACACTCCCCCCTCTCTCTGCTTCAAAGCTGAGTTCCTAGAACCCCTGCTGGTAGAGTGTGGGTCACTGTCCACATTTAGTGGCTGGTTCACATAGAAGGATAAATCTGCTAGAGCTACCAACTGAAGTCAGATGAAGTCCTGATTCAGCAAAATACCTGAGTGTGTTTCAGTGCCAGTGAAGTCAATGGAAAAGCACATTTAAGTGCTCTGCTGGTTCATAGCTTTAGTGCTGCAGTTCCTTGTGTTTAACTCTGCTATTGTCCCAGGTGACATGACATGTACCCCATCCCCAGCTCCCTCTGGTTTGTCTTTTTGCTAGAGCAACATTTCTCAAAGTGGGGTCTGCAGAACACTGGGGGTCCTGAAGATACTTCAGGGGGTTCATGGTCCCCAAAAAGAAACTCCTCCCCCTTCCCTCCCAGCACCTCCTTCATGCTGGGGAATACCTGGGATGAAGAAGATGCTGTGATGGAGGGGGAGTAGCTAGGACATTGGCTCTGTGCTGCTTCTGGATGCGTCTGGCAATTGCAGCCACTGGGAGGAACATGGGGTCTCAACGCGGTGCCCCT
Organism: Pelochelys cantorii; assembly: GCA_032595735.1. Lineage (NCBI taxonomy): Eukaryota > Metazoa > Chordata > Testudines > Trionychidae > Pelochelys > Pelochelys cantorii. Next base: position 26,304,886 of record CM064326.1, read on the forward strand.
GCCCAAAGTGTTGACTCCATAGATCCCAGTGGCCAGGAACTGTGGCCAATGGAAGCCTCAGGGGTGGTGCCTGAAGGCAGGAACAGCACACATAGACCCCCTGCACCGCCCCAGGAGCCACTGCCAGAGGGATGTACCAGTCAGAAGACACCCAAGGTAAGTGCCACCCCCGACCCTCCCTCTCATCCACACCAACTGCCCCAGCTCAGAGCCTGCACCCCTTCTCACACCCCATTCTCCTGCCCCAGCTTAGAACCCATGCCCCCTTCTGCAGCAGACCACCTGCCCCAGCCTGGTGAAAGTGAGTGAACGTGGGAGGGAGGGATGGAGTGTGGGGGGGGGGCGGGGAGAGGAGACAAGAGGTGGGTCAAGGGCATGACCTCAGGGAAAGGATGGGTCAAAGATTGAGCAGGAAGGTTTGGGGGTCCCTGAACATTTTAAATCAAAATGGTGGTCCTAGTGGTACTAATGTTTGAGAACTGCTGTGCTAGAGAGTTAAAAAATCCATCCCACCCAGCTTCCCAGGTATATGAATGCAGTTTCATCTGTTCATCATCGTATAATGAGACCTTGTTGTACTATTAATTCATTCCATCCAGCGCTCTATGTACATTGCTGTTAGAATTTTGGCTTGTGAACACATATTGAAGGAGTTCATCACATCCCTCAACAGTTGTATCCTAAGGTGGTTTGCTTAGCTAGTGACACACACACAATATTTAGGCTTGAGAAAGGCATACCTATCTATATGCATGTGCTGTTTCTATGTTGTAGGATGTAATTAGCATTCTGGTCCAGAGTTGCTTGTAGTTTCACTACATGATCATTAATGCAATTGCTACACTGGGAGTTATTCTACACTATTTCATGCTGATGAGGGATTCCTGTTAGATTCGTTTGGTTTTTTTATCAGCACGACTTTCTCATCTTCTAAGTTTTCCTGTCTCTTTGAATCCCCGGAAGTCAAAAATGCATAATTTGTAATTGGCATTTTATTTTTATACCAGCAATGCAAACTGCTGTGGAAAAATGTGGTGATTTTATGATGAGGGTCGTTTTCGAACTGGCTGGCTAAAAAACATTGCTAGAAGTAGTATCCAGTAAATGTTCTAGTGCTCTGTTATCCAGATTCTTTATCTTATCTTCTCATCTTGGAAACTCTAAGAGGAATGTGCTCTCAAACTTTAGTTCCTTTGAGCGCACATAGAACTACAGTGTCTTCTGTGAGAATGTCTTGTGGAGGTCATGAGGTTCTCTTGGATTGGGGTGTATAAATAAGGAAACTGTCAGTTGAAAATTGCTTGAAAGATTCATATAATTTTAAACTGATTTGATATAATAAAGCTGTGACTGGACGAGAGCAGAGTAAAAGTTTCAGGAGGTGGAGCAGAATGTTCCTGGTACAGGTCTCTTGCGTATGTAGATCAGAAAGAGGCAGTACCTCATTGTTAAGAGCATGCTGCAAGACCCACCATTTGGCTACTTTTTTCCTCCGGTAATGAGAGCTGAACAAGAAGCCAGCACTAGCTTGTAGGATACTGGCAAACAGTTATCTCTGTTATTGGCCACCCTAAGTCATGTATCATTGTTTCTACTCCTTGATTGGATGACCAAAACTTTTTAAGCAAGTGAATGTTGAATAGCAAACAATGCCCCTTTTGGTATGAACTTTTGGAAGTTTAATTATTCATGCTGACATTTGTAAAAATTTTAGGAGCTGAGAACATTTCTTCCAACTATGTGGCAGGTGTTTGATATTGAATATACTCATGAATCTGTTGCTTTTCAGTTCTGTATTTTTTTACAGAATGTGGCATTAACTCCTCAGATGCATGTACATGAAGGCATTTCTGTTTTCAGGCAATGAAAGTCTGTCTGGAACACAGGTTAACATTCCCTGTGTAAAGCAGAACACCTTTTATAACTTCAAAAAGAGTTGTTAGTTTTTAATTATATATTGCCATGCAAGTGCTAATTTGCAGCACTGGAGAAAGAAGCTGCATAGGTGGAGAATAAAGTGAAATTTAATTCAAGAATCCCATTTAATTAAGCATTTTTACATTTTAATAGTTGAATTACCACCCCAAATTTCATTTCCATAAGCAAGGCATGCTTAGAATATCATTATACTACTTTGTCAAAAACATTCAGTCTAATTTCCTCTTTCCAGGATTGTCATAATTCTTAAACTAAATTACAGTATTTCCATGATGTCAAAAGCCAAGAAAGTTTTAAAACAAAGGAAGGGGAGTTCTTTATATGCTTCCTGATAACTAGTAAAATTGATCTGTATGATATGGCACTTAGCATACAAGAAACATTATTGGTCAGATTTTCAATAGAGCGAAGGTATGGGGAAATGTGTGGATTTTTTTTCTTTTTAATCACAACACACTATATTAAAAATTCAATTGCCCAATAATGTGCTGCTCAAACAGTGTGTGAAAGAAGCAATTTCCTCAAGTGAATATTAAAAGGAACATTGTCAAATTGAGTGACTCAAAAAGTGGTATTTAAAGAAATTCTAAATGGTTTATCAATAGAAGAGTTTGTTAATTAGCGCTTTAAAATCATCACGGAAAACATGGTATTATAAAATTGCCAGAACATATGGTAGGACACTGGAGTGGGAGCTAGGAGTCTTGGGTTCAAAATTTAGTTCTATCAGGAAATGACCTTGAAGAAGTTACATCACCTGTCTGTCTCCTTTTCCCCACCAGTAAAATGAGCACAATGACACTTTCCATTGGAAAGTGCTTTAAGGTGGACAGATGGGAAGGGTTTTATAGCAGAGCAAAGTAAGTGACTATGTTCTGGAGTTGCATATAGGTGCAGAATAGAAACTACAGCATGTTCAGAATGCAGCAGTCCACTTGTGAAGCAGGAAAAAGCAGGAAGAACATACTGCATCCAGCACGGGCTCCCCACTGACTTCCATTTCAAGTCTTTGGTCTTTATTCTTTCATTCCCTTGACTCGTAGGAACTCAGCTATTTCCTAGACCACTCCCCCATTTATGACACACTGAGGTCCTCTCATTCTGAGACAATGCAGTTTACTGTCTACAGCAAAATTCTGTTTTAAGATGTGATCAAGGGCCATACAGTCAAGCTATTCTTCATACAAGCAACTGGCTTGTTACAGAGCGTGATTTCTGAGCATACTGATTGTGAGACTGTCCCTGAAATGATTCATTACTCACTCCCTTGAACATTAGTGGAAGAACATTGCAGAAGGTTATTTGTTCAGCATTTTGGGATCACTGAAAGGAAGATTTTAAGGACGACCTTTAGCCAAATAGTAAGAGGGATAATTTGGAAACATGCTTACAGTTTTCAGTACTAGGAGATACTTGTATGAAAGAATAGATTTTGTTTCATAGGTGGAGCATAGGAATGCCTCTTCTGAAATGAGCTAGATTTGATGGAGATTGGAGGAAGCATTATTGTGACAGCTATAATGCAGTTATATGAATCAATCAGATAGAAATGTAATGGGGGGAAAACAGGTCATTGATGGCCAAGCTGTTTCACTCACCAACCCTTTCATGCATTTTATTTTCCACTTCTTCTTCCGATCCCTTCCTCCTCCTTCCCCACCAGACACAGATTCCTTAACCTGACATGTAACACCTCTGTCCCCTACTCTCCCTTGTGCCTCCTTTTAAAAATGCACTTCTTCCAAGAGAACTGCAAAAGAAACAATTTACAGCCCCTTGGGAAAATTCTTCTATCTTCCTTCCCCCATTTTTTAAGGCAAAAATAATGTCACTTATAAGAGAAGTGTCTTATCTCCCCATTTATTCCTTCTGCCTCCTTTTCACCTTCCTTTCCCTTTGCTACATTTGTATGTTGTCTACATAGACTGTAAGCTCCCTGGGAAGGGACCACACCTTACTAGTTGAACATTCTGTTAGTGCTGTACAACTAGTCACAAATAATGATAATAGCTTATGAACGAAGAAACAGTTACCTTTAACTGATCAAGTGTCCGAGGAGCAACTTTCCTTTTCAAGAGGTATCCCAAGATCATTTTCTGAGTGTCATTGCCCTGGGGGATTAGCTCTCTCTGGCAGACAGAGAGAAAGATAGAGAGATGCATAGCTCTCACTAGAGGAACAAAGCCAAACTGCACCATTCTTGTATTCCTAGATAATAGAATGGCACACAGGATCTTCCATGCTATTATCACTGCAGAAGGTTCAGTGGTTACCAGAATGGAAGCCAAATGATCTATAGGACATGAAGCACCTTACATGTTACTTTAATGCTGAAAAACAGCAAAAAAATAGTTGTATCATGCAAGCAAGGTACTAACAAATTTCAACAGGCCTTTATTTGACAAAGGTGAAACCTCTTTACAAAGCTGCTGCTGCACCCCTTTGTAGCTCTCATTCAGCCCTGGCTCATCTCCTCCCCCCTCCTTCCTGTTTCCTGTGATTCCAGACTCCCAACGGCCAGTGCTCCCAATTCTAATAATTACAAGCAGCATCTAAAACACCACAAAAATTGCCTGAGGAGCTCCATAAATAATCTGCCAATATTTTAAGAACAGAGGAGATTTGGAGGGTGAAGAAGAAGGAATACCTTCTTTTGTCTGGAAATCTGAGGTTCATTGCAGCCTTTGGAGTGTTGGTAGACATGATCTGCATGTTCCCTTAACACCAAGACTTCAGTGCTTCTGCTGGGTGAGTATTTTTACAAGGGGTTGCACTATAACTGTGAAAGTTCTGTTCACCACTGTTAGGCTGTGTCTAGACTGCATCCCTTTGTTGATAGAGGGATGCAAATCAAGCACGCTGAAATTGCTAATGAAGCCAGGATTTAAATATCCCACCCCTCATTAGCATAAACATGGCCACCGCTTTTTTTCGAAATGGAGTTTTTATCAAAATAAATGGCAGTCTAGATGTGGAGCTGTCAAAAATAAAGCCTTTTTCGACAGATCCTGTATTCCTCAAAAAATGAGGTTTACAGGATCTGTCAAAAAAGGCTTTATTTTCGACAGATCCGCGTCTAGACTGCTGTTTTATTTTCGAAAAAACTCCGTTTAGAAAAAAAGCGGCGGCCTTGTTTATGCTAATGAGGCATGGGATATTTAAATCCCGGCTTCATTAGCACTTTCGATGTGACTAATCTACATCTCTCTGTCGACAGAGAGGCGTAGTCTAGACACACCATTAGATTTCACATGTCTGTGTCTCCACTTCACTTGTTCATCTAACATGTAGACATTAGTATTCTGTCTGTTAAACACATTTCAAGTAGCCTCGTGTAATGACACAGAACATCCTTCATGCTGCCACATGAGAACTTGACTTCCTGCTTATAGATCTGTAAAGAGAACACATTTCTTTCTCTTCTCAGTGTTGCCATTCTCAGCTTATACAAGGCACTGCACACTAGATGATGTAGAGGGCATACACAGCCAATTTTCAAAGCTTACATTAGTCAAGACATGCAACATTTTACATCCCTGGCCTTTGATCATCATGCCCCCTTTCTGCTTGTTGACATGGATTCATACACCTAACATGCCATTTCTATAGCCTATTATGTTAATGAGTTGCAAGGTCATCTTCTGGAATAATGGCATAAAAAAACGTGTCCTGAAAAGGCCGCTTTGATATTATTGCTTCCATTATTGATGCTTTCTATGCTTTTCAGAAGACATGACTCAAAATGTAAAGCAAACCGATGAGCTGTGGGTTGGAGACATACAAACATAAGCAATAATACAGTACTGTATTTCCACTTCAGCAGCTATTCTCAGGGAAAAAATAGATTACACTGCTCTACAGCCAAAATGCTTCTGAAATAAATGTAGTCAAACTTTACTAATTCTGGGTCACTGAGAATGAAAATGATGTTTAAAATTGTTGATTGGCTCTAGTTTTCAAGATATGCTATTGGGTCAGTATATACGACCCTTGACTTGGGAATGGCGGAGGATAAGTGAGTTATAAAGGGAAGGGATCTCAATTTAAACCAGAAATGACTAAAATACATCTTTGACTGGATCTATGAATAAATCTATGACTGGGTTAGGACAGTACTTGCTTTTTAGGCAAAACAATGAATGATGCAATCTGAAGCTGGTATTGTGTCATACATGATATGAATTGCATCATGTTATTCCTAGAAGTCACGGATGATGCAATCATAACGAAGCTTACATCACTCTGCTGAACAAATTGCCCTATATCAGCTCAAGAAATCATACAGTGTCGTGCTCTCTTATTTGTCAGTGTTTGATTTTGCAAAGGGACACATTTCTGTTTAGCCAAAGTGAGCAGAGATGCCTCGTACTTGTGTGAACAGTGCAGATAACTTCTGCTATGTTTGTGGTGAAGTGACTTTTGCATCACAAAAGCGCAGTATAACCACTATGGTTAAGAAAGCCTATCACCTTTTTTTTGGCTGCAGAATTGGAGATCAGGACAAGAGGTGGGCCCCACACATATGCTGCAAGACTTGTGCAACAAATCTTCGCCAGTGGTTGAACAGGAAAAGGAAATCGATGCCTTTTGCAGTGCCAATGATTTGGAGAGAGCCAACAGATCATACCAGCAATTGTTACTTCTGCATGGTGCCTCCAGTTGGGAAAGGTGTGTCAAAGAAGAAAAAGTGGACTGTGCATTATCCAAACATTCCATCAGCTATACGCCCAGTACCCCACGGAGAAGGACTGCCGGTTCCTGATGCACCAGAATCATTCTCACTTGAGTCAGACGAGGAAGAGGAAGAGGATGAAACTTCTGGTCCTGAACCATCAATGTCACAGGACCCACATTTTCTCCCATCCTCCTCCTCTGAACGATACTTCATAACACAAGGTGAACTGAATGACCTTGTCAGGGATTTGGAACTACCCAAGAGTAAGGCAGAGCTGTTGGGCTCCAGACTACAGCAGTGGAATCTCCTGGCAGGTGATGTTAGGGTTTCCATGTTCCATGACCATCAAAAGGATCTTGTCCCATTCTTCTTCATGGAAGGTGCTCCATTTAATGAATACAAGAGACAAGCCAAGAAGCACCGAGTAGACACTGAATAGGACTAAACTATGTACATAATAGTTTTTTGCCTTTTGTTTCATAATAAATTTTATTTATATAACCCTTTTGCTGATTTTTAAAGTGTTACATAAACAGGACAGGTGAAATATTATCATGTAAAGCAACCATAAACACATGAAAAGATCTAGGTTTACAATTTATGATTAAAACTCTACTATCTACACAATATACATAGACGTAAAATGTAAAAACTTAAATATCTTGGAAACAGTAGCCAATCAGTTGTTTTAATTGTCATATTTGAATTCAGCACATCAAAATACATAATAAATAGCACATTTTATCTCTGAAGCAGACGACTTCTAAAAAATTGTAGACCAGTGTTATCTTTGCAAAAATCCTAGGAATTGCTGTACAACTGAAAGTGGTAAGGAAGTGATAATACACCTTGGTATTCTGAACACTGAAATTGCAGTAAAAATTGGAAAGGGTTGAAAAATCAGCACTTGGAAGGGAATGGGATGAGTCACAGGGGGAAAAACAGCTGTATTTTGTACAGGGACAGTTTTGTCTCCTAGTTACAGCAAGCAGCGACTTGGAGACAGAATTCCTGGGCTGTGTTCTGGGCTCTTCCCTTGAGTTGTTCTGTGGACTTGGGCAAGTCACTTAAATTCTCCATGTCTTTATTCTTCCACCTGCATAATTAGCATAATAGATACATGGCAAAGTATTTTAATCACCAGATTGAGCTTTGATTGTACTCCCTGTAGCTTTATTATGGAGTCCTTCATCTTCGCCAGCTTATTCAATTACATGTAGATGTCTGGTCCAGATTCCAAATCTGATTTTATGATTCAGGCAGATTCTATGATCTATGATCAGAAAAAGTACACGGCATATTTTCCAGCAGATCATTAAATCACTGGCTGTTCAATGGTTTTGGTAGCTGTTGCTGGCTTCTGCTTGTTTTGGCTCCACGCATGGCCTTTCAATGATTTTCTTTTAAACACATGCATGTGTCATGAAATACTATATAAAACTCTCTCTGGAGGTATGGTTTTACAGGGATTCTCATGGTTCTTTTTATTCATCAGTGTATCAGGGACAGGCATATATAAACTGGCCCAAGTTTTCTTCACCTCCCGTTTTCTGATTCCATTCATGAACTTCTGGACAAAATTGCCATGGTCTTGATGAGCTATAGACAATATTCTGCCTCATCTCACAGAGGTGTGCTGAGAATGACAGGAAGTGGCATGTTCTCCCTTCACTACAGGACACCTGTATGAAGACTATATAAATGCTGAAATAGGATTCCTTTGAGCAACTAGGCAAGGGAACTGACTCATACTACTGCTAACACTTCTTTGATGCAAAGACAAGTAACCAGACAACCCCTTGCTGGTACCTCAAAGTGGCTACCCATGGTAATTGCACATTGCTTCTAACTTGATTTTTATTTCAGCTCACGTTGTACAAGGTGCAGTTGAATATGCTAACCCCAGGGTAACAACTGGGCTGTATTGTGCAGGATGATTGTCTCATAGAGACTTCACTGGTGGTTTTGTCTCCAGGTTTTATGATACAACTCTAGATTAGAATAGCCAAGGTTACACACATACTTTCAATCCTTTGTTAAGAGGCCATAGAGCCTTTTAGAATTGGCACCTAACAATTCAATTTTAAATAGAAAAAACATGCCATGACTATAGGTATGTCTGGACTACATGCCTCTGGCGACAGAGGCATGTAGATTAGGCTACCCGGCATAGGAAAATGAAGCAGCGATTTAAATAATCGCTGCTTCATTTAAATTTAAATGGCTGCCACACTGAGCCGATCAGCTGTTTGTCGGCTCAGCGCGGTAGTCTGGATGCTCCGCGGTCGACATCAAAGGCATTTGTCGACCTCCCAGGTATACCTCCTATTATTGACCTCCCAGGTATACCTCCTATTATTTAAATCGCCGCTTCATTTTTCTATGCCGGGTAGCCTAATCTACATGCCTCTGTCGCCAGAGGCATGTAGTCTAGACGTACCCTATGTGTTTGGTTATAAATAGGTCAAGGTCACAAACACATATTGCCAACACGTGCTGTTTTTTTTAGAAGTCTCACAATCTTTCCTCCTCACCCTTCAATTTTTCTTCAGGAACTAAGGGTATGTCTACACAGCAAAGTTATTTTGAAATAATAGCTGTCATTTTGAAATAACTTTAACAGAGTCTACACAGCTAAACCGCTATTTCAAAATTAATTTGAAATAGCGGAGCGTTTATTTCAAATTTGGTAAACCTCTTTCCATGAGGAATAATGCCAAATTCAAAATAGCTAACTCGAAATAAGTGCTGTGTAGATGCTTATTTCAAAATAGGGGGCCTCCAGCCCTTCCCAGAGTGCCCTGATGGCCACTCTGGGCCAAACCAGGAAAACTCTTCTGCTCCCCTCCCCAGCCCCGGAGCCCTTAAAAGGGTAGACTCTGGCCACAGTGCCTTTGCCAGCTGCAAGCCTGCCAGCACAGAGCCAGCAGTCGCTGCCCCTAGCCCAGCATAAGCCAGCAACCCACTGGCACCCAGACCTCCACTACTCCCCAGGAGCAGGCTGGCAGCTCCCAGGAGCCTGCCAGGGGTTGGAAAAGGCGAGTGCCTTCCTGCTCCAGTGCGGAGATCATGGACCTGATTGAGGTTTGGGGGGAGGCCTCCAATGTCCATGATCTCCATAGTAGATGCAGGAACACGGCTGTCTACAGGCGGAAGGCTGACAGCCTGGCCACCAAAGGCCACATGCGCACCCAGGAGCAGTTGCACATGAAGATAAAGTAGCTGCAGCAGGCCTATGCCAGGGCCACAGGGGGCAGCTCCCAACCAGGGGCTGACCCGGACCCCTGCCCTTATTATGATGCCCTGGACCGCATCCTGGGGGGCAGACAGCCTGTGCCCCCCAGGTGGTCATTAACCCTGGGGCAGAGGGCTCTGACCAGGGCATGGAGGAGGAGGAGGAGGACGATGATGGCCAGGAGTTGCAGGAGCCTGGAGGGAACATGGCACTCACCCAGGACCCCTGAGGCGTCACAGCAGCCATGTCACCAGTGTTGTCCGAGGCCGGGGAGGCCTCAACATGTGAGTGCCATCACTGTCCCCTTATGCGGGGCGGGGGAGGGGGAGACAGGGAGACCAGAGGCCGCGCATGTGGGCCTTGCTGACCATGGAGCACTCAGCAACTTGTGCATATGCCGTGCCACCCTGGGCATGTGGCCCTGGCCTGTTACCCACACGTGTGTATGTATGAAGGCACATGACATGCTCTTGACCCCGGGGAGGGACACTGCACAATGCCCTCCCTCTACAAGATCCCTCTACGCAGAGGCAGGGGACATCTCCCCTCTCCCTCACCCCCACACTATATACAGCACAGGGGCCTGGGTGCAGTCCCGGGCCAGCTCCCGCTCCCAGGGATAGCAGGACATGCAAAACATGGCCTGTGTGCAAGCACCTCAGCTCTGATGGTGCAGAGACCTGCCATCCTTGCTTTGCAGAGGGGGGGCTGGGCTTCACCCACTGTGTCCCCAGGGAGAACTGACCACTTCTCTTGTTTCTCCACAGCCGCAGCAGCTGCGAGTGCAGGGCACCCCACCCCGCCCAGGACATCCTCCCTCACCCGGGCCAGCAGGCTGACCCGTAACCAGGAGGAGTACCAGCGGCAGAACCTGGGGCTCCTGAAAAGGCAGGTCCGCATCCTGGAGCGCTGGGTACATGAAGACCTGCAGCTACGGTGGGAGAGCTGGCGGGAGCTGCTTGCCCCGTGCCATCCGCGACCACCTGCAGACCCTGGTACAGAGATTGCTGCCTCCTGCTGCTCCAGCCCCTGCTGCCGCCCCAGCTATTGCTCCTTCTCCCACTCCTGCTCCCCCTCCTGCCTCTTCCCTCCACCCCCCCCCCCACCCTCCATACCTGCTCCTCCCCGAGGACACCAAGGTCCCCGCACCCGCAGTGCTGGGAGACAGGTGTTTGTTTCTGGCAACACATGTGTGTTTATTTCACATCAGGAAGGGGGGTTAGGGAGGGGAAAGTGGAAGGATGTGAGGGTGGAAAAAGGCACAAGGCCCCAGTGCTAGGGGCATGGTAGGGAGACTTCACTCCTCCTCCATCTGGAAGCTCTCCCGCAGGGCCTCTCGGATACGGACAGCCCCCTGATGGGCCTCCCGGCTGGCAGCCATACGGGGCTGCACGTACAGGCCAGCCGAGTGGTCGGCCTCTGCCATCCAGGCTGGCAGGAAAGCCTCTCCCTTCCTTTTGCACAAACTGTGCAGCACACAGCACGCTGCCACCATGTGCGGAATATTCCTCTCGGAGAGGTCCAGGTGAGTGAAGAGGCATCTAAATCGGGCCTCCAGCTGGCCAAAGACACCCTCCACCATGATGCAGACCCAGCTGAACCTGGCATTAAAGGCCTGCTGGGAGGGGTTGAGGTGTCCCGTGTAGGGCTTCATGAGCCAGGGCTGTAGTGGGTAGGCTGCATCCCCCACCGGGCACACAGGCATGTCCACGTCCCCAGCCCTGATGTGGCGGTCAGGGAAGAAAGTCCTGGCGTGCAGCCTCTGGCACACGGAGGAGTTGCGGTACACCTGCGAGTCGTGTGCTTTGCCGGACCAGCCCACATTAATGTCCAGGAAGCGGCCCTGGTGGTCAGACACAGCCTGCAGGATGACCAAGGAGTACCCCTTCCAGTCTATATACAGGGAGGCCTGGTGTTCTGGTGCACGGATGGGGATGTGCATCCTGTTGATTGCCTCCCTGCAGTTGGAGAAGCCCAGGGCACCAAAGCCCTCAATGACCACGTCCACATCAGTGAGGCAGATGACTCTGCGGTGCAGCACTTGACCACCTGCAGAGGGACACACAAAACCAAGAGTCACTGGGGTGCCAGGGTGGCTGACAGTGCTCCTTCCCCACCACTGCCCCAGGCCCCCGCTCCCTAGGAGCAACCCCCCCCTGCAATCCTGGCCACTGCGGGCAATCCGTAGTGCAGCTGGGACAGAACAAACCCTCCCGGGGAGGGGACTTACACCATCTCCTCCCCTTTTCCCTGGGGCAGCCCATCCCCTCCTTGCCCTCCCCACCCCAGGCACATGACTGGAGACTGCCATACCTGCATGAGCACTGCTCCGACGGTGGATCTCCCCATGCCAAACTGGTTCCCCACAGATCGGTAGCTATCCGGCGTGGAGAGCTTCCAGAGGGCGATGGCCACATGCTTCTGGAGGGGATGGCAGGCCTCATGTGCATGTCCCGTTGCTGCAGAGCAGGGGCGAGCCACTCACAGAGCTCGCGGAAGGTGTCCTTCTTCATTCTGAAGTTCTGGGTCCATTGTTGGTCTCCCCAGAGCTCCAGGATGATGTGGTCCCACCAGTTGCTGCTGCTGTCCAGGCGCCAGATGTGGCGGGGCACGCTGGCATCCAGGCACTGCTGCTGCTCCTCCTTGTCCCCCAGGAGGGACTGGAAGAGGCCTGGGGGTCAGGCTGCAGCAGATGCTGCTAGGCAGACTCCAGCAATTGCTGCCAGACTTGCAGCAAGACATCCAAAATGAGCACCAGAGTGCCCAGGGGCAGCTCTGGCTCCATGGTGCCGAGTGCTGTAGTGTCCCGAGTCAGGGCAACCAAAGCAGGCAGAGACAAAAATGCTTTGCTGTCCCTCAGCGAGGTAGGCAAGCAAGCAGGGAAAGCTGAGAACCGGCTGTCCAGGGGGGTCCCTTTAAGCACAAGCCTCAGATAGCCTCCGTCAGCAGCCACACAAAGTAACTTCGGACCTGATGCCCTGCTGGAACCAGTTTCAGCTGGCCTTAAATGCGATTCAGCGTCCAATCAGTGTGAACCCGCTATTTTGAAATAGCAAAAAGCTATTTTGAATTGCATTTTGTGTATAGACGCGTTATTTTGAAATAACTTATTTGGAATTAACTATTTCGAAATAAGATATTTTGAAATAACACTGTAGTGTAGACATACCCTAAGTGATTATGGAAGAACTTCAACTTCCATTTGAAAAAAGAAGTGCCTAGTCCTTCTGGGGATGAAGAAAATTCTGCAAAACCAAACCCTTGAAGCCCCAAACTCAGAAGACACATCAAAAGAACCCAAAATTCGTAGTCTTATGGGATATTTTTTTGAAATATGATGTTTTCAAACACTTGAGACCGTAAATACAGCAAGAAATAGTTAAAATTTTATCAGGCTAGGATACAAGGCAGCTCTTAGTAGTTTGTGCTCCTTTATTATAATTGAGCCCAAATATTTAAATATCAGTAGTGCTTAGATATCCGGGATTGCTTGATCCATGACATTTTTCTCTCTTTAGACACCAGCTTTCTGGCTGCCTGTCTCTGCAATAATCTTTTGCTTCTTATTTTCTCCCCCTCACTGCAGGAATCTGCAGATAACATGTTTGGTCTATAACTTTACCCCCCCAATTCCCAGACTGGTCATTTATTTTAAGCACAGCTCTCCCTTGTACCACCTTTGCGAAAGGTGGTGGTTTGCTAAGTTGGAAAATGTGAGGCGTATTCCAAGATTAACTAATTTCTATGGTCCTTTAAAAGAGACTCAAGGATGGCAAAGAATATTTTTTCCATGCTGCCTCTGACCTCTCCCATGATGTACTCATTAATCTCACAGAATGTGCCAGTGAAACAGCTAACAGCTTTTCCTATTTGCCTGCCCCAGATGGCACTTCTTAGGAAATGGTGAAGATTGGAAGGTGGCTCTGACTGGAATTTAAACAGGACTGTGCTGCTCCAAAGTGTAATTTAAGTTTTAGAAGAAGAAATAGGGGCCATGTCAATCTCATTAATATTTTCAAAATATGGTATCCAGAGATATGTCTATGCTGCAACAAAACATCTGTGGCTGTCCCATGTGCGCTGGCTCAGGGTCTGGGCTAAGAGGTTGCTGGCACAGGTTGCTGGGTTAAAAAATTGCAGTGTAGCTATGCAGGCTCTGGGTTGAACCAGGGCTCTGAGTCCCATAAGGGGAATGGGTCTCAGACCTTGGGCTCCAGTCTGATCCTAGCTGTCTAGGTCACAGTTCTAAAGCTGTGTTTGTGTCAATTGACATAGGACAAGCATGAGTGTTTTACTGCAGTGCAGACACACCCAAGAACAATTGGAAGAACAGACAGATTCTTTTCCTTTGTTGCTTGAACCTTGACCTCCAGCTGTGAGAATCCACAATATATTGTAAAATATATGGGACTTACATTAGTTTGAAAGTCTTCATTTACACTCTGGGAGGGAGAGGGGGTATATAGAAATCTTGACTAAAGATATTTGTGACTAAGGAGCCAAGATAATTTCTACTGTACTTAGTAGTAATTCTAGTAAAGTCACTTAGGCAAATAGCAATGAAATATTAAGATATTCCCAGCCTTTATAAAGTTCTTCCTTCACATATTTCTTATATAGGTCTGGACTATTAACACTCACACTGTTACTGTGCTCCCCCAATATTAGTTTTATTTCTAAACCATCACTTACCTGCTTCCAGTAGAAGGAAGTGATCCATAAAGCAATGGAGCTGAAATTTCATCAACAGGGAACTGATCCTGCTGATCTTGTATAAGGAAAAATTCCTGTGTAGTCTTTAGGGGCATGTCTACACTAGGAAATTATTTCAAAATAACTTATTTTGAAATAATAACTCACCAAATAACTATTTCGAAATAGCATGTCCACATTACAGGGAAGCCTCAAAATTAGTCTGATGCAGTCTCCCTTAATGTGGAAGTGCAACCTCGAATTAGAGACCCTGGAGGCACTGGGGAGTAACTATTTTGAATGACTCTGGAGAGTAGTTATTTCAAAATAGCAGCAGTGGAGCGTTCACACTACCACTATTTTGAAATACCTATTTTGAAATAAGCATTATTCCTCATGGAAAGCAGGAGTTATTATTTCAAAATAACCAACCCCTTGTTTCAAAGTAATGGGCTTGGTAGTGTGAACGCTCTGTTTGTTATTTCAAAATAAGAGGAGTGTAGACAAGGACAGGGAGTCTGTCCTATGAAATGATTCCAGGGGAGGGTCTGAAGTGCACCTATTATAAATACTTGTATATAATTTTCCCAATTGGGTTGAACATCAGTGATTTTGACACAGTGGACCAAATTCTGTTCACTTGTTTTGGTGCAACACTAGTGATGTTAGTGAAGCTGTCGCAATGAAAAGGAGACCAGAATCTGATTCATCTTCTGTACTAATACTTAGTACAAGCGTGTGAAGGATATAGCTTTTCTTCTGATCACCTATGAAGTTGATTTATGCAGTCATAAGCTTCATTCAGCCCTATAACATCTGTGGGTTATGAATCTCCAAGGGCGAAAGGTATAAAAGGGTGCGTCTAACTCATGGTGCTGGCAGGGGTCTCATTCATCTGTGCTCTCCTACCTCAGAACAGACCTTTGGGTTCTTCTAGTAGTTTAGTTCAAAAAGTTGCCATCCTCACCTTTGCCCTTGCAAACTGAAGCAAAGCATCAGAGAGATCCAAAGACTTGACAATGTCATTTTCAAGTGATAAAATAGCAAGGGAGATCAATCTCTCTTCAGCGATCATCAGTCAAAGATAGGTTTTAATGAGCTTGAGCTTTGAAAAGCCATGCTCACCACTTGTGACTGTGACTGGCAGCATGAGTATAATTCTCAAAACTATCTCTCTATTAGGAAAAGTGTCCTTCAGCTCTGCATCAGGAATGCATGGAGTACTTGGAGATTCCCTTGTTGTAAAATGAGATGGATGTTGTCCAACTTGACACATAGATCTTTATCACTGACCTTTGAACATTCCACATATGTCAGCATCCAGTGGAGGTCTGTACAATTGTTCAAGATTGCATTCCTATCTGTCAGTAGCTTACTAAGGTCATGCAAAACCTTAGTCCCCAGGTCTTTTAGTGGTGCTTCATTGTGTTTGAATCTTTCTTCTATGGACTCTTGGGCATTGTCAATGGGCAAGCAAAAAAAAATCCCCCTGGAATTTTTCTTCTAAGCTTCCCATCACCTCCTCTCTGTCCTCCCAACCAAACAGTCTTTTCTTCTGATGAGTATGAGTTTCCTTGAAGACAGGCTCAACTCCTAAGTTTTCTACTGTTTCTTTGGGAGGGCTGATGGTATCTTCAAATCTGTTATCTCTGTAGGCTACAACAAAATCAAGGCAGCTTATCGTTAAAGCAGTAGCAGTAATGATGCCTATCTACTCAGTTTGTAATGCCAACCCACAACTGAGGCCAGAAATATAGTCAGTTGATCTGGTTTTCCAGGCTTAGCACTTTGAGTCAGATTCTGGCCTTTACTTGACCATACCAGTTCCATCAGGTTATGATAAACCTCAGCCACTTGTCAGCTCAATGGCCTTATGCTGTCATTGTAGTTCTCCCAGCAAGGGTCACTTAGTGGCTTCACTGTCAGATTTGCAAGATTGTCTGTGAGGAACTTCCACCTATTATCCTTTGCATTACTCTGAAGACAGATACTGAATCTAACACTGCATCTGACACAACCAGGTTGAGGGAATGAGAGCCACAGGGTCCAAAATTATCCTTGCATTCAGCACAGAGATCCTTGCCTGGATGCCACTGTTTCTCCCCTTCGTGTTTGTGCCATTGTTACAGCCTTGGCCGTGGCAGTCCTGAAGCTTTATTCTATTGTAATTCAAAATGTTCTTAAACGGTTCTGTTAGGCTTTTTCCCAGGAGAGTTCTCCACAGATTGGAAACAGACAAAGTGTTCCTTTACTTAGATACAGCCGTACAGTTAATGTACTATATTAAACCAATGCAATAAAATTGGTGTAAAAACTATGCATAGACTAGCCTTGAGTTTTAGAACTAAATAAAACTCCTTGCTTAAGAGAAAGTTGTCCACAGACATGCATATTCAGTAAATTAGAATGCTGTGCTTGAAGGGGTGTCCTACCAAAAATGACTATCCTTCAGCAGCACTCACAGGTCCCTATTTCCAAGTCTCTTACATATTGAGAGTTATAGATTACTTCAATTCATGATGATTTTCGCTGGCACCACTGAAAGTTAAAATGACTGGAAAAAGCATTTAAGGACTGGGCCATATTCTCTGCCGATGTAAATTGGAACGTCTTCACTGAAGTCAATGAAGACACACCAATATAACCAGGAATGAATTTGATCCTTTACCACAAGGGTTGGTAAGGTGCTATAAGGCAGTGGTATTGATTAGTGAAATGTTATTTTAAAGGCAAATATTTTCTTTGCCTAAATAGAGTCTTGAATACCTGTGTTTGAATGATGATACAAGGGCTATTTTTCTGTTGGCTTGACACAATCTACAAGACATACTATTTGGCTTTTCAGTATAAATCATTGAACTGCACTGATTGATTGTATGTTGGATTCCTTGCTTCCATTTGGCAGTAATAAAAGTAGAACCCAATAGATTGAGCCTGAACAAATTTTCAGCATAGTGCAAAACCACAACTCATTTTGAGTATTTAATGTAATAAAATACCCTGATTATGTTCTTGACACATGAGTATTTGACTTTAATCACTATATTTTCACTATATCATTATGGTTAAACCTAATGGAAATAAGAGGATTTTATGAGCAGAGCAGTAGAGCCGACAGTCTCTGTGGGCTGGGGGCTCAGCTCTGTGCTCTCAGAAGGGGCAGGACAAAGGGCAGATGGGGCAGGATTGGGGGTAGCTGGCCCTCAGTGCTGCCCAGAGCATGGCGAATCCTCCTCTCCTGCCTTTCATGCTGCCTGGAGTGCCAATTTAAAGGGCCAAGGGCTCTGGCTGCTGTTACTCTGGGAGTTGCCAGAGCCCCGGGCCCCTTTGAATCGCTGGGCCCTGGGGCAGCTGGGCCCTGGGGCCACTGCCCCCTTTGTCTCCCATCAGCCAGCTTGGAGCTGGGTATTATCAGCTTGTTGTGGATTGAGTTAAAATGCTACTGAAATTGATAGGTGTGAACTCACTCTTAAATTAACACAACAATAAGCATGAGCCCCTACCTAAAACAAAGTTGAATTATGAACCAGTCCAGGAGCTTTTGGCTGAATATTGTTTGGGTAGCGGGGTGTGTGTGTATATGTGAAGAGAGTTCCCCCAGAGATTGAAAACAGACAAGAATAGGGAAAGAGGAAAAGATAAGAAAGCCACGTAGGAGCCTGTAAGCAAAGTTTGACCATGGAAAAAGCTAGAGAGTGCTTTTGGGACAGTCACTGACTAAATGGGCTTGGTGTCAGTAAGCTAAGAACCTGATTTTTTTTGTTTTTATGGTTCTTGGTTTCCTTTATGTTCAGAGATGCAGGACTTTGTACAATCCGTGTAAATAAAAAAGACTGCATTAAAGAAAATTCCAAACTCCATCAGTTTATATTTCCAATTGGAACATACTCAAAGCCAGAAACTTTGACTAGCTGCTCAGGTTGAAAAAAGGCAACTATAATATTTAGTGATTGTATACTGAGCCATATATTCAAAACACTGCACAAACATTAACGAATATAGTTATACAACATCTAAATAACTGCCAAGGCAACAAAAGAAGCAGACAAATACAAAGCAAGGTATGCAGTTCTGCAGTGGGTTATACAGTAAACAGAAAGATGCACAGCTTAGTAAAAGACAATTAAGTTTTCCCTTGTATTTCATGTTTGCATTGTTCTGTTTCAGCCACCTGTGATGCTATGTTTAAAACATTAATTAGAATGTAGTAGATGCTCATCCTTTGCCATTTCTGCCTTATAAATTTTCTCATTACTGTACATTAAAATATAATTATGCTAACTTAAGCTTCTGCTGATTGGCTTTCTATTGCATATCTGCAGGTCTACTGAGGTTTGACTGTTTCTACAGTTGTTTCCTGAATCATCATCATATTTTCATTCAAATTGCTGACAAGATAGAAAATAACATATTTTGTCTTCAGATGATTTTAATATATTACTGTCAATTTACATTTTAGCTGGGCTAAGTCACTAACAGGAGACTATGATGCTGATGACCTCGCACCAGGATTGGAAGATTAATGTGAAAGCATCAAACTCTTCACTATCTATTGTCAACTTCCTCTCCTAAAAAGCTGTTTCATATTGTCATGGGTTGTTAAACAACAGCAGCTACATTCTGCCCCAGAGTCAGCTGCACTGCAGGTTTTAAATGGCTATGCAGTTCTGATATATCCATAACCATGGTCAGTGTTCAAATGACAGAGAAGAAAAGTAGGGGGGTTCCTGAATGCCAAGCAGTTTGCTTTTATTTAAACAGTACAGAGAAGTAAAGGGGCCAAAAATGGATCTCATCTGGAGCTGGTAAAAATCTGCGAAAAAGAGGCACAATAATTTGATTAGGCTGACAAAGAAGAGTGTTTCTCACCACTGTTGGCATTCCTATATAGCAGTATAATACCGGCCACTTATACAGTGCCTTTGATTGCAAAGTGTTGGATAAACTAAAATGAATGCACAATTTGTGTGAGCAGATCACTTCAACCACTTCTGAAATAAAGACACCTTTGCCTCGAAATGTACCACTTCTTATCAATGAACAGCAATGCTATGCAGCAGTCAAGAACCAGGAGCAGATGATGAAAAGGGCTTTAGGGGCTGCAGTTCAGGGCCCTGGGCTAAGGGAGTCCCTTAGCTTGAGGTCCTAGGATGCAGCCACTAAAGACCCTGTGTGCTCCACTTCTGCCTGGTGGAGCAAGGGGAGAAGTGGTTCTGTGCACAGATGTTCCCCCACCTCTACTCTGCTGGAGCCATGTGCATCACCACTAGTAGCACTCATCTGTAGGCTCCACTCTTACTGGTTCCCTTGGCCAGGAATAAGAGCCAATGGGAGCAGCGGGGTGCAGTGACTGAAAGTTCAGGGCCACACAGAGCCACCTGTTCCCACCCAGGAGCTGTGCCAGGTAAGTGACCCAATCCCTTGCCCTTCTTGCATCCTCCCAGACCCTACACCCACCCCAACCTGCCCCTGCACCCTACCTCTGCCTAGACATCGTATCCCTAACCCACTCCTGTGCCCTATTTCCGATCCAGAACCCACACCCCAACCACCCTCACTCCCAGAGCCCCACTGGTAGCCCACTCCTGCACCCTACCTCTCACCCAGCCCCCACACTCCCAGGCCATTTCTGCACCCTACCTCCCACACACCATCCCATTCCTGCACCCTTTTCCTCACCCAGACCCTGCACCTTCACACCCATCCTGTTCCTGCACTCGTCCTCCCACCCAGATCCTGACCTGATCCTCACCATTAGCCCACTCCTGCACCTTATCTCCTGCCCAGACTGTGCACTCAATTCCTCTCCTGCACTCTACCTTCCTCCCAGAACCACCCCCATGCTACTCTCTCACCCTACCTTCCTCTCTCCTGCACCCCACACCTCCACTCCAGCTCACTCCTGTCCCCTACTTTCCACCCAGAGCCTGCAACCCTAGCCCATTCCTGCACCCTACCTCCTGCCCAGTCTCTGCACTCCCACCCCCAGCCTACTTCTGCACCTGATCTCCTCCCAGATCTTGCTTCCCCACCCAGCTCCCGGCATTGAATCCCTCATTTTGGTCCCCGCATTGGAGTCTAGGGAGCCCCACAAAATTTACTAGCTTCAGGCCCTCAGAAGAGTTAATCTGCCCTGTCCAGGACACAGTGAAACTGAATAGTATATCCAACAGAAATTGCTACCGCTCCAAGAACTGCCATGCATATTTCTATAAGCACTCAGAAAAATCTGGGTTTTACTTCTCATTTTGTGCATGGTACCCCTCCTTCCTGCAGCAGAGTACCCCCAGCATTATTTGCTTTTTTGAAAAATAAGTGATGCATACAATCAAATGGTCATTGCAAATGCTGATTAGTAGATATGTATTCCACTCCATACTAGCCATCGACTGAGTCATGTTATTATTTATGATCTGTTTTTATTTTCGGTTACAGAATAGAAATGAGGATTCTTTTGAACGTGCTACTGATAAAAACATAAAATATTTCTAAAATGTACAGATGATCAAATGGTAGAAAATGACTATGGATAAATTTTAGGGTTTTTTTCTCAGAGAACTGAAAATATAGATTAAAGAAATTCCTATAAATTCCAGTGATTTGTGTGTCATTTCAATGAAGGCATATTATAGCTCTTTCTATGAAGCTGACCTTCAAATTTTCTTTTGCATATTATTCAAGAAACAGCTGCTATTTGGTTATATTGCATTGCTATCATAGTAATTAGCATTTACAAAGGAACATTGGTGCCATAGTATAATGTGCCTCCTTTGAAACATACCAGAATTAAACTGAATTTGTTCACTAAAAGCCAGCAGGTGTCATAATTTCCCCAGGAAGAGTCTCTTTCATCCTATTTTGAAACAGTCAAGTTCCCTACAGAATTCTGGAATGTTGCATATAGAACTAAGTCTGTGTTCTTTAATTTATATTCTAGAGACGTAGTGTAATCATCTGTGTGTGCTCTTTTTGTTGCTCTTTCAAGGTGGAGGTTTAAAAATATTTTATAAATGTAAATATCTCTTGTGCTCTACTGTCATGTTGTGAGATGCAATCCAAACTAATGTGGGGTTGTTTTCACCATCTGCTCTGTAACGTTGGTTGCCTCACAATACTTTGCTCCTAGTGCATCTGCCCACCTGCCTCACATCTGCAAGTGCAAATCTACAGGGAGAACATGTTCCAGGAGCAAATAGACTGCCTGCACACCCTCGTGGCAGAGATCCAGGCAGAGCAGCAGGACTGGACCGCCGAGTGGCAGGAGTGGGTCTTGGAGTGGCAGGAGAGGAGTGCTGCCTGGGAGCAGCTGGCCGGACAGCATGAGACAATGTTTTCCACCCTGACCACTGTCATGGAGCAAGTGGTGACCTGCCTGGAGAAGGCCACCTCCCAGAATCCCACCCGCCTTGAGGCTTCCATCCCCAGGGTTCCCAGGGGCTGCTGGGGGCGTGGGGGAACCTCAAAGGCAGCTGGAACCTCCAAGTCCTTGGGTGGCAGGAAGCAGTCCCACTCCTGTTCCTGAGCAACCCCCTTTCTGGTTCTCAATTCATTTCTTTTCCTATTGTTTTTCCCTAAATAAACCCTCCTATTTTTGGCACAACAGGCTTTTTATTGGTTGACCTTCAGGGATGGGGTGGGGAATTAAAGGGAAACTCCAGGAATGCAGGAGCACCTTGTGGAGAACCACAGGGAAGAGTCTCAAAAGAGGCCTTGCATAAAACTGTCCTTCAAGGCACCTCTGATTCACACTGCCCCTTGCTGGTCTTTCCTTATGGTGCTGGTGTCTGGCTACTCAAACCCTCTGGCCAGGCGCTTTGCCTCAGACCCCCCACCATGCCAGAAAAGTTTCCCCTTTGTTCTCACACAGGTTGTGGAGCACACAATAGGCCACCACCACAAAAGGACATTTGCATTTGCTGAGGTCCAAGCAGGTCAGGAGACTCCTGAACCTCCCCTTTAAACATCCAAATGCACATTCCAGCACCATTCTTCATCTTCTCAGCCTATTGCTGAACTCATCCTTGCTGGTGTCCAGACTGTCTGAGCTTGTCTCCCGATGCATTGCACTGTGTACAGGGGATTGACTGATGCCTGCACTAGCAGGAGCACCAGGGCTTACCTGAACAGTGCCTTCATGCCACGCTGAGGTTCATCTTCTTCCTCTTCTTCTTCTTGGTAGATCAACATGTAGGCGCTCTCAAAGTACAGCGCCATGAGATGCACCATGAGAGACATGAGAATGACCATGCTTTCCAACACACTGGGCTCCATGCTTGCAGTGCTCTGGCATCCGTGTATCAAGGCAGAAAAAGGCATGAGCACACTGCATCCCCTTTATCTCATGCAGTGGGGGGGAGGACCAGAGGAGTGCTTTATGGGATGCTGCCAACATAAGCCCCTCTAACCAACCATAGCGGAGTTTTGGACCCAGCAGACACCAGAAGTATAGCCCAGACTGCCAAGCTACACATGGTGCCTCATTTTCTGAGTCAATGGCTGTCTCTGTAATAGGGATGTGCTATTTCAGACAACATTCAATGCTTGCCCATAGTGAGGACACAAACCTTTGCCTTCTCAAAATCGGGTGCTCAGAAATCAACCATATTAGGTTCGACCTTTATCTCATGTTGTAGATGTGCCCTATATGAGCCACTCACAATCAGTTTACCAGCATGCAGATCACATCTGGAGCATCTTTGCACTGGATAGCCATGGTTTGGCACTTGTCACTCATCAGTCTATCTGTAGCCTCACTGTCCCAGTCTGGCTTCCATCAGCCTAGGTTGCAACCAACATGGTGAGCCCAACGAACTCCCAATCACAAATTTTCCCAAAACCACAAGCTGTGCAATGTCCAGCCCTCTCCAAGACAATTCAGAGAAATCCTCTAAAGACACAAAACACTTTACAGCTTATTAGTTTAATTGGAGGTAAAGACACCCTTCCTTCTAAACACATCACTGATTTGGTTTATGATAAAAACAAAATAAATGCATTAACAAAATATACATAAGATTAAGTGAATTCAAGTATAAGAAATAAAAATATGAGGAGTTATAAATAAAACAAAACAAAATATTCTTCTAATAGTTTGCAATTTAATCTAGCAAGGTGCAGGCTTTGTTCAAGATGGTTTCTCTCACCAATCATTGTTCTTCCCAGCCGTGGCTGACTTACTCTTAGGACCTTCCACATAAGTACAAGTTGATGACTTCTTTGTCATCTTAGGTGAAAGATCTTTGCCTAAGCAGGTTTCTCACCTATGTTGAATTCCCAGAGACATGAGCCCTCTTGCTTTGCTTGAAGAAACTACCTTTATCACCTTCCAAGAGCTCTGTTCTTTTGTGTCTGTCTAAGGATGGATGTCTAAAATGGCTTCTGACCTTATATCTTCCAAAATGCAATGAATGTGTTTTTAGAGGCAGGGCCATTTCTTCTCTTCCTGTGGGCTTCTGATCCTACTGTAAGAGTTCAATGTAAATAGAGCTTCCATTATTTCTGATTCTGCCAGACTTAATTTACTCGGAAGATGAGTAGATAGCTGTGGCATTTCCACCTGACTGGCCAAACTATCAATGAATATCCATAATTCCTTATATAATGCTAAAGCATGCATTTTACAATATTAATCACACAAATTTTTACGTGATACACTTATAAAAAGTTAATATTGCATGCACTCAGTTGATACAATTGCTTATCTTTTGGGGCTTAATCCCTGTTATCTTTATAACTCAGATAAATTTCCTCTTGCCTGTTAGCGTTTAACAATACTGTCTTTTCTCCCACTTGTTAGCTTTATTTACCTGGCATGCCAATGTGCCTTTGCCTGACAGCCATGCTGGTCCAGACTTTCTGATATCCAACCACCTTGCAAGTTTTGATGGTTCTGTTTACTGTGCATATAAATGGCAAACCCTCTATCTCTGATTAACCTTGTTTCCTTTGTATTCAAGACCTGGGTAGGTTTACCAATGGCTTCTGGCATGCCTGGCTGAAAGACATTTTAGTTATAATTCTAGCATATATTCATAGTTCTTAATATTTACTGTGTAAATACATCATACAAAATATTAAAGATCAGTCAGGTTAGTGCCGATGTAATGAGAGTCCAAATGATAACTACTGTCAGTACTTACTCACATCATGACTATTACTCCTGTTGTGGCTTAAATATAAGTCATGGGAACAAGGGGTAGGCTGTTTGTTTTGTTGTTTGTTTTTCTAAGAAATATTTTTTTCTTTCTGAAGCTACAAGATGTGGTTAACTGAAGACCAATCATATATTTCCAGCTACATATATGACCCCATCACTGTAGTAGCTGAGCACCTCACAAACCCTGACATTTTCCCTGCAACATCCTTACCAGGCAGAGAGAATTGTTTTGCCTATTTCACACATAGGGAATTGTGGCATGATGGCAGAGAAACATCAGGGATTGAGGTGAGGACCTCCCGAGCTAAAAGAGTATGTTTGCTACAGCTTGAGCTAAACAGCTATGCTCAGGCAGAAAGTTGTAACACATCAATATCCTCTGGATCAAGCACATGTAACAATGAAAAATCAGAGGAAGTTGACACACTAAGCCTTTAAAATCCTTAGCTCAATTGACTTGTCCAGGATCACATAGGGAGACAGTGACACAGCCAGGAATAAAAACCAGATGCATCTACACACAAAATGCATTTTGAAATAGCATTTGGCTATTTTGAAATAGGGCGTCCACACTGAGTGGACGCTGAATTGCATTTAAGGCCGGCTGGAACCAGTTCTGGCAGGGCATCAGGTCAGGAGTTACTTTGTGTGGCTGCTGCCTGAGGCTATCTGAGGCCTGTGCTTAAAGGGACCTCCCTTCCCCCCCCCCCCCCCCAGACAGCCAGTTCTCAGGTTTCCCTGCTTGCTTGCCTACCTCGATGAGGGACAGCAAAGCATTTTGTCTCTGCATGCTCTGGTTGCCCTCACTCGGGACACCACAGCACTGTGCAACATGGAGCCAGAGCTGCCCCTGAGCACTCTGGTGCTTCTCGTGGATGCGTTGCTGCGAGCCTGGCTGCACTTTCTGCAGGCTGCCATCCAGAAGGTCCATCGGGGGGCTGTCAGTATCCAGGAGGCCCTGTGGGAGAGATTCCACCCTGAGGAGCACTAAGAGCCTCCCTGGTCTGCTCCACTGGGGGCTTGTGCCTCATTCCTCCCTCATGTTCTTCCACTTACCCCTCCCTAACCCCCCTTCCTGATGTCAAATAAAATACACGTATTTTCATGAACACAAACTCTCTTTATTTAACAAAACTGGGGGTGGGGGGGAATAAAATTCTCATGAGACTGGGAAAAGGAGGCGGGAGAAGGGTGGAGAAAGGGTGGGAGAGGGGAGTAGGAAAGCTGGGAGGAGGGAGCTGGAAGGGGGAAGCAAAGGGAAGAAGGGGAAGGGGAAGCTCAGGGCTCAGGGTTGAGGGTCTCGCTGGACCAATTGTCTCCCAGCACTTCGGGTGTGGGGGCCTCTGTGTCCCCAGGAGGGTGGTGAGTGGGTGGAGGGTGGTGAAGGTGTGGAGGGAGAAGCGGAAGTGGGAGAAGGAGTGGGAGGAGGAGCAGTAGCTGGGGAGGCAGCAGGCACTGGAGCAGCAGGAAGCAGAACACTCTGCACCAGGGTCTGCAGGTGTTGGCAGATGGCATGGCCCTGGGCAAGCTGCTCCCACTGGAGCTGCAGGTTTTCTTGCATCCAGTGCTGGAGGGTACGGTGCAGGGCTTGCAGTGCCCTCAGGTGCTGCTGTTAGTACCCCTCCAATGCACAGGTGGTCCTGCGGAGCCCTCAGGTGTGGGAGGATGTCCCGGGTGGGGTGGTGTGCCTTGCATGCGCAGCTGGTGCAGCTGTGGAGAAACAAGAGAAGTGCTCAGTTATTCCTGGGGACATAGTGAGTGAAGCCCAGCCCCCCTCTGCAAGGTGAGGATGACCCTGCCCTACACCGTCAGAGCTGATGTGCGTGCACAGAGGCCATGTTCGGAAAGTCCTGCTATCCCTGGGAGTGGGAGCTACCTCGAGACCACACCCATGTCCCTGTGCTGTATATAGTGTGTGTGGGGGGGGGGGAGCTGTCCCCTGCCTCTGTGTAGAGTGGCCTTGTGGAGGGAGAGCATCCTGCTGTGTCCCACCCCGGAGTCAGGAGACTGTCATACCTCTTCATACATATATGCGTGTGGCTAACAGGGTAAGGCCCCTGTGCGGCAGCCAGCTGGGGCCACATTCCCAGGGTGGCATGTCATATGCTTGCACATGCACAGGTTGTTGCATGATCCGCGGACAGCAAGGCCCACACATGCAGTCTCTGGTTTCCATTCCCCACTCCCCCTGCATAAGGGGACGGTGACAGCACTCACATGTTGATGCCTCCCCGGCCTTGGATGACACCGGCAACAGGCCTGCTGGGACAGCTCGGGGGTCCTGGGTGCACGGCACGGTCCCTCCGCTCTCCTGTGGCTCCTGGCCCTCCTCCTCCTCCATGCCCTGGTCAGGGCCCTCTGCCCCAGGGTTGATGACCACCTGGGGGGCACGGACCATCCCGCCCCCCAGGATGCGGTCCAGGGCATCAAAATAGGAGCAGGTGTCTGCCCCTGTTTAGGAGCTGCCCACTGTGGCCCTGACATACGCCTGCCACAGCTCCTTGATTTTCATGCGAACCTGCTCCTGGGTTCACATGTGGCCTTTGGTGGCCAGGCTGGCAGCTATCCTGCCATAGACGGCCGCATTCCTCCATCTAGTGTGGCGATCATGGATGTTGGTGGAATCCCCCCAAACCTGAATAAGGTCCATGATCTCCGCACTGGACCAGGAAGCGCCTGCCTTCTCCGGGCCCTGGCAGGCTCCTGGGAGCTGGCAGACTGCTCCTGGGGAGCGGTGGAAGACTGTCTGCTAGTGGCTTGCTGGCTTATGTTTTGGGGCCACTGGGTCAGGGGCAGTGACTGCTGATTCTGGGCTGGCAGGTTTGGAGCTGGCACAGACACTGTGGCCAGAGTCTACCCCTTTAAGGACTCCAGGGATGAGGGAGGGAGAGAAGTGTTCTTGGTTGAGGCCAGAGTGGCCACCAGGGCACCCTGGGAAGGGCTGGAGGCCCCCTATTTCGAAATAAGTGTCTACACAGCACTTATTTTGAAATAGCAATTTCAAAATTGGCGTTATTCTTCGTAGAATGAGATTTACCAATTTCAAAATAAGCGCTCTGCTATTTCGATTTAATTTTGAAATAGCAGTTGGCTTGTGTAGAGGTCAATTGTGAAGTATAGGGGTGGTGAGGCCTGCATTCTCCTCCCTTTCCCATTCTTCCCCTTTCCCTACTACTGATGAGCCAGAAGCAAGCCTCTAGGAACATACACCATTGTGGATAAGGGCAGGAACACAACAGTCCTGTTTACCTAAATGTACTGATCACGTAAACAAAGTCAAAGGACAAGCAGTACAACTGAGCCATACTGTAACAAGCAATGAGTAACCCCCGGAAATTTCCAAACTGCCACAAACAAGGTAGAGACACAGTGTTTAAAGCTGCACCAGAGCACAGCAATTTGGACCTCACCGATGGGCTTTGGATACCGGCACATTGGAAGCTGAGACAGTCTCCCACTTCATCAGCAGCCAAAATGGGGTTTCCGGCTAGCCGAAGGGATGTAAGAAATGCCGCTTTTCCTATCATGTAGTTTTTTTAATTAAGGGGCACAGCTGTTAGCTGTCAGGAAATAAACTGCTTGAGTTTGACAGATACCTGTGTAGCGTTTTTTGTACTTTGAGAACCCAGTGTTGGCCCTTAGACTTACTCTTGCTGGCAACAGCTTGTGTAGATGGTAGGAAAGTTATTTCAAAATAACAGCTGCTATTTCGAAATAACTTTGCTGTGTAGACATATCCTCAGAGAGCAGCACATGACAGGTCATAATTCCCTTTTATTCACACTTCAGGAAACCATTTTTAAAATAAAACAAATTGTTCTCATTTTAAAAACTTGTGGTACTTGTTTCATGCAGGAATCAAAATGTAACTGTTTATGTTGGAAATGAAATTATTTTAAAATAATAAATTAGGAAAATTTTACAGTGATATTAATCAGGGAAACCATTCTGACCACAGTCAGAAGAAGGAGATGTGTAAAACCAGGACCTGACAAAACATGCAGTGTATTAAATATAGCTGCTTGCTGCATTCCAAATTACTTACTACTGAATTACTCTAGCTGAGAAATGATTGCACCACCGGAATAGCTGGATGAAATGTTCATTATTAAAGTGATTTTTTTTTCCTTGACAAAATGAGCCTGTTTTCATATCCACAGCTTCCTGCTAATCCAATGCCATTTAATGCTTTTTTAATGTGGTGGTGGTGGTGGTGGGCCTTTCTTAGCCTAAGTTTTTATATTCATAAACAATATTTACTTATCTGTTCTGTGACCGCAAACATCTTACATTTATGTGTATGTTCAGTTTGAACTTCTTGGGAAATGTTACTGACTACAGATTTCATAGAAGAGGAAATCAAAGTTCAGAAAAGTTGAATAGTTTAGCTGAGGATGGGGAACACTGTTGTCTCAGATTAGGTGCAGGGCTAGCATTGAAATGTATGATCTAATTATACTTCAGACTCTTGCTATATGACATTCATTAAGCCATTTAACCTGGCCGGTGTCCCCACGTGTAACGTCATGATAAGGTGAGTTACTGTGACGCCCAGGCAATCAGCATTTGTAAAGGGATATATAAAGGTGAAGTTCACCCTAGTGCAAAGTGCACTGAGGCAGGTTCACATTTAATGAAATTTCTTTTCGTGAGGGTTTAAATGAGATTTTTAGCATTATGCCTAGGCTTTCTGCTGTGTGAATCTCACCCTGCAGGAGAAGGCAAATGGAAAAACTAGCACCTACTGGTTGTCAGCCCAATTTTTAACTACATAGATTTCAGGGCATTTCTTCCTCTTCTTTAAAAATTCATGCAACTCCTTTGGTTGAAATTTTCACACACAATTTTGATGTCTCTTCCCTGTGCCTTGCAGAGGAAAAATTTGATCACCCAAAATGTCACAAAAAATCTGAACACCTGAGGTTAATAAACCTCACACTATGAACTGGCATAAAAATGGCATTAATGTCTGTAATTTCACCACCTTAACTACTCTTAATTGTCCGGGCCTAGGGACTCCTCTTAAAAACATCAGCTCATAAGAAAGCTGATTGCTACACTCTCATCTCTCCCTTATAATATACATCAAAGAAGGCCGTTGGTCTTGGGATGTCTTTCAATTCTGTAGCCTTCTTGTGTAGTGTTGCACTCAGTGAGTGGCTTGCTCTTTCTATAGTTTCATCAAAACTGTTGTTCATGATATACAGCATTAATTTCCAGTTTTAGACATATTTACTGGTGGAAGTGGGTAACTAGGGAATCTTATCTGAAAACATGCATAATAGGAGATAAATAAATGAGAGAGTAAGAGTGAGGGTGAGAGAGAAAGAGAGAGAGAGAGAGAAATACTGTGATATAGGTCTAAGTCATTTGTTCTTCAGCTTCCCAAACAAGAGTCTGACTTGCTGTCCAACGTACACTCATATTCCTTTTTTCCCCCATTAGTTTTAGCTTATACTAAGGACAAAACTTTCAGTTATGCTCCTAAATTCATACTTACATCTGACCTTATTTCCTAGAGTTGATCACACGTGAGCTCCACTGAATATATTACTATTTATACTCAATGAGTATTGGTGTATCCATTTTCTGATAAATCCCAAAGTGTTAAATTAAACATCAGCTCAACTCAGTGAGGGTATGTCTACACTAGCCCCCTAGTTCGAATTAGGGAGGCTAATGTAGGCATTCAAAGTTGCAAATGAAGCCCGGGATTTAAATATCCTGGGCTTCATTTGCATATTCCTGGGTGCCGCCATTTTTAAATGTCCCCTAGTCTGAACTCCATGCCCACGGCTACACGCGGCACGGAGTAGGTAGTTCAAATTAAGTTCGCTAATTCGAACTACCGGTACACCTTGTTCCACGAGGAGTAACGGTAGTTCGAATTAGAGATATTTAAATCCCGGGCTTCATTTGCAACTTCGAATGCCTACATTAGCCTCCCTTGTTCGAACTAGGGGGCTAGTGTAGACATACCCTGAAATATTATTAGGATATCTCATTATGCAGGAACTGATGCTAAACCAAAATCAATAACTGTAAATGCTGAATGTATCTAATTGTTGGTTTTCAATTCTCAATCTGCAAATAAAACAAAAGAGTAAGTACTTTAAAAGCAGATAGATGGCTTCTGTTTCAGAGCCTTAGGGAGGAATCAATTTCTGTTCTGGCCCTCTGACACCGTGTTCCTATGTGATGGTGGCCAAGTCACCAAACTTTTCATGGCTGGTCACTAACTGTGTGTTGCACATTTTTTAAATACAGTAAAAGCCCTTGTATCCAGCATGTAGGAGGAATGGGGGGGGGGGTGCCAGTAAATTGAAAACCCTGGTTAACTAGGAGGGAGTGGTTTAGAATGTGATGGGGAGGGGTGGGACAAGGGCATGAGTAAGGCTGTGGTGCATGAGTTCTTGTAGGGAATTTGGGTCTGGGATGGGACTTGGGTCTGGCAGAAGGTTGGGACATGTTGGGGCTCACGGTGCTGGATGTGGGGTGGGTGCTCACCTCCAGTGGGCTGCGCAAGTAGCTCTCCATCCCTGTTGCTCTGGTGGAGGCATGGTCAAGTGACACTGTAATAAGCAGGCATGCTGCCTCAATCTGCAGGCGCTTCCCCCTGCAGCTCCCATTGGCCACAGTTCCTGGCCAATGGGCTGGGAACTGCACAGTTGACACTTAGGGAAGGGGGACAGAGGTAGCATGTCTGCAGAGCTGCAGAGCATCAGCAAGGATGGGGAGCCACTTGTATAGGTCACCAGATGAGCACTCGCTTCCAGCACTCTGAGTCCTTCCCATGCCCCTACTCCTACCTCCAACCCCCGCATAAACCCAAACTCCTTCCCAGAGTGCACCCTATAGCCCCTTCCATACCCCACTCACTGCCAACTCTGCACCAGCTGCACTGTAAACCGAACTTTCTCTGCCAATCAGAAATGCTGGTTTACTGAGTTTGCCAGCTGGTGATGTGGCAGATAAAAGGGATTTTACTGCATTTCACTTGAGATCCTACAATCTGTTTTTCATAAGGTTTGAACACTCATAACTCCAACAGAAACCAGTGGGAGCTGTGCACTGAAAATATAAAGTATTATGTAACGAGACGCATTTCAAATGGGTCATGCAAAATTAGTGGTAATGTCTGATCTTAATTTCTCTTCCTCAGATCCCCATCTGTAAAAGATGGATAATAATAACCTCCCACCTCATGGGGGTATTGTAAAAAGAAATCCATTAGTGTCTGTGGAGCACTCCGATATTATAATAATGAGCACCATGGAAAAGCCCATCAGGAAATGACTAATTCTGTCTTCAGGAAAGTGTGAAATAAATAAGGGCTGGAACCACACATGAACCAATGAGAAAAGAAAACACTGAATAGTAGCTCATTGACTAAGCACTCTCCATCCTGTGCAGTGAATGAGGCAGAGTTTTTTGGAGGGCATAGCATGTGATCATTAAAGACTGAACTGTAAGGCATATACATAAGGGGGTAAAAGGTAGCAAATTAAGGTTGCCTGGGCAACTTGAATCCTGGCATTTCCTATCTTCTGAGTGCTTAACTTTGCAACATTAACATTATTTTAATGTGGATTTTGTGTCTGTAGTTATATATACTGTATAGCTTAGAAGCATTAGCAGAAAGACTTAAAATTACTGTGGTAAACTTATGGAAATTCTGTCTAAAGATGGCAATATAATGTAATGAATCGAAAGTGGGCTGATAACTAGTAATGCATAAGAGGACCACTTTATGTGACTGATTGATATATATTACACCACCTGAACTAGCCAGCTGGTTTTGAGTAATCATTTGAATCTTTCAGGGATTCCATAGAACTCAGCTCATTTTCAAAAGCAATTTGTTTACAGGAAATGAAACCAGTGAAGTGCAACTGATATGGGGACCAAACATTTGAATAAGTCTGGTACAAACTACGTGCTTTAAGAATATGAACAGGAAAAACATAATGGCAAACTCTGGTGACTATCCTCCTTGAGGCTGTGAATATGTTGCTTCTCATAACAGTCTTCATCCAGAAAAACACTTAAGCATGCACTGATGTAAGAATCTAAATTAACTGAATGAATTCTCCCCTGACAGCTAGCTGGGAAGGAGAGAGACTTCGGGAGCAAACTGTATTTACATGAGCACACCGACTGTGCTTAAGATATCAAGCAGATAGAGTGCTACTGCTCAAAATTATCAACTTTGGTTGGTGTTGGGTTAAAAATCATTTTCATACTGAATGCAGGGGTAGTGAAATACTGTTACCAATGTGGCTGGTATTATTGGATTAACACAGAATAGCAGGACTGCATGAAACCTATCCCAAATGAGGGGTTGACCCTCAGCTGAATGGATCTTGTTAAGCCAATGGCTTGAATACCAGAGCACTCTGATAAGAGGGGTGGTGACAAGTGTCCCAGCCAGAAGGTGTGGACCCGCCCGCAACAGCCCTCCCTGGATTGATTTAACCTATCCACCCCCACTAGTCAAAGAGCAAAAATAGACTTCATGAAAACAGAGTCTCTTCGTTATTTTAAACTAGAAGATTTACCTGGTGTTCCTCAGGTCCTTAACTCTATCTATCTATCTATGGGTATGTCTACATTGCATTCCTCTTCCGAGAGAGGAATGCAAATGCAGACAAGCGAAATTGCAAATGAAGCACGGATTTGAATTTCCCGCGCTTCATTTGCATAATCACATCCAGGCGCTATTTTGAAATGCCCTATTTCAAAAAAAGAAACACTGTCTAGATGCAGTTATTTCAAAAGAAAACCCTTCTTTTGAAATTACCCTTAAACCTCATTTTATAAGGAATAAGGGTAATTTCGAAAGATGGGTTTTCTTTCGAAATAACTGCATCTAGACAGCGGTTTTTTTCAAAATAGGGTATTTCGAAATAGCAGCCGGACACGATTATGCAAATGAAGCATGGGAAATTCAAATCCGCGCTTCATTTGCAATTTCACTCAGCTGCATTTTCATTCCTCTCTCGAAAGAGGAATGTAGTGTAGACATACCCTATCTATCTATTTATCTGAAAAATAAAATGAAAATGCACATACTTCATTTAAATCATTGCTCTGGGGTGAGGCTAGGGATGAGGGGTTCAGTATGCAGGCTGAGAGAGGGCCACCTCAGCACTCTCTCACCATAGCAGATGTGAGAAGCACCTGTCCACGGCTGCTGCAACTCCAGCAGGTACAGTTGGGGGAGGGGTGCATGTCACCTGGCTGGGGCAAGTCCAGGTTAGTCTGCCTCCCAGCCAGAGGGAGGAATGGAGCAAACTATGCACTTTCCCCTCACTTCCTGATGAAGGGGGACAACCAGCAATGTTTCCATATGAATCAGAAGGGTGGGTTGCGGGAGGGGAATTTCAGTCCCCTCCCCCCCAAGGGCACCTGCAGGGTTGGAAGCTCAGGGCTGGGGCAGTCCTGGACAGGGTGGGGGCATGTCACCAGACAGCCCCTGTCACCTGTCTGGTGATTCTGTCTCTTTTCTGTATGGTTTTATGAGAAGCAATTCCATTCCAGGCACATCCCATTGTCCTGGAACACCCAAACCCTAACCATGAAGTTATGATAAAAGGAAGCTGTGTACCAAATTTGGTGGTCCCAGGTCTTTCTTTCCGTGTAGGAGGAGTTCTCGAACGGAGAGACAGACAGATGAACAGATGGATGGATGGACAAACAGATGGACAGACAGACAGGCAAACTCTCTCAAATATATAGTAGATGCTCAGCCAGAGCTGAAATCAGTTGTGGTAAGACAGACTGTGTTTCTGCCCTGCCTGTTAAGAACTCAGAACCAGTGAAAGCTGAAATCACTTGTTTCTGCCCTGCCTACTGAGAGCTAAAAATTACTGATAGGCTGAGGCAGGCAGAGGTAACAGCAGAGAAGCAGGTGGTAGCAAAAGGTGACTGACAATCAGCTGGCAAACGAGTATCTGGGGAGGCTCAGTGAGGGGCTAGCAGGACAGCTGATGGAGAGGTGGGGTAAGAGGCCAGCAGGCTGGCTGTCTGAAAGGCACAATGAAAGTGGTGAGCAGGCAGCTGGCAGGAGCAGCTGGTGAGTGGCCAGCAGGGTACTGGGCAGTGAGTGCCCAAGCAAGTAAGGTGCCTCTTTACCCTACTTCACTGTGGGTGGGAGGTGAACTCTCCAGAGGCCCCTTTGAATTCTGGGTCTGCTCTAACCAAGGACAGCAACGGTGAGTGGGGTACAGAGAACAGTTCGGCATGTCAAAGGGACTGTTGGGTTGCTGGACTTAAGAGCCTGAGGGAGAAAGGACACTGCCCAACTTTCGGGTGGTGGATCTTTTGCTCATGGTTTATGCTTATGAAGCCTGTTTGGGGTGTTTCAACTTTTATTCAAAGTTTATTTTCTACACTCAGACTCTGTGCTTCTGAGCAGGGACTCTCAGCGGCACCCAGAGGTGGAATGTAAATTTCCCACGTTACTGGGTTGGGGCTCAAGCCAGTTCTGTGTTATATT
Organism: Pelochelys cantorii; assembly: GCA_032595735.1. Classification (NCBI taxonomy): domain Eukaryota; kingdom Metazoa; phylum Chordata; order Testudines; family Trionychidae; genus Pelochelys; species Pelochelys cantorii. The sequence continues at coordinate 26,340,080 of CM064326.1, forward strand.
GATGGAAAAAACCTGCTAGATATTGATCCCACCCCTTGCTACCAGGCTCCACCTAGCAGAAGGGTTACACTTAAAGTTAAAGTCCAGTTGAAATCAGTGGGATAACTCCTTTACTTAAAATTAAGCACATGCTTAAGTGTAGTGCTGGGCTGAGTATCCAATTACAATAAGCCATACACACACATATATATATGGTTCTGTCTCTCGTCTTACCATACACATACACAACTATTAGAGCAGCCACAGGGCTTCTGTAACCTATTGCAGCCTTTCTGGGATGCCTCATGGTCTGACTGAGAGCACTGACTCTCTCTAGCACTGAGCATTATAGTTACTCCCCTCCTTGGTGCCCGCTCCTTCCCCAGTCCAGTTATACCACACGTTCCAAGGTGGAGCAGTGTAAGATTGCTTATGTTAGTCCTATTTTTTCTCTGTGCCAAGAAACTTCTCCTTCAGACCTTTACAGCTTGCCCTCCACATACTGCCAAAGGAGAGAGATGGCCTGGAAGTATCCCTATCATGTATATAGTTCTCAGCTGTGTGATAACATGGAATTGGGAGCATATTAATTTTTATTTAAGGAAAGAAGGGATCTTGCGCAAAAGGGGGTTTTTGTGCAAAAAAGGCGCTGTCTACACAGCGCTTTTTTGCACAAAAACCTCTTCTGCAAAAAGGATTCGAAGAGAATAAGCAAATGAGAGTGTGAGAGATGCAAATGAGCGCTCCATTTGCATTTCCTCTTCCAGAAAAAGTTCATAGTGTAGCCATAGCTCAGGTGACAGTCTTTTAGTGGCAGGTCAGACAATTGCACCTACTCCTCTCTGGTATCCACAGGGTTTTCTCTGCTTGCTAAATACAGAACCAGCTATCACAACATGCTATTTTTATGGCTCACCCCAGTGACTATGCCTACTGCAGCAGTGCACAGCAGATTGTCTTGTAGGTATGGCAAACTGCGAGAACACATCACACCAATACTTTTTCTAGTTGACAAATTAATTCTGGGTTTAAGATACTGATTCTTATTATTGTCCCTCTGCCAAGTAGGTAGCAAAGATCCAGGGTTTTTCAGGTCATCAAGGGCACCATTTATGATGGGCGGGGGTGGGAGTGGGTAGTAGCCCCTCCTCCCGAGTATGAATCCCTTGGATTTCATACTTGAGGTCTGCTTAAAGCCCATGCCCTGACTCCAGAAGCAGTTCTTAAATGCAACAGAGTTTGAGCTTCTTCCTGTTTTGTCTTTGGGGCAGGAAGTTTGTTATAAAAAAAGGAAGGCAGGGTGATTAAGAATAACAAAAGGCTGGGATTCAGGCAATTGAAGGATCATTAGATCATCAGGAAAACATTACCAGGTATTCCACTTAAAAGATAGGGGGTGGGGAAAGAGTAGGAATGAGTGTTGTGCTGCTGGGATTTGCATTTGGAATACTGGTTAAGCTTACAAATGTTCTTGAAAAACGGGTGAACAGGGACTAATTCAAAGCTGACCGCAAAGAACTACAAGGGGATTTCACAAAATTGGGTGATTGGGCAACACGAAGGCAGATGGAATTCAGTGTCGATACGCGTATTAGGAAAGGAATATATAATAAGACAAAGTATCATATTGCCTCTACATAAAGTCATTGTATGCCCACATCTTGAATACTGTATGCAGATCTGGGCAAGCCATCCAAAAAAAGATCTATTGGATTTGGAAAAGGTATGGAAAGGGAAACAGAAATGATTAGGGGTAAGGAACAGCTTCCATATGAGGAGAGATTATCAAGACTGGGACTTTTCAGCTTGGAAAAGAAATGACTAAAGTGTTGTAGGGGAATATGTTAGAAGTCTAGAAAACCATGAACAGTGTGGAAAAATAGAATAAGGAAATGTTATTTATTCCTTCACTAACATAACACAAGAAGGTGAGCCAATCAAATGTATAGGCAGAAGATTTAAAACAAAATAAATTATTTTGTTCACATTCAAACTGTGGAACTCTTTGCCAGGAGATGGTGGAAAAGCCCTAACCATAACAGGATTCCAATAAGAATAAAATAAGTTCAAGGAGGATCAGTCCATCAATGGCTACGAACCAGAATGGGCAGGGATAGCGTCCCTAGCTTCTGTTTGCCAGAAGCTGGAAATGGGTGACAGGGGATGGATCATGATGCTTGCCTCTTCTGTTTATTCCTTCTGAAGCACCTAGCATTGGCCACTGTTGGAAGACAGTATACAGGGCTAGAAGGACCTTTGGTCTGACCCAGTATGGCCATTCTGGTGTTCTTATATAGAGCTGAAATGTATCTGCCACCTTGATGTAACCCACTAGACCCCATTCCCCTTCCAGAGCTAAAAGAGAGCCCAGGAATCCTGATGGTCCCTCTCTACAGAGTTAGTAACAAAATAAGAATATACATTAAAATTTTAAGCCTAACCAGTGTCCATTACGTGACTTGCCAGAAGATGTCAGAATATGTTAGTGTTAGAGCTGAGTGGGTCTAATATTTATTTAATTTTATTTCTTTTAGATAGGAATTAGATACAGTGCTCCTGTCAGCTAGCTGCTAAGTTGTGTGCCAAAAAAGTAGAGTTTTCCAGTACTTTGGTAGCCCTGGGATAGAGATGACACATGTCTGGGAGGAGGACAGATAGTGTTGGCCCCTCCCATTTGGTGCTTGGCTTTTACTGAGCATGCTCAGTAACACTGCTGAAGCCTCTGTCCTCAGTCTGTGTCCCCCCCCATGCTATCACTCTCCCACCCATATTACACCATGCATAGGTTGCCCCCCGCCCCAAAATCTGAAATGATGCCCTGCAGGTCAGCAGTGGAGAAGAAAGGAGTAATGTGGCATCTGGGTATATTCCAAGGGTAGCTTCACTGTGCATATAGACACTACGCTGGGAAAAGCGATAGCTGCAAAGAGCATGCAGAATGATCCCTATATTTGAGAATTTCAGCCTTGTACCATTGTGCAATTCCCAGGGAGCTGCTCAGCCTCAAGAACCAGTTCTAATCACAGACCAGAGCAGACAGCAAACTCACCTTTAGCTTGCACAGCTCCCTCCAATGAGATCCAGCCTGTACAGAGAACATGACATAACCAAAACTAAGATCCATGCAGCATGTCTTGCTGAGACATTTGCTTGCATTTTAAGAATAAGAACTTGGAAGCCTAAGTGAAAAATTGCTACCTGGGGCTCAAGTCCCATTTTTTCAGAGACTGCTTACATGTTATTTTACTTCATCATATCGTCTATGCTTAAATGAGATATTTAGAATGTTGACACTTCAAACACAAAGTGAAAAGCTTGGGCAAGTCTCTGGCCAGGCATGTGGGAGTCTGACTTTATTCATTTATAACTGCTGGTTTAGAATAGCCTGAACTGAAAAGAGCAGCCCTTTAAATGTAAAAAACCATAATGTCAGGCCTAACATTTTTTTCAGCATCATTGGGAATTCAGGTTAACTCATTAGGGTTACGTATTAAAGAACCCGAATATAATAGAACACATCTAAATTAACTTGGCCGTTGTTTTGTCTTTCTTTCCTAAAAAAACCAGGAACTATCTGTGATTCCACTGTGGATAAGCCTGCAAGACTTTAGTCCTGTTTGCCATTATAAACAATGAGAATGAGAGAAGATAGGTTGATTCTAGCAGATCTTGTAAGGTGTGTTTCTGTGCTTCTGGCTTTGGTCAGTTTTCACATTTTTCTGACTCTTTCCTTTTCAATTTTTCTGATTGTAAAAAAAGTGAATGACTTTTACAACTTATTCTGTAAAAACAGTGGTGGGACCCTAAAATAAGCTAGTAATAAATATCAAGATATCTGAGTATAAAGAAAATGTATTACTTAGGCTTTTAGTGGTCCCTGGTGGCTTAATCAAAAGCATATAGTATTGAAAAGAAATGGGTTGGAAGATGGGGATGATGAACCAATTTCACAAAAATATTTAGGCACTAATTGCCAGTGATTTCAGTGGAAGTTTGGAGCCAAAATACCTTTCTGGATCGGGGTCTTTGTGTTTTTCAGGCTGTTCTTACAGAATTTGCAAAGCACGGGTATACACCACTGAGCTAGTACTTTATTTGGGACTATTAATTTATGAAGATAACTTTGTGGAACTCATCATTAGTTAAGTTAAAATGAGCTTTTTATCCCCTGAAAAAGTACAGTCTAGGAAGTGGCACAAGCTGCCCCAAACCATTCCACTAATATGCATCAATAGCAATTTGGAAAGACCACATATTTGCATTGTTATTAACTGTATTGAGAGGTCCCAACCGAGACTGGGATCCCACTGTATGAGGGCTGTACAAATACACACTAAGGGATAGTAACTACCATAAAAATCTCATAATCTCTAAATAGACATGACAGACGAGGGATGAAAGGTGAAAATAAATTTTCAAGGTCATACCAGAGGTTTAGTTGCAGAATGAAAAATAAAACCCAGGGTGCCAGACTGAGAGTCCCATTCTCTATCCATTGATTAGGCCATTCTGCCTCCCTGGATGTGACAGGTTCTGTACTCCTTCAATGTGGCATCTCCACTGAAACTGCTAATTAAGGTTCCAATTAATTCCTGTGGAATAAGTTAATGAAAGCATAGCTGATATGCTGCTTGGTCTAAAAAGCAAGCCAGGCATTAGCTTGTATTAAGGAAAGGCTGACTATAATACTGAAAATATTTTCTTGCCCACTCCCAGTAAAGTCAATAGGAGTTGATATCATACAACACCTCTCTGGATGAGTCCCCAAGTCATGAAGAGCTGGTAGAAAGGCTGGTGTGATGCAATAAGACAAATCCATTGGGAATGGAACCTGCTGTACAAGAAGGAAACAATCCTCTTTATGATACTTCTGCCAGAAACTGGGAAGAAAAAAAAATGAAAGCATCTTATTTTGATCTAGGCATTTTATTGAAGAGTCTGGTTAGAATGCAGAGCCATAAGCATTTTGCCTCCAGGCCGGGGGAATCCACACACTGTTTAGGATCCATAAACATCTATTTTCTGTCCAAAAACATTTGGCTCAACACTCTCCTGCATGACAAAAATAACTCTCTTCTTGACTAGTTAAGTCATAATGAGTAAGAGGCAGCCTCTTATACTGGCTTCCTGAAAGCAGAGTGAAGGGGTTTGTATGTTCATGCTGACATGGCTTGGGTGGGGGCACATCAGTGAGGGTTGGGGGTTTGGGGAGAAGGTTTTTTTTGCTTCTCACTTGAGTGGTCCCCAACTGATTTTTCTGTGGGTCAGTGGCTCCAGACTGTAAAAAGTTTCCCCACCCCTGCCATAAATAAAGAAAACATTGAAACCTTTTGTGTTGGATATAAATTAATATTTTACTTTATTTAAAATGAAGTTTGATAAACTAACATGAGAAAGTTAAAACGCTTAATCTGTTTAATAATTTAAATTAAACCATTCTGCAAACACTTTGAAGATAATAAGGTGATAGGGAACAGTCAGCATGGATTTGTAAAGAACAAATCATGTCAAACCAATCTGATAGCTTTCTTTGATAGGATAACGAGTCTTTTGAATAAGGGAGAAGTGGTGGACGTGGTATACCTAGACTTTAGTAAGGCATTTGATACAGTCTTGCATCACCTTCTTATCAATAAACTAGGCAAATACCACTTAGATGGGGCTACTGTAAGGTGGGTGCATAACTGGCTGGATAACTGTTCCCAGAGAGTAGTTATTAATGGTTCACAATCCTGCTGGAAGGCATAACAAGTGGGGTTCCGCAGGGATCTGTTTTGGGACCGGTTCTGTTCAATATCTTCATCAACGATTTAGATATCGGCATAGAAGGTACACTTATTAAGTTTGCAGATGATGCACAGCTGGAAGGGGTTGCAACTGCTTTGGAGAATAGGGTCATAATTCAAAATGATCTGGACAAATTGGAGAAATGGTCTGAGGTAAACAGAATGAAGTTTAATAAAGACAAATGCAAAGTGCTCCACTTAGGAAGGAACAATCAGTTTCACACATACAGAATGGGAAACGACTGTCTGGGAAGGAGCATGGCAGAAAGGGATTTAGGGGTTATAGTGGACCACAAGCTAAATATGAGTCAACAGTGTGATGCTGTTGCAAAAAAAGCAAACATGATTCTAGGATGCATTAACAGGTGTGTTGTGAGCAAGACACGAGAAGTCATTCTTCTGCTTTACTCTGCGCTGATTAGGCCTCCGTTGGAGTATTGTGTCCAGTTCTGGGCACCACATTTCAAGAAAGATGTGGAGAAATTGGAGAAGGTCCAGAGAAGAGCAACAAGAATGATTAAAGGTCTAGAGAACATAACCTAAGAAGGAAGACTGAAAGAATTGGGTTTGTTTAGTTTGGAAAAGAGAAGATTGAGAGGGGACATGATAGCGGTTTTCAGGTATCTAAAAGTGTGTCACAAGGAGGAAGGAGAAAACTTGTTCTTCCTGGCCTCTGAGGATAGAACAAGAAGCAATGGGCTTAAACTGTAGCAAGGGAGGTTTAAGTTGGACATTAGGAAAAAGTTCCTTACTGTTAGGGTGGTTAAACACTGGAATAAATTACTTAGGGAGGTTGTGGAATCTCCATCTCTGGAGATATTTAAGAGCAGGTTAGATAAATGTCTATCGGGGATGGTCTAGACAGTACTGGGTCCTGCCATGAGGGCAGGGGACTGGACTCGATGACCTCTCGAGGTCCCTTCGGTCCTAGTATTCTATGATTCTCCCTAGCTACAGCTAGTTCAGAAAATATGGTCACGATACCCAGCCTGCCCCTGCCCACCCTCCTTCCCCCACCCGCACACAGATCTGTGAATAAGTTAAATCTTGGCACGCCACTTCTGAAAGGGTGCCAACCCCAGAGGGAATGCTGGCACTCAGGGCTTCAGCCACTAAAGCCCTGAGCGCTGGAGGGTCCCCCCTTCCCACGGGGCTGGAGCCTTGATTGACACCCTCCCCATTACAGGGCAGAGGGTATTAAGAAGAGAAAGAAAGGCTCCTAACAGAGACTAGACAGGGAAGGGGAAATCAGGATGACTGCTAGCTGTTGCTGAGGGAAGGGTAGGAAAAAGAGTGAGTCCAAACTGGGGTAGAGCTGTAGAGGGATGATTTTTTTCCCTAGGACTTGAGAGGTAAACAAGTGAAGGGAGGAGAAAATTGTTCTTCATTGTGGAAGAGGAATACCTCACCTTCCACAAATACAGGAAAAACAAGAGTAGGAGAAGGGCCATAGTATAGCTGCCTGATGGAACTTGAAGAGAGGAGAACAGGTTTCAGGAGGGAAGAGGTAGGAAATGGCCTCGGGAAGCCAGTTCTGAGTGCATCTTGCTGCAATGCTAGCTGCAGATGCAATATCACTGTAAACCATTGTTCTGTTTCAATCTGAATAGCTAGCCAGAATTTGGGACCCTGGCGACATTCCAGTTGAAAACAAAAATTGAGGAAGTCTGTTATTTTCTTTGATGCAATCTGAAATTTACAAGGAATGTAGAATATCCTGTTTCTTTTGACTGAGGAGTAACCAAAACAAAATAAGTAATTGCATAGTTTACAGCCCCAAACCCCTTTAGCCAACAGATCCAAAACAACTCACAACAGTTGGCAAAAGTTCACAAACACTTTTTTCTGTATATTGGGGGCTTGTCAATAACTCATACTGAGAGTTACATTAATTGAAGGGTGCATTCACATGCAATCTCAAAGAAGTTTGTGATCTAAGTAATTGCCAGTACTCAGCACAATATAATTATGCTAATGAAGAGCCTGTTTATTTTTAGAAATTCTCTTATGTTGATACTCAGCATGCTGTACATGAAACACACAAGATACATAGGACATGAGAGTGGAGAAATAGTGTTAATGTTGCAAACTTGCCATTTGTCATTTGCAGTGTTATTGATGCAAACTTGTCATTTGGTTTGGTTATTAAAGGGGAAATACTGAACAATCCATTTTTCCTCTATGTTTCTTCTTGCTGTTGCTTACTTGCTTCTTACTGTTTCCTTCCTCATTTCAGTTTATCAGCTTTTCTTTTTTGGATAGCCTTATTGATAGATTCATTATTAATTAATCTGCTTAATCAATTAGTCACTTAGACTGCACTCATCAACAAAGATTTGGTCTCCTGAGGGGTACAGCATCAGGGATATTATTATTAGTATCATTAGAATCAGAGACCCTAGAAGCATACAAGAAGCCATTACAATTTATCAAAAGTCTCTTTATTAATAATTCCATTAAACAGACAAAGACTAGCATCTTTCATATCTCCTGCTGGAGGACCTTGGCATATCAGTCATTATACTCATCATCACATTCATTAGTCACCCTGATGTCTCCCGTCTGTTTCTCCCCCCACTTCTCCAACACACAGGCTGGCAACACTTTTTTATCCTGAACTCTTAGAACTGGGATGATGGGAGCTCCCCTTTGGCTTGTGGGACCAACTGAGGGTATTGCTCTTATAACCCAGATTGAGGAGATGGCTGATAGAACCTTGAGAGCATTCTGTAACCCAGAGACAGAGAAAAGGGCTGTTACATTGTGAATAGGAAGTAGCTTTTCCATGTTAGTTAGAAAATTAACCTAGGCTGCATTAAGGGAACTCAAGGCAATGGCCACCTTTGCCTAAGGACAAGGAAACCCACAGCTGGCATCCAAACTCCCTCCCAGAGCCTACACCCCCTCCTACACTTCTACCCTGTGCCCCAGCCTTGTGAAAGTGGGGGAGAGCAAGTGACAGAAGGAGGGAGGATAGAGAGAGAAGCAGGTAGGGCTTTCTAGAATGGGTGGGGCAGGGGTGTGGCCTCGGTGAAAGGGCAGGGCAAGAGTCTTTGGATTTGCGTGATTAGACAATTGGGAACATTACTAGGCAGGCCTGTGAAAGCTCTGGCCATGCCAGAAGAGTGTGACCAGCAGCACAGCTGTCATCTTGTTGGGCACCAGACAGTGCAGGCACATCACTGCCCAAATATCAGGCAAACCATGTCTGTGCAGGTGCAGTTTGTGTGTGTGTGGGCCCAGTGACTGTTTTGCCCTGGGGCCTGGAATTTCTGTTGGCAGGCCTGGCAGCAAGGGTTGAGGCATTGTAGGCACAGGGGAGGTGAAAGCCTGCGCAGGCCTCTGCATGTGTGTGCAGGCCCCTGATGGGGGGACGGAGGGTGGCTCCATGCTCTCGGAAGGACAGGAGCTTCTGGTGGAAAGTGTGGAGCTGCGGGTAGCCAGCTCTCTGCACTGCACAGAGTGCCCCCCTCCACCTTCCCTGCCCAGCCCTCACAGCCACATGGAGCACAGTGCACACCCTTCCCCAGCCCTCAGAGATGCATGGAGTACACGGTGTGGTGCTCCATTGGTAATTCAAGGGGCCTGGGATCCTGGCCACTCCACAATAGTAGCACCAGCCTCCTCCCACTCCTGTCCGCAGGCCTATGTAGGTGTTGGCTGCTGATTGTATGTTTTCTGGGCTGGAACCCAGAGTAGAGATTAGCCCCAGATTCCTCTGCTTGCCACTGGGAAAGGGACACAGAAATTTGCCTGAGACAACACATGGACATGTTGTCTGGTGAAACTTGGCTACCCCTGGAAGAGGAAAACTGTATAGTGGCCAGCTGGAGAGGAAGCACTTTGACTCCTAGAGATCAAGAGGAGCTATGGTGTGAATATGTGATGAAAGGGAGTGTCTGACTTGGAAGAACTAATCCCCAGATGCAATCATGAGGGGGTACCCCAGCACTGAATAAAAAAGTTGCACACCCTGTCAGTCTCTTTGAAACAAACACATTTAAAAAAAGAGTAGAAACAAGATATAGTTTTAAGCTAAATGAAAAACCCCATCAATAAACATGGCACTTACTGTACACATATATTTGTCATCAATGTGTTTCAGCCCAGGCTTTTCCTACCTACAGTTTAAAATGCATTAACTTAAAAAAAAATCAGGTATACCATTCATCATGCTGCTACATTTTTGCCCTTGGAACCCGGCCTTAAACTTCTCCAAAATAATGAGCAATTTGTCTACTGGGCCTTGTAACAGCAAAAAATCTCCTTGCAGTGATATAAATCTGGAAGCATCTATATAAGAAGAAAAAGCACAATACACAAAGTACCTGGGAGCTGGAGAAAATAAAATATATTTTATAAGAGACCTTGAATTAAAATGCAAGCAAGTGTGCAAGAAATAATATATTAGAAACATTGGGTTCAATACTCTTCTTTCTTATACAAGTTTTGCACCAGTAGTGTCACTAGCTGCTGCTGGTTTACACAGGTAGATAGGGAGTGCAGAATTGGGCTCATTGCATTTTCCTATAGATGCTACAAATCAATGGGAGTTTTGCGTGAATAACACTTGTAGGAGGAGAGCTGATAAGGCTAGCTGCTCTGGAATAAAAAAATAAGAACTTGCCTGAACCTTCTTCACCCAGAGTCTGACCGTGGACTTTACAGCTTGTTAAAAAACAAGAATATTTAGTTATTAATACTCTCAGTTTAAAAAAAAAAACTTAAAATTTACATAGCTGAAATTCTGGGAAGCTACCAATAATATTTGTAACTTTTCATTTATTTGAAGGATAAAATTTTCAAACGTGCTTAAATCAAGTCTACACTACAAACTTTGGTCAACACAAGTTACGCTGGTATAAAGCTGCTACTTCCGTCAATGTGTGTGAGTCTGACCATCATAATGTGCACTCTTGTTTGAGAAATATTGGCCATATATGGTAGGGCAGAAACAAGTTGTGCAGGGGTGACTGGCAGGAAGGATTCAAGTTCCTTTTATGCAACTTTTTCCATCCCATACTTCCATCGATATTCCATAATTTTTGTGCTTTTTTAAAAAAAAAATCCCCTGAATCTGTATGACGCTTTGGGCTGGGCTCTTTCTCTGACAGAAACATGGAGCCTATTCCACTTTGCACTATTGTCACAAATGTTACAAACATAGAATGAAATCACCCTCTGGTATTTGCAGAACCACTGGAAGAGCCACAACAACCAGGAGGTGGGTGGGGATTTTATGGAGGGCTGATTGCTGTAGGACATAGCAAAAACCAGCACAACATTCTTGGGGGCATTCATGGAGCAGCTCTAGACAGTGGTACACTGCTACTGGACCTGGGAAAGGAGCACTGACTGGTGGGAGTGCATCATAGTGCAGCGTGGAATGATGAGCCGTGGCTGCAGAGCTTTCAAATGCCAAAGGACACATTCTTGGATCTGTGAACCAAACTTGCCTGAGCACTCCAGCTCAGGGACACCAGAATGAGAGGACTGTTCAGAATGCAATAGCTTGGACAGTCTTTCTTTCCTGGCCAAAGGATTACCACTGGTGACGTTGAAATGCCAGTGGTGGTCCAGGGAGACCCAGCCTGCCATTTGCTGTCCTTGCTCATTAAGATGTACACCAGCCACCTTGACAGCATTAAAGAAGGATTTGATTCCTGGCTCAGCAGGTGCAGAGTGACAATTGAATGTGCTTTTGGTAGATTGAAGTGACATTAGCATTGTTTCTTCACAAGATTTAAACTCAGCAAGAAAAATATCTCAATGGTTATAGCTGCCTGCTGTGTCCTGAATAATATCTGTGAGGCAAAGGGGGGAAAGTTGCCACCAGGGTGGTGGTGGAGTGGCTGTCTACTGATTTTGAACAGCCAGACATGAAGACAATTAGAAGAGCCAAACATGGTGCTGTGAAACTAAAGGAGGTCTTGAAAGAGGATTTTAACAGCCACAGTTCTGAGGTAGGATAGACTGTGCTTTACCTGGCCCTGATGTTTTGGGGCTTTATGTACATTTATGAATGTAACAGTTTTCTCATTGGACCTATTAATTTTGTAGTGCTTGCTGTGCACTGTAAACTGATTCTATGAATTCTGTAGCCATGTATAATAACAAGTAGTGGGTTCTTGCAGTTGTGCTAAGCACTCTGCAGCACATGGTGTGAAGTAAGAAAGATGAATTATTTACCAAAATTGATTTTTATTTTTATATCATACTAGCAGGTGAGGCCTGTCTTTGACTGGGCAGAGTCATTTTGTGTCGATTACACTTACAGGAAAGTTCAAGAAATTAAATGTATGTAATAGAATTTTGTATTAACATGTTTTCAAAAGGGAAGTAAAATTACAGTTTTAAATTTGTACGATCTCATCTTCAAACATTATTCATTTTATTGAATTATTACCAAACATAGTAAATTTGAATCAGAAATAAGTTAATTTCCATTGCTTTTTTGTGTAACTAATTTGAATTGTTTTGTGGTTTGTAACAGTAAAATTTTTCTTTGCACTATAATGACAGTTGAATAGGGGACTTGATTTTAATTTTGTTATCAAATATTTTTATGAACACTAATCATAATAGTCATGACTTTTTCAGAGGAAAAACAAAAATAATTTTTTAAACCTTTCACCCAGTATATTCCAGTATAAAAAGGAGTACGTTAAAAATTTGGTATCTCTAGGTAATTGTGAAGTATGACTTTATTTTGCACAAACAAATCCACAAACAAACTCTTCGGCATATATAATAGATTTAAACCAGTGCAAAAACCCATTAAAAACCCATTGTGCAATTAATAAACAAATACAATAAAAATGTCTGGAATAAATTAATGAAAGAGAACTCAACAACGGCAAAGAGCATTCATGCCTATTTGAGAATTCTTTGGCTAAGCATATGGCAATCCTGGCTCTCACAGGTCAGTGTATGTAAAGTATGAGAACTGTCCCCTGGTGTGTCCCTTGTGGGACCCAACCTATCCCTGGATGGATCTGTGTGCCAAACTCTTCCTAATCCTCCAGCACATATATATCAGAACGAGTGCTGCATTGACAGTAGAGAAGCGAGTAGTGATTGCATGCGGAAAGCCTGCAAAAGTAGATTGCTCCCATCATTTTGGAGTTGGAAAATCTGCAGTTTGGGCTGTTGGCGTACATGTCAGAACCGAAAGCAAAAGTTACATTTCTGAACTCCCTTCTCCTGTTCCTCTAAAGTTTTAAACAAGATATGCCAATGGACACGTTAGCTGTGAAGCTCAAAGGGGATTAATGGACATCAGGATCACAGTGGGGAAAATGTGGAAGGACCTGATCAGTTGTATGAAATAACAACATTTTGGGCCCTGTGTCCATGAGAATGGGCGTAGGGCAATGGCACTGAGCTCTGGTGCTATTTTCCACAGACAGTGGTGATTTTAGGTGATATCTCACTCCTGAGGGCAACAAAGGCACAGAGACCACAACTGCAGCTGGCATCCCAAAGCTGCCTGGGTCCCTATGCCACTGCTCTGTTTACTGCAAGGGTGGCTGCTGAAGTCATCTTGGACAGAAGAAGTAATATGGTTGCTATTCCTAGAAATCTTTGGGAGAGGTTTGCATAGTACCTCCTTGAAAGTTAAATCAAGCTCTCTGAGGAGGATGCAAGGGGCTTCCCTGTGTACATAAACAAAATACTCAGTATGCTCCCTTTTGCTTAACCCTACAAAGGAATGAAAAGTTCCATGAAAGTGCCAGCATAGTCTCTTCTCCCTACAGGCCAAGGAGACCCAATATTGTCTGTCTACTTCAGGCAGGAGCAGACTTCATTTGTACAACTGAGAACTACAGAGTAGTCAGTGTTGGGCATTGTGGGATAACTGTTGGAAAACTGTTAGGGTCAACAGGTGACTCAATGTCTGCACTTGCACTGTGTTGATGACAGTACATTGACCATGACTCAATGCTGTTCATTGACGTAGTGTTACTGTGTCATTGTAACAGAGTATTTATTGACTGGGAGACAAATTTGAGCCTATATGTTTACATAAATAGGTTGATTCCAGTGGGCATATATCAACCTAACTTTGTAGTGAAGAACAGCAGTTCTTAACCAGGGCTTTGGGGCCCCTTGGGGCAGAGCTATGAGCAGGTTTCAGAGGGGTCTTCCAAAATAAACCAGAGATATGGTGGGGGTAGATTTGCTACAGCCCAGGATAGAAAGCTGAAGCTGCACCACCTAGTGCTGAAGCAAAGCTCCAGCAAATTAGCTTTAGGGGCCCTATGTAGCATGAATGTTTTTCCTGCTTGCTACCCCATAGTCCTGGCCCTGGGTTTTACTCTACCGGATATACAGAAAAGTAGTTGTGGCATGAGTGGTATATGCAATTTTTATAGCATGGTGGCAGTATCTCAGAAAGAAAAAAGTAAGAATCCCTGATATAGACCAAGCTTAAGTCCCATTTTCAAAAGGCACTTAAGTCAACGAGGCTTATACTTTGAAAAAGGCACAAGTGTCATAGGCCACATGGCAAAACAGTTGCAGAGCCATAGATGGAACTCAGTTTTCTGAAGTCCCGGCTAGACTGGACTAGATCATCTGTGTTGTTTAGGGCTTGGGTTCATGGTAAGATTAACATGAATTATAACTTGAATTTTCTCTGTCCACACATGTAAAGACACAGTGGGGGTGGGGGAAGCAAGTAATCGAGCAGTGACTTGACTACCCAATAAGCCTAAGCTCCAGCTTCTAGCAATCAGTGGTTAGGGACACCAAAAGCCTGGGGTTCCCATCCCTGACCATTTTGGTCATAGTTGTTGCTGGACCTATCCTTCATGAACTCACCCAATTTCTTTTTGAGCATGTACGTGAGGATAATCACCGTTCTGTTCATTCCCTTTGAACCAGCTGGCATGGGTCATTGTGGGAAGACAGAATACTTGGCTAGATGGACCACTGATCTTACCCTGCATGGCCGTTCTTGTGTTATTATTGCCAAAATGAAACCCACTGCAAATGGATTTTTTTGTCTTTATGACAACCAAAAAATCTAAGTCAGTCAGGTTAAATTATTTCGTTTTTACAGAAAATGTTCACCTTCCCAACCACAGTGTTCTGATTTTTTATTTCTGAAAAATGTAAAAGGAAAATGCTTTCCTGTTACTGAAAACTGAAAACTTTTTTTGTTTCCAGCTTGTGTTGTGCTTGCTCTTACAGAAATGTGCTGGTGCAGCACAATCAGCCTACTTCTTTAGTGCTCAATCATTCCAAAGCATGCATGAACTGATTAGATGATGATAATATATCACGTTTCATCCCAAAGGATCCCAAAGCAATTTACAAACTCAACACATAAAAATACCAGTAAATTGTGTTGAAGGATGGAATTGGTGGTTATTTGGAAGCAGCCCTGGATCTTCCTGGTTTTTGGTGTAATAAAGGATGTAGGGCAATCTTTCTGTTGATTTATGTACAAAAACATTTATCCAAAAATATACACTGTCTCTGAGACTTAAGACCTAACATTTATTAAGGGCTACATTTTAACTAACGGTGGATGTAATTTGGCAGTGATTAGATATTCAATTGAGGAGTTATGCCTTGGTATTTTCTCAGAGTAATTGATCCTGAAGAATTTGCCTGAGGTTTCTAATCAGGGAGTTCAGCAGATGTTGAACTTCTTCAGTTGTGAATCTGAACCCAGTTTGCACTTCAATGGCCCAGACCCACAGTTGGTATAAACTGGCATGTTTCCAATTTACAGGAAGTGCCTCAGTCCTATACCAGCAGAACGTGCACCCAGGCGGGAGCCAATCCATGGGCCACTTGTGGCAGAAGATGAGCCACAAATCTGGAGTCCAATATGGAGGTAGTTTCTTGAAGTGCAGCATTGTTCTTGGTCACTGCTTTTCAAAGTAGCCTTTCCTGTCCACAGCCAGTTTAGAGCAAGTGTGAAGAGTGTAGTCTCATGTCTCTTCAGATGCTGAAGAGGAGGGGGAGGAATTGAAGGAGGTGACATTTGTTTCTTAAATTACAAGATAATGGAAATTGTGAGAGTGGCAGAAGTCTCCTAGGAAGTGGAGGGTGAGGCAGAGTGGAGAGCTTGAGTTAGATTTTTCCATTTGTTTTATAACTTTCAGAGACATTGAAAATGCACTTATTTCCAAATTGCTTTGCAAAGAGGAGATCTGATTTGGTAGAGGACATGGAAGGCAGGAAAAACTTAAGTCATCTCCATTTCACTGGCCAGAAATGAATTATTCATTACTGTGTGCTCATGAGTTCTTTGCCCAGTCAAATGTTAAATGACTCAGATGAAGTATTTTCCTAGATCTAAAGAAATGGATGGGAAACCTTTGTTAAAGCTATAGTGCTTGTTTTCATTGCAGTGGTGGCTGGAGGGAGAATGTGAGCATTGCCTTCAACCAAATTCATGTTCACACAGCACCAATTTCTAGCTTTCGTTAGTTAAGTGGTGCTTTAAACTTGAGTGAGCAGGTCCTTCTAGGAATATGGCTTGGACTTCACTGCTGCAAAAACTCAATCTCTAGTAATGCAGGCGGGACTCAAGTACTTTGTGTTGCTAATCCAATTGCTCATTGCCTCTTAAGAGTTATTTTGCAGTATGGCTACTCTTATGGGAGCAAGGCTAACTGAAGAGGCATTAACTCAATTGTTGGTATCAAGCTAATTCTGCAGCAAAGACTTCCCCACACAGGCTTAGTCTTCACTACAAAAAATAGGTATGCATGTTTATATATTAAGATAGCGATCTTGATATAACATGCTAGTAGAGCAAGGGTGCAGGAACTTTACATCTCGTGTGGCCAGTTGAGGTCAGCCCTATAACCCTCACCTGGGGTTTACTTTGACTTCCAGATAGCCACAGTTATGTTTTAATTTCTTGAAGGGTCTTTATTGTCTTGAGTAAATTTGAATGTTCAGTATGCAGTCTGAGCAGGTATGCTCACACTCTGAATATGAATTAAAAGTAGTTAATGAATAGAATTAAAAATTTGTGTGGAAAGCAAATGACTAAGAAATTTTCATTTCTAACAAATGCAAAGGACAAAGACAGCCATGGTTTTTGTACTCCATAATAAACTCTAATTCTCCTTAAACAATGCCTGTGATTTTGAACATCAGGAAAATCTATGGAGCTATACAAATATGAGTGATGAACTTGTGAATGAGTCATGTCTTCTGTTTATTTTTGGGGTTGGAAAATATTGTTATGGATGAACTTTGCCAATTCGTGTGTGTAGTGGTTAAAAGAGGAGACCCCAGGTATTTGGGGTCTTTTTTTTTATAGTTGTGCTACTGACTTACTGAGTGACCCTGAACAAGTCACTTGCAATTTCTGTGATTCAGTTTTCATATCTTCATGAAATAATGCTGTGACATGGTATATAGAGACTTGTTAAGTTTCAACACATAAGGAGTGTCACCGGGCTGACTCACCATGCTGGTGCCTCCAGGCGGCAGTCCTGGGAATTAACTCGCCTGCCTTGCTGTGTGCCCCCCCCAGGTGGTGTCTCGCCGTGTTCCTCTTGTCCACGGTGTCCTCTTCAGGACACTGCCCTCAGGTGCTGCCCACTCCGGTCTCTCTGCGTCCCCTTCCGGGGTGGGGTGGGGGGAGAATGTTGTTTCCTCCGCATGTACTCCAGAGTCCTCCCTTTCCCCGGGCACCCTGTTCTCCCCGCAGGGAGCACCCTGTCCCTCTGTATCACCTTCACCTCAGGGACCCACTGCCAGTCTTCATCTAACCCCTGCCTCAGGGGCAAACTGCAGTCTGTAATAGCCACTCATCACTGGCAAAGGGGGTGTGTGGACCTACTGCACCTGCAGTCAGGTTCCTGCTACTCTCTGTCCAGAGCCACAGTCTGTTCTCCCGTTCCCTCCAGGAGTCCTTCATTATATAGCCCCGCCCTGCTGGGCCCTAATTAGAGAGACCTGCCTCAGCTGGGGCTTTACTCTCAGACCTTGCTCTTGGCTGGGGTTTGCCCTTAAAGGGCCAGTGCAGGGCAAGTGCCCTGTCACAAGGAGTTACAAGTACCCAGGTTTCCTGCTCATCATTATATGGGTGAGCTGGGGAGGAGATTTGAAAAATAAAATAGATGCCACTGCAGAAAAAGTTATTTAGGAGGAAGGTGTGCTCTTTCTGTTTGCTGAAATTAAACCTTTCGTTTAGATTTTCCACAACAGAAAATTCCAGCGAAATTAATATTTTCCCACATAAAATTTTCATTTTGACAATACTTCATTTGTCTATGGGAAAATGGTTTATTCAGAATTGTTTGATTTATCCTAGGTAAGTTGTTTTTAATGGATGCATTTCACATTCCTTGCTGCCTCTTGTTCATTGTGTGTGTAGAACCTGATGTCAGGGACAGGCAGTCACAGACAGCAATGCTTAATTAACACAGCAGGGATACACACTCCAGTCCATCCAAACCCACATCTCACCTTCTCACTCTTATATCCTCCAGGACATCTCACTGTCAAGTTGTACTTAACTCTCCCCCTCCCTCCTTGTCTGTCTGAACCTCTTACCTTGTTACTCCCCCTCCTCTGCTCTGCAGACAATGTCAGCCTCACTTGTCAGCTTCTCTGTGCCCGCCTTCCATGACATGCTGGAATATCATTCCTATCTGATCTGTAACATCACTACCTTTTCCCCCTTCAGCTTGCTCCTGACATTTCACCTCTGCCATGTTAGTGACAAGAAATCAGCCAGTTATGCTAGAGTGAGGGGCATGTGAGGATAGGGGCCTTATAATTTATAACCTTAATTGTAACTATAATTAAACTTGTAAAAACAGACTAGACCTTATACTTGTAAATGTATGTATGATCACTTTCCTTGGTCGTTATGTGTTCCTGGAGATTCTAAATCTGAAGCAAATAGCAGAAATGACTTTCACTCCATTAAGCTTGAAGCAATAGCCAGCAGAGCGGAAGCCCTGGTGGTGTATCATTACATTACAAAATTCAGTTTAAATAACACCAAGGGCTACATTCCTATTTTATTGTACCTCCATTCCCTCAGCATCTTGCCCAAGGTCACACAGGAAATCCATGGCAAAGCAGGGAATTGACCCTTGGTCTTTTATGTGACTGCAGATCTGGAAGATGCTGTGGTTAGGTGACAAAAGAGTCTGAGGGGTTAGTCCCAGGGGCTAGCTAGTCAAATTGAGGGTGCCCAGATGTCCAGAGGTGGTGCTAGATTGAGGATCTTCGCTAGGAGTGTGACTGGAAATCTGACCCAGGGACAATGCCTGGAGTCTGTTCAGACTTGGGAGACTTAAAGCACAGGGTCCCCAAACAAGGCTGGATGAGTGTCAAGCCAAAGAGCACTTTACCATGGGGAGTGAGTGTAAAATACAAATTCATTTTTTTCTTTGGTTCATGAAAAATATTATGATTCATGTAACACAATCGCTAAGATTATTATAGGAAAAAATGTCAAAGGTAATGTTAGTCAAGGTGGTTAGCTATTGATTTAAAAGGAACATATACTGCACTGTGGAAGATATATTGATGTCCAAATACCCAGCTGACATAAAAATACACAGCAAAGATTGCTGACTCATCAATAATTGCAGGTAAGAGAGACAACACACCAGGCTGAATCAATAATATTGTATTAAGTCTCTGTCAGTGATTGTAACATAAATGTAACTGGGGCTGTCAACAAATCAGGTGTCAGGATATATAGATACATACTGTACTACCGATGGAAGTGCTGGAATAGACTAATGGAAACCAATTAGGTGATCCAATAGCTGTCCTCATATAAACTTCTCAGGGACATTCTATCTGCCTGAACCCTAACAAAAGCAATGCTGAGCACTGCCTTGCAAAGCCCTCATGTTTCAGCTCTGCAGCTGAGACCACTTCACAAGAATTACAGCAGCCTCATGGAGCTGGGAAATATTATTCTACTTGTTTTTTTGAATGGTTGAGCTGAGGCACAGAAGGCTCATAAGGCTAGTCTGGGCCTGTAAAGCACTGCTTCCCAGAGATTCCTACTATATAGAGAAGTGCTAAAACTGCTATATGAGTTTGTGTCAGATTAATTAGTCCACTTGCTGCCCTGTCAGCTCCCAGGGGGAACCCACATCAGTGTGATCCATGAAAGCTCTTAGCAGTGAGTTCACATTGAGTTTGCTAGAACCCTGGTAGAACATCTGTGACAGACCGGGCCGGGTCTGGGCACCGCTGAGGGCGTCCGCTCAGGGAGAATTGCTCAAATTCAGGACTCCTTACAGCCACCAGACTGGAGACCTTCCCAAATAGACCACAAACCAGTCCCACAGAGCACTTTAGCTGCCTGCCTGGCCAGCCAGAAGTCTCACGAGCAAAACCCCTGACACCCTAGCAATATCCGTGCCCCAGATGGCCCTGGGCCTACCCACAGGTGAGAGGTCTTAGAGCCCAATCTCACCTACCCCGAACAAGTTCTGTCCGGTTCCAAGAAACCAGCCACAGATCCCAGGTCAATTTACACTCTGGACCTTACCCACAAGATCACGCTGAGCCAGTCCTTTAGAATCTAAAATCTAAAGGTTTATTACTACAAGAAAGAAAAGCACAAGAGTAAGGTTGTTAAAGTATCATACATTACATTCATTGAATCTCCCAGGTCTCGATGCAGGTTCGCAGCAGAGATGTTATAACTGCTGGCTTAGAAGTCTTTGGTGTACATCCTATGTCAGGATGGGTCCACAGTTCTTTCCGGCTCCTCGATCCCTGAACTCTTGCCTCTGGGATGAAGAGGTGAGCTGAGCACCAAGATGGAGTTGGCCACATGGCATACTTATATCTCCTCCTGGCTTCTTCCAAGCTGGAGAGAGTCACATGGCCAGTGGCCAGGTGTGTCTTTGGCCTCCAGAGGTTCATTGTTCCCTGGAGCTTTGCTCATTATCATGTCCATGGGCAAACATTCCTGGCCCATTGCTCTGCCTCAGACAGAGAATCTTTCAGCATCAACACAGAGTACATATTTATAACTTCACACACAGACATTATACAGGTGTATGAAAAGCATATACAGAATCCACAGACAATAAGCTTTTGTTTGACACCTCACATGGCCCCCTTTGTACCAACTTTTGGGGCAAACACCCCCCCATGGGCGCAGCAGTGGCCTGGCTGCTTCCCTTAAACTCTGGTAACATGACAACATCTACACCCTGACACTGCAGCTTACAAAAGGCTGATAACGGAAAAAACTTAAAAAACAATGAATGGTCCTGCAGCATCTTAGAGACTAACAACCCACTTCAGTTCAGATTAGCTTGTCAAAGTCCCTTATTCTGTGACATCTGCTTCATTGAAATGAGTTTCTTGAAGCTGAGTCCCGAGTTTTCTTCTCTTCTCAATGTGCATTAGCAGCACAGAGAAAAATCCCTAGGTATTGTACAGCAAAGCTCTTTTGTATGCTGCTGCATATCCTGTGTTTAGTGATGGCGAGATGATGGCTGCCTTCCACAACAGTTTCAAAAGGGCTCTTAACAACACCTAGCAAGGAAGCAGACATGTAGGACTGCTGCTCATATACCAGTGAAGGTGAGCAAAATAATGTATCTCCAATTCAGTTATTGGGTCCTTTTAAAGCAGGAATTTAGAGCTTCATGTTATAGGTAGCAACCCTCTTCTCTGATTCTTCTGGTCTTAATAGTGCCTCTATTTTTCTCCCATTCTTCGCTCTCCTACTGCAGCCTTCCCATTGCATTTACTGTCTTTAATCCCTAGAGGCCACTGAGCATAACTGATCAGCTAAATACTTTTAACAATGGGAAACAGGCATGAACTAATGCTGCATATATACAAATGTAGTGATCTTGGTCATCATGGAGATCAAACACAGGACTTCTAGAGCAATAGCTTGTGTTAAGGATTAAATTCTCTAGCTGTAGCAAACACACATCTTCCATTTAGCTCAGCAGATATCTCTTAGGGTACGTCTACACTTGCTCCCTAGTTCGAACTAGGGATGCAAATGTAGGCGACCGAAATTGCTAATGAAGCGGGGATTTAAATATCCCGCGCTTCATTAGCATGATCTCGACGGCGCATTACTCCGCTCAACAGCTGTTTCGAAAGTGAAAGTGCGTGCCGGGAAGCGTTAGTTTGAACCAAACCCCTTGGTTCGAACTAACATTACTCCTCATTTTTTAAATCCCCACTTCATTAGCAATTTCAGTCACCTACATTTGCATCCCTAGTTCGAACTAGGGAGCAAGTGTAGACGTACCTTACAGATTACCTGGGAAGTGAGAATGTTCTGATATCAATCTTGCATAAGCTTTATTGTCTTGCTATGTACCATGATGAAGATAATTAAGACTTGT
This sequence comes from Pelochelys cantorii, assembly GCA_032595735.1. NCBI lineage: Eukaryota > Metazoa > Chordata > Testudines > Trionychidae > Pelochelys > Pelochelys cantorii. Next base: position 26,362,179 of record CM064326.1, read on the forward strand.
CCACGATCAATGGACTGTTCTTCTGTAAGAGTAAGAGGTGTAAACAGATGCTATTATTTTCACCCCTTTCAAAAAAGGGGACATGCATATTGTGGATCTAAGAGAAAAGTGTTTTATGGGAATCAGTATGTGATATGACATTCAGAGGCCAGCCCTTTAAGGCATGTTCCCATCAATAAGGTAGCTGAAGAGCGAGTTAGACTATTTAGCAGGATTGGCATTACCAATAGAGCAGGGTGTAAAACCTAAATCCTGTCCCCATCCCTCCTGAGATTTGTTTTTTCAGTCGGTTTCTGGATTGTGGGATTCTCCACAGTATCTTTCTTTCCTTTTAAATAAATTGCGGGGAAACCCCCACTTTCTACACTACAGGTTGGACCTCCCTGGTCCAGCATCCTTGGGAACTGACTGGTCCTGGACGAGGGATTTTGCTGGACCAGGGGAGGTCATATCTGGATCCCCCTGCAACTGGCCCCCCCCCCAGCACTGGACTGGCCACAGGCCTCCTGGCTGGGTCCCTTCCCCACCACCAACACTTTTCCTTTCCCCACCTGGCTTCTGTTGCCCTGCCAGGTTCCTTCCACTTCTCTGCTAATCTGGGCAGCCCAGCTCCAGCCCTGCTGCAGCATGCCAGGCTCCTGGCCCTGCCAGGCAGCCCCTCAGCAGCGTACCAGGTTCTTGGCTATGCCAGGCAGCCCCACACAGTTGTACCTAGCAGTCAAGCTACAGGGAGCTAGGCAGTCCAGCTGCAGGGATCTCTGCCACCAGCCTTCCCCCCGGGACTCTCTGGTCCTAGGACATCCATGGTTCGGTTGCCAGACCAGGGAGTCCCAGTTAACAGACGTTCAACCTGTGCATTTGAAATTGTTTTTCAGCTAGCATTTGGTATTTGTCTCTGCAGTCATTCAGTTCTACAATGCAGTTCTGTTATCCCTCGTTAGAGATGGAGAAATGAAGCTTGTACAGGCTGTGTCTTGGGCAACATTACACAGGATATCTGTCAGAGCATGGAATTGAAATCCCCCCCAGCTAATGCCGTAATCACAAGCACCAGGCTCCTTCTTGCAGGGTTCGGAAAAATAAGCTACCACTTAATTTGGTAGCAGAGGTAGCAGAGGTAGAAGGTGTGCGGAGGTAGCAGATATAACCCCTGCCAGGCTGCATACTAAGTAGAAACACTATGACAATCAGGGCATTCTGGAGACATAGATGCTAAACTGTGATTGCTTCATTCATACCCACAGCTCTACTGATTATCTCTGTCTTACTAAGACAATTCTAGTTCTGGCCTATAACTTTGGATAATCTGGTAATGAACTTCCACAGAGAAGAAAGTAGCAGCTGAGCTGCCAAAGCATTCACTGTGTTTGTCCGTCTGTTATTTTAAGGCTGTCATTGTTTCCCCCTCATTAGACTTGAGTGTGGGTAAAATTCTGCTTCCACTTACTAAAGTAAAATTAGAATAATTCCATTGAAAGTAGATGTGGCTCTATATCTTAATCTTTATTTTTGTTGCCAGCCTCTTCTTATAAATGCTTTAGGACCTATGTGATGCAAAAGTTTCTGGGTCTCTTCCCACAAGAATTCCAGGATCCAAAACTCACCTGTTTTCATAGCTTCAATTAATTATGATTAGTTATCATTTGCTAATATTAAAATATTTAAAGACTGTTTACAGTGTTGCCATTCCCAAGCATGCAAAATCACAAATCAGGCTCCACAAAACCATATTAAAATAATGTTGGGTTTCTTTTTTTGCCTTCTGGCTGTTGAGCTGTTTTAAATTTTTCTCCACCAGCCCGAGGGTTAGAAATTTACATATAAAAAGAAATGCTGAGATGTTTGTATAATTGCAGGTCTCTAAGAGCTGGGTCTTTCATGAAAATACCAAGAAGTATTGAGGCTTGAGAGAAGCTGATGAGAACTGGGAACACTTCAGACCTCCTTGGTTAACAGCTCTCCATTTCTTCCTTCTGCTGTGTAGTTCGTGGGTGGTGTGGGGGTTTTTTTTGTTTGTTTGTTTGTTTGTTTTGCATTTTCTCCACTGAAATTCTGGCACTGGTTGCTTGCATGAGAGCTGAGTGGAAAAGTCCTACATTTGTAACCTGCTTACAGAAATGGACAGTCTCAAACTGGCTTATTATGTGGAACCTGCTTCTCTTGTGAGTGACATTTAAGAAATGAAACTTCACATTATTGCTTTATTTTCAAATCATATTAGTTTCACAATAACAAATGCCAATGAATAGACTGGCCTGTGGGGCAAATGATTGAAACAGGTTTTGGTTTTATTTTGGTCTTGAAATTACTTTGAAGTGTGCAGAGGAGAAACTGAAAGGGACACTGTTTATCCACAGCATTATGTTTTGTGGTTCTCTTTTTTTTTATTCTAATGAGAGTTGGATCATGTCTCTGGCCCCATGGGTAGAGCACTGAACTGGGTTTAGGAGGCCTGATTATATTCCTGGCTCTGCTGCTGGACTGCTAAGTGACTTTGAGCAAGTCACTGTAAAATAGGGAGGATGATACTTGCTTCCTTTGTGAAGAGCTTTGAGTTTTATGGAAGTGCTATGTCTGGGGGATGGGCATTGTTTCTCTCAGCTTTTCGACCCTACAAAGGACGTAATTACACTGATGATTCTTGTGTGATATAGATGTTCTGGTAGTATTCATGGCAAGCTAGGTACTGGCAACGCACACAAAATGATGCCAATATTGCCTGCTGTAATCACAGTTATGCCAATGGGATTACATAAAATACAAATTGGGCTCAGGGGCTCTAAATCCTCTTCATAAATCAGATCTAAGTCTAAGGCCTTGCCAACACTTACTGGGAGATCAGTGCTGAGGGGACTGATGCCCCCGGGGTCAATTTAGTGGGTCTAGTAATGACCCACTAAATCTTCGCACTTCCATTAATCCAAGTAATCCAAGGGGAGTTGATGGGAGAGTTTCTTTCATTCACACCCCACAGTGCAGATGCCGCAGTAACTCAAACTACGGTACGTCGACTCCAGCTACACTATTCACCTAACTGGAATTGCGTATCTTAATTTGACATTGCCCTCTGTTGTAGACCTGGCCTAAATATACTTAATCCATCCTCAGCATGGGGGAATTGACTAGGTGACATCTAAAGGTCATCTTCAGCCCTGCTTTCTGTCACTCCATGTTTAAGTCAGTAAAACATTAAGTATTGTAATGGTATGAGGAAGAAAAAATGGTCCAGGAAAGTTTGTGCTGTAGGTGAAACAAGTAACAAGCATCAACCTATACAGCTAAAAATGTGTTTTAAAAGTCTCTCAAAGAAATAAAATTGTCACACAACTGCTTTTTTCAGTTTTATAAAAAAACAACCTACCGACTCCCAAGTGGCTTCACTGTCTACTACGTCAGCTGGACAGAGAGCAGCAAAGTTATCTTACCCCTTGTTTATTGTACCAAATGTCCATTATTAGCTTAAATGTAGCAGGCAGTTGAAAACAGATGGAAGATTAATGTTCAGCATAACTTGGTTTTGTAGTTGCAGCACATTTCTTTACTGTTTCAGCATGGATAAACTTTGGCAACCCTTACTAGATCTGTTTTGGTCTTGAGCCATCAAGTAAACAAACGGTGGTTTTTACATATAGTCAGAGATTGTCATTTGCCTTAGAAGCAATAAACACTTGACGATTTTTTCTTGAAGGGCTGAATGACTTTCATTTGATCAATCTCACTAACTATTTTTGCAAGTAGCTGATAAGATGTTTGTCAGATTATAGTACACTTTAAAATACCTGATTTACCCACAAGATGTTTGGCTGATTATGAGCTTAAGATGTTCTCCGATGATATCTTCATTGATCTTTGGGCAAGTATTCAGGCTGATGTTATCTTGGGAATTGATGACAAATTTACCTAATTTCAGAACTATAGCAACACAGTGTGATAGATTCAGAGTTTTTTTTAAAAAATTCAGAAGAGACCATATGATCACCCAGAGTATGTCTACACAGCAAAGTTATTTCAAAATAACAGCCGTTATTTTGAAATAACTTCACTAGTGTCTACACAAGCCAACTGCTATTTCAAAATTAATTAAAAATAGCGGAGGGCTTATTTCGAAATTGGTAAACCTCATTCCACTAGGAATAACACCAATTTCAAACTTGCTATTTTGAAATAAGTGCTGTATAGACACTTATTTCGAAATAGGGGGCCTCCGGCTCTTCCCAGGGTGCCCTGGTGGCCACTCTGGCCACAACCAGGAAAACTCCTTTCCTCCCTACCCACCCTGGAGCCCTTAAAGGGGTAGAGTCTGTTTAGCTACAGTGCCTATGCCAGCTCCAGGCCTCTCAGCACAGAGCCAGCAGTCGCTGCCCCTAACCCAGTTGTCTCAATAAGTGAGGCAGCCAGCCCTACACTGCTCCCCAGGAGCAGTCTGCAAGCTCCCAGGAGCCTGCCAATGGCCGGAAAAGACGGGTGCCTTCCTGGTCCAGTGCGGAGATCATGGACCTGATTGAGATTTGGGGGAATCCTCCAACATCCATGATCTCCACACTAGACAGAGGAACGTGGCCATCTACAGGCAGATGGCTGCCAGCCTGGCCACCAAAGGCCACATGCAAAGCCAGGAGCAGGTGCGCATGAAAATAAAAGAGCTGCGGCAGGCCTATGCCAGGGCCACAGGGGGCAGCTCCCAACCAGGGGCAGACCCAGACCCCTGCCCCTATTTTGATGTCCTGGACTGCATCCTGGGGGGCAGGATGGTCCGTGCTCTCCAGGTGGTCATCAACCTTGGGGCAGAGGGGCCTGGCCATGAGACCGAGGAGGAGGAGAAGGAGGAAGAGAATGGCCAGGAGCCGCAGGAGCCTGGAGGGAGCATGCTGTGCACCCAGGATGCCCGAGCCGTCCCAGCAAGCCTGTCGCTGGTGTCATCCGAGGCCAGGGAGGCAACAACATGTGAGTGCCATCACTGTACCCTTATGTGGCCAGAGGGGTGGGGGGGAGGGGAGGAGAGGGAGACCAAGGATCACGCAGCAACCTGTCCATGTTCCATGCCACCCCTGGGCACGTGGCCCCAGCTGGCTGCCACACAGGGGCCTTGGCCTGTTACCCACACGTGTGTATGTATGAAGGCACATTACATGCTCCTGACCCCAGTGTGGGACACTGCACGATGCCCTCCCTCCACAAGCCCCCTCTACACAGAGGCAGGGGACATCTCCCTCCTCCCTGCACTATATACAGCACAGGGACATGCGTGCAGTCCCGGGCCAGCTCCCACTCCCGGGGACAGCAGGACATGCCGAACATGGCCTGTGTGCAAGCACATCAGCTCCGATGGTGTGGAGACCTGCCGTCCTCGCCTTGCAGAGGGGGGCTGGGCTTCATCCACTGTGTCCCCAGGGATAACTGACCACTTCTCTTGCTTCTCCACAGCTGCACCAGCTGCGAGTGCAGAGTGCACCACCCTGCCCAGGACATCCTCCCGCTCCCGGGCCAGCAGGCTGACCCGTAACCAGGAGGAGTACCAGCGTCAACACTTGGGGATCCTGGGAGGCCAGCACCACACCCTGGACTACTGGGTGCATGAAGACCTGCAGCTGCGGAGGGAGAGCTGGCGGGAGCTGCTTGCTCAGGGTCGTGCCATCTCTGACTACCTGTAGACCCTGGTGCAGAGATTGCTGCCTCCTGCCGCTCCAGCCCCTGCTGCCGCCCCAGCTATCGCTCCTCCTCCCACTCCCGCTCCCCCTCCTGTTTCTTCCTCTCCCACCCTCCATACCTGCTCACCCTGGGGACACCGAGGCCCCTGCACCCAGAGTACTGGGAGACAGGTGGACCAGCAAGACCCCCAACCCTGAGCTTCTCCTCCCCCTTCCTCCCCTTGCCTTCTCCTTCTAGCTCCCTCTTCCCAGGTTTCCCCCTCCCCTCTCCTGCCCTCATTCCTTCCCACCCCAGTTTTGTTCAATAAAGAGAGTTTGTTTTTGTCAACACGTGTCTTTATTTACATGAGGAAGGGGGGTTAGGGAGGGGTAAGTGGAAGAACATGAGGGAGGAATGAGGCACAAGCCCTCAGTGGGGCAGACCAGGGAGGCTCTTAGCGCTCCTCAGGGTGGAAGCTCTCCCGCAGGGCCTCCTGGATACTGACAGCCCTGCGATGGACCTCCTGGATGGCAGCCTGCAGAAAGTGCAGCCAGGCTCGCAGCAACGCGTTCAAAGGAAGCACCAGAGTGCCCAGGGGCGGCTCTGGCTCCATGGTGTAGAGTGCTGTGGGGTCCCGAGTGAGGGCAACCAGAGCACACAGAGAAAAAAATGCTTTGCTGTCCTTCAGCGAGGTAGGCATACAAGCAGGGAAACCTGAGAACCGGCTGTCCAGGGGGGTCTCTTTAAGCACAGGCCTCAGATAGCCTCAGGCAGCAGCCACACAAAGTAACTCCTAACCTGATGCCCTGCTGGAACTGGTTTCAGCTGTCCTTAAATGCGAGTCAGCATCCAATCAGTGTGGATGCTCTATTTTGAAATAGCAAAACGTTATTTTGAAATGCATTTTGTGTCTAAACGCGTTATTTCAAAATAAGATATTTTGAAATAATGCCGTAGTGTAGACGTACCCCCAGTCTAACTGCTGGTATACTATATAGAACTACAAGCAGTGAAATGGAAAGAATTATTCTTCCTCACTACAACAGTGGACCCCATTGATCCAAATAAATTCTTGTTGAACTAAAAAAAAAAAAGATGGATACTTTGCACTACTACTGATAGAAATCCCAATTAACTACTGTGCTCACCAGTTCCATTCCATGGATATCTATGGAAATATCCACCTTTTTTGAAGTTCCGTGATATCATTAGAAGCGTCCTGGTGTCTTTACCTTCCTGCAATTTGTATTTTCCAAATTTACATAATAAAAGCTCAGTGTGAGAGTCCACTTGGAATTTCTGACCATTTCTTTTCCAGGTGTTGACTGGTAGCCTAAAATTATATTAGTCCAACTAAGTGCACCAAACTCTGTAGCCTACAGGGCTAACCTGCTCACTAGCCTATACATTTATATAAATGTATTCTTTCCTTATGGTTTTGATTATATAATAAGTTATGGTAGGTTTATATTGGCATTTTGTCTGTAACACAAAAGAGTTACAATATGTTGAGCAAAGGCAGAATTAATATTTTTGTCTGGGACCTTTCACCCAGATAGCACAGTTAGCTCACATATGTTCTGGACCTTTCACCTAGACAAGGTGGTAAGATTGAGGGACTTTCTATGGTATAGGCGCTTCCAAGAATATCCTCAAACTTAGCAGGTACATCATTACTTAGAAAAACTTGAAATAACTGGTTGACACCAGACCAAATAACAGAAATAATAAATGTGATAGCCAACCACAAAAAGCCCATGGTAACGATTTGATGCATATGATAATAAGTTGAGATCAATGATATACTAACCTATTGGAAAAAAACACTTCATCATTAGTAAGGTGAGGAAATACAAATAAGGAGAAAAGGAAACATCCCCAACTGAATATGCATCAAACATAATGTCAGTATAACGTATGATAAAAGTGGCATCCCAGTCTAGAGATGGTAGAAGAGGGAGATGTAGTTCTTGGGAGGTGCCAGAATGATGGCCACTGGTGATGATGGGGAAGGTACAGGTGATAACGAAGATGATGGCTAACACCACGGGTTGTTCTAGAAGGAATTGTGTGAGTATATGATATGGAAATAGAGATGTACATTCCCTATTTATCTTATGAGTTTGGGGTGTGTGTGACTGTGCTAAAAGTGTTAATAAACAATATTTGCAATTATACAAGAGTTCCTACAGTGTGTGACAATCTGTGCACATCAGGGTTCTCAACTGAATGCTGGGTCTGATCCTGGGACAAAGAACCTGTCAATCCTAATGGTGGCAACTGGAAAATTATAAGCAATCTTAGATCAGGCATTTGAGAATGCTGTTAAACTATACCTTTAATAACTCCATTCATCTGATGAAGTGGATTGTGCTCACGACAGCCCATGAAACTATCTACATGTTTTGTTCGTCTCTAAAGGTGTGTCTAGACTACAGGGTTTTGTCGACAAAAGTGGACTTTTGTCGACAAAACTATACCTGCGTCTACACTGCCGCTGAGTTCTGTCGATGGCTGTAAACCTCATTCTATGAGGAAGAACGCCTTTTATCGACAGAGTTCTGTCGACAGAAGGCGTTATTGCATCTACACTGTCCTTTGCGTCTACACTGTCATGTCGACAAAGCGGCTTGCTTTGTCGACAGAACTGGCTGTAGTCTACACGCTCTTTGTCGACAGACGCTTTGTCGACAGTATCTGTCGACAAAACTTCTGTCGACAAAAGCCTGTAGTCTAGACGTACCCTAAGGTGCTGCAAGGCTATTTATTGTTTTTTTAAGTTTTTCCAGTTACAGACTAACTTGGCTACCCCTCTGAAGCCTTAAAACTATTGTGTGATACGGAAAATGCAAATTTGCAAAACAGAGAAAATGACCCTTAATATAGTGCCCTGTTAGTTAGCTTAGTGAATGATTTTTGCAAGAAATGCACTAACTGCAAGTCTAATGGATGTCAAGTTGAAAATTTCACATATTTATTGGAAATTTATTTCTATGTATAAATGGAAGAAACAATGAATAAGCACCAAACACTGATCTTACAGGTGGAAGATTATGAAATATGGTGGAAGCTTGGAAATGTGCTAAAATATCAATGTCTGTATCTGAAAAGAAGCATCCTAAAGCAAAACTGTAAACAAGATACCTATATGTCCAAGGGTAGGCAATGAATCAAACCAGAAAACACTGAAAACCTTCTGTTACTGCCTGAAAGCTTCAGTTCCTCAGACATGGTAATGTATGTCCTTTTTCAGTCTGTGCTGTACTAAAAATTAGTTAATAAATGCCAATGCAGCTTAGGTACTTGAGGTCTCTTTAATTATTGAGTAAGATCAAATTTGAATTAGTAACACAAGAACATTAGTTTTTGTGTGAAAAAGTTCTTCAAAAGCATGTGTACTGTGAGCACTTAATGAGTGCACTTCCATAAACATTTGCACTGGAAATGTCTGTATAGACATCTTATTATTTCTCTTGTCTTCTTTAAAATAAAGATTGGATTGAACTATCCAGTCAGGAAGCAGAAACTATTTCATGTGACTTAACTGACCAACCAAACATTAGTAAGTAAGTAGCAAAGGGACCATGATAATAATTCATAAACAGCCCAGAGACTTCAATATATTTGCATAAAGCATTGGCAATCTACTTTGAATAATAAAACAATTTCATAAGCAAATCAGTGTCTGCTCATAGATAATTTGCGAACAGCAAAAAACTTGACATGCCTCAGCTTGCAGAATGTGCAATTATTCAGTACAAATAGTTCACCCAAATGTTAGATGTAAGGATTTTAATCTTAAATAGCTTTAGCTCCTTAAAAATATTTGTAATAGTTTAAAAGTAGAAGGATACTGAGTTTTTCCTACACTTCCCAATCTTTCTCTTTTCTAAAATGACAGCTGAGGAAGAGCTCCTCCTGAGGTAATTTTACATCCTTTAGGATTTAATACTGAAGAATCATTATAATTCCCCAGCAGAGAATTAAAAACAGATAAAATAAAAGGCAAAGAAAAACATTCACATTAATTAGAAATTAAAAATGAAAGTTTTCCCCCACTGCTATAGTTTATCTGACTGTAGCAGATATTGGAAGAACAGCGAAGGAAGATTTCAATGTCACATTTATCCCCTTGAAAATCAGACTATGAATTAAACTGTACCTGGTGATGCTGGATTCTTCATGATAGACATAACTATTCTATGGCCTTAATACTGTTATCTAGGATATAGTCCCTTAGGTACTGTGCTAGCAAGCTTTAAAAGACAATTGCAGATCGCACAGTAGGCTCAGATACAATAAAATGCTAAAAGCTTTTATTGACTCTGTGTCAAACCTTTAAGCTCTTAGCAACTGTTTCTTCCCCCTAAGGAAAAAATATTGTGTACAAAATTTCTTTGTATTCGAAATCACAGTCTTGTCCTCAAACCAGCCCCTTCTGTAGTACAGAATATATCTTAAGTATGCTTATCTTTTATTTTCCAGCTCAGAAACTATAAAGGAGTAACTGTCAAATGGCTTTGGACTGTGGTTTAGATTATAGCATACGGCTATAACCAGGCAAGCAATTTGCAATGAATAACCATCATCTCACATTAACTTTTTCAATTAGTACTTGATTTGCAAACAAGTCTTGATTTTAACTTTATTTTTACAAATAATAATTATTCAGTGCATCTTCTGCACAAAGTATGCATTGCCCACAAGCTGTTCAGAGTGAATAATTGGTATGGTATTGGTGACGTGTATTTAGATATACTCCTGCTGAACTACTGCACAGAAACATTTTTCCTGGTTCGTGAAAACACATAAGTGCTTGTTTACATCCATCTCTATTCAGGATGGCACTTGGATACATGCACAACTTGAAGCAATTGGTGAAGCCCATATGACACCAAAAAGCTAAAAACAATGGGTTGTCCTGTGGCACCTTGCCGGAGTGTCCATACTACCAACCCTGTTATTTCGAAATAAGGGGCCACTTATTTGGAAATCTGTACGCCTGCTTTTCTTGGGGAATAACACTAATTTTGAAATAGTGTTAGTGTGGATGTTACATTGAGGCTATTTCAAAATAACTACTCCCCAGAATAATTTGAGCTAATTACTTCCCAGTGCTTCCTGGGGCTCTAAGTTGAGGTAGCATGTCCACATTAATGGAGCCTGCCTCAGACTAATTTCAAGGCTTCCTTGTAGTGGGGATATGCTATTTTGATTTTTTTTAAATTGGGAATTATTAGTTATTTCAAAATAGTTTCCTAGAGTAGACATGGCCTTAGAGATAACAAAAATATATAGTATCATGAGCTTTGGTGGGCAAAACCCATTTCCCATGAAAGCTCATGATACTATATATATATTTTTGTTAGTCTCTACGGGTATGTCTACACTACAAAGTTAATTCGAAATAACAGCAGTTTTTTCGAATTAACTTCAATAGTGTCTACACAGCCAAACCGCTATTTCGAAATAAATTCGAAATAGTGGAGCACTTATTTCAAATTTGGTAAACCGCATTTTATGAGAAATAACACCAAACTGGAAATAGCTAATTCAAAATAAGTGCTGTGTAGACACTTATTTCGAATTAGGGGGCCTCCAGCCCTTCCCAGTTTCCCCTGGTGGCCACTCTGGGCACAACCAGGAAAACTCTTCTCCTCTCCCCCAGCCCCGGGGCCCTTAAAGGGGTAGAGTTTGGCCACTGGGCACATGCGAGAGCCAGGCCTGCCAGCAGCCACAGACCCTCAGCCAGTGGCCGCGCAATGCCATCCAGTGGCAGCCAGCTGTCTCCCGCCCAGTCCCCCAGCACCCGGGGCCAGCCAGAGGCCATAGACAGCGTGTGCCCTCATGGACTAGTGCAGAGATCGTCCCCAATGTCCATGATCTCCGCACTAGGCGGAGGAACGCGGCCGTCTACGGCCGCATAGCGGCCTCCATGGCCAGGAAAGGCCACAGGCGCACTCAGGAGCAGGTGTGCCTGAAAGTTAAGGAGCTGCGGCAGGCGTATGCCAGGGCCACCAGGGGCGGCGCTGCAGCAGGGGCTGCCACCTGCCCCTACTTCCCTGCCCTCAACCGAATCCTGGGGGGCGGGGCGGTCCGCGTCAGCCTGGGAGGCAGCGAGCCGGGAGCTGAGGACCCTGACATGGGCACCACAGAGGGGCCACCACCAGCTGTCCCGGCACCGGAGTCGGCAGGGCCGTCCAGGGAGGCCATACCAGGTAAGTGCCAGCACTGTTCCCTACCCGGGGGAGAGGCGGGGAGGGAGACCAGGGACCACGTGCATGGGCCATGCCTCCCATGGATCATGAAGCCACCTGTGCACGTGCGAGCACGTCATGCCACCCTTGGGCAGGTGGCTCCAGCTGCGTGACACCCAGGGGCCGTGGCCCAATAGGCACACGCGTGTGTGGAGAGATCTGACACGCTCCCGACGCAGGGGCGGGATCCAGCAGGACGCCCTCCCTTCACACGCCCCCTCTACACAGAGGCAGGGGGCATCTCCCCCTGCCTCGGCCGCACTATACACGACACAGGGGCATGGGTGCGGTCTTGGGGCAGCTCCCACTCCCGGGGAGAGCCAGACATCCCGACCATGGCCTCTGTGCAAGCACGTCGGCTCTGATGGTGCAGGGCACAGTCATCCTCACCTCACAGGGGGCGCTGGGCATCATCCGCTGCATCCCCAGGGAGAAATGACCACTCCCCTTCTTTCTTCACAGCTGCACCAGCTGCACGTGCAGGCAGGGCCGGATTAAGGCATGGGCTAGCCGGGCAGCTGCCCGGGGCGCCAACCTATGGGGGGTGCCCGATGGCAGCTGTAAGGGGCGCACAGTGCCCCTTATAGGTGCCATCAGGCGTCGCACACCCAGCTCCCAGATCATGGGCTACAGCAGCTCCCAGCGGCCACCCTGCAGCGGCTGTCCGGGGCGGGGGCCGCGTTAACCCCCACAGCGCCGTCCAGCAGCGCCCTTCCCTCTGCGGCTGCGGGACCCTGCACGGCCAGGCTTGGCCCACCCTGGGAGGCCCCGGGCTGTGCGCCAGTGCCCTCCCCCAACCCGGGGCGCAATTAATCTGTCTGCCCGGGGCGCTGGAATGACTCAGTCCGGCCCTGCATGCAGGGTGCAGCACCCTGCCTGGGACTTGCTCCTGCACCCGTGGGCTCTTCGGACCACCAGCACGTGGCAGGGGTACTGGGACCAGCACCTGGGGGCCCTGCGAGCCCTGCACCGCACCATCCAGGCCTGGGTGCAGGAGGACCTGCAGCTCCGCGGGGAGCAGCTTGCCCAGGACCGTGCCATGGGTTCACACCTGCAGGCCCTGCTGCAGAGCGTGCTGCCCCATGCCGCCCCAGCTATTGTTCCTCTTCCCACTCCTGCCCCCCGTCCCACCTCTCCCTCCTCAACCTCCTCACCCTCCTCCTCAATCTCCACACTCCCCACCTCAACCACCACACCCTCCTCCCCATCCCCCCGGGGACACCGAGGCCCCCTCACCCACTGTGCTGGGAGAAATGTGGCCCGACGAGACCCCCACCCCTGAGCACTCAGCTTCCCCTCCCCCTTCTTCCCCTTGCTTTCCCCTTCCAGCTTCCCCCTCCCCTCTCCCACCCTCTCTCCTCCCTTCTCCCACCTCCTTTCCCCAGTCTCCCCAGAGTTTCATTCCCCCTCCCCAGTTGTGTTAAATAAAGACAGTTCATGTTTATGAAAAAATGTGTATTTTATTTGACATGTGGAAGGACGTGAAGGAGGAATGGGACACGAGCCCCCGGTGGGGAGGACCAGAGTGGCTCTGAGGGCTCCTCAGGGTGGACGCTCTCCCACAGGGCCTCCTGGATCCTGACAGCCCCCCGATGGACCTCCCAGATGGCAGCCTGCAGCAAGTGCAGCTGGGCTGATGGCAACAACCCCACGAGACGCACCGGCATGCCCAGGGACAGGTCTGGTTCCATGTTGCAGAGTGCTGTGGTGTCCCGACTGAGGGCAAGCAGAGCACTCCAAGACACAAATGCTTTGCTGTCCCTCAGCAAGGTAGACGAGCAAGCAGAGAAACCTGAGAACTGTCTGTCCTGGATGGGGGGTCGGGTCCCTTTAAGCACAGACCTCGGCTAGCCTGAGGCAGCAGCCCCACACACTAAGTCCTAACCTGATGCCCTGCCGGCGCTGGTTCCGGCCAGCCTTACCTTCGATTCAGGGTCCACTCAATGTGGACGCGCTATTTCAAATTAGAAAAATGCTATTTCGAATTAGTTTTTTTGTCTAGATGCGTTATTTTGAATGAGCTTAATTCGAATTAACTATTTCAAATTAAGTTAATTCGAAATAGCACCGTAGTGTAGACATACCCTAAGGTACCACAGGACTACTTGTTTTTAAAGTTACAGACTAATACAGCTACCCCTCTGATACTTTTGAATAGAATATTTAACATAGCATAAACAGATCGCAGCTGATATCTACATTAGATCAAGGAAGAAGAGTCTAGTTTCAAAAATTCAGACAGTATTTCTAAGGGAAATGAACTGTTCAGGGAGAAAATAAACAAATTCTGCAAATTGGCTTGGATGGGACCATACTTATTTTTAGATGGGGAGAATCTGCTCTGTTGGCCACAGAGGCAGCAGGCCTGGTCACCATAGTGACCAAATACATGGCATAAAGGGGAAAGAGTAGCAGGGCTTGCAGAACTAAAGAAAAAGTGATTGGGCACTTTGACATTGCAAGGTAACAATATATATATTTTTAAAAAATTGATATGCCTTATGTTTTATTCCTGTATAAAGTTTTCATTCAGCAGTGTTCAGATATTAAATAATTGTGCTTTGGTATCTAGCTCATTATAAAAAAAAAACCCACGGGCTGGATCCTGAGCTATTGCAAATCAGCATAGCTCTAATCTCCACTGGTTGGTTCTGTTCCTTTAATTCTAGATGAGAATTTTCAAACCTGGAAGCCTAAAGTTCAAGGCCCTTAAATCCATAATTAAGTAAGCAGTGTCTGAATGACTCTCCCCAACATCTAATGATGAGCTGGGGGAAAAGACTCCAGGAACTGACCCTGTTTGCATAGATGTGTCTACTCTGCCTAGGCACACAGAATGATGATGATGCTTTGTGCCTATGATCACTGCTGTTGGACTGCAGATCCATTTGGTATTGGTTGCATACATAATATGTGTAGTTACCCCTGTTGTGTGAGTAAAGGACAGCAGAACCGTGATTGAGGATGGTCACCCTCTACTAAACAGCACTAACTTAGCAGGGGTTAGAAGTGCCAAAGGTTTATGGAGACAAGAGTCAGAAGTAGGAACAAGTATCTAAGGGTACATCTACACTAGCTCGTTAGTTCGAGCTAGGTAGTGTAATGAGGACAACTGGGGTTGCAAATGAAGCCTGGGATTTAAATATCCTGGGCTTCATTTGCATGTTCCCGGGCACCACCATTTTTAAATCCTCCTTAGTCCGAACTCCGTGCCCACGGCTACACGCGGCATGGACTAGGTAGTTCAAATTAGGATCTTTAATTCGAACTACCTAAGTTCGGACTAAGGGGGATTTAAAAATGGCAGCTCCCGGGAACATGCAAATGAAGCCCGGGATATTTAAATCCCGGGCTTCATTTGCAACCCCAGTTGACCTCATTACCCTACCTAGCTCAAACTAATGAGCTAGTGTAGACGCACCCTAAAAGTGTGCTTTCTGCCTGGAGCATTCTAGGGACTATTGGAGGTTTCCCCAATTCGCTATCTAGGCTATGTCTACACTACACTTCTTTTTCAGAAAAAGGTATGCAAATTGAGCTCTGCAATTTGCGTACCTTTTTCTGATTCTTTTTTTTTTGGAAGAGGCTTTTCTGAAATTTGGCCTATCTATACTGGGCCAAATTTCAGAAAAACCTCCTCTTTCGGAAGAGCCCTTCTTCCCTGTGAAATGAGGTTTACAGGGCTTCCAAAAGAGTGCATCTGCTCTTCCAAAAAAAAATTTAGAAGAGCAAATGCGTTCCCTGGATGCAGCAGAGTTTTTCTGGTATCCCAGAAAACTCTGTAGTGTAGACATAGCCCCAGTGAGAGAGCTGATCAAAGGGATGTGAAAAGTAACAAGAAAGGTTGCTACAGGCATGTTAGCAATAAGAGGGTGATCAGGGACGGTGTGGGGCCATTATTGGATGAGGGAGGTAACCCCGGGACAGATGATGTGGGAAAAGCAGAAGTACTCAATTTTTTTTTTTTTTTTTTGCCTCTGTCTTCACAGATAAGGTCAGCTCCCAGACTACTATATTAAGCAACACAGTATGGGAAAGAGATGGGCAGTCCTCTATGGAGAAAGAACAGGTTAAGAACTACTTAGAAAAGTTAGACATACACAAATCCATGGGTCCAGATTTAATGCATCCGAGAGTACTGAGGGAGTTGTTAAATGTCATTGCAGAGCCTTTGGCCATTACCTTTGAAAATTCGTGGAGATCTGGAGAGGTCCCCAATGATTGGAAAAAGGCAAATATAGTGCCCATCTTTAAAAAAGGGAAGAAGGACAATCCAGGAAACTATAGACCAGTCAGCCTCACCTCAGTCCCCAGAAAAATCATGGAGGGGATCCTCAAGGAATCCATTTTGAGGCACTTGGAAGAGGGGAAAGTGATCAGGAATAGTCAATATGGATTCACCAAGGGCAAGTCATGCCTGACTAACCTTATTAGCTTCTATGATGAGGTAACAGGCTCTTTGGACATGAGGAAGTTGGTGGATGTGATATTTCTTGACTTTAGCAAAGCTTTTGATGTGGTCTCCCATAGTATTCTTGCCAGGAAATTAAGGAAGTATAGATTGATAAATGGACTGTAAGATGGATAGAAAACTAGCTCGATTGCCAGGCCAAACAGGTAGTGATTAACAACTTGATGTCAGGTTGGCAGTCAGTTTCTAGTGGAGTGCCCCAAGGATCGGTTCTAGGGATGGTTTTGTTCAACATCTTTATTAATTATCTGGATGAGGGGATGGATTGCACCCTCAGCAAGTTTGTGGATGACACTAAGCTGGGGGGGAGGTACATACATTGGAGGGCAGGGATAAGGTCTAGAGTGACCTAGACAGATTAGAGGATTGGGCCAAAAGAAATATGATGAGGTTCAACAAGGGCAAGTGTAGAGTCCCACACTTGGGACGGAAGAATCCCAAGCATTGTTACAGGCTGGGGACTGAATGACTAAGCACCAGTTTTGCAGAAAATGACCTGGGGATTACAGTGGATGAGAAGCTGGATATGAGTCAACAGTGTGCCCTTGTAGCCAAGAAGGCAAATGGAATATTAGGTTGCATTAGGAGGAGCATTGCCAGCAGATCTAGAGAAGTGATTATTCCCCTTTATTCGGCTCTGGTTAGGCCACATCTGGAGTATTGCATCCAGTTCTGGGTCCCCCACTACAGAGAGGATGCGGATGCATTGGAGTGGGTCCAGCGGAGGGCAACCAAAATTATTAGGGGGCTGGAGCACATGACCTACAAGGAGAGGCTGAGGGATTTGGACTTATTTAGTCTATGGAAGAGAAGAGTGAGGAGGGATTTGATAGTAGCCTTCCACTTCCTGAAAGGATGGTTGAAAGAGAATGGAGAGAGGCTGTTCTCATTAGTGGTGGATTGCAAAACAAGGAGCAATGGTCTCACGTTACAGTGGGGAAGGTCTATGTTGGATATTAGGAAAAACTATTTCCCTAAGAGGGTGGGGAAGCACTGGAATGGGTTACCTAGGGAGGTAGAGGTTTTTAAGTCCCACATTGACAAAGCCCTGGCTGGGATGATTTAGTTAGGATTGGTCCTGCTTTGGGCTAGGGGTTTGGACTTGATGACCTCCTGAGTCTCTTCCAGTATTAGGATTCTATGATTCTATGGTCAGACTCAATTGGGAGTCTTTAGTTTTGTTCGGGATCACAGGAGCTGAAATTGAAGTTAAGCAGGTATTTGTTAAACCTTAGAGCTGCTGTGGTGCAGTATCTCCAGTGGGAGAGATTGTGCTTGCTCCAGTAGTGAGGCTGCCCCACTAACTGCTGAAATCACTAATAGCTGTGGTAAGTGTGGTGACCTCAAGACATTGTAGAGGTTTCCATGGAATGCTGCAGTGGGTGAAAGCATGGTGATAGAGTGACAAGTGTCAGTCCGCACAGTGCGCTCCGTGCCGCATGGGTCCTGCCGCCGCAGGGGGGACGGCCTGACCACTGCTGCCGTGCCACACCAGGCTTCCCCAGTAATACCTGAAGCCTCATCCTCAGGCATGGGGTGCCATGCAGGGGAGAATGCAGAGTGATGGAGGGGTAGGGGCTTGTGGAATGGGAACAGACTTTTGGGACGGATTGTGCAACTGCTCCAAACCAGGCCCACAAGTCTGGAGTTTGAGATCCGTGGCCTAGATGAATGCACTAACCACCAGGCTACTGAGCCTTCCTCTCTTCCTAAAATTCTTTAATCATATTCACACCAAATTTCTTTTGCCATGCTTGAGTTTCTCTGAGTCTAGTCCCATCTAATTTGACCATCTGCATATCACAGACCATCCCACTTCCTGAATTAAGTTAAATTAGAGCATATCATTTCATAAAAAAATCAATTCAACCTTGATTTAAATATTGTCTGGGATGCAGAATTCATCATAACCTTTTGGTCAATTACTTTCGCTGCTTAAAAATGTCACCTTATTTTCAATCTAAATTTTTCTGGCTTAAACATTCACTCATTGGAATCATATTATAATTTTCCCTGCTTGATTGAAGAACTTACTATCAGATGTTTTCCCCATGAAGATACTAATAAACTGTTGTAGCCTTTTATTTTATTTAAAGTAAATTTTGCAATGTGGTGTTACACCAACATTAGTTCAGTTCTGGTGGCTACAGTTTTAAGCTTAACACAGTGAAACTTTGTTACTTGCTTCAAATTTAGCATCTCTAGGAACACATAAAGTCCAAAGGTAGTGACCACATATACATTCACAAGTGCATGGGCTAGTCTATTTTATAAGTTTTATTAAAGTTACAATTAAAATAATGACCAGCCAAGTACTGTATATAGAAATTCTGTACCAACCTATGTACATGTTACAAATATTGTTATGCTCACATCCTTGACAATAGTGTTAGGGTCCAATGAATCTCTCATGGCTTGATCAATAGAGGGAAGATTCTTGTTGAAATCTCCCAGGAATTCAATTTACCCCTTTCAGGCATTCCTTTTTTATACTGTGACGCTGCCCACGAAAGCTCATCACCTAATAAACCGTCTTGTTAGTCTTTAAAGTGCTGCATAGTCCAGTCTTTTGTTTCTGTCTACACCTATGTTCTGTATATATCCGTAAGTGTCCAACCTCTTTTCTCTTATTAATCTGTGTCCCCTGGCAACTTAAAGAACCCCAATTTTTTATGGTCTGGGTAAATTTCCTTTATTCTCATTAGCACTGATGAAGAACCTGTATCCCATGATTAAGACGATGTCTGAGACAGATGTGCCTTTATGGTATTTTTATGATCTAACATTAATCTTCTAAGTAACTTTGTTTTCACTTGGTGCCTTTTTCCCCATAATCTTAGGGCATCAGGTTATTTTCTGCTCACTCACGACGTCATTTCTTGTCTCCGAGCCTTAAAATAGCTAAAATGTGCAGGATTTAACCTATGGGCTCTTGTGTTTTAGCTGGTCATACTCATGTCTAGTACATGGTTCAGTATTTAGAGGAATTATCTTATATTTTTATAATCCTACAAATTAACTCTAATTAACATACAATGAATATATATATATATATATATATATATATGACATAATCATAATATTAAACAATAAGTGAATAATTAAAATAATTGGCTACATTGTGGTTAAGTCTCCCCTCAACATTTTGTTTGATTGGTTGAATTCTTTATCACTAGAAGGAATACTTTTTAACCCTATTCTCCTAACTCTTCTCTGAACTCTTTCCATTTTATCAATGTCCTTCTATTGGCAAGATTCCTTCATTCCTTAGAATTGCCCATGGTTTCCTTTATCTTGGCAGATGGAATTTCTGTATTAGCGGCCTAGTACTGCAAGCAGCTTTCATTATTAATTCCGTTGGTAGCCAACTGTTGGGGTTAATTCTGGTAGCCTACTGTTTTGTACTCTTATATCTTCATGGGTCTATTACTCTAGGGTCCCCATGGTATTGCAGTGTTTTAGGACATGAACAAAACAGTGTCATGGCTCTGGTGCTAGTTTGATTCCCCTCCCTCCCCCCCCGCACATGGACCACGGGAGAGGGGGGGAAAGAAGTAATTGCCCTAGGGCTTGAAAATTCAAAAGGCCCCTGGGGCTCCTGCCACCACTATGATAGCACAGCACTGTGTGCTCCAGAGTCCCGGGCAGTGCACTCCAGGCAGCACTGAGGATGGGGAGGGAGGTCAGCGTGGTTTGGGTAGTGTTGAGGGCAGGCTTCCTTGGCCCTGCCATCCTCTTCCCAAGGCCCTGCCCCTTCCAGGAGCATAGAGCTGCCCCTCCACCTTGACTTTTCCATTACCAGCTCCCAAGTCTCACCTCTTCCTGCCATTGCCCCATGCTCTCCCTCCCCATGGCACCCTGTGCCTGAGATGCGGCTTTGGGGATTACTGGGGGGTGTCAGCCGGTGGTCAGGGCAGTGAGTGGTGTGTGTGAGCTATACACCCGAGACTTTAACTGCTAGGAGTGGGGTCCCTTAGCAGTGGGCAACCTGGAGGAGGTTGACGGGTGCCCAAAGAGTTTAACGTCCGTGTCTTTACTGCTAGGATCGGGATCCTTTGCAGTGGGCAGCCAACAGGCTGACAGACGCCCCAGAGTTTAACAGGGAGAGCTTTACACCTCAGACTTTGACTGCTAGGACACAAAGTCCCGTCGCAGTGGGCAGCCTGGGGAGGCTGAGAGGTGCCCCAACGGATCTGTCCCCTGGAAGCGACACGATCCAACGCTCAAGCTCTCCCTATATCTGTCCCTTATGACCAGCTGGAGTTCTTTTGTTTGTGTTCGGTTCGGGTACAGCAGCACGGGTTCAAGTCAGAAACTCAAACCACACTTGCTTATTTGTAGGAGAAAGAAAAGAAAGAAGAAAGAAAACTTGGTTCAATATATATATTTAAACTTATAAAGTGAATGAGGGCACAATCTTATTTTCTTGTTTACAATAGAAGTGAAACAGGTTGATTAGAGAAACTTATAATAGAGTAACTAAATTAAAGTGTACACATAAGAAACACATTGCAGGTATAATTCTCACCCCTGCGTTCCAGACTTGGCGTGGCCAGCGTCTTTCTCTCAATCCCTCGGGAAGAAGTAGGGCAAGGCTGGGCGTCCCACAGACCTCGGGAGACAACATATACCTGCCAGCAGGTATAGATTGGAGCTCAAATGGGGTGGGCTACTAAACCCCTCTTTATACCCCTTGGGTCACGTAGGCTTCTTCCTGGCTCAAGTGGCCAATTAGAGAAAATGGCTTTGAATGCCAAGTTTCCCACGGAAGGGTGCAAAGCATAATTCACACCTGGGAAAATGCAGACAATGGGCACTCTAGTATGTGATGGGCGAAGATTCCTCTCCTGGGACAGTGTAGGCGTGTCAATTACTGGTGCCTAGCCATCAGGGCAGCAGGAGGGGGGGGGCCCCTCCGGTTATCAGCTAGCCCATTTACTGTCTGGTTTCTGTTTATTAGAGTCAGAGACAAGCAGCACCCCTGCGTTCCCAGGGCATCAAAGGCTGACTGCCTTTCTCTTGCTCTCTGGGGGGGGGGGGGAAACAAGATGGGGTTCATGTCTGGCTACATTCCACCCCCTTGACACGCCTCACTATGTCCCAGAACGCAAGATGGCGGTGATGCCAGCACCTTTTTGCCCTCCTTGGAGGAAGCTAAAATCGCCCTATCGGCAGGGTCTGATCAGATAATTTTGGATCAAGGGATTGATTAGGATCGCTTCCCAATGCCATATATTGGACTTGTGCAGAGGAGGTAGCAGTGTACACCAAACGCTTAACAATACATAGAAGCATGCAACAAGCAATTACAACAAGGAAAATGGTTAATATAGTATTTACAATAGAGTGAAGGAATGGAGTTAACGAAAATCCTAGGTGTTGGGCTAGCCAATCTAGCCATGAGGCTTTTCCCTCCTCAGTTACAGCGTGTAGCACCTTAACAGTGCCCTTTATAGTGAATGCATCTTGTTTAATTTGTAAGCAGCAAGAATGGTTAATTATCGCACATACTTCCCCCCTGCTGGGCTAAAACTGCATCTAAGGCTATTCACTAATGCCTTCTCCAGCTATCTACTCCAAGCCTGGGCAGGAATGCACAGGTGAACTGGTGAAAACCTGTAGGGAGTTCTACAAGGGGGTTCAGGGTGAATCGCCTTGGCATCCGGTGCAGGAAACTTCCAAGGTTAGTTATACCAGGAGCCATAATGTGGGGGTGTACAGTCAGTCCCCCAGGGGCAGCATGCCCCAGTGAGCAGTGCCCTATTTAATTCGTGGCAGATACTTGTTGGCTTTCTGCCTGCAAATGAAAAAGAGTCCTGGCTCTTTCTTCAGAATAGGGGAGTAAGGTCCCTTATACCACCCTGTTCCAGTGGGTCCTTTCTTTGGGGTATGGTGGGTAGCACAGTAACTATCATTAGCGGCTGTGCAATGCAAGGCAAACAGCAAGTCCTGTAGGACCTGATCCGCTGTAAAAAGCTCTGCCCTAGCACACTGGTTTGGGAGTAGGGTGTTACTGGTTACCAGTGTGGGGTTGTATATTTGACCGGTGTTAGGAATAATGAATAATGACTGATTGTACCAGGCTTTTCCTTCCAGGTATTGGCTGAAGTTTAGGGGAATAATGGTAACATTGCTAGATAGTGGTGTGCCACCTTGGGAGATGTTATATCCCGAGCACCTTAAGGGTTTTTTTTTTGGTGGGTTGCACTGGGATAGACATCCCAGACCTTTAACCTTTCATTAAAACTTACAGTGTGGGTACACTGCTGATCCCCTAACCACCCGAGGTGGGGTTCAGTACTTTTTTGTTCTCAAAGCAGATGGGGTACACTTCCCTGGAGCTTCCTGTTACATACTCCAGAGTTTGACCCCATAGTGTAGGTTGCCATTGTCCATGCCACCCCCAAGTTCCCTTCCCAGAGTCATTTAAAAGTTTGTAGCTGCTGGAGCTGCTGTCATCAAACCAGGCTGGTCCCCACTTGAAAACGTCGCTCTTGTTCCACCAGTCATTCAAGTTTAAAGGGACAAATTCAACTCCCAGTCCTGTGGAAGAATTTAACAGGGTGCATATCCAGCAGTTTGTAGCATCGGCAGCAGAGGCAATAGTCTGAATAGCATTCCTGAGAGGGTGCTCGGGCAGGGCGGAGGCTGCTGTGGCCACAAGGAACGTTACAACAAGTCCAAACATCATGCTGTCGCTCGGATCGGGGTCTGCCACACAACCAAGTTTGATTCTAAAAGAAAGCACAAAGTCAACCGGTCTTGGATACAATCCAAGCCTTAGTTATAGTTATTGGCATCTTGTCGGGGTTTGCAATAATCCAAACGCCCTTGTCTTTATAAGACTGAAGTACACAGGTATGTGTGCCCAGGCTGGGGTGTTTGACTACAACAGTATCCCCAGGGGCATATTTGGAGTCCTTATCTGATTGTATTACTTGGGGTGTTGGGACGAGTGCTGTTAAGTGGTTTAGTCCCATGATGGTTGACAACCCCATTGCTAATCGGGTGGGGTAGGCAAAGCCAATTCCCGAGACAATCTCTACTCCAGTCAAAACATATTTCCTTCTCTGTCTGGTGGAGGGTAATGGGCCAATGTAATCAATTCGCCAGTTTGCCTATTACCAGTTTAGCAAGGAGGGTGGCCTTGTTCACTAAGCCTCATACCTCCTGGTCCTTTTCTTAAGCATATTCCTGAAAAATCTAAGAGTTGCTTTAACTCTCAGTACCCATCCTTAAGGGAATCTAGCTCTGTCTGGGTACTGAGGGACATGCATTTCTACCTCTCCACTTCTGCAGCAGAGGCTTCTACATTTTTGCAGTTTCATATTTACATTCTTATATTCAGTCAATTTGAGGAACACCTCATTACAGGTTTTCCATAGAAGTCAAGCTGCAGCTGCTTCCCCCTTCATTGGGGCCAAGGGTTTACATATCCACAAGTAGTTAGCCAATTTGTCTTCTAGGTCTGAAATTGTATGGACAGCAGCTAACACTAGATCAGACCAAGGGCTATGCCCGAACTTTTGCAAGATTTTGCTCAAAAGGGGTAACATCTTTTACAAATGCCAATTTCTCAGTCTCCTCTCTCGGAGCCTTCTTAAAAGACTGCTTACATTTAAACATTTTCTAGTATACCCAACCTCCTATTGGGACTAAAATAGCAATACCAATACCTCCTTTTTTTTTCTTTCTTTCTGGGGATAAGGCGACACGTCACATTTATTGAACATACATAGATCAATCAATACTTATCATATGCATATGATACATTACACTCATGTACTCTTACACACCCACAAGCATACTCCATCTTGTTGTTACCAAAGGTTGCTCCCCCTTCTGTATCTGTTCTCACATTTAGCATTGTGCAAACATAAATCCTTTTAGATTCTCACTTTTATGTTTGACTTTCTGGAGGGCTACAGTTTGAACTTTCTGATCTCAGGTAGTTTGCTGATCAAACTTAGCCATTACCTGCAAAGCTTCTTTGTGCTGCCAGCTAGGGCATTTGCATCACAAAGGAAATTACAACCTGTTGTGGCTCCTGGAGCCTCCACAGCATTTTAATTTGTTTGCAGTTTTACCCCTTCTACAATATACATGGCATGTCACAGGAAAATGTGCAGTCTTTGTTTATAACACTACTTAGCCACATTAAACTTTGCATAGGGTGTAACTCTTTCTTTATGCTTACAGTTTTCCTGTACTTTCATTAAACAACTTGGACTGAAATGGTCTTACTGAAAGTAAACCAAACCAATTTGTTTTAAACCTACAAAATAAGATTACTGGACCTTGAAAACCTCACTTATTTACACTCTATATATTATATACACACAGATACACATACATTCTCTCTGAATCTTTCTTACACTATTTCTACATAGCTGTACAACAATTACATTCCCTTTTTATTCATTGGGGTAGTTAAGTTCCAATAGAAT
Organism: Pelochelys cantorii; assembly: GCA_032595735.1. NCBI lineage: Eukaryota > Metazoa > Chordata > Testudines > Trionychidae > Pelochelys > Pelochelys cantorii. The sequence goes on from CM064326.1 coordinate 26,386,982, forward strand.
CCCCTTTTACAGTTCTTTTAGCAGTATCTATAATTAAATGTACGGATTTGAGTCAAATTTGCCTGGATTATTTACAGACATTCCTTTGGAAAAAGGGCCCATTTTTCCTTCAGAATGGCTGCAAAGAAACCACAATTTTCTATCTACACCATTTTAGCATTTGCACAACTGCTCAATTCTCTCCATTCTCTGTAGAGTTAAATTCTCTGTGGGTTTTTCCTTTTTCTTAAAACACTCTCTTATCTCTAAAAAAAAAAAAAAAAAAACTGGCCTTGTTTCAGATATTACTCTTGTAAGTATTGTTTTAAGGATTTAGATTTCCAGTGCATGTACTGACTGCCTTTTTCCTCAGTTCTACCACAAGGCCTTCAATCTATCTGTTACCTGCCTGCTTGTCTGGGCCTGATCCTGTTTTCCTTGCTAAATGGAAAGTGGCTCCTTTCTACAGACTCAGGCTTTGTCCCATTCTTTAACTTGCAAGCAGTTCTATACTTACAGAACTGCACCCACAACTCCTCAGGATTTCCCCAATCCTTTTCTAACATTTCTCTATCCCATTTAGGGTCAGCCCAACCTTCCTGGGCGAAACTCTTTTCTACCTTGCTAAAATCAGTGACTGGCTTCATGCTGCTGTATTTTGAACCGATATCACAAATCCTGCCGACTACGCCAATTCTGTCAGCCGGTGGTCAGGGCAGTGAGTGGTGTGTGTGAGCTATACACCCGAGACTTTAACTGCTAGGAGTGGGGTCCCTTAGCAGTGGGCAACCTGGAGGAGGTTGACGGGTGCCCAAAGAGTTTAACGTCCGTGTCTTTACTGCTAGGATCGGGATCCTTTGCAGTGGGCAGCCAACAGGCTGACAGACGCCCCAGAGTTTAACAGGGAGAGCTTTACACCTCAGACTTTGACTGCTAGGACACAAAGTCCCGTCGCAGTGGGCAGCCTGGGGAGGCTGAGAGGTGCCCCAACGGATCTGTCCCCTGGAAGCGACACGATCCAACGCTCAAGCTCTCCCTATATCTGTCCCTTATGACCAGCTGGAGTTCTTTTGTTTGTGTTCGGTTCGGGTACAGCAGCACGGGTTCAAGTCAGAAACTCAAACCACACTTGCTTATTTGTAGGAGAAAGAAAAGAAAGAAGAAAGAAAACTTGGTTCAATATATATATTTAAACTTATAAAGTGAATGAGGGCACAATCTTATTTTCTTGTTTACAATAGAAGTGAAACAGGTTGATTAGAGAAACTTATAATAGAGTAACTAAATTAAAGTGTACACATAAGAAACACATTGCAGGTATAATTCTCACCCCTGCGTTCCAGACTTGGCGTGGCCAGCGTCTTTCTCTCAATCCCTCGGGAAGAAGTAGGGCAAGGCTGGGCGTCCCACAGACCTCGGGAGACAACATATACCTGCCAGCAGGTATAGATTGGAGCTCAAATGGGGTGGGCTACTAAACCCCTCTTTATACCCCTTGGGTCACGTAGGCTTCTTCCTGGCTCAAGTGGCCAATTAGAGAAAATGGCTTTGAATGCCAAGTTTCCCACGGAAGGGTGCAAAGCATAATTCACACCTGGGAAAATGCAGACAATGGGCACTCTAGTATGTGATGGGCGAAGATTCCTCTCCTGGGACAGTGTAGGCGTGTCAATTACTGGTGCCTAGCCATCAGGGCAGCAGGAGGGGGGGGGCCCCTCCGGTTATCAGCTAGCCCATTTACTGTCTGGTTTCTGTTTATTAGAGTCAGAGACAAGCAGCACCCCTGCGTTCCCAGGGCATCAAAGGCTGACTGCCTTTCTCTTGCTCTCTGGGGGGGGGGGGAAACAAGATGGGGTTCATGTCTGGCTACAGGGGGATCCTGGCACCACTCAGCAGCAGCGGTCAACCCCTTCCCCCTCCCCCCACACTCCTCACAGTAGCAGCAGGAGCCATGGAGGACGCGGAGCACACTTTTTGCAGGCTTTTTGCACAAGAAGCTTTTGTCAGAAGAGATCTTCTGCAAAAACTTCTTGAGCAAGAGCGCATCCACACTGCAAAAGAGCATCGAAAAAGCGATGGGCTTTTGCAAAAGAGAGTGTCCAGACTGCATGGTCACTCTCTTGAAAGTAAGCACTGTTTGGTATGCACAGAATGGCCACCAAGGCACCTGCGCTTTTTCCTCTTTCCTCTTTTTGCGCAAAAAAACCCCTCTTCCCTGTCCACGCACATCTTTTTGAGAAAGAGTTCTTTTGCAAAAAGGCTTCTTCCTCATAAAAAGAGGAATACCAATGGTGCAAAAACCCCTCTGTTCTTTCGATTCTCTTGCGCAAAAACGCACGTGAGGTGTGGACACTCCGCGAGTTTTTGCAGAAAAATGACCATTTTCCGGCAAAAACTCTGTAGTGTAGACATAGTCTGGGTGAGCACACTGTAGTTAGTATCTGCTAATGCCGAAGCCCCACAACAGTGCACTTTGTCAGATTGCTATGTATGAAATTAATCTTAGGCCAGAGCCAAACACACACACACTCCTGCCTGCCTAACTAATATACCCATTGTCATTTCCTCTAGATTCCAAATAGAAAATTAAGAACTGTGTTAAACTTGTCCCCAAGGGACACTATTTCCGCTACATCTTGGTTCACTTCCTTTTACTAGTGTGCATGTATTAGTTCCTCTTTTATCATTGTCTACACATAAAGTCTAGTTGATTAAGGGAAGACCTATGTGAAAATGCTCTGATGAAAATCTGCTGCTACAATGTGCTATACAGGGCTTGTTTGTTGTTTAAAATTCACAGCGAGCAATGCCAAATCCAAGTTACTTCCCTGACCCCAGAAATACCTGCAGCTCAAACCCTTGAGAACAAATCTGCTTGAACTATAAAACAGAACGAGGCATAGAGGATGGCAGGTTTGTGATAGCAGCAGTAACTCAGCCAGCCATTATACACTCAATATTAATTCATTCCCATACTCCCATCTTATTAGTTAATATTCTGTACCAGTACCCAGGGGCTCCCTGCGCTTTAAAATAGCCATATTTCAGGTGTAGCCTGAAAGCCTTGAAATACAGCCTATTTGCGCGTATCTTAGCAACTGTGAATATGGCACGCTCATTTTTTCTAATGACAATGAGATTCTTTTTGCTAATTCCATTAAATAAATAGAGGATAAATAACAAGCAGCTGTGAATGATGGGGCTATAATTGCATTCACGGGTTCCAGTGATACCCTGAAGCTTGATTGAATCTCATGTAGCTTGGAGCTCTAGTTTCATGCCCTAAGTAGATTTTCAATAGTACTCCCAGGCATTCTCTCTCACTCAGCCATTCAGGAACATGGGCAACAGCAGCAGCTGCTGCTGCCTTCATGTAAAGTAACCTAAGAGGCTACTGCTGTGCAAGTGGCAGCTATAATGGATGGTATCCATAGCTGACTGGCAGGTGCTAAGAAGGCAGGGGGTCTCTGAGTTGAGGGAAGAAGAGCAAACCGTAGCAGGAAGGAAGTGGATCATGATTCAGTTGCTAGGAAGGAATGTTGCTTTGGGAGAATAGCACTCTATGACATGGTTGTGGTGAGACATTAATAGCATAGTGCATAGATGGGTATAATATAGGTTAGGCTATATGGAGATCCTCCCACGCCACAGACATCACTGTTGTCTTAGGTTTGTCAGCTCTTTGGGGCAGTTAACATGTGAATGTGTGTGTCTAGTGCCTAGCACCAGAAAGCCTTAATCTTGATTGGAACCAGAGGGTAATATCACAATATAAATGGTAAACAGTGATAATGCTATTCCTGACAAGGTTGTGTGAATACACAGACCCATTCGTGTGATCCTCATCAAAAATAGCAACATATTGGATGGATTCAGAGCCAGAGCATGGGTGAGTGGGACCAAGCAGCTGCGGTTTCAGCAGCGGGACCAGTCAGAATGCAGAGCCAGCTTTTTCTTGCTGAGTTGCAAAGTTTGGTCCACAAAAATCCCAGCCATGTTCTCTTATTTGAAAGAATCTGCCTGGGCAGAGGGCAAAGGATCAAAAAAGAAGCAATGTCCAGGAAAACCCAGATGTATGGTAACCCTAGCTCCGATGTTCACTTGGGACTGTTGGCAGAAGGGTCAAAGGGTATCTGTTAGTTGAACTACTCTGTTTGAGTTGTATAATATTTGCACTCCATGTTTTTGGCCTTGCGTGATGCATGCTTGGGGAACACTTCAGAGTAGGTTTCAGAAAAGAACCTAAACAACCTTCAAAACTAGATTGCAAAGAGAAACAGCAGAGCTGCAAATCATCTGCAAATTTAACATAATCAAATTAGGACTGAATAAAGACTTAGAGTAGCTATCGCACTACAGAGGCAATTTTCCCTCTCTTGGTATTCACACTTGCTGGGAGTGAGCCACATCCACCTTTCCATCCTGACTGAACAGCCCTGCCTCTGAATTTATACTCCAAAGCATCTGGCGAAGTGAGTTTTACTCATGAAAGCTTATGCCCAAATAAATCTGTGAGGCTTTAAGGTGCCACGGGACTCCTTGTTGTTTTTTTTTCAGAGTAGGTGTTTTTTCCTCTGTAATGATTCTGAAGCAGGAATATTAATAACTTGTTTAGGGTTTCCCACCCTTGATTGCTTTGACTAACACCCTTCCAAAGAGAGAGCTATAGCATTGTACACACTGGAAATCTTGATGCCTAGCACAGACACTTTAACACTTCCTCATGATTGAGTTAAGCTGCAATCTGTTAAGGGATGGTTCAGTGGATTGAACTGAAATAGGCCTTTTGGACTGAGGATCTCAATGTTTTTTACAATCTCTAATGAATTAAGCCCTCATCTCAGTGAAGAGGATATAATATTATCCCATTTTGCAGAGTGGGGAAAGGGAAATGCATTAGTCAAATGACTATTCTGAAATAGTGCAAATCCAGATCTCTGGGCTGGCCAGGATGGAGGGGATATGGCCTTTCCTTCTTCCCATTCCTTTTTTGAGTGTTTGTACCCAGAGATTGCTAGGATATAGCTGCCCATGGCTGTGTCTAGACTGGCCAGTTTTTGCACAAAAGCAGCCGCTTTTGCGCAAAAACTAGCCAGCTGTCTACACTGGCTGCTTGAATTTGCACAAGAGCACTGACGTTCTAATGTAAGAAATCAGTGCTTCTTGCGCAAATACTTTGACGCTCCCATTCGGGCAAAAGTCCTTTTGTGCAAAAGCTTTTGTGCAAAAGGGCCAGTGTAGACAGCTCAGTTTTGTTTTGCGCAAAAAAGCCCCGATGGCTAAAATGGCGATCGGGGCTTTCTTGCGCAAAAGCGCGTCTAGATTGGCCATGGACGCTTTTGCGCAAAAAGTGCTTTTGCGCAAAAGCGTCCGTGCCAATCTAGATGCTCTCTTGCACAAATACTTTTAATGGAAAACTTTTCCATTAAAAGCATTTGCGCAAATTCATGCCAGTCTAGACGCAGCCCTCCTGTCTGGGGCACTGCAGAAATGGCAATTATGCTTGGCTCATCCTGAGGAAGTATAAGGGTGGCAGAGTCTTTTTATACCCTATCCCCAGTCTTTGCAGACCCAAGTGGCAGCCAAACATAGTGCATTCCTCTCTGAATTTCTTGTGGGTAGAAATTGCCAGGAATCAAGCTGCTATTCAACAACTATCTATCAAAGCTGATTTTAAGAAGAAGCAGAAAAAGCCCATAACCTTTCAACAGCTGCATTTTCTAACCCTGCCGACACCACACTTTTGGCTAAATGTTACCCAAGTGATTCATGAGCCCTTATGAAGAATGGCAGTAAGGGCTAGGAGAAGATGTTACTTCAGAAGCTTTTAGTTATTTTACTCCTTTCTGACGAAGGCTTTTGAAAACTTTTCAAAAAGACACTATTCACCTCACAGGGAAGCTGATTAGTAGAGGAAGAGATGCATTCATAAAACAGACCCATAAATGGGAATGGGGTGGGAGAGGGGCTTTAGTGGCTAAAAATTCAGTTTTTCAGAGGTGCACCTATAATTGCAACCAGGCGAGCAGAGAGCCTGACTGGGCCCCTGAACAAGATGGGGGGGACTTCATGCTCCTGGAAGGAGTACGATCTCAGACAGAAGAGGTGAGACCAGGGCAGCTGGCCCTCAGCACCACATGGACCATGGTGTGCCCCTCCACTCCTGCCTGGAGTGTGCTATGGCTGCATCCCCGCCTTCCCAGGCAGCTCTAAGAGCCACTTGAAGCATGCCTCACAACACTTGGGAGGTGATTTAAAGGGCCCAGGGTAGGGTTCTGGGTGCCACTGCTCCCGCAGCAGCAGCAAGGGTGGTGGCTGGGAGGTGGGCCCCAGGGCAATTGCCTCCTTGGCCCCTCCTTCTCCCTTTGGTGTGGCAGGCCAGATTGCAACTTAAGCTATGGGAGCTGCCTGTGCCTAGCCCCTTGCCCTGTGCTAAGAGAAGACTGCATTCAGAAGGACTGCCCAGCCAACACCTTTCACAAGCAACGATTCTGCACAAGTTTTAAAGTTGACAATTCTTGAGCTGCACATTTTCAACATTTTCAAATTAACCCATTAAAAGTGAACACGGTGTCATACCTAGAGCTGCTCAAAGTTTGGGACCTGTGGATCCTGCATATGTTTGCTTCCCCCACCCCAAAATTGTTTGTGTTTGAAGGGAAATGGGTAGTGAAATTGCACTGTAAAATGTGCAAAAGCAGCTAGCAAAAGGGCTTCTTCAAAGAAAGGTCAGTCTTCACAGCGTGAGGCTGCAAACTTTTGCAGAGAGGAGCATGGTTTAGTTAACCCAGTCTGGAATCATAGAATCACAGAGCACTAGAACTGGAAGGGACCTCAAGAGGTCATCAAGTCCAGTCCCTTGCCCTCATGCTGGACCAAGCACCTACTAGATCATCCCTCACAAATGCCTATCTAACCTGCTCTTGACTATCTCCAGTGATGAAGTTTCCACAAGCTCCCAAGGCAATTTATTCCAGTGTTTAACCACCCTGACAGGAAGTTTTTTCTAATGTCCAACTGTGATAGGGCGCTTGCCTGGCACTGGCCCTTTAAGGGCAAAAACCTAGCCCTGAGTGAGGGCTGAGAGAGAAGCCTCAGGTGAGGCTGTTGTTGCTAATGAGGGCCCACCTGGGGGCTATATAAAGAAGGGCTCTTGAAGGGAGAGGGGAGTTTATTGCTGCTCTGACTAGAGAGCAGGAGGGACCTGCCAGGCCGGGCTGGGGAAGCTCTGGCCAAGTTAGTTCCCAGGCTGCAGGGCCTGAAGCAAGGCCTGAGGTGACTAGGGCTGCAGAGAGGTAGGCAAAGGCCATGGTAGGCAAAGGCTGCAGGTTCACACTCCCTTGCTAATGATGAGTGGCCATTACAGTTTGCCCCTGAGGCAGGGACTAGATGAGACTGGCAGTGGGGCACTGAGGCAAGGTGGGTACAGGGGAAATGGTATTCCCTGGGAGGTGAACTAGGTGCCCCTTGGTAGGGGAGGACTCTGGAGTGCAAAGCTGGATAAACACTTATCTCTGGAAGGGGGCTCAGGGACACTGGAGTGGACACTGCCAGAGGGCAATGTCCTGAAGAGGACACCGTGGTCCAAGAATTATACGGGTCTGGACTAAAGAGGGAAGCAACATGGGGAGACAGCAATTTGAGGGAGGCGTCCAGTGAGTTGATGAGCTAATTCTCAGGGATACCAGCTGGAGGCGCCATGGTAGTGAGTCTGCCCCATGACACCAACCTAAACCTCCCTTGCTGCAATTCAAGCTCATTGCTTCTTTTCCTATCCTCAGAGGCCAGGAAGAACACTTTTTCTCTCTCTTCCTTGTAACACTCTTGAAAACCGCTATCATGTCCTCTCTCAATCTTCTCTTTTCTAAACTAAACAAGCCCAATTCTTTCAGTCTTCCCTCATAGCTCATGTTTTCTAGGCCTTTAATCATGTTTATTGCTCTTCTCTGGACCTTCAGTTTTTCTACATCTTTCTTGAACTGAACACAATACTCCATTTGAGGCTTAATGAGTACAGAGTAGAGCAGAAGAATGACCTCTTGTGTCTTGCTCACAACACTTCTATTAATGCCTCCCAGAATCATGTTTGCTTTTTTTTTTTTTGCAACAGCATCACACTGTTGACTCATATTTAGCTTGTGGTCCACTATGGCCGTTAGATCCCTTTCTGCAGCACTCCTTCCTAGACAGTCACTTCCCATACTGTATGTGTGAAATGGATTGTTCCTTCCTAAGTGGAGTATTTTGGATTTGTCCTTATTAAACTTGATCCTATTTACCTCAGACTATTTCTCCAGTTTGTCCAGATCATTTTGAATTATGACCCTATCCTCCAAAGCACTTGCAACCCCTCCTAGCTTCATATCACCTGCAAACTTAATAAGGGTACTCTCTATGCCAATATCAAAATCATTGTTGAAGATATTGAACAGAACCAGTCCCAAAACAGATGCCTGCAGAACCCCACTTGTTATGCCCTTCCAGCATGACTATGAACCATTAATAACTACTCTCTGAGAATGGTTATCCAGTTATGCCCCCATCTTACAGTAGCCCTGTCTAAGTTGTATTTCCTTAGTTTATTAATAAGAATGTCATGTGAGATTGTGTCAAATGCCTTACTAAAGTCTAGGTATACCATGTCCACTGCTTCTCCCTTATCCACAAGATTTGTTATCCTATCAAAGAAAGTTTTGCGTGAACTCTCTATTGTCCTTTGTTAATGCTGATGATCCTACAACTAGAGATGGCAACAATATAAACCGAGAGCCAAACACTGCTTCCACTGCATTTAGTGGGAGTCTGATTATGATTTTCAGTGGGAGCAGGACTGGGCTCTGTAAAGCCATTTTTCCAGAAGGGAGTATTATTAGCAATTGTGATTAATAGGAGAGGAAATCAGTTCCTAATGCAACAGAGAGCAAACAAGAAAGAGTTGGCTTTTTATTTCAAGGTGAGAAAGCAACAAGAGAAGTGAAACAGAAGGGAAATGTTTGATAGATGAAATATGAAAAGTAACTTCAGTGCTAATATTAGCTGTTTACTGCATGGGCATGTTGAGCTTTTCATGCAAAAGGCAATAATTTAATGTGCACATGTCATAATGGAGCTCCTATTTCTAGTGTCTATTGTCATGATGAATGACATGTATTTTATCCAAGAAATGGTATCCTTGAATGGAACTTGCTATGTGCAGTTGGGGATATTTTTATCTTGACTTTTACTGACAACCCGGTGATTTAGATTTACCAGTGTCTGAACATTATTGAAACTAGAAGAAACTATGCACAGAAGTTAGAAATGGCAAAGAACTATTTGGTCTTATAATGCAGCTCCCTTGGGTTTGTCTCATCCTATAGCTTTATCCCCAATACAAATGGAAATGCTGACCCTCAAATTTACAATAGCCAGTATTTGAGGCAAACTGCTTCAACAGCTTTGTTCAGACTTTTGTGTGTACACAGCACCCAGCACAATGGGATCCTGATGCTGAGAGATGCCTATGTATTCAAAAGATTATAATTAACTGAAGAAAACTTTCTTCCTGTGGTATCAGCTTGCATGATTGTCTTAGACCTATATGACAATACTGTTTGATATCAGTGCTCTCCCACCTAGTGAGAACCTAGTTGTCCCTACTTCCTAGAAAACCACAAAAAAGGAAAACCCTGCCATATGGTCATAAATCCTGTTGCAGAACCCAAAGGGCCCACCATGGGGGGGAGGGGCAAAAGGGGTAATTGCCTTGGAGCCTGGCAATTCCAGTGCCACTGTGGTAGCAGTGGTGGCCGGAGCCCAAATCATCATAGGAGCACAGGCTCTGAGGGTCAGTGTAGGGAAGGGGCTGGGCTGTCTGGGCGACACTGGGGGCTGACTGTATAAGACCCATCCCTTCTGCAGGAGGCTCTGCCCCTTCCAGAGTGTGGAGTCAGAGCCTCCCCCCATCACATTGCCCAGGGATCTGGCAATCCTGACAGCTCTCCTGAGCATCCCCAGCAGAACTTGGGAATCCTGCAGAAAGCCAATACTGCCCCGTGAAGAAAAGTCAAGCTTCATGAATATCTTCTTCCCATTCCTCTGCATATTCAGCTGGCATGTAGAAGCAGGGGAGAGACAGCAGCAGGCATGGATCGAAAAGCAGAGGACCGTAGGAAGTGGGCAAAGCTGCCAAGCCCCGGTCTTTGCTTCAAAGAACTGCTTCTGATAGCAGGCAGTGGGAAAAACTAACAGCTTCTTTGACTCAGGCTTTCTGCTGTCCTCAGTTGTATGCAGCAGACACTGAAACAATTGGGCATAGGAACAGTATAAGTGGGAATTGGGAAGGTAGCACTTCAGAGAGAGAACACAACAGCGGCACCCTCTTGCCAAGCTGTTGACAGAGTAGCAGAGCTGGGGCTGCCTACCAGTGCAGAGCCACCTGATACATTTCCTAGCCATGTCTCACAATTCAGTATTTCGAGTGGGTGGTGAAGGGAGCCACTGAAGCATAGCAGAGGGGCCTCACTTTGAGTTTGTGCTATGCACTGGAGTACTTGTGGGTAGAAGGAAGTCACTGTTTGCATAGGTAATGACTTCATATACTTAACAGCTGCAAAAATTCAATTTTAGCTGATCTTTTCTAAGAAGCATCATAAAATTGCTGCTTCCTGAGAATCCAACCCAGCAGTAATATGCAATTTTTATGTTAGGCAGAATTTCCTGCCCCCTTGCTCAAGGATCTGTGCTGGAATGATTCCCCCAAATGCAGCCCAATTCAGAGTGGCTTGGCTCAACAACATGGCTAATTAACTTCAGACTTAACAAGATAAAAAGAGAAGCTGAGTCTATTTGCATGTTGTAATTAAGGTTCTCTGTAGAAGAAATGTTTGTGGCTTGAAAGCTTGTCTCCCTCTCCAACAGAAGAAGGTCCAATAAAAGATATTACTTTACCTAGTAATGTGAGCGGTGTTGGGAATAAGCCTGGACACTCTGGGTGTGGTGAAAACAGGCAAGAGATTTATTACAGCTCTGGTGGAGTGCTACCAGGGCTAAGCTGGTTAACACTGGTTAAGCAAAACATTACAATACATTATACAGGGGACTGATGGACGGAGGGGAAGCAATTCAATAGGTTCTAGCAGCAAGACAAAATGAGCATGTAAGCCAATAAACTATGAAGGTTACACAGCATCTCCGCCCATTGCCAAATAAACTCCTTATCTCTAATACAAGTAGTTTCCTTAACAAGCTAAATAAGCCACCATCAACAAACAGACAATTAAATGGCAACTTCTGTCTAGTTAAAGGAGTTACTGGTGCCTCGCGCTAATGTGATCCATGAGTTTATGGGCCCATTATCTAGGATTAAAGCAAAACATATTAGCAAGGTTGTTTTGGTATCAGTTGGTGCAGCCCTTTGGAATGTGGTTGCCAGGGCAACTATGCCTTCCCAAGGTCCTTCTACTCAGGCTAACTGTCCGTGCTGTTAAGTTACAGACCTGTCTCAAATTTTAGGATTGAATAGGGGTTTTTAGCGAAATACCATGGACTGCCTCAGTTTACCCTACAATCGGTATAAAGTTTCAGCCCAGCGCAGTTTTGAGGAAGCTGTTGGAGTACTGCATAATGCCAGTTTTTGCTTGTTCAACCACATAAGGAGCAAAGAACGCACAGGCAAATAATGTGATGGCCTATTTGGAAGTTAATCTTGAATCATCCCTGCTGCAAGGGGAAAAAATCTCCGGAAGCTCAGTGAGTTTTAGCTTTCAAAGTCTGAGAGAGGACCCCAGAATGGCAAAGGTAATGGCTCATCAAACCCATTTGATGCCCATGGAGTCTGTTCGTTTCACTACATCAATGCAGATATGCAAATGTCAAACGCTTTTCCTGGCCTCCAATGTCCTGGACTGCAGTGTGACCAGAAAAAAGATCTGAAGCATGAAGTTCTGCCACAGTTTAAAATCTATCACTATATCATGCCCCTGTTCATTCTCAATGGCTTGATTTGCTTCATGAGCTGCACACTCATCCTTCTACTTTCTTAGCTTGCATTTTTATTTGTTTGCTGCTTGCATATTCCTCCTTTCCTTGCAGACCCCTCTCCTTTTGCATTTACTCTTTGACAATTCCAGCCCTGACATTTTCTCCTATTTCTAACATACACATAGGGCCAGATTCTGTGTGCTTGCTCATGCAAGTTGTCCTGTTTGCAGTATTTTAATGGTTTTCCTTTCACAATGAAGGGTATAACCCTTCATATCTATCATGTCTTCTCTTTGCTGCCTGTCCCTTAATTTTTTTCACATAGAATGCACTGTGTGCATTGGAGCAATTTTTTTTAGCAGGCGTGCTAATAGCAACCATGCATTTAGTGTTTATTATTACTGCTTTGTCAGGGGGTGTGACAGCAACCCTAGTCCCTGGACCACTGATCAGATGAATCTGGTAATCATTTAGGCGAGGGTTTTCAAAGCACTCTATCTTAGGCTCCAATAGAAACCCCAACTGTAATCATGTTTTAGCCCTTCTTTAGACTGCCTACCTCTTATCATTCTGAACTATTCTGCCCTGGACGGAACACAATACTCCCAGTGTGGTCTGAGGTACAGCTGCTCATGTTCAAAACTTCCTCTTGCATTTTATTACATGGCACGCTGCACTCTCATGTTTCTACTCCCCTTAGTTTGTGCTTTTATTTGTTTGCTCCTTTTATCTCCTCCAGCTGTGTTGGTGTTGACTCATGTTGCATCTCGCCACAATGTGTAAGAGGTATTCAATAAATAAATATGGCGTTAATATCAAGTCTGATGTATGTCAAAAACAGATTTGTATTATATTGGTACATTATCATTGAGCATATCCTGCAGCCTTTACTCAAGGAAAAGCACGATGTGCCATCACATCACTGACAGGTATCATCTACAATGATCAATGTTACCTCAGTATTTCCATGTTCTCCCACCATCTGTTAATCCAGCTGTTTTCTCTGGTTTAATATTTAGATTGTAAACTCTTTGATGCAGGGACAGTCTCTTTTTACAGTGCCTATCACACTGGGGCACTCCTGTAATACAAATAAATAATAAAAATGAGTTTATGTAGCCTTGTGTTGGTTTTTTATAACAAGGTTATATAGATTTTTATTAACTTTTAAAGAGTGAATGGAGATTCATAATCCATGACTGAGCCGTTCTTTCTTTCTGAGAACTGCTGTTGGGATTTCATGAATGTTTACTCTTATTTCACCTCATTTGTCATAATTATATTGATTTAATAATAAAGAAATCCTGGTGTTTTATATTTCATAGTTTCACTTCCAAATAAATACAAAATAAATGAAGGCAATTACACGTTACAGCTTTCATCTCACATGTTAGACATTATATGGGCGAATAATGTAGTAAAATAGAGATAATGGAATCATAATTGACTTTGAAAATTAGGTTAGAGGTATAATGACACTAAACGGTTCCCATAATGAAGGAGAAAGTTGGCAAAATCATTTATGCAAGAAAGTACTTGTTATTGAGAAGAGCCATTAAAGACAAAGTTTGAGACAAGCAGTAAGCATTAGTGGGTACGATGACTAACAACAGGGGAAAAGAACCTGGATTCTGGCACTGTCTATGCCACGGTCTGCTGTGCGTGGCCTCAGACAAGTCACCTCATCGCTCTGTGCCTATTTCCTGTCCCATCTTATGTCTGTTTTATCTCATTAAGTTGTAAACTTTTTGGAGAAGTTTCACTGTGTGTGTACAGTGTCTCGCACAACAGGACCCTGATCTCTGCTGGAGGCTCTACTCTCAAAAGATAGCCAATCTGGACTGAAAGTGCCACTTCCCTGAGTAATCTGTGTCACTTGTTAATTATGCTTCCAGTTAAAGCTGTGTCTCATTTCCAGCTGGAACATCATTGCTTAAAATTTCCAGCTATTGGATCTTATTATGCCTTTGTGAGATTAAAGAGCCTTCTAGCAGGATAACATCTCCTTGTGTCTGTAATTCTAGCTCAAATTTAAGAGAGATTTAAATACAGGTCCAGTACCCTTGGGACCTGAGCAGTCCCACATGAGGGAATTTGCTGGACCAGGAAAGGTCCCCTGCCACCAGATCCCTTCGCCTGCCATCCTTCCCCACCCGTTGGCTCCTTTGGCCCCGCTGCCAGCCAGGTGACATGGCTGCCCCAGCCCCACTGCCATAGCTGCTGTTCCAGCCCCACTTGTGGCATGGCAGCAAGCAGCACTGGTCCTGCTGCCGTAGAACCAGTTCTGCTGTTGGCTGGCAGGCAGCCCCAGTCGGACTGCCGATCTGCTGCTGCTTCAGCTGGGTTGCCACTGCCACAGCCCTGCTGTCCCAGCCCCAGATGAGCTTCCCTGCTGGGCTGCCATGGCCCGGCCTTGCTGCCAGACATGCTGCTGCATCTCTGGCCCCACTGCTGGGCAAGCATGCGTGGGCTGCCCTGGCCCCAGCTGGGTTGCCCAGGCTGCCTATGCCCTGCTACCACTACTGCCACTGGGCTGCTGAGGCCCTGGCCCTGCTACCACCAGCCTCACCATGCGTGGGGATCTCAGCAGCTGACCCTCCTGCCCTGGGGCTCTCCCGTTTAGCAACTTCCGTGGTCCTGTCGGACCATGGATATTGCTGGATGAGAGAGTCCTGCTTGAGGGAGGTGCAACCTGTACCTTTTCCATTTGACATACTGTGAATAGGAGCATGGGCTAGTGGTTGGAGGAGAGGACTATCTTGAACCCCAGGTTTTTGTTTTTGTTTTTCAAGCAGATGTAGCTGTTTATTCTCCATTTGTGTATGTGCACCCAGAACATTAGAGCCAGAGAATGTTGCCTGGTAGTTCACGTAGAGGGATGTTTCTTGTGCCTCTTGGCTTTAGCTCCTCCCCTGGCTATATGAGGTAGAGCAGCCTTCATCCTGCCTCATTTCCTTCTTAGCACCCATGGCTGGAGTCTCAGCTCTGTGTGATTTCACACAGACCTCACAACCTCTCAATTTCCAAGTGACTTTCTTGTTGTCTATAAGCTTCAGGGGGTAGTCGAGTTAGTCTGTTACAGAAAAAACAACAACAAATGGTCTGGTAGCACTTTATAGACTAACAAAACATGTAGATGGTATCATGAGCTTTCGTGGGCACAGCCCACTTCTTCAGATGACCAGAGTTATGAGTTTGGGTTATGAAAACTTGAAATAAATAGGAGAGGGGAAAGGGAGGGAGGAGAAAAAGAAAAAAGGAAAGGGGGTGTGAGACAGAGCATCATTAAGTATCTGGAGAATGGGTACTTAAACCTAAGCAGATAAAAATCAAAGACAATAGATAGATTGCTAAGACAGGAAGGATACCACTCAGAGAGCTGTTAGCACCTTCAGTGGTTACTAAATAGATAGTGTCCTAGCCAGCCCATATCATGAATGAGTCCATTAGCATGTGAATTGAATTTGTAGATGAACTGGGAGACCAGCCAGTCCTTCCCTATACATCTGGCTTGTGGAGCTGGCCTGTGATAAGACAGCCACCTGCAGGTCTGTTAAACTGTGGTTGGGCAAGCAGAAATGTTCACCAACAGGCTTCTGTGTATTCCCTTTACATATATCCAATTTGTGTCCATTGATTCTTTCCCGCAGAGACCGTCCAGTTTGTCCAATATATATAGTAGTGGGGCACTGCTGGCATTTGATGGCATAGATCAAATTACTAGATGTGCAGTCAAATGACCCTTTGATTTTGTGGCTTATGTTGTTTGCTCCAGTGATGAATTCATCAGTGTAGATATGTGGGCAGAGTTGGCATCTTTTTTGGTTGCAGGGCTGGGTTCCTGGAGGCTTATGATGTGATTGTGTGGCATGGTTGTCAGAAAGAATATGTTTCAGGTTAGGGGGTTGTCTGTAAGCAAGAATAGGCTTTTCCCCCAAGGCCTCTGAGAGTGAGGGATCATTTTTCAAGATGGGTTGTAGATTGTGTATAATGCGTTGGGGTATCGACTCCCTCCTCAGACCCTATGCTACCACTGCACACTGAGTGGATGTTTTCAGAGAACTATCCACAATGACTCCAAGATCTTTCTCTTGAGTAGTTGTAGCCAAATTAGTCCCCATTATATTGTATATATAGTTTGGATTATTTTTTCCAATGTGCATTACTTTACATTTATCAGCATTAAAACAATAAATTTCATTTGCCATTTTGTTGCCCAGTCACTTATATTCCATGCATGTTTACTGGTTAGGCCCCATAGGTGAGATAGGTGGGGTGATGCCTGAGGCAGTGTGCATGCCCAGAAGCAGAAACTTGGGTATGATGGTGACTTTTACAGTGAAAATGTAGGTGGTGAGTGAGTTGGGTTCCTACAAACTAAAGTGTATTGTTGTGGTAGCTGTGTTGGTCCCAGGGTATTGGAGAGATAAGGAGGTAATATCTTTTATGCTCAAACTCCTGTTGGTGAGATAAACAAGCTTTTGAGCTACATAGAGCTCTGCTTTGGGTCTGTGAAAAGTACTCAAGGGTATTCCAGTTACATGCAAGATCAAGCAGAGAGTCAAGCATAAGTAGCTAGCACAAATTCTAATGGACTGTTCATGCCTTCCTGTCGCCATGCTCCATGTGGCTAGATGGTTATGCTAAACTAGCTGTTCAACCTTGTATTTGATTGGAACACAATCTTAACAAGGTGGGGGCAGTTACTTGTATTAAGGAATGAATGGACTATGAATTAGGCTAATGTAGCTGAATTGTACCTTTTACTGATTGGGTGTGGATGAAGTTGCAAAATATTGACCTAAGGTGTTATAGCTGTGGTAGGCAACCTGCAAACCATGGGCACCTAGAGTCATGGGACACCTATTAAGAAGTAATAGCTAAGTGTTCCAATAACACAGTGATGGGCAACCACGAATTGTGAGTGGGCCACATGAGTGGCCCTCTTTTGCCTTAGTGGGCCACAGCAGCCCACGGCCCACTTGGGCACCACCTGTGGCATGTGGAACCCCTGGCTGCTCCCTCCCAGACATGCCTCTTGCACACTGGGGCATTGAAGCCCCACACTCCCTACACTTCCCCCTCCCTCCTGGCACTTTTGGAGTGAATGAATCACCTATTCACACTCTGTCCCTGCTCTTCCCCTTTCCTTCCAGACCTGGAATGCCAGGAATCAGCTGCTTGTGGGTGCTCCAGTTCTGGGAGCGAGGGGGAAGAGCAGGGATTGAGTAAGAATCAGGCAATTTTCTCACTCCCAAAGTGCTGGGAGGAAGTGAGAGGTGTAGGAAGTGCAAGCCTCCGATGCCCAAGTGTGCAAGAGGCAAGTGGGGGAGGGAGCAGCTGGGGGTCACATGGGCCACTGGGCAGTGGGCTGCTGTGGCCCACTAAGGTGAAGGAGGGCCACTCACGATTTGTGGTTTCCCATCACTGTGTCGTAGGGACACTTGGAAATTACTTCTTAATAGATGTCCCATAATTCTGAAGAAAGAGTTTGAATTTGTTGCTTCTCATACTTGAAGTATCTATTCTGGATGAGCCTGCGTCAGTGCCCAATGAAACCCAATGACAGCCTTTGTTTTCATGGAATTTGGATTTGGCTGTATGTTCCACTGGCAAAGTATTAGGGACAGGATTAATAATGCCTTGGTCTAATGATCCCTTTACCAGAAGCTTCGCTTTACTAGGAATGGAGGTTCAGGAAAATATCTCTTCATCAAATAAATGTCTGATTCATATGATGCTTTTCTGGCTCACAGAGTTTATTCTTCAATATAAGGCTTCATTCCACCCATCTCCTTATGGTGCAGTTTGATCCACAGACCTTATCTGACTTAATGATGCACTGAGTACATGGAAGATGTCTGGCAGCAGGGGCAATCAATTACACCTAGATTGTTTTTATGTATGCCATCTTAATTGTACACAGTCTGACTTTGTGGAGGTGTGATTTATTTTCCCCTAAATTCATCACCTTTTTTATTTAATTTAATTGCTCTCATTTTCTCAGAAGAATTTTCTCCACTGCTAAGCCTTTTCATTTCCTAGAGGTATAGTTTTTGCTAATATCCTCCTTCAATTGCTTTGTGGCTGTGATACCTGAGCGGCTGCGAAATGCCTTACAATGTGAGCACCTTTTTAATTAATGGGTGGTTTGATTGCCAGGAATTAAATGATAAATATATTGAACCATATAAAAGTAACCCATGATTGGTGCACTTTTCTCAGGCTCACTTCTGGTATAACCAGCTGTTATCCATACTGTCCTGAGCCATCAGGAAAGTTGATAATCCAGAATTGCATAACATGTGCCCCAGCATCACCTGAATTAAACTTCCTGGAAGATGGCTCCTGGTTTCTCCCAAGGTGCTTTTCCTCTTAAGCAAGTGGGCAGAAGCAGATAAGGAGTAGGGGAACTTTGGTTCCACTTGCCTATACACATCAGCTAGTCATATGGGTATCGATTCATGGAGGTTAGGTCCATCAATGGCTATTAGCCAGGATGGGTAGGAATGGTGTCCCGAGCCTCTGTTTCTCCCGAGGTGGGTGACAGGGGAGAAATTACATGAGGATTATTTGTTATGTTTATTCCCTCTGGGGCATCTGGTATTGGCCACTGTCGGCAGACAGGATACTGGGCTAGATAGACCGTTGATCTGATCCAGTATGGCCATTCTTATGTTCTTATGATAAAGCACTCCCTAAAAGAGTATTCAAAATTATTCCTCCAGCACCTTTGCCTACTTTACAGTGTACCTCTCAGGGGCAGTGCATCAAAGGCCGTGTCTTCGGGCTTGTCTACACTTATGCTCTGCATCACTGTAGTGCCTGGTGAAAATATTACTTTTGTCAGCAAGACGGCTTGTCCGATTGGTGTAGGCACTCCATCTCCCCAAGCTCTTTATACCTGCATGCCCTAGTGACTCTGTTATCTACTATACATTTGAGACAGTTTGTCTGTTTGTTTAAGAACTCCTCCCAAAAAGGAAGAGTTAGGACCAGTAAATTTGGTATACAGCTTCATCTTATCATAACGTAAAGTAAGGTAAGTGTTTGGTTGTGCCAGGACAATGGGATGTTCCTGGAATGGGATCGTTTCTCATAAAATTGTACATAAAAGAGAGAGACTCACCAGGCAGGTGATAGGGGCTGGCTGGGAGTGCCCTCCTCCTCCTCCCCGCAGTCTGGGACTGCCCCAGCCCGTAGCCTCTCACCCCTTCAGGTGCTCTTTAGGGAGGGTGGTGGGGTCTGAAGCTCTTCCCCCCCAGATTTGTATGGGGACATTGCTGTCTGTTCCCCTTCATCAGAGAGCAAGCAGAAAGAACACAGTTTACTACATTCCTCACTCTGGCTGAGGAGTACAGGGAGCAGACAAGCTGTGCATTTTGCGCTCGGTGGACTTTGTTCTTATTCCCTGACAGGGACAGGAAGGGGAAGAGCAAGCTGCCCTGGTACAAATCTCAGAGTTCAGGGTTGGCTCCACCCACCTCCATTCCCACCCTCCATGCCCAACCCCCTACACACAAAGGCATGTGCGCACATGTAACCCACACACCTAGTGTGGTTCACTGTCCCATGCAGTGGCACCTAGACCACAGCAACAGATAAGACCAAGAGACCTCTCCAGCATGGGCTGAGAGCCTGTTAGCTTTTAGCTCAAAAGGTAGAGGCTCCTATACTAAGCTCCAGAGGTCCCAGGTTCAAATCTGGTGGGGGTCACACACACAAACAGCCCCCTGCACTAGCCCTTTCTTAAGAACCTGAGCAATGGCAGGTCAATATGCTATTACAGACGTAAATTGGTAGCGTAGACCACGTTTTAGAGGAGCAATCTAATTCTAAATAAGGGAGAAAATTTTCAATCTGAAGTATTACAACTGTTAAGTTGATGTGCCTCCTAGAATACACCTACCACTAGCAGGCCTCCAAGAAATATTACTGCACTACTATATTAGGGCCCTTAACTCAGCCACATGTTGTGCCCATTTAGTGAAGTGTATCTAGTCCTCTCCTAAGAGTCTTTACAATACAAAGGGGCTGACTTAAGACTCTCTGGCTTTGCTAGGCAGTGTCTTAGCATATTCACATAGTAAGAGGTTTCACAGAGAAAAGCTCAATTATCTCTCCTCCTAAACATTTACTTAAAAATACAGCAGAAATCAAAGTGTTAGATCCCAGTAGAATGTGTGTAAGGATGCGTTTTATCATTTGCTAACATAAAAACACAGATCCCTTGGTGCCCTCCACCTCTCTTCTTGAAATGGGTTTTATCTCAGCTCCTTAAAAAAAGAAGAGAGGGAGGTTATTCATATTTTAGGAATGTTCCCCTTCATGCTCATCACCCTAATGAGCTCTGTGCTTGGAGGAAGCTAAAAAGAGAAAAAAGAGAGCCTAAAAGTAATCTTTCTCAAGTTGCCTACCTATCTCACCCTGATATCATTCTTTCATCAGTCACAGGAATGCACTCAGATAAAGTGATTGCCTTCAGATAACTAGCGCTATCAGTTCCCAGCCACCTAAGCCTATACATCCCATGCACATCACAGTTCTTATCACTCAAAACAGCTTGAACATGACATACAGATCCTGGCATTTAGGGAATGATTATTACACAATCCACCACTTTTTGCTTCACTGACACTATATGGCATTTTAGAGTGACGGCACGGCTTCTGTGAGACCTCAACTCTCTACCCTTTTGCTCTCAGAAGGACAAGATAAGTGCAAATATTAATGTTAAAAGTTTTCCATCCTGGATAACAGCCATCTGAATGCACATTTTGCCCTGGTCCCACCTCATCTTGGTATTGTATCCTATATCGAAGAACACAGCAAAAGATGCCATTCATTCCAGTGTGAAAAACCAAACTTGTCTGTACACCAAAAATGTCTACTGAGAACTGTGAATTTACACACAAAACAAGGAGAGAAGGAAATTAGATTGAGTGCCTGATAAAACGCGAAAGGGAGACTAAAATAAAAAGGATGATGTACTTTTTTTAATGGAATGTATGTTCTAGTTCTTACTAATTGTGGGATAATGGCAGGACTGGAAGCAAAACCTATCCTCACAAAATGGAGTGATCACAAGCTGCATCTGCTGCCCTTCCACCACTATTACCTAGGAATGGGATTACGACTGGCCAGTCATTTCACATACACCAAGTGTAATTTATAGTACAGGTTGGACCTCCCTCATCTGGCACCCTCAGGACCTGACCAGTCCCGATGGAGGGGATTTGCCGGACCTGGGGAGGTCCCTTCCAACATGGCCCATGCTAATTTCCTGCCCCTGCTAGGGCTCCAGCCCAGCTCCGCTGCTGCTTGCCCGGTCATGGCTCCCAGGCTGGAGCTCCCTAGCTGCCACTACTGGACTCAGCTATGCGGCTGGGGACAGAGCTCCACAGCCACTGCTGGACCCGGAGCTCCACAACTGCTGCTGGACCCGAGCTCTGTGGCCAGGGCTAGAGCTCCCTGGATGTGGCTGGGAAGCCTTGCAGATGCTTCTGACCCCTGCTACCTCCCAGCCTCAGGGGGAAGAACTCACCACTGCTCTGCCCACCTGTCCACGTTCCCCCCCAGATGGGGCTTTGTGACGTAGTGGGGGTACCTTGCTGGTTGCTATGCTGGGCAGTGGGTTGTCAGTGACCTCCACTGGCTGCTGTCTGCAGCACGGCCCAGCAGGGCAGGGGATGAGTCATTATGCAAGGGGGCTTCGAAACTCGTCAGACAGGTATCTCCCATGGAGCAGAACAATGGAAAGGAAGGGGGCAAGGCCAGCCCTGGCTGGGGGCAGGGCTGGAAGGAAGAGTTAGGTTCTGTCTGGGATCGTGGAGGAGACAGCCTAGGGCCCAGAGGGGCTGGAATTTAGGGGCCCAGCATCCCCCATCTCAAGGGGGGCTGAGGCATCCTAGGCCCGGTTCCTGTAACCAGATGACATCTGTGCTGTGCTGTATCCTGGAGAAGCAATAAACTCCCTCTATTCTACTGGCTGGTGGAGTCTGTCCATGCCATTACGGGGGTGCAGGAGTCGGGGGACCCCAACGTGCCGCCACAGGCTTCCAGCTGAGTTGCTGGCCCCCCCACTGTACTCCTACCCCCTGGCCTGACCTCCCTATACCTGGGCTCTGTGGGCCAGGAACATCCTGGGTCCTGCCAGACCATGGATGTTGCCAGACCAGAGAGTCCCAGTTAAGTGAGGTACAACCTGTACTTAAGACATTTACCACTGCTCAAAAAAAAAAAAAGTCTAAAGGAAAGGGATCTTTCCCATGTCCCATATTTGAGGACATATTTTGCATTTGAAGAAGAATACCACTCTTCATCTCTGTCTGTTGCCTTTGCACTCAGTTTCTTCTGTTCTGAGGAATGAATTTCTGGACTGGTGTTTTCTTGCTGTATGCTGCACAGTGAAGCTGTCATTCCAATTTGCTTTCACTTCCTGTGGTGAAAGGTGATAATTAACAATGGGTCTAATGTCAGGTACTTACACGTTTCTGGCAGACTTTTATTGACAGATTGAACAGAGTAAATCTAGTTGCAATTTTTTTCAGGTTTAATGTACTGACAATATTAATGGAAAGTTGTTCTACTAAAGTTAGAATTATATTGGCCATAACTTGTATAGTGAATGTATTGAACTGGAGGGGATAGTTATTATGGTTGAAGCACCAGGGTTGAAATACCTGACCTCCCTATTACCAAAGGTTCCTTCACTGATAGGTTTGAGTCAACATTTCATCCTCCAGAGATAAATTGTTTACTTTGATTGACCTCAGTGGGCCAGGATTTCACTTCTGATGTTTTTTTTAACATGTCCTTAACTGAAATCCTATCTATTCTCAATGGACATTAAAGATCTAACCTGAGGTAATTTGCCCTGGTACCTGGAACAAAATTTGCCACCTTCCATCCCCAAAGGGGGCCGAGGGATTTCAGCATGATGATTTAGATGGATGTGCAGGATTTGTCCTTCAATGTGTGATGTGAAATGCTTTAGGACTAAAGAAGTCATATAAATGCCTGTTGTTGATAACCTGTAGAGAACCGGGTGATCAGACAGACATTAATGTGACTAGAATGCTGAAGAGTTTATACCAGAATGAGTTACTATATATCAGAATTTTGACACTCTGCCTACATAAAAGCTTTTCTATGGCAGTAATTTCAGTGTCTGATCACCTAGCGGTTTTGTCTAAAAAGCAATGGTAGCTTGTGATTAATGGGACTTGAGTCAACTGACCTGTCAGGAAAACCCTGGACTTGAGTGTCTACAATGCATTTTAACCCTACATTAAGAATTTTCTGACCCCTGTCCTAACTTGTGGCTCTGGCATCCACACTGCAGTGCTAAGTCCCGTGTCAAAGTAAATGTACCACCAAAGTGCCTAGTGCCTCCACTCCTAGGGAACATCTAGACTACAAGCCTCTTTCAAAAAAGAGTGTCTAGACAACAAGAAGATTTTTCGAAAAAAAGGCTTGTTTTTTTGAAAGAGGGTCTAGACGCTCTCTTTCAAAAAAGCCCTGTTTTCATGCAATAGCGCCTTTTTTCGAAAGAGAACTTTAGAAAAAAGGCGTTATTCCTCGTAGAATGAGGTTTACCGCCATCGACAAAACCGCTGCATTCTTTCGATTTACTGTGGATAGAACGCAGCGGTAGTCTAGATGCAGGTAAAGATTTTTTGAAAAAAGGCCATTTTTTTCGAAAAAAACCCTGTAGTCTAGACACACCCCTAGTGTCAACAGTCTAGTTCTAGGAATGTGTAGCACAGAGGGGAACTTTGCTGCCCATTCCCTAACTGTGGCAGTTCTGCTGATGGGATTCAAGTGCCCATACAGATTATGTGAGTCCATACATTTCACATGAGTGCAAAGGGCTTACTTAGATCCTTGGGTCCACTTAATGCAGGCTCAGCTCTTGGGTCTGAGCCCTAGGTTAGCACATTTGCTGTGAAGATGTAATACAGGGGGGTTGGCTTGAGTTCAGGCTCAGACCTGGGCTTAAATTGCCATATAGACATATCCTCAGTCACTAGTGGATTTAGGCTTACAGCACCTCCTGGAACTAGGAAAGTATTATCATCCCAGGATTCAAAATGGGCAAGCATGATGCAGAGGGATTAGTGGCCTGATTTTCAAAGAGTCTGAGCCAACTGCACTTCCAGCTGAAATTAATGGGAATCACAATACTTGGACACCTCTGAAAATCAGGCTAGAAAGGACTCACAGAGGTCACAGAGGAAGTCTGCCTTAAAGCTAAGAATAAAATCAAGATCTTCTTACTCCTGGTCCAGTTCTTTAGCTTGAAGAACCATCCTTTCTTTAGCAGCCAGAAATCAATGCTGATTACAATGATTTAAATGTTGGTGACTACCAGATGACTATGGCATAAAAACTCAATTAGCAAAATCCAGTTTAAAGAAAATTGGCTGTCACTTGGAGGAGGGTAGAAAAACCTGAAAATAGAAAACAAAACAGTAAGGACGAGTCCCTGCTCAAAAGACTAAACACACTTAGAACAGTTCTAAAAATTGGGCTGAGAACATACTCAATACAAGTGAAAGGGCAGCACACCTTCTCCAAAGAAACAGCCATATTTTATTACCCAGTAGACCTGTTTGGATCACTGACATCTTGCCATCAAGATATTACTGACAGTCTTGTTCCCAATCTTAGCAATCTGAGCATACACCTCCAATGGCTCCATGTGCCTTTTACAGTTACTGTAGTGATTCAACCCTGAAGTTTTTTGCTTTTGTTTTCTTCAAAGGGTCTGAGCCTCAGGCCAAATTCTTATTCACTTTAATGGGAATTTTGACTCTCTAAGAAGTGCAGTTTATTATTCTTTATTGAATCATTGAAGCACCATTCAAGGCACATGTCCCCAAGGCTATGGGCATAGTACCAACACAGAACATAAAGATGGCCCCTGTCTCACAAAACTTTCAATCTAAGTAATAATTTTAAATTCAAAGTGATTCCAAAAATGTCAGTATAACCAGCTATCCTCAGCACTTAAGATGATACACAAAAGTTATTCTCACCATTGCAGGAAGCAATGAATAACACTTTTGGTGGATTTTAGTGGTGAAGAGTAAAATCAAGCTTATGTACCTCCACTGAAACTCTAGTTCTGACGGACTAGAAATACTAAGAAACAGAGACTACACAGTGAATACATATTACATTAGGTTTATACTATGCAGTTGCATTGTTTTTTATACCAGAAGTTCACGACTGCCACTCTACTAAAAGAAAACCGCAGTGTAAGTGCTCAGATAATTATCACACTAATTTATTTCTTCGTAAGAACTGCAGTGATTTGGTGCCTTAATCTGAAGTATTATAATAATATCCTGCACTATAATTTCAGTTGCAAATGCATTAATTGAAATGATTTCAAGGATAATTACATGAAAACAGCAAACTAGTGTTCCCAAACTGACAAGCTAAAATACAATGAACAATTAACTTGCCCTCTGGGAAATGCATTTCCATTCTCTGAATGGCAGGTATTTAAAATGAGAGGCTGCTTTGGGAGGTTCATGCTTTGGCACCTTCGCAGGCAATTGTCTCTGTTTATCAGTTATCAAACTTGTATTATTTTATTATGATCTTCAGAACTGACAGAGTGAGACAAACAATTTTTATTATTCCGCCTCCCCCACACACTAAGTTATATCTATAATTGCCAACCCCCCACATCTTTTATCTTACTCTCTGGCTTTGAATCTTATAGAGCTTCTGTTTGTACAAAAAAAGAACAACACAAGCAAGCATCCCAAAAAACCTTCCCTCCAAATCAAAACACATTTCCGCAAAAAACTGATTATGAAATATACTCACTCTTCACTAGATGTAGAATTAGAATGTAGACATTTCTGGTCCCCAATCTTGAGCTCAGTCCCTGACAATGCACATGCATGAGCATGTGTGTTTTAGTGCAACTGGTATTATTATTTTTAATGGTTCAGTAAGTGACATTCCTGCCCCTCTGAACCAACATGCTGACTTTGTGAGAGCTGGTGTATTAACCCCATTATCCTAGTCAAATTCCAAAATAAATAACTTGCTTTCTGTCTACTTAAATTTCCTCTTGCAGTTTCAGCGAGAAAAGTTATTCTCTTTCCAACTATTGTATAATGCCACTGGTTACATTTCAATGATGTGGTTATACTTCAGTGGTGGCTGAGAACCCTATGAACTATAACAGATTGCAAGTATCTAAAATGGTGTTACAAGGATGAGGGAGAAAGTTATTTTCCTTAACCTCTGAGAATAGGACAAGAAGCAATGGGATTAAATTGCAGAATGGGAGTTTTAGGTTGGACATTAGGAAAAACTTCCTGTCAGGATGGTTAAGCACTGGAATAAATTACATAAGGAGGACATGGAATCACAATTACTGGAGATATTTAAGTGCAGTTAGACAAATCACAAGCAAATCATTTAGCGCCTCAGTTTTCCCCACTTATAAACTAGCGATAATAACACTTCTCTTCTTCAGTGGGGTGTTGAGGATAAGGTACTTAGCTACTGTGGCAATGATGGCAACCACATAACTACTGCAGATAAGCTATCTATATAGATAGAAACTGCCCTGCAATGTACAGTTCTGTAAATATATAGAGGACTAGGAAGTAAGTGCTGTGCCGATATAAGTGTTACATATCTGTAGCACTATTCGGTTTATATCTCTTATTTTACTGTGTACAGAACCATCACATCCCTTGGGATTCTGTTGTCTCTGGAGACAAGCAGATGTTTTGTGCTTATTTCTGTGCAGACTATCAAAGGTCACACGTGCTCTCACAGAGATTTTACTTTACAGGGTTTTTTTATCAAGTTAAAATAAAGAAGATTCCAACTGGAAATATCTCTTTATTCTTTGTGAACGGGGAAAGAACTTTCGTAATCCAGAAGCAAACGTAAAGCTGTTTTGCATCTGGTTACCACTGGATCAAAGCATGAAGAATGAAAAAAAAAATTGTGTCCCATCTTCATAACAGACCTTCTAGAATGGAATGGGTTTTCCATTTATATCTTGGTTTCCATGTATTCTGAACCACTGCAACTTGTGGAACAGGGTTAGACAAACATGGCTTGAAGGTATATGCTTCTAGAGAAAAAAACCTGGATTTTTTTTAAGTTTAAACACTGGAAATTCATGATCATTTTAAATATATTAAAACCAATTTCATAGCTGACATTTTGAAGGGAGAAAAAGTGCTGGAAACCTGAAAGAGATTATTCAGACTTCCTCAACACTGTGTCTGACAGCCTCAAATCCTAGGACTTCCCCAGCTTGCTAATGATATAGACTTCTAGCCTGTGATCATCACTTTGATCCAAAGGACATTAGGTGGCTGCATCTCCATGCAAATGCACCATGTCTGCGAACCTCCAGAAATCTGAGTAGGAGGAAGAAATATTCAGAAAGGGGTTGCATGGCCTGTGTTGCTAGGCAACCACTTCCTTTGCATCTCTGTGTTAAGAATAGCATCCTCTGGGAGTCCGGATCTCAAGCCTGGCAGCAGAAAAAAGAAAATTACAAGTGTACAGTATGGGCCACATTGTGTGCTAAATGGGAGTTGCAAGAGGCCAGGCCTTATAGTGGCTGCTTGAGCTCAGGGGCTGCTTCCTTCAACATTCCTATGGATGCTGAGGTCCCCGCCGGAGATAGGGAGGAGAGAAGAGAAAGGGTGTGGGTGTGTGACACTTCCGTACTGATTAGCAAAGCCAGCTGCCTGTCGAGGGAAATGCTTACAGCACCACAGATATGGCTGGAGAAAGTGCCTTATACTGATGTGTAATTTATTAGAAAAAGAATAAAATAGAGTTGAGAAGTGATTTAATTACAGTGTATAAATACCTTCCGGGGGAGACATACTGGTCACTAGCAGTCTTTTTAATTTAGTAAAGAAAGGCATAATAGCTGGCACTGAAACCAGACACATTCAATGTAGAATTAAGGCATGCATTTGAACAGTGAGAGTGATGACCCATTGGAACAAACTACTGGATTCTCCATCTCTTGATGCCTTTAGATCAGGACTGGACTCCCTTCTAAAAGGGGTGTTAGCCAAACACAAGCTATTGAGCTCGGGAAAAGACAGGAGTAATGGTGTGAAATGCAATGGTCTGTGGTGTATAGGAAATCAGACTAGAGGATCTAATGATCCCTTCTGGTTTTATAAATCTATATACTTTAAGAGTGTGACCCCCAAGGTGTGGCGTTCTCTTGGGCAGTGCCTTTCCATACCACTTCAGTGCAGGCTAGCACCTAACAAGCACAATGGTCTCATGTCTCATGCAACGTCTGTGAAGAACTACACCTGATGAGTCTATCACCCTTATGTCACATAGTACAGACTTCAAATTAGGAAGGTAATAAAGTGTGCACTTGTATGGCACAACTAGAACTTCTCAGAGTCGCTCCATTTTGACCTTAGCAGCTAATCAAAGTTCAGGGCCTGGTGATGTTCCAATGGAGAGTAGAAACTGATTGATAATGGAGTCTGGTATTTTCTTTGATGCAGTTTTGTTTATTTACAAGGAAGGCACAAGATCTTGCTTCTTTTAATTCTGGAGGAACCAAAGCAACAGGGGATAGCTTCTTTGCTTACATTCTCACATGTCTATAGCTAGCACCGGTCTCAGAACTTTCCATTACACTTCTTCAGAGTCTCAGGCTATATCCACACTGCACAATTATTTCGGAATAAGCTATTCCAGAAGAAATACTCTGAAATAGCTTGTTTCAAAATAGCACATCTACACACCAAATACTCATTGAAATAGCACTTAGCTACTTCAAAATAGAGTGTCCACACTGATTGGATGCTGAATCGTATTTAAGGCCACCCAGAACCACTTCAGGCAGGGCATCAGGACAGCACTCACTTCCTGTGGCTGCTGCCTGAGGCTAGCTGAGGCTCGTGCTTAAAGGGACCCCCCCTGGACAGTCAGATCTCAGGCTCGTCTCCTTTGCCTGCCTACTATAGAGACACCACACCCATTCCTTTTTCTGCTGTGGTTGCCCTATGGAGCCACATAGGGAAGCCTTCCTACCCCCACTTCCTGGGGACAAGCAGGCATGTGAAGGTGGCAGCCAGACTGGGATCCTGTGGGCAGGAGGGGGGGCACTGGTTGTCTGGGCTTCCCTCTGGGATCTGGTAGTGGTGGTGTCCCACAGGGAGAGAACTTGTATCACTGCCCACTGGGGGAGAAGAGGGCAAGGTATTGGGGGGAGGTATGTGTGAGCAGCAAATGCTCCTGCACCTTACCGCATGTCCCCAGGAGCAGGTGCTGTCCTGAAAGCGTGGACATGCCCATGTGTGGCACACCTGAGTGTGTGTGTGTGTGTGTGTGTGTGTGTGTGTGTCTGTGTGTGTCTCCATGTTCCCAGCCTCCTTCTAGTAGTGGCTTGTGGTGGGATGGTGTCCCCCTGTGATGTCAGGAGTAAGGCAGGCCTCCCCAGACCCTGTGAGCAATAGCACAAGGGTCCTCTGGTGCAGCCTCCTGGGGCGCTGTTCTCTGGAATGGCACTTCACGTGTTCCCACATGCACAGGCTGCTGCGCAATCCCCAGGCCGCAAAGCCTGAGTGAGAAGCACGCAGCTGTCCCTTGCTGCCCACTGCCTCCACCCTGTGTGTGTAAGGAACATGATGGCACTCATCTGATGGACCTTCCCCACCCTTGGACGATGCCTGGGACATGTCCAGAGCATGGGGTACTGGCTCCAGGGTCAGGACGGTGATTGTGCTGACCTCGTCTGGCTCCTCCTCTTCCTCCTCCTCCTCCTCCTCTGCATATCTGCCCTCTGGGAGGGCAGCGATGGGTGTCTCGAGCCCTGAGCCCACTACTAGGGGGAAAAGACTGCCCTGCCCCCTAATATGTAGTGGGGCAGGTGTTAGGTTCTGTCCCAGAGTGGGAGCTGAGGTCCTGGGCCTTGGCATATGCCTGGCAGAGCTCTTTAACATTCATCTACACTTGCCCCTGAGTGCAGATGTGCCCCTTAGTGGCCAGGCTATCGGCCATACGGCCATAGATGTTGGTGTTCCAGCATCCAGTGCAGAGATCATGGAGGTTGCTCTCATCACCCCAAACCTCAATAAGGTCCAGGATCTCCACACCAGACCAGGAAGGCACATGTCTTTTCTGTTCCTGGGCAGTGGAGAGCTGGGTGGGAGCAGCAGAGTCGCTCATTTTGAGCTACCTCGATGCAGTGGCAGCTGCTGGGTGGCTCAGGGCTGTCAGGGCCTGCTGTCTGCTGCAACCCCTTTCTCCTGAGGCTGCAGCTTTAAGGGCTCAAGGGGAAGGAGGGATTACTGAGTTTTGATAAGTGTAGACCAGTATTTCTTAAACTTTTTAAGACCAAGGAACACCAAACAATTTTTTTGTATGTGGAACACCTAGGATTTTTTTGTTGAGAAAGGAAGAAAGAAAGAAAGAAAAAAAAAAGGTCGGGGGGAAGTTATTGAGCAAAAAAAAAAAAAGGTCGCCTGCCCCTTTAAGGCCATTTTGAATTCTATTGTTCTCCGCGACACACCTCTGACTGCCTCGTGGCACATGGAACACACTTTAAGAAACACTGGTGTAACATGGCACAGTGGGAAGGGCTGGAGGCCAATTATTTTGAAATAATTCTAGCCGCCCTGTCTACACAGGCACTATTTTGAAATAGCTGTTTCAGAAGAGGCATTCTGAAACAGAAGGTTTACAAATGCCGAAATAAACTGCCTGTTATTTCAAAATTATTTTGAAATAATGGGCTAGCTGTGTATACGCTTGCATAGTTATTTCAGAATAACAGACATTATTCCGAAATAACGCTGCGGTGTAGACGTCCTCTCAAGTGCTGAAACTTCTGCTTGTCTTGCTTGCTTTTTGCCTCTGAGGCTCTGCTTTTCCTTCCCTCTCTCTCACACTTTACTCAAAACAGTACTTAGCAAAGCAAAAGCTCCTGCATCTACTCAGTCTAAAATTGCTGCTTTTGTTTTAGGTGGAGGTTTGCCTTTAATTTATCCTTACAGTTATGCTATTTAAAAGATGCATTTACATCCATCAACCTCAATAAGGTTTATACTCTGCCCACAACAAAGTTTCACCCAGCTCATAACAATAGTCATTTTCTTCTGGAAAACACAATATACGCTTGTAGTTATTTAAAAAGCTTTTTCTGTTTTGTTTTTATCCCCAAGGAATTCTTCCTTTCTGGTATGTGTGGCATTTTTTAAATTGCTGTTGTTCTCCATCTGAATTGATCAGAACTGTTATTAATATTTATTTTTGGAAAGCTGACTTCATTCTGTACACTGCAAAGGAGACAAGGGGCTTGCCTTAAAATCTGCCAAGAGCTTAGATTCCTGTAGAATTCTATGGCTGTAAAAAGTACCACTTGCATTGCAAGCTAACTCAAGCTTGCTTCATGGGAGAACCAGCTTGTGGGGGACGGAAGAGAAATCCCATTTTTTCTGTGTGAAGACTGAGCCCTCTGAATGTACTTAAAAAACAATGAATAGTCTAGCAGTCCCTTAAAGACTAACAAAACATGTAGATGGTATCATGAGCTTTCGTGGGTACAACCCACTTCTTCAAATGACTGGAGTATTAGAAGTCCACTAATACTCCAGTCATCTGCAGAAGTGGGTTGTACCTATGAAAGCTCATGATACCATCTACATGTTTTGTTAGTCTTTAAGGGACTGCTAGACTATTCATTGTTTTTTAAGTTTTTCTAGTTACAGACTAACTTGGCTACCCCTCTGAAGTTTTTGACCCTCTGAATGTGTCATTGATTAATTGGCACGGGGGTCAGGAGATAAGCATATTGAGTATTCTGTGAATGCACATAAATGAAGCAGCACAGAGGAACTGATAATATTCTGACAAGGCTGGTGACTGTGGCAGCTGGTGGATATGATAGTAGCTAGTATGTCTGAAAGACCATTGTGCAACTCTAGTGACTGATGGAAACAGTTCAAGTGAAATTGGGATAATACAAATTTTACTGACCCTGTGGCTCTGAAGGTACTCTCCAATGTACAACTGTTGTTTGAGCTAACTCCTGTAAACTCAAGAGTATGCACCTGCAGATCCCTTTTCAGAATTTGTGCCTAAGATTGTTGCAGACATCCAAAATGTCATAGAAACAGGCACCATCTGACAGGTGTCTGTCCCTAGCCTCTGTTTGTCAAAGGTTGGAGATTGATGGCAGGAGAGAGATCGCTTGATCATTACCTGTTCGATTCACTCCCTCTGGGACACCTGGCATTGGCCACTGTCGGCAGACAGGGTACTGGGCTGGATGGACTTTTGGTCTGAGCCAGTATGGCCATTCTTACGTTCTTAGGTGATATATAGCAGGTCAGAGGACCTTTGTATTTTTTATTAAACATCTAGCTTCAAAAGAAACCAATAAGCTGGTACTATTGCCTATACCTATGTGGCACGTGGTCTTAAATTGAAATATTAAGAGACCCAAAATGGAATTTAGAGCTACAAAATTACAAAATTTTCAGTGACAATTTTAATCAAAAACTTAATTTGGAAAATGTTGACCAGATCCATGGAATCATAGGACTGTATGGGACCTCGAAAGGTCTTCTAGTCCAGTCCCCTATGTTCCAGGGGGGAGTAAGTATTATCTAGATCACCCCTGAAGATGTTTGTCTAACCTTCTTTTAAAACTCTCCAGTAATAAAGATTCCAAAACCTCCCTAGGCAATTTGTTCCAGCGCTTGACCACCTCTACAGTTACCTCCTCATCTTAAATAAGCTCTTGGAAAATTTTTACCTGTGGATCCTTTAACTATAGTCCAAAAAATGTACTGTGGTGATAAATTCAAGGTGCCTACACTAGAAAACTATTTTGAAATAACTAAAATCAA
Organism: Pelochelys cantorii; assembly: GCA_032595735.1. NCBI lineage: Eukaryota > Metazoa > Chordata > Testudines > Trionychidae > Pelochelys > Pelochelys cantorii. Next base: position 26,419,810 of record CM064326.1, read on the forward strand.
TTTTATAACTCTCAAAATAACAAAATCAAAATAGCATGTCCCCACTAAGGGGAAGCCTCAAAATTAGTCCAAGGCAGGCTCCATTATTGTGGACATGTTACCTTGACTTAGAACCCCAGGAAATACTGAGGAGTAATTACTTCAAATTATTCTGGGGAGTAGTTATTTCAAACTAGCAGCACCAGAGTGTCCACACTAATGCTATCCTGAAATAGCTGTTTCGAAATTACATTATTCCCCAAGGAAAGCAGGAGTACAGATTCCAAAATTTTGAAATAATGGGCTTGGTAGTGTGTGGGCACTCTACTTATTATTTCAAAATAGGGGGGTTATTTTGAAATAACTCCTTAGTGTAGACCAGGGCTAAATGACTTACGGGGTAAGGCCTATTTTTAAAAGTGATTTAGCTCCATTAGCTTTAAATGAGACGTTGGGTTTGAAATGTCTGACTTTTGAAAGTAGTATTTAGGCTTCTAAGGCATATAAGCACTTTGAGAAATTTAACATTTACTTTATATCTAGGCCACAGTCAATTATTGCTAATCTTTAAGTCTATTGCTTAAGGCTGATTTCATTGTTTTGGTAAACAATTGTATCTTCTTTTTAGTTTCTTGCAAATCTGAGTCAGATTTTGTATAAATTGGAGCCAATATACCCATAAAAATACTTATAAAAATGCTGAATAGTATCAAAATTCTTACAACTATCACAGTTTTAAACATGGGTGTTTATTTAAAAGAAAGTTTTGGGTCGTGAAAGTTTGTTTTGGATCTTGAATTTGTTTTGGCTGGTTGCATACAACTGGAACATCTTGCCAGAACCAATTATATGCTGATGAGGAAGATGACAGCAGCAGCAGGTGGGTTTGATGGCAGCCCATCTGTCTACTGGTTTTGCAACTCCAAGTGTGAATGGAAAAGTCTGTAGACCAATTGCAATCAGGGTAAGGCAGCTATGGAGGTTTAAAACTTCATGTAAATGGTTAGTTTAGGAACCATTAGATAAAGCACCAGGGCCCTAATCCTTCCCACAGCAGCTGGAGGGTGTGCTATGGAGTGTGGCCAGGAGGTTAGGGAAGCGAATTATCTTTCCACACAGGCTGTGGAATGGTAATGCAGCTTTAGGGCTTGAGTAACCTCCAAATTGCTTACACACGTCCTTTGGTAGCCAGATAGTAGCAACTCCCACTCCAACCTTCCAGCTGTCTTGCCGCTGAAAGGTTTAGCTAGAACCGTTTTGCCCAGCTGTTCCTCTGAATTCCTGCTCTGTCCTGATCCATAGGGAACTCTGGAGAGAAAGGCTCTTTGGCACACAGGGAGTGTGCATCCCTGAAATTTCTGAATCCTGCCTCCTTTCCCACACAGCTGGGGGCAGATCTCCTGCTGGTATAATGGAGCTACGGCAATTTGCAAAGAAATTCTGTGAGGAGCCCCAGAGACGGGGCAGGATTGTCCCAAAGGTAGCACCTTCTTACAAGCCACACACAAAAAGGAGGAACTGATGGAAAAAGACAATGGTAAGGATTGACCTCAGTGGGGCTAATTCTCATCTCCCTTACTACACTTGTAAATCATAAGTGACTGCACTGAGGATAATGCAGTTCCAACTGGTGTAATGATGATTGGAATCGAGCCCTGAAAGACAGGAAGCTTTGGATCACCTGTGCATGAAAAGCATCAAAATGCAAAGTACCCTTTGCTCTCCCAGGCTATGTCTACACTACAGAGTTTTTCCAAAAAACCTTCACTTACACCCACACAGCAATCATGTTCTTCTGAAAGAAAATGGAAAGAACAGAGGGGTTTCTCCAACATTGGTAAACCTCTTTCTACGAGGAAGAAGCCTTTTTCCGAAAGAGTTCTTTCAGAAAAAGGCATGTGTGGATGGGGAAGAGGGAGTTCTTTTGAAAGAAGAGGAAAGAGGAAAAAGCACAAGTGCCCTCATGACTACTCCACCCATAGCTATTACATCATACATCACATCTTAAATGCAAGATAGCGTACATTCAGTGTGGTCGCTATCTTTTGAAAAAGCAAAGCACTTTTTCGATGCACTTTGGCAGTGTGGACACTCTCTTTCAGAAGTTTTTTTGGAAATCTCTTCCAGAAAAGCTTCTTCTGCAAGAAGCCTGCAGTCTAGACGTAGCCCCATTGTAGTAGAATAACCTGGGACACATGTATGAATAGTGATCTAAGTAGTGTTCAGGTCTCCAGCTGGCTTGAGGCTCATGGTTTGGTAACTTTTTTCTTTTCTGGAGATTAAACATAGGAGGGGAAAAGGGTGGGTAACAGTGTCACTTATTTTTATGCACACTTTGGAATATTCATCAGGTGAATTTTTTTGTGTGCCAGTGATGTGTGAGATAGTGATGTTCTGCTCTCATTTTACCTGCTTCATGATTTCAGCAATGCGGAAAAGATTATGATTATAAATGATGATGATGATGGTAAAGCCAGGCATTCCCCATTTTGAGTTATTTGCAGAACATGAGTGCAAGGATGATAAGTGAAATTCAGAAATGAAATATAAGGATGGTAGCACATTTTGAAAAAAGATACATCACAGAAGGGGACACCAAAGCTACAAAAAAAGTTTTTTGACTAGGTTTCTTCATGCCTCAGGAATAAGATAGACAGGAGGTGGATCACTTCGAAATTAATGAAGATAAGGGACGAAAATATATATTAGATGTGATAGGTACCCATGCTCCTTCTACTCATCCCTCATGCCAGCCGCTCCACATGCCTGGCCTAACCTTTAGGTTCCAGTTCAGCAAAACACTTGTATGTACTGAAGCTGACAATAAGCTCCTGGATTGCAATTGTATGAATGTTCGTCTACGCCCTGTCAGCTGATTCCAGTGGGACTTAGCACATGTTTAAAGTTGAGCGCCTGTGTGGAGAGTATCATGTCAAGACTGCAAAGAGCCCAACTATGACCCCAAATGCCCTGACAGATGAGGAAATGGACACCGGGTGGAGGTGGATTCTTATGGTACATCTACATTGCAATTAAAAGCCCACAGCTCTAGCCCAAGTCAGCTGGCATAGGCCAGCTAAGGGGCTGCTTAATTGTGGTATAAATATTTGAGCTTGGGCTGGAGCCCCTGCTCTAGGATTCTTTGAAATGGGAGGATCCAACAGCTTGGGTTGCAGCCCAGGTCCAAATATATATGTCCCATTTAAATAGCAAGCCTGAGTCAGCCACCATGGGCCAGCTGTGAGTGTTTACAGGGGATGCTTGTAGATATCCCTTAGTCCTTAGAGCCCTGGTCAGCTAATGATCAGGGAGGCCTTCCTGCTGCCAGGTCACCTCTCACTGGAGTAGAGGAATGCTGTGCCATCCCTCAGCCCTGCCCCAGGGTGGACAGGGGATCTGATAGAGGCTGCCTGGTTGGTTCTGGCCAACAGGCAGTTGCAGGGGTAGGGCTGGCAGGCGGCCACTTGGAAGAGGCAGGAATCACATGTTGCTGTTGTTGTGATAGGGAGCAAAGAGACTGAGCCCAAATCTGGGAGGCTGGCCCAGGAAGCCGCCTGGGTCCACAGCAGCAGCCCCACTGCCACAGAGCTCCAACCCAAGAGAGGCAGCCTTGACCTTCACTCTGACCCCAGGAAGAGATACCTGGAAATGCAGCAGAGCCTGCACCTGGCCTCTCTGAACCACTGCAAGGGAAGGAAGGCTGAAGGCAGCTTGGACCATTGTTTTTCGTTCAGGTCTGGTTGTTCTGTTATGCAAGCGTCAGGGACTCAGGGCATTGTACTATGGACTGAGCTGACAGGTGACTTCACATAGGTGACCCTAATCAGATCATTTTTAATATCAGTGGTTTTGTCTCTGCCCTCTTGGTGGCAGATTAAATCACTAGAATGTACCTGAGTGAACCATTTATTTCTGATTAAATTAATTATTTCTCAAAGGATCTGGAAAAGAACCAAGAGATATGGCCTGAGTGAGGGGCAAATGAGGTTTCTTCATGTCATTGTCCATGGGCTGGAATTTGGGAGCAGCTTCTTAACTGACACTCCCCTCACTGCGTCATATTTGTGATGCAATTGAGTTGACATTGCTCAACGAACAATATGTGTATCTTGGTTTTAAAGCTCTTTAAATGTTGAACCTTTAATTCTGCCTTAATGTGGGGCCCAATTCTGCTAATATATAGCTTATGTGTGTGTGTGTTTATATATAAATTATAGGAAAGAAACTGATTAATGAAGTTTACTAATTTTGTGAATCCCCAAAATAGCTGAAGAGGTTTTCAGATCCTGGAAATTAGCCAGGTTCAGCCATCCTCAGTAACAGCCTTGAATAATTTGAACAAATTAGCTTGGCACTGTTTGTACTTTCAGTAAACCAGGTTGACTGTTCTTATGATTGCTTTGCAAGTGTTTCCTTTTGATCTACATTTTTAAAGAATGTTCTCCAATTGATATCAATTAATGTCAAAATGACCGCATTCTATTTTCTCACTACGTCTTAAAGCCTTTTAGAATAATGGTCAATGGACTGTAATATAATGCCTGCTCATATCCATCCAACCCTACACATTCTTCTGGTGTAGCCAGCTTAGCAATTCAAGAGATACTTTGACTAGTGCTGGCAGCCTTGGAAGAATTCCGGGTGTGTTGTTGTAAGTGGAATGTCTACAGAGAAATAATTACTAGATGGAAGAAAGGTCCATTTTTCTTGAGAAGATTAAAAAATACTAGTTTTAAAGCCTAGAATTAGTAAGGCTATGCCTTTGACAAGCACTGTTCTCCCCACTTTCTCTTTCCTACAGAGAAGAAAGAGATCAAGAAAGGTTTTGCTATTTATGATTTTTAAGGCAACCACTTATAGCTATTTATTCTTACTGGTAGTCTGTAAATTTGAGAGAGAGCAAGTACATTTTCTTATCTTTGCTCATGAGACTGAAATGAATGAGCACAGCTGGAATAAAATGCTGAAATGGAAATGACTTCCTGTCAGAGGCCAAGCATGACGATCTTTTGCAGTGGTGCCTTACATGGTTATTTTTGTAATTGTTTCGTGTTCCCAGAATTGGAGAGCTACAAGCATCTAACGACAAATCCTTAGAAATTATAGGGAAGGATTTGTTTAGTTTCACTCTTGCTGCATGTGGCTTTGATTTCTACCTGTCTAAGAATAAATCAATACACATCTAAGGCTGTGAGGATAGAAAATCTACCCTTACATTGCCCAGTCTACAGAAAATACTTTACAAGGGGAAGCTTCAGGAAGGGGACAGTGATATTATAGCTGTTGACCACAGTGCTAGGAGTCAAACTACAAGAGCAAGGGAACATTCTGTTAAATTGCAAGTCCATAAACCTATAATCAGTAGAAGGTTTCTTTACTTCAGAACAGATGTGAGCAATTCAGCCTTTCAAAGCTGAACAGAATAGGAGCCAGGAATCATGACTGGCTGTGGAAGCCTAAGTAGACAAGACCTAGGAATGCAAAGGAGGTGGCTTGCTCAGATTTGTGAGTAGAATGGGGACATAAAACCTTTCCAGTCAGTCCCTTAGCTGTGTGGCTCCATAGACAGCTGCATTCAGCCCTCTGAAATCAGGATTTCATTCAGCATGATGTGAGGTCTTTTGAGGAGAAAGATTAATAAGAATTCCAACAATTCTTCCATTAAAAACAAACTGGGTGCTATTTTAGCAATCACGCCTGGAAACTGCCTGTGCCTGCCACCAGACCACATAAACCAGAATGATTTCCAGTGTAGTGAAAAGCCTTTGATTCAAACGTGTTGATTTTCTCCACTCGCTATCCTAATTAAAATTCTGCACGCTGATGCTCTGTGAAACAATATAAAATATAAGCCAAAGTAATAATCCAAGGTCATGTTTTGTGCAGCATAAATAACTTATTAGAAGTGCCATGTTGCTTAGGAACATCTAGTAGAGCACACATGTTCTTTCCCTATGCTTATAACTGTGTGATTTATTAGCTTGAAGGACAACTTTCTGCCTTTGTCAAGCAGACTTTTGTTAAGGGAAAGGCAAGATATCTTGAAGTCTGAGCAGGAATCTGAACAGGTAAGAAAAGCTTCTAAAATGGGGAACTCAGCAAAACAATGCATCTAATCTTTGAAATGCATAAATGAATGTGTAACATTAATAAAACATGCTACTTGCTATATGTGTGAGTTTAATGATCGGAGTACACTGAACCCTCTATGCCTTCTGGGCAACCCTAATGTTACAGGAGGTGGGATTACTCTAATGAAATAATATGTGAGTTAAGCTCCAATGGTTATGTATAAAATAAAATGTGCTACAACAACAACAAACAGGTGGCATTGAAAAATGAAGGCCATCAAAAATGAAACAATGTAAAGGCAAAGAACTACATCATCAAGTGCAAGACATTTATTCTAGTATTTGTATTAATTCTGGCATGTCATTCCAAAAAATTAGGTTGAAACGATGAAAAATGAACAAATATTCCAGTGTACCAGTAGCAACACCATAGATATGATTGGAAAATCTCTTTCATTATCAACTCCTGCTTTCAGACTCAAGTTTCTAAATAGTTTACTTTTGGGGATGAAATTTTCTATGCTTATTTTCAGTGCATTGGACAAGGTTTGGGAGAAACATTGGTAAAATTCAGAACAGCTGTCTTTGAGAGAGGTGTTGTTTTGCACACAGTTAATATTATTTCAGATGCTCTTATTGTGCTAAAATTATTTTTAAAAGCTTTATTTTGAAACCCATTATGAGGATTATTTATAATTGCAGTACCCCAACTGAAATTGTACATTCACACAATTAGAGACAGTTCTGTCCCAAAGAGATTACAGTCACAGAAGATTTTTTTTCCAGAAGTAGATAGTGCTTCAATAATGTATTACTTCAATTTCCTTTTTCTGCAATTCCTGCAACCACCTCCTCTAATTCTCTACCAGGTTACATTCCCGACCTAAGTTCCGATGGCTTTATTCTGATGATAATGATGTAGCTCTTTATGTCTTAGTTCCAGTCATATGACAAGGTCCAAGTTTACCCTCACTTCTGTCTCCAACCTCAAGGGTTTACAAAAGTTGCAGGTCACAGAGATTCAATGCTAGGCATAAATCCATCCTATACGTTGCCATAGGGGAAAAGGGGACTTCCTTTCCCTTCCAATCTCTGGGGAATTCCTCACTGCAAAAGAGCTCTTGGCTCTTAAGCCCTTCCAAGTGGTGGCGTGTGGTTCTGCACTTTTTTTCTCACCTCAGCCAACTTTGGCTGGTCTTCTATGACTTGGTCCTCAAGTGAAATCACAAAGTTTATATGACCCCTTCTGGGATATAAAAGGGTCCAATAAATAAACAGACTATTTGCCCTTGTTAGAGCCTTCTGGCCTGGCTCTGGGACCTTTAAATTAAGTTATTTGTGTGGGCTCTCAAATAAGTCCTATCCCTTTCTTGTATCTGTAGCTGGTCGGGGGAGCATGGCACACCCACTTCTCTGGCTTCCAATCCAGGGAGCCTATGCACAGCTATAATGTACTGCTTACTCCAGTCCTTCACTGCTGTTTCCATGCACTTCTTCCCACCAGGCCCTTTTATCTCAGGCCCTTGTCATCTGCCCTCTCTCTCTGCAATCCCAGCTATGAAATTGAGCTAGCAATATCCTCTGTCTGTCAGGTTCCTCTGACCAGAAAGAGGCACCCTTCTTCACTTCTCTGGACCCAGACAGACACTGACCCTTGTATAAGGGCCAGCAGGGCCCTGATTGGCTGTGGCTAGGCTCTCTGGCCCATGAAGAATCAGGTCTTTGTGACTACCAAAATGACTGCTTCCAAAGAGTCCCCTCTAGGCAAACTTTGAGGACCCACCTTCACAGTTCTTTTCCTCTAAGCTTGCTGATTCTTGGGCTGGGATATAGTAGGATTGCAGGGCCCGCACAAAGAAACCCCAAGGCCAAATACACCCCATCATACCCTCACACTCCATTTTCTATTGCTTTATACAGGAGGAAGCAGGGAATGATAATCCTGGCAAGTGACCTGCATCCACATGCTGCAGAAGGTGAAAAAAAAAATAAAGTTACTCCCAGTCTGACCTAAATGAACAGATCCCTTGCTACTTCTTCAAACTGCTGACTCTTGCACTCCCCAACATTTTGCTTTTCTGGTAGACACCACTGGATGCTCCAGAAGCCTGACCTCATTGCAATATTTTTCCTCTCCTTGGCATGCCTTGACAGATATTGATTTTGAGTGGCTTGGATGACTTGTGGCGATCACCTTCCCCTGACTTCTATATCAGAACTACCACTGTTGCTAATCTCTTCCATGGTCTTCAGTGAGGGCTTGAGGGCATGTCATCTATCATTCCCTTCTTCTTCCTCCCACACCCTTCTCACACACTGGTCTCCAGAGAATACTTCTTCTCAGTTCTATTTGTCATTGTTAGCTGAACCCTCACTCTTCATTTTCTCACTGTTCCAGTCCTTCAGCTAAGCATGTTGGGTAAAAGTTTCACAAGGACACAAGGGCCAGATTTACAAAGATATTTCAGTGCCCAAAGATTCAGCTAGACACCCAGCAGGATTTATAAAAGTTGGGGTGTGTCTAGACTACAGGGTTTTTTCGACAAAAGTTGGTTTTTGTCGAAAAAACTATACCTGCGTCTACACTACCTCCGCCTTCTGTCGACAGTAAGTCGACAGAATGCAGCAGTTTTGTCGATGGTGGTAAACCTCATTCTATGAGGAATAATGCCTTTTTTCGAAAGTCATCCTTCTAAAAAAGGCGCTATTGCATGAAAACAGGGCTTTTTCGAAAGAGAGCCTTCCTCATTTTTTCAGGAAGAATGGCTCTTGCTCAAGAGGGGGTTTTTTGTGTGCAAAAAAGAGCTGTCTACACAGCTCCTTTTTGCGCAAAAGCCTCTTGTGCAAAAATGACCCCTAATTAATTATGCAAATGAAGTGTGGCAATATGCTAATCTGCACTTCATTTGCATAGGCTTTTGCACAAGAGAGGTGCAGTGTAGATGTAGCTTAAGATTTCAGGGCCAATTCTTCTGAAGAGACAAACATCAAAGAACCTCCACCACTGCTGTAGCTTTGCAGAAGACTGGGCTTGAGCAGTTATTTTCTCATTTCAAAATCTTACTCTTAGGAGACAGGTTTTCAAATGGGAATAAACTATCCCAACAGCCCAGACTCCAGTGAAGTTTAGTGGCTGGGATGGGAGAGACTGGGAGGAGGAAATAAAGTTTTTCATCTGCGGTTTAGCTGTGAGCAGTTCTCAACCCAGACTGTGGGGTTTTTTTTCTCCTCCTCAGCTCTGGGGCTCAGCAGCTCTTCCAAGAAGTTATGTTTAAGTTTGACTTCTATTCAAGCTAAATTAGACTAATTTAATTTGCGCATAATTTCACTTTTACTTTATTTCCGTAAGGTGAAAGTTCAACTCATGCAGCGGTCACTAAGATGGGAGAAAGGAGGTGGGAATGAAGCAAAGTAGATAGCATCAGCTGTATCTCTCTCTTATCCTGGCACATATGTAATCCTTTTTGTAATAGTAGCTGGGTGCCTGAAATGTTACTGACCCTCACTGACTCCTGCAGTCCTAAAAGCTGATTGTCACAAGGGAGCTGAGTGTTTGATCTTTTAGAGGGAAAAGTAAAAAAATGTTCTTGTGGATAACAGGGTTCTAGATTCTGGAGTGACAGGTGCAGAACAAATGCCGATAGTGGTCGAGAATGGAAGTTGTCTCCTTGATCCTTCTGAGACATTAGGATTGGGAGATTCAAAGACACCATGTTTCCTTACTTCTCTCTTTCTTTAAATTATAGTTCCTTATATCTTTGAAAGCCAAAAAAGTGAAGGGAGAAAAGGCAAAAGAAATGTAGCATTTACTACAGAAGCCATAGGCATAAGCAGATGAGAGAAATATGAGCGAGTATACAATTAGGCTGTGGTACATAATGAGTGGGGGCATTGCATCTGTAACTCTGTTACATTTTCCTTCTTCCTGCTTCTTCCTGCAGCTCCGCACAGCTCTTTGCTGCAGCACAGAATGGAGATTCTGTCCTTTCAGGAATTTCCAGGAAGCACTGCGCAGAGCTAATCCTCAGGGTTATTGTACATAAAATCAATGCCTCTGAAAATCAGGCTCATGCAGTCCTCGTTCTAGCACAGCTCAACAAAACCTGCCTTCCCTTCCACTGCTTTTTATTCCTTAAAACTAGAAGTCTTACTCGGAACCGCTCAGGTTCTTCATGGCAGAGAGCTAGTGGTGTATGAGTCAGGTGCAGGAGTCAGGGCAGGGGGCTGGAAGGTGTGGGAGGCTCAGGGCAGGGGGTGGAGAGCTCAGCCAAGGGATCTGGGAGGTTAGGGGGTGTTGGGCAGGAGGGTGCAGGCCAAGGGGCTCAGGCCAGGGGACTGTGAGGTCTGGGGGTTGCTCACCAGGGCCACCCACAGTGGCATTGATGGTGCTGCAGCTGCTGCCCCATCCCAGCTCCAGCCCCTGAGTTTCAGCTCCTGGAGGGAAGGGGGGCTGTGTGTCCTGGCCTCAGCTACAGCAGGACCTCAGAGGGATGGGTTGGGGCTACACAGCCCGGCCCTGGCAGATATCTGGCATGTGTGGGGCTGAATGTCCCGGTTTCGGCAGGCCCTCAGGGAGTAGGCGGGAGAGGGAGAGGGCTGGGCCACACAGCCCTAGCCCCAGCCCCAGCTGTACATGTGGGGAGGCAGCAGGACTACAGGTGCCAGTCTCGGCTTCTCCTTGGGAGAGGTGGGGCTGCATTGGTCAGCCTTGGTGGTGCTCCTGGGGAGGATGCCACAGTGGTGGGACGGCTGGGCAGTAGGATCCCCCCACCCTCCCAGTCTGGCACTGAGGATTGGGGGAAAGGACTTTGGGGGTTGAGGAGCCATTTGCCAGTGGCCAGCAATATAGAGAGCTCTGGCCCTAGCTGGCCACTTTCTTCCTGGTACAGCCTCCCCCTGTTGTCACTGTGCAGTGTAAGTGTCCCCTGCACTCACTGCCTTCCATGGTCATTGAAGAGTATAGCTGTCCCTGCTCTCGGCCCCCTCCCTTTCTGTGTTATGGAAAACAATCAGATTCCAGGCACATCCATTTCCCTGGCACAATCAAACCCTGACATTGCTTTAAGTTGGGATAAGAGAAAGTGGCGTACCAAATTTGGTGGTCCTAGCTCATACAGATTAGGACAAGGTTGGGCAATAATTTTTGATGGAGGGGGCCAATCCCAAGATTTTGGAAAGTGGTCAAGGGCCACACTCTTCCATGGTATTAATGGAGGAGATGCAGGGTCTGGGATGGAGGTTGGGTGCAGAAGGAAGCTTGGGTTAAAGGACGGGAGTGCAGAAGGGAGAATGGAGTCTGGGAGGGACTTTGGGTGAAGGAGGTAGTTGTGACCTAGGACAGAGAACTGGGGTGCAAGGTTTTGGGATATGACCTAAGGTAAGGGGATTGTGATCTGGGGCAGGAGATGGAGTGGCAGAACTGGAAGGGGGTATGGGTGCATGTGGAGTAGCGAGGCAGGAGTGTGGGGCAGAGGATTGAGGAAGGGAGGAGCTGAGGTGCCAGAGGCAGGTTCTCACCAGGAGACTTACCAGCCTGCCTGCCTGCAGAACTAACAGCTTGCGGAGCTTAAAATGTTTCTGCCTGCTTGGCCATGTGCTTGAGTGAGTGAGCAGTAGGGTTGAGCTTTGTGGCTGCCTCTTATTCAAACAGGCAGCTCCCTTTGGCCAGTGTTTGTCCAGAAACTGGCCAATGGGATTGTGCTGGGGGCGGGATCAGGGTCTGAATCTTCCCCCCTCTGCTCCGGACTCAAAGAGAAAGTGCCTCAGAGCCATGTTTCTGAGAGGTGTGTGGGGCTCCTCGGCAAGCAGGAAAGCCTGCCTGGGGCTCCACACTGCCTCCGTGGGCCGGATCCAGTGGCTTGGCGGTCTGAATGAGGCCTGTGGGCTGTATTTTGCCCAGGTCTGGTTTAGAACGAGCTCTTGAACAAACAGACTCACAGACAGATGGATGGATTCATGGACAAACAGACATGCACAAACTCTCTAATATATATATATATGTAAATAATAATAATAAAAAGAACAGATGATACTCATTTTTTCAGAGCAACATCCTGAAATATCACATGGTGGGAAGAATGAGGAGATAGTCTCTTTGCGATTACATATGTGAACACAGTAGATGAGTTTTAGATGTTCATAAATTTCTTTTTGATATTCAAATCACTAGGATGAACTAATTCTGTAGGAGACTGAAGTTCTTCCTTGTTATGTTTTCCATAAATTAGACAAACACTTTTTTCTGGTGCCTACAGCCTGAACAAACTAGTAACCATCAAAGACACAGAACATAAAGGAAAGCTGTTCTTCATGATGGCATAGCAATTAGAACACATTTCCCCCCTCTTCTTAAAGACAAGACATCAAAAGTTTCATCAAAAGGGGTTATGTACTGTAGATGCATTTGGTGTTTTGTTTTTTCTTCTCCTTCTTCTGACTTAAAAATTTCCTGCTGTCTGACACCCTGCAAAGGAGTCTCATTGAAGTGATAAATTGGATTTTTTCACTTATTGAACAATAATTGGATGTTTTGCTAATCATCTGTAATGAAGCAAATCTTGTTAATGACAGGTCTGTAAGTAAATCAATGCACATAATTTCATTCTAAGGAAGGACTTTTACAAATTATAGTCAGGAAGCTGAAACGTTGCTTGATAAATACATAGGTATGGAAAATCCCATTCACTTTTTAAATATTGTACAAAAACTTCAGTTCTCACTGAAAGTCCCATTAAGCTTATGGTGTTTGGCTGAGTCAGAATTGAGTACTAGACATACCATCCCTGCCAATCCTGGCTAATAGCCATTGGTGGACCCATTCTCCATGAATTTATCTATTTCTTTTTTGAATTCTGTTATAGTCTTAGGCTTCACAATGTCCTCTGGCAAAGAATTCCACAGGTTGACTGTGTGCTGTGTGAAGAAATACTTCCTTTTTTTGTTTTAAACCTGCTGCCTATTTTGACGACCCCTGGTTCGTATGTTATGAAAATGAGTAAATCCTCATGAACTTTCTCCACATGAGTCATGATTTCATAAATCTCTATATCATCCCCCTTAGCTGTCTCTTTTCCAAGTTGAAAAGTCCCAATCTTACCAATCTCTCCTCATCTAAGTTTTTCTAATAATTTTTGTTACCCTTTTTTGAATCTTTTCCAATGTCAGTATATCTTTTTTGACATCTGCATACAGTATTCAAGTTGTGGGTGTACAATGGATTTATATAGAAGCAATATGATATTTCTGCCTTATTAACGATCCCTTTCTTAATCACTCCCAACATTCTGTTTGCCATTTTGACTGCTGATGCACATTGAGTGGATGTTTTCAGAGAATTATCCAAAATGACTCCAAAATCTCTCTCTTGAGTGGTAAAGCTAATTTAGAACCAATCATTTTCATATGTATAGTTGAAATTAAAGTTTCCAATTTGCATTACTTTGCATTTTTCAATACTGAATTTCATCTGCTATTTTTTCCCCATTTGTGAGACCCCTTTGTAGCTCTTTGCCATTTGCTTTGGCCTTAACTATCTTGAATAGTTTTGTATCATCTGCAAATTTTGTGTTGTCTGAAAAGTTTGCCACTTTTCCAGATTATTTATGAATATGGTGAACTGAACAGATTCCAGTACAGAGCCTTTGAGGACCTGGGTATTTATCTCTTCACTGGGAAAACTGACCATTTACTCCTGCCCATGGCTTCCTACATTTTAACTACAACAATCCCTCTTATCTCATTACCACTTACTTTCCTTATGAGCATTTAATGTCAACATTTCTGGAAGTCCATACTATTAACTGGATCTTCCTAGTCCACTTGCTTGTTGACACCCTCCAAGAATTCTCATAGGGTATGTCTACACGACAGCACTAATTTGAACTAACTAATTCGAACTAAGCTAATTCGAATTAGTGCATCTAGACCTAAAAACTAATTTGAATTAGCGTTTTGCTAATTTGAATTAGCATGTCAACATTGAGTGGACCCTGAACCGAAGTTAAGGCTGGCCAGAACCAGTGCCGGCAGGGCATCAGGTTAGGACTTAGAGCGTGGAGCTGCTGCCTCAGGCTAGCTGAGGGCTGTGCTTAAAGGGACCCGACCCCCACCCCGGACAGACAGTTCTCAGGGTTCCCCACTTGCTTGTCTACCTCGATGAAGGACAGCAAAGCAGTCCTGTCTTGGAGTGCCCTGAGTGCCCACCCTCGGCACATCACAGCACTCGGCCATCAGCCCGGCTGCACTTGCCACAGGCTGCCATCTGGGGGTGTCAATCGGGGGGCTGTCAGAATCCAGGAGGCCCTGCAGGAGAGCTTCCACCCCGAGGAACCCGCAGAGCCACCCCAGTCCTCCCCATAGGGGGCTCGTGCCCCATTCCTCCCTCACCTCCTTCCACTTACCCTTCCCTAGCCCCCCTTCCTGATGTAAAAAATAAAGGACATGTGTTCAAAAATAGAAACTCTCTTTATTTAACAAAACTGGGGGGGGGGGGGATTAACCTCTTGGGAGACTGGGAAAAGGAGGTGGGAGAGGGGAAGAGAGAGGGTGGGAAGGGGAGGGGGAAACCTGGGAGGAGGGAGCTGGAAGGGGTAGCCAGGGGAAGAAGGAGGAGGGGAAGTATAAAACTATGGTACGCCATATCTTCAGTACTGTGTACAGATGTGGTCTCCTCACATGAAAAAAGATATTTTGGCCTTGGAAAGGGTTCAGAAAAGGGCAACTACAATGATTAGGGGTTTGGAACAGGTCCCATATGAAGAGAGGCTAAAGAGACTGGGACTTTTCAGCTTAGAAAAGAGGAGACTGAGGGGGGATATGATAGAGGTCTATAAAAGCATGAGTGGTGTGGAGAGGGTGAATAAAGAAAAGTTCTTCATTAGTTCCCATAATAGAAGGACTAGAGGACACCAAATGAAAGTAATGGGTAGCAGGTTTAAAACTAATAAGCGAAAGTTCTTCTTCACACAGCACATAGTCAACCTGTGGAACTCCTTGCCACAGGAGGCTGTGAAGGCTAGAACTATAACAGAGTTTAAAGAGAAGTTAGATAAATTCATGGAGGTTGGGTCCATGGAGTGCTATTAGCCAGGGGATAGGAATGGTGTTCCTGGCCTCTGTTTGCGGAAGGCTGGAGATGGATGGCATGAGACAAATGGCTTGGTCATTGTCTTCGGTCCATCCCCTCCAGGGTACCTGGTGCTGGCCGCTGTCGGCAGATAGGCTACTGGGCTAGATGGACCTTTGGTCTGACCCAGTACGGCCGTTCTTATGTTCTAAGCTCAGGGCTCAGGGTCGGGGGTCTCACTGGACCAACTTGATTTTCATGCAAACCTGCTCCTGGGTTCGCATGTGGCCTTTGGTGGCCAGGCTGGCAGCTATCCTGCCCTAGACGGCCGCATTCCTGTGCCTAGTGCGGAGGTCGTGGACGTTGGAGGTCTCCCCCCCAAACCTCGATGAGGTCCATGATCTCCGCACTAGACCAGGCGGGCGCCCGCCTCTTGCGGCCCCGGGCAGGCTCCTGGGAGCTGCCAGCCTGGTCCTGGGAAGAGGCGGAGGGCTGGGTGGCAGCGGGTGGCTGGCTCATGCCGTGCCAGGTGCAGGGTCTGCTGGCTGGGTGCTGGCAGGCTTGCAACTGGCATGAGCACTGTAGCCAGACCGTGCCCCTTTAAGGGCTCTGGGGCCGGAAGGGGGGCAGAAAAGTTTCCCTGGTTTGGCCCAGAGTGGCCACCAGGGCAAGCTGGGAAGGGCTAGCCTCCAACTAGTTCGAATTAAGTGGCTACACAGCCCTTAATTCGAACTACTTAATTCAAACTAGGCGTTAGTCCTCGTAGAATGAGGTTTACCTAGTTCAAATTAAGTGCTCCGCTAGTTCGAATTAAGTTCGAACTAGCGGTTTGTATGTATAGACGCTATGAAAGTTAATTCGAACTAGCAGCCGTTAGTAGTGTAGACATACCCATAGATTGGTGAGGTGTGATGTCCTCTTTGAAAAACTGTGTTGATTCTTCCCCAACATATCATGTTCACCTATGTGTCTGATAATTGTCGTCTTTCCTATAGTTTCAACTGGCTTGTCTGGTGCTGAAGTTAGGTTTACCAACCTGTAATAGTCAGAATTGCCTCTGGAGCCTTTTTTAAAATCAGTCTTACATTAGCTATGCTCCAGTCATCTGGTACAGAGGTTGATTTAAGTGTTAGGCTACATACAATTCACAGTGAGGAGTTCTGCAATTTCACTCTTGGGTGAATACTATCTGGTCCTGGTAACTTATTACTATTTAATTTTCAATTTGTTCCAAAACCTCTTCTACTGACAGCTCAATCTGGGACAGTTCCTCAGATTGTCACTTAAAAAGAATGGCTCATGTGTGGGAATTTCCTTCCCGTTCTCTGCAGAGAAGACCAGAGCAAAGGATTCATTTAGCTTTTTCTGCAAAAGCCTTGGCTTCCTTGAGTGCTCCTTTAGCACTTCGATCATCCAATGGCCCCGTTGCTTGTTTGGCAAATGACCTGCTTCTGATGTACTTACAACAAAATCCTGCTGTTAGTTTTTGTGTCTTTTGCTAGTTGCCCTTCAACTTCTTTTTTGGCCTGTCTAATTATACTTTTACATGAGACTTGCCAGAATTTATGTTCCTTTCCATTTTCTTCAGTAGGATTTAACTTCCAGTTTTTAATAGCAATTAAATCAATTATATATATATTTCTGATTTCTTCTATTTTTTAAATTGACATAGTTTATATATATATCTATCTTCTACTATATGTTTGTGAGTAAGTAAGTCTGTCTGTCTGTTCATCCGTTTGTTCAAGAGCGCCTCCTAAACAGTAAGAGCTAGGACAACCAAATTTGGTATACAGCTTCCTCTTATCATAACTTAAAGCAAGATAAGGGTTTGATTGTGCAGGAGTGGGGGGAAAGCTTCACCCTGCACTGTGCATACGGGGACACGGAAAACCATATAGAAAAGAGATAGAATCACAAGTCAGGTGAAAGGGCATGGCTTAGGGCACATCTGTCCCGTCTGGACCTGCCCCGGCCGAGAGCCTCCCACCCCCAAGAAAATCCTTTTGGGAGGGAAGGTGGGGCTGCAGCTCCCTCTGCCGTCATTTGTACAGGAACATTGCTGGCTGTTTCCCTTCATCAGGTAGCGAGGGGAAAGTGCACAGTTTGCCCCATTCCTTAATCTGGCTGGGAAATATAGGGGGCAAATGAACCTGGACTAGCCCCAGCTGGAGGACATGCAGCCTTCCCCTGGTTGTGTCTGCTAGAACTGCAGCAGTCAGGAGAGGCGCTTCTCAACTGGCCCTAAGCTGCAGCAGTGAGAGAGGGCAGTCCTCTTTCCCTGGAAAACTTGCATACTGAACACCTCATCCCCAAAACCACCCCAGAAAAAATTAGTTGAATGAAGACAAACAACTGAGTTAAGGACCTGAACATCACTGGGTAAAATTTATCATCCACTAAATATGTGATAGAAATTGTGTGTTTGTCCGTCTGTCTGTGAGTCTGTTTAGGAATCCTAAATGGTAAGAGCTAGGACCACCAAATTTGGTTTCCAGTTTCCTATTCTCCTAACTTAAAGCAAGGTCAGGGTTTGGTTGGGCCAGGACAATGGAATGAGCATAGAATGTGATTGTTTCTCATCAAACAGAAGGAGAGGGCTGTGATAGCAGGGACAGTTATACTCCAAAATTACCGCAGGGGGGCAGCAAGCCTGGAGGATAGTTATACTCCAGACTGACCACAGGGTAGCAGCAAGCAAGTGCTCCCTCAGGTTCCCGACAGCTGCAGAGAGTTGCAGAACTGCTGCCAGCCAGGTAGCATGGTCCCTACTGCCATGGCTTTACCCAGGACAGCAGCCAGCAGCTAGGCAGCATGGCCCCTGCCACACCAATCTGCCTAGGGAGCAGCTGGCGGCTGGGCTGCATGACACCAGCCACCCCAGTGTGGCCCTGGAGAGCAGCTTCTCCACCCTCTCCACTTAGCCCCTCACCCCCTTTGCTTAGCCCCCTCACCCTGTCAGCTGAGCCCCCCACATTTCCCGAGCCCCTGCCCTGAATCTGAGCCCCCCACCACCTCCCCTGAGCCCTCAACTCCTGCCCTGAGTCCTGCACACCCCATGACCCCTGCTCTGAACCCCATACATCCCCAAGCCCCTGCTCTGACTCCTACACCTTCCCCCACACCTCAAACCCCATGCCCTGAAGGACCTGAGCACTGCCGGGTAAATCTTCTACAGTGTGTGTGTAGGCTTTTTGTTAAATTGAGTTATAGTTTATACATTATATACATAGACTAAGCCTGTGTTATGATAGTTTATAAATAGTTTCCATGCAGTTTGGAGGCATTTCTCGCTGGTGACTGCAGGAGGCCCCCGACTTGCGACCACCTGAGTTCTGACTCCCCGCACTTACAACCATTTTTGTAAGTGTGGAAGGGGCTGAAAACCCCCCACTTACATCCTTGGCTCACATTTACGATGGTGCACAGTGCCTATCATAAATGAGGGTTCGAGTTACAATGCCCCCGACTTGTGACACTTCCCCAGGAACCAATCACGTCGCAAGTCGGGGGCTTCCTGTATTCCTTTTAATTTCCATTTAACTAGCCTCTGTAATTTTTATGTAATTCCCCTTTTCGAAGTTAAATGCTCTTGTGATGGGTTTATTTGAAATCTCTCCCCTTACAACAAAATTTAATTTAATTACATTATGGTTACTGAGTGATTCAACTTGGACCAGTTCCTAGCCACCAGTTAGGAATAAATCAAGAATTGCCTATTGCTTTGTGGGTTTCAGGACTAGCTGCTGCTGGCCATCATTAGAGGTGTCTCAAAATGTTATTGCTGTATCCTGCCTTGAGGTGACATGTACTCAGTCCATAGGGGGGAGAGTTGAAATTATTATTAGGCTTTCTGTTTTTGTAACGTCTCTAGTCTCCTTGAGCATTTCACAGTCAATGTCACCCTCCTGTTCAGATGGTCAGTAGCATCTCCTATACTGTACTATATTGTTATTAATCAAACATGACATTTTTATCCATAGAGATATATTATGTGGTTTGATTCATTTCAGGTTTTTGCTATTGGTGTGGAATTGTTGTGTCTCATAGGTTGTTATCATTCCACCAAGTTTCTGTGATGCCTATTATATCAATATCACTGAAGTTCACCAATGTTAATATGTAGGCTTCCCCCCAATCTCCTCCTCTTCAGAATCCTAAATCTGTAGGTTATCCACAATCAGAAGGTAATTCTTAATTTTTCAAAAGAAGGTGAACCCAACCCCAGACACACATCAGTGATAGAATACTCTGTATGGGAGACACTTCTGCACTGTTCATCCATGGTCTTGAAACATGAGGACTTCACTAACCCATTTTTATCCTGGTCAGACTCATAATACTTCCCAATATTTTTAAACTCCAGCTACTGTGCCGAATAGTACAACCTCCTGCAGCCAGAAAACCCAAAGCAGTTCTGGCCACATCACTAGGATGTTACCAACAGTGTTGGTTTTTTATCCAAGATAAGTAAATCACATTGACATTTATTGTTCACCTAGTCCAATAACTTTATAGACTTAATGATCAGCTGCATTAATTGTTCTGTTTATCAAGGGCTCACAATTACAACTTCAGATGGATAAACTCCACTCTTCATGGAATAAACCCGGTGGGGTGAGAGCACCTGACAGTCTCTTTTCCTTAATCAAACAGAAAAATTGTAACTCAGTTCTTGGTCCCAGGCTTCAGAGACACTTCTCCTGGGGGTCTTTTGCACTCCAGCTCATGGCAGCTCCCCAGTCTCAGTCAGTTCTACTCCTTTCTTGGAGGGCGGCTTCTCTGGCCCTTGTTCTAGGGACCCACCACAGGAACTAGCTCCTCTCCAGCATGGGCCTTTCCTTCCCACAGCACAGCCTGTCTCAGAACAATTTCTTTCAGCTAGCTGCTACCAGCCAGTGGAGCTGACAGCCGCTGCAGGTCCTGGCAGCATGGGGAGGGAGCTCCACACTCCTGAAAGACATGGGGCTGAAGGTGAAAGAGGTAGGGTCCTGGGCAGCCAGCACCCAGAGAGCGGCATATCCTTTTCCAGCCCTTAAAGCTGCTCAGAGTGCACCACCTGGCACTCTGGCACCACACTCTGGCAATGATTTAAAGGGCCCAGGGCTCCAGCTGCCACCGCTGCTACTGCGGCCTCAGCGGTGGTCAGAGACCCAGAATCGCTGGGCACTGGGGCAGTTGTCCTCTTTGCTGCCCCTGGTGCCAGCCCTTCATAGGCTCTGGTGTAGCCCAGGCCACTTTAATTGGCTGGATTGAGTTCCCCTGGTCGGCTGGTTTCAGACTGTCCACAGGGACCAGCAGCCCTGAAACATATACCTGCTTGGCACCTCCTTGTAATGTCCAGATAGGCCCAAGCAACTGCTACTGATGATTCTTGGCCTTTTACAGACATGAACTAATGAGGATTTGATCCTGTGGAGACTTGAAGGGTGCAGTAGGGGTCTATGCTTATGCACAGATAAGATGAATCAGACCAAAAGGCAGCATGGGCTAATGAAGTGGTGTTTTGGGTTCTATTCCTGGCTCTGCACAACATCTGGGCTTGTTTGCCCTCCCATCCTTTGTCTGTTTTAGCAACGTAGATTGTGAGCACTCAGAGACATGCTCACTTACTGGGAGTCTGTATGAAACCTTGCACAATGGGGTTCACAACTTAGGTGTTACCATAATATATATATTAAGTTCTGCGCAAAATCCACAAGTTGGTTCCCCGACTTGTGCATCCCAACTTCTTAATTTTGTGCCTTATAAAAAATAAAAGTAAAATGGTGAGGCAATAGGTGTATCTGGGGAGATCATGAAGTGTGATCATCTTCGCATTAGCATGATGTTTAGCTGTGCTCCTCTTAAGCCTCGGGCTTCATACTAGATAGGAGTAATTTGATGCTTGAACATAGCCTACTGTCTGAGTCTTGCTCTTCACTGTTTTCCTTAAATGTACAACATTCCAAGTTAAGCAGAAGTCACTGCTGAATTGGAGACTTTGGAGCCATCCCTGTGGTCATGTCTACCCTACAGGAACTATATTGGCATAGCTATGGTGCTGTAGCTATGGTGGCATAACCCTACAGAGTGTAGACATAGCAATGGAAAGGGTTTTTCCATTGCTGTGGGAACACCACCTCAGTAACAGTAGCTAAGTTTACAGAAGCATTCTTCTATTGTCTAACTAATGGTTCCACTGGCATAGCTACAACACACAGGGGTAAAGCAGGGCCTCTCATGTACTAAGCACCCCACAGTCCAGAGACACTGAGCACAGAGTTGGAAGCGTTTGGCACTTCATTTACGAGCTTAGAGTGACTTTCTATGACTCTGCAGGAGATTTTTTGAACCTCCCTTCTACTGCAGCATGGAGCTCAGCAGTCCAAATTAAAACAGCCTTTTTAATATATCTGTGTTGCTTTTTCCTCTAAAGTGCATTGCAATTAATTTAATTTCATGGACTCTTACTTCTGGCTGGTAATGCTAAGAATCCTACCGAAAGTAGAGGATTTTCCCCCAATCTTTGCAAAGTGAAAATTGGCATGGCCACATAGTGCTAGAAACGTAAGAGGTGAGATAGGGCACATGAAAGGCTGGTTATGTCTGTATATTAATTGCTTAATTATGTGAGGCTGCATAATGCAGCTAAAATCAACACTCCATAGTAGTAATATGCTCCAATTGGTATAGTCATAAGATATGTTCTGCTTACTGCATCTATGTGTTATGATCGTGCAGTTATGAAATGGGTGTGACAACAATAAAATGAGAAAATAGTCTTATCAGGAAGGCATTGTTGTATTTATTGTGTATATTTCCATGTTGTGTTTGCTGTCAGAGCTGCACAGATGTATAAACAATGGCACAACTTTCTCTCAAAGTATTAAATGTTCACTTTGTTTGCAGATCCATTGTATGGTTGATTTCAGCTGTCATGTCTGAAACAGGAGAGAATCTTATTGTTCAAATGAGTGTTCTAATGAATACAGACTGTTATATGCCAGCATAACTGAAATGATAGATGGTCCAAACTACCTGCAGGATCACACGTGAAAATCACTCTGGAGCCCATAGGTATGCCTCAACTTGGCATCTCACCTCCACTTTTGGAACATCTGGAATACTTGGGAGCCATCACAATTCCTCTAGAGGCAGGTGGGACTTCTCCTTTTTCTAGATCACCAACCAATCCCTAGGCTCCACTCCAGAGAGGTAAGAATTCTACTCTCACCCATCTTATCAGAGGTTTCTGAGTAGGGGGCTATGGCCAACATCCTCCCAGTCCTACCAGAGCCCTGAACCAGGTATTAGATGTGAATGCAAACACTTTATCAATTAGCTGTCAGACCACTAACAATGATTTCTGTGTCTGTGTTCATCCAGTGCAAACACTGTGAGCAATGTGCAGATATGGCTTCATTTCATGGTTTCTATGAATGGCACTTCCCATTTATACTAAGGGTGAAATCCTGGCCCAGGGACACCAATGGCAAAACTCCTGCTGATTTCACCAGGACTGAACTGGTCTGTTTTGATCTGACTGTACAAAAGCCTTTTAGTTATTGCTGTTGTTGTTTCAAAGCTCCTGTAAGACGAAGAAAGACCCAACCCAAACTGGGGACCCATTGAGCTAAGTATTGTCCGGACACATTGTAAGAGACAGTCTTTGCCCTGAAGGACAAAGAGTGAGAAACAAGAAATACTGTTATTCCCATTTTACCAATGTGGAGCTGAGGCCCAGATGGAGTTAGTGACTTGCCCAAAGACACACAGTCAGTCTGTGTCAAAGTTGTGATGTGAAATTAGATCTCCTGAGTCCCCATCTGATGCTTTAACCCATCACAAGGCTTGAAAAGGAGTTAATGTGTTACATCAGTCACTTATATTCAACACACTCTCATATCCTGGGTGACCAATATCAAAGTTTAAGTGTCAAATAACTAGTAAGAGCAGCAGTGGTTACCGCACAAATAATATCTAGATTGCTATTTGCTTGCTTGTGGTACCTAACAAATATTCCCTCACAGATTCACAAATAATAAAATATTTAAAGCCAAAATTAACAGAATTTTGTATTCATACTAAACTCCTTGACTGTGATGAATCATGTTTGGAGTTAAGTTTAGGTTAGATTGATGCATGAGTCACACTATATTGCAATTTTAAAGATACACTCATTATTTTTAGAATTCTGCTTATAAATCAGCAGCTTTTCCATTTAGTGCCCAAGGGTGAAAGTAGCTGTCATTTCACTGACAGAACACACTGTACTGTATGTTTGTCAGTGGGACTCCTGCACAGTTTGCTGGAAGAGGTAAATGTGAAACAAAACTTTGCCTCTCTTTCTTTGCCTTTTAAAGCATGATCCCTTTTGAAGAATTGATTAAACTATGCTGTTATCAACTACAACAGATCCTGGAAGATTCAGTCTGCAGAAGGGAATGAATTCATTTGTGACAATTCCATTTTCTCTTACTGGTTATAACAATGTCTACGCTTTTTCTCCTTTGTCAGAGATTGCACAGTAAATCTACAAGACATTGTATAAACTAGCAATAGAAAGTCTAACACTCCCAACTTCCTGTCTTATCATTAGAACTCTGATTTTGTCATGGAGGTCAGAAAAGTCACAGGTGGTGGTGGTGAGACACATGGCATCTGGGAATTGTAAGATACCTAAGCCACTGAAGATGGGGAGGGGATCCAATAGCTCCTGGCTGCTTTGTTTGTTACAAAGATTCTTTTTGAAACCTCGTCGTTCTTTTTAAAGATCACACTCATTGTTCTTATGAGGATACTGATCTATCTGCAGAGAAATATGAATAGAAATGTTTGCCTCCTGTATGAATGAAATGAGTGAAATGTTGCTTTGGTTCTTAATTATATATGTTGTGTCCATAAACTGCACTGTTCATTGGCTAATAAATGTCTGGACCACTGATATTGCTGCCATTTCTTGTGATTTGAGTGTATCTTGTGGTATTTGGTGCTTTTCCCCCAAGCTGCAGTTCCTGAATCCAGGAGATTTTGTGACAATACCAGTTTCCCTTTTATTAGTACATTTCTTGCCCTCACAGCTGCTGAGAAAAGTTTGAAAATGTGACATGAGTGCATGCAAAGTACTCACAAACCAGAAGGTGAATGAAAAGAACCCCCCACATATTTTATTTTAAAGATTTCCAAGCTAGTTTCCTGATTTTGGAGCAGCTGACACATGACAACATTGTTAGGAAACATAGTGTTCTGCAGTAATTGATATAGAATTCTTTAAAATCGTATGTACCATATCAGGTATAATTATTTTAATTTAAGGAACGCTTGTTCCTATCACCAAGTTAACAACTCACATTGGAAGTTTTACTGAGTTTAACTATGGAAATAAGGCACCCAAACAAAGAAAATCTTATTTTCCTTAATGCTAGCTGTCTAACCATGGACGATAGAGCATTTACTAGTGGATCATAAAGAACTGTTTGGTCTCTTGATGGCAACTAATCTCCTTGATTTTCAGTTGCTTAATTGCACTAAAAAAAGCAAAAAATATCATACTTTTCCAACAAAGAAATTACTGTAGCTGCTACAAAGGATTTTATGTGATGTGATAATAATATTTTGCATATATGTAGAACTTGCCATAAGCCAAGAAAAGCAGGCATGTTTGAACTCAACCTGTATAGTAAACTATTTTGCTCTTATTTAATTATTATTAATATGTTTCTAATGCATTACTATGAAATCCCTGTGGCTGTGAAAATAATAGGCCTGATTTTCTGCACTTATACCTGGAAACATTTACATTTATACCAGCATAAGAGCATTGAAACCAATGAAATTACTCCCCTGTGAAAACGATTGAGAAGAGAACTATTTGGAGGGGGGAAAAGCTTCATTCCTCTTGAAGAGCAGTTGTAATAAAAGAGAGACAAAATCGACTACATTGTTCATTATGAATTATTCACCTAATCCTAATTTTAGCAAAGATTGTCCTCTCTCTCTCTCTCTCTCGGGAGCTAGAAAATGGCTAATACCAGCATGTTTCCTCTATCGGGAAAATCCCACCTACACATCAAATAGATGTTAGTCAAACAAGAAGAGAGGCTGAGAATGTATTTGTAAAATTAGTTGGTGAAATATTTAGGAATGCAAAAGGCTGATTCAGGGTAGTTAGCATGGGGACAGGAGAAAAAAGGAAATAAAAAAAAACATTTAGAAGATACTGTCATAGACAAATGGAGGTGTTCCACTACATTTTACGGGAGGGAACCAGAACATCTTCACTGTATGATTTATATTCCCTACAGTGCTAATAGATGAAGGAGTTTCTCTTGTTAGCTGAAAAGGCAGAGGACTCTGCTTTTGGAGTAGCAAGCTCTAAGTCCTAGCTCCACTGCAACCATGTGATGGTATATGCAATATAGAGCCACGTTAAAGTCCTCAGATTGCCATAGTTTCTTTTGCAATACTTCATCGAGGGAGTAAGAAATAGCAATAAACAGGCTTTGGGCTTCTCTGCACAACAAGTTACTGCATAGCAAGCCACAGAGTGACTCTGCAACGTAACAGCTTGATGTGTAGGAATGACCTATGTGGACAACGATGCAGAGTCCTAGGGTCTGGAGTGTGGTTTGGCTTATTACAAGTATTGCAAGTAGTAAGCCAAACTGCATGCTGGGACTTTCACTACACTGTGACAGTAATTCCAGAGGACTTTGCTACACAGCAAGCTGGTATGTGATAGATTCACACCTCATGATGCCATGCAGTGACTTGCCATGTAGACAAGCCCTTTTGTATGTAATAGAGAACAGACCAAATGCATCCCTTGTTAGACAATCACTTGTAATAGGTAATTTCTACACCAGGACACAATCACAAAGAATCTCTGAGTTCCTCTCTCTGCATACTTCTGGTGCACAGGACATAGAACATTATAGGCACAGAGCCACCCCCCTCTTCTCCCTTAGGAGTGCGTGGTACAGGTTATGTGTTTGAAGCATATTCGGGCAGGCCAGGACAAGCAGGTGATATGGTTGGCACTCTCCTCCATCCAGCTATTGCAGCTGCCACAGTGTTATCAGGGTGACACTGGCAAACTAGGTACCAGCTCATTCCAAGGCCCTCAGGCCTCACTGAACACATGCAAAGGCATAGCTGGATACTAGTCTGGCTCTGCTGTTTGTTAGCATTGTCAAAATAGATATTGGATGTTAAGTTAATACGACTCCATTTAGTGTTTAGACTTTATGAAATATTTGTAGGAGATTGCATGTATTGATCTCACTCATAACCTCTTAGCCCATGGTCTAAAGTTATACTGAGCAACTGCATTGTAAATCTCTGTAACTGCGTAAATCACCAAACAGGAAAAGAAGCATTAATTAAAGTAAAATGCTTGCCCTGCACAATAGATGCCTCACTGATGTGACACAATACCACATTTGCCTTCAAAGGACAGAGGATCTTCCGAACGCATTCCTAACTCCCTCCAGGAAGCGGAGACTTAAGCATGAACTCATCCCATCAGTTTTAGATGCTGGAGTGGAGGGGATAACAATCCAGGTCCAGGAATAACTGAGGCCATATTTACACTGCAACATTATGCTAACCTAACGTTGGCTTTCAGCTGCTGCAGTTATGAAATCACTTGTGTGTGTGCACACTTGGCTCCTTATGTCAGTGGTACACATCATCACCAGGACACTTGTATGGATTGTATTGTCAGTGTGGGGCATTGTGGGATGACTCCTGAAAGCCAGTTACAGTCTCTGTAAGCAACACAGTGTCTGTCTGTGCCATTTGGGGAGATGAAATCGCTAAATCGGCACAGAGAGGCGCTTATATCAGTGAGAGCCTAATTTAAGTAAAGACACTTGCACAGCTAGGTCGACATAAGGCAGTGTATGTCAACCTAACCTAGTAATGTAGACCAAGCCTGGACTTCTTTGCTTTTTAGACGCTTGCACAGGGACACTGGATAGTGTGGGTACTGACAGCCATTGAACCTAACTGTAAGTCCTGTATATAATGGAAACCACTTCAAGCCAAGGGTTGCAGCAGCACCCTCACATTCTGCACCCTGAGTTCCAGCACCTATGCTCTCACAAGAGATGAAGCTTAAAAAAGGCTCCTGGACTATCTAGGGTTAGCCCTAAAAGACATTCAGTGGGCAGATTACTACATCTCTGCCACCTGCTGGAAACAAGGACTAGTAACTCATTTGTGCTTATATGTTACCTGCTTCAAATAACTCTCTAATTTCTTTTTTCCAAGTTAATAAATTCTTAGCTTATTATAGGGTTGGCTACCAGCACTGTCTTTGCTGTGAGGTACAAATCCCCATCTGCTGGAGATGGGACACTAGATGGGAAGGGCTCTGAGTTACTATAATGAATTCTTTCTCAGGTATCTGCCTGGTAGGACTTGCTCATATCCTTAGGGTCTAACTGATGCCCATATTTGGGGCTGGGAAGCTATGTCCTCCCCCCGGTCAAATTGGCAGGTGGGGTTTGTTTTTTGTAGTTTTTTTTTTTTTACTTCCCCTTCCACCCGAGGCTGGGATCACTTGCAGGTTTAAACATGTATAAATGGTGAATTCTCTGTAACTTGCTATCTTCAAATGATGATTGGAGGAGGTTAGGGATCTATTTCAGAAATGAGTGAGTTTCTGAGGCCTGCAATGTGCTGGAGGTCAGACTAGATGATCAAGATGGTCCTTTCTGATCTAAAAGTCTATGAGCTGGGGTGACCAGTCTCTTGGGACTGGGAGCAACTTGAATATTTTGTGATTTAGGATATAAGTGACCATTTATCACTAAGTCCATCTCATCTTGGTGTCAAGAAGTGTTCCCCAAAAGCTGAGCACTTGGGTGGCCGCCCAGGAAAGATTCATATGCTGCTCAGCTGATTAACATAGCACCCACAAGCTGGCAGTGTGTGTTTCTATTAGTGGTGCACTTCCACGCATGCTTTGGGACACAAAACAAAATTTACCCTGCACATGGACGGAAAAAATTAGAGGGAACACAGGTGGCAAGCTAGACTGAAATGATCAGTCCATAGTAAGACTGTTACAGTTCTTCAGAAGTTCACAATTGTTATTGGGTTGTTGAAATTTTGTTATAGAACATGCCACCAATTTGGAGTATCTGCCCTGCTTTTCAACAATATGCCCAGAAACTGGCACTTGTGGTTGTGAACCACTCCAGACAGCATGGCAATAATTAGCATTATATCTAGGACACAAGTTAAAGTAAGAGCTCAGGAAAGATCTAACCTGAATTGAGTAGGGGTTGATGGAGGGACACAAGCCCATAGCAGATCCAGATCCACTGCTTCCCCCCTTTTCCCCTGGACTCAGCACTGGCACAGAGATAACTCAGGCCCACTGTGGCTATATCTACACTGAGGAGTGATTTTGGGATAAATAGTTATTCAGCATCTTAAGAGCAAGCCCGTTATATCAAAATATAGCAGGCTCACTATTCTGATGTCCCTGTAAACATCGTTGCACGAGGGATAAGGGACGTTTCAGAATAGCGCTTTATTTTGAAAATTTCAAAATAAGCTATTTCGAAATAAACTAAGCAGTTTGTGTACTGCAAAATGTGGAGCTTATTTCAAGGTAAAGGTGCTGTGTAGATGCACTGGCTACGACTACACTGCAGTCTTCTTGCTCAAGAAGACTTTTGCGCAAGAGTTTTTGCGCAAAAAGTTCTTGCGCAAGAGCACGTCCACACCTCAAAGCACATCGCAAAAGCAATGTGCTTTTGTGCAAGAGAGCATCCACACTGCATGGATGCTCTTGCACAAGAAAGCTCTGATTGCCATTAACAGAATGGCCATCGAGTACCCGTGCTTTTTCCCATAGGGGTTTCTTGTAGAAGAATCCCCTCTGGAGCGTTCACACTTGCCTTTCTGCGCAATAGCTGTAGCACAAAAGGGAGTTATGCCTCATAGAAAAAGGTTTATGTACACTGGCAAAAGACCTCTGTTCTGCCGTTTTACTGCGGATTTACTTGCGCAAAAGTGCATTTGAGGTGTGAACGCTCCACAGGTTTTCGCGCAAAAACGGCCATTTTTGCGCAGAAAAATTGCAGTGTAGACATAGCCACCCTGTGTATGCTCATTCATGAGGATTTGCATGTGTTCATTGTTAGAGTTATTCCTTAACCTCAAATGAAATTCCTCCATCTTGAAAGCTTGTGCGTGAAAAAGAAATAAGCAGACACTACAAGGAAAAAGCGGCTAATGAAGGCATACTTGAGAGGTGTTGAAAAAGCCAGGGAAAAGAAAGAAAAGGGCTAGTCCAGAGCCCTAAACATCTAGGAGGGTTTTTTTAAGTTATTTTCATATCACTATTTGCCGCTCCCTGAATGGATAAAAGGCGGCCAAGGGAAGAAACATGACTTTAAGTGCTAGATGGAAGCTTGCTCATAAATCCTCTCTAGTCACGTCCAGAAGTTACTGAGGTACCCTTAGTTTGTTCAACATTTCCCTCCCTCGGGAGCTGTTGAGCCACATCATATTACTTAGTAAAGAATCCTGCAATCCACCAGCTTTGTGAAAGTTCTGCCTTATGGAAGAAGTTTGATAACAGGCTGGAGTGAAAAGTGACATACTCCCAATAACAGGTTTGTGGCTAAGAATTTTCAACTGACACATTTTGCTCTAAAAAGATTAGACAAGTCAACATATTTTAGACCTGCAAGACTGTGCTATTAAAGCTTTTTTTTTAGCCTTTTCTAATCTGTCATTCAGCTTAAATCCAGTTATGCTCCACAACCTGTTATTTGACACATGGTGTCATCATTAGTTATTAATAATGTCTACATATAACCAAGTAAGATTTATTTTCCAGTCTGGAAAATAAACCAAAGGTAGCTAGAATAAATCCATATTATTTGTACACTTCAATAGGAGGTTATAGAAATTAATTTGTAGCTGTTTTCTTTTAGATACATAGAGTCCACATTATTTATTACTTCCAGTTTTTCATCTTTCATTAGTTTATTGCCATTCATAAAGCTGAAACCCAGTAAACATAATCTGGGCTAAAGGATGAGTATTTATTTGTGTCATTTCAATCCCTAGACGCCCCAGCCAAGACTGGGACTCTGTTGTGCTAGGTCTTGTGGCTTGCAGAATGGCAATGCCAGGACTCTAAAACAGCATAGGAATCTCCCAGAAATGGGAAGACACGCAGAGGGATTCTTCCATGGCGGCTCAGACTGGGCCACTACGCAGAGGAGCTTTGGAGTTCTTCCAAAGCAAATCCCCATTCAGACAGAGTGTGAGTAGAATGCACTGTAAGGGTATGTCTACACTTGACCCCTAGTTCGAACTAGGGAGGCAAATGAAGCATACTGAAGTTGCTAAAGAAGTGCAGGATTTAAATATCCCGGGCTTGATTAGCATATTCGTGGCCGGTTACCATTTTAAAAAGCTGGTAGCCTGAATTAACTCGCCGTGTGTAGACACGGTATTCCGATCCAAAACCCTTCCCTTGAATTAACTGTTACTCCTCGTGCAACATACCCTAACTCTGTAGAAACAGGAGCAGGACAGCCCCTCTGGCATGATGAGACTGTGAGGACTGAATTTTGTCACCTTGAGCACCCAGGGAAAACTTCCATGCAAAGCCCAGATACTCATTCAATTTTTATGAAGAGCTCTCGGCCTCTGGCTTTTTAAAAAGGAAGGAAAATCTTCAGGCAAATCTCTTTGCAGTCAGTACTATATTTATTTAGCTGATAAAAGGAAATGATTGCATTGTATGAGCGACTGAGTGATTGTGTCTTTCTCCTCTGGGGAAGCTTTAAGAATAGTAAGTGTCACGTTTATTATGTTATCTTGGCTAACAAACTCAGTAAAACTGTAAGTAAATATGTACAGTTCATTTGTCAGCAGAGCCTTCTCAAGAGCCAGGACCAAACAGGAGGAGCAGTTATGGTAAGTTATGTTCCTTTTCACTGGAAACAAGAAGAAAAAGCCATGTATATTGGACATGCCACTGTATCTTATGATTGGCATGGTGAAGTACATTTTGCTAAACATCATAAAAACATACAGTGGAATAACAGACCAGTTTCTGGTCACGCAGTGAAGAAGCTGGCAGATTGACAACATTTGACAGCCAGGGTGCACTGCAGCTTAGCTCTGGCCCAGTAATACATCCATCTCTTTGGGGTTTATCATGTTAAATCTGCTCCAGAAAGCAGCTGCTGAGAAAAGCCTCCATCCTAGAGCTGGTTGGGAATTTTCTGACAGTGTTTTTCCAGTGAAAAACAGTTTAATATTTTTTGACAAATGACTTGGGTATAGAATGGAATTTCTGGATAAAATGAGAAAGGGAGAGGAGGGGAATCTACCACAAAATAGCCAGTATTCCAGTGGTATGGCCACCCACCTAGCCATATGAGGTAATGAGCTGGGTGGGAACAGAGCATCATATATATAGTAGCCCAATGTCTGTGATTCTGTAACGCTGACGTACACGGCCCTGCCCCCTGGCCATGTACGTCACCGCCCCGCCCCTCCTCCCCCGCGGCGGCCCGGCTGAGAGTGCAGCACTCGGCCGAGCCGCCACGGAGGGAGGGGAAGGAAAAGGGGGGCGGGGAGAGACAGAGGGGAGAGAGAGGCAGGAGGAGGAGGAGAAGAGAAAGGGACAGTGAGAGGCAGGAGGGGGAGAAGAGAAAGAAAGAGACAGAGAAAGAGGCAGAAGGTGAGAGAGGCAAGAGGCGGAGGAGAGCTGAGAGAGAGAGGGGGAGGCAGTAGGAGGAGAGAGAAAGAGAAACGGAGTGAGAGACCGGAGGCTCAGGAGAGAAGACCAACGTGGAGGAGAGACCTGAAAATCCCATCTTATGACGGGCTAATTGGCTAGTGGGTAAGATTCACCTGGGCAGGAGTTAAGATGTCTGATTGGGACAGGCTAGCTCCAGGCCAGCTCAAGGGGCATGCGTAGCCATGTAGCTAACATTACTTATTATAAAGCTACATTACTTAGCATAAAGCTACATTTTAGCAACATGGCTTTACATGGAGTAGCCAATACCGATGCACCAGAGAGAGGAAACACAATAGCTTATCCTCATGTGATCCCTCTCCTATCACCCATTTCCAGACAAACAGAGGCTAGGGACACCATTCCTATCCATCCTGGCTAATAGTCATTGATAGACCTAACCTCCGTGAATCTATTTAGCTCTTTTTTGAACCCTGTTAAAGTCCTAGTTTCACCATATCCTCTGGCAAGGAGTTCCACTGGTTGACTGTGTGCTGAGTAAAGAAAAACTTCCATTTCTTTGTTTTAAACCTGCTTCCTATTAATTTCATTTGGTGACCCCTCGTTCTTAGATTGGGGGAATAAGTAAATAACTTGCCCTTATTCACTTTTTCTATACCAGTCATGCTTTTATAGACTTCTATCATATCCTTCCCTTAGTCTCCTTTGATCCTCTTCCCTTCTGACATTGGAAGCTTCTCTGAGATCAGCTGCCCTTTAAGAATGGAGAATCCTCCTCAGAGTGGCTCAGCTTTCTACTGGGCTGGAGAAAACAAAAGGGAAAATTGGTGCCACTCCCTTAAACCTACTGTCCACTTCATCTACCTTCCTCCTCCCCCTCTAAATCTTGCCCTTGGATCCATCAGCTGTATGCAAGTTTTTCAGAGCAGAGAATGTATCTGTCCTCATACTTAAGCAAAGCCAACATTTTAATGGCATAAAAGTTTGATGTTTGCTTATATGACGTGGCAATAGCCCCAGGATACTTGATCCCTGTTATGTGACTGACCATTCTATCACCCTGATTCAATGTGTGATTAGGGCCAGCATATAAAGACCAGTTTCCTATCTGTACTTCTATTTATCAGGCATTTTATTATATATGATGTAGGAAGGGGAAGTGCTGATTACCCCTGGGTTAACCAATGTCACAGCCATGGTGAAAAAAACTGATTATCTACAACTCTGACTTCAAACAGCTTCTTGAAGTGTGGAAGCTGAAATTAAATAAAGCCTGAGCTACAGACTATTTTTCTATGGAAAGCTTTAATAAGCCACATTCAACCACTGTCACTTACAACTGTTAGATAATGGTACAATGATCTGGCAGGGCCTCTATCTTCACACCCCTTAGGTTTCATCGTCTGCTAATTATTTCCAAAAGGTCAGCATATGTTATGCTGCCTATATTTTTAACAGTCAAAATAAAATATGTTGTGAAGATTAATCCTTTAGCCAGAAGAAGAGAATCTGTTCTATCAATCAAATACAGCTGGACAAAAAACACTAATTTCAGCTGCAGCTTCAGCCACCACAAAATTCTTGGTAAGCAGTGAAGGAAGTGATGGAAACCCCTGTTCATAGGGATGCAGTTCAGCCATCTCCTGGGTTGCTCCATAAAAAGGAAGAACAAGAATAAAACAGAATTAAAGTGCCAGAAATGGGGTAGAAACACAGCCCCACAGACCACTGAGGGCAAACCCTGGGCTTCACACCTTGGCACCTCATCAGTGTTAGTTCTGCTCCCTCCAAAGTCCCAACATTCTTAATATTTGATTAGCCAGTGTGTCTGCACAAAGAGCTTTTTAACTATCTAAACCCCAAAAGGGTTACATCTAGAGAATGGAAGGAGGTCATGTCACCAAGGAAGCATACATGGGAATAGCATGAGCATGCAGGGACATATCAGGAAAGCCAGGGGAAAAAAAAGGAAAAAAAAGAATTAAAGGTGGGAGAGAATATTTTACAGTCAACAAGAAGGGATTCCGCAAATATGTGAGAAAAAACAGAAAGAGGCAGGATGGTGTCAGTGTCTTGCACAATGGAGAAGGTGAGCTGCTAATGAAGGCTGAGAGGCTTAATGGTTTGGGCTTTCCTCAGTAAAGAAGGTGACCAGAGGACTAGCAAAGTTAGCATAGACAATAAAAGGGTAGGCATGCAGCCTGAGATAGGTAAGGTACATGTCAGAGATCTTCTGACTAATTTGAATGAATTTGGGTGTCATCCGGGAAGGCAACAACATGTGAGTGCCATCACTGTCCCCTTATGGGGGGGAGAGAGACCAGGGATCATGTGCGTGGGCCTTGCTGACCACGGATCACGCAGCAACCTGTGCACGTGGCCCCAGATGACTGCCAAACAGGGGCCTTGGCCTGTTAGCCACACACATGTGTGAAGAGACATGACATGCTCCTGACCCCGGTGTGGGACACAGCAGGACGCCCTCCCTCCACAAGCCCCCTCTACACAGAGGCAGGGGACATCTCCCCCCCACACACCCACACCCACACTATATACAGCACAGGGGCATGGGTGCCGTCCCAGGGCAGCTCCCACTCCCGGGGATAGCAGGACATCCTGAACATGGCCTGTGTGCAAGCACATCGGCTCTGATGGTGCAGAGAACTG
The DNA here is from genome assembly GCA_032595735.1 of Pelochelys cantorii. Classification (NCBI taxonomy): domain Eukaryota; kingdom Metazoa; phylum Chordata; order Testudines; family Trionychidae; genus Pelochelys; species Pelochelys cantorii. The sequence continues at coordinate 26,454,317 of CM064326.1, forward strand.
TCGTCCTTGCCTTGCAGAGGGGAGCTGGGCTTCACCCCCTGTGTCCCCAGGGAGAACTGACCATTTCTCTTGTTTCTCCACAGCTGCACCTGCTGTGAGAGCAGGGTGCAGAACACCACCTGGGACATCCTCCTGCACCCGAGGACTCCTCAGGCCCACCCATGCAGTGGAGGGGTACCAGCAGGAGCACCTGGGGGCACTGTGAGCCCTGCACGGCACCCTTGACCATTGGGTGCAGGAAGACCTGCAGCTCCGGCGGGAGCAGCTTGCCCTGCATCTGCGAGCACCTGCAGACCCTGGTACAGAGCTTGCTGCCTCCTGCCGCTCCAGCCCCTGCTGCCTCCCCAGCTACCGCTCCTCCTCCCACTCCTGCTCCCCCTCCCGCTTCTTCCTCCACACCCTCCACCCCCCCCCCCCCCCGGGGATGCCGAAGCCCCCGCACCCGCGGTGCTGGGAGACAGTTGGTCCGGCGAGACCCCCAACCCTGAGCCCTGAGCTTCTCCTCCCTGTCCTCCCCTTGCCTCCCCCTGCCAGCTCTCTCCTCCCAGGTTTCCCCCTCCCCCTCCCGCTCCCCCTCCCCCCCTCCCACCTTCTTTCCCCAGTCTCACCTCAGTTTCATTCTCCCCCCCCCCCCGTTTTGTTCAATAAAGAGACTTTGTTGTAATGAACACGTGTCTTTTATTGTACAGCAGGAAGAGGGGTTGGGGGGGGGGTTAGTGGAAGGACGTGAGGGAGGAATGAGGCACAAGCCTCCAGTGGGGCACACCAGGGAGACTGTTACTGCCTGCAGAATGTGCTGCCAGGCTCGCAGCAACACGTCCAGGAGAAGCATCAGAGTGCCCAGGGGCAGCTCTGGCTCCATGCTGCAGAGTGCTGTGGTGTCCTGAGTGAAGGCAATCAGAGCACGCAGAGAAAAAAAATGCTTTGCTGTCCTTCAGTGAGGTAGGCAAGCAAGCAGGGAAAGCTGAGAACTGGCTGTCTGGGAGGGGTCCCTTTAAGCACAGGCCTCAGATAGCCTCAGGCAGCAGCCACACAAAGTAACTCCTGACATGATGCCCTGCCAGAACCAGTTCCGGCAGCCCTTAAATGTGATTCAGTGTCCAATCAGTATGGATGCGCTATTTCAAAATAGCAAAACACTATTTCGAAATGCATTTTGTGTCTAGATGCGTTATTTTGAAATAACTATTTTGAAATAAGATATTTCAAAATAACGCTGTAGCGTAGACATACCCTGTGATACCTGGGAAGCTACTTGAGCAATTTATAAAACATTCAATTTGTGAATACCTGGAGGGGTAATCATTAGTATCCAACGTGGCTTTACTAAGAACAAATCATGCCAAGCCCTTCTTCAACATGGTAACTGGTTTGGTGGATGGGGGAACATGGTGTACATAATATGCTGGGACTTCAGCAAGGCCCTTGACACAGTCCCATGTGACATTCTCATAAGTAAGTTGGAGAAATGCAGTCCCAGCGGAACTACCATTAAATGGATACATAATTGGATAAACAACCAAAAAGAAAGAGTAACTATTAATGGAATGATGTCAGATTGAAGGGAGGTCTCAAATGGGGTTCTTCAGAGATCATTTCTGTGTCAGGTGGTATTTAGCATCTTTATTAAAAACCTGACTAGTACAGAGGACACAAAGCTGAAGCAGGGTTCCCAACGCTTTGGAAGATACCACTAAGATTCAGAGGGATCTTGATCACTTGGAGAACTAGGAAATAGATAAGAAAATAAAATTCAGCAAAGACAAATGTAAGGGAAGACACTAAGGGTGTGTTTACACCGCACAGTTATTTCAAGATAACAATGTGAGTGTCTACACAGCCATTCCGTTATTTCAAACTACTTTTGAAATAATGGACAGATTATTCTGAAATCTGTAAATCTCATTCTACAAGGAATAATGCCTATTCTGAAATAGCTATTTCTAAATAAGGCATGTGTAGACACTCCACTGCTGCTATTTTGAAATAGCCTGTCACCAGGGCCATTCTAATTATTCCTCCCCAGTGCCTCCTGGGGCTCTAAATCGAGATAGCACGTCTACATTAGGGAAGCCCGCCTCGGACTAATTTTGAGGCTTCCCTGCAGTGTAGATGTGCTATTTCGAAATAAGCTCTTTCAGAATAACTGTTCCGGAATAGATTATTTCAAAATAGCTGTGCATTGTAAACATACCCTAAGGGAAGATAAACCAAATGCTCAAATACAGACTGGGGGATAACTGGCTTGGCAGCAGCACTGCTAAGAAGGACCTGGAAGTTGTGATGGATCACAACCTTCACATGGGTCAGCAAGATGATGCTGCTGAAAACAAAAATACAATTTACAATTTTAGGTTCCATTAACAGAGGCCTTTGCAAGGGAGGTGATAATACTGCTCTGCTCAGGAGCTGGGTAAGCCTTGGCTGGAGTACGGTGCCCAGTATTGATCACCACTGTATAGAAAGGATGTAGAGGAATTGAAATGGATCCTGAGGTGGGCAATAAAGATGATCAAAGGGATGGAATGGTAGCAATATGGGGAGGGTTCTATCAATTTCATGGCCATGAAAAATGCATCACAGATGGTGAAATAAGCTCTTTTTCAAGAAACCTGATGTCTCCTTTGTTCCTAGGAGTGCCCCATCAAACTGCCTCCAACTGGGCAGGGGAAGGACAAAACCATTTGGTAGGGCCCTACGTATGAGCAAAGGGTGAAAGGAACTGGGTATGTTTAGTTTGGAAAACAGAACATTAAGGGGTATATGATAATGGTCTTCAAATACTTGACAGGCAGCCATAAAAAAAGATGGAGAAAATTGTTCTCTTTTGCCACACAGAACAGGACAAGTGGCAATAGATTCAAAGCATAGCACAGCAGGTTTAGATTAAATGTCAGAAAAAAAAATTATAAGATCTAGAAGAACAGCCAGGCAATGGAATGGATGCCTAAAGAGGTCATGGAAGCCCCCTCACTGGAGTTTTTCAAAAGGAGGCTGGATAGCCAGCTGTCTTGAGTAGTTTAGATACAACAAATCCTGCATCTTGGCAGGGAGGTTAGACTAGATGACTTTTGTGATCCCTTAAAACTCTATGATGAGTAGAGTTTCTCCCCATCCAACCACATTGTCTCTTCTGATCATGTCATAGGGATTAGTGTTAAGTGCCCACATCTACAAGAACATTTACAAAAATGCCCAGTTATACATTTAAACACAAGAAAAGCCAGGCATTGCCTGCTCCCCTATCTGCGTAAAGCTCACCAGATTTCAACTGCAGAGCACCCATTAGCTGGATGGGTTAACTGAGTATTTCTCCTACAATGAAGTAACTGGACAATGGGGTATAACTGCTCCATGAGAGGTAGCTGCAGAGGACCAGGCCTGAACCTTTGGAAAAAGGAGTTTCCCCTCAACCCTTGTGATTTTCTTCTGGGAGGTTTCCTGAATCAAAGCCTCACCCAGAGCTGGTGATTTGTCACAAGAGAGTTTGAAAAAAGTGACAGTAGGGCTACGTCTACACTACACGGCGGCGGAAAATATGCCAATGAGGCACAACATCATTAGCATATTTTCTGCCATTTCTTTTTGCGCAAGGGGTTTTGGTGCAAAAAGAAGCATTGTAGCCACTTCCATTTTGCGCAAAACCCACGTTTTGCTCAAGATCCTTATCTGAGGCATAAAGATCTTGTGCAAAATGGGTTTTTTGCACAAAATGGAAGTGGCTACACTGCTTCTTTTGGCGCAAAAACCCCTTGCGCTAAAAGAAATGGCAGAAAATATGCTAATGATGTCGTGACTCATGCTAATGAGTCCCTCATTAGCATATTTTCTGCCACAAAAATGTGTAGTGTAGACTAAGCCTAGAAGTGTCTGAGATTTTAACCTAGCCCAGCACTGCAGCATCTAGAGTGCTGCTTGCGTGGAGGGAAAAAACCACAATTTCTTCTCTCACACATACAATTCTCACCTCCCTCACCTCCCAACATTTCCACTGGGATTGAAACAATACTGATGTTGCCCAAGATGAATTCGCCATAGGATTCTCTTCATGGCAATGTTGCTTCCAGACCGCTCAGGTACTCTATCTCCCTTATCCACTCCTCTCTAACCATAATTCCAAATGCACAGAACCTCCCCGGCTTCAGCTGCTCAGCTGATTCACCCTAATAAGGGTATGTCTACACTACAGAGTTTTTTCAGAAAAACTGCCATTTTTCTGAAGAAACCTCATGTCCACACTGTAATCGCATTCTTTTGAAAAAAATCAAAAGAACGGAGGGTTTTTTCTGACATTGGTAAATCACTTTCTACAAGGAAGAATGCCTTTTCCAAAAGAGCTCATTTAGAAAAAGGTGTGTGTGTACAGGGAAGAGGGAGTTCTTTCAATAGAAGAGGAAAGAGGAAATAGCACAGGTTCCCTGGTGGCCACTCTGCCCATAGTAATCACAGCTTACGTGCGAGATAGCGTCCATTCAGTGTGGATGCTATCTGTCAAAAAAGCAAATCGCTTTTTCAATGCACTTTGGCAGTGTGGACGCTCTCTTTTGGAAGACGTTTTTTTGGAAGATCTCTTCTGGAAAAGTTTCTTGTGAAAGAAGCCTGCAGTGCAGACATAGCCTAAGAGTCTTTTGATTCCAATAGAAACATGCCACTCTTTTGTGTAAGAATAAACTACAGCCGAAGTTAAGGTTGATACCACACTTCAGTAATTTAGGTTAAAAACTTAACAAGACTGTCAAATGTGCTATAACCTACGGTTAATAAGACTTTTCACAGTCCTGTGTGACATTTTCATAAAAAAACTAGGGAAATGTGGCCTAGATTAAATTACTATAAATCGGGTGCACAAAAGCCATGTTCAGATAACAATGGTTCACTGTTGGGATGGGAGAACATATCTAGAAGGTGCCCCAGGAGTCTGTCCTTGGCCTGTGCTTTCAGACATTTTCATTAATGACTTGGATCATGATGAGGATAATATGCATATAAAGTTTGCAGATGACACCAAGCAGGACAGGGACAGGTTGCAAGCACTTTGGAGGATGAAAGCAGAATTAAAAACACTCTCGAAGTTGGAGAATTGGTCTGAAATCAACCAGATGAAATTCAATAAAGACAAGAGCAAACTCTGAATGTGATACAGTTACAAAGAAGGTCAGATTCACTGTGTATTAAGAGAAGTGTCATATGTAAAACATAGGCAGTAATCATGCTGGTCTATTTGGCATTGGTCAGGACTCAGCTGGAGTATTGTGTCTAGATTGAGGAAGCTATAGAAAAACTGGAGAGTCTAGAGGATGAAAACAAAAATGAAAATGAGTCTTTACATCCTGACTTATGAGAATGGGTTAAAAAACCTGGGCATGTATAGTCTTGAGAAAAAAAGACAGGAGGGTGAACCTGATAAAGTCTTCAAATATGTCAAGTGCTGTTACAAAGAGGATGATGATCAAGTGTTCTTCACTCAAGATAGGAGAAGAGGTAACTGGCTAAATCTGTAGTAAGGGAGCTTTAGGTTAGACAGTGGTCACCAACCAGTAGATCAGGATCTACTGGTAGATCTTGGAGCCTCTGACAGGTGATTCTGACTGCTTTGGCCAAGAGGCTATCAAGTGCCGGCATTTCAGTTGCCCCTCTCCCTACTGCTGCACACCTCCTGCCCTTTGCCTTGGAGCTGTCCCCTCTGGAGCCTCCTGCTTGCAGTGCAGGGCAGGAGAGGGAGAATAGGGGTGCTGATGTCAAGGTGCCCCCTCTCCCATCCTGTATCCTATCTCCACAGAGTAGAGCGGGGGGCACAACAGGGCTTTGGATGGAGTTTGCTGACTCCTTTTGGGAGTGGTTCAGGGCCAGGGCAGGGCTTAGCCTGCCTTAGCCCCACTGCACCATCACCCAGCAGCCACCTGAGGTAAGCAGTTCCCAGTCAGAGCCTACATCCCAAAACCCTCCCCAGTCATGAACCCCCTCCTGCACCCAGGCCCCTGCCCTAGCCCCAAGCACCCCTACATCCAAACGCCTTCCCAAAGCCTACACCTAGAACCCCATCTGACACCGCAACTGCCTGCCCTAAGCTCAGCTCAGAGACCCTCTTGCACTCCAAATCCCTTAATCTAAGACCAGAGCCTGCACCTCAACCTGCTGCCCCTGCCTGGTGAAAGTGAGGGAGGTTAGGGGAGGGAGGATGGAGTGAGCAGGGGCAGGGCCTCAGAGAAGAGTCATAAAGGAGGTGGCACAAGGGTATTTGGGTTTGAGGTAGACCTTGGATTGCACTTACATTCAAAAAGTGATCCAGTGCTTAAAAAGGTTGGAGACCACTGGGTTAGAGATTAGAAGAAACTTTCAAACTATAAAGATATTTAAATACAGGAACAGGCTACTAAGGAAGGCTGTGGACTCCCCATCATTTGGGGTTTGGTTTTTTTGAACAGGTTGGACAAACACCTGTCAGGGATGGTCTAGCTCCTGCCCCAGTGGAGAGGAAGGATAGCACGACCCCTCAAGGCCAGTTCCAGTCCAAAACATTTTCATGATTACATAGCAATGTTCCAGATGGAGTCCTAGTACCTCAATGAATGCAGGAAGACTGGTAAAGATGACTTCTTGAGATTCCTTCCAGTGCTATGATTCTATATCATGGCATTAATATAATAGGCCACATTCCAGGTGATGTAAATTAGCATACAGTCATTGACTTCACTGAAGATAGGATGACCAGATATACCAGTTTCATACGGACAGTCCTGACATTCTGGTGTTTTTTTCTTGTGTAAGTGCCTATTACTACTTGCCCTGTCCCAATTTTTCACACTTGCTATTTGGTCACCTTCCTGAAGACACAACAATTCACACTAGCAGATGGTCTGGCCTGTATATTTTCCCAAACGAGTTATTATGTTTTGCTTCTTTAAGTATTAGAAGACTTCAATGAAATCTGAGGAATTCAAGAGCTTAGCAGGTAGGCTGTTTTAAGCGTAAGTAGAATGAACACGCCCAGTGTTGTATCCATACCCATCCGTAACGCTCATCATGTTATCACCTTTGAACAACCCTTTTTGTGCATAATTAATAACTAGTTTGGTCTGCATATACAGAGTCACCACACTACAGAGTAAGACCAGCATAATCCCTCTCCATTGATCTTGGTTCGATCGCACATGGAATGACATATTCTGTTCTGAGCACCTGAAAGATATTGACAAATTGGAGGGACTTCTGAGATAAGCAAGAGATATCAAAAGGGATCTGGAGCAATTGATATATAAAGAAATATTAAATGAATGTGGGCATCTTCTGACGAGACTGTCAACCATTAAGGGCTGCTGACATATATCATTGCTGAAATATTCTAAAGGATGAGAAATAAACAAAACATTTTAATTACCAGGAAAATGACAAAATAGATCTCACATTAAAATCAATTTGAGGTAATATACTAAAAAACAAAGCACAATTATCTCACTTCCATGCAACCTGGCTAAGTAATGGATTGCGGAGCCATGGTAGCCTCCAACCTTTATAGAATGGCCTTGGATACAAACTATTTAGTACACAGTATTGGCATACTTGTGCCTTATTTTTAATGTGGTTACTGGCAATTTTGGGTTTATAGTGAATATGCTTTTGTCACCTTCCTGCCAATAAATGGATTTCTTTAAACAAAACTTCTGTCCCTTTGAAGTTTCCGGGAATGATGGTATTAGCAGCCATTTTGGAATAAATGTAATTTCTGCCATCTCTATAAGCTTTGAAATACCCTTACAGCTTAAGATTAATGATGCTTTAAAGAAAGAGAACTTAATATTTGCTCCCCCATAACACATCATCAAGATGGGTTGTGATTCTGGACCATTGAAATTATTGGAAGTTTTTTCCAATGACTTCAGAGGGCTTGTCAACATGGGGAGTTATTCCAGAATAGCTGCTCCTCATTAACTATTCCTGATTAACTGCATTTGTGGACATTCTTATTCTGAAATGAGTACCATTCTATGAATTAATTTAATCCACATCGGAGTACTTAATGCACACCCTACGTTATTCCAGATTCACTTTCTACACATGACAAGCTTTTAAACAATAGTGGCAAATTTGATCTCAATAAGTAGATTAACTAGAGTTCGTTATGACAAAGCACCAACATTTTCTAATTATGAACAAGCACCAACTTCCCTCACATTACTCCCAGAATTTCTTTGGAAGTGGAACATCAATTTGAGTTTTCAGTCCAGGAAGAACTAAATACTGTACTGTCAATTCTTACAGTTGTAGCTCAGAATCAGTGATTGACTACATAGCTATAATTTAAAAAAAAGATTAATTCACTAGTGACCTAAATATTTACTGAGTGGCAAATTGAAAAATTGTTACTAGGCAACAAGAACCTATTGACACAATGAACATTCCTTCTTCAGAAAATATTATCTGAAGCAAAGAGGCAAAGAATATAGAACAGATTCCTGACTGGGAGGAGTGAGGAACATCACCAACTTGACTACATTCATTATGAATGGGAAGGTATTGCTCTATTTCTCGTAGGAGAGACCTCCAGGAACCTTCCCCCTCCCCCTGTAAGGGCTGAAGGTTGTGGTGTGAGAGAAAAATGCTATCTGCAAGTCAATACTGAACCAATACCTAGCATGGGAACAGGAGTAGTGCGCTGCTAGAGGTACTGTCTTTCCAATGCGATCTAGGAACTAGATTTCAAACACTTGTGATTATTAAAGATCCCACCTCATTTTTCACAAGAGTCGGGAGCTGGACTTTCACTGCCCTGGTGAAATTTGTTGTGTTTACGTGTGTTTCATACATCCCTACATGGACTTCAGTAGTAGGTGTAACAATCACAATACAGACAGTATTTTAAGGGCACCACTCATGGCTCCATAGTGGTTGAGAATGAATTGAGATTTGCACTTAAAGTAGGGATTCAGCCTCTGATACATACAAAGAAAACACTTCATTCTCCCCAGACTTATAGCACCTATTGTTTGGACATTCAAAACATTTCTATGAGACATTACAAATAACAAATAAATGCATTCGTTTATGGCTCAATTTTTGTAAAGTGTCCTAGGCAGGGAGAGAGATCTGTTGCAATAGATTTTTGTTTTTGTTTTTAAATATATATATTACATTAATTATCATTATTTCTGTTCTTCATAATTCAAGTTTTCTCCTTCAGTAGAGACTGAAAAACTATGTTCTCCTTCAGCAAGACTTACAGAGAATTGCCCTCTTTTAAATTGGCAGGGAACACAGACATTAAAATGCATTCGTTTTAATTATATGGAAGTTATTCAGTATGATTGCAAGCCAGACATGAATTTCCTTCAGTGCCTTCCATTTGGCATTTCCACATATCAGCGTTACAGCTGACAATAATGTGTCATGTGAAACTTTTTAAAAACAATTATATCTGTTCCTTTTAAAAATAAACAAAACATCTTTCAAAATTGGGTGTTTTACATGAAAAGACAAGAAAATTAAAATAAATATACATTAAAACCCCTCTTCTCACTTTTCCCATGCCCTAGTTTTTCAGTTTTTTCACTGCACAGTTTTAATTTTTTTCCCCAAAATACATTAAAAACCCAGCTCTAATCCATGTATTTGGTTTTATTTTAGGTTTAATTTAAGTTTGAATTTCCTGGGTTTATAATAATAGAGTGATAGAAACGCTGGGCTGGAAGGGTGTTTATTTAGTCCATCTCCCCTGCTGAGGCTGGACCAAGTATACCTAGACCAGTTGTTTGTCCAGTTTATTCTTGAAAATTTCTGATGAGGAGGATACTATGGCCCCCTTACTAGCCTATATTAGTACTTAAGCAGTATTACTCCTTGTCCTACTTTCAATGGATATAGAGAACAATTGCTAACCATACTCTGGATAACAGCTTTTAATATAGTTTAAGAGTACTATGATGTCTCCGCCCTCCTGCCCCCCAGTCTTATTTTTGTTAGAGTACACATGTCCAGTTTTTTACTTTTCCCTCATAGATCAGGTATTCTAAACCTTTTGTCCTTTTTGTGGCACTCCTTTGGACTCTCTGCATTTTGTTCATATCTTCCCTAAAGCATGGTACCCAGAATTGGACACAATATTCTGACTGAGGTCTTGTGAGTGCCAAGTAGAGCAGGAGAACTCCCGCCCATGTCTTACATGTGGCATTCCTGTTAACCTACCCCAGAATTATATTAGCCTTTTTTCTTACCTCCTCACATGGTTGGCTGATATTCAATTTGTGATACGCTGTACCCTCCTAGAATCTTTTCAGCAGTGCTACCACCTAGCCAGTTATTCTCCATTTTGTTGTTGTGCTTTTGAGATTTCCTTCCAAAGTAAGGTCATTTGAACATATCTTTACTGCATTTCATGTTGTTGAATTGAGTCCAATTTTCCAATTTGTAGAGGCCATGTTGATTTCCAGTCCTGTTCTTCAAAGTGCTTGCAATACTTCCCAGCCTGGTGTAATCTGCAATTAAAAAAAAAAAAAAAAGATAATCACCATTCTATTATCAAAGTAATTAATGAATGTTGAATAGTACCAGATCCCTATGGGATGACATTGAATATGCCTTCCCAGTTTGTCAGTGAACTCTTGATAACAACTACTCTTGAATATGGTCTTTAAACTAGGTGTGTACTCACCTAATACTAATTTCACCTACATAACATTTCCCTAGTTTACCTTTAATAATGTCACATAGGCTACATCTAGACTGCATCCCTCTGTCGACAGAGGGATGCAAATCAAGCACATCAAAATTACTAATGAAGCAGGGATTTAAATATCCCATGCCTCATTAGTATAAACATGGCCACCGCTTTTTTTCGAAACGGAGTTTTTTTGAAAAAAAACAAACAAACCCGGCAGTCTAGACGCGGATCTGTCAAAAATAAAGCCTTTTTCGACAGATCCTGTATTCCTCAAAAAATGAGATTTACAGGATCTGTCGAAAAAAGCTTTATTTTCAACAGATCTGTGTCTAGACTGCTGTTTTTTCCGAAAAAACTCCATTTCGAAAAAAGCGGTGGCCATGTTTATGCTAATGAGGCACGGGATATTTAAATCCCTGCTTCATTAGCAATTTCAATGTGCCTAATCTACATGTCTCTGTCGACAGAGAGGTGTAGTCTAGACACACCCATAAAGACTATGTCAAAAGCCTTATTAGCTGTAATTTTTTGAAATATTTGATTAAGTATGATTTGTGAACCCTAATTTATAAATAAGAAATTTGCAAACTTTAGAATGTAACCAATTACTTCCATCATCCCTTTCCTTTATATATTTAAACTAAAATGAAGGAGAGGTTGTTGTTGTTTTTTTAAATTGTGATTTTATGCACAAATTTCCAATCCTACGTGGAACTGATACATAAAAGAGAGAGATTATGCTGTGATAACAAGGCCTCCAATCTATCCAAATGGAGCTCACCTGTAAAAAGCATATAAATGTTCATAAGCTATTACAATATCCTATAATAAGAAATACTGATGGGAAAAGTTATAAAAAGGGAGACAAAATAACTAAATTAGTCTAAACAAAAGGCCAAGATGATAGGCTTTTGTTGAAATTATTGAAATTATGCTTGTTAGGAACAGGAGTGTGAAGCCAGATGTTAATGAGCTAGAAGTGGTATGTTGAAAATTGAAACTAATTGGTAGACAACATAATGAGGGAACAGACTATTCCAGTCATTGCTCTCTTTTTGGGGTCCTTAAAAGAAAGATTTTGTGTGGGAAGTAAGAGAGAACAACAAAAACAGCAACAGCAAAAGAACACTTGACAGTACAGATTGAGACTATTGCACCAAGCTTCACCATCATGATTGCTACCCCCTCTATTTTCAGGGATCCTGGGCCTTCCATATTCTGAGCTTGAGAAATGTCCTGTTCAGACTGAGATGAAAAGAGAGAGTCAGATGACATCACCACCTTACCAGCTCCAGCTGAGTCCCAAACACCAGCTGAAAGGAAAGGACTTTAATAGCTGCTGCAGCAGCAACAGCTTTGATGCCATCTAAGAGACTGTCCAATGAGGGGGTTCTCCTTTTAAATCTCTCTTCAGCTACCTGGGAAGGAAGCAAGACATGTCACAATGAAAGCTTTATTGAATAATTTACATTTCAAATGCTTGAGTGTTTTTCCTGCTTTCCGATATCTGTAATACAATGTTAATAAGAATTTTAATGATGCTTGTGCCATGGTACTAGGCAAGCTGCTGTCAGTGTATACCAAACCCTGGGCCTTGTTTAATGCTGAACACTGAGTGGTTTATGTTAATACATTTTGGCCCATTTATTACATCTACCTAAGTGCAGTAGTGATTGTTCTCAGAACCCAAAGCAGCGGCAACTTAACTATTTCAATCCAGGTGGTGTCAGGAATAAATCCAGGGGAACTCAGCACTTCTGGTAGATGAGAGACACTTAATACAAATAAGTGTTCTCTTATCTAAAACTACTATTTATTAGATTTTAGCACAGAGAAATAAGCAATAGGTCTAGATTGTCCCAAATAATTATCTAGAATCTGAGATGGTGTTGAGTGATTAGCAGCAAATCAACAGAGCATGGTGTTAGAAAACATCTTTCAGGAGAACTTCAGAGACCTGCTCCAACATAGTCTTTTTAGAGCTATTTTTTTTTACAAAACACATAGCTCATAGTAACCCATCACTGGGTCATCGCTTCTGCAAACTTCAGTTCACTACTAATTATCAATATGTTCCTAACAATGTTAGTCATAATAAGCTTTTCTATCAAAGGTGCCCAAACTCAAGATCTATTTTCATTCACTTTTTTTCACTCTCAAGTTGTTGACTCTTTCTCCCCTCCTCCCATTCTCAAACTGCAAGCCTGAAGCTAATATTTGAGCTTGTCCCCAGAAGCCCAACTTGTTTAAATTAATCCTTAACTAGATGGTAAGGCCAACAGCTCCCACAAGCCCCAGGGCAAAATATGGGGGGGTTGTGGCTTTGCATCCCAGAAGGGGTGGGGCCTCGAGCAGAAGGGTGAGGTCAAAGGGCAGCCATCAGCAATGCCCAGAGCATGGTACTGGGCCCCCTGTGCTCAGAGCTGTCCAGAATACATGGCATAGTGCTCTGGCAGCAATTTTATGGGCCCAGCATTCGAGCCATCACTACCAAAGGAGCAGCAGTGGCAGCCAGGAACCCTGGGCCCCTTTGAATTTCCTGGCTCTGGAGCAACTATCCCCTTTGCTCCCTCCCCCTATTTGTGGGGCTGTAGGCAGCATTCTAGTTCATTAATTCATGGCAGCTGGATGCACAAAATATGGTTGCAATTAGCTTGATCAAATTCCTCTCAATTCCAGGCCAAAACACTGAATTTTTTCATTTTTAACTTCTCTTCCAAAAGAATAACCCTTTTGTATAGAACAGATGTCACAGAACTTACGTCTACATTGCAGTTGGAGATCTGATTGCTGCTCATGAAAGCTCACCCATGCTAGTGTTAATCTAGTTAATGTGGTTCTGACCAGCAGTGGCAATGTAGCTGGGTGGCACAGGCTACACAAGGCAGCCTGAAACTCTAGGCATATACATGTATTGCTAGCATATGCCAAGTTCTGTACCTTCATTTTTATTTTTAGATTAAAAAGCTAGTGCAGGTATGCCTTCCTGAGCTGCAGTCATACTGTCAACTGCAGAGAAGAGGTACGCAGAGTGATTGCTAAGTTCCATCCCAGAGGCAGCTTCATTTCAGTAGTCATTAAAAACAGACATCTTAGCTGCTGAGCAGCAGAGATCTGTTTATAAACTCTGTTTTAGCTTTCATTCCTTTAGTACTGTACTAAACTGGTCATAAGATACATTGGAATGCTGCAGGTTCATCGGTCCTCCACACTTGTAAATCCTGTCTGCAGACATTCTGGAGGAAGATTTACATAGCAACAGGATCTCACAAATGGTAATTTGAAACGACAATGTTCTATAACAACGCAGGGCATGTGACTGGAGAGGAAAATATTTGATTTTGTATCTGCTTAAATCAAAGCAACTCAATATTGTTCAGTTTAAAAAAAATCCATAACAAAACAACCAACAACCTTCTACAGTCTGTTTAATCTGATTTATATATAAATCCCAATTAATTATCTTACAATGATTTGGACTCCTAATTTTAAACAGGAAATTGGGAACAACTCTGAATCTGTGACTGGTATGCAAAAAAATCTGCAGGAAGATACTCATTATAAATTACTTAAATATAATGCAAAATGAAAGATTATAAACATTTTTAGTAAAAATATGAATTTTCTTGACATGAGACCTGCTGTTTTAGTAGCTATAGACCATCTGTGTGGTTGTGCAGTGATAAAATCTTAATTGTCACAGACCTCAAAGGAAACAGAAATATTGAGTCCCAACTTCCCACTTGTCAAAAACTCATAGGAAAACACTGTGTTGAATGTCTTTAAAAGTTACAATTGCACAAAGAATTTGAAATATAGCTAGGTAATAGCATAAGAGTTTTAGTAGAGAGAGAGAGAGTGTATGTGTGTGTAAACAGATGTTTTAGTTGGTATTTATGTGCAAAGGCAATGATACATAATTATCATTGCAGTTTAAGGAAAGGGTATAAGAACTGTGCAGGGTATGCCTTGCATGAAGAGTCACCATGACATTGTGTGCTTATGGGCGTGTGCAGGTCCATCAATAATATCCTGATCTGAAAGACTGTGACTCTTGGCAACATGCGTGAAATTGCGGATGGCTTTGCATGGATGGGCTTCCCAAACTGCGGTCGGGCGATAGATGGCACATATATTCCAATTTTGGCAGAGACCACCTACTCTCTGGGAACATTAATCACAAGGGGTATTTTCCCTGGTTCTGCAGGTACTTGTGGATCACCATGGGCATTTCACAGACATTAATGCAGGCTGGTCCAGAAAGGTGCATGATGAATGCATCTTTTGGAACCCTAGCCTGTTCAAGAAGTTTCCTGGATTAGAAGATCACTATGGGGGAAGTGGAAATGCCCATTGTGATGTTTGGTTTTGTATGTGCTTCAGTAAGGCAACTCAATATCGTTCAGTTAAATAAAAACACCAACAATAAAACAACCAGCTGTGCCCTCCATAATATTTGTGAAGGGAAGGGTGAAAGCTTCACTCAGGGCTGGACCACTGAGGCTTACAGCACCTGGAGGCCAAGTTTGAACAGCTCCAGACTAGGGCTCTTAGAGGAGCACAGTGCAGGGCCTTGATGCCTTGAGGCAGTAATTTGATGCTGAAAGTCAGTGAAACTTGTCATGCATGGGAGTGCAGAGGCTACATTGCTAGGGGGTTACCGATTGGTCTGTGTGCTACACTTTGCACTACAATGACAGTAGCTTTTCTTGGGTACACTCGCTTGCATGTTTTCATGTAATGGGATGAAGATTGCTTTGAAACACATGTATTTAATTTATTAAACACAGTAAAAGTAGGGCACAGGTGATGACTGAAACATCTGCACTATGTGGGAGACAGGAGGTGAGGCATGCCCCAAGAATTTCACAGGGTTTCATATGCACACTTGGCTGCTTACATCAGTGCTGTGAATACTCACCAGAAATGCTTATATTGATGTTAGGTGCAGTGCATCATGGGTAGTTATCTGATTGCATCATGCACCACTATCTAGCATAATGCCTTTGCGGAAATTTTCACAATGTTTTGAGGGAGAGAAATGACTTGCAAGGGATTTCTGGGAGAAAGGTCAATTTCCTAGCACAGAAGTTTCTCCATCCTGTAGTGCCACCCATATCTCATAATTTCCATGCATTCCTTTAAAAATCCCATAAACTCGCATGACACCTTTTAGTCTCTGCCATCGCTGATAGAAGCATGGAGCCCAAAGAGCGCTGTACTTTCTCATGAACAATTCAAACACAGGATTCAGAAATCTCCTGTATTCATGGACCTTGAAGAATTACCACAACACCTAGGAGGCGTTACAATTTCGTTGAATACTGTTTGCTGAAGGACATAACAAGCAGTTCAAGGTTTGTGGGTGATGTTTGCAGAGCAGCAACAAATGGTGGAGCACTACTTCTGGTCCTGAAAAATGGTAACAGACTGGTGGGTTTGCATCAGAATGTAGGTTTGGGATGATAAGCCACGGTCCCAGAATATTCTGGTGTGAAAGGCGACATTCTTGGATCTGTGTGATGAATTAAGCCCAGTCCTTCAGCACATGGACATCAGAATAAGAGCATAAATGACAACACAGAACTGAGTAGCAGTTGTGCTGTGTAAGCTTGAAATGCCAGATTGTTACTGGGAAGTGAGAAATCATTTTGGAGTAGGAAAATCCACAGTGCGGGCTGTTACCATGCAAATGTGCAGGGCCATTAATCATCTCCTGCTACACAGGCTTGTGGCTCTTGGTGATGTGCAGGAAATAGCAGATGAATTTGCAGCCAGGAGATTCCTGAACTGTGGTAGGGTGATAAATGGCATGTATAGTGCTATTTCAGCACCTTGCCTCCAAGTAGATCAAAAGAAAAGGGTAACTTTTCAACTGTCATGCAAACTTGGTGGATCACTGAGGATGTTTCTCTGATATCATATCAGTGTGGTCTGCTCAGGGAAGATGCATGCATCTCATGTGTCCATGAAGACACCAGGGCCTATATGCCATGATCCACAGAGCTGGCTGAACTTATCATAGAGCAGCATGAGAAAACATCCTACCGTGGAGTAAGAAATAAGGTTGCCATCCCTAGAAATCTTTGTGAGAGGATTTCAGAGTGTCTCCATGAACATTCACCAGGTCCTCTCAGGAGGATAAAAGGAAAATCCCTGTGTACATCTGCATGGCCCCCTCTACCACCTAACCCAATAGGATAATGAAAAGTACATAACTCCTATTTCTTTGTTGTGCCTGTACTTCATCTCATGCAATGAAAAGTTGATACCTTTGTCTTGTTAACTTGAGGCTGGACGAGGCCCATCTTCAGATAATGAAAAAATAATGTGGGGGAGCCGATACATTTTGTGAACCTGAAAAACAGCCTATCACCTGAGATGAAATTCTGACATGAGCAGACGGGGTGTGTCTGCTCATGCCAAGGGCTCAGCTGAACACTGACAGATGCATAAGTGGAAACCAGTCTGGCTCACTGTGTATTACTATTGTTAAAGGAGGTGTTAGATTTAAGAAAATGTATTTCCTGTTTGGACTTTGTGAAATGCTGGTAAATTGGTGCATGCATTCATTTCACTTACTGTATCTGTAACCCATGTTATAGAGTAATATTTAAGTGTTTTCTGTGTGACTGTAAAAGTGTTTATGATGAAAATGGAATTCCTGCAGTCAGGAGAGAGGCATTCCCGATGTGAAATAATAGTTTACCAAAGGAAGTGTTAGATCCTGCCCAGAAAAAGGCCCATTAAAACCAAATGAGCCATTGTGGAATTTTGGAGGACAAAAGATTTTGTTGGCTGTTCCTGCCAAACCCATGAATAGCAAATGTGCAGGTAGACCTGATCCATAAGCTTGAACTCTAGGGGAAGGGAATAAAAATCCTTGACAACAAGAAACTATATCTCTATGCTGCTTGGCCTGTTACAAGACAAGTTTTCTAAGCATAAGCATGAGATTCCCAGCTGTCTAGCCTGAGTTAGCCCTAGAGGACATGTAGTGCTTGCATATTATACCAGCTTCTATCACCTTTTGAAACCTAAGACTGCAACTCTTTGGTACATGTATGTTTATCTGCTTAACCTTTTGGACACCTTTCTTACTTCTTTTTCTTAGTTAACAAATTCTTAGCTAGTTTGTTACAGGGTTAGCTTCAAACACTGTCTTTGCTATGAGATCAAAGGTAAAATTGAACTGGAGTAAGTGACTTATCCTGGAGTAAGTGACTTTGCGACTGGGATTAACCTGAACATTGTTGTGATTTTTGGTGTATGGGACCAAAGACAGGCTTGCCTAGGTGGCAAGATAGATTTGTGTGCCAAGGGGACTGTCTGTGACTCCATGGTCTGCTATTATGCCTGAGAAGTTTACACTTGGTACATATTTGGTGAAATCCAAGTATGGAACTCACAACCAGTTTGGGCTTTGTGCCCTGCTTACAGTCTGCCCTGAGGTGTCACTCACACTCGGGAGTCACTTCAGATAGTGTGACAGAAAATTTAGTGAAGTTGTAATTTTATATAAGCCCACTTCACTCTACCCTACCATTAAAGCAACATATATAATAACCTTTTTCCTATGCTTTATAAAGATTTCCCACAGAATCCCAGCGATAGCAAAGATTCATTTATAAAGTAGCTGATGTATATCAAGTGTCAGTTGTATGCTAGTGTGATGGGGTGGACAGAGCCCCATCTTCCACTGGAGGTTGTTTAGCACCCTGGCCAGCAGCAGGGACAGTGGAGAGGGCCTCCAAGCAGGGCAGAAGGGCGGCTGGCCCTGCAGCCAATCAGGGTTCGGCAGCCTGGTATATAAGGAGCTGCTGAGTGAAGGTCAGTTAGTTCCTTCCTAGAGCTCAACTTGGCTAGAACTCTGGGCTGGCTGGGAGCAGCAGCACCTGGGCCAGCTCCAAGTGGGAGCTGGACCTTTTCAAGGAACCAAGGCTAGATCCTGCAACAGGAGACTAGCCTGTGGTGGCATGGCAGAACCCTGGGCAAGGGAGGAACCCTGGATCTTGACAGCCAATTGGACTGTATCTCACCCCAAGTGGGAGAGGTCATTGTTTTGAGCCCCCTTGTAGCCGTTAAGGGGCGCTCACTGACAGGACTGAACCTGTTACAGCTAGTGACAGACTTTATTTATTGAGGGTAATAAATACTGATGAAGTCCATAGAAAATGGCAGATTTGAATACTCATGGGCCAATTTATAACAATAAAAAATTTGTAACTTTCACCCAACGATTAAGGGTGCATCTAAACAGCACCCTTCTGTCGGAATAAGCTACATAATTTGGTCTACGCTGTGTGTTTATACAGCACCAAATTTCAAAATAAGGCACTATTCTGACAAATCCCTTAACGCTCATGGAATGAGGGTTACAGGGATGCCGGAATAGCGTGCCTATTATTTCGGGAAATAGCGGGCACTTTTAAAGACATGGCATTGCTATTTCGGGATACTTCTAGTATCCCGAAAGAGCAATGCAGTCTAGATGTACCTAAGCAAGCTCATGTTGGATAGGAACAGAAATTAATGCATTTGATTTAACATTGAAAAGTTAAACTTTGATAAGAAGTAATTAGACATACTATCTTGCTGAAGGTCTTTTATAATACTGTGAAACCTCTTTTAAGCAGTCACTTAAGGGAACAGCTAAAATCAATTGCCTGCAGAGATGTGCTTAAGGTCAAAAAAATGTATATAGGCATCCTTGGACTGATTTTAATATGATGGTTTAAGACAACAAGGTCCCTTTTGGAGTTTGTCCACCATTGTCTGGGGATGATAGTTTTTGGTTTGGTAGCAATTTGTTACAGTGAGTGCATGGATATTGACAAACTAGTTTTTAAAAAAGCTAATGGCACAATGTGGCTCTTTGCAGCCCTATAGCATCCTCTCAAAAGCAACTTTGTGCTCTCCTAACTCTGACCCATCCTCTGGAGCTTGTTTCCGAAGTTCAGACACCAGCACTGGCAACAAAAGCACTCTGGTGTTGATATGAAAGCAAGCACACCAAATTATATAATTATCCCACCACTGTAACCCAGCTAGCTCTTCCAGCTTGATCTCACAGAAGTGCTGGTGGCACAAATCTAGGAACAAACTCAGCTTCACAAGGCATGATTGTATAAATTGAATGTGCTTTCAGCTAAAAAACTGTGGCAGGCTTTCCCAACTCTCACCTTCTAGGGCCTCATTGAGTAGGATGACTAATGTAGAAAGCATAAAGCACTTTCGATTCTCTTCTCACTTGCACCGTGATAAATCAGGATTAACTCCACTGCAGCTAGCGGATTTATACTTGTTTAAAACCAGCATAAGTGAAAGGGGAAACAGGCTTTAAACTTTAGTCAGGTGGCACCTTTGACTATTAATGTGGTTTAAAGCTGTACATCTACAATACTTCCTTATTACACAAATCTGATATATTCCTTAACTACAGTAAAGTAAGATTTATTTTCAACCACAGTTGAAATGAATCTGTTCTACCTAATTTCTTATACTGCATGCATCACTTTGGGGGTCTCTGCACAGAAACATCACTGTAACACCTAAATGGTTAAATTGTGGACATACGGGATTAGCCACAGCTGCAGGCAAGATTCCACACAAGGTGGGCCTATGATCTGAGGTGGGGCAGAGAATTCTTTTTCTGACAAGTCTTGCCTGAGACAGACCTTTGCCTTTCTTTGTATTCACGCCTTTTCTCATAAGGGAAAGAGGAGAGATTACTGTTATTTTACCTGTTGTTTGACTCAGAGTACCTCTTATGTGCTACAGACTGATAGTAGGCATGACGGAAGGCAGGATGTACAACGGATAGCAGAGCCTGAGGAAGCCCCTGACCCTACAAACTGGCTGAAAGTTTTCCCAGAGAAGAGTTAATTGTCAGATCATCATTTTCTGCCAATATTGAAATATTTCACAGGATGCATGGATTTTGACAAAATTATCAAAACAAAAGCCTTTGATAAAGTCAAAATGAAACACTTTGAACTTTTATTTTCAACTGTTACACAATACATTAATACATTCATCTGACTATGCCTTTTCTCCTCTCTCCTTGCAGGCTGTTTCACAAGAAGTGTACAAGTTAGCCTAGAATGCAGCCTGCATTAGTACCTGCAGTTCACATAGAGCAGGGGTGGGCAAGATAAGGTCCACAGGCTGGATCCAGCTCACCAAGTTGTTTGATCCAGTCTGCAGCCTGCCCTGCCGTGCCTCTGCCCCCCAGGCCAATCGAGACCTAGGGGCAGGGGAGTGTGTGAAGTCTCCTCCCTGCACCTGAGGCACACAGTATCAGAGGGAACCGACAGTTGTTCAAAATGGCTGGCAGTTCCCCATAGGTGTCGCACGCCCCAGCAGGGCCAGGGCAGGAGATTTCACTCTCTCTCCCACACCCAGGCAAATTGGAGCCTGGAGGTGGGGGACAGGCAAAGTCTCCTCCACCCACCAAGGGCACATGGCTCCACAGGGAACCACCAGTTGTTCAAAATGGCTGGTGGTTCCCCCTAGGCACTGCATGTCCTTGGCAGGGGAGGTGGTGTGAGAGACTTTGCATGCTCCCCCGCCCCCCCCCAGGGAAGTGTGCAAAGTCTCCGCCACCTCTCTACCCCAGGGACACGTGGTGCCTAGAGGGAACTGCCCCTTCCTCCTGAGGCCCCACCCCTTCCAGGACCGGCCTGCTACCACTACCAAAATTGGTATAAGTGCCCCACCTACAAAAATTATTGCCCACCCCTGACTTAGAGGAGTTGGCTTAAACTGGCTTCTGTGGCTGAGTCAAACTCAGTCTCTGCCCTCCTCCTGACTGACACACTAGCAGCGCTCTAGGCTCAGAGTGTTCCACAATGTTGGATGGACATGTGGTATGTCTGCGTAGAACTAATTGTGACGGAAGGCAGGGAAATGGACTTCCAGAGATGCCTTACATCTCTTCATTTTTCTGATTCTAGATATCAGACCCAGAAATGCTACTTTGTTGAAATTCAAATTTTCCTTTCTGGAAAGGCTGATTTTTAGAAACAAAACTTCTTGAAAGAGTTCAGTGAATAGCAGATAAGGGAAGATGAATCATACGAAAAGAAGGCAGGGTGTGAGTATTATATTACCCAAGCATCTCAGATTACACTGGTCTACAATTTTTTAGAAGTTGTCTGCTTCAGAGATAAAATGTGCTATTTATTATGTATTTTGATGTGCTGAATTCAAATATGACAATTAAAACAAATGATTGGCTACTGTTTCCAAGATATTTAAGTTTTTACATTTTACGTCTATGTATATTGTGTAGATAGTAGAGTTTTAATCATAAATTGTAAACCTAGGTCTTTTCATGTGTTTATGGTTGCTTTACATGATAATATTTCACCTGTCCTGTTTATGTAACACTTTAAAAATCAGCAAAAGGGTTATATAAATAAAATTTATTATGAAACAAAAGGCAAAAAACTATTATGTACATAGTTTAGTCCTATTCAGTGTCTACTCGGTGCTTCTTGGCTTGTCTCTTATATTCATTAAATGGAGCACCTTCCATGAAGAAGAATGGGACAAGATCCTTTTGACGGTCATGGAACATGGAAACCCTAACATCACCTGCCAGGAGATTCCACTGCTGTAGTCTGGAGCCCAACAGCTCTGCCTTACTCTTGGGTAGTTCCAAATCCCTGACAAGGTCATTCAGTTCACCTTGTGTTATGAGGTATGGTTCAGAGGAGGAGGATGGGCGAAAATCTGGGTCCTGTGACATTGATGGTTCAGGACCAGAAGTTTCATCCTCTTCCTCTTCCTCGTCTGACTCAAGTGAGAATGATTCTGGTGCATCAGGAACCGGCAGTCCTTCTCCGTGGGGTACTGGGCGTATGGCTGATGGAATGTTTGGATAATGCACAGTCCACTTTTTCTTCTTTGACACACCTTTCCCAACTGGAGGCACCATGCAGAAGTAACAATTGCTGGTATGATCTGTTGGCTCTCTCCAAATCATTGGCACTGCAAAAGGCATAGATTTCCTTTTCCTGTTCAACCACTGGCGAAGATTTCTTGCACAAGTCTTGCAGCATATGTGTGGGGCCCACCTCTTGTCCTGATCTCCAATTTTGCAGCCAAAATAAAGGTGATAGGCTTTCTTAACCATAGTGGTTATACTGCGCTTTTGTGATGCAAAAGTCACTTCGCCACAAACATAGCAGAAATTATCTGCACTGTTCACACAAGTACGAGGCATCTCTGCTCACTTTGGCTAAACAGAAATGTGTCCCTTTGCAAAATCAAACACTGACAAATAAGAGAGCACGACACTGTATGATTTCTAGAGCTGATATAGGGCAATTTGTTCAGCAGAGTGATGTAACCTTCCTTATGATTGCATCATCCATGACTTCTAGGAATAACATGATGCAATTCCTATCATGTATGACGCAATACCAGCTTCAGATTGCATCATTCATTGTTTTGCCTAAAAAGCAAGTACTGTCCAAACCCAGTCATAGATTTATTCATAGATCCAGTCAAAGATGTATTTTAGTCATTTCTGGTTTAAATTGAGATCCCTTCCCTTTATAACTCACTTATCCTCCGCCATTCCCAAGTCAAGGGTCGTATATACTGACCCAATAGCATATCTTGAAAACTAGAGCCAATCAACAATTTTAAGCATCATTTTCGTTCTCAGTGACCCAGAATTAGTAAAGTTTGACTACATTTATTTCAGAAGCATTTTGGCTGTAGAGCAGTGTTATTGAACTATGTTTAAAACTACTTTCTTAAAGTGATTAGTGATGTTACCTATGTTGGCTGCTTCTGTGAAGTATCCTTTTTCAAATGTAAGTGGAAATGTATTGTGCATTTTAACAAAGCAGAAAAGGAGGAAGATTCCTCCAGAATTAGTTGTCATGGGAAGGATTTAGAAAAAAAAATCCTACTTATTTGTATTAGTTGTTAAGAATGTAGGACAGGAGTGGGCAATAATTTTGATGGGTGGGGGCCACTCAAGAATTTGGTAAGTGGTCAAGGGCCACACTCTTCTATTATATTAATGGAGGAGGTGCAGAGTCTGGCATGGAAGTTGGGTGCAGAAGGGAGCTTGCAGTAAGGGATTGGGATGCAGGAGAGGGTGTGGGATCTGGAAGGGTGTTTGGGTGAAGAAGAGGGTTGTGACCTGGAGCAGGGGACTAGAGTGCAGGGTTTGGGAGGAGGTGCAGGGGGTTTGGTTATGATCTAGGGCATGAGGAAGTTGTGACCTGGGGCTGGAGATTGAAGTGCAAGCTCTTGGAGGTGGTATGGGTGTAGGAGGGGGGGCAGAATGTTTGGGTTATCTAGGCTAGGAGGGCAGGAGTGAGGGAGAGAGGGGCTGGGGTGCTAGATGCAGGCTTTGGCCAGGAGATTTCCCTGGGTGGCTCCCAGCCAGCAGTGCACAGGTTCCTTGCCTTCCATGCCCTGGCAGGCCACTCAGAATACCCAGCTTCAGGGCCATGTGCATCTGTGAATAGCTACAAGCCCAAGAGGAGGGGGTGGAGGAGTACTTTTCACATTGCCTGTTCTTTCAATAGGCAGCTCCCATTGGCTGGAAACTTGCCAATGGGACTTCAAGATTGTGCTGGGAGCAGGGGCAGCACATGAAGCCAAACAGGGCCCTGCAGCCAGCTTTTCTGAGAGGCATGTGGGGGCAGGGCAGGCAAGGAGCCATAGGCTGGATCCAGTGGCTTTATGAGGTCTGTACTGGATAATATTTTATTTTAAGAGTTGTGTGTGCAATAAAGCAGTTCCATTTACACCATCTGCTCCTGGGTTGCCTGTTTCTCCTCTAACAGTTGCAATGTTTTTTACATCTCAGTCTCTGAGTAATCATATATTTCCACCAAAGCTTAGTGTGTAAATCATCACTCAGCAAACGTAATGTTTTTATAGGAAAATGCTAAAACCTTCCCACGCATCGAGCTAAAAAATATTGTAGACATGTTGTATAACAAGATCTTTGCCATAGGTGACCAATTAGAGTATGTGAATTTAGTTGGAATGGTCCTGATCTGCCATTGATTTTATGCATTCACTTTTGCAGTTGTGTGGGTAGAACAAGCGCAAAGATAATGTGCCAAATTTAGTAACATTAAAACTGCAACAAGGATTCCATTTTTTCTCGATGTTACTAGAAGGGAGCGTGATAAAACCAAAAGATATTTGGTTTCTCTGGCAGTCTACTACTTAGCATTTTCATGACAAATCTTGAAACAACTGAATAGCTTGTAATGTGGCAGATACTAGGAGATTTGGTGATCTATTAAATATAGAAGGTGGGGCAGGCATTATTCTTGGTAGCTTAAGGGGGGGGTCGAGAATAAATATTGAATACAACTTTTGCTACATGTCTCCTCCTGTAATGTCCTAACACTAGACAAGGAAGGAAATATGTTTAAAATAAAAATGTCTTAATTATGGGTTATACAGACTAAGTAATGATTTACACTGAAGGTTTCAAACCCTTTCACTGGGACTGTCCTGCATAGAACACCTAATTTGTCTTTGATTGCAAGGTGTTTGGAGGTGGAACCTTTACCTTTATTTTGTGTGTATGTGGCTGAGCTTTGTTGGTGCTAAACCAATATAATTCATAATAGGGAAATATAGTGATGAAAATTTTGTTCTCTCGCTGGGTTTAAGGAGTTAAAACTCATGCTTTAGACTGACATACAATATGCTATCTATGATGTCAAGTATTTTTGCAACTTGATATTACAAACATTAATTCTTACAAATGACCAATTATACGAACCATTTTTTACCAATAAGGGAAGTGAACAAAAATGATGTTGATGAAGAACAAGTTGACAGCCCCTCAAATTCCAATGCCTTCAGTATTCTGGAAATTGCTATGTATTGGTTGAAAAGGACAAGAAGAAAAAAGGTGATGCAGCACACCACACTGCATCTTAAGTACTGTGCTTACTAACTTTGAGATTTTTCATTTTATGAACTCCTCAATCCTCAGAACATTCGGATTTCCTGTAAAATCAGTTCTTCTTGTTTTCTATATTTAAAAAAATTTCCAGATTTTGATTAACTGACAGTAGTTTGTTTGATTGTAGCTTGGGCCAAATAATTATCCATGTCTTTACAACCTTGACAACACACTATTGTCACACACTTAGCATATTAGCTTCCTAGGTAAGAAGAGACCATTGTCACAATTTAGTCTAACCTCCAACACAGACCATAGAACTTACCCAAAATAATTCCTAAACACATTAAAAGAAAATTGCTAGTGATAGAGAATCCATCCCTACTGTTGGCAAAATGTCCTAATGGTTACTCTAGCTTAATGTATACATAATTTTCAATCTGGATTTGTCTAGCTTCTGCTTCTAGTCAGTGGATCATGTTATACCTTTCTCTGTTAGACTGAAGAATCCTTTATTAAATATTTGTTCCTATGTAAGTACTTAGACTACAATCAAGTCATCTCTTAACATCTCAAATCAAGTCATCTCTTAACTTTCTCTTTATTAAGCTAAATAGATAGATTCAAAGAACTTTCACTATACAACACATTTTCTAATCCTTTAATCACTCTTGTGTCTCTTCTCTAAACTCTCTGCAGTATATCGACATCCTTCCTGAATTGCAGACACCAGAATTGGACACAGTATTCTAGCAGTCATCACACCAATACTATATACAGAGGTAAAAAAATAATCTTTCTTCTCCTACTCAGGATTCCCCCCTTTATACATTCAAGGATCATATTAGCCCTTTTGGCCACAGCATCAAACTAGGATGATTATCCACCCACATCCTCAAATTGCTTTTAGAGTCACCAATTCCCGGGATAGAGTCCTCCATCCTAAGTATGGCCTACATTCTTTGTTTCTAAATACATACATTTAACTGCATTAAAGCACATATTATCTTACACTTCATTCAGCATCTTAGTTCAGCACCTTAAGCTGTGCAGGCCATAGATTCCTCTGTGTCCCTTTACTTCCCTTATCAACTAGCTTCTAAACTATGTTAATTATTTTAATTTTCCTTTCTTCCATGTGTTATATTTAATAATAATAATAGTTATTATTATGGTGATGATGATAATGATGTACTTATAGCTGCCCTCTAAACTAGACCAGTTTTTAAACCAATACGGTTTCTTCTTTGATTGTGGCTTTTCTGAAATCTAAAGTTTTCTTAAACAATTGCCACTTATCATTCACATTTTTCTGATTACACTCTTCATTCAAGATGATCTGGCTTATAATTGTGAAATTGGTCCCCTTAAAACATCTTATTGGTCTGGAATTTATTATTTTTACATGCTGTATAACTATGATCAAGTGTTTATCACTTGTACCTAAGCTACCACTCATTTTTAATTCTGTGATTTCCTCTTCATCTGTCTATACAAGATCTAATATAGAATTCCCCCATGTTGGCTGCCATATTTTTTAAGTTAGGAAATTGTCCTCTAGAACATTTAAAAATTCTAAGGATGTTTTGGTACGGGTAGCCTGAGATCTCCAGCACATGGCTCTCATGAGCATGCAGCTTTTTTCCCCTACATATTATAGACAAATGTATAAGGCACCGATCCTCCTGTTTTCTGGTGTGATTTGGTGCTACAAAGCGAACCAACTAATACTCCATTTTGTGTTTTATCTCTTTGATGTTGATCCATATGCATTCAAGATACATTTTCATCTAAGTTTTCAAGATTCAGAAACAATTAATGTCATGTTTGACATAGTCTGTGTCGACATAACACCCCATTTTGTGCTGCATGTACTGCACATGCCTCAGTGAAGAGCTGCTGTGTCCACATGCTACACATGTCCATGAAAGACTGAGGCAGCAGGGAAAGGCTGGACATTTTCCCAGCTGCCTCTTCCACTGCTAGAGTTTTTCCTTGGGAGGGAGAAAGGCTCCAGCAGTAGAGAGCTTGCAGAACTTCTGTCTTGCCCTCCCAACTCCTCTCCTCCTCCCCCAGTTGTTAGAGTCTATTCATGTGGGAGAGAAATGCTTCGGCAATAGGATACTACAGTGCTAAAAAACTATTGCTGGGAGGCACAGACTAGGCCAGGAGAGAACATGTAACTCTTGGGGTTGGTAATACTGACTGTGTTCTGTCTTCTTGCTTATGAAGAACGCTTTGCTGGAGACGAGGATGCAGGTAAAGGAGCCCTCGCAGGTGAACATTCTGCCAGCAGTCCCCTCACATTTCAAGAAAGAACTGAAATCATCTCGTTCCAAGCTATGCAGGACTTGCTAGATCAAAGCTGACACCTGGAATCCTGCTAAGAAATCAACTGGCAACCAAGTCTGTGTTGCCAATTTTCTGAAATGTAGTGATTACAGTAGGTTTGGCCCCCTTTCTGAGGCAGTCTAGTGGTTCAGAGCTTCCAACTTCTCCCCAAGCCACAGCACTGCAATGCTTTTCATGGTACTCCCATATCTGCCCATCCCCTAGGCCAGCAATCAAGTTCTGTCACCAGCCCCCTCATCAAGTCTTCCCCCTCAGCATTTAATTATGCACCTCCACCCCCATCCATTCTACCCATTAGTTGCACATCTGCTCCTCTTGCTGCTCCAGTGATTTGTCACCATCTCTCCCAGTTCTGGGCAGGTGGTGGTGGGAAAGAGGCAGCAGGGTCCCTTCTCTTCTTTTCCAGGGATTCTTCACACACACGTTTTCACCCCCCCCCCCCAGCCTTGCTGTTTTGGGGATGGAACTGATGGGTGGAGCAGAGAGCAGATTGATGCATCACTCTCTATGGAAGAGCGGGGAGCAAAGCCTCTTGAGCTGCTGGGTTCTTTCTGCTCTCTTCTCCCCTCCTGTGACAATGGTGCTGAATCTCAGACATGCCTGAAGTTTCTGCAATCAGGGCAAGCTGGTTCCAGCCCCGGCCAAAATCTCATTTCTCACAAGAAACTACAAGAGTCAGAACTCTGCAGGCTCCCTATACTGGCAAAGGCTGGTTGGACAAAGACTAGGTTCTGTGGTTCTCCTGGGCTACCTGTGTTGCCTAGTGTCACTGCACATGCTGTCACTTAAGTCCTGGCCTGTATTCAGTGGTCACGGAAGAGAATGCTGACTGCTTGAAAGGTCCACCAGGTCTTGGATCTGTGAATTTTCTAGACATGTGAGAAGATCCATCTTTTCTCTTGGGCACTTTGTAAGGAGTCTTATGCTGAGGGATTTGAGGTCATAGAGTTTAAGGCCAGATGCAACAATCAAATCATCTAGTGTGACCTCCTGTGTAACACAGGCCACACATCACCCGCATGCACATCTCAGCAACCAGAATTAG
Organism: Pelochelys cantorii; assembly: GCA_032595735.1. NCBI lineage: Eukaryota > Metazoa > Chordata > Testudines > Trionychidae > Pelochelys > Pelochelys cantorii. The sequence continues at coordinate 26,483,267 of CM064326.1, forward strand.
GCCAAAGTATAACATTCCACAGGAGACTACATTATTATGTGCCACAGGCCAGAGATAGGAAGGACTGAGGTGCACCAGTGCCTGAGGCCCCTGCAATGGCAGAGAACTGATTAAGTGATATATACCCAGATAATCTCGGCAATTGACCAAGACCCATATGCTGGAAGGAAGGTGCCTCCCCCCCACACACCCCAAGTCACTGTCAATTTGACCTGTGAGGAAATTCTTTCCTGATCCCACATATGACAGTTAGTGGCTTGTGAGCAGGAACCAGCCAGGATATGAGAGAGAGGATGCTCAGGGCCACCCCTGGGCCACCCCATCCAATGTTCCATCTCAGGCCATGGCCATCCCTGACACTTCAAAAGAAGGGGACAAATAAACAAGCAGAATATTCTGGGGAGAAGGGGAATCCCTGCCTGACTCCTCCAGGTGACCAGCTGAAAACATGAAGCATCAGCTTTTCGGAACATAAGCCATAAACCAAAAGTAAGCCCCAGAGCAGCTGAGCCTTGTTCCCGACCTCCACAAGCAATCCCCCTCACACAATCATATTAATAAATTTGTCCAGCAAAATGTATCAATGTAAAAAATTTAGTGTATCTTGTGGTGGGTAGTTTTTCTTTAAGATGCAAGGGCAGTTGAGTTTGCTAGACTGGTTCATTGCATTTTGCCATAAATTCGATTGCATGGATTGCAGAAGGAAGCACTTTGGAGGAAGCACTTGCAATTCAGTCCACAGGCACATGGCTGCAGTTAGAGCAACTCTTTAAATAGCTGCTTTATTAAATGGGCAGCGTAGTTTAAATAAGAATGGAGTCCTTTCATGTTAATACAGCACGTAGTACATGGAACACTCTCTGGGACAGCAGTCAGGCCTCTCCATTGTTCTCCAGAGTCGTACAGGTTTCATTTCAGTCTCTAGCTCTTATGGGTACAAAGAAAATCTTCACACTGTGAAGTTAATGCAACTGAAACAGAAGTGTCTGCCTGAGTTTGCAGGATCACTAGTTGTGAGGGGATCTAAGTGACTCACCAGGGTCCAAGTCTGAGGTGGATACAGCTGTTATATAGTCTCCATTCTAGCTGCATGTCTTCCTATATGACCAGGTATCATGCCAGGGTCCAGAGTCAAAGGTGCCATTTCGGGAGGGTGGGGGAGCAACAGCTGTGTAGTCTGGGATGCGGTTTGCTTTTCATCCCATTTCCCAGACTATCATGGAGTGAGGGGAAAGTGTTTACATTCCGTGCATGCTTCTCAGACCTGGGCTTTGTCTACACTGCATCGTTTTTGTGGAAGAGGAAATGCAAATGAAGCATTAATTAGCATTTCTCGCACTCTCATTTGCATATTCTCTTCTGATCCTTTTTGCAGAAGAAGTTTTTGCAGAAAAACTGCAGTGTAGACGGGGCCATTCTGTGCAAAAAAACCCTTTTGCGCAAGAACCCTTATTTCTCAAAAAATGAGAAATGCTAATGAGTGCTTCATTTGCATTTCCTCTTCTGCAGAAATGATGGAGTGTAGACAGAACCTGGCTGGTGAGCTCCCTTAATCAGTCAGGTGTGAGGCATGTATGGAATGCAAGCACTTTCCCCTCACTCCCTGATAGTTCCGTGGAACTGAATGAAAAGCATGCCACGTCCCAGAGCGCATGTCTGCTGCCTTCCCCTCCCCCCCCGAAATGGTGCCCTTGTCCGGAGTCTAAAGCATATTTGTTCATTATTGACTTGTCTTCATGTATCATACCTATAGCATGTGAACACAGCACAGATCAAGGAGTGAGAAGTTTTACCTTTCCCCATGTCTTTTCTCTTCTGCTTTTGTGGAACATTGTTGTGACTGTAGGAACTATCTTAAGAACTATAATCGAGCCAAAAGCATTTGTAGAGGATTTTTTACTCTTCTCCCTGAATATATTTTGGTGCCAATGGGAGACTTTAACATATTCATTTCCCCTGCAATATAAAACAACTTCCCCACAATGAAAAATCACTAGCTCTTTGAAATCTATATTTTTTTTGCTATAGGTGTCTTTCTAGCTGTGCAGAAAATATTTTAAGATCTGGTTGCTATGGCAAAAGGAGGCCAGAGGGTTTTTTTGCACAAAATCTATGAACTACAATTAACAGTTCAATATGCAATAGAAAATAAGTTTGGATCTTTACATCTTTGAGCCCATTGTCACAACCAGCTAAACCCAAAGTGCTTATATGGCAAGGATCCCACTGGTTTCCAGGTAATTCTTTGAGATAATCAACATATTTCAAATGAGTTTTTTTAATCCCAAAACTGATGTTTTTCAAAAACTGAAATATTTGGTAAAGAAATGTCATTTTCACTTTTTCAAAAAAGCCTGTATTTAATACAATAAAATCATTATAAAAAACTAAATGTCAGTACTGCTTATTTTCAACTGTGATTTTGCTAAGTAAAATAAGATCTAACCCATGTTGAAAATATTTTCAAATATCCAATTTACAACAAAAACATGGGTGTCTCAATCCCTTTCAAATGCAAACATTAGACATGTTTCCTGAAACTAGTTTTTCATGTTTTGACCAGCTGGAGTGATTATGGTCCAGAACATGCTAGCCCACAGTGATGAGTGGTGTGGAGTTGCAGGGCTCTGGAGAAGCGTCAGGAGGCATGCAACACAATGTCTCTCAGCTCACTGGGCTGCAGGGTGACTGCACCACCTAGTGCACATGTACAGGGAGTTTGGCATATACCCCTAGCCCTCTATAGTGCTCCCCATACACCCCTAGCACTCTCTAGGCCAGTGCAGAGGAGAAGTGGAGATAGAACAAACCCTGTGTAACAGGTTCCCTCAGGGGGCCGGCTAGGCCTGGCATATCACTGACCCACCAGCTTCCGCTCCCTCTCTCACCATGCTGCAGTGACAAGCTAAGATGATACAAACAAGCTGCAGATTCTTAAGGGGCAAGTTGCACTTAATTTACAGCTTGGAAAGCCCAAGGCCCTTCAGACACAGGCTAGAAATCCCTTTAGCCTGGGTCCAGCCCTTTCCCCAGTTCAGTCTTTGTTCCTCAAGTGCCTTCAGGAGTCTTCTTGGGTAGGGAGTGAAGATTCTAGATGATGTCACTTCCAGCCGTATAAAGTGTGACAATGTCAGGCCAGAGAGCTACTACAGAGTGAGGAAAAGGCAACCCAGAATGAGTAAAAGGCCTGCTAATTAGAGGTGGGTAGCTGCAGGACAATTAGGAGCAGCTGGCAGGGAACTGGCTAGGGCTAGCTGACTCCATTTCAGGCCTGTAAAAGCCTCCCCAGTTAAGTTCTCCAATGACACCTCACATGACTTATCTTGTACAAAATACTTGATAATTGTGCTACAATCATATTCTAATAATATTACTACAATGAATAGGGGGAACAACGTCACACCTGTACTCTCTTTGACCCTCCTCATGCATCTAAGGTCAGGCAGACTGTCCTTTTTGTTATCAAGTGGAACTTTTTCCAGACGACAGAATTGTGCCTTAGCATCTTAAACTGATTGTCTCTTAATTTCTTACTTGCTGCTAAACCATTGTCTCTGCTTTTCATTTCTAATAGCACCCTGACATGCCTCAACAAATTTAAGCTTGTTAGGACAAGTATAATTTAGCCCCATTTTTACTTATTCACAAAAGCCTTTGAGAACTAGTAAATACACGATCTGGGAAGGAAAAGAAAAACATGTCAGAATTGATCAAAATCAATCTTTTACATTTTTCTTATAAACTAAAAGCGTGTTTAATAATCTTCATTGGAATCTTATCTTGTAATTCCATATTGTTTATGCTTCAGGGTTAATTTTTTTTTAATTGCCCGGGTGGATGATGTTTATTTTGTAAAAGCTATCTCCTGTAAAATATATGATTTTACATATAAAAAATTAAGCCAGAAGCAGGGGTGAAATGTTCTTGATTTAACACCACTGGGCATCTTTAAAAAATAAGTGGGGAAAGCTGGTTATGAGTCATTGTGTAGGATGTTCAATGTCTTTAAAAAGATTTAACAAAACACATCAAGAAAATAAAGCACACTTTGAAGTAACATTTAACCTTGTTAGACCATTAGGGTATTGGGAAGAAGACCATAAGGCTTGGGTTTGAAAAAAAAAAGGTGCTCCTAAAATCCAAACCTAATATAAATATATACACATAATTGTACAGTGCTCTTGTGGAAAATTGCAGATATTCATTATTATTGCACCTAATAAAAATAGAGGTGGTGTTGTGATGACCTGCCTAACCCTAAATGAGATATTATGCATTAATTTGTCAATTATTATAAGCATGCCATATGTCAAGAAGCTTTGGGGTTAAATATGCTTTACTTGTAAGCATGCAGAGTAACATGAACATGGGAAGTCCTGGCCCTGTTGAAGTACAAGGGAATTTTGTCTTTGATTTCAATGAGTTCAGTATTTCACCCACAATGTCTAGAACTGGAAGTCATGACATAGTAAAACATTTATTACACATAAATGAACTGAGGGCTAGTGCATATTTTACCCAGGGAAAATTCCCTTTAAAGTCAAGTACAAAGAAGTGGGAGCCAGGAAATCCTGGCAGGGACATTTGCTTTCTATGACCTTGGGTTTAAGCCCTGATCTTCTACACCTTTAAGCCTGCGAGAAATCTCATTGACTTCACTGGGACTACTTGTGTTGCTTTGATGTATTTGGCAGAGTTGGAGGCCTTAATAGCCTAGCATTATAAAGAGATGATGATTAGAGGGGAACGAGCATAAAGAATCTTACCTCAGATGAAATCTTTAAATTTAAAATTGGGAAATTTAATGTGATAGTTTCTCATCTAATTTTTGATGTATTCAAGCTGTCTTAAAGGGACTCACTTGTATAAATTATGCTGCTAGATGAGCCTTAGATTTTCATAACTCAATCTGATAAAAGGTTGTTACAAGGAAGAGGGAGAAAAAATATTCTCCTTAATCTCTGAGGATAGGACAAGATGCAATAAGCTGAAATTGCAGCAAGGGAGGGTTAGGTTGGATATTAACAAAAACTTCCTGTTAGGGTGGTTAAACAATGGAATAAATTATTTAGGGAGGTTGTGGAATCTCCATCACTGGAGATTTTTAAGAGAAGGTTAGACAACACCTGTCAGGGGTGGTCTAAGTCAGGGGTTTTCAAAGTTGGGTTGTGGATAAACTGCTGGTGGGTCGCAAGATGCTTTGTTTATCTAAGCATCCAAAGTGTAGTACAGAACCTTGCAGCTCCCATTAGCTGTGGTTTGCCATTTCCTACCAAGGGGAACTGTGGGAAGTAGAGGAACCTAGGCCCATGCACTCTGTTGGGTTCCAACTCAGGACCCTTAAAGAAAGCAGATTCAAACCTCAGCAGCTCAACCTGCTGTGCCCTGGGCTCTTTCCTACCTATTTTGGTTCTGTAGGCTTCTCCAGTCTGTGGCTCTTCTCTGAGGCACTGTCTCTGAGCAGCTGCTTGCCAGCTGCCTGGCAGGACTTTCCTTCTCCAGCCTTCTTGATCCTCTGGCAGCCCCACTTCCATGGGTAGTTTGTGCAGCTGAGGCTGGGGGAAGCAGGCCCTCAGCCCCACCTACAGCCCCGTCCCCTCTGCTGAGTCCCCATGGGGAGGAGCAGGGCAGTGCTTCAAACGTCCCCCTCCTTTCCTGACAGGGAGCAGAAGAGATGGGACAGGGCAACCATGCATGTGCTCCCCAGATTCCCCAGAGCACCAGGGGAGGGAGGAGAGCACGTAGCTCCAGCCTCCCCAGCCAGGAGCACTGGGATCAGCAACACTCTTGTCCCTAGACTGCCTACAGTAGTCATTCTGGGGGCAGAATGTGGGCGGGGCTGTGCCTGGTGGTTTGGGAAGGCAATGCCTTTCCCCACCGCCTTTCACCTCTCTGCTACTCATCTCTTTTATTCTCCCAGCTGTTATGAGGTTTCCAATCAGCCACTGGGCCAGGAGATGCTGCACTCTTTGGCTCTCAGGCCAGCATGGGGTCTCATGACAAAGCCCTACAACTTACAGTAGAATTTTCAATTCGAATTTCAGTTTGCAATATCAGACACTTGGCATTATTTCTTGAAGAGTAATTTCCGCTATTACTGTTGATAGGTATTTGGAAAGTCATACTGTGCAACTGCTAGAGCTTGCTACTTTGGGATCTAAGTACTTCTGGTGCAAATCCCCACAGGCACTGAAAGGGCATTCGTTACACTAAAACAGCTGATTTGATTCTGTTATGTAGAATAACACTAATTTGCCACAAAAGGGACTCAAAGAACTATAAAAGCTGTTCAGGGATGTTGTCTGCATGATCATGTTGATACTAAGCTGGCAGAAGATTATAATCAAAGATAAATATCACTGACAGAATTAAAGCTTTGTGAGCGACACAAAAGGTTAAGATGTCCATCCCATGGCCCAGAGTCCCATATAGTGCAGGTCTGCCAACTTATCTCCTGAACGGAATCTAAAAATAACTGGAGGTCCATGTGTCAGATTACGTGTTAATTGGTTGCTGTCTTTCTTCTTCCAACCCTCTCCCTCTTCAGATCAGCTGGTGAGCATGCACTGACACCCACATGGGAGGATGTCAAGGAAGACTCAGCAGCTGGTGCTAGTGGAAAGGAAAATTTTAAAAAATCCGTTGCCTATATGTTCACAAATCCACACTCCCCAGTCTCTAACTAGACTAGAGATTGATTTGTTCCGTGTACAAGGACAGACTCCTTCTATTTCCATCCAACTTCAGATGCAAGAAAGAGCCCTTCATGGTGGGGTGGGGAATCCCTTTTTGAGAATCTTTCCTACTAGGCTTCCAAAGAATGCAGGTTTCCTAGTGCAGTTGTTTGTCTTGGCAGAATTGCCAAGACTTATAGTCCTGGAACACTTGAACATTCTAACCGAGACCAGTTCTCATGTGCTATCCCCAGACCACTTCTCTGCCCTGTCCACAGTGTCAACTTTCAAGCCCAGATGAGAAGAGAAGAGATCACACTCTCTTGGTATGCAGCCCAGCCCATCTGCAGATAGTGCACCTCCAAAGAAGCATGTAGTGAGTCAGAAAAGCAGTCTGTCCACACTGAGAACTTCTGCTCTTAGCTGGGATATTTTGATATGAGAGCCTTTAGCCCATTGCTCAGGTTCCTTCTCGCTGCTCTCAGAGCATCTGTGCTCTGGAAGACACTCTCTTTGGCCTGACCTGGTCTTAAATACAAAGGTGTGATATTCACACATGTGTTCTAACATGCTTGAAAAGTCAAGTCTATTTGTACAATATATGTTGTCTTCAGCACATATTAAATTACTTGAGTTCAAGCCAGGACTCTCCCTTTGGGTTTAGCTTACTGCTTTAACATGGACGTGTGGTCGTCCTGTTTACACTAGGTTTTTCAAACATGTTAGCCAGAATGTGCTGACATTACATCTGTGGAGCAGACTCAGCTGGTCTACTTCCTGTTTCTTGCCAAGCCTGCATTAACCACTTCTCTGTTCTCCATAAGGATAGGTTTATACAACCTAGGACTGCAAAGGTGCAGTGCTGCACTGATAGCACAGTGAGGTGTGTAGGATAGATGGCTGAGTAGTCCACCAATATCTTTATAATTTCCATGCTGTTGGGTAAAATGAACACATTCTTCCACTCGGTATGTGCATCCAGCCTTCTGTGTGACTTCTATGTAAATGAGACCAAAATCTATATTCTCTCTCTTGGGAGTTTCTCCCCTTTCTGCGCATTCTAGGTTCCCTTCTTCCTCCCCACCTCACAGTTTGAGCCATTAAGAGTCAGGAAGAGCAGACTGTCTTGTCCCAGTTCTCTTGGGACAGCATAGCCCAAAGGTGACAGAGGGAAAAGGCCAGGGGCCTAGCACATGGAGCAGGTCCAGTTTGCAGGGAAGCAGGACAAGCTGTAATAGCAATAAAAAGTGTAGAATTGGCTCTATACACTGATGAGCGCAGGGAGGCTCCTCTTCATGCCTAAGTAGCTGTGCCCTTATGTTGGACTGGGCATGCCCCAACAGGCACTAGCCTTTAGTTTGTCTCTTAGCATGTGTCACTGAGCCTTTTGACTGCACCAGAATGACTAATGCACCACTGCAAGCCTGTGAAAACCCTGTTGCAATATGTCAGAGACAACAGTAGAGGGCAATCTGTGATTTTTAATCCTTTGTCTTTCATTGCACATAAGCACTGTATAATTAAAGTAGAGCCACTCTCTGGGTAAATGATTTTTGAAAACATAATGCCTAACTATTACTGCACATGTTGAGATATATTTTTTGCAGTGTGGTGCTCAGAGATTTAATGAAGCAATTCTCATTATTGGTAATCGAGGGGGAGGATGGGGGGGGGACAGGGAAGTGAATGCATGGGTGAATTCCTTGGGATTGTGTTAAAATTCAACTCTTTCTGTCTATAGCCACCATTTCTTTCCTTCTATTTGCCATTCTTTTGTTGTACTACACAAAATGTACTGCAACACAAATCAGGCCATTCTCTATTTGTGTTTAGCAGCAGGTTCTTCTGGCTTGTTCCCTACTTTATTTTTTTATGTTGATCTATTTTGTAGCTAGGAAAGATGTGAAATTTATTCAAGAATGAAATTGTATTCCACATCGTTACACAGTTCTCATTAAATCTATTATTTGCACATCATCGCCCAAGAAAATACCCAATTCAAGAATTCTACCAGAGTTCACTTCCCTAATTCACAGAACAATTACCAAATTGTTTTTACCACAGTGGGAAATCTTGACTGCTGGGTCACTTACATTTTTTCACGTTCTCATAATAAAAAAGAGTAAGTATTATGTTTTATAAATCTAGAATACAGCAACACAGCCAAAAGGACTGAGTGTATTTTTGTAATTCTTCAAAGAAAACAGGTTTCTCAAGAAGAAAATAAATGAGAATTTAGCTGTTATTTTTCAAGGTCCCCATATCAGCCTCAGATAAAGTATTGATTATGTCTAAATAGACATCAGCATGAGATATAAGCACCATGTACGAGCATTACTCTGTTCAGGTCTTCTCTTGATAGGAAGCAAGTCCTATATTAGAATCTCTTCTGAAAATACTATAAGAAAAATAAAAGCTGTAATAATAACCTGGTTGGGAGCCTAGTCATGTTGTGTCCTTATTTTTTCTCTATCCATGTGCTAATTACAAGAGCATTCCAGAGACATTTCACTATTCTAAATATACCTCTTGCAAAGATTTGAGTACTTGTGTTTAAACAATGTATATATGAGTAGACCCCACTATGATGCTAAAGCTATTGAACTCTGAGTAGCTGCTGGATCTAGAGTATTCTGATTGAGGGTGGGCTTTTTTTTTCAAAGCAGCACCTGTTTACTCAGTGGTTCCCAACAGAGTTAATGACAAAACTCCAACTGACTTCAGTAAGAGCAGAGTTAAGACAGTGTTGAGTGCTTGGGAAAATCCCACTCTAATTGATAATCTCCATATTGTGCAAAATAGCTCTTTTTGCCTTTAGTTCTGCACTTAGAGCTCTCACTGCTTTGAGTTTTTTTTATACAGCACTCATCACCTGGAATTTGTGCTATCCCTACTGACTGCCCAGTCTTTGCATCCTTTGCAGTTCCAGTCTCTGAGGGTCACCTTTGTTGGTTATTCTGAGCTCTTCCATGTTCTTGGAGCTCCTTCCCATCACAGATCATTGTCTCTCCTTCCACTGCTACTGTGATTGCTTTTGGAAGATGATTTCCCAAATGAGGCATCTTTTTGTGTGGAAAGACTCTGACCAGTTATGCCCTGCCAAAAGGAACGGTACATGACTTAGGGCCACAGGCTGCATTTAGGAGACCTAGATTTAATTCCTTGCCCTACCATACTTTTCTGTGTGAAGGTGGGTGAATCACTCAGTGACTCAGTTCCCTCTCTGTAATCTAGCCCTCAAAGCAGTTCCCCACCTCCCAAAAGTGTGTGGATAACTATATTAAATATTGTGAGGCTCTTTGGCACCCCCTTAATGGGGCCTGCACAAGTCTCTCAGTTGAATAGTTAGTCTTGGTTTACTAAGCAGCTCATTTTCCTTACTCAGATCCCTCCAAAAGACTCAATTCCCTCCTATGTATTTTCTTGTGCATCCTCTTTTAGATCCTGATACTGCTGTTATTCCTCACAGATTGACATCTGCCTGGAGTGCCACTCATTCTGCTTAGGTCCAGAGGTCCACCTGTGGGGGTTATTTCTGTTCTAAGGCTGTTGGCTGTAAACTCTCCAAACAAAGACCGATATATTTTTTGATTCTTGCACATACCCAGTATCTTCTACTACTATAGTTCATAATAAATAAGGCAACGATTTTGTCTCAGAGATTTCAGAAGTCATAGAATCTGAGACTTCCAAAGATCTCTAAGACTTCAGCCTACATGTAGCTGGCAGTGGTGGGGTATCCCTGCCACCTGAGGCAGCAGGAGCCCCCAAACTCCAAGCTGCTGAGGGAGGTGGGGGTACCTTGCAGTTCCTGGCTGCCATGGACCTCGTCTGAACCCTGCAGCTACAGCAGAGGGGACTATGAAGCTACCGGCCACTATAGATGGGTGGAGTCCCCTGTAATTCACCACAATTCCTATTTACTACAGGTGGTGGAGACCCTGAAGCTCCGAGCCACAGGACTAAGGAGGCCCCTGGAGCTTGATTTTGCAATGGATATTTTTAGTTAATGTCAGGGAAAGGTTTCAGTCTTCTGTGACTTTTTTCTTTATTGCCCCTGACCTGTCCATTACTTTTGCTATAAACATCCAGGACAAAATCTTAGCCTTAATAATAAAACATTTGGGGAGCCACCTACCCGTGTCTAGAAAACACCATTTTCATTTCTGATTAACTAGTGTCTATAGCATACAAGGGTTAGTATGAGGTGATGACACAAGATGTCTTCAGGATACACAAATTTACAACTGAATCAAATATTGAGTATCCGATGTGGAACCTATGCATTAACTTAATGAGATTAACTGGGAGCAGCTGGGTAATTTATTGGTAATCTTTCTTCTTAAGAATTATTTTCATGAGGCAAGTGCAGGTACATGACAGAAAAATGGTACATTACGTAAGTTACTGAAGAGTAATATATGGACAAGAGAGACAATATTACAGCTATTGGCATGTGTTCATATTAAGAGGGATAAAAATAAGATTCAATTGTTCACATACAAATATTGTACAATCTGAGCTCATTTGATACTCCACAGATTCCTTGTGTCCTTCCATCCCTCTTCTTAAGTTCCCTGTGTGTTGACTTCCCATCTCTCCTGGCAGGGACTCTGTGTATTTCCCCATATTTCTTTGCCCCCATTACTCCTTCCACTCCTTTCAGGATTCTCCATCTCCCCCACCGCAGTGACTCTGTGTGAACTGAATTTTCCCTACCGCCAAAGCAGAGGCTCTGTATGAACCTGCATTAGCACCCATCGGCTTGCACCTGTGCCAGAGGCTCTATGTTCCCCTCTTGTACCCATCCCAATCTCCCCCTGCCATTGTGAGTGCTGTGTGCCTCATTCCTCCCTCTTCCCTCTCCCCCATTCTAACTTCCATGCCAGAGGCTACTTGCACTTCTCCATTTCCCTTTCCCACTACCATAATTCTTCTTTGTGACTGAGAGATACGTCATGCAGGAAGTCAAAATGTTGAGCTCTGTTGAGAACATTGGCAGGATTGATTAGTAGTATATCCTGGAAGGCGTTGAAGGGTGCTACCAACTGGTTGTTGGATCAAAAGACAGCTACAGTGGGTCTTCAGGCTATGGCTGTGCTAAACAGCTGCCGGGGTCCTTGTGTCCCTCATCTTCCATGTTGGATTTTCCAATTTCCTCCAAAATCAGTATGGTTCTGATGTCTTGAATTGACCCTGAACTTTTGGAATTGATCAGATGCAGGGTTCAAAATTTATCACGTCATTGTGATATACTTGCAGACAAATAGACGAGCATCAAGTCTGTCAGACTAAGTGAAGGACCTTTATGAGCTCAGCCAACCAGATGGTAATTTCTTTTTGTATTTAATATGAAACTATTACTCTCTTGGAGTCAGACTTGGATAAACACAACTACAAAAGTGCACTTGTAATAGATTCTAGGGGAGCTAATAAAGGAGAAATAAAATCAAAATATATGCACACAGTTCAGGATGACTCAATTAGCTGCCTCAACTGATTATTTTGAAAGAGAAATGCATGAGAATTTGGACAATATATATTCCCAACTCCCGAAAGTTCAATTCATCCCTTCTTGGTTTCAGTCCTAATATTGTATATACTGCCAGTGGGGCTAGGCAGTTTTATGCACAGTAAACCACAGGGAAACCACTTCTAGTGCCTTTGTTTATTAGAGAATTGCTGCAAATCTATCCCTATCCTCCATGAAATTAACTGCCCTGTTACTCATAAATGCTTCATTTCTTTTCACACTGCTGCGATATGCCATTTTATGTGTGAATATAGCAGGGGGGGCGGTTCCTATAGAAATCCTGCCGTTGTGTGATTTTTGCTGTTGTTTCTCTTGTTATGTCTTTTCACATATACAACCTAATGTTTTCTCTGCCTCTCTCAGTTTCCAGAAGAGATATTCTGGATTAAGGAAGTGATCAGGCTTCTTTTTACAGTGATAGGATAACTTCCCCTCAGTTGAATAGACTGTGGTATCTCTGTGGTGTATCTCTGTTTAAAAAAAATTCTTTAGGTGTTCAGGAAAATATTGGCATTTGTGAGGCTTGGAATTGTATATTATGGGAAATGTTTACTTCAGAGGACGGGACTAGGATGTTAATTCCAGCATCAATTTTTTAATAAGAGAATAGCTGTATGTGGTATCTAAATCTGCAGGCCATACAATATTTGTATTTGTACAAGATATGATAAGGAAGGTGCATAGATCGTGCAAAAAAAGTAAATACTTCAAAATAGCTCTTTTCTCAGTTCTATAGGAGCAAACAAAATATGCATCTTCTGAAATGAACAAGCTATGACAAACTTTAAGGAGCTCCATTACAATTAATTTTGTGTGGGCTCCCAGAAGTCATAGAATCATAGAATCACAGGGTTGGAAGAGACCTCAGGAGGTCATCAAGTTCGACACCCTGCCCAAAGCAGGACCAATCTCAACTAAATCAGCCCAGCCAGGGCTTTGAAAGCCACGACAAAAAAACTTTAGGGATGGAGATTCCATCACTTCCCTACATAACCCATTCCAGTACTTCACCATCCTCTTAGTGAAATAGTATTTTCTAATATCCAACCTAGACCTCCCCTACTGCAATTTGAAACCATTGCTCCTTGTTATGCCATCTGTCACCAATAAGAACAGCCTCTCTCCAGCCTCTTTGGAACCCCACTTCAGGTAGTTGAAGGCTGCTATCAAATCCCCCCTCACTCTTCTCTTCTTCAGACTAAATAAGCCCATATTCCTCAGCATCTTCTCACAAGTCATGTGCTTCAGACACTTAATCATTTTTGTTGCCTTCCACTGGACTTTCTCCAAAGCATCCACATCCTTTTTGTAATGGGGACCCCAGAACTGGATGCAGTACTCTAGATATGGCCTTACCAATGCCAACCAATGAACCAATGACTTGGTTTCTTCGACCATGGAACTCTGTTCTGGGCACAAGGATTGCTAGGAAGAAATGGGATCCACCTAACCAAGAGAGGAATGAGCATCTTCGCGGGCAGGCTTGCAAACGTAGTGAGGAGTGCTTTAAACCAGGGTCATTGGGGTATGGTGACCAAAGCCCTGAGGTAAGTGGGGAAGTTGGATACTGAGAAGAAACACAAGGAGGAATGAGCAACGAAGGAGGACCCCTGATTCGAATGGAAAATGTAGGGCAATCAACTGGTTATCTAAGGTGTCTGTACACAAATGAAAGAAGCCTGGGAAACAAACAGGAAGAATTAGAAGCCCTGGCCCAGTCAAAGAACTATGATTTGATTGGAATAACAGAGACTTGGTGGGATAACTCACATGACTGGAGCACTGTCATGGAAGGGTATAAATTGTTTAGGAAGAACAGGTGGGAGAGAAAAGGAGAAGGAGTTGCACTGTATATAAGAGAGCAATATGATTGCTCAGAGCTCCAGTATATGGAGAGAGAAAAGCCTGTTGAAAGTCTATGGGTTAAGTTTAGAGGTGGAAGCAACAGGGGTGATGTTGTGCTTAGTGTCTGCTATAAACCACCACATCAGGTGGATGAGGTAGACGAGGCTTTCTTCAGACTACTAAGAGAAGCTTCCAGATCACAGACCCTGGTTCTCATGGGAGACTTTAATCAGTCTTCAGGGGGTAGCCAAATTAGTCTATAGAGGAAAAAACAACAAATAGTCTGGTAGCACTTTATAGACTAACAAAACATGTAGATGGTATCATGAGCTTTCATGGGTCAGATGACCGGTTATCTGAAGAAGTGGGCTGTGCCCACAAAAGCTCATGATACCATCTACATGTTTTGTTAATCTATAAAGTGCTACCAGACCATTTGTTGTTTAATCAGTCTGACATCTGTTGGGAGACCAATACAGCAGTACACAGACAATCCAGGAAGTTTTTGGAGAACGTTGGGGATAACTTCCTGGTACAAAGTGCTGAAGGAACCAACCAGGGGCCATGCACAACTTGACCTGCTGCTCACAAACAGGGAGGAACTAGTAGGGGAAGTAGACTTTGGTGGCAACCTGGGAAGCAGTGATCATGAGATGGTAGATTTCAGGATCCTGACAAAAGGAAGAAAAGAGAGTAGCAAAATACACATCCTGGACTTCAGAAAAGCAGACTTTGACTCCCTCAGAGAACTGATGGGCAGGATTCTCTGGGATGCTTACATGAAGAGGAAAGGAGTCCAGGAGAGCTGGCAGCATTTTAAAGAAACCTTATTAAAGTCTTAGGAAGAAACCATCCCAATGCAGAGTAAGAAAGTAAAGTAGGCGACCAAATTGGCTTACCAGGGAAATCCTTAGTGAGCTTATACACAAAAAGGAAGCTTACAAGAAGTGGAAACTTGGGAAGATGATCAGGGAGGAGTATAAATATATTGCTTGAGAATGCAGAGGAGTTATCAGGAAGGCAAAAGCACAATTAGAATTGCAGCTAGCAAGAGATGTGAAGGGTAACAAGAAAGGTTTCTACAGGCATGTTAGCAATAAGAGCAGAGAGGATGTGGGGCCCTTACTGGATGAGGGAGGTAACCTAGCGACCGATGATGTGGGAAAAGCTGAAGTACTCAATGCTTTCTTTGCCTCTGTCTTCACAGACAAGGTCAGCTCCCAGGCAATGCAGTATGGGAAGGAGGCAATGCAGTATGGGAAGGAGGTGGGCAGCCTTTGGTGGAGAAAGAACAGGTTAAGAACTATTTAGAAAAGCTAGACATACACAAATTCATGAGTCCGGATTTAATGCATCCGAGAGTACTAAGGGAGTTGGCAAATGTCATTGCAGAGCCTTTGGCCATTATCTTTGAAAACTCACGGGGTGTGTCTAGACTGGCAAGATTTTGCGCAAAAGCAGCCGCCTATCTACACTGGCCGCGAGAATTTGCTCAAGAACACTGACGTTCTAATGTATGAAATCAGTGCTTCTTGCGCAAATACTCTGATGCTCCCGCTCAGGAATAAGCCCTCTTGTGCAAGAATACTTGCGCAAAAGTGCCAGTGTAGACAGGAATGTTAATTTCTTGCGCAAGAAAGCCCGATGGCTAAAATGGCCATCGGAGCTTTCTTGCGCAAGAGAGCGTCTCTACTGGGCACGGATGCTTTTGCGCAAAAGCAAGTCTTTTGCACAAAGGCACATGCCAGTATAGATGCTCTCTTGCACAAATACTTTTCACAGAAAAACTCTTCCGTTAAAAGTATTTGCGCAAAATCACAACAGTCTAGACGCAGCCATGGAGATCGGGAGAGATCCCGGATGTTTGGAAAAAGGTAAATGTAGTGCCCATCTTTAAAAAAGGGAAGAAGAACAATCCAGGGAACTACAGACCAGTCAGCCTTACCTCAATCCCCGGAAAAATCATGGAGGGGATCCTCAAGGAATCCATTTTGAGGCACTTGGAAGAGGGGAAAGTGATCAGGAATAGTCAACATGGATTCACGAAGCGCAAGTCATGCCTGACCAATCTGATTAGCTTCTATGATGAGGTAACTGGCTCTGTGGATAAGGGAAAGTAGGTGGATGTGATGTACCTTAACTTTAGCAAAGCTTTTGATACGGTCTCCCACAATATTCTTGCCAGCAAGTTAAGGAAGTATGGATCGGATAAATGGACTGTAAAATTGATAGAAAGCTGGCTAGACTGTCAGGTCCAACGGGTAGTGGTCAATGGCTCGATTTCAGGTTGGCGGTCGGTTTCTGGCACCCAAGGATCAGTTCTAGAGCTGGTTTTGTTCAACATCTTTATTAATGACCTGTATGAAGGGATGGATTGCATCCTCAGCAAGTTTGCAGATGACACTAAGCTAGGGGGAGAGGTAGATACATTGAAGGGCAGGGATAGGGTCCAGAGTGACCTAGTAAATTGGAAGATTGGGACAAAAGAAATCTCGTGGGGTTCAACAAGGACAAGTATAGAGTCTTGCACTTGGGACAGAAGAACCCCAGCATTGTTACAGCTGGGACCTGAATGGCTAAGTAAGGGTATGTCTACACTACAACATTAATTCGAATTAACTTAATTTGAATTAGTTAATTCGAATTAAGCAAATTCGAATTAACGCATCCATACACAAAAACTAAATCGAATTAGCCTTTTGCTAATTCGAAATAGCATGTCCACACTGAGTGGACCCTGAACCGAAGTTAAGGCTGGCTGGAACCAGTGCTGGCAGGGCTTCAGGTTAGGACTTAGAGTGTGGAGCTGCTGCCTGAGGCTAACTGAGCTCCATGCTTAAAGGGACCCTGCCCCCACCCTGGACAGACAGTTCTCAGGGTTCCCCGCTTGCTTGTCTACCTCGATGAGGGACAGCAAAGCAGTCCTGTCTTGGAGTGCCCTGAGTGCCCACACTCAGCACATCACAGCACTCGGCCATCAGCCTGGCTGCACTTGCCGCAGGCTACCATCTGAGGGGCCAATCGGGGGGCTGTCAGGATCCAGGAGGCCCTGCAAGAGAGCTTCCACCCCGAGAAGCCTGCAGAACCACCCCAGTCCTCCCCATCGGGGGCTCGTGCCCCATTCCTCCCTCACTTCCTTCCACTTACCCCTCCCTAGCCCCCCTTTCTGATGTAAAAAATAAAAGACATGTGTTCAAAAATAGAAACTCTCTTTATTTAACAAAACTGGGGGGAGGGGATTAAACTCTGGGGAGATTGGGAAAAGGAGGTGGGAAAGGGGAAGACAGAGGGTGGGAGAGGGAAACCTGGGAGGAGGGAGCTGGAAGGGGGAAGCCAGGGGAAGAAGGAGGAGGGGAAATATAAAACTATGGTACGCCCACATCTTGAGTACTTTGTACAGATGTGGTCTCCTCACCTCAAAAAAGATATTTTGGCCTTGGAAAGGGTTCAGAAAAGGGCAACTACAATGATTAGGGGTTTGGAACAGGTCCCATATGAAAAGAGGCTATAGCGACTGGGACTTTTCAGTTTGGAAAAGAGGAGACTGAGGGGGGATATGATAGAGGTATATAAAATCATGCATGGTGTGGAGAGGGTGAATAAAGAAAAGTTCTTCATTAGTTCCCATATTATAAGGACTAGAGGACACCAAATGAAAGTAATGGGTAGCAGGTTTAAAACTAATAAGCGAAAGTTCTTCTTCACACAGCACATAGTCAACCTGTGGAACTCCTTGTCACAGGAGGCTGTGAAGGCTAGAACTATAACAGAGTTTAAAGAGAAGTTAGATAAATTCATGGAGGTTGGGTCCATGGAGTGCTATTAGCCAGGGGGTAGGAATGGTGTCCCTGGCCCTTGTTTGTGGAAGGCTGGAGATGGATGGCATGAGACAAATCGCTTAGTCATTGTCTTTGGTCCACCCCCTTTGGGGTACCAGGTGTTGGCTGCTGTCGGCAGACAGGCTACTGGGCTAGATGGACCTTTGGTCTGACCCAGTACAGCCGTTGTTATGTTCTTATGTTCTAAGCTCAGGGTCAGGGGTCTCACTGGACCAACTTGATTTTCATGCAAACCTGCTCCTGGTTTGCTCAGGGTCTGCATGTGGCCTCTGGTGGCCAGGCTGGCAGCCATGCGGCTGTAGACGGCCGCGTTCCTGTGCCTAGTGCAGAGATCGTGGATGTTGGAGGCCTCCCCGCAAACCTTAATGAGGTCCACGATCTCCGCACTAGACCAGGCGGGCGCCCGCCTCTTGCGGCCCCAGGCAGGCTCCTGGGAGCTGCCAGCCTGGTCCTGGGAAGAGGTGGAGGGCTGGGTGGCAGCGGGTGGCTGGCTCATGCCGTGCCAGGTGCAGGGTCTGCTGGCTGGGTGTTGGCAGGCTTGCAACTGTCACGGGTACCGTAGCCAGACTGTGGCCCTTTAAGGGCTCCGGGGCCGGGAGGGGGCAGAAGAGTTTCCCTGGTTTGGCCCAGAGTGGCCACCAGGGCAACCTGGGAAGGAATTAAGCACTCCGCTATTTTGAATTAAATTCGAAATAGCAGTTTGCATTTGTAGCCCCTATTAAAATTAATTCGAACTAACAACTGTTAGTTCGAATTAACTTTGTAGTGTAGACATACCCCAGCAGTTCAGCAGAAAAGGACCCGGGGATTACAGTGGATGAGAAGCTGGATATGAGTCAACAGTGTGCCCTTGTAGCCAAGAAGGCGAATGGAATATTAGGTTGCATTAGGCAGAGCATTGCTGCAGATCTAGGGAATTGATTATTCCCCTTTATTTGGCTCTGGTGAGGCCACATCTGGAGTATTACGTCCAGTTTTGGGCCCCCCACTATAGAAAGGATGCGGACGCATTGGAGTGGGTCCAGTGGAGGGCAACCAAAATGATTAGGGGGCTGGAGCACATGACCAATGAGGAGGCTGAGGGATTTGGGTTTATTTAGTCTGGAGAAGAGAAGAGTGAGGGGGGATTTGATAGTAGCCTTCAACTTCCTGAAGGGAGGTTCCAAAGAGGATGGAGAGAGACTGTTCTCAGTAGTGACGGATGGAAGAACGAGGAGCAATGGACTCAAGTTACAGTGCGGGAGGTCTATGTTGGATATTAGGAAAAACTGTTTCACTAGGAGGGTGGTGAAGTATTGGAATGGGTTACCTATGGAGGTGGTGGAATCTCCATTCCTAGAGGTTTTAAGTCTCAGCTTGATAAAACCCTGGCTGGGATGATTTAGTTAGGGTTGGTCCTGCTTTGGGCAGGGGGCTGTACTTGATGACCTCCTGAGGTCTCTTCCAGCCCTATGATTCTATGATTCTATGAAATAAAGGGGAATAATCACTTTTCTAGATCTGTTGTCAATGTTCCTCCTAATGCAGCCTAATATACCATTAGATTTCTTGGCTACAAAGGCACATTGTTGACTCATATCCAGCTTCTCATCCACAATAATCCCCAGGTCCTTTTCTGATGAAAGGCTGCCCAGCCAGTTGGTCCCCAGCCTGTAAAAGAGCTTGGAAGTCTTCCATCCCAAGTGCAGGACTCTGCATTTGTCCTTGTTGAACCTCATCAGATTTCTTTGAGTCCAATCTTCCAATTTATCCAGGTCACTCTGCACCCCCATCCCTATCCTCCAATGTAACTACCTCTCCCCCTAGCTGAGTGTCATCTGCAAACTTGCTGAGGGTGCAATCCATCTCTTTATCAAGCTCATTAATAAAGATGTTGAAGAAAACATCTTTATTAATGTCATGGTCAACATGACCTTAACACAATCAACATGATTTTCTGAAGACCCCTAGAAAATGAGCAACACAAACAAAAAAGCATATATGACACCTCAGTAACACACTCCTTTGAAATGAGCTATTAAGGGTTTTGAACTTGACTGGCTGCCAACATTTCAGTAATAGTTACACCAAAGTTGTTGGAAAGAGAGTGCTTGTAACTGTAGCACTTTCATGCCAAACTCTGGAGACGCCTCAGAACTTCCCATCAAATGTGGCATTACACTTTCCCACTTCAGGGTTAAATGCTGGTGTCTTTACTTAATTAGGATTGAATCATTTTCCCCAGTGCCTTCAAGAGCCCATGCATCACCCTCTTCCACAAAAACTTCACATTCTTGTCCATACTGAACAGTCTGTAGGATATACAGATCGTATGGTTGGAAATGAGGCAGCTTCAAATAGGCCACCTTTTCATTGGTGATGTTGCCACCTGGTTCTAGTTATTCTCCTTCCGCAATGTCATGATGAAAAGAAGTAAACATTGTCTGTCATATTAAACTAAAATAAAATGTGGGAATTTTCATGTGCAACATAAGTTGATGGCACTTGAAACAGTTCCCGCTAATGATCCAAAAATTGCTGTAAAATTGCCAAGTCACATACTTTACAGGACTGACTGACTAAACTCACATATAGATTGACTGGGATACTGCCTTGAGGCTTGGAGGTTTTGCTATGCACGTTGCCTGAAGTCTGGAAGCTGAATATATATCTGGCTAAATATAACTGGTATTGGTTGTATTCAGCAAATGTATTGATTCACCCATTGCTGAGAAATCTTTAGAAACTGACCCCACATCTTCTTAGAACCTCATTAATGATTGGAAGGTTTCCTTCCATTTAAATAATCTATTTTCCCTTAAATCAGTGGCTGTCAACTTTTCCAGACTACTTTAGCTTTTTCAGGAGTCTGATTTGTCTTGTGCAACCCCCAAGTTACACTTCGCTTGAAACCTACTTGCTTACATAATCAGGAATAAAAATACAAGTGTCACAGAACACTATTACTGGAAAATCACTCACATAATTATGAAATAAATCAATTGAAATATAAATACTGTCCTTACATATAAATACTGTACTTACATTTCAGTTGTATGAAATTTTAGCTTGTACTGGATTTGCTTGTGATTTTTATGTAGCCTTTTATAAAACTAAGCAAATATCTAGATGAGTTGATGTACCCCCTGCAAGTCCTCTGTGTACCCCTGGGGCATATATACCCTTGGTTGTGAATTCCTGTTTTAAACCATGTCTCCCATAGCCAGTATTGTACCACCAAAGACCTAATACTGTGTTCTTTTTTTCATCCATACTGAGGCAAAAATTCCAATTATATCAAGTTCAGATGTTCCTATTCAATGTTTTATTTAATCACATAAACAGGCAACTCCTCTTGCCAAAGGCAAATCCTTGCTGCATTCATACTGAGCAAAGATCTCAAGACTTGGCCTGTGCACTTCATTAGGAGTTCTGTCTGAGTAAATACTATGTATTAAAACCCTATGGCTTGGCCTATACACACAGTTCAGAATTCTGCCACACTGTTCAGAATGCTGCATTTGAAAAAAATGGGTGCACTTTTTATTGTATGGAAGGATGAATATTTCCTGCCTTTCATGATGCAAACAGAACAGAAGAAATTAATTTTAAGTACTTCCGGTAAGAGATACTCATTAAGATCTTGATTGCTTTGTGAGATGAAATGCATCTCTCTTGCTTGAGCAGATGCCTCTTAGCTATGCTCCTTTTGTCTTTCAAGTTAAGGATCTAGGGAATAATATGGTTCATATACAGAAAATCCATTTGTCATCTTTTGATGAGCAGAGTGCCCCTGGAACAGATAGTGTGGGATTTTTAGATATCTCTCTCTCTTAGAAATGACCTTTTTAAGTTTTTTCTACACTCAGTCAGAAAGTTTAAATAGCATTTAGCTTTCACTTAAGCTTTGACTTGTCTTCTCTCTTTTCTTTTATTCTAATTTCACTAGCAGCTTATGCACTGAGGACTAGGGGAAGTAGCTTTGAACTTCTACATTGCTGAGAAGTTAACATTTCAAATGACTGAAGCCTGTAAATATTTTAGTACTCTAGGTTTCTGTAAACATTGGTATTTCTAACAACTGCAGCAAATCTCAGCTCCTATATATCAGATTCTCCAGAGCAGCATGTAAGATGTTACTGCTAGATTTCACAGGTATGAAATATATGAAAGACTCAAAATTATTATTAAACTAGGATTTTAGTAAAACTATTTAGAAGTTAGAAGCTGAAAATATATTTTGTTGTAGATTCCATACATACATTTTCATCTTCATAGTGGATGTTTGTATAGATTTACCACTCTCCAATTAATGTTCTACTGAGTTGACGAGGAAACGTAGTCGTAGACAACAGCCAAGGTCAAATTAACTGAAAATGCTCTGAAAATTAAAAAATCCCATTAATGGCAATGTGAATTGAGTCTTTATAATAGTATCTTGCATGGCCGGATAAATGTAAAGCTTTATAATTCATTTACTGAGTTAATGTGAAGCAAAGAATGCTAGCTTGCAAGAGGTTCTGGATAACTATAGAATGATGTCACTATAAAATAATGGTGTTATTTTTTATATTATGATATTACCCAGAAGCCCAAGTAAGAATTCTGGTAGGTGCTGTATGACAAGATGGCCCATCACTGGAAACTTACAGTAACACATGATCTGATTACTTGATTAATGAATTTCTGCTCTTATCACTGTTAATAAATAAAATATAAAGTGTATTTTCGTAGAATCATAGGATTGGAAGAGACCTCAGAAGGTCACTGAGTCCAACTCCCTGCCCAAATTAGGACCAACCCTAACTAAATCATCCCAGTCAGGGCTTTATCAAGCCGAGATTTAGAAACCTCTATGGATGGAGATTCTACCACTTCCCTAGGTAACCCATTCCAGTTCTTCCCCACCCTCCTAGGAAAACAGATTTTCCTACTATTCAACCCAGACCACCCCAACTGCAACTTGAGGCCATTGCTCCTCGTTCTGCCTTCTGACACTCCTGAGAACAGCCTCTCTCAATTCTCCTTGGAACCCCCTTCAGGTAGTTAAAGGCTATCAAATTCCCCCCACTCTTCTCTTCTACAGACTAAATAAACTCAAATACCTCAGCCTCTCCTCATAAGACATGTACTCCAGCCCCCTAATCATTTTTGTTGCCCTCCACTGACCTTTCTCCAATGCATCCACATCCTTTTTGTAATAGGGGCCCCAAAACTGGGTGCAATACTCCAGATGTAGTCTTACCAATGCCAAATAAAGGAGAATAATCACTTCTCTAAATCTTTTTGCAATGCCCCTCCTAATGCAGCCTTCTAGGCACCCTAATATGCCATTAGCCTTCCTGGCTACCAGAACAAATTGTTGACTCATATCCAGCTTCTCATACACTGACGAGTATTTGATTTTTTTTTTGGTGTGTGCATAATTCCTTTTATTAGGTCCTAGAAATACACTGTTTCCAGTTCTGTCTGATGATTAATTATGCTCATACATCCTCAGGCACTTTAGTTACAGGCTGGTGTAGTCTGTCTGTTGAACAGGTAGAATTATGTTTTGTGACTGAAGGTGGATTTGGAGATATTCTCTGTTCCAGTTAAGGTGCAATTTTGCAATTTGACTCATTTCTCAAATCCCTGCTCTTCAGGAAGGGCAGGTATAGTTGTCAAAATCTGTAACGGCACTACTGTTGTTAGTAAATCGCATGTGTCTGTGAAAGTAGACTAAAATATATTGTAAAAGTAGAATGAATTAAAGAAATGTTATGTGTTCCTCTAGCAGGAAGAGAGATGTTAAGGTAAAGTTGTTTGTGTGTAAGCAGGAAGAAGGATGTTAAGGCAGAGGACAAATGTTATATGATAGTGAGACATTAACAGGAGATTGGTGAGAGTTGATAAGGAAATGAGATACCTGACTGACCCCAGGTAACTTTGTCAATTTGCGCCCTTTTTCAATCCTTTGTCTGTTCAATCCTTTTATCTGTATAAATAAGGTGGCTTGGGTTTGGGATGGGGTCTCACTTTTTCTGGTTGTATTAGCGAAGTGCTTTGCTAATAAAACAGGGTGGTCTACAAAAATTGTGAGTCCTGAGTCAACTTTGACATGTCAAAGGGAACTCTCTCTCTCTCTCTCTCTCTCTCTCTGTGTAGGTGAAAGTTCAACCAAAGGGTTCTATCATAGTGATGCTAGTCAAATCTTGTGGTATGTTTGACAGTGAGCTCCATAACAATGCAACAGAATCATAGAATACTAGAACTGGAAGTGACCTTGAGAGATCATCAAGTCCAGTCCCCTGCCTTTACAGCAGGACCAAGCACCATCTAGATCATCCATGATAGATGTCTTTCTAACCTGCTCTTAAATATCTCTAATGATGGAGATGACAGATCCTCTGTAGGCAATTTATTCCTGTGTTTAACCACCCTACAGTTAGGAAGTTTTTCCTAATATCCAACCCAAATCTCCCTTGCTGCAGTTTAAGCCCATTGCTTCTTGTCCTATCATCAGAGGCCAAGGAGAACAATTTCTCCCCCTCCTCCCTGTGATACCATTTTAGATACCTGAAAACCACTAGAATGTCCCTTCTCAGTCTTCTCTTTTCCAAACTAAACAAGCCCAATTCCTTCAGCCTTCCCTCATAGGTCATGTTCTCTAGACCTTTAATCATTTTTGTTGCTCTTTTCTGGACCTTCTCCAATTTCTCCACATCTTTCTTGAAATGCAGTGCCCAGAACTGGACACAATATTCCAACTGAGGCCTATTAAGACCACAATAAAGTGAGTGCTATAGTATGTTCAGTAGTAAAGAGTGTCATATCTCTCCAGACTCTCTCTTTCATTTGAAGTTGGTTGAGAATGGTCCCAGGCCATATGAACTTCACCATCTTCAACATCTTTGCCTCTCTTATTTCAGAACAGGTGGCTGTCAATAGCTCTGAGTGTCTTCATAACTTGTACAAATTGGGATATAATTTTTCAGTTACATTCTAAACTTCTGCAATCTTCTTATTATTCCTGCAGTACCTTGAATGTGTATAAAATATGTGATTAGACCACAGGCTAGTCTATTGCCAATATTTAACATGTATTCCTCACATCTGATTTTTATTAGGTGAAATCATTCCTTGTTTGCACAGTGAGATCATCAAGCACTGGTGCACTGGTGCATCTGAGTCATACCTCTTCTTTGAGTGTGGCACACAATTATTTAGTCTTCTGAATGCTGATATGATTTGTTATATTTCTGGTTGTTGGATTTAGTATTTGGGTGGCTGGGTTGTGTCAGTAGCCTCTGACATACAGGAAGTCAGAGTAGGTGATCTGCTAGTCCCTCCTGGCCTTGAACTCTCTGACTCCATCTGATGAAAAACCCATGTAAGATACTTGTTTATGCACTGGAGCCTCTCCTTCATTTTCAATAGCAATTTTTCTAGGAAAACAATAGTATCATTCTTTGTTGATAGGAGGTCTACTACCATGGCCTGAACTGCTTCCTTTAAAGCAGGGATGGGGAACCTAAGGCCTGGGGAACGGATGTGGCCGTTGGCTTGACTGGATCCAGCTCCCAAGCCTTGTGCTCATCCCCAGCATTGGGGATCCTAGTGCTCCAGTCCCCTCACCTGAGCCCCCTTAGGCTGGTATGCAAGGGGAATGTGAGGAGTGTTTCTCCTTCTTAGTAGGGGCCACATCAGTGAGGGGCTTTTTGTTTTTGTTTTGTTTTGTTTTGCTTCTCATTCTTGTGTGGCCCCCAACCCAAAAAAGGTTCCCCACGTTTGCTTTAAAGTATAAATCCAATACACAGTTGTTGTGTGTGTGCCCACATATTCTACAAGATGTGGATAGTCACAAGCTATTGTTCTGTGGATCTGTAAGTATTTGTTGTGGTTGCAGGTGATTTAAGGAACTTTTCTCATTCAGCAGGCACTTGGACTCATTTCTCAACATCCTGCTATTCTTCAGAAAGGGTAATTGTGTTATATATGTAACCCCTCTGCCAGTTGCATCCAAGTTCTCTTTGGTTATTTAATCTCTTTATGGATTTGGTTTTTTTACAATAAGATGAGGAAATTATGCTTCTTTATTCACTGGAATCTCTCGTCCATTTTCAGTACCAGCTTTACTAAGAAAATTGTGGCAGTGTTCTGTGTTATTTCGTTATAACAGATATTGCTTCCAATGAAGAATGAAATCAATGAATAGTTTTGTCTTTTGACCTCTCCTTCCACTCTGTTGCAAGGTATGGTAGCCACATAGCTGATGTTTTCTGTCCTAGGAATAACAATTGTTTGTTGTGATTGGGTGTAGATTTTGTGCTATTCTGTCTCTGAGACAACATAACTTGGACTCATTTCTCAAAGACCTGCTTTTCAGAAAATCAATATTGTTGCAAAAGCCTACCGACATTAATCTACAATGCATGACTGAAGACAATTATTCTTGTCAAAGGCAATATTATTTTTATTATTACTTTTTATTTCTAAGGCAGAAATTTGTTCAAGCTTATTTAGGGAAGAAAAACCAATCAAGGCTTATAGTCTGATTTGACAGTGAACTCCATACCCATGCAATAAATGTGAATACTTGACATACTTTGAAAAGGTTAGCTATAATACTCATGATCCACAACTGTCTTATTACTTATAAAGTATTTTTTCTGTTTGAAAAGTCTGTAGCCATGGTTATAAATCAAATATTAGTACCTTACTAGTACAGAGCATGTCTCCTCATATCCAATTTCTGTTTGTGAGTTAATTTTCCCACATAGAGATGAGGAGCTCTCCTACCACACTTATTTATGCACTGAAATGTCTCCTCAGTTTTCAATAACATCTTTACTAGGAAAGAATGATAGCATTCTCTTTTGTTTCATTATAAACACACATTTAAGTGGTCTAAATTGCAGCCAATGAGGTGCAAAATCAATAGACAGTTCTTTCTTATTTCCTCAGACTATTTTTAAAGATTGCAGTTGTTGGGGAAATCTCGCTCCCCTGGGGTACAGAGTCCCCAGAAGGGTCGGAGGCTGGAGGTCAAAGCAGTGAGGCAGGAGAGAAATCTAGAAGGAAAACTTTATTATGCATGCATGCAGGCTGACAGCTACCACAGTGAGAGCAGCAGCAGCCCTGAGAGACAGTTTTAGGGATCCTTTATACAGTATGTTCAGATAGTTTAGTTGTTGATTGTTTTCTTTAACATATCAAAGTCTCAGCAGAAGTACTCTGAGACATTTCTGTTCACACCAGAAGTGCTAGAAGTAAGTTTTACAGTACAAAGGCACATGAGAACCTGAGTGAGGAGTCTACATGGCAACCTGTGACAAAGATAAGAGTTTACATGACAGTTTGTGACAGACTAGGAGTCTCCATGAACTTGAGATAGGAGGCATTGTAAGGGTCTTGATTAGAGTTAAGATGATTTCTCTGTTACAGAGAGAGAGAGGCCTGGAAAACTTTTAACCCTTGCAGCAGTTTTCTTTTAGAGAGTTTTGATTTCCTGCATAGTCCCCCCCTTAGACACAATTGGAGTTATTTGATTTTTCTCCCACACAGTTACCAAAGGCTTATATTGTCTTTCTTTGGTATTGCAGTTATGTGTTGTGATTAGAGATGGATTTTGAAATGTTTTCTGTCAGAGTCAGCATGCACTTGGAATCATTTCTCATAGTCCTTCTTCTTAATTACCAAAAGGAAAATTATGTGCTCAGTGTCTCTTTTGACTCACTCAGTTGTACAATGTTTTTTTTTCTGGAAGGCTGAAGTTCCTTCAAACATATCTGTGAAAGAAGCATCATCAGGTGGTTTTGATAGTAATCTTCCTACCAAAGCAGCAAAGTTGAATGCTTTGACATACTCGTGAGTGTTTCTTTTCCAGTACATTTTTGTAACTCTATTCTATCTGTGTGGACTTCAGAAGTGAAAGCAAATGTTTGCCACTCCCATTTTTGTTTTAAAGTTGGCAGTTTTAGCTCAGACCATATGAAGAGACGTACTTTCCCATATGCCTAACTTTGGTCTCTCTCATGACAAAACAGCCAGAGTCATGAGACTTTGGAGTGATTGCTTTGTTTGTAGAGACTACATTTCATTTTTCCTCACAAATATACTCACCTTTTGCAATCATCTTATTATTCCTGGAGTTTCTTTGATGTTTGGAGTATCTTTGACCAGGTGTTTCCCCCTCATGTCAGATGCCAGTCCATGTAATGCAACAGAAACACTTTTTTTTCTTTTTGTGGTGAAGAAGTTCATCCAAGCATTACTTCGGAAAGGCTGCAAAACTAGTCTTCTGATACATTTTGACAGTGAACTCCAAACCTTTGCAATAAATACGAATGCCTTGGAAAGCTGATGAGTGCTTTTTTTCAATATGTTATATCTCTCCAGTCTTTAAGTTGGAAGTATGCATGACGTATATCTGAATGTCTTGATATGCTATAAAGTTCCCCTCTAAATTGTTCATATCGCTCCTCTTAAAGAAATTAAAGGAACAGTTGATTCTCTCACTCTCTATTTATTTAGCAGATATATGATGAAGCAACATCTCTATCATCTGCATCACTTTGGTCTCCCTCATTCATGAATAGGTGGAGTCACTAGCCGACTGAATGGTTGCAATAGTCCTCAACCTGTCCACACTATTTAGCCCTTTCAGGAGTCTGCTTTGTCTTGCGTAGCCCAAGTTTCACCTCCCTTAAAAACTAGTTGCTTAGAAAATAAAAAATACAAGTACTAAAGTGTCACAGCATGATAGTACTGAAAAATTGCTTCCTTTCTCATTTTTTCTGTATGAAATTTTAGCATTGACTTTGCTAGGGCTTTTTATGCAGCCTATTGCAAAACTAGGTAAATATCTAGATAAGTTGATGTATTCTTTGGAAGACCTCTATGTACCCCTAGCTGAGAACCACCGGCATAGCTTGTGCAAGGTTGCATGGTTTCTTTCATATATATGTTAATTTTCTGCAATCATTTCATTACATCTGGCATAACTTTGATGTCTTGAGAGTCTGAAACATTTTTTCTATATCAGACAGCAGTCCATTATTAGTGGCAAGCATCTGTTTCTCATGTATAAATTCTTTTTTGATAGGTGAAATCGTATTTTTAGTCTCACAAGGAGGTGACTAGCCCATGAACAGTACCAGTTCTTTTAATGTACTAGTGTCACTTCAATTTTCCTTAGCAACTTTACCAGGAAAGACAGGTAGCACTCTCAGCTGTTGCAGACAGAACTTTTTACTATGGTTCTCATTCTTTCCAGTGATACATGAAATCATTTGACAAGTCTGTTCTATGTCTCTGATCTCTTTTGCAAGTTCTGTAGAGTCACAGGTTAACACTGTCTTTTGAACTGCAATTATTTCCTGTCATTGAAGGTGAATTTCAGTATACTGTTAGTCACACATTCAAACCCAATTCCAATAATTTTAGAGCCATGTTCTTTTTCAGAAATGCCAATATGTTCTATAATTGTTTCCTGGAATATGTAATCTTTTTAAGGAAAAAGCACAGATATTTAATGTAGAATTTTGGGGGCAAGGGAGTTGACAGAAAAAAATCATCCAA
The DNA here is from genome assembly GCA_032595735.1 of Pelochelys cantorii. NCBI lineage: Eukaryota > Metazoa > Chordata > Testudines > Trionychidae > Pelochelys > Pelochelys cantorii. The sequence continues at coordinate 26,512,699 of CM064326.1, forward strand.
ATATATCTGGAAGTAGAGTCACCCAACATAAGACTTTATTTTTATAGTTAACTGCATACCCCTACAATCAAGTTGCATGACTTTGTAAGTTGGTGAGTAGGAATTTTTAGGGGGTGAGGAAGGCTGTTGGTAGTTGTTTTTTAATATGTTCCTCGTGCTCTTTTACATGTGTGAGGTCTCAAGAAATGAAGGCCAGTGGTTGTCGTTCTCTTTTGTTTGAAGCAGGTTAAAAACTGTCCTGAGGCCTTTGAATGAGGCATTTATTAGTGGTTGCATAGCTTATAGAAGCTGGATATGATTTTTCTCAAACACATGCTTGTCCTCTTCAATCTTCTTTTTACTCCTGAATTATTTTTGATGTCTGGAATGTCTGCATCCAGGTTTTTTTCTTTCAAGACCAGATTCCAGTCCACTAATAATCCTGAGTTTGTGTTCCTCATATCGATGTCTCTGCTGAAATGTTTTTTGAACACTGAGATGAAGAAGCCATGTGCTAAACTTAATTATGCACTGGAGTTGATCCTCAAATTTCAATATCAACTTACTAATAAAACTGCTGTATTTTTCTGCGTTGGTCAATCAAAAGGAGATATTCTATACCATGAGCTATGGGGTTCCTAATAAGGAGGGGAATCAATAGCCAATTCTGTCCTTTAACCTCAGCTATTTTGTAAGTTCTGGCTAGTCACAGGTTGATTGTGTCTGGCTTTGTTCTTCCATTAGCTATTGTGTGATATTTTATGGGAACAAGCAAAATAGCTAAATTATTATAATTTATAGAAATTGGGCAATAAAATGTCATCCTTTGGTGAATTTGAAAATTTTGAAAAAAGACAGAACACATACAGTACTCAGACCTGTAACCAAAGGCAAATACTTAAAGGGAGCCATTAGAGAAGAAAAAAAGATTAGTGTTCTTGACTGGTGAGTAGGTAGTGAACAATGTTGTCCAACCTCTAACACCTATATACAGGGAGCAGGATGTTATACTTCTTTTGGAGTATCTGAGCACAGAATGTGATAAGAAAAATAAATGATACCTTGAAGCATGTGGCAGAATTTCCACATATTATTGGCCATATGGTAACCGATAAAATAAGTTAAAAATCACTAGATTCCGATGTTGGCTTTATGATAATAGTCCTTTAGAAATAGTCAAAAACAAGTGTGGGTAGACATTTTCACAAATATACTATATATTATACTGGTCTTTGAAATGTTCACTTTTTTAATTTTAATTTTTTCACCATATTTTTACAATATTCAGATTTCTGACTAAAAAAAGTTAACTGAAAATAAACATTAGAAAAATGTCAACCCACTAATCTTAGGATTTAACTAACTCTGCATCTTCAAAATGATGTCTAAACATTAAATAAGCATGTTCAACTAAGGGCACATTCTGTCAATGACTGTAAAATATAATTATCTTTTGTCTACATCCATTGATAAAGTAGCTCTAAACATCTTCTCTCTATATGCCATATTCACAGATCTTCATGCTACACACATGACTGGTTGTAAATGAACCATGTCAGACAGGGGTTCAAGTGATGGTGGCAGACATCTTGTGCCAAATCTATTCCATTGCAAAATAAATCGCTGTTGTTGTGTTGTGCTACGGCTTTGTGGAGACGTAGAAAAGATTCATATTCTTCATCATACCAGCTGCAAAATTTGGACTAGCTGCAGTGTTCTGAGTTGCAAATGCCATCATGTATCCAGACAAACTTAATTTGGAAGTTACAAAATGTTTCTCACCTCAGGGACTTTTCTGTCTGCATTTTATTTAGAATTGATTAGATTCTGGCACTGGCACAAAGTCAGATAAGATGGCCTAAAAGGTCAATTCCATTTCTAATGTCTATGATTCTGTAGAGATTTCCCTCTTCGGCGCATTCCCACACTGACTATTTTAGCTAAAACTTTTCAGGTATTTCCAGTGAATTCACTTTTCTCTTATTAATTATTCAGAGAACTGGTTGCAGTATTATTCCCTCTCTAATTTGCATGTCTTCAGAATGTTATATTAATTGTGCCCAATAGCATAAATATAGCTAAGCAACCATCAGCTTTCCCATTATAATTCCCAGTTAACGGGATTTTATAATTCAGGATGTTAATTATGTTTTGAGCTAAAACATGGCATACAAGGTCAAATCAGGGATCACCTGAAAATCATTGATTATTAGAGAAGAATAAGCCAGAGTTATATAAAGTGCCTAAGCACAATTCATATGCTACAGGGTTGAGAAAATATGTATAACCCTGTCAGCCGGTGGTCAGGGCAGTGAGTGGTGTGTGTGTGTTATACACCCGAGACTTCAACTGCTAGGGCTGGGGTCCCTTAGCAGCGGGCAACCTGGAGGAGGTTGACGGGCGCCCCAAGAAGTTTACAGGGAGAGCTTATTACACCTCAGATTTTGACTGCTAGGATACACAATCCCTTCGCAGCAGGCAGCGTGGGGTGGCTGAGAGATGCCCCAATGGATCTGTCCCCTGGAAGCGACACGATCCAATGCTCAAGCTCTCCCTATATCTGTCCCTTATGACCGGCTGGAGTTCTTTTTAAAATTGTGCTTGGTTCTGTTACAGCAACTGAAGGAGTCAGGTCACAGCTTAAACAGTTACTATTTTATTGTTACAGGGTAAACTTAGCTGTTAAATGCTACTACTGTGTCACAGATAACACAGCCACTACAAAGGACAGGACAGAAATTACACTAATAAGTCACTTACAGGTACCATGAAACCCTTTTGGTTCTCTGAGCTCTTATTAAATGCATGCAAAATAGACACCTAGCAGGTATATATTCTCACCCCTGCGTTCCAGACTTGGCGTGGCCAGTGTCTTTCTCTCAATCCCTCGGGAAGAAGTAGGGCGAGGTTGGGCGTCCCACAGACCTCGGGAGACAACCAATACCTGCCAGCAGGTGTAGATGATTGGAGCTCAAATGGGGTGGGCTACTAAACCCCTCTTTATACCCCTTGGGTCACATAGGCTTCTTCCTGGTCTCAAGTGGCCAATTAGGAAAAATGGCTTTGAATGCCAAGTTTCCCACGAAGGGTGCAAAGCATAATTCACACCTGGGAAAATGCAGACAATGGGCACTTCTAGTATGTGATGGGCGGAGATTCCTCTCCTGGGACAGTGCAGGCGTGTCAATTACTGGTGCTAGCCATCAGGGCAGCAGGAGGCCCCGTGGTCGTCAGCTAGTCCATTTACTGTCTGGTTTCTGTTTATTAGAGTCAGGGACAAGCAGCACCCCTGCGTTCCCAGGGCATCAAAGGCTGACTGCCTTTCTCTTGCTCTCTGGGGGGGAACAAGATGGGGTTCATTTCTGGCTACAACCCCCCTTTTAAATTTAACAGGGGATACCTGAAACATTAATTGCTCAATTTTAACTCAATTTTTGGATTCTGGCTGCCAGAAGTAAGGTCTGATTGGAAACAATTTCTCCTTTGTTGATTTCTCAGCAGCCTATGAATGGAATGACTCTAGGTGTCAGGTCTTTTCTTCTTGTGGTTCAGTACATTTTAATTCATGGATTCGTTTCCTTAGAGATTTTTTGTGACTTTTCCTGAGTTATTCATGTTTGCCCTAAAATCTAGTAAAACGTGTATCATTAGGAGATGGTCACCATAGGGATATGTTTTTTTAATCCATTTTTTCAAAAACATCTAAGTCCTATTGAGAATCAATGGACATATCTACATTGAATCTGGGAGCAAGCATCCCAGCCCAGATCAACAGACCCGTGCTATTACTGGTACACTGGGCTGGACATTGCCAGGCTGACAAGTCTCAGCTGCAATCCAAGCCAGTGTCTTTGCATGTGCTCATTTGCATGCTAATGTGAGCCTCACCAACATGAGTCTGTGAACTTGGACAGGAAGGCTCACTCCGAAAAGCAGTGGAGATATAACCAATGGGACTTAGACTATAGGCACGGACTTCACATTTTTCCCAGAAGTGCATGACCCCCACCACAATTCCAGGCAGTGCCCACACTCCACTCTTTATTTTCAGCTTCCAACCCACCTCCTCCCACCCCTGCTCCACTCCCACATTGCCTGTTCCTTACCTCCTCCCCTGAGCATGCTCATTCCCCACTCCTCCCTCCTTGACAGAGCTTCAGTGCAGCAAATCCTCTGTTCTCGGCACTCCAGAAGTGTTGGGAGGAGTGGGAAAGTTGGTAAGTGAGGTCTGCTAGTGCACAAGAGGCAGGGTGGGAGTGTGGGGGGCAGCTTGGCATTGGTGGGTGCTCTGTACCCACTCATTTTGCCCACTCTGAAGACACACATCAGTTAATTTAGACCTTATTTTTGTTTCTGATCTTTCCATGAATAAGTGCTAATTTCATATGAATGTGTCCACAATGAAAGTTGTGCTGTAAAGTGCTACTCATTATGTGTTAGGGTGATAGGATCAGGCCCAGACTTGGATATTCAATGTAAATGAAAGTGGTAGAATCAGGCCTCTAGATTTTAAATTCTTCATTGAAGAAACCATGATTATGCTGATCAAATTGTGAAGAGAAGAAGAACGAGGAGTTTCAGGGTCAAACAGCCTGACAGTGGCTGTAGTGGGAGCAAACAACCTAACTAGTTTTAAGATGGAGCTTGAAAATTTACGATTATATGAGGTGGGGCAGCCTGTGATAGTTGGGGACTAGATTCAATGATCCAGGAGGCCCCTGCCAAGTCTGTGTTCCTACATTCTGTGTTCTCCATGGCTACATCTAGACTACATGGCTCTGTTGACGGAGCCATGTAAAATAACTTATTCGGCATACTCAAAGAAGTGGGGATTTAAATAATCCCCGCTTCATTAAAATAAAAATGGCCACCGCGCTGTGCCGACGATCAGCTGATCCGGCACAGCGCGGCAGTCTAGACACAGTACGGTCGACAAGGGAAGCCTTTGTCGACCGCTCTGGTAAACCTCGATTCATGAGGCATAGGATAGAACCCATGTGTCTATCACAATTTAGAAACTACATAAGTAATAATAATTTTCTAATCAACTTGTGCAATTTTAAAATACATACAATTGAGGGTAATTGACTATCCCAGATAACTGACTAATGATTAATTAGTAAATGAGCATCTGGACCTAATAATGACTTCCCAAGCTCAGTTAGGAGAAGCACTCCCAAAGAGAAAGGAATCTTCCAGGAGGGTTGAGAAGAAGGTGTGCTTCTAGAACAGAGAGCTAGAAGGAAGGAACCTAGAGACAGAGAGCTTGTTTGTGGAGCCCACGGGAATAGGGAAGTCTAGAAGATATGCTCACAGAAATAGGTGATCCCTAGAGTGAGAACTCCAATAGGCAGATTCAGGGGGGCCTGGTTTCAGTAAGGGCATTTTCCAGACAATGGCAGGAAGCCCATACATGCTGCTCTGGGGAAGAACAGTCATTCACAGGTCTCCATGAATCCATGACTCCAAATATGGACTTTACTCAGATGGTGATAAGAAAACTGGCTCTAGAAGCAACAAAGCTGAGTCAAGAGGACTTTGGGAGTCAGTATTTTCCCCAGGAATTGAAATTAGGGGGGGAGTTCGAATTTATGGGGTGGGGGGTGTCAGGGCCGATGAGGGGTGAGACCATGAGGGTGAAGGTGGGCTGTATGGCACCATAGTAAAAACTGAAAAATGTTTCATGACCATTTTATTAGATTTAACTCATGTTTTAAAATCACACAAATTAAAGCTGGTTACTCAAGCCTTCTATGAAGCATTACGTCTACATCTTTCTTGTTATAATTTTGCACAACTCTGCTAATGAACTTCTCGAATGCAATGCATTCATCTTCGGTGGCTTCTCATGTGTCCGGTACTTCCATTCCTTCAATTGATATGCTCATTAGTTCATTCACATGATCAGGCAGAAAGCGACTTCTTTCAGAACACAAAATTCTATTCAATGATGAAAAAGAACGCTCAACTGTAGCTGTGTGACTGGGAGTAGCAAGAGATAAATTCCTACTTCTTTCATCCCAGGAAACATAGCACAAAGATCCGGTCGAGCCACTAGTGATGATAAAAAAGAAGTTGAAGTCAAATCTTCATTCATTCATCGTATGATATTCCACCTTGTGTTCAAATTCTCTATTCTGTCCTGAGCATATGGTATCCCCATTGCTGGTAGTGCCTCACTCCACTCAACTGTCAGTGTTTTATAGGACAGGCATCTGTAAAAGCTACGTAGAGGTTGAGTAGAATCTAGAAGTTGCTGTTGTAGATTTTTAAGAATCAAGTCTGTGTAGTTTTTCAGTTGTCTTAAACACTTCTTGTCCTCTTCACTTAAGGATTCAATATAAATGCCTTCATTAGTCAACTTCTGGACTGAAATCTTTGCTTCTTCCAGTACTTTTTCAATGGATAGCTCTCTGATTGATCCAAATGTAGCTTCTATTGCTGGACAAAGATCTACTACTGTTGTAGCAGATGCCTGGATGGCATTATTTAATGACCCAAGTGGTTTCAACAGTAGATTTATGAGAGAGAGAATGGCAATAGACTTCTCTGAATGTAGTAGCAAAAGTAATCCACCAGCCTTACTACTTAGATCCATCCCATCTTGGTAGATACTTTTCAAAGCCAGGATGGAGAATAGGTCCATCAGTGGCTATTAGCCAGGATGGGGAGGGATACAATACCATGCTCTCAGTGTCCCTAGCCTGTTGCGAGAAGCTGGGAATGGGAAACGGGGATGGATCACTTGATTACCTGTTCTGTTCATTCCCTCTGAAGCACCTGGTCTTGACCACTGTCGGAAGACAGGATACCGGGCTATATGGACCACTGGTCTGACCCAGTATGACCATTCTTATGTAAAAATTAATTATAATAATAAAAATGTTTAGTTCAGAAACTCCCCAACATAATGACCTCTCAAGATAGCAACGATGTGAGATAACAACCTTGGCAAATAATGCATTTTAAAAATCTTGGCCTACTAGGAAACACATTCATATAAGTTTCCATTCCTAGTCACAGCTCTAGCATTCTGGAGCAAAGTCACTATAATATAGTCCAACAAATAAATGTTTATTTAACGTGCCCCTCATTTTTCCCTCCACCTCACCCTGTCACCGGTGTTGTCCTTGGTCAATGGAGACTCAGAGTTCAGAGGTGCTTTCACGTGAGTACACCTCCCAGGTGGGGGGCAAGAAGGCACCTTGCTTGTTCCTCCAGCTGCTCACTGTTCACTCTGGCCACTGTTGTTCGTTGTGCCACCGTTCACTGCATCGCTCTGTTGCCAATGGCCCTGCGCTGTCACCTGCCACTATGACCTCTACGAGTTGGTCTCTTGAGGTTCCACCCAGCTCTCAGTGATTTCAGCTGAGCTCTCAGTGGGGGAACCTCGCTGCTAGTGCAGTCTGGGCTGTCTCTTACACAGAAACACTGTCCCCACAGGAACACTGTCCCCACAGCAGGAATAAGCACTTAGACCTGATTATCAGTGATTTCAGCTGTAGTGGTCACTTAACAAAACAAAAGACTATATATGGAGCCTAATCAGCTCTGTCTTTAAACAGTGGAGAGGGGCAGATCAAATAGTACTTGTGACTCAGACAGACCATCAAGCAAAACACCTGTCCCCACCCTCTTTCCTGATGCCCTCAATCAGTACAGGTTAAGTACAGTTCTACTGCCCTTTACTCATACAATAAGAACAACAACATTGCATCCCCCCCTCTCCCCCCTCCCCCCACATTCAAGTGATTTGTAACCTAACCCCAGCCAAAATCTGTCACTTGGGCAACACAGCTCTGTTTGCTGGATACCTAGGTAGATTAGGTGTGAATGTAAATACAATCTGGTCCTGAAGCCTTTCCCCCAAGCCCCCAGCTCATCACTAGCTGTCAGGGAAAGCTCATTTGGACTTTGCCTACAAATCATAATTTGAAATTATTAGGTTGGCCAACATCACCAAAATGAATGCACTGACATTGTCATAAAAAACAACAGCTGTATAAGGAAGCTAGTCTGTGTTCATACTTTTCAAATCTATTATACTTTTTCAGATACACATATCTTATCATACACTGTATATGCTTTTAAAGTGTGTATTAATGTTTCAATTTCAATTCAAATTTCCAAACAATCACTAAATTAGCATGTAACTAGTTCACAAAACTGGGGGGGCATGTTGGGGAAATTCACGGGGGGTATACACCTCCATAGGGGGGTGTAGGGAAATCCCTGCTGGGAGTGGAGGACCCAGATGGAGGTAAGTAGCAGACTCAAGTAGGACAGAAAAATCAACACTGCCTCAGTTTGCTATCCAAGGTGCATGGGAAAAAGTTTTGCTTACACTTCGTGTTGGATTTTCTGTTTGAAATGAGACCCGTCAGAAGGGGACACTTTTTGATATGTAAAGGCCTGCCTGGGCTTGTTTATACCCTGAGTGGGTGGAAATCAAGGTATATCTGTGGTGCCACACCTGATTACAAAGGCACACTCCCAGGCAGCCTGCCTTATGACATGGCCTGATCAGGTAGATATGCTCAGAACATGCCTATAGGATTGAATCTTGCAGGTGAGCTCACCCAAAATGACTAGTGGAGGAGGTCCTCAATTACACGCTGATGCACCCCAGAACAGCAATTCCAAAACACACAAAATGGGAAGCAAGAAACACGGGTAGGTTGTCAATCAATGGGCACTCGGTATCTGCACACACCAAAGTCTGAACACACAAAACCTTAAACAGGAACAGGCAGGCAACACACATGCTCTTTTTTATAACTTTTAGCCAGAAGTTAGATACTCATCTAGTCCATTAATGGCTATTAGCCAGGACGGGTAAGGAATGGTGTCCCTAGGCTCTGTTTGTCAGAGGGTGGAGATGGATGGCCGGGGAGAGATCGCTTGATCATTACCTGTTCGGTTCACTCCCTCTGGGGCACCTGGCATTGGCCACTGTCGGCAGACAGGATACTGGGTTGGATGGACCTGGCACAGTATGGCCATTCTTATGTTCTTATGTTCTTATCTGAAAAAACACCCAGTTCATGCCCTTGGTTCCACATTGGCCCCTTTTGTAGACCTGGCCTCAGGCTTTGTGTATCATAGTCAGTGTCAGTGATTTTTTTTCTAGTCACCTAAAAATTATGTGTTGGGACATTGAACATTGCAACATCTAATTCCCTTTGTTCAATTAGGCCTAAAGATTCTGAGAGTTGTGGTTGCTGAAATATTCACACAATTGTTACTCCCCTAAAAATAGTGTTTCAGACTTCATTCTGAGGGCCAGATTTTCAAACCTGAGCATAATAGGTGCTCCTATTCCTCCTCCAAATAACCCAAATTGACTGAAATATAAGCATATGCAAAATTGTAGCTGCATATATCAATAGTTGTTTGTGCTGTTAGATGTATGCCTGCAGGTGCAACTCTTCTGTGTGTTTTTCTTTTGGGTTCACAGATTACACTCTGATTTTGCTTGTGGGTGGGATTCAATCCCTTTAATATAGGTTTCTATGGCTGACCTGCAAGTCTTGCTAAATGACAGCTATCAGTTATAATATGAACTTCTAAGAACACTTTGTTTTTGCATATGCATATTCTGTTCCACTCTCTGTGCTTATAGAGGATTTAATTTTCTCATAAATGTGTGATAAAGATGCAGTTTGTACTCATTTAATTTTTGCCAGTAATTTGAAAATTGGATATTATCTCTTGTATTTGCTTTGGAACTCTGACACAAAAACATTTTGGATTAATTCCTTCACTTTTCTATTAATTGCAGTCCTGTTGTTCTATAGTAATTTCTCCCAGTTATTGGCAGATCTTATATAATGCCCTCATCTATTGTGCCAACTCAATTAATAAGTTTTCCAATCATATTTTTCTTCCTGAGGGAAATTTGCAATCAATATTTGTGTGGTGCTAGTACATTTTTACAAAAGCAATAGCCTTGAAGGTTTTCATGTAATTGCCTTATATTACTTGGCCTTAATGCCACGCAAAAGAAAAACTAAAGTTATTCAGAACTCATGTCTGCACAACTGATCTCTCTCCTTTAAAATGTGTAAAGCAAAGACAGTATTATTTATTCCCATTTATCAGTATTAAAGAATCAGCAAGTGCCTGCTGAATAGAATAATCTCTTAATTGTTATGTGTTTTTGTAGCTTTTAAGCAACTAGTACTAATCAACAGCAGGGATATGCCATTTAGTATATTTCTCTCCAATGAGATATTTTTATTGTTGTACAATACAGAATAATGAGTTGATCCAAAAGGATTAGAAAATACTCCAGGTCATTCTTATGTATATCAGTATATACACATACATATCAGTAATTGGCTGTGATATTTCAATTCCTTGCTGGAAGTGGTGGATATCCCACAAGAAAGCCAGCTCTTAGGAGTCATTCAGCCCAGTTTTATAGACTTAAGAAATCCTGATGTGCCTGCAGAATGTGCCAGCTGTTGGCCCACATCCAAGCTCCCAACATTTTGAGTTTTGTCCATCTCTAGGATGACACAGGGTCCACACTGGGGTTCGTCCTCCTCATTCTCATCCTCATCCTGCTGGAGCAACATACAGTCAGGGCTCATCTAGACTATGCTAAAGTGTCGAAAGAGGATATGCAAATTCCGTGAAAGTAGTTTGGACACGGCTTTTTCGGTGAAAAGCCGCATATCCTCTTTTGACACTTTAGCGTAGTCTAGCTGAGCCCTTGGCTTGGAAGTACTGTGCCATAAGATGCAGCACAAGGCCCCTGAGCATGGCACTGCTTTGCAGCAGCTCTGTCTGCATGGTGTCTGTGCTATGTCACCTGCGCAGGCAACCAGAGCACAAGAAGGTGCATGTCCACTGTGTCCCTTTTCTGTTCCGCAATGGGGTAGGCAGTGGAAGAGTGTCTTGTGAGACATGGCCGTAGAGAGGAGCCCTTGTAATCACACGTCACAGGTTGCTGGACCAAGCAGCTACAGGAAGTATCCATCCTCCTGGTGCCCTTCCCAACATGCTTTTGGGGGCTCTAAGTCTGTGGCAGGCTCCGTCCAATGTAGATGCTCAATTCTGGACTAATTTGAACTAATTTTGAGGCTTCCCCATAGTGAGGACATGCCAGTTCGAATTTGTTATATCAGGAGTTATTAAGTTGAATTTAGTAATTACAAAATAATTTCCTAGTGCAGACATGGCCTTCCAGACTAAATAAACCCAATTCTTTAAATCTTCCCTCATAGGTCATATTTTCTAGACTTTCCATCATTTTTGTAGCTCTTAGAACTTTTTCCAGTTGCCTAGGGAGACTGGAAACTCCAACACTGGATATTTTTAAGAGAAGATTAGAGAAATACCTGTCAGGAATGGTTTAGATGGTGCTTGGTCCTTCCATGAGTACAGGGGAATGGACTAGATTAGTGAATGCAATAATCTTCTCACTTGGAGTAATGAGCACTGCCCAGAAATAAATCAAAACTAGAAAACTCTGAAAAGGCAACATCCCCAGTAATCAAATAAAGAATCCAAGATGAACTCTACTATTAATCCACAGCTCAACACTAGAAATAAATTTCACAAAACACAATCTGAAAAGGAAGCCAAAAAGTTTTCAGCCTCTTCCAGGAAGTTGCAATGGACTCAATTTGATGTAGAAAGAAGAAAAATGTACCCAAAGATCTTTGAAGGTCTTATCTCGAGATTAAATTATAACATCCAGAAGTTCTGTCACCATAATTGTCAAATGCTGCTATGGGTACCAATAAAGTGCCTTTTCCTGAGGAATGGTATGAAGTCATAGGACTGTAGCCCTGATCAACCTGGAGAAGCAGTAATGAAATTCATTCAGCTAGATTAGTTGAAACAAACAGGTGGTAGTCAGTTCAACATGTGGCCTGGAAATGTTGCCAGAAAGAAGTCTAATGCGACCACCGTTTTAGTGGCACACTACCAAATATAAGGATGTATCATCCTGAGGCAGTTGTATTGGAGGGAGAAAGAATATGGCCTCTTTAAAGTGAATATCTGACGTCTACCTATAGGAAAGAAAGCAATTCAAAAATAGGGTTAGTGCTTAAAGGCTTTATTGCAAACCAAATGGTTATGAATTAGGAGGGCCTATAAAATCCACGGGACATTTGGAGTTAATGTTTAAAATGAATAAAACTTTCAGTATAAATTATTGTCTAAAACATCTGTTAATTTTTATTTCACGCTAATTCAACCTGAGCTGATGGTATCATGAGCTTTCGTGGGCAAAACCCACTTCTTCAGATGATCGGAGTATAATAAGTCCAGATCCATCCATCCCTTATTTATTCTTGGATCTGGACTTATTATACTCCGGTCATCTGAAGAAGTGGGTTTTGCCCACGAAAGCTCATGATACCATCTACATGTTTTGTTACTCTTTAAGGTGCTACTAGGCTATTTCTTGTTTTTTAAGATTTTCATAAAACAATGTGTGAGTGTTAACACACTATAAAGGTACGTTTACACTGCACACTTATTTCAAAATAAGCTGTTCCAGAATAGTTATTCCGAAATAGCTTATTTCAAAATAGTATATCTACACTGCAGGGAAGCCTCAAAATTAGTCCAAGGCAGGCTTCCCTAATGTAGATGTGCTATCTCGAGTTAGAGCCCCAGGAGGCACTGGGGAGGAATAACTTAGAATGGCTCTGGTGAGGGGCTAATTCAAAATAGCAACAGTGGAGCGTGTACACACACCTTATTTCAAAATAGCTATTTCGGATTAGGTATTATTCCTCTTGAATGAGATTTACAGATTTCAGAATAAGCCGTCTGTTATTTCAAAGTTATTTTGAAATAATTTCAAAATAGCAGAATGGCTGTGTAGATGCCTGCATTGTTATTTCAAAATAATGCTCGTTATCTCGAAATAATGGTGCAGTATAGACGCACCTTAACAGAACAAGCCAATGACACATTTGGTGAGATAGGCTATTTCTGAAACTGGCTAGTGCTGGATAGTTCAGAGGGTTCATCTTATATGACCTATGGCTTGCAGATCAGATAGACTGGCCCAGACAATATTTATGCTGTTACTCATTGTTGTGTATCTCTCTCTCTCTCTCTATCTCACACACACCTCTGGATTATCCTCCAGGCCCAATAAACACAAAATTAATATTACAATTAACAAGACCAAAAATGTTTGGTCAATATAATAAATGTTGTATTCATGTGAGGTCTCATAGAAAGCCTTTTGAAATTAATGGGAAAGGTTCTCTTTTGCTTCAGTGGGCTTTGCACCATGCCTATGGAGAGAGACGTATTCTGATAGTACTGTCCTTCCATATCACTTGGTATCTTTTCTATGAGTCAGTATATAAACATATACAATGTATTGGATTCAAGTAAGCAAAATATTTTATTTAAAAAAACATAAAAAGACCAGCTGGGGATATATAAAATCATCACCAACTGTGAACAATGCCTTGACATATTTAATAACAAATGTATCGCTTGATTATTTTAGTAATGGTGCAAAATGATTTTTTTTCCTGATGGCAATGATGCTTCAGGAAGAGAGGGAAAATACAGAGAAAGCACAGAATCAGGGGAATTGAATCATTGCTAGAATTACAACTGTCAAAGTTTAGTTGTAATTTCTTTAACAATAAAAGAAACTTACGAAATAATGTGTCATTAGTTGGCTTTCCGTTTTTACCTCTCATTAACAATGTCAATGTGAAAAAATATTCTGTCAGCAAATATTCTGTCAGCAAAATTTATTTTATGCATTTAAATTTGAAATTCAGATATGGAGCACTTTTCTGAAACTGTCTCAAGACAGCTTGTCCGCCTGTACCTTGTGATCCTCCCTATAGACCAACATACCGTCTGTGTAGCAATGTTTCTACCAAGGACCAGTATTACTCTGCATTTGCATCAGCAGCAGACCTTCTGCCATATGGATATGGCTACATTCCTGCCAACAGTAAGAGTTCTGTCTAAAGTTCCCAGCATCTTTTGGAAAATCTGAGTCAGAAGCAGATGCCCTCTGTCTTTTGAACTGCCATCTGTTTAAATTGGCTGGTAGATGCTTAGATATTTTCAGTCACAGAATCAGTATGAACGTTCTTCTGAAAGTCTTGGTCCTCATTTGCCATAATGGTGCAGACACTGAGAGGATAATTGCTGTTGTCAGAATACCAATGCTCTCTCTTAATCCTTTTAGAAGGAAACTGGTTGCTATACCCTTTCATATTGAATGTGGCTAAGAGTGGTCTCCAAGCTATAAGATAAAGAGCACACCATGACCATCTTCTGCACCTTGATACATTGCTGCCAGAACAGCTGGGCTCATTCATTTTTTAGTCATTCTGTAGCTGGCATATGGCTGAATGTGAGCATTCATATGGATGATCTTCTTTCTTTTTTTAATTCAGGAGTCATGGCTTTGAAACCTGAGGAGCTTTTATTCTTGTCTCCACTCGGTTCAACACCATAGACACTGATAGTGTATCACAAATTTAATTTCTCTCCTGAAAGTTCACAGTTCTTCAGCAAGTCATTCTGACTTTTTGTTTGGAATGGCTCAAGGGAACAATGAAATGTGGTGCATGTGGCTTTTAGTCTTTCTTAGAAAATAAGCACATCATCGATGTGACAGAAAGCACTGTTGAATTATTCTCCATGTCCTCAGCATTAGTCCTTCTTTCACATGAAAAAAATGCTCCTCTGATCACTGTATTGGGTATGTGATGGGGTGGACCAGGCCCTGAAGCCCTCTGCCAGAAGTCCTCCATTCCTTCCACACTGTGTCCAAAAAAGGCATAGAGAGGTCCTCCACATAGGCTAAAGTGGTGGCAGGGGAAGTGGACAATCAGGAGTCAGAAAGGCCTTATAAAAGGAGCTGGGGAACAGAGCAGCAGTCAGTGCCTCTTGACATGTCAATAAGTGAAGACTGGAGACTGGCTGAGAGAGTGGCAGCACCACTCCTGTGGTGGTCCTGTGTGAAGAGCTATTAGGCTTCCTCTATAGTAGACCAGGCAGGTCAGCTTAAGGTAAACCATCTGGCTACGCAAAATGCGTAGCTGGATTCAGCTTACCTTAAACTGAGCTGCCGCGGCATCCACACTGCAGGAACCCTAAGGGAGCATGCACTCCTGCCAGTTTCCCTTACTCCTCAGAGAAGCAGGAGTACTGGACACCGGTGGGGGCTGCCCTCAGCATTCAATTTATGGGTCTACATTAGACCCACTAAATCGAATGCTAGACGATCGACCTCCATAGATTCAATCTTCTCTGTAGCGTATATACACCCTGAGGCTTTGTCTACACTGTGAGTATTTGCGGTGAAAAATATGCTAATGAGGGACTCATTAGCATGAGTCGCAATATCATTAGCATATTTTCTGCCATTTCTTTTTGTGCAAGGGGTTTTTGCACAAAAAGAAGCAGAGTACCCATTTCCATTTTGTGCAAACCCCCCATTTTCCACAAAATCCTTATGCCTGTCCTGGCACGTGCAGGCTGGGATGCTGTGTGCAACCTGGCCTGCACATGCAGAATATGATGCAGTGCCCTTGGGGGCCGTGAGCGGAACAGCGCGGGCCATGAGCACACATGCGGCTTACAGCAGCCCGGCAGTGAGAGTGGCTGACCTGAGCAGTTCCAGGTTCTGTCCTGGTTCCATCAGGAGCCGCAATTTTTTTTCGCAAGCCACATGCGGCTCACAAGCCACACATTGGCCACTGCTGCTTTAGGGGCTTCTTACTCTGTCCCCATCCATCCATCCATCCATCCTTGAGACAAGCAGCCAGGAGAAAAGAACATGAATAGAATAGATTATTAAAGATGAGGAGAGGTAAAAATGGGGTATATGCAATAGAGAAAAACCTGAAAAAGGAAGAAGAAAAGGAAGAGAAGAGGGAGAGGAAAGGAGAAAATGGCAGGAATTAAGTGTGGAGAATATGAAGAATATTTTGTAAAGTTCCCTGCTGCCACTCATACTGTTATCTCTACTGTGCTGAATCAAATATGCCAGGGCAGCATCTGTAGTGATTTTCCAGAAACAGAGAACAACCACAAGCTTTAGTCAAAATGACTTTTAAATTTTAAAGGAAACAAGAAGAAAGAAAAGTAAGCGTCTCCATTGTGTATTTCATGTGTATTACTCTTCATGAACTCAGCTTCACAACGTGGCTGCAGCTGCAAAGTGGAGATAAAATTTAAAGGAACTGTAGACAGGAAACTAGATCACAAACTTTTTGTCTGCCAGAAACATTTTGTCAGTAGGGGTATGTCTACACAGTAACATTATTTTGAAATAACTATTGTTATTTTGAAATAACTTAGTCTGCATCTACACAGCAGGCAGTTATTTTGAAATAATGTTGAACTACTGTCAAGCTGGAGGACTTCTTACTCCGACTCCTGAAACCTTCATTGTCGAGGAGTAAGGGAAGTCAGAGGAAGAGTGCTCTGTTTCGAAATAAGTGCTGTGTAGACACTCCCAATTTCAAAATAAGCTATTTTGTAATAAGCTATGTAATTGACATAGCTCAATTTGTGTAGCTTATTTCGAGTTAAGCCCTGCTGTGTAGACGCACCCTAATTTACAAAAGGCACTCTTTCTGGCTTTGCAGATTTGATGCAATGAAGGGAAGGCACCATATGTCCATATGCTAATGTCTTGAAGAAAGCCATTCTTTCAACAAAGGTATTACTGAGGTAGTAGGAAGAAGGAAAAGGAAAAATATGATTAAAATATTATTTTAAATCCTTAGAAACCCATTACAGTGACTCTATTATTCCTTAATTGCTAAAGACCAGAAGAGAGAGTCTATCTCATGCCAGAGCCCTTATTTACTATTCTGGTAGCGTAAGGGCCACAAAGGCACCCCAAGGAAGTGAGAGAATTCCCATAGCACAGGAACAATATAGGTGTGATATAATTAGGCCTATGATGCTTCCTTTGCAAGTCTCCATGGATATGTCATACTCCAAAATACCTATACTGGTCTGCACTAGAGAAGCTAACCTGGCCCCTCTTTACAGTACCCCTACTCCATGTGCACTGCTCAGACAGCTATCACAAACTAGACTACAGCCCCCAATTATCTCTAGAGGCTGCCCCAGACCACAATAATGCCAGAACGTTTAATACTATTTATATGCTGTACCAGTATTAACTTTTACACACACACACACACCCCGTGAGGTAGGAAAAACAAGTATTATTGTTCTATTAGTAATAGAAAAACACAAGTTGAGGGACTTGCCCAAAGTTACACAACAAGCAAGTGCCCCAAAACTAAAACTTGTTGTGATGCCCATGCCTAAACCACTAGACAACTGTTCTTGCTCTTCGGCTAACGTAATTAAATGGGCAGAGAGAGTACCAAGCCACCAGTTCATGCCATTTGTAGTTCTTCATAGTGTGATGTTCTGTACCCCAAAGTAACACTCTAGCACACCCATATTTATCATAGTGATATCATTATGTTATGTTTCTACAAAGTATGTCATGTAAAGTATCCATGGAAAAATTATGGTTTGCTAAATATGATTATCTTACTTTTGTGCATGTGTCATTTTGTATCTAAAGTTATGAATATTAATTATTCATCTGTATTTCAAATGTGCTTGCTCCTGGGTAACTCCCACAAGTTAGTGTATATCCTGTCTAGCCAGCACATTTTGAGTGAACAGGTCCACCAATGAACACGAGTTAGCTCACTTAATGGGCTTTCCTGTGGACCCTTCAGCCAATATAGAAGTAATGGCTGCTATGACTCATCAAAGCATTCAAGGTCATGTGACTAGATTATGTGACTGGACTCCATTTGCGCCTATACTTTTCCACAAACTCTTCTGGGAACTTTGCTTGGAACAAATAAGTTCCCTCCACATGGAAGAAGCTATAAAAGACTCATCATCATTGAGTCTTACTCCCCTTACAACTCAACACACAGAAACACCTCAGGAACAAAGACTGGACTTGGAAAGGTGGCTCCAGGAGGGAAAGAAAGAATCACAACCTATATATGAAAGATCACCATATTGCTTGTACCATCAAGGTGAAACACTGTTTGATTCAAATCCCATCTAGTGTATAGAACTTAGGTTGCAATTTTGTTTTATTTCTCAGGTAACTTACTTTGATCTTTGGTCTATTACGTATAATAATTAAAAAACTATGCTTCTGTAGTTAATACATCTGTTGTTGGGTTTTTTTACCTAAAACAATATGTTGTTTGTGTAAGCAGGGGCTGAACTACTGCTTGCTATCAGCCAGCTAAAAGGAGGGGTGGGTGTGCCCACTACAATTGTTTAGCTCTGCAAGGTAATTAACTGTTAACTGTTATGTAAATACAGCTCAGGAGAGAATCTGAGGTGTGGCTATGTAAATCCCATTCAGCCAGGGCTGATGGAAGGTCAGTGTTGGAATGGAATGTGGAGAATTGTATATAATTTGGGACTGTTGTGAGGGGTCACTAATCATGCTACCCCTAAATGTGGGAACTGTAAAACATGCCACCAGTGCTTGCAGGAGAGACACCACCATCATGGTAAGAGGTCTTGGAAGGACAAGCCTCCCCCCTTCCAGAGTTGAGTGAACAGAGCTGGGGGGAAGGGTTAAAGGGCTTGAGTCAGCCTGCTTTACACCTGCCAGTTGTGAGCTATAAGACTGGCCCAGCCTGCACCTTTCCCCCTTTGTTTTAAGGACAGACCTAAAGTAGACTCCCTGAGGAGACTTTTCTTTTGCTAGTCCAATGAAAGCTGGATTCATTTGCCAGTCCAGCCGGTGGCTAAAGAGTTGAAATCACTGAGAGCTGAAATCACTGGTTTGGCTGAGAGCCAGGCCTATTGCAGCCAGTGAAGTGGCATGGAGCGGCGGCAGGTGAGGAGTGGCGACCAGCGGTGGCAGTAGACGAGGAGCGGTGGGAGGAGCAGCGACCAGCGGTATGGCGTGGAGCGGCAGCAGGTGAGGAGCAGCGACCAATGGCGTGGCGTGGAGCAGTGGCAGGTGAGGAGCAGCGACCAGCAGCGGCAGCAGACGAGGAGTGGCGGCAGGTGCCCAGCGGAGCGTCCAGTGGCGTGGGACGAGACAGCTGGTGGAGCGTGGAGGAGTTTCGTATAAGGTGCCTCCTATCTATCCCCCCACCCCCATTTCTACCCAGGTTGGGAGGTGAAACCCTGCGGGTGAACTTTGGGACTCTGGGTGGCACGGACCAGGGACAGAGACTTTTGGGGTGTCGGACTCTTTGGACTTCGGGCGATTCTTGGCTGGGGGGGGGCTTGGCTCATGTTTGGGTTATGTACTCTGTTTGTGGTGTTTTCCCCAAGTTAATGCCGTATGACTTCTCTCTCTGTTTCATTAAATGTTTCTTTCCTACGCTCAGACTCAGTGCTTGCGAGTGGGGAAGCATTGCCTCTCAGAGGCATCCAGGGGTGCATGAATTTCCCAGATTACTGGGTCGGGGCTCGAGCTGGTTCTATGTGAGATGGACCCCAAGATATTGAACCCAGCCCTGGTTACTGCCAGGCCTACCCGGCAGAAGGGTTACATCTGACATGCAAAAAAAAAAAAAAAAAAAAGGAAATCTGTTCAGGAGCAGGGGCTGTTGCCTTGTCCTCTCCACATTAAGGAAGGGGCAAACTGGGAAATAAATGTTCACTGCTCAGGGCTGTGACCACAGCAAGACAGTACAGCAATGGTGTCCTAAGCAGGGGGATAAAGCTTCTTTATCGGGGTGGACAAATACCAGTCTGTGGGCTGGATGCAGTCCACCAGGGTTATCCACTGGTGGGCTGCCACCACTATATTTACCTGCGCTTCCACAGGTACAGATGATTGCAGCTCCCATGAGCTGCTGATTGCCATTCTCAGCCAATTGAAGCTGCACCACTTCCCACAGCTCTCATTGGCCAGAAACAGCAATCTGGAACCAACAGCAGCTGCAATCACCAAAACCTGCAGAGGTGGAAGCAGCCCACAAGGGACTAACCCTGGGGAACTACCACCAATTTATTGCCCACCCTTGATCTTTTTGTTGAGTGACTGGCAAAGGCATTCATGTAACTTCTGCTGGGTGTGTGCAGGACTGGGAGAGGTCTGCAACTTGTTGCAGCATCACAGTTGGTAAGGGAGCCCAGGCTCGTGAAACAGAAGGTTCAGCAGTACCCTATCCAGCATGCACCACGGGGAAGTCTGTCACACATACTCATACTCAGCCTCTTTCATATTTGTCTTCTTGGACTTCAGCAAGGTGAGTTGGGACATCCTGACACAGATGTTCCAGTCACCTGAAGAACAAAAGGGCAGTTTAATATAAAAACACCCAAATGGATGGTCTAAATGTTTGTTTGAGTTCAAAGTGAAGAAAGGTAAATTAACATTTCCCCCTATAACATACTGCAGAGTGTCTTTGGAATCTGGAGGACTAAAGATAATAGGGGCAAAAAGCTTCTTATCTGAATTTCAGTCTTATCTTGGACATTTTCGGAGAACTAAGGTGATGAGGGACAGCCGTGTCACTTTAAAATTCAATAGTCTGTGGTTCTTATCTTATTCAAATGTTTACTAACTCTTTGAAAAGATTAATGTTGTTAATAAGTATTAATTTCTTCCTTTCAAATGCTGTGTAGCTAAGTCTTTTAGATTAGCAGATAGGGAGGAAGATTTCAAAGTCTTACACAGAAATTCTGAGTTGGCTTTATGAATACAGTTGGGAGTCAAACTAATTGACCATCAGTGCCAAATGACAAGATTAGCCACAGGAAGAGATAAAATGTACAGGGAGACCTGGAATTTTGAATGCATAATTACCTATTTCTGTGCTTTGCTTGTGTGAATTGAACTGCTGTTAGACCATTGAGATAGGTGATTGTAGAAATAACTTGGATCCACCAGATTGGAAAAACAGTAGCATACTTGGTTCATCAACCACTTTCTGCAGGAAAGGCTAGCAACCCAGTCAGATCTTCATAACATCCATTGCTTTGGAAACCTTATAGGTAGCTTGTTACATTTATATTAAAGTGAAAGCACTGAGGCCAGATTCTGATTTCACTTGTGTCAGGAAAAATTGGAAATACTTCCACTGACTCTGTGGAGTCACTGTGGTTTTCTTCTGGTGTCAATGAGATTAGACTTTGGGCTATGCTGAGTATTATCAGTCATATCATGGTCATGTGCAAGATTGCTAAAGAAATACTGCTAGGATAGATTTTTGGCAATAAGATAATAGGATTTCTTCTTTCTTTAATTCTTCCTCTCAGATCACAGAGACCGCAGCAGTTTTCAAAAAGTTACACACTTTGAAATGCAGGGGTGACATTAAATGTGACAAACCAAAATGATATGAAAGTGGTAAGGGTAAGACAATATTTTCACCTGCATTCATAGTGGTGGTTCTGCAGCATGGTGAGGAATTACATTGCAAACATCTGTGACCAGAACAAATAAGACAGTGAAAGTGCTTTCTGTTAGAAAAATGGGTGGTGGCATTGCAGAACCCGGTAGTCTGAGATATACAGCTGGAACACATCAAAGAAACCCAAGTAAAGAGAAGCTTATGACTAGATATAGGGTATCATGTGTCAATGATGAAGCATCAAAGAAAGTTTCCTTCTAACAATGAGCAAGGAGCTTTTATAAGAAAAAGGAAATCTGTGTCACCCTTCCAGCTGCTCTGTCTCTCTTGATTTCATTTTTCACAATAGCGCTTCTATCCATAGGCAACTGGTGAAACTATTCTTTGGGGAAGGGAGCTGAGTAAAACTGTCAGGCCCCTCTCTGTGGAGTGTGTGGGGGTTGTTGTCTCTACCCCAATTCAATGCAGAGCTGAAGGGGGATTGAAAAGTGAGCCCACCCTATACTCATCCTTTTACCCTGAATGGGCCCAGCTACCCTTTCCAGCCTGTTGGCTCTCACTGCTCCCAGACTTTCTGTGGCAGGCTCCTCTGAGGCCTGAGGGAGGACTAGACATCTGACTGTCCCAAGAAGATAAGTAAGAGAAGGCAGGAGAGGATGGGATGCTGATGTTGGGGTTTAGAGATGAGAAGTCCAGGGGGCTGATTCCTGGGTGAGCCATGGAAGGCTGGAGTAATTGAAGTAGTGAGAGTGAGGCTGGTGTAGTCAGCAGTTGGGGGCATTTGGTGTGACCTGTAGGATTTGGGTGCTGAGGTCAGAAGAAAGGCTGTGAGGGGAATATAGAGTGGTGGGTTGGCAAGGGTGAAAATGGAGGTTGGAGAGAGGGAAGTAGTTTGAGAATGGTATGAACAGTGGGATGGGAACTAGAAGAGATTTCACGAGGTGGGTTTATCAGAGAATGGGACTAGGGTTATGGTGAATACTGTGAGGAGTGGGGATGTGGAGAGGATATTGGCCAAGTGATGTTTGATGGGAGTGTTTATTTTCAGGCTTATGAGATGGGATGGGGAGATGGGGTTAGTGCAGTGGGGAGGTGAGAGGAGCTAGGGGAGGGCTGGTGGTAGGAGGAGATGTGAGGTTTTCTTTTATTTGGGAGGAGCTTGGGCTTAGAGTAGCAGGGGTTTAGATTGGTTTATGTGGGGACTGGGAGGGGTGTTATTTGGGGATTGATGGGGCTGTAGAAGGAGAGACCCGTGTAAGGTCTGTATGAGCTGACTCAAGTTCACTGGACTGAGCCAACAGAGCTACTTAATTGGCCATGCCTGGGTGCTTAATTGCACTGTGGACATAACTTAAGTGATTTGCCTCACGTCATGCACCTAAGACCAGATTCTCAGTTACTGTAAATTGGCATCTCTATGTCACTAGAGACAATTTACATCACTTGAGGAACTCACCCCCCAGCATGTGGCAGAGGGCTGGGTCTCTTGATGCTAAAGAATGTTCTTTGGAGAAGCTACTTATATGTGGACCGGGACACCACTTTCTGCAGCTTCCATTGGCTGGGAATGGCAATCCGAGGCCAATGGGAGCTGCAATTGCCTGTACCTACAAAGGCATCTCCCAGCCAGCTAGCAGCTTTCCCTTATAAGCTGCGACCCAGAGTTTGAAAACTCCTGATCTACAAGGTCCCTGGGCTGGGACCCAGAGTAGTGGAAGGACCTGGGTCCCCACCCCCACTTGCCACTGAGGAAGAGGCTGGCCCATAGGATTTTAGTACTGTCCCCAGGAAGGGTGGGGGGGAGCACACAGTGTGGCAGCACTGGAGGTGGTGAGACACTACCAGGAGTCAGCATACTGACCTGTGGAGCTGATCCACCAGGATGCACTACTATGGTGAGTCACACCTCATCACAGCATGTAAATGAGATGGCCAGATGAAGCAAGCTCTGCCATCTGAACATACTAGTATTTTAAAATAGGTAAACAAGGAGCCTGATTCTCCAGACTCAAGCAAATAGAACATTTCTGGCAGTTGAAACTCAGGCTTGGAAGTTTTTTCACTTTCTCAGGTTCTATAACTTCACAGCATCAAGCACAATTGCACTCCAGAATTTGCAGTCTGCCAGATTATCACTCTTATTCTTATACATCACTGTCTAGGATGCAAACAACAGTACAGGTAGAACCTCGCTAATCTGGCACTCTGTGATCCAGTACCATTCGTGGTCCGGCAAGATTTTAGTTAGCCAGATGTCTGCTTATGATGGGTTTGGCCAAGTTTCCTGCAGTCCCATAAAGTTTGTTTACAGCCACCAGTCCTGATTCTCAGGATTCTGTGTAGTTATTTAGCTCTAAATTACCCTCAAAGAGACCAGTAAGTAGTGGAAGTGTTGGTATTGCTATTAAGTGTAAGCAAGATTTTTATGCTTTATCTACTTATTTCCTTGTGCCAATACAGTAAAATTATGTAACAACACTAACGCTGTGTTATGCAGAGAGCTGATAAGCCTTGGTTAGGACTAGGCTTATATAGGTTGTATTAGTACTGTCATACATTATTAAGCAGAATTGCAAGTGCTGTTCCGTTTATTCACCTTGGTGAAATAAAAATAACAAAACCCGCTCACTACAATTGGTTCAGCAAATTCTCTGGTTTGGCACCAGTCAGGTCCTGAAATTGTTGATCTACAGAGTTTCAACCTGTACCATTCACCAATTAAATCTGTGTAGTTTTAATAAAAAAATTTAACTGTCAAATGTAATGTTTTCATTTGACTTTGCAAATTATTCTGTTACACTCTGCTTACAAATATGCCATATGCGATACACTGCATACTAGAAGTTCCAGTAATAGATTACATTCTGCTGAATTTCTCTATTTATCTGTAAAGGGTGGGCTTGGTTGGTTGTTTCTGCACTGAGCAGGATTTAAAATGATATAAAACCAGTAATGAAGCAATCAAGTGTTCCCGTGTGCTGAGTTCCTCCTAAATTTAATTGGCACACTGGAGCAGTTTATAGCAAGTCTGGAAAGTATGCTGCTATTGTGCTGCAGATGTTTCTTGGTAACCTTTAATAAGAGAGGAAAATGTAGATCTTTAGAATGGCTGTTTATGCTTTATGAGCACATTTTATAGAAATCTGTAAAGACTGGGGTGACACAAAATAATGACGCCATTATTACCTGAGAGCAGGGCACCATTAATATATCTCACCAGGAGTGCAATGAGCATCTAGCCATAGTGCAGCTTGAGGCAGTGGGGGGTGGGGGAGCAGGAGATGAAAACTACAAGAGGGTCTGCAGTGAGCATGAGGACACTATGCATCACAAGGTATCTAATCACCCCTGTATGTGAAGGTGTCATTTCCATTGTTGTTAATGTCTGAAATGTAGTCAGAAGCTCAAACCAGATACTCCATGAAAGTCACTGGAGTTATGTTGATTTCTACTAGTTGAGGATTTGCCCTAGATTTCTGCAAGTATGGTCGAACAGCATCTGATAAAGAAAGGGCTACATTGCATCATCTGTAATATTCCTCAGACAATTTGTATTTCTGCATTACCTTAGAATGTTGGGTTGGGTGAGGCAGTGAAGAAGAATCTAAAGGTCAAGGAAAAATCTGAGCTGGTCTGCTGCCTTTATACGGTCCATCCTTCTAGATTTAGTAGGTTCCTCTCCAGCGCTTCAGGCTTCTCCAGCCTGCAATTACTTGTAAACTGTAGATTTTGTTGTTCACTCTTCCCCCTCTTCCCCAAATCATTATTTATATTAAACAATAGTGGTTCTAGCATGGATCTTTGGGACAACAGATTTGGGTTTGAGACCTAAATCCTCAGGGGTATAAATACTGTGTGGAGCTGAGTGTGAGTTCATGGACATGGTGCTTTCTCCCAGAAGAAGAGGAAAGAAAGGAATCTATAGTAGATATGACCCAGAAGCCCCATGATGCAAACTAGTAGAGGGCACATGGGTTGTATAGAGATCCCCAGGGTCAGATATGCATAAGAGTTCATCAAAGGGTGGTGTGTGAGAGGTAGTAGCCCACTGGTCATCATAATCAATGCAAAATGTGTGGATGGATAATATTGAAGGAACTTTGTATCTGTGCTGAAAAATATGTTCCTGAGCTCTTTGAATTAAGACAGATGTCCAGGAGGTGACATATTTCAGTGATGTTCCTGTCAGTCAAGAGGTAACTGACATCTAGCTCTCCGTTTGCCCATTTGTGTATTGTATGCATCACATTGTATGCCTATATACATACTGAGCCAAGTGCAAATTGAGAGATTGTGAAATCTACAAGTGGAATTTACAGTGGTGCCCTGTCTATGAATAATGATAAAAAGATGGATCTCAAAAGAGATACGTTGAATACTTCACTAGGTGGCAAATTGATAGGGTGCATGTCTCATGACTTCATTTACAGTTCTAAGTCTCCAGTCCCATTTGTTGAACAGAAGTCTCAGAGGGGTAGCCATCTTAGTCTGTACATTTAAAGACAACAAGTAGTCCTGTGGCACCTTAGAGACTAACTATATATATATATATATATATATATATATATATATATATATATATATAGTATCCTGAACCTTCACGGGCACTTCTTCAGATAAGATGATCTTGAGACGGATATATATATTGATAAGTGATTTGATATGTCCATTTGATGGACAGTTATACATAATGCATTTAGTTACATCTATCCAGACAATCTTTCATTAGTTTACAGGAATAATGTGATAACCAGAAACAATCTTTCATTAGTTATCAGTTACATATTAAGTGAACTCGCATCTAAATGCCAATACATCCATTTGATCTAGGGTTAAGCCTAATATAAATCAGTAAGTTTCAGATGGGTGATGATGACAAATGACATTAGCATTTCACTAGTATTCAAATTTTAGGGAAAATATAATTAATAAGCATATGCCATGTCCATGTAATATGATAACATCCCTGTGTGTTCTAGTCTAACAAGTGAACTGGCATGACCTGTTAGCATGTCTTTGGTTTCTATTAGGATGCAAGCAAATTAACCTGTTGCCTTGCTCTGAGCTGGCAGCCTGCTAGTCAGTATCACACTATGTAAAACATGTTTCTTGGCAAGCTGAGCCCTACATTTCTTCCCCTGGCTTTGACTTGCTTCCAAAAGTGGAGGTCATTCTACCACCTGTCTGGGTTACTGAAAGCATGCCAACATCATCACGGACAAAACAAGGAGATGCTTCTTAAATAGGAAACAGAGTTCTGCCATGCATGAATCTTCTGCTTCAGTGGATGTTGGGCTAATTGTTTTCCGGTTGCAACTCAGTTCAGGGTTTCAATGGCCTTGACAAGTTTTGTAGTCAAACACAGCATATTTTCGGTGCTGATGCACAACCATCATGCAGAATATTATTAATAAACTATGTTATTCTTCATGTACTTCACAGTAAATTTGTAAAGACTTCTTCTTGGTAAAATATAATGAGCTAGCAGTTAGCAGTGATAATAATGTTAATTATATTTTTATAGTACTCTCCATTCTGAAAGATTCCTAAAAGACTTTACAAACGTAGGTCATGAGCCTGAATCTGGATTGACATGCAGAGGCTGAATAAATGAAGGGCTTAAATAGGGATATAGTTTAGACAAATGCAGCTCTCAATAAATAGATAAATAGGTCTCTGTTACCACAACACAACACATTAATAGTCTCCTTCAAACACCAATAGGGCAATTTCATGAGCTTACATCATTCTGGTTCTGCATGCATCAGCCACATCAGGTCTTTACTACATCTCAATATACCACATTCATCCTTCAGTTTAAAAGAGTTCATAATCTTTTCTATCTGTCACTTTAATACATACAGTGGCTGCCTTTAAAAAATGGCATTTATCATTGTTAAACACAGCAGTATTTGAAAATGATCAATTGTCACGGCTTGAGTAATAAGACAAAGATGTGTTTTCTTCAGTGCTTGTTTTGGCTTTTATCTGCCAGGGTCATACTTATGTACCAATGGTTTCTTTACAAGACCAGCAATATGTTTAAATAATTTTAGATAGATTTCTTTTCATGTGCAAAATTTAAACTGTGTTTAAATGGTAAGAAAGCAATCATTTCTGTAGCTTTTGTGCTTTGTAGATGGGTATGTCATTTATTTATGCAAGCTAGTGAAACACAGGGTGAATACATTCATACCTAGAAAATATCACTGTATTTGGCCAAGGGCTTAGAAGTAGACTCACTGACAGGGACTGATAGTAATTAAACATGACAGCTACCCAATAGATAGGCTCAGTGCAGATTCTGCTAGTGTCAGGAGCATGATCTTCCAGCCTTGAGAACAGTGAGTGGTGAATGTTAATCAAGCGCACTTAAAAAGTGTTTGCAATATTCATTTCTAAAATCTGACACAAGAAGAACCATCTCATTAAAAGAAAGGGTCTTTTTAATTGTTTCTTATATTTCTAGTGTGATAAATAACACACTCTTCTTCCAGCAAAAGCACAGAGTGGTGATGCAAAGATGATAAATGTCTTGGGCTCTGAGAAACTGTCACACAGACAGCTATGGAATAAGGACAAATCTAGCCAGATGAAGAAAGTTTTGTATCAGTAGTGTTTGGATCAGCATCTACTACATCTCATTCTATGGCCCCCAACTGAGCAAAGTGCTGTCTCATGGCTCATGTATCCCTTCTGCCAGATGGAGCCGGAAGCAACATGAGCTGCGTTCAATATCTAGGGGTTCCTCTTACCAATACAAAGCAGAACTGGCTCCAGACCCCAACCAATAATCAGGCAAAACTTAACCCCACCCCTGAGAGTGTTGCAAGTGCTGAGTCAGTGTATAAAAAAGAACTTTTCTGAAAAGGAAAAGGGAAATAAGCATTAGTTTGGCAAAACATCACAACTACATTCAAAAGCTTTCAAGCGTAAGCAACTCCCAATTCCCAATGCATTGGGCAGTGTCTTTTGCCTCAATTTTCCACCTTGAAGTAGGAAAATTGACGTATGAATGTCCCTTTAACACATCACTTTGTGGCGCTACCCTCACAGTTGACTGTCCTTGGTTGGAGTTCAGGTCCTCTCCTGCCCCAGACAGCAATGTCTCTGTGGTCACTGTCTGCCTCTGCAACTGGCTGTTTGCCATCACTGTCTCTGCTGTCAAGTCCAAGGGTGTGCTGGGGCTGTGGATTCGGAAGGAGAGAAAGGATGTTGCATGAAGTGAATTTGTTTTACTTTGGGTAGATCGGGCTGGGAATATACTTTTCCAGTGAAATATTGAAAATGAATTTATTTTCTGTGTTTGTCACATCACCATCTGAAAATCAGAGCTGTGTGAAACATTTCTGTTCAAATGTATTTCTGATGGATAGTGGCCTTTTTTGTGAAAAATTGTGTGGGGAAAAAAAAGTGAAAATAATAAGAATCCCCCCATCAAAAATACACCTATTTAGAAAAGTTTCAGTAGCTCAATTTTGAGTGTCAAAAGTGGCTGTCAACTGTAGTGTCAGGCTTGGGAGTGGAAGGAGAGGACATGATTCAGGAAAAGCCATGAAGGTTATGCAAATGTCTCACTCTTTGGGGGTGCAGGCATGTGGTCCAGTTCCACTGACATAAATGGGAAATCACATACTTAAAAGTTAAATGTGTGCTTTCAAATGCTTTCCTAAAATGGGGCCTTGCTTGGTGAAGTGGAAAGAGAATTTCTGTTATGTATTATTTGTAATACCATAGTATTTTGTAGCCCCGGTTATGAAGCAGGAGTCCTTTGTACAAAAGATGGTCCCTACTTCAAAGACCTTACAAATAAATCTATTTTTAATATATAGCCTTTAAACAAAGGGTCTGAACAGCCATCTTTCTTGAAGAATTCATGATGCTTAGGGAATAAAAAGTCATGTTTGTAATAATTTACACATTGTTTTGTACTGCACACATGAGATCAATATCCACTGACATTCTACATTGGAAAAAATAATTGCAATCAATTCTATCAAAAGCTGAAACTGTAACAAAAGGCAGTTTTGATTAACATGTTTATTTTGCTACAATGCTTGGGCGAGACGGTGCTTCAACTCATGCAGGAGAGGAATGCAGCCAAGAAAAATGTGTCTTATTTTTTTTAGAAGTCACCTTTCCTAGGAAAAAATAAATAGATGGAATGAGTTATATGTGCACTTGATAAAAAAGCATATCATGTTACCTTTCTCCTTATTTTAATTTTTGTGCCAATATTTTTATTAGGAGAAGAAGTGACATATCCACCAAAATATGCAGAGGCAACAATTTATATACAGGATTTAGAGCTCACTTTAACCCTTATGTTTCCCTTTCATAAGAGACTGCAGCCACTAGTTCTCACATCCACTCTTATTAGTGTGAGGTACAAGAATTGTGGAATCACAACCCTGTTTAATTAATGAGCAAAACAAGCGCACTTCCACCACAGGACGGATTAATCTTTCCATCGTGTGAGGATTGTTTTCTTATTTCTCTCAAATGCTCACTGGTTCATTGGACACACAGGACTAGATTCATGGACATTTAGGAGCAGTGATGCTCAGTGTCTCTACCTCTAACCTGTAATGGGTAATGGGCTGAATAAACTTCCCAGCCCGCATGAAGCCACCTGGGGGTGGGGGTGCTGCTTCCCCTCACAGAGGAAGTGGAAGGCTTCTTCCAGGACAGGGTGTGGAGTCTCCATACCCGGGCCTAGCCCTGCACTACCTGCATCCCCCCACACCTTTCCTGGTGAGCTCCTCCCTGTCAGAGTTGCAACCCACTCTGTAGTGGCACCATCAGAGCCTAGGCCTGGTGGAACTGCAGCAGCAGTGGCTTCCTCAGCATTGATGTAGTCAAGTGGATCACTGCATCTGTCATCAATGCCCTGATGCCAGCAGGAGCAGCCCCCAGGGGCAGCCATGATGTTACCCACACTGGGCATGGGAGTGCTGTGCTGGCAATCCACTCCTGTGAGGCTAGGCAAACTAGGCAGTTGCCTAGGGTGCTGCCGGCCCGGGCGCCCGATGATGATGTCACGGGGCACTGGGGCGCCCCGTGATTACATCACGGCCATTGATGTCCGTGCAGGCGGGAGCACCAATCGTGCCTTCTGCCTGGGGCTCCAGCTGCTGCAGCCGGCCTCGGGCCGCTCCTGCTCCTTGGTGCCCATGTTGGCAGCTGCCCAACCAGCTTCATGCTCCAGCACTTTAGGCACCTGCCTGTCTGCCTGTAGCTACAGCATTCTCTGCCAACCCTGTTTATGCAAGAGGCCTAGCATGGAGCATGGCCTTCCTCATAACTTTCAATTAGCTGAAATAAGGACTGTCACATCCACAGCACCACCTAGTGGCTGAAGACTATAATCCAGTTTAGCATTCCTCTTCAAGTCCTGTGGTTACAATGCTCCCCCGAGATGTGAGCATCACCCAGTTTCACATCCTTTCTCCACCTGACAGGGACACGGGATTTGTAAAAGGATGAGTGCCCTGGCCACTGGTTAGGATAAACTGTAATGTCAGGCTCCCTCAGCCACTCCTGCTGAATCTGATGACCCAGGAAAAAAACAGGACTGTGTCTAAGC
This sequence comes from Pelochelys cantorii, assembly GCA_032595735.1. Taxonomy (NCBI): domain Eukaryota; kingdom Metazoa; phylum Chordata; order Testudines; family Trionychidae; genus Pelochelys; species Pelochelys cantorii. Next base: position 26,543,602 of record CM064326.1, read on the forward strand.
ACTGCCTACCTCTATTGTCCATTTCTCCTCTAGGTGAGAACAATCACAAAGCCCTGAATCTTGGTTAACTAGTTACACTGACAAGTGGTAGCATTATTGCCAGCCCCATGATTCCTAAAATCATGAGTTTGGCTTAAAACTAGGAGCTTGTTTTGAATAATGAACTTTAGAATCTTTGTATTTGCCTTTCAGTTTCTGAGCCTTCCAGATTCACTAGCTTCACATTTTCAAGCTGGAGAGTTGGTTGGAGAGGCACAGGACACCTCTCCCCACCAATTCTCATGACCCTGGGAGCCCTAAATCTGAGTAGCACAGCCCTTAAATAGGGTGGAGTGAACAAACCATGTGCTAATCTCATACAGTCCTGAAGCAGCTTCCACAGGCTGGGCTGCCATTGATATTCCCATGTAGCCTAGGTTTTTCACAATGGGAAAATCATTTATGATGATGTAGAGCTGCTCAGAGTTTGAGGCTAGAAACATAGATGGGGGAAACAGGGAGGGAAGATTTGTTCCCATACTTTTCTTGGAACGAGGGATAGTTTGTATAAGGGCAAGTGCTTTTTTTGTCCCCTTTGCTCAGCCTTCCCCACAACTAACTTCAGCTAAGAGGTCCAGAAATCACATTTATGATGCTTTGCTTGGTCCTATCTCTGTGCTATGTGTCTAGTCCACAAGTTCAGAAGCAAATCATTTTTGTCATGGGAAAGTATGCACAGTAAAGAATCCTTTGTAGATACACTGTGTTGTTCCACTTGCCCCTTTCATTCTCAATTCCAAAATTGCAACACTGGGACAAAGGACTATTTTGGAGCTGCCTGTTTTCAGGCTCCAGTTGTCCATTTTTCAGCATCCCTTACAGTTGTACCAAAATGAGCTGAAGAGAGACAGAAAAAAGAGAGGATGAGGGAAGAAAACAGATCTGGGAGGAGGTGAGAGCTGTCATCAGTGATTGCCATATGGAGGCATCTTTTCAACCTCCCACTGATTAGCCATATCATGTCTATGCATTATTCAGGCCTAATTTTCCATCAGCTCAATGGTTTGGAAAGGAGAAATCATCCTGTGCTTGCAGAAAAATAAACTATGATGTGTGAAATTCCATAACTGCAGAAGTGGCGAGGAGTTCTGTGGCACCTTATAGACTAACTGAAGTGTTGGAGCATAAGCTTTCGTGGGCAAAGACCCACTTTGTCAGATGCATCTGACATGCATCTGACAAAGTGGGTCTTTGCCCACGAAAGCTTATGCTCCAACACTTCAGTTAGTCTATAAGGTGCCACAGGACTCCTCGACGCTTTTGCAGATTCAGACTAACATGGCTACCCCTCTGATACATAACTGCAGAGGAAACTTTGAAAAGTTAGGCCTAGGAGATTTGTCCCATGAATCAGGGCAGGAATAGAAATCGGGAATCCTTATTCTCTCAGACTTTATTCAAGTTAATGGAGAGTTTTCCCATTGACTTCAAAGGGGACAAGATTTCATCCTCACTCATCAGCTGTAACTATGAAAAAATGTATCTTATTCTTAAACATCTATTAAATATACCAAACACTGGCTAAATCTGACAAAGGAAACAAATTCTTATTGTTTAGAGCAGTGGTTCTAAATCTTGAATAACCCAAGGACCCCAATTTTTCATGGACCCCCCCAAACTCCTCTGCTCAGTCTCAAATCCCACCTTTTCCCACCCCTGTTCCATCCTGCTCCCTCCTCCTTTCCATGTCTTTCCATCCCATCCCCTGAGTGTGCCCCATCCCTACTTCTTCCCTTCCCTCCCAGGGTGTCCTGCACACTGTCAAACAGCTGTCCCACAGCATGCAGGAGGCACTGGGAGGGAGGGGGAGGAGTTGACCAGCAGGGCCAGAAGACCCCCTGAAATACCCTCACAGGCCCCCAGGGGAGCACAGTCCCCAGCTTGAGAAATGATGGGTTCAAGCTTGGAACAACCTGCATATAGACCAGTAGCCAACAACCAATAGCTTGGGATCTACTGGTAGATCCTGGAGCCCCCGACAGGTGATTCTGACTGGTTTGGCTGGGAAGTGACCAAGCGCTGGCATTTCAGCTGCCCCTCCCCACACTGCTTTCTCCTGTCCTCTGCCCTGGAGCTACCCCCTGGGAGCCTCCTGCTTGCTGTGCAGGGTAGGTGGAGGCAAAAGAGAGGGCACTAATGTCAGAGTGTCACCAATCCTGAACCTCTGCATACCCTCTCTACAGTGAGAGAGGGCATGGCACGGCTCAGGATGGAAGGAGCTTGCTGGCAGCTGCTCCTGTGTCTGAACGTGCTCAGCATCCTCAAAGGGGCAATGAGAATCTCTCTCATTCTCCTCAAAGTGGCAGGCATGTCCCTTAGGCCCCTGAGCAAGGTAGGACATGGGGTCTTCATAGCCTTCCCTTGTCTGCCAGCACAACCCCCACAGCTCCGGAAATGGGAAACAATGGCCATTGGGAGGTGTGAGGGTGCTGCCTGTCGACAGGGGACAGAGCCTGGACTCGCCTGCGCCTCACTGCTAGGAGCTGCTGCTGGACATGCCAGCCACTTTTGGGAGTGGTGCAGGCCCAGGGTGGGGCTGAGCCTGTCTTAGCCCCACTGCACCACTGCCCAGGAGCAGCCTGAGGTAAGTGGTACCCAGCCAGAGCCCACATCCCAACCCTGAGCCCTTCATGCACCCAAACTCCCTCTCAGAGCCTACACCCTGACCCCCCCTCTACACCCAAATCCCTGCTCCAGGCTCAGCCTGGAGCTCCTCCCACACTCTGAATCCCTTGGCAAGGACCAGAGCCTACACCCCCTGCATCCTAACTTCCTGCCCCAGCCTGGTGGAAGTGAGTGAGGATGTGGGAAGAAGTGAGCAGGGCAGGGCCTTGGAGAAGGGGCAGGAAAGAAGGTGGGGAAAAAGTATCTGGGTTTGAGGTAGATCCTGGATTGAACTTAAATTCAAGAATTTGATTTAGTGCTTGAAAAGTCTGGAGACCACTGGTATAGACCAGCATTTCTCAAAGTGGTCTGCGAAACCACTTTGAGAACCCTGTTAACCAGTCGCAGTGGTTTGTTTATTTACCAGCACTGTGGTCACAGAGCCTCATGGCTCCTATTGGCTCCATTTTGCCATTTGCAGACAAGGGGATCCACAGGAAGAGGCATGGGCTGGGCCACTGCTTCTCGCAGCTCCCCTTGGCTGCAAACAGCAAAACAGAGCCAATAGGAGCTGCGAGGCTCAGTGGCCGTGGCACTGATAAAGTAAACAAACTGGCGCGGCTAATTAACAGGTTTCTCAAAGCAGTTTTGCAAACAACTTTGAGAAACACTGGTATAGACAATGAGAGAACACTTCCATTCTCAGTTGAATGTGGACCAAGAGGAAAACTTGTTAGAGTAATTAATTTGATGAATACACTAATGAGAAGGATTGTAAAAACTCTCCTTACATTTCCTGCCATGAAGATGCTGTGGGATTTAAAACCATTATGATTCTAATGGAACTTGTTAGACCACTTACACTGTCAATATTTCTTTGTATGGCATTAACACCAACCTGCTTCTGCTAACATCAGTTTCATCTTATTGTGTGAGGAATCTATTAAATTTTATAACAGCCGGTTAGATTTGAGGCTTACTCAAATGTAGAAATATTGCAATGCAGGTGTTTTCTAATCCTTCTTGGTTCGCTACACATAAGACATGCACAAGGCAATGTTATTAATAGAAAATACATTGAGCTAACATTTCAGTGCCGTTCTTAAGATTTCATAGGAAGAATAGAACAGCTGAATAATTTATCTAGGGAGCTATCCACAGTAATTTCAATAATATCCTGTTCCTGAGGGAAGAATCAAACTCTTCTCAGGTAATGGATACTTAACAGTTTTCCTTTTGTTTCAGAACCCTCTTGTCCATCTCTTTCTGCCCCCTTCCCTGAATGCACCCCATCACTGCTTTCATGATACCCATTATTATTTTAAAGACTCTTTCTTATGTGAAACATGGAAGTAATTCATCTGCCTGTGATAAGAATCCAGGATCCTAATGCTGTAACACTTCTCCTTCCCCACACTCTATTACTCTTATTTATCATGCCACATCCATCATTAGATTTGAGGTATTTTGTATTTGCTTTCATTGCATGTGTGTAGTAAGCATAAGAACAGAGGATTTGCAACATTGGAACAGATCATTGGCCCAGTACAACATGCAGTACAGCATTGTGCCTCTGACAAAAGCCTATACCTAATGGGCTGGCTAATGCTTCGCCATCAGGGCTAGAACTGCTGACTTCTGGCAGGCAGAAAATGCCCAAGAAAATGACGTATGTTCCTGCTGGAAACTTGAACTCTCCATGCTTGAGTGGTGATTCATATCAGTCTTTCTCCAGCCAGATCCTTAAAAACATCGAATGTTAAATAACCCATCACTCTGTCTATCTCCATCCTGTCTTAGTCAGAATACTTGATGCTTACACTGTGTCTTCCATCCAAAGTACCATATGGCGTATACAAGACAGCTCATTGAAAGGCTGGAGTCAAGAGCAAACAAGCAGTACTCAATAGTCCAGAGAGAAAGGATAGTTTTGATAATGGATGCCCACCTGCCTACTTTTACCAAACATGTTGTGGCTCAGTTAGGGTATGTCTACACTTGCACCCTAGTTCGAACTAGGGATGCAAATGTAGGCATTCGAAATAGTCAATGAAGCGGGGATTTAAATATCCCACGCTTCATTAGATGATCTCGCCGGCGCGTTACTCCGATCAACAGCTGTTTCGAAAGTGAAGGTGCGCGCCGGGACGCATTACTTCGAACCAAACCCCTTGGTTCGAACTAACGTTACTCCTCGAAAAATGAGGAGTAACATTAGTTCGAACCAAGGGGTTTGGTTCGAACTAATGCGTCCCAGCGCGCACCTTCACTTTCGAAACAGCTGTTGATCGGAGTAACGCGCCGGCGAGATCATCTAATGAAGAGCGGGATATTTAAATCCCCACTTCATTGACTATTTCGAATGCCTACATTTGCATCCCTAGTTCGAACTAGGGTGCAAGTGTAGACACCCTTAGGGGCCTGATTTTTCTGATCCATGCATTTAGAGAGATTTTCATTCATATGAAGTTAGACAGCATAAGATTTATGAGCCAGTTAACAGTTTAAGGGTGCATTCCTTGCTCTGGTCCTCTGGGAGGTGATGAGTTTCACAAATAATTTGTATATCCAGATAGCACAATCATCCATGCAAATCCAGTACCTGCAAATTAGGTGTAAGAGTTTACAAAGTGAGACCTTTGATGTTCCTTGTAGAAGACACTACCAACTATAAACTAGGTAATCGGACCTGCTTTGTCCTCACTAATGCTATTGGTATTACATCTAACACAGAAGATCAAATTATGAGAGGAAAAGATTTCCTGGAGACGATGAACAGTGAGCACTTTTGTTTCATCTTAATGATTATCGTATTGTGGTTTGTTATTGAAGAAGATTAAGGGTGACAATGCTCTTTGAACATGAATACTGTTGGATTCTGAAAGCTTACAATTCACATTCACTGAAGGATCTAAAGCTAATCCTATTTCCCCTTCTGAAATGAGTGTTGTTTGGATTTAGGTGTATAATTTGGCTTTCACCTGATGAAGAAAAAAGTCTGTTATTTTAAATTAGGAAGCTGATTTCTAAAGAAAATGCATCGATTTTAGCAGCTGAGGTTTCTAAGTGAACTGATTATTCACAGGAGATTAACATGTGGACATCATTTTCTAAAGGATTTCCCTGAGGGCTAATATGGGAAAATGAGTCAGATGTGTTACATTGATTAATGCAGCCGTTGGGCCATCATCATTCAAGCAATCAATTAAATCAATGTAATGGGGCCAACAGCAACTGCTCAAACTACATTATAAAGGGGAAGTCAGTGAGATGGTAAGGAATAAATAAAATGCCTTCACAGCAAGAACACATGCAAAGGTTGTGCCACTGGATATACCAGTAGCTTCTATTTTTATTTTAGATTGACTAGCCATCAACCACAGATATACTATCATAATCTTCATATATATACGATTGTTCAGAAGTGCTTATACTTCAAAATGTGTGGCCTGGCCTGGGGGGGAGGGATAGCCACTGAAGTGTATGATTATTGGCTATAACCTTTATTCTTGGACTGAAAAAATAAAGAGAAATAAAGAGTCCTCGCCATCAGCTGTTGTTGACTTTCATACTAGCTGTCAGACCACTTATTTTACACACACACAAAGAGCAACAACTTGATGTTTGTCTTTGATTTGTAAAAGACCCTCAAACCAGACACCGTAGCAGAATAAATTAAGAACAAACTGACATAGTGCTGATTTTTATTTCTAACTTATTTGGGGGGAGCGAAAGGTAGCCACTAGAGATTAAAGATAAGTTGTCAAGATAAAAAAATATTGAAAAATACCCTTACAACAGTTACTATTAACTTTTGATTACTAAAACTGAAAGGATTTCTCATAACTAAGCTACATGTCCACATTTACACGGGTATATTTGGGATTTTGCTAACTGTGGACGATGAAACTAGACTGGGCAGCTTCAACTGGGTTTCTAGACAGCATCTCTGCTCATCAGCTAGGCACACCAGGCCTTAGGCAGCCTCATCCCTCCAATCTGCTTGACATTTCATTAGTGGCTAGTTTAGGTGGCTTCCTTCTCAACTTCCTGGTTTTTGAGATCCCTTTCCTAAGCACTTAACTCTCACCATGCATTGTATGGGGAGCCTACCTCCGGGCTAATTATTCCAGTAGGTAGCAGATGGCTGGTAGGTAGATGTTGCAATAGCAAGTGGAATAATGACTAAGTACATTTGAAGAGCTGGGCCTAAGTATCTAAGTCACTTTTGAATATGGGACTTAGCTGTGCAAGTCTTTTAGGCTTTGCAATACTAAGCCAGAGCCACACCAAAGTACTTATAAAAATCTGGCCTCGGTGCCTCAAGTGTGGCATCCAAAAGTTGTGACTCTTAAAATCAGTAGCCCCTTTTAAAATATTGGGCCTCCATTTCAATTTAAAACATATGATTTTCAGGTTATTAGATTTTAAGGGCAGAAGGGACCACCATGACCACTAGTGTGACCTCCTGCATAATGCAGGCACTAGAATTTCTCCAAGCGATTCCTACATCTCAATTTGTGGCTGAACTAGAGTATGTCTCTAGGTGGGAAAGTCAGTTTTCTGAGTAATGATTTTAAAGCTAAACGGAAGTATACACTTATAATCTGTCACTAAAATTTCAACCTTAAATGCCTATTGTGAGGGCTCAAGATTCGTATTACACCTATGTGGAAGCCCTGATTTTCAGAAAGAAAGATTTTCAATTGAGGTCAGTGGAGATCATATGTATCCTGCACTGTTGTCGCCACTTACCAGGAGATCGATGCTGCGGAGATCAATCTCCCTGGGTTCAATTTAGTGGGTCTAGTAAAAACTTGCCAAATCGACCATGGGGGAGCTCCCATAGACTCAGGTACTCCACCAAGTCACGAGGAGTCAGGGAAGTTATTGGGAGAGTTTCTCCAATAGACCTCCTGCAGTGGGGATGCCATGGAAATTCGACCTAAGTCACGTTGACTCCAGCTACACTATTCTCATAGCTGGAGTTGTGTATTTTAGGTTGACTTTCTTCCCCAGTGTAGTCCTGGCCTGAATTCGGATCAGGCCTCTAGTTTCTCCACCCACAAATACAACAAGTCTATATTAATTTATTTTCTTTTAGTACTATTGATATGCCTTTACTCATTGCCTCACAATAAGCACTCCAGTAACTGCTTCTTGCAGTGCAGGTTTTTCCCCCATTTAAATAGAAATAATTTTTATCATATTATTTTTCCACTTTCCTCAAGGCCCAAGTCTTGTAACACATAGCTCCATCATACTCAGGCTGACAACCCCATCTGTTTGACATATGCATGTACTCTCACTTGAAATTGTTTTCTTATTAATATTAGCTGATTATAAATCTTCTTTAAGATAATCTCCTGTGTGTTCCTTAACATCTGAGAGGCAATTTGCAATGAATTTGTCCTCATTTGCCTTTTTTAATATCCATTTTTTCAATCTTTCCCTCCTCATTTGCCTTATTGGGTGCTAAATCATACCCCAAATAGATCTGCTATGAACAGAGTAGGAGACCAGTGTGTGGTAAAGGCATGACAGACTCCACTGATTTTGTGCTTGCAAATTGTGAAGAAAAAAAAAAGAGCAAAATTGCACACATGCAATTACTTGTGTGTGTGCAATTTAGGTTATTTACCCACCAGGTATCTGATTTGCAGGTGCAATATAGTATCCAGATATCTGTAACTTAAATGCAAATAATTGTGAGCAAAATTGTGAGCATTCATACATGGAACACATACATATGAGCAGCATTACTGTACCTGTAAGTGCACATGTGTAAATATAGATCAAACATTAGTGTAATGCTGCATGTATATGTTTTGTATGTATAGCAAATATTACAGCATTAAGCTATATTAAATAAAACCTCAAAACATTCCCTGGCTTCTCCTGGCTTTTCCATTTCCCCACTTCAATCTTTTATGGCACTTTTTTCCAATGTCTTTTTTTTTCAATCTATTCTCTCTCTCTCTCACTCTCATTCCTTCCCTATACTGGTCTTCTCTACTTCTGTATTTTAATGTTCCCCTACCACTCCTTCTGGATTTCATTTAAATCATTCCTCAATCTCTTCCTTCAGTATCTTTCAATCCCTTTCTCTGAATTACCCAGGATCCACAATTCTCACTTCCCTACTCCTAGTCACCCAGGTTTCACATAGCACATCGGAATTGCAGAACCTTCTTTTCTCCCTAGGATAGGATTGGACTGCCAGGATTGAAATGACTTCTCCCCAAAACTTCTAAATCAGCACAGTGTCCCCTGCTGTTGTCTGTGAAATAAAGATAAATGCAAACTGCTTCCTAGAGCATGACACAAAGGTTGTGCTCTCTCCCTGGAGCTTCCGGAAGTCTCTCAGAGTGGCAATGCTATGTGGAACTCATCAAGAGATGATGCCCTTCTCCACTGCCCACTACTCAGGGCTTAACTATCAGAATCTGATCCCAAATGAACAACAAACCCAGCAGTCAGTCATGGCACCTTCCTAAGTCTGGCAGGCATTGGCTGGCTTCTGTGAGCCATATGCACATCTATTTTCTAATTGGATAAGCAGTCAATAAATCAACCTAACAAAATAATTTCATTGGACCTGTTAATTTCTCTGTTCCTGTAGGGATTCACATCAGTGTGCTCCACTTGTATTTCCCTTTCATTCCCAACACAGCTCATTCTATTTACCTTTTATATCTACATAGCTGCCTTCCAAAAGCACCTGGAGAAGTTGCATCACTTCAAATAGTTACTTAGGCTACCTCTAGACTACAAAGAAAAGTCAGAAAAAGATACACAAATTGCAAACCACAATTTACATATCTTTTCCCACTTTTCTTTTGAAAGAAGCTTTTCTGAAATTTGGCATGTCTACACGGTGCCAAGTTTCAGAAAAACTTGCTCTTTCAACACATTCCTTATGCCTCATAGAACAAGGTTTACAGGGATGGTGAAAGAGCACATCTGCATTTCTGAATTTTTTTTCGGAAAAGTGGATGCGTTCCTTACACACAGCATAGCTTTTCCAGGATACTTCTGGTATCCTGGAAAAGTGCTGCAGTCTAGACGTAGCCTTAGGCCTAAGTTTTTGCCTGCTTTGCCTCAAAATGACCTTAGCAAAGATCATACTGAGAACCAACCATATTATTTACCATAGTTTCTGAACTGGCCAAGAGGTTTAGTGTTGATGGTTAATTACATATATCTCTGGTATAACACAGCCCATTGAATTTCATCCAATTACCCCTGTATTGAGCCCAATAACTTGTGGATTGTACACTTTTTACTTAGGTAGCATTAAAATAGCACTTGATATATTATTGCAGGTGAGGAATATTTAGGATCACACACGTTATCTATCTGTTGGTTTTGAATATCATGGATCATTGCAGTGCCTAAGTATTGAGAAAGACCTATTCTCCCTCCTTGGCTAACTAGTTCAGCTCTCTTTTTGGGAAGGAGATTTCCCATAATTCTTCACTGAAAAGAGTTCTTTATTTTACTTTATGAACATAGACTCCCCATTCCTTATTTACAGTGAGCACCCATGACTACAACAATGTGACTGTGCCACATTTCGCAGAACACCAGAAAACCATTGTCACAATGACTACTAGATAACAAGAGGGTTCATGACACTGTCCTAGTTATAACCTCCCCCAGCTTCATTCTGTGCCTTCATTACAGGGAGCTCCTGAATGTAAGGAGATATTCAGGCTAAACAACAGTGTAGTAGTCACTGTCCATCCCATTGCATAATGAGCACCTAAGCAGCTTACTGCAAACAACAAAATAAGAAGTACCTTTGAACATTAATATGTAGCTCAATAGCCATCTCTGGGTTTAATAATATAATATGTCACTAGCCTCTTCAGTACGTACCTTTATCACCTTTTATACACATAATTGCCTGGAAAGATTGCTCTGTTAAACATCTTACTTTTCCCCAATATATTTCTAACACCAGAGTAAGGCCTTTAAGTTTGAGCTGCAGATCATACAAAAAAGAAAGGAAGTCAGCTAGAAAAAGAAAAAAATAACCATAGACATCTTTAGAAAATGTACATTTCCCCATACACACTGCTTCCATCCCATGCACCCCTTCTAGCCGATCCTATCCTGGTGGCCATGGACACAATATTTCTAGCAAGATTTTGCATCCCATAATAAGACCACCACATTAGGGATGTCTTATATCCCCCTGATCTGAATGTAGCAGAGAGGCTACAATGAGCAGTTGCTTTGGGAAATGTTTGTCTTCAGCCTCTTCTGCTTGTCCTGCTTTCATAGTGTATGTTTATAGTGGGGCATTTCTTAGTGTATTATGTCAAAGAGAAAAATTAAAAAACAATGAATGGTCAAAGAGGGCAATGACATCACAGCCTTTTCTTGCAGACTGCCTGATGGACTGTCATAGATTTTCCTGGCCTCAAGTGCACACATACGCCACCTGTCCATAGGGCAGGTAATCACACATGCTACACTGGGTGCAATAAAAGGATAACCCCACACACACACATACTCTGCTGCTGGGCTCTGCCTGCATTCTCTCCTACAGAGAATTAGATTATTGATAGGGCTTAATTTAAATCAGGTAGCTCTGGTTTCAGTTTAGTTTAAAAGTTGTAAAGAATGCCAAGTGTACCTAGCCCTCTCACAGGGATAATAAAATTTCTTCACTGAATGGATGAGAAGGAAATGAAAAAGTGAGGCTGAAGGCAGGCTAACATATATATGCATCGGGACTGCAATCTATTCTGAGAAAGCCTGAAGAAAAGAGCAGGTTCATTCTAAAAGCCAACAGTGAACAAAAATCTTCATGGAAATGGGGTGAACATGTAGTTCTTAATGCCCGTAATGGTTCATATATTATAAAGCCCGGACTATTATGAATATTTAGTACAAGCAAATGTACCCAGCATTACTCGTCTCCTTAATTGTAGTAATGTGGTTTTTTTAATTAAAGGAAAAATGTGCATGTTTTATTTCAATGATGGGGTTCAGGGTAGGGAGTGGAGGGTGCAGGAACAGGGTAGGAGGTTGGGTGTGTGGAGGGGCTCACAGCAGGGAGTGGAGGGTGTAGGAGTCAGGGCATGTGGTGAGGAGCTCAGGGAAGGCAGTGGGGAAAAGTGCAGGTGTCAGGGCAGGGTAGGGCCTCAAGGCAGGGAGTGGCAGGAGTCAGGGCAGGGAATGGAAAGTGGGGGCCTCAGGGCAGGAGCTGGAGGGTGGAGGAGTCAAGGCAAAGGTTGGGGAACTCAAGGCAGAGGGAATGAGGTAGGGAGCTCAGAGCAGGAGGCAGAGGTGCAGGAGTCAGGGCAGGAGGACTCAGAGCATGGGACTGGGAGGTTGGGAGTGCTTACAGGGGCCACTTGTGGGGCTAAGCGTAGTTCTGCTCAACCAGCAGGTCCTCCCAGGGGGCCGGAGCTGCACTTGCTGGCTGTTGGCTCCTCCCAGGCAGTCAGGACTGCACTCAATGGCCAGAGTCTCCTCCTGCTAGTCTGTGGGGAGCCAGGGCTCCAGGAACTGCCCTGACCTGCAGCTGGTCCACAGTTCCTGGCCCCAGCATTTCCCCCCAGGGGGCCAGTGTGTGGTTCCCAGCCTCTCCTCTGGGGGTATTTTCTGGGGGGCTTCTCTTTGGGTGGGAGCAGTTCCTGGTACCAGCCTCTCTTGGAAGGGCATCTCCTTGGAGGGAGGGAGAGGGAGAAAGAGATGGGGGCTGGGCTGCGCTCCTTGGCCCTGGAGGAACCATGGCCATGGGCTGGTTGGCGGTGGGGCTCCCCACCATCTGGCACTGTTTGAGGGGAGGGAGGCCACTTACACAGTCTGGTGGCTAGCAACGTGGAGCCCCAGTCCCAGCGGGACACTCTCTTGTTGGTGTGGCCATCCCGCTGTGCTCACTCTGCAGTATAGCTGTCTCCTGCACTCGCTGTCCTCAGTGCTCACTCTGCAGTATAGCTGTCCTTCCAATCAGCCCCCTCCCTTTCCATGGACTCTCAGACAGACAGATGCACAGACTCTCCTAGATAGATAGATAGATGACCTACTGCACAACATAGGCCAGAGTATTTCACCCAGTGATTTCTGCTTCTAGCTCAAAAACTTGTGTTTGGGCTATAGCATCTTTTCAAAGCTACCTCTACACTACTAGCTAGAGGTCATCTACACATACTCATGCCAGGTTGACAAGAACTAATGCTAATATAAACAGCAGTGTAGCCCTGGGCAGCAGTAATGGTAGAATGGGCTACCTGTGCCAAGTACAAACTTTCCTGAAAAGGGTGGGTATGTAGTTAGCCTCTGCTATTGCTGCTCATGTTACTTCACCTATACAGGTATGTCTACTCACACTAGCTACATGAGAGCTTCAGAGAATGTGTGTACACAACTTTGAACTCAAACCTGGAACTGTTAGTACTGATGTAGTGCAAGAAGTCATTTAAACCCAGCATTACTTTACCATCCTTCTACTGTATATTTAAGGCACCCTGTCACTGTAATTTATGTTTACAGATGTTTTAATGTCTTCTATTGTTTCCTGAGTTGAAATTTGAGGGTGCCACAATGCTACTTGAAGGCAAGCCATGTTTCATAGATATTGTACAACCCAGTTGTTCAACCCAGTGAATACCTTTGAAGCACTTTGGAGCAGAGCATTTTGGAGCAGACTTCTAGTAAGAGAACGCAGTGGGAAGAAATATTTTAATATTTTACTAGCTAACTGCTCTTTGCCCCCCCTGTAGTACTGCTCCTCACAATGATCATCTTGGAATTCCTGCAGGCTTCTTCCCATACTGACAGTGCTTATATGCCATTACCCTCCGTGCAGCCTTTATGTTTACCTGATATTTGTGAACTTTTGTAATTCTAGCTTCTCTTTTGTACGCACTCTTTGAATCCATTATCAGTCTCCTCAAGGTGCAATCCATGGTTGAGGCCTCATTCCCAAAGACTTTCCTCATTGTACTCATTAAAACTTGTGATGCTAGTGCAAGCCCAAAGAATAAATGCACAGGTTAATCAGGAAGATGTTGGGTTTTTTTTTTAATGCAAATGTAACACTTGGGAGATATCTTAGCTTGAAAGATTTGGATCCTCCAGTTTTTTGCTGATAAACTAAAATACAGGTGGGGTGCAGTGTTGCTTCCCCATCCCCACCCTCACAGAATCCTTCCTGTAAGCCTATAATTGAGATTCCATTTTGTGACTGGGCACTACTGCCCCGCACTCCAAAAGCCCCCTCACCGGTCATGTACGGGGCGCGGTGAACCGGGGTGAGTGCGTGCACTGCGTGCTCTTGTGCCACCAACCAGCTGCACGGGGCAGTGCCTGTGTGTGATGGGGCATTACGGCCCCCCATGTTAGCCAGGGGTGGGGGGAAAGGTGGCAGGTTGGAGTGCGTGCATGCGCAACGTGCGAGGGGGCTGCCAAACAGCTGTTTGGGCAGTGCCCGGGGAAGGAGTGTAGAAGGGTGGAGAGAGGGTGACGTGGGGAAGAGAGGAGGGTGGGGCCTGGAGAAGGATGAAAGAGGGAGGCATCCACTGGGGAGGACATCGAGCCCGGACGCGGATAATTTGGAAAGGGAAATGGAGAACCGAAAAGGGTGGAGGGACGGAGGCAGTAGGGAAGTTAAGGGAGCCAGCTAAAGAGAGAGGAAGCAGCCCAGGGCAGGGTGTTTGCAGGTCGCCTGCCAGCTGGCGAGTTTCAGCGGGAAGCCCCGCCAGCTGGACCAGACTGTGCTAGGTCCGAGTCCTTAGGGCCCTGGGCTGGGGTCCGTGCATGAGGGCAGACCCGGACCCCCCTCTCCCTGCTGCCCCAGATGGCATTACCGGACTACATCTCATCCCAGTGTGAACTATCTCAAGACAAGATTTAAAGGCTAATGTTAGCTAGACAAGACATGGGTTGGACTTCGGGGCCCGTGGGATGGGTGGTGGTTATGGTGTATAAATAAAGGCACAGGGTGATAAAGTCTTAAAGATAGTGGAGAATGTGGGTATTTTGAACCCAACCCCCCAGGCTGAGCGGCACTGACGGGGACCCGAGGTAGGGGCCTAACTTGAGCAAAGTTCCCCAGGAAGAAAAAAAAAGGGGGGGGTACCCTTTTGTTTTCTCTGTCGTTACCTTTTCCTGGTTTATCAGGGACAGCACAGCAAACATGGAACCGGCCAAGATGTTTGAGTGGATGGCTGAAGCTCAAAGGCAACACCAACAACAACAGACGTTGTTGATACAACAATTATCCTCGCAATACCAGGAGCAGCAGAGGCAGCTCATAAGAGAATTGTCAGAACAACACCAAGCACAACAGGAAAGATGGTTGCAGCAATACGGCCTGCCTAGTCGGGGGAGCCCGGGAACACTTGTAAGTAATGAGGATGAAGCGGGCGGGATCTCTCAGTTGCCAGTCCGGCTAACTAAGATGGGCCCTACAGATGACCCAGAGGCCTTTTTAACAACCTTTGAAAGGGTGGCTACTGCTGTCTCGATGGCCCGAGGATCACTGGGCCACCCTGCTGGCCCCCTACCAAACAGGGCAGGCCCAGTTAGTATACCGTAGCCTCAGTATCCAAGAGGCTTTGCATTATTACAAAGTTAAAGAGGCAATTCTAAATCAGATGGGGATAATGCCAGAAATGTATAGGCAGTGATTCAGGCCGGAATGGTACCCACAAGAAGCTAGGCCAAGGGTGGTAGCCCAGAGATTAAGGGAAACCGGGTGGCGATGGCTAGACCCAGATCAACGGATGGGGGCCCAGGTAGCAGAGACAGTGATTTTAGAACAGTTTCTGAACATTCTACCCAGTGGAGGCCAGCGATGGGTACGGAGGCATCATCCCTCTGCCCTTAATGAGGCGGTTGCCCTAATGGACGATTATGAAGCTGCTGAGTCTGCCGAGGGATTAGGAAAGATAGGCAGGGGAGGACTTCCCCCGAAGGGGGGAGTGCCATGACCAACATGACCAAGGGAGAGCCCTGAAGGGGTCTGAATGAGGTCCGGAGGACGTGGTGAGAGAAGGCTCGCACCTGCTTGGACAACCCCCTTAAAGGATACAGCAGGCGAGAAGGCCCCTCCTCCAGTCGAAGGAGGGCGAAGTCAAGGGAGAGGAGGACCCACACAGGGTGCATGCTTCAGGTGTAGCCAGGAGGGGCATTTCCAAAAAGACTGCCCATACATGGACTGTACATGCACCCGGGCCCTAGCAAGTGAGGAGAACGGTGAAGAGTGAGGAGCCGGGAAGATTCTAAAGGTAGTTAAGGTAGGGGGACACCTGGTGGAGGCCCTGGTGGACTCAGGTTGCGGCCAGACGATCATCCGAGAAGATTTGGTGGAGGGAGAAGGACCACGGGGCCCTCCCGGTACACATCCAGTTTGTGCACGGAGATACCCATCCATATCCCACAAGTTGGGTGCAGATTGAGGATGGCCCCCATGAGAGTTGGCGTTACGTGGTGATAGCCCCGAAACTGCCATACCCCATCCCGCTGGGGCGCGACTGGGAAGGGCTCAGAAAGGTGATGGGCAAGTGGAGGGAACGCTTGGATCAGGAACGAGGAGAAGGGATGCTGGGAAGGGAGGCCCTCCCAAAGGACCGGAGAGCACCTCAGGCCTACCCCAGATTACTACTCGTCAATTCCGGGCCTCTGGGGAAGAAGATCAACAAATACTCCACCTACCAAAGTTGTGGGGTAGCAACTTGCTGCAGGAACAGCGAGAGGAACCAGCTCTTCAGAGGGCCTTGGAAGATTCCACGCAAGCTGCTGAGCTGAGTACGGAAGAGGTGAAATGAAGGGCAGGACCCCACTTCGAGGTATGCCATGATCGGCTATATCAGGTTACGGAAGGAGTGACGGACTGGGGCACCCTACGACAATTGTTAGTCCCTCGGTGGTATCGCCACCAGATTCTGGAACTGGCGCATGCTAAACCCTGGGCGGGACATTTAGGGCATGAAAAAACGGTGTGGACAATTCTGCAACGCTTTTACTGGCCCAGGGTATACCGGGAAGCGAAAGATTTTTGTGAGTCCTGTCCGGAATGCCAGAAAACTAGCCCCAAGGGGGTACCGAGGGTGCCAGTAGTACCACTACCGGTGATCGGGGTCCCCTTTGAGAGGGTGGCCCTGGACTTAGTGGGGCCCCTGGAGAAGATGAGGACAGGTTATCAGTATATTATGGTAGTGGTAGACTACACAATGAGGTGCCCCAAGGCTGTGCCTGTAAGGAATACTACCGCCCCAACGCTGGTGGCCGAGCTAGTAAAAATATTCTGAAGCGTCAGGATATCTAAAGAAATATTAACAGACCAAAGTATGAATGTTACCTCTCGCCTGATGGGAGAGCTTTGCCAGCTGTTACAAATCAAGATGCTAAAAACATCTGTCTACCACCCTCAGACAGACGGTCTGGTAGAGTGGTTTAATCGAACGTTGAAGGGTATGTTAAGAAAATTTGTGGAGGGCGACCCCAAGGAGTGGGACAGATTGTTGCCTGCCCTATTATTTGTGGTGCGAGAGGTGTGTCAAGCCTCCACAGGATTTTCGCCCTTTGAATTGCTGTATGGGCAACAGCCCCGGGGAATACTGGACATTATCAAAGAGAACTGGGAAGAGCAGGGAACATGAGTCCAGGGCTTGGTGCAATATATATTAGACTTATGAAAGAAATTACATACCCAAGGAGAGTTTGCAAGAGTCAACCTAGTGTCAGCCCAAGAGAAGCAGGCAGGGTACCAAAACAGGAAGGCCCGGCTGTGGATCTTTAAGCCGGGGGATAGAGTGCTACTCCTACTACCACAACAGGAATCTAAATTGCTCGCCAAATGGCAAAGGCCATTTAAAATAGTCAGGTAGGTGGGGGAGGTAGATTATGAAATCCGGTTACCGGCGAGTCAGAAGGAAACTAAGATGTATCATGTTAACCTCCTAAAGGTGTGGAAAGAGAGGGAAGGGTTGCTAGTGGACCCGGCGCCTCCCGAACTAGATCTAGGGCTGGGGGGTGGGTGGTAAAAGAAGGTGTCCCCTCCGCTTTACAGGTGGGTGTGGAGCTAATACAGGACCAACGAGCCGAGTTGCATGACCTGTTACGGCAGTTCCTGCAAGTCCTGAATGACCAGCTGGGCCATACTACCTTGGCATATCATCACATCGCGACCGAACCTGGTAAGACCCCGTCCGAGCCCTACCACGGAAGATGTGGGAGGTAGTCCGTGAAGAATTGCAATGGATGTTGCGCTGGGGTGTGGTGGAGGAGTTGTACAGTGACTGGAGGAGCCCGATAGTGCTAATGCCAAAGCCAGACGGGTCGATACGATTCTGCATCATTTTCCATAAAGTTAATGCCATGTCCAGGTTTGACGCGTACCCAATGTCATGGGTGGATGAACTATTAGACTGCCTTGGGAGAGCCCAGTATATTTCGACTATTGATTTAAAAAAGGGATACTGGCAGATCCCCCTCACCCCAGCTTCTAGGAAGAAAACGGCGTTCTCAACACTGTTTGGGTTATACCAATTTGTAAGAATGCCCTTCGGACTACATGGCGCGGCTGCCACCTTTCAGCGCCTAATGGACAAGGTGCTGCGGGACCGTGGGCAATACGCTGCTGCTTACATAGATGATATTGTAATTTATAGCATCTCCTGGCCCGAACACCTGCGGAGGCTAGGGGCAGTCTTAAGGTCACTACAAGAGGCCAGTCTCACAGCTAACCCTAGTAAATGCCAATTCGGGGAACGCAAGGTCACCTATTTGGGGTATACCGTAGGGAGAGGGCAGCTGAAACCCTTGGTTGACAAGGCTGGGGCTCTGAAAAACTATCCTCCGCCTACTACCAAGAAGCAGGTGTGCCAGTTCTTAGGGCTCGCTGGCTACTATAGGTGCTTCATGCCCAATTTCGCAGCGCTAGCGACTCCGTTGACAGACCTGACCAGGGGCGCGCTGCCCAAGAAGGTACACTGGAATGCAGAGTGTGACCGGGCATTTCGTGCTTTAAAAGATCGCCTAACCTATGCCCCTGTGCTGGCGCAGCCGGACTTTACAAGACCCTTTGTCCTGCAAATGGATGCCTCAGAGGTCGGGCTGGGGGCCGTGCTCCAGCAGGAAAGGGAGGGGGAGGAACACCCGATAGTATGAGTCATAAACTATTCCCCAGGGAACTCAAATATTCCACAATAGAAAAGGAAGCCCTAGCTGTGAAATGGGCTATTGATACACTTCGGTATTATCTTCTAGGAAGCCAGTTCCAGGTGGTTACCAACCATGCCCTGTTGAGGTGGATGCAAACGATGAAGGACGCAAACGCTCGTATTATGCGATGGTACTTGGCTTTACAGCCATACTCCTTTGAGGTGACCCACAGATCCAGTGGGGCTCACGGGAATGCAGACTTCTTCTCGAGGCTGGAATCTCCGGAAGAGGAGGCGGAACTCTGGGGAAGGGAGAACCTGGGGGGGGGGGAAGGTGTGTGACAGGGCACTACTGCCCTGCACTCCAAACGCCCCTGCGCCAGTCATGTACGGGGCGCGGCGAACCGGGGAGAGTGCGTGCACGGTGTGCTCTTGCGCCGCCAACCAGCTGCATGGGGCAGCACCCGTGTGTGACAGGGAGTTACAGCCTCGCACCTTAAACCTTCTCCCCCCCCCCCCCCGCGTTGTCCAGGAGCAGGGGAAAGGTGGCAAGTCAGGGTGTGCGCATGCGCGATGTGCAAGGGGGCCACCAAACAGCTGTTTGGGGCGGTGCCCGGGGAAGGAGCATAGGAGGGCAGAGCGAGCGTGATGTGGGGAAGAGCGGGCAGGGCCTGGAGGAGGATGAAAGAGGGAGGCGTCCACTGGGGAGGGACAGGATGCCAAGCCTGGACACAGGTAATTTGAAAAGGGAAATGGAGAACCGAAAGAGGTGGAGGGACAGGGGCAGTAGGGAAGTTAAGGGAGCCAAGTAAAGGGAGAGGAAGCAGCCCAGGTTAGAGCATTCGCAGGTCACCCGTGGGCTGGTGAGTTTCAGTGGGAAGCCCCGCCAGCTGGACTGGACCGTGCTAGGTCTAAGTCCTTAGGGCCCTGGGCTGGGGTCTGTGAGTGAGGGTGGGCCTGGACCCCCCTCTCCCTGCTGCCCCAGGCAGCTTTACCGGACTACGTCTCATCCTGGTGTGAACTATCTCAAGACAAGATTTAAAGGCTAATGTTAGCTAGACACAACATGGGTCGGACTTCGGGGCCCGTGGAATGGGTGGCGGTTATGGTGTATAAATAAAGGCACAGGGTAATAAAACCTTACACATTTCCAGAGGAAATAGAGTATGAGTTTTATGTCCATTTAATCCTTGGCCAACCAGGGTGCATGCAGTGATCATAGTATTTTTTGTTGGTGTCAAATCCAGCCCTCTAAGAATTGGACTGTGACCTCCCCCTAATTCATCTTCTATAGAGAACCACAGAACTGTTGGAACATAACTTTATGTTGCTGTTTATATTTGCTGTTTATCTTAAAACTCCAGCTTCTGGAGTCATGTTATGTGGGAATCTCAGTTTTTATTTAAATTTGAAGGAGTTGCTTTTGGTTTTTGCATCCTTTAAAATTTGTGTTCTCAAGCTTTTTTTAGCCATGAGGACTAGAGGTATTGGAGTTTTTTATTATTTAAAATACTTGTGATTTTTTTTAGTCAACCTTATATTTGAGAGTTAACTCATTTTTTACTCATTTTTGTATGATTGGGATGGGTAACTATGCTGCAAACACTGTTGTGCATTCAGAATTAATGATGGGTCCAATTGATAACTACCTCATTTGCAAGCACAGGCAGTATGTTACCTTACTGAGTTCCATAACTACATGCTCAGTTCAGGTGAATTTATTATGGGCCCAAAAATATGACTTTAAAATCAGAAACTGAACCCATTTCAGAAATCATGGATTTAAACTGCCTCTTTAAAATGGAAAAGATTAATTAGGGTGTGAAGGGAAAGGGGAAAGGAAACGCTTCTTTCTCAAATGTATAATATTTTTATTAATGCCAAACAGTCAACTTAAAAGATTAAGGAATGTTATATATAGTGTGTTAAAACAAATGACAGTCCAAAGGAAACAATTCTAAAAAGAAAGTAATGAAGCAGAGAAGTGTTGCATGAGAGTAGTTGAATTTGAATATGGTTAAAAAAATGATTCATGTACATTTATTTTGTCTGATTAATTTTAGAGAACATACATTACTCTGTGTTCGACCACAAATAGTTTTATTATTATTATTATCACCATAAGAACCTTTGTCATATGCTTAAATACAGGTGCACTGAATGTATTTGCATTAACTGTTTCCCAGCAATTAATATAAATTACATTTTACTGCATTCAAATATATTTGCCATTTATATTTAATTAAGGTGGACAAGTTTCTTTAAAAACCTGTGGGCAACCCAACTACATCAAGAAAAGAAAAGAAAAGAAAAGAAAAGAAAAGAAAAGAAAAGCCTAATTACTCATAGATTTAAACCAGAAACAATGGGCTCCAGAAACAAAGTGTCAGCTATCCGGACAATTGAAGATATGTACACAAAGAACATGATGGCCCAACTTTGTATTGTTGGGAATAAGCTAATTTCTGATTTGAAAAAGTTAAGGACAACTTTGTTCTCTGCAATATTAATACATAAAAAGAATGATGCCTGATTTTTAAGAGGGGTCAAATATCTGCTGCTTCCATCGGAGTTCACCCCCATCAAATTCACTATGCTTAGACAGGTGTTAGAGAGCCAAATTTGCCCTTCTGTGTGTAAATTTCCTCCTCTGAAAAGTGGGGTTAATAATATGTACATGCTTCTCCCAGAGTATATAAAAATCAGTTAGATCCTGGTTGTACAAAACACTGAAGATACAAAGCAACATCAAAATGCAAAAATAACATAACCATAGTTATTCCTCTGGGCACATTTTGGATTGGAGAAATTTGCAAAGTCTGGCACTAAAATATCAAAATCTTTCCAAAATTCTGAAAAAAAGGGAAACGTCTCTTTATTGAGAGATTTCAAGCCTTATTTTCCACTGTCTAGCAATTTGTATGTTCATTTGTACTGTAAAAAGCTAACAGTGTGATGTGAGTGGCAAATTCTATTCTGGTATCATTTTAAATCCATTTTGCACAGATGTCAATGACTACACAATGCCCACCTTTCATTTCTTATAGCAGGGCTTTCCAGAAGTCTAGAGCGAAAGCCTTTTTGCCTTGAAATGCCCATGGAATTCAAAAGCCCACTCCCCAATATTAGAGAGGACAAGATAATACCAAATATAACAGTAACATGAAAGAAAATCCCATCCAATCAGGGATTGAAATAATAAAACTAAATTTCATGCTCAGCCGAGACAGGATCTAGTCAAAACGTGATCACATTCATATTAAATTAGAGAGCATTCTCTCTGGAGTGCTGACATCCTCTCAGCACGCAGAATCTCTGTTTACCCTAGTGGTGTTTGTGCATTTCTGGTTTATTGTAAGTGTCTCATCATCTCAGTAAAATAAAAACAGTGCACAGTCATCAGGAAAAAATCTGGAATGATGTGATCTTCACATACCTTAAAGGGGTCTGATTCTTCACTGCATTGCAGTGTTTTCATACAGCATAACAAAGTGGAACTACTTAAGACCACAGCACTGACATACATCTCCTGCAATCCTGAGAGAGTCAAGGAAGAATTCGGCTCTGATATATGAGATAATGGACAGTCTTTGGTTGTGATAAAAAAACACAGAGCCGAACTAAGGATGGGCAGTGGGGAGCTTACCAGACATTGATACAGTAAGTTAAAGGAAAGAGATTTGTTTTTCAATGATTTATTTTTGTTTCTTTTTAACAAGGAAATATTCTGTCTAACTCTTTGGTCAGGCAAAGCTCTCACACAGGCCTATCTAGGAGGAGATTCCATTTCTGTTTCAGGAGCATTGATTGGAATCTGCTGTGGACAAGTGAAGATGAGGACAGATAAAGCACATTAGTCCCTTCGAGACCTAGTTACAACACAGTTTAGTTCAACAATCTCATACATATTAATTTCTGGGAAAGCAAGACACCAGACTTCTCTGGTTCCACTGAGGCATTTAGTTCCATAACTAAAACACGGAGTCTCAGAAAGTATTTAGGCAGATTAGGCCATGTCTTCACTAAGCGGAAGATTAACACTGTCACTATCGATCTTCCAGAGTTCCATTTAGTGGGTCTAGGAAAGACTTAGAGAGGGCTCCAGTTGGTGCCGGTACTCCTGTTACTCATGAAGAGTAAGGAAAGGTAATGACCGCTGTGGAGATGGAGTGGAAACTCGAATTAAAGTACATTGAATCCAGATACGTAATTAACATAGCTGGAGTTGTGGATCTTAATTCAAACTTCCCCTTTCATGTAAGACCTGCTCTAAATCCCAGGGAGTCTGGATCTGAGTGCTAGAGGTTGAGATGTTTAGAGAGGTTCAACCCTGAGTGTCTAATTGCCCCAGCTCAGATTAGGACCCCATTATGTTGGGCACTGTACAAACGAATTGTAAGAGACAGTCCCTGCCCCAAAGAGCTTACCACTTCATAAGACAGGCAAAGGATGAGATGGAAAACAGAAGCACCTTCCCCAAGAACAAACAAAAGGAATAAAATCCAGGCCCTATGCACTGGACCCCACGGCCACAATTCAGATTTCATGTGCTCTAGTGGTGTTTGAATAGGTACCCAAGAGAGTTATGTAAATACTGCAGAAACATCCTATAAATATTCTCTCTTAACGCCTTTTGTTTTTTTACTTTCTGTGAGCTTTCATACATTTGAATTTTACTAGAAAAATATGATCAGAAAACAAATTTCCAAGTCTTATAAGCACTTGTAATAACCAAGGAGAGATTAAAAAGACTGTGACTGTTCATCTTAGAAAAGAGACAATGAAGTGTGTGTGTAGGGGGGCAGGAGTAATGTGACAGAGGTCTATAAAGAGCAGAATGGTATGGAGAAAGTGACTGGGGAAGCCTTCCCATAAGACAAGAACCAAGGGTCATCCATTGAAATTAATAGGCAGCAGACTTAAAAAACAAAAGGAAGTACTTCACACAATGCAGTCAACCCGTGGGCTCATTTCCAATGAAATTTGTAAAGACTGAAAGCATAATTGGTTTCAAACAAAAATTAGGTAAATTCATGGAGAATAGGGCCATCAATGGATATTAACAAAGATGATCAGAGATGCAACCCATTGTTTGGGTTTTCATAAGCCTCTGACTGCCAGAAAATTGGAGTGGATGACAGAGAACAGATTACTTGACATTTCCCTATTCTGTTGACTTTTTTTTAAAGCATCTGGCACTGGCTACTGTCAGAAGACAGATCAGTAGGCTAGGTGGACCATTGGTCTGACCCATTATGGCCATTTTTATGTTTTAAACACATTTTAAAAAGACTTGCTCCAGCAATTTTTGCTCACCCATTTAATCAGGGAGTAGGAACAACACAATATGACTTATCTGACTAATCACAAATGACCAAGACAATATGAATAGTTACTGTCAAAGTGAGGTATTCACAATCAATCCAAAGAGTCAAAAAAAAAAAACCCCACACAAAAAACAAAACAAAAAACAAACAAACAAAAACCATTGGATACTTTTAAATAACACATACATTTGAAAAAAATGCTATCTGCTCATGGATAATCTGTGAGCACAAAAACAGGTTGTGTGTTTGGGATAAATTATTCATTATTATCTATTTGCTCAGCAATGGTCTGGGAGTCTCTTAGGATTTAAAGCAAGCTGAACAACTGACGATCTTAGTAGAATTCAGATGTGGTTTTATAATATCTGGTTCAATAGGCTGCATTAGATCACTCTCACTGGCAATTATGTGTTTCACCAGGCATCTGGAAGCCTCCTCTATATTTATATTTTCCTGCAGGTGAAAGAGAGAGAGAGAGAGAGAGAGAGAAAGAGAGAGAAATTAATTAGTCAAATCAGTAGACATACCATGTTACATATCTTCTATATTCTAAGACCAATTCTGGGCAATATCTAATACTTAATTTCCTAAGCAAGTGGATTTAAAATGTACAGATTATGTTAATTAGGAATTATACACATCATCATTCAAATATCGATTGAATAACACACAACAGTACTATTTAGTCTACAAAAACTATCAGTCATTTGTATTGCTTTCTGAAAACATGCCAGCAGAGATTTTTAAAAAATGGGTACACCTGAATTAACAGCTATATTTTTGCCCCTGAGCAAGAAGCCTGGTTTTCAAAAGTGTTGAGTACTCAGCAGTAGCTGCAGCCCCCTATACCTTTGGTGTTTTAATATCTTGTCCATTTTTTTCAGTTGTTTTTTTCTGCCCAGTGCACAAAATGATATGTGATGAAAAAGATTTCTGAATACACAGATACAGAGTTGAGTTTCTCCACGTACAAGTAAGCCCTAATGCAACATTGGATCCATTGTTTTATCTGTTGGCATCTATCTAATTTCCAGAAAGCAGTATCACCTTTAGTCCAGCTTTAGAGATAGAGATACCAACCCTGAGGAATTAGGCTCAGAGGCATGGCATATCTTAATACATTAGCCTTTACTTTTTTAGAGAACATGTACCCCATGTAAGTTGCTAGGTCTTCTATTGAAAGTGCTTTAAAAAAAGGCAAAGCTCGTCTAGACTATAGGAAAGATTCAAAAGAGGATATGCAAATTCTGCTTTTCCTCAAAAAATGAGGTTTATGCAGCTTTTCGAAAAGGGGGGGGGGTTGCCAAAAAAACCCACATCTGGATTACTTTCACTTTCGAAAGCTCTGCTTTAGAATATGAGATTGGAAGAAGACATTTTGAATCTTCCCCGTAGTCTAGACATAGGAAGTGACCTGCTCAGTAAGATATAGCTCAACACAGCCACAAAATATAAGTAACTGTCTTGGTGTTGCTTACATATTAATTATTAGTTCTATTATGGAAGCACTGAATCACTTATCTGACACCCACCCACTGCCCTAAGAACTATATATGCATATAATAATAATAACAATAAGACAAAGACTACAACAAACAACAACAAAATTAATAATAATATTTTCTAAAGAACAAAAATATGCATCAATTTATTTGAATTATGATAGTTCCCTAGGGTCCCAATCTTAACGTGAGCCCATTATGCTAGGTGCCAGTGTAAGAGTCAAGTCCCCACTCCAGAGGGCACTGGATAGTACAGTTTTACCTTCGTGTCATGAATACATCATCATTTCAAATTAATTGTTTGGAGCATTTTCCCCATATACACATACCAAAAAAAAAAAAAAAAAAAAAAAGAGGAATGAGGTCCTTAAAATGTGAAATCCAGTTAAAAAAATTATCAAAGGCATATCCATATTTGAATACAGAAGACATGACTGTATGAAAGATCAGAATCAAATAAAGGAAATGGATTCTCTAGGACTGAATTTTCCTGCTCCCCTTGTAATCAATGGCTAAAGTCCATTGATTAAATGGACCCAGAACTCACGCATCTGTACTATAGTAAAGAGCTAAAATCTAGGGAGAAGATGAGTCTTTTTAATATAGGTCCTGGGTTTTAAAGGATTTCTCTCTCTCTCTCTCTCACACACACACACACACACACACATGAGTGTGCCTCAATATTTAAACATTTGCGTCTAAATAATATCGCTTGATTCTAAACAAATAAATCATAACATGAGAAGTTTACAAATCTAATGGCTAGCATAAAACTGGGACTCGATTTACACCACCTGCAACCTCAGAACTAGAGTTCATCACAAGATTTTTTGACACCAGACTCTCAAATTCCTCAGTCAGGCAACAAGTCATTTTCAGGGCACAGTGAAATTTAATTAGAAGACATAGCCAACAAGAAAATAATCTTAAAGCACTGCATAGAAAACAGAAGATAAAATAGTATCTTCTCTTTCTCTCTTACTGTTTTTCTCTCACACACATGTACATCCACATACTTCTGCCACATTGTATTTAATGTCCTTAACGGGGTGCTTACCAAGCCATCTACCCCCATGCTGCCTCCTTTCTGGAGAGGCAGAATGGCTGTCCAACGAATACTTCATCAATTATCTAAAAACTAGCTGAAGTCTATTAATATTTAGAAACAGTACATAAAAGGCCTCATTGTTAGCTACTTGAAACTATAGGAGCCAGACTTGGCCTTCACTTAAAACTTTTGCTAGCATAACTCCATCAATTAGGAATGTGAAAAAAATATCATACCCCACTTGACTAATATGCAGGCAAAATTCCTGACTTAGATACAGATAGACTGGCAAAAATGTAATTTTGCTGATATAGCTTACTTTGTTTAGGAACCTTGTATAACAGGGAGGGGAACCTAAGGACTGGGAGCCAGATGTGGCCCTTGGATTGCCAGGATTGGTCCCCTGAGGCTTAGGGCTCCCCTCAGCACTGGAGAGCTAGCTCTGGTGCCCCAGCTCCCCAACCACTCCACCACAGCGCTGTAGCACACAAAACCTACTAGTCTGGGGTTCCCTAGGCTCTGGTGTGCAAAGGGAATGGGGGAGAGTGTCATTTTCCTTCTCAGTTGGAGCCACATTAGTGAGCATTTTGGGGTGGGGTGTTTTGGGGTTTTTTCTTGTTGTAGCAGCAAAAAAATTCCTTTTACTGGCATAAGATGCATCTACACTATGAGTAAACAAAATCAACTGAATTTTTGTGTGGTCTGAGCTTTGCATGGATTCCTTCGGTGGCCTAACGCAAATTATTGAAAGGTAGTAACCACACTGAGTTTCCCTTTTTGTAAAAAGAGGTGAAGAAACTTGCTTTTTGCCATCACAAGGCTGAAGTGCGGGTTAATTAATTCATGTCTGTGTGTTCTGTGAGGGTAACACATTCCTATGTTACCTACTGGACACACATACTTGGGAGACTGAGTGTACCATTACGTAGGGCTTATTGACACTATGGGGGAGATCGATCTAAGTTATGCAATTTCAGCTACATGAATAGTTTAGCTGAAGTCCACATACTTAGATCTACTTACCACGGTGTCTTTGCTGAGATATATTGACAATCTCCCTGGACACAGAGTAGCAGATTTAAAGGTAGCCATCCTGCAGCAAAAAAACTTCAAGACCAGACTTCAAAGAGAAACTGCTGAGCTACAATTCATCTGTAAATTTGACACCATCATTTTAGGATTAAACAAAGACTGTGAATGGCTAGCCAACTACAAAAGCAGTTTCTCCTCTTTTGGGGTATGTCTACACTACATGGCTCCGTCGATGGAGCCGTGTAGATGAGCTTTGTAGACATAGCAAAATGAAGCGGTGATTTAAATAATCGCCGCTTCATTTACATCAAAATGGCTGCCGCGCTGTGCCAATCAGCTATTTGTTGGCTCAGCGCGGTAGTCTGGACGCTCGGCGGTCGACATCAAAAAGCCTTTGTCGACCGCCCCGTTATGCCTCGTGGGATGAGGTTTACCAGGGCAGTCGACAAAGGCTTTTGATGTCGACCGCCAAGCGTCCAGACTACCGCGCTGAGCCAACAAACAGCTGATCGGCACAGCGCGGCAGCCATTTTGATGTAAATGAAGTGGCGATTATTTAAATCACCGCTTCATTTTGCTATGTCTACAAAGCTCATCTACATGGCTCTGTCGACGGAGCCATGTAGTGTAGACATACCCTTGGTGTTCACACCTCCAGATCAGCTGCTAGAAGTGGGCCTCACCCTCCTTGACTGAATTAACCTCGTTATCTCTAGCCTTATTCTGGCCTGCATATTTATACCTGTCTCTGGAAATTTCCACTACATGCATCTGACAAAGTGGGTCTTTGCCCACGAAAGCTTATGCTCCAATACATCTGTTAGTCTGTAAGGTGCCACAGGACTCCTTGTCACTTTTGCAGATCCAGACTAACACGGCTACCCCTCTGATACTTGACAGGAGACGTTCTCTCATCAACTCCCCTTTGCGCATCTCATAAGAACATGAGAATGGCCATATTGGGTCAGACCAAAAGTCCAATGCCAGCTGCCCCAGAGGAAATGAACAGAACAGGTAATTATCAAGTGATCCTTCCCATCACTCATTCCCAGCCTCTGATAAACAGAGGCTAGGGACACCATTCCTACCTGTCCTGGCTAATAACCATTGATGGATGTATTGTCCATGAAATTATCTAGTTCTTTTTTGAACTCTGTTAAAATCCTGGTGTTCACAACATTCTCTGGCAAGGAGTTCCACAGGTTGACTATGAGTCTCATGAAGAAATATTGAAGTGGAGTACCAGAGTCAACAGGAGAGCAATTGTTGGTCAATTTATTGGGTCTATACTAGACTTGATAAATTGACTCTGACTGGATCAATTGCTGCCCTGTTGATCCAGCCGGTAGTGAAAACAAGCCCTTGAGGTTTTATTTTAAACCCAGTTTGTAAGACTGGTGTAACAGGCTGCATGGACACAGGTTTCAATTTAAATTAGTTATTTCAGTTTAGTTTAAGTCAATTAGGAACATATTTAAATTAAATTGAAATATGTCATTTTTAGGGTAAGTCTACTCTTTGAGCAGGGATGATGGGAGGAGGGGTGGAGTGACTCCCAGCTCAAGGAGATATACTTGCACTAGCTCCCTTCCCATTAGCATGCTAAAAATAGAGTGTCACCACAGAGATGGAGCAGCGGGAAGGGCTAGCTGCTCTGAGTATATCTCTAGCATCTCAGACATTGACGACTTTGGAAAAACTCTTATGGATTTCCGGGATCAGACCCTAAGCTGGAGAATAAACAAATCTGCAAATCTTGGTCCTTTATGTTATGCCTTGTACATCTGCTCCAGACAAGTGGTGTATATTTTGGAGAGGTTTCATTATCACAACATGTGCCTTATTTTATTTCAAACATACCATTTACACACCATCTGCCCCCATATAGCCTTTAGTCTTTTACATCTCTGAATTCAAGCAAGGCATAAATAAACATGCTGCTGCTACACTTGGTGGCCTGAAGAAGAGAGTGAGTCCTTGATTTTTAACATTTAAATTTTCAAATATAATTCTCTAAACATCTTTATTGACATTTTAGTTACTAGAAAGATCTCTTAAACCATTCTCTTTAATTAACCCAAATGAAAACAAGTATATCTGAGCATTTTACAAACATTAATGAATTTATCTTCATGTCACATCTGAGAAGTAAGGAGGTATTATCCCCATTGTACAGGTGAGAACTGAGATACAGAAAGGTTAAGTGACATGTCCAAGGTCACACAGGAAGCCTGTAACAATGCCAGAAAGTGACTCCAGTGTTCCCAAGACCTGTTTCCATTCCTTAACCACTTGCTACCTTATGTTTATATCACCTTTTGTTAGGACCCTAATTTCATGGTGTCTGACCATGCCTGTTAGGGCTGTGGATTGATCTCTGCTTGTATTACTGCTGCTGCTTTGGTCTGCCTAATGAAAATATTGATTTTCACTCCCCACCCCCAATATGTTCTTGAAAGAAATCAATATGCAGGAGGATATGTTCAAGGAAGCAAAAGAAAAGATAATTAACAGAGACAACAGACAGAAAGATGGGTGGTGATGGATAGGTGAGAATAATCAAACATGCTCCAGTGCTGGCACTGAAACATGGAAACTGCTAACTGTCTACCAAGAAATAACATTCATTGTCTTTTAAAATATACAGAAAACACAGGAGGAACAATGGACTGAGTGACATTTTGTCTTTTCATTCTCCTCCCTTACCCTTCCCTTACTAATTGCCTTTGTTCTGTACAATTGAGGCCACAGGACTCCCACTTCTTAATACAACTAAAAAAAAATATTGAAACATTCAATTCACCTTTGGCTTTACCTTATGTTTTAACCACCTTATATTTGCATTTTGAGTATGCTTTTCCCTTCATTCTAAAGGGCACAAGACAGATCCCATCTCTGGGATAGTGCCACTTCAGACTATCAGGGTCTTGGCTCCACAAGTACTGGGAGAGACCCGACTCCGCAGCTGGGATTGCTCCTACTCCTCTTTTAGCCTCTTGTGAAGTCACCTCTATGGACACCCAAAGAACATAGAAGTTCTAGCTATTTAAGCTATGGACAAGGCCCCCACTACCATGGTAGATGGCATCTCACAATCTTCAATGTTTTTATTCTCTCAACCCACCAATAAGCTAGGGAAGTACTATTACCTCCACTGACCCAGTGAGCTACTCAAGCAGAGAGAACTTAAGTGACTTGTCTACAGTCTAATTAATTAGCACAACAGAGAATTGCCTGCAGGTTTTCCATGTCCCAGGTTAGCACCCCTGTTATTTCATTCTTCTCTACTTTGCCAGGAAAGAATATATATATATATATATATAATGAAGACTATCAGGTGAGATAGATAGATAGATAGATCTCACCTGATAGTCTTAATTTCTAATATTAATATTGGAATCATTGTTGAACAACAGAAGGGAGCACATATAAAATTTTCATTTGCATTGCATACACCTTTAAATGAAACTCCATAAAAGAAAGCATAACCCCTTTATTTGTGTGCTGCTTTCTTTGGGTTTTACATGAGTTACAACTTTTTAGCAAATTGCTATGGGAAATAATGTCACTGTCTAAAAATGCAATATTAAATGGATGAGGAAATAAACATTTTATTGTAAGGGCCTCCAAGCAATACAGTCTCCGTGTGCTACTTAGTATTCCTAACTTGTTTCCCACCCCACCCCCATTTGTCATCTCATTCTAACACAAACGCAAACCATTAAGATCGAGAGCATTCTGTTTTAACATCCGAAATAAATCCCCTTGGACTAGATTGGCTTTTATTTCTTCAGTGATGAAAAAAGACCTTTGTTGATTTTATGGGCCTTTCACACTTCCAATGAAACATTTTGTTCTTTGCAATGGGGAGAGCTTGAATTTATCACCCTGGTTACCCTCAGGTGCAAAATTATTCCTAGATTACTATTGTCAAGCAGTTTCTTTCTATGACTGCAATTTTATTACTTCTAAAATCGTCAGGGATCTATAAATGAGATCATGCACATGCATATGTTGTTGGACCTGAACTTTGGGCTTACAGAGGAAAGAGCTTAAGTCTCTAATACTTGAGCTAAAGGGATCTGATAGGAAAATATCTCCCTGTAACTTCAAGTAGTAGCAAATGCACAGACCTCCAGCCACTAGATGGGGGCACAGACCCACACTCACTCATCTAGGTGTGAGTTACCCAGGAAAAGGCTTTCAAAGCATTTTCAGACTTCTGTTTTGTATAGCCAGAATGGCTTTAAAACCATTTCTGTCTACATTCTGTCCACCAAACACTGGAACAGATTGACTGAGAATCAACAACCTCGGAGTTCATGATCACAGGTCCCCCCTGAAACCAGATAATACTCCTTTTCAGGAAATGCGGCAGAGAATCACCAGAGCAGGGTGGTACAGCAATCTGACCTGGGATCTTGACAGGGGATTTTTGCTCTTATATTGTGTTTTCAGGGATGCAGATTCTGCAGGGAGTTCTGCAAAAGGTATAGCTGAAATCTAAGATTCCCCTTTACTGGTTTGACTCCAGCAGAGAGCCGGTAGCAGCAGCTGCAGATACTTTTGCAATCACGTGCTAGAAACTTCCTTGGACGAATTAAAAAAGAGATTAGGGAAGAGTGTGTCATGAATCATGTCTGGCAATTTCAAATGGGACACTTTGATTTCTGTTAACTGAAGGCTAGGACTATAACAGGGTTTAAAAGAGAACTAGATACATTCATGGAGGTTAAGTCCATAAATGGCTATTGGCCAGTATGGGTAAGGAATGGTGTCCCCAGCCTCTGTTTGTCAGAGGGTGGAGATGGATGGCAGGAGAGAGATCACTTGATCATTACCTGTTCGATTCACTCCCTCTGGGGCACCTGGCATTGGCCACTGTCGGCAGACAGGGTACTGGGCTGGATGGACCTGTGGTCTGACCCAATATGGCCATTCTTATGTTCTAACACATTAGATTTGAGGTGTCAAATTCATGTCCCAGCCTAGTTTGTTTTTCTGGAAATCAAAACTAGCTATTCTGTTCAATTGAGAACTTTTGATGTGTCTTGTTTTAAACAGTCGTATTTCCTAGTTAGAACCACCTCTACTTAAATAAATAATACATATCTTTTATATGGAACTTTTCATCCATAGATCTCAAAATGCTTATAGAGGAGAGGAGGTCAGTACATTATCTCCATTTACAGGTGGAAAAACTGAGGCACTAAGAAAAGAAAGTGACTTGCCCAATGTCATGCAGTAGGTTAATGGCAGGACTATAACAGAGGTTCCCTAAGTCCCAATCTTGCATATTAGCTAGGGTGGACATTCATTCTCTTTTATAGATGACGCTCCTGTTTTTTGCTACTCCAGCTTCTGTCTCTGTTGATATGAAACAGGATGTCTTTATGTCCTCCATTTTTTCTCTTGAGACCAGAGGTGAGAGTAAGCCGGTGCACTTCAGATCAGCACTCTTGCAAGAAGCCAGCCGGTTGGGGCGTTGGGCAGCAGCTGCTGCCAGCTGGGCTCCCAGGGGCTCCTGTAGGCTGCCTTGCTAAGCAGCAGGTCAACCAGCTGGTGAAAAGGGCTGGCTGGGCGTGCGTGTGCCCCCTTATCTGGGGATGCCCCAGGGCCTAGTCCCCCTCCCTGGTGCACTTGGGAGGGCAGGGAGTCTGCAACCACGCATACCAGGTCTTCTTTCTGTTTCCCTAACTATCAGGAAGCAAGGGGAAAGAGCTCACCTTGTGCTTTCCTCTTGTTCCTGAGGGGAGGATTGCAGCAGGTTGTAAACTTTCCCCATGCTCCCTGAGTCAGAGGAAGAGGAATCACAGTGACCTGGTATATGTGGCTGCAACACCCCCCACCCTTCTGAAATGGTACCCTTGCCCCCACCCTGCATTTACCAGCCCTGACTCCTGAACCCTCACTTCCCCCTGCCCTGGGCCCCCTATGCTCTATATCAGGGGCGGGCAATAATTTTTTGGTGGGGGCCACTTCAGAAACTTTTGAAGTGGTCCTGGACTGCACTGGAAGGGGCGGGGCCTCAAGTGGAAGGAGTGGGGCTAGGATACTTCCCTGCTTCCCCACCCACAGATCATACTCCTGGGGAGGGAGGAGACTTTGCGTGTTCCCCCTTCTGCCCCCAGTCTCCTTCCGCCCTGCCAAAAGCATGTGGCGCTTAGAAGCACCACATGCTCCTTCCAGGGCGGGGGCAAAGACAGAGGGAACTTCACATGCTCCCCCCGCCCTCAAGCCAATCAGGGCTTGGGGGCAGAGGGAGCGTGCAAAGTTTCCTCCGCCCTGCCCCCGCCCTGCAAGGAGCACATGATGCTTCTAAATGCCACACACTCCTGGCAGGGCAGGAAGAGTCTTCGCATACTCCCCTGCCCCCAAGCTCTGATTGGCCTGGGGGTGGGAGAGCGCACCGTGCTCTTTGCAGGGTGGGAGCAGGGCAGTGGAAACTTCTCCCGCTTCCCCCCGCCCCCAGGCCCTGATTGGCCTGGGGGTGGGAGAGCGCACAAAGTCTCCTGCCACCCTGCCAAAAGCACATGATGCTTAGAAGCACCGCATGCTCCTTGCAGGGCAGGGGCAAGGGTGAAGGAATGCCAGCAGGATATATGTATATATGTGGTAGGAGTGAAGAAGATGGTGTAATCAAACTAGAAGCAATCCTGTGCAAAACAGTACATACAAAACTTTAGCAACTTGCAGTACATTTTTAAGCCAAGAGTTTAAAGTGTATCTAGTTTTGCCTGACCTGGCTTGTTTCCACATACAAATAACTTCCGTTTCATTAAAAAGTGTCAATGAGGCTGAAATTATTGCCTTTGTAGGCACAGTTTAAAGCCCATCTATTTGAGCAGGCAATAGTGGTGATGGCATAGGAGGTGTACTGAAAATCCTGGATATATGTTTGATAGCAAAATATGGAGGAAGTTTCCAGCTTTATTGGACACATGAGGGCTATTGAAATGGTGTGTGACAGAAAGAAGTCTTGATGCTTTAGATGTTGCATATTTTGCATCTGCTATGATGTTGTGGCTTAAAATGTGTGACAGGATTGCCTAAAAAATTTGGAGTTTTTTAGGCTGAAATCTATACAAATAAATAAAATATTGGGAGGTAAGCATACATAAAAGAGAGACTATAGTGAAAATATAACAATAAGTGCATGTTATAACTGTTTTATACTCTGCTCTTACACAGCAAGGCAATCTGTCAAAGTGAATCCCCAAATACTTTTCAGAGCACTGAAGACTGAAACAGATTAAATATTTGCTTTAAAAATATAAAAACCCACCACAATGCGAGTTCATTCTGAATCCCCCAAATGTTTTGTTTCTAAGATCATCAAGTAAAAAAAAATAGTACTAAGGAGTGATACAACAATATACTCTGATATAATTCTCCACAGTTTCAGATGAAAGATTCAAACACTTGACAGTCTGAAATGTGTTCTGTAGGTATATTACACCCAGCCTCTGCAATGTATCCTAAGCTAAAGGGGGCATTTTTATAAATAATCACCTGTTTTCCCCAAAAGGCATGAATCATATTCACTCTGCTCTGAGATCTCTAAAAATTCCAAGCATGATTCCAAAAAACCTCTGGAGAGCTAATTACACTAGATTGAAGGGAAAAAAGAGTCATTACCTGTTTGAACTGCTAGCTATGGTTTGATAGATTCTCAGTCAATATTAATCTACTTCAGAAAAGAGTTTCTATTTTCTATGTAAAATATAGGTGGATCTTTATTTCCCCTACACCTGAGTTCAATGATTTAATTTGCCCTAGGCTGAAAAAGACTAGAGACTTTCCAGGTTTTAAAGTAATTGAAATCATAACTTGAAAAAAGGGCACTTGAAAAAAAGATGCATCTGATGAAGTGGGTCTTTGCCCATGAAAGCTAATGCTCCAATACATCTGTTAGTCTATAAGGTGCCACAGGACTCCTTGTCACTTTTTTAAAAAAAGAGTAACACTGTGGCCTTTAATTCAGAATTAAGACCAAATTGGGAAGAAATTCTGATCTCAGACTAGTTAAACACTGATGTGACTCCACCGCAGCAATGGCCCTTCAAATCACTACCAGCCCTGGACTTTACTGATTCAGCGGACTCTTTCCTCATTTGATGCTTCCTAAGGTCCTAACCTGTAAACAGGTGCATATGTGAGTCACTTTACTCCCGTGAGTAGTCTCATTGGATTTAATAGCACTACTTACATGACTGAGTGTTTGCAGGATACAGTCCTAAGGTGAATCAATTAGGTTCACAAAGTTCAGACTCAAGGACAATATTTATCTGAATTATTTGTACCAGTTAAGCCTGAAAAACTGGTGTGGAACTTTACAAAGAACAGCTTCTCAGGATACCTGTGGCACTTCTGTGTCCAATCCCATTTGGGAGTAAGGAATATCTGAACATTGCAAGACATCAGATCTTCATCCATTTGTGTATGGGTGCAAAAGATAGGAATGATAAGTGTTGTGCCCACTGCCCATTAAATCATAATTAGTTGTCCACTTAAACATGGCTGCAGGATGCAAAACTCAGTCATAGTGATTTCTGCCACACCTCAACAAGGCTTGAACTTATGCATTGGGAACTATTTGGCTAGTAGAGATGTAGGAACTGAACATATGAGATCTGAACCAGAATTTACTCTAATTTAGAATTAGCTAAAATCCAACCTCTTTTAAAAGAACCACAGACATTTAGGGTTGTAAAAGACCTCAGGAGGTCATCTACTCCAACTGCCTGCTCCAAGCAGCAAGGCCAAGTACAAAGCCTGTGAGGTGGCCACAGTCAGAGAAGAAGCATGGCTCGGACAAGGAGGAGCGTGCCAAGCTGCCCAAATCACCTAAAACAGCTGAAGAGATCAGGCAGCAGAGTGTCATCAGAGACTACCTCACTCGCTTCAAGGTGTGTGTGTGGGGGGGAGAAGGAGGTAGAGCCACGCCCCCACCATCACCCCTACACTCCCTGTTGGGCCACGCTTGACAAAGCCCTGGCTGGAATGATTTCATAGAATCGTAGAATCATAGAATACTAGAACTGGAAGGGACTTTGAGAGGCCATCAATTCCAGTTCCCTGCCCTTACGGAAGAACCAAGCTGATCCCGGTCGCAGGGTATCCTGCTAGCTCTCCCCCCTCTGGGATGGGGTTGCACTGCGGACATAAAGGGTTAACCAGTTACCCAGTAAGCATTCACCTTACCAGCTTGCTTACCCATGGTACCAGTTAACTGGTGGCCCCACCCATGGTGTGGTATGGCGGAACCTTCCTGGCCTGGCTGGAGCAGTGTGTGGTGGGCCCAGCCTGGCCTTAAAAACCTCTAGGGATAGAGTCTCCACCCTCTCCCTAAGGAACCCATTTCAGTGCTTCACCACCCTCGTAGTGAAATAGTTTTTCCTAATATCCAGTCTAGACCTTCCACACTGCAACTTGAGACCATTGCTCCTTGTTCTGTTATTTGCCACCACTGAAAACAGTCTAGCACCATCCTCTCTGAAACCTCCCCTCTCAAGTAGCTGAAGGATGCTATCAAATTGCCCCTCATTCTTCTCTTCTGCAGAATAAGTAAGCCCAGTTTCCTCAGCCTGTCCTCACAAGTCGTATGCTCCAGCCCCCTAATCATTTTCATTGCTTTCTGCTGGACTCACCAATTTGACCACATACTTTCTGTAGTGTGAGGACCCAAAACTGGATGCAATATTCCAGATCAGATGGCCTCAACAGTGCCAAAATAGAGGGAATGGCAATATGCTGGCAATGCTCCTACTAATGCAGCCAAATATGCTGTTAACCTTCTTGGCAACAAGGGCACACAGTTGACTCATATCCAGCTTTTCATTCTCTGTTAGCCCCGAGTCCTTTTCTGCCAAACTGCCACTTAACCAGATGCTCTCCAGCCTGTAGAAGTGCATGAGATTCTTGTCATGAGTGCAGGACTCTGCACTTATTCCTGTTGAACCTCATCAGATTTCTTTTGGCCCAATCCTCCAATTTGTTTAGGCCACTCTGGACCCTATCTCTGCCCTCCAACATACCTACCTCTCACCCCAACTTAGTGTCATCTGAGAATTTGCAGAGGGTGAAATCCATCCCAGCGTATTAATGAAGATGTCGAACAAAACTGGCCCTGGGATTGATCCCTGAAGCACTCCACTTGAAACCGGATGCCAACTAGACATCAAGCCATTGATCACTACCTGTTGAGCCTGATGTTTTTGCCAGTTTTCTATCCACCTTATGCTCCATTCGTACAAGCCTTTTTTAATAGTTCCCAACATTCTGTTTACCTTTTTGACTGTCACTGCACATTGAATGGATCCACAATGATTCCAAAATCTCTTTCTTGACATGTAAGAGCTAATTTAGACCCCATCATTTGTTATGCATAATTGCATTTATCAATATTGAATTTCGTCTGACATTTTGTTGCCCAGTCACCTGATATTGAGACATTCTTTTGTGGCTCTTCACAGTTTGCTTGGGACTTAACTAGCTTGAATAGTTTTATATCATCTGTAAATTTTGCACTTCACTGTTTACCCCTTTTCCCAGATCATTTATGAATATGTTGAATAGACACCTAACCTCTAGGAACCAGATTGACACCACTAACTCATTTCTCACAGGTCAAACACCAGCAATCAAATCAATGATTTTGCTAGCCTGAACTGATAACCTAGAGGTATATAACTGAGAAAGGCACAATATTCTAAAAATCAATGTCTTGGCTCATCCGTTCCCCCGATATTTATTTGTAAGTCTTTGAGGTCAGGGAATTTAAAGTTAGCTACTTTTCATAATTGATCCCAGACTTTTGAATTGTTCTTTTCTTCAGAAATTAATTTAAACAATTTTATTGAAAAAATAGATAATGTTTCTCTTTCATGCTTTTTATTCTCTTGGTTTCCAGTCTAGCCTGGATGTGGATGTGTCAAAATACCATAAGAAACCAGATGCTATTGAACTTTCACCACTAGCAAGAGTGAAACAGAGGACTCTACTGGCCAGTTCCTCACCTAGCGTAAGCAAGCCAAGCTAAGGATGTTAAGTATTGTGTAATTGACTAATCGAATAGTCAATGCATTTTTGCATTGACTATTTGATTAGTTGATAGGGTGGCACTACCCCTTTGAAATGCCACAGCAGTGTTTCAAAGCGGCAGCGCCGCATGGAGCAGCTGACCCCAGGCTCTGTGTGGTGCTGCCGCTTTGAAGTACCCTCCTCTTCTCCCCCTCCCCTCTTGCTGCCTCTATTTGATAGAGGCAGCAAGGGGCCGGGGGACTAATTGACTATCCTGTTGACTATCTGATAAGTATTTGCTTATCGGATAGGCGACTAGTCCTTCACATCCCTAAGCTGAGTACCACTGACTTCAATTGAGCTATACAAACTTACCTTAATTGAGCATCTAGCCCTGGGTATACAAGGAATTTTAGCACTGGAAAAATACTTTTATTAAGTAAGACATGCTACAGACTTTGGCCAAATTGATTCCCTTAAAGCAATGGTTCTCAGCCAGGGCACACATATCCTTGGGGTACACAGAGGAGATGCATCAGCTAATCTAAATATTTACCTAGATTTACAACAGGCTGAATAAAAAACAGTGACAAAGTCAGTACAAACTAACATGTCATATAGACGACGACTTGTTTATGCTGCTCTATACACTGAAAAGTAAGTACAATATTTATATTCTAATTGATTTATTTTATAATTCTATGGTAACAATGAGAAATGAAGCATTTTTTTTCACTAATAGTGTGCTGTGACACTTTAAGTGAGGTGAAATTTGGGGGCACGCAAGACAAATCAGACTTCTGAAAGGGGCACATAGTCTGGAAAGGTTGAGAAGCACTGCCTTAAAGTAGCCTACTCAACTAGTGGTCTACTTATTAACAAAGTAAAGACTATCAAGTCTGATAGCTTAGCAAATTGCACTGCTAACAACTTGTGTAGTGCCTTTCACATGGTTCATTCTTTTACCACAGCACCAAACTTTTTCTCCATGTGAGAATCTGACGACTCAGATCTTTCAGACCAAATACTTAGAACTGCTCTAGTTCACCAAAAGACTGTCCCTTCTGTGTGTGGGAATGAAGGAACTCATGGTATCTTTCATCAGAAGAGCTTTGTTGTCCATTGCCAACATGCCTTCTTCCTCTCACACAGTTGTGCAGGATGCTGTGCCTGCGATACACCCTTAGTAGTGACTGCATTTCAGAGTGGCTTGAAAAATGCTTTGAGATCCTTGGAGAGGAATGATCCCATACATTCTATCTCAAAAGGTCTTGTTTTCTTAAAAGTGGTTTTATAAGTTTACCCTTCATTGATTCATCAGAAATAAGAGCTTT
This sequence comes from Pelochelys cantorii, assembly GCA_032595735.1. NCBI lineage: Eukaryota > Metazoa > Chordata > Testudines > Trionychidae > Pelochelys > Pelochelys cantorii. Next base: position 26,583,634 of record CM064326.1, read on the forward strand.
GCATGGTTGACATTGCCACTGAGTAACCTATTTTAGCAGTTAATGTCTCTGCATTTGGGGAATACTTCTCAGACGTTTGGTTTATTAAAAAAGAAATGTCAACATTACCTTAGCTGATGTTTCAAACCATCCCACAAACCCATTCTCCTTGCAGAACTGTTCCATCTTGAGACCATTGTTCACGAGCACATCTTTTCCCTGGTCGCATTTGTTTGCCAAGAGAACGGCTGCCACGGGTTTGCCATTTGGGAGAATCAACTTAGAGTCCAGATCCTCTTTCCATTTTGTCACCGCTTCAAACGTCGCTGGTCTTGTAACGTCAAAGACAATAAATGCTCCCATGGCTTCTCTGTAATAGACCCTTGTCATGTTTCCAAACCTTTCCTGACCTGTGATGATAAAGGTGGGAGGGAAAAAAACCCATTTGAATCACCACTTTCAGGCTCAATCAATATTTCACCTGCCTGTATGTTTTCTGGCAGAACATTATCTAGCTTGGAGCTTAATGTTGTAAATCTGGCAAGCTACAAGTCATCTAAACAATAATATACAGTGATAGACTCATTTGTGTGAAAATGCCAGTGGCTGTGGAGAGCAGAAAGAGTTTAATAAGACAAGAGTCCAAGAAAACGTAATAACTTTATCATAAGCTCAGATATTATGCCAGAGTCCAATTAAACCAGTAGGTTTCCAGACCTATGGGAAAATATCGAGGGCTTTAGCAGGCTTTACAGATATTAATATACCTTACAGGGCATATAAATGTTATCCCCATTTTGCAGATGGAAAAATAAAAGCACTAGAGAAGCTAAGGGCAAAATTCTAGCCTTACAAGTGTAAAATGCACTGTGGGGAATAGGGCAGCCATGGTTAGGCAAAGGGCTGCATGATTCATGTAGGTCCTGAGATTAACATGCTCTTCCATGTAAAGCCCCTGATTACTGCTTCAAAAAGAAGTAATATGCATCTCATTACAATAGGAGAAATAGGTACAAAACTAATGTCTGCCCATGCTGCTAAATTGTTTGGTAATGTGCATTTGGAGTCTGGAGCATTCCTGTTAAAATAGCCCCGTGCCATGGGTCTACTGTATCTGTGCTGTGGTTTTAGACAGGCTCTCAGAAGAGCCAAGGGGATTCACTCTTCCTTCAGGGTAGGCCTCATAGCCTCCCTGCCTCCTAGACTGAGATACTGGGCTCCTGCATTCCTTGTTTACACTGTGAGCTCCATCCAGTGGGTCCACCTGAGAGACTCCTGGTAAAGACTTGTACATTCTTCAGCTCCACCCCAGCCAGTACTTAAACTTAAAGTGACCCTCCAAACAAATAGAGTAGGGTTTAATAATGAGGTAGAACCCAGCATTGGAAGTCCTTAGGTTAACAGAGAGAAATAAAGATTCAAGTATAGTCCATTCTGGTCAGCTCATAGCACTTTACCATCCAAGCTCTGAGGAACTCCATTTGCAGACTCTGAGGTTCTCTAGTTGGCACAGGTAAGAATTCTTCCACAGACCCAGCACTGTCCACACTGAGGATTGGGTTGGCTGGACTGTGCTGCTAGGGAGGTGGACTTACAGTAGAGATGACAATTGTCTAGGGTAGACCAGACCTTAATCACTTCCAAAATCAGAGAGGCCAAGTTTCTCCCAGAGCCCACACTTGTCCTCCCTCATTCCACCCACCCCTTTGTTCCTGACCTGGGATCTCTATTTAGCTTCCCTGATGAAAGGTGGGGAAAACTTCCTTCCTCTGGGTTGTTTGTTGGTTGCTCCCACTGTCTTCTCAGATTTTCCATTGATATGGGTTAGCCTTATTCAGCCTTTTTTTTTTTTAATGACCCAATCAGTCCACTCAGGTAGCTAAGTGACACACACACACTACACTCTCTTAGCCTGCCCTGACAAGCTTCATCCTGCCACTGCCCCACCTCTGGGTAGGAAAGCAAAGTATGGGGAAACTGAGGCACAAATAGGCTTCATAGAAATGTCACAAAAATTCACACTAGAGCCCCAGCTAGCATTCAAAGAAATGCTAAATCTAATCCACTGCATGCATCTGAGGGTATGATGGGAGGGCAAGGAACCTCCCTAGTGCTTTGCCCCTACATAAGGACAAGGTAAGATTTTGTAGTATGGGGTTTTATGAGGTCACTCAGGGCGGTTCGGTGCAGAGTAAGGCTACGATGCAGCTGGAGGACACAGCTTGTATAGATGCACACATATTCGCTTTGATGGAGCTTGCACATAAAAAATAGCAGTATGGACATGGCAGCATAGGTAGCAGCTCAGCATAGCCACCCAAGTACACACCCAAGATCTTGGACAGGATTGTACTCAGGTGCCCACCCCAAGCCATTGCCTGGGCTGCTGCAACACTAGCTCAATCAAAGGTTGAGTGTTATCTTCACCTGGGCTGCCAACAACACTGTCAGTGGCAGTGCAGATGTATCCTGCACCTGACCCATGAAATAGAGCTCAGGAATCCGGGCAACTGGAACTTGTGCTTTCATCGTTAGGCCCCATTGCCTTTCCTTGCTAGAGGGATTGTTCTTGGAAGTCCCACAGAGCAAGCATCCCCAGCGCGAGGACATGGAATTCTGAGAATGTGCATTATGCTGACCACTCCACTGCTCTGTGATACTTAGCTTTGTTTTCTCGGTTAACGTGCAGGCTAATGAGGAGAGATTCATTCACATGATATAGAAGCCAAGCACGAACTTCCGTCTTTCTAAATTAGTCTTGGTTTTATATACCTTAAATAAACACTGCTCTGCATTGATGGAACAAGACATGCACATGTCATTTCTGGGAAACATAAGATCATGTTGAACTATTATTACAGCCATGTTTTATAATAGAGTCTCATGATCTCTCTCACTGTAGCCCTCTGAGAAGGATCATCAGATGAGTGGGTGTCATGTGTTATTCAATAAATCTACTTGTTGGGAAGATTTTTTTCAGATAAAAGTGAATTTCTGTACAAAAGCCTAGGTTCAACAGCAGCAGCAGATATAAATAATGTTATACATCATGGCTCAGAAACACTTCTTATTTTTCATGACAGGCTCTCAGGGGGCTGACACTAGAGATATAAAAATTAGATTAGCAAATTCTGCCTCACAGTGTCTTTCTGATGGGAGTTATGATTGTAACCATTTTACAGATGGGTAGACTGAATCATAGAATTATAGAACCATAGATCTGGAAGAGACCTTAGAAGGCCATCGAGTCCAGCCCCCTGCCCAAGACAGGACCAATCCCAATTAAATCAACCCAGCCAGGACTTTGTCAAGCCGAGACTTAAACACCTCTAGGGATGGAGACTCCACTACTTCCCTAGGTAACCCATTTCAGTGCTTCACCACCCTCCTAGTGAAATAGTTTTTCCTAATATACAACCTGGACCTCTCCCACCGCAACTTGAGACCATTGCTCCTTGTTCTGCCATCCGTCACTACTGTGAACAGCCTTCCTCCAGCCTCTTTGGACCTCCCTTCAGGAAGTTGAAGGCTGCTATGAAATCCCCCCTCACTGTTCTCTTCTGCAGACTGAGTCCCGGTTAACTTCAGCAACCTGCTAATAGTCACTCTGTAGATCAATGGAAGAGCTGGGAACAGACCCCACCAATATACAAAGTTCCCAGTCTCTTGCTCTCCAAGGGCTAACCATAGCTTGCCTTCATGTGGAAATAGTACCCCTGCCTTCTGCGCACTCTACCTGGCTAAGTAAAGACTGACTGGACTGTAGTTCTGGCCACGAGAAGGGTGCATGCCAGATACTGCCCCTTTAGGGTATGTCTAGACTACATGCCTCTGCCGACAGAGGCATGTAAACCAGGCTACCCGACATAGTCAAAGAAGCCAGGATTTAAATATCCCCGGCTTCATTAAAATAAACATGGCTGCCACGCTGTGCCGGCTCAGCTGATCGTCGGCACAGCGCGTGAGTCGACGCGGCTTGGTTGACAGGGGAAGCCTTTGTCGACCGCTCCTGTAAACCTCGTTTCATGTTTAATGTTTATTTTAATGAAGCCGGGGATAAGGGGATATTTAAATCGCGGCTTCTTTGACTGTCGGATAGCCTAGTTTACATGCCTCTGTCGGCAGAGGCATGTAATCTAGACATACCCCCTAAGTTGGCAGGGATGAGAGAGAAGAGAGATGTAGAGGGCCCCTGGTTCCACCCTGTTTCCTGCACTCACCAGCCAGAATAATTAACTAGGTACGGGGGAGGGGGATAGTAACTTCTTCCCTCCCCAAAGCAAAGCAGGATGGGACTGACTGTGCCTCCAAGGCACACTTCCTTCCCAGATCTCCTCCAGAGGCAGCGTAGCTACCTCTCTACTTCTTTCTCTGGGCTAAGTTAATAGTTCACTCTAACTCTGATCAGGGCAGTATATAAATAACATGTCTTAGTCACAGAAGAACCTTGCAAATCCCATTAATGCACCTACTGCACATTTCACTCATCCCCAGGACTGGCCTCTCTTCACCTTCCAGCAAAGAGTTCACAGCCAAGTGCTGCAGGGAGGGAGGCCCCGTGTTACTAAATTGCTTTTGCAAAATATGCTGCAGAACCTGGACTAGTTTACCATGAAAGAGCTACTAAAGACCACGCTTGCCAAAAAAAAAAAAAAAAAAAAGAATGTCCATGGATGCATCAAAGAATCAATAAGATATCACTGATCTTTCACAACTGGACATTTACCTTGCCCTTCACAATGATCCCCCCCGGCTCTTGCACTGGGAAGCTCACCACTATGACCCAACCAAAAGTGTTGTCCTCCCTGGCAAGCTCATGCCTACGACACTATTTGCACAGAGAAGCCTTTCTTCTTGCTCAGGCACAGCCTCTTGTGTGGCATTCCTCTTGTCTCACTAACCCGATCCAAATAAGGGAACTGTGGTGGCTGAGTGCCTCTTACCACCTCCCTGAGCCAGGGTCAGAAATGGAAAACTAAAAAGTTATCCTGCAGAGCGGGGATGACGGGACAAAAAAACCCCCTAGACATGGGATGTTTATTTTGCTTCTTTCTGCAGGATAAAGAAAACCTAGAAGTTTTTCTGTTTGGTTTCAAAGTCTTACTTTCTGCATGTTTTTTAACAGTTGAAATTCCTGGAAAGCTCTCTGGCAGCAGAACTAGAGGAATGACAACATCACAGTAACCTCAGAGTGTGAAAGCTGAGCAAATGAGAGGGGGAAGGAATTTCAGTCAAGGCTGCTTAAAATTTTGGTTAACATCAATTTTGCTTCAGTGGCTGATGAACATTTTGAACATATGGAGACCTTGTTAAAAATTCAGCACCCTCTCACCTCCTCAAATAAGGGCTTAGAGAAAACAATTTAGATCCTCTGAGATCACCTCCAACAAACCAACCAACAAAACTAGAGGAGACCAGAGTTGACATTCCTGGTATTTCTAAGATAGAAATAAGCTTGTCAGGCCTTCATTATACATCATGAGCATAAAGAAGGTAAAAGCTCTATTTCAAAAAAATCCTTCAAGAGTCATCATTATAAACTGAAGTCATCTCTACCAGACCTGCTTTTAAGTCATTCGCTCCCAGTTCAGATGCACATTAGGGGTGTGTCTACACAGCACCCTTACCTTGAAATAAGCTACGCAAAGGTAACTTTGAAATAAAGAGCTATTCCGAAATGTCCCTCAACCCTTGTGGAAAGAGCACCCGTTATTTTGAAATATATTTCGAAATAAAAGGCACGTTTAAAGACATGGAATTGCTATCTAGCGCCATTGTCTAGACATAGCATAGGAGACTTACTGGGAATAGGGCAGGGACACCATGGAGGCAGGCATTCCCCTGTCCACAATGCAGAAAGGCTGCCTATTGGCAAATGGAAGGGGGAGTGGCCAACGTTCTACAAATGTGAGAATCCCAGACCAAGAGAGTTACTTGCTGGTGTGCTCATTTTGATGGAATAAACAAGAGTCTCAGCTGTTATCATGATCCTGTCACCACAGAATAATAAAAAGTTAACCCTAGTTCAAGGTTTTGAGTGCAGAAACCTCAGCCTACTGAATCCCCTGGCAAACAAAACAAAGCATTCTGAAACTGAGTGGCTACGTAAAACAAACAACCAAAATTTATCAAAGTCCCTTTTTTCAGAGAGAGATTGTACGTTACAGCCCCTTATGTTGTCAAGCTAGCCTGCTTACTGGGGAAGAAAGGATTGGTTGTGTTGATTTTTGAGATGACTGCTGTGAACAGTTGCTATTTTTTCTACTTTGACAAAAGACACAGACACAAAAGAAGAGATAATGTAGAGAAGTTGGGAAAACATGGCTTTTGTTGATATTATCAGGATACAAGGTGGCTGGTCAGTCATGGATGGTAAGCTGCCATCACAGCTGTTGCTCTGGACCCTGCATGAGGTCCCCAGTCTGGGATAACATTTGGCTGGCCTGAGGTCTCACCCATTGCGCAGTTGCTGTGCAGTCTAGGTGGTCTCAGGATCAGGTGACAAGCCAAGAGAGAGGACATGAGGAAGTTGGAGAACAGAAAGGAACACAAGCGAACTGAAGACAGAGCAAGGTTTCACACATATCAGGCTGGGGTCCTGGCATGATCCAGTGGCGATGGTCAAACAGCCTCATTGGTATGATGGTCTCAGCATCCCAAGGTGTCTGACCACTGCAGGACAGAATCTCTGGAGCCAGGCAGAAGCCTGTGACCATTTCTCAGGGAATCCCTCAGGACTCTCTTCTTCCATTTCCTTGTAGGCAAAGCAAGACAAACTAGGGATGTAAAATCTCATTTAATTAGGTTTCTGGGAGTTGGCAGCCTCACAAGGGGCTGGAATCGGCAGCAGAGAGGGAGGAGGGAAGAGAGTACCAGCTACCAGACTGTGCGACCTTTCCCCCACAGCAACCGCTTCTGGCCCCACACAGACTGGGAGTTAGCAGCCCAATGCGAGCTGAAGCAGTCCTCCACCCACATCCCATCCTGAGGTAATGGTTAATTGGTACCAGGTGAGCATCACCCATTAAGTGTGATACTTTATGGGTAACCAGTTACTTCCCTAAGACAAACTTGTGCAAAAGGGGAGCAGCAAAAAGAGAAAATGTAGCTTTTATGTGATGCTGACTCTAACTTGCAACCTCTGTAAGATCTGCCAAACTTGTACCAGCACAGGGCTGCTTCCGGAATTACTTTTAGCTGCAAAAGATTCAGTCTTGGCCAGTTAAGCCAGGGTCTTATTAAACAAAGGGCAAAAAGAGAGTTAGGAAAGAGAAATAAAAAAGTGGGGAAGGAAAGTGACATGTGAGGAAGGGGGCGGAAGCAGGAAAATCATGGCTCACATTCTAGGGGTTTAGGATTTAACTAAAGCTGGTGGAGATGAGTGTCATCTAGGTCCGTCTCTCTGGCTCAGCCTGGTCAGGACAATGAAGGTCCAACCATGTCATGGTAAATGCTTGGGTCCCAGGATACAAGGGGGCAGTGGGTGACAATTATGCTGATGGAGCTCACTCGTTTTGGTCCCACCTGTCTTCCACATTTTGACCCCCCCCCCCAAATCTCTTTTTAAAGACTCCAAGAAAGAGACAACGAGTGGACTAGTCCATGCTCTAATTTTATTCACCAACAAGGCCTAATTTCTGACATGCCATTTTGGTCCATTCATTTCCAGTTCTAGACTCTTATTCATTAGGGATGTTCTTAACACAGTCCTTGGGGGAGGGGGATCAGCAGACTTTTTTGTTCAGACTAATCTAGTCTGTCTTTACCTTTTGGGCCTTTTTCTAAACAATGTACTATAACAATCTGGGCTGGACTTTTGTTTCCTTGGACAACCTAGAGTGCAGGTCTGTGCACAATAAGTAGTTACTCTGGGATCACTAACTGAAATCCGTTTCCTAGCAGACAAGTTTCTGCTAGCAAGAACATATGAGGTAATGTGCATTTTGTTGTGTCATGGAAAAAGCCACATTGTATTTTATCCTTTTTATAGAAAAGATCATCTTTCATCTTTCATACACCCACACTATTTCTTGGAAACCTCGGTGGTCCCAAGCCCATGAACCAATGGGCAAGAACTGTCTCCTAAGTATCCAAACAGCTTTATCATGTACACAAAATAAACCATTTTCACTAAATGCCATTAGTTTCTAAGGAAACCATGAGCTAAATATTCTGTATGAGGTAAAGTTCTGCACCATAACGGTTTCACGTCACTGTGTCCAGGAACTGACTGGCTGGTAACACTAATGACTGGTAAATTGGCACAAGACATACTCTGTTCTGACTGAGACTGTGTAAATAATGGCCTCATTATTCAGTCCAGTTGTTGCGTGTATTTCAATTCTTTGTTAGGATGGCATCACAGATGTTCTGGGCTAAGTTTGAAGATTTTATTAAGTCTCACAAATTGATTTGAGAGCATAGCAGCTCCAGTGTTGGTGCTTCTTGGGGTTCGCTATTTTGCCCTTAGTATGAGAAAGCTGAATCTGTCAGCTCCCCAGTTCCACTCTCTGCAGGCAACACAAGCATTTCCCTCCAGGCTTGGTAAGCCCCACTGTCACTCTGCAGGTTAGCAACTGGCACAGCCCTCTCTCTGAGGGTATGGCTAGACTGCAGGGTTTTTTCAGGATACCAGAGATATCCCAAAAAAACTCTGCCACGTCCAGGGAACACTTTTTTTGTGGAAGAGCAAACACGCTCTTTCGGAAGCCCCTGTATTCCTTGTTCCAGCAGCACGATCACTAGCTGCCAACCCCAATGCTCTGGGCAGCATGACTGCAGCTCTGGCCAGGTGACACAACTGAAGTGCCAACATTCCTGGTGCTCTGGGAAGCATGGTCAGGAGGCGGGGAGCAAGGGTGTCCCTGGTGGGTGCAGTTGGGAAGATGTGCAGAAAGTGGAGCCAACAGTTGAGCAAAGTAACCAAGGCCCAGATCCTTAAAGGTATTTAAGCATCTAGTTCCCACTGCCCTCAATGGGAATTAGAATCCTGAATATCTTTAAGGACCTGAACCTAAATTCTTTCCTGTTTAGAATTCTTTCCGAATTACATAGATGCTGTAAGGATGCTGTATAACTGTGAATGGGGAAGGAGATCATCCGCAAACTACACGTGTTTTATTAAGATATGATCCTCATTAAGGAAAAATGATCCCTTGAGTAAATGTCTGTATAGTGCTGTGATGTGCTCTTATAGCCAGTGCAAGCAAACTCCTTTACCCCTAGGAACTTACTCTGCAGGTGTATCTAATGAAGTCATTTTAATCTGTGTGATTATTCAGGGAATATAGCACAATTCACTGTGAGTGCAGAGGGCAAAATCTGATTTTACGAGCAGGGAGTTACACCAGTACCTGTGGTAGCAAACAGATCAGCCATTATGCACTCAGCAATATCTCAGAGGAAGCCTTGAACATTAGAACCATTTTTACTGCAAGAGGGAGGGTTGATCAACACACCAGTATGATCTTCTTTTCATCACAGGATCTTTGTTTTCCCCTACACAGAGCTGGGCAGAAGGGGGCTGTAATGTAACTGCATCAGAAGCAGCAGAAATTTAAGGAAGAAGCATTTGCCTGGCTCATAGGTACAATAATGCATCTCTTTATAGATCATACAATTGATTTATTTATGGCCAGATTGAGATTACCTGCCCTCATGTATTTTAGTCTAGAGGTGACAGCCAATGAGCTCGAAGCACTGGAGGAAGGCCAAAGACAACACGAGCAATTTGGATCTAAGTAGTATCTTACTCCACAAGTGGTACCACTGGGCTTAATGGATCCACTAGTGAGGAACAAGGTATCATTCGACACAAATAAAGATAAAGGGCACTGTGACAGGGCGCTTGCCCTGCACTGGCCCTTTAAGGGCAAAACCCCAGCCCAGAGCAGGGGCTAGGAGCAAAGCCCCAGCTGAGGCAGGTCTAGCTGATGGGGGCCCATCTGGGAGCTATGTAAGGGAGAACTGACAGCTGCTCTAGAGAGAGTATTGAGGGCCTGACTGCTAGGGAAGCAGGTGTCTCCCTGGAGCTAGGGCAGTGCTGGGGAGGCAAGGCAGGCCTAGGGGAGCTCTGGCCAGGCAAGCTCCCAGGCTAATTTAGTGCCTACAGAGGAAATCAGGGTGTTCTGGGAAAGAGAGGACCTTGGGGGGTGAGCAGAGAGAACAACTTCCCCCGGAAGGGGGAGCTCAGACACTGGTGTGGGTACTGCCGGAGGACAGTGTCTGGAAGAGGATGCCATGACACGAGGAGAAACATGGGGTGACACCACCTAGAGAAAGGCATCCAGCGAGGCACGAAGAACTAATTCCTGGGACAGCTGGCTGGTGGCACCGAGGCGGTGAGTTGGCCCCTCACAGGCACCAAAATCTGGGCTTTGGGACTTATAAAAATGCACCCTACATCACGTCACCAGAAACCACAACGTAATTTATACTGCAGCCATTGAAATGTAGCTGACCAAAGTCATACTGCAAAAGTCACACTTTACGCATGCTAACCCTACTGTATCTGCCCAAAGCCTGAAGAATGTAAACCGAAAGTTAGAATAAGCCCTCCCTCCACATTCTATACCAATGTAACCCCTTCCTCCCAGCCTTCTCTGGCTAAAGTCTGTGGAACAGACAGACTTTGCAACAGGCCCCTAAGGCCAGCACTTGAGCAGTCAGCACGGGGGAAATTCATTTCCAGAATTGAAAGCCCTCCATTAAAGAGGGCTGCCAGACATTTAAACCTAGGTGTCCTTGATTTCAGCTGCCACAGAAGACCATGAAGACAGAGGTGACCTCTTGGGGACATAGCACCCAAACACATGGTGCTTTATAAGTCATTGCACTGAGAAGCAAAGAGAAAGTCAAATACTGGAAAGGTAGCTACTTTCCTGCAGCCAGATACCACATTCCCATATTCTGAGTTTGTCAGCTCACTCTCATTCAAGTCCATATATCAAATGCCTTGAAAAGCAGGGCCACTACAGCACCTAGTTTTGGTGGCGGTGTAGGAAAGAAGAAAAACTGACATAGGCTACGTCTAGACTGCAAGCTTCTTTCGGAAGAAGCTTTTCTGGAAGAGATCTTCCAGGAAAAACTTTTTTTGAAAGAGAGCATCTACACAGCAAAAGCATAACAAAAAAGCGATCCACTTTTTTGAAAGATAGCGTCCACGTTGATTGGATGCTATCTCGCATTTCAGTTGTGATTACTGTGGACAGAGTGGTCACCAGGGCACCTGTGCTTTTTCCTGGAGGCCTGTTCTTTCAAAAAAAACCCACTCTCTTCCGGGTCCACACACATCTTTTTCTGAAAAAGCTTTTTCGGAAAAAGACTTCTTCCTCATAGGAAGAGGTTTATCGCTGTCAGAAAACCCCCTCCGTTCTTTCGAATGAAAGAACGAATGCAATAGCAGTGTGGATGTAAGTAGTCTTTCTGGAAAAACAAAAAAATCTGCAGTGTAGACATACCCATGCTGATGAAACTACAGCTCAAACTACCTGGCTTTCCTCCTTTCCCACCTAGCTGTCTTATTTATATGAGGAACAGGGGACAAAGGATATATGCTCCCAGGTGCAATGTAGATCTGCCCAGAGGATCAATGAAGGATGGCATTAAAGTAGCACTTCACACCAGTGGGTTGGTGTGGCAATAGGATGTACTCATATATTAGAACTGTAAGGATTTCTAGGGAAGAGCGTGGCCATTGTAGGTAATAAGTGACAAAGAGTCTTGGAAAGAGTGGTATATTCTTAAAACGAAAATGGTTCACTTGGCTATAACTCCTGGGGGCTGCCTGATAGGGATCCTGTAACCTGAATAACTTATCTATCCCCAGAGATGCTTGTTTCTTTGTTACCTAAGTTCTTGTGTAGGCCTAGACTGTGCAGCCCGACCCACATGGTTGGGCACTAGCTGCCAGCAGTAATCAGTTAGAGGTAGGGTTGCATGTTCTAGCCTGTGATACGCATATGCCCTGTGTTGTTCAGTCTTGCAAAGACTCTGTTAGCCTGCAGTGTGCAGACTGCCCTGCAACCAACAGATCTGGGTTCATCTTTGTCTCCTGGGTAAATACTTTTTTAAAGACTCTCCAGGGACAGGAGATTGTGGAAGGTTAAAGGCCTTGTCACCGCTGATCTGATCTTTCCTCCATAGCCACATCCCCTTTATGCATTTAGGAACTGGGCCTCCCATAATGAACAAGCCAATGGAAAGTCAGTGAGCAAGAGAGCAACTTTTAATGGGCTGCTGACTAAATGTATCAGTCTTTCCTTCCTTGGACAGCTCAGTTCCTATCACCTGGTCGGAGGCAAAAAGGTTCTATTGATCTGAGGACTCTTCTCCCCTTGAAAATAAACTGGTTGATGAAAGAATTCCATCCACCACTTTAAAACAGCTGAGCCCAAACTCCCTTTTTTATCCCTGTTCTCTGGTGAGTGGCAGGGCATTTCCTTCTGCCTCTCCTTTCAAGTAAAAATTAAAATGAAAAATCCAGTACAAACCAGGCCCAGATCCATCTGCCTGCCTACCAGGAGCTACAGGATATCAAATTCCTCCTTTCCTAAGGTCTAAGTAACCCCTAGCTTTTGCTGGGAAAATGGACAGATCCAAGAATTTTCTTTCTCCAAGGAGATCTGACACATCTGTTCCCCACTTCCCTGAAGTGAGTAGCTTTTTTCCGGGGGTGTTTCCCACTCTCCCCCTCAGAATGGCCTTTCTCTAATTATGCGATTGACTCTGCACCATTTTAATCACTGTGAATTTTGTCATTGGCTTCAGTGGGAGCAGGACTGGATCTTACATTGGCATGCAGTAGATTTAGCATCTGCCATCAACCTTAGGCTTGGAAAGCAGGCTGCAAGCAGACTGCATACATAATGTGCTGGAGAGATAATGACCGATCGCATTACAGACCACTGACAGTGTCTGTGCAACACTAGAGGGAAAGAAGAAGCACCACATTGAAGTACACAGAATTTCTTATTTATGACTGCTGAGATGTACTTTCAAGGGAGCTTAGCTGAGAAATCACTGTTACTATCTTCTTTGCGCATATAACCCAAAATGTTTGGCAGCCCACTAAAAGCGTGATCTACTGAGGATGTAATGCATTCAGCATTAATGAAAGGCTTGTTTGCTCATGATACAGCCTAATTCTATTATAGACGTTACAGCTTTTTAAACATTTGAATAGAATCTGTGTATGTCTCTGAAGGTAAAAACGGCACGGATGGGAAACAAAACCATTTGCAATTCAATGCTGCTGTCTTCAAGATGAGGGGCACAGGCAAAAAGTAATGGGAATCGATCCAAGCTAGGAAAATGAAAGCAAATATATCAGAGAAAGAAATAATCTGACATGCATGTAGTGAATAGAACAGGGAAACCTGGCAGAAATAATTCTGTAAGGCCATGTCTACACTAGGAAACTATTTTGAAGTTACTAAATTTGACTCAAGAACTCCTGATTTAACAAATTCAAACTAGCGTGTCCTCATTATGGGGAGGCATCAAAATTAGTCTGAGGCAGGCTCTGTTAATGTGGACGTGCTACCATGGACTTTGAACCCCAGGAAGCACTCTGGGGAACTGCAGGAGGCCTCCTGGAGGTCAATTACTTCAAATTAGTGGCACCAAAGCATCCACACTACTGTTATTTTGAAATTACTATTTCAGAATTAGCATTACTCCTCATGAAAAGCAGGAGTACAGAGTTTGAATTCCACAGCCTGTTATTTAGAAGTAAAGGGCTTGGTAGTGTGGATACACCGCTTATAAATTCGAAGTTGGGGGTTATTTTGGAATAAGGGCTAGTGTAGACCAAGGCTAAGAGACCCATGGAGTGATAGTGAACTGCAAATTAGACATGAGTTTGCTATGTATTACATGTTCTGGATTGTATTTGGCAGGCACACCAAACAGTTCTGGACTGCATTTAGGGTTGCCAGGTGTCCAGTTTTGAACTGGACAGTCCGGTATTTGAGCTTTCTGTCCGGGAAACAAATTGAGAAAATAACAGACATATAAATGTCCGGTATTTTCTAATTAAGTAAGTTTTATTATTATCATGAGTATCAGTACGTAGTTGCGTACTGCCTGGCAGGTAGACATGCTCACGCTGCGTGAGCGTGTCTACCAGCCTGGCAGTATGCAACTACGCAGTGGGGGGGGGGGCACGGGGCCGGGGAGGGATGGAATCCTCGGGGCTGGACTCGCCCGCGTGCTCCTCCGGGACCATGCACGGGATGGGCAGTGTCCTGGGATCTGCGTGTGCCTGGGCCAGCCCCGCTCCCCGCCGGCTGGTTTCCCCCCCCCCCCCCCGGCCCCATTCCCCTCCCGGCCAGCCCCGTTCCCCCCAACTTTCTCCTGGCCAGCCCTGCTTCCCACCGGCTGGTTCGCTCCCCCCACCCCCAATCTCCCCTGGCCAGCCCCGCTCCCCCCGACCAGCCCCACTCTCCTCCCAGCTGGTCCCCACACCCCATCTGAGATCAAGTGTGTCCGGTATTGTTTTTTAAATCATCTGGTAACCCTAACTGCATTTGGCAGGCACACCACTGCAGGCCAAGTAGATAATTGTGTCTGTCTCAAACTCTGGTTCAAACTATGCCCGGTATTTTTTGGTCTAAAGTTTAAGTACCACCTTCCAAAAGTATACTGACAAATTGGAGGGAGCTCAGAAAAGAACAACAAAAAGATAAGGGGGATGCAGGGACTGAAAGATTAACAGAGCTAATCATCTACCTCTTGGTTAATCAAGGGGGATTGGATAACAGACTACAAATATTTGAAGGGTTTGAAAGCCAAGCTGCAAGAGTATTTAAGAAGGCGGATATCTGAAATGTAACTAGGAATAAAAGGATGAGGTTAAGATAAGGAAAGGTAAGCTGTGTATTAGGAAAATCTTCCTGGAGTATTGGTTTGTGGAATGGCCTCCCCATGAATGTGCTAACAGCACAGATGCATGTTATTTTTAGAACTTGCGGTTTATTAAAACACTAAATCCATAGATTTTTTTTTTAAAGGCCAAAATGGACCATTTGATCATTTAGTCTGAGCTCCTGGAGAAAACAGGCTGTACAACTTCATGCAATAATTTCGACATCAAGTCCATAACTTCATTGCCGTGTATTTTTTAGAGAGGTATCCAGTCTTAACTTCAAGACATCGAGTGAAGGAGAATCTGCCTCATTCCTTGTTAAATTGGTCTAATAGTTAATTACCCTCCCTGTTTAAAGTTTGTGCTTAATTTCTAGTCTAAATTTAATCCAGTTTCAGCTTCCAGTCATTAAATCTCATTATGCCTTTTTTCCTATACAATAAGAGTACAGTATTAAAATATATAGTGGCAGGGAATGGCCCTGAATGAGCTAGTTTTGTATTTCTGTATTGTCTGTCTATGTCTCGATGAGCTATATTGTGTGCAGACACCTCATTGGAAAGTGTAAATTCATTCTATAGATATTGCAGTCAGCTGAGCTCTAAGCTCCAGCAGTGCTGTAACAGCAATTTCCAATGCTCAGCGCCACTCAGAATCAAGCCCATACTAATTTTACTGTTGAGCAAATTATGGGCTCATGCTTCAATTTACTACCCTGAAAAGGAGGACTGATCTACTCATGCAAGTAAGCACAATGTTTGATGGCACGTTCAGTGACCATTGAAGTGGGGAGCCATATAAGAATTCAGATTGATAAACATGCAGGATCCTCTGCTTTAAATGTTGCCCTAATACAAAGCCAAATCTGTACATGCGTTTTGTAGGATAAAAGGCATGGGTGGTGGGTATAATAGGCCAAGAGAGGCTCAACCTACCCTCATCCAGGCTATGGCCATGTCCTTATTCCCCCTTTTTCCAAAGGTGGCAGGGGCTCAGCTCTGGCCAGCAGCCTGGAGCTCAGGGGGCTGGTAGCCAATGGCAGCTTGGGCAGGGCTGGGGATCAGGCCAGGGCTGAGGCTGGCTGGCAGCCTGGGGGTCTGGGTGCTTTGGCTGGGGCTCCTACATCTGGGGCTGGGAGCAGAGGTAGTCTCAGGGCTCTGGATGAAAGGGGGCAGGCCTTGGGAAGAAAGAATCAGGTGGGGAGGGCTAGTGTCTCCAAAGGGGACTTGCTGTCCATGCGAGTGGGCATTGCTTCCTCTGCAAAGCTAAGCATTACCTTTATAAAGACATTTTCCAGAATGAGAACCAGAGCAGCTCTGGAATTTCACATGTCCCTCTTCTACTTTGTATATTTGCATTTTGCTCGCTGTAGCTCTCGACAGTCAGAGTAAAAGAAACAAAGCAAAATGCTGCTTCTGTTCACTGCCAATCAAATTTATTTCACAAATTTCTCAAACTTCCCAATCAGATTTATTTCCCTCTGATTTTTAAGTAATGTGGGTGTCACTCCAGCCAGCTATCCTATACTTGGTGTCTCTAAAACCAGAATCGTGCTGATTTGAACTGACAGTGTTGCTTACAGAAGTTATTTTCTATTTTACATCAGTCAACAACTAAAAACGCACTAGACACCAGATCTTAGAAGTTGAATGGGAACTTCTGTCTGTTATTGAGCATTCTATTGACTTTCAGTGAGATTCTTGGAGTTTAGCAACCAGCTTGAAGTTTAGAAAGTCACTTGATTAATGCACACAAATCCATTACTCTAATTCTCTGTCATGTGTGATCACTCAGAGATGGTGCTGGTCATTGAATACTACTGCTTGGGGTAATTGCTTTCAAACCTTCTACTGCCTGACTGAAAGCTACATCATATGATCCAACAGCACATGATCAGCAGTTTAATATAGTTTCTGAAGCAAGGCATGCAAAAGAAGTTTGTAAAAATAGTGAGTACATGTCTCCTTAGCGATGCTGGATCTGTTTTTAAAGGTTTGGTTATAAGATCATGCTTTGTCTACTATAGACTATTCTGTCTTACAGATGTGGATTTTTTAATATCATTATAACTAGGCCTTGGCAAGCAACTATAATCCATGTTCTCATAGCCATTTTAGCATCAGAAAACCATAGGGGCACATAAATGTATACAATAACTGGGGTTGTGCATTTTTACACCAACCAGCTTCTGTGGTGTTAGTAGCATAAGTTTTGATAGTACAGTGCCAACTTTAGAGCTTAGCTATAAGCTAGCTCCTCTGTTTATGCCAAGTACACAAGTATATAAAACCCCCTTATTCAAAAGGAATGCTAAGAATTTTCTTTCTTTCACTGGCCTTAGTAGGTGTAATTCTAGAGTAAGTCAATAAACCCAAAATACACATCAGAAGTCAGAATGTAAGTAGCGGGGATAAAATTTTCTCTGCAATTTCTTGCTTGTAAAGATAACTGCTAGATTCATTTGAATGAAAAAGATCTTTCTTTATGTTATAGCAGTATAAAACATTCTGAGTTATAGTAGTATTTAAGATTCCTCTCTTATATAGACTAAATAAAAAATTGATACTGACATGATAAATAAACTTTGGGACATATTTACATTTTGCCCACTGAAACCCCATTAAAGGTTATGAAAAGAGACTGTGAAAATGAAAACCCGTGGCTTTAATTAGAAGCAAAATATAGGACGATGCAAAAAAATCTTTCCTAAAATATCTGTTGCAATGATATAGAATTATTCTGCTTTAAAAGTGAAAATAAAACAGGCATGATAGGATGTTTATTTTTGTTTTCTCTCATGATGCAGAGTAATTTACTGAAATTTGCTGCTTCTCCTGTACAATATCTCAGAAATACTAGCAAACCAGTTATTAACAAGTGAGGTTATTCCTCAAATAAATGTAGTGATTTAAAAAAAACAGTATGAATGCTATATGATTGCAACAACCTCCCCTCCCCCGAAAGTTTAAAAAAATCAAAGAAGTTTGATAAAATAACCCAACAAGTGTTTTTTCTTGGTTAACAACTACAAAAACCACATTAACAATCCTAATGAGTCTTTTTTCCTCTGGAAAATGCACAACGAAGAGGCCATTTCTCCCTCTCCCACCACAATAACCCAAAACCTCTTAGGGTTGTCAAGCAAGGTCAGTAACAACAATTTGAATGAGTGGGGAGAAATTGTAAAAGTGATGAGAGAGACTGTAAATGTGCCTCTGGCACAGTGTGAATGGACAGGGATGGGGAGGAAAATAAGTGAGACTAGACAGAACTGCCTTAGCACCAACATCCCAAGCAGAGGGCGGGCTCCCCCTCCCCTTGCTTTGGGGAGAGCTCTGAAGTGCTGCACTAACCCAAGGAATTCACTCCTAGGTCTCCTCCATTGTTTTTAAAGCATCAGTAGTTCCCAGTTCAAGGCCTGATTCTGATTGGGGTTAGCACTTTGTGCTAAACTACACAGAGATTTGGGGCAAGGGAATTGGAACCCTCCCTCTATCCCTTCTCTTCTCCTCTGTACTAACCAGCAATGTCCCAGAGCTGCAGCCGTATCACCGTCTCAGCATCCCAGTTGAGCACCTTCAAGGCAAAGTCCACCCCAATGGTGGCCCGGTAGTGTGGGGAGAAGTTCTGGTGCACATAGCGCTTGATGATGCTGGTCTTGCCCACTCCCAGGTCCCCAATCACCAGTAGCTTATAGAGATGCTCTTTCTGACTAGGCTTCTGCATCTTCCCTGCTGCTGCTGCTCCCTGATTGCATGCTCTGCTTTTGGGATCCTGCTAAGCTGAGGAGGAGAGAGGGAGTGAAGAATCAGGCAGGGAAGAAAAGAGGGGAGGTGGAAGCTCCCTCCCCTAGTCCAGGAGCAGCAACGCCCAGACCCAGCAGCCAGCCGAGCAGGAAAGCAAATCAAGCAGGAAAAGTCTCCCAACAGTTTTGTTTACAAAGTTTAGTGTGAGGCTTGGCTGTGAGATAAGTAATACTGCAGGGACTAAAGGGTTTGCATGGAGGATAGTGTAATAGATAGACATTGAAATGTTTCACTGCTTGCTGCAGGGAGATTCCCTCACATGTGTGAATTAGATTTAAAGCAGTTTTTAAGGATGCTCAGCCTTTAACAGTGGATATTTTCCTCCTCTCTGTGTTTCAACAAGCATACAACATATGAATCATTAAAAAAATACAAGAAGAAAAAGAAATTTTCTTTCAGACCATCAAAGCTTGGGTAAGACAAGGCCTACACTTAAGTTTTACCAGTATATCTACGGTTAGAGGCATGGTTGTTGTTGTTTTTACCATTATTGTAATACCAGTAAAAGCCTTCCTGTGGATGCAGTTATTCCAGTATAAAGGCAATTTAATCTTTCCTGTAATAGTTAAACCAATCTAAAGCATGTTTATATCAATGTCACTCCATCCACATTAGAGGATTTTTATCACTTTAACTATATTGCAATATAGTTAAACAGTACAGTATTTAAGGGTAGACAAGTTCCTAGCTCCTAAATACAGCGCACAACTGATTTACCAAAGATCTTTGTGTTGCTCTTCCTGTTCATAGAACTGGAATTTCAGATGGAAACATGATGCACACTCTTTCCAGCAGCATTTTCCTGGGATGCTGATAAAATGCACTCATGAGAAACAGGGTAGTTGTTGCTTTGTTTGCCCAAATCAAAAGCCCCAACCCTGCAAAAACATATGTGTATGCTTAATTTTTACAGGGTAAGAGTAATCCCATTTGCCGAGAATAGGCAGCCTAGGCTTTCATTTTGAGAGCTATCATGGTAATGAATGTAAATCAAAACTTAGGAATTGTAGAATATTTATAAGGCAGACAAGGGTCACAGGGAAAACTCTGTAGCCAGCAGTAAATAAGGATAATAAGAAAGAGGGTGTTTTTTTAAATATATTAACAACAAAAGAATCCTGAATAATAATCCTGAATAATAAAATAGAATAATCAACAGTAATGCAGACAGTACAGAAGTGCTCAGTAAATACTTATGGTCTGTATTTGGAGAAAAACAGATGATATATTCTTAAAATATGGTAAGGATAACACTCTTTACACTCCATTAGTATTTCTGGAGGATGTTAAACAAAAAGTAATAATGTCAATAGGTCCAAATAACTTACACCCAAGAGTTTTAAAAGAGCTGCTGAGGAGCTCACTGAACTGTTAAGATCTCTTTTCATAATCCTGCAGGCACTGGAAAGGTTCTACAAGACTAGAAGATAGGCAAAGGTGTGGCATTATTTAGAAAGGATAAAAGGGATGAACTGGATAATGATAAGCCTGACATAGGCTACATCTAGACGGCTGCTTTTTTTCAGAAAAAAGTACGCAAATTGCACTCTATAATTTGTGTACCTTTTTCCAACTGTTTTTTTGGAAGAGGCTTTTCTGAAATTTGGCCCATCTACACTGGGCCAAATTTTGGAAAAACCTCCTCTTTCAGAAGAGCCCTTCTTCCTTGTAAAATGAGGAAGACAGGGCTTCTGAAAGAGCACATCTGCTCTTCCGCAAAAAATGTCGGAAGAGTAGATGCATTCCCTGGACACAGCGAGAGTTTTCCCAGGATACCTCTGGTATCCCAGAAACTCTGTAATCTAGACATAGCCATAGGTCCCAGGCAAGATAATGGAGAAGTTGATAGAGTAGTCAATTAACATTTGAATTATGACCCTATCCTCCAAAGCACTTGCCACCCTTCCTAATCTGGTATCATCCATAAACTTTAAAAGTCCACTCTCTATGCCCACACAAACCTCCTGTTACCTTCTAGGACACAATCAAATTATCGCCTTAAAAAAGGTGATTTTATTAACAAAACAAAAAGATATACTTGATAAGGAATACTTGGTTGCTAGGCGTTTCAGAGCAACTAAGAAAAGAGCAGATTAAAACAGAGAAAAAATGATATCTCTGAGCACGAGCTTGGGTCATAGTGAATGGGGGGAGGGAGGCACATGGATTTCACACAGAGAAGTTTTACCAAACAGCAAAATAAAAAAAAATAACCTGATCATGACTAAATATAAATTTTCCCCCTACTCCCAATCTGTACTGATCTGTACTTCAAGGCCCAGTCCATTCCCATGCCAATATTTCTTGAAGGCATGGTAATTCTGGTTGATTATTTCATCTTGTTCTTCCAGCTGCTGACTTAGAACTCGCACAAAGAGAAAGGGCAGCAGGATTTAAATTGCAGCACTGTATCCCATTGGTTCTTCTGTCCCCCTGCCAACACTCTTAGCTACCTGGGTTTAACCCTTTAGGCATGAGGTGCAGGTCAGCACTCCTCCTTTCCATCACAACACCTCTCAGCAATTTCAGCTGTTAGTGGGGAAGCCTCACTGGTGGTACACACTAGACAGTCTCTTGCATCAGAAATACTACCCAAAGTCTAACACTTAGATCTAGACACCAGTGATTTCAGATTTGGGGTGTGTAACAAGATATTCAATTGACTATAAATTAACCATTTTATTAAACAGTGGAGAAAGAAAGGCTCAGATAATGACTGAGAACCTTAACCAATGCCCCCAGCACAAGCCCCTAGCCCCACCTTCTTCTTACGCACTGGGCTTTGGAACCCATGTCACCTACCTCGCGATTGCTATTTAGTTGAGGATGAGTCCCTCAGTCCGGGTATGCCAAATACAGTTCTGCTGTCCTTGATTCACACAACCAGATTAACAATGCTTTATTACTCCTGTCCCAATAAAAAAGAGATGGGGGATCCAAAATCAGCTTAAAGCAATCATTTGGGCGAGGAATCCCATCATGCTGAGCAACTTACGCAGGTTGGGTGTGCTTGTGCAAATGAGAGCACCTCCTGAAGGTCTCTTCCCCAGCTCACCAGTAGATATCAGGGGAGAGCTCATTCAGATCCTGCTCACATTTATAACTGGGGAAAAAAAGAATGTAGGCCACACTTAGAAGACGGGGAAGTACCCTGGGAAGCAGTGACTCTGAAAAAGATTGGGGAGCAGGGCACAATCAGCTGATCATGAGCTCCCAGTGTGATTCTGTGGCCAAAAGAGCTAATGTGATCCTGGGACGCATAAACAGGGGACTCTTGAGTTGATTTGAGAAGTTATTTTTTCTTTGTATTCAGCACTGATACAACTACTGGAATAATGTATATAGTTTCTGGTGACTGCAATTCGAGAAAGATGTTGATATATTAGAGAGGGTTCAGTGAGGAGCCACGAGAATGATGAAAGATTGAGAAAAAGTTCCTTACAATGATTAAGTAACTCAAGGATCTCAATCTATGTAGCTTAACAAAGAGAAGGCTAAGGGGAGACTTGATTACTGTTTATAACATGGAGCAGCTATTTAATCATGGGCTCTTCAGTCTAGCTGAGAAAAATAAAACACTACCCAATGGCTGAAAGTTGATGAAGCCAGACAAATTCAGATTGGAAATAAGGTGTAATTTTTTAACAATGAGAGTAATTAATGATTGGCACAACTTATCAAGAGACATGTCACTGACAATTTTTTAAATCTGGTAATGGAAGTGGCAAGAGAATTTAAATAGAAAGAAGCCTGACAGAGATGAATAAGAATATTAATAAAATTTTAAATGGAAAATATGTTGAAGGTGTTTCCCTTTTGCCAAGTTTGAAATTAATCTGCTCATTCTTTTTAAAAAATTGTTGCAAACATGTTCTCATAGAAGTTTTTATCCAAACATTTATTTAAATGGCCAGTGAAATTTTTTATGTATTCAAATACAGATTTTTCCAAGTGCTCACAACACATCTGCGAGGAAGAATGTATTAGTGATCCTATTATACAGATGAGAAAACTGAAGCTCAGAGTGGTTAGGGACAGAGGAAACACAGGAGGTGACATACTGGAGTAGACCCAATATCCATCTTGTCCAGTATCTTCTCTTTCAAAGCGGCCATATTAGATGCTCAAAAGAAGATACAAGTAACCCCATGGTAGCCATAGGATAATTTGCTACATATTAATGTCTCATCTCAATCCCTAATAGTTAGAGATAGGCTTAAATCCTAAATTTCAAGGTTTTATATCCCTTTTAACATTTTTGTTAGCATTAGCTATTATCATGCTGGATATTCCTGTAACTCATAAAAATGTCCAAACCCTCTTTGAATTTTGCCAAACTCTTGGCCTCAGAGACATCTTAGAATAATAGAATAATAAAATCATAGAATTATAGGACTGGAAGGGACCTTGAAAGGTCATCCAGTACAGTCCCCTGCACTCATGGCAGGGCATAGTATTATACAGACACTTGATAGGTGCTACCTGCTCTAAAAATCTCCAGTGATTAAGATTCTACAACCACCCTAAGAAATTTATTCCCGTGCTTAACCTCCTTGACAGGAGGTTTTCCCTAATGTCCAAACTAAACCTCCCTTGCTGCAGTTTAAGCCCATTATTTCTTGTCTTCCGAGGTCAAAAGGAACCTTGTCCTCCGAGGTTAAAAGGAACAATTTATCTCCCTCCTTGTAAAATCCTTTTATGTACTTGAAAGCTGTCACTATATCACTCCTCAGTCTTCTCTCATAGGTCATGCTTTCTAGATCTTTAGTCATTTTTGTTGCTCTTCTCTGCATTTACTCCAGTTTGTCCACATCTTTTCTGAAATATGGTGCTCAGAACTGGACACAATACTCAGATGAGGCCTAAACAGCACAGAGCCTGGTGGAAGACTTGTTTTTTGTATCTTGCATACAACACTCCTGCTAATACATCCCAGAATTATTTCTACTGTTTTTGCAACAGTGTTACACTGTTGACTCATATTGTGCTTGTTATCCTCTCCCCTCTTCTCCCAATCCCTTTCTGAAGTATTCCTTCCTAGGCAGTCATTTCCCATTCTGTATGTGTGCAGCTGATTGTTCCTTCATAAGTGGAGTACTTTCCATTTGTCTTTATTGAATTGCATCCTGTTTCCTTCAGACCATTTCTTCAGTTTGTCCAGATCATTTTGAATTATGACCCTATCCTCCAAAACACTTGCCACCCCTCCTAATCTGGTATCATCCATAAAATTTAAAAGGGTACTCTCTATGCCAGGGCTACTCAACACGCAGCCCTTGGACCACATGTGGCGCGTGGCCTGTTTGTTTGTGGCCCACAGTGTGGTTTGGGTTTACGCAGGGCTCAACTTCTGTCCTGCAGTTGGGATCTTTTGAACATGGCCTCCACTGGGAACATGCTCCACAACGGTGAGTCAATATAATGGCCTTCTGTTGATATGCATTTTAGTAGTTAAATTCCTGGATTGTCATTGGTCATTAAAAGTGCTGTGATATGGGTGGAAATCAGGTAAATATTGCATTTTATTATCAGCAGAACTGACTTAAATGGGGTCTGCATGTTGCATAGTTTTGCTTTAATCTTTGTATTCATGCCCGTCAGTTGTAAAGAATCTATTTGCATATATTTGCATATATATTTTCATGTATATGCAACCACACTTAAGATGCAGTCCTTGGCATGTGCTGTGAGTATCATTGTGGCCCCTGGGGCTTCCAAAGTTGAGTAGCCCTGCTCTATGCCATTGTTTAAATCATTGATGAAGATGCTGATGTTGATGAAGATATTGCTATTTTGTGGCAATTAGTTCCATATAAGCTTACTTAGAGTCACCCAGAAAGTTGATGATGATGGTAGAAATGTAGGTCCCTATTCAGCGAGTTGCATAAGTATGTGCCTAATTTTAAGCATACAAGTAGCCCCATTGATGTCAGCGAGACTACTTGTATGTTTAAAGTTAAACATTTGCTTAAGTGACTTGAGGTATATCTACCCAGCAAAGAAAAACCTACAGGATGTCCTATGCCGGCCAGTTTGGTCTTGTGGGGCTCCAGCTGCAGGACAGTTCCACTTTAGGGCTGGCACCAGGCTCTAGGACCCTGTGGGATAGAGGGTCCCAGAGCTCAAACCTGGATGTCTACACTGCAGTGAATCAGCCCTGCAGTCCTAGCCCCACAAGCACATGCCAGGTGGCACATGCCAGCCACAGGGATTTTCCTTGCTGGGTAGACATAGCCTTGGAGGTCAGGTACTTGACTGAAGGCCATAGATATTTCCTAACTTCCAGCTAGCTACAAGACAATCTTTTCTCTCTGTTGTTGGTGGATCACCTTATTCTGTACATCTTAACTAGCCCACCAATCTATTCTGTGAGAGCCAGGATAAAAACCTACAATAAACAAAATGTCAAATTATTTAGTACTTCAATGTTCAGATTTTAATAATCTGTGTCTCCTCTAACAAACACAGAGACACTATTATAATGTCAATACAACAAGCAATTTTAGAAGTGACAATGTGCATATGTGGCAATAATAGTTTCTTATATTCACTTACATTTGAAATCTGTGTATTTTCAGTCCCCATTCTCCACCCATACTTATTGTCATCTCTTGCGATGCTATGTCTGTTTTCGGTATAATATCCTTGTGACAGGAATTTATCATGCCAGTGACCGGGTAGGTACTCAGCACACCCCTGGGATTCTACAAATAATAACAACACAAAGCTGCAACAAACTAAATGTAGTTGTTTAGGGGTAGATGTGCAACCCTTTCCACAGTATGGTTTTGTTTATTTTAGGATATCTCTCACTTCAGCTCTTACAAGCCAGGGATCATAGTCTTTAGCCCAGGGACCACGGTTGAAGTTCTGATCTCACTGAAGTCATTAGTATTTGGGGCCTAGTCTTTCAGCATGTCTTTGTACAGCACTTAGCACTGTAGGGTCTCAATCCTCACTATGGTCTTTGTTTGCTACTGCAATAAAAGTAAATAATATTTTCCTGGGTGTTGAAATGGCTTCATACCAAGGTAGATGGATTTCCATGGCTTTAGTCAAAGAGGCTGATTGGGACTATGAGAAATGCATGTACTTAACTGTTATGAACTTAACTATCTAGGTTTTAATACAAAATCCATCAGTGCAGTTTCTGGTTGCTTCACAAATCTTAGATGAAATAGACTGTACTCTCAGTCAAACCGCAAACAACAGATTTTGCATTATATAGAGTGGAGAAGGAAGGAAAATAAAAAAGATCTACACAAAACTAACAACACAGGACTATTTTGCACTCTAGATTTTTCTCTTTAAAAGTAATTTTAATTATGGAAAAGAAATGGGAAACCTAGACTTCTGCCAAACTCTGAGGTCATAGATTATTTCTTATGCTGTGTCCTGATATCCGTAACTTGCTACATAAGAGAGACACAGTTCAGATTTTATTGATAAATTATGTCCTTCATTTGCCACGGCACATTCACTGACTCTGTTAGGAGGCCGCTACCATGTAGTAGAAACATTGTTTTTACCAATAAATATACTGTTTCAGAGAAAACAGCATATTTCCTTCCAATTTTCTCCTTAAGACTAGAAAAAGAGAGCAATCCAAACTGTTGTAATATTTCTTAAGTTCTCCTGATGAAGACATTCCTTGGGGGTGAATCATGAATTGACTGTTGACTCATCAAACATACTTATAATGGAATGGCTGTTGACTTACCAAACACAGCTATAATGCTCCATTGATTAAATTATTGTGTGTTTAAGTTATAATTAACTTGCAGACAGACATTTTATCAGAAGAGACATTGGCATTAATATGCAAACAATCTCTTGCACAATCCAGAGAGGTAGCTATTAACTGGTTCATGTGGTCAAGGTTATTATTCTGAAGTGCTGTCATTTCAACATGCATTGGCACTAAAAGCCCAGTCCATGTGAAGGCTGAAATTATGCTATCTCAGGAGTGGTTTACATGGGTTCCCTCCCCTGAATTATGCTCTGACTGTTATTAAAAAAAGGCCAGAGACAGTTTTTCAGGGGTAGTCTATAATAAGGTTTATTTAACCTCAGAAGCACCCTATCCAGAATGATTGGGAACATTTTTCTAACACAGTTAAGTCACAGTATAGAGAAGGAATTAAAGTGTACATCTACACAGCAGGCAAAAGTCGAATTAAGTTATGCAAATTCAGCTATGTCAATTGCATAGTTTACGTCGAAATAGCTTAACTCAACTCTTGGCGCTGTCTACACAGGAGGAAGTCCAATAACACTCTTCCTTTGACTTCCCTTACTCATACAATGATGGTTACAGGAGTTGGAGTAAGAAGTCCTCCAGCTCGACATTATTTTCAAATAAAGGCTTGTAGTGTAGATGTGCACTGTTATTTTGGAATAATGTCAGTTATTCCAAAATAACGCTGCTGTGTAGATGTACCCAAAGTGACTTAAGTTCATATTGTATCTTGAGCCCTGATCCTGCAATGAAGACATGGACAACGTTGGGGAGAAGGGGCAAGGAGCAAGCAGCCAGCTGTGCCTGAGCGTCTCTTCTTCTACCTGGCTGCTGCACTCTCCCAGACAGCTTCCGGCTATGCTGCCTGGGAGACAAGACATTGCCCGTCACGATGCAGCAACAGAGGGACAGAGCCCCCCTTCCCCTGCCAGGTAAGGGGATGGGGAGGGGAGGAGAGAGGATGTGGTGGTGCAGTAGCACTCTCCCAAGTCCTAGGGAGACTCTGGCCATGGTGGAAATAGATTGCAGTGACGGCGCAGAGGAGTGGGACAGACTCCCCTCTACCCCAGGTAGTGTGAGATGGGGAAGGTTGGGATGGGGTGAGCATGTGGGACCTGGGCTAGGGATGGGGTGGGGAAGAGTCATACGGGGTTGGGGAACTCACATGGCCGGTGCCCCTTTTGTGTCCCTCCCCACTAGTTGCCTATGATAGAAGATGCTTTTGCGGAATGTTAAATTTGGGTGAAATTATAGGGGGGGAAAAAAGTGGCGTTGGCAGAGGGGATTCTTGTACAGCACTTGTCCACATCATGGTCTTCCTGCCAGTCAAGTCAATAACAAAACTCCTACTTACTACAGTGTAAGTGGGAACAGACCCTAAATCATTTTCTCTGCGGTAAACAATTTATTAGGATTTTAATACAAACTAAACACACACACACACACACACACATGCACACACACACACACATACAGGGCCAAATTCATCCCTAGTATAGGTCCATTGACTTCAGCTGAACTGCACCACGGATGAGTACAGCACATTATGTAGAAGGCATGTGAGAACATAAAAGACAAAAACAAATATACCGTAAAACCTTTTTTGGCCAACATAGGGAAATGGAGGGTGCAGGTAAGTGAAAAATTCTGATTAGTAAGATGGAGGGAGTTTGGGTTCAGGAGAGGAAGCAGGACTGGGGTTTGTAGTGTAGGTGGGGGTGCAGGACACAGGTTCCGGGAAGGAGTTTGGATGTGGGATACAGATCAGGGCAGGGCCTTGGGGCATGCACTGGGTTTCAGGGTGCTGGATCCAGGCAATGCTCAATGTGGGCCATTCCCCACAAGTAGCTCCACAGCCCCCACTGGCCAGGAATCACAGCCAATGGCAGCTTCAGGAGTTGCATCTCCGGGTGGAAGCAGGAAGCAGTGCTCCAAACCACCAAGCTGTGCCTCCACTTAGGAGGAGCAGGATATGTTGCTGCATGTGGAGAATCATCCGAGATGAGCACTGTCTGGATCTGGCACCCTGAACCCCTCCCACACTCCAACCCCCTGCCCTGACCTCCCTCCTCCACCCAAAGTCCCTCTTAAAGCCCATGTCCCACACTCCATCCTGCAAGCCGAACCCCTCGTGCTTCTCCTCTGCTTAGGAGAAGCAAGGACATGTTGTCGCTTCCAGGAAGCCGCATGGAGTTGAGTAGGGAGCCTGCCCACCCTGGGCCAACTGATCTACAAACCTAACTTTCTATGAAGATTAGAAATGCTGGATTATAGAGTTTTCCAGTTGGTATAGGGCTGGATAACAACAACCTTCTAGATGTCAGAAGTCTGGAGGCAGTCGAGATGTCTGACCAAATGCATAGAATGATGCATATAACTAAGAATATAGTAAATCCATGAAGAGAGTTCAGGAAGATACAATACCAATACTACATCTCCTCCTCCTTCTCCTTTTCCAAACTGGGAACAGTAGAGTATCATCATTCATTCCAGTCCAGAGCTTGTTCCTTCATTAAATACAGTCTTGTCATGTCCCTGTGTATGCTGTCCTGCCATCTAGTCAGTGGTCCTCTTCTTGATCAAGCAACCTTGGTTGTGTCTGCATTATTTTCTTTGCTGTCTTATCTGTCTGTCTTCTGTAGTGTTCTCACCATTGAAATCTTTTTTGTGGGTAGCCAGCCCCATATCATGAATTCATATCCTACTCTCCTAACGTCTTAATTTATCCTATCATCTTTTCATTTCACACTAGCCACTTTTCAAGGAACTCACATCTCAACTGCTTCCAGGCTTCTGATGTCTGTTTCACATAATCCAACTACTTCCAGACCATCCCTCGTGCTGGGATGCAAGAGTGTAGAGATGAGTCCTCCAGGTGGTGGATAGATGTGGCCTGTACTGGGAAAACCCAAAGGAGGCACACTGAATATTATGGAACACAGTGTCGTGAACCAACGTTATCTGAGAGAAAGACAATTCCGAGCTCCAGTCGGAGCAATCCAAGCTTGCTAGTCTTGGAGGATAAGTAGACTAGGGTGGAACCACTAACACCCATTACTAGCAGACCAGCAGACTCTAACTTGGCATTCCCATGAGCTGGATAGGGTGGACAGGCCTAGCAAGGCATTATATCCAAAACTCACTTTTATAGAAACAGTAGAGCATACGAAACCAATTTATGTACTAAACACAAACAACTCCTCCTCCAAAGATGAAGTTGCAAAGTCAAGCAGTCCAAAGCTTGCATAACATGTTATGACACAGTCTTTAATTACAGGCTCACATTCTATTTTTTTCATAAGACTCGTGTCCAGTGAATAAGCATCAATCTTCCTTTTGTTCTACCTTATTCAGTGTGTGGCCCCAGATATCATTTAAATAAAATGAGGAGACTGATTGTACTGGGGGAGAACAAAATCATGTGTCTCATGATGAAATCACAAGACTTGGTAACGGAAAAGATTTCTTAAGGGCTTAGAACACTGTCCATTGTGAGTGGTTTGGCAAAGGCACATGCCTGACATAGAGGTCATATCCTTGTCAAATATCAAGTTCTAGCTCCAAACCATGGATGTGCTAGCACATCAAGGAAAAGGTCATCAGAATTTTAACATTTGCTCTTGGAAAGAGCTGAACTGTTCTAGTGGAAACATTTTTTAAAACAATCATCTGAGGCAGACATGCAGCATGTAAATGATGACACTAATTGATAAAACTTGTTAAAACTATAAGCAACTGGTAACAGGGTTATATAATGGGGACTGTCAGGCAACCTTTAAGTACAGGTAGCACTACCAGCTCTGCCTCCAATACATAAACAATCCTAAATCCCAAATGCTATATGGCACAGCATAGCATGATATCGAGATCAAGCTAATGTTATCAGTATTATTACTCTCAGTAGCATTTGTCTTGCTGCCCAAAGGCCCCTATCATCAACACACACTAACTCACACCCATATATTGTGGTTAAAAACAGAGAACAATGTCTTATAACCTGCAACTAAATAAGGTAACTTAAGAGACTCACTACAAATGGCAAATGCCAAATCCTCTTAGAAAGGTAATCAGATGTGAATGCTGTTTGTCAAACATAGCTAAAATGGCCCAGATTCTGAGAGGTGCTGAGCACTGTGCATCACACCTGTAAATGGAGGTTCTTCTGCCATTGCCCATCCCTGTAGTATGAATGTCTCCCAAGAGGGAAACACTGTAATGACCTCTTTTTTTCTCTTCTTCTCCTAGATCCACTTATCAGAACTTGGGCCAGTATAAACCCCAGATCTGATCCACTTGTAAGTGGAAAGAAAAGTTGTGGGTGGGTTACACGGTAATTTAAGCCAATGCATTGTAGCACGCACCTAGCAAAGCAGGGAAGTGGTCCAACTGAAAAGTAATACAGGGAAGGTCATCTATCAAGGATAAATCGAATAACAATGCAATATTACTGTGAGAAAATGAAATGTTTTGTCCTTGGGGTTTGTATAGCAATAAAACAATCATAGTACATAGTTATACTGAAACGCACAGATTCAGATGAAGGCAGATTCAATTAACTGGATGCAAGTGTAATTGCTGAAGTGAGTCTAGTAAACCAATCAAGCTAATTTCAGCCTCACTAACATGAAGCTACAAGCAAAAAATTTGGACCAGACATCTGACAAGCTGTGTGTTAGTTTAGCTATATCCAACGCTTGTTAGAGACAGATGTAAACTGCACCTGCCTTCTAGATAGCGATGTCCGAAATGTGATGGCAAAGCTCCTAATGGATCAGTGGCCACCTCATGACCCACCACCACAATTAGAACACTTTTCTCATCAGAAAAACCACAGCCAGAATGGGCATGCGGATTGAAGTATTGGCAATTCTTAATCATTTCCTTTCAACCCCTTCCCCTCGACATGATATATAAATTCCAAAGCCCACCTGTTCCACAATAACTGGCTTTCTATGTATAAAAGCCAGGACAGAGGTTTTGGGGGAGCAAGCAGGGCAACTGTATCAGGCCCAATGCCACAGGGGCCCCTCAAGAAGCTACATTGCTCAGACTTCAGCTCCAGGTGATGGGGTTTCAGCTTTCTTCCCTGGGCCCCATTGAGTCTAACGCAGGCCATGCTTGGCCGCCCCAGGAAGCCTGCTCATGGCTCCAAACTCTGGTGGAGAACCACTGCTCTTGAAAGATAATTGAGACTTATCAGTGACAATTGTACAGTCACCTTCTCTGTTCTGTGGAGAACATCAGTCTCTAAGGCTGTCAGTTTAGCACAACTGTCACTTGCAAAAAAAAAAAAAAAAAAAAAAGTAAATGTATAGAGGCACAATTCATAAGCTGAGGGTTTGGCCCCAAGTAAAGAAACAAGAAACAAATTAAACTCCTCCTCTTCCCCATCACTTTACCAAATCAGTTTTAACAGGGAGTACAATGTATAGGCTCCATTCTGCAGATATGGCTTAGAAAACCTAGGGTTTTTTTTCTCCCCAACAGGAAAAGACCTGCAGCAATAGACTCGGTTTAAGGAACATGCAGCAAAATGGTTTGGGTCATTCTGTGTTAGGAGTCAGAATTGTTGCCCATTCTATAGGAAATTGTGCAATATATTTATACAGCTCTGTCAGACACAATTGTATTTGCTTCATTTGTTCCTTGCTACTATTGTCTCACCTCACAATGGATTGTCTGTACAGTCAAGCCTCCGAGGGAAATGTATTGTATGTTAATAGCCTGTGTTATAACAGCCATTACAACAAAACTGATCAGGGGCCCAGGTTCTATGATCAGGGGCCCAGGTTCATGGAAGGCGCAAAGTCTCTCAGCTTCTTTTGGAGCCAGTAGGATTGGAGGTCATTTGGTACTTCTGAAGAGGAGCGCGGAACCTTACAGGAGTTGGGCAATGGGTTACACGCATCATATTACTGATGCAATGTGCATGTGGCCACGTCTAGACTGCAAGCTTCTTTCAGAAGAAGCTTTTCTGGAAGAAATCTTCAGGAAAAGCTTATTTCAAAAGAGAACGTCCACACGCAACAAGCGCAATGAAATAGCGATTTGCTATTTTGAAAAATAGCATCCACACTGATTGGACGCTATCTCGTATTTAAGACCACCCGGATCCAGTTCAGGCAAGGCATTAGGTCAGCAGTTGCTTCTGAGTGCTGTTGCCTAAGGCTAGCTGAGACGTATGCTTAAAGGGACCCCCCTGGACAGCCGTTTCTCAGCTTCTGCTACTTGTTTGCCTGCTTCTCTGAAGGACAGCAAAGCATTTGCACTGTGTGCTCTGGTTGCCCTGCTTCAGGACACCACAGCATTCACTGCCTCTGGGCATGCAATGGCCCCACACTGCCAGGGTGCAGTTTCTGCAGCACTTTGTGCAGGCTACCTTCATGGCCCTGCATGAGCTCGACTCCGAGCCCTTGCAACTACACCCCACCGTGGAGAGACAATTTTGGAGGCTGGACACCAGTTTCGACTGGTGGGACCGGCTGGTGATGGAGCAGTGGAATGACTAGCAGTGGCTCAACAACTTCCGCATGAGTAAGGCCACCTTCATGGAGCTGTGTGCCTGGCTCGCCCCTGCCCTCCTTCGACAGGACACCCAGATGCGACCCACCATCCCCCTGGAGAAGCCAGTCGCCATCGCTGTCTGGAAGCTCGCCACCCCAGACAGTTACCGGTCTGTGGGCAACCAGTTCAGCATGGGAAAGTCCACCAT
The DNA here is from genome assembly GCA_032595735.1 of Pelochelys cantorii. Lineage (NCBI taxonomy): Eukaryota > Metazoa > Chordata > Testudines > Trionychidae > Pelochelys > Pelochelys cantorii. The sequence goes on from CM064326.1 coordinate 26,616,735, forward strand.
CAGGGCCCTCCTCATGGAAGTAAGGCACTCTTGGCCTGCAGTCCCTGGAGGGGGGGAGGAAGTACTGGAAAGGGAGACCCTCAAGAAAGGGGGGGTTGGGGTGCAGGGGGTCGGTTGGGGGTGGGGGAGAAGCCCCGTCCCCAGGGAGTTCTGCAGTCTCACCCTCACATAGCCCTGCAGGGGGGGTGGCTTCATAGGGGGTGGTTCCTGGGGTGCTTTTAGGTGGGAAATGAGGGGGACAGGGACCTTGCAAGGGTTCAGGCACCTCCTTTGAGTCTCTGTTTTGTATCTTTGTTTGTCTCCTCCTGCAGGTGGTGAGGGCCATAATCTCCATCCTGCTGTGCAGGGTCATCCACCTGGGAGAGCTGGACCCCATTGTGGCCAGATTTGCTGCCCTGGGCTTCCCCAACTGCGGGGGGGGGGGCCATAGATGGAACTCACATCACCACTCGGGCCCCAGAATACTGAGCTGCACAATACATAAACCTCAAGGGCTATATCTCCATGGTGCTGCAGGCCCTGGTCGACCACCATGGACACGTCATGGACATTTTCATTGGGTGGTCTGGCAGGGCTCACGACACCCATGTGTTCAGAAACTCCAGCCTCTGCCAGAAGCTGGAGGCTGGCACATTCTTCACCCAGCAGGACTTCAGGGTTGGGGACGTGGAGATTCCATTGTGCATCGTGGGGGATGTGGCCTACCCCCTCATGCCGTGGCTAAGGAAGCTGTACACCAACCACTTGCACCCAAGCAGGGACCGTTTCAATGCCCACCTGGGCAGGGCCTGCATCCGGGAGAAATGTGCCTTCAGCCGCTTGAAGGCGAGGTTCAGGTGCTTCCTGACCCACCTTGACCTGGGGGAGCAAAACATCCCCCAGATGGTCTCAGCCTGTTGTGTTCTCCACACCATTGTGGAGAGCAAGGGGGAGGCCTTCATACCCGGGTTGGGGGCAGAGGCCAGCCGGAAGGAATGGGCCTCCGAGCAGCCACGCACAGCTACCATCTGCCAGGCCCATCAAGTAGGGGTGCACATCCAGGAGACCCTGAGGGAGAGTTTCTCTGAAGGACCCCAGTAACTCTCCTCAGGGCCTCTCCACTAGGAGTCTTTGCCTTGCCCCTCTATGCCTTTCCCACGACATCCCCTCCCTTCCCCCTTACCTGTAGACTCAATAAATATGGCCAGTTTTGTATTTAAAAAATATTCTTTGTATTTTTTAATAAAAGTAACTGGAGAGGAGGGGGGCTGAGATCCTGGATATGGGGACAGAGGAGGGGTTTAAGATCCGGGGGGGGGGGGGAAGGAGAGGCTCAGAGGTGGGACTGAGAGCGGTGTGTGGTGCGGCTGGAAGTTCCACCTTGGCTCTGGGGACCTCGGCAACCTTGGGGGTGGGGCAGTCCAAGGAGAACAGGGGGATAGGCAGGAGGAGGGCTGCAGTGGGGGCAGGCATGGCAGGGGCTGGCATGGCAAGGGGAGCAGTGGCTGAAGCAGGGACAGGATCAGGGACTGGTGCTGGGTAGGCCATCTCCCGGAAGGTGGCACAGATGTTGCCGCCCTGCTGCACCAGCTCGGTCCACATTTGGACCCGCCATTGTGTGTCATCCTGGAACCTCTTGGCAGGATTCTGTTGCATTTCTGGGAGGACGAACATGTATTCCCTCATTAGGTCCTAATGGACCCTCCAGCGCCTGCCGTTCCCCTGAGGTCAGGGCGGCTGGCGGTGATCGCCTTTGTTTTACACATTTTACACATTATTGGAGGGGAGAGAGGAAGCTTGGAACATAAAGGAAAATGAACCAGAAGATCAGCAATCCCAACAAGGAGCACTGGTAAACTCTGAGGATGGTAGCCATGTCCTCTTGATTGCAAAACAATTTTTTTCACAAGTAGAAATGGCATCAGCAATAAGGAAAAGCCCAGCAGATCCCACTGGATCAATATGGATCCCAAGGCTTCCACGAAGTTCCTGATAGGGTCCATGATCTGTTTTGAACACAGGAGAGAGTGGAAGCCCTACCACATTGGTGACAGAATAGTCAGGGAAGATCTTTGTAAATGAGATCCTGGTGGAGGTTTCATTGCCTTGAATCCCTCCCATCCATGGCTTTTCAGCAGGAGAGATTGATGTAGCCTATGGATATGAGATGTTAAAATTTAAAGTCATGCATTAAGGCAAATAAAACAATGGCAAAATAAAGATAATATTCTGGTGTGCATCACTGTATTTCTCTTCAAAGTCCTTGTGAAGGATTCCTGAATCATAGCAAGTGCTTCCCTGGACAAATACTACCAGATGCTAAAAAATATAAATCTCCATCATGGTTGCTTCCTCTTTTAAAAAGATGTTTTCTTGATTATTTTAAACAACGGGCTTAATTGTGCCAAGAACCACATACAAATATCAACAGAGTTTGTGCAAAAATAAACATTGCTGGCATTTTCCAAGTAAATACTGTACTAGGAAGCCAGATTGTGCCACTCTTACTCACAAGGATCAATGTGTTACCATCCAAGTAGCCTTATTAAAGTCAATGGCATTACTGAGAGGGTGATGGTGACCACTTGTTGCCAAGTATGATCATCTTCCATGGGAGTTGTGGACCCTCAGGTGGCTGATAAGACTGATCCTTGAACCACAAGTTCTGTTACAGTGAGGACAGATGTTTCCAGGTACAGCAGGAGGCTGCTGACCATGACTAGAAGCCAGTCTCCCTTTTCCCCTGCACCTCTCCTCCTCCTCAGCTTGTCGGTGGGCAAATTCAAAATGCAGAGAGCCGTTGCATAGAACTTCTCTCCATTTTGAGGGATCCTGGGTGAGTGTCTCCCAAGTGTCAACGTTGCACTTCTTTAAGTTATCCTTTAGCATGTTCTTATAAGGCTTCCATTGTCCTCCCACTTTACAGTATCCTTCCGTCACCTGAGAAAACAGGACTTGTTTTGGGAGCTGATTGTCTGATATCTGAACATGACTAGTCTAGCAAAGTTACTGACGGATGATCATTGTCTCAATACTGGTGGTCTTTGCCTCTTCTGGAACGCTGATGTTAGAGTGCTTGTCTTCCCATTTGATCTTCAAAATCTTGCGGAGGTAGTGGTAGTGATACCTCTCATGGACTTTCAACTGATAGGGTACGGTACTACACATTGTGAGTTAGGGCAATGTAATACAGAATAATGATTGATTTACTCTCAACTCACCCATGGACAGAGATTCCTGGGTGGTCAGAAGAAACACTACAAAGACATACTGAAAGTGCATCTTAAGAAAAGTGATATGGACATCACAAGGTGTGAGGAGCAAGCCACTAACTGAGCCCAATGGCACCATGCCATCCATCAGGCAGTGGCTCATTTTAAGGAGAAGAAGCTTGCCCTCGAAGCTGAAAAGAGAAAAGGAAGGAAAAAGAAAGAACTTTCTCCCAAAAGGCAGCTGGCCTGCCACAAAATGTCTGAACCTGAAGTTCCAGGATCAGACTCCTAAGTCACCTCAGGACCCAACATCAATCCATGGCAGAGATCATCCTCGAATTGAGATTGTGCCAATGATAATAAAGATGGACAAAAAATGGGAAACATTTTCTGGAAAAAAATGCTTTTTTAATGAAAAAAATCAAAATTTTGAAAATTTCACCCAGCTTCGTCCCAGAGTATGGCAGAAGCTTTATGGGATTAGTTACAGTTTAAAGGCCTGGAGGGATCTATCAGCAGCCAGTCACTCCAAGTATTTAGTGTATCTTCATTCTCTCCTGATAAGGAAGCAGATTGCTAATATTTAGGTGGAAAATCAGAATATGCAAGAGAGGCGCAGCATAAGCAATAACCCAATCTAGATACTTTCTAAATAGGCAAAGCAGCAGAGACATATTGACTAACTTACAAAGCAGCAGAGACATATTGAACTGTGTACCTTTATGGGACACAGAGTGCATTAGATTACCATTTATAGGAGCTATTGAAAAGATGATTATTGCTTCTTGTGAGGGAAAGGTCAAGAAAGAAAGGACTGCTTTATACCTGCAGAGATGAGGGCTTTAATATTTTTCCCTCTGTGGAAAATGCAGTGACTCAATACAACTTAATTTAGAAATATTTTAGGTGCCTATTGTTAAAATCCTTCCCCTGATACATTAAAAATAAAATCCCATGACATTCCACTGGCATGAAGGACTACTAAACAACCAGTGGGGCCACTGGATGATCAAGATACTAAAGGAGAATGAGGTCATTGCAAAGAAACTAAATGAATTCTTTGCATTGGTCTTTCTGGCTAAGGATGTTAGGGAGATTCCCAAAACTGACCCATTCTTTGTAGATGATATATCAGAGGAATTGTCCCAGATTGAGGTGTCATTAGAGGAGATTTTGGAACAAATTGATAAGCTAAACAGTAACAAGTCACCAGGACTAGATGGCATTCACCCAAGAGTGCTGAAAGAATTCAAATGTGAAATTGCAGAACTATTAACTGTGGTTTGTAATCCATCTAGTAAATCATCTTCAGTACCAAATGATCGGAAGATAGCTAATGTGATGCCAATCTTTAAAAAGGGCTCTAGAGGGGATCCTGGCTATTAGAGACTAGTAAATCTAACATCAGTACCAGGCAAATTAGTTGAAAGTATTATAAAGAACAGAATAACCAGACACATTGACAAACATAATTTGTTGGGGAAAAGTCAACCTGGTTTCCGTAAAGGGAAATCATGCCTCACTAATCTACTAGAGTTCTTTGAGAGGGTCAAAAACATGTGAACAAGGGGGATCCAATGAATATAGTATACTTAGATTTCCAGAAAGCCTTCAACAAGGTCCCTCATCAAAGGCTCTTAAGTAAAGTAAGTTGTCATGGGATAATCCTCTCAGGGACTGATAAGTGGTTAAAAGACAGGAAACAAAGGGTAGGAATAAAAGGTAGGTTTTCAGAATGGAGAGAGGTAACTAGTAGTGTCCCACAAATGTCCATAGAAGGAGTAATCCTTTTCAACATATTCATATAAGATCTGGAGAAAGGAGTAAACAGTGAGGTGGAAAATTGTAGATGATACTAAACTGCTCAAGATAGCTAGTGCCCCTTTTCTAATTATACTACATTGATGACATCATCATCTGGACCCATGGGAAGCAGGTTCTGGAAGAATTCCACTGCGATTTCAACAATTTCCACTCCACCATCAACCTCAGCCTGGACCAGTCTACACAAGAGAGCCACTTCCTGGACACTACGGTGCAAATAAGTGATGGTCACATAAACACCACCCTATACCGAAAACCTACTGACTGGTATGCCTACCTTCATGCCTCCAGCTTCCATCCCAGACACACCACATGATCCATTGTCTACAGGCAAGCACTAAGGTACAACCGCATTTGCCCCAATTCCTCAGACAGAGACAAACACCTACAAGATCTTCACCAAGCATTCTTGAAACTACAATACCCACCTGAGGAAGTGAGGAAACAGATTAACGGAGCCAGATGTGTACCCAGAGGCCTCCTACTACAAGACAAGCCCAAAAAGAAACCAACAGAACACCACTGGCCATCGCTTACAATCCTCAGCTAAAACCTCTCCAATGCATCATCAGTGATCTACAACCCATTCTGGAGAATGATCCCTCACTTTCCCAGGCCTTGGGAGGCAGGCCAGTCCTCACCCACAGACAACCTGCCAACCTGAAGCAAATTCTCACCAGCAATTATACACCACACCACAGTAACTCTAACTCAGGAACCAATCCCTGCAACATACCTCGGTGCCCACTCTGCCCACATATCTACATCAGCGACACCATCATAGGACCTAACCAGATCAGCCACACCATCACGGGTTCATTCACCTGCACATGTACCAATGTAATATACACCATCATGTGCCAGCAATGCCCCTCTGCTATATACATCGGCCAAAATGGACAGTCCCTACGTAAAAGAATAAATGGACACAAATCAGATATTAGGAATGGCAATATACAAAAATCTGTAGGAGAACTCTTCAATATCCCTGGATGCACAGTAGCAGATTTAAAGGTAGCCATCCTGCAGCAAAAAAACTTCAAAACCAGACTTCAAAGAGAAACTGCTGAGCTACAGTTCATCTGCAAATTTGACACCATTATTTTAGGATTAAACAAAGACTGTGAATGTCTAGCCAACTACAAAAGCAGTTTCTCCTCTCTTGGGGTACGTCTAGACTACAGGCTTTTGTCGACAGAGGCTTTGTAGACAGATACTGTCGACAAAGCTTCTGTCGACAAAGAGCATCTAGACTACATCCAGTTCTGTTGACAAAGCAAGCCGCTTTGTCGACGTGAGAGTGTAGACGCAAAGGACAATGTAGATGCAATAACGCCTTCTGTCGACAGAACTCTGTCGACAAAAGGCGTTATTCCTCGTAGAATGAGGTTTACCACTGTCAACAAAACTGTCGAGTTCTGTCGACAGAACTCGGCGGTAGTATAGACGCAGGTATAGTTTTGTTGACAAAAGGCCACTTTTGTCGACAAAACCCTGTAGTCTAGACACACCCTTGGTGTTCACAGCTCCACATCAGCTGCTAGAAGTGAGCCTCATCCTCCCTGACTGAATTGACCTCGTTATCTCTAGCCTTACTCTTGATTGGTACTCTTTTCTTATGCCTGTATATTTATACCTGCCTCTGAAATTTCCATTACATGCATCTGACAAAGTGGGTCTTTTCCCACAAAAGCTTATGCGCCAATAAATCTGTTAGTCTATAAAGTGCCACAGGACTCCTCTTTGCTTTTGTTCAGATAGTTAAATGCAGAGCAGACTATGAAGAACTTCAGAAGGATCTTACCAAACTAAGTGGTTGGGCAACAAAATGGCAAATGAAATTTAATGCTGCTAAATGTAAAGTAATGCACATTGGAAAAAATAATCCCAGCTGTACATGCAAAATGATGGGGACTAATTTAGCTACTCAAGAGAGAGATTTTGGAGTCATTGTGGATAGTTCTCTGAAAACATCCATTCAATGTGCAGCAGCAGTCAAAAAAGCAAATAGAATGTTCGGAATCATTAAAAAAGGGATAGAGAATAAGACAGAGAATATCTTACTGACTGTACAAATCCATGGTCCTCCCACATCTTAAATCCTGAATGCAGATGTATCTGCCTCGTCTCAAAAAAGATATATTGGCATTTGAAAAAGTTCAGAAAAGGGCAACAAAAGTAATTAGGGATTTGGGATGGCTTCCATTTGAAGAGAGATTAAAAAGACTGGGACTTTCCATTTAGAAAAAAAGGAGACTAAGGAGGGATATGATGGAGGTCTGTAAAATCATGATTGGTGTGGAAAAACTGAGTAAAGAAAAGTTAGTTACTTGTTCCCATAACATAAGAACTAGGGGTCACCAAATGAAAACAATAGGTAGCAGGTTTAAAACACACAAAAGAAAGTAGTTCTTCATGTAATTCACAGTCAACCTGTGGAACTCTTTTCCAGAGAATATTGTGAAGACCAGGACTTTAACAGAGTTTAAAAAAAACCTAGAGAAATTCATGGAAGATAGGTCCATCAATAGTTATTGCCCAGGATAGGTAGGAAAGGTGCCCCGAGCCTCTGTGTGTCAGAAGCTGGGAATGGGGGACAGGGGAGGGATCACTGGTTGATTATCTGTTCTGTTCATTCTCACTGAGGCACCTGTCATTGGCCAGTGTCAGAGGCCAGGATACTGGGCTAGATGGACCTTTGGTCTGACCCAATATGGCCGGTCTCATATTCTCATGTACTTATGAACAGGGTACCTTGCTGGGAACTCCCTCTTGCAGTATGGTAACAAGTGTAACATATTGCAAATGCTAAACCAATTACTACATCTTATCTCTATAAGGGCCAAATTCTGCATTTCTCACTCAGCAAACATACCTCTGAAAATTAATGGGATTTTTCCTGTAGTAAAAGACTCCCTCAGAGGCCCCTTCACACTTTTTCCTCTGAGGGGCAGCACAGGCATGACAAAGAATTGTATGAGCTTTGGATCTCACAGCTCTTGTTATAGCCTTTGTTTTGCCTAATGGAAGTCATTAGCTCTGTGAACTTACCTTTTCCATCCATCTCCCCATTTCCCCAGCCTCGTATTTAAGCCTTTCCTTTTTAAAGAAGCAGGTTGGCCGAGTAGACAGCCTGCCTTTGGAATCGGAAGGGATTCTGTATCACAGGGTTGCTTATATAGTCTAGCCAAAGGAGTAGGGAATCCAGCAGCATTTTTGAGAAACCCAGAAGCATATGAAGTTTTTTTTTCAGCAGGTTGGTAAAATGACCTTAGTGGCCATTTAATTCCCAATGTACCATGTTTTCCACGGGGCCACAGGTATTCATGGGCCTCTATGGGCAACTCAGAGAGAGCTCCAGATGCCCCACCACAGACAGCAAATTCCATGATTTTTCCATTTGTGGAGACGGGAAGGGCAGGGAGTGGGGATTCAATGGAAAGTGAATGTGACACCTGTCTTAAGTAACCTCTCAGGGGACCAAACATATAACTAGTTGCTTAATACAGAGAGAGCAGACTTGTACTCAGCACATTTGGGGTTAGTTTGAGGTGGTTTCTTAAGAGAGAAGGTTGCCTATTAAAGATTTCCTTTTGTACTAATTCCACAGGGGGCTTTGAAACTCTCTAAACCAGGACACACTGGACCTTGGGTGTTCCGGGACCAGAATCCTGGGGGAGAGCTGGTGCCTGGGAGCCCTGTGGGCTGGCAGGGTAGTGGGAGCCTGACACACAGCAACGGGGCTTCCCAGCAGGGTAGCAGGAGCCCAGTGAGTGGCAGGAGTTCAGCATGGCAGCAGCATGCTGCCCACTGCAGCAGCAGGATGCCTGGAAGGCGTAAGGGGGCCAGCGGCAGGGCAAGGGACAAGAAATGACCTTCCCAGTCCGGCAAAATCCCTCATCTGGGACCAGTCAGGTCCCAGGGTGCCAGATCATGGTGATCCAACCTGTATATGTTTGGTTAGTTTCCATATTAAATACAAAAAATCACCCTGCTCATGATAAGCCTGATAAGTCAGCCTGTACCAACCAGTTACAAGGAATTAATCAGCCTTTTCCTGCTTCTTTCCCTAAGGTGAGATCACAACACATAAAGAAATATGTTCTATGAAAACAAGTGTCACATTTCTTGTATTTTATCCTCCCTCTGCTGAGTTTAATATTTCTGATTTAGCCTTCTAGCCATTTTATTGTAATTGTTTTATCCCCCACCTCCCTTTCACTAGTGGATGCAGTTTCCTGCAATTATTATTCTGCTTGAAATTTAAACATGTGCATATAATCTCAAGACTAATCCAAGGCTCAGGGAAAGGAGGAGGAACTGAAATAGATTTAGAAAATTCACAGCCTCAGCAGCCCTATTACTGTCAAAGATTTAGAAGAAAATCCTTGTGCAATTACTTTGGCGACAGGAACTACCCATCCATTTTTTATTAACTAACAGTTCTATAGGGATAATTAGATTATTTGGAAGATGTCCCCTTCTTACAGGCAGAGTATCAGAATCATTGGGTATGAGCAAGAAACCATGATGGATTAAAAAAAAAATCTAGCTAAAAAGTAAAACAAAAAACAAAAAACACAACATTCTCCTCAGAGGTGCCAGAGCTACTCCCTCACTGCATTTTTCATTCATGATATTGCTTGAATTTATTATCCATCACACCTCCAATGTGACAGCAATGAGGGCTTTTGTGTTCAATCCTTCAAAAGCAGCTTCAGTAAGAAAATACTTAATGAGTTAACTCGGGTATTGGAATATATTATCCTAGGTAGTTTTCTGAAAATATAAACATATTCATATACATCTGTAGGTGCTAACAGCTGAGGGTAGCTGGATAGCAAAGAGTTAAATTATCTTGCTACTACGATGTTAGCACAAGGGAGAGATTAATTTAGGATGCTAAACTGCATCTGCATGACCAAGCCAACTGACCTGACTAAAGTGATTAGGAAAGAAGAACTGGTAGATGTTAATGTGAATGTCTTTTCCATTAGTGCAGGGGAGGTTTCTGTGTACTATACTCAGGCATGTACCCATTTAAACTGACCTACCTGGAAAGCTCTGGGTCCACATTCTTCCTACTCATACGGTAATTCAGAGGAACCTGAGTATACAGTGCTGCTCTGTCAGTGTACTGTATTTGCTCATTCTGGGAAGAACTCTCCTCCCCCAACTTAATTCCTTACATCTGTAATAACTTCTCAGCTGCCATAACACTGGGTGATGATTTTCTTCCCCCAGCCCACAGTCATTTATAGAAACCATGGCAACTGGCAATGAGAGCTTAGCCTGCCAGAATTGAATTCCCTGGTGTTTTCTCCTGATCACCTGGCACCTGTCCCCTTGCTGTCTTGTGCAAAGAGACTTTTGTGATCTCCCTGCAGTGTTCAGAAGACTTTAACTGTCTCTGAGTTTGTATAGCACCTTGCAGAATGGGCCCCTAATAATATTTGGATCTGTGGCACATTGACAGCAAAATGTGATGGTTCCATCCGGTTCTTTGTGCAGAGTTGTCCACACACAAAACCCCAGCACCTTTGCCTGTACAAAGAAGTCAAGGACAGAATGAGACAGAGAACAGTTACATATCTCCCTACTAAGGCTGAATCCACACTACAAGCTGGGGTTTGATTTCTTCTGCTCGTACACACATACTGCCATTCATTCTCTTCAAGCTAGGGTGAATATAAATAGCAATGAAGCCACGAGAGCAAAGGTAGCAGCAGTAGATGTGTGGCTGAGCTGTGCCAAGTATATACCTCCTGTCAAAGGTGCTAGAACGGGGGGTTCAATGAGCCATAGCTTCATTGCTTTTTACTGCCCATAGGGCGAGCAACAGAGGTGGAGGGGGCAGAGAGGAGCAAGCAGGGCTCAGGGTCTTGGAGGAAGGGGTGTTACAAGGGTGGGGAAAAAGGGAGGAAGAGGTAATGTGAGGGCAAGGCTTAGGGGAGAAAGGGTGATGTGATGGCTTAGGGTGAAAGGTACAATTCTAGGTCAGGGGACTGAAGAGAAGGGGAGATGTGGGGAATTCACAATTTGGATGGCAGTGCTCCCCTCCACTTCTAGGGGGCTTCTGTTGCCCCTTCCTACCTGCTCTCCGGGTACATCTACACAGTAGTGCATGCCTCGAAATAAGCTATGCAATTTGAGCTGCACAAATTGCATAGCTCATTTCGAAATTTGGCGCTATCTACACAGTACTTATTTTTAAATAAATTGCTATTCTGCTGACTTCCTTAATCCTCGCACAATGAGCTTTTCAGGAAGTCCAAGTAAGAAGCCTGTTATTCTGAATTAATTTCTCTTCACACAATGCACAGTCAACATGTGGAACTCCTTGCCAGAGGATGTTGTGAAATCCAAAACTATAACAAGGTTCAAAAAAGAACTAGATAAATTGATGGAGGATAGGTCCATTAATGGCTATTTGCAAGGATGGGCAGGAATGATGTCCCTCGCCTCTGCCAAAAACTGGGAATGGGTGACAGGGTGGGTGTAGCCAGACATGAACCCCATCTTGTTTTTCCCCCCCCAGAGAGCAAGAGAAAGGCAGTCAGCCTTTGATGCCCTGGGAACGCAGGGGTGCTGCTTGTCCCTGACTCTAATAAACAGAAACCAGACAATAAATGGGCTAGCTGACGACCCAGGGCCTCCTGCCGCCCTGATGGCTAGCACCAGTAATTGACATGCCTACACTGTCCCAGGAGAGGAATCTTCGCCCATCACATACTAGAAGCGCCCATTGTCTGCATTTTCCCAGGTGTGAATTATGCTTTGCACCCTTCGTGGGAAACTTGGCATTCAAAGCCATTTTCCCTAATTGGCCACTTGAGACCAGGAAGAAGCCTACGTGACCCAAGGGGTATAAAGATGGGTTTAGTAGCCCATCCCATTTGAGCTCCAATCATCTACACCTGCTGGCAGGTATTGGTTGTCTCCCGAGGTCTGTGGGACGCCCAACCTTGCCCTACTTCTTCCCGAGGGATTGAGAGAAAGACGCTGGCCACGCCAAGTCTGGAACGCAGGGGTGAGAATATATACCTGCTAGGTGTCTATTTTGCATGCATTTAATAAGAGCTCAGAGAACCAAAAGGGTTTCATGGTACCTGTAAGTGACTTATTAGTGTAATTTCTGTCCTGTCCTTTGTAGTGGCTGTGTTATCTGTAACACAGTAGTAGCATTTAACAGCTAAGTTTACCCTGTAACAATAAAATAGTAACTGTTTAATCTGTGACCTGACTCCTTCAGTTGCTGTAACAGAACCAAGCACAATTTTAAAAGAACTCCAGCCGGTCATAAGGGACAGATATAGGGAGAGCTTGAGCGTTGGACTGTGTCGCTTCCAGGGGACAGATCCATTGGGGCATCTCTCAGCCTCCCCAGGCTGCCCGCTGCGAAGGGATCGTGTATCCTAGCAGTCAAAATCTGAGGTGTAATAAGCTCTCCCTGTAAACTTCTTGGGGCGCCCGTCAACCTCCTCCAGGTTGCCCGCTGCTAAGGGACCCCAGTCCTAGCAGTTGAAGTCTCGGGTGTATAACACACACACACCACTCACTGCCCTGACCACCGGCTGACAGTGGGTCACTTAATTATTGCCTCTTCTGTTCATTCCCTCTGGGACAAGTGGCATTGGCCACTGTTGGAAGACAGGATACTGGGCTAGCTGGACCTTTGGTCTGACCCAGTACAGCCATTCTTATGTTCTTAGAAGTGTTCAAAATATTAATTAAACGAATTAACTAATATCCCCATTATAAAAGCAGTCACTATTGCCATTGTCATTAATTAACAGCAACCAGGCCAAGGACAAAATAAGGTTTGGTTTCCTTAGGACTTGACTAAAATCATTGAGCTCAGTACAGGAGTATCCAGGTAAAATTTAACAGCCTGTACTATACATGTTGTCAGAATAGATGATCTCAGTCCTTTTTGGCCTTAAATAGTATGCCATCTATGAAATGAAATCTCAGCTATGTTTGTCCCTTCAGGTCAATTTAAGGGCCCACTGACAGGGCAGTCCAGGGAAGCTGTTGCTGCCGCCGTCTATGATGTATTTTCTTGCAGACAAGCAGAGGATTTCAATCTGCTGGACTATCAATCTCCCCATAGCCCGAACACTAAAATACATTTATTTTAAAGAAATAAGAAACGGAAACAACATGGCAGAGAGGTCCTCACTGACCTAGAGGAAAAAGAACGCAGGTTCACCTGCAATTGCAGGGTGGGAGGGAACCTTAAACTTGTCTGTAGTTCACACTGGAGGAGTGACTGATGAGGACAGTCTTCCAGCCCACTGGTAGTTTCCAGGATCACCTTTCCACATTTAAGCCCCCTGGGACAGTGATAGCAATTATATTCATTTCCCATAAAAATGCATATGAGAATAGCATTTCGTGCATTTAGCTGCTTGTATGGCAGCCGAGCTGTCCATAATGAGAAGGGAAAACCAGCCAGACTCAGAGGAAAGTGAATGCCTCCCTGGTATGCTCCGTGGGTGGGGACTGAAGAGGAAATTCTTCACAACTGTTCAGATGCTGATCCCCTTAAACATGTGCATGCGAGTGGAGATCACCATGATATTTACACGGGACATATAGTGAAGCTTTTCCTTTAGCCTGTAAGAGATTTACTACCTTCTTTATTTTACACTGATTTTTCCCCAGTCCCTTTCATGGCAACCTCCCCTCTGCATTCAAACAGAGAAATGACTCAGAAAGTATTTGGAACCTTTCATAAGTGGCCATTAACCTTCTGCACAACATTCCTCTTTGGCTCATGGCTCCCATTCACCCGTTCTGCTCTGCGTTTCCCATCTCTCACATAAGCGCAGTATATGCTGCAGAGAGGCATTCAGAAGCAGAGCAGAAAATTATCCCTATGTGGTTATTTTAAAAACACTTTGCCTATGATCTCCCTGCAGTGTTCAGAAGACTTTAACTGTCTCTGAGTTTGTATAGCACCTTGCAGAATGGGCCCCTAATAATATTTGGATCTGTGGCACATTGACAGCAAAATGTGATGGTTCCATCCGGTTCTTTGTGCAGAGTTGTCCACACACAAAACCCCAGCACCTTTGCCTGTACAAAGAAGTCAAGGACAGAATGAGACAGAGAACAGTTACATATCTCCCTACTAAGGCTGAATCCACACTACAAGCTGGGGTTTGATTTCTTCTGCTCGTACACACATACTGCCATTCATTCTCTTCAAGCTAGGGTGAATATAAATAGCAATGAAGCCACGAGAGCAAAGGTAGCAGCAGTAGATGTGTGGCTGAGCTGTGCCAAGTATATACCTCCTGTCAAAGGTGCTAGAACGGGGGGTTCAATGAGCCATAGCGTCATTGCTTTTTATTGCCCATAGGGCGAGCAACAGAGGTGGAGGGGGCAGAGAGGAGCAAGCAGGGCTCAGGGTCTTGGAGGAAGAGGTGTTACAAGGGTGGGGAAGAAGGGAGGAAGAGGTAATGTGAGGGCAAGGCTTAGGGGAGAAAGGGTGATGTGATGGCTTAGGGTGAAAAGTACAATTCTAGGTCAGGGGACTGAAGAGAAGGGGAGATGTGGGGAATTCACAATTTGGATGGCAGTGCTCCCCTCCACTTCTAGGGGGCTTCTGTTGCCCCTTCCTACCTGCTCTCCAGGTACATCTACACAGTAGTGCATGCCTTGAAATAAGCTATGCAATTTGAGCTGCACAAATTGCATAGCTCATTTCGAAATTTGGCGCTATCTACACAGTACTTATTTTTAAATAAATTGCTATTCTGCTGACTTCCTTAATCCTCACACAATGAGCTTTTCAGGAAGTCCAAGTAAGAAGCCTGTTATTCTGAATTTATTTCTCTTCACACAATGCACAGTCAACATGTGGAACTCCTTGCCAGAGGATGTTGTGAAATCCAAAACTATAACAAGGTTCAAAAAAGAACTAGATAAATTGATGGAGGATAGGTCCATTAATGGCTATTTGCAAGGATGGGCAGGAATGATGTCCCTCGCCTCTGCCAAAAACTGGGAATGGGTGACAGGGTGGGTGTAGCCAGACATGAACCCCATCTTGTTTTTCCCCCCCCCAGAGAGCAAGAGAAAGGCAGTCAGCCTTTGATGCCCTGGGAACGCAGGGGTGCTGCTTGTCCCTGACTCTAATAAACAGAAACCAGACAATAAATGGGCTAGCTGACGACCCAGGGCCTCCTGCCGCCCTGATGGCTAGCACCAGTAATTGACATGCCTACACTGTCCCAGGAGAGGAATCTTTGCCCATCACATACTAGAAGTGCCCATTGTCTGCATTTTCCCAGGTGTGAATTATGCTTTGCACCCTTCGTGGGAAACTTGGCATTCAAAGCCATTTTCCCTAATTGGCCACTTGAGACCAGGAAGAAGCCTACGTGACCCAAGGGGTATAAAGATGGGTTTAGTAGCCCACCCCATTTGAGCTCCAATCATCTACACCTGCTGGCAGGTATTGGTTGTCTCCCGAGGTCTGTGGGACGCCCAACCTCGCCCTACTTCTTCCCGAGGGATTGAGAGAAAGACGCTGGCCACACCAAGTCTGGAACGCAGGGGTGAGAATATATACCTGCTAGGTGTCTATTTTGCATGCATTTAATAAGAGCTCAGAGAACCAAAAGGGTTTCATGGTACCTGTAAGTGACTTCTTAGTGTAATTTCTGTCCTGTCCTTTGTAGTGGCTGTGTTATCTGTGACACAATAGTAGCATTTAACAGCTAAGTTTACCCTGTAACAATAAAATAGTAACTGTTTAAGCTGTGACCTGACTCCTTCAGTTGCTGTAACAGAACCAAGCACAATTTTAAAAGAACTCCAGCCGGTCATAAGGGACAGATATAGGGAGAGCTTGAGCGTTGGATTGTGTCGCTTCCAGGGGACAGATCCATTGGGGCATCTCTCAGCCTCCCCAGGCTGCCCGCTGCGAAGGGATCGTGTATCCTAGCAGTCAAAATCTGAGGTGTAATAAGCTCTCCCTGTAAACTTCTTGGGGCGTCCGTCAACCTCCTCCAGGTTGCCCGCTGCTAAGGGACCCCAGTCCTAGCAGTTGAAGTCTCGGGTGTATAACACACACACACCACTCACTGCCCTGACCACCGGCTGACATTGCAGGAAAACCTCAAAATTAGTCCGAAGCAGGCTTCCCTAATGTAGAAGTGCTATCTCGATTTAGAGCCCCAGGAAGCACTGGGGAGGAATAACTTAGAATGGCCCTGGTGAGAGGCTATTTTGGAATAGCAACAGTGGAGCATCTACACACGCCTTATTTTGAAATATCCATTTTGGAATAGGCGTTATTTCTTGTAGAATGAAGTTTACAGATTTCATAATAAACCGTCCACTATTTCAAAATTATTCCAAAATAACAGAATGGCTGCGTAGACGCTCATCTTGTTATCTCAAAATAACGGTGCAGTGTAGACGCACCCTTAGAGACTAACAAAAAATACAGATAGTATATAGTGGTAAATATAGAGCTTTCGTGGGCACAACCTACTTCTTCAGAGGAATGGGGCAAGAGGCACAGAGGGACAAATATCACTCTAGGGATGGCAGAGAATTACATAGTTGTAGCCATATTCACAATTTTGTTATTTAAACATACAGGAAATTAACATTTTTCAGTGTTCAAATCTTGTTATTCTGCACCACATCCCAGAAGGCAGGTGACTGTGGAACACTGTTGAAGCCCCTCACATTATTTCAAAACTCAGTTAAACAGTCTCATTGGGCTAGCATGGCCATGTCACCACTGCTCTGATCACTTGGAGTGATCACATCACTGATTCCCACACAGACTACAACACCCAGAAGTCAAAGCTGGCTGAAAAAAAATTAATTGAAAAGTAATTTGGACAAAAAATTGCTGTGTCTCAAAAAATGAACATTATCCTGGAAAAATATAATTTTAGTGGCATTTTCTGGAGTGAGAATAGGGAACTCACCAAAAATCCAATATCGAAAACTAAGAAATTTCCAGTTAAAAAGTTTGTGATTCCGAGTTTTTTAAACAGAAAATGTTTATAGGCACAGAGAAAGAGAGAGATGCTGTAAACATTTTAGGAAAAATAACTAAATCAATTTTATATATATATATATAAATATGTATTTTAATTAATTTTCCTAAAAGCAAAATTAATATAAAATTTTGACAAAAACCAATAAAACATACCTCAATTGCAGCTGGTCCAGCTGCAAAGAACAGAGAGAAGGGCAGAGGGTGCGTGAAGAGAGGGTGCCTGAAGCCTAGCCCTTATCTCTGAGCTGACACCAGGGACAAGCGGGAGGAGAGGACGGAGCAGTGTGGCTTCCCTCCATGCCAGTGGCGGTGTCCCACAGAGAGATGACTTGTATCCCTGCCCTTTAGAGGAGAGGGGGGATGGCGTGGGGGGAGGTGTGTGTTAATGGCAGATGCCCTTTGAGGGGAGGGTGGTACTGGGGTCCCCTCCACTTTCTCCCTCCTGGCAGGCTCCCCTGGCAGGGGATCGGTGTCTTCTGTCTTGCTGCACTTGACAGGGGGGCGGATGCTGCCCTGGGAGTGCAGGCATGAGCCTGTGCTATGTGTGGCACTGCTCTGTGTGTCCATGGCCCCATCTTCCTTAGTGGTAGCTTGTGGTGGGAAGGTGTCCCACGACAGGGTCGAGAGTAAAACAGGCCTGTGTAGGGACCCTTTGAGCAGGAGTGCAAGGTTCCTGTATGGCAGCCTCATTGCGGCTGTATGCTCTGGACTGCAACTTTGTGTGCACCCATGTGTGAAGGCTGCTGTGCGATCCCCAGGCTGAGAAGGCCAGGCGAGGAGCATGCAGCTCCTCACCATCCATCACGTTCCCCCGCATGTGTCTAGGGAAAGTAAAGGAATTCACCTCATGGGCCTTCCCTGAGCCCTCAATGACATCCTGGGAGGGGGGTACCAGCTCCAGGGTAAGGCTGACCTGCTGGCTAGTGCGCATGGTGTTGGTGCTTGCCTCCTCCTCCTTCTTGCCTATGGGCCCGCCCTTCGGGAAGCTGATGATGGATGTCCACAGCAAGGGGTGGGCAAGGGATGGACCCCTTCTCCCAGGATGCAGTGGAGCTGTTCATTATACTGGCACAATTGGGGTGTCGCTCCAGAGCGGGAGCTTCACTCTCTGGCCTTTCTGTAGGCCTGCCTCAGTTCTTTCACTTTCATGCGCACCTGCTCCTGGCCCAGACTGTTGGCCATCTAGCCATCGACGTCCGTATTCCTGCACCTGGTGTGTGTCCGAGACAGAACAACAACTATGGCTGCCCGTCGCAGGTGACCCATAGCCTATTACACCTGAAAAGGCTGGTATAGGGGACTCTGTCCATGAGGCAGAGCACGTTCCATATAAGGGCATACAAACTAATCATCTTCCACTGCTGGCTCCACCCACTGCGGCAAAGATTAACCAATGGGTTGACTCGTGGTCAGGCCTGCTTACTCCACCCACTGCAGCAAAAATCAACCAATCAGGCGTTAAGTGGTCAGGCAACAAAACAGGCAGCTGAACCCCCTCTCAGTGGGGAATCGCATCCAGTGAACGCCTGGCCTGATCACCCAGATGCCTTGCACCCCCCGCTCTCGAGTCTTAGTGAGCGTATTTCGAGTTGGTCGACCCGAGCTGAGACAGTTTCTGAGCATGTGGCTGGTACTCGTGTTCCTGTTGTCTCCAGAACTGGTATAACACTCCTCCCCCGCCATTACTACCCCTATACTGATTTATTACAGTTGCCCCTGTTACCTATCAGACGACAGCTAGTTGAAGAGTCATTGTGTTAGTTAATGAATAGTTATTGTTAAGGTTTTACTGTTATCTTTTACAAAATAGTTAGCCTTATGAATAATACCAGTGTTAATTCAACTGCCTCTAACCCCTGGGCAGTTATTGAGAACTATTGTGATTTGGAAAAGCCTCAGGGGATTGTTTTGTATTGTTTAGCAATTTGTTTATTTTTCATTTTAATGATTGTCTGGCGCCCACACCTGTGACTGAGTTCTTTATCACCACGTGCCAGAGTCATTGTCAAAATAAAATCAGTTTCTTTTTGCCAACCCTAAGTCGTGGGTCCATTCTTTCCGGCATCCTTTTCGAACCTCGTGTATTGCAGGAACCGACAGTGTGGAGATCCTGGAGGTTTCCCTCCTCTCCCCAGACTTCAATGAGATCCAGGATCTCCGCACCAAACCAGGATGGGGCCCTCCTCTTCCGCCCCTGGACAGGGGTTTGAGAGCTGGCTGCCAGCTCACCTGCAGCTGTGGGGGGCTCAGTGGGAGCACTGGGATCTGCCATGGCAGGAGGGAAGGCAGGGTGCTTCAGTGTGGCACAAGCAGGGCTCATGTCATACCACAAACTGTGTCCCCTGTGGCTACACCTTCAAAGGCTTCAGGGGAAGGGGAACTATAGAGTTTTGGTAAGTGTGGCAAAGTGGCCACCCGGGCAGATGGGAGAAGCCCTGGAGGCCACTTATTTCAAAATAATCACAGCCACGCCATCTACATACACCCTATTTTGAAATAACTATTTGGAAATAGACTTATTCTTTATGAAATGGGGGTTTATAATTCTGGAATAAGATGCCCGTTATTTCAAAATTATTTTGAAATAATGGGCTTGCGGTGTAAACACTCACCTTGTTATTTTGAAATAACATTTGTTATTTCGAAACAACGCTATAGTGTAGATGTGTCCCTAGAGAGAGTTCTGTCCAAGGAAGAGTAAAAACCATAAGGATCCCAATGATCTTAACCTCAGTGGGGCATATAGCGAGGAATGTGCTCAAGGAACTGGTTCCCAGATCATTCAGTTTCAGAGTTCAACAAATGTCTTGAACCAAATTTGGAACTAACTGCAAGTCATTTTCTGCCTCAGCTAAGATACCACTTAACATCAGCATTGTATGTATGATTTCTAGTAGCATGTACACGAAGCACTTATTCAGGGGATGAAAACTGATAAAACGCAGCTGCAATTTAAGCATTCATCATGTTTAGGGCCTCACATTAAAGTTGCAGCACTGGACAGGAGCATGATGGATGGGGTCTCCAGCTCATAATAAACAAATACTTAATCCTAGCATGTCACTGGATTGTATAGCACCCTTCAAACCTTGTTAGGATGATAAACTCCATTGGAACAAATTGTGGCATTTCCTGTCTACACTATAGGCCTGCATCCAGAACCGTCCCGTTCATAGGATGGTTCAGGGCAGCTGCCCCAGACCACATGTTTTGGGGGATACCTGCAGTGGCCACTTCAGCCTTCCTCTGGATGGAACTCATGGGGCCCAGTGTGGCTTGGGACATTACTTGGAGGGGTGGGGCTTGGTACAGAACAGTGGCCAGAGGAGCAACCCGGCTCCACCCTCCTCTATTCCTTCAAGGGAGTGGAACTGGCTGGCGCTGGGACAGTCCACTCCCTGCTGCTCACGTGAAGCGCGGTGCAGTGGGCTGGGGGAGGGCAGCAAAGTGGAGCAGGCTGCTGGGTCACTCCAGCTCCTGTGGCCATGGTGAGTGCAGGAGGGTGGGGGGTCCACCTCCTGCTGCCGTTCCATGCCAGTCCCTCCAAGTAATCCCCTGGGTTGCGTGGCTCAGAGAAGGGGGCTTTAGAGAAGGGGAGCAATGGGGGTGGGAGGAGAAAGAGCAGGGGTAGAAAGAGGTGGGGCAAGGGAAGAGCAGGGCTGGAGCTTGGGGAAAGACCCAAGTGGGGGCAGGGTGGGGGCAGAGCAGGGGCACAAAGAGGCAGGGTGGGGGTATGGCCTGGTGTAATGGGGTTTCCCTGGACCCCATGCCTGGGTTGGTGGGTTGTCGCCCTGGGCCCTGCACCTCACTACAGATGGCCCTGGTTGCACAATTCAGCTACACTACTTCCTTGACAATGATGGCTGAAATCTGGTTAATTAATCCTCTAGATGGATAATCCTAGACTCATAGAAGATTAGGGTTGGAAGAGACTTCAGGAGGTCATCTATCCAACCTCCTGCAGCTATGTCTATATCATCTGGCTTTTCCCCCAAAGAACAGAAATATGTATGGAACTCTTCTGCCATATCTACATTAGCATTGACAGTTCTTCCATTTCCACCTAATAATGGACCAGTCAGCGATGTCCTTAGATGTTTGGTTTGGGATTGTACAGCAGAAAATATTTTCAGTGCTCTGCTCTCAAAGTCACAAGTGAAAAAAACAGAAAAGAACAGAACCCTACCACTCGTGGAGATTGGGTGCTCCTGAATATGATGATTTGGCATCCAAAATGTTGGAACCATGGGTATTCATAAGAACATAAGAATGGCTGTACTGGGTCAGACCAAAAGTCCATCTAGCCCAGTAGCCTGTCTGCCGACAGTGGCCAGCACCAGGTGCCCCAGAGAGGGTGGACCGAAGACAATGATCAAGCAATTTGTCTCCTGCCATCCTTCTCCAGCCTCTGACAAACAGAGGCCAGGGACACCATTTCTATACCCTGGCTAATAGCCTTTTATGGACCTAACCTCCATGACATTATCTAGCTTCTCTTTAAACTCTGTTATAGTCCTAGCCTTCACAGCCTCCTCTGGCAAGGAGTTCCACAGGTTGACTACGCGCTGTGTGAAGAAGAACTTTCTTTTATTAGTTTTAAACCTGCTACCTATTAATTTCATTTGGTGTCCTCTAGTTCTTCTATTATGGAAACTAATCAATAACTTTTCTTTATTCACCTACTCCACACCACTCATGATTTTATATACCTCTATCATATCCCCCCCTTACTCTCCTCTTTTCTAAACTGAAATGTCCCAGTCGCTTTAACCTCTCTTCATACGGGACCCGTTCCAAACCCCTAATAATTTTAGTTGCCCTTTTCTGAACCCTTTCCAAGGCCAAAATATCTTTTTTGAGGTGAGGAGACCACATCTGTACACAGTATTCAAGATGTGGGTGACCCCTTTCTCCAGATCATTTATGAATAAGTTGAACAGGATTGGTCCCAGGACTGACCGTTGGGGGACACCACTAGGTACCCCTCTCCATTTTGAAAATTTACCATTTATTCCTACCTTTTGTTTCCTGTCTTTTAAACAGTTCTCAATCCATAAAAGGACCTTCCCTCTTATCCCATGACAATGTAATTTACACAAGAGCCTTTGGTGAGGGACCTTGTCAAAGGCTTTCTGAAAATCTAAGTATACTATATCTACTGGATCCCCCTTATCTGCATGTTTGTTAACCCCTTCAAAGAACTCTAATAGATTAGTAAGACATGATTTCCCTTTACAGAAACCATGTTGACTTTTGTCGAACAAATTATTTTCTTCTACGTGCCTGACAATTTTATTCTTTACTATTGTTTCAACTAATTTGCCCGGTACTAAAGTTAGACTTACCGGTCTGTAATTGCCAGGATCGCCTCTAGAGCCCTCTTTAAATATTGGTGTCACGTTAGGTACCTTCCAGTCATTAGGTATGGAAGCCGATTTAAAGGATAGGTTACAAATCACAGATAATAGTTCAGCAATTTCCCATTTGAGTTCTTTTAGAACCCTTAGATGAATGCCATCCGGTCCCGGTGATTTGTTAACATTAAGTTTTTCTATTTGTTCCAAAACCTCCTCTAATGACACTTCAATCCAAGACAGTTCCTCAGATTCATCACCCACAAAGGATGGTGTAGATTTGGGAATCTCCCTAACATCCTCAGACGTGAAGACTGAAGCAAAGAAATCATTTAGTTTCTCTGCAATGGCTTTATCGTCCTTGATTGCTCCTTTTATCTCTCGATTGTCTAGGGGACCCACTGGTTTTTTAGCAGGCTTCTTGCTTCTAATGTACTTAAAAAACATTTTGCTATTTCTTTTTGAGTTTTTGGCTAGCTGTTCCTCAAAATCTTTTTTTGCTTTTCTTATTACATTTTTACACTTGATTTGACAGTGTTTATGTTCCTTTCTATTTATCTCACTAGGATTGGACTTCCACTTCTTGAAAGATGCCTTTTTGTCCCTCACTGATTCTTTTACATGGTGGTTAAGCCACGGTGACTTTTTTAGGTCTCTTGCTATGTTTTTTAATTTGGGGTATACATTTAAGTTGGGCCTCTATTATGGTGTCTTTAAAAAGTTTCCATGCAGCTTGCAGGGATTTGGCTCTAGTCACTGTGCCTTCACTTTTGCCCAAGTTATCCACCTCTAAAGCTGGACTTGGGACTAAAACTATTTGTTCCATTTGTTCCTGATGCACTTAAAAATTCCTTAATGTCCTTAACTCTGATGGTAATAGATGTCTCCTTGTGTCTTTTTGTTTCTCTTATTTTCTACTTTCTAAATTATACTTATTGCTATCAACTTCTTCTCTAGTGTATATTATATGTTGAGGTGCATATTTGTTTGTTTCCATTCTCACTTTCTTTCTAAACCATGCTGCGGTTTTAGTAAGTGTACCCTTCTCTCCCATTTTGGCTTTGTAGCATCTAGTAAACTGTTCTCAAGCAGTTCTCAATTGCTATATTATTTTTCAGATTAAATTATTTCTCCCAGTTGATTTGGCTCAATTGTTTTCAGCTTTTTAAAAATGGCCCTTCTAAAGTACCATATATATATATATATATTTATTGGTTGTGGCTTTAATCTGTTTGCACAGAGATGTAATCAAGTCATGATCTCTTGTACTTAAGCAGCTAATGATTAATTCTGTGATCAATTCCTCTTTATCTGTCAAGATGAGGTCTAATACAGAATTATCCTAGGGCTGATGAAACACTTTAAGTTAGGAAATTGTCACCCTCAGTTCTTAAAAGTTCTGAAGATGTTTTAGTTTGCAGCATGTGACCTCCAGTATATGTCACTCATACAGAGGTCCTCATGATAATGCATGTTCCCTACACATTATAAATAGGTGCATAAGCTTTTCACCCTGTTCTCTAGTGTGATTTGATGGCCTGTACCAGAGACTGATTAGTACCCCATTTTGTGCTTTATCTGTTAGAAAACTACCACTAAGGATTCAGGATCATTTGCTTCCAAGTTACCTGTTTCTCAGTCACTGACAATAACATTTCTTTTGACCCACTTGATCATTTGTAAATCTATCTATATATTTTAGAAATGTGCATCTGTCTGTCCATCTGTGAGTCTCTTTGTTCAAGAACTCCTAAACGATAAGAGCTAGGACCACCAAATTTGGTAAGCAGTTTCCTCTAATCCTAACTTAAAGCAAGGCCAGGCTTTGGTTGTGCCAGGACAATGTGATGCACCTAGAATTCAATCATTTCTCATAAAATGGAAAGGGAGAGGTCTGGTAGGGAGTTATACTGTGGAATGACCACAGGGAGCAGCAAGCAACCCAGCAGAAAGCCACTGGCTGGCAGCAGTTGACATCCCAGCCTTCCCTGGGGAGCAGATGCCTACCCCCTTCCTCCCCAGATAGGTCCCGGGGAGCACCAGTGCTTGGGTGTGATCCCCAACACATCAGTGCACCCTACCTCATTCCTGGGCCACCCCTGGGGCAGGGCCAGTGGCCAGGGTGCCTGGCCTCCCCTTGGCTGGCACCAGAAAGGAGCCAGCAACTGGGGTGCACACCCCCTCTCCCCACTTTGGGCTGAACTGGGGAGAAGCCAGCAGCCAGGATGCATGGTCCCACCCCTACCCCAGTCCGGATCCAGGTAACGCTGGGTAAGCCTTCTTGTAGTTTATAACTAAAGCTTCGAGGGAAATGTAATCTCCTGTTTCATGCAGGATTTCAATATTTTGAAATTTGGTTGTGTTATGATGTGGAATGAAAATCCCAAAATTTCAAAATTCTCTAGGAACTGCAAAGACCCAAGGCCTTGTGGGGTGCCAAAAATCCAGGAGCTTGAAAGCCCATGTTTCCCTGCAGCCTGCCCAGTAGTTTGCTAAGGAGCTAGGTGGGCAAGCTAGTTTCCAAGGAACTTTTTCCTGCTTTTTATTAAACTTTTATTGAAATTCACCTATTTTAGTGGAAGGGTTTGATTTTCACAAATCAACATTCTCTGACAGAAAAAATATTCCATTACAAAATTTCAGACCAGCGCTAGTTATACCAGAGATAAACATTCCAGTCACACAAATCTTCTCAATTGATTTCAGTAATACTAACTAGGTTGAATTTATACTCATAAATAAGCAATTCCAATTCTTCTTGATTATTACCCAGGTGCTTAGAATTGATGTACAGACAATGAAAGAGTTTCCTTTCTTCGCATCCCTTCATGCCTTGATTAATTTTATTACCTTGATTTTGTGCTAAATGAGTGTTCAAATGTTCTCCCTCTTCATTGTCTCTATTTGCTAGTTTAATGCCCTCTTCACTAGTCCCCCGACTAGCTTGTCTCCCTGAGAGTCGGTTGCCTGAAATGGAGACCATCCAAACTATACAGGCTGTCTCTTCCCCAATGAAGGCTAAGGCTATACTGCATGTAGTAAGATGAGGGCCTGCATCAAAAGCCCATGTATCATAGACCTGGTTTGACCTGAGGCTTAGCTAACAATGGATAATACTTGGCTAATATGAAGCAAAGCTAAGCTGTGAGCAAGAGTCAGGCCCCTGCTCACAGAACTTGGCATGGAGAGGGCTGAGAGTGCAAAACATTAATTGGTAATAAGCCCAAGTGTAGAACAGAAATTGATACTGGGCACACGTTGAAAGCACATTCCAAAAGAATGGCATCACACTACCCACAGATACCAACCCAGGTTCAGGAAAGGGTCTGAAATGACAGTATGATGAATAGAGATGTTCTAATTGAGCGACAAAGTGCAGGGTGATATCTCAGTAGTGTCAGAGGGGGGTAACCTTACACCAACACAGGGTGACAACCTGACATGTCAGGGGTGATGTGAAACTTGTTTGTACCTGTATATAAAGTGGTGTTGTGAAGGGACACTCTTTGTCCAGTCTAGGGGACAGTGGGACCACCCACTGATGGAGCTGCATCCATTGTTATAGGGTACATATGCATAGTGGTTCAGTAGAGTCTACTGACAACTATTACTGTACTTTGCTTAACAATAAACCTTGCTGGGCACGTTCGATCCTTATCTGATTTGTGGTCTTTGGGGGCTCTCTTGGAATCTGTTGCATTGAATAATTGCGCAAGTCAACCCAACACACATGATTGAGCACACATGCATGCAGAATTCTGGTTATCGTCATCGACGGAGCAGGAGACCTGTCAGGACACCACACCAGTAAATCCTGACCTACTATACCACACAGCTTTTAACAACAAAGCTGTGTCAACACACAGTCCTGTCACTAAAAGTTGGAGCGCCCGAATGCTGTTTTTTGGCACTTTTGCTGACAAAATACGTCTAGCCCCCAGGAGCGGCTTTTACTTTGTTGGTAGGAGAGTGCGCCAGCTGACAAAGCAGCATTCACACGTGCCATAGCAAAACTTTGTCATTGGAGGGTGTGCATGAGAAGAAATACCCATTGTGGCAGGGTCAGTCTCCCTCCTGAGACCCTGACCACTGTCCCACAGTTTGAGGGCTGCAGCAGGGCCCTCCTCTGCAGAGTTTTTGCCCCTGGGCCTTCCTGGCCCTTAGCATAAAAGATGTTGTATGGGGCTGAAGCCCTGGGCCAGTCACGGCTGACCACAAAGCCCTCTTTTTGCCCCGAAGGGTGGAGGAGTAAGGGAGCCCTCCAACACCCCCTGCTCAACTCCCCCTGTAGCCTTTAGCAGGGCTGGTGGTTCCTCCTGCTCCTCCACTCTGAGTCTCCTTTACACTGGCTTGTTTTCCTCCTCTCCATGCTCCTTCTCTCCCTCAGGGAGGGTTTTTAAAGAGGCCCCATGGCAGCCCCAATCAGCTTCACCTGGCCCTTAATTGAGTTGCAGCCACCCTTTCTCAGCTGCCCCTAATTAGCCAGGATTGCTGCTGTTCCCTCTACTAGAGCAGCCTTTTTCCCCGTCCCCCAAGTCCTTTCACCTGCTGTCACACCATGAATGATAAAAGTTTTGTCAATATATTACTAGTGTATATAAGCCTAATATTCCACAAAACCAGAACCTTCAATCTTATATCCCTTATGTAGACACTGGTTCACCTCCAGAATCTTCTCTTCCTTTGCTTGTGGTACAAGAAGGCTCTGTGAGGAAAACACTCCACTGAAGTGGGGGAATCTCTGAGTTCGCTGCAGTAGTCTAGAATCCGTCAAGATACCATCTGGAGCAGCGCCTGTGCTGATATTCACTATCACCAGCAGAGCCTTGCTTGCCTACTCTGAATCCTCTCCAATCTCAGTCTCATCCTGGTCCTGGGAAGACAGCATATTGTCCTGATGCATGTCCCTTGCAGACCATTCTTTCCATTCTTAGCATACAATCCCTGATGATGGCTAACAAAACCTTAGAATCGACAGCATCTAAGTTAGTCGTACTGCCCATAAATAGCTGAAGTGGGCTGGGTGTTTGACATTTGGGATATATGATAATCAAACACAGCTTGCTGCAAGCCAGAAAAAAACAAATGGGTCTGGTTCTGAGTGAGAGTCTGTGATCACCCTGAATTCTGAGAAGACCACCACTATTGAACTACCGATAGTTCAATGCAGCTGTCCCTGTGGAATGCTAGTATGCAGGGGACAATCGCAGCATTTACTGACAGGTGTAGATGACATGTTGATCCACCCCCTCCCCCCCACACACACATACAACAGTGCCCCAAGCTTGGGGGGGGGGGCGGGAATCCCATGAGATTTAGAATGCATTTAGAATTATTTGCCTTCTGAACCTTCAGCAACAGGCACTCCTGGTTTTTAAGCTTACCTCTACAACCTTGAGGGATACGACTCTTTCTTCAAGGAAAGCTGAAAAGCTGATGTATTTACAGGACCTCAAGACTTTAAGAAAAACACCAGTTATCACTTGGAGCTGGCGACACAGGGGTGATGGCTGAAGACCAGGAATCCTTGAAGTAAGCATGAAACCATGACTCAGAGCATGAGACTGAATGCAGAAGGCTTGTTTCTACTTGGAATATACAGCTCACATTCACAGTCGCACAAATATGTATAACGTTATCCGTAGCACTGCAAGTGCATTTGCTTGGAGCAAGTTGTATCCTGAATTGTGTCAACTGTGCAGCAGCAGTACTACTGATAGTGCTGATGTGAGCTATACCAGGGGGTCTCAAAATCACAGCCCCTGGGCAATCTGCAGCCTAAGTAGTTCCACAATCCAGCCCCTGCATAGCTGCCGCACATGAGTCTCTGCAGCCTGTGGGGTAGTGTCCATACCCATTCGCCAAGCCCAAACACTGCTCCATTCCCGCCCTGCCTCTTTCCACCCCTGCTCTGTTCTCTCCCTCCTTTACACACCTTTCCCCAAGCCACTCTCCGGAGAGATGCATCCACAGGGATTGTTGGGGGCCCTGTTGTGGGGCAGTAACAGGTCAGGTCCCCCTGCATTCACAACAGCTGAGCCGTTGGGGAAGCGAAGCAGAGAAGGCTGCTGTGTTGCTCCTTTTTTCTACAGTTCCTACCACCATGGTGAAGACAGAGGGGCCCAACCTCTGCTGCCAGCCTCAGCCCACCCAAGGGGGACTAACCTGAATATGGGCGGGGCGGGGCGGAGGCAGGATGGCTCTGCACACACCTCCCCAGGGCCACAGGGTTGCGCTGGCAGCAGCTCAGACTAGCAGCCAGAACCTGCTCCTGCCCCACTGGTGGTGGCAATAGGGGCACCCTGAGGGTTTTAAATCTTCGAGGGGAAGCAGGAGTAGTCAGGGGATGTGTGAGAGGGGAGCGCCTGCCAGCAATTGAGGCCAGGAAAGTCGCAAGGAGGGAATTGCAGAGACCCCTGCTGTCTTCCTGAGCCCTGCCGGAGAGGGGTGCCTGCTGGCCAACTAGGAGGATTTGAGGATTGGCACTGGCCCTAAGGTAAATTGAGTAAATCCCTGGCCTACACCAATCAGTTAGTCCTCACAAAAAAGCAGAATATTCTAGCAACTGGTCTGTGTTATGGGCACTGGTTTCTGTATGTACATGCTTTGGTGCTACATATGTGTCTAACTTAATGAATGTGCTTAGATTCATCATGCATTGTAGCTGGATCCATGAAGCGTTTCTTGTGAAACAGGTTAACCATAAAGCACGGGTACCACAGCTCAGCTGATCTTGAAATGCGTTTTTACTCAAACTTTTTCATAAGAACATCAACAAAAAAAACTAAAGTTGGGGGGAGGGGAAGTGGAGTATAAACAAAAAATTGTTTTTGCAACCAAAGCATGAATATTTTTAGAACTGGACATTTCCCATGGAAATTTCCATTTGGATGGAGCTAGTTTTTTTCCAGAAAAGGTTAGAATGAAAAACTTTGACAGCAACTGGTGTGTTAGAAAAAAGACATCCACCATGCTTCCAGCTAGTCCCAGGGTCTCACGTGGGCACACATCCTTTGCAAAATTACATTACTTCAGTTGAATACTTGTAAGCGGCAGTTCTTTAGTGGACAAGAACAAGCCAACAGGATTGCTGAGTATATTGACGTAAAACAGCTTGACTGGCACCCAGCCTCGTGGCATTCAGCAGCATTGCTGTAGTATACCAGCTGTTACATCTTTTGTATATGCAAACAAAATGGACATTTAAATAGCTCCATGCTCAAGCACAAGAGGGAGGGCTGCAAGCCTTACCAATTTTATTACAGCAGAAAAGGTCTATGAAAGACTAGATCCCACATAGCAACCTAAAGGCTGTAATATGATAAAAGAATAACAGGTTATGGATGAAACAAAAAACAGGACTATGTAGCACTTTAAAGACTAACAAGATGGTTTATTAGGTGATGAACTTTTGTGGGCCAGACCCACTTCCTCAGATCAAATGAGTGAGGCTGGAATCCAGTATCTTGTCTGCTTGTATTCCCTTGACTCAAAAGATGGAAGAAAAGAGAGAAGGAATAAGGAAAGGAGGAAATAAAAGCACAGCTGCAGATGACTCAGGGAGGACCCCTGGCCTGTTTTGATTCTGTGTGAAACAGCTCTGATGATGCTGCCAATTTTAGGGATTAGGATGAGACTTTAACTGGGGCAGATTATCCCAAATCTGCCTTCTTTTGCAGCTTCTCACACCTTCCTCTGAAGCATCTCATGCTGCTCACTGAATAAAACTAGACATACCTCTAGTCTGATCCTGGCTTGGAGTTCCTATGCACTGAGGGACTGTTGAGAGGTATGCACTTAGTCTTGTGCCTCAATTCCCCATCTGCAAAAGTTCCTTTCTTCCACCCTTTCTCTTGTATACTTAGACTGGGAGATTTCAGGCAGGACCATTTTACTAAGAGTTTCTGAAGTGCATTGATGTCTCTGTTGGGGCCTCTATTGTCATAACACAAAGAGGCACTGTGAACAGACGGTCCTTTTAGGTATAAAGAGTATGATTCTGCAGAGCACAGATTTACTGTTGCATACCTGGTAAAAAGCATGAGCCAATTAAGGGAGCAGAGTAGAGAACAATCCTGCATTAGTAAGAGCCTTGCTATACATCTGCCACATTATTCCTGCCCAGTTGCACAAAAAAGCTATGTGACATCTCTCCCCTGCAGAGAAGGGCTGCCTATGCTCACATCTTTTCAGTGATGCCCTTTTTTAACCAACAAATGGACATGGAAATAAGGGAGCAGATGCATAGGGGTTTTGAGATAGCACATCTTGGGCTATGTCTACACTGGCAGCTTCTTGCGCAAGAACAACCGTTCTTGCGCAAAAACTTACTGGCTGTCTATACTGCACACGCGTTCTTGCGCAAGTACATTTACAGTATAGCGTTGTAAAACAGGGCTTCTTCTGGAAGAGTTATTCCTCTCCCGATGAGGAATAAGCCCTCTTGTGCAAGAGCTCTTCCACAAGAGGGCATTGTAGACAGGCAACATGAATTTCTTGCGCAAGAAGCCCCTATGGTTAAAATGGCCATCAGAGCTTTCTTCCACAAGAGAGCGTCTACACTGCCATGGATGCTCTTGCGCAAAAGCACATCTCTTGTGCAAAAGCACATGCCAATGTAGACGCGCTCTTGTGGAAAACTTTTTGCGCAAGAACTCTTCTGCAAAACTGTTCTTGAGTAAAAAGCTGCCAGTGTAGATGTAGCCTTGGTGTAGAGGACTACAGCTCACATAGCCTTATCCACATCCACACACACAGATTCCACTAAGAAGCTCTAATCATGGATTGGGACTGCCCTGTGCTAGGTGCTGTACAAAGACTCCACTTGTACTGAAGAGCAACTCCATGCAGTGTAAGAACCAACAGAACTGCCTCAAGGCTAGATGATTTATAATTCTCCTTCCCTGACCATCCCCAAATCTTCTTTATGCTAAAATATCTGGACATCCCTTCTCAATTTTAAAGCTGTTGTTGTAGCTCATAGCAATAAAAAGGCATCAGCTTAAGTAAGGAACAACTCCTACAGCAAGAGTGTCAGATTTTTTTATTGAGGATCAGCTTGCAATTGAATTCAAATGACATTCATTAAAAAAGGAACCTTTTAAAAAAGCCACATAAATATAGTGAAAGCTCAATATGTAAAACAAACTTTGAAGTTCAGAGAGTTTGACATCTGACATTTTGCTTGCATGTTTGCCAAACACTTAAAGCTTTAAAATTTCCCTTTAGTCACAGTGTAATCACCCTCTGATGCACACTTAATATGTCCAATTTTAAAATGCTTATCTGATTTCCCAGGACTAAGGCACAATATGTTAAAAAGTGTCCCTTTAAGTAATTATAGATTATTGTAACAATCATTGCCTTCTGAGATCCGGTTTTAAGATTATCCAAGGAGAAGAAAATAAAGATTGGGACTTTATAGAATGATGGATAACCACCATTGTTAATCTAATGACAATTGTGTTCTTAGAGAATTTACTGCCAGCCTCTGTTCACAGGAAGTGTATCTTTGTGTATCAAACAAAAAGCAGAATTTGGAAGTGTCCTTAGTGGTAGAGAGTGAAAACTGCTCACATTGTGCTAAAAAAAAAAAAAAACTCATTAAAACTCATTCTGAAGCTTTAACATACTGCAGTAAAAATTTCCAAGTACATAATATAATCAGTACAATCTTATGGCTCAGGAATTTGCTGCTTAGAAATGAGGCACTGGGGAAAAAGTTTTGCTTTATAATTTTGGAACAGGAGTTGCAGCCACTGCTATACTTTCAACTGCACATTCATCCGTGCCCCGACGGATCCTGAAGTAACCATTTTCTCCCCAGGAGCTTCCCCAGCTGTTTTTCACTATCCAGAACTTCTCACCAGTATCTGGGTCTTTGCCATAGCCTACGAGCAATACAGCATGATTGGTCAACTCAAAGGGGTTGAACTCATCCTGCAGCCCAGTGTGATGGTAGATTCCTTTTCTATAGGTCATGAAATCACTATACACTTCAAAAGCAATAGCTAGTGGCCCATAAAGAACAAGTTCAAGTTTCATCAGGGCTTCATTGCAGCCTCCATAAAACCCACCAACATAGTGGTATTCAGAGGTATAGTAGTGGGAACAGTTCCGCTTAATAGTGCATGGAGAATCCGTGGCTGTGTAAGGGAAACAGTCTTCTTCAACCACACCAAAATCTTGGACGTACTTCCCAGCAATGAGGTACGGGAATCCGCCATCACAGCCTGAAACAGTTAGAAAACACCTGGTTATTCCTTGCAGAAGTCTCAGAGGAGCAGCTGTGTTCATCTGTATCTGCAAAAAACAAAGACAAATCCTGTGGCACCTTAAAGACTAGCAGATTATTTGGGCTTAAGCTTTCGTGAGTAAAACCAAGATGCATTCGATTAAGTGGGTTTAACCCATGAAAGCTTATGCCCTAATAAATCTGTTAGTCCTTAAGGGGCCA
Source organism: Pelochelys cantorii (assembly GCA_032595735.1). Classification (NCBI taxonomy): domain Eukaryota; kingdom Metazoa; phylum Chordata; order Testudines; family Trionychidae; genus Pelochelys; species Pelochelys cantorii. The sequence goes on from CM064326.1 coordinate 26,649,591, forward strand.
CAGGACTCCTGTTGTCCTTGCAGAAGATCTTTTTGGGATGGAAGAGGAACCTGCCAGTCTTCTGAACAGGTTATGGTCAGAATTTTGCAAGTCCATTAAAAAAAAAAATCACTGCAATATCCCCAATATTTTGTATCAGACTGAACATGGCTAATGCAGCTTACAACTAGAAGGAAACATGCCACTCTTACCTCTCATCTGAGATCAAGAGGAAAGAATGCTTAACATTCCTTTCACAGCCAGAAAAAGGGCTCTGGAGAGGACTCACAGGATGGAGGACTTTAACTCCCTGTCCCCTCACCCATTTGGGACCATATGACATCCCCATGGTAATCACAGCAATTCCTTAAATGGAAACTAATACTGGGAAAAAATATGTAGGGTATCTATCATATACCATCAGGGTGATGTCCTTTTTCCCAAAAGTGAATCGCACTGTCTGCTTTTTGCTCCTCCTTCTGCCTCCCCGCACCCATCTGTTCTTCCTCCCTGTGTACATGCTTGAGTGACATTTTGTTCCCTTCTCTCTAGATGTGCTACCCATCCTGGTGGCCTTCTCCTTACTCTCCTCTGATCCCCCTAGACATTCCCGGTGCCCGGTGGATTACAGCTCCGGGAACCTCCTGCTGTGCAGCACATTCCCCCAAACAGGTTTATTTTCTCTGTTTCCAGCTGCTTTCTGCAGCCATCCGAGGCGGTTTACAACAAAGCGCCTGGATGCCTCCATAAGCAGCTGGAGAATCAAGACAGCAGACAACAAATGAGCAGCCAGTCTCCACAGACCACTAGCTCATGTTAAACAAGCCACTTGTGGTTCAACTCCAATATAACATTCAAAAGCATCCAGCAAAATGGACTCTTACCTATTCTGGAATTAAATCTACATTACTATAGAATCACAGAAGTGAGTTACCATAAAAATGTAGTCCTAAGCATGTGACACTTAATAATTAGTGCTCTCTTTCAGTCATGAAGGAAACTTGCCCCAATACCCTGGCCTTCTGAAGCTGCTATTTCACAGAAAATGATCCCTGCTCCCCCGCCCGGCCCGCCCTCCCCCATGACAGACTGGATTACAAAAATGGTTGTCAATCAATCAGAAGAGGCTGTCAACTCTTCATCTGCTGCAGTTACAAAACCCTTGCGGTTTCCTCCCCTTCTGACACTGCCTCCCATATTCTTCACTGTGATATTTTGATCTGATTATGCCATAATTATGATGGTCATTGGAAAAGTTATGATTTGCCAAATATAATGATCCTATTTATATGCAGGTATCATTTCTGCATCTGAAGTTATAAATACAGACTATGTATCCGTATTTCAAATGTAGTTACACCTGGTGTGACACCCACTAGACAAGATGCTTTCAGTCTAGGTAGCTGGCAGGGAAGAACCTAATCAGGGAAATGAGCCAATTAAGGAAAACAATAGGCATTAGGAGAAACTTATCCCCTACCTGGTGAGCCTTCCTGAGAGCACTCCAAACAGCCAGTGAATAATGGCTGCTATGACTCCACAAGGTCCATCTGGGGGTGGGGTCAGGGTTCTTCCACACACTGAGTTTGGGACAAAGGATTCCCGCCATATACTAAGGTATACAAGGCAGGGAATCATGTCAACTGTTGCTCTTCACACCCCACACAAGAACACAGACTGAAAGGGGAGGGGTGCTGGACCCAGGCTAAGGTACTTCTACGCTGTGTATGAAAAACCTGGAGATTCCAAACTGCAAAGCAAGTGTAACTTGTGCCTTAAGAATCTGCAGCCTGCTTGTGCAGTCATCCAGGTGTAATCAGTATGAGAGATTGTTAACTTCAAATCCTATCTTTCTAGTATGTTAATCTTAGTTTGTGTTTTTATTTACTAGGTAATCTGCTTTGATCAGTTTGCTATCCCTTATAAGCAGTTACAATTTATTTTGTGTAGTTAATACATTTTATGTTATGTATTAATCTAAACCAGTGAGTATGGCGTGAATTGCTTTAGCTCAAGGTTCTGTTGCATTCCTACTCCGCACTGAGGGAAGGCTGAACTCTATGCCCTTATGCTATACAGATCTCTGTGCAATGTAAGACTGTATAATCTGAGCTTTATACTCCAATGTGTGTGGGGGGCGGCAGTATGTGCTTGGAGAACTAGTGATTATCTTGGCTGTAGCTTCTCTAGTGTCAGTTCATGAAGTACTGGTCAGAGATCTTGCATGTAACTGCAGCTGGGTGTGTCACTACTATATGAATGCTGGTAGAGGGTAAGACCAGGAGCAGGTATGCAGCTTTTCGCGGCAGCAAATAGCAAGAAGGAGCCCAGGCAGTAAAACCCCAGTTCTCGATGGAATCCTGGGGGAACCTGTTACAACCCCATTTCCCAATAATAAGGGAACGACTCCAGTGCACTCACCTTGAGAATAATGGCTGCAAGACACAACCTGTTGAGGACTCAAGATTGGTCTCTGAGAATTGTTAGTGCGGATACGAATTCTTGCCTCTAACATGCCCATAGAAGCAAATGCATAGCAGCTGCCACATGATCCTGAGGAGAATAGGAGATACAAAACATCAGTAAACTAAATAGACCAAGAGCTATCAAGAGCGGTGACCCTGCATTGCACAGGTTGTTGAATTAATCCAACCCTGCTTTTACATTGTCTACTACTTGATTGCAAGTTGGGCACCAGTTCAAAAAAGCTATTTAAATATGCTTAACTGTATGCACAAAAATAGTCCTTCTGCAGTCACTATTTACAAAACCCTTTAAGGATCAGCTGTGGCTATAAAGTAAGTTTGATGTCTCCTAAGAGGAAGAAGCAAGACAAAGAAGATTTTTTAATATTGTTTCTCTTCTTAAAAAACAATTAAGATTAACTTTTTAATTGTCTAGTTTTAAAAGCTGCGCAATTACTGAGCTGCTGCCTCTGAATGGTCCTAATAAAGAATATTTGTTCATCACCAAGTCTCTTTTGAGATTACTCTTTATGAAGCCTTCCTAAAAGCCTGTCATTTGACCTGTGCCAGTTGAACTCTGGAAATAAGATTCTAGGATCAAGTCTATACTATGGGAGCAAGTCGGCTTAAAATACGTAATTCCAGCTATGTAAATAACATAGCTGGAGTCGATGTACCTTAAGCCAGGCTTTGGTGCCATTCCCAGTGAGAAGTCAATGGTAGAAATGCTCTCGTCAACTTCCCTTACTCCTCACAACAGCGAGGAGTACTGTGACTAATGAGGTCACCCTTAGCATTTGATTTAGTATTAGTAAATCTTCCTGTTAGTATAGATGTGGCCGAGATATCCTTAGCATGTTAATGTATTTAGAACCATGGTTTCACAGTGCAACACTTGACTGACCCTAGTGCTTCTAAAATAATGGCTTATTTTAGCGTCTGGAAATGTACATGCAAGTTTTAATATTGTGGATTTTGAGATTCTCTCAAGCAGTATGCAGTCACACTCTGGGGCTTGTCAGAGTAATTGTCTCTGGTGGGAGGCAACAAGATAAAAGTCACCTAGCATATTTTACATCAAAATTTAGTGTTGCCTTTTAGTTTTAGTCCTTCGTTCCCTCTCAGTATTTCCTGTGATGCAGAAGAATCTCTAAAAATGAAGTAGTCTCACTGCAGAGCAAGCATTGTGTAGCTGAGGTCTTATTCTGTCTATCGCCCCTTGCCACGAACCCCAATTGACTTACCCACTGTCATGAAACAAAGTAAAATTCAGCAAAGCTTACAATAGCAATGAGACTTTGGGAACACAAAAAACAAACTACCTCATGTCTCAAGCCGTGTGTAGGAGGGCATCAAGCAGGGCTACTACAAAAGCAGGACTTTATGAAATTGTACTGTTAGAGTTGATGATGGATGATTCTCTAAAGAGGAGGGGGTGGAAGTTGCTATCTGATCACCCTGGTGGGTGAAAGATGAAACCTATTCTTACACAATCATAGCATTATTTGCTGATTGGCCAAGCCACAGCTGGTCAGGTCTCATTTGCCAAGATACATAAGAGATCATTATTGTAACCATTATCCTGGAAATAACTTGAAAAAACTATCCCGTTAACAGCAGCAGTATACTCTGGGAAGCTCCCAATACGACACCCACAAAGAAACAAAAAATCAGTGGAGATCAGAGATAATTGCCTGAACTGTTTCATGTCCAATGTTCTCCACAAATTCAATTCCAAATCAATCACAGACTTAACTGCATTAGGAGACTGTGTCAAAAGGATCATTAAATGATGAAAAATGATTTAAAGGGCATAAAACGCCTTTAGAAAGTAAGGAATCAGTAGGTCACTATATTTTCCCACCTGTTCTGGTTTGAGAGGAAGATTACAGGAGCCAGAGCAGAGATTTACTGAGAATCCTGGGTCTCTAGGCTAAATGACTTATTGTGATGTAATTGCCCACAGCAGAAACAGACGGCAAACACCATATGACAGCAATGCATCCTTTCAAATAATGCATCCTCTTCTGCAGAAGATATGTAAAGTGGCAGTGAGTGGGAAAGGGGGACATTGAGTTTATTGAAGCCTAATTTATATTAGAGTTCCTGTTCATGCTGTTTGCTTCTAGTTTCAAACTGAGCTTTGAGCACATCTACACTGCACACTTACGTCGAGCTACATCAGGTCGACTTACAGCCACTCCAATCGTTATTGCACATAATGGTTCACATCCACACTGCCCTCCTTCTCACAGTGGTGTGCATTTTCAGCAGGAGCGCTTCCATCAACATAAGAGGGGCAGAGAGGGGGCTGAGTGCCCAGCTGTCCCCTTTCCCTAGCTCTCAGCTCCCTTCTCCTGGCAGGGAGCTTAGGGCTCAGAACCCAAACGGCAGCCCAGCTGCCTTTCACCCACCCCAGCATGACAGCCCGAGCTGTGAAACAGGTGCCGGGTTCACAGCAGTGGACCTACTAGCCTTTATTTAAATTTCACAGCTGGTGGTGGAGTTTATTATGCTAGTGTAGTAGGGCACTGACATCAGTGGAGTAAGGCTGTGGTGTAACACTGACATAATAATCATAAACAACAAGAAGTCCTCTGGCACCTTACAGACGAAGGGTATGTCTACACTGCCACCCTAGTTCGAACTAGGGTGGCTAATGTAGGCATTTGAACTTGCAAATGAAGCCCGGGATTTAAATATCCTGGGCTTTATTTGCATGTTCCCGGGCGCCGCCATTTTTAAATGCCCCGTAGTTCGAACTCCCTGCCCGCGGCTACACGCGGCACAGACTAGGTAGTTCGAATTAAAGCTCCTCATTGCAGGTGGAGTAACGGTAGTTCGAATTAGGAGCTTTAATTTGAACTACCTAGTGTGTGCCGCGTGTAGCCGCGGGCAGGGAGTTCGAACTACGGGGCATTTAAAAATGGCGGCGCCCGGGAACATGCAAATAAAGCCCAGGATATTTAAATCCCGGGCTTCATTTGCAAGTTCGAATGCCTACATTAGCCACCCTAGTTCGAACTAGGGTGGCAGTGTAGACATACCCTAACAGATTTATTCGAGCATAAGCTTTCGTGGGCAAAGACCCACTTCATCAGATGGGTCTTTGTTTTGTGGGTCTTTGCCCACGAAAGCTTTGCTCCAATAAATCTGTTAGTCTATAAGGTGCCATGGGACTTCTCGTTGTTTACGCAGATTCAGACTAACATGGCTACCCCTCTGATACTTGACATAATTAGGCTGATGTAAGCTGACTTCCATTGACCTAAGTGTATAGTGTATACCAGGCCTTGGCCTCTTAAGGTTTTAGCTGGTATTAAAGTGTACAGTAATTCAGCTACTGTACTGAATAGCAAATAAAGGAGGTTACCTAAAAAAAGGTGCCTGATTACACTGGGGAATGCTGATGTGTTAGAATAGATATAAAGGAGAAGTACAAACCAAGAAAACTGTGGCTGGGGGCCTGCCCAGCAATTCTGAAGGAATAGCTTCAAAGACTATTAACTTTTGTTCCTATGAAATTCCATGTTCATTTGGGACAATGGTAGTGGCTTTGAAATTACAACTAGCTATTTGGAAACACATGCTTCTTTTGCTCATGGCTCTGTTAGTCTCCTGGGCATTTTCAAATGTTCAGCATCTAAATCTTAATATTATGCCATTGTTTTACTAATAACTATTTACAGCCATTGATGTCTGATGTCTGTGCAAATCTACAACAGCTCATTATTGTAAGAAAGATGATTACTTGGTATGTCAGCATTGTGCACATTAATAATAACGAGGAGTCCCATTGCACCTTAAAGATTAATAAATTTAGTTGGGCATAGCTCCAGCCCAAGAAAGCTTATGCCCATTACATTTATTAGTCTTTAAGGTGTGAGGGAACACCTCATTGTTTTTGCTGACATACACTAACATGGCTACCCCTCTGAAATGTGTCATATTAATAATGTTGTCTTCAGGCTGTTTAGCATACCAAAGATACTCATTTATGGCTGAATGTTACATGCAAACCCACTCTGCCTGAATTCCTTTGCACTGTTTTTGAGGTGCTTTCTCAACATAACATGAGGGGGTTTGGGCAGCTCCTATTCCTGAAGGCAGCAAAGGAAGATTCCCCTTACTGAGAACATGTTTACAATCCTGCTTCAGGAAGAGGAAACCTTAGATCTTGTTTTCCACTTAATGAAGAAGGAATGATACCAGATTTCTCAAGTGAACTGAAAGGTACAAATGAAGCACAGGTCTTCATCACACCAGTTAGCTGCTGGCAGTTCCTGCCTAAGTGTTTCAATATTTCCTGTACTCATTCAGCAATAGATCAGATTATGAACCAGCTCTTTCACATTTCATCAACCTTGCTCATCATCCTTCTTTCCCCACTCTCCTCCCCCACCTAAAAATCCTCTCCCTTCTCACCCTCTCAAAAAATTTCTTCAGTAAACACACACACACACACACACACACACACACACACACACACACACACACACACACTTCTCATGCATTGGAAAGGGAGCAATGGATTACAGAAACAATTTCATTATATAGCAGCACTTCATTCCATTTACCTCAAGAGGAGATTTTGAACCTATACAAATAAATAATAGTACGACTGTACCTTTAAACCTAACTAAGGAAGGTCTGTATCAGTGTAGGAGGAGGAGAAAGCATTACAGTGCTTGCATTTTGTTTTTTTGGGGGTATCAGATGTTTACCAGTGTCTACGCTTTTCAAAGCACAATCAGACACCTATTTCTGTAACATATCAGTCATGTAACTAATTATTCCTAAAATAATTTCAGTAATGAGGACTTGAGGGTGGTATAAACAAACCTTCAAGGGATTATTGGTTAAAATTGTATGATAATATGCTGTCAGCAGCAATTAGCAGAAAAATTAGTAACTGAACTTGCACGGTATCAATTCTGAGATTGTGGTGGGTAGAAATTCATCACAATGACAGTTTGGACAAACAGAATTTGCTAGTGATTTCCATACAGAGAGACCACAGTAATTGACTTTCATTCCTGTACTGAACTGTATGGTCTGACAGGACAAAATACTTCCTGCCAAAGCAGAAGGCAGTCAGAGCCAAATCTTTTCCAAGCCCTCATAGAACGTTTGTATATCAGGTGTGTTTTACTGCCTACTGTAGGGGATCACAGAGCAAAGCAAATTCAGACCTTTCACGATACCGATACATGAACAGATTAAGATACTTTTTGCATTGTGGAGACTATGAAAAACCTTGTACCTTGGCTTCGTACAGGACTGACATAGTTGACACCATTAATGTTCCTCCAGTCCCAGTATTCTGGCAAAGCTGAAACTTTTTTGAGTATTTCAGGTGTTAGTGGTGCAGGCTTCGGTCTAAAACACAAAAACATACATTTGACAATAACATATCACATAGCTGAGACAGAGGAAAAGAGCCTCCATGAGGAACTGACACCTCCAGCAATTTTGCTTCCATAGACTATTTCCTAACAGCTGAGGTGCATTAAGATTAAGATTGGGGCCCTAAGCATAAAGAACTTTTGGGCCCACCACACCCCATGGGCTCTCATTCCCTGCTCTTCCTCTCCCCAGAAGTCCCCCTGCACCCCTGGGCCAGAAGCCAGAGCTGGGCTGTGGTAAGAGCCATGGCAGCTGCCCAAGGTGTCAGATCACTCTGGGGAATCCAAAGGAGATGAAACTTTTGGAAAAGTGGGTGGGGCCCAGCCCAAAGTGGCAGAGGAATCTCCCCCATCCGTTGCCTGCCCCACATTGCCACAAGCTCCCTTTCATGGCCTCATCCCCCAGGCCCTCCCTGCCTCTTGACCACAGCACTCTCCTGACAATGGTGCCTCCTCCCCCACAAAGACTTTATTTCCAAATTCCACTGCATTCATGGATTGGCATCAGGATACACATGCCAAGATTAAAACCCCCAAACTCAGAGTGGAGTGAGATCTAAACAGCAGGCTACTAGCATTAAGATTTACCCTCCTCTTCTAGTGGCCAAGATTCATGCTCTCAATATACTAGGATTCACAGAGCAGGGCCACAATCAGAGCATTCACATTAGAAAGACAAGATGGGTGACGTACTATCTTTTATTGGATAAGCATCTGCTGGGGAGAGAGACCAGCTTTCAAGTGTACAGATGTGAAGAAATGCTCTGCGTAAGCACGGAAGCTTGTCTCTCTTGCCAATAGAGGTTCATCCAGTAAAAGATATTACCTCACCCACCTTGTCCTGCAATATCCTGGGACCAACACGGCTCCAACACACACAAATGGAGAATTCGCATCAGCAGTCCAAAGTGACCATCTCACCAGGGCACTATTTTCAGGATTCATATTTCTAGCATAACGTCATCATTATCCCAGAGGACAAATACTACCAGCAAAATGAGATATAGATAGGTGTGAGGGCCAAAAATGTATACAAGCACAATGGGATCACAAGCAGGACAGTTGTGCCAGAGAGCATGCTCACAATATAGTGGGGAAGCACTCAACCCGAGTGGAAGGGTTCTGCTAAACATAAGAGTTATAAGCTTTATAGCACAGAGCCCATAGTGAAGCTGCCTCCCCACCCCACTCCTGGGGAACCAGCCTGTAACCTCTGGGGACAGGCAGTTTATACTCCACTGGGGTGGGGGCCCCATGAGTGACCTAAATAGGAAAACTTTAATACCTTGGAGCTCTGGACTTGGGACCTCCAGCTCTTCTAGTTAGTTCTTCCAGGGAGAGAGTTTCATATTCCTTATATGCTGTAGCTGTCCAGGATTTCTGAACAGCATTGATGGCTTTCACAAAGTCAAAGTTGTGTACATAGGGCCTCCTGGAAAACCTGCAGACAATCAGGAACAGGACAATAAGAAAAAGGTTTGGCCTGAGGGCCACTCACTAATCACACAATTGCTGTGATGAGACAACTTAACACAGGCTACGTCTAAACTGTCTACCTCCAGTATCCCAGAAAAGCTATGCCACATCCAAGGAACGCATCCACTTTTTTGAAAGTTTCCGAAAAAGCGGATGCGTTCTTTTGCCATCTCTATTCCTCATAGTATGAGGAAGAAGGGATGTTCCGAAAGAGGAAGTTTTTCCGAAATTTGGCCCCGTGTAGATACACAAATTTGCTTATTTTTTTCCAATATAACTCTGCAGTCTAGACATAGCCTCAGTTAGGAGAAGGCTCTTGTAAGCCAGCTGTAAGGGAGGCTCTGTGCTACATATAGGAAGGCTCTATGATACTCACTACAACTACATTGCTCAGGGGTATGAAAAATACACTCTCACAGAGTGATGTAATTATATCAACCTAACCCCTGGTGTAGACAGTGCTGCTGATGATATAGCTACCACTTGTCAGATTGGTAAATTAACTATGCTCATGGGAAAGCTCCCTCCAGTTGGCTTGGATTATCCACATAAAAAATACTGCACCAGCGCTGCTGTGGTGCTTTAAAGAGTAGACTTGGCTCATGAAGTGGGAAAAAAGAAATATGAAGCCAGTCATTCCTCCCCTTTTATTTTAAGTAGTCCCATGAGACCATTTGCCTGAAAGGAATTATGGATTTGAGATTCAGACTCTTCCTCTATTGCCTGGATTTTCAGAGAGCAGGGATGACCATTTACTAAATTTATTCTTTCAAACTCCCAAATCCAATGCTTTAGATCTTCAGGCTAAATCCTTCTATTTTGCTAGGACTGGGTTGATGCTCCATTATGATTCAAAGTTTGAGTATACCCCGGCAGCCAACTGGACAAGCAAACCAGGTTATTTAGACAGAGGTTCCCCAACTTTTTGAAGTTGTGGATCACATCTCAATACAAAGCTTGATCAAAGCCATAACATCTAGTGTTCACAGTAATTCCTTAAATTGAAAAGCAAGGATATTCACCATTTAGCCTCTAGCAGGTGGAAATGAATGGCTAGCATTGGACAATACTTAACTTAGAATAATTGTAGACATCCTTGTTGCTACAGAGTCAACACTTTTCATACAGATCTTTTTTAAACAGATGAAATGTAGCTTTCCATTTTGACTGTGATTATATCTTAATGTAAAGACGGCATGCTGTATCTGAAGAAAATGAAAAACCTATCCACAGAACTGCCCCATCACCACTACTTGCTTCCCCCAAGGCCTAAGAAATTTAGCTCACTTGGGTCACAAACTTGCTGTGAAACTGTATCTTATATCTTGCCCTGGAGCCAGTGCACACATTTTAGTCTGGAATTTAAAGCACAAGTGCTGCTGTCACTGTATTTCAAAATAAAAAGTCATCCTCCATTCACTCTGTACTCACTTTCCGCTTGGTTTCTGGTGAGGGAGTTGATTCACACGAATGCTGGAGGGAGAAGGAGAAATTTTCTGTCCAATGAAACATGCCCAATTATGGCCCAGCACGTCATGCACCCATCCTGGGAAGGTCTCATGGCAGTAACTGGTTACATTTTGGCCTTCCTTTTTGTACTGTAAATCCAACAAACTCTGTTACACATATATACAGCCACATCATGACTCCTGCATTGAAGAAGTGATGCCTGAAATGTGCTACCAAGCCACTCTCCGCAGAATAAGTACAGCTAACATCTTAACAAATAAACACTGTGCTTCAGCGCGTAATAGTCTGGAGGTGACATACACTGTAGTATCAGAGCATATGGGACAATGCATTCTGGACAGCCAACCACAGAGCTAGGAGGAAGGCCAGCCAGCCAGCCAACGGACAGAGTCCTGTCCATTCAATAAACTTATGAACTTATTTTAGGAAGACTATCAGGCTCTAGCTTGGTTACTGACAAGAATGAAACACAACTGGTTGCTCTGGTTACCAACCAAGTTCAAATCTGGTACAAACTAGGTTAAAACCAGTAGGGCAGAACATTAGAATCCTCTGCACTTATGGCAGTATGATCAGTGAAAGAACGGTGACAAACCACAATTGGTGTGACACGAGGCTGCTCTTTGCAGATCTGAAAGAAGCATGAAAAGAGAACAGCCTTGCTACAGTCCTTCAGAGAGTACCGCACCTCCCAGTTTTCCCATTTCAGAGAGCTGGACCAGAGGGAAAGTTTTCCTCTAGTTTGTGAGTAGTGTCAAGCATATGTAAGGAAACAGATTCACCTTGACAGTTTAAAAAAAAAATATTCCAGGCACAGTGAATGTTGATTCAACGAAAGCAGCTTCAAAGAACAGGCTGATGTGGCCCTGAAATTTTTTTGGATATAAATGTTGTATTGTTTTGCTAAATGCTTATTTCCAGTGCATTAAAACTTCAGTGCTTTCCTATTGCTCATCTTATCTCTGAAAGATTCAATGTTACATCCTCTGGAATTTCACCCGTGAAAAGTGAGGCAAAGATTAAGTTATTTAACGAGATCAATCTCTGCACATTGACCTAGCACTCATGCTCTGGCCACCCATACAGTAAAGTTCTGATATCTTACTTTCTGGATTAACAGGGCTTTCTGTTTAGGACTAATTAACACTAGTGTCTGGAGAATCATTGCCACTGTGTTGTCACCTGACTCCTAGCTCCTTGCAGTTTCTGGGCAATAGGAGCTGAGAAATTTTCCTGAAGGCAGGGCCAGCGAGCAAAGCCTCCTCCCTCCCTCCTTCTTCCCCATGCTGGAGCACAGCCAAGTGGAACAGTCTGTCTCCGGTTCCTACAGGGCTGCTGTCTGGGAGCCGCCTAGGAAAGCACCTCCCAGCCAGAGCCTGCCTGTGACACCCTAGACCAGTGTTTCCCAAATGGTGCTCCGCAGAACCCTGGGGTTCCGTGAAAAAATTATGCTCCCCCACCCCCTGCAGAACCCGTAGGCAGCTCCCATTGGGGCTTTGCCAGAATGGATGAGCTTCTGAGGGTGCGTGGCTTTGGCTGCTCCACCACCCACTGCGGCTGCTTCACCCCTGCGCGTGGCACGGCCTCTCCTCACCCTGCAGGACTGCCCTATCCTGGTGCCTTGCAGCCACTTCCTCCTCATGTGCAGGTGGCAGCTTTTACAATGGCGGCGGCTGCTGCTGCTGGGGGGTGGTTGGGGAGGGAGGAGTGGCCAGAGCCGAGGAGCTGCTCTCGGACCTCAGCGCGTTTTTTACCTGCTGCCTGAGTGGAACCTGGCTCGGGCTCTGCTGCCTGCCCCCCCCCACCTGGGGTGCGCTCCGGCTCTGCTGCCCCCCCTCTCAGGGCATGCTCGGGCTCGCTGCCCCCCATGTGCTGCTGCTTTCTCTCCCCAGCACCCTTCCCCGGCCTGCTGGGCAGAGTTTGATCTGGCGGGGAAGGCTGGGGTTTCTATACCCTCCCCCTCCCTCTGCCCTGCCAGCAGGAAGCATGGCCTGGTGCTGCAGCTGGGTTCCCCGCTGCACGGGGGAGGGGGGGGGGCAGACACCCTGCCCCAAGACCCCTCTTGTACCCTCCCTCCTGGCCAGGCACCCTGCCCCAAGACCCCTCTTGTACCGTCCTTTCTGTCCAGGCACCCTGCCCCAAGACCCGTCTTGTACCCTTCCTTCTGTCCAGGCACCCTGCCCTAAGTCCCCTCTTGTACCCTCCTTTCTGTCCAGGCACCCTGCCCCAAGACCCGTCTTGTACCCTTCCTTCTGTCCAGGCACCCTGCCCCAAGATCCCTCTTGTACCCTCCCTCCTGGCCAGACAACCTGCCCCAAGACCCTCCTGGCCTGACACCCTGCCAAGACCCCCTCCTGTATCCTCCCTCCTGGCCAGACAACTCTTCCCCAAGCTTTCTCCTGTACTCTTCTTCCTGGCCAGGACATTGCAGATCATCTTTGTGATTTATACACAAATATCATGAAGTATTTTCCAACCATAAATGACAATAACTGGATTTGAAATCCATTAAGTATAACAGGAAAGCCAGTCAGTTTTTGTATGCAAGATTATGAAAACCTAATCAAAATCACTTCAGATGGCCAATTAATAAAAAAATTTAAAGAAGTTTCTCTCATTACGTTTGGGGCGGCTTATCTCAAGAATATTCAGCTTTATCAAGACGTGCAATTCGTCAGTTATTAACCTTCACCAGCACATACTTGTGTGAAACTGGGTTTTTGAATTTGCAGCAACAAAATACAGAATTCAACTGAATGCAGCGCCAGATATGCAAATCCAACTTTTTAGCATTAAACAAAATATAAAAAGAATTTGCCAAGAAAAGAAGAAAAACCACTCTTCACATTGAAAACTGCCAATATAATTCATATTAGTTTTTGAGCTTTATTTTTTTTGTACACATTAAATGTGATTTTTGTTTTTAAATACGTGCAATTAAACTAAATGTTCATCTCATGACCTTTTTTTTGCTCTACAAATTTTCCCTTGGGGTTCCTTGAAATTCTTCCGAGTTCAAAAGGGTTCCATGGACAAATAAAATGGAAACACTGCCCTAGCCTCTCTCTCTCCCCACAAATCCCTGCTCCAGACCACCACCCAAACCCTCTGCACCCCTCTCTTCCCACCTCCTCCAGGTCATAACTCCCTCCCAGACCCTGTACACCCTCCTAGGCTCCTCCCCCAGGCCAGAATCCTCTCCTGTATCAATATCCTCTCCTGGACCCTGCTCCCCAAACCCCTGCCCCAGATCATAACCCCCCCTTTCCTCAAACTCCCTCTCAGACCACCCCCTGCACTCCAGTCCTCTATCCCAAACTCCCTTCTACACTGCACCCGCGTCCACTGCACAGAATGCAACCCTCGACCACTTACCAAAATCTTGGAGTGGCCCTCCCATTAAAAATTATTGTCCACCCCTGACCTAGACCAGGCATACACAAAAAGAGGAGAAAAGGTTGTCTGCAAGGGTGCTGAAGGGAAGCGGGAACAAGGGAACACATGGTAAAATAATAAAGTCTACCACATTCTAAGAGAAGTTCTGAGAGTTTTAATCCTCCAATGGTTTTCCAATGTTGGCCGTTCACTCCTGTTACCAATTTAAGAGTTGCAATAGTATTGCTTCTACATTCAGAAGACAAGCATGTCTTCTCCTCACAGGAGCAGGCTGTGAGCACCACAACACAGTGTTATTCGCTTACAGGATTGGCCTTAGGGGTGAGTGACTGGCGCTACCGCCCAGTGCGCTGCTGTCAAGAGGCTCGGGCTCTCCTTTGCTGCCCAGCACCCTCCATGCACAGCGCTACGGTGCCAGCCCTGTGCTATCCAAACCTTCCACCACTCTGGCAGCCAGCGCTGCTTGTGCAGGGCCGGCTGCCCGCCTGGGTCAAACGCAGCACTTTCTCTTGCCAGCCGCACCTGGATGTGAGGAGGGCATAAGGCATCCCCCCCCTTCCAGCTCTGGAAGTGTTGATTAGGGGCGGAGGGCAGAGAGGCACAAACTGGCCTTTTATGCAAGACACTACTCTGGGAGTCTCCACAGTCTGAGTTTTGGCCCCCTCCCCAGTCCTGCCACCTGCAGGCTTTGCCTCAAGTAGCCCAGGCAGCTATTTCAGCTGGCTTTGAGGCTGTGCACCCCCCACTCATCACTGCTTGTGACAGACGCCTTTGGGAGTGAGGGGGCGCAGCACCACACTCCGAGCTGGGAGCTCACTGCCAGCATGGGGCTGGCTGGCAGCTGGAAGACGCATGAATTAATCACGGGGAAGTCATCCCCTTCTCCCCTCTTGGAGTGGGAATTCCCATCTTTGAGTCAGGGACCTGGGGAGAGGCTGCAAGGGGGGGGGGGGGAGAGAGTGTGTGTGCGGTGCGTGTGTAAGTAAAAATAGCTGTGCTGTTTCCAGGTGTGACCCTCCCCACACACACACTGCAGCACGCTCCTCTTTGCTGGGCTGCCAAATGGGAGCAGCGTCCCCTCTGCTGCGCCTGGTGAACTGTGCAGATTTGGGGAGGAGGGGAATGGGCTGAGATGTGCCAAGGCATGCTTCCCTTCAGTTGGGGGAGGGGCATGGCTGAGGATGTGCCCCTCCCATTCCTTCTCTTCTCCTCCTCCAAAGCTACTCTGAGGGATCCCCGCTTATCGGGTGATGCTTACTGGTAAGGTGGCCTGGCTGGATGGGAGCAACCCCCAAGCCCTGCCAAAGTAGCTCCACCTTCCCTGTTTAAGCAGTTAACTGGTAAACATAAAGATTAACCAGTTAACTGGTTAACCTCAGTACTATTAGCCAGTAAACAGAAGGAGGGTTCCTGGTAACCAGCAGCGTGGGGATGGTTTGGTTTAGAGCAGCAGTTCCAAACTGTAGGTCAGGACCCCAAAATAGGTTGCAATGCCATTTTATTGGGGTTCCCAGGACTGGCTTAGACTTGCTGGGGCTCAGGGCCAAAGCCCGAGCCCCACCCAAAACTTCAGGGTTTCAGCCCATGGCATGAGTGTTCAGATTGCAGGCTTGCCCCCGCCCTCTCCTGGAGTCATGTCGTAATTTTTGTTGTCAGATAGGGGTCACGGCACAATAAAGTTTGAGAACCCCTGGTTTAAAGAAAATGTGTGTGTGTGGGGGGGAGGGGGGAGATGATATGGCAGAAGCAGCTGCTGCTGTTTACTGGGGTTTTCCTGGGAAACCTGCTAGTGGGAGGAGGCTGCAGTGAGTTCCCAGGGCAGAGGAGTAGAAAAGCAACAGCGGGATATTTAGGGGTGGGCACTGTGCTTGGGGGGAGCGGGAAGCACCCTAGGTCAGGAGGCAAGGAGCCTGGCTTGCTTGGAGTGTGAGGCCACAAAAGGGAGCTCAGGGAAATGGAGGAGGAGAGGAAGCAAGAAATGGGGGGAAGCGGAGGGCAACAGTGGGGATAGGGGTACCACAATGCAGGTTTACCCAGGGCCCATTTTCCCTGGGGCAGGCCCTGTTGGCTTGCTGTATTCATCCAATCTCACTATGCAAACAGACAATGCCCGAGGGGGAAAAAATGCACTCTGCTGAACATCCTGGGAAGTAAGAGGGGGCAGTCAAAGGATTTGTTCTGCAGTCTAGAAATTCTCTAGGGATTCTCCACAATAGAAAAAGCCCAGATGTTCTGTATCACACACAGAAAGTTATTAACTTTACAATGACATACACTCACTGCGCATGCACTGTCCTTGCCTCTCTGTAATAGTCTGAATAGCAGTGTTCATGAAAAGTATTGACTTTGAATCTTAACAGTCCATACGCCACCTGTTTGCCACGCTTCTAATGAGCCAGACATAGACTCACAGGATTCGTCTTGTGTTCAAAACAAGATGGCGGCAACACTGGACTTTAACAGTCATATTAAACAGCTGAAGCGAATGAGACAGACTACACTGTTCAGGTTCTCAACTGCATGCATTTAGAATAAGCCTGCTGGAGAGTATATTCTGCTATACGAGTGCAGCACTAGTGTACAATCTGTAGTTTTTGCTTAAATTCATGAAATTTCAGTGTTCAAATGTACACAAAACATTATGAAGCAAGGAAAGAAGACAAAGTGCCTAAGGCTCCTTATCAGAAAGACATTCTCCTACTGTAATATCCTATATCTGGTACAGTTATACACCAAGGTGTTCTAAACATCTGAATAAAATCTGTCCATGATTTTCATTTTTAAAAACTGAGTTTTACATTTGCCTAAAAACAATGAAACCACTAAACAGATCCAGAAAGAAACTAGTCATTTCCAGAAGATGGATGGATCTACAGCAAAGAGAATAAAACTGAGCTTGTGACCTCTTATGTTTCTTCATGATTTACCAGAAGACGACAGGGAGACAGTTTCAGACTATTAAAATGCATGTCCTGTTGGGTCTACTGTTCCATCACATAAATAAATAGTGAGTAGGGTAGCTTGTGACTTGTCTTCACTCGGAAAATGGGTGTGTTTTTAATACTTGTTAACTAATGTGTTTAAAAATGAAGTGTAGACAAGGCAAGTTGTAGTTTTAACATGTTAGCAGGTCAAAGTAAACCCTAAGAATCTCTTACCTACCTAGGCTATGTCTACTCTACACTATGACAAAGGGTAGGCTTTTAGTATGTTCGATAACATGAGATCTTAGTGTAGACAAGGCACACTATAGTTTTAATATTTTCTGGGTTTTACTTTAGCCATCTAACATGTATTAAGACCACAGCTTGCCTTGTCTACATTAGGATTTCTGTTAGCCAATGCATAAACCTACATTTATCGTAAACACAGTCTAAGAACCGAAGAGATTTTTAATCAGACTAGTTAACTGTTTAATCAATTAGTTAACTGTTGTAGCCTCCGATGTGCAATTAACTTTTTGGAGACAAGAAACTTCTGTTCAAGAGTCCACATCTCTGCCCCTTTAATTAAGGCAAAATATATACAAACAACCAATCTAACAGAACATGGGAAAATAAGTTTACAGTCCTCATATCTGAGATACAAAACAACAACAAAATGTCATTTAAGAAATCCCTTTCAGGCATATTTTATATATAATACAGGAGTCCAAAAGAAAACAATATTAAAATCCTTAGGTCATCTTTAAGGCACAAGTATCCTTGCCTACAAATTGCATGAGAAAATAGTGTGGCATTTTACTGAGTCTACGCTACACAGTTTTTAGCGACATGCCTGTGTCCGCACAGCTGTGTCACTAAAAGCTGGGAGGAGTAAACACTGTCCCCACTGACAAAAAACTTCATGAGTCACTGAGCTGCGTTTGCTTGAACATCATTTGCTTTGAAAACAGAAGAGCACTCTTGCTGACAAAAAACACTGTTTTTAGTATAGCACTTGCAGAGAAAACTGCTGTCAATTAATATCACAGATACACAAGTGGATTGCCAACTTCTTCATGTTTATTTTTAAGACATCTTTCTCCAAAAGAAAAACTACATCCCCAAGAATGTATGTAATGCTCTCCTTTATTGCTCAGCTCTAGATTTCTTCAAAGCAGCTGCTACTAAAGATCAGTGAGTGAATTAAGGTGAGAAGAGAATACAGAGAACTGTCCACTAGAGGGCATCGCATCAAACAGATAATGCACCATTAAAACTCCATGAGATCTTGCCACTTACTCTGATTTAAAAACACAAATTCAGATTTTAAAGCCAAAAAGGCTCCATCTGAACATCTAGTCTGCCTTTCTGCATATACAGATAGAATTTTACCCAGTAGTTCCTGCTGTGGAGGAAATGTTCTTTCCCCCTAACTAGACAAACAACTAGTGGCTAAACTATAGCCTCTTTTTAAAAGGCATCCAGTCTTCATTTGAAGACACTTTACTCCTTTCATGGTACTCTGATTCAGTGGTTAATTATCCTCACTGTTAAGAACTTGAAAAACTTATTTTTTCATTTGAATTCTTCTAACATCATAGATTTTAAGGCTAGAAAGAATCAATAAGGAACAAATTGACGTCCTGTATAATGCAGGCCACAGAGATTCACTAAGGGTGTGTCTATACAGCACCCTAAACTCGAAATAAAATACGCAATTTGCACTATGCAAATTGCATATCTTCTTTCAAATCTATTTAAAAATAGCTTATTTTGAAATTTGGCACGTCTACACAGCACCAAACTTCGAAATAACGTGCCATTTAAAGCTATACCTTATCCCTCATGCAATGAGATTTACTGGAATGGCAAAATAGCGAGACCATTATTTTGAAAAATATTTCAAAATAACAGGTGGCCTGTGTAGACACAGGGTAGCTATTTCGGGATACCTCCGATATCTTGAAATAGCCATGCAGTGTAGATGTACCCTAAGCAATTCCTGCACTGAGCCCCTAACTTCAGGTTGAGTTAGAACACATCTTGATTTAAAGACTTCAAACCATTAGGGATGTAAGAGACTAGCCGACTAGTGATGCGACCAGTCGCATTTCCCCGGCTTGCTGCTTCTATCAGAGAGAGGCAGCAAGGTGGGAGTAGGAACTGGTGCTGGGGAGCGTAAGCGATGTCGAGCAGAGTTAGGAAGTGGAAGCTGGAGGCGCTGCTGGGTGGGCGGAGAGCCGGCTTAAAAGCTGGGAGGGCTCTTGCTACAGTTCAAAGGCAGAGGCGCCCTTATAGACTAATCGAATAGTCGATGGAAATCACATTGACTATTTGATTAGTTAATTAATCTAAATTTAACATCCCTACTAACCATTGGATACGGTTATACTTTTGCAAGATTAAATTACTCCTTTAATGTCACATTTGATTCTTGTGTAGGTATAATTACAGTTGTTGCACTGAGCTTCTTATATTTCCCATTATGAAGCATGTTTTTTAGTTACACAGTTCTCCGAAACCTTTTCAATTTTCAACACCCTTTTTAAAGTGTACATACCAGAAGTGAACATAGCATGTGTGGCAGCAGTGAGCATACCAATCCCTAAAGAGATATAATACTGTCTTCCTACTCCTGATCCATATTCCCTTATTTAAATGTCCAAGAATCATGTTAGCTCCGTTAGCCTCAATCACATGAATATTTAAAAGTTTCAGGAACCCAGTTCAGAGCCCATCATGGAATAATTATGTTGAGTCTAATGTCTGTAACAAAGCCGAAGGTCTTACATCTCCCCCCGACTTGTGCCTTTTCTCCTGTGAAATTTATAGTGAGTTGCCTAGGATTTTTTATGGAGAAAGCCCTATGTCATAATTGCAACAGGACTCCAAGGCATGCTAGTGGGCAATGCACGCCTACACGTTGACAGAATGAGATGTTACTCAGAGAAATATACCACTGCATCCTGCTGCCCGATATCACTGGTCTACAATTTTTTAGAAGTCGTCTGCTTCAGAGATAAAATGTGCTATTTATTATGTATTTTGATGTGCTGAATTCAAATATGACAATTAAAACAACTGATTGGCTACTGTTTCCAAAAAATTTAAGTTTTTACATTTTACGTCTATGTATATTGTGTAGATAGTAGAGTTTTAATCATAAATTGTAAACCTAGGTCTTTTCATGTGTTTATGGTTGCTTTACATGATAATATTTCACCTGTCCTGTTTATGTAACACTTTAAAAATCAGCAAAAGGGTTATATAAATAAAATTTATGATGAAACAAAAGGCAAAAAACTATTATGTACATAGTTTAGTCCTATTCAGTGTCTACTCTGCGCTTCTTGGCTAGTCTCTTGTATTCATTAAATGGAGCATCTCTTGTCACTGTCCAGCAATAGTCTGCAAGCATTGATGGGCTACATTTGCCCTGATAGCATTTCTCCATTGTTGCAATGTCCTGGTGAAATCGCTCGCCGTGCTCGTTGCTCACTGCTCCGCAGTTCAGTGGAAAAAAAATCTAAATGAGAGTGCAAAAAATGTATCTTTAGTGACATGTTGCAACCAAGGCTTTTGTATGCTTTGAGGAGGTTTTCCACCAACAACCTGTAGTTGTCTGCCTTGTTGTTTCCGAGAAAATGTATTGCCACTAACTAGAAGGCTTTCCATGCCGTCTTTTCCTTGCCACGCAGTGCATGGTCAAATGCATCATCTCGAAGAAGTTCACGAATCTGAGGACCAACAAAGACACCTTCCTTTATCTTAGCTTCACTTAACCTTGAAAATTTTCCACGGAGGTACCTGAAAGCTGCTTGTGTTTTGTCCATGGCCTTGACAAAGTTCTTCATCAGACCCAGCTTGATGTGTAAGGGTGGTAACAAAATCTTCCTTGATTCAACAAGTGGTGGATGCTGAACACTTTTCCTCCCAGGCTCCAATGACTGTCGGAGTGGCTAATCTATCTTGATGTAGTAGGAATTTCTTGCACAACTATCCCATTCGCAGAGAAAACAGCAGTACTTTGTGTATCCAGTCTGCAGACCAAGCAAGAGAGCAACAACCTTCAAATTGCCATAAAGCTGCCACTGATGTTGGTCATAGTTTATGCACCTCAAAAGTTGTTTCATGTTGTCATAAGTTTCCTTCATATGGACTGCATGACCAACTGGAATTGATGGCAAAACATTGCCATTATGCAGCAAAACAGCTTTAAGACTCGTCTTCGATGAATCAATGAACAGTCTCCACTCATCTGGATCGTGAACAATGTTGAGGGCTGCCATCACACCATTGATGTTGTTGCAGGCTACAAGATCACCTTCCATGAAGAAGAATGGGACAAGATCCTTTTGATGGTCACGGAATATGGAAACCCTAACATCACCTGCCAGGAGATTCCACTGCTGTAGTCGGGAGCCCAACAGCTCTGCCTTACTCTTGGGTAGTTCCAAATCCCTGACAAGGTCATTCAGTTCACCTTGTGTTATGAGGTGTGGTTCAGAGGAGGAGGATGGGAGAAAATGTGATCCTGTGACATTGATGGTTCAGGATCAGAAGTTTCATCCTCTTCCTCGTCTGACTCAAGTGAGAATGATTCTGGTGCATCAGGAACCGGCAGTCCTTCTCTGTGGGGTACTGGGCGTATAGCTGATGGAATGTTTGGATAATGCACAGTCCACTTTTTCTTCTTTGACACACCTTTCCCAACTGGATGCACCATGCAGAAGTAACAATTGCTGGTATGATCTGTTGGCTCTCTCCAAATCATTGGCTCTGCAAAAGGCATAGATTTCCTTTTCCTGTTCAACCACTGGCGAAGATTTCTTGCACAAGTCTTGCAGCATATGTGTGGGGCCCACCTCTTGTCCTGATCTCCAATTTTGCAGCCAAAATAAAGGTGATAGGCTTTCTTAACCATAGTGGTTATACTGCGCTTTTGTGATGCAAAAAAATCACTTTACCACAAACATAGCAGAAGTTATCTGCACTGTTCACACAAGTACGAGGCATCTCTGCTCACTTTGGCTAAACAGAAATGTGTCCCTTTGCAAAATCAAACACTGACAAATAAGAGAGCACGACACTGTATGATTTCTAGAGCTGATATAGGGCAATTTGTTCAGCAGAGTGATGTAACCTTCCTTATGATTGCATCATCCATGACTTCTAGGAATAACATGATGTAATTCATATCATGTATGACGCAATACCAGCTTCAGATTGCATCATTCATTGTTTTGCCTAAAAAGCAAGTACTGCCCAAACCCAGTCATAGATTTATTCATAGATCCAGTCAAAGATGTATTTTAGTCATTTCTGGTTTAAATTGAAATCCCTTCCCTTTATAACTCACTTATCCTCCGCCATTCCCAAGTCAAGGGTCGTATATACTGACCCAATAGCATATCTTGAAAACTAGAGCCAATCAACAATTTTAAGCATCATTTTCGTTCTCAGTGACCCAGAATTAGTAAAGTTTGACTACATTTATTTCAGAAGCATTTTTGGCTGTAGAGCAGTGTATTAGATTACACTATCTATACAAATGTAAGCCACTGGACAAGAAATGCATTTTTTGCACTGGCATCAGGGGAGCGCTTGAACAAACCTGACAGCTATTCTGCAATAGGGGGCGGTTTACTCCTGAATACGTTTCCATTTCATACATTAAGGTTAAGCAAACAGCAGGTGCATGTTATTAAAATCACACTAAGAATTCAAACCACAATAAACTATTAATTTCAATTGACTAACAAAATTAAAAGCCTATCCACAAATCTAATGGTCCAAACCAAGGAATAAAATGCATTCAAATTTCAAACCTTCCAAAAACATACCTTATTTGTTTGACAGATCCTGAAGTCTAGGCCAACAATCAGCTATTACTTGCTGCAGATACTCAGCACGCACTATATGTTGGTGATGTCTTATACCACTGATACCTGCTTAATCTTTCTAGTGGTTCCAGCAAGTTCCTGTTTTGTTAGGGTCAGGTGAGGCCAGTTTGCAGCCACTTAGCAACATTTTGTGCTCCAGAAATCTAATCTCTAGTTTAAATAAATTAAAGGTTACTGTGACTTTTTAAACAAATTGGACTTGTGACATTTTTTAAAAACACCTTTGATACATAAAGATGGCCTGAACTATACCCCCTATTTAAATGAAAAAATAATAAATATCAGGAATTTCAAATTTTAGTCTTCCCTGGTTTTGCTGGAGGACTTGGAGTGAGAGGGTTAGCTCAGAGAATGCATATCAGCTCAAACCTTAATTCAGGAACAGAGATGCTGACTCTTTAGCAAAGACTTCCTACCTCCAAAATATATGTTACTCATTGAGGTTAAATAGGCGTTACCAAAAATTAACATAAAAAATGTAAGCATGGACTAAATTCTTCCCTTCTTACTCAACTTTCACACTTTAAGCTTTTGTGATGTCACTGTTTTATGAATTCTCCGGTCATCATGTGCAAGGCTCTAAAGATCTGCATTTATAATGTGAGACACAAGCACTGCAAATTCATTTTGTAAAAACCAGTCTACTGTTAGGAAGAAAGGGCACAAACTCATGTTTTCCCTTGGTAACTCACCTTTAAGAGCCTTCAGGGAGTAGCCGAGTTAGTCTGTACAGGATAAACTTAAAAAACAACAAAAGGTCTGGTAGATGAAGGCTGCAAATACCAACTTTTTAAATGCAAGCCAAATGTCCTTAATACTGAGGGTTATCTGAATTGTACAAATTGACAATTCTAAGAAATGGGAACTGCTCACTTGGTGTTGACTAAAGTCCTGATTTAAATATCAACTGTGATATAAAGCTATTTCACTGTTGATCAACAGTGAGATCACAACAGATCACAGCTGAGAAAAGGGATATGCCATCATGATCTGTGAATGTCACTTATTTTGGCATCATGAGAGAGCTGAAGCTTGGGAGAACAACACTTGTTTTATCCCCCCCAGATCTCACCCTGCTCTTGTACTATTGCAAAGTTTGAAATTGTTTATACACTTTAGAAGAGAGCCTATATTACAGAAGCCAATTCCAATGAGGTTTGTGGTAGGACACATTGCACACTGGATTTCAACATGTAGCAGATAGCAATCTTATGTAGGCCTAGATTTCAGGTCCTGTAGAAGAAACAAGGTACATTCTTAAGAAGTTTCATTACCCTCTTAGTAATGAAGTTTCATTACCCTAGAAAATTCATTACAAGCTCAATTTTAAGGGGTTTAATCTTATTAAACACCTTTAGAAGGGACAGCATATCTACCTGCCTCATCTTTACAGTGGTTGCAGGTCAGGATTAGTGCCTATTATGTGACAGGCGTGAAAGCCCAAGGGCTTGTCTTCATGTCACATGTACCACTGTGGTGCTTTAATAAAGATGCTATTATGCTGATGGAAGAGCTTCTCCCACTCATGTAGTTCATCCATCTCCCTGAGCTGTGGGAGATATGTCAACAGGAAAAGCTATCCTGTCAACACATGGGACTAAGATCAGGATGACTTGCTCATGGGATGTGGATTTTTCACATCTCTGAGCAAATGAGTTAAACTGCTTTAAGTCTGTTGTGTAGCTATGGCTCAGGTTAAATGCTCCTCCTTCTTCAGGACATCAGTAGGTTGCTATTTATCTAATGCAATACAAATGCACTGCATGTCTTAAGAGACCACTGCTACAAGAGCTTCCCCTTTTTATAATCACAATAAACATTCAGCATAAGAGCTATGACTTGGGGACAAATGGAAGCTCTTCCAAAATACAGTAGGTCTCTACATTTCTAACTGATCCAAGGCTAAGGAGGGTAGGGAAGGGGGAGAGTAAGATTCTAAAGTCAGTCCTACACAAAAAGCTATAGACAAACAAGTCATCCTTTGCAAGGTAATATTTACACAAACTACTGAAAGCTACAAAAATATGTAGATAAGCTCACCCAATCCATTCCTTTGGTGTGGCAACTCATTTTCCCACAGTGCCCAGGCGAAAGAACAAATGACTTGTAAAATCAGTGAGATCCTAAGAAAATTTTATAGTGGGTGACTGGTAAGTAGGTTGCAAGAACAAAGGAAAACTTCATATATATAAGAAAAAAATCAACAACAGACAAGTATTAAGGTCAGACATTACATCAATATCTTCTTAAGGCATAATATCCTGTCACAACCATTTTTACGCAAGCCCACAACACTCCTACTTCCAAGTTATATAAATATTATGCCCATTTTACAGAAGAGTACAAACTGCAGTTAGTAGCCATTTGCTCTGTGTACACTAAGAGGAACATGTCATTCTGAATCATAACTTGGGCATCTAGTCCAGTATCCTGTCTCTGACAGTGGCCAGATGCTACAGAGGAAGGTTTAAGACCTCTGCAGTAGGTAGATGTATGATATTTGTTCCTGTCCAGCTTACCTGAAAACATGGCCAATGAACATATCTGCAGTGCAGAAAAAGCCTCAATACCGAAACCAATCCTAAACTCAATTCCCAAACTCAATCCTGTACTTCTATGCAAAGAACATTATAAATAAACCCATTTGTCTTTGCTGCCAAGCTTTATGCCAGCTAACAAAGAGATGGCCATGGACATGACACAGCTTAGTGTCCTAGAACTCAGAGGAGGAATGATCTTGTAATGTTACGGAATAATTTCTTCCCAGCCAATGAGCTGTGAGGTTCCAAAGATAGGCTGAATTGCATTTTGTTAATATCTACCAAGCATTCACTTTCAGCAACTACAATAGAAAAAGCTTTCAAATAGCGGAGAAATATTTAGAAATAAGTTTTTGCGATGAAAACTGGCTCCTTGCTCAGAGATTGCTAGGCTGCTAATACTTACCCTAGCTCTTCGAAATAATCCCAGCAAGACTAACATTGCTTTAGTTACCACCCTGCATTCTAAACAGGGAAGGCTAACAGCTGATATGCAAAAAGAAAAAAAAAGGGGGGGTCCTTTGTTCCCCTTCTTGCTTCTTTATGCTAATGTTTTGTCTGTTTTTCGAAATTGAGTTTTTGTTTACCCTGTTTTGCCTGTAGAATTTTGTACTGCTGGACATCATTCTATTAATTGCTACTGATATCAAGAAACTGCAGTGGTCCCCAACCTTTTGGGGCTGCTGGGTGCCCAGGGGCGGCACCGCGCATGCGCCGCGCGCTGAGGGGCGGGGGGGGAAGGGGCCGCACATGCGCCAGGCGCCTGGGGCACAAGAATGGCTCGGGCCGGCCCTGGTCGCTAGGCGGGTGCATATAAATGCCGTGTTGGGGACCACTGAACTAAAGCAAGCCAACAGAGGAAGTGATTTTTTTTCTTTCACCCTGTTTAAAAAATATTTTACTCATATGATAGCCATCTCTTGGACAACACATCAGAATTGAACTGAGGATCTCCAGAACTAAAAGCATGACCTACTACACTTTGAGCCAAAGAACCAAGTCTATGCATCTGGTATGTCTGTTGTCACGTTACTGGATTTTAATATGAGCAGACAGATCACTGTTGCGCTCACTGGTGGCATTTGCCCCAAATTCTGTACAAAGTGGGCCACGTGAGGTGTCAAATGAAAGCTTATGCTCTGCTGATTCTATGTATGCTACTCATGTACTTGTATGATTTTTGCATGTGGAGTTATGAATATGGGTCCTGTTCTTGTACTGTAAATGTTCTCTGTCTGGGAGGGAGCAATGGGCCTGGATTGCCTATTGTGAGGAAGGATTGTTCAGTGAATAGCTGGGCCAACTAGTACTGCTCCATGGACAATGGCTCTTGGGAGTGGCCAATACACACCTGAGGAATGCATCTGGAAGCCTGCAGACTGGCCAATGCCTTCTGCCTACTTGCATGTGAAACACAGATAGGTCACTTGATCATGTGACCAGCTTCAGTTTGGGAGACACCAGGAATATAAAAATCCCATGAGGCCATCTCCATCTTGTCTTCAGTCTTGCTACTGATTTCAGATGCATCCTTGCTAGGGACAGAGAGCCAGGAAGGATTGCTGACCCATCCTAATACAGGATGTGCACCAGAGACTTCTAAGCTAGCAGTTTGTAACATCTCTGCTAAGAGCCTGCATCAATAACTTGGTGATTGATGTAATGTATTCTCCTTAACAATCTTACTCTCAACGTTTTCTTTCTTTTATTAATAAACCTTTAGATTTTAGATTCTAAAGGATTGGCCCAGCGTGCTCTTGTGGGTAAGATCTAAAGTGTAAATTGGCCTGGGACTGTGGCTGGTTCTTTGGGACAGGGAGGATCTGTTCGGAGTTGGTGAGATCGGGTTTTACAACCTCTCACCTGTGTGTAAGGTCCGGGGCTGACTGTAGCAGAGGGAGAGCTGGGGTCTCTGAGGGGTTTTGCTCGTGAGGCTTCCTGCTGACCAGCTTGGCAGCTGAAGTGCACTGTGTGACTGGTTTGTGGCCTATTTGGGAAAGGTCTCCAGTTGAGGGCTGTAAGTAGTCCTGGTTTTAAGCAATTCACCCTGAGCTGATGCCCTCAGCGGTGCCCAGACCTGGCCCTGGCCCATCACAGCTGTAACAATTTATCCTGTCTGAACCAGCACTGGGTGGGGGCACTGTTGCTGGAACTATGTGTGCGTGTGGGTGGTGCTGCTGCAGCCCCCTGGCATGAAGTGGTTTCCATTGTATACAGGGTTTACAGTTTCGTTTAGTGGCTCTCAACACCCCCACTATGCAAATTGTTCCATTACCACTGCGGGGGAAGGGGAACAGCAACACTGACCAGTGGGTTGATAACATTGAGTTAATTCAATTACTGGACAGAATGAAAGTTCCTGCTGAACACTTAAAACTCATTCCCTGTTCAATCAAGAGCTGAATCCACATCTCTGGATCCCTCCCAGAGAGACAAAGAGGACAAGACTTGACATTCCTAGTCTTTCCAGGGTAAAACAAAAATAAACAAACCAGTCTCAACTTTTAGGCCTGCTTTAAACATCATAAAACTAAATATGGCACAACCCTGATTTTTGCTCTCTTGGTGACCTTTTATTTTCAAAAAACTTAAAAACCCAAATTTATTTTCAGTTATGTCTAAACACATCTAAGGGTCAATATAAAAATAATATTTTGCATTTCCACTTGGGATGTGCTGAACATTTCAGAATAGGTAAGTAGCACACCTGGCACTATCAAGTTAGAAGTCGTATAGTCCTTTTTCTAATGATTTTATAGCAGAAGATAAATGGACCAGAACAGCAGCTAGGGCTATCATACCTCCATTAACATTAAGAGAACTATACCAGATTTAAAATCTGGTCCAAACAGCTCTGGAGCTGAAATAGACTAAAGCTAGGAATCACTGATCTGAAAATCTGCACGAGAGACATGCCTTACCTCTAAAGCATGCCACAAAATTATGTCCCTCAGCATCTTAACTTTTCCTCTTGCAACAGTGAAACAGAAACACTACCTTTTTGTTCACCCACTGCAGAAACAGCAAAATGTTGTCTAACCCTTAGAAAAAAGTTGCATCAAGAACTGTTACCACTAAGGTCGTTTATACGAGAGATTTTACAGTGGCACAACTGCGCTGCTTAAGGAGGTTAAGATGCGATTATCTGGCTAATCGAATAGTCAATACAATTTGTATCAACTGAGCAGTCCTAGCTCATGTCGGCTCCAGAGCCACCCGCGCGGCTGCTCTTCATTTTAAATGGGGCACTAGATTTAAAATGCAAAGGCGCAGTGATCAGCGCAATCCAGGACTGCTCGGTCCCAGTTTGCAATGAGTCCAGTAGCCGCTGTCCACCACGAACTGGGGCTGGAGCCAGACCAGCCCCTGTTCGCAGAGGCCAGGGCTGG
The DNA here is from genome assembly GCA_032595735.1 of Pelochelys cantorii. Lineage (NCBI taxonomy): Eukaryota > Metazoa > Chordata > Testudines > Trionychidae > Pelochelys > Pelochelys cantorii. Next base: position 26,678,538 of record CM064326.1, read on the forward strand.
CCGCGGGCAGGGGCAGCAGCCCCTGTCCGTGGCCAGAGCCTGGCTGCCACAAAGTGGCTGTTGCTGCCAAGCAATCCCTGTTTGCAGCGGCCAGGGCTGGCAGCAGCCAGGGGCTACTGCCTGAGCAGCCCCTGCCCACGGCCAACCCGGACTGCTGCAACAGCCCCTATCCGTGGGGGTTCCCATCTCCCTGCTGGGACCCCTGCAGATAGGGGCTGCTTCATAGCAGCGCCCACTATCCCCCACTGCCTCTGATAAAGGCAGTGGTGTGGGGGCAGGTGGCACCCGGAGACGGTGCTGGGGAGAACTGGCTTTTAAGTTGGCGAACCCCAGCACCGGCTCCCCCCTTGCTGCCTCTTTCTGAGAGGCAACAAGGGGGAGGGGGACTAATTGAGTCAATGATCCAATAAGCATTTGCTTATGAGACAGTCAACTAGTCGACTAGTCACTTACATCCCTAGCGCTGCTGTAAGGATTCCCACATAGCCACTCTATGTGAATAGGAAATAGCTCTCCTGTTGGCATAATTAAAGTAGGGATATGAATGGGTAACCGTTACCCAGGAGCAGCCCCCCTGCTCACAGCCCGCTGAGGATGGAGTGCTGCTGGAGGGGAAGGGAGGGGGAGAGAGGTGGAGAGCAGGGGGCCAAGAGGGACTGGGAGCCGGTAGAATCATAGAACACTAGAACTGGAAGGGACCTTGAGAAATCGAGTCCAGTCCCCTGCCCTCCTGGCAGGACTCAGTACTGTCTAGACCAGTGGTCTCCAACCTTTTTATGCCCAAGATCACTTTTGAAATGTCAGAACAAGCCAAGATCTATGGCCCCATCCTTCCCCAAAGACCGCACCGCTTCCTTGAAGCCCCGCCCTCTCTGTTCTCCTCTCCATCACTTGCTATCCCCAGCCCTTATACACTCTCAGGGTACGGCTACACGGCCACTTTTTTTCAATTCTTCTGTAGGAAGAGGTTTTTCCAACATTTGGCCTGTCTAGACTCGACCAAATGTCAGAAAACCCCCTTCTTTCGGAAGCCCCCTTATTCCTCGTGGAACGAGGAATACAGGAGTTACCGAAAGAGCATGTTTGCTCTTCCGCTAAAAAAGCGGAAGAACAAATGTGTCCCTGGATGCGGAAGAGTTTTTCTGGGATACCTCTGGAATCCTGGAAAAACTCCTGCAGTCTAGCCGTACCCTCACTGGGTGGAGACAGGATGCGTTGGCTCTGGGGTGGGAATGAGGGATTTGGGTGTGGGAAGGGGTTAGAGGTGCAAGCTCTGGGAGGGAATTTGGATGTAGGAGGAGATGGAGATGGGTATGCTGGCTCGGGGAGGGGGCTCCAGGCTGGAGAGTGTTGGGGTTAGGGAGAGTGTTGGGGTACTGAGCAAGCTGCAGGCTTGTGGCTGTGAGGGTGCAGGAGTTTGGGTTGGGGTGTATGAGGGGCTCAGGGCAGGGAGGCTGGGAATAAGAGGGGCTCAGGACACAAATTTGCAGTATGTGGATGGTGCAGTGTTGTGGCAGAAGACTGAGGATGTGGGGGTACAGGAGTTTGGGGATGTGAGAGGCTCAGGACAGGGGGTTCCAGTGTATGATAGGCTCAGATCTAGGGTTGGGGGGGAGGGGAGGGGATGCAGAAGTGTTATGATGCTGCGGCCAAATGGGGGCTTGGCCCCAATTGGGGAAGCCAGGCTTCATTTTTAAATAAAATATTATGTCAAACACAAAAAGTTTCAGTTTATTTATGAGAAGGGCAGGGAACCTGTTTTGAGTCAGGGGTCACTGACCCACAGAAATGTCAGTTGGGGCCACACAAGTGAGATGCAAAAAAATAACTCCTCCAAACCCCCCCTCCCCTCCCCAAGCCTCACTAATGTGTCCCAACTGTGCTGGTGGGAGCAGGGGACATGGTACTGGGGAAGGGTGCTAGTGGGTGCTGGGGCAGGGGACAGGGTGCCAGTGGGGGCAGGGTGTTGGTGGGGGCAGGGAGTCCCTGGGACATGCCTCCTCCCCGGACTCCTACCCCCTCTCCCCCCCACAGAGGAGGAAGACCTGGCACGCGCCTCCTCGGGGACCCCCCTCCCCTGCAGAAGAGGGAAGCCCTGGCGCGCGTGCCGCCTCCTCCTCCCCCTCCCCCCTCCCGCAGAGGAGGGAAGCCCCAGTACACATCTCCTCCTGGGACTCCTCCCCCCCATGCGGCAAGTCCCTGGCACGCCACAGACCTGGGTTGTGGTACCGCGCCGGCTGTTTGGGGGAGGGGGAGCAGCCAGCGTACTTCCTGAAACCCCAGAAGTGGCGCACAGCTGCAGGACTTCCTTCCACCCCGCCAGAAGCTGGCACTCCCTCTGTTGTCACTGGAAGTAGGTAGTGGGGCTTCTTGAGGGTGGGGAGAAATGGGGGGGGGCCCGAACGCCTCGCGATTGACTGGTCGAACCCTCCCGATCAACAAGTCGATCATGACTGACAGGTTGGTGACCATGGGTTTAGACCATCCCGATAGACGTCTATTTAAACTGATGTTAAATATCTCCAGAGACAGAGATTCCACAACCTTCCTAGGCAACTTATTCCAGTGTTTAACTAATGCTTCAGTTTTTACAAAAGAAAGGTTCCCATTGACGGCAATGAGAATTTTGCTTACTTTAGGATGTCAAGTACTGACCTGTAAGCTAAATGAATGCAAAATTTGGTTCTACACACTGGGCTTCAATCTTCTAAACAGTTACATGTGAGAAGTCCAACCGAGTTCAGTGTCAGTTACAGACTTGACAGAGTTCTTAGCTCTCTCAGTTTAACTATTCACATACTTGTTTTGAATGATTAGGACTAAATGTCTTTGCAGGGTTTCATGATCAGAAAAAAACCTCTTTTCCTTAGAATTTTTTGACATAATGTAGAATTATTCATTACAATTCAATGTATTTTTTCTACTTATGACTGCTATTTTAAATTTATTTAATAGATTTCACCGGTCAGCTCCCAAGAGTGTCAGATTAGAAAGGTTCAACCTGAACTATAAATGTGTAAGGCCCTTACAATGAAAGGAAACTGATCAGGTTGATTTACTAGCTATTGTATTTATTTGATTTAGTGATTTAATAACTTACGTAATATTTATTTAGTTTCTTATTGGGCATTTATATATCCCATCCTCTCCTTCAGATTAAGTGAAATTCTGGCTCCATTTATGTCAATGCTTTTATTGTTGACTTTAATCAGGCTATGATTTTACCCTATGGATACAATCCTGCTTCTTCTAAAGCCAGTAGAGGTATTGCCATTGACTTCAGCCCAGAATGGGTTGGAAGCAGCCCGCCTGGAGCAGTCCCTGCCTGTGGCACGGGGGCTGCTCCAGCCTGGCAGCAGTGGGCAGGCGGATCGCTCCACCCTACCCACCCCTGTTAAATCAGTTAACCAGTTAAACTTAATGTTTAGCCGGGTAACTAATTAAACAGGATTTTACATTCCTAAATTAAACCTCCCAACAGTTGGCAGTAGCGAGTTCTCTTGCCAACATAGCACTGTCCACAGCAGCACTTCTGTCAATTGGGACTGTGTTTTTTCACCCCTGAACAACATACGATTTATCAACAAAAGCGCTAGTGCAGACAGTCTAAGCATCTGTACTATTTATTCATGGTTTCCAAAATGATCTGTGCCTTCCTTTTATAAACTCTCTCAGTAAGGGCATGTCTAAACTACATTCCTCTTTCGACAGAGGAATGTAAATGAAGCAAATCAAAAGTGCAAATGAAGCGTGGATTTAAATATCCGGCGCTTCATTTGCATATTCGCGTACGAACACTTTTTCGAAAAAGGGTTTTTCGAAAGTGAAAGCTCAGTCTAGAAGGGGTCTTTCAAGAAACCCCACCCTTTTTCGAAAGACCCCGTACTCCCCAGGGTTTTTTCCCCAAAAGAACCCCATTTAGACTGCGCTTTCACTTTCAAAAAACCCTTTTTCGAAAAAGCACTTGGACGCGAATATGCAAATGAAGTGTGGGATATTTAAATCCGCGTTTCATTTGCACTTTGAATTTGCTTCATTTACATTCCTCTTTCGAAAGAGGAATGTAGTCTAGACATACTCGCATTCTCCTTTGAATTCTGTAAAAGCAATTAGGCTTATTCAGAGGTGATAATTTGCTTAATGATCAACTCCAATAATCCCATCTACTCTTTGTAAGAATGAAGACTTTAACCCAGGTTTGACCTGGTGAAGGAGACTGAAATATTAATAGTCAAAGTTGTCGAGCCCAGTGGTTCTCAACCAGGGCCCTTGGGGCTGGGGGGGGGGGGGAGGGGGCGCGGAAGGAGCCACTAGCAGGTTTCAGGGGAGCACTAAGTACTAGCAGGTTTCAGGGGAGCACTAAGTAGGGCCAGCATTAGACTTGCTGAGGCGCAGGGCAGAAAGCTCAAGTCCCACCATATCAGGCTGAAACCTGGGGACCTGAGTCCCGCGACCTGAGGCTGAAGCTTGAGCAACTTAGCTTTGCAGGGCCCCTGTTGCATGGGGACCCAGGCACTTACAATGCTTGCTACCCCTTAATGCTGGCCCTGGCTTTTATATGCAGAAAAACCTGTTGTGGCACAAGTGGGCCATGGAATTTTTATAGTATGTTGGAATAGAGGGAAGGGGGCTCAGAAAGAGATTGTGAACCCCTGATCTAGTCTCACTATTCAATAACCACATCTTATGTCTCCTAACTACTAACAGCATCTGCCAAATCACGAGTGGATCCAACTACAATGCAGTAAGGAGTCTCAGATTTTTTCCTCTGCATCTCAAACAAATTTCATTCTTCCTTGTTCATGCATTGATTTGATGCATACATAGAATTCTCATTAGCAGTTACCCCCACATTTCAAGGCACTAAACCAGCTTTCACAAACAGTTAAGAAGAGGTCAGATTCGTATTTTTACCAGTCTTATCTCAGCAGCCCTTTTACTCAGTTAGTGCTCTCCAAATGAACTTTGATTTCTCAAGAGCCAAGTTTAATCTCCTGTGGATGCTACTGGAGTAGCACTGTTACCCAGCAACTCTTGCATCAGGGAGCCTCTCTGTTGAAATGCAGCTTGTCTTTCGGAAGCCACTTGCTTGTTTCTACAGTTTATCAAGATGTAACTTGATAACTGACATTAGTCTCAACTGCTCACTTTACTGGCTCTTGAAGCAACTCTTCACATTTAATGTGAAAGACATCAGCCTAAGGATCCTACTGTCTGTGTCGCTCTAATATTTCCCCTAAGCGTGTCTGTCAAGGAAAGTAACACTATTATGTTCAACTCTGGCAGGTGGAATTAACAGTTCAGTGCTAGGTGCATGAAAGAAAACAAGCTAGTATACTGGGCTCCATTTCCCTAGGAAAGGCAACAATTCATAATTCTCAGTGGGATGTGAAGTGCCTTTAATTAATGGTAATTGTCCCAGCTGACCTGCCATACATTCTTTACCATTTTGTAATTTTTTAAAATGTCATGGATTTCAAGGTCAAATAGAACCATTATGATGGTCTAATCTGACAACCTGCATACTACAGGCCAGAGAAGCTCAAGAATAATACCTGCATCAAGCACATAAATTTGGGTTAAGCTACAGAGAACCTTTAACTTAAATATCTAGTCTTGATCTATAGAGGTCAAGTGGCAGAGAATCCAAATTTTAGCTCATCAATACTGGTTGATGTAATCAATAGATTTCTGGGTTTTTTAATCTTTCTTCCTGAGTGTGTTTGTGCTGCCTTCCAAAATGGAATTAGGCAATTCTCCCTAACTGAAAGGAGTCATGAGCAATCTGAAATACTGAAGACACTAGAACAGTGATGGACAACCTGTGACTTGTGGACCACATGTTGCCCTTTAGGATTCTGCATGTGGGCCATTTTGTTTACCCTTGCCCGTACACAGGGTTGCCAGATAACCTGGTTTCTGTTCATATGTTTTTTTTCCCCCCTCACAGTATTACTAACGTGACATGCACATGAAGTGCGTGCTGACTGTACACAGCACTGACTCTGAGCGTTGTGCGCTCCCTCTACATCCAAAGTGCTGCTACAGTTCAGTCAGCACAACCTGCAAATTCTAGGCACACAAGCACAGTTAACAAAACTACCCTATCCCGGGAGACTGTCTTGGTTACAACAATCTTGTGGCCCACTGAGATGGAGGCCTACTCATGCATCCCACTCACTAGTCTAGGTTGCCCATTGCTGCACTGGAAGTTCCTGGAAAGAATTACTCAGCCCACTGCTAAAGCTGTCCAGCATGTATCAAATGGATGTTTCTGATAGTGTTTTGAAATTCATTTGTTGACCCTTCCATTTCAAATTGTACTTTTTGTTTCAGTCATGTGAAGGATTATTGAATTAACTAAAAATCTTTATTTCTGCTGAAGCAGGAGCATAAAAGCTTTTGAGGAGCATTTTTGGTAGATTTAAACAATTTGTGTATCATTGCATTTATATAAGTTCTTTGTATTCTGTTACAATTGCAGATATGATATTGGGGCGTTAGCAGGATTCTGTTACAACTGCAGATATGACATTGGGGCATTAGCAAGATAGTATATTTTTGATTGCACATGTCTTTGCTTATTACCAAACTAAACAAACAAATTGTTGGGCATATGAGAAAAGTTCTTTATATCTTAAATATGAAGATATTCAATTTAAACTTTAACTTTTATTTCTTGAGAAATACCAATGATCCATTTTTTGTGAAGACATTTTAGTTTTCTCTCCAAGATGAATGTCTTGAACTGGTCAAAACCCCCATTTAAAATATTCTTGAAAATTGTGATTAGCTTTTTGTAAAAAAACAGAATTTTAATTGAATTGTTTTTACCTGTTCAATGAATGACCACGAGTAAAATGATTCACTTGGATTACATCATAAATGTACACAGCAATGAACACTGCACTACTTGAATGCCTCCCTCACAGCCCGCCGCCCCAACCCAGGCCCGTCGCACCCCCCCCGGAGCACAAACCCAGCCCCTCCCTCAGACCCTGCCACAAGGCCCGAGCCACATTCCCGCCCAGGCCCGGTGCATGGTGCGGAGGCAGCTCCAGGGCGGCCGCAGACAAGGCCGCTCCCCACTGGACACTGGCCGCCTCCGGCACCAAGCAAGTGGGGAGCCTGAGCCAGCGCGACCTTGCAGAGCACATACCTGGGGAAGGGGCAGCACATGAGCCCACCACAGGCAATCACGGTGTGCGCCGCTCTGCAGTGTCTGCTCGCTCGCCCCCCTCGCCCCCCCGCCAGTAGCAATGAGGCAGGTAGCCTGGGAAGTGGCTCAAGGTGCCGCGGGCTGCATGCAAAGGGGCCATGGGCAGCATGCGGCCCGTGGGCCACGTGTTGAGTAGTCCTGCAGTATTGTGTTCTAGCCAGTATGCAGCATTGCTATAAAGAGAAACCAGAACACACATTGGGGGTCAAGGAGAGAAATTAAAGAAAAATTAAACTTACCTTAAAAAATGCAAACCATTTGTAATCATTTATTACAACTTCAAAGCCTTGGTTGTAAATTATGGTGAAGAAGCCGTAATTGCCCAGATCATCTTGAGCTACAGCCAGCTTTTGAAGAGTTACCACTACTTTTTTTTCCACAGGTCCTGCAGAAATGAGACAGTTATACATGGATGGGTTAAAGCAGAAGTGTATTATGCCACTTACAAAGTTACATTATTAGGTTAGAGATAACAAGGTTAATTCAGTCAAGGAGGGTGAGGCCCACTTCTAGCAGCTGATATGGAGGTGTGAACACCAAGAGAGGAGAAACTGCTTTTGTACTTGGCTAGCCATTCACAGTTTTTGTTTAATCCTAAACTGATGGTGTTAAATTTGCAGATGAACTGTAGCTCAGCAGTTTCTCTCTGAAGTCTGGTCTTGAAGTTTTTTTGCTGCAGGATGGCTACCTTTAAATCTGCTACTGTGTGTCCAGGGAGACTGAAGTGTTCTCCTACAGGTTTTTGGGAACCAATCCATGCAACAAACCTCAGTGCCAACTCTGTCCTCATATCTACACCAGTGACACCATCACAGGACCTAACCAGATCAGCCACATCATCACTGGTTCATTCACCTGCACATCTACTAATATAATATATGCCATCATGTGCCAGCAATGCCCCTCTGCTACATACATCAGCCAAACTGGACAGTCCCTACGTAAAAGAATAAATGGACACAAATCAGACATTAGGAATGGCAATGTACAAAAAGAAAGGATTAAACAAAGACTGTGCATGGCTAGCCAAGTACAAAAGCAGTTTCTCCTCTCTTGGTATTCACACCTCAACATCAGCTGCTAGAAGTGGGCCTCACCCTCCTTGACTGAATTAACCTTGTTATCTCTAGCCTTATTCTGGCCTGCATATTTATACCTGCCTCTGGAAAATTTCCACTATATGCATCTGACGAAGTGGGTCTTTGCCCACGAAAGCTTATGCTCCAATATAAGGTGCCACAGGACTCCTTGTCGCTTTTGCAGATGCAGACTAACATGGCTACCCCTCTGACACTTGACACTATTAGGTTGAAAATAAAAGTACTGACATTAGGGCTACTGCGTAAAAGATGTGATACACAGAAAGCACTAAATTGGCAGATAAACTTTTATCAGGGTTAAATTTTTACTGAATATATTTCTCCTGTGATGCCCTAGACTTCCTCTTTCAGAGCAGTCTGGCTTTTTGTATGTCTGGGTTTGGCACGTGAGAAGTACTGAGCATACACTGCACCCTCCCATGCTCCTGCTCCTTCCCCCAGCCAGGCACCGTACTCCAATCCCGCACCCATCCCTATCCCACTCGCTGGCAGCCTTGTCCCGCACGCTTAACCACTCTTTTTTGTCCCCAACCCAGAGCCTAAGGGGGGCCCATAAAATCCACTAACTCTGGGCCCCAGAAAAGTAAATTTGGCCTATGGGAAGCCCTGAACCTTGGTCCTCCTTGTCCCTTCCCCTCGTCCCATGGGACTGTAGTGCCAGAGGAGTGAGGTGTTTCATTTGGGGTTTACATCAGTGAGGGCTGGGGGTTTCTGGACGAGTTTTTTTGCTTCTCACTTGTGTGGTTCCCTGACCCAAAAAAGGTTCCCCACCCCTGCCATAAATAAAGAAAACTTTTAAACTTTTTGTATTGGACATACATTAATATTTTAGTCTATTTAAAATTAAGTTTGATAAAATAACATGAGAAAGTTAAAATGCTTAATCTGTTTAATATTTTAAATTAAACCGTTCTGCCTGGCTGCAGCACTAGCAAAATGGCTCGGGTGTAATTATGTAATTAACGGTGAGTTTCCATTAGCAACTTGTGGTCGGTGGAAAGGTTTACATTGAGCCAGGTGGTCCACAGGCCAAAAAGTTTGAGAACCACTACCCTAAAGTGAGGCAGTAGGGTGCATGGCCAAGGCAGGAAGTCAGACACACTTTACTGCAAAAATGTAGGCACTTACAAGGTTACGCTGCAGCAGGGGCGGCTCGTCCATATAGGCGAACTAGGCGGTGGCTTAGGGTGCCAAGTTAAATGGGGCGCTAAATGGTGGCACAATATCATTGAGGGTTTTGGAGGTGGGGGCGCTGATTGCATGGTTCGCCTAGGGCGCCAGTTGCTGGCAGCTAGTCTAGGGCTGTCCCTGCGCTGCAGCCAAGCAGCAGTTTTGTAGATCAAAGTGGCTTCTAAAAATGTTTTAGGTGCCTAAATCAGGAGTTTAGGATCTTAAGTACTTGACCCTGGCCCTATTAAGAAAAGGCATCCATGATTAACTCCAAGTACTTTTTAAACACAAAAATTGCAAACTCTTATTCCTACTATGAGCAAGGACAAAAAGACAAAACGAGGAAATCAGCTATAACTTTCCTATTTAATGTTACAAGCCTTAAGACTCAAATTTATAGACGTGATTTTCTTGCAACCAATGTGTCCTTTAGTATCACATGATGAGAAACAGGAGGGAAAGTCCATTCATTGCTGGTTGCTCCTCCAGAACCTGTCATCACATATTGCTGCTTAGTAACAGAATAAAAACGCCTACAGTTATAGAAAAATGCTTAAACAGAATTTACAGCTCACATTCAGTTCCCTACTGAACTGCCCAGGCTAAAGCCAAATTTCTCATTCTACTTCCTCTTTTGAGATCTGAATTGATACATCAGAGGGGAAATTTCCTAAGAACAGGCCAGCTCGACGTTAACCAGAAAAAAAAAAAAAGTAGCTCAAAGAGAAAAAGAAATAGACAAGTTTCCACGGAGTTCGAATGGGGTCCAAGGGCCATACAATCCTGACAACTCCTTTCCCAAAAATGCCCCCTGTGGTTTTACAACTTCCTACTAACTGGGTGAGAGGCAGATTGGGAGGGAGGGAGGGAGCGGATCAGACATACCCCAGGATTTTAAAAAGAAAATCTCACAGGGAACAAACACGTTTAAGGGGGCAAGTCTTTTTTTTAATCTGTTTGAAAAATGTTAACTAGAGCGAGATTGGCACTAGCTGAGCAGCGCTGGCCAGAGGGAAAACCAAAGACAAAACCGGGTGGAGAAGGGAAACAAACGGGCGGGGGGGGGGGGGGAATGCCCCCAGCACTTACCCATCTCGGAGCAGTTTATGTGCCGGCTCTGGCCCCCCCTGCCCACCTGGAAGACCCAGGTGCCCTCCAGGTCCGCAAAGCTGCAATTGGCCGGGGTGTCGGCCAGCGACTCCCGGGGCAGGGAGACCAGGAGGGCGGAGAAGAGGCACCACCATGCTAAGGGCCCCATGCCGCCGCCCCGCTGCGGGGGAGCCGAGTCCCGAGACAGGAGCTGCACCGGGCGGCGCGGAGCGAGTCCCGCAAGGGCAGCAGCGGCCTCCCTCCCCTTGCTCAAGGCGCTGCAGCCCGGGCTGGACTCGAGACCAAGGGCCGGGCCGGGCCAGACCCGCCCCGCAGGCATCACGTGGAGAAGAGGAACTGGGGCCTCCTGCCCTCCCCTGGAGCGGGCCTGCTGGGTGCAGAGCTGCTCGCGCAGCGACTTGCAACTAGGCGGATGCAACTGCAAACCGAGCTCCCCGGGTAGGAGCGGGAAGCCTGTTACCCTGCACTGGCCGCCCCCCGTCCTGCAGCAGCATCCTCTCATGGGCTTCAGACAATACAGAGCCAGAGACCTGGCTGCAGCAGATCCCCCCCCCCTCCACACAAACACATCTCAACAGACCAGGCTGGAGCCCCATAGGGCATGAGTTGCCAGGTGTCTGGTTTTGAACCGGAGAGTCCAGACTTTGAGCTTTCTGTTCCGGAAACAAATTGAGAAAATAGAAAGGTCCGGTATTTTCTAAATAAGGTGTAATGTAAATTGTGATGTCATGTCAAGTGTGTCTGGTATTTTTGTTGAAACCATTTGGCAACCCTACTTCTCCCCTTTCATAAAAAATACCCTAAACAAACTCTGGCCATCCAAAACGCTTCACTTTTGACAAAACCTTGATTTAACTGCAACAACCATCTTGAATCAACACATTTTCAACCAGGGCTGTTAAAGACACCCCCAAGATGGGACAAAACCAGTGTTGTCAGTTTCCACCTCCCACTGAATTTGGGGCTGTGGATATGGGCCTGTTCATATCAAGTAGAATTCAGATCCAAGCTGTTTCTGCTTTGCTCAAGCAATTGGTTCTTAGATCCATACAGCCCTGCTTTTGATTTGACAACACTCCACTGACCAGTTTTTTACAGCATCAAAAACAAACCACCTTGATTTGTCTATTGCAAAGAGGGAGCAACCGCTTGTGTGTTGAATCTTCCCCCACTGAATTTTGGGGATTCACATAAAAGGGAATCTGGCGACCAACTGATCCTAACTGTGCAAACCCCAGACTTAAAAACAAGGAAGTGCAAAACCAAGTCACAGAACTTCTCTAGATCATCTGCTGATAACCCATCTGGCTTGACTTGCATATTCATAGAAATCCTGACTTGTTAAGAAGTTTCTGTTCTCCTTTATATTTCAGTACAGCTTGTTCAAATGTAAACTCTTGTATCCACTCCCCTCCCTCATGTTTGTCTACACTAGTGCTCCCACCATTTTCCCATAATTACTAATCAGACTTAGTAATGCCTAAGGACTGGCTGACAAGAAGGTCCTGTTGTGCTGGCACTGCATAACACAGAATAGCAGCCTGTCCCTATTCTGCAGCATTTACATTCCAAGCAGAGAAAACAGATAATTTGTACAGACAGCAGCAAGCATCCCTATTTGAATTTTCAAACAAACCCGTACTAGCTAAATAACCTATTGGAATACTAAAATATGCAGTCTTAGTGCTTGTTCTTCATGTACAGTGCTAAAGGGAAGCCCTTTTGTGAAGATGCTTCATTGATGGGAGCGTTTCAGCATAGATAGGTTCATCTCCCCAAGACTCAGTAGCTATGTTGGTGGAAGAAATTAGCTCATGGACATTGTGCTATCTACATGGGGGTTAGGTTAGTGGTTTTCAAACTATAGGTCATGACCCAGTACTGGGTCATGGAATATCAGGCACTGGGTCTCGTTGCTTTAGGGTGATCAGGTGACCAATGTGGGTACTAAGGCAGGCTACCTGCCTCACCTGGCACTGCATACTGCGCTGTGCCCCAGAAGCAACTGGCAACAGTCCCAGCTTCTGGGAGGGAGGAGAGTGCCCGCTGCCCTGCCCTGAGCACTAGCTCCACACCTCCATTGGCTGGGAATTTGCTGCTGGCTGCATCTGGGGTACAGAATGGTCTGTGGTGCAAGAAGAGGCAGAAAGCCTGTCTTGGCACCCCCGCGGCACTACTGACTGGGAGCCACTCAAGGTAACCCCCTCCTGATCCAGCCCTGACACCCCCCAAAGCCAGAGCCCCTTCATACACCCCAATGCACTCATCCTCAGCCCCACTCGAGCCCACACTCTAGTCAAATTACATTGGGCATCAACAATTTTCTTCAGAAGATTGAAAACCACTGGGTTAAGTCATTATAACTACATCACTGAGGGAAGTGGATTTTTCAAATCCCTGCACAACACATTATACCAATATGCAGATGTAGTATGGCCTTCGTGGCTTAAAGGTCCTCTCAAATGAGTGGAGTGCCTGTATATGATGGATAACCATTGATAGACACATTAAATGAGTGTTCCTGATAAAAGAATCAACAGTGAAATGGTTAACAATGTGAGCATTTAAAATTTACCCCAGAATGAGAGTTCACATTTCTCTTAGGCAGGCCTAAGCAAAATACAGCCCGTGGGCCACATCCGGCCCACCAAGCCACTGGATCCGGCCCGCGGAGCCCCAGGCAGACTCCCCAGCTTTCCCCGCAGCCCGCACGCTAGGCAGAAACACAGCTGCAGGGCTCCGTTTCTGTGTTAAAACTGGAGGGGACTGCGGACGTTTTAGGAGCCGCATTCCCATTGGCCAGTTTCTGGCAGAAACCAGCCAATGCGAGCTGCTTGTTGGAATAACAGGCAGCTAAGAATAACCACGCCCCCTCTCGTGGCTCAGTTATTCATGTAGTACATGGCCAGGCAGGCTGGCTAGTTTGGCAACTGACAAGTAAGTTTCTTGGCCACAGCCTGCTTCTGGCACCCCAGCCCTTTCCTGCCCCAACTCTCTGCCCCACCACTCAACATACCCAAACCCTCTGTCCCCTTCTTGTACCCATATCCCCTCCCTGATCTGGCATCCCAACTCCTGTCCCAGATCACAATCCCCTCCAACCCTAGGTCACATCCCAAATCTCTGCACTTAAGTCCTCTGCCCTAGGTCACAACTGCCCACTTCATCCCAACTCCCTCCCGGGAGAGAGACTCCAGTCTCTCTCCTGCACCCCAGTCCCTTACCCCAAGCTCCCTTCCGCACCCAACCTCTATCCTAGACTCTGCGCCTCCTCCATTCATATTATGGAAGAGTGCGGCCCTCGACCACCTTCCAAAATCTTGGAGTGCCCCCCCCCATCAAAAATTATTGCCCACCCCTGCTCTTAGGGGTTGTTGTTTCATGGTCTCTGCAGATTCCAAATGTGCATAGCTTTCCATTCTGAAGGGTAATGTCTACAACCAGAAATGCTAGACAATTTATGCATGAGTGAATGACTTCTGGGAGGACCAAGAGGGAATAAGGTATGTAGAAATAACCCATGCCAGTGGAGTTTGCACATATTTAAGCAGCAAAGTGTTGACACTGAAATTACTGCATTAGTTTAACTAAAGGTGTGTTTTTAACTGGTTTTATTGAATCAATATAGATCCCTGTGTAGATACACTTATTTTGGTTTAAGAGTGGTTTATAATGGTTTATCTTAAATTAATACCTGATATTTCCTCATGTTATCAAGAAAACTGCCCTCAGAAAGTGAGGAGAAACAAATTGTGGATGAGAGAGTCAGAAGCTCATGATACCATCTACGTTTTGTTAGTCTTTAAAGTGCTTCTAGACCAGTGTTTCCCAATTTTATTTGGCCACGGAACCCTTTTAAACTCGGAAGAATTTTGAGGAACACTTACGACCGGGGGGGGGAAATTTGTCAAGCCACAAAAAAAAAAAAAAAGGTGTCTGAAAGCTGGCGGAAAACCAGAGAAGGAGCTAGCTCCTCTCTGTCTCTTTAAAGCGGAGGGAGTGAGTGAGTTCTTGCGGAACCCTTACTTTCGCTTACACTTCGCGGACAGACCTCCCAGGACATAAAAATGAACCAATACTCTTTCAAGAAAAAGAAAACAAACTTTTATTATCAAAACAAAACTACCATTGCAAGCATAGTTGAGGTGGCTAGATTGTAAGAGCCGCCAAGTGATATATTCAGAGAAAATTCCCTGGGTTAGAAAGCTTCATTACAAAAGAGAGAGAAAAAAACACTTTTAAAGAAAGAAAAAACATTTTTAACAGCACAGACCTCAATTCCAGATTCCCAAACCAGAAAACAATAAAACCTGATGGGCTAACTAAACTTTGCCCTACTTATATAGTGTGAGAAGACTTTTTTTGGAGAGAGAATCGGCCTCCCATCTCCCTGTTACCTGGAAGAAAATGCTCTGACTCAGACAAAGGAGGGAAAAGATAAAAATTCCTTTGTCCCAGTTTGAAATCCCTACCTGCATTACTATTGGCTGACCAGATACCTGGCTAGGGAAGGAGACATAGTTAACTCCTTAGTCACCAGGTTGCTGGCCAGCTCTCCTGGTTATGATACTACCCCTGACATAGCTAGCAGAGTTCATCTTATATCCCCTGCCGTGTCTCTAATAGTACTGTCCGTTGACATAGCTATCTCAATATAGCCCCCCACCACATCTTAAACTACTAGCACTGTGTACGTAGATAAGGCTTATGTAAGATGCAGCCTTGGTTTTGCATATTGCCATGCAATGAGCTCTAACTTGATAGTGTGGAACAGAAATGTTAACAGTTTTATCTCTGTGTTGTTGTAGTCCTGTTCATCCAAAGATATTAGAGAGAGACAAGATGTGTGAGGTACTGTCTTTTATTGGATGCACTTGTCTTAGTATTTTTCCCAGATCTGAAGAAAAGCTCTGCATAGTTTGAAAGCTTGTCTCTTTCACCAATAAAAGATGCTACCTCACCCACCTTGCCTCTTCAGCAGCTTTAGCTACCTTCCCTCATTTGTGGAGAGCATCATATGACATAATTAAGAATAGAGAATTCTGTCCAGGCAAAGAGAGTGGGAGAAAGCAGATGATGTGTCTGGATTCTGACTATTTAAATGCTAATATTATAAAGTATTGGATAAATCACAAACTCAACAGGAGTCTAATAGAGTTTGGATTTGTTCTTTTGACAGCCAGGATGTCATAACATTAGCATTTTATAGTCATATGTAGGCTCTGTAGTTAGCTTCTTACTGAGAGGGTCCACAACTTCGTTGCTGTTATTCTTTTTCTGTAGACAATTTTCTTCAAGGTCTGTCTGCTGTGCTAGCGTTTGAAAAATCCACCCCTCTGAGCAATGCAGTTAACCAACTTAACTCCCAGTGTAGACATGTGGAATATATATACACTGACAGGAAAAGCATTCCTGTGGTGTAGGCAGCATCTTCACTGAAGCACTGCAGAGGTGCAGCTGCAGTGTTCTAAGTATAAACTTGTCCGTAGTTAGATGGTTTTGAAAAGCAAAACTCTGTCTACAAAGGCTTTGTCTTCAATGACTTCTTTTTTTCTTTTCTTTTCTTTTTTACAGTGAGAAAGGGAGTAAAAATGAAACCTTTCCACAGCAAGATGCAGGACAGGAGAGAAAAAAAGAAAGCAAGAGAGGTGACGTGAAAAGCATCTTTATTCATATAAAATTACATTAAAACTATTAAAAGTTATATAATTATAATTGAAACAGGTGGTTCCTCTGGGGGGCTGATCTCTGGTGATGCAGGGGAGATAGAATCTGGCAGTGAAGAGGCAAGCTCTGTCTTTGTTTGCCCTTTGATGTCCTTCATCACGAGGGCCCCCGAGCCAGCAATGCATGGGCAGGAGCCCTTCAAATGACCAGCATCACCATACTGGAAAACATTTTGTGATTTCACAGGTAGCAAGCACAGGATAATCCACCCTTTCTATGTAGTGTTTGAAAACCCAGTTCAAGGGCTGTTGAGAGATATTTCAAACAACAAAAACCTGGCACCACCGGATCAACATGACATGCGTCACATATGGGTTCTTGTAGCCTAATGGAATCATTCTAGTTGTAGAGATGACTTCCCTTAATGGGAGAGAGCAGACACTAGCATCCCATTATAAAGGGGGAAAGGGGAAGAATATGGGAAAAACAACTGTAGTAGCAGGACTAAACAAGGGGAAAACTTGAACAAAAAAAGACTCCTTGACCTAGATTCCCTTCCATACCAAATGATTCACAAAGTGTTCCTAGTCCAGGAAAATCACTGCTGACTTGCTCAATAGAGAGCAGATTTTATTATAGCACAGCCAATAACTTTACCTATACTCAGTACCACATTCTCCATAGTGCAGAAGACAGCAGGCACACACCAAACCTCATTCTTCTTCATCAAACTGCAAAACCCATCAGAAATCGACTCCACAGAGAACTCCCACACCCACTTGTGACACTGTATAGAAAGTAAGATAACTATATATACACTGGGGCATGGCTACACTACAGCGTTATTTTGAAATAGGTTATTTCAGAATGATAACTTCCAAAATAACTATTTCGAAATAATGCGTCCCCATCAAAATAGCGCAGATCTATATTGAAATAGAGCATCCACACAGATTGGACCTGAATCACATTTAAGGCTCTCCCAGAAGCAGTCTGGGCAGGGCATCAGGACAGCAGTCACTTCCTGAAGCTGCTGTCTGAGGCTATCTGAGGTCTGTGCTTAAAGGGGCTCCCCTCTACAGCCATGTCTCAGGCTCTTCACCTTTGCCTACCTCCTTGAGGGACAGCAAACACCATACCACATGCTCTGGTTGCCCTTGCAGAGGTCACAGCACACCTACCATGGAGCCAGTCCTACTGCAAAGCAGTCACCGGCTGTAAGACCATTTGCTGCAACTTCTGGCACAGTTTATGCAAGCTGTGTTTGTGGCACTGCTTGAGGACAATGGCAGTGAGATGTCCATCAGTGGCTCCAGAACTTCTGCATGTGGAAGGACACCTTCATGGAGCTCTGCAAGTGGCTCACCCCTGCCCTCAGGTGACGGGACACCCGCATGTGACCTGCCATCCCCCTCCTGAAGTGTGTCACCATCACTATTTGGAAGCTCACCATGCCAGACAGCTACTGCACTGTCAGGAACCAGTTCTGTGTGAGGAGATCGACCATCGGGGCCGTGCTCATGCTGATATGACTCTCTTGTTATTGTCCCAGGAAGGCGATAAACATCCTGCAACAAAAAAAACTTCAAAAACAGACTTCAGAGAGAAGCTGCAGAGCTACAATTAATTTGCAAATTTGACACTGTCAATTTAGGATTAAACAAAGACTGTGAATGGCTAGCCAACTACAAAAGCAGTTTCTCCTCTCTTGGTGTTCACACCTCCACATCAGCTTCTAGAGTGGGCCACATCCTCCCTGACTGAATTGGCTTTGTTATCTCTGGCCTTCCTCTTGATTGGTATTCCTTTCTTTTCATGTGCCTGTATATTTATACCTGCCTCTGGAATTTCCACTACATGCATCTGATGAAGTGCGTCTTTGCCCACCAAAGCTTATGTTCCAATAAATCTGTTAGTCTATAAGGTGCCACAGGACTTCTCATTGTATATGCAGATTCAGACTAACATGGCTACCCCTCTGATACCTATTTTGAAATGGCTATTTTGAAATAGGCGTTATTCCTAATTATTATTAGGAATTGTTATTCCAAAATGAGGATTTCTTATTTCAGAATAAGAAGCTCGTTATTGTGAAATAATTTCAAAATAACGTGCTTGCGGTGTGGACACTTGCCTTGGTATTTCGAAATAATGTGAGTGTAGACATACCCTTAGGTATAACCACTGATGTATTGATAGCAGCCTCCAACTGCCTGAAAGGGGAATTCCAAAGAGGATGGAGAGAGGTTATTCTCAGTAGTGACAGATGACAGAACGAGGAGCAATGGTTTCAAGTTGCAGGGGAAGTCTAGGTTGGACATTAGGAAAAACTATTTTACTAGGAGGGCAGTGGAGCATTGGAATGGGTTACCTAGGAAGGTGGTGGAATCTCCATCCCTAGAGGTTTTTAAGTCCCGACTTGAGAAGGCCCTGGCTGGGGTAATTTTGTTGGGATTGGTCCTGCTTTTAGCAAGGGGTTAGACTCAATGACCTCTTGAGGTCTCTTCCAACCCCATGATTCTATGTATTACCAGTGTTGTGTGATCAATCTTATGCAAAGTATGCCTTGTAAGGTATCACTGAATTGATAGTATTATTATTTTGTCTAAATCTGCGTATCATCATTGCATCTCAAATCATGAATATTTGCCATATGTTTGTATCTCAAATGTACTGTATTCCTGGATGACTCCCACAAAGCAGATTTGCATCAAGGTTAGTCAGCCTTGTATTGAAGGCCCATTTAGACAATCAACTCTTCAGCAAGCTCCTCCTGAGGATATCTCAGAAGGCATAGAGACAATTGATGCCCCAGGACTCAGCAATGGCATGTGATGTAAGGACTTGTGATCCAAGATTGCACCAGTAACTTTCCATAAACATGGGTTGCGGGTATAAAAGTGCAGACTGTGACATCACTTCTTTGCCTCTTTCCTGCTCCCCATTTCTGGATATGATTTCTAACAAAGAAGACCATTGAAAATGGACAGATGGCCCCAATATTTCGGATGACCCAGACAGACTTATTACAAACTGGCAGATTTAACATCAGTGCTATTATCCTGATTTACAAACACTGAAATTGAGTGTAATATATATGATTCATTGTAACCTCTTCATCTTCCTTTTTCCTTTATATTAATAAACATTTAGTTTTTAGTTGCAAAAAGACTGGCTACCAGCATGGTTTGGGGGTAAGATCTGAAGTATATTTTGACCTGGGATGTGTGTCTAGTTCTTTGGAACTGGAAGAAGCTAAGGTATGTGATTTTTGGTTTTAATGGTCATATATCACAGACGTCTGGTTTGTCTGAGTTATGCATGAGGGGCTAGCAAGCTTGAAGGAGACTCTCTATGGCTTCATAATAACCTGTGTAGTAGTTTAGAAGCACCTGTTTGTTACTAGTTTGGAGAAATCTTATGCTGGAGTATACTACAGGTTGTACCTCCCTAAACTGGGACTCTCTGGTCCACCAACATCTGTGGTCTGACAGGACCACGGATGTTCGTGGACCACAGAGCCCACGGGCAGGGAGGCTATTTGTGGGCAGGGGGCTCAGGCAATGTGGGGAGCACAGCATCAGAGGACTCAGGCGGTGTGGGGAATCCTGCAATGTGGCTGGGAGCGCTGTGGCAGGGGGTTTTAGTGGTATAAGGAACCCCACAGCAAGGGGTCCGCCAGTGTGGGCAGCTCCAGTGGTGCAGCCAGGAGTCCCACAGGAAGAGCTCAGGCACGGCACAAACCCTGCAGCAGGGCCCCAGGCAGCACAGGGATCTTTGGTGGCACAGCCAGGAACATAGTAGGTGCTTAGGCAGTGCAGGGAGCTCTTTGATGCGGTTAGGAGTCCTGCGGCAGAGGGCTCAGGCAGTGTAGCTTGGTGTCTCAGGGCTGAGAAGTCCAGCCAGAGCCAGCAGAACAGCTGGCTGAAGGCAGTGGGGGCTGGTTGGGGCCAGAGGCAGAGTGGCCAGTGCCTGGAAGGCTGGTGCCAGGGAACCTCCCCTGGTCCAGCAAATTCCCTTGTTCAGGACTGGCCAGGTCCCAAGGGTGCCGGACCATGGAGATCAAGCCTGTACCAGTTGGGGGTACATGTCCAGATTTCTGGCAACCTGACCTTACAGAAGCACTCTGAGCTATATCTGACACCTGGCAGCATAACACTCTTCAAGGACAAAAAGGTGGGGGCGGCTACCAACAACATCCCTAGAACAAAGAAAGAACAAGAAACAAAATAAGATGACAGACTAACAGAAACCCAGCTAGTACACACAACACAGTGACGTACAGGGGAGCGAACAGCAATGCTCGGCCCCTGTGCAAGCGGTGGGGAGGCCCAGATCTGTGCTCTCTATAGGGGCGGGGCCTCAGTCAGAAGGGGCGGGACCAGGGCAACTAGCCCTCAGCAATGCCTGGAGCTTGCTACGATGCCCCCCCTCAAGCCTGTGGAGCACTCCAGCAGCATTTTAAAGGGTCTAGGGCTCTGGCTGTTGTTGCTGCTGCTGCAGCAGGAACTCCAGGACCTTTTGAATCACCAGGTCCTGGAGCAGTTGGACCATTTGACACCTTGCCCCCAAGTCAGTGGGCCTGGTGACATAAGTATAGCCTCACTCTCAGAAGTCTGCACAAATCCCTAGAGCAGGGGTGGCCAACCTGTTACAGACAAAGAGCCAAAATAGTGGTGGACATAGCGCAAAGAGCTGAGGGGAAAACATTATCGGGCAAAAAACAATAAAAATAAAAATCACCTGTCGCGTTTGGTAGAGAAAAAAAAAAAAGGATGCTGCCCCTTTAAATGAAAACTCCGGTTTGGCTTTTTGGCCACATCAAGCTCCCAGAGGCCATCTTGCCGGCGCCATTTTGCTTTGCCACACTGGACATCTCAGCACAGGGAGCGCCCAGTGAGCACAGAGAACCGGGGGTAGCTTCACGAGCTGCACTGTCTGCGGTAAAGAGCCACATGAGGCTCATGAGCCATGGGTTGGCCACCCCTACCCTACAGAGACTAGACCAGACTACAGTCAGGGCTAATCAGTTAGGACATTTATTTGGGAATGTGAGCACCTGTAAAACATTTAAATGAAACAGAGTTTTGTGACAGAAAAAGTTTTGCCAACCTTTTAAAAAACAAATCTCTCTCCCAGGTGCTACTACAACACAAATGATCCATATTAATCAGTATTTTTAGAGTAGATCCACAACCAGTCAGGTTGTGCTACAACCTACTGTCAGGAGTAAGGTGTTACTCAACCAAAGCAAGTCTAGCAGAATTTGGGGATAGAAGTGTAAATCATAGAATCATAGAGCTGGAAGAGACCTCAGGAGGTCATCAAGTCCAGTCCCCTGCCCAAGGCAGGAGCAACCCCAACTAAATCAACCCAGCCAGGGCTTTGTCAAGCCAAGAATTAAAAACCTCTAGGGATGGAGATTCCACCACCTCCCTACATAACCCATTCCAGTACTTCACTACCCTCCTAGTGAAATAGTTTTCCCTAATATCCAACATAGACCTCTCCCACTGTAACTTGAGACCATTGCTCCCTGTTCTGCCATCCATCACTACTGTGAACAGTCTTTTTCCATCCTCTTTGGAACCTCCCTTCAGAAAATTGAAGGCTGCTATCAAATCCCCCCTCACTCTTCTCTTCTGCAGACTAAACAAACCCAAATCCCTCAGTCTCTCCTCATAGGTCATGAGCTCCAGCCCCCTAATCATTTTGGCTGCCCTCTGCTGGACCCTTTTCAATGCGTCCACATCCTTTCTGTAGTGGGGGGCCCAGAACTGGACACAATACTCCAGATGTGGCCTTACCAGAGCCGAACAAAGGGGAATAATCACTTCTCTCGATCTGCTGGAAATGCTCCTCCTAATGCACCCTAATATGCCATTAGCCTTCTTGGCTACAAGGGCACACTGTTGACTCATATCCATCTTCTCATCCACTGTAATCCCCAGGTTTTTTTCTGCTGAACTGCTACTTAACCATTCGGTCCCCAGCCTGTAACAATGCTTGGGATTCTTCTGTCTCAAGTGCAGGACTCTGCACTTGTCCTTGTTGAACCTCATCAGATTTCTTGTGGCCCAATCCTCTAATCTGTCCAGGTCCCTGCCCTCCAGCTTATCTACCTCTCCCTCTAGCTTAGTGTCATCTGCAAACTTGCTGAGGGTGCAATCCATCGCCTCATCCAGGTCATTAATAAAGATGTTGAACAAAACCAGTCCTAGAACAGATCCTTGGGGCACTCCTCTAGAAACCGACTGCCAACCTGACATTGAGCTGTTGATCACTACCTGTTGGGCCCAACATTCTAGCCATCCTTCTATCCATCGTACAGTCCATTTATCCAATCCACATTCCCTTAACTTGCTGGCAAGAATATTGTGGGAGACCGTATCAAAAGCTTTGCTAAAGTCAAGGTATATCACATCCACTGACTTTTCCATATCCACAGAGCTAGTTACCTCATCATAGAAGCTAATCAGATTGGTCAGGAACAACTTGCCCTTCGTGAATCCATGTTGACTATTCCTGATCATTTCCCCCTCTTCCAAGTGCTTCAAAATAGATTCCTTGAGGATCTCCTCCATAATTTTTCCGGGGACTGAGATAAGGCTGACCGGTCTGTAGTTCCCTGGATTGTCCTTCTTCCCTTTTTTACAGATGGGCATTACATTTGCCTTTTTCCAGTCATCTGGGATCTCTTCTGATCTCCACGAATTTTCAAAGATAATGACCAAAGGCTCTACAATGACATTTGCCAGCTCCCTCAGAACCCTCGGCTACATTAAATCCGGGCCCATGGATTTGTTCATGTTTAGCTTTTCTAAATAGTTCTTAACCTGTTCTTTCTCCACTCCACTCCTTTAGTTTGCTTGTCCAGGTTTTGTCATTTAATGATTTCTAAGCTCATTGAGAGCTTT
Source organism: Pelochelys cantorii (assembly GCA_032595735.1). Lineage (NCBI taxonomy): Eukaryota > Metazoa > Chordata > Testudines > Trionychidae > Pelochelys > Pelochelys cantorii. The sequence goes on from CM064326.1 coordinate 26,701,721, forward strand.
TTGATCTTCATTTGTAAAGAAACTAGCACAGTGAGGTCCTGGTCCATAGCTAGAGCTTCAAGGCACTGTACAAACAAAAAGAATCCTGCCAATTTTTCATCTAAGGTGGCTCACATGGTTTTAGACTCTATATATGCACAGTGTTGCTCTTGAAAAAAAATCTATCCTCAGCTTGCGCAAGGATGCTGACTTCAAGTTTCTAGTTATTCACTCTGCACCTTTTCGCTTGTTAACATGTGCATGCTGGAAGTATGTTTGAGATCATTATTTTGAGGGCCAACAAAGTAATAATGCAAATTTAGTGTTGATTAGAAAACTATTAGGTACTGCTCTAATTAGGGCAGAATAATAGGAAATACTGCGGTAATTAAAGCAATATGAAAATTCCATTATCTCAGAAACTGCCTGGAGCTCAGTACCTTTTAAATGTAGAGAAAGTAAACTAAGAAAAGTTCATTTTCACTTGTGTTGATGCATGTGTTTAAACAGACTATTTTTTTTAAAAAAAGGTGTAAAGAAAACAAGAGTTGCAGATGGTGAAGACTGTAAAATTAAATGGCTTTATCAATTTTCTTAGGTTTCTAAATGTACTATCCTTAAATGTTGTTCTTCAGATGAGGTGTATCTCATACTGGCAAGATTTCACTCTAATGTTTGGTACTTATAAAACATTTTAATCTTCAAAGGCATTTACAAGCCTGAGCTAATTAATCCACGTGATCCCTTTTAGGTAGGTAAGTGCTATCATTTTTACTGTGAAGGATGAGGAAGCAGAGGCAGAGAAGTTAATTTGGAGTATCTTTAATATCCTGTAGGCTGATGCTTCAGTACTTGGGTCAAGTGGAAAAGTGGATGGCAATGGGAAGTAGAAAACATGATACCAAGACAACCGTATCAGTCTGAGCTAAATAAGAACAAAGAAAAAGAATTTGGGATTTTCTAAGCAATTGTCATGTAAATAAGTAGCTACACATCTAAATAATTTTACTTTGCAAGTATTTGCTTGGTTTAATTTTTTTAGCTTCATGATTCTTTCCAAACTTGTTCTCTATTTCTAAAAGATGAGGAAATGGAGGCACAGAATTTAAATATTTTGCCTAAACCTCAGAAGGAAATCAGTGGAAGAAACAAATGGAGACATCAGATTGTTTAAAACTTTTGTTTGTGTTCTGTTTTTTAAACGGTGAAAATATAAAAACATACACACCCTCCCACTTTTTCTCCTAAAGACAAAAATAAGAACTTTTGTGAATTTGCTGTAGATAGAAACTCAGCAGTTTCACAGAAACTATTTCAGCCAAATTGCTTTTTGCTGCTTTAGAGATTTTCCTGTAATATTTTGGCATACATTAGAACCTCAGAGTTATGAACACCTTGGGGAATGGAGGCTGTTTATCACTCTGAAATGTTCATAACTCTGAAAAATTATTATGGTTGTTCTTTCAAAAATTTACAATGAACGTAGACTTAATGTAGATTTAAGACTTAAAAGATGCTTTAAAGGTGACAGGGGAGGCATCACATGAGGATTAACTGTTGTGTTTCCTCCCTCTGGGGCATGTGGTATTGGCCACTTTCATCAGGCAGGATAGTGGGCTAGATAGACCGTTGGTCTGACCCAATATGGCAGTTCTTACGTTCTTATGCTATTTCTGGGGGAGGTTAGTATTTACATTTAACACATCCCTGTGCTGTATTTACTTTGTGTTTATTTATATAGTTATTTTTTTGTCTCTGTGCTGTTTAATTGCATACTTCCAGTTCCAAATGAGGTACTGATCAGTTTGTTACTCTGATGTTTGTGACTCTGAGATTCTGTTGTAATGGGTTACCTGCACTGAAATGGGTAACTTAGGGAGATGGTAGAATCTCCATCCTTAAAGACTTTTAAGGCCCTGTTTGACAAAACCATGGCTGGGATGATTTAGCTGGGGTTGGTCCTGCTTTGAGCAGGAGATTGGACTAGATGATCTCCTGAGGTCTCTTCCAACACTTATCTTTTATGTTTTTATGTTACTCTAGCTCCTTTTGGACCTTCTAGAATCTAGAAATGCACAATATGTATGAGGAGACAAAGGCTAGCTAGACCATTTAAAAATGGACAGATTAGTTTGATGGGTAGGCTGCAGATTAGGGTTAGTTTGCATTGACTTGAAATACTTGTTCACACCCTTATGCACGTATTCCTACTCTGTGGTACAGGTAATCAGTGAAGACATTTGCTCATGTAGGTTTTCATCTATATTAGACAAGGAGCCATACAGGCTGATAAGGGTGAACAAGGCAAAATTTCATTTAGGCTATTTCTATACTGCAGAGCTTTTCTGGGATACCATAGTTATCCCAGAAGAGCTATGCCGCGTCCAAGGAACACGTCCGCTTTTTTGGAATAATTTCCGAAAAAGCGGACACATTCTTTCACCATCACGTTCTTTCACAATGTAATCCTCATTGTATGAGGAAGAAGGGATGTGCCGAAAGAGGAGGTTTTTCTGAAATTTGGCCTGGTGTAGATGGGCCAAATTTTGGAAAAGCCTCTTTTGAAAGAGTGGAAAACGATACACAAATTGCGATTCGCGTAAACCTAGCCTTACATACCAGCCCTTGGGTTTTATCGCTATTCATAGCTGTTTGTGGAATGTAAGGAAGCTTCTTTCTCAGCAGGATATGTATGCATCATGTCATGTTACTGGATTTTAAGGGGAGCAGCCAGATCACTGCTGTACCCATGGGGGGGGGGGGAGGGTTTGCCCCAAAAGTCTGTACAAAGTGGATCATGTGAGGTGTCACATGAAAGCTTCCATTCTACTAATTCTGTATATGCTATTCATGTACTTGTATAATATCTGTATGTGGAGTTATAATCATGTACTCTGTATGGATGCTGGAAAATTCTCTGTCTGTAGCTGAGCAAATGAGCAAGGAAAGCTCAGCCTATGGCTATGCTAATTAGCAAGGAGACAATGAAACTCTAGGTGCCAATACACATCTCAGGAATGTGATACCTAAGGGCTACCAGCATGGAACACAGGGATAGGCCACTGACCAGGTGACCTGCTGCAGCCTAGAAAATGCCAGGAGAGGTATATAAGTGCCACGTGGCACCCTCCATCTTGCCGTCAGTTTTGCTCCTGATCCCATATGTAGCCTTGCAGGGAACCACGAGCCAGAAAGAACTGTGGACCCATCCTGACCTAGGATGTACACCAGAGACTTTTAAGATAGCAGAGATGTTATAAACTGCTAAGAGCCTGCATTGAGAACTGGGTGATTCAATGCATGTAATGTATTATCCTTTAACAACCTTACTCTCATGCTTTTCTTTCTTTTAGTAGTAAACCTTTAGATTTTAGATTCTAAAGGATTGGTTGAGCATGATCTTGTGGGTAAGATCCAGAGTGTAAATTGACCTGGGAACTGTGGGCTGGTTTCTTGGGACCAGAAGAACCCCTTTCGGGGTAGGTGAGATTGGGTCTATAACCCCTCACCTGTATGCAGGCCCGGGGCTGATTGGGGCACTGGAAGAGCTGGGGTGTCTGAGGGGTTTTGCTTGTGAGGCTTCCAGCTGGCCAGATCGGCAGCTGAAGCACTCGATGAGTCTGGTTTGTGGCCCATTTGAGAAGGGCCTCCAGTCTGGGGCTGTAAGGAGCCCCAAGTTTGAGCAATTTGCCCTTAGTGGATGCCCTCAGCTGTGCCCAGACCTGGCCCGGTCCGTCACACATGCTCCTTGCAAAGATTAAATAAAACCAATGGAAATTTGCAATCATACAACTGTATGATTAAGAATTGTTCTTAATCTATTAATTTTGCCTGTTCAAATCATACATCACCTTAAAATGAAGCTGTGTTTTAAGTAACACACACGTTGGATTCGCATGTTGAGTTGTATAATGTGACCTCTACACTCAGTAGCAATTAACCTTTATATGCATTTAAAAGGAATATTCAGTGTACTATTACAGACACTTTTACTTGGGGGCTACGTCTACACTGCAGGCTTTTTGTGCAAGAACACCTGTTCTTGCACAAAAACTTGAGGAGTGTCTACACTGCATGCGTGTTCTTGCTCAAGTAAATTTACAGTAAAACATCAGAACAGAGGGCTTCTTGTGCAAGAGTTATTCCTCTCCCCACGAGGAATAAGCCCTCTTGCACAAGAAATTCCTATGGTTAAAATAGCCATCAAAGCTTTCTTGCGCAAGACAGCGTCCACACCGCCATGGACGCTCTTGTGCAAAGCACATCTCTTGCGCAAAAGCACATGGCACTGTGGATGCACTGTTGCGCAAGACCTTTTGCGCAAGAATTCTTGCACAAAACAGTTCTTGCGCCAGAAGCCTGCAATGTAGACGTAGCCCTAGGGTTTTAAAAATATATGTTATTCACATTTTTTATTTTATTTTTATCTTTCAGTTCTTTGCTTTTTTGCTCCAAGATGCCTTATGGAGGCATTTTTAAGTATGTCAAGAGCTTGTCAATTTCTAGCAGTTTTCCTGAAATCTTGTCAAACCTAACGTTCCATTTTTCCATCAGATTTGAAAGCTTTTGGCAGGAGGGCGGGGAGTGACATCTGCTTCAAAAAACTTTTTCTAATTGCTTGCCTGTTTATCATGCTGGAAGGGCATAACAAGTGGGGATCCACAGGGGTCTGTTTGGGGACCGGTTCTGTTCAACATCTTCATCAACAATTTAGATATTGGCATGGAACAGCAGTGTACAACCTGTGTAGACATGCCAAATTTCAAAATAACCTATTTAGAAATAGATTCAAAATGAGATAGGCAATTTGTGTAGCGCAAACTGTGTATCTTATTTCAAGTTTAGGGTGCTGCGTAGATGCGCCCTTCGAGACTAACACAACAGCTCCTGGTCCAAAACTAGGTCTCCTACTCCCAACTGTGATAAAGTATAAGGGAGCCTTAATATGAGCGTGAGGGTGTGTCTACACTGCAGCACTAGCTCGAAATAAGATATGCAATTTGAGCTACACAAATTGCATACCTTAGTTTGAGCTTTTTTCGAGATAGTTTATTTCGAAATTTGGTGCTGTCTATGAAGCACCAAATTTCAAAATAGACTGCTATTCCGACAAGTCCCTTAATCTTAGTGGAACGAGGTTTACTGGGATGTCAGACTAGCACGCCCGTTATTTTGATTACATTTTGAAATAATGGGTGCACTGTCAAGATGTGGAAAATACTTTTCTGGGATACTGGCAGTATCCCGAAGTAGTTTCACAGCGTAGACATACCCTAAGTGTAATAACTTAATGTAGTTTGGTTGTAGCCAAGTGAGTGTAAATGGTCCCCTGTGTAAGTAAGGACCAGGCCCATATATTTATGGATGTGTCAAAGGATTCCATGTTCACCGATTTTCAGGCATTTTACCTTTTCTGAAACTTGTCTTGTATCTGAAGATTTGTGTAATTCGGTAGTTTACAAAACAACAACCTTTAACAATACCTGTATCCAGTTTATAAATCTGCAACAGTGGCATAGGCATGGGTGGCTCTGAGTGGTCATGGCCCACCCATTTATGATCCAGACCCATCCACCCCGTCTCAGCTTTGCTTCTGGCCCAGGCCCCCTGCCCTGCCCTGCTCAGCCAGTGGCACTCCTGCCAAGGTCTGGGTTTGGGGCACGGGGCTTGCCCTGATCTTCCCTTCTGGTGCTACAGCCACAGAGCCCAGTCAGGGACTTGTCCTGCTCCTCCAGTCCAGTGCACTTGCTGGAGAGCAGCATTAATGCATCAGGCTTGTAAGTCCCCAACCCTGCTCCCTGACAGGAGTGCCAGGTGCCAGGCGGGTGGAGCAGGTCAAGCTCCCACAGCCCAACCTGCTCCAGGGACTCACTCCCAGGCAGGAGTGTTGGCAGGGCACAGCACCTTGAGCATGTGCTCCCCAGCAGCAGTGGCAGGCTGGCACAGTGGGGCAGACTTCTGGACCCCACTCCAGAGGCCATTGGTATAGTGAGGGGGAAGAGGCAAGGGGCAGTTGCCCCTCCCTCCCACACCACTCTAGGGAAAGTGCAGGGAGAACTGCGCGAGTGGGTCTGACAGGGCCTTGGCTGCTGCGGCGGGGCCGGGCGGTCCCAGACCTGCCCGCGTCATTCTCCCTGCGCTCGCCATAGTGTGGTGTGGGGTCGGGGGGACAACCGCCTCCTCGCTATGCCACTGCCAGAGACACAGCTTCCCAGCAGGAGTGTTTGGAGGAGCACAGTAGGCCCTGTGCCCCATCCCATTCTTCTGCTATGTCCCTTGGTGTCCCCTGACCAGTGTGTGCACCCCATCTCACCCTCTCCAAGATTGGTTGATGGGAGGCAGCTCAATCTCTTCTGCTCCCCTTCCCCAGCCCCGTCATTGCCCACTCATCTGAAGTCAGGGCCCGCCCAAGTGTCCCCTTCAGACTGTGCTACTGATCTGCAAGCCCCTATTCTCCATTGCATTATTTATTGAAGGGTAAGCTTCTTCCTTCTTTCCACCTTTCATCCAAGTGGCTCTTGCAGCATTTTACAAAGAAACGCCCCCCCCCCACACACACTATAATACACTACTGGCTCCTCATTAGTGTAGGTCAAGTAAAAGTGTCAATCCCTAATGTAGACTCACTATACTGGTGTGAAATCTGGCTTGCTGCAGTGGGACTTAACCCAGTAAGCTCTTGTCATAAGTTCTTCCAGTAAAATGAGGGCAATAACATCAGTAAAGTGCAGCTGCACTTGGGGAGGAGGGACTCTGCACAGGTATATCTTCATCAGTGCAAAGTAACCCATTGTCGACAATGCCTATATCTCTCTCCAAACTGCTTAACAACACACAGCTACACTACATACCAATTTTGGACAGCGATTGAGGAACATGGTATCCAATTGACAATGCAGAGTGAATTAACGTAGCCAGAATGTAATTACCTCAGAGGAAATTTGGGCAAGGCTCTGGATAATACCCCTAATTCCTGCATAAAATGCCACGTGATTCTCAGTCATCACTGTTAATCAGGAGTTTAGGATGGACATTAGCCATTAGCAGTACAGTGACTGAACACCACACTGGCATTCTGGGAAATGATACCCTCTTTTGTAGGGTTGGGCAAATACCAGCCTGTAGAGCCTATCCAGTCTGATAGGATTAGTTCCTGGTGGACCACCTACTGCTATATTTACCTGCACACCTGCAGATATCAGCAATCACAGCTCCTGTTGGCTGTGGATCGCCGTCCCTGGCCACTGGAGCTGGAGGAAGCAGTGTCCTGGTCCGCGCCACTTCCTGATGCTCCCATTGGCCAGTAATGATGATCTGTGGCCAATAAGAGCAGCGATCATTGGTATCTGCAGCCCACCACCATCTTATTGCCCATCCCTGCTCTATTGAATCACCAGCCCTGTTTCCTGCAGCATTTTGGTTTTCCCTACACATCTTTTATATCTACTTGTGTTTATATCCCACCTTCTCAGCACAGACTAGGCCCCATCCTGCTTCGCTGATGAAACTGGGCCATTTTTTTTGTTCTATGTTTGTACAATATCTAACAATGGGGTCCTCATCCTTCACAGGGACTACTTGATGCTGCCACCACACATAATAGTCAGCATTGCTTGGAGTGGAATGGCTGCAGAGCATGCATAAAGCCAACTAGCATCTCATATAGCTAACCCCCACAGTCAACTCAGTCTGAAATGCCAAGTGCCTTTCAAAGTTATATACATTTCTGTGTTTAGATAAGGTCAAGTGTGTGCCCTGCCTGACGAGGGCACTCCAGAGCTGTGGTGAAGAAGGTACAAAATACAGTGTCCCTGCAGCTATCCCACTTCAAGTGCCCTTAACCTCTGACCTATGAAGGGAGGCAAATTGACAGTAATAATATTCAGCACTTATATAGCCCTTTACTAACATTAAATAAGTACTTTGCATGCCAGAATGCTAGTAATATACTGAGGACCCATTCATTACAGCCTCAGATGTGATGAAGACCTTGAACTCATTCCACTTACCAGCAGGCACCTAGCAGAGAAGGCAGCAATATGGATGCAGAATCCTCTCTGCACTTCCCTGGTTATCATGCTGCTCCAGTCTGCATTAGCTCCACGCAGTCTTTTCATTAGCCCACAATACACCTCTTGGAGTAATGTGCTCATGCCACTGTTAAGTCACGTGCCTAATATCTATCAGTTAATTATGTGAGAGATGAGACTGAACCTGGTCTCATTCTTCAGGTGGGAAAATTGCAGTTACCATAGCTGCTACCTGCATTACCTCGTCTTTTAGCCTCTGATTAAGGACTCTAGCTCTCACCGATGCAATTTATCCATCAAAGGTGGAAATGCTGGTGATGTGCCCAGGCACATCCCATTAACATCTAATGCTTGACATAAGAAGCATCATTTTGATTTCTGCTAAAGTTTAATTTCACATCATCCTTTGGGCTGTTGTAACTCAGAAGCTTGTGGGCTAAATCACTTTACGGGGCAATCAAACTTTCCCCACAAAATATGTGCATACAAAAAAGTAACTGCTTTCCCAGCATGCACCAGCGGACAATTGCCTGCCCACACAAGTACATACAAATGTTGGGGGCTGCTGTTTGTCAGATTTGCTGAGGATTCCCCTTCTCCCTCTCCCCGACCAAGTGAATTGAATATATGTGTAAGATGCCAGATAACTCTGCAACATGACCAGCAGTCACGTTTGTCAACAGCTTTGGTGGCGTGATAAGACTGCTAGTGATAGAAACAGACTGACCCTCCAGCTAGACCATTGTGAGGATCCATCTAGAGACTGCTTTGGGGGTGCTCACTCTGCCATGGTGATGAAGAACAGGGCCTGATTGAACATGTACATTGGACATGGGATTCATGTTCTGAGGCCAGCATCATTTTTGTGCAAGAAGCATTTCTCTGTTATGAACGTTATTGATAAAATCTCCTACAGTCGTGAGATTAGTGCAGGATATTTCTCTTTTCCTGGCCTGAACATGGCATTGCACAGGATTGGTTTGTAAAATTAAGCCTTTATAGTTAGTGGCAGGGATGGCTTGGGGATAGGTAATGAGATGCAAGCTTTCAGTTTTGTGAAAACTTTCACCTGGGTGGTCAGTTCACATGAAGTGCAGTTCAGTTATTATGTTTGTAATGGTGGTGCCTATGCACTCCAGATGATGTCAGGGCTCTGTAGTGCTAGGCATTTGACAAAAACACAGTAAGAGACAGCCCAACAAGCTTACAATCTAAACAGGTAAGGCAGGCAAAGGGCAGGGAGGGGAAAAGGCCCAGAGAATAGACTTGCCCACAGTCCAATAGCAGGTCAGTGGCAGCAATGGACAGAGCTGAGGTCCGAGTGGGATTCTGTGTTCTCTGAAACACATTTCGGTATAGTGACTTATAGTTGCTGCCAGATTACAAAATGAAGGCTCAACAGCCTCTATGAAATGTTCTTCATAGACAATGGACAAATGACATAACCTTACATATGATTTAGCACCCAGTCACTCAGGATTGAACTGATTAGGGATGTAAAATCCTTTGTAAAATGTTAAATGGTTTAACTGCCTGAAGCACCATGGGGCGGCGGGGGGAGGGGGGACAGGGTGCCCAGCTGAGCAGGAGCAGCCTCCCACCCACACTGCTGTGCAGGTGGGGAGCTCTCCAGCAGGGCTGGGCAGGGCCTGCCACACCCCATGGCAGGAGGGGAGCTGTTCCTGCCTGACCAGGCGGGAACACCCCCGCCCAGCAAGGCACAGTGGGCCTGGCCATGCTAGGCAGGGTGTGCCGCAGGCAGGGGGCTGCTCCAGAGGACCAGGAGCTAGTTAACTGGTTACCCCAATAAGCATGCCAGTAAGGCAATGCCTATCAGTTAACCCTTTGCATCTCTGGGACTGACATGAATATTGATTGTCCTGTTTTCTTACCTGTCAAGGAGTTCTGCCCACATTAAGGACTGAGAAAACTTTCTGGTCCAAGGAAGCACAGGAAGGAAGTACATGGGTTGTATCTGTTCTGTGGCTAACTATAGCATTGTAAAGCCTTGCTTGTGGCACCTTCTGAAAGCAGTACACCTGATTTGAGACTTTCTTTCCCTATAAAATTTTAGCACTGAAAATGCAAATGTTGGTTAAAAAAAGTTACAGTTCATTTCTATGTGTGTGCTACATTTCCACTGGTTTCATAGGAGGATGCTTTTACACAAGCAACAAAGAATAAAAAGAACAAAAACTTCAACAACAATTAAAAGGATTGGTAAAGACATTTATGTTAAAAAAAAAACCACCATAGGATCTGATTTTCTTTAATAAAAACACTGGCACTCAGAGTCACACCAGAAACTCAAGGGGTTTACTTCCACCTTTCATCCACTTCAGAAATATTCATTTTATTATTCCAATGTGCTGGGGGGTGCTCAATCCCCAGATCTGCTCCAGGTCCTGTATTCTGCCCCCTTCCCCAAGCACAGCTGATGCTCATACCTCGTACATGCCACAAAACAGATGATTGTAGTGAGTGCTGTTGCATAAAAAAGCCTCTGCCTGAGCTCACTAGATTTATATACATGGATTTTCTAAAGCTACACCAAACTGTAAGGTCTGAGGTTTTAAACTGCAACTTATTGTGATCTTTGTCAATCTTTGTAATCTGTGTAACTCTCAAACTTACTGTAAACTGCAACTTTGTAATCTTTGTAACATGCAGCCACCTTGCTTGTAACTTTCCCTAAACTGCATTCTCCCCTGAGTGAATGGAGAGAGAGTGTGAGTGTGTTTGAAGAAGGCTTGGAACAATGGACCACATGGCAATGAGTCATCACAGTATGGGCATGCTCTCTGCTGGATAAAGGGAAGTCTGGGCATGCTCCCTGATGACAAGGTGAATGAGTCACAGAAGCCATTCAGACACTATATAAAGAGAAGGAGCACATGTGAGACTCTCTCTTTTTCCTTCCACTGATCCTGAGAAGCTCCCCTCCAGTGTCTTTCCTCCTGACCAGCTTCCCCAGCCATGATGAGCAGACAGATCCTCCAGGATCCACATGCCTTGGCTCCTTCTGCAACCCATATGTCTGTGTAAGTGTGTGATTGCCTAAGGGCAGGAATGAATAGGTGTGAATGAATGGAGGGGTGTGTGCTTGCGTGTGTGTGTGTGTGTGTGAGTTCTATCTTCTTTAGCTTAAACCTTTGGTGGCTGCTTTCTCCTCTTTAGTTCTACTTAGTGGAAATAAACCTATACTAGTGTAACCCTGGGTGGTCTCCAGTGAGACTATTTTTGGGGTAACAAGCACGAGCGGGGATGGTCCTGACCAGTGATCCCCAATGGTGGGCAGGAGGTGTTAGGGTGGAGAGGTGATCAGCACCCATTAATCTGGTCTCCCCCAGCGTTCTAGCCCCAGAGCACACACATAGTTAGTGCCTATGCCTGAGTGAATTGCCTATTGCTGCTTCCACCTGTTTTCCCTTGTGATTGTCACACTTCAGTTGCTGCCATTGTCCATCCATCTGCTCCCCACTTCTGAGTCCTTGTTTCCCATCACTTTCCTTCCCTCCCACATAATGCTGCCTTCTCCACCCCAGAAAGCACAGGGAGAGGCATAGAACACTCTCCCTGAATTTTTCATCAAGGGCTCCTGGGGCTTTGTGCCATGCCATTACTGGAGCCTGTGGCAAACTGGAAATGAGTAAAGAACCTGAAAATTTAATAATAGAAGGTGAACATAGTCAATATTGTTAGTTTAGAAGGTGAACACAATCAATATTGTTATATAAAAACTAACTTTCCACACTAGCACCAGCATGATCACTTCCCTTTTTTAGCAATGTCCTGTGCATCTCACACTGTCACAGAATTTCCAAGTTACTAGAGAATTCAGCACACCTGTGCCATAGAAATAAAAAGATATTGCTCAATTTCCATCTATAGATTATGCAAGGTCCCGCCTAGGAAAACACAAAGCATTGAAAGTTATAATTTCAGGTAACTGAACCTATTTCCCCCATCGCCGTGGTCGCTAGAGAGGCCTCTTTTAAAAGTTGCCAGCTCCCACTTACCTCTCCTGGGCACAGCTCCCTGGATTATGCTGCAACATCCAAAGCAGCCCAGTTTGCCAAAATTGGTCAGCGACTGCACTTTCCTTTCTCTCCAAGGACCTAAGAACTGCATCTTGCCAGAAGTTGTGAGTCACCACATAGCATTTTTAATAAACAAGCACACTTATTCTTCAAGTAAAAGCACAGCAGAGAAGAGATAAAAAGCAATACAGGTTACTACATGCCTGTTAACAGCCCACCAGAGGTCATTCAGTGAGATGGGGGCCCAATAGATTACAATCTTTCCACAAGGATTGGGCCCTCCTTAGACAGATCTAAATGTCTGTTGGCACTGGAGAATCTGGTTTGAACCAGAATAAGTGAGCCTCTCCAGCAGGTGGTGCCTTTTTAGAGGTGTTACAACATGATTGATTTGCCTTAATCATCCCCTACTGTTTTCACTTCCTCTAGGCGCTGTAGCAACCCTTTCCCCATGGAGTGCTGTCCCATAATGATAGCTAAACCATTCATATTCTTAATGCCATATGAGCTCCCTAATATATTGCAAACTGGAGGGCTTCCCATAGCTTGTTTTCTAACAGACTAAAGATCTGTGTTAAACACCGTACTTTCATTTCCCTTATTTCCCACTTACTCCCAGCTTCTGTTTTGAACACTGGTTTCAAACAAACATTAAAACCAGGATCTGCAGTGTAATGGACAGGAGGAGTGCTGACCACTAGCTGGTGACTAAGGGGTTAAACTCAGGTAGCTAGCAAAGGTGTTGGCCAGGGGGCAGGGAGAACCAATCGAGATAGAGTGCTGAAATTTGAATTGGATATAGATTCCTTGCCGGCTTTCTTTGTGTGTGAGAGAAAAACCAGAAGTTGAGAGAGACAGAATGATTTAAGCCCTGGCAGGACTACCATGCCTCCAAGGAATTTGGGATATGGAAATGGATTGAATAAAGAAAAGATTGGAAAAAAGTAAAGAAAGTGTATCTAGTTGCAATCAGGGTATTTTTCTTTACTTTGTGATTTGGTTTGAACTGTTCTGTGTGTATCTATGCCTCCTCTCCCCATTTACCATCTTGCATTGTGCCCAGAGACTTTTCTGTTTTGATTTATTTTCCTTAGTTGCTCTCTAACATCTAGAACCAAGTATGCTTTATCAAGTTTATCTTTTGTTTTGTAATAAAAAAATCATTTTAATCATTTAATCATGATTTGATTGTATCCTGGAAGGTCTGTGTGTATCTGCATGCCTCAGACTGGGAGGTCAGCTACTTGAGACTGCAGCTTGTTCTTCTCGTTTCTTTTTTCAAGCTCTTGTAGGGCAAAAGAGCTTGGTGTACCCCTGGGATGGGTTTCAAGTGTTCACCCCTGATTTTTTTAGGGATAAAAATCACTTAATGGTGACAGCTTATTTGTTTATTTCTCAGAGCCAGGGAATTTGTGATTCTGGGAAGTTTTGGTAACAAGTGCCCGTCAAGGCAAGATTTTTAAGCTCTCTTGTGGGGCCCCCCTTCTGCACTTGGAGTGCCAGAGTGGGGAACAACCCTGACGCACAGGATGAAAGTTACTGAGTTTCACCTGATTTCATGAGTTAATTTCCCATCCCCTCTCAAGGATTTGACACAAAGCTGTACATCATTTGAAGTTTGATTATTTATACAGTGGTAATGTTCACAGGCATCAGCAAAATCAGAATATAATTTGAACTTGGCACTGTACAAACAATCCCTGCCACAAAGATATTATCTAAAAGACAAGACATAGCAGAGGAATGAATTTAACAAGCACATTGAGAGAACAGAAGACAGCAGGGATGTTTTAGCAGAGACTAACAGTGTGCGTGTACTAACATTCAAATCATTCATAATTTTGGCACAGTTTACAGCAAGAGCTAAAACCAGGCAGTTCTTTATGGATTTACCTTTCCCTTCTACTCTGTTCAGGGAAACAGGTCTCCAGGAGTAGCCACATTAGTCTGTATCTGTAAAAACAATGAGGAGTCCTGTGGCACCTTAAAGACTGACAGATTTATTGGGCATCAGCTTTTGTGGGTCAAAATCACTTTGTCAGATGAGGGAGACTCTTACAAAGTGGTTTTGACCCAGAAAAGCTTATGCCCAAATAAATTTGTTAGGGTATGTCTACACAACAAAGTTATTTTGAAATAACAGCCCTTATTTTGAAATAACTTTCCTAGCGTCTACACAGCCAAACTGCTATTTCGAAATAAATTTGAAATAGCGGAGCGCTAATTTCAAATTTGGTAAACCTCATTCTATGAGGAATAATGCCAAATTCGAAATAGCTATTTCGAAATAAGTGCTGTGTAGATACTTATTTCGAAATAGGGGGCCTTCAGCCTTTCCAGGGTGCCCTGGTGGCCACTCCGGCCTCAACCAAGAACACACCTCTCCCTCCCCCCCCCCCCGGAGCCCTTAAAGGGGTAGACTCTGGCCACAGTGCCTGTGCCAGCTCCAAGCCTGCCAGCCCAGAGCCAGCAGTCACTGCCCCTGACCCAGTGGCCCCAAAACATGAGCCAGCAAGCCACTGGCAGCCAGCCCTCCACCACTCTCCAGGAGCAGTCTGCCAGTTCCCAGGAGCCTGCCAGGGCCCAGAGAAGGTGGGCACCTTCCTGGTCCAGGGTGGAGATCATGGACCTTATTCAGGTTTGGGGGGGATGCCCCCCAACGTCCATGGTCTCCACACTAGACGGAGGAACGCGGCCATCTATGGCAGGATAGTTCCAGCCTGGCCACCAAAGGCCACATGTGAACCTAGGAGCAGGTTTGCATGAAAATCAAGTTGGTCCAGCGAGACCCCCAACCCTGAGCCCTGAGCTTCCCCTTCCCGCTCCCTCCTCCCAGGCTTCCCCCTCCCCTCTCTCTTCCCCTCTCCCACCTCCTTTCCCCAGTCTCACCAGAGTTTCATTCCCCACCCCAGTTTTGTTCAATAAAGAGAGTTTGTGTTCATGAAAATGTGTATTTTATTTGACATCAGGAAGGGGGGTTAGGGAGGGGTAAGTGGAAGGACGTGAGGGAGGAATGATGCACAAGCCCCCAGTGGGGCAGACCAGGGAGGCTCTTAGTGCTCCTCAGTGTGGAAGCTCTCCTGCAGGGCATCCTGGATACTGACAACCCCCCGATGGACCTCCCGGATGGCAGCCTGCAGAAAGTGCAGCCAGGCTCACAGCAACGTGTCCAAGAGAAGCACCAGAGTGCCCAGGGGCAGCTCTGGCTCCATGTTGCAGAGTGCTGTGGTGTCCCAAGTGAGAGCAACCAGAGCACGCAGAGACAAAATGCTTTGCTGTCCCTCATTGAGGGAGACAAGCAAGCAGGGAAACCTGAGAACTGGCTGTCCGGGAGAGTGGGGGGGGCGAGAGTCCCTTTAAGCACAGACCTCAGATAGCCTCAGGCAGCAGCCCCACACAGTAAGTCCTGACCTGGTGCCCTGCTGGAACTGGATCTGGCCAGCCTTAAATGCGATTCAGAGTCCACTCAGTGTGGACGCGCTATTTCGAAATAGCAAAAAGCTATTTCGAAATGCATTTGTGTGTAGATGCGTTATTTCAAAATAACTTATTTTGAAATAACTATTCGAAATAAGATATTTCAAAATAACACTAGTGTAGACATACCCTAAGTCTTGAAGGTGCCACAGGACTCCTTGTTTCTGAGGGAAAGCCATTGTTGAGCATGTCCTGCTCTATAGCTATAGAAAACAAGATAATTACTTTTAGCAATAGACTAGAGTTACCAACTTGCGAACTGCAGAAAATTGAACTGTCCTGCACCTGCCCCTCCCCACTCATTCCATTCCCCCTCCCTCTGTTGCTCTCTCTTTACCACCCTCAATCACTTATTTTCACCTGGCTAAGTTGGGGGTGCAGGTGGGGGGGGGGGTGAGGGCAGTGGGCTGGGGGTGTAGATTCTGGGTGGGACCAGAAAAATGGTGTGGGGTGCTAGAGGAGGCACCAGGCTGGGGCTGACGGATTTAGCATGTGGGAGGGGGATCTGGGCTGAGGAAGGGGGTTGGGTGTGGGAGGGAATGAGGGCTCTGGGCTGGGGCAGGGAGTCAGGGTATGGGGGGGGGGGTGTCAGTGCCCCAGTTGGGCATGTGGACTCTGGCCTGGAGCCAGTGATGAGGGGTTGGGACACTAGAAGGGGTTCAGGCTCCAGAAAGGGGTACAGGGTTAGGTGTAGGAAGGAGTGAGGGATGCAGCTCCTTGGCAGAGACAGGGCCTGGCAGCTCTTTGTTCTGCCTCTACCCACAGGTATTTCCTCCACTGTTCCCACTGGCCATGGTTCCTGGCCAAAAGGGGCTGCAGAGCTGGTGCTTGGGTCAGGGTTGAGGCAACACGTGGAACCCCTCCACGTAGGAAGTGGGGGGCAATTCCTCCACGTAGGAAGTGGGGGGCATGTCATCACTTCTGGGGAGCCACATGGAACCAGATAGGGAGTCCTGCATCAACAGGACTTGTAATGGCTTGGTCAGCTGTACTGACTGGAGCTACCTCGGTCCCTTTTTGACCAGGCATTCTGGTTGAAAACTGAATACCTGGAAACCCTGCAGCAGACTGTAATGCTACTGCTGAAAATGCTAGAGACCACGTTTTGAAAGATGCTGAGCATCTGCACATCCCATAGAGTTTTCTGGACCCAGTCAGACAAGCTGCTACACAGCAGCTGAGAAGTTCAGTTCCAATGAGAGCAATAGGAATTGAGGATGCTCGGGCCCCAGCAGGACTTACAGGTGCAGTTCTAAAAGTCTGAGCTTTACAGTCCTTCCTGTTCCTTGCCCAAATAGGATAAACTGATGCACGCACACTACAAGAGGGGTGTGATGCCAACTACTGTGCAAATGACTCAGGCACAATAGTCTGCATGGGGTTTACAACACAATCCTCTAACGATGGAGAGAGATGACGGTGAGAGGAACTAAGCAACAATTTGTCCTGTAACACCCACCTCTCCTTTAGAGTTCTTGGCCCACAAGAGGTGACTATTGTTACCCAGCAGCTGAGCCGGATGTAGCCTATTAAGTGAACATTTTCTGAATGTGTGGGTGTCTGTACAGAGGTTTGGGATCTTTCATTATTACTACACAGTGGAGGATCCCACTAAGAGCAAGACTAATTTCAGTGGCTTTTTCTTAGTACACTTTAAAAAACCCAAAATGAAACAATATTATTTCTCAGAATTTCTCACTTGACTTTGTGCAGCCTTCCCACCAGGCTCTCTCTGTGGAGTGAATCTTGACAGGCTATTCAATCAAATATGAATTCAAAGAATGTTGTAGAGAATGTGATTTATATACAGAAATAAAACACAAAGGGAACAGGAGTGTGTATTGTCTGTACAAACATATATCCTTATGTAATCTGAGTTGGGGAACAAAAAGATTTGATTAGTTCTTCAGCATTAAGAGCTAGATTTTTTTTTTTAAAGTTTAAATGTACTTGCAACTGTGTGCCTAAATTGTGCATGTTGTTTTGCCAAATACTCATGCAAATTGAATAATTTTATTGTATGTAGCTTTCATAGACCACTCTTCTCAGCGTAGCATCTAGTCACCTTGTAATAGTGAGACAAGAGAGAAAGGGGAGGTGAGGTAATAACACATATTGGTCTAATAAAAGTTGGCAGAAGGCACCAGCTTTCAAGCTACATCGAACTCTTCTTCAGATGATCAACATCTGTCATGCGTGGCTCAGTCTCTCCCTCTCCAGTTCCCCAGGGGGAGAATTGTGTGTGCAGTGAAGTGTTTTGCCTTGGTAGGATTTGTTATTTTTAATATGCACACACTACTCTGTGGTTATTATAGAGAAGGCTGGCAGAAGAGATTTATAAAGAATTTATAGTTTGAAAAAACTTTTCCGACTTGTGTGGGTTCATCAAGGTACCACTGGAGACAGACTTCCTCTGGGTCTGGATTCCCTAATGCTTTGCACCTTACATCAGAATATATATTTATATATATAATATGCACTAATCTGACCCATTAGTATTTTATATTCACAATGCACAAATGTAAAGACTTCATGTGGAGCAATGCATTACACAGCCTTATCCTGCTGCATTTATCCAAAGAACAGGTACATCATGGGATTTATAAGTTCAGATTTCTTCTCCCTATTTTGCTAATAGGGTTCAATCATGCTTAGGAGGGAACTAGTTTTGTGAACAAGAGGGCAGTGATTCTTGTCTAATCTGTCCTTAGTCTCCTGGTAGAGAGAACTGAGAAACCATCAATCAGTGCCAGCTGCTGATTTGTCCATTAGAGTCTGGATTCAGAGCGCCAAACTAATTTTGCACATGCCTCCAAAAAGCCATGCGATCAACAATCAGCAACCACCAGCCTGAGCTGGATTCTGACTGGGAGCTGCTTGTGTTGGTCTAAAGATATTTTATTTTTACAGTTTTCACAAATGTATGGTTAACATATCCTTTTCTGCAGGAGCTAGCCTCAGGGTTCTAATCTCCCCTTGATGCAGTTCCCATTCACAATAAATGAGAGCTACGCATGTGGTGGAGGGAATTGTTTCCTTAAGTAAGCTTATCAACAAGAACAATGAAGAGTCCTATGGCGCCTTAAAGACTAACAAGTTTGTTAGGGCATAAGCTTTTGTGGGCTGCAGCTCACCTTCATCAGATGCATGAAGCAAAAGTTTCAGTTGTCAGGGATACATACATAGAGATGGGAGTGTTACATCAGTGCTAATGAATCTAATTCAATCAGGGTGCATGTGCCCACTTCTAGCAGTTGCTAAGGTGAGAATACCTATAGGAGAAAACTACTTATTGTAATGAGCCAGCCATTCCATGTCTGAACAGGGACTGGGAATGGCTCATTACACTGAGGCAGTTGACAGGGATTTAGGAGATCAAGTTTCAAGCCTCAGACTTGCTGTGTGACCTTGGGAATATAATTTATAAACTTGCGGTGGCTCAGCTCCCCAACTGTGAAACTGGGATAGTAATATTTCCCAATTGCAAGGATAAAATCCATTTATGTCTCTGAGGTGATCAGACAATATGGGGTTACACCAGGGTAAATGAGGGCAGAATTTGACCTTTATTTACTTTTCAGATGCATATTATTTCCTATAAATTACTGACATCACTGTACCAAATTATCAGGTGATGTAAATGAGCCTAGTTCCAATGATGTCAATAGAACAATGTTGATTTACCCCACCACCTGAGAGTGGCCAATTACTTGTACCTGACAGATGCAATAGCTAGTACACAGTGTCCTAACAGATCTAAACAACATGCAGTCATGGCATCTTGAACACACAGTTCTGTTTGCTATTTTTAATCAATTTCATCATTTATTTTTAAAAGCTATTTAGCTATTTTCTTTCCGTGGCACCATAAAAGATAATGAAATTTACTCATTAGCTAGTGCCTCATATACACGCATTAGCCCTGATGGCATGTAAAATATTTCCTAGAACCAGACAACTGTTTTAATACAAGTTGATGGTCTTTGCAGTATAATGGAGAGTGAAAAAAGCAGCAAGGCACAAGCAGGAAGTGACAAACACATAAGGTTTATTAAAATAGCTTTGTGGAATTAAGGTTTAGTAATAGAATGGGAAAAAGGCTGGGTAATTGCTATTAGAGAGCAAATATAATCAATAGGTTGGTGTTTTCTTTTAAGACAGTTTTGAAGTTTTCCCTATTCCTTGAAAACTAAAAATCTGCTCACTCACACTGGCCTCTCATTGGCTAGCTATAGAGCTAATTAAATCCAACATTACTTCAGAAGTCAAATGATGTCTGAGCTAACCAGCCATCAGGATGGAGACAAAGCTGCTTGGAAGAAGGCCTAAAGCAGTCAAACCACTGCACAGCACCTTGTGATTTCTGCAGAGGGTGACTGGCTCTCATTCCACGCAGCTCTTGAGAACAGCAGCCAATCACCACTTCCTCCCACAAGCCTCTGATGATAGACACACCAATATCTCTTCATATCAGATCATCTATGCCTGATGAGCTTAGTTTACACATGCAGTAGTTTCTAACCATGAGTTTGACTCCGTGTCTGGTATTAGTCATGCTGGGAGCATGTAGTTTGTAAGTCCCTCTTATCTAGCTATGTCTGCTGCTCTAGCTTCTGACTGGGACATTTCCACATTGCATCGTTCCCAGCCTTCACTGAGTTATTCTTCTCAAAGACAGGCTGCCCAAGCACAGCTGCTCACTTTCATTTCAGAGACAGTTAACAGGTGTAACTGCTACAGGTACCACACAGTTCTTTCTCTGCAAACATATTTTATTCTTAAGGTAAAAGCATTACAGAGGAAACATATGAGAAACACTGAATAAAACACACACATGCTAAGAAGCTTACCAGACATCACCCCAACTGTCACATGGGCTCTGGCAACAGCTGGTTTTCACCAGCCCACCCTCAGGGTGCCCTTTGTGGTCACAAGTTCATCTCAGCTTCAGTGAGACCTAATGAGGTCAAGTCTTGCCCATCCTTCTGTAAGGACTGGCCTTCTCCATGTAACACCAGTCCTCAATCCAGTAAATGGACAGAAGAAAGCCCTGAGCCAGTTTAAAACCAGGCTATTGATCCAAAAATCCTTTATTGGCCTTGGGGAGTCTTGTTTGAACTCCAGGAGGACATAATGGGTACATCTAGACTACACGCTTCTTTCAAAAGAAGCTTTTTTGAAAGAATCTTTTGAAAAAGCTTCTTTCAAAAGAGATCATCTAGACAGCAACAACACTTTCAAAAAAGCGATCCGCTTTTTCGAAAGAGAGCACCCACGCAATCTGGATCTCTCTTTCGAAAAAGCCCTGTTTGCGGTAAAGAATGCCTTTTTTCGAAAGAGCTCTTCGAAAAAAGGCATTCTTCCTCATAAAATGAGGTTTACCACTGTTGAAAAAACCACCATGTTCTTCTGATTTAATTTCAAAAGAACGCAATGGCAGTCTAGATGCAGGTGAAGGTTTTTTCAAAAAAAGGCCACTCTTTTCGAAAATACCCTGTAGTCTAGACACAGCCAATGGCCTCCTTCTCCTAGGGAAGATATATGCTATTCCACAGTAACAACACATATGCAATAATATTTTAATATATGTGACCCCAAAGGTATTGAACCTTATTCAATAAAGTTTAGCTTAGTTCAGTAACATTAATGCAAGATATTACAGGTTACTGTGCAGTTTTTTCCAGAACAATTTTTATGTGCGCTGAGGAATGTACACCACTAGTAGAAACAAAAACATAGCTGTGGGCACTGTTAATCAGCTGGACAGCATTTAAATCTCTTCTGACCAGCCACACAAGCACCAAGTTTACAGGGAGTCTGTGCTCCTGGGGACAGCAGGTCAAAGGGGGAAAGTTTGTGTGTCAGGAATAGAAGGTGTCAGGCTTGGTGAAGATCACTTGGGGTGTCAGGCAGACAAGGATCTGGGATGGCTGCTGTGCATGGGAAGTGAGAAAAAAGAGGTGTCAGGGCTAGAGGGAGGAGGGGAATACCAGGTGTCATGGGTGGGGGGAAGGGGAGTAGGGGTAGATGCTGTGTGGGAAGTGGGGTGAGTTGTGGTGTCAGGGTGGGTGCTCTGCTTGGTGGGGGGAGCAGTGTGGGTGCCAAGGTTAGGAGGAGGATTGGGGTGAGGGCTCTACTTCAGAACTGAGGGAAGCTGTTTGGCTCAGTGGGGGAGTAAGGTGGCTCCAGGAAGTGGGTCTCAGCAGCTCCTGTCTCTCACTAAGGATAATTGTTTCTGGCCCCAACCCCCAGTTATTCCAAGTTCCTACCTGTTCCCTGGTCAGCTCCACTCCCAGCCCCTTTGAGTCCCACTCATGCTTCTTTCTGCAGTGGCCAGCATGACCTGAATCACAGGCCTGGCCAATTCAGTGCCCATCCTAGGAACGCAGGAAGTTGTGCATGGCATGGTTTGTGACAAGCATGGCATGTGGAGGATTGTTGCATGGGTGCATGTGCACACTGTGTACAGGGGCCAGTGGTGAGAAAAATGGAGTGTGGGGGGAGGGTGTCAAAATATCCCCTCTGGTACCTCTGAATAAAACATAAGTGAGGTAGCTCCTCAAAGGAGTAAAGGGACCATCCCTGGACCTCCGTGGATGTTCCATTCTGGTTGTAGGGACTGGCACTAACTGTTCAGAGAATGTGAATAATACCGTGTGGCAAATGGCCGTTTGAAATGTTCTGTCCAATATACATAGCCACAAGGCAGCAGCACAAGACATATTGAGCTGCAGCCAATAGCTTACAATGCCTGAAGGGATCACTCAGAAAGAAACAGGATTAGGGTGACCAGACATCCTTGTGTTTAAAGTGTCTGTCCCATATTTAAGTCCTCCTGCAGGTGTCCTGACTTTTGCTTAAAGAATGGGCAAATTGTCAACAGGTGGTGGCATGGAGAAGCCTAACCACCCCTCAGCTGAGCTCTGGAGTGGGATGGCAGGGGGAGGAAGCAGTTTTCTAGCCTGTTTTTGCCCTGACTCTGAAAGATCTACAGCAACCCCCAGGGCAGGGATTTAGCACACTCTTCTCCCCCCCCCCACCCTGCCCCCGCATCGTGCACCCTAGGTATGCAGGGCCACTCCAGTCCCTAATCACTCTCCCTGCTGTGCTACTTCTCTGGCCAGGTTCACTGAAGCCCCTGCAGTCAGGTTCTCTGAGCCTTGGTGCACAATGAATTTTTAGAGGATAAACTCTTTGGGTGCGTCTACACTGCACCATTATTTCGGAATAACTAGCGTTATTCCAAAATAACAACGTGAGCATCTACACAGCAATTCTGTTATTTTGAAATAACATTGAAATAACGGACAGCTTATTCTTACTTCTGTAAACCTCATTCCACGAGGAATAACTTCTCTTCCAAAATAGCTATTTCAAAATAGCTGCAATGTGGATTCTCCACTGCTGCTGTTTCAAAATAGCTCCTCACCAGGACCATTCAAAGTAATTTCTCCCCAGTGCTTCCTGGGCCTCTAAATCAAGATAGTACATCCACATTAGGAGAACCTGCCTTGGACTAATTTTCCATTAGTCTATTTCAAAATAAGCTATTTTGGAATATATCTTCTGGAATAGCTTATTCTGAAATAAGCATGTAGGTGTACCCTGTCTGCACTGTAGTGGGGAACAGGAGGCAGGTGGGTTATGTTGGTGGCCAACAGCAGCCTTACTGCAATAGCTCTCAACCTTTCCAGATTACTGCACCCCTTTCAAGAGTCTGATTTGTCTTGCATTCCTCCAAGTTTTATCTTGCTTAAAAAAAAATTACTTGTTACAAAATCAGACAAAAAGAAAAATGTCACAGCCCACTTTGTAATTTTGCCATATAATTATTAAATGCATCAACTGGAATATAAATATTGTACTTACATTTCCATGTATAGTATATAGAGCTGTACAAACAACTCATTGTATGAAATGTTAGTTTGTACTGACTTGACTAATGCTTTTTATGTAGCCTGTTGCAAAACTAAGCAAATATCTAGATAAGCCTCAATAATTACAGAGAAGAGAGGGGAGGCAAACTAAGGAGGGGGGTTGGTGGTGCTTAATCTCCTCCTCCTGTTTTTTTTTTTTAAACATTGGATCTTGTGATATGACTCAGTTAAGCTGCCATCACATGTTTTTGTTGCAAAGTTTCACATCCTTCCTGAAGGACAAAGTGCATTATAGATGTTATTCTCTGCCAAGAAGGGGCTTTTTTTGCCTCTGCCTCTGTCTTATTTATGAAGTTTAAGAGCCACATATAAACTTTGCTGTTGTAATAATTATCTGCACTTGTATTGCCTTGTTAATTTCGCATGCAACCAATATAAGCAGATGAGTTACATAAGAAGCACCTCTGAGCTAAAATCTTTACACCAGAAAGCTACAAAACAAAGTGTAGCAAAGATTCTGTCAAAAGCAGTGTTCATATTAGAGGCTCAGAAGGTAAGTTAAAAGTAATTTCAGAGTGAACTTAACTGTCATCCTGAATACTAGATGGTAGGATAACTAGTCCTAAGTGTTTAAACTACCATTAAATAAATGTGCAACTATTTGGTATGTTTATTGTATATGGGTCAGACTCTGACAAGAAGCAATGGGTTTAAATTGCAGGAAGGGTGGTACAGATTGGCCATTAGGAAAAACTTTATCAGGGTGATTAAGCACTGGGATAAATTGCCTAGGGAGGTTGTGGAATCTCCATCACTGGAGATTTTTAAGAGCATCTTAGACAAACACCTGTCGGTCTAAATCAGGGGTGGGCAAATTCCAGCCTGTGGGCTGGATCCGGTCTGCAGGGTTAATCCATGGTGGGCCGCTGCCGCTATGCTTACCTGCACCTTTGCAGGTATTGGAGGATCATAGCTCTGGTTGGCCACGAATCACTATTCACGGCTAATATGAACAGCGGGAAGCTTCCCACCGCTTGCATTGGCCATGAACAGCGATTCGTGGCCAACCAGAGCTGCAATCCTCCAATACCTGCGGAGGAGCAGGTAAACATAGTGGCAGTGGCCCTCCAGGGACTCACCCTGCGGGCTGCTATGGTTTTATTGCCCACTGTTGATCTAAATGGTGGTTGGTCCTGCCATGAGTACAAAGGACTGGACTAAATGACATCTTGGATAAAAATAGAATCATGTGACTGGAAAGCACCTCTTTTCAAGAATAGTATTTAACTCAATAGTTTGAGCTGCTTGTAGAGCATGGTACTTCTTGTAGCAAGCTGCAGCTCACCACTATGGCACCTCTTGCTGGCCAGTCTAGGAATTAGCTCTTCTTTGGGCTCAGAGCACCCTCTGTTGGCCTTTCCCTGTCCATTATCTGACTCCTGTTAGGTTTCTCCACTACTTGTCAGACCCCATATCTCTCCCAGCCCACAGTGCCCCTTCCTTCACAGTACTGCCACACAGCAGTGCCCTACACTGCAGGGTCTGCCCCTCCCCTATGCCCATCTTGGCTCAATGATCCTGTGCCAGTTCATGATCTAGCTCCTGCCACAGGGGCAACTGCAGTCTGAAATGTCCACTTATCATTGGAAAGGGCATGTGGACCTGCTACCTTCTCTTGTCCTGGCTGCCTGCCTAGTACCCCTCAGTCCTTGAAAGCAAGGCCTCAGCCTGGGAGTTTGCCTGGTCTCACTTCCCAGGCAGATGTTCTTCCTACATGACAGCTAGAACAAGAGTGTGCTCCTCATCTCCAGAAGCCCTTCTTATGGGGCCTAGCCAGGCCTTGATTGGCTGTCTGTAGCCCTCTTCTGATACGGTCCCAGCTCCAGCCTTTTAACCCCTTATGGACCAATGCCAGGCACACTTCTGAGGTATTTCAGGACCAAGGCAGGCAGGAAAGGAAAATAAACAGGCATAGGAGCTCTGAGCAGCTTTTCCTCTTAAAAGAAAGTTAGAAGATCCAATCTTCTAGTCCTTAATCAAGTAAAATTTCTATTCCGATCAGCATCTTCACTCATATATATTAACATGCTCAGTGAATATACCCTTCATACTTAAGATGGCTCAGATACTTATCCAGAGCTGCACATCTTATATTCACTGGCTCAGGGACTACATTTTCTGAACAGTGCTGAGCACACAGATGGTGCCCGGTGAATAATACAAATCGTGACAATAATTGTTGACTTTATAGACTCTGTGTATGCAATTTCTGTTCTAGCTCTGGAACTGGCCTGGATACAGCTGAAATCCTAAGAATTTGAGTTACTCATATGCCACTTTCTCATTCCTTTCTTTTCTCAAACTCTGAAGAAAAACCAACAAAACAAAACGGTTTTTAGTTAAAATGTAAAAATGCACAGTAGCCATTACGCTTCAATCCACCATTGGGGCAGAACCTGCCACCCCTTTGGGGTTAAGTAATCAGCTATCATCTGATCTCATTCTGTCTTTCTTCATCCTTACTGACTTCTGTGCTGCTTTTCTGCCTGTCAACCATGAAGTCCTTCCAACTTGCCTTGGACCGTGTGCTGAAGTCTCAGAGAGCTGACCTTTTTGTTTTTTCTTTCATCTATCAGAGACTGTCTTTTTGCAGTATGCAGTCGAATGATAGGCTGTTCCAGTGGACAGGTAATTAGCTCTGAAAGGCCTATGTTTTATTTCCCTTGTGGACTTCCTATGTGAACCTCAAGCCCAAGCCTGATGGACAGAGTTTCAAAGGTTTTCAGGCATCCAGAGATGCATATAGGCATCTAGTGGGGTTAACAAAGCACATAACTTTCTAGGCACTTCTGAAAATCCCTCTAGGTTCCTAAATACTTTTTGAAAATCTAGCCTTTAGGCTATGAATACCTTGGTTTCCCATCTGTATAATGGGGATAACAGTGCTGCTCTACCTCAATGAGTGGCTGTGAGGAGAAATAGGTTAGACGTTGTGAGGCACTCAGATACTATGGTGAGGGGGCCACATAAGTACCACAGGTAGGCTACGTCTACACTGCACCTCTCTTGTGCAAAAGCCTATGCAAATGAAGCATGGATTAGCATATTGCCGTGCTTCATTTGTATAATTAATTAGGGGCCGTTTTTGTGCAAAAAGCCCCTCTTGTGCAAGAGCTGTTCTTCCTAAAAAATTGAGGAAGAACAGCTCTTGCGCAAGAGGGGTTTTTGTGCAAAAAGGAGTGGTCTACACAGCTCCTTTTTGCACAAAAGCCTCTTGTGCAAAAACGGTCCCTAATTAGTTATGCAAATGAAGCATGGCAATATGGAAATCCGCACTTCATTTGCGTAGCCTTTTGCTCAAGAGACATAGCCGTAGGAAGGAACTTCTCTGTACCGCTGCTCTCCTTTTCCTTGGTTTTGGCATCTTCTTTTCACCTCCACTCCTCACATCTCCCTCTTTTCTGAGTGTAACCTTGGTTCAAAGCTGAGGGGCTGACGGGATTGCCAGTCCTGGGCAAGGCGGTGGTAGAGGGGGGAATTCCATGCTACCACTAGGGGAGGGGCTGGGGGCAGCCAGCTCTCAGCACAGCCTACATGGCAGTGCACTCCCCAACCTTCAATGCTCCCTGGAGCACTCTGTTGGTGCTATGATGGAGATTTAAAGGGCCCAGGGCTCCAGCTTCCGCTACTGCTGTAGTAGCGACGGCAGGGGGTGGGAGCCCCAGGCTCTTTTGAATCACCAGGCCTGGGGGCAGTTGCCCACTTTGCCTTTCCACCACTGTCAGTGGACCTCGTTCAGAGTCCCCTGCGTTCTCTTTTCAACACTGCCCAACCACAGCAGAGGGAGTCCTGTTTTACTGGCTCAACTAGCAACTTCTAAATCCTTAATTGAATTACCAGCCTTTTCTTTTCTTAATCACCTTGCCTCTGCTAGGAAACAAAATACTGACTCCCTGTCCCCGGGACACAGTCTGGGAGCCGCTCCTCTGATGAATTCACGCTCCATGTTCCTGCTGTGCTGCAGTTTAAAGCCTTACCTGGGAGCGCACCTCCTGTATGAATCTGGGCGGGAGGAAGGACCTTTAAATGGAGCCACTGCACTAGAAGTTACCGTGCTGCTGAAGAGAGGGAATCTGTAGCTGCTAGAATAAGGAACCCAGCTGGGACTCCTGACTGGCCTCACTTCACTTTTCTGGCTGGCCACTTGAGGGCTTGTCTACACGGTGCTTTTGTGAGCGCCAGAGTGCTGTGAATTTTAGTCCATGAGAACATGTTGTTCACTCCCTGGTTTGCGTGGACCCCGTTGGTTCCTTAGTGTGTGTTGAAATTCTACAGTTTGAATCTGGTCTACATTAAAGCCCACAAAGGAACTTTTTGTGTGAGCCATCAGGGTCTACATGGGCCAGTGACTGCAACACATATGTTTAGACTAAAATGTACACCCCCGTGATGCAGAGCAAAGTACCACGTAGACAAGTCCCCACGTATGAGCCCCTTCCTCCACTTAGGAGCCCATCTGGAAATGGTCTGTTCAAGGCAGCAGTGGAGGTTTAAGGAAGACTTCCCTGGCATAGATCCCATAGAGTGCTGTTGCCTGAGCCTTAGGATCTGCAGAGCTTGTGCCTCAGAAGGTGGCTTCCTCCCTCTAGTTGATTGTGGCGTGTAGCAGCACCTTTCCCTGACTTATGGTGAGATGTTCATGTGCCTTGTGCTGATTACTGGGGTTGGTCTGGGTTCTCACTAAGAGGCAGCAGCTCTTCAACTCAGGTTGGGGTAGGAGGTGAGGGGGAGTCTCTAACACGCAAAAGATTTGTGTAGAAGCTAATAGGCTACGGCACAGAAATCTGTCACATGCTCAATCTATTCCTTGATGCTTGATGCTATACAGTGCTATGTCATTCTGCTTTAAGGAGTGACACTGAGGGCACGTCTAGACTACACGGCTCCATCGATGGAGCCATGTAGATTTGTTTGTTCGGCAGAGGGAAATGAAGCGGCGATTTAAATAATTGCTGCTTCATTTAAATTAAAATGGCTGCCGCGCTGTGCCAATCAGCTGTTTGTCAGCACAGCGCAATAGTCTTGACGCTCCGTGGTCGACATCAAAGGCCTTTGTCAACCTCCCCAGTAAACCTCATCCCACGATGCATAACAGGGATGATGTCGACCGTGGAGCGTTCAGACTATCGTGCTGTGCTGACAAACAGCTGATCAGCACAGCGCAGCAGCCATTTTAATTTAAATGAAGCGGCGATTATTTAAATCACCGCTTCATTTCCCTCTGCCTACAAACCTAATCTACATGGCTCCATCGACGGAGCCATGTAGTCTAAACATGTCCTGATTGTATTCACCCACATAGATGCTCCAGCAGCACACTTATGGTACTGCAGCAGTGCAGAGACTTGCTACAGCAGCGGAAGTGGGTTTTCCATTGCCATAGGTAATCCACCTCTTCAAGAGGTGTTCATAGAACACTAGAACTGGAAGGGACCTTGAGAGGTTATCGAGTCCAGTCCCCTGCCCTCACGGCAGGATCAAGCACCATCTAGATCATCTCCGACAGCTGTCTGTATAACCTGCTCTTAAATATCTCCAGTGATGGAGATTCCACAATCTCCCTGGGCAATTTATTCCAGTGTTTAACCACCCTGACAGTTAGGAAGATTTTCCTAATGACCAACCTAAACCTCTCTTGCTGCAGTTTAATCCCATTGCTTCTTGTCCTCTCCTCAGAGGCCAAGAAGAACAATTTTCCCCCCTCATCCCTGTGACACCCTTTTAGATACTTGAAAACTGCTATCATGTCCCCTCTCAGTCTTCTCTTTTCCAAACTAAAAGTGTTAGCAGTGTCTACACCAGGAATTAGGCCATTTGTGTTGCCTCTCTCGGGGCGGGGGGGGTGTCTTTCAAACTGACCTTTTTAAGGGAGGGAAATACAGGTTTCCCTGCTCTAGAGATGTGGAACTGAGAGCCTAAGTGACTGCAGAGGGGGTCTGTGGCAGAACAGAGGATTTAACCCATACCTCCCAAGTCCCGAGCTAGTGCCCTAATCATCCCTAATCTTTCCTCCAGGATGCTCAGCACTGTGCAGACCGATAAAATAGCATAGCCACCACTGACACCAGTGCAGTGTGATTTGTACCTGAAAGTGTCACTAATGTTTGAAACTCAGAGTAAATTGCTCTGGTACAAATCACACTATGTTATCTGACATTAATCATGTCTACTCATGGAGACTGTACCAGTGTAGTTTAGGCCTTCCTTAGTGGCATGCTATGGTCACATCTGATGAGCACTGGGCTCTGTTACTCGCTTACTAGTTTTGTGACAAAAAGGTCTTTGCTCACATGGTGGGTGATCCAAAATACTCACAGAGGTAAATTTTTTTCTATGCCCTTTTCTCTTTCCCTTCCCTGACGCTAACTGTTACGTTCTCCATTCACTTTGATTATGTTCTTATTCTTGAGGGCCACAATGCTGCTAGGGAGAAGAGGTCCCATGAACTGCAGGTTTACTACATGCAGGGTTTGGGTCCTATATATTTCTGCTTCAGGTGGACAAATCAAATTAAACACAGGCACTGTATATGATAACCATGAACCCTATATGAGCCTCATTTTATCAAGCACAGATAAGCTCTTCATCACCTTTAGCCAATCAGTTAATCTCATCAGGTTTTTATGAGTTTGTGAAGCAAATCTACTCTGTTACGTTGATTATCAATGAATGGCATTCCAGTTTGAAAACTATAACACTGAAAAATAACTTCAAATTTTTCCCTGAGGAGCTAAGAGCTACCTGATGATTTTGAGGCTTTTTTCTGTTTTGAAGCAACACTCGGATTCAAAATGACGTTCAGTACATGAAGAAGGTAATAAAGAAAGGGCAATCCCTAGTTAATTACTTCATAGCTCTGAGCTGCCATACACTTTGTCTTTGTCTACACTACGGTTTTCTGCTGGAAGAGGCAATGCAAATGAAGCACTGATTAGCATCCCAGAGAGGGATAAGGATCTTGCTCAAAAATGGTTTTTTGCGCAAAATGGACACGTCCACACTGCCTGTTTTTGTGCAAAAACCTATTGTGAAAAGGCATCGGAGGAGATTATGCAAATGAAGCACAACAAAATGCTAATCAGCACTTCATTTACATTGCCTCTTCCGGCACAAAACTGTAGTGTAGACATAGCTTTTGTGCAATCACTTACTCCAGAGCAAACAGGTTACAAAACCTCACCACACCAGGAATGTATATTTAACTCTTTTGCCTCTGTGAAATTGACTATACAAGGGGCAGAACAGCATAAAAATCAGACTGCAAAATGGAATCATTTTGGGGGGGAATCAGTATGCAAGTGGAAATCCCCTCAACTATCAAGTCCCTAGAGCTCCGATTGATACGTCTGACTATCCTTGAAAAGCATCTGAATGACAATGATATACAAAGAACTAACTAGGTTGCATTCAAGTGAAATTAAAATATGCTCAGATGATTTACCATGGTCTTGGGCTTACATGTCTAGTTCGGAAAGGAATTGTATATAAAAACAGCCTCACTCCCATGACTAGGAGCTCTACGGAAATGAATGACAGATTTGCTCAAGTTGCAAAGGTCAAAGATGAACTGATTGTCTAGATTCAGGTTGAATGATTGAAGAGAGTTTAGTTATGTCTCAGTAGGCAATGCAATCTACTGCTGTGCAGGGATCAGAACTCAAGCTCTGATGAACTTGTCCTTCACTGAGCCAGCAAGAATTGGAAGTGTATGAGAGTTAGGGGGACCCTTTCTCTACTATCTAGTATGTAGCCATTTATCCCTGTGTAGTGTGGGTCAAAACACCACCATGTGTGAGCAGCGAATTCTGATTTGGCAGCATTTTATGTCAATTTTTGGGCAGGTGGAAGTGACCCACAATTGAAGGGCAGTAGGGAATCTGAACCAACATGCTCAGCTTGTGGGGTGACATAAGAAGAGCAACTCATGTCACTCAGACCCATTTCTTCATAGTCATGGCACTGACTCGAGATGTTCAAGGGAGGGCTGGATAATTGAGAATCAAATCTAGGACTAGGACACAAAACCACAGTGGGGGCCTGTAGCAATACTGGAATAGGTCGATGATGATACTAAATCCTGATCCTGCCCCCCCTGAAGGCAAAGCTCCAAGAATCACATCTATAGCGAGTGCTTTATATGAAACAGAATGTTACTCACAATTAAACCTGAGCAAATAATTGATTTTTTTTGGTTCCAGGCCAAAACAATCTCACACAAAGAAAACATTTTGTTCAGATCAATTTGAAATACAGTTTTGGAAATAAAATGTCAAAATACATCCTTTAGAAGATGTCAAAATGTTTTGACTCAAAAATCACAAATGCCTCAATTTTATTTGACTGAAACTCTTTGCCAAATTCAATTTAATTTCACAAACAGGGTTTCAATTACCCTGAAACTGCTTTTTTTGAGAATTTACTATTTGAATGAAAAATTTCTCCCAGCTCACGTCACAGCAACCATAACCTGGAAAGTAATGAAGATTAACTACAACTCCCCCTTCAGCTCGTTTTCATTTTACTGAGTACATTGGTGGAATGACTCAACAGAAAAAAGAAAACCAAAATAGCAGTCAGCAAGGTCTGTTCCTCAGGAGCTAGCACATAGAAGAAGAATATAAGGTAATGTAACCTAGGGATGTAATAGTGTAGTCGATTAACCGATAAGCAAAAGCTTCTAGATTAATGCTGTAGACTACACGCATTTCCCTCCCCCTCCCCTTGCCAGTCATTTTTTTAGCAGCCTGGCTCAGTTCTGGCTTGCACCGGGTCCAGGAACTCAGACCCCCCTGCCCAGACAGGGGCTGCTGCCTTCCCGCTCTGCTGCCTCTGTATTGGTTAGTTGACTATTCTAGAGTCCCCAGGGGCAGGGCCAGCAGCCACTGTATCAGAGGCAGCAGCACTGGGCAACAGGCAGCTGATTCACAAGTGGAGCTGGTTCTTAAACTGGCTCCCCTTGTGGACCAACTCCCATCTGGCACCCTGCGCTGCTGCCTCTGATACAGTGGCTGCTGGCCCTGCCCCTGGGGACTCTAGAATAGTCAACTAACCAATAAAAATTCATGAGGTTACTCAACTATTCACTTAACCGATATTTAATATCCCTAATGTAACCCAGAGGTACTAAGACCAGGGAGAAGGGAGAATGAAGTCTGCTCTGCAGTCTTAGCTGAGTGCCAGGTGGCTTTTAGCTCCGGTAGCTGAGATATGTGGCTTTAGCCCTTAAGGCTGCAGATTCAATTCCTCTTACCAACGACCCAGGTCCATCAGCTCTACAAGTGGGAGTTTATCCAGGATGAACTGCTGGGAGGTCCCAGAAGCTTAGGATGCATTTCCTCAGCTGAGGGAAATATGTAACCCAGAGGCACTGAGACTATTGACAAGGGAGAGTGAAATAAGCCTATGGTGAGCACTAACTGATTCTTAGCTCATGCTATAGAAGCACATAGCTTTAGGTCACAGGTTCAGTCCCTCCTACTGCACTGGTAGAACCAAGATGAAGGCCAGAATATTAAATACACTACAACCAAGTATAGTGCATGCAGTGTGTTGGGAAAACAAAGAAGATATTAAAAGTCAATCTAGGTCAAGTTGCAATGCTTTTCGTAGAAGAACACTTTTCTGTCTTGAAACACACTGCTCCATTCTTGCATCCACTCTTCCCTGGAGTGCTTGGCTCACTGACCTTGAGAGGACACCATTACAGGAAAGCACCAGGGAAAACACGGAAGACTGCAGATAAACTTTATAAGGACACAATACATCTAACCTAAGTCATTTATTTTCCCTGACAGTATCTCAGCCTCTGTGGCTTTCAAAATGAAAAATCTATCAGTAAAACAAATGACATTAATGGGATTGTAAATCAGCTGTGCATTCCCCCAAAGGATGTATTTCACTGCAAGTCTCAAACAGACAGATTTCAGCACTGCCAAAGCCAGCCCCCACAGCATTCCACTGACTGATGGCAGAAGGGGTTGCTCAGCAGGTATTTGTCTATCACCAGAGAACTGTTTCTGAAAAGCTGACGCATAGCAGTAAATGGCACTACTCTACTTCTGATGCTCCTCAGTGGGACTTACACTTTTGATTAACCAAGGCCCCTGCTGTCTGAGTGATGGGTTGCTCAGTGCATTTGAAAATCAGGCTCAAGAAAGCCCACTGACAGGGGGTGGGGCAAAGGAAGCAGTGACCCCAGGACCTAGTGAATCAAAGGGGCCTGGGCTTCTGGATGCTGCTGCTGTTACAGCAGCAGTGGTGGCAGGCAGAGTCCCAAGCCCTTTAAATCACTGCCAAAGTGCCAGAGCGCTACCCTGCATGCTCCAAAAGCTAGGGGTGTCCAGTGTCATGGTCCAGGCAGCACTGACGGCTGGCTTCCCTGGCTGTGCCCCTTCCAGAGGCACAGGGCTGAGCTTCTCCCCAAACCTTCTCTGGGGACCTGCAGAAGTTGTCAATCCCCCTGAACTCAAGGTATCTCAAGTTAGGCATCCAAAATCAGAGGCCATTTTTGAAAATATTGCCCTTGTGGAACAGTGCAAAACTGTATTCCAAACTTTTTGCAGCATTTAAAGTAATACAAGGCAAACAGAGCCCCGAAGGGTCAGAACACTCTTATTGGTGCCAATTTACCATAGCAGGCTTTGTTTAAAAAACATTTAGTTTTACCATAGGGCTACCTCATTGCCCAAAGTTAAGCAGAAAGAATCAGTGAGCTGATAACTGAAAAGCAGTGTTTAGAATCGTGTAACATATTTCCAGTAGCTGGGTGTAAAAGAAAATAGCTTTATATTTTGCCATCCTAGGGTAGTGACAATGGTTCATAGGCTGTATATTGTTCCTTTGATGTTTTATGTGTGTAGCTAAACTGACTATTTTTATGGTTTACATGTAGAAGTAAGCATTTGTTTATTCAGTTTTCCTGTTAAAAATGCTATCGCTGATAGTGGTACATTATTGATTAAGTTGTGCTAGTTAGTGAGTGCTTAGAAATTACAGCAGTGGTTGGTATATAACATGAGAATGAGACATAGAGCCAAACCAGTACTATTTGCCAGAACAGTAGAACATAAGAGTGGTCATACCAAAGTATCCAGTATCCTGTCTTCCAACAGTGGCCAATGTCAGGTGCCCCAGAGGGTGTGAACAGAACAGGGAATCATCAAGTGATCCCTCCCCAGTCGCCCATTCCCAGCTTCTGACAAACAGAAGCTAGAGACACCATTCCTGCCCATCCTAGCTAATAGCCATTGATGGACCTTTCTTCCATGAATGTATTTAGTTCTTTTTTGAACCCTGTTAAGTCCTGGACTTCTCAACATTCTCTGGCAAGGCGTTCCACAGGTTGACTGTATGTTGCATGAAGAAATACTTCCGTTTGTTTGTTTGAAACTTGCTATCTATTAATTTCATTTGGTGACACCTAGTTTTGGTGTTATGGGAACAAATAAATAACTTATTTTCTTTCTCCACACCAGTCATGATTTTATAGATGTCTATCATATCCTCCCCTATGTCTCCTCTTTTCCAAGCTGAAAAGTCCCAGTCTTATTAATCTCTCCTCCTGTGGTAGCTGTTCCATAGCCCAATCATTTTTGTTGTCCTTTTCTGAACTTTTTTCCAGAGCCAAGATATCTTTTTTGAGAGGGGTGACCATATCTGTATGCAGATGTGGGCATACCAAGATATTCTCTGTCTTATTCTCTATCCCTTTTTAATGATTGCTAACATTTAGTAATCCAATCTAAATTGTGTGAGGATTTGCAGAGAATGGGTCCCTTTTGCAAATCATGCAAGTGAATTTTAGGAAAAACTAGAGAGGTAGGGTAAACTGTAGGATCTTATTTAGGTGACAGACCCAGTATCTGTAGGGATACACAGCAGGGCTGACAACCTCTGTGGACAAGCTGGGGAGGGGGCATGGCTCTGTGCTCCTGGAAGGCATGGGGGTGAGGGCAGAAGGGGTGTGGCTGAAGGAAGTCAGCCCTTAGCACTACCTGGACTGCAGCGCTGCCCCACTCCCACCCTCAAAGCCACACGGAGTGGCGCTCTGGCACTCCCACAACAGTTCAAAGGGGCCTGGGGCTCTGGCTGCCACCGCTGCTAAGAACTCTGGGCCCCTTTGAATGGCTGGGCCCAGTGCAATTGCTCCCTTTGCCCCTACCCATTGATAGGCCTGGGTGCACATATGCTCTACTGGGAGTAGGATATAAAGTAGCACTTGCTTCTCAACACTCGAGTGTGTCATGATGGCATTTTGTGTGATAAGCAAATTAGTATTTTTGCAAAGATGGAATAAACAAAGTTTCTAAGGGGGTGGGATAGCTCAGTGGTTTGAGTATTAGCCTCCTAAATCCAGCATTCTGAATTCAATCCTTGAGGGGGCCATTTAGGGAGTTGGGGTAAACCTGTCAGGGATGGTACTTGGTCCTGCCATGGGAGCAGTGGACTGGACTTGATGACCCCTCAAGGTCCTGTCTCTCTCTGAGATAGATATATTTCCATGTTCTGAGTATCACTGTATGTTCTACAACATGACTTGTGAACTAAGCCACATAATCTCTCTTTATGCATAAAAAAGTTTTTCCTGCCTCACAACAGAATGACTCTCTGGCCTCAAAAGCAGCCAGAGAGATGGGGGTTGGTGAGCATAGCAAGCAGGGGGCAGCCCCTAGTTTTATTTAAAAATACAAATATTTGAGTGGAAAGAATGCCAAAAACCAATTTGCAAAAATAAGAGGCACTGCAAATACAAACTTTTAAATTGGAAAGGTGGCAAACACATCTGTCCACAAACATAATCCACTGTGACTACACAAAGAGCAACTATTCTCCTGAGGCAGTCTATGTGAAGCTGTGGTTTTCCTTGCTATCCCCTGATGTGGAGTGGGAGGGGTAAGAATGCAGCCCGTGATGCCAAATGAAATGTCAGGGGGTATATGGAGCTTCTAGCATGAAGTTCTCTAAGGACTGAAAAGCGTGAGTCTGGGAATATTGGGTTCCCCTTGGACAATATTCCCAGGTCTGCTGAATTTGTGTTTGCTAATTGAGAAGACCCATTATATCTTGGCACATCTCCCTTTCTTTTCCTTAGGCCTTTCTTCCATCCATTCTTTCTGTAGTCAACATGATGTCATGTGGGTTTTCCAGGGCCTCTGCTCATGGCTGATGCAGCACTGGTTTGCAGGGCCTTGCTGAATATGTCCTACCTAAGTTCTCTTTTTGACATAGCTGTAATTTGACTTCTCTATTTGGGGGCAAAGGGCAGCTCCAGTCAAATCAATGTATGGAGGGGTGGGGATTCTGTGCCTGCCTACAGGGGGCACCAGTTCAGGTTTTGGAGGTGGAGAGGCATACACACATGCTTACCGGAGGTCCCTTCCTCTACACCAGGCTCAAGAGGTCGTAGTGAGACTGGCTAGACTACGGTGGAGTCTTTAAAAGATCCTAGTTTATGGCATGGCTGGACCCTTCTCACAGCATCTTTCTTTTCCAGTCCTCATCCCTGAGCCCTGCAGTCCATGGCAGGAGTCTCTCTGTCACAGGCTCCCCTGAGTATCCACAGTGGTTTTCAGGGTGCTGGTGGGTTCTTTGCCAAATCTGGCATACACCTCATTTTAAAGGTGATAGGCCTGTGGCTCAGCACTAGATCAGTTTTTGGCCTCCTTGGCCATGTGGTACATCTGGTGCAGGCCCTTTACTTCAATGGGGCACTGCTGCTGACTTCTGTCATTCATATTTGCTTGCATCCCTGGGCAATCTTTTTGTAGATGGCCACTTTTCTATGGCTGGTCCTCAAATGTGATTGCAGAACCTTCTCTCCCCCACAGGCCCAGGAGATCCAGTACCTCCTACAGCTCCAGACAGGAACTCCTTTTCTGATCTCTAGCTTGTACTCCCTACACCTCGGCATGTGATAAGGAGTGTGTCTAGTGTAGGGATCCAATGTGGTCAGTTGGGCAGTTGCACATGACAAGGGAGGGTTGACTAGGTGCCCTCACCAAGATGGGCAATCAGGTTAAGGCATTTGAAAAATATGTTAAGGTCTTAAAGTAGGGGTTGTTTCCAGTCTCCATGACCACTGGACAGAGGAGTTTACAACTGTGACCAGAGTGGTCACTGTTTCAGGGAATGGGGAATTGTAGGACAGCTGCTGGAGGACTGTTAGTGTCAACACAGGTTACACAGTGTCTACATTTGTGCTGTTTTGACCTCAGTTGGTTAAATGTAGTAACTCAATGATTATGTTCAGTATTCTAGACATGTTAGGTACTAAATGTTTCATAGTTAGAAATGGCATTTTTAAAACATCGGTCATACTCCTGATGCTATATAAAGAATAAATAATAGTTAATTGGGGATCTAATGACTGCAGGAAAAAACTGAATCTTCCATTATACATTTTACTTTTAGAAAATGGAATTACAATTACTCAATTTAAGGCATGTGTGTACTATCAGAATTTTCCCATCACATTCTCATTCCTTTTTTAATTAAAAGAATAAAATGGTGAGAAAGATCATTCTGTTCACATTATTGCTGATAAGTGCTATTTTCTGTCCGTTGGTGATTGTATCAAACTCTCATTGGCTACTATAATAGTCTTATCCATGTATCCCAGGGCCCAATTTGGCCCAGAGAATTTATCAGGTAGAAGATGGTCAGAAGCTGTTGAAGATAGGCAGCAATATCATGTTCTAACTAGTCCAGCCATCACAATGCGATGAGGCTGTTTCAGAGTTTTGCTGGAAGAGACATGCCATTAAAACTGAAAGGCTCCAGATGTTTGCAGCTACTGTGCCTTAACGTCTTTCAAATCCAGCATTACAATCTAGGTTCTAAGGGCAAAATTATGCAGATCTTAATGCAGCAAAATTCCTCTTGGAGTGAGTGGGTGTGTGATGACATATTCAGAGCCCTCACGGGGCCAGGGCAGGAAATGATTATGGCTCCAACCTGAAGACAGGAATTTACAACTGTTCTTCCCCACAGCATGTGCTAAGCCTATACGGAGATCCTCTTGTTAATCAAGAAGGAGCAGGATACAAAGGAGAAGGCAGACTTCAAAGGCAGCTGCTTTGATCAAGGATAATTAAGTAAGAAACGATACAGCCATGGAGAAAGAAACAGCAGTGGATAGGATAATAGACATTAAGAGGAAGACTAGTGCTGATACCAGTCAGAAACACAATACTGGCAGTAGAATGACTGTATACAGGTTTCTTTTTTGGGTTGGTTTTCCTTTTTTTTTAACCATTAGGAAAATTGGTTCACGTGGCTGGACATGTGTAAATTAGGTGTCCTTAAAAACGGAAGTTCTACTGTATTCCTAAAAATGCGAGTCCTAATTTAAAAATAAAAACAAATTACCATTTGGGTCCCCAGAGTGCACATGTCTGATTTAGGTTCAGATCTTGTCTAGACTAGATAAAATATCAATGAAGACTTTGACTCAATGGAAAATGAGTTGAGGATATAGATATCTACCCATCAGCAGTTTACCACAAAGTCTGAAACAAATGGCAGTCTCTGCTGTGGAAAGTTCCAAAGCTAGGCTACTTGAGGTATGTCAAGCAATTGTCACGGAAGGAGGAGCACAGGCTGCAGAGGGAAAAGTTTGCAGGGATGAGGAAGTTAATATGTGCCCATGTAACACCAAAAGGCAGAACCAAACCCTTGGGTCTTGGAGCTTAGTGCATGATCCTCCACCCACTTGAGCTCTTAGCTTAGACTGTAGAGCACACTCAGTCTCTCTCTCACTCTTTCTGTAAGTGGTCTAAGTGCTACTGCATGGGACAATACACCATACCCAGAAGGTATATGCATTACAAGTGCATGGTTTGAATGTTAGCTGGAATAGCAAAATCTCTGTAAATAGCTCTCTTGGGGTGCGTCTACATTGCACCCTTAGCTTGAAATAAGCTACACAATTTGAGCTACGCAAATTGCATAGCTTATTTCGAGTTAATTTCAAAATAGCTTATTTCAAAATCTGGCACTGTCTACACAGCACCAAATTTCGAAATAGAGTGCTATTCTGAAATGTCCTTTAATCCTCATGGAATGAGGTTTACAGGGATGTCGGAATA
Organism: Pelochelys cantorii; assembly: GCA_032595735.1. Taxonomy (NCBI): domain Eukaryota; kingdom Metazoa; phylum Chordata; order Testudines; family Trionychidae; genus Pelochelys; species Pelochelys cantorii. The sequence continues at coordinate 26,741,269 of CM064326.1, forward strand.
GCACGCTCATTATTTCAAAATAATGGGCACGCTATCAAGACGTGGAAAACACTATTTCGGGATACCAGAAGTATCCTGAAATAGCGCAGCTGACTAGATGATCCTTGAAGAGCATATTTTAGCATGGGACTGTAGAAGTCTGCATAGCGACTGTTTGTACTGTATTTTTTTTACTTTATAAGACTTTCAAAATCTACTCTAATGAAATACTTATTTTGTGGCCCTTCTTCTGCTGTCTGAACCCTCCAACAATTTCTTGCAACTGTGAAGATTTAAATTGATCAAAATTGAAAAAAAAGCTTAAAAATAAATACTGATGTCTGTCAAAATGATAAAAATATAAAAATCAAATTCTGTCAAGCCCAAGGATAAATAAGTAAGAGACTGACTTTCAATAGGCTGAAGGTAATTGGCTTGATCACGAGTTCTAGAGTTGACATTTGACAAATTGCCTTAATGAAGACATACTCCATTAACCTGGTAAATATCCAGCGTCAGGAAGGGTCCTTCTTGCTTTCATCACTTCAGCAAAGAAAATATTTGCCAGCATTACACTAGCAGTTAATTGACTAACATCACCCCCTGAGGGAGGGTTAAAGGCCTTTAATTCACGTTTCAGTTCAACATGGTATGGGTAATTACCCTGAGGGTTAGTTAGGCATTGATCATGCATACAAATGACTACCTGGATATCATTAAGTAGCCTGTCTGTCTCCAGCAACCCTTTTGGCTGAAGGATCTCCTCCCTCTCACAGCAAAACCTGCAGAAGGGGCCAGAGAGGCAGCAAAATGCAATGACATTTCCTGGGAACCATCTCCTCAAGCTGAGGGAGTGAGGGGGCAACATAATGTTTGCAGCATGCAAGGCTGCTGACTCCTGCAGATCCAGGGTGCTTAACATCTAAAGAGGGAGGAGCTATACGTAAAGATGACTGACTGCCTCACCATGTGTCTCACTTGCCTCCTACTGTCCTCCAAACTCCCCCTTTATAGGGTAATTTGGGTTACTGGCTAATCCTCCTGTATATTCACAGCAGCAATCTGGAGACTCCACGTGAATCAAGGTCCTCCCTTTGACAGAGCCATCTCCTCCTCTCCCAGTGGTGTGACAGCAGTCCTTTGTAGCTGGATAGCTTCCTCAGCATTGGATGTCACCACATGAATACTCTTGAGGAATTCTTTGTGGGCATGGGTGCTCCTCAGCATAGCTACCTCCTCCTGTCACTCTGCCACCTACTTCCTGAGATGTTCTACCAACAGGCACCTTTCACATTGGATGATCCCTCCCAGCCTGGATTTCTGTGAGAAATGCAGACTATAGTTTCTGAAAATCTGCACCAGGATCTGGGTACAGGCAACCATGCTTAGGTTGTCTGTCTGGATACAGGCACAAATGGAGGCGACAGGACCAGTGCTCCTTCCTAACCATAGTGATTATATTATGACTCCCTCACACGAACTCCCTCTCAAACTCCCCTGTTTCTGGTCCCCTCTTCACCAGCACCCCCTTGTTGCTTAGCCTATGACTTTTAAGGCCTTCTCTTGTAGGTCAGCCCTACCCCCTCATCAATCACACAAGGGGATCACAAGGCTGACTGTGGCTGATCAAAAATGATCAAGGAACAAAAGCTCACACAGTTTCCAGACACTCAATCCCAATCGGCTCAGTAATGGACATAAGTGAAATAACCTGTAAGAGAAAGAAAAACACAGTCAAGCAAACTCATTCACCCCAAGGTTAGTACTCACAACTTCTTCACTCACCAGGAAGATCTCCTTTTCCCTTTTCAGGAGCCCCTGTTTCCAGTCCCCTTGTTCAGCAGGAAATACTAGCGACCAGAGCTAGTCCAGAACTGTGAGTATTCCCCTCCTCTCTGCTGAAAAGTTCTGTAATTGAGCTCTACATTCCCAGAAATAGATGGACTTAGGAATGAACTGAAGCATACCTTTCAGAAGAGCATTCAGCCTTGGCTTTAAAAGTCCTGTCATGCAGATGACTGGCACTATATGAAATCATAGAAATCACAGAAAGATAGGACTGGATATGACCTCTAGAGGTCACTTATTCCATCCCCCATGCTGAGACTGGATTGAGTATAACTAGACCATTCATGATAAGTTATTAGGCTGAATGCAAGAATGATTTATTTGAATTCAAATATTCATGTGCTTAAAGTTAAGAATGTATGTTATTCTTATTATTTGTATGACTGTAGTGTGTGAAGAACACAAGTGTTCTGCTGGATGAAGGCTCTAGAGAAGTGACTACATTCACAAAATCTTGTCCCGATGTGCACTGGACTCAAAGTAAATGCGGAAATGGGTTCTCTAGGGACAATTTCTCCTTTTGGTTGTTCTAAAGTCTTGGACAGTAATCTGGTGGCAATGTCCTCAGTATATCCACCAGATTCCTGTCCAAGACTTTCCAGTCCTTTCACTTAAAGAGGAGTATGTGTATTAAGTTCTATAACAGGAATGGCCATATGATGCCAGCTAGTCCTGCCTCATGAAGGGCTCAGTGCAGAAAAAGAATGAGAGTGATACTCATTAGAAATCTCTTTTTCTTAGAATGTTTTCTTGTGAAAGGATTCATTTGAGTGTGCTGTGATCTAACTGAAATGTATAATTTACTGTCTGTTTACACTGCTATTTTACCAACAGAATATTTTTAAGTCTGGCTGACTGACACCTTTTAAATGGCAAAGAATGAGAGAGAAGAGACACCCCACCAGAGCATTCTAAGTGCAGCTTTAGTAATTTTGTCTTAAATGTACATTATCATAATGATTCTCTTGATGAGTTTTTAACTTTTCTTTTTCTGGCAGAAAACCATAATAAGGTAAACTAGACCATGTTCAGTGTGGTATTTAAAGCCGACAGATGTGATGCTTTCGATTTACTCAATATACTTTGCTGGAGTAGTTATTTTCAGTTTAGTGCACAAAATGCACAAAGCAAAGAGGAAAAGTGTTACAAAAACAAAGGGCCTGATTACCCACTCCTTTGGTTCTCATGCTACTTTCCAGTGAAGTCAGTAGCTAGATTCCTATTGGCTACAGCTGTGCCAAGGGTGTATCAACTGGGTGCAAAAGGCTCCTGCATTCAAGCCATGTGAACACAGACTAACTTAGTGGTGCCTCCTCCAAACTCTTCCTGCAACTGGTGCTTTTGCCTTCAAATATCATAGAAGTTGCTATGGCTTTCCTTTCAACATTTTGTTGTTGTTATATCTTAAAAAAATTTGATGGCAAATAATGGATTTTTCAATTTTTCCTAAAGTTCCAAACATCCAAATTTTGCTTTGGGTTGAACAGCAAATTAAATTTATTGAAATTTTTGGTGAATCGAAAAGTTGAATAAAACAGCCAAGGAGTGAAGAAAAGGCAGTCTCCTTTATAACAGTTAGCCCAATGACTAAGGCAGTCATATGGAACATCCCTCTACTTAATGAGAAACATGGATGTGAAATAGGTTTTCCTCCTCTTGGATAAGGGACCTAACTGCTAAACTATGGGATATTGTGATCTATGTCTTTTTCAATCTGTGCTGTGGAAGCGGTTCCACTTATTATTAATTATTAAATAGCAGAGGCTTGAAGTTGATTGTCCTACAATCTGATTGAGCCCCATAACCACTAGGCTACAGAAATATTTGACCTTTCTTTCCTGGACCCAGTGACTATCCGGTGTCTTTCATATGGAGCTTAGTGTATGAGCCTCTACTGCTTGAACTAAAAGCCAGCTGGCTCTTAGCAAAGGCTGTAGAGCAGGCTCATTATTTTCTGTGTAAATGGTCTAGATGCCACTGGTGGGAGAGTAAACCACACCCAGCAGGTGTGTGGGTTACATACACATTGGTTTGTACATTGTTCAATGGATATAAAATTACAAGGGATGTGGGGTTTTTTTGGTTCCCACAAGTACTCCTCTAACTAATCCGGAGACCACAACAAAAAATGGAAATAGCACCAAATCGATGACTGCTTTTGAAAATTTGGTTGCCTGTGACTATCCCCTCCTATGACAACTCTGGGCCCCAGGGCAAAACAGTCAATGACCGCCCCCCCCCATCCCCAGAAAGGGATGGCTGAGGTTTACAACAATGCTTTTTATCTTACTAATAACACATTAGAATGCATGATTTGTAAGCTATCAGAGGGTTGTCTTAGTCTGTATCTGCAAAAATAGAGTCCTGTGGCATGTTAAAGACAATCAGATTTATTTAGGCATAAGCTTTTGGGGGGAAAAAAGCCCACTACTTCATCAGATGAAACATCTCATGAAGTGGGGTTTTGCCCATGAAAGCTTTTGCTCAAATAAATCTGTTAGGGTATGTCTACACTACCACCCTAGTTCGAACTAGGGTGGTTAATGTAGGCATTCGAAGTTGCAAATGAAGCCCGGGATTTAAATATCACGGGCTTCATTTGCAACTTCGAATGCCTACATTAACCACCCTAGTTCGAACTAGGGTGGTAGTGTAGACATACCCTTAGGGCATATCTACACAGCAGCGTTATTTTGAAATAAATCATGTTATTTTGAAATAACAAAGTGAGCATCTACTCAGCAAGCCTGTTATTTTGAAATAACGGGTTTCTTATTCCAAATTCTTTAACCCTCATTTCATGCGGAATAATGCCTATTTCAAAATAGTTATTTCAAAATAAGGTGTGTGTAGTCAGCATAGTTGTGGTTATTTTGAAATAAGTGGCCTCCAGAGTTTCCCATAGGTGCCCTGCTGGCCACTCTGTCCACACTTATCTGAACTCTATAGCTCTCCTACCCTTGCAGCCCTTAAAGGTGCAGCCACTGGGGAAAGGGCTTGTGGCACAACGCAGGACCTGCTAGCCCTGTACCTCACACCTGCAGCCATCACTGCCTTCCCTGCTGCTATGGCAGAGCCTCGCATTCCATCTGAGTCACCACGGCTGCTAGGAAGCTGGCAGCCACCTCAGAAGCCCCCCATCGGGGCAAAAGAGGAGGGCTCCCTCATGGACTGAAGAGGAGATCCTGGACCTGATCAATCTCTGGAGGGGATCAGTCCAGCCTCCAGGATCTCTGCACCGGATAGTGAAATGCCAATGTGTACGTATGGATGACAGACAGATTGGTCCAGAGGGGACACAGCCACACTCTGGACCAGGTTAGAATGAAGATTAAGGAGCTCCGCCAGGCCTATGCCAAGGCCAGGGAAAGAAACTCCTGGTTGGGAGCGGCAACCCAGAGCTGCTGCTTCTATGCCCAGCTGGATGGCATCCTGGGTGGGGGGCAGGCCGTTGTCAGCCTCTGTGATGGTGGGGCTGTTGAGGAAGATGATGAGGACAAGGAGGAGGCGGCACTGACGCTATGCCTGCCAGCCAGGAGGTCAGCTTGTCCCTGGAGCCAGTATCCCCCTCCTAGGATGTCACCCCAGGGTCGGACGAGGCTAGGGAAGGCCCATCAGGTGAGTTGCATTACTTTCCCTAGATACAGGTGGGAGGAGGCAGTGGGCGGTGAGGGGCTACACGTGGGTGCACATGGAGCACCAGTCCTGAGCACACAACCACAATGAGGCTGTCACATAGGAACCCTGCACTCCTGCTCACAGGGTTTCTGGAAAGGCCTGCGTCACTCCCGACTCCATGGTGGGACACCTTCTCACCCCAAGAAACTGCTGAGGAGGATGGCGTCATGGACACACACACACAGCAGTGCTGCACATGGCACACAGGCATGGCCACACTCTCAGAGGCATCTGTCCCTGGGTAAGCATGGTGAGGCACAGAACACTGAGCCCCTGCCAGGGGAGCCTGCCCGGAGGGGGAGAAAGTGGAGGGGACCCCAGTAGCATCTCTCTGGCAAGTGGCCTCTGCCGCTCATACACACCTCCCCCAACACTCTTCCCCCACTTTATCCTCTGAAGAAGTTGTTCCCAACTGCCAGTCCATGGACCGGCACCAGGACACAAACTCTTGCCTGCCAGGCCACTGTATACCACCAGTCACCTGCCACTTTGCGCCCAAGTCCCCACGAGGGTCACTCCAAGCAGCCTCCTTCCCCTTTCCCAGCTCTCTCTGCCCGGCCTACATGGCGCACACCAAGAATTTGATGTCTGCTCAGCTGCTCTGGGGGAGGGCCATGTGGCGGGCACCCTGGCCCTAGCTTCAGCCTTTCCCCAGGGCTGGTGCTGCAAGCTACATGGTGGGAGGTGGCTGTTCCAGTGGCCCTGGTTGGGGCTGGTGCCACATGTTGGGCAACAGCTGTTCTGGTAGCCCCAGCCGGGGCCAGAGCTGGAGTTGTGGGGAAGTGAGATGAGGGAGGTCATGTCAGTGGGTGGGGTGGAGTGTGGTGCACAGGCAGCCTGAGGTCCGTGGGCAGGGAGAGCTGCTGCAGGACAAACCTCCATTGTCAAGGCTGGAGCTGCATTGCCAGCCCCACATGTACCAAGCGCAGATCCTGTCCCACCAAGCCACACAATGAAGGGGTGACAGGGGCCTCCCCGGCTGCTGGCTACCACACCTATGCCCTGCCCTGGCCAACAGGTCTGACCCAAGCTTGGAGTCTTGGTGATGTGATTCTTCCACGTAGCGCTGTTGCCGGGGGGCCACAGCTGGGCAAACGCTGAGGTGTTAATCCCTGTGCAACTGCCCCCCATGCACTGGGACCTGCCAATTTGCACCCAAGTCCCCGTGAGGGTCACTCTAAGCAGCCTCCTTCCCCTTTCCCAGCTCTCTCTGCCCAGCCCTCAGGCTGCTGAATTGTGGGCTGTCTTAAGGGATGGAGGGCTCTGAGAGGCAGAGGATGACACTGAGGGGCACTGGGGCATCTGGGTGGGGAGCTGGCACTGGGGAGCTCTGGAGGTGAGGCGAGTAGTGAGGGCATTATGGGGGCAAGGCTGGCACCTCAGGGCTATGGAGATGTGTCTAATATTGGGGACTGGGGGCTGGCACGGGGAGGGCATTGGGAAGCTTGGGTGCAGTGGGGCTCTGGAAACAAGAGGCTGGAACTAGGGGTCTGGTGCTTGGGGATTCTAAGCCTTAAGGGGCAAGGGGCTGGTGGAGCTGAAGTCAGCTGTTCATGGCAGCTCTGGGGGCTGGGGTTTTTGGTGGACCAGTAATATTTTATTTGCATATTCATTATTTGTATACTGAATATGCAAATAAAATGTTACCAGTCCGCCAAAAGTTTGTGAATGGATTTGCCAGTCTGCGGTATAAAAAAGGTTGGGAACCACTGTTCCAGAGGGCAGAGATACAAGTCCTCTCTGTGTGTGGGACTCTGCTACTGCCAGTCCCGGGGTGGGCATGTCACAGAGGGAAAGCGAATCAGCCCCTCCCTCCTCCCATCCACAGGTTCCTGGCCTGAAGAGCACTTCCCATGCCTGCTTGTCCCCCGGACATGGGGGTATCAAGGCTCCCCTGGGATGTCTGTGCCCCTGCAGGAACATGCCTGCTGTCTAGGCCACAGAGGGCCTTGCTTGAAGCACTTAGCCTTCATCTGATCCAAGACATTTCAGTGTCGGCTCAGAGATGAGGGACAGGCTTCAGGCACCCTATCTCCTGGGATGACTGACCTTCTCTTTGTTCTTCACAGCTGGACCAGCTGTGAGTGAGATGCGTCCACCACCTCCTGCACCAGCCTCCTGACCCTGGAAGACCTGCAGGTGCCAGTGACCCCAGGAAGACCTGCAGTGGGAGCATGTTGCCTGCCTACATGACTTGCAGTAGTCTCTAGAGTGACAGGACTGCAGACTGGAAGCAGACCTAGAGCTTAACCATGCCACCTGGCAGGAGCTGTTGCAGCAGGCTCAGAGCATGCGTGTGGCTTTCACCGCCACCACTGACCACCTGGTGACCACTACTGAGTGGTCCAGCAGCCTCCACCCTGCTCCTGCTGCCTCTTCTGCTCCAGCTCTAGCTCCTGGCCCTTCTCCCACTCCTGGCCCCCTCTAGCTTCTCTCCCAAATCACCCCCTGGCCACCGAGGGCCCCAGACATGAAGTGATGGGACCATCCGAGGCAGCTGCCAGTTCCAGACCCACCCATGAGACCCTCCTCCACCTTCTTCCCCCTTCCACCTCCCTCCTCTCCCCATCAGGTTCTTCCCCCCCTTCCCCGTTATATTTACCCCAATTTAAAAAATACAGTTTATTGTTCAAAATCAAAAAGTCTTGTTTATTGTGTCTGCAGGGGAGGGGAAGTGGGTGGGCAGGGCGGGTTGTGGGAGGAAAGGCACAGATGGGCAATGTAGAGGCCTCTTGTGGAGAGGCCCAGGGGAGAGTCCCATTGGTGTCCTTTTCAGAAACTTTCCCTCGGGGCCTCCTGGATGCACACAGCTCCCTAATGGGTTTTCTGGATGGCAGCCACGTGCGGCTGCTCAAAGGCCCTTGTGAGCTGTTCAGATTCTGCCCCCCAACCCTGGCAGGAACATCTCCCCCTTGTTTTTGCACAGGTTGTGCAGGACACAGCAGCCCGCCACCACATGGGGGACATTCCCCTAGCTGAGGTCCAGGCAGGTGAGGAGACAGTAGAAGCTCCCTTTAAGACAGGCGAGGGCACCATCCACAACAATGCGGGCCCTGCTGAAAATGCCATTGAAATGTTCCTTGATTTGGTCAAAGTGTCCAGTGTAGGGCTTCATCAGCCAGGGGAGCAGAAGGTAGGCTGTGTCCCCCATGATGCACATCAGTAAGTCTACCTCCCCAACCCTGATGGTGCAGTCATGGAAAAAAGTGCCAGCGTGCATCTTCTAGAAGAGGTTGGAATTGCAAAAGAGGCAGGCATCATGCACTTTCAACGACCATCTGACGTTAATGTCTGTGAAGCGGCTTCTGTGTCCACTAGGGCCTGCAGGACCATAGAAAATTACCCCTTCCGGATGATATAATCTGATACCCAGTGGTTGGGGGCCTGGATGGAGATGTGGGTGCAATTGCTGGCCCCCCTGCAGTTGGGGATGACCATGGCAGCAAAGCCAGTGATGATGGGGTGCATGTTGCCCAGGATGATGACCTGGCATCAGCAGCAGGATGGTGTTGATGGCCCTTACCACCTGTAGAAGGAGACAAACATAGAATCACAGGGTTTCCAGCACCTTTGGGAATTCTCCAAGCCCAACCCTCCTTCCCACACACCAGGAGCAACCCCAGCTCGCCATATCCCCCGGCAGGTCTTTGTGAAGGCGGGACTGACAAACCTTCTAGGGAGGGAGCTTCCACTCTCTTTCCCCTGCTTCCCTAGAGAGACCCAGACCAGCAGTTCATTGCCCGCCTTGGACAGTAGCCCGAGAGCTCCATACCTGCATGAGCATGGCCCAGATGGTCAATCTCCCCACGCCAAACTAGTTCCTGATGGAGCGGTAGGCGAGCTTCCACAGTGCAATGGTGACCCGTTTCTGGAGGGGGATGGTGGGTCGCATGTGGGTGTCCCATCACCTGAGGGCAGGGGCGAGCCACTCACACAACTCCAGGAAGGTGTCCTCCCACATGTGGAAGTTCTGGAGCCATGGCTGATCATCCCACCACTCCATGACAATCTGGTCCCATCAGTTGGAACATGTGTCCCATCGCCAGAAGCAACGGTGCACGGTGCTCAGGGGAAGATGGGAGGGGCTGTGCTGCATGAGCAGCATATGAAGAGAGGTGAGGAAGTGCCGCACAGGGAGCGGTGGGTCCTATTCCTGCAGAGCCACGTGGACAGCCTGCAGTAACTGCAGCAGGAGGTGCAGCAGCAGGTGCTTTCCAAGTGCTTTCCAGCTGGTCCGGCTCCATGTCAGAAGTGCTGTGGTGTCCGCAAGGGCAACTAGAGCACACAGTGAGATGAGTTTGCTGTCCTTCAAGGAGGTAGGCAAAGGTGAAGGGCCTGAGACACGACTGTACAGGGGGAGTCCCTTTAAGCATAAGCCTCAGCTAGCCTCAGGCAGCAGCTCCAGGAAGTGACTGTTGTCCTGATGCCCTGGCTGAAGTGCTTCTGGGAGGCTTTAAATGTGATTCAGGCTCCAATCAGTGTGGATGCTCTATTTCAAAATAGCTCAGCGCTATTTCGAAGTGTAGTGTAGTGTAGACGCATTGGTAGTGTAGACGTGCTATTTTAAAGGTTTTATTCCAAAATTGTTTATTTTGAAATAAGCGTGTAGTGTAGGTGTGCCCTTAGTCTTTAAGGTACCATGGGACTCTTTGTTGTTGATGCATAAGCTGTGGCATTGCTTGATCTAGTTAACCTTTTTTTCCAGTTACAGGACTAGTATTATGCAAATCATGAGCCAAAATATAAGATGCCAAATTTGTTATTTAAAATTATATATTTAAATTAAAAATACATTATGGGATGAAATTAATTAATATATAAAAGTAAGAAACACGAAATAAGAACAAAGTAAAGTATCAAATATGCTAAAGAAAAACCTAATCATTACTCATGTAATTGGCAGACAAGGAAAAAACTGATATACAAGATGTAACTGACTATGACTCGTACAATTAATATGTACAATGCAATACGTGTGCTGCTGCTCCGGGACATCAACGCCCAGAGAAATGAGAAGATGGCCGCCTGGTGCACACCATCTCCCAGGAGATCCCAGCCGGGGTGAAAGCAGAAGGAAAACCTGCACCTCATTCCCTGGCTGAGCAGCAGAGGGGGCCTCTGAACCTGTGCTCATGATAACAGCTTGTCAGCCAACGGTAGTGGCAGTGAAGGGGAGGTTAGCCTGGAGTGCCTTTTGATAAACTTAGGGCATCTTAGCTGGGTGGCTGAACTTGCTGGCTTACGTTTGGCAAGGAGCTATATCCCTGAGGAAGGGAATCTGGTAGCACAGAGGAAACTTGTTCCTCTTTAAAGTTTCTCAGTCCTCAGCCCTGCAGCCGGAGAGCCAGCATGGCAAGCACAGCTTTTTCCTGTTAATTATTCCATGATATCTAGAGCCCTGGTGGTTGAAAGCGACATTTTGATATAGGAGCTCTGCTGTTCTCAGACAAAGTTATTGGGCTCAATACAGGGGTAAATGGATGAAATTCTATAGCTTGCATCAGAGGGAAGATCAATCCAATGGCTTCTCTTTTTAAAATCTATAAGAATTCATTCCTGGCTATGACATAACATAAAAAGAAATCCCTGTTACAACTCAGCTGTTATTGCATCCTTACATACAGTGTCTAGGACTTGAAAAGCACAGTAACAAGATGCAAAGTTAAGTCCTACTTCTGGTAATAATACTTAGCAATGACATAACACTCTTCATCTTCAAAGGGCTTTATAAACATTAACCAGCTAATCCTCTCCATAGCTTGTCAGGTGGGTAAATAGGTATTATTATCCCTCTGGAAAATGGGGGAATTGAGTCAGGAAAGCTAAGTTATCCTGAAGCTGATATTTCATGTATAGATGATTCATCGCGTTATTAACTATTGGTGTCCTTACTGGAATTTTATGGGGTTTTTTAACTTGGCATGTTTAACTGATGGGCATGTTTATTTGTTCCTGTCAAGGCCAGCTGCTGTTGCTCAGCTTGTGATAAATAGAAGTCCTTAAAAATCAATATTCAGGAAAATCCCACTTCTAGGGTAGTCAATCTGAGTGTTGTTAACCATGTTCTTTTCTTTGCTATACAGTGGCTCTCAAGATTGTGTCTCTTATTGTTTATTATGAGTGATTTGTATTCTCAGTGAAGTATATTTTATTAAGGGAAACAGATTCAACTAGCCCTCAGTGTTCAATTTAAACCTTTTAGCAACTGCTTTTCTGAGTCTCCTAGCATCTGTGAATTATAAGATGAAATAGATAGCCAGGATAGCTTCCAATTTTGTTTTCCATTACCTTGTATTTCCTCATGTGTAAGCAAGGTATTAATACACAACACCCATGTAACATCCCTTACTAGTCTTTTCCCCCTGTGTATACATTTTAATGAACATTGTGAAAACCATTAGTTCCATTCATTAGCTTAAATGAAGAAACGTGGTCAGTATAAGAAGAGATGTGAGCACGCTGTTTGGAAAAAGAAATTTTCTCAGTGACATAAAATAATAGGAGGTTTATTAAAGAAAATTTGTAAAAGATGAAATCCCCCCCCAAAAAAAACCCAAAACAAAAAAAACACACACACACAAAATAAAAAACAAAAACCCAAAGATTCCACATAACTTGAGTCCCATCTTTGTCTCCTACCAGAAACCCTGGAATGTAAAACAACACACAGAGACACTGAATTGGGGGAAAACATATTTCAGGTGAACATATCATGGCCAGTATAATACTAGGGGGAAAACAACTGATGGTAACACACCCACAGTTAATTTCACCATAGTGAGAATTCAGTTATCTGTGAAAGGATACTTAAAGAAACCGGCCAAACTGTCACCTCATTTTCAATGGTGTAACTTCCATGAGGTAAAACTAGTTTCATTGAGAGGAAAATTTGGCTCCTTAATCACCTCCTGAGATTGTGATTCTTCTTCAGCTCATACCAGCTGATCCTGAGTAACATCACTGATTTCAAAGGAACAGTATTACCAACTGCAAACACTCAAAAAGACAGGCCCTGAAGAAAGCATGAATTAAAAAAAGCAAACATCACATTCTTATTTACCTTCTTATTTTTCATCCGTTGAGGTTTTCATTTTCAGATTTTGCTTTGCAAACCACGAGAGCAAGAATCTTTCTTTTTTTAATCGTGAAAGCTGAAATCTATAACAAAAGTTGCATGAATCCACGTGCTGAGAGTTTAAGAAAAGCATATCACAGGGTTAACAATAAAATACCAGAGTGAGTTTCAAAGCCTTCACTCTTTATCAAGTTTTACAAAGCCTTGCAAGAAACAGATTACTCCCTATGTGCAACTTTCATTGGTTTCAATGGAAAGTGCACATAATGAAAGTAGAATTTGCCCCAAGAGCATTCCTAGAAATGGACTGTCAGGGCTGTTTCCCACTCTGGCACTCCAAGTGCCAGAAGGTGGGGGCCCACAAAGACCTTAAATACCTTGCCTTTATAGGCTCTGCTTACCAAAACTCCCCCAGAGTCACAGATGCACTGGCTCTGAGAAAAAAAAAACCCCAAAAGCTGCCACCATCAAATGATTTCCCCTAAAACAGGAAGGAACATTTGAATTCCTTCCCCGGGGTACCCCAAGCTCTTTTGCCCCAAAAGAATTTGAAAAAAGAAAAGAGAAAAACAAGCTGCAGTCTCTGGAAGCTGACCGGTTATCTTAGGCAGGCAGACACCCACCCACCCAGAGCCCCTGTTCCTTTCCAGGACACAAGAATCAAATCATCCCCTTCAAAAGTGATTTTTATTACAAAACAAAAGATAAACTTGCTAAAGCATACTTGATTGGTAGGTGTTACAGAGCAACTAAGTAAAACAAATTAAAACACAGAAAAAATCTCTGGGAACAACTCTTAGATAGTGAATGGGGGAGGGGAGGCATGGATTCACACAGAGAAGTTCAAGCCAGACCACAAAAATAAAGAAAAATGCCCTAACTGCAATTAAATACATGTGTCCCTTATTTACTCACAACCGCTTCCTGGTTCAGTCTACTTCCATGCCCCGAATTCCTTTGAGGTATGGTAATCCTGCCTGGGTTTAAATCATTTGGTGTCTCTCAACTCCTGGCTTAACTTCCCCCCACAAAGAAAGCAGGCAGGACCATGGATATTGCTGGACCAGAGAGCTCCAGCTGCCCAGTCTCAGAAGTGCAGCCTGACCTGGGCTGGTAGTGGCGAGAGATTCCCAGCCAGGCTGGCACAGTGGGAAGCGCAGCCCTGGCCAGGGCTGGTGGCAAGGAGCACAGCTTCAGCTAGGGCTAGAGGCAGCGGGGCCAGCAGCCAGGAACACAGCCCCACTGAGGCTGGTGAGGTGGAGAGCGTAGCTCCGGCCAGAGCTGGTGTGGTACAAAACACAGCCTCGGTTGGGGCTGGCGCGGTGGGGGAGCACAGCACCAGTCAAGGCTGGAGGCAACAGGGCCAGCAGTTAGAAGCACAGTCCTGGCTGGGGCTGGTGGTGGAGAGCACAGCTGTCGCCAGGGCTGGAGTCAGCAGGGCTGGCAGCTAGGCCGGCCCCTGTTCAGGGCTGGCGTGGTGTGGGACGCAGCCCTGACCAGGGCCAGTAGAGTGAAGGCAGCAACAGGCAGAGGTGGTGCAGCCCCAGCTGGGAGCAGAGCCATACACCTGGGTAGGGAGTCTTGATCTCCCCTTGTCTGGCAAACTCTGTGATTCAGGACCAATCAGGTCCCAAGTCTGCTGAACAAGGGACATTCAATCTGTAATTTATTAACTTGCCATATAGTGCCTATTTACAAAAGAATGGGCATACTGGGTCAGACAAAAGTCCAGTATCCTGTCTTCTGATGCAGGCCAATGTCAGGTGCCCCAGAGGTAATGAATAGAACAGGTAATCATCTAGGGATCCACTCCATCACCAATTCCCAGCTTCTGGCAAACAGAGGCTAAAGACACCATCCCTGCCCATCCTGTCTAATCACAATTGATGGACCTCTCCTCCTTGAATTTAATGACCAGAGATGGGTAATGCAGCTTTTTTTCTTGAAGAGCACTGTGAGATGTAGGAGGTAAAACAGGGAATATAGTTCCTTTCAGTGCCACTACCTGAAATGAATTAGTCCCAGAGTTGCTTCCTAGATTTAAACACATTGGTCAAGATTTTCCAAAAGTGTCTGGTGATTCTGGACAATCTAAAGGAGATTGAATTTTAAGTGCTAGAAACAAGCCTTCTAAGAAGTAAGCCCTTATAAGGTATCTCAAGCTGAGTCCCCTAAAGTCACTTTTGAAATTGTGACCACTGCAGGTAACAGGTAAGCTTAGTTCTGGAGGTACCATCAATGATCATATTTCATTTGAGACTCTTTTTGGGAAAGGCTTTTGATGCTGCTAAACTGGGGATTCCTTTTGCAGTAGGTAAACTTTTGATGTAGTAGACAGTAGCTTGTTAAATCCTGTTCCTTTGGATGTTTTACTGATGTTTGCTTTGATATAGGTCCTCTGCTGAATAGCGCCATTTGCAAGTGCTTGCTATTCTTGTCACACAGTCTGTATTCCTTATACTGTCCTCAGGGGGTCTACAGAAATCCTCCAAAGGAAGCTCCGGGGTGTCAGTCTTTCCACGCTGTAGAGCCACCTCAGGGTTTTCAGCCACAGCAAATGTGACAGGGCTCCTTACAAAGGGCTTAAATCTGCAGGGTGCTGAACTGAGGGGATTTGAGTACAACCCGCACTTTAGTGCCATAGAGAATTAGGCCTTAAGTAAGCCTACAGCAATTCTGAATACCCCGAACATGCCAATATGAAGCAAATAGATCAGTCAGGCTATGTCTACACTATGCAGTTTTTCTGGGATACCAAAGGTATCCCGGAAAAACTCCGCCACGTCCAGGGAATGTGTCTGCTCTTCTGCTTTTTTTTGCGAAGAGCAGACGCGCTCTTTCGGAAGCCCTGTCTTCCTCCTCCCATAGGAAGAAGGGCTCTTCCGAAAGAGGAGGATTTTCTGAAATTTGGCCCAGTGTAGACAGGCCAAATTTCAGAAAAGCCTCTTCTGAAAAAATGCAATTAGCATACTTTTTTTCGATAGATCCCTGTAGTGTACACATAGCCTCTGAGATGGAGGCTAAAATCCTGATCCTCCTGAAGTCAACTGGATTTTTGCCATGACTTCAATGATGTGGGGAGGGGCCAGTATTTCATCCATAGGGTCTGGTTTTGGAAACCTTATTCACATCAATTAGTACATTCTAGATAGGCAGTGCCTCTGAGTTATATGGAATTATTCAAATAAGTATCAGGTGGCAAATTCATGTCAATATTGATGAGGGGAAATATTCAAGAGCTTCTAAGTGACTTAGGAGTCTAAGTCCCATTTTGAAAAGTATTTAGGATTTAAGTGCCAAAGTCCCACTGACTTGCAATGATACTTAGGTTCCTAAGTGCCTACATCACTTCTGAAAATGGGACTTAGGAGGCTAAGTCCAATTGGCTCAGATCCTCAAAGGTGCTTCGCTGATGCAGTGCCTAACACATGGTACTGCCTACTAGAATCTCCAGCCCAGAGCTAGGCATTCAGTCTCCTCATAATATGCATGAGGGGTTAGCTGCCTAAGAAAGGGAAACACAGAAGCCAACAAGCCAGCCAGGAGTGGAATGCCAAGAAGAGAGGTGGAAGGAAGAAAGGACTTGTGTGTCTAAGGCCATATTTATACTACAGACTGTAGCACCATGTGTGGATACCTCCAAAAGTGATGGAGAGAATTTTTCCAAGGCTGTAGGAGCTCCATCTGCTTGAGCAGCAATAGCTAGGTCAATGGAGACTTTCTTTCATTGACCTGTGCCATCATGGCCACACTGCTAGTTTTAGCATGCAAGAGCATTACGCTTCCCAGCTACTAAGTGTACTAAGTGTAAGCTACCCTAAGCCTCTAAGAAGCCTTACATGACTGAGAAGCCCAAGCCGCATTTTCAAAACTTGGGTTGCCATTTTCACACCATAAATAAACACCTCAACTTTTCGCAATAAGCCAAAATACATGATAGTCTGTAAAAGAGGGTACCTCTCTGTGGAGTACCTTTATGTGGCTAGACATGGCATAGCAATTCTCTCCCTGCCCGGTGTCCCTGACAATGGCAGCTCAGGTCCTCCAATCCTCCTGCCCTGAAATTCCCTCACAAAGAAAAACTGAAGGTGCAAACTCAAGCTAACTGCTTGGCTTTTCACGCCTCTTAAATTCCCCATGTTCCTGTCACAGAACATCCCCAGGGGGCTCTCTCCCTGAAAGTCTGAATTAGGGCCTTTTATCAAGGTAAACCACTCGAGCCTGCTTTGTTCTCAGGGTCTGCTTCATCACTCTCCTGGCCGCCTCCCAGATTTCTGTATTCAAGAGAGGATTCCAGGGCCTACCCCTTCCCCACCCAGGCTTAATCCTTCACCACCCTATTATTTCTAGTATGTCCAGTCCCAGAAAGACTCTCTCCCTGCAGCCCCTTTCTGCTCTCAACTTCCTCTGTTTAGAGTTCTCTCCCAGCAAGACTTCATCTTCACTTAAGCCTGGAGCTCCTTGCAGGTGCAGCACGGTGTGTTAATTAGCCTCCTAGACCCACATTAACCCTTTCAGAGCCTGTGTGGGGTATACACCCAGCAAGCCACCCAACACACTGAAAGTTAAGGCATTGGCTCATATTAATGACATGCTGGTCACATGCTAGATGGCAAGGACATTTGTTGGCAGATCATTCTAGAAGTTTTTCTGAAGGCAACAAAAAGAGGCACTTGGGCAAATAGTGCAGCTCCTCCACGCTGAGAGGAAGCAGAGTCCCAGGATCATCTGGCAAGTAGACTGAAAAGCTCAAGTACTTACGTAAAGATGCAGTTGTGCATTTCAGGAAATGATTATATGTAATGAATTTGGCTTTGACTGGTGGGGCTGTTGACACAGTTGCCTCTTCAATTTTCACACTGATGATTGGAGAGGAGGGTGACTGTTGTCCGTCCTTTTAGATATTTCTGCATGTCCTTTAGGAGTTTATCTTTTTTCCCAAACCTAGCTTAATTTTCCCTTTCTGTTCTATGTTTATTTACAAATAACCTTAAACTAGAATTAGGCTCTGCAATAATTTATCCTTTTTTGCCTGGCTCCATGACATTTCCTGATGAAGGCTGCTTTGAACTAGAAGCAGTATTACACTGCAGGGGAGAAACAGAGTCTAACGCCATTATCCTCAGAGGCCTCAGGCCATAGGCTGATTTGGAGTGCCACTATTTGTTGACTTGGGAAGGGAATTGGGGAAGGTGGTGACCAGCAAGCGGTGGGTGGGGGCTTTGGGGAAAGGGTGGAGTGGGGACAGGAAGAAGCAGAGTGCGGGTGGGATCTTGGGGAAAGGGGCGGAGTGAGGGCAGGACCTCAGAGCAGACTGGGAGTGGTGTGTCCGCAGAGAAAAGTGAAAGTTGACTCGTATGTGTAGGGCAATCTGCTTTACTCACCTAGGCCATGTATAACCTCTACACTGCTATATATGCTCATGCTCATGCTCTCAAAGTGCCACTGTAAGGGTACATCTACACAGCAACATTATTTCAAAATAACTAGCTTTATTGCGAAATAATTTAGTCCGCCTTTACACAGCAAGCAGTTATTTCAAAATAGTGTAGAAATACTGTCAAATTGGAGGACTTCTTTCTCCAACTCTATAAGCCTCATTGTATGAGGAGTAAGGGAAGTGGGAGGAAGAGTACTCTATTTTGCAGTGTTTCGTAGACACTCCCAATTTCGAAATAAGCTATTTCAAAATAAGCTACACAATTGACATAGCTCAATTTGCGTAGCTTATGTCGAGTTAAGCCCTGCTGTGTAGACATACCCTAAGTGTAGATATAGCCAGTGACACTCAAAATAAAGTTAATTAATTGGGTGGCAGCAAAACCTTACATTATTTATATAGAAGAGAATTGCCCACTTGCAGGGGGCAGCCAAGTGATCAGATAGATTTCATCCCAATCTATGTGATTTTTATTCTACAAATACAAAATTTAAAGGGGACAGTTTAAAGGTCTCACACTGTCCATCAGGCCCTGGGAAAGAACTGGTTACTATAAAAAGCAAAGAGCATGTTTTAATTCTTTGCCTCCAAGGCCAAGGCAATTAACACATTGGTAGTCATGCTACATGTGTGGTTGGACCTCACTATGTGTCTGTACATTGCCTAGTACAATGGTTCCCAATCTCATCTGTGGACTTTAGGTGCAACAATAATACAAACGACTTTAGTAGAGGCTGGGTCATATTCTTAGCTAGTATAAATTGGTTTAGCTCCATTGAGTTCAACAGACTTAAGCTAATATAGATCAAATAAGAATCTAATCTAGTGTCTATCTCTAAAAATATGGTCTTTAGGTAAAAGCAAAGAATGTCGACATGCAACATTCCTTCCAGTATTTCTCCAGTGAACAACGTCCATCTAAACAGTCCTTTTTTATTTGTTTGTTCCACTCTCTTTCCTTGGATACTATTTAGTGAATAGCAATGTAATGTCCTTCCGTTACACCAGACTTACTGCAGAGTTATCCCCAGCTGCACCTTTGGAAGCCAAATAGCTTCTGTAATACTTGTTCCAGACTTAAAGAACTATTTTGGAAATTGGGGAAAGAAAAGGCTCCATGAATGCTAAGTAGCTCTGTGTAGTTCACCACCCACTCACTCTACTGAAACATGACCCATTAACTCAGTATGGCAAATGCAATTTGAAAGGATGCCCCAGTTCATAAAGCAATCTGTGTCTGTCAATAATAACTTCACAGATGTTGAAAAAAAATCTGTTGCTCAACATGATACAATGCATGAGTGCATTTAAATCTCACTGAAAACCATCAAACACCTAACAATGACTCTAAAGAGCAAACATTTTCTTAGGTAAATAGTCTTGAGCATGATACAAATCAACACCAGTGCAGAATTTGTAAAACATTTCATTTTCTCTGGTTATACATGTGAGACATGTTGAAGTGACAAATTTGAGCCAAAATGTGGAAAACCACTTCCTATGCCAGGACTTAATTGCTGGACTCTGCATCATGCTTACATTGAGATTGACAGATTGATTAGACTTGAAAAACGGGAATAATGATTTCTGAGTGCATATCCAATATAAAAAACGGCAATAAGAAAGGGACAGCGTAGCAAGTACTTACCAGTGTTGGGGGAGAGAGATTCAGCCAACAGCTGCAAATCACAAAGAAACCTTCTTTAGCACTTCACCCGTGATGCTCTGCCAGGTTTAAAGGGCCAGTTCCAAAAAAGCATGTTGGGAAAAACAGTTCCTCTCAAGGAACCCCAGGCATTCGGTGAAGAAGGAGCTGGGTGTCAATCACTGTATAAACATAAGAACTAGCTAAGGAACAGGCAAGGACTCAGGGTATGTCTACACTACAGTGTTTTGTCAGAAAAACAGCCGTTTTCGACAAAACTTGAGTTATGTCCACACTGCAATCATGTTCTTTCAAAAGTAAATTGAAAGAACAGAGGGGTTTTTCTGACAGTGGTACTCCTCTTTCTATGAGGAAGAACGCCTTTTCCAAAAGAGTTCTTTCGGAAAAAGGTGTGTGTGGACGGGGAGGAGGGTTTTCTTTCGAAAGAAGAGGCCTCCAGGAAAAAACACAAGTGCCCTGGTGGACACTCCGTCCAAAGTAATCACAACTCTATAGTTCCTGTCTCCTGGCACCTCTTAAAGCTGCAGGAACCCTGGACAAGCTTTGTGGCAGAAAGACGGCCTGAGAGCAGCACCTCACCACACGCCTCTCCCTGCCACAGGCCTTGCCACCCGTGGTAGAGCCACAAGCCGCCCGCAACCTTCCTGGCCCTCGCAGGGAGCAGCCCCAAGGGTCCTAGGACCCACCCAGGGGGACCAAGAGGCGGGCACCCTCCTGGTCCAGAGCGGAAAGGTGGTCTTCCACTTGCGGAAATTTTGGAGCCATTGCTGGTCATCCCACTGCTCCATGACCAGCCGGTCCCATCAGTCGGAACTGGTGTCCAGCCTCCAAAAACGCCTCTCCACTGTGGGGTGCAGTTGCTCCTGCACCCAGGGGGAGGGCCCCAAGAATGAGCTCGGTCAGGACCAGGAAGGCAGCCGGCACAAAGTGCCCAGGGGCATCTCCGCCTCCATTGCACAAAGGAAAAAGCTGTGGCGTCCAAAAAAGGGGGCAACAACAAGCCCCCTTGAAGAGGTACCTCCCTTGAAGAGGTAGCAAGCACGCAGCAGAAGCAGAGAAACAGCTGCCGGGGGGGGGGGGGTGGTCCCTTGAAGCATGTGTCTCTGCAAGGCTCCGGCACCAGCACTCGGAAGCAACTGGTGATGTAAAACCCTCACTGAAGTGGTTCTGGGTGGCCTTTTATGCGAGAGAGCATCCAATCAGTCCAGATGCTCTATTTCGAAAAAGCAGATCACTTTTTCAATGGGCTTTTGCGTGTGGACACGCTCTTTTGGAAGAAGCTTGCAGTCTAGAAGTAGCTTCAGATACCTGAGTTTAATTCCTTGCTCTGCCAGACTTCTTATGTGATCACCAGCAAGTCACTTACTCTCTTTGTGCTTCACCTCCCCATCTATAAAATGTGATTAATAATACTTCGTCTGTTAATAATACTTCTTCTAATACTGCTTCATGAGGATATTGTGAAGATTGTATTTGTAAAGTGCTGCCAGTGAGCTGATTCACTGCTAGTATCATCAGGGATTCAGATGTATTTCTCTTATAGAACAAGGTTTAGTATAAAAATACTAGCCACTAAAGTAGATATATGAGTCCCTGAAAATTCCAGACCCCTGCATTATAGACACTATCACCATGGCTTCAATTTTGGAAAGCTTATCCTCGTCAGTCAAATACAAACTGACAATTAAGAAATATTCGAAGTGAAAAAAATCTGAAACTATATATGACCTGTTAAGTGGCCTTTCTTTTGATGACTGGGGCAAAACTCACCCAAACTTATCTCTGTTGGACTCTCTCTGTCATGTATCATGAAGCAAACTGACTTGTTGATGAAAGGTAACATCCAATGACATTGATCTGCTTCCCAAGGAAGAAGTAAAGGAGGAAAGAGAGCAAACAAAATGGGCAATTAAAATATTTTTCCTGCTGACTAAACAGTAATACATGTATAAATAGAGCAAAGCAGTCACTTCCACCATTGGCAAAAAGAAAGCACCCAAAAGCAGCAATGTGATCTAAGACAGCCAGGCCTTGGCCTGGCTTGACATTGGTGTAAACCAGCTCCTTACTGATCCAGGCTTTAAGAATGGCCAATGTGGGCCAAATCCTGCTGGCTTTCCTCTCACAAGACTGGTGAAGCCATTTTAAGAGTGAGGGAAACACTGCATTATTGGCTCGATTCCCAAGGGCCCAACTCTCTAGCTTAGGTACTTATACAACCCCTAGTTTTACAGTAGCTGAGCATCTCACAGTTTTTAATGTATTTCTCAGGGTAAGATGAGGCACGTGCAGGAATTTAAATTTGGCCACTTTTGGAGGGGACACACCAGATCCACACATATACATATTAAAGCATATCACCATGTGCACATACAACATATGCATGGAAATGAAGAGCAACAAATTCACTATTTCAACAAACTGTCATGTGCTGTGGCACCATCTGAATAAATGTAGCTGCAAGAATTTGACTGCAGCAGGGTCAGAGAGCTCCTCTGGCTCCATGGGGGAGAGACAGCTCTGCTGGCCTGGGGCTGCAGCAGGGATGGGGATGGAGGAGCTCTCTCTCTTTGCTACATCACCAAGGAAGGAGGAGCTGAAGCTCCTGCCATGGTCCTGGGGCTGGAGGAATGCTGTGCCTCTGCAGGTCATTGGAGAGACCCATGTATCCCTGCTCTGCCCCCCCTTATGAATGTCTCTGGAGCAACACCTCTGTAAGGTAGAGTAGGATGGTTAAGCAGAGAAGTTAAGCAATTTGCTAAAGGTCCCATTGAAAGTCTGTGGTAGAACTGGGAATTGAACTAAATGCTCATAAGTTGTAAATTACTGTTCTAGTTACTGGACCATCCAACTGAGAGAGGTCACCCAACCCACAAGGAAAAACAGAGGCCAATGTCCAATTGTCACTAGAACTCTGTGAAAATCACTGTGCTTTTCTTTGCAAGGACACATGGGAACATGACCTTCTAATTAACAACCTAGGATAATACAATCTAGATGGAACTACTATGAGGTGGGTGCATAACTGGTTGGATAACTGTTCCCAGAGAATAGTTATCAATGGTTCACAATCATGCTGGAAGGGCATAATGAATGGGGTTCTGCAGGGATCAGTTACGGGACTGGTTCTGTTCAATATCTTCATCAACAATTTAGATAACTGCATAGAGAGTATGCTTATAAAGTTTGCAGATGATATCAAACTGAGAGGGATTGCAAATGCTTTGGAAGATAGGATTATAATTTGAAATGATGTGGAAAAACTGGAGAAATGGGCTAAGGTAAATAGGATGTTGCGGGAAAGATGTGGACAAATTGGGGAAAAAAAGTCCAGAGAAGAGTTATATAAATGATTAAAGGTCTAGAAAACATGTCGGGAAGATTGAAACAATTGGGTTTGTTTAGTCTGGAAAAGAGAAGATTAAGAGGGGATGTGATAACAGTTTTCAAGTACCTAATAGGTTGTTAGAAGGAGGAGGAAGGACAAATTATTCTCAAATTCTGATGATAGTTTGCAGAGCTGGTAAATCCTCCCTCTGGCCACTGGCCAATGTCCTTGGCTCAGTCACTGGTGGGCAGCCTCAGCTAAGCAACTAAGTTGCCTAGTTTGCGGAACTGTGATGAGTTCTAAGGAAGGGAACGAGAGGGTGCTCCTTTAGCATTCTACTGTCAGTTCCCAGTCTCCCCTGGAGCCTTTCTCCCCCAAGTCCCTCTTCTAGAGACAATGGGGGAAAGGAGCTAGAGCTAGACCCTCAGCTCCTTCTGTCCCCAAGGGATTTTGGAGCAAAGGGATGCGGGCAAGGCCTTTCATGAGGACTTGCACCCCCAGCCGCTCCAGGAGGACAGGAAGGGACCCAAAACCAGGCATGAACCTGGCTGAAGCAGGGTTTGGCACTCAGTCCCCTTAAAGTCCCAGGATCTCCACTGAACCAAGAGAAGATGAATTTGACTCAAGTCTATCTCATTCGCTGCTGACTCTGCCTTCCCAAGGGGAACACTCCCAATCCGCAGTGCCTACTGGAGCCAGCCTTGCCTACCCCTGGCATCAAGAAGCTAGAGTCTGAAGTCACCTATGTCAAATTCAGGGAGGAGGATGGTGAATCAAAACAGGGTTCTGCTGCTCCTTATAGCCTTGGTTCTCTCCTGGGGCACTCTGGACCTTATTCGAAGTTGATACACTGTGGGGGATGGGGATGGAGACAGGCCAATATCAATAGAACAGTGCATATGCTGTACAAACGAGCAAACCCCCGTCCCCCACGCTGAGACATTGTACTCAGTATGTAATATCTGATTCATTGATCAAGATACATGAGAAAGGGATTGTCACAATTTGTCTTTGTCTCTCTAAGACTGGGACAATGCTCAGTGTCTGGGCTGCTCCCATCCTTTCTGAACTGCTAATTCATGAACAGCTGATCAGTGTGGAGACAGACCCTTTACCCTTGCTGGCTCAAAAGCCCTTGGTCAGAGGGAGGGAGTCACTGTAAGGACAATTCCTCCACCCTCAGACATCTCAGTGCTGGTAGGAGAGAAGAGCTGATTGTCTTTGGGCTCACCTGGTTCTCTAGGAAGGAGTCTGTGATTCTTCTGTGAGCACCATTTCCTGGATCTCATGGTGGGCAATAGGAGAGATTGGGCAGGGATAGGGAATTGGAGACTCTCACTAACCAAATCTAACCAGGGGCCTAACTTGAAGTTCCATTGCCTTCCTCTGTCCCTGAAGGAGGAAGAGCCCAACATAGCACTGCCCTGGCTGCCCTAACCCAGGAAGGCTCACGGGAGTGCAGGCTAGGAGTACATTGTAGAAGTTGGATTTCCAGTCTCTCCTTTCCAGTTCTCCCCAGCTGTAAGGTAAAACCTTCCCCTGCTCCTCCTGACCATGCTCACCTTCAGGATATATTGGAGCCTGTCTGTGTCTGGGGACTCTGCCACCAGATTCCTCAGCATGCCATGCCTGAGGTCAAACAAGACCTTGTGAAGAGCCTGAAAAGGAAGGGGTAGCCATGGATCACAGGTGGCAAATTGGGAAAACATCTCCTCCCTGTCAATAGCCCTCTGTTGGACCAATCAGCATCAAGACTCTGAGAAGTGGGAGGCTAAGAGGTCTTAGCAGATGTCCCAAAGGATGGCCTCGGTCATCACTAGAGGAGAACAGTTTTAGGGCACTATTCCAGCCCCACCTCTTTGGGACAGCCTCCCACAAAGCCATAAAGGGGGTATCTCTGAAACTGCCCCACCTTGAACCTCTATCCTGCCTGGCTGCTGCCAGGGTCCCTCTGTGAGGTCATCACCTACCCACCACTGTCCTCCAGTGGGCTGAGGTCCTGCAACAGGCCTTTGTGATGTCACTGCCACACTCACCCATCCCCTGCAAGGCTAATTTCTTGCCACTAGCCAGCTCCTTGGGACTCATTGATTGATCAGAATAAAGTACTCTCAAATGAGCTACAGACCAACAATTGTTCATAGTCATTAATCAGCAAGTATTTGAGGAGAAATGGCACATTAGAGAGAATCAGGAACTGCGCAGAGACCATAACTGCAAAGCAGCACAAGCAATCAAATACATGTTCACTTGTAACTTATTTGTTTGATCCTAAAAGAGAACAAAAGAACCTGAGTACTCCCTGTCAATAGCCACCTACTCAGCCAATGAGCATCAAGACTCTGAGAGTTGGGAGGTGGAGGGGTCTCAGCAGTAGTGCAAAAGGATGGCCCAAGTCACCACCAAAGGTGATCAGTCTCCAAGCAGTTTTCTAGCCCCACCTCTTTGTGAGGACCTCCCACAGTGACAGCAACCTCCCTCCCTCTCTCCCGCCCCCTTCCCCCTCCGTCCCCCCCGACACACACTTCTTCTTGGTGGAGGCAAGGAGGAATGGAAAAGGGGGGAAAGAAGCAAGAGAAGAAAAGAAAGATGAAAAGAAGAAAAGGGAAACCTAAAAGGACAAATACCTAATGCCCTCAGTGATTCTATGGGACAAAGTCCTTGGTAGGAAATCAGAGCACCTTAACCTAGGGACTTCTATGTCTAGAATTCAGCTGCTGCCAGGTGGATCTGAGGGAGCAAGTTTCAAATCTCTTTGAGGCACTTACCCTCTAAATAGTAACTACAAAATCAGTAGTAGAGAAGGAGAAAACGCCAGTGAGGTTCCTCCTCAGGTTTGTCTACATTAATCCTAATTCTCTCTCAGCCCCCAAGGAGAGACCTTGAGAAGGAGCCTTTCTGCTGCAAAGCCATGGGAGTCTCTGAGGTTGCCCCTCCCTTGCATCTCTGTTCTGCCTGGCTGATGTCATGATCTCTCTATGTGGTCACCACTTCCCCACCACTGTCCACCAGTAGGCTGAGATCCTGAAACAGGCCTTTGTGATGTCACTGCCACGTCCACCCTGCTCCCTTGTGAGGCTGGTGTCCTGACCCTAGCCAGCCTCTTTGGCTGTTTGAGTGGCTTCTTCTGGATCAGCCTACTTAATGGCAGCTGAGTCTGGGGATCAAGCTGGCTGCACAGTAAAGCCCCAGAGGCTTCTCCTTATGTTGCATTCAGTGTTTCATTAATTAGAAGACTTTAAGGCCAGAAGGGACCATTAGAGAATTGACTCTGACCCTTGCATATCCCAGCCCTCTTGTATACTATAGCGGATAAGTTTTGAGCCCTGTTTCCAGCCAACACTGGCTGCTTGCTGCGGAGGCTGGTGAATGTGGGCTGGCGGTGGCCAGTTACATGTCACCTCTGCTGCCCACCCGTCAGCCCCGTTCATGCTTCCCCTTTTGCTGTGCTCATTCATATGCACCCCCAGCCCCACTGCTCCTCCATATCCCCCCAGCGGGGTGCGTCCTGCTCCCAATGCCTTGCAGAGAACCGATCCCTTGCTGGATCATTCTACTCACCCAGCAGCCTGGCTGGTAGGCGCCTTCCTTCCCCAACTGCCTCTGGCTGGGCTGGCACCAAGGGAAAGCTCAGGACCCTCTGGCGTGGGGTGTTGGCCAAGAGGAGTCAAGCCCTGCATGTGCCAAAGCTCCACACAGTGCTGGCATCGGGAAGCCTCTCCGCCCCTCAGCTATGCTCTGAAGTGCTGAGGAGGAAGCTATTTCCAGCCTATTTGTGACCTAATCCTGTGGATCCCCAGGCAGGGGCTTAGCACATATTCTGCCCCCTCCTTCCCCCCACCATAGGTCCTGTACCCTGGGAGCATGGGGCTTCTTTGTCCCATAGGCACCCTCCCCTGCTGAGGAACTTCTCTGGCCAGGTGGGCTGAAGCCCCTGCAGTTAGCTTCCCTGGGCCCTGGTGCTCAGTGCATCCTTTGGGCTTAACCCCTTGCTGACTGTACTGTAGCCAGGGAAAGAAGGAGGGCTAGGTTATGTGGGTGGCCAGCAGCCCGTGGAGGTGTTAGCTGCCTTTCTACACTGTGTGGGCAGGAAGGGACAAGCTGCTTCTAGCCATAGGGGTGCAGGGGGAAAGGGGAGGGAAGAGACAACATCCGGAAACACAGGTCACCCCATCCCCACTCCTATTCCTCTGGAAGCAGCTCCCATCTTTTCCTTTCCTCACAGTGCTGAAAAGCTGCTGCTGCTTGACATGTTCTGGTATGAACCCCGACAGAACTGGCAAGGGTTCTGTGACCCAGTTTATCCCCCATTTGTTTCCTTGAGAAGATGTGATGCCAGGTCCCAGAAGAGGTGGGTCCATCTCTGGGGCCAAGCCAGGCATGGCGGAAGGAGAGCACTGGGCAGGAATGTTGGATTAGGTTGGTCAGTCACCCACCTCCCTGTGTGAGAGAAGTGTATGGGAGTGTGTATGTGTCACCTCTGGCTGTGCAAACCTTAAAGATAAGAAGGTAAGTACAGAGGCTCCAGGTATGCAGTATTTCTTTTTAACAGGGGCTCAGTCAACTTGACGTTAATTTTAACATTTGTACTGCATTGTTCTGTTTGATCACCATTGAACTCATTTAATACAAGCAATTTTACCAGGTCACTCTAGCTATGAAGTCATAGGCAAGGTGCATCAGAGACAATGTCTAATTGTTATTTAACCAGTTCAGGCTGCTCATTACTAGGTAAACGTTTGGAAGAGGAACCTTCATGAGTGTCTTCTAACCTACAAAGTAGGGCAATTTGCAACTTTTGCCAATGAGCTTTTCAGGGTGGCCTAAAATGAATGAGCAGGTGCAAAGGCAGCTTAACCTCCCCTCAGGTTTATTTTGATCTGAATTACACTTCTATTAATTACTTGTTCACATGTTCTTCCAAGCAGTGCCAGGTGTTTAATTCCTCTCAATGCGTCATGAGACTAGAGCCTTTAGTTTTGTAGTTTATGCAGATTTGTCATTCTCTTTTACCATAAACTATACTGTTAGGAGGGTCTAAGCATTAAATAATTGCAGAGTTTGGCAAGGTCCTGACTACCCACTTGTATTCATGGAACATAAATGCTATGTTGCATTTACTATGTCCATTATGTGAAATTATATATTTTTATGTTGTACCTGCACCTGTGAACTAAAATGCTCGTTGAAGATCTCTCTCATAAATATTATGAATGAAGAAAAATAAATTGGGAAAAAATAATTTTGAAATGCATAGTGCTGGCTTGTTTCAGCTGTCACACAGATGCAAGAGAGATCTGCAGAAAAAATTATTTTGTTTCTTTGTTTCTAAGGAAAATTTAATGGGAGTGTAACACCTGCCTATGCCTACTTGCTACTATGAAATACTACAATAAACACACATTCTGGGCTAAATCCTGATCCATTAATTCAATGTCATTGACTTCATTGGAACCAGAATTTGATCCTCCATTTTTCACATTAAACTAGAAACAACCAATAAAACAGTACTAACCACAATTTTTGAAGAACTGTCAAAGGTTTCCTTAAAGGGGATCTGTGAAATTCACTTCTTGTTCCTAGCATCCACTGTCAGCAACAGTCTATGTCACTTTCTGTTTATTCCCTTTGTAGTTCATATCTTAAGTCAAATAGTATTAGCATGATAGGCCCTTTTTTGTGATGGTTACAAACAATGTGGGAAAATAAGATGAAAATAGTAAATGAAGCTTTTAAAAAAAAGTTTTCCTGAACATTTAACTTTTATGTTTATTTCTTTAAATAATCACTTTATTTCAAATGTGGCTGAGTAAACTTGAGAAGAAAGGTTTTTTTTTCCGAAGACAACTTTTCAGGGAAGAGTCATGGCAGAAAAATGATCAGCATTGAACATGAGTTAAGATAGAAGCTGAAAAACAAAATACCTAATGATGAAAGAACATGTCTTATGCCAAATTCCATGACTGCTTCCATATTGGTTTTCTAGGAGGGTCTGCATCTGAATGCCCTGACTCTTAAGTATCAGAGGGGTAGCCGTGTTAGTCTAGATCTGCAAAAGCAACAGGGAGTCCTATGGCACCTTATAGACTAACAGACGTATTGGAGCATAAGCTTTCGTGGGCAAAGATCCACTTCGTCATATGCCTGTAGTGGAAATTTCCAGAGGCAGGTATAAATATGCAGTCCAGAATAAGGCTAGAGATAATGAGGTTAATTCAGCCAGGGAGGGTGAGGCCCACTTCTAGCAGCTGATGTGGAGGTGTGAACACCAAGAGAGGAGAAACTGCTTTTGTACTTGGCTAGTCATTCACAGTCTTTGTTTAATCCTAAACTGATGATGGTGTCAAATTTGCAGATGAACTGTAGCTCAGCAGTTTCTCTTTGAAGTCTGGTCTTGAAGTTTTTTTGCTGCAGGATGGCTACCTTTAAATCTGCTAGTGTGTGTCCACGGAGATTGAAGTGTTGTCCTACAGGTTTTTATATATTGCCATTCCTAATATCTGATTTGTGTCCGTTTATTCTTTTATGTAGGGACTGTCCAGTTTGGCCGATGTATATAGCAGAGGGGCATTGCTGGCACATGATGGTGTATATTACATTGGTAGATGTGCAGGTGAATGAACCCATGATGGGTTAGGTCTGGTTAGGTCCTGTGATGGTGTCGCTGGTGTAAATATATGTGCCAAATATATGTGTGAGTTCAGTGGTGGTAGTCTGAATTTACATTGTCCTCTGTTTCTGCCTTAATCACGATAATGTAGATCATGTTTGGCTGAGCTCCTCTGTCTGTACTTTCCTTCTAGGAGTGTGATAACAAGGACTTTCTGGTCTGTTTTCAAGACAATGGCTAATGGTGCAGCACAAATAATCAGATAATGCAGTACCCATCTGCTATTGTGTGGTCAATTTGTTAGCCTGAGATAGTAAAAGGATAACAAAGGACTTGGAAACCCATTATCTATCAACAGATACCTAAAGGATAATAAAATAATTTACTACTTATTCATCTAATTCATTGCAGTAGAGTTTGAATATTCCACCCAATTTTACATGGTTTATTTATCTTTGCTATGGAGTTCAATATGACTTAAAGGTTCAGGTTGACTCTCTCCAGTCTGGTACTCTTGGGATCTGACTGTTGCTAAACCAGAGAATTTGTTGAACCATGGGAGGTCAATATTGTCTAGCAATATACCAATGCTTCCACTGCTTACTAGGCTCTTAAAGACAGGGGTAAATTAAAGCTGAATAGCAGCACAGAACACTGAGAGCCAGGACTGGTGGCTGTGAACAAACTTTATGGGACCACATGAAACTTGGTCACACCCATGATAAGTGGACTAAAATCATGCCAGGACACAGATGTTGTCAGACCAGAGCGTGATGGACTAGAGAGGTTCAACCTGTACTACAGCTAGTATTCCTTAGTGGTAAGAAATATGTGCACCATTTGACTAAATTCAAGCTTTACATTTAATAAAGAACTAATAGAAAACTCACCTGATGGCTGGAATAGTTCCATCGATTTCTATGAGTATTTATATTTGAATGTGACTCCCTCTTATACATGATTCAATTTTGGTTCTGTGCAGGCTTGAGGTAATTCATTAAAGCTACATGTTTATCACTAAGCCTGGGTTATCACTGTGCTTTCCCCCATCTGAACAGATGCTTTTTTCCATTTGACTAGTAGCACATCCATGTTGCATTGTACCATGTCACAGAGTGAAGTCATAATTCCAACTGCCTCATCATGCTTGTTCAAAGGCAGGGGGAGCGATTGATTGGTAAGTAGCCTTGGCACAAACCAAGATACTCCATCAGCCTGTTTGAAGGTGGAATTTGGTGGTGCTTGCCACTTGGCCAAAAAGCTTTTCAGTAGATGGTACTCACATATGGGTGAGGTCTGACACTGTTAAAAATCATTAACAAGCTGTACTAAGCCAGCTGTCAGAACAAATCCATTTATTTGTTCTGCTGAAAGAACAAATCCATTTATTTCATATTTTGCTGCTCTCACTAGTGAGCAGCATTTTATATGGCAATTGTGTAGTTAGCCAGCGCCTCTTTAGCCAATCTCTCACAGTGAAAATATCACGCAAGGCAACAGAGGGAGGTAGTCTAGGAGGAAATGCAGGCACTTTATACAGCACACAGCCCTTGACAGATTTCTCTCTGGGTTTCCATATGGCTACGGAATGGAAATCAGTCTCCTCTAGGGTGGTTAATGAACTCCTTTCTGCTGTGACAGCTCCTCCATCCGCATCCTGCTTGATCTCAGTGCAGCTTTCAATACTACTGACTATTCCATTTCCATGTGAGCCTCGACAGCAGTGTGGCCATCTCAGGTTGCCTCCTTTTATGATTCTACTATTATATAACAGGCCATTGCATAGGTCTGGCACTAGTTTCTCCTTCTCACCTCTCCTGAAAGGCTTCTCAAGAGTCTATTTTTGGCTTGCTTTTTTCTAGCTCCCTTTTCCTTCTGAGTCAATTTATCTCAACTTTTACTCTTAACATACGACTTTTAGGCTGCGTAGCTGAACTGTCACTTTTCACCCATTTTATAACTTTTGCAGTGACAGCTCCCCTCTGCCTATCTTGATGGTCTGACATTTTATTTATAGGCTTAATATTTCAATGTTACGGATGGGGATTAGAGGTTAAATAACTTCCCCAAGTTAGCGTTGGGATTCTATGGCAGAACTTGGAACTTAACCCTTGTATCTTGTGTTCCAGAGTCCAGTACCTTGACCACAAGATCATTTGGCTTGTGTGCTTTTCTTGTTTGCTTGTGTCACACAAAGGGCTAGAATGCAGACGTGATTCTCCATTTCTGGTATGTCCCTTCTTGGTTCCTCCCATTTGTCTCCTTAGCCTTGATCCTGAACGTTCCTTCATTGGTATGTCTCCCAATCACTACAGCGTAGACCTCCCTGGTCCAGCACCCTTGGGACTTGAGTGGTCCTGAATGAAGGGATATGCCAGACCAGACCTCCCCGCTCGCCATCCCTCCCTGCTGCCAGCTCCTCGTGGCCCAGGTTCAACACGTTTCTCCTAGGCTTGGGCTCCAGTCCAGTCTCCCTTCCACCAGCCCATCCGAGGCTCCCCGGGTCTGGAGCTCCTTGGCCACAGGCTGGCTGGGGCCCTACAGACCCAGAGTTCCTAGCTGCTGCTGGCCCCACTGCTTCCAGGGCTGGAGCACTCTGGCTAGGGCCAGCGTCAGCACTCTCCGCCATGCTGCTCACCTACCCTTGGCACAGAACTCCTGGCTGAGTCCTCCCCACTGCCATACTCCAAGCCCCACCAACAAACTTCCCTATCCCTGGGCTTGGTGGTCCCGGAACATCCGTAGACCTGCCAGACCACAGATGTTGCCAGACCAGAGATCTCAGTTTATGGAGGTACAACCCGTAGCTTGTAATGTTGTCAGTACATTCCTAGACACCATCTCTTCCTCTGTTTCATCTGAGTCTTCATCCCCTCTTGAAAGTCTGTGCCTTCCCCAAAGCTTAGATAGTCAGGTGTCAGCATGTGTAGAATGTTGCTTGCAGTTTTCCACATGTACCAAGGAATGTGACCACATTACCCATGTCTTCCAACACCCCTTTTAATTAACTTCAGGATGTAAATAAAATATTCTCTCCTTCTCAAAACACTCTATGGTCATACTCCAAGCCAGTGTCTGGAGTATTTCTGTCTCTACTTCTTTCCCTGCTCCTTCCTTGCATATAGCACCTACCACCTCTAGGTTCTCGTCAATAGTCTCATCACTTTCTTGCCATCTGAAACAGCCAACCTTTATCCATCTGCTTACTTGGCACTCCATCTCTCTTCAAATCTTAAACATCCCCCTCCTGCATTGCCTATGTCGCTTAAGTTCTCTAATCCTCAGCTATTAACCCGTTCAATGAATGCTTTGTCTCTCATAGCTGTAATTTTATACTATGCCACTATGTAATTTACTTATTCCCTATTTGTAACACAAATCTAGAAGGCTCCAAAGCAGCGTCACTTTTGTGGTGACATCTTGGAGCTCATTTCTGCTGCACTGTTTTAGTACCTCCCACTAAGCAGCCTTGCTGGCATTCTCAGGTGGACAGAATGGTCACAGAGATTGACTTAGTCCTTCATCCCTTGAAACAGGTCCTTCAAGTCAGATGTGAGTTAGCATTGGCAGGCCGTGGGAAAGGAACTTGTACTATTTCTGCCTTTCTTATAGCAAAGTTGTCAGACACTCCTCTTGCTCTGTGGGGTTTCCTTCCCATCTGCAGCTCCAGACTCTCCTAGGGTACATCTACACTGCATGGCTATTTTGGGATACCAGAGGTATCCCAAAATAACTACCCCACATCTACACAAGCAGCCCATTATTTTGAAATATTTTTCGAAATAGCAGGCGTGCTATTTTGCCGGCCTAGTAAACCTCATTGCACGAGGGATTAGGGATGGCTCGAAATAGTGCATTATTTTGAAATTTGGTGCTGTGTAGATGTGCCAAATTTCAAAATAAGCAATGCTAAAATAGTTTCTAAATAAGATATGCAATTTGCATATTGTAAATTGCGTATCTTATTTCAAGTTTAGGGTGCTGTGTAGATGCACCCCTAAAGTCCCTAGGACCCATCAGAAAGCAGACCTGCTGGACTGTGTCTGGAAAGAACCAGCATTATCTATTTGTGAAGCTGTGCACCCTTTCACTGTGCTTGAGGAAGCCATGCGGTATGGTAGTCATCAAATTACTGGGAGGCCTGGGGATGGAGGGTTTGAATCCAAGTGGAGCTACTGAGTGACTGTATGATACTGAGCAAGAGACCTAACCAGCTTGGACTGGAAATTTGGATAAAGTTAAGGACCTCATTAAAACCAGATGCTGCTTCTAAATGGAACTTCTCTGGATAAATGTAAACATATCACTAAGGTCTTCATTTGTTGGAAAGAACAAAGTCTATTTCTGTCTCCATGACTAGTACAAAATGCACTGCACTGTGTTTTTGTCACAAGTCCCTCACAAAGGAAAGCATGTTGTATTGATGGCATGGACTTGAAGACAATTGGATCCAGATCCTCAAAGGTATTTAGATGCCTAATTCCCATTGAAACCAATGGAGATTAGCTGCCTAAATAC
The DNA here is from genome assembly GCA_032595735.1 of Pelochelys cantorii. Lineage (NCBI taxonomy): Eukaryota > Metazoa > Chordata > Testudines > Trionychidae > Pelochelys > Pelochelys cantorii. The sequence continues at coordinate 26,775,411 of CM064326.1, forward strand.
CTTTTAAGCTCTAGACCATGGGTTCCCAAACCGGGGGGGGGGCGTGCCCCCCTGGGGAGCATGAAGAAATTCCGGGGGGGGGGCACGAGGCAACCCAGCCCTCGCCCCCCCATCAAGTTTTGCTGCCCTGGTCAGTTTTTTTTTTCTCAACAAGTTTTGCTGTTGGGAGGGGGGGAGAGGGGCATGAGGGTTTTTCAAAAATCAAAAAGGAGGCGTGATGCCGAAAAGTTTGGGAACTACTGCTCTAGATCAAGGTGACTCTGAGATTCACCATGTATGTTCCAGGTTCCTCACTCTGTGTGTGTGGGGGGGGGGGGGGGGGGGGGGAGAGGGGGATGGACTGTACCAAGCACAGGTCTGAGGTGTCTGGGGAAGGGGGAGCCAAGGCTCCAATCACTTTTGCCCTAATCAATCTACTTATGCAGCACCTACCCCCAATGCCACTTTCCCCCTTACACTGTTACTGTGATTCAGGTAGTGGGAATTAGTGCATGCTGCCACACAATATTTCTAAGGGCTCCATGGAGGTATGTTGAACTTTGATATTGTTATGTTTAGAATAACTACAGGATTGAGGGTAGTGAAGTCATTTTCTAGCCTCTCTAATGGGGCACACAGCTACTATTATTGTCAAATGAAGAGCGGAAGAGCTGATAGTGGGAGATTGGCACTGGAAGGAGGTGGGTTTTCTTTTGCCGAGCTAAATCAGTGTTCCACAGAATGTACGTCCACCAAATATTATAGCACACAAATATAATTCAGTGAAATAAGCCACTGTGTAATAAAACATTCACACCCTCAATAACATGGGGTTAACATGGCTTACATTTCTCTTGCTTTTTAAAACAACTGTCAACGTACAATGTAATTGCGTATTTTGCTATCAGTAATTTCTTCCTGTAGTGGTTGTGTTTACTTTGAAATTTGAATTTTTGAGCTGAACAAAGGGACATAGGGCAGCTGGGTGATTTTTAGTGGGAGTCAAGTGCCTACGTGCCCTTTGTGACACTTTCAAATGGAAGTAGCAAAGAGAACATTCCAATAAATAATAACAGGCCTGAGTCAGAATAACCGGGCCCTACATTGTTTTGGTATTTAAGAGGAAAGAGCTCTATATTCTAGCAGACAAAGGCATTATAACATAAATTGGCTGGATGCTGAATGTAGACATATTCTTCCACACCTATGGACTGTTTAATAGATAGATAGAGTTTGTATTGGTGGCGCACATCCATACATTACCTCAATATTTATGTTGCACATAAGAAATTTCAACCCACCCAAAAGAAAATTCAACCTGCCCAAGGATAGAAAATGTTAGTGGGAACACTGACTGGAAGTCTTTACATCAAGAATGGGCATCTGTCTAAAAGATATATTCAAGCTCAACCACAAAGTGTAGGCTCAATGTAGGAATTACCAGGTGAAATTTTATGGCTTGTGCTATGCAGAATGTCAGATTAGATGCTCACAGTGGTCTGTTTTGTCCTTAAAAAATCTGTGAATGAATCTATAAATCAGGACTACATTTGCTAATTCTAAATGGGATTAGCTAACCCACCCTTCTGAATTTTGCATGGTTGCAGGTGTGTGTGTTTATAGGAGAGAAGGGTTAGCCCTTTGCAGACTGTAAGCATGTGTATGACTCTCAAATGGTTAGTATACTGGCTTACTAACACAGAAAAACATACGAATAACATCTTATTGACAAAAAATCAAAGTTTAAGTCATATCACAGGATTTTTTAATACTGTTCAAAAAGTACCTGACTCTACATAAACATCAACTATAACATGATGTAGACAACCAAGAAACAAGCAAATGTATTTTAAATGCTAAAATAAATTACATTCATACAAGTAGACAGCAAAACCAAAGCTGATAAAAATGTTAAATTTTATGAAAAATCAGTTTCAGTTCACATCAAAATAATTTTACATTCGCTATTGATTTAATAGTATAAGCAGCAACATAAGAAAGGGACAAACGCTCACAGAATGTTTAAATCCAGTTTTTCATAATAAGTTATTAGCAAATAAAAATAATCATAATAATTACAAGCACTTGTAGCCCACACAAATCAGTTAGAATTGGCACCATCTCTCTAAAACATCTATATTCTATATAGAGTTCTAATTACAATTACCACCAGCAGCTGCCATTGAATCCTGTCAGTACATATAATATACATAGTATATTTATTCCCATTTGGCAGATCAGAGTGACTCAGATGTTTATTATTTAGCTTTTGCACTGTCATTGCTCAGACAAGACAATGCTAGACACATATGCCAATTCATCAAGGAGATGAATGTTTTTACTTACCTTTATATTTCACTGATCTGACTTTGATTTATTCTTTTCACAGTATAAAATTGTAAATGGCAACTACAGAGCTTTTAACAGCTTAGGTGTGATGAAAAGCTGTTGCAAAAAAGTGACCTCAGGTAGTTCTGTCAAAGTTTTTAATATGTGTCATATCCTGGAAGCGTAGCATATGACTCTTGGGGAAACATTTTAATTCTCTTGCTGGGAATCAGAAAAATGCAGTAAAGCCCATGACCTGTTTCCTACTTATGGATAAATCACAAACTTTGACATTTCCACTACAATTTTATTTATCTATAGGAATATCTGGTAGGTAAATGGTAAAGCAAACCCATGGGAAAGAACCTAGCCACTGAACTAAAAGAGCTCTCTTAATCTAATTGGCTATTTATGGTGCATGGATCAAGCAAAATCATAAGAAACCTCTTTCCTCCTATCATCCCCCGCTGCAGTAAATGGTCAATGTATGGACTTCACTGAACATGGCTAGACTCAGATCTCAATTACACTGACATAAACCTGGAGTAACTCTATTGACCTTCATGGATTTCCACTGGTGTCTGCTGAGATAGCAATCTGGCCATAATTACTCATCACAAACATTGTAATCTGACTTCTCCTAACCCTAAACCTAACTCTATTTTCACTCTGTTTTTCTCTGTCTGGTAAGGTCTGGCTGTATTACCCAGCATGAGCATAAAGATAATTTTCTCTCGGGAATTGCACTTATGTTCTCTGTCTAGTTGCTTTTGCTTTCTTGGGTAAAGGTTCCCAAATGTTTTAGTGTGAACCACATGGTAATCCAGAGATTGCCTCATGCACCATCTGCCTTTCTAATCACACTCACATAGATGACTTTCTGTCCCATTTGTGATCACACACATTCTTGTAGCAACCACAGCAATTGTATATCTGCTCCCATGTGTGAAGGAAAGGATTTCATATATGTTAAGCTGTCTTTTAATGCAGTTTCACTGTGAGAAGTCAGGAGAAGGCACCAGCACCATGTGATTAGCCAAGTCTTCAGGAGCCATCAGCAACTGCTCTGTGGACCATAATCTAGAAACCTCTGGTCTAAAATATCTATAGGAGGCCCATCACCAAGCATCTTAGATACTTTTATAGGAAAAATAGAAGAGGATACATCTCTAAAGTCACACGATAAATAGCCAATTTCAAATACAGCTCTGCCTCATTTTTTTCTAGCACTTTATATGCTTTAAACTCACTGTATTTCAGCAGCATGGTTTCCAGAGTGGGGTCATATCTGCACTATCCCAGGGCTGGTCTTCACCACAAGGGTTTTCTTGGCAGAATCTTTACCATCAAGATTGTTAGTATATTCCCTTCAGTGTAAACAATTTCCTCTTTAGCAGCAGAACTGGAAGCTAATATTCATATACCCTTCATCTGCTTGCACTTTGTGCATTCAGATGGTGAGCTCTTCCAGGTGGGGACCTTATTTTCACATCCTCCTGTAAAGAATCTAGGACACTAAAGGTGCAACGAAAATAATTATTAGAATCCCCAATTTCTCTCCCTTCCTCCACCAAATCCTCTAGACTCTTGCTTGGGACCTTAGAGTTCCATATAGCTGCCTTAGAGTCTTCCAATGCTTCAGTTCTTTGTGTGGCTCCTCATTTTTCCCACAAAATCTCTCCTCTCTCGTATGAAATTCAAGTAAATCTCCCAAGGACCAGCCTGCCCAACTAAATGTCTTCTGCCATCCCATACCTAGTGCTAATCAAAGTCTTAGAAGTCAAATGGAAAAGAAAAGAATGATCTCAACAGGGCCAGTCTTGCATTCCTTATGCATGCAGAACTTTCTCTGTAGCAAACAGGAGTACAAGGAGAGCATGGTTCTTAGTGAACAAAAGCAAAGCATGTTTAAATGATGGCTAGTATAAAGTTAGGTTCCTAATCCGCCAATCAATGGAAGTGGTACCTAACTGTTAAGCTGAGGGATTAATGTATTCTTGACAATATAAAAAAGATTAACAAATTCTGAACAGCAACTATGGCCAGTTGGACTAAATAATTATGACCTAGGGGCTGTGTAACAGTGGATGCATTATTTATATTGAATTATGATTCAATACCCTTCTCTTCTTACTTCTGTTTTCCTTAAAGAAGACTGATCAACAATACATTTTAAGGGACCACTTGTACAATCCTTACTTATACTGGTAACCATTTACTCATGCCAGCAAATTCATTGAGGGATAATTGTGTAAGTACTTGCCAGCATGAGAGAGGCCGCACAACTGAGGCATTAGTTTAAGGAGCAGGGGTGGAGGAACTCTGTTAATAACATTTGGCAATGACTTAATATATAATACAATAACACAGTCTCTTTGAAACGCAGGTAAACCACAAAGCTAAACTATCCATGAATCAAAGCAATTCTGTGTTCAAGGCAAACATATACAATACCTTGCAAATCCTCCATGTACAGTATTTCAAATAGTTTCATGGTAGTCTAGAGTCCCTACTGAGAACATACATAGTGTGAACGTGATTTGAAATGTCCATGTTTCCTGACTGGAACCAAGAAAAGTTAAAAGATCTGTTAGTTAAATAAAGAATTCCTGCAGTTAGTTAAATAAAGAATTACTATTTCTTGAGTAAAATGTACTAGGTCAGGTTAAACTGATGACATTATTTTAAAGCGTTAGCCTCATCTCATTCAAGCCATTTTTAAAAATTCATTGAATGTAGAATTGGGATATGTAGTATAAAATCATGACAGAGCTAACCTAAAAAGAATAGGAATACTCTGTGCTGAAATGAACAAATGTGCTTTCACTTTTTAATAATATATTTGTTACACCATTTATGGATGAAAAAATGCCTGAAAAATACATTTTGATGAAAAAGTATTTGTAAAGCTGAAAAGAAATAAGATTTGGGAGTTAAAAAATAATACACAGCAGCCTTATTTCCAAGGCTCCCTTCCATAAGGCTATCTTCTATAAAAGGCTGCATCAATTTGACTTTGAATAACAGTAAATTACCTGCCCCTTCATACTATATTTATTAGAAAAAACACATAATTTGGCACCTGAGGATAACTGTGTCACTGGGGAAGGGAAGCAAATTATAGTGTGCATGTGTTGAGGATTTGAGTCATTGCTTCAACATAGCTATCAAAAATTATTTTGCTTCTATTCAAATTTTAAATCTCTCCCTGCATGTATTTAAAAAGTGCCATGACAGCATGAATTGTATTAAACTGCACTAGTAGCTACTTTGATACAGGAAAAAAATGTCAATAATTCCCTCACCTCTTCTATGAGTTGCTAAGAAACAAAGAAAGACTCCATTGGTTTGAATCTCATTAGGTCTCCCTTGTTTGAACACCTACTCTGTATTGCTTTGAAAATCGTCTTTTGTCACAGTTCAGAGCTGCAATATATCCACAGCTAACTAGAGTTAAAATCGTTGTTTACTGGAGAGTAGCTAAACCACCTCTAAGCAGACTTTGACACAGGGTTTTTTCGTAAATGAATTATGATCATGACCATCCTTTCATCGACAGTTTTCCTTTATCCTAATCCAGACTGCTTCCTCAGTATTCTACCATAGAGTGTTCACCAGATCCTTACAAGTAAAGGGTATGGAAGTCTGAATAACAATGGTATTTTAATTGGCAATGTTATCATTAAGAGTGACATAAAAATGTGTTAATTTCACTAGGGAATGCAGCTAGGCTATAGCTCAATAATACTGCTAGAAAGAGAATATTCTCCTCAACAACTTGTCTTGATAAAGGAATTACAAAACAGTTCTCCAGAAAATATTTTTTGCTACTCCATCATTGGCTGGCAACATGGTGAAAGAGTCAGGAAATTGTCGTCCCATTTTGTTGCTATGAAGGTGTATCCAATGTTGTTAAATGGAACTTTTTAATACTGATAGAAGAGAATTTCATAAACAAATCTGTAGGTTGAGAAGTCACTTGTAAAGCCCTCCATATTGCAGTCACACATTGCAAAGCCGCAGTTTATTATTATCTACATGTAGGGTATCACCAGCATGATACGATTCAGCAAAAAGTTTGGTAGTTTCTAAACATACTTTACTGTTTTTTGAGATCTTCATAGAAAAAAAAACAACACACCAGCCTGACATATTGGTGCCAGATTTTGAGTCTGTTAGAAAATGTACATTCAATGTTTGGTCTTCTATTTTTGATAATAGATCAAGGTTCACTTCTGGGTAAGGAGTCAGAGTAAATAAAGAAAACATTGTACAGTTGCTTACAGTCTACTTTTTTCATATATTATACACACAGTTCATTGTTATACTAAAGCAAAGCACTTGGTATGTAACTGATTTAACAGACTCCTTATAAGCCCTCAAAAATAGATGCAGTGTTTCTTAAAAGCCCGTGTTTTGTAAGGCCACGAAAATCTGCTGAAAGTTTTGTTTCTTTAAAATAGGTTAATTCATCCGATGTCTCCATTTATCAAATAACCCTATACTGCTCCCCTCCGTTTGTCACATGCTGACCCATTGCCTATCACTGTATCTGTATAAAGACTGGAGATCTTGAAGGCTTGGCTGTCCCTTCTCTACCTGCTGATAGCTGTCAGGATCCAATATTGTCCTGAACTACATTCACAATGAAGAAGAACTTTGTGTGTAATCTCTGATGATAAGCTTGTCATACTTCGGGGAAGATGGGATACACAGCGCTGATTCTGACACTGGGGAGCTGGGAGATGCACTCCCAGAATCAATGGAGTCTCTAAAAGGTGAGGGAGGAGTTAAAGCCACCAATTCCTCAAGATCTTGCTTCACCACTGGGGCCTCTGAAGCACCTTCTTTGACGCTGCCACATGAAGCTTTCCTAGTGGTCTGTGATGCACTGTTCACTTCAATGGCAGGGAGTGGCTGGATCTCTGCAAAAGTGGTCAGTGTGGTAGGAAGCTGGATCTCTCTTGGGATCAGGTAGGAAGAGCATAGAGGAGTGGCCACCATAGCCCCTGGTGTGGCTGTTGAAAGCATCATAGAGTTCAGCTCGCTGATGTTGGCTGTGAAACGTGTGACCACACTGCTGATTTGCTCCATGAGAGAACCTTGGGAGGAGCTGCTCCGCTGGGCGTGTTCTGTCTGGGAGGTGGGGACCTCCTCATCTGTTCGGCTAATGGAGGCCGTCCTGTGGCTCACCGTGCTGATTGGCGAGGGGGTCTGTGGCTGGTAGTGCACTGGGTACTGCTCCTCTGCTTCTGAGACATCGTAAAGCATTTTGGCACTGGCCTCTGGAAACGTGGCGCTGCTGCTATGGCGGCTACTGTCTGTGCTCTTAGAAAAGGGCTTGATCACTGCGGTTTGGTTTGGGTTCTCCTTTTTGTTGATGTGCACTGAGAGCCTTTGCCAGAGGTGTGCTCCCCTGCTGCTGCTCTTCTCATTCTGGGCCCAGGTGACTGATTTCCCATTTGAGCTGTGAACGGAAATGAGAGAAGACAATGGCCCACATTTAGATTTTCATCACAACTTTAACCACCTTGCTAAATCACGCACACGGACAGCTGACATTCTGGCACCTATACATCAGACCCGTTGTAAAGCTGATGGTAAAAAATAATATTATTCTATAGCAAAAAATAAACACTGATGAATGCATCAGTTAAGCAGAGGTTACAGATGGCAATCTGCTACAAGGATGCTCATCTTGCAATGATTATAATAACTTGCTGAATTAACTTCCCATTTCAAATGGATTCTCATTACTTTTTTTTTTAAATTTGGAGTAGAAATTGACTCTTCAGTGCATTAAACTCAGATATTCCCAGGCTAGGGGGAAAAAAGGTCATGCTGCCTGGCAACTTAGGGCAGCCTCAATCTAGCCTGGTCAAGAGAAATTTGATTATATACTGCTTTCAGGAGAAGCTGCTGACTTGTAGTTAAAAATCCCAGCAGCATTAGCTGTCCAGCTTGTCTGACCAGAGGTTTAAATTAACAACTGGGTTTTTTTTTTGCCTTATAAACATCACTGAAGAACAGGAGAAATGAAGAGGTGCCAGGCTGGCTCTGATACTTGTATTATAGACATTTGTGTGATAATAGTGTGGCAATTTCCCCTTATAGCTCAACTCAGCCTCATAGCAAAACTCACAAATAGAACATGATGCATCCTCTGTTCCCAAGCACACTGGGAGGCATCAAAGCAGTGACATTGGCAGAAGGCTGAGACTGGTGGATAGTTGTTTTCATTTTCAGCCTTGGGTCAGATATGTCACTCGGGTATGTCTCTCAGTTAATGCACCCAGGATTTTTAATTGCAGGTCAGCTGAGAGCAGGACATTGTCCTTGAGGAAAGTAAATGACCCACAAACAGTACAAGAGCCATTTTTCTAGCCCAACATCATCAGAAACTACGGCAACATCCTGCTGTCCCCTTCAAAATTAATCTCCCTTCAGGCCCTCACCACAGAGATAGGCCCTTCTCCCCTTATTCTTCGATCAGAGACACCTCAGGACCAAGACACCCTATAAGGGTGAGTGGGTTCCAGATCTCTCTCTCACACAGTGTGCAACTGCTCCTTTCACCTCTTCCCCTTCTTCTGTCAGATTGTCCATGGGCATACAGATGGACATGCCCATTCAACTCCCGTACCTTCACTTGTGGCTCTCAGGATGGAAAAAAAAAAACCCATTAGCAGTGGAAAGATTTCTCCATAGAGACAGACAATAAACTAAATGATGTCCACAATAAAAACATTGGATCATACATACAAAATTACATACATGCATGATTTATGTACAAAAATGGATTTTTTAACAAGTTATTTTTGTCTTTCAAAATATTTGTAACAAACATTTCTGCCAGTTTTGGAAAGACAAGCAAATATGAGATGCTGGTTGTGCTAAGACATCTTAAACAATGTGTATTAAAGCCAGAAGTGACTGCTACACATCAGTATTTTAGTTTGCTACATAAAAGTTTGCAAACTATCTAGTGCTAGGACAATGAGAATTTTACGTAGTTCTTCGTAGGGTGGTCTGCACTCTGCTGGGAGTTGCTGTTGATTCACTGTTTCATCAAGGAAACTAAAAACTGTCTACTGAACAAAAGAACTGGTAGATTTGTATCTGTGGTTGTGATATATGGAGATGCAGTGTTTCATGTAACATGACATACTGTGACACCTTTTCTTTACAAACAGGAGTATGAGAGAATCCAACAGATGAACACAGTCTAATCCTCTAGGGTACTAGCTGTGTGGAAGCAAAGTACGACAAGTCTGTACAATCCAGTGTGGGTACATAATGGCATAAGGGGGAATTATGCCCATTTTCACTCCTAGAAGCCTTCCTTGCTCTCCTGCACAGTTCATTGGGCATCAGGTGTTCACATGTAAGTGGATGCTGTGCACCTACAGTTGCCCCATTCCTAGCAAGTGGGTGGGGAGTGGGTGGGGCTTTGGCTGTCTCTCCCAGCACCTTCAGCATGCTAGCCAGAGTAGTTGTGCTGTCTTGGAGGATAGGTGGTGGTGGTGGAGGCTAGTAAATTGTGGCTAGTATGGATTAGCAGCAAATCACTAGTCCCTTGAAGCAAAGAGGGAACAGGGAACCTGAAATATGTTTCCCTCCCTCTGCTGCACCTGGGGTGACCCACCATGTGTGGCCTCTTAAACAGGGCAAGACAAAACAGACAATTTTTATCCTCCACTTTGATCCATTCTACTCTTCACTGTTCTGTCATTCTGATTCATAGCTAGTGTCACTATAAGCCACAGCCTGACAAGATTCCTGTTCACTAACTTCCAGATGGTGGCCCAGACTCATGTGGTTGTGAAGGGACATAGAGGGGAAATAATATGAGTAATGATTTGCCATCAGTCTCTGGCTTCTTGGGTTACTGTGTTTGGTCCAGGTGCAAATAGACTCCTTGAGCCCCCACACCTCTGACAAGTTAGTAGAGAAGGTGAATGAGTTTTGAGTTAGAGGGATGGGGGTGGGTGTGAAGAGCTGAGCCAGCATAGGGACGGGAGGAGAAGAGAAACTATAAAACATAACTTTCACCTAGGAGAGCAAGAGCACCGGGTAAAGTAATTCATGGAGTAGTTGTGACTCTCTTGAGTTCCAGTCTCTTCTGTGGGCCAGTCCTGGTTGATGCAGCTGTACATTGCCTTTTATGCAAGCTTATAGGTAAACATTCCACCTAACTGCATCTGTGACTAAAAAAGGACCACTGGCTTCTTATGGAATTTTCCAGAGGAATCACTGAATAGTTTGGCCCTTAACTATTTCAAGTCCCTTGGTTTAACAAACTGAATTTAGCAGGCCCCAAGCGAATAGCAATTTATCTGTTCAAAAATAGCCCAGACATGAAAAGTCAACAAGAGAGCATACAGCAATAATTAGAACATTAATTTCAGACATCCAGCTTCTCTGTTATAGCCTGCTGCTCCTATTTCCTATTCTATGACCTAATGCAAAATTAATTATATTAAAAGAAGAATTGATCTTTCAAACTTCTCTGTAAAAGTCATTTGTTTTTATCTTTTGATGGCTGAGTGATGCTTGATAGGGCTGTGTGATGCACTTTGTGGTTAAGGGGTAGAGGTGCAGGACTGATAAAAGTATCATCTTTTTACACCACAAAGTACATGCTTTATAGAAAAATAAATAGATAGTCATCAACAACATAGACCATGATGCCTGCTAATGGAATATCACAAACAGTTGTTTACATTTATTGGGCCAGACTGTGCCATGTTCCATTGAGTGATGGGAACCTTTTGGTCAATGATATTCTAGATCAGGGATTCTTACCAAGAAACTTTGCTTCCCATCCATTTCTGTCATGGGGACAGGATATTTTCAGCTCCAAAATTAATATCAAAATGACTTGTGGCGATCAGAATATATATTAACATGCGACTGCCATGCAAACCTTTTGGTTCTACTATTTTTCATTGAACAGATCACTGATTACAATTCAGGGATGCAGACTTTGAGACAGTGCCACAATTTACAGCCCACAATGCAAATTGGATACTTTTTTGTGTGTGCAAAGAATGGTGTTTATTGGTGGCACATTTTGTGTTTATTTCTTTTTACAGAGTGGCTAACTTCAGTTTTATGTACTGGGAGATCTCAAAACCCTGTCATTCTAATAAATTTTATTCTTAGACTAGTTTGGCTTATCATGACCCAACATATGCAAGAAATTTAAGGCTTTACATGAGGTCTTTGAACTCCCTAACTTTCACATCTTCCAGTAAAACAATAGCTTTTGTACCTTCCTCATTCTTTTTTACTTTTTAATTTGTATTAGCTTCTTTTATATTTTTTATTTTCTTAAAAACATTGATTCACTATTCACAAATAAAAAAAAAGCCTACTGAAAGCCCATTCGAAGATTGGAAATTAATGTTTTCCTCTCTATGTTTTCTTCTTTACTAATTTAGCAAAGATTATTTTGCCCTTTGTTTTTGTTGATGTAATAAATTCTGTTTTGTTTTGATCCTTGTGTTTCTTGATATCTAAAAAAATGTGCAATGCTCTTTGGTTAACTGATTATAGAATCAGCAAGGGAAGTATGAGGATAGTGACTGTGCTTCGTGTAGGACATAAACAAAAAAGAAGAAAACATACTAACCCATACACTGGAAACTTTCTATTAACTTTATAGCAAGATTGTCATTGCCATGGATTACTGGAGTTTGATATATGTAATTTGGTGAAATACCCTTAGTAGTACTGTACATAGTGGATACACTGTCTTTCACTCTTTTGAATAGTGGGTAATTTATTGTACACTAATACAAGCTGAAAATAAGCCATTTATTTTCTTACTAATATCTGTCGGCCACAGAATGTAAATATACATACACCCCATAGAATTCCACATTTATAAGACAACCTAAAACAGACAGGCATACATTTAAAACTATACATGTCTTGAAAACTGAATAAAATGAAACTATTTTTAAAAGCTGCCTAAAACTGTGCAGAACAAATTCAATCCCCATTTATACTGTTGAAAATCCAGAATTATTTTGCAGATTTCAGTGGTATTATTCTGGATTTTTGATCCAAATCAAAGCCCGGGCCTGCACACAGACTTTCAAGGAAATAAAAAGGTCTCCATTAAAACTTGTTTAGCTGTTTCGGTGCAAGCGTAGGTATGGATGTTCTTGTTGTTGAAGAAAACCCAATTAGCTAAAGTTGACAACTACATTTGACTTCCATTTCTATTCCTAAGCTAGTGCGCCCATGTACAGACGTGTCCAGAAATAATCACACTGTTTTATGCCACTAATATAGCTAGGGCATTGTCTTATTCCTTCTATTTAATCAGAGGCCCCTCCCTCTTTCTGCCAAGAAGGAGTCTTCAAATAAGGAAAACTAATAACATGAGTCCCTTCTCAGAGTGTCATCTTTTTAAAGACCTCTCTAAATAATCACTGACACTGAAAAAAATGGTGAATCACATTAACTGGCTTTCACTAATTGGAGCATTCTCTGTGAGTCCTGGCATTGGTCACTTGGGCAAGCAGCAATTTCAGGTTGATAGAAATTTTTTTGAATTGGCCCAAATTCCTTTATCCCTAGAAGACTGCAAATCATGCAACTTCTTGCATCATGATACAGATACTTGGGTAAACCAAGAAGTTTATATAGACAGCTCCAGTAAGGCTATAGAAAATGTATAGTTTCTCAAGAGCGCCATCTCAATCTTTCTGTCTACTTGGTCTCTAAGAAAATTGCACTGTCAGGCAATGACCATTTCCTTCACCTTGGCAGACAGACTAAGGAAACCTGGTCATTTGCACTGTAAAGCTGATGCTTCTAGCTTCCTTTGGAATTTCTGTGGGAATGCCTTTGGTGGGTTGTTATCTATCTGTTTAATGACTCTGTTATACAGAATTGAGCAAGTGCATGGACCCTGCTCTATATTTCTGAATCAGAATCAAGGAGGTCCTCTTCTCTGAGGACAAGCTCTTCCCAAGAAAGTGTGGGAGTCCATAAGGGAAAGAGATGAGCAATTTCCTGGTTTTTTCCCTTTATTCAAAAGCTCTATAGAGTAAGTGGGCACAGGACAGAGGAAGAGCATCTCTGACCTCTACCAACTTTACTTACATGTCCTCCTTAATTGTGTGAGGTTGTTGGCAGGTGGATTAGCCTGGTTTTACTGCCTGTAATCTTACTTCGCATCAGCTGAGCAGCTATTGGGATCAGCCTTGGAATGCGCACATTTTGGCTCAGTGCCAGACCTCTTGTCCTCTTCAGCTGATGCTGCCGAATGCTGTTTTGAGGAGGTCATTCTGTAGAGTCCTCTTCATTGAATGCCAGCAGCTTGTGGGAGCTGCAAGCTGAAGACACAAGCTGGGTGTGAAGTTGAGGAGAAAAGAAAGCCTCTGTACCCGGAACCTTAGTTGTGCCCTGTTGCAGCTGCAATCTGGATTTCCTCACCTGTGAAAGAGGAGAGCGCAGTGCCTGGGGAAGCAGCGGGAATGGAAGTGGAGAGCAACAGAGGGGAAATAGGATGGAAAAAAAGTGTTTTCCTGCTGAAGTAGTGGAGAGGCCTGAATGGAGCCCCTGAGCTACCTACCCACCTCAGCACAGGTGGAGACTTCTGGCAAGATACTGGTGGGCAGGTCCCCTGTCTCACACAGATTGACTACTCCAGCTGCCTTTGAACAATAAGCAAGAGAGCAGTGGTAGCAAGTGTAGAAACACATCTCCTTTAAGTTGGTCGGGATTTTAATGACCAGCTTTACTAAACACAACAAATAAAGTGAATAAATAGTCACATCCTTATTTTCCCCATTGACATTGTAATTCCACTGTGCATAAGCAGCTCACTGGTGACGTATCCATCAGGCTTAAATGACTCCTCTGCTATGTGCTTTGTAGAGATAAAAGCTAATGAAACAAATCAGAGAGGAAATAAACACTGAATCACACAGAGCAAGCATCCATTTTGTCCTAGCCTGTGTTCTTGAGGGAGCTGTGACCTATTTCACTTTCATCACAGATCTGTCATGTGACAGAGGAAAAGAGTAAAAAAGAGTTGCTTTCTTCTAATGCTTAACAAAAAACTTTGTTAATATTGTTCTGCAAGACACTCCCTGTGATCCCGGGACATCTGGGAAGAGATAGCATGGCAAAAATACTTTGGGTCTGATATCTGCCTATTAGTTCACCTAAGAGCACTATGTAAGGACTCTACTGAAAACTTTGGTGACATTGATCCTTATAATCACTGCAACACATACATACAGATAACCTGTTAGGAGTTATGTATCTATATGAAAATTATATTCTCAACGCCTATGACTGATTACATGTAAATTGAGTATTATATGGTTCACAATGGGTGTTGATTTACAGTTTGAGTGCAATACTAAGGAAAGGATTGTGAGTTTTTTTCCAGAGAGGAAAGTTACAGGAAGAAATGAACCAGCAGGAGGAAGCCCTGTTTACAAGACAGTGGATCCGTTGAACTATGTCTAAGACTGCAAAGAGTCATCCAGTTAGCATTCACTGAGGAAAGGAACTGTCAAAGTGTAATGTCTTATGACAAAAGGATCACTGCCTACCTGGTTGAAAAACACGGTAAAAACTCTGGTTGAGCAAAATTTCATTGGTCCAGGAAAAACATTTGGTTAATTAAGTTTAGGCTACAGAAAGCACATTATGATTTTATTTTATATGTAAATATTTTTTTCCATTATTTCTACTTGCTTCTTTTCAAATCTTTGTCCTTGTTAAGTGTCTTTTTGTATTTACTATAATAGCTCTTAGATGCACGGAGGTGAGCAGAGTTGTGATCCTGAGGTGTAACTGGTAAGATGGTGTATACTGTCCTTAGGGAGTAGCGGAGCTGTGAATTCTCAGGGCTTGTCTCCACTATGCCAGAGATCGATGCTGCAGCGATTAATGTATCAACCATAGATTTATTGTGTCTGTGGCAAGCTTGTACAATCTTTTGCATACTTCTAGGGTTCCTCCTATAAAAACCGATGGCTGAGATTTTTATATCTGTCTGGGGGATTTGGATACCCAGTTCCTGGTAATTTTAGTGGAAACTGGGCATCCAAATAACAGATTTGAAAATCTCATACAACATGGTCAGAGCAATTTTCATCCCAAAGGAACCCAAAGCAAATTATAAATAGCTATACAACCCACTGAAGCAAATCACAGTAGCCGTTTTAACAATACATAGCTGTTTAGGACAGGAAGTGAAGTATACGTTATCTAACTGAAACTACTAGGGGATTTCTAGTAGGCCTAATACAATTGCCCAGAGTTAACATTTTTCTTCTCTTACAGAGACCACCCTGAGGGTGCTCTTTAACACAAGTGGTCAGGACCTGTGCTTTATTCTTTGTCTGAAATATGGCACTTCCAGCCGCACAAGGCTCATTCACCTCCATTCTGGAGCATGGCGTCATTAGGATTTGGAGAGGGAAGAATAAGAGTTCCACCTATCAAACCATCAACTCCCCTTCTTACAGTACTTAAGTATTCTTTACAGTTCTTCATCCCTGGTAAGCTGGGGCCTGATCCAAAGCCATGGAAATTGGTGGCAGTCTCTTCTTTGATTTTCATGGGCTTTACATTATATCACTTACAATTTCCGTTGGAGTAAAAGTGGAGAAAGTCCATTTCATCTCTCTTACATGAAAATTATAAATAGGATACTCTCACACCCGCCCACATGATGCAGGATGAGGAGAAAGATTTAGCTCTGGCTAGATTTTCATTTTGGTTTCTAGATTCATCTTGAATTTTTTATCTAGCATGGAGGTAATTTAGAGTGTACAGCTTGATTGATATATTATTGCAGAGATATTTATTCACATGGGATTTATGTCATCATTGGAAAAATCACTTGTGAATTATTAATCAGCTTCTTATTTGTTGCATTTAATTAAGCCGGTAATTTAAATTCTAAATCATAGCAATGCTACCACGACTCCTACTTTTCAATACCTTCATAAAACATCCCATTTCATAATTGATTTATATGATGGAGGTGGAAGATGCTTGTATGTGATTCAGCACAGATTAACTCCCCTACATGTAGAGTAACTTGCATCCAGTAACACAAAAATAACAACAGCTAATATCAAGTTTGGGATACTATAGCAATACTGCACAAGAGTTTTTAGAAGTGAATAATACTGTGTAATTGAAACTACATGGAGCATTTTAAACAGAATTTGCATCCCCTACTGTTGTGAAAAAAATCTGATGACATATTTTGATCATCCAAAAATAACCAAATCCTGGCTTCTGTTTGTTTCCTCAAGACTTTAGGTATCACCGTGCCTCTAAATACGGATTTGATATTTACTGAAAAGGAAAAGCACCAATTACACTGCTTTCTGCGGCACCTGTGTTTTGTGTGCAAGTATCCCATCCTACTCAGTTCTAGTTCTAGTTAGCGTCTGGGAGCTGATGGGACCCCAGCTTGGGCTAGTATGGCTAGAGACAATAAAACACAGCCATAAAATACAAAATCTGCTATCTATTAAACAACAAATATTCTTAACTGTTTGAGTAGGTCTTAGGAATGACAATCATGCTATAGAAGTATTACAGTGATAAAGCTTCCAGTCTTTCTGACTATTAGGGCTTCATCTTTCACAGGAATCTCTTTCTCATCTCTACTTGGCTCAGATGGATTAAACTCTGGAATGCACATAGATTCTTCACTGTGAAGATATAAGCTATAGGGAGATAGAGTTTCATACATGTAGTTTTTATATATGGAAAATATGTGTACAAAGAGGAACTAAACCCTGCATAATGAAATACAGTTGTTTGACATTTGCATGCACTTGTTTCCTCTTCAGTTCTCAATTATTCAGTGACTCTAAATTGCTTTTAGTGGAAAAAAACAAATTTAATTGAAGACAATGCAAGTTAAAAATGCCCCCCAAGAACAGCATGCAGAACACAGACAGGTTGACAAACAAACAGCAGGTGCTGATAAATTTCTAACCACCACATGTGAATGAATGGCGCTTACATTATTTAAACAGTCAGGATCCCCAGAGTATGCATTGTTATAATCACATGCCTTGTGTGCTTGAGTGAGTGTTGTTAAGCACAAGGGGAACATCATGCTGTGGGCATCTTGGGATGCCCTCCTGCAATTACAGGATGGCTCTGTGATACAAAAATCAGTAAAGGCAAAGGCACATTTTGGTCATCCCTTTGGATGTTCAGGTTATATGTCTCATCAGTTTATAAAGGATTAAATACATCTTTTAAGAAGTGGTAAACCAAATTGTTATAGACTGCAATAGAATCCGACAGGTCGATAAGCTGCATATTATGGCTTACAATAATCTATGCTACCTTCTATCAATGTGTTAAAAACCATGTATGACACATGCTACTCACCTGTAACACACTTATTCAATTAATTATATGTTAACAGAGCTGGTTGGAAAATGGAATTACCATCCCATGGGAAATACCAACATTTCAGTATCTCTTTTTGTCTCAACCTGAGATGAAATTATAAATATTAAAATATTTTGTGGAATGAAATACTCCAAAATATTTTACTTGGGAAACTTAGGGGGGAAATCATTGAAATGTTCATTTCACTAAAGTCAAAACATAATAACATATAAAATATTACCCACACTGAATATTAATATAATATTAATCATATTATACATATATAAGAGTAAAATGTTATATAAAAATCAAAATGAAATGTAATGAAATGAGAAAATCTAAGTGAAATGAAATGGAATTAAACAAAACAAGAACACTGAAATTAAACTAAACCACTAAATCAAAACAAAATGTTCCATTTTGATTCTGAAGAATTGTAGGGCTTTCCTGTCAATTTTTTTTTATATTTACACATTCCCATGAAACATTTCTATCCTGATGGAATTTTGTCAATTTTTTTTTCTCCAAATAGCTCTTTCGAAGCTATTTATTAATGTAAATCTTTATATAAAATCTAACCCGCATTTAGATAGAGCTCAGAATCTGCTTATTTGAAATCTAGAGACTGTATTACTCCTGCTTATTGTTTTCTTCTAGTGGACTGGCCAAAGGGTGCAAAGATTCTCTTTCCACAAGCCCCCTATTACGACAACATCATGAATGACAAGTGGTTCCGATCACTTAAATGAGCATGGTGTATTTTTGCTGCTCAAACATAACATGTAAGCCAGTGGCAGCCAAGTCTTTTTTGTTTGGACATACTATATGGGATGCACAGCCATTACAGATAGAGGATCTGGGCCAGACTTGTCCCAGAGGTGCTCCTCAGTGCTCACAGACATATCACACTGCCCCCAGGCCACTCCACTGTTTGCTTACCTGCTCATTGTAGCTCTCCCACCATTTCCCATACTCCCTTTTGGGGTGAAACACTCTATTTCCGACTTGTGCTGGGCCAGCCTCCTGCCTTTGTACCTAACAAATCATGACAACAACAGGAGCAAACAGAAAGAAGTGATTTGTGTGCTCGGCTGCCACCCTGTGCTACAGCTGCTGTGCAGAGAGCCATACCGGGGAAGGTTGCTATTGCAATGGTGAATATTGCGCCAGCTCCCCGCCCCCCCTTCAGAGTGTCAGAGAAGCTGCACGAGGCCCCCAGGCCAGTGCACAACACAAGCAGGAGTGCACAGGAAGTGAGCTCAAGCACTTTCCTTGCTCTAGCAGAAGCGGAGTCATTCTGCAGAGTTAAAACCAAACCAGCCTTTTCGCTCTAGTGTTTCACTTATCAGATAAATCAGATGCACAAACCAAATGGAAGACTAAGACAAAGAGAATTTGAAATTAAGGAGCAAAGAGAAGTTAACTAGCTGCTCCAGGGTCACAAAGCACAAGGCCTGAGTTCTCATTCCCAGATTAATATCCTTCACCAAACCACTGAGTGCTGCACCCCCACAGCTCCTAACTCACTCTCTCAGTTTGTGAAGCCAGAACACTGATCACTGTTTGGATCAGCATGAGCACAGTTCAATACTATGTGTTATAACAGAATGTCCATCGCTCACATTGGGATAGCAATTGGTACTCAAGAATCTCATTGATCCTGATGTAGGAGATCAGTCTGTTCATCACTTATGTCCTCCAGACTGAATTACAGTGGGATTTAATGAAAAGTTCTTATGCTGCCTCTTTGCATGGTGGTGAATTTCACCCTCGTTGCTTGAGTTCTAGTTGCCTGGGTTCAGGCACAGTAACTCCTCACTTGATGCTGCAGTTATGTCCGTGAAAAATGCTACTTTAAGCAAAATGGTATTAAGCAAATCCAATTTCCCCATAAGAAATAATGCAAATGGGAAAGGGGTAGGCTCCAGGGAATGATATTCAGCAGACAAAAGGCGGTATATATATATAGAGAGAGAGAGAGAGAGAGAGGAGAGAGAGAGTATAAGTTTTAATTCTTTTAAAACAATTTAGTACTGTACACAACAATGATGATTGTGAAGCTTGTTTGAGGTGGTGGAGTCAGAAAGTGGAAAAGTTTCCATGGAATGTCTTGTTCCTAACTGAAGAACTAGCACTTGGCTGAGCTCTCAAGGGTTAACATGTTGTTAATATGGCCTCACACTCTAGAGGCAGCATGGATTGAGACAGGAGGAGGGAAGCACTAGATGCATGGCAGTGGCTACAAACACATCCCTGTAGAAGTGGGGTAAGAAGGGGGAAGGGCTTGATGCAGGGGGGGATGGGACATCCTGACATCAGAACCCCTCTCGCCCTCACCCTGTCACGTGTTCTTGCTTTATGTGTGTGTCACTTTAGCAACACCAGTAGGAAAAAAGAAACAACATAAGACATAAACCAGAGGAATCTGGCAACAAAATGTCTCATGGGCCGTACAGAGATCCCCGATGGGCTGTATACAGCTGTGGGCAGCAGGTTGCCCACCACTGCCTTACAGGGAACTCAGGAGCTCTGCCAGCCCAGCCTGGTTCCGAACCCCCACAAGGACAGGCTACTTTTCCAGAAAATCCTGCACGCAGTGGGCAATGCCCGTAGCCAAACAACATTATAAGGAACATTGCACATGTACTCTAATAGATAAGCATCATAACAATGAAAAAAGGTTAACTGGGACAACGTTAAGTGAGGAGTTACTGTACCTATTTAAATGTCTGAATTTGGGGGTGAAAAACCTCTACAGATACTAATACTGAAAATTGGGCCCCCTCTCTTTACACAGTTGGTTGTGATATTCCATCGACAGATGCCATGATCTGCATTGCTGATGTTTAGCAAAAGTCTTTAAAGCAAATCTGGTTGGACTGATGCCAGAGAGTTAACCTGATGGTCAACATGACATGATAGCTAATATCACTATAGCGCTAATTTATTAACCTGAGGGAAAGCCAAGTAGCAAAAAGCTAATCCAAAGCCAGCAACGCAATAAGACAGCAACAATCTGAGTGCAAGCAAAAAGGGAGCAGTATTTAGTGTGGCAGACACAGTAAGTGCTGGGGAGAGAGACCGTGCCACAGTGAGAGGAAAAGGATGGAATTAATATAGATCAGCCAAAAAGTTAGTGTAGCAGTGAGCAGGAGACTGCCAGGTGGGATGTGCCCAGTGTAGCAAAATCTTTTATTATTTAAAACTTCTAATATGTGAGGCACCATCCTGAAGGAAGAAGCAACAGTGCTATAAAGAACAGCTATCAAAGGCTCCAAGCTAACCCATTGTGCTGTATGTGCAGTGCTCCCGATTATGAATGAAGACCACGCAGGACACATTCATCTGAAATTGGTTCCTACAGTGGAAGAAAAAATGGAGGGGCTTGAACTGCAGTTGAAATCACTGAAAGATATAAAAGGAAGTTGAATTGGATCACACAGATACATCCCATTCCACAGGTCCCTTAGAAGAGAAAGAAAGAAAGAAAAAAAGAATTACACAGAAGAAAGAGAAGATAATAAAAGTAGGAAGGATGTGACATCCTGAAAGAGAAGGGATAAGAAGAGCAGGAAAGAAAGACAGACATATTTAACCTTGATACCCAAACCAGATACTCTTCTCCTGACAAGACAGAAGGAGGAAAAGACTAAAAGCAACCCAGGAAGCCTTGAGGTTCAACTCCTGAATATGAACTGAATATTGAAAAGCAGCCACCAGAAGAAAAGAGGAGATAACTCATCCTGATTGGCGATGTCATAGTGAGGAACCTAGCTGGAACACTTATAACCCAGATAAAGAAAACAGGATAATTTTCTGTCCTCCAGACCCCACGATAATTGTTACAATCAGGATACTGGATCTTGGAAAGACTTCCTGGAGATCCCAGTTATTTTAATGTTTTCAAGATCCAATGACACCCATGCAAAGATTCTTGATATGATCCAGTGTTCCTTCAAAGACCTGAAACAAGGGATCTGATCCATGATTGCTTATACAGCACTAATTTTTGCCAGTGTGTTTGTATTGCTATGAACTCCCTACACAACTCTCTCCCTAGCCTACTACCTAAAGTGAAGCAAAGTATCTGAAAGCGCATAAAGGCTGTGAGTCTCTGCATGGCCTCCGTGGTGTCTGCATGCTGGCATGCACT
The DNA here is from genome assembly GCA_032595735.1 of Pelochelys cantorii. Taxonomy (NCBI): domain Eukaryota; kingdom Metazoa; phylum Chordata; order Testudines; family Trionychidae; genus Pelochelys; species Pelochelys cantorii. The sequence goes on from CM064326.1 coordinate 26,797,273, forward strand.
GGAACCATGGAGGTTCTGTAGGATATTGGATTTACTGTGCCCAAGGAGGGCAGAGAAGGTGGGGCATGATTTTGCCCCAATATTACCTTACTTGGAAATACTGTAAAGCATTTTTTTTTCTTCCCAGTTGCAAAATGCAAAGGATTTAAAAAAAAATATGAAAGCAACAAACAAAACCACTGTCAGATTCATTTTTTCTCAATCACCATTAACAAGTTCTGTACAAAAATTATTTTGCATTTTTAATACAATCATATGGAGGGAAGCCAAGCCAAATTCAACTTAACCCCTTGTGTATAAGAAGATTTTTTCTTTTTTGTGCAAGCACCTGAAGTATAGAAGCCAAGAGGAGTCCAGAAATTGCTATTATGGGTCATACCCAGTGGTCTGTGTAGTTCTGGCACTGAAAATGGCAAAACGTAAGGCACATTTCTTTGGACTTCTCTTGCCTAATATAAACACTTATCAACAGAAATATTTATAAATAAATAAATAAACAAAGATAATAATAATGCACTACAATACAAGATACTCCACTATGCCCATTTCTCCTTCTGAGGTGAGGAGGAGAGAATAAATAACACATGCCAGAGGTTGTCACATTGCTTAATGTACTACTGGAAGGCACTCAAATTATGGTTATGAGCATGGTATAAAAACCTATATAGAATAGAACAGAAGTACCAATTACTCAAAGGAAGATGTAAGAAACTTTGCAGTAGACAGTTATGGGGAAACCTGCCTGCAGGGAAAGTTTCCTCCTGGCCTTCATTAATTAGAGGTTGGATTATGCTCTGAAGCATGATGGTATCTAACTCTTCCAAAATAATAAAAAACAAATGTATAGGGACTTAGGATATTCTTGGTCCCCCTATAAATATCTACAATATTTTGTGAATTTTTCTAAGCTCTTGGCCCATTACTATCTTGCTGCAATACGTTAAATGGGTTAATGGAGGACTATGTAAAATATGCTCTCCTTTTATCAGTTTTAAATTTGCCATGTCCACATTTCATTGGCTCTCTATTGTGTATTATGTGAAAGGGCAAATAGAAGATCTTGATCTATTTTCTAAGTAATATTTAGTTTATTCATACTCTAAAAAGTGTAGAACCAATTTCTATTCATGTCAGAATGTTTCCCTGTCTCAGAATACTTCTCATTGTCAGTCTCTGAACTCCATTGCCCAAGTAAGGATTAAATGGGGCTGCAGAATTTAGCCCACTTCTCATGCACCATAAATCAAGTATAATTTGCTAGGATAGGCGATTAGAGAACTGATATAAATCTCTCTTCCTTTGCATTTTAAATGACTCCTGCACTTTATTTTATTATTATTATTTATTGAATGTCAGCTGTGTGCCTGGCCCTGATTCATCATTGAGAAAGACAGCGTCTCTGATCAACATTTTCCCCTCTCAAGGTAGAAATAATGTCCTCATAAAATTGCAGCCTGGAGGGATGGAAAAGGTGACATTTCAATGGGAGCAATGAAAAAATGGAATCAGATCTGGCCATTAGTTTTAGGAATGGGCAAAACTGTTAAAATATGCCATTTTGCACAAATGGCCTTGCAGTAAAATACTCCTAGAACTGGACCCGAACCAAAACTTTCTGAAACTTCTAGAATGTTTGATCAATCTGTACAAGTTGATCCTCTCTACTCCGGCACCCTTAGGGCCTGACTGGTGCTGGACCAGAGAATTTGCTAAACCATGGGAGGTCAATATTGTCAACACTTCCACTGCTTACTGGGCTCTTAGAAGATAGTTAGGGGGTAAATAAGAGCTAAATAACAGCACAGAACACTGAGAGTCAGGTGTAATGCCTGTAAATAAACTTTATAGGACCATGGGAAACTTGGCCGCACCCATGATAAGTAGCTATCCAGATAACTAAAATCATTCTAGATCATGGATGCTTGCCGGACCAGAGAGTGTCAGACTAGAGAGATTCAACCTGTATTTGAAGTTTAAGAATAAAATGTCACCCACCACTTCATTCATGATAGGCGAAGTGTAAGATACTAAAATGTGGTAAGAACAGTGGTTCTCATGAGAGTGCCAAGTATATTTTGTAGACTCCCAAAATGTGAACATTTTGACTAAGCCTCTGAACTAGACCCTAATACCACCCTGGGGTAAAGCCTTTGTGTCCAAATGTTTGTGGAATGACCAGACAGAGGCTGACAATCGTGATGAATTAAAGCCAACTGGCAATCATCTAGCTCATGTTAAAACAGGGCCACAAACTCTAATATAGATAGATGCTTAAATATTCTTTGCATGCAGCAGAAGGCATTCTAGTTATGTGGAAAATGATGTAACCTTTGAGCTCAGTTGGTGCAATTACACTCTAGTGTGAACAGTTTAAAGAAACCTCCTCTAGTGATTTTTTTATTTCTAAGACTATGACTACCTTTCTGCTGTGCATTATGGTGAGGTCTACATTAGGGCAGCATGAATATGTGGATTGCTCCATGGCCCACTGGCCATGTTCCTTCATGCTCCTCCATGACTCCTGGTGCAAAGCAGACGCTCCAGGATTTTTCAGGTGAGCCAGGGCTAGGGGTAATTATTGGCCAGATGCATCACGTTTTCTGGTGTCCATATATGCGCCAAGTTAGGTAAAATTTAGCCTTCAGAATCATAGCTAATATTGCCTGAAAAGACTGCTTGGGTCGTTCAGGTGCTGATTCAGCAAGATATGCATGAGTCCCACTGACTTCAATGAAACTAAATTATTGCTCAGGTGCTTTTGCTGAACCTGGCTGTCAGTTTGTTCTTTGTACATTTCAGGATTAATGACTATTTCATTCTGGTTTCCTATGCCTACGGAGAATATTTCTTATCAAACAATAACCATGTTATGTTTAAATCCCTAAACTCCCAGTGTCACGTAAGAAAGAGCCAAAGTCGTCTATAATGTCAATAATCCATGGATTTAAAGTCCATAATTAGGCATGGATGAAATGCTGTCATTCTGTTGCCAGAGCTGCTTTTAATGGGGCTTTTAAATCTATTTGTGCTTGTAATTTACCTAGAAGCTTGGGTAAAACCAGGCTTTCCACCTTTCCAGACAGTGATAAATTTTAACACTGTCAGCTCCTATACAAATAATAGTTTTCAATACTATCTGGCCCTGACATTAGGAAATGATGAAGATTCTGCATTTCACAGCAACAGGATAAGCTTAGGACGAGATATCAGAAATAAACATTTTGTGCAGGGAGAGTGCTGCATAGTTTTAAACTGGTAAAGATGGAGCTCTGGAGAATATTTAATATATTCATTTGAGCTGCTACTCCGAGTTATAAAACTCACTAGAGTCCTTGAAATTCAGTAGTGCCATAATTTGGCATGTCTCCATACTGTATCATCATGGAGAGACTGGCTTATAAGGGTCTCTCTCCATTATACTATAATCATTTTGCAATGGCTAAAATAAGTGATGTACTATTGACCACTTCAGGGTTTTTTTTTTAACAACATATCAACATGATTGGTTAGTAGCATGATTTCAACAAACAGAATTACTTTAAAGCTGAGTTTACAATTGTATTTTTTCATGTAGGGTGTAATCTTTTTTATAGCCGTTTATAATTAGGCAGTCATGTATCACTGCAACTTTTCTTGATGTAGTGCTCTACAAAGGCTCTGGAAGTCTGCCTAGGTTGATACAAAGAGCAGACTGTTGGTGCAAAGTAAGAAGTGCTTTCATTATTCTTCTTCCTCTAGGACAGTGGTTCTCAACCTGTGGTCCTGGGCCTCCTGGGGAGCCATCAGCAAGTTTCAAGAGGGCCACCAAGCAGATTTTCTGGGGCCCAGGACAGAAAGCTGAAGCCCCATGGGGCTAAAGCCTGAGGCCCTGAGGCCCATCACCCAAGGCTAAAGCCAAAGTCTGGGCAGCTTAGCTTTACAGGGCTCCCTATGTCATGGGCAGTTACCCTGCTTACCACCCATTAACATTAGCCCTGGCTTTTATATGCAGAAAAACAGTTGTTGCACAGGTGAGCTGTGGAATTTTTATTGCAAGTGGGCGAGGGAGGTCATAAAGAAAAAGGATGAAAACCCCTGTTCTGCGGTGTTATTGAAAAGATCTTAAGATGCCCTACTCACAAAATGCCCGCAATCGTAGAACCTTTCTATTTTATACACACTAGTCCACGCACAAAGATAGTGCACTTCTCTATGAGATTATAACAATAAATGCAGTAGGAAGGTCCCATTACAAGGACGCTATTCCTTTTAGAAAGTATGTTACACATTTACTAGTATACTGTGAAGTGTTGCTATGAATTAGGCAAACAAACTTGCAAAAAATGAACAGAGCATGGTGGTTGGTCCTGACTTTGAGCTACACAGTGGATCTGTGACATGTTTACAGAATTATCAGCATTTTAATCTGGTTTCAGGAGCCTATTCTGCCTCTGCATGCTTTGGATTTGGGGAACATAAAATTACAATTTCTCAAGCAGGAGAAAAAACACAGCAAAGCAACTCATACTTTTGGTCAATTTATTTGTACTGCAAACCAGTCTAAACAGTTGGCAAAATACCACATAGGCAATATTACCAGACTATAAAAGAAATATATTGTACCCAAAACTAAAATTATAGGAAGATGATAAAAAGTTTTATCGGTGTACAGCCAAATTTTAAAGGGCTGCCATTTTAATATCAATAACTAGAGATTGTGCTAAGCTAGTTTGGAAAAGCTCAGGCTCCTCAGCCAATAATTACCTATTGGTGTCAACTTCCTTCTATGGCCAGCATTCATGCACAAGTGTCATTTTATAGAATTATTTGCAGCTCATTAGAATTTGTGGGATTGGTGCAATGATGAAAAATTAGACAAACAGAGGATGCTGTCATAAGCCAAAATAATAACGATCTAAAAAAAAAGAGTAATAATGCAGGGGCCAACCTTCTTTATTTCCTTTTTACCTTCTTGAGGATATAAAGATAAGACCTTCTTTTAGCTGCTGGAGTATATACTGTGTCAAAGTAGTCAAGAAATTGTTGGGTATATAACTGAATTTGTGCAACTCAGTTTCAATGAAAACTTATAGTGATACCATCTTAATAAAAATAATTCAAGAAATTGAATTCAATTTATGTTGCCAAACAATTTATATCAATCTATCAACAATGTTTTAATTCAATTTTAAGTCGAGAAAAATCCCTCAACAACTAGTCTAGCACTGCACACAAATTAAAATTCATTGTAATCAGAGCAGTCAAGAAGATCAATGCACAATATAGATGGAGTATTTTAGCAGCAATTCATCAAAATCATTCAGACCTAATACGTTTCAGAGAGTTTTGCAAAATATTCTTCAATTATTTTACAATCCTTGAAGTTTAATTAATCACATTATCAAAGTAGTCCACAAACACACTGGAGTAAATTATCTACACAGACCTGAATGACTTAAACAATTCAACAACTTCAGATTTCAGTTTTTGGGGTATATCAATTATGGACAGCTCCGAATTATCTGTTTGGAAAACGAGTGATTAATAAGTACAATCAAACCAGTCAAAGAGATGAGTGTTTTCTTTGAAGAGTCTGTCCTTCTGTCAAAATAGTTCTCTGAGCTGTGTAAATTGACAGCTCCATTAAAGTTCATTGACTTAAATAAGTTTACACCACCTATAGACCTAGCCCCTAGTCTATTTTGGAAGGCTATGTATAGTTCAAAAGCCAATTTCTACTTTTCAACAATTTAAATTTCTTCTCCAATAAAAATTATTCTTCGCAAAATAGTTTTGCAGGTGATCCATCCCCTGTCACCTATTCCCAGCTTCTGACAAACAGAGACTTCACTGCCACTATCAATATAGTAAATATAATGGAGGTTGCTCAACAGAAATCATAGATGCCATTTGCATCTCACAGATGTTCCAGAGCAGGAATGGGTAATAAAAAACCAGCAACCTGCCAGGGTTTATCCCTTGTGGACCACCGCCACTATGTTTACCTGCGCTTCTGTAGGTATCGGACGAGTGCAGCTCCCTTTGGCCACGGATCATTGTCTGCAGCCAATGTGAACAGCTGGAAGCGGTGCAGACTGGGACTCTGCTTCCCAACACTCGTATTGGCCGTAAATGGCGATCCATGGCCAATGAGATCTGCGATTGTCCAATATATGTCAGGGTGCAGGTATCATAGACGTGAGGGGAGCGGGGTTTCCCAAGGATTAACCCTGTGGAATGGATGTGGCCTGCAGATTGGAATTTACCCAGCCCTGTTCTAGTAGTTATGGAGGCAAACTCTATCCATGATGAAAATGAATCCATCCATCCTGTGACTGAAGGAGAATTGCAGATAAATCTTGCCACTAGAAATGGCACATACCCTCTCACAGATAAACTGCTTCTCATGAGCAGAAATGTGTGTCTGTTAAAGATTGTACTTTGGATGCCAATCACAGCAGTGGGCAGTAAAATTACTACTCAAGCCAGTGGCAATGTTAAAGATTTTGAACATTCTTAATTTTTCAGGGACATATAACACGTGGCAGAGACATAAAGAACATTTAATAGTGACTGATGTTTAAAATATTTGAAGACAGATCTTTTGGAAAGAGATTTACTGTTATTTTTAATTAGCTGTAGTAACAAGTATATCATATATACCATACTGGCCCTTCTGCCCTTAGGTTCCTGGGCTCTCAGATCCAGGAGCATCTGTGGTCCAACAGGACCACGGAAGTTGTCAGACTAGAGATTGCCAGTTTTTGGAGGTGTAACCTGTACTACATTCTTAGTACCTTTGTGTTTGGGCTAGAACATCAGTCTGAGCGGAACTACAACAATTTGTAAGAACTGCAAACAAATAATTCCCAAAATTACAAAGCAAGTTATTTCTATGCACAAAAAGTGTTCTAAGGCCTTCTCTGTATTTATCTATTTATCTTGCCAACTGATATACTTATTAACTCATCAGTGTCTTCAGTCCAACATAGCACTTTTATGGCTAAGATTTTCTCAGTTTTTTGGTTGAATACATAGGTCTTGATTCTTGAACACTATGTGAAACCCACATACCTTCTGGGTGTGGTATACTGTCCCTGGTGACACCGAGACCACTTATAGAGAGAAAGAATAATGAGTCTGCTCTATACCCTTAGCTAATAGCCAGCTGGCTTTTAGCTTATGTACTAGAGGCTCATGCACTAAGCTCCAGAAGTCTAAGTTCGATTGCATCCGCAAATGACCAGAGTCTGCCAGTATTATATATACCCTGATGTAAAACACTGGTACAGGTTGAACCTTGAAAATCTCTCATCAGGACCATGGATATTGCTGGACCAGAAAGCCCCCACTGGCCTGGTTCAGAATTATAGCCCGGGCAGAGCTGGCAGTGGGGAGCCCAGACCCAGTGGGGCCAGCGCGGAGGAGAGCACAGTCCTGGCCAGGGCTGGGGGGGCCAGGAGTGTAACCACAGTCAGGGCTGGCGCAGCGCAGAAGTACAGTCCCGGCTAAGGCTAGCAGTGTGGAACTCAGCCCCGGCTGGGGCTGGAGTCAGCTGAGTGCACAGCTCGGACTGGTGCCATGGCAGGGGGCTGGCGCCATGGGGGGTGCAGCCATTGCCAGGGCTAGAGGCAGCGAGGCTGGCCCCTGTCCAGGGCTGGCATGGTTGGGGACACATCCCAGGCCAGGCCTGGCACGGTGTGGGACTGGAGTCAATGGCAGGTGGCAGGAAGTACAGCCCCACCCGGAAGCAGAGTCTACAGCCTTGCTCTCCCATGGTCCATCAGACTCCATTGTTTGGGATGGTGCTTGGCAATGGAGGTCTAACCTGTAGTTAAAAATTGGGTCTTGGGAAAGAATTATACTTTTCTCTTGCCATCAGTCAAGAACTCATCCACACCTCAGATTAATCAAGACAGGAACCATGTCTTTCCAAATTGGCATTGGTACTAATATCTGGGTTCTCACAGAATAAGACATAGATGACTCTCACAACAAACTTCTTACTCAGGGGGGATATGGGAAACAAGCACCTGCCATTAAACAAAGCCCAGTTTCAGCAATGATCAGTTATTTCTTCTCCTGCTGCACCACTCTGGCTTGTATTCTTTCCAGCATGGTCCCTCTTCTTTTCTTAGCTGAACAGTTCCATATCAGGTAAAAGTCCTTTTACCTCCCTTTGGATTTTCATCTCAGAAAGGTACACAGAATTTGAATCTCTCTCAGGTTCATCACTGGTATAGCAATGCTGGTGAATATGCATACGGACAGCACCTAATCCAACAGCCTGAAGTCCACGTCTCAGCGTCCGTCTGCTGGTTCACGGATCACTCAAAATCTACTACCTGGACTACTAAGTGAATTGCTGCAATATTACTTATAGTAGACTCTATCCTACAGGAGGCTGGTATAATGCCAGGATTCAATGACAAATACTTGACTGACTTCAACTGGCTGGTTTTCCAATTGGCTAGAAACTCAGGGTTCTCTCCAGAGCTTTCTAAACAACAAATAATAGCAACAATTCACTCTCATATGACAGTGGCGTCTCTTAAAAGAGTTGCTTTGTCTAAGGAGCTGTGGAAAAGAGGACTGATTTCTTAATTGTGATACATTGGCTTTGATGAGAGTACTGCAGCAAAAGGCAAACATATTTAAAGAATCTTTAGTCATAATGCTGTGAATCTCCAGAGTGATATAGAAATGACAACTAATCACACTCATTAATAATCTCAAACTATTGCACACTTCATTTGCATCAATAGCTGTCACTACTTCACAGCAATTATTTGACCTCTCATAGTAAATCACCATATTTCACAAATTCACAAATAGTGGACAGGTATAATAAAAGATCTTGATAAAACATCACAAAATATACTTTATGGCTGTGTCTATACTGGCATGATCTTGCGCCAGAGCTATGCAAATGAGGCTCAGCATGGAATATCGCTGAACCTCATTTGCATAACTAATGAGCCGCCATTTTTGCGGAAGAGGCTCTTGCGCAAGACGGAGCTGTCTACACCGCCTCTTCTTGTGCAAGAAAAACCCTCTTGCGCAAAGCCGTTATGCCTGAAATAATTGTAGGCTTGTCACTCTGACATTGGCTATAGGCAAAAGTTTGATGAAATCCAGCAGTTGGAAGATGAAGCTAGAAAAATTCAGACTGTAAGGTGAAAGTGTTTAACAGTGAAGATAATTAACCATTAGAACAACTTTCTTAGGGCTATGGTTGCGTTCATCTCACTGGTGATTTTTAAATCAAGATTGGATGGTTTTCTGAATGATATGTTCTAGTTCAAACAGGGATTAATTTGGGAAAGGCCTGTCACCTGTGTTATATAGGAGACTACACTAGATGATCACAATCATACCTTTTAGCCTACACATCTAGAAATCTAAGCAATGTGCTAATAAAGTCTTAGTAATGTGAAGTCTTAGTAATCACTACTATGCATTGCTATTAAGCTTCAATACTAAGGGGATCTGCATGCTATCTTGGACTTCTATATATAAGAAGTAGAAATTAATTTGTAATCCTTCTCTGTTCACAGATCAGGGCTGATTTTCAGATCTGGATGGGTGAAAAGTTTCAAGTGCTAAAGAGCTGAAATACATGATCAGTTGACCATCTACTTAGTCACCTGCTGTTGAGTGACTACTATGTACTGTTCTATGTACATGCTTCTGCTATGTAACTATCCCTACAACTAATTGTAAAGCATGTGTCACACTTTTAGAAAAATGGGCCATAAAAATCAGTCACCATGAGTAAGCAGGCAGTCTTGGTTTGTTGGTTTGTGGATTTTGATACATTTGATGTTCCCAATTGACTTTGTCTTTTGTGATTGCTGATTGGATTTCCGGGTAGGTGGACTCATACATCATCATAGAGGGTATGGCCAGTTAGGACAGTAACAGCTACCTAAAAGGGTTGCAGAAATCATCAGATGATTATGCTTGCACCCCACCATCTTTTAAAAAAGAGGATCTGGGAGTGGGGAGATTTCAGGATGGGGGGACAACTGGAGAAAGAGCATTTGAATCCTCTGCTGCTCTGGGAATAGACAGAGTTAAAAGTCACCCTTCAAAAGGAAAAGGAATATGTAAGTGATGGCCCATGCTTTAGTTATGGAGGAGGCCCTGGAAGGATGCACACTATCATGGCATCTATGATAATAAAACAATCAGAATAAAACCTCACTAAATAAACTTTATTAATATCTTTGAGAATGACATATTAATTTTAATCTTTTAAGAAATGCTCAATGCATAAGCCACAAAGAGATGTGCCCATGTGTTTTTTAAGGGATAGGCTAATACAGACACAAATGTACTGTTGGAGAAACTTTCCTGTGAGATTGAGACCTGAGAGGTTAGATATAACAGAACCGCTGGAACATCGCTTAAAAGTCCTCTGCAGTGATAGATATAGTCCACACCTGTTGCTTCTGGTCCCAGCTAGAAATGGGAAAAGAACAGAAATTGTGGAAACACTGTTTGGTTTCATCCAGGCTGGGGCCTGGAAGTTCATGAAAAAGAAGGATGAAATATTTCAGAATCTAATGCTTGGTTGATATTTTGCTAAAAATTGAAGAGGCTTTGGGAATGAATATGATATTTATTTTTTTCTCAACCAGCTTGCCCACTCATAGCCCCTGGATATCATGGTGACTCAATACTCTAGAAATCCGAAAATAAGATTAGATGAAAGATAAACAGGCTGCATGGCTTTGATTCTGGCAATGATGTATTTTATATAACACTGTGGATTTTCTTCAATTAATATTGTGCATTGATTTGATACATGAGCTTTTCTTTTCTTTGAGGAGGAAATTTATTTGGGTAGATACTGTAATATCAGAAGAGCTCCCATTAAATTCACAGTGTGAATTTCATTTCATTGGGTAATGAATATTTTTGTAACTAGCACTCTCTACATATTTCAGCATTTGAATGCTCATTTCAGCACAGAACCATGGTATTTCTGAGTTTTTAAATTGAACAGCCCTCTATGCAAAAAATCATTTAGGATTCTAACAGATGTACTACTTTATTTAGGCAAGAGCAGTCTCTTTGTCTGTCATTTTGCAGATGACGTGAAAGCTTTGAATGGAGCCTTGGCATTATCTGTTTGACAATAATTTGATGGAACACTACACTGTGGTATAAATTAGTGTCAAGAAGCAAAATGTTAATGATAGGGGCCCTTCCATGCTCTGGTGACTTAAATAGCATGTTTCTTTAAAAGCTCAACAATGACTCACTCCCTTTTTAAATAAAACTCTTCTGTGCTATTTAAATATGTCATGTACTTCTGGTGAATATTTTCTGTGATTGCAAGTCCTTTAGTGTTGACTTGAATAGGTTCCAAATAAACTGTTGAACATAATACTGATATATTCTCTGAAATATTTTACTTTTTACACCATGTTATTATTGAGAAATGTTTGATCATTAAAATGAAATGGTGTTCACACAGTATAACAGGCAGAATTAAAGTTGAAAAAGCTTTTTTGTCCCACCTTGGAGATGACATCAGACCTGGGTAGACTCAGGAGTGGAATTTTATATCCACTTCGTGAATTTAATGTTACAATTTAAAATACAAATGGAAAAAGTAGACATAGCGCTGAGAGAGTTTCTGATGAATTTGTCGATTCTATTGGCCCATGCAATTCATGGTCAGATCCTCATTTGCTGTAAATTGGCATAGCTATGTTGAGCTCAGAGGGTCTGGCTTCAGACATTTTAGAAGTCATTTCTCCATGCTCCTCACAAACAAACATAAATAAAGGAAATATTTCTCCCTAGAATTCAGATTAAATTTCCCCTAGAATTCAGATTAAATTTCCATCCTACTGTAAATCAGCTTAATTTAGTTCTGTTTTCAAACTGATATGTCAGTCTGATATCGTAGGGGCATATTTTTCCCGCATAGATGTACATTGCATTCTGACTTCTGTATAGAGCCAAACTCACCATGAGCAAACTAGTACCAATAAAGAAGAAGAAATTATTGGTTTATTATGCTTTTTTAGAACTTAATGCCCAGGGCACATATGTGCTAGCTGTTAAAGAAACAACAATAATTAAATGTCAGTATCCAACATACCTTTTCCTCCTGGATCTCACCAGAAACAAAGAGCTTCCACCAAACCTAACCAAACCAGCTATTACTACCCAAAATTTAGGAAAAACCTGGGAGAGCACATAAGGCCTTTGCAGCCTGACCTGAAGATGAACACATCTGGGCTATGTCTACACTGCAGGCTTTTTGCACAAGAACGGCTGTTCTTGAGCAAAAACTTGCAGAGCATCTACACTGAACGCATGTTCTTGCGCAAGTAAATTTACAGTAAGGCATCAGAACAGAGGGCTTCTTGTGCTAGAATTATTCCTCTCCCCACGAGGAATAAGCCTTCTTGCACAAGAGCTCTTGAGCAAGAAGGCAGTGTGGATGGGCAACAGGGGTTTCTTGCGCAAGAAACCCCTATGGCTAAAATGGCCATCAGAACTTTCTTGTGCAAGAGAGTGTCCAAAGTGCCATGGAAGCTCTTGTGCAAAAGCACATCTCTTGAGCAAAAGCACATGGCAGTGTGGACGCGCTCTTGCGCAAGACCTTTTGTGCAAGAACTCTTGCACAAAACAGTTCTTGCGCAAAAAGCCTGCAGGTTAGACGTAGCCCTGGATTCTTATGATCCAAAGCAGGAAGAGACTCTGTAATGGAGAAAATTTGCCTCTAACCCCCTTAAAGATAAACCATGGAGCTGTTTGTTTGAGCACTTTAGATGGCGTCAAATGCCCAGGTATTGAATGGAGAGAGCCTGTATCTGAAGTATCCAAAGTTCAGCTCATTTAAGGCTCAATAGATTAAAACTAACATTTTTAATTGCACCTGGAAATGAATTGAAAACAGGGGGGTCAACAGTTTCAGTGGGCCCCCAGGCAAGTTGTGTGTGTGGCCAGGTCTGGACCCCTGGAAGGGATGGCACCTTGGATGAAGGGGGAGGGGCCGGGAGCAGCCAGCCCTCAGCACTGCCTGTACTGCAGCACTCTGGCAGCAATTTACAGCGCCTGGGGCTCTGGCTACCACTGTAGAAATGATGGTGGCTGGGAAGCTTAGGCCCCTTTGAATTGCCAGACCCTGGGACAACTGCCCCCTTGGAAGCTTCCTGCCAGTGGGCCTGACTGGAGGTGAGTGCTGATCACAATGTGCCCATGTAATATATTCTCTTTGTATCATTGCAGCATTACAAACAGGCATAGTCTGCATTAGTGGAAATTTCAGAGTGGTCTTAAACAGTAGCTTCACAGATTACACTGTAATAACCGAGCTCGCAAAAGCATGGATTCCTATGGCAAAGGCGGCACCTCCTTCCACGTGGTACACATAATAATGTGTGCACTTAGGGCCTGACTACTGCCTGTACACCAAGACGAACATGGAAGCAAACTCCCATTGTTTTCAACGGCCACTGGGCTTGCATATTTGAGGGCACCCAATTCATCAGCCCTAAAATGCATGCCTTTGGCTCCCATTTGTTTCAATGCAGAATGGAATTTGCCTATCCATAATTTCTATGCAAAGCAAACATAACAAAGTAACGACAAGGTAGGTTTTCTGCACTTTTACATAATCAGGCCTTTTTCCACACTGAAATCAGTCCCATTGCAACCATGCCACAAGGGGTGGAAACCAGAAGAAGTAAATGAACCTTCCCCATTCTGTTTCCAAGATTAGATTGTATCTCCTCCTAAAGATGCTCTTTAGCTATTCTCTTACAATGGCTCTTGTATCCTGAATATGCATGCTGGTGGATGACCATTGAAAAGTCGATGCTTCATTGGGAAGTTAAAAAAGTAGTATGTGATCAATGGCAGGGCAAAGTACAGTTTCAAGAGTGTAATCTGTTGATAGCAGGAATTGGGGAGATTGAGGAGAAGGAAAAAGAGAAAGACACCAGGAAAAAGAAGAGATGGTAGATGAGGACAAAAGAGTAAAGATTGAAAGAAGAAATAAGAGGAAGGAAAATAAGAGAATGGGAAAGAAGGGATATAATAATTGTATGAAATAAATCTGTAAAGGCTCAAGCGTTATTGTTCATGACTCTATTTCTACTGATTGCTTCTCTTCTAATTTTGTAACTTTAGCAGAAATTCTGTTATCTTACTGTTGTGACTAGATAAAAACACACCAGAGCATAAGAGATTTCAAATGAACACATTCAGGAAAAGGCAATCATTCTTAGGGGTTTTCTTACAACCTTATTTCCCTTCGACTAATGTGCAGTTGACTCAGTTGGTGCTTTCCATCTAGTAATTATTGTTTGCTACTCTAAATGGCCTTCACCCATAGGCAACCTTTTACCTGAAGCAGACCTGCCATGAAGCTGTGATAATGGAGGAGCACATATCTGCCTATCCTAGGTAAAATGTATCCCAGTGCAGAGGTGAAGTAAATTAAATTTGCTCCTATTTCTCCTTTCACTAGTATTATTGCACACTCAGAAGACCACAATTACTCCAAACACTCACATATTAGTAAACTTTACCTTAGAGTTTCACCAGACGATCCCCTTCTTTTCCATAGGTTGACCAGGCTGCTTGAGCGGCTTGCAGCTGAAGATGACTTTCCATCCCCTACGTGCATGCGGACTACAGTCGATGTGGTGAATGCGCTGCGTACATTCCTTTCTGGCTTAGCGAGGATGATGTACACCTTTGGCACAAACATGCAGCCGAGGGCCACAGTGGCACTCAGGCTTACAGAGAAACACATGGTGATTATCTTGTAGTTGCTTCCAAAATATATGGGCACAAAGGCCAGCCAAATGATGCAGGTGGTATACATTGTAAAGGCGATATACTTTGCTTCATTGAAATTAGCTGGGACATTTCTGGTCTTAAATGCATAAAAGGTACAACTTAAAATTAATAATCCGTTGTACCCAAGGGGAGTTACGACACCCAAGTTGGTGGTGTTACAAATCAAGTAGACCTCTCGGATACTTGGATAATCATGCATTATATCTGGGGGCTCCATTATGAAAAGGGCAACAATTATGCCTAACTGTATACATATTAAGATAAATGAAATAACCAGCTGGGCACAGGCACTCATGAACCTAGGTTTCTTTGTACAGATTTTCTTCTTGCTGCCAGCTAGAATTCTTGCAATGCGATTGGTTTTAGTTACTAGGGCGGAGTAACTCATAGCCGGGGACAGACCAATGCCAATTCTTTGAAGGTAACAATAAATCTGTTGAGGCTTTGCAATGAGACAGAAAGTACACAAGTAACCCAAGCAGATGCCAGCGAGAATAATATAGCAGAGTTCTCGGCTGGATGACTTGACAACTGGGGTATCGCGGTACATGATGAATATAGCTGTAACAAACAGGGTGGCCAGTAGGCCTAGACAGGAAAAAACAACTGCTGCTATTGGTTCAGGATCGCCCCATCTGAGGTACTGGACTGGGATGAGGTCACAACCTGTTTAAAAAGAAAAAAATGGCAAATTGAAATACAAACAGTCAGATTTGTACAATTTCAGTTTCTTCTGCTAATTTTAGTCTCTCCAGATTTTTCCCAAGCTATAGAATGCTAAGATGATATTGCCAAAATGGCACGTGAGCCATTTTTCAATGCTATTTTATTTTAGTGACATAGATCATCTTATTTTGAGCCCATGATGACACCTGTCAAAAATGGCCAGGAGAAGCAGACAGAGTGGGAAACGCAAAAGCACTCAGCATTGGCCAATTTGAGTTGAATTCAGTGGGAGGAGAGTTAGGCCAACCAGAGACCTATAGTCATGCTGTGTATTTTGGCTTTTTATATTTAAGTATAATATTTTATCAGACATTTTTCACAGTCATGACACTGAACGTAGTAACTCTGCAGTAATACATGGTTCAGTGATACAACACATCCACAATACTGCCCAGAATGTTATATTCCATGGACTATAAGTTGCCTCCACCTGTGGGAAGAGAGGTGACAAGGACCTTGCTTTATCCATTAGGGAGCATGGAAGGCCAGAATGATGCTTCCTCAGCACTATTACCCCCTTTTCCACCAGAAGCTCCTCTTGTTGGGTGTTCTGAGGGTGAGAATGCACAGCTTGAGAGCAGCTGGAAGCACAACCCTCAGTCTCTATCACTGTGCCCTCCCTTCACCCTGATGAGACTTTTGTCTTCCTAAGACAGTGGCACTGATTTGACTAGACAGGTTTAGAAACCAGTTGAGTTAAATCAGTGCAAAATCCTGTCATGGACACTTTTTTTTTGTTTGGTCTGATGCTTAACGGACTGAGATGGGAAACTGCTGAGCTGGAATTCATATGTAAATTTGACACCCAGAAACAAAGGTTTAAATAGACACATGGAATCTGTAATGTATCTAATGTATAATGGTTCTCATATTACAACAGGTAATTTCCTCTTCAGGTACTCTCACCTTCTCATCACTATTGGGGGTGAGCCACATCTACTCTGATTTAGTTAGCACTGATGTCATACTCCCATCCCTGTATACCTTCCTTTTTTTCTTTTCTCTTCAGCATCTGAGGAAGTGATTTGAATCTCACAAAACTTCTGCCCTAATGAATTTGTCTGTTTGTTGTTTCACTGAAACAGATTAATACAGCTGCCCTCTCAAAACTATATGGCTTTAGATTCAGTCAGTAAGGAATCAAACTAAGCTCATTATTCACTCTTAAATCAAATTCAAATTGCAGTGGGAGAGGTCTAGGTTGGATATTAGGAAAAACTACTTTACTAGGAAGATGGTGAAGTACTAGAATGGGTTACCTAGGGAGGTGCTGGAATCTCCATCCCTAGAGATATTTAAGTCCCGGCTTGACAAAGCCTTGACTGGGATGATTTAATTGGGATTGGTCCTGCTTTGGGCAGGGGGTTGGACTAGATGACCTTCTGAGGTCTCTTCCAGCCCTAGGATTCTATGATTCAGACTAAGGCCATTCACACTGAGGTATTGGCACTGATTTAATAAAACCAGTTCCAAAGCACTATAGATAATTGTTATAATGGAGACAAAGTCCATGTTAGTGCGTCCCTTGATTTGGCTGGTTTCATCCTCTTCAATGTGGAACTTCTTTTGGAGCGAAGGGCTGATTGGCATTGTACAGGGGCCTCTGAGTAGATGTGCTTGCTTTTGCGGCTTTGTCTACACTGCAAGTTTTTGCAGCAGAAAATATACTCGTTAGCATGAGTCACAATGTCATTAGCATATTTTCTGCTGATGCTTTTTGCGCAAAACGAAGCAGTGTAGCCACTTCCATTTTGCACAAAAAAACCCTTTTGTGCAAGATCCTTATGCTTCTCCCTGGGAGGCATAAGGATCTTGCGCTAAAAACCCTGGTGCAAAAAACATCGGCAGAAAATATGCTAATGACATTGCGACTCATGCCAATGAGTCCCTCATTAGCATATTTTCTGCCGCAAACTTGCAGTGTAGACATAGCTTGAGAGTTCCAAGGGATCTTGTTTACCTTATGGACAAATCTCCAGCCAGAACCGCAGCCCCAGCCAGGAAAGTCTGAGGTTCCCTTCACAGAGCTTCCTCTTTGGGTGCCAACTCTTGCCATTTGGCTGAAAACCTTATAGCATGTAGAATTTTTCTTAATGCCTCAGTTTCTAGAATCCATAGTCTTTGTGGTAGTCTGAACTCTCACTTGAAAAAAAAAAGTAAGTATCTAACCCCCATGGTTACAGAGAACAGCTTGAAAATGTGAAATGAACTAACCCTAAAGACTCACTAACTATGGGGAAAGTGGAAACAACCCCAATATTTCCTTATTTATTAAAACAACAGCATGATTTTAAGCCAATCTCTTGGTTTTCTGTAGATTGACTGGGGATTTTTGATGCTGGAGCTTGGCAAAACTGCCTGTGCCATGTGGGAGCAGCCCCATAGGACAGATAATGTGTGTTTCGGGCCCTCTACATGTGTTCCAGGACTATATAATTCAAACACTGATTATTTAATAAATTATCATTTTCCAAACCACACTGTTTGATTAGCGATTAATAACATATCATTCTGTCAATTATCACTAAAAGCAATGCTAATATTATTTAATCAAAATAAGGGCATGCAATTTTTGGACTGTTACTTCATAATAATCATGGCTTACAGGTCAAAATTCACTTAGCTACCATGGTGAACAGTGCCTGAGGAAAAGACAAACAAGAAAGGACACTAATGGATGCTCTGTAATCTTGCATTAACACGTCATCTCATCTTCCCATAGTTATAACTTGCAAGCAACTGTACAGTGAATTAAGTATTTCCCAATCAGGAAACTAACCACTGGCCTCATCAGCCACCATGTTGCTAACCTATGACTCTCCAGATGGGAAGACATGACTCCTTCCTTTATCCTATCTAACAGGAAAGAAAACAGAAACATTTTGTATATAGATGAGCCAGGAGGAGACACCTATCTTCTTGAAGGCAGAGAAGGAGCAAGCCAGACTGCAGTGGCTGCACGATGATCTGAAAGCTATTTATATCTTCCCCAATCTATATGTTTATCTACGTAAGATCTTTTAGGATTTAATTCAAAGACCATTGACGTTAATGGAAAAACTCTCATGACTTCCATGGGTTTTGGATCAGGCCAATATTCTTCCCTGTCATTGACTGTTCCTCAGACTGGTTAATCTTTCACCACTGGTTCATCTGTCTGATGCAAAATAGTTGACCTTGTCTAAAGTTCATAGATTTTTTTTATGCCAAGTTCAGCTCTCCAAGACTGAATCTACACTACACCCTTACCTTAAAATAGGCATTTCACGTTGGATACCCACAAACTGGGGAGCCCAGGCTAAGCAGCAATGTGGAGCTACGTCTACACTGCACTTTAATTTTGAAATAAGCTATTCCGGAATGGTTATTCTGAAATAGCTTATTTCAAAATTGCACAGCTACGCTCAAAATTAGTCTGAGGCAGGCTTCCCTAATGTAGATGTGCTATCTCAATTTCGAGCCCCAGGAGGGACTGGGGAGGAATAACTTAGAATGGCCCTTTTGAGGGGCTATTTTAAAATAGCAGCAGTGGAGCAACTATATATGCCTTATTCCAAAATAGCTATTGCGGATAGGCATTATTTTTTGTAGAATGAGGTTTACAGATTTCTGAATAAGCCGCCTGTTATTTCAAAATTATTTCAAAATAATGGAATGGCTGTGTAGACGCTCACATACTTATTTCGGAATAATGGCCATTATTCCAAAATAACTTTACTGTTTAGACATCCCCACAGTGGTTTGGCAATTGGGAGTAAGGGCCTGTCTCCATGGGGACATTCAGGAAAATAAATCGAGGGTGTGAATTTAAAGTGGATTAGTTAAACCACATTAAACCTCTGTAGGGGCACTCTCATTCAAAGTTAAAGTGGACTTAATTTGGTTTAGTTTAATTCATTTTGGAATGTATTCACTTTGAGTTATTTCAGATTAACTTTCCTGAGGGTCCTCATATATACAAGTCCTAAATGTAAGTATTTGACTGGAATTTGGAAGATTCTATTTCTGAGCCCTGTGTTCATACAGCTAGAAAATGCCTCTTTCACCCTTTTCTTTATTTTCAAGGGATATTAATGTTGTAAGGTGTTTCCCGCCCATATCAAATATGTTCTTAAAAACAGAATTCATTCCAAGGAAAATAAACGCTTTTTATATTAAGTCTAAAAGTGTCAGAGGGGTAGCCATGTTAGTCTGTAACCAGAAAAACTTAAAAAACAACAAATAGTTTTTCAGCACCTTAGAGACTAACAAAATATGTAGATGGTATCAAAACTCATGTTACCATCTACATTTTTTTTAGTCTCTAAGGTGCTGCAAGACTATTTGTTTTTATATTAAGTCTAATTATTCTCTTTCCATCATCTGAAGAAGTGGGCTGTGCCCATGAAAGCTTATGATACCATCTATATGTTTTGTTAGTCTCTAAGGCAGGGGTGGGCAATAATTTTTGATGGGGGGGGCCACTCCAAGATTTTGGAAAGTGGTCGAGGACCACACTCTTCCATGATATTAATGGGGCTGTGAGGTCTGGGATGGAGGCTGGGTGCAGAAGAGAGCTTGGGGTCAGTGACTGGGGTGCAGGAGGGAGACTGGAGTCTGGGAGGGAGTTACGATGAAGCAAGCGGTTGTGACCTAGGGCAGGGAACTGGAGTGCAGGGGTTTGGGATGTGACCTAGGGTAGGAGGGGATTGTGATCTGGGGCAGGAGATTGAGGTGCCAGATCTGGGAGGGGATATGGGTGCAAAAGGGGGACAGAGGGTTTGGGTATGTTGAGTGGGGGGGGGGGGGAGGCAGAGAGTTGGGGCAGGAAAGGGCTGGGGTGCCAGAAGCAGGCTATGGGCCAAGAGACTTACTTGTCAGCTGCCAAACTAGCCTGCCTGCCTGCAGAGCTTAAAATGTTTCCCAGACAGCCAGCCTGCTTGCCTGGCCATGTGCTCCATGAATAACAGCCCAGGAGAGGGGGTGTGATTCTTCTTAGCTGCCTGTTATTCTAACAAGCAGCTCCCATTGGCCGGTTTCTGGCAGAAACCGGCCAATGGGAATGTGCTGGGGGCGTGGCAGCTTCTAAAACGTCCTCCCTCCCCTCCAGTTTCAAAACAGGAATCGAGCCCCGCAGCTGCTTTTCTGCAGGGCACATGGGCTGCGGGGCAAGCTGGGGAGCCTGCCTGGGGCTCCCCGCTGCCTCCACGGGCCAGATCTGGTGACTTGGTGGGCTGGATTCGTCCTGCGGGCCATATTTTGCCCTGGCCTGTTCTAAGGTGCTGTTAGACTATTTGTTGTTTTTTATGTTTTTTTAATTTTTTTTGTATCATGCACAGGTGTGATGGTGAAACTACAATTATACATAATACATCATCAAAATCAATGGGGTGTATGGCAAAGGTTCTAGGCAAATTGATTTCTAACCCATGGAAATACCACAAGGATCTGGGTTGTTTAACCTTTGACATCATCACCGCTAAAAAGAGGAACAAATTTGCAGGCATATTTGTGTAACAGAAGCTGGCTCTTAATTAATAAATGCAGACTAACCTGACACTCATATGGTAGCAATTTTAGCACAAAAAGCTTTTTGTGCTAATAATGAAGTTATCACCTTTTCATAGTGTAACAAGATCATCTGGATTTTTATTAATCACTCTCATTAACATTAATAAAAGTTACCTATGTAACTCCCATTCACTTTACCGAGAATATGCATCTTATTTATCGTGAAGGAGATTAGGGGGTTGATTCTAATTTCAATGATATTGGCATAATTCAGGAGTAACTCCTCTGAAGTCAATGAAGTTATACCAGTGTAAATCTGGTAGTAAAGCATTTGTCATACATAATCACCCTAATCCCTTCTTAAGATAGCACCTGCATGTCCTTCCACCAATATATGACTAAAAAACCTCAATGACCTATATGGCCATTTTCAATTTTACCAAAGGATCACTTAATTAATGTGTACTGGAACTGCTTTGGAACTAGCTATTTCATATTCATAATGCTGCCTGTAGATTTCTGGAGCAGAAAACATTAGAAAATGAACTTTTTCTGGCAAATAGCCTTTATCCGCAGCAAAAAGAAAAAAAGGACTGATTTTAGGATGGCTTCTAACAGAAGTGACTCATGGACATGCACGTATCAGTTCCAGCCTGTTTCATGCCTTTCAAGGTTTATTATTCTTTTTTAAATTCCCCTAATAAAAATCTCACAAAGAGCTGAAAAACTCAGGTTATTTTTTCTCTTTTCATTTTATTAGGAGGATGCTAAACTATATGCAATGATTTATTCCTCAATTAAGTTTGAAGACTGAATATTTTCTGTGAAATAATGATCAGCAAGGTTATCGTGTACACACATTTGCAGGTAATGGTTTCTGAGAATGACACTTTGAAGGGAGAGAGGACTACATAAAATAAAGGAAGGAAGAGGGGAAAAAAGATTTTGGACACTATGCTAGATTTATTGGTCAAGATAAAACTAATGTCAATACTGAAAAAAATATTCTACATAAAGGAGCCCAATTCTTCTCCAAAAGATATGAATATGCCTGAACACCCTTACATGAAGGTGCACCTCATTAGCAGGATAACACTTCTGGAAAGCCTGCTTTGTTGGTTGGCTGGGGAATCCTCAGGCATAGTTACAAAAGATAGAGATGCCCCCCCACAGGTGCGTTGAGAACAATCTCAGATTGGAGGAAAGGTTTTTAGCAGCTAGGGCAGTTTATTTAATGCTATCTTGAGGGGGCACTATAAAGCTGCATGAGTGTATCTGAGGCCAGAAATTTGTCTGTCTACAGGCCAAGATGACAAGCACATCAGAAATAAATTGATTTATAGACAAGAATTCAGCCTTTTTTGCTCTTTGACTTGAAATGGAAAAAGACCTTTGCTGCAACACAATGCAGTATTTATATCTACTTAGTTGTATGCACAGTATGCAAGATCTCATATCCCATAAAAATGTCGCTCTGTTTTGAGATATGACAACTTACAGGCAAGTTCAGATGTTGATTGAAAGAAAGCTATATTTTGTGAAAAATACATATTACATTATCTGGAGCACTCTCTCTACAGTGTCACAAATTACATTCATTTGTGATCTTCTGTATCGCTAAACAATTTCTTCAGCAGTGAGAGAAATTTAAAGGTAGGCAGTGGGATTTGATCATGATAATGTTATTTATTTTATTTATCTGAATTCCTTTGAAACCTATGACAAGTCTAAGATGTCATAAGAACAGGAGAACATAAGAGCAACTATACTGGGTCAGACTAAAGTCCAGTCCATCTAGCCCAATATTCTGTCTTCCAACAGTGGTCAATGCCAGGCGCTCCAGAGGGAATGAACAGGACAGGTAATCATCAAGTGATTCATCACCTGTTGCCCATTCCCATCTTCTGATAAACAGAGGCTAGGGACTCCATCCCTGTCCATCCTGGCTAATAGCCAATGATGGACCTATCCCCCATGAATTTATCTAGACCTTTTTTGAATCTTGTTATAGTCTTGGTGCTCACAACATCCTCTGGCAAGGAGTTCCACAGGTTGACTGTATATTGTGTGAAGAAATACTTCCTTCTGTTTGTTTTAAACCTGCTACCTATTAATTTCATTTGATAACCCCTTGTTCTTGTCTTTCACATGCGTGTGCTCACACACACACACACACACACACACACACACACACACACTATGTCTGCAGCTCCTACAGACCCTATCATG
This sequence comes from Pelochelys cantorii, assembly GCA_032595735.1. Classification (NCBI taxonomy): domain Eukaryota; kingdom Metazoa; phylum Chordata; order Testudines; family Trionychidae; genus Pelochelys; species Pelochelys cantorii. The sequence continues at coordinate 26,820,529 of CM064326.1, forward strand.
CACTAGGCAACATATAAATACATAGACATGTTCTGAGTACCTCATAATATGAATATATATATATATATGATAAACTAAGGACATATCTGTACTGTCCCACAATTTGGACTTTGGGGTGTGAATAACAGTGTGCTGTGCTGACCTGCCATAGTGTGGATTTTGTAGGTGCCCTCTACAAATAGGTCTACCTTACTGCAAATTAGTAACCTGTTAGTTTGCACTGGCAGGGTCCACATGGGGGATTTCTAGCACAACATGTTGGTGCACACTATTATTCAGACCCCCATAGCCTGAACTGTAGGGCAGTATGGATGCAATCTAAGGACGAGATAAAGGAAATGCTATTAACCTCAGTTTACAGATGGAGAGCTCAGGCACCAAGATTTGAGAGCCTGACCCAAAGCTCACTGAAGTCAGTAGAAAGATTGTCTTTGACTTAATGACTTTTGGATCAATCCCAGTGAAAATCATTTGACAAAGACAGGAATCTTCTGAATCCCAGATCTTCTGAATCCCAGGCCAGCACCTTAACTCCAACCTCTCCTCAGTAAATACAAACAGCTTAAGACAAAACTCATCCCTGTTTCGCCACAAGCTTGGTAAACCGTAATTAATGCAAATGATCCAATCTACTTTTATGAAGAAAGAAGAAAACACTAAGTTATGAAGAAAACAATGAATGTTCTGCACAGAGAAGTGTTTAGAGTTATAAAAACAATCATATAAAATTGAACTCTCCCTGTATCTGATCTTTGCATGTCTGAGTTACAGCTGTTCAAATTATTGACAAAAGCAGGACTGCAATGTCATTATAATGGCAATCTGAGACATGAGCCAGATCCTATTCTGTCTTGTTCATTATCACCAGAATTGTCACCTAATAATTGACTATGGTATCTTTTTTTTTAAACTAATGATGACATAAGAAGCACAACTGAGAGCTACAATTTTAAAATAGCTCTAGTGTATTTGTGTGCGTGCATGCTTTTGGCAGCTTTTATTGCTGAGGTTTCAAGGGTCTCATCCTAAAAGGTGCTTTACATATAATTTCCCAGTTATTTCTGTAGGAATTGAGGGTCTTCAGCAACTGGCAAGCATAGGCAATCAGCATCTCAAAGCATCCTTAGAAACTCGCCAAAGAAACCCAATCCTGATCTGTGTTTTTCATAAGCTGTTATATAAACTGTGCCAGAAACCAAGACAGAGCAGTGACTGGGTACGTCTACACAGCAGTGTTATTTCAGCATCACTGATGTTATTCCGAAATGACATAGTCCATGTCTACACTGCAAGCAATTATTTTGACATAATGTCAAAATAATGTCAAGCTGGAGGACTTCTTACTCCGACTCCTGTAACCCTCATTTTACAAGGAGTAAGGGAAGTCAGAGGAAGAGTGCTCTTTCTTGGACTTCCTGCTGTGTAGACAGCGCCAAAAGCTGAAATAAGCTATTTCGACTTAAGCTAAACAATTGATGTGGCTCAAGTTGTGTAGCTTATTTCGGCTTTAGCCCTGCTGTGTAGATGTGCCCTTTGCATCCTAGAAATGGATGGGAGTGAGCAACTATATGCAGTACAATGAAAGGGATCGCTTTAGTTCATTATATACAAAACCAGATCAGTTTTGATCCTGGACTCTTACTAACAAAATGCTTTCTATGGAAGACAGCATAGAACTATCCAGCTCTTTCTACGAAAAATGCAATGTAAATGCCTGTTGCTTTGTTTCCGGGGTTCAGCTCTTTCTATTTTTCTCACTGTTTATCCACCGTACTAAATCCAAACCCACTTTTCATGAAGTATCCAGGGCTCCTACTCAACTCCCTCAGCCAGACAGGAGTGAACACAACTTCCCTGGCAGCCTTTCCCTGCTACTTCAAATGATAATCTAATAGGCTGCCTAAAAGGGAAGCAGATGTTCCCAGGCAATGCCTCTCAAGAGTCAGAATGCAGTCTCCATACACAAACTTAGTCCTTGCCAGCAGGGCCGGCCCACAACATTTTGGCACCTGAGGCGGGGAGCTCAAATGATGCCCCCTCGCTTGGGCCAAAACTTTGAAAGGTCTCAATTCTGCCTTCTTCCTGTTATGTCCCTTGTGCCCTCCTTCCTCCAGCACAGCACTCCACCATCTCTGTGCATCTAGAGCAGAGAGAATACATATGCACCAGCAGCAGACACAATTTTCTACACTCTGGGTCCTAGTGACGCCCCACCCCCCACCCCCCCCAGTCTGGCACCTGAGGCGGCTGCCTCAGTTCGCCTCACGGTAAGGCCAGCCCTGCTTGCCAGCTGGAGGCCCATAACAGGGTCATAATCTGGCTGCACTTGTCCAATATAAACATCAGATCACAAGACTGGGCCATAAACGTAATAATGCCCTTGCTTTATTTTGCCACATGAAATGAAAATGTTCCTTGCAACTATACTGAAAAAGTAAATCTATTTCTGATATTCAGTCCTAGTGTACAGCAGCCAAACCAAGAAAAGAAAATGGACAGTTCAATACAAAATACCATTTTTCCCAATCTCATCTGAATCCAGTTAAGAAAATCAAATAGACAGCACATTCAGGGGACATTAGAAATGAGAAAAAAATGTCAATACAACCTGAAGAAAACCCAAATGTTGTTGATATTAATAGTATCAACCTTCCGTTCCTGCCCCTAAAGTAATTGCTGTAAAAACTTTGTTGCTATCACTCTTGTGCTGTGTCAGAAAGTGTGACCTACCCGTTTTCCTCCCACCAAAAGACATTTCTAAGTCAGTTATTAAAGAAAAAGAAACAAGAAGGAGGAGTCAGCTAGAACAAGAAATCCCCAAGATATACCAAAGCAGCACTGAAATTTCAAACATTAGTATATGACACTCTTCCCGAGCCCACTCTTAGCTTTTGTACAGAGAAGTCTATGCCCACAAAAACAATGTGATCACCTAGGAAACCAATGGGAAACACTCCTCTTCATTTTACTGGGGTTTGGATCTGGCTTGTTCAGGAATCCCTTGTTTCTGTCTTTAAATGTTTGGATTCTCTCCTCCCTCCACTGTTGAGTTAATGCAGGCAATACCCTGGGGTGGGTTGCCGGCATCACGGATTCAATGAGGGATGTCTAGATCTAAATCCATGAGTTATTGTTGCCTGGGCTGAAAACCCCCAGTGTGTTTGCTTAAAGGCTGTAGCTGTCTCATAAACCTTTATATAGGTGCAGAGAGCTACGCTGAATAACCATGGATGCTATTAAGATAACATGTATTGAAGACTCCTATTGCAAATTTGAAAGGTATTCAGCTCTGTCTTTCCTGTGGAACTGCTTGCTTGGCTCTTCCTTTTCTTCAATCAGGCCTGCACGTTCCAAAAGTGATTAATAATTTTGGGCATGTCCATTGATGCCCAGTTTGAGACATTTTAAAGGGGCCTGACTTTAAGAGGGTGGGTGTTCAACGCTGTCTTAAAGTCAGTCCCTTTTAAGATATCTCAAGCTCCCTTCCTGAGCCACCCACTAGTGCCTCTAAATGAGCATGGGAGATGCACCACACAGTCCACTCAGCCTCCTCTGACTGCACTAGTTTTGGGAGAGTTGTGGTAGGGGAAAACCTTCTGATGTAGAGTGGGAGACTGGTAGTTACTGCAACCCAGACTTCTTTCTTTCCTACGATTGCCTTCCTGCCTACCTCCCCCGCCATGGAATGATACCCGGAGCCTTCTTTCCCCACACAACAGCCAAGGGGCACCTGTTTCTTCATCCTTGCACACCCTCTAGCAATCAGAGGACACTTGCCAATCAAGAAGTCAGGGCCCATCCTCCAACCCACATCGCTACCAGAACAGTTCCATTGTCACCCAACCAGCCACCCTATGGTCAGAGACTTCAGAGTATCCTGTTTGCCACTATTATTACCAAAGGAAAAACCAGCACAACCACTACTGGCTTCATGAAGACCAGCTGCCTTGCAAAGGTGACCACAAGAGCAAGTACTGGGAAGAAAGGGATGCAGGTGTTCGTGAGATATCAGGCTGTAGTGGGGAGGGGAGAAGGAAAGATAGATGGATTTGAGAGAGGGAAGAACATGGAACTGATGGGTTTGGAGAGGGAAAGCATACGTTTTCTAAGGGGGTAAGAAGTAATTTACCCAGGGAATGTTGAGGGTGAAAAGTTTTGAGGGATCCCAGGGTTAAAACTCTGGCCACATATCATGGTCTTTGTCATGAACAGAGGGAGTGCTGACCAGCACCCAGTGACTAAGGGGTTAACTCAGGTACCTAGCAAAGGTGTTGGCCAGGGAGCCAGAAGAGTCAATTGAGATAGAAGGTTGAAATTTGAATTTGCTATAATTTCCCTGCTGGCTTTCTTTGTGTGGGAGAGTTAAACCAGGAGTTCAGAGAAACAGAATGATTTAAACCCAAGCAGGACTACTATGTCCCTCCCCCCTGCCATGGAATTCAGGGCATGGGAGCGGACTGAACAAAGAGAAAATTAGAAGTGAGTACCAGGGAAATGTGGGTCCAGTTGTGTTCAGGGTAATTTTTTTTTTATTTTGTGATTTGGTTTGAACTGCTTTATGTGAATCTATGCCTCCCCTCCCCACTTAATACCATCTACGCTTTGTGCCAAGACTTTTCTCTATTTTTTTTAAATTTGTTTTTCTTGGTCGCTCTATAACATCTAGCAGCCAAGTATGTTTTATCAAGTTTAGCTTTTGTTTTGTATTAAAAATCACTCCTTTTAAGGTGATGATTTGATTCTTGTGTCCTGGAAGGTCTGTGTCTATCCTGTATGCCTCTGACTGAAGGGTCAGCTACCAGAGACTGCAGCTTGTTTTTCTTTTTTCTTTTTCAAGCTCTTTTGGGGCATCCCTGGGGTTGATTTCAAGTGTTCACCCCTGGTTGTTTTTCTGGGGGGGGCGAGGGGGAAATCAAAGCACTTTATGGTGGCAGCAAATTCCCCAAAATCTGTGTATTAGGATTCTGGAGGGAAGTTTTTGTAACCAGTGCCTGTAGAGGCAAGGTTTTGAAGCTTTCTTACAGACCCCCACCTTCTGCATTTGGAGTGCCAGAGCAGGGAACAGCCTTGACAGTCTTCCTGGCCTCTAGTACTTACTTTTAGATGGTGCCAGAGATATTTTCCTGTGTCTGCCTTTATCAACAGAAATTCTTTCCCCGCTTTCAAATATATTTGGACTTTACACTTTTCCTGCACATATTAATTCTCATTTTCTGCTTCTGAGAATAGTTTTTCACCATTTGTTCTAGCTTCCTTCTCAAAACACACTTGTGTTCTGATGTCCTACAAACACATAAGTAAAGGGATACACTAAGCTCATTTTTCCCACACTGGCAATCTCCCAGCTCCTCACCATTTCATTTAATCAAATCTATGGCTCAAAACCAATCCTGGCCATTGAGCAGATGAAAGATGGAGTAATATGTTGTCAAATGAGCCAGGAGTGATTTGATTGGTGCTCCAGTAACTGGCAAACAGGGATATGCTACAGATGTGCCAATAGCTGTTTGCCAATCTGTGACAAACAGTAAGATGCCATCCTTTTCAGGTGTGGAGTTGATCTATTTCAAGGAAGGCAAAGCATCAAGAGTCTCATCTGAAGGAGATAGTGGAAGAAAGACTTTTTTCAATCAGCTTATTATGAATGAAGCTTTGTGAAGCTGTCACTACCTAGGTGAAGACTTTATCTTGCAACGAGGAGATGCAGATTGCTGCAATATCAAACATAAGGGCATTTCAAGGAGACTACTGTGTGCTTTGTAAAATTGAAGGAAATGTCATTCTCTCTCTTTACTAAAGCTTATGTGAAAAACAAGGCTAGACTGAAAGGCATTTTCTTAACAAGCTCTGTAATCTGGTGACCTTAAATACAGTTAAAAGCATTATTGCTCCATGCACCCTACAGATCCACTGGAAGAGCATTTTTAGAAGCTGTTTTTTTAAGTCAGTGTTAAAGAGCAGAAGCTGAATTGCACTGTTTTTCTCAGACACCCCAGATATATTATATGTACACCTGTCAGTTTCAGCAACAGCAAGGGCATTACATGGAATTAATCAAGCAGAAGAATGATCCATGAAATGCATTAATGAAGCAGTAAGCATGTCAATGGTTAAAAAAAGCTGCTTTTTTTTCTTTAAAATGGAGTAACTGGTAACTAGATACCTCAGAGGTGCACACATTAGTGTACTATAGCTTTCCTACACAGCAAGAGAAATATGAAATACAAAAATGCCACATTCTACTTGGCTCTTCTGTGCTCGTGTACACACATTCTCCCTCTCGTAGCATTCCATCCTCTCCACACCCAACCCATTTATTTAATCCATTTTGTCCTGAACTAAGATGCCAACTTTTTGGTGACTTCCTTTTCCTACCTCTTTGTATACAACCCAGCTAATGAGAATCTAATCTGTGGCTGGCATTTGTAGGTGTTTATGCACCGGTTCGACCTCTCTGGTCTGGCACTTTCAGGATCTGACTGGTACCAAATGAGGAAATTTGCCAGACCAGATGAGGACCCTAGATACTGCCTCCCCCAGACCATCTTCCCTCCCTAAACTGCCTCAGCCCCAGCCCTGCTATTGCGGCTGCTGTGTCTCCAGCCCTGGCCTCGCTATCAGGGCTGCCACTGCTGCTGTGTCTCTGGCCCCAGCTGCGCTACCGCAGCTGCCATGACTGCCAGGTCCCCAGCCCTGCTACTGGGGTTGCTGAAGCTCCTGCTGCACCACTGGAACTCCGGCACTGGTCCCAGCCCCAGCCCCAGCCCCTCCGGGCTCCGAGCCACCAACCCTCTTGCCACTGGGGCTCCTTGCGAGGACTCCCTGGTCCAAGAGCACCCGTGGTCCAGCAGAACCATGAATGTGGCCAGATGAGAGAGTCCCTGTTTTGGGAAGTTCAGCCTCTAATAAAAATATTTGAACACTACTGCCATCATTAGACAGCTAGGAGAAACCCCAGGCAGGCCACACACTGCTAGTCTCAAAATCTGCTACTGGAAATACTTCATACTTCCTTGCTTGAAACACAGAGGTGGCACCATACTGAGCTAGGAAGACATCATCCCTGTTTGCCTGGTACATCCAAGGCTATTACAAATGTTGCTGCTTCTTAGATCAGTCATGTTTCTGCTGGGAGTAATCTGCACAGGGAGCACTCTAGAGGTTCTCACAATTAGTTAGAATTTGGATGAAAAATATGGATGTTTCGCAAAAATATTTTGTGCCCATTTTGAGAAAAAACAGAGGCACTTAAAATTAGATCTTGCTCACCTTCTATCGAAGAATTTATCACCTACCATTTTTGGATGGTTCATATCTGAATCTGCCTCAATGATTTTGGCCCAGATTGGCCCTAAAACCGGAATAAGCCTATTTTCTAGATCCTGTGGCTAAGAACTTTGGGAATAGTGGGTCCAATGATTTTCCTCTGGTTTGTGATAAAGATTCATGGCCCTGGTCTATACCAGGGAGTTATTTTGAAATAACAAGGAGGGCACCCACACTACCAAGCTTGTTATTTCAAAATAAGAGGCTGGTTATTTTGAAATAATAACTCTGCTTTCCACAAGGAATAATGCTTATTTTGAAACAGTTATTTTGAAATAGCGGTAGTGTGAACATAAGAACATAAGAACATAAGAACGGCCGTACCGGGTCAGACCAAAGGTCCATCTAGCCCAGTATCCTGTCTGCCGACAGTGGCCAGCACCAGGTGCCCCAGAGGGGGTGGACCGAAGACAATGATCAAGCGCTTTGTCTCCTGCCATCCCTCTCCAGCCTCTGTCAAACAGAGGCCAAGGACACCATTTTATCCCCTGGCTAATAGCCTTTTATGGACCTAACCTCCATGAAATTATCTAGCTTCTCTTTAAACTCTGTTATAGTCCTAGCCTTCACAGCCTCCTCTGGCAAGGAGTTCCACATGCTGACTACACGCTGTGTGAAGAAGAACTTTCTTTTTTTTTTTTTTTTTTTTAGTTTTAAACCTGCTACCCATTAATTTCATTTGGTGTCCTCTAGTTCTTCTATTTAGGGAACTAATAAATAACTTTTCTTTATCGGCCCTCTCCATACCACTCATGATTTTATATACCTCTATCATATCCCCCCTCAGTCTCCTCTTTTCTAAACTGAAAAGTCCCAGTCGCTTTAACCTCTCCTCATATGGGACCCGTTCCAAACCCCTAATCAATTTAGTTGCCCTTTTCTGAACCCTTTCCAAGGCCAAAATATCTTTTTTGAGGTGAGGAGACCACATCTGTACACAGTATTCAAGATGTGGGCGTACCATAGTTTTATACAGGGGCAGTAAGATATTCCGGGTCTTATTTTCTATCCCTTTCTTAATAATACCTAGCATCCTATTTGCCTTTTTGACCGCCGCTGCACACTGTGTGGAAGTTTTCAGAGAACTGTCCACGATAACTCCAAGATCTCTTTCCTGATTTGTCGTAGCCAAATTAGCCCCCATCATACCGTACGTATAGTTGGGGTTATTTTTCCCAATGTGCATTACTTTACACTTATCCACATTAAATTTCATTTGCCATTTTGTTGCCCAATCACTCAGTTTGGTGAGATCTTCTTGGAGTCCCTTACAGTCTGCTTCTGTCTTGACTATCCTAAACAGTTTGGTATCATCCGCAAACTTTACCACCTCACTGCTTACCCCTTTCTCCAGATCATTTATGAATAAGTTGAACAGGATTGGTCCTAGGACTGACCCTTGAGGGACACCACTAGTTACCCCTCTCCACTCTGAAAATTTACCATTTATTCCTACCCTTTGTTTCCTGTCTTTTAACCAGTTCTCAATCCAAGAAAGGACCTTCCCTCTTATCCCATGGCCATGTAATTTACACAAGAGCCTTTGGTGAGGGACCTTGTCAAAGGCTTTCTGGAAATCTAAGTATACTATATCTACTGGATCCCCTTTGTCCGCATGTTTGTTAACCCCTTCAAAGAACTCTAATAGATTAGTAAGACAGGATTTCCCTTTACAAAACCCATGTTGACTTTTGTCCAACAAATTATGTTCTTCTACATGCTTCACAATTTTATTCTTTACTATTGTTTCGACTAATTTGCCCGGTACTGAAGTTAGACTTACCGGTCTGTAATTGCCCGGATCGCCTCTAGAGCCCTTTTTAAATATTGGTGTCACGTTGGCTACCTTCCAGTCATTAGGTACGGAAGCCGATTTAAGGGATAGGTTACAAACCACAGATAATAGTTCAGCAATTTCCCATTTGAGTTCTTTTAGAACCCTTGGATGAATGCCATCCGGTCCCGGAGATTTGTTAACATTAAGTTTTTCTATTTGTTCCAAAACCTCCTCTAATGACACTTCAATCCGGGACAGTTCCTCAGATTCATTACCCACAAAGGACGGTGCAGATTTGGGAATCTCCCCAACGTCCTCAGCCGTGAAGACTGAAGCAAAGAAATCATTTAGTTTCTCCGCAATGGCTTTATCGTCCTTGATTGCGCCTTTTATAGTTCGATCGTCTAGGGGACCCACAGGTTTTTTAGCAGGCTTCCTGCTTCTAATGTACTTAAAAAACATTTTGTTATTTCTTTTTGAGTTTTTGGCTAGCTGTTCCTCAAAATCTTTTTTTGCTTTTCTTATTACATTTTTACACTTGATTTGACAGTGTTTATGTTCCTTTCTATTTATCTCACTAGGATTGGACTTCCACTTCTTAAAAGATGCCTTTTTGTCCCTCACTGCTTCTTTTACATGGTGGTTAAGCCACGGTGACTCTTTTTTAGGTCTCTTGCTATGTTTTTTAATTTGGGGTATACATTTAAGTTGGGCCTCTATTATGGTGTCTTTAAGAAGTTTCCATGCAGCTTGCAGGGATTTGGCTCTAGTCACTGTGCCTTTTAATTTCTGTTTAACTAACCTCCTCATTTTTGTGTAATTCCCCTTTTTGAAATTAAATGCCAGGGTGCTGGTCTGCTGAGGTGTTCTTCCCACCACAGGAATGTTGAATGTTATTATATTATGGTCACTATTCCCAAGCGGTCCTGTAACGGTTATTTCCTGGACCTGTTCCTGCGCTCCACTCAGGACTAAATCGAGAATTGCCTCTCCCCTTGTGGGTTCCTGCACTAGCTGCTCCAAGAAGCAGTCATTTAAGCCATTGAGAAATTTTATCTCCGCTTCTCTTCCTGAGGTGACATGTATCCAGTCAATATGGGGGTAATTAAAATCCCCCATTATTATAGAGTTCTTTGTTTTGGTAGCCTCTCTAATCTCCCTCAGCATTTCAATGTCAGTATCCCTGTCCTGGTCAGGTGGTCGGTAATATATCCCTACTGCTAATTTCTTATTTTTGGAGCATGGAATTACTATCCATAGCGATTCTATTGAACATGTTGATTCATTTAATATTTTTATTTCATTTGATTCTACATTATCTTTCACATACAGTGCCACTCCGCCACCCACCCGGCCTGCTCTATCCTTTCGATATATTTTATATCCCGGTATGATTGTGTCCCACAGATTTTCCTCATTCCACCAGGTTTCAGTGATGCCTATTATGTCAACCTCCTCATTTAATACTAGGTACTCTAGTTCACCCATCTTATTAGTCAGACTCCTAGCATTTGTGTAGAAGCACTTTAAAAATTTGCCACTGCTTATTTGTCTGCCCTTCCCTGATGCATTGGATTCCTTTGTACACGGTTGTTTGTCTGCTCTGGCCCATGGTTTGCCCTCTCCCCTCCTCTCTTTCTGACTACAGCTTAGAGAATCTCTATCAATGGATTCTCCTCTAAGAGTAGTCTCCCTCCGATTTACGTGCATCTCCACACCAATCGGCTTTCCCCCATCTCTCAGTTTAAAAACTGCTCTACGGCCTTTTTAATGTTTAGTGCCAGCAGTCTGGTTCCACCCTGGTTTAGGTGGAGCCCATCCTTCCTGTATAGGCTCCCCCTCTCCCAAAAGTGTCCCCAGTTCCTAATAAATCCAAACCCCTCTTCCCTACACCATCGTCTCATCCACGCATTGAGATTCTGAATCTCTGCCTGCCTACCCGGCCCTGCGCGTGGAACCGGAAGCATTTCCGAGAACGCCACCATAGAGGTCCTGGATTTCAGTCTCTTTCCTAGCAGCCTAAATTTGGCCTCCAGGACATCTCTCCTACCCTTCCCTACGTCATTGGTACCTACATGTACCACGACCACCGGCTCCTCCCCAGCACTACACATAAGTCTATCTAGATGCCTCGAGAGATCCGCAACCTTCGCACCAGGCAGGCAAGTGACCATACGGTTCTCCCGGTCATCACAAACCCAACTATCTATGTTTCTAACGATCGAATCACCCACTACTAACACCTGCCTCTTCCGAACTGGCTTTCCCTCCCCCTCAGAGGTATCCTCAGTGCGAGAGGATACCGCAACATCCTCTGGGAGGAGGGTCCCAACTACGGGATGGTTTCCCTCTGCTCCCATTGAATGCTCTGTTCCCTTGAGACTTTCATCCTCCTTAAGAGCACTGGGGCTCTCAGACTGGAGGTGGGACAGTACTACAGTGTCCCAGAAAGTCTCATCCACAAATCTCTCTACCTCCCTTAGCTCCTCCAGTTCAGCCACCCTGGCCTCCAAAGCCCGAACTCGGTCTCTGAGGGTCAGGAGCTCCTTGCAACGGGTGCACACATACGCCACCCGCCCACAGGGCAGGTAATCATACATGTTACACTCGACGCAATAAACAGGATAGCCCCCACTCTGCTGCTGGGCTTCTGTCTCCATTTTTCTAATGAACAAGTTTAAGTATAAACTGGGATTCTTTTTAAACCTCTGGAATATAGATTACGATAAGAGTTATGTTTTAAAGAAGGCCAGAAGTCACTAGTGCCCTCTAACCTCCCCCTCTAAACTCCCTCTCCAAACTCCCTGTTAGCAATTCCTGTTCGCAAGCTCCCTGGTCCCTGAGTCACAGGCTTATATAGCTCTGGTAGCCCATCCCCCTGACTGAGGCTTAGCCAATTAACAGAGGCTTCTAGATTTCAAACCTTTTAGAAGCTCCTTCAAGCAATCAAACAATCAAACCAACCAACCAAACAGATAAACACAAGCTCTGCACACAGCAAATAACTCCCCCACACACAAACACAGAACGTTCTATTGCTGCTATTTCAAAATAACTGCTCCCCAGAGTCGTTCAGAGTAATTACTCCCTAGTGCTTCCTGGGGCTCTAAGTAGAGGTAGCACTTCCACATTAAGGGAGACTGCCTTGGACTAATTTTGAACCTTCCTTGTAGTGTGGAAATGCTATTTCAAAATAGTTATTTCCGGAATTATTATTTTGAAATAAGTTATTTCAAAATAATTTCCTGGTGTAGACATGCCCATGGAGAACAGCTACATGAGTACAGACTCCAGCCCCAGTTCAAACATAGACCTGAACTCTAGGCTAAACAAAATCCAGACCACTCTACTATTTAGTTGTGTAGTGCATATATTTCCCCAACTCCTGTATATATTGTGTATGAACATTTGATTGACGTTTGCTGGGTTTTAAAAACAACAATAATTCAATTACCTGTAAGGTCATCAGTGGGCCAGGAGCCCAGCTGGCATGCCTTGCATGTGTATTCATCAGAAACAAACTCATTCTCTTTACATGGGGTACAGGTCCAGCAGCAGCTTACTTCTCCTTTACGAATCACCTGAGATTAACATAACAGTGCAATTAGATCTGTTTTTAAATCAATTTTCTTTACTGCTGTTGAGATTCCTTTTTTTATTTTCAAAGTCCCTTTTTAAAGATACTCCCTGTATCTTAAAGGGTGCGTCTACACAGCAGGGCATAACTTTAAATAAGTCATGCAAATTGAGCTACGCCAATTGCATAGCTTATTTTGAAATTGGAAGCATCCACACAGCACTCTTATTTCAAAACAGAGCACTCTTCCTCTTATTTCCTTTACTCCTCATACAATGAGGGTTACAAGAGTTGGAGTAAAAAGTCCTCCAGCTTGACAGTATTTTGACAGTATTTCGAAATAACTGCCTGCTGTGTTATTTCGAAATAATGTTGCTGTGTAGACGAACCCAGAGAGATGAACCTCTTTTCCTGAGGTACTGAAACTACTCACAAGGTAGAGTAAAGTCAATTCTACAGCCTAAACTGCGAAGCAGTTGGCTTTCAGCTCATGCTATACAGGCACATGTCTTTAGCTCATAAGGTCTCAGGTTCAATTTCTTCTAACAGCATCCAGGGTCTGTTGGCTTTATACAATCACAGAAAATAGTTTGCAACTACCTTAAAGGCTGAAATATGTTCAAATAAATTGTCATATACATTTGTAAAGATCTAAATCTCATCAGTGTTGATTTACACACAGAAGAAGGGGAACAATATTATTCATTGTAGACAATTCACCCATTTCTAGTCCAAATCTAGCATGAAAAAGTGGGAAACTAGCTTTACTTCCCTAAGGATCGGAATGGAGTAGGGGTCAGTTTTCAGCAGTTTGTGCTCAATTTGAGAAAATTCAGGTTTTATGTCCTTTTCCCCAAGTGATTCAGATCAGCTACATTTTAAACTAACATTTAATAAAGAGAGTGCAATGTGTGTCCATTTTAACATTCAGGACTGATTTCCACTCTTTCAATTCAGCACACTACAGCCTATTACACCCCGGCAATTCAAATGAATTTTTCAAAATCCCCATGCATCTTCTCTTGGGCATTGAATGCATCTGTCATCCATGGCAATCTGCCACGGGTGATGCAAAGGCCCTTTCCTCTTTGAGATAATGTATTCGCATCACTTTCTAGTCGATTTTACATAAATACTACCAACTACAGCATTGAGCAGATGTATCGAGGCTTTGGAATGATCAGTCCAGAAGGTGGCTTCACAAGCAAATGCCACAGATTGGGATTTGAATCAAATACAAAGGCACACAGCCAACTCAATTCCTGTATGGCTGTGGTGTAGCGCAGAGGCCTGAGCAATACCTCTCCTTCAACGGCTTTGAGAGAGCTTACAGAAATGGGTGGTTGTTCATATTAGATTGTTAAAGGGCACGAGTAACAATCTCTTAGCAAATCTCAGGATCGAGCTCCCTGTTAGATGTATCTAGCAAATGGAATTTTTAGCTGCTTCACTGTCCCTTTTTGAATAGCCTGCTGCTGTCAATTGCAGTTGGTTACACCAGGGGAGCCAGTGGGATCACTGGGCCCCTGGACAGTGTGTGTGTGTGGGGCCCAGCTTTGTTCTCTTGGAGGAGGCAGGGCCTCAGGCAGAAGAGGAAGGGCTGGGGCAGTCATTGCTGCCCAGACTGGATGGCATCTCTCCCCCTCCTCCTCTTCTGTTGGCCATCAGAGCCAGCCAGAGCGTGCTGCACAGGGCTCTAGAGTGCACCGATATGGTGCTTCGGCTCAATTCTAAAAGGCCCGGGGCTCCAGTCACTACTACTGCCACAGTAGAAGTGATGGTGGCTGGGAGCCCTGGGCCCTTTTGAATGACCTCCTGAGGTCTCTTCCAGCCCTATAATTCTATGATCACCAGGCCCTGGGGCAATTGTCCCCTGTACTCCTTGCCCCTTTTATTGTGCCTGCGTTCCATCCCCTCCCAGAATTTATCCAGCCCTATTTAACTAAATCTCATCCTCCCCCTGCCCAGACCACTCTCCTGCTGGTTGTTCTTGTGATTTTTCAGACCTGTTCATCCGAAGAGTTTTGATGTCTCCAGAATGTTTCAGGTGTTCAGGGTATGAGGCTTGCATAAAGCTGTGCAGAAAGGGCCATGCTGGGTGCTGCTGAATAATGGTACAATGGTTTTATGTGCTTCTATATTCTCTGGGTGAAATCCTGACTCCATAGATGTCAATGGGAAGGCTTCGATTGACTTTGTTTAGTAGTCAGTATCTCATCTCCTCTTTTACTTCGTGGACTATTTATTGTCCATGAAAGAAAATCTGTGATGTATACTTATCAATAAATTTAAAAAAAAATTAAAAAATATACAGATATGGGTCCCGGTGTTCCCTGCTGGACCCCAGCTGATTTGCAGGTTCTCAGGGCTGAAAATTTTGACACACATTCTGGCTAACATATTGGGACTATGCAGATAATATATCAACACAATAATAAAGCCCCCAAATAAAGATATTTACCTTTATCTGGCCTTTTTCACATGGTTCACTGCAGACAGATCTGATGACAGTATTTTTCTTTGACCATATTTCATCATCATCCATCTTCAGTTCACCATTGTCCCAACTTCCAACATTGATATAGTCAAAGTAATCTTTTCCCATTTGCTTAAAATTCATAATCTCATACCTTTTGAAACAGAAAATGAACAAATAGTTGAGATTAGGATACAATCACTAAATCTTATTGATTTAAACAATCAGTATCAAATCAACATCTAATCAATTAAAAGAAAATTAAAAGTACTTTCTTGTGCTACATAAACCACGGAGTCTTGCAGGCTACGTCTACGCTGCCAGTTATGCCAGCAGTGAGTATGCAAATGAGGTGCGGATTAGCATATTGCCGTACCTCATTTGCATAATTTATGCAAGCTGTTTTTGTGCAAAGGGTTTTTGTGGAAAAAAAAGTAGTGTGGATGTTTTCTTTTTGCGCAAAAACCACTTTTCCCGCCAGATCATTATGCCCCAGAAAAGGAGGTTTACTGATCTGGTGGGAAAAACGGTTTTTGCACAAAAAGAAAGCATTCATACTGCTTGTTTTTGCGCAAAAACCCCTAGGCAAAAACGGATCGGCAGAAAATATGCAAATGAGATAATGACTCATGCAAATGAGTCCCTCGTTAGCATATTTTTTGCCGAGAAAACTCGTAGTGTAGACGTAGCCCCAGACCTATTGTTGTTTATAACCATAGTCTACTATCGTTTTTTTTAAAGTTTTTCTCTTCCCTGTTGCTGTGTGAAAGATCCCTGTAGAGTATGGGAGAAACAGCTTGACATCTGCGTAGCATGGGAAATGGGGAAACTGACTGGACACTAAGTGCTCCCAAATGCACTAAATGAAAGAACAAAAATGGAAAAATGTTGCTCTCCAATCTCCCTCAGCTCTATATTGGGCTCTTCTACAACAGCACAATTTATGGAGGAATAGGGGGGAGTAGCCCTCCCTCCCAAATTCAAATCCCCTGGATTTCATATTTGAGGTCTGGTTAAATCCCATGCCCTGACTCCAGAGGCATTTCTTAAATGCAGCAGAGTTTGAGCTGCTTGCAGCTTTGACTTTGGGGTAGGGAGTTTGTTATAAAAAGAGGAAGGCAGGGTGATTAAGAATAACAAAAGGCTGGGCATTCCAGTAACTGAAAGATCAGATCATTAGATCATTATGAAAACATTGTCAGGTACTCCACTTAAAAGATAGTGGGGGGAAAGAGTAGGAATGAGTGTTGTGCTGCTGGGATTTGCATTTGGATCACTGTGTTAAACTTACAAATGTCCTTGAAAAAGGGGTGGCCAGTGACTAATCCAAAACTGACTGCAAAGAGATACAAAGGGATTTCACAAACTTGGGTGACTGGGCAACACAAAGGCAAATGGAATTCAGTGTTGATAAGTGCAAAGCAATGCACATGGAAAAATATAATCCTAACTACAGATACAAAATAGCTGTTACCACTCAAGAAAGAGATCTTGGAATCCTTGTGGATAGTTCCCTGAGAACATCTGTTCAATGTGCAGTGGCAGTCTAAAACCTAAAAAGCTAACAGAATATTCGGAATCATTAGAAAAGGAATATATAATAAGACAAAATACCATATTGCCTCTATGTATTCCCACATCTTGAATACTGTATGCAGATCTGGTCAACCCATATAAAAAAGATTTATTGTATTTGGAAAAGGTACAGAAAGGGCAAAAGAAATGATTTTGTAAGGAACAGCTTCCCTATGAAGAGAGATTAACAAGACTGAGACTTTTCAGCTTGGAAAAGAAATGACTAAAGGGTTAGAGTACCTGGCATTGGTCACTGTTGGAAGACAGGATACTGTGCTAGAAGGACCATTGGTCTGACCCAGTATGGCCATTCTAATGTTCTTATATAGAGCTAAAATGTATCTGCACCTTGCTGTAATCCACTATATCCCACTCCCCTTCCAGAGCTGAGATAGAGCCCAGGAGTCCTGACGGGATCTCTCTCTCTCTACAGAGTTAATAATAAAGTAAGAATACACATTACAATTTTAAGGCTAACCAGTGTCCCTTAAGGGACTTGCCACAAGATGTCAGAATATGTCAGTGTTAGAGCTGAGCGAGCCTAATATTTATTTAATTTTCTTTCTTTTATATAGAAGTTAGATACAGTGCTCCAGTCAGTTAACCATTAAGTTGTCTGCCAAAAACACTACAAAAAAGTAGTGTTTTCCAGTATCTTGGTAGTCCTTTGATAGAGATGATGCGTGTGTGATGTGTAAGGTGTATGGGGTTGGTTCCCCCCTCCCCATTTGGTGCTTGGCTTATACTGAGCATGGTCAATAACACAGCTGAAGCCTCTGTCCTCAGTCTGTCCCCACCCTGTGCTTTCACTCTCCCTGCCCCTCTGCATGGCCCTCGCCAAAATCTGAAATGGCACCCCTGCTCTTGTGTGGTTCCCATTACTGTACTATCTACATGATTGATAGTTGTCAGGTGACTGTATCCTCACAATGGCCCTGTGAAGTGGGGAAGTTCTGTTGTCCCCTTTTAAAGATGAACTGAGGCACAAAGTAGCTTCTCCAAGATCATACAGGAAGCCTGTGGAACAGCAAAGACTTGAACCCAAGTTTTGTAAATCCCTGGCTAGTACCCTAGTCACTGAATCATCCTTTCTGGTAATTAGGAGTCTTAGGATTTACTCTCTGGGAACAACATACTAGGAAAGTAGTGCAGTGTTTTTAAGGTTACTCTAACAGCCTCTCCTTTGCTGAGTATCTAAGTTGTACAGAACCAGATTGCACAAGACATTAGTGCATGCCCGTCAAAATAAATAAACAATGAATTAATTTAAAAATAGAGAAACTGTTTGCAACATAGCCGCTGAAAGCATTTATTAAAAAAATTGTGACTATTTGGTACTTAAATTGATCCATAACACTGTTGCAGACAGTGGGCAATTATTGAGCCCACAAAGCCAAGCTACACTGTCATGTTTACATAAGGACAGATATTACTCAAAGTATAACTCAAAGCAATGAGGATATGCTTATAATGTATTACATTGATATAGCTCCCTGTGTCCCAGCAAAAATATAACAATAGCATCACAAATAAAACACTAACAACATATTCTTTCATTCACAGATCTCAAAGAATTTTAAAGGAAGAGATCATTATGCCTGTTTTATAGGTGGAGAAATTGAGGCTGAGCAGTGAAGAGACTTGACCAAGGTCACACAAAGAATCAGTGGCAACGCTACAGGCATCATATCAAGTCCTTTGCCTCTGATAAAAAAATTAAAAGCTGATGATAGGATTAAGTGTTATTGAGTGATTTCAGGAGCTGGTTTTAACACAGAAGAAACAATTCATTCACCACATAGCCAGGAAGAAGAGTTGTTATTTTAGTGGGTGTAAGGCACGCTTATTTTCCTTGCTCTTTTGAGCAAAAATGATCAACACTTCAGCAAATGACTGTCTAATCTTGTGCAGCATGGCAACAAAACAAAACAAAACAAACAACCTGAAATTAAGCAAGATAGGTTTGGTTTAGTTAAGCCAGTGGTCACCAACCAGTAGATCGGGATCTATTGGTAGATCTTGGGGCCTCTGACAGGTGACCCTGACTGGTTTGGCCAAGAGACTATCAAGCGCAGCACTTTAGCTGTGCCTCCCCCCACTGCTGTGCACCTCCTGCCCTTTTCCTTGGAGCTCCCTCCTCCCCCCGGGAGCCTCCTGCTTGCTGTACAGAGCAGGGAAGGGAGGAGGGGGCACTGATGTCAAGGTGCCCCCTCTTCCACCCTGTATTCTATCTTCACAAATTGGGGGGGGGGGCACAACAGGGCTTGGGATGGAGGGAGGTTGCTGGCTGCTTTTGAGAGTGGTGCAGGGCCAGGGCAGGGGTGAGCCCGCCTAGCCCCAATGCACCACCACCCAGAAGCCACCTGAGGTAAGCAGTGTCCAGTGGGAGCCAGCTCCAAACCCCTGCCCCAGTCATGAACCCCCTCCTGCATCCCCAGCTCCTGCCCCAGCCCTGAGCCCCCTGAACCCAAATTCCCTCCCAAAGCCTACACCCTGAACCTCCTCCTGCACTCCAACTCCCTGCCCCAGGCTCAGCTCAGACTCTCACACTCCAAATCCCATAGGCCAAGACCAGAGCTAGTGCCCCAACCCTCTGCCACTGCCTGGTGAAAGGGAGGGAAAATGAGAGAGAGGGAGGATGGAGTGAGCAGGGGCAGGGCCTCAGAGAACGGGCACAAAGGAAGCGGGGCAAGGGTATTTGCGTTTGAGGTAGATCTTACATTGCACTTAAATTCAAAAAGTGATCTTGTGCTTAAAAAGGTTGGAGACCACTGAGTTAAACTATGAAAGACACATACACAATGATAAAACAAAAGACAGGACTATGCAACACTTTAAAAACTAACAACATGGTTTATTAGGTGATGAGCTAAACCATCTTGTTAGTCTTTAAAGTGCTGTATAGTCCTGTCTTTTGTTTCAGCAAGACCAGACTAACATGGCCACATCTCTATTACTATTACACAATGATAAAGGAACTTAACTGGAAAAGGAAAGCACCAAGACCCCAGAACAAACAGGCCTTTCAGAGAGATTCATGGGCATGTTATCACAGCTAAT
Source organism: Pelochelys cantorii (assembly GCA_032595735.1). Taxonomy (NCBI): domain Eukaryota; kingdom Metazoa; phylum Chordata; order Testudines; family Trionychidae; genus Pelochelys; species Pelochelys cantorii. Next base: position 26,840,320 of record CM064326.1, read on the forward strand.
CAAATCCACTCCTAACAATTAAATGCTCCACTCAGAATGTTGGCTGATGATGGGGCACAGACATGCACTGGGATAAGAAGCAAAGAAAACCTTTGAAAAAAATAGCTGTCCCAGAAGAGCCTAGGAGATCCATACTCACCTATGGGATCCATACTTAGCTTCCTTAGAATATTGCAACACTCCTAATGTTGTTTTCTGAGGATCACCATTCACTCTGTATATATAGCACATTGGGGAAAATGGAAGGGCCCTCCTAACAAAATATAGTCAATAGTGCTCTTTTTATGCTATATCTCTTAGAGGACCTGTTCTCAGAATAGGGCTGGCAGAAACCCCCGATGCTAGGAAGTTCTTGAGCTACTTTGGTTGTTCAGTATCTACTGCTTCTTTGAAATTAGCTTGAGATAATTTTAAGACTGTTGGGTGCTTTAGAGAGTAAGGAAACAGATGGTAATGTAACTTTCTGGCATTGTCCAACGTATAGGCCAAGATACTTATTGCAAACTCAATTTCAGAACATACAAATTGGCATGGTGAAGGTGGTGATTGCTCTTACCCTGTTGCTAGAGTCCAAAGGTGAACATTAACACACCCTTTACTTGGCTTTTCAATTCCTTCTTCAGTGTTTCCGTAATAATGACTAGCTAACCTTTTTCTTCCTATGAAAGACAATTCCTTACATGGTACTTTGTTTTCTCCTTCTCTCCCTCCTCCATGTGGCTAAATGTGTAAATCCTCCATAAGCCTACCTGTGTGCTTTAAGTTAAGCATGTGTTTCAGTGCTTTGCTGGTTCCAGGCTAAAATGCTTAGCATTTTGTTGGATTGAGCATTTTTTGTGTATTGTCAAAATCTTGAGCTCTCTGGGACAGGGAGTGTATTTGTGTTCTTTATTTGAAGACTAGGGATCTTAAGCACAGCAGTAACACCAATTTAGATCAGGTATGAAGATTTCAGCCAAAACGAATAAAGACGTAATACAATAAACTAAGGAATAATAATGATAGCTTCCCATTTCTAAAAGTTGTATGTGTTTAGGAATCTACTCACATAAAAACACTTTCCATTTGCACTTAGAAGCAGTGTCAATTGTGAGTCAACTGGAGTAGCTTCACTGTACTCATGTATTATACAAAATCTTAACATTAGTAATTGTCTGCTATGTTAAATTAGTATCATATTATAAATAATTAACATTTCCATTTTTCCTCATTAGCAGCACTTGCTTTGATTTATTCTGGATTAAAAATGAATACCAGTAGGTGGAATGCATAGTAGTAAGGAACACAAGGCACATTAGAGAGAGAACAAAATGGTCCACAGTGGCAGATAACTGTCGTATATGCTATAATAGTATTCACTGGCATGAACGCCAACCCTTGTGAGACTAGACTTTATCTTTGAGAGCCCTACATTCAGATACCACGGTGCAATAGCTATTCTTAAAGCAGCACAATTTATTTAGCTAATCATAAAGAAGTTTAAAGGGTGACTTGATCTCCATTAATAAACAGCTACATGGGGAAGAAAAATCTAATAACAGAGGGCTCTGCACTCAATCAGGCAAAGGTATAATAAGTTCCAGTAGTTGGAAGCTGGATCTAGACAAATTAGGAAGGAAGGAACACATTTTAAGAGAGAGGTTGATTAACCATTGGAGAAAATTACCAAGGGTAGTGATGGTTTCTCCATCAATGGCAATTTAAAAAATCAAGATTGGATGTTTTTTCTAACAGACATACTCTAGTTCAAACAGGAATTAATTCAGGGAAGTCTTTGTTATGCAGGCGGTTAGAGCAGATGACCAGAGTGGTCTCTTGGGGTTTTAATGTATAATGTTGAGTAATACTGAATGAAGAGAACCATACTACCATATAACCTCTCTCTCTGGGACTTTTCAGTTTAGAAAAGAGGAGTCTGAGGGGGGATATGATAGAGGTGTGGAGAAGGTGAATAAAGAAAAGTTATTTATTAGTTCCCATAATAGAAGAACTAGAGGACACCAAATGAAGTTAATGGGTAGCAGGTTTAAAACTAATAAAAGAAAGTTCTTCTTCACACAGCGTGTAGTCAATCTGTGGAACTCCTTGCCAGAGGAGGCTGTGAAGGCTAGGACTATAACAGAGTTTAAAGAGAAGCTAGATAATTTCATGGAGGTTAGGTCTATAAAAGGCTATTAGCCAAGGGATAGAATTGGTGTCCCTGGCCTCTGTTTGTCAGAGGCTGGAGAGGGATGGCAGGAGACAAATTGCTTGATCATTGTCTTCAGTCCACCCTCTCTGGGGCACCTGGTGCTGGCCACTGTTGGCAGACAGGCTACTGGGCTAGATGGACCTTTGGTCTGATCCAGTACGGCCATTCTTATGTTCTTATGTTCTTATGTTCTCCATCCAACAGGAAGCCATGCCTGAAGTAGAGTAAACTGGGACACAGTACAAGCAGGAAACCTTTGTCTTGTAGCATTCAAACATACTTTCTGAGAAAGCCATCTCTCTCACAACACTAAGATAGACTCACAAATATTTGGATGGGCCTTTGTGATAAGAAGGAAATGTCAATTGGCTGAAAACATGTAGGGACCTTAGAAAGAAGAGGTAGTAGGTTCTAAGTACTAATTATATTATATGGGGAGCAAGATAAAAACAGATATCTTCTTCACATGCTTGGTGGAAGAAATGGCCATCAGAAACAATTTAAAGGAAAAGGCTCAAGGAGAAACAGATTCAGGCTCCACAAAGATACAATCATGTTAATGTTGGATTTTTTTGGCTATGTCTACACTTGAGTTTTTCCAGTATACCAGAGGTGCCCCGGAAAAACTCTGCCGCATCCAGGGAATGCATCTGCTCTTCTGAAATATTTTTCAGATGAGCTTTTTCAGCATCCCTATAAACCTCATTTTACGAGGAAGAAGGGATGTTCTAAAAAAGAGTTTTTTTCTGACATTTGGCCCAGTGTAGACAGGCCAAGTGTCAGAAAAGCCTCTTTTGAAAAACAGAAACAGCTATGCAAATCGCGGTTCACAATTTGTGTAGTTTTTTTCCGGAAGAACATTGTAGTGTAGACATAGGGTATGTCTACACTTGCCCCCTAGTTCGAACTAGGGAGGCAAAAGAAGCATACCGAAGTTGCTAATGAAGCACGGGATTTAAATATCCTGCGATTGATTAGCATATTCGCGGCTGGTCACCATTTTAAAATGCCAGTAGCCCGAATTAACTCGCTGCGTGTAGATGCGGTAGTCAGATCCAAAACCCTTCCTTTGAATTAACTGTTACTCCTTGTTACTCCTCTTTCTCCACATTTGCTAGTTACAGTTGCATCAGTCCTCAAAGAATTAGGATCTAGTCCAGCTAGAAGACAAAGCAGGAGTCAGGAAACACAGCTAGACCTTGCTAAACAGCCTTCTTCTTCATACCTGCAAAGAAAATGTTCCCCAAATTTTATAACTAGAGCTAGATTTAATAACGTGTTTATCAGTGAGCTGAAAGATCACAGACACCAGGTTGATGTTTTAAGTAACGAGTTTCCTCCTCTATATGATGCATTAGTTTGCACCTAGAGAGCTCTGCTTTACTTGATTTACTTTGTGGGAACCACATTGTTTCCCTCAATAAAATGCACAGTCAATCTGAAGCCCTTCCCTTGGCGAGTGAACATCTTGCTGGAGATGCCCTTATGATTAGAATCATGAATAACAAACAAAGCAATATAACTGGCATTGCATTTTCTGATAAATATTCACCTTCCTGGTGAGTCTCCATTCTCATCAAACAAGATCATGTCCCCAGAAACCCCAGTGAAGTTAGTCTTCATGAGAGAATCCAGGAGTTTTTGACCATCTATAGGCTTCATGGCATCACAGAGACCTGCATAGCCTGGGCACAGTGACATCTGCATGTTGTGAAGACCATATGCCATAGAATATATGGCATTGATTACGAATCCCATTTTAGAATCCTGAACATGCTGTGTTTTGAGAGTCAACTGACCTGTTAGAAAACAGCACAAAGTTTAGTCATTACTATAGACAGAAACACGATGAATCTTCAAACATTTTTGCTATGTATCCATTATTAATATTTTTAAAATCTCTTAAATACCAAACAGCATTTATACACACACACATACAGAGAGAAAGAGAGAGAGAGAGAGCAGGACAGAAGAGAACAGGTACTCTTTCAAACATCTTGTGATCCTGATGGGCTTCATCTAAAAAAAACACTACAATCTGTGTGTCCTCATTTTGAGTTATCCCTCTTTCACCTTATATTTTTTGTGTGTATGCATCTATTAAAAGTTAGTTGGTTGAGCCCTTTGTGGTCGATGGCCATGGAGGGTGCCCCATGTAATAGGAACCTTGTATGTAATCTTCTATGTTTCCAGATTTATGGAGCAGCCAAGGGTTCAGAAAAGAGCTAGATAAATTCATGGAAGATAGGTCCATCGATGGCTATTAGCCAGGATGGGCAGGGATGGTGTCCTTAACCTCCATTTACCAGAAGCTAGGAATGGGTAACAGGGGATGGATCACTTGATCATTGCATGTTCTGTTCATTCCCTCTGAAGCACCTGGCATTGGCCCCAGTCAGAAGACAGGACACTGGGCTAGATGGACCTTTAGTCTCACCTAGTATGGCTGTTTTTATGTTTTTATGGAAGGAATCCAGAAATCTACTTCAACCCAAGATGCTGGCACGGAAATGAAATCTTGAGTGGAATTTGCAAACTGATATCAGCAAAGCAGTCTTATTAATATCACACCGCTCAACAGCCACAGCTCCAGTTGAAATATATGGCAGTTGTGAATATGCAGAATCTTTCAGGGTTATGGCTTCAAAACTGAACTTTCCTATGTTTGTTAGTGGAAGTTAATAGGATATGTGGAATTGAGAAAGAGCATATAACTATTAGTCAACCTTGCAGAATTTTTTATAATAGTATTAAAGAGACATATATCACTTGTTTTAGGCCTCACACATAAATAATGGCCTAGATTAACCCTTGCACTGCAAGTGGAGAGCAAGCCTAAAGTTAGCTTAGCTGCCTGCAAAAGCATCATTTCAGCCTACGTAGATCCGCCAGTGGTACAGCTGAAATAACAGTGCCTGTCTCTCCTTCTTGCAGCCAATATAAGATCAATTATTAGAATGTGTGGCCAGGGTTCCCCTGAGATTCATGGCTGCCGTAACAGCCTTCTCCTCTTCATAAACTCCCTAATGGGATTTCCTCTTTTTCGGCCATCTCTGAAGGATTTCTTCTACACACCAATGTGCCTTATCCTAAGGACAGTAAGGCTATGTCTAGACTACACCTTTCTGTTGACAGAGGGATGCAAATCAAGCACATCGAAATTGCTAATGAAGCAGGGATTTAAATATCCTGTGCTTCATTAGCATAAACATGGCCACCGCTTTTTTTCTAAACGGAGCTTTTTCGAAAAAAAAAAAAAAAAAAACGGCAGTCTAGACGCAGATCTGTCGAAAATAAACCCTTTTTCTACAGATCCTGTATTCCTCAAAAAATGCTGGTTCCTCTAGACTGCTGTTTTTTTTCCGAAAAAGCTCTGTTTTAAAAAAAAGTGGCAGCCATGTTTATGCTAATGAAGCACGGGATATTTAAATCCCTGCTTCATTAGCAATTTCATTGTGCCTCATCTACATCTCTCTGTCGACAGAGAGGTGTAGTCAAGGCACACCCTAACTGTCCCTCCTCTCCCTGAACAGGCCATAGAGGAACAGTGATGAGCAGAGATATAAATGGAAGAAGAAAGAAAGAAAGAAAAGAAAAGAGAGTTGACCAACTAGGCCATTCCCTCTCAGGCACATTCTATTCAGGGGATTCTGTATCCAGCTGGTAAATGGTCTTAACTATGAACTGACTAGACTTCAGGAATGAGTATCAAACCCAAAACTTCTGACTCACAAAAGACGTCAGTACCTAAAGAGAGTTAGGATGTGTTTAAGAAACCTGCCCAGCTCAACCAATATTTTCCCCTTTTTAACAAGCTTTTAAATATATTAGGAAATGGCTCCTGGATATGTTTTACTGCTTTGGAATGTAAACCTGTGGAATAGCAGCAGACCAGATAGTAGCTTAGAAGGATTGGAGGGTTCCACGCTAGAGTACTGTAGCCAAAACAAACACAGACACAAACCTGAACCTCCTGGAAATTCCCATATAGTGAACTTAGATTTTCATCCATTTTCAGATATCAGATTTCATGTTTTCCAGCACATCAGATCTTCTGGCACAATCTCAGTTATTAATTATTATTATTATTATTATTATTACTTTATTTGCACTAAAGCAGTGTCTAGATGGAACCCTAATGTGCTAGATGCTGCTCTGAACATTTTACAATCCAAAACCCCAATCCCGGGGAAAAAAGAACAAATGTGCTAATTTGAAGCACACAGTTAGTTTCACCATTGACCCCCAACCTCTCACACACTACCCGGTGGCCCTTCGGCATATGAATTGTTTCTTTTCGAGTATATTCTACAATGGACAAAAGGAGGTCTCTGACCTGACTTTTCACATGATGCTGGAGAACCAGCATGTTCTGCATCTGCCCTGCAGTGGTGACTTCTGTTCTTGCAGGTCTGTAGGGAAATTCCTATGTCCTTGTGTTTAAACCCTGGTCTACACTAGGGAGTTATTTCAAAATAATCCCCCTTAGGTCAAATTTATAAGCAGAGCATCCACATTACCAGGCCTTTTATTTCTCAATAATAGACTGGTTATTTTGAAATCTGTATTCCTGCTTTCCTCAGGGAATAACGTTAATTTTTAAATTGTTATTTCGAAAAAGCTTCTTACTCAAGAAGCCTGTAGTCTAGACATAGCTTCACTGAGGTGCAGACAGTTGAGGAGACTCCTGAACCTCCCCTTTAAACAGTCGAACACACAATCCATGACTATGTGGCACCTGCGCAGCCTGGTTTTGAAGTGCTCCTTTCTGGGGTCCAGGTTGCCCATGTAGGGCTCCAGGGGAGCAAGGGGTAGGCTCTGTCACTGAAGATGCACATGGGTATGTCTACCACCCCGACTCTGAGGGTGCAGTCAGGGAAAAAAGTGCTGGTGTACATTTTTCAGAACAGGCAGGAGTTCTGGAAGATATGGGCGTCATGCGCCTTTCCCGACCAGCTGACGTTGATGTTGGTAAAGCATTCCTTGTGATCCACGAGGGCCTGCAGCACCATGAAGTACCCCTTTCTTTGATGTCATCTGAGGCATGATGTCATCGGGGGCCAGGATGGGGATGTGTGTGCTGTCTATGGCCCTCCTCACAGTTGGTGAAGCCCAAGGCAGCAAAGCCATCGACAATGTTGGCCACGTTCCCCAGAGTGACGACCCTCCATAACAGGAGGTGGTTGATGGCCTTCACTACTTGTATGAGCATGGGCCCGAGTGTGGATTTCCCCATGCTGAACTGGTTCCCAGTGGAGAAGTAGCTATCTGGCATGGCAAGCTTCCAGAGTACAATGGCCACACACTTCTGCATGGGGATGGTGGGTTGCATGCAGGTGTCCTGTCACCTGAGGGCAGGGGCAAGCCACTTGCAGAGCACGAGGAAGGTGGCCTTCCACATGCGGAAGTTCTGCAGCCACTGCTGGTCATTCCATCCGGGCATGACGATGTGGTACCACCAGTCCAAGGCATTGAGGGGCATGCACAGCAGCAGGAGCGCTAGGACCTGGATGAGCAGGGCCTGTGGTCCATGCTGGGGTTCATCCTTCAGGTCCTTGTCCTCATCCTGCTGGAGCAATATGCAGGCAGTCTGGAATTACTGTGCCATGAGGCGCAGCACGTGGCCCAAGAGCCTGGCACTACTTTGCAGCAGCTCTGGCTCCATGCTGTGAGTGTTGCAGCATCTGCAAGGGCATCCAGAGCATGAGAAAGCACATGCCAATGAGACTCTTTTGGGTCCTGCCAGGGGGGAGGCAGTGGAGAAATGGCGTGTGAGATGCGGCCTTAGAGAGGGGCCCTTGAAAGCATGTGTCACAGCTTGCCTGACCACGCAGCCACAGGAAGTATCCACCCTCCTGGTGCCCTCCCCAGAGTACTTCCAGGGGCTCTAAGTCTGAGGCAGGCTCCAATCAGTGTGGACACGCTATTTCAGAATAATTCCTACTAATTTCGATACTTCCCCATATTGGTGACACACTATTTCGATTTTGTTAAATCAGGAGTCATGTCGATTTTACTTATTTCAAAATAATTTCTTGTGTAGAGATGCCCTTAGTGACCTCTTAATTTTAAAGTCCATGGAAAATGCTTTAATTTAAATTTTCATTTGCCTTTATTGCTTTACTACTAATCTCTTACCTTAAATCCCTTATTTTTCTGCTGCTTCCCTCAAGCTGGCATTTCATCTTTCATACATGTCTCTCCTGTATTGTTTTTAAGCTACTTCTTTCATATTCTGCTCAATTTCATTGGTTTTTATATCCAGAGTATATTAGCTAGATGACATTAATAACCTTCAGCATCTATTCATTTATCTTCCAAGATCTTATAATTCCCCATTGTGTCCCATTGCTTTATCTATTTTGTCATTATTCAGCACTTTATGCAAGCTGGCAAGAATTAGTAATGCTGAATGTTAGGCTGCTTAACTTTTTTCCTTCCTTTTAAACTTGGTCCTTTGGCCTATTTTAGTCCTAGTCACATTTAGGGGCACCCTACAGTGGATTGATTTATAACCTACTAGGCTATGTCTACACTCGCGGCTTCTTGCGCAAGTACAGCCATTCTTGCGCAAGAATCTGCAGAGCATCCACACTGCCCGCCCACTCTTGCGCAAGGAAATTTACAGTACGGCATGGTAAGAGAGGGCTCCTTGCGCAAGAGTTATGCTCTTTTTTATCAGGTGTAAGCCCCCTTGCGCAGGAGCTCTTGCGCAAGAGGGCAGTATGGACGCTCAGCAGGGATTTCTTGCGCAAGAAAGCCCTATGGCTAAAATGGCCATCAGAGCTTTCTTGCGCAAGAGAGCATCCACACTGCCGTGGGAGCTCTTGCACAAAAGCACAGTATGCATTTGGCAGTGTGGACGTTTTCTTGCGCAAGACTTCTTGCACAAGAACCCTTGCGCAAGATGTTCTTGCGCAAGAAGCTGCCAGTGTAGACATAGCCCTAGTGTTAGCAACACATTGGCAGTGGCAATAAAGCCAACAAAGACTAGACTGGATGCCACTCTGCCCCATGTATCCTCATTCCACGAGGAGTACCAATAGTTCGAATTAGGATCTTTAATTCGAACTACCTACTCCGTGCCGCATGTAGCTGCGGGCACGGAGTTCGGACTAAGGGGGATTTAAAAATGGCGGCGCCCGGGAACATGCAAATGAAGCCCAGGATATTTAAATCCCGGGCTTCATTTGCAACTCCGGTTGCCCTAATTACCCTACCTAGCTCGAACTAACGAACTAGTGTAGACGTACCCTGAGAGACAGAGGGACACTCTACAGAGTGCACCGAGATGAGGTTAGTGATATATAAGGTGTGACTTGGCCAAAGGGCTGAGTTGCTGAAGAGTAACAAACTGAGGCAGTGCAGGAACCTGCACTCAGCCAGATGAGGGTGCTTGCATGAGGTGAGTGCCAACCTAATTTCAAAGAGACAGAAACAGCATGAGCTGTGAACGTTGCACTAGCAATTTGATACGCAATGGGAATAAACAATGAGCTCCACAATATCATTTCCAAAGAGGAGTTGTTCTGATTTCAGCCACACATGAATCCTTAAGGGTCTACCCTGGACCTGCAAACCTTCCTAAGAGAAATTTAATCACAACTGATATGTTTCTGTGAAATCTGTTGTTTTCCATGAATCAGCTTTTTCTGATGGAAATAAAGTCATTAAAAATTCCTGATCAACTCTATGAAGGGTTCCTGCATTGGGGAACATAGGGAGCTACATACATCCCCATAGCCTGTACCGAAGGGAAGTAACTGCTGCCAGATGGTACTGGCTACTCCCTCTCCTTTGAAGGCTCTATTCTGCCAATGCACCAGTCAGAGCACCAGAGATGGCACAGAATAATCTGTGTCAGTAAAATAACTAGCTCAGATTCCATCCATCTTTGAGGAGCAGGGTCCAGATGGTGGTCCTGAAAAACAGTTTGGTTCCTTCCCGGCTGTTGGGGAGTGCACCAAAGTGCTTGGCCCTTACTTGGGCAGCATAAAAGGATTACAATCTAGTGCTTAATCATGTCCACAATGTACAAATGGTGCAAAGTTCACCAGCAGGAAAATAAGTCTACTTAACTTGTAACTGAAAACCATTTTTAAAATGGTTAAAAAAAACTTGTGTAAAAGATGAATAACGTGACATAAAAGATCTTTCCCTCTCTCTTGTCTGACCCTGATTTTAGGCTACTATCACCTGTGGGTAAAGTGGTGGGCACGCAACTTCTCAGAAAATCAAATTTTCTATGGTCTATCACCAAGCATGAACTTTAAAAAAAAAACCCTGCTACTTATTTGTTTCATTCTCCTGAGGTAATGTTTTTTTTCCTAATTAAAAATAATAGGTGTAATAACTGTAATGAAAAATTACATGTAAAATTCATATGAATTTAAATTAAGTGGAAAATTGAACAAGTGTATTACATTACAATGCACACACCTTTATCCAATTACTCAGCCTCAAAATTAATGGCTCACAAACTGTGCTGTTAATTAGAGTGGCCAAAAGAATGAATCTGATGTGCACCAGCAATAATATTTATTTTAAAATGATAGTCCAATTGCCTTATTATAAATGACAACTTGAAAATTTAATAACTTAAATCTGAGTTGTGGGAACTCTTGTTATTAGGCATTGTGCTGCTGTTTTATAAAATTACTTTCTTTACACATTTGACATCACTCAGCTCACCTGATAAATTGTAATAAGGCTGCTAGCAATCGTCAAAGGAAATCTGAGGGAATTAGCTGTTCTGAGAGTTTTAATATGGTTTCTGTTCCTGGGAAAAGCATTTCCTCTACATGTGATTGCTTCCACTTGCCACAGAGGGGCAAATTTGTCCCACAGCATGTGGCTGTCAGTCTGCAATGCACCAGAGTTCTGTAGTTAGAGAAAATCTAAAAACCAACATGAAGGGAATAAATTCTCTTAATATTAAATACTAAAATATGGAGAGTTGTTTGCATTAAAGTTGCAAATGAAAATATGCCCAAATTTTGGGAAAATTCAGAGCTGGAACCAAACTTTATACTTGGTCTGCATCTCTAAAGTCTAAAGTGACCTGAGTCCCATTTCACCAAGGGTGTTTAAGCACATGCCTAACTTTAAGTATATGGGTATTCCCACTTTCCTCAGTGAGACTATACATGTACTTGAGGTAAGGCACATGCTTAAATACCTGGCAAACTGTGTCTTAGGCCCTGATTCTGGAAAGCACTTATGAACATCCTTAAATCTATCCCCATTTAGAACAGCATTTAAGCATGCAGTTAACTTCCAAGCATGTACTTAAGTCCTATTGTCTTTGAATGGAACATACATATGAATGTACACTTTGGCGGATGCTGAAGTACTATTATCTTCTCACTAGGGTTCTTCCTGATTTGGGGTCTTTATGAGTGTGAGTAGGGGCATTTAGTTCCTTCTCTTGTGGTAGAATACTGTAGATTTTAATGAGGATAAAACCAATAGCATTCACTCGAAATTACTCTTCAATAATCAATAGAATCTAATGGAGAAAACCCATGAAATTCTATTTCATACCATCCTCCAGAATTATTAAATAGACAAGAATGCCCCTTGTGAAAATTCCATGTGCTGGCTTAAAATGTGCAAAGAAACTATACGATCCTTTTCAATTACATGCTGCATGATTTCCAGAATTTACATGCTCTGTCTTGCACATTCCCAAAAGGGAAGAATTTTAAAAGAAGGAAACAGACTCTGCATTCTCCAGTGCTCCAATTTGAGGAATTTCCTGCTATCTCACTCATGGTGAGAACAGTTGGTTAAACTCTAAGGGGAAAAAAAAAATCAAACAAGCAAGAAGAGTCAACCTGATGGTATTCAGTGCTATCATATGGGGATAATCAGAGTTTGGCATCTAACTTTTTTCCAGCCAGCAGGAACTGGAAGCACTGTAGAGAGAACATGCTCAGGCCTGATGCAATGATGCACTTTGTATCCCTCTTGAACATCCGCTCGGGTTAATGAGCAAGGTAATTTTGATAATCTCTTGAATTAGGTCCATTCCTCTGAACCTTGTCAAGAGTTGTTGCTATGACAGAGCGTGCCCAAGTGGAGAAAAGTGGATGGAAAAAACGGATGTTCCTCAAGGGTCTCCTCCAAAACAAATAAACTTTAACTATGAATTAAATTGTTTTTATACTGTGTTCATATTAAGTTAGTGAGTTAGTGACAATTACTATGCATACCACTTATTATAATAGCACTCTGGGGATGAACCAATGGAGCCTCAGTATGCAAGGCACTGTTCAAACACAAATATGCCCTCTCCTTAAATTCTGTCATAGGACTGAAATTCCCCCCAAGATTGTTTTAGGAACATTGAAAAGTTTCATTTGAATAATGTCAACTTATAATATTCTAACAGAATATTATCGTAATCATAAAATTTGAAATGAAAAAATCAAAATGGCTGGGTTTACACTTTTTCTCTTGAAAGTGAAATCACATAAACATTCCAGAGAGAGGTTTCAGTTTCATCAAAACTGCATTTTCATGCAGAATTGCACCTCTGAGAATTTTTTGACCAGCTCTAATTTTCACTCTTTGGGACTGACGTGTATTGCTAGTGGTGCTGTTACCATTGCAGCAGATTTTCAATATAACAGCCACCATACAACATTATCTCCAGTAAAGAATTTTCAAAGATTTGCAGGCACCTAAAGCTGTGATTTTCAAAAGTGCTCAAGGCACTAATATGTGAATCCTTAGGTGCCTACATATCTTTGAAAATCTGTCCCTTTGATTAAAAAACCATTACAATCAAATTGAAATGATGAAAGACTAATTTTGTGGGGACACATTCTAAATGTAACTCAGCCTGAGGATAATACAAGTAAATCCTCATCTCATACTACTCATTGGTGGTGTTAGTGTGGTTGTGGTTGTTTTAAAGAGCATGATTATCCTTTCAGCTTCTACAGAACTCAGTTTCTTTGACCATAATTCACAATGCAAGAGTCACTCTTATGCACACAAAAGCACATTAAATGTATGAACAAAACATGCTGTATTTGCAAAACACTGATTTTCCATCAGGGAAAATATGTTGCTGGAAAAAAAAAATAAAACAGTTGGTCCAATTAAGCCATCAAGTAAAAAACATTAAAGGACATACATCTATTTGTTATAGATTACATTATTTTGTAAGGATAGAGAGACTCCATCTACCTGGTCCATAACATTAAATATTCCATGGAGTTGTTAAGGTTCATGTTGAAATACGTAGTCAACGGAGAATGAAAGAAGGAATTATGTTGTAAGGAATCAAATCATCATGTACAATATCAAAGGATACTGACATGCATAGGAGGAGGGAGATGGGGGGGGCTGGGTGAAAGAAAATGAGTGTTATCTTTGAAGTCATCATTCAGAGGAGTTTGCAGATTTGGAAAAAAAGCAGGAAGAAGAAATTTGTTCAAGAGACTGGGCTATGAAAGTTTTAAAACCAGGAATATGACATCTTTCACCTGTCGAGTATAGTATAGTATACAGCGCTCCTCACTCTTGGCTGCTTTCTTCTCTGATTGACTCTAAAAAATGGAGATTTGTTTGCATTAAAGTCCCAGATCAGAATACATCTCAACTTTGCAAAGCTCAGAGTTGGAGCCAAACTTTGTAGCTGACCTGCATCTATATAATGAAAATCTACTTCGGTAGGTCACATCAGTTCTCCTATGATAAGGAATTGATAACTCTGAGCATGGAGTCAGATAAGTCTGCAAACTTCTTTCTTTCAGTAGTGCTCTAGCTGGGCAGAAAATCGATACCTTTAGCAACAGCAGGAGCAGTGGCACCCATTTGGGTTAGGTAAATATATTCAATCTGCAAATGAAAAATGGCTGGATACTAAAATGTTAACCTCAGCATGAGTCAAAATATATGTGAAGAGATGGAAATTTATCAGAAGTTGATAGAAATTAAAGAAAAGTTATATTCATTTGGGACTGTTTTTCACATGCTCTTTACTTTATCTTCACATTTTCATTTTTGCATGGCTCACTGATTTTCCTTTGGTCCTAATAAATAATGATTGTGCAACAGAGAGTATGTACTTTTTTTTGCCTACTCCAAAATGAGATCTACAAGGCCAGAATCACTCATAATCTTGTGATGAGTTGTTCACTTCATCCCAGAGTGCCAGGGGTTAATGGAGGCCTCCTGGGAGCAGCGGAGGTGAGTCCTCCAAGCAGCCTAGGGAGGCTGCACAGGAAGCAGCCAGTTGGTGGGAGTATGCACAGAGTAGCCAATCAGTGCTTAGTGGAATAACATAAAAGTATCTGAAAGGCCAGAGACGGTTGCTGTGGGGAGCTGAAGGACTGAGGACTTTATTCTTAGTGGACTGCTGGAAAGGTAGCACCTTGGACAGAGCAGTTGCTGGTAAGGTCTGGAGGAACAAGAAGGAACTCCTAGCTGTCTGTTGGGGCTTACTGTTTGATTACCCTGGGAAGAGGGTGAAGAAAGAGATGTGGCTGCAGAGAAGTGGCCCAGGGAATTGACACAGCATTGAGCAAAGTCGTGGAGGCTGATATCTACAGGGTTCCTGGGTTGGGGCTCAGAGTAGTGGCCAGGCCTGGGTCCATGCAATTTGCAACTGGGGAAGTGGCTGTAGAACTGAGATATTTCATCAGAAAGGGGGAAACAGATGGTGACACAGCTGGAAGGCCAAATCTGAAGAGGACACTCTGATACTTGAACTGAAGTGAGTCTGCAGTCAGAGACAATGACAGGAGAGATGCCATTTGGAGAAGGTGCGCCAGCTGGCAGGGCTAATCCCTGTAATGACCAGAAGGAGGAACCACTGCGGTGAGTGGACTCCATTAAAATCTATACACTTTGCATTTGTGGGGAAGAATCTATCACGTCATCTCAGTATGCAGGGATTTAAAAGCATAGGCCAGAGTTTTCAAGCAAGAATGACAAAATGAATGTGCCAAAATCCAGATTTTGGCATCCACATATGCATAATTCCTATTACTTATTTCAATATTTTAGAATATATTGTTTATATGAATAGTTATTACCAGTGTGATGTTACTGCACTAAAATGAAGTTGTTGACTATAGGTCAAATTCTGCACTTGCATGGTGATCTTAGTCTATTGCTTATTAACAAAATTATTCTTTTAACTATTACTTCACCCATTTCGTCATCCCACCTTCTTGTCTATATCTTCTTGCCACTGTCTTAGACTGTGTGGTCTCTGGATAGTGGTAGAGGTCACCAAATTAAAATAATAGATAGCAGGTTTAAAACAAACAGTGGAAATATTTCTTCAGACAATGCACAGTCAATCTGGGGAACTCCTTGCCAGAGGATGTTGTGAAGGTGATGGCTTTAACAGGGTTTAAAAAAAGAGCTAGATAAATTCATGGAAGATAGGTCCATCAATGGCTATTAGCCAGGATGAGTAAGAATGGTGTCCCTAGCCTTTCTTTGTCAGAAGCTAAGAATGGGTGTGATCACTTGATGATTACTTGTTCTGTTCATTCCCTCTGGGGGCACCTATCATTAGCCACTGTCAGAAGACAGGATGCTGAGCTAGATGGACCTTTCGTTTGACCCAGTATGGGCATTCTTATATTTTTATGTTCTTATGTAATAAAGGGACAGATTTTCAGAGGCACTGAGCTCTCATTGACATCATTAGGAAGCCACGATGCGACTTTTGGGAACTGTAAACTATTGTGAGAAAAACCCATGGATTTGAGAACAGCCGCTGCAGCCCCCAATCCTCTTGCTCCTGAGGGCAACATTCAAATAAACTCTGCGTGGTGAACACAGTATTATTAGCCCAGTCTTGTGCTTCTTCTGAGTTTTAACACAAGATGGTTAGATCACAATAAAATCTAGGAAACTGAGCACTATGATGACCAATGAAAATGAGCATAAAATCCATATTTTCAAAACATTGTGCATTGAAATGGACAACTTAAACCACCTGGAGACATCATTCACTTCTGAACAGTGGTCATTATTAAATCTTTACCACATGGAATTATGTTAATTACATGCAAAAAGCAACAATAGAGTTAAGGGTATTATCTAGGTTTTTTATTAAGCTCATTGATTTGGACAAAGCATCAGAGGTGGAGAAAGTATTTGGTGAGACCAACTTCACAAATTTAGCCCTTTTTTTCTGTTCGTGAATTGTTATCAAACAGATTATGAGGAGCCTAAATTTAATTTTCAAGAGTGACAAGCACTCAGGAGCCTAAGTTACAATGACTTTCAATTAAACATACATTATTAAGGGACTTAAATGTAAATGTAGTTTGGTTACTGCAGATAGGCACCATGGGAGATTTTTTTCAAAAGTAGTCATGCCTCTAACTCCCAATCAATGGGAAATCGAAGGGAGTTCGATGCCTAGTCACTTCTGAAAATCCTACTAGCTGCTGCTTTGCATTTTCAGGTACCTAAATACATCAAAAATCTGGGTCTTAAGTGTCTAAGTTGATTTTGGAAATGGGATATAGGATTCTAAATCACTTGGATACTTTTGAGATTTTTATGTTAAATGACCAGCCCAGGTCATACAGAAAATCAGTGTCAGGTCAGGAAGTTGTACTTGGGTCTCCTGAGCAGGCTAGAATTCTCACTTTTTACTAGTTTTCCTCTCAGTGGCAGATCTGGATCAAAATTGCATTTCAATACCCCTTCCTTTAGACCTTGCATGGCATTATCTACTTAAATCATCTACTAAAAGTCTTTAACTTTAGTGATTTTAACTATAAATACATAAATAAATAAAACCAACTGCTTACTGTTGCAAGTCTTGTTGTATTTAGTATTCTCTTGCGGATACCCCATCAGCCGGCACTGGAACCTGTGCTGCCAGAATTCCTGAAACCAAGGGTTTCGGAGATTGGTTTCTGGCCGAAGCTGCAGGTAATAGTCATCAAACCATTTCACATCAGGAGACTGGAGCTTGATCGTTATTCCGCCAACAGCTTCTCGCTGATACCCGTCTGTCACATCGTACCTGTCTGCCCAGCCATCACTGCAGAGAGAAATAAAAGAGAAAAATGCTCTATGAATATACCGTTTCATGCACCTTTCTAAAGAACAAGTGTTCAACTGCAAATAGCAATAGAAGCAGATAAATACACACTCATACCAAAGTTGGAGTTTCGTGAAATAGCAATAATACTTTTATTCAGCTTTCAGCTGTATCTATTTTCTTATAGCGAGCATTCTGTAGTAATCAGCATCTTCTATTTCTGTAGTGTGTTCTTAATCTTGTATCCCACAGAATCCAGACCACTGCCCTAATCCTAAAATTGACTGTGTGTATATGCACCTTTGCACTGCACTAAACCCCAGTAACTTCAGAGGGATGGTATTTGTTTGCAATACATCTGGGGCTACACCTAGATTGGAATGGCTTCACCTCCTATTGATGTAAATCAATTAGAGTTCAAGATGTTTCACAGCATTAGAGAAAGAGGATATTCTAGCCAAAAGAAAATTTAGCCAAAGTTTCATGGACTCTTCAACAGCATTGCCCAAAACCAGAAAGGAAGCTGGCTTTTAGACTCATGGTTAAAAACAACCTATCATGGTTAAACTGAGATGCCAATGGCAAACTGCCAAATGATAATGGCCATCAAGCCGTCCACTAGCAATTCTCCACTTGTTTCACTTTAAATCCCCCTATAACTTTGACTAAGAACTCCAAGCAGAGCTTGCAGAAATACAGGGGAAAAGTCATGAACATAACATTTCAGTGGAATTCTCCACGCACAAGTTTATTTTTCTTTCATAGAAATTCAAAATGTTGACAAATTTTGCATAGAGAAATTAAAATTAAAATTCTGAAAGTCTCATCTGGCTCTATCTCCAAATTATACATATCTAAGTATACTCTTGCCAGCTCCTGCTGTTTTATCAGAATTACCATATTTGGTATTGTTCTTAGGGCACCAGCTTCTGGAGCTATGGGATTATGGAAAAATCTTAGTTTTCACAGGGCAAAATACTGAAATTCTGGCCTTCATAGTCTCAAAAAACCTTGAAAATGTGCACTCTGAAAGCTCAAAAACTACAAGGAAAATTGAAAGAACCCAACATTAGTTATTTTTTAAACCAATGGGTTTTTTTAAAACCATCTCGTGATTTGTTTAAAAAAAGACTTGATTTTTGAATCCAGGGAATTGAGAAAACTGTAACCAACATAAGCAACCTTTCTGTCCCGTTACCATCAACCCTCTCCATTATATTCTGAACTCAGCTGTTGTCCCTATTTAAAATCTTGTTATGCATTTTATAACATTCAGGAAGACTGCTAGAGCTGCATGTCCCCTATTTAATTCAGTGGCGTTTTGTGCTGGCACAGAAGCCTGCCTATCCTCCACACAATACAGGATTAGGCCCATAGATTGTAAGGTCTATAATCATTGTATGTGCAAACACAGAACAAAAGATCATGCCTGCTTGAAAGAATGAACAGTCTGATAAAGACAAAGGGAATGTAGTGGGAGGAAAGAAAGCGCTTCAGATTCAAAATAAATATTAAAGGGTAAAATGAGTTATTTACTGCGAGAAAGAATGAGATACATTTATGAAGGAAAAGAGGCAAGCAGTGATTTTAGCTAATATCACAGAGAGATGTGTAGCATGTTGCTTTGAATATTTATCCTAAGTTAATATCAGGGCTGTTAATGTTCCTGAATATGTTAATAGGAATCAAGTCTGGCAAAAAGTCAACTTCCCCCAGAAGGGTATTTATTAGTCCAAGGGCTGGTATCATTTACATGCCTATCTTGGTGTTATAGGAAAAAAAGCATTTTAAACAGTTAATCATAATAATTATCAAAATAGATTTAGTATTCAAAAGGTTCATCTCTGTTTAGCAAGATTTCATGTTTCCATCCTGTATGACACAATATTATGGAACTGAACAACAAATATCGGCTGTCCTATAGGATTTTTTAAATCATCTCAGTAGAATTAGATCCATATTATGGAATTGTTGAGGATCATTTAAAAAACCTCAAAGCTATGCCTTTAGAAAGGATATTATTTCAATAATAAATGCTGTGGGTTGTTAAAGTAATTAGTGACAAATTACTATTCTATTGATTTCACTCCTAGTAAAATCTTTTCCTTAGGGGATACTAGTGATTAAAGTTTGGTAATATTAAAAATAGGAATTCTAAGCCACATACTCTTCAGTTTTTCATGAACTGACTCCTGGTTTCAGTACTGTTGGAAATAGACTAACTTAGCTTCTTTGTGCATCAGAGAACTAGGAATAGTAACTATAGATATTTAACTAGAATTTTGCAGGCAACATTCTTATGGTTCTGAGGATGTCTAAAAGGCATGGAAGGAGGAAAGTGAAACACGAAAATATGCATGCAAAGAGATGCAGAAATAATAATAAATAACCTCATTGGTGCACTGGAAAGGATGTTCTGCTCAATACAGAAAATGACTATGAAGACTCAGACTCAGGAATGGTACAGAAGACTGCAGAAGAAGGCATCCAGCGCAAAGAAGAGGTTAGGTGTATATGCTATAAATCATGAAATGCTGGTTGAATTAAGAGACCAAACAGGGAGTTAATCTTTTCAGTAGATAAATGGTCTAGACTGGAGCAGTTGCAGCACAGAAAATAAGGTCAATCCACGGGAAGTGTACTTGGGTGCAACAGTGTAAGAATATAGATAGAGAACATGGTGCCTTGTCCCTCTATATGCTTGAGCGCTCTCCCTAGCCCAGTCTCATTTTTGTGTTTGTCTCAGTTTGGCAGCCAAATCAATAAAGCAAGCACAGTGCTGTTATGTTTCTATCAGCTCTCACTGGCTGTATCTACATTGGCAAGATTTTGCGCAAAAGCGGCCGCTTTTGCGCAAAATCTTGCCACCTGTCTACACTGGCCGCGAGTATTTGCGCAAGAACACTGACGTTCTAATGTACGAAATCAGTGATTCTTGCGCAAATACTCTGACGCTCCTGCTCAGGGATAAGCCCTCTTGTGCAAGTATTCTTGCGCAAAAGGCCAGTGTAGACAGGCAACGTTAATTTCTTGCGCAAGAAAGTCCTATGGCTAAAATGGCCATCGGAGCTTTCTTGCGCAAGAGAGTAGCTACACTGGCACGGATGCTTTTGCGCAGAAGCACATCTTTTGCACAAAAGCACATGCCAGTGTAGACGCGCTCTTGCACAAATACTTTTAATGGAAAAACTTTTCCGTTAAAAGTATTTGCGCAAAATCATGACAGTGTAGACTCAGCCTTTGTGTTTGTGTCTTGCTCCTTCTTTGCTAGGTCCAGAATATAACATTTGGCAATAAGAAATTTATATCCCAGAAATGTCCAGTGTTCCCACTTATTGAACACAAAGAAAAAAAAGGGAGTGAACAATACTATGAAAAATGAGACAAAGTTCATCTAGAGGCACAGGTGACAGACTTCTGTTTTTACTCCTGGAAGAGTGGGCAACAGCAGCCTAGAGGGGAGCAAAAGGTAAACAAAGACAGAGAAAAGGATACAAGTTCTGCAATTACTGCCAGAATTGTCCAAACAAAACAGTGAAGGGGAAGCAAGCAGCCATCTTTGTTGACCAGGGGCAAACAGCTTACAGCCTGCACTGAGGGTCTATAACCAGCAGAGGGAGCACAAGCACAGATAAAGGAAGCATTTTGCTGTGTGGCCAGCAGAGGGGGTACAAATAGTTCCATAACCAATAAAACCCATTTCCCTGTTAGGAGGCCTGCTGACAGCTATTCCAGGCCACTGGGCAGAACATCAATGGGCCCCCCACGCATGCACATGGTGCACCCATGTAGACATGGTACACTTGATATCTGGGCACTGCTGAGCCTGCGCTAGCTTCTACCCAGCAAGTTGCCAGCTGCACTACTAGGAATGCTTTTTGAGCACTCAGGGCTTCCACATGCCTGCCCGGTAGGGTTCCCAACTTTCTAATTGCACAATCTCAAGGACTCTTGCACCACGCTCTGGCCTGCCACACCCTTTCCTGGAGTCTGTGCCCCTGTCCTACCCCTTCTCTGAGGCCCCATCCCCCACTCACTCCATCCCCCCTCTCTCCATCACTCACTCTTCCCCACCCTCACTTATTTCCACTAGACTGGGGAAAGTGGTTGAGGTGCAGAAGGGGGTGAGGAGTCAAGCTTTGGGAGGGAGTTTGGTGCCCGGTGCTTGTTTAGGCTGGGGCAAAGAGTTGAGGTGCAGGGGTAGGTTGGTGCTTATCTTGTGTGGTTGCTGAAAGTGACAAGTACACCCCTTTGGCAGGAGCTCCTATGCAGAGGACACGGGGAGGATCTCTGTGCATTGCTGGTTGCAGGCACCACCTCCACAGCTCCCATTGGCTACAGTTTTTGGCCAATAGGAACTGTGAAGTTGGTGCTCAAGGCGAGGAAAGTACATGGAGATTCCCTCTCCACTCCCAGGGGCTACAGGGATGGTGCTGCCTGATTCCAGGAGAGGCATGGAGTGAGGATGGGCAAGAAGCCTGTCTTAGACCCACTGTGCTGCCAGCAACAGTGACAGTGGCCGGGGACCCCCAGGCCCTTTTAAGTTGCCAGGACCCTGGTCAGTTGCACCCTTTTCCTCCCACACAGTCGGCAGGAGATACCAAGGGAGTGTGAAATTCAACAGGACAGCAATGAAATGATACCTTTTGTGGGTAATGATGGTGAGTTTGATGACAACTATGAATCATGGGTGGTATACTTCAAATATTTTGACCAATTTGTAACCTGCAATACTTTCCTAAATGGAATATTTTTCTGCTGTTCCACTGGTGGTGGCAAAATGGATCAGTTTCATCAGTAATATCAGAGGAGTAACATAATCAGTAATATCAGAAGTGGAGACTTTGATGTTGCTCTAAGAAGGTTTTAAGAGCCCCCTCAGTTCAGACAAACAGTAAGCAATGCCCTGCATGACCATTTGGTCTCTGGATAATGCAGTGATCAGGTCCAGAAGAAATTGTTGACTGCTTCAGAGCTGACATCCAAAAAGGCTATTGAAGTAGCATTTGCAATGGAGACCACAGAGAAGGATTCTCTGGAATTTAGTGTGAACTGAAAAGTTCATATCATGAATCACGGAGAGAGGGGACTATGGGAACAGAAGAATTTCCATGTGATCATAGTGAACAAACTATACATGCTAAAGAAGATTGCTGGGCATGCTATGTTATTTGCAGAAAGTGCCAGAAGAAAGGACAGATTACTATGAGCTATGGGACAGGACAGTTCGATGATCAGCAACACAGAGCAACTATATATTCAAGAAAAAAATCGATTACAACTGAACCTAAGAAAGGATGGAAGTTAGGAATTCATAATGGGAAAGAAGACACTGACTAGGACTTAGCACTACATATGTTACTGCAAACTGGATTCAGAGATGACATTAGGTCACATCTTTGATGGAAGGAGTTCTTACATGAATGGAACTTGATACTCGAGCTGCTATATCACTGGTTGCTGCACCTACCTTTCAACAGACTTTTACACAAGTTCTTCAGGAAGAAACATCCATGATTGAAAGACTTATACTGGAAAAAAGGTTGGTTCCAAAAATGATACTCCAGGAGAAGCTTCAGCTAGATGTACAATCAGTTGTTTTTTACTTGTGTGTGACTGAAGGAAAGCCGTGTATGAGATTCTGAAGGGTTCAGTACTACAGGTTGGATCTCCCTGGTCTGACACCGTCGGGACCCGACAAGTCCCAAACTAGAGAATTTGCTGGACCAGGGGAGGTCCCCTGTCACTGGCTCCAAAACCCGTAGCCTGCTGCTGGCAGTCTGCCCTAGCAGGCATTCTGCCTCACCCCCAACCTGCCTGGGCTGTTTGCCCAGTGACTGCTGGCTTCCTGGATAGCCAAGGCTCTGGCTCCTGCCACGGAGCTCCAGCCCTGTACTTCAGGGGGCTGTTGCGGGGCTCCAGCCCTGGGGTAATTTCTGGGCTCTGGCCCCACAGTGCTGCGGGGCTCAACTCCAGGCCCATGCTCCTGGTGGCTGACACTGTGCCCTCACCCCATGCTCCAGGAAGTTACCAGGGGACTCCGGTCCTGCGCTGCTGCGGGGCTCCAACCATAGCCCTGAGCCTCCAGGGCTGCCACAGAGCTCCAGCCCTGCGCTGATCTGTGCAGCTGGGGCACTCCAGCCTGGCCCTGCACTGCCATAGGCTGCTAAAGGCTGCTGTGGGGTTCCAGCTCTGGTCTCGCACTGCTCCCAGCTGGGCTGCTGACCCTATTGCCCCGGACCCAGCTGGCCCTCCTGCCCTTATGCGCTCGGCTCTCTGGTCCAGGAGCATCCATAGTTCTGCTGGACCATGGATGTTGCTGGACCAGAGAATGCTGGTTTTTGGAGGTACAACCTGTATTTGGATGACATTCCTATCATGGGATAAGATGGAAGATCCTTGCATGGATCAGTACCAGGTGAAAAGACAGGAAACAAAGGGATAGATAAATAGTCCACTTTTGGAATGGAGAGTGGTAAATAGTGGGGTACCTCAGGGATCTATAGGGGGAGTAGTGCTGTTCCCTCAGGGATCTGTAGGGGGAGTAGTGCTGTTCAACATGTTCATAAATGATCTGGAAAAAAGGATCAGGAGTGAGGTGACAAAATTTGCAGATACAAAATCACTCAAGACAATTAAGTCCAAAGCTGACTGTGAAGGGTTACAAAGAGACCTCACAAAACTGAGCGAGCAACAAAGTCACTGCTGACTTTCAATGTTGATAAATTAAAAGGAATGTACATTGGAAAACATAATCCCAACTGTACATGAATATATATGGGTTCTAGATTAGCTGTTACCACTCAAGAAAGAGATCTTGGAGTCATTGTGAAGAGTATTCTGAAAATATCCACTAAGTGCACAGCAGCAGTCAAAAAAGCTAACAGAGTATTAGGATGTATTAAAAATGGTAGATAATAAAACAGTAAATGTCACAGTGCCACTGTATAAATCTATAGTACTGCCACACCTTGAATCCCGAGTGCAGTTCTGATTGTCCCATGATTGTCCCGGTTCAAAAAAGGTATATTAGAATTGGACAAGGTAGAGAAAAGGGCAACAGAAATGATTAAGGCTATGGAAAAGCTTGTATATGAAGAGAGATTAAAGAGACTGGGATTTTTCAGATTGGAAAAGAGATTACTGATGGAAGATATGATGAGGATCTATAAAATTAGTGTGGTGTGAAGAACGTGAATAAGGAAGTGCTAATACCTCTTTTACATAACACAAAAACCAGGGATCGTCCAGTGAAATTAATAGGCAGCAGGTTTAAAACAAACAAAAGGAAGTAATTCTTCACACAATGCACAGTCAACCTGTGGAACTCATTATCAGTGGATGTTGCAAAGGCCAAAACTATAATTGGGTTAAAAAATAATTAGATAAATTCCTGGAGGGTAGGTCCATCAATGACTATTAGTCAATATAGTTAGGAATGCAACCCTTACACTGTCAAAGGACGGGAATGGACAAGAAGGGATGGATCACTTGACAGGGGATGGATCACTTCACAATCACTTGTTCTGTTCATTCCCTCTGAAGCAGCTGGCACTGGCCATTGTTGGAAGAAAGTCTTGGGCTAGATGGACCACTGGTCTGAACCAATATGGCCATTCTTATGTTATGCAGGAGAGGATCATCTTCAAAATTAGTCTGGGATGTTTGGGAGATGATGGACTGAGAGTATTTTGAGATAACTATGAGGTTTTTCAACCCTTCACTTGAATAATATGGAGATGTAATTGATTCCACAGGATTAAGGAATCACCAGAGAAAGGATAGGCAATTCTTGAAGTATCACTATCAGAACATGTCACAGTTATATTCATTTTTAGGTCTGCTTACCACCATGGTAAATTTCTACTTAATCTTGACATGAACTGTTACAAAAAGAAAATGGAAATGGACTACAGAGCATGAGTATACATTTTATGAACAGTGGCGGATTTAGAGTTAGTGGAGCCCTGTGCTCAGCTTCCTTATTGCGGGCCCGTTAGTGTCCATCTATAAAAAGGGAAATAAGAACAATCCAGGAAACTGCAGACCAGTCAGTATAATTTCAGTGCCAGGAAAAATGATGGAGCAGATAATTAGGGAATTCATCTGCAAACATCTGGAAGATAATAAGGTGATAACAGCCAGCATGGATTTGTAAAGAACAAATCATGTCAAATCAATCTGATAGCTTTTTTTGTGGATAAGGGAGAAGAAGTGAATGTGGTATACCTAGATGTTAGTAAGTCATGTGATATGGTCTTGCATGACCTTCTTATGAATAAACTAGACAAATACAACTTAGATGGGGCTATAAGGAGGGTGCATAACTGGCTGGATAACCATTCTCAGAGAGTAGTTATTAATGGTTCAGTCATTCTGGAAGGGCATAATAAGTGGGCTCTGCAGGGGTCTGTTTTTGGACCGGTTCTGTTCAATATCTTCATCAACAATTTAGATGATGGCATAGAGAGTGCACTTATTAAGTTTGCAGATGACACCAAGCTGGGAGGGGTTGCAAGTGTTTTGGAGGATAGGGTCATAATTAAAAATGATCTGGAAAAACTAGAGATATGGTCTGAGGTAAATAGGATGAAGTTTAATAAGGAGAAATGCAAAGTACTCCATTTAGGAAGCAACAATCAGTTTCACACATACAGAAAGGGAAATGACTGTCTAGGAAGGAGTCCTGAGAAAGGGATAACAGTGTGACACTGTTGCAAAAAAAGCAAACATGATTCTGGGATGCATTAACAGGCCTCAACTGGAGTATTGTTTCCGGTTCTGGGCACCGCATTTCAAGAAGGATGTGAAGAAATTGAAGAAGGTCCAAAGAAAAGCAAAAAAATGATTAAAGGTCTAGAAAACATGATCTATGAGGGAAGGCTAAAGGAATTGGGCTTGTTTAGTTTAGAAAAGAGAAGACCGAGAGGGAACATAATAGCGGTTTTCAGGTATCTAAAAGGGTGTCACAGGGGGGAGGGGGGAAAATTGTTCTCTTTAGCCTCTGATGATAGGACAAGAAGCAATGGGCTTAAACTGCAGCAAGGGAGGTTTAGGTTGGACATTAGGAAAAACTCCCTAACTGTCAGGGTGATTAAACATTGGAGTAAGTTGCCTAGGGAGGTTGTGGAATCTCCATCACTGGAGATACTTAAGAGCAGGTTAGACAGAAATCTATAAGGGATGATCTAGACAGTTCTTGGTACTGCCGTGAGGGCAGGGGACTGGACTTGATGACCTCTCAAGGTCCCTACAAGTTCTAGCATTATATGATTCTATGATTCACAGACCATTTATAAATTGCTGAGGGTCTCAGTGGATCACTTAATGATCTTTCCAAATATTGTTTGTACCATTAGCTAACTATTGTAAAGTGCTTTGGATTAAGGGTGCTTTATAAAAAAACCACATAATCTCCATGGCTGTGGAGGACAGCTCCAGGTGCCCCAGTGGCCCTGTGCTGGCTGGCCCGGAGATGTGGGCACAGACCCACATGTGCTCTACCTAAAGGTGAGGGGGGCACAGTTCCATTGGCCACCTGAGCACCCTGGGCTCCCCAGTCCCCAGCTGCTCTCCCCCTTGCCCGTGGGCCGAGAAGTAGTGCTTTCCAGCTTCAAAGCTCTGCTTTCCTCCGGCTGGCTGTGCAGCTGTCCTGTGCTCCTCTGCAGCCTTCCAGCCTTTGTTCACACTGCTCACCACCTCCTGATGGCTCTCCTGAGGCTGCAGCCTGCACGTGAACTTCCCTGCTCTTCTGCCCTGCCCCCCTTTCCCAGCCCTCTCTACAGAGGGACTGCCCCCCCCCCCAGAGCAGCTGTCCCTTGTGCAGGAGGAGGTGCGGGACCCAGTGCTGGACTGCCTGGTGCAGGGGGGGGCACATGTCATTGGGGGGGGTGTGTGCCAGGGCACCATATGTTTCATTGTAAATCTGCCTCTGATAACAAAGCAATGATATTGCTAACATCAGCCAAAGTTCTTACGCACTTTGTTGCTTTGCTGCCATTTTCAATTCCTTATGATGCAATATAGTGAGTACTATTCTTTTCCATATTGTTCCTAATGTCATGGAGAAACTAATTGCATTCACATCACAAATACTCACTACTCCACACACACAGAATGAAAAACTCTCAGCATTTGCTTTGGACTTTTGAAGTTCCATGCCTATCTACATGGCAGATACTTTACCTTAATGACAAATTACCCAGGACTTTCGATTTTTAGACCAGAACATGGAATTCCGTCATTTGCTGCTATCCGTATGCAATAATAAGCAATCTATTTTCAGCTCATTCCTACACTATTCAGTTCCAAAAGGGACTCAGCACGGCAATTCTGAAGGGCTACCACATCTACCATGCCTAAGCTCCCATTGACCCAAAGAAATTTTAGACAAAGTATTTTATCTCAATTCGCTGGATAGGTTACCCATCACTGTTACTAGAGAAGTGGATTTAGCATAACCTGGATTTGACAGAACCCACAGGTCACCATAAACTGGAAGTGAGGATACCACTTAGTGAAAAGGAATTTGACCTGGCTTAGACAGACAAAAACAGATCCATCTGCAATGTTACCAACAATGCTAGATACAGTAAAGTGAGAGAGAGATAGGAGTGGAGGTGAGTATGGATAACTGACCCTGAGTCTGTAAATTTCTTACTGGGTGTCCGTAATAATAAGTTTCTTGCTGAAGTTGCTTTTGCTGATGAGTCGAATAATGACTTATCTTTTGCTGTTTTTAAGTAAATCATATTAGGAACCACTATGTGTTCAGTGGTTTTGTCTAGGGAAACCTATAAAGAATTGAGTCAGAGTGTATACTTCAGAGAAGTCTGGATTTCTACAAACTTAGAGTCTGAAACCTCGCCAGCTGCTAGGAGAAAAGCTAGTCATTGGAACCCTGCTGCTATCACTCCACACCATCTCAGACTTAGGGTAACTATGTTTTGGTGTGTTCTCAACTTTTGCTATAGTTTGTGGGAGGCTTTTTACTCAATGAAAACAAGCATTTTTGAGTGGAAGCACTCTTGTGTATTAATCATTTACCAGATGGAGGTGCTGTGTCCCCTGCTTATTTATTTCTGCACATTGCCTGAAAAATAGAGATTAGATATCATAGTTTTGGGGTAAGACAACCTTGGTAACATAATTAGCACACATATCAAAAAAGAAACAGATAAGGGTGTTGCGCTTTCTCTTGTGAGCAGAATGGTATTGGAAGGTCTGGTATTAGATCCAAATAATCCTTAGTTTACACAATTCATATCATGTTAACATGAATTATCGGTGAATAATCTTATGGAAAATGTGAATGAAGTTGTTCATGGCCACATTATGCTCCATTATGCTAATAGAAATCTGAGTAAACATCACTGACTTTACTAAAGGTCCTCGGAGCAGATTTTGGTCCACAATTTTCCATATAGCAAAGATTGCTCATTTGCATGATTACATTGTCACAAGGTTTAGTTTTCAGAAGATGAGCAAGTATGTTAGAGTTTAGTCTAAAATAACCCTTAGAAAAAAATGTAAGGGGGTAGAGGAGTTTCACTTCAGGAGAAAAGGGTTGCCTAATTTACTTGAATTAAAAAGCACTACAGTATTACTCCAGAGCTTGGAGTAATACTGTAGTGCTTTTTAATTCAAGTAATTCAAATGGTCCACTAAAGTCACTACAAAGCCTTACACATTTACTGCAGCATCAATAAATCCTGCAGAACTTTGGCAGACAATGGTGTAAGTCTTTATGATTTGGGCCCTTCCAAATTCTCAGCCATGAAAAAAAGTGTCATGGAGCATAAAATGTGATTGTTTGTGTGCTTTTATTCTATACAACATAGATTTCACAGGGGAGACTAGTGTTTTTCAAACTGGGGGGTCCTGATCTAAAAGGGACTTGCAGGGGGTCACACTGTTATGTTAGGAGAGGTTGCAGTATTGCCATCCTTACTTCTGCACTGTTGCCTTCAGAGCTGGGTGGCTAGAGAGTGGCTGCTACTGACTGAAGGCCCAGCTCTACAGGCAGCAGCACAGAAGTAAGGGTAGCAATACCATGCCATGCCATCCTTACTTCCGCCTGCTGCTGACAATGGCTCTGCCTTCAGAGCTCATGGCCAACAGCTGCCACCCTCCAACCACCCAGCTCTGAAGGCAGTGCTGCCAACAACAGCAGTGCAGAAATAAGGGCAGCAGTACTATAACCCCTCCTGCAATAATCTTGCAACCCTCCCACAACTCCATTTTGATCAGGACTCCTAGGATACGTCTACACTGTGGCGCTACTTCGGGATACTTCCAGTATCCTGAAATAGTTATTCCATGTCTTGACAGAGTGCTGTTGTTTCCAAATATCTTTCGAAATAATGGACGTGCTATTCCGACATCCCTGTAAACCTCGTTCCATGAGGATTAAGGGATATTTCGGGATAGCGGTTTATTCTGAAATTTGGTGCTGTGTAGAAAGCACCAAATTACAAAACAAGCTATTTTGAAATTAACTCAAAATAAGCTACTCAATTTGTGTAATTCAAATTGTGTAGCTTATACTGAGCTAGAGTGCAGTATAGATGCACCCCTACAGCTAAAAGACTGTAAAACTTCAGGTTTAAAGAGCTGAAATCATGACACTGATTATTTTAAAATCCTATGAACATGAAATTGACCCAAGTGGACTGTCAATTTGGTAGGGCCCTATTTATGACAGAAAACTTGTTGAATTCCTAAAATGTGAGTAGGCAAGTAGAATTATGATTGTAAAGTATCATATATTATGGTGTGCTGTATTGAAACTGGGTGTACTGACTTTTTTAACATAAACAAAAGTATTATGATTGCTGCTGTAAGAGATGGGAAATCTGAATATTCTGGTAATACAGTTTCAAATGATGAGTGTTCTCCTTTTTGGTCTTTCATATCTACCATCTATTCTGAAATATCCAACTTCATTAGCAGCGAAGCTGACAGCCTCCATGGGGCATTGGACAAGGTGGGAGGTGGGGCGCCAGGCTCCATGCTCCAAGAAGGGATGGGACTGAGGGCAGAAGGCACAGGGCTGAGGGCAGTCAGCCTTCAGTGCTGTGTTTAGTGCAGTGCACTCTCCTGCCTGCCCTTCGCTTTGCCCAGAATGTGCGGCATGGTGCTCTGGTAATGATTTAATGAGCTTGGAGCCAAATGGCTGTGTCCCAGGGCAACTGCCCCCTTTGCCCGCCTATCAGTAGGCCTCTTCATTAGTAATATGCTCCTAATAGATTTCCTCCTAATATGCTCCTAATAGATTTCCTAATAGATTTCCTAGAATAACACCATTCCCTATGCTACATTTTACTCTGCCTATGCTGGAATTGATGTATGCACAGGATGTTTTTGTCCCTAGCCTCTGTTTGTCTGGAAATGGGTGACAGGGGAGAGATCATGTGAGGATTACCTGTTGTGTTCCCTCCCTCTGGGGCATCTGGTATTGACCGCTGTTGGCAGACAGAATACTGGACTAGATGGCCCATTGGTCTGACCCAGTGTGGCTGTTCTTATGTTCTATGTTCTTATATTTGTTTCTTCAATGAAAACCCAAAACCATTTGAAGAAAATTTTAACTGAAAGTGAAAATATTTTTCTTTTCGTTGAATTTTTCCTGGGAATAAAATGCATTTCCTGACTAGCTCTACCCCTAATATTGTTCAGTTAAAATAATCTTTTGTATTTTTAAAAAAAGTCATTTTAAAAACATCTACCATCTCTCACACAGACACTTGCTCCAAGAGTTTTGGATAAATATGGATCTGGATACTTAATGTTAGTACCTGCTTTTTGAAGCTCTTATTCTGTATTATTGCCCTATGCACAAAAATCCAATTAAATTCTCAAACAAAAAAACTCCAAGCTATATTCAGCTCTGACATGCAAAACTATAATGACAATAAAGTCAGAAGAGTTACAATAGGCCTAAATAACTATAATGTGCTTACGTAAACCAAAAAGATCAACCAACCAATTGCACCTGTGATTTACAATGACCTCCTCTTGCAACTTCTGCATTTCAGAATATCAGCTACTTTTTGTGATTAAAATGCTACAATAATTTTGGCATATTTTTTTTACTTGTTTAGGCCTCCCCCATTGGCTTTAGCTCTCTCCATTCAATAATTAACGTTGCTTCTCGAGAGAGCTTCCTGTCAGTAAATTCTGTTAGGTTATATAATGAGCTCCTAAGACAGGGGTGGGCAAGTTATGGCCTACAGGCCAGATCCAGCGCACCAAGCCTTTTGATCTGACCCATGGCCAGCCCTGCCAAGACCAGCTCTCTACCTGCTGCAGTCCAAGGCTTCTCAGACTGGCTGGTGGTTCCCTTTAGGTGCCATCAGCCAATGGGGGCTGTGATGATGGGCCTGGGGATGAGAGCAGCATACAGTCTTACCCTCCACCAGAGGTATGTAGCACAGAGTGACACATGGAGGGAGCCTCCAGCCATTTTGAGCAGGCTAGGGCTGTGGCAGACAGGGAGCCTGCCTCAGGGTCCCTGTTGGCCTGCTGTCCAGGAGCCACCTAAAGTAAGCACTGTCTGGCTAGAGTCTTCTCTCTGGCACCCCACCCCCTCCCACTCCCCAACTCCCTGCCCTAGATCACCACCCTCTCCTGCCCCAGGTCACCACCCAAACCCTCTCCATCCTCCCACCACAGGTTACAATTTACTCTCAACCCCTGCACCCCCTCCTACATCCCTCCTCCACCCGCACCTCCTCCATAGAAAAGTGTGGCCCTTGACCCCTTACCTAAATCTTGGAGTGGCCCCCATCAAAAATTATTTCCCATCTTTGTCATAAGGGTAGTAGTGACACTTCCATCATTTGTTACCTTATAACTAGACTGGATAAAACACTAGAAAATATACCGAAGCACAAGCCAGAGAGGGAGGGCACTAAATAACCTACTAGCTTGTTGTCCATCTCTGATTTCTATGGATTAACACGACAGATGTACAGGGAGATTCTGGGGAAGAGGTGAGCACAAGATTTCAATTTCTTGTACAAAATGCATCCCTGATGTGACTGCTAGCTTCCCAAGTGCTGCAGTGTGTGCTTGTGTCACAACTTCCCTTCCGGGAGAAACCCCTGGTCATCAGCCTTAAAACTGGTATCACCACTGCTTGAACTAACAGAGTAACTTCTCAAGCTGGGTGCACTAATAGACACTCTTTTTATGTGAGCCAGCTATTAAAGGGACCAAAAAGTCTATGCCAGAATACATTGTATTAACAGCATCAATCATAGCTCCACCACCCATAGGCTACGTCTAGACTACATCCCTTTTTCGTAAAAGGGATGTAAATTAGACGTATCGCAATTGCTAATGAAGTGGGGATTTAAATCTCCCCCGCTTCATTAGCATAAAAATGGCTGCCGCTTTTTTTCTGCACGGAGCTTTGCCAGAAAAAAGCGCCAGTCTAGACGCTGATTCGGAAAATAAAGCCTTTTCTGAAAGATCCCTTATCAAAGCAGATCAAAGGTATCAAAGCGCAGCTGCCACTCAAATGTAGTGTTTTGTCAATGAGTTCAATGCCTTATTATTATTATAATTTTTTATTGGTGGGGATACAATCCTGACTGCACCTTCAGATACAATCACCATTGTGCTGAGCACTGAACACCACAGGAAGATGTGACCTGCAGCCTGCGGCATTTAAATTCCAATTTGTTTCAAGATGTAATGGGGGAATGTGATGCTGAATAGGAGGGCAAGATTGGGGAGAGCATGAGGGTAGCGATAAGATCATGTCCTGACTTACGTTATTTCACAACCGGATAGTTCCAAATAATCTGAATTTTTTAAAATAAACACACCATCATCAAAATTCAGATGCAGGATGCTGGATGAGTGCTATTAACACTTAACTTTACAGAGTGGATCGTGGCAACAATTTAACAGTCCAAAAGAGTTATTTTGAACAAATAGAAATCTGCAATTCTTTAGTGAGCCCTCTACTACACGCACTGCATTAATGGAAAAAATGACTCTGCCAAACAGAAACACTTAGAAAAATTATGGTCACATATGAAACTATTTCACATGTGAAACTACTGCATGCTTTTGCAATTTAGTACATAAAAAGTTTAAAAAATTAATCTGCTGCACAATCTATGTCAGCACTTTGGAATCACCTTCTTTACATGAAGCATTAACTTAGAAATGCTTTTTATTGTATTGATGAATGTTAAGCAATGTACAGGTTTGGAACTGTGGGCAATGACAATCTTTTTATCAATTCCTTGCTTTCAAATGTTCATTGAAGAGAGAGCATTTTATCACCAAGTTGTCTGGGGAATGAGCCTTTTTGCTTTTGTGCTAATGTGCCTATTTTTTTCTCCCCAAAGGTGGATCTGTTTGGATGTAATATGGGTATTTCTCCTCGTGAGCACCTGTAAATTGATAAACTTAGGTGAGAAATGCTTTGAAATGACATGACTGCATGTAGGGAGAATGGAGATAGGTGGGCCAATGGTTGGCTTTGTTTAGGATTGTAATTTTTTGCTTTTGTATTCCCTTTCATGCAGATTATAAGAAGAAATGAGTTGTAGGGAAAAGGAATAGTCAATCGACAGGAATCCTGTAAATATTTTTAAGCACATAATGTTTGAGGTTTCTGCCAAGATGATTTTCTGGTAAAAAATCATATTCAATCAACTTGGCAGACACTTTGCATGTGCAATCAAGGATAGAATTATGGACAGTTGTGATGGCATAGGGGAGCCTATGGGTTGCACCTAATTCACATAAAAATAAACAGATTTACAGCTGCTGACATCTGTAATTCAGAAGTGAAATCTACAAAGAACACATAATGCTCCCTGTGGGGGGGGGGTGTATCAACCCCACACTGGGGTGAAGGGTTTAACTTGGCCCACCTGGCTGAGAAAGCCCTACACCCACAGCCCTGCTGGGCATGTTCCAGTTGGAGATTTGCTATAAAGGCCTCTAGAGCTGTGTAGTCAGATCTGACTGATGCAGGAGAAGGGGGTGCAGCAGGAGCTCCAGGGGAAGAAGCACAGTCTGATCAAACAGCAGCGGCCTGGCTGAGAGGGACTTCAGTAGAAACCTCTGGACCAGAGAGGACTGCTTATAAGAACTGGGTAGGAAATAGCTCAGGACGGGGAACTGTTCCCCCAGACCTCGGTGTATTGGGGTAGGATTCCCTGC
Organism: Pelochelys cantorii; assembly: GCA_032595735.1. Classification (NCBI taxonomy): domain Eukaryota; kingdom Metazoa; phylum Chordata; order Testudines; family Trionychidae; genus Pelochelys; species Pelochelys cantorii. The sequence goes on from CM064326.1 coordinate 26,874,726, forward strand.
TGAGGTAGCAGTGGACTGCACCACTGCTAACAGGGTCTTGGACTGGGACCTGGTGAAGAGGAAGGGCCCGGATCCCCCTACCTGCTTCCTCAGATACCCTCACATGGGGGAGCTTTATTCATTATGTATGGACTCTGTGGCCATTGGGCCATACTACCCTGATCCCAGAGGGACTGTATATTGACTCTGAGGTCACTAGGCCATCCTATGTATAAAGTCTGAGGCCACTGGGCTGTACTACCTTGAGTACAGGGGGATTGCATACTGAATGAAGTTGTTGGGCTATGCTACCGTGAATACAGGTGGATTGCATACCAACTGAGGCTGTTGGACTGTACCATGTATGAACTCTGAGGCTGCTATTCTGTACTGTGAATTAACTCTAAGGCCACTGGACCACACAGGGTGTTGACTCTGTGGCCAGTAAGCCATACTGCCCTGAACACAGGTTGCAGTACATAGACTTTGGCTGACAGGCCATCCTACCTCAAATGGGAATCCAAGGGGCTGCAGTGGACTTTCGCTGCCATATCCGGCGGGCAGACCAGGCACCCCTCAATACTCCCCCTTGATATAAGCTGTCTTGTCTAGCTGCTCAGATGAAAAATGGAGTAGTGGATGCTGGAACCCATATTTTCTGTGTTAAGGAGAAAGGTAGCTCAGTATTATATTGTGGAATACTAAGGGTATTTTTCATCCTGTCTACCCACTCCTGAATTACTCTGTTGTGAAAAAGAGAGACAAGGTGGGTGAAGTAATATCTTTTATTGGACCAACTTCTGTTTGTGTAAGTTTGAAAGCCCATCTCTCCCACTGAGTAAATACAGTCTCTGTATAAGCTCAAAAGCTTGTCTCTCTCATCAACAGAAGATGGTCCAACAAAAGATATTTCCACATCCACCTTGTCTCTCTGGGAATAACACAGCTAAAACAACCCAGCATAGCAATAGTTGTGAATGGCAACCAAATAACTGGTGTACAATGAACAATTTTGGATACATGAAAATAAAGGGATCGCAAATGAATGACTGAAAATAAAGACATCTCTAGGCATTGTATTAAGATGAGGGCTTGAAACAAAAGCCTATGTATCATAGGGCGGGTGTGAGGACTGAAGCCTAGGAGCAATAGTCAAGACGTTGCTCAGATCAAAGTCAAGTTGTGAGCAGGAAGTAAGCTTAGTTAATAAAATTAAGCATAAATAAGATTGAAGATATCAAACAATAGAATATGTCAGGTTCAGATGGTAAGAACATTTCAGGGAGATAGCAACACAACACTTCGTTGAGAGACATCTTGGTACCAACCTCCTCCCCAGCACACTGACTCAGGTTCATAGAATCGTAGAATCAAAGAACACTAGAAGTGGAAGGGACCTTGAGAGGTCATCGAGTCCAGACCCCTGCCCTCACGGCAGGACTTAATACTGTCTAGACCATCCCTGACAGGTGTCTGTCTAACCTGCTCTTAAATATCTCCAGGGATGGACATTCCACAACCTCCCTAGGTAATTTATTCTAGTGTTTACCACCGTGAAGAGTTAGGAAGTTTTTCCTGATGTCCATCCTTAACCTCCCTTGCTGCAGTTTAAGCCCATTGCTTCTTGCCCTATCCTCAGAGGCCAAGGAGAACAATGTTTCTCCCTCTTCTTTGTAACACCCTTTTAGATACTTGAAAATTGTTATCATGTCCCCTCCCAGTCTTCTCTTTTCAAAATTAAACAAGCCTTCCTTTCAGTCTTCCCTCATAGCTCATGTTTTCTAGACCTTTAATTAATTTTGTTGTTCATCTCTGGATCTTCTCCAATTTTCTATACATCTTTATTGAAATGAGGTGCCCAGAACTGGACACAATACTCCAACTGAGGCCTAATCAGCGCAGAATAGAGTGAAAGAGTGATTTCTCATGTCTTGCTCACAACACTCCTGTTAATGCATCCCAGAATCATCTTTGCCTTTTTTGACTGTTGACTCATGTTTAACTTGTCATCCACTATGACCACTAAATCCCTTTCAGCAGTACTCCTTCCTAGACAATCACTTCCTATTCTGTATGTGTGAAACAGATGGTTCCTTCCTACGTGGAGTACTTTGCATTTGTCCTTATTAAACTTCATCCTATTTACTTCAGACCATTTCTCTAGTTTGTCCAGATCATTTTGAATTATGACCCTACCCTCCAAAGCACTTGCAACCTCTCCTAGCTTGGTATCATCTGTAAACTTAATAATCATACTGTCTATACCATCATCTAAATCGTTGATGAAGATATTGAACAGAACTGGTCCCAAAACAGACCCTTCCAGAGACCCACTTGTTATGCCCTTCCAGCATGACTGTGAGCCATTAAAAACTACTCTCTGAGAACAGTTATCCAGCCTGTTATGCACCCACCTTATAGTAGCCCCATCTAAGTTGTATTTGCCTCATTTATTGACAAGAAGGTCATGTGAGACTGTGTCAAATGCCTTACTAAAGTCTAGGTGTACCATGTCCACCGCTTTTCCCTTATCCACAAGACTTGTTATCCTATCAAAGAAAGCTATCAGATTGGTTTTTACATGATTTGTTCTTTATAAATCCATGCTGGCTGTTACCTATCACCTTATTATCTTCCAGATGTTTGCAGATGAATTCCTTAATTATTTGCTCCATTATCTTCCCTGGCACAGAAGTTAAACTGACTGGTCTGTAATTTCCTGGGTTGTTCTTATTTTCCTTTTTCATAGATAGGCACTATATTTGCCTTTTTCTAGTCTTCCATGACTTTTCAAAGATGATAGCTAAAGACTGAGATACCTCCTCTATCACCTCCTTGAGTATTCTAGGATGCATTTCATCTTGCCCTGGTGACTTGCAGACATCTAACTTTTTAAAGTAATTTTTAACTTGCTCTTTTTTTATTTTAATTTCTAAACCTACCCCATTTCCACTACCATTCACTATGTTAGACATCCTGTCACTATTTTCTTGATGAAAATGGAAACAAAGAAGTCATTAAGTACCTCTGCCATTTCCAGGTTTCCTGTTATTGTTTCTCCCTCGTCACTGAGCAATGGGCCTTTCTAATGTAGCCCCTGCATATCTGCGTTTTCTTATATTCATCCTTTGTATATTGACCTAGTTTCCACTTTTTATACGACTCCTTTTTTATTTTTATATCATGTAAGATCTCCTGGTTGATCCAAGTTGGTCTCCTGCCATACTTTTTATCTTTCCTATGCAGTGGAATAGTTTGCTTTTGGGCCCATAACAATGTCTTTTTAAAAAATTGCCAACTCTCTTCAGTTGTTTTTCTACTTAGTTTTTATTCCCATGGGACCTTACAGACAGCTGCTGTGGCATAGGAGCCAGCAAACAGAGCTGCAAACAGGGGAGTTTGAGTGGGAGTTCTGTTGGAGGAGAAGTTTGTATTTGGTTTTGTATTTGTATTGTTTGTACGTGTAGAGGCTTGTAGGGGCAGTGTGCTACAAGAGAAGCTGATCCCTGATTAGGGGGTGGGGCTTCGCTGATTAGGGGTCCTATAAAGGTAGCCATCCAGTCAGGCAGTGGCACAGACAGCTGCTGCGGTACAGGAGCCAACAAACAGAGCTGTAAACAGGGGAGTTTGAGTGGGAGTTTGTAAGGGGAGTTTGGATTGTGGGACTCGTTTGGGTTTGTTTTTGCCGTGGGGGGTGTGTGTTTTGGTTTGTTTTTTGTGTTTGCTGGACTAACAGGATTTAGATGAGAAGGCTGATAAACATAGAGGCAGCAGTGGCGATGGCCCAAGTAGTAGAGGACACAAGGAGGATGATTGGATGTGGTTGCTGCGGTATGTACATAATCCTGGAGGGGGTACCTGAAAGGAGTTTTGTTTGCATGAAGTGCCGCCTGATAGAGCTGATGGAAGAAAAGATCCGAGGATTGGAGATGCAGGTGGAAACTTTGGTCGAGTTTAGAAGGGGGTTCAAGCAGATGATGGAGCAAAGGCATGAGGTGACTGAAGGGGAAAGCTTAGACATGCAGATGGAAGCAGGATCAAAGGCCTCTGAGGGGGGACTGCTGGGTGAAGAAAATGGACAGTGGAAGCATGTGATTATGAGAACCAGGCAGAGGAAAGGATGGGCTGGTGAAGGAGAAATAGAGCTCAAGAACAGGTATGCGGAGTTGGAGAATGAAGAAGGGGTACAACAGGTGGCCACTGAGGATGGAAGGGCAAGGAAGAAGAGAAGAGTGGTTAGTCCCATAGATAAAGGGGAAGAGACAACACCAATAATGAGCACCAGGAGGATACAGGATGGGTTAAAGAGGATTACAAGGGAAAATAGGAATGGAAAGGACTTGCAGACAGAAGAAACAAGAGATAGACCAGAGAATCGCACTGTCACCAGGAAAAGGCAGGTCTACGTGATTGGGGACTCCTTATTGAGAAGAATAGACAGGCCTGTAACCAGAGCTGATCCAGAGAACAGAAGGGTGTGCTGTCTGCCAGGTGCTAAGATACGGGATGTGGAACTGAGGTTGAAGAGGATCCTATTGGGAGCGGGAAAGAATCCATTGATCATCCTTCATGTAGGAACAAATGATACGGCTAGATTCTCGCTGGAACAAATCAAGGGAGACTATGCCAGGCTGGGGAAGACGCTTAAGGAAATTGAGGCTCAGATGATTTTCAGTGGGATTCTGCCTGTTCCTAGAGAAAGCAACTATCAACTAAGGTGTGATAGGATTATGATGCTCAATAGATGGTTCAGGCAGTGGTGCTATAAGGAGGGCTTTAGGATGTATGGCCACTGGGAGGCATTCACGGACAGAGGACTGTTCTCTTGGGATGGACTTCATCTAAGTAGGGAGGGTAATAGACTTCTAGGATGGAGGCTGGCACAACTGATTGAGAGAGCTTTAAACTAGGAATTTGGGGGAGACAGCTGGGAGATGTCCAGGTAATGTCTACACCAGATTTTAGCATTGAGAGGGAGGAAAACGAAGTAAGAAAGGATATAGCTGGGGATAGGAGAATGGACATAAGGAGGAAGGATAGAGTGGATACTAGTCTAATAGGTCATATTGGAGGTACAATGTCCATGCCAAATTGGGTAAAGAATGTGAGTGAGGCCAAACAGCAAAAATTAAGATGTTTGTACACCAATATGAGGAGCCTAGGTAACAAAATGGAGGAACTAGAGCGACTGGTCCAGGAAGTGAAACCAGATATTATAGGAATAACAGAAACATGGTGAATACTAGGCATGATTGGAGTACAGGTATTGAAGGGTATGTGCTGTTTAGGAAAGACAGAAATAAAGGTAAAGTGGTGGAGTAGCATTGTATATTAATGATGAAGTAGATTGTAAAGAAATAAAAAGTGATGGAATGGAGAGGACCGAGTCTGTCTGGCAAAAATCACATCGGGGAACAAAACTATTAGATCCTCCCCGGGATAGTGCTCGGGGTGTGCTATAGACCACCGGGATCTAATTTTGATATGGATAGAGACCTATTTAATGTTTTTAATGAAGTAAATACTAATGGAAACTGTGTAATCATGGGAGACTTCAACTTTCCAGATATAGACTGGAGAACAAGTGCTAGTAATAATAAAAAGGCTCATATTTTCCTAGCTGCGATAGCTGATGAATTCCTTCATCAAGTAGTTGCTGAACCAACAAGGGGGGATGCCATTTTAGATTTGGTTTTGGTGAGTAGTGAGGACCTCATAGAAGAAATGGTTGTAGGGGACAACCTTAGCTCAAGCAATCATGAGCTAATTCAGTTCAAACTAAATGGAAGGATAAACAAAAATAAATCTGAGACTAGGGTTTTTGATTTCAAAAGAGCTAACCTTAATAAATTACGGAAATTAGTTAGGGAACTGGATTGGACTAAAGAATTTATGGATCTAAAGGCGGAGGAGGCCTGGGATTATTTTAAGTTAAAGTTGCAGAAGCTATCAGAAGCTTGTATCCCAAGAAAGGGGAAAAAATTTATAGGCAGGTGTTTTAGACGAAGCTGGATGAGCAAGCATCTCAGAGAGGTGATTAAGAAAAAGCAGAAAGCATATAAGGAGTGGAAGATGGGAGGGACCAGCAAAGAAAGCTACCTTCTTGAGGTTAGAGCATGTAGGGACAAAGTAAGAGAGGCTAAAAGTCATGTAGAGTTGGACCTTGCAAAGGGAATTAAAACCAATAGTAAAAGGTTTTATAGCCATATAAATAGGAAAAAAACAAAAAATGAAGAAGTGGGACCGCTAATCACTGAGGATGAGGTGGAGGTTAAGGATAATCGAGGCATGGCCCAATATTTAAACAAATACTTTGCTTCAGTCTTTAACGAGGCTAATGAGGAGCTTAGGGATAATGGCAACATAACAAATGGGAATAAGGATATGGAGGTAGATATTACAATATCCGAGGTAAAAGCCAGACTCGAACAGCTTAATGGGAGTAAATTGGGGGGCCCAGATAATCTTCATCCAAGAATATTAAAGGAACTGGCACATGAAATTGCAAGTCCATTAGCAAAAATTTTTAGTGAATCTCTAAACTCAGGGGTTGTACCATTTGACTGGAGAATTGCTAATATAGTTCCTATTTTTAAGAAAGGGAAAAAAAGTGACCCAGGCAACTACAGGCCTGTTAGTTTGACATCTGTAGTATGTAAGGTCTTGGAAAAAATGTTGAAGGAGTGAGTAGTTAGGGACATTGAGGTTAATGGCAATTGGGACAAATTACAACATGGTTTTACAAAAGGTAGATGGTGCCAAATCAACCTGATCTCCTTCTTTGAGAAAGTAACAGTTTTTTTAGATAAAGGAAATGCAGTGGATCTAATCTACCTCAATTTCAGTAAGGCATTTGATACAGTACCTCATGTGGAATTATTGGTTAAATTGGAAAAGATGGGGATCAATATGAAAATTGAGAGGTGGATAAGCAACTGGTTAAAGGGGAGACTTCAGCAGGTCATACTGAAAGGTGAACTGTCAGATTGGAGGGAGGTTACTAGCGGAGTTCCTCAGGGATCAGTTTTGGGACCAATCTTATTTAATCTTTTTATTACTGACCTCGGCACCAATAGTGGGAGTGTGCTAATAAAGTTTGCGGATGACACAAAGTTGGGAGGTATTGCCAATTCAGTAAAGGATCGGGATATCATACAGGAAGATCTGGATGATCTTGTAAATTGGAGTAATAGTAATAGGATGAAATTTAATCGTGAGAAGTGTAAGGTTATGCACTTAGGGATTAATAACAAGAATTTTAGTTATAAGCTGGGGACCTACCAGTTGGAAGTAACGGAAGAGGAGAAGGACCTCGGAGTCCTGGTTGATCAGAGGATGACTATGAGCCGCCGATGTGACATGGCCGTGAAAAAGGCTAATACGGTCTTGGGATGCATTAGGCGAGATTTTTCCAGTAGAGATAAGGATGTGTTAGTGCCGTTATACAAGGCATTGGTGAGACCTCATTTGGAATACTGTGTGCAGTTCTGGTCTCCCATGTTTAAGAAGGATGAATTCAAACTGGAACAGATACAAAGAAGGGCCATTAGGATGATTCGAGGAATGGAAAACCTGTCTTATGAAAGGAGACTCAAGGAGCTTGGCTTTTTTACCTTAACCAAAAGAAGGCTGAGAGGAGACATGATTGCTCTCTTTAAATATATTAAAGAGATAAATACCAGGGAGGGAGAGGAATTATTTAAGCTCAATATCACTGTGGACACAAGAACAAATGGATATAAACTGGCTATCAGGAAGTTTAGACTTGAAATTAGATGAAGGTTTCTAACCATTAGAGGAGTGAAGTTCTGGAACAGCCTTCCAAGGGAAGTAGTGGGGGCAAAAGACCTATCTGGCTTGAAGATTAAGCTAGATGGGTTTATGAAGGGGATGGTTTGATGGGATAACATGATCTTGGCAAGTAATTGACCTTTCACTATCGGTGGTAAATAGGCCAATGGTGGGATGATAGGAGTTACTATAGAGAACTTTTTCCTGGGTGTCTGGCTGGTGAGTCTTGCCCACATGCTCAGGGTTCAGCTGATTGCCATATTTGGGGTCGGGAAGGAATTTTCCTCCAGGGTAGATTGGCTGAGGCCCTGGAGGTTTTTCGCCTTCCTCTAGCATGGGGCACGGATCACTTGCTGGAGGATTCTCTGTATCTTGGGGTCCTCAAACCATCATTTGAGGACTTCAATATCTGAGATATAGGTGAGAGGATTATTCCAGGAGTGGGTGGGTGAGATTCTGTGGCCTGTGTTGTGCAGGGGGTCAGACTAGATGATCATAATGGTCCCTTCTGACCTTAAAGTCTATGAGTCTTACCTACCAGCTCTCTGAGTTTACTAAAATCTGCCTTTTTGAAATCCGTTGTTTTTATTTTGCTGTTTTCCCTTCTACCATTGCTTAGAATCATCAACTCTATGATTTCATGGTCACTTTCTCCCAAGCTGTCTTCCACTTTCAAATTCTCAGCCAGTTCCTCCCTATTTGTTAAAATCAAATTTAGAACAGCTTTCCCCCAGTAGCTTTCTCAACCTTCCGAAATTAAAAAAATGTCTTGAATGCAATCCAAGAACTTGTTGGATAATCTGTGACCTGCTTTGTTAGTTTCCCAGCATATGTCTGGATAGTTGAAGTCTTCCATCACCACCAAATCCTGTACTTTGGATGATTTTGTTAGTTGTTTAAAAAAAAGTCTCATCCACCTCTTCTGCCTGGGTAGGTGGTCTGTAGTAGACCGCTAGTATGACATCACCCTTATTTTTTATCCCTTTTAACCTAAGCCAGAGACTCTCAACAGGTCTGTCTTCTATGTCCATCTCCACCTCAGTCCAAGTGTATTCATTTTTTAATATATAAGGCAACACCTCCTCCTTTTTTTCCTTGCCTGTCCTTCCTGAGCAAGCTGTACCCTTCTATACCAATATTCCAGTCATGTGTATTATCCCACCAAGTTTCTGTGATACCAGCTATGGTATAGTTGTGTTTATAGCACTTCAAGTTCTTCCTGCTTATTCCCTATATTTCTTGCATTTGTATATAGGCATCTAAGATACTGATATCATGACCAGGTCTCAACTGACAGTATGATAGATGGTGATCAAATTCCCCTTGTACAAGGTAAGGGTGGGAGGGTAACTAAGCAACGGGAGGTGGAAATCTGATACGTCAGCAGTGAGGTGTAACTTGTTTATACCTGTGCATAAAAGTGAATCCCAAAGAGTTGTCTTTGTCTGGATGAGGGGGCAATACTGGATCCATAGTATTGACTGAGCTAGTCCATTGTCACAGGTACACATGCATAGTGGCTTAGCGGCAAGTCTATTCACTGACAACTATTACTATACTTTGCTTGGCAATAAATCTGGCCCAGTGCCTTCAATCCTTATCTGATTTTGTGGTCTTTAAACACTCTCTGAGTCTGTTGTGTTGACCAATTGCTCATAGTTAACACAGTAGACAGGGGAGCACACGCATGAATGCAGCCAAAAGTTTATCATTAATGGAGCAGAAGTCCTTTCAGGAACCCATCAGGAATTCCTGACTGACATTAGCCAAATTTTTCTAAGGAAATACTCTTAATTCAATTTTAACTCTGACAAAAATACAATAAAATGATGGCCCTACTTTTATATCTTAGATTACATTGAAAATAAAATCATGTGAAGAGTATGCTTTGTATTGGCAGTTATCATATTCAGCTATTGCTTGCCCACTCTGGTCTCTTTAATTAGATTCATATCAGAATATTTAGTCTAGAAAACAAGGTATTAACATTTAGGGTATGTCAAGACTACATGGCTCCGTCAACAGAGCCTTGTAGATGAGTTTACTAGACATAGGAAAATGAAGCGGAGATTTAAATAATCGCCGCTTCATTTACATCAAAATGGCCACCGCGCTGTGCCAATCAGCTGTTTGGTGGCACAGCGGGGCAGTCTGGACGCGCCGCGGTCGACAAGGGAAGCCTTTGTCGACCGCTCTGGTATGCCTCGTGAAATGAGGTTTACCGGAGCAGTCGACAAAGGCTTCCCTTGTCGACCGCGACGCGTCCAGATTGCCCCGCTGTGCCGCCAAACAGCTGATCGGCACAGCGCGGTGGCCATTTTGATGTAAATGAAGTGGCGATTGTTTAAATCGCCGCTTCATTTTCCTATGTCTAGTAAATTCATCTACAAGGCTCTGTTGACGGAGCCATGTAGTCTAGACATACCCCTATTGAGCAAAGACCATAAAGTAGTTTCATATCACCATTCTCCAGGAGTCAAAGGAGCTGAAATAAGATGATTTATATTGCACCTGTGTAACAGGGCTTACCCCTCCATTAATCAGAATGAAGGATGTTTTTTGAAGGTGATGTCACACTGAACTCTTTACATTGCAATATTTTTAACAATCACAGCTTTTGAAAATGTGGGATTACTGAAAAGATAACGTATCACTAAGCACTTCTGATCATCAAGAAAATCATCAAGAGAAAAAAAGAAAATCATCAAGGAAAAATGGTTTATATAAAAATGTATCTAGAATAAAATGTTTATTTTAATTAATCAGAATATGTTCATTAAGTTTTGTTTACTGGGCATTATAATTTAACACATTTGCTCTATCTGTCTATCTCTCTAGGAAATTTGTGAGCCAGCCTGTGTCTGTCTGCAATCTGTTTGTTCAAGAACTGCTACTAAACTGTAAGTGCTAGGACTACCACATTTAGTATGCAGCTTCCTCTTGTCCTAAATTAAAGCGAGGTCAAGGTGTAATTGTGTCAGGACAATTGGAAGTGCTGGAAATGGGACTGTTTTCCATAATATGTTAAGTGTGAGGGGGAATGAGTTCGGAGAGATGCAATACTGAGAATAGCCACTGGGGGCAGTGAGCCCACAGGAGGGCTATCCTGCAGAGTACCCACTGGGGTCAGCCATACCACCAAGGGAGTGGCCAGCAGGGCTGGGACTCTGCCATCTTGCCTGCCAGCCCCCGTGACCCAAACCCTTTTCTCCCCTCCTGGCCCTTGGCCGCAGCACCAGAGTGTGGGGAAAGAAAAAGCTGCTGGAGGCTGGGAGGAGGGTTGGGGAAAGAAAAAAGGCTCCTGGTAGCTGGGAGGAGGGTTGCGGTGAGAAAAAGGTCGTTGGTCGGGGCGGGGGGGGGGGCATGCTGGATGAGATTGCCACTCTGATCTCCTCTTCAACCCACCAACCCTCACTCACTCCCTGCCCCCAGTTTCCTGAACTGCCCCTCACATCCTTAAGGCCCTGCCCTGACTCCTGCACCCCCCACACTACCAGCTCCCTGTCCTGATGGACCCAGTCAATGCCAGGTGAGTCTTCTAGAATTCACATAACAGAAAATATCTAAAAGTCATCTCCTATACCAAAATATAGGAAGCAAGAATCAGTGAATATCTTTTCCTTAAAACAGTGTCAGAAACCCACATTTCTGCAGTCCATATCTCCAGATCTGAAACAGCTCAAAGCTGACACAGAAGGAACCACTTCCCAAAAGATTCCATAATTTGGCCCCTAAAAACATGGCTTGATCAATGTGATTTTTCTACCACTGATTAACTCTACATGTGCTTGACTGATAGGATGTTTCATTGCATCATGTCCACCAGGAGAAAAAATAGCTCACATCTAATTGAATTACTCATGGATTGATGACTTACTTGAGCTGCTCTCTACTGAATGATTTTCCATTAGATATCCAAAAACAACTTGTATAGATAAGCAACAGGAGGATGTATAATAAATTCATGTGTAGTCACCGTAGCACACAGGTACCAGAGACAGACTTACAACTAAAACTGAATGAATACTGCAACACAGGACACAACATTTGTTTCATTAAAACTGAATTCACTGGCAGGGATCTACAATCCTTTAAGTGTATGCTCTAAGAATGATTTTGAAGGAATTCTATAATCTGTGTTAACCTAGGAGTTCAGACCAGATGATCACAGTGGTCCTTTCTGGCCCTCTATGAATTTATTTATTTAGTCTACAAAACAATTTACAGCAATAGAGAACGTGGTATACACACACACACACACACACACACTTGAGAAAAAATATATACTTACATTTACCCAGCATTGCTTTGGTCTTTAACTCAGGTCATAGGGGTTTTTTTTGGAAAATACAGTAAAAGGAAAATGTACATGCTTTATCTAAATGGTTGCATTTATAAAAACATAGTGTGATTTTTATAAAGTTAATTTTTATTTCAGATTTCTTAAGGGATAGTTAATTTTTTTCTTTTAATTGTTTTTAGTAATTTTTTTTAAATATGGGAATTCCATTGAGTATGTTTTCTTCATTCCTATAAACACTTATAATTTGCTATATTTCAACAAAAAAAGTCAATGTGGTTTGCAATAACATTTTCTTCTAGTTTTCAAACCTTAAGCATTGGTTTAACTGTGCCAAAATAGAGCACTATTTCAAATTTCTCTGTTTTATCTCTTTTTTTTTTTGCAAGAGGTGCAATCCTATTCCCAGTTCATCCTATTTTTCTGTCTCATTTTGGTTCACTCTCTTTCAACATTCATTCGTTTATGTCAATTTTGAGGACTGTCCCTGATTTGGTAATTGTCTCTTTTCTGTTTGGTTTTATGAGAAGCAATCCTATTGCAGGCACATTCTGTTTTCCTGGCACAACCAAACCCTTATGTTGCTTTAAGTTATCATCAGAGGAAGCTGCATACAGAATTTGGTGGTCCTAGCTCTTACCATTTAGAAGGAGTTATTGAACAAACACACTGACAGTCTAAACTCTAAAATATGTAGTAGATAGAGGGAACTCTTAGAGATCCCTGTATTTTGTTAACCTAATGATTTCAATTATCAGATCTAGGATTAGAATCCAAGAGGGATCCTAACCCTGTTAAACTCAATAGGAATGTGGCTGATTTCATTGGAGCTAGACTTTCACCTTGGTTCCCAGCCTTGTGCTCAGACCACTAGACCTATTTTGTCTTTGTTCTCACATACTTTCTTACCCAGCACTGGTAGCCTCAGATGCAGTGGTTCATGCTGGTTCCCACTTACACTTATGCTGATCCCCTTACAGTTTCCCTCTTGATAACCCTGTTTTGAATTGCATCTCCTTTTTGAATGCTCTTCTGAGACTCTGCCATCTCCCTAAGATAACTTCAAACTTCCTCAAGTGTTATGGGCTCCAAATATGAAGTTCCTCATATCTCTGTCTTGGAATTTGGGCACATTCCCTGCTGCAGAGCAAATACAAACATCATAAGAAAGGTTCTTTGCACAAAAAAAAGGACAAAAAGTTTTAAAAGACCTCAGCATAGCCAGTGTAAAATCATCTGCACTATAACATTCAAAGCCCACTTCAAAACTGTGTATCATAATAAACTCACCGAAATGACAGATTTAATCTATAATATACACTGAAAGATTTGTGAAGGTGGAATAAAAGATGCTTTGTAGCAGCATGCCACCAATCTATTTCACAACCCACAGCAAGTTTAAAAAAGAACATTCTCACTAGATGATGCATGGGCTTTCTGCGCAGTTGGGTCTGATTCTCACTTAATGGAATTTATGCCCACTCTCATACCCTGTTACATCAACAGACTGGTGTACTGTGACCTGGATATATATGAGAAGCAGTCCCAGAGATGAATTTCAACCCATGAATATAAATCCCACGGGCATGAAAACAGATTCGCTCAAAGATTTCATTAGTTGATGCACAAAGTAAAAAGCCACATATTGCACAGTACATATTCTATAGCATCAGCCATCACACTGCTCCTGAATTAAAACCAAAATTAATCCTTTAACATAGCTTTTTTTTATCTATTGCAAAGAAGGAATCTGGGACCTGATTTTTATCTCACAATGGAATAAATTAAGAATAACTCCACTGAATCCAATTCTTGTCCAAAGCCCATAAAAGATCAGATGGAGACCCTAGGATTCCAGAATTTTTATTATTATTATAAGCACAAGTAATGAATACAGCATGTGAAATCTCTCATTACATCTATATGCTACTCTACAAATATTTTTGCTGCAGTTTTATATTCTGAATATAAAGTTGGTAGAAAAAAGAAAGGAAAAGAAAAGAAAATTCATGTTCTAAGGGCACAGTTATGATATTTTGAGATGGTGTTTAAGACAGATTAGGTAGATGGCTACTTTAAAGTGCAATAATACAGCACAACTTCCTTTTGTATAACCTCTTTCATACAAACTGGATCCCCAAACACATTACACAATTAAATAATATGCAGCAGAAAGAAAATGCTATACATTCCAGAAAAGAGTAGTATAAAACCAGAATCTTCTTTTCAGTAAAATAAGTGACAGTTTGATGTAGTTCATGTTCTGATATTATAGTCATTTTTCACATAGGATTTTGATACATAACATTATCTTGTTAATATTTCACAGCTGAAAATAATACACGACAGTACAATGAGGTTTAATCTGAAATTGTATAATAATAAATCTACAGGATTACCATCACAGGTGTTTGAAGATTTAAAACAATGGTAAATTATAATAATAAACCATAATCTGTCATAGATTCATCAATGAATGAGTTGCTGGGTCCTGCTGTGTAATATCAGAATAATTGCAAGCTCTCCAAACTAAAATAATAGACTGCATGGCTCAAATACATCCACATACATTCCAGCTTTTCCTCTCCAAATGGCACAGAAATTTCAAGAGCTATTCATTGTTTTAAATGTCATTGTACATGAGTCTTCATTTTATTTGGAGTAGGCATACGAGGCCCATATGGTGTACTCTCTTGCAGTCTGTGCTTGTTCCCACTGAAATCAATGGCAAGATTCCCACTGGTATTAGGGATTATGGCTTGGTTTCTAGGATCCAATTAACCAAGCACAGCCAGACGGAGGGCTTACTACTTGGTGCAGTTCCATTGTCTACAGGAACTCGAAGTGGATCTGAACCAAAAAACCCAGATCTGAACATCCTCTTTTTGCAAACTGATTCCAACTTCTGTGGCCTGATCTTACCTATAGTGGAAACTTGATTATTCTCTACCCATGTGAATTGACAGCTGCCCCTTTTGCTCTTATATTTTCCCATAATCTCTGGTAATGCCTGAGACAGCTAAATCATTTTACCTTAGTCTCTACTACAGTATTCTAGGTATTCCTAGTAGTAAACATAAATATTTTTTAGTAAAATTGCAAATACTGAGGAAAATGTAGCTATTTACCCAAGGAATAATTAGTAATCTTTTAAAGGATACTCATGTTAGAAAGGTATGAGCCTCTAAATGCTTGCAACTAGGTATACTGGTTATACAGTGAAATATCAGATGTATAGGTACCTCAAGGAAAAAAAGGGTGAGTACTGTAGAATCTCAGAGCCAAGATTCACAAATCCAGATCTCAGAGCAAAGCTTGAGTCTATGGCTTACTTTAGTACATGTTTAAGTTCATCCTTAATCAGCAAGAACACACACGTGCTTAACTTTATTCAGATGTTTTATAGAATAACTGAATGGGGATTCTTTCCTGAATCAAGCCTTAAGAAGACACTTCAATCAGCTAATGCAGAACTGATATAATACCAAAAATAGGCATTTAGTTGGCAATTTGATAGAGACAGTAAAAAGTGTGAATCAAAATAGACAAAAAGTGTAATCTTTAAAATTACCCATGGGCCTGATTTTCAGTGGGAGTTAGGTATTTAAATACCTTATAAAATCATCCTAACTGCCATATGACCACATGTCCCATTGACTTTTAAGCAGATGTTCTCCTGGGAGGACATCCTTGCTAGGTTTCAGAGGAATAGCTGTGTTAGTCCGTTTCAGCACAAACAACAAGAAATTTGGTGGCACTTCAGAGACTAACAAATTTATTAGAAAAAACTTAAAAAACCAACATAGTCTAGTAGCAAATTGGTCATCTGAAGAAATGGGTTTTGCCCACGAAAGCTCATGATACCATCTACATGTTTTGTTAGTCTTTAAGGTGCTGCTAGACTATTTGTTGTTTTTTAAAGTTTTTCCTGTTACAGACTAACTCAGCTACCCCGCTGAAATTTATTAGAGTATTAAAGTAGCTCATGAAAGCTTATGCTCTAATACCCTAACACATGTGTTAGTTTTTAAAGTGCCACTAGACTCCTTGTTGTTTTATCCTTACTAGAAAGCTTAGCTAGCATAGCTATTTCTGTTCGGTAGTGACAATTTGACAATTATGCATTGCTAGCAAGGGACTGACAGACATGCCGGAAGCCCTGGGCAAGGTGTGTGTGTGGGGGGGAGGGATGCCTTTGCACTCCCAGAAGAGACAGGACCTCGGGAAGAAGGTGCAGGACTGGGCAGCTAACCCTCAGTACTGCTGGAGCAGAGAACACCACCTGGTGCGCTGGCAGCAATTTAAAGGGCTCTCGGCTCCAGCTGCCATCACTGCTGCAGTTGCGGTGGCTGGGAGCCCCAGGCCCTTTTGAATCATCAGGGCCCACGGCAGTTGCGCCCTTTGCCACTCGCTCTCCCCCTGGTTGCTGGAAAAGCCCAGTGCACATGCAGTTATAGTGATTTAAAAGTACTTGTGGCAGCATAGCTTATTTTGCTTATAATAGTGGCAAATGTTCCCAAATTCATAGAATCTTATAAGAGTAGATTTGGGAGAGACTTCAGGAGGTCAGCTAGTCTAATTCATTGCTCAAAATAGGATCAAACCCAACTAAATCTTTCCAGCCAGGTCTTTGTCAAGCCTGGCCTTAAAAACTGCTAAGGCTGGAGATTCCACCACATCCCTAGGTAACCCATTCCAGTGCTTCACCACCCATCTTATGAAATAGTTTTTCTTAATATCCAACCTAAATCTCCTCCACTGCAACTTGAGACCACTGTTTCTTGTTCAGTCATCTCTCATCACGAAGAACAGCCTGGCTCCATCCTCTTTGGAATCCCACTTCAAGTAGTTCAAGAAGGAGGGAGAAAAATTGTTTTCCATGACCTCTGAGGAGAGGACAAGAAGCAATGGGCTTAAACTGCAGCAAGGGAGGTTTAGGTTGGACATAAGAAAAAACTTCCTAACTGTCAGGGTGGTTTAACACTGTAATAAATTGCTGGAGGAGGTTGTGGAGTCTCCATCTCTGGAGATATTTAAGAGCAGGTTAGACAGACATCTATCAGGGATGAACTAGACAGTACTTGGTCCCGCTGTGAGGGCAGGGAACTGGACTTGATGACCTCTTGAGGTCCCTTCCAGTTCTAGTATTCTATGATTCTAGTCAAAGGCTGCTCTCACATCACCCTCACTCTTCTGCTCACTAAATAAGCCCAGTTCTCTCAGCCTCTCATCATAAGTCATGTGCCCCCGCCACCTAACATTTTTGTTGCCCTCCACTGGACTCTCGCCAATTTGTCCACATCCTTTCTATACTGGAGGGCCCACAACTGGACTCAACACTCTAAATGTAGCCTCACCAGTTCCCTCAATCTGCTGGCAGTGCCCCTATCAATGCAGCCCAAATGCTGTTAGCCTTTTTGGTGACAAGGGCGCACTGTTGTCTCATATCCACTTCTTGTCCACTGAAATCTCTAAGTCCTTTGTTCAGAACTGCTGCTTAGCCGATCGGTCCCCAGCCTGGAGCAGTGCATGACATTCTTCCTTCCTAAGTGCAGGACTCTGCACTTGTCCTTGTTGAACCTCATCAGATTTGTTTTCACTCAATCTTCTAATTTGTCCAGGTTACTCTGGACCCTAATCCTACCTTCCAGCATATCTACTAAAGATGTTAAACATCGGTTAATTGAATAGTCGAGTAACCTCATGAATTCTTATTGGTTACTTGACTATTTTATAGTCCCCGGGGTAGGGCTGGAAGCCAGTGTGCTCCAGCCCCACTACCAAGGAGCCCCCTGCCACTCCATGCTGCTGTCTCTGTAGCAGAGACAGCAACACGGGGCACTAGGTGGGAGCCAATCCATGAGGGGAGCCAATTTAAAAACCAGCTCCCCTTGCAGACCAGCTGCCTGTTGCCCCGTGCTGCTGCCTCTGATACAGAGGCAGCAGCACAGTGTGGCAGCTGCACCCAGGGCTGGCCTCAGGCTGATTTGCCCGATTCCCCCGAATGGGGCCCCGTGCCCTGAACCTGGAAGTGTGCTGGGCGCTATGGGCGGCGAGTTAATATTCAGAGCCGGGGCCTGCTCCAGCAATATGTGGAGCTGGGTCTCTCCCCCAGCTCTGCCTGGAGCGGGTCCCAGACACCCCTTGCTGGCCCCCCCGTGCGTCCTCCCACCCCACCCCCAGAGCGTCCACCCCTGGCTCCGGACAGTCTCCGCCGTGCATGGCACTCAGTGCAGCTCCCCCTTGCCGGCGCGCGCTGCTGCTGCCATATGCGGTGTTTGCAGGTGAGCGGGGAGGACGCCTGGGCGTGACGTGACATCACAGCCAGGGACTTTAAAACTCCTCAGAGGCGCGTTGTGTTGTGTGGCCTAGCTCTGGGTTCGGAGTCCGGGGCCCGAGCGCAGATTCCGGCCCCACAAAGTGGAAGGCAGAAGGTGGGGAAAGGGGCTTGTGCGGAGGGGGAGGGGTGGGAGAGGAAGGGGCTTGTGCGGAGTGGGGAGGGGTAGGAGAGGAAGGGGCTTGTGCAGAGGGGGAGGGGGAAGAAAGAGGAAGGCACCAAGAGACAGGGTGGAGGAGAGACAAATGCCAGGGGGCCAAGTGCAGACAATGAAGAAAAGGGCAGGACGGTAGGTGTCAGTGGGAGGGGGGACAGGGTGATGCTAGGAGAGGAGAGGGGAAGGGCATTAGGGGCTTGAGGGGGGAGTGGAAGGTGCTGGGAGAAGGCTTGAAAGAAGGGGTGGGCATGAGAAAGGTGGGGATGGAGCAAGTCATGTGTGAGGGGACAGAGGGGCAGGAGGGGAACGGGGCAGAGAGTGGTGAGGGGGTGGGCATCAGGGAAAAAGAGGGCAAAGGGGGCAGGGGCAGTAAGGGAAGGGGGAGGCACCAGGAGGGTGCAGGGCTAAGTGAAGGTGCAGGTGGCAGGGGATTCTGGGGTGAAGCAGAAGGGCAGACACCTTCAGGGGAGGGACCAGCACCAGAGGAAAGAGGCAGGGCAGGTGTGTAGAGGGAGGTGTTGGAAGAGGGGATGAGTAGGGGTAGCTCACATGATCAGAGTGGGGCTACTGGAGGAGTGGGCACAGGGAGGAGAGAAGGGCTGGTGGAAGGGGGCAGGTTGCAGGAGGGCTGAGGGCAGTGAGAAGGGCAGGAGTCAGGACAGCAGAGGAGGGTGAGGAGTTGGGGGGCAGCGGGTACCAGGGGAGCTGATGGAGCAAGGGGAGAAGACATGGCAGCAGAGAGAAAAGGTAAGGGTTTATAAAATTTTTATTAATAACTTGGGTGCCACAGTAGCACATCCAAACAAGCCACATGAACTCAGTACAGGTGCACAACACAAAATCCATTTTGCTCATGGGAGGAAACTCTTAGGCTATGTCTACACTGGTGGCTTCTTGTGCAAGAAGATCTTGCGTAAGGGTTCTTGTGCAAGAAGTCTTGCACAAGAACACGTCCACATTGCCATGTGCGAGTTGTGCTTTTGCGCAAGAGCATCCATGACATTGTGGATGCTCTCTTGAGCAAGAAAGCTCCAATGGCCATTTTAGCCATAGGGGTTTCTTGCGCAAGAAATCCCTGCCGAACATCCACACTGCCCTTTTGCGCAAGAGAGCTTACACCTGTTAGAAAAGAGTGTAGCTCTTGCGCAAGACACCCTACCACGCTGTACTGTAAATTTCCTTGCGCAAGAGCAGGCGGGCAGTGTGGCTGCTCTGTGGGTTTTTGCGCAAGAACGGCTGTACTTGTGTGAGAAGCTACGAGTGTAGACATAGCCTTAGAGGGAACACTTCCCCCAGTCTCTCTGCCCCCGAGTTAATGTCACACACATTGGGTTAATGCAATTGCAGGATAGTTGCATGAGGGGGGTTTGGTGGGGGCCAAACTAATCCCTGTTGGTAGGAGGATGGTGGGAAAAGTCCTTCGAGAGGGGTGACATGACACCTTTTACTTCTGGTCATGTGTCCATCTTGCCCCAAGCGTGTTACCTCCAGAGGCCTGGTTAACGGGGGTCAGGGGGTGTGGCTAATGGGGGTTGGGGGGTGGTTAATGGGAGTCAGGGGGTGTGGCTAATGGGGCACCACCAAAAATTATACACAGGAGGTGTGAGTTTAGTGCAGGGTCTTCCTGTGCTGCGGGAGGGTGCATGTGTGTGTTGGTGGGGAATTTTTTTGTGCTGTGTGTTTTTTTTTTCTCAACCAAAATTGTTGTGGGCCCCGTCAAAATTGTTCAAATTGGGCACTTCCTAAAGCCGGCCCTGGCTGCACCTGTCCGGGGGGGGGGGTCTGAACACCTGGATCTGGCGCGAGCCAGAACTGAGCCAGCCTGCCTGCCCGCATGGCTCCTAATACAGGTCCTGGGCCTGGCATGAGCCAGGACTGAGCTGGGCTGCTGGCCAGGCTGATAAAACATTTACTGGTGGGGGCAGGGGGAAATGCATGTAATCTATGTATGCATGTAATTAACCTATAGGCTTTTGCTTATTGGTTAATTGGTTAATCAACTACACCATTACATCCCTAATACTTACCTTTCTCCCCAGTTTAGTGTCAGCCATGAATTTGCTGAGGGTGCAATCCATCCCATCATGCAGCTCATTAATGAATGAATTTCATTCTTAGGGTACGTCTAGACTACAAGCTTTTGTTGACAGAGGCTTTGTCGACAGATACTGTTGACGAAGCGCATCTAGACTACATCCAGTTCTGTCGACAAAGCAAGTCGCTTTGTTGACATGAGAGTGTAGATGCAAAGGACAGTGTAGATGCAATAACGCCTTCTGTCGACAGAACTCTGTCAACAAAAGGCGTTATTCCTCGTAGAATGAGGTTTACCACTGTTGACAAAACTGCTGAGTTCTGTCGACGTTATGTTGACAGAACTCGGCGGTAGTGTAGACGCAGGTATAGTTTTGTCGACAAAAGTCCACTTTTGTCGACAAAACCCTGTAGTCTAGACACACACTTACTGAAGACAATAGTAAAATGTCCACTGATTTCAAAGGAACATTTAGCTCAGGGATGAGAACTTTTGAAAATCTACTCTCCCCAACTGAGCAGAAAAAATCCAGATGTTAAATTTCTTCATATTCATTTGAACATCTACAAGAATATACTGACTTAGTCACTTGACCTAACCCAATCTGCAGTAAAAATCTGTTGTGGGTTCACTTAGCAATTAACCACTTCAGCAAACCTCTGGCTTATTGTATGCAAACTTGTCATTGCTTTCATTGATCTTTTAAATATCTGAAATCTCCAGCTTGACTTGTGATAATTAAATCAAAATTGATTATTTCAACTAAGTATTTGATTAGTTCTTAAATGTAAGTTGTTTTACAATAGATTTTACTGTCCCATACAGTTTTTTTTACAGACACTAGTCTTGGCTTTTAGTGTTCTATGCTGTTATTTAGTTCTAATTTAGCCCTAAATGTCTTCTAAGAGCCCAGTAAGCAGTAGAAGTTTTGGTAATGCTGCTAGACAATATTGACCTGCCATGTTTCAGCAAATTCTCTGGCTCCATACTGGTCAGGTCCTGAGGGTGTTGAACTAGAGAAGTTCAACCTGTATTTCTAAAAATGTTAGCTGTGGTGACATATATCACTTATTGCACTATTGGAACTAACATTTGAAATGGATGGTTCTCTTTTCCTCCCTTCCTCTTCTCCAAGGGAAAATGAGAATCTATCTCAATAGGGGTGCTGACCCTGAAAAAGGAGATGTGCCAGAAACTCCCTGAATTCCACATGGAACTTTACTGTTACTACTAAATTTATGTGGGAGGTGCTCAGATACTACAGGGATGAGAAGTAAATTAAAACCCTATAATAGGCTGACTAGCCTAGATTAGACAGTTGTGCATTCTGCACTTCACCTGATAGCAAAGCATCCTCCAGCTGTTGAATGTTGAGCATTACTGTTTTAGGATATTTGCACACTGGATAGCTGAAAGTCTTTGCCAAGGTTTTCAAGACTAGTGATTTGGCATCTCTCCATTTCCCAGGGTCCAAACTGAGATACCTTAAAAGGACTTGATTTTCAGAGGGCAGATGCTTAGCACTTTCTAAAAGTAAGGCCCATTAAAAGTATCTCAAGTTACATTCTCACAATCACAGGTCACCCCTGGAAATCTTCACCTGGGATCTCTAAAAGCAATAGCCCAATAGTTGGTGAGACTTTGCTGCTTAACCAGGATTCTGATAGTATCTTGTGACAATTCATTATCCATGGAAATTATTTTGCTTCTGGTTACACAGCTCTGCTCTCTTGTGAGGCAGTCTTGCCTGTCTCTTTTTCATACAGTCTTAGGAAAATCAGTTTTGAATCAGCAAACCTTGGTAATGATAAGTAGAGAGGCAGTGTCACCTTGTAACTAGGGTCCTGAATTCAAGTCCTAGTGCTGCTACTGGCCTTGGCTAAATGACTTCCCTTATTGGTGTCCCAATTTCCTCTCTACACCCTGCCTGTGTCTTTGTACAGTGTTCAGCACAATGGAGATCCCAATCTGGGAGGAGGCTGCAATTGTACTTTTGTAGTACAAATTAATAACAGGTTTGAATTTGGTTTGTGAGACTTTGAAATGAGAATAAGTATCTGAGATAGAAGGAGTGGGAAGGGGGGTTAAATAATAATACCCTGCTGGAAAAATAATTTTACTTGTTTGAAATAAATGCAAAGCACCTTGAAGAGAACAATTACAATCCACTGCAAATCACAAAAATCAAATCCAGCCAAGTTTTCCCACAGAATAATTAAAGCACAAAGAAAACTGTTCTTTGTGGGGAAAAAATAATGGATTGAAAGAGCCTTGGAGGCCAATATTATTGATTAACTGTTTTAAAGAAGGAAAAAAAAAGATCTGAAAAAATTATTTGCTAGACTAGAGTTTACACTTTTGAAATGGATGCTATATTCATTAGTTCAAGTGTTGCATATACAGTAGCTGTCCAGCATCCCACCATACTACTCAGTGGGCCATAATTTATTTTGATCTTAGTAGTTGAAATCCTTTAGCAAACAAATCATGTCACAAGTGGAAAGAGTTGCTAGTTTAATGCTGACATGAAATTATGACACCCTTTGATCATATTTGTTGTAAATCAACAATGCTTTTGTAAAAGGAAATCATGCCTCACTAATCTATGAAATTTGACAAGGTCTCTGACCAAAAGTCCTCTCATGGATCAGTAACTCATTAAGAGACATGAAACAAGAAGTATCAATAAATGGTTAATTTTGACTATAGAAATAGGTAATTACAGTAGTAGGGTCTCCTAATAATCTATACAGGGACCAATGCTGTAGAACATATTCATAATTGATCTGGAAAAGGAAGTCAACAGCAAGGTGGCAAAGTTTGCAGATGATAAAAAATCACTCACGACAGTTGAGTCCAAAGGTGACTGTGAAGAGTTACAAAGAGATCCCACAAAACTTGAAAATGGGCAGCAAACTAGCAGAAGAAATTCAGTGTAGACAGATACAGAGTAATGCACATTGGAAATCATAATCCCAATTACATACAAAATTATGGGACCTTCAATCTGATATTCTCACTCAAAAAACAAATCTTGGAGTCATTGTGGATAGTTCTCTCAAAACCTATGCTCAAATGTTCAGAGGCAGTAAAAAAACAAACAATGTTAGGAATCACTTGGAAAGATAAATTCAAAAAGATACAGGAAATAACATAATATTACTACGTGAATCAATTGTACACCCACACCTTGAACTTTGAATGTTGATCTGGTCATCCCATCTCAAAAAAAAAAAAAGACATATTAGCATTAGAAAAGGTAAAGAGAAAGGAAACAAAAATGATTAGGGGTATAGAACAGCTTCCATATGAGGAAAAATAATAAAAAGCAGGCCTATTCAGCTTGGAAAATTGATGGCTACAGGGGGATAAGGCAGAGATATAAAAATCATGAATGCTGTGGAGAAAGTGAATACAGAAGTATCATTTACTGCTTCACATAACACAAGAAGCAGGAGTCACTTGATTAAATTAATAGGCAGCCGGTTTAAGACAAGCAAAAGGAAGGATTGCTTCACACAATGTATAATCAACCCATGGAATGCATTATTAGGAGATGTTATGAAGGCCAAAAAATATAAATGGGGTAAAAAAAGATAACTTCATGGAGCATAAGTCCATCAATGGTTCTTAGATACAATGGTCAGGGATGCAGCCCCACACTCTGGATGTCCTGATACCTCAAGATAAACTTTCTAAGTGTAAGGATAACTAAGCTTTGGAATAGGCTTCCAACGGAGGTTGTGTAATCCCTATGATTACGGGATTCCAAGCACAATTTGGACAAACACCCTTCAGGTCTGGTCTAGGTTTACTAGTTCTGGCCTTACTGCACAGGACTGAACTTAATAACTTCTTGAGCTCCCTATCAAGCTTACATTTCTAGATTCTGTGATAAAAGTCAAGATGCTACAAATTAGGCTATTCTACAGTGGGTATACTGAAGGCAATAGCCAACTCCCAGATTAAAAAAAAAGGCATATGTAATATTGTTGTCATCATGAAAATATAGTTTATATTGAAGCAAGATGAATTAGTCTTCCATGAATTGAAAAATATAAAAAACAGAAAAGTGGTATAAAAGCATAGGGAACTAATTTGAGACTTCAAGAGTCCTGAAGGTATGAGTTATGGCTGGTTTGATGCTGCCATACCAGTAACTGTGGCTAGAAGAGCTTCTTTAATGCTGATGTATCAGTCAGCAAGGAGAGTGTCCTCTCAAGATAGAATTCTCATCTTTTTTTCTTAAACAGTGGAGCTCCATACCAATAATCTGTTCTATTCAAGTTCTTACTTTGCTCTCACCACATAGTATCAGACCTCCTTGCCAGAGTCCATTAAATGTCATGATCCACTGATGTGAAATCAGAATCAGGTGCTATATTTTAGCTTAGGGTTTCACTTCAGTCAGTGGCCTAAGCTTTTTGGTGCTAGGTTTTTAGGAAAATACCACTTACCATCTACACTCTGAGATATAGGAACATTATCTGCAATTGAACAGATTTACCATGCAGAACACAATGCAAGGCACTAATGGATCATGAAATAATAAAATTACAGTATTTAATCAATTGTTCTGAAATATTGAATGAAAATTATAGTAGGAATGAAAATATTTTTACTTTCTAGCTAAAATAAAAGGTAAAGACTTTCAGAGCAAGAATTTAACAATTCACTTCCCTCAGAATGGATGTAAGAAAATAATTCATATAACTATATCAGATACTAAAATTATAATGACTTGGAGGCAACTTGTAAGGTTTTGTGTTTGTAAAGTTTGTTTTGTGGTTTATGATTGGGGGTCTGTACTAGGCATTATAATAACTGTTTAGACTACTGGCTATCTTCCTGGGGGGTCACAGCGCTTTGATCTGGGCTGGCTGGTATTTTATTCTCCCGGCTTGGCGCGCAACGCCCATGCAGTGGGGGTGGGGAGAGTGGCAGGGGATTGGACTGATGCTTTAATTTAAGGGGCCACAAAATGTTCCTGGCATGGGTTTTTGTTTTTGTTTTTTTTTTTAGCTCAACAAAAATTTTCCCAGCTCTGGGGGTCAGGAATGAAAAAAGGTTAAAAAGATTGAGCACCACTGGTTTAGACTATAAAACAATTAGTTAGCCATCTTCAAAGATCCAAATACAGAAGAGTAATGAGCTTTTGGCCTTTAATCCCGTGACATACCCAAAGTATAAT
Organism: Pelochelys cantorii; assembly: GCA_032595735.1. Taxonomy (NCBI): domain Eukaryota; kingdom Metazoa; phylum Chordata; order Testudines; family Trionychidae; genus Pelochelys; species Pelochelys cantorii. The sequence continues at coordinate 26,900,516 of CM064326.1, forward strand.
CTGGACCATTGAACAGCTGTGTCATCTCAGTTCTCTGATCTGGGTGTCTTTTACACTGCTTCACAGCAAGACCAGCCATTCTTTTCTGCACATGTAACTCATGTACCTAATAGGGTGATAGCTCTTTAAGAGACCCACGGGGGGAGGTAGGAGTGAGCTGTGTCTGGGTCATTGTTGCTAGGCTGATTTAGCACTCCACACCCAGAAGCTTCTGGAGTGCTATGCGGTAGTTTTGGGTCTGCTCCAATAGGTTCTATGTCTGTTGCTGGGGTCAGACTGCATGGGGGGAAGCAATCAGGGCAGCTGATTTACTATGTGCCATATGTGCTGGGAGAAGCTAAATTCAGGAGCAAAAAGCATGCTGTTGCTCACTCTGGGTGTGTCTAAGCTGTGTTGCTCTTTCGGTATACAGGAACTCCACGTCTTTAAAAGTGCCTGCTATTTCCTAAAATCGCGGGTGTGCTATTCCAGCATCCCCGTAACCCTCGTTCCACAAGGGCTAAGGGATTTGTTGGAATAGTGCCTTAGTTTGAAATTTGGCGCTGTGTAGACAGCGCCAAATTTTAAAATAAGCTCTTTGATTTAGACTTGGAATATGCTACGCAATTTGCATAGCACAAATTGAGTAGCTTATTCCCACAGAAGTGCGCTGACTTAACCGAGGCACTGATTAATACGTTAGCTGTATACCTGTGATCCACAGCAGAGGAAGAGTTTGCCTGGATTCCAGTTGGAGATTCCTACAAGCAAGTGGAGGGAAGATGGTTCAGACTAAGCAAATTGTGCAGATTTGGTGATCAAAGACACTTAGGGTATATCTAGACTACAGGGTTTTGTCGACAAAAGTATACCTGCATCTACACTAACGCCGAGTTCTGTCGACATAACGTCGACAGAACTCGGCAGTTTTGTTGACGGCAGTAAACCTCATTCTATGAGGAATAATGCCTTTTGTCGACAGAGTTCTGTTGACAGAAGGTGTTATTGCATCTACACTGTCCTTTGCATCTACACTCTCAAGTCGACAAAGCGGCTTGCTTTGTCGACAGAACTGGATGTAGTCTAGACGCTCTTTGTCATCAGAAGCTTTGTCAACAGTATCTGTCGACAAAGTCTCTGTCAACAAAAGCCTGTAATCTAGACATTCTCAGTCTCTTACTGAGACTTAGGTGAACTAAACCAAAGCATTTGGGATCGCTCAGTTTCTTCTTACTGTGTGTTGTGTGGACTGAACTGTTCAATTTTTATTTTTTTCTTTATTTATGTTTATTGTAACTGAAGAAAATGTCTCTGGGTTGTAAAAGGGCAATGTTATGTTGTAAAAATAGACTATTATTTGTTTCTTCATCAAAAGATTTTATAAAGTGATTTAATTATATTTATGTCTTTACTGCCTTTTGGGACTTGAATGCAGGGAGGCTGACCCTGTGCAATCCTTGCTGAAAAGGCTCTGGATTTTCCAGCTATTTTTCAATGAGAGTCGGATTTTTTAAGTCACTAGAGAAGGACAATGGGGTGAAGTCTAGTCCACCCAAGGTTACACCCACACAGGCTCCATCATATAAATGACCCCCAGTTATACGGTATGGGCACGTCTACACAGCAGCATTGTTTTGAAGCAATTAGTGTTATTTTGAAATAACAAAGTGAGCGTCTACACAGCAAGCCCGTTATTTCAAAATCATTTTGAAATAAAGGGCTTCTTATTTTGGAAATTTGTAACCCTCATTTTACAAGGAATAACACCTATTTTGAAATAGCTATTTCGAAATAGGGCCTGTTTAGACAGAACAGCTGGAGTTATTTCAAAATCAGTGGCCTCCCACAGATGTCCTGCTGGCCACGCTCATCAGAGCTCTATAGTTCCCCTTCCTCTGCAGTCCTTAAAGCTGCAGCTGCAGGGGAGAGGGCTTGTAGCACAACGCAGCCCCTACCAGCCTAGTGCCACATTGCAGCAGCCTTCACAGCTTTTGAAGCTGCCATGAGGCAACCCCTGTGCTCCACCTCAGCCCTCCACGGCCGCAGCCTAGCAGGCTGGGAGTGAAAGAGGCATGTACCTTCCTGGTCTGGTGCAGAGATCCTGGATCTCATTGAGGTCTGGTGAAAGGAGGCTAACCGCCAGGATCTCCAAAGCATATACAGGAATGCTGACATCAAAGGCTGGATGGCTGACAGTCTGGCCACAAGAGTCACATGCGCTCCCGGAAGCAGGTGCGCATGAAGATCAAGGAGCTGAGGCAGGCCTATACCAAGACCAGGAAGTGCAGCTCCTCACCTGGGGAGGAATTGCAGACCTGCCCTTATTATGACCATCTCCCCCACATCCAGGGTGTGCATGTGTGTGTGTCAGTCCCTTCCCCTCATCTCATTGTGGACTCTGGGCTGGAGATGGCCATCGTCGCCCTCCCCGGGGGGGGGGGGGGGGGGGCAGAGCTGGTGTAGAGGAGGAGGAGAAGAAGCCAGATGAGGCCAGTACTATTACCCAAAAAATTCCCCACTGGAGACCACCCAAGGTTACACTAGTATGGGTTTATAGACTGAGGAATTAACACTGCACTATATGGTAAACTAAAGAGGATAGAGCTGCCGCTAAAGGTTTAAACTAAAGGGGAACCAGCTATCTCTCTCACACACAAACACACACACACACATTCATTCCTACCCTCAGGCACTCACACAGGCATATGGGTTGCAGAAGAAGCCAAGGCATGTAGATTCTGGAGTGTTTGTCTGCTGATCATGGCTGGGGAGCTAGTCTGGAAAAAAGCTGGCAGCAGAAACAGGAACGTCTCAGAAAGAGAGCTACTGCCACATGCTCTCTTCTTTTATTGCCTTTGTACAACCCCTGTGACTCATCCACATTCGTTACCAGGGAGCATGCCCAGACTTCCCTTGATCCAGCAGAGCAGCAGTCTCCTTTGTTTTTTCAGCCTTGATTGGTCTGATGACTCATCACCTGGGTCCCAGTGCTCAGCCTTGCAGTTTCTAATCCCAAACACACAATAGTCTCCACTCATACACACACACTCACATCTCAGGGGAGAATGCAGTTTAGAGCAAGTTACAAGCAAAGTGGCTGAGAGTTACGAAGATTACAAATTTGCAAAGCTCAACAATACAGTAAGTTTCTGAACTTAAAGCACAATTGCTGAGAGTTACAAAGTTGCAAGGTTTTACAAAGATTACAGAGTTGTAAGGTTTAAGATTATAACGAGTTGCAGAGTTTAAAGGGCAATGCATCTGAAATAATTGCAAAGCTTCAGAGAATCATTTACAAAACATCAGTAATGAAGTGATTTGGAAGACAACTGGTTCAGAGGGTGTATGGAGAAGCCTGACTTACTCCCAACACTGGAGTGGGGTGGGACACCCTCCATCCACAAGACAACACTATAAGGAGTCTGGGGACATGGAAACACACACACACACATACACACAGAGCAGTACTGCACACGGGCATGCCCACGCTCTCGGGCAAGCATCCACTCATGGGGACAGTGCGGAGAGGCGGACACTGAGCTCCTGCCAGGGCAGCCTGCTGGGAGGGAAAGAAAGTGGAAAGGACCCCAAGAGCACCCTCCCCGGCAAGTAGCATTTGCTGCTCGCACAACTTCCCCAATAACCTCCCCCACCTCCTCCAGTGGCCAGGGATACAAGTCCTCTCTCTGTGGGATGCTGCCATTGCTGGACCTGGTGTGTGTGTAGCACGGAGGGAAGCCAAGATGCCCCATTGCCCCCCTCCCACCCGCAGGCTTCTGGCCTGGCCAGCACTTTCCCATGCCTGCCTGTCCCTGGGTTGTGGGGGCAGTGAGGCTTCCTCCTGGGACATTTGTGTCCTTGCAGGAATGGGCCCACTGTCCAGGCTTCAGGTGGCCTTGATAGAAGCACATCCCCTTCATCTGACCCAAGATCCTTTCAGTGTCAGCTCAGAGATGAGGGCTAGGATTCATGCACAGTGTCTCCTGGTATGACAGGCCTTCTCTTTGTTCTTCACAGCTGGACCAGCTGTGAGTGAGGCACGAGCCACATCTCCCATGCCAGCCTCTTGACCCGCTGACCTGCAAGCAAAGAGGAGCCATGGAAGAACTACAGCGGAAGCACATTGCCTGCATGCATGCCCTGCAGCACTCCCTGGACCAGCAGGACCACAGACTGGAGGTGAACCTGGAGCTGCACCAAAACCCCTGGCAGGACCTGCAGAAGCAGGATTTTCATCCCCACCCTTGACCATCTGGTGGCCACTCCTTTTCCTGCTGCCGCTGCCGTTCCTGATCCCGCTCCTGATACCACTCCTGCTGCTGCCCCCACTCCCTCGCCTTCTCCCCTTAGCCCACTGCGTGGCCACTGAGGGCCCCCATAAGAGGCGGTGGGACCACCTGAGGCAGGTGCCAGTCCTAGCCTAATGCCTGATCCTCTCCTCCTCCTCCTCATAGAATCATAGAATCCTAGGGCTGGAAGAGACCTCAGGAGGTCCTCAAGTCCAGCCCCTTGCCCAAAGCAGGACCAATCCCAACTAAATCATCCCAGCCAGCGCTTTGTCAAGCCGGGACTTAAAAACCTCTATGGATAGAGATTTCACCACCACCCTAGTCAACCCATTCCAGTAGTTCACCACCCTCCTAGTGAAATAGTTTTTCCTAATATCCAACCTAGACCTTCCCCACTGTAACCATTGCTCCTTCTTCTGCCATCCCTCAACTACTAAGAACAGCCTCTCTCCATACCCTTTGGAACCTCCCTTCAGATAGTTGGCGGCTGCTATCAAATCCCCTCTCACTCTTCTCTTCTGCAGACTAAACAAATCCTAATCCCTCAGCCTCTCCTTGTAGGTCATTTGCTCCAGCCCTCTAATCATGTTGGTTGTCCTCCGCCAGACCCTCTCCAATGCGTCCATATCCCTTCTGTAGGGGGGGCCCAAAACTGGACACAGTACTCCAGATGTGGCCTCACCAGTGCTGAATAAAGTGGAATAATAACTTCTCTAGATCTGGTGGAAATGATCCTCCTAAATGCACCCTAATATGCCATTAACCTTCTTGGCTACAAGGGCACACTATTGACTCATATCCAGCTTCTCATCCACTGTAATCCCCAGATCCTTTTCTGCTGAACTGCTACTTAGCCTGTTGGTCCCCAGCCTGTAACAATGATTGGGATTCTTGGACTCTGCACTTGTCCTTGTTGAACCTCATCAGATTTCTTTTGGCCCAATCTTCTAATTTGTCTAGGTCATTCTGGACCCTATCCCTGCCCTCCTCCCCCTTCTACTTTCTTCCTCCCTCCCCCCTCCCAGGTTCTTACCTAAGTCCCTCACCGGTTACATTTACCCCAATTAAACAAAACCAGTTTATTCTTTCAAAACAGAAAGTGTGGTTTATTGTGTCTGCAGGGAAGGGGGACTGTACAGGGGAATGGGGGAAGGGAAAGAAGGGTAGCGAGAGATGTGGGAGGAAAGGCACACTGGGCCACTTCAAAGGCCCCTTGTGGGGAGGCTCAGGGGAAAGTCTCACAGCTGGCCGTGGCTAAAACTCTCCCTCAGGGCCTCCCAGAGGTGCACAGACCCCTGATGGGCCTACCGGATGGCAGCCATGCATGGCTGCTCGAAGGCCCTGGCCAGCTGCTCGGCCTCTGCCACCCACCCTGGCAAGATCATCTCCCCCTTATGTTCAGAAAGGTTGTGGAGGACACAGCACACAGTCACCATTTGGGAAACATTCCAGTTGCCGAGGTCCAGCAGGGTGAGGAGGCAACGGAACTTCCATTTCAGACAACCAAAAGTGCCCTCCACAATAATACAAGCCCTGCTGAACCTGCAACTGAAGTGTTCCTTGCTTTGGTCAAGGTGTCTGGTGTAGGGTTTCATTAGCCGGGGGAGCAGAGGGTAGGCTGCATCCCCTTAAACACACATCGGCATGTCTACATTCCGAAGCCTGATGGTGTGGTCAGGGGAAAAAGTGCTGGTGTGCAGCTTCTGGAACAGGAGTTTCAGAAGATGCGGGCTTTGTGTGCCTTCCCCGACCACCTGATGCTGATGTCCATGAAATGGCCACAGTGGTCCAGGAAGGTCTGCAGGACCATTGAAAAGTACCCCTTGCAACTGATGTATTTGGATGCCTGGTGGTTGGGGGCCTGGATGGGGATATGGGTGCCATCAATAGCACCCCCACTATTGATGGGGAAGACCATGGTGGCAAAGCTGGTGACTATTGGGTCCATGTCGCCCAAGTTGAGGACCCTGCGCAGCAGGATGGTATTGATGTTCCTTACCACCTATAGAAGGAAACAAACAGAAAATCACAGAGTCGCCAAAGCCCTTGGGAGGTCCCTGAGCGCAGCCTCTGCTTCACCCCAACACACCAGGAGCAACCCCTACTTTCCCCATACCCCGGCAGGGCTTTGTGGAGCTGGTCCTGATAGGCTTCCTCGAGAGGGGGCTTTCACCACTACCATCATCCCCCCTTCCCTAGGGAACCCCATTCCAGCACTTTACCACTCCCCTGGAATAATAGCATGAGAGAGCCATACCTGCATGACCACGGCCCTGATGGTTGATCTCCCAATGCCAAACTAGTTTTCCACAGATTCGTAGCTGTCTGGTGTGCCAAGCTTCCAGATGGTGATGGCGACCCGCTTCTGGAGGGGGATGGTGGGTCTTATGTGGGTGTCCTGTCACCTGAGGACAGGGATGAGCCACTCACACAGCTCCAGGAAGGTGTCCTTCCACATACAGAAATTCTGGAGCCACTGCTGGTCATCTCACTGCTCCATGACAAGCCAGTCCCACCAGTCAGAAATGGTGTCCCATCGCCAGAAGCAGCGGTGCACCAGGAGGTGCAGCATGCGATGTAAGAACTGTTGACTGCTCTGAGGCAGGTCCGGCTACATGGCAGGAGTGCTGGAGTGTCCGCAAAAGCAACCCGAGCACACAGAGAAAAGGATTTGCTTTCCCTCAAGGAGGCAGGCAAAGGAGAAAAGCCTGAGATACGACTGTACAGGGAGGTCCCTTTAAGCATGAGCCTCAGGCAGCAGCTATGGGAGGTGACTGCTGACCTGATGCCCTTCCTGAAGTGCTTCCATGTGGCCTTAAATGCGATTCTTCATCCAATGAATGTGGATGCTCTATTTTGAAATAGCTCAGCACTATTTTGATGGGCATTTGCTGTATAGAAGCGCTATTTCAAAATATACATTTCAAAATAGCTTATTCCAAAATAAATGTATAGTGTAGACATACCCTTTGAGTGCTATAACTAGTCAGCCAAGAACCCACCAATTATATTGCAGAATGGCCCCATCAAATTCCCAGTTCCAGACTTGTTTACAAATAATGTGCATTTTGTACTATCCAGTATTTTCCTGAACAACACAATCCCCCAGAAAGTCCATCATTTCATTAATAAAAAATGATATGCACAAATATTGTTTTCTCAGATGGAACACATTGTGCCCATGAAAGCTCATGATACTGTTTATATTTTTTGTTAGTCTCTAAGGTGCTACAGGATCATTCATTAGTGGCAGGGGTGGGGAACCTTATTTGGGTCAGGGGCCAAATACAAGTGAGAAGCAAAAAACCAAAAATGAATCCTCATTGACGTGGCCTCCAACTGAGAAGCAGAAAGACACTTCTCATATTCCACTAGCACACCAGAGCCTAGGGGGGCCCAGGCTAGTAGATTTTGTGTGCTCTAGTCCTGTGGGGAGGTGGCAGAGGACTGGAGCACCAGTGCAGGCTCCCCAGTGCTGAGGGAAGCCCCAAGCGTCAAGGGCCAGATCCAGGCAAGCCAGGGCCACATATGGCCCCCAGGCCTTAGGTTCCCCACCCCGGCAATACAACAAGTTTATTAACTACAGAAAGAAGGATTATAAGTGATTACAAATAATTAGGTATGAAAGTTGGAATTTGATTACAAGAAAATAAAAAGTAAATCAACTAATTTCTAACTTAACAAACTAAGTGAACTTAAAACAAAATGACTCTCCCACTGCATGACTTTTCAATCATGCTGGCTTGCTGCTTTTTAATGAGGACCCACTTCCCCAATCCAGTGCACTTCTTGTCCTTCAGGGACAAGAGAAAGGGAGGAGAAATTATTTGTGTCCTTTGTTCTTACGTCTTATTGTTATTCTTCTATTTGAAAATCATCTCCAGCTTAGTTTCAGGAGGCAGAATGTCTGCTTGCCCAGGAACCTGCAGCTGTTCCATTGCCAAGATGTAAACTGATCACTCACACCCTCTGTTCTGCCAAAGATGTCCACCTAAGCAAGTGATAATCCATTTGATTTATAGTGACACATGGTCAAGGCATCAGTTTGCTTTTTGCCCCTAAGGCTACATTTACACTATAGACAAGATCGGACCTGCCGCAGTCGATCTTCCAGGGTTCGAATTAGCGGGTCTAGTGAAGACACACTAATTGAAACTGAGAGGGGCACTCCAGGTAGTCCTGCTTTCATGAAGAGTAAGGGAAGTGAAAGGGACAATGTCCTCTCTTTGACTTCCTGCAGGGTAGGCAGCACCAAAAGTTGAGTTAAGGTACTTCAACTTCAGCTATGCAATTAATGTTGCTGAAATTGTGTCTCTTAATTCAATCTTATCCTGTAATGTAGACATACCCTAAGAAATTGGATTGTGCCTGTTTTTCTAAACTTGAAACATGTCTCAACAGTATCATACAGCAGAATATTACAACTTTACATACAATGTTGTCACATATTTTGCCAGGACAAAAATGATCAGCAAATTATGAGTTTTCAAATGATACCTCATCAGGCATACTTTGTACAAAATTTGTCATACTCTTGTTGAAAAGATGAACATAGGGATACTGTTACAGTGCCTCTGTCCAAATTGTCATACGTCTTGTACTTGTTATTAATTGTGTTCTAACTAGGTGTTTGGCTAGAAATGGAAGCCTGAAGTATCATGAAAAAAATTATACCTCTACAGAGCAGGACATGGTGTATGGGTAATGGGAGAGAACACAGCTCATGACAAAATTTGCCCCGCACATATACATTGCTCACTTAGATAATCATTACAACATAAGATACTGATTTTCAGCTATGCTGGAGCCATGTTACTCTGCTCCTCTGACACAAAGGTTTCTTATCACCAGTATAGTCGATCAATGGAAGATTTCCCCTGGGAAGAAGGCTCCATAGTCTGTTTAAAGGCATCACAGAAGCTCCTATGATGCCCTTCTTTTTTGGCCCTTTGAAAGACAAAAGATATTCCGGAAAAAACCCATAATGTCACATTCCATTTAAAAAAAAATACATTTATTTCATCACAAACCACATCTCCAGTGCAGGAAAAGAGTTCAATTCACTATTAAAATATTCCAGATAGGATTCAGGAAAGTAAGCCACTATGGGGCAAAGGCGTGAAACCACACTTGAACAGCGAGAGGCAGCTAGATGCCCTGTGGTGGGTAGAAACAAGAAGGCCATGCTCTCTATGCCAGAATCAGAGGTGTGGTACAGGAACAGGAACATAAAAAGGTGGGCCCTGTAGCTCAGTGGGGAAGCAGCTGCCAAGGGAGACCAATGCTTTCTTCCTGCTGTGAAAACAGAAAAGCCCACAAAATACTTCTGATGTCCTAAGCAGTTACCTATATGGCCAGACACGCTGGATGTTGAGGATTTGCTGGGATTGCCATTCGCAGTGTACTCTGGAGAGATGGAGGATGACTCTTGGAAGGTGACCGAGGGGGGAGTACAGAAAGCAGGCTTGGGGAACTATTGTGTTGCCAGAGACATGGTCAGTGTATTGCAGTGGGATCCCGGCTGACCCAGTGACAGACCACTCTGCTACTGTGAGGTCCCTGGGAGGGGACATGGTGGAGTTGGGGAACCCCTTTGCTCCTCCCACCAATAGACTAGAAGGTCTGGGTACTCATCTCATGCCTGAGCACCAAATACTATCTGCTTGGTGCTCAACTCTGTGACAGAGCCCCACCCCCCCCCCCCCGCCCCCCCCGACTCTCTTGTGGTGCTCATCCTTTGCCAGAATGCCCTAGACTGCCTACTGGGCACTAACCCTTTGGTGGAGCCCACTAGATTATGTTGGGGTACACACCCCTTGCTGGAGTCTCACGGGGGCAGGTGCCTCCTTGGCAAGTGGAACATGAGTCTGGTAGGAAATGAAGTTTCAAAGCAACTTAGTAATGGAATATTTCTAGCTGATAGATCTGCTTTGAAGCTCTCCCAGGGACTGCATAAGAGACCTTGTACCCATACAAAAAGTGACTTGCACATGTGCTATTTGTTCAAGCTTTGGCTTTCTTACTGATTGCCTATATGACAGAGCAAGTCACTTGATCACCTGTCCCCACCTGTAAAATTAGGAAATTTATTTTCACTCACCCTATATTTATCTTTTGTCTAGTTTGACTGCAAGCTTTTTGGGGTAGGGATTCTCAGTTACACAGTCCCTGGTACAATGGGGCCCCAGTCACAGGTGGTATTCTGGCTGCATGTTAATAAAAATAATAACCACAATGAGAAACGCACTGCTGTGATTTCAACACAGCATATACATTTCTCGATGTGGTAGGGTGGGGTGATGTGACAGATTCATAATGATTATACAACAGCATCAGAGTGAGTGAGAAAAGAATGAAGATGATTCTTCCTAATCACTGCACAACCTGTATACTCAAAATAGTAACCACTTTCAGTCTCTTTCAAAATGATGCTGCTAAAATTGTCTCACCAAACAAAGAAGCAATGATAACACACTGCAAATAGAAATTATGGAATATAGACAAGGAATCATGGAAGCCCAGCATAGTCAATCAATGGACAGACTATGTAATCAATATGACTTAGAAGAAATTGAAATAGTATTTTTTTTACTTCACTGCATGCAAAACTTACAAATAAATATTATGAAAATTTATCTTCTGGCTCTTGGAAATAGAAAATAAAGTTGCCTCAGTCAAAAACCCCCACAGATAGTAACTCCAGCAGAGATAGTCAATACTGTGGAACCAGTAATCTAACTGTATAACAGATCTTTGTACATGAGCTAAAAAATGAATTCCATTAACTTGTAACAATAGTGGGCTGTTATCCTCTATATAGAATAATCATTATTATTTATTTATACAGTGTTCTGGCAGTGCCTAGGAGTCCCAATCCTGTATCATCTTCCAACATGCTAGACGCTGTCCAAATGTAACTCCCACACCTAGTGGGTGTGGGTCACTGTCCCGTGTAGTGTCACTTAGACTACTTACAGCGAGAGATAAGAACAAGGGAGCTCTACAGCCTAAGCTGAGCACCCACTGGCTTTATAACTCAAGCTGTAGAGGCTCCTATACTAACCAAGCTCCAGAGGTTCCAGGTTCAGTGGGTCTTGTCTGGGATCACAGAACAAAAAGCTGTTTCCTTTAGAGGGACCATTAGAGGGAGATGCAGCACATACTGTGTAAGAATCTAATCAGAACTTTCAGAAAAAGGAAAAGTCCAGTCATCTGAAGAACTGGATTTTGCCCACAAAAGCTCATGATACCATCTACATGATTTGTTAGTCTTTAAGATACTACTAGACAACTTGTTGTTTTTTAAGAAAAAGGAAAGTGAACGTAGAAGCTATCTGACAATATACTTGCCTCTGATTCAGAAACAGATAACAATACAATGGAGACATTCATGAAACCCTGACTCTCATACAGGTGCTCCAAACTTCATGAAACTTAATAATATATTTACATTTTGTCATGCCAACAGAACTGGGCAAAATTTTTCTCAGAAAACCTTTTTATCTAAAAAATTTGGATCCAGTGACATTCAAACATTTTAAGATTTCACACCAATTTTATCAACTTCTTTTGGTCAGAGATAAATCTAAAATAACCCTTGACAAAATAATTTTGTTCTGAGATTTTCTCAATTAAAATGATACATTTTTTGCCCAAAACGAGTTTTCATTTCAAAATTTCCTTTACTATTATTTTTTTAAAATATAAAAAATGTTCAAAATCAAAACTAAATGAAGTGTTTTGATTTTTCATAAATCCCGCTCCATCTTTTTTTTGCTGCAATCCAAACCAATAGTTTTTGAATTGCCAGCAAACAATATCTGTTATTTGTTCAGCACTATATGCCCCGTACAAACTTAAGAAAACTCTCCAAAAAGGAAGCTCAGTTAAAATGAGATATATAAAAAAGAGGGAGTCTATGTGTATCTATGTGAATAACACATATAAAGACAGATGAATGCAGCTATGCTAGGGAACAACTCCTTTTTCCATCACAGTGACAGATGCTTACCATTGGCCACATAGTGTAAAGAAGTTGTATTAAAATAATGTGTCAAAGGCTTGCCACTGCCATCCCTGCAAAGTTTTGTTGCTTAGTTTGGGAAACAGTAATTTTGTATTAAACCCATTTTATCAGTCTGCTTGTCTTCCTTATTGCTTTAGAGAATCAGACCTAATTTATTTATAGAATGCTTCAGTTAACATTATATTAAACAGGGTTGTTAGAGTGTAGCTGATTAACTGTTTAATTGATCAGGTGATGCCTATCAGTTCATTGTATCAGTTACAGTAGCCAGCTCCCAAGGCGTGGTGGGGCAGCGAAGCCTGCTCCTTGGGAACTGGCAGATAAGTGCTGCCTACTCCATTCTGGGGGGGGGGGGGCGGGGGAGGGGAGACTTCACTGTCGCAATGAAGTTTCCTTCTGAAGAGCCAGAGGAGCAAAGGCTGCCCGCTCTGCTCCTGGGAAGGAGGCGTCACTGCCACAGGAAAGCCTTCTCCCTGGGAGCCAGGCCAGCAGTGACTGGCAGCCCTGCTCCAGGGAGGAGGCTTCATGGAGGGTTCTGCAGTACAAAGCTTTAGCTTTAGTTTTATACTGCAGAGCCTGCAGTGCATGTAACTGTGTAACCGCTGTGATTTTCAGGGAATACACAGGAATACTATACTGAACAATTTTTAACATCCCTAATATTAACTAAGCAGATAAGGGATAAATTAGTGCTTCAAAAATTTGTAATTTAGAAGGTACCTTTTTGCATGCTTTTCTGCAGTAGAGTGTGTGATATGACATTCTTTTATCCACAAAAGTTACTATATCAAACTGGTAATATTTTAAAAAGAGTGTAAAAGATAACTTTTCCTTATCGATGAAATTTAAAAAAACCTGTGGTTCAACAAACAATGTTCATCATCACTAGAGCACCTATGATGACCCTGGATGACCAACAGCGAAAAGGCTTTGTTGTTCCTCAAGGTGGTAGGCAAAGGAGAAGAGCCTGAGACACGACTGTACAGGGGGATTCCTTTAAGCACAAGCCTCAGATAGCCTCATGCAGCAGCTATGGGAAGAGAGTACTGTCTTGATGCACTGCCTGAAGTGCTTCCGGGTGGCCTTAAATATGATTCTTCATCCAATGAGTTGGATGCTCTATTTTGAAATAGCTCAGTGCTATATCGATGGGCATTTGCTGTAGAGACGCGGTATTTCAAAATAAGCTCTTTTGAAATATAAATTTCAGAATAGCTTATTCTGAAATAAGTATGCAGTGTAGACGTACCCTTTGAAATGATTGAAACTAAGCATTTCACGTTCAGAATATATTTTCTTCTGGATGAAACAGATAGTTAAAACTAAAACTAACCTGAATTCGTGAAACATTCTGGTATTGCTGAAACTGCATATGTCACCAACAAAATTTTTTCCCTAAAAATTTTACCCTGCTCTTTACTTATACATGTGATAATTAAAGTACACAAGTCTGATTTAGCTACATGGTAACTTGATTTACAATGAGTTCCGGATGAACTGTGCACCATACTATGTTCTTAGTGGGACAAATGTGGAGTTACTCTAGAATGAAATCAGTTTATCACAAGGCTTAATTTAAAGCCGTATCATTGGATATTGAAATCTATATTATTCAACATTACTCATCTCCTGGTATTGAATGACAATACTCCAATGTTTATCTCACTAAAAGAATTCCAAGGTGAAATCTAATCACAATAGATACAGACAAGATTTATTTATCCATTAAAAGAAAACAGATAAAATACCTGTAAAATAGCTATGATGCAATATATTTCTCAATCTAATTTCTCATTGAAGGCAATCTGTAGCATTTTTGTGTGTGAGTTTAGTGCTAATGAAGGTATGATGTTGAAACTTGGATAACAGATTTAGCAGTTTATTCAGACTAGGGCAGACACAGAACTAAAAAACCTTGGTTTTATCTTGGGGGGACCATGTCTGGGGGAAAAGGATATGTGCAAACACATTGCATGCCTGGCCTCTTGGCTTAGATGACCAAACTGAGGTGTGGGAAATTTTGCACCAGGAGCTAGAATCCAACTAGCAACTTAGAGGTGAAAAGTGGCTGTGGGCTATTACAAAACTCCCCTTAGGCCATCCAGTCCCCAGTGTTGACTGACTGCCTCTAAAGCTAAAGCTGAGTCCAATTCGGTTGTTCTTTCCTCATTTGTATGAGCCAAATTCCTCTCTTAAAGGCTGTATGCAAGTATAAATCCATTGATTTCAACAGAGCTGCACTTGATTTATACGAATACTAGCTGGAGTTACCTGGCGTTGCTTGGTCCCGCTCCCTGCCGGCCGATTCGCTTCCCCCCACCCGCCTGCCATGCTTCCTGCTGGCCGGTTCTCCTCCTCCCGAACTCCCCCCACCAGCTGCACTCCTGTTGGCTGCCCCCCCCCCAATCTGCCCCGGCCAGCCCCACTGCCCCCTCCCCCTCCCCCTGACTAGATCTGCTTCCTGCCAGCCTCCCCTCTCCCGATCTCCCCCGGCCAGACCCGCTGCCCCTGACCGCCTCCTCCCCGACCAGCTGTGTTTCCCGCTGGCTGCCCCTCCCCCAATCTCCCCCAGCCAGCCCCGCTGCCCCTGGCCCCCCCACCAGCTCTGCTTCCCGGCCCCCCCCCCTTCCTCCCGGCCAGCCCCGCTCCCCTCCCAGACAGTTCCCCCTCCCCCCGCCCTCCATCAAGTGTGTCCATTTTTTTTTTAGACTACCTGGTAACCGTAGCTGCGGGGGGCAGGGCGGGTGCCTGAGCCACTGTGCGCATGGGGGTGGGGTGAGTCCTGGACGGTGGCGGGCACATGACCTAGGGTGGGCTGGGCTGTCCCTGCAGCGCAGTGTGGCAGGTTATTTTTTATTTTTACAGGTTGAGATTGGGCCCAATTGGGTCCAAAAAGTACCTAAAAACCTTCTTCTGGAGGAAAGGTTACCCCATGCAAAGTTTGGTTGCGGTAGCTCTTATAGTGTCCAAGTTATTAGCGCACAAACACACAGACATTCTCCTTTATATATTAGATAAGTGAAAGAAAAATCAGAATTTATGGGTTACCAGCCCCCTCTCAGCCTTATCCAAAATTCACTGCCATCAGTGGAAAGATTCCCCCATTGACTTCATTTGTATTTAGGATCCAGGCCTCTGAATTTCCAGCCTATCATTTATAATCTGAACAGCAATCCAAGAGCCCTTATTTTGCAATTTATTTCAGTACTGAAAAAATTATTTTAAATTTCCACTGTGGGAAGGTGATTAGAGCTATTCTCAGCTCTGGTGGAACTGACTCATGTTTTCAAGGCAAACTATGCAAATATCTCTGAAGCAGTACAGTCATCATATCCATCTAAATGTCAGCTGGCTCATAATTGTAGCATGCTTATGTCATGGAGTCTTTTTTATAAAAACACCTCATTTTCATACACAATGTATATCATTTTTTGTACAAATAGTCTGGTAGCACTTTAAAGACTAACAAAACATGTAGCTGGTATCATGAGTTTTCGTGGACACAGCCCACTTCTTCAGATCAAGAAGTGGGCTGTGTCCACAAAAGCTCATGATTCCATCTACATGTTTTGTTAGTCTTTAAAGTGCTACCAGACTATTTGTTGTTTTTTAATTTTTTTTCTGTTACAGACGAACTTGGCTACCCTTCTGAAATTTTTTGTACAGTACAAATCGGTGTTAAAGGGTCTGTTATCAAATGAGTTACATCCATGCTCAAGCAAAAGGAAAAACTATGTAGCACTTTAAAGACTAACAAGATGGTTTAATAGGTGATGAGCTTTCGTGGACCAGACCCACTTCCTATTAAACCATCTTGTTAGTCTTAAAAGTGCTACATAGTTTTTCCTTTTGTTTTAGCAAGATCAGACTAACATGGCTACCTCTCTACTACTATTCATCCATGCTCAAGGATACTGTGAGAGACTCTGCTGTATGGCACACACTAGTCTATGTTCCCTTCATTTCCTTTCACTGAATCAATGATACCAGAGGTATCCCGAAATAGCATTGTAGAGATGACATACCCAGTTCTTCTTCCCTCTCTTCTCTTTCTATTCCTCTAGTATCTCCACACTGTTCTCCTCGTGAGAAATCTTCTTTTCTGAAGCAGTTATTCAGTATCTCTGTGCTTCACCAAATGTCTTTTTTTTTTCAAATTTCATGTGAAAACACCTCTGACTAAACTTCTTATTTTCTTTCTTTCATTGGGATTCAGGTTGAATTTCATATGCTCTATACAAAATGGAGTACTGTAGTCTATATTCTATTGTTTTTTATCTTAAAAGTTAAAGAATTCTAAAACATACCATGGGAAAATCCAGAGCATTGGAGCGTATAGTACTTGTATGACTTGTGAAAATAGATAGCTTAAAGAGCTAATAAAATGTCATTATTTATAACAAAAATTCACTGCATGTTAGCAGTGCAGACTTGATTTGAAAGGTTTCTCATAAGTCTTTGACAGTTTTCTCAAAAAAAATGAGATTTTTATCATGCATTAATACATGAATTTCAGATGAAGCATTGATACACCATAGTGATAGGTGAAATTCATACTGAAACAATGACTATAGCACTTGTAAGTTCTTGATCTGGAGAGCTGAGCTGTCAGAAAAATGAGATATAGAGAAATGATAAAAAAGTTCAGCATTGATTTTAGATGTTGATTTGATGGTGCAAAAAAGCAACAAACCAGAAAGATTCAGGATTCTCAATTTGCCCTGAAATGTCAGATATTTCATGTCTGATTTTTAAATACCATTTCTAGGGATGTCTTGCTTTAAAAAATGCAGTCCTACAATTCATGGCAAAAATACAAACTTACATGCAGATCAAATCACGTTCTGTTTTGAGGAAATTTACATTCCACATCGAACCTCTGAACTAAAAAGAAACCCAAGCACTGACTATGAAGAGAAGAGCTAATAGTCACCAGCCCAGAGGCACTGTTCCACATGAATGCATCCCAGATAGGATGGTCACAGTGACTCAGAATGAGTGACAATAGCTTTGGCTTTATGGATCTTCATTTCAAAATAAAGTGACATGCTTAAAGCCGTTCTGTGTCCAAATTCTTGGTTTAATTCAAGTTTAATTCAAATTGCGTATTTTCACAAATAATAGTAATGGGCAAGATTGGATGAAGGATACTGAATAACCGTGATAGCCAAATTAGTGTAAATATCTGTTACAAAAACAATGCCATCACCTCATAACCTGCTGAGAGTCAGAACTGAGCTAAAGACCACTAATGAGCTCCTAAGTAGGGATGCAGGCAGTAAGGCTGGTGGCTCTCCCACTAGTTTGTGTTCAGGGGAGAGGAAGAGGGTATCTACACATAGGCTATGTCTATACTGAAGTTATTTTTGGGGAAAACGTACACAAATTGCGAACCACAATTTGCGTACCTTTTTCTGATTCTTTTTTCGGAGAGGCTTTTCCAACATTTGGCCCATCTACACGGGGCCAAATGTGGGAAAAACCTCCTCTTTCGGAAAAGCCCTTATTCCTCATAAAATGAGGAAAGAACGTGCCCACTTTTTCAGAAACTAATCCGAAAAAGCGGATGGGTTCCCTGGACATGGCAGCTTTTCTGTAGTGTAGACAGCCCCAGTCTCCTTGTGCTTTTTATTACCAAATGTGTTTGCAAGGAGAAAATGAGAAAGAATAAAAATAAGTGGGGCAGGTAGAAGAGGTAAGAACTTTGTGCCTTTCTTTCTTTCGTTCTTTCTCATTGATGAAATTGCATATGGCTATCTACAGAAGCATAATCCAGCTCAATCCATAGGTTTTAGGTGCCTTTGCAATCATTTAAAAATCAATACAAAAGCATTGCAAAACTTAAACAGCGACACATTTCCCTCTCCTCCCCTCCCCCATTCACATGCATAAAACAGAGAAGCAGAGAAAACACATTTAAAACTATGAAATACCCCTCCTCTGAAACTCCCTAGAGAAAACTTCCATCCAGGCATGTCAGCTGTCCTCAAGGCCTGCTCAAATGTAACTTATACACTGAGGCTACATCTACACTACATGCTTCTTGCGCAAGAAGCCTTTTGCGCAAGTGTTTTTGTGCAAAAACTTCTTGTGCAAGAGCATGTCTACACCTCAAAGCACATCGCAAAAGGAATGTGCTTTTGTGCAAGTGAACGTCCACACTGCATGGACACTCTTGTGCAAGAAATCTCTGTGCTTATTGCCATAGGGGTTTCTTGCGCAAGAAACCCCTCTGGAGCGTCCACACTTGTCTTTTTGCGCAAAAGCTGTAGCACAAAAAGGAGTTATGCCTCGTAAAAGGAGGTTTACCTATGCCAGAAAAAGCCCTCTGTTCTGCTGTTTTACTTCTGATTTCCTTGCGCAAAAGTGCATTTAAGGTATGGACGCTCCACAGGTTTTTGCGCAAAAACAGCTGGTTTTGCGCAAAAACCTTGCAGTGTAGACAGAGCCCTAGTGTGATTCACTGTCCCATGTAGTGGCACATAGGCCACTTACAGCCAGAGAGAAGAACAAGGGAGTTCTACAGCCTAAGCTGAGCACCCACAGCCAGTTACACAAAGACATAGATATTATAGCACACTTTGAAGGTCAACAATTCATCTAGTTCAGACCAGGAGAAAAGGGATGAACTTGGGATTTAGTGTGCCCTTGAGAAAGTTATTTAGCCTCTGTGTGCCTCAGTTCTTTATCTGTAAACTGGGGATAACAGTACTTGCCCAGCTCTCAGGGATGTAATAAAAATAAATACTTTTGAGATTGTGAGGTGGGGGACATATAAGTACCTTAGTCAAGTAGAAAGCAAAGGTGATGGACCCTCATAGAGAACACCCTGCCAGAGGCCCACTCAATTAGGGGACACTGCATGCTTATTTCGAAATAAGCTATTCTAGAATAGTTATTTCAAAATAGCACATCTACACTGCAGAAAAGCCTCAAAATTAGTCCAAGGCAGGCTCCCCTAATGTAGACGTGCTATCTCGATTTAGAGCCCAGGAGACATTGGGGAGAATACCTTAGAATGGCTCTGGTGAGGAACTATTTCAAAATAGCAGCAGTGGAGCGTCTACACATGCCTTATTTCAAAATAGCTATTTCAGAATAGGATTATTCCTCGTAGAATGAGGTTTACAGATTTTGGAATAAGCTGTCTGTTATTTCAAAATTATTTCAAAATAATTGAATGGCTGTGTAGACTCTTGCATTGTTATTTCAAAATAATCCTAGTTATCTCGAAATAATGCTGCAGTGTAGATGCATCCTTACAGACCAAGAGAGTTGCAGTTTGACACCCTGTGCAGAACTCTACTTCAGCACTACGGCATAGTGAGAGAGGCTCTCCCTCAGGTTGGAGACTCATGGTCATTTAAGTAGCTTAAAAACAATGTATAAATCCCACACAGAAGACTGTAGGTAGCCAGGGCAGTTCATAGAGCACAAGCATCAAATGCTGGTACTGAAATATCTGAAGTGGGCTGATGCTTTGTATTGTAGCTTCAACTTCTGAATTTAAGTGGAGGTCCCTCAGAGCACGTGGCCAGTAGCCAATGCAGAGGTGAGGTAAGGCATGGATCATGGTAGCAAGGATTAAATCTGAAAGAAACAGTCACAACACTCCTAGCTGGAGTGAAGATGTACAAAAAGCCAGGCTGATGTCTGATCCCATTTGTTACTCTAGAAACAATCAGGCAGACATCTGAGCTGTGAACTTGGATGAAAGAACTGTCTCAATCGATACAGTTGATATACTTGAGTTGCTTTCCCCAATCCATTATAAACACCTGTCTTCTTAATTCCGGGCTTCATTGGCTCAATGTCATCTAATCTTGGCCCCAGTACTCAGCTGTACTATGCATCAAATGAGATAGAGTCATAAAGATGGGAGTCATCAGCACACTGAAAAAACGTCAGTCCATATGTCCCCACTAATTCTCTACCCAGACTCATAAACACATTGAGTAACGGGGGTAACAAAACAGATGCTCATGATATCTGATACAAAGCATAAAAGCATAGGCATAAAAATAATTGCTCAACTTTCAGCAGTGTTTTTAAGTGCAACACATATACACACACACACACAGTTTAAGGAAAGGCACAAAGCTTCTATCTCTTCCTGAGCTGTCCTCCTACGATTTTGGCTTGTAAAGAATTCTAAGTACACAGAGATGCATCCAGTCCTCTGTGTTTGTTCCCAGAGTACAGACACCAGAATAGTAATAAAATAGCTTGGCTTGAGCTGGAAGAGCACAATGTCTACTGGCAAGCAAAAGAGCAAAACAAACATCTCACTTGCTTCTGGATTTCCCATACCCTTGGTGCATCTGTTTGCATGCCAATGAGCAGAATTCTGTTCCCATTCTCAGGACAACTCAGGCCTTGCTTTCTTAAATACAAAAATATACACACCAACACACACAAAGATATCCTGCTATTTACTAAACTACTGCTTATTATTATATACATAGCAGCAAGGCAAGCAGATACTGTATTACACACAAAAAGGTATTTTAAGGAATTAGACTACTTACAAAAACAAAAAAGAAAAAAGAAAAACCAAACCTTTCTTTGAAGGGCAGCATTTAGTAACAATACCAGGATGAGAGATTCCATTCAGACATTTACAAGTTCTCCCCATCCAGACTTTAATTGAACCTACTGAGGCCTCACTCCCACAATCTAGCATGAGCTTTCTCCCATTCTTTTAACTTTTAATCGAATCCATTCTCATTCTGTTTCCTGTAACTGTCCTCTGCGCTTTCTTCCATCCCTACACTGGCCCCTTCCATTGGACCCCTGTGTACCAGTCATTGTAAATTAAACTCTCCAAGTACAAGAATTGCAGTGAGATAGTGTCAGAAACCAGGACAGGTGCTGGAAGAGAAAGTAGGGGCTGGCAGTAAGAAGGGACTGAGGTCCTAACGGAGCAGTTCTCAAACTCTATATACTAGGTGTATTGGCGACTCCTTTCACACAAAAAGCTTCTGAGTACAACCTTCTCCTTTAACAATTAAAAACACTTTTTTATATTTATTACTACTATAAATGCTGAAGATGAAGCAGGGATTGGGGGTAGAGCTGACAGATCGTGACCCCCCCCCACACACACATAATAACTTTTCAGTCCCCTGAGGAGTTATAACCCCCAGTTTGAGAACACCTGTCCTAGCCTATGAAGGGAACAGGGAGATGAAAGGTACCTGATTTCAGATTCAAGTCTGATTTGAGCCAGTTCCAAATTTGGCACGACCAGTCCATGGGCCCTGACATTACACTTAGTGCTTAGATACTAGATCTGAAGGTCCTATAAATATCTAAAATGAGTATGTGCACAGGAAATGAGTGAACTCTTCAATTAAGTTTAGACTAACACTTTTCCTTGTGCAACTGTTTACAATACAAGTGAGAGAATTTTTGCAAAGGTGCTGGTGTAACTACCACCAAGCAGAGTTGAACCTGGGACTTCTGGAGCTTAAAAGCCAGCTGGCTCTCAGTTCATGACATAGAGGTCTCTTTGTTCTGATCTGTTGTTGGGGTCTAAGTGCCACTGCATGGGACAGTGAGCCACACTAGGGCTATGTCTACACTCGCGGCTTCTTGCAGCAGAAATATGCAAATGAGGCTAAATGTGGAATATTGCCAAGCCTCATTTGCATACCTAACAAGCCACCATTTTTGCAGAAGAGGCTCTTCAGCCAGAAGGAGCTGTCTACACTGCCCCTTCTTACGCAAGAAAACCCCTCTTGCGCAATGCCGTTATTCCTGAAAATAATTGGCATAATGGCATTGCGCAAGAGGGGTTTTCTTGCACAAGAAGGGGCAGTGTAGACAGCTCCTTCTGGCACAAGAGCCTCTTCTGCAAAAATGGTGGCTTGTTAGGTATGCAAATGAGGCTTGGCAATATTCCACATTTAGCCTCATTTGCATATTTCTGCTGCAAGAAGCTGCAAGTGTAGACATAGCCTAGCTGTGTGGGTTACATACTTCCCCTAGGTAAGGAAGGAAATTCCAAGCTTCAGAGACCCTGTTGAGATCCCAGACAATCCCCCATTTGTAATTGCCACCAGGCACATTTGAATCTGGGACCTTTGGAACTTAGTATATGAGCCTCTACCCCTTGAGCTAAAAGCCAGAGGCCTATCAGCCCATGTTGTAGAGGTCTCTTTTTCTTATCTGTTGCTGTGGTCTAGGTGCCACTGCATGGGACAGCGAACCACACTAGGGTTACATCTACACTGAAGGATTCATGCGCAAGAACCTGTTTGCGGAAGAGATCTTCTGCAAAAATTATTGTGCAAGAGAGCGTCCACACTGATAGACACTCTTGCACAAGAAAGTTCTGATGGCCATTAATAGAATGGCCATCAGAGCATCTGTGCTTTTTCCATTCGGCTGTTTTTACGCAAGAAACCCCTGTTTGCCATCCACACACACCTTTTTGCACAAGAGCTCTTGCGCAAAAAGGCTTATTCCTCATAGAAAGAGGAACAATTCTTGTGCAAAAAGCCCTCTCTTCTTACATGTACTGTAAATTTTCTTGTGCAAAAATGTACTTGTAGTGTGGACCCTCCATGAGTTTTTGCGCAAAAAAACGTTGTGAAAAAACTCTGCAGTGTAGACGTAGCCTAGGTGTGTGGGTTACACTGGTACAAGACATGTGATAAGTCAGTGGAAGAATAGACAGTTCTATTTCTATGGACAGTTCAAGGACCATTTGAAGCACTGTGAAATGTGGAAGCACCATTTATACATATCTGAAATTCCGATAGTTTCTAACTAAATTTCCTACATTTACAGCATAGAATCAACTAGCAACAGTCCAAGAAGAAGAAGAAGATCACTGATTAGTCATACTCTTTTCTATAGCAATAAGATCTCACCTGCAGTAACTAATCTGGGACAATCTTCCTATTATGCCTGAGGGAAACAAACATAATTCCATAATGTTTTCACCATTAGTACCAGTGGGTGTTGATATCAACATATTTTCAATCTCCTTATGTTTGCTGCTACCTTGTAATGACTTACCTAAACCACTTAATTTGCTGACATTTTGTTTCCACTTACAACTGTTTTATGATTTCATCCTAGGTATAAAATGCCTACCAAAATCTTGTAAGAGATTTAAATTTTTGGTTCAGATCTTTTAGTCCAAAGCCAAAATAGAGATTGAGCTTCAGGATTTGGTTCCTCCCCCAAGCTGAAGGAACTTGGGAGTGAGGGGTTATGTTTGGGTCTATCTCTAAATTCAGGGAAGAAGAATCATGCAAGTTCCCACAAAGCATAGAATTAGCTACGTTTGTGTGCAAATTTAGCTGTGGGATCACAGACAATTTTCATTGGTTGTAGTAGTGTTTAAAGCAGGGGTGGGGAACCTTTTTTGGTGAGGGGCCACTGACCCACAGAAAATTCAGTCTCATCCATCCCCCAGGCCTTAGGTTCCCCACCACTAGTTTAAAGAGTGCCATGGCTTAGATAACTCCAATCAAGGTTGAGACAGTTTTCAGAACAATCTCTACATGTGTTTTACTCTCTTTACTCCAAACAACAGTTGTACAGTATTTGTAGTTGATTAAGTCAGGAGGACTCTGTCTTATTCAGTTTCTTTTTTATTAAAAAGTAATGAACCATTTATTCCACTGCCTTTTTCTGCAGTGGTGCCAGTTATCAAAAAAGCTTCTTCTCTGCTCCAGTGAAATGGACTTTGGAAAACATTAATTTTCTTCAGTAGGCCAGCACAATTAACTATTACAAATAACAGTGCCAGATAAAGTCACAGAGCTTGCTCTTTTGAAGAGTTTTGCATCAAAGACAATAGCATGCTCATCATCAGACTCTGTGGCAAGCTAATTATCATAAACCAGAGCTGTTCAATGAACAATAATGTTTTGTAAAGCTAATACAAAGGATACAATGTGATGAAATAAAATCAAAGATGAACTGGGAGATTCATATAAAGCAATTTAAAGGCAACATGAAAATCATGGGATGTAATTTTCTATAATTTAGCAAGACTATTCAGTACACACAATAAATGGACCAAAATAACATCCATATTAAGCAGCTTTCTTTTAAATAGTGATTACTGTACTTTAGCCTTTGGATTTTGTTAATACATAAAAGTGCTAAATAGGAACCCTGGTTTGTAGATGCAGTTGTCCAACTATTAATTGATAGAAGTTGTGTTATACAGAATATTTCAGGTGCTAATATGTTATCCACAATATGATTTTACAAAATAGTGAAGCTGAATGATGCACTTTGCTAAACTTTCATTCACAACTAGGACATTCTTTAAATCTTCCGTATGTTTTCATACTGCACAAACTAATACGGTATGTACTGAGGCCTCCATTTTGCATTGTGATCAAATGGAATGAACCTTTACACTTACACTAAATTCTACCTGGCATGTGGGCCAATGACAGATTATGTCATTGCAGAAACAATCTTAATTGGGAAGAATGAAATTCTTCATTGACTTTCCCCATGTGTCCTACAGATGTGAATGGTATTGGACAGGGCACCAGTCAGCACAATATATGACCCCATCAGCTTAAACAGAAGACAACTTAAACAACAATACCATTACCACTGCAGTTTGATGTATTAATTATACTAATTGGTCTTTATTCCCCTTTCACTAACACCTGTGGAAACCAGGGGTAACATAAAAAACAAACAAGCATGAGGTTATAAACGAGCTCTCTATTTATTATTTGCATTTCTGTACTTTCCTGTCACCAATGCCTCAAAAATTGAATGCAACCATAAGCTTACCATTGTTATATTATCACCAAATAGGACATAAACAACTTGTAAATCAGATGACAACAAAGTGAGATCAATGCTTGCCACAGTGAGTGATGTAATTCTGAAATATAATTCACTTTTATGGAGACACATCTCATTACTTTCTAATTTCTTTTCAGAAGAATAGATTGGTGCTGTACTCAACACTTGATATCCTGTGATCACTGGCAGAACACATTGGCTACCAGAGTGTATTTGGTCAACAGATTTTTCGAAAATTAGTACTGCTGTGAGCATATTAATTGCCATACAAACTTTGGATGTACTCCCATTACAGTTGTACAATGCAAATGAGGAAAGGATTAACATCTAGAAACTGTGTTGAGGAACTACAAATTCCTACAGTATTGTTCTCTTGGTATGACTATGTTACAACTTTCTATTTTAATAGCAAAATATGGAAGAATTAAGTATGCAAAAAAACTGCCCATGGGCACTACATGAGATTAAAATATAGCTGCTATGAAAAACATAAGACACACCCTTGCCAACATTTATGTTCTATGGACACGTCCTCTCATGCAGAAAACCTGACACATAGATACAGGGCAACAAGTTAAAGTTGTCATGTCAAGGTGCAGAGAACGGTCTCTTACACATGTAGGTATGGGAACCAATATCATGGTGGGCAAAGGTACCCTTATTTGAGAATTCTATGACTTTACTAGCTCTTCATTATTAGTGTTTTTTTTCTTCAGCTATGTTTTTCCTTGTAGGAACAACTCACTGATCTGAAACTCAAGATATTTCCATCTGTCTAATACAGGTTCAACCTCTTTAGTCTGGCACTCTCTAGTCTGGCAACATCTGTGGTCCAGCATGATTTTAGTTAGCCAGATGTCCACTTGTCTTGGGTGTGGCCAAGTTTCCTGTGTTCCCATAAAGTTTGTTTACAGCCACTAGTCCTGGCTCTCAGTATTCTCTGCTATTCTTTAGCTATAATTTATCCTTAAATGTCTTCTAAGAGCCCAGGATTAAGTGGAAGTATTGGTAATGCTGCTAAATACTATCGATGTCCCTCAGTTTGGCACCAGTCAGGTCCCAATGGTGCTGGACTAGAGAGGTTCAAGCTGTAGATGCATATCTCTTGTGAATATAACTCAGCCAGTAATGGTAGAAACTTTCATCTTCTCCCTTAGGTTACACAACTTCCAAAAAGGTCATAATTTTCTTGATGTCATTTTCCATCCATGCATCTATCCCTTTTGAATAGTATTAAGTATTATTAAATAAAATAGTTACAATAATTTAATCTGTGTCACCTCAGGATGGGATTGCTGAAACAATTCTTATAGTGGAGATATATGCTTAGTTACACTCCTATAGGCAGTTGCCCTCCCTCTGCCCCCACACACTATTGGCAGGTAAGGGTCATCTCTGAACATAAGTTACTTGTTTTCCTTTTCAAGGCATTCAGAGTCTCTACCCAACCTACCACCTCTCATTGACTATCAAACTGTCAGTGGTCACTGCCAATCAGCCCATGATTCCAGTCTCTTCTGCCCAATTGCTTTCTCTCCTACTGTTCCGCCTGCTTAGTACCTGTGAACATCCTTAAACTTCCTCGTTATCTGCCTAAATTCCTTATTTAGCACGATGACTCAAAAAATGCTAACAGTTAGTTTGCTGGTGTCTAGAGAGCACTGTGCATCATGCTAACCAATATATTCTCATTGCTTCCTTGTATGCCACAAACTCCACTTTATCCATTTGTTGCCTCTTGTTAGCCCTTTAGGGTAGAAGTCGTCTTTTTGTTCTGTGTTTGTACATTGTCTAGCACAATCGGGTCCTCATCTTTGACTTGGGCTCCTAGACACTAAACTAAGATGAATAAATAGTAATAATCCCATTAATATCAGTGGGATATTTGTGCAGCAAGGGTGTTTGCAGTGTAAGTAAGCATAACAGAACTGGATCATAACGAACTCTGGGCCTTCCCTCATTAACAGTGTACATCAGGATTTATCCCACAAAAGTGAAAAAAACTTCTTCAAGATTAAAATCCGATATTTCTGTGTTCAAACAATTTAAATGTATAGTAATCAGAAAAATGATCTGTGAAATACAGCAGAAAAAACATGCAAACAACAGAGAACTTGATACATTATTTAATCAGGCTCTGACTAAGGAATTGGGTGTTGTAAACAATAACTGTTTACATTGGAAAGATAATTGAAAACCATCACAAAAACATTATGCGTGTTGCAAGTATCTTAAAAAACACTTATTTTAAGGATCACTTTATAATATTTGAATAAAGATTTAGCTACATATTTCACTGTTATAGTGCCTTGAATCTTAAAGCACTCTATAATATCTGTTTGCAAAGAAATCACTTCATCCGCATCTGGACTGTACCCATCTCTGGGCTGGAGGACAGCAAGCTGGCTAGCACTACCTAACTTCATAATTAATAGAGAGGGGATGATTTGGTCAAGGACAAAATGCCCACTCCAATAAAAAAAAATACCTTTGTATACAGAGGTTTTAAATGTTTCATTTGAAAAGTTCCATCGACTAATTTGCATGCAAGACAGTCTATTTGCCTTGAAAGAATGATGAACTGAGTCAATGCTGTCAAGATTCGAAGCTGGGAAACCCCAGGCATTTCACACTTGATGCTGAAATTTAGTGCTCCTTTTTTGTATTATAATGAGCATCAGGATGAAAACCTGGCCCTATTAAAATCCATGGGAGTTTTGCTATCAACTTTAAATGTAGCAAGGATTTCAGTTGATAGTATTGTATTCTGGAAGATACTGTCTAAGTGGTAAAGTTTATAGAAAAATCAAGGAGAATTCAAGTTCGTTATTCCTTCTTAAGCATTATTTTTATTTGCAGAGCCCCTGATGTCTGCCTAGTTCTGCACAAAACATAGAAGAAGATATCAACTCTTCCTCAAGGTGCTTACAACCTACACCCAGATGGTAATGGGATTACTTTCTTGAACAAGAGATCACAGAATCAGGCACAAAGTATGTACAATGGGTACTATATAGTCAGACAATGAAAATTAGCATCACTCTTTTGGCACCAGTGGAGCAATGCCCATTTACATCAACTAAAATAGTGTAATCCCCACAGATGTCAGATGTCAAATCAATCATTTCAAATTCTCCAAGGAGCTTGTATCTTGGGAAAGACGTGACTTTGCTTCTGTTCTGAAAGGGATAAAATGTGCTAGTTGCAATGGCGATGAGTACAATATAGCTATCTGTACCCTAGAAATTGGAATGTGACCCCAAATTCATCTCATAGAATGTAGGGTCCTGAATACTCATCAGATAATACCTTCCTGCCACTGCTGGCTGGGCTTTTGGAGAATGTTTTGGAGATGATAGGTTACCCATCCCATTAGCAATCAAATAAGTCATCAAGTTGTTTTTGATAAGTTCATAATAACTTGATTTCAGTGGGACTATTTGCATGCTTAAAGATGTGCACATGTGTTATGGATAGGAGGAGTGCTGGCCAGCACATGGTGACTAAGGGGTTAAACTCAGGTAGCTAGCAAGGGTGTTGGCAGGGGGCCAGAAGAACCAATGGGGATACAGTACAGAAGTGTGAATTGTATTTAGATACCTTGGCCGCTCTCTTTGTGAAAAAATTCTAAGGTAAGGGCTGGAGAAAGCAGATGCAGTAATCAGAATTACCATGCCTATAAGAAATATTGAACATGGGAGTGAACTGGGCCTTGAAGTACGGATCAGCACAGATTGTGAGTAGAGAAAAAATGTGTATTTAGATGCGATCAGGGTATTTTTCTTTATTTTGGTTCTCTCATTAAACTTCTCTGTGTGAATCTATGTCTTCCCTCCCCACTCAATATTTAAGTTACAGCCCGAAGAACTATGAGTCTTTGTGTTTTTGATCTGTTCTTTTCTTAGTTGCTCTGTAACACCTAGCGGCCAAGTATGCTCTATTAAGTATATCTTTTTGCTTTGTTAATAACAGCATCTTTTTATGGCGATTACTTGATTCTTGTGTCCTGAAATGTAACAGGAAGTCTCTGTGTGTGTGTGCCCAGCCTTGGAAGTCAGCTATCAGAGATACAGTTTGTTTTTCTGTGCTTTTTTCTTCTTTTTTCAAGCTCTCTTGGGCAAAAGAGCTTGGGGTACCCCTGGGGAAGGAATTCAAGTGTTCCTTCCTGTTTTTCAGGGTTAAATCACTTGATGGTGGCAGCTAGCCCCCAAAGTCAGTAAATTTGTGACTCCAGGGAGTTTTTGTAAGCAGAGTCTATAGAGGCAAGGTATTTAAGGTCCCTTGCGGGCCCCCATCTTCTGTACTCAGGCTACGTCTACATTGCAGGAATTTGTCAGCAGAGGCAATGCAAATGAAATGCTTATTAGCATTTCTCACACTCTCTTTTGCATAGTCTCTTCCAATCCATTTTGTGGAAGAGGTTTTTTGTGGAAAAAAATCTCAGTGTAGACGGGGCAAAAAACCCTTTTGCACAAGAGCCTGTATACCCGCTTTTTGGAGGAAAAAGGGGTTTTTTTGCACAAAATGGCCCCGTCTACACTGCATTTTTTTGTGCAAAAACCTCTTCCACAAAACGGATCGGAAGAGACTGTGAAAATGAGAGTGCAATAAATGCTAATAAGCACTTCATTTGCATTGCCTCTGCCGACAATTTCCTGCAGTGTAGACATAGCCTCAGAGTGCCAGAATGGGGAACAGTCCTGACAACATGTCATCTAAGTGCTTTGCTGGATCAAAGCCCACGTACAGTTAGATTTAATTCCAGCTATGAACTACTCATCAGACTGCATCTATTTAAGAGCACTGAGCAATGTTTCTGAGAATGAAGTAAAGCACTGAATTACAATGCTTCCACTATCTAGGCAATAAATGAATCTGTGCATCAAACCAGCAGCACAGCATGGGGGAAGCTTGTCAGTTTCTCTAAACTGCTTCCAGCAGTGAGAGAACTTGAGCATGTTCATTTTTAAATGTCCACTTTGTTTAGGCCTGTGGCATGAAGCTAGTGACTGAAAGTGAAAATAAGTACAAATAATACAAAGTGTGCACTTAGATCACAACTCCTGGGCAACAGCTCCCTGGGCCTATGGACCTTCTGATGTCAGTGGAGCTAATTTTTAATGATCTGTTCATTCACACAGGGTAGAGGGCATGGGCTGAGCAGTAGGAAGAGGAGGACATTTACTTTAAAGGAGGTGCAAGAAGGAAGCTGGGAAAGAGACAAGAACTAACATTACAAGAAAAGAACAAAGAAGATGGTTACACACATGTAAGAAAGAGTTAATGGCTTGATTCTACTCCCACTCATGTCATTGGCAAAATGTCTGCAGTGCTGTACCAGGACCTAGAGTGAGTAAATTGCTGTGGATGTAGGGATATATTAAAAAGAGAGAAATAAACTTATAATAAATAGAATATAAATAATATACACGAATAAAAATAAACAATACCACATGGCACATAAAAAAAAATTACCAGCTGAGGCTAACAAAGGTAGAAAAGTAACAGAGAGATAGCCATATTAGTCTGATCTTGGTAAAAGAAAAAAAGTAGTCATGTAGCACTTTAAAGACTAACAAGATGGTTTATTAGGTGATGAGTTTTCGTGGGGCAGACCCACTTCTTAGAAGTGGGTCTGCCCCATGAAAACTCATCACCTAATAAACCATCTTGTTAGTCTTTAAAGATAGAAAAGGTGCACTCAAGGATGGGGTGGGCAATAATTTTTAATAAAAACTCCAAGATTTTGGCAAGTAGTCAAGGGCTGCATTTCAAGAGTTTGGGGTCTGGGACAGAGGTTTGGTGCAGATGGGAGCTTGCGGTAGGAGACTGGGGTGCAAAAGGGGGTGTGGAGTCTGAGAGGGAGTTTGGGTGAAGGAGGGTGTTGTGATCTGGGGCAGAGGCTTGGGGTACAGAGTCCAAGAGGGGAGAGGATTCTGGCCTGAGGGAGGGGCTCTAGGATGGGGTGTAGGGTCTGGGAAGGAGTTGTGACCAGGGTGAAGGGGGTGCAGAGGGTTTGGGTGATGATTTGGGGCAGGGGAATGGGGTACAGGGTCAGGGAGGGGGTATGGGTGCCAGAGAGGATTCTGGCCTGGGGGAGGGTGTAGGAGAGAGTTCAGGGTCTGGGAGGGAGTTATGACCTGGGGGAAAAGGGGTGCTGAGAGTTTGGATGTGGCCTTGGGCAGGTAGTTGGGGGTGTAGGTACCAGAGGCAGGCTCTGTCTGGGAGGCACTTACCTAGGTAGCTCCCAGTCAGCAGCCCTGCATGAACCTGAAGGCATCAGTCACAAGCTGCCCCACATGGCTTCGTTCTGGGCAGGGTGAAAGAGGGTGGGAGGGGGAGGGAGTAAGCTTTTTTTGGCTGTCCCTGACGCCAGCAAAATATCTCGTCTGCTATTGGTCAGAAACTGGCCAATGGGAGCTGAGAGACTTTGCTGAGGGACGGGTCAGAGCACAAAGGCTCCCTCCTTGCTCCCAGAATAAAACAGCCACATTTAAAGCAGCTGCCACTATAGTGTACTTAAGGGTCCCAGAGAGGTAGCCGCGGGCTGGATCTGATGGCTTGGCGGGCCAGATGTGACTCAATGACAGCCTCTTGCCCACCCCTGCTCAAGGTTAATAGGAAAAAAGTTACGGTGGCATTATCAATTTTAAATATAGTTAGTTTCAAATAATACATTCATGTTTGTTTTTGGTACTACACCTGCTACCAAATCTCCTTGCCAATTGTTTTGCAATCACATTTTGGTATCTTCTAAGGTTTTTTTTCTTTCTCTTGTTGCTGTGCAGAAAGCTCATGGAGATAATGCCATCTACCTTACAGTAAGGGATGCTAAGGGATTCTAGAGCATTCATTTATTGATTATTGGGACAGAAGGGGCCACTGTGATCATCCAGTCTGATCATCTATGCATCTGAGAGACTTTGTGTGTCTGTTTGCCTGTTTGTTCAGTAACTCCACCTAAACGGTAAGAGCTAGCAACACCACATTTGGTGATAGAATCACCAAGCAAGCTTGCTGGGGGGATGCCCTTCCCCACATCTGGGACTGCCCCAGCCTTGGGCTTCCCATTTCGCAGGAGCTCTCCCCACCCTGATTCATATGGGAACATTGCTGGCTGTTCCCCTTCATCAGTGCCTTAACTACTAATTTTGCGCCTGAGGCAAGAATATAAAATTACACCCCCTGGTGACTGTTGGATCGCGGAGCGGCAACGTGCAGCTTGACATGTAAGCTGCGGGCTAGCTGATGCTAATGGACAGGGGAAAGAAGCGGCACTGTCTTAAAATAAGTAGCTGTCTTAAAATAATTAGTTTTCTATATTATTTTTCGGTGCCCCCCTCAGCTATGCACCTAAGGCAAGTGCCTCACTCACCTTGCCCTTGTTACGGCCCTGCCGTTCATCAGGGAGCGAGGGAAAAGTGCACAGTTTGTTCCATTCCTCACTCTGGCTGGGGAGCCCATGGAGCAGATGAACCTCGACCTGCCCCAGTTTGGGGGTATGCACCCCTCCTGCAACTGTGCTGGCTGGAGCTGCAGCGGCCACAGACAGGCACTTTTCACCTGGCTCCAAACTGCTGCGGTGCAAGAGGGCTGGGGTTGTCCTCCCTCCCTGGGGCAGCCTGCATACTGAACCCCTCAACCCCAGCCCCATCCCAGAGTGATGAATGAAGAAAAAAAAATGAGTTTAGGAGCTGAGCAACACCAGGTAAATCTTCTGTCCCAATAATCAATATTTGTTTATGAACAGCTGCAAAACTGAGGGATGGAGGGGAGAGGCTTTGTGTGCTGCTCCTCCCCTCAGCACCATCTTGCACCTCCCATTGGCTAATTTCCAGCCAACAATAACTGTGTGTTTGAGGAACAGACAGCGTGCCAAGTACCACTTCCCTCCCCATGTTCGTAGCTGTTCATAGACACACATGGCCTCATAGCTGGCTGCTCTGAGTGGCCTTCCAGGGCATGGAAGGCAGGGAACCTGCTGGGCTGCCAGCAGGGAGTTGCCCAGGTAAGCATCTCCCAGCCAGAGCCTGGCTCTGGCACCCCAGCCCTTTCTTCCCCTCAATTATCTGCCCCCCCTCCCCACTTCTTCCTCCTACCCTATATAAGCCAAACTCTCCGCCCCCCTTCTGCAACCCTTCCTGACCCTGTACCCCAATCCTCTGCCCTAGGTCACAACCCAAATCTCTGCACCCCCTTTGTGCACCTCAGTTCCCTGCCCCAGGTCATAACCCCCTCCTTCTTTAAAACTTCCTCCCAGATCCCACAATCCTTCCTGAATCCCAGTCCCTTACACCAAGTTCCCTTCTGCCCCCAACATCTGGACTCCACACCTCCTTCATTAATATCATAACCATCAATACTTATTAGCCAGGATGGGTAGGAATGGTGTCACTGTTTGTTAGAGGCTGGAAATGGAAGACAAGAGAGAGATCACTTGATAATTCCCTGCTCTGTTCATTCCCTCTAGGGCATCTGACATTGGCCACTGTCAGCAGATAGGATGCTGGGCTAGATGGACTTTTGCTCTGACCGAGAATGGCCATTCTTATGTTTTTATAGAATTTCAGACCTTGACCACTTTCCACATTCTTGGAGTGGCCCCCATCAAAAATTATTGCCCACTCCTGTTTTAGACAGAATGAATGAGGTTCCTTTATGATTACAAACAAAAGAATGTAATTTCAACATTTCACTGACTCCTTTTCCTAATCATTAGGGCCTAATCCTGAACAAATTTTAGGTAGGCGAGCATTCCTTACCTGTGAAATCAATAGGACTACCCACATAAGTAACAGATCAAATTTTCAGTGAAGTCAACAGAGAGATTCCAAGTCAAGTTCAGCAAAACATTTAAGTGTGAGATTAATGTTCAGTGGAATGTAAGTGTATTTAACTTTTCTGCTGAGTCATGGTGGACTTGAGCAAAGTTGTTTTGCTGAATCAAAATCCTATGGAAGTTGGAATGGACCTGTAAAGACAGACTGCAAAAGAAAGTATTCTCTAGATGAAATCTTCAGATTGAAGGGTCCTCAGGGCACGGCCCCATTTTATTCTCTAACAGCAGTGATGTAAGGAAAAAAATACGATAAATACATGTCGGGAATTAGTAACCTCTGTTGTATCCATATAAATCAGGGTTGGGAACCTTTTTTGGGTCAGGGGCAGTGTTCTCTCTAAGCTGCACAGCAGCCCTGCTTCACAGGTGATTAATCAGCCTGGTCCAGTCAGAGGCTCAGAGCTCCATGCACAGAGTTGATTGATTGGGCGGGGCTGATTAATCGCCTGTGAAGCTGCGCGGCTGCGCAGCTTAGAGGGAACATTGGTCGGGGGCTGCTGACCTACAGAAAAATCAGTCGAGGGCCGCACACAAGTGAGAAGCAAAAAACCAAACAAACAAAAAAGAAGAAGAAAAAATCAAAAACAAAGCCTCACTGATATGGTCTCTGGGGAGAAAGACACTCTCCACATACCCCTCACACATCAGGGCCTATGGGAGCCCAGGCTAATAAATTTTGTATGCTCCAGCCCCACAAGGAAGTGGCAGGGGCTGGAGCACCAGCATGGACTCCCCAATGCTGGGGGGAGAGGGCCTGTGCCTCGGGGGCCGGATCCAGGCAAGTCGGGGGCCAGGCCTTAGGTTTCCCCACCCCAATATAAACCTTCAGTAAATAGGTTTTTGTAATTGATGTTTTTACTTAAAAAGTGATCACAGTTTTGTAATTGGACAAGCAGTGACACACAGGTTTGCAAATGTAGAACATCAGTGTTTTGATAGGTTTGTCAATTATCTGACAGCATTTTGATGTTTCCATCTATAATTGTGCCTGGCAGCATGGGAGGGAAAAGCTGTAAAGTATGTGTGTGTATCAATATAAAGTCCACTGGCACAAACAACAATAATCTTCATTCTGGGGAACCTTTTTTGGTCAGGGACCACTGACCCACAGTGGTCAGGGGCCTCACTGACCAGGCTCCCAACTGAGAAGCAAAGTCACACTCACCTTACTCACACTCAGCTTGGGGCGCTGGGGCTCTGCTCATGCATCAACTCCATCAGGGGGTGCTGAGGATCGAGACTTCCTTCAGCAGTGGGTCATGCCCTCACTTGCACTCCAGCCCTTTGGGGCAGGGGCATGCCAAGGCTCAGAGACTTGCCAGAATGCTGGAGCATGAGTGTCATCTCACCCAACTGTGGGGGGAAGACCAGATCCTGCCTGCAAGCTGTAGGTTCCCCATCCCTGGTTGAAACCATAGCCAACACCTTCAATTCCTTCTATTCATGACCCCCAAACTGCAATGGGGATTTCCACATTTCTTCATGCGTGAAAGCCCAGGGCAATTTGTACTGGACGCAGTTATTCAAGCAGACGTGGCCCCATCAAATGTAAGCTCTTTATTCTTCTTGGCTCTGTAATATCATTTCCCTGTACTGGGAAGGAATCAGCACTATCTTTGCTTCACAGGTTAGCAAACCGTCATAATGCAACACTGCTCATCAAAACA
Source organism: Pelochelys cantorii (assembly GCA_032595735.1). Classification (NCBI taxonomy): domain Eukaryota; kingdom Metazoa; phylum Chordata; order Testudines; family Trionychidae; genus Pelochelys; species Pelochelys cantorii. Next base: position 26,936,108 of record CM064326.1, read on the forward strand.
TACTCCTTTCCTGGATGCTTCCCCTGTGACATGAACGTAGCCAACAAGTAAGTAGCATCCCCCCTCTGACACGGGTTAATAGCTCTGATGTCAAGCATCAGAGGCATCTGAACTGTGAATTGATGACCACTTCTGGCACTGGAGAGTCCGTGATTCCAAAAGCTGACTGTGTTAAGAAGGAAATCTGTATTCGATTACGAACAGAAATTGTGCTCCTCGAGCTGCACCCTGCAATTTTAAAACAGACACATTTGACTCAAATCCACCTCTCTGGAGCAGAAACTCTGTTTTCCACCACTTCCCGAAATGAGCCAGGAGTGCTCAGAGGAACTGATTACCCTTCTAGGGGTGGTCACAAACTTCTCATCAAAAAACTTTTTCATTGAAAAATGGCTCCTTGAACACACAGAACATTCTCACAAAGGAGATAGGCAGTTTGAGGGTTTGCTGGGGTTTTTTTTTTGGATGTTTCAGTGAAATCATTTATTTTCATTTCAGTTCAAATCAGATGGAATCAATATCATAAAGGTTTGTGGGTTTCCCCCCTTTCTTTCTCTTTCTCCCCCCTCCCCATTTTTTCCATTGGAAAAGGACAGAAAAGAAGGAGAGGAAGGGAGATATTGGGGAGGCAAAAATTGGGGACCCAAAAATTAAAACAATTTGTGTTTAGATTGCATTCATTTTAAAACAGATTATTTTCATTTCAAACCATTTTGCCAAAAATTGAGAGATATTTTTTAATTTTGTTCAAATTTTCACACAAAATAATAATTCCCTTGTTTTGACTCTCTAGCTGTAAGCTCTCATTTGCTGAAGCTAGCTGCTCAACTGCTCCCCTTGTGGCTACCTGCTGCATTGCAGGAGAGGGAGAAGAGAATCGTTAGGGCCATCCCATTGTGAAAAAGTGGGATAATAGCTTGACTGGCTCTGCCTGTATTTAGGGAAGCTCTCACTACAGTATGCCCCTCCTCCCTGCAATGGCAGCTTTAGAGAGGAGGAAAAAGATGAGATACTGAAAATCTCCGACCACTGTGATTGCTAGAAGATCAGGTACCGGTTGTTTCAAAATCTATAGGCATCAGCTGTGCACCGACAACTGCTGAAAAACAGGTCAGTTCACCTACACATTAGTATTGTTCAAGATAGAGTTGGACTTGTGAAAATCTGATTATTGTCCAGTGCCTATCAAATGCTTGTAAGTTGCTGCATGCATTAATCTTACTTGCACTGTCTGTAGCCCATGCTATAAGGGAATATATATATATTGCTTTAAAACTATAAAAATATCTGCTTTGAATTTCCAAACCTCAAGATGAAATAGGTCACTGTAGTACAAATACTTTCTTGATTGCCCAATCTACCCTTGAAGAAGTTATATGCAGAAGCCCTCCTCTCATCAGTTTGAACTCTTGGGGAAATGTATATAAAGATTATCACAAGAAGAAATGGTTATCTTTCAGTTATGTAGACTTTCACAAGGGCAGGAACTAAAAAATAAAAGTAGACATCCCCAGAGTCAACCAGGGTTAGCCACAGAAAACATTTACTGGGTGGATTATTACATCTCTGTCATCTTTTAGAATCTAAGACTGTAACTTATTTGTGCTTATATATTACTTGCTTTACCCTGTAAATAACTCTCATTTCTTTTTTCTTAGCTAATATATCCTGAATTTACTATAGGTTTTGCTACCAGCATTGTCTTTGGTGTGAGATCTAAGGTACAAATTGATCTGGAGTGAGTGATCTGAGTATTTTGTGATATTTTTGGTGGCAAGCTAAACTGCAGTGTCAAGGGGGACTATCTATGACTCCTTGGTAAGACAGTTGTTACTGGGTTGGTGAATTCTAATTATAGAATATACAGTCAGTTTGGTGTGTCTGCTCTGCTTTTTGATAGTCTCCCAGGAGGTTGGCACTCATGGTCATGAACCACTCCAGACATTGTGATAGTCACATAACAGCTCCCTGATTGTGTGCTCTGGCACAGGTTAGGCTTGCTCTAATTTGTATCAGTAGGCTATAGACCTCAAGGTAAAAGTATTAGATGCAGTATAATGTGCTCTCGCCAAGCCCCTGAACCTCAAGGTCTCCCATGATGCTTTGTGCTCTTCCCTTAGAGCTGAAGTTCTCAGTGCCTGACCTAAAGGGAAAATGGTGGCATGAAGCATGTGGTGCTATGGTGCCTCAGGAGCACACAGAGATTAATGTCAAATGGACCCCAAAAATCCCCTTTAAAAATTTCCCAGTGGACAATGAAAAATTCTCAGCAATATTTCCCCATGTTTTACAGAAACCACATTTTCAGTGGAATAAACATTGACATTAAATTCCTGACCAGTTTTACTGCTTCCTCAGATAACAATCAGAGATGTTTGTTAAAGGCATTTCCTCCTCCTCCGAGCCTAATAACAATCTGAGTCTGTGATCCTTCAGCTTGCTGAGTGTGGATAAATGAACCCAAGAATGCAAGAATGGCCTAACAAATAGCCAGACCAGTGGTCCATCTAGCTCTGTATCCTGTCTTCCAACAGTGGGTAGCCCCAGATGAACAGAACAGGACAATTATCTATGCTCTCTCATCCAGTTCCAGCTTCTGGACAGTCAGAGGTTGAGGGACATCCCAAGTATGGGATTGTGTCCCTCCATGAACTCGTCTAATTCTTTTTTTAACCCATTTATACCTTTAGCCTTTGGAACCTCCCCTGGTAATGAGTTCCATAGGTTGACTATAAACACTTAAAAAATAACGCATAGTCTTGCAGCACCCTAGAGACTAAGAAAAAATGGAGATGCCATCATGAGCTTTCGTGGGCACAACCCACTTCTTCAGAAATACTTTCTTGTCTTAAACCGACTGACTGTTAATTTCACGGGGTAACCCCAGGTTTGTGTATTATATAAAGGGGTAAATAACACTAACTACTTCAGTGGTGCACTTATGGCAATGCTACAATGTAGCATTGCAGGGTAGATGCTTCCTACATCAACAGAAGGATTTTTTCCACCAATGTAATTGATCCACCCATACAAGAGGTAGTAGTTAACTAAACCAATGGAAGAACCTTCTGTCAACCTATCCTCTTCTACCCCATGGGTACTCTAACTACCTGGGTTTTTAACAAATTTTTTCAAAAACTGGAAATCTGAGTTTGAACTCTGACCTTTGGAATTCTTTATAAAACCATCTGTAGTTTTGTGCCCAGAGTCCTGTAGCCAAAAGAAATATACACTAAAGGCAAGAGGCCTCTATTATTTATTTCTGTGATAAACAACTCACACTGGTGGTTTTATAGTTTTCCATCTATCTGCTGGTATGACACTTCCCTGGAAAATACCCATAAAGTTGTTCTAAGAACAATCACTTACAGCACATGGTGCTTTGCAGGAAACTACGAAAGCATGATACCCCAAATGGTTGGGAAAATATATCCTTTTTCTTTTTAAATCAACCTGCAGCTCAATATACTATTATCTGAAATAAAGAAAGAAAAAAAATTGGACTATGAAAGCAGGGAAACCAATAGGACCTGAGATTTTTAAAATAACAGATTTTCAAATACAGTACCACCATATATTTCCCTGGAGTGAATTGTAAGCAAGAGCTAAATGAGCTCTCCCCTGAAATACAATGATGGGTTTGGAGTATGGGGGGCAGGGGGGGGAAGAAGATTTCAGAAGCAGATCATGCTTGCAGAGACAAACCTACTCCTGCTAGGAGCACAATAGAGGGAGCAGCTTTGCCAGATAGACACATATTGGCTGGCTGGGGGTTACAAATCACTCTAGTATGTAAATTCCAGGGGTGATGGAATGTTATTATCTCTTATTGTAAGAGTAAAGGGCAGCAGAACTGTGCTTAGCATTCACTAATTGGGGGGGGGGGTCACCCTACAGTGAAGCTCATTCACTAAGCAGGGGGTTGGGATGCTAAATTCCATTGAAGATGGGATGGGGGAGATTGGTGTTCTTACCTGGTGGTTTGGACTCTGCCTAAAGAGCCCTAGAGGCCATGTAACCTGTTCTTTTCCATTGTTTAAGAACTCCTAGTGCTTGTTTCTGACTGGTGATTTCTAGAACAGATGTCACTGCTGAGCAGGTCTAGGAGTTGAGCCTTAGAACTTGTGTGGAGACAGTGAAAGACAACACAGAAACGTGGGTGCCTATGAGGTTCCCCCTACCTGCTGGAATCACTAAGAGCTGGTATAAGTGGTCAAATCTCTGAATGTGATATTGCAGGGACTGTGAGTCAAGAGACAGTGGCTGGTGGTGACAGAGAAGTAGCAGCAGCAGAGGGACAGCAACTGTAATCCCCAGCCCCCCAGTCTTGAAACTCTCCTGAACAGGGATGGACTCAGAACCTGTGTGCGTACATGTGGCCTTCTATAGTTCACAGTCACCTCTGTAATACTCTTTCAGTAGACACAGAACTCAGAAAAAGGGCTGATTTATCACTGCTGAGACATCAAGGAAGATCTATATGGGCCATCTGGGCAAGTCTCAGTCACTTCCTTTGGTCACTTGGCAATTTGCCCTCTCCTTTCGTAAGTTTGGATGGAATACATAGGGCTTCCCCTCCTGGAGAAAGTGTCCTTGTCCTTACCTCAGGGCTCTATCACAGTTCATCACATAGTCAACAATAGCTCCCCACATGTAGCTTTTTATGGTGTTGCCACTCCCTCAACCAGCCATTCACCTGTGGTTTCTCTCCTTGAGATATCCAGTGGCACTAGGATGACTCTAGTCTTGCAGATACTTTTATAGGGCCTTTCTGGCCCCTGATTGGCCGCTTCATCCTGCAGACACTCTAGCCTCTTTGGAGGACTTCTCTATGGTTTATTTGGACAGGATGTGGCAAGGCCATAAGCCTCCAGCAGGGGACTTCAGAGCCTGGTCCATCCCATCACAGTGACTTATTAATCAGTCGGATTAAATATAAATTTGTATTCAAACTGATTCATGATTATATAAGTTGGATGTGTTGTATCAGCTTAAATGTAGTTTGATTGTATGACCATAAAGACACCTCACTGGCAAGTCCAGAGTTGGAGTGATTTCTTGTATTCCAGAGAACTGGCTAAAGTGGCAGAACTGGCCAAGGTATTCCAGTTAATCCAACTGGAAAAAGGTCTCCGAGATAAAAATCACATTGGTTCTGAAATTTAGAAGCCACTTGTCTAGCACAAGCGAAGATACCTCAGTGACCACCCTGAGGTAAATTTGAGATTGACTGAACTGGAGTAGGTTAAGTATAGTGTGAGGTTGTCTAGCTAACATTAAGGAAAATGGCACCAGAAGCATTTAAGGGTTTAAGTATGAGGATGTTAGTACAACGCTGCAGAAGTGGGTTAAATCGAAGAGAAGACCCTATGAATTTCCTGAGAAATATTAGAGGGAGACTTGTACTGTGTCAAAAAGGAACTCCAGAGACTGGTAGCAGATTAAAAACAAGCAAACAAAAGACACTTGGTAGAGCATAATAGATGTCTATTGAATAACATAAATAAATTATTGGCAGATACAGTAAAGGTCTGCTGAATTACACTGAAATAATAGGACACGTTGACAATAAGAGGAAATAGTATCTATTATTTTTATCCTAAGACAAAGGAAGACCAAATCAAGGTTGCGGTTTCACAAGGATTATTGCTGGTGGCTAAAATTTTACAAATGAAATGTGCCACCTTGAGCGATGAATGCAGAGAGTACAAAGAGCAAATCAAAGATGTAGAGGAGGAAACCATCATTTTATATTTATGGAAAAGATTCCTGGGTAGGTTAGCAGAGTTTGTAAGGGACTAGGTAGGCCAGGGAATTGGAAGTGATATAGTGCAAAAGAGGATGTTGTTAAAATGTTTGATTTGAGAATAAAACCCAGTTATGGCAGTATAAATTAGTGTAGTCATGCCCAGTAAAATCTTTACAAATCAAACTAATTATGGAAAGTGCAGAACAGATAAGGACAACTTCTACCACTATGTTTCTTCCTAAGAAGCTTTTCCAACTACTCTGAAGGAAATGGACCCTTCCTTCTATATCTCTGCCAATAATCACTTGTATGCTGAATGCAGTGATGATTTCATTTGAATTACTGGACTATGGGAGTGAGTCTACCCAGCATAGTTATTTCAAAATAACTGACGTTATTTCAAAATAACAGTGCGAGCATCTACACGGCAATTCTGTTATTTCGAAATAATTTTGAAATAATGGACAATTTTGAAATTTGTAAACCTCATTCCACGAGGAATAAAGCTTATTTTGAAATAGCTATTTCGGAATAGCAGTAGTGTAGTGTGGATGCTCCACGGCTGCTATTTAGGAATAGCTCCTCCCCAGGGCCATTCAAAGTAATTACTCCCCAGTGCCTCCTGAGGCTCTAAATCGAGGAAGCACGTCCACATTAGGGAAGCCTGCCTCAGACTAATTTTGAGGCTTCCCTGTAGTGTAGATGTGCTATTTTGAAATAAGCTATTCCAGAAAAAAAATCCGAAATAGCATATTTTGAAATAAGCATGCTGTGTAGACGTACCCTAGATGATTTAGTCAATAGTGCTATAAAGATAATAAAGATTTTTCTATGGCTTGACTGCTTCCAAATGTGTTAATGTGTATACAACTGTGTACAAAAAAACCAATTAAGAACACCACAGGAGGCACTGATCAGTTCAAACAATGTATTTGAAGAAGGAAAGAGGAGAACACCTACTAAGCTGAAAAAGAAAGAGACAAAAATTAAGTTGTAACGATCAGCTTACTAAAGTCTCAGATAGTTGAGATGCAGAAGGAAATAAGGGAATGAAAATGGCAGTAAAAAATGCTAAAATACAGCAACTACCAGAGCCTGGGTCAAAAAAAGTTATTTTGCCTGGAAAAAAAAAGACATATTCAAAGCTTAAAAAATAAAATTGCTGGGTAGAAATGTGAGCAGTTTAAATTGGCATCTGCTCATAACTTGCAATTTACTAAAGGAAAACTTCAGGAGTAGAAAACCATTTTAGGAAGGAAGAAGGTCCAAAGGCTCAGTTGGCAAGGCTCTGCTGAGCAAGTTTAAAATATTTATCTGGTTTCTCATTATAAACTATTTACAGTGCAACAAAGGACCGATTTAAAAAGAAAATGAAATGTATGTATAAAATGAGCTGGCTTTTAAAGGATTCCACCGAAAATCCACCTGAACCTTTCATTCAATGTTGCAATGCTGACAGACACTCCCTGGGCGGCAGCCCATGGATCCTGGCAGTCTTAATTTTGTTAGTTAACACTTTGAGTGTTAAAAAGTTCAACATTTTTATATAAAAATAAGGTCATAAATGTTAAACATAAATTAGTAAATAAAAATAATGTCTAAAATGGGCAGCCAGACAATAGTGGGAAGATACCCTGGGTAATTTTTTCAGTAATAAAGCAAAAGCAATAATAGCCACAGAAAAATATTAATAATATAAATAATGCATAATTAAATTGATATGGCTGATATACTGTTATAGCAAATAAAAGGTGAAAGTTGAAGACAAAAGGCTGGAGGAAGAGCGGGGTTGGGGGGCTGGAGCTGGGCTTCTGGGATTGGGGCAGTCTGGTCTGGCTTGGGGAGCAGGACAAGAGCCAGGCCCTAGCTCTGGCTGCCCTCTCCCAAACATGGATTGTACTGACTGCTTCCAGTTACTGCTGACAAGTCTATTCTATGCTGTGTCCCTGTTGACTAATAAACCCTTCTGTTCTTCTGACTCACTAAGAGTCACATCTGACTAAGGATGAGGGGTACAGGGCCCAGTGACTGCCCCACCCTTTGGTGTCACTAACTTATTAATGTAATGTGTATTCCAATGAAATATTCAGTGTATACAGTAAAGGGCATGGACGTGAACCTCAGGCTGGGAGAGGCAAGGCCCAAGACCCCGCCCCTGCCGCCCATGGCCCTGTGGAAGCCAAGGCCCCCACTGCAGGAGCAAGACCATCCCCCAAGCAGGGGTATCCTGTGGCCCACAGCTTTCCCTAGCACCCTCACCCGCAGGAGCCCGGGTGACCGGCAGCCTCCTGCAGCCTCCCCAGAACACAGGTGGTATGGTTGCTGAAGGAGTCTATGGCAGTCCCTCCAAGCATGGTGGCTTAGTTGCTGAAGGAGACCACTTCTTCTGGTATGGGCCCAGGAAATATCATTTTAATTGGCTCATATGCTGTTTCACTCCTGAATTTCCTGTGGTGATAAGTAAGAACATATCCCCTACCAGCTCTTTTTTATAATATAATAAAAATATAGGCAAAGTTAAAATTGTAAAAGGATGCTTTATTAACACTACCCAAACTTGGGCAGCTGATTTCTCCTTAATCTTGGATCTTAAAAACATAATGGTCAGAACCGCTGAGCACAATATTAGTTAATTATAGTAGTAATGAATAATGTGTTCAAGGATATTGCATGTGATATATCCAGTCATAAACCTGCAATACATTTGGGTTTAGAAAATAGAAGAAACAAAGCAAAGGATTAGTGGAATGCACTTTAGAACAGCTGGTACCCATCACCCAGATATTAACTGAACAAAATAATGAGATAGATACCACCACTGCAAAAACAACCCATGGTTAGCCAATCCAGAGAAAGTATGCCTCAATCATACAATTCAGACATTGTTTGCTTTTAATGGCTGTACAATTAGTTGCCATTGGTGTAGTTTTGGGAATGTGTTGCTAGGTAATAAGCCTGAAAAAGCACAAGCAAAAAGAGAAAGAAATGTGTCTGAAATAAAACTAGAGCAGTACTAAAAAAGAGGTGGAGTAGGGGGAAAAATTGAAACGGTGGCTTCACATGAACTATGCAAAAGTGAGGAAAAGAAGTTAAGGAACAGAGGTGGATGAAGCATAAACACACAAGTGGCCTTGGAAATAATACATACTTGGTAGATATAGAAATAGAAGAGTAATGTGTGAAAATCTTACATGTGCAGCTGTGCTTACTAGCATACTTTGCAGCTCTTGGATAGTTCATGATCTGTACAGGGTGTATATCATTTCATTCATGATTATATACTGTGAAATTATGGTATATATAGTAACCAGCCCCTACACTTAAACCTGATCAACTCAAGTGTTGTTTGATTGCATGCTACTAACAAAGCCTCAGGGACAAATCCATCATTGACCTGATTTCTTGGATTCCAGAGGATTGGATGAACTGTTTCCCCAGAACTGGAAGAGGTGTTCTGGAGAAACTGTATGGAAGAGGTCTCAGAGGGAATATTAACAATGTGACTTGTGGCTGGGGTATCAAAAACTGGATTCAAACACCATAGTCATTGTTTTGTAAAGTCAATGGGAAGATTAAGATACATGGACATTCTTAGATTTCAAGGACATTTCAAAAAACAATCACTGTGTTCAGGTGCCTTCTAACAGTGCTGGATGCTGCATGTGTAGTGGGCTGCATGTGACATGCAACATATAAGATAACCTTCACTTGCCGGGTACTGTAAATTAGCGAATATAACACACATCCAAGTATAACTCATGTATTACCCGCAGTTTTTCTATCGTGTGTAAAAAATATGTCGTACAGCAGGTCATCTTGACCACGGCCTCGCGCGTATTGCCCATACTGCCACACTAAGGCCCCTCACAAGAAAAACACAGGCCGCTGAGGCAGATCCAGAGACAAAACTTTAAGTCCCTCGGGTGCTCAGCACAGTTCTCAGTAAACGGAACTGAACTTGGCAAGCACCCGGGCCAGGGGCATTCAAGCCCCAGCACAGTCCCCAGTAAACGGAATTGAACTTGGCAAGCACCTGGGCCAGGAAGATAAGAGTAGGGAAAAGAGCTAAGTTAACGAGCACTAAAAACAGGACAAGATAGGAATAAGGGAAATGAGCTGTCATAATACACCAGTTAACAAGCACCTGGAACAGGAAAAGAAAAAACATAGCTAGCTTTCACGTGTGCCAGTCATGTCTGCATCAGGCACTAACCACAAGGCCCTGAGGCAGACGTCATATCAAAAGGAAGGAACCCTAATATGGTACCGGATATCAAATCATAGTATCAACTAAAGCTGAACCCTAATATGGCACCAGATGTCAAAATTATAGTACAAAGCACCCTGAGCCCTAAGCTCGGGGAGGTTCCATACCAAGATAGAAGACACGTATCGTCCAGCCTGGCTGAGGAGCTGATCACCCGAGGCCGCCTCCCACCCACTGAATCATGAAAGGGGTGTACGAATCTTGAGCATGCTATATGTTGTTTTTTGTCTGTGCATCGTAATCGTTACTGGGCTTGTAAGTATTGCTTATTATGTTGTATTAACCACTTCATATTTAGAAATTGTCAGATATAATTAACCATTTCATATTTAGAAGTTGTTAAGTATAAGTAGACTAATGACTAACTCCACCAGCTGTTCTAAGATAACCATAGAAGGACTGGCTGTAGGAGGAGTTTTTATTATTGCTATATTGTTTTTATTTGTTGTATTTTTTGTTTGCATGCTGCACTGTCTAAGACGAATCAGAGACAGTGACTTAATATAATCAAAACTGTAGTCAATAAAGTTAGTAATTGGTTAAGTACATTTCAGCTCGGGCTTTCCTCCTTTGCAGCCCCCAGTCCCTCGCCACAAACGCCACCCCTAGACAATCTTTCGAGCCTCTGGTTCGTCAAAATATATTAGAATACCCGCAGATGTACATAACCCACAGAGACTTCTGTCGCCTTCATAAAAGAATCTGGTGGTCTTTGATGTGGTTGCCACTTGCCAGCTATAAAGATTGAAGATTACGATGTCATGCAACCCGATAATACTGGGTCTTGATATACCGGTAATGAACCACAGCTGAGGCCGCTGAGCTATAAAAACCTACCCTATTACCGGTATATAAGACCTACACCAACCACAACGTTTTAAAACTTTTTCAGTTTATAACAAATGTAGTCCAAGAAAATATTTTTAAAGATGCCTAAGCTCAAATCATATACAGCCGATTTTAAACTATCTGTTGTTACCGCTCTTATTAATTTATTATTAAATTGAACATGTTGATTTTATTATGTTGATCTTGTCTTCTTGTAATATGAGTAAAAAATCAAATTGCATATATACCCCGTGGGCCGGGGGGGGCGTAGTAGGTAAAAACATGGACAACCCGTGGGCTATATTCACTAATTCACGGTAATCCTCATTTGTTACCTTCTGCTCAAGTTCACTAACCCACTGCTTTACCAGTATCACAGGGTATGCTAAGGCCTGGCTGCACTGTGTCAATTAAGCTCTAGAGCCATGTGCATTTACAAAACTGCATCCGCATCTTTATCTGCAAAAGTGATCACAGATATCTGAATCCACATCCATGGAATATCTGCAAATTTGCAGAGTTCTAATACAAAATTTGTATTCTCATCTACAGTACCCGCAGATATAAAGTGAATATCAGTGGATTGTCAGGGCTCCATTAATCTCTTGGCATTGCTCTCCATTACTAAAGATGAAGAAACAATTATCCCATCTCCCAAAGATTCTTCATAACAGATGTAGAGAACCCAATCACCCCTCTGAAGCAAAACACTCATCCTTTGTAGCATGGATAGGAAAGCAGTCTCCCAGCTATGTTCCTCTCTCAAGTTCCGTAATGCTCTGCAGTTGGTGCTGAATCCTTCTATTCTCCACCCTCCATTATGCAGTGTGCATGAAGGTTTGTAATGGCTTGAGAGAGTGGCTAGAAAAACTGGGGGGCTAATAGATGGGAGGATGGGGAAAGAAAAAAGATAGGAGGAGGAAAGGAAAAGCTAAGGATGAAGAAAGAGAGATGACAACAGAGAAGAAGAACAGGGGGAAAGAAGAAGAGAAGAACACGACAGGAGCAACAACAGACAGCAAAACAAAGGAAGAGTAACAACAAGATAAGCAATAATAAAAGGATTTGAAGGGGAATGGAAAAAAGGAAGGGAAGGAGAGTACCTCTAGCAATAGTAATGGAGAAGTAGCAGTAATAAGACCATGCTGTCTGCACAAGAAATACTGTGAATAGGCCAGGGTATGAGTTTGAAATTCACATGCTGGCAAAAGGCCAATTTGCCTGTTTTCACACTGGCAGTGAACCACATAGCCAGCCTCAAACAGAATCAGGATAAATCACATCGCAATGTTTCATGTAAAAAACAAAACCAACATAAACAAAAAACAACAACAAAAAACCCCAACAGTTTGTTTCAGTTGGCAAATAGTTGATAAAAAATGACAGGCCATAAGGCAAGGCACAGATATTTTTAATCCCCATTTCTATAGATAAATCATGATGCTGACATTTATGAACAAACCTTCCATAGGAAGTTTGCAGGAGGGATGTGAACAGTTAACCAGTAAACAGGCTAACCGGTAAGCATCATCCTTAACAAGTGAGGCTTATCAGTTCCGGTTAACAGGTAGAGGCTGGAGCAGCTCCTTGCCCACTGCAGGCTGGGGAATGCTCCAGCCCTGTGGGGCCCACCGCGGACAGGGGTGATCCAGTCTGGCTGGAGCAGCCCCCGTCCATGGCATGCCCAGGCATGCAGCAAGCAGGGGTTGTTCTGACTGTCCGGAGCAACCCCTATCCACAGCGGGTCCAGGAGAAGGGGTGCTGCTCCAGCCTTCCCGTTCCTCCTTTAACTGGTTAACTGGTTAAACATTATGTTTTACATGTTACAACCCTAGTTTGCAAATAGTTATTGTAATCACATTTTGGAAATCTCTGTATTGATGGAAATTGGAGACACCAAGGAGTGAGCTTGTCGTAACCTTTTGACAAAGCTTTTTGTCTAAACTTTCCATTTTATGGAACCCAATATGTTTTGTGGAAGGTTTTGGGTTCAGTCAAAACTTACTTAGATCCAGAATGGAAATTATGGTCAAGATCAGAAAGAGAGACACATCCACCACCAATTTTCTTCCTGTTTCAGAGCAGAGACTTGAATGTGGGTTTCCCATACCAGGTATGTGCTCTTACCACTGTGCTATTGGCTATTCTGAGGTGTCTGGGTCTCAAGATCTCATTTTCATTCCAAGCCCCATCTAGTGCTCTAGTTTTTCAGCATCATCTCTACCTTATCCAGACTGAGCTTAAGCCATCTAGCTTTCATTCTAGGTCCTATCACACTATGGCACACATGACTAGATCTCAGTCTGAAGGAGAATGATTTCATGATACATATGAACGGCCATACTGGGTCAGACCAACGGTTCATCTAGCCCAATATCCTGTCTGCTGTCAGTGGCTAATAACAGATGCCCCAGAAGGAGGGAACACAACAGGTAATCCTCACATGATCCCTCTCCTGTCACCGATTTCCAGCCAAGCAGAGGCTAGGGACACCATTCCTACTCATCCTGGCTAATAGCTATTGATGGACCTAACCTCCATCAATCTATCTAGCCCTTTTTAACCCTGTTAAAGTCCTAGCCTTCACCACATCCTCTGGCAATGAGTTCCACAGGCTGACTGTGTGCTGAGTGAAGAAAAACTTCCTTTTGTTTGTTTTAAACCTGCTGCCTATTCGTTTCATTTGGTGACCCCTCGTTCTTACATTGAAGGGAATAAGTAAATAATGTTTCCCTTTTCACTTTTTCCACACCAGTCATGATTTTATAGACCTTTATCATATCCCCCCTTAGTTTCTTCTCTTCTAAGCTGAAAAGCCCAAGTCTTTTTGATCTCTCTTCATATGGGACCTATTCCAAACCCCTAATCATTTTTGTTGTCCTTTTCTGAATCTTTTCTGATGCCAATATATCTTTTTTGAGATGAGGCGACCACACCTGTATGCAATGATATTACTATATCTCCCGCTATATCATCACAATATTAGATCCAGTACATGAATGAAGAATGAAGATCGTTGGGGTCTTCCAGTGGCTATGCTGGAGAGCACATATTGTACATGTGAGCTTTATACTCTACCTCACTTCATCCAGGGCTGTGAAAAAGTCGTCACTTTTCATTAAAGATAGAAAACTATTTTCAGTTGATCTTCTGATTTACATGAAAATATGGCAATTGACACAAACATAAGCAAGAAGGAGACAGAATTCTGTGATATGGTTACATCTATTATGAAATATTCCAATAGCAATATAGCTAACAAGCTTCATTTCTAAAGTAGCAATTACTGGAAATCATATATAATTCCAGACTAGTGGTTTTATTATCATCATTAATTAAACTATAAAAGTGATAACAAATATTATTTAGATATAATTAAAAATTTCTCATCTGTAAATTATTATGTTAATTTGTTAGCCTGATTTCAATTTCTTAGTGGAAATAATTTCAAGATATTCTTTCCAGGTATAGATGTTAATGAAAATGCATTTTTCAATTATCTTTCAGAGGTTACTGTGCTGGGCTCTTACTCAATCTGTTTAGTGAGCTGAGACCTCATGCCATTACACTCTACCTTTTGACTTGTGTGGGAAGATACAGATTCAATACCATCCCCATTGCACTGGTTTAAAATTATGTGAAATAAATGCATTGTATTAGGCAGGCAAACATACAGGCACACACTCCTCTTGAGAAGCCATGTTAAAATACCCACAGGAAAAAGATACAAACAATTCTGATTTAAATGTGTAGTTTCTAACACGCAGATCTACAAGGTTGACAGATTTCAACACAGCTAAATAAAAAGGGAATATGATTTTTCCCCTCACAGTAGAATTCTCTTTCTTGTTACCAGCCCTGATGGAAACAAAGATCCTAATGAAATAACTTTATCAAAAGGTCATGCTGGATGATATTAACTTTCATTTCATTCGTTATTGAAAAAACAAGCATAGCAGAGAGCATTTATGTGCTTTTAAAAGCTACAAGAGGATAAAAATGGTTATCAAAGCAGCAAAACAGCATGAAGTGAGCAAAGAGCCAGAATGTGGGGATTGTATATTAGTGAATAGCAGCTCAAATCATTACTGTGACTGTAATTACTGTAGGTTTGCAGGTTGCCATAGACATGCCATTAAGAATCACTGAAATGCATTGAACCAAATCTGTTTCCTGGCCCTCATTGTAAAAAGTCTTCTGTACAAGTACTGGATATTATATGCATATGTTAAAAATTTCCCAACAGCACAAATTTAACTAGTTCTAGCTATAACTATATTGGTCACAATTAAAAATTAATTTTGGTTTGCAGTACTGTATGTGGAAAACATTGCTTAAATTAGAAATGTCTCTAAAATGAGAGTGGACTTAATAATTGTGACTGGCTGAAATAATATGTTTTATAAGAATTCAGTGGATTCTCAATATAACCATGAGTCTATGGTATATTTCATCACTGTAAATAAATTATGATAAAGATAATGAAAATGTTCTTTCTCTTCACACTTGTGAATCTCAGGATACAACTTAGCACCTATAATTTACACATTACTGCTAATCAAGCCAAATAATAATTTACCTGAGAGGTACCAGAGCATTGTCAGAAATTGAGATTTAAGCATTGAGCGCCAAAAATTGGGGCCTGATTTTCAAAACAGTTCCAACTCCAATTTAGAGGCCAAAATAAATATCCTTAATTGTGGGTATTAAGTCCTTGAAAATCTGGCTCCAAGGTCTTTTAAAAATCTGGAGCCATGTGACCTGGTCAAGGCCACAGAAGGATCCAGTGGGAAAGCCAAAATTACAACTCAGGAGTCATTCGAACAGGCTATGACATTCTCATAGTATGCTCACTTTTCTATTATTAAAGAATCTGCAATGGAAATCCAGTTATAAAATAGGTGGTCCAGCCTCCTGTCAGGTTCTGACATATTTCCTGTATCAGGACTTTTCTCAGATCAAAGGATTTGCAGAGCCATTGCTCAAGGGTGATTCTGCTGCATATTTTCTTTGACATTTTGTCATTTCCATACACTTCATTAAGTCACCAACAGAGGGCAAAGCCATCAGATTTAAATTTCATAGGTCATGACTGTATTTCAGATTATCTTTATGTACAGAAAAAACATGCAATCTATTAATGATGACAAAGGAAAGAGAGTCACGTATGCTCTACAAAAAGCATTCTGTCATCATTGATCAATGTATCCAATAGTATTTTATTAATATTATCCAACATATTTCCTTTCCCAATATCTCCATCTAATTACAAAAAAGATGGAAAATCTTGCAAAAGTCAGAAAGAATTAATGATCTTCCTAATAAGAAAACAGTTGCAATCTCGGAATTTATTTGTCACGTTAATTTCCACTCCTCAAGCCATGTCAGTAGCAACAAGAGTTAAAGTCTTCTTGTTCCTTTTATTCAGCAGATATTACTGTCCCTGGCAGAGATTTCGCCCAATGTTCTTTTTCATGTGGGCAAAGAATATAAGATGAAAACATTTCCTTTAGTGAAAGATGTTATTTTAATAGGTCCCCATCTCTTTAAAGTCACCCACTTCAGGCAAAAGGTTTTTTGCACATACTTTCTACCTAGCTAATTTAAGGCCAAATCCTTTCCCTGTTAACTTCAGTGGAACTACTTTCCGAAGAATATATGAAGTGTGAATAAAGGCATCAATCTGGTTTGTGACTGATAGTTCAGTTTACAAGGTACCTGCTTTTCAGAAAAGAATCTTTAAAAAAGTAGGAAGTCATGATTTAAATCTGTTCCTCACCAATAAACGTGCTCCTAAATTAACAATGCAGACAGTAAAATGGAACAGGATAGTCTCCTTCTGCTAATGTTTGAGGGCCCTAATAGTTAGTTACCTACAGATTTGTACATGCTGAGAGTTTCCTGAAGTTTACCGTGAGACCCTTTTATTATTCCTGACTCAGCCAATGGTCCTGAAAGCTAATTGTAGAGAGCTATTCTAATTGCAGTACAATTACCAAATATATACCTCCAAATGTAAGAATTCTGTTTTCTTTAAATTTAGCACCTCAGCTTTGTCTAGAACCAGGGCTAGGTGTGATAGAATGTAGTTATCAACAGATGTAAGTAGGGCTTTGCTATGCTTAAAAACAGGTTGTTACTGCATTAATTGACATAGGCAGTAGACTATAATGGCTAACTGCTATTTATAATGTAGCACAATAGGCTGAGTGGAAACTCCTATCCAGATATGTTACCCTTACTCTGGATCAGCCCTGTAGCTCAGCCTGGAAATCACAGCTGGTCAGTTTCTATTTATAAATGTTAAATCATTTTAAATGTTGCAGTGATCATGAGATGGTAGATTTCAGGATCCTGACCAAAGGAAGAAAAGAGAGTAGTAAAATACACACCTTGGACTTCAAAAAAGCAGATTTTGGCTCCCTCAGAGATCTGATGGGCAGAATCCCCTGGGATGCTAACATGAAGGGGAAAGGAGTCCAGGACAGCTGGCAGTATTTTAAAGAAGCGTTATTGAAGGCACAGAAAGAAACCATCCCGACGCGTAGCAAGAGAGGCAAAAATGGTAGGAGACCGGATTGGCTTACGGGGGAAATCCCTGGTGAACTTAAGCACAAAAAGGAAGCTTACAGAAAGTGGAAACTTGGACAAATGACCAGGGAGGGGTTTAAATGTATAGCTCGAGAATGCCGGGGGGTTATCAGGAAGGCGAAAGCGCAAATGGAATTGCAACTGGCTAAGGATGTGAAGGATAACAAGAAAGGTTTCTACAGGCATGTTAACAAGAAGAAGGTGATCAGAGTGGGTGTGCAGCCCCTACTGGATGAAGGAGGTAACCTAGTGACAGATGATGTGGGGAAAGCTGAAGTACTCAATGCTTTCTTTGCCTCTGTATTCACGGACAAGGTCAGCGCAGAAGTCCAGGAGCCAAGTGACGCAAGATGGGATGAAGATGGACAGCCTGTGGTGGGTAAAGAACAGGTTAGGAACTATTTAGAAAAGCTAAACGTACACAAATCCATGGGTCCAGACTTAACGCATCTGAGGGTACTGAGGGAGTTGGCAAATGTCATTGAGGAGCCTTTGGCCATTATCTTTGAAAAGTCGTGGAGATCGGGAGCAATCCCGGATGATTGGAAAAAGGCAAATGTAGTGCCCATCTTCAAAAAAGGGAAGAAGGACGATCCAGGGAACTATAGGCCGGTCAGTCTTACCTCGGTTCCTGGAAAAATCATGGAAGGGATCCTTAAGGAATCCATTTTGAGGCACTTGGAGAAGAGGAAACTGATTAGGAATAGCCAGCATGGATTCACAAAGGGCAAGTCATGCCTGACCAATTTGATTAGCTTCTATGATGAGGTAACTGGCTCTGTGGACGTGGGAAAGTCAGTGGATGTGATCTACCTTGACCTTAGCAAGGCTTTTGATACGGTCTCCCACAATATTCTTGCCGGCAAGTTAAGGGAATGTGGATTGGATAAATGGACAGTAGGATGGATAGAAAGATGGCTAGAAGGCCAGGCCCAGCGGGTAGTGATCAACGGCTCGATGTCAGGATGGTGGTCAGTTTCTATTGGAGTGCCCCAAGGTTCGGTTGTTGGACCGGTTTTGTTCAATATCTTTATTAATGACCTGGATGAGGGGATGGATTGCACCCTCAGCAAGTTTGCGGATGACACTAAGCTAGGGGGAGAGGTAGATACGCTTGAGGGCAGAGATAGGGTCCAGAGTGACTTAGACAAATTGGAGGATTGGGCCACAAGAAATCTGATGAAGTTCAACAAGGACAAGTGCAGAGTCCTGCACTTGGGACGGAAGAATCCCAAGCATAGTTACAAGCTGGGGACCAACCAGTTAAGTAGTAGTTCTGCAGAAAAGGACCTGGGGGTTACAGTAGATGAGAAGCTGGATATGAGTCAACAGTGTGCCCTTGTAGCCAAGAAGGCTAATGGCATATTAGGTTGCATTAAGAGGAGCATTGCCAGCAGATCCAGAAATGTCATTATTCCCCTTTATTCGGCTCTGGTGAGGCCACATCTGGAGTATTGTGTCCAGTTCTGGGCCCCCCACTACAAAAAGGATGTGGACACATTGGAGAGGGTCCAGAGGAGGGCAACCAAAATGATTAGGGGGCTGGAGCATATGACCTATGAGGAGAGGCTGAGGGAGTTGGGTCTGTTTAGTCTGCAGAAGCGAAGAGTGAGGGGGGATTTGATAGCAGCCTTCAACTTCCTGAGGGGAGGTTCCAAAGAGGATGGAGAAAGGCTGTTCTCAGTAGTGACAGATGGCAGAACAAGGAGCAATGGTCTCAAGTTGTGATGGGAGAGGTCCAGGTTGGATATTAGGAAAAACTATTTCACTAGGAGGGTAGTGAAGCACTGGAATGGGTTACCTAGGGAAGTAGTGGAGTCTCCATCCCTAGAGGTGTTTAAGTCTCGGCTTGACCAAGCCCTGGCTGGGTTGATTTAGTTGGGATTGGTCCTGCCTAGAGCAGGGGGCTGGACTTTATGACCTTCTGAGGTCTCTTCCAGCTCTATGGTTCTATGATTCTGTGATTCTATGTATTCATGAGGACATTGTGCAGGAACAGGGCCTGAGTTGTAGCTGTGGCTAACAGAAGAGGAGGAAAAAGAAACAAATATGTATCCCACTGTTTTACCCTTGGCCAGCCACTTTGCCAACCTGTCTCCAAGTGCAGAGAGAGTTAGAACAGGGTCTTTCTTCTGCCATATCCAAATGAATTGCAGGTCTTCCCAACAGAGCTGGTTGAAACTCAATTTCTGGTTTGCCGGAAATGTTAACATCCTGAAATTTGTCTTTGATACAAATGGGAACAAAAACAAATATTTAGACATTTCCTTCAAATCAAATTTTCTCAAAAAAATTGGGCTCTGCATTCTGAAATTTCATTTTAAATTGTCTTGTAATTTTCATTTTTATCTATTTTTATTATTTTTACCTTATTTCACAATGTAGTAGTATGTGGATAGTGACATGTACCTTCTTAGTCAAGCATTTTAAAATCTACCGATGAAAACTTCTATATAAGAGCTGGATTTTAGCAGTAAAGAGAATGCATAATATGTGCTACTACTATTGACAAGATACAATATAATATTTAAATATTTTTTCTATTACTTTAATTTAAAATATTTTCTATTAATTTAATTTTTAAAAATTATGAAAGGCAGCTGCTACTGGGCACTAACTGAAATAGTCATTTTTCAGATCAAAGTGTCTCCTGCTTGTTGTAATGAAACATTTTGATACTTTTTTTTAGTGTTTAAGGCACCAGACTAGAACTCAGAAGACTCTTAGTCAAGTCCCTGCTGGAACAGATTTTCTGTATGACCATGGGCTGTATGGTCATACAGCCATGTATGACCATGTATGACCACTTAGTCTCCTTCTGCTTCAGCCTCCATACATAAAATGGGGATAACAGCACTGCCCTGTATCATAGGAATGTTGTGAGGAAAAATAGACCAAAGATTGTGGAGTGCTCAGATATCACAGTAATTTTTTTTGCTCCATGGCTTATCCCAGAGAATAATTGCCCAGGTAGCCAGGATTCTTATAGGATAGTATGAACCAGCAAGAGCACTATTTAGCAATAATGTAGTATAACTGCACTGCTGTGGAGAAAGAGGGCATTATTATCTCCATTTTACAGATGGCAAAACTGAGGCATAGAGGCTAGGTCTACACTATAGCCTTTTTTCAGAAAAAGCTATGCAAATTGTGCTCTGATAGCTTTTTCCGATTGCTAGATGGGGCCAAATGGCGGAAAAGCCTCCTCTTTCAGAGGAGCCCTCATTCCTTGTAGAACGAGGTTCACAAGAATACAGGGCTCACCAAAAGAGTGTGTTTGCTCTTCCACAAAAAAAACTGGAAGAGCATATGCATTCCCTGGACGCTGAAGAGTTTTTCCGGCACACTGGAGGTCTACTGTAGTCTAGATGTACCCAGAGAGACTAAGTTATTTGTTAAAATACAGAGTTTTCGATCAGTTCTAAACCCAGGAACCTTAACTCCCAATCTCAAGTTCTAACCACCTGGCAAAATGTCCTGTTTGGTTATAATAACTATCTCATTATGTTGCTTTATGTATAGACTTCTTTCTGTCCAGAAATCACTCTGTCTACAGCAATTCAGCCTTGGAATGGATATTTATCAGTAGTTATCTTGAATCTGTTTATTCTAAATTCAAAATCGATATGGCAAGCTTTCAGAACTAAAACAAGCATTGCAGATTTATGCCAGTGCTGCATGAGCTGTTCAGTAAATAATTATAACATATTTTAAATAGTGAAATCAGCTTTTTGATTTATGCTCGAAGAGTTCTTACACTTTATATAAATGTCACTTGAGGCATGTTCTCCATGATAAAACTTAACTTACCAAAATACAGTTTTTCAAAAATGCAATCAAATCACTTTGTTAACTATGCTTTTATGAGGCAATGTGTTTTATGTTTCCCTTTGATACGTTTTTAAAATATTCTACCTCCCAAAAACAAAAATCTGCCTTTTTGGCTTAGTTACTATGTAGTCCAGATCGATAACAACTATCTGACTGATATTAAATGTCACAATTTATTAATTTATTAATGCAATAAAAGAACACATAACACAGAATAAACTTTTTCTAGGGCCTGAGACAAACTTAAGCCACAATGTATATTTAAGCCACAATGGCATGAGCTCTGAGTACATGGTGTTCCCATTGCTACAGCCTCTTACATTAAATATTAAGAGAACTGCTTCTTTTGTTCATGTAAAGAATAATGGGCCTGATTCTCCACTCCCTGTTCACCTAGTTCACCATAATGAGACTAAACTAAAACAGTGTAAGGGTATGGCTACACTAGCCATCCTAGTTCGAACTCGGGTGGCTAATGTAGTCATTCGAACTTGCAAATGAAGCCCGGGATTTAAATATCCATTGCAGGAGGAGTAACGGTAGTTTGAATTAAGAGTGTTAATTCGAACTACCTAGCCCGCGCCGCGTATAGCCGCAGGCAGGTAGTTCGAGCTACCAGGCATTTAAAAATGGCGGCGCCCAGGAACATGCAAATGAAGCCCGGGATATTTAAATCCCCGGCTTCATTTGCAAGTTTGAATGACTACATTAGCCACCCTAGTTCGAACTAGGGTGGCTAGTGTAGCCATACCCTAATAGAGCAGAGGATTATGCCTGCTCATGATGAGTCTGGACTTCTATGTTCTATTCTGAATCTCAACAACTCATTTTGTTCCAGATCTTCAAAATATATTTAGTTGCCTAACTCCCTTTGGTTTTCATTGACCCATTCAATGTCCAGGGGAGTTAGGCACCCGGTCAGCCTTACTTTGTAGGAAAAACTGGAGTTAGTCAGTACACAGCCTCCAGAGTTGATGGCGGCTGAACTGGAAGGAATGGGGCCAACCCAACTTGGAGACATGACAAAGACTCAGACAGCATCTACTAAAGAGTTCCTGTGTAGCCCTGACAGGCACATAATGCTGCTTCCCTGCAGTGCAGCCTCTGAATCTGGCCCCATGGGCTTTTGTTTCATTAAAATGTGTACAGGGCATTGGGTCCACTTTGTTCTTTGGCAAGGAAAAGACTGGAACACAGCTAAAATGTCATGGGGTGAGTCCTCAAATGGCACTGTTACCCTTAGTGTTACAAGTTATTTTTCTTAGAATGCAAGCACTGTTTCATATATGGAAAAATTCTGCATTGCTAACTTGTTAATGCAGTTTGTTTTGTAGAAGCCATGGCAAGTGATTGTTTGCCTTCCTCCCTCATCTCTGCAACTGGAGTCAATTCTTGGGACACAATTATTTCCTGGGAATGGAGCATTGCTGCTGGGACTGTGATTCCTGAAAGATGGCATCGGCTGTGTGCTAGTTCATCATCTCTGTTCGAAAACTTATATGTCTTGTATAAATAATGTACACTAAGAAAATAAGCAGATTCTGTGACTGATTTCTTCTTCAAAAAGGAACTAACTTATGAAAATGATTATTAATTATTTGTATCATAGTTCCTAGGTACCTCAATCAAAAATCAAGGCCTCATTGTATTAGGTGTTTTACAGAAAGATATCAAATAATAATAAATGGAGATATACCTATCTCATAGAACTGGAAGGGACCTTGACATCCAGTCCCCTGCCCTCATGTCAAGACCAGGTACTATCCCTGACAGATTTGCCCCAGATCCCTAAATGGCCCCATCAAGGATTGAACTAATAATTGTGGGTTTAGCAGGCCAATGTGCAAACCACTGAGTTATCCCTCCCCCCTTCAGCAGCACAGTATTGCCCCAATGAGCTTTCATTCAGGGTGTCAGCAAGGACAAAGCAAGTGGTCAAAAAAAGCACTGAAGAGTGAGAAAATGAGGTCACAAAATGCACAAAAGTTTAGCAGAAAAATTCTAAAAATGGAAAGTAACAGTGCTCTGACTACATTTCATCTTTGGTAATTACATTCTGCCTTGCTTAATTCCCACTGTAGTTAAGATGGATAAATTATTCTGCACTGTTGATCCCAAAATGTTCTGTGGTTTGTATGCAGTGTGAAACAATTGCTACATTGCAATGAAGAAGTGCTTGTTCATTAGTACGTAGTTTAAGGGGTAGGTTCTTTTCTTAGTTACTCAAATACAAATCTATAACGTAAGTTTGCTGGTTTCGATATAGGTACATCAGTATAATCAATGACATCAACACAAAGAGCAGCAGAGAACAACCTGTTTATATACACTATTTAAACTGGTTTTGCAATGGCATGCTGAAAGATTCCATTCCACACCATGCTCCTGTCTGCTGCACCTATGGTTGTGTGTATTATTTTATTTCATTTTTTGAAATTCTATTGAAAGACAATCAAGTAGCAATAACACAAAGATAACTTTGCTCCTTATTGTGTCATATCGCACTATGTCCCATGAAGTGTGATGGTGGACTGCCGTAAAGCATGCAATTATTTCAATTGGAAATAATGGCTTTAAACCACGGGTACCTGTGTTAAGGCTTCAAATTCACTGTGTTGTGTTTCTGTGCTGGCCAATCTTGCATCTCCTTCCCCTGATTTTATTTATCTAATTTGTTTGTTACTCTCTCTTTTCATCTACTCCAGTTCTTCATCCTCATCTTGGTAAATAATTTATGCCCATAACATAAAAAGAGAAAAAAATATGTTGCCTTTTCACAGGAAAACAAGGGGATCTTTCTTAGAGGAAAAAATAACTATAATTGTTGCTTGGCACTTGGTTCTTATATTTCACATTGTTTGGTAAAGCTGCTGCATCAAGAAAAGTAATCAGCATACATTCTAGAACAGAGCTGGAAATGAAATGGAATCATGCTGACCTCTAAATTAATGATAGCTAATGGCATGAGAAACATTGTCCCTACAGAGAATGGCTAACTACATGATTACAATATTTAAGAACATATAAATAACCCATTACACACACACACACACACACACACACACATCACACACACACACACCATGTTAGAACAGTTCTAAAAGAAAGGATACTTGCTTAATAGTGCCAACTGAAAGCAACAGTAAGAATGACAACAAAAGATAGTGGCCAAAGAATGCCATTTCCTTTAGAAAAATATTGTGTGCAACAAGCTGTGAAGAGGACTGTTCAGATCTAACCTTAACTACCCACTCATTATCAGGGAAATCACCCCTGTGTAGAGAGTCTACATAACACCTGTGCACAATTCAGTCCCAACAGCACACAGCCTCTGCAGGACTGAATATCACTCGGTGGGGCTGAGGGCATGTCAGTTGCACGTAATCTATCAGGCTGAAAATTGCTTTTTTGACCTGCAGGGTGTTTCTTGCCCTGAAAAGAGAGTTCCATTGAATGCCATTGCTTTCCTCTAAAATAAAACATTCCTTCCCTATAGGCCTTATGGAATTTTCAGGCATCAGGACTGCATCTGCAAATGGTCACTATTAAGGTACAATGGTTTGTTTCTTTAAGAACATAAGAACAGACATACTGGGTCAGACCAAGGCTATGTCTACACTGAAGAGTTTTTGCGCAAAAACTTGCAGAGAGTCCACACTATAAGCACATTCTTGCGCAAGAAAAAGAATGTTAATTGTAAGAACACAGGGCTTTTTGCACAAGAGTTATTCCTCTAAGGCTACGTCTATACTACAACCCTCTTCCGCAAGAGGAAATGCAAATGGAGTGCTCATTTGCATATGTTGCACTCTCATTTGCATTTCCTCCCCGGATCCCTTTTGTGCAAGAGGTTTTTGTGCAAAAAAGTGCTGTGTAGACGGCTCCTTTTGGTGCAAAACCCCCCTTTTGTGCAAAACCTCTTGCGCAAAAGGGATCCGAGGAGGAAATGCAAATGAGAGCATGACATATGCAAATGAGTGCTCTATTTGCACTTCCTCTTGCGAAAGAGGATCGTAGTATAGATGTAGCCAAAGAGGAATAAGCCTTTTTGCGCAAGAGCTCTTGCGCAAAAAGGCATGTGTGGACGGGCAACAGGGGTTTCTTGTGCAAAAAACCCCTATAGCTAAAATGGTCATCAGAGCTTTCTTGTGCAAGAGAGCTTCCACACTGCCATGGACGCTCTTGCGCAAAAGCACATGGAAGTGTAGACACGCTCTTGCGCAAGAACTCTCTTGCGCAAGAACTTTTTGTGCAAGAACTCTTTTGTGCAAGACGTAGCCTTGCAAAGGTCCATCAAGCCCAGTTTCCTGTCTTCCAGCAGTGGCCAATGCCAGATGTCCCTGAGGGAGTGAACCGAACAGGTAATCATCGAGTGATCCCTCTCCTGTCATCCAGATCCAGCCTCTGAAAAACAGGGGCTCGGGACACCATTCCTACCCATTCTGGCTAATAACTATTGATGGACCTAACCATCATAAATTTATCTAGTTCTTTTCTGAACCCTGTTAAAATTCTAGTCTTCAGAATATCCTCTGCAAAGGAGTTCCATAGGTACACTGTGCACTGTGTGAAGAAAAGCTTCCTTTTGTTTGTTTTAAACCTGCTACCTATTAATTTCATTTGGTGACCACTAGTTTCTTTATCCCTTTAATATACAAATTATCATTTTCCCACTTGCTCAATTCTTGCCCTTCTACTCCAACATATTTGAACTGAGTGAAAAGCGATGTCCACATTTGTCTACCCAAATAGCCCTATTTACAGATGCAAAGTATTGGCAGGTATATAGTCCAGCCATGCCTTATTTACACACAGGAAGTCATACTGGTGTAAAGATAAAGTGTGAATTTATACTGGTATAACTCTGCTAGTATACCATGCCTTCTGGGCACTCTTAAGTCAGGAATAAGAATGGCTTTTTCCAGGATAGCTTAAACTGCATCCAAATTTACATACGATAAATGAGAAGTTACACTTTATTCTGAAACAGAGTGCCCAAAGGGAGTGCAACATGAGTGATATAAATTCACATCTTACTTTATACAACATAAATTCCCATGTAAACAAGCCCTACATACCCACAGATGTAAGGTGGAGTGACAAGCAGACTAGGGAAATGTATCATAAACACCAGTATGGATATGATATTGTAAATTATCCTTTCTGTAAAATGGAATCTAAACTTTCCCTTTTCTTGTTAAATTATTTATTTTGAAATTTAAGAGTTATATCAATATTATCTTCCCTCAGTAACCACCAGGCTCTATTCAACAGAAATGCTGTTCATTACTTGTGTCTGCATAAAACTCTGAAATGTAGTTTAATGTCTGGGTGGCCTATTTGGCTGCTTAGTGTGCAGGACCATTTTAGGAATGTTACATGAGTGCCTTACGCATAGAATTGAATTGGTGATGAGCATGCAAATATTACAGACTGACTCTCCACCCTATAATCTGTGAATCAACAGGACCAAAGTCCCTAACAGAGCAGCTGCAGGAACTTTTTTTTTTTTTAATTGTGTTTGTGCAAGTTAATCCAGCTCAGAGCAGGAAAGGCAATGGTATAACGCCCCTTCTCACATATGGAAGGCTAGTTCTTTTTAGTCTGGGATTCAAGCCATCAGCAGTAGGCATATTTGATCCTCACAGATGGTCTCTTGGCTACCCACAATCATACCCATTTCTGAAGCCAGTAATGTTCCCCTAGTCTCTTAGATTGTTTGATTCATAGCGGTTACTGTAGATGCCAAGTGAACATGTGTTGAGACTGGCAGCCTGTATCACATGAAAAGTATTCTCTGTCTTCTACATGAAATCTGTCCATTGCAAGATAGTTATTACAGGGGGACAAGATACCCTACCGCATCCTCTTATATCTGATTATACCAGATGATACTTACATGCCAAAAAAGGATTTTAAATGGAAGATATAAGGCCTGATCTACACTAGGGAGCTAAGTCAAATTAAGGTACACAACTCTAGCTACGTAAATAGCATAGCTGGAATCAATGTACTTTAATTTGACTTTCCGCAACATCTCCAGTGTGGACAGTCGATGGGTGAAACTCTCCCATCAACTTCCCTTACTCCTCACAACCCAGTGGAGTGACATTGGATTCTAAGCCCCATTTGAAAATTATTTTTACAGATGACTAAGATTTCTGTAAACTGCACCTACAGTTACTATGTAGATCCTGGTATCAGACCTTGCTTAGAATAGTCTGATGTGTCTTTGTAGTGAAACCTAAAATCTTAAATAAAAGGGCTAGTGCCTCCCATTTTTTTCCCTTTGATAACTGGAAAATTACATTCGTGATGGACTGGATTAATCATATTTGGTAAATCGTCATGTTGATTACTCTGATGGTGATCTCTATCTATATTAAAGTATATAATTAATACAGGTTGGAAGAGAGTCAAAGAAGTAAAAGGAGCAGGAGATATTAGAGTGGAGAGATGAATTATCTGGTAACTGAAGGAAAGGTATTTGGGAGGTGATCCGTAAAAAACAGTGAGTCAAATCCAATTCTACCTAAAAGTTTCTGGGAATCTTCCATTGACTTTGCTGAGAGTTGGATTGAGCCTGTCAAGAGTAAGATGTAGCCTTGAAGAGAAAGAGAGAGAGAAAATGGAGCCTTAAAAGGTTATTCAGCTCTGAGAAATTGGTCCATTGAAAAGGACTATGTGTGTCTAATTACATTCTAAAATATAATTAGTGAGATATAAAACTGAGCCTTGGAATCATTACAGACCAATAAATATGTTCTGTTCCTTTTTCAGTTCCTGAGGTGAAGCAATTGCACTGAGACCATCTATAGACTAATTTCCTGTAGCGATAGCATGGCGTTGTTCCTGGACAATAATATAAAGATGAGATAGCTAACACAATCAGTTTCACTTAAGTTGCCTGCAAAGGGTGAACTGATAGTTCCTTCCATTACCTTAAAGTCCTTAGGTAACAGATTTGTGTTTTGCTTAGTCCCTCTTTTCAAATCATTTTTATCTGCCAGCATCAATCACTTGGGCTCTCATTCAGCAAAACACTTAACACGTGTGCATGACTTTATATATGTGAGCAATCACATTGAAGACTTTTCAGGGTCATCAGTTTCATCTCCCTTCCAATGCAGAACTATTCCCACTTATACTTTTGCTAGAGTTTTCAGAGTTCACCTCATCTACTCCCCTGTCTTGTGCATGTTTGTCCCCTACTGCACATTTTCTCGTGTTTTTTCTGTCTAGTTTTAAATGTTGCAACAGTGGGACTTCCAACATACCTCTTGTTCCACAGATTAACAGATAACACCATCCAGGTATTCTGCTGAATTTTTCCTTTCAATTTCATCAGTTACTCTAATCATGTCTGCTTGCACTATTCTAATTCTTATCATAAATAGGCAAATCTTGGGAGCATAAACAACCACAATGCAAGAGTACTATTCTGCTTCCATAGAATACAAGTATGATATATTCAAGAAATACCATGTCTCTAACATGTCACAAATTTGTATATAGGATTCCATCTGCAGCAGCATACAGATGTATTTTGAGGGTGAAACATCTGAGTAGGTGAATCCAATGACCAAACATCCCCCACAGGGGAAGGGATTCAGTTGCTGCATGAACAAACAAGCAAACAAATACATAAACAATTATTTCTTACAAAACAAAATTCTGGAAAAATAAATTGTTTCAGGTCATTTTGTTCTAATGTGAACTTAAAAGAACCAATTAATTTTGTTTTGAAAAGTCATCTTGAAATGAAAAATCCAAGTGTTACATGCTGAAAATGTTACAATGGGACATGTCAACATTATCAAGACACTTTTCTTGAAACAGTTTTAACAAAATCAATATTAACAAATGTAGCCATGTTAGTCTGTATTTGTAAAAACAACAAGGAGTCCTGTGGCATCTTAAAGACTGACAGATTTATTTGGGCATAAGCTTTTCAGGGCAAAAACCCACTCCATCAGATGCATCTTCATCAGAGGTCTTTGCCACAAAAGCATGTGCCCAAATAAATCTATTAGTCTTCAAAGTTCCATGGAACTCCTCATTGTTTTAACAAAATCAATAGTTTAAAACAAAAGTCAATTCCAATAAAAAAGAAATTTTCCAGAAAACATTTTGACAAAAATTTTCTCACTGACTCTTCTCAAAAACATTAAAGTTTTTGGCAAGCCCATGGCTGTCTGCTCAGCAGCAACAAGCCATAGCCATAAACTTACCACCATTTTTGGCTTGACATTCAAAAGAGTTTTTCACATAAGTCATCATTTTCAATAGTCTTTCCAGATAGAAACAGGATCACTACAGAAGAACTGAGGCTGGCATCTGGATATCATAGTGATTAGACTTCTCTACAATGTGTGTCTCTGAACGCAGAAGGAATCAAACAGTTGGAAACAACTTCTAGAAAACCTGCACCCCAGTTCCAAAAATCTCCCCTCCCCCAGAATTATTCCTGAGTCAGACATTGTGTTTCAGCTGATGCTTCAATCAAGACTCTGTCTTTTTTTTTTTTAATGTCAATTTCTGTATGTTCTCTCTCACCCCTCCTCACAGCCAAAATAGGTAGCCAAAAGCTTCTGGTCAGATTCACACATTTTTTGTTTTCAGTGGGGGCTGATTCTTACAGTAAAGTTAATTAATATCTTAACCCAACCCATAACATGGTTTCACCTAGGCCATGACGCTATGATGGATGGATGATACAAACCTGCTCCTGTAACATTCCCTTAATAGGCGAGGGACAATTTTATTTCCTACCCCAGCCCATTCATTCAGGCTTGGTGCAGGGTAAGGTATTTAGCCATAGTGATGATATTCTGTAGATCTGGTTGAAACATATATGAGGCTCATCCCAGAGGTCAAGGAGTTCATCTGAAATATGTGAGATTCAGATTCAAGTCTCTGCTCTGTCTGATTAGGGGCAGAGACATGAATCTTCATCTCCTGCTTCCCAGCTAAGCACTCTGAGCACTAGGCTGTAAAGTCAATTTCTCACTCTCTCTGGCCTAATGAATATTTATTTAGAGAAAGCAGAACATCAAGAGGAGATATTGAACCACTAAGCTTTAGTGTCATCTTATAAAACCCGGGGCCAGACCCGGGGCCAGGTCTTCCACATCCCAGGCGCCTGACTTCCTAAACTACTGACTATTCTGGGGTGGAGAAAGGTGGGGGGGGGCGGAGCGTCTCTTTAGCTCTCCCTCTTACATTTGAAAGGTTTCTGTTTCAATTCCACATCAGAATAAAAACAAAAATTTTGAAGTTTGACATTTCTCACGAGAAAAGAATTGTTGTCTTCTAGTCAGCCCCAGCTGTAGGTCACTACACTGAAGAGAAACTGGAAAGTTTAAGAGCCTTTGGAAAACACCTGGTAGCTTTGAGGTTGGAAATTTTCTCTCTGGTTAGGTCATAACACATAAGGTTGGCATTCACGCATCCTTTCAACTGCCGCCTGGCAGTGATTGACAGGAGATTCCAGTATCCTTTCTTGAGTAAAAGAGCTGCTCTTTATATGTTTAATGATTTATCTTTTTTTGATTCTGACTCATGATTAAGCATGTTTACCCTCAGACAGACTGCTGTGCCTTCCTGTGGCACCAAATAAATCATTCATTTTTGGCTCCAGTTCTGGGGTTTATATTTCAAGGTCACTAAGGCATTAGAAAAATGAAATCTCTCTAGACTCAATCTTCTAAAAAATTCCACTAAATAAATCCAGGCTTTCCTTCCCCCTTTCAGAATTAACCATGAAAAGCCCTTAAAATTTTCCTTTTTAGCATAAATTCATCTTTGGTGATGTGTTTTAATTCTCTAAACAATTGCTCCTGCCACTTAATCTTTTTACGTAAATTTGTCATCACACACAAGTAAAATGGTAACATTTTTGAAATACCATGCTGTGAAACAGAATAATTTGTTAACAACTGAGGCTGAAATTTTCAAATGAGATAATGGAGTCAGCTGCCCTGATCCTAGTCTGTGACTCCATGTTAAGGCTGTTGCAGTGCCTGAGCAGTTCCCACTTGATACATGCTTGGCAAAATCTAAACATGGAACTCACAACCAATTTGGGGTGTGTGCTCCGCTTCTTAACATTCTGCTCTAAGGTTGGTACTTATGCTCCTGAGCCAGTCCACACAGCTGGACAGATGGAAGCGCAGAAAAGAAATTCTGGGCCCAGGCATCCCCACTCTGCCTGTGATGCTTCCCAGGGTGCCAGGGGTTGTGAGGTATCTCACTACCTCCTGCCTTGAGCAGGAATAAGCATCGTCTGTGCTTGCTGTGGGTCAGCTCCCCAACACCACCAGCTATCATCCTCATCATGACGTCTCTGTTGTTTAGGGCAGTGATGAAGCTCCTCCACTCCTGTCTGTTTCTGGCAAGTCTTTCAAGGGTTCCCTCAGCTGTATCCCAGGTTCTTCAGCTCAGCTTCAACAGCTATTTGCCATGTTATTTTAGGGTAGCTTCTAAGATGGACACCAGAACGCAAGCAAAAACAAAGCCATTGCTGGCCATGGGCAACCCCAAACCCCTTTGCAGACCTCATTGTCTCTCTGTGAATTAGCAACAGGTACACCCCAGGCCCCAAGCAACTTCTTGGAGTGTCCAGCCTCTGATCCCCTGGAAAACATGTAGTAATGAAACAGTGTACACCAATTTACCAGTTCCACCTCAGACCACTGTTCTGCTTAACACATAGCATTTAGATACTTCTACAGCGAAATCAAGCATAAGTTTATTTAACAAAGCATAGATTCAAGTAATACCCAGTAGAATTACTAGAAACAAACGGTTACAAAGATGAAATTAAATAAAATCATATGCATTCTGGAGCCTACGCTTAATTAGCTGGCTACTCTCATGACTTGTAGAGTATTGCTCACCCAAAATCCTCACAGTGTAACACAGTCAAGCTTGTCTATGATCCTTTTTTCATGAGAAAGAAAGGGTGATAGTCTGCCTCCTAGGTGAAGGACCCAGTGTGTTCCTTTGCCCTACCAAAATATACAAGTCCCAGTCTTTGTCTTCATTCATAAGCTGGACACACTCCTGCTGTTTTGTTTTTTCTTGTAGATTTTTACAGAATTGTGTTGATTTTTCTTATACATTTTTTCAGTCTTTTGTCTGGCATCTGTTTTAGTGTGAAAATAGGATTCCTTTGTGAAGCAGATGATACACAAATGATCAGATAGGGAGATAACTCTGTTTCTCCTCCTGAAAGGAACATGCCCAAGGCTCCAAGGGTTTAACTGAACTCCAAGACTTTAACATAAGTTTTAATACACTTACAAACTTCCTTAAATGTAAACTGCACATGCATTTTGTAATGTTTTCAGTGACCATTGGGATGCTAGCTATCATAGAGACCTCACCTACCACTCTTTGGTGTATTTTTATGCATATATCTTAACCAAAGGATTCCTGTAAAACCCTAAGAACTCAGAATTCCCTCTGCCATTTGTCACCAAGAGGTCCCTGGGCCATACCACCACACCTGCAAAACAAACATGGATTGGAGAATGATCTTAAAAGGGGAGCAGAGCAGCTCAGTAGGAGGCCGATGGTGGTAGTCACAAAGGCTACGTCTACACTGCAGGCTTCTTGCGCAAGAACATTTTGCGGAAGAAATCTTCCGCAAAAAGTTCTTGTGCAAGAGCGCATCCACACTGTCATGTGCTTTTGCGCAAGAGATGTGCTTTTTCACTGAATGGCCATCAGAGCACCTGTGCTTTTTCTGATAGGGGCTTCTTGTGCAAGAAACCCCTGTTGTCCATCCACACACGCCTTTTTGCACAAGAACTCTTGTTCAAAAAGGCTTATTCCTTGTAGAAAGAGGAATAACTCTTGTGCAAAAAGCCCTGTCTTCTGACGATCTATTGTACTTTTTCTGGTGCAAAAATGCGCTTCTAGTGCAGACACCTCACGAGTTTTTGCACAAAACCAGCCGTTTTTGCACAAAAACTCTGCAGTGTAGACATAGCCCTACATTCTGAGCTCCTAGGAAGGAGCACTGCAGGAGCTTCTGTTATCTGATGCCTTCCAATAGTGACATGGTCACACTCATAAAGGAGGAACTTACATCTATCAAATGTTTGAGATTTGGGTGTGTCTACACTGCACCAATAGCTCAAAATAAGTTACCCAATTTGACCTATGCAAATTGCTTAGCTTATTTTGAGTGTATTTTGAAATAGCTTATTTTGAAATTTGGCACTATCTACACAGTGCCAAATTTCAAAATAGAGCACTATTCCAAAACATCCCTTAATCCTCAAAGAACAAGGCTTACAGGGACATCAGAATAGCGAACCCCTTATTTCAAAAGCTATTTCAAAATAACGGGCTTGTTTAAAAGACATGGAATAGCTATTTTGGGATAGTGGAAGTGGGATCCCAAAATAGCACCACAGTGTAGCCGTACCCTTTGGCTTTGTCTACACTGCAGGGTTTTTGTACAAGAAGCTTTTTGCGGAAGAGACCTTCTGCAAAAACTTCTTGTGCAAAAGCGTGTCCACACCTCAAAAGCACATCGCAAAAGCAATGTGCTTTTGCGCAAGAGACTCTTGCGCAAGAAAGTTCTGATGGCCATTCGTAGAATGGCCATCAGAGCACCTGTGCTTTTTCTGATAGGCTCTTTTTGCACAAGAAACCCCTGTTGAGCATCCACACACACCTTTTTGCACAAGAACTCTTGCACAAAAAGGAGTTATGCCTCGTAGAAGGAGGTATACCTATGCCACAAAAAGCCCTTTGTTCTGTCAATTGACTGTAGATTTTCTTGTGCAAAAACGCGCTTGAGGTGTAGACGCTCTGCGGGTTTTTGCACAAAAACAGCTAGTTTTGCGCAAAAACCATGTGATGTAGTCATAGCCTTTATGTTTAAGTTTGGTTATTTAATGACTTTAGAGGACAGGTTCATCAATGTCTGTTAGCTAATATGGTCAAAGATGAAACCCCTACATCTCTGACTGCCAGAAGCAAGGCCTGGTAAACAGGGGATGGATCACTCAACCATTTTTTTGTTCTGTTCACTCCCTCTGAAGCATCAAGCATTAGCCACTGTCAGAAGACAGGATACTGGGCTATATAGACCATTGTTCTGACCGTTCATATGGCCATCCTTATGTTCTTATGTACTTATTGGGAAGAGAGGGGACTAAGAGGCAGAGATCCAGAGAGATAGCAATATACCACTTTGGGGTGCAGGATTTAGTTGCTTATCACTGGGCCCTGAATGAGAACCCAATGGAGAGAGTGAGCCTAAGTTCTCCTGCCAATACTTAGGCAATGACCAAGGCAAATGTCTACCTCTGGCATGAGGAATCCACTTGAGGGGAGGACCTGAAGACAGAAGAGCTTGGACCATTAAACCCCAACCCAAGGAGAATTCTGGAATCCCTTGCCAAATCCAGGGGGTTACCCCATTATTGGATTTTTTTACATACCCTAAAAGGAGCAGACATGAATGACCAACCTGGTCAGAGGGTTTCATCACAGAAGAGACAGATCAGTGCAGGGCTCAAGGGGCTGTCAATGGGAGCATCTAGGAAGGAGTGGGCCTGTCACCTTGCACCTGACTTCTAGGCACTGCCAGTGGTGTACAGACTCCTTCACAAGGCCTTTCCCATTGCAAATGTAATACTAAGAAGAAACTACAATGAAAAAAAAAACCCCCAGTGTGACTGAAACTGAGAAAACTAAGTGACAGAAGAACACATAAGCCTTGTTTATACAAGTGACAGAGAAAACTTCTGAAATTACTTTTAATTTTCCTATTATCTAAAGGCAATCCCACAGGAGAGTTGATTGGGAAGTCACTGACTGAATGCTTTCTGAGAGGAATCATGATAATGGTCTGGAACACATTCCTGGCACAAAACATTTTAGAATTTAGCAAAATATTACTCATTTGAACACAGAACACAACTAAAAGACCAGTCACCCAGTCACCATTCTCTTCAAATGCTTCCACAGACTCTTCATAGTTCCACATACCAAATTCAAGCTGTTAGTCCTCATTTTCACTCAGCCCTGGCCTATATTTGACCTAGTCTTCTTTCGTCTCCC
This sequence comes from Pelochelys cantorii, assembly GCA_032595735.1. Taxonomy (NCBI): domain Eukaryota; kingdom Metazoa; phylum Chordata; order Testudines; family Trionychidae; genus Pelochelys; species Pelochelys cantorii. The sequence continues at coordinate 26,971,456 of CM064326.1, forward strand.
TCACCACTCCTCGTCTAACACTATAATGTCAGCTTCAATAGTCTGTTCATCTTCTGCTTCTGCCTATGTGTCTTGTTCAGTGGAACACATCCCCAAAAAACCACATCATTCACATGCCTCCTAAGAACTCACTTCTGTTGTGTCAGAAGAGAATCAATTATCCAAAGAACCCCTAATAGATCAAAACCATCAAAATGTCTTCAGGACTCACTGAATATCTACGTGCTCTTACTGTTATTCATTTCTGTTTCTCATTTTCCTGTGCTGCTCATGTTGACATCTCCCCCCTTTTTTCACAATTGTTCTTATTGGTAGGTCCATTTGAAAATAAATCTCAAATGTCAAGTCAGTGCCCAACCACAGAGGCAGATTCTCTCACCCATTTATTGTGATACATGATGTCCCGATCAAAAGCAAGCTATCACAAATTGTTCCTATTTCAACCTGTCCTTCCCAAAGGTGTTCCAGAGTCGAATTGTGTTATCCATCCGTGATAATACAAGTAGCTTTTCTTGGCCACAGATACCTTCAACAGGATCATTTTCATTGTTCCAAAACTTGTAAAGCCAATACAAACTAACCTTTCTATTTAGTAACAAAGTTATGAGAAATTAACATTCAAGTTTATTTTTGTTCTCTTTCTGCCTCTGGTTGATTATGGAAAAAGCTTTTCCGGAAGAAATCTTCCGGAATGCCTTCTTCTGAAAGAAAGTGTCCACACTGCCAAAGCGCATCGAAAAAGTGATCTGCTTTTTCAAAAGATAACATCCACACTGAATGAACACTATCTTGCATTTAAGCTGTGATTACTATGGATGGAGTGACCATCAGGGCACCTGTGCTTTTTCCTCTTTCCTCTTCTTTTGAAAGAACTCCCTCTTCCCCGTCCACACATGCCTTTTTCTGAAAGAGCTCTTTTGGAAAAAGGCTTCTTCCTCATAGAAAGAAGTTTGCCAATGTTGGAAAAAAACCTCTGTTCTTTTGATTTTTTTCGAAAGAATGTAGTCGCAATATGGATGTAAGTGAAGTTTTTTCAGAAAAACAGCTGTTTTTCTGAAAAAAAACCTGTAGTGTAGACATAGCCTAACTTCCATGTAACCTTTCCTGGTGCCAAACATGCTTACCTTAGATTGGGGCAAACCAGAGTTCTTGGCCTTTGATGATAAAATACATTGGAATGCTAATGGTATTTTATAAATTTCATCCACAGTGATACAGAACTGGTCATTTACTGCAAAACATTAAATGGTAGGGATGTTTATCTGCCTCCATTTACAGATTTTTGGTACAGACATTAAAAATCTTAAACATTAAAGATAGGTTTATATAGTGAAGACCTACCGCAGCAATCTTATAATTTCGTCTTGAGAAATTGCTTTGGGCTTGGCAGTTGTCAGATTAACTCTATAGAATATTTCTGCAAAGTTTGGAGAAAATCCCAATGATTTCTCAGGAAAAACTTAAAAAACAACAAATAGTCTGGTAGCACTTTAAAAACTAACAAAACTTGTAGATGGTATCATGAGCTTTCGTGGGCACAGCCCACCTCTTCAGAAGATTGGAGTGTTGGAAGTCCAGAACCAAGAATAAATAAGGGAAGGCGGGATGGGGCGGGGGAGGAGAGGGGGAACAAGAGGGAGGGAAAAGATGGCAAGCCTATTAGAAAGTTACCAGGATTTAAAATTTTGATTTTTTTCTAAAATTTCTTTCTCTGCCCTTCTCTTAAAAACAATCTGATATTTCCTCTTCGAACTTTCTATAAATCACTTTATAGAAAATCGCTGTAAATCACTTTGGAAAATCATTAAATCACTTTGGAAATCCATGCACCGCTTGCTCCTGTTGAAGAAAATAGGTTAAAATCAAATAAAGGTATTAATGATTTTTGTTGTTTATCTTAGGGTCCCAGCTATGATCCCAGTGGAGATGGGAACTTTTTTGCCATTGAAGTCAGTGGAAACAGGATCAGGCTCTGTATTTTTAAACCATCTATTTTTTCATCTGAAAATTTTTAATGAAAAATTGCCTCATTTTACATGAAAACTTTCATTTTGTTTGAAATTTTTCAGTTTTTGCCAAAGACCAGAAAAAGCAAAAACTGAAAAATTTCTAGTTAAGTTTGTTAACTCCACAGTCCTGCAATACTTATGCTGGTTCCCAAAGGATTATTCCTGTGCTTCAAGTTAAACACATGCATACGAATTTGCAGGATAAAGGCCTGGGTGAAATAGAGTAGATATTCACTATTTCATTTAGAAGCACAAAAATAATAGTTGAGGATATCATAAATCCTATACTGCCAACTTTATTGGGAAAAAAAATGGAGAAGCCATTGTTGCATGGAATCTCTTTCATTATTTGTTTGAAATGTAGAAAGAAGAATATATCTGAAAGGGTCTGAAAGAAATTCCAGAATTAATCACACAGATTACTACAATGCTTTAGTTGTGGTCCCAATGACTGAATGATTGCTTATACCTACTATTACAAAATACAGGGGGGTTTTTTTGTTTTTGTTTTTTACTGTCTGGAAAACAAAATTAAACCTTTGGACTAAAGCTGCTTTTTGCTAAATACAGACCCATGAAAAAACATTAATTCAATATATTTTGATGTAAGACTTTGCCAGCCTAGCCATTTAAATGAATCAAATACTTGAATACAGATTTGCTCTCCAAATGCTTGAGGAAAGGATGTGGCCTGGAAATCTTCAAAATTTGTGAAGAAACCCATTATTAAAGCAGATGATGACTGCCATTTAAATTTTTCCTCTCCCCCACTATTGTATTTTAAACTGTCCTATGTAAAGGCACTATTAAATTGTTGTTTATGATTATTCCTTCTATAAGATTCAAGATAAAAAGAAATATTTGAATTTTTCTCTTTGATCATTAGGCTGATGCTGTAGTTCCACAAACTATTGTTACGCTGGTATAATTTTTCAGTAGCTTTGTGAGGGTGTTTTCATACACAGCATGACTTCAGGCAGGCAGAAGTACCAACCCAGCTCCCTCATGGGTCTTGGCTAAAATTACTTCTTTAAAACTAGTCTAGACTACACATGTTAATGAATATATTTTAAAAGTCTAGACTAGACGAGTCTTCAACACATGCTTAATTTAATAGGACCAGGTAAAGATATTCCTTTTAAGGTATGTCATTAGCATGAACAGCAAGACAATAACCCAATCCATTCTATGACAAAAAAAATAGTTTGCAACACAACATGGCTGTGTCTAGACTGGCCAGTTTTTCCGCAAAAGCAGCCGCTTTTGCGCAAAAACTTGCCAGCTGTCTACATTGGCCGCTTGAATTTGCGCAGGAACACTGACGTTCTAATGTAAGAAATCAGTGCTTCTTGCACAAATACTTTGACGCTCCCGTTCGGGCAAAAGTCCTTTTGCGCAAAACCTTTTGCGCAAAAGGGCCAGTGTAGACAGCTCAGTTTTGTTTTGTGCAAAAAAGCCCCGATGGCTAAAATGGCGATCGGGGCTTTCTTACGCAAAAGCGCATCTAGATTGGCCACGGACGCTTTTGCACAAAAAGTGCTTTTGCGCAAAAGCGTCCATGCCAATCTAGACACTCTCTTGCGCAAATACTTTTAACGGAAAACTTTTCCGTTAAAAGCATTTGTGCAAATTCATGCCAGTCTAGACGCAGCCCATATGATTATTCAAGCCCCCAAACACAGAAGCAGTAATGCCAGTTGGTTTCTTAGCTGCCTCTGGAGGACCAGTTCACCATGTATTAAAGCAGAGTGCTTTATCCAGACAAGACTCTTACAACTGTTAGTTAGCACATGTATGTCTAAGGTGTTAACATCATACCTTAAATCCTACACAAGGCTTTATGGTACACCCACACTGAGATAGAAGACCTGTGGCTGCTCGGATCAGTTGACTTAGGCTGCAGGGCTAAAAACTGCTGGCAGACGTTTGGGCTTCGGACCCTAGGCTTTGGGGCCCTCTCCCCTTTCGCAGCTAAGTCCAAATGTCTACACAGCAACTTTAGAGACTGACTGTCCAGTCAGTTGACCCGGGCCAACTGCAGTTGCTTAATTGCTGGGTAAATGTACCCTCAGTGACCACTGAGACTATGTCTAGACTATGGGGAAACCTGGAAAAACTCTGCCGCATCCAGGGAACATGTCTACTCTTCCGCTTTTTTTTGCAGAAGAGCAGATGCACTCTTTCAGAAGCCCTGTCTTCCTCCTCCCACGAGGAAGAAGGGCTCTTCCGAAAGAGATTTTTTTCGCAAAATTTGGCCCAGTGTAGACAGGCCAAATTTCGGAAAAACCTCTTTCTGATAAAGCTCCATAGTGTAGACATAGCCAGACCTTCCACATGACCCCAGTACAGTGACCCTTGGTGGCTTCACCCATGACCTTGAAATTAATCAGTGCCCAGAGTTACATACATATCATTATCAGTCAGTTTTCTAATACATTTCCACTAAACACATTGGAACACTTTGCTTCCTCACCACTGGGGAGGATAAAACAATACAACAATGACTTCTATTGCTGGCTGCCTTTGTTTCTGCCATTTCTGGTTGCCTTTGTTTCCTACTGAAATCTCCCACAAAACAGCAGCAGCTGAGAAACCAACTGGCTTAAACCAACTGTTTCTGTATTTGGGGGCTTAAATAATCATATGTTATGTTGCAAAATATTTTTGGGTTATTGTCTTGTCATGAATGCTAATGGCATACCTTAAAAAGGAATTCTTTACCTGGATCTGTTTCAGGTTCCAAAGATGCTCTTTTAATGATGCCATTTCTACAAGTTGCTATGGAATTTGTTAGCTTGAACAGTTTTCTAATTAACATTCTCAAGCGCTCCTTCAAGTGAATAGACACAGTACTTCACAACACACTCCCCATTGTCTTTGAATAGAATGTGTGTCTTGCGGTAGGGAGCACTAATCATTACCAATTTAAACTGTAAGGATGGTTAATTATTTCTTTCCCTGAAATCAGTGCAGGAAACTGACTGATTAAAACTGAACACATATTATGTCACCTATTGGAAGTGTTTCAGTTTTTAACTTCATATTAACATAACAAGAATCTCAGAACACAACTAGGTCACCTTTCTGTTTCCCTATTTCTTGGTTGTCTGGGGTCAAAATGATCCCCTGGATTAACTCAGAAAAAGTCTAGGGGATAACTTTACCTCCTCCCACAATTCAGGTAAAGTCTATTCCCTCTCTCCCCACAACTTACAAGGACAGGATGGCCAGCAAATGGCACAGGTATTTTAGAGGAAGTTTTAGCTAGCCCCTTCAAGACAGCTTTTCTGCTGGCAGAGCCACAGCTAAGAATCTGTCCCATTAGTACAATAGCACAATTTCCTTCCTTCCTTCCTTCCACTTTTTCTTTCTGACTGTTTTATGGTTGCTAATTGGCTTCATCTTTCAGTGTCTGTCTCCCCTTTTATCATACTAGAACATAAAAACATAAGAACAGCCATACTGGGTCAGACCAAAGGTCCATCTAACCCAGTATCCTGTCTGCCGACAATGGCCAATAACAGATGCCCCAGAAAGAGGGAACACAGGAGGTAATCCTCATGTGATCCCTCTCTTGTCAACTATTTACAGACAAACAGAGGCTAGGGATACCATTCCTACCCATCCTGTCTAATAGCCATAAATGGACCTAAACCCCATGAATCTATCTAGCTCTTTTTTGAACCTTGTTAAAGTCCTAGTCTTCACCACATCCTCTGGCAAGGAGTTCCACATATTCACTGTGCACTGAGTGAAGAAATACTGTATTTGATATATCTCTGTTTGTAACCTATTATTTCCCCACCATATCTACTTCTGGTTTGAGAAGTGGATGAAAGTTTTTTCTATTTTAAATAAAAATGTTATTCACTTTAATCCACATTCAGATAAATGTGCACTTGACAGTACATTGCTTGGTACCATCTATATAGACCACAGGAGTATAATGGCTCAAATAAACATTTCCCAGTAGTTTGTAATGAGTTGTCATCATTGTTTTCAGGACAAAAAAAATGACATTAAGGAATTCAGTCTCGGAGTAAAAAATTGTTCTGCTTACAAATTGTCAGGGAGGAAGAAAAACAATATCCCATGTGAGTCTTTCGAAGTGAGAAAAGATGGCATACATGAGTCTTGCCTATATTGTATTTTTTATTGATATCAAAACCAAAGGGATGCTGGGTAATCTACAAGCAAATAGGGTGGCATGACTCAGAATCTAAATATACAGCTTACAGACCAGAGAGGGAAGGATGGTTTGTGCTTAGGTACTGACATGGGGCTCCGAGAATGACCTATGACCTATGAAGGAAGACTGAAAGAATTGGGCTTGTTTAGTTTGGAAAAGAGAAGACCGAGAGGGGACATGATAGCAGTTTTCAGGTATCTAAAAGGGTGTCACAAGGAGGAGGGAGAAAAATTGTTCTTTTTGGCCTCTGAGGATAGAACAAGAAGCAATGGACTTAAACTGCAGCAAGGGAGGTTTAGGTTGGACATTAGGAAAAACTTCCTAACTGTCAGGGTGGTTAAACACTGGAATAAGTTGCCTACGGAGGTTGTGGAATCTCCATCTCTGGAGATATTTAATAGCAGGTTAGATACATGTCTATCAGGGATGGTCTAGACAGTACTGGGTCCTGCCATGAGGGCAGGGGACTGGACTCAATAACCTCTCGAGGTCCCTTCCAGTTCTAGTGTTCTATGATTCTATTATTCTAAGTTCAAATGTGTAACCTTGGGGAAGGATCTAAGTTCAAATGTGTGACCTTAACTCTTCAGTGGTTGTTTTCCTTCCCTAACCTATAGCGCTGTGAAGATGATACATCCATTTATTTTTGTGAGGCACTCAGTACAATGTTGATGAGGGCCACTCAAGTCTCTAGTTAGATACATGACAGAATAATTTTTGCCTGTTGGAGGAATTGAGCCTGGAAAAAGTGTCTTTTGCATATCTACTAATTTACTTACTCTCCCCAGAAAGATAGTGATGGCAGGGTGAGAGTAATGGAAGCTTTGTTGTCATAGCTATGTTACCTGGGAGTGTGAAGAAAAATCACATCTCCTAGCCAACATAGGCATTGTACCCTTTGACTTGTGTTCCCAAACAGTAATGTAAAAAACTAGCAATAAAACTAAACAGAATTCGTTAAGGTTCAAACCTTCAGGCAGGTTATAGATCAGGCCTGGGCAAAATATGGCCTGCAGGCCGGATCCACCGGATCTGGCCCATGGAGGCAGCGGGGAGCCCCAGGCAGGCTCCCTTGCTTGCCTTGCAGCCCTGCACGCCATGCAGAAAAGCGGCTGCAGGGCTCCATTTCTGTTTTGAAACTGGAGGGGAGGGGGGAAGTTTTAGGAGCCACCCTGCCCCCAACACATTCCCATTGAATCATAGAATCATAGAATACTAGGACTGGAAAGGACCTCGAGAGGTCATCGAGTCCAGTCCCCTGCCCTCATGGCAGGACCAAATACTGTCTAGACCGTCCCTGATAGACATTTATCTAACCTACTCTTAAATATCTCCAGAGATGGGGATTCCACAACCTCCCTGGACAATTTATTCCAGGGTTTGACTACCCTGACAGTTAGGAACTTTTTCCTAATGTCCAACCTAAACCTCCCTTGCTGCAGTTTAAGCCCATTGCTTCTTGTTCTATCCTCAGAGACCAAGATGAACAAGTTTTCTCCCTCCTCCTTATGACACACTTTGAGATACCTGAAAACTGCTATCATGTCCCCCCTCAATCTTCTCTTTTCTAAACTAAACAAACCCAATTCTTTCAGCCTTCCTTCATAGGTCATGTTCTCTAGACCTTTAATCATTCTTGTTGCTCTTCTCTGGACCCTCTCCAATTTCTCCACATCTTTCTTGAAATGCGGTGCCCAGAACTGGACACAATACTCCAACTGAGGCCTAACCAGCACAGAGTAGAGCGGAAGAATTGACTTCTTGTGTCTTGCTCACAACATACCTGTTAATGCATCCCAGAATCATGTTTGCTTTTTTTGCAACAGCATCACACTGCTGACTCATATTCAGCTTGTGGTCCACTATATCCCCTAGATCCCTTTCTGCCATACTCCTTCCTAGACAGTCACTTCCCATTCTGTATGTGTGAAACTGATTGTTCCTTCCTAAGTGGAGCACTTTGCATTTGTCTTTATTAAACTTCATCCTGTTTACCTCAGACCCATTTCTCCAATTTGTCCAGATCATTATGAATTTTGGCCCTACCCTCCAAAGCACTTGCAACCCCTCCCAGCTTGGTATCATCTGCAGACTTAATAAGCGTACTTTCAATGCCAATATCTAAATCATTGATGAAGATATTGAACAGAGCCGGTCCCAAAACAGACCGCTGCGGAACCCCACTTGTTATACCTTTCCAGCAGGATTGAGAACCATTAATAACTACTCTCTGAGTACGGTTATCCAGCCAGTTATGCACCCATCTTATAGTAGCCCCATCTAAGTTGTATTTGCCTAGTTTATTGATAAGAATATCATGCAAGACCATATCAAATGCCTTACTAAAGTCTAGGTATACCACATCCACCGCTTCTCCTTTATCCACAAGACTCGTTATCCTATCAAAGAAAGCTATCAGATTGGTTTGACATGATTTGTTCTTTACAAATCCATGCTGGCTGTTCCCGATCACCTTGCCACCTTCCAAGTGTTTACAGATGATTTCTTTAATTACTTGCTCCATTATCTTCCCTGGCACAGAAGTTAAACTAACTGGTCTGTAGTTTCCTGGGTTGTTCTTATTTCCCTTTTTATAAATGAGCACTATATTTGCCCTTTTCCAGTCTTCTGGAATCTCTCCTGTCTCCCATGATTTTCCAAAGGTGATAGCTAGAGGCTCAGATACCTCCTCTATCAGCTCCTTGAGTATTCTAGGATGCATTTCATCAGGCCCTGGTGACTTGCACGCATCTAACTTTTCTGGGTGATTTTTAACTTGTTCTTTTTTTATTTTATCTTCTAAACCTACCCCCTTCCCACTAGCATTCACTATGTTAGGCATTCCTTCAGACTTCTTGGTGAAGAAACAAAGAAGTCATTAAGCATCTCTGCCATTTCCAAGTTTCCTGTTACTGTTTCTCCCTCCTCACTGAGCAGTGGGCCTACCCTGTCCTTGGTCTTCCTCTTGCTTCTAATGTATTTATAAAAAGTCTTCTTGTTTCCCTTTATTCCCATAGCAGAAACCAGCCAATGGGAGCTGCTTGCTAGAATAACAGGCAGCTAAGAAGAATCACACCCCCTCTCCTGGGCTCAGTTATTCAGGAAGCACATGTCCAGGCAAGCAGGCTGGCTGGCTGGGAAACATTTTAAGCTCTGCAGGCAGGCAGGCTAGTTTGACAGCTGGCAAGTAAGTCTCTTGGCCACAGCCTGCTTCTGGCACCCCAGCCCTTTCCTGCCCCCATGCTCTGCCTCCCCCCCAACTCAACATATCCAAACCCTCTGTCCCCCTCTTACACCCATACCCCCTCCCAGATTTGACACCCCAATCTCTTGCCCCAGATCACAATCCCCTCCTACCCTGAGTCACATCCAAAACCCCTGCACTCCAGTCCCCTGCCCTAGATCACAACCACCTGCTTCATCCCAACTCCCTCCCAGACACCAGTCTCCCTCCTGCACCCCAGTCCTTTATCCCAAGCTCCCTTCTGCACTGAACCTCCATTCCAGACCCCACATCTTCATTAATATCATGGAACAGTGCGGCCCTCGAACACTTCCCAAAATCTTGATGTGTCCCCCCTATGAAAAATTATTACCTACCCCTGTTATAGATAATATAATTTAGTGGGGGACTGTGAATGAATGGTAAAATTATGAGTGATAAAATTAAAATGTTTAGTATAATATATGTAATTAAGCAAATAGGTCTTATAAAAAATCCATATACTGCATTTATATTCCAATTCTAAAGTGAAATTATGGATTTTGGTGTGCTCAGTTCCTAAATGAGGAGAATGACTGTAATACTTTCTCTATCAGTGCATTGATGGTGAATGGTGCATTTAAGCTAAAATTAGTGTGCTACCCTTTAGATAATCAATTATAAAACACCCCTTCCTTAATTAACATTAAATCCCCCTTTTTGCAGTTATATTTCATCTACCATAATTAAATATTTTCTACTTTCTCATTCATGATTTAACATTTAATATCTTCTAAATTAGTGTCTACATCAATATAGACAACATTTGCCAAAACATTAACATTTTATCTAAGCACCTGTCAGAACTAATTAGGACCAAAACATATTTACAACACGACCTGAGGTTATATCCTAACTTATCTCTAACTTGCCTTGGAATTGTCTCCCTTTGCTTCAGTTTGGACCAGAAAGGGGCTTATGTCACTTCTTACCTTGTTATCCTGAGGTGCCTTACTATGCTTTACTATTGTAGCTCCTAGTCTGGGAGAGTTATGGTACATCTACACTGCAACACTATTTCAAAATAACTAGCGTTATTCTGAAATAACTTAGTTTGCATCCACACAGCAGGCAGTTATTTCAAAATAGTGTCAAAATACTATCAAGCTGGAGGACTTCTTACTCCGACTCCTCATTGTATGAGAAATAAGAGAAGCTGGAGGAAGAGTGCTCTATTTCAAAATAAGTGCTGTGTAGACACTCCCTATTTTGAAATAAGAGACGCAATTGACGTCTCTTATTTGCATAATTTGCATAATGGCTTATTTCGAGTTAAGCCCTTCAGTGTAGACACACCCTTAGAGCCAGACAACAAGACTCAGGTCACATCCTGAGTGTCTGTGTTCTAGAAAGCCCTGATTTAGCAGCATTGACTTTGGGCACCTGTCTACAGCCCAGCACTTCTACTCTGGCTTCCACCAGCTTTGGTTACAACCAACACAGTGACCCCAACACACTCCCATTCCCACATTTTCCAAACACCATATGATCTGCAGTGTCCAGCCCTCTCTTGGGCAGCACAGAGAAAAAATAAAATTCATTGCTTCTTTAGAGAGACCAAAAGTACAATACAGTTTATTAATTTGACTGGGGGCAAACTCATCCATTCCTTCAAACACTGCACTGAGTTGGCTTATAGTAAAAATAAAACAAATTTAATAACAGCACACAGGCTAAGTGATGCCAATTTAAAAAAAAGATAAAAGAAGGGATGTTACAGGCAAATAAAAGTGATAACAGGCATGTAAGAATCTAAACTTAATGTTACAAGGTATAAGCTTTGTTCAAGATGGTTTTTCTCACCAATTTTCCTTTTTTCCAGTCATCAGGAACTTCCACAGAAGTATAAGGTGCTGGTTTCCCTTGTCTTTATGTAATAGATCATTACCTAAACAGGTTTCTCACCTATATTCAGTGTCCAGACACATCAGCTCTTGTCTTGGTTGAAAGACCCATCTTCCTCAGCTTGCAAGAGATATGTTCTCTTGTCATTGTCCAATGATGAATGCCAAAGGTGGATTCTTTGCTTATATCTTCCAAAGTTCAATTAGCTTTTTTTGAGAATCAAGGTCAACTCAGGAACTCACACTGGAGCTAAAAATAGCACTATAGACATTCTGAAACCCTAATACCCAGCAAGAGGGGCTGATCTCCAGCCTGAGCAAAAATATATGAACTACTATTTTTAGCTCTATAGCCTGAGTCTTGCAAGGCCAAGTCAACAGTCCCAGTTTCTGAGACTTGATACTCCATACTGGAGCTTTTTTGTCCCAGTTTCTGAGACTTGCTATTCTATATTGGGATTTTTTTTTTCAATAGAAATGTATCTTCTGTCTGAGTTCTCTGGGATGCCAATAATTCAGCTGCCACAGCAAAATGCACAATCTGGAAGAGCTTGTTTTTAAACTTGTATCATCATGGGATATGCATTCAAAAATTGCTTATTTATAATCTGACATAGACTTCTCAGTTACTGTGCTTATTATTTTCAGAGGACATTAGAATCAAAGATATGCACAAGCCCAAATTCAAACCACCAAAGAAGAGATAATTTATTACCTCAACTGCCCACAGATAGAACTCAATCCAGGCTTAAAATAAGAATGAACCAAATCAATTCTACTACTTGTGACAGATATGGAAATTTCCTGCAATATCCTGGACAAACCTTATTGAATTAACTTCTCATAGCTTAGGAGTTTGTTATATAAAAATGCAAATATTTATGTATTATTGTGAAATCGCATGGAGGAGACATGACTAATTGGAACCCTGGGAAGTTGTATGAGCTTCAAATGACTAGTTGAAAAAATGTGAACTATTAAAGTGAAGCAGGTTTCCCAGGAAATCCCTAGGAGGTTTATATGCAAATAGAAACTTTCTAGTTATACAAGAAGTCAGCCTTGTGTAGCTCTGCCCTGAGGAGGGAAATTTTTGTCTGGTGTTCACTTGTTACATGAGGACAGATCAAACCCCTGGACTGTATAAACAAGTGACTCTCAGATTCATGGGTATGTTTGTTGGGAACCAAGGTAGTTATGAACATGTAACCACAGAATAGCACGGGGAAGAAGGATCAAGGAGGTGCCAGTGGTGTTCTCATCCATCCTTCCTGTTGAAGGAAAAGATTCAGGTAGGAATCATCGCATTTTGGAAGTAAAAGTGTGGTTGCACAGGTGGTGTTCTAGAGAAGGCTTTGGGTTCTTCGACCATGGGATACTGTTCCAGGTACAACGATTGCTAGAAAGAGATGGGATCCACCTAACGAAAAGAAGGAAGAGCATCTTTGCAGGCAGGTTTGCAAACCTAGTGAGGAGGGCTTTCAATTAATTTCTTTGGGGGACTGTGACCTAAGCCCTTAGGTAAGTGGGAAAGTAGAATAACAGGAAGAAACATGAGGAGGAAGGTTCAGCAAAGGAAGACCCCTAATTCGTATGGAGAAGGTAGGGCAATCAGCTAGTTATCTAAGATGTCTGTACATGACACAAGAAGCCTGGGAAACAAACAGGAAGAATTAGAAGCCCTGGCCCAGTCAAAGAACTATGATTTGATTGGAATAACAGAGACTTGGTGGGATGACTCACATGACTGGAGCACTGTCATGGAAGTGTATAAACTGTTCAGGAAGGACAGGCGGGGAGAAAAGGAGAAGGAGTTGCACTGTATGTAAGAGAGCAGTATAATTGCTTAGAGCTCTGGTATATAGAGGGAGAAAAGCCTGTTGGGAGTCTTTGGGTTAAGTTTAGAGGTGGGAGCAACAGAGGTGATGTTGTGGTTAGTGTCTGCTATAGACCATCAGATCAGGTGGATGAGGTAGATGAGGACAACTAACAGAAGTTTCCAGATCACAGGCCCTGGTTCTCATGGGGGACTTTAATTACCCTGACATCTATTGGAAGCCCAATACAGCAGTACACAGACAATCCAGGAAGTTTTTGGAGAATGTTGGGGATAACTTCTTGGTACAAGTGCTGAAGGCACCGACCAGGGGCCATGCTCCAGCTTGACCTGCTGCTCACAAACAGGGGGGAACTAGTAGGGGAAGTAGAGGTGGGTGACAACCTGGGAAGCAGTGATCATGAGATGGTTGATATAAGGATCCTGATCAAAGGAAGAAAGGAGAGAAGCAAAATAAACATCCTGGACTTCAGAAAAGCAGACTTTGACTCCCTCAAGGAACTGATGGGCAGGAGTCCAGGAGAGCTGGCAGTATTTTAAAGAAGCCTTACGGAAGGCACAGGAACAAACCATCCCGATGCACAGTAGAAAAGCAAATATAGTAGGCAACCAGCTTGGCTTAACCGTGAAATTCTTGGTAAGCATAAACACAAAAAGGAAGTTTACAAGAAGTGGAAACTTGGACAGATGACTAGGGAGAAGTATAAATATATTGCTCGAGCATGCAGGGGTATAATCAGGAGGGCCAAAGTGATGTGAAGGGCAGCAAGAAATGCTTCTACAGGTATGTTAGCAATAAGAGGGTGATCAGGCCTCACTCCCATAATCCAGCATGAGATTTCTCCGATTCCTTTAACTTCTAATCCAATCCATTCTCATTCTGCTTCCTGTAACTGTGCTCTGCACTTACTTTCTTCCATCTCTTCACCTGAGGCTGGCCCTTTCCATTGGACCCCTGAGGGAGGTAACCTAGTGACAGATGATGTGGGAAAAGCTGAAATACTCAAGGCTTTTTTTACCTCTGTCTTCACAGACAAGGTCAGCTCCCAGACTGCTGCACTAGGCAACACTGTATGGGAAAGAGGTGAGCAGCCCTCAGTGGACAAAGAACTATTTAGAAAAGTTGGACATACATATATCTAATATATCTGAGGGTGCTGAGGGAATTGGCAGATTTCATTGCAGAGCCATTGGCCATTATCTGTGAAAATCCGTGGAGAGCAGGGGAGGTCCTGGTTGATTGGAAAAAGGCAAATGTAGTGCCCATCTTTTAAAAAGGGAAGGACAATACAGGGAACTACAGACTGGTCAGCCTCATCTTGGCCCTTGTATTCTGTGAATAAACCCCTTGGTGGGTCTGAGCCCATGTGGGAGCTGGAACATTTCTGATAAGTTTATTAGCATGAATGTAGATTCTTTTAATTGTTTTCATTATGTTTTCTCCTTAGTGCTTTTCTAAGTCAGCCAGGATGAGGGCAGCTTTGCCCAGTGGTTGGAGCAGGCATCAGGCCAAGTGGCTACAGTCAGAGCTGTAATCAGTCTCTAGAGCCAGGGTTAAAACTGTAAGGAGTGGTATACCAGAGGTGGGGGTCAAGCTAGAGTGTATAGTCAGGGGCCAGAACCAAGTGTCAGAACTAGAAGTTAGGAACTGGAGTGAGCAGGGTATCAGGAAAGGAAGGGGTCAAGGCAGGGATGGGACTAAGGCACAACTGGGTGCAAGTTGGGAGCAACTGGAACAAGGCAGCATAGGAGCAGACATGAGCACTGAGAAGCCAGTGAAGTGCTGCTATTGCTGGTGTAAGAGCCAATCTGCTGCCCTCGGCAACCAATCAGGTTGGGTATTTACAAGAGCTGACCAGGGTGGTTCATCAGGCAATTGCTACAGTATTGATGAGGCTGCATGGAGACTAGCTCTACTGTAGGCCCTGATTGCTGACAGCTTTCACCCTAATGCTACGTCTACACTGCTTCCCTCTTGCGGAAGAGGAAATGCAAATGGAACACTCATTAGCATATGTCACACTCTCATTTGCATATTCTCTTCTGATCCTTTTTGCAGAAGAGGTTTTTGCGCAAACAATCGCAGTGTAGATGGGGCCATTTTGCACAAGAACCCTTATTCCTCCTTTTCTGAAGCATAAGGGATCTTGCACAAAAGGTTTTTTTTGGGCAAAATGGACCTGTCTACGCTGCTTGTTTTTGTGCAAAAAACCTCTTGCGCAAAAAGCATCAGCAGAGATATGTAAATGACAGCTTAACAAATGCTAATGAGTGCTTCATTAGCATACTCTCTGCCAGCAAATACCTGCAATGTAGACATAGCCTAGGTGTGTGGGTTACACCAGCATTATATTGCCACTGATCTTCCTTCAGCTCATTGTTTGAGAGCCACAACCTACATGTCTGATCATGCCCCACATCTTGAAATTGCCCTCATGCTTCAATTTCTTCTCTTGACCAGCTCACATTTATAACCTGTCCCAGTGCCAACCAAATACCAGGGAGAGAACTGTAAAGGTACTAGGCTATTTAATAATACAACAATGGATTATAGGAAGACTTCATTCATGTTGCTTAGACTTGCATTCTGAAAGGTCAAAAGACAAGAAACACTTCTCATTATAAACTATTGAAAGCACCTGAAAATAAAGCTTTTTCTTTGGGCCAGGGACTGGTTTCATTTTTTTCATCCTTGTATATCACTGATCATTTTAACAAATCAGTTATAATAATTATAAGCCTAGAACCTCCTATCAGCAGCCTTCTTTGTAAAAATTGACCCGGTGGTTAACAAAGGCAGCATGGAAACCCAGTAGAAAAATGCAAATGAGTTTCTTTCCTATTTTATTACTACTTCTACAGGCAGACAACAAACATATCATAATGCTCAACTATTTCAAATGGCACTAGGAAAATTATTGAACAAGAAAATTCCCTTCTATAAACAGTGTTTTTCCAACATGGTATTCAAACACAGAGCTGAACTCATTTCTATCTCTAACCTAACACCTCAAGGCTAAATACATAAGAAAGCTAAGCTGAATGGACAGTCTTAACTTCTCTAATTGTCTCACAAAAGTATTTTTCATCTCTGAAAACTGAGTTGAGGTAAAAAATTAGGTAAATATAAGAAAACTAGGATTATATTTTTACAACACATTTCACTCTAGAAGTCTAGACAGAGATAATTTAGTGCATTTATTTCAACTCAATTGATTTTTGAATAACCATAAATGCTAGCACACTAAGTTCAATGTAGAGAGCAACTTACTACAACTTAATAAAATACCTAAGCATATAGAAACACTTTTGAGATCTAATAGCTAGATAGCTGATTATAACTTTAATTATGAAATAAATCCTATATTGTGCCCCAAGATTTGCACAGCAAATTTGACATTCTTGAACTCAGTTATGTAAAGGAGCAGATAAGCGCCATGCCTGCTCCAAGTGATTACTTTGCACATCCTCTCCTCCAAAGCATGTGAAAACTCTCCAGGTTTGGATGCAGATGCACAACATCTTTCTGTGCTGATATATGAAACAAGTAGACATGGAGCCTCTTTTAAGCATAATTATTTATTAATTATAATTATTATGTGTATTATAGCAATACTGATGGGGGAAGTACAAGGAAATAATAAGACAACATTGGCCAGCATTGTGGACACTAGACTCAGGATACCAGCAACCTAACCATTGTCAAGTTTTAGTAGGCATCATGAAAAAGGCATTTTAAGGAGGGCTTTGAAGGAGGATAAGGAGGTGGTTTTGCAGATTTTTATGTAGAGCTCCAGAGAAAGTGTTCTTGAAATGCAGAAATTATTCAACACTGATATATGCTTACAGAAAATGATTTCTTCATGAGGTAACCTACAGAATCATAGAATACTAGAACTGAAGGGGACCTTGAGAGATCATCAAGTCCAGTTCCTGCCTTCATGACAGGACCAAGCACCATCTAGATCATTCCTGATAGATGTCTATTTAACCTGCTCTTAAATATCTCCAGTGATGGAGATTCCACAACTGCGCTAGGCAATTTATTCCAGTGTTTAACCACCCTGACAGTTAGGAAGTTTTTCCTAATGTCCACCTAAACCTCCCTTGATGCAATTTAAGGCCATTGCTTTTTGTCCTATGTCCGAGGTCAAGAAAACAATATTTATTATTCTTTGTGTTGCTTGGCACAGAATGAACAGCCTATCTTAACATGCTACCTTAAAAAAAAAATTGAAATAGCAGTAGCCATCTTACCACTGCTTTTGTATAGGAAAAAACAGTAAAAGTTTATTGGTAATGGATGCAGCTAGTGTGTCTGAGGCAAGAATCTAGTTAAGTGCTATAGCTACAGTGATGTTGGAGAACACATCTCCAGTGTGACAGAACCATAATAAATTGTGGGCAATGCAGACTGAGGAAAACATAATGAGAAGTGTAAAGACCAAATTCTTAGCTGCATAATTTTATAGCTACAGCACAGACCCAGTCTAATTTGCTGAACTCAAGGGGGGCTCTTCTGACTCTCAAAGAATGGCTCTTTTCAGAGTGCTTTAGGGAAACCTTGCATTATTCCAAACACATAGATTTCTAGAGCGGGTGATACTTTTGGGGCAAAAGTGTTGTTTCCATTAAATAAAATGGCCTTTTTCAAAAATTATATTTTTTATGGAAAATTGTTGACATTAACAGTTTTTGGTAACACACATGCAGCCCCCAAATTATTTGCCAGTGGAAAATGGCTCATTTTGAAAAAATGAAAAGTTCAGCTTTTTCCTCAAAATTTATTTCAATATTTGACCAGTGTTACAGATTATTTATGCAAATGGATGTCTAAAATCCTAGCTTTTACTTAGTCAAAATTTACTCCCAAAAGAAAACAACTCACAGAATGTCCTTTATCTATGTTAATTTACAGAAAATTTTAGAAGATCTCTGGGCTTTTCATGATACACACTCATATGTCAACAACATATAACTGTACGACATTTTATAGTGATTTGTAAAATTGTGCTATACCAGTCTCCAGGCAGAATCTAAAGTAAGTATAAAATTAAAGCAGCTTTACATAGGAATTGAGAGGCAATCTGTATCACAGCAGAGCATTTTTGCTGCTTTATAAACATAAAACTATCATGGCCTGGCTCTGAGAATATCTAAGACACCCAAAGTTCCAGAAAGTGAAAGAACAAACAATCATCCATAGAGACTGACCATGGAGAAGTTGACAGGCATCTCTATGGATGAGTGTTATTCTTAGAAAAATCCTGAGCACCCAGCTTAGGGATTTTGCTGATTTCCTCTGTGCCTGTGAGCAGAAAATTCTGACCCAGTTCAGCGAGCTCAGCAGTCCCCTGGTATTTTTAACTGTCAGTTCTATTTCAAGAGAAAAGTAGAAAGCACTAAGAGATGCTAATACATGCTCTCAAGTATGCAGGGAAGGTGGGTGAGTAGGCATGAATTTACTTCTGCACACACCTTCTAGAAGAAGAAGGAAAGATACGTTATTCTCTCTCTCCACAGTTAACAAAATCATGGTTTAAGGATTTCAGTGACTCAGCCAGAGGTTAGATAACTATTTCTGGAATGTGTGGGTGAGATTCTGTAGTGTGCAATGTACAGGAGGTCAGACTAGATGATCATGATGGTTTCGTCTGACCTTAAATTCTATGAATTGGTGAGCTTTCCTGAGTTAGGTATGAAGCTTGTGGCTTGCATATGGGTTGAAGGGAAGCCATACTTTATTCCTTCCCTGAGATATCCTGGATCTTCAGCATGATCAGTCTCTCAGGTTCCTTTAGGAGAAAACTGTCCTCTTGCCAGTTTTCACAAGGGAACATAATAGCTAGAAAGATTCTAATACTCATCGATCTTATGCAGCACATTTGGTGGGACTAGGGACCTCCAGATATGAAAATTGTTTACCCCAGCTCCTATCAATTCCCCAATCCGATGAAGAAAACCTCACACCTCTAGGATCACCTCACACATAGAAGGGATCCCATCCCTCCTGGCATAAAGAAAATTTAGATTCTTCCTGCCAGTAGCTGAAGAAGAGGTATTAAGCTCAGTCAACCGTGAAATGATAGAAGGACCTCTACCTCTAGCCCCCTCACTTGTGGAGTTCCAGAGAGATCATTTCTTTCTATCTTCCTTTTTACATCTATGTGAATCCACTAAGGGAATTTGTCAGATGACAACAGACTCAAGTGCCAGAGGTATGGAGATGATATACAGCTCTACTTATTCTTCACCATATAAGACAACTCCACTACCATCACGATGGCCCAATGATTGCATGAAAATAGCTCTTGGATGCAGAATAGCTGGCGGAAGTGGCAGTTGAGCAAGACAAAATGCTGGTGAGTAGAGGAAAGAATTCTGAAGAGTTTGCAGTAACAATGCAATCTGAAGATAGATGTACAATTGGCCTATTCAGTCTGCAGTCTAGGAGTAGTCTTAGATGCCTCACTGATGCTGAGTATGATGCTGGCAGAATAGGTGCCAGCTCATGCCAAGGCCTCGAGGTTTCAAATTCACATAGACAAATACATAGCTGAAATCAGTTCGGCTCACCTGTGCATTGTTAAAATCAGTATTAGTATTCTAAGAATTTGTTTAGGCTAAGAAAGGCTTGTAAACTGTTGCATGCATTAACCTCACTTACAATATCTGAATCCCATGTTGTAAGGTAGCGTTTAAGTGTTTGCTCTGTAACTGTATGTCACCAGACAGGAGAGAAGAATTAACAGTTGGGAAACACTAGTTTCCAACAGCAGGTGCAATAGCTGCAGAGATGCCTTGAAGAGTTCCTTTAACCTCCTATGATTCTGACGTAGGACACAACTCTCTGACAATAATTTTTTTATAGTCTCAAACATGTGAGGCCAATAGAAATTCTCTCTGAGTTTATCACAGGTTCTCTCCACTCCTGTCTACAGCAAAGGGGCAATCATGAGCGACATGCAGCAATTCTGTTCTGTACTTATCCGGCAAAAGCACCTGCTGCCAAATCTCACTATGGCACCTCCTTTTCTCCCCCACGAATCTTTTCAATACATTTGCTTTAAATTTCACCTGTATCTTAGACTTACTCTCTTCTACATCATTACAAATGTGTCTGACTTTCCCAGTTAATTTGGTTAAGAGGACAGGTATTTGTGTACCCACTGAGATATTGTGCATCCCATAGTCTCTCAAAGGTGAACGGGAACTCTGCTGTACAGCCAGTTTCTGTATAAACTGGGCAGTCTTTCTCCCACCCCCTTACGTTGATGGGGCTATAATCACTGACTAGGGAAGCCCTTATTGCTGCTTCAGTATTCTGAGCTGCAATGTTAGGACTTCCATCTTCCTTCTGGGTGCCCTTGCCTCAATTTCTTTTCTGGCTTTGAATGTTGCTATTTGCTCTATGTGTCTCTGGTGGGCTTTTCTCAATGACTGCTTTGGTCTCCCTGATCTGCAATTCCACCATTAGACTCTCGGGCTTGGTCTACACTAGACCAGGCAGGTTGGCTTAAGGTATGCCATCCAGGAATGCAAAATGTGTAGCTGGATTTGGCTTACTATAAGCTGAGCCACCACAGCATCTATACTGCATGAGGCCGACAGGAGCGCATGCTCCTGTCAGCTTCCCTTCCTCCTCACAGAATAAGGAATATAGGACACCGGTTAGGGCTGCTCTCAGCATTCGATTTGGGGGTCTACACTAGACCTGCTAAATCAAATGCTAGAAGATCGACCTCCAGAGGGCCAATCTTTTCCATGGTGTAGACAAGCCCTGGTACTTGTGTTCTTCCTGGCTCTCAGGCACTGCAGTCAAACTAGTTCCACTACGCTGGTCTCCTCTGCAGTGTCTGGGCAAAAGAGTCTTCTCTCTCTTTGTCAGAATTCCCTTGTTCAGAAAGTATGAGCAAAGCTTTCAGCTCCTGCACTGAGATTTTCTTTTTATAGCATGTTCCTTCTCCTTACATAACCACCCAAGGTCTTGCTTCCCACGACCATCATCTGATTGTAGCTCACTCATTTTGTCTATTCTTTTACCTTAAAATATCTCAATATAAAGTTTAAACTTTAACAGCACTCTGGGTTATGACCTGTAATTCTAATTGACCTGGCATATGTGAATCCTGCCAAGACTTTGCCAGGGTCAAGCTGTTCTAGGTTAAATCTCAGGGCAGATTATTAAAAAAACAGGGCTCACACTTCAAAGTGGCTATGAATTAAATACTTAGATTTCAACAAGTATCAGTGTAAAGCCTTCAGGCACTATGACAGCCTAACCATTGAGTCACAGACAGTCCCACTGGGTACTCCAAACTATCTTGTCACTTAGGAAAGCCTGCCTTTGTGACTGATGGTCCCTTATACCCCCAATCACAATAATATTCAAGTTAATCCCAGTTCCAATTCCAGTCAATTACCCCAGGTCAATTGCCCCTTAAATCTCACACTAAAGATTGTAGCCAATCATATAATAAACTGTCTAAAGATTTATTAACAAAGAAACAGAAGTAAGAGAATTCTTTATAGAGCAGAAAACATATGAGTTGCAGTCTTAAGTTTCAAAAAATAACAAACTTTTTAAATAAGCAAGCTCTATAAACCCTTTTAGGCTAATCCAGGCTAAACATGGGGTGTGGGGGGGTCTTGCTTAAGCCCAAACAACTTTTCCCCCCAAAAGCCCAAGCAGCAAAGTGATACAGTTCCTCTTTGTTACCATCTTTTTAATCTTTCCCCCTCCTGCTTCAAGTTACACAGTTATCATCTCCTTGCACATCTCCTTTTTGTGGAGAAGGGTGGTAATGGGAGTGGCCATCGGTGTAGAAAGTAGAGGGGTAGGGGGTGCTGTGGCACCACCCAGATTTTGCACTCTGTGCTTGAGTCCCAGCCACCAGCCCACACCCAAGGGGGCCCACTGCTGCTTGGGGTCCAAGCAACCAGCTCCAGGGGGTCCCAGCTGCCAACCCCACAGGCTCTACTTTTGGCCCCAGCATCTCAGCTGCCAGGGACTCTGCTGCGGTCCCAGCCTGGGGCAATGAGAGGTGTGTACAGAATAAGGTGGGGGGGCTCATCTCCATACCCCTCTCCACCTTAAAAATGTTCCAGTGGCACTGGGAGTGGTGGGGAGAACAATTAACTAAGACTTTGAGACTCATGCACTTCACAGTCAGAAGGGATCATCGTGATCATCTAGTCTTATCTCTTGTCCTCTGATGTTCCACAATTGTCTGTTTGGTGTTGATGGGTCTTCATTGTTATAATGAGCAGCTCACACTCATTAATGCTTCTCTCTTCTTTGGTGAATTAAGTTACAGAGCAAACACTTAAATATTACATTGTAACCCAGAATACAGATAGTACTAATAAGATTAGTGCATGTAGCAATTTACAAGCATGTCTTGAAGTCTAAACACTATACACATTCTTATCATTCTAATTCCTATTTTGACAATACCAACCCTCAGGTGAGCCAGGTAGGTGCCAGCTCTGCATTCGTCAGTGTTTTGTTGAGACCTAGGGACCTTGGCATGAGCCAGCACCTGGTCTGCCAGTGTAACACTGAACTCTTACATAGCATCATCTGCGAATAACGCTTTCTACCACCTCCTCTTGGCTAGGACGCTCTGGCCCATCCTGGTGGATTAAGAGTCGGCCTCACTTATTCATGCCTTCCAGAGCACATTCAGGGCCTTTCAGAGCACAATGAAACAGATGTAGGCATGAAACATTCAGTACTTAAGAAATTATAACTAGTCGAGAATGCTGCAGCATGTCTCCTGAGCAATGCAGGGCACTGTGTACATATCAAACCTGTCCTCCATTCTTTTGCATAGCATATCAAATGAATTTCAAGGTCTCGGTATTTATTTTCAAATAGCTCTGTGGCCTGGGACCAGGATATCTAAAGATTGTCTAAAGCTTCAGGATGAAGTATGTGGTTGACAACTTCACTCCTCTGGCATGATGGACATCTCTACAATAATAATAAAGCTTCTCCTATTCTTCCTCCCACGGTGGCTGAGACTCTGGAATGACTCCCTCAGAAACTAAGAACCATCAGCAAAACCCCCATTTTCCACTGCCAGTGCAAGGTGCACTTCTTTGATCTTGCCTTGTGTAATATAAATACCTACATTTATATTTTTAAAAGGATGGGGGAGGGAGGAGGACACAAACTACCAGAATAAGAAACTTCTCTGCAGACTCTTGTCTCTGGGGAGAGGATGAGTGAACAACCATTACAAAAAAAATCTTATTGCCTTTTTATAAATCCATGGTACACCCACATCTTAAATACCATATACAGATGTGGTTGCCTCATCTAAAAAAAAAGATATATTGGAATCAGAAAAGTTTCAGAAAAGGGCAACTAAAATTAGTAGGGGTATGGAATGGTCATCATTTGAGGAGTGATTAATAGACTGGGACTTTTCAACTTGGAAAAGAGACAAGTAAGGAGGGATATGATAGAGGTCTATAAAATCATGACTAGTATGGAGAAAGTAAATAAGGAAAAGTTATTCGCCCCTTCTTGTAACATAAAAATTAGGGGTCACTACATGAAATTAATAGGCAGCAGATTTAAACAAGCAAAAAAAGTATTTCTTCACACAATGCACAGTCAACCTGTGAAACCAGAGAATGTTGTGAAGATCAGGACTATAAGAGGGTTCAAAAAAGAACTATATACATGACTCTAGTCCATCAATAGCTATGAGCCAGGATAGGCAGGGCTGATGTCCCTTGCCTCTGTTTTTCAGGTCTGGGAATGGGACATGAGAGTTGGATCACTTGATAACTTGTTCTGTTCATTCCCTCTGGGACACCTGGCATTGGCCACTGCCAGAAGACAGGATAGTGGGCTAGATGAACCTTTGGTGTGTCCTAGTATAACTGTTTTTATGTTCTTATGTTAATACATAGCATGTAGCTTAATGTACTATTAGAAAGTGCTCAGATGCCATAGAGATAGGTGTGATGTGAAAACCTACACAGAATAGGATAAAATAGGAGGACCTAAAATAGGAGGTTAATTGTCTCTCCCCAAAGACTGAGTATTTTTGCATTGGGTGCTTCTCCAATAATTTCAGCAGGAGCAGGAGCTAAGTAGACTCTTGGCACTGATACAGATATAAAAAATACATATTAGACCTGAAGTTTCATAATTATTAAGTTATATCACCAACATTTTTCAAAGAAAAGAGAAAATGTAGATAAATCTTTAACTGTTTAAACCAACGGAAGCTAGTTTCATACCAGATACTATAAGCAGTGATATTCAGTCCTCGGTGGATCAGCAGCCAAATTAGTGATTAGCATTACCCAAAAGAGCCACAGTTATGTGAATGTATTATTTCATTTACTATACTTTGTATATATTTCTCACAGCAAAATATCTGACCAAGTATTCTATAGTAGGTTAATAACACAGTAAAACCATCCTGATGGGCTAATAGTTTAGATTAGTTAATAATTAAATCACCATTTTTAACAGCATATGCTGCAAAGAGCCACAGATGACACATTAAAGTGCCACTTGCAGCTCTCAAGTCTCAGTCTGAGTGAGAATCTGATTTAGACTTATTTTTAAAGAGGACAATAAAATACATTTATTAGCATCCTATGCGATATCAAATCATCAGCATTAAACAACAACTGGCAAAAATAAATGAGCACACTGCCTTCTGTGACACCTTTACACTGTGGTTGTCACATCCTGGTTCACTGGATTTTCCAGACATTAGTGTAAATTTCTGGGGCTCTAGCATGAGAGTAATTAAATAACACACTTCAGTGTATGGTTTTTTAAAAAATATATATCACTTCTATATGGATTAGTTAACAAAGCTTTATATTTCATCACTATCACAACCTCTGTGTTAAGGCTGATCTGATGTTCTACGAGAATGTAATGCTCGTCAATTCAGAAAAGCTTGCTTATGCTTAGAAAATCAATGTTTAAGAATTCATCTTGTACGCTGAACATTTTGTTATATTACACAATTCATGGGAGATGTCACCATGCTGATCTATTTGCTGCACCAAATGTCCTTTTTTTTTGGCCAATTCTGTCATGTTTTGGCCATCCCCACTACAGGAAGATTTATCATATTCAAGAACATGTTAATATGTTGTAGCTAATAGACGTTAACCATGATTCTGACTTTAGTTTGCATAAGTGCAACTACCAGCAGGCAGATTCCAACCAGGGATCCTTGGGAAAAAAATGGAAGAGCAGACGTGTTCCCTGGACACGTACCCCGGAAAAGCTCCATAGTGTAGACATAGCCAGGGACAGTGAACCATACCACATAGGTGTGTGAGTTACATAAGCAGAGTCTGAGTCATATTTCAAAATGTAGGTGGACATGGTTAACCCTTGTGAGTGTCTAAGGGTACATCTAGACTACAGGGTTTTGTCGACAGATACTGTCAACAAAACCTCTGTTGACAAAGAGCGTCTAGACTGCATTAAGCGGATAGACTGCCGGATGCTCTGTCGACAGAAGAAGGCACCCAGAACGGCTTCTGCCAGGTCACAGGGGTAGCATGCACTTCCTGGTGCTGCTGCCTGCTCTTTGCAGAGACGCGTGCTAAAAGGGACCCCCCCTGACCAGCTGTTGCTCTGCTGCCTTGCTTACCTCCTAGATGGACAGCAAAAGTTTTGCAGTGCTTGCCATGAGTGCCCTGCTTCCTGGGACAGCACAGCAGGGTTTTGTTTTTTTGTAGGTTTTTCTGATCCCTTTATTTGCCATGGAGCCAGAGCTGTCCCTGGGCAGGCGCTGGCCCCACTTCACAGTGCTTCAAATGCTGCTGAAACTGCATGAGACTTTCATGCTGTTAATGCCCTGTCCGGATCCTGCATCCAGGCTGGAGCCCGTACTTCAGGATGCAGCAGCGCTGTTCTTGCCACCAAACGTTTTCCAGGAGAGGTGATTTTGGAGGCTGGAGACAAGTACGGGCTGGTGGGACCAGCTTGTAATGGAGCAGTGGGATGACCAGACTTGGCTCTGAAACTTCAGGATGCGGAAGTTCACCTTCCAGGAGCTCTGTACCTGGCTTGCCCCCACCCTGCAACGACAGGACACCCACCTGTGCCCTGCCGTCCCACTGGAGAAGAGGGTAGCTATTGCCCTCTGGAAGCTGGCTACTCCTAAAAGCTACTGGTCAGTGGGACACCAGTTTGGTGTGGGGAGATCTACTGTTGGCACCATGTTGATGGAGGTAAGTCCCTTGGGGGGAGGGCAGTCCATGAGAGGTAGGGGGACTGTACCAGGAGAGGGCGGGGGGGAGGGCAATGGAGGGGAGGTGGTGGAGAGCTCCTGCCCTCACTCCACTGTACTGCTGGGAGCAATCACCGGGGGGGGGACTCCTGGAGTCTTGGGGGGGAAGGGAGGGACCTCCCAAGGACTTGGGCAACCCCTTTAACTTCATATTGTGTGTGTTTGTATGTGTCTATTTCTGCAGGTGGTGAGGGCCATCACCTCGGAGCTGCTGAACCAGATTGTCCGCCTCGGAGACCAAGACACCATCATGGCTGGTTTTCCTGGGCTGGGATTCCCAAACTGCAGAGGAGCGCTCAATGGAACTCACATTCCCATCCGTGCACCGCCCCATCTAGCAGCCTGTTATATTAACCAAAAAGGGTACTTCTCCATTGTGCTGCAAGCCCTGGTTGATCACTGTGGACTATTCACGGACATTTGTGTGGGGTGGTTAGGCCGGACACACGATGCTCGGATCTTCTGGAATTTGCACCTTTACGAAAGGCTGCAGGCTGAAACCTTCTTCCCCCAGCGAAACTTTGCTGTTGGTGACGTGGCGATGCTGGTCTGCATTGTGGCTGATGCGGCGTACCCCCTCATGCCCTGGCTCATGAAGCCGTACACAGGGCATCTGAACCCAAGCAGGGAAGTCTTTAACGCTGACATGTGCACGTTTACAAGTGGAATGCGCGTTTGGCCAGCTGAAGGGAAGGTTTAGGTGCCTGCTCACTCGCCTCGACATGGGGGAACACAATATCCCAGAGGTCGTGGCAGCATGTTGCGTCCTCCACAACCTGGTAGAGAGCAAAGGGGAGGCCTTCATCCCAGGCTGGGGGCCAATGGCTGAAGTGGAGGGGAGGCGGTTTGCGCAGCCTTGGACAGCTGCCGTTCGCCAAACCCATCAGGTGGGGGTCCACATCCGGGAGGCTCTGCGTGAGCGCTTCTCAGCTGGAGCCCAATGACTCCCCAAGGTCTCTCCAATAGAGCCTGTGGGCCTGGACTCCCCTGTCCCAAAACCTTCCCTTCCACAATCCATCCCTGCACCAGCCTCTGAACAGTTAAGACACACACACACCATGTTAAATATAAAAAATATGTTTATTAACAATTAACATTAAAATTAAGAACTGTGTTATAAAAAACAGAACTGTTCAACAACTGTTAAAAAATAAACTGTTTTTTGAACTATAAACCTGTGTTTAAAACTGGGGTAGGAGGGGGATGTCAACGTGGAGGGAGGGAGGAAGGGAGGGAGGGAGGGCAGGCAGCTTAAGGGTAATGGCAGTATCTCCTGGGCCACAAGGCTTTGCCACCTCTGGTCCATGGACCCTGCCGTCCTCGGGCTCGAATTGGGGCTGTGCCGGTGGAGGGGGCTACAGATGACCTATGAGGAGAGGCTGAGGGAGTTGGGTCTGTTTAGTCTGCAGAAGCGAAGAGTGAGGGGGGATTTGATAGCAGCCTTCAACTTCCTGAAGGGAGGTTCCAAAGAGGATGGAGAAAGGCTGTTCTCAGTAGTGACGGATGGCAGAACAAAGAGCAATGGACTCAAGTTACAGTGGGGGAGGTCTAGGTTGGATATTCGGTAAAACTATTTCACTAGGAGAGTAGTGAAACACTGGAATGGGTTACCTAGGGAAGTAGTGGAGTCTCCATCCCTAGAGGTGTTTAAGTCTCGGCTTGACAAAACCCTGACTGGGTTGATCTAGTTGGGATTGGTCCTGCCTAGAGCAGGGGGCTGGACTTGAGGACCTCCTGAGGTCTCTTTCAGCTCTATGGTTCTATGATACTATGATTCTATGGCTCTGCTCTAGCGGGGGGGGAGGGAGGACAGGGCTGGAGGGGTGACAGGGGCTGAGGGAGAGGAAGGGGGGTCAGAGGGGGCTGGAGCCAGATGGTCAGGAGGAGTCCCCAGGGGGAGAGGACCTGGCACAGCCAGGGCCTCCTGGATGGTGGCACACATAGCGCTCCACTGTGGTAGGAAATCGTCCAGGAGGCAATTATGCCAGAGAGCCTCCTCCCTGGTCCTTTCATCCATGGTCTCCTGCATCCTGGCCGTGGTGCCCTCAATTTTCTCCATGGCCTCCACATGCCTCTGCAGGAGGTCGTTATAGGCCCTCCAATGCCTGTGGGTGCTGTGGGACCAGGTGGGTGGTGGCACAGGGGTTGCCCGGCAGTCAGGAGCAGCAGGTCCGGCTGTGGAGGAGAAGAGGGAGAACCAAGCAGTGTTAGGAACGAACACACAAGTCCTTACAACAAGGGATGGAAATGTTGTTACTGTAAGGCCACGTCTGGCCCTGCCAGCTGCCTCAGCCATACAGGGGTCCTGTTGTGGCTAGGGCAATATCCACCTCCACCCCCTACATCCTCCCCCCCTCCACCATGGCCATACAAGCCAGGGAAGTGTGCAGCCACAGTGGGACAGGGGTCTGCAGCAACTTGGGTCTCTCATGGCCCCCACCCACATACCCACTACCTGCCCACCTGCTTGCACATGCACAGAGAGATGCAAGCTGTCCAGGAGGACCAAGACATGCACATTGCTCTGCATCCTCTCTGCTCCCACATCCCCCATTCTGTGTCTGTGACCCTGACCGCACTCACCTGATGTTCCCTCGCCAGCGTCGGAGGATGCCTGCGAGGCTTCCTGGGTCTCTGGGACAGGCTGCAGGGTCAGGCTCAGGGTGTCTTCCGTCTGCTCCTCCTCCTCTTCCTCCTCCTCCTCCTCCTCCACGTCTTCCCTGAGAACCTCCTGCCGACCCTGCTGCACCGGTATGTGCAACCCTGTCTGCGCGAGCACCGGTGCCGACATAGGTTCCCGGCCTCCCAGGATGTGGTCCTGTTCATTATAATATGCACAGTGCACCGGGGCTGCACCGGACATGGAGCTGCGCTCTCGGGCCTTCACATAACCCTGCCGAAGCTCTTTCACTTTAGCCTGGACCTGTTGTAGTGTCCTGGGGTGGTGCCCTTTATCTGCCAGCCCCTGAGCCATGCGGCCATAGATGTTTGCGTTCCTGCGCCAGGTGTGCAGGGCCTGGACCGCTTCCTCCTCCCCCCACAGTTCTAACAGTGTCAGGACCTCTGGCCCTGACTAGGCTGGGCTCTCTTTTTCTTAGCTGAGGGCACCAGGGCTGGCTCCCTCGAAGGTCTTTGGGGGCCTTGTGGATCTGGAGCTGCACACATGGCCATGTGAAAGTGAAGCAGGGAGAGCCGTGTGCTGACAGGCTTGCTCTGTGACCAGCTTCCTGTCAGAATGCCTGCCAGGGGTGTCTGTGCCTTTAAAACATGGCTACAGACAGGAACAAGAGAGGTTTTCCCTGAAGAAGGACTGTCCAGCAGGGGGTTTCCTTGGAGGTCTTTTTCTGTCGACAAAAGAAACCCCCACATCCACACTGCCCTTTTTGTTGACAGAACTCTGTCGACAAAGGTGATATGCCTCATAAAATGAGGTTTACCGCCGCCGACAAAACTGTCGCGTTCTGTCTACTTACTGTCGACAGAACGCAGCAGTAGTGTAGACACAGGTTTAGTTTTGTCAACAAAAGCCCACTTTTGTCGACAAAACCCCGTAGTCTAGACACACCCTAAGATTAACCATGACCAACAAATATGCTTTTAAACATGATTTGTCCCTATATCCACTACATGCTCAATTTTATTTAATATTGTCTTATTTAAAATTTGTTCTTTAACATGTTAACTAACCGCATACATTTTGCCAATAAGAGTAAACCCTTATTTCCCAGACTAGCTCCATTTTCTTCAGTGATATTACTTAACATGGCTAAATACTGTGGAATCTGTCTCTTTGCAAGTCCATTTATTATTTTTCCTGTCTCTGCTTTCACAATTTAAAATATTACTCTGTTTACCTTCTTCTTCATTATAGGTTTTTTTAATTAAAAGGATAAAGATCAACAGACTTCAGTTTGAGCCATATTCTTTAAGCAGACAAATGCCTCCCCCCTTCTTCCTGAAAATAGTTTCTTCTTGCCAAGATTTACAATGCCCTTTCAAGTATCTCGTGAGCAGAATTCTACCAGAATGAGGTTTAAAGGTTTTTAGTATTTCATCCACGTTATCAGTCGCCTTCAGCCTTAACCTCTGGAGACAAAACAGCATCAGTAGAAAACATCAATTCAGTCATACTCGGGGAAATGCATTTGTGATGTTTGCTACTTTGTCATTTTAATAGAGTAATAGAGAAATGAATTACAACTCAAGTTTACAAATCAGAAGTTTTTATGACTTTTATTGAGATTCTTCCATAATCACTCACAGATACTAGTAAAATGGAATTGTCAGTATAACTCTACATTGCACGGCTAATGTTTCTATGGTTAAGTCTATTGGCTGTTTAAAATAATTTTATATCATTTTAAATGTATGAATGATGGGGAAAGCCTCTCTCCATTTCTGATTCCTGCTTTCAACTCCTGCTTACAAAATGAGACACATGAAATAACAGTTATAGATCTACAGTAAATACAATAAATAATGCTGTCATGACTACATAATAATTATGATGATGCACATAACAAATATCTATTTACTTGTGTTTCCATTGCTGTTCTCTATCTTACCACCTCCATCTGCTATGGCTTGCCCATATGAGGCAACTTTCAGGATCCTGGCCATTCACTATGCATGCGTTGGGTCAGAGACTATTTCTTATTATTGCGTGTATAGAGTGCCTAACACAATGGGGCCCTAATCCTTTTCAGAGACTCTCATGTGGTGGTCCGTGAGACTTTCACGGACCACCAGGCTATTGTCTATTCTAATTTTATCCATTCTGTCATTTTGACCAGAAATTCCATCCTGGACCTTAGATGAACAAAATGTATGTGTCCACAAAAATTTAAGAATCACAGAATCATATAATACTAGAACGGGAAGAGACCTCAAGTCCAGTCCCCTGCCCTTACAGCAGGGCCAAGCATGGTCTATATCAGGGGTGGGCAATAATTTTTTGGGGGGGGCACTCCAAGATTTTGGGAAGTGGTCAAGGGCTGCACTTTTCTGTGAAGGAGGAGTGGGGTCTAGGATGGAGGATGGGTGCAGAAGGGCGCATGGGGTAAGGGACTGGGGTGTAGGAGACAGTGTGGGGCCTGAGAGGGAGTTTGGGTGAAGGAGAGGGTTGTGACCTGGGTCAGGGTTTTGGGATGTAGGGTCAGGGAGGGAATGGGGGTGCAGGAGAGGATTCTGACTGGGGGGAGGGTTTCAGGAGGAGGTACAGAGTCTGGGAGGGAGTTGTGACTTGGGGTTTGGGGGCAGAGGGTTTGGAAAGTGACCTAGGGGAGGGAGTTGGGGTGTGGGAGGGACTGGGGTGCCAGAGGCAGGCTTTGGCTGGGAAGCACTTACCCAAGCATTTCCCAGCCAGCAGCCCTGCAGCACCCCCAAGGCAGGCTGGGATCCCTGCCTTCTTCAGCCCCAAAACACTGAAAATTCAGCCTGCTCCCTCCACGTGGCTCTCTACTTCGGGAGAGGGGAGAGGCTTGTGCTGCCCCCATCCCCCAAGCCAATCTCTCAGCTCCTATTGGCTGGTTGTTTCTGCCCAATAGGAGCTAAGAGATTGGCTGGGGCCAGTTCCTAGTGGCTGGTTGTTTCCGAACAATAGGAGCTGAGGATTAGGCTGGGGGAGGAAGATCACCCAAAGCTTCCCCTCCCTCTGAAGTAGAGAGTCACATGGAGCAGCCCTGCATTTAAAACAGCAGCTGATTCATGCCTGAGCCCAACCCCCTTCCCACACTAGGCCCAACCCCAGCTTACCACATCCCCAGCAGAGCTTTGTGAAGGCGGGACTGCAAAACCTCTAGGGAGTGAGATTTCCACCCCCCTCCCAGGGAACCCATTCCAGTGCTTCACCACCCTCCTAGGACAATAGCAAGAAAGTCATACCTGCATGAGCATGGTCCCAATGGTCGATCTTCCCTGCACCAAATTGGTTCCTGATAGAATGGTAGCTGTCCAGCATGACAAGCTTCCAAATATCGATGGCAACCCATCTGGAGGGGGATGGCAGGTCACATGCATGTGTCGCCCGAGGGCAGGGGAGAGCCACTCGCACATCTCCAGCCACTCACACATGCGGAAGTTCTGGAGCCACTGCTGGTCGTCCCACTGCTCCATGACGATCTGGTCCCACTGATTGGAATTGGTGTCCCAGCACCAGACGCGGTGGTGCACGGTGTGCAGGGAGAGGTTTGGGGGGGATGTGCTGCATGAGCTGCACATGGTGAGATGTGAAGAGGTGCCCCAGAGTGAGCTGGCAGCAGCTACAGGAAGTGACTGTTGTCATGATGTCCTTCTTGGAGTGCTTCCGGAGGGCTCTAAATGCGATTCAGACTCCAATCAGTGTGGACACACTATTTTCAATATAGCTCTGTGATAATTTGATGGGGATTTGTAGCATGGACACGCTATTTCAGGAGTTATTATTCCGAAATAACTTATCTCGAAATAAGCGTGTAGTGTAGACATACCCTTTGGCTCTTATTTTTAGACCATCTTTACGGAAACCTGTTTGGGTTTGGTTTCATTTTGATTTTTTAAAGTTGTAGGACTTACGGGAGTCCTTTTAGATTCCTCAGTCTTGTTCTAAGCAGAATGTTTTTCTCAATTTAAGGGTACCCTCAATCCAGAAATCTCTAGCTAAATTTCTCCCACTTCAGATATTCCTCAGAACAAGTGAAATGCAGTATTTAAATAGAGGGTCAAGAGTGCTGATGCCTTCCCAAAATGCAGACTGTGGTACACACAGTTATATTCTTTTCCTCATTTTCTGTTTGAACAGACTGTCAAAACAGGGCATCACATTCAGGCATATAGGAATATAAAATTTGCTCTATGCACACAGTGTAGGAGGGCAGAATTTGACCCTCAAATGAAAAAGTTCCCCAGTAACTACAGCTACTGTGCTTGTTATGCAAATATATTGGCAGCTTGGAGTTGTCTTTGAAGCTGTCATATTGTTATATAGCTGGCTGTGCTTGTGTGGGTTGCCTTTAGGTTTGCCTTTATTTTTGAGGGTTACCGTTCTTTCATCTATGGAGAGAATTGAGCCCCAGTAAAGACTTTCAGGATTCCCAGCCCTCTTCATTATGTCTTTTCTTCCAAAAATCTTTGTGCAGTTGTATGAATAAAAATTTCATGTAAACGCTATGAACTTATGGTTGATTTGCATATCAAAAATAAGGAATTAAGGTAAGGTAAAAATAAGGTAATGCAGCCTTTATGAAGGTGTAGTTTACAATATAAGTGGTCTAGTCCTAGTACACATGAAACTCACATTTTGTATTGATGGGAATCATAACCATGTATTGAAGATGGGAACTAGAACCTTCACTGAGTAAACTATTTAACTGGGCACAGTGTTGTATTCATGAGGTAGCCATGTTGTAGCCTTTGATTATTGCTTGAATGGCATGAGGTGCTAAGTAATATTGTCACCATTAAAGTTTCTTACAGTTGCAGCATAGATCACTATAGATTCACAAAGCAAAGAGCTGCAAGAATGCTCATGGAACAGCTGTGACCCTAAATAAATAATAATAATAATAATAATAATTTACTTCTTGTAGCATGATAGCGCTTAGACTTGCCAGCTGTGACTATGGCCCCATTGTGCTTGGTGCTATATGTACATGTGTGAAGAGACAGTATCTTACCCTGAACAACAAGAAGACAGACTGTAGCAGGGGAAATGTAGGTACAGAGCAGTGATTTAAGCAGTGCAAAGCCACATGGAAGACCAGAAGCAGCATCAGGATCAGAAACTAGGTCTCAAGTCCAATTTTGTGACCTAGCCACTGGATCGTGCCTCATCTTTTTCTCTATCCACCATGACAAACTCATTTTTGTCTTTAAATTATAAAGGGCCAATCTCCAATTGGCATCAGTAAGAAGTGCACATGCTTCTCCAAGGGCACAGCTTAGCCCCTGATGACATTTGCCCAACATTTGTCACACAGCATATTGTGAGGATTTAGCATTTGCATAAAGGTGCAGTAAGAAAAATTATTTGAAATAAATTTTTACTTTGACTCCAGCATCCCACCTGATGCTAACACATAAGGGGACTGAGCCCACAGAGAGGGGACTGAGCCACACAATTTGGATCTTGATTTTAAACGCACAAAGATCAGGCTGGAGGTCTGTCTCTGGGTCAGGCTAATCATATCTTCACTTACAGCAACATGTACAGTACATACGCTGGCAGTATACAGTGAGACACAGCCTAGGCAATAGTGTCGAGTACACTACACACCTGAACCGCCAGGTGATATTCCCTGCATGACACCCTACATTCCCAAGAACATTTTTGGCAGTATAATGTTCTGCTGCCTCCTCCCTGCCAGAGCCTTTCCCTACCAAAAGGCTCCAGCAGACCAGAGGCAGCCAGGAAAGCCTCTGGCAGTTGTCTCCTGCCACAGCCTTTCACTGCAGCATGTAGCTACACAACACAGGGACAACTGTGGTCACAGCCTGCCTTTCACTGGGGTGGGCAGCTATATGTGTAGTGCTAATTCTTTACATGCTACCTTGATGAGTGTAGACATAGCCACAGAAGAATGGCTTTGCGTTCCTCCCCCCACTTCCACTTCTTCCTGAAACCCACAAGTTTTAATGTGTGGAATTTTTCATTACACTTTTCTTCCTTTGTGAGTGTTGTCATGCAAGCGGTAATTTCAGTACTCATGGTACAATTTTTTGCTGTGATCTATAAGATAGATAAGTAAGGACATACCAAAGTCATTCCAGGAGCAGCTGTGGGAAAGAATTAACTCAGGGTACGTCTACACTGTGGGGGTTTTTGGTATCCCGGAAAAACTCTGCCGCGTCCAGGGAACACGTTTGCTCTTCTGTTTTTTTTGCGGAAGAGCAAACACGCTCTTTCGGGGAGCCCTGTATACCTCATTCTTCGAGGAATAAGGGTTCCTCCAAAAGAGGAGGCTTTCTGCCATTTGGCCCTGTTTGGATGGGGCCAAATGGCAGAAAAGCCTTTTCCGAAAAAGCAATCGGAAAAAGCTATGCAAATTGCGGAGTGCAATTTGCGTAGCTTTTTCCGAAAAAAGGCTAAAGTGTAGACTTAGCCTCAGTAACAATTCTTTCCATGAAGGGGTAGGTACCAGCTCTTTAGAGAATGCTGTTTACTACCCTCCCCCGCCCTTGCACTAGATCATCTCCAGAGGCTGGTGTGTGTCTGAGAGGAGACTCATCCAAAGCTTGTCCCTGCCTCATCCACTCACTTGTGGGGAGAGTAACAGCTCCGTGGAAGCTGCTCTTTTCTTATGCACCTAGGTGAAGGACAGTGGTGCACACACAGTGCAAAGTATGGAGAAAGACCTTGCACCCCCTTTAAGCCATTTTGCCCCCAAGTAATTTTTCTGGATTAATTATTAACAACTAACATTGATTAAAACAATATTTATCTAATTAATATGTACTAATGTGACAGCTGCCAGCTTTGTCAATACACTGGGGAGTGAACAAGGGACCTCTGGAGCTAGAAAGAATTAACTGCTACACCTTGAGCTGAAAAGCCTGCAAGTCTTGTGCAATCATGTAACAGGTTCCTGTTCTCTGTGGACTGAGCACCAAGGGAGCCTGTAGCACATACTCACCAACACACTATGAAGCCATTTTTAGCACTTAGTTATTTTAGCCCAAAAGAGGATGGCAGCACACTTGGGTGGAATTATATTTTCACATTTCTGCTAAAAATATTAGTGAAATACATTTTGATTTCTTTTACCAAAAATTGGAAGAAATAGTGAAAAGGAATTTACCACAAATATTTCCAGCGCTAAAAAATTTCATACCCTCATTGATTTTCAATCAGTCCCTGAGCAAAGGATCTTGTACAAACACTGGAACAGGCCAGTTAGCTATGAGGGTGAATTACCCTGCTGATAACTCTTTCAGGAAGGAAATGGCTAAACCCACTGCTGGGAGGCCTTTCTTTGTGATATAAAAGTTCTGTAATTTTCAGTAAAGGTCTCCTTTTAAATTACCGAGACAAAGCCATTTCCCTCAGATGAGCAATCGTGCTTTGATCTTTGAGCACTGATACTAAGCTTATATTGTGTATCCCCATCTCTAATGCTTAACCAGACATTCCACACACAGATCTGGGTTTCCTGCCTGTCAGCCTTTCATCTGCTTTCTGGAGTGGCCCCCTCAGGCAGAATCCAGGCTCTTGACCACTAAGTTCTTCACAAGCTACTCCTTCCTGCCCTTCACGCCAGCCACTCATATTTTATCTCTATGTCTTTATGACCCTCTATTGCTGGAGCACCTGACTGCCCCATCCACGTTAGTGAATTGGTCCTCCCCACACCCGTGTGAGGTAGAGAGACATTATCTCTATTTCACAGAGAGGGAACTAAGACACAGGGTACATTAAGGCTATGTCTACACAGAGGAGCTATTTTGGGATACCTCCGGTATCCCGAAATAGCTAGTCCGTGCTTTAAGAGCAAACCCGTTATATTGAAATAATAATAACAATAATAACAACAAACAATAACAATAACAATATATTTCAATATAACAGGCTTGCGATTCCAATGTCCCTGTAAACCTCATTGCATGAGGGATAAGAGACATTTCGGAATAGCACCTTATTTCGAAATTTGGCACTGTGTAGACAGCACCAAATTTTGAAATAAGTTATTTTGAAATAACATCAAAATAAGCTACAGAATTTCGTAGCTTATTTCAAGGTAAGGGTGCTGTGTAGACACACCCTTAATGAGTTGCCCGTGATCACCAACAGAGCAGTTGCTGAGTTTGACATGGGACCCAGCTCCTCTGAGTCCTAGCCAAGTGACCCTACCAATGAGACGAGTGTTTTTTACTGGTTCTTACCCAGTACTGGGTCAAGGTATGTCAGGCACTGAGTCTCATTGCTGCAGGGGGATCAGGTGACCAGTGGGGGTGCAGAGGCAGCTA
The DNA here is from genome assembly GCA_032595735.1 of Pelochelys cantorii. Taxonomy (NCBI): domain Eukaryota; kingdom Metazoa; phylum Chordata; order Testudines; family Trionychidae; genus Pelochelys; species Pelochelys cantorii. The sequence continues at coordinate 27,008,818 of CM064326.1, forward strand.
CCTGCCTGTCCTGGCACCGCAGACTGCGCTGTGCCCAAGAAGTGGCCAGCAATAGGCCTGGCTCCTAGGTGGGCAGGGGCAGGTAGTGGAGAGTGCACAAGGTTCCACTGCCCCTGCCCTGAGTTGGAAGCCTGCCTTAGCACCCCTGCTGTACTTTGCCTTGGAGCCGCTCAAGGTAAGCCTCTCCATGCTGGATCCCCCTCCTGCATCCCAAAGCTCTCATCCTCAGCCCCACCACAGAGCCCACACTCTCATCAAATTATGTTGGGTCACGGGCATCAACAATTTTCTTCCACTGGGTCATGAGAAAAAAAGTTTGAAAACCATTGAATTAAACCACTCTTTGTAATGTGGGTTTGGCCAGACCTTATCCATGTAATTACTGAGCCACTTACATACATCTGGTCCTACACAGACACCACAAAGCTCCTTGTGATCAGTCCAACTTTCCACTTGCAGGGCTGGCATGCTCCTGTTAGCCTTTTCCTGTGTAACTAAGTCACATGTTCAGCCAGTTCTTTCACAGAGATGCTGCTTTTTTTCCAGATGTACAACCCAGCCTGCCTATTGAGCACTAAAAAATATAGTGAAGTCAAGAAATTAAAGGTAGGAATATCCTTACCCCTGCCATAGCTAGGAAGGGAAGCAGGGTGTGTGTGGGAAGGTACAGTTCCCTCCTCCTTTAATGACTCTATTAGGTTTACATCCATCATAACCCCTTAGTGCTCAATAGAACTGAGGGACCATACTCCCTCTGAGGCAAGGGAACGAGAAGGCCGATGGTGGGAGAGTTTGCAGAAACCTTTTTCCTTCCTGCTCTTCACATGCTATCTAGTGGAGCTGGCTGGATGCAGAGGCAGGAAGTACAGTATACTTCATAAAGGGATGCTGTAATTTTAAATGCCCTGTCCCCTAGGCCACTCCCAAACCCAACCCATCTCCATACTTTCCAGGCAACCTTTATCCTGCCTTCCTAATGTGGGAAGCCTCTGTTGGCTGTTCAGCTGCTCACAGGGTGGGTGGTGGGGCGGGACTCCCACTCACCCTGGGAGCGACCAAACAGCCAATGCAGGGTGCCCTAAAGCTGGAGCTGGCAACCGCATTAGGAAGGCAGGATAAGGGACACCCGGAAGAAAGATAGGCACATAAGGTGAGATCCAGAGTGGCCTAGGGGATAGGGCATTTGCCTAGGAGCTGCAAGGTGGTGGGCTTGAATCCCCCCTTGAAACCAGCCAAGCAGCTAACACAGGCTGCCCAGGGCTGGAGCTGGCAACCATGTTAGGAAGGCAGGATAAGGGAAGAAAAGAGCTCCAAAGAAATTGTATTTTACAGGAGTTGTTCTGTGACAAGATATCTCCCCAGGCCCCTTCTCCAGGTTATTCCAAAAGGCATCTTCTAGTCATAATTTATCAAAGAGATGTTTGTCTGCTTGGGTTTCAAACCAATATATAGTAAGGGACAGTATCTTAAACCAAGCTGTTCAGAACTCTACAAGGTTACTTTTTTGGAAAGAGAAATTTGTTTTGTGTCGTGAAACATGGGAAACTGCTGCCAGATGCAACATATTAGTGGATCTGAATAAAAAATACAGAAAAAAAATGAATGACTACTAGAGGCTCATTTGGGTACAGTGGCATGAGTTGCCAATTGGGAAACTGAGTCTGGTGGATCACTCAGGTGTTCTGGGATGCAGTGCACATTGCCAGTGTGGTGTCCAATGCCGCTTACAGCCTGGCCAGCAGGTGGCTGAAGGACTAGCTACAATGGTATCTTATGATTGGCATGCTCTCTATGAGGGCTGATGGACTGATTGATCAAAGCGACTAATAGTTCAATCTTATCCTCAGCTGTACTGGTGAAGAAGTGTCAGGTTTGGATAAGGGGAAAAGAAACTAAGGCTATGTTTTCAGAGCAGAATGAACTGCAGTTATCTACACTTCAATTAACTCACCTTGAGTTAGTTTATCTCAAGTGAAAGAGCCTCACTGCAGAATAACATTTGAGCAGCACAGTGACTGGATTAGCCACACAGAGAAGTTTTGCAGAAGTTCTGTTCCAATAACAGAAAAGAGTTTCTTGACTGATTTTTGAGGAGGAATAAAAAATGCCTGGTGCACAGTATGAAACAGAACTTTTGCTATTAGAAAAGAGTATTAAAAAAACCAAGGAACAGAATGTTGATATTGTGGGACTCTGACCCAATTAGCCAAACTAATTTAGCTGGCAACTAGAAATAAATGTATCTAACCCAATAAAATTAATATTCCATATTTCTTTTTGCAATATGCTCTGCAGACAAGAGATGCTGTTTCATTGATGTATTTCTTGAACTCTAATCGGTGCCATTTGTATTAATATTTCCTGTCAGGTGACCTGAGGAAGCCACAAGCAATAAGCACAGATGGATGCATATCTCTATTAAACTGAATCATTGCAGGGTTAAAGTAGGACATAATTTTTTACACTTGAAACTCAGTTGGGGTTGAATCCAATCCCATGAAGTAGGAAGTAAATATTTGCTAAGTGTTGTAAATGGTTTCCATTGGTTAAAAAGCCCTAGAGTGTTTTCCTCTCTGTAGAACACTATCACAGATAGGCAATGCAATCATGGTTACTAATGAAAACATAGAGAGTTCAATGTTCACTGGGAGTTACCTTGATCACAAAGTTTTTGATCACTGTTCTTTGGTCTATGTAAGAGAAAACCAAGGCTCAACTGGCATGTGACTCCAAACCAAAGTTCTGGTCTGCATCAAAATCATAGTCATGATTTATGTAAGATACCAGTGTATAAAAACTTGAGGGGGGAAGGAGAGTAAACCCCTGATGGAAGGATGCCCCCATCGTTAGTAAACTAGCTTAGTAGTTGGAGTAGTCTGTAACACCCCTCTTGGCTCACATGCACTAGCTGGCCTATTCAGGAGGTGGCAGATCCAAAGCTCCAACCATTTCTCACCCCTGGCCACCTACCTGTGTGGGAAGAAGAGCCCCGTAACTGCTTTTTCTTTCCCCATGCATGCTGGGTGACGTGGGATTTATGCTCTGAATTGAGTTGGCATTTTGGTCCTGCCTTCCCTGGGTGAATACATAAGCAGGCTCATGATTTAGCCCCTCTCCCTCTAACATCCATTGTTTGAATCCCTATTTCAAGCTTTTATTTTTTTTTTTAAATCATATTTTTCCTTACAGCAATAAGGCACAAAAGGGCCCCACCACTGAAACATTATCTAGTGCTTCAAAGTGTCTTTTGCAGTTTCTGAAACCTCTCCTGTGTCACAACTCACACTCCAATGTGTATATCTAGGCTCACTGCGCCACAGTAAGGTAGTTGAAAGTACTTTGCTTCAGGCCTTCTTCTATGTAACACACCCTGGGCTTACCCATCAGTTCACTAATGTACACTGAGGTGTAGCGTATTGATTAAACTGCCTCTCAGGAACCTTGCTGCTCACTGTAGCTTATCAAATAAACATGTCATGTTAGCAAAAGGACACAAAATACTGAGCTGAAACAAGCCATTGATTCTTTTATAGTTGAACAAATGCTATTATGCTGAAACAAGTCATCTTTAGACAATAACAAGCTGGGACAGTTATATGTTGTCTGCTTGCTGCAAAAATGGGAACATATTATACAGAATCAATCCTAAGCCATGCATCAGTCCCTTCACATTGCTCCTGCTAAACACATTGCCCAAAAGGGGATGACTCCAGCGAAGGGGGAGTTTCTAACAAGCTCAGAGTTAATATTGCAGGCCCCTGAACCACTTTTGCGCAATCTCCAGGTTCAGAGGGATGTTAGGATCATTTCCTGTGAACAGTAGGACACAGAGAGAGCATGCAGCACTCCATTAACCTACAGTTGGCTGATAGCCCCTTGGACCATAGCCAGCTGGGTATAGTTTAAAGAAGACAATTCATTTTCCCCAGCTCAGCTGTCCCCAATGGACACTGGACACTGTCAATTGTACATGCTATTCATCATCACGGTATCTGAATGCTTTGTAATACAAATGATCGCCATCACCTCTGTATTTCTCTCTTTGTGAATTGAAAAGACACATTTCTTAAGGACAGCTGGGAGAAAATTTTAGGCCAGCAGTTTTTCAAAGAAAATGCAGATTCAGCAACACTGAAATGCTTTGCAAATTCGTATTATTTTTGCCAAATTTTTGTTGGGGGAGGAGATTAAAAATTCAGAAAAAGATTCAGAATGTTTCATTCTAATATTTTCCACACAAAAAACTTGATTTTTTTGGTATGAAACAACTCTTTGTTCAAAAATCTCTTCTAGTTTCATTTATTCCAAATTCAAAATGATTTAAAAAATTGTTGAGATTGGAATAAAATATTTCTGACTGAAAAAACAAAATTGTTCACTGAATCCAAAATGCTTTTTATTTTTACCTTTTCTTTTACCTAACATTCCTAAAATGATTGGTTCAATTTGAAATATTTTGATATTTTGAAATTGCCAAAGCACTGAAAAATCCCTTATTTACACAGCTTTATTCACAGATGAACTTAATATTATCATAAGCAAAAACATACATAAATCATTTCAACAGAACTTTTTAATCCAAATGTTCTTTTTAATTCAAAACTGTTTACTACTTAGACTTCTAAAATAAACCATCATCACAATATGCCACCTCTAAAACTTTCTTACAACTAGACACGGCAGCCCTGAATATACCCAGGAAAACATACTGTGTCATTTACCAAAATGAGGTCGTCAGCTATACTTAGCCTCTCTCTTTCCCTCTCTCTCTCTCACTAAAGTATATCTCCTACTTTGACTCTGTCTCATAGCCACTGAGGGTCCAACTAGACACCAAATCCTTCTATTACATATAAACAATTCTTAGTAAAATCAATGGGAGTTTGGGACTTACATGAACAAAGCACCTAAGTGACTTTTGAAAGTGGGATTTAGGGGCTTTTGGAAATTTGAAGACTGCCACAGAGAAACACTTCCATGTGTTCAGTGTAAAATGAGGTATAAAAGGTAAATCCAACTGAAGCCAATAGGTTCTCTGTAAATCAGACCGCAAATGGATGGAATAAGGTAAGCCAATATAGAAGAAACAACAAAGCAAACTCACTTGGCTGTGTCTACACTGGCGCGATCTTGCGCCAAAGCGGCCGCTCTTGTGCAAAAACTTGCTGCCTGTCTACACTGGCCGTGTGTTCTTGCGCAAGTAAACTGATGTTCAAATGTATGAAATCAGGGCTTCTTGCGCAAGAACTATAATGCTCCTGCTCAGGAATAAGCCCTTTTGCGCAACTGTTCTTGCGCAAGAGGCCAGTGTAGACAGGCAACACGAATTTCTTGCGCAAGAAAGCCCTATGGTTAAAATGGCCATCAGAGCTTTCTTGCGCAAGAGAGCGTCTAACTGGCATGGATGCTCTTGCGCAAAAGCATATCTCTTGCGCAAAAGCACATGCCAGTGTAGACACTCTCTTGCACAACTACTTTAACGCAAGAACTCTTGCACTAAAGAGTTTTTGCGCAAGATCATGCCTGTGTAGACGTAGCCACTAGGTATAAGGTAGCCATAATAATGGATTCACGCATTGGTTTACAATGTAGAAATAAATAAGCAATTACAATTATTCAGAGAGGTGTGATGGTTTTTTTCCCCCCTGTGCTAGAGTAATGGAAGAAAGTGGGAGCCCATGCAGCTATGTTATTCTTCATTGCTCCTCTTCCAGAGATAGATAAGCAGTATGTTAGAAAGGCTAGGAAGCATGTACTAGGCAGTGGATACAGGCAAGATTCTACAAGTGACAAGAGCACAAGTCCCATAGATTCCAAACCAACTGCACAGAGGTGCTTCCCTTCCATATTCTTCACAGACCTGCCCTTCCTTCTCCAGTACAGTCAGTTTCACTGTCATGTTGTTCTTTCTTTGCCAGCCACACAGCATGCTTGTGAATCCTCCAATACGGTTCACTCTTATGCCAGTATATACTTGCCTTTCCAACTCTACTTCATTGAGGGGGAGCATACCATAGTCAAGTTATACTCTTTCATGTCACCTGCCAACCCCATCTAATGTCCATTAGTTTATGTGAAAAGAGTGGCAAACACACAGAGGCACACTGCATGTGTAGCAGTCACCTTTCCTCATTGTGCAATCACTGTAGTCTCGTTTCCGGCTTGATTACGGTAGCTAATAATTTTCCTCTCTTCCCTTTCTGTGCAGATGGAAGTGAGCATTAGAGCCATGATTACTGAGCAGCAGATCATATGAAAGAACAGCTGAATACTTTCATAGGAACAATGCTAATGGAACAGCACTACAGTGAAAGGAAAATACTCATTCACAAATAATCGCTCCATTTTGAAGCGACTTTTACTTCATTTCCACACAAAGACTAGACCAGCTGTGTCTTAAAACAACATTCAGATCAGCTATTGTTTCAGTTATTAATGGCATCACATTTATATGCATTTTAAAATAATGCAGCAAAGAATAAGAACATAAATCAGAAATAATTCTCTGTTACAGCTGTTCTCTGAAAATCTGTACTATGCAGCAATACCTTTTATTTTTTTAAAATAAAACAAGAAGGGACCTTGAAAGGTCATCAAGTCTAGTCCCCTGTCCACATAGCAGAACCAGGTACCATCCCTGACAGATTTGCCCCAGACTCCTAAATGGCCTCTACCCAGGCATTGAACTCACAACCCTTCATGTAGCACACTAACACTCAAACCACTGAGCTATCACACCTCACCTGTGTCCAAGCAATGATCAGACAGAAACAGTCCAAACAGTGTAATATATATATATATATTAAAAAAAAAACTTGTCTGGTATCTATATCATAGATGACAAAGATTCTGTTAAAATGATTTCCAGAACTTCAGCAAAAACACACACATACAACCTTATGGGGGGGGTGTTTATGCATGTGCAATTGACCAGTCCATGCTATCTTTTGTACCATGCATACCAGTGAATGTCTATAATTATACAGGGTTACTCACCTTCCTAGCAGCAAAAACTCTCCAGCCAGACCCAAGCGCCTCATGGCCATTAGAAGCCCTCTTACTGTCATGCCCTCACAGAAGCAGGCAACCACTCTTGCTTTGGGCAGGTGGCTTCTTAGCTTTTTCAACAGCTTGTCAAAACTCTGTTCGCCAGCATTGCTATAGATCTTGTAGGAATGAGCAATGCAGATCCCCTCCTTGGCTGACATATCTTTGAAGGCTTCCATTCCGCTCTCACCATAGTTTCCTAAATGGAAACAAAGAAACCCCAGAGTTGTAAATAAATAGATTAAAATGTTGAGGTGGTCCATATTAGGAAATAAACAGATCAGGTTAAATGCATTGGTATTATAACAGTGCTCTCAACATTGATTCTAACAAGGAATGGTTAAGAGCTATTCTTTTTTTTTAAGAGAACACAATGTTTACAACAAAATGTTTATAAATCACAGAGCTAAGCATTCCCTTCAGCGTCTGCTAAATTGACTGAATTAGTTTAGTTGCTTTCAGGTTTTTGACAGTTTTTAAAGGGTAAAATTAAGTGTTCAGAGTATTTATTTGTTTTACTCTTGCTTTAAAATGCAACATTTGAATGCTAAAAAAGACTAATTAGCAAAAATTGACTTTGCACATAATGCAATCTTCAGCATACCGGTATTTTAAACATGTTAATAAAGTGTGCATGGCAAAAGTAATCTTCTGAGGAATTGACCTTTTCTGTGCTTCTCTCGAGAAAATGTGCTAAAATTGAAGACACAAAGGTCATGGCATGCTAAAATGATGGGTTTGCTTTTGGTTTTGGTTTTGGTTTTGGTTTTTTAAAATTAAAGTAGAAATGTAAACCTGAACCAGAACATTCATGCTGCCCCTTACCCAAAGGAGAAATTCCTTGTAAACATCACACATCAACCTAATTATCTCTTAAATGCTTCCTTAAAACCTTCCTTCACTAAAAACTTGACAATGATTTGGCCATTGGTGTCCTGAGACTGAGGCTTAACATGCAGATAATTTGTCTCATAGTTTCCTTGTCTCTCAGTCAGTCGGTCAGTCTATATTCACCAGTTGTTCCTTGTCTTGGATAGCAAGTGCTTGGAAGTGCTTTGAAGCAATGACCATCTCTTTGTTGTCTTTGTAGCCTGTTTGCATGTCACATAGCACAAAGGAAATATAGGAATTTACTACAATGGAGACATTGGAAAGATTATTGTGTTGAATGGTTGGCCCTGGATGTGAGAATTTGGATGTCGAGCTCTGACAATGTCTTGCTAACACTCTCTAACTTTGTTTGTATTATGGTAGACTTTAGAGGTCTATTGGGGTAGGCACTATAGATAAACTTAATAAGAGACTGGCCCCACCTTGAAGAGCATGCACTCTGAATATGTAGGACAGACAAAGGGTGGGAGAAAGGAAGTATTTTACACAAAGAAATGAGAGAGAGAGAGCTGAAGTGACTTATAAAAGGTCCTATCATCAATGTGCAGCAGAACCAGATCTGAACTTAGATCTGCTGGTTTACAGTCTAGGTTCTCAACTGGTGGTCCATGGTGACTTTTTCAGTGGTCCATAGGAACATCGTCCAAAGTCACATGGCATGAGCAGGCACCGCTGTCAGGCTGTTTTACACCGTGTTCACAAGCACACGGTGCGTCATCCACCTCAAAAAGGAGGTGGTCCACGAAAATTTTTTGACTGGCCTGGTGGTCCGTGGACTGAAACGAGTTGAGAACCACTGGTCTAGTGTCTTAACCACAAAATGATACCCTTTCCCCCATATTAGGACTACAACTGGTCCAAATTCAGAATTCTGCCTCATTGAAATCTGAATGAACAGTCAAAATATCAACAATTCTCCCAAAACAGAAAGTTCACAAACTGTTTGATTTGAGAATGTTAAAAATGTCTCATTTTGGCTCAGTTCAATATCAGTCTGTTTTCCTGTGTGCTACTGTTGTGTCTCATTGAAATGTAGTTTTTGAGTCTTATGGGCATGGCCCATTCTAATCTATGGGCCTAGGTCCTCAGTCAGATGCATCTCCCATTGCGTTCCACAATTACATGGCTCACATGAGGTGACACATCAGTTCATCAAAAGGCTGAGACTTCAGTAAATCATGTAGTCTAGCCAGGGAACCCACCCTATAGACTATATGGAGGCATTACACACACAAACTGTAACTCGAAGGCGGTCCTGCAGCACCCAAGGCCTACAAAATTAATGTCTAAATGACCCAAACTGAAATATCCATTTGGTTTGTAAAACTCCCAACATTTCAGTGTAGATCACTATGCCCAAACAAAATTATTTCTTTTGATTTTCACAATAGACATCTCAAAAAATTTCAGTAAAATCAGCATATGTTGACGGGCAATTTTGATTTTGCAGAAACTTCCTTTCCATTGAAATAAAAATTCAGTGGAAAATTCCTAGACAAGGTGTAAAACACTCACCCCCCTCAGATGAAAGTGAAAGTACAAACTATTATCTTAGGCATTCTATAAAACTCAGGAGAGGTTTGACTACAATTTAGCGCAAGTAGCAATTTTCTCAATGAATGTCCCAGCCATTGACTCTTTTATAGTCAAATACTATTATGTCACGAATATATTGGTCATATAATATTTCAAGGCCATAATTTTGTTACACCATACAGGATGTACCTCATATAAAATGAGAGAAAGTGCTTCAACATAATGAGGCCACTTACCAAATTATGCAAATTTTCAACATTCAGAACAAACCTATCTTGATATTCTAACTCTGAAAGAGACTGGGTTTCCAAGGTGGGAAAACTCTAGCTGTGTGGTATGAGAGTCAACAAAAACAGAATGCAGCTTTGTGTCAAGGTACTGGTACAGATCCACTTGTCATAATTGTTGCTGATTAAACTACTTAATTAATTATTCAAAGAGAAGTCCCCTGTTGTGGAGTACTTTTGATGAGGTATGTGTATTTAGCTAGACTGTAGTGGCACTGAACATTTTCAAGTGGAAAAATAATCATTGCTGTTAGATTCCCTTATATCACAAAAAAAAAAAAGTCTGAATTTCCTTAAAGCCATGTTTCCCCTCCAGGGAAAAAATAACAACAGACAGGAAAGACTGAAAAAGTAGGAAGTTATGTGAAGTTTTCATCAAGAGTTTCTTCCACATATCTTCCTCAATGATAAGGAATTAGAGATGGGGGAGTTCATGGCTGAAGACACCCTTGGCAAGTTGATGGAGCCCTACACTTCTCAAAGAAAAAGATCTTATTCATAGGTGCATCTAGACTGGCAAGATTTTGTGCAAAAGCGACTGCTTTTGCACAAAAACTTGCCAGCTGTCTACACTGGCCGCTTGAATTTGCGCAAGAACACTGACGATCTAATGTAAGATCATCAGTGTTCTTGCGCAAATACTATGATGCTCGAATACTTGCGCAAGAGGGCCAGTGTAGACAGGTAAGAACTGTTTTGTGCAAAAATGCCCCGATGGCGAAAATGGCGATCAGGGCTTTCTTGCGCAAAATCGCGTCTAGACTGGCCATGGATACTTTTGCACAAAAGCACTTTTTGCGCAAAGGCACCCATGCCAATCTAGACGCTCTTTTGCGGAAATGCTTTTAACGGAAAAACTTTTCCCTTAAAAGCATTTCCGCAAAATCATGCCAGTCTAGACGCAGCCATTATGTGTAGTCTTGGAAAGATGAAAATGTTATTGGTGTCAATAAATGTCAATTTACCCCACAATCAATGAAAAATATTTCCATTAATAATCATATACATTTACATATAGACAAAGTAAGAAAATGCTGCTTGAAAATTTATTAGAATTTAATTTAAGGATCTTTGCTTTTTATATTTTGACATGTGAGGTTGACAATGTGTGCTTTAATGGTTATAAAGCTTTAACTATTTGAATCTCAGCATATACTGTCATTAAATAATATTCTTTGATTCCATGTGCTCTTCCTTACCATAATTTCCCATGACTGAAAATTTAAGTTGCTAAAACACAAAATTAATGCTTAAAACCCAGAATTCCATTCAACTATGAAAATGTAAATTGATAAAAAATTTAAAATGCAATTTTATCCATTGAAATTGTATAAAAATGAAATTCTGCCATGCCTAATTATGTGATATCTATGTTGCGGTATATGAGGGACACAACATGGGTGACCATATTTACTAGGCTTCCAAGTGGGTTGCCTAGACAACATTCCCTTGTGGCTCCTCAGTGAGTGACTTACCTATTTGCAGGTCCCTGAGAGTTGGGTGCCCTCCATTCTGGGACTAGCACTGCAATGCTTTAATCCTTCCAGCTATGACACATTTAAGTCCCATCCCTTCCAGGGCATTAGAGTACAAAATGAAAGGAAAACTAAATTTAAAACCAGGATCATCCAAGGATTTCTCAGCAAAACCCCACCATTATACTCGGGTTTGTCTCTGTGCATCCAGTCTCTTTTGTCAGTCTCCCTGTGCCCACTTGTCCCATCCACACAGTAGGCGACTCACCCAGGTAGCAAGCTGTCTCCAGTTCTTGGCTGGAGTCGGGCTTCCCTCATGAAGGAAGAAAGAGAGCTGGGCCTCTTCCATTTAAGGGTCCTCTCCTCTCTGAACAATTCTTGCAGGTAAACTAGGATAGGACTAACTGTGTCCACAGGTCCTCATTAATCCTTTCTCTACCTGTGGGACTCATCTGCACTGTCACTTTGGCTTTGTACAAAACATCAATAAATGATTGTTCTTTCTCCAAAGAGCTTAGAAATTAAAAATAATGTAAACGGCTGGTTACTGTAAATGAGTGGGCTGTGGTGGGGAAGGCAAGGTTAGAAAAAAGGGTGCGAACAACTGTCCCCAAGTAAGAAATGGAAGAGAGAAGTTGATTTACTGTTACTTTATTGACACCATTTAAGTAGGGTGGCCATATTACCTAAAGGGAAAAAAGGACATCATACAGGGCTGACCCAAGCCCCCCTCACCTGCCCCTCAGAGGCTGGCTTAAGCCACATGCCCAAGCCCAACTTCCCACTTGGAGAGCAGGCAGGACTCGGATAATCAGTGCCACACATGCTAGATATTCCCCAAAGGCTAGGGTTGGTCTGTCTTGTCACTTGAGACCTACCTGCCCCCCACTGGAGTACTGTCCTTCCCCTGGTCCCCCACCCTTCTCAGGGCTGACACTGGGCTTCCCCCACCACATGTGACTTTTCACAAAAGTGGTAAGTTACAGAAACAAAAGTGACAAATGACCACTTATCCCAAAAAATTTGGGATGATCAAGACAGGGGTTAAAGGTCATGTCCAGGCCAAAATGGGATGTATGGCCACCCTACATTTAACTAAGTAAAGCTCACAAAACCACACCTAGAGATAAATCTGTGATGTTAAACTATAAATTTATATTCAAGCTCTGTCCCTCCTAAAGTGTTCCCATCTTCACGAGAGCACTTGAAAACTATGGATCTCTATGTTAGCTGACTCTGCACTAGAATGTGGGCTAGACTTTCATTATATGCTGATCTCTTTTGTAAATTTAACTGAGCGACTTTTGAATATCTGACCCTTCTTTATGTGAATAAGTGAGAGTTGACGTCTTTTGAAAAACTGACTTAATGGTGCTGAACCCCTGAACATCTGGTCCTGAGCTCTTTGGAAAATCTGCTCCCATGCGTGTCAACATGTATAAATATATCAATAAATCATCAGCACTTTCTAATGAACTATCCCTTCTTGTGATTTACAGTTTGGTTCAATATGAGGCATGCTTGTTACTATTTGTGGCATAACTATAACCACCTGCTAGCTCAGCTTCCACTGGATCACCACTACTAACTATTAAGAAGCTTAAAAAGAACAGATTGTGCTTTTTCTTTCTCTACCCCTTTCTGTCCCACCGTCCCACCCCGTATAAAAGTGAATGTAGTACAGTATACAATAGTTGGATCTGCTAAAATGGGGCATGGCAAATTACTATCTACTTCTATTATTGTTTCTGCCCAGTAATTGAGCCAATTAAACCCTCTTAATTCAAACTTCTGAGATCGAATCTGCATTATAAGGCAAAAGCAACATGGGTTTTAGTATAAAAATAATAAACAAAATACACTGACATCTGCTTCTATCAGATTAAAGGATACCAATACAAGATAATAAAGAAAGGCTCCACAGCAGACTGGAACACTGTGCGGAGAGAATTTTGATAGAGCCAGAAAGATTGTTTTATTACTTTTTTCATAATCTGTAAATGTAAATTGTTGTCAGACATCTGTCCCATTTTGAAATGAGGCTTAATGTGTGTGAACTAAAAAGGAGGCCATGTGGAAAACTTTAAGATATAAAATTGATACAGACGTTGGGGAGACATCAAATCACCAGAGTGAAATTTTATAGGAAAACAGAACTGTCAATCAAGAATGAAGAAATGTCATTTATTTAACTAGCGATAATCCTACCTGTAATAGGAAGGCTATTTCTTTAATCAAGAAGCATTACCTGTGTTTATGAGATTTTGGTAGAGATTTTCAAAGCAGGCCAGCAGATTTAGCCATACATCTTATACCTAAATTCACTGGCTTCCGTTAGAGTTAACAAGATACAGCATCTTGCAGAAGGTATTAGGAAAGCATTATATCATATGTATAATGATTTATATGTAACTTGAAGTGAGGGAATGAAATTATTAAAATGCAACATGCTGTCTGATTATCACAACAAATCTTCCTGAAAGTCAAGGGTAAGAAGCTGTCTCCATGGTAGACATCAATGGTGTAGTTGTAAAACAAAACAAAAAAAGCGATAAATTTACTTTAACTAAATTCCATATTGCCTAAATAAGTGAGTTTACCCAAGTTTACTCTTGACTACACTGCTGTTAGAAACAGCACTACACTGCTGTTAGAAATGTTAGAAATGTCATCTATGACATTTAGAACTAGACTGGGAAAAACATTAGAAAACATACCAGAAATGTACTGGGACTTTTCATCTCTAACTTGCACAATTCTATGACTCTTCCTAGGTTTTGCCATTGCTAGTAGTAAGGACAGGACCAGACTTATAAAGGGATCTAAAGATGCAGATAGGATTTAGAAAAGTGCCTAACTCATATTGAATGTCAGGAAACTCAATATGAATTAGACATCTCAACTGCTTAGGTGCTTTTAAAAATTCCAATAGGCTACTATCTGGATCATTAGGTACCCAAATAGCTTTGGCATGCTGGGCATTTTCCCTTATTTTAGACTTTGTGTTTATAGATATAGATTCCTAATTGCATAGAAACACCTTCATTTATAGTAGTGGTATTATTAGATCTGGACAGAAATGATCAGATAATCATTTCAAAATGTATCAGACTCATCAGCACCTCTGAGAACAAATATTGTAAGAGGTTTTCTTTGCTCCTCTTTGGAGTGGTGAAATCAATTGGCTTAGATTAAATCCCAGCAAGCATATCGTGTTAGTTCTCAAGAGCCAAGCAAGCCCTACAGATATTCTCTTCCCTTCATGCCTCACAATTGTTACCTGCTTGAGAGGAAATTGGATATTTGCACTAATTAGTATAGCTGGATTCAATTAACAAAAGGATCAAATACTAAAAATATGGGGATGATCAAATAGGGTTATCCTATGGAAAGGTTATCCACTGAATGAGAGGATCTGCAATTGTAGTTACCAAAGCTCGGTTGGTACCTCAGTTGGAGTATTGTGTCCAGTTCTGGGCACCACATTTCAATAAAAATGTAGAGAAATTGGACAAAATCCAGAGAAGAGCAACAAAAATTATTAAAGGCCTAGAAAACATGAGCTATGAGGGAAGACTGAAAGAATTGGGCTTGTTTATTACAGAAAAGAGAAGAATAAGAGAACATAAGAACATAAGAACGGCCATACTGGGTCAGATCAATGGTCCATCCAGCCCAATATCCTGTCTGCCGACCATGGCCAATACCAGATGCCCCAGAGGGAGGGAACACAACAGGTAATCTTCACGTGATCCCTCCCCCATCACCCACCTCCAGAGAAACAGAGGCCAGGGACACCATTCCTACCCATCCTGGCTAATAGCCATTGATGAACCTAACCTCCATGAATCTATCTAGCTCTATTTTGAACCCTGTTAAACTTCTAGCCTTCACCACATCCTCTGGCAAGGAGTTCCACAGGTTCACTGTGTGTTGAGTGAAGAAAAACTTCCTTTCGTTTGTTTTAAACCTGCTGCCTATTAATTTCATTTGGTGACCCCTAGTACGTATATTGTGGGAATAAGTATATAACTTTTCCTTATTCACTCTTTCCACACCAGTCATCATTTTATAGATCTCTGTCATATCCCCTCTGAGGGTATGTCTACACTACAAACGTTAATAGTGGCTACACATACAAACCACTATTTTGAAATAAATTCGAAATAGCGGAGCCCTTATTTTGAATTTGGTAAACCTCATTCTGTGAGGAATAACACCAGATTCGAAATAGCTAATTTGAAATAAGTGCTGTGTAGACACTTATTTCGAATTAGGGGGCCTCCAGCCCTTCCCAGTTTCCCCTGGTGGCCACTCTGGGCCAAACCAGGAAAACTCCTCTCTTCTCCCCCAGCCCCGGAGCCCTTAAAGGGGCAGACTCTAGCCACTGGGCACGTGCAAGAGCCAGGCCTGCCAGCAGCCGCAGACCCTCAGCCAGTGGCCACACGATGGCAGCCAGTGGCAGCCAGCTGTCCCCCACCCAGTCCCCCAGCACCCAGGGGCCAGCCAAGGGCCGTAGACAGCGTGTGCCCTCATGGACTAGTGCGGAGATCATGGACCTCTTCGAGGTTTGGGGGGAAGCCCCCAACTTCCATGATCTCTGCACTAGGCGGAGGAACGCAGCCATCTACGGCCGCATAGCGGCCACCATGGCCAGGAAAGGCCACAGGCGCACCCAGGAGCAGGTGCGCCTGAAGGTGAAGGAGCTGTGGCAGGCATATGCCAGGGCCACCAGGGGCGGTGCTGCAGCAGGGGCTGACACCTGCCCCTACTTCCCCACCCTCAATCGACTCCTGGGTCTGGGCATCATCCACTGTGTCCCCAGGGAGAACTGACCACTTCTCTTCTTTCTCTACAGCTGCACCAGCTGCTTGTGCAGCACCCCGCCCAGGACATGCTTCTGCACCCGGGGCCTCAGCAGGACCACCACCACGCGGCAGGGGTACCAGGACCAGCACCTGGGGGCCCTGCAAGCCCTGCACCGCACCATCGAGGCCTGGATGCAGGAGGACCTGCAGCTCCGATGGGAACAGCTTACTCAGGACCGTGCCATGTGCTCAAACCTGCAGGCCCTGCTGCAGAGCGTGCTGCCCCGTGCCGGTCCTGCGACTGCTGCCCCCCTCAGCTACTGTTCCTCCTCCCACTCCTGCCCCCCCTCCCACCTCTTCCTCCTCAACCTCCACACCCTCCTCCTCAATCTCCATACCCCCCACCTCAACCTCTGCACCCTCCTCCCCATCCCCCTGGGGATGCTGAGGCCCCCGTACCCGCTGTGCTGGGAGACATGTGGCCCGACGAGACCCCCACCCCTGAGCCCTGAGCTTCCCCTCCCCCCTTCTTCCCCTTGCTTTCCCCTTCCAGCTCCCTCCTCCCAAGTTTCCCCCTCCCCTCTCCCACTCTCTCTCCTCCCCTCTCCTGCCTCCTTTCCCCAGTCTCCCCAGAGTTTCATTCCCCCTCCCCAGTTGTGTTAAATAAAGACAGTTTCTATTTTTGAAAATACGCGTATTTTATTTGACATCAGGAAGGGGGGGCTAGGGAAGGGTAAGTGGAAGGACATGAGGGAGGAATGGGGCACAAGCCCCCAGTGGGGAAGACCGGGGAAACTGTTAGTGCTCCTCAGGGTGGAAGCTCTCCCGCAGGGCCCCCTGGATCCTGACAGCCCCTCTATGGTGCTCCCAGATGGCAGCCTGCAGACAGTGCAGCTAGGCTGCTGGCAACGTGTCCACGAGATGCAGCAGAGTCCCCGGGGGCAGGTCTGGTTCCATGTTGCAGAGTGCCGTGGTGTCCCAAGTGAGGGCAAGCAGAGCACTCCGAGACACAAATGCTTTGCTGTCCCTCAGCGAGGTAGACCAGCAAGCAGAGAAACCTGAGAACTGTCTGTCCGGGATGGGGGGGGTCGGGTCCCTTTAAGCACAGACCTCAGATAGCCTGAGGAAACAGCTCCACACACTAAGTCCGACCCTGATGCCCTGCCGGCACTGGTTCCGGTCAGCCTTACCTTCGATTCAGGGTCCGCTCATTGTGGACGTGCTATTTCAAATTAGAAAAATGCTATTTCGAATTAGTTTTTGTGTCTAGATGCGTTATTTCGAATTAGCTTATTTTGAATTAACTAATTCAAAATAAGTTAATTCGAAATAGCACTGTAGTGTAGACATACCCTCAGTCTCCTCTTTTGTAAGATGAAAAGTCCAAGTCTTTTTAATCTCTCTTCAGATGGGACCCATTCCAAACCCCTAATCATTTTTGTTGCCCTTTTCTGAACCTTTTCCAATGACAATATATTGTTTTTGAGATGATGCAAACACATTTGTACATAGTATTCAAGATGTGGGCATACCATGGTTTTATATAGAGGCATTAAGATATTTTCTGTCTTATTCTCCATCCCTTTTTTAATGATTCCTAACATTCTATTTGCTTTTTTACTGCCACTTCACAATGAGTAGATATTTCCAGAGAACCATCCACAATGACTCCAAGATCTCTCTCTCTCTCGAGTAGTTATAGCTAAATTAGTCCTCATCATATTGTATGTATAGTTGGGATTATTTTTTCCAATGTGCATTACTTTACATTTATCAACATTAAATTTTATTTGCAATTTTGTTGCCCAATCACTTAGTTTGGTGAGATCTTTTTGAAGCTCTTCATAGTCTGCTTTGGTCTTAACTATCTTGAGAAGTTTGGTATCATCTGTTTACCCTTTTCTCTAGATCATTTATAAATAAATTGAATAGGATTAGTCCCAGGACAGACTCTTGGGGGGCACCACTAGTTACCTCTCTTGCCATTTATTCCTACCTTTTGTTTCCTGTCTTAACCAGTTATCAATCCATGAAAGGACTTTCCCTCTTATGCCATGATAACATTGCTTAAGAGCCTTTGGTGAGGGACTTTGTCAAAGACTTTCTGGAAATCTAAGTATACTGTATCCACTGGATCCCCCTTGACCCACTCGAAGAACTTTAGCAGATTAGTAAGGCATGATTTCCCTTTACAGAAATCATGTTGACTTTCCCCAACAAGTTATGTTCATCTATATGTCTGACAATTTTATTCTATACTATAGTTTCAACTAATTTTCCCAGTACTGGCATTAGACTTACCTGTCTGTAATTGCCAGGATATCCTCCAGAGCCCTTTTTAAATATTGGCATCACATTAGCTATCTTTCAGTCATTAGGTGCGGAAGCTGATTTAAAGGATAGGTTACAAACCACAGTTAATAGTTCTGCAATTTCCCATTTGAGTTCTTTCAGAACTCTTGGGTGAATGCCATCTGGTCCCAGTGACTTGTTACTGTTAAGTTTATCAATTTGTTCCAAAACCTCCTCTAATGACACTTCAATCTGGGACAATTCCTCAGATTTGTCACCTAAAAAGAATGGCTCAGGTTTGAGAATCTCCCCAACATCCTCATCTGTGAAGACTGAAGCAAAGAATTCATTTAGCTTCTCTGCAATGACTTTATCATCTTTGAGTGCTCCTTTAGCATCTTGATTATCCAAGGGCCCCACTGGTTGTTTAGCCGGCTTCCTGCTTCTGATGTATTCAAAAAACATTTTGCTATTACTTTTTGAGTTTTTTGGTAGCTGTTCTTCAAACTCCTTTTTGGCTTTTCTTCTTATATTTTTACACTTAATTTGGCAGTGTTTATGCTCCTTTCATTTTCCTCACTGTGGACTTCAACTCTTTAAAAGATGTCTTTTTATCTGTCACTGCTTCTTTTACTTGGTTGTTAAGCCATAGTGGCACTTCTTTGGTTCTCTTACTGAGTTTTTTAATTTGTGGTATGCATTTAAGTTGGGCCCCTCCATGAGAGGGGACATGATAGCAGTTTTCAGGTATCTAAAAGGTGTTATAAGGAGGAAGGAGAAAAATTGTTCTCCTTGGCCTCTGATAAGAACATAAGAATCGCCGTACTGGGTCAGACCAACGGTCCATCTAGCCCAGTAGCCTGTCTGCCAACAGTGGCCAGCACCGGGTGCCCCAGAGGGGATGGACCGAAGACAATGATCAAGCGATTTGTCTCGTGCTATCCATCTCCAGCCTCTGACAAACAGAGGCCAGGGACACCATTTCTATCCCTTGGCTAATAGCCTTTTATGGACCTAACTTCCATGAAATTATCTAGCTTCTCTTTAAACTCTGTTATAGTTCTAGCCTTCACAGCCTCTCTGGCAAGGAGTTCCACAGGTTGACTATGCACTGTGTGAAAAAGAACTTTCTTTTATTAGTTTTAAACCTGCTACCCATTAATTTAATTTGATGTCCTCCAGTTCTTCTATTATGGGAACTAATAAATAACTTTTCTTTATTCACCCTCTCTACACCACTCATGATTTTATATACCTCTATCATATCCCCCCTCAGTCTCCTCTTTTCTAAACTGAAAAGTCTCAGTCTCTGTAGCCTCTCTTCATGTGGGACCCGTTCCAAACCCCTAATCATTTTAGTTGCCCTTTTCTGAACCCTTTCCAAGGACAAAATATCTTTTTTGAGGTGAGGAGACCACATCTGTATACAGTATTCAAGATGTGGGTGTACCATAGTTTTATATAGGGGCAGTAAGATATTCTGTGTCTTATTTTCTATCCCTTTCTTAATAATTCCGAACATCCTATTTGCCTTTTTGACTGCCATTGCACACTGTGTGGAAGTTTTCAGAGAACTATCCACGATAATTCCAAGATCTCTTTCCTGATTTGTTGTAGCCAAATTAGCCCTCATCATACTGTACGTATAGTTGGGGTTATTTTTTCCAACGTGCATTAATTTACACTTATCCACATTAAATTTCATTTGCCATTTTGTTGCCCAATCACTCAGTTTGGTGAGATCTTTTTGGAGTCCCTCACAGTCTGCTTCTGTCTTGACTATCCTAAACAGTTTGGTATCATCCGCAAACTTTACCATCTCACTGCTTACCCCTTTCTCCAGATCATTTATGAATAAGTTGAACAGGATTGGTCCTAGGACTGACCCTTGGGGGACACCACTAGTTACCCCTCTCCATTCTGAAAAATTTACCATTTATTTCTACCCTTTGTTTCCTGTCTTTTAAACAGTTCTCAATCCATGAAAGGACCTTCCCTCTTATCCCATGACAATGTAATTTACACAAGAGCATTTAGTGAGGGACCTTGTCAAAGGCTTTCTGAAAATCTAAGTATACTATATCTGCTGGATCCACCTTGTCTGCATGTTTGTTAACCCCTTCAAAGAATTCTAATAGATTAGTAAGACATGATTTGCCTTTACAGAAACCATGTTGACTTTTGTCCAACAAATTATGTTCTTCTATATGCCTGACAATTTTATTCTTTACTACTTTTTTGACTAATTTGTCCGGTCCTGAAGTTAGACTTACCGGTCTGTAATTGCCAGGATTGCCTCTAGAGCCCTTTTCAAATATTGGTGTCACATTAGCTATCTTCCAGTCATTAGGTACGGAAGCCGATTTAAAGCATAGGTTACAAACCACAGATAATAGTTCAGCAATTTCCCATTTGAGTTCTTTAGAACCCTTGGATGAATGCCATCCAGTCCTGGAGATTTGTTAACATTTAGTTTTTCTATTTGTTCCAAAACCTCCTCTAATGACACATCAATCCACGACAGTTCCTCAGATTCATCACCCACAAATGACAGTGTAGGTTTGGGAATCTCCCTAACATCCTCAGCCGTGAAGACTGAAGCAAAGAAATCATTTCGTTTCTCCGCAATGGCTTTATCGTCCTTGATTGCTCTTTTTGTATCTTGATCGTCTCGGGGACCCACTGGTTTTTTAGCAGGCTTCCTGCTTCTAATGTACTTAAAAAACATTTTGCTATTTCTTTTTGAGTTTTTGGCTCGCTGTTCCTCAAAGTCTTTTTTTGCTTTTCTTATTACATTTTTATACTTGATTTGACAGTGTTTATGTTCCTTTCTATTTATCTCGCTAGGATTGGACTTCCACTTCTTAAAAGATGCCTTTTTGTCCCTCACTGATTCTTTTACATGGTGGTGAAGCCACAATGACTCTTTTTTAGGTCTCTTACTATGTTTTTTAATTTAGGGTATACATTTAAGTTGAGCCTCTATTATGGTGTCTTTAAAAAGTTTCCATGCTGCTTGCAGGGATTTGGCTCTAGTCATTGTGCCTCTTAATTTTTGTTTAACTAACCTCCTCATTTTTGTGTAGTTCCCCTTTTTGAAATTAAATGCCAGACTGCTGGACTGCTGAGGTGTTCTTCCCACCACAGGAATGTTAAGTGTTATTATATTATGGTCACTATTCCCAAGAGGTCCTGTAATAGTTACCTCCTGGACCTGATCCTGCACTCCACTCAGGACTAAATTGAGAATTGCCTCTCCCCTTGTGGGTTCCTGTACCATCTGCTCCAAGAAGCAGTCATTTAAGCCACTGAGAAATTTTATCTCTGCTTCTCTTCCTGAGGTGACATGTACCCAGTCAATATGGGGATAATTAAAATCCCTCATTATTATAGAGTTTTTTATTTTGGTAGCCTCTCTAATCTCCCTTAGCATTTTAATGTCAGCATCACTGTCCTGGTCATGTGGTCGATAATATATCCCTACTGCTAAATTCTTATTATTGGAGCATGGAATTACTATCTATAGTGATTCTATTGAACATGTTGATTCATTTAAGATTTTTACTTCATTTGATTCTATGTTATCTTTCACATACAGTGCCACTCCGCCACCCACATCGCCTGCTCTAGCCTTCTGATATATTTTATATCCTGGTATGATTGTGTCCCACAGATTTTCCTCATTCTACCAGGTTTCAGTGATGCCTATTATGTCAATCTCCTCTTTTAATAAGAGGTACTCTAGTTCACCCATCTTATTAGTCAAATTTCTAGCATTTGTGTAGAATCACTTTAAAAAATTGCCACTGTTTATTTGTCTGCCCTTCCCTGATGCATTGGATTCCTTTATATGTGGTTGTTTGTCTGCTCTGGCCCATTGTTTGTCCTCTCCCCTCCTCTCTTTCTGACTACAGTCTAGAGAATCTCTATCAATGGATTCTCTTCTAAGAGAAGTCTCCATCTGATTTATGTGCTTCTCTGCACAAATCGGCTTTCCCCCATCTCTTAGTTTAAAAACTGCTCTACAGCCTTTTTAATGTTTAGTGCCAGCAGTCTGGTTCCACCCTGGTTTAGGTGCCTGTATAGGCTACCCCTCTCCCAAAAGTGTCCCCAGTTCCTAATAAATCTAAACCACTCCTCCCTACACCATCGTCTCATCCACACATTGAGACTCTGAAGCTCTGCCTGCCTACCTGGCCCTGCACGTGGAACTGGAAGCATTTTCGAGAATTCCACCATAGAGGTCCTGGATTTCAGTCTCTTTCCTAGCGACCTAAATCTGGCGTCCAGGACATCTCTCCTACCCTTCCCTATGTCATTGGTACCTACATGTACCACGACTACCGGCTCCTCCCCAGCACTACACATAAGTCTATCTATATGCCTCAAGATATCCGCAACCTTCGCACCAGGCAGGCAAGTGACCATGCGGTTCTCCCGGTCATCACAAACCCAACTATCTATGTTTCTAATGATCGAATCACCCACTACTAACACCTGCCTCTTCCTAACAATTTGCGTTCCCTCCCCCTCAGAGGTATCCTCATTGCAACATCCTTTGGAAGGAGAGTCCCAACTATGGGATGGTTTCCCTCTGCTCCCATTGAATGCTCTGTTCCCCTGAGACTTTGATCCTCCTTAAGAGCACTGGGGCTCTCAGACTGGAGGTAAGACAGTACTACAGTGTCCCGGAAAGTCTCATCAACATAGCTCTCTGCCTCCCTTAGCTCCTCCTATTCAGCCACCCTGGCCTACAAAGCTCAAACTCGGTCTCTAAGGGTTAGGAGCTCCTTGCAATGGGTGCACACACATGCCACCCGCCCACAGGGCAGGTAATCATACATATTACACTCGACGCAATAAACAGGATAGCCCCCAGTCTGCTGCTGGGCTTCTGTCTGCATTTTTTCCTATGAATGAGTTTGATTGATAAGGTTTCTAGTTAAAGCAGGAAGTTTTTATTAAAACCTTCAAATTAAACTATAAAGACTGGCAGGAGTACCTTGGCCCCTTCCCACTCCCTTTCCCAACTCCCTCTCAAAACTGCCTGTTTGCTGCTCCTCCTGTTCTCAAGCTCCCTGGTCACTGACTCACAGCTTTATAAAGCCCTGGTAGCCCCGCCCCCTGACTAAGGCTCAGCCAATTAACAGAGGCTTCTAGATTTCAAACCTTTAGAAGCTCACAGCTTCCAGCTGCTGGCCACAGCACACGCTCCTTCAAACAAACAAACAAACCAAACAGACAAACACAAGCTCAGCACACAGCAAGTAACCCCCCCCACACACACACAAACACACACTACAGACAGCCACTTACCTCAAGGGTCCCATATTTACTCCTCCTCTACCTGGAGAACTCCCTCTCAAAACTCCCTGTTTGCTGCTCCTGTTCACAAGCAACAGGATGATAGGACAAGGAGCTATGGGCTTAAACTGCAGCAAGGGAGGTTTAGGTTGCACATTAGGAAAAACTTCCTAACTGTCAGAGTGGTTAAACACTGGAATAAATTGCCTAGGGGGTTGTGGATGTCACATAAAAACCAATATGTGGGGGGCCTGCAGCTTAGCAGGATGGAATGGAAGTTTTCATCCTTGGAGTACATAGCCTGGGACCCTGCAAGCGCAAACAGCAGCTGGCCCTTATCAACTTTAACCCATGCACTTGAGCTGGGAAACTATAAAGAGATCAACAAGTTATCCCTTGGTCTCAGCTCATAAGAGTGATGAAAATGTCATTGAGCCAGTACACACATACCCTGTAAACAACTGTAGTATCACTAGTGTAGGGAGTCCCGTGCCCGGTGAGTCTCACCAGAGACCTATACCTCAGAGGGTGCCCTGGATTCCCCCAGCTGGAGCCACATTCACTGTGGCCTGGTGCAAGGTGACAGGAATGGGACTCCCCGCAGACTGAAGGGGCGTAAGCATTTCTAAGTGCCTATTACTCTTGTATGCATTGATCTGCCTGGGCTTATTGATGTGTCACTTTGCGGTAGCTGTGTAACCATTTGGCAGTATTATCAATTTGTTCCAAAACCTCCTCTAATGACAGCTTAATCATTAGAAACATGGTGGGGCTGCTTTGAGTAGCCTTTCCTGCATGACTATGGGTGATCTGAGAAATTAATGCAATGCCTTTAAGTGCTCTAACACACGTTCACATGTGCCATCAGGTTCTGATGTGTTTTGCTGATCCTGAGTTCCAGGGGCATTTTCTTGCTGGTGGAGGACTTATTGCAAGGCTCTCCATTAACTCAGATCCCACTTATTACTGTCATACAAAATGGGTGACAGAGTGACATCACTGGGGATCTTCTACACTCCCACCGTGAACTAGCCACCATGCTAGGCCCAAGTATGGTGGTGTGAAGCACATTGGCGCACAGCTGCAGTGGGACCACTATGATCATTCCATCTGACTTCCTGCTTAACACAGACCATGGAACTTCCCCAAAATAATTCCCGTGTAAATGAGAGCACAACTTTTAGTAAAACATCCAGTTCTGATATAAAATTTGCTAGTATCACAGAATCCATCACATCACTCCTCATAGCAAATGACTGTAGTTAGTGATGGACAGGAACTGGATTCTAGTTTCATTTTTGTTTCCTGGGAATGTGACGATTAAAAAAAAAAATCTTCAAAATTTTGAAAAATAAATCTATCCCAAATTAGGATAATATCAAAATCTCAAATATTTTTGCAAGTTGACAATCCAATTTGGTCAAGCCAATTTGCTTTCATTTTATCATCAGTGTCTCTTGTTCATTAAACTATTTTATATTTTAATGGTGTAACTGTAGTACATATAGTAAACAAAATACAATACCTGAATCTTGATGTTCAAATGTAGTTAAATTAAATACAGTAGCTCATTACCTCCTCTGGTGATGAGCCACCCTTTGGGGGAAATTGCACTTTTTTAATTACTTTAACTGAATAAAGTTTTTCTCCCATTAGGAAACTTTGACCCAGTTCCACAGTTTAATGCATCTACTTCTGTCTCCTTTTAAAATGATCATTTCCCAGTTTAAACTTACATTGAAAGTCTCATTAAAACACTCCTCTTTACTGAGCATCCCCAGAAGAGAACTTACTGAGAATACCCAGTGAAGTCTTGTCAAGAGCTTTCCTTGTAGACTAGTCACCTTTGATCCACTTTATTAAGTAGCTCTAACTACAGCTTTGTAATTTCTTTCTGCCCTGAATAATGGTTGAAGTCCTCCATAGTGCTAACATGTAGTACGAGACTTGAGGTATGATACCTATTGCAGATACATATTGCAGTCTGAGACTGCTTTCTTTGTTCATAGTCTAAGGATATTAACAATTATCTTCACTGTCCGTTTGTGTCTATACTGAAATCAGGAGGTGTGACTGCAGCACAGGTAAAGATATCTGAACCAAGCTGGCTGTAATCTAGCTAAACCAAAAGTAGCTCAGGTAACACTGGCAGTGATACTGTGATGATGGGCAGGTGTATAAAGGGTATTTTTACCCTGCAGTCCAAGGTGACACTGCAGTATGTGCAGACAGACCAAGCTCACTTATATCTCAAACAGTATTAGCGAGATTAGCGGCATGGCCTGCACAAGCCTGCCTAGGACCCTGGAGATGCAGGCAAGTGACGACCTCATGCTGCAGCTCTTTCTAGTGATTTTAACTGTGAGAAACTAGTGACTCCATTCATATTTCTCAAATCAGACTTGTCTGTTGCTCATAGCTTGTTTCTATAAGTGGGAGACAGGGTCGGTAGAAAGGGTGTCATCCCTGTTATGTTGGAAAGTCTTTGTCAAAGAGAATGGTTTTGTAGTGTTTCATAAATGTGGCCAGACTCTGGATTAGGCTGTTCATCTCTGGAAGAGTTCCTCTAAACTGAGAGCTCTTGGACCCTAGCCATTGCATCTTTCATCCTGGGTTTAGTGATCTGCCTTGTTCCAGAGGACAGCAACTGTCTGAATGGTTCATCTACTGGAATTTGGTCTATAATATAACTGGGGTTTGGTCCATTACTTGCTTTCTATCTCAGT
Organism: Pelochelys cantorii; assembly: GCA_032595735.1. Classification (NCBI taxonomy): domain Eukaryota; kingdom Metazoa; phylum Chordata; order Testudines; family Trionychidae; genus Pelochelys; species Pelochelys cantorii. The sequence continues at coordinate 27,035,184 of CM064326.1, forward strand.
GCAAATCAGCTCCCTTCACAAGGCAAGTTACTTTGTGTCTACAGTGTGTTGCAGACTGGAGTGCAAATATCTGTCACCATCACTTATTCACAGAGCTCATCAGGAATTTTCCATTTGAAAACAATTCTGACAGAAAATGCCATTTCCACAAAATAAAAAAATTTGATAGAAAAATCTTACTTTTTTCTAAAACTGGAAATTCAAAATTAAGTATTTTGTTTTAGGTCCATTTAACACAATTCAGAATATTAATATTTGTTGAAATGATCCAAAATATTTCATTTAAAATCAGTTCAATACTATAATGTTTCATTTCAATACAGGTTAATACAGTCTCCCTGACAGACTGTATCCCATTATGCAGTGTGGCTTTCCTTATGACCAAGTGATGTGCAGTTCATCAGTTACACCCTGGGAGATGTAAACAAGTCAGGGAGTTTGAAGCCATCGGGTGCTCAACTGACAGGCCCCACAAAGCAATATGACACTATTGGAAAATGCAACCTAATATTGGAATGACTCAAAACTAAGAATTCTGACATATTTCAACCAATAAGCCAAATGTTTCCATTTCAGGAATGCCAAAATATTCTGTTTCAGTGTAAAACATAAAAATGAAATGTTTTAATGTTTCCAAATCAAATTCTTTTGGGATTTTTGTTCTGTGAAAAGTTTGAAATTTCTAATTTTTGTCCTAATTTGCAATAAAAATAGCAGTTGAAATGTTGGCATTTACTGTGGGATAGAAATTCCAAATTTTGCTTAGATTAATTGTTAGTTCTTAACTGTTCTCAGTAGCTTGTAGCTTTTTTATATCTAGCATGTTTAGATGGCCTCCAGAACTGTAGAAACTGAAAATCAACAGAAGTGTACATAACCTACATTTACTCACTGAAAGGATGGATTGTCAAGTGGTTAGGGCCATAACCTTGGCTTTAAGACATCAGGGCTCAATTTCTTGTATGACCTTGAGAAAATCAAGTTTGTTCTTCAATTGTAAAATGAAGATAGCACTGAACTACCTCACAAGGGTGCTTTGTGAGAGAATAGACATATTAAAGCTTATGAAGTGTTCAGATATTATGCTAATAAGGCCCACATAATTATTTGAGAGAGACAAAATCAAACCTGCCTGGATTGCTTTGTGTCATGTTCATGTTTGCTTATTTGTGATAATGGCTGAATCATATTTATTACGTGTCTATTTTAAGTAACATCTGGGATTATTAAAGCTATTGCAGAAGATGATGGGAACTCTCCATGGTAATTGGTTGAAGAAAATGTTTAACCGACTATACACAATTTTATTTCATGCATTCATTTTGGGCAAGTTTGGGTTTGATTATTCTCCTGATTTGAACTGCATGAGGATTGTCAATGCAGAGAGGTCTCATTAGGAGTCTGCACATATCTAGAGTGGCAACTGAATGGTAAAGTTGCACTTGCTTGCATTTCACAGAAGTGTTTGTCAAATGTTTTTTGAAAGAGATACTATGAAAAATCTTGGCAGCCATTGCTAAGAAAAATAGTGAAGAAAGAAATCTCTCTTATAAAGATAACTTATGCTGTATGGACTGCAACTTGCCTGAATTTTGAAAAGGTGATGGGTTGGTTAGTTTTGACAAAATTGCCTTAGCTCCAGAATGGGATTTCTGGTCAAAACACCCACAAAAGTAACCAATATCCTCAAATACAGCATTTTGTGGTAAGCAAAGTAGAGACTTGAATCAAAAGCTCTTTAACATCCCAGATGAGAGTTTTAGCCAAGAGGCTACCAACTGTTCTAGGCTGGGGTTTGGTTTCTCTCTCACTCACATTCTCATAGTTTGATAAAACAATATTCAAAGAAAAAAATATTTAACTGAAAATGATCTGACCATCTCCAGTTTTCAACCAGAAACCTACAGGCAAAAGGCTTGGCGGGTTAAAGTTAATCTCTCTTCATTCTATAGGTTGGCCCTCACTGGTCCTGCATTCTCAGGACCTAAGCAGTCCCAAACAAGGGAGTTTGCCCTCTGGTGACAGACTTTAGTCTCTCCTAGGCTCAATCAGCAGACTGGGCAGGGTTCTTCTCCCAGCATCAGGGCTCCTCTGCCCCTGGCCACTGGGCTCCCATTTCCATGGCCAGCCATAGGACGGCCGGGGCTTCTGCTATCTTGCAGTTACTGGGGCTACTCCAGGGCTGCTGTGTCTGGCAGGGCTCCACTGCTCTGGAGCCACTGGGGTTCTGCCAGTCCAGGCTGCTAGGATCCTTGGGGTTCCACTTCTCCAGGGCCACGAGGGCTCGGCTGGTCCATGGACTCTCTAGTCCAGCAATATCCATGGTTCTGCCAGACCATGGATGGTGTTGGATCAGAGAGTCCTAGACCATGGAGGTTCAATCTGTACTTTGGAACAGAATATATTAGTATTGTTTTCTCTGTTCAGTTGATTTAATTATTGCATCATGTATTTTTAAGCGCAAACATTCTTTCCAGGAATGTTCCCCAGAACAAAAATACCAAATGCTGGAAGGGGGGGAGGGGGGAGGAGAGATGGGGCAGCAATCAAAGGAACTGATTTACCTGTTCCTGATCATATTTTCCAGTTTGCATCACGTGGAAGCATTTGAAAGAACAGTTTTGATACTTGGTGAGGAAGCTTAATGACAGCTCAAGACACTTGCAGGTAGATCAATATCTGCTATGCTCATTTAGCCAGGTTTTACCAGGACCTTCCATTTTCATTGTCACTGACTCCCAGGATAGTGCTGACACCGGAACAGAGGTGCTGTTTTAAAGCTTTATTTCTTACCATTTGCAACACCAGCCCTCAAAGGAAAATCATTCAACAAAATGTTTACAGACAGCAGCATAGTACACTGGTTTTCTTTGTGGGTGCATAGAAGAGTAGTGCTGTTTTTCAGAAAATGTTGTCCTCTCCTAAAAAATTGTATGATGCAAAAGCCTTTTGTCCGCATAGCAGATGGCTGAAATGGCCATTGGACTTGATGCTCTTTTAGCCTCTAAAAATGCTTGAGCAAAGATGGGATGATAATTTCATATGACGTGCTTAACTGTCATCGCTCTTATTTCACATCTTTATTAATAAGATCAAAGAGAGAATAAACAACATGTTAATGAAACTTGCAGATAACACTATGTGCTGAGACTGCCAGTTAGGACAGAGAGTAAATACAACTGAGTAACACTGGGTAGAAAGTTTAAAACCCCCAAAATTCTACATATAAAACTGCAATTAAAAAATCTGGAAGGAAATAATCCAAGACATAATTATTTTCATTACGTGAGGTATACATGTAGTGGCATAGGTTAGGGAGTAGGGCAAAGGGGATATAATTTTGCAATGAGATGTGTCTGGAACAATGCACATTTGCACTGCAGGGTATATCTTGATATGAAAAAGGAATGTAAGAGTACCTCTCTATTCATCAAAAGAATGAACTAAATAGAACTTTGCTAAGTTACAAATAAGAAGGGAGCAGGGAATATGATAATGGCTAACAAATATTTGAAGTCTGTAAGCACCAAACAGAGAGAAGAATGATTTAGACTGGAAAATAGGTAAGTTATTAGAAGTAACTGGATGGATGGAAAGAAAAAATAGAAACGTAGGTAAAAGGAAAAAAATATCCCAACCATGATGTACTACATTGCACAATAGTCTCCTGAGTGAAACAATAGATGCCTTATCACGTGGGACTTCTAAAGCTAAACTAGAGAAAACACTTGAAAATATAGAGCAAGAACAACCCTGTATTTCCTGTAAAGGAAACAGATCAGCACTGTCCTAGAGCAAAAAATGTAATCCACAGTATTCAGGGAATAATAGTAACCAAAAGCATTTCCATTAAAAGCACATTTCTTAACTGTTAGTCATCTACAGGACTGTAAACAGTTAAGAGGAAATGCTGAATGCATTGAACAGAGAATCTTGATTCCAACATGATTATTTTTCTGCATCAGCCAAATTTCAGTCCTGTTTTCTGTCAACTCCTTTTGCCTAGAGTGAGCCCCAGTAAGCTGCTTGATCATCATTATGTGGCACTCATAGAGTTACCAATTATATTAAATACAAGAACAAAGAGATCCCAGTGAATTAAGCACAATCTGTCACATGGAACTGAAAAGGGCAATGAAGCATCACTGCAGGTATTTGAAATTTTATTTCCAAAATAAAAAATGCAACAACCCTAACAAGGGAACAGGACATTCTGTAAAAGAGAAAAATCATTCTTCCTCAGCCTGAAAAGCTTCAGTTCAAAGAAATCATACAATAGTGTTACTTAGATTTGGGGCAGGGACCATCTTTATGTTCTGTGTTTGTGCACTACCTTACATCAGTCAATGACTGATGACAGGGATTTCTAAATGGTAGGCACTGTTCAAAGCCTAATAACACTGATAATGGAAAAAGAAATGAAAAACTGGAGAAAAAAATATAAAGAAGAAGAAAAATTAAAAAGAATAATCAAAATTAATTCATACAATTATTGTCTAGTCTAAACAGGGTTTAAACAATAAGTGGTGTGGTAATCCTGCTTTGGTCTACAGTAGGGAGTTATTTCAAAATAACCCCCCTTATTTAGAAATAATAAGCAGAGTGTCCATACTACCAAACCCGTTCTCTGCTTTCCTTGGGGAATAGCGCCTACAGAAAACACCCTAACCTCAAACAAATTCTATCCAGTAATCACGCAACACACATCTATCATAATCACCCAGGAACCCACCCGTGCAATCAGCCCTGGTGCCTACTCTGTCCACACATCTACACAAGTGATTTCAACTGGACCTAACCATATCAGCCACTACATCAGGGGCTCATTTAACTGCACATCCACTGATGTGATCCATGCCATCAAATGCCAGCAATGATCCTCTGCCATGTATATTGGCCAAACTGGACAGTCTCTACAGGAAAGAATTAATGGACACAAATCAAATATCCAAAAAGGCAACACAGAGAAATCTGTTGGAAAACACTTTAACCTGCCCGGGGCACTCATTAATGGATCGCAAAGACACTGTGCTGTTTCAGGCCAATTCCACAAGCCAAATACACAGGGAAGCATTGGAACTTTACTTCATTTACAAGTTTGATTCCTATCAGAGAGGAATGAATAAAGGGATGGCTCGCACACTACCTATCCTAATGACTTAACTTGCCAACCTAACAATGGGTACTTATAGAGGTACTAATTGTTCTCATCAGCCTCTTGTAACTTGAACAATCTAATTCACTACTTTTTTTCTCTTTTTTTCTTTCCCTCCCTTTCCCCCCCTCCCCTGCCTTCCCTTATTTATTCTTGGATCTGGACTTTTAAAACTCCAGTCATCTGAAGAAGTGGGTTGTGCCCACGAAAGCTCATGATACCATCTACATGTTTTGTTTGTCTTTAAGGTGCTGCTAGACTAGTCATTATTTTGAAATTGCTATTTCGAAATAGCATTAGTGTGGATGCTCTGCAGCTGCTAATTCATAATAACTGGCTTCCAGAGGCCTCTCACAGCTGTAGTTCTGACCGCTCTGGCCACACCTGACATCTCCACTGCTCCCCTTCTCCCACGCAACTTCAAATTCCAGGTTGTAGGAGAAGGGTTTGTGCAAACATGGCCCGCTTCGCCAGCCCCGTGCCACTGATCATGGGAACCTGTCAGGTGGAGGAAGAGGACGGGAACCTAGTAGCACTTTCTCCGGCAAGCAGCATCTGCTGCTCACATACAGCTCCTCCAACACCCCCCTATTCCAGTGGGCAGGGATAGAAGTTCTCTCTCTGCAGCACGCTGCCAGTGCCAGACCCAAAATGTGCAGGACACTGTGGGAAGCCAAGCCACCCCGTCCTTCCCTTCTGCAGGCTCCTGGCCTGGCTGGCACCTTCCCTTGCCTGCTTGTCCCTGGGCTGTGGGTGTAGCGATGTCTGGGGACGTCTGTGTCCCTGCTGGAAAGAGCCCACTGTCTAGGAAACATATGGCCTTGCTCAAAGCATGGTTCATCTGAACCAAGACCTTCAGTGTCAGCTCACAGATTAGGGCTAGGCTCCGTACAGTGTCTCCTGGAATGACTGCCCTTGTAATTTTTCTTCTCAGCTGGGCCAGCTGTGAGTTTGGCGCGTCCCCCACCTCCCACATCACTTTTCTGACTCCATGGGATCTGCAGGTGGAAGAGAACCCATGAGAACCTGATGTGGGAGCAGATGGCCTGCCTGCAGTTCCTCGTCTGGGAGCTTGAGGAGGAGCACTGGGAGCAGGCTGCTGACCGGGAGCAGAGGAAGGCTGCCTGGGAGCAGCTGGCATGCCAGCATGAGGCCATGTGCTCTTCCCTCACCTTGCTGATGGAGACTAACAAAACGTAGATTCCTGACTGAGCGGTAGATGTCCGGGGTGGTGAGCTTCCAGAGTGCGATGGCCACACACTTCTGCACAGGAATGGTGAGTTGCATGTGGGTGTCCTGTCACCTGAGGGCCTGCAGCCCTTGTCCTGCTAGAGCAGCGTGCAGGCAATTTGGACATACTGCGCCATGAGGTGCAGCAAGAGGTCCGTGAGCCTATCATTGCTTTGCAGCCACTCTGGCTCCATGCTGTGAGTGCTATGGCATCTGCAAGGACAACCAGAGCAAACTGCATCCATTTGGCATGCCATGAACGGGGAGGCAGTGGATGAGTGGCATGCAAGACACAGCAGTAGCGAGGAGCCCCTGAAAACACGTGTCATAGCTTGCCTGCCACAGGAAGTTCTGCCCTTCTGATGCCCTCCCCAGAATGTTTCTGGGGGTGCTAAGTCTGAGTCAGGTGCCAGTCAGCGTGGACGCTATTTTGAAATAATTCTGTCTAATTTTGATGCTTCCCCGCAGTAGGGACATGCTATTTTGAATTTGTTAAATTTGGAGTTATGATGTCAAATTTAGTTATTTTGAAATAATTTCCTAGTGTAGACATGCCCCCTCTGTGGCAAATGTTAGCAAAAACTGATTATTAATGGCAACATCTGTGTGTGTGCACACACGCACATGCACACGCACACACACCACTAATCTTCATCAGAAAACTACATTGAGGTTAGCTACTTCATTATGAGCTGCCATTTACCCATGACAGTGAGGTACAAGGAGTTAACCTGCATCATCCCTATACAAAAGGAAGAAGAGTACACTGAGATAGGCTACATTCTGGTAGTGATATCATTGATTTATCTTCCCATTGGGGGTATGCAGGCTGAGCTACAAAAGATTCCTCCTCCATTCATCTTTACTACTCTTTCACAGCTTTATTGTCAGCCTTATTTGTTCAAGACCACTAGCTTGCAAGGTTCTTGACACCATTATGGACCTGGTTAGACACCAGATGTTGAGTTTAATACTATCATCCATCATCAGTGAAGCTGTTTCATTGCAAAATGTCACTTATGCAAACCCCTAGGGTGAATTCCAGAAAAGTCATTGTGTAAGAGGCAGCTCCAGAGGCAATCTCTTGCCTTAAAATTCTGTCTAGAACCAAGACACAATTCTGCCTAGGACCCCTGCTCTATTTTATATTCCAACTGAATTTCCTCTCAGCAGCGAAACTCAGGGCAGGATGTTCTTCTGGTGAAAACATATATTAGAATCACTGTGTGGATTCCAGTGTGTCATCAAAAAATCAAGCCATACCATAGCACCTTGAATCTGGTGCAGGGTTAAAGTCAATGTTTTTATAAGGCTGTTACTTTATAAAATTAGATGTATGTGTTTAAAGACAGCACTGACATGGAAAGAGAAGAAAAAGAGATGGGAGAGAAGAGGTTTGTAATTATTTATACACCTCATTAAAGGTGTGGTATTGTAGCCCACTGCTGGAGTGACCTACTGCCTATTCCCTCCTGTGTGTTTCCTTTCACATAGGCTTTTAGTTGTAGGTAGGTAGTTACCAGTTAGACACTGATGCTTCACTGGCACACTTTTGAATATTATGGGCATCCCAGTAGTCCGTAGAGACTCCCACTCAGACCACAGCACCATTTTGTGCGAAACACTGTATAGACAGAGTAAGAGACAGTCCCTGCTTTGAATAGCTCACAATCCAAACAGACAAGAAAGACAGGTGTTTCTACTAGAAGCTGATCTAGACTTAGCTTTGGAGAGGCACTGCCTCTCCCTGTTTTGTAGACTACCAGGGGCTAAGAATCCTGTAAAGCAATGATTCTCATGTCCCTGGGAGCTAGGGTGACCAAATGTCCCAACTTTATAGAGACAGTCCTGATATTTGGTGCTTTGTTTTATGTAAGCACCTATTACTCCCCACCCCTATCCTGATGTCTCACATTTACTATCTGGGGAAAAACTTAAAAAACAACAAATAATCTAATAGCACCTTAAAGAGTCACAAAACATGTAGATGGTATCATGAGCTTTCGTGGGCATAACTCACTTCTGATTGTTCTAAATAGTTCTTAATCTATAATGTTAATCACATTAGTATCACATTATAGATTAACATTCAAGACATATGTTGGGTTTATTGATCATATCCATGTAAATTTCCTTGTTATTTTTTAATTCACCCACAGAGTTTTGAGGCCACAGTGATACATACTTTATAAAAGCAGAAAGATTAAAAGAGGATTAGATTTTTGGCACAGACTCAGGTAGGTAGCCTCTCTTCACAGACAAAAAAAGTAAACTGTTTAAGAACTTCTCATTATCTGAACATCAAATATGATTATCTGAAATCGAGGCTGATGGAGAAATTATATGCTGACAACATATGTGCTCCAACAGTCCATATCAACAATTAGATCTTTGATATTCACCCATAAAGGGACTTGAATTGTTTATAGGACTTGTAAAAGTCCTTTACACAGACTTTCTCTCAATGTACAAAGACACTGGAGTTGACATATTGCTTTGTACACAGTGCACACTCACTGAGAAATGTTTTTGACAAAGCAAACCAAAGACACCAGGAGTGACATACTATTTGTTGGCAGTGCAATATTCTTAAAAGACTCTTCTCCCCAAAATACCGAAGTTTAGTAAACAAATATGGACTACTTATATACTCTTAATATATTGGTAACCCTCACAACCTATTTATTTTCCATTCTAAAAGCTTTCTATTCATTTACCTGAACACGTTTTTTAAATAAAGCTGTTTAAACTATTCATGGGGAATTTCAAACCCCCAGAAACTTCACTGCAAAACCAGCTGATGCTGCTACATGCTAACTAAATTTTCCAAAAACCTAACTCTTAGGCAAGGAAGTTCAGGGATTTTAAGGCCATGGACTTTCACCTAGCTACCCCTATGCTGAGCCTCATAACTTGTAGTAACTAAACCAGATCTTCAGACAGGCAATCAATCTTGATTTAAAATGATCAAGAGAGAGAAAATCCACCACTTACTTCGGTTGGTAGTTTGCTCTAGGGGTTAATAACTCTCACTATTAAACAAATGTTTACCTCAGATCTTACCTCTGCCCTTATAATAAAACCAACCATATAATAAATTTCATTTTCAAGGAAATTTAAGTAATAGGTCTGGTGGGTGTGGATTTGACAAGCTTAGTTATAAAGACTCATTGGACTGCATCTGCTTTTTTTATTACCCGGTCTGCTTTAATGAAGTGTTTGGTAAAAAAGACATAATGTGGAATTTGACGTTATGAAAGTTATTAACATTTCAAACTAGGCATAATCAGCCACTGAAAATTGTAGATTTGACTGCTCACATGTAACAAGAATTAATGCCTACAATGTGCAGTTATCATAGTGTGTTAATCTTAGTGTGAAATAGATTTGAGTTTAAGTAATGATGTTCTCAGCTATACCAGATTTAAAAATTAGTACAGAAAACAAAAAGCTTTCTGATCCTGAACCAGATAGCTGGTCACTGCCTTGAACATGTGCTCCCTATGGAATGTATTGTGTGAAAAGAGGAGCACTAGTTTATCAGATTTACAAGGATATGTAATATCTACGCATCAACATTTCCAACTTATTAGCAAATAGCTTTAATTCACTGACAAATATGTTTAAGAAGAGACCTACATTTGTTTTTGTTAGTACACACAAGAAGAGCTATTTTGCATAGCCACATATCTCTATGGCATACAAAATGGTTTGTAATTCTGAAACGTATGTGGGTAATTTTAACCAAAAATTATAATAAGCCAATATAAATTTCCCTTGTAAGTGAAACGATGTTATCAGGATCCTTAGATGTTAAACCTTCACAGTGATGCCCATTGCCCAAAAGTGACAGGATCTAAATGTAAATACACATTTTAGAATGTATTCTTTCTCATTTGGCTAATACTCTGGGTGATTATACACCTTGCTTGCAGGTATGGTCCCTCAATAAGGCTTATCCATTATAGGCCCCTCTCTGTTCAAGCAGTTGATCTCAATACTCAGTTATGATATGAAATATCCACATTGGGAGCTGTAACTAGGATCCTGTCCTTCAGGTACAAAACTAAACAGCTTTCTAATCTAAGCAAAAAGAAAACTGCTTTTTTTCCTGTCAGTAGAATAAGTCTCTGTTCAACCCTTTAAGCTTGCCACCAGACATCAGCTTCATATGCACACCTGCATATTGACACACACACAGTCCAAGCAGTATATTCCAATGTGACAATGTTATATCATGAACAAACTGTAAAACTTCAGGGTGATTATGTTCAAAATAATCTCACAACATTTCTCTGAACTTGCAGCATGAAGTTTGGACAAGACTCAACTACAGGTTGAACCTCTGTGATCTGGGACTCTCGATCAGAGAGCGCCAGCCACAGAGGTTGCCAGCAGCTGGGAGCTCAGCTGGCAGGCAGCCTGGAGGGCAAGTGGCTGGGGGCAGAAAGCCCAGCCAGCGGCCAGTGGCCAGAGCAAGACCGGGCAGGGAGACCTGCCAGCAGAGGGCATGTTTACACTAGTGAGAACATTGACCCTCCGGAGGTCGATCTTCCAGCATTTGATTTAGTGGGTCCAATGTAGACCAGTAAATTAAACACTGGGCAGCCCCCACCGGTGTCTGGTATTCCTCAGCTGCGAGGAATAAGGGAAGCCGAAAGGAGTGCACACTCCCGTCAGCCTCCCCCTGTGAGGATGCTGCCATGGCTTGGCTTAAGGTAAGCTGACTCCAGCTACGCATTTTGAGTAGCTCGAGTTGCATACCTTAAACCAATCTGCCTGGTCTAGTGTAGACTAGGCTCAAGAGCAGAGCTTTGCTGGCTGGGAACCTGCGGCTGGGGGTATGGACCCACTGCCAGCCAAGGGCAGGTAGCCCATGCAGCCAGAGGCACGGAGCAGCTGGTGGCCAGGAAACACCTGCCACTGGGGGGCAGGGAAGCCCCTGCTGGCCAGGGACGCAGAGCCACCACTGGCCAGGGACAACAGAGCTGCTCACCGCTGGGGGCAGAGATTCCCTGGGGCCGAGTCACCAGCAGCCGGGGGCAGGGAGCTCCACTGGCTGGAGTGAGGCAGCAGCCCGCAGTGGAGTCCCGCCACTGGCCGTGGGTCAATGCACTGGCTGAGCTGGTGATGAGGAGGGGAGACCTGGGAGACCCTGAGGGGAGACCTCCCCTGGTCAAGCAAACTCCTTCCTTTGGGACCCCTCTGGTCCTGAGGATGCCAGACCAGGGAGGTCCACCCTATATTAGTGCTATCTGGAAATTAGGAATCTAATGAAGGGGTGGCAAACCTATGGCCTGTAAGCCAGATCTGATCCCCACCCCCAAAGGCTTACCTTAACCAGCCCACAGTGAATTTTTACTTCTCACTTGTGTGTGGCCCTTCACTGATTTTTCTGTGTGTCACTGGCCTCCAAACAAACAAAAACTAATCAACCAAACAAACAAAAACGTTCAAAGCATAAGGTGACAGGCCTGAGGCAGTGAGGAAGAAATCTCAATTTACCAATCCCATGTGGAGTGCATATTTGGCTGAAGATATTCTGGGGTTTCTTCACCTTCATAAGAACGTAAGAGTGGCCATACTAGGTCAGACCTAAGGTCTGTTTAGCCTAGTCTCCTGTATTCTGACAGTGGCCAATGTCAGATCCCTCCCCTGTCAGCCATTCCCAGCTTCTCACAAACTGAGGGTAGGGACACCATTCCTACCTATCCTGTCTAACAGCCATTGATGGACCTATCCTCCGTGAATTTTTCTTTTTTGAACCATGTTAAAATCCTGGTCTTTATAAGATCCTGTGGCAAGGAGTTCCACACGTTGACTGTGCGTTGCATGAAGAAATACTTCCTTTGTTTATTTTAAACTTGCTACCTATTAATTTAATTTGGTGACCTCTAGTTCTTGTGTTATGGGCACAAGTAAATAACTTTTCCTTATTTACTTTCTCTACACCTGTCATGACTTCTTCTAAATTATTGACTATTGCTGGTGGCAGGATGGCAAACAATACTGACCAGTGGTTGACTTTAAGATAGAAAACCCTTTGCAGAAATGTAAATGCAAGAAAATTTAAATGAAGAAAATGAATATTAAAATCTCAAGGAAGTTCAATTTGCTTTATTATATGAAGATTTGGGTCAACATTATCTGTTGTAATCTAGGTTTGACTTTTCTCTAGCTGATCATCTTATAATGTCAGAAACTCTACTGTGTTTTATTGTTATTATTATTTGTATTAAAGTATTATATAAAGACCCGAGTCAAGAATCAGGCCCCCACTGTACTATGTTTTGTGCAAAAAAGTGAAATATAGTTTCTGTCTAAGAGAGACCTTGATATGGCATTATCACAAGATACAACAGATGGAAGAAACAATCAGAAGTCTGAGGGGAAGGGATGAGGTAACAGTAAGATGTTTTACAAAATTATCAGGGTTTCTTTGCAGCATTTTTCCAGAAGCCCAAAGGTACTAGCTCTTGGACAAACAGAAGAAAAGAGTTGCTGCCTTCAGGATCTGGCACCTTTTGCACAATGTAATAATCTTGGTAGAAATTCCCCGAATAAATTCCTGTTGTAACAAGGCCATATCTATTAGAAAACCATCCAATTTTGATTTAAAAATTGCCTGCGATGGAGAATCCATCACCATCTCTGATAAATTGATCCCATGGTTAATTACCCTTCCAATTAAAAATTCACATCTTATTTCAATTTGAATTTGTCTAGCTTAAACATCAAGGCATTGGATTTTCTTATACCTTTGTCTGCTAGATTCATGGAGTATATCTACATTGCAACAAAACAAAACAAAACAAAACAAAAAATAAACATACTGATGACTCTCAGCACACAGATCAACTGACTTGGGCTCATGGGGCTTGCACTAGAGGTAAAAAATAATAGTGTAGATGTTCCCCCCAGGCTGCAGCCTGGGTTCTGAAACCTTCCCCCCTCAGGTCTTAGAGCCCAGTCTCCAACCTGAATGGGACCATTTACAGTGCTATGATAAGCCCCAGTCAGTTGTGCAAGTGTGAGTCTTGCTGTCACAGGGTTTTGGGGTTGGGAGTTGGGGTTTGATAGTGTAGATATACCCATAGATTCCAAGATGAGAAGGGGATCATCTAGTCTTTTCTCATGTATAATACAGACTGTAGAACAAGCAAGGCTGACAGAATTGCCAGGTCCCTGCACAAGACTGGGGGAGGCCCAGCTCCAGGCCTGCATAACCTGCTGAAAGTAAGGGGACACAATTTAAAAGTTTGCCCCGTTTTTCCCTTAGCTGCCTCTCTGCAGCTCTCAGGTGTAAGCTAAAAGCAGTGGCTCTCCCTGTAGCTCCCAGCATGGTAACTCTAGCACAGGGGTGGGCAAAAGTCTCTCAGCAGGCCAAATCCAGGCCACCTTGGGCTTTGATCTGGCCTGCAAGGCAATTACAGGCCCTGCCACCTAATTACAGGCCCCGCCGGGGGGGAGGAGCTTAGCCCCACCCCACCACCTCCCACGCTGCTGTTGGAGAGGAGGCAGCATGGGGGCTGAGGCTCCTCAACAGGGCCGGCCCTGGAGGCGCCACGTCCAGGGCCACGCGGTCTGGGTCTAGCACTGGAGGCTGGAGGCACTGCTGCCACGATGTCTCGGGGGGCGGCCTTTGGATATGGTAGCTGTGTCTCTGGGGCTAGCCCTGGGCCACCTGGCTGCAGTAGTGGTGCCTCCAGGGCCAGTCCCAGGCCACGGTAACAGTGCCTCCGGGGCTGGCCCCGAGCTGCAGTGCCTCCGTAGCAGCCTGGGACCACATGGCTGAGGTGCCTCCAGGGCCAACCCCAAGCCATGTAGCCACAGCAATATCACCTATGGGACCTCAGCACCTCTGGGGCAGCCTGTGGCCACTGGCCCCAGAGGCTGGCCCCAGGCCATTTGGCCGCAGCAGAGGCTCCTCCGGCCTCTGGGGCGGCCTGTGGCCATGGCGCCCTGGGGCTGGCCATGTGGCTGTGGCAGTGGGTCCTCTGGGGCAGCCTGTGGCTGCGGTGCCTTGGGGCCAGCCCCGGATTATGTTCCGGCGGCAGTGGTGTCTCCGGTTTCCAGAACTGCATGGCCGCAGCAGTGGCGCCTCCCTCTGGGATGGCCGGGACAGCGTGACTGCAGCCATTGCTGCAAGGGAGCACAAAGCCAGGTAAGGTTCCCCCTCATGTCCACACTCCTCCACCCACACCCCAATCTCATCACTTCCCTCCCCTCCAAGATGCAGCACCCCCAGCTTGCTCCAACACCCTCCCTTGTTCTTGCACCTTCGCTCCTGGCCATGCACTGCACCCTCCCTTATCCCTGCTCCTTCCACCTGGCCAGACACCCTACTCCCAGCCTGCTTCTGCACCCCTGCTCCCTCCCAGCTCCTGCACACCATCCCTATCCTACATGCTGGCAGCCCTGTCTCGCACACTGTACCCCTCATTTTTGTCCCTACCTTAGAGCCTAAGGAGGTCCATAAAATGCACTAACTCCAGAACCCCAGAAAAGTAAATCTGGTCTATGGGAAACCCTAAACCTCAGTTTCCCCCTTCCCTTCCCCTCACCCTGTGAGGTTGGAGCACCAGAGGAGCAAGGTGTCTCAGTTGGGTCCACATCAGTGAGTGTTGGGAGTTTTTGGAGGAGTTTTTTTGCTTCTCAATTGTGTGGTCCCCAACTGATGTTTTTGTGGGTCAGTAACCCCCAGACCCAAAAAGGGTTCCCCACCCCTCCCATAAATAAAGAAAACACTGAAACCTTTTGTGTTGGACATAATATTTTACTTTATTTAAAATGAAGTTTGACAAAGTAACGAGATAGTTAAAATGCTTAATCTGTTTCATAATTTAAATTAAACTGTTCTTTCTAGCTGCAGCTGGTTCAGAAAATAAGATCACTGTACCCAGCAAGGTAGTTCTCAACCCCACCCCCTCCACCTGAGGCCCTGCCCCTTCTGGGTTGGCCCGCAGCCACTTCCAAAATTTGTGAAGTGGCCCCCCCTTCCAAAATTATTGCCCACCCCTGCTCTAGCAGCTTCCATGCAGAGAGGAGGCCCAGGAACATCATGGGTACGTCTATACAGCGGCTCTATTTTGGGATGTCTGTTATCCCAAAATAGCATTGCATGTGTCTAACAATACACCTGTTATTTTGAAATAATTTCAGAATAACTGGTGGCTTATTCCAGCTTCCTGTAAACCGTGTTGCATAGGCAGTGCCAAATTTCAAAATGGGCTATCTCAAAATAAGCTACGCAATTTGCATAGCTCAAATTGTGTAGCTTATTTTGAGCTGTGTGCACCTGTGTAGATGTACCCCATGTGACCGAGCAGGGCTGGGAAACTATGGGAAAAAATGTGGGGATGATGATCCCATATACCTCATCCCCACGTATTGCCTATGGCTTCTGCCCAGTGGGGAGGCAGACCTTGAGGCTTCAACCCTGTGGGGTATATGGTACCCCCAGGATTTGGAACTTCAACAGGCACAGGGCTGAAGCCCCAAGCCCCAGGAGGCAAGCCTCAGCTCTCAAACTTCTGAAGATTGTCGTATGCAACTCAGCAGGCCAATAAGTTAGGCCACCTCTTCTATGGAACTTCCCTGAAACAATCCCTAGAGCATATCTGTTATCTTTGAAGAGTCAATTATCAAATATTTGTGTGATACAGTACCCTATGTTCATTACAGTGATATGATTATGCTATGAACATGGCATAATTATGCTATATATTGTACAGGATGGATCCCATGAAGTATCATGATTGCTTAATATGATTATCTTATTCGTGTGCATGTATCATTTTTGTTTCTGAAGTTATGAATACAGGAAGCCCTCACCATTCACAGTTTCATTATCTGCAGTTTTGCATATTTGCGGTGTGGTGTGCCATGCAGCCCAAGCACATGACATGGCATGTTGAGGCTTTTTAAGTGCATTCTAATAATGGAGCCAGACAGTTAAAAGGAAAATTGAAGCCCTCCATATTCCTGGATTTTGCCTTTTGCAATGATCTCAAGAATGTACCCCCCTGAATGACAAAGGTTTCCTGTACTGACTATCTCTGTTTCAAATGGGCTTTCTCTCGGTAACACCCAAAGCTAGCCTTTCTGATGCAACAATGAAGTCAGATAGTGCTAATGGCTCATCAAGAAAGATAATAGACCATGGAAGCTTAGCCTCTCTGAGAAACTGTCATCTAGCCTATGAACAATGGCTGCTATGGATCAGAAAGACATGCAAGAGCATGTGACAAGACCACATGACACTGAACTCCTTTTTGGTACCTTTATTTTTCTACAGACCGAGCTGAGAACTTAGCTTGGAACAAAGACTTCCTTCAATATGGAAAATCTATACAAGGTGGGGGAATAGCATCATCTTGGGGTCTCACTCCTCACACATGAGAACTTCTAGAAACACTTGAGGAACAAAGACTGAACTGGGGGAGGCCTGGCTCCCAGACCGTAGATGGACGGGGGGAGGCCTCCTGAAGAAGGGGCAGAGCTGGGAGCTAGCTTCCCCCAGCCAGCCATTCAGTGCTGCCTGGGCCTGGCCCTGGCAAAGTGCTAATCCCAGGCGAAAGGTGTGACGGACTGGGCTGGGTCTGGGCACCGTTGAGGGCGTCAGCTCAGGGGCAGGGCAAATTGTTCAAAACTAGGGCTACATACAGCCCTTGACTGGAAACCTTTCCCAAATAGGCCACAAACCAGTCACACAAAGCACTCCAGATGCCAATCTGGCCAGCAGGAAGCCTCACAAGCAAAACCCCTCAGATACCCCAGCTTTCCCTGTGCCATGATCAGCCCTGGATGTTACACACAGGTGAGAGGTTATAAAACCTGATCTCACCAACTCCGAACAGATCCTCTTGGTCCAAAGAATCAGCCACAGTCCCAGGCCAATTTATACTTTAGATCTTACCCACAAGAGCACGCTGGGCCAATCCTTTAGAATCTAACATCTAAAGGTTTATTAATAAAAGAAAGAAAAGGTTGAGAGTAAGATTGTTAAGGAGAATACATTACATCAATCACCAAGTTATTGATGCAGGCTCTTAGCAGAGATGTTACAAACTGCTAGCTTAGAAGTCTCTGGTGCACATCCTGTATTAGGATGGGTCAGTAATCCTTCCCGGCTCTCTGTCCCTAGCAAGGATGCATCTGGAATGAGGAGCAAGATTGAAGACAAGATGGAGACACCCTCATGGGATTTTTATATTCCTAGTGTCTCCCAAATTGGAGCTGGTCACACGATCTAGTGACCTGTTTGTGTTTCACATGCAAGTAGCCAGGAGGCACTGGCTGGTTTGCAGACTTACAGACACATTCCTCAGGTGTGTATTGGCCACTCCCGAGAGCCACTGTCCACGGAGCAGTGCTAGTTGGCCCAGCTATTCATTGAACAATCCTTCCTCACAATAGGCAGTTCAGGCCCATTGCTCCCTCCCAGACAGGGAACATGTACAGTACGAGAACAGAGCCCATATTCATAACTCCACATACAAAAATCACACAAGTAAATGAGTAGCATACATAGAATCAGTAGAGCATACGCTTTCATTTGACACCTCATATGGCCCACTTTGTACAGAATTTGGGGCAAACACCACCCGTGGGTGCAACAGTGATCAGTCTGCTCACTTTAAAATCCAATAACGTGACAAAAGGGATTTGTAGACTGTGTATGGAATTTGGATGGACCACTTGTATCAGTCAGAGAGACAAACTGCTAATTCAAATTCTATCTACCTAATATGTTAGGTTTTGTTTGCATTCTTATGAGATGTATAAGCTGCTTTGATCTGTTTGCTATCACTTATGATCACTTAACATCTATCTTTCGGTAGTTAATGAGCTTGCTTAATGTTTTATTTTAATCAGAGCAGCAACACAGTTATGGGGCAAAGCAGTTCCCACAGCTCCTACACTGCCTGCCAGAAGTGACAACCCATCACTATTTGTTCTTCATGTAGGTACTTACAGATTGTGATCAAGTTGCCCCTTAATCTTCTCTTTGATAACCTAAATAGATTTAACCACCTGAGTCTATCACCATAAGTCATGTTTTTCCAATCTTTCATTCATTCCTGTGATTCCTCTCCACTTTATCGACCTTTTTTTTTTTTTCAATTGTTGAACCCAGAGCTGGATACAGTATTCTAACATCAGTCATACTGGTTCCAAATACAGAAGTGATATTAACCTTTCTACTTATTTGACATTCCTTATGTTTATATATTCATTTATGATCCTAATAGCTTTACCCAAGCAATATTTTATATCCTCTCAGATAAGCAGATAATTTTAAAGGGTGGCCTCCATGACACCCCATGGATGCAGTCAAGACATTAATTCCCCAATATATTATTTTCCTTAGAAGTTAGTTGAATTTTCCGACAAGCTTTGTTTCGAATTGTGGAAAAAGGAAACAAGTCCAATTTTTTCAATCAATTTTTTCTGTGTTATCCCATTTAACTATTTTAGACACCTACATGGAATGATGTTCTTCCCTGCAATTGCTTTGAATTTTTCTTTGTAAAGAAATGTAAAGACAGTGAGAGCAAGGTACATGAGTTAGGGAGATTCACTTGGTATCTTTTGTTCTACTGTGATGTGAAGCACTACAAGATCTGTCACAGCCTTGGTTGACTATCTTGAGTAAATAGGAATTCTGCCTGGGCTCTAAAAATAGCTCTGAGTCCCAATCCCTGGGCTCCACAGACTAAGCAGCAACTCTAAAGCACCTTCTGCCACTTGTTTTGGAGAACTAGCATGAGCCCCTCAAGTGCAAGTAGGTCAAATCCACAGAGGGAAGAGTCTAACAGAACATCTAAGTGTTTTTCTTTCATATTGGTCCCCTTTCAGCCAAACATATACAAAGAGAAATGTTCTTATCCATTCAGACTGAATTCAACAATAGTATTAACTGTGACAGCAGATAATAATTGGCTTTCAGAGATTCTATTTTTAATTCCATTTCAGCTTTTCCATTCCCACTTTCAGTTCTTAGTGTCAGCCATACAAATGGAATGATAGTTGCACTCTGCACATAACAGACTCATGATTGCCTGCAACCTTCGAACTTTCAAGTCACTGGCTGCTTTGTGAAGGTGTAGAAGGTGGCATCTTGAGGCGAGCTAGTGTGACATGTCTCTAAGTAACACAGGAAACATCACATAGAAAATAATTGGGAAGGAAACTATGTTCTATGCCAATAGTCAAAGAAAAAGTTTACATTCCTTGCAGGTAAGGCTATTAACAGCTGAAGAAAAAGAGGTTACTTACTTGCACAGTAAATCATGTCCTTTGAGAAGTTTAGTCCGAATACATATTCCACAGTTGAGTGCAGTTATTGAGTACACACATGTTGGAGAGTAGATTCAGTCAGCAGTACCCACTGAAGTAGCACATACACCCTTCCTCTCTTTGAGAATATGGTGAATGGAGCCACCCCACCCTGCCTCATTACATTCACTACCACAAGGGCCCACAATATCAGGACTCTGGACTAGTGTGGAAGGCAGTTGGGTAATGGAATATGCATAGAGACCGCACATTGCAAAGAACAACAGTTACTGTGAGGCAAACAAACTTTTTCTTCTTGCAGTGCAGTCCATGTACTTATTTCACAGTTCGGGACTACCAAGCTGTAGCCCTCACTGGGCTGAGTACAAGGAGCCTCTGAGTATGGACTGCCACATTTATCTTCGAGTCTTGGGTTGTTCATGGCTGTGTGCACCTATATATTGTGTTTCATGAATGTGTATACGGGTGATCAGGTTTGATTAAAAACAAAACAGTAAAAAATAAATGAAATGTTCCAATTTAATTTTTGCAAAAGTTTTATTTTCCATCCAAAAATTATTCCAAGACCCTCCCCCAGCTCTGGAGGAAATGAACACTGCCATTATGGGCTGAAAAAATGGCTGCATAACTGCCAACAAAGAGTTTAGTTCTTCCACTGGGATGGACCCTTGGATTTCAGCATAGTGTCCAGTGGGCTTCAGATTCTGTGTGTGGAGTCAGTATTTTGAATTGGAAGGAAGTGACTAAAGGGGTGATACGGGGTGAATGCTAAGTGTCCTCTCATTTAGCAACTTAATTCATGGTCTGAAAGTAGTGTAAACAGTAGTCAGTGAAATTCACAGATGATAAATTGAGAGGTTACAGTTAAAAAGCAGAAAATGAATTGCATACACTAATGAGGACAATGCAATGATGCAAATGAGGCCTAAGGGAGGCAGAAATATTGTTAGAAACTTTGAAAAATGCAAGTTAACAATGTGAAATATAGATAATCAAAGAGAAAGGAATCTTGTAAAGAATATATGCTGAAGATTACCTTGGGGATTATATTGGGCAATACATTAGACATGAATTTGCAATATTTGTTAGCAAATAGCCAGTATGGTATAAGGTTACATAAAGAAAATAATCTTGGTACAAAGCTGAGAACTGATAATCCCTCTCTACATGGCTATAATATGATCAACCTAGAATCTGCCTTTTGATTGTACGTTACAAGGAACACACAGTTACAAGGAACTGAAAAACTGGAGGGAGTTTGGACAAGAGCAACAACACTGGTCAGGAGTTGGAGGAGATGGACTGAACCAGCAAAATAAAGGAACAAAATATGACTAAAGATTATTAATGGGGAGAGGAAGGACATAACAGGTCTTGACTGTCATTTACTCTTTTTATAGCCCTCGCACAATGTAACGTGATATAAAAGTGAATGCAATTTATTTTTATGCCCACTTTAAAAAGCTGTTTTCCACTGTGTAACAGCATCAAAGTGGATAGGGATTATTTTGTATGGTACAACAGAGTATAAGTGAAAGAAATAAGATAAAATTTCAAAAGGCAGCATAGTAAACTAAGCTGAAATGAGTGTTTAGAATGGAGGCACTCAGAATTAGAGACTACTTTTCAGCTACTCTGCTTTCCTCACTCAAAATGTTCCAGTCTATAAAGTACTCTTGGTGAAAGATCCCTAGATCCTCCAGGCAACTTCCCCCCAAAGTAAACAGCTTTCTTTATAGTCAATGATGCAGAGGATAAGAGACCCAGAAGAGCCCATCTGGGAATCAGGCTCAATGGTCTCTTGTCTTTCTACTTGGGAAATAATGTGAGTAGGTATGGTGAGATGCCTTTATTGTCTATTGACATCCTTTACTCCATTCTGAATCTTGAACTCTGGGATTGATTCCCTCATTTGTCATATTACTATGAAACTGGTCAGGATTGTTTTAATCTGAATGCTTTTCTGACTGAAAAGGATTGGACCAGAAGCAATGAGCGTAAATTGTAGCAAGGGTGATTTAGGTTGAACATAAGGAAAAACTTTCGAATTGTTAGTGTAGTTAAACACCAGAATGGGGGTGGAGGCACAATAGCTTCTGTAGGGCCCTGAACAAGAGGTGTGTGGGGGGGTCCCAGCTCCATGTCCCAGAAGGGGCAGGGCCTTGGGCAGCCAGCCCTCAACGCCACCTGGACTGCAGTTCTAAGAACCGTGCAGAGCATATGGAGCAGAGCTTTTGTGTAATTTAAAAGTAGCAGTGGCAGTGGTTGGGAGCCCCAGGCTCCTTTGAATTGCTGGGCCCCGGGACTACTTCCCCACTTGCCCTACTCCCCACCCCACCCTGCCCTGTCAGTGGGCCTGCACTGGAATAAATTAAAACCATACAAATGGCTGTACTGGGTCAGACCAAAGGCCCATATAACCCATTGTCCTGTCTACTGACAGTGGCCAAAGCCAGGTTCCCCAGAGGGAATGACAGAACAAGCAGGAGCGGCCTGAGGCCGGCTGCGGCAGCTGGCGCCCCAGGCGGAAGGTGCGATTGGCGCCCCCACCTGCACGGCCATCAATGGCCGTGACATAATCACGGGGCGCCCAGGCCAGTGGCGCCCTAGGCAACTGCCTAGTTTGCCTAGGCTCACGGGCCGCCCCTGAGAACAAGTAATCATCAAGTGATCTATCTCCTGTCATCCTTTTCCACCTTCTGACAAAACTGAGACTAGAGACACCATCCTTGCCCCAACCAGGCTAATAGTCATTGATAGACCTATCCTCCATGAATTTACCTAGCTCTTTTTTTAACCCTGTTACAATACTGGCTTTCACAACATCCTCTGGAAAAGATTTACACAGGCTGACCGTAAGTTGTGTGAAGAAGTACGTTTTAAACCTGTTGCTTATTTGGTGACTCCTAGCTATGAGGAGTAAATAACAATTCTTTATTTACTCTACACATCAGTCATGATATTATAGATTCCTATCATATTGCCCTCAGTCATCTCTTTTCCAAGCTGGAAAGTCCCAATTTTATTAATTTCTCCTCATAACAAAAGCAGTTCCATACACTAAATCATTTTTTTTACCCTTCCCTGAACCTTTTCCAATTCCAATATTTTGAGATGTAATGACCACATCTGCATGCAGTATTCAAGTTGTGGATGTACCATGGATTTATAAAGAGCAAATATGATATTTTTGTCTTATATATCCATTTCTTAATGATTCAGAATGTTCTTTTAGCTTTTTTAACTGCTACTGCACATTGAGTGGATATTTTCCGAGAACAACCCATAATGACTCCAGGGTCTCTGTCTTATTTGACTTCATAAGTAGGGCTCAACAATCTATTGAATCTACTCGCTTGTGGTGAGTAGATTTCAGCCCAGCACCCCGTTTACCAGCGGCACGCGCATGCGCAATGCAGCTCTTGCACATGTGCAGTGCAGGGCTGGCGAGCGGCTTTCCCCGCAGTTCGTCAAGCCCTGTTCATATATATATATATATATATATATATATATATATATATATGTGTGTGTGTGTGTGTGTGTATGTGTGTGTATGTATGTATGTATGTATGTATATATATATATATATGATTATGTTTTCCAATATGCATTACTTTGCATTTCTTAATATTGAATTTCATCTGTCATTTTGTTGTCTAGTCACCCGGTGTTCTGAAATCCCTCTGCTACTCTTTGCACTGTGCTTTGGAATTAACTATCTTGAATAATTTTGTATCATCTGCAAATTTTGCCACCTCAATATTTATCCCCTTTTTCCCTATCATTTATGAATATGTTGAATAGGATGGGTCCCATTACAGACCCCTGGCAGATACCACTATTTAGCTCTCTCCATTCTGAAAAATGAACATTTATTCCTACCCTTTGTTTCCTCCGGGTATCATTCCATGAGAGGACTTTCCTTCTTATCCTATGACAGCTTACTTTGCTGAAGAGTCTTTGGTGAAGGACCTTGTCAAAAAAATCTAGTAGATTGGTGAGGCATGATTTCCCTTTACAAAAACCATGTTGACCTTGCCTCAAAAAATTATGTTCATTTAAGTGTCTGTAAAGTCTATTCTTTACTATAGATACAATCAGTCTGTCTGACACTAAAATCAGGCATACTGGCCTGTAATTTCTGGTACCCCTTCTAGAGCACTTTTTAAAAATTGTCATCGTATTAGCTATCCTCCAGTCATTTGATACAGAAGCTGGTTTAAATGAAAGGTTACAAGCCATTGTCAGTCATTCTGCAGTTTCATATTTGAGTTCCTTCAGAACTTCTGGGTGAATGCCATCTGGTCCTGGTGACTTATTACTACTTAATGTATCAATTTGTTCCAAAATCTCCTCTAATGATACCTCAATATACAAAAGTTCCTCAGATTTATCACCTAAAATGAATGGCTTAGGTTTGGGAATCTCCCTCACATCCACCTTCTCAGCTGTGAAGATAGATGCAAATAATTCATTTAGTTTCTCTAAATTCATTTAGTTTCTCAATGGCCTTATTGTCCTGGAGTCCCCCTTTAGCATCTCAATCATCCAATGGCCTCCCTGGCTGTTTAGCAAGCTTCCAGCTTATTTAGAGTCTTTGGCTGGAAGTTTTTCAAATTCTTTTTTGGCCTTAATTATATTTTTATACTTCACTTGCCAAAGTCCACATTCCTTTCTCTTTTCCTCACTAGGATTTAACTTCAACTTTTTAAAGGGTGTCTTTTTGTCTCTCATTGCTTTTTTTACTTTTTGTTTTGGCTTTTTTTTTTTTTTTTGGTTCTCCTACTGTGCTTTTTCATTGGGGTATAGATTTATGTTGAGCTTCTATTTTGCCTAATTTACGTAGAGCGGTTGTGGCATCTCTGTCATTGGAGATTTTTCAAGAGAATGTTAGGCAAAAGCCTGTCAGAGATTGTCTAGCCAATACTTAGTCCTGCACTGGGTGCATGGAACTGAATTAGATCAACTCTTGAGCTCCTTTCCAGTCATATGATTCTTGGCAAATCTGAAGTTTCCCTCAGGGAAAAATCTTGTGATATTCTGAAGGAAATTTTTGATTTTGCCAAAATTTTTATTTTCCTTTGGGGAATCCAAAATAAAATATTTCTTGTCAGGTCAGATCAAACTAACTGGAATATTTCAGTTTGTAGAATTGACACAAAACAGTTCAATATTAAAATGCATTTCACTATTGTGGTACATTGCTTCATGGGTGCTGTAGTTTGGGACTACATTCTCTCATATCTGTTGAGGATCCTGGCACATTATGAAAGATGTAGTCCAGCCAGAGAGTCTGACCCATAGGAGAAAATGTGAATCCAGAAAACTTGAACTACATGGCACTGAGGTAATGTACCACCATAAGACAATGCACTTTAATGTTAAACTAATTCAACATGAAATTTCATTTGATGAAAAATTATGATGTCAGCTAATCATCTGAAGTAAGGATGAAAACAAAGATTGAAATAGTAGCATTTCCCACAAAACACAAATTCAGATGTTTGCATTAATAGTTAGCTCTCTCTACCTCTGCAACACCTCAGTGCTCCAACCTGTCTCACCTAAAACTCTGCCTTTTGAGTGCTCTCTTCTTTTCCTTCCTCTTTCTATTTTCCCATCCTTCTTCATATCTCTCTTATTTTACCCTCTTCCCTTTATTACTCTGTCAATTCCTTCTTTCTCTTGCACCCTGACTGCCCTAGTTCCCATGAAAAAAATCTCTGAAAACTAAGGTGATACAGTGTTTATATAACTAATATTTAAGCAAATATGGAAGATAAAGATCTAAGGCGAACTCTGGCATCACCCTGAGCACTTTGCTTAAAGCTCCATTCCCACAGGTTTTTCTGTGAAGTCCCCTAGTGGGTTTCAGTGCAAGTGAAGGGATGTGCCTGCCCAAACTCAACTGTAGGATTGAAACACTTTAAAGCTTTTGGAGCAAGAGCCATGTCTTCCAATGCACATGGTGCTCATGAATGGGGCATGCTGGCACTCTGACAATAAACACAAAAACTAATAAAGGTAAATTACTATTGAAGGCTGATGGGTTTTTTTATTTTTAAAAATAGTAATCTTAAAATGTTCATGAATACGATACAAGTATATAAAATAATGAATGAAAATTCAGTGAAACTGAACAGCAGCATATTGAAAGCAGGTAGAAAACTTTTCTTCACAATGCATAATTAAACTGTGGGAACTCATTGCCACAATGTTGTAGAGGACAAGAATTTAGCAAGATTCAAAAGGGGATTGGCTGTTAGATGTCTAATAAAAATATGGAGGTATATTGACTAATGCTAACAACATTAATGCAAGGGACATAAAACCTCATACTTTAGGGATTAGTATGGAACCTTCTTTATGGAGGGTGCATTGCCCCACACCTACCTACTGCAGGGCCTCTTGCATCTTCTTTTGAAGCAGCTGTTACCAAACACTATTGGATTAAGACTAGATGGATCATGGGTCTGGGACAGTCTGGCATTTCCTTTGTTCATACCATTATTTCACATTTTCCAACAATCTGGAGTAACAGTTATTACTAGAATTATTATCAGTTATTCCTGGTATTATTATCATTTTCAAGTTAAACATGTAAAGTCCACTTGGGAAGACAAGAGAACTGAGATAATTTAAAAAAAAAAAGAAACAAGACAAAGTCTATTTCCTGAAACTACTACTACTAAGAGAAATAATTTCCACTTGTATTGGAGCATTCATCAGAGGATCTCTAAAAGCTCTCCAAAGGAAGGTATTTATCTACCATTTTATAGGTGGGGAAACTGAGGCACAGAGTGACTTGCTGAAGGTCGCACTGTACATCAATAGCAGTGCAGGGAAAGGGCCACATCTAATGATTTCTAATCCTCTCCTTGGACCGGTGTTTTATTAATTCTTTATTGCAGGTCAAACAGTAGATGGCTAAGAAATCCTTGGGAAGGAACAAATGCACAACAAACAACCTGGGTGTGATAAAGTCTTCAAGACACATTTCAAAACACTGAGGTTTTTCTGTGAAATTGACTAGGAACAGGCCCATTTCCAGTTTTCAGGGGCACAAAGTCATTTTATCCTCACAATGCACAAAGCAACAATTAGAGTTTCTGAAAAGAAACTATCATGTGTGCTCATACTTCAGGTGAGACAAAGTGCTTTCCCAAAATGCCATCTCCAGCAGGCTTTAATTAATTAAGTCGTCATTCAGGTATATATTGTTTGAAACTGAACTCTCTTGCACAGTGAGAGAAAGAGAAAAACCCGGAGAAAGGTCCAACAGCCAGGCATTGAACTTTTTCCCTCATTTACTCAGAAAGAGAACATACTGCACAGCAGGGAGCTCTAGCATGCTTTAGTGATGAAACCCTATTGACAGGTGTAGAGGAGCACTTGAGAATAGCTTTATACAGAGAGCTCCTGGATACAGCAAGTCTTAGCTCTGCCCAGAGATCTACATCCTTCCTTCAGTTACTCCCTGTGCCCCAGGCAGCTTCACTGAAATGCATGGGTTGCACAGGGGTCACTGAGAGCAGAATACGGCCATTGAGACTTTTATACGTTGTTTGACTGTGCTAGAAACCTGGGTTCACTCTATCAGGTGGCAACTGTCAAAAGAACAAGGAACTGCCCTTGCGCCTTTCTCAAATATATGTGCCTGAGGTTAGACACCTAAATCCATATTTAGGCATCCAAAGGATTTGATGTAGGTGGCTAAGTCTGAAAACCTGAGGGTTTGGGATATATTAGCAATAGTCTTCACCTTATTTATTTCAGAATGCATTTTGGCATCTGAAACATTCAATTATGAAGGGTGACTTCACGTTACTGAAAACCCCAAATTAGAATGCAACCTCTGAGCTAGAGAACAAGCATTTTAACAAATTAAGAAAAAACAGAGTTGGACCATTTCAGTTAATAATAATGCATTGCTCTTATATCTGCTTCTTTTGTCTGAACATATCGCAGCATTTTATTGACACTAATTAAACCAACCTCCCAATTCTCTGCTGGGGAATTTTCCCCAGTGGTGTAGCTCTAAAGAGCAGCACCCCAACCTGGTCCTCTAACCCTCACCCCTGTTCAACCAGAAGCCACCCTAGACAAGGAGGATCAGGTCACTTTGGGGGGCCATTGGGGACAGTGGGATGAGGGTTGAAGGATGGGGAGCTCAGTGGAGAGCACTGGAACTGTACCCCAACTCCCGTGATTTTCTCCATTTACAAACTGGTAAATTGAAGCCTAGACAGGTTAAGGCTCAGAAATTCAAAGGGACCTGTAATTTTTGGTGTCCAACTTGAAACCACGATGGCCTGATAACTGAGGTGTTGAGCAATCCCAACTTCCATTAAATTAAGTGGGGTTTGAATATGCTCAGAATCTTCCAGGAGTGCTCAATACCTTCCCATGAAGAAGCCAGTAGAAGTCTCAAGTTGGACACTCAAAATCAAAATTAGAGGATTATTTTGAAAAATTTGTCGTAAGTAAAAGACACACAGGTCACACAGAAAATCTGTTGCAGAGCCAGAAACAGAATTCAGATTTCCTGTCTCTAAATCTATGGCACAGAAGTCTTTCTAAAAGATAATGTCAGCTCAACCACCATTTACTGGGTATGATCAGGAATCAAGGGGTGAAAATCTATGGCAAAATTTGAAAATTCTCTTTTGTATTAAGATAATGACATCTCCCTGCTAAACAATGACTACCAAGATTCACAGAGTTAAAGATCTGAATAATGATTCTGAATAATGTTTCTACTCACTGAGGCTACATCTAGACTGCAGGCTTCTTTCAGAAGAAGCTTTTCTGAATGAGATCTTCGGAAAAAACTTCTTCCAAAAGAGCGAGTGCCCAATGCCAAAGTGCATAGAAAAAGCGATCTGCTTTTTTGAAAGATACGTCCACACTGAATGGGCACTATTTTGCATTTAAACTGTAATTACTATGGACCAAGTTGCCACCAGGGCCCTTGTGCTTTTTCTTCTTTCCTCTTCTTTCGAAAGAACTGCCTCTTCCCGGTCCACACATGCCTTTTTCCAAAAGAGCTCTTTCACAAAAAGGCTTCTTCCTCATTGAAAGAGGTTTACCAATGTCAGAAAAACCCCTCTGTTCTTTCAATTTTTTTTCAAAAGAGCGCAATTGCAGTGTGGACGTAAGTGAAGTTTTTTCGGAAAAACAGCCATTTTTCTGAAAAAACTCTGTAGTGTAGACATAGCCTGAGCTATTTCATAATAGCTCAAAGAAGGTGTTATCTTCAAGGTATTTTTGAGAATTTATATTGTCAGAACAGACCATAATGGCTCCTATGGTGTTTAAGTAACACACCTTTAAATAATGAATAAATAAGTACAA
The DNA here is from genome assembly GCA_032595735.1 of Pelochelys cantorii. NCBI lineage: Eukaryota > Metazoa > Chordata > Testudines > Trionychidae > Pelochelys > Pelochelys cantorii. The sequence goes on from CM064326.1 coordinate 27,064,225, forward strand.
GATATGACAATACCTATCACTATGTCTAGGATAGACATTTAATATTAGGAGTCTCTTTAAACCTTTAAAACCAAATAAATTCACACTGAGGAATGAAATTCTGCTTTTCACTCATCTTATACAGAAGTCATGATATTGTAGGCTCTCCAAACTGTGGATGACTCAAATACAATTTCTATGTAATACTAATTTCTATGTAATGTACTTTTCATTTACAAATCTCAATGCACTTAAAATATTAATTATGCCTCAACATCCCTATGAAACAGGTCAATATAAATCCCATTTTACGGAAGGACACACAAAGACACAGAAAGACCACATGTAGTTCACACAACAAATAAGTGGCAGAGCCAGGAGTAGAATTTACAGTCCCCTGTATGACCAGGAATAATTACATCTGCACAGCATAGATGTGCTAGAATAACAACCGTAGTAGGTTAAGTTGAAGCTAGACTTTCAGCCTTCATAATGAATTGCTTTGCTTTTGTGGGTTTGTCACTCCTTACTATTATTTAAGCATAGTCCTTCCCATTGTATCCTTTTTGTTGTTGTTGTTGTTGTTGTTATTTATTGATACACATTGACAGGAGTAACCATCTCTGATTCTGTAAGTTTCATTTTGGAACATCTGCCAAGATAATACATCATTGTGTGTGGATATTTCATCTGTTTGGACACTGATAGCCTCGAGGGAATCTTTTCAGAGACAATGCTAGTTATTCATGCAGACATGTATCAGTCATAGCTAAATATATCTCTTTCTATCTGGCTCCCCCGAAATTTAGGAAAGGCTGACATTTTCAAAGAAAAAGTCCTACTATGCCTCCCATACCTGGAAAGAATTTGTAAGGGTAGGCTGGCCTTTTCTGAATGCAAAACAGTACATGCCTCTGCCTTTGCACAGACAGCATAGAGTAGATACACCTATAAACCCTGAGTCAAGGGTATGCCACCCACAGGTACCAGGAGGTGGGCTGAAGACCCTTTCTGTTGTGTGGACATTGGATGGTTGGATTCTATGTATACAGTTGGACTCTTCCTCTACAGAAAGGAGTCATCTGGCTGGAGGGCCAGCATTGCTACACTGTGAGGGTGTCTAGACGACAGGGGTTTTTCAAAAAAAGTGGCCTTTTTTCAAAAAAACTTCCCCTGCGTCTAGACTGCCGCTGCTTTCTTTTGAAATTAAATTGAAAGAACCCAGCAGTTTTTTCGACCGCGGTAAATCTCATTTTACGAGGAATAATGCCTTTTTTTCAAAAGTGCTCTTTTGAAAAAAGCGTTCTTGAATGCAAACAGGGCTTTTTCGAAAGACACCATACAGACTGCCTGGGTGCTCTCTTTCAAAAAAGCGGCTTACTTTTTCGAAAGAAGTGGATGCAGTCTAGACGCTCTGTTTCGAAAGAGGCTTGTAATCTAGACGTAGCCTTAGAGTGATTGCTGGCAAGGAATGCCGGAAAAGGGGGATAGTTACGACCCCTAGCCAGCACTTCCAAAAAGGTCCGTTCCCATCAGAGTGATCAGCTAGAAAGCCAAAAAAATCATGTTGGGTCTCTTCAAAAGGAATGTGTTTGAATTTCTGTTCCATGAAACATTTCAAAGGTTTACTTTTTTCCTGAATTGGAACTAAAAAGTTGTTGAAACCTTGACATTTTCAATAGGAAGGAAACTCGAAATGCAACTGTTGATAGCACTGACCAGAAACACGGTGTACAACTCAAAATAGTTAAAGTGTCAACTATTGGGTGATTTACCCCATGCAATATAATTGTGTTAGGATTAATGAAAATTAAAAAAAAAATCAATAACATTTTTGTTTTTATTTTTACATTGTTCACTTTGAATGCCAAGTAAATAAAACTAAGTCTTTCTAGACTTCTTACTTTTTTCTAAAATGATTGCATGTGGAGATGGGGCGGAGGGAGCAGGAGATGCCAAAATCATAGTTCACCATGGTGTCAAAAATCCCTGGGCGGACCCTGCCAAGAAACCCTTCTGTCGTGTACTGGACTTCTAAAAACGTTAGTGAGCATTTAAGAAACTTCACTGCACACTCATATAACAGAAATTTTTAACAAGCCCTATTCTCAAAGTATGTCTACACTGCATACAAACGAAATACAGACAAACAAAATTGCAAATGAAGCACGGATTTGAATTTCCCATGCTGCATTTGCATAATCGCGTCCAGCCGCTATTTCAAAATACCCTATTACAAGATAAAAAACGCTGTGTAGACACACATAAAGGACCTTTTGTTATCTGCAGTGGCATTTTCTTGAAATGATTGTCTTGCATTTACATTTTAATATCTTTATATCTTTTAAAGAGCTAATGAAGTAACAAAGTATGTCTTGCAGAATAGGAAGAAACTGCATTAATAAAACAGTCCTCCTGAAGAAGATTTCAGTTATGCAAAATGGTTTTCTAGTCTTGCCTTCTTTCTTCTCCCTAATTATAGTTACGTATAATGTGATTGTGTTAGGTCAGGGGGGGAATTTCCAGCCTGGGGGATGCATGTGGTTTATCAGAGCTAGCCACTGGGGTGGCCACGAGACGGTTTGTTTATCTGAGCGTTCGCAGGCATGGCCACTTGCAGCTCCCAGGGCCACCACTTCCTGCCATTCCCACTGGCCAGGAAAACCTGTTTTTCAATCTCAGTAACCCCTAAGGAACTGTGTTAAAGGACAAGATCCAGATGAAATAATACTTTACCTTTATACCATCCCATCAAGGTATAATGGGATCTATGGGGTACAACTTGAAACTGGGGTAATAGTGTTCCCCCTTAATGCTCCAACATGGGCTCTCTCTCTCTCTGCTCTGCCAATAACAAGCAGCAAATTTCTCCAGGCACTATTATCACTCAGTACAATGGTGTATGGAGCCTCTCATCCTCGAAATTGCATGAATGCACCCTCAGTCACTGATGAATGATACAGAGAAAGGCACCAGCAAATCTCCTAAGCCCCCAGCCTTACATGCCTGGAATATACCATCTTTCCCTGGTCAGAAGTCTGACCAGTGTAAGCTTTTTACCCAGGCTGCCCCCCTCCGCCCCCAATGTGGAGAGGACACGCACTAGAGGAAGCAACTCTGCAAAGCCTCAAAAGTTGGCTAACAATTCCAACCAAAAGGGAAAAAACACTATATATTCAGGTCATACTTAATATTAAGAGTAATTTTAAAGGGTTTCTTTATAAAGGGTAAATACTAGTTGTAATAAACATATAACAAACACAAGCAGCATGAGTTCTAGTAATATGTCATTATTATAAGCACCCTATTGATCAGTGGTACAATAATTGTTTACATTTTATTAAAGCATCTCTTAATCATTTACCAGCCCCTTATAAGCCATTTATCAATGTATTGATAATATAAGGTCTGACCCATAATCTTATATTGCATACATCAATGTGTGTGCACAAAAAGCTTTTGTTTTTAAGTGATGTGAGATAGTTGCTTTAAATCAATATTTCTCAAACTGGAGTCTACAGACCCCTGGGGCCCTCAAGGGTACTCTAAGGCGTCTTCCAGCCTTGCTTATCAACTTCTCCCCCTTCCACCCAGTGCTTCCTGCATGCTGGGGAACAGCTGTGCTGAGAGGGAGGAGGAAGAGTGGAGATAGGGCATGCTCAGGGGAAAGGGAAAAAGAAAAGGAGGGGAAGGGGATTTACAGTAGCATCTAGCTACCTCAAGGAAGAAAAAGGAGCCTTAGTACTGAGTGCTGTACTTGCACATACAGCATTTCTCCTCCAAACACCTTCTAAACATACAGAAAAGTATTATTGTCCCCATTATACAGATGTAGAATCAACACATTGAGAATTGCCCAGTGTCACAGAGGTCTTTTACAGAGTTTGGAATAGGTCTTCTTATTTCTAGCCAATTCCTTTAATTAGAAGACTATGGCTCACAGAAAATTTTGCAATGGACTTATTTCTTTATCCATGAAAGGCCATTTCAAATCAAAACTTGAAATCAGATCTCTCTACAGGAACATATCCATTTCAATCCCATTTTATTTCAGGAATCAAATTGCAATGGCAAGTTTTGATTAGGTCAGAATATTCTAGTTCCCCATTTTCACACAGGGGTGCTTGGATTTGTCATGCTGAAAGGACTTTGTGCAGACAGTACAGAGCTCTGGGCTTGCCTTTTGCTCTTCCCTCACAGAGTATTGCTCCTTGGTGTAGCTTAGCTCTTCTCACACAGGAGTAGTGCACACTCAACTGAATTAAACTATGTACAGAAGAACAGCTGCTACCATGAGACTAACCAGCCTGCCTTGGCTGCCAATGCTGTCCCACAATTGCCTCTTCTGACATTAGGCAACAAGGAGCCTTTCAGAATCTCTCCTTAAGATGCAACACATGAAACATCTGCCCCTGCTTAAAGATGTGTCCAATCCACTTAGGGCCAGGCACTCCACAAGGACAAATCCTTTCTAAAAAAACTCAATGTCACCTCCAGAGAGCATAGTAGGTGACAAGAACAAGCTGCCGACACAGCCAGTGCCTATCTTGTGACAGATCCAGCCGTCCAGGTACTATTCCACACCATCTGTGGGGAAAGTTCAATTGCTTCAGATGTAGAGTGATAAATGTACCACTAATGATTGTAAGCTGGGCCTTCCTGATTCTTTCCTTTGACATAGTGGCCCACTGGAGGATGGAGATCCGTGGTTCTCAAACTTTTTGGCCTGTGGCCCACCTGGCTCAGTGCAAACCTTTCCATGGACTACCAGTTGCGAATGGAAACTCGCCATTCATTACATAATTACACCCAAGCCATTTTGCTAGTGCTGCAGATGGGGAGAATGGTTTAATTTTAACCAGTAAGAAAGGAAATATTAATTTACATTATTAAACAGATTAAGCGTTTTAACGTTCTCATATTAGTTTATCAAACGTCATGTTAAATAATGTAAAATATTAATTTATAGCCAACACAAAAAGTTCCCATGTTTTCTTTATTTATGATAGAGGTGGGGAACCTTCAGGAGCCACTGACCCATAGAATCACTTGGGAACCACAAAAGTGAGAAGCAAAAAACCCCGAAACAAAAACCCCTCCAAAAATCCCCAACCCTCATTGATGTGGCCCCCAACTGAGACACCTCACTCCTCTGGTGCTCCAGCCTCACCGGGGATGGGGAGGGACAGGGAGGACAGGGCTTCCCATAGGCCAGATTAACTCTTTTTGGGGTTCCAAGGCAAGTAGATTTTGTGGACCCCCCCCTAGCTCTGGGGTTGGGACTACAATGAGGGGTTCAGTGTGTGGAACAGGGCTGCCAGAGAGAGAGATGGGGGTGCAGGATCTGGGTAGGAGGTGGGGTGGAGGAGGGGGTGAAGGTGCAAGGTGTGGATGGGAGGTAAGCTGCAGGAGCAGGCTGCGATGAGGGTGTCTGGCTGGGGAGAGGGTGCAGGAGCAAACGAGTATGAAGAAGCAGGCTGAAGGAAGGGTGTCTGGCCAGGGGGGAGGGTGCAGAAGCAAGGGAGGATGCTGGAGTGCACTGGATGTAGGGTGTTGAGCGGGGGGTAAGGGAGGAGGCAGGAGTGGCCTGGAGGTAGGTGTCTAGGCAGGGGGGAAGGGCATAGGGTGTCTGGCCAGGAGGGAGGGTGTAGGAGCAGGCTGGGGGTGTGAGGTCTCATGTCTAAGGGGACTGCAGGTGCGGGAGTCTGGGCATGAGGGGGGGCACTTAATTGCCATGCCTGCTAGTCTCAGACACCACCTCCTGCTGCTCCCATTCGCCAAATTCTGGCCAATGGGAGCAGAAGGAAAAACCTCCAAGCATCATGCCTGTGCACTGCTGTTCCTCCAGCCACAGGAGGGTGAGCGTTTCTTCCCCGCAAACTGGATCACACAGTGAGGCTCGGGGTTTTCTCCTCCCACAACAGGAAGCCAATACTGGCACTCCAATGTGCAGGGGAGGGAAGGCCAGGGTGCAGAGCCAGCGTGGGCTCTGTGCTGCAGCAGGAAGCGGGGGCTGAGTTCAAACCATGGACCACCTGGGAGATGGCCGAAGACCACTAACGGTCCACGGACTGCAGTTTGAGAATTACTGATGTAAATCATATACTAGCAGGCTGCATCCATGGGCAAGGGCTGCCTAGTTCCCTTATGGACTTGCATAATGTACTTCCCTCTACTATTGACTGGATAAGACATTATTACTAATGTATGACTTGAACAGCTATGTAAATGCAGTTGCAATAGCTAATGATTTCAAAATGGATATGCTTTATAAATGATCATATGCAAATTTAAATGTTGTAATCAAACTGAAAGGGTCCAATTTCATCAAAACAAAACATTTTTATCAATCCCAAAATGAATATTTTTTTGTTTCTTGGGAAATTTCAAAATGTGATATTTTGGAATGAAAACATTTTTTTTTAATATTGGTATTTCTCATGAAATAAAAACAAAACATTTTTACACAAAGACACACAAAACTATTTTTCCTTTCTCAGTCTTGCATTTACACTGAGTTTTATACAAAAGGCCACTCTCTGTAGGCATTTTCTTGTCTTAAGAGACTACTATAAATTATCCTCATATATAACAAGTACCATTGAGCTCACCTACATGAAAAAAACTACCATCAATCAAGTTATTTGTTCTTATTGGTCTGTTAAATTAATAGTCTTTGGCTGTATTAAAGTGTTTAAAATTATACTTAACTGTCTAAAACAACTCCTTTTTACCAGATTTTATAGCAAATTTTGTCTCATGGCAACAAGCAGTTGCACAAATTGACAGCTGTCCTGCCTAGCTGAAGATTGCACTCTTCAAAATTTATGAGCTATGGTATTAAGAACCATCTATTGTTTCAGAGTCACTGAAGCTGAAGTATCATGATAATATATAGCTTATGAAAAATTATATTAAACAGAGAAAATTCATATACCTTACCATAGGATTGTAGTTTTTTTCATAATTTCTCTGTCTTTCTCTCTCTCCTATTCAATTATGTATAATGAATTCAGAGAAGCATTTTGATTAACAATATTTCAGAGACATCATTTAGAGTTCACACTATATTGTTAATAAATACACCATATGTTAATGAAATACCTCATGTTAGACCAGACTTGGGGCTTTTCAAATAATGAAATAAATAATTTAATCTCAGAATTTTTTAACCTTAAATATTTAATATTTTTCAGCAGAAATACAATTATTGTACAATTTCATATAGGTGCTGATATTTTCTGGATTCAGTAAACATCAGTTCTGTTTTTGACATGTTTTATTAGACTTTCATTTTACCATTTACATTTTCTGACAAGAAAGTCTACAACTCTAAAGGAAGGAAGTTGATAACAGAAGGTAAAAAGTATGCCACAAGCATACTAATATTCTTAATTTCATATGAGTGAAAAATGAAGAAAGAAGGGGAACCAAAGAGAAATTTGGAAAGGATTGAATATAACATTTGAAGAAAATCTCACTCACTTTTGACAAGCAGAGATAACAGCGAAGAATAAAATGAAGAATTTTATAACAACTCTACTAGTGCTACCACCATCTAGGGCCCATAGGTACTGGAATTAGAGGTGTGGGGAGAGGGTATTGCAGCACCCCCCTAGGCTGAAGTGGTTTCTATTATATAGAATCAGAATAATAGAAATCTAGAAGCGGAAGGGACCTCAAGAGATCGAGTCTAGTCCCCTGCCCTCACGGCAGGACCAAGAGCCATCTAGACCATCTTACCTTCTTTTAAATGTCTCCAGAGATGGAAATTCCATAACCTCCCTAGGCAATTTATTCCAGTGTTTAACAATCCTGACAGTTCAGAAGCTTTTCCTAATGTCCAACCTAACCCTCCCTTGCTGTAGTTTAAGCCCATTGCTTCTTGTCCTATCATCAGAGGCCAAGGAGCTCCTCCTGGTGACACCCTTTACATACTTGAAAACCACTATCATGTCCCCTCTCAGTCTTCTTCTTTCTAAATTAAACAAGCCCAATTCTTTCAGTCTTCCCTCACAGCTCATGTTCTCTAGACCTTTAATGATTCTTGTAGCTCTTCTCTGGACCCTCTCCAATTTCTCCATATCTTTCTTGAAATGTGGTGCCCAGAACTGGACACAATACTTCAATTAAGGTCTACTCAGCACAGAGTAGAACAGAAGAATGACTTCTTGAGTCTTGCCCACAACACTCCTGTTAATGGATCCCAGAATCGTGTTTGCTTTTTTGGCAACAGTGTCACATTGTTGACTCATATTTAGCTTGTGGTCCACCATAATCCCTAGATCTCTTTCTGCAGTACTCCTTCCTAGACAGTCACTTCCCATTCACTATGTGTGAGACTGATTGTTCCTTCCAAAGTGGAGTACTTTGCATTTGTCCTTATTAAAGTTCATCTTGTTTACCTCAAACCTTTCTCCGGTTTGTCCAGATCATTTTGAATTATGACTCTATCCTCCAAAGCAGTTGCAATCCCTCCAAGCTTGGTATCATCTGTAAATTTAATTCAAAATAGCTAATTCGAAATAAGTGCTGTGTAGACACTTATTTCGAATTAGGGGGCCTCCAGCCCTTCCCAGTTCCCCCTGGTGGCCACTCTGGACCAAACCAGGAAAACTCTTCTCCTCTCCCCCAGCCCCGGGGCCCTTAAAGGAGCAAACTCTGGCCATTAGGCACGTGCGAGAGCCAGGCCTGCCAGCAGCTGCAGACCCTCAGCCAGTGACCACAGGATGGCAGCCAGTGGCAGCCAGCTCTCCCCCGCCCAGTCCCTCAGCACCCAGGGGCCAGCCAGGGGCTGTAGATGGCGCACGCCCTCATGGACTAGTGCAGAGATCATGGACCTCATTGAGGTTTGGGGGGAGGCCCCCAACTTCCATGATCTCTGCACTAGGCAGAGGAACGCGGCAGTCTACAGCCACATAGTGGCCACCATGGCCAGAAAAGGCCGCAGATGAGCCTGAAGGTGAAAGAGCTGTGGCAGGCATACGCCAGGGCCACCAGGGGCGGCGCCGCAGCAGGGGCTACCACCTGCCCCTACTTCCCCACCCTTAACCAACTCCTGGGGGGCGGGGCTGTCCACGCCAGCCCAGGAGGCAGTGAGCCGGGACCGGAGGGCCCTGACCGGGCACACCAGAGGGGCCACCGCCAGCTGTTCCGGCACCGGAATCGGCAGGGTCATCCAGGGAGGCCATACCAGGTAAGTGCTAGCCTTGTCCCCTACCCGGGGGGGAGACGGAGAGGGAGACCAGGGACCACGCACATGGGCCATGCATCCCACGGATCACGCAGCCATCTGTGCATGTGCAAGCACGTGCCATGCCACCCTTGGGCAGGTGGCTCCAGCTGCGTGCCACACAGGGGTCGTGGCCCAATAGGCACATACATGTGTGAAGAGACCTGACACGCTCCCGACCCCGGGGCGGGACCCAGCAGAACGCTCTCCCTTCACATGCCCCCTCTACACAGAGGCAGGGGACATCTCCCCCCCGCCCCGGCCACACTATACACGGCACAGGGGCATGGGTGCAGTCTTGGGGCAGCTCCCAGTCCCGGGGAGAGACAGACATCCTGACCATGGCCTCTGTGCAAGCACATCGGCTCTGACAGTGCAGGGCACGGTCGCCCTCACGTCGCGGGGGGGGGGGGGGGGCTGGGCATCATCCACTGTGTCCCCAGGGAGAACTGACCACTTCTCTTCTTTATCTACAGCTGCACTAGCTGCTCGTGCAGGGTGCACCACCCCACCCGGGACATGCTCCCGCACCCGCGGCCTGCTCCGGACCACCAGCACGTGGCAGAAGTACTGGGACCAGCACCTGGGGGCCCTGCGAGCCCTGCACCGCACCATCCAGGCCTGGATGCTGGACGACCTGCAGCTCCGCCAGCAGCAGCTTGCTCAGGACCAAGCCCTGAACTCTAACCTGCAGGCCCTGCTGCAGAGCATGGTGCCCCGGGCCGGTCCTGCACCTACTGCCTCCCCAACTACTGTCCCTCCTCCCACTCCTGCCCACCCTCCCACTGCTTCTTCCTCAATCTCCACACCCTCCTCCTCAATGTCCACACGCCCTTCCTCATCCTCCGCACCCTCCTCCCCATCCCCCCGGGGATGCCGAGGCACTCTTCCCCGCCGTGCTGGCAGGCGGTTGGCCCGGCGAGACCCCCACCCCTGAGCCCTGAGCTTCCCCTCCCCCTTATTCCTCTTGCTTCCCCCTTCAAGCTCCCTCCTCCCAGGTTTCCCCCTCCCCTCACCCACCCTCTCTCCTGCCCTCTCCCTCCTCCTTTCCCCCGTCTCCCCAGAGTTTCATTCCCCCTCCCCAGTTGTGTTAAATAAATCCAGTTTCTATTTTTGAAAATACATGTCTTTTATTTGACATCAGGAAGGGGGGGCTAGGGAAGGGTAAGTGGAAGGATGAGAGGGAGGAATGGGGCACGAGCCCCCGGTGGGGAGGACCGGTGTGGCTCTGAGGGCTCCTCGGGGTGGACGCTCTCCCGCAGGGCCTCCTGGATCCTGACAGCCCTCCGATGGACCTCCTGGATGGCAGCTTGTAGCAAGTGCAGCCGGGCTGATGGCAACAACCCCACGAGACGCACCGGCGTGCCCAGGGACAGGTCTGGTTCCATGTTGCAGAGTGCCGTGGTGTCCCAAGTAAGGGCAAGCAGAGCACTCCGAGACACAAATGCTTTGCTGTCCCTCAGCGAGGTAGACCAGCAAGCAGAGAAACCTGAGAACTGTCTGTCCGGGATGGGGGGGTTGGGTCCCTTTAAGCACAGACCTCGGCTAGCCTGAGGCAGCAGCCCCACACACTAAGTCCGACCCTGATGCCTTTTTGGCACTGGTTCCGGCCAGCCTCACCTTCGATTCAGGGTCCGCTCAATGTGGACGCGCTATTTCGAATTAGAAAAATGCTATTTCGAATTAGTTTTTGTGTCTAGATGCATTATTTCGAATTAGCTTATTTCAAATTAACTAATTCGAAAAAAGTTAATTCGAAATAGCTCTGTAGTGTAGACATACCCTCTGAGAACAGTTATCCTGCCAGTTATGCACCCACCTCATAGTAGCCCCATCTAAGTTGTATTTGCCTAGTTTATTGATAAGAAGGTCACGTGAGACCATATCAAATGCCTTGCTAAAGTCTATGTATACCACGTCCACCGCTTCTCCCTTATCCACAAGACTTGTTATCCTATCAAAGAAAGCTATCAGATTGGTTTGACATGATTTGTTCTTTACAAATCCATGCTGGCTGTTACCTATCACCTTATTTTCTTCCAGATATTTGCAGATTAATTCCTTAATTACTTGTTTCATTATCTTTCTTGGCACAGAAGTTAAACTGACTGGTCTATAGTTTCCTGGGTTGTTCTTATTTCCCTTTTTTTAGATGGGCACTATATTTGCTTCTTTTCCAGTCTTCTGGAATTTCTCCTTTCTTCCATAATTTTTCAAAGATGATAGCTAAAGGCTCAGTTTCCTCTACTATCAGCTTCTTGAGTATTCTAGGATTCTAGGATATACAGGGTTTCCAGTTGGGTTCAACTGTTCTCAACACCCCCACTATAAAAATTGTTCCAGTACCTCTGCAAGGGCCTGAATCCTACAGAATATAAACACATGCTTAAATAATGATGGTGTCAGTTCTGCAAACATTTATGTACATGTTTAACTTTGGGACTTCTCAGGATATTAAATCAGGCACATGCCTAAGAGTTTGCTATATTACAGCATATTTGAGTGTCCCCACTGGCTTTAATGAGGTTCTCAAGAGCTTAAGGTTAAGCATATGCACAAGTATTTATAGGATCTGGACCTCAAGGATTAAAGTTTGACTAAAATATTTGTTTCTGGTTCCAAAGTATCTGGATTCACTGCTATTTGTATATAGTGCTGACAATGCTAATATCTCTATTAGAACTGGATCAAAAATCTCTGTAAGCACATTTTTCCTTTGGAAAATGCTACTTTGTCAAATCAACAATTTCCACAGGAACATGATGATTTTGACAAAAAATTTCATTCTGGGGAAAAGAAAAGCATTTTGACAACGTTGAAACTTTCCAGTTCAATATTTTCAGAATGGAATGTTTCAATTTTACATTTTGAAGCTACTTTTCTTCTCAAAAATATTTTGTATTTATTATTATCATAAAATACAAAAAGCTTTCATTTAAACACAAAAGTTTTGATTAACCCAGACTGATTCATTCTTGTAATTTTATTCCATGAGAAATTTCAAAATTCAACCTTTTGTTCCAGTTTGGAATGAAAATAAATTTCAAAATCATGGAATTTCCTATGAATTAGAAATTCTGGTTCCAACAGAGCTTTAGTCTCTGTATATATGGAGCCATGGACTAGTGTCTCACATATAAATCTCTATGCTTTCTCCTATTGTTTCTCCTAAGCATGAAAGATTCTCCTTGAAATAAAGTATAAAATCACTATACTCCCCAAGTTCCTATTCAAAGACCCTTTAGAGCAAAGCATTTATTGGTCAACTCTACTAAATAGTCTCACTGACAACAAGTAAACAATGCTCATACTTACGTGCTTTGTTTAACTGGTATTCTTCTGCTGTGAAATTTACAAAATAAAATCTGCCTGCTAATAATGATGGTACTGTGGAAGGGCAATTATGGATATTTTACATTGTTTATTAACAATAACTATCAAGAGCTTTGGAACCATCAAGTTTTGTGCATAACTTACCTATGGAACTACGTGATCTAATTGTTACGCTCTTCCTCCCACCTATTGTTTTGATAAACATTTGTTTCATTAGATTGTAAACTCTGAAGAAGGGACTATATTCTTCCTGTGCCTTTGTACAGTACCTAGCACAATGGGTCCCAATCCTGACTGGCTGATACTGTAATATAATTAACAGCAGCAACCAAACCAAACTGATTATGACAGACTGGTAACTGGTGAATCTGATGGCAAATACCCACATGTATCATAATTTAGATTTGTGCTAATAATTGACTCAATGTTCCTAGCTATTTCTAGGCCATCCATTACCATAGTCTGAGAGTATCAGCTGTAGCATCCCAATAAAACTCTATTTTAGAGTAAAATTTAACTGTTGAACTTGACTGACTGAGAATACCTAAAAAAAACATCTTTCTTCCTGTTGTCTTTCTCAATTAACATATGGATGTCCCAACTAACACTATGCCCATTGGCTTCATTATGAGTACTCATGGGGTAAGGCAATCATAAAAGTGAGTAAGAACTATCACAATGCAATTTGCTAGTGAAATAATAGTCATGTAATTTTTTTTAGAAAGGCTAAATACATAAAGGTGAGGCAACAAAAAATACAGCCAGCAGAAATGGCTGATTGGAAGGCCTAAGTGCAATGGAATAGATGTGTGGGACTGGAATGAAAATGATAGAAAACGGTCATAGAAGGTGGAGGATTAGCCAGGAAAGACTAAGCAAAATAAAGATGTGTTCCTGACTTCAAATAAAATAGCACCAAAGACATGACACCCCAACTTAGCAACTCAAGTTTGATCTCAAGCTCTGCTCTAGGCTTTAACTTGAGTGTCTAACATGAGCTACAAGGTAAATTTTCTGTGCCTTCATTGCTCCTTTCACTCAATGTAGCTGTTAGGTTAATTAACTTCAGTTAAGAACACACCTTTTTGCCATGAAGACATATCCAAAAATAGGCAGAGAACAAGAACACAGGACCAGCTAGCTGCAAAAGGTAAGCAAGATCCATATGGGTTGGAGGGGCAGCTACTAACAATTTGTTAGTGACAAAACCCCACTATTGGGTTAAACAAAATTTTTAAAAAAGTTAATTTGAATACGCAACTTCTCACCTGGATTGTTTTATTTTTTTCAATACACTCCATCCTTCTACTTCTTGTCAGCTGAGCATGTTTTGGACAGGAAGCTTCTGTAGCTGCTCAACAGATAATATTGCTGCCCAAACAGCAAACATTTATTTAATGATTAAATGTACTTAATTCCTGACCAAATTTCCCCAAACCTTACAGAAATGATGTGTGACCTTTTTATACACGGCACTTATATAGTTCATTTCCCCGATGATATTTCAAAATGGACAATGCTGAAAGGTCACCAATACATATTCAACAGTTCAGTCTTACCAGTATGACAAATATTTTGATGGAACATTAGAAACATGCACAAGATACAGCATTTTCACCCAAATCTCAGTTCAGTGCATTCCAAGATCTTCAGAGGATATTTAAATCAGGGCTTTTGGTTTTGTCCCTTAAAAAGATAAAGGCCATTTTACATAATTGGTAGCTAGACTGAATTTGTAGTATTCTTCAAATTCTGGACTGTTAATATCCAGAGTTTTACTTCAAGGCACAGCAATCCAGATCTTCAGATGATGTAATATGGCACCATTTCATTGACCTTACAGAAGTTTGCCCATCTATGACAGCTGATTATGACCCACTTTTCTCTGATGGCTAAAGACTGTGTCATGTTCTCTCCCTTCTGCATTACTGTCTGAGGGAATATAGGGACAAACACTAGAATGTGAGAAGCACCAGAACACTCATTCATGCCTGTGTAAAATGAGTATAGAATGGGTGCTCCCAAATCAGGACAGTGATGTTTGACAACTACTTTGCACAGGAGTAAATGACTTCACAAGATGGAAGGCAGGGAAAAAGTAAATCCTCAGTGCTTTCACAGTGAACAACTGCAAATTGGATTTGCTGCAAGTGTGGTGCCTTGGGGTGGAATCCTCAGAAAGTCTAGTGGAAGGAGAAACCAGGAAGGGGATATTGTCTGTCAAGGTTAGAGTAAATGATTGGGAGTCAAGATGTCTAGATTTCCCACTTGAAATTCTAATTATATCATGATAAGGCAACATCCTATCTTCAAGTTGCAATGAAATACAATGATTTTTGATGCAAAATATTTTTGTGCTACAACATAATACAAGACATCATTACATCATGATACCACATGACCATGGTGGTACTTAATGAGCTCCAAAACTTAGCTGCATGAACATCCAAGAAGCACCATCTGCAGGAAATATGGATCATCCCCAATAATATCACAAAGATTCCAGAAACTTGCAGTGAGCTGGGCAATGTACTGAAAACTGTGTTCAAATTGTCTCAGAAGGGTAGCCATGTTAATATACTACCTTGACAACTTACTTATACAAAAGACACTATATTATTAGGTAAATCTAAATAGAGAAAAACAACAAGGAATCCTATGGTACCTTAGAGACCAACAGATCTATTGGGCATAAGCTTTTGTGGGTAAAACCCACTTCATTAGATGAATTGCACTGGAAGTTGCAGAAGTAGGAGTATATACAAGGAAGAAGTTGCTTGTGTTAATGAAGCTAATCAAGTCAGGGTGGAAGTGGGTGATTCACAGCATCACTTTAAATGCTCTGGGGTTTTCCTCGGTATGCTTGTGAGCCAGAGGGCTCTGCAAGGGTACGTCTACACAGCAGGGCTAAAGTCAAATTAAGCTACACAACTTGAGTTATGTCAATTGTGTAGCTGAAGTCAAAATAGGTTAATTTGGCTTTTGGCGCCATCTACACAGAAGGAAATCAAAGGAAGAACACTCTTCCTTCAACTTCCCTTACTCCTCATAAAATGAGGGTTACAAGAGTTGAAGTAAAAAGTCCTCCAGCTTGACATATCAAAATAAAGGCTGGCAGTGTAAATGCGCACTAAGGAAATGTGGAATCTGGATCTAACAGTGAGTGTACAAAGAATCAGTCTTAAAGCCAGGTGGGGTGAGATGTACTTCTTTGCTCTAAGGAGCAGGTGGAATTCCATGGGTAGTAGGTGAAACTTCATCTTGAGGAGGCAAGCTCCCCAACCTATTATTTCTGCCCATGGCCCTGCCCACTTTCCCTCTGCTCTGCCCAGACCTTGCCCCCTCCTCTGCCCAGGCTCTGCCTCCTCCGCACTCAACCTGTTCACCTCCCAGAAGGTGTCTCCCTCCTCGTTTCCCTCATGCTCGCCCCACCCTGTTCACTGCATGTATACCCTCCTTCCAGCCAAATCCCTGAACCCAAGCAAATGCCATTTAAAAAAATCTCCACTTTTCTACAATTTATTTCTACATGCATGCAATTTCTTCATGCAATTTATTTATTCATGCATTTATTTATTTATTCATGCATTTATTTCTACATGCAAAATGGAGCATGTTTTCTACTGCATGCCAACTGGTGTTTATGAAGACTGGACAATGCAGCATGTGCCTAATTAAAAGTACTAAACCTGGGAATAAAAAATGTCAGTCACAGATTTTTGACACCCTGATACCTGATATGCAGGCAGTCTACACAATGGCCTTTTCAAGTACCCTGCCCCACTCTCATTGAACCTATCCCTCAATCTATCTACACCTTCTGCCATCAAATGAGGAAGACCAGTCATATAAGGACTTGAATGTTAGACTAGAAATACCAATTTCATTAGTAGGTGACTTTGCAAATGAAGAGTCCAGGTAGCCAGGAGCTGGAAGGTAGCAGAGAAAAGGGCATTGATGGAAACAATGTTACTCCTGACACATAAATCATTGTTTTCTCCACATTTGTCTCTCCCTGTCTTGAGAGTTTCACAGACATAAACACAGGCAGGTCTGGATAGTGCATGATACGTGCATCTTTCAGAACATTGGCCTGTTCAGGAAGCTGCTAGTGGGTACTTTCTTCCTAGATCAGAAGATCATTGTGGGCAAAGTTGAAATGCACACTGTGATCCTAGGAGACCCCCACCTGCCTCTGAATGCTGTTGGCTTATGAAGCCATGTATTGGGAGCCTTGATAGTAGTGAGGAGCAGTTCAACAACAGGCTGAGCAGGTGCAGAATGACTTTTGAGTACGCTTTCAGATGTTCAAAAACCTGCTGGTGATGTTTGTAAGGGAAGCTGACCTGCCTGATGACAACGTCCCCGTGTTTATAGGTATGTGCTGTACTCTATAATATTTGTGAAGGGAAGGGGTAAAAGCTTCACTTAGGGCTGGACCACTAAGTTTAAACAACCTCAGACCAGGGCTATTGGTGGAGCATAGTGCAGGGCCATAAGGATCAGGGATGCCTTGAGGCAGCAATTTGATGCTGAAAGCCAGTAATATTTGTTGCCACGCACAGGAGTGCAGTGGCTGCAATGCTATCAGGATACTGTGATTTTCCCCTATGATGCACTTAGTACACAAATGTCTATTGTTCTGCTGGGTTGAGTGTGTTTGTTTTTATGTATTGGATTAAATTTGCTTTCAAACTCAATAATTTCATTTATTAAAAAACAACAAACATAAAACACACATACAGCATGATCCTGCACTTGACCCTTCACTTGACCCTGCACTGCAGTGCATCATGGTCATGGCCTCTTTCGGTCATACATTTTCACAATCTGTCAATGTGTATCATTATTCCTATATCTGGCGTGAAACTGGAAGCAGATAGTTTTCTCTCCTCAAACACTGAGGAGGTCCAGCACCTTATCGTGGCTCCAAGTACAGGATCTCCTGGTGTGTGAAGCAGGTATGGTCACCTGGAAAGATGCACTAAGATCACACCATGCATCTCCGAGCAAAACAGGACAAGGAGTTTCAAATTTCAAAGGAATGTAAACAGCGTTATTTAAGACTTTCTAGTACCATGTCAAACAGTACTTCTTTGGTTGTAAAAATGTGTATATGAAACAACTGTGTATTATTCCTTTTCTGAAGGTCACAGGGGGTTGTTAACTAACATCTGAATTCATGGTTGCCATCTGACAGTTCCTGATAACTGAACCCCTGCACTGTGCTTCAGCAAAGAGTTAAGATGTGAGTAATATGGGAAAGGGAAGTGTAATATTGGTTGTACTTAATTTGCCTCATCCCATGTTACATAAGAAAAAATCATGCTTTGTTCTTCAGTTCCTCCTCCACTGGGACATTTGATTTCTCTAAGTGCCTAGAGGGTTTTTTTTTCTTTATGCAATAGAAAACGAGGGGTAGGTTCACCACCACCCACTCCATGGTACAATTTGCAACATGGGAACAGAATGTTATTATGTATTACCTTTCTCACCTAACTGGTGAAAAACCAAATTTAGGTGGTTTTCTTTTAAATGGCAAAGATTGCAGCCATCTGTGATAATAAGAATGAAAAAATAGCATTAAATTATTCAGCTCCTCTCTATTTGACTCCTACAGATAATCTGCTGTTAGACGATAGCTGCAAAGGTGATCATTTACGGTCTCCCAAGTATCGCTTCTTTCCCATTATCTTGTACATTAGTCATGTCACGCTAATGGGGTTAGCATTTGTGCCACTACTTTTTCCCCTTATTTTCCTCCTGTTTTTTCCTCATGAGTATTTATACAGCACGTGTACAAACAAGGTCTCTCTGCAGATTTCCTTAATCCCACAAATATCCTGTGTATCTCTAAGCTATGCATATATTAAATGTTCTTCATTGTGTGTCTTCGCATATGTGTATCTACTATGTATGGCCTTTCACCTCTTCCTTATACACTAATCAAGAAAAAAAATCAAACAGAATAAGGTGCATGTCTCTCTTTCTCCTCCATCCAGAAGCACACAATATTTCTTATATTCAAAACACTTCTTCCAAACTTCATGTGAAGAGTGAAAAATTGAATTCATTCAATGAGGCAGGCTGGGGCACAAATTCCTTGAATTTTTTTAAACAGTTCATTATATAGGCCTACATTCTGCTTTGTTTGAACTCTTATGCAGTGCTAATTATGGAGTGAGGGGAGAGGAGCTGGTTGATGATGTCCTTGATTCCCCTTTCCACCATGAAAACATTTATTTTCTAGTTGTCACTCACTGTGACCTGATAAAGGGTACAGGTCTGATTCACTACTGACTTGCACCATAATCAGTCTCTAACACCTGAGCAAAGTGAGTGTCAAATGCTAATTGAGTGAAAGAAAAATAAGGGTTTAGTTCCATTTTTCACCCACATTCCATACCTATGCAACAGGTAAGCAGCAGTGAATCATAACCTATATTCTTATGTTCACCTTTCTGACATACTATAATGCTCACTGTAGTAACAGTGCTTTCCGGTCTTTTTGAAATGAGCAGCTGATTTTGCAATACATGTAACTATAGCATGTCATGTAAAAAAATGCCTTGATTCTGAAAGCCCTCTACATTCAACACTCCCATTGACTTCTGTGGGAGCTGTCCAGCTGCAGACTTGAGAGCAAAGTGTGAAAAAGCAACTTGTAAGTGCAGCAGTCTTTTGTTATTACATGTGTCTTCCTTGTGGGTTTTTGTTTTGTCTGCTTGTTTCTCCTCATCTGGAATTCTGACTTTCATTGTTAAAGAATAACTTTCTATAGCTAGGTGATCAAATTACTCTTCAGTACCTGAGCAAATTGACTGAAATGCACTGTGTGCCCCCTCCCCTTTTTTTAATTGTATAAATGAATTCGTTCCCAAAAGGTTGGGGACCACTGGTCTAGCAGCACCTTAAAGATTAACAAAACATGTAAATCAGTGGTCTCCAACCTTTTTACACCCAAGATCACTTTTTAAATGACAGAACAAGCCAAGATCTACCGCCCCATCCTTCCCCCAAGGCCCCACCCCTTCCTTGAAGCCCCGCCCTGCCCTCTCTATTCTCCTCCTCTCCATCACTTGCTATTCCCAACCCTTACACTGCTGCATTTTTTTCAATTCTTCTGTAGGAAAAGGTTTTTCCAACATTTGGCCTGTCTAGACTGGACCAAATGTCAGAAAAACCCCTTCTTTTGGAAGCCCCCTTATTCCTTGTGGAAAGAAGAATACAGGGGTTACCGAAAGAGCATGTTTGCTCTTCCACTAAAAAAAGCAGAATAACAAATGCATTCCTGGATGCAGAAGAGTTTTTCTGGGATATCTCTGGAACCCTGAAAAAATCCTGCAATCTAGCTGTACCCTCGCTGGGTTGAGACAAGATGTGTAGGCTCTGGGGTGGGAATGAGGGATTTGGGTATGGGAAGGGGTGAGAGGTGCAAGCTCTGGGAGGAAATCTGGATGCAAGAGGAGGTGAAGAAGGGGACGCTGGCTCGGGGAGGGGGCTCCAGGCCAGGCAGTGTTGGGGTCAGATGGAGGGTTGGGGTACTAAGCAAGCCACAGGCTTGTGGATGTAAGGGTACAGGAATTTGGGTTGGGGTATGTGAGGGGCTCAGGGCAAGGGGTTCCAGTGTATGATAGGCTCAGATCTAGGATCTGGGGGAAAAGGGGGTGCAGGAGTGTTATGATTCTGTGGCCAGATTGGCTTGGCCCCAATTGGGGGTTTGTTGGCCAGGCTTCATTTTTAAATAAAATACTATGTCAAACACAAAAAGTTTCTGCATTGTCTTTATTTCTGAGAAGGGCAGAGAACCTGTTTTGAGTCAGGGGTCACTGACCCATAGAAAAGTCAGTTGGGGCCACACAAGTGAGATGCAAAAAAATAACTCCTCCAAAACCCCCCAAAGCCTCACTAATGTGGCCCTAATTGTGCTGGTGGGAGCAGGGGACATGGTACTCGGGAAGGGTGCCAGTGGGTGCTGGGGCAAGGGACAGGGTGCCAGTGGGGGCAGGGTTCTGTGGCAGGGGACAGGGTTCTATGGCTGGGGGCAGGGGAGAGGGAATAGGGTGCCAGGAGGGCAGGGGACAGGGTTCTGCAGCAGGGGACAGGGTGCCAGTGGGGGAAAGGAGACAGGGTGCCGGGGGGGGGGGAACAGGGTTCTGCAGCAGGGGACAAGGTGCCAGTGGAGACAGAGTCCTCTGCACCTGCCTCCTCCCAGGACTCCCTCCCTCCTCCCCCCCCCGCAGAGGAGGGAAGGCCTGTTGCACGCCTCCTGCGGGGCCGGCGCGCACCTCCCACGGAGCAGGGAAGCCCCCATCGCACGCCCCCTCCAAGCCTGACTCCCCCCTCCCACAGAGCAGGGAAGCCTGTGCATGCGCCCCCCTCTGGGGCTGACTCCCCTCCTCCCGCAGAGAAGGGAAGTCCCAGCATGCGCCTCTGGGGACTCCCCCGGTAAATTCCCGGTACACCACACACCTGGGGCAAGGAAGCAGCCAGTGCATTTCCGGAACCCCCGGAAGTGACGTGCAGCTCAGGACTTCCATCCACCCAGCGGGAAACTGCCACTACCTCCATTGTTGCTGGAGTTAGATAGTGGGGCTTCTTGGGGGTGGGGGGAAATTGGGGGCCTGGAACACCTCGCAATTGACTGGTCGGGTCGATCGCGATCGACGGGTTGGTGACCATGGATGTAGATGGTATCATGAGCTTTTGTGGGCATAACCCACTTCTTCAGATGAATGGAGTATTAAAAGTCTACCAATCAGTATTAAAAGTATTAAAAGTCTACCAATCAGATCCGGTTCAAAGCTCTTCCATTCTAAAATCTTCACAGTTGCACTATTTCCTTTCCACACATTACTAGTTAATGAATGCTTCACATGATGCCCTGAAAACAGGATTTAGCAATGGCTTTCTCTATTGTGGTCTGTCACTTATTTCAGTTCCAATATTGTCAGTCACAAACATTCAAAAATCAGGAGTAAGACTCTCCCAAAAATATGAATTAAATATCATGAGAGTTCAAAAAAATAATTAATGTAAGTTTCTGTAGCTTTGGAGTCCACATGAGTCAGGTTTTTGGATTTTTCTCTGAAATCACAAGGGCTGGAAGCATATTTTTTAATTAAATTTTAAATTTTCATCTAATCACATGACTGTAGAAGGTGAAGCTTTAAAGGAAACACCTAGAAACACAAGAGTTGGAATGCAATTGTGAGTGTTGGTAAGTGAGAGTTTTTGTACTTTGCGACCAAATAAATACATACATACATACAAAGGACAGAGGCAATTTGGGTTGTATGTGTGGATTTTTAACAGCAATTTTGTTGATCCTGTGATATATCATGTGAGAAGCACAAGCCCTAAAATGGCTAATTATGTGAGAGTACAGATATGAACATAGGATCAACAGCAGCAACGGGAATGCCATCATTTTAATAGGAATGGAATACTATGAAGGAGAGCCAGCACTTACTTTCAAATGTCTTCATCCAGGCCATGTCTACACTACAGATAAGATCAAGGAAGCCACAGTCAATCTTCCAGGGTTTGAATTAGTGGCTCTGGTGAAGAAATGCTAATTCAAACTGAGAGGGCATTCCGATCGATGCCAGTAGTCCTGCTCCTATGAGCAGTAAGGGAAGTCGAAGGGAAAGTGTGCTCCCTTGGACTGCCCACGGTGTGGATGGTGCCAAAATTTGAGTTAAGATACTTAAGCGTAAGCTACACAATTAATGTAGTTGAAGTTGTGTATCTTCATTCAAACTTATCCCCTAGTGAAGGTCAGGCCCCAATACCCCCTGAAGTCAATGGAAGTTTTTTCACTGATTTCATCAGGAGTTGGATCAGGTCCAGAGTGTCCAAACCATAGTCAAAGTCTGTAGCTTACTTTGGCAGCAGGTCTTCCTTTAGTCCAGAAAAAGTGCCCCACGAATCATGCAGAGCAAACATTCCAAAGAATGTATTTGACAAAGTGAAGGAATGTTCCTATGAGGAAAATTTTTTAAAAAACTGGGTATGTTTAATCTTGAGAAAAGATTGCTGAGGGAGAATCTGATAACAGATTTTAACTATGTGAAAGGACAATATAAAGAGGATGGTGATCAGTTGTTCATCATGTCCACTGAAGGTAAGACAAGAATCAATGGATTTCATCTTCAATAAGGGAGAGGTTACTCCATCACTGGAGGTTTTTAAGACCAAGTTGAATGTGCACTTGCCAGGACTGATTCAGGTTTTGTTGGTCCTCCCTTATCACAAGGGGCAACAATTAATCATTTCTTAACGATCCTGTATTTTAGTTGTTCTATTTAATAGAGGAATGGTTCTAAATTGGAGCTAATTCCGTAAGTAGGCACCTAAATTAAATTTTGGTCTGTTTTTCAGTGGTGTTGAATATCTTATGGCTCCCACTGAAGTCAATGGAGTTCTGTTTGTTTTACACCTGCTGTGAATTGACCTCAATTGTAAAGAAGCTGAATTGCTGGAGAAAACATGTGTGGCAACACTTAGATGAAGTGACATCTAAACCATAGTGTCTACTACTTTAGCTGAAGTATATGGACAATACAAAATAAAGGATTTTGACTTTCAAGTTGTTTTATATCCATACAAAAATTAAGCAATGGTTATTTATCATTCTTGATACTACATTATATCACTTTCATTAACCAACTTTCAAACAAGGCAAATGATTTCTTACTATCAAACTCGTACTCCCAAAAGAGGCCAAGAATCAAGTGGATAAAAAAACTAAGCTACAGAATACACGGTATTTACCTCTAAAGATTATCTTTGCACATTTAGATTAAGCCACAGTTGTGGGAATATTCCAGTGGCAGCTTACTACATTATACCTGTTCAATGTGAATTCCGTTTCCAATGTTATTAAGCTGGCAACTTTCATAGGAATTGACTGGAGAAAATGAAATATAAATACATCCCAGTGAAAAGATAGCTTTCCATGATTTCATTTAACCTCAGCTTTATAACCTTAGGTCAAAATTTCCATAGGTGCACAGTAATTTTGAGTGCTCTATTTGAGACATCTATATTTTCAGAAATGTTGAACACCTGTAGCCAGAGCCGGCCCAAGGTATGGGCCAGCCAAGCTACCGCCCGGGGCGCCCCATTGTAGGGGGGTGCCACGCGGGGGGGCCGGGCGGGGGCGGCACCACGTATGCTCCGCACGCCAGGGGGTGGGGCCATGCATGCTTCGTGCACCCGGGGGCGGGGCCGCGCATGCATCGCACTCCCGGGGGCGGCACCGCGCTCCCGGGGCCCGGGGCGCACGAATGGCTCATGCCAGCCCTGCCTGTAGCAGTCATTGACTTCAACTGAGGAGGCAGGTGCTCAGCATATCTGAAAATCAGGGTCTTAAGTAGGGCTTCCAAAATGGGAGTGTGACAGGGCGCCTGCCCTGCACTGGCCCTTTAAGGCCAAGACTCAGGTCCGGAGCCGGGGCTGAGAACAGAGCAGCCAGCTGAAGCCCTTAGGGCTAGTGAGAGCCCAGCTGGCAGCTATCTAGTGAAGCCGTTAGAGGGGGAGGGCCCAGCTGGGAGCTATATAGAGCAGCACAGTTGCTCAGGGGGGGAGGCTAGTGAAGGGCTGACTGCAGAGGAAGCAGGGGCTTCCAGGAGGGAGAACAGCTGGTGATAGCTGGCTAGGAGAGGGCCAGCCAAGGCTCTCTCTGGCTAGGGGCTGGAGGCACGGCCCAGGGGCTGGAGATGGAGTACAACACAGCCTAGGTAAGCGGGGCAGTAGAGATAACCCCAATGCCAATGATGAGCAACCCGTACAGACTGTAACTTGCCCTGAGAGGGGCTAGATGAGGACAGTCAGGGGGCACTGAGGCATGGGGGGGAGCGTGCACCCTGACAGGGAGGCATTCAATCACTTTTGAAAATCTGAAGCCATTAAAACTACCTAACACAAGTGAGTTGTTGAATGTGTTCAGTTTGTTGCCTTCAACGGACACTAAGGATGCAGCTGCACTAGTGCTGAACTATGAATTAAACCATGATCAAGCAATTTGTTGTGATTATGGGCTAGTTTTTCAAAAGAGCTCAAGGGACAAGTTTCCAAGTGCTCAGCAACTCCAGTTGGCAACAGATTTTCTAAACACTTCAACTCCTATTTAGATATGTAGTTAAAGGCCACCAGTTTCAAAAGCTCTCAGTACCTATAGCTTGATCCTGAGCCCAGTGACGTCTGTTGTAAATTCTCATTGATGTGAGAAGGGCTAGGTCAGGCATAAAATGAGTTCCTTTGAACATTCTGGTCTATAAGCCTGATACTGCATTCCTCCAATATAAATGGGAATTTTGGAAGTGCAAAGAATGGACACATCAAACATGGGAGGCTCGCAAAAAGAAATCCTGAAGAAGTATCAACATAAAATTCAAATTAAGAGGATAAAAATTACATTAAGAAACTCCAGGCACACAAGCTTGACAACTATAATAACTTTAGCATGCAAAACAGTAAAAAGTAGGCCAAATTAAGAGAGTATAAAGTAATCCCTTTTAATACCAAAAGAACTAGCAAGAATTTAGAAGGAAAAGTTCCTAACTGCCTTCAAAAGAGCTTAGGTTTGATTTGAAACTAGGCTGACAACTGAAAAATAAAACATAATATTAATACATGTAAAGTAATGCATCTTGGCCTCAAAGTAAAACAAGTGCACAATGAATGTAGCAAAACTGAGTTTGAAAACCTTTTGAAACTTGATATGGTGAACTTCTCTTTCAAAGTTCTTTTCAAAGCCCTAGATCATACAAAGAAGCAATTATAAAATGCCTAAAGAGCAGCACCAGCAGAATATGATTCAAGGACACTTCAAAATGTTTCAAGTAACAGATTTTTATTGCTTAGAAATAGCATGCTATTCATTCTATTTATTGAAATTAAAGAGCTCATTTCAACTATATTTTTATGCCTGCAGCCATACTATGATCTGTCGCAAAATAGGCAATATTTTGCTGGATCAGTATTAAAATCCTTGGGACTGGGAAACACAGTGGAGTTTTATTGTGGGGGAAACCATCTTCCTTCCCAGGAGTTGTTCTGTCACATGCCACTGGTTATTGAGGGTGCGGATGACCATTATGAAGATCTAGCTCTTCTTGTGCCTTATGTGGCCTGTGCCTCCACAGTACTGGCTCATCACATTGACCATCTTTGGGGATCTGTGCCCTCATCTCTTGGGTCCATTGTTACCCTTTGCTCATTATTCTGAGCAAGGGCCAGTCTGACCCATCAGCCATGATCACCCTGGCTTATGCAAAGATCCTCAGCAAACCACCTGGCTATGTGTAGACTGGCATGATTTTCAGCAAATGCTTTTAACGGAAAAGATTTTCCGTTAAAAGCATTTGCGGAAAAGAGCGTCTAGATTGGCACGGACGCTTTTGCACAAAAGCACTTTTTGCAGAAAAGCGTCTGTGCCAATCTAGACGCGGTTTTGCGCAAGAAAGCCCCGATCGCCATTTTCGCCATCGGGGCTTTTTTACGCAAAATGGTTCTCAGTTGTCTACACTGGCCCTCTTGTGCAAAAGCATTTGCGCAAGAGGGCTTTTTCCCCGAACAGGAGAGTCATTGTATTTGCGCAAGAACACTGATGATCATACATTAGATCGTCAGTGTTCTTGTGCAAATTCAAGTGGCCAGTGTAGACAGCTGGCAAGTTTTTTCCACAAAAGCAGCTGCTTTTGCGGAAAAACTTGCCAGTCTAGACGCAGCCCTGTGTTTGATGATTATGATAAGTGTTAGAATGGAAATTCTTTACAGAATGCCTAAATGCTATAAAGACTTATGAATTCATAGAAGTTATTTACTGCTCTGACCTATAATAATATAAATAAAAGTAGTAGTAGCAGTAGTATGGCTAATCTTCATGAGGGCTTGTAGAGAAATGTATAAGAACCTCAGGAAGAATCTGTAATTCTACCTCATATGCACCTTCAAATTCCCTCTCCTCATTTTTTTTGCTGGATGCCTACAAAAAATTTGACAACAGGCGGATGGTGTGCTGAGACTTTCCAGCTGACCAACACTATCTCATTATTTCCTTGTTCTTCTCTGTCAGTAGCTATCCATCTGTTATGTGTCTTCCATACATCCACTTTTTATCTTATATTTAGATTGCAAGATCCTTGAAGCAGGGATTATCTCATTGTTCTTTATTTGTATAGGGCTTAGCACAATAGGTGGTGATCCATGAATTAGCTCCTAAGTGCTATGATAATGTAAATAATGAACAAATAATAAAAAATAATAAACTTTTATTCAAGCCCAAAGTTGTTGTGTTCTTATCAGATTATCCCTATAGGCATATCATACAGAACACTATTCTAGCAAATAATTGCAATGAAGTTCATGCTGAATTCAAATTAAAAACAATTTTCTAGATGCTTTGGAACAGCCCCAGATCTAACTGGTATTATTGCTCTGAGAACATTCTCCACCAAGGTCATTCATTCAAAATTAAATAAAATCCTTAATAATGAAGTTTTGTTACAGCAGCCTTATGCCTTTATAGTTCTCCAGTGGTGCTGGTAGCACTGTAAAAGTAATGTCTGGGTAAGATCATGGAAAGGAAATGGAAAGAGTGTTAACCCACTCAAAGCAGATGAAGTTCTTTGTAGAAAGTAATAAGCTGGCTGACTGCTTTTCAAGAAATAAACTTTGCTTCAAAACTAGAAAAGTTTTCAAAACCCAGTCTTCAGTCTATCTAATCTTATATTTAATTTGTGGGATTTTTCTTGCACCGTAGAATGAATGTGTGATATATTGAAATAGTATGTGAAAATTTTTACAAAATATGGTTTTGTTTTGCCAGGAGAATTTTATGAGAAGTAAATATGCTGTTCGTTCCAGCTCAATCTTCCCACACATATGTAGACTCTTTCTTCTTATGCTGCACTACTCCTTGATATAGTAAATTACTTCTATACCTTGATTTATCCTGGCAAAACTTCTCGCCCTTTTTATTAAGATTTCACTCCTTGGATAATGGCACTACATGACCACTGGAACTGGCCAAACAGATCAAGGTTTCTCTCCTCCAAAACCTGTCCAAATTATATATGATTTAAAGTCATTATCATCTAACAGGTGTTTTTGCCCATTGGAAATGGGTTGGTTCATGAAGTCCATTTCCATGACAGACATGATGTAGACCCCAACACTACAACTGGTACACGTGTTGGCTGTGTGAGCAGAGAAGATGAAGAACTGAATGACCCTTTCCTGTCACACCTATAAATGGTCTCATCAGTTCAGACTTAGGGATGACATACTGTGGTAGAAAGGAACACATTCCATTTCTCTTATTGAATCTGTTCTGTTGCTAATAAAAGATTTTGGTCCCTAGAGCTATCAATCATACATTTCTTCATGGGCACAAAATTCCATGTTTAAAGAGATTCGGTGTTTACAGCTCTCAGCTGAAAGTCAATGTGCGCAACCTGATTGATACAACCAAACAAGTTGCCTGGTTGTATATCCAACTTGGTGACTAGCATGTGTTTTGTCTGAACATTACAGTAGCCAGAAACAGGCCTGACCTGATTTGCTCCACTGCAGAAGACCAATTTTCACCTAAATTAGAAAAAATGGCTGAAGGTGGACACGGAGAATCATCTAATGGATTTTAAATCAGAATTCTGTCAGAGATATTTGGCCAAGCATGAGTTGTGGTGAGAAGGTGTACCAATCCAAAAAGGGACTATGAAACCCAAACAAAAAAACTGCATAACCCTACAGCTACAGAATGAACTATATTTTTCAAAATTTTGCATGTCCTTGTTAAATTTGTGCACTGACACTCAATACCCATGGCAAATAATAAGTGGATCAGACTGAAATATCTGATGAAGTGGGTTTTATGCACAAAGCCCATGATATATTTGTTATTCTCTAAAGTCCACAGGACTGCTCATTGTTTTAAAAGTTACAGACTAACACGACTACCCCCTCTGAGACTTTCTATTCATATCATAGCCTGACTCAGCCACTTAAAAGTAAGGAAAGCACAATTTATGGCTGAAGTCTGTTCTTACCTGACCCCATTATACATGCAGATAGCAGAAGTCTGCACCAGCGGGACACACAACGATATGCTGACACAATTGAGGTGAGTTAAGTGTGACATTTAAATCTTAAATTTGAATGTCCCCTCCTTTGTCAGTTTAAAAATTATAGGCAAGTATCTAAAAGTTAGCTAACTAGAGGTAAGTCCTAAAAGCCTTCTGCAGTTTAGGCTACCCTGTGCTGTGCAGTTTAAGATTTTAATGCTAATGTTCAAGCAGATAATAGACCCAGTTCCAGCTACATTATAAACCATGCTTCCATCTTTGTATCGCCAAGCCAATTATGCTTTTCAGGGACAGCAGAGATCACAGAGACCACAACATTGCAAATGAGAGAAAGCATTCTCAGCTGAAGGAACTGAGCTGTGCAATGACATCCAGAAGAAATTAGATGACTCCAGAGTCTGATCTTCTTTGGGAAAAGGAGCAAAACCCTTCTACTTGATAAAGCATTTCAACACAACGAGAGCAGAATTCATGGTATTAAATTTACCTATGTCCTACCCTTCAGCCCTAGAGAAAAGCCCTACACCTGATCTTTTATAACTCTAAAAGAGAGAAGGAAAAGAGACTCCATGAAGACCACTTGGGACTTCACTATTGCCATGCTGTTTTCACATGGAAAATACACCAAAAAAGTGGAGATGGCCAGCAGTACAACACACTAAGATAGGAAGATTGATGCCCCAAGTGAAGGTCAGAAGAACATTCAGCTTAACTTTTTCTTCAGGTTCCTTATAGTCATAGCTCATCCTGGGACTCATCAAACTCCTACTGAAGTCAGTGGGAGTCTTTTCATTGGCATTAATGAGATAGATCCCAACTGCTTCTTTGTGAGAGATCCCCAAAAGAAGGTGACTTCATTACAGTGTATAAGTATTTTCATGGGGTGGGAAAGGAATACTGGGTACTAAAGGCCTTTTGTTTTTTAATCTGGGCCTGTGGTTGTCAATCTATAGCCTTCTTGTGGCCCTATATGCACAGAGCTGTGACCCATACAAGTGGAATATATATTGTGTGGATCTGGTAACACCTAGCAAGCTGCATATGTAGCCCATAAAGGTAATTAGGTTAAGAGTCATTGATTTAGACAGGCATAGCAAGAACCAAGGACTGAAAAGCAAAGCCAGATAAATTCAAATTATAAATCAGGTACACATTTTGAAAAGGGTATTTAATCATTGGAATAAACTGTCAAGGAACGCTGTGGATTGTCCATCTCCTGGAGTCTTCAAATGAAGACTGGATGGTCTGCTTTCATCCAACACACGTGATTGAGCTTACTACCAAGGTAACTAGGTAAAATTCCATGGTGTGTTATACAGAAGGTTAGAATAATCCTTTAAAGCCTTAAATTTTATGAAATAACAACCAGAACAAAACCTTGGTGGATAATGAAAATTTGGTCAGAAGTTTTGTGGGTTTTGCAAAGTGCTGTCACTATGATTTACAATCCCAAAGGGGATAAAATAATAATACTTAAGAAAAACTTAGCAAAACCATAACATATAGTGAAAGAGATTCTTACCCAAACCCCCGAAGACCTGCTCCAGTGGAACCTGCTTTAATGGAATCTCTTTTTCATTTTATGAAAGGTCTGACTAAGTTAACCTGCAATTCTTTAAAGGAAAAATAGCTACGTACTATGCACTAAGATGATATATCTCACAAGTTGAGAAACAGTGAACCCTGACTTCTGGACATTTGAAAAGATCAGAAGGTAATTTTATAAAAATTTATGTGCTGAACGTATCTCTATTTGGATGAATCAGTATATGAATCTACATAACTTCAGGACTAATTGGTTACATTGTACAGAAAGGCTGTTGTTTTCCCGTTCCAGCTCATGCATGAAGGTGTTTAGGCATTATATGTCTTTTCCAACCCAATACAGTTTTTTTTCTTCCTCAACTTCCCTCTTATCAATCTTTATAACTACTGTATGTTTTAGAGAGTTTGTCTGTTTGTTCAAGAACTAATGATAAGAGCTAGGACCACCAAATTCAGTATCTTCCTCTTATCATAACTTAAAGCAACATAAGGATATGGTCGTGCTAGGAAAACAGGATGTGCCTAGAATGGGATTGCTTCTCATACAAACAAACAGAAAAGAGACAGACTCACCAAAGCAAGTACAGTCCTCAAATTTGACATAACTGAGTGAATGTTGAAAGAGACTGAACCAAACTGAGCCAGAAAACAAGGATGAACCTGGAATAGGATTGGTTCTCATTAAACCTTACAGAAAAGAGATAAAATGGAGAAATTTGGAGTCATGTTCTGTTTTGGCACAGCTAAATCAATGCTTAAGTTTTTTAAATGACAAGAAAATGTTATAGGAAACCAAATTGACTATGGCACCTTTTTGTTAAAACATAGCGACTAAAAAAAGAGCTTATAGGGATGAAGAAAAAAGTACACTTGATAGAATCCCATTTAAAAATATTATTAAAATTTAAATGGAAACATTTTAATAATCCTTTAAGAAATCCCCTCCTCCCCCCTCCCCCCAAAAAAAGCTAGGTAAATCTGCTAGTTATTTAGATTGTTTCTTTAACTCAGTGTAAAATACCCAGCAACTTAAAATCACAATATATAAATATAGAGGAAGAATAATCAGATCTCAGTCTATCCTCATAGGCCCATATATAGTGGCTCACATGTTTCTTTACTGAAATCCTACATCCTACACCAATTGTGGTTAATAACAAAGCTTGCATTGACTTCAGTGGTACCAGATCAGGCTCTAAAGTCACTCCTCTGGGTTATTATATTGAATCAAAACAAGAAAATCTGGAAATGCAAGATTAATGACAGTTAAAAATCAATAGCTACATCTACATGTATGCATGCACATATATAAATACGTATGATGTGCATGAAATGCAACAGCCCACAGAAGTCGTTAACAAGAGATCAAACAGAGGACTCCAGAAGAATGAGCCCCTATTGCTGAAGTTAAAAGACCAAAGCCTGTTAGATCAAAGGCAGTGGTGGAGTCGAACAGCTATATGTGACCCAGCTAGTAGACAAAGAGAGAGGGCCACATTGCATATGTGTAGGTTACATCTTCACCAGGAATCTCATGAACAGCACAAAGCTCTGAACACAACATGCCTTCATTTAGTCAGCAAAGTGAATAACACAACCATCACATTGTACGAACATGATGGAGGAAAAATAATTGTAAGTTGTATCGAGTCAATAAATCTGATAGTAGCTTTAAACAACAACAGCAAGCTAGCAATGATATAACAGGTGGGGCCCAGAAAAGAAAATGTTTAACATTTTATCTACTAGCACAATTTAAATTGTTCCTCTTCTTGAAAGATTGAAAGCAACAGAGGCTTCAAGCAATCCTTCTGATTATGAGTTATGTTCATTCATGCAACTTAAATGACCAATCACAGTGCCCCAATACCACGTAGTAACAACTACGTGGATGAAACCAGACAATCACTCTGCTCTCAAATTGACTCACACAGGAAAATGATAAAAGACAAGAATACCACATCACCTGTGGGGGAACACTTTTCACAAAGTGATCAATCTACATCTGACCTTACGGCATCACAAGAATGCATGTGATTCTTGCATTTTGGGAGGCTGGACACCAGCACTGGAAGGTTTCTTGAAGTGGAAGGGGTGCCTCATCCCACATTCCACCCTTAGACCCCACTTCAAACTCCGTCTCTGATCTGTCCTGAGCTCCTGCTCTGCCTCTTCCCGCCCACCTCTACCCCTCCTCTGTGGCTCCCCAACCCACTCGTTTCTACACCCTCTCCCAAGGTACCCCCCCACCATCTCCCCAAAAGTGCCTGCCTCCTCTCTCACCCCAATGCCACTGACTGTTTTCTGTTCCCACTTACTTTGAGGATGAGCAATGGTGGGAGAGTGGGAGGAGAAAACTGAGCAGCAGACTGGGGGTGTCTTAGGAAGAGAGGCAGACAGGAAAAGGCAGATTGAGAATGGGGCCTTGATCTGGGTGCTGATGGATCCCCATTTCCTGGGAGCTTCCTCATCTGGCATTTCTTGACCCAATGGGGAGGCTTAGCCTCTCCATGCCTTTTATACCCACAGCCCATGCCTTTCAGTCCTCATCCTCAGTGGAAGCCTGCACAAAACTTTCAAAAGATGAGTCAATGAGCTTAATATCATTACTCTGCTAAACAGTAAAAATCAGACACTGACCATAGACATTGGATTTACAGATTATTACAACAATCTGTAACCTATTGACCCCCTGTTTTTGTCCTATTCTATGACTATAGTTGTGTTAATAGGCCACTTTGTCTTAAATGGTCTCTTACAATACCCACTAACTACTTATGCTAAACAATGTGATCCACTTTGCAATTTGCTGTGACTCTGGGAGTACTTTAACCAGATCTGAAAAAGAGCTTTGTGTAGCTTTAAGGCTTGTATCTCTTACCAATAGACTTTGGTCCAATAAAAAGGCATTATTGTGACAGACCCTACCCCCATGATTTATGAAGTTGACTTATGGATACAAATACTCATAACTTGAAGATGTTTTGGACAAAATACCTCATGCAACCTATCAATTTTAATGTCACAATCTGCTGGATCTGTATATATTGTTTGGTGTAGGTATTATTCTTTTATGTAGAGTTAGTTATATGGAGTATGGAATGGTTTATGGTTTTAAATGTGCAAATGAAAGCCATCAAGCATGTTTCCCTCAATGTCTGGGCGATCACCTGTAAATAGCCCCTTTTGTCCTTTAAGTCTTAGAAGTGGTTGGACATGTGACCAGCCTAACTGGTAGGGTCTGACCAGGTAATTTTCCATGGAAGGATGGAATGTATATACAAAGAGTTTCTGTCCCAAAGGAAGGCTATTTAGGATGCAAAGTTTTTCAGGTCCTTGGTCTTTGGCTGGCATGTCACTTCCAAGAGAATGAACCAGAGACTCCAGGGAAAAAAGATCTTCCTTGGCTTGGAGGTTTAGCTGAAACAAGAACAATTTTAGGATAAGCGTGTAGTACATTTTAGAGTGTTAGAACTAGCTACTCATTTTCTGTTATTTTAAATTTATAATTCATTTTGCTCTGCCTGTTTTCACTTGCAACCACTTAAATCCTACTGTTTGTAGTTCATAAAATCATTTTTATTTACTATCAAATCCAGTGATAATTGTTACCTGCAGGAGCAATAAGTATGTAAATATTCCTTTGATTGTTAAATGGGGTTTACCTGAATGATTTATTTAGGGTTCTGGTCCTGTTTGGGGGGTGGTTTTCCTGATTGCTGGGCCCAAAACTGCATACTCCACGGACCTGAGGTGATTCAGTGCCTGCATTGCTCTGGGGGAGGGGGGGCGGTGATCTCAACTCTGTGTCTTGGCTGGAGGAGACCAGGAGATCTGGCCTAGCAGGACAGGGTGCTAAGAAGCCCCAGAGAGCAAGAAGGCCAGTGTCTGTGGCTTTGTCAGTACACCAGGAAGCACCCCCACGGGGTCTTCTGTGACCACACCCATCACAATTATCTCTCTAATATCCTTTGGCTACAATTGCACTGCATGCAAACAAAGCTAAAACTTCCAATAGAAAATACTCGTGGCAAACAGTTTACAAGAATCCAAAGAATAATAGAGAAAAAAAATGCTAAAAAGAAAGGACTGAGTCAATAACAAAAATACTGAGTAAATCATCATCTGTTTATGAATATTCCTCACACATAAAAAAGGCTAGATTTGTGAATTATTCACTACAAATTTTTCATTCTGATGCTTCATGAATAATTGAAGCAAATTGTACCTAGAAAAAAACCACAATGCTAATAGTTGTGCTGAGGTGCTTCAGTGATCAACTCCCTAGAAATGCTTTGAACAGATATCATCGATTAGGTGGATCACGGAATCTCGACATGTAGTTTGACTGAACTAAATTTGTACCATTATCATTACAAGAATAGATCTGTGTTGTGACATTTTCTGATCTTGTTAAAACCTCTCAAGAATTTGATAAGCTCACTCTAATGTATAATAACAGGCCTTTATGCAGGAATTTCTGTGGGAGGGGGCGCAAACCGTGAGAGGGGCTGGTGGCTGTCCTGCCACTGTGGCCAAGCCCCACCCCTTGTCTTGCTCCTGAGGGAGGGGGTCCAATCAGCCCCAGCTTTTCCCCAGCTGGCTGGAGCATGGGGGTGGGAGGCTGGGGCAATGCACCGTTCCTGCCTTTCCCCAGCTGGCTGGCGCACGGGGGAGGGAGGCTGGGGCAAGGGGTTATTTCTGCTTTCCCCCTGGCCAGTGGGAGCATGGGGGGAGGAAGGCTGGAGCAATGTGCCACCCCAGCCTCTTGCTTACTTGGAGGACCATGGTGGGGATGTATTTGCAGCCCCCGCGCGCATACACACATGCACGCGCACACACACACACACACACACACACACACCATGTATGGGCCTGAATAAATGGTGTGAAAGACAGAAGTATGTTGATAAGAACATAAGAATGGCCGTACTGGGTCAGACAAAGGTCCATCTAGCCCAGTAGCCTGTCTGCCGACAGTGGCCAGCACCAGGTGCCCCAGAGAGGGTGGACCGAAGACAACGATCAAGCGATTTGTCTCCTGCCATCCCTCTCCAGCCTCTGACAAACAGAGGCCAAGGACACCATTTTATCCCCTGGCTAATAGCCTTTTATGGACCTAACCTCCATGAAATTATCTAGCTTCTCTTTAAACTCTATTTTAGTCCTAGCCTTCACAGCCTCCTCTGGCAAGGAGTTCCACAGGCTGACTACACGCTGTGTGAAGAAGAACTTTCTTTTATTAGTTTTAAACCTGCTACCCATTAAAAAAATTTGGAGATTGCCTATCTCCTAGAACTGGAAGGGACCTTGAAAGGTCAAGGAGTCTAGTTCCCTGCCTTCACAGCAAGACCAAGTACCATCCCTGACAGATTTTTGCCCCAAATGGCCACCTCAAGGATTGAATTCACAACCCTAGGTTTAGCAGGCCAATGCTCAAACCACTGAGCTCTCCCTTCCCCTGTGAGTCTGTTTGTTCAAGAACTCCTAAACAGTAAGAGCTAGGACCACCAAATTTGGTATGTAGCGTCCTCTTACTATAACTAAAAACAAGGTTGGGATTTGGTTGTACCAGGATAATGGGATGTGCATGGAATTTGATTGAGTCTCATAAAATCAAAAGGGATGGGTCTGGCAGGAGGGCGTTATACTGCAGAATGACCAGAGGCAGCAGCAAGGAGCCAGAGATGTGGACCGGGACAGCTATAACCCCATTGGGTAAGCAAGGGGTATGTGTGGGGAAAAGTATAATTAGAGTACTTCAAATAATCAGAGGACTTCATTTACCATAGCTACTGAACCACAACTTTCACCTGCACTAAATAGAAATAATATGTTTAAGATGAAGATAAGAAGTTATATGCAAAATATTTTAAAATATGAAAATAAACATTATATTTGTTGAACAAAATTTTCAACTAATTTAATGTTTATTTGCATATTTTCAAATATTTGGACAGTATTTGAACAAAATTTCAACATAGAGCTATGCAAATTTGTTAGGTATACTATCAAAGGCTACATTCTGCTGTGGATTTACAATGGTATTATTAATGTAAAATAATGTAATATAAAACTTGTACCTGAATTTCTCTGGGAGCATAAAGGTGCCCAGACTTTTAAATTCAAGTTGCCTATTTTCTTAGGAACTTGGAAACTTGAATTTCAAGCTACAATATATTTCCATGCTGCACGTAGACTTTAATAGAAAAAAAGGCTCATTCCCTTCAAGGACAGAGCAATCCATTTCAATTTGTAAGTAAAAGCTGCAGTCCATAGTTTGTCACTTATGATGCCCGTCTCTTTAAGCAGCTATGAACTACATGCTCAGCTATGAGTCGAGGGAAATGAGGTGCATGTGTATACAGCACAATGTGTCCTACCTATAAGTGGCTGCACTGGAGCATACAACTAAGGACTCACCCCATCTGAATTGCACAGCCCGCACTAGGGCTGCATGAATAACAACATCAGTGCTTAGGGGAGCTCAGGGCTGCCCTTCAAGCTCCCTCAGAGAATGCATGGCAAGGAGTAGATGGACACATGACACTGTCCCCTTCAACACCATGGCCAGTAATGTAGCACAGTGGTGACTGCGTATGGGTCAGTATGTCACATAAGGTACACAGCAGAGTTATTTTGGAATAACCATTGTGTTCCTCCTGATGCCTTCCCTGGGAGAAGGGGCATCCAGTGCACACTCTTCACTCAGGGCTACAAACTGAATGCATGATATCACCCAAAGAAAATCTTCTGTGTAGGATAACGAAATCTTGAGCACTTCAGATTTTTCTTGAGAATGGTGTAATTAGCAACTGATATTTAAGACACACTTTTATAGCTCCAAGAGACACAGAAGGGAATACATAACCCACACTAAAACATTAGCAACAAAAGCTGCATAGTCCTTGCGTAAGTATACATTCTACACCCAACAGATTCTTTTAGAAAGTCATTGCAATACAGAGAACAGATGGGCAGAGTGGGGGTTAGTGAATGTTGCTATAGCAGGTTTTAATTTAGTAACTACACCGCAAACTGCAAGGGGAATTTATAATTCAGTTTAAGGGTAGAATGCCTGACACCTGGGAGTGCCTTGCAATTTTCTAAAATTCTCTCAATACTGGAAAGAATGAAGGGGTTGCAAATTTACTCCACTTTATCACCTCTTGGGGAACAGATATTGAAAAGAGCCTTCTGCTTCACAGTCTTTGTAGACGGGGGATGGGGAGAGAAGTTCCAAGCCTTAGTAAACAACATAGGTTGTTGCTATGTTCTGTCTAAGACATAAAACTATATGTCCTGGGAGAAAATCTGTGAAGAGCTAGAGGAGACAAGCTGTTTCATTTTTTCTGGTTAGCTGCTTAAACTAGAAGTCAGGGACAGTCTAATAATGACTTTCTTCACTCCCCATGAAAGACATTAAGGGATACTTTGAACAGAAGACTGTAGAGACATTTTTTCAACAGTTTCCTCTGGGAGCCATGGAGACACTATTTACAAGTTCTTAATAGGCTCCCCAAGGAAGGCAGTTACTTTAGGTTACAGTGTCATGGGAGAGTAATAGGAGGTAAGATGGGGGAAGCAGTAGATGTGGCATATCTTGATTTTAATGTCCCACGTGACATTATAATAAGCAAACTAAGAAAATGTGATCTAGATGAAATTACTATAAGTTGTGCACCCAACAGGTTGAAAAACCATACTCAGAAAGTTGTTATGATTTGATGTCAAATTGGGAGACTATAGCTAGCAGAGTTCCAC
This sequence comes from Pelochelys cantorii, assembly GCA_032595735.1. NCBI lineage: Eukaryota > Metazoa > Chordata > Testudines > Trionychidae > Pelochelys > Pelochelys cantorii. Next base: position 27,102,172 of record CM064326.1, read on the forward strand.
ACGAGTCAGTCCTGGGTCTGGTTAATGATTTGAATAATTTGCCAATGTCACCAAACTGACAAGGTTTGCAAGCTGGAAATGGGTGGCTGGAGTTTAGAAGGGAGGAGCAGAATTCAAAACAACCTTGAAAAATAAGAGAATTCGTTTGAATTCAAGATGAAAATCAATAAAGACAGGTGCGAAGTACTATGCTTAGGAAGGAAAACACAAAAGCTCAACCACAACATGGGGAATAACTGGCTACATGGTTGTACTGCTGAAAAGAGGCTGGAGGTAATATGGGAGCAGAAATTAAATATAAATTGACAAGGTTATGCAGCTGCAAAACAGGCTAATAATATGCTGGGGTGTATCAACAGGAATGAAGTATGTAAGACAAGTCATGTAACTGTTTCACTCTGCTAGGCACTTGCAAATCCTCAGCTGAAGTACGGTGTCCAGTTCTGAGCACCACACTTTGGGAAATATATGGTTAAATTGGAAAGAGTCCAGAGGAGAGCAATAATGATAAAAATTTAGAAAATCTGACCTATGAAGATTTAAAAACTGGGCATACAAAATGTGAAAAATTAAAGCAGGTGCAGACTTCCGGAGAAGGACAAACAATCTTATACCAAGCAGTATGTAAGCAAATAAAAGCATAATTCAGCAATATTACACCTGGCAAAAAAGCAGCTCTAGCCACAAGAATATTATTTTTCCCCTCCATATAATGTGGGTTTTATGTGGATTCTAACCAGATCTTTCTGAGTGAAGTAATGATGTGGGTGGAATTTTCCAAAGTCTACTTCCCTTATTAAAATGACCTATTTGCCCATTGAAATAAGCAACGATTTTACCATTGACTTCAATGGGAACCGTTAGATAAACACTCAGGACTTTTTCAGCGCATCAGCTGAAGAAGTGGGCTGTGCCCATGAAAGTTCATGATACCATCTACATGTTTTGTTAGTCTTTAAGGTACTATGAGTCTATTCATTGTTTTTAAGTTTTTCCTGTTACAGACTGACTCAGCTACCCCTCTGAAGCAATCTACAACCTATAATGGAAAATGATCCCTCACTCTCACAGACCTTTGGAGGCAGGTCAGTCCTTACCTACAGACAGCCCCCTAACCTGAAGGAAATACTCACCAGGAGCCACATCCCACAACCCAGAAACATGAACCCAGGAACCTGTCCCTGCAATAAACCCTCTTTCCAACTCTGTCCACATATCTGTACAAGAGACACCTTCACAGGACCCAACCACACCACTAGGGGCTCATCCACCTGAATATCTACTAATGTCATATATTCCATCATATGCCAGCAATGCCCCTCAGCCATGTACATTGGCCAAACTGGACAGTCTCTGTGCCAAAGGATAAATGGACACAAATCAGACAACAGGAATGGTAAAATATACAATACAGTATGAGGACACTTTAACCTCCCTGGACACTCAGTAATGAGTAATGGATTTAAAAATAGCCATCTTTCTACAAAAATAAAGTTCAAAACCACACTACAAAGAGAAACAGAGGAGCTGCAATTCATTTGCAAATTTAACATGATCAAATTAAGATTGAATAAAGATTCACTACAAAATCAGTTTTCCATCTATTGATATTCACACTTCCCCCAACAACTGCTGGGAGTGAGCAGCATTCACCCTGGATGAATTGGCTTTAACACTGGTCCTACACTTGATAAGTAACTCCCCTCTTTAGAGAGAGAGAGAGACAGAGTGTGTGTGTGTGTGTGTGTGTGTGTGTGTGTGTGATTTCCACGCCATGCATCTGACAAAGTGGTTTATACCCATGAAATAATTTGTTAATGTTGTTGTTTTTGCAGATACAAACTAACATGGCTACACCTCTGAGACAAACATTAATGTCTGTTAAAATTGTAAACATAGCAGCTGCTTAGAGACTACACTGAGAAGGACCATATAAGTAAGTAGACAGCCAGACCAACTTTAAATATGTTATATATTTACTCAAGGAACAAACATTTTTTACCTCAGAATGCTGTATGTTTAGCTCTCAAATTCCCATAAAGGATTATTAAATTAATTACATCAATGCCTGAGTTTGTTGACACATTCTGCAACTTGTTTATTCTTAATGGGGCTTGACTATGTCATTTAGATTTAATCTTTAAGTTTTGTGATCCAGATTTCTTTTAACAAACTCACTGAGCAGCATTTCCCTAAATAATGCATACTCTCTACTTCAAACTGCAAAGGAGACTGCAGCAATTGTTAAAGTGAATTGGATTATGTTAATAGACTGAGTGATAACAGAGGTGTATGCATAAAGAATTGCTGAAATATTGTGAACATTATCCTCCATTTCCTGTCATGTATCTATTTACATCTAAATGCTTTGCTCCAATGTTACATACAAGTTACTGATGTAAATTTATCAATAATAAATGTATTAAAAAGAAAATATCATGGTATTTCTCCTTCATTATTTCCCAGCCACAATAGGTATAAAACATTTTAAAGCAAAGAACATAAAATACATTTGGAATTGCTTTTATAAACATGGCGGAGGGATAATTTGAAATGTCATGTAATGAATTAATACCCAATGAATACCCTTTGCCTTCTAGACCATTTCCTCAGGGGATTATTCTAAGACAGTGGTCCCCAACGCGGTGCCTGTGGGTGCCATGGCACCCACCGGGGCATTTATGTGCGCCCGCCGAGTGACCAGGGCCAGCCCAAGCCATTCTTGCGCCCCGAGCCCCGGGCGTGGCAGGGCTGGCTCGAGCCATTCCTGCACCCCGGGCAGCTAGCGCGCAACGCATGCGCAGCTCCACCCCTGGGCGCACGGCGCATGCACGGCCCCGCCACCCAGTGCACTGCACACCTTACAGCTGCAATAGGATGCACAGCACCTGATTGAAGCTCTAAGGGGCGCTGTGTGGCCCCTGGACCCAGGTGTGCGGTGCCTGATGGCAGCTGTAAGGGGTGCCGCGCGGCTGGGCGCACGGCGCCCCTTACAGCTGCCATCAGGCGCCCCCCATAGGTTGGCGTCCCGGGCAGCTGCCTGGCTAGCCCGCCTCTTAATCTGGCTCTCCGTGCGGCACATGCACGGCCATGCCCCCCGCACGTGCAGCACATGAGCGGCCCTGCCCCTGGGCGCCCGGCAGCCCCAAAAGGTTGGGAACCACTGTTCTAAGACATGTATAGATTATATATAGTGTGCAGCAACCACCAAGGGGGAGCCTTGCATGACTAGTAGATCTGTTTAGGAATTTTCCAAGTAAAGTTTGTTTTGTTTTGCCCTTTTTAAAAAATACTGATTCATCAGAATAGAAATTGTTCAGAGGAAAGGATCAGTTTGCATGAGTTTCTCATCTCAACAATTTTTAATGAAATTTTCAAAACATTTTGAAACATTTGATTTGCCATATTTAGCATAAAAATTCTAGTGTGAAGCAACTTTTTATTTTGAAATATGAGCTAGCTATATTTGCTTAAGTGTAAAAAAAAAATGGTTGATGACCCAACAAAACATTTCGATTGACCTGAACCAATTTTTTTTTCAGTTTTCAGTCTGCAAAAATTTGAGATTTTGACTTTTTGTCCAGATTCAGGATGGGAAATTTTTGATATCTCACCAATTTTCGTGCGATGGGGAAACTAATTCCTGCCCATCCCTAATCCGGTCCTTAATGTAGAAGTTGAACTATTTTGGTCAGATCCTAGAAAATTCTAGAAAGTGTCACTCAAACTCACATGAGAAATAGTCTCATTTGAGGAAGATGTAGGGCAGAAAATATGGAGACATGAGAGTCAGTCTTTTTGGAAGCAAATATATTCCTATACCTAGAAACACAGTGTTGTGTCTCCAGACGGTTACTGAAACAGGGCAACTATATTTCATGAGTCACAAGGGAAAACAGGACTTAGAGAAATATTTATCCCTGCTGGGAGCTGGAGATCTTGAGCTCTCCTATACTTTCTCTGGGTGTCTGCTGGAGGCAGAATAGGTTTCGCATTATGCATTCTCCTCTCCCCCCATTCCTATACCTAGAAACACAGTGTTGTGTCTCCAGACGGTTACTGAAACAGGGCAACTATATTTCATGAGTCACAAGGGAAAACAGGACTTAGAGAAATATTTATCCCTGCTGGGAGCTGGAGATCTTGAGCTCTCCTATACTTTCTCTGGGTGTCTGCTGGAGGCAGAATAGGTTTCGCATTATGTATTCATAGTTGGTGCAACTACAGACTCTACTTTCCTTGAAGGGAGCCCTCTTTTCACCCACTCTTCAACTATATGGCAAAATACTGAAAAAACAGCACATTTAACACTCTGCTCGAAGGCAAACATGAAGGGTATTGTCTGAATTGTTCTGCTCTTCAAGGAAGAAGAAAGTGGGGAGATAATAACCAGACTCCCGCCTCCACATGCAACTTTTGTTAGAAAACTGGGGAATCTTTGGTTGCCAACCTGCATTTCAAAAGGGAAGGGAGAATTACCCATTCGTGCCTTAACAATGGCAAGTACAGTACATCTTATTGTTATGAATAAATGCCAGAAAGAAATACAGAACAATGACCAACATTAGGAAGACAACAAATACGCTAATAAGTAAACACAGTCACACGTGAGATAGGCAACACCTTTCCCTCGGTGGTCAAGTGGGGGAACAAGTGAATAGCTTCCCTATTTGGGAAGTCTAACAACTTCAATCTGATGGAAGTTATGACAAAGAAATCAAGAGAAAGATATATACATTGCAAAAATATATTTCGCAACTCCGAAGATTTCTGTGTTGTCAGAAGTTAAAACTGCACATTTGTGCTTCGTCTTTGAATCCTCCCATATGGATGTGGGAACTTAAAAAGGACACAGAGATGACTCAGAGTGTTCAAGTTTTGGTGTTATAAAACATTAAAAAATAGCTGGATAACCTGAATTTAAAAACAGCACAACTGCTTGAAACCCTAGGTGAAAAAATATCGAATTTCTGATGACACCTAGTTTGCCAATCAAAGAGCAACTCAATTCCAGCAGTCAGACTACCAGGCAAGATTGCAGGTAAGCCAGGAAAAGGAAGAAAGAGAGCTAGTTATCCCAAGACCATTGCCAGATGGTTTCTCAAAGGACAGTGGATGTTTTGAAATTCTATTATGACTGTGAAGATGGAAGGCAATGGGTCAACAACTCTGAATCAGAAGCTGACAGAGTACAGGAACAGGAGGACTGCGGCATCCAACAGCCTCCATGAAACACACACCAGATAGCCAGGCACATGTATAGAGCCTCCTGAATTTCATGATTCTGTAGTCACAGAATTTGGCATCAAATTCACCTCTGGCTGCAGAAGTGTACTCCAGAACCTCAGCTTTAATTACTTAACAGAAGATACATCTCTGCTTAAAGGGCTGAGGAGATAATCTTGAAAAGGCAAACCAACTTAAACTAAAGCTACAGAATTTAACTCTATCTTGCTGTGAATTACACGGGCCCTTGGATGTTCCAACATTTAAGCATCCTGGCAGTTAGAAAGTTTTTCCTAATATCCAGCCTAAACCTCCCTTGCTGCAGTTCTATCATCCTTGTCCTATCATCAGAGGTTATACTGCTCTACAGCCAAAATGCTTCTGAAATAAATATAGTCAAACTTTACTAATTCTGGGTCACTGAGAACGAAAATGATGCTTAAAATTGTTGATTGGCTCTAGTTTTCAAGATATGCTATTGGGTCAGTATATACGACCCTTGACTTGGGAATGGCGGAGGATAAGTGAGTTATAAAGGGAAGGGATCTCAATTTAAACCAGAAATGACTAAAATACATCTTTGACTGGATCTATGAATAAATCTATGACTGGGTTTGGACAGTACTTGCTTTTTAGGCAAAACAATGAATGATGCAATCTGAAGCTGGTATTGTGTCATACATGACATGAATTGCATCATGTTATTCCTAGAAGTCATGGATGATGCAATCATAACGAAGCTTACATCACTCTGCTGAACAAATTGCCCTATATCAGCTCTAGAAGTCATACAGTGTCGTGCTCTCTTATTTGTCAGCGTTTGATTTTGCAAAGGGACACATTTCTGTTTAGCCAAAGTGAGCAGAGATGCCTCATACTTGTGTGAACAGTGCAGATAACTTCTGCTATGTTTGTGGTGAAGTGACTTTTGCATCACAAAAGCGCAGTATAACCACTATGGTTAAGAAAGCCCATCACCTTTATTTTGGCTGCAAAATTGGAGATCGGGACAAGAAGTGGGCCCCACACATATGCTGCAACACTTGTGCAACAAATCTTCGCCAGTGGTTGAACAGGAAAAGGAAATCTATGCCTTTTGCAGTGCCAATGATTTGGAGAGAGCCAACAGATCATACCAGCAATTGTTACTTCTGCATGGTGCCTCCAGTTGGGAAAGGTGTGTCAAAGAAGAAAAAGTGGACTGTGCATTATCCAAACATTCCATCAGCTATACGCCCAGTACTCCACGGAGAAGGACTGCCGGTTCCTGATGCACCAGAATCATTCTCACTTGAGTCAGACAAGGAAGAGGAAGAGGATGAAACTTCTGGTCCTGAACCGTCAGTGTCACAGGACCCACATTTTCTCCCATCCTCCTCCTCTGAACCACACCTCATAACACAAGGTGAACTGAATGACCTTGTCAGGGATTTGGAACTACCCAAGAGTAAGGCAAAGCTGTTGGGCTCCAGACTACAGCAGTGGAATCTCCTGGCAGGTGATGTTAGGGTTTCCATGTTCCGTGACCGTCAAAAGGATCTTGTCCCATTCTTCTTCATGGAAGGTGATCTTGTAGCCTGCAACAACATCGATGGTGTGATGGCAGCCCTCAACATGGTTCACGATCCAGATGAGTGGAGACTGTTCATTGATTCATCGAAGACGAGTCTTAAAGCTGTTTTGCTGCATAATGGCAATGTTTTGCCATCAATTCCAGTTGGTCATGCAGTCCATATGAAGGAAACCTATGACAACATGAAACAACTTTTGAGGTGCATAAACTATGACCAACATCAGTGGCACCTTTGTGGCGATTTGAAGGTTGTTGCTCTCTTGCTTGGTCTGCAGACTGGATACACAAAGTACTGCTGTTTTCTCTGCGAATGGGATAGTCGTGCAAGAGATTCCCACTACATCAAGATAGATTGGCCATTCCGACAGTCATTGGAGCCTGGGAGGAAAAGTGTTCAGCATCCACCACTTGTTGAATCAAGGAAGATTTTGTTACCACCCTTACACATCAAGCTGGGTCTGATGAAGAACTTTGTCAAGGCCATGGACAAAACACAAGTAGCTTTCAAGTACCTCCGTGGAAAATTTCCAAGGTTAAGTGAATCTAAGATAAAGGAAGGTGTCTTTGTCGGTCCTCAGATTCATGAACTTCTTCGAGATGATGCATTTGACCATGCACTGCGTGGCAAGGAAAAGACGGCATGGAAAGCTTTCCAGTTAGCGGCAATAAATTTTCTCGGAAACAACAAGGCAGACAACTGCAGGTTGTTGGTGGAAAACCTCCTCAAGCATACAAAAGCCTTGGTTGCAACATGTCACTAAAGATACATTTTTTGCACTCTCATCTAGATTTTTTTCCACCGAACTGCGGAGCAGTGAGCGACGAGCACGGCGAGCGATTTCACCAGGACATTGCAACAATGGAGAAACACTATCAGGGCAAATGGAGCCCATCAATGCTTGCAGACTATTGCTGGACAGTGACACGAGATGCTCCATTTAATGAATACAAGAGACAAGCCAAGAAGCGCCGAGTAGACACTGAATAGGACTAAACTATGTACATAATAGTTTTTTGCCTTTTGTTTCATAATAACTTTTATTTATATAACCCTTTTGCTGATTTTTAAAGTGTTACATAAACAGGACAGGTGAAATATTATCATGTAAAGCAACCATAAACACATGAAAAGACCTTGGTTTACAATTTATGATTAAAACTCTACTATCTACACAATATACATAGATGTAAAATGTAAAAGCTTAAATATCTTGGAAACAGTAGCCAATCAGTTGTTTTAATTGTCATATTTGAATTCAGCACATCAAAATACATAATAAATAGCACATTTTATCTCTGAAGCAGACGACTTCTAAAAAATTGTAGACCAGTGTTATAGATAGTCAGGTAGGTAGGTTGTAGAATCTCCACCACTGGAGATTTTTAAGAGTAGGTTAGGCAAACACCTGTCAGGGATGGTTTAGATGGTGCTTAGACCTGCCATGAGTGCAGGAACTGGACCTGATGACCTCTCAATGTTCCTTCCTGTCATATGATTCAATGATTGTATGAAACGATTAACAGATGTTTTAATGAATGGTTAGTCAGTTGTTATAGATTGTTACAAAATCTAATAGGTTCCTTACAGCCATTATTTATAACCATATATAAGGCCTACATATGTGCTTATGTATAACACATACTGCTCCTTTCCATAACAGTTATAATACCTATTATTAACGTATTATTCCTTTATAAATGCAACCGTAATATAAAGTGTATCCAGATGATCATTTATGATATTCTGGGGATGTACAATTTGTATGGTCTACCCAGCCCTAATCTTCTCTTGAAGAAAACAATCTGAAAAAACATTTGTAAAAAGCCGATTATGTAAGATCTGTCTTTAAAGCAAACTGTTCAGAGTTTTCACCCATTGCTTTCCAACAACTAATCCGCTAGGACAAAGAATCCAGTTTTCCACTGTACTCCCACATACTGACAAGCACTCACCGGCTTGCTGAGCTGTGTGCTGTAGCAAAAGGCACGGAGAAAGAATCAGAGGAATTGTTTGTTTTCTGAATTAGCCTCACACAATCCTATGGGGAATTTTTCCTCCACCTTCATTTAAAATTCTCTTTCAATTTTGTACTTACGAAGTGTATTGGATTGACTGCAATGGGGATCTCTGTCTAGTCACAGGCTAGCTCTAGCATGGGCAGCAACAGAGTGACATTCCTCACACTGCCCCGTCAATGTGCCTTTTATCCTGACCAAAATAATGCAGCACTAGGGGGAAGAGGGTAGGTCAGTCCCTATTGGTTAAGTATTTAATCCGTGTCCTCTCTACTGATCCTGCAAACAAAAGCCAAATTCTATCACCCCTCTCCAGGGCATCAATGAGTCCATGGGCTGGCTTGCAAGAGGTGGGGTCTCTGGCTGGAAACTTTAAAAGACTCAGATCCTCTAGACTGGGCAAAGAGGGGGACATCTAATGTGACAACTGCTATCTTGGCTGACACCAAGTGAACCAAGGTAGAAGCATGAGCTGTTACAGCTTGAGCTAATAAATCCACCCTCCTTAGCTAGGGCTATAACAGACTTGTATCCTCTGTGGATTGAGTCAGTTGGGGGGATGAATAACAGACACTGGCAGGCCACTACATACTTCCCTTAAATAGATAAAACATCTGAGACCCACAGCAACCTTGGGGTGCTCTAAATTCCCCCTCCCTACCACTGCAATGGCTCAGAAGGGCAATATTTTGGTTGCACCATCTCATCTTTCAACTATATCCCCTATGCCCAGACTGGAAAGGCACAGGGATGACATAGATTTATCCATAAAGGCTAAATGCCACCTGGGAACCTCCAACTAATAGCTAAACCACTTGCTACAATTCAAATCAAGCAGAACATTTGGATGACAATGAAAGAAACAAAGGATAAAGAGGATGGCCATCCTCCTACTTATGGTAATTTGAAAATCTTTCCCTGAGCTGCTGCCATAAGTTACAGCACCTTTCAAGATGTTCTAATTTATCCCAGGGGCCCAACTATTAACTAGAATTGAGCAGTGCAAAGATACACTGTATATAATCTTTGTAAGCACTCAGATGCACATAGAGATCAACTAGTGCTGCCTGACACACATTTGCCTAAACAGATTTTCTATGCTCAGCAGAGGACCAGGGCAAGGTCTTGTGGTGGGCAGAGGAAGTGCTACAGACACATCCTTAAGAAAACCGTGGTAAAGTGGGTCTTTGATGCTGACACCTGGGAGAGGGAGCTGGAGGATTGGGTAACCTGGAGGACCACCATCAGGAATGCTGCCCGACTCTTTGAGATCAAGCGTTGCCTCCATGAAGAAGATCAGCCAGCCTGATTTAAGGAGCTTGTGTCCGCATCACTGGTGATAGAGACCTCATGTGCAGCCACCGCCAGAGAGTGTTCCTTGCCAGAACTGGCCTAATTTTTCATCTTTGCACTCATCAGTTATAAGTGTCCCAGGGGAAATCTTACTCGATTCGAGGGATCCCCAGAGAGAGAGCAGTTACAAAAGCTATCTTGCAGATTTTTTTTTCAAGGAAGAGATTAACTGAGATTAAAACTGAGCAAATTTATACTGTTTGCAACAGTAACATTTCTGTTAGATTGACACCTCATCTTTGATTTCTGCAAAGGGATTAGAGAACACTGAAAGCAACCTGAGACCAAAATAATTAACTAGTCTCACCAGCAACTCATGGATAATGCCAGAATACTTACAGGTGATCTAGAATTCTACATCAGTGACACCTGAAGTAGCACTTCTTGGGAATGCAGTGCTCACAGCAATTTTCCTCAAGATAAATGCTTGTGGAAGTGTTAAATGATGCCGATAACTAACGGAAATGAGATTCTAAGAAATTTCCAGAGTTATCTAGATCTCATCCAAATTTACACAATCAAATGATTGCTCAATATCACATGTGCAAGTTTTGGAGAACCCAAACCTCAGATTCACACTTATGAAAGGAAGCTAGACAATTAGATAGAATAGCAAGATATGCAGATGACATTTGTGAGTTCACAGCAGAGGTTCTGTATTGGAATAGCCCAAGAAGATCTAGAAACTACCTGTCATTACTTTGCATGGTAATGGCTCTATGCTCAATTAGATGCTGAGGGATAATATTCTGATTGAAAGCCACAGTCATATATTAATGCACTGGGAACCCCACACAAGTGAATAGAGAGAGTTGCAATGGAATCTATTGTCCTTCTTTCTTAACAAAATATAGATTTTGATTAAAAAAAAGAAAAGAAAATTTTAAAATAAAATGACTGGTTTTATTGAAAATTACACACACAGAGAGAGTACAAGCTTTGTTATCTGGCATCCATGGGGAACAGGGGTTGCTGGCTAATCAAATGTGCCAGTTACTTGAGCTTTATACAGCTGGTTCATTAATCTTTCACTAAACGCTAGCCATAGTTGCAGGATCAATAAGATAATATGGAATAATGGAAGAACGACACCAACGAACATTTCTGCAAGTTTACAAACTTGACTTCCACAAATGCTGGAAAATGCCTAAAAATCATGCCTGATGGCTATTAAAATGTTTCCAGTTAACTGAATGAGGAATTGTATTGCCATCTATGACAGATGCCAGTTAATCAAGTTGTCTGGATGTTAAAATGCCAGATAACACAGCTTATACTCTGTGTGTGTGTGTGTGTGTGTATTTGTGCTAATAAAAATAATTTCCATTAATATAGTCCAACCGTGCTGATTCACCCTCATTACATCAGTTCATTGTAGGCTCAAGTCTAAACTAAATAAATGTTTTAGGTCTCCTATAAATGTTGTATCAATGATAATTGTGGGTGTATAACAACTGCAATCTTAGGTTCTTTTCCACCTTCTTTTCTCTTTTATTAATGAGAAAATGTGGGACTCTTCCAAAGCCTTCTTTCAAGAGCCAGAAGAAAGGAATAATGCAGGTCTTGTTCTCACACATTATATGTGTTTTACCGGGGAGGGAGGAGAAAGAGGAGGTTTTAGCACATTTTAAACTTTACATTTTTGCAAGCCACAGAACATCTGTTATTGTGAAATACTGCTAAAGGGAAACAGGGTGCTAGCCAGGGCTTTACCTGTGAGTCACAAGTGAAAAGTGTTAGCAAATGATTTCTGCAGTAATCCCAGGCAAGCTAAGGAGTCCCTCCATGTGTTAATTCACTTGGAATGCTTAATTAGCTAACACTTTCTCTCCACAACAGTTGCAGGTCTAACCCAGAGTATAGCTGGGTGCTCTTTAAATAGATTCAAATGGTAACACATGCAGCTACTGTGATTCAGGATAGTAAGAATGTGTAACACAGTCTCGCTGTGGCCTATCATATAACAGAACACAGAATTTTGGGTAGTTTTATTTTTTTCAATGGCCTTATGATAACACAAATACTTCACCACCTCTCATTCTCTACATCTACGTGGATTGCCTAGCAGAAATTGGCCTATAATTTCCTGTTCCCCTTTTAGACTTCCTTCTTTAAAAACAAAACAAAACAAAAACAAAAACACCCAGATAAGTAGGAAAACCTTTACCAAGCAAACACCAAACTTTAAATGAGATGTTGTAGAACTATTACTAATTTATTTGAATTTATTAAGAAAGATTTCCCCTCATAATGTCCTTGCTGAGGGTAATTACAATTACAATGTCAGCTGACTCTGGCTCACCGAGCTCAGACGGTGGGGCTATAAAACTGCCATGTAGACTTCAAGGTGGGGCTGAAACCTGGGCCCTGAGACCATCCACCATTGTGGGGTCCCAGAGGCCAGACTCTATCTGACACATGAACATCTATACTACTGCAGTTGTATAACCTGTCAGCACAGATCAGCTGACAGGATCAGTTGTGAGTGTTTCATTGCAATCTAGATAGAACTTTAAGGGGCATACGGGCAACAGGGAAGGATCCAGTCAACCTTTATTCCCTGGCACACCAAGTGGTTCCTACATCATGCCCATAATGTTTGGCTGACCAAGAGTTGACTTTTTATCCAATCCCAATTTAGAAATTTCAAGGGACTGAGAATCACCATACCACTGTGGAAATTGTTCCAGTGGTTACACGCCATGGGTGGGTGCAGGCAGTGGAACATGTCACACCATCCTATAAACATAAAGAGCTCATGATGACAATGTGGAAACCTGAAGCAACTCGGGCTTTTAGCCAGGAAATTGGACACTGGAAGAATCCAAACATCTGAGAGATGGTGCTGCTGCTTCTCTATGAAACTTCCAGAAGACACTGATTTTCACTACCATATATATTGAAGCAAGGTTGCTTAATATACACATCATCCATGAAAGGTTAAACAACGTTGTATGAATTGCTAAATTTGCTATCTTAAAACACCACATGATTATAATGTTACTATGAATAGAGTTTATTGTGGTAGTGCCATTTCATGGCATAAGGATATATTAGGTAATTTAGACCATTCTTCTCTAATTCTTTGGTGCACCATTAGGTAAATTAAGCACTTAGGATCAGATATACAAAGGGTGATTCTGATGCAATATTTTTATATTGCCCCGCACTACCAAGAAAGTAGAGAGACAGAAAACAGTGTTTAAATTAAGATATCTAAGTAAAAACCTTTTCTCTGTATTTATTTTTCTTGCATTACCAGGAAATGAGGCTTTGGTATTTTATAAACTGTACTCCCCTAGAAGACAAAATAAGAAGAATAGTACCAATTACTTTGTTTCTTCACTCAGTCGATTTCTTTTGTTTCAAATTGTTTCATATTTAATTAAAAAGCAAATCAGGTTTGTAGGTTTTGTATTAAAAGCTTCACCAGTCTGCTTCCAAATCACTCACTCACTGTGGACACACTTTTAAATACATATAAAAGAGATTTAACAAAATCACTAACTCCCCTCCCCGCCCATCCTTCATTAGCAGCTGTTTCCAAATATGTTTTTAATAAGACATCTGTCTGACAGAAAGTTGTACCTAGGGCTTATAGATCTCTACATTCACCAGGGTAACATCAATAATATTTCTTATTTAATTTAAAAAGCCAGTTGAATGTGTACCCAGTGGTGAAAGTAACTTAACATTTCTTACAGGTATTGTCCTGTTGCAACTTGGGTCCCTGCCAGCTCTTTATATAGCTCCCTGCTAGCTTTTGCTGTGGCTCAGCCTCCTCTTGCTGGAGCTGTGCACCAGGGTACACCCATTTACTTTCCCCTTTGTGTGTACCACTTTCCTCTATTGGATTGTATATCAAACCGTCTCAAATGTACGTGAGTGGTGGGACGTCAAGAGAGGTCAACAAATCAGCCTCATAAATGTAATGGCCTGTGAAATGAGGAACACTTAGGTAACGAGAGTGTCACAAGGAAGCTGCTTGCCCCATTTCCAGTCCTGCCAACTTTCACAGTTTTACTGTAAGTTTAACAACATCTGAAGTTTTTCGTAAAGCCCAAGATCCTGAGTTCTTATGATTAGCAGAGACTCTCTGCTACCATTTAAAAGAAAAAGTAGATTTCCAGCCTTCGTGGTTTCAGAGAAAAGCTGGAAAACAAACCCAAGTGAACCCTACAGGTTTGGAAACGAAACACCAAATTAACCCCCTACCCACCATTTATGATTCATTATTAATCTCATGATTTGAAAGGCAACTACCTGATTTGGGATTCCTGCACATGAGTTTTGAACGCTTGGGGCTGGAATAAGACTCTGGCTGCAATCAGATGAGAAGAGCAGCATGAAGGCTTCCAGTTCAGTTTCCAGCCCCATCTGTGCAGTTGGGTCCCAGAATCTCTGGCAGCTCCCAGAGTTTCCATGGGTGCAGTAGAGCTATTATGAACCAGGATTAATATTTTTATCCTTTTTAAAACTAGCTTAAATAAAGTGTATTTGGGTCGAAGCTCAGCAGGAAGCAATGGAATGGTGCTTAGGTACCACACTGGTAGTGGTCATAAAAGAAGATTAGATACAATTATTCAGCCAGCACAGTAGACATGATCCTGCACGGCATGCTAACAAAGACTGGTAGAACAGCACAGTGGGGAGCAAGGGAGATAGAAGAAACACTCATATATGGTGACTGTATATTTACTAGGACATATCAAGAAATCTTAGAAAAAAAGCCCCTTGCCCACTCTTCCCAACCACCCTTTTCACCTGGAAAGGCTCTTCATTTTTATTTTTTCAGAGTGACTATGCAAAACCTACAAAAATAAAGGGAAGTTTCCTGGCAGCAGAAATTTTTTCCACAAATTCATGCTTTTCCCCCTTGCCTAATTAGAAGTTGTGCATAAAATTTCTGTTCTGAAAAAGCAGAGGAGTGTACTTCAGTGATTAGAGCAAGGTACTGGGAGTGGGGGCGTATCACAATTTTTGCGGTCTATTGTAAAGTCACTGAGATGTTGTGTGACCCAGAGGCAGTCACAGAACCCTTCGATGCTTCCAAATGTGTGTCATATTTACCTGGCTCCAGCAAGGCTGTCCCTTAAGATAAGATGCACTGCTCCATACAAGCACATAATTATTAACAACAAACTGAAAACGTCACATCAAAGTGTGTTACTATAGAAATTATACTTCCCTTGTAAATTTAGGGCAAGAACTGTCTTTTTGCTCTGTGTATATCGAGTGTCTAACACAATGGGCTCCTGGTCATGACTGAGGTCCTAGACCAGAGGTGGGCAATAATTTTTGCAGGGGAGCCACTTCATAAATTTTGGTTGTGGTCATGGGCCTGCTCTGCCCCCTAGAAAGGGAAGAGCGTCGGGAGGAAGGGGTGGTTCCCTCTAGGTGCCCTATGCCCCTGGCAGGGCAAGGAGACTTCACATGCTCCCCCGCCCTCTGGTTTGATTGGCCTGGGAGCAGGGGAGCAGTAGGGTGGGCCATAGACCCGATCAAACGGCTTGGCAGGCCAAATCCAGCTCGTGGGGCATATCTTGCCCATCCCTGTCCTAACCACTCTGACAATATAAATAATAAAACAAAATCTCAAATCCTCCCTAAAACATCTGTTTTTAAATGTACTCTTCAATAAGGGCACTAGATATTTTTTATGCTGATTAGTACTTAAGTTGAAGGCTGCTGAATAGGGAGATGGATGACGAGTTTTATTGTCAAGGCAATATTGTCTTTTACAGCATGCATTCAATTAAAGGAGGAAAAGGCTGACATAGCTTTCAGACAATGCTGCTGTAGTGGAGGAAAAAAATCAGTGTGCTATAATTCCTTCAGCTCATCAATTCTTTTCCCCTTGGCTCCTCTACCCCTTTTCTATGCATTGAAAAAGATCAGAAATGGTAACCTGATTCTGCTATACAACAGCACTAAACACAGTCAGTTCTCAGAGCGTGTCTGTTAAGCACATAACAATCATTTTCTCAAATATAAGCAAGCAAAAATGACTGCTGCTGGGTAACCTAGTTCTGTTTGAAGTGAAACCAGTAGAGAAGAAACTGGGAATTCTGCTTTCTACTCCTTGCATCCTCAATGACTTCTCTGCGGATGTCTGGGCCACAAGGCAAGAGAGGATTTTGTCCACCATGTCCAGCGTGAGCAGCTTCTGCAGAATTTGCATGTCTTTTTTCTTCTCCATACACTTGGGCTCATTTCCTAATTAATGTCCATCATATTTCCTCTCTCCCCTCCCTCAGACAGCCTGACCAGCTCTACTAGTAATTCATTATAAGAGCCTCTTGTGAAGCTACATAAGGCTTGAAAAGCAGCAGAAGCTGCCACCATTCTGCTGTACAGGGAGCAGGGGATAGTGAGCCCACATAGGTTACATCTATACTACCGCCTGGATTGATGCTCTGAAATCAATCCACTGGCAGTCAGTTTAATTGGTCTAGTTAAGACCTGCTAAATCAACCGCCAGTGGATCACTCTCCTGTTGATCCTGTTACTCTAACCTGGTGAGTAGAGTAAAGGAAGTTGAGGGAGAGTTTCTCTTTTTCACCCCCCACCATGGTGTAGAGTCCATGGTAACTTGACTGAAGGTATGTCAACTCCAATTACATTATTCATGTAGCAGGAGTCATATAGTTTAAATCAACTTTCTGTTGTAGTGTAGATGTAGCCTTAGAGGGATTCTCCATCTTCTGCCTATCTGTTGGACACAATATTCCTCTTTGCTTCAGTGAAGATGTGGGGAGAGCAAAGGGACGGTAAACAAAGAGTGGGGTGGGGGCAACTTGAGGCCCCTGCCAGCCAGTCCAAAGCTTGGTACCTAGACCTAGTCAGCAGAAACCTCAAGTGTTTCCTGAGCAGAAACCAATACAACTAAGGGCTGCAGTAACAGCTGCAGGACTCTTTACCCAGGCTTTTCAACCAAGACCAAGATTTGGCCTCTAATGATACCGCTGCATTCTTTCTTTGAACTCTGTGCTCTGAGGTAACCATATGACGTGGTTCATACATTCCATGGTGCTATGCGTGCATAAGGCTCCATCCTACATCGCTAACGTTAATGAGAGTTCGGCCATTGACGTTAGCAGGCCCAAGCACTCACAGAACTCTATAAATAAAAGGTATTCATTTGCTCAGGAATACCCTAAAGCATGTCACAAGCCTTATGGACAGTAAATAGCCCTTTGTGATATCCTGTTACCAGTGTGCACAGCATTACGATCATGCACGCCATTCTCCTCTTCATCTGATCCAGGATGTCACAACTGAATGGCACAAATACCACAAGGAATATCTGTTTATGGTATTTTCATCTGTAGCCTGAAGCAGCTATAACCCTGTTGAACCTTCTGGGGATGAGGAAAAAAGGAGATGATGTCACGGAAGCTGTGCATTGCACACCTCAGTTTTTACTCAGTTGAAATTCCCATGCATTTCGATGGGTATTTGGCCTGAGAAAAGGCTAGAGGATTGGCTCTACTGGAAGCTACATTCCTTCTAATGGTACTGGGATTTGCCATTGAAGATTATATTAATGATTTCTTCCCACTGTTCCATAGTAAGCTTTCTGCATAAGATTAATCAGAGCCCTCAATGGATCATCCACTATCTGCCACACAAAACGTTTTCAGTTTTCACAAGTCACCTACTTAGCCTCTGAATTATAAGGCCCCAAAAACTTTAATCTAAATTCAATTCCATTATTAGCCACATATTTATGCAATCAGTGCAGAGCTGTCTAATTCATACAGTACTTTTTTTTCTGCTTGGTTAATATTCAGCTTCCCAACTCATTTTACCCTTTATCCAAGTGGGTGAAGAATGACCATTTCACCGACAGAACTAAAGGACATATTGAATTAATAAGAGTTAAGCACACATTCCCAAATACCTTTCAATGGGAGTTGGGCATGTACTTGCTCATTGTGCCATTGGAAATCATTCCCCCAATGTACAATCCTGAGTTTACCCACAGCCATAGATTGTAACCTAGGAGATCCATCTATTGTTTGATCGTGAGTAAATCACATAACCTCTCTATGGTCTGCTTCCACTCTGTAAAATGGGGATAATAATATATTTCACAAGCAAGCTGTAAGGCTTATTTTTATGAATATTTCTAAACTACTTTGAGATCCTTAGATGGAAGCAATTATTCAAGTGCATAATATTAACAGTTGGGGGGAAATGCATACATACAGTGTAAGCCACAGGAATTTCTAAAGCATCTTAAAAAGTAAGTAATGCATTATAATTCTAAAATAAATGCTATGTAATCTTGTAATTATATCTTAGCCTGTAACTAGCTAGTGATCTATCTCTGAAATCCCACCTGTGTCTGTACCAGTAAATCTTCACAGCAATACTTACAACATATTGGTGATAGATCTATCTTAAAAAGGTTTGATGTTTGGGATACACATTCAAAAGTTTTAAACAACCAGATAGCGGAATTGATTGTGAAGGTACGTACTGAATAATTGAAGAACAGGTTAGATACGTGGGTGAGAAAGCAATAATATGCATTAATGAAAAGTATAGGGGCTTAAACTGAACCTAAAATGTAAATTTTTCTGATTCTATTTTGTGATTCATTTTCTATCATATGGCATGGGTATATACTAATTTTTTTTAATGGAACATACATGACGCTGAGCAACCATGAGTCGGATCACTCTATTTTTATTCTGTACACCACTCTCTTAATGGAAAGAATGCATGACTAAGAAGGATTAGGACGTGTATTCATGTATATTTCTGCATTTCATTAAGAATATGTCTGCACTACCAAGTTTTGTCAACAAAGCTTATGTCAACACTCAAAAGTCGACAAAAGAAAATCACCAGAGGGTGTTCACATTTGCTCCCTCTGTCAACAGATTATGTCCATACTGGGGGCACCATTATCGACAGTGTGAACAATGCGCTGTGGGTATGTGTCCCATAGTGCTATGTTGTGGGAAGGCAGAGCAGATCCCTGCACATCTTGGCATTCCCTCCAAGTTCTCCCACAGCCTCCTCAGCTGCTGGGAATGGCATCATAAGTAGCTCTGTGAGCTCTCCGTGCTGAGGAAATGTCAAAGCAGCACATCAAGACAGAATGGAAGCATTCCAATGATTTCCTCTGTTTGTTCCCCAAATGGAGAAGTGCACTCAGCTGTCAGATACTTCCCAGAACTTTTAAAGGGCGGGGCACATGCCTGCAGGGCAGCAGAGATCAAAACACTGAGCAGAGCTATCCGGGCAGGCATTGTGAGATACTGGTGGAAGCCAATTCTGTCGACAAAACTAATAGTATTGTCTGCACTGGTTCTTTGTCAAAAATAAAGGGAGAGGAAAAGAAAAAATCTTTTATAAGGGCAGAAGCTTTTTTTCACTGAAACTGGGCATTTTTCCTGATAAAAGTCTCATTACAGCATGTACACTCTGTTTGTTTACCAAAAGGCAGTTTTTCACAACAAAATCTTGTAGCATAGACAAAGCCTCAGAATTAGGCAAATGCACTGTATTTTATGCATTACTGTAATGCTAACATCCAACTTTAAAACAAGCAGAGCATAATCTGATTTCTAGAGGAATTTATTTCACCTTCAAGATACATTTCTTGCTTTTGAACTAGTGTCCTGTATGCTAGCCCTAAAAACCCTATTCTCCTTTGGCTATTTTCACAACTTTTCTTAATTAGCACCCCAAGCCTCTAGGCACATTACAATATTTTAATATTATGCAGCTAATTAACACTATCTTTATTCCCTTAGCTGTTTAATTTTCTTGCATTTAAAAATGATCCCTAGTTTGATTACGCTCGAAGAGGAAACAGAAAAGGATCAGAAAGCCTAAGAGATTTTGAACAAGTAGGCACTATCAGAATGCTAACTAACACATTTACGGGTTTATGTCGGTTATACTGGTGCAAACTTTAAACAAGTGACCCTAAAGTTATCAGGAAGAGGAGATTTGATCACAGTATAAATACATACACAGGGGAGAAGATATCTAATGTTAGACGCCAATTCCATTTAGCAGAAAGACGCATAACAAGATCTAATATCTGGAAGTTAAATTATGAAATGTTAAAGACACAAATTAACTGTGTTAAGACACAAGTTAACTGTGAGAGTAATTAGCCTTTGGAATAGCTTTCCAGGAGAAGTGGTAAATCAAGCCTTGATGTCTAGTTCCACCACAATTTATTGGACTTGATCGTGCTTACTTACATAGCAAGGGAGAATGATTCCCTTCACAGCAGGAATCACTGGGTGCTAACCTATGCATTGTGCTATACAGATCAGATAAGATAATCCTTGTGCTCCCTTCTTAAAATCTGAATCTATGAAAACAAATCTAGATTGTTATCTAGAATCATAAGATCAAAGAAAAACAAATGCCTCCATGTCCATTGATTTCACTGGAGCTATGTCTCTTTACATTAACTAATGAACTGGTTCTGAATGGGTGGCTTGTATTTCAAAGCATAATTGCAAGAAGTTCTAACACCAAAGTTTTCTGGCTGAAGGGAAAAAAGCAGTCTCTCCTTACTTGCTTCCATTATTTCATTTAGCTCAGCATTTGCATTTTACCTCGTTATCCTTATTTCTGGTCCTGTAGCTATGATTACATATTGCCATGAAAATAAAAATAATGAAAAAAATATGGACCAAAATGGATTGCATTCTGTAAAAGCTACAAGGGAAAAAATTAAATGGTGTTAACGTTGTGCAATTTGTTTGCATCCTGATGATACCAGTGTTTCTACTGAGTTCTGTGGAAGTACATCCTTCTTATGATTGAAAAATACTAGTAAAAGGCATTATCAAAGCTTTTCTTAGACTGTTTATGCCATACATATATATGAAAGGTTGCAAATGCTAATTATTAATCTTTGTTGCCACTGTACCCAGAATAAAGATAATGTGTTTATTTGATAGATGGGGTGTATTGCCTTCTTGACAACAACACATCCATAATAACTCAGCCCTAATTGCTATGCATTTAAGTTCATTTGTATACTTTCTCAGCTAAGCAAGGAAACAATCGCTATAACATATGGCAGTTCTTTTCTAAGGTAAATCTGGCAACCATTTAAGCCAAAGCATTGTTGTGAATAATTATTGTCCAGATGTTCTATCTATGGTATTTGTGTGGCCCCTGTTCCCATAGTATTTTAATGTTACACAGACTTTAACATATTTACCCTCAACACCCCAGTGAGGAAGGGCAGTGCTATTGTTCCTAGTTTACTGATAGAAAAGTGAGGCACAGAGAAAGACAAATGACTTGCTCAGGCTCACACAGGAATTCATTAGTTGAATAGGGAATTGAATAGGTCTCCCAAGTCCTGGACTAGCCCTCCCACCAACAAGAGAAATATGTGCTGATAAGTTTTCTTCCCTACAGTTCAGTTCACACTGGCATTGTTAGAATGATAATTATTTGCTCTTCATGCAAACAAATAATCATCATATGCTTATGTTACAAAAGCACCTAGATATCTCAGTCAAGATCGGGCCTTAATGTGCCCGGTATATTGTACTATATGAATGCAGATAGCACATGAGTCCCTGCTGCAGAGCGTTCACACTCTAATTTCTACAAGAAACTGGGGGCTGGTTTTCAAATAGGATGTTTAAACATTTCTAAATATGCCTCAGTGGTCTCAATTCATATTCCAGGCCATTGCTCCAGAAGTTTCTCTTCTTTTCTAACACCAATATAATTCAGAAATACACCAATACCAAGTTTTGACCTATCTTTGTCTTGGTCCAAAAACCGTTTTCCAAAGCACAGTGCCTTTCCATTTTCTTTCAGATTACGTATCACTAGTTTCCAGTCTGGGAGACCACCACAATCCAGTGGACAGATGATATGAGTTTTCTGCTAAATTGTGCTATTAGTAATGCCATTACCCCATGGATAAAATAGTGACAGTAATTCACTGGATGAAAGAAAGCCAAGCTTTAGAACTCTTCTAGAAAGCATGCGGGTGTGAAAGAAGACGTTTTCTAATAATTTAATACCAAAAACGATGTTGTCTTCTGCTGGCATGCACTGAAGTGGGCCAGTGAGTCAGTAGTAGTAATGCTGGAGAAAGCTCTCCGTTTAGCCAGCTCAGTGGACTCGAGCAAAATAATTTCATGGAGGTAATTAAGCTACTGTTAGGGCTTGGAAGCGTTGATAGGAATCCAATTCATAGCAGATATTCAACATGCTAATAAAAAAGGGAGCGAGGTTGATAAGAGGACAATGCTTTCCATTATGTAAGAGAATGGAAGAAAATACCTTCAAAACCCCTCACAAGAACCCTATTGAAAAGATAATGGAGTTCCAGTAATTCCATGTGCTACAAACCAGCATGACCCAAAACACTGCTATCCAGAGAATGCAATGTCTCTCTGGGGCCAGACTATGGGAATAAGAAGAAAGCCCAAGTTAACTGCAAATTGGTGGGGCTTCATGAAATCCTATTTCCATTCAAAAAAACATTTGACAACTCTTTTTGGACAATCTAATGTGGTTTGAGGTTCGAACAAATCCAGAAACTGCAAAACACACACATAACAAGTGTTTCAATTATTTCTCAATGAAATCCTTTTACAAGATTCCTTTTGTTATTATTGTTTATTGTAGATTTTTCTTCTGGAATTCACAGAGAGCAAAAAGATTCAGTAAAAGACACAAGTGAACCTGGGCCTGTTTTGCTGTTAGACCCAAAATTAGGTGAGTTCCATTGGCTTTCAGGATTCTTTGAGTTTATTAAAAATTAGCACAAGTCTAGCCATAACATTCTCCCAAAACTTTGAGACACATTCAGCTCAAATTAATCTGGCTGAAATAGTATCCACCAGTTAAAAATATACATTCAGTGAGAAAGTAAACCCTTCAATATAAGTCCTTCTGGCACTAACAGGAGTGGAAGGTGGGTCTTATTCTTTTCTGCTCCAAATAATTCATGAGCAACAGCACAAATGGAATAACAGCATTTGAAGACATTTTGTGTATAAAATAATATGGGGAGGGGGGAGTTATTGAAAGGATCCATGGGGAATTGGGCTCCAAAATCTAATTGAAATTCAGTGGAAGCTGGGCATCTAACTCCCTGAGCTTCCCTTGAAATCTCTAGCAAAATAAAATATTTTTGTCCAAATGTATTATGCATTTCTCATTTAATCTACTTCTTAATTTCTAAAGCATCAAGGTGATATTTTACAATACAGATATAAAAACCCAGACCCTCAGATCTTGTGTTCACAAATCTAGAAGAATCTGAATCTGAACAGTGAATAATGCCCAGATCTTAGAAAGCTAATGTTCAGATCCTGAATCTTTCAATCAGTCTTGGGAAGAGAGGAAAGTGGAGTGGAGGGACAGAGACTGATATTGGACAAGAAGTACATGCAGGAAGCCTAGAACTGGGAGCCAATATGTGGGTGGGAAGAAAAATAGGGCTGAAACTGGGTAATTTAGAGGCCTTGGGCAAGGGAAGAGCCGGATCAGATGTGGAGTCAGGGTAGTCCTGTTGGAATTCTGCAACAGTACTCTAGCTCCAAATGCAGTCGTTGCAGAATTCCAACTGGAGTAGAGGAGAGGGGAGCTGAAATTTGCTGGGCCAGGATTCTGGAAATGGGAGGGCAGGGGAGACAGACTAGGAATCAAACAAGGAGACTTAGACTGATGGGGCAGCCAACCTTAATTTTGTCATTTCCTAATTTTGTAGGTATTTACTTTGCAACCTTTGTGTTTTTAAATGTAGCTTTCATGTGTCATAGAAATAGAGTGAAAAAATTATCTCCCCAGTTACACTGGCACATGTCACTGAAATACTTGAATACAAGGGAAGACTTACATCCAGATGTAGATCTGATGCAGATCTGTGGTTGGATCTGGAGTTTAGTTGCAGACACATTTCTAGTTTGCCTTTATTAAACATACCGTAATTTATCTTTATCATGAGTCAAAGCAACCATTTCAAACTTATATTTATAGTTGAGTAGATTTTGGCACGGTCTCAATGCCCTTTTAAGACTACTTTTTTTTTTTTTTTTTTGCTACCTTAAATTCAATAGCTGTATAATATGCCACATGACAGCTGGTTAGTGGGTTTGAAAAGTGATCTATTAGAAATAAAGAAAAGGTGTTATTATGTGGTAAAGAAGCATTTTGTGTTAAGGCAGTAATGATTAATGCTGACAAGACCAATTAGATTCAAGTCTTCAGATAATTTTTTTTAGCCACAAAACATCTGATGCTTTAACTTTTCCAAAACCTGAAAACTTAGTTTCCCCAGATACCCAGGTGCTTGTCCACTGGGCATTTGAGTTCTCTTTCATTCTAAAGGATCCCAAATCGCAACTCTAAACTGCTGCACAAAGAATATATAAGACTCACTTCATCCACTACAGAAACACAGCCTGCTCTGAATGTGCCCTAATGAACAAGCAACAAGAATGAAATAGACTTACCAGGAGGAAAAGAGGGAGATATAGTGAAAAAAAGGCTATGTCTACACTGCGTTTTTTTTCTGGAAAAAGATATGCAAATTGCAAACCTCAATTTGCGTTCCTTTTTCCTCGTGTTTCTTCAGAAGAGACTTTTCCCACATTTGGCCCATCTACATGGGGCCAAATGTGAGATAAACCTCTTTCAGAAGATCCCTTATTCTTCATAAAATGAGGAATACAGAGATGCTAAAAGAACACACCTGCATTTTCAGAAACTGTTCTGAAAAAGTGGATGTGTTCCCTGGACACGGTATCCCGGAAAAACTCTGCAGTCGAGACATAGCGAAAGAAAGAAAGAAAGAAAGAGCTGAAAATGGCTATTTTAGGACACCAGCTGTTTGGCTCTGCCAAATTTAAAGAGTTGGCCCACAGAAAGGCATGCTGGGAATAAAGTTTCTAACAGAAGGTCACTCTGACTTGATAATTAGGAGAAATAAAAAAATCAGGCAGTAAGGTATTTCTGTGGAAAGACTACTGCTGTGTTTTGTATGCCATCTTTGCTTCACAGGTGCCATGTCTAGGGAATATATGGCAATGATCAAATAGTTAGGACAGAATGAGAAAGATAATGTAGCTACTTAAAACTGCAAAGAACATTAGTGTAGTGAAAATGTAATTGCCTAAAATGAAATGGGGCCAGTTGTGTGGCAAGATGCTTAATGCTGGAAAGCAAATGGATTTCAGTATGGCTTCCAAACATGCCTTTTTAATGCTTAATTTCAGAGAGAGGAGATCAAAATTAAATAATCTGTGTCTTTGACATTAATGCTGCTTCCTTTGTTAGATATAAAGCCCTATTTTCACAGCCCTCAACAATAACAATATTTCAGCTTGCTTCATGCTGCATGAGATTTCAGGACAATAAAATACTGAATTTGTGTCATTTAAATTGCAGATTCATGTTCAAACTTCCTCTGCTCAGGGCCAAATTTAAAAGACTCTAAGGTTGTAGAAATTCAAAAATCCTTAACCATTTTAAATTGATTTTGAATTGATAAAGTGGGTGACATCTTCTATAGGACCATCTTCTGAACAAGAAACAAGCTTTGGAGCTTACACAGATAAGAGCAATTCATTGATATATGAGAGACAATGCTAAACAATATATTGAGACAGTGGAGCCTCAGTTTTATTTTACTGTGGAAGTGGTGGTAGCTGGAGCTTCAGGTCTTTTAAATTATCGCCAGAGCCCCATTGGGTACACTCCGTGTTGCACTGAGGGCTTGCAAGGGGAAGCGAGCCCCAGCCCTGCCCCTTCTGCCCAAGGCCCCACTTTTTCTGGCAGCACGGAGCTGCCCCCACCTAATCCAAGGGCCTGCCAAGTCTGTCGGCCTCCCTGCTACAACTTCAGACAGGAAACTCAACCTGTAACAGTCAGAGGCCACATATCAGTGTGACGTAGTGTGGGTACCTTGCTGGTTGCTATGCTGGGCAGTGGGTTGTCAGTGACTTCCACTGGCTGCTGTCTGCAGCACGACCCAGCAGGGCAGGGGATGAGTCATTATGCAAGGGGGCTTCGAAACTCGTCAGACAGGTATCTCCCATGGAGCGGAACAATGGAAAGGAAGGGGGCGAGGCCAGACCTGGCTGGGGGCAGGGCTGGAAGTGAGGGAGTTAGTTTTCTGACTGGGATCATGGAGGAGACAGCCTAGGGCCCAGAGGGGCTGTAATTTAAGGGCCCAGCATCCCCCATCTCAAGGGGGGCTGAGGCATCCTAGGCCCGGTTCCTGAAACCAGATGACATCTGTGCTGTGCTGTATCCTGGAGAAGCAATAAACTCCCTCTATTCTACTGGCTGGTGGAGTCTGTCGGTGCCATTCCGGGGGTGCAGGCGTCGGGGGACCCTGACGCGCCGCCACAATCAGCATTTTATTTCAATACCTTTTGGGAGTCACAACTCAGCACCTGGCCTTCCAGGCTAAACATCTACAGAACATTTGAAAAGAAACACTCAGAAAGATCAATAAAACAGGAGGGGAATCTAGGGAAAATGCCAAGAAATGCGTTCATGTTGAGTCTCTCCTACTCCCACTTCCTGCACAAAATGTCAGGAAAACTCACCAAAGCTATCTGCATAAGAATCCAAAGCAAGGCTGGCTTGTCAGACAGAGCGTGCTAAGAGAGCCACATCTCTCATCTTCCCTTGTCTGAATCCCATAAACCTCCAGGGAATGTGGAAGTGACCAGAGGCAGCTTTTCCTTTGCAGCTAGTGGGGCTCAGCCTCACCCATAGTGTTACTGTTGGTAGATGCACTGCAGGGTCAGACACGGAACCTCCTCTTGACACTAGGGGTATCCAAATGCAGATGGAGGCTCGCTTCTGCAACACACTAGACTGCCAATGAAGGATACACCTGGGCTGCAAGAGCAGGAGCAGGGAATACAAACTTCTGGGAGCTACTTCACTTCTGCAAAGTACAAAGATGCCTTGCACACTCCCTGATACTTCTGCTCCTGCTTGCTATCTGCAGCCTCATCTTTTGCTTAGGACATAGCATCTGTATTTAGAATTGATTCTAGCAATCAGGAGAGGAATTTTCAAACGGTGGCAGATGCTGTGAAAGCATAAGGGTGCTGGGCAAGTGATGATATTCTTAATTGCCAGGCACAATATTAGTGAATTTAAGTGACTCTAACCTCTGGGCAATGTCCCCAGCATTGGCACCTTCTGGGTAGGTCATGCCTTGGTGCTTTAGGATATTGCTTCCCGTGCACATTGACTGGCAACATATAGATGTACTCTCTACTAGGAAATGGGACTGACAATCTCCTGCAGCAAAAGGCTTAGTTCACACTTCAAGACTAACTGGGTTCTCTAGCTCTCTGCTGCATAACTAAAATGGAATTCTTCCAACAAATAAATCTCACTCAGGAAAACCTGGCAACAGGTTCAATTAGTAATGCCAGCTGAATTCGACTTCCTCAGGTAAATAATCAGAATGTACATCAACTTGACATTGTAACAACAGTTCACCCTGCTGAGAAACAGAACTGCAACTCATCATGCCTTCCGCGTCCTTTGAACTGCACTATGGAGATAACGAAGTACCAATGAATAATTCAATAGTTCTGTCTGAGAGAACAGTGGGCGTTTTAGATTCACATAAGTGCATTTCAAATAGACCTCAAGCGCTGAACATCAAGCAATGCTGTCACTATAGCCAGCATTGTCAAGTTTGCCCTATTACACCAGTCTCACAGTTGGGTAACATTTCTTAATTTCACAAGAGAAGTGACCTGATCCAATGAAGTGACGTTAGATTCTGCGGACCAAAAACTGGTCCTGTCTGGTTCATTCAGAATGTTCTCTTCTTGTTCTAAACTGCTGTGGGATGCTGTGACTGCTACTAACAGCTGCCACTTTTTACCCTAGAGATGATGGATTTGAGTGGTGGGTGAAGAGATTCTCTGAATAGAGTTCATGTGTCAGTTTAATAGTTGTCAAGTGCGTAGGCATCCCTTCAGATGGAAGCGCTACTGTTTCTAAATATATATGGGGGCACGATTTGCTACATGCATGAATGAGGACATCTTGTTGACTACTGTGGATGAAGGGTGGGAACAGCAATTCTAAAATTCTGTTAGGATCCTGCAGGGCTTGGAATCTATAGATTCTGGTGTCTTCCTAATTAGGTGGTAGAGTGACAAATCCTTTAAAAGGGCAACTTTAGGCCAAGGAGAGTTGCAAGTAACTATCTGGGTAGAAAATTCAGGTCAAAGGAAAGATCATGCACATATTGGTGTCTTCTGTAAACTTCATGAGGCTTTTGCTAATCCTATCACTTTGGATTCATCCCTTCATTGTTCCACAGGACTTAGCACGTTCTATTAAGTGGGCTGTGGGAGTTTGTGTATTATGGTTTTTTAGGGTCACAAATTTGTACTGGGTGCACAAGTCAAAATGTTGTAACACCCAAAATGCTTGCTAATGCCTCATTAGAGGTTTCTGATATCATGGAATGGTATAATATAAGCAGCAGAATTGAACACAATTTATAGTATCCAGTATTAGGAATTTTCTACAATATGATGGGCCAAAAGAAAGAAAATTGTATGTTTCAAGATGAATGCATCAAATTTCTCTGGGATTTTTCTCTGTTTTAATTTAATTTAATAGAGGAAAGGTGATTCATAAAACTCAAGAAAAAATGGATCAACTTCAGAATAAAGTTCACAGTTTTTCTAATGAATTGATGATATGAAGGAGATTCTCAGTATGTCTGTTTTCTGGATTTGGGGGAAATCAATGTTTTTGCATGGCCAATAATTAGGAAAAGTTTGCACTAAACCAGGCCAATATTAGAGATTGCCAACCAAGGGTTTGGGGAAGTCTGTGTAGTCCATGATCAGAGCTTTGAGACACAGGTTGCCAGTTAAAAATGTCCCAAGGGAAGAAAAGTGCCTGAGAATTCAAGATAAGCACTGATGCAATTCACTTCAACAAGAAATTTCTTTTTTTAAAGCCTCCTTAAAAATACAAAATGGAACTAAGTTAATATTCAAGCAAACAAACTGTTGTAACAGATTTCTCATTTGCATACAACTTTAATCTGATTATTTGGTGTTAGCTCAATGCTAGACCATTTAATTCATTATTTATACGGAAAATAATATCTTATACATGATTCAAGTTGTACAATAACTAGCCAAGTGTTTTGTGCATAAAGGACTTACTCCTACTGTGATACAATAGCTAATCAATAGCGAATTCCATGTTTCTCAAAAAGTGGAGATCATGAAGGAGGGAGGGGTGCATGCAAACTTCCCAGTTTTTCACTGAAGTCTCTGTTTTCCTTTTAAGGGAGTCGCTAGATGTTAGGGCTGCAAAGGGACCCTGCAAAATCAGAAAGAAATGTAAACAACAGAGATCTATCTGAGTCTGCAGAGATGCTGAAGAAATTGCTCTGAGGTATGAAGTGCGGCATTAATGGCAACACATGCTAGCTCTGATGCCAATGATAACACATTAAATGTCAACCTTGTAATTATTTCACTGCTTTCAAAGCATGTAAGGATGGATGGGGAAAGCTGTACAGACTGAGATATGGAGGCCATTAATGCATAAGATGGGGTTGCTGAGGTGGAGTGGCAACAAGCAATTTTTCATTTTGCTGAAAGAGAGGTTCAGCTTTCAGTCTGTTGGCTTTGTCAAATGGGTTGCAATGTATAGTGTATAAATACCTTCACCAGGTATTTGTACACTGAAATTAAGGGGTACTAATAGCCTCTTTGACCTAGTGGAGAAACCAAGAAACAAGAACCAAAGGCTAGAAGTTGAAGCCCAGTAGGAATTAGACTCATATTTTAACAGTGAGGGTGACAAGCATTGGAACAAGCTACCAAGGGAGCGGTGGATTCTCTATTTCTTGATCAAAGTGGGATGCCTTTCTGGAAGATACGCTTTAGCCAAATATGTGTTATATGTTAGTGAAACAGAAATGTAAAGGCTCACCAAAAAGGTCAAAGGGTGAAATCTGACGGCCTGAGATAACCAGGCCAGGCAAGATGATCTAATGGTTAAAGTCCTGCAGATATACACTTTATATATGCAGATGTGGGTGCTGAGATCTGCAGCACATTTTTGCAGACAGCGATGCAGATACAAATTTTGTATCCTTTCTGGGCTCTACTAATGCTTCTTCTGCCCTTAAATTCTATGAATCTATTAAAAAAGGCAGGGAAACAATGATCTAATTAATGTAATCGGTGATAGTGTGATTCTTAATTTATTGTCAGGACTATCTGTGTGTGTGTGTGTGTGTGTACAGTATACAAAAGGGCCCGATGCCTGATTTCCATTGAACAAAACAAAGCATCAGGAAAAGGACATATTGTAAAGAATAACCAATAGATGGCAGTATTACATTCATCATTCAATACTTTAGATTGATTTTTCAACTGATCTATTTCCGTTTCCATATCAGATTTACAGGCTTTTCTGTTGAAGTTTCCCCCATTATTTCAGATTTATTGCTTCAGCTGGTTTCTTCTCTTTTCTGCTTTCATTTATAATTTTTATGATGCATGCATCAACATGATGTTATACTGAATCAGATGAAAAATACACAAACATGCACTTCCAACACATATGTACTTGAATGAGATTTAAACTGTTTAAAATTAGTATATAACAATGTAAAAGCACATAAAAGCCCCTTTACACAGGGGCTGATTGAAAGTCCACTGAAGTCAAAGGAGTCTTCCCATTGGTCCACTAGTGAATAAACACATTTGTCTCTGCCCACAAGAATTTAAAAGGCTTTGATCCTGCAAAGACTTATGTGTGTGCTTCAAAGTAAATAGTATTAGCATAGTGAGTAAAGTTACTCATGTGCTTATGTGTTAGCTGGGGCAAGCTTTAAATTAGTCAAGAAAAGACAGAATTAGTTGGAGATAACAAAAGGCTGTAATGTCATCACAGCTCTTTGGAGTAGAAACTTGCAGTGTTACAGAATTATGTTAACAGATACGCCATCAATAATACCTGGAGGCAGGTAAAATGTAACATCGAATATTTCATCGGGTATCTTTCATCATCCAGACATGATTAAGTCAGTGAACTTATATCCTGAAATAATCCCTTAAATCAAAATGTCTGGGCTTTTTTCCTACCTTCTATTGAGAACTGTTTTATTAGCCTTTACGACACTTAACTGGAATCACGTGATTATGATTTCAGTTAATTTAGACTGGGTCCCTATCCTACAAATCCTCATGTAGTGAAACAGCAGGTTACATATATGAGTAGTATATGTAAACACAATCAGGCTCTTAAACTGAAAATTGATAAAGAAGCCTAAACTATTTGGCTTTTTCTGATGTAAACCAGTGTGTCAGTTGGAATAAAAAAGTAGCTTCTCAAAGAAGGTTCCGTTCATCAATATTTAATTCACATATGCATGGCTCTTCATTGATATGTGGTACCACTTAGCATTCCTCAGCCAGAACAGCTGAGATGTGCAGCTGGGGGCTAGCATCTGCACTGACAGCATTCCTACAGCTGCATGTCAAGAACTGCCATGGACCTGAATTTTGACCTTTTTGAAGGCAAGTGTACAAGTCTGAGCATAGGCAATTGCATTGAAAACCTACTCATTAGTACAGTGACTGCCTCTTTGGATATGAACAGCCATGCTGATTTCAAGGCAGAGAATTTCTTCAGCATGGTTTTATTCATTCCCCCTGCTTTTGGGAAGAGGGTGGTTTTATACTATATATTCTGCCTAGTATCCACTGTGAGGACCTGGAATTGATTTTCACAAGGACTTCTTTGCTAACTTTTCTGAGTTACCTTTTACTAGACACCTCAGCCCTGGGCACACTAGCACATGTATCCATTGTTGATAACAGGCTGCCAAGGGAGTGGTGGATTCTCTATTTCTTGATCTTTCAAACATTCATGGCAAGTGTGGGCCAAGACAGAAAGAATTCTGCTTTGTTTCCAAACACGTAGCTAAACTGATTGGGGGAATTATGCTTGAATATGTCCAGTAAAGGATTTGACCCTGCAGTTCTCAATGACTTCACTGGGGTTAAGGTGCTTAACCTTGTATCCTGGGCACAGACTTTTCTCATTTTTTTAAATTTCTCCCTTTATTTTTCAGGGAGATGTTAATTGGCCATCAAATACTAGCCCCAAATGCCATCAAATACTAGCCCGCTGGAACCTCTAGTGGTCATCAACTCCAGGCTCCTGGACTCATGGAATGACCATCTAGACCGTTCCTGGCTAACCTACTCTTAAAAATCTCCAATAATGGAGATTCCACAACCTCCCTAGGCAATTTATTCCAGTGTTTAACCACTCTGATAGTTAAGAAGTTTTTCCTAATGTCCAACTTACCCCCCCCCCTTGCTGCAGTTTAAGCCCATTGCTTCTTGTTCTATCATCAAAGGTTAAGGAGAATAATTTTTCTCCCTTCTCCTTATAACACCCTTTTAGATACTTGAAAGCTGTTATCATGTCCCTTCTCAGTCTTCTCTTTTCCAGACTAAATAATCTCAGTTCTTTCAATCTTCCTTCCTATGTCATGATTTCTAGACCACTAATCATTTTTCTTGTTCTTCTCTGGATTTTTTCCAATTGTTCTCATCTTTCCTGAAATGTGGCACTCAGAAGTAGACACAATACTCCACTCTAGATCCAGCCCCAGTAGTGGGTGGGGAATGGGAAGTGCAAAGGGGGCAATTGCCCCAGGATTCAACATTGCAAAAGTGTCCACAGCTCCAGCCTGTGGCAGCAGTGGCAGCCTGGAGCCCGGGCCCTTTAAATCACCTCCAGAGCCCTGCATGGCATGTTCTGAACAGCTCTGAGAACTGCGGGGGAGGGCCCTGAGGGATCCACCTGAGACCACGCTCTTTCTGGGAGTGCAGAGCCATCCCCTACACCTTGCCCAGGGACCCAGCAAATCTGTCAGCCAACCTGTTGAGGCCTAATCATTGCAGACTAGAGTGGAAGAATTTCGTGCCTTGCTCACAACCCTCCTGCGAATATATCCCAGAATGATGTTTGCTTTTTTTGCAACAGTATCACACTCTCGATATATATTTAGCTTGTACGCTATTACCCTTGGATCCCTTTCTGCAATACTCCATCTGAAGCAGTCATTTTCCATTTTGTATATGTGCAACTGATTCTTCCTTCCTAAAGGGAGAACTTTGCATTTGTCTTTATTGAATTTCATCCTGTTTACCTCAGACTATTTCTCCAGTTTGTCTAGATCATTTTGAATTATAGTCCTATTCTCCAAAGCACTTGTAACCCTTCCTAGCTTACTGTTGTCCAAGTGTCCAAGTGTACTCTCTGAGTATGTCTGTACTGCACTGTTCTTCCAGGAAAAGCTATGCAAATTACAAACTGCAATTTGCGTAGCTTTTTCCGCTTCTTTTTTCAGAAGAGGTTTTTCTGACATTTGGCGCACCTACACTGGGCCAAATGTTGGGAAAAAAACCCTTTTTGGAACATTTCTTCTTCCTCGTAAAACGAGATTTACCGGGATGCTGAAAAAAAGTATGTGCTCTTCTGAAAAATGTTTTGGAAGAGCAGACGCATTCCCTGGACGCAGCAGAGTTTTTCCACGATACCTCTGGTGTCTACAATGTAGATATAGCCTCTCTGGCATCATCTAAAAAGTCTCAGGTTTTGTCTACACTACAAGGTTTTTTCTGCAGAGAGTATGCTAATGAGGGACTCATTAGCATAAGTTGTGATCTCAATAGCATATTTTCTGCCATTTCTTTTTGCACAAAAAATTTCTGCGCAAAAAGAAGCAGTGTGGACATTTTCTTTTTGCGCAAAACCCCCACTGTGTGCAAGAGCCTTATGCCTGTCCTGGCGAGGCATAAAGATCTTGTACAAAACAGGGTTTTTGCACAAAAAGGAAATGTCCACACTGCTTCTTTTTGCGCAGAAACCCCTTGCGCAAAAAGAAATGGCAGAAAACATGCTAATGAGTCCCTCATTAGCATATTTTCTGCCAAAAAAACTCATAGTGTAGACGTAGTCTCAGAGGGGTAGCCATGTTAGTCTGAAACGCTGTAGCTTTAAAAACAAGTAGTCTACATATATATATATACACACACACACACACACACATACACTCTAGGGGGGATGCACCCCCTGCTTACCACACTTGCTAACCCACATCCTTGGGGATAGGCAGCCCCAGCTCTCCTCCCAGCCGCCACGGAGGCCCAGGTGGAGGCGTGGCAGCCCTGGCCTGCCCTAGCTCTCTCCCCACCAGCCCTGGGCCCCCCTGAGGCTGGACCAGCCCCAGTCCCCCACCCCTGGCCACTGGAGGGTTGGGCCAGGCCGAGGCCACAGCAGGCCCAGCTCTCTCCCTCCAGCTGCTGGGGGATTGGGCTAAGGCTGGCCTGACTCTCTTTCTCCATTTGCCAGGAAGGGCCAAGTCGAGGCTCTTCCCCCCCAGACTCCCACTGCCAGGGAGGGTTCGAGGCCACCCCAGCTCTTTCCTCCTGGCCCTGACCCTGAGGATGCCCCAGCCCCGAGGCCCCTACTGCCCCTTTCCCGCTAGGCTGCCAGGGCAGTGGGCCAGTGCAAGGTCATACCTGGCTCTTTCCCCAGCCACCAGAGGTGGGGGCCGCTCCAAGGCCTTGCTGGACCCAATGCTCTGCCCCTGACCCCTGGGAGGTGGGAGAGGTGGGATGCAGAGTGACATCATGACCTCACTCTGTCATCCCACAGGAAAAGTTTTAGAGAGAGAGAGAGAGAGAGAGAGAGTAGTATCTTGAGCTTTCATGGGTAAAACCCACTTTGTCAGATGAGCTCACGAAAGCTCACAATACTGCATATGTTTGTTAGTCTCTAAAGCTGCCACAGAACTACTTATCATTATCTAAATAGAACATAAGAACATAAGAATGGCCATACTGAGTCAGACCAAAGGTCCATCTAGCCCAGTACCCTGTCTGCCGACAGTGGCCAATGCCAAGTGTCCCAGAGGGAGTGAATCGAATAGGTAATGATCAAGCGATCTCTCTCCTGCCATCCATCTCCACCCTCTGACAAACAGAAGCTAGGGACACCATTCCTTACCCATACTGGCCAATAGAGATTTATGGACTTAAATTCATGGAGGTTATCTAGTTCTCTTTTTAGTCCTAGCCTTCACAACCTCCTCAGGCCAGGAGTTCCATAGATGGACTATGCGCTGTGTGAAGAAGAACTTCCTTTTATTTGTTTTAAACTTGCTGCCCATTAGTTTCATTTGGTGGCCTCTAGTTCTTATATTATGGGAATAAGTAAATAACTTTTCCTTATTCACTTTCTTCACACCACTCATGATTTTATAGACCTCTATCATATCCCCCCTTAGTCTCCTCTTTTCCAAGCTGAAAAGTCCCCGTCTCTTTAATCTCTCCTCATATGGGACCCATTCCAAACCCCTAATCATTTTAGTTGCCCTTCTCTGAACCTTTTCTAACGCCAGTATATCTTTTTTGAGATGAGGAGACCACATCTGTACACAGTATTCAAGATGTGGGTGTACCATGGATTTATATAAGGGCAATAAGATATTTTCCATCTTATTCTCTATCCCTTTTTTAATGATTCCTAACATCCTGTTTGCTTTTTTGACTGCCGCTGCACACTGCATGGACATCTTCAGAGAACTATCCACGATGACTCCAAGATCTCTTTCCAGAATAGTTGTAGCTAAATTAGCCCCCATCATATTATATGTATAGTTGGGGTTATTTTTCCCCAATGTGCATTACTTTACATTTATCCACATTAAATTTCATTTGCCATTTTGTTGCCCAGTCACGTAGTTTGGTGAGATCTTTTTGAAGTTCTTCACAGTCTGTTTTGGTTTTAACTACCTTGAGCAGTTTAGTATCGTCTGCAAACTTTGCCACCTCACTGTTTACACCTTTCTCCAGATCATTTATGAATAAGTTGAATAGGATTGGTCCTAGGACTGACCCTTGGGGAACATCACTAGTTACCCTTCTCCATTCTGAAAATGTACCATTTATTCCTACCCTTTGTTTCCTGTCTTTTAACCAGTTCTCAGTCCATGAAAGGACCTTCCCTCTTATCCCATGACAACTTAATTTACGTAAGAGCCTTTGGTGAGGAACCTTGTCAAAGGCTTTCTGGAAATCTAAGTACACTATATCTTCTGGATCCCCCTTGTCCACATGTTTGTTGACCCCTTCAAAGAACTCTAATAGATTAGTAAGACATGATTTCCCTTTACAGAAACCATGTTGACTTTTGCCCAACAAATTATGTTCTTCTATGTGTCTGACAATTTTATTCTTTACTATTGTTTCAACTAATTTGCCCGGTACTGACATTCGACTTAACGGCCTGTAATTGCTGGGATTGCCTCTAGAGCCATTTTTAAATATTGGCGGTACATTAGCTATCTTCCAGTCATTGGGTACAGAAGCTGATTAAAGGATAGGTTACAAACCATAGTTAATAGTTCCACAATTTCACATTTGGGTTCTTTCAGAACTCTTGGGTGAATGCCATCTGGTCCCGGTGACTTGTTACTGTTAAGTTTATCAATTAATTCCAAAATCTCCTCTAATGACACTTCAATCTGTGACAAGTCCTCAGATTTGTCACCTACAAAGGACAGGTCAGGTTTGGGAATTTCCCTAACATCCTCAGCCATGAAGACTGAAGCAAAGAATTAATTTAGTTTCTCCGCAATGACTTCATCATGTTAAGTGCTCCTTTTGTATCTCGATCGTCCAGGGGCCCCAGTGGTTGTTTAGCAGGCTTCCTGCTTCTGATTTACTTAAAAAACATTTTGTTATTACCTTTTGAGTTTTTGGCTAGCTGTTCTTCAAACTCCTTTTTGGCTTTTCTTATTACATTTTTACACTTAATTTGGCAGTGTTTATGCTCCTTTCTATTTACCTCACTAGGATTTGACTTCCACTTTTTAAAAGATGTCTTTTTATCTCTCACTGTTTCTTTTACATGGTTGTTAAGCCATGGTGGCTCTTTTTTAGTTCTTCTACTATGTTTTTTAATTTGGGGTATATATTTAAGTTGGGCCTCTATTATGGTGTCTTTGAAAAGTGTTCATGCAGCTTGCAGGGATTTTACTTTAGTCACGGTACCTTTTAATTTCTGTTTAACTAAACTCCTCATTTTTGCATAGTTCCCCTTTTTTAAATTAAATGCCACAGTGTTGGACTGCTGAGGTGTTCTTCCCACCACAGGAATGTTAAATGTTATTATATTATGGTCACTATTTCCAAGAGGTCCTGTTATAGTTACCTCTTGGACCAGATCCTGCGCGCCACTCAAGACTAAATAGAGAATTGCCTCTCCCCTTGTGGGTTCCTGTACCAGCTGCTCCAAGAAGCTGTCATTTAAGGTATCAATAACTGAAGATATTGAACAGAACCTGCCCCAAAACTGATCCCTGTGGACCCCCCACTCATTATGCCCACTAGCATGACTGTGAAGCTAGGTTACTGGACTGCATGAAGACGAGCATACCTGAATGTCATATTCTTTGTTTTTATGGAGTTTCTAATATGGATAAGAACTTGATGTGATACTTGCATTGACTGAGGTTACAAAGTGGTACATTAAGTGGTCTGTATGTCTTACAGTAGTGCCACATTCAAGGCCACATCCCAACCCCATTGAGGTCACTGGGAATCTCTCTCTTGCCGTCAGTGAGATCTAGATCAGGTCTCCAACTTCTACATTACTGGGAAGTAGTATCATCCCATTCTGGCTCAGTCACTGCGGAGATGTCACTACCGGTCCTGAGAATTCAACAGCTGAGGCTGGACAGTTGTGGTACATACTTCCTTACACTAGTAGCCAAGAAGTTGCATGACACCATGGTAAACACAACAGGTATGTCTACAATGCAATAAAACACCCATGGCTGCCCCCTAACTGCTGACTCAGGCTTGTGGGGCTCGAGTGGTGGGGCTATACAATTGCAAATGTTTGGGCTCAGGCTGCAGACTGGGCTCTGGGATTCCACTACAGTTTTATAGCCCATGTAGCCGAAGCCCCATGAGCCTGACAAAGGCCATTCATGTTTTACTGCCGTGTGGACATATGTATGAGATAGCACACGGCAAAAGGCCATGCTCTCAGCTGTTTTCTTAAAACTAGCGTGACTTTTTCTATTCCTTTCTCTTCTCCCCATGAAAGCCCAATCCTCTAAGGTGCTGCATGCCCACAACTCCTGTAAAGTACCTGGGAGCTGAAGATGCTCAGCATCTTGAATGACTGGGCCCCAGGTACATCTCTCGATCCAGCCATCTAGGGGTATGTCTACATAGCAGTGATATTTTGGAGGAATGTCGAGCTGGAGGACTTCTTACTCTGACTCCTGTAACCCTAATTTCACAAGGAGGAAGGGAAGTCGAAGGAAGAGTGTTCTTCCTTCGATCTGTGCTATGTAGAAAACGCCAAAAGCCGAATTAAGCTATTTCTATTCAGCTACCCAATGACATGGCTGAAATTGCGTAGCTTAATTTGAGTTTGGCCCTGCTATGTAGATGTGCCCTATGGTGTTTTATACCATTGCTCATCACTAAGGTGTGAGTGAAAAAAATACGAAGTATAAATGTATTTGTTTGCATGAAAGCACATGTAGGCACAACATTTTACTAACTAAACAAGAGGTGAGACGTTATTAGCATTCTCCTTTTACACCTCAGGAACTGGTGCACTAAAATTGACTTTACCAAGGTCAAGGAGTTTAGTTTGGGAAGCTCAGTGATGCTATAAAGTAATTTTTCAGATACTGGAAATGGTATATTTTTACCTGCCAGCAAAAGTAAAATGATACAGAAATAGTTAGTACAAAATAGAAGGGAACTCAACCCTCATGTTTCTGGGCACAGTCCAACTGCAACCTGAGAGGGGATAGGGAGAATTTCATCTTCTGGGCAAGTTATTCCAGACATTGTTCATTCCTTAGTTTATTTCACCTTCTTCTGAAGCTCCTAGGAATGGCCACTGTCAGAAACCAATCATGGCACAGATCCTCCGAGGTATTTAGACACATTGAAATTGCTAAGAGTTAGCCTCCTAAATACCTTTTAGGACCTTGGCCAATGTTCCTAAAATTGACAAGATTTTGTTCCATTAATTCTTGTGGGCTCAGCCCTGGGAGTTGCTGATAGCTTTCACAGCCCACTAAGTTGTATTCCACTAAGAAGCAGACCCTCAATGATCTCACTAAATTCTTAGCTTAAGAAGGAAATCAAAGATGCCATATTAAAGAATGCAATACAAACATACTACAATAAAAGTAGTGGCACAAACACTACATTGAAAAATGTCATCATCTTTACTTATTAAAATAGAATGTTCCTAAAGGAGATGAGCTTGTGAAAGGAAGACAAAATCAATTTTTCCTTATTCTTCATTTCTAAGCATCTTCTGCAGCTCGTTCCCACAGGATATTCTCTATAACACAAGCCAAGACAGACCCCAGAATGCACCAGGTAAAAGAAAAGGTGTAGAGTAGTAGCCCTGTTTCCCTCTAACCTCAGATACAGAAGAGGTTTTGCCCCAGAAACAAAAATAATTGGAGTGTATCCATAGGATCGGTGGGGTGAAGAACAAAAGGAACCTCAGACTCCTAGTAGTGTACAGATTTCCAGAGGGAAACCCCATCATCTTTGTGGAGTAACTCACTAGTATGGTACTGCAGGCCATTGGGCACAAGGGATCCGGGAGCCTCAGACTTGAAATAAATAATGCAAAAGATACAATGGCGTTGAGCTCATGGGCTATGTAGGAATGATGGGGTTCTGCCAGCCAGTCCCACATATTCAACAGGACCTATGATGACTCCTGCCTGCAGCATATGAGTGGATATTGGTGATGTCACTAACATGCACCTGAGAGGCTTTTGAATATCTTGCTCTAGATGACTGAACTGTCCCCAAGCAGTTCTGAGGATGTACAGCTCTCATAGATCAAGCTGGACACCTGTGATCACACTGATTTCAGTATAATTGCTTGCCATGAATAGCGTGATCAAGATTTGGCTCACTTCATGTTGGAATGGTACAGCATGCACCTGAATGGGATCTGGCATCCCTGAAGGATGACAACTTTTGGTCTATTTTTTTTAAAAGTAAGGCTATTATTTAAACTGTTAAAATAAAAAATAGAATGAAAATGAACCACAGAGAACATTGTTTTAATAACGTTACATTATAAGGGGCTTTTTTTTTTTGCCTTTTTTCATGTGTGCTTTGTGTTCTTCAGTTCTGAAGTACTTAACCAACAGCATAATTACATATCAATAATTTCCCCAGAGATGTGCTTATTTGCATCTGTTGTTTGAGAAAGAGAATAAGCAGCCTGAGCTGTTACACATCTTATTAATATGCATATGTTTGCTGTAATATAAAGAACTAAATAAATCCTGCTTGTCTTACTCCTCAAAGTAAATACACTCTAGCTCAAACACAAGTTGTGTTCTCACAAAACTGGGTGAGTGGACAAAAAATACATAATCCCAAATATACATATAAAATGGCAGAGTCTGATTAGCTGTTACCACCTAAGAAAGAATTCTTGGAGTCATTGTGGATAGTTCTCTGAAAACATCCACCCTATGTGCAGTGGTAGTCAAGAATATTGGGAATCATTAGAAAAGGGCTTGGTAAGAAGACTGAAAATACCATATTGCCACTATATAAATCCATGGTATATCCACATCTTGAATACTGTGTGCAGATCTCGTTGCCCCATCTTTAAATATATATATATATATATATATATATATAATTGGAAGGGGCAGCGAAAAGGGCAAGAAAAATTATTAGGGGTATGGAACAGCTTCCATATGAGAAGAAATTAATAAAACTGGGCATTTTCAACTTGGAAAGCAGAAGACCGAGGGAAGTATATGATAGAGATCTATAAAATCATGACTGATCTTATGACTTCTCATAACACAAGAACTAGGACTCACCAAATTAAATTAATAGAAGGTTTAAAACAAAGACAAGGATATACTTCTTCAGAGAGTACACAATCTTTGGAACTCTATGCAAGAGGATGTTGTGAAGGCCAAGACTACAACAGAGTTAAAAAAACCCAATTACATAAGTTCATGAAGGATAGGGCCATCAATGGCCATTAACAAGGGTGTGCAGGGATGGTGTCTCTAGCCTCTGTTTGCTAGAAGCTGGGAATGGGTGACACGGAATGAATCACTTAATGATTACTTATTCTGTTCATTCTCTCTGAAGCACCTGGAATTGGCCACTGTCAGAAGACAGAAGACAGGTCTAGATGGACCTTTGGTCTGACCCAATATGGCCAGTCTCCTGGGCTTGAGGTAGGAGCTACAAATGAAATTCTTTGGCCTATGTCACTCAGGAGGCTTGACTAAATGGCTAGAAGCCAGCCTACTTGGCCAAAGAATTCTGAAAACATGGCTCTGTTCCAGCCTCAGTGACTGGATGATGTTGAGCAAGTCACCCTGCCTCTATACACCTCCGTGCCTCATTTCCCCACCTTATAAATTGAAGATGATGATACTGACCTCTTTTGCAAAGTGTTTTGAGACTACTGAATAAAGAGAGCTGTAGGTACTAATGA
This sequence comes from Pelochelys cantorii, assembly GCA_032595735.1. Classification (NCBI taxonomy): domain Eukaryota; kingdom Metazoa; phylum Chordata; order Testudines; family Trionychidae; genus Pelochelys; species Pelochelys cantorii. The sequence continues at coordinate 27,143,933 of CM064326.1, forward strand.
TCACCTTAAAAAATAGTTACATTGACTACAGGGAGAATACTTTTGTGAGTGAATCAAAAGGGTTGAAATTTGAATGGTCAGAACTTGCTGAATTTGAAATTTCACAAAAACAACACACATTTTGACTTAATTTTCATGACTTTCTTCGTCCCATACCCATATTTTGACCAACTATAGAACTGGTCAAGATGGCTAAAATTTATTAATTTCCTCAAAAATAGTATTTGCCCACTTTTGACTCGCTATGGCCCTTCCCTCCCTCCACCCCCACGTTACAGTGAGCTGCAGCAGGTGGAATTAGTTAATGGAGACCACAGTTGTTGATAGTGGGATACACTATTCACATTCACCAGTGCTAACTAGCAATGTCTAATCCCATGAGACACTGAGCATCCTTATCTCCCAGTATAAATTAAAGGCACTGAGCACTTCTAACAAGGTGCTCAGTATCTGACAAGAAAGTGCTTAAACTTCTTAAGTTATTCATATAATGAAATTTTGTTTGGCCTCTACCTAGGGGTACCAAAAGACCCAAGAAATCTTCAAACCAGAAGCTGTCATTATTTTAGCTATTGGAGGCCAAGAATTTAGCCAGACTCAAAGAGGGATTGGACATTTTTATAGATCATAAGAGTAACAGGTAAAGTAGTTAGTGCTAATGGTGTTATAGAAGAGTACATTACAACTCATCTTTTAGGATTTAAGACCATCTCTTACTACTACAGTGCAGTATGAGACTTCTGTGGGGGCAGATCCTCACATATCGGCTTATTGCATGCTTCTTACTCCTGCTTCTGAAGCTTGGTGTGCTGTCCACTGTTGGAGAAAGGAATCTGGACTAGATGGACCACGAGTCTGATCTATCTCAGAAGTTCCTATGTTTCCTTGTCCCTCTGTTGCTATTTTAAAACTGCTGAGTTGCAGGCTGACCCTTCTAGTTTACTCACAATGACCTAGTATACACTAGGCCAGGCAGGTCAATTTAAGATATACAATTCCAGCTATGTAAAATGCATAGCTGGAGTCGGCTTACCTTAAGCTGAGCTGTGATGGCATCCACACGTGGGGAGGCCAAAGGAAGCACATGCTCCTGTTGGCTTCCCTTACTCCTCGCAGAATGAGGAGTACTGAATGCCAGTAGGGCTGCCCTCAGCATTCAACTTACAAGTTCACATTAGACCCACTAAATTGAACACTAGAAGATTGACCTCTGAAGAGTCGATCTTCCCACTAGTGTAGACATGCCCAATGATACATCTTACTCCAGAAGTAGTGCCTTTCAAATGAATAGACCTACTTATAAGGTAAAATATTAATCATTATGAATATAGAGAAAGAAAGAAATCTTTGCTTAACGGGACATTATTCTGATAATCCCCCCCACTACACTTTGTTGGGTTTGAGGACAGTTGCTTTGAAGAGACCAGGCTGGGGGTAGCCAGCTGTAGAGGTCACTGGGGGAATGGGGCTTTGTATGTTTTTGCTTTTATTTGTATGATTTGTGTTTACATAACTGTGGTTATCATAACTGTTCTTCATTATAGATAAAATCATGTGCAGCCAAGGGATTATCATACAGACTGGACCATCACTTCCAACAGCTCCCAGTTCATGGGCCAGTGGGAGCTGTGGGGCTCCATGCCTGCAGATGCTGCTTAGGTAAAAAAGGTATCTGGCAGCCCACTAGTGACTAATCCTGGTGAACTACATGTGACCTGCAGGTCACAAGATTCCCATGCTTGCTGTAAGACCTGCTCCATTCTTCAAGTCCTGCTCTTTGCTACTTTTCAGCTTGAAGTGTTCCTTAGATTCATTGTCCCGGTGGTTGTACTTTTTTTCCCTGAGCTTGCCCAAAAGCAGAGGTTTCTTCACCTAGAGATCTTCACTTGTACCTTTGAGCTGTATTCCATCAATAAATGTTCAAAGATTCACTCTGCATTCATGTACTTTAAGGCCTTTGTGGGTGGGCTTCTTGAGAACTGGTCCTGAAAACTGTAAACATCTAACAGCTTTTTTATCAATTCCCTCCTTTTTCACCAATTATATTCCCTTTTAGGTTTTTTCCCTTGATACTCTTTCTCTGGTAAGTCAATTGATTTATTTTCCTTTACTTTCTCTCTCTATTAATGCCTGCTCACATACCAAGGTCTATTTTTTCTGACACTCCTGACCTGAAATTTTTTCTCACCCCTTCCCCCCTTTCTTTCCTCCCTCTCACTCTCAAGTCCCTTGTTTTATTCTCCTGTTCTTCTTTCATTGTATCCCCTCACCTTCTACCCCAGCTCTGGTTCATCCACTAAATCAGCACCTAGATTCTTCTCCTTCCAGTTGCTCCTTTCGATTCTTAGCCCCCTCCCCAGCTGGAGATGCAGTCTCATTGGCAGACTCCGACCCCAGAACAGGATCCTGTGCTGCTGCTGCTGCTGCTGAAGAGTTACAGAGGGATCCCCTAAAAGTGGGAGAGTGGACAACAAAATGGAAAGTAAAATTCAGGATTGAGCAAAGAACATTAGAAAGCATAATCCCAGCTATACAGACAAATTCATGGTGTCTCCTTTACTTGCTACTATTGAAGAAAGATCTTGAAGTCATTGTGGATAGGTCTCTATAAAACTCTGCTCAGTGGCAGTCAAAAAAGCTAACAGAATGTCAAGAATGATTAGGAAAGGGATAAGACAGAAAATATTATGTTACCCTATAAATCCATGGAACGTTCACACCTAGAATATGGAGCTTCAGGGGGTAGCTGAGTTAGTCTGTTAGGGTATGTCTACACTAGCCCCCTAGTTCGAACTAGGGAGGCTAATGTAGGCATTCGAAGTTGCAAATGAAGCCCGGGATTTAAGTATCCTGGGCTTCATTTGCATCTTCCCGGGCGCCGCCATTTTTAAATGTCCCCTAGTCTGAACTCCGTGCCCACGGCTACACGCAGCACGGAGTAGGTAGTTCGAATTAGGATCTCTAATTCGAACTACCAGTACATCTCATTTCTTCAGACCGGTCATCTGAAGAAGTGGGCTGTGCCCACAAAAGCTCATGATACCATCTACATGTTTTGTTAGTCTATAAAGTGCTACCAGACCATTTGTTGTTTTTTACCTAGAATATGGTATGCAGTTCTGGTCACCCCATCTCAAAAAAAAGATATTAGAATGGGGAAAAGTGGAGAGAAGAGATTAAGTGTGTGGAACATCTTCCATGTGAGAAGAGATTAAAAGACTGGGACTGTTCAGGTAAGAAAAGAGATGATGGGGTGCGGGAGCAGAGTGAGAAAGTCTATTAAATCATGAATGCTGTGGAGAAAGCAAACAGAAAAATGTTATTTACACCTTCACAAAACACTAGAACCAGGGGTTACCCAATCCATTTTTAGGCAGCAGGCTAAAAATGAACAAAAGGAAGTATTTCTTCGCACAATGCACAGCCAATCCTTGGAAATCCCAGCTAGGGGATGTTTTGAAGGTCCAAAAAACCCCACCTGGGTTCAAAACAGTAGTGATATACACTCATGGAGGATCAGTTCACCAATGGCTATCAGCTAATACGGCCAGGGATTCAACCCCATGTTCTGGGTGTCCCTAAACTTCCAACTGCCAGAAGCTGGGCCTGAATGTCAGGAGATGGATCACTCAATAATTGCCCTGTTCTGTTCATTCCTTCTGAAGCATGTGGCACTGGCCACTATTGGAAACAGGACAGTGGGCTAGATGGACATCAGTCTGACCAATATGTCCATACCTATGCTGTTCTGTAAGTATAATCATATGGGTAAGGCTAAGTCAGAGCACATGACACTTAAGGAACTAAGACTGAAAGGGACCTTGAGAGATCATCAAATCCAGAAGCAATCTAAGAATTGTTAGTGAGCATCTTCATGAACTCATGGAGGAGGGCAAGGTCCCAAAGGAAGGGCAGAGTACTCGTCTTTAAAATTTTTGGACAAGTTAGCCTAACTTTGATACCTGGAATGATACTGGGACAAATTAGTAAGCCATCAATTTATGAGCACCTAGAGGTGATAAGGAATATCCAGCATGGATTTGTCAAGAATACATCATATGAACACAACCTAGTGCCCTTCCTTGAAAGGGTTACCAGCCTAGTGGATATCTGGGAAGCAGCTGATCTTGATATTAAGGCTTTTGACATAGGCCCAAATGGCATTCTCATAGGAAAAAATTTGGTTAAATATGTTAAGAGCTATTATAAAGAGCACAAAAAGTAATGGGCTTAGTCTGCAGCAAGGAGGATTTAGGTTAGATATTAGGAAAGATTTTGTAAAGGTTTGGAATCAGCTTCCAATAAAGGTTGTGGAATTGCCATTACTGGTGGGTTTTAAGAACAAGTTGCACTAACACCAGTCAGAGATGGACTAAGTGTGCTTGATCCAGCCTCAGCACAAGAAGCTGGTCTTGATGACCTCTCGAGGTCCCTCCCAGCCCTCCATTTCTATGATTCTATTATTCTTTTCCTATCTCAATCTCTCCTAATAGCATGTGATAGATTTTCTGTATATAAACATCACAACATATACTTTAAGAACCAGATGCTTATTTTATTTATACTGGTGTAAATTGAGAGTATCTATAATTCAAGTATAGCATTACAGAAGCTATACACTTACACCAAGCAATCAAAAGGCATCTATCAATCCAGGTTATTAGTTGTGATGAGGGAAAACAACAATGAACAAATGTAAGTCTCCATGAGGGGAGTGATCACTGGGCCTTGTTTGTTCTTAAAAGAATGACTGGAAAATAAAGCTAGAAAAAAATGCAGGTTGGAAATAAGACAACTTTTTAGCAGCAAGAGCAATTAAGTATTGCATCATTATTAAGGGATGTAGTTAATTCATCACCCCTTGTAGTCTTTAAATTTAGGGAGGACATCTATCTAAATGATATACACTAGCTTAGTTATAAGTATCAGGCTTGATAGCACTTACATATATTGTAGGAATGAATAATTCTCTCCAAAGCAGAATTGACTGGAATATACTCTGTGTCATGCAGCAGATTAGACTAGATGATCATTGTGATCCTCCCTTTTGAGCTGAAAATCAATGAAGCAATGACCAGCTCTCTTGAATTCTTTACAACACTGCCCTCTTGTGGACAGGCAGGGAGAGTCTTCACATATATACGTGCCGTGCACAGAAAACAGAATTCTATTATTTCCTTTCCATTAATATAGTTATATGTCGTGCTTAAAATCCATCAGAGTTGTCCGGAGATGGGTTCCAGTGAATATTTTCAATCCCCCTGGAGTTTTAATAGAAGATTGGGGGAAAGGTATGCAGATCTCTGAGAAACCCTGGTAACACACGAGAGCAGGAGAGCATATGGGAATGTTGTGAAAATGGGCCTCTCTCTTTCCATTTCTTTCATTTAAACTATCCTTAACCCATTGCGGGCCAAACAGAATACAGGAGGACCAAATAGAATAGTGGAGAATAGTAGGGGTTTTGAGAGGTGGATAGCGGATGGGGAGGGGACATATATAGCTCTTTACTCTTAAGCTCCTTGCTATACTACGGACACATATATCAACCACATTTTGAATAATTGAAGTCTGGATGATAAAATGACACTATGTGCAACATCAATTCACTCCATCAACAACTCACTATTCTCTAAGGCCTGGAACCAAAGCCTTTGGAAATCAGCAGGAACCTCTCCACTGGCTTGGGAGCAGCTCCTAATGCAGCCTTCATTTGTATCAACATAATTAGCCCTGCCTCCCCTATTATAAAAATCAATTCATTTATATGATTTAACTTGAGATTTTGCCTCTATAGATACAAGCATTCCACCTTGTGTTTACATGAGCCACTGCTATTCGTATCAGAACCCATTTTAGATCTTTGGACACATTGACTTCCTGGCTTCTCATCTAGCTGCCTTGATCAGAAATTATTTTGAACCATCAGTATGGAAGGAAACCAAACAAATCTTTACATCTTACACTGAGGCACAAATGCGGCTAGAGAGTCCGACCACTCCCTGATCAAATGTGTGGCATTCAGGGAGAAGAAGGTACTGCAGTGACTGTCAGTATTACTGGAGTGTGTTGTGGATACTCTTGGCTGGCTCCTCAGTTGTACCATGTTCAAACTCTGCACAAATAATTTGAGAAGAGGAAAAATGGCCCAACATATGGTTCCCAACAGAAGTTGGGAACGTTAGTAGGTGTAAAACTCAAATGTCATAGAGGACTTATAATGCCACTTGTCTTCAGGTTACTCTTGTGTGACCAGCAGCCATTACGAGAAGAGGGTGAAAGTGTCCTAACAAATTCTTTAATATCCTCTTTACTCAAGGTTTCTCACTTCAAATTGTTCTATTCTACAATTTGAATTTGTACAGCCCAGAATCTGGATGTATTGGGAGACAACCCCAAATAAAACCAAACTCAAGTCAATTTTATTCTTCTCTTTATTGTATTCTTATTCTGAGGATAAGCACTAGCAGTTACCCTCAGACAGAGCTAACTGACCAAATTACAAACCATTTAAATTTCCCTTTTCCTGCCCTTTTTGATTTTGGATCTCCTGGTAAAATGTAAATATTGCATGACCTTTGCAATAAGTGAAGGTCAGAATGGATGTTATATTATGCTACATATACAAGGTTATGCTTATCAGTAAATGCAGGTGTTCAGCTCCTCAGCTGCAGTCCTTCTCCAATTTGCAGTTGTGTAACTCTGCTAATTTCCACCTTCATTAGTGATAATGTTTCCTGGGAAGTGAAATTAAACTAACCTGGCAATTCATTATGTCTTATTCTCTTCATGCCCTTAATGTCAATACTTCTGACATTTGCTCTCCTCATTGGTATTTCTAAAGATTCTGTGTGAGACATTTTCAGATGTAGCTGAAAGAGCTTCATCTTTCAAAATGCATGTATATATGCAAATGTACCAAATATGACTAGCATATTGCTCACTGCAATGATCCATTTAATTGTTGTACATTATATAGCCACTAGATGTCTCTGTGTGCAGGTAAACAAAGGAGACTAAGTAGGAACTCAATCTATGTGGAAACCTATGTGTTTATGCCCATATTCATAGCTGTTTTCTTAAATATGGGCCTCCTGTTTAAAAAAGACAGTTAATCCATGTATCAAGATTCACATAAGTGCCAGCTTTACATGAGACAAAAAAGACCATTGCATGTTTTCTGTGGATCCAATAGAGTCACATGGCTTACAAGCACACTAATTGTACCATTTTTGACATTTATCAATTATTATGAATAGCTATTTACCATTTGTATTTTGATGCAACCTGGTGTACCAGGTGCTGTCCTCTCCCACACAACAAGAACACTCAGTCCCTGCCTAAATAGTTTCAGTTCATTCATTTCACAAAGACTGAACATGTTCTTAAGATGGAGGAAAATATAGCAGCTCACCAATACAGCAGTTTGGGAAGCACTATGGAACAGATTTCCTGACCCTGACCTCTACTTCTGTTCTTGTAAATAGCAGGTGCAATTTGAGCCCTCAATAACTTGCAGGTGAAATAAAGGCAAATTTGATGTCTAGGAAGTAAATGTATAAAACTGGTGTTTTACTGGCTGCAGGTAACCTCCAAACACAATTCAAGATGTTGGCCATGATTGAAATTGCCTTATGTCATAAAGTGCTTGCAATATTTCTATTTTACTTGCACCAAGGAGTTGGGGCCTCTGCTGAAAAGAGGACACAATCAAAACAACAATAAGGTAAGGAGAAAAAAATAGCATATTAGTTACCAAACAACCAGTAGAGTTCTTGGGAAAATACATAAATAAGGGAAACAATCCATGACTTCCCCTAAATGCCATATGTTGCTCTTCTTTTCTAGAGATAATAATAAAAATGGTTCCAACTTGCTTTCAAAACTCTATTGTATACTGACAATGGATAGTTTTAGTCATGCAATTTCCTAGCCATGTGAAATGTTCCACAATGTATAAATAGCAGAAGGATCCAGACACATGCTGAACTGATCCCCTGCAGTGTACATGATGGATTGATATTCTGCAAGCCTTCTTTGTTTAATTGCAATCAATCCTTTGATTCTAGAGTGAAAAACAAATCAGAAGCTTGTGAAGGTCTCTCAATTTGGGGGGGGGGGGGAGTGGGAGGACAGGAGCAAACCTAGGGAATAAGGATGAAATTCATCCCTGACTATGGACACACTTGTTTGGAAGCACAATTAATGATAATTATATCATTTTTAACATGGTGATTCATGCAGGCCCTTTGTAGTAGGCTCTATAGCAGGGCCATACTGACTGTACAGGTGAGCTAGCAGTTGTACAGGGTGCCAAGCTTTAAGAAGCACCAAAAACCTGGCCAATGGGAGCAACATGGGAAAAGCCTGCAGGTGAATGCTTCCCTGTGTTGCTGTTCCCTCAGCTGGAAGACAGAGAGTGGGGACAGCAGCATGAAGAGGCTTTAGCACGAGTTTCCCCCACTGCTTACCCCAAATTATTGAATGTGGGGGAAGCCCAAAGTCATAATTCACCTATGACACCAAAAACTCTTGGGCTCACCCTGCTCTATACAAAACACAAAGTAAGAGATACTCCCTACCAGAGTTTACTCCCTACCAGAGATTGCAATCTGAAGAGACAAGAAAAGAAGGGGAGAAAAGAAATATTATTTCCATTTTCCAGATGGAGAACTAAGATGCTTAAAGATGCTGCAGGATCTGCAAACACACCTACATGTCTATTTCCCTTTGATTTCACTAGGACTAGGCCCCTGGGCACTTCAGAAAATCTCATCTGCACCTCCAGATACATAAATACCTTAAGAAATCTGCCCATAAGAGATTAAGTAACCTGTCCAAGATTACAGAGGAAACCTTTGGCAAAGACAGAATTTAATCTCTTCCTTCTGAGAGCAAGCCCTGGGCCTGAGCCACAGCTGTCAAGCGGCATTTAAAGGGTGACTATGTTCAGTCAAGCAACTATGTAAAACTGGAGCCTCTTCACCAACAGATCTGTGTCCTATGTTTATGCAGTGACATAGTTACTCACTTTGCAAAGAAAAAGCCATACAACATGGAATAGGTTGGAATTGGCTTGATTTCCAAATAGGTTGAGAACCCCACAGCTCCCTTTCACATCAGTGGGAGCTGCTGGCATTCAAATGGACCACTCACTCCGATCAATTACACCTGTGGCAGCATAATGACAACAATTATAGGAAGGACATAATTTGTTTATGGGGCTGAATTAGTGGCAATAGCACCATATCCTGGCCCACAAAACTTTAATTACTAGTGGCAGTGTTTGAGAAAAGAAGCACCCAGTTCAGCTACGAGCCCAGGTTGTGCTTACAGAACTGGGAGTTGGCATTAAAATCTGCTTATTTTCAAGCCAAACACATTTTATGCGGGAACAACTGAATGTATAGTGAACCTGGAGGCCCATCATGACATTTATACAAAGAGCAGAAGCACATTTGAATTGGTTATAGGGATTTACGCAGATGATCATAGAATCATAGAACACTAGAACTGAAGGGACCTCGAGAGGTCATCGAGTCCAGTTCTCTGCCCTCACGGCAAGACCAAGCATGGTCTAGACCATCCCTGATAGATGTCTATCTAATTTGCTCTTAAATATCTCCAGAGATGGAGATTCCACAACCTCCCTAGGCAACTTATTCCAGTGTTTAACCACCTTGACAGTTAGGAAGTTTTTCCTAATGTCCAACCTAAACCTCCCTTCCTGCAGTTTAAGCCCATTGCTTCTTGTCCTGTCCTCAGAGGCGAAGGAGAACAATTTTCCTCCCTCCTCCTTGTAACAATTTTTTAGGTACTTAAAATCTGCTATCATATCCCCTCTCAGTCTTTTCTTTTCTAAACTAAACAAGCCCAATTTTTTCAGTCTTCCTTCATAGCTCATGTTCTCTAGACTTTTAATCATGCTTGTTGCTCTTCTCTGGACCTTCTCCAATTTCTCCATATCTTCCTTGAAATGTGGTGCCCAGAACTGGACACGATTCTCCAATTGAGATCTAATCAGTGCAGAGTAGAGCGGAAGAATGACTTCCTGTGTCTTGCTCACAACACTCCTGTTAATGCATCCCAGAATCATATTTCCTTTTTTTTTTTTTTTGCAAGAGTGTGCATCATGGTGTATATATCACCTTGTATGATCTTCGGTAGCAAAATGAATCCAAGAGTTCCAACCATAACAGTACAATGTATCAGCACAAATTCCTCAGCATGGTCCCCTTTCTCAAATATTATCAAAATATCTTTATAGACGGGAGACATTTTAGAAATCTGTGGTGCAACCGACCACTGACCTGTGGGCACACATTATCAAAACACAAAGAAATTCTGAGGCTGGAAAGGACCTCGAGAAGTCACCAAATCCAGCCCCTGCATTGCAACAGGAACAAGTAACCCTAGACCATCCCATGACAGGTGTTTGTCTAACCTATTTTTAAAAATGATGGGGATTCCACAACCTCTTGTAGAAGTCCACTCCAAAACTTAACAAACCTTATAACTACAAAGACTTTATAATCAGTCTAAATCTCCTTTGCTGCAGATTAAGCCCATAACTTCTTGTCCTACCATCAGTGGACAAGGAGAACATTTGATCTCCTCTTTATAACAGCCCTTAACATAAATGAGGACAGTTTTCAAGTGCCCTCTCAAACTTCTTTTCTCAAGACTAAACATATCTAAGTATTTACCTTGTCTTCAGAGGTCAGGATTTCTAAACCTTTTACCATTTTTTGTTGCTCTCCTCTTTACTCTCTCCAGTTTGTCCACATCTTTCCTAAAGTGTGGCACCCAACACTGGACACAATACTCCAGCTGAGGCCTTATCCATGCTAAGTAGAGCAGGACAATTATCTCCTGTGTACTACATATAATAATCCTGCTAATACATCCCAGAATGGTATTAGCCTTTTTTGCAGCTACATAACATTGTTGGTTCATATTCTATTTGTGATCCTCTGTACCCTGCAGAACCTTTTCAGCAGTACTACCAGTTAGTCCCCATTTTATTATGGGGCAGCTGATTTCTCCTTCCCACATGAAGTACTTTGAACTTGTCAAAGTTTCAACAAGATGAAATTTAATAATCTCTCCAATTTGTCAAGGTAATTTTTTATTTCTAATCCTGTCCTTTAAAGTACACCTTGGTGTCATCTGCAAATTGCATAAGCATACACTTCACTCCGTTATCCAGACTTAGCCTGAACAAAAGGAAAAACTATGTAGCACTTTAAAGTCTAATAAGATGGTTTAATAGGTGATGAGCATTTTGGAGAAGAGTGACTTCAGACAAATTTTAAAAGATTTGGTTTAACTTTTTATAAACTTTTTAGTAAATCCTAGCAAATGGAAATGAAAATGTTTCTCCTTTTCCCTTCTTGTCCCTTTTCTTCTTTACCTTTTTCTCCCTCCCCATTTCTTTTGTTTGTTAGTTTGCTCTTTTGTTTTTTTCTGTTCTTCCCTTATTAAGGAGGAAATAAATCAATAAATACCATTTTAAAAAAATCCTTCATATCAGAATGTGCTGTTCTGATTAATTTTTAGAGCTTTTTCTATTTTAAGGCTCACAAATAAGTCAAAACTTTTGCTAAAATCTTTAGGCCAATAAATGGTTTATAAAGAAGGATATTTCAGAAGAGAGTACATGTATGAAGCATATTTCTGATCTGCACAATTTCCTCAGAGAAGTGAGGGCAGCAGGAATAGTAGAGACATACAGGACTTGACATCCTACCATACAGGAGTTTTGGATCACTTGTAAAATCATGGTGATCAGTCTTTTCTGCATCCCGCATCCATTCTGTATCATGGTCAATATTCAGTTTTTCTGAATGGAAAGAACACATCTCCTCCTGAGTCTTGCGGGTTACCAAGAAGTCCCTGGTGGTACAATTGTTTGTTTAGTTGTTTGTTTTATTTTTAGCACAATAAATCAATGACCTGGTCCTTTTACATCTGAGGTATTCTCTGTGATCCTCAGGAGGTAATATTTTAAAAGCACAGCATTCATTGGCTTCCATATCACATTAGAAGTCAATGAGTCTTAAGCATCTAGTCCACATTTGTGCTTTGAAAACATTTCCCACAATCTTTAGAAGTGCAGAAACAAAAATCTACATTTTCATCCTGTAAATGTTTACATGTGAACATGGAGATTTCCACTAATAGGAACAATTTGTAGACAGGAATTACATACATTTGTCATTTTCATAGAAATTTCCTCTCTCCTTCCCTCCACAAAATAAAATGACCTTTTATTTGTTGCAGAAAAGAAGAAAATTTGAGGCAAATCCACAGAAAACTTGGGATTTTTACAGAAATCCAGCAAGCAAACTAAAAGTCCATTGTTTTTGGCAATTAGCATTTACTTCCATAGCTCTGCTACAGATCTTTAGATCAATTCTTTCACTTGACAGTGAAGCAATTACTCTTCTTTGGTTATTTAAACCAGTTCATACCCATACCCATTTGACATGGTCATGTTAGTGATTTCTATCTATAAAACAAGTCAATTTATATCTGAGTGCCTTACAAAAGCAATTAACGTGGCTGATTCAAAAAACCATTTGGACCACGAAAAATTCAATTATTTCTGCTCATAGTGTATTTGGGATGTGTAACAACTACCTCTAATATAAATGCTGTTGTGGCCATTTGTTGTATTCAATAGCTTATGTTAGCCTGATTTCTTTAGCTTATCTATCTCCACGGTAACTTTCATTCTCCTGAGAAAGCCAAATTCCATTATCAATTCTGATCTGTGTTGCCTGATTTTAGGAGATTAATACTGTTATTTATGTAATATAGGTTATGGGCTTGCCAGTTGATCTGATGAGAAGATAAAAAGGTTCTTGTCCCAGAATCAGCTTACACAGCATCTTGCAAGGACCCTCCGGATGTATGACAGGGTATGTCTACACTACCACCCTAGTTCGAACTAGGGTGGCTAATGTAGGCATTCGAAGTTGCAAATCTTCCCAGGTGCCGCCATTTTTAAAAGTCCCCTAGTCCGAACTATGTGTCCGCGGCTACACGCGGCACGGAGTAGGTAGTTCGAATTAGGTTCTCTAATTCGAACTACCGTTACTCCTCGTGGAACGAGGTAGTTCGAACTAGGGTGGTAGTGTAGACATACCCACAAGGACACTCACCCTGAGAGAACAAAACACAGCCTTTGAGACTTATTTATTTAAAGGAAAAGTAATCAACCAGAATTGAAAAGGAAATAGTACTGTTCTAGAGGCATATGCATATCATTTGCTATAAAACTCTCTACATTAATGTACACCCTTCCCTGAGAATCTGGTGGCAAGAGACAAAGGACCAGCCTTATCTCTAAAATGCCAAAAGGAATCTGATGATCCAGGTTCCTCAGAGCTTGAGTGGAAGATGAAAAATTAAGGAGAAGCTAGAGAGTTAGAATGCCAGAAAACAAAGCCATTTAAACATGCCGGGTTGTTCACCAATCTTCCATGTCCAAACTTAATTTCTTCACTCACATAATATCTGGCTGTGTTTCGGCTGGCATATTCATACAGATTGATACATAGTAATGTTAATTAGCTCCTGTTCATATTGGTTATTTCTGGCCTGAATTGGTTTGGTAGTGGTTATTTCCATGTTCTTTGTGGTGTACCTGTTAAGTTTATAGAGGGCAATTGGTAGGCCACTGATCTATACCAAAGGTCACGAACTTAAGTATGCTAATATGCTTTAGTTCATTATGCATGATGTGGCCTGTAGGTTCCTTGCATTACTGCCAGAAATACTTTAATACACAGCTATAAATCTGTTATAAGAAAACAAACAACAAGCCCATAAGAAAGGAGACAGGAGAGGAAGCAAACAGGCTAGCCCTATGGGATACATGTGTGTGTGAAGGAATAAAACTTGGACTGCAGTCTTCCCTGCCAAATTCCCACTAATGTCAGTGGGAAGACGGCACAAAAAGGTAGAACTGAATATGGTCTTTCATGCAGCACCTGAACTTGCGGCTATTCTCATTATTTATCACAGAGAAGCAGATCAGAATAGCAGATGGAGCACTGGACTGGGAATCAAAGGACCTGGGTTCTGTCTTAGCTCTGCCACTGGTCTGCAGAGTGGGTCTGGGCAAGTTATTTCACAGATCTGTGCCTCAGTTTCCTCCATCTGTAAAATGGAGATTGTTATGTTGAACTCATTTGTAAAGCATATCAAGGTCAATGGGTGGAAAGCTCTATATATGAACTAAGTATTATCATAATTGAATAAGTACCACATAATCATGTTCAGCATCATTCAATGAGAACATAGGTTCACTTTTAGGACTTTGGCTATTCTGTCCTTTATTTCTCTCCATTCCCTATTCTCCCCAGCCTTTTCTTTGTATTTTCTTCTTGGCTCCCAATCTCAGTTTAACACGTTATAGGCTTCACTCCCACAGCCTCTCCTCTTCCATCTAACAAAATGATCTGCAACGGAATAGCTAACATGCACGTTAAGGAACACTCCTTCGTACTTCAGAGCTAACACATCACTGAGATTAATCAGGTGGGAAGGGCTTTGAACAGTTCAGAATCATTGTTTCAGGCTTCCAGCAGACTCAGGATGATAATGCTACATTGTTTGGTACATTGTTTGTTTGCTACACAGGATTTCTTTGCAACTCTACTAGCAGATTGGGATATTTCAAAACTCCATGTTTCAATACAAATTTTGTTTGTTGTTGTTGTTGCTGAAGGTTTGAACTTGGAAGGAAAAAAGGTAGGGAATTTAAACTTTTCAGCCTGTTTTTCAACCAGTTCTATCTAGAAATTTACTCTTTTTTTAATGAAATCTTACATTCTGCAGGTTTTGAATACATCATTGACACCCCTGGTCTATTGTGTTTCTAAAAAACTTGTGAAGAAATCTTTAGTGCATTTGTCCCCATAGTAGATAGATGCTGTTCGAGTTGTGCTTGTCTAATTGACAGCAGAATTTGGTCCCATGTGTTTAATGATATTGAATGTCTTGGCATTTTGTGGGCTGAGACGTATCACACAAAGGTGTTTTTGAGTCACTGGCAGGAACACCCACTCTTCCAACTGTTCAGCAGTAAAAAGCCTGTGTATGAATGAGGAAAAATATTAAAAGGCTTTTAAACTTTCAATTTTCAACAATGTCCAAAACGCTTACAGTGATTGCTGCCCACCTCTCTTCCCTGTGGAGGTTTCTTGACAGATGCATTTTCCTCTTCATAATGTATGCAACTAGAAGCTGTAGTTAAAGGTGCTTTATAGACACCTGGAGTAAATAAGGATATCTATATAAGGTCTTGACATCTACATACTTATATGGCTCCCATCACTAAAGGACCCGAATGCCACAACATCTTTAATTAATTTTTCCTAACAACAGTTCCTATGAGGTAGGACTATTATCCCTATTTCACAAATGGGAAACTGAGGCATGGTGGCCTACATTCTCAAAAGTCTTTAGATGCCTACCTCCCATTAATTTCAATGGGATTTCAGTACCTAAAACTCTTGAAAATCTGGACAGAGACACTAAGGGTATGTGTACACAGGAGCATTATTTCGGAGTAACTGACGTTATTCCAAAATAACACAGTGCTCATCTACACTACAAGCCTTTATTTTGAAATAAGGACTTCTTATTCTGACTGCTGTAACCCTCATTTCACAAGGAGTAAGTGAAGTTGAAGGTGAAGTGTTCTTCCTCTGTTTTCCTGCTGTGCAACTGACATAGCTGAAGTTGTATAGCTTAATTCAACTTTAGCCCTGCTGTGTCGACATTCCCTTAATGACTTGCCAAAGTCACATGAAAAGTTTATGGTGAAACCTAGATCTGAGTGTCCTAAGACCCAGGATACCACTCTAAGCATCTTGGGGCTAAATACCACTATACCAACCATAGCCCATCCTTTTCTCAGGCTAACTAGTCTGCTCAGGATAATTTTTTCTGCTAGCTTAATTCTAGAGCCTTGTTTCCAGACCCACTCACTGACCAGAGTAGGTCGACCAGCATGATCTGGGAGCAGTAATTAACTGCAGGCACGGTAAATTGCTTTGCCTGGGAGCCAGAATTGCAGAATTCAGAGGTTTGACACTCAGCATAATTCCTCTTCAGTCAGTGCAGCTTACACATCAACCCTCCTGCAAGGTGGTCCCTAATGTCACAATTTAGCCCTAAGTGAACAGCTTGCGAACAGCCCATATAATGGAATCTGTCTGCATAAACTGTTCACTGAACAATTATGAATAATGCATAGATCTGTAATAATCAGCGTCAGTTTGGGAGTAGAAATAAGAACCAATTTAGCCAGGAATGATTCAGACAGCTCAAGTTACCAGGCACAAGGCCAAAGAATGTGAAGAAAGTGAAATCAGACCACAGGGGTGGGGTCAAGATAAAACCAAAGGTGAAATTAGTGGACCAAGTAACCTTTACTTTTTCCACCATTTCTTACTTCTACAGAGCTTACATTCTTGTTAAGTCTTACATAGCTACCTAGAAAGAGCTTCATTTCCAGTCCATGTTAACAATTGGGTATTGGAGAATTACAATTATTATACAGCATCCATAAGACTTGATCACTCTAAACACATTGGCTACGTCTAGACTGGCATGATTTTCCGCAAATGCTTTTAATGGAAAAGTTTTTCCATTAAAAGCATTTGCGGAAAAGAGCGTCTAGATTGTCAAGAATGCTTTTGCACAAAAGCACTTTTTGAGGAAAAGCGTCTGTGCCACTCTAGACGCAGTTTTGCACAAGAAAGCCCCGATCGCCATTTTCGCCATCAGGGCTTTTTTGCACAAAACAGTCCTCCCCTGTCTACACTGGCCCTCTTGCGCAAATACATTTGCGCAAGAGGGCTTTTTCCCGAACGGGAGCATCATAGTATTTGCGCAAGAACACTGATGATCATACATTAGATCGTCAGTGTTCTTGTGCAAATTCAAGCGTCCCGTCTAGACAGCTGGCAAGTTTTTCCGCAAAAGCAGGAGCTTTTGCAGAAAAACTTGCCAGTCTAGACACAGCCATTCAGTGCTGCCAGGTTCATCTTCCAGTAAAGTGGCATTTATGCTTTCCCATTGGACACCTTAGAAACTAACATTGGGACTTCAAAAAACACACTTGTGTGACCTCGGCTTCAGTTTTCAATCTGTAAAATGAGGATGATACTATTCCCTAAATCACAGGAGGCCTCTGAGGATAAACATGAGAGGCTCAGGTACAACAGTGATAGATAGATAGATAGATATTGATTCACCCTCTCAATGAGGGCATTATCCAAAGCCCTTTGAAGTAAATAACAAGACTCCCCATTGACTTTAATAGGTTTTGGATCAGGCCCTGAGTGGAGTGGTGATTTGAAGAGAGATAGAGAGAAGGAAAAGTATTGCCTGTATGATTAACCCATTCTGAAGTTCCATTCTACTATGCTGCAAAAACAGCACCTTCTTAGACCACAGATTTCCTCCCTAGGTCCATGTAGAGTCCTATAGTATTTCAATATTTAATTGCAGCTAGCACTGCAGACCCAATGCAGAAGTGGGGAACAAAGCTTTTCTATTCCTTCTCAAGCTTCATCAACCGAACTGATAACCAGCTTCCACCCAGAAAGCCTCATTCAGAGTTTTCCATCCCTTGGACCTATCCATGCAAGTTACATTTATGCCACTCTGTTGGACACAGTAAGGTTGCACAGATGGAATTTGCCTGACAGATCTTTATTACTGGCAATGATGCGGGCGAAGGAAAGAGCACAGCTTGACTTTCAGATTCTAGCTAAGTTTGCGGGGCATGTACTTAGACATAACATACAGTTACTTGTATACTCATCAACAGGTACTCGAGTCATTGAGGCACAATAAGTATGGCAACCTCTGAGACTAGTTCTATAGTCATTGTTTTTCTGAGAAGAACCACACTTGAAAAGGTTCCTGAACTCTTTAAAGTAAATTCACTGGGAAAATGCAGAACATGCAGATCTCTGTCTGGGACAAAGGGCAGTCTACTTCATTACATTCAAAGAAGCTGACACAATCAACTGTGCTGTAAGTTTTAATTGTTCACTTCAGAATATATATGGCAAAACAGAAACACAATCAGTTCAAAACAGGAATGCCATACCTCAGCCATACACACGCTTACACTAGCGTGTTGAATAATCTTGTGGTTATGTGTGGGGGTTTTAACCTGTTAGTTATAATTTTTTTCCCAGTGGACAAGGAGTGGGTGATGGTAATTAGAGCTGGGAAAATAAGGGATTTTTCAGTTTGATGGCAGTTTTGAAGAGTAAAAAAAGAAAAAAATATCCATTATGATTTCATCAGTGAGTTGGGTGACAAATAGCTGACATCATGATTCTTGGGATGAAACACAACAGCTAGAATGGTGGAAAGAGGGAGCCAGATGAAAAGGTGGGTTAATATCAGAAGCAACTGCAGGCTGATTAATGGGAAACTTCAGCAGTAAATGGTACATGTTTACAGGCTGCAGCTGTGCTGGTTAGCCAATAAAGTGAACATTAACAGCAGAGAGGATGGCTGATACGCTGAAGAAGCTTTCTGGTGGTTGATTAGCAGAGGAAGCAATGAAGAAAGACATGCCCAGAAAGGAGAAAAAGAAGAATTTATGGAACCAGCATGCTGAGATACTGTGTCCCAGTTCTGGTGTCCACCCTTTAAATAAAAAGGATATTGACAAATAGGAAGAGAAAGAATGATACAGGGTCTGGAAAACACACTTTACTGAGAGACTTAAGAGATATAACTAGTTTACCCATGGGTCAAGAGAAGTTTAAGAGGTGACTTGAGGAGAAGATTTCTGAGCTCTTGGGGCTTGTCTTTACTGCCAGCTAAATTGGCACCATTGCAATGGATTCACACAGCATCAACTTAGTGGGTCTGATGAAGAGAGCTCTCCCATCAGCTTCAATACTCCACCTATCCAAGAGGTGGAAGCTATGTTGATGAGAGGGCATCTCCCCTCTCCATTGCATGGTGTACACATTTCTAAGTTAAGATGATGCCATTTAAGTTAAATTACATAACATATGTAACTTAACTAGCAACACTTTGATTGACTTACCTTGGTAACGTAGACCAGATGAGCAGACAAAGAAATACCAAGATCTAGTGGATGGAAGTTAAAACTAGACAAATACAGACTAGAAATAGGGCATAAGTTGTTAATAGTGAGGGTAATTCACTAGGAGAGCTGCTCCAATAGTGATGTGCCAGGTTTTTCACCGTTTGAAGGTTTTAAATAGCGATTAGATTCCTTGATCAAAGATATGGCACCGCTCAAACAGAAGTTATGGTAGGGGTCAGCAGCCTTAGGCACACAGCCCATCAGGGTAATCCACTGGCAGGCCACGAGATATTTTGTTTACTTTGACTATCAGCAGCTCCCAGTGGCTGGGGTTCACCACCCCAGCCATTGGAACTGGAGGAAAGCAGTGGCCAGCACATTCCTGTGGCCTGCACTCCTTTCCACAGCTCCCATTGGCTAGGAATGGCATGTCACGATCACTGGGAGCTGCAGGGGGCTGTGCAGGTGGATAGCCAAGGTAAACAAAACATCTCATGACCCACCAATGGATTACTCGGATAAGCCACGTGCCAGAGGCTGTCGACCCCTGAGTTATGGGCTTCACACAATAATTACTGGATGACATTCCACAGATATGCCAGAAGGCCAGACTAGATAAGCATAGTAGTCCCTACTTGCTTTAAAATCTATTAATTAAGTGTGGAGAGGAGCTATGGGACCAACCAAGGAGACTTGCTGTGTGACTACAGTGCTAGAGCAACTGAAACTTCTGGGTTTTGAGCACACTAAAACATAATGATCTTCAAGCTGTTCCCAACAAATCAATAAAGCCACAGACTAGGATTAAAAGGCTAAAAAAATATATGGAGTCCAGATGGCTCTATGCACTTCACTTGCTGGTTCAAAGCCTGCTTAGGTTGGCAACAGACATGTTTTCTTTTGTGGTGGCTTTTCTGGTGTCAGTCTGGGCTCTAGTAGACAGGTATACATGTCTCAGCAGCACCACACTTTGTACTAATCAGTGTCTTTACTGGGAGTGCCAACAGAGTTCTCAAAGGCTATGTCTACAATGCGGCGCTATTTCACATCTCAAGAGCAAACCCATTATATATAAAAATTACCTTGAAATAAGCTACACAATTTGTGTAAGTTATTTCACTGTAAGGGTGCTGTGTAGATGCACCCAAACTGAACGGGCATGAAGAATTTTAAGCACTCTGGTATCTGTAGAATCCATGCCTGCTACCTCCTCACACACTTGTGCCTAAAATTGGTGCCAAACTCCAAGTAGGTGGCTAATTTAGACATTCAAGGAATGAATTAAAGCTCCTAAAGCACTTCTCTATCCTCCCCTGACTCTTTCAAATACAAATGTAAGTATCCACATTTGAGAACCAGGTTTCAGGTTGAAACTGTTGCGTGGGTACAAGACCTCAGTCTCCAGGGCCATACATAGTACTCTCCTAACAATACCACCTGGCTACTGGTAATGTTTCTTCTCAGCCTGCTAGAAGGAATGCCGGGAGATCTCAGTTTCAGACAGTTAGCAGGAAAAGAAGTGAGCAGAACTCTGCCTCAGATAAAATTGAACAAACATACCAGAAGGGATCATTAAAATTAGAATCTTCTCAACCAAGAACCATTTTTAAATTTTATTTTGTTGCTTTTTTTACCTGCTGGCTCTTGGCTGCAGAGCATTAGCCATGTGAAGTCATGCTTTGAGCCAGTTTACTATAGGCCCCTTTTCCAATGGCCATGCTCACTTATTGCCCTTCTGCATTACCTTGAGTCCCTTTGCTGAGCACACAGCAGTAGCCAGACCCCATTTAGCTGTGACAATGTAGTTGAAACTGTCTGGGCTTCATGCACCCCTTGTGATTTTGATCGTGATTTAGGCTGGTCATAAATCCAGTCAGCCAGAATGAAGGATATTGCTCTAGGTGAATCTTTACAGTGATTTACTTGAAGTGTCATCCATTGACATGGATATTAGCTCAGAAATAAGGGTGGGGTAAATAAATTGGGTTTCTTCAAAGATATATTAATAACCTCTATTATTTTTTTTTGCCAATAATGACCCAGATCAGTGTGTATCCTCCGCACTTCATGTCTGTGCATTGTAATGTATGTGTGTGATACAACATCATGTGTTACAGTGGGCTATCCACACTCCCAGTAGTCAAGAGGCTGCAGTCAGATTTAATATGAAGGCAACATTCTTCTCTAGTGAGTTGATTCTCAATTCCAAATCCATAACTTTTAGTTCACCTCCAAGATCTCTAGATGCTTTATTAATGATTCAAACCATGATAGTCAGGATGCTTTACAGCAGACTGACAGAATGCCCGATTCTGGAACCCACTCCACCCCTTCTACTCTGCTCCAGCCAATAAAAAAAAAAGTCACAGTGGATCATGGGAAAATTCCCAAAAGGCAGAGGCTGCCTAAAGTAACCTAAGTGGCTCTTCACAGGCTACCACTCCCTAATGGGTCACCACAGCATAGGAGGTTTAGCAGGAGTGAGTAGATTGGGGTCAGTCAGGGATATACCTATAGCAGTCAATGCAATGGAGCTTTTAGACTACACCACAGTCCATAGGCAACCTTGATAGGAAGGGTTGCCGTAAGACAGAGCAGCCACGTGGGCTCCTTTAATTTATTCTGGGAGTCATATCAGCTCCCTACCCTAACTCTGGGTGGTGACAAAGGGGTATGGAGCCTGCTCAGCCCTTTTCTTCTTCTGTAGAAATTTGAAACCTGCCAGTGAAACAGCCCCTCCCTTCTCCCCTATTTATTTTAGTTCTGGACATCCAACACTCCGGCCATCTGAAGAAGTGGGCTGTGCCCACGAAAGCTCATGATACCATCTATATGTTTTGTTAGTCTTTACAGTGCTACCAGACTATTTGTTGTTTTTTAAGTTTATCCTGTACAGACTAACTCGGCTACCCCCTGAAGCTTTTGAAAAATCCCAGTCAGTGTTCCAGTGAAAAGGGACTTTCATGCAATGATGACTCATTAAGAACTGCCCATAGGGGAAATGCATTTTGCATGATGCTGGTAAAATGTGCAGTTAAAGACAATGCACCCTGGGCATGTGTGGCTGACTAATCTGAGTGTGTGCTCAGTAGTGAGGTCCAGGTGATCAGGGCTGAGGCATATTAGGAACTCAACAGCTGGGGAAAGACCACTGACATGGTGATATTTTGCAAAGCCAAGCGATTTAGTCCTACTGGAGATTTCCTGTGAATACATATTGGATCATCACCCACATTCATTTTAGAAATACAGAATTCATGGTTGCCCAATTCCTCCCTATCCAGCCAACAGGCATGATTCCAACATCCTACTCCAACATCAAAGTTGAAACTGAAGGGTTTTGTTGTCCCTTTTAGCTCTTTGATGATCCCTGTTCAGAAATAATTGTTCTCATTAGCTTAAGCCTTCATTTCCATTGCAAATAGTGAATGTATTCCACGTCGCTCCACAGGATTATTAATACGAGGCAACTTTTATCATATGCAGTATCAGAAATGTAGCCATCAGAAGACAGCCTAATTGTGTATGTCATTCCTCCAAGAGATAGAAGCAGCCTGCTGAGTTGGAGGCAGAGCTCACTTCAGCATCATTAGGATTAGCCAAAGGCGGCTTACCAATCACTCTTGATATATGTGAACACTGATAATTTACCTGACATTCACTCTTTCACTGTTTCTATAAGGAAACAACTGTACTGTCAGAGAGGTCCAACAGCTAGGGAGCTAGGCTGGGACTCAGGAGACATGCATCTAAACCCAGTTCTTCCACTGACCTTGAGCAATTCACTTCTCATCTCTGTTTCCCCTCTTACCTCATGTCTATTTACACAGTAAGAGTCTTTTGTTAAAAAAAGGTAATCTCTGTGTGCTTCTATGACACGCAACTGGAAGTAAAAATCTCTCCCCACTTCAGAGATTACTGAGTGAAATATAGTCTGTGTTCTGCAGGGACTAGTCTAGTGTTACCTTCTAACCTTAAAAGCTTTTAATTAGCCAGGATGGAGTTTCTCTTTACTTTCCTCCCTGTCAGGTCCTCTACCCTGAGATGGAGGATCTCTCTACTTCCTAGGAATGGAACCATTCCCCATCAAGAAGTCAGAGATTGCGTGTCAGGGCTCATAGTGCCCTGCATATGCATATAAGCAGAAAGGAATGAGTGCCAACACTTAGCCTTATGAAAGACCCTGAAAGAGGGTCCAGTGGTCAGCATCTTGGTGGTTAATGTGTGAGGATCATGCATAAAAGGGCAGTTAGGCATAAGAGTGGGATTCAGCATTTTTAATCTTATTTCAAATACTAATAGACATGGATGTAAATCAATTGGTAACTGTGCAACAGTCAGGAGGTTTAAAGAGATATAGAAATTAGGCTAGCATGCGTTACAATTAAAAAATAAAACCTACAAATAACTAGGTAGGTGGGAATAGTTCCGACATTTTAAAAAGGGGAAATAACAAGACACATAAATAATATCACCAGATCTATTTGCATGTGTGTGTTGAATCCCTTTTCTCTGACCTCCATTAGTGTTTTGTCATTTTTGTCCTCTTTGGGACAGCAACAGTGTTTGGAAAACCAATGAGGAGTGTTTGGAAAGTGTCCAGCACATCTTAATAAACACAAAAATGAATTCCTAGTTCTATTTCCGAATGCAAAGGCAAGCTGTTGGCTTGCTACTTAGCGTTTTATTTTTATTTGTGGGATTCTGAGGTTATTCAGACAGAGGAGATGTGTTCGTCATTAGGATGGCCAGCGTAGGGCATTAAGATCCCAATGTGTACCTTTGATTCTAATCTCATCCACACCCGCTGTAAACCAGGAGTACCTCCAATGTCATCAATGGAGCTGCTCTGGTATAAACATGGTGTAACCAGGCCTTGGGGGATTCCACTTGGCAATATCTTTATTTCCATGTAAAGCACCCCTAATGGAACACAGCACTTTAAACGTAAGGGTCTTTTAAAATGCTTTGCAAAAATTAACCAATAATGATTTATCATTAAGGATCTAACCCTCAACTGGTGCAAACCAGGGCCACTATGTTCAAGTTGATGGAGCTATGAGCAATTTCACCAGCTGAGGATCTAGCACAGATCACTTGCTGGAGGATTCTCCGCATCTTGGGGTCCTTAAACCATTTGAGGACTTCAATATCTGAGATATAGGTGAGAGGATTATTCTAGGAGAGGGTGAGTGAGATTCTGTGGCCTGCATTAGGCAGAGGGTCAGACTAGATGATCATAATGGTCCCCTCTGACCTTAAAGTCTATGAGACAGTCTGGAGAACAGGAAGAAAAGCAAGTTGGATCCAGGTTCACACAGCTGCTGCCCTCCCCCACCTTCCCAAAACTCTACCCTTCCCCCTTGCCTCATCCACAACAGTGATCTCCAGCTTCAGTTTCAGTGTCCCAATACCCATCCTTCCCAATATTCAACCACCACTAGGTAACCTGCTGTGAGGAGATTACCGGGGATGAATGGTACTGTTTGGCCTATGTTCTGTGTCCATGGAGTATGGAGACAGACACTGACACAGCTTGAGTCGACGTGCATTGAATGTGTGACCCTAAAACTGGGGTGTTTCTTGAGGAGAAGTTGGAAGAGTTAAAAAAGTCATATTATATGATAATATGCAACACTAATATATCAGTTATATCCTCCCACTTTTTAAAATGGTGCTCCCAAGCTGATATTCACACACATTTTGTGTTGGGAAGGTCTGATGCGGGGGTATACCAAGGCCATCTTATGGCCCATAGCCAGGCCTGCCGATGGGGGGTGGAAGACGGCAACTGCCCCAGGGCCCATAGATTCAAAGGGGCCAGGGCTCCAGCTGCAGTGGCTGCTGCACTAGTGGTGATGGCGACCAGATCCCTGAGCCTTTTAAATCACCACAAGAGCACCATGCAGTGCATTCCAGGTGGCTCTGAGGGCTGCCTGGAGGGAAGTGGAGGATGGGGGGGCATGTCACAATGCACTCTGGGTAGCACTGAGGCCCAACCCCACCCCTTCTGCCCAAGGCCCTGCCCCTTCCAGGAGCATTCAGCTGGAGTCTCCCCACACCTTGCACAGGGCCCAGAAAATCTGTTGGCACCCCGACCATAGCAACTTCCCTACATGATGTGACACTGTGTGATTTATACTCTGTTACATCGAACTGCTAATGCATTCAGGCATACATATCTGAATAAGATTGCCATTACTCATCTGCTCTCATAATCAGGATGGGAAAAAATGCTTTTAAAAATCTGTATATAAGTTCTAAGACAGCTTACATTCACTAGGGTTAATGATCTATTGATACCTAGGTCTAAGTCCTACACAATGAGTTACCTGTATCTACCGAAGTAGGGGAGATCACCACACCCATGCATCGGGTCAATGCTATCCCAGTATGATGGGTAAAATGCCTGAAGAAGCACTACATCCATGGTATGTGTAGGAGGTGGAGAGAGGGGGAAGAACTGTTGTCTGGTGGTTGAGATAAAACAATTAGCACATCCACAGTGGTGTTCCACACTTGCTGAGCAAGGAAACATGCTGTGCTTTTGAACAGCTTGCTCACTACTACACATTTCTACAAGCTCATGTTGTACGTACTTTATGACCAGTACTGCCCCATCCCCCACACTTTCTGGTGTGGCTTAGGTAAGTGAGAGCAGGAGGTAGCTCTTAATATAAGAAACTTACTTTAGAGGACTTTGGGCTTGCTTTTCATCTCACTTACCCCCCTGTGAATCCATTGAAATAAGCCAGTGTAAGTCATGGGGGTATCAAGGTAAACTCAATGGGAATCTACCTTCATCCTCACTCTCCCATGCTTTTCTCACATGCACTTCACAGTGCAGTGTAAAACCTCTAATCTTGGAACAAACTTAAAGGAAAGTGAGGGCTGCAGGGCACAATTCTGGCCTGTTCCATACCTGCATGGAATATCAGCATATTACAAGGGGGCAAGAAGGCTCTTTCCACCCATCCCCAAATGCAGATGAGTAGATATAGATAAAAAATTGACCTGCTGGTTCCTTAAATTAGATAGAAGTGCTATCAAAATGTTCTCCTGATCTTAAGGAGGTGTGGTCACCTAGAAAGCTGCTCAGATCCCCTAGTCTCTTACACATACACTGATACTGGCATCAAGCACAAACAATGAGCAGATGGCTCAGCTACTCTCACTGCTCTCCCATACCTCAGTGTAACTCCTACTACTATGAACAAAATTCTCCTCCTGAGCAGTTGCCTCCATCGTAAACATAATATTCTAACTGCTGTACTGATTAGTAGACACATTAATTTAATTACCCAGACTTTTTTAAAAAATGTCACCTGAAGAACTTTAAGGTTAAGTGATAAATGATATGAAAAACCTGTTTCATGCTGTGAAACTTTGGATTGCAAATGCTTCTGTTCAATCATTACTAGCCCAAAGTCACCACGACACATCATGTGTATGAAACTAACATTTAGAGGAAAGTACGCAGTCCACACCAATCAGAACAGGTTAAAAAACAGAGACAATGCTATAACCATCTAGTAAAAGTATCTACCACTTGCAATTCAAATCTATGCTTGAGTGAAAAAAAGCAGGACACTTGCCTTCAGTATGTACAGCAGAAACATAGGTCCAGTTGTAGCGTTTCACAATGTCCACCATTGCTCGGGCTTGCTGTGCATCAGAGGGCACCACTCTCATGAAATACTTGAACAGAGTTTTGTCACTTAGGTCCATGCTTGTGGCAGAATAAGCAATCTGAGGTATATTGAAAAGCTGCAACAAGTTCTGGACCTGGATTGCTACTGAACTAGAACCAGGTCCTATGACACCAACGATGGGTTTCTTGGAGCGGACAGATGTTGAAGATCCATCGACACAACGCATTACCCCCTCTTCTTCTTCTGATGAAACAAGAGAGTCCCTTATGAACTCAATGCTTTGCTCCAGGGCCACAGCAGAATGCCAACAAGAATCCCTTATTTCACAGCCAAGGGTTATATTTGGCAACAGTGTTGGGTCCAGATTAATTCTGTCCAGGGTATGAAGCATCGCCTCTACTCTCTGTATGCCATATTGCTCCCTTACCTCTCCACATTTTCTCTCATGGACCTTGTCAACTGTTGGCTGATGGTGGACAGAAAACAAAGCTCCAATGATAATATCACCAGGCATATATGCGACCACTCTTCTTTCATTGGACTGTGCAGCAACCAAAAATCCAAAGTTCCCACTGACATCTCCCTTCGATAGCAGGATTGCAAGGAACAGCAAAAGGACCATCTTAGGGAATAATTTAAGCTGGTAGACACAACATGGTGGAATAAAACAGAGAGTCGTTAAAAAGCAATTAGAGAATCTTTTGGCTAAAAAGAGCAGGAAGCTGACGGTTAACCAGGCATATCCACCTATTCTCTAGGGAACCACTGTTGTCTCCAAGGGAACAGTTATGCAGAGCTGCACATGTGATCATAATCTTCATAACCTTTAAAAAAAAGATATGGGAAATAGCTTTAAAATCAGTCATAAGGATGTCTATTCCCTCTGCTGTCAATAGTGATAACACATCATACCTTGGCTTTTTTCGTTATCTTTGCAGCTAAAAACCCATTTTGTGCTTTCGCATTTTATTATGCTAGGACAGGTCCTCAGTTGGTATAAATGAACAGAGCTCTGCTGGAGCCAGACTGTTTAACAGAGACACACAAAAAGCACTTTGGGGAACAAATTTCTAAGGCACAAATGGCAGTTAATTCCCATTAATCATCAATGGGACTTACATGCACTGCTTCCTATTTGTGCCTTTGAAAATCTCCTCCTCAACCCTTCAGATATTTTACTATTGTAATTCAGAATATCACTATGATACACAATAATGTACCTTGAGCCGTATTATGCTCACCATCACATCACTATAAATCCAAAGGCACTCCACTGGCATCATTCCAGACTTACACTGGTGTAAGTGGGAGCTGAATCTAGTTCTTCAAATTTTTGCATACCCCAGCTCATTCAAAAAAAGGCTACAAATTGCCATTGATAGATTTTTTAAAAATCACTTTTCTTAGCAGCTAACAAAGTACCTAATTTTAATTAATATCCATATTATTTTAAATACTGAATATTCTGCATGTAGTCATAGATGTAGTGAATTTGTCCTAACTGATAATATCAGATTGGCTGAAACGTGTTTCCTCGTTTTGCATCTGAAGGTCAAATTCATGTCACATGCAATAAGTGCATGCAAACCACTGATTTCTGTAAGGTTGAGCCCACCTATAGCAGTGGTAAATGTAACTCTTTAGAGTATAATCTGTTTATACAGATTCCAATGATTCCAATGATAGGAGGCCAACAACGTACATGCAATACACAAATGGTGGTGCACTCATTTTATACTCTCTGCGCTGCAGACTAGAGAAAACCTGCATTTGATTTCCTTTTATTGTTGCTTTGGGACTTATTTTTCATAAATCATCAAAGACTTCATATTCTGGACATCATACTGAAGTCCAAGGGACTTCACTCAAGAACCTCACAGCACATTCTTAGCACACTGAAGAACTCTGTTCAAAGAGGTCTCTAACATGCCCTATACAGCCAAGACTATAGTATGTTTTAGGCACTGTGAGTAATGCTGTTCACATCAGTGAGACTAGTCACAGTACATAAAGTGAGACATATCTGGCTTTGGAAGCTCAGAACCAGTTAGGATAACCACATACCCATTAATAATGGCTGTAAATTCTAGATCAAGTTCTAATCTCAATTACATCGATATGCATCCACTGAAGCTTACAGAATTAGGGCATATCATGGATCAGACCAATAGTTTTGTCTAGCATAGTATCCCATCTCTGACAATGGCCTATACTTGATATATCAAAGGAAGCTGCAAGAAATTTCTGCAGCAGGAAGCCATGCAACATATCTTTGTAACACCTTCTCTTAACTTAGAGCGGATTGACACAGGTGGATTGAAACTGGTATTCTTAAAATAAGAATCTAGCAGATTTTAACCTTATCACTCATGGGTATATAGTTCAAGCTTGTGCCATAATTAAGGAAAGCTCATAATGCTGAAAGCAACACACACATATTCCAGCACAAAAAATATGTTGGTGGCTAAGGATAACCAACCCCTTTTGGGACATTTTATCTACACTTAATGTTTTAAATAAGCATTCTTAAAAAATTATTTGCACAAAAGTCATGCAATATTTAGCTGAACATTTGCAAATTAATTTCTTCCAAAAGGGGTGCTAATAAAGCAGCGTTGAAAAGAAATGGTCTTTGTAATGTTTAGTATTAATAAGAAGTGCTAGCAAAGAAGTTCTATACCTTGCAAAATTGTTGTAAATCAGTTTAATAAATGATTCATAGTCTACGAAGAATTAGACTATCACTATTACAATCCTCTGAATGAAGCAATAAAAGTGATGCAATTCAGTTTAACTAGTCTCAGTTGAATTACAGAACATTGCTACTACTTATCTTAGTTCTTCCAATTGTTTATTGTGTACCTCTGAAGACAATTCAGTATCAGTTGTAAGCTGTTTTATGGATGACAAATCACTCCAGGATACTTTTGTAAATTATCAGGATGGATTAAAATCTTATACCATAAATTATTTTCACTTATTACTACTTTTAATATGTTTATTTCCCCCTTTATTCCAATGTAAGCCCCGTTATTTAAAATCAACTGATGTTTGCAAACTGTGTTCAGCTCCTCAGGTAGCAAAGCACAATTGTTAATTAGACAAATTCTGGCCCTAGCTCAGCGTCTGGCTGGAAGTGCCATGACAGAGTGCTGCTCTCTTCCTGGCCTCTGGGTAGCCATATACTGAGCAAACAGGCTGAGCATTGATTCTCCACCAATTGTATCTAATACCTGTACACAATTATCACACCAGGGCCAATCCAATACAGCTGAGCAAGTTAGTGACATGACTCTTTACATTCACAGATTCAGGTACCCAACTCCTTTTGTATAGTATTGATGTGAAGGGGCTATCAGGTTGATAATTTTTGCCATCCCTAGCCTCCGATTGCAGAAGCAGAGCTCAGCAGACTGCTCCTCTCAACCCCAGTCTTAAGGTACTACAGGACTCCTCGTTGTTTTTGCAGATACAGACTAACATGGCTACCCTATGATACTCCTCATCTATTTATACTGATGTTCATTTGCAAAATTATCTCTGCAGAGTAGAGGGCTAGAAAATAAAAGCTATGGTTCTCTTTTACATGTCTAGTTCACCAAAATCCAGGGCCAAGGATTCCATAGTGTATGAAGGCCAACTCTGAAAACCCTCAAACTCTTTCACTCCTCAGAGCCAGGGCCAGAGATACAGAGTCTGATCTTAGTTACATCTGAGTTGACCATTATCTCAATTATACCAAGTGGCTAAGCAACAGTGTAAATTTGTTTGGGAATTTACTCATGTCACTAAGGGTACATCTAGACAGCGGGGCTATTTTGGGATAGTGGAGACATCCCAAAATTGCTACCCACCGTCTTTAAATGCGCCCGTTATTTTGAAATATTGTTTGAAATAACGAGCACACTATTCCGGCATCCCTGTAACCTTCATTCCACAAGGGTTAAGAGATGCCTCGAAATAGTGTGTTATTTTGAAATTGGTGCTGTGTAGACATGCCAAATTTCAAAATAAGCTATTTCAAAATACAGTCGAAATAAGATACGTAATTTGCGTAGTGCAAATTTCATATCTTATTTCGAGTTTAGGGTGCTGTGTAGACGCACCCTAAGTGAGCCAGCAGAGTCACTTGGGATTTACATTGGTATAGCTGGAACTCTAATCCAAAGCTCACTGCAGTGAATGGAGAGATTGCCACTGACTTCCATGGACTTTAAACAAGCCAGTGGAATTACATGGAGTTTACAGTGGCAGCATTAAGCACACCCATGGAGTTACTTAGAATGTGTACCAGCATTTAAAGAGATCATCTGGCCTTGCAGGCAGGGCACTGAGAGATGCCATCAGGGTCAATAGGGTGAACTTCCCAACTTAGCCAAAACACACTCCTTGACTAAAGGACAGCTGAGCAGAGATTCAATGGACTGAGCCCCACTCTGGCATTTTCTGGTAACAGCTCTAATACAGAATCAATAGAGTCCTACAAATCTGTGAATATCTGCTTTATATCTCCAGGTTTCTGAGGATGTGGATGCAGATATTGGCAGCTTATTTTTACAGATATGGATGTGAATTCAATGTTTTAATCTCTGCAGGGTTCTAACAGTCTGGCAGGGGACCCATCAGAGTGTTCAAGTTTGAAGGCAGTGAAAAACTCTTGTGCATAGTAAGAGTAAGTCTCCTGACCTGTTCAGAGTAAAGAACTGGGAACTACTGTGAATATACCCGCACTTACTCTTCTTCTCTGATTAACATCTAACTCAACAGACAAAACACTTAGCTCTGTGGGTCTGTTTGCCCATTAGTTTTACACTGGTGCTGGCTTCAAGAGAGTTACTCTTGATTTATTCCAGCATAAGCAAAATGGAATTACTGGGGTATGCCAGCCCTGTGGACATGGCCAGGAAAGTATTTTAAAAAGGTAACAGTTATCTGCCTTAAGTATGACAGTGTATATAGTCTAAGCTGCACACTAGAATTTATAGCCACTATATGGTGGAAAGAGAATATCTACTATTTTGACAGTAAGAAGAATCATTTTGCATGAGCACTTCAGGTGGTATAAACTGGTATCACTCCATTGAAGATAAAAGAGCTACCCCAGTTTACTCCAGCTGTGTATCTGATGGAGCTCACAGCACTCTGCCTTGCTCCTTTATCGTGTACCCTGCCCCAACTCTCTAGACTGGAGGCCAGTGTGTGACCACTATGCATCATAGGACTCCTCTGTGTTAGCAGGAATCCTCAATTACCTTTGTAAGGGCAATATTCCAGCAGCTGTTTTGTGCCAAGAACAGAGCTTAAAAGAACTGTAAATTAACATCTCCAACACTTTGTGTATAATACAGTATCATTCTACAATTATTTGAACTTGAAGTGAAACAATATCTGTATTTACAAACAAGGTAGAAAAAAAACCCAATAAAGTGACTTTGCACTCTGCTTCCATTCATTTAATCCTGATTCCCTAAAAGCCGCTAGGAATTTTGCTCTTTCTTCAAAACACGTATTGCTGGGGTATCTCTGATTTCCTTTGCTTTATGCTTCAGCAAAGCTAACTTTGCTTGAGTCTTTACACTGTAAAAGATTTCCTATACAAATAGTTCACATTATCATAGTGCCCACTAGTGATCATGGAGATAACAGTCTGTCTGCTTTTCTGTTATCCTCCCCTATATTATGGGGTTTATAGTTCACCCTTACTCATGTATAATCTCAGTTAGGGATTTCTTTTATTTATTGTTTAGAAAAATTTGATTTGGTCCATTTTATATCAGGAAAACAAGAAAATAATTTTACTCCTAAGCAATTTTTCTACAGCCCTGTAACCTTACAGACAAACACCACCACCCCCAATCTGTTAGTTTGTAATATCTTCAGTGCCTTGGTTTCATTTTCAAGTTTAATACATGTAATCAAGGTTTGAACAAAGACCTGACCTGGATGAGCCACTACATTCCACACCTAATGACATCAAAAGCTAAGCATCGGGTACTTACAACCCACTCTATTAGCTTCATTTAGCACGGACACTCTAATTGATAATATTTTTTCATTTTTTCCTTGCCTTTCCCTCCCCATCCCCTCTCTTTCTCTGCTATTTATTTATACCTTGGACCCCTTACTCCATTCATCTGAAGAAGTAGGTTGTGCCAATAAAATCTCATGATACCATCTACATTTTTGTTAGTCTCTAAGGTGCTGCAGAAATATTCATTGTTTTTTAAGTTTTTTCAGTTGCAGACTAACACAGCTACCCCTCTGAGTCTTCCGTGCTTCTGAATATTTTTAAACATTTTTAAATGCCTCAGTGTGGCACTGAAAGAAAAAAATCAACCTACTGTGTAGGGGCTTGATCCTGTAAGGTGGTCTAGTCATAATCCATCAAAGCATGCAAGAACATGCTCAACTTTAAGAACAGGAGGAATCTCTTTGATTCAGCTATCTACTTTAGTATTCCTGTTTGGGGCTAAAATGCATAGCCCCTAGTGAGATCAAGACATATGTAATAACAAATTTCACTCCATATGCAGAAACACTCCCCATGCGTGTATCTAGAGATTAAATATTTCCTAGCCATACATATACACAACACTTAACAACTGTGTGGCAGTGAAGCAAGTTATAACAATTAAATTTATTTAAAGTCTAGTCTGTCCAGTTTAAATCAATACACTCTGGTGAACTCAAAGTTCAGGGTTTTCATCACATGGGAATTGGAAGTGTTGGAAAACAGTTCCTGATATATTGGCCCACAAGCCCTATTGTGCAATTCTTCCTCAGGCAAATCTCCCACTGAAGTCAATAAGAGTTTGAGGTGCATAAAGGATAGAGAATAAAATGTCTACACTCTCTGATATATATAAACTTGGGTAAGGACTGCAACTTAAAGATGTTATGCTGTAACTCTGATCTCCTGGTTTTTGTTGACCACAGACTGTCCCTGCACACTGAGACCAAGTGATTTTGGGTGCTGAAGTGGAGACACATTAAAAGGGGCCTGATTTGCAGAAATGTGTTTGCACCTACCCTAGGGAAATCAAACTTCTATTGGATATCTCCAATTTGGCATCTGAAAATTGAAGTATCCAAAATCACTTGACCTATCTGAACAAGTTTATTTTGTGTTTAGATTCGAAAGTCTTTCCATTTTAATTTTTAAAAGACTGACCAAAAACAAAAGAGTTGCTAGCCATTGAGCTCATTGGCTGTGAATTCCAATGTCTTTTGGATAATTCCTTGTAAAAATAGACTGAACTTCTGTACACCAAGGGACAGGAAATGAAAACCACTATGAAGTTCCCTTTACAAATATAAGGACATGAATTGAAAATGTAAAGACCATAACATAAAATGGACCAATATAGTAAACTTCTAGATACACATTGTACCATCATAAAGGATTATATGGACTCCTCTAGTATTCTTAGCTCTATAAGGATACAGCTACATAGCAGAGCTAAAGTTCAAATAATGTACGCAACTTCAGCTATGTCAATTACGTAGCTTAAGTCGAAATAGCTTACCTCGGCTTTTGGCGCTGTCTACACATCAGTAAGTCAAAGGAAGAACTGCTTCCTTCGACTTCCCTTAGTCCTTGTGAAATGAGGAGTCGGAGTAAGAAGTCCTCCAGCTCGACATTATTTTGAAGTAAAGGCTTGTAGTATAAACACACATGTTGTTAATAATGCTTCTGTGCAGATGTATCCTAACAGTCCTACATGGCTCCTTTATCTAGTCTGCATTCCTTTAATAAAGTTTAATGTGCAACTAATATTCTAGTAAAACAGCCACTAATAAAAAGGCCCCACAATATATGTACAAGTTATTACTGTTATTAGCAGAACCCTATTATGTTGAAAATGACACAGAAACTAATATTTCCAGTGTTTTCAACTATGCTCTTAGTCATTTTATTATTCACAATGCTGTCTGACCCAGAAGAAGTGATAAACAGAAAGCAAGGGAAAGTAACAACTGCAGAAAGCTTCATAGCAAATCACTACACAAGGGGGCATGAGAAGCACTTCCTTATTGCCACTTTACTAAATTAGCAAATATAGGTCAAAATATATATGAAAAATAAGAGGATAAAGCACATATTTAGGATACAAAAGGGTGATTACTTAGCATTTAAAATGTAAGAGACAAGCAAAGCTATACAAATTAATACCCTCTGGAATAGCAAAACATTACTATCTGAATGTGTTTCTCCTCTATGAGGTGCTATTGTTAATTACAATGGAAGGTTTTGCAATATAATAATAAAACCAAAGGTATTAGAGACCTGTTAGATTTCCTAGTGCATCACCACTCTCTTTTCAGGATTGTTCCCTGATGGGTAATTTCAAGTGCTTTTTTCTAGCCTAAAATATCTCAAGGGATGGGGGTTTCCCCCACTTCTCTTTGGAGAAATGATGTAATGATGCATTAGATCTCACTGATGGGAAGTTTCACTAGATAGTCAAACTAAATTTCCCTTCCCTTTTTACAAGAGCTGTCTCCTCAATCCAGTTCCCTCTTCCCAGGCATCAGAAGGAGCTGTCTATGGTGCTTAACAGGCTCCTAGCAGTTGGACAAGACAGACAGCTGCCAGGCACCAAGGTAGGGATTTCGAGAGAGAAGGACTGGAAAGGGGAGGGGGAGGAGAGCACGTATTGGTAACAACTCTGCCAATTTGGGCTATAGGTGTGGAGTCACTCACACACATAAACAGGGTTTTCTAAAGGATTGGGCAACCTGACCAACAGATGTAGCCAGCTATAACATATACACATCCCCACACATTTATGGGTTGGCTCTCAGACCGAGCTCGATCTGCCTAAATCTCGGGCGTCATCCCGGTAGCAGTATTCGTGCCCTTCGCAATCAGCGATTGGTTTTGGCAGCACGGGGGGATTGTCCCCAGGGACTGGCTGGGGCACTGAGAGCTGGTTGTGTGTCTTGTCCCAAGGTCACAGAAGAAGTCTGGGGCTCCGCTGAGCGCATCTCTCTGGAGAACAAGCCCGCTGCCTTTTCCACGACACCGCCCCGAGCCCCCCTGCCCCCTCGGGGAAGAACCCCCCCCGCCCCCCCAGGTAATGTCAGCCTAGGAAAATGCCAGGTAGTGGGAGGTGCCTTGCCCGCCTAATCGGGGGATCAGCAATCGCCTGCCGGAGGGTAACTAGCTGATCGCACTGCCCATTCCCCACGCGTCGCCTGCCCCTTGCCGGCTCCGGAACCAGCTCCCCCCGGCGGCTCGCCCAGCAGCCAGCCCCACAGCAGAGCCATGTGTGGGAGAAGCACGCTGCATGGCGGCGCTCCCCTTCCCACCCGCTCACGTGCGGGTGCAGCCTTGTCTCTCCCGGGAGCCGTGCTCGCGCCCGGGCGAGCAGGGCACGGACCGGAGGAGGGACGGGGAGGGAGCGGGGGGGCTGCTGGAGCCACAATTCCTTTAGGTGCCCTGGGGACAGCTCCCCTTCGCCGCTGCATTACCTTGTCGATGGCCGCATTCGCTGGGCTGGCACCCGGCAAGCCGCGCGGGGAAGGTGTCTCCTGCAGTTTGTGACACGGGCAGCAAATCCTATCGCAGACCTTGGGGGAGGGGGAATAAGCCTCGGGTCTCTTTGGAAAGGTGACCCTCCGCTGGCAGAAGCGCCTTTGGGCCCCTTCCCGCTCCCCGCGCCTCCCCCTGTCTCCTGAGCACAGACAGACGCCGGGGACCGGGTGTTTCCTCCCCCCTCGTGCCATGCAACACGCCGCTCTCTCACTTGCTCGCCCAGCGTTGCCTCTGCCTCCTTGGCAAGAGGCGTCAGTGGCCTCTCTGGGTCCGAAGCAGAGGGAGCTTTGCTCTCTCCCTGCCCAGAGCTGGCAGCGCAGAGCTTCTTACTAAACAAGTCTCCTCTCTCCCCCTGCCCCCCAGCACCACATGCTTACTCCCCGCGCCTCTGGTTGGAATGCAACCGATTGCTCTTTTCCCCCGAGACGAGTCCTTTGGCATTTCGCACTGCAGGGGAGTTGTTTCAGGTGTATGAAGGTTTAAAAGGCTCCCCCCTCAATTTACCCCACACTTCCCTCCCCCGCTTCCCAACAGGTATGGGAACGGGGCTAGCTCGGGGCCAGCCGGGAATGCCCCAAAGCCATGGACGGGTCTCTGGATTCAGAACAAGCAGCACCTCACGCTTGAATAGCACATGTACACAGGGACAACGGGGGAGAGGGGACGGGGGGTTCCGGCAGAAATGGCGCCAGAGCCTTATTTCTTCCACAAAGTTTTGCATTCCCCTAGAAGGAAGGCTGGCGCGCGGAGATCTGTTCTGGTCCATTTCTTTCCCAGTCTTTCTGCTCCGGTCACACTGAGCGCACCCCCGAGCCTCTACAGCGTGCGCGGACAATGCCCTGGGGGAGGGGGTGTGAAATTTACATGTAGAGAGAACAGGCTCTTCATCGCAACTTTTTAGTGCCACCAAGTGGCACAGATCCCTCTCGGAGCCCACGCAGCGAGCTCGCCCTTGACTCCGCCTGAGGCTTGTTTGAGGGGAGAAGGGATTAAAATACTTTACCGCCCGGTTTCCCTCCCCCCCCCCTTTGGTTGTACCCCACATTGCAAGCCGCGGGGTTACACTAGGCCTCCCCGGTTAAATGGGGCAATACCAGGGCGACAGACCACAGCCAGACGAGAAGCAATGCGCCGGCCAAGGGCGAATTCGGAGCTGCCAGCCCTGATCCCAGGATTTGTGCCAGCTGCAGTCTCCTCACTTCCTTTCTTCCTCCTCCTGTATCCCAAGCTCTCGTCTCCCCTTCCTGTCCCTGCTGCCTTCAGTACCAGCCCCTGCCATTCCAGCCCCTCTCTCTTCCCCGCAGGACCCCTGCCCCACTCCCCAGCGGCTCGGAAGACCTATAGCCTTTCATCTGCTGCTGCCACTAATGGGCGCGCTCCTGCCGCTACCCTCTGCCCCTCCCCCAACTGAGCCCTCCGTCCCATGCATCCCTCCATTTATTCCGCATACCCCACAGACCCGTTACCTGCTGCCCTTCCTTCCCTCCGCATCTCAGCGTCCTCTGCTCCCCTTAGCGTTCCCCGCACCTCTCCGATTCCGCATACCCCCAAACCTTGCTCTTTAAGCCCTTTCACACCCTGCCGTACCAGTCCATCATTTTCCATCCCCCCCCCCCCCAATGTGGCTGGCTTCCCTGCAGTGCAACCCTCAGCCCCCTTAGCCACAGACACGGCACACACCATCCAGTCGCACTCAGCACCACCCCCTCCCACCTCCCCAGCTAACACATCCAGGGGCATAGGGCTGCCTTTGTGCAACAGTTCACCTGGGAACACAAGCCGGTTGCCGAGCACTACAGTTGTGGTTAGGAGTAAGGGGGTGGGGGGGAGAAGGGCTGGCTGGGAAGCCACCCTGAGTCTTTACAAACTCAACACCTCCCAGAGCGCTGCGGCATCAGCAACAGCAACAAGAGGAGGAGGCAGGCGCCTCTTGCCTCGATGTTATTATGTAAAAATGTCATTTAAGTAATAGCTGAGCTGGAATTTAGAGGCTGCTGCCTATTTACTAGGACCTATTTGCAGAGAAGGATTAGCCAGTGCATCCATTTTAGAGAATTAACATACTTTTGCTGTCGGTCCCGCTGCTCCAAAGCCCAGGGCTGTGCCAGTCCCCGCTCTTCTCCCTTGCTAGATTTTGTTGCTTAAAACATGATTCCTCGCGAACACGAGGTGCCCCAGATCCCAAACACCAACTGCTCTGCGCCAGACAAGCCGGCTGGGGGACGCTGGTCCTTTGGCACCTTTGATCTCCGTCCTAACCCCCACATCCCTGTCTAGCTATGGGGCTACTTACTCAAACTTGCTCTGGGGGAGGAGAGGAACATAGAGAGGGAAGGGGAGAGGACCCCGGGAGACAGACAGACACACACGCCTTGGAAGAACAACATTCCTGCCTTCAGGACGCCAGACACAGGAGATGGCTCGGGGAGATGAATGCTTACCAGGACTCCTCTCGTCCCAGCCCACTGGCCCCTAGGAGACGGCACCTGCTTCACATTCTTCCCAAGCTCTCGCCGGATCCTGCAGCAGCGGCAGCAGGCAGGTCCCTAATGCAGAAGCCACCGCGTGTGTGCCTGTGTGTGTCCCTAGCACGTGTTCCCTCCCGCCGGCTCCGGAGCGCAACTGGAAGGAAGGCGGCTGCCATCCACACTGTTCACACACCAGCGAGGTGTCAGGGCTCGCCGGCTCCGCAGTGCTGGCACAGCGCCCCCTCGCGGGGCATGTGACTCACAGCTTTTGCCCCGGCTCTCCCGACTTGGTTGGGGGCAAGGGAAAGGGACATCATGTTCTCACCTCCTTTTTGTCTTTAATACCATCCAGCGATTAATTTGTGAAATTCCTAGAAGGTCTGGAAGCTGCAGCCACCAGGATGGCTAATGTGTTCAGCAGATCGAGAGAGGGGCATGCGGAGAGGAGGGGTAGATAGGGATCAAGATGGGAAAAATGAATTTCCTGTATGGGAAGTTCTCTCTTGACTGGCTATCTTCAAACAGGAATTTGGGGGAGAGGGACTTCCTTTGTTCGACTGGGCACTCCCTAACCACTTCCCAAATACTGTTTCTACACTACACAGTATAAATATAATCGAGCAAGAGTAGAATGCATCCCAACACTAAATGAGACCTAGGCATCTAGGTTTCATTTTATTGCTCTAGATGATAATGTAGGATATACAATATATTCTATAACACATATACATATATTCTATACACATATAAATACCTATGTGTAATCTGTACCAAGTACACACACATATGTGCTACTGTTTTCTTATTATTATTATGCGCGTGTCATTCCATGCCTGAGCTCAGCATGCCAGATGCTTGTAGCAGCTGGATCAAAGATTAAAACCTAGCAGAATAAAATGGATGGGGGTGGCCTTAGCACTTGCCTTGGTAATGCACGCCATTAACCTTCTAATCAAACTCCCAGTAAAACTGGCTAGCTGGCTCTGCAAACAAAACAAAATACAGTGTATTAAAATTTTGCTCCACCTTCTATATTCTACATGCTCTACAACTGGGCTACTCATCTCTCTGTTGACAATTCTATTTAAGAATATGTACTTTGTGCATGTTTCAGATTCTGTATATTTTTAACAAGATACAAACGAAGTCATCTCCCTACAAACATGTAGAAGTACTTCTCATAAAGTGATCATGAATGAATGAAAAATACATACATCATGCATATATGTATAAAGATATACGAGACAATTACTCATAATATTCTAGTAGAATCCAGAGGCACCAAGCAAGATTGGAGCCCCATTGTGCTAGGCATTGTACAAACACAGGCTAAGAGAAAGTCCCTGTTTCTGAAGAGCTCACAATTTAAATAGACAAAGGATAAAACAGGAAACAGAGGTGCCAAGTTGCCAGTAGCTCAACCCAGGACTTTCATGTTGCAGGTCAGTGTCCCCAGGATCCCAATGTCTCTCTGGATACAGCTATACAAACTGGGAGTGCATCTCCCAACCCAGGCAGAAAGACTTACCAGCTAGTACACCATGAATAGCAGTGCGGCTGTTGTAGCAGGAGTGGTGGCATGAGCTAGCTGCCCCTACAGAAGCTCATCTGATGCTCAGCATTTGTACTGGAATAGCTACCTCATGCCACAACATCCACACTGCTATTTTTAGTGTGCTAGCTGGAGCAAGGATGGCATGTCTGGGGAGCATGGCCCCAGCTGAAGGGTAGACAAGCCCTCTAAAGACAATCTTTCTAGTGCCAAAATTTTAGAAGTGGCCTCTTACTTTTGGTCAAAAGTAAATAGACACTTTGGAATGCTGCAAGTTAACTTTCAGGCATTTTTCACTGCACTAGAGAATTAGTTTGTGGAGGGAGAGTACAGAGAAGATGCCCTTGGATATTGCCACAGGTGAAATTATGAAGAATCATTTTAGGGAAATGAATGGCACAGAAACCAGTTTGCAGGGAATTTAATTAAAGAAGAAGGATCAAGCTCATTGGAGGCTTGTTTTCCCCCAGGCGCCTGCCTCATCCTGATTCTGACTTTGCTTTTCCTAGAGAGCTGCTTTCACTTCCAGAGTGGTGTTAATGAGCTGCACCTGTCACAGACTTAGTAGAAACACTGCAGCATTCTTCCAGGTTCTGTATCATGTTAATGGGGGTGTTCAGGGCTCCTGGGAACTCCAACAAAGGGTATTTTGCTTTACTTAGATTTTCTAAATAAATGCAAATTATGATTTATGATTATTAGAGGATATAATAAGCTATTTTAATTTGAATTTATCAGTATCAGTTTTTTCAATTATTGACAAAATGGGGAGAAGGATTGGTGATAGTTTCATGATTTTTCTTGGTTTTCCACCACCTCCAAATATTACTATTATGCACGCCTATTTATCCACTCATATTATGTTTCTTTTCAATGATCATTCACTCAAAAAGAAGGCCAAAACACTGTTTACAATTTACATACAAGAATCACTTCCCCCAGTTAGATTCAACTCAGATTGAGGATTAGCCCCAGTAGGAACAGACATTTTTGGTTACAGACACCACAGCAAATCTCTACTTTTAGGAATTTGCTCAGAGCAGACAGGACCTGAGTTTCAAGGTATCACACAGTAAAATGAGTGAAACTCACCTTGTCTCAGAAGGAAGAAGGGCTAAGCTTCACACCTGTGTTTGCAGGTGGTTTCAAGCTCTGTGCTTAGATTGCTAGCAATCTCTCTGACCCAGAAGTGTGCAACTTGGAGCTGTAATGCCAATTAAAATTATATGAAGCTGATGTTCCTATTTCTGCTGAAAGGTTTCAGATCAGAGCAGGGAACTCTGAACAATCAAGGTGAAGGATGAACTATACTGAAGCTCTCAGCTGTAACAAACTCACATACTAAAAGTTACCATCACTTAATGAGGGACTAGACTAAAGTCCAGGAAATGTGGAAGAAACACTAATTCTAATC
Source organism: Pelochelys cantorii (assembly GCA_032595735.1). Classification (NCBI taxonomy): domain Eukaryota; kingdom Metazoa; phylum Chordata; order Testudines; family Trionychidae; genus Pelochelys; species Pelochelys cantorii. The sequence continues at coordinate 27,185,656 of CM064326.1, forward strand.
CCATTCTGTTTTTTTATTTAATGGCTACCCATGCTCCTGAAAACTTCCAATGTTGCCCCTTCTGCTAATCAGGAGGGAGTTGCTCTGAACTGTGTAAAGATATTTACACCAATGCAAAGTGAGAACGGTTTGTTACCATTCTGATTCAGACCTGTTGTACACTCACATTTCACTGGTGTCAGTGAAACCTTGGTGCTGAGAAGAGGAGACTCTAATCCTGGATCTTGAGAGTAGGTTTGTTCTTTCAGGGGAACCATTGACTTCAGTGTGAGTTTTGCTCAGTCAAGGGCTGCTGAGTTTGCACTGAGAAAAGATCTTAATGGCAGAGATTCAAGCTGTTGAGTCTATTTTATTTGTAAAATGGCAGGAAACAAACAGGAAGAATCAGTTGAGCTGCATCCACCAATAACAGTTGGTACATCAGAGGAGGCGAGAAAGCAGATTACTTTCACTTGTTCGTGGAAAGGCAGCTTCAAAACTATGTCCCAATTAAGATATTAGAATGGGGTGTAACTGGGACATGGGGGGGTGAATATCATCCTAAATATATCCCAAATATTTCCTTTGTGAATGAAGATGGCAAAACATCACAGCAAAGCTACATATGGGTCATTCTATTTGCAGAATCTCACTTGGAACACTGATGTTTCTCGCCCCCTTTGCCAGAGATCCTCTCCCTCTGTGATCTGATCTTGGTCCCCTCCACTACCAAGATATTTAAATTCTACTGGACAAAGGACCAGTTTCTGGTAGGAAACATTACTGTGTTAGCAAGGACACAGACTAAATCAGGTCTTACTCTAGCAGTCCACAGCTAGGCTGGTGGTCATAGAATCACAGAGCTGGAAGAAACCTTAGAAGGCCATCAAGTCTAGCCCCCTGCCCAAGGCAGGACCAATCCCAATTAAATCAACCCAGCCAGGGCTTTGTCAAGCCAAGACTTAAACACCTCTAGGGATGGAGACTCCACTACTTCCCGAGGCAACCCATTCCAGTGCTTTACCACCCTCCTAGTGAAATAGTTTTTCCTAATATCCAACCTGGACCTCTCCCACCACAACTTGAGACCATTGTTCCTTGTTCTGCCATCCATCACTACTGTGAACAGCCTTTCTCCAGCCTCTTTGGAACATCCCTTCAGGAAGTTGAAGGCTGCTATCAAATCCCCCCTCACTCTTCTCTTCTGCAGACTAAATAGACCCAACTCCCTCAGCCTCTCCTCATAGGTCATATGCTCCAGCCCCCTAATCATTTTGGTTGCTCTCCGCTGGACCCTCTCCAATGCATCCACATCCTTCCTGTAATTGGGGGCCCAGAACTGGACACAATACTCCAGATGTGGCCTCACCAGAGCCGAGTAAAGAGGAATAATAACATCTCTGGATCGACTGGCAAGTCTCCTCTTAATGCAACCTAATATGCCATTAGCCTTCTTGGCTACAAGGGCACACTGTTGACTCATGTCCAGCTTCTCATCCACTGTAATCCCCAGGTCCTTTTCTACAGAACTGCTACTTAGCCAGTTGGTTCCCAACCCGTAACAATGCTTGGGATTCTTCTGTCCCAAGTACAGGACTCTACACTTGTCCTTGTTGAACCTCATCAGGTTTCTTGTGGCCCAATCCTCCAATTTGTCTAAGTCATTCTGGACTCTATCCCTGCCCTCCAGCAGGTCTACCTCTCCCCCTAGCTTAGTGTCATCCGCAAACTTACTGAGGGTGCAATCCATCCCCTCATCCAGGTCATTAATAAAGATGTTGAACAAAACCAGTCCAACAACTGAACCTTGGGCCACTCCACTAGAAACCGACCGCCATCCTGACATCAAGCCGTTGATCACTACCCGCTGGGCCCAACCTTCCAACCAGATTTCTATCCATTTTACTGTCCATTTATCCAATCCACATTCCCTTAACTTGCTGGCAAGAATATCGTGGGAGACTGTATCAAAAGCCTTGCTAAAGTCAAGGTATATCACATCACTGACTTCCCCATATCCACAGAGCCAGTTACCTCATCATAGAAGCTAATCACATTGGTCAGGCACGACTTGCCCTTCATGAATCCATGCTGACTATTCTTGATCACCTTCACTTCTTCCAAGTGCTTCAAAATGGATTCATTGAGGATCCCCTCCATGATTTTTCCAGGGACTGAGGTAAGACTGACTGTCCTATAGTTCCCTGGGTCATCCTTCTTCCCTTTCTTAAAGATGGGCACTACATTTGCCTTTTTCCAATCATCCAGGATCTCTCCTGATCTCCACGACTTTTCAAAGATAATGGCCAAAGGCTCCTCAATGACATTTGCCAACTCCCTCAGTACCCTCGGATGTATTAAGTCCAGACCCATGGATTTATGCATGTTTAGCTTTTCTAAATAGTTCCTAACCTGTTCTTTCCCCACCAAGGGCTGTCCACCTTCGTCCCATATTGAGTCACTTAGCACATTAGTCTGGGAGCTGAGCTTGTCCGTGAAGATAGAGGCAAAGAAAGCATTAAGTACTTCAGCTTTCCCCACATCATCTGTTACTGGGTTACCGCCGTCATCCAGTAGGGGCCCCACACCCTCTCTGATCACCTTCTTCTTGCTAACATGCCTGTAGAAACCTTTCTTGTTATCTTTCACATCCCTTGATGGTCACAAGGTTCTGCATTCACTTCTTTGCTTCCTGCTCTTTCTGTAATTGTATGGGCTTCCAACTGCAAAGAGGGGCTTGAATATTTGTAAAAGTGATAGGGAACAAAAAGGAAGAGTCAGTTTAGCTCCCTCTAATGGTAGTTATTGGTATATCAGCAGAGGAGAGAAAACAGGAAACACTCTCAGGAAGCAAAGCCACTAGCTGAATAGTTAAATATGGGAGAATTGTTAAATATTAGTTATTGGTTTTAGTCTTTATTGTGCTATTGTACATATATAAAAGAAGGCTCACTTCCTGCCCTGAATTACTATGCTTTCCTGACATTGCTTTCCCATGTAGCAATTGCTGTAGCTGCTATGGTAATACCAAGTGGATAGTGGATGAAAGTGGAGCTTATTCACTAGACACTGCGTCTGTTCAGAGGAGTTCCATTCTGTGTAAAAGTCTGAGGATCCCTGAGCTAAATGCCATCATAGGGTTTTCTGTCTGTAATTTCTAGCAGGATGACTTCATAACAGTCAGCTAGCTCTAGATTTGTGAAATGAGTTATTTCAAGAGAGGAATTACACACACACACACGCACAAAAAATTAATACATGAAAATACAGTTTCCTATAACTGCACAATTCACATCAATATATAATTGAACAGAAATAGGAATTAACAGGCTATTTCCTTAGTAAAGATTTATTTACGACAAGCTCTGTATTGTTTTCAGGGTACATTCTGTCTATTCATAAATCAGAAACCTTAGTCTGCCAATCCAGGTACCTACTCACAGTAGCTAATTTCAAATCAAGGAGCCCATGGGTTCCATTTGTTCTTATGATTGCCCATATCCACTGTTGCCCCATAAGGGAGAGGTTAAAGAAGAAACCCTGTGGGCAGACAAAATGGAGTCTAGCTGGCTTCCATTTTAAGTAAGGAAATTTACCTCAGATATGTTTTCCCGACAAATTACTAATTGTGCACGCATCGCTATATCTCATTGCACCCTTCTCCTCAGTCTGTGCACCCGGCTCAAACTGCGCACTCCGCACCAATGTGCTGCACACCACCTGAAATGATGCATTCCTCCCTTCCAGGCATTGCACATGACCCCATTCTATGCACCCAGCTCCTAACACCTTTTTTCCTGCCTCAGAATGCCTATAAACCCTGCTCTGAGGAGAGCTCGGGTTCGTCACTGTCCGTCTCTTCATCTGTCTAGTCGTCCCTGCTTTCCCCTGTGATGTTCCTTTTTCCTTGTCATCTTTGTGGTTTATGGTTAGTTACCTGAGGCCTAGACCTTGCCCTGGATTGCTATCCTGCATGAGGGAATTCTTCACGTCTTTGGATTATTGGCATGGGCCAGTGAACTGGAACTCTTTATACCATACGCATCTACTTACCTATCGAATCAACCAGAGTGATCGAAGGATCAGACGGGTTCGGGTTCAAGAGGAGCCATACCATGCGGCAACCAAGATTTCTTGGGCATCGTCTCCAGCAGGAGTGAATCACTACGAGGGATCTCCCCACCAGTCCTCCCTCTAGGCTTACCATTAGCCAAAGGTTGCAGGTCGTGGGCATCAATCACCGAAAACCTCTTTGTATAGTATACTTACCTTTTGTTGTATAGGGATCTTTCTATCTTCTTTTTCTTCAGGGATAGGGTGGACTAGTTGTTTAAAGTTGCTTGTTTGTATGTTTGTGCATTTTACCTCAACAATATATGGTTTGGCCCTAAATTCATGTGTTCCTGATTTGTGGCTGTTAATGACACCGGTGATCAGATACGGAATGCGAGGTCAAATCTGGCTTCTGTGCAGAGACGCTTTAACATCTTAATACGTCCTATATTTCAATTGTTTATCCAAGTCTCTGGGGTAATACCACTGAGGAATTTTACAAATTGATTGCTTCCCTTAGGAGGCAGGGTCTAAGGTTGCTATGTTAATACAGAAGAGGTGTCACTTAAACAATCACACCTCACTTTTTATGCAATGTCTCCCTAGTCTCTCTTCCAGTTTTCTCATCTAAGGCCTTGGCTGGACTAGACAGTATGCCCAGAGGCTGATGGACTGAAGCTATCTGCTGCTAAAATGATTTGCTATTCAGACACCATGGTGAGAGTAGATAACTATAGGTTAATAGAAAAGGGATGCTCAGTAGGAAAAGTGGCATCCTGGACATGAAAAAGCATCCGTGTCTTTCAAAAGAATGGCATGTCAAAGGTCTTTATTGCCAGTTCTCTGAAGGAACCCTGTTTTGCAGCAAAGGTCACTAACACTGATCAGAAGAAATGTTAATTCTTGCTTCTCCGTTTGTATCAAGTTAACAGTCAGGTTCAGCTTTAAGTGGCTCCAGGACATCTAATGTGCTATGGGATCGTTCTGAGCTATTTGTTTGTCTCACCTAATCTATTATAGGTATTTGTGATATTCCTACCACCTATCTGGCTGACAGAAATAGTTCCCTCTGTCTGGATATGTCTACACAGCAGCGTTATTTCAGAATAGCTGGCGCTATTCTGAAATAACAAAGGGCACGTCTACACTGCAAGCCATTATTTCGAAATAATGGCGAGCTGGAGGACTTCTTACTCCAACTCCTGTAACCCTCATTTTATGAGGAGAAAGGGAAGTGGAAGGAAGAGTGTTCTTCCTTCGACTTCCTGCTGTGTAGACAGTGCCAGAAGCTGAATTAGGCTATGTTGACTTAAGCTATGCAATTGACGTAGCTCAAGTTGCATAGCTTAATTCAACTTTTGCCCTGCTGTGTAGACATACCCTCTGTGTGCACTGAGGTTAACTGTAGGCTTTCTGACCTTAAGAAATGATCTCAAAACTCCCAGATCCCTCCAAGAAGTTCCCACAGCTAATTACACATTTTGTTAGGATGACATGGTATGTCTAGAGAGAGAAATCTTTCTTAGAATTGTGGTTGAGAAGAGAGTGTGATGAACCTGAATTTGGATAAACTAATTTAAGCAAAGCCAGGGAAACAGAGGGTAACTTTGAAATATTTTAGTGCCAGAGCTGTGTTTTTTGACATAATCCATTTTCTGATTTCATATGAATTGCGCCTGTGTAGAGCTTTCATCTTGGTATCAGAAAAACAAAGTAATAGTGTTTAAGGCCAGAAGGGACTACCAGATCTTATCATATGACACCCTGGACTCCAGAAGCCAGAAATACCATCCAGGATCCACCAGCTAAACATAATTAGACCAAAGCTTTACAGCCCACAAGAGTATAGTCTACTATGTGCCACGCACAGAGAGCAGAAGGGTTTGAGGGGCACCAGTGATTGAGGCTCATGCAATGGCAGGGAACTGATTGAGATACACCCAGATAACCCTGGCAACTGACCCACTCCCACATTCTGCAGAGGAAACTGAAAAAAACCTAAGGTCACTGCTAATCTGATCCGGGGGGGAATTTTCTAGCCCACATATGGTGATTAATTTGACCCTGTGCTTTGCGCAAGAACCAGTCAGCCACATATCTGAGAGAATGCTCAGTGCCACCTTAGAGATCTGGGCCACACTGTCCAATGCCCCATCTTCAGCCATGGCCGTCCGATCCTGATACATGGTATGGGAAGGAAATCCTGTCCTGATACTACAGACAGCCAAATGAAATCCTGAAACATGAACATTTCTGAACATAAGACATAAACTCAAGCTGAGGCCCAGGGATGTGGATCCCTACTCCCTACCATCACTAAGCAACCCATCATAAAATCGCAATCCTAAATTGTCCATGTAAGTTGTTTGTTTGCTGCCACCACCCTTATTGGTATACTGTCCCAGATCCTCATTCCCCTCACAGTTAGAAATCTTCTGAGCACCAACTTCAAATTTTTCATGAACACTTTATGTCCATCTGCACTTCTGGCAACATTGTCCTTTAGCTTAAATAGCTCATCACCTTCCCTGCTGTTTGCCCGTTGATGTATTTATACAGAGCAATCACATTCCCTCTGAGCTTTCTTTTCGCTAAGTTAAGTAAGCCATGGTCTTCCACGCTTCTTTCATAAGATAGATTCTCCCATCCCCTGATCATCCTGTTCCAGTGTGAATTCATTTTCTTGAACATATGAGACCAGACTTATACATGGCTTTCAAATGATAAGCCCCAAACTAGTAGCAGAAATTGTTATTAGTCCTTAAATGCCTGATATTGCACTTTGTACTACTGAATTTCATCCCATTTCTGTCATTCTAGTCTTTAGTCATTCAGATCTTTCTGTGTTATCTTCCTACCCTCCTCTTACTTGACAATGCCTCCCTACTTTGTATAATCAGCAAATTGCATTAGTACACTCCTACATTTTGTGCCAAGGTAATTAATAAATATATAAAATAAGATTGGTCCCAAGACTGACCTTTGAAGAACTTCACTAGAAACCTCCCTCCTTCTGCACAAACTGTTACCTTCTACCCTCTAGTCAGTTCTTTATTCACCTTCCTATTCTTGTACTGTTTCTCAGCTTCCCTAATTGGCAGATGAATTTTAATGTTGATAAATGCAAAGCATTGCATACTGGAAAACATAATCCCAACTATACGTATAAAATGATGGGGACTAAATTAGCAGTTACCACTCAGAAGACAGATGTTGGAGTCACTGTGCATAGTTCTCTGAAAACATCCATTCAATGTGCAGTGGCAATCAAAAAAACAAACAGAATGTTAGGAATCATTAATAAAGGGATAGACAATAAGACAGAGAATATCTTGTGGCCACTATATAATCCATGATCCACCCACATCTTGAATACTGTGTGCGAACATGGTTGCCTTATCTCAAAAAAGATTGAAAAAAGTTCAGAAAAGGGCAACAAAAATTATTAGGGGTTTGGAACAGCACCCATATTAGGAGAGATTAATAAGACTGGGACTTTTCATCTTAGAAAAGAGGAGATTAAGGGAGGGTAGGATAGAGATCTACAAAATCATTACTGGTGTTGAGAAAGTAAATAAGGAAAAGTTATTTATTTGTTCCCATAACACAAGAACTAGGTGTCACCAAATGAAATTAATAGGTAGGAGGTTTAAAACAAACAAAAAGAAGTATTTCTTCATACAACACATAGTCAGCCTTTGGAACTCCTTGTCAGATGATGTTGTGAAGACTAGGACTTTAAGGGTACGTCTACACTGCGGAGTTATTTCGGGATACCGGAAGTATCCTGAAATAGCTATTCTGCGTCTGTTGAAGTAGCCCATTATTTCAAAATAGATTTTGAAATAACAGGCAGCTTATTCTGACATCCCAGTAAACCTTGTTCCAAAAGGATTAAGGGGCATTTTGGAATAGTGAGTTATTTCAAAATTTGGCACTGTGTAGTGCCAAATTGCGAAATAAGCTATTTTGAAATACACTCAAAATAAGCTACACAATTTGCATAGCACAAATTGTGTAGCTTATTTCAAGCTAAGGGTGTTGTGTGGACGCACCCTAACAGGGTTCAAAAAAAGAACTAGATAAATGCATGGACGATAGGTCCATCAATGGCTATTCGCCAGCACGAGTAAGAATGCTGTCCCTAGTCTACGTTTGTCAGAAGCTGGAAATGGGCAAGAAGGGCTGGACCAGTTGGTGATTACCTGTTCTGTTCATTCCCTCTGGGGCACCTGTCATTGACCACTGTCAGAAGACAGGATACTGGGCTAGATGGACCTTTGGTCTGACACAGTATGGCCGTTCTTAGGTTATTAATTTAACTAATAATTTCCTGTGATACAGCAGGTCAAATGCTTTCATGCAGTTAGATATACTGCATTTTCTTTATCTAAAAAAAAACCCCGGTTATTTTCTCAAAACAATAAATTAGGTTAGTCTGGCATAATCTGCCTTTAGTAAACCCATATTGCATTACATCCCCTTTATTAATTTGTTCTAAAGCCTTACATATTAATGAGGTTATACTAACAGATCTGTAATTGCTTGGATCATTTTTTTCTCTTTTTTTAACATAGTTACTTTTACTATTCTCCAGTCATAAAGTACTACCCCTGAGTAGAAAGATTTATTAAAAATCCTGGCTACTGAACTCACAGTCTCATGTACCATTTCTTTCAGTATTCTGGGATAGAAATTAACCAGTTTTCCACCCCCTAATTTGACAGCATTAAGTTCTTTAAATTTTCCTTACATTTCAGATGTGCTGATTTCAATTTCTATGCACTCATTTTTTATCAGCCTTTGTGCCCTCATGCAAATGTTCTATATTATCATCTTTATTAAAACTGAGACAAACCGAGACAAAATATACATTTAGTTTTGGGGCCATACTTAAATTATCTTTAATTTCCTTTCCATTCATGCTACATAGCGGCCCTACCTCATCCTTATTCTCTTTTTATGTATATAGCTAAACAACCCCTAATTATTTCTTTTGATTTCCTTTCAAGAACAAATTGAACTTTACTTATAGCAATTCTCACTATAGTCTTATATTTTCTAATCTTTCTTTGTTGATCAATCCCTTTTCCCATTCCCTATAAGCTCTCTAATTAACTCTTAACAAACCTTTTGAGGTGGTCATTCAACTAGTGGGTCTGAAGCTTTTTCCTTCAAGTTTTTTTCCCCTTGCTTGAGATGCAAATTTCAGATAATTTTTGTATAGCTCATTTGGAGAAATTCTGAGCTGCCTCTAGATTTAAGTCCTCAAGTTCTTTGATACAGTTGAATTCTTTAACTAATTTCCCAAAATCTAGTCTTTTGAAATAAAAAACCACCAGATGATGAACTTGTTTTAATTATCTTTCCATTTAATTTAAACTGAATCAACTCAATACAAGGTTGTTTCCTAAAACCAGCTCTTCAGTAATGTACTAACCACTTACCAAAACCAAGTATAAAATTGCATCACTTCTTATTGGTTCGGTGACAGATTGATGAAGAAAACTATCATCCATCACATGCAGGAATAACTGAGCCATGGCAGTATTAGCAGCATTTATTTTCCATTCTATATCCAGGAATTTATAGTCACACATTATGACACAATTTTTAATAACATTTCTTTCTCTAATAATAGTAATGAGATAGTTATCCATATCTGAGTCTGACACCTAGAACAGACCCCTGTTGCTATCCTAATAGAATCTCTTTTGCAAGACTTTCCCCCAAAGTGACTTTGACCCAGACACATTTTGTTTTCTCCATACTGTCACTTCTGTTTACTACTTTGTTGATGTGTAATGCTACTCCACTACCTTTGCCTTTATTTTTCTCTCTCCTAAACTGCACATACCCTTCAATGCTTATATTTTAGTCACGACTGTTATTCCACCATATTTCTTTAATCCCCAAAATATCCAGGTTTTCTGCATATAGCATGTCTGGTCACATTGATTTGTTTCTTCCTGATGTTGATATGAATCTGTCTTATGTTCTCTCTCATGGTCCCTTGTGCATCATCCTCATTTTTTCTTAGGGTACAGCCTCTGGTTATCTCCAACATCTCTTCCTCTTTCTTCTTTTCTTCCTCACCTCTTGATTTTCTGCCTATCTCCCCTCATACTCCTCCACAGGAAACCTGTTATGAATTTAATTTCATCACCTCTAACTGTTCTTTTTCTCTACCATGTCTTTCTTCCCTGAACCACCCTTTTCTTCTGATTGTCTGTCCTCCTGGTCCCCATGTTCTACATGTATCTGCAAATCTTGGTTGTCTGCTTCACTTACTCTCCTGAATTATTCCTTCAAATTCCCAATTGACATTTTTCTTCTCCAGTTCCATCACTAATCCTTGCTTCTTCTCTGCCATGATCTCTATTAGGTGAAATTACATGAATAAGTAGCTTCCCTCAGATGGCCATTCCAGGATGATGTACTCCCACATCGACATCCAACCATCTTTGTCTCCTGTCATCCTCAGGTCACTTCTAGAGCTGCCTCAGTAAACACCATTGTCTTCTCTTTGTAGACCCTATTCATAGGTGGAGAAATGGCAGGGGAAAGAGAATAAAATCCTCTCAAACTCCCACTTACAAACTTCCACAGAGACTCTCCTGCTAGCTGTTCTCAGTTCCAATGTTCACTGGTGACTGGCTTTAAACGTAGTCAAACTTGCTTAGCTTTGGACCTTCATTAAGGGACATCAGCAAGCAGTGAATCAAGCCACACACCTGGAACAAATCACTGTATCTTCATAGCACAAATTCACCACTCTCCTTTCCGGCCAAACTCCTCCAGAAACTCCACTGCTAGCTGCCACATAATAGCTTGCTTAAGTTTTCCAGATTTGTGGAGGAGGCTAAAAACTTGTAGTATCTGGAAAAGCCGGGGGCGGGGGAACAATAGACATGGCAGACTCACAAATATGGCCACTCATTTTCAGGAGGTGTACCAATGTAAACACAAATTGCAGCTGCAATCTCACTTTTATTTTAAATAAAAAAACCCAAAAAAACAAGAGCATCTTTGCTTTAGTACATCAGGGTTTTCTGAACATTTATGTCAGCTTTTTGCAGTAAATAGGGTAGACTTTGCCACAGGGATGTAGCCCACAGAAGGGGCAGTGCATTGTGCCATTACACAAGAAGCATTCCCAGTGAGGTAATTGTGACCCCTTGCTTCTCACTCCTTTGCTCTCAAGGGTAGTAATGTGCTGCTGGCCCATGCAAGAACATGCATAGGAATGTAGGAGCCAAGGTGTGCCCCATCCCTGCCCACCTGTTCTACAGTTGCACTGCCCTGCAGAAGTGAAGCTCAAGGGCCAGCGGGGATTTAAGCAGGAGGTAGAGGGAAGGATTTGTACCCCCTTTTTCACATGCACCTGTGATAAACAGCACCTTGACTGACACTGAAGATTGAACCAGAAAACCACAGCACTAAAGAGAGGCATTTGTGTGGCTTGAGCTAAAGAGCCAGGCTCTAGTGGCTAGAACATAGTCATATACTCTGTAGATGGGTGACATATAAAATACACTGACCACTAGGTTACACATATAGTCTCAGTCACAAGTAAGTCCAATACATTTTTTTAAAACAAAGACAAATTATTATTATTTGGAATGGAGACAAAACAGACAGAAAATAGCAGCAAACCCCCAACAGAGTTTGTGTTCTATTGTTACTATGTATAAATGAATCAGCGCATAAAAAGGCACCAAAAAGACAACACACTCTCATTAAATGCCAATAGTCAATTAAGCACAATGGGTGAACTCACATAATACCCATGATTAGCTTGTCAGGACCACACTTGAGCACATATTTCTCTTGTGTTACTTTTAGGGACCAAGACCTTCCCAATAAAGAAGCTTTAGCTATTCTGTGTATTTAGGACTAGCTGTACTTTTCCACTTTCTTGACATAGCTCTTTTTGGTTACAAATAAAGCAGAAGAGACCCACTTAAAAGGAGAGGGAGGTTAGGATTCTTGAGATAAAGGATACAAAAGCTTTGCTGGTAGGATAAGGGAAGAGATTTCAAGAGATACAGGAAGACTTTTGGAAACATCAATCCAGAATGTCTTCACCTTTGATATAAAAATATATTTGCAGGCAACCTTTGAGATTGACACCACCAATAGCATTTTTTTTCTTCATGAGCAAAAGGAATCTTCTGAATTCTCTGTCAGTCAGTAATACCTGTTAAAATTGTACTGTAAAAATGAACTAAAGGGCTAAAGCTTTATATAAACCTTTTTATATAAAGTTTCATACAGCTTTCATATGTATAGCTATAGATTAGATTGGGTGCGCAAACACACACACAAACACACACACAGGGAAGCAATGAAGTTCACCAGGATCACTGTGGTAATGATTTATTTAGTGAGAAGTGCTCCAGAGAATGTATAGTGACACATCTTCTATTTCATCACATTCCAAAAGTCCTTCACAGCAGATAAACCTGCCACAGCGTTGATCATAGGAACATCATTTCAGCCAGAAGCAAATTATTTTAATATTTTTATAATAAATGAGAAAGGCTTAAAATAACGTGAAAAATGTCACCTGAGCTTTCAAAACACACAGGCCTAATTCCAGGGCAATGGTCACAATTCAGCATAGTATGTAAGCACTACAGTCCTTGCTGGAGCCTTAGGTATATCTAACAATATGAACCAAAGCCTGTGAACCAGTGTAAGCCTGCCCTTGGCAAAATAGCTACACACTAGGTATTAGCTAACATCAGGTATGCACATTCTTGACTGGAGAGGATGGTATAAAAATGCCCAGATCTTCTAAGTAACTATGTAAACACATTCCTATGAGGTGGTACAAGAACACACTGATCCCTTGTAAGATAAGGATGGGATGGCAGGATAATGCATGAGGATGTTTTGTTGGAACTAGCAGGTACAAAAATAAGGGTGGTAACTAACCTAGCTGAGTGCCTTCGCCACTGAACCTAACCTGTGGTCCATCTTTATGAACAACATCGCAATCTGCTGACGTTAAGCGGCAGTCTCTGCTTGTGCCACTGAGATTTGAGCTCCAAAAACATCAGCATTAACAACACTGCAGCAGCAACAACACCCCACAGCGTTAACAATGAGCATGGACCTAACATTAAGCACCCACATAGTCCCATTACTACCACTACCATGTGCTTAAATAAGGCACATCTTTAAAACCTTTCTATCTTAGAATATTTCATGACTGCCCCAGACCATAGTATCTGAGCATCTACCACATATATCAATAGTAAAGTCCCCAGTAGACAACTTCACTGAGTCACTGGCTCCTAGTGAAATCTTTCTGGCCAGTGTGACCAGAATTTTTCCAAAGCATTCCATACTATTATTGGTATTTATTGTGTGTATCATGGTAACACACGTATGTGCTCCAGTCCTGGATCAGGATCTCCTGGGGCTCAGCACTGTATAAACACAGAACAAAAAGATGGTCCCTTCCTGAAAGACCTTTCCGCGTTGGCCTATCTGCTCTCAATGAAGTCACCAGTGAAATTCCCAGTGATTTCAATGGGAGCAGAGTCAAGCCAAGACAGTATAAGAGTTAAGTAGAGTGCTTATAGGGAAAATCCTGCCCTGTTTATTCACCTACTTTACCTCCTTCTGATTTACATCCTCCCCTTTCCATGCCTCAGTAGAGCTCTTTCACTGAGGGGGAGGGGCTCCTGTTACAGGGCCGTAGGCATCAACAGCAGCTGGGGGAGAGGAAGACAGAAAATACTTTGGTCTAGGGAAACAATAAAGTGGAAAGGAGTAGCATCAGGGGTATGGCTGAAGGGAGGGAGTGGAGACCCCTTATAATTAGTAATTTTCCAGGCAGAGAGCAGGCAAAATTGGGGCAGACATCCCTATGGAAGAGAACATCTAGGGGGATATGTATTCCATTAACTCCATTTCCAACCACCTCACTGCTACTTGTGGAAAGCCAGCACTGTTCAGAAGCGATAGAAAGATCATTTAGGCTGTAAGTGTTCCGTCAATAAGAATGTATTTTCTATTGTTTTATTTTTAACGTGATGTAAAACTACAAGAGGTTGTGGACTTTGGCTCAGCTGCAGTCCCCCAAAATGCAATTCTCTAGCATTTTTAGAAACCCAGCTTGCCTACAAAAGTAAGTTTTGCAAGTCAATGTCACTGATGATTAGTGACTGGTCTTCTCCCATACTGTGGTAAAATAAATGTATCTGATATCCTGGCCCAGGTAAAGAAGCATGGGAGTAGCGGCCAGCTACCCATTTATTAGACAACATCATTTCCTTAGTTTAGCTGCTTTTTTTTTTTGAGTAATTGGCCCATTCAAGTTCCTTTTTGAATGAGTAACTAGTTTCTTTCTGATGCCAGCATGAAAAGAGGCCACTACTGTGCCATAAGTGCTTATGGACTCATGGAGCTTATTCAGTAGAGTTCTCCTGTATGTCTATTACCACCATTGAGCTGGACAGAATGAAGAATTCGATACGTGAGCTGGAGTCATATGGACAATGATCATTTCCATGTTTGTTGAAAAGTACGGAATATTTTTAAATGTTCACCTAATGGTGAACTATGGAACTAGGCTTAGGCTCCTTGGATGAACCTCTGGCTCAGTTACACATCATTGCAATAGTACACTAACTATCTCCAACTTGTCTGACACACTGGAAATTGCTATGGGTTCCCATTTGCTATGGAGAAGGTAATTGTTCACCCTGACCTTGTATTGTCCCTCATGGACTTTTTAGGCAGCTGCCCAGACAGAAAATGTCCGGGAAGTTGCCTACAATGGAAGATTTGATGGAGCAGTGGCTGGGGCAAAATCAAATCGTGTGGCTAACCTGGGCACCAGATAACAATGCCATTTACTCAGATTTTGCACAGAGACTCCCATCAAGACAGAAGGGTATCTAAGCCAAACCTGTGGCCCTATACCTATGAGTGGGGGGTTGCGGATGTCTTGAGTAGCCTTTCATGTTGCCATCTCTCTTCACCAGCAGGGTAGGAAAAGTCAGTTGAGACCTGAGCTAGATATAAATTTGGAGCAAATCAGCTCCAAACCCTGTCCCACACCAGCATTAGTGAGACATGCCCCTCCCTAACCCGCCACTCTCTGCATCACAGCTTCAGCTATATCCGCGGTAGAATGGGCATTGATGGGAGTGTATAATCGATACTGACCAGTGGCTTAGATAGATAAGGCTAGAAGTATGGTAGGAACTGCATAAAGCATCAACACAAGAAAAATGACCAGTCATGAGGTGTGTCACATTCTTGCCACAAGTGTTCTTTATGAACCTCAACTGGAATTTCCCTATTTGGTTATTTTAAAGAAAGACAAAGTATAAATATTGGCAATAGGCTCCATTTTTTTGAAAATGTGGCTGGTGAGGCCAATTCCTGCTGCTTAATAAGACCAACCATTCCATTAAATTGGGGATATATAATAAATAAAGAATAAAAATCACAATGCTGATAGCAGACCTTATCTCCCCCACAACCCATGTGTATGCCCAGAGGAGAGTGGCTCCTCTGCAGTGAGGCATTCTGCTTCTGTCTCATTGTCCTCCACTTTACCTTCACAAGCCCACCCATGGAGGTTCAGCTTTATAAACTAGGAGATGACAGAAAGGCCATTAGCTGGTGGTGAGTGGGTGTGTGAGAATTGGATGGAGCAGGGTAGCTCACTGGACTCTTCTTCATTCTCTCCACCCTTCAAATACATACAGGACATCTGCACAGCCTCTAAGTCATAGCCCCAGTTAGTATTAACTTGCACTGATTTTTCCTCCATGCTCCCTCCACGTTAGCAGTGATGGGGGGAGCTCTCGAAGAATGGGCTGCCTGAGAGCCATTGAAAGCCTGTGGATTGATAGCTTGAATAACACTTAGCTTTTTTTCTTGGTTGGGAAGACAAAACATCACTTCTGCACCAATGAAGTCTGTGAGATGAAATTCCATCAAGTTGGCAGGACACGAGGACTACTCAGAACTACTTATCATTTTGATGTAACTTGGGAAGAACCTACTGTAAGTCATGTCAATGGCAGAGTCTTCAGCAAGTGAGAACAGTAGAATGCAAATGAAGTAAAGCTGTATGAGAACTTGTGGGAAGACTATCAAATAACAAAATAATGCCATTTTGTAAACAGTAGTTCTGCTTGACTGGGATCAAAAACCACCCACCAGGTTTAATTTAGCAGATTCTACTACATTACCATTTAAAGAAGAAAAACTACTGCAGAGATGGGAGTCATAAGTACCTGACTAGGTATCCATCAGACTGCATGCTTTGCCCAGTTGACTGTCATTTGTCCAAACTGGGAAACTGTCAATATTTGCATTCCAAAAGGGTTAGGGACTTGAAACTTGGTGCTGAACAGAGTTCTAGACTCAGTTGTGCCATTCAAAAATAGCATCTAAAAAGATCTTGTGAGTAGTCCAGAGCCCCAACCTGACAAGGAAAATCAACTGCCCATATACTCAAGCATCAACCTCCTCCTACAAAATTTACTTTTGCCCAGAATGGATTCTGGGATGTAAAACATCAGTACAAGAACATTTTCTGTAACCACACAAATAACAAGCTGTTTAGTCTAAAGTATACAAGATTCAATATGTCAGCAATAGCAAATTACAAGAAAGGCAGATAACAGACTTTACCATTTCAGAGACAGATCCTATAGGGTTAGTACTACGCATGCCCATTGTTTTTGTTACCTAGGAAACAAGTGACTGCATCTTATTTTTGGCATAAAAGTGTAGGTGTATGAAAGATCTGAAATAAGCCCCCACGCAGTACAGAAACCAGTTGTGATCCAAGAAGGGTAATGAGAACAGCCACTCTGAAGCACC
Source organism: Pelochelys cantorii (assembly GCA_032595735.1). Classification (NCBI taxonomy): domain Eukaryota; kingdom Metazoa; phylum Chordata; order Testudines; family Trionychidae; genus Pelochelys; species Pelochelys cantorii. The sequence continues at coordinate 27,202,546 of CM064326.1, forward strand.
ACCTAGTGGCAACTAGAGAGCCACCCACAAACACCAGCCATTATATCAAGATTCCTCACTGCACAAAATCTATAGAACACTGTGTTATGGCCTGTGAAATGCAGGAAGGACAGACAAGATTATCATAATAGTGCCTTCTGGCCTTAAAGTCTGTGAATATTAAACATAAATCTGTGACACACCCAGCAGCATTTTATATCAAGATTTGAAAGCACTCAATGGATTTTAATGAAACAATTTAATTATTTCACTGAAATCTATTTGAGTGCTTTCAAATCTTGTTATAAGTTACTTCATATATTTGTAGATTTTAAGACCAACAACACCAAACAAAGAACCTCACCCAGCACTTTCTGAATGAAGCCTTTATCTTTTGGTTGAGCTATAGCATCTCTTTCAGAAAAGTATCCAGTCTCATTTGAAAGCCTTCAAATGATGGAGAATGTTCCACATCTCTGGATAAGCTGTTCCGGTGGTGAATTACCTTTTCTGTGAAAAATTGCTCCTTATATCTAGTCTAAATTTGAATAACTTCAGCTTCCAGTCATGTTTCCAACCATGTTTTCCATGGCAACAACCAGAGCTGTTACTGTAATGTAGCTGAAAAAAAATCATGAACTATTGTACAGCTTTTCTAATCACCAAAGCACCATCAAGGAGTTGTACTCCTTGTCTTTCTCTCTTCTTTTAACTACGCTACTCAGAAGAGTCATGTATAACTTTTTTATTGTGAGAAAACAAAAAGTAATAAGCAAAGCAGGCACTCCTCTTCTGTGGACCAGCATTATTCTGTGCATTTGATTGTGTGACAGATTGTACTCCGTATTATCCCTATTGATAAATGTTGTACAAAGTATCCTTGTGAGGTACAATTTGAAAACTTAATGCGCTGAACATTATTGTTCTGGTAAAAAATGTGTATATCAATACAGTATGTAAAATTTTAAGATGCTACGGTATAACATTGCTGCAATATGCTCCAAGTTTACAAAAGCAGGTACAAACCAGTTCCTCAGAAACAAAAGACAAACCAACATCCTCACCATGTGTCAACAAGTCAAGTGGTCTAGTTAAACAAGCCATTTTTGACCAGGAAAAAGGCTATAAACAAGAACTTTACACATTAACAATAGAACATGTGGTGGTTTCCATGTAAAGATATTGGCTGCTGCCTGAACCGCAGCTGGTGACAATCCTCAAAAAGGGGGGAATGATTGAAGAATAGAAAATACACACAACACAAATTACCCTTCTCCATTTTCTGTCCTCATGGCAGCAACAAGGCCTGAAGAAACACTGAAATTGAAGGCTTGGAGGCTTCTTGCCAGTAAGGCTTCATCTACACTGTGGCTTTTGCCACAAGAGCCTATGCAAATGAAGTGTGGATTAGCATTTCGCCAAACTTCATTTGCATAATTTATTTGAGCCGTTTTTGCACATTACAAGCAGTGTGGATGGGGTTTTTTTGTGCAAAAACCCTGTTTTGCACAAGATCCTTATGCCTCTCCTGGAGGCACTGCTTGTTTTTGCGCAAAAATGGCTTGAATAAATTATGCAAATGAAGTGTGGTGATATGTTAATCCACGCTTCATTTGCATAGGCTCTTGCAGGAAAAGCTGGCATGCAGACGAAGCCCAAGAGACTTCAAAGAGCATTTGGTGAGAAAAACATTTGGTTTGAATCAATTTAGCTTGCTAAGATATGTATTAGTTTGCATTTTAACTTTTCATTTTCTTTGTGGCCAAATCTGATTTTTATGCCTTGTTGCTTGTAATAATTTAACATGTATATTTCTGTAGTAACTAAATGTCTTCTATTGTTTTACCTAAACCAGTGTGATTGGACTGAAGTGTTTGGGAACCTCCACTTGAGATAACAAGGTTTGTGCATACCATTTTCAATTAATGAAATGATTTCTTTTATAAGAGCTTGCATTGTCTAGTAGAGAGCTGGCAATACAAGATTCACATTTCTGGAAACAAGTCCTGCACTGGAAATTTGCTGGTGTCACCTTGTAGTATAATTTATGAATGGTTGGCTATAACACTTTTCCAATTCAGCTGGGAGTAACTTTGCATGCTGGGAGCTATGTGAGAGCAGGACCAGGAGTAACTGGTCTCATGGAGAAGCAGTATAAAACACACTCAGCATTGGAGATTTGAAGGGATGCAGATGTCCATCTGTCCAGATTGCACCCTGATCAATGTCCCAGAGTAACATTCATATTTACTAGGTACATACAATTTTTGGAAAATGTTACATTGCTCCTAGTTTTGCAATCATCTTCATCAGTGCAATTTCATCAACTCCAATGTGATTACTCCTGATTTATCCCAGGGTACATGAGAAGAAAATGGGGCTGATCCATTTCTAGTTAGATGCTCATGCAATGACCACTATGCTAACTGCAGCTTTGCATGCACAGCAAGCAAATTTTGAGCTAGATCCTCAGATGACATAAATCAGCCAAGCTTCATTGATTGCAGTGGGGTAATATTGATTTACACCTGCTAAAATGTAGCCTTCTGCCATTAAAAGTTAGGCTCTGATCTTGCAATGTGATCTGCATTCAGCTGATCCTTTGCCAGTTCAAAGATCCATCTTTTTTATACGGCATCCAATGCAATGTCTATGACTGGGACTCCTAGCTGCTACTGGAGTTCTAACTAACTAACTAACTAACTATCCAATTGATTTCAATGTGATTTAATGTGGGCATAAGCATCTGTTCACATGGATCCAGTTCCAGGATCAGAGTTTATGTCAGTAGAATCTCTTGTACCTATATTTCATTGATAGGAGGGATAAATTTTTTAATAAGGAGCACTAAGGATGTAAAATACAAAGCTGCTTGCTGAAAGCAGAACAATGCATATATTCTTCCCTTCAACTTTCACAAATTTTCAAAAAACAAAAACACAACCACATGAATTGAAGCAAAACCTGGATAGCTTTGTTACTCATTAATTCTGAAGCTCCTTATGTGTCTCATAATGTTAATACTATTATCATGACGTATGCTAATAGACTCAATCGATAGAATCATTTATTTTATCAGTTAAAAAACAATACAAAAGATACCGGTCTTCCAGTGTGATAACGTTACATAACTTGCAAACTACTCTGTGGTATCTACCCAGACCAAACGGATCATCCACATTCCACATTCTAAGACTTCTGCAAAAATGTGTATAAACTTTGTAAAAATAGATGCATAAAAACTAGGGTTAATTGCATACACTAATATCCCAGAACTACTCAAGCACATCTAGTAACCTGAGGCTATTGACAGGAAGAATATAACCAATGCAGAGAATGCAATGGGGGGAACCTAGAATGAAGCTCCTGGGACCTGACACTGTGGAACTCCCTATCTTAGGAAATCATAGTAAACTAAGCTTTTAGAGCACAGGGCAAGACATACGCTTTGCAAATCATAGAATTAGAAAAATGAAAGGCTGGAAGGAACCTTGAGCAAGGCCGCCAGAACAAGGAAACCAGGAGGACATGGCTCCATCACTTTTTAACGGCTAGCAAAGAGAGAAGGGGGTAAAGAGGAGTGAGCAGGAGACAGGGCCTCTTCATTAAAAGGTGGAATGAAGCTGGGAGGGAGGGGAGCCTCAGGGATAAGAGACAGAGCAGAGGTGAAGCCTCGATAGAAGGGGCAGAGTGGCCTGATGGGGTCATAGTTTGGGCACCGGGCTCCTCCCCACTTTTAGGGAGCTTGTGGCACTCCTGACCTTGAGAGGTCATCAAATCTAGCCTCCTGAGCTGAGGCAGAACTAAATAAGCCAGATAGTTGTTTGTCCATCCAGTTCCTGAAAGCCTCCAGTGATGGGATTCTACAGCCTTTTTTGGAAGACTATTTCAGAGCTTAACTACCCTCCTAGTTAGAATGCCTTCCTATAGGGCTGGGGCCAGGACTGGAACTAGGGCTAACATGAATCTGGGGTCAGGAGCCAAGGACAGGGCTGTAGTTGGGGGCAGAACGGGGCTAGAGCTGAGTGGTGTCCCTCCCTTCCCTTCCATGGGGGCTGGCTCAAGCCCCTCTGTGCCCCTGAACAGTCCACCATGCTCCCTAGGGGGTACACTCCACAGTTTGGGGACCACTGTTCTAATTTGTCAAGATGATTTTTAGTTCTAATTCTGTCCTCTAAAGGCTTTCCTTCAAAAGAAACAGTGATAACATGGCTACCCAGGGTGCTTCTTGACTGCTACATGCCTTCCTTATAGGGAGCTCTATGGAATAAGACATCTCAAATGGAGGATCAAGGATGATGATCTTCATTCAGACAACAGCAAGTCTTCTAATTCTTGTACTTGTCATATAATTTTTGTCATGTTGACCATACCAGAAATCTGTAGCTAGACTAGTGTTGTGTGTGTTTGGGGGGGGAAGGAAGAGATAGAGGAATAGAGAATCTAAAGCTGAGCTATCTACTCTTCTCTTAGATTCCCTTGTTATTGTGACCATGGGTTACACATATTCTTAAGTGAAGAGCAAACTCCATCAGTCTCCTAGTAGGAGTGGCAGATTCCAATCTTGCAAAGGTTGTTTGACCATATCCATTTTAATGTTCTGTTCTATGCAGCTTTCAGAGACTGTCCCTTTTCAAGCTGAAAAATCTCCAGACTTGGCCACTCACTTCTCTTGGCCAGTCAGCTAAGTCCTTGCCCTTACCTCTACATGGGTATCCACAGAGCACATTATTTGGAAGACTGGGAAAGGAAGATGCAAGGAAGATGCCATAAAGAAAGAATATGTCTCCTCCACCCCCAGTACTGCATAGTTGGAACAAGATCTGTGCAAGAACGGGACCTCAGCATATGGCTCTAGGGGCACATATACACTGCAGGCTAAAATTGAATGAAGATACACAACTTCAGCTACGTTAATTGTGTAGCTGAAGTTGAAGTAGCTTAACTTGGCTTTAGGCGCTGTCTACAATGCAAGAAGTCAAAGGAAAAACACTTATCCCTCAACTTCCCTTACTCTGCATGAAATGAGGGTTACTGAAGTCAGAATAAGAAGCTCATTATGTCAAAATTATATCAAAATAACAGGTTTGCCGTGTAGACGCGCACTTTGTTATTTCGAAGTAACATGAGTTATTTTGAAATAATGCTGTAATGTAGATGTGCCCTTGGAGATTCACTCACATCTAGTGTGTGACTGCTCATGTGAACAAAGTCAAACGCATGCTTCACTGTTTTCAGGGAAGGGGCCATAGGTACAATTCTTCATTTCTTAAATCAAGGGGAGTTTTGGGTGTGCCAGGAATGAAGGATGGTGGTGACGGGGGGAAGTAATAGGCATCTATATAAGAAAAAGTCCTAAATATGAGGACTCTTTTTATAAATTTAGGACATCTCATCATTCAGTTGGGAACTGGCTATGGACAAGAGCCGAGGAGTTAGGCTGTAGTTGGAGAGCTGAGCATTAGTATCATAACTGGGGCTTGGATAGCCAGGCCTAGTGGTCAGGGCCAGTATCTCAGTCCAAGAACTTAAGTCAGGGTTCAAGCACTGAAGCCTGTGTTAAGGCCAGAGTCTGAGTCTGAGCATCAAAACCAGGGTCAAAAACTGGCATCAAAACCAGGGTAAAAAATGGAATCAGAATATGAAATGTTTATTAATTTTTACCAATTTGAAAAGTCACAAAAATGCTGCATATTTCATTATTAAAATGGTGTGTGGCAATTAGCTGCTGAACTTTACACCAGAAGAAAAAAAACACAGTGAACAATTCACAAGCTTTTCAAACTACTAATTATACATTTAACCAACTAAATAGATTACATGACTGTGTAACCAAACACAGGTCTTGCCTCTACTCACATTAAACTTTGAGTCCTAAAAGGTCCCTTCCATACTCTGTCACATTAGCTAAAGATTAATAAATTCAGTGATTTGATCACTTCCTCCAATCAATTCTGTGTATGCATGTGCACGTGTGTGTGTGTGTGTGTGTGTAGTTATGTATACAAACGCATTGCACGTACACATCTCTATTCTCTGTATATATCCATATATATTGTGGTGCTGCTATCTGCTTTCTAGGGATGTATATGCTTTGCTTATCATTGTGCTATCTGAACACATAGGCCTAGTCTACACTATGCTCCCCCCACCCTGTTGAGCTAAGCTATGCAACTTCAGCTATGCAAATAGTGTAGCTGAAGTCAATGTACTTACCATGGTGTCTTCCATACAGTAAGGTCAAAGGGAGCTGCTCTCCCATCAACTCCAGTTACTCTTCTCATCCTGGTGGAGTACCAGAGTCCACAGGACTGTGCGCGGATGTCAATTTATCATGTCTAAGCAGACATGATAAATTGACCAGCAGTAGATTGATTGTTGCAGTGTCAATAGACCGTGCAGTGAAGACAAACCCATAGAAACTGACCACAATGAGAGTAGAGGGTGCTGTGCACCTGCAAGACCCGCAAATAAGGAAAGCACTTTAGGTATTTAACTTACCCCCAAAAAACTTATGAAGGATCCCACAAAGTTCATTTTGACATCAAACGGCCAGTCTGGCACAGAACATTTTGTCAGCTCCCAAAAATGCTAATGAAAGTGTTATGAAATTGAGTCTCTGCTATTACATTTTTGGCTCACTATTGACAAATTATTTTTGAAGGGCTTTGTAATTCATATCAATATATCAGCCACTGATAATTACTGGTTCCCTTTGATGAATCTGGCCTTAGCTTTTTAATAATTCACATACCTCAAAGAGATTTGTCTATAGCTTACCATGAAAATATACTAGTTATATTCATAATAAATTTAAATAGGAACTTTATATGTACACTTTACTGAGGAAATCATTCCCCATTCTGGTCCCTGTGGCTATGAAAAATCCTGAACACAACCAACCCATTGATAATTTAGTTGAACTTAGTAGGCGGTTCCATGGTATGACTGCTGGAAACACAGTCATCCGAACCAGAAGGCATGTATTAAAGGAAACAACTACATAGAACAGACATGATCAAACAAGGCTTCAAAACAGCTCAAGTCCCAGCTTTATCTCCCTTGTTTACCACAACCTTTCTGGAACTCTGAATGACCAGTCAACTGAGCCATCCAGTGGTTAAATAACATACTGCAAGTAAACATAGTATGACTCCTCCTGTGAAACACATAGAATAGCTTTGTAAGGGCTACATGTGCTCCAATATGTGGGACAGAAGTTGGGACACATTTGGGGATGGAAGAGGACAGTCACCAATGGGGCTGTTCTCCATGTGGCAAGGAATGCAGCAGGTGCAAATGCAACCCTAAGGCTACAAGAGAGGTTTCTAATGATAATCTTCAGTATGACAGCACAATATTCCATTCCTCCTACACCTCACAAACCTTCTTGGGTACTCTCAGACTGCTAACTGAGGAAAAAAATAGCCTTAAGCAACTTACGTTTTAATGAAGAATATACTTCTTCCATCGCATTTTCATGTTGCAATTATATCCTTGCCACGTTTTAGTCATGCACAATTCCCGCAGAATGTGTAGTTCAGCTGGTGCTATTAACTTTATACAGTTTATTAACTTTACATATAAATATTAATGATGGTGTTATAATATTTAAAACCCACCAGCACAATTATCAATGTCATCTCCAAGTGAGCATATGTCACTCTCTTGAACCTTCTGACTCTTTTCCCTTAGACAAAAAATATTTATCTGAAAGTTTTTAAAGAAGAGAAAAAGCTATTGTTTCTTCAGAGTCAGTATGTGCTAAATAATGGAAAGCTCAACAACTGTAGATAATATAATGCCATCTTCCATTTAATAGTTAATATAAAGAATGGAAGAAGTTAGTGAAAACCATTCAGTGAAATTTAGAAGTACAGTTTGAACCCCTCTAAACAAGACTCTCTGGTCTAGCAACATCCACGGTCCCGGAGGACCGTGGATGTTCCTGGACCAGAAAGCCCCAATGGCTGGGAGCCCAGTGGCAGGAGAGCTGGGGCTGGGAGTCCCGCTGGGATAGCAGCAGCGTGGCCGGTATCTCTGCTGGGCTGGTAGCAGCAAAACTGGCAGCCCTGCCAGCCCGGTGACAGCGGGGCCAACAGCCCTGCTGGGGCCAGGAGTTATACTGGGCCAGTGGCAGGAGGGCCAGCATTGACCTCCCCTGGTCCAGCGAACTCCCTCGTTCGGGATCAGTCAGGTCCTGAGGGTGCCAGACCAGGGAGGTCCAGCCAGCAGTGTTGCTAATTCATTTCATGAGGACCCTCAAAATTTGGCATCACATTCCTGAATGCAACTCGTTTGTGCACTTATCCTCCCATTTGTACTCAACAAACTGACTGTTGGCTTCTCAATTTTTTCATCTTCAGAAGACAAACCCAGCTCCCAACCTGAATAATCAGAGCGGGACTTTGGATCTCTCATTGCTAATTGTACTAGTGACTCAGGTTTGAACTAGATTTCAATGGACATCCCTCTGCTGATGCACTGTCCTACACTTTTAGTGACTGGGGGTGACATCCTGGCCCCAGAGTAATAAATTCCAAAACTCCCTTTAGCCTCCATACAAGCAGGATTTCACCCATATTTTTGTGGCTATATCAATGCAAAACTAAGTTATTTTGGTGTGAACTCATTTTTTTTTCTCTGACATAGGCAGATTACATATCAATTCTTCCTTTACAAGTAGCCTTTTTCAGAATTAGGAGCTGAGATTTCTGTTTGGCATTCCGTGAAAGCTGAGAAACACTTTGGGGTCTTATTTACATAGACCACTAAGGATGTTAGTGAATTTCTACACAGAAAGTCAAATTTTATGCGACTGGATTCTTTGTTAGGATGATCATTTGGAGGAGAAAAAAATAACCAGAGATTACATCTACTATTTTGAGTCTTCAATGCGGTTGGACCTTGAAGCACTGTCAGGCAGAGTTATGGAAGGTTAATGAGGTTTTTTGAATGCTGAATAATATATGCCTTTTTCTTCTCATCCCATATGCTAGAGAGAGATTTGAATTTATAGAAATAGGAGTGAAGCTGTTATAATTGCTTGCTTCTTTTTCTGTGTTTCCCTGTTGTTATGATCTAGGAATGAACAGCCATGCGATACCTCCTGTTCTAAAAAAATGAAGGATGCAAAATAAAGTGAGAGACCCCCCGTTATGTGCTACCTTCTCACACATTTGCCCTTGAAGCAAGGTGATACCAGACTCAAATACCAGCCTCTGTATGAGAATTGCATGGGGTTCAACAGGTTCAGAAGCTGCGGACTGGGAATGCAGGGAACATTCACTCACTACAGTATCCCTGCTCCTCCCGTGGCCTCTAGGAAAAGTCCTTGTAATGCAGTCCACGTCAGAGTTATCTTGTCTGGGTTGCCCCTTCCACTGGAACCTCTGGCAGGTAGGTGCTTCAAGGGGCACTGCAGAAGTTTCACAATGAGGTGGTGAGGCTGGGAACCAACTTGCAAATACAGGCGTTCCGATTTGTGCCTATCATGGAAGTATCCTCAGATCTTGCAGGCCAAACATCTTTCTTATTCTACACAAAACTAAACATTACCTTTTCAAATGAGAAGATTTAAGGAAAGACCCCGCATGGCAATTGAAAAAATGTCCTCTTCTCTGACCCTGTAGCAAGGATTTTTAATAAATCTGTTTATGAAGGGGTGGTACTGTGTGATGGGAGAATAGCTAATGTCATACCAATATTTAAGGTGGGGAGAGGAGAAGTGATCCAGACAATTACAGACTTGTTATTCTGACCTCAGGTGTACGTAAGGCCTTAGAACAAACTGTGAAGGAAAGAATAATAAATGTGTGGTGTAATGGTACAGGGGATATGATGCAATCTGTGTTACCAAAGTTACTCCATGCCAGACAAATCTGATTTGCTTCTTCAAGAAAATAACTCTGTTTTCAGATAAGAGAAATGCAGTAGATACAATACAATTGTACCTCAGTAAAGATTTGACATGGCACCACATGGGAAATGACTAGTTCAAGTAGAGAATATGGGGAGCACGATAGCCATTGTAAGGTGGATAAGGAACTGATTAGAGGGAAGAAAGCAATGGGTTGTGCTGGGTGGGGAATTATCGGACTGGAGAAAGGTTATTAGTGGAATTCTGCAAGGATCAATCTTGGAACCAGTTTTATTCAGTATTTTTATTAATGACCATGGCACAAAAGAAGGAGTGTACTAATGAAATGTGATGATTATTCAAAGTTGGGAAGCATCATCAAAATGGAGGAAGATAACAAAAATATTATACAGGAAGATTGGAATGACTGAAGGCTGGGGTGACAGAAATGAGATGAAATTCAACAGTACAAAATGCAATATCCCGTACTTACAAACTAATAAGAACTTTTGCTATAAGCTGAGGGTGATCAGTAGCAAGCAACAGAAGAGAGAGACCTAGGTGTGTGGGTCAATGACAACATAACTATGCTCCATCAAAGTGATGCAGCTGTGAAAAAGGTAAATGCAATCCTTGGAGGTATGGGATAAGGCATTCCCAGTGGAGCTAGAGAAGCATCAATACCAGGGCTACTCAACTTTGTATATGCAAATATATATGCAAATATATGCAAATAGCTTCTTTCACACTGACGGGCATGAATACAAAGATTAAGGAAAGAATACACACCACGCAGGCCCCATTTAAGTCAGTTCTGCTGATATTAGTAAAATGCAATATTTGCCCCATGTCCACCCATATGACAGCACTTTTATGAGCAATGACAGTCCAGGGATTTAACTACTAAAACACATATCAACAGAAGACCGTTATATTGACTACTTTTGCTTTGGCTTCCACCCGCAAACAGATGGGGTAGCGGGCGGCATGCAGCCCGCGGGCTGCATGTTGAGTAGCCCTGATCAATACAATTGTATGAGGCACTGATAAACCTCAGCTGGAATACTGCATACAATTCTGGTCGTGTATGTTCAGGAAAGGTGAATTCAAACTGGAACAGGCAGAGAGGAGAGCTACGAAGAAGAACAGGAGAACTGAGGGACTATCTTATGGGAGCAGACTGGAAGAGCTTGGTTTACGTAGTTTAGCAAAAAATGCCAAGAGGGGATATGATTGTTTTCTATAAATATGTCAAGGGTGATGAATTCAGGCATGGTAAAGAGTTGTTGAAGCTAAAGGACAATGATATCAGAAAAACAAATAGATATAAGCTGGCTATGAACAAATTCAGGCTGGTAATCAGAAGAAGATATCTAACCATGAGGGGAACAATGTTCTGGAATAGCCTCCCAATAGACATTGTGGGGGCAAACAACTTACATGGTTTCCAGCCTTCAACTTCCTGAAAGGGGGGGTGGTTCCAAAGAGGCTGGAGAGAGGCTGTTCTCAGTTATAACAACTGACAGAATGAGGAGCAATGGTCTCAAGTTGCCATGGGAGATGTCTAAATTGGGTATTAGAAGGGTGGTGAACCGCTGGAATGGGTTATCTAGGGAGGTGGTGGAATTTCCATCCCATAAGGTTTTTAAGTCCCAGCTTGAGAAAGCCCTGGCAGGGATGATTTAGTTAGATTGGTCCTGCTTTTAGCAGGTGTTTGGACTCAATGACCTCCTGAGGTCTCCTCCAACTCTGATTCTATGTTATGTGGAGAAATTGGAGAAGGTCTAGAGAAGAGCAACAGGAATGATTAAAGGTCTAGAGAACATGACCTATGCACAAAACTGAAAGAATTGGGCTTGTTTAGTTTGGAAAGGAGAAGACTGAGAGGGGACATGATAGCTGTTTTCAGGTATGTAAAAGGGTGTCACAAGGAGTAGGGAGAAAAATTGTTCTCCTTGGCCTCTGAGGATAGGACAAGAAGCAATGGGCTTAAACTGCAGCAAGGGAGGTTTAGGTTGGACATTAGGAAAAACTTCCTAACTGTCAGGGTGGTTAAACACTGGACTAAGTAGCCTAGGGAGATTGTGGAATCTCCATCTCTGGAGATATTTAAGAGCAGGTTAGATAGACATCTATCAGGGATGGTCTAGATAGTAGTGGGTCCTGCTGTGAGGGCAGGGGACTGGACTCAATGACCTCTCGAGGTCCCTTCCAGTTCTAGTGTTCTATGATTCTATGGTAGCTGTATATTTACATTTTAATGCTCCAGTAGCCAAATATGATTAATTTAGTATTAAATGTATTTAGAGATAAGCAAAGACATTTTGTCATCATGGGTGGTTGGCTGGGGATCTGCAGAAAGATTTATGTTGAGCAAGGTGGGCCGCAGACCAAAAAGTTTGAAAACTACTACTCTAATATTAGAAGACTCCTTTAATATTTAGCTTGTGATACTTTGTTCATCCTTGGAAACCAACCAGATTTTGGATTCTTTTCTGCCTATTTGGGACAATTTATTTGAATGGCTGCACTACCCAGGTTTTAATAGAATTCTGTCTGCCTTGAATTTTTGAGCAGGGACCCATCTTTCCGGTCATGATTGAGTACACATGCAGGCACATCAATCAGGTCATCAGCTGTGCTTGCAGGATATTAGTATGCCAGTCTGGAGGTAAAATTTGATTACTTATAACATTCAGAGTCATTTCTCTGCCAGGAGCATGCTCCTTTCATATATTTAAACCAATGTGTTTACACCTCATCTCTTAAATATCATTCCTATAGCTCTGTAGGTATTTGTTTTAGGCTAAAAAGATGGATCATGGTAATTTATTATCTGCTTCTTATTAAAGAGTCTTGCTAAATATAATGAATTTGATGAAGTCCTCTTACTCAGCAACCAGAGATTTGGTTTCTTTTATTACCCTGAGATTACATTTTAAGTAAAATCAAATACTTTATTCCTAATTATGTTTATTGTAAACATACAAGGCTACCTATGTGCTACTGAGGCCATGTATTCACTAAACGGAAGATCAACAGTGTCATGATTGATCTTACAGAATTTGATTTAGCTAATCTAGTTAAGATTCTCTAAATCAAACTCAGAAGGTGCCCCCACTGGTGGCTGGTACTTCTGCTTCTGTGAGGAGTAAGGGAAACCAATAGAAGAGTTTGCTCCCATTGGCCTCCTGCTGTGGGGATGGCAGGGAAACTCGATACAAGCTATGTTGATTCCAGCTACATAATTAACATGGCTGGAGTTGTGTGTTTTGATTAGACCTTCCCTTTTAGTGTAGATCTGTCCCTAGAAATAGCTTGGACCTCCTATTGTGGAAAACAAAGAATCAAAATTTTATCTAATTTTATGTAACATTCCATTCTTCACCCATACACTTACCAGAGTCCTAGATGAAATAGAATCTGGATTCAAACTATCCACTGTTGGTTTTCATAAGAACGTAGCTTTTTTGGACCATCTCTAAATTTGTATTTAGGTTATCATCTTCAATTTGCCTCTGTTTTCCATTCTAGGGCTCAAACCATGCTCTCAAACAGATCTTGTTCCCTTTCTGTCAATTCCATTCAGCACATGACCCCCTCCATTTCAGAAGGTCCTGGAGTTAGGGACTAAGTATTATAGCTGGGGACTTATCAGTTGGAAGTGACAAAAAAGGAGAAAGAGCTGGATGTGTTGGTTGATCATAGGATGACTATGAACCACCAATGTGATGCAGCTATGGAAAAGGCCAATGCAGTCCTAGAATGTATCAGGTTAGGGATTTCTAATAGAGCTAGGGAAGTACTATTATACAGGGCACTGTTGAGACCTTATCTGGAACACTGCAGTTCTGGTCTCCCATGTTTAAGAAAAATGAACTCAAACTGAAACAGGTGCAGAGAAGGTGCTATCTATAAATACATCAGAGGGACATGAGTTATTTAAGGTAAGCACCAATGTGGACACAAGAACAAATGGATAGAAACTGGCCATCAGCAGATTTAGGTTTGAAATTAGATAAAGGATGTTAATGATTAGAGAAATGACGCTCTAGAGCAAGTTTCCAATGAGAGCTTGATCAGTTTATGGAATGATCAGATTGCTTACAATGGCATGAAGCCAATTTGTAACTGCTAACGACCAGTATCTCCACTGGCCAGTGATGAGACACTAAATGGGAAATGCTAGATTGGATAAATGTTCCTCAACAAGTTTCTTTGTGTTACCATTTCAAATATCTGATTTGTGTCCATTATTACTGGACCATTTGGGGAAACCTGTTGGGGAACATTTTAACTTGCCTGGGTACTCATTAATGGATCTAAAAGTGACTATGCTGTTACAAAGCAATTTCAAAAACCAGTTGGAAAGAGAAGCTGAAGAACTTGCCTTTGTCTGCAAATCTGACACCTTTAATCAAAGTTTGAACAAAGGTATGAACTGGATAGGCCACTACATTCAATACCCTAATGACATCAAAAGTTAAGTATCAGGCTCTTACAGCCCTCTCTGTTAGCCTCATTTAGCATGGACACTAATTGACAAGATTTTTTTCCCCTTCTTTTTCCCTCCCCATCCCCTCTCTTTCTCTGCTATTTATTTGTACCTCTGGACCACTTGCTCATTTCATCTGAAGTGGGTTGTGCCCATGAAAATTCATGATACTATCTACATTTTTTGTTAGTCTCTGAGGTGCTGCAGGACCATTCAGTGTTTTTTAAGTTAGCGCCTAAAGACAATGTTAAAATTTAAGAGGACAGAATTGCATACAAACCTTTTTAAATGCGGATTCAAAGAGATAGTGTCAGCCCAGTGACCCACAGATTAAAAGGCTTTCAAAACAGACAACGATTTTTCTAAAACCATGAAACTGAGGAAAGAACTACCACAATGTCAGCTGTTTAGAGCTAAAATGATTTTCTCTGACCTTTTCCAAATGAGAAATATCCCCTTCTAAGCGTATTTTATTTTTGTCCTTTAAAGGAAGTAGAATGGGATGAAAGCAGACTGAATAGATTTGAAAATCAGTAGGACTCAAGAATTATTTCTGCACATCAATGTGACTTCTTGTGCAAGTCTCCATAGTCCTATATTTTGATTTTGCAATTTAGCTTTTCACAGCATGGCTCACATAACTAAATCAGGGAGAAACATATGACAGATATAAGACAGCATGGATTAGAGGTTATAGCATGGGACTAGAAATTGGGAAATCCACATTCTAGCCCTGATTCTGCCATTGCTTCAACATGAAATAAGGTGGGTGAGGTATCTCTTACTGGACTAGCTTCTACTGAGGAGAGCAGGCCTGCCAACAGGAGGAGGGCAAAGGGGGAAGTTGTCCTGGGACCTGGAAAGTCAAAGGGCAGCAGCAACAACTAGAGCAATGGAGGGAGCTCTGGCCGCCTTTGAATTGCTGCCGGAGTGCCACTCTGGTGTTCCGTGAGGCTCTGAGGGCTGGGGGTCAGTACATACCAGGGTCCGTATTGCACAGAGGGCTGCCTGCCTCCAGGCCTGCCCCTTCCTCAAAATGCCCCACCCCTCTGGGGATGCAGAACCTCCCCACCACATACACACACACACACACACACACACACACTTTGCCCTGGGATCCATCATGGCTGTGGGCCTTGCTGAGGGACAGAGGTAAGCTTTCAAGCTTACTCAGAGCCCAAACCTGAAGAAGAGCTCCATGTAAGCTCAACAATTTGTCTCTCTCCCCAGCAGAAGCTAGTCTGTGGTGGGGTGTACTCTCCCCACACTGAGCAGGAAAGGGTTAACTCTTCCCTGACAGCTGAGAAGGCCACACCCCATTTATCTTACTGGGCATGCTCAGACTGCACTGCTATAAAAGAGAGCAGCACAGCTCAGTTGGGGCTGGCTGCCCGACGGAGAGGACATGCCTGGTCAGTTTCCTGCAAACCCCAGCGACTGCCCAAATGCCAAGATGCTACCACACAAGCTGGTGTGCATCTAGAAACTGCACAGGTTCCGGAAGCAGTTGGAAGCAACCAGATCCCAGAGGAAGGAGAGGAGCTGGAGAGTCACCAATGAATGGAGACATTTGAAGTAGGAAGCAGCCCAGGGATGATGACAGCTACAGGGTGAGTGAGCTGCAGTCAGAAAGTCAGCATGATGCGGCTGGGATTTCTCTACTCACTCAGTAGCTAGATCAAGCCACTAACAGGGCCCTGGGTTCAGTAGAGTGGGAGGGCCTGGACCCCCCTGCCAGGGGGATGTAAACCTTTCCCCTATCTACTGCCTCTTAAATAGACTCTGATCATTAGGTCATACTGGGACTATTGAACTGTGTTGCCCTGCCAAAAGAGGTGAATTAGGGTATGTCTACACTACAAAGTTAATTCGAAATAACAGTAGTTATTTTGAATTAACTTTAATAACGTCTACACAGGCAAACCACTATTTCGAAATAAATTTGAAATAGTGGAGCCCTTATTTTGAATTTGGTAAACCTCATTCTATGAGGAGTAACACCAGATTTGAAATAGCCATTTCAAATTAAGTGCTGTGTAGACACTTTTAATTCGAAATAGGGGGCCTTCAGCCCTTCCCAGGGAGCCCTGGTGGCCACTCTGGGCACAACCAGGAAAACTTACTCTCCTCTCCCCCAGCCCCAGAGCCATTAAAGGGGTAGACCCTGGCCACAGTGCCTGTGCCAGCTCCAAGCCTGCCAGCCCAGAGCCAGCAGTGGCCACTGGGGCCCCTGACCCAGTGACCCCAAAACATGAGCCATCAAGCCACTGGCAGCCAGCCCTCCACCACTCCCCAGGAGCAGTCTGCCAGCTCCCAGGAGCCTGACAGGGGCTGGAGAAGGCGGGCACCTTCCTGGTCCAGGGTGGAGATCATGGACCTTATTCAGGTTTGTGGGAGATGCCCCCAATGTCCATTATCTCAACCCTAGATGGAGGAATGCCGTCTATGGCAGGATAGCTGCCAGCCTGGCCACCAAAGGCCACATGTGAACCCAGGAGCAGGTTAGCATGAAAGTCAGGTTGATCTGGCAAGACCCCCAACCCTGAGCCCTGAGCTTCCCCTCCCCCTTGTTTCCCCCTTCCAGCTCCCTCCTCCCAGGTTTCCCCCTCCCCTCTTCCACCCTCTCTCTTCCCCTCTCCCACCTCCTTTTCCCAGTCTCCCCAGAGGTTCATCCCACCCCCCCCAGTTTTGTTCAATAAACCCAGTTTCTATTTTTGAACATACGTGTCTTTTATTTGACATCAGGAAGACGGGCTAGGGAGGGGTAAGTGGAAGGATGTGAGGGAGGAATGGGGCACGAGCCCCCGGTGGGGAGGACCGGGGAGGCTCTGAGGGCTTCTCGGGGTGGACATTCTCCCTCAGGGCCTCCTGGATCCTGACAGCCCCCCGATGGACCCCACAGATGGCAGCCTGCAGCAAGTGCAGCCGGGCTGATGGCAATGACCCCACGAAATGCACCGGCATGCCCAGGGGCAGCTCTGGCTCCATGTGGCCGAGTGCTGTGGTGTCCCGAGTGCGGGCACTCAGGGCACTCCAAGACAGGACTGCATTGCTGTCCCTCATCGAGGTAGACAAGCAAGCGGGGAACCCTGAGAACTGTCTGTCCAGGGTGGGGGTAGGGTCCTTTTCAGCACGGAGCTCAGTTAGCCTCAGTCAGCAGCCCCACACACTAAGTCCTAACCTGATGCCCTGCCGGCACTGGTTCCGGCCAGCCTTAACTTCAGTTCAGGGTCCACTCAGTGTGGACGTGCTATTTCGAAATAGCAAAATGCTATTTCGAAATAGTTTTTGTGTATAGATGTGTTATTTCGAATTAGCTTAATTCGAATTAACTATTTCGAATTAAGTTAATTCGAAATAGCACTGTAGTGTAGACATACCCTTACAGACTTTGACTATTGGGTCACATTGGGTCTACTAAAAGGTGCTGCCCTGCCAATAAGGGCTATAAATAGGTTCTGACCAAGGGATTAGAGGGAAGGAGTAGACAGACTTTGGGGGTCGGGGAGTGTGACATTGCAGGTTTCTTGTCCACTTTTGTAGTCCTGTGTTCATTCTGTTGTTACATTCACTCTTTGCTATATTGTGCTGTGTGTGTTCTCGACTGTCCCAGGACCTGCAACAGTGTCTGGAGAAGAGGGTGGGGGGGAATGACTCACTGCAGAAGTGTATTTGGTTCTCACACCTGAGGGCCAGACATGGGAGATAACAACTCCTGCCCAGGAAGGGAGACAAAAGATACCGCAAGGTTGACACCAGGCAGGGGACTAGTGGCTGGGGGATGAGTCGGTCTCGGCTGGGTTAGGATGAGAGAAGGGGCTTAGAGCAAGGAAAGTGGGGAGAAGGGCCCAGGACTCCTTCTCCCCAAGAGGAATAATACTGGCTGCTCGTGATCCCTGTGTTGACATCGATCTTATGCTACACTGTGTCCCTGTGAAGCAATAAACCCGTTTCTACTCACTGGCTGAGAGTCACATCTGGCTGCGGATGGAGGTGCAGGGCTCAGGGACTCCCCGACACACCGTGATAGTGTGAGGTTAGAGACACTGGCTGGGGAGAAAAAGGGTGAATGCACGTGTGACAGGTGCCAGGCTAACACCCTCACCCCACTCTGGACAGGGTTTTCACCTCAGTCGTGTGACATGGTCCAATAAAAGATATTACCTCACCCACCTTGTTTCACTAATATCCTAGGATTAACATGAGTACAATGCTGCATGCAGCATAGGATCAATGTGTGAACCAGGGGAAAACACAATAGTTCTTTGTGCTTCAAGGTTTCCCCACCACCACCTGTAAAATGAGAACAGTCCGTACTTATCTTTGTGAAGCACTTTGAGACCCTTGAGTTGAAAATAACTTTATAATTCTGTTCTGCTCCCATATTGTACTTTAATTGCTGCTTCAAAGTTACTGACCCATTAGCCGGGCTGAAGTCACTGGGCCTTGGGAGGAAGGGGCCGGGCTAGGGGCAGGCAGCCTTCTGCGCTGTTGGGACTGTGCCACGCTTCCCCGCCCCCCCAGCCAGCCCTCAGTGTTTCCTGGAGCGTGCTGTGGGGGGCTCTGGCAGCAATTTAAAGGGCCTGGGATTCCAGGCGCTGCCTAATGGCAGCTGCAATTGGGAGTCCTAGGCCCTTGTAAATCACCAGACCCCAAAGCAGCAGCCCTTTTTGCCTCCCCTTCCCATCGGCAGCTCTGCTCATTCGCAAACTGAGTTAGAAACCAAACATGGACACGTCTTCAAATGCAGAGTACAACACTTCAAGTCAGGTAACACAAGTGTGATAAGTGGGCCCCACAGGTGTGCCTGTCCTGCATGAGGGAGTGAGCCACCCAGCCCAGGTCAATGGGCTTGGGTTGGCCAGGCTAACACTAGTGCACTAAATGCAGCTGTGTAGATGTCATGGCTTATGCTGGAGCTTAGGCTGTCAGCTGTTAGGGGCATCGGATCATGGCCCTCCCACTCTTTGAATGTGGGTGGGCCTGTCCTGTCCATTTTTTGCCACAGGCCTC
This sequence comes from Pelochelys cantorii, assembly GCA_032595735.1. NCBI lineage: Eukaryota > Metazoa > Chordata > Testudines > Trionychidae > Pelochelys > Pelochelys cantorii. The sequence continues at coordinate 27,221,892 of CM064326.1, forward strand.
ACTTCTGCCTGTCTTCTTCCACCCAAGGCCCTGCCCTGGGCTAGACAAACAGCTGGATCTTGACCATGGAACCCAGGCAGCTGTGGGGAGTTATAGACCCTCCACCTGACTGGGATGGGAGACCTGAAAGCAGCCCCTGGCCCATGTCTCTATCCCTGGGGCTCCCTGCCCAGATCAGATGTAGGGTCCAGGGCTGCTTGGGCAGCTGCTTGGGTAGCTGTTATCATGGCTGAGCTATGACTCTGAGACCCCATCCTCTGGCTGGGTTGGGCTAAGAGCCACATGAACAGCTGGGGGGAGTTGCAGACCCTCCACCTGCCCTGGGTGGAAGGTCCAGGGACCAGAACTATGGGCTGAAGGCTGTTATCAGTGTCCCCGCGACATTAAAAAGGTGGAGGGGTCTGAGATCCCCAGCCTGCTCCAGCTTCCAACTAGGCCAGGGTGGGGTATTGTGTGGAAGAGGAGGAGTGGGATAGAGGCCCCTGGCCTCCCACTTTTGAGAAGGTGCCACTGGCCCTAGCAGGAGGGCCCACTCTTGAACTCCAGCCCTGGCTGCAATGTCAAAGCACCATATACAAAGTTATTTTTAGTGCACTACTGCAAGTCCTGCTAACATGAGTCTGTGCACCTGCGTGGCTCGCTCCCAGCTGCAGTGCAGACATACCCACGGTGCCTGGAAAATGAAAATGTCTTTGCTTTGGCAGGCAGGTTACAGATTGTTCTAAACCAAGGGAATAGCAGATAGCCCATGCTGGCTGTGTGGGATGAACAATGGAACAAACATTGTTAAGGTTACACAAAGGTTATTGTGAATAGGGTAGGGGTGGAAATATGGAGGTGTATTCCCACTGAGAGTTTGCTAATGAAGAGAGTTCCATCTGTCACTGTGATAGCGACACCACTTTGTGATGGGGGAACAGAATGACTGGCTAGTGCTTTAACAATTCTGCTTTCACACAGATTAAAGGAACTCCCACGTTTGTCCTTGTTTAACTAAGATTGATGGCCAGTGACCAATAGACACTTCAGTCTCTCTCAGTACTATATTCACCAGTGCCAACCGGCCAAACTAAGGCATGGAACAATTCTAGGTCAGGAACAGCACATGTGCCACTAAGCATGTGTGGCAGTTATCAGTCACAAGTTATAATTCATTGTTTCCTGTTGGGGCCTAAACTTTGAACCACAGGGTTGCCTGCCAATCAGCTGTTTCAGAAATGTGGTGTCTGGGGACAGTTGTAAAGCCTCAGAGTCACTTTTCTTCCTGATCACTGACCAAGGTGCTTCCTTAGAAAAATAGCATGATCCCTACGGTAAGCACACCTACATACACGTGTGTGTGTGTGTGCGCACGCACACCACTCTCTGCTTCAATGTAGTTGTGAACTATCCATCCAGAGAACTTCCCCAACCCCTCTCTTGCCTGGCTTTCTGAGTCTTCTCAGTTATCTTGCTCTATACCAGCAAACCTAGCAGAACTAGTCACAGACATGGAATTGCACATTTCCTTAGCATGCTGATAACTAAATGGGTGGCAGTTCTATCACACCCACGTAGAACAAGTCTAGCATGAGAAATGAAAGAGCTGAATAACTGAGAGAGCATGGTAAGCGTCAGTGCAGTTGGAAGCAATTAAAAAAGCAACCCCTAACCGCAAGCCCTATGCCTTCTGACATCCTGTGATAATCTGTCTGCATTTCTGGCGCATAGACAGCAACAGGATTAAGGTTCCTCGTGCTCCTCAGCAGGATCATGTGATGACCTGCTGATTCCAGCAAAAGGCAACATTTCCCAGCCGCGCTCACCCTTACTTTGCCTGTTTGATGTTCCAGCCACACGGAAACTCTCGGCAATCCCCAGTCAGGGGTAATCCCATCCTTCTGCTTTGAGACAAAATGCCTTCAATAGCAGAAATGCCTTCAATAGCAGTTTCACAGAAGCCTGGTTTCACAGAAGACAAGAGTGAGTGAAATTGCTAAATATGCTATTCAGCACCTTAGGGGCAATGGAAGACTCCCCATCCACTTACAGTGGAATTATTGCAGTACTGCTGGAAAGCAGGCACAAGAAGCAGTGCAGCTGGGCTCTGCATAGGCCAGCAGAGAAGAAGGGGTTGTGGATGGTCTGGAATACAATGTGGCATCAGTTGCAGCACATGGAGCCAGTGTCTGCAAACTCCCTCACAGTGGAAATGCAAGGATCAGAGTTTCCCAGATGAGGAGCTAGATGGTTGCAGTGCTGTCCCAAATTGACTCTTTCCCTTGCATTTCCCTTCTACAGAGTTTTATGAATGGAAGAAGTCAGGAAGTCTGGTCTGGTATTTACAGTCATAGCTACATTGATTTTGGGATAGCTACTAGATAAGGACCTGCCCTTAAAAGCTTATAATAGGACCTTCTGTCAGAGAATGGATACTGTGAAATTGTTTTGCAATGAACTGGGATAGGAGGAAGAGAAGTGGTTTCAGTTTGAAAACATCACCAAAACCAAACCTTTAATTCTGAACTGGGTCCTATTTTCACACTTTCTTTGGCTTCATTTTAATAGGGTCATTTTACGAGTCTCAAGAGCGATAGATGAAAAATACATTAATAAAGTTTATTTTTTTAATCCAGAAATTTGCTGTGCTTATTTAATTCAACAGACTTGCTCTATTAAAAAAACACACAAATCATTATTCTAATGCACATAAGCAAACAAGGAATTAAAACAGCTGTCAGTATTTTTGCATCCAAGTTTTATATGCTCCGTAGTTGCTAGAGGAAAATGCTCATGTGACAGGCAGAAGATGACTGCTTATAATAGGTCTGTGTATGTTGAATGCTAAAGGGGCAGGAGAAAAAAAGTCACTTGGATTTCACCCAGAACATGTGATAATCAGATTAACAGAGAATGGTGTGTATGCGTTGTAGATGGCAAAGGAGATTGAAGGATGCACGGTTTGGGGGAAAAAAAAAAAGTCAGGAGTGAAACTTTCCCACCGGAGGGGAGAAATTTCTTTCATATGCAGGGCTGTGGCAGGGGTTAGATCTATTCATGCACTAAGCCTTAGCACTGAAAATTGCCTGCTGTTGTGTGAGGATGTGTCTGTTGGCACTGGGTTTCCTTTTGGGGATTCTGCAACCCGCATCCGGGCAGTTCCCCCGAGTCTGTGCATCTTCAGAGAGCCTGCTGAGGAAGGAATGCTGCCCAGTGTGGGCTGGGGACGGGTCTCCTTGTGGGGAACTCTCTGGCAGGGGCTCCTGCCAGGAGATCCTTCTGTCCCGTGCCCCTCTTGGACCACAGTTCCCCTTCACAGGGGTGGACGACAGGGAGGACTGGCCTGCTGTGTTTTATAACAGGACGTGCCAATGCAACAGCAACTTTATGGGATTCAACTGCGGGGAGTGCAGGTTTGGCTTCTCAGGGCCCAACTGTGCCGAGAGAAGGATGCGCATGAGAAGAAGCATCTTCCAGCTTAGTACCAGAGAGAAGAATAAGTTCCTGGCCTACCTCAACTTGGCAAAGCACATCCCCAGCCAGGACTATGTCATCGCCACTGGTACCTATGCTCAGATGAACAATGGCTTGACCCCCATGTTCAGGAACATCAGTGTTTACGACCTCTTTGTATGGATGCATTACTATGTCTCTCGTGATACCTTACTAGGTGATGCAAGTGTATGGAGGGATATAGATTTTGCCCATGAAGCCCCAGGTTTCCTGCCTTGGCATCGACTGTTTTTGGTGCTGTGGGAACACGAGATCCAGAAGATCACAGGAGATGAGAACTTCACCATCCCTTATTGGGACTGGCGAGACGCTGAGGGCTGTGATGTCTGCACAGATGAATTAATGGGGGGCAGACACCCCACTAACCCTCAGTTACTCAGCCCAGCATCCTTTTTCTCCTCCTGGCAGGTAAGGACTGGATGGAGGGGGGGTGGGGGAGAGGCTGGAAGAGCATCTTTGTGCTAAGAGATCTGATACATTAACTACTAATGGACTCATGGCAAGTAGAAAAACTAGTTCTCACAAACACAAAATCCCAACTCACCTTTTGGGTGCATCAGTGCACCTAAAGCAAGACATATAACACAGCATTACAGGATAGAGACATCGACCTGAGGGAAAGTAGGGCATTTGTATGCAAGTCACCAGCACACAGCCTCTTCATGGCTGTGTTAGTGTCTGAGCAATGGAAACAAAGGCATGGAGTTGTCATCAATGTGCTTTGCAATCTGAAAGGCTTTGCAGTCCCCTTCCCCTCACAACCTCTTTTTCCAGTCAAGATTTTTAAACTATCCAATTAAGCTTATCTAGTTTAAAGTGAAAAGTCTTTAGTGCACACAAAAGGATTGGTTATGCTGTTGGAAATTATCAGTAATTTCCAGATAAAGTCTGGTGATGTATTCCAAAGAAAAATCAAAGCTAATCCCCCTGCTAAAATGGCTAAGAATTCAGTACTTTGAGTATTCCTGACATTTCAAACACAGTTCCACTCAATCTATAAAGCAAAATAGCCTTGCTTATTTGTTTAGCTGAAATGGCCCAGTATACATTGTGGTGTTTTAGTGCTATGCACTTTTGGAATTTAAACTTTAAAGCTATGTTCTTAGCTAGTGCAAACTGGCATCTTTTTTTTTTTTTTTCACTTACTTGGGGCTACATAAATTTACACCAACTGAGGATCTGTTCCTTTGTGGCCATGATTTAACAGACAGTAGAACAAATTCACCAGTAGGCTCCAGTAACTCAGTCATGCTCTTATGTCACAAAGCAAAGACAAACTGGGATAGCGCTCACCCGGTAAATTGGATGTATGCTGCTTTGCATCACCAGAGTAACACAAAGTAGTCAAAATGTACCAATAAATCTGACCCTGTATTGTGAACTTATACAATGGCTCTGTTCAGCTACAGCAGTGTTGATTTAAGTGGAAATCCTCTGGATTGACACCATTTCAAAATTGTAAAAGTATTGAAATTGGTCCACCATATAGGATACAAGCAGCCAGAAAGAATTAATTTGTTTCAGAGTGTGGTTTTCTTATTCCAATGAAACATGGTACTAGCAAAGTCCTGCAGAACCTTTTTTGTATATAGCACTTAAAACATGGGGTGAAATTCTGTCATCATTGAAGTCAGTAAGCATTTTGCCATTTACTTCACTGGATCCAGGATTTCACACAGAGAATACAGCAGACCTGTGTCTGAACTTACACAGGTCTAAACCAGGAGTAACATGAAGTCAGTGCTGTTACACGAATATGAAACAGTGTAAGTGAAACTAGAATCAAGCCTCTTGCACCTGGCCCATGGAGTGTGAAGTCTAAGACATATAAAGCACACTAGATGGCAGGTGAAACGTAACAGGGTGGAGATATTATCACAGAATTAGCAGTTTTCTAGCTGTGTCCACATATATGTAATACTATTTTCCTACAGAGCAGGAGGAATCATAGAGCTGTGCTTTGCATACCCTTTCAAAGTTATGACTGATATCAAGATATGTATAGCTTCCTTATCACTGTAGTATCTAAGCACCTAGCAACTTGACTACAGTACATTTAAAAACCAGAGGTGTTTTATAATTTGCCATTTCAGGCTGGCTCTCACTCAAATATCCTATAAATGAAACAAAACTTCTTGTGCAAGACAAATCCTATCAAAACAAAGTCTTTGTATGCCTTTAGCGCATATATGAGGTGTAGGAAGGGGGAATGCAGCATGTTTAAAAATGTTTCGTTTGGGGGTAAATCTTCCAAAAGCACCTTAGTTCAATGGTCAGCATTTCCTAAGTCATTTTAAAGATGGGATTTAAAAATCACTTGGTCACAATTTTAAAAGTGCCTCCTTGTTAAAAATGTCAAACCAGCTCTACCTATGACTGCATCGAATGGCTCTGATTCACCTGTAATACCTCAGTGGATTTACCCCTGAATTACACTGGTAAAGTAGCAGGATCATGTCTTGAATTGGGGAGCATGTGGTCAAGGTACAAATTAGTTTGCTGTTCCTTTAGTACAGTGGTTCTCAAACTATGGGGCAGGCCTGGCAAGAGAAGTATGGGAATCTGTCAAGTGAGGTGTGTGTTTGGGAGTCTTTTTAAGAGCTCGGGTTGTCAGATCTGGGCTGGTGGGGCTCCTAAATCAGGGCCATGCACAGCCAGAAAGTGAGGGGATGGGATAAAGGCAGGGGTGGGCAATAATTGTAGAGGGGGGACACTTGACACATCCCAGAAGAGGTGGTGTCTTGGGTGGAAGGGGCAGGGCCAGGACTATTCCCATATTCCCTGACTGGCCTGGGGTGGGGGAGTGTGCATGTGATCTTTATCCCATGTCCTCCGGTGCCTAGAGAGAACCATCAGCTGTTTTGAACAGCTGGTGGTTCCCTCTAGGCACTGCATGCCCCTGGCAGCAGCAAGAGACTTTTCATGCTCCCCCAGGCCAATCAGGGCCTGGGGGTGTGGGAGCGTGCAAAGCCAAGTGCTCTCACTTCAAAGGGAGCGCAGCACCTTATGTGAACAGCCAGCTATTCTGCACAGCTGGCGGTTCACTCTAGGTGCCATGTGTCCCTAGTGGGGGAGGAGACTCCACGCACTCCCCTGTCCCCAGGTCTTGATTGGCCTGGGGGTGGGAGAGCGGCAGGGCATCCATGGGCTAGATCAACTGGCTTGGCAGGCCAGAATTGGCCCACAAAGAGATAAAAGGGACAGCTGGAGCCCTGCGGCCTCAGGGTTCTCCTTCCATTGCCCCTCAAACCCAGATGTTGGTCTCTCCTCCCCACCCTCACCAGAGGTGGCGACAGGACTCCATCTGTCAGCCTCAGAGTGGCAACAGCAGCACAGAAGTAAGGGTGGCAATGGGAAAATAACTGCTGTGAAAAGTAATATTGACAAATAGCACTTTCCACACTGCCACCCTTACTACTTCACCACTGCTGCTGCTGGTGCCCTGCTACCTTCAAAGCTGGGTGGCCAGCCAGAAGCTGCTGCTCTTTGCTCTGCCTTCAGAGTTGGGCAACAGTATATGTAACTGGGGGGGAGGGGCTCTAAGCAGCTATAGAGATACTGCTTTAGTGGTTCTGAGGTCAAATGTTACTCTGGATATTCTGGTATTCCTGCCCCACAAAATTTTTCCAAGTCTGCATTTGGATGCAAAGTTTTTGTTTGTTTTTTAACCGAAAGAAATGAGATACTGACTCCATAACTCATTGGTCACACACTCATCCAGATGTGGAAGGTCCCGGTTCAACTCCCTCCTTTGTCAGATAGAACTAGGATTTGACGTTGGGTCTCCTACTTACCAGATGAGCACGTTAACCATTGGGCTATTCAGGGGTGAGTCCCTCTCTCCTGGACCCAAAAACTCTTCCCCACTAAAGTTTTTTCACCACAGACACATTCTTGTGGAAAGTTTTGGTTTTGACTAATTGCCATTTTCCAACATAAAAAGGTTTGCCAGAAAATTCCTAGCCAGCTCGGCATATAATGGAGTAACTCTGAAGTCAATGGAGTGCCTTAGTCTGACAGTAGAATCTGAATCTCATTCCGTTAAAACAAAAGGTCCCAAACATAGTCTTAGCTTCAGACAGAAGGCAGCCACAGATCTAGTGCAGTGGATGCTGATTGCCAAAGCACTGCCAGTCAAATAACAAAGGACAAGCTAATAAGGGGGTGGATGGTTGAGATGTGCAGGAATTCAGGCTTTTAATAGGGTAATCTAAATGATAGAGAGGAGAAGAGAAACAGCTAAAAGTGACTTTAAAATAAAAAAGTAGCACAATGTCCTTCTAAAATCCACAATGCCCTTTCAAAATGTAATAAAATAATGACTGCATATTCTGCAGCATTAGGAAAATTCAGACACAGCAGAACACTCAAGGGGTTGTTATGGATTTGTTTAAAAAAATGTAAAGTGCCTATTTGTAGCACAGCATCCCTTTCTAAAGAAAGGAGAAAATACTTTATTCCATTGCTACGTTGCTATGGCAACATGGATACCCATGCTTGCATGTTGAATTTCTAGCTCCCCCCTCTCACTTTTTTCTTCAGCATGCTACTGCTACCACTTGCGTGAATTATCTGTCCACGTTTTTCTCATGTTTCACATCTAAGAGAGACTCTTGCTTCTGTTAGGAATGGCTAATATTTTTTTTTCTCTAGAGTTTACCTTTTCTTTGCAGATGTTTGTAACCAGGGGCTAAACTATTGCATTTAGCTGTCTTAAAAAATGCTCATATGCACTCATTAATGCTGAATCTCATGCAAGTTCGGGGAAAGGGAGAAAGAAAGCAGAATCTTTGCATGAATTTTGAGATGAATGTTTTTGGTTAAGTTATTTAAGATAATGTTTTGGAAAAAGAAAATAAGCACTGTGCCCTGTTAAATATCTTTGGTCCACATTCTGCTCTCTGGTGCACTGGTGCAATTTAGAGTCACTCTATTAAAATCAGTGAAGTTACTACGGATCTGCTTTGGTGCAAGTAATAGCAGAATTTGCTCATTTTTGGGGACGGAGTAGCAGAGCCAATTGGGTTTGGTTGCCAGGTACTTTAAAAACAAATTAAGGCAATATAGTGGAAATTCTACCCAGAATCACTAGTATATATTGGCTGCTTTGTCCTACTCCTTTAATGCAAAACAGCTAGATTGGACTGGACCTCAGGCCTGCTGATGGGGGGGGGGGGGAGTGCGGGCACAGAGGGCAGTTGCCCCGGGGCCAAGCATTTTAAAGGGACCCAGGGCTCCTAGCCACCACCACTGCTACTGTGGCAGTAGTGGCAGCCAGAGCCCTGGGCCCTTTAAATCACCGCCAGATTACTGCACCACGCTCTCTGGGCAGCTCTAAGGGCTGTGGAGGGTGTGCCATGGTCCAACCAGTGCTAAGGACTGGCTGACCCTGGCCACACCCCTTCCAGGAATACAGAGCTGGGCCCCGTCCTCCACCTTGCCCAGGTATATTCTGGCACCTTTAAAAATAGATTGACTTAGAGCAGAGCTACTCAACTTTGGAAGCCCCAGGGGCCATAATGGTACTCATAGCACATGCCGAGGGCCACAACTTAAATGTGGTTGCATATATATGCAAATAGCTTCTTTCACACTGACTGGCGTGAATACAAAGATTAAAGCAAGAATACACAACACGCAGGCCCCATTTAAGTCAGTTCTACTGATATTAATAAAATGCAATATTTACCAAATTTCCATGCATACGACAGCACTTTTAATGAGCAATGACAGTCCAGGAATTTAACTACTAAAACACATATCAACAAAAGACCATTATATTGACTACTTTTTCATTTTGGCTCCCACCCGTGGGCTATATGTTGAGCCCCACTTAAATCCAAACCGCAACGCGGGCCACGTGTTGAGTAGCCCTGACCTAGAAGACCTAATGTACAGACTGAACTAAGTTCTGCTTTCAGTACAGCAGTCTATGATCTTCCCTCTAGCCTTCACCCTAGTATTTTGTGCAAACATTTACATCTGTACAAATAAGTACAAAATGCTATTGAATTAGTATGATGGTTTTCACCCTGGGGGCATGTCTACACACTGTGTCCTCACTATGGTGAAGCATCGAAATTAGTTTGAAGCAGTCTCCATTAATGTGTATGCGCTTTACTTAAAGCCCCAGGAAGCACTGGGGAGTAATTGGTTTGAATTACTCTGGGGAGTAGTTATTTCAAAATAGTTCGGTAGTTCGGATGCTCTGCTTAAAAATTCAACAGAAGGGGTGTTATTTTGAAATAAAGCCCTACTATAGACCAGGACTGGATGTGCCCAGGGACTAGTACAATTAGCAACCCTTGTTCAGGGTGTGCAAATGGATAGTCGGGCATATTAACTAAGGACTCAGCATGGAGGAAATGAGTTGTGCCCACGAAAGCTCATTATACTCTCTCTATCAATATTTTATGTTAGTCTCTAAGGTGCTATAGGACTACTCATTTTTTTTAACAGTGTAACACAGCTACCCTTCTGAGACTTCGGTATGGTCTGTTCATCATAAAGATGCATTGATAGCTGCATAATTAAGGGGACCACCAGGGCATTATTCTAAGCATTATTTTCTACCTACATCCAAAATTTATTTTAACCCCCTGCCCTCCAATCACCAAACCAAAAAAAGAGCCAATTCTCCTTTGGTCCAGTATTGATTGTGGTTCTTTTCAGTGTTCTTAGGCTAAAGCAGATTTTTTTTTAAAATTAATAAAATTGTGAGTATTATTTTAAAGATGTTGCTTAGCAAAAACCAAAAATCTTACATCTCATCTCACATATTTATGCAGGGCTGCCTGCTCATTTGGCTATGGTGACCAAATCAGGGCACTGGGCACTAGGAAAGAAACATTTTGGAGGAAAGGGGAGCAAGCTTCCCAACCCAATTCAACAGACAGGCTAGCGGGACTCTCACTAGTGCCCTAAAAATGGTTGTATAGACAGCACTTTACAGTTGCAGCTCAAGCTCTGAAGCCAACCCCACCTTCTTAACCTTCAGCAACAGATATCCATGTCTCAAACTGCTTATACCTCTGACTGCAACTTACAACCCAATGGTTATGTCTACACTGGCGTGATCTTGCGCAAAAACTCTTTAGCACAAGAGTTCTTGAGTTAAAGTAGTTGTACAAGAGAGTGTCTATACTGGCATGTGCTTTTGCGCAAGAGATGTGCTTTTGTGCAAGAGCATCCATGCCAGTGTAGACGTACTCTTGCGCAAGAAAGCTCTGATGGCCATTTTAACCATAGGGCTTTCTTGCGCAAGAAATTCATGTTGCCTGTCTACACTGGCCTCTTGCGCAAGAACAGTTGCGCAAAAGGGCTTATTCCTGAGCGGGAGCGTCAGAGTTCTTGCGCAAGAAGCCCTGATTTCATATATTAGAACGCCAGTTTACTTGCACAAGAACACGCGGCCAGTGTAGACAGGCAGCAAGTTTTTGCGCAAGAGCGGCCGCTTTTGCTCAAGATCGCTCTAGTGTAGACACAGCCAATATGTGTAAGATCACATCTGCTTCACAGGTTCATTTCCAAAAGAAAATGATAAAAACCCTGACAGCTGTTTGTGAGCAAGTCACTGCCAGTCAGCTGGTCATCAGGATTAGTCTCCTTTTTGTCTACTTACAGAGATTTTAAATCTGAAACAGGCAGTGTTACAGAGAGATTAGAATCTACATGCCAAGCAGAAATGAATCTACATGTGCCATAGAGAAATGAATAGGAAAAAAAGCTTCCAAACAAGAAGAGTGAACCAGATTCTCCCATCACTTACATTGCTGCAAACCCAAAATAATTCCACTGACTTCAATCACTGGAGTTATTTTGCATTGATATTGGTGTACCTGAGAGCAGAAATTGGCCCATGGTTTCTGGGCTGTTCCCCCCATATGTAGCAACATATGTAAAGAACTCAATGAGAGAAATGATCAGAAGTTTAGAAATTCCCAGATCAGGTTTTTTGTTAATGCTAACGCACACTAACAGGCCAGTGAAAAAGGATCTGACTTGTAGGAAGCTGGGTCTGTGTGCATTTGGGGTGAAGGGATGGCTACACCAAAGAGGCATGGCCTAGACCCAGACAAGCAGTACAACATCATACCCTGGCAAGCCAGAAGGGAAATGCCCGCAAAGGTGAATGAATCTAGCATATAGATGCACAATAATATCCACTCCATGCTAGCAAACCCCAGCTCTTTTGGGAGATAAGATTTCTTCAAGCCTTAGGCTGCCCCTCTGCATATGGAAGAATTTCAACCAGAGTTCCCTGAATATAGACCCTGATTGGCCTGGGAGAGGTGGAGCACATTAAGTCTTTGCCCCCTCCCCCGCCCCGGCCAGGGGCATGTAATACCTAGAGAGAACTGCCAGCTGTTTTGAGACTTCATGCACTCCCTGTTCCCGGGTCTCGATTAGCCTGGGGGTGGGGGAGCAGCAGAGCAGCCACAGGTCAGTTCAAAGGGCTTGGTGGGCCAGATCCAGCCCACCGAGGCTGTCTTGCCCACCCCTGCCTTAGTTTGTTCCCTTTAATGTACAGATCGGTACATGTTTGAACCATCTGTCATATATTTGAGAGAACATTTATCACAATTAACATAAAATCTTTGGCTTGATGTCTGTACGCAGCGCATGTCACTGTTCTCATTGATTTAACCTAAAGGATTTGTCACGTATAATACTGGCATTAAAAAAGAAAAATTTGCAGTTAAGAAAATAAACAACTTGCAAAAGTTTAACACAAGACTGAAGAAAGTGTAAGGCTCTGGTCCTATAGCTGGTTCCACATGAGTTTAGGGATCTGTCTGTAAAGAGACAGCTGTAGAATCAGAGCGGGTGAAGCAAGAAACCATCAGCACTAAAGAAAAGCATGAGTTTCCATAATTGCTACTGGACATTTACAAACATTTGCTAACCTTAATAGTCTGCTTGAAGGCATGGGAGAATGAGACCTTTGGACTCTTTTTCTTGGGGCCAGACCCTCAGCTGGTGCAAATTAGCAAAGTTCACTGAATTGTGCTAAGGGTGTCTGGCTCGTGAGTCTTGCTCACATGCTCAGGGTGCAGCTGATTGCCGTATTTGGGGTCGGGAAGGAATTTTCCTCCCGGGTAGATTGGCAGAGGCCCTCGAGGTTTTTCGCCTTCCTCTGTACCATGGGGCACGGGTCACTAGCGGGAGGATTCTCTGCATCTTGGGGTCTTTGAACCATCGTTTCAAGGACTTCAATATCTGAGATATAGGTGAGAGGATTATTCTAGCAGTGGGTGGGTGAGATTCTGTGGCCTGCATTGTGCAGGGGGTCAGACTAGATGATCAAAATGGTCCCTTCTGACCTTAAAGTCTATGAGTCTATGAAGAACTCTACTAGGGAGCCCATGTCCAGAGCTCATCAAGAATTTTTATCAGACCTATAAAACCTAGGAACTATGCTACATATTCTTGAGTGCCATCTACTGGAATTCTATCTGTTAACTATTTATATAAATGCAGCTATAGAACATACTTCTAACAACTTCAGTGGAGTTGCACTGAGTTACACTAGTTGAAGATCAGACCCCTGCAATGTTTGCATTAGTAAGCAGTGTCCAACAGGAACCTATGAATTTATTCCAAAAGAGGAAAAACTTCAGTAGTGCAATTTTAAAGAGAGACCTGATTTTAAATTAGGAGGAAAGGCAGTGACAAAGACCCAGTTTTTTATTGATTTTAAGGCCAGAAAGAGCTGCTATGTTCATTTAGTCTGACTTCCTATATATCACAAGCCATACAGGCTCACCAACAATTTCTGCATTAGGTCTATAACTTTTATTTGAACTAGTGCATAATATAGCTAAAATTAGACTGTCTTTCTAAGTCCAGATTCTATCTGTTTTGTGCCACAAATCAGACCAAGTCAGTTAGGGTATGTCTACATTGCATTCCTCTTTCGAGAGAGGAATGCAAATGCAGACAAACGAAATTGCAAATGAAGCGTGGATTTGAATTTTTTGCGCTTCATTTGCATAATTGCATCCAGCCGCTATTTCAAAATACCCTATTTCGAAAAAAGAAACGCTGTCTAGACGTGATTATTTCGAAAGAAAACTCTTCTTTTGAAATAACCCTTAAACCTTAAAAGAAGGGTTTTCTTTTGAAATAACCTTGTCTAGACAGCATTTCTTTTTTCAAAATAGGGTATTTCGAAATAGCGGCCGGACGCAATTATGCAAATGAAGCACGGGAAATTCAAACCCGCGCTTCATTTGCAATTTCGTTTGTCTGCATTTGCATTCCTCTCTTGAAAGAGGAATGCAATGTAGACATATCCTGGGATTTTAATGCACTAGACTTAACTAGGGTTGCCAAATTTCTAATTGCATAAAACTAAAAACCTTGCCCCATCCCTGTCCTGACCCTCCTCCGAGGTCCCATCCCTGCCCGGCCGCCTTTTCTGAGGCCCTGCCCCTGCTAACCCCCTCTCTCTCCCTCTCCCTCTCCCTCTCCCTCTCCTTCTGTCTCTTGATCTCCCCCACTCTCACTCTCTCCCTTATACACAGGTTATTGCATTTACATTTTGCACTGGGTTTTATAGATCAAAGAACTTATTCTAAAAAGTAAAACAAAGTTTGCTTTGATCTCTTTTGTAACAGACAACCATGCTGATATTTTACAGGTAATTTGCAGCCGATCGGAGGAGTACAATAGCCAGCAGGCTTTATGCAATGCCAGCAATGAAGGTCCTATACTTCGAAATCCTGGGAACCATGATAAAATGAGGACACCTAGACTCCCATCTTCAGCTGATGTTGAATTTTGTCTAACGTTGACTCAGTACGAGTCTGGGTCCATGGATAAATTGGCCAATTTCAGTTTCAGAAACACTTTGGAAGGTAACACATTTTATTCTGCTATGTTGTTTCTAGTCATAGAATGATCCCTTTGAGGGATGTAGAATAAAGCTGTTTCAAGGTGGAAGCTGTAATTTATGAGTAAGTAGAGCCCTGTAAACAGGAGAGGACTGGCAATCAAAATAGGCCTGGGAACAGCCCTCCCCATGACATCAACCCTGCGTGCCCCTCAAGCCCCGCCCCATTTCCCTGCGTTACGTCTGGCATACAGCACAAGCGGCGGGTCAGGCTCCATGCGCCGCATACAGTGTGGGGCAACGGCGGCCCATCACGGGTGGATACGACAGCCCACCGGGAAATTTCCGGTATCCCACCGGGCCATTCTGCCCCTGCTTGTAAACCTTGATCTGATGTTATGGGATGAGAGTAATAATATTCCTGATCTCACAGTTTCTCCTGGAAATTTCTAAGGGTATGTCTTCGCAGTAGATGGGAAATGTGATTCCCAGCTCAGGGAGATCTACATGCACTAACTCTGCTCAAGCTAGTGCCCAAAAATAGCAATATGGCTGCACAGTACGCATGGTGCCTCGGGCTAGCCAGCTGAGTACACCACCATCCAAGGTCCTAGGTGTGTACTCGGTTGATTATCCTGAGCCACTGTGCTATTCTTAGTCTGCTAACTTGAGCAAAGCTGGTACATGTCCACACAGGATATGTCTACACTGTAAGAATCTACCCTGTGGTGCCAAGTCTTGGACCACAGGTCAATTGATTCAAACATGTATGGTTTGGATTGAGGTTCTAAAAATTGCAGCATAGTTCTTTCTATTTGGGCCGGAGCCTTGGCTTGGAAACCTGGACAGCTGGAAGGGTCTCAGAGCCCAGGCTCCTGCCCAACCAGAAACATCTACACTGCTATTTTTTGTCCTGCAGCCCAAGGCTCACAAATCCATATGACTTGATCTGGGCCTAAGGGTATGTCTAGACTGCATGGCTCCATCGACGAAGCCATGTAAACTAGTTTACCCAACATAGTCAATGAAGCGGGAATTTAAATAATCCCCACTTCATTAAAATAAAAATGGCCACCGTGCTGTGCTGACAATCAGCTGATGCGGCACAGCGCAGCAGTCTAGACGCGTATCGGTCAACAAGAGACGCCTTTGTCGACCGCTCCTGTTTTGGAGAAAAAACCGTGAAGAGCTCATTTTTTTTTCCAATGCTGAGCTCAGATTGATCCAGATGTCAGAAATACAGGTGGGCAATGGTAAAGTATTAACATTATGATTCATACACCAATTAAAATTTATTTTTGTATAGGGTCTTCATGCAAGATGCTTTACAAAACACTTTCAATCCTAGAATAAATAAATAAATATGTATATAAAGGCAGTAGCACAGATGTTCAACAAAATTGCAGAATAATCAAGAAAGCATTTAAAACCTAGAGTTCTTGAATAGATTGGTAAGACCTATTTTAATTCTTATTTTGCAGTCTACTAAACTAAAAATCAATATTTTGTCTGATTAATCCACCCAGTTTTGTGTCTTCTTCAGTTTAATTTCATGGCTGCTGCACACAGTCACAGCAGCCTGCATTGAGGCTTGTTAATATCCTAGCGTGTGCTCCCAACAATATTGTGAATGGGTTATTGCTTTAATTTGGATTGTGCTACGGATGAAAGGAGATTGAGGCATATTTTAGAACATATATGGCAAATCTGCTGTTGTTTATAATGACCCCTTGCAAATTCGACACTGATATCTTTCTTCTAATCCAACACCTATTCTTCCACTACACATGCATGTGCTAAATTTAAAAGAATCATAGAAACCTAGTGAACAATGGCTGCTGGCAGAGTATTAACTGGGGATTTGTCTAGTCCAGATTTAAATGGTTCCAGAGAAGGAGCCTCAAACATACCCCAGGGGAGCATAAGGGTGTATCTACACTGCACCGTTATTTCAAGATAACTGGAGTTATTTCAAAATAACAATGCAAGCATCTACACAGCCATTCCGTTATTTCAAAATAATTTTGAAATAACCGGTGGCTTATTCCTATATCTGTAAACATCATTCTACGAGGAATAATGCCTATTCCGAAATAGCTATTTCCAAATAAGGTGTGTGTAGACACTCCACTGCTGCTTTTTCGAAATAGCCCCTCACCAGGGCCATTCTAAGTTATTCCTCCCCAGTGCCTCCTGCAGCTCTAAATCGAGATGGCACGTCTACATTCAGGAAGCCAGCCTCAGACTAATTTTGAGGCTTGCCTGCAGTGTAGACATGCTATTTCGAAATAAGCTATTTTGGAATAACTATTCTGGAATAGCTTATTTTGAAATAAGCATGCAGGGTAGACGTACCCTCAGTGTCCCATTGATATACTTATAGGATCATTCCTGTTGTGGTTTTAAGGGGTGAGAAGGATGGTCAGACATTACCCTGGTCCTGAAATTATGCAGAGGGGTCTTCACAGATTCCAGGATTCACCTTACGGAAAGATGGGCCTGGGGAAGCAGCTGAATCTGTGATGATACTAAGAGCATGAACTTTCCTCCCCATTAGTTCTGCAGAGATTACACAAAAAGACAACATAGCCCATTTCTGCAAACTATCTCTATCGGTTCTGGCGATCCTCCATTAAGAGTGCAGTCATGGCTACCAGAAGTTCTTGTGGCAAAGCCTAAATGGAACAGGTGTGGAGATGGTGGAAAGGGGCCAAGGTGACCAAAGGCACAGGATAATTCTCCCCTTTTTCCAAGTATCCCCACTAGCTTTGCAAAGCCCAAGGATCTGCACCCAGATTTCCCTCTTCATCCCATGGAGACAATTTCTTCATCCCAGTCTCTTGAAAGTGACTCTGCAAAACCACTTCCAGGAGATGAGAGTCTTCCTTCCCAGCATCATCCTCCCCCATCCTCCCATGTGCATTTCCATGTGAGGAGATGCACCGAGCCACTGCTGTGACATATTTCCCAATGTTCTGCTTTTCCTGAGTTCCATTCCATCTCTCTTGCTGAGAGTATATCTCCCCATGGAACAGGTTCAGCTGCTCCTCTCCATTTAGCTACTTGTAGGCAACCTCTACTCAGATTGACATACAGCTATGCCAGTGTGAATATGGAATAATTCCCTGGTTCCAGATGCATTGCACATCAGGACCCTGGTGGTGAGTGACCCCAGGCAGGCTTCACACAGGTGTCCCCATCCCAGATGTTCCACAAGATTTCCTGGTCACCCTATGGTCTGATTCTGTGATTTAGAAGAAGAAATATGTGGCCTTACCCTGGCCCACAGAACCACCTTGTAGTATTAGTGGGCCATAGAAAATTAATGTAAACAAACAATATTTGTATTTTAATAGTGGCTAGAAGACTCAGCAAAGCTTGTGACCCCATTGTGCTAGTTGCTGTACAAACACATTGGAGATATTCATATAATCTAAATAGGCAACACAGACAAAGGGTCTAAAGAGGGGAAGAAAGACATAACGAGGTGTCAGCCGTTCCTATATTAAGCTAAAGTGTTAGTTTCCACTGTTGGAAATGTTAATTCTGAAATAAGATAGATCAAACTCTAATATTAGCCACCATGGTTGTTTTGATTTTCACCCTACTAGCCTTGTTCTGGGTTAGCTCATTGACATACATGAACAAAATTAAGAGTGGCCTATGACAGACTCAACATTATGCTACACTCATATGAACTTGATGTTATAGGAGTCTCTACTGGGGTGGCTGCCCCACTCTGGCTAGAAAGGATTAAAGCAAGCAGGAGGGAGCCTGCACAGAGCCCTGGCCAATCAGAGAGGTAACCAATGAGAAAGCATCTTGCTGGGGCAGCCCACGTTAAAAGGAGCTGCTCAACAGAGTGCAGGGCATTTGGTTCCTGACTTAGGAAGGTGCAAGAGTCAGACTGGTTCCCAAGAGGAAGCACCTTGCAGATAGAGGTGCTATTCAGGCTCAGGGGAGCTGAAAGAGAGTCTGTGTCCTGGCACATGACAGGCTGCAGGACTTGATACAGGAGCCAGAAGAGTGCAAGGGTCACAGGAGAAGTGGCCCAGTGAACAGGAGACAGTTAAGGGAGAGTGAAGGAGGGCAGGACAAGGCTGTCATTAGAGGGTCCCTAGACAGGAGGTCCAGAGTAGTGGGCATACTTAGGTTCCCCTCTTCTCCCTTACATCACACTTTTCCACAAAGAAGAGTGGCCTGTATAGACTGTGGCCTGCCCCTGAACTGAGAGACCCATGCGGTGGTCGCTGTCAGAGGGCAGTGTCCTGAAGAGAACACTGTGATCCTGGGCGTGACGCTGGTCCTCAGCAGAGCACAGGGAGAATGCAGAGTGACAATGGCAAGACCCCTACTGGAAAGGCGTGTCTCCTTGAAGACTAAACTAATTCCCAAGATGACCAGCAGGAGGTGCCATGGTGGTGAGTTGCAACCTTGTTACAGAGTCAAAAGATGGCCAGTGTGTTTGTCAGATCTTACAAATCTCAAAAGTTATACGGGCGATTTTCAAATATATGACCCCAAAATGGACAAATATCTGAAGAAAGAAGGTTTTGGCAGTTCCCCCTCTACTTGCAATGATGGAGCTAAATGTAAAACTAAGAGTAGAAGTAGTGAACTGACCCTTCTGTGCACGCTATCTGTAATATGGATTTTCATCTACAGGAGAAACATCTCGACCTCTTCCACAATGTCGGGTGTGCAGAGAGAAATTTTTAAACCATGGCATGGTGCCAAGTGAGGCAAAAATGATACCTTACAAGCAAACATTTATCCCTTGCCTGAAAAGGCACCATTTTTTTATGTGTTTGAGGGATCAGAATGAAAATCAAGCACTACTGATGATCAACTGTGCAGCTATTTCTGACAAAGTGCTGGGAGCAAGCTATGAGGTCACTGAGCTTGTAGAAAAGGCAAAGCCACATACAATCTCAGACATTAACTTCACCAGCATGCAAAGAAATCATGAGAGTAATTATTAGGTGCACATGTAACCCACACACCTTCTGAATGAGGTGTAATGTCCCTTTTAGTGGCACTGAGACCACTTAGAGGGAGAATAATAAGCTTGCTCAAGCCAGATGGCTTTTAGCTCATGAGGTAGTGGCTCATGTACTAAGCTCTAGAGGCCCCATGTTTGGTTTCACCCACACATGACCAGCGTCTGTCATTAGACACACAATGAAGGAAATTGAAAAAATTCCTTTCTCAGACAGAGTGATAAGTTGCTGCACTGAAGGCAAATCAGCAATACTGAGATGGTGCTCCCAGAAAAATTAAAATCAAGGGGTATGTCTACACAGTAACATTATTTCGAAATAACTGGCGTTATTTTGAAATAATTCAGTCCGTGTCTACACAGCAGGCAATTATTTCAAAATAATGTTGAAATACTGTCAAGCTGGAGGACTTCTTACTCCGACTCCTGTAACTCTCATTGTATGAGGAGTAAGGAAAGTCAGAAGAAGAGTGCTCTATTTCGAAATAAGTGCTTTGTAGATGCTCACAATTACCAAATAAGCTATTTCAAAATTAGCTGAGTGATTGACACAGCTCAATTTGCGTAGCTTATTTCGAGTGAAGCCCGGCTGTGTAGATGCACCCAGGCAGAAATTGTGCACTGCAGCTTGATGAATTAACAGATGTCGGGGCCATGCTTAATTTTTGGCTAATGTAAGATACATTGATGGAGACAGTATCAGAGAAAAAAGTTTTGTTTTACGAAGATATGACCAATCACAATTGGAGAAGAAGTATTCACTGTGACAACAGTTTATCTTGAGGAAGGAGATCTTCACTGGAAAAATTGTATCTGTGTTTGCACTGATGAAGCAGCTTCCATGATTGGCAAAGTGAAAGAATTTGTAAGCAAGGTCAGGAAACAAAACATAGAGCTGCTGAGCCACTGTTTCCTATATTGTGAAACTCTCATCACCAAACCACTACCAAAAGTCTTAAACAGACCCGCTAAACTGAATGCCAGAAGATCAACCTCTGGCGCAGCAAGTGGAGATGTGGCCTTAAGGCCAGAGCCAATGCAAGGGGGCACGATGTGGGGTTCAAAGTTAAAAGTAGAAATCTCTCTTATTGATTGAATATTTTTAGGAGAGATAGAACAGTAGTGCCTAAGATGTTGCAAGGGGACATGATCACAAGAATATATGAAGGACTTGGGCATGGCAAAATGTAAACACAGAGCCAGAGGGTTTAAGGAAGTACCTTCAAGTCCTAAGTATGGCCTTATCGAGAATGGTGTGAAAACTGTTGAACGACTTTTGGAAAGGTCCCTGACATAGGCACAGACTCATACCAGCTATATTAAACTATTGAGCAGCTTCAATGAATCCTGAACTGTTGCCTAAAGAGACAGGAAGTAGTTTGGCAGAAGTTGAGAAGAAGACTCCCTAATCGCTAATGGCAATACTGACTCAGATGTGTACGGATGATCTAGTGTATAAGAAACACTGAAGCTCAGAGATGCAGTGCAGATTCATGATGGCACTGGCTGGGCAGAGAGAGTAGTAGTGACTCTTGAGATCCCCCCATAATCTGCTGAGATATAGGCTCCTGATGAACATACTTTTCAGAGGAACAGGAGACATTGGCAACATCTTGCTGAAGAAGGGGAAGATAAGCAAGCAGAATTCACTGACAGCTACAGGCCAAAGCACTGAAGAAACCACTGAGGATCCTTCAGTCCAGTAAACAGAGCAGTTTGCGGAATCTGTTAGTGTAAGGATTGAAGTGGTGCCTTGCAGACTGCACAGAGCTCCTGAAAGGCTCCTTGAGCACTGCTAACAACGCTGAGTATACTCATGGAGAAACAGTTGGCATGTACACTAAGTTGTTTGGAATTGCTTTTGCTGGCAAGAGGTGATGTTAGGAGTAGGCATGTTAGGAGCAGGTCATGTTAAGAGCAGACCACGTGTGAAGGAACTGGATGAATTGGTATTAGTGAGGACCTGTTGGAAGCAATCTAGCAGCAGCTTCACCAGACAAACCACCAGGAACACATAGGTCTTCATTATCCGATGTAGCTCTTATTTAATTCTAATAAAGCCTTATTTTGAAAAGTCCAGCCTGTTTAATCTCCTTGGCTACGTCTAGAGTGCATTGCCCTTCCGGGATGCCAGAGGTATCCTGGAAAAGCAATGCCCCTGTACGAGGAACGTGTCCGCTTTTTTAGAAAAAATTTCGAAAAAGCGGACACACTCTTTCACCATCCCTGTAAACCTAAGTTTACGAGGAATAAGGGATGTGTCGGAAGCGCACTTTTTTTCCGAAATTTGGCACCGTGTAGACAAGCCAAATTTCGGAAAAGCCTCTTTCAACAGTAAAGCGGAAAAAGAAACACAATTTGCATACCGCAAATTGTGTTTCTTTTTCAGACTTACCCTTGCAGTGTAGACCTAGCCTTTATGAATTCATAGGACAGCACTGTGTCATAGCCTCTGCCACAGCATTACAAGATACCTGCTGTTACCTTCACAGCTTTACAACAGCTGTTGGCCCCAGATAGCTAGGACCCGGTTCTGATCTTATTTACATGGGCTTTATATCAATACAAATCCACATAGAGTCAGAATCTGATATAAGTTAGTGTAAATCCAGAGAAATTCCATTTACTTCAAGGGAGTTATTCCAGTTTTACTTGAGTGGATCCCAAGTTCAGGATCAAACCCATTGACTTCATGGAATAACTCCCAATTTACACCTCTGCCAGAGAAATATCAAACTAATCATCCACCAAAATGAAGTTTATGTTTCGTCTTGTGGTTAGACTGGTAGACTAGAAAACTAAGGTTCAGGTTGCTCCTCCTCTCTCCCCTCTCCCCATTGCTAGGTGACCTTGAGTAAGTTCAATGCCTCGGTTTCCCTTTTTGAAAAATTGGGGAAATGATAGTGACCTCCTTTGTAAAACATTGACATTTACTGATGAAAAATGCTATGTAAAAGCTAGGCATTACTGTTGTTACATGTAGCTACCAACAACATCAGTTGTGATCCCATGGCTAACATAACAAGAATCTATTAAGGCTGACAAAATGTATGTTCCCTAATAGTAGCAATCAGAATTCCCATAGAAAACAAAGGTCAGCATCAGCCAATAAACCCCCACCCAAAGCTGTTCACTTACACAGTGAAATGGCTATCCAGTGGAACTGAAAAATAACATGTCAATGGCGGGTTGGGCAATGCCCCTTAAAGTAGAAGCAAATATTTGTAAAGCTTTTGTGAATGCTGGTTCTGCCTGGGAAACCTGTCTGATTATATGGGGCATGCAGACTGAGAACGAAATATAAATCCTGCTGTTCATATACATCACATAAACCAAAAATGGATCACTCTGACTATTTGAGTCAGAGATATCTGCCTTTATTCTGCCTATGGTTTGGCATCAGTAGCACTGTCACACTTATCCTTAGACTATATGAACATCTCTCCTGGCACATGTTTAATGCAAAATGGGACAAATTTGTGAACAATGAGCTGTAAGTTTGTGTGCCAGGATCACAGACTGTTGCCAAACCCTTGAGTGTCATCACCAAGGACACATTTCAGGGGGACTTTTGGCTCCAGGGCCACAATGAAGTTGCATGTTAGTCATGGCCAATTACCCTGGAGAGCATGACATGGCCCAAATTGGACAGTTCAACCTTTTTGTTGACTGTGGCTCCTTAGGGCATTTCTGCTGTCATTATAGCTTCCTCATGCCAGCAAAATCCCAACAGGAAACCAATAGGAGTGTTGGCTGAAAGAGGAGGGATTATTCACTGTTGATTTTAGCCCTGAAATGTCTCCTATAAAAAGATTGCTAAGGACTAGAGCTTCAGCAGATGTAAACTGGTATAGTGCCAGCATCTTCCATAATAATCTGAAAAACCAATACTCAGAATCAGGTTAATTATCTTAGGCCAGATTACACTTAAAACTTAGGTCTTCATAACTATGGTACTCAGAGGTATGAAAAATCAGGTCCCATGGGTGCTGTAGTTATGCTGATATAACCCCAATTATAGATGCAGCTAGCTTGGTAGAAGAATGTTTCAGTTGACCTAGCTACTGGTTGCCTAGTCCCTACAGCTGATAGAAAACCCCTTCTGTTGCTGTAATTTGCATCTGTTCTATGGGGTTACAGTGGCATGTTGTAGCTGTTTAGTGCCCACAGTGGAGACACAGCCTTATTTTCCCCTTCTCGTGTATTTAAAATAGACACATCAGTCTGAGTGTGTGCTTCTCTGTATCATGGAATTCTTCTGACAGCCACATTCATCCCCAGCTCTCTTGGAGTCAATGTGACCCGAACATGTACCTTACAGAGTGACATTCCACCTTCAAAGTGATTGATGTCTTCAGCACTTGACTTGGAAATAGTGTAGAGTGATTTTTACTTAAGAAGTACAGTTATGCATTTATAAAATCCAACAGCCCTGAAAATAGTTAAATAGCTTAATGTGGTAAGTGATAAAGTGTCACAGATGTTAAACAATACACCAAAATAATCCAAGAGGTGGTATGATTTATGGGACATTTGATGCATCATTACAGTAATTAATGTTGATAATTCTATCAAAGCATTGAATACTCTCTGAAAGCTACCAAACGCACTAAGTAAGGGCTGTCGAGTTAGCAGCAAATGAGGAGTAGTGAAGGAAGACACTACTTGTCTTGCACGTATTTACAAATCTGTGTCCCTGACTGATTGCATATAGAGTTCCAGGATCTCTGCTGATAAAATGTTGTTATTATAACTAAATTATCACCATCATAAGAATATAAAACAGCCACATTGGGTCAAACCAAAGATCCATCTAGCCTAGTATCCTGTCTTCTGACAGTGGCCAATGCCAGACTCCCTAGAGGGAATGAACCAAACCAGGGAATCATCAAGTGATCCCTCCCCTGTCACCCATTCCCAACTTCTGACATGCTAAGGACACCATTCCAGCCCATCCTAACTAATAGCCATTGATGGACTTAACCTCCATGAATTTATCTAGCTCTTTTTTGAAGCCTGTTATAGTCAATATGATATATCATCATAATCATCATCCCTCCGATAACTACTTTGTTAGTTGGGGGGGTATCATCACAGATGAACAATCAACCAATTGTCTCTACCCCCTGACGATTATGTGTCTGAGTGCCCACAAAAATCCATTCCTGTTCACTCTTTTATGTTGTCAATCTATCTCTTCCTCGGTCTTCACCTGTATTGTTTGCAATCCACCTCTTCATCTCTCCCCCCGCTACCCTTGAACCGTCCCTTTGAGGATGATCTTGGAGAGGCCAGAGAATCTTATATGTCCATACCACTTCAGCTCACATTTTGTCATAGTCATCAGAAAGTCGTCATGTGACCCAGTGCATCAGGTGATGATGTTGTGGACTTACTCATTAGTGACATCATTGAAGAGGAGATGCCCAGGATTTTGCAGCAATATCTCATCTCTACTACCTGTATTTTCTGTTCTAGTTCTGCTGCAAGGATCCATGTCTTACAGGCATAAAGGAAAATGGAGATGACCAGTACATGTGGCAGTTTCAATTTGGATTCCAGGGAAATGTTCTTGTTCCTCCAGATTGGCTTTTGCTTTGCCACTGTAGGTGTTTGCACAGTTCTTGCCAGAATTGTTGACTTTGACCCTTCATCAGTGATGATTGCCCCCAAATACTTATTTCTGTGTTTCCAAATCTTGTCCTCTGATATGTGAGCTGACCCCATCACATTTGTCTGTCATCAGCTTGGTTTTCTCTGCAGTGCTTTCCATGACATATTTTGTGGCAGTTTCATCCAATCATTTCACAAGGTTGGCAAGTTCATCTTCAGTACCCGCCAGGCCATCAATATCATCAGTGAACCAAAGATTTGAGATTGTTCACCTCCCAGTGCTGATTGTACATATGTGATCTTCTAGGGCAATAGTCATTATGTGCTCCAAGTAGATGTTGAACAGTGTGGGCTAAAGAAGTTAGCCTTGCCGGACTCCAACAGTGGTGTGAAACCACTTACCTATTGTGCTTTTGGCAAGAACTTGTTGACCTTGACATGCAGTTGTTTAATGGTAAAAATAAGCCCATGACTGACATTGTACGTCATGGTTGCCCAGAGAGCTTCATGCCACACTCTGTCAAACACCTTCCTGAAATCAACAAAGATATGGTAGATGTCGTATTGGTGTTGTAAGTACTTCTCACATAGAACATGAAGATTGAAAATCTGTTGTGTGGTACTTGTTCCAGCATGAAAGCCAGCCTGTTCTTCAGCACTGATATTCTCTACTTGTGGTTTCAATCCGTTCAACATCACTTTGCTGGGATAGCAATTAAACTTATGGTCCATTAATTTTGACTTTTTTTGGCAGAGTGATAATTAGTCACTGTGTCCATGTGAAGGGCCACTCACCAGTCTGCCAGATCTTATTGCAGATCTTGGTGAGTTAATCTTTTATTATTTCTCCTCTGAATTTCATCAGTTCCACTGGAATGCTGTCAATATGTGTAACCTTTACATTCTTGAGTGCTTTCACACCTATCTCCACTTTTTCATGCAGTATTGAAAAGTCAATACTTTTCTGTTGAATGTGGGCTGTCTAGGACACTAGGATTTCCCTTTGTCTGATGGTTATATAGATCAAAGAAGTAATTTGTCCACCTATTGATGATGTCCCTTCCTTCTGTAAGGGCATGTCTACATTAGGAAATTATTTTGAAATAACTTATTTTGAAATAATAACTCCCAAAATAATAATTTTGAAATAGTATGTCCACACTACAGGAAAGCTTCAAAATTAATCCGAGGCAGGTTCTCTTAATGTGGACACGCTAACATGACTGGAGATTAATTATTTTGAATGACTCTGGGGACTAGTTATTTCAAAATAGCACAGTGGAGTGTCCACACTACTGCTATTTTGAAATAACTATTTCGAAATAAGCATTATTCCTTATGGAAAGCAGGAGTTATTGTTTCGAAATGATTCTCTTGGTAGTGTGGACGCTCTGCTTATTATTTCAAAATAAGAGGAGTTATTTTGAAATACCTTGGTCTACACTAGGGAGTTAAGTCTGTTCCCTTCTTTGTCTTGAATTGCATTGGCTTTGGTCCATTTTTCCTTCCTCAGATCCTTTACAATGTGGAAGACTTATTTACTATTTTTATTATTGATATACTCTTCAAGTTTAGAACATTATTTTTCAATCATAACTTCTTGGACATCTTCATTCCTTTCTTGATCTTTCTACTAATCACTTTGTATTTATCAACTCAGTGCTAGATTTGAGGGAGTTCTTTTCTAATATCACACATTTGCTGTATTTCATTTGTGACTCAAGGTTTTGTCATCTTATGGTGTTTGCCAAGGATGTCCATTGCTGCCTTACTCCTTACAGCATTAAAATTGTTTTTCAATTACAAGCAATTTCAACTAAAACTAAATACCATCTGCTAAAAGAAGACACTATAAGTAAATACCATCTGCTAAAAGAAGACACTAGCAGATTTACCTGGCATTGCTTGGGTCCTTAACTCAATTAATTTTTAAATAAAAGGAAAATGTATGTACTTTACTGAAATGATTATATTTTTCAAAATATTACCAGTATTATTTTATGAAGTTAATTTTAGTAATTTTTTAAATAATAATTCCATCAAGTGTATTTTTCTTCCTCCCTATAAACCCTTATCGCCTGCTATGTTTTAACAAAAAAGGGCTATAGTCAATGTGATTTCCAGTAATACTGTCTTCTAGTTTTCAAACCTTAAGCATTGATTTAGCTGTGCCAAAACAAAACACTACTTGAAATTTATTTGCTTGCTTTCTTTTCTGTAAGGTTTAATAAGAAGCAATCCTATTTCAGGTTCATCCTATTTTTCTGTCTCATTTTGCTCAGTTATGTGAATTTTGAGGACTGTACTTGCTTTCATGGTTCTACCTCTTTTCTTTTTGATTTTATGAGAAGCAATCCCATTCCAGGCACATCCCATTTTCTTGGGCATAAACAAGCCCTTATGTTGCTTTAAGTTATGATAAGAAGAAGCTGTGTACCAAATTTGGTAACCCCCTAGCTCTTACAGTTTAGGAGGAGTTCTTGAACAAATAGACAGATAGATAGACTCTCATATGTATGGCTATGTCTAGACTGCAAGCCTCTTTCGAAAAAGAGCATCTAGACTACAACCAGTCCTTTCGAAAAAGCAAGCCGCTTTTTCAAAAGAGAGCACCCAGGCAGTCTGGATGCTCTCTTTCGAAAAAGCACAGTTTGCATTCAATAGCGCCTTTTTTCAAAAGAGCACTTTCGAAAAAAGGCGTTATTCCTCGTAAATCAAGGTTTTCCGCAGTCGAAAAAACTGCCGCGTTCTTTCAATTTACTTTTGAAAGAATGTGGCAGCAGTCTAGATGCAAGGGAAGTTTTTTCAAAAAAAGGACACTTTTTTTAAAAAAAACCCTGTAGTCTAGACACACCCTATATGAGTTTGCCCAACACTTTCCATTATATATGCACGTCCATATAATGAAAAGCGTTGGGCAACCTCAACTATAGATGGCACCATGAACTCAATCTATAATTAATTCTTTAGGTCACAGCTCCAACTGGCGTACATTAGCATAACTCCATTGAAGTCAGTTGAACTCCACTGAACCACTGATTTCTTGATATACAGGCAAGTGGTCTTTAAGAATTTGATTTGACTCCAATTTCAGTCACTGGCAAAGCTCCTGTTAACCTCAATAACACAAGATCCATCCATAAGGGCTAGTTCTAGCACATCATGCTCTAACAGGGTTTTCCTCTAAATGTGTCTGAGATTTACCATAGTGGTGGATTACAGATTCATACTCTGCTCCTATGGAAGTACTGTTTTCCCTAAACACTACCGAATTCTTTTAGCATTGTAGATTTTTCTGAATTGGTTCAGCTGCTCATCATCGATTGCCCTGAGTAAATTGTCCTGAGACCCTTTCAAACTAGTCTGAATAGAATTCAAGTGAAATAATAAAGGTCATACCATGTAAAAAACACACAGGTAAAAGTTATACTCACTGTGTTTAATTATTATTTCTTCAATCTTTAATATTTATATGAAATCTTACCTCTTAGGAGCCCATAGGTTAGAATTTCACTCCTATTAGGCACATGATTAAACAAGACCTAACCCCTTAATGCTAATACTGTCTCAGTTAATCAGAAGTTGATATGAATGACAATGTCCACATTAGGTGAAATTAGCTCTCTGGGAGATGTCCCTGTGAAGAGGCTGCCCTGATTCGGTGCATCTTATCATACAGAAGTATTCTGCATAACCCTTTTGAAACAACTCAAGTTCTAACACCATGTTTAGGGCTGAAACTTATCAAAGCTTCTTTAAGACTGATGCAAAATATCTAGGTTCCTGGCCCACATATTCTAGAAGCATTATAAATAATACTCTACCAATCTCCCATCACCCTTCCTCTCCATAGTGAGCAGTACTCACTGCTCACAAATGAAGGGCCTGAAGTCTTAGCCATTTTAAGAAGACTGACAAGTCAATCTTTTTCCAGCTGATTTTCATAGAACCATTCATGGAACTGACAGCTGAAAGAAACTTACCACGTTACTGAATATCTAGATTAATAGTTTTAGGACCACAAGGAACTATTAGGATCATCTAGAGAGGCCTCCTGAAAAAGAAAAAAGAAAAGAAAAGAAAAGAAAAGAAAAGAAAAGAAAAGAGCCATATTTCATAGTAATTCCAGTAAACCCTAACTTTTGGATGAACTAGAGCATATCTCTTTATCCATTCCAGCTTGCCTTGCAAAACACATTTTTTAGTGTTTTGTCTAAACTAGTTGTAAAATTTCTATGTGCTGTGGCTCCTGTCACTTCCCCCTCAGACTACCGGAGCCATGGATCAAGCCAGACTTGGTGGAGTTTTCTATAGGGAAGCTTTTCCTGGTCTAAATTTCCCCTGTATGTATTTGATTACTAATTATTTCCCTAGATCCCACCTTAGATAATTCCACTCCTCCTCTGCAGCGTCCAGACTCTTCAGATGTAAAATAGAGTGTTAACATGTGCACCTTTTTCACCTTATTCCGTGATGCTTATCCAGAACTGTTAAGCCAGTTCCCCCAGTCTCTTGATCATCATTCTTCTCCAATTTCCCTTTGATTTGTCAACATCTTGGTGGGAACTGAGTGACTGGAAATGAGCTCAACATTTAGTCTTAAGGAAAGACTATTACTGTTAGAAGTGTGCACCTACGGGCATCAGATGAGATTAAGTCCTGTTATACTAGGCCTCGCACATTGACATAGTAAGAAACAGTCTTTGACCCCCAAAAGATCTTATTATATAAACACACAACACAAAGACAGCTGGGTGAAATGACTACAAAGAAAGGTTGATTCCAAAGCTGGGAGTAGAACCCAGGTCTCCAAAATCCCTGGCGAGGGTGCTACACACTAGGGGTATGTCTACACTAGCTCGTTAATTCGAGCTAGGTAGGCAAATCATTCCACTAAAAAACACTACTCCACGAGGAGTAACAGTTAATCCGAACTAAGGACTTAGTTCGGATTAACTTTAAACTGCCGCGTGTAGCCGCGGGCAGTTCGTTCGAACTAAGGGGGATTTAAAAATGGCAACCAGACGGGAACATGCAAATAAGCCTGGGATATTTAAATCCCGGGCTTCATTTGCACCCTTGGTTCCCTGATTTGCCTACCTAGCTCAAATTAACGAGCTAGTGTAGACATACCCTAGATTAGTCTTTCTCAACCTTTTTGAGTTCAGGAACCAGCTTGCTACCTTCCTAACCTCTGTCAGACAGCCCTCAGGGACCAGTGGCAGTCTGTGGACCAGTCAATGAGAAACCTTGAGCTAGACCACTCTGCTTCCCCAGTGACTTCACTGCTTCATGATATAATAAAATGCTCTTGCAAAATGAGATATTACGACTCATGCTGTTCTCAAAGCACGCAAGGCACTTTCTGAACAAAGAGACAAGGTTTCTGCCAACTCATAGAATTTAAGGCCAGAAGGGACCACCAGGACCTACCAGGGCCAGACTAAATATGGGGACACCTAGCCCCTAGGCTACACCTATACTACAAGGTTTTTGCACAAAAACCTGTGGAGTGTCCACACTTTAAATGAGCTCTTGCGCAATTTGGGGATGGGCATTTTCACAAAGTCCATTCCCCACTTTAACTCTCAAAGAGACTTCTGTCCCCAGAGCCCTGTCCTGTAGGTTTGTTACTGTGGAAGGGGATGACCAGGCCAATTATTTGTTCTGTCCTTTTGCTATTTTGAAGTTTGGTGGCTCCTAAAGGCCCTTGTTAGGGAAAAGTGCTCAGCATTGTGCACACGTGATCAAACGATGACCCCAGCTCCAAAGAGCTTGCAGTCTAAGTATATCGCAAGATACAACAGGCTGTTTTGATTTATGGACTAGTGATTGGCAGGATCTTTCTATTTTCACTTACTTTTCTCAGACTTCTACTGCTCCATTAGTTATCTGGTATTTGCCAGAGATACAGTAAGTTAGTTAAATAATTCCCTTAGTAGTTTTGGGCCAGGATAGTTTCTCTATATGTATGAATAAAGTTACTCACATGCATACATATTTGCAGGATTGGGGTTTTAGAATGCTTTTTTTTAAACACCCAGAAACATTAGACAAAGAATTAAAAACATAAATCAATTGAGTAGTTCACATAGTGCCATGTTGCTTTAGTTTTATAGCAGTAATTTTAATTTAGTTTCTCCTAATGTCATCTATGATGTGCCTTCCAAGGATACTAGTGCTCTTCCTTTAAACATTTATCTTAGTATTGTACTAAAGAGCTGAACATAAATGAACTATAATTAGTAGGTACTTTGAACTTCTGTTTTAGTGAAAGAATGATTATGAACATCTTCATATCAATGTATGATTTCCTCTTCATGTTTAGGCTTTGCCAATCCACAGACTGGAATTGCGAACATGTCTCAAAGCAGTTTACATAATGCACTTCACATCTATATGAATGGTTCAATGTCCCAGGTACAAGGATCTGCTAATGATCCTATTTTTATCCTTCACCATGCCTTCGTTGACAGGTATGTTTGACTTTTCCTTGTAAAATTGATTTATTTTGTGTATTTAAAATGTCTTTTCACATTAGTATCAAACTTCGGATTACTATTAAATTTACAATATTTTCAGACATATATAACTAAACTTTACATTAATTTAGTTTAAATAACCACAAATCGTGTTGTGATTTTCATACTTGTATGAATATCCACTGTATTAAAAGAGGGTCAAATAGCAGACAAATGTATTAATAATAATTCAGTGATTTTGTGATGAATAGAAATCTATTCAACGTCAAGGAATCTGGGTCAAAAATGTGATTTACTTTAACATTGCTTGGATTAGATGGAGCTATTCCTTTCAATTCCAAATATTACATTTGTTTGCATCAATCATTCATAATAAAAAATCCTATCAATTGCTCATAAACAAAAATGTCAAAATCCAACTTTTCAATGTGACACACAAGCCTGTGAACTCCTTCAGCTGGAACAGATAGGAGCTGTAACTGTAAAAACAAAAAGAAAACTGAAGCAATCCATGTTCTTTAGAAACAGGAAAAGAACCTCAGCTCTATAAATAATGGACAAAATTGCTAAGAGCAGGATTATTTTCCATCTTTAACATGGATACAGACTAGTGGATGGAGGAAAGTGGTAGACATGTTATATCTTGATTTTAGTACGGTTTTTTGTACAGTACCTTATGACAGTCTCATAAGCAAACTATGGAAATATGATCTAGCTAAAATTACTGCAAGATGGGTGCACAAGTGGTTGAAGAACCATTTTCAAAGAGGAGTTACCAATAGTTTTCTGTCAAACTGGGGGGACTCTTGTCTAGGGGGGTTGTGCAGGGGTCAGTCCTGGGTCCGATACTAGTCAGTATTTTCATTAATGACTTGGATGATGGAGTAAAGAGTATACTAATACCATTTGCAGATGACCCCAAATTGGGGGTGAGGGTTTGCAAGCACTTTGGAGGACAGGATTAAAATTCAAAATGTCCTTGATAAGCTGAAGAATTAATCTGAAATCAGCCAGATGAAATTCTACAAACACCAGTGCAAAGTGCTATGCTTAGGAAGGAAAAATCAAACACATAAACATACTGTAACTGACTAGCAGAGCCACAGAAAAGATCTGGGGGGGAGGTTACAGTAGATCATAGACTACCTAATATCCAACAGTGTTATGCTGTGTGATGTCCTGGTTCTTGGGGCCAGACCTATGAGTTCCCAGTTAGCCATTGCATGCTGACTACCACCCAAAGTCTGCTGGAACTTGGAACTAGCAGAACTACAGACTCAGCCAAGGCACCACCCACAGAATCTCTGATGTGCCTTCCAAGTATGCTAATTAAGCCAGAAGGAGGCATCACCCACAGAAGGAGGCATCCACAGGATACTAGTGCTCTTTCTTTGAACATTTGTCTTAGTATTGTAGTAAAGAGTTGAACAGAAATGAACTCTAATTAGTAGGTACTTTGAACTACTGATGTGTCCAACCATGCTACTTAAGCCAGATGGAGGCACAGGAAATTGAGCAAGTAGGTGATTTGACATAGCAGCAGCAGCAGCAGCATACTCTTCTCATGCCTGAATTCCACATCCAATCCTACCCGATTCTTGCTCCATTCCTGGCCCTGCCTTCTCTCCTAGTTCCCACAGTGCTTCTGCTCTGTGCCCGATCCTTGCCTCACTTCCTGGCTCGAACCTCTAGCTCCACCAACTCTGGCTTGACCCATAGCTCTGGTGGTCAGCAGTTGACTTTATTGCTTACCCTCAACTCAGTTCCCTGATCTGGATGACTGTTCTGCCTGCTACCACTGACTCCTGTTCTGACAGGTAAGCCAGACTGCCTATGTCTTGGTACCTACCATGCAGTTGCCTCACTATACACTGAACAGGATGGTTGACATGAGACCACAACTCTCAGTGCAGAAGATCAGTGCCCAATCTTTCAATAATGTCAGAAATTATTATACCACTAGAGCCATAGAGTCCTCCTAGGCAAAATTAACCCTATGCTGCAGGACCAATACATCACTTCAGTCCCATTGAGACCAAGGTTTACGTGTTGCATAGGCCCTCACACTGAATTTCCTCTCTAGTTATTATGAGCCTCTGGAAGCACGTTCTGAAACTGAGGTAATTATCTATTTTCTAAGATAAACTTTGCAAAGAAAACATGATTGAAACTTATTGGTATTGATGAAGTAAATCACTGCACACAACTGGGAAGACAATGCAAAAGCAATGCTGTAACTTCAGGCTATCTGCAGCAGAATAAATGCTACCATCTCTTGCAGCTATTGATAATGATGCTGCCTTTTGCAGAAGTGACAAAAATCCATTAGCATGATTAGGGTTACTTAGCAGCCTTATCCATGACAGATTAATCATGCTTTTAGTTGCAATTAATAAGTAGGTGACTGATAGGTAAGTACAGTACATTTAATAAACTGTTTTTCTCCTACATAGTCTAAGGGCTGTGGAGGATTGCTTTCTGAGAGGCAGGCAGGCATTCAAAGAATAGTGTAGAAAGAGAACAATAATCTCATCAGTGGGAAAAGTTTTGTCTCAGCCTTAACTTTTGTGCTTCAGTCAGGATGCTTTAGATCTCTAATTGAAATTACACTGTTGGGTCTCTTAGTTTCTATTTGTCATCATCTCTGCCAAAGGACTTCAGCAGGAGTACCCTACCCACTGGAGTACTTAATAAACATCAAGAAACTACTGAGGTGGTGGCCTATAGTAGGCTTTTAAAAAGCTTGTATTGCAAATAGGTATATATAGTCCTCTGCTGTAGACCTTCAGACCTCATAGAAACAGAGAACCTTTGAGAGGGGGAGAGGGGGAGCCTATACAGGAAGGATGGGCTCTACCTAAACCAGGGTGGAACCAGACTGCTGGCACTAAACATTAAAAAGGCCGTAGAGCAGTTTTTAAACTAAGAGATGGGGGAAAGCCGATTGGTGCGGAGATGCACGTAACTCGGAGGGAGACTTCTCTTAGAGGAGAATCCATTGATAGAGATTCTCTAAGCTGTAGTCAGAAAGAGAGGAGGGGAGAGGGCAAACCATGGGCCAGAGCAGACAAACAACCGCATACAAAGGAATCCAATGCACCAGGGAAGGGCAGACAAATAAGCAGTGGTAAATTTTTAAAGTGCTTCTCCACAAATGCTAGGAGTCTGACTAATAAGATGGGTGAACTAGAGTACCTAGTATTAAGTGAGGAGATTGACATAATAGGCATCACTGAAACCTGGTGGAATGAGGAAAATCTGTGGGACACAATCATACCGGGATATAAAATATATCGAAAGGATAGAGCAGGCCGGGTGGGTGGCGGAGTGGCACTGTATGTGAAAGATAATGTAGAATCAAATGAAATAAAAATATTAAGTGAATCAACATGTTCAATAGAATCGCTATGGATAGTAATTCCATGCTCCAATAATAAGAAATTAGCAGTAGGGATATATTACCGACCACCTGACCAGGACAGTGATACTGACATTGAAATGCTGAGGGAGATTAGAGAGGCTACCAAAATAAAGAACTCTATAATAATGGGGGATTTTAATTATCCCCATATTGACTGGGTACATGTCACCTCAGGAAGAGAAGCAGAGAGAAAATTTCTCAATGGCCTAAATGACTGCTTCTTGGAGCAGCTGGTGCAGGAACCCACAAAGGGAGAGGCAATTCTTGATTTAGTCCTGAGTGGAGCGCAGGATCAGGTCCAGGAAATAACCGTTACAGGACCGCTTGGGAATAGTGACCATAATATAATAACATTCAACATTCCTGTGGTGGGTAGAACACCTCAGCAGTCCAGCACCCTGGCATTTAATTTCAAAAAGGGGAATTACCCAAAAATGAGGAGGCTAGTTAAACAGAAATTAAAAGGCACGGTGACTAGAGCCAAATCCCTGCAAGCTGCATGGAAACTTTTTAAAGACACCATAATAGAGGCCCAACTTAAATGTATACCCCAAATTAAAAAACATAGCAAGAGACCTAAAAATGTGTCACCGTGGCTTAACCACCATGTAAAAGAAGCAGTGAGGGACAAAAAGGCATCTTTTAAGAAGTGGAAGTCCAATCCCAGGGAGATAAATAGAAAGGAACATAAACACTGTCAAATCAAGTGTAAAAATGTAATAAGAAAAGCAAAAAAAGATTTTGAGGAACAGCTAGCCAAAAACTCAAAAAGCAATAACAAAATGTTTTTTAAGTACATTAGAAGCAGGAAGCCTGCTAAAAAACCTGTGGGTCCCCTAGACGATCGAACTATAAAAGGCGCAATCAGGACGATAAAGCCATTGCGGAGAAACTAAATGATTTCTTTGCTTCAGTCTTCACGGCTGAGGACGTTGGGGAGATTCCCAAATCTGCACCGTCCTTTGTGGGTGGTGAATCTGAGGAACTGTCCCGGACTGAAGTATCATTAGAGGAGGTTTTGGAACAAATAGAAAAACTTAATGTTAACAAATCTCCGGGACCGGATGGCATTCATCCAAGGGTTCTAAAAGAACTCAAATGGGAAATTGCTGAACTATTATCTGTGGTTTGTAACCTATCCCTTAAATCGGCTTCTGTACCTAATGACTGGAAGGTAGCCAATGTGACACCAATATTTAAAAAGGGTTCTTGAGGCGATCCGGGCAATTACAGACCGGTAAGTCTAACTTCAGTACCGGGCAAATTAGTCGAAACAATAGTAAAGAATAAAATTGTGAAGCATGTAGAAGAACATAATTTGTTGGACAAAAGTCAACATGGTTTCTGTAAAGGGAAATCCTGTCTTACTAATCTATTAGAGTTCTTTGAAGGGGTTAACAAACATGCGGACAAGGGGGATCCAGTAGATATAGTATACTTAGATTTTCAGAAAGCCTTTGACAAGGTCCCTCACCAAAGGCTCTTGTGTAAATTCCATGGCCGTGGGATAAGAGGGAAGGTCCTTTCTTGGATTGAGAACTGGTTAAAAGACAGGAAACAAAGGGTAGGAATAAATGGTAAATTTTCAGAATGGAGAGGGGTAACTAGTGGTGTTCCCCAAGGGTCAGTCCTAGGACCAATCCTGTTCAACTTATTCATAAATGATCTGGAGAAAGGGGTAAGCAGTGAGGTGGTAAAGTTTGCAGATGATACCAAACTGTTTAGGATAGTCAAGACAGAAGCAGACTGTGAGGGACTCCAAGAAGATCTCACCAAACTGAGTGATTGGGCAACAAAATGGCAAATGAAATGTAATGTGGACAAGTGTAAAGTAATGCACGTCGGGAAAAATAACCCCAACTATACGTACAGTATGATGGGGGCTAATTTGGCTACGACAAATCAGGAAAGAGATCTTGGAGTTATCGTGGACAGTTCTCTGAAAACTTCCACACAGTGTGCAGCGGCAGTCAAAAAGGCAAATAGGATGCTAGGAATTATTAAGAAAGGGATAGAAAATAAGACCCAGAATATCTTACTGCCCCTGTATAAAACTATGGTACGCCCACATCTTGAATACTGTGTACAGATGTGGTCTCCTCACCTCAAAAGAGATATTTTGGCCTTGGAAAGGGTTCAGAAAAGGGCAACTAAAATGATTAGGGGTTTGGAACGGGTCCCATATGAGGAGAGGTTAAAGCGCCTGGGACTTTTCAGTTTAGAAAAGAAGAGACTGAGGGGGGATATGATAGAGGTATATAAAATCATGAGTGGTGTGGAGAGGGCCGATAAAGAAAAGTTATTTATTAGTTCCCTAAATAGAAGAACTAGAGGACACCAAATGAAATTAATGGGTAGCAGGTTTAAAACTAATAAAAGAAAGTTCTTCTTCACACAGCGTGTAGTCAGCCTGTGGAACTCCTTGCCAGAGGAGGCTGTGAAGGCTAGGACTATAATAGAGTTTAAAGAGAAGCTAGATAATTTCCTGGAGGTTAGGTCCATAAAAGGCTATTAGCCAGGGGATAAAATGGTGTCCTTGGCCTCTGTTTGTCAGAGGCTGGAGAGGGATGGCAGGAGACAAATCGCTTGATCGTTGTCTTCGGTCCACCCTCTCTGGGGCACCTGGTGCTGGCCACTGTCGGCAGACAGGCTACTGGGCTAGATGGACCTTTGGTCTGACCCAGTACGGCCATTCTTATGTTCTTATGTTCTTTAATTTTTTTTCCAGAGAGGGATAGTCCAGTGCTTTGGGTGATAGCCTTGGTCTCAGGAGAGTCAGGTCTAATTGCCCACTCCACCAGATTCCCTGTGCAACTTAGACAAGTCACTCAGGTGCTAGCTTCCATTGAAATAAATGGCACTTAGGTGTCTGTCTACCTCTGAGTAGCTGTGTCTTCCGTGTCTCTGTCTAACAGGGATCTCATGAGCTCAAGTACATTAATGATGATGATGAAGTGTTCAGTTGTTATGGTTATGGAGGCCATAGAAGTAGGGTAATAGATGAATTTTAATTGATTTTACATGGAGGCACATGACACACAGCAGGCTATGCATGGTTGCTCTGCTCCAGCACAAGTTTGAGTGGAGTCTACCAACACACTCTAGGCATTATCAGACACATATTGCTTTGCACTCAGTGGGACTGAAATGCCTTCGCCCACTGCATGGGGTGAATTCCGCCTGGGAGCACTCTGTAGAAATACTGTGTATCATTGCACCAGCCAAAATGACCATGGTTGATGGTGCTGTGTAGTGAAGTACTCAGTATTGGCTCAATCCTGTGACTCCACAAATCTCTGAGGTGGCCTTGCAAATAGAACAGGTAGGGTTGTGGCATGCATCCCTTCACATGTTAATAGAGTTTGACAGCACGGTATGCTGGGCGATTTTGTCCAGATCTCTGTGAGATTGTGACATATCACACAAAACCAAGCCACTTTGTTTTCAGAATTTGCCTCTGACAGTGCCCTGGAATACCACTGGACACTCTAAATCTGCTTGTAAAAGAATGTAGGTTTCTGACACATATCACAATACAAGTTTGATAAAACCTGAAGCTCTCTCAGCACAAACAGGCTTATGCATCCATAAATGAGATTTGGAATTCACAGAGAAGGCGGTAAGCTCTGTTCCTCAAAGGACGTCCAGTTTGCTGCAACAATTTGAACTCTGCTTGTAGCCTAGGTAGATTAATTCATGAATATTGTCCATTGTACTTGACTCCACCTGCACCTGGTGGCAGCTGTGATGCTCTGGAGTTTGAACTTTTGCCATGAAACGTTCAACACCTCAGTGTGGGTGGCATCTTGAGAGGCAGGGCTGAAATTCTCTGACAAGCACTAGGGATGGTCTTCCATACAAATCATCTAGGGAGGCTTTGAAATTTCCATCATTGGAGGTTTTTAGAAGTAGGTCTGGGGTTGTCTAGATAAAATTTAGTCCACCCTCTGCACAGACTATTAAGGTGCCTTCCTGTCCTACATGTCTATGATTCCATGAAAAATATTGTACCCAGAGCTGCCTGAAAGTATTCAGTGAATACTACATTCAGCAACTTTGAGGGATTTTAGCTTTGCAAAGCAGTCCTGTTAATTGCAAATATGTTCTCTATTCAGTTACATTCAACAGTCAGCACAAAGGAAGAAGGAAGGAGTCAGCCAGAGACATAAGATGTTAGGAGCAGCTGCAGAACCAGCTTAAGCCTGGGCCTTCTGACACTGATAAAATCACCAGCGTATTTTCTACAGTTCTGAGTAGACATTGTCTCTGCTGTGCTGATTGGCTGTTTGCTTCAACCCTGTCCTGCTCCCTCTCGCACAGTCTCTTCACCTCAGCTTCATGGTAGATCAATTGCTCAGAGGGTGAAAGTCGGCCAGTATGTGCTGGAATGGAATATTGGTAAGAACTGGCCGCTAATACTGGCCTATACACAGCTGTCGTGAAAGTGCTTCCACAGCAGCCCATTAAAGGGCCTCTGTCAGGAGGGAGGGAGCTATGGCCACAGCTGGGGGCTCTGGGCTCTTCAAATCATCATTGGAGCCACAAAGTTCCTGTAGCAGTAGTAGTGCACAGACCCAGATTAGTAGTGAGTAGCAGCAGGGGTCATGTAGGGCCTCAGCCCTGCCCCTTCCATCTGAGACCCCACCTCTTCCAGGATCAGAGCCACCTCCCCAACCTTGCCAAGAACCCCAGAGTACCAGTAAGTCCTGGCAATTACTTTCCCCCCCATTACCATCCTTCCTGCCGTTCCATGACTCTCCTGCTCTGTCCCTCTCACCCCGTCTATCACTTTGTCTTTCCACTTAATTTATCCCATTTAACATTCCCCCTCATAAAAAAACACCATGGAACTTGGTATTTGCTGCCATCACATTATTTGCTCTGCTTGTGTCTTCGATTCCTTCTCCCTCCCTGTGGCTTCTTGGTCAATTCAGACTGTAAGCTTTTCAGGACCAAGACTCACTACTAATCTGACTCTGTGCACTGCCTACCCTCAAGGGCTTCACTTTTCGTTGATCCTTAGGCACTACGGTAATAAACATGGTTCATAACAATTATTGATAGTATGAGGATGATTCAAACAAAGCATCCAGTCTTAGAAATGAAGTATCAGAATTGGTCTTAGGCCACAGGATTTTGTTGGTATAAGTCATAAGCACAACACAAGCTTCAACATAACTCATCAGGGCTTTGATCGTTTCTTGAAATGGTAGCAAAGGAGAGACCCCATTTGGCGTAGCTGTCAGGTGGTGGGAATGGATAATGAGCAGAAGGCCCTGGAACTTGGTGTTCACAAACAGAGCTGGATTTTGGTTTGGATTTTTTCCCCAAACCAGAAAATTGCTTTTTTAACAGATATTTTAACAAGTTTCCATTTTTATCAAAACCTTTCCATTTTTTAAATTAAAAATTGAAGATTTCAGAACCTCAATTATTTGATAGCCCAAAACCTGCAAATTTCTGGGGTTTCGTTTTCAGCAGCCTCCTTCCCCTTTCCTTCCCCCTAAAAATGCATAAATATATTTTGGTGATACCTAAAAAAGGGATTATTTGAAATTTTTCACTATAAAAATACCATTTCCTGACAAGCCCTTTCAACAACTTTCTTAGATTTGTTTTCAGCCTGTTTACAGCACTGATTGGATACACCTATTCAATAAGCCATCATTAACAGCACCAAAGCCTCATAAATAATAATAGAATTTAGTACAGTCACATCAAACTGAGGTCCTAGTAATCGGATACATTTTTGGACTTCACTAAGCTCAATGATGGTCTCAGAACTTAACTGGCACATTACTGATATTGCTGTTACATATCAGTATAAACAATAAATACATGTGCATCCATATTGTGACATTGCTGTTAGCTCTATAATGATCTTTTACTAGCTGCCATCTAGTACTAGATGCTTGCTTTAGGAACCAGCATCACACTGTGGTGTGTGTGCGAGTGTGTGAGCATTCTACCACCCAGGACATAAAATTAATCATACAACCACTCCAGGGCATTAGAGAGAGGAGACACTATAAGATGAGGCCACTGATATTCTTCCAAACAGGTACAGTGGGCACATCCCTATCTGTTATCTCTGAGCCCTATAAGGACTCCACTATTCTGCCAGGTCAAGGCTATCCAGCAATGCCAGCTGTCCTATTCCTCTCCTTTCCAAACCAAAGTGCTTTAGGAGCCCATGGTGTACGGCTGCTGAACTGGCAGGCTGGAGCTATAGGTCTCTGTGGAACTTCTCATCCTCCAGCACACCCAAAATGTAATGAGCTAAAGATGTCCTTCCTATTTGTTATCTATGAAGTACTAAATTGCAAGTCCAATAGGGGACAGACTATTATAAAAAGATTTATTCAGAGTTAAACCCTGGAGAGAGGCACGATCTCAACACAAGACTGGAAACCAGAATTTCTGAGGTCCAGTTCTGGATCCTTCATGGTCTTGATTCTGTCATGTGATGACTATAGGAGAGGTCCATGCAGGTGCAATCTCATTCTAGCTTTGTAGTCTTCACCTTATTTTTATTATTATTTTTATTAAAATAATATTTAGAGACCTGAATTGAATTCATGTCCCATTTTACAAGGCACTTTATATAGTCAAAATATTTTGTGCAAATATTTTTTTCCTGTCAAAAATTAACATTCTGTTGAGAAAAAAATCTGGAACAATGTCCATTTCAACAAAAAAAAAATCCATTTTTCCTGACAAATATCAAAATGAACGCTTTCATTTCTAATCAACATTTTTAAATGAAACATTTCTTTTTCATTTTATCTTAAGATGTCATTTTGGGCTTTTTTTAACCAAAAAAACCCCAAATGAAAATAAAATGTTATCTTATTTAGAAATATTGATTGAGTTTTTTTCAAACAAATTCAAATCATCAGGCAGAAAAAATGATCTTTTTCAGCTGAACAATTATCAAATATTTTTCATTCAGTATTTCTAATGGGAAACATTTCAGGTTGCTAACAGTTCTAAAAGACGAAGGGTGTGTGTACACTGGGGAGTATTTTGAAATAACTATAACAAGCTGAGCCTCCACACAACCAAGCCTGTTATTTCAAAATAATAACTCTTGCTTATGTGAAGAGGAATAAGCTTATTTTGAAATAGCTATTTTGGGAGTTATTATTTCAAAATATCTTATTTCAAAATAACCTGATAGTGTAGACATAGCCTAAATTATCTACAATCCTTGATCTTGATAGTCTATAGTCAATATAGGGAAAAAAAGAAGGTGGTGGGGAGAGAGTATTTTTCCCAGTTTGCTCATGGAGAATTCAGGCACAGAGAAAGATTAAGTGACTTTCCCAAGGTCACACAGAAAGTGTGTAGCAGAGCTGGCAACTGACTCAAGATCACCTGAATCCAGTACCTTAATCACAGTGGTTTAACAGGTATTGTACTACATTAGTAGAGGGATTACTCAGTTAATATTTATAAAGCACTGCAAAGATGAAAAGCACTGAATAAATGCTAAATTTTATTACATTTTTCACTCAATAGAGGCTCAGTGGGTCACATGTTGCTTTGTCAGATATATTGGCAAAAAAGATGACATGTGACAAATGATATTCTCTAGAATTGCATGAACTGTGGCTTGGAGTCATGTTAGATCTGCTAGACAAAGGCAGGTCAAGAGGCAGCCATTAATAATGCACTTCCATCCACAATCAGAGTAAACTCATAATATTTCACATCAAGGATTTGTCAACCCATGATCCTGGTCTGTCTGCATCTGGGAGGGATAGCAGTAGACTCTTCCCAGCTCATTCATCAGTGAAGTGTCTCCCCTACTTGCCCCCAGCAGAAGGGCCAGGCACAGTTGCATACAGATACAAGGACTCCACAGTGCTACTCTGTGTGCTGCACTCTGCAGTGCTCGTGTAGGATCCCTTTACTACAGGAGCCTCTGACTTTTACTGGGAAGATTCTTTGTGCTGCAGTCTAGCTGTAGAAACTACAACTCCCATGAGCCCTTGGGGAAAAAGGAGGGGAAAACTCTTGCTCTCTTCCGAGTAGAGAAAGAGAGGGTTGGTGGGCCCCTTTTTAGGGAAAGGAGCCAGATTGCTGGTGTGGAACCTTTTCCAGGCCAGGAGCTGTTGTGTCGAAGCTAGAGCCTGTAACTGGGAGCCTGCTTGGGTTTGGATCTAGCAGGCTGCTTCAGGGGCTGTTGGGATTGTCCCTGGAGGGGAGAGAGATCCTGGATGTGCCTGAGCCTACATAACCCTGCATAGAAGATAACTGACTCTGGGTATAAAGAGAACCAGAGTGAACTGACCGGAGAACCAGAGCTGCAGGCCCGGCCATAGGGCAAAGCAAGCAAGGTGGTTGCCTTGGCCCTGTGACTTCACGGCCCTGTGCTGCAATTTACAGCTTTTTTGGTGAGAGTCAGGTGGCTAATTCAGCCTTTCGAGAAATGCCTCTGGCACTGAAACTGCCTGATTCCTGTTGAGGGGTGCCTGGCTTTGGATCCCTAGCTGCAACAGTAGTGGCAGTGATTGGTCCCAGCTGCTCCCATGCTGCCCAATGGGGACCCAGGCTTGGGTTTAAAGCCCTGCCGGAGCC
The DNA here is from genome assembly GCA_032595735.1 of Pelochelys cantorii. NCBI lineage: Eukaryota > Metazoa > Chordata > Testudines > Trionychidae > Pelochelys > Pelochelys cantorii. The sequence continues at coordinate 27,265,316 of CM064326.1, forward strand.
CACTCTCCTCACGCTCCCTCCTGTCTGCTCCCCCAGCCTGGGGCATGCCTCCCCCTCCATCTGCTGCTCCTGGCCCTCTCCTCCGGCTTATGCCACTTGCTGCCCAGCCCAGGGCTATGTCTACACTTGCAGCTTCTTGCGTAAGTATGGCCATTCTTGTGCAAGAATCCGCAGAGCGTCCACACTGCCCTCCCGCTCTTGCGCAAGAGGATTTACAGTACAGCGTGGTAAGAGAGGGCTTCTTGCGCAAGAGCTATGCTCTTTTTTAACAGGTGTAAGCCCTCTTGCACAGGAGCTCTTGTGCAAGAGGGCAGTGTGGACGCTGGGCAGGGATTTCTTGTGCAAGAAAGGCCTATAGCTAAAATGGCCATCAGAGCTTTCTTGCGCAAGAGAGCGTCCACACTGCCATGGGCGCTCTTGCGCAAAAGCACAGCTCGCACATGGCAGTGTGGACGTTTTCTTGCGAAAGACCTGTTGCACAAGAACCCTTGCACAAGATGTTCTTGCACAAGAAGCCACCAGTGTAGACATAGCCCAGGTGAGCGGGTCTGGGCTGGGCTGCCTTGGCTCCTAAGACTCGAGCAAAACTCACCTGGGGCTTGCGGGCAGGTGGGGCTGGAAGGGGAGCTTCCTGGTTTGGCCCCCACAGCAGGATGGAGGGGGTGGGAGCAGTTCCTTCCCTGGCCCCACTCCCTGGAGCTCCGCCTGCATGATGGCATCCACATTGTCAGTGTGCCTCTTTGGGCCCCACGAACTCTTTGCCTGGGCCTGCAAAGCTGCTGGCATTTGGTGGGGCCTGCTCCAGTGGCAGAGGGATTGTGCAGCTGGCTGCCTGACTGGACTGGCACACACACAACCTGCACAGTGCTGTCTCCACGCCAGCTGCAGACCTTCAAGCGCCCATGCCCCACGCAAGCAAGTGTCTGGGACTCTGAATCAGAGGAGTGCACACTCTGGGGTGGGATACATGGTGGCAGGGGTAAATGCCAATTAGATAAATTCCCTTTATTTCTGTGTGCTTCATTAATTGATTTTATTAACTTTTAATGTGTTAAACTCCGTTTCTTTAAGCTGTTAAGTAAAGGTGTGTTAATTCTAATTTATTCAGCTAGATGTATATTATTTATAATTGTTGTTTCAGAGTTAGATCCAGATTATTACTGGAATAATTTTATTCCTGGAGGCTCCCAAGGCACACCGTTAAGAGTGTACAGGGCCAGCCAGGTGGAGGCACCATCATTGTATATTCTTTTAAGAGCAAGGGACTGCAGCCGGGGGAGGATAGAGAATCCCCCAACTAAACAACAACACCACTGGGGTACTCAGGATCTCCTTTTATGTTAAAATCATCAGGCGACCAGGCACACAGGTGAGCATTGCCTGCTCTCGAGTGACCCAGGGAGGAAAGAGGGGGTTACACTTGTAAGAGTGATACAAGAACTGTCACGGGGTCCTTTCTGTGTGGTACCCAGGGCGGGACTATGACAATCCACAACAATAGCCCCTAGCATTTCCAACTGCTGTTTCATTCCATACCTATTTTCCACATGATGATGATATGCAGTATCATCATGCTAGAAGTTGCATGAACTCTCTCTGAAGCTGGTGGATGTAAAAGCTGCCTTTCACTCAGGATAAATCCTGTTTCAAGTGAGATAATAGTTCAAATAATAAGATCCACTAACCAAAACATATATCACATGTAAGGCCAGTCAGAAACTGAGCTCTGTGGGTGGAGGGGTATCACTGGAGACCAAATGCAAATGCAGGAAAAGATGGAAATTCTTTTGGTGAAGGGTTGTGTGTGTGAGAGAGAGGGAGAGAGAGAGCATGCAGTGTGAGTTTTTCTGTGTGTGAGAGACCAGTATGTGCATTTGTGAATGTGTGACAGACAGACAAAAAAGCAGACAAGAGACACCATAGAAGCAGAAAAGGCAGCCAGAAACCAAGGACAGCCATATTAACACTTGTAGCATGACCCTGAGAAAAGGTCATGGAGAATATTTTGGGGTTGTATGCTAGCTGGAAAAAGAGGTGTGAAATACTGAATAAGGCATCTCCTTGTTTGACTCCTATGTGGAGGGAAACCAAGACTTTATGTACACTCTGTCAATAAACCTGTTAATTCATCAATTTCTCTCCCTAATGGAAACAACCAGCAAGTCTCAGGATATTAGCTAACAGCTCAAAAGGGGTAACAATATTCAATTATACTTTTTTTCTGGGGGGTTGATAAAGATCACATGGTTTCCCTTCACAACTCCAGCACAATCTTGCATCTGGTTAATACTACAGAACACTTTCCCTTTAGAACTGATTGAACTGGGCTATAGGAAACTGAGAGTCAGCAAACCTGAGTAATATCCCCATTTCAAGCACTGGGTGACTTTAGGTAAGTCACTTCATCTCTTTGTGCCTCTGTTTCACATCCCACCCTTGTCTGTTTAGATACTGAGCTCTTCAGGGAAGGGGCTGTCTCTTGCCATGTGGTTGTACAGTGCTTTCCATAACGGTGCCCCCAGTCTCAATTGGGGTACTATTGTAATACAAATAACAATACACTAATTGCCAATATGAAAATACATGAACACTATGATTTTCAAACATGCTTAAAGGAGTCAGACACCTGTGACTTTGGTGCCTAACTCCCTTAGCCTCCCGCTAAGGGTATGTCGAGTTAACTTTAATAGTGTCTACACAGGCAAACTGCTATTTCTAATTAAATTCGAAATAGCGGGGCGCTTAATTCGAATTTGGTAAACCTCATTCGATGAGGAGAAACACCAAACTCGAATTAGCTAATTCAAAATAAGTGCTGTGTAGACACTTATTTCGAAATAGGGGGCCTCCAGCCTTGCCAGAGTGCCCTGGTGGCCACTCCAGCCTCAAGCAAGAACACTCCTCTTCCTTCCCCCTCCCCAGAGCCCTTAAAGGGGTAGACTCTGGCCACAGTGCCTGTGCCAGCTCCAAGCCTGCCGGCCCAGAGCCAGCAGTCACTACCCCTGACCCAGTGGCCCCAAAACATGAGCCAGCAAGCCACTGGCAGCCAGCCTTCCACGGCTCCCCAGGAGCAGTCTGCCAGCTCCCAGGAGCCTGCCAGGTCCTGGAGAACGTGGGCACCTTCCTGGTCTAGGGCGGAGATCAGGGTGGACCTTACTCAGGTTTGGGGGGGATGCCCCCAACGTCCATGATCTCCATACTAGATGGGGGAACGTGGCTGTCTATGGCAGGATAGCTGCCAGCCTGGCCACCAAAGGCCACATGCCATCCCAGGAGCAGGTTCGCATGAAAATGAAGGTGGTCTGGTAAGACATCCAACCCTGAGCTTCCCCTCCCCCTTCTTCCCCTTGTTTCCCCCTTCCAGCTTCCTCCTCCCAGGTTTCCCCCTCACCTCACCTACACTCTCTCCTCCCCTCTCCCACCTCCTTTCCCCAGTCTCACCAGAGTTTCATCCCCCACCCAGTTTTGTTAAATAAAGAGAGTTTGTGTTCATGAAAATATGTGTATTTTATTTGACATCAGGAAAAGGGGTTGGGGGGAGGGGTAAGTGGAAGGACATGAGGGAGGAAGGAGGCACAAGCCTCCTGTGGGGCAGACCAGGGAGGCTCTTAGTGCTCCTCAATGTGGAAGCTCTCCCGCAGGGCCTCCTGGATACTGACAGCCCCCGCAATGGACCTCCCAGATGGCAGCCTGCAGAAAGTGCAGCCAGGCTCGCAGTAACATGTTCACGAGAAGCACCAGAGTGCCCAGGGGCAGCTCTGGCTCCATGTTGCAGAGTGCTATGGTGTCCCGAGTGAGGGCAACCACAACACTCTGAGACACAAATGCTTTGCTGTCCCTCAGCAAAGCAGGCAAGCGAGCAGGGACACCTGGGAACCGGCTGCCTGGGGTTGTGTGTGTGTGTGTGTGTGTGTGTGTGTGTGTGTCCCTTTAAGCACAAGCCTCAGATAGCCTCAGGCAACATAAGAACATAAGAATGGCCGTACTGGGTCAGACCAAAGGTCCATCTAGCCCAGTAGCCTGTCTGCCGACAGTGGCCAGCACCAGGTGCCCCAGAGAGGGTGGACCGAAGACAACGATCAAGCGATTTGTCTCCTGCCATCCCTCTCCAGCCTCTGACAAACAGAGGCCAAGGACACCATTTTATCTCCTGGCTAATAGCCTTTTATGGACCTAACCTCCATGAAATTATCTAGCTTCTCTTTAAACTCTATTATAGTCCTAGCCTTCACAGCCTCCTCTGGCAAGGAGTTCCACAGGCTGACTACACGCTGTGTGAAGAAGAACTTTCTTTTATTAGTTTTAAACCTGCTACCCATTAATTTCATTTGGTGTCCTCTAGTTCTTCTATTTAGGGAACTAATAAATAACTTTTCTTTATCGGCCCTCTCCACACCACTCATGATTTTATATACCTCTATCATATCCCCCCTCAGTCTCCTCTTTTCTAAACTGAAAAGTCCCAGTCGCTTTAACCTCTCCTCATATGGGACCCGTTCCAAACCCCTAATCATTTTAGTTGCCCTTTTCTGAACCCTTTCCAAGGCCAAAATATCTCTTTTGAGGTGAGGAGACCACATCTGTACACAGTATTCAAGATGTGGGCGTACCATAGTTTTATACAGGGGCAGTAAGATATTCTGGGTCTTATTTTCTATCCCTTTCTTAATAATTCCTATTTGCCTTTTTGACTGCCGCTGCACACTGTGTGGAAGTTTTCAGAGAACTGTCCACGATAACTCCAAGATTTCTTTCCTGATTTGTCGTAGCCAAATTAGCCCCCATCATACTGTACGTATAGCTGGGGTTATTTTTCCCGATGTGCATTACTTTACACTTGTCCACATTACATTTCATTTGCCATTTTGTTGCCCAATCACTCAGCTTGGTGAGATCTTCTTGGAGTCCCTCACAGTCTGCTTCTGTATTGACTATCCTAAACAGTTTGGTATCATCTGCAAACTTTACCACCTCACTGCTTACCCCTTTCTCCAGATCATTTATGAATAAGTTGAACAGGACTGGTCCTAGGACTGACCCTTGGGGGACACCACTAGTTACCCCTCTCCATTCTGAAAATTTACCATTTATTCCTACCCTTTGTTTCCTGTCTTTTAACCAGTTCTCAATCCAAGAAAGGACCTTCCCTCTTATCCCACGGCCATGGAATTTACACAAGAGCCTTTGGTGAGGGACCTTGTCAAAGGCTTTCTGAAAATCTAAGTATACTATATCTACTGGATCCCCCTTGTCCGCATGTTTGTTAACCCCTTCAAAGAACTCTAATAGATTAGTAAGACAGGATTTCCCTTTACAGAAACCATGTTGACTTTTGTCCAACAAATTATGTTCTTCTACATGCTTCACAATTTTATTCTTTACTATTGTTTCGACTAATTTGCCCGGTACTGAAGTTAGACTTACTGGTCTGTAATTGCCCGGATCGCCTCTAGAACCCTTTTTAAATATTGGTGTCACATTGGCTACCTTCCAGTCATTAGGTACAGAAGCCGATTTAAGGGATAGGTTACAAACCACAGATAATAGTTCAGCAATTTCCCATTTGAGTTCTTTTAGAACCCTTGGATGAATGCCATCCGGTCCCGGAGATTTGTTAACATTAAGTTTTTCTATTTGTTCCAAAACCTCCTCTAATGATACTTCAGTCCGGGACAGTTCCTCAGATTCATCACCCACAAAGGACGGTACAGATTTGGGAATCTCCCCAACGTCCTCAGCCGTGAAGACTGAAGCAAAGAAATCATTTAGTTTCTCCGCAATGGCTTTATCGTCCTGATTGCGCCTTTTATAGTTCGATCGTCTAGGGGACCCACAGGTTTTTTAGCAGGCTTCCTGCTTCTAATGTACTTAAAAAACATTTTGTTATTGCTTTTTGAGTTTTTGGCTAGCTGTTCCTCAAAATCTTTTTTTGCTTTTCTTATTACATTTTTACACTTGATTTGACAGTGTTTATGTTCCTTTCTATTTATCTCACTGGGATTGGACTTCCACTTCTTAAAAGATGCCTTTTTGTCCCTCACTGCTTCTTTTACATGGTGGTTAAGCCACGGTGACACATTTTTAGGTCTCTTGCTATGTTTTTTAATTTGGGGTATACATTTAAGTTGGGCCTCTATTATGGTGTCTTTAAAAAGTTTCCATGCAGCTTGCAGGGATTTGGCTCTAGTCACTGTGCCTTTTAATTTCTGTTTAACTAGCCTCCTCATTTTTGGGTAATTCCCCTTTTTGAAATTAAATGCCAGGGTGCTGGACTGCTGAGGTGTTCTACCCACCACAGGAATGTTGAATGTTATTATATTATGGTCACTATTCCCAAGCGGTCCTGTAACGGTTATTTCCTCTCTGCTTCTCTTCCTGAGGTGACATGTACCCAGTCAATATGGGGATAATTAAAATCCCCCATTATTATAGAGTTCTTTATTTTGGTAGCCTCTCTAATCTCCCTCAGCATTTCAATGTCAGTATCACTGTCCTGGTCAGGTGGTCGGTAATATATCCCTACTGCTAATTTCTTATTATTGGAGCATGGAATTACTATCCATAGCGATTCTATTGAACATGTTGATTCACTTAATATTTTTATTTCATTTGATTCTACATTATCTTTCACATACAGTGCCACTCCGCCACCCACCCGGCCTGCTCTATCCTTTCGATATATTTTATATCCCGGTATGATTGTGTCCCACAGATTTTCCTCATTCCACCAGGTTTCAGTGATGCCTATTATGTCAATCTCCTCACTTAATACTAGGTACTCTAGTTCACCCATCTTATTAGTCAGACTCCTAGCATTTGTGGAGAAGCACTTTAAAAATTTGCCACTGCTTATTTGTCTGCCCTTCCCTGGTGCATTGGATTCCTTTGTATGCGGTTGTTTGTCTGCTCTGGCCCATGGTTTGCCCTCTCCCCTCCTCTCTTTCTGACTACAGCTTAGAGAATCTCTATCAATGGATTCTCCTCTAAGAGAAGTCTCCCTCCGAGTTACGTGCATCTCCGCACCAATCGGCTTTCCCCCATCTCTTAGTTTAAAAACTGCTCTACGGCCTTTTTAATGTTTAGTGCCAGCAGTCTGGTTCCACCCTGGTTTAGGTGGAGCCCATCCTTCCTGTATAGGCTGCCCCTCTCCCAAAAGTGTCCCCAGTTCCTAATAAATCCAAATCCCTCTTCCCTACACCATCGTTTTCTCATCCACGCATTGAGACTCTGAAGCTCTGCCTGCCTACCTGGCCCTGCGCGTGGAACTGGAAGCATTTCCGAGAATGCCACCATAGAGGTCCTGGATTTCAGTCTCTTTCCTAGCAGCCTAAATTTGGCCTCCAGGACATCTCTCCTACCCTTCCCTACGTCATTGGTACCTACATGTACCACGACCACCGGCTCCTCCCCAGCACTACACATAAGTCTATCTAGATGCCTCGAGAGATCCGCAACCTTCGCACCAGGCAGGCAAGTGACCATACGGTTCTCCCGGTCATCACAAACCCAACTATCTATGTTTCTAACAATCAAATCACCCACTACTAACACCTGCCTCTTCCTAACTGGCATTCCCTCCCCCTCAGAGGTATCCTCAGTGCGAGAGGATACCTCAACATCCTCCGGGAGGAGGGTCCCAACTACAGGATGGTTTCCCTCTGCTCCCATTGAATGCTCTGTTCCCTTGAGACTTTCATCCTCCTTAAGAGCACTGGGGCTCTCAGACTGGAGGTGGGACAGTACTACAGTGTCCCGGAAAGTCTCATCAGCATATCTCTCTACCTCCCTTAGCTCCTCCAGTTCAGCCACCCTGGCCTCCAAAGCCCGAACTCGGTCTCTGAGGGTCAGGAGCTCATTGCAACGGGTGCACACATATGCCACCCGCCCACAGGGCAGGTAATCATACATGTTACACTCGACGCAATAAACAGGATAGCCCCCACTCTGCTGCTGGGCTTCTGTCTCCATTTTTCTAATGAATAAGTTTAAGCAGAAACTGGGATTCTTTTTAAACCTCTGGAATATAGAGTATTATAAGAGTTATGTTTTAAAGAAGGTCAGAAGTCCCTAGTGCCCTCTAACCTCCCCCTCTAAACTCCCTCTCCAAACTCCCTGTTAGCTGTTCCTGTTCACAAGCTCCCTGGTCGCTGAGTCACAGGCTTATATAGCTCTGGTAGCCCCTCCCCCTGACTGAGGCTCAGCCAATTAACAGAGGCTTCTAGATTTCAAACCTTTTAGAAGCTCCTTCAAACAAACAAACCAACCAAACACACAAACACAAGCTCAGCACACAGCAAATAACTCCCCCCCACACAAACACACACTCCAGACAGCCACTTACCACAAGGGTCCCTTTTTTCCTCCTCTTTTACCTGGAGAACTCCCTCTCCAAACTCCCTGTTAGCTGTTCCTGTTCGCAAGCTCCCGGGAAACAACCACACAAAGACACTCCTGACCTGATGCCCTACCCCTGACCTGGTTCTGGCCAGCCTTAAATCTGAATCAGTGTCCATTCAGTGTGGATGCGGTATTTCGAATTCGCAAAATGCTTATTCGAACTGCATTTTGTGTGTAGACACGTTAATTCGAATTAGCTTAATTCGGATTAACTATTTCAAATTAAGGTAACTCGAATTAACGCTGTAGTGTAGACATACCCTAAAAAAATAGTAGAGAGATACAATTCTGTGCTCAAAGATGTCCTAGGCTGTGAAGCAGTCTCAGGATATTTCCCTATTCTCAAAGCCCACATACAAATTAATTAAATTTTTCACAATGCTTCCATGTTGGCCGCTGCCTGTCAGATTTTCTGCTGCTCTCCCCTTTGCATACATTACAGAACCCATGCTGAGAAGTGTGTCAGCGCGAGCATGCACCGTGCACATCCAGCGGGAAGCTCTACAGCATGGAAGTGTGTTGGACAGCAGGAGGCATCAATGTACATGCCTAGCGCTTCTCAAATGAACAACAAAACTTCTTTATTAGCAGCCACTGCTGTGCTGAAAGCCACCATGTTGCAAAACCCAGCATTATGCTACAAAGTGGGACATCACAGGAACCAAAGTGAGCACAGTCAGGATGGGCCAGAGGAGGGCTTGGTTAGGAGCTTTCAAAGTACTGGAGGCTGGTACAAGCATGTATAATCATTGGTGGTAGGGTAAGAATCCTATAAGGAGTTTAGTCTCAGCAATTTTTGAAAATATGGTTTTCATCTAAAAGTTACAGTGGCTAAGGGGAATGCTACACCCCCTTAGCTCCAGGGTGCTGATTAATCACATCTAAAGCATAGCATGCCAGCCTCTGTCTTCATTATCAGAATCCTGTCAGTCATGTTCAAGGTTTCCCTCCCTCCTGTGGGTCTCACAATGTCACCTCTCCACTCTGAGTTTGTGTTTGAGACTCTGAACTCTTTGGAAAGAGATGGTCTCCTTTTGGGTTCTCAGACAGAGCTGAGTGCACTATCTACACTGAAGCAAACTGGGTTGTGGCTTTTATGGAACAGCTCTGATTTGTGGGCTGGCTGTGCTGTCCCAGAGGAGCTGAGAGAGGGCAGTGTGCCTCTCCCAAAATGCCCCAGTATGCTAAGGTCTTAAGAGGTAAATCGTAGAATCATAGAATATTAGGACTGGAAGGGACCTCAAGAGATCATTGAGTCCAGTCCCCTGCCCTCATGGCAGGACCAGTCTAGTACTGTCTAGACCATCCCTGATAGACATTTATCTAACCTACTCTTAAATATCTCCACAGATGGAGATTCCACAACCTCCCTGGGCAATTTATTCCAGTGTTTAACCACCCTGACACGTTAGGAACTTTTTCCTCACGTCCAACCTAAACCTCCCTTGCTGCAGTTTAAGCCCATTGCTTCTTGTTCTATCCTCAGAGGCCAAGATGAACAAGTTTTCTCCCTCCTCCTTATGACACCCTTTTAGATACCTGAAAACTGCTATCATGTCCCCCCTTAATCTTCTCTTTTCCAAACTAAACAAACCCAATTCTTTCAGCTTTCCTTCATAGGTAATGTTCTCTAGACGGTTAATCATTTTTGTTGCTCTTTTCTGGACCCTCTCCAATTTCTCCACATTTTTCTTGAAATGTGGTGCCCAGAACTGGACACAATACTCCAACTGAGGCCTAATCAGTGCAGAGTAGAGCAGAAGAATGACTTCTCGTGTCTTGCTCATAACATATGCTTAAACACTGATCTTTGGGCCCACTATACTAAAGTAGAACCTCGGAGTTACAGACACCAGGGGAATGGAGGTTGTCCATAACTCTGGAATGTTTGTAACTGACAAAAAGTGGTTCAGGCTCCATACCCAGGAGCTGACACTCCAAGCTAGGTTTCAGCAGCAGATGAGCTCCCTACTCAGCCCCCTGTGTGAGTTTCCAAGCTTGTCCCCCTCCCCGAAGGGAGGTGTGTGTGTGAAAACAGCATATCCTCCTCCTAGAGATGGGGTGGAGAGACAACATATCCTCTTCCCAGTAGGGGAGGAGAGGGATGAAAGCTGTACAGACTTCAGCTTTGCTTCTGCTCTGCTGGCTGGTTCTAACTACCAGGGGCTGGGAGCCCTAGCATATTTCTGTAAGTCGCTGCTCCATGCAATGGAGTGGGGTTCAGGTAGAGAGTGGGACAGGCAGCCCGGTTGTACCTACCTTACAGATGCAATATAGGCACAGTACAGTATTTGGTTGGTTGTGTCTGTGTCAGTGTCTATGTTGGTGGAACTTTTTGTGCCTGGCAGGTTCAGCCATTCTGGATGGGTCTGTGGAGGAGGAGATGGACAAAATATGCACCCAGTCCTCCAGGGTGCAGTCCAGGTTAGGCACAGAGCTAACTATCCTATGCTGTAAAAAACCAAAATGTTACAGAAACAGCATGGAGAAATTGACCATTACTATGTGTGATGTCCTTCAGGAGTCCATGACTGTCAGTCCCTGTATGACTGTCAGTGGTGAAAGCCAAAACTTGTTTTTTGGAAAGTATGGACAAGGTACAAAAGGGAAGCTAGCTCAGGTCACAGCAGAGATTAGATGCTACAGCTTACACATCCTGGGTGAAAATGAGAAGAGATGGATGGGATCAGGAAGATTAATGGAAGCCGTGGGAGAAACTTTGCTGTATTCTGGATGGAATGCTGGACAATACCAGGAGGGAGGAGCATTCCCTGTCGGAATGGAAGTCCTTCAGCAGCAGATTTATGAGAGCTAAACTGAAAGGGAAACACCGTGATTCAGTGCTACACTCTGGCAAGCGACAGTGATGAAGAAGTAAAAGACAAATTTTACCTTAGGTTGTAGGTGGAGTTAAAGAGAGAGTACCATGACCTAACTAGCATCATGGGAGACCTGAATGCTAAAGTCACTAAAGGCAGCACAAACAACAACAGTGTAATGGGAAGACATGGGTGTGGCACCGTGAATAAAAATGCAGAGGCTTGTTGATTTCTGCAATATGAATGATTGAATCTTCAGCAAAACCCTGTTTCAACACTGTGAAATCCACAAGCTAATGCCGTGTTCTCTAAAGGGTAGAAAGAAGAAACCAATTGACTATATGATGATCAATGGCAACACTCACTGACAGATGGGAAAGTGAGAAGAGATGCCAATGTTGGCAGCAACCATCACCTTGTAGACAGCACTCCATCAAGCTAAAACTGGGAAGTGTGGGTCAACCAAACAAGGGATTTAGACATTATGACATTGACATGCTAAAATTCTCTGAAATACAGAAAGTACTAGTTCTGCAGTTAAAGAATAGGTTTCAGGGATTTGTAGATTTTAACGAAGAGGAAGGGAATGCAGATGAGGAGCTCAACAAAACATGGGACAAAGTGATGGCATGTTATAAACAGAACAATGAAGGCTATCCAGGCTACAGATAGAGAAGAAGCAGGAAATGGACTACATGCAGCACATAGAATGACACAGAAACTAGATAAGCCCTGAAAAAAAAATGTTTTAGACACAAAATCCCAGAAGCTAAATAACAAATACCATGAGCAGTAGAACAAAGCACATGAGGTCAAATGCCTTGTGAGAGTAGACAACGACATTGTATTGATAATCTGGCAGCTGACTGCCACCCCATGCTGCTGGCTCTGTTTCAGAGGCAACAGAGCAGGGAGGCAGCTGGCTCCTTGGAAGGAGGACCAGCAGGCAGGAGCTGGTACTCATGGGAAGCTGACTTAAAAGCCGACTCCTGGTGCACACCGTCTCTCAGGGAACTGGCTGCTGGCCCACTCTGCAGGTGCATGTAACCACTGAAATTTTCAGCAGTTATATGGTTACCCAATTACCTGCATTTTAATATCCCTAATCCTAATATCAACATAGACACCACAACTAAGAAAGAGATCATTCAGTTAATCAAATTCTTAAAAAATGGGAAAGTTCTGGAAAGGATAACTTCAATGCAGAATTGTTTAAGGTAAACCCTGACTCAGCAGCATCTATCCTGGCCCCTATATTTACATCAGTCTGGGAGAGAAAAAGTGCCAGATGAGTGGACCAATGGGATTATAGTGAAAATACCAAAGATAGGAACTCTCGGTGATTGTAATAACTGGTGTGATAGCACACTTTTCTATGTGCCAAGCAAGGTAATATGTAAGATCATAGTCCGGAGTATATCAGAGTATATCATATGTTCTCCAAAAAGAGCGAGCCAGCTTTCAAAAGGGTGTGGATGTATAGACTAGAGCTTCACTGTATGAAACATAATAGAACAATGCTTAGAATGGTAATGGAAATTCTACATAAAATTCATAGACCTTGAGAAGGATTTTCATAGCATTCACAGGATAAGACTTTGGTGCATTCTGTGAACATATGGAATCCCTCTCCATATAATCAACATAGTCTAAATCTTCTTTTTGAACTTTTACAAACAATGTTGATCACAGTGAGCTCAGTTTTGAAGTAAAAACAGGAGTAAGTCCGGAATGTGTCATGTCTGCAAACCTCTTCAACATTGCCATTGACTGAATAATGCAGCGTACAACGAAAGTTATGCCAGAAGGCATTATAAAGACATGCTTCTCATCCCTTGAAGACCTGGACTTTGCAGATGATCTTGTGACCCTATCACATACCCAACACTTTATACAAGAAAAAACAACTTGACTCAGTGCATTCAGCTAGCAAATTGGATTGAAAATCAACCACAATAAGACAGACCTTTTATATTGCCTCACCATCACCAGGACAGATAGAGAATTATGTAGAAAGAAAATCAGTAAAGCCAGGAACAAGTTCAGAATCTTATTCACAGTCTGGAAATCATCAAAATACAACACCAAAACCAAACTCAAGATTTATCAAAGCAGGGTACTTTCAATACCAGAGTAGCAATAAGATGGGCATGTGAAGGGAAGTGAAAACGAGGCTGTCTGGACAACATGGCAAGGGGCTGTGAAAGCCAAACTGAAAAACCTGGAGCACAGATGGAGAACCATAGAAAGACTTGCCTGACACAGACAGAAGTGGAGGAGCTTCGACACTGCTCTAAATGCCAGAGGCATAATGGGAATATGATGATGTTTTGGTTTGGTCTTTGCTGCTGTCTGATTGGTCACTTCTGTTTTCACTTGATATCTGGTAACTGTATTTGGATAAGGTACTTGTATGGCCTCCATTATCACTATCTCTGAGCACCTCACAATCCTTAATGTATTTATCCTCAGAACACCCCCAGAAGGGAGAGCAGTGCTTTTACTGTCCACTCAGAAATGGGGAACTGAAGCACAAGGTAATTAAGTGGCTTGCCCATGGTCACACAGAACCGAGAATTTCAACCAGTCTCGCAAATCACAGACTAGCACCCTAATCACTTGGCCCTTCTCTTCATCCCAATTTACAGTGTCAAACTAAAGGCAGAGTGAGTTCCTGTGGCTGTGTTATGCGGAAAGTCAGATTTGCCCTTCTGGCCTTAAAAATCTGTAAACTGGTGAGCTCTTCCTCAAGTGAGTGAGTCCATGTGAGCGAATGTTGCATAACATTACTACAAAAGGTGTGTCTATATTCTGATCCAGCGGGGGCAGTTATACAATGGATTACTGTCTGTTGTACATATTATGCAAACAATTAGTGCTTTTTAAGAAAAGGTTATTTTGCCCTCAAACTCTGTTGAGAGAAATCTCATTGTGAGCTGAGAAGTGAGCTCTCTCCACAGTACAATTGATCCAAGCAAAGTCTAATGAAGACAACCAATGTGACCCTGAATTTCTTTCCCATAGCACCTTGGTAGTAATAGCTGCCATAATTGTTCTAACTATAAAAATCACAGGAAAACATAGTATTTTTCTTACCCACCTGCAGGCAGCATCTATTCAACAAAAAGAAATAATCATTTTGCTGCCATAGTTGTGATTTATAAGCTTACAGGTCTTCATGCACCTTCATAATGACAATCTCAAAAGAAATGAATTACAGAGCACAGAACTATGATCCATACAGGCAATCCAGCAACCTCTATAGTAGTCTATTTTAATGTATTTGAACGATATACTGTTATCGTTCTCTTCAGAGAAAGCCGGTTATTAAACTTTGGAGCAGCTGGCATTTGTGCCATCTCTTATTTCAAGTGATTTCCCCTCCTCTCTCTCCATCCCCCCACAGATATAAAATGTGGCTTTGGGGGAATCTAAGAGCTATAAGACCTTTCAGAGGATGGTTCTTAAATTAACAGTGTATTTAGGCAACACATTATTGCATTTATAAATCCTTATTTTTCTTCTTTCGGAGAGCATGGGATGCCATAGTCCACCTTGTATGTAGTTTGTCTTCTACATACAATAGCAGGATACAATTCTAATCTTATTGGGTATGTCTACTCAGCAAAGTAAACTTATGATTGGCCCATGACACTTGACTCAGGCTTGTGAGGCTGATCTGTAGGTTTCCAGGCTTAGGCTAGAACCTGAGCTCTGGGCCCCTCCTTCCCCAGCCTGAGCCAGAAATCTACACAGCAATAAAACAGTACCACAGCCCAAGGCCCACGAGCCCAATTCAGCTATCATGAGCCAGCCACGGGTGTCTAGTTGTGCAGACATAGCCACTGGCACTGGTATAAATTAAGAACAACTACTTAAGCAAACAGAGTTACAGCATCTTGAAAATGAGAAGAGAAAGACACCCACGGTGGTATCTATATCAAGGAGTACAATCTCCTCCTACACTTCAGGGAGAAATTGCTGGCTTTGACCAGTTTAAAAAAATGTCTTGAGTAGGAAAAGTAGTTTAGCTCAGGCCTAGCAAATGTGTGTTCACTAAGAATGACAAACTCAACCTTTTCCAAATACAGGGCATATTTAGCTTGAATTTAGCTAGTCTAAAATATGGTCCTGATGTGCCTAGAAAAACAATTCTATTCTATATAGGTTCTTATAGTATAATGACATCACTGCAATGTCTGAGAGCCTTCCAATAGGGCCTTTAGTGACATCTGTGATGCAATGGTTCATTCTGTCATCCTTCATTTAAAATCAGGTTAAGGTATTATGCTGTATCTAATGAAGAAAAGGGTTAAGGTTAAGCCACGATTAGCATGCATTAGCTCAACCTAGTTACTTTTATTTGTCACGATGAGAAGAGACTCCTAAGAAGAGAGCCTGATTCTCTATTTAGGCAATAAGTGCATAGCAACTATTATTGGATAAAGGCTTGCAAAATATATAGGCACACCTCAAAAGTCTCAGAGTTTGAGAAGAGTTTGGACAAGCACCTAGAATTTCAAGTGCTTTTGCATATACCATAATAGACTAGAAACTCCATGACAGCTGGGTTCCTTGTGCTATTTCCAGCATATCTGCTCTAAGTGCAAAAACAAGGAAAATGAGGGCTTTGCAGGACAAGTTAATTTGAGCACTGATGCTTTAAAGAATGTTCACTTCTGAGTTCAGCTCCTGAAATCAAGATACACAAGTCCTGGGGAGCAGAGATGGAGGGTAGGGGTTATATTTTCCTGAAACCCAGTGTCTTCTTTAAGTTAGTACATGCACATCCAGCTAAAAACAAAAGCTTGATTCTGATTCTCCTCCAGTTCACATCCTTTCCATACTGGTGCAACTCTCTGGGCTTCAATGCCTTTATACTTGACATATACTAGTGTACGTGTGAAGACAGTCATGACCTATCACTAAGCACCTTTTCCCAAATGCGAGCCAAATTGTGTTTGAAAGAGTGCTACTGGTTTGAGTATGCCCATTGTGGTGGGGCATCTGCCCTGCACTGGCCTCAGAAGGGTTAAATCCAGTCCCAGGGAGAGGGCCGGGGCTGTGGCAGATGGCAGCCAATTAGGGCCCAGCTGAGGGCTATATAAATAAAGGCTCCTGCAGTAAAGGAAAACACACATTTGTTCTTGCTACAGCTGTGGAGCAGGAGGAACCTGGCTGCCAGGGAAAGACAGGCAAAGCTGTGGAGCACTGGCTTGACTTCATGGATTTTTTTATTCCAAAAGGTGGAGGATGCTACAAGGGGAGAGGGCCTTTTAGATTTGATTTTGGCAGATAGAGAATAACTGGTTGAGAAATTGAAAGTGGAAGACAGTTTGGTGAAAGTGAGCATGAAATTATAAGAGTTCATTATTCTAAGAAATGGTAGGAGAGAAATTAGCAAAACCGAAAATCCTGGATTTAAAGAAGGCAGACAGCAAACTTAGGAAGTTAGTAGGTAAGATCCAATGGCACAAACAAGTGTAAGAGGAAAAACAATTGAAGACTGAAAAAAAGACATTACTAAGGGCACGAGCAATCCATTCCACTGCATAGAAAAGATAGGCAGTATGGCAAGAGACCACCCGGACTTGACAAGGAAATCTTGAATGATCTAAGCATAAAAAAAGTTCTAAAAATGTGGAAACTAGGTTAAATAAGAAAGGATTAATATAAACAATTAACACAGGTATGCAGGGGCAAAATTAGAAAGGCCAAGGCACAAAATGAGCTCAAATTCATTAGAAACATTAAGGTTAACAAGAAAACATTCCAAAAATATATTAGATGCAAGAGGAAGACTAAGAACAGGGTAGGCCTGTTACTCAATAAAGAGGGAGAAACAACAGCAGATAATGTGGAAAAGGCAGAGGTGCTTAATGACATCTTTGTTTTGGTTTTCACTAAGAAAATTGGTGGTGATTGGATGCCTAACATAGTGAATGTCAGTGAAACGGGGTAGGTTCAGAAGCTAAAATAGGGAAAGAAGAAGTTAAAAATTACTTAGACAAGTTAGATGTCTTCTGTAGTAAGATGAGGGCATAAGATATAAGGACAGGCCTGGTCTGAGGCCTAGCAGCGAGATGCTAACTTATGAGTCTTCAAAATAGCTGGAGGCTGACAAGGTAGCAGCCCGCAGGAATCGGGTGAGCTTGTTTTAAGAGCCCTGGTCTGAAGTGGATCGGTACACAAACATCATAGCGAGTGTAATACACCTCACTGGAGACAAAGGTTAGAAAAAGAAGGGCACAAGGTGACTGGTATAATAGGTCCAGGGCTAAGACTAACTGATAATTGGGACTTATCATGAGTTGTAAACACACAGCTCATTGAAAATTGTACACATAATACTATGCCCATATACATTACAAATATATACCTCATAGATACCATTTGAGAGGTCATGATCTGAGGTCTGAGGCCAGTGCAATATGGGTTTGTCTCCTTAGCTTTGCTTTATGTTTGCCATGTTTTGTTCATTGTCAGTAGGCCTCAGACTAGGCCTGTCCTTATACCTTATGCCCTCATCTTACCACATCTTCAAATCAGCAGGGCCTGATGAAATGCATCCTAGAATACTCAAGGAGCTGATAGAGGAGGCATCTGAGCCATTAGCTATTATCTCTGAAAAATGAGAAGCTAAAATAGGGAAAGAACAAGTTAAAAATTACTTAGACAAGTTAGATATCTGGACTTTTATAAAGCTTTTGATACTGACCTTTTCATTAACAAATTAAGGAAATACAACCTAAATATATTAGGTGAGTACCTAGCTGGTTGACTAACCGTTCCCAGAGAGTGGTTATCAATGTTTCACAATCATGCTAGAAAAGCATAATGAGTGAGGTTTGGTGGGGATCGGTTCTGGGGCCGGTTCTGTTGAACAGCTTCATCAATGATTTACATAATGGCATAGAGAGAATGCTTATAAAATTTGTGAATTATACCAAGCTGGGAGGGCTGCAAATGCTTTGTAGGATAGGTTGAAAATTCATAATGATCTGGAGAAATGGTCTGAGGTAAATAAGATGAAATTCAATAAGGACAAATGGAAAGTTCTCCATTTATGAAGAAACCATCTATTACATACATACAAAATGGGAAATGACAGCCTTTGAAGGAGTATTGTGGAAAGAGATCTAGGGGTCATAGTGGATGGTGGACCACAAGCTAAATGCGTCAACAGTGTAACATGGTAGCAGAAAAAACAAACATCATTCCAGGATGCATTACCAGGAGCTTTGGAAGCAAGACACAAGAAATAATTTTTCCTCTCTACTCCTCAGTGATTAGGCTTCAACTGGATTATTGTATCTAGTTCTGGGTGCCACATTTCAGGAAAGATATGGACAAATTGGAGAAAGTCCAGAGAAGAGCAACAAAATTATTAAAGATCTAGGAAACATGATCTATGAGAGCAGGTTGAAAGAATTGGGTTTGTTTAGTCTAGAAAAGAGAAGACTGAGAGGGGACATGATAATAGCTTTCAGGTACCAAAAAGGTTGTTACAAGGAGAAGGAGGAAAAATTATTCTCCTTAACCTCTGAGGATAGGACAAGAAGCAATAAGTTAAAATTGCAGCAAGAGAAGGTTAGGTTGGCTATTAGGAAAAACTTTCTGTTAGAGTGGTTAAGCACTGGAATAAATTGCTTAGGGAGAGTGAAGATCATTGGAGATTTTTAAGAGCAGGTTAGACACACACCTTCCTGGGACGGTCTAGATGGTGCCATGAGTACGGGGGACTGGATTTGATGACCTCTGGAGGTTCTTTCCAGTTCTATGATTCTGTGATTTAGTACCATATTATTATGTGTGGTCTAAAAATCTAATATTTGCACTTTCTGTCCAGCACATGTTTTAAAAGAAAATTTTCTGTTCTGCTGTGCTAACTGTTCAAATTCTTATAAACCTCAGCTGTTTTTCTAACAATAGCCATGTGCAATGTTTTACTTTTAATCATGCTCTCATCGTATGTTCTGTAAACTGTCTACAACCAGACTGAGAGTCTCCATGGTGCTCAATAGCCACTGTAATATGAAGCGGTTCAAATTTTAAAAATCTGCATTCACCAACCCTTATAACAGTGATATCTGAGATACCAGTTTCTCCCAGTGCATAGAATACATTCAGTCTGTTTTCAGGGATATGACTGCAGCCCATGTAGCCATACCTGAGCTAGCTTTGATGTAACTGGCTTGAATAATGATAGTTGTGAAGTCATGGCAATACAGGAGGACACAGCATGAGCACCCTGGCCTGGCCAGGCTTACGCTGTCTCTATTGTTGCAGTTTCACTACTATTGGTATATGACCTAGTTAGATCAAAGCTGGTTCAGATGCGTTCACATGTGCTGCAATCACATCTCTGATTGCAGTGTAAATAAGAAAGGCTTGTGGTGACTTTGTAGTATCTGACTAGTGCTAACTTTTTAAACAGCGACACGGTGCTTGCCATAACTGGACTATAGTGAAATTCTCCCTCCATTTGTTTTCATTTTCCTTTCCTTTTTAGAAAAAAATAAAAAACCGTAAATTCAAAAGGAAAATAAACCATTCATGATTAATCTATTTTGCTATATGTCTATAGTGTTGCATTGCTGTAAAACTGCCGTGAGAGATGAAACTTTTGTAGATTCACAGATTTCAAGGCCAGAAGGAACCGTTGTGACACTCTAGTTACATGATTTTTAACCTGGGTTCTGCACTCTATGCCTAAACGGTCTGCAAAAGGTGACTATGAAAATAAAGTTTCAGAGCCCGGAAAACCTACAGCTCAAAACTCACAAGTGTTGTCTTTAGCATAGAAACCCACCATCAAACATTGAGCTGAACACATGCAACATTTATGGCTAGATTCTATTCAGACAGTTGTCAGTCTAGGATTTCTATCATAGGAATTCAGAGATCAGAGGTTGAATTTCCAAAGGCCATTCAAAAATATTTAGGGGTCTACAAAGGAAAAAAGGTTGAAAACCAGCCTGCATAACACAGTCCATTATACTTACCTGAATTTGTTTCAGCTTAAGACCATTAGCTGTGTTTGACATGTAGGACATCTTATCCAGCCTTTATGTTAAAATGTACAGTGATGAAGAGTTACTCTACATCCTTCGTTCCAGGTTTTAAGATTCTCGGCTTGTACACACTATGTTCTTGTGCACACTGTGTTCCATCTAGGAGAGCATATTATTTAACACTATATGAATTACATGCAGCAGTGCAGTTTATGCTATCTTACAGGCAGCAAATCTGACTGCTTTTATCACACATTCATTCATTTTCTTGAATTATCACTTCATTAGCCATAATCTGTGCTGCATTTATTATTCATAGAACAATACATATCCAGCCATTTTATTTTGGTGGCTTTTTTTAATCACCATCAAATCTCTCATTCCCCCCACCCCCCATCAAACATCTTAAAATTAATTTTCTGCCAAAGCTCATGTAAGTTAATTTTGTATAATCGGGTATGTATTGAACAGTGCTCTGAGGAAAAAATTTAAATCCATCTGATATGTAATCACAGGGAAATGTTATATTCGTGCTTTTTTATGGATGGGTTTAATTTTCTTTGTACAGGCAAGGTCTGCCCCTTCCAACTTACCATATCAAAGCTCTTTGCAAAAGCAAACTACATTTCAACAGAACACAACCATGCATGAAAATTCAAACAACTGACATGTCAACCTAGTGAGAGTCTTCATTATCTTTCATCTTGGAGAATCTTTTACCACTCCTTTCACCTGGGGATGCTGAAGCCCCAGGATGTTAAGTGACCTTGCTGAAAGTCACAGAGGCTCTGTGGCACAGCTCAGAATAGGAGCTTAGAAATATCGTGCTGGAAGGGACTGTATTGCCAAGAGGCAATGGTTCTTCCCTTGAGGGATTCAGAGGCAATAAACACACAAATTGGGTGAAGGCTTAAAGATTTTACTAAGCAAATATTAGGGTAAAATACAATGCTTAATATTAAAGTACAATAAAGCAAATCTTAGAATAAAATACAATACTTATTAAGAAAATAGAATACTCATTAAGCCTAAGCAAACCTCAGAATAAAATGCAATGCCTATGTCCCTTCTACTGCTGGGAACCCCATGAAGAAGGACAGCAGATGGACCCCAGTGAGTAGCACCTTCTGCGGCTTTGGTCTACGCCGAGGTTCCAATGTGCCAGAGACATTCCAAGGAATATCTCCGGCACTTATACTGTTGGATCTACCATAATCGCACCTGTTGTTTTGAGAACCTAACAAATCGTTGATACATTGCATATTTTCCCAGATCCAATAATTTGCTTGTTGATACTTTGCATATTTTCCCAGGCCAACTAATTAGCATTATCAGGTGGGAAACATTCAGTAAAGATAGCTATGTGATCTTCCCAAGCCCTCCTATATTCCTATACCAGGTGCATGGCCTTGGGACGTGTCCCAGAACTTGTTGAAAGTCAACAGTGCATTCCTACACTGTACCATCTTGAGCAAACGGCTAACTCTTTGAGAATAACAAAAAAATAACAAAAAGCACAAATGGCTGCCTAGAGCATCCAGGCCCATAAGAAAATGCAGGCACAAAAGGAACGATTGTGGTACAAAAGCTAATTTCCTCGACCTCACAATCATCTTCTGCATTTCCACTACAGGGACCTAGAGGAGTCATCATGTCCAGCCTACTTCACTGAGGCTGCACCAAATTAACTTGTCTTGGACCATCCCTGACAAGCGTTTGTCCAACATGTTGTCAAAAAAAAAAAAAAAACCCAAAAAACCCCCACCATGATGGGGATTCCACAATCTCCCTTGGAAGTCTATGCCAGAACTTAACAATCCAAATAGAAAGCTTTTCCTAATATTATTTAAATAGTACTAAATGTTTGTTCATGAATTCAGTTATTTTGCTACCACAATAAAAACACATTGCACATATATAGCACTTATCATTGGAGAATCTTAAATCATTTTAATGAGGCATGGTGAAGTGATTTGCTCAAGCTCATGCAGAAAGTCATTAGCATAACCAGGAAATAGAAGCTAGGTCTCCTGACTCTCAGTTCCCTGCTCTACCCACTAGACTGCATTGCCTCTGGTTACATTGCCGCTGGTTACACTATATGACAGACCAGATTCTGTCAAACAAGGAAAAATGCAAATGTAGTGTATAGATTTGATGGGAGATCTCTCCTTGGGGCAGGGGCCACCTTTTTGACTGTGCCTAACACAATAGAGTCCATGACAAGGGCTCCTAAGTGCCACCACAATACAAATAATATTCAAAGGCACATGCATTGGTTGGCCCGTTGTTGTGCCTTTGAATATCTCACCTTGAGGTCGTGAAACTGCATATTGGTCAGAGTAAGGTTTTCAAGTGAGTCACAACTTAGGTTCTGAAACTCAAGACACTTTACAAAGGCTGGATGTTCTGACCCAAGCTGCTCAGCATATTCTGAATGTCAAACCCATAAGGCATGACCCAGGTGGAGCGTTCAAAGATTAAGGCACCTATCCGCTGAGACACTATCACATCACCCAACTTTGAACATCCTGGTCTTAGTTCCCACTTCTGCCTTCTATCTGACTAAATTATTGCAGTGTAGGCAGTTGGAGATCAGGACAGGGATGTCACAGATACTGTAACATTTTCCAATACTACATGTACTACATATATAAGAACTTCCCAAAACCTCTATGAGTCAGCAGTGGGGCAAGGTGTGTAGGGAGGTGGCTCTACACCCCCCAGGAGGGGTGGGCCAAGAACAGTCAGCCCTTAGTGCTGCCCAGACCTCAATGAGCCTCCCCCTCTCCTCCAGCCCTCATCCATCTGGAGCAGCACTCTGGCATTCCAGCAACAATTCAAAGGGGCCCAAGGCACTAGCAGTGGCAGCAGCCAGGAGCTCTGGGCCCCTTTGCATCTGCAGGTCCCAGGGTGATTGCTCTCTTTGTCCCCCCGTTGGTGGGCCTGTGAATCAGGGAAGTACTATTATCCCATTTCACAGTTTCTCTGTGTCCCATTTCTCCAACAAACTGATGTACCCAAGGTCTCTCAAGTCCTGGTCCAGTGCTCCAACCACAGAGCCATTCTTCCTGTATGGTTTTGCACAATTATTTAGTGGTCATGGAACCTCGCAGTGTAACAAATTGTTTTCTGAACATTGAAACTGATCAGAGAGTTTCTATTCAAACTTTATTTTGTTTAAATACAAGATAAAAGTTTTGAAAGAATTGTTCAAATTTATCAATCTGGTTGCCTCAGCTGAGCATTATGATTCTGTCAAGAGAGTTCTTCTAGATAGGGCTGACAAAATTAACTAAAGCTGAGAGCCACAAATTACGCATTTAATCAGGATTAATATTTTCATTTTGGTGTGGCTGACAAGGTGGCGGAACACAGCAATGCCTTCATCTGTTAAATCATTTGATCCTAAAAAGATCTGAGGTCCTGATCCTGCTTGGAAGAGAGCATTAATTTGCCAACATTAGCAAAATGTTTCTGAATTAGTCATTTTTTTCCAATGACCAGAAGTGCAACCTGCTCGCAGAATCCTTGTGTAGTTTACAGACATGTCAGTGATGATTTCAGCTGCACATATAGCCCGGAGACATCCTTTTCCTGAGCTGGTAATGATTAAATAAGCTGTAGCTAAAATTCACATCCTCCACTAATGGTCAGAGTATGAAGTGCTCTTCCCAGCCCCTCACCAGTCCCTATAGCTGGGCTGAAGTGTGACTCACAGCTGCATATTCCAGGTGGTCCTAGTCCCAGCCCCTGAATCCACATAATCATAGATTCATTGACCTGTCCCTGAGCTTGTCCCCAACATTTGTCTCTCCAACAGCAGTTTCTAAGCCAGCAAGGTGCCCTCCTCTCCCATACACAGTAGGTGGACCAGCCTTCCTTTGTATCTGACCTTCCTGCATTATCTCACTCCCTTCCCCATTGAAGGATATTCCTGAGCCATCCGTGAGCATACGCTAAGGTGTGAATTTCCCCTTCTGTGACTAGATTATTGCAGTGTAGGCCGCCAGAGATCAGGACAGGGATTTCAACAACAAAGCCAAATGTACTGAAATTAACAGCTAGATAGCAGAGAGAGGAATCAAATGTGCAGAAAAGGCCCAAGCACACAGCATAGGGAGCCATGGCTCTGTACCTTACCAAGCTACCTCAGAAGACTGCATGACCTCCTTCTCAGCACCCTAGGACTTGGAGGTGAGCAAGAGGGATTGGAGCCACAGACCAGCTTCTCTCCAGATTGCTCAGAACCTTGTGAATTTCTGAGCAGAAACCTGCACCAGATTTCAGCAGAATTAACTTGTAGATTCCCATGCTGAGACTTGGGGCTAGTGAACACTGAAATTCTGCATTTCGTAGTTTTCAGAGGGTTAAGTTTGTCTTACATTAACTCTTTCTTTCCAGGTTTCTAGAAGGTTAAGCACAGGTACATTTGTTGTTCTGGAAGGGTACAAGACTGGTTAACCTTAACTCCGCTTTTTTTTAAAACAGGAAATTCTCCCCCCTTTTGTACGTTGAGGAAGTGATGGGTGTAAGGAAGTCATGACTGCAGATCATCTTTTAGGGGGCAGAGGGAGGCTTCCTGGGAACACCCACTGCCACACAACTATTACCTCTGCCATCCTCTTGGCCCATCCATGCATCCAGTAGGGCTACAGAGAGGAAGGCAGGTGGTGATTGATGGGCACTGAGGAGCAAGAAGAATGGAGGAGAACCCATACCAGCAAAAGAACAACTGTAGGAGGAAGGGGCTCTGTACAAACTTCAATAGCATCAAAGTCTTGGCACTGTGTAAAGTGACCCATTCTTCTCAGACTAATCAGGATACCCCACAGAGATGAATGCAGCCTGACACAATAGTTCTAAGTGTGAACTAACCCATTCCCCTTAATACTGTTCCCTCCTTGACCCTCCCCCCACTACTGCCAAACCCAACACCTCTTAAATATTAATTATCAAGACATTTAAGAACCATTTGTATAATGAAATAAACTCCTTAATGGGCGCTCGTAGAGCCATTTATAAGGAATCTCTTGACCAAATGACTAGAAATATACCCGTTTGTACCGAGAAATATACGTGTTCTGAGAATCTCACTATGCACAATGATTCTAGAGTATTTTGAAAATTAAAAGATGCTCCTATTATAGGGAGGCTGTATTCTTGGAAACCCCTCAGTCACATTACCCCAAATTTGCATCACAAACTGGATACTAGCCTTCGTTGTGGCATACAAGTTTTCAAGGCCTGTGGATTTTAGATCATTCTGATTATTAAAATCAGTTCTTTAGTCAGGGAGAGAAGGAAGGGGGTTATCTGAAGATATCTTTGAACAAATGACCACAACTCATACTGCTACTTCTAATCTATCATACCAATATTAGGGTGGGGGGATAAAACCATCAGAATTAAGGTGACACTGGGATTTTAATTTCCAACAGAAGGTTGGAAAGTTCTACAAAAATGCTGCCCTTTGGTTAAGGGATGTTTGTAAAGGGTTATTGTAATTTGTCCACTGCTTAATTTTTATATATCAATTTGTGAGGTAAGAAATATCACTTGAAGTTTGCTATGACTGTTTTTAAACGGACCATAAAAAGGACTATATTTTTTCTAGTATTTGACAGAATTCTTGGGGATAGGGGTTCCAGGAACTAAGTGTGATCCCTTGGTTTGTGTAGATGAGATAAGTAATCACAGAAAGTTGAAAATAATATCTGTGTTTATGTAAGTTACTGCTCTGTGTATTGGCATCATATCAGCCAATGTCAGCCTCACTCAGTCCTTAGAAGAGAACTTTTCCTGATGCTCAGTAAACCCTTTGGTCATGCTGACACTGATGAGAGTCACAGCTACTTGCTTTTCTTCATTCCATCCCACCATTCAGGAAATGGATGAGAATCCTGCAACATGATTCCATTGCCCTAATGCTACTTGTTACCCCAAACTTTTGTCCTCCCCCTATTTATTGAATGTCATTTCCCTAGACGATACTTCAATTAAGTAAAATCTGAGCATGCAGGTGACCGCCAGAGCACTTTGAAATATCAGCTCATAAACTAGAAACTTTGCACCCTGAGCATAAACTCCAGAAGGAGCTCCTACAGAACTGAGCAACAAATATGCTCAACACAGTCTCAGAAAGCTACTAGGATTT
Source organism: Pelochelys cantorii (assembly GCA_032595735.1). Classification (NCBI taxonomy): domain Eukaryota; kingdom Metazoa; phylum Chordata; order Testudines; family Trionychidae; genus Pelochelys; species Pelochelys cantorii. The sequence goes on from CM064326.1 coordinate 27,291,703, forward strand.
CAACTCACAGTACAGAGGTGCTGCTTGGGTACAGTGGACACAGCATGTCACCTTGAGCTGTAAGAATCACCCCATTTTGATATCACCTGATTTTGAGAGAGGGAGGGGTGGCATGTGAAGAATTCCTTGTTCAAACCATCTTCAGTCTGCACCTCTAACACTATCCCAAGCCATCATGCTGCCCAGCAGTTTTCAAGACATTCTAAGTAAGCATGTGGATGTTTAGACCACTTGGAGAAGTCAGTTGTTAAAGAGTAAGTTAATCTCAGCCGTAACGATAGTGCTACCACCCTACTATAATAATGAATGCTTAGACTGATTACAGTGTGAATGCAATGCAGCTAATGTGCCTAGATTCTAAAGAACATGTATATTAAGTATGAAATCAAAGGGGCAGTAATATGCTTAATTCAGTCCCATAGTTAACATTCTAGTTATGTAAATTAGTAGTAATTAACTATCAGAACACACAGCCACACTGTAATTACACTATAATAATTGCTGCATAAATTAGTCACTGAATTATAAAACCTAACCAGTATCCTTGCAGATACCAATCTTGAGCTTCACTGGCTCACACTTTGTGCAGGTACTCACAGCTGTACTAACTGAAAACCCAGTAGGCGTAAAATACTACCATGCTGATTTAATAGCATTTTACGCATACCCTCAAATTCATATTGGACAGGTATTAATCATTCCTCAGGGTTCAACGTAGCAGCAAATCAGCCTACTGAAGTTCTCTGTAGTTGCAAAGAGGAGCATTGTTGTCTATTTCCAGCATTAACCTACGCTCTCTTTCTTCCACAGTATTTTTGAACAGTGGCTTAGAAGGCACAGACCCCTGCGAGAAGTTTACCCAGCAGCCAATGCACCCATTGGACACAATCGTGAATATTACATGGTCCCATTTATTCCTCTCTACAGAAATGGAGAATTTTTTACTTCATCAAGGGAGCTGGGATATGATTATGAATATCTAGCAGACCCAGGTAATGTTCTGTGTTGAGCAAATTCAGAATGTGCTATCTTTATATAGAATACATCTGTAAAGTGTCTGACTAAAAAGGGCACCTTCTTAATCACATTTATTCAGTGAGAGAATTTGGAGTCATATCTGATTGGCTAGTGACCAAAATCTGTCAGTATGGCACAGCCAACACAGGCAGCCATAGGAATCTGGGTAATTATCAACAGAATTCTTAAGGGAATTCCAATGGCAGGACCTTGTTTGGCTTTCAGTTATAGCAGTGTAAACCTAATAAATAGAGCTAGATGAAGTCAGGTTTCACTGAAGACTTAATAAAAAGACAAAAGCCCTGGTGTAAATTAGCACCAGTCCTTAGATCAATGTCAATGTGTAGAAGCCAAGGCTCTGGCCCCATGTTACCGCACAGACATACCTAAGGGCAGAATCTGTCCCCGGGTATTCTTAATTAGTGGTGACAATGTGCAAAAGAGACAGAACCCAGTTGGCATTTCAGATCCCATGCTCAGGTTTCAGGACTGGCAGCTGGAAAACTACCTTTTGTACTTGAAAACTTAAATCTCTTACCTTAATTATCAAGGCTAACTTCTCCCTAGCAAATAGCTGATGTACCACTTAAGTCTTCAAAATAAAACTTAAGTAGGACTTAAGTGCTTTGTACTGGCCATTTTTACAGAAATGCAACTAAAGGGCTGCATGAGAATCTTTTTATTACTTAAAATAGATTAAATGTGCATAGTTGAGAAATGCTATTGATTTGTAACCCAGGGCCACTTAGGAATGTAGGCTTCAATAAAATCTGCATTCACTAAGATAAAAGATACATTTTGTTTGAGACCTAAGCTTTCCCCAGAGCTAAGGAATATTCAGATCTTGGACTTTGGTTTTGTGATTACCAAGATAGGCCACTGGAATGATTAGACATGGATTTGAATGTGACCAAAGTGGAGGACATGTGAATCAGGGATACAAGCCTGGGACACAAGGCACAGCTAGAAGATCAAAACTTTTATGAAGTATTAAGAAATGATTGAGATCAAGGAATGGTGCAGGAACGGTGAATATTTCCTTTTTCCATTTTTGGTAGAAAACATTTTGTGAATGTATCTGTTCAGTAACAAATGCAATTGGCAGCTAAGAGTCCAGTAATCATATATCAAAGATAACAGAGACACTTTAGCAAGACTAACATTTACCCTAATAGCTTTTTTCACTCTGCCAGGACAATACTACAATACTTCAGGCAGCTCTGATCCTTGGGAAGATTTTCCTTCCTGACAATGGGGTCTGACTTCAGCCGTGCTTAGTAAACTGCCCCAAAGTAGCATTCAGCTTGCTCATTCAATTGTTTTGTTAAACACAGTCTAGCAGCTGTGATTCATTGCTATCCTGAAAGCACATTTTAAGGCTGATTATTTCAAGTATCATTGTCCTAGCTAATTTGATGACCATTTTAGAACTAGAGCACAAGCAGGAATCAGTGTTTCTCTTATGATTTTTTAAAACGGCTCATCAGATTTATTTTTCAAAAAATGATACATTTGGACCTCATTTTGTATTCTGGTTTCTAAATCTTTAGGGTACATGTTTTCAAGTTTTTATCTGCAACCTTGAACTAGAACCTTTTATTTATTTTTAAATGAAAACCGTGATTCTCACATCACTCACTTAATTCCAGGAACTGAGCTTCTGAGGAAAAAAATGTGAAATATTAGGAAAGTTCAAAAACTGCAGAATACAGTAGCATTGAAGAAATAAACAAAAAAAATCAGACACAGGAGGAATCTGGCATAAAAAGAGCTAAAAGTGACTAAATGCAAGTATTAGAGAGACAAGGTAGGTGAGGTAATATATTTTATTGGGCTAACCTGTGCTGGTTGGAGACCTCTTCTTCAAGAGCTCTGTATGGCTGAAAAGCTCATCTCTCATCCCAACAGAAATTGATCCAATAAACAATATTACCTCACCCACTTTGTCTCTCTAATACCTTGGGACTGACACAGCTACAGCTGCACTGCAGGCAAAATCAAGTCTGTCCTTTCTAATCATGCCTATTTGCTTTGCAGAAGAGTGAGTTAAGACAGTTCTTTATTTCTGCGGAAAAATCAGCACTAAGGGTGAAATTCATACCTGTATTGAAAACCTGCACAAGATCTATGTGCCACTCAAGTCCTTCTTCAATCCCATTTGCAGGGCTGGAGCCTAAGTTGTCTTTCTTAGAAAGAAATAATTGATTAAAAACTAAAAATGGGCCAGAGTGATAATATTCAGATTCTGGATATCCAAAAATTCAGATGGGAGTGGGTGTTTGGGTGGAGCTTTTCCCTAATTAGAAGTGTTGGATTCACAGTCAAGCTATAGCTACACTGGAGGCATAAACTGGAGATATAATTTCCATCTTGAGGAGACATACTCATGCTAGCTCTGATCCAGCTCACACACTAAAAATAGGAGCATAGCCACAATGGCCCAAGTGATGGGAGATGCCAGCTGCCCAAGAGCATAATTTGTGTCTTGGATGGAATTTTATGGATGGCCAGGCCGTCATGCCACTAATCCTGCTACAGCAACACTTCTATTTTTAGCACACTAGTCAGACAAAGCTAGTGCAGGTATGTCTACTTGAGTCTCCAACTTGAAGAGTAGACACAGCCTCAAAAAGACAAGTGTTTGAGGAGCTCATACACTAGAAGATACCAAAGGCTGCAACATAATCAAGCAGGACTAGAAAAGATGAGTCTGTGATCAAAGGCATGGTAGGTACAGTGAAAAGGTACAGTGCCAAAAAATTACCAGTGATGATGATTTCATAGATCATGGTCTGAGAAAAGACAAAAGCTTATGAAGAGTTTTGCTGATGATCAAGAGAATGTGCAATGGGACAGGAGTAAGGAAAAGGTGGAATGATGGAATAAAAATTTTATTTCAAAGCAGGTGGAGGAAAGGAGTGATGGCAGCAGTTTTCAGTGACAATAATAGAGATTCAGTGGAGATGTTGAATTGAAGTGTCTAATTGTGCTTAAAGGCAGAACATAAGCAGAGGGGTAGGAGACATAAAAAGCTGGAAAGGGACCCAGTGAAAAAGGGCCATTCAAGGTCAATCCTTTGCTACACTTCTGCTGAGCAGTAGCAGATGTCTGGAGTCTTACAGGTCAGTTTCCCAGTGGAGAAGAAATTGCTAATGTGGAGTCTGAATATAGTCTGTCTTATTTACACCCAGCCCACTCCCGGAAGAGTGGTGATCACAAAGAGTAATCCCTTCTTTCAGGAATTACAACCCAAATACAAATGGCTCAGTTCCCAGAAAACAACTCTACCCAAGAATTAACTCCAGCTGAGGCAGGGAGTCCATTATCTCACTCACCTTGCATAATAAAGCTCACACCACTGCAGCTTGTCTTCCCGAGACTGAACATTTGTTTGCATGCTAATAAAAGACTTGGAAGATTGTAACAGCACCACCCGGTGATGCCTGCCATAATATGTATGATAATAGTACAAACAGGATGCTGAGTACTAGTGTTTGAAGCCCAGGCAAAAAAATTTCCCAGAAATAATTCCTTAAAACTAACTTCTCAATCCATTTTTAGACACATGCTCAAACTTTCATCCAGAAGCTCCCCTTGATTTCAGTGTGAGATATTTGGTGTTGCTGGCTGAGTCATACTTTTGAAGAGTCAGGCACATCCCTAAATAGAAACCTAGAAACATAACTACAAGTTTCCATTTTTTGAAATTCTTAACCTGTATCTGTTGAAGCTGCACAATCAAACATCTTGGTCAAGTGAAATGCAGGTGATGCTGGGCTGCAGGCAGAGCAAAAGGTAATGGCAGTGTGATTAAAATGGTGTAGGATGATGTCATGCTGTCTCACAGCTGTGAGTGCCTATCTTAGGGCAGACTGCCACAAACAAAGCAGTGTGGTCGATAAAACCCCAAACTGCCAGTGTGGTCGATAAGTAGATTTCCCCAAGCCACTAACGAATGTGAGCTACTATAAGAGTCTCACCATGGAGTCACAGAGTCTCCTTAGCTCAGGGGTGGCAAACTTTTTGGCCTGAGGGTCACATCTGAGTAACCAAATTGTATGGTAGGTATAAATGTTTTTTGGTACAACCTCCTCCTAGTGGCAGATCGGCCACTGGGCCGATGGGGCATGCCCAGGGCCCCAGCCAATTGGGGAGCCCCAGAAAAATGGTGAGGAGTCCTGTGGCACCTTAAAGTCTAACAGATTTGTTTGGGCAAAAAACCAGTTCTTCAGGTGTAAATGAACTGGATTTTTGCCCATGAAAGCTTATGCCCAAATAAATCTGTTGGTCTCTAAGGCCATGTCTACATAACGCGGAAGATCGATACTGCTGTAGTCAATCTTCTGGAGTTCAATTTAGTGGGTCTAGTGAAGACCTTCTAATTCGAACTCAGAGGGTTTCCCTGTTGGGGCTGGTACTCCTGCTCCTCACTAAGAGTCAGGGAAGTCAATGGGAGCATTTGCTCTTGTCGACCTTCCGATGTGTGGACAATGATTTAAGATACAGTGACTCCAGCTACATAATTTATGCAGCTGGAGTTGTGTATCTTGAGTCGACCTGCTCTTGTGTAGATCAAGCCTAGGATACTACAGGACTGCTCATTGTTTTTGTGGGTAAAGACCAATATGGCTACCCCTCTGATACCTGTTACTAGAAAAATGGGCTGCCCGTGCTGTCAGCAACTCTAACCACCCACCCAGTGTTCCAACTGGGGAACAGTGAGCAGAACAGGGCAAGCTCTCCGCCATGCTCACCATCTGGAATGGTAGGCAGAGTGGGACAGACCCCAGATCTCACTCCCCAGTGGGAATTTGAGGGCCAGATGAAAAAATTTTGATGGGCTGGATGCAGCCCATGGGCCATAGTTTGCTCACCTCTGCCTTAGGCTCTCCAGGCTATCTTGCCACCCACACAAACTTGACTGAGTGATAAATAGTCACTTACACCAAAAATCACACCACATTCAGCTTGCTTCTAGTCCCAAGAGACCAGTAACTTAGCCCAGATCAGTTGGTACTTTAGCTCTTACAACAAAGACGCCTGTAGCCAATCCTGTAATAAACTCAGTAAAGGTTTATTAAGTAGGAAAGGGGGGAAAGGGTTATTTATAGGTTAAAACAAGGAAACCTATACACACAAATGAGTTACCATCTAAATCCTAAGAGTGACAGAGTTGTAGTGATCTTGTAGCGACCTGTCAATAAAAGTATCTTTCAGGGTGGATCCGGGGAACAGCCCAGGTGATCTCTGGCTTCAAAATAGAGTCTCTGGCCCTGTCAGAGTTTAAAAAGACAAAAAGATGGATTTTTTCCTGTGATTTCATTCCCTTCATTCAGCTTCCAAGTTCACAGGATGAGATTCCCTATTTATAGTATTTCCTGGGTACGCTAGGCCCATTGACCAATCCTTTGCGATTCCTGTGCTTGGGTTCAGAAGTTCAGAGCAAATATTTTCAAAGTTATAAAGCTAAACTTACATGTTTCTTGTAACATGGAATCCAGACATTACAAACTGAGATTCTCACATGCAGCAATTTACAAGAATTTCAGAGATCCCAAACACATTCCTATAAAACCAATACCTATTTTGAGTAAAACTAACATGGGTGAAATGGTCTGGTGTTCAGCTATGAATTTATTAGTTCTTAGCTAATGCCTACATTATTAGCAAGAGCTGGCATCTGGGCTACCAGCAACACAGGGTATGTCTACACTACAGAGTTTTGTCGAAAAACAGCTGTTTTTCCGACAAAACCTGAGTTACATCCACACTGCAATTGTGTTCTTCCAAAAGTAAATCGAAAGAATGGAGGGGTTTTTCCAGCATTGGTAATCCTCTTTCTACAAGGAAGAAGCCTTTTTCTGAAAAAGCTCTTTTGGAAAAAGGCATGTGTGGATGGGGAAGAGGGAGTTCTTTCAAAAGAAGAGGAAAGAGGAAAAAGCACAGGTGCCCTTCAGTGTGGATGATAGCTTTTGAAAAAGCAGATTGCTTTTTTGATGCGCTTTTGTGTGTGGATGCTCTCTTTTGGAAGAAGTTTTTTTGGAAGATCTCTTCTGAAAAAAGGTTCTTCTGAAAGAAGCCAGCAGTCTAGACATAGCCACAGATGCTTAACAGGCCTGCAATGCAGCTTTGGAGTTTGGTGGATGCCAGGTGTGCTCCTGAAGGCCTAGTCTTCGGGGCTCTCAAAGGGAAAAGACTGCAAATATCCTTAACTTTGGGGAAGTCCATCTCCAGAACCAAACAGTGTTATCTCCACTCAAACATATTGGTGTGTCTGGACTACATCCCTCTTTTGACAGAGGGCTGTAAATTAGGCACTTTTGAAATTGCAAGTGAAGATGGGATTTGAATTTCCCGCGCTTTGTTTTGCATAATCGCGTCATGGCGCTCTTTTGAAAAAGAGCTATTTTGAAAGTAAAACCACAGTCTAAACGTGGTTCTTTCAAAAAGGGAAGGCTTTTTTGAAAGATCCTGTAAACTTCAAAAAATTAGGAGTACATGATCTTTCGAAATGGGGCATTTCTATTGAAAATGCCCCATCTAAACTGCAGGGTTCTTTCGAAAAGCCCCATTTTTAAAAAAAGCAGCGGCCACCATTATGCAAATGAAGCATGGGATATTTAAATCCCCACTTCATTTGCACTTTCAATATGTCTAATTTACATCCCTTTATCGAAAAAGGGATGTAGTCTAGACATACCCATTGTGTGGTAGCATAGTAGCACCCAGAGAGACCCATGTCAACTTCAGGAGCCCTTGATGGCTCTTTCCATCTTTGAGATATTCAGTGGCATATGTTATGGGCTAGACTCTAAAATGGCTCTGCTTGGAATTGGAGAGCTGACAATAAAATAGCAGCAGATAGATAAGATAAAATGCAGATGCCTGGATGATAGGATGTAATTAAAATCGACAGTGCATGTTAAGTGGCCTCTTGAGATCCAGTTTAAATCCCTCAACTGCATGACTGAAAGAGAAATTAGAAAACCAAGTTAGAAAAGAAAAGATGAGACAGTATTTCAGACATGGGAATTTCTTCAGGCTCTGGGAAGTGAAATATAAGGCTAATTGTAAAAGGAGGAAGAAACTAAGAAACCAAGGTTAAAAATGAGCCTTAGAGAAAAGGGAATAGGAGTGGAAAGATGGTTAGCCAAATACCAGCAAATACGGATTCCAAAAAGTCAGCTTTTCCCCTTACTTGCAAGTGCTTTTGTGGAAGGCAACTACCAGGTGGGATGTGAGGAACTAATTTAAAAAAAAATAGAACACTAGAGATTATATAGCTGTAGCTAGCCTACTTTCTTGGAATAAAGATGAGCAAGCTGATGAAGAACAGCTTTGTCAATGTAATTGTTAACTTTAGGTAAATTAGAAAAAAAAAACCCATGCTATATTGTGCTGTAGATACATCGGGGAACAATTGATTGATATCATTTAAAGATACAAAAGTAACACATTTTTGTCAGTGATCCATTTCATATGCATGTGTCATCAATTGTAGGTGTGTGGGTGGAAACCTACTGCAATGTGTTTCCAGCTTCAACCTTAAAAAATGATCATAAAACTCATGACCAGCCTTTATATACAGGGATTGATTCTCAACCGCAGTCAGCAGTGTGAGAGGAGGCCTGCCAGGGAGCTGGTTATGTCTCCCTAATCTGCCCAGTTTTGACACAAATTCAAATGTCAAGGGAGCCACTCTAATTTCCTCAATAGGTGATCATGTACCATGATGCTCCATCCCTTCTGCAATGCTTTGCCCCCAAAATGTCCCTTGCTTAACTGGAATTCCCCACAGAACATCTCTATAGCCATGAGTACACATTCCTAAATGGACTAAGCAAACAAGAACCTAGCAGAAAAAATCTATTTGCCTGTACTTCCCCTTCATACCTACTGGTGATTAAATTATGACTGCCATTTTCTTTGTCCACCAAGAAACAAACAAACACAAACAATGACTCACCCTGGATGAGCGGAATTTTGCAAGCTCAAGGTAGATACATACAATTTCGCTGTGGGCACAAACATTGCTGTCGAATATCCAACTGGATCAGATGAAAATAATGCATGCGGCAAAAAGTAGCAAGTCATTGCCAATATATCAGAGGCTATATGTGAATGAATGAGTAGAATGGACTTTGTTTTTTCCCCTTTTGCTAGTCAGCTGAATTTTGGTTTTGATTAATCCTGAAATGGTATTATGCTATACCCAGATTGGGTAGAAGAAATATTTAAAAGGCTGTTGTTTCATGTATCACATAAACTAGAGAGTAACATGACATGACTATTCTTATAAAACTAAACACACTCTTTAACAAGAGAACTGTTCACAAAGATGTTGCATTTGAATTAGTACCCTAATGATGTGCACATGACTAGCTTTCTGGTGCTTCCTTCCAGCTCTTCTCTCCTGCATTCTGTGCTCCATCCTTCAAGTTCCAGCAGGTTTGTTACAGCTGTATGTCACTGAAAGGACTTCTAAACTTACAGGTGGTGTTGTTCTTTATTAGTGTTTTATTGTACCTATAATGGACTGGCTGATTTTTCAGGGCAACACGCACTGGAAAATAGCCAGGAAGCACTGTGTTAGACCAGTCCAGGGGAAGAGGAGTGTTTATTCTACCACTCCTAGCAGCCAGGATGGTTCCATGAATGCAATACAGACATATTGAATGATTGAGGGGGTTGTATGGGTTTTTTTTAAAGGCAGTATAGGAATTGAATCTAGTGACTGTATTGGGCTTGTTATTCTTATTTTTCTCTGGAAAATTGAGGGATTGGAAAATTTTGCTGGTAATAGTTGCTAACTGATGGAGGAGGCATTGGCTTTTTTTTGGTTGTTGTTCGTGTGTTTGTTTTGCAATAGCTTATTTATCAATGACAATGGCATCTAGCATTTAGGATGGCCATTCTTTTAAGCTCCTTAAGTTAAAACACATAAAAAAACCAACCTGAATTTGATTCACCAAAATCTCTCTCAAGGGGTACGTCTACACTAGCTCGTTAGTTAGAGCTACGTAGGGTAATTAGGGCAAGCGGAGTTGCAAATGAAGCCCGGGATTTAAATATGCATGTTCCCGGGCGCCGCCATTTTAAAATCCCCCTTAGTCCGAACTCCGTGCCCGCGGCTACACGCGGCACGGAGTAGGTAGTTCGAATTAAAGATCCTAATTCGAACTACCGTTACTCCTATGAGGATCTTTAATTCGAACTACCTACTCCGTGCCGCGTGTAGCCGCGGGCACGGAGTTCGGACTAAGGGGGATTTAAAAATGGCGGCGCCCGGGAACATGCAAATGAAGCCCGGGATATTTAAATCCCGGGCTTCATTTGCAACTCCCCTTGCCCTAATTACCCTACGTAGCTCGAACTAACGAGCTCGTGTAGACGTACCCAAGTAGAGCTGGGTTATTCTAGGATGAGGCCTGCTAGTCTCATTTTTATTGGGCTTTTTCTATTCCTTCTCCATTTGTGTTATACCTTTTGCTATAAGATTGTGAGTATATTGAGGACTATGTTGTTTACGTATACTGTCTTGGGTGTTTAGCTCTTTGTGTACTTCATGTAGGGTGACCAGGTGTCTGGTTTTTTTAACAGAACACCAGGTCAAAAGGGGATCCTGGTGGCTTCAGCCAGCGACCGTTGCTGGTTTGCAGTGCCATGAATCAGGGCTGGCAGGCTCCCTGCTTACCTGAGCACTGCATGGCTCCCAGGAAACAGCCAGCATGTCCAGCCTCCAGCCCCTACATGTAAAGACAGCCATCTGTGTCCACATACTGCTCCACCCCCAGCTGCGGCCCCTGCAGTTCCTGTTCATCATAATTCCTGGCCAATGTTGAGCTGTGGGGATGGCACCTGTCAGACAGGGCAGTGCAAATGAGCCTCAGTGCATAATCCTCCTTCCAACAGAATTTGAATGGAACAAAATGTGTTCCTGAGCTGCGGCCATCCTTCGACTCCATCCTTTGTAATCTGTAGGAGAAGGGCTTCTCATTTGTCAGCCTTATCCTTGGTAAAACATAATGTGGCACGGGGGCAGAGAAGGGCTGCTGCATGATCTAACAGAGGGGAACTACTACTGTCTTCCATTTTATCACCACTTTAAACCCAGTTAAGCATGTCCCTGCTCTGTTTTAACCTCAGCCTGCACGAGATTCCTCTAACAAGCTAGAGGCCAACAGCCACCTCCAGCACCTACTGCCTGTTTTCAGCTTCCTTTGCCACAGAAAAAATCTATGCAATCACTAACTTGAAGTTACCATGGCAACTCGGATGCCAGAGCATGAAGTGTCCCTAGAGGCAGTACTAGCCCACTGGGGAAGCTGACCGGGAATATTTTGCCCTCTACACATGACACAGACTTGCTAATTAATATGGGATCCCTCTGAAGTTCTCAGGGACCTAAGCAATTGCTTAGTCTGCTTATGCTATTTGTGGCAAAGGAAACTGAAAACAGGCAGTAGATGCCTGGAGGTGGAAGTTGGCCTCTAGCTTGTTAGAGAAATCCTATGCAGGCTGGGGTTAAAAATAGGGCAGTGACATGCTGAAAATATTTGTCCTATGACTGCAGCAGAGGTGTTAACTGGCCACTTCCCCTTGAAGGGCTCTTACCATATGTACAAAGTCTCATCGGGGTAGCTGTGTTAGTCTGTAATTTCAAAAATGAGTGGTTCTGTGGCAACTTAGTCCATGTCTCCACTAGGAAATTATTTCATAATTAATAAATTTGACTTAACTCCCGATTTAACAAAGTCGAACTTGCATGTCCTCACTTCGGGTAAGCTTCAAAATCAGTCTGAAATAGCGCATCCACATTTAATGGCATCTGCCTTGGACTTAGAGTCCCCTGAAACACTCTAGGGAGCACGCCAGGAGGGCAGATACTTCCTGTGGCTGCTTGGTCCAGCAAACTGCAATGGGTGCGTACGGAGGCTTTTCTCCCAGCCCACATCTCACTCCTCCACTCCCTGCCCCTTCGCGGGACACAAAAGGGACACAGTGGGCACATGCCTCCTCATGCTGCCTGCATGAGTACCACAGCACCACCACCTTGGAGCCAGAGCTGCTGCAAAGCAGTGCCATGCTCATGGCTGTCATGCTGTGCCTCATGGTGCAGTACTTCCAGGCTGCCCGCATGTTGATCCGGTAGGACCAGGACAAGGATGAGGAGGACAAGAAGCATGAACTCTGGAGTGGCCCACAAGCCCTGCTCAGCCAAGTCCTGGCACTCCTGCTGCTGCTCAGGCCCTTCAATCCCCTGAACATCACAGAACACTGCTTCTGGTGGCAGGAGACAAGCTCAGACTGGTGGGACCACATCATCCTGCTGGTAGAATGATCAGCAGTGGCTGCAGAACTTCTGTATGTGGAAGGTCGCCTTCCTGGAGCTCTGCAAGTGGCTCACCCCTGCCCTCTGGTGATAGGACACCCGCGTGCGACCCACCATTCCTGTGCAGAAGTTCATGGCCATTGTCCTCTGGAAGCTGACCACCCCGGACAGCTACCGTTCTGTAGGGAACCAGTTTGGGGTGGGGAAATCCACAGGTGGGCCTGTGCTCGTGCAAATAGCCATCAACCACATGCTGCTATGGAGGGCCATCACTCTGGGCAACGTGGACAGTATCATCGATGGCTTTGCTGACATAGGCTTCCCCAATTGTGGGGGGGCCATAGATGGCACGCATATCTCCATCCTGGCCCCCAACCACCAGGCCTTGGATTTCAACAACAGGAAGGGGTACTTCTCCATGGTGCTGCAGGCCCTTGTGGATCACAAGGGACGCTTCACCAACAACAGCGTTGGATGGTTGGGAAAAGCGCACAAAGCCTGCATCTTTCGGTACTCCTGCCTCTTCCAAAAAATGCACGCTGGCACTTTTCCCCCTGACTTCACCATCAGAGTCAGAGAGGTGGACATGCCCATTGTGATCCTGGGTGACACAACCTACCCTTCACTACCCTGGCTCACAGGCCCTACACAGGCAGCCTGGACCTCAGCAAGGAGGAGTTCAATACTAGCCTGGGCAGGTGTAGAACGGTGGTGGAATGTGTGTTCAGGCATTTAAAGGGGAGGGGGCTCAGGAGTCTCCTCACCTGCTTGGACGTCAGCAAGCACATCATCACCCTCATGGTGGCAGCCTGCTGTTTTCACACAGGTTGTGGAGCACACAAGGAAGAGACTTCTCTGCCAGGGTTGGGGGCTGAGGCAGAACGCCTGGCCACATGCTCTAACACCAAGGTGAAGGCAGATAACATGCCCCCATGCTGATGCATCAGCTCTCCCAGGCAGCCTCTCTCTCCTTTCGGGTAGCCCAGTGCTCCTCCTGGTTGGCAACCCACTCCTGGCATTCTGCTTCAAGTCCCTGCATGAGGGACTACAGGCAGACTGTCTGCTCCCTCATCAGCTCCTCCCTGGCTCTTTTCCGACTGTGGATCCCACTCAGGCTGGTAGATGCAATGGGAGGTGAGGGGGGATGCGCCAAGCTCTCAGCTGTCCTTGGTGTCAAGAAAAGTTACAAGGGCAGCCATCCTAGGATACACTGTATGAAGCCTACCCCTGCTGCGTTGGCTCAGAGATTAGGGAAAGTGACTGGCCCCCCTCCCAGGATGGCATTCAGCTGGTTGTAGTAGTAGCAGGTGAGGTGCCACCCCAGAGTACCTGCTCTACTCCCAGGCCTTGTGGCAGGCCTGGCACAGCTCTTATTTTGCGCCTGCACTGCTCTAGGCTCCCGGTGTGCCCTTTCTTGGTCAAGCTGGCAGCGATCCTTCTGTATATGTTTGTATTCCGCTTCTTGGTGCAGAATTCCTGGAGGTTGGACTCTTCCTCCCACATCTCAGTGAGGTCCAAGATCTTTGTACCAGTCCAGGCCAGAGCTCTTCTGTGTCCCTGGGCAGTGGAAGCTGTGGGAGCAGCAGAAGTGCTTGCAGCCAAGGAAGGGTCCAGGTCTCACTGTGGTGTTTGTTCCCATAGGGCTTGTGAAGCCCAGGCTCTTCTCCTGTTCCCGGGACTTTTACCAGGTGTGACCAAAGTGGTCAGAGCTAACAGCTACAAGGGGCTTCCAGAGGCCTATTAGTTTAAATTAGTGGCATCAGAGCATCTACACAAACATTATTTCGAGCTTACAATTTTGGAATTAGCATTATTCCTGATGAGTTCAAATTCTGTGGCTTGTTATTCCAAAATAATTGGCTTGTTAGTGTGGATGCACTGCTTACTAATTCAAACTTGGGAAGGTATAGCAAGGGGGGGGGCTGTTCACCGACCCAGAGGGGGAAGAACTCCTCTTTAAGCCTGGGTGGGCCGAGCCCAGGCCTGCTCCTTTCACTCCCCAGGAGCCAAGGAGGGGGATGAATGGTATAAAAGCCCAGCCCAGGAGCTCAGTAGGGCCCCAGTCACCAGAGGAAGCAGAAGCCTACCCTGAGCTCCTGAGCCAGGAGGCTACTGAGGACCTTACGGAGGACTGGCCCAGACAGTCAAGCCCCTAAACTGAAGGAGACCTTTTTTACCCTGGGATCAGATGCCCACATCCCCGAGAACCCGCAGCCACCATGAAGACAGGTAGACAGTGAGGAGGAGTTAAGAAGTGGTCCAGGGGGAGCCAATGACTGTCAGGCTCACCTGATAGTATTTTAGAGTGTGTCAGCATATAGCAGGCCAGATCCCCGCTGACCCCAGTGGCAACCCAAGCTGCCACTGCTAGGGCCCTGGGCCAGAATGCTGTGGTGTAGGGAGGGCCTGCAACCCCTCACTACCTCACATACTGGGTGACAGTCTCCCTCTCTCTCGCCAGTGATCCCTGTGAACTTTGGTTGCTTACCTGCCCTGCCCTGCACCAGGGCCTGAACCTACTGAGACTGTGACTACCAAACTGTGTTCATCTGCCCCACCCTGCACCAGGGAGGGTTTGTTGGCCGCCTGCCTGCCCCAGGGCTGGGCCCCATGTAAAGACTGGGCTGTGTTTTGTTTGACTGCCCCACCCTGTACTCAGGGCTGGAGTTTAAAGGGAACCACTGAGCATTTGTTACGGGTCCTGAGCACGGGTCTGGGGCTCAGGACTGAGCCAGGTGGCTTACAGGGGGTTATTTCAGACTAAGGTCCTAGTGTAGACCAGGGCTTAGGGCGTAATTCCAACTCATCTGATGAAGTGGGTTTTACCCATGATAGCTCATGAATCTATATATATATTTAGTCTAAGGTGCCAGAGACTACTTGTTGTCTTACAATTTGTTTTAACAATTTATGCTAAACAGTCTATTCTACCCTGTATTTATCTATGACACTCTTGAGTATTTTATTCAGACCTGAATATCTCTGTGTAGCTCATAAGCTTGTCTGTTTCACCACCACAAGTTGGCCCAATAAAAGATATGACCTCACTCACCCAATCATTTGAAAGGCAGGAAATTCAGAACTATGGTTAGAGCTTTAAAAAAAAAAATCTGTAATTGACAGGTTTAGAACAGAGACTGGATAGATTTTTAAAAAATCAACACACCCTGTATTTTATGGGAAATAGTTGTGACTGTGAGAATATGTATTTTAGAGATTGATTCAGTTTTTATTTTGGAGGCTGTCTTCATAAAAAAAGGGCTAGAGAGACCTGTTGTTTTTCCTCAGAGGAATGTGTTGCTTCCCATTAGTCATTGAGTGCTGTTTGAAATTCCTCAAGAGTCCAACAGAGCATTTTCAAAACACCATATGAAGTTTCTAGGGCAAGTGATGTTGGGACAAAAGTGGCAAGAATGCTACAAGGACTTTCTAAGTGTAATTAATATTTATGCTTTCTGAGTCCCATTTCTCCAGAGCAGCTTGTCTAAGTCACCTCCGATATCCTCTTAAAAATCTGTTGTCTATATCCCACACATCCAAAGCTTAAAATGAAAAGAGCTAAGGGCTTAGAGATCCAATTCAGACTTTAAAATGAATTCTTAAGTATAGAGGAAGTATTCCATATTTAATATCCAACAGCACTTTTGCTGCCTTTGTACTACTAACAATCCTTACTTCTAAACATCTGAGCAAATTTTCTACTGCACAGGTACTGCACTATTTTATGCTTTCCTCACCCATAACTTACGTGGTTATAACTGGACCTGTGAGTAATTCACCAGCTGTGTTTCACTAAGGACTTGTACCAGCATTAATACTGGTATTGATTCATGTGTGTTTTTGCTGCTGGTTTCAACAGAGTTTTGCTTTGACATTTTGGTTTCATCAAAACAAAAGTCAGTCAAGATTGCTGAAGTTAATGCTTTCCCTGGGAAGACACAGACCATCTTGGGTCTTCTTTAAACTGATCCCAGGCATCTTCAGTGGATGGCAAAGCGTTCAGCCATCACTTCTCATTTTGGGGCTGCACCATGGACTCAAGTACCTGAAGATGTGTCCTAAGTTATGGTCCCCTATGGACCACAGCACTGCTAGGAATCTCTGTAGTGCTGTGTGCAGCACTTCTGCTTTCAACATGTTTCTCTCACCCCTGGCAAGTCCTCTATGGCAGGGCTTGTGAGGAAGCTTTTAGAAGACAGGCTGTTGTCCTCAATCCTGGCCTGGGAGACTCCTCAACTAGCCAGATACAGGGCTTAGACACCCCCTTTGTACCAGTCTGACCCTTTTACCCTGCATAAAGAGGGGTGAGGAGATCATCCAGCGTTTGGCCTGGTTTCTGTGAATATTTTTCACAGATGGAATTAAAATAGATGAATATATTTTGCATTCAATTCATTCTCTTCATGCCCACCAGGGACAATAACTAGATTTGGGTAACCAGTTTCTGATCTCAGTTACACAAGTGTAAATTCAGAATATGACATCAATGAAGTCAATGGAGTTACGGTGATTTTCACCAGTATAACCAAGATCAGACTTGGGCTCATGGCATTTCAGAAAGAATGCCTGCTAGTCCACTTTGATGATGCTACTAACTCAGATTTTAGGGCCTCCACCCCATTCTTTACATTTTCCTCTCCCTGGCAACTTGAGTAGAAATTTACACCTGAACAAAGGAGTAAAAAGCACGTGGAAAGCATTACCAAACAGCATGGTAATAGCCCTGTGCACCTATTTTCCTCTAGTGTAAATGACTGGAAAAGAAACAGTGTAATGGAGAATCATTCCCCTAGAATATAAACTCCATTGCATAAGTGGTATTGTGTTTGGCATGGTCGCCTACTCCAGAGCCTTGAAATAATTCCCGAAATAACAAAATAAAAATAGCGTGTCCCCACTACGGGGAGCCTCAAAATTAGTCTGAAGCAGGCTCTGTAATTGTGGACATGCTACCTCAACCTGGAGCCCCAGGAAGCACTGGGAATTAATTACTTCGAATGACTCTGGGGAGTAGTTATTTCAAAATAGCAGCAGCGGAGCATCCGCTATTTTGAAGTAAGAGTTATTCCCCGAGGAAAGCAGGGGTACAGATTTCAAAACAGCCAGCCCATTATTTTGAAACAACAGGCTTGGTAGTGTGGATGCTCTGCTTATTTTGAAATAAGGGGGGGCTTTTTGAAAATAATTCCCTAATGTAAACCAGGGCATACAGTGCTACATAATGAAGAACTACACTGAGAGCTTCAGCTCCCATGGTGCCCTTGGCATAATGGACTTGAAATAATCACTGGAGGGGAATCAGAGCAAGATGATTCCAAGCTATGACAGAAGAAGCCTATTTGAATTTGAGCACCACATCTTTACGGCAAAGACTAAGTAGTAGGGCACAGTGTGTAGAAGAAGTGTCTGATTCAGGAGGAAGAATTAACCAGTAGTTTAAGAAACTGTATGTGTGGGGAGGGCAGAGGGTAGACACCCAGATCAGTGCTTGCAAAGACTAGTGCCAAAAAATGAGGTATCTAAATCCATGTTTAGGTGTCTAAATAAATGGCCTGCTGTTCACATTAGTACCATTAGGAGCTGTGACTGCTTAACTCTGGAAGTTAGGTCACTTACCTTGGTGATTAACTAATGGCATTACTTATGTCCCCAACTTTAGGCACCTACCTCTGAAAGTTTTGGCACTGCTTTTATTCTTATTTATTCAGCCAGCATTTCCTCTGTGACATTTGGTGAAATCGTTTAGCGGCTAGTAGGTTTCTGCCTCAGTTTCCCCATTTGTAAGTTAGGGATCATACTTACTTACCTCTTTCATCAACTGAGGAGAGACATGATTTATGATTAAGGTTTGAAAATATGTTGTGACTTTCAGATAAAAAGCACTAGTATCAATACAAAGTATTATTATAATTCAGTCTTCCAGCATGAGCCATCATATAAGTGCTAGCTCCCACAAATTGATAGTGCATTACATAACGTAAGTGTTATTTCTGTCATTTTTGCAGTTGACTCCTTCCAGGACTTTTTGATGCCCTACCTGGAGCAAGCCCGTCAGATCTGGCAGTGGCTGGTTGGAGCAGCTGTGGTTGGTGGTATAATTACTGCTCTGATCACAGGACTCATTGTTCTGGGGTGTCGGAAGAAGAGAATTAGACCGACTGCAGAAACACAACCCTTACTCATGGAAAGTGAAGATTATCACAATGTGTCTTATCAGTCCAATTTATAAATGCTACTTCTATTCCAGCAATGATATTAAGGTGCTAACCCTAAATTAAGCATGCCTTGTTTGGTACATGTTTACAGAATATCTTGCTGAAATGCACTGCATAAAGGGTGTGGAATATCCTGAATATCATTGCTCATGTAACATGCAGTTCTGTACTGTAATGTATTATCAAAGTCTCTCCATAGAACATTTCCTAAAAACCTTGATGTATCTGTACTTTGCTTCCTATGAATACAAGTAGTATTTCTTATTATTAATTAAACAGAACTCCCATGGAACCACGCCGTTTCTCAGGTTGATGGCTCTTGTTCATTTGCTATCTTGTATGCACATTCTAATATTGTTCTGAATTTAAACCCCAATCCTGCAACCAGAGCCATGCAAGCAGCTTCATGGGTTTCATACAGGGTTCAGTGTAGGCCTGTGTATATCTGATTGCAAGAGTGGGGATTTTATATGCTAGTGTTCAGATGCTTTTAAATTTATGGGAAGAATAATACTTGTGCTTCTGATTAGAGTGAATAATCTGGGGACAGATTTTTTTTTCTTTTAAGGAAGAATTATTTCCCTATCACCTCCAGTACTACTGTTTGTCCTTGATTGAGTACCATCAGCAGCAAGCTGTAGCCTCTCAAAAACTGCTCATTTGTTTTAAGAGTTAGTCTCTTCTTATAGCTTTGTTTGTTCTAAAGTTGGAGTGGAAGCCTCACTCTAGCTCTTTGCCATCTCTGGCCAGTTTTTGGTTCACAAATTGCTTGTAAAGAAAGATGGGCTCATGCTCTTTACCAACAACCAATGCATTACAGAATTAGATGTATTTACCTGAATAACCTCAATAGAAATGCCTCTCAAGAGTGGAGCCTGGCTGTTAGTAGTCCCAGATCACCTCTGCTAGTTAGGCTGTACCAATACAGCAGCTGTGCTGCTGTAAGATCACTTAAGTAGAATCATAGAGCTGGAAGAGCCCTCAGGAGGTCATCAAGTCCAGCCCCCTGCTCTAGGCAGGACCAATCCCAACTAAATCAACCCAGCCAGGGCTTTGTCAAGCTGAGACTTAAAAACCTCTAGGGATGGAGATTCCATCACCTCCCTTGGTAACCCACTTCAGTGCTTCACCACCCTCTCAGTGAAAGTTTTTCCTAATATCTACCCTAGACCTCTCCCACTGTAACTTGAGACCATTACTCCTCATTCTGCCATCCGTCACTACTGTGAACAGCCTCCCTTCAGGAACCTCCCTTCAGGAAGTTGAATATTGCTATCAAATCCCCCCTCACTCTTCTCTTCTGAAGACTAAACAAACCCAAATCCTTCAGTCTCTCCTCATAGGTCATGCGCTCCAGCCCCCTAATCATTTTGGTCGCCCTCCGCTGGACCCTCTCCAATGTGTCCACATCCTTTCTATAGTGGGGTCCCCAGAATTGGACACAATACTCCAGTTGTGGCCTCACAAGAGCCGAATAAAGGGGAATAATTACTTCTCTAGATCTGCTGGCAATGCTCCTCTTAATGCAACTTAATATGCCATTCGCCTTCTTGGCTACAAGGGCACACTGTTGACTCATATCCAGCTTCTCATTCACTGTAATCCCCAGGTCCTTTTCTGCTGAACTGGTACTTAGCCATTTGGTCCCCAGCCTGTAATAATGCTTGGGATTCTTCCATCCCAAGTGTAGGACTCTACACTTGTCTTTGTTGAACCACATCAGATTTCTTTTGGCCCAATCCTCTAATCTGTCTAGGTCACTCTGGACCCTATCCAGAGGTAGATGCTCCGTGCTGATGGGAGAGAGCTCTATCAACATAATAAAGCCACCTAAATGAGCAGGAACAACCAGAGAGCATCTCCTGCCAATATAGCTCTGTGCACATGAGTGCTTATGCTGGCTTAATTTACGTTGTTCAGAGAGGTGTTCTTTACATACCCCTGAGTGACAGAAGTTTTGCCAACATAAGGGGTACCATAGACATAGACTTAGAAGTTACTTGCCTCCCTCGTAGAGAAAGGGTGGATAGATGGAGGCCCAAGGTTTGAGCTCCACTGACAACTACAGGGTGGTATGTATGCAGCCATGCTTTGTTACAGGTACCATTATTTGTGCAATTTCAGATACAATTATTGTCACTTATAATGTTCAGACATACACTTGTCACACAAAAAAATAACAGATAAAACAGAATTGGTAAATGAGCTCAAGTTACCACATTCAGCAGCACTGGGAATGCCTTACACCTTCCATGTTAGGCACTGTGTTCTCTGATCCCTTGGTCTTGTCCTTCAGACCTGTTCTTCATTTTCTGATCCCATGTTTCTCCAGTTTGGATCAATGCTCACTTAGAACATTTATATGTCTCTATCTGACAAATTACTTAAATTTGATCCAATTGGCTTTTAGTACATCTGCCCTTTGGGTTTTAGGTAACCCGTATATTATGTATGTACCAGCTTAAATTACCCAACTACAGTATTTTCCTGCTGGGTTTGTAGTTTGAGTTATGTTGTTTTGTGTCACCATCTCTTGGGTCTGCCCAGAAAATGGGTGGGGATATGTGGAGAGGTGGTATTTATAATGACGTGTCTGTAACTCATTTACATCTTTCATCAAAACATGTTACTTTTGTTCTGCCAACAACAACATTTTAAGTAGACTAGTAATTCAGCGTAAAAGAGGAATTGGCCAAACCAGATTTATGCCAGCAAGGATTTGGCCTAATTGTTACATCATCTGTACCCATTCATTAGCCATAATTACAAATAATTAAAATACAGCTATCAAAGCTCTTAATCTTCCAATTAAGAATTCTTCATTTTAGTTTTAGGCTGTGTCTACACTGGTGTGATCTTGCGCAAAAGCAGCCGCTCTTGCGCAAAAACTTGCTGCCTGTCTACACTGGCCGCGTGTTCTCGTGCAAGTAAACTGACGTTCTAATGTATGAAATCAGGGCTTCTTGCGCAAGAACTCTGATGCTCCCGCTCAGGAATAAGCCCTTTTGCGCAACTGTTCTTGCGCAAGAGGCCAGTGTAGACAGGCAACAAGAATTTCTTGCGCAAGAAAGCCCTATGGTTAAAATGGCCATCAGAGCTTTCTTGCGCAAGAGAGCATCTACACTGGCATGGATGCTCTTGCACAAAAGCACATGCCAGTGTAGACACTCTCTTGCACAACTACTTTAACGCAAGAACTCTTGCTCTAAAGAGTTTTTGCGCAAGATCACACCAGTGTAGATGTAGCCTTAGTGTTTTAAATCAGTATATTTATTCTGTGCTACCTATAATCTATTAGGAAGGGGAGAGGGAGAGATGGAAAACGGTGGTTCTTCAATTTAACATTTCTTTTGTTATTGCAACTTGGGTTTTTTTTCCATTCAAAGTCCAGTTTTATTTGGGAATTATTACAAAGAAACTTGGTTAGAAATTTCTCTTACATGCATTTTGTGGGGTGTTTCCATTTTTGAGTCATGATTGTCAGTTCCTTTTAATAGTCTCCCCCTCAACATATTTTGAAATACAATGTTTTCAAGAATCAGAGGGGTAGCCGTGTTAGTCTGAATCTGCAAAAGCGGCGAGGAGTCCTGTGGCACCTTATAGACTAACCAAAGTTTTGGAGCATAAGCTTTCGTGGGCAAAGACCCACTTCATCAGATGTATGTCACATGCATCTGATGAAGTGGGTCTTTGCCCACGAAAGCTTATGCTCCAAAACTTCGGTTAGTCTATAAGGTGCCACAAGACTCCTTGCCAATGTTTTCAAGAGTGTCATTTGGTTTACACAGTGGTATAAAATGGTATACTTCAACACTTTTCCTTTTTTTAAGCCAATTCTTTCAGTTTTACACTATAGTCTAAGCATTACTACAATTATCAACATTTGTAGGTCTAGTGCTTGAGGGAGGGATAGCTCAGTGGCTGGAGCATTGGCTTGCTAAACCTGGAGCTGTGAGTTCAGTCCTGAAGAGAGCCAGCTGGGGATCTAGAGCAAATCTGTCAGGGATGGTACTTGGTGCTGCTGTGGGCTCAATGACCTCCAGTTCTCAGACAGACATACCATTATTATAAAAAAACTAAATGGCTTAGCTGGATATTGCCCAATTGTAATTATTTGATTTCACTAGCTAACTGACTTTAACATTTGTTCTATTGAATTATAATATAGTTAATTTTCTTGCATGTGAATTAAATGTTTTGTATTTTTTTAGCACAAATTTCAAATGTAGATTCAGTTTAGCAGTGGGTATTGTAAAATTAGTGTGTGATTCCAAAGCCTTGAATGAAAGCTTGGTTGACTTTTTATCACAAAAAAAGCCTTGGTTCAACAGATGTGGCATAGGTCTAATTTTGACTGATCCAATGATACTGTCAAAATTAGAAATAAAACACCAATTGAACTGATTGATTGGGGATACTTATCCTTCATAACTGTATTTTAATGATTGTGTGACTACATAGTGTTCTCCAGTTCCCATATACATGGCACATATCTGATGTCCATTCCAAATATTTAGGTATACTATGCTGTTCTTTCTTGGGTTTCCATCTCATTACTATGATTTATATCACAGATGGGTTGCATAACCCTCATCACACTGGCATAAGTAATTGGTTTGCAAGTTTATGCAGCAGTCCAGAAAAGGTGCCAGACACTGTTCATGCAAGTGGCTCATCAGTGTCTGAAGTGCATAATCCTTGAAAAGGATGTCTTTGCGGACGTGTGTCTTTGAGTATGTCTACCTATGTATTCTTGTCTTATACACATTTTTTAAAAACATTTTGGTAGTGAACGTGAGAAATACATTTGCATGTTTTCTGTAATAGTCCTTGTAATCAAGAGATGGCGTTGTTATCCAGCTAGATTCCAGAGGATATCAGCCTCTGTAACTATTTGTGTTTCATTCCTACACCAATCTAGTGAGTATTTGTAACAAGCTGAGCCATTTTCCCCTATTTGGATATTTTCAAAACATTTCAAATGTCTGTGAATGTGCTTAAATAGCAGCAAGAGCAGTTTAGGTTGGACATTAGGAGAAACCTCTCAGGGATGGTCTCGATAATATTTAGTCCTGCCATGAATGCCGGGGACTGGACTAGATGACCTCTTGAGGTCCCTTCCATTCCTATGCTTCAGTCTCTAAAATAACAGTTATAGTGTGATTTCCAACTTCAGCATTATATTTTGATTAATTAACTGATTAACCCTTTCCTGAATTTCTTTTTTATTGTAATGTTGATTACTTGGTCTCCTATTTACTAATTTTGCACCTTTGTTTTGGCCTCAAAACAGTGAGCATTCTCTCTTTGTCCCACACCCATGGTCTTGGCTGCCCTCAGATTAACTTTTTGCTGGTATTCTTTTACCTGTAGCAACCATTGATGACTCACAACAGTTTGCTGGACCAAGGCTGGCACACCAAAAATGGGAGTTCAGGCAAAACCATTTAACATCCTGTCATGGGAGTGATCCCTGTTCCATTTGGAGTAGCTTGAAGAGCTAAGTACTAACGGCAATTGAATATTACCAAGTTTTTATTTTCTTTAAACTATTTAATAAGCATCATCTTTAAAGTTTTATTACTTCTTTCTATCAGTTCTGATGACTGTGGATGGTAGGAAAAATCATATTACTGCTATATTCCCATCATTATTATGGTGTTACACATTATTTTACCAGGACAATGTGTTCCCTAATCTGAATCAGTTATCCATGGAAGTCCCCATCTGACAATGAAACCTTAGCAGTAGCAATTGTCTTGTTGTTTCGTATGGGGACTACTTCTATTCATTTGGGAAAAAGCATCCATGAGGACCAAAGCATATACATTTCCTCCGGCTGTTTTTGGCAATGGTCCAATATAATTAGTTTGGAATCAAATCCATGGGCCATCAATTTGTTAGTACATTTGCTGTTCTCTTCATATGGTTCAAAATTTACTTGTGCACACAGAATTTTCTACATATTGCATAACATCCTGTTTTCTCCAGGCCCACCAAACAAGCTGCTGTATTCTTTCCAGTCTAACACCTTGATTCCCTTTAATGGATATAGTCCAGGCCCCTGTTGGCAGAGGCACGGTCCACTGCCTGCTCAGTGGGGAATCCTGCCACAACATGCTGAGCATCCGGAGAACAATATCCCATCCTGGGCTACTTCCTACCATTCCTTGTCTGATGAGCTTCTCCACCACCACCGGGATTGTGGCACCTTGGGTAGCCTCTCCCACCTGGCGGCTGCTGTGTGGTCTGGCTGCATCTCCTCCTCTGTTTCTGGAGCTCTCTCCACGCCCCCTTCCCTTCCTCAGTCAGCCCAGACTGGGCTGCTCCAGGGGCTTTTAGAGTCTGTCTCCACTTGGCACATGCCCAGCAGGGCTGTGGGGGTGGGGACCTCTCAGCCAGCTGGTCCAAGGCAACTCCCTGAGCTTCAGTGCATGGTTGATCTACGTGGTCACAGGGGGTGAAGGCACCCATCTGTCGCTCTGACATGGCATCCCAGAAGGTAAGCAGCTTGCCAGGAGCCCATATCTCAGATGCTATGGAGGGATTACTGAGGATCATCTGGCCTTCTGACTACTACCCCATGGTACTCATCCATGTGGGCACTAATGATACTGTGAGATATAACCCTGAGAAGACCAAAACTGACTACAGGGTGCTGGGAGTATAGGTAAGGGAGTTTGGAGCACAGTCAAGGGTAGAAGCCCAGGCAGAAACAGATGCATCCTGGAGGTGAATGCCTGGCTGCAAAGATGATGTCACCAGAAGGGCTTTGGCTTCCTTGACCACAGGCCTCTCCTCACTGTCCCCAGCAGGGAGTCTCCTAAATAAGCCCAAGCCTAACCCACTGCCTACCTTGAGTCTCCCCCAGTTTCCTGCACCCCAAAGCCCACACCCACAGCCTGTACCCCCTGGGGTACCCCAACCCACAGTCCAGAGCCCCTCACTAAACCACGAGCTCTCCTCCTGCACCTGAAAACCCTCAATCCCAGCCCCACCCCAAGCCTTCACCCCACAGGTAGGGCCCTTGCTTTCCAGCTCTCTATCCCAGCCCTAAACCCCTTAATCCCAGCCCCTCCCTAGAGCCCACACCCCAGCCAGATCCCTCTTAGTCCTGCAGCTTGACCCACTGCCCCGCTCCCACACAGTGAACCCCTTGGCCCCTCTCCCGTCACATGAATTTTGTTATGTGCATCATACACTTAACCTCCACATTGGTGCAAATAAGAAAATTCATTCCGCTCAAGTAGAAAATATCAGAGGGATTACTGTTGGTGAGATGATAGATATGACTGGAATACTGGTACCAAAGGATACCACTTGCTGAGAAAGGTCAGGCAGGGAAAAAAGGGAGGAAGAGTTGTCTTATATATTAAAGATGCAAACACTTGGACTGAGGTTGAGATGTAAACAGGAGACAGACTTGTTGAACATCTCAGGGTTAGGTTAAAAGGGGTAAAACAAGGGTGATATCATGGCAGGGGTATAGTACAGACCATCTTTTGGGAAAATAAACCAGCAGGGCACAGATTATCCAACAAGTTCATGCAATGTATTGGAGACTTTTTTTTTTATTTCAGGAGGTAGAGAAAGAGGGGAGAGGCTGTTTTAGGCTTGATTCTGACAAATAGGGAGGAACTGTTTGAGAATTTGAAAGTGGAAGGCAGCATGGGTGAAAGTGATGATGACATGATAGAATGCATGATTCTAAGGAATGGTAGGAGGGAGAACTGCAAAATAAAAACAATGGATTTCATGAAGCTAGACTTTAGTAAACTCAGGAAGTTGGTAAGCATGTCTAAGAGGAAAAACAGTAGAAGGCAGTTGGCAGTTTTACAAATAGATCATATTAAGGGCACAAAAGCAAACTACTCCACTGCATAGGAAACACAGGAAGAATGCAAGAGACCACCCTGGCTTAATTAAGATACCTTGAACGATCTAAAAATCGAAAAAGAACCTTACAAAAAGTGGAAACTGGGTCAAAATACAAAGGATGAATATAAACAACACAAATATGTCAGGGCAAAATTAGAAAAGCCAAGGAAGAAAACAAGCTTAAATTCACTAGACACATAAATGGTAACAAGAAAACGTTCTACAAATACATTAGAAACAAGAGACCAAGGACAGGGTAGGCCCATTGCTCCATGAGGAGGGGAAAACAATAACAGAAAATGTGAAAAGGCAGAGGTACTTAATGACTTCTTTATTTCAGTTTTCACCAGGAATATTGGTGGTGATTGGATACCTAACATACTGAATGCCTGTGAAAATGAGGTAGGTTCAGAAGCTAAAATAGGCAATTAGGCAAATTACTTTGGCAAATTAGATATCATGAAGTTATCAGGGCCTGATGAAATGTATCCTAGAACACTCAAGGAATTGACTGAGGAGATATATGAGCGATTAGCGATTATCTTTCAAAAATCATGGAAGACAGATTTTAGAAGACTGGAAAAGTACAATATAGTGCCCATTTATAAAAAGGGAAATAAGAACAAGCCAGGGAATTACAGACTAGTCATCTTAAATTCTGTATTAAGAAAGATAATGGAGCAAAGAATTAAGGAATAAATTTGCAAAAATCTAGAATATGATAAGATGATAAGTAATAGTCAGCATGGATTTGTCAGGAATAAATCATGTCAAAGCAATGTGATCGCTTTCTTTGACAGGATAAAAGGCCTTGTGAGTAGGGGGAAGCAGTCGTTGTGGTATAGCTAGAATTTAGTAAGGCTTTTGATACTGTCTCACATGAGCTTCTCATTAACAAACAAGGGAAATATAATCCCGATGGAGCTGTTATAAAGTCAGTGCAAAACTGGATGAATAATCATTCTGAGACATTAGTAATCAATGCTTCAGAGTAATGTGTGAAGGACATATTTAGAGGTTTTCTCCAAGGATCAGTACTGGGTCCAGTTCTGTTCAAAATCTTCATCAATGGTTTAGATAATGGCATAGAAAGTTCACTTATAAAGTTTACGGATGATGAAGTTGGCAGGGGTTACAAGTACTTTAGAGGGTAGGATTATAATTCAAAATCCTCTGGACAAACTGGAGAAATCGTCTGAGGTAAACAGGATGAAAATTCAATAAGGACAAATGAAAATTATTTTGCTAAGAAAGGAACAATCAGTTGCGCACATACAAAATGGGAAATGACTGCCTATGATGGAGTACTGAAGAAAGGGACCTAGGGGTCATAGTGGACCACAACTAAATATGAGTGAACAGTATTACACTGTTTCAAAAAAGTAAACACCATTCTGAGATATATTAGCAGGAGTGTTATAAGGAAGACATGAGAAGTAATTTTTCCACTCTTCTCTGCACTAATGAGATCTCAACTAGAGTATTGTGTCCAGTTTTGGGAGCTACATTTCAGGAAATACGTGGACAAACTGGAAGAAATGCAGAAAAGGGAAACACAAATTATTAAATGTTTATGTTCTGTGACAGAAGATTGAAAAAATTGGGTTTGTTTGGTATGGAAAAGAGAAGACTGAGAGGGGACATGATAACAGTTTTCAAGTACCTATAAGGTTATTACAAGCAGGAGGAAGAAAAATTGTCCTCTTTAACCTCTGACAATAGGACAAGAAGCAATGGTCTTAAACTGCAGCAACGGAGATTTAGGCTGAACATGAGGAAAAACTCCCTACCTGTCAGGGTGGTTAAGGACTGGAATAAACTGCTTAAGGAGGTTATGGAATCTTCATAATTGGACATTTTTAAGAGTAGATTAGATAAATGCCTGTTAGGGATGGTCTAGATGGTCTTGCCATGAGTGAAGGGGACTGAACTTGATAACCTCTTGAAGTTCCTCCCAGTTCTATAATTAGTGTGTTGCTGTTTGCAAAGGGTTCACTACTTTGGGTTCACATTGTTAAATATGCCTGGAG
This sequence comes from Pelochelys cantorii, assembly GCA_032595735.1. Taxonomy (NCBI): domain Eukaryota; kingdom Metazoa; phylum Chordata; order Testudines; family Trionychidae; genus Pelochelys; species Pelochelys cantorii. The sequence continues at coordinate 27,320,175 of CM064326.1, forward strand.
CTCTCACAAGGCCTACAATAGTGTTCACTGAATCCTCACAAATTGACACTGAAATTAGAGTCCATTTATGTTTTCATTAATATTCCATTTATGTTTTCTAGCTATGTCCCCTTTCCCATCATGATTTACTAGGTGGCCTGAAATTCCAGTGTATCATGAACAATATAATCTGCAAAATTTCCCCATTCTCAGTAAAAACTTGTTATGAACGTGCACCCTTCTTTAAATGGACAATGCTCTGTTTCAGAGAACAAAGGCGAAACTGGATAAATTTTTAAAGTGAAATCAACATATGTCTGATTCCCTTCTCCTCCACCTGTGAATTTAGTGCTCAGCATGCTGACATGATATCATTGGTAGGTGAAAAGCTTCTTACTTATCCACAGACAAGAGAGCAGCACAAGATTTTCCAAACTAACTTGTTAATGTGCCTCGACTTTGGTGGGACCATGTTCTGAGGTGACGTCAGACCTCCCTACCCAAACCCATTTGCCAAATAATCCCTGGTCTAATGGCTTTTTGTGGAGACTTCTTCACGTGGACCTGGAACAAGCCTAAAAAACTCCCAGACTGTACTCTGCCAGATAGCAAAGATTTCTAGTTTTTGCTATCAATGGTTTCATTTGAACCAGTAAGCTCATGATGCAAAGGACAATAGTCCAACCCTTTAAATCATCTATGTCCATAGTGCTAATTCACCAAAATAGGAAAGGGAAGTGCAAATCAGAGGAAAGCATGCCCTCTTTGAGAACACCAGACTGCAATTAACTTGGTGACTGCACAAAAAATAATTTACAAAAAATTAATACAATTAATAGATGATATAAGCAAGGTAATTTTTACCCGGTTTTTTCTATGAAATAATTTTGTTCAAAATGTTTGTTTTTTTAAAAAGCTATACATCTGGCCAGAAAAGTCCTCATTTACTGATAGCATTTGACAACATTTTGAAATTTGGACATTTTTCAAAAGCAAATTTTTTTTTTTTTTTTTACAAAATTCCCATTAAATTTGATACTATGTTTTAAGCCAAATAGATTTCTAATATTTTAGTATTCTAGTATTTTAGATGCTTATAACCTCTCGGAATAAGCAATCAATTGTCTTGTTATTATGTGTAATAACTAATGGCTGATAAACCATTTATCAAAATATCTAATAATTATATATTTGTCAGATGCATCTGACAAAGTGTTTTTTACCAACACAAAAGCTTACATCCCTATAGATCTGTTAGTCTTTAAAGTGCAACAGGACTTCTAATTGCTTTGGCTAATGAAATGTTTTTATCAGTTCAGTGCGAGGATGCATCTTTCTCAAGCAGCGAAGGCCCTGATCCTTCAGATACCCCCCCCACACACACACCTAGCTTTAACTATATGTTAAGTTGTGTGTGTTAATAAACATGTTCATGTTTAAAATCCTACATTTATCTCAAGTTACAAGGACAACATGAGTGATTCTATCCCCGTATTGATTTCTTTATTAAATATTTCTGGGAGAAATCTGTACCAAAAAATTAAAAATTTTGCATGCAATATTTTAAAATTTTGAAAAATTCTGAATATTTCATATGCCAAAATAAAACAATATAATCATGCCAGTTTACATTATTTTTGGTAATTTATTCAAAATACTTGTCAGCGTCTGTGTCTGTAACAATACAGACAACCAAAAAACTCGGGAAATGTTTCTTTTTAATAAATAGATTCTTTACTGGGCATATGAATTCAAATCTCTCAGTAATAATTAATTTAAACTGCATTATAGAAACATATTTCCCATGCCCTAAAAGCAGTGCAAAGGCTTAGGGGAGATAAGAGGAGAGCTGAAAGGGAAGGAATTGTTACGAAGAAGATTGGGAGTGATTCTGGGGGGTCATTAGGTGTGGGTGGGAGAAGTATGGAACAGGGTTTTTTTGGGGGGAGGAGGATTGTTAGGGAGTTGGGAAACCTCCTCCAAGCAGCCCATGGCAATCCCCTTGCCTCTCCCACATAGTCAAGCACATCTGCCCCTGCACCTCCATTCCTACCATTTCATTCCTACCTTACAGCCCCACTCCCTATTTAGCCAGGCATAGCTGCCCTGTCCTTATGTGGCCCTGAACCCCCAACTCAGCCCACTAGCTCCTGTGACCCTGCCCCAGTTTGTCCCCCCACTAGCCCTTCTCAACCCCAGCCTGTGTGACCTCCCCCCCCCCAGAAACACCCTATGCCCCACTCTGCCCACCCCCCATACTCCAAGCCTCCTCAACCAGTCCTACCAGCAGGGTACTGACAGGAAGGCAGCCTCTTCCCGCCTCCCTTTCTGCAGCTGGCTGCTCTGGTCAGTGAGCCAAATGCTTTCTTTTCTGGTGCCACATCAGCCCCAGATGGGCAAAAGGTGTAATGAAGTTTCTCTTTGCCTCTCTGTCAGACTATGTGGGGACAGAAAATAATCTGCAAGGGATATTAATTCTGCACTTGCACAGTGATGCAGAATTCTCCCAGGAGTTAAGACAAAAAGTATATAACTGTCATTCAGAAGTCTTCTTTGGGATACCTGGCATCTTGATTATAATGTAATCAATATTATATCTCTGGCTTTTGTTGAAAAGTGTTTTCTCTGTGAATTTCTTTAATTTTCTCAGATGAATGCTTGCTAGCAGCATCAATATGAATTTTGTTTTGAAAGGGAAGAAACATGAACAGCTGTCACTCTTGTTGTTCCTCTGCTGGTACTTTGCTGAAATTCATATTTTGGTGCCTGCTCTCTCCAAAGAGGCAAATGTATAATTCACCATCTGTGTGTATGAATGGAGTGCAAGTCACTTTGGAGACATCTCTGTAGCAAGTTGAAAACTAACAATGCTGAGTTGTTAAAAATTGCCTTTCTGCCTTTCTGTAATAAATCTGGATTTAGTGACTCACTAGCCTTTGCAGTTATTGAAATCTAGTGTATTCTTGCTCACTGGTACTGGATTCTTGAGGCTTTTTTAGTGCCTAGTTTATAAATAGGCTGTCCCCCTTGCGGTTGTACATTCGCTCTTCTGTCATGGGGCAAGGGAGCTAATACTGCAACTAAAAGGACTAGAAATCCACTGGGTTAGAAGAGTACCCAGAGAGCCCCGATGCCCCACTTGGACCCACAGGCCCCATTCATAACTAGTGCAGGAGATGTGCAGTGAATTTTTATTAGATGAGATACATAATGTACATTGAGGCTGTGTGTTCAAAACTTAGATTAAGGGACAAATTTCTGAAAAAAATGCAGAAGAACGGCTCTTGAGCAAGAGGGGGTTTTTGCACAAAAGCCTCTTGCGCAAAAACGGAGCCTCATTAATTATGCAAATGAGGCACGGTGATATTCCACGCTTCACCTCATTTGCATATTTCTTGCACCAAATGGGCGCAGTGTAGACATAGCCTAATAGTTTTACAGAAGCTGTTTTCTCACCTGAGCTCTGATCTGCAATGAGGACCGCTTGATTCGGGCACAAAGGAGCCTCTTCTTACTCCTCACACAGATCACAAGTATGCCCTTAAAATGTGTAAAACAATTTTTTTTCTTATTTTAAATTACAGGAACAAAAATATTGCAGCAGTGTTTTAGGCTGCAAAGTTGTAAACATTTTCCTTTCTGTAGAAGCTTAAAAATATTCCTTTTAAGTTTCATAGCTTCATGCCAAGTGTAAGTGGGAGCCTTTTAGCGTGATACATTTTCTTGCTGCTTTACATCTTTCCAAGAACACTTCTGACATCATCACAGTAAATATAAATAAAAGAAAGTAGTTTATGGAGCTTTTTAATTCATGAGGATAAGTGCCCCAAGCTTTCTTTGCCTTGCATAACACTAAAAACATTCCTAAAAGCAGATTTTGTTTTTCTCCATCAGTGACTGATGAGCTTTTTACAACACTAGCCACATTCACTAGTACACCTTTACTGTACAAGCCATTCTTTGTGTGCAGTCAGTGTGCCCAGCAATTTGACAGCATCATCATCGGCCAGGTGAAAAGTCATCCATCTACCATGAAAATAACTCAGAGGGCACTCATCAAGGATATGCAACATAGTCTGAAGTTGATTATATCTACTTTGTAGGTCACTAGAGAAACCCACTTTGAAAATACAGGCCTCACAATTGCCCTGTCCTGTTCAAAATGGTTCAGAGATGATGACAGGTGCCTTGACAGGTCAAAATCTGGTGGGTAGATGATTGGGTCAGTGACAAGTGAATGATTAACAGCGGTCATTGTGTCATGCCAAGCAGATTCCACTGTCATACCCTGTGGTGGCGTAAGTGACCATAAAGGGAGTCTAGAAGACAGGTGAACTGGCAGATGGCTGAAGATGTCTGCCTAGAGAAGTAAGTCACTGTCCTCACACATCTTGGCCAGGAGCATGATGGAGGCCTCTTCACAGCAAATATGGGGCAGAGCTATGTTAGTAAGTATTGATAGCCATGGCAATGGAGTTGCATGTAAACAGCGCTCTGTTAAGCCTGACATCAACCAAACTCATATGGGATGAGTGACAGCAGAAAGGAGTGCAGTATTCTGCCGTTGAATAGCAGAGGGCAAGGGCTGTGATGTTTTAAGTATCAAGGCACTTGCACCTAAGGTTGAGATGGCCAGTTTTCTGAACAAGTTGTTCCAAGTGAAAACTTTGGCTGCTGTCTTCTTCAAGGTTGAAGTACCTCAATGACCTTTTCAATGTCACACCAACGTAAACCAGGGTTAAGTTGTGCTGAAGACATTGGCAGTTTTAGAAAATATTTAACTGGTGGCTTGCGCTTGCACAATGGAGATGAACTGCACTAGAAACCGTCCCAGAAAAGCTCAGCTGTATCAGCTACAGTAATCTGCCACAAGCGTCATATCATTCAGGACCTTGCCATTTTCTGAGGACAGAGCTTGATAGCTGTAGCAGATGTCAGCAGCATAGATAAACTTGCACAAGAGTATTGCTGGCAAGTCACTGATGCACACATTGAAGAGTTCTGGTGAAAGACCTGAAACTTGAGGAAAACTATTAATCTGAAATTTTCAAGAACTGCAATTGTCATCCATGTGTATTCTGCACCACCTATTTTGGAGGGAGCACTTTACTATACAACCATACAACACAGGGAAACTCAAGAGAGTTTACACAGAAGGCATCTGTGCCAAATTGTCATAAGAAGTGGTCAAATACAGGAAGTCAGGCCCTGTCTTTAAATTTTGTTGAAAAGCAATTTTGAAAGGTGTTCAAGGCCAAGAGTAGATCACAGCTAACATGTCCTTTCCTGAACCCTGCCTGCTCAACCTGCAAGACATAGTCCAGCTCCAGAGTGATGTGTTGGAGGATCAAATACTTAAAAAAACACAGTGACAGCAAGAATATTGGGTGGTAACTTGCCATGTTGTGGGAGTCCTTGCTCAGCTTGAGAATCGTGATAATCTTTGCTTAATGCCAAGTGCATGAGAGCTTCTTCTCATTAATGACTCATATATAGAAATTAGTGAGGCACTATGATGCCTATAGTCCCAAGTGCTTAAGGGCATCCGCAAGATGTCACTCTGTCACAGTGCCTGGTTAAATGAAGTTAAGTGTCTTAGCTGGCTTGTTGGCCGTGTGAATAGCTCAGGTTGACTCCTGCCCACATTCTGATGCTGAAGTTGATGTCATTTGTCATACACTTTGCATTTAAATCACTTCTTCAGCTGAAACTTTGCTACGCGCAGTAGATGGCATGTAACCCCCAGTGGGCATTTTTGTTTTGGAGGTCATTGGGCAGCTCCCAGCTGGCAGATTAGGTTCAAGCATTTCCAGCTGGAATAAGTGAAGTCAAGCCTCTTCATAAATTCCTTCCAGAGTGAGCCTGGCAGTGTCCAGAGATTCAATTAGATAGTCTTCAATATTAAGCCATTTCAAATAAATAACATATATGCAGAATTTAAGAATATTATCTTTTGAAACCCTAGCTTTTAAAAGGCTCTGTGGATGGGACTCCTCCACACAAGATGCAAAACTCTTCAAAATGTATTGTACTATTTTTTTCACCTAGCAAAATGAGTCAGGAACATCTTCTAAAAAGGACAGTGGAAGAGTTTGACCTGAAAGTCTAACTGTCCTGTGGTAAATCTAGTGTGGGATTACAAGTTAGAAAAAGCTACTCCATTAATGGAACTACATTAAATTTCGTGTGAGATGCTTTCACTTTCAGATGACCTCCAATTTCATAATGAACTCAAAATAATAGCTGCTTTTTTTTACATAATGGTTCAAATACCTAGACTATGAGAGCACCTTAATATTTTTAAAATATAATTGACTCTCATAAATCCTACTCTGATAGGTCTAGTATGGACAGAGTTTTTGTACTGGTATAATTATTTCAAATAAGAATATGATTTTTACCAAAATAGCTACACAATCCTTAGTGTAAAACCAATTATGCTACATTAAGATTGTATATCAGACTAGCTTATTCTGCTTCCTGTACATAAACAATGTTGGTACTTAGATTATACATTCTTTGGGAAAGAAGAGTCTGTGCTGTGTTTGTACAGCACCTTGAACAATAAACAGAGACTGGGGTGCCCTGGTGCTATGATGCCTTTATACCAGTGCAACCACCACCACAACAGCAGGGTTGTGTCATTTTAACTATACTTGTAGAGATAAGGCAGTACAATTTGTGTGTGCAGACAAAGCATAACAGACCTGGCTTGTCACTGCGCTGAACCTTATGTAATCAGTGCAAAGTGTGGGGAAAAGAGATAATCCAAAGAGAAGGACTAGGATATGCACTTTCAATTCACTCTGCACTGCTGTGAATGACCACACAGCTTGCAAAGCCATGGAAAATCAGGCCCTATGCTGTCTTATTATGGACCCATCCCAGAATTCAGATACTATATCTGTTTCACTTGTCTAATTCTATAGTTTGTGCTCCAGATTTTCAAACCTAGAGAGCGTTAAGAGCCTACCTCCCATTGACATCCATTGGGAGTTAGGCACCTAACTCCCATTTGTGCCTTTGAAAATCAACCAATAGGCTCCTAACTCCATTTATGCACTCAAATAGTCTGCTTTTAAAAGTGGTAAACATTTGCAGATTCCCAGGAAGTACTTGGTGCTTCTCAAAATCAGGTCCTTTCAATTTTGGGGAAAACTTTTGTTTTCCATTAAACTTGTATGCCTAAATTACATAGGCTAAGTCTACGTAGCAGCATTATTTCGGAATAACTGACGTTATTCTGAAATAACATAGTCCACGTCTACACACAAGCAGTTATTTTGACATGTTAAAATAATGTTGAGCTGAAGGATTGTTTACTCTGACCCCTGTAACTCTCATTGGAAGAGGAGTAAGGGAAGTCAGGGGAAGAGTGCTCTTTCTCGAAATAACTGCTGAGTAGACAGCGCCAAAAGTCGAAATAAGCTATTTTGACGTAAGTCATGCAATTAGCGTAGCTCAAGTTGCGTAGCTTATTTCAAGTTTTGCCCTGCTGTGTAGACATGCCCTTACAGCCCAGATTCTCAAAGGTACTACTAGGTGACTAACTCCCATTGAAATCAGTTGGAATTAGGCATCAAAATATCTTTGATCTAGGCCTTTGATACTTTTGACAATCCTTCACTGAGTGTCTGAATTTGGATTTGGTAGCCTAGATTTAGGTACTCAGGTTTGAAAACTTCAGCTTGTGTTTTTACCAGCCCACAGTCCTATAGAGCATTGTCCATTGATGCCAGTGGGGCACTGTCATGTTCAGAATTATGCTTGTAGGGATTAGGGTGCTTCCTTGAAGACGATTGGTATGGGAGTCAGAAGAGTGTCCATGATGGAAAAGCCACATACCACTGTAAAGAGACTGTGAAAACATCCTTTGGAAAATTAATCCTTAAAAAGCTCTAATAGGATCTAAAAATATGATTTTTTAAAAGAAAACTAAAACAATCTTAGGTTTTTGAGCTGGAAGAAGGCCTTGGCTGCTGCCTTACAGTCCTACACTACTAGGGTATGTCTACACTACAGCACTAATTCAAACTAACTTAGTTTGAATTAGTTAATTCGAACTAAGCTAATTTGAATTAGCGCATCTAGACTTAAAAACTAGTTCGAATTAGTGTTTTGCTAATTCGAACTAGCGCGTCCACACTGATTGGACGCTGGGTCGCATTTAAGGGCAGCTGAAACCGGTTCCGGCAGGGCATCAGCTCAGTAGTTGCTTTGTGTGGCTGCTGTCTGAGGCTATCTGAGGTTTGTGCTTAAAGGGACTCCCCTGGACAGCCGGTTTTCAGCTTTTCCGCTTGCTTGCCTACCTCGCCGAGGGACAGCAAAGCGTTCTTCTCTGCGCCTGCCTGTGTCGGTGCTTCCCATTGGGGACGCCGCCACAGTTGGCACCATGGAGCCAGAGCTGGCCCTAGGCTTTCTGGTGCAGTTTTTGGACTTGCTGCTGCAAGCCTGCCAGCAATGGCTGGAGGCTGCCTGGCACCACCTGGTGCACGTCAGCCCCCTGCCTCTCCACCTGGCCTCCCTGGGGGCCGTGGAGGAGCCGCAGCACCGCCCGGACGCCAGTGTGCCCCGCCGCATCTGGCGTCTGGACACCAGCAGCAACTGGTGGGACCGCATCGTCCTGGAGCACTGGGGATACAGACAGTGGACCCAGAACTTCAGGATGAAGAGGGACACCTTCCTGGAGCTCTGCGAGTGGCTCGCTCCTGCTCTGCAGCAACAGGACACTCGCATGAGGCCTGCCATCCCCCTCCAGAAGCCTGTGGCCATCGCCCTCTGGAAGCTCTCTACGCCGGATAGCTACCGATCCATCGGGAACCAGTTTGGTGTGGGGAGATCCACCGTCAGAGCAGTGCTCATGCAGGTACGGCACTCACCGGACACTGGGCCGGGGGGAAGGGGGGCTGCAAGGAGGGGATGGGCCACCCCAGGGAAAACGGGGGCAGGGGAAGAGGCGACAGTGCCCCACACGGGGGGGTTCAGTCTGTCCCGCCCGTACTACACGCTGCCTGCAGGGGTTGCTTCTGGGAGTGGGGCGCGGGGCAGTGCCAGGGAACGAACACTCCCAGCCACCCGGGTGCCCCAGTGATTCGCGGTTTGCTGTGTCTCTCTGCAGGTGGTCAAGGCCATCAACCAGGTGCTGCTCCACAGGGTGGTCTGCCTCACCAGCCTGGACGCCGTCATCCTGGGGTTCGGCGCCCTCGGCTTCCCCAACTGCAGGGGGGCCATCGAGGGGACGCACATCCCCATCCATGCCCCAGAACACCAGGCCTCCCAGTACATCAACCAAAAGGGTTACTTCTCCGTGCTCCTGCAGGTTGTGTGTGACCACCGGGGCCAGTTCACGGACATTAATGTGGGCTGGTCCGGCAAGGCACATGATGCTAGGGTGTTCCGGAACTCCTCCGTGTGCCAGAGGCTGCAGGCTGGGACCTTCTTCCCCGACCGCCACATCAGGGTTGGGGACGTGGACATGCCCGTCTGCCTGGTGGGGGATGCGGCCTACCCCCTACAGTCCTGGCTCATGAAGCCGTACACGGGGCACCTCAACCCCTCCCGCCAGGCCTTCAATGCCAGGCTCACCAGGGCCCACATCATGATCGAGGGGGCCTTCGGATGATTGAAAGCATGCTTTAGGTGCCTCCTCACCCACCTCGACCTCGCGGAGCACAATATCCCTCCCGTGGTGGCAGCATGTTGCGTGCTGCACAATTTGTGTGAGCGGAAGGGGGAGGCTTTCCTGCCAGCCTGGATGGCTGAGGCTGAGTGCATGGCTGGCCACTACGCTCAGCTCCGCACCGCCGCTGTCCGGGAGGCCCAACGGGGAGCCGTCCGGATCCGGGAAGCCCTGTGGGAGAGCTTCCAAGTGGAGGAGGAGGACTGAACTCTCCCTGCATGCCCCACTGGGGCCTTCTTCCACCCTCCCCTCCTTCCCCTTTCCCCTCCCTAACCCCCCTTCCTACTGTCAAATAAACACACCTGTTTTGCCAACAAAAATGTCTTTTATTTTACATAACTGGGGTGGGGGGAGGGAGGAATGAGGGTGGGAGAGGGGAGGGGGAAACCTGGGAGGAGGGAGCTGGAAGGGGAGGAAGGGAAGGGAAAGCTCAGGCTTGGGGGTCCTGCTGGCTCTCCCATCTCGCAGCACTGCGGGTGCGGGGGCGTCGGGGGGGAGTGGGTGTGGAAGGGGAGCAGGAGGGCCGGGGGGTGCAGAGGAAGCGGGATGGGGAGCAGGGGTGGGAGGAGGAGCGAGATCTGGGACGGCCACAGGGGCCGGAGCAGGAGGAGGCAGGAACCTGTCCACCAAGGTCTGGAGGTGGCCTCTGAGGGCACGGCCCTGCTCCTCCAGCACCTCCAAACTCCGCTGCTGCAGCCACAGGTCCTCCTGGACCCAGTGGTCCTGGGTGCGGAGCTGGTGCTCCAGTAGCCACAGGTGCCGCCGCTGGTACTCCTCCTGGTTCCTGGTGCGCCTGCTGGCCTGGGTGTGGGTGGCTGTTGCAGGCGGGGTGGTGTGCCCTGCAGCACCAGGTGCTGCGGCTGTGGTGAAACAAGAGCAGTGGTCAGTTCTCTCTGGGGACACGGTGGGTGAAACCCAGCCCCCCTCTGCAAGGCCAGGGCCCCTGCATGACACCCAGCTGCTGCTCCATGGTGGGCAAGGCCCAGGCGCACGGTCCCTGGGCTCCTTCTCCCCCCACCCTCCCGTACACATAAGGGGAGCATGATGGCACTCACATGCGGAGCCCTCCTCGGCCTCGGATGACAAGGCAGATGTGCTCTGTGGGATGCCTCGGGGGTCCTGGGTCCTGGGCAGGCTCCCTGCAGGCTCCTGGCTCTCAGCGTCCTCCTCTTCCTCCTCCGTGTCAGGGACGGGTCCCTCTGCCCCGGGGTCGATCACCACCCTGGGGGCATGGATGGCGTGAGCCCCCAGGATGTGGTCCAGGGCCTCAAAGTGGGGGCAGGTCTCCGGGTCGGCCCTTGGCTGGCAGGCCCTGGAGTAGGACTGCTGCAGGTCCTTAATTTTGCAGCAGACCTGCTCCCGGGTCCGCATGTGGCCTCTGGTGGCCAGGCTGGCAGCCATGCGGCTGTAGACGGCCGCGTTCCTGTGGCTAGTGCGGAGATCGTGGACGTTGGAGGCTTCCCCCCAAACCTCAATGAGGTCCACGATCTCCGCACTAGACCAGGCGGGCGCCCGCCTCTTGCGGCCCCGGGCAGGCTCCTGGGAGCCGCCAGCCTGGTCCTGGGAAGAGGGGGAGGGCTGGGTGGCAGTGGGTGGCTGGCTCATCCCGTGCCAGGTGCAGGGTCTGCTGGCCGGGTGCTGGCAGGCTTGCAACTGGCACGAGCAGTGTAGCCAGACCGTGCCCCTTTAAGGGCTCCGGGGCCGGGAGGGGCGCAGAAGAGTTTCCCTGGCTTGGCCCAGAGTGGCCACCAGGGCAAGCTGGGAAGGGCTAGCCTCCAACTAGTTCGAATTAAGTGGCTATGCAGCCCTTAATTCGAACTACTTAATTCGAACTAGGCGTTAGTCCTCGTAGAATGAGGTTTACCTAGTTCGAATTAAGCGCTCCACTAGTTCGAATTAAGTTCGAATTAGCGGTTTGTATGTGTGGCGCCTATGAAAGTTAATTCGAACTAACGGCTGTTAGTTCGAATTAACTTTGTAGTGTAGACATACCCCTAGGGATTCCAACTTTCTAATAGCAGACAATTCTTGCCCCACCCCGTTTTCCGAGGCTCCCCTGCTCAGTCCATTCCCCCTCTCCTCCATCCTCACTTTCTTTCACCAGGCTGAGCCAGGGAATTGGGATGTGGGAGGGGTGGGACCAGAAACGAGAGGCTTGGGATGAAGGAGAGGATGAGGGCTCCAGCTGTAGGAGCGGGCTCTAGGATGGGGCCAAGGCTGAGGGGTTTGGGGCAGAGGAGGGAGCTTTGGGCAGGGGTCAAGGGTTTCGGAGTCTGGAAGGGAACTCTGGGCTGGGGCAGAGGTTTGGGCGTGTTAGGGGTTTGAGGTGTGAGCTGTAGGTGGTGCTTACCTTAGGCAACTCCCAGAAAGGCACGATTTACCTCGCTCCATTCTGAAACCTAACCTTTGATTCCTACCCTTTGTTTCCTTCCTCTTAAGTTCTGATCCATGACAGGGCCTTCCCTGTCACCCCATGACTGCTTAGTTCACTTAAGAGACTTTAGTGAGGACTTGTCAAAGATTTTTTGAAAGTTGAAACACACTATATCCACTGGATCCCCATGTTTGTTATATACATGTTTGCTGATCCCCATTAAAGAGTTCTACTAGATTGGCAAGGCATGATTTCCGTTTACAAAAGCTCGGTTGGCTCTTTTCTAACAAATTGTGCTCATCTATATATTTGATTATTCTGTTCTTTCCTGTTGTTTCAACCAATTTATCTAGTACTGAAGTCAGGCTTATCAGTCTGTAACTGCCAGGATAGCTTCTGGAGTCTTTTTTAAAAAATGTGTCACCCTCGCTATCCTCCAGTCATTTTAATTCCTTCAGAACTTTTGGGTGAATACTATTTGATCCTGGTGACTAGATTGATTTGTTCCAAAACATTGACACCTCAATTTAGGATTGTTCCTCATATCTATCACCTGAAAAAAAATGGCTCAGGTGTAGGAATCTCTCTCATCCGCTGCAGTGAAGACAAACGGAAAGATTTCAGGTAGCTTCTTTGCATTACCTTTATCTTTCTTCAGTGCTTCTTTATCACATCGATTATCCAGTGGCCCGCCTGATTGGTCAGTGGGCTTCCTGCTTCTGATGAACTTACAATTTTTATTGCTGCTAGTTTTGAGCCTTTTGCTTGTTGCTCTTTAATTTTTTTCTTGGCCTTCCTAATTATATATGATTTATAATTTAGCATGTCTTTTGTTTAATCTTATTATTGTGAAAATAACCAACCTATCCACCACCACACTGATATAAAGAAGTTAGAAGGCAGATTTTCAGTTTCTCACAAAAATGTCATTTTTGCTTTCTAGTCTGAAATCATTAAGGATGGTAAATTGCAGTTAATTGACTAGTCCAGTAGTTGATGGAATTTCCCTCGACTAGTCGATAGGCACGTCCGCATTCCTTTTTTGAGATGTACAAGAGCCCCTAGTGGGGCTCTTGTACATCTCAAAGGAGGAATGCGGAACTCCGCATGCTGCCCAAAGCCAGTGGGAAGTCTCGCTGACTCCGGGCTGCATGCGGGTGCCTGCTTTGAAATGTACAAGAGTCCCCAGTGGGGGCTCTCGTGCATTTCAAAGCCATGGAGCCCAGAGTCAGTGGGAGTTAGTGGGGGACTCCTCAGCTGACCCCAGGCTCCATGCCACTGCCCCTATGAAACACCTAGGTGGCGTTTCAAAGGGACAGCTGCTGCACAGCTGATCCCAGGCTCAGTTGTGCAGCAGCTGCCCCTTCGAAACACCGAAGCGGCATTTCAAAGGGGCAGTGCCATGGAGCCCAGGGTCAGCTGGGGAGTCCCTGAGGTGGTGTTTCAAAGGGGCAGCGCTATGGAGCCTGGGGCAGCTAGGGAGTCCCCAAGGTGGCATTTCAAAGGGGCAGTGCCATGGAGCCTGGGGTCAGCTGGGGAGTCCCCGAGGTGGCGTTTCAAAGGGGCAGCTGGGGAGTCCCCAGCTGACCCCAGGTCTGCGTGGCATTTCCCCAGAACCTGGGGTCAGCTGGGCTCTGGGGAAATGCTGTGCAGAACCCGGGGTCAGCTGGGGAGTGCCCAGTTGACTCCGGGCTCCACAGCGCTGCCCCTTTGAACACCGCTTCAGCGTTTCAAAAGGGCAGCGCTGCACAGCTGAGCCGAGGATCAGCTGTGCGGTTGCTGCCCCTTTGAAATGCCGCCTTGGGGTTTCAAAGCAGGAGCACTGCACAGCTGATCCCTGGGTCAGCTGTGCAGCGCTGCTTCTTTGAAGTACCCTTTCTCCCCCCTCCCCTTTGCTGCCTCTATTTGATAGAGGCAGCAAGGGGGGAGAAGCGACTTGTCAACTGAGTATCTGATAAGCATTTGCTTATCGGATAGTCCACTAGTCCTTAACATCCCTAGAAATCATCACAGTAGTTGGCATATAAATTGCTTTCCATTTTTTCCCACTGCAAGTAGAATTTTTATTTTGTTTTCATGTCAGGATACTGCAAAGTGTTGAAGGACTGAGGTTGGTTGGAATTTGGGGCACTAGGCATTTTTCAATAGCTATCAGCTCTTTGAAAGTTTGAGACTTTACAAGACAGTAGGTGGACGGGAGCCTCAATCTAGCTCCCACTGAAGTCAATGGAAAGCCTTGCCAATGTCAATGGAGGTTGGATCAAGCAATTTAAAATGTTTTGAGATGACTGGTTCTGGGCCTGAAGTATTTAAGGACATACGTACCCTTAAACACATCATTAAACCCCAATTACTTCAGTGGGACTTAACTAGGTGCTTCAAGGGAAGTACATCTTCAACTACTTTACCAGACAAGGATGACTTAAGGCCCGTTCCCAGAGTTAAGTATTAGTATAAGTCCTTTGCTCACCAGTGACCAAAGTGACCAATGGTATTCCCTACTCTAAGGATATGGGATCTCTCTGAAATCCTTATGATTGCTAATAACAGAAGAAGATTTTTTAAGATCAAAATTGCAGTCAGCAAAAGATTTGCCATTGACTTCAGTGGGTGCAGAATCAGCCTATGTCAACCCGGCCAGTTTTCTTCTGTCTCTACATTCTAAAAGAGATGTTCAAAGCTTCATGAAATGGGGTGTGTATGTTCAAATGGGACAAATCCATCCTTTGTTCATTTTGATCTCATGATTGGAGCTCCAACAGAAAGAATTTTGGCCCACTTTCTTCTTTCTGCTGCTTGTTTATTTGTTTGAGATCCCAATAGGTGGCAAATGAGATGAGTGTGTTATGTCATCCAAAAGGCTTCAAGTTTATTTATGACACTAGCATATATACACAATGTTAATTAAAGCAGTATGTCATGAATTAAAAACAGTTCTCAACTCAGCTGTTCTATCATGTTTTGCTTAGTTGTGGAATGCTTTATTTATTCCAAAGTCATGATGTTTTCTGTACAGTGAATACCCGGAGAATACAGTGCAGTAATTACATAACGAGTAAACGAGCAGTGCTTTGTCAAATATAATACAAGGCATGAACCTAAGTTAGTACCTCCTGGTAATATAATGGAACACAATGTTGCTCAATGACACCTGAACAACAAAAGAACCCAAATGAATGGTTTGCTTGTCAAGATGGCCATCGAGATAAAATGGTAACTCAGTAATTTCAGCAAAGAGGTATTCTAGCTCTAGTGCAAGAGAATCTTGCAATTTGTCTATATAAATTAGCAATGTAGAAAGATTCAGTGACTCATAGCTCTATGATATATAGACATAATACTTGGCAAATCCATTGTGCTTTTAATCTGAGGAACTTAAGTGCTTTACAGTCATTGAAGTCACAACACAGCTGGGAAGTATATATTGCTATCCCCATTTTAGAGATATGCAGACTGAGGGACTAAGATACTTAGTCTGAGATTTTTAAAAGTGGGCCCTTATGTGTCAAATTCCCTTGAATTCCTGCTCAAAATCCTAGGTCATGTGGTTTGACCAACATCATATGGCGAAACCATGGCAGAACAGGCAATGGACCTCTAGATTCCTGTCCCACTATTCCCTTCTCTAACCAAACCAAGAAACTGCATTACCTCCCGTGCACACTAATTTAAAAAGAGCTGACATGGAGAACCCTGCATCTGTCCTAGGAATAAGAGAATAGCCAAAGCACACTGAAACACACCCGCACCTCAAACAGCGAGCGATTTCAGCCCTTAGAGGAACAATCAAGATTAAAAATGAGTAGTCCTGTGACACTTTAGAGACTAACAAAAATGTATATATAGTATCACCAGCTTTCATGGGCACAACCCACTTCTTCAGACACAGGAAAAGCAAGACTTGGAGGAATAGCCATGTTAGTCTGTATCTGCAAAAACATGGAGTCCTGTGGCACCTTAAAGACTAACAGATTTATTTGGGCATAATGGACTCCATGCACCTGACAAAGTGGTTTTTACCCATGAAAGCTTATGCTCAAATAAATTGTTAGTCTTTATGGTACACAGGACTCCTTGTTGTTTTTACAGGACAAACAGGCATTCACCCTTCTGGATACCTCCTACCTCTTACATGTTCCTTGAAAGTTTCAACATTTATTCCTTGTTTTTCAACTGTGTGCATTAGTCATATAATGGGAGAATTCCATTGAGGAAGCTGAGCCAAGTCCTACCCCTTATCTCAGCATTAGTTGTAGTGATTGGTTTACCTGGGGGCTATCCCCCTTAATCACTCTCATATAATATTCTTGTCCTTAGATCAGCACAAATAAGCAGCACTGGCTAATGAAGGCTCCTTTTCCATAGGAAACACAGGCAAATCCTTTGCTTTGGTATTGATAACAATGTGTGATACTCTCCTCTTTCCATGCTGGGCAGCAAAGCTTACTTTGACTGATTCTTCCATCGCTTGTGAATCAGAAGTAACTCTGCCCAAAACAGTGTGGTTAGACTGGTGTAAAATAGGTGCCAAGAAGGAAGAATTAGTTCTCCCCTCTTCCTTCTTTTCAGGTGGATCCCATTCCACATCACCTGTAGAAACCACTAGAGAATATTTTACAGTTCCTTAATTTTAAAAGGAAACTATCCATGCTCAGAAGGCCAGATTGTGACCATTTTGCTCTCTCTGAATAGTTTACATCATGAGTTAAGCCCACTGAAACCAATGGAGCTGTTTGTACAACTCAGTGAAATTAAAGGTCTCACAAGCTGGCCCAGAGAGACCAATGTTTCTTGTCAAAGGGAAAAGTAGCTGAGCCCAGAGTTCCAGCAACACATTCATCAATTTGCCTGGAAGAACCCCCTGACTGCAGCCCACACCTGAGTGAAAACACTGACTTTTTCTAGTGTGTCCACACTGTCTGAGTGCCTCCTTTTCAAGGATACTGAGCAGACCTTATGGGCAGGTAATAGGGTTGCGTGACAGCACAACCCCCTTTTTTTCTCTTTGTCGACTATGCGTCCCCAGGTTTTCTGAACTGAAGACAGGGGTAATACTTCGGTGGCCAAAGGAGGAATGTATTAGTACATAAACGGGGGGGCTATATGGAAAGAGGGTGCGTAATGGAACCAAGCACATTTGTCATTCAGTACCAAGTGTCATTCAGGTCCGAATGTCTGGGGTGAAAGTATGGCCCTTACATCATGCTGTATTTTGGTGCTGACCAAGGAAGGGAGAGGGCTTAATAGGAATGACTCTCCTCTCCAGGGCTGGGACAGGAAGTCTGTGCAGGTGGTTCTCCTCCTTTCTGCACAGATACCTTTCTGGGGCTCTCTCTCCTGTCACCGGGACACACAAAAGGCATTCTCCAGGGACTTGTACACAGGAATTGAGCCAACACCTACTAAAGTGAATGAGAAACTCCCACTGATTTCAGGGGACCCTGGATCAGGCATATAAAAAAGGGACAGGCCTGGGAGGGGAGAGAGCTGCATGAAGGCATGGGTATGGGGTTGAAGCTGAGAATCTCCACATCTTGGGAAATGGAATTTCCCTGCACAATGCAGGGGAATCTCTGGCTGCATGGTGGGTGGGAATTATCCTGAGAGATCTCCAGACATTTTAGCTGCTGTTAAAGATGCATATTTTCAGTTGTTCGTTGGACACTGAAACACACCCTGAAGCAATGGTTCTCAACCTGTGGCCCAATCAGCACACAACAGAGGTCCATGTGACATCCTCAGGGCCACACAGGTAGCATATACATATATTGTGTGGATGCAGCCCACATAATACATCGATTGATGCATATGCAGCCCACAATAGTAAATGGGTTCACAATCAGAGCCCTGAAGATTAGAATTTTCAAAGAAGACTAAAGGGAATTAAGCACCCAACTCCTACTGGCTTTCAATGGCTGTTAGGTACCTAGGTGCTTTTGATAATCCTACTAGAGGTTCCATACACCCCTTTAGAAATGCTTACTTTTAAAGGCAGTGTTTCAGCTGAGATCAGATCTAAACTTGGAGCAGAGATGGTACACCTTAGGAAGGGTAACACCTTAGGAAGGGGACAAAGAATGGAACCTTGTGTTGCTAGGAAGGTAGTGGTATATGAATTTCCAGCCTGGTCCTGAGGAAATTGTTGTCAAAATCTGAACACTTCCACTCACAGTGTTAGTTTTGATAAATCAACATTTCCCGAAGAAAAACATGTTTTGGAAAAAATCTTGACTGGGTTTACTCACATAGCTGCTGTATTCCTCTTCCAAGCTACTATGTTTTTCTACCTATAGCTTGCCTCTCCCTGGGAGTTTAGAAAGAAGGGTGTGCAACATTTCTTTCCCCCTGCATTGAGTGCAACTCAGGACTTTTGCCTTTCTCTGGGCTTATTAATGGCAGCAGGCAATGCTGGCATCCTTTATTTATTCTGTTCAAAGCAAGTGTTACATTTCTAACATGCAAACAAATCTGCTCTGACCCAGGAATGGATTGTTCATCCCTGAAAGAACTGATACTGTGTTTCAAAGCTGAAATAAATGCTCCGATATAGGTTAATATATTCTTGGTTACATTTTTCCAGTGTGAGAACGTTCTCACTCTTTTTTCCCCTCTAAAATTCTTCCCTGGAGTGGAGGAATATAAGACTAACTGTGGCCTTGCAATGACAGAATTCTAATGTGCTACTGGTGCACCAGAAGCAATGCAGCAGCTTTTATCCCCTCAGTGTTGCTATGTACAGTAGACAACTTATGTAACATTTCTTCTCATCTTCAAGTTTGTCCTTACCTAAGGTCAACAGCAACTACCCCAAGATTTATTTATCAAACTGTCAGTACCACTTAGTCAGAGAGCAGGGCTGTGCTTGCAAACAGTGTGTCAAGGAAGAGTTAAAAAGGCACAGCACTCCAAAAAATAAAATACAGAAGACAGATGCTGATATGGCCTGTTAAAAATGGTAAATTAGAAATAGCCAGTGGTATTTGTATTTCAAATGTACTACATACTTCTAAGGCATTTACTAAATTATTCCAGATTTCCTCTGAGTGCTGGTATTTTAACTCTGATTTTTGCATAGGCAAGGTTTTCTTTGCAAGCATTAGTTCTCAATCCTTGAGATAAAATATCTGCACCTTATTTGACAATGGAAATGATACCTATGGGGCTTGGTAAAACAGGGAAAAATTCCCTTCCCCATCATGACTGGTCCCTGGGTCTAATTATTTCCTATCTATCCCATTGCAGGAAAATATCCTTCTCCCTCCCTTCTAGTTACAGAGCTTTTTTCTTGATGGATCATTTGATTAATGTATTATGACACCATTTACCTGCAGCTTCAGGATCATTTCATAGCTCTCCTGACTCTCTCTCTCTCTCCCCCGGCTAGGATTATTACAAACCACCAAGCAAAAGGTATACATCTCTGGTCGGGGGATGGTAAGATTTCGCAGGAGGCACAGAGGGATGAACTTCTGTTGCATGTGGGTGATTTTATTGAAATTTGACATGGTCCTGTGCTCAGACTTTCAATGTCTCTGCTAAAAGCCAGGCTGTCATTTGATGTGTGGCTTTCACCACCTCCTCCATTATAATACTGTGTATCCTCCACTGGCACCCACTGTCATAGCTCCGCTGAGGTCAGTGGCTCCCACTCCCCAAAGCACTAAGCTCCGTCCGTGCCCTTTGAAGACCACGGAAACTGAGGGGTGTTCAGAAGTGGGCCCATCATGTACTTCGCACATCATGTGATGGATTTCTGTGAGACTGTAACTGCACCCCTCAGTGCTACAAGGCAGGCAAAGGAAATAATAGAGCAGTGATTACTAATTAACATACATGAGTATAAGCACCTGAAGAAAGAGCATTTCTTGCTTGTAACCTCTGTGCATGATGAAGTGTGACACACAGTGAGCCAGTAAATGGTGTCCCAGGGCCTGATTCTGACCAACTCGTGACACTTAGAACCCTCAGCATTAGTGGCAGATCTTTAAAACCTGCAGGATTTTGGCTCAGCTCCTTGATGGATTAGGCTCATATAGGGGACCATTTTAGTGACATGTTCTTACACCAATGCATCTTGACAGGAACCTCATGATAGGTTACTGCTCCTGATTTACACCAGAGGAAAATCAGATTCAATATTA
Organism: Pelochelys cantorii; assembly: GCA_032595735.1. Taxonomy (NCBI): domain Eukaryota; kingdom Metazoa; phylum Chordata; order Testudines; family Trionychidae; genus Pelochelys; species Pelochelys cantorii. Next base: position 27,340,348 of record CM064326.1, read on the forward strand.
CAATTCAGAACATGGTGGAAACTCCCCAATTGGTACGTACAAACCCATGCAAAATGCAACTCCATTACCGGAAAGGTCAGTTCCGTTTGCAAGCCTGAGACATTTTCATTAGCTTCTAAACTATAGTGTTGAACTCTTTAAAAATGGTGCCTTTAATTTGTGGGGGGGAAAAAAAAAGAACTGGTAGTAAAATGGGATCTATAATCTACAGAGCAGATGATCCAGCTTTTTTCTTAAATCATGCTGACATGCATATGAAATGACTGCTTGCTCTGCCGAGGTAGAAATTAATCCGCCTACAAGTTATTTTGTTACAAATAAACCTTGCTTTTTAATAACTGTGTCTTCTTGTTCCTTGGCTGCTACTGGCAACAACTTCTTAGTTTCCTGCAGGTTTCTTCAAGCAATGGCTTTTGGTTTAAAACCATCCTGATTGGTTAGCTCTCTCAGAACGCAGGTTTTGCTCTCAGGCTGCAGCTTGGAGAACAAACCTCCTGCTAAACCATTACTCCTGTGATTTTTTTTTTTTTAAAGCAGCCTTTTCTGCTATCAACCCCTTCCCACCCAACTCCTATAGTTGGCTATTCTCCTTCCATTCACATGCTAGTAGGATTTAAAGCCATGAAATGAATTCTGTTGTTGTTTGTGCTGGATGTGAATCTAGAGATAGTCTAGTGAAGCCCATTGAGTTATGTCAGCATGAGATCAGAAGTGGCCGCTTGCATGGCAGGTCTACTAAAAAGAGACATGCAAATCATCAACACAGGACCAGATGGGAGCTCCTGGGTCATCCAGTCCAGACCCTGCTCTTGCAGGAAACCATCATATAATCCCATTAATAAATGTAAGTGTAACCCACACGCCTAGTGGGCATGGTTCACTGTCCCATGTAGTGGCACTTAGGCTATTTACAGAGACAGAGAATGAGTGTGCACTACAGCTTTAGGTGAGAGGCAGCTGGCTTTTAGCTGAAGTACTAGAGACTCATGCACTAAGCTGCAAAGCTCTCAGATTTGGTTCTACCTGCCAGCATTACATTAGCAAGTTCCATCTTAAAGTCAGTTAGATTTCTGGCAGTAACTCCTCCCATTGAAAGGCTGTTCCAGAACCTCACTCTTCTGATGGTTGGAAACCTTCTTCTAATTTCCAGCCTGAATGTACTCATGGCTGGTTGACAGCCCTTTGCTCTTATGCCAACATTCACCTTTAGCTCTTCTCCCTCACTGAGGATGCCTCATTGCACATGACAGCTGAAACTCAACCAAACTGCAGAAAGCCTCCAGGCAAGGATCTCTACAAAACTTGTGTAGTGGGATAGTGCTACAGACCGTGTGTGTGTGGCTGCACGCCCTGTGAGCTATGGAAGGGGTCTCCATGCTAGCCCCAAATAGGTGGCTGCAAAAGAAGATTTGTGAACAGGCCACAGGATGTTGACTATCCAGATCCAATTATCCTTAGGAGAAGCAGCACCTAGTATTAGCATGGGGACTGAAAGAATGCCCGTGGAGGTGTGGCACTGCAACACAGGAACGTGTCTGCAAATGGCACGGATGAATTTCAACCTTTGCCAGCCCTACCAGATCCCCAGTTGACCCCATGCAAGTGCAATTATACAACCCTTAGTCACAAGGATGAGTACTTTCTCACAAGCAGTCACAGTAAAGTCTCTGGGATTGCTGCTGTGAATATCAGTAGCCATCAATGTAAATATTGCATTAGTCTTCTGCACCACGCTTGGCAACTCAGGGGCTGAGAGAGAGGGCAGGTCATCACACAAACAGAGTGAGTGTGTGTGTGTGTGTGTGTTTCGATCATGGGATGAGATGAGCTCCTGCCATCTGAAATGCACAAAAACAAAAGCACTGGACCACTGGTGATATACCAGGCAGACAGGAAAAGGCACCTGCTGACAGAATGCTAGTGGGTTTGCTGCTTTGTGAAGCATCAAGCAAGAAGTGGTGCAATATCCAGAGGGATTCTCCCTAACAGTAGGGAGCTGCTGACAGCCTGGCTTATATGGCATGTTTCAAAGCACAAAGAGACATTCAGTTATGTAAACGCGGCTGATCCGTAAATGTGAAATTAAATGCTGTCAGCATCTACTGACTTTCCTGGCATTTATTGTTATTTTTTATATCTTCTTGGCTTAAGGGTGAAAATGCTGTGTAGGAGAAGGGCACTGCACTGGTTTTTGCCAGTCTGTGCACTCTAAAGCACAGTGCGCAGTGCGGCCTCCAGAAAGATCTATTCGTCAACAACATTTGCTGCTACTAAAGTCAACAAAGCTAGATTTCGGTGTCACAATCCCTATCCCTTCATCTTTTTGCTGCTGTCAAACACACGCCTCAAGGAAAGCAAAGTCATTCAGGCTTTGAGCCTCCTCTTCAATTCACACCACACTATGGAGAGAGTACTCAGACCTAAGGACCGCCACAAAAATAATGCAAATAAAAATACAAAACCATTGCATCACACCTTTTGTTGCAATGCTGCCATCAAAAACATAATTTAAGCCTCACAAAACCCCTCTGAGGTAGATATTAACCCCATGTTATAGATAGGCAAACTGAGATTGAAAGAAGCAAAGTGATGCTCCCTTTCCCCCTTGCAAGATCAGAAAAAACAATGGCTTAGATAGAAGTCCAAGCCAAGAGTTTAATTAATCCACTTCTATACACTAGTCTCCTAAAATTTATAAGTTCTGTTTCTCCTACCATTTGGATCAAGAGGACAGTTCATTAGTCTTTTAATAATAAGACAACCCTTGTAGTGGAGCTGTGTCAATCTCAAAAAGTGTTGCTTTTTGCATGCCAGACAGGAAGCAAGCTACCATAAACATTTTTGTAGGTAGTTGCTACAGAACCTAAAGCAATAGAAGAATGACGAGTATATCACTGCTTGGGGTTAACAAATGCAGTTACGATATCACTTGTCATAAACTAAACCACAAGCCCTCGTCCCCTGTGTAAGACAGTATCTCTTGATTACACAGACTGCTGGCAGCATTATGTTTACTATTGAGCTAAAACAGATGGCAATAGAAAAATAAATTATGAATACAAAGAATACTCATTCTCCAGTTTTACACTGTGGTAACTGTCTGCAGAAGGTCTGATTAGCTGAATGGTCCCTTCTGGCCTTGAAATTCTAGTAATCTAAACATCGTTTAGTAAATTAGGCCCAGAAATTAGTGGGTGGGATTTAGGCTGCCATTGAACTTCAATTGGATTTAGGCACCTCACTCTTTTAGGTTCCATTGCAAATCCCAGCCAATCTGAACACAACCATTGCCCCCCCCCCCCACCTTTCATTTACTTCAAGATAAGTCAAGTCAGGGATTGGGGGCATTTGTCTATTTGTGGCACAGACAAGTGCTAGGCAATTTTTCCCACACTTTCTCTGCCAAGACCCTTCAGTCCTACTATGCCAGTCATGGCGTCTCCTGAGCAGCAGCTGCGAAAGCAGAGACCAAACTCATTTTCACTTGTCACACACGCAGCAAGCCAATATATGAGCTACTGAAAGAATACACCCTTCGTCATTCAGACCTTTATATTATCAGACACCAGTGCAGTGCCACTTCTGTGTGCTGAAAATTAAAAAGCCCTGGTGATAAAAAAAAAAAGCTGAGTTGGGAGCCATAAAGTAAATCAAAGTGCAACGTGCTAACATATAGGAAAGCCACAGTTATGAGTAACGAGTAGTCCTGTAGCACCTTAGAGACTAACATATATATATTTATACAGTATCATGAGCTTTCGGGGGCAAAACTCACTTCCTTATGAGGGGCACTGACACCCTCTAGCTTCAGTGTATGCCACAAACATTGCAGAGGTGATGCTCTTGAGCACTGCGTGAGGATTATGGGCCAGATCAGCTGGTATAAATTAATGATGTTCTATTAAAAACAATCGAACTATACTGATCTGTGCCAACTAAGGATGAGATCCTGATTGTGTACATCTTTAGTTCCCTATTATCCTCAGAGCAGAACTTTACCATGAGGAAACAGAACTGGGGAGGATTAGAGAAGAAATAAAGGAGACCAAAGTAATCGATCAGGGGAAATATTGGTCCTCGGGACCATTGAGTTCTGATTTCCCCCAGTTATTGTGCACAGGTTGGGAAATGAGTGGTGGAAGAGACAGTTGAAAAGCTATTCAAAAGCTCTGGAAAAGAAAAACAATAATTATTCTGTAGACTGGGTCAGCTTCCCATTAGCACACACGAAGCAAAAGGTCGCAGTAATTAAGGCTAATTCTTACCTATATTAGAAAATGTTGATGACAATGACACATGTGCCCCAGTTCTCCTCTCAGTTATATCGGTGTCATTCAGCATCACTCTACTAAGTCATCTGAGAGGCTGGAGTGAGCTTGAAACACTCTAGAGTGCATGAGTTGTAAATGCAACAGCAACCTAAAAAGTGCAGCTTGAACTCATCCATCCTGCAGTTGTGTGTGCAAAGGGTCTGTGACGTCCATGCTGACTTGGGGATACAGCAGCAAAATTCAACCTTGCCTTCTGCTTCTAGTTGCTTTTCCTGATCCAATTCTAGCTATGTGCATATATCATACACTTCCTGCAAACCCTCTCTGTGTCAAACTGGGGCAAGTTATAGCAGTTTACCGTGTGTCCCAATGGGTCAATTTCCACCACACCTGTAATTTATATTACCATAAGATTTGGCCTGGAGATTTCATAGGGTTGCACTCACTTTCCCACAGTCCGGGGTGCACCCTCCACATATAATCCCTACCAGACAGTACTCAGTATGGAGGCAGCTAGGGAGAATAATCTTATATTATACATATAGAATCCCAATCTGCAATATTTAAATCATTTAATATTTTTGCCTGGAGTTTCTCCATTTCAAAGCCATTTCATTTATGTGCCAGTAAAGAGTCTGTCTTGCAAAGCATTTTTAATTCTGATCAATCTGGTATTTAACCAGTCCCATTTTCAGAGTACTGAGGTTAGCAAGCTAAAGTGGAGAAATTTCAGACATTCCATAGATTGTTTTTGAATCAGCCATAAAAGCAACTATGCGTTTCCCTGTTTTTTTAAAATTACCAGTAATTTATACATTGATAAATGAATCATCCCTTCCAACATAACAAATATTCTTTGAGCCCTTTTGGCTTTGAGCATAAACACTTGATGTGGCTTGGTACTCTGCTCTACCCTCCCTGTTTCAGAGTTTTAAATATTCATAAATAAGAACCTGCTACTCTTTGGTACATTGTGTGTGCTTAACACAAAGCTCTGACTCTGAAGTCTTACAAAAAATAATTGCACTTCTTTCTTCCATAGAGTCCTGTCAGTCCCATAGACTTTCAGCTGAAGGATTCTTTATTGTATTCAAACCTTGTCCCATAGGAGTTGTTGCTGTTGCTTAATTTGTGGAGTACCTTGGAGATTTCATTTGGTCCGCAATAGAAAACGCCGACTGTTTTCCTATCAAGAATAAAAAGTGAGTCACCACATGGCAGATAAATAGAGAGTCCTGTCTAAAGGCACACAGAACCAGATTCTGAACTCACTTGCCACAGAATTATACCATATATTTTAAGGCCAGAAAGGACCATTATTTCATTTAATCTGACCTCTTGTATAGCAGGTGTGGCAATCAGAATTTCACCCAGTTGCCCCTGTACTGAGTGCATTTACTTGTTTGATCAAAGCACTTCTTCCAGAAAGGCATCTGGGCTTGATTTGAAGATATCAAGAGATGAAGAATCCACCATTCCAATTGGTAATGTGTTCCACTGGTTTATCAACCTCACTATAAAAATTTGTGCTGCTTCAATTATTTCATTAGTGTAACTTTTCATTTATACCACACTGGAATCACAATCAAGTCTATTAGGATTCAATACTCTAATTAAAAGGAAGCACTACCACCAGATCATGCATTATTTCTAACAGTACCAGAATGCCTCTATTGACATAATGTTCTTGATTTAAACATTTAGACAGAAATTCTGCCCTCCTTCTATGCATGTCAGAGGCTTATGAGAACCAAAACCAGAATATGCCCCTTCCCTTAGTCTGTGGCAAAAATCACGAGCCTAGATTCACTGATGTACTCCAGCTCTTTTGCATCATTCCAGAAACAAAAGGCAGCTATAAATTAGTTTATTGCATTGTCTTCAATTAATGCCAGTTAAACTGGATTTATGGTAACTGAATCACTGAAGTAGCACCTTCAGAATGGACTGCTGAACATGCTCCAGATTCAGATCCCACTGAACAAAATGGAAGATTATATTGCAATGCACACGCAGAGAGGGAAGGAGGAAAGGAGGCACATGAAACCTTATTTATGACATTTCCTCGCTTTCGAATGCTCACCCATGAAACCTTAATGTTCTTCTACTATAGGTTGGGGTTTGTGTGCTTTTGGAGGGGGGGTAATTTAAGTTAGTGAGATTTGATCCACAGCTACTTGTCACTGCTGAAAATGCAATCCTATCTGATTTAATCCTTCGGCACAGTTTGGGGGACAGACAAAAGAAAAAAGAATATAAATGTAACTAAAATGGGACTAAGAACCCAGCATGTCCAAAATCATGTCCAAATATGGATTTGGATGCCCAATATTAGGCACTTAAGTTAGAAAATATTCATTTTTCTACCAAATTTGACTTTTCAGTTTTTAGACTGGGATTGTATACAGGTAAATTAACTAGGCCTTATTACAAAAGTGTTATAATAATAAAACTAGAACGTTTACCCAATGTAGATTGGGTCCTTAACTAAATGATGTTTGTGCACTTTCCCCTCTCTCCCTTACAGTGTCAAAGGGGAACAGCCACCAACGTCTCTGTACAAATCTGGCAGGAGAGAAGGGGCACTTCAGACTCCACCCTCCCTGAAGGGCACCTGGGGAGTGGGAGGCTTGGGACTGGGGCAGTCCTGGCCTCCAGCCAGTCCCTTTCACCAGTCTGGTGATTCTGTTTCTTTTCTGTATGTTTTTATGGGCAGCAATCCCATTCGAAGTACATCCCATTTTCCTGGCAAAACCAAACCTGTACATTGCTTTAAATTATGATAAGAGGAAGCTGTATACGAATTTGGTGGTCCTAGCTCTTACCATTTAGGAAAAGTTCTTGAACAGACAAACAGACAAAAACACTCTCTAAAATATATAGTAGATTATTATAAACATAATATTATGAAATAAGTAAGGAACAGGTTAAAATATTTAGAGAAATCTGCAGGACCTGATAAAATTAATTCCAGGGAATTTAAGGAACTAGATGAAGGCATCTTGGAACCGCTAGCAATGATCTTTGAGAATTCCCAGAGGAGAGGAGAGGTCCAAAAAGACTAGTGAGGGGAAAGCTTAATACCCATTTTAAAAAAGGGGAACAAAAATATACACCATCAGCCTAGCTTTGATACCTGGACAGATACTGCAACAAATTAATAAACTACCAATCTGTAAGCACCTGGAGAAAAATTGGGTTATAGGAAATATTCAGCAAGGATCTCTCAAGAACAAACTCTGCCAAACCAACCTAATTTCTTTCCTTGACAAGGTTACTGGCCAAGTGAATAGAAGGAAACAGTAGCTGTGATATATCTTGATTTCAGTAAGGCTTTCAACATAGTCCCACATGACGTTCTCTTAAACAAATTAGAGCAATATAGTCTGGATGAAGTTAAAATAAAATTATGCTGTAAATCAGCATTTGCCAACCACCAGCGCATGGACCAGTGTCGGGCCATGAACTGCTGGCTACTGGGCACAGTGACTGTCAGAGCTCAACCTGGCTGTTCACAGAAGCTCAGCTCTGGCAGCCGTGGTGGCTGAGGCGGTGGCAGGAAGAGGTGCCTCTCAGGGCTCCGTGTCCCCCCACCCTGCCTGCACAGCCACTTTTGCCGGTGGCAGTTAATTGCCTCATCTCCTAAACTGCACTGATGAGAAAAATAAAAGTATAATCTATGGGTACTGACAAAATTATGGAACTATCTGCCATGGAAAGAAGAATATTTATTATACAAAAAAGTCTTTGGCCCACACTTTTAAATTTAGATATCTAAAGTTAGCCAGCCAAATCCATAATTATGCAACCTGAATAATAGGTGGCAACTGACTTCATATAACTAAGAGAAGCGAATATTAGTATTGCAAAAGTCAGGAAATGTCACAAATATGGTTGCATGGGCATCCAAAATGAAGGCCTTGTGCAGATGCATTACAGTACCACTTCTATAAATCACATATAGTTTACCATGTTACCCGCACATTCAGCACCCCCTTCCCACTGTTGTGTATTTACACTGATTTCCATTGTCATAATGCTCCAGTGTTACTTTATTCACAATGGGAGCAAAATAAGTGGCCTGATTTCCAGATGTGCTGATCAAATTATTGGCTACTGTCCTCCAAGGATTTGTTCATGCCGAACACTTCTGAAAATAAGACAATTTGTGCTGTTGCAGAGGAGGAGAAGGACAAGTAAGCTTTGAATCTTATTTTTTCTTATTGTGTATTTAATATAAACCCCAATGTTATTAAATGTTTGTTTCCATTGACTTAATTAAGTACACTGAGTTACTGAGTAACTAATATAGTATCATTGTCATTCTAGGTACTTACATGACCATAATCACCATAGTATCTCAGCCCCACACAATCATTAACAGATTTTTACTGACAAAATCTGTTAGGCAGCATTTTAGAGCAAGAAACTGAGTCAAAGAGAGGTTAAGTGTCTTGCCCAAGGTCACACAGGAAGTCTGCGGCTGAGCCAGAAATTGAATTCAGGTCTCTCAAGTCCCAAGCATGTCAGTGCCCTAACCACTAGACCATTCTTCCGAGTAAATGTTAGCACTGCTATAGTGAATTATAGTGCATTCTATTTTCAAAGTGTTATGCAAATACTAATCCATCAAACCACAGAACATTCCTGTGAGGCAAGAAGGAGGGTAAGCACAATTATTCCCATTTTACGCATGGTGTAACTGAGGGAGAGATGAGGTGACTGGCAACATAATAAGAGCCACAGCTAGAACTTGAGATTTTATGATTCTAAACCATGTAGTTTATTCCTTACAGATGATTCTCTTCTCCAGCATGGAGAAAATGTGTCTTATCTTTACATACCCTCTTTCCCTACTTGTTTTGGTTTCTCCTGTCTAGCTCATTCTCAGCAGTATAAGAAGCATATGGCCATTTGGATCCAGCAAAATTCAAAAGCTATGATAATATCTCAAAAGTAAATAGCACATTTTTATTCTGTTGATACAAGAACCACAAAAAAGGGTGGTTACAAATAGATTACATGAAAATCCTGAAAACAGGATTCATAACGTATGCTATAAATTGTTCCAATGCGAATACATGGGACTGTAGATGTGGTATAAAATATCAACAGTAGATGGTGCACTTTTGCTCCTCTTAGTTCAGCTAAAAGAATATGAACCCAATGCTGGATGCATTAAACTGTTAACAGTGCAGAGAACAATTATGTTCTAGCAGGCCTTATGAGCTTTCTCCATCTGTAACTCAAGCAACTAAAACCAACAATATGGCTGAACAGAGGAGAGCATCTCTAGTTGCATATTTATGTAGGACTTTTAGTAGCCAGAGCCATCGAATCAACTGGAAGGCAACTCAAGAGGTCATCTAATCCAGTCCCCTGCATTAGGCAAGCTCAAGTATTATCTAGACCATTCCTGACTAGTGTTTGTCTAACCTGCTCTTTGTTTTCTAGAAATATAAAATAAAAAAACTGGGAAATACTCTGGATGTCACCAAACCAGGACTACAAACCTGTGTGTCTGCAAACACGTCTGAAATCCCAAATGCTAATGCCAGACTTGTAGAGCTAAAAGAGGCACTCTTTGACTTGCCTTTATTTACTGGTGTGAATATTACACCAGGGCCATTCAGAGGGAGTTACTGGAAAATGGGAAGAAGTAGGAGAAGCAGCAACAAAAGGTAGGAGAGGTGAAAAACTGAAATAGGGTGAGTTATTGAAACAGAATTTGTAGCTGGTAGTTCCATGAAAGTTAATGGAACTTTTCTGTCCTTATCTAAACAGAGCACATAACTAAAGTGTCTACAGGATGGTGGCCTTACATAACCAATATACAGACTTAGCAAAGGGGTAATATGGTCTCAGGAAGGACATAATAAGAGTCTACAAATAATCTGAAAGATGTACACAGCCAAGGATGCAGAGGCATTACTGAGGTAATTCAAGATATGCTACTTAGAAATCAAGGGGATGAGCACCTCAGAGATACAATGATGTAAGGAAAAGGGGTTCTTGAGAATTTAACCAGGAGAGAGGAGATGAAATGTAGAAAGGAAAAATCATAAAAAATATCTTGAAAGTGACGTGCATTTGGCTTTGCAAGAATCTCACAAGAGAAACAAGGGTAGTTCACATTATTCTGGTTGTTTAAAAACAGAATGGATAAAAGATTAAGAAAGAAATAAGAATGACACTCACAGGTTTAAGATTCCCCAAACTATGCAGGAGGCTGTGATTACAGGATCAACCCCTCCCACATTCTTCCCCCATCTCCTTTGCCATGCCCCTATCTCCCTGCAACATAAAAAAAACAGGACGGCACAGAGCTACTCCCCTGGTTGCAACGGGAGTACACATCTCTAGCTAGGCCCCAGTTCCTGCCTTCCTTCCTGCACAGCACTGAGTGGTAGTATTAATATATACTGATTTGCATTACATTAACTCCCTAACAAGGAGCACGGCTCCACTGTGCGGGGCAGTTTGCTACTCTGGTGAAATAGCAAGATTAGCTCCACAGTGTATAGATCATATCTTAGGTCCTGACCTGAGAGATACCACAAACCAAGCACTCACACTGAGATCAATAAGATATGCTGGAGCTCAGTCATTCCCAGGAGTTAATCCTCAGAAACCAGTCTCATTTACACTATGTATAAACAGCTGGTTTCAATTAAATCCAGAAGAGGTGAGTCAATAATTTGGTGTGTCTCATTTATTCTACATCTGCCTTGTTTAGACTGTAAGCTCTGCCTGGTACTGCACCGATTACAGAATCGGCTCTTAACAATAAATAGCACTGGTACCTCCCAAAGAAAATATATTCTCTGAATAAAGACATAACACAGCAGGATAGGAACAGTGTCTTATTGTTGCATTTCTATCAGTCAAACTGTAAATCATAAAAGTAACTGCACAAAACACCAATTTCATCTTTCACCATAAAACTGGCATCTGTTGCAAAGTAGATACTGATTGCTGCAAAGGATTAAAACATTTACAATCTTTGTGTAGAGACACAGAAATACAATTTTTATTGCTTGGGCCATTGAACAGCTTAGTCGCAGGAGATGAACTGCTTTGATTGCTCAAACTGAAAGGTTTTATTTTACATTGCGTCTCTCAACTGCAACACATTAGATAATATCAACATCACTAGTTTGAATGTTACATGATAAGATAAACCCCAAAGTCATTTCCATATAAATAGAGCCATTTATTAAACATACACAATTCCCACCCCTCAAACTGTAGCACAACCCATCAAGATTGGTACTTACTGTCTGTTACACTTGGCTATTTCATCAAAAAGGAGTTTCCAATGAGGTCGTCCAATCAAAAGCCTTGAATTCAGGACTTGATATTTTTCCCCAATTGTTTTCTGTGAGAAACAATAAATAAAGTCACTGTGCGGTTTTGTAAATAGTTACACCTTGCTCAGAGCTTCCCTACTGGTCTTGTACATGCTCTGGCTGGTTTACCAAATAGCTGAAATGTAAAAACTGCACTAAGTAACAAAACTGTGTGACTTAAATTGCAGCCATTTCTATACATCAATGCCTTTGCTCCTTGCCTGTTGAACAGCCATCTTTAGGGCTCTGTGCTGTCTTTTACATAGCTGCTTATTAGTCTCTGAATTAGTTTTTAAATCAATTTGCCAATTAATATATAGGGTAATAGTTATATTCTCATTACTGACTCCCTAATCTGCCTTTACAGCTACCCTTAAAGGAACACTGTCCATATAGGAAAAAAAATTACATTTCTGTCTGAAGTATTTTTGCCCACTAGGGATGTAAAATACCATGTCATTAGTTAACCAGTTAAATGTTATGTTTAAATGGATAAATGATTAAATATGGCTTGGAGCTGGGTGGGCAGGAGGATGTTGCTCCAGCCCAGGCACTTCTGGCTACAGGGCCAGAGGCGGCAGCCCCTCATGGTGCCAGCAGAGCTGCTGCTGCTTCCTAGAGCTGCTACTGCTTCTGGGGCCACTTCCCCGCGGGGCTGCCCGCTTTTGGCTCTGCACAGGGACCTGGTGGGGTACAGGCAGGGGGCTGTTCCCTGTATACCAAGTAATCGGTTATCCATTAACATCTCAATTACCTACTATTGGTGCAAGTAACACTTACGATAACAGAAGCTGAGAAAGTGACAAGGGAAACCTTGAGACGATGGGTTACCATTTGCTGTGAATAGGGTTGCCAGGTGTCCGGTATCCTACTGGACAGTCCAGTATTTGAGCCCTCTGCCCGGTTTAAAAAAAAACCAAAAAACACACCAGACAATACTGGACACGTGCAGTGTCCTGTATTCTCTGATTTTTCAAGCTGGGCACCGGACGGAAGCCTGACGTGGGCGGCCCCGCTCCTGCCAGGCTTCTGCGCAATCACAGGCTCCCAGCAGCGTTCCCGGCCCCGCCTCCCAGCTGGGAGGCGAGGCTGCAATCGCCGCTGGGTGCCTCTGGTCACGTCAAAAGCCTGGTGGGGGCGAGGGGCGTGGCTGGGAGTCCCAGCCACTCCCCCCATCCCCGCCAGGCTTCTGTGCAATCACAGGCTCCCAGCGGCGTTCGCGGCCCCGCCTCCCAGCCTTGGAGTCCCAGCTGGGAGGCGGGGTTGCGATCGTCACTTACCCTGCATTCCTTTTTTTTTTTTGCTCGACCAAAAAATACCGGGTGTCCGGTATTTTTTCAGAGACCATCTGGCAACCCTAGCTCTGAACAGTCTCAACAGTATCAAGCACCAAAGCTGGGTCCTTAGAGTGAACCCAGTATTCTTCTAGCAATTCTAGCTCCCTAAAAATCCCAGCTGAGCTCTTTGTGCAGCCAAACCTGTTTTTACTGCATTGCATTACTGCTCCTTGTTTTACTGTCCTAATGTAATGTAACATGTGGTTGGAGAAGAATTATATCTGATCTGATTTTCCACATTCACCCCATAATCAAATCATCTAAACAATCTATTATACTAATACAAAAGTACTTTCTAAGCTTAAACCAGTTTACCACATATGAAAGCATTTTCTGAAAAAAAAAATGGACTTGATTCTCTGTTATCTTGTATCTTGCATCACTCATTTACACCAGTGCAGAATGAGTAAAATGTGACACTATTCTGGTTTGGCAGCAGTCACTTTGGATCGGTGTCAATAACAGCACAAGTTGCAAGGCAATGGAGAATTACATGCTGTGCTCCTCTGAGGCATCTAGAGTAGCTATTCCAAACTGGATGTATGCCAGTGTAACTGAAGACAAAATTTAGCCCTCGTAGTATGCAGTTCTATACTTGATAACACTTTTTCTACCAAACAGCCATAAAAAAAAGTTCTACTGTAAATTCAATAGCTAGTCAGTACACAATTTACAAATAAATATTCTAAGATGCATTTCATTAACATTCTGCTTCACCGTGGATGTTTTCACTTGAACCTAGTCATTTCTTACCTGTCAATAATATATTGAATTATCTCCATGCCAGGAGAGATATCCTGTCCAGTTATTTGGAACTAGCAGTGAGTATTTGGAAGACAGTTCAGAATTATTACTGGTAGATTATTTAGCTGGAATCTAGCAATAAGCCCTGTATACTAGGATATAGTTCTCATCAAAACTCCCTATTTTATCCTGTCTTCATGTGCTAGAATCATCTGAAGAATCAGGTCCTTGTATCTGTACTATAACAGTGCAAAAAGGAAGCAAAATGCAGATCACCACACCCAAGTACAATTGGCCGCACAGGGTTCCTTCCAGCCAATGGAAAATGAATCCAACTCTCTACACTGGCATACGCCACCATCTGATAAAGAATAGTTCAGTACATTTTCTGACTGCATACTTTACAAAGTTTGACTTCTTCAGACAAAACCAAAACAAAAAGAAAGGAACAGGGATTTTTAAAAATAGCACATTTCTCACAATGTGCTTGACTTTCAAGAGTTTGGAGCTAGAATTATTCCACCTAGCTCCAGCCTGATCCTCAGTCCAGTAATGATGCAAGTTTCCCATAAAGCCCTGCCAACTGTTTAGTCTGTAGTCTGGCCTGGAAGGACCTCTTTCCTAGAAGAGGGAGATCTGGATCTCTGCCCTTTGATAATCAACTGAATGCTACCAGACTTCAGTTGACTAGTACTGTGGGACTGGACTTCTGATGCAGTTCCACTGAGAGAATTAGGCCCTATTCGCTGTTTAACCCATCTGCAATTATTCCACTTTATGCTTAACCGGCAGCTTGTGTGGTCTCCAACCACAAGGTCTAGTTAGGTTTACAAACAGCATTTAGCCACATACCTGTATCCCATCTGTTTGACTGAGGTACAGCTGGATGTTTATGTAGTCTGGACGGTTTTCCTGCCAAAGCTGGGAAGATCAGGAAAACATCGAGTGAATAAATACTCTTCTTATATAAGAATGTCGTTGCTCTTGTCCACTATCTTGCTTAACTTTGAACTTCACAGCAGATTCAGTGGCCACTTTAATGAAAATGACATCACCCAAAAGCTCCCTCACATCCCAGGATATATGCACACATTCTTTTTTAAAAAAAGACTGAAGAATAGTTTAAAAATCCACCTGACCTGTTTTGAGAAATAGAGATGACTTCCAGCTCCCATAAACACTCTGCCCCCCTTTAGTCTGCTCATCAAATGAGCTGGGCTTTCACTTCTCTTCAAAAGAAAGGATGCACCCAGACTCCCTAGAGCAGTGGTTGCCAACCTTTTTAACCTCAAGATCACTTTTTCAATTTAAGTGCAATGTAAGATCTACCTCAAACCCAAATATCCTTGCCCCACATTCTACTCGCCCCTTCTTTGAGGCCCCATCCCTGCTCCACCCCTTCTCCAAGGCCTCACCCTGCTTACTCCATCCCCCTTCCTCCCCCATCCTCACTCACTTTCACCAGGCTGGGGTAGGGGGTTGGGGTGCAGGGTCTGGTCTTTGGCCAAGGGGTTCAAAGTGTGGGAGGCTCTGGGCTTAGCCCAGGGTGGGGGGTTGGAGTCCAGGAGGTTCAGGGTGCAAGCTCTAGGAAGCAGTTTGGGTGCAGGGGACTCACATCTGGAGCAGAAGGTTGGGTACAGGAGCAGGTTCAGAGCTTGGAGAGGGGTTCAGGATGCAGGCTCTGGCTGGGCAACATATAACTGAGATGGCTTCCAAGTGATGGAGTAGTGGGCTTAAGGCAGGCTTACTCCTGCCCTGGCCCTGCACCACTCCTGAAAGCAGCTGGCATGTACAGCAAAGGCTCCATGGCACTATGTGCTGCCTGTCATCTACAGGCACCGAGCCCACAGCTTCTACTGGTCACGGTCCCTCATTACCGATCAATGGAAGCTGCAGGAGTGATGTCTGCAGGCAAGGACAGTGTGTGGAGACCCTCTGCTCTGCCTCTCTCAGGGGCTGCAGGGATGCGCCAGCTACTTCCAGGAGCAGCAATTACCACAGGGATAATTAGTCCAGTCATGATAGGTTAGGCATTTTAGAACTCACTACTCAAAGGATTTAATCTAAGTGTAAGCGAGAAATGAAAATTATGAAATGTACAGACCAGTCAAAACTCAAAACTAACATACTTTGCAAGCAGTAAAAGAAGCAAAAACAACAACCCACGTATGTGGGTTGGGCCAGGAGATGAGAGTGAAAGACAGTGTGTGTTTGCAAGAATGACAGACACACACACACTGTGTGAAAGTGATAGAGATTTGCATTGCCAAGTTCCTTCCATCCCTTTTTCTCTGTGTGGAGATAAGGTACAGGAGTGGGGGGCAAGAGGGACACTGACATCAGAGCCCCTCTTTCTCCCTCCCACACCCTGCACAGCAAGCAGGAGGCTCCCGATCTACTGGTTGGTGACCACTGCTCTAGATGGATGTTCTTTTCCCTTCTAGGAAGCTTCTTGACCATGCAAGTACACTGTGTGCTCCAAAGAAGGAGCACATAATCTGGATTTCAGGGCTTGTCCCAACATCCTTGCCTATTTTAGAAAAAAAAAAAAGTGATAAAATCCTGACTTCACTGAAGGCACTGCCAACAATGACACTGACTTCTGGCGGGGGAGGGGCGGTGTGGAGGACAGTATTTCATCCACAGTTTTGTTCCACATGACTCTGAACCAGTCCCTCCATGCACATCATCAATAAATTTCATCTACAATTTTGCTGCCTGACCACATAACTTGGTCAGGTCTCTCTGAAATCCCAGCCTTCCCTAGTCATATTTAGTGGAAACAACATTATTATTAATCTAAATATTCAAACAGGCATGTTACTGTCAGTATCCCTTTAAAACCAACCCTGTGTAATTGTCCCCTTTACCTTGTTATGCAGCATACACAGCAAATCTGCAAACCAGAGAAAGGACTGGATTTCCCTGCACACCCAAATAAAGTAAAGTCTTCTGAGCTTGTAGCATTGCCAGTCATCACTTTAAAATGAAAAGAATATGTTTGGGGAAATAAGACACTTTATATTCATTGTGCAAATGTTAATTTCCATTTTGTGAAGTGAGTTTCCCCCATCACACTGAAATGCCCAAATCACTCTAAAATGATGGACTTACATACTGAACCCAAATCACAGAACCAACACTTTCTTTACAGCTGGACAGTACATGCTGCACGCTGACTGCACATACAGGATTTCAGACATCATAACCAAGATGAAAGTTATTATCTAAAAGCAAAGCTGCCTTTGCATTTCAAATGGTACATGCTTTATTGCAATTGTACGACAGAGTGATTCCCCAAACTCAGTTCTTTTGCTGACAAATGCAAACTTCACACAATGCAACTCCAAAGCAAAGTGGGGTTCAAATTCGGCATGCAGGTGAATGCAAGCATCAGGTGATTTCAATTATTACTTCATATTTATATTATGATAGTGCAGAGGCCTAAACGAGGTCAGTCCCACTATGCTAGACAAAGGTATAGTTCCCAAAGGCTTTCAATAGATAAAGTATGTTCATAGCCTTTTGGCATTTAGTTTAGAAAACGTGCCAAGTTTCCTAACATGACAAAACATGAACTGAGTAAAAGAGAGATGATCATAATAAACCAGCTAGAAAATAAACATGAAAAAAATCTACTGATTAATAGATTTTGAAAAAAAAAACCAAAACAAACACCACCACCACAGTCTGTATGATTTTTTCTTACATCAGCCATGGCTGGTTTTATGTTATTATTTCTCACTGACCTGTAATTTAGCCAGTTAGGGTGTGTCTAGACTACAGGGTTTTTTCAAAAAAAAAGAGTCACCTTTTTTTCTAAAAAAACTTCCCCTGCGTCTAGACTGCTGCCACGTTCTTTTGAAAGTAAATCGAAAGAACATGGAATTTTCTTCAACCAGGGAAAACCTCATTTTACGAGGAAGAATGCCTTTTTTTGAATGTGCTGTTTCGAAAAAAGGCCCTATGTAATGCAAACTGTGCTTTTTCAAAAGAGAGCATCCAGACTGCCTGGGCGCTCTCTTTTGAAAAAGCGGCTTGCTTTTTCAAAAGTACTGGTTGTAGTCTAGATGCTCTTTTGAAAAAGAGGCTTGCAGTCTAGACATAGCCTTAGAGGGCAGAATCCTTCCCCTTAACATTATTTTCAGATCAAAAAGATAAATTGGAGACCATCACAGATGCATTCAGGACTTCCAAAGCTCAGCATTAGATCTGTGTATTGGGCCAAATGCCACTTCCCCGGGGGACAACAGCACAGCTGCTCCACTTCTACTGCACATGAGTTACAGTAGCTACTATGGCCTCATATACCAGCATTAGGATTGCCAACTTTCTAATTGCTCCCAACTGGATCCGCCACCCACCTCTCCCCCCACCTTTTCCCCTGAGGCCGTGCCCCACCTCTTCTTCCAAGCCCTGTTCCATTCATTCTTATGCTACCACAGCTTGTTGCTCTCCCTTTCCTCCTTAGCTGGATCCTCTCCACCTCCCTCTGCACCCAAGCAGACACCCTCTGATCCAGAGCTGCAGCCTGACATGGACATAGTCCTGACTGAAGAGGGGCAAGTGCCCTCCCACCCCCACATTTGACCAGACACTGCCAGGTCCCCTTTTCAACCAGACTGTCCAATCGAAAACCAGGCACCTGCCAACCCTAACCTCTGGGCCATTTTGCTAACACATCTGTGTAACTGATAGACCCAGTGGACATGCCACTGCCCCTTTCCACATGTCTGACTCCTCCACTACAAGCCTGCAGGGAGCTGCTGTGGGAAAATGCTCCATGGCAACTGGTTGTGGGAACTCTGACCCCTCATATGGACTCTTCAAAGCCAGCAGAAAAGTGCTGGCTACACTGGGCTTCAAGCCTTGGGTGTCTGGATAGGTGGAACAGCAGCCTTAATGGACCAACACCAGCTGCTGCATGTACAATGCTGTCCTCTTATTTCTGCTTATTGTGCATGTTATTTGTGCTGGGAGAAAACAGAATGGAGGTAATGGTCTGACCATAAGGGATGACATCACAAATAAAGTATCACATGTACATTACAGAAACAATAAGCTGTAGCCATTTACTTCAGAGCAGCATTCTGAAATGATAAAAGAAAATAAATGTCTCTCAGCGTAAACAAACTGAAAAATATAGAAGATGATTCACTGGGGACTAGCACTTATAAATTCATATTTCTGACTTGAACAAACACATACCAGTGAAATGAAGCAGCCTAAACAGGAGGCTGATTTGCAATGTTTTGTAGCCTGCCTTAAAAGTGAATGTGAGGTGAAAGGCATGTCAAACATACATTGTTGGCTCCACTTACAGTAGATTGTGGTGTGTGATAAATTTGCAGTATCATTACACAAGATGTATCAATTCTACAACATGCCACATCACTGATATGCATGTCATGGGATACTATTACTTATTATTAATCATTAATTTATAGATACTCAAGCCAAAAATCTTTTGGCTCTCTTTAAAAAAAAAAAGACTTATAATGAAAAGGCATCATTTATTGGCTACCTCAGTGGAGTAGAGCCAAGCTGAGATCCCTCCCCCCCAGATGCTCAGACAATATCAAAAGAAAAAAAAAGGAGAGAGAGACTGAATCCTAGTCCTGAAAGATACCCCAATATCTTCCACAGCTGCATGTCCTTAACTAAAAGGACTTTGCCTTCCTATCCCCATGGCTATGTCTAGACTGGCATGATTTTGCGCAAATACTTTTAACGGAAAAGGTTTTCCGTTAAAAGTATTTGCGCAAAAGCACGTCTAGACTGGCACGGAGTTATCATTATAACGATGCACTTTTGTGCAAAAGCGTGTCTACATTGGGGGCGCGCTTTTGCGCAAAAGCAGAAGCCCGGAACCATTTTGAAGAGGGCAAAAGGGCACCAGCCATTGCCGGGGGCGGGGCTGGAGCTCCGTTCAGACACGTGCTTAAAGGGGTCTCGCCGGACAGCCGTTTGTCTCCTGCTCCGTGCTTTAGGACCTCTGGCAGGGACTGACAGCCATAGCAGGGTTGGTGGTTGCCCTCTGACTTTTTGGACACCGCTGCCTTTGGCCACTCCCCTACTGCTTTTGCCAGGGGTTTTTTTCCTTGTCTTGTTCCTTGTGCCATGGAACCAGGGGTGGCCATGTGCCTGCTCTGGCACCTGTCGGACATTTTGGAGTGCCTGCAGCTGCTGCTCCAGGTTGGTGCCCTCCTCTTCCCGGACCAGGAGGGGCACATTGCTTCGGACTCCCTCACCACTGAGGCCATGGCGTCCCTGTGGCACCCCCACCCCAGAGTGCAGAGGCGACTGTGGAGACTGGACACCAGTACCGACTGGTGGGACCGGCTGGTCCTTGGGCAATGGGACGACCAGCAATGGCTCCGGAACTTCCGCATGCGAAAGCGGACGTTCCTGGAGCTGTGTGCCTGGCTCACCCCCGCGCTCCAGAGAGCCACCACCAGGCTGCGGGCACCCATACCCGTCAAGAAGAGGGTCGCCATCGCAGTCTGGAAGCTGGCCACCCCGGACAGCTACCGATCGGTGGCACACCAATTCGGGGTGGGCAGATCCACCATCGGCACCATCGTGATGGAGGTAAGTCCCAGGGGGAGTGGGGAGGGTGCTGCACTCCATGCCCGGGGGCAGCCAAGACTCCACGCTGGGTCACCCTGGGGTTCGGGCCGTCCCTCCCTTGCACAGGCCTGCTGGGGGGGGTGTAGAGCGAGGGGGCTGTGGTGTGTGTGCGTGCGTGCGTGCGTGCATGAGGATAGAGGGAATCACAGGGAGGGGGCCAAGGGAGCGCACACCCACCCCTGCCTTATGTGATGTGTTCCCCTGTGTTTCTCTGCACCCTTCTGCAGGTCGTCCGCGCCATCAACAACATCCTGCTCTCCAGAGTGATCCGCCTGTGGGACGTGGACACTACCGTTGCCGGCTTCGCTGCCCTCAGGTTCCCCAACTGCGGGGGAGCCCTGGATGCAACCCACATCCCCGTCCAGGCCCCGGAGCATCGAGCAGCCCATTTCATTAGCAGAAAGGGGTACTGCTCCATTGTTCTGCAGGCCCTCGTGGACCACTGGGGCCACTTTCTGGACATTTATGCGGGCTGGTCCGGCAGGGCACACGACGCCCGCATCCTCCACAACTCCGGACTGTTTCGCAGGCTGGAGGTGGGCACCTACTTCCCCCGGTGGGAGTTGACTGTCGGGGATGTACCTATGCCCATCTGCATCATCGGCGACGCGGCCTACCCCCTGCTGCCCTGGCTAATGCGGCCCCTACACAGGGCGGCCGGACCAAAACCGGGCCCGGCTCAATGACCGCCTGAACCGGGCCCGCAATCAAGTGGAGCTCGCCTTTGGCTGATTGAAAGCCCGCTTCCGGTGTTTGCTCACCCGTCTTGAGCTGGGTGAGCGGAATGCAACGGAGGTAATGGCCGCGTGCTCCACAACATTGTGGAGCGGAGCGGGGAGGCCTTCCTTCCCGCATAGATGGCCAGGCCTACGAACAGCCCCACACAGCTGCCAGCCACCAGGTGCATCAGGATGGGGTGCACATCTGGGAGGCCCTCACGGACATGTTCTCACAGGCCCCGGAGTAGGGTTGACTTGGTTTCCCTGGACAACTCCCTCCCCTCCCCTCCCAATACACAACAACACAGTTTGGAGGAGAGGGGGATGGTGTGCAGAATGTTCATGCTTGTTATATGAACTATGTTTGAGCAGTCTCGTTCAGAGCAGAGTACTCTTGTTCTGTTAAGGGTTTGGTCAGGTCAAGCGGAAGGCTTGTACTACCAATTAGGTTTAGATTTAGGTTTAGTTAGATTAGCTATCGTCGTCGGTTCCAAGCATTGCGGCAGTTGTCGAGTTTGTTTGTCGGGTGCGGCGGCCGTAGCTAGGGTTTTCTTTGAGTTCAGGGTTAGGTTTAGGGATAGTCTAGGCCACCATCATCTGTTCAAGCTGTCCCGAAGAACAGGAAGAGGATTCGAGGTTCGTGTGGAAGGCTCGAGTCAGCGCACCCGATTCCAGTCATCTTCAAGGGATCTCCTGGCAGTTCCTCTCCTGAGGCCTGGAAGGACCAAAGGATCGAGGTCGCCAGCATCACCGCAATCGCCCTCCGTGCCTAGACTGTGTTTAATGTATTTTGTGTTGTGTTTACTCTTTTGTAATCTATCCCTTGTTTGATTGTGATTTTCTGCATGTCAAATATAGTCCTGTGGTTAAATTTTATCTTCAGAGTTGGTATTAATTTATGCATCACAAACTCATAACCCTTTAAAATTATTTCCCCCCCCCTTTTTTTTTTTTTTTTTAGAAAACCTGTGATAGATATGGAATTTAGAGTCCACATTTGTCATCTTCATGATTTTATTAGGTTGATTGGCATTCTAAATTAAGTATTCACATTACCTCGCGTAACAGGGAGGAGACCTTGAACTGGGAGGGGGAAGGGAGCTACTCCTGGGAGGGGTGGCCCCTGCAACTGCTCCCGTGGGGGCGGACCTGGACATGGCGGGCAGGCTGCATTGGGGCAGGTTGAACGGGGAGGTGGGCAGCAGGAGCAGGAAGGGCCATTGCAGGAGGGGCCGGGGGCAATGCTAGGGGAGGGATGGTGGGGGCATGGGGCAAGGCCACGCCATAACGTATGGCATGGGCAGTGTGTGGAGAGGCTGGCAACGGAGTTCGCCATCAGCGCACAGTGTCCCTGGAAGGTGGCCCAGGCCTCCTGGCGCCACTGCAGGTCCGCCTCTCTGTGTGTCTCTGGATGGCAGCCTCTATTCGCTCGACGGCCTACACGTGGCGCTGCAGGAGCTGGTCCCGGTGTCGGACGCGCTGCCTCCGTGGTTGGGCGGCTGGGGGTGCTGCTGCCGCCGGACTGGAGGGTCCCCCGCTCCTGATTGGTCCCGCTGCAGGGAACAGAAGAAAGGATGGGTCGGTCAGGCAGCCCGGCCACTGTCCCCACACCTCATGCCTTCCACCCCACCCCTGAGCCCAAGTGACACCACAGGGGTAGTGTGGCTTGGGCCCCCTCGGGTCCTCTCCTGTCCCCCCTGTGTTGTATGTTTGCATAGAGGACCGCCCCTGGAGTAGGGTCCTCCTCCATGTATTGGAACCCCCGGTCTGTGTCCTGGCCCCATGGAGGGTGCTTGTGTTGCGTTAACCTGTGGAACTCCCTGCCAGTGGAGGCTGTGAGGCTTTGGGCTAATCAATGGTGTTTGCCAGGGAGCGAGATAAATCCCTACACAGTGCCTGGGAGCATGTCTGGCAGACGTGGTCTGGGCTCTCAGATCCCCATCGCGTGGGATATCTCCTGGACGGAACCAGGGGAAGAGTGACTGGGGAGTGTCCCATCCTTGCAGCGAAACTCAGGCGGCCCTAGGGGCGGCCTGAGCGCTTCCCCCCCCTTCTCCCTCCCACTAGCCCTCACACACAGTAGCCCAGGACATGTGTGGCTGCAGTGGGGACTTCCCTCGGGGAGCCAGCCAAGGCACCGGGAGCAGGCGAGGGGCTCGGGGCAGGCCATGCTCACAGGGCTGTGACGCTGCGGTTTTCCCAGGCATGGGGACAGTGTGCCGTTTTGCCTGCTACACCTTTGCGGAGGTGCGGGCTCTGGCCTGAGTCCCTGGGGCCCTGGCTGGTTCCAGCCGGCATCCACCCTTCCCCCCCCCGGTCCTGCCGGATGTGTGTGAGCAGCACGGTCCCAGGCGTGCCCTGGAGCTGCCTGCCGCAGCCACGTGCCACTCGGTCACCAGGCTGCACGTGCTGCTTGCTGCCTAATGCTACACAGTGTGCAGCTCACATGGCCCGAGTGACATACTCTCCCCCTCCCCCCTCTGGGGTGCCTGGCTCCCCTCCCACCCGCCCTTGTGAGTGCAAAGTGCAACACTTACCAGTGGATCCTTCCCCGGCCTCTGAGGGCTCGCGGGAGACGTCGGGGCTGCCGGAGGGGCCTGCTGGGTGGTACTGCTGGCCTCGTCCTCCGATGCACTGCTGTCTCCCTCCCCCGTCGTGGTGGTCCTGGTGATGGGGGGGGGGCACATGCAGGTGTCCGCTGTGACATCCGGGGCTTCTGGAGCTGGCTGTCCCAGGATGCGGTGGAGCCGGTCATAGTGGGGGCAGGTGTCTGGTCCTGCCCTCGCTGGCCCGCACATAGCCTAGGCGCAGCTCCTTCACCTTAGCCCGGACCTGTTGCAGGTTCCAGGCTGGATGTCCCCACTGGGCTAGCGCCTGGGCCATGCGGCCAAAGATGTCGGCGTTGCGGCGCCAGGACAGGGTCTTATGGAGGCCCTCCTCCTCCTCCCCCCACAGGTCCAGGAGGGTCTCCAGCTCCCCTGAGCTCCAGGAAGGGGCTCTCCTTTTGCGGCCCCTGGGGGCCTCCTGCGCTGGGGGTGCAGGTGGCTGAGTGCCCAGAGCTGCCATGCTGGCTGTGATGTGGCTGCTGGGCACAGCAGGGGCACCGTGGCAGACCTCAGGTCTGAGGCACGCTCCTGCCACGTGCGCTCAGCAGCCTGCGGCTACTTTAAGAGCTCGGGTTACCAGGAAGTCCGGGGCTCCTACGGGGTCTCCCAGCGTCCAAACAGCTTTTTTCCCTTTAGCCTGCTTTTGCACAAAAGTCTTAGCTAGCTGTCTACACTGGCCCTTTTGCACAAAAGGACTTTTGCCCGAACGGGAGCGTCGAAGTATTTGCGCAAGAAGCACTGATTTCTTACATTAGAACGTCAGTGCTCTTGTGCAAATTCAAGCAGCCAGTGTAGACAGCTGGCCAGTCTAGACACAGCCCATGAGTTTGCACACAATTACCATTTTCACCCTAACCAATTTCTGTGAAGGGACATAAAACAACAGGAAACCCATCCAATAGACAGGTGTTCTGTATTGCTGATGTCCTCAAATATTACTAGCAAAACATACCTGGCTGTTGTTATTATATAACGGCATGTCAAACTTGAAGCCTACTGAGGGCCACACAAACGAAAACCGATAGCTTTCAGGGCTGCCTAGGGTTCCCAAAACCATAGACCATTTGTCGAGGGGGAGGGAGAAGAAGGCAGAAGGCACCAACACCAGTCACAAGGCAACCCTAAGGCCACCAAAGAAAATGTACTTTGTCAGAAAGTCATAGTTATTTATTATTATTATACAATATACCTATAATAATCTATATTACAATAATTTTATGTGTAAAATTGTTATTTGCTCATATTAAATAATTTTAAAATTAATTTTACATGATTTTTAAGTTAAATATAAATTTAAGGTACTTTTAAATTTTGTATATGAGGCATAACTTGTTTTGTTGAAATAAAAACAAGTATAGAACATGGAACACGCTTCTGTGAAAATTTCAGGTAATTTGAAAGTTTGAGATTTCGCATAAAGATATAATTATTCATGCAATTGCAAAAAATTGACATATTTATTTATATGAAATTAACATACATTTTGTGATTTTATTTGGCAATAAATAAATAAAAACAAAAGATTAACAAAATATCCCCCTCCACTCCCGCAGAGCCAGGCACTCCCATATCCCCGTTCTAACCCAATTCCCCTCCGCTCCCCCAGAGCCAGCCCCCCCCCCAACCTAATGCCTCCCCCCTTCCCCAGAGCCAGGCTCTCCCAGTCTCCCCCCCAACCTAATACCTGGGTCCCGGAGTCGATGTTGCTGCCTGAGGCACTGAGGCAGCATGAGCACAGCAGCCAGCTGTGAGCGCCTGCTGGAGAGGCTAGCGCAGAGCGCCCAGCCGACCATGAGCGCATGTGCAGAGCAGCTCGGCCAACCCTGAGCAGGCACTCGGCCACGTGCTCCGAGCAGCCAGTGGGCTGCACTTCATTCTTTTATAAAAACGTTCTGGGGGGCCACAAAAAATTTCAATTGGGCCGCATGCAGCCCTTGAAACACCAGTTTGATATGCCTGTTGTATAATATTGCAGTGCAAGATTGGTTCACTATCAGGCTGGGCTATGGCATGCAGTGTTTGGAAGAGTACCATTTATCTGATATTGAAAACATTCATTGGACACTACGCTGCTGTGACAATATCTGTGCAAGCCTCTCACTGGCTCTAATAATATGCTGATATAGGCAGCCACCTCATTGACTATTGCTGGTCCATAGCCACAATGTGACATTTTTGCTCATCACTGTCAGGGATAATCCATCATGGGAGAAATGGTCAGGATAGCCATCAGCACTCCAGTCTTTTGGTGGAAATCACAAGGTGCTTCAGGAAATGGTACTTCCTTTTTGAAAGATCAAGACCTCGAAAGGTCATCAAGTCCAGTCATTTGCTCCATGATGAACAATGGACTGTCAGATGAAAATTGGTAGGGAACCTGTTAAATTCTTTGAGAGCTACACAAGGCACCGGGAGTTGTCAAATAAGGGCCAGATTTTCAAAAGCGCTTAGCACCCTTCACTCCAATTGAAACGGACGGGAGCTAAGTGAGCTCAGCCTCTCTGAAAATCAGGCTGTAAAAGGTTTTAATTTCACTCCAGCAGCTGACTTCTGAACAAGTGCTTCATGTGTGTGCACGATAAAATGCTTGGTAAGCTTATTGCATCTGTAAGCTCTTTGGGGAAGGACAGTCTTTGCTCTGTGTGTGCACCGTGTTTAACACAGGGAGGCACTGGTCCATGCCTGGAGCTCCTAGGCAATAGTGCAAAGCATATAGAATGGAACTGGAGGCAATTAAGGTTAGGCTTTTCAAAGGGGCTTATGCGACTTAGGTGCCCAAGCTCCATTTCAAATCCATGGTAGTTGCATGCCTGACTCCTTTAAGAGATAGGTAAAGAGCATTGGTTGGAGACAAATATACATCACACTGGTACTGCTCAAGCTTCTCCATGCGAGGAAATTGCACTTCTGTCCTGACTCTTAGCACCCTTGTTCTTTCTGTCCCTGACCCTGCCCAACACAGAGTGGGAGTTTTCTAATCGAAAGGTTGGGATTGTAAAAAAACACCCCCATGGACTAGGCAGAGCTTAAATTCAGTTTTCACTTGTGGCTGGATGGGAAGCTCTGTGTGTAAGGCCTCTAGGTAGCACGGTGCCACCTAAGGTACTTTTCAGCATTGCACTTTCAGAATTCATGAACAGCCCTATGAATGGATTTGGGATTTTCATTTGTAAACCACAGTCCTCCTCTCCATTCCTTTCTCCACAGGAGGAAAGTGTTACATGAATAGGAATTATGCACATGCTGATTTACAACATGCAACACTGAAGTTACTAGGAAAATGGCTTTAAATGGATTGGGCTCACGTACAGCAGCGTGTTGAGTATTGATGCAAATGGAGTTACTCCAATGCCTCCAGCCACACAGAGGCTAACCTCGTAATTCAAGGATTCTTCAGAGGGGCTCCCAAAAGGACCGTCTACATATAGCCTGCAGAAAAAGCAGAAATGCTTTTCAACAAACACATTAAAATACAATATAATGCAATTTAAAAGGGTGCAATATATTCAAAACCTCTATAACAACAGCTTCAGTTAAATATTATTTCTGTGATTCAGAAGCTGAAAACCTTCCCTGGGAAAGTACATGTGGTGAAGGGTGCAGAAAGGAACCTAGGCAAGATGGGAAAAATCCAGGAATACTAAATCTCTAGAGCAGAGGAGGGCAAAATACAAACCACATGCTGGATTTGGTCCACCATGACCTTCCAGGATCCTAATGTGCTGCAGGCAGCCCAGCAAGGCGCTTTGGCAGGTTGCCTGCCTGCTATGCTCCCCACAATGGCCAGTTGCTGAGGCAAACATGTCTCTGTGTGCACACCCCTTGAGGGGATAGATCTCTGCACACTGGCCATAACCCCAACACCATCCTCACAGCTCCCACTGGCCAGAAACCAGCCAATGGGAGCTGACGGGGTGGTGCCTGCAAGTTCTGGCAGCACATGGAGACCTGCTATCCCCCGCCTCCCAAGGCATCTTTGAGTGGCAGGTGGGCCTATGCAGTTAGGAGCCTAAGTCCCATTTTCAAAAGTCCCTGAAGCTCTAAGAAGCCAAGTCTATTTAAAAGTCAATGGAATGTAGGCTTCAACAATCACTTCTGAAATGGGATTCAGGAATTTTTTAAAATGTTGACTAACTCTCTGTGCCAACTTTGAAAATTCCCCCCTCCTTCATTAGAAAAATTACAGACAACTCTACAAAATGTGTGGATCAATGTCACATAAATTAAGGTTATCTTTTTTATTAATATTGTATGGATCTGATACAGTTTGTGTTTCCTATTAGAGAAACCAAACCAACAAGAAATAGAAGGACTTACAGGAAAAAAGAGCTAAGGCTTTGGCTCTCCATTGCACTACACTTTGGGTAGTTATTTATCCCTGTGCAAAATGAACATAAACCACCACCATTGTGGTGCACTCAAGTGTAAAGGTATTGGAGTTGTGAGCCATTATAGTCCCAGAATATCCTATATAGGCAGCATCTGTGTGTTCAGCTAAATATATTATTCATATGGTAATTATTTAGGAAAACAGGTTACAATATCTGTCCCAGAACAAATATTCTACGTCAGACTTTATACTGAGGTCCAATATGAAATTAGATGATAAAGCGTTAATAGATAATTCCTAGTTATTTTAATAAATGATTAATCAATTGTTAAATCCCCAAAGTGAACAGGTATCTTATAACCATGGGTTATAAATATCTGTAATATCTTCTAGCAATGTGCATATGACCACAACTATGCATATCTCTGACATGCTTATAGCAACCATTAATAATTTATTAATCCTTTAGAAACCATTATGAATGGACTCAATGTAAAAAGTGACCATGAAAACTATTATTTTGATTTGTTAATTGATTTTAGTGCGCTCAAACACTTACATGCAAAATGAAAGCAACACATTACATTTTTAATTTCCTCATTTTCAGTAAAATTCTATAATTTTTTTTTCCTCCCTACAATTTATCATTTATAATGTT
The DNA here is from genome assembly GCA_032595735.1 of Pelochelys cantorii. Classification (NCBI taxonomy): domain Eukaryota; kingdom Metazoa; phylum Chordata; order Testudines; family Trionychidae; genus Pelochelys; species Pelochelys cantorii. The sequence goes on from CM064326.1 coordinate 27,368,992, forward strand.
TGTGTTTCATTTGCCATATCATACCTATTTATATATGCCTCTCATTACACATCCATAATTAGTTTTGCCATTGCTAAAAACCAAAGGTGTAGTTGGGTGAATTTTCTCAAATTAGCAACTCATCCTTCTATAACATGGCACAATTTCTTTTTCAAAGTTGGAGCTATTACATTGACCATATTGATGACTTCATAAACACCTTTATGAAATCCCAGTGCTAGTCAATATCAGGCCCCCAAGATGACACAGTGATGAACATGGCACAAAAACTGACTGGTAGAATTATGGACAGAACTTCATTTTCAGGCTGACAAAAAAAGCAAACAGGCTGTGTGCTACATTGTAAAAACAGAACTTAGTTTCTACATTTTATAAACATTGTTCTCTAGTTACTTAATAAATGTACCCAATTGATATATCAACCATATAAATGAATAACTCCACACATTACTGAACCTATACCGAGTGGAAAACAGCAGTTACTTAACAGACCATTGCAACACTACAAAGACATTTAACAGAGATGGTAAACAAGCATTTGCGATCTACATGAAATAGCAGTGGGCCTATAGAAAGCCAGACTATAATTAGTCAAACTGGGATTTAGACCAGAGACTTTTAAAATATATCTAGACAGCAATGTAAACCCAGGGTTAATAGAACTTGTGGTTAGCAGATCCTGCTTTTGTTAATGTAGGGCTTGAACTAGGGATATGAACTGTTAACCAGTTAACTGGATTACCCAGTAAGCATCACCCTTAACCAGTACGCAGGAGCAATCCCCCTCCCCCCCAATTAACCATAATTTTATATCCCTAGCTTGAACTACACTCATTTGTAACCCCCAGGTGGGAACTGTTTAATCCTATGGGTCCCAACCTATGACTCCAGCCTCTACATTACGTGGGCCCAAGGCTAATCACTCATATCCATCTTTCCTAGTACCCTATCAAAATGTGGCTGCTCTATCCCTTTGTTCATGATGCAGCCAAACTTGGCTGTCCACCAAATTTGAAAGTCAGCCCATGGGATTTTGCAAGGGGTCCGGTGGGGCTGTGCACACTGCAAAGCAATATGGCTTGAATCTGCCATGTGATTCTAGGATCCTGGGTCCGAGTTCTGGGTTAGCATCATTTATGCAAAGATAGAAGGGAGCTAGGCTTGAACATGAATTCAAACGTGTAGACTTACCCTTAGAAAAAAACTGCCACAGAGGCTTTAATGACAAATAGAATGCATCTCAGATGTACATCTGATCTGTAAAAAGGCACCTCTAACACCACAGTAATATCTTAAGACAGTTGAGGTCTAATTCTGGGATATTGTGGGAGAAAAACGTCTGTACCGAATCACTGGGACCAGTTTCTGCAGCCTATAAGCATTCCTTGGATGTCTCACTCTTGTATTAACCTAGACAGACCCTGCTTAGCTTGTGAGATCTAACAAGATGACAGCCAAGATGATAGGGAAACAAGCCAAGAGCAAAAACTTGCCTTGCATTTTTATGACCTTTTTCTTCCTACCACCAGGGTTTTGGTTCTTCCTTGAACATATAGAGTCATAGCCAAAATCTTGAAAAAACCAAAGGAAAATCAGGCAATTTGGACTCCGAAAATGAGGGTGTCATCCTTTCTGAGAATAGCTGCACACTACATTGCAGACACTCAGCAGGCTTGTATAAATACCTGTTGCAGAGAGTCTAAAATCAAGGGCAATCGACTATGGGCCTGATCCTACAAAGGGCTAAACAGCTACTGGAATTAATGAATGCTCTCAAATCCCAGTGACCACAATGGGAATTGAAGCTGCTCACCACCTTGGGCTATGTCTACACTGCTGGTTTTTTTCGGAAAAAGGTACGCAAATTGCGGTTTGCAATTTGTGTACCTTTTTCCGCTGTTTTTTTCAGAAGAGGCTTTTCCAACATTTGGCCCATCTACACGGGACCAAATGTTGGAAAAACCTCCTCTTTGAGGAATACAGGACTTCTGAAAGAGTGCATCTGCTCTTCTGAAATTTTTTTTTGAACCCAGAGGTATCCTAGAAAAACTCGGTAGTGTAGACATAGACTTGCAGAATTGATCCAGAATCAACAAAATGCTTTACGTATGTGCTGAATTCCAGCCCTATTATACAAAACACTTAAGAATATGCTTAAATTTCAGTATATGCACATGTGCTGTTTTGCTGAATTAGGGCCATAAATTTTGGGCTTTATTTGAGAATTCCAAAAGGAGCAAAAGCAAAGCTAACTTTGATGTCCTGCGTATATGGTCAATTAGAGCTGGACCCTGCTTCCATTCAACACGATGGAAAAAACACCCATACTGAAAGATCAAGCCCTTACTGAACTAATGATTCAAACTCACAAGCATATGGAGAGGTTTATGTATCTTTTACATCCTGTCAACACTCCACAATGCTCATCTAATTGTAATGAGAGATTTTGCATAAACCTTGACATGACTGCAAATGAAACTAACCATGTTCTATTAAGACAACTAAGCAAAAGGGACGTGATTTGATTTCTTGTCGAGCTTATTCCCAGATGCATAATGTTAGAGAAGTTTTTATTTAAAAACACAATTTATGTAACGTGTATAAAGAGATTACAATCTTAATAAAGTTTTATTAACTTCTCCTAGCAAAGCTATTCAAATGAAGTACCATTTTTCACATTTATTAATTTTCAGTCTTAAGGGCTGTTCTCAAATAGTCTAGCACATCTGAAAACACAGCAGAGGAAAAAAATGCTACAGGAAAAACTTTGCCCAGGAAGAATCATAGCATGGTGTATATGTAGATAGATAAATGTTAAAAAATCACCTCAAAGTCACTTGCTGTGCGCACGATCTACATAAAAAAGTTTAAGTTTAAGTACATAAGGGTATGTCTAGACTACATGGCTCTGTCGCCAGAGCCATGTAGATTAGTTTACTGGACATACCCAAATGAAGCAGCAATTTAAATAATCGCCGCTTCGTTTAAATTTAAATGGCTGCCGCGCTGTGCCGATCAGCTGTTTGGCGGCACAGCGCTGTAGTCTGGATGCTCCGCGGTTGACTACAGCGCTGTGCCGCCAAACAGCTGATCGGCACAGCGCGGCAGCCATTTAAATTTAAACGAAGCGGCGATTATTTAAATTGCTGCTTCATTTGGGTATGTCCAGTAAACTAATCTACATGGCTCTGGCGACAGAGCCATGTAGTCTAGACATACCCTAAATGTTTAAGTATTCTACTAAACAAATACAAATACTGCTGATGGATCTTGCCTTTTTTCAAGGCTTTGGGCAGCAGTTAGGGGAACCATAAAGCAATAAGCTGGATAAACAAGTTCATACGGTATTCTGATTAAGATAGCATTAGAATTTATACTGAAATGTTATTTAAGTTTTGTAAAAACACCAAGGGTACATCTATATAGCGGCATATGTTGCTGATGTTATTCCTAAACAAAGAACACTACACTACAAGCCTTTATTTCAGAATAATGTCAAGCTGAAGGACTTCTTACTCCAACTCCTGTAACCCTCATTTTATGAAGAGTAAGGGATGTCGAAGGAAGAATGTTCTTCCTTCAACTTCCTGCTGTGTAGACAGAGCCTGAAGCTGAGTTAAGCTATTTCGATTTAAGCTATGCAATTGCAGTAGCTGAAGTTGCACAGCTTAATTCAACTTCAGCTCTGCTGTGTAGACATACCCCAAGGGTGAAATCCTAGCCCTGCATAACCCAGGGTATGTCTACACTGCCACCCTAGTTCGAACTAGGGTGGCTAATGAGGAGTAATGGTAGTTCGAATTAGGAGCTTTAATTCAAACTACCTAGTCCGTGCTGCGTGTAGCCGCGGGCAGGGAGTTCGAACTACGGGGCATTTAAAAATGGTGGCGCCCGGGAACATGCAAATAAAGCCCGGGATATTTCAATCCTGGGCTTCATTTGCAAGTTCGAATGCCTACATTAGCCACCCTAGTTCGAACTAGGGTGGCAGTGTAGACATACCCCCAGAAGCAAAAGTCCGAGTGACTTGAGTGAGGAGAGGAGCCCACAGGCACTGGCTCCAGCCTCCCTACCTCCTTGCGGCCTCTGATACAGAGGTAGCAAGGGATGTGTGCGTACATGTATAACCATTAGGATTAACTGATGAACCCAGGCTTTTCGGTTAATTGTGAAAATGTTTACAAACTAACATCCCTACTTTGTACTTACATTGTAAGCTCAGAAACTATTATTTTGTTCCATTTTTAAATAGACCTGTACTACATTGCGCCAGATGCTATTACTAGGGCTCCTAAGTACTACAGTAACAAAAATAATAGAAGGGCCAAAACTGGACCATTAAATCTGGGTATATCTGGAACATAAATAAGGCATACAGTAAGGTATGTGGACAGCTGTTCAAAATGAGACTGGAACATCTGACCCAATATATAGGTTGCTTATATTGTTATGTGTGCAAGTTATAAAGGTTCACAATATTTCACCTTCCAAGTAAACCATATTTGTTACTATCACAGAAGGCATTCAATACTTGCAACAGCACAGCAAGCTAATATATGTGGGGTTTTTATTTGTAAGGTAATATACTGTCCTTACATTGTTATTTAACTTCAAATAATTAACCTAAACTCCAAAGGCACTATGCTCAGAAAACTTGTATTTATTGATAGCATTTCAACATCCTTAATCTTTTTCATATTACAAAGAGCAACAACTGAATAAAAAAAGCCATGTGTCTTGGTTTGGACACATTTCCAAACCTACAATATGCATTGCTTTCATGATTTAAAGTATAACAAAAGGTGACATCTGGCATGTGAAACTGAAAATTCCCTTGTGTTCTCCTGACATTGCAAAGGAAGATGTTTTCATTAAAAAAAAAAAAAAAAACAGCAACTACCTAGACATCAGCTTTTTGAAAATCCAATGGGTCCAATTAGCTTTTTTTATATATAATATCAGATTCCAAGGCACTAGTATTTTAAATCAACTTATATAAGGGGTTTTTATATGGAATGGCCTGTGCTCAATTTCCATCTGAATGTCTACGCAATTCTTTCTTTTCAACATCAAGCACTCTTATTTTCAGAGAGAGATTCCAAATTATTATTTCAGTGTAAGTTCTAGCAAACATTTTATTTTGAAACATTTCCATGAGATCCCTTTCTGATGACCGTGCAAATCTTCCCTTTCATATTTTCCCTTAGACCATACAGATTGTTATCTTTTTTCTTTCCAGACAGAATCGTCTTTTTAGAGAGACACATACTAATCTGCAATATAGAGATGGAAACTGTTCATTTCAGAAGTTATCTTGTAGGATTTTAAAGCAATATACAGGAGAAGCCTGCCCGGGAAACTTCCCAGAATGACGCGTGGTGTCCTGGAATAAGGAAAATAAAATTAAAATAACACCATCCGACCATACCTGCTGCATTTATAGGATACAATTTCCATGTAGGATACAGTAGGTAAAACAAAAATGTGGGTCTATCTAATGCACCATCAAAACCACAAATCTGTGTACATAAAAAAGGTAAAAAAAAAATCTCCAGCTGCCAGGACCTCGGGGCACAGGCAGGCCATAACTGGAACACAGACTTTGTTGTCTCTCTGCACACAGTGAAATTGCACTCAATCTGTGTGTACAAACGACTGTACAATTACCCAGGCCTCATACAGGCATTTTGAGGTGTTGGATCTGCTGTTACTCTCAACACAGCTGGCTTGGCATGGGTTTAGATTGTTTCAATTCACAGTTTTATATCAGCAAAAGCAGTGTGCTTTAAAATAAGAGGTTGGATTATAAGAATGGCCAAACTGGGTCAGACCAAAGGTCCATCCAGCCCAGTATCCTGTCTACCGACAGTGACCCCAATGCCAGGTGTCCCAGAGGGAGTGAACTGAACAGGTAATGATCAAGTGATCTCTCTCCTGCCATCCATCTCTACCCTCTGACAAAGAGAAGCTACATAAGAACATAAGAACGGCCGTACCGGGTCAGACCAAAGGTCCATCTAGCCCAGTATCCTGTCTGCCGACAGTGGCCAGCACCAGGTGCCCCAGAGGGGGTGGACCGAAGACAATGATCAAGCGCTTTGTCTCCTGCCATCCCTCTCCAGCCTCTGTCAAACAGAGGCCAAGGACACCATTTTATCCCCTGGCTAATAGCCTTTTATGGACCTAACCTCCATGAAATTATCTAGCTTCTCTTTAAACTCTGTTATAGTTTGACTAATTTGCCCGGTACTGAAGTTAGACTTACCGGTCTGTAATTGCCCGGATCGCCTCTAGAGCCCTTTTTAAATATTGGTGTCACGTTGGCTACCTTCCAGTCATTAGGTACGGAAGCCGATTTAAGGGATAGGTTACAAACCACAGATAATAGTTCAGCAATTTCCCATTTGAGTTCTTTTAGAACCCTTGGATGAATGCCATCCGGTCCCGGAGATTTGTTAACATTAAGTTTTTCTATTTGTTCCAAAACCTCCTCTAATGACACTTCAATCCGGGACAGTTCCTCAGATTCATTACCCACAAAGGACGGTGCAGATTTGGGAATCTCCCCAACGTCCTCAGCCGTGAAGACTGAAGCAAAGAAATCATTTCGATCGTCTAGGGGACCCACAGGTTTTTTAGCAGGCTTCCTGCTTCTAATGTACTTAAAAAACATTTTGTTATTTCTTTTTGAGTTTTTGGCTAGCTGTTCCTCAAAATCTTTTTTTGCTTTTCTTATTACATTTTTACACTTGATTTGACAGTGTTTATGTTCCTTTCTATTTATCTCACTAGGATTGGACTTCCACTTCTTAAAAGATGCCTTTTTGTCCCTCACTGCTTCTTTTACATGGTGGTTAAGCCACGGTGACTCTTTTTTAGGTCTCTTGCTATGTTTTTTAATTTGGGGTATACATTTAAGTTGGGCCTCTATTATGGTGTCTTTAAGAAGTTTCCATGCAGCTTGCAGGGATTTGGCTCTAGTCACTGTGCCTTTTAATTTCTGTTTAACTAACCTCCTCATTTTTGTGTAATTCCCCTTTTTGAAATTAAATGCCAGGGTGCTGGTCTGCTGAGGTGTTCTTCCCACCACAGGAATGTTGAATGTTATTATATTATGGTCACTATTCCCAAGCGGTCCTGTAACGGTTATTTCCTGGACCTGTTCCTGCGCTCCACTCAGGACTAAATCGAGAATTGCCTCTCCCCTTGTGGGTTCCTGCACTAGCTGCTCCAAGAAGCAGTCATTTAAGCAATTGAGAAATTTTATCTCCGCTTCTCTTCCTGAGGTGACATGTATCCAGTCAATATGGGGGTAATTAAAATCCCCCATTATTATAGAGTTCTTTGTTTTGGTAGCCTCTCTAATCTCCCTCAGCATTTCAATGTCAGTATCCCTGTCCTGGTCAGGTGGTCGGTAATATATCCCTACTGCTAATTTCTTATTTTTGGAGCATGGAATTACTATCCATAGCGATTCTATTGAACATGTTGATTCATTTAATATTTTTATTTCATTTGATTCTACATTATCTTTCACATACAGTGCCACTCCGCCACCCACCCGGCCTGCTCTATCCTTTCGATATATTTTATATCCCGGTATGATTGTGTCCCACAGATTTTCCTCATTCCACCAGGTTTCAGTGATGCCTATTATGTCAACCTCCTCATTTAATACTAGGTACTCTAGTTCACCCATCTTATTAGTCAGACTCCTAGCATTTGTGTAGAAGCACTTTAAAAATTTGCCACTGCTTATTTGTCTGCCCTTCCCTGATGCATTGGATTCCTTTGTACACGGTTGTTTGTCTGCTCTGGCCCATGGTTTGCCCTCTCCCCTCCTCTCTTTCTGACTACAGCTTAGAGAATCTCTATCAATGGATTCTCCTCTAAGAGTAGTCTCCCTCCGATTTACGTGCATCTCCACACCAATCGGCTTTCCCCCATCTCTCAGTTTAAAAACTGCTCTACGGCCTTTTTAATGTTTAGTGCCAGCAGTCTGGTTCCACCCTGGTTTAGGTGGAGCCCATCCTTCCTGTATAGGCTCCCCCTCTCCCAAAAGTGTCCCCAGTTCCTAATAAATCCAAACCCCTCTTCCCTACACCATCGTCTCATCCACGCATTGAGATTCTGAATCTCTGCCTGCCTACCCGGCCCTGCGCGTGGAACCGGAAGCATTTCCGAGAACGCCACCATAGAGGTCCTGGATTTCAGTCTCTTTCCTAGCAGCCTAAATTTGGCCTCCAGGACATCTCTCCTACCCTTCCCTACGTCATTGGTACCTACATGTACCACGACCACCGGCTCCTCCCCAGCACTACACATAAGTCTATCTAGATGCCTCGAGAGATCCGCAACCTTCGCACCAGGCAGGCAAGTGACCATACGGTTCTCCCGGTCATCACAAACCCAACTATCTATGTTTCTAACGATCGAATCACCCACTACTAACACCTGCCTCTTCCGAACTGGCTTTCCCTCCCCCTCAGAGGTATCCTCAGTGCGAGAGGATACCGCAACATCCTCTGGGAGGAGGGTCCCAACTACGGGATGGTTTCCCTCTGCTCCCATTGAATGCTCTGTTCCCTTGAGACTTTCATCCTCCTTAAGAGCACTGGGGCTCTCAGACTGGAGGTGGGACAGTACTACAGTGTCCCAGAAAGTCTCATCCACAAATCTCTCTACCTCCCTTAGCTCCTCCAGTTCAGCCACCCTGGCCTCCAAAGCCCGAACTCGGTCTCTGAGGGTCAGGAGCTCCTTGCAACGGGTGCACACATACGCCACCCGCCCACAGGGCAGGTAATCATACATGTTACACTCGACGCAATAAACAGGATAGCCCCCACTCTGCTGCTGGGCTTCTGTCTCCATTTTTCTAATGAACAAGTTTAAGTATAAACTGGGATTCTTTTTAAACCTCTGGAATATAGATTACGATAAGAGTTATGTTTTAAAGAAGGCCAGAAGTCACTAGTGCCCTCTAACCTCCCCCTCTAACCTCCCTCTCCAAACTCCGTTAGCAATTCCTGTTCGCAAGCTCCCTGGTCGCTGAGTCACAGGCTTATATAGCTCTGGTAGCCCCTCCCCCTGACTGAGGCTTAGCCAATTAACAGAGGCTTCTAGATTTCAAACCTTTTAGAAGCTCCTTCTAGGGACACCATTCCTTACCCATACTGGCTAATAGACATCTATGGACTTAACCTCCATGAATTTATCTAGTTCTCTTTTAAACCCTATTATAGTCCTAGCCTTCACAACCTCCTCAGGCAAGGAGTTCCACAGATTGACTATGCGCTGTGTGAAGAAGAACTTCCTTGTATTTGTTTTAAACCTGCTGCCCATTAGTTTCATTTGGTGGCCCCTAGTTCTTATATTATGGGAACAAGTAAATAACTTTTCCTTATTCACTTTCTCCACACCACTCATGATTTTATAGACCTCTATCATATCCCCCCTTAGTCTCCTCTTTTCCAAGCTGAAAAGTCCCCGTCTCTTTAATCTCTCCTCATATGGGACCCGTTCCAAACCCCTAATCATTTTAGTTGCCCTTCTCTGAACCTTTTCTAATGCCAGTATATCTTTTTGGAGATGAGGAGACCACATCTGTATGCAGTATTCCACTTGTGAGCGTACCATGGATTTATATAAGGGCAATAAGATATTCTCCGTCTTATTCTCTATCCCTTTTTTAATGATTCCTAACATCCTGTTTGCTTTTTTGACTGCCACTGCACACTGAGTGGACTTCTTTAGAGAACTATCCACGATGACTCCAAGATCTCTTTCCTGATTAGTTGTAGCTAAATTAGCCCCCATCATATAATATGTATACTTGGGGTTATTTTTTCCAATGTGCATTACTTTACATTTATCCACATTAAATTTCATTTGCCATTTTGTTGCCCAGTCACTTAGTTTGGTGAGATCTTTTTGAAGTTCTTCACAGTCTGCTTTGGTCTTAACTATCTTGAGCAGTTTAGTATCATCTGCAAACTTTGCCACTTCACTGTTTACCCCTTTCTCCAGATCATTTATGAATATGTTGAATAGGAATGGTCCTAGTACTGACCCTTGGGGAACACCACTAGTTACCCCTCTCCATTCTGAAAATTTACCATTTATTCCTACCCTTTGTTTCCTGTCTTTTAACCAGTTAGTTCTCAGTCTATGAAAGGATCTTCCCTCTTATCCCATGACAACTTAATTTACGTAAGAGCCTTTGGTGAGGGACCTTGTCAAAGGCTTTCTGGAAATCTAAGTACACTATATCTTCTGGATCCCCCTTGTCCACATGTTTGTTGATCCCTTCAAAGAACTCTAATAGATTAGTAAGACATGATTTCCCTTTACAGAAACCATGTTGACTTTTGCCCAACAAATTATTTTCTTCTATGTGTCTGACAATTTTATTCTTTACTATTGTTTCAACTAATTTGCCCGGTACTGACGTTAGACTTACCGGTCTGTAATTGCTGGGATCGCCTCTAGAGCCCTTTTTAAATATTGGCGTTACATTAGCTATCTTCCAGTCGTTGGGTACAGAAGCTGATTTAAAGGATAGGTTACAAACCATAGTTAATAGTGCCACAATTTCACATTTGAGTTCTTTCAGAACTCTTGGGTGAATGCCATCTGGTCCCGGTGACTTTTTACTGTTAAGTTTATCAATTAATTCCAAAACCTCCTCTAATGACACTTCAATCTGTGACAAGTCCTCAGATTTGTCACCTACAAAGGATGGGTCAGGTTTGGAAATCTCCCTAACATCCTCAGCCATGAAGACTGAAGCAAAGAATTCATTTAGTTTCTCCACACTGACTTTATCGTCTTTAAGTGCTCCTTTTGTATCTCGATCATCCAGGGGCCCAACTGGCTGTTTAGCAGGCTTCCTGCTTTTGATATACTTAAAAACATTTCATCATTACCTTTTGAAATTTTGGCTAGCTGTTCTTCAAACTCCTTTTTGGCTTTTCTTATTACATTTTTACACTTAATTTGGCAGTGTTTATGCTCCTTTCTATTTACCTCACTAGGATTTAACTTCCACTTTTTAAAAGATGTCTTTTTATCTCTCACTGTTTCTTTTACATGGTTGTTAAGCCATGGTGGCTCTTTTTTAGTTCTTTGTTTTTTTATTTGGGGTATACATTTAAGTGGGCCTCTATTATGGTGTCTTTGAAAAGTGTCCATGCAGCTTGCAGGGATTTTACTTTAGTCAGGGTACCTTTTAATTTCTGTTTAACTAACCTCCTCATTTTTGCATAGTTCCCCTTTTTGAAATTAAATGACACAGTTTTGGGCTGCTGAGGTGTTCTTCCCATCACAGGAATGTTAAATGTTATTATATTATGGTCACTATTTCCAAGCGGTCCTGTTACAGTTATCTCTTGGACCAGATCCTGCGTGCCACTCCGGACTAAATCGAGAATTGCCTCTCCCCTTGTGGGTTCTTGAACCAGCTGCTCCAAAAAGCAGTTGTTTAAGGGATCAAGAAATGTTGTCTCTGCATCTCGTCCTGAGGTGACATGTACCCAGTCAATATGGGGATAGTTGAAATCCCCCGCTATTATTGAGTTCTTTATTTTGATAGCCTCTCTAATCTCCCTTAGCATTTCATAGTCACTATTACTGTCCTGGTCAGATGGTTGATAATAGATCCTTACTGTTATATTCTTATTAGAGCAGGGAATTACTATTCATAGCGATTCTATAGAACATGTTGATTCATTTAAGATTTTTACTTCATTTGATTCTAAATTTTCTTTCACATATAGTGCCACTCCCCCACCCACATGACCTCTTCTGTCCTTCCAATATATTTTTGTGTCTGCGATGGGGCGTTCTCTCTCTAGCCCCCACTGCGGGGCCCGGAAAGACCCTGAGTCTACAACTCCCTGCACTGATTACCCTTTCAGAGCCAGGCTCATCAGCCTGGGTCCGTGAACACCGTATCCACACACACACAGTTTAGGCTGGCCTTTTAAGGCAAGGTCTGCGGGCCTGAGTCCATGAGCCAAGTCGTCCCAAACGCAGTTTTAGGATGGCCCTTTAAGGCTAGGCCCACTGGCTTGAGTCCACACACACAGTCTCAGTGCGGCCCTTTAAGGCAAAGCCTGTGCTGGCAGAACAGGTTTATAGCGGGAGGTGCACCCCAGGTAGGAGGACCCGGGCCCACCCTACTCCACCGGATCCTGGTCCAGGGCCCTGGAAGCGATAGGACGGCGTGCCACTCCCTCGGCGGGGGAGTCCTGCCGAAACCTGCCCCAGGAATTTTGGCGTGAAAGGCGGCTCCCACTCCCGCCCTGGGCCACTTCCTACCTGGGCTGCTGGAGCTACTCCCCACGTACTTGTCAGGTTTGCTGTCCTCCCTCAGGCGACACGTCCTCGGCGGACGACCTCTGCAATGCCCCAACTGGCCTCGGCATTTCTGCTGACTTCCTCTGGGGTCTTGGGTTGCTGCTGGTCAGGAGCTTCCTTCATAGGTCCTTCTCCTCTGGCTGCCAGCCCAGACTGAGCTCTTCCCCAGGCTTTTATAGTTAAGCTGCAGCCTGGGCATGCTCAGTTGGGCTGTGGGGGAGGGGCCTCTGCAGCCAGGTAACCCTGGCTGGGCCCTGTGGATTCAGTGTGGGGCTGCCTCGCCCTGTCAGTGTCCCATTGATTGTCCTTGCTCCACCAGGTTTCTGTGATGCCTATTATATCAGTATCCTCCTTTAACACAAGGCATTCTAGTTCACCCATCTTATTTTTTTAGACTTCTAGAATTTGTGTACAAGCACTTTAAAAACTTGTCACTGTTTATTTGTCTGCCCTTTTCTGATGTGTCAGATTCTTTTTTATGTGAATGTTTTTCGTCTGATCTGGCCCATACTTTATCCTTTTCCATCTCTCCTCCTGCCTAAAACCTAGGGAATCTCCATCAATAGACTCTCCTCTAAGAGACGTCTCTGTCTGATCCATGTGCTCCTCTGCACCAATTGGCTTTCCCCCATCTCTTAATTTAAAAACTGCTCTGCGACCTTTTTAATGTTAAGTGCCAGCAGTCTGGGTCCACTATGGTTTAGGTGGAGCCCATCCTTCCTGTATAAGCTCCCCCTATCCCAAAAGTTTCCCCAGTTCCTTATAAAGCTAAAGCTTTATTCTTTGATACCTACACTACATATGAGGGGGATGATTCCCAGCCCAGGTAGATATACCTCTGCTACCTCAAACTGAGCTAAAATAGCAGCGTGGACACTGCATCATAAGTGGCAACTCAGGCTAGCCATTCTAGTACAGATCTGGGATGAGGGGAGGGAAAGTGTTGAGTGAGCTTGGACGTAGGTGGCTTGCCTGAGCCGTTGCCAGTGCTGCAATGTCCACACTTCTGTTTTTAGTGCTCAAGCTGAGCTAGGGCAAATCTGTCTGGCTAGGCTGGGAATCACACCCTCCTCACAGTTGCTGTGTAGATATATCCAAAGTGGCTTGGGTTGGTTGGTAAAGAATCTTCTCTCCTGTGTCAACTGCCCAGTATCCCCCAGCCATAAGAGGAAGGAAGGAATGTGATGGGCATGTGTGTGTGATGGAGGAGGCAAGAAAGGGGTTGTGGACTAGCAGTCTTGCTACACCTGATTCTCCACTGACAGGATTGCCTCATGGGGGATACCTGTCCTGCACTGGGTCAGCAGGGGCTAACCACACAATATGGACCGAGGACGACACACCCTCTTGCTCCAGCTGGAGCTCCGACATAAGACAGTAGCTCAGCTCAGTCTGGGCTGCCTGCTGAAGGGAGGAGATGTGTCAAAGGCTCCTGTGAAGAGACTGTTGGTGCTTCAAGATACAGAAGCCAGCCAGGCCAAGGCTCCAACTGACCCCAGCCACGCACTGTCACTGACTGAGGAGAGACAGCGGAAGCCTCGAGACTGCCAGTTTCAGAAGGAAGGGCAGGAAGTAGTCCAGGGGAACTAGACATTGATCCAGCTATGGAACTGAGGATAGCATGCTTTGGAAGGAAGCCAGCTGATCCTGTGACAGATACACCTGCCAGAAACAGAGCCCTGTCCTCGGGACCTGCTGGAGTAGGGAGGGCCTGGGTCACTCTTCCCTAGCTGCCACCCACCCCTGGATGGCAGCACTCTCTCTTCTGAACATTTTAGGCTGCACTGCCCTACCTATGAGGGCAGGTCCCTCAGACTATGATCATGACCTCTAGGTTACATTGCCCTGGCAGCCAGGGCCACCATAGCAATGTGATAGACAAATTAGGTCTTTCATTCCCCCAGAATCCAGGACCCTCCTGACACAAAAACCTACCCTGTGACAATGGCCTTGCAGTCCCACCCTCTCCAATCTGTCTGACACAGCAGGCCACAGTGGCATATCAAGGCCAAAATGTTTACGCATTCACTGTCAATGAAATCCTTATTCATTTGTATTTGTTGTTAAGAGAACAATTAATAACTTAGTCCGAATCCTCTGTTAGTATCCAACAGCAGAGCTGTCAATAGGAGTCCGTGTGAGAGTTAGGTGCAGGCAGATCCCAGAGCAGTGTTGGGGTTCAAATACCACAGTGATGAAGGCTGTTTAAAGAGGAAGACAGACTGAAAAAGACCTTATACACAATTAAGGGTAAGAGTTTCAAAGATGTTTAGTGCTGGGCCTAACTGCTTCATTAATAAATTAATGGGAGTAGAGCAAGATTAATGCTGAGTGCTTTTGAAAATACAACCCTTCATTGTTCAAGGCATTATACGGCACCCCCTGGAAGGCACTAGGTATTTTATGGCTGACTTCCCTCACAACTGCACTGATTCCTTCATAACTGAGTGAAATTGAATAAATATTGTGCAATGTACTCAGAGAACCCAAATTGCTGTCTCTATTATAGGCAAGTAGCAAGAATCTAGTCCATCTAATTATTGTAATAAAAAGGTTTGTAAAAGCCTATATGTGAACTGAACAAATTAAGATGCTTTCATTCTCTCAAAGAAGTATGCCAATTTTCTGTACCAAAATTATTGGTTCAATATTCTTAATGTTACATTAATTTTGTTTCCTGAGAGATTGTATATCGTCTCTTCATTAAATGCGTCTACAATATTCCTGTGATTAAATGATACATATAATTTAATTTCATTATAACAAGAATTCCATATCCTGTTACTTCCTTACTATCATAATTACCTCAGATATTCTCCTAAACTGCTTGAGAAATGTTTTGCTCTTCCATAACATTGTCTCGTATTGGTATTGCCTGAGTAAATAAAGTTAAACAAGCAATGCATTTACATCTTTAAGAGCCTTTTGAGAACAGACATGCTGATTAATATAACTTGTCTCTCTGAAGGCTAGATTCAGTTACGATATAGAGATACCAGAAAGTCTACAAAATGCATGTAGAAATCTGAAAGAAAGAGTGTTTATATTGAATCCAGTCCTGAAAAGAGGTGTTGAAATTGGCTGAGGGGATGTCAAATTTCTTCTTTTTATATTATCTACTGGCACATTCATTGTCACAGTGATTGTTCATTTCCTACAACAAATTATATTTTTGTTTTAAACCAGTCAAGGGTAGCAATGCATTTTCCCCCTGTAATTCTGGTTTTATTACTTCAGGAACTCATAATCCCTTGTATTCCTATACTTGGAACCCACATGGAAGTTATGTCTATCACGCAGCCTGCCCACTTTTCCCTTGCAGCAACAAACACTCTGTTCCGTCAATGTAATCAGAGTCCCCTGCCACTGCTAGCATCGCCCTTGATGCTCACTAGGCCAAATTCTGTGCTGAGTGAATGCTAGCAGACCTTGGGGGACTCCACAGCAGTCGCCCCAACTATCCTATGGATGGAATGGTCCCCAATATTCAGGTTAGCCTATGGGTCCCAGGGCGGCCCACACGATTACTTGAGGAGCCTGGGGCCATACTTCTTGGCCATTTGAATTAACATTGCAAGAGATTAAGCAGCACTGCCAATGCTCAGACATTTTTCAAGTTGAAAAAACAATCACAGCATAAAATATTTATGTGTCACTTTAGGATTCACTAGTAGCTGCCGCATAAGATTTTGCTGTGCCAAGAAAATCCCCAGCCAGCTTCTTTGCCCCACAAACACCTTGCTTTGTGTTAGATGTAAATTGCTTTCTTGAGTAAGGCAAACAATTTCTGGCAAAGCAGATAAACAAAGAGATTTTTGTCCCCATTTTTCAATAAAAATTTCAAAAAAGAAATTTGCAACCAGATCTATGAGGCTGTTCAAAAGCAGTAATGGGAAGGGGTGGAGGTGGGGGGAGAGAAAGATACAACAATTATCTAACTTTTCATCAAAAACATTTCTTGATCACCATTTTTTGATCAGCACCGCTTAGTCTTCTTTCCAAACCCTGAAATGCTGAGTTGCTGAAGAAGTCGAGAACTGCCAATCAAAAAGGATAGGATAGATGATAGGCCAAAATCTAACCATCCATGAGACCAACCCAAGGATAGATGGGTAGGTGGGATGTAGCATGCTGGAAAAGGAAGACTATGACAAACAGAACTACAGATAGGTAGTTTCCTCTTCTCATATATATTGTCGTCCATTTTACAATGCAATACAAACCTTGCACTAAATAGGAGCTGCAAGCAGTGGCACTCAGAAGCAGGAAAGCTACATACATACAGAAATCATCATCAGTATGGGTGTCCTTTTCGGAGTACAGGGGGAAGGAGGTAAAGCATACAGCTAGCTAACTGACAACAGTGTCTAAAGGACATACCCAAAAAGTGTTTCAACTAGGCCCCAAGATCCACACAAGGGACAAGAGTAAAAGGAGTTATCATCCTAGCAGACAGGTTCAAGGTGTGCAAAATCCCAGTTAAATATGTACAAGAAGGAAGATGAGGGATAAAGAAAACTCCATGACATCTGGAGGAGTCAGTTGATGTGAAATCTGTTCTATCCCAATACATGTAGCACAAACAGGGATGCCAATACATGTGTCACAAATATTCCAGGTTCCTTGGACTGTGCAGCAGTTGTAATTTCAAAGGGAAAGGCATAGAAAGCACGGTAAAGAGAGTGGGCTGGTTTATATGGTAAATTCTACAGGGTATTAGGCAGTTAGAACAGCACAGATTAAAATGAACTTAACTACTGAATACAAACATAACAGACTAACAACAGGGCTAGGAAGACAAGGGCCTCTTAACATATAGCAAAGCCAAGTAGAAATTTGCTGCTACCCAGTACATAATAAACAACAAAGAAAGGTATATATAAAACATTTCCACCCACTGTAGGTAAGCTGGATAAGTAAAGGAGATTAATCAAGACAAAAACTGGAGAAACTCCCTTGCTGACTCATTGCCAGAAATTCTAACAGTAGAATTTTCAGAGCCCCCTGACTCCTTACGATTGCACTTCATAGCTTGGGGAGGTTACTGCCATCAATTGAAAAACAGTATTATAGGATAATATTGCTATAAGAGGACCTGATCTTGTGCAATTGTTGTCACCACAGTGATGTCATATCCTTCCTCAGTGTGAGGCCCTAAAGGAATAAGGATAGATAAGGTAACTATTTGCATATAAGCTCATCTCCCTTTCTTTATGGCCCAGCAAGTGGAGCAGAAGCCAGTGAGAAAGGAGATCAGGTTCCCCACCTCTCACACTGATTCACTGTGACAATTTGAGGAAGTCATTTACCTCTTCACAAGCTGGGAAATGGGATAACAGTACTATTTTTCTCTAGGGCTATGTCTAGACTGCATCCCTCTGTCGACAGAGGGATGCAAATCAAGCACGTTGAAATTGCTAATGAAGCAGGGATTGAAATATCCCACGTTTCATTAGCATAAACATGTCCACCGCTTTTTTTCAAAATGGAGCTTTCGAAAAAAACGGCAGTCTAGATGCAGATCTGTCGAAAATAAACCCTTTTCGACAGATCCTGTAAACCTCATTTTTTGAGGTCGAAAACGGGTTTATTCTCAACAGATCTGTGTCTAGACTGCTGGTTTTTTTAAGCTCCATTTCAAAAAAAAGCAGCAGCCATGTTTATGCTAATGAAGCACGGGATATTTAAACCCCTGCTTCATTAGCAATTTTGCTGTGCCTAATCTACATCTCTCTGTCGACAGAGAAGTGTAGTCTAGACACACCCAAGGTGTTGTGAGGCTCTTTAGCCACACTAAAGACCTGCTAAATTGAACTCAGGGCACCCCAGTCAGCACTGGTACTTCTGCTCCACACGAGGAGTAAGGGAAGCCAATGGGAGCATTTGCTCCCACTGACCTCCCACTGTGTGGACAGTGCAGAAGTGTAATTAACATAGCTGAAATTGCATATCTTAATCTGACCTTCCTCTGTAGTGTAGACCAAGCCTTTGTAATTGATCCCTTAATAGAAGCCACTATACAGTGCCAAGTACTATCTTAGATCATTTTTTTCTGTGTTCTTGTTTTGGAACACTTGTCTCCTTTTCTATTCTTTGATTATTTTGCTCCAGGTTTAAATATGCATAAATGTCCAATAATAAAGCTAATCTCCTTTGTACTTCTACCTGCCTCTTTAAGCTTGCCAGATCATTCTGCAGTTTCAATCCAACTGCTCTGGAATTTACTATCCTTTCTGACCTGAAATCACCTGAGGTTTTAATTAATATGACATTTACATTTCCCTTCTTGTCATTCAATTCTTAATAAATTGAAAGGAGCAAGTCCCAAGATGAATTGTGGAATATTTGATACTTCACTCCATCTGAAACAATCTGATTAAAATCTTGTCATTGCATGCAATCTGCCAGCCTCCTTCTTTTTTTTTTTTAATCCATTCTAAGGAACTCTTATTTATGCAGAACATTTCTAAATTTTCTATAGATCAAACTCTGGACCCAAACAAATTAAAGGGAAAAATCTCATTGATTTCACTGGAACTATGATTTGGCCATGGGTGATTTGAAAGTTACTTTATCAAGCACTTTTATCTACCATGTGACCTTTATTCACATAGGATGAATTGATTTAAATCAAAGTGAGTGAAATCACTAATTTTAATCACGATTTAAATCTTTTTGTACGTCACAAACTGGTACCTAGATTGTTCAGTCATGTAACTGCTGCATGAGCAAGGGTGACAAGATGTTGAGGTCGACCCACTAATCTTCTAATTGTGCACTCCTTTCCAATGTTTAACCATCAGCATCACTGCCCCACAATCACTTGAGAAGACTGGGGTAAGCATATGTGTAAAAAGCATATGTATTGTAGCAGATACTCTGGCCATTCCAGTATCTGTGCCTCAGGCTAAAAACTAGTGGGTGTAAATTAGGATTTCTGAAGTTCGGCAGAACGCATGTCTCTCGGTCTCAGAATTGCTTTCCCTTTGGGTACGTCTAGACTACATGCCTCTGCTGACAGAGGCATGTAAAATAGGCTGCCTGACATAGTCAATGAAGCGGGGATTTAAATATCCCCAGCTTCATTAAAATAAAAATGGCCACCGTGCTGTGCCAGCTAAGCTGATCGTTGGCACAGCGCGAGTCAAGATGCGAATCGGTCAACAAGGGACACCTTTGTCGACTGCTCCTGTAAACTCGTTTCACAAGGCATAACACAGTGGTCGACAAAGGCTTCCCTTGTCAACCCATCTGCGTCTTGACTCACGCGCTGTGCTGACGATCAGCTGAGCCGGCAGAGCGCAGTGGCCATTTTTATTTTAATGAAGCTAGGGATATTTAAATCCCCTCTTCATTGACTATGTCAGGCAGCCTATTTTACATGCCTCTGTTGGCAGAGGCATGTAGACATACCCTTTGTGAGGACACAGCGGTTACCCTGGATATGCCACTGTTCATTAGAGACTGGCAGTGGACCAGCAGCACTGGACATTAATGCATGAAGGGCAGCTGCAAAAGGGTTTTGTGAAGTCAGCAGGACCTGGTGGTATGTTCTTTTGTAGGTGAGCAGGTCTTCTTGTAGAAAGTGTACAGTACTTGCATATATTCGAATCAGAGGTGACTCTGTGGTAGCACTCAGCAAGTACATCCCCATGCTCCTGCCACAGTTTTAACTGCTAAATAGGGTGCCTCTTTAAGCCACCGCCCTGCCCCGCTAGGTGGCCCTCTTAGAATCTCCTCCCCTGCAGGCACCAGGCACCCCTGGTTGGACCATTGTCAGCTGTTTGTGTGTAAAAGGTTGTTTTCATCCATTATTGTCCTGCATAGTTTTAAAGGTGATGACATCTCATGGAAATTTTGAGGGAATTATGTAAGTCAACATGCAAAACAACTGCTAATGAGAGAGATGGCTATATTCAACTCTGAATCAATGAGATGCAGATGCTGACTTCTGCCCCAAGAAGCTGCAAATATTCTACAGCAGCAAACACGAATGCCAGGGCTGAGACTTGTAGCCCACTTGCCTCTGCTTACCAAGAGTTTCTGACTAGCTTCAGGATAAAGGCAGTGCAGGAGGGTGATCTTTTTCTTCAAATTGTGAAGGCAGGCTCTTTTCTGGCCAGGCCTCGTGCGCATGGCCTCCTAGCCCGGGATCACTTTCCCCTCAAACCAAAAGTCCTGCACTATGTGACTTAAGCAGGAGCAGAAGACCAAGCAGGTAGGGGTCATGCAAAGTTCGCGCTGGCCAAGAACCATCTCTCCGCCTCCCCTTCCCCCTCAGTCCTGTCACTAGGCAGACAGAATCTGTTAAGCCTATCACAGTGAAGCGCGGGAAAGCTCTTGCTCTCTCTATAAAACAGCTTCCCCTCCTGCAACTAGTTGAGGGTTCCCGAAAATTTGGAAGGCAGTACATGAGCCAGGTTCTGAGGGCTGATCACCCAAGGACCCCCTCCCGCTCACCGAATCAACCGAATCTTCTGCAGAGCGATAAGAACATGCTGTTTTCTCTGTTGTCCCTTGTGTGTCTGATAAGTGTGAGTACTCTTGCTGTTTAGTGTTAGTTAAAAGTTTGTTAAATATTAGTGATAGGAGTAAGTTAGTTAAAGGGTTGTTAAGTAGTGTTGAGGGTAAGATAGATGTTAGATCTTATGAGTGGGATTAATGTAAATATAACTGTTAAAAATCCCTGGGTGGTTGTTGATAATTACTTGGATTTGGAAAGACCACAGGGAATTCTCCTTTATTGTATTGCATTCTGTTTATTGTTCCTGTTAATAGTTATTTGGCGCCCGCACCTGTAAAAACTGTTAAATAAAAAGTTATAGTTAAAAACATTTTAATAAAAATTTAAAAGATATTCAGTAAAGGGCTGCCTGTTTCTGCACCTCCCCGGGGCTGGCCACATTCCCGAACCTTCCACTGTGCACAACATGGCGTCACGAACAGGATGTGGTTCATGTCCCTGGAGATGTGGAAAAGGCACTCAGTCTATGGAAGACTTGTTTCAGCACATTGTCTTCCACCAACTTGAATCAAATAAAAGCCCCTCAAATTTAGTTCAAAAGCTTAACTTAACTAGTGGGACCGGTGCAGAAGCAAAAACCTGGCAGGTCCAGGTAACCACAGAGGGCTTGGAATGTTTGCTACTCGGAACCCCCCATCTGTCCTTCTACCCCGTAAATGAGAGTGAAGGACCGGAGTTAATAACAACTGGGGGCAATGAAAATAACCCCAATCCACCTGAAAATATTTTAAGCTCCATCGAAAAAATACTGAAAAAAAGTAGGACACCCTTCAAAACCTACTGATTTTAGACCGCAAACCCCTTATGGTACCGCTGGACATAGTATTTTAGTCCATACCCTAGATGAATTGCTGGAGAATAAAAAACAAAAGATAGGTCTGATAATTGCCAATCAGAAAAGGTAATTGGAACACTGTGGCATGCTTTAAAACGAACCCTGGACAGACTGGGAAGCGCTGAGGCGGCGCTGCGGACTGCAGCCATGGTGTCAGCCTCAGACTTGCAAAACCCCGCTGAGGCACCATTGCGTACAGCGGCCGTTATGTTAGCCTCGAGTTCATTGGAGAATCCAGAACGTCAAGACTATCAGAGTAACCTATCACTCCAAGGAAAACAAATCCCCCCGCCATATCAGTGGGAGGCTGTAACGGAGGCAGATGGTGCTGTACCTTCCACACCACCCTCAGCAGAACCTCCATTTTTAGAAGACTTACCCATTTCTGTTAATAAGACCACTTTTGATGCTGTGACTGGGCGGACTAATCGACAGACAGTATTCCGCTCACGTAATAAGGCAGAGTTAAAGGAGCTACTCGCTGATACTGAGAGAAAACCTAACGAACCCCCCGTAGCATGGTTAGGGAGATTAGTGCTAGAAAATGGGTCAGAATGGCTTGACAAGGATGAATGTATGTTCTTGTCTAGATCACCTAACTGGGCAAAGGGAAGCGGTAACTCATCCATAGTGTCTGCTAATACAGTATACCCACTCTCCGTACCTGGCTTCTGCAGTCTTTTCCTAGGGGGAAGTCTTACAGCCTTAAGTCTACCCCCAGGTAGTATAAAAACAAAACAGCAATTGATGCACGCTTGTGTGGGTCTTAGCCTTTTAACTTGGGACCCTGGTACATATCCCTTGGGTCTCACTCGAGCTCAAACACAGCAACCCAATCCGGTCCGATTTCTTACAGACCCTAGCCAAGTTCCAATAGGAGCAATGGCTATTAACTCAGCCGTTGAAGCTACAAGGAGTAAAGATCCAGGGCTGCTTATGTGGCTTCGGACCACAGAAGGCCAGCCCGTTACTGCCCTTTATCAAGTGATGGATAATGTAGATTTAAAAGAAAAAACACATGAAAATTTCCCAGTAGAAAATCTCAAAAAGCCAAAAAGAAATCAACCACCAGACCGGACAAGGTATGAAAGAGCATTGTTTGGGTTTTTACTAGGACAGGGATTAACAAAAGAAAAAATCCGTAGCTTTAATAAGGAACAGCAGGAAACCATAGCACAAACCTTCGGGTGGAAACAATGGGGAAAAAGTGAAAATGACAGTCCTCAGCCAAAAAACGAGTAAAGGCCGAATGCCATCCGGCCGACACTAATATAGATACCTGACCATACAAATCCTTACTTGTAAAAGAATCAAAGAAACCCATATGCTTTCTATTAGACACGGGGGCACAAATCTCTATTATTACAAAAGATGTCCCCCACACCAGTTAGGGTCAAAAGTTTGGGTCCAAGGTTTACACCAAGCCCAACAATCTGAGTTGGTGTTAATTACCATCCACCACCTCGGACATAATTACAAAATAAAAGCCCTGCTTGGAACTAAAAACTTACTAGGAATGCCCGATTTAAGACAGCTGAATCTTAAGGCTACAGTATTATCAGCACTACCAATCCAAACTGCTTGAATTGTACATCAACCCATACTTGCCAAATCAGGTACTTGGTCATGTAAATCTATTCCAACCTCACTTGAAGGAAGACCAAGTATCCAAACCTTATTAGATAGGCTGTTAATTGAAGGAAAAATTGATTATGCTTCCCCAGGTCCATATTTGTCACCAGGATGGGGAATTAAAAAGCCAAATTCTACCCCAGAACACCCGTCCTACCGATTAGTAATTGATTATAGGAAAGCAAATGAATTCATTACTCCCATACCATTTGCTGCCCCGAGAACCCTGCCAGAAATCGAAGCCATATTAAAAAATAAACGATGGCAGTGGGGCTGCACACTAGATTTAACAGACATGTTTTATCAAGTACCAATAGTCGATAGTAAGGGATTACTCAATTTTACCTTTGGTGGCCAGCTTTATAAGTGGTTGGTCTGCCCTCAGGGATATCGCAACTCACCAGCAGTGTGCACTCACGCTTTAACGGACACCCTTAGAAAATGCACTCTGCCACCCAATTGCGAGATCCTGTCATATGTAGATGACATTTGTGTTATTGGGGAAGATAAAAGTAAAGTGGAATGTGCAACTACACAGGTGATAAATATCCTAGAAAAGGACGGCTGGGTCATTAATAAAAGCAAAAGCTGCCTAAAACCCAGCACAACCTTTTCATTCCTACGACTAAAGATAACCCCTGACAAAACTGCTATTGAGCAACAGGATACCTTAGAGCTTGAAGCATGGCTAAGAAAGTCTCCCATCACCAAAAAACAAGTACAGCAGATACTGGGAATTCTTAACTACCATCGCAATACACTTCCTCCTGCATCAGCCACATCGTTAGCTACCATAAGGTCCTTAATTAAAGGAAAAGGTGTAATGGTCCACTGGACAGACCTACATCAAGAAGCCCTGGCTTGTTTAATAAAACATGTAAAAAACCCCCTATCTTTAACCTGATTCGATCCGGACATAAATCTAACTATCCAAATTAACTTCTCTGAGTCATCTCACATTAGAAGTTTTCCAGCATGAATCCTTAATATACCAGGCCATGAGGACTATAAAAGGTCCCGAAGCAAGATATGGCCCCTACGGGATCATGTTATTAGGTTTACACTTTGCTGCAACATGGGGAAAAAATCATCAAGGAACCCTAAAAGGACCCCTAATAAAAGCTATACGATGGTTAACTTCGCATCCCCCACCTTGTTTTAATGGTACCCACAATACTTGGGAAAAGCTTTTATATTTAGCAAAAACTACCTGGCAGCAGTGGATTTTAACTGATACCCCTCTGTCAGATGAATTTACTCGAGGTATACCAATATTCATAAAATCTCAATTGGAACCATGGATTTTCACTGATGGAAGTACAAAATTAGCACGAAAAGCTGGAGTTTATTGCACCCGTTGTGAACAGATTAATATTTTTAACCTCCCTGAAGGTGAAAGTGCACAATTTGCAGAAGCTGTAGCTTTTACAAAAGGTATAGAGCATGTAACCCAAATACATCCTAAGGGAGAGTCTCCAGTAATAGGTACTGATTCTAATTATAATATTCTCATTGCTACTGGGACTGGAGAGGCCTTTGCACATCCGGGCTTATGGGAATCAGCACTTGCCATTGCAAAAATGCACTCAAAGCGATGGTTTGTTACCCACTGTCCCTCACATAAACCTAACACTCATTGGGCACATAAGTGGTTAGATGAAATTTTACAAGAGGAAGATCCTTCCCTATGGAGCCTCAAGGTAGACGTTAATCAACCCCCAAAAAAGCACGTACCCCCTAATTCTGACCCCCTAGCACAATGGTTACATGAGGAATGGGGCCACTGGGGATCAACCAATAACTACAATGAATTTAAACGACACACACTAACCAAAAGACCAGAAATCACTCTAAAAACATGGCAGAAAATTAGTAATAATTGTATAACGTGCCACAAAATAAAAACCATGAATCGTGTCAAACATGATGTAGGTGCATTCAGGGCTGAACTTTTTACCCCCGGAACAACTTGGCAAATAGACTTAATGGGTCCGTTAGCTGGAGCAAAACAGTACCCCAAAGGAATTGTAATTGTTGACCTAGGGTCACGCCAAATCTGGTGTCTTCCGACAAAGAAAACTAATAGTCACACAGTGGCTAACGCTATACTTAAATGCATAAGCCACTGGGGCACCCCACATACTATACAATCTGATGGGGGCCCACCATTTATGTCAAAAGAAATAGAACAATTTTGCACAAAACACTCAATCCATCACCATTTGCACCTTAAATATCACCCTGAAAGCAATGGGGTCGTAGAAAGGAAGATAGGAACTCTGAAACAAGCACTCCGATTAAAAAATCCTAATCCAGATTACAAAGGGTGGCATCTTCATTTAGACGCTGCATTAATTGGTGTTAACAAATTTTGCTCCAGATGGCCAGAGCTTAAACCAGAGACCCCAACACCATGGCAGCCTAAGTTTATGCCTAGAGAAAAAGTTTGGCTCACAGAACCTAATGATCGTGATACCAAAAATCCCGAACCTGCTAAAATTACCCAAATTGGACAGTATCCCAATACTTATTGGGTACAACCAGCTTCCGGTCCAGAAATGTTAGCCCATCATAATTGGCTTTGCAAACGTGACTAACCGCGACCGAGTCGCAATCTGTTTTCTTTTTTAGGGTACAGCAGAACATTCCTTCCTTGAAGATTGGTTACGCGCCTATGCAGTCCAAGGAAATGTTACCGAATGCTTAGCCTGCACCTTACCTGTAAACTCTGTACTTACCCCTCCGTTCTTGATTCGACCAATATACCTTAATTTTTCAACCCAGTCCAATTATGAGGATTGGAGTAGTGATTCATACCTTATTCACCGAGCCCCAACCTTAACAAGTTTGGAACTAACCCCTTTCCCTGAAACTAACAACGCTAACTGTCCCCGGTTCCCATGTTTTGAGTTTTTAGGAGTCCCTACCCACAACCAGTCACAACCTGTAGGCCCCCTTATTTTACTAGGGAATCAAAGTGGTTGTTACCTTACCATTACTACTACCGGAGTCCTTAATAGTACAGGCCACAACATAACCTCTCAGTTAATTAATAACAACCTCTTAAGCTTAAATATAACCCGATTATTCATTAACCTTCAATCAAGCGGGGAGCCCTCTGAAGTTGGCCTGTATCCCCTATCCCTTGCAAAAGCCTTATTCAGTGTCCAACGCTATCTAGTTGGTTCCCACCAACCGGTATGGGGAACACCCTCTGAAGCTGTTTTTAAATGGAATGTAACCTCCTTTTTTAATAACAAATATTTGAGACCTGGACACTTTTGGTTGTGTGGCAATCAAGCCCATTCGTATCTGCCGGTTAACTCGCATGGTCGTTGTACCTTTGGGTACGTGGCTATTGAAGGAGGAGGACTCTTTACCCTTCGCAACTACAAAATCCAACCCCGCTTTACACGTCAAAAACGCAGATTAGGGAACTTTTGGGATTCATTAAAGACTTGGTTCGGAAAAGCTGCACTTGCTGTTGCCACCTTTAATCCCGTTGGACATTTAATGTTTCGTGAACAGTTAGAGTTACAAGGTCAAGCAATCGAATGCCTTGGCAACAGCACAGCGAAAGGACTCTCATTATTGTCAGACAAGCTTGAAGAGATCCGGGTATACGTCATGCAGAATCGCCTAGCTCTCGATTACCTACTAGCAAAAGAGGGCGGGTTCTGTAAGTGGCTTGATGATCAACCCCAAGCAAAAGAACTATTTCAAGGGAAATGTTGTATGATAATCATTTCTGTGCACCAGAATGTAACTGATGTAATTTCTAATATTGATCAGGTTGTTCGGGAGGTGAGAGAAGGGCGGTCATTCTTTGGTCTTACCTGGCTCATAAATTGGTTAGGCTTAGGTCTGTATAAGGATATTATACTTCCCTTTCTATTCAGTGTTCTTTCCTGTCTGGTGCTCCTGTGTATCTCTTGCGCATGCCTTAAGGCCTGTATCCGGCGCACAGTTCATAGTGTCATGGTAGCGGAAGCAAGACCCCTCATCAACAGCGAGGACGAGGAGGATAATGTGTAACTTCGAGCAGGATGGTTCGCTCTCGGCCCTGGCCACGGGGCCATGTGAAGGCAGGCTCTTTTCTGGCCAGGCCTCGTGCGCATGGCCTCCTAGCCCGGGATCACTTTCCCCTCAAACCAAAAGTCCTGCACTATGTGACTTAAGCAGGAGCAGAAGACCAAGCAGGTAGGGGTCATGCAAAGTTCGCGCTGGCCAAGAACCATCTCTCCGCCTCCCCTTCCCCCTCAGTCCTGTCACTAGGCAGACAGAATCTGTTAAGCCTATCACAGTGAAGCGCGGGAAAGCTCTTGCTCTCTCTATAAAACAGCTTCCCCTCCTGCAACTAGTTGAGGGTTCCCGAAAATTTGGAAGGCAGTACATGAGCCAGGTTCTGAGGGCTGATCACCCAAGGACCCCCTCCCGCTCACCGAATCAACCGAATCTTCTGCAGAGCGATAAGAACATGCTGTTTTCTCTGTTGTCCCTTGTGTGTCTGATAAGTGTGAGTACTCTTGCTGTTTAGTGTTAGTTAAAAGTTTGTTAAATATTAGTGATAGGAGTAAGTTAGTTAAAGGGTTGTTAAGTAGTGTTGAGGGTAAGATAGATGTTAGATCTTATGAGTGGGATTAATGTAAATATAACTGTTAAAAATCCCTGGGTGGTTGTTGATAATTACTTGGATTTGGAAAGACCACAGGGAATTCTCCTTTATTGTATTGCATTCTGTTTATTGTTCCTGTTAATAGTTATTTGGCGCCCGCACCTGTAAAAACTGTTAAATAAAAAGTTATAGTTAAAAACATTTTAATAAAAATTTAAAAGATATTCAGTAAAGGGCTGCCTGTTTCTGCACCTCCCCGGGGCTGGCCACATTCCCGAACCTTCCACTGTGCACAACACAAATGTAGACACATTTAGATTTGCTCTAGTTTTGACTCTAAGTAAGTGACAACCGTCTAGAAAGGGAGTGGGTGACCTGCAACATAAAGGGTTGAATGGCCAAGAGACTGTACAGATAGAAACATGTAGTGAACAACATGAACTTCGATGGACTCTTGCCATTGGAAGTAAGTCTGAACAAAAGGCCATTGTGATTCAATAACCTTACTGATGTGCACCAGTATCGCTAAAATCTTGCCTGTCCCACAAATGAGAGAGATGAATGGATAGCTCTTTGGAATCTCCCAGCTGGGTTCACGGCTTCAGAATGTCTATGGCCTTTGCCCTTCACAGGATTTTGAGATCAACAGCCCTTGGAATATTCCAACTGTGTTCCTGGGGATGCAGCTAACTTGGGAATATCACTTAAACTAAATCAGCCAACATTTGGGCCTTAGATGAAGTGGGGATTCTATATGGATATAATCCAGGCCAGGGCCCTTTCCTGGTTACATACATTCTACGGCACAGTTCAGATCATTATGTGAAAAAGGAGCCATCCACTCTGAATCTGCACAGGAGCCCGCCAACCCTTTGTACCATTAGTTCTGACTGCGCAGCTAAAGGACTTACCCAAGTTCTGTGTAGGGCCGTGGAATAAGAAGTAACAGCATTTGTGAAGATTGAAAATTCCATTTTTGTGTGGAGGATGGTATCTCTAGAAAATCTTTTGATGGTCTGCCAGGCTTTCCGGCTAAGATGATTAAAGTCCATCTTTGGCAGGGTTGCTGTCCAATGATCACACCTGGTTTGTACTGGCTGTTGAATTCGTTAGTTGCACTTATTAGGCTTCCTAATTGTTACCAGCGGATCTGAACTCTTCATAGAGCTTACTCTTTCTCTGATGACCAGTCCAGATTTAGTGTCAGCAACAGCCTCTATAGATTGGCAGCTGCCTGAATTAATTTTCAGAAAATCTGGTATGGTATATGAACCATCTTTCCATGGTGTCCTCGGTGAATGGTGTAAGGAAGGGATGTAAGAGATTAGTTGACTAATAACCTCGTGTGGTTCACTGTCCCATGCAGTGGCACCTAGACCACAGCAACAGATAAGACCAAGAGACTTCTACAGTCAGCTGGCTTTATAGCTCAAGCTGTAGAGGGTCCTATACTAAGCTTCAGAAGTTCCAGGTTCAAATCTACCTGGTGGTGGTTACAAGTGATGCCTGACCAGAGACAATGAACCACATGCACAGGTTCACTGGCAGGGAGCAGGCAGGTCAAGCCCTGTGGTGGCCTCACCCCTGGCATGCAATTGGCCTGATATGTATGGGGACAGGTGAGCTGGGTGCTGCAGGGGCCAGTGTGGATTCACTGTCTGCTGCTCTTTGGCTTTGTGAATCTCCTAGGAGAAGAGGACCCTGAACCAGAATCCACCAGATTTAGGTGGCTTTATCTTATACAGAGATCAGGACAATGAAGAGAAGAGCTCCTACTCTGTGGAAACCCCCTATGGCTTACTGCTAGATTTTTTGAAATATGTCAGTGACATTGAGGGAGGCCAAACTCTCAAGAAGGTTCTGTTACACCAGAAAGCAAAAAGGCCCAAACAATCCAGTTCCCTGCAAAGCCCCTCCAGCCATGCCAGCGGATGGACCTCCACTGAGTCTCTGGTGTCCACAGCCAGTGAGGATGGAAGGAACGTACTCCTGTTATCTCCGTGTCTGTACTGAACTGCATTCATGCACATTCTTATTTTAGAAAATGTTTAAAGATGCATTTCTTATTTACTAGACTTTTTTTTTTACTTGTGATTTGTGCCATTTGGTCAAAGGAGGGCAATTTTTAGTTCATTAAATAAAGTTAGTTCAAGAAATAAAAACAAGATTAAATGTGGCAGACACACTAAGTTTATCAAAACATGTTTTGTATTTAAAACTAACTGATTCGTTAAGCCAGGGGCAGGGAACCTTTTTGAGTCGGAGGTCACTGACCCATAGAAAAATCAGTCAGGGGCTGCACACAGTGAGAAAAAACCCCCAAACACCCCTCACCAGCATGGGCTTCCCAATTCCAGGGGGGGAGCCCCAAACCTTAGGGGCCTGATCCAGGCAAGCCGGGGGCTGCATTCAGCCTCCAGGTCTTATGTCCTTTGTTTAATGCAGGGGTGGGGAACCTATGTAGTTAGTGAACTGAACTAATCATTTCTGCTCACTATGTTCAAAATTTTTGAAACTAATTGATCATATGCTCTCATACCTAGTTTGCTCATATAATTAGAAGAACCTTTCCTGCCTTTTCAAATTTCAGTTAGTTTTACAACTTCAAATGACCTAGTCATGGTACTGAACTAGTTGCATGAACTGAAATAAAAAAAAAATATTCCCTATGCACCTGCTAAAAAGATGACAGCTGTCAAAAGCTGAATAACATTTCAAAAGAACTCTGGTTCCATTTGCTTAGCCAGTGTCTTCCACCAGTTCAGTGGTTTGAGTTTCAAACTTGGTAGCAAATGTATACCACTTAATATTTTTTGTATTTAAAGTATTTTAGTAGATTACAATAAGTTTGGGCCTTAATATTTATTACCAATTGCACATTTAATTTTAAATAAGTTTATTTAAATATTGTTAAAGTAAAAAAAATCTGATTGAAATTAAAAAAAAATCAGTTTTTAAAATTACAAAGCAATTTTTAATCCAACCTGGTCCACCAAATTGTACTAAATAAAATAATCTATAAATTATTATTATTATTGTCCTGGCAGTAGCATGCATAGATTGCAATCAGAGATGGGCCCCAATACCCTAAGCAAAACACGGCATGAATGCACATGCCCACACACTATGAAAAGGCTGTCTCTTCATCAAGACAGTAAGTTATGTGTGCATCAGCTATGATCTGACTTTTGAGCCCATATTATTCATTATGAATCCAATATGTCCCTCTTATTCCTTCCTCTTCAGTGGAATCCCCTTAATATTTCAAGTATAAGTACAAATATTTACTTAGATTATAAGCTTTTTCAGGACTGTCCTTTTGTTCTCTCTTTGTACAGTGCATAGCACGATGGGGCCCTGGTATATGGCTCAGGCTCCTACTGTGACAGTAATACAAATAAATAAGACAACTAAAAAGTCAGACAAGCAAGTTAATCATTTTGTCCCTGACCCTTTGTAGATTCTGAGATCATATTTATCTTTTCCCTAATTGTTATATACATTATCTGTTGGCCAAAACATCAACATATATTACTAATATTATTATTATTCTTTTATGGCAGCACCTAAAGGTCCCGAGATGTAGACCAGGGACCTACTGCAGTAAGCACTGTACAAGCATGTAACACAAAGACAAAATCTGCCAAAGAGAGGAAGGAAGGTTCAGTGATTATGACACAAAATAAAAGCCTTAAGGACACACAGGTTCATTTCCATGCTCTACCACAGATTTTCTTTGTGACCTTGGGCAAGTCACTTTCTCTCTCTGTGCCTCAATTCACATCTGTTACATGGAGAAAATAGCAATGCCCTCTCTCTCAGAGGTGTTGTGAGGATATACATGTTAAAAGGCTGTGAGATGCTCAAATGCAATAGTAGTGTGGGCTATATAAGTAACTTAGATGGATAGAGAGCTTCAAGTCATGGGGGGGCGGGCACGGGGGGGGAGGGGAAGGGAGGGGAGGGGAAGAGAAGAAGGAGCAAGCTAACAGGATACACCTTCATGTGTTTCTACAAAGTAACAGTTTTAAGTGATTACCAGCCTGTAGTGAGCACAGGTGACCACTCATTGACCCTGACGGGGAGGCTGAGCCCAGTCCTGCCCTTTTAACTCCCCAGGAGCCCAGGGGCAGGGCAGGTAGGATAAAAGCCCAGCCCAGGAGCTCAGTAAGGCCCCAGGTGTGGGAAGAAGCAGAGGCCTGCCCTGAGCTCCCAAGCCAGGAGGACCCTGCCGAGGCTGAGGACTGGCCTAGACCACTGGGCCCCTGCTCCAAATAGACCTTCTTTATCCTACCTGAGGGTGCAGAATACGATGACCCTGAGAACCGGAAGCCTCTGTACGGCCAGGTAGATGCTGAGGGGGAGTCAGAAAATGGCCCAGGGGAAGCCAACAACTGTCAGTCTGACCTTAACGCTTTACAGAGTGTCAGTGTGTTGTGGGCCGGATCCCCGCTGACCCCAGTGGCCACAGGGCTGCCACTGCTAGGGCCCTAGGCCGGGATGAGGTGAAGTAGGAAGGGTCTACACCCCCCCCCCCCAATCCCTGCCACCTCACATACCATGTGGCAATCTCCTCCTCCCCTCTCTTGCCTGAACCAGGACCTGGGCCTTACTAACTATGGGACTGTGCTTGTGTTGCTGCCCACCCTGTACTCGGAGCCCTGGGATTTAAAGGAAGCCCTTGGACATTTAGTTCCAGGCCTGAGCACAGGTCAGGGACCCAGGACCCAAGCAGCTGGCTTACACAGCCTAAGTGATAAGATGGCAGTTCTGCACATTTTGATGGGGAATTCTTTCAAAGGCTATGGCTAGACTACAGGGGTTTTTTGAATTTTTTTTTTTAAAAATACCCCTCTTTTTGTAAGCTTCACCTGTGTCTAGACTGTCACATTCTTTCAAAATTAAATCTAAAGATGTGACGGCTTTTTCAACAGCAATAAGCCTGCTTTTACAAAGAACGCCTTTTTTCAAAAGAGCTTTCAAAAAAAGGTGGTGTTCTTGAACGCAAACAGGGCTTTTTCGAAAGTCGTGTGTCTAGACAATCTCTTTTGAAAGAGGCTTGTAATCTAGACCAGTGGTCCCCAACCTTTCGGGGCCGCCCACGCTCCGTGCGCCTGGGGTAGGAGGGGCAGCCCAGATGATTTGGCGGGCACACAAATGCCCCAGTGGGCACCATGGCGCCTGCAGGCACCGCGTTGGGGACCACTGGTCTAGACGTACCCCAAGTACCAAAGGCAGTGTAAGAGGAAATGTGCAGCTTTTCCAAGGATAACAGCTCTGCAACTTCCTCTACTAATTTGTTTTGAATTCTTGCATGTATCACACATGCCCGTGACAAATGTTATCAGTAATAATAGTAGTAATGATTCAGGAGTATCCTTTTTTCCCCAATTATTTTCTTTCAGAAGCAATGTCTTGAGTGGTGCATCCATAAAAGTGACTCTAAGAAAGTGATAACTATTCACCAATTCGGGAAAATAGTGCTCAAAGATGTCTAAGAAGATGCTTATCATTGAAACCATAAAATCGATAACTGGAAGAACAGTTATCAAGTTTAAAAAGAGAAGTAAAACTAGTCAAGTAACCATTGGAGTTTATTTGCTTAAAGCAAGATGCTTTCCCCTTACACTAAAGGCTTTACATGCACAGAACAAAACATTAGATTTAAGGGTGCATGCATTCCAGTGCAATAGCAGCAAAAACTGATCACAGACAGGAAAATAGAGCTTATGCACCAGAGATCCCCTTTGAAACAGTTGGTAGGTGGCATAGTTTAGAGAAAGTCTTTAGGGTGCTCTGTTATGATCCTGCACACAGTCAGCCTAGGATCAAGACAGCACAGCCACACATTTGCACCAAGGTGTGCTGTGAGGTCACTGCATG
This sequence comes from Pelochelys cantorii, assembly GCA_032595735.1. Lineage (NCBI taxonomy): Eukaryota > Metazoa > Chordata > Testudines > Trionychidae > Pelochelys > Pelochelys cantorii. Next base: position 27,402,838 of record CM064326.1, read on the forward strand.
TAGCTGAGGATCTGATCCAGTAAGGATTGGGGATTATGTCGTCAAGTATCCATGTAAGCTTCAAGGTGTCAGCTATTAACTAATCGGCGTATTAATTAGGTTGTTTAATAATGTGAAAATAAAAGCCATATGAACAAGCATACAAACAGCAAAATGCTGCCTTCAGTGGCACACTGAAAAGGAGCAGAGAGAAAGTTCAGCATCATAAGCACATGACTGGCACAGGACCCAATTCTATGGGGGGAGGCAGGGAACAGCACTTTGACTCCGATGCATTTTGTTACCCTTCTGAGTAGGAACCAGATGCTGATCTGCATTCTGCTGGCTAGTGCTTGATGCTAATGGGAGCACATGTGCTAGCCAGCTAGGAGGGCAGGCAGACACCCTGACCCAGAAACTACTTTCCAATGAGGACACAGATCAGGCAGGCAGAATAGCCTAACAGGCTGCTGCTTATGTAGGACAAAGAGGATCCTCTCCCACACTCCCTTGTCCATCAACACACCACAAGACAGACATCCTCAACATGTCACTCAATACTGAGGGCATATCATTAATTTGAGAAAAACAACAGAAGCACCCAGAGGCCCCTAGTGTAAAATCAGGCCCTGTTGTGTTGACCCACATGAATGTTAAGTTATTTTCACCACACAGAATAAAACTGTTCCTTTACATTCAGTCATCTTCCCCATTAAATGCTTAAAGAATCATGATAAACAACCACACACTTCCATCTTTCTGCCAAGAGCAGCATGATACAGCATCACTCTGCTCCCATCCAAATCAGTTGGACTCAGTTCAAAATTACAAAACTTTTCTTTCCTTCCTAAGTTCAGTTTGAAGCCACATAAACTGGGCCAAACTGTCACAGAAATGCTTCCTCTGAACAAAAGAGGGGCAACCCTGAGGCCAGCTTAGAATGATTGATCTTTAGCTTCCTCTTTGTCCTCCTTTTGTTTAAGATAGCAAAAATATTTTGGCCAATGCCTTAATACACTGTTCCAGTCAGCTGTGATCCATTAACGTGGTAGCACCTACTCTCCCTGTCCAGACAGGAATGGAGATTCAGATACTGAATAACTTAACTATTGTCAGCCTTTAGCCAATGGGTTTTGAGACTATTCATAGACTCTTCCCATATGATGTGGAAGCACTTTAGCCATAGACAGGAACAATACAGAAAGGCTGGTTTTGTGATTGGCACTTGAATGAAACTTACAACTTCTGGGTTCAATAAACAGCTCTGCAACAATGTCTCTTATACCAGGGATGAATCTAGTTCCCATTTTCTGGGTTTGAATAAGGTAAACAGATGCTCTGTGTCACTTTTCCTGTAGAAAGAATTCACTCTAAGCCCAGCCCCAAGTACCTGGATTCCCTGTGAGTCTTTGCAATGATGGGAGCAGATTTTCAGGCTCACATAGCATCACTGGGCCTTTATAATCCACACATAGCCAGAGTATCAGTTTTGAGACTCATCCCGAAAGATGACAATGTTATTTCAGTAAGAACACTCACATTATCTTCCTCAGAAAAGATAAAAATATACACCATAATTTAAATTTGTTTACTCATATATGGTATAGCAATACAGAGTCCAATTTTGCCATCTTTAATTGTCCCACACACTGCAGGAAGTTCAAATTGACAGCCCATGTGCTGAGAAATTGCCACTGATCATATCCATATTGTTCCATTTCCCCTAACAATATAAAAATTTCTCCAGAGAAAAATGTTACAGATTTTGAGCTTTTCACTAGGCAATTTTAAAGTGTTTATTTTGCACAAGATCTAGAAAATAACTGGGGACACTTCAAATTAGAACATAAATTCAAGTTAACAGCTTGAAATGACTATACCTGTAGTTGCAGAACTACGTTAAGCAGGAACAATATCAGGATAATTGAGAAATAAAGTGTTTCATAAGGAGCAACTGAGATGGAACTACCTACCATCTTAAACACTCAGGAGTTTAGCTTCCAAATCACCCACAACAGGGGTCAGCAACCTTTCAGCGGTTGAGTAAGATTGGACTTATTCACCTATATGTACAGAGCTGAGTGCTGGTGATACTTTTTAAAGTCAATGATGGTCCTATTTACTTCATTAGGAAAGAAACAAACAGATCTTACCTTTAATGCAGGGGTTGGCAACCTTTCAGAAGCAGTGTGCCAAGATTTAACTTATTCACGGATCTGTGTGCTGGGGGCAAGAAGAGGGGAGGGGTGGCAAGGGCAGGCTAGGTATGGTGACCTTATTTTCTGAATCAGCTCCAGCTAGGGAGAACAGTTTAATTTAAATTACAAAACAGATTAAGCATTTTACGTTTTTCGTGTTTATTTAAAGTGAAGCTTGATAAACTAAGTAAAATATTATGTCCAACACAGAAGGTTTCCATGTTTTCTTTATTTATGGCAGGGTGGGGAACCTTTTTTGGCTCAAGGGTCACTGACCCACGCCGGGGGCGGGGGGGGGGGGGGAGAAATCAGATAGGGACCACACAAGTGAAAAGCAAAAGCTCCAAAAAACCCCAACCCTCACTGATGTGGCCCCCAACTGAGACACCTCACTCCTCTGGTGCCCCAGCCTCATGGGGTGAGGGGAAGGGAAGAGGGACTGAGGTTCAGGGCTTCCCATAGACCAGATTTACTTCTCTGGGGTTCTGGAATTAGTGGATTTTATGAACCCCCTTAGATGCTGGGGTAGGGACAAAAATGAGGGGTACAGTATGCGAGACAGGTCTGCCAGCAAGTAGGATAGGGATAGGGTGCAGGATCTGGGAGGGTGCAGAAAGGGGAGCGGTTGCGAGGTCTGGGTGGGAGGTAGGATGCAGAAGCAGGCTCGGAGTAAGGTGTCTGGCCAGGTGGAGAGAGCAAGAGCAAGGAAAGGTGCAGTGTGTGGCCAGGAGGGAGGGTGCAGCAGCAAAGGTGCATGCAGGAGCAGGATGGGGGTGTCTGGCCAGGCTGGGGGAAGGTGCAGGAACAGGGTGGGGTGTCTGGCCAGGAGGGAGAGTGTCTGATTAAGCTGGGGGTGTGGGGCCTTGGCAGGGAGAGGAGGGGGGCGGGGGGGGGGGAAGAGTGGGGGCATGAGGGAGGACCTTACCTGGCTTTGCACCCCCTTGCAGCAACGGCCGTGGCTATGCTGTCCCGGGCCGTCCCGAAGGGAGGCCCTGCTGCTTGGGCCCATGTGGTCTGGGGCTGGCCCCAGAGGCCCTGCTGCCGTGGCAGAAATGTCTCCAGTCCTGGCCAAGGTGCCACTGAGGAGCCTCCTCCCACTACAGCCTAACCTGCTGCAGGGAGAAGGGAGTGCTCTCCAGTGGCTGTGCAGGGAAAGAGGGACAGGGCTGAGCTCCCTCATGTGCCACTGGAAAAAAAAATTGGCTTGCGTGCTGTAAATGGCATGTGTGCCATAGGTTGCTGACCCCTGACCTACAATGATATTGCTAAGAGCTACTCATGTGGGAATTCTGCACCATTGCACAAGAGTAGAATTAATGTCCTCCACAGATTTATTTTTCCCCTGCAGAAAAAAAAAACGGTTACTTACTTCATAACTGTTGTTCGAGATGTGTTGCTCATGTCCATTCCACTTAGGTGTGCACATGCTGCGTGCATGGTTTGCTGGAGAGAGTTTTCCTTTAGCAGTACCTGTCAGGCCAGCCAGGGAGCCCCCTGGAGTGGCACCGTTATAACTCCCTCCTGTGTGCCACTGGCCCTCCACCCCCTCAGTTCATTCTTGTGGGAATGCTCAGACTCAGGGGAGGTGGGTGGGATGTGGCATGGACATGAGCAACATCTCAAAGAACAACAGTTACAAAGTAAAGTATCAGAGGGGTGGCCGTGTTAGTCTGAATCTGCAAAAGCGGCGAGGAGTCCTGTGGCACCTTATAGACTAACCGAAGTGTTGGAGCATAAGCTTTCGTGGGCAAAGACCCACTTCGTCAGACATGCATCTGACGAAGTGGGTCTTTGCCCATGAAAGCTTATGCTCCAACACTTCGGTTAGTCTATAAGGTGCCACAGGACTCCTCGCCACAGTTACAAAGTAAGTCACCGTTTTTATTTCTTCTAGTGTTTGCTCATGTCCATTCCACTTAGGTGACCATAAAGCTAGCCCCCCAGGAGGTGGGGTCGGAGCCTACCTAAATGCAGACTGTAGCACAGCCCTACCTAAAGCAGCATCCTCCCTGGCATGCTGCGTGATGGCATAATTATCTACAAAAGTGTACACTGAGGACCAGGTAGTGGCCCTGAAGATCTCAATGATGGGCACCTGGGCTGCAAAGGCCGCGCAAAAGGCTTGCGCCCTCGTGGAGGGCACTTTAATGGGTGGAGCTGGAACCCATGCCTGCTGATAGCACTCCCTGATGCAGTCTCAGGACGAGATATGCTGAGCCGACACTGGCTGACCCGTCATCCTTTCTGCTAACGCTACAAACAACTGGGGGGACTTGCAGAAGGGCTTGGTCCTCTCTAAGTAAAAAGCTAACGCACGCCTCACATCAAGTGTGTGCAATGCCTGTTCCGCCCCTGAGCCATGGGGTTTGGGGTAATGCACAGGAGAAATATATCCGGATGAACATGGAAATATGATACCACCTTAGGCAGAAATGCCAGGTGTGGGCGCAGCCTGACCTTATCCTTCAAGAAGACCGTATGGGGGGGGGGGAGGAGAATCTACAAGTAGGGCCCCGAGTTCCAACACTCGCCTGGCTGAGGTAATAGCCACCAGGAAAGACACCTTTCAGGAGAGGTGCAAGACGAAGCATGTGGCTAACAGTTCAAAGGGGGGAAAACCACGAGTCTCGAGAGCACCAAATTTAGATCCCAAGGGTGCACCGGTTCCCACACCTGGGGATAAACCCTGTCCATGCCCTTGAGGATTGGATGCACCATGGGGTCCGAGAAAATGGTCCCCCTCCCTGAGCCAGAGTGAAAAGCCGAGATGGCTGCTAGATGGATTCATACAGAGGAGGGAGCCAGGCCCTGAAGCCTGCTCCCCAGGAGATAATCCAGAAAAACTGGGACCAGGGCCTCCGTAGGGGGAACCCCTTATCACCCGACCATATCACAAAACGTTTCCACTTAGCCACGTAGGAAGACCGGGTGGAGGGCTTCCAGCTCCCTAGGATTACTGTCTGAACCTGCTCCGAACACTGCCTCTCTGAAGCCGTTAACCATGGAGCTTCCACACCATACGGTGTAGGGAGCGGAGGTTCGGGTGCCTGAGCCTGTTGAACTCCTGTGAGATCAGGTCCAGGCACAAAGGGAGAGCCAGAGGCCTCTCCACTGAGAGGGCAAGGAAATCTGGAAACTAATGCTGCTGAGGCCAGGCCGGGGCTATCAAGGTTACTGAAGCCTGGAATTCCCTGACCCTGAGGATTACTTTGAGAATCAGCAGGAAGGATGGGAAGGCATATAGCAGACCCCGAGGCCAGGGGATCATCACTGTGTCCCCTAGAGACCTCAGGATGTGCCCAAACAGAGCAAAACCAGGGACACTTCCTGTTGATGCGAGTAGCGAACAAGTCCAAGTGGGGAAACCCCTTCCTGTGGAAGATGGAGAGAGCTACATGCACCCTCAGAGACCATTCGTGTCCCTGGAAGAACCTGCTGAGGCAGTCTGCCACTTCGTTGTGAACCCTGGGGAGATAGGTGGCCACCAGGTGAATCTCATGAGCCACACAAAATTCCCAGAGGAGGAGAGCCTCTCTGCACGGGGGATAAGAGCGAGCACCACCCTGTCTGTTTATATAAAATATCGCAGCTGTGTTGTCGGTCAAAATTGAAATGCACCTGTTTTGGAGGTGCGGTAGGAACACGCTGCAAGCGAAGCAGCTAGCTCTCAGCTCCCTGACATTGATGTGGAGGGAGAGATCCATGGGGCCCCCACATACCTTGAGTCCGTAGCTTCCTGAGGTGGGCTCCCCAGCCCATATTGGAGGCATCCATCACCAGCTGGATGGATGGGGAAGGGGTGATGAACAGCATCCCTTTCCAGACCACTTCCTAGCAGAGCCACCAATTGAGGGATTTCACCACATCCATGGGCACTGTCACCACCATGTCCATAAGGTGGAAAGCTGGGTTGTGGATCCAGTGCAGCCACAACTGAAAAGGCCTCATTCTGAGCCTGGCGTGCTGAACCACATAAGTGCAGGCCGCCATAAGCCCAAGTAGCCTCATGCACCAGCGGGCCACTGTGGTGGGGAACAACTGTACTTGCAGAATGGCGTCCCTTATTGCCATAAAGTGCCTTGGGGACAGGGAGGCTCTGCCCTTTGTCATGTCCAACAGAGCTCCCATGAACTCTATCGATTGAGAGGGAACAAGGGCAGATTTGGCTTTGTTTAATATGAGGCCCAGCTTGAGGAACGTCTCCCTTACAAGGGATATATGGCTGATCACCTGAGATGGGGACAAGCCCCTTATGAGCCAGCCTATCGTCTAGGTACGGGTACACCTTGATCTGCCGCTTCCTCAGGAACGCGGCCACCACTGCCAGACATTTTGTGAAGACCCTGGGGGCCAAATGGGAGGGCAGTGAACTGATAATGATCATGGCCCACCCTGAAACAGAGGAAGCACCTATGTGAAGGTTCGATGGAAATGTGAAAAACAGGCGTCCTTGAGATCGAGGGCAATATACCAGTCTTGTGTATCTAGGGAAGGAATGATGGAGGCCAAGGTAACCATTTTGAACTTGGATTTTACTATGAAGGTATTTAGATCCCTCAGATCTAGAATAGGACGGAAGCCACCCTTGGCCTTTGGGACCATGAAGTAGCAGGAGTAGAAACCCTTTTCCCTGAGGTCCCATGGAACTTCCTACACCACCCACAGCTCAAGAAGTTTCTGAACTTCCACCTGGAGAAGATACTTGTGTGAGAAGTCCCTGAAAAGGGATGGGGAAAGGGAATGGGAGGGGGAGGCAGGAGAGGAAGGGATGAGGTATCCCCTCCTCACCGTGTCTAATACCCAACGGTCCATCGTGATGAGTGACCAGGCATGGTAGAAGGGGAAAAAGGTGGTTGGTAAAGGCCTCCGGTCTGAGACTGGTGCGCTGTCTCCGCTCGCACCTTCAAAGGTTCAGCCTAGGACCCTGAGGCCTGTTGGACGGACTCGCCCCCCCAATTGGAGGAGGAGCAGGAGGCGCGTCTGCCACCCCTCTTATCACTATTGCTCCAGCCCCTGTGTTTAGGGAAATCAGGCCTGTTCCCCTACTGGAAAGGGCGAGGTGGGGCTCTAGGGAGGGAACGTTGTTGCGGAGCAGAGGTATGGATGCCTAGGGACCTAAGAGTTACCCTAGAATCCTTTAGCCCATGAAGGCTGGTGGCGGTTCGTTCAGCGAACAAACCGCCACCCTTGAAGGGCAGGTCCTGGATTGTGTTCTGGACTTCCAGAAGAATGCTGGACACCTGCAACTATGCGCCCCTATGCAGGACCAGACCCATGGCCATAGTACGGGCCGCAACACCCGCTGAGTCCAGGGCTGCCTGAAGAGCGGCCTGGGAGACTACTTTCCCTTCCTCGGACAAGGCCCTGAACTCCTGCCTCAAGTCTTGGGGCAGTGATTCCCCGAACTTGTCCATCGCTGCCCACGAGTTAAAGGCCTATCTACTCAGGAGGACCTGCTGGTTAGCGATCCTGAGTAGGAGACCACTTGAGGTGTAGGCCTTGTGACCCAACAGGTTCGAACGCCTGGCTTCCCTGTTCTTAGGGATATAGGCAGGTTGGCCTTGCCGCTCACGGTGATTAGTGGCCTGCACCACAATCGAACCGAGTGGCGGGTGGGAGAACAGGTGCTCATGGCTCGCTTGAGGGAAAAAGTAGCGGCACTCTGCCCTCTTGTCTGTGGGTGGGATAGATGCTGGCATCTGCCACAGGGTCTTTGTAATCCTGCCCACTGTCTATCTAGGGGCAGGGCCACATGGGACAGCACCTCAGCATTGAGAATGTCGACTGTAGGGTCCGAGTCCTCAGAGATCCGCTTGAGTTGGACCCCAAGGCTCTGGGCCAGTCTCCGAAGGAGTTCTTGATGGGCCCGGGAGCCCATGGCCAGAGCTGCTGAATAAGCCAACCCTTAGGCCTTGTCCAAGGAGGACGATGAGTACTCCTGCACCATCGAGTCCTCCCTCTCATGAGCCCATTCGGACACTCGAGATGGGGCAGACTGCTCCGCTGGCTCCTGACCTCCATCGATGTCCAACTGGGATGCGGGGGACTCTCCCCATATCACGAAGGGCTGCGGTGCCGGGGCACTGGTCAGCAGAGTGGCCAAAGATGAGACTTGAATCCCCAAGCGTGCAGATCTTGCCGTAGAGGGGATGCTCCACTGGGCCTGATGGTATGCTCAGGGGTCCAGAATGGCCACTGATCTGACTGTTGCCACTGTGGAGGCCAAGTTTGCGAGAGGTCCAGGACACTGACTCGGCGCTCGCTACGCCGTGATTGGGAACAGTGCTGAGACGTGCACTGTGGGATTCTGGTGCCGAGTCCGACGATGATGCCGGGTGAAGTGCCAACTCCATAAGGAGTATCTTCAAGCGTGAGTTCCGGGCTGGAAACCGCGACAGATTCTGCCGTTAGCCAGGACGTGGGCCTCACCCAAAAACACTTTAAGCACGAATCATGCGGGTCACCACAGGGCATAGGCTTGGAACAGTCAGCACAGGGCTTAAACAAGTGGCGCCCTGGCATGCCCTGTGGGCCAGACTGGAAGGGGATGCAACAGGCAAGCCCCAACCCAAACTACTTAACTCTAACAGGGAAGATAAACCCCTTTGTTCTTATCCAAGTTAACAAGGTGCTAACTACTGAGAATGCTATAGATACCGCTGAGATAGCGAGAAGGGAGCTCCAACAACCGTCAGGGGTGGTAAGAAGGAACTGAAGGAGTGGAGGGCCAGCGGGGACATATACGCAGTGATATAGCGGCGCCACCCCAGAGGGTTCCCTGGCTGGCCTGACGGGTACGACTAAGGGAAAACTCTCCAGCAAACCGTGCACGTGGCGCGCGCACACCTAAGTGGAATGGACCTGAGCGTGCACTTGAAGAATAATTTATTCTGACTAGGAGGCAAAAGGAGGACATGAGAAGGGTCATGCTGCAATTACACCTTTTGCCCACTAACTCCTAGTCCCTACTTCTCCCACTCACACCCAAGAACCCTCCAGCTTCACTGAGAGTGCCCTTTCCAGCAATTATTTCCCTCTCTCTCAGCTTTTCCATTTCCCTAGATTCCCTAAGCCTTTGCACCACTTCAGAGGGATGAGGGAAATACGTTTCTATATTGTTTTTTAAACGTTTTATTACTCAGTTCTGGTATTTGCCTAGTAAGGAATCTGTCCAAAAAAACCCAAAAAAACCCCACACATTTCCTGAATCTTTTCTGTTGTCTGTATTGTTATAGGTATTTTGAAATAAATTACCAAAATAGTTGAAATTGGTATGATTATACTGTGTTATTTTATTTTGACAATAAAGTACACAGAATTTTGCAGAATTTTAATACCGTGTACAGAATATTTTGTATTTTTTGGTGCCAAATTCATGCAGGAGTAAAGTGCTTTAAGATAAAGTGTTTACAGAGACTGGCTAACGAGTTGGGGCATTCCTACAATATGCACTCATATGAAGGCTAAGCAGAGTCTGGCACTAAAATTCAGTACTATATGAAAATGTTTTTGTGATTCCTTATAGGACATGAGGTACCTCAACAGGAATGGAAAATTAAGCCATATAGAAAAAAGGGTACAAGTAGCCTGTTGGTTTCTAAAAACAAAGCAAATTATTTTAATATCTTTCCCTTTTTGTTTGTGCCTACAATGCAGCTTTTGTCAGTACCATAGGGGGGGGAAAAAAACAAATCTCATTAGTTTCTACTGTAGTGAGTACAAAGACAGCCTCATTTCACAGGTACAGTGCTTTCTGCTAGGTGAAGAGACTTTTACCAGTAATTATGTGATTAGTGGGTACTAATGTAGTCTTATGTTGTTTATTCTAAAGTTGTGCTGTAGTTTAGAAGTTTCTTCCTCTCTGCCATATTAGTAACCCTTAAAAGACTTCCACAAGAAGGGAATAGACAATCAGGGACTCTAAACACCACCCAATATATAGTATCAGTCCAACAGCTCATTAAAGAGCCTTTATTCTAATGACTTGTGTTTGGGGCTTACCTACTTTATTTTCCATTTCTCCTCTGAGACCAGTTTTAGCAACACTCAGGATGGATTTGGCACCTAATTTGACGGGCTTTTCCTGTTCTACAGCTGCTAATAATGTTTTCCAGCTGCTAACTGTACAGCTGTTCAAAAGCACTTGTGATTCTTACAGCACATTTGACATGTGCTTAAAAGTATTTTACTTAAAATCAGATTTGGCCTATTAGGGTCAATCTCCCAAGTATAAATTTTTTACAGTCAGGGTAATTCAGCATTGAGACAACTTACCTAAGGATGTGGTGGATCTTCCAACACAGTGGCACTGTAAACGAGGGCTGGATAACTTTTTCTAGAAGACACACTATAGCTCAAGCAGAAGATATGGGCTTCATGCAGGAATTACTGGGTGAAGTTCCTTGGCTGCTATGAAACAGGAGGGTCAGGCTAGATGCTCCTAATGGTCATTCTGGTTTAAAGAAAAAAAACTACCAGTCCCCTTGTGCTTCCTCTAGACAAGATGATGCTATATATCCAGCCAGATATGTTGACTAACATAAAAGAGAGTGGAATGGGGCAGCATCATGGCACTATATCTTCTCTGCCCCTCTGGGGTGGCTTGCACACCAAGGAGGGAGTAACCCCTGCATGGAGGGCAGCCTGTGGAATATAGTTTTGCTTAGGATCCACATAGGGGAAATGGAGGGAAGGGCCCCTGCACTTTGGTCACATGTGCACGGCCCAGACATAGGATAGACCATAGTATTTTCCATGTTCCCCTTTTTATTGTACCAGAAATTCATGCAGCTTCATTTTAAAAAACCAGAACAGAGCTGATTTTGAAAAATCTAAATTTCTCGAAACATTTGTGATGTAGGCACTTGACACTTGGCAACTAGATGAAAATCCATCAAGTCATTTCTACAAAGGCTACCAGACAGACCAGACATTAGCAATGACTTTCAGTCACTTCTGTCTGAGATTGAAGCAAAACAAACACCTACAGCAGGTCAAAGTTTTCTAAAATTATATAAGGCTGGAACGGAACCTCAAGAAGCTATCTACAGAGCCCTGCAAATTCAGATATCTGCTTTATATCTACATCCAGAGATGTGGATATAAATGCTCATTTTTGCAGATATGTATGCAGCTGAGGATATAACTATTAGATCCAAACCCTGCAAATTTGCAGATATCTCTTTTATATCTGCAGGTATCCACATCTGCAGATGTCAAGGCGAATATCCATGGCTCATTTTTACAGATGCAGAAATAAGTTTGGTATCCATGCAGGGCTCTAGTCATCTAGTTCATATTCCCCTCCCTCACAATTAGGCAGCATTAAGTATGCCTAGACCATCTCTTTGCATCCTCTGCAAGTGGTTAAAATTCAACACAGATCAGAACGATCACAAGTTCTTACCACCAAGTGGATATTCAGTTACCTATGTGATCAGACCCTTCTTATTCCAAATACTGATATTAAGGTTCAGATGTCTACATCAGAAAATCACCAGCATATTTGGGAAACCCAGTGACATCTGCAGCAGAACTGCCATGGATTGCATGGACAAAAAAAAAAAAAAATTAATTTACCCTCTCAGTCATAAAGCTGTTCCTGGTAGGTCAGATATGAGAGTCATACTGGTGGAGTAACAGGGGAAGCTGGCAGTGATACTAGTGTGTGCTACATTCACTATGAGGTAGGCTCCAGAGAGATCAATCTGGCACTGTTCACACATTTTAAAGCCTATAAAATATGTTAAGAATATTTCCAGGTAGATTTTATGAAGTAAGAATAATGCATGTCTGCACTGTTTTTGACTCCATTTACAGATATCCTGTGAGATCTAGCAGTGACAAAGTGCATTTTTGCTCTCAAAGATGATTTTGGAAGTATGTCCTTGAGGAGGGATGATTTCCGTATTTATTGTCTGAGTTACTCTAGATCATATTTGTTGGCTTTACAAATAAAGAGACTAGACCAGCTCAGCCCTTGCCATGCTCAAACCAAACGTACGGCACTTGAAAGAAGGATCTCTCTGTGAGGAGTATCCATGGAAATTCCCTGCATGGTATACACCATGAATAAAATTCTGCAAGTAATTAATTTACACCCTCCTTGGAGAATGAGAAGAGTTTTAATCTTACATGAAGACACACTCATGTCAAAATTGAGAAAATACAATCTGAGAACCCACTCAACAAGTATTACTGTGACATGCCCACAAAATGGCTGGAAAACTGCAAAGTAATCTGGAACCAACAAAATAGCGTTTTACAAAATTAAAGGGCTAATAGAGCAATCTTGGCCCAGTCATTTAGGCTAGCTGAAAACTTTCTGGTGACACTATTTTTTATGAAGCATGTCTGCCTTCCACGAAAAATGTTGATTTTTCATACAAAAACATAAAGCCCCAAACCAGAAGTAATTTTGATTTTCATCTGAAAACGTAAAATAATTCTGAAATGCTACTATGGTGTTTTTCCTTCATAGGGCAGGTTCATTTCCCATGATGTACTGTGATCCCCGCACTGCAAGGGAAGACTGTTGGGTATCATGGGAGATGTACTCTAACCATAGAATCCATCCATAAATTAGAATAGAAACATGAGGTACCAAAACTACCACTCCCATTAGGCACTGTAGTGGCATTTCAGAATAAAAATATTCCAGTTGTTGGCCAATATATTCTGGTTTTTATTTTAACAATAAAGTCAATTTTTTTCCATGGAAAATTGTTATTAAAGCCTGGTCCCTCCCCAAAGTATCTCTCAAGTAGGTGACCTCTTCTTTTCAATCCTACACTTCGTTCAGTTGCATTTAACCCAGCTTGCTATATAGTCCCCAAAATCCCAGGGCTCCTCCTTAGCTCTGTAAAGCTGAAAAACCTGTATCTAATAACAAAAGTTATATATAATACACTATTATGGCTATCTTTCCTTAGTCATTTTTCACAAAATTCATTATTTCATCTAACAGATATTTTGAAAGGTTTATGAATCTTATTTCCAGTCAGTACACCTCACCCTCAACCGGGAGTAATGAGATGCTTTGAATAAAACAGTTCAACTATATTCTACTATACAGACAGCCAAAGCAAAAATTAAACTTTTGACATTTAGAGACTCGAAGCTTAAAAGTGCATATATAGCCACACAGAATTTTAAAAGAGCTAATACACATGTAAAACTAAGCTCCCAGACAAAGGGTGAAATCTCATCTCTCTTGAAGTCAATGGCAAACCTTCATTCACTTAAGTGGAGCAAGATTTCTTCCTACATTTTTAATATTTGCATTTGTAGTATCTGAAATCTATTATTACTAGTTTATAAGAGAAAGACTGCTCCTGGAATGAGCTTCACATACAGCTCCACTGACCCGAAAGATTCTGACGTAAGCCACGCTGAATTCAGTGGTGATCAGTCCACACAGAGTTCTATGTGGGATCAGGGCTTTAGCAGACAAAGGATAGTTCTTGCCCTTTCTCTATTTGGAAACCCCAAACCTGCAGCCATACTGTTTCTTTTTTTATTCTAATCTCACAAACCTTTGTGACATTGCCTAATCCAGACACAACCCTTGCACTTATACGGATACTGCTATACAGATACTGCTAGGGCATGCCTGATTTTTAAAATCTGTCCTGAAACCAGGCCTGCTGATGGGGAAGAGATTAGGCAGGCAGTTGCCCCAGGCCTCAGTGATTCAAAAAGGCCTGAGGTTCTGGCCACCACCACTCCTGTGGCAATGATGATGGCCGGGGTTATGGGCCCTTTAAATCACCCCTGGAACATTGCATGGAGGACAAAGTTGTCCCACACATGCCCAGGGCCTGGCAAGTCTGTCGGTTCCCCCTGCCTGATACTAGTTATTACCACCAGGTTACTCGGGAGCCAGCAACTCTCACATCACCTGGGCACCTTCCATCAGTAAGAATAATGGAGATCCTGGGGAGGTTTCAGCTGAGATGGAGATAAGGTGGGAATCTTAGCACCGGCCCAGACACTGTATACACTTGGGAATGTACCTCGGTTCCCTACGGGAACACAAATACAGACAACAAACAATGAAAACTAACAAACTGTACTTAAAAGTTATCCTAGCAACATACACAGGGAAATGTAACAGATGACTGCAGATTACCTGTTAAAATTGTACCAGGTCAGTAGATGGAACTGCAGTAGCTCAGTATGACAAAGCTCCTCCTCAAACTTGGTGAGTCCTGCACTTTCAGGTGGATTACTTGCTGCAGAGGCTCACAGCAGCCCTCAATTTAGACAGCAGCTTGCTGTTTGTTGAGTTACTCTCATCATTGGCCAGCATGGGAAAAAGAGGGGAAACCAAACCTCATAGTCTCCATGGCCCCTACAAGTGGTACAGGGTAGGGCAAACCCTTGTACCAAAGCCAGCCTCTTTCTAGTACTGAAATGAGAAGGTGGTGAGGAGGGGAACTGAAGCCCACCCTCTACTCTGAGTTCCAGCCTATGGACTCTGTGATAGCAGCTGTCTAATGTCTCTGGTAACAGCTGTGTGACAGTTATGAGTCGGTGGGCCACTTCCCCACAGCCTTCCCCAGTATCTTCCTTACCACAGGTTCTCCCTACTTGCAACTGATTTCACTTTCCCCTCTCAGACTCTCCACAGGTCCTCTCACACACTGAACTAATGGAAGAGGCACTCTTTTTAACCAGTCTCAACTGGTTCTTAATTGGCCCACAGTGTTCTGACTAGTCTGACTCATTTGAAGCTGGAAACCTAATTGGCTCCAGGTGCTTAATTGCTCTGATTGATTCTGGCAAGTTCCTACTGGTTCTAGACTAGTCTTTGTTAGTTTACCCTGGGAACAGAGATTTACTCAATCTAAGGCTCATATATTTCCCTTCTACCACTCTTTTGTACCCCTCTGGCCTGACCCTGTCACATCAGCTAATAGTTAACATCAACACACACCTAGCCTCATACAGGGTCTCACCCCATCCCTAAATGCCCATACTCAAGTTTAGAGCCCTGAGCCTTCTCTTGCATGGGGGGGCATGGTGGGCAGGAGTTCAGGCCAGCACTCTCTAAACCTGGCAAAAGCATTCCCAGGTGAAACAAGGAGTGAGGCAGATCTGGACGGAGACAGCCTAAGCTGCACAGTGCTAGATGACTGTAACATTTGTTATATCAGAGAGCAAGAGCCCATATAATAAATTCCCTCTCACTTCTTTTGAAACTTAACACTGCCTCTTCAACCTACAGAGTGCAGCACAACAGTAATTCATGCTTTCCTCGGTCAGCTGTAAACCAAATTCAGATCTGCCACACAACCGACAGCTGCCGCTCTCAATGCCTACTTGTGGCGAAAGAGTTCATGACCTACGGCTCAGTACAAACAAGTTGCCAACCACAGTGCAGTGTTACTCGAGTGTGTTTTTCCAACCCTGGCAACTCAACAAAAGGGCCTTGGTCATGGTTTTTCCTCATCCTAAAACCCAAAGGGAGCATCAACTCTATGCTCCCTCCTTGGGAAATGCAGCCCACCTCCCTCTCTGCAGCAATTTCTGCCCCAGGAAACTCAGAGAGGTCCCAGAAGGTGCCCAACACTACATCATGGGCTATGCAGTCCTTCAAAACCAGTATATAGCAATAAGTCTCAGTCTTTTTGAAACCAACTTGCTACCTTCCCAAACTGTGTCAAGGACATCTGAGGGACTGGAGCCAGTCCTTGCACTGGTCACTGAGAAACACTGTTTAATCAGAATACCTCTGATAGGGCTCAGAGACTCCTTAAACAAGGGACAACATTTTGTTTAACCAAATTAAGGCTAAGAAGTGAACTAATCACAGGCTACAATTACTTATATGACAAAGAGATTTCTGATAGTAGTGGGCTCTTTAATCTCACAGAGAAAGGCATAAAGAGATCCAGTGGTTAGAAGCTGAAGTTAAACAAATTCTGACTAGCAAAAAGGCAATTTTTGAAGACTGAGGGTATCCCAGGCTGCCTCTGCTGCTACCCAGCAAAACCTCACATCCTGCCTCATTCAGGTAGTTTCATAGTCACACACACCAGGCTGTTTACCTCTCACCAAGATGAATGTTTATTTCTCTCTTTCATAGTAATAGTGTGCAATGTAAGTTTATAGCAAGGATAAGGTCCCCTGCACCCCTCACTCCCCTGCCTAGGCTCACCCCTGAGCCCCTTCCCAAGTTACCCTGACCTTCTGTTTTCTCCCCTTACATTTGCCACCCCCATGCTTTATCAAAATTGGCTTTTGAAGATAAATGTGCATAACTCAAAGTTGCTTTATGCAAAACAGGTCACGTAACATGTCAATTTTACAATTACAATCTGCTGAATCTGTATATCTTATTTTTGTGCATGTATCATTCTTGTAAGTGAATTTAGAAATGTGAAATATAGATCTGTTTATAGCTCTAAATGTGCTAATGAGGACCATATTTCAAGGTCCTAATGACTCAAACCAACAACCTCTGGATAGTCATTTTTGTCCTGTAATCCCAAACTGTGGTTGGTCCTAGAAAGACTTGTGACCTGGCAGTGGAATCCATCTTTTTTGTGGACGGATGAACCTGGTATTTTTGTAAAAGGGTGGGGGATGCCGTACAAGGATTCCCATCCTGCGAAAAAGTCTATGTAAGCAATCAGAAGCCATCAGCTTTTTGTCTTCAGCTGTTTTTTGAAACTGCCTGGCCCACCCTAAGGGGATACAAAGAATTTTGAAGAAGCTGCGGACAAGGACAGAGTAAAGATCAACTCTATCTCTTCACCTGAGATAAGAACAGCTTTTTAGGGTAAGAATTTGCATGTAACAAATTTCTTAGTGCATTAGAATTAGCAAAGAGCTTTTTATTCATTTTAATTTATAACTTACTTTGATCTGACTGTTTTCACTTGCAACATCTTAAATCCTACTTTTTGTAATTAAAAAAACACTTCTGTTTATTATCAAGCCCAGTGTAAATAATTGTTACTTGGGGGAGGAGCAACCACTGTGCATATCTCTCTTTCATTAAGTGGGAGAACCTTATGAGCTTTGTCTGTGTGAAACTTTTACACAGAGTAAGACAGATTTATTTGGGGTTTATGGCCCTTTTGAGGGTTTGTTTCCTTGGAGCTGAGTCCTCCCAGAACTGAGCTGGTTCAGTGTCTGTATTGCTCTGCAGAGAGTCAGTAACCCCAACTCTGCCTTGTCTGGGGGAAACTAGAGGATCTGGCCCAGCAGGACATGTGGGTGGGGAGCCCCAGAAACAGGAAGGCAGGCATCAGTGGCATGATCAGTACACCAGGGGACAACCTTATGGGGACTTCTGTGATTTATCCCATCATAATATTCTACTGCTACCTTGTTACTACACTGATTGCTACCCAGGTGCTCACAATCTCCCAACAGAAAGTTATACTTGCCCTCAGCTGGGTCTACAGACTCTTCCAGGTTGTAGAAATGTCTGATCAGGGTACTGCTGCTATCTAAAATGTTACCTACAGAGGTGATGAATTTTGCCTCACTTGAAGTCTTTAAAGCTAAGTTGAATGATGTAGAATATGTATTTAGAAAGATAAACAAGCAATGAGCTTGAAGCAGAAATTACCACATGAGGCTCAATGACCTGTGTTATGTAGCAGATCAGATTAAATGATAATGGTCCCTTCTAGCCTTATAATCTATGAATCATCCAAGAAGTTTTCCACCAAGACAGGGGAAATAAGACTTGACATTACTGGTATTTCTATGGTAAAAACAAATAGAGAAAAATGCAACATATTTTAAAATACTATATCAGGCCTTCTGTAATATCATGAGGATGCAAAAGGGTGGAGAAACTTGCCAAAAGTGGATGGCCTGAGAATATTTTATACAAGGGTCTGAAATATTTTATACAAGGATTTGGTCCTGCTTTGGGCAGGGGGCTGGACTCCATGACCTCCTGAGGTCTCTTCCAGCCCTAGGATTCTATGAAATGTCTCTAATTAGCACAGTTTTGTGCCATATTATTTTCTTTCTTGCATGCTTAAACTAAGAAGAGCATAAGGATTTATGTTATCTTTTACCCCTGACCATTTTCTTTTTTACCTTGACAAGCATCCAACTCAGCCCCTTTCAGAAGCATGGCATTAGGCAATGTGAGATGATTACAGGAAAGCTGATTCTCCTCTCACTCACAGCAGGACATACGAGCAGTAACTATAGTAAAGTCAGTGGGGAATTATATGGGATAAGTGAGAGAACAATCAGGCCCATGACATTTAGAACGAAGCTGGATGTTTTCTCAGAATTACCAAGTATCAGAGTCAACAACTTGATTAATGAAAATAATTGTCTTCTTCACAAACAATATTTTATAGTTAGTATCAGCACTGCTGCTGCTCACTCTTGACTCATTTGTGGATTCATGTTTAAAAGGCGGACATCTCATAAGCGAGGCAGGATACTGAGTCAAGTCAGATCTCATTATCAACTTGAGGTGGGCTCTTATAAGTAAGGGCAACATTTTCAAAAGCAGCCAAGTGAGGTAGGAGTCTAAGGACATATCTGCACTGCCATGCAGTTCAAACTAATGGGGTGTGCACTGGGGTGCTGCCCTGTAACTTTCCAATCTAGATGCTGCAAGTGTGAATTTGCATATATGTAGTACTCTCTGAAGATGGACTTACTCCTGACATACTACAGTGTGAGTGGAGAAACAGGTCCTAGGTATGTATATGTTTCAGTTCCTGTGCACATACTAGGCTTTTTATTCTAAGTGTGTTCTAGGCCCCACCCTGTTGACAGCCCTACGGCAGCTGTGTACTTTATGCTTTTATTAGGATGTGAGAATTCTCACACAGCAGGAGAATTTCACACAGCAGGATGTTTTATTGATCTAACTACTGGTTTTTGTTCCTAAAAATATTTTACATTATGGGTGAGCTTCCTAGGGAGCAGCAGCTTCAAATGATGCCTGCCTTTGATTTCATAAGCATAAACCCTATGATCTAACACATGTAAGTATATAAGAATTGCCGTATTGGTTCAGACCAGCTTATCTAGTCCAATATTCTGTCTGTGACAGTGGCCAGTACTAGCTCAAGAAACCCTGCAGTCGGTAGTTAAAGGATAACCTACTCCAGGAAAAGCCTAAGTAGTTACTCCCCAATAGTTAGAAGCTGGACACATTAGGAGGAGATAAATCTCTCTCAGGGCATGGCCCAATACTATGGAATGAACTCTTCCAGGAGTTAAGGATTATCACAAAACTCCCCATCTTGAACACTATTTCTTTGCCTTTTCTCACAAACATAATGCAACATGAATGTATCTATATACTGTTGTTATTTAAAAAATTCTAAAATAAAATACTCCACACCTTGCTCCTCCTGAGGACCGGATGAGAGAATGAACATATGGAAGATGTTAGTCATATTGCTTCACGCACTGCTGGAAGGTTTCAGATACTACAGTGCTGAGCATGATGTAAGAACCTGAATAGGACTAAATAGAATTAAGCCGTGAAGCACAAAGGGTCATATCCCTTTAAAAATACTTATTTCTTTAGTATTTACTAGAACACTTCTGGATATCTGTATCCATATAAATATTTGATTCCTGTCTGAATCCTGCTAAGCTTTTGATCTCAAGGATGTCATGTGGTAATGAGATCCATAGGTTAATTGCATATCATGTAAAAAAAGTATTTCCCTTTCATGGCACAGTCACATTAGGTATCTGAATACCATGTGAAGCTATAATTATCACCAAAGAGATTACATATTTTTCTGCAGGGGAAAATGACAGACTGTACAAGTACCGCCAAAGTTTTAAGGATAAATTTCAAATAGCCAAAGTGTCCAAAGGCAGTGCAACAAGCTTTTGTCCACTCTAGGGTTTTACAGTATTATTTGATATTTCTGACCCCTGTGTATATGCAGTATTATTGTCCAATTCATAGCAACAACACAAAACTTAATGCATGTATAGACAGTTGCTAACAAGAAAATGATTTTCATTTCTATTCCCAGATCAGTGCCTATAGCCCAGGTGAGGGCAATAAGCAGCCCACAGGCTGGACACAGTTCACCAGAGTCAGCCCCTAATGAGCCTCCAGGGGCTTTATTTATCTGTGTGTTAGCAGCTATGACCACTTGCAGTTCCCACTAACTGTGGTTTGCTGTTCCCAGCCAATGGGAGCTGTGGAAGGGGCATAGGCGGAGCAACTGCTTCCTTTAACTGCTCCCATTAGCCAAGAAGGGTGAACTGTGGCCACTCAGCACTCCTGTTGCAATCTCCCATTCTCATTCTATATGCTGATCATAACTGTCCTTCACACCCTACCAATCCACAATCTGAGTGCCTCCTTTTTAATCCCTGAGCCCCTGTCCAGACAAAAGATATCTCACATTGCTGAAGAAGGAGCAGAAAAAGCTGGGAGGTGGACAGAAGCGAAGGGCCAGGAGCAGGGGCTGTATACGTAGCAACTAGCAAAATGGGGAAACGTTCTATGCACTACTTTAATAAACAAGTAAAATCTGAAGCAGACAGATACATTTCCTTCCTCTTTTCTCCTTTTTCAGTGCCGCAGACAGCAGGCACAAACAGGTGACTTGACAAGCTGAGCATTCAAAAACTCATTAAATTACTACTTTTAAAAACTGTTGATATCCAGTAATAAAATGAGACCCTGAGACAGTGAGTAACCTAAGATCTACTAGGAGGTTCTGGGCATCTTTAGTTCCCATTTTCTTTCTTTTAATTTTTACACCAATCATATATTTCTCAACTTGATTCATTTTCATCCTCCCACCTCTGGCCATTACTTAGCCAAGCTACACACAATTTTTCCTGTATTCTAGCCTGCCTTGTTTCCAGCTTTTGTCTCTGCAAGCTGCCTAGGTCATATGATAACTTCATATTAAGATGAATGTACAGGCCAGATCCTCAGCTAATGCAAAGAAGTGTTGTTCAGCTAAAGTCAATGGGAGAAGGTCTGGCTTTAAATTAAGTGTTCATACAATAGAAATCAGCAGAGAATAGGAAAAAGCTGAAAGGGGAATGGGGGCATAGCCTACATTACGAAGCTGACTAGGTTCCCCAAATTGCTGCACTCAAACAAATGATTGCACCGGAATTCCCAGAGAAATCAGGATGCATTAATAGTCACCAATCAGTTTGTAAATGAACTGCAGCCAATGACTCATGTCAGTAACAAGCAAACAATTTTGTACTGATTAATGACATTAGGAGCAGCAGTCAATTACTTATGAAAACATCTGTAAAGAATTTTTTTAATTAGCTGTCAAAGTCTGGCTGATTCCATGTGTTAGGATCAGTCATTCTTGTCAAGCAATGGTACATGTTCAGCCAATCATACTGGTATACTATAATGCAGGAACATTACAATTTAAAAGAGCATTACACCTCAAGAATATAAGCAGCATGAGATTCTGACGGAAAGACTTTACTCTTTTTTTTTTTTTTTTGCTATGATTTTCAGCATAGGCTGAGGACCTGTAGTTCTCACTGAATTCAACGAAGAACTGCAGACGCTCAGCATTTCCATAGACCTAGTCACTAGTTACAGTACAAGTATACAATACCATCAGGAACACCAGCTATAAATCTTACATTTTTACACAGCTCCCCAGTCAGAGACCTTGACTGCAAAAAATAAAAACCCTTATGTTCTTCTTTGTTCCCCAGTGAATAACTCCTTATATATTAGTAACAGCACTGCATCAGTCTGCAGGTTTGGCCCTGCTATCAGAGCCAAGCAAATGACGCTGGGGAAGAGAGTGTTTCTCTGAAACCTGAAACCAAAAATGGTAGGGCAAGCAAAGAAGAGAAATACGTTGAAAACTTTCAAGAGTGCAACCAAGCAACAAGCCAAAACCAAAAAATGACCATAGCCCAAGCAGTGTCTATAGTAGAAAATGGGAACACAACCAGAATTTCTATTATGGTTATTAGGGATATTGTTATTGCCCACCCATCTTAGAGGGATGGTACTCAGATACTCTGATGATGTTCAACAGTCCAAACCCCCAAAACAGGTAGATTTTGGCAAAGAACTACTGGTTTTCGGAAAGTCAATGCAAACGACTTTCCATCAACTTTAGTGGATCGATTTCACCCTACATATTTTAAATTTTGGGTGTTCTTGGGACATGCCTTGAAGAGGTCTTGTTTTCAGCAAGTGATGAACATCTAACCCTTTACTTATTATATATTCTAGAAAAATAAGGGCTTGCTTATACAAACTGCTAGTGTGCAGCAAGTTGGATATAAATCTATCTTGCAGTAGCCTGGTGTGCATTCACTTTCTGTGTGGACCATGCTGCAGCGCATTAAAAGTTCCATAGTGCATTTTAATCTTATTTTGAAATTAGGCTTTAAATTGTAATTTACAGCACATCAAGAGTTACATTCTCACAGCAGCTTCCCAATCATTTCAAGATTCAGTTAAAAAATGGTCTGTTTGTTTTCAGAACTGCTCTTGGACTTGCTCCAGCCTTCTCACGTACCACTCCTTCTCACCCTGCTACCGCTGTTCGTCTAACGCTGGCTTTCTCACCATTCCTCCATGCACTCTGGCCGTGGCAGGGGAGAGAACCATCACTTTGGCAGCTCCTTCCATCTGGAACAGCCTTCTCATGTCTTTTCATCTCTCTGACTCATACCAGCCCGCTGCTGAAAGCGCCGTCCTTCCTTTCTCATGTAACTCAGTTTCTTTTTGCTCTTTGCTTTAATTAACTTGACAAAAAATACTATTTATTATCAAACTCTCCTTTTCTTTAGCTTTGTAGGAATGGCATTATAGTTCAAAACACTCCACAAAATGACACATTATTGCAGCACATGAAATTTTGGTCCGGAGCAATGTTAAACCACATTAAAACCTTTGAATGAATTTATAAGCTGAAAGACAGAAACTTTCTAATGAGGGTAATCTCTTAACTCCCCCACATCACTTATGCTACTGTTTTGATATAGAGAAGCAAAGCATGAAAGGATGCTGTATGACTTACTCCTAGCATGCATAGCTATTCCTTTGGTTTGCCTGTCCACATGTCCCTAACAAGGGCAATCATACTGTTTTTTTGCACTTGCATGATTCTACAGGAGAGCTTGTTAAAATCCAGATGAGTCTGTCAGCACAAATGATGGAATCCCACATGACAAGAGCAGGGATTAGTGTGACAAAACATCTGCCTATGTCGACACACAATGTCAAGAAAAATGAAGCTCCACCAGACACTGATCCGTGCAGCTTAGCATCCGCACTTTGCCACTGACTCCTCTGTGACAGCTGGGTGCACTCACACGATAAGTGTGTTTCTTCCTGATGCAGCCATGAAGAGCACAAGGCTTATTCTACAGGAGGCTTCCTGACAGCTCTGCCTTAGGAGTTTATGCTGAAAGCATTTATAGTGCTATAAATGCTTCCTTCTCTCTTTCACCGTGAATTCTTAAAGACTGGTTCTCCTGAGAAGGCAATTTACTTACTTGGGATAATTCCTTTGATGAAAGTTGGGTAGAATCTCTGTGTCCTGCCTTGAATAGAGAAGCAGTAAATCTCGAAATCTTTCTGTCAAAGGAGAAAAGAAAAACAGATCTCAGGTTGTGACTTCATCTTATAAAAGTTCAGCCCATCAGTAAGCAAACAGTATCATAAGAACGGCCATACTGGGTCAGACCAAAGGTCCATCTCGCCCAGTATCCTGTCCTCTGACAGTGGCCAATGCCAGGTGTCCGAGGGAGTGAACAGAACAGAGAATCAGTGGGCTATCCATTTGCTATTGCCCATTCCCAGCTTCTGACAAACACTGTGCATTCTCTTCTATGGTATGGTTTTAACTAAGGCACCCACTCTAGACCATTAATAACCAAAACACAGCCACTAGAAAACTAGAAATCAGTCTTTTAAACTACATTTTATAATACTGATGCCTTTGTACTTATTATTAGTTATTTTTTTAATTCCGAACCAGTAGCACTATTAAGCCCCAACTGATGATACCAGTCTCTACTTTAGTTGTACGTATTATTCTAATTTGGAAAGGTAGATGGGTATACTGGCTTTATTCCTTCCAGTCTAAGAGGTCTCAGAGTCACTTCTCATCCATCCATGCCCTCACATGGGATTTCTCAGAGGTTCCATTCTGTCATTTCACCAGCTGAATATGCATACTGTGCCAGCCATACATTACACTACAGCTCTTTGACTCTCATATGTAAGATCCTCATGGCATACATTCCTTGCCTTCCCTATGCCTAGAAACAGGGATCTGGGTGAAACTGACACAACTGAAGGGCAATCCTGAAAATATGGAGGTGATAATGCTGATTGTACTGCATCTCTCTACTGCCTTCCTACCTCTAGGTTGGTACATTGCAATGTGCTTAATGGATATGGCCTAACACTCACTGAAGTCAATGGGAGTTTAGTATTGACTATAGTAGAAATAGAATTGGACTGGTATTTGGAAGCTTCACTACAGAATGCAGCAGTACATTTCACCAGTGAAATGAAGTGTGAGCACAATACAGCGATGTGCTGCAAACTGCATGGGCTTCCCATCTGTTTCCCAATGCAATGCACGTTATTGGCACTAATCTGTAGAGGGCTATAGAATCAAGGATCTCACTGCCTTGCAGATAACAATGGCTGAATTCAAATAGCTACATTTATTAACAGTCTTTAGATGTGAATGGTGTCGGGCTGGGAGGAGGGAGTTTTCTGTGGCAACTACCTGGCTACAGAACTCACTCCCAGTGGACACCTTCCAGAACATGTGGTTGCTGGCCTTCAGAAAATGGCATACAACTGGGGATGTAAAATCCTATTTAATTGGTAAACCAGTTAAATGTGATGTTTCAGGGTTAACAAATGGCAGTGGGCGGGGGCTGCTCCAATCTACCCCCCCCCACACACACACACTGCAGACTGGGGCTGCTTTACGCTGGCAGGTGCAGAGGGCAGAGAGCTGCTCCAGTCCCCACTGGTTAACTAGTTAACCTTTCACATCCCTACGTACAACATTTATTTGGTTACACATTTGCTTAATGTTAAATCTTCCGGGCAATTTAAATTAGTGCCCAATGTATTTTTGAAGACATTGAGCCAGGTATCAGAGCAACAGATGCCTATAAAGGATCCTACAGTAAATCAGTATTTTCTGATCCATAATATACACACAAAGTGAAATATAAAACTGTGCATTTAAGTGGCTAACAGCTGCCTTTATGCAAAATGGGATTACACTCAGATACTACAGTTTTCTAAAATGTACTGTAAGAGAGACATACATGTGAAGTGCTAATGGGTGAACAATCCCAAAACCGGGATATGAGTTTGACCAAAACCAGTCGTTGTCTCCCACACTTTTTGTTCCCATAAATTAATGTCAGTAAATTAATCTGCAGATCTACTATGCACATGGGACTCATTAGATCCCACCTTTTGCACATTTTAGCAAAACACAAGTTTCAAAAATTGCACTCATTGACAAAGGAATTTCTGACTCTTCCCTGCAGGATTTTATGTTCCTGTGCCCATGAATTACATTCTTCAATATAAAGCACATCATTTAGTAATCACTAGCAGATGTGATATGGACAATATATTTCATTTTAGGATAGAATTATGCCTTCAAGAGTCAGTGCTTCCCATTTCACCCCATCTTCTTCAAGGCTGATATACAGTTGTAGTGATGGGGAAAAAAAAGAATATTCACAGAATCCCATTAGGAAGACCTAGATCTGAAAATTTTCCATCAAAAATTGTTTTTTCGTGAAAAATTAGGTTTTCTTTCTGCAGAAAATTTCTGAACAAAAAGCTGAATGTCCAAAATGAGAAATGTTATTGAACAAAAAACCAAAACATTTGAACTCTGACATGCAGCTATACTTGCCTCATAGGAGCTGTAGTCCGAATGCCCCATTTCCGCACCCTCCTTTATGAGCCAAGCTTCCTGTCTTGAATACAACTCCCATGATACACTGCATGCAACTCTCATGATGCACAGGCTATTGGGAAGGGAAGGCAATGTAAGGACGGAGTTTTGGGAGAGAGGTGGACGGAGAGGAGGAGGAGGGCAGCAGCAGTGCATACTGGGACGCAGTTTGCTTTTCTTCCTGCTCCCCTGACAATAAGGGAGCGAGGGGAAAGTACTTGGATTCCGTGCATGCCTCTCACTCCTGGCTGATGAAGGGAAGGGGCATAAGAGTAATTTGTGGAATCCAAGTTCCTTTCCCCTTGCTCCCTGATCATCAGTGAAACAGGAAGAAAAGCAAACCGCCTCCTGGTATGCACTGCTTCTGCTCTCCTGAAACGCTGTCCTTGAGATTGTGGTGCAACATGGGAGATGTAGTCTAAACAAGGAGCCTGGTTAGCAGATGAGAATAGGAGCATGAAGCATTTGAAGTGCAACTTCCATGGATCACCACGGTGGAATACTCAGGCCAGACTCCAACAAGACTTAGTCATCTAGGAGTCGAGAAGGGCAGGGAAGAGACAATAACCAAACAGGAGCTATCAGAAAGTTAAAAAAGTTTGCCTGCTTCATCACCGGGGTATGGTGGGTAAAGCTGGGACCAGAGAGTAACATCTCAGTCCTAACCTGGAACCCTGGGACCAGGTCAGGGCCTTTGTTTAAAGTGTTACAATCATGCAGTTACCTCATGTGTCTGTTTATTAGTTTAACGGTGCAGTCAGCCAAATTCTGTTTAACTGTGTAAAGGCTGACGCTCACTGCAGGAGTCATTCTACTTCACCTGGGCTGTAACAGACTACAACAGTAACTGGCCTTTGAACAGGACATGCAAGGTGCCTTATAATATGCTCAGGGGAGGGGGAGTTTCTTCTGCCCCATGGAGGTTGGTCACGATACGGATTTTAATGTGGCACCCCAATAATAGGTCACTACAAGTTGTATGCACAAGTTAGAAGTATTCTCTAGTTTACATAGGGTTTTGAAAGTGTTACGTATAAGTGCACGCGGTGAAAAAAGCTTGAGGACAGATGGGACACTCCTCAGCAAGCAGGTAGATATGTCGTATCACCAGTGTTTGTCTGAAACAGGCACGGCCTAGGGGGGACATCTCAAATCAAAAGACAGGCTTGCTCTCTCCCCTCCTCCCCCCCCCCATGCTCCTGGCCTTTCTCGTTGATGCAGGCCACTTGGCTGTATAGCAGCACTGAATTTGACTTCTTGAGCGTGGTTTCCAATAACATGACTGTTCAGGCCAATATTCAGGAGCATATGGCCAATCACATTGACATGACCCAGCCTGCACATCTCTCTTATTGGTCTGTTTTCCAGGTCAGTTAGATAAAACCACTTCAAACTATGGCCAGTTTCTCAGCAGCAATGGGCTTTGTACCCTCCTCTCATTTTAGGCTTTGCTCCTTCTTCCATGCCAATAGGCTAGAAATACCTTCTCACGCAACCATGCATGTATCTTACATACTCCTCAAACAAGTGAAACCTCCAGCCCCTGAAAATTATTAATAGGAAAATATGTAATACTATTGATGTCTCCCTCCCTCTGCACTCTTTCCCATCCATGTGTGTCTAAATTAGACTAAGCTCTTTAGTGTAAGAATTTATGTCTTTATTTAATTGGGTTTATTTAGATTTAAATAAGTACAAAGATAACCTATACAAGGATCTAGACACCCTAACACACCCTAAATATCACCAATCAAATCTCAGCAGTATTAAAATAATCAGTTCAACAGAATATAACCAAGATAGACACCTAGCAAAACATCTTTCTAGCCCTACTTAGCATCTATAGCTCCCATTGTCTTCTACTGCAGTTTTGAATACACAGCAGCTCTGAAAAGACCAGCCCTATTCTGCTTTGACCTCATCTCTGTTACATTTATGCAATTCCATTCACTTCATGGAATTACTGAATATAATGGAGAAGAGAATACTTTATAAAATTTGTAATTGCACTGTCTTCCAGTAGCTATCAATTTATAGAGGCAGAATGGTGCATTTCAAATGACATTATCCTTTTTGATTATATCACCATCCATGACATTCTAAAATAGGATAGTACAATACATTCATCTGTAAAAATACTAAATGGCAATGACTGGAAAATATAGCATAATAAGAGACATGGCCTCAAAGCATTCTGAACTATCTACCAAGTCATGTTTCCTTATTCCAAAATGTGCAAGTAGTGATGTAAAGTGGCCTGAATGGAAAACATATGACGATTCCTTGCATCTTCCTAACATTTATCAGCCAAGGATCTCAAAGTGCATAACAATTACTTTGCACAAAAATCCCTGGAATTATCATCTCCATTTTATAGATGGGCATGGTATGATAAAGATAGGTTAAGGCCTGATATTTCAGAGGTGCTGTGCATGTACAGTTCCCATTAATTCAACCCTTCAGAAGATCATGACTTAAGAGACTGACCAAAGTCACATAGTTCATCTGTTACAGAGCTGGAATAAAAGTGCAGGTCTCTTGACTCCCATTCTCTTGCCCCCTCTCACCCCTGTTTATGAAATCCATTACAGAAATTAATAACAATACATCATCTATTCTAATTAAGGCAAATGATCCTATTTCTGTTACTAAAAAGGCATATTGACAATAGAGCCAGAAAGTCAGAACAGTACACAACTGCAGTTGGAGGTGTTGTTCCCCTCTATATCCAAGCCTCCTCCCTTCTTTTGAGAGCTTCAGATGTCCCTGAACACTTAATGGAAACATTGTGCGCACTGGACCGGATTAACAGTACAACTGAAGTTAATTGCTTTTTACAGGATATGAGGCTGCTTAAGCATATCTGTACAATTACTAGAGTGGTTTTTTTTTAAATCAATGTTAATAAGAATGAACACAAATGTAATTAGAAAGCAACTGTAAAATGAGTAAAGTGCAAAAGGAAAAATGCTTCCCTTTGTCAGCTATGCGGCATAGAACAGTGTGGTCCAAGTGCTTTGTTCAATCCAAAATTCTCCCCATAGGGATGCATGCACAGCTTGGAATATTTGTAATTATGTTTCTGTAGCACTTCTGCTTTCATCTGAGACACAGATCTCAATCCTACCCTAAACTACACGGGGGTATACAGCCCTCTGCAAATTCAAACTTAAAAGACTGCCTTAGGTCTGGTAAATTCATCTCAATTTTGTGCATCCCACTTGTTATGAATAACTCCATGAGCTGCTGTTTACCATCTTGCAATAAAAGATTTTTTTTGCTAAATCTACTTTCACAAAACTGTCAAGTACTTTAAAATGAAGTCCGGACCCTCCATGTGGATCTTGTCTCCAAGTCTGACAATTTTAGAAGCACTCTCAGAAGTGCTTCCTCATTGCCCTATTTTTAAAAAGTAGGATGTAAGATGGTATTGTTGCCAGTAAAGGCAATAAAATGGCTATTATGCTGAGTAATACCTAGTCACAAGAGAGGAGTCCGGTGTCCACTGTTTGTTTTTGGCCTGTGACTTATTAATGTTTGGAAGTTTCTGAAGTTAAGGAAATGCTGATCATTCAAGTCCTCCTGAGGAAAGTCTCTATTACAAATATTCTAGGTTAGAATGAGATGTGGGAAGAGACTCAATGAGATAAGAACATTCATAAGTGGTTAGAGTACAAACCACAAAATCTCTGAAACAAATTCCTTTTGCTTTTACTAACACAAAGAAAACCATTTATATCAGCTCTCACTGTTATAATTTACACAAAATTAATCCATCCCTGTATTTAGTTAACACATTTAAAAATACTGTTAGTCCTCCCCCTCACCCCATCTCACTAATTCAAACTGGGTATACTCTTATTCATAGAGCTGGTCCAAAAATATTCTCCTCAAAGAAATGTGTTAATGCGTTTGGTGAAAACTTGAAACTTGCAAGTTTACAGCAGTGTTCCCTCTAAGGTGCACACCTACACAGGCACGCACCAAGAATTTGAGGCCCACCGACTTCCTGAGCAGAGCCATGCAGTGGCAGCTCAGCTTTTCCAGGGTGGGGCCATGTGGGGGCTGCCCTGAAACAGGAGCAGCATGGCAGCCACCATGTGACCCTGGCTCTAACTTTAGCCCTTCTCCAGGGCTGGAGCCACGGGTCGCGTGGCGGGCAACAGGTGCTCCAGCAGCCCCAGCCAGGGCCAAAGTGAAACCCATATCTGCATCACAGGCAGTGCCTGCTCCAACAGCCCCGTCCGGGGCCAAGGGGCCAGAGCCATGTTGCAGGCACCACCTGCTTTGGTGGCCCTGGCCAGGTCAGAGCTGCAGCTGAGCCACATGAGAACATAAGAATGTCCATACTGGGTCCGACCAAAGGTCCATCTCGCCCAGTATCCTGTCTGACAACAGTGGCCAATATCAGATGCCCCAGAGGGAGGAAACACAATAAGTAATCATCGCGTGATCCCTGTAATCCATTTCTAGATAAACAGAGGTTAGGACACCATTCCTACCCATCCTGGCTAATAGCAATTGATGGACCTAACCTCCATGAATCTATCTAGTTCTTTTTTGAACCCTGTTAAAGTCCTAGTCTTCGCTACATCCTCTGGCAAGGAGTTCCACAGGTTGATTGTGTGCTGAGTGAAGAAAAACTTCCTTTTGTTTGTTTTAAACCTGTTGCCTATTAATTTCATTTGGTGACCCCTCTGTCTTATATTGTGGGAATGAGTAAATACCTGTTCCTTATTCACTTTTTCAACACCAGTCATGATTTTATAGACCTCTATCATATCCTCCCTTAATCTCCTTTTTTCCAAGCTGAAAAGTCTGTCTTCCTATGGGACCCCTTTCAAGCCCCTAATAATTTTTGTTGCCCTTTTCTGAACCTTTTCCAATGCCAATGTATCTTTTTCGAAATAAGGTAACCACATCTGTACGCAGTATTCAAGATGTGGGCGTACCATGGTTTTATATAAAGGCAATAAGATATTCTCTGTCTTATTCTCTATACTTTTTATAATGATTCCTAACATTCTATTTGCTTTTTTGACTGCTGCTGCACACTGAGTGGATGTTTTCAGAGAACTATCCACAATGACTCCAAGATCTCTCTTGAGTAGTTGTAGCTAAATTAGTCCCCATCATATTGTATGTATAGTTGGGATTATTTTTTCCAATGTGCATTATCAACTTTAAATTTCATTTGCCATTTTGTTGACCAATCACTTAGTTTTGTGAGATCTTTTTGAAGCTCTTCACTGTCTACTTTAACTATCTGGAGCAGTTTGGTATCATCTGCAAACTTTGCCACCTCACTGTTTACCCCTTTCTCTAGATTGTTTATAAATAAATTGAATAGGATTGGTCCCAGGACAGACCCTTGGGGGAACCCTATTAGTTACCTCTCTCCACTTTGAAAACTTACCATTTATTCCTATCCTTTCTTTTCCTACCTTTTAACCAGTTATCAATCCATGAAAGGACCATCCCTCTTATCCCATGACAACTTATTTTACTTAAGAGCCTTTGATGAGGGATCTCGTCAAAGGCTTTCTGGAAATCTAAGTACACTATATCCACTGGATCCCCCTTTGTCCTCATGTTCTTTGAACCCCTCAAAGAACTCTAGTAGACTAGTAACGCACAATTTCCCTTTACAGAAACCATGTTGGCTTTCCCCCAACAAATTATGTTCATCTATGTGTCTGACAATTTTATTCTTTACTATAGTTTCTTTATGTGTGGTGGTGTTGCCTGCTCCGGTGTCCCGACTGGGGCCAGAGCCACAGCTGCATCGTGGGTGGCACATGCTCCAGTGGCCCTGTCCAGGGCCAGAACTGGAGCTGCGTAACGGCGGTGCCTGCTCTAGCATCCCCAGCTGGGACCAGAGGAACGGAGCCAAGCCACAGGTGGCGCCTGCTCTAGCAGCTCTGGCCAAAGCCATAGCCACATGATGGGGCAGCATTCCAGCGGCTGCTCCAGCAGCTAGGGCCAGAGTCAGGGCTACGTGGTGAGGGGGGAGTGGAGCTGCTCCAGCAGCCCAGGCTGCATGGTAGGGCATCCTGGTTCCAGCTCCACTAAAGGACTCACTAAAGAGTTTGGCCTCAAGACCTCAAAAGGTAAGTCTGCAGTTATCTGAGGGATAAAACAGATGGCAAATGACCGGATAATGTTCTTCTCACTGTTCATATTTATTTAAAAGCCTAAACCTCATAAAGGAGAACAGTTCTCTCTGACCCTTTGTATCTTGTTACTTTTGAAGGAATAAGTCATGTCAATAGTGTTGATTGTGTCAAAAACTATTTTTCTCCCTGTGGAAGTTATTTCTCTCTCTCTCAAACACACACACACTGCATGTAGAGGCAACTAAACATTTCTTAATAAATATTAATTATTTTGTATTGATGCTAAATCAATATGAAGTTGATGTTGACATATTAAAGGGACTTTTTTATGATTCACAGGGGTATAAAGCATGTAGATACTATAAGAAATATAATCAATGATTAGATTCTGTCCTGTATACCATGTAATAATGTGAACTGAAGAAAAAAAGCTGAATGAAATTTTCTGGTGAAATCCCTAAATTCATCTTCTGAATGTCATTAACTTGCAACTGCAGAATGAGCTTTAGAGTTAACGAGGAGGGATGATCCATTCATTTTTTTTATGCTTTAGAAATTACTATACTTTTATGACTGGATTGGGCTGGGAAGAAAGTGCAGGGGTTGGAATGAAGGGGGCACTGTACAGAAGTTAGGGGCAAAGGATGCACAATGCAAGGTTAGTGGTAAAGGGTGCACAGGATGGGGATGCAGGGGTTGGGGAGCCCATAGATGCAGGAACAGTGAGAGTGAGGCTGGGTGGGAGTGAGACTGGGTGCCAAGCTGGGTTGTTTTCAGCGTGTGTGTGCATGAAAGGTCATGTACCTTGTTAACTATCCCTTAATATTTTTTCTTCCATAACAATCTAAATTGTAAACTCCGGTCATCTGAAGAAGTGGGCTGTGCCCATGAAATCTCATGATACCATCTATATGTTTTGATAGTCTATAAAGTGCTACCAGACCATTGGTTTTTTTTTTGTAATTTATCCTGTACAGACTAACTCGTCTACCCCCTGAAGAATCTAAATTGTGTGTGTGTGTATATGTGTATGTGCACCCCACTACAGAAAGGATGTGGACACATTCGAAAGGGTCCAGTGGAAGGCAACCAAAATGATTAGGGGGCTGGGGCAAATGACCTACAAGGAAAGGCTGAGGGATTTGGGCTTATTTAGTCTGCAGAAGAGAAGAGTGAGGGGGGATTTGAGAGCAGCCTTCAACTTCCTGAAGGGAGGTTCCAAAGAGGATGGAGAGAGGCTGTTCTCAGTAGTGATGGATGGCAGAACAAAGAGCAATGGACTCAAGTTACAGTGGGGGAGGTCTAGGTTGGATATTCGGTAAAACTATTTCACTAGGAGGGTGATGAAGCACTGGAATGTGTTACCTAGGATGGTGGTAGAATTTCCATCATTAGAGGTTTTTTTAAGCCCCCGCTTGACAAAGCCCTGGCTGGGATGATTTAGTTGGGATTGGTCCTGCTTTGGGCAGGGGATTGGACAGTGGCACACATCCGAAGAAGCGCACATGGCATCAGTATTGGTGCACAAGAAAAAACTCACTCTGCTCACAGATAGAAAATCTTAGCAGGAACACTGGTTTACAGTCAAAATCTTTTGATTTTGGGCCAACGTACTCTGATGACAAAACAATATTTTCCACAGAAAGTAAACACTTTTCATGAAAAAGAAATGTTTTGTTGAAAGTCCAATTTTCCACTGTAAAAGTTTTGATCAAGTATTTTCTACCAGCCCCAATTATTTTCATTACAATATCATTTATAGGCCCCAACAGAAATGTGTGTCCCATTGTAGCAGGCACTGTAAGAACACATACTAAAAGATAGCTCCTACCCCAAAGACCATACAGTTTACACAGACAAGACAGACACAGGGTGGCAAAGAGGAAGTAGTATTAGTCTCATTTTACAGAACGTGAAGCAAGGTATTGAGGTGTTAAATGACTTGCCCAAGGTGACATAGAAAGCCCAAGACAGAGATGAGAATTGTTGATAGATCTTCTGACTTTCAATCCAATGCCTTCACAACAGACTGTCCTTCCTCTCAGACATACTGCATGTTATACCTATTTCCCTTCTGAAGCCAACTCAATATCACAAGTTCGTATCAAGTGCTACAAGTACAATAGGGCTTAGAATGAGTATAGAAATAGTTTAAAAAAAACCCGCACAAGTTATACATTAATTTTAGAAAAAAAAGCTAATCTTTTTACTGAAATGTTTTGAGCCCTGACATTGGTGCTTGCAACCTGTGGGGGAGAGAGGATGGGACAGGAGAGAGGCAGGAGGACAGGCAGGGACATCCTACCACTGTAATCACTTCTGATTTATTTTTTTATTTCATTATAAAATAAACACTGATGCAGTGAGAACAGCATGCGGCCATGGCTTCAGTACACGTGCGCGCGCGCACACACACACACACACACACACACACTCTTTACAAAAAAACTTTATTAACCAGATCATTGTGATGCTCACAAGTGTAGGATATATTTATACATATTTGCCCAAGTGAGCTGCAGCTGCCCCATTTTGTATCTAGCATATTAAAGTAACAACAACAAAATACTGGAATGAATTCCATCCCATGCTGAAACGTACCATTCATCACTAGTAGAAACACCATCCCATAACTGCAATCTTTTGCAAAGTACCAGCTGGCCTGTCCATTCACATTTGGTCTTATTTTAGAACTTAAGTACTGGATCATTTCATGAACTGTTTCCAAATACACATTCATTATGGCACTCCAGAGAAATACACAACTAACTACTATATAATGGCTTAAGACATTTAAAATTAGAGTGGACAAAGCACTAGACCTGAAGAAAATAACTTTGCAGTTGCAGGGCTGGATTCATGACCGTCTTCATCTGTAATTTCTGTGATATCCAAAGTGTGTTTTGAGGCTCTTAAGAGGCCATTACATGCATCAACCCCTTCATCCACCATTTTTTGTTACTTTGCAGTTCTTTAAATCCCCAAACCATACAATTAACTATCCCCTGAACAACGTGTTCCAATAAAACAAGTACTAAAGTGCCACAAACCTTGGCGGCAGAAAAGGAAAGAGAGAGGACAGACAGTATATAAATATTGGGCAAAGTGTTTTTAACTCTCCCATCCATTTGTATTTTTTTAGATCTCACAGAATTCCACTCATGAGACAAATGCAATGGACTCAGCATTGCAGAGTGGGAAATATGTCATTTTAACTCAGAGTTTCTTTGTGCTGTATTGCTTGTTGTACAATTGCTACAAATAAGTTTTCAAAAACTTCAGAAGCAAGCAAGTTCACACAAGAAGGAACTACAGAATGAAAAAAGAAGGATGGTCCATTGGTGAGGGCACTAGTCTAAGACTTGAAGAGACCTTCTAAGTGACCCTGTACAAGTGACTTAAGAGTAAATCTACACCGCATTTTAAACCCCATATCACTGAGTTTTTGGGTAGGACTACACTTCAAGGACAGGTCAATCTAAACCAGGGGTGGGCAATAATTTTTGATGGGGGGGCCATTCCAAGAATGTGGAAAGTGGTTGACGGCCACTCTCTTCCATGATATTAATGGAGGAGGTGTGGGGTCTGGGATGGGGGGTTAGGTGCAGAAAGGAGCTTGGAGTAAGGGAGGGAGTTTGGGTGAAGGAGGCAGCTGTGACCTGGGGCACTGGACAGGGGTGCAAGGGTTTGGATTGTGAGTTAGGGCAGGAGGGGACTGTGATCTGGGGCAGGGGACTGGGGTGCCAGATTTGGGAGGGGATATGGGTACAGGAGGGGGCAGAGAATTTGGGTTTGTGGAATAGGGGGCAGAAGTGGGGGACAGATTGTTGGGGAAGGTAGGGGCTAGAGTGCCAGAGGCAGGCTTTAGTCAGGAGACTTACCAGCTAGCAGCCCATTCCTGAATCAGCCTCCCTGCTTGCTCTGCCCCTGCAGCCTGTGAATAACTGTGAGCCACTTGTGCTTCGTGGCTGCCTGTTATTGAAACAGGCAGCTCCCACTGGCCAGTTTCTGGCTAGAAGCCAGCCTATGAGATTGTGCTCGGGGCAGGAGCAGCTCCTAAAGCTTCCCCCCTCCTTCCTAGGCTCACAGTTTTAAAAGTGAAACTGCCCTGCAGTCACATTTCTGAGTGGCATGTGGGTAGGGCAAGGCAAACAGGGAGCCTCCGCGGGCTGGATCCGGTGGCTTGGTGGGCTATATTTTGCCCAGGCCTGATCTAAACTATGCAATTTGAGTTATGTTAGCAGCATAACTCAAATGGATATAGCTTAGATCTGTGTATGGTGGGATCCACACTGTGGAGGGATTGACACAAAAATCTCTCCTGTCAACTTCTTTTATTCATCTTGTTCTGCTGCAGTACTGGAGTCAACAGGAGAATGATTGGCAGTCAATTTAGTGTGTCTTTACTATACTCACTAAATCAACCGCTAGTGGATCGATCACTGCAGCGTCACTCCACCCCACAGTGAAGACAAGCCCTCAGAGTCTGGATCAACAGACTCAGATTCATGGGTCTCATGCTATGGCACTAAGTACAGCTGGGTAGAATTAATGGCATGTCTGGAGCCCATCCCACTCCAAGCTTCAGCTTGTGTTGAAAATCTGCACAGCTGGGTTTAGCACTGTAGTACAAGCCCCACAAGCTACAGGTTGTAGACCCTGGCTCTGAGACTCACTACTATGGGCTTTAAAATGCAGTGTAGATGGGCACCTGGTCTCTCTGCACCTCAGTTCCTCATTTCTAAATTGGGGATAATAGCGCTTCCCCACCAGTGTTCCTTCTAAGATTTTCCAACCATGAGCAGAGTGAGTTTTGGTTTGTGCATCAATATTGAGGTTGTGTGTGCTGGTTTGGATGTGTGCCACCTTGGCACCCAATTTATTAACACACACATGTTCCCGGCCAGCAGAGAAGACCTGACCCCCTTTCCCTGCTTCCCCTGCCATGCCGCATATCCTGTCCCCAGCCACCAGACCAGACCTCGCCCCACCCCAGCTATGCGGCATGTCCCTTTCCCAGCCACCGGAGCAGGCCTCCCCCCAGCTGCCACATGGCCACGTCAGGTCATGGCCCCCTGCTCCAGCAGCTCCCTCACCACACCATCTCAGCTGGCCCTGCCCGCTGGAGCAGCTGCCTGCCGCACCAGAGCTCCTGCATAGCTCTCCAGAGGAGGTGGGGGGATAATTTGTGCGTGGCAGCGCAGGTACACACCTTAGCAGGAACTATGCTCCCCACAGAGATGTCATGAGGATAAATACATTAAAGATTGTGAGGTGCTCATACATGGTGCCATATAAGCATAGAAAAAACAGTATCACTATGATCCCGAAAGGACCAATGCCTTTCCAGGGCCTTCAGTCCTTGTCGAGCCATGAATTTATCTAACCAAAAGGGATAAAAAGCAATGGAAACAAGGTCTGAATAAAGAAACAAAAACTACAATACAAAATTATTTGTATTAATTATACATTATATAATTAATACAAAATCATTTGTATGAATTATACATTATATCTATATGTTGTAATTAATTATACATCATATATATAATGTAGTACGCATGTTGTGCTTTCAACTCTGACTTTTTCAGAATACTTACAAGTTTAATTGCAGAAGCTTCCCCTACCATGGCTGCACTGAAAACACAGGGCACTGTAAAGTAATCAGAGCTCAGCTGGATCCTAATTGAGTTCCTGTTTTTTGTATAAACTTTAATAGTTGGCTGGGGATGGTCACAGGAAGAAATGCATGACTTTTCCCAAGACCTCACCACATCTGAAACTCCACCTCTTATTGAAGTACAATACCAAAACCCTATGTGAAGATCATTTGAATGATGGGCAAGTGAAACCAGACATAATATATTAGTTTCCATCTATCTCATTCAGATGCATAGCACAAAGTATATAATGTGTCAAGCAATATATCCAAATATTGTTTTAAGCTCGTTCTATGTACATTTCTGCTATTATGTCTTAAATCTGAGCTAAAGAAGTTATTGCTGATAATATCTTAAGGGTAAACTACAGTTGAGTCACTAATCCTAATATTTCTTCGTTAACTAATATTTAACTTATCTTTCTTCTATATTCACAGTCTATAGTTCCCAATGTCCCTATACTAAAGTCAGTGGGAGTTTGTCTTGGTAAGGACTATGAGATTTGCTCCTTGATAACCTTTGCCGTCTTTCATTTCCATGGTACTAGGAATGTAACAGGAATACAGTAGACTTCCGATAATCCGGCACCTTTGGGACCTAGGTGGTGCCAGATTATCGGATATGCCGGAATATTGGGAGGTACTCTGGTGGGGGGCTGTGACGGGTCTGCCAGGACCCGCACTGCGTCCGGGGGGTGGGCGGGGAACGGCGTGGCGAGGGGCGAACCCTCCGCTGTTTTGCAGGAAGGCGGGGGAAGCCCTGCGCAGCGGCCAAGAGTTTCCGGGAGGGGTGCGGGCTCCCCACCCCCCAGACTGCAGTAGTTATCACCAAGCAGGGGGGTGAGGGGCGGTGCTGCAGGACCAACCCGGCAGCACTCCAGCTGCTCTGCTCCGCCGCTTCCCCAAGTCCGCTGCTCGTCAGTTTCAGCAGCAGCAGTGGCGGACTTGGGGAAGCGGCGGAGCAGAGCAACTGGGGTGCTGCCGGGTTGGTCCTGCAGCGCCGCCCCTCACCCCCCTGCTCGGCGCCCAGCAGCACCCCAGCTGCTCTGCTTCCACCGCTTCCCCAAGGCTGCCGCTGCCGCTGCTGAAACTGACTAGCGGCGGACTTGGGGAAGCGGCGGAGCAGAGCAGCTGGGGTGCTGCCCGGTTGGTCCCGCAGCGCCGCCCCTCACCCCCCTCCTCAGCGACAACTACTGCAGTCTCGGGGGTGGGGAGCCCGCTCCCTTCCCGGAAACTCTCGGCGGCTGCGCAGGGCTTCCCCCGCCTTCCTGCAAAACGGTGGAGGGTTCGCCCCTCGCCGCGCCGTTCCCCGCCCACCCCCACCCCCCTGCCGGACGCAGTGAGGGTCCCGGCAGACCCATCAAGGGGTATAATCCCCTTCCCCTCTTCTCCCCTTCCCTTTCCCAGCCGCGAGCACCCATGGGGCTCACAGCAGCTCCAACTGTCCAGCTGGCCGGAGCACTTCCGGGTTCCAGTTGGTGCCGGACTATCGGGAGTGCCGGACCACTGGATGCGGACAATTGGAGTTTAAGTGTACTAAATACAATAGTTTTGACATAGTATAGAGCAGTGGTGGGCAACCTGTGGCCCATCGGGGTTCTATGCCTGGACCATAAGACATTTTGTTTACTGTTGCCTACTAACCGGGTTGCTGATTTCTATCTGAGTAGCTTTTTCTTAGTGGTATTACTAATGTGACATGCACACAAAGCCAGGGCACGTGAAATGAGGTGTTGCTGCTCCACTTGCTGCAGCCAGAGCAAGCAGCGCCAGTCGTCCAAAGCCAGCTGCTCACACCTGCCAACTCCAGCCCTGAAGAAGCTGGTAACCCACTTCCTTGCCCTTAGCTGATACCAGCTCTAGCCCTGGGGAAGTTGGAGGCAAATACCCAGCTGCTCCTGGGGCAGGTCTCAAACCCAGGTTCTGGAGGTTCTGGTGTGATGGACACCTTTCCTTTTATAATAGTAATAGAATATAGATTTCATTTTTTAGAAAGTCCATCACTGTGAGCTGAAGCAGCACTTGAGTAAAACTTACAGCATAACTGAAACCCTGGGGATAACTGACCATTCAGTCATGAGTTCAGTGATAATCACTGAAGGAAACAGAATAATTCTGGTTATGTTTCTGAAATATGTGTGTGGGAGTGCCTGTGGAATCTTCCCTGAGGAAATGGCATTTATATCTTAAATAAAACATATACGAGAATATATTTTCATGTTAGGGGAGGATGCTAAATTTTGTTTACTGAAATGAGAATGCAAACCACCCACTTATTTCAGATTCAAAATAATACAAAAATGACTACCAAAGCTCTAAGAGCTATATTATTGATAACACACTACAATCCCAACAGTATTAAAGTAATCATTGCACAAGTACGCAGCCAGCCAGACACTTGCTAAAACTCCTTTCTGCTGTTCCACTGTTATGGGGAAGCATAACCTCACAGCCCCTCTCCAAAAACACTATCAAACTCAGTTCCTTCCTCCCCACCATGAGAACACACAGCAAGATGTTTTTCCTGAGGTGCACTCCTTCAGGATGCCCCCCCCTTCCAGGAAGGGTGGTTATGCACTATTCCATATGCACAATGCCCTGTTTCTTTAAAAAAAAAAAAAAATCCAAATAAACGCCCACAGGTTTAAGTATATCTGCTTTCAACCACTAAACAGGCTCCCTGCTAATTACTGAAAAGGCACTGAGGATCTTCCAAAGTTGGAACAGCATTAGTTGAAATACAATCATTAAGGCTGGTGGAAAATTTTGTATTAAAAGTGGTAACTGAGCTTTTGACAAAACACAATTTTTCACAAGTGTCCGCTGTCTGACGAAAAATGCAATTTTCATCCAAAAAACCAGCAAACACTCAAAAACCAATGTATTTCAGTCCAAACCCAAAATATTTCAGTTTGGCTGCACCGTTGCACTGCCTCATGTCCTCATTCTCTTGTATGAGCCAGGATTCTCATTCAGACTACAACCCCTGATACAGGATGGCCATGGACTCCCATGATGCTCCACCTCTCCTCTCCAAGAGAGGAGATTATGGTCATCATGGGAAATGTAGTTTGATCTGGGAAATTGGCCTGTAAGGGGGGCATCTACATAGCAGGGCTTAACTCAAAATAAGCTATGCAAACTGAGCTACGTCAATTGCGTAGCCTATTTTGAAATCACTTATTTTGAAATTGGGAGCATCCACACAGCACTTATTTTGAAATAGAGCACTCTTCCTCTGACTTCCTTACTCCTTGTACAATGAGGGTTACAGGAGTTGGAGTAAGAAGCCCTCCAGCTTGACAGTGTTTCGACATTATGTCGAAATAACTACTTGCTTTGTACACGCGGACTAAGTTATTTTGAAATAACGCTAGTTATTTTGAAATAATGTTGCTGTGTAGATGTACCCTAACAGAATGGGAGCTTGAGGCAACCAAGCTACAACCGCTCTGAGGCTATACCACAGTGTTTCCAAATCAAAATATTTTCATTTTCAAGCAAAATATTTTGGTAGTCAAATTTTTGGTACCCCTGCGGCCACCAAAATCAATCTGTGTAAATGTAAATAAATAATTTTTCTAGTTAACATTAAAGATTTCTGCAGAAAAAAATCTTAATTTTTCAAGTAGCTCATATATTGATGTTGCTTCTGAATAACCAGTGGTGCAACAAAGAATATGAAAGATGATTTCAGTATAGTGTATCCTGGACCAATTCAGTGAAAATGTCACATATTACATAAGCCAAAAGTCATGGATACTCTTAAAAAAGTTCTTTGCCATCCCATTCTCACTGCTACTAAGAAGGGGGGTTGGGTTCAGAATGAAAGCAGGAAGAGCTGCAGGACACTGTCAATATGTAATGTTAGTGAAATGAAAGGCATGTTGAACAGTGGCTTGTCAGATGTTACTTTTCATGGTACTCGTGCCAAGCCCCTGCTAATTACTGTCACAGCACACCCCTCCCTGCATGACCTTCATGCCTTCCGTTGCCATGCATAGCATACAAGGCTGCAATGCCTTTCACATTTTTAATAAGCAGCTGCCATTCTGCTGAAATCTCTCACATGGTTGTATTTTCTTGTAATATCAAACACCTGATAAATATTAGTTAATAATTACCTCTCTCATTAAGGGGTGCCATTTTCATCATATTATAACAATCATTTTTGGCTTGGGCACAAGAAAATTACAGGGAAATGCCTTAACTTTGACTAGAAAATTGTGTCCCATTTTGCTCATCTGAAATGTCAAAAGGTGATGGTCAATATTTAAGGTCAATATTCCTGTGAAATTGGTGCTTACAAAAGCTTGTGAATTTGGTGCTTTTGTGGACTGATGGCCACAAAAACTGAACCCTATATTATTATTACTAGCATTACCTGTCCCACTGTGACAGTAGACATACATTCAGCTCGGTCTGGCACAGAGGGAGGGGAGGGGGCAAAAGCAGACCTGGCTGCCATCTTGCCCATGAAGGACCCGCTGCTGCCATGGCCTGCTGCTTTGTCCCCCACCTCGTACCATCCTTGAGCGCCATGCACTCGCACTCACACTCACCAGCGAGTGCCATGGGGCCACTGGAGTTCATCATCCAAGTGCCAGTGGGCTGAATCCTGGCCAGACTGTCCAGACCTGCCGGCCAGATTTCCTGCGCTCCTGGCGAGGCGTGGCCTCCGTTCCACACTTGGCCCATTGCAATATTTATCCTCCTCTCCAAACCAGACCAAAATTACACACTCTACAGCTTCCAGACTTAATACAGTAACATAAGAGTCCCAAATTCAACTGAAGGCCAACACAGTGGTATTATATTGTCCCTATAATATTATGTTGTGACCCTACAACACTGAATCTGTCTTGCAAACATCATTAACGTGAAAAATAGTCTGATAGCAGAATGATATCATTACTGAACAAAACTTATTAAGGCACAGTACAAAACCAATGTTTTAATATAATCCTAACTAGTTTGTCCCAGCAGACGTAATATATTGCAGTCTTTTTACTGGATTTATTAAAAAAATATAGTTCACTTTTATTTTTCTGTGTGCTATATATTTATTTTCCATGACAACATCTTGCAGAACTGCAGAAGAGCATGTCTCTTTTAATGCTATCAATATCACTTTCTGTCTAAAGACTTGAAGAACAGTTAATGGGCGAGACACATTGTTTGCTACAGTGTGGTGTTTTGCTTTTGCTGCTGTTGAATTGCTGGACAGATCATCATGGCCTTTAATCTCTCAATTCCCTTCAGAGGGCGCTAGCTGAAATGTCAGCTTTAAAGCAAAACTAGCAACCGTACTTGAGGGAGCAGCACGAGGAAAGGAGCATCACAGGCAACAAAGCTGTCAACAAATATTAAACCAAAAAAAAAAAAAAAAAAGAAAAAAGGACTTCTGCAAATGTTCAGCTCACAAACTTCCCAGGTCTGATGGGGAAAAGGGTCACCAGCCAGATATCAAGGAAGCAGAACAAGTGTTAATCAGCTAATGTTTATCTACTGAATCTGAGAGATTATAAATTTGTTTGTGCTGAAAAGTTTTGCACTTTAGTTAAACTGGCAAATTTATTTAGGTACTTTTATGGCCCCCATCACCACTATATCTGAGCACCTCCCAGTCTTCAATAAACTTGTCTTCCCAACACCCTGGCAAGAAGTGAGATTATTCCCATTTTATAGTTGGTAAAATGCCTAGGGAAATATCCCCTCCTCTCCTGGTAGATGCTGGTACAACAGTGCTTCATTTCAGTCTGGACAGCAAAATAAACTATACTGGTAAAACTGTGTGTACGCTGAGGCTTTTACCATCATAACTATATCAGGGGGAAAAAATCTCACCCCTATCCCCTAAAGTTTTATGGGCAGACCACGCCTAATATACCACTTTTATGGCACTTCTTATCCGCCATATACTTTACAAACATCAAATCATTAATCCACACAATACCTATGATCTGAGGGGCCAACAGACTTGCTGG
Source organism: Pelochelys cantorii (assembly GCA_032595735.1). Lineage (NCBI taxonomy): Eukaryota > Metazoa > Chordata > Testudines > Trionychidae > Pelochelys > Pelochelys cantorii. The sequence goes on from CM064326.1 coordinate 27,446,698, forward strand.
GCCCCTGGGCAAAGTGGGAGGAGTACAGGTCTGTGCTCCCAGAAGGGCCGGGAGGGGTGGGCCTGGGGGCCTGGCAGCCAGCCCTCAGTGCTACCTGGATCAGCCCATACTTGCCCCTGCATTCTTCTAGCCAGTCCTCAGAGCCACCTGGAGCACACTTTCTGACACTCCAGCGGCAATTTAAAAAGCCCAGAGCTTTGGCCATCACTGCAGTAGTGGCGGTGATGGCCGGAAGCCCCAGGCCCTTTTGAATTGCTGAGTCCAAGGACAGTTGCCCTCTTTGCCTCCCGCATCAGTGGGCCTGTGGGCCTGTCTATGGGAGACAGAAAAGTATCTTATAAACAGAGTAATTGAGGGGAAGAGGTTATATTGCTTGCCCCTGGCCATAAAAGGAATCTTTACCAGAGGATAAATTAGAACTCTGGCATTCTTTATTTGCAGTCCTGTGCCAAAGCCTCATGTTTATGACCTTACGTTAAAAAAGGGGACTGATAAAATTTTAGGGTGATACCCAGCACACTGTATTTCACTGAGCATAAGCAGACTGGTTTATTAGGAGTCCCATCAAGTCATCTTAAGAAATCCACCTTGTATGGATTGTGGTTTCCTTTAAGAAATCTTAAACAAGGAATTTCTTTTGGCACCAATCAAGCCCTGTCAGACATATGTTGTGACGGCTCAATCCCCCAACTTGACACTCTGCGTGCAGAGATGGGGGGCTGACTAGCAGAATAAATTCTGTAAAACCCGTCTCTGGAACTCCCAGAAACAAGCTTATCTGGTCTCAGTCTCCCTGAGATCCAAGAAAAAAAGATAACAAATATAAATTTGCTGCCGCCACCCAAGTGTACTTAAAAAGATATAAAATAAACTCTTTTTTCCAAGGAAGGGATCACTTGGGAATACCCTCCCTAAGGCAAAGCTCTTCCCATTGCCCCAACCTCTGTTTTGCTTGGAATTTGGAAAACAGAGGGAATCTGCAGAGAACAATGGACGCTGCCCAGGTAACTAGGCACGTAACCCTACAGACACAACAATCAACCAGTAACAGTTAATCAAAACAAAAGGAAAGCTCTTTTATTATCAAAACAAAACTATTGTTGCAAGCATAATAAATACCTGGGAGAAACTGCTCTGATTTCACAACAACGAAGAGACTCTGTCCCAGTTTGAAATTCCTATCTGCATTTTTATTGGCTGACTGCCCGAATTCCCTCCCTAGGTGCATCCCCTTTCCTCACTCTTCAGGTAAGTCAGACTCTCCTTAGCAGCTCCTATTTATGACATATGTCTTCCAAGATTACATCTCTTCTTTCTCTGCCAATTAAATGCCAAATGGCGGTCCTGGAACAATGGATGCAGTGCCCATGGGAATTGCACAGTCAAGCCCCACTACCCTAAATGGATACCAGTCATATAGCTAGGGATCCATGGGAGAAAAGGCTGATCTTGTGGTTGAAGCATTAAATTGGGACTCAGCGTTCAGTCCTGGTGCTGCCACAGGCTCCCTGTATTAACCTGTGCAAGTAATTTAAGTTTCCTCTGTGCCTTTGATCTCCAGCTGTGAACAAGGAATATTATACCTTCCTTCCCAGACTCTGTCTGGCCTCTCTATTTAGAACGGGGTTCCCAACCTAGTGCCCCCACAGGCTGTACATGGCCCACCATAGCTTTTCATAAAGCCTCTGGCCTACTTCATCACGATATACTAATGACTGATTCATTAGCCTTTTGTTTTCATGTTTGTTATTTTAATTTACACAATTTATCTAAACACTTATTGTGATGTTCTTGGACTTTTGATGTGAACATGCAGAACACTGTTGCATCCACTGTTATATGTCTGCCCCAAATTTTGTATAAAGTGGGCCAAGTGAGGTGTCTATTGAAAGCTTATGCTTTGCTGATTCTGTTTATACTATTCATATACATGTATGATTTTTGTATCTGAAGTTGTAAGTATTGGTCATGTACTGGTATTCCAAATATTTGCTTCTGAGAGATATCACTTAGATATTGCCCACCTATTGTGAAAGGTGACTTGGAGTACTTGACTGACAATGGACCTTAAGTGGTGCCAATCCACATCTGAAGAATTTTGCTGTGAACCTGTAGACCAGCATGCAGGCAATGGCTGCTAAGGACTAAGTCATGCATGGACAGGTGACTTGTTCATGTGACAAACTCCATCTAAGGCTTTCACACAAGGAGAACAATGAAATTCCCTACAGATGGGCAAGGGTATAAAGAGGGCCCAGGGTGTTCCTCCATCTTGGTCTTCACTCCAGCTCATCAGTTCAGGAGCATCTTTGCTATGAACTAATGACCCATCCTAACAAAGGATATATTCCAAAGACTTACAAGACAGCAGATTGTTCCATCTCGGCTACAAGCCTGCATCAAGAACTTTGTAACTGATGTATGTAATTTGTTCCCTTTAACAATTTTACTCTCTACCTTACCTTACCTTCCTTCCTTCCTACCTACTTACCTTGATTTTAGATTCTAAAGGATTGGCAAAGTGTGCTCTTTTGGGTAAGATCTGAGGTATAAATTCAACAGGGAGTGTGGCTGTTCCTTTGGGATTGGAAGTACATGTTTGGATTTGATGAGATTGGTTTTCATAACCTCTCATTTGTGTAAGGTGTGGTACTGATTGTTGAACAGGAGAAGCTGGAGTGTCTAGGGGACTGCTTGTGTGACTTCTTCCTGGCCAGCATGGCAAAGAGAAGTGCTCTTTGTGACTGGTTTGTGTGCCTTATAGAGAAGGAATCCCCAGTCTTGGGCTGTAAATAGCACTGTTTCTATGCAACTCGCCCTGATTTGACATCTCCATGGTGCCCCCAGAACCTGTTAAATGACACATATGAAGCAAGCTGAACTTAAAATATAGGTGACTTTAAATCTTATTAATATATAGAATCTGCTTGGCCTACATAAGCTTGTGCTTAGGTTTATGTGGCCCTCCTGTGTAATAAAGCTTGACATAGCACCACTGATTTAGACCAGAAACTCACAGGGGCCGAGTCTGTTTCACAATATGTTTTTGCATGGCTTAGCACAATGTATGATCATAAAGGAAAAGTACTCTGATCTGCACCCAGAAGTCATCTTCAAGATGAATGTTTTGCCTACAACAAGGGAGACCATATTTAGACTTTCTGAAAATGTATTAATTAACACGCCAGATCCTTATATAAACTGGCATGGCCCAACTGATTTTAATGGAACGACTCTGTACACATGGGCTGAAGATTTGTCTCAGCTACTTCATTTAAATGGGTCTCAAAACTCTCCCCACATTCAAATCAGTCCCTGTGTTCCATGGTAATAAATCACGATTTCCTAGGAATGAGTAATTATATTGTCCGAAGGTCTATTAACTATCTGCTGAAAATTACTTCTGAAGTCATAATTATTTGCTCAGAAGCCACTACCTCCATCTACTGGGACACTAAATTTATATCTGCTGGCACCTAGGCAAAAAATGACGTTCCATCCATAGAAATCTCCCACAAAGAGTTGCCAGCTCAATTATCATTGTATCACTGTCTTCATCAGTGGATGTGGTCAAATGGTTCTGATTTCACCGCTACACACATCTCCTACCCACATGCAGTTGCCTCCCTGCCCCCCAAATATCCAGGCTATAAAGTTTTCTGTTCAACTTTTAGAAAAGCACACAATATCTTTCATAGGTATGCCTACAGCAGCATAGTACTGCTGCTCCTTCAAGTTGTTAGAGCCAGAAGCAATCCATTATTACTCCTTCACATCATCTCCCAGATGCAGGTAGCAGCAGCAGCAACCAGGACATGTGAAATTGCTCTGAACTAACTGGAGCATCTCTGATTCATAATACTTGTACAGCACATATCCCTTTAATTGAGGAGTTTAATTTAGATCTCTGCAATATATTGGGAGCCCTCAGTGCTGTCAGCTGTAAATTATTTGAAATGTAATGATGGCATACAGGAGGAGAGCTTGAAATAACAGCTGAGGAAACAGACTTTACGGAAAGTACAATTGTCTATATTATTCTTAACCATGATTATTATGGTAGAACCTAGGGACCAACCAAGAATGGGCTTCAATTGTGGTAGGCCCTGTCTAGACAAAGAGCAGAACAGAGTTCCTGCCCCAGAGAGCTTACAATCTAAACTGATAACACAAACACAAGGCAGGGGGAAAGCACTGTAGCATACAAAATCAGGTCTACTAAAACCAGGCAGCGAAGGCACCTGCTGAAGCTCCCACCCCCTCAAGAAAGATCAGTTCTTTCTTTTTTCCTCTCCTTCTTTGTTCTTTAAGCAGCTCTTTGGTCCTGGGGAGAGGTAGTGAGTAACAAGCCCACCCCACGTCACATCGATGAATCAGAGTAAGTGAATATAGAACACATTCCTCTACAAAAAACTAATGAGCCGGCTTCCTGCTAAGACAGAAAATGCAAAGCTGGAAAAAGTCAGCCATCAGACACCAATGACAACCGTCACCTCAGTAAACAGCTGTCATGGCGAGCGGCAAATTAGAATTCTCCTCTGCATGGAATCTGGGCTGACACCTGTGGTCTGGAGAACATTGACAGAGTAGCGGAAGAGCCAGGGAGAACATGAAAGTAACCTGTAATCTCAATGTGCCATAAGTGCTAATTAACCTGGCAGCCAACCAAACCACTGGTATTAAAATCCCCTTATCTAGAGAGTGCACATTTCAGCAATTCTGCAGCCACCATTACACTTGGCACAGAGGCTGCAAGCTATTGTAGAAAGCATACAGACAGAGGCACATTGCTAATAATTAGCTGACAATCTGAACACCTGTTATTACTACAAAAAGTGTTATCTAAAGAAATATACATCTGAAAAAGTCAGCAGTGGCACTGATAAAGCAATAAAAGCAATTTTTGAAAAATAAATGTAAATGACTTCTAGTGAAAAAGCTTCATAATCAAAAGGTGATCACTGTATTCAAACCTCCAGAGGTTAACATTTCAAATGAAGATATTTGTGCCTAAAAAGGAAAGTTTGTTTCTACATACCTGTCCAGTCTCCCACTATTTTAAGATGGACTCCAAATGTTGCTTTGGTATCTGTAGGACACTGAAAAAATTAAATAAGTTAAGGAACATTTCTGAAAAATAATGAAATAAACTGAGATTTAAGTACAATTTTTTGACGAAATTTTGCCATTCATGGTGGTTCCAGAAACACATCCACCGCGACGAATGAGGGTTTCCTGTACTGACTTTCACGCTGACAAGAACCAATAGAGAAAGTAACAGACAAGAGATTCTTATTTTTCTAGCTTTAGAGATATGTGTGGATCCTGAAAAAATGAGGAAGAACAGCTCTTGCGCAAGAGGGGGTTTTTGCGCAAGAAGGAGCTGTCTACACAGCTCCTTTCTGTGCAAAAGCCTCTTGCGCAAAAAAGGGCCCTTAATTAATTACGCAAATGAAGCATGGCCATATGCTAATCCATGCTTCATTTGCATAGGCTTTTGCGCAAGAGAGGTGCAGTATAGACATAGCGTGAGTGTATGGACTTGGCAAAGTCACAAATTTTCTGGAGAAGAAGGATTACCCAGCAATTAGAGAACTAGCTAGCATAGGTCTTAGGAGACCTGTGTCTAAGTCCCTACTCCACTACACATTTACAGTGTGACTCTGAAATCAGTGGATGTTAGGAGCCTAACTAGCTTAATTCCTATGCCTTCCATTCCCCACATTAAGGGTTATAGTGCTGTCCTACCTCACAGGGGTGTTTTATGGATGGGTACATTGCATACAGCGTGGTGCTCAGACACTATACTATTGGGAGTACTTGAATTCTATACCTCTCTTGCTCCATCTACGGAATGGGGATAGTAACCTTCTAGATATGAATTAATTTAATATCTATGAAACATTTTAAAGATGAAAAACATCGTTAGAGCTGGGAGAGTCTTTCAAACGGAAGGACAGAAGACTATCTGGTTCAAGTTTAATTCATTTGAGGACTTAGGGGGGTTGCTGGTTTTTGTTTTGTTTTTTAACTGATCCTATATTCCGGCCATAGTTTTATTAAGGTTTATGATCTTGAGATAATGTGGGGGTATCAGAGGGAAAGCATTCAAAACAGAACAGCTCCTTATGATTTCATCCCCATGCAAAGCAAAATCACGTATTCTTACAAAGTGCAACTGTGAAGTTCTGAGTAGCAGTTTCACCTTCTATTCTATCCAGTCCTGTTCACAATATTCTACTGTGCTGACCATCATGAAACCTGAACCCCTTTGTAATAAAGAGACTTTGCTCAGACATCAAAGATCCAAAAAGATCCCTGAACAGAATTACACAGTTTAAAAATGAGTTATATATTAGTATATAAGAACATAAGAATGGCCATACTGGGTCAGACGAAAGGTCCATCCAGCCCAGTACTCTGTCTGCTGATAGTGGCCAATGCCAGGTGTCCCAGAGGGAGTGAATCGAACAGGTAATGATCAAGTGATTTCACTCCTGCCATCCATCTCCACCCTCTGACAAACAGAAGCTAGGGACACAATTCCTTACCCATACTGGCTAACAGACATTTATGGACTTAACCTCCATGAATTTATCTAGTTCTCTTTTAAACCCTGTTATAGTCCTAGCCTTCACAACCTCCTCAGGCAAGGAGTTCCACAGATTGACTATGCGCTGTGTGAAGAAGAACTTCCTTGTATTTGTTTTAAACCTGCTGCCCATTAGTTTCATTTGGTGGCCCCTAATTCTTATATTATGGGAACAAGTAAATAACTTTTCCTTATTCACTTTCTCCACACCACTCATGATTTTATAAACCTTTATCATATCTCCCCTTAGTCTCCTCTTTTCCAAGCTTAAAAGTCCCAGTCTCTTTAATCTCTTCTCATATGGGACCTGTTCCAAACTCCTAATCATTTTAGATGCCCTTCTCTGAACCTTTTCGAATGCCAGTATATCTTTTTTGAGATGAGGAGACCACATCTGTACGCAGTATTCAAGATGTGGGCGTACCATGGATTTATATAAGGGCATAAGATATTCTCTGTCTTATTCTCTATCTCTCTTTTAATGATTCCTAACATCCTGTTTGCTTTTTTGACTGCCGCTGCACACTGCATGGACATCTTCAGAGAACTATCCACGATGACTCCAAGATCTCTTTCCTGAATAGTTGTAGCTATATTAGCCCCCATCATATTATATGTATAGTTGGGGTTATTTTTTCCAATGTGCATTACTTTACATTTATCCACATTACATTTCATTTGCCATTTTGTTGTCCAGTCACTTAATTTGGTGAGATCTTTTTGAAGTTCTTCACAGTCTGCTATGTTGTTAGCCATGTTCACACTCATAGTGCTGGAATGCAGGCGGAAGCATTCAAACAAGCACTCACCTACTTGCCACTCAAGGGTGTGTTTGCCTGCCAATATTGGCCAGAAATCCTATGGACTGCAATCAGTAACACAGAATAATGGGGCCATTTCATCCATGCAAAGGTAAAGTTTGTAGCTCCTCACCTAGTCTACTCCTACTGAAGCTTTTCTGAAGCCCCGATCCAGCACCTGCCCCAGTTTGAGAGCAGGTCTCCAGGACAAAATCTGTGCAGAACTTCACTCTTGAGGTGGGTTTCGTGCTGGATCTTTACTCTGCAGGGAAATTTCTCTAGCCAGGCAGATGGAGTGATTTGCTCAATCCAGATGTCTGGGAATCTAATTCAGCACGTTGTCTGCAAGACAAGTTTGTGCCTGGCACCACAGCACAACTGTCAAGGAATCCAAAGCCCAGTGCCCACGGAGGTGTCAACCGCCTGCCCACAGCTCAGCCATCACAGAGAATGGATTTATAGAGGAATGCAGAAGTGCCCAATCAGATTTTTGAAAAGTTTTTTTAAAAACAAACACTGAAGAAAGATACATTTTCGCTTTTAACGGAGGGGCCACAGACAAGAAGCAACTCCTCAACACTGCCCTGTCACTGTCAATGCCCACCAAATTTTTAAAAAAGACTCTCTCCTTCCTCTCCTGCTAAAATCTTTCCCTCCATTAGTGTTAATGCCAAAACTCCCCTTGGCTCAGGTGGGTGCAGGTTCAAATCCATTGTCCTTTACGTGACTTGTGTAAATAAGTCCCTTCTTCACTACTCTAAACAATAATCCTGTAATATCAGGATTTATTTCTTCTCACAGTTTAGGAAGTATATTCTGACACCACAGGCCTAAGGGTCCCTTGGAGCGTTCTAGAAAATCTTATGGCGCTACAGCCGCTCCCCGAGTTACGAACAAGTTACGAACCAACACTTGGTCCGTAACTCAAAGTGTTCGTAACTCGGATCCCATAGAGTTACATGGCGACCGCGCTGTTCGTAAGCGCGGATCACTGTTCGTAACTCGGATCTGCATTTACGACCACTTTGGTCATAAGTGCGGATGGTCGTAAGTGGAGGTAGTTGTAACTCGGGGAGTGGCTGTATTAAATCTTTACAGAGAAAACAAACTCATCATATAGTTTTTAAAGCCTTGGTCATATTTTTCTTCTATAAATAGTACATTCACATGTTCAGTTCCTCTGAAATCAGCTAAACTTGAGAACTGTGGCATTTCCCAGACAAATGAGTACTTCGGTGGACATTAGAGACTGATGTACATCATAAGTATGCTCTTCAAAGAACAAGACTCACCAACTCCAAACAGCACCACCCTCTGCCAGAACAGAGACAAAGCCTGCAGACATATCTCCACTCCACTTACAATGATCAATATCCCCCAGAGCAACCCACTTTTCCAGATCAAGGGGTCCTACACATGCCTACCACAACATGTGGTTAGCTCATTCAGGACATCAACTGCCTCCAATAGCAACTAGGTGGATGAAACCAGACAATCACTATACTCTCAAGTGAGAACTCAGACACAAACATGATAAAAGACAAAAATACCACATCACTCAATTGCGAAGGTTTTTTTTTATAAAACAATCACTCCATATCCGACCCCTGAGAATATGTCTAGACAGAGATAAAAACAAAAACCTTGTGGCTTGCCCAAGTCTCAGGTTCCCAGGATGAAAAACTGCCATGTAGGCATATGGCCTAAGGCTGGAGCCCAACATCTACATAGCAATTTCTAGACCCAAGCACAAGTCAGCTGATCCAAGACAACTGCAGCCATCTTGTCATTCAAAGGGTAGGCATGAAAACATGCAAGCCTTGGCATGTCTAAAGAACACATGCCAGTGGCGGGTCTCTGCACACAACTGCACTAAATGCACACATGCCCAAAAATCTAAAATGTAAACCTATACTCTTTGATATCTCTGGTCTCCAAACCAGAGTACCACTGATCCCTGACTCAGGAAAACAAGTCTATTCTGGACAACACTGAAGCATATGCTTAAATTTACATGTGATTAAGTTGCACTGAAATTAAAGGAACTTAAAAACATTCTTAAAGTTAAGCACAAATTTAAGTGCTTTCCTGAACTGAGACTAAGAGTACGTGCATGACCTTTAGCCAAATTAAGCGTGTGTCTAGACTATAGGGTTTTGTCAACGAAAGTTGGCTTTTGTCGACAAAACTATACCTGTGCCTACACCACCGCGGCGTTCTGTTGACAGTAAGTCGACAGAACGCGGCAGTTTTGTCGACAGTGGTAAACCTAATTTTACGAGGAATAACTCCTTTTTTCGAAAGTACTCCTTCGAAAAAAGGCGCTATTGCATGGAAAGAGAGCGTCTAGACTCTTTCGAAAAAGCGGCTTGCTTTTTCAACAATACTGATCGTAGTCTAGACGCTCTTTTTCGACAGAGGCTTTGTCGACAGTATCTGTACACAAAGCCTCTGTTGAAAAAGGCGTGCAGTCTAGACGTAGCCTTTAAGAGTGTGTGAGTGACTTGAGGAATACATGGTGTGCTCTTTGCAGCTCTGATCAAAGGCAATAAAATTTCTTCTCCAAGAAAGGTAGAAGACAGTGACTACAAAACTTGTTAGGTTTATCCACTTCCAGGACATACATGCTGTTTTAAGAACAGCATTTCAGTCTTTCTACAAGAGCACAGTAGATTGCCAATTGAAAAGGTAGGGTTATTTCCTAACTATATTGTAGGAGCGTAATAGCAAGGCAAGACTGTGGACAACATAAAATGGAATATGTCTCTACCTAAAAGAGCTGTAAATGAACCTTACTTGATGTACCAACCTAATTAAAATGATAGAGAAATTCTGCAAATTTATTGTTGCAAATAAACTGTCCAGATTACATGAAGCTATGCTCATCTTATTCTGTCCTCAGTCGACTAGTCGCTTCCCCCTGCCCTTGCTGCCTCTATTATATAGAGGCAGCAAGGGGGGGGAGGGGAAGAAGAGGGGGTACTTCAAAGCGGCAGCACCGTTTGAAGCCTGGAGCCAGACCCCAGGCTCCACGAGGCACTGCTGCTTTGAAAAGCTGCATGCAGCCCGGGTCCAGCTGGAGTGTCCCCAGGCTGCACGTAGCATTTCAAAGTGGCAGCGCCGCGTAGAGCCTGGAATCAGCTGGGGACTCCCCAGCTGAACCCAGTCTCAGTGCGACGCTGCCACTTTGAAATGCTGCAGGGAGTCCAGCATCAGGCTCCTCGCAGCATTTCAAAGCGGCAGCGCTGCGTGGAGCCTGGGATCAGGGAAGAGTCCCCTGCTGACCCTGGGCTCCACATGGCGCTTTCTCCTTTTAAGTGTACAACAGCCCTAGGGCTGTTGCTACACTTTAAAGGCGGAGGCACCCTATTGACTAATCAAATAATCAATGCAAAATGCATCAATTATTCAATTAGTCAGTTAGTCAATACTTAACATCCTGAGTCCTCAGACTCAACATGCATGTCTCACAAACTGGAATATTTGATATGTTCTAAGGTCTTCCAGCAATTTTTGCTAAAATTTTCATCTGTAGGCGTTCAGCAATGTAAGTGACTACACAAGCTGCAGAACAATGGAGACTCTGGTCCCTTTGTGTACAAGCACAATAGCAAGGAAAAGAGACAGGGCCTGTAAATTATATAACCTACTGTATTTAAGGTTCTGAGGTACCCATTCCCAGCCTAGAACTCTCCTTACAACCAGGAGCATGTTCACTAGCTGGCCCCTGCCCATGAAATTTGCTCCCTGTGGTGGTTCACTATGGATTTGGCAGTCTTTGGCAGATGTTTCTGGCTATATTACCGTGAAGGAGTCACTGGCTGGTGGATGCACCAGACGCTCTATAAAGTTCATCATCGTAATAAAGGGTCAGAGATATCAAAGGAGACATGGCAAGATAGTAGCAGAGCCTGGCCTCGAGGACTGGCCTCCTAAATTCCAGTCCAGAGTCTCACTCACTAAACCAAACAATACCTCCATGTGGAGAGAAATCTTTTTCCTGGATTACCACATGTCATTTGGCTTGGCAATGGGAATAGCAAGGATGGAAGGAAGAAAAGAATCTTCTGTGGCACACTACACAAAATCAACACCAGCCTATGGGACAGACTGGTTTCCACAGCCCTAGTACGTCCAGCAAAAGTGACTAGCCACATGATCTAGATGTCAGACCACTCCAAACCATCCACCATAAAGGGCTGTGCAAGAATCCCTGGCTGAGCTGGACCCATGCACCTCATGGAGAGGCCCCTGGCATTCTGCCCCCCTCATGAAATGGACCTACTCAGAATCTACTGCCCAGGGCCCCTCCGCACAGGCAGAAGTGGGAACAGGACTAGCTGTTTATTGGCAATGACCATCAGTATGCGTGCTGTGGCTGGCAAGGGAATGAAAAGGAGCCATGTGCCCATTTTGACAGCTAAATGGAGGGTCATGACAGAGCTGATTCACACAAATGAACAAGCAGAGAGAAATTCTTTCTAAGAAGCTATTTTGCTTTAGGAAAGAGCCACAATATGATTCTAAGATGGAATTTGCAGACATACTGGCAGACACTGTGACCACTCTGCACTCTTGTAACTAGTTCATTGTCACAGTGATTGCCTTCAAGGATAAAAACTGTTCTGTTGCAGACCTTCACTGCAGTGTCCGAGTTTGTGATCTGGAACCAGCTAGATCAGTTATGCAACTCAGGCAGAAAAGCACTTAAGAGTTAATGTATATAGGAAAATGACAGAACAAAGCCCAACTGAGCTAGAATTTTTTATCCTCCCGGAGGTGGTGGGAGTGGATTTTCAACTTTGCCAATCAGCTGCAGAAAGAATTCAAGCTTCGTAAGCTGAGTGAGCCATAGCCTGTCTGGTTTTCACTGAAAACTGATCTAAACATCCCCAAAACAATTTACCCAGAGATTAGAAAACAACGAAGAAGAATGCTGACAACTACAGTCATGCTGTAGAAAGAATACAGCCAATGCAGATCAGCAAGTCTTAGGTCTGACTCATGGCAAGTGAGCCATGTTAAATCAGGCTAACCCAGTTTCAACTAATGTATCACACAGTTTAAAAGACAGATGTCAGAAAAAAAGGTTCTTGTAAGGGTTTAAAAAATACCACGTTTATGTCTGAAAAAATGGGATGTTTGTGAAGAGTATTCAAGGCGGCTCCATTTATTTCTATTGGGGTCTACTTGGCAAATTTGGCTTTGTCTAAACTCTCTCCATGTTGGAAACTTGGCCTTACGAGTGACTGACTTTAACTGAGAAGTGTCTGCAGACATTATAATTTGGTTGTACATGGGAGAATACTAATCACAGAGTAATGATTTTGCAGCAGGGGTGACTGAATGGACTAGGAGAGACCTATTGTCTTTAAATCTAACAGCACTCTGTGGCAGCCACAGCACTCACAGCAGGGCTGCCTCCCACAGAGCTCTATATAGCTCAAAAACTTGTCTCTTCCATGAACAGAAGGTAGTCAAGTCAAAGACATTATCTCACCCATCCTGTCTCTCCCTCAGAGTTATTTAACAGCAGCAACATGTCCCAAACAGTTCTTTCACTTTCCACTCCCTTGTCCTCTTTCTGACCCCAAACACTAATCCACCTAGTGAAGGAAAATACCCTACAATAAAGCCACTAATCGTGTCCAGATTCTACATATTAAGACCAGAAGGGACCAGTACGATCATACAGTCCTAGAACTGGAAGTGACCTTGAGAGGTTTTCGAGTCCTGTTCTCTGCACTCAAGGCAGGGCTAAGCATCATAATGTTGTCCTACCTCCTGTATAACACAATCATAGAACCTCACTCCATAATATTTGCATTCTGTTTATGTTTTTCAAAAGATATCCAAGTCTTGAATTAAGACTCCATATAATGGAGACTTCACCACATCTCTGTGTGATTCTTTCATTGATTAAGTCATTTTCACTGTTAAAATCTGCCCCTCATTTTTAAGTCTGAATTTGTCCAATTTTTTCCTTTTTTTCTGGAGGCGAATGCCAATGTACAACAGTTGTATATGTCTTAGAAATGTCAATAGACCAACACTTCCAAAAGGGCCTCTAATTCTGAATATCTTTTTAGCTGTCCAACTTGAGACACACAGAGACCGATGTTCAGAGGTGCTAAGCAACCAAAACTCTGGAGGTCAGAGATGCTTGCCACCCTGGCTGAGACATCTAAGGGATGATTTTCTGAGTCCGCTTTTGGAAATATTTTGCTAGGTTCTCTCACCGCTAGACTTCCCCTCCTCTCCCTTCCCCCCACCCCTCCCAGTGCATGGCTTATCAATACTTTTAAATGTTAATTGACTGAGAAACCTATTTAATTCAACTGCCAAGAGGAGTGGTCAAAATGCCATGTCTCCTTCAAAGCTCAGAAGTTGTCATAGTCAGGTATGAAACTGTATCCTTGTACAGTGAAACACAGAGTAACAAGAGACAGTGAAATCAGAGTTCAAAGCACAATACATACATATATTCATTTTCCAAGCTGTGAACCAGAGTATGGCTGGTCAATGCATGGATGTCCAAGGAGGCGGTAGAAGGGAGTGTGCACAGGGAGCAGCCTGTGCTCAGAGTCTGGTACAAGTATAGTCTCTGCACTTAGAGTGTAGGGACTACTTGTTACTGATACCGCTCAGAGCACAAGCCATCCTAAAAGGGACAGGGCAGGACAGAGTGAAAGCCACTCATGGAGTTTAAGCACAGAAGGATCCAGCAGATCATCTAGTTTGACCTCCTTGACATCACAGGCACTAACATCTTCCAGCACCCGCACACTGAACTTAGGACCATGGCAGTTTCATGAAGTCCATGATGCACCTTGCTGAAAGGTGATGCAGGGCGCAGTATTCTCTTTTGCTCCATGTGATAGTGAGTAGGGGGAGGAGCTTTGGTTGGAGTGACACAACTTTGCATCACCTCAACATGCTACCAAAATTTGCCCCACCCCAACATGAAGCATCAATTAAATGCCATTATCTGCCTCTTACCCTTTATACCAACTAAAAGACAGAATAGTCTTATTCCAGTTAAAAAACACCTCTACAGCCTCAACTTCATTAGTTAGATATTTCTTTTGCTCTCCTTTATCCTACAATGCCTGTGAGGTTCAGAGCTAGAAGGCCTATGCAGAGCAAACATTTTTAGAACTCACAAACATGCAATCAATTTTGTCCTGGCAAAGTACGTGCTATCGACAAAAGAAAATCCCAATGACTATGTAGCAAATCCTAAGAAATCTCAGTACTTGTAACAGTTATAGGTCAACATTTGTAAGTATATAAAGTATAAGTCTGTGTTTAATTTTCTTTTTTGTTTAGATAAATTGGCTGGATATTTCTCCACTTCATAATTATGCATATCTCTACACAGCATTAGCCATAAGTGAAGGGCATTTCATAATGAAAGAGTTACCAGAAAACTCAAATTTTCTAGAAAATTCAACAAGTTTCCAGAAAAATATACTGTTGGAAAAGGGTCCATGGTGAAATCCTGGCACCAATGAAGTCAACAGCTAAACTCACAGAAGAGTTTCAATGAACTTAAAAAGTGGTAAGTTCAAAATCGGTACAAGGAGGTACTTCTTGACAGAATGTGCCATTAAAGAGTAGAATTCACAGCCAGAGAAAGTTGTTGAGACCAAGAACTGTGCAAGATTTTAAAAGGAACAGGATATTTATATTGATATCAAGATTATGCAGATCTTGATATCAATTTAAATATCCTGTTCCTTTTAAAAATCTTCCTCAGTTCTATATTTAATGAAAACAAAAGTTTTGGATGTTAAATCTCATGCTTCATCGTTTACACCAAACCCTAATGATGAGAGAACAGGATGAGACAAAAGTGGAACAAATTGTCCCTAACTACCTACCATGAGTTTCTTGTGCCTTTTTATACAGCACCCAGTATTAGCCACTGTCAGAGACTGAATATGGGACTAGATGGAGTTTGGGTGTGATCTTGTGATCTTGCCAATTTCAGTGTTCCTTTTAGTTCAGTGGGACCAAAATTTTACTCCATATGTTTGAATGAAAGTAGAGATTTATTTAGAATGTCTTTGTAGCATAAAAATGATTCAGCTAAAAAAAAAGCAAATGGATGTAAGGCTGTACACAATGAGCAACAAAAAGGTTAATCAATGCTATTTTTGCTGTACTTAAATTCTTTTCCAGACAGTTGTAGATTTCCTATTTGTATGAAAAGCAGACAAGCTCCTGGGACTTGTATTAGTTTGCCAGCAATATACTTCATAATATCTGCATCTCCCTTAGTGTTCTATAGATCATCTCATAAAGCCAAGTTTACCATATGCAAAAGGATTAGGAACTTAATGAAGCTCATTGAAAACCTATCACTTTTAGATTTGTTTTTCTCTTGTATTAATCTGATAGCATTAGGACACTTCCTGAGGTTCTTTCTTACTTTTTTAATGCAGGCAAACTACCAACAACTTAGGAATTTTGGGTATCTCTGAATCTAGCCCTTGGGCTTTTCCTATTATACAGAATTTGTTTCTTGAGTTTCCCATCCAGTATCTATACACATCTCCAATATTTCCCAGTTTTGTTCTTTGCATAGTATTGTACTGTATTAAATACCTGAAAGATACTGAGAATCTGTAGGGTAAATTGAGGCAGCCCATGGTATCTTGCTGAGAACTGACAAATTCAAATCTCAAATCATTAGGCCAGCCCTGGGAAGCACCCAGACAGCAGTAAACTTGTTAACTTGACCCTGGCTGCCCTGGCAACCACATTCCAAAAGGGCCTCACTTTGATAAGGCCGGTACCAAACAACTGCACGGGATTGTTTTTCATTGTCTGCTTTGTTCCTAGAAAATAAGTTTGTATCCCAAAGATCGCACCAAGGCAATACCACCCCCACAGAAGACACATTATATTTCCGGCCGACAAAATGACCATCAACATGCCTTTGTTTATGTTGGCTCATTTAACTTGTTAGGAATAATTATTTGTATTAGTGATAACATGTTTAATTGGCGATGGGTGGAGATGCTGTGGAACTGTCGTAGACCATTGGCTTATGTGCATATCTCACTTCCGCTGCTAGACCTATCAAATCACTTCTCCTCCGTCCATCTGCTACCTATATAATCTAATGTATATTTTGGTTAAGTTAGTGCTCTCCGGGCTAACACCTGGTCTGCACTCCACCAGCGCTGTGTGTTCAATAAATCCTCTGCTTGTTTTCACCTGCACCCAGTGTGTCCAAGAATTATTCCCAACAGAATCAAAGTGCATTGGGGGACTATTAAAATTCCACTGAAGTCAATGGCAGACTTCCCACTGAATTTAATGAACTTTGGAGCACATTTACAATAAGACAATAATGCAATCCATGGCCTTGTAAAATAAAATCTACCTCACTAACGCAACTGGAATCATTTACTTCCACATTCTTGTTGACATTCATTTAAATAATGTTCACATTTTCATTCATTCAGATTCCTGCAACAAGGCATCAGGCACGTACTCAAAAGCTTCTGAGCACTATTCTCAACCCACACATTGCCTAAGTTAAATTTGTCATGTTTTTTTAAACCCAGAACATAGACATTTCTGAGTCAAAGTGGGAAGTAAAAATAAGGGAAGATCAGAATGTAGAAGACAAGCTCATGAGAATGGAAACTATCAGTTCTTTATAAACTCTTATTTATATTTTGAAAATGTCTAATCCAACAAGGTTTAGTAACTACCTCTGCTCATACATGTTTGAATTTTGTTTTGACGTTTTGAATATCTGTATACACAAACATGTCTTATTGCCTATGGACACAAGTCTACATAATATAAAATAAATCCTGGTACATGCAGTGAGCCATGGATTGGATCTAGCCAACATCGTTCATGAATAATAATGAACTCAGCTTTAAGTGGGTCCCTCAATTTTTCTGCTCAGACTGAAACGTTGTCATTTTAAAAAGGCAAGGTCTAACGCAGGGGTCATCAAACAGCCGTTCCGGAGCAGCATGCGGCTCTTTGGCTGCCCCCTTGTGGGTTGCTAAAAGTCCAGTGATGCAGCAGGACTCAGGCAGGCTGCCTGCATGCCATGGCCCCATGCCATTCCCAGAACTAGTTGGCTGCTAGTACATAGCTCGGGAACCCACCAATGAGAATTGTGGAAGCAGTGCTTGCAGGCATGAGCAGCCCACAGAGACTTGTTGCCCAGTGTTCCCTGTAAGCTCCATGCTTGGGCGGCCACATAGGAGAGATTCAGATGCTGCTCAGCTGATTAGCAGAAGATCCACAGCGCCCACAGCTGGCAGCATGTGTTTCTATTGGTGGTGTACATTCACATGTGCCTCGGTGCACATATAACATTTATTCCGCACATGGATGGAAAAAGTTAGAGAGAACATTGCTGCTGCCCCCCTCTCTTCAAGGACAGCAGCCAACCACTTCCAGAAGCCTTTCTGAGCCCTGCTGTGCTGTGGGCCAGGAGTTTCCTATCGTAAGCACCTCCTGACTAGAGCCTGCACTTCATACCCCATCCCACATCCAAAATCCCTGCCCAGATCCCTCCTGCACAAATCAATTTTAAACATAATTTAGCATAAAGATAATAAGCAATTAATTAAATATTACTGGGAATGGATCGGGGGGGGGGAGGGAGGAGGACCTAAATAGACACAGTTTATTCCATCACCTGTTTTGTTTACAGTA
Organism: Pelochelys cantorii; assembly: GCA_032595735.1. Taxonomy (NCBI): domain Eukaryota; kingdom Metazoa; phylum Chordata; order Testudines; family Trionychidae; genus Pelochelys; species Pelochelys cantorii. The sequence goes on from CM064326.1 coordinate 27,464,785, forward strand.
ACTCCTCAATTAAGATTGCCACAGTGAACATTATTTCATTGTTATATTGCTTATCTATTAAAGCACATGTTCATTTAAAGTTGTGCAATCCTCCCATAGAACATCATTTGGCTGCCGACATTGTCCACTATTTGCAGCATTTTCTGGAAAAGCTGCCTGTCCTTGTGGGGGGCTGGAACCAAGGTGGGCTGGCAGCCACCCGTCAGCTCCCCTAAGTTCCCTGCAAGGTATGCAGTGGGCAGCTGCAGTCCAGCTGCCCCTCCTCACACTGCTGTGCCGCTCCTGCCCTCTGTCTTGGAGCTGCTCTCAGGAGTCTCCTGCTTGCTATGCAGGGGCAGGAGGGAAGGAAAGGGGGTGACAGTGTCAGGATGCCCCCCATCACCTCCCCCACTCTGTACCCCATCTCTACAAAACAGGACATCATAGCTAAAGAGTTCTGTGTCTGGACTTCCTGGTCTATTTACAAGGGCAGAGTACTTGAAGTGGGGTCAACATTCTTAAAGGAGCAATGCACTTCTCTGACGTGCTCTCTCCAACACGTGTGTCTCTGACGCTGACACACACACACACACACACACACACACACGGCACTGTGCAATGCCTTCCAGCTGGACAGTGTGGGTTCATCATCATGTTCGGATTCTGCAGCGAAGTGATTACAGTCACTGCTGTGCATCTTTTATGTTTCCTCCCTCTTTGCCTCTATAGTGTCCATGCTGCCCCTAAAGTGTGAGGCTACATTAACATGTTAACCCTTGAAGGCTCAGCCAAGTGCTAACTCATCATTTAGTAGCAAGACTTTCCCTAGGAAATATTCCACCCTGTGACTCCATCACCTCAACTAAACTTCACAATCATATTGCTGTGTACAGTATTCAATTGTTTAAAATAGTTTAAAACTTATACTGTATATGTATATACTGCCTTTTGTCTTCTGAAAAAAAATTCCTGGACCCAACTCCCCCCATTTTCATTTAACTTTTGAGGAAATTGGATTTGCTAAACATTGTTTCACTTAAAGTGGCATTTTTTTCAGGTATATAACTTACTAAAACATTAAGTGAGGAGTTATGTATTTGTCAGAATTTGTTTGTCATCTGCTGCATACCTGCTATCTCCATGCACATGTACAAGCAGCTTTGTGTGTAATGCAGCTCTCAAAATATTTTGGTCAAAGACAAAAACATATGACTCTTCTTTGAAAAGTTGCCAACCCCTGGCCTAAAAGCTTTTAACTACAAATACTACCCTAGTGATTTGCTTCACATGAATACAGTGGTTTTCAACTTTTTTCATTTGCAGCCCCCTAAAAATTTTCAAATGGAAGTGTGGACCCCTTTGGAAATCTTAGACATAGACTGTAGACCCCCAGTAACCATGAAGGCTCATCGATTAACCATGTACATGGTTACACGTTCACATCCCTAGTACTGGTTTGGATTTTAGAGCTGAGCAGTAAAAATACCTCAATATTTTGATAGACTAACAGCTTTATTGGAGCATACGCTTTCGTGAGCAAAGACCCACTTCGTCAGATTCATCTGTTAGTCTATAAGATGCCACAGGAATTCTTGTTGTTTATGCAGATTCAGACTAACACAGTTACCCCTCTGATATCAATATTATCAGAAGATGTTTAAAGCCAGGTAGCAGCATCACTCCTTTCTCTAATTCTAACCACCATATCCACCTGTCACTGATTCTGGTGCAGGATAATGGCTTAACCCAGTCAACATTCTATGCAAAGCCATACCAAAATGATGCACATTGTTTTAGTCCTGTAAAATAAAGCTACCTCTCATCTCCACAAGTCAGTCAACATATTTAAAATAGCGCAGCTACCCCATACAGTACACTTAATGATATTTAGGATGGAGGCAAGTTTATTTATTAGCCAACCTATATATTATAACTTGTCAAAGATTGTGGTTTGCTTTGATTCCTTGGTGGATTTAACTGAGACCACATGAAAAGATCCTGTATCTTCTACAGCTCTTTACATTTGCATAACGTATGGCTGTATGCTTCAAGGCAAAAAGCCAAGCACCATGTGCCAACATAAAAAGTGCTGCCAATGTAACATAAAAAGTTACTTCTCTTCTAATACTGCAATTAATATTTTAAATGGGAATCCTTCTTCTGAAGTCATTCATCAGTAAAAAGGAAACATGTGCAACCATAATTTACTAGTACTGTGGTTTCATGCTGCTAGCAAATAATCATCATTGTGGTTAAGTATCTATAAAAATGAGGAAATTCAATACCCTTGAGTGGAAGGCATAGATAGAACGGAGCTTGAAAGGAATAGAAGACAAAGATGTCTACAAAATTCTCCATATAAACTATTGGCCCCCATTCTCTTCTCACTTGCATAGTTAAAATCAGGAACGACTTTGCTGACAACAGTGAGGTTAAGCCATTTTAAAACGGGTGTAAATGAGAAGATCAGCCCCATAAATGTGTAATATTTTTGGGAGGGTGGAAAAAAAAGGAGGAGAACTTTGATCCTACTGTACCAAAAAGAGTGAAAGCAATGCTTTGGAAAACTGAACTGAACTTTTGCACAGCCAGCACTATTGTGTTTGAAACAAATACCATTATTGAAGACCCTTAAGAGATGGCTGCAGGCTTTAAGAATTAAACTGCATGACAGAGTACATAAATTCCACCCTCCCAATCACAGAGAAACTGCTTCACAATTAACAAATGTAGAGAGATGTTCTGGAGATTAAAGTCACAATTTATATTTTGGCTATTTCAACTCTGAGGTTCCCAATTTGCAACACCTTAAATTAACCTGATTTTAATAGCATTGTATCAGCACGCTGAAAATCAGGTCCCTTTAAGGAATTTCATATTGGGCATCCCAACATGGAAAATCACTAGTCCCTTTTGAAAATTTTGGACAAAAATACGTATTTACATACAAATACAGGACTCACAAGATTAATATATGCAACACACAGAAAGGAACATCTCATCCTAATTAAAAGTAAGTGATATACAATATTTTTGACAAATATCCTTGCCAAAAAAAACCTAGTAAAATGTCTTGAACATTCTTATTACCTTTGTTAGACAACCCCCCCACCCCCCCTTAAAGCACATACTGAGCCTGAAGGCCCTTGAAGTCAGAGGAAAGATTCTCATTGACTTCAATGAGCTCTGTACAAGATCCTGTGGGAATTCAGAAGCTGTAATACAGGAAAGAATCCATGTTTATTCTGTTTTACTTCACTGGGTTTTTGATGTGAAAAGCGATAGAAAATACTCATCTAAAGTAAGGAAACTGGGCACAAAGGGGTCTGAGTAGAACAGTGTAAGCATCTTATTTGAATGCCACACCAAACAGTGCTTTGGGAGTGACTGCTCAATGCTCTGAAAGGGACCAGGAGAAATACATATTCTTAATCGAGTAACAGAAAGCATATTGACAAAAATGCACAAAAGTAGCTGAGAGCCAATGGAGAGAAGGATGTACCCTGTTCAAGAATGGTGCAACTTCTCCTCTATTGTGAGCTACCTGGGAATTCACAGAAGAAACTGCTGGGCTGTGCAGCCTCTTCTTCTCCCATATGGAAATTTGAAAATTTTAGCAAGACAAAATGAAATAAAAGAACCCTCATAAAAATGAATGGAATTTTCTAACTAGAAAAGAAAAATGTGTTGTCAAGTAGCAAAATGTTTCAATTTCAGTCCCTGGGGCAGGATGGAGGAAGCTTCACGGGACCAATGACTGCACAGATCCAAGTGATTTCAACAGGCTACATAAGTGGCACTGAAGCCTTTGAATGCCGATCCAGCTTGTACGGTAAAACAGCAGCCACAACAGGGGTAGAGAGGGGAGAAGCTCTCAACCCATGGTTGTGATATGGATTTTGCCTCTCCAAATCCACATACTAGTTTCACACTTTATTCCTTCCACTGGAAAGTACGCTACTATATTGCACAATTACTCCACATGGTTACAAAACACCATCTCATTTAGCTTACTGGGTATACTGGGACCTAGAATACACTCTAGCTGCAATGGAGACATGAGAGTTTTGCTAGAGGCTTCAAAGGGAACAGGTATGGACTTCCACCCCCGCCTTAATGCCAGCCACTAATCCAAGCAGCAATATATTAGACCTTGTTTAAAAAAGTGGAACCAATAAAGATGCATACCCTCCTTCTATGTCTATATTCCCCTTCCCTGCAGCCTTCGTCTACTAACATTGCTTTCTGTGTTATGCCCAATATTGGTATTGTAAACTCCCAGGTCTATCACTTTTACTTGTCTATTAAGCACCATGCACATTATAAAATGACAAGAGGAGATGATGATGATGAGTGATGATGATATTGATGATGATTATGCTGATGTAAAAGAATAAGAAAAGATGTTAAAACTGCTCACATAGAAATCATTAATGCTTGGCAACTACAAGTAGGTCAGACCAGAGCAAGGAAAAATATTACTGAGTCAAGATACTGCCTACATACCCCTTAAGCCTAGTCCCATGTCTAGCATTATATTGCAGTGAAAAAAACTTTCTAAGCAAAGAATGAGCTTAAGGCAGAACAATGACCTAGAAAAACATCTGGAAACTTCTGTCCCCTACCTAGGTTGAACAGAGAAGAGTATTATAAGTCTAGATATTATAAAAGTCCTTATTATGCAATAAACCACCCCAAAACCAGCTTCTACTCTAATGTAATTGAAGTTTTCCTGAAATATATTCAGGGCAATAAAAATCAGAGCTAACGACAAAATTGCAATTTGATATGAAAGAATATTGAAAGCAGTATATATGGTGTTGGATGAGAACATAAGAACAGCCATACTTGGTCTTACCAATGGTCCATCTAGCCCAATATCCTTTCTTCTGACAGGGGCCAGTGCTGGATGATTCCAAGGGAATGAACATAACAAGGCAATAGTTGAGTGATCCATCCCCTCTCGTCCAGTCCCAGCATCTGGCATTTGTAAACTTACAGACTCCCAGTGCATGGGGCTGCATCCCTGACCATCTTGGCTAACCAATAGTGATGTACCTATCCTATAGGTTGTTACTATCACCCTACTTTAGTATTGAATGCATTGTACATAAGAGAAAGTTACTTTACCATCTCTAATCTATCAACTAGATATTTGTACTCAGCTGAAAACATGTAACACTGCATTTGAATATAAATGAATTATTAACATTGACTGAAAAACCATATCTGTCTCCCCCCACTCTGGAGATTTGCTTCTTGCAACCTGTGCTACCACAGACGTTTCTAAATAGTGAGCCAGATCGTGTCAATATATGCCACTGAGCCAACTTCTGCAGTCTCTCTTCTGGCAAAATTCCCATAGGAGTCAATTCAAAGAGTAAAATCTGCAGGGTCTGGTTGAATGTCCTTAATTATGATGGCCAATTCCATGCTAGCTGCAGCTGTTATTCTGGAACCTGACATCACATTGGCCATTGATAGTTCCACAGAGTGGAATAATATAATAAGAACTAGCATTTATATAGTGCTTTACATCTTGAAGGCACTGTGTAAATATTACTAATGAATACTATTACCTTTTACTTCTGTCAACTTCAGTACAGGGAGAACAATCAAAAGACCTTTTCTATTTAATATTTAAATGAAATGGGTCTGATTCTTCTCTTTTCACATGTATAATTGGGTAAATCAGTAATAATAAGAATAAAAAAGCTCATACTCTCCAACTATACAATCTCACTGTTCTATATCACTGGTAAACTTCACAACGAATCATGGCTGACTGAAAAAAGAATTTACTTATGGCCTAGACTTTCTTTATTAGGATAAAGAAACTGATGCAATGTCTGTGTTTAAATTTATTTCACTGAACAGATAAAATGAAAAATTTGTGCTTACTTTTACATAAAGAGTGTCAGTGCTATTTTGTTTATATTTGAATGAGCAAAATATAATGGGTTATGTATTATTATCATTATTGCTGTTATTATTATTATTATTTTCCACTAATGGAAGATAGAAAATAGGTTTCTATTATCTTTTTCTCGATAGTTGACAAAATACACATCAAGTGCTAAGAAACATAACAATCACATGACTTTATATTCACAGGTAGCTTCTTCAATGAACCATTAAGCTCTTATTCAAGGAATTTTCACTGTGAACAAGAGAGAACGCTCACTCACCAAAAATAAAAAAATGAGAAACTATTTAAAATGCAATAACTCAAAGTAAATAGATTTCTTACCATTGTGAGCGTAAATGGATGGCTTTCTAATGCTGACACTCTTGGACAGTGCAGAATAATGTACTGAAAAAAATCACCCAGAAAGAAATGAATGGTAGAAAAGATATGTTCAAAACAAAAGCATCCTTCAACCCTTGTAAAAAAGAAGCAGTTTTATGTGCTGTATAAGTCAACTCACCTGACCAGGCCTTGCTTTAAAATTTTCTTTCCTCATTCGTAGTTCAAGGACATTACAGGGATGGCTTATTACTGACACTATTGTGACTGGTTTATTACTGCGGAAATAGCGGTAGAGCCTTTCTGCACAATATAAGCACAAAGGTCCAGAAATCCAAAGCCAAGTCTATAGAAAAAAACCACAAAAATATTACTCCAAGTAATTTTTTTCTTTTTTAATTACAAAATAACACGACTCCTTATGAAGCTTAGTTCTATTATCCTTATGGGCTTGTCTTTACTATGTAGAAGATCGGTGCTGCTGCAGTCGATTTTCTGGAATTCAATAAAGACTACTAAATTGAACTCAGAGGGTGCCACCATTGGCACCGGTACTCCCGCTCCTCACGAGGAGCAAGGGAAGCCAACGGGAGCATTTGCTTGCACCAACCTCCCACTGAGGAAAGTGTGTGGAAACTCAAACTAAGGTATGTTGACTACAATTGCAGTTAACGTAGCTGGAGGGGAGTATCTTAATTAGACCTTCCCCGGTAGTGTAGACCAGGGAAATGTTAACTAGTGCTTTAGGCAACATCTACGCTTATGGCAGCATCCAAAATACAGGTACTACCCAGGTAACTACAGGCTGCCGTGAAAGGCAGGCTGTGTCCTCGCATGCCACTGCACTTTGGAGGTCAAAATGAAGATGTTAGACAAGATGACCCTTGCGGTCTCTGTTAACTTTATGGTTCTATAATTCTATATGCCACTGCGAAAGGCTCCCATGAGGCATTTGGACACTTGTCATGGGAGGCATTGCTTGGGCATATAGAGACATATGTAGAGAATTTATCCTGGGCATTCAAGCAGATTAGGCTCTCTGCACTACTCCATTCACCTAAGCCATGTCTGACCATGCTAGCTGAATAAGTGGAGACATCGCTTTACTTTGCAAATAGTCCCAATGGCGGAAGAGATGGAGACTGCCTATAGAGTGATTCTAATCCTTTCTCTGGCCCAATTAATATTGAATTATTCGATTATTTAATTAAAGTGGAACAACTTCAATAGCAGAGATTGTCACATCAAATGTCCCACAGTCCAGCAGTTAGAACCCTTGTCTGAAAGGTGGCAGATCCCTGTTCAAATACCTTCTCATTTGGCAGACGGGGGCTTGGGAGGTATCTCATATCCCAGGTGAGTACCTTAACCACTAGGCTAAAGATTATAAAGGAAATTCACCTTCCCTTCCTCCCCCTCACCCCAGCTGCTTTGTATGAACTTGTCTGAGGGGCCCAATCAAGTAGCCCCTGAGCTAAGCTATTGGACTAGGCCTGGCCCACAACATAGATGTTCATCTTCTCTGGTTTGTGAACTGCTCTGGGGCTTAGGCAGGAGATAGGCGCCTGGATGCGTAAAGGAAGGCAGCAGTGTGCATGGGTAGAGGTAGAAACACAGGTGCTAAGAGAATTTTTAATGAAAAAAAATATAGGCAACAAGTGAGTTTAGGTGCCTGCAGTGTTCGGAACAAGTTTTATAGAGAGCAGTGAAGCACCAACTGGGATTTAGGTGCCTATGTCTTAGGTTTAGGTACTTAAGTAATTTTATCTAAATAGTCCCAGTATAAATAGACACAGGGTGGGAGATAGGAAGCATTCTTAAAGGGGAATTGGCCACAGAGAGAGTAAGTGAATTGTCCTTGGTCACATGCTGTATGCCTAGTTTAACAGACTTGGGCTTGGGGGGGGGGGTTCATGCTGCTGCCCCAAAACTAGCTGCATAGATACAGTGGCTCAGGCTGGAGCTTTGGTTGTGAAGCTAGGGAGGGATTGTGGCTTCAGAGCCCACACAACTTTGACCTGGTCTTGCTGCCTCTGTAGGCAAACCCTTAGGGGTCTGTGTACCAGCCCAGGTCCCAAGCTACACATCCAACCTTCCTCTCCGATGTCCATGTTCAAAATACCAGCATCTCTCATAAGTTGCAGAGCCTGTAAATTCCATAGGCCTCGTCAGCCCTAGCAAGTCTAATAGCCCAGTGATTATGAATGCTGTACACTTCTCTAGCCCTAGAAGCCCCCTGTAGCATAAGGCACTTCTGAGCCCAGCCAGCTTCTCCTGGTAACACAAATAATAATGGTGCCTGGTGCTGGGAAAGCACCAAACGTAACACACAGATTATATTAAGTCTTCTCCCAAAGAGGACATTGTTTGGATGCCCTGGAGATGGGATGACACAAGTAAACCAGGTGCATCAGATTCATTTCCATTTGAATTTTAGAATGCTGACTGAAAGAACTGAAAAGAGTTCACCAGATATATTGGCCTCAAGGCATGCAGACCCGTACTAAAGCGGACTTTGCCAGAGTGTCACCTTACACTTGCATGGAATCCCCTTGACTTCAGGAGTGACACTTTTTGCAAGAACAGGGAGTATGCCTGCTTTGCCAGATGAGGGCAGCAAACACTATAAAGGACCCCTACCAAATAAACCTGAACCTGCGTACTCTGTGTGTCCCTAATCTGGGAACACCCATGATTTGGACCCTGGAAGGGGGAGGAGGAAGTGGCTCTGTGCATTGCCAGTCCCCCTTCCCCTCCCCAGCTCAGATAAGTGTTTCTCCAGAGGCTTTTCCATGCCACTCTCATAGCAGCAGAAGCAATGCTTGAGAGCAGCGGGGGACATGGAATCAAATGTGCCCCTGGGAGCAGGGCACCAGGTAAGCACCCACCCCATCCCACTCAGAACCAGACCTCACCACCTTCCATCCCCCTCACGTGCCCTCCCTCTCTTCCAGATCCCAACCCAGTGCCTTCCATGCTCCATGAAATTCCTTAATCTGGCATACCCTATTTTCCAGAGTTGCCAGATTAGAGAAGTTAAAGTACTGGAGATGTGGCGAGCTTTAACATGCTTGAAAAAGCTGCTTCTGCCTCTGTCACATTTCCAGGCTCCAGCTTCTCTCTGTCTTCTGGGGCATCATCATCTTTCAGCTTGATTACTGCAGCCTCCTTCTCTACAGGCTGTGTGGCACGCACTTCCCCCCACCTCTGCACTCAGGTCCTTTTCAAGGACCACTAAACTAATCTCCCCAGGCCCATCACGCCCCTCTCTGAATCCCTCTAATGGCTCCCTGTTCTCCACTGCATCCAATCCAGGCTTCTTGAAATGCCCCATTTCCCCCTTTACTCACGTATCTTATCATCTCCCTCTCCACTCTACCTACAATACCAGCCTTGATTGCTCCTTTGCCTATCTCTCCATGGTGAAAGGATGGTCCTTGCAAAAGAGGCATTTAATAGACTCCAAGGCCAGAAGGGAGCACTGTCATCATCTAGTTTCCCTGCCTTTATAACACTTTCACAGAGCCCCTTATGCATGGATCATAGTCCCTAACTAGCTTGTCAAGCCACTGTCCTCTCCTTCAAATTTCTCTTTAAGAACCACATGATGTCAATGGGATCTGCCAACTCACAGTGTGTAGGTAGGTAGCCAGCAGGATTAGTGATATATTTCTTTAATTTCTAAGAATATTTCTCCCATTACTTCCTGCTTTGTGTTATAGCCTTTCATGGTGTTTTGTCTTCAGTTAAGCCCTGATTCAGCAGAGTGTTGAAACACTGCACACATAGAGAGACCCACTGACTTCAGCAATGCTCTACAAAAGGATCTTCCTGTGGTTTGTTGCAGGATTTGGTCTAAAGCTATGTCTACACTGGGAAAGTTTGGCGACAAATGTGCTGTTAACATGCAAATGTCACTAAAAGTGAAAACAGCTCAAACCAGTTTTATTGTCTCCCAGTCTCAACATTTCGTGGGCACGTTGCTAGCTCCCCTGTCGACAGAAAGAGCAAAGCAATGTGGGTAAGCATCCCACAGTGCAATGATGTGGGAAGGCAGAGCTGATCCCTGCACTTCTTGGGACTCTCTCGTAGCTCTGTAAGCTCTCTGTTCTAAGGGATGTCAAAGCAGCACAGCAATCTCTCCAGCCCTCCTGCTGCAGCAGCCAAACAAAAGCATTCCAATTAATTGTTTTTAGTTTATTCCCCAAAAGGAGCAGTTCACTCAGCTGTCAGATACTTTCTGGAGCGAGGGGGAGGGAGGGGTTGTGTGTTGGTGCATGCCTGCAGGGCAGCAGAGATCACTAAACACTAAGTGGAGCCATCAAGGCATGCATTGCAGGATACTAGTGTAAGCCAGTTCTCTTGACAAAACAAACAGCCGAGTTCACTCTGGCTTTTTGATGGCACTAAAGCAGCATTTCTTGAAGTGTGTTCCACGGCACACAGCAGTCAGAGGTGTGCCGTGGAGAAAACAGAAAAAAATTCTGCTCCCCCGCCCCCTGCAGAGCCCGTAGACAGCTCCTGCTGCAGTTGCCCCTCCTTCCCCCCAGCTTGCAAGATGGCCCCTGTCCCACAGGGCTTCCGGTGCTGCGCAGCCTCCTCCTCCTCCATGCGTGCAGGCGGCAGCTTTTACAGCGATTGCTGCTGCTGGGAGGGAAAGGGGTGGCCAGAGCTGAGGAGCCACTTCTGGACCTCGTCGTTTTAAAACTGACGCCTGTGGGGAACCTGGCTCAGGCTCTGCCGACCCCCCCCCCCTCGCCCCAGCCTGCAGCGCGCTAGGGCTCTGCTAACCCCCCCTCAGGATGCACTCGGGCTCTGCTGCCCCCCATGCGCTGATGCTCTCTCTCCCCTGCGCCCCTCCCCAGACTGCTGGGGAAGTGGCAGAGTTTAATCTGGCGGGGACAGTCGGGGTTTCTACTCTTCTCCCCCGCCCACCCTGCCAGCAGGAAGCCTGGCATAGTGCTGCAGCTGTGCTGGGTTCCCCACTGCATGGGCGGTGGGGGAAGAACTGAGCTATCCACCCCCCCCCCCCAAGGAACAAGAGCATGCTCCCTGGAGGCTTTCCCTGCTGCAGCAGGGTGCTAAGCCAGGTAAGCATCCCACATAGTGCCCAGACCCCGCACCCAAACCCCCCTCACTCCCCTCCCCCTGGCAAGACCCCGCATTCCCAGCTTGCTCTGACACCCTGCCCTAAGTCCCCTCCTGCACCTTCCCTGCCCTATGTCCCCTCCTCTACCCTCCCTCCTGGTCCAGTGTTGGTTTTTTTTTTCTTTTTTTCTCGACAAAAAAAATCCACGGTGTTCCCCATAAAAAAAAATTATTGTTTGGTGTTCCTCAGTCTTAAAAAATTTAAGAAACACTGCACTAAAGGGAGGGAAAAAGATAAAAGTCTCTCACATAGTGGAAGTTATTTGTCGCCAAAACTGGAAAGTCACATTGTAGTGTAAACACTTTCACTGTTTTGGCAACAAAAAAAATGCCAATCTAGACAAGGCTTTAGTTTTCAAGATCTTCAGTGAGACTTGTCTCTTCTTATGTCTGGCAGGGTGCTTAGGACAATGGGGCTCCAATGGTGATGCAGCACTCTGGGGCTACCTCCAGACTGCGTCCCTCTGTCGGCAGAGGGATGCAAATAAAGCACTTCGAAAGTACAAACAAGCCCGGGATTTAAATATCCCGGGCTTCATTTGCATACTCACGTTCCGGCGCTGGGCCGATCACGTGCCATTTCGAAAGTGAAAGTGCTGTGTAGCCTCAGTTCTGCCGACAGCGGGGAGCTTTTTCAACAGATCCTGTACTCCTCAAAAAATGAGGAGTACAGGAGTACAGGATCTGTCGAAAAAGCTCCCCGCTGCCGGCAGAACTGTGGCTACACAGCACTTTCACTTTCGAAATGGCGCACGATCGGCCCAGCGCCGGAACGTAAGTATGCAAATGAAGCTCAGGATATTTAAAACCCGGGCTCATTTGCACTTTCGAAGTGCTTTATTTGCATCCCTCTGCCGACAGAGGGATGCAGTCTGGAGGTAGCCTGGGCTCTACTGTAATATAAATAAGTGCAATAACAATAATAAATAGTTATGTGGATTATCTAATTTCTACTACAAAGTCAAATCTATATTTTGTTAACATTTACACCAAAGTAATGTATAATCAAACTGACATGTATACAGTTAAAATTAGTGCAAGTGGAGATTGTTTCAATTAAGCTAATGTCTCAAAATGCTTATTAAAGGTCCCTAACATTTTTCCCACCGTACAATGTTCACTACTCTGTACAGTGCTCTAAAAATGTTATCCAAATTGCTTTATGCCACCAAATCTATGGATGCCTGGAAAAGTTTTCATAATATTTTACATTACGAAAACATCTGGTCTAGAGAAATAATAATTGGTATTTATGTCTGAGTGAAAGACTTGGCATCGCCTGTAAAACCTGAAACATTGGATCATACGAACCTCTGGGAAGTGTGACTGGAACTTGGGTTCCTCTGTGCAAATTCCCACAAAGTTATTTTGGACAAATGGTTCCGGTTCTGGTGGGAAAGCCGCAGGAGTATATTCAGGAAAAGGCTCTTCAAAGCTTCCTGGCATTGGAATATCCTCTTGGAGAGATGTGTTAGGATGAAAGCAGCCAGGAGGGTGTTCCTCTAGGTTAATCTGGTACTTAAGCACTCCTCTACAGGAACACCCCCCCCCAAAAAAAAGACACTGAAACAGCATCACAATCAACTGACTTTAGGCCGACACAAAGCTGATCAAAGGCTGATATTCCCACAAGTATTTTTACTTTTTTCTTTTTTTTTTTTTTTTTTTTACTTTCAGGAGTTTGAATTAGCTTGAAGCTTTCCAACAATAGATCCCTTTGTCACTAGAGTGGAGGCACAGCCCACCTGGCATGCCTGATACTACTTGAGGGTAAGAGAAATTGTGGAGGCCTTGGAGAGAAATTAAATAGTCGCATTTGCAATTCAATCACCCCAAAGTTATTTTCAGCCACACACTGTATTACGCAAGCCCTCATTTCAATGCAATCTTAAACACAAGTGTCCTAGCAGTACTGTAAAATTATAAATGGCAGGGAGCACTCCCATCAGTGTATTTTATGTTTATGTATAACAGCATCATATGTGAACAACACTGCAGTTTTGAAAATCCACTTACCACATGAAAAAAGTCATTATGACAGGTTGTTCACGCACACTGATGTGGTTAAGAAGGCCCCAAAAGAGGCCAATTAATCTTCATAGCAGTATCTAAAGGGAGGCCCAGGGATTCATAAATACTAATTGGTGGTGCTGGCCACTGTCGGCAGACAGGCTACTGGGCTAGATGGACCTTTGGTCTGACCCAGTACGGCCATTCTTATGTTCTGATGATGCCCAGCTCAGGGAGAAGCTGGATAAGGAATGTAAAAAGAGGAATTCTTTAGTAGCAGGAGGCCAGAAGGAGAGAGTCTATAGTCATTCTCTCAGAGCAGAGAGTCGGGAAGGTGGAAACTCAGGGAGAAGAATAAGCCCTGGGATTCTGACACTAACTCCAGAGGAGTTGGGGGAGGAGGGAGGAGAAGGCTGAGAAGGAAGAGGCTCAGGGAAATTAGAATGGAGAAGGGCATGAGTTCTCCTGCCAGTCACTGGGAATTGGCACAGAAATGTTGGAGGCGCCACCCACACATCTGGTCCAGTGAGACTTTCATACCCTGGAATGGAGGGACCATATAATGACCCCTGGCTGGAAGACTGAATCGCAAAAAGGGAGTACTGTGAATTATAGGAAGAGAACCCATTGCAACCATACATTGACTATCAGCAGGGGCCAACATATGGGAAGAAAGCCAGTATACCATGTCTGACCAGGAAGAGGTGTTCTTGCAGTGAGTGAACCCCATCACAGTCCTCCATCAAAGGTGTAGTACAGATTGAGACAGAGAGAGAGAGACAGTGAGCGCACACCTGGAGCACTGGGACTGGTATAAGACCTGAGGCTTGAACCAGAGGCTGTGGACCAAAGTCAGACCATGTATTAAAGCAAATGATTATAAGTGCACTGTTTGGTAGATAAACTTGGCAAAGTTGCTGCGAGTGACAAGGCACTAGATATATATGCATAAACATATTTTAGAAAGCCAGTACAGATATGAGACAGCCTCGTACAAGAGAAGATGGTTTAACAGAATAGGAGTGTTTTGTATTTGTTTATTACCTCCCCCTGTACCTTGTTTTTAATATTTCAGATAATGCATTTGTCCAAGTTGTGTGAGTCATTAGGACTGTGCCTTGAGGGCAATAAACCTGGCTGAGTACCTTTCTCACAGAACTATGCCAGGGGTTTCTCTTTGACAGTAGCATCAAGGCCTGTTGAATTAGCAAGCTGTGCTGATCTCACTACACCTCCATGTGCAGAGGCACTGAGCAGCTGTAGCAGCTTAAGCAGGCTTGACAGCGAGTCATAGCCACAACATGCCACGCTTCTACCAAGAGCAGCAACCCAACCTCACAAATTCTACTACTGGAGCTATGCATGTTTCTCAGTTGAGAGCTACATTTATATTAAAACTAGAAGATTTACCCAGCATGGTTCACATCCTTAACTCAATTCATTTTTGGTTTTCTTCATTCAAATTATAGTTCTGGGCTGCGGCTGGGGATGAGGGGTTCAGTATGCAGGCTGCCCTGGGAAGAGAGGACAAACCCAATCCTCTCTCCCCACAACTGCTTGAAGTCAGGTGAGAAGCACCTGTCCATGGCCACTGCAGCTCCAACAGGGACAGATGGTTGGGACAGGTCCAGGTTCATCTGCTCCCTCCTGTCCCCAGCCATACTGAGGAGCTGTGCACTCTACCCTTGTTCCCTGACAAAGGAGAACAGCCAGCAGTGTTCCCATATGAATGGAGGAAGGACTGCAGCCCACCCCCGCCATGCTCTCCCTAAAGGACAGCTGGGGTGTGGGAGGCTCGGGGCCAGGGCAATCCCCAACAGGGGTAGAAGGCACCCCTAGCCAGCCACTTTCACCTGCCTGGCTGATTCTGTCTGTCTCTTTTCTCTATGGTTTTGTATGTCCCTGTTCAAATTGGGGGCTGCAGCCCCCCTCACCACCTGCACAACCAGACCCTTTCCTTCCTTTATGATAAAAGGAAACTGCATAGCAAATTTGGTGGCCTTAGGTCTTACCAATTAGTCAGAGTTCTTGAACAGACAGACAGATACAGATAGGCTCACTCGCTCACAGACAAATATATAGTAGGTGAAACGATAGGACTTTACAGACACAGAGAAGAGAAAGCGGAAAAATACTAAAGGAAAACTAGGCTTCCTCAGACATATGTGAATAATTAAGAACTGAGATAACTAACTTATGGTTCTGCTGAAGTCCTCCTTTGCCATACACCAAACTTCATCACAGACTTCCTAACATTACAGAATCTAACGCATTTACATCCTACTGCCTCAGCTCCCCCACCCATACCAAGGGATAATGGCACTGCCCTACCTCACAAGGATTAAGAATAATGATAATTTAAGGATAAAAGATAAATTAAGGCTAGTGAAGGCACTAAGATACACTAGTAATTAGGGCACATAAAAGCACCTCAGACAGATAAAAGAGCAGCACTAGCTACTCATCCCACCAGAGCACTGAGAGTCATACTACGGCTTCTCCCTGCATGATCAGATAGCCTAGTCATGGGCTAGATAGATGGGCTAAGTTTTGTGCACTCTGTCACCTCTAAAACAGGGAATACCTAAAGCAGGATAGTAATACTAAAAAATACTTTCAATATTTTTCCAAATTGTCACAAACATGTCCTTTATGGTTGCACCTTCCTTTGCCATGCATGAACTCATCCACCATTTGGCATAAGGTAATCAATTCATTTATAAGGCACCCATAATAGGCTACGTCTAGACTGCAGGCTTATTTCAGAAGAACCTTTTTTCGGCAGAGATCTTCCAAAAAAACCATCTTCCAAAAGAGAGCATCCACACACAAAAGTGCATTGAAAAAGCGAATTGCTTTTTCGAAAGATAGCGTCCACACTTGCATGCACACCAGCTTGCCACACACTGAATGGCAATGGGGACTCTGCTGTAGCACACGTTAAGTTCTGCAGTGCACACCAAATGCCTGCCTCTCTATACAGACAAATTCTTCCCTCTCCACACTTTAAAAGTTTATATATAATTATATATAATTTGGTCACCTTTCATGTCACATCAAGTTTATAGAAACTTCATTTTGATAACAACACTTTTGTTTTCAGGTAAGGCAGCCCCAGCTTTCACTGAAAATGGACTCTTGAACAAACAGACTAGAAATACCTCCACAAGCACATTAAATGAAATGAAAGACTAACCCTGTTCTTTGAACATTATACATTTTGACACGTTATGTACAATACACAAGATATTATGTATTAGAAATGACACACCATCATGAATCATTGTCCACAGGCAGTGATTCTTTGAAAAACTCTACCAAGTTTTATCATAGCTACAGCCACTGAGGGTATATCTACACTACAAGGATATTTCAAAATAAGTTATTTCGGAATAATAACACCTGAAATAACTATTTCAAAATAGCATGTCTGCACTACAGGGAAGCCTCAAAATTAGTCTGAGGCAGACTCCCCTAATGTGGACGTCCTACCTCAATTTAGAGCCCCAGGAAGCACTGGGAAGTAATTACTCTGAATGGCCGTGGAGCGGAGCTATTTTGAAATAGCAACAGTGGAGTGTCCACACTATCACTATTTTGAAACAGCAATTTCAAAATAGATGTTATTCCTTGTGAAATGAGTGTTTATAATTTCAGAATAAGAAGCTTGTTATTTTGAAATAATTTTGAGCCTTGCATTTTAAGGTCTCATTCAAAAGCTGCCCACACAAGATTTTCTGCATATTTCAGCTTTTCCACCTGAGAGAGAGACAGGCCTCCATTGACTCTACTGGGATTTTGAGTAAGTAGCCTAGATATTCTACTCCTGATACCTGTTCCACCATAATCTCCCCCTTCAGACTGTCTGCTAAGGGTACTGTGTGAAAAGACATTCGTTATCTGTTCCATCTAGCCTCAGGAATTAAGAAGTGGTACTGGTAACTTTATACAAAGTTTAGATGTGCTGATACCACAGCCTACCATGCTGACTAACACTGTCTCATCATTTCCTTGTGTTCCCACCTGTTTCTCTCCACCTGTTGTTTCTTATTAGACTGTAAACTCTTTGCAGGCAAATATTTTTTTGTATAGCTCCTAGCACTCTGGGGTCCTAGTCTACAACCAGGGCTCCTAATCATAATAAAAACATTCTTTGAATTTAAAAAAATGCTTCTGTTTGAAATGTTTCTAGCTTGTATTTTTCCAAGGTACATCTTAAATGTATTATCGCTTACAGAGTTTGGAATAAAGTTCTGAAGGGGTTTTTTGAATTTATGAGAGAGCACTTTGTGCAGAGTCATTGTCACCAATTCCCCGAGATACTGAGGCAAGTTCCAATCAACAGGGCTCTTACACAGGGAACCATCTGCCTTTTAGTCAGTGTGAGATGGGGTGGGGAGGCCTTAGCTTTTCAAATTCCACTGTTCGGTCTTTGACACAGCAACAGTGTAGGAGTGAGAGAGAAGAACCTTTTTAAAAAGAAAAACATGGAAAGACATAGTAAAAACCACAAAAACAATTAGAAATCATGGTCAATGTAAGAACATATTACTTAGAATTCTTTTTTTTAATTGACTAGATTTCAAGTTTAACAACTTGTAAAATCCAACAGCTAGCCTTTTTATTTTCCCCCTTCAGACACTAACAAGAGAGACAGGATGGATGAGGTAACATCTTTTATTGGACCATCTTCCATTGGTGAAAGAGACAAGCTTTCAACCTACACAAGGCTCTTCAGTTCTGGAAAAAGTACTCAATTTATCACACCTATGCGAATCCTCTATGTATTTAGCTGTCACTCTAGGTACTTTTCCAAGACCTGAAAAAGAGCTTTGTGTAGCCTGAAACCTTATTTCTTTTTCATCTAAATCAGGGGTCAGTCTAGTGAAGTCAAACGGACCACTGAAGTACTTTTTTTTTTTTTTTTTTGCAAAAATTACCAGAACAGTAGACTGTTGTAATTAGTTATTAAGGTTAGTTCTCTTCTCCCCACGGAGTGACGATGAAAAAAACAACGAACTATACATGACCAGGCTCTTAGCTGATGTCAGTGATGCAGCTGCTTTAATTGACATGGAGCTGTGCCAGTTTACATCAACTAAGGATCTGGTCCAAAGGAGCTGAAATGATGTGAGAAATTCCACAGTCTTGCAACTTCTTGGGAGTTCTGTGGAGACCAGAACCCAGGTCTACTAGATGGCTGACACCTCCACACCACTACCTAGCAGCAATGGATAATCCCCATATACTTCCTGCGGAAATAAAAATACGGGCAGTTTTGCCACAGAGAGCCAGGCTGATAGCTTTCTTCATGGCCCCGGCTTGGTCCAGGCACACTATTTAAGCCCAGAAGGCATTCCAGGAATCATCTGTGCAATGAGGTTGACTTCCCTGCCAGTCACTGTGATTGATCTGCCTCTCTGATCACTTTCAGATCCTTGGCTCTAGTCTGAATTCTCGGCTTGCAATCCTGAACTCTGATTCCAAGTCCAGCCCTTCTTCAGTGCTTATTCTGTTGTAGGCTTTGACCCCTGGCTTCAATATTGGGCAGCCAGCTCTAGCTTTTGACCCCTGATTTGGGTACCTGAACTTTGGCTGTGACTTCAGCCCCGGGGTTCAGTGCTTTAACTCTGACTCTGGCTACAGACCTTGTCTTGGCCCTTTGTATACAGGCTCCATCCCTGCCCCATGGCTTCAGTACTAGGACCCTGGTCCCAGCCCAAACTCCAGCTCCCACTCTTAAGATTTCAATCCAAATACTGACCAGTGATGTAGGCCCCTGGACACTGGCCCTGTCCACTAGGACTGCCTTCCCAAACCCTGCTCATGACTCTTGTGTGGTGATTTACACCCATGGAATGGTGGTTTAAAATGGTTGGGGGGGGGAGAAAAATAGCTGTTTTGGTTACAGCAATGAGGATGTGAACAAAGGGTGATCTTATTTCATCCTTCTCCCAGCAGCCAGCCAGGGGTGGTTCTGGAGCTAGAGCTAAACATTTATTTTAGTTATCACAGGAACTTGGTGGAATGGGCAAAAGTAGGGTTTGATTCAGGTTTTAACCCTACTGTGTTCTAATCTGCTGTACCAAGTGATGCGCCAACCACAACACAAGCTTTACCTGAGCAACTGCCACTATGAAATAATGGCCACCACAAGGTCATGTCAGGAAGATGTCACTCAGCTCCAGTGTTCCCTCTAAGCTGTGGGGCAGCACAGCTTCTCAGGGGATTAATCAGCCCCTCTCCCCCCATCCCGGCCAGTCAGTCAGCTCCATGCACGGAGCCCTGAGCCTCTGACTAGGCGGGGTTGATTAATCACCTGTGAAGCTGTGCTGCTTTGCAGCTTAGAGAGAACACTGCTCAGCTCCCTGCCTCAGTTGCATTTTTTGGAGTTATACCCTCCTCCTTGAGCTTACAGAACAGGGGCCATTTATTTTGTTACATACCCAGAAACATGCACCATCAGCAGCACATAGAAGACAAAGAAAAGATTGTGTGTGTACCAGAAGATGTCATAGTCTGAAAGCCTGCAAAGAATAAACTGGAGATTAATGACAATCTCAGATATTACACTCAGTCATTGCTAATTATAAACAGCTCTGTGTACCTATGTGAAAATTAGAAACGGCACAGAAAAGTCAAAATCCTCTTCATTTGAGGTCCATATATGTAAAAAATATATTCACACATTTGCATATTGAGTTGTTGGAAAGAAGGACAGGGGACTGGGCAGCATGGAAGGGAAAGAAGGCAAGTGGGGACTAAGAGCGAATTCAGGGAACTAAGATATGGAGACTAGCCAGTTTTCCCAGGTCTCTACACAGCCTTCTTTCACCATCCCTGCTACCATAATAGCTTCCTGGCACCACACTGATATACACAGCTCTGTCCCCAGTGCTGACTCCCTCAGGCCACACCTCTTGGCCTGATGCTTTTGTTGACATTTATATTGTTAAACATTTACCGCAGGTAAGTATTAAGCATTTTACATTTAGATGGGTGGAATGGGAAGAGGTAACAGTGGATGCAGAGGGGACATTGTCAGAGAGTCAAGGGAGAAGGGAGAAGAAGTGAAGGAGCTGCAAGTAGCCATGGTGCACAGACAGGGAACGGAGGCAAGAGACAACAGTGAGGGTAGTATGATGATTCTTCAGGAGTTAGGCTGACATACAGAGACGGTTTCCAGAATCCAGGGAAGGTCAAGGTTAACTGCAGGGAATAAGCAGTGCTACAAGAAGTGCAAAGAGTGCAGGGCAGAGGGGAAGAACTTCCTTCTATTGATGATTTTTAAAACAAGGAAACTTTATTCCTTTCTCCATGAATACATTCATCACTTAAAAAAAATATTAGGAACTCGCTAGTTAAGGAAATATTCACCCATAAATTACCTATCTTCTGAAATGCACTACACAGTACATTCCAACCCTATACAGCAGCACACTATATTCTCTTTCAATACAAATCCCTATCCTTACCCACAATACAAACAAAAATTAAATCAAAATAAAATCTTAACTCTAACTATGTAACTTAAACTATTATTAAGACATTGCAAACATTCACTACGTCCCTCTTTGAAATGTCGTCATCTCCTTTTTACCTAAAAATCTGTTTGCACGTTGACTAAAAATAAATGTTGTTTTTTTACTAAATCAGAACGTTTTTTGCTTTCTATTTAAAACTTTCAACTGTTTCTTCTCTACTATCTGCAGTTCAAAATACACATTTATGAAAATATAATTTCCTAGAAATCCGAGTCCTTCAAATTGTGTGTTTAATTCAGTTTGGGAAATTGGCCTTGGTATGTGAGTGGGTGTAGAACTGTGGTGGTTTATAGGATAATAATGTGAATGACTATTGTTATATGTGATTGAAAAGATAGCGTGTGCATAGGTAGTTTGGATCTCAATGTTTCCCTAAATAAATGGTTTTCTAGATTTTTAGTGACTGAGTTCATGGGAAAGGCCCTGTAACAACTTTAACTTATACTAGATCACTTTTCAACATTCTTCTGTGTTTTATTACATTTTATGATAATTATAGAATCACAGAATCATAGGGTTGAAAGAGACCTCAGGAGGTCACTAAGTCCAACCCCCTACTAAAAGCAGGACCAATCCCAAATAAATCATCTCAGCCAGGGCTTTGTCAAGCTGGGATTTAAAAGCCCCTAGGGATGGAGATTCCACCACCTCCCTAGGTAACCCATTCAAGTGTTTCACCACCCTCCTAGTGAAACAGTTTTTCCTAATATCCAATCTAGACCTCCCCCACAGCAACTAGAGACCATTGCTCCTCATTCTGTCATCTGTCACCACTGAGAACAGCCTCTCTCCATCCTCCCTGGAACGTCCCTTCAGGTAGTTGAAGGCTGCTGTCAAATCCTCCCTCACTCTTCTCTTCTGTGGACTAAATAAGCCAAATCCCTCAGCCGCTCCTCATAGGTTATGTGCTCCAGCCCCCAAATCATTTTTGTTGCCCTCCACTGGACTTTCTCCAATGCATCCACATCCTTTCTGTAATGGGGGCCCCAGAATTGGATGCAATATGCCAGGGGTGTGTCTAGGCTACAGGGTTTTTTTCGAAACAAGTGGCCTTTTTTCGAAAAAACTTCCCCTACGTCTAGACTGCCAACGCATTCTTTCGAAATTAAATCAAAAGAACGCAGAAGTTTTTTCGACCACGGTAAACCTCATTTTATGAGGAAGAATGCCTTTTTTCAAAAGTGCTCTTTCAAAAAAAGGCGTTCTTGAATGCAAACAGGGCTTTTTCGAAAGAGAGCATCCAGACTGTAGTCTAGACACTTTCGAAAGAGGCTTTTTCGAAAGATTCTTTCGAAAAAGCCTCTTTCAAAAGAGGCTTGTAGTCTAGACGTAGCCCAGATATGGCCTCACCAGTGCTGAAAAAAGGATAATAATCATTTCCTTTCTCAGCTAATTCAGCTTCTCTCCTAGCAAACAGCTCTTGAATGAAAAATGGAGAGTTGTTTTACAAGCTAGTGGTGAGCTATGGTGTGGCAAGAAAAAAAATTAAAAATGAAGATTTTTCAAAAAGTGTATTCAACTGGTTTTGTTCTAAAATTCATGTCAGAAACTGCATATTCATTTCATCTCAAATTTGTATCACGCCTTTACATTTATTTCAAATACAGGGACAGCATGAAAGAAATTGCAGAAAGTTTTCAGAAGCTAGAGAGGACACGAAGGAAAAGGTTGGGCATCAGGCGGGACATGACCTGAGACATGATAGGTATCTGTAGAGCTATTGAATGCTTGGAGAGAAGACGCTTGCTCTTTACACCAAAGAGGAGGAGATACCATTGAAATGAATCAAGACAAAGAGGCAATGATGGAGCATGGGGTGAACTGGGATCTAAAACCCCACTCCTGCAAATATTTGATTACTGATCCTGAAAAAACATTAATCAACACAAGTGAGTACTCGAGAAGGACTACTATGTGAGCAGAAGTTACACATGAACTTAAGTGTTTACAGGATCAAAGCCTGTCATTTGATTGTTGCAACTAACACCCATGAAAGGTTGAAGAAAAACTATATAAACCTCTGATTTTCCTAGCCATTTACTTAATTCATTTGACAGCACTTTTTGTGTGATTAGTGTCACTGTTTCCACTGTACCGTCAGTTTCCTGTGTTTGTGTGAATCTTTCATATAGTGAGAGGAGAATGTAGTTTTCTAGATTTCAAGCTGACCATTTCCCTTACATAAATCTATGTTCTGAAAACATTACCAATTCGCATTTTAATTGTGCATATATTGATTCCAAAACCTAGTGTGATAATTTACCTACAAATCAGCACAACAAATGGAATATGATATTTGATATTTTCCTTCCATGTATATGAACACCTGTTACAGATCACTGCAGTTGCTCTAATCTGCCTAAGAATATGATTCCTCAGACTATGATGTTCAACATAATAACCAGATTAAGTCTTACCTGATAGCATATGTAGACGCTGTACACATTAGAAATAAAACTAACACCATCAGGACTCCCGTCAGTCCTGGAACTGCAACATAAACACAGACAGATTTAAAATGATATTAGGAAAAGGTACGCTCATCTGTTATGAACATTTAAAGGACTGGACTTTATCAAAAACACGAAACATGCATTGATATTTCTAAGAGACGATTTCCCAAATGACCATGGTTTCAGAGAATTCTGTACAAAATAGATTCTTACTGTTATTCTCCACCTCAAGGAGGAAAGTATACTTTCTTCTTTGCATTAGTCCATGTATATATAGATACGTCTAAAATTCTCTCTTCTTGTTGCTCCCTTTGCACCATGAACCAGCTGAGATCTCAGCAAGTAGCTTTCTAACAGCACAGGTTTTCATTTTGCTGTAAAGGCTAATTTTATGATAGCGTTTGAAATCTCTTTCAAAGCTAGTTACTTGTAGAACATTTGCATTTTAAATTTGGAGGGTTATTTTAAAAAAAAATGTGCAAAGCTCTCCAAAACAGCACAATTAAAAAATTGGTCAGAAAAAGAGAATTTCAAGCAAATCAATTGTGATGCCAGCTGTTGCTAAGATCATTTGCAGACCTATTTTACCATGAAATGGGGAAAATGCTGCAATTAGTCTTCATGACATACTATAATGTTTGAATTTGTTGACTGCATAACACAACCTGAGAGGATGAGCTGCAGTCAGCATTCCAGAGTGAGAGGACAAAGACTTTAAATTACCTACATTAATGCTGGCATTTGATTTTCAAAGCTTGTGGCCTAAGAATTATGAGCAAACACTTAAAAGCCATGAAGAGTTACACCTGAATATTTTACCCCTTAAAGAAAGCAAACCATTCATATTTTTTAAAATGTAAGGACCCAGGCCTGCAAAGCTACATGCTTAATATTGCATAAAGCCAATGGGATGACTCAAGCATGTGCCTAAATCTTTGCAAGATTATGACCTAAGAGGCTGATCCTGCTTCCACTTAAGCTCGCTGACAGCAGGGGCAGGAGGTGGGGGCAACTGCCCAAGGGCCTGGGTATACAAAAGGGCCCAGAACTCCTGCCCCACACTACTGTATTTTCAACACCTGTGCACACTGGGCTGAATAAAGGATGCTATTAAATTACTGATCTACAGAATAAGGCAGAAACATCCCTTATGAGTGAATATACTGAAAAGTGAGGAGGAATGAAAATGACACAAGGTTTCCCTTTGCTTCCTTAGGGAGAGAAGGGTTCCATCTTGCAGGCACTCAACCTCCATGAGCCCAAGATTTACACAACTCTCAGGGTATCCACACAGGCTGTGGGCATGCAACATACATATATCTAAGGCAGCACTGAACATATTTTATTTGTGCCTCCTATTCAATATTGGTTTGATGCCCCCTCCCTCTTCTTCAGTCTGTGGACAACCCACACCTTGAACCATCACTGAATGCCATATCAATGCTAACTGCACAACTACTACCAACTGTACAGTAAAAATGAATTCAGACTGGAAGAGGTGCTGAGAATGGCTATTAGGATGATCAGAGGTATGGAGAGTCTTCTTTATGAGAGGAGACTCAAAGAGCGTGGCTTGTTTAACGTAACCAAAAGAAGTCTGAGGGGAGATGGCATTGCTCTCTATAAAAACATCAGAGGGATAAATACCAGGGTGGGAGTGGAGTTATTTAAGTTAAGTGCCAGCGTGGACACAAAAACAAATGGGCATCAACTGTCCATCAATAAATCTAGGCTTGAAATTGGATGAAGTTTTCTAATCATTAGAGTAGTGAAGTTCTGGAACATTCTTCCAAAGAGAGTGGGGAGGAAAATGCAAGAAATCTAGAGGGCCTCAAGACTGAGACTGATAAGTTTATGGAGGGTATAGTATTATAAGACTGCCTACAAAGGCATGTAGCTGATCTGTGACTGGTAGCTGCAAATATCCCCCATGACTAGTCATGGGACACTAGATGAGGAAGGCTCTGAGTTAATAGAGAGAATTCTTTCACGGGTGTCTAACTGTTGTGTCTTGCGAAATGCTTAAGATCCAAATGACTGCCGTATTTGTGATCTGGAAGGAATTTTTCTCCAGATCAGATTAGCACAGACAGCAAGGGTTTTTTTTTACCTTCCTCTGCAGCATAGGGCATGGGTCAATTTCAGGTTTAAACTAGTATAAATCGTGGATTCTCTTTAACTTGAAGTCTTTAAGCCGTAAATTGAGGACTTCAGTAACCCAGCCAGAGGATAAGGGTCTAACATAGGAGTTTGCGGTGAGCTTCTGTGGCATGGACTGTGCAGGAAGTCAAACTAGATGACCATGCTGATGCCTTCTGGCCTTAAAGTCTGTGAATCCATGCCAGTGAGCCAACAGACTTATGCTACGATCTAGACTATCACTGATTTTCTATGAATCGGCACCTACTGAAACCTGGTCTGGATTTGAATCAGAACCTTTGAAAACTCTGTTTCCTACAGACTTATAATTCCATCGAGTACACTGGGAATGAGAGACGTAGAAGCCCATCCTGAAGTCCTTTCAAATGAAACTTTTTTTTTGGCTGTCTTGCACCAACCCCTACCACAGGGCTCCTCCCAGCATTGGGCAGCCCCCTTCCCGCCCCACCATGGGGCTGGTGCACACAAAATCTACTAGACTGCCCCCCCGCCCCAGACTCCGGTGTGCAAGGGGTGGGGAGTGTCTTTCTCTTTCAGGGGCCACGTCAGTGAGGTGTTTTTTTGTTTGTTTGTTTGCTTCTCACTTGTGTGTGACTGATTTTTCTGTGGGTCAGCGGCCCTCAACCCAAAAAAAGTTCCCCACCCTTACCCTACTCTCAGAAAGAATGGTTACTTACCTCATAACTGTGATTCTTCGAGATATGTTGCTCATGTCCATTGCAGTATAGGTGTGTGCGCACAGCGCACACACGCCGTCGGAAGATTTTCCCTCAGCAGTACTCTTAGGGCCAGCAGGGAGGCGCCGGTATATTGGCCTATATATACACCTCTCCTGGTCCCCCTCATCCACTCTGTTCCTTCTTACCAATATATCAAGGATAAAGGGCGGTGGGCGGGGATTTGGAATGGATATGAACAACACATCTCGAAGAATCACAGTTACGAGGTAAGTAACCGTTCTCTCTTCTTCGAGTGATTGCTCACGTGCATTCCAATAGGTGACTCCACAGCAGAACCTAAGGAGGAGGGCCAGATGTCGAAGCCACAGAGGAGTGGAGGACCACCCTACCCGACGTGGCATCCTCCCTGGCCTGATGTAACAGCGCATAGCGGTTGGCAAACATAGGGACTGAGGACCATGTAGCGGCTCTGCAGACGGGAACCTGTGCTACGAAAGCGGTGGAAGCTGCCACAGCCCTCGTGGAGTGCGCTCTAAGGTGTGGGACCGGAACACCCGCTAGGGTGTAGCACTTTCTGATACAGGTGGTTACCCAAGAGGCAATCCCCTGAGTGGATACAGGTTGGCCTCTCATGCATTCTCTGATGGCCACAAAAAGTTGTGGCGATTTACGGAACGGTTTGGTCCTGTCTAAATAAAAGGCTAGCACCCTACGTATGTCTAGAGTGTGAAGAGCCTGTTCTTTCCCAGATGTGTGCAGTTTTGGGTAAAAAACCAGAAGGAAAATGTTCTGGGAGGTGTGGAAAGAAGACACGACCTTCGGCAGAAAAGCCAGGTGAGGGCAGAGCTGAACCTTGTCCTTAAAAAACACTATGTAGGGGGGATCTGATGTCAGTGCCCTAAGCTTAAATACCTGCCTCGCGGATGTGATTGCCACTAGGAGAGACACCTTATATGATAGGTGGAAGAGGAAACACATCGCTAGCAGTTCAAACGGGGGCCCCATATGTTTGGAGAGGACCAGGGTTAGGACCCACTGGGGAACGGGTTGGCGGACATGCAGATAGAGTCTGTCCATCCCTTTTAGGAACCTGTTGGCCACTGGATTGGCAAATAGTGTTTTCCCCCCTCTCCCCCGGGCGGAAGGCCAAGATGGCCGCTAAGTGAACCTTGATGGAGGAGGAAGAAAGATACTGGAGCCTAAGGTCCAACAGTTAATCGAAGATCAGGGGGACTGGAGCCCACCTCGGGTTCACCCCCTTCTGAGAAACCCAACAGCAAAACCACTTCCATTTAGCGAGGTACGTGGTTCTGGTGGAGGGTTTTCTGCTGCCCAGCAGGACCTCCTGAACTCGTTCCGAGCACCGAAGCTCCTCTGCCGTCAACCATGGAACTTCCATGCTGTCAAGTGCAGCGATTGCAGGTCCAGGTGGCGAAGCCTCCCCGAGTCCTTAGATATCAGGTCCAGGACCAGTGGGAGGGTTATGGGACTCTCGCAGGAGAGGTTGAGGAGGGTCGAAAACCAGTGTTGCCTGGGCCACACTGGGGAGATTAGAATTAGTGATGCCCTGAATTCCCGCACTTTCAGGAAGACCCTGTGAAATAGTGGGAAGGGCGGGAAGATGTACAGCAGGCCTTGCGGCCAGTGGAGGAGTAGAGCATCCTCTAGGGAACCCTGTCCCTGACCCATGAGGGAGCAGAAACGGGGGCACTTCTTGTTCTGCCCTATGGCAAACAGGTCTAGGTGGGGAGACCCCCCATGCACAGAAGATTGATTGGGCCACATCCTACCGTAGGTACCACTCGTGGCCTGCAAACGTTCTGCTCAGTCTGTCTGCCAGAATGTTCTGGGAGCCTGGGAGATACGAGGCTATTGGGTGGATATCCGCCCCAATGCAGAGATCCCACAGGCGGGTCGCCTCCAAGTACAGGCGAGAGGAACAAGCCCCGCCTTGCTTGTTTATGTATGCCACCACTGTCATGTTGTCCGACAGAATGAGGACAGACTTGCCTCTCAGGTGGGGAAGGAAAACAGCACAAGCTAGTCAGACTGCCCGAAGCTCCCTGATATTGATGTGCAGGGAGATTTCGTCCACGGACCACATACCTTGTGTGTGTAGGTCTCCTAAGAGGGCTCCACATCCCGTGTCTGAGGAGTCTGTGACCAGACGGATGGACGGTACTGGTCTGGAGAACGGAACCTCTGCACAGACCTCTGCCTGGTGGGTCCACCATTCCAATGCAAGGAGGGCGGGGGCGGGGACTGTCAGCACCCTGTCCCAAGAGTGGACGACCAGGTTGTGGACTCACAATAGCCACATCTGTAGCAGGTGCATGCGCAGTCTGGTGTGTTGCACTACATAAGTGCAGGCGGGCATGAGGCCCAGCAGGCGCATGCAAGTCCAGGCAGTAGTCACTAGAAAGTTCTGGAGTGCTGACCGCTGTCTGTATCATAGAATCATAGAACCATAGAGCTGGAAGAGATCTCAGAAGGTCATCAAGTCCAGCCCCCTGCTCTAGGCAGGACCAATCCCAACTAAATCAACCCAGCCAGGGCTTGGTCAAGCCGAGACTTAAACACCTCTAGGGATGGAGACTCCACTACTTCCCTAGGTAACCCATTCCAGTGCTTCACCACCCTCCTAGTGAAATAGTTTTTCCTAATATCCAACCTGGACCTCTCCCACCACAACTTGAGACCATTGCTCCTTGTTCTGCCATCCCTCACTACTGAGAACAGCCTTTCTCCATCCTCTTTGGAACCTCCCTTCAGGAAGTTAAAGGCTGCTATCAAATCCACCCTCATTCTTCTCTTCTGCAGACTAAACAGACCCAACTCCCTCAGCCTCTCCTCATAGGTCATATACTCCAGCCCCCTAATCATTTTGGTTGCCCTCTGCTGGACCCTCTCCAATGCGTCCACATCCTTTTTGTAGTGGAGGGCCCAGAACTAGACACAATACTCCAGATGTGGCCTCACCAGAGCCGAATAAAGGGGAATAATCACATCTCTGGATCTGCTGGCAATGCTCCTCTTAATGCAACCTAATATGCCATTCGCCTTCTTGGCTACAAGGGCACACTGTTGACTCATATCCAGCTTCTCATCCACTGTAATCCCCAGGTCCTTTTCTGCAGAACTACTACTTGGCTGATTGTATCGTGAGAAACCGGGAGATGGGTAGGAAGGCCCTTGCGACAAATAATGTAGAGCGGCGCCCACAAACTTTATGACCTGCATGGGAGTTAGAGTCGATTTGTCCAGGTTTATCAGGAGGCCCAGGTCTTCAAAGAGATTACAGACAATGGTGATGTGCGTTCTCACCTGAGTCCCGACTCCCCACTCACGAGCCAATCGTCTAGGTAGGGGAACACTTGGATGCCCCTTTTCCTGAGCTCGGCAGCCACCACTGCCATGCATTTGGTGAAGACCCGAGGGGCAGTTGAAATACCAAAAGGGAGGACCGTGAATTGGTAGTGGTCTGGGCCCACAGTAAAACGTAGGAACTTTCGATGAAGGGAGGCGATCAAAATGTGAAAATAAGTGTCTTTTAAATCAAGGGCAGTGTACCAGTCTCCAGGGGCTAAGAAAGGGATAATGGACACCAGAGTCACCATTTTGAATTCTGTCTTGACAATGAAGGAATTCAGAGCTCTGAAGTCCAGAATGGGACGAAGGCCCCCTTTTGCCTTTGGAACCAGAAAGTAACAAGTAACAGACTGTCCTGTTCTGAAACTTGGGGGGGAAACGCGTTCCACCGCCCCTAGCATGAGGAGATGATTTACTTCCTCCTGTAGCAGAGGCTCGTGAGAGGGGTCCCTGAAAACGGACGGGGTAGGGGGGTGGCAAGGAGGCGGCGGCAAGTGGAAAGGAATTACACAACCCCTTTCCACTATCTCCAGAACCCATCGGTCCGATGTAACAGACCACCAGATCTGGAGGAAATGGGATAAACAGTCCCAGAAAGTTAGAGAGGAGACTGGTAGGGTGCCCTCGGAGGTCCCGTCAAAACCCCTGCCAGGGTCCGGGGGGTTTGTTGAGGTGCCCCTGGTTATTGTCTGGGGCTGGGCGCGGACGGCGCCTGTTGTTTCTGACATTAGTGTCCCTGCCCCTACGACGGATAAAGTCGGGACACGGGCCCTGAGGAGGCATTCTAGGAACATTCCTGTTTGCATATGGACGCCTCTGGGTGGCAGGTGTGTGTAAGCCTAAGGACTTCAATGTCACCCTAGTATCCTTTAGGCCATGGAGCCGTTGGTCGGTCTGCTCCGAGAAGAGCGAGGGGCCCTCGAAAGGGAGGTCCTGTATGGTATTTTGGACTTCCGGCGGCACTCCGGAACCATGAACTACAGCGCAGGACCACCCTGGTGGCCATCACCAGAGAGGCGACATTGGCCACATCGAGGGCTCCCTGGAGACCCGCTCGGGAAATTGCTCTCCCCTCTTCCTGAAGAGCCTTGTACTCCGAGCGGGAGTCTCTGGGGAGCAAGTCCGTGAATTTATCCATTGATGCCCAGGTGTTGTAGGCATAATGGGACAAGAGGACTTGTTGGCTGGTGATGTGTGTGAATGCCCCCAGCTGCGTAGACCTTTCTACCCAGCAGGTCAGTCTTTTTAGCCTCCTTGTTCTTAGGTGTGGCAGTGGGTTGTCCTTACCTCTCCCTTTGGTTGACTGCCTGTACCACTAAGGAGCCTGGAGGGGGGTGGGAAAAGAGGTGTTCATTACCCTCCTGGGGGACAAAGCACCTCCTTTCCGCACGCTTGTCAGTGGGGGGCATGGATGCCGGAGTTTGCCACAAGGTTGCTGAAATTTTGGCAACCATTTTATTGATCGGCAGGGCCACTCTAGAGGGAGTGTCAGTGTTCAGGATGTCAACGGTAGGGTCCAGATCATCAGAGACCTTGCCCGCTTGTACTCCCAAACTTTGTGCGAAGCAGCGGAGCAGGTCCTGACGGGCCCTAGCGTCCATGGATGGCATGGATAGTGCAGAGTCGGCTAGCGCCTCATCTGGGGAGGAGGACGATGACCCCTTCAGCACATCACCCACCGGGGCATCCGTGCATTCTGGATCGTCCGAGGTGGCCATGGACGAAGAGAGAGGAGGTTGGCTCACCAGAGCCGTGCTCTCCCCTGGTCCTGGGGACAACTGGCCCAGAGACAATTAATGTCCCGATATGGGGGACTGAACCAGACGCATCGCCGATGGAGGAACTCGTGGGCCTGAAGAGACGGAAGCCGGTCTAGGGAGGTTCGTGCCCTGGTTTTGGTGGTAAGCCCAGGGAGTCCAGAAGGGCCACTGTCCCGGCAGTTGAGAGGGTCACGTTTGCTGTACCATGGGTACCAGGACCGGCTGATCCCACTGTTGCTGGTACAGGTGCGGAGGAGTATGGTGCTGGGAGCGGTGCCGGGAGCGGCACCAGGAACAAGACCTGGAGCCCCTTGAGGACCATACGGATTCCACCCAGGAGTCGGACGAGTACTTCAAGGCGGACCAAAGCGGTGCCGACGTGCACGCCAACGGGGCTGCAGTGTACTGGGACATGGACTCTGGCTTGCCCTGGTGTCGAGGTGGTGGTGGAGGAGGCATGGCTGTGTTGGAGTCCCACACAGAGGTAGGTGCCAGGACCCCATGGGCCAGTGGCGGTGCCGAGCAATGATGCGGCACCGGGTCCGGTGCCGCATCCCGTGCCAGTATCATTGTCTCGGTGGCCGGTGCCAGGTGCAGTGCCATAGGGGTTGGGCGCCGTTGTCTGGTCTCAAGCACTGGTTCTCTGTGCACCCTGGGGGGGGGGGGGGAAGGGAGCGGTGCCGCACATCTCTGTGCCACCTGGAAGGTGCCGGGGTGGGCGGAGGGGAGGGGTATGACTCGATGAGGACCCTCACCGCCTCCAAGCCCTCCGGTGTGGATGGGGTCGGGAACTCTTCCGAGGGGCTGATATCCCTGAGCTGGGAAGAGTATTCGCCCAACCTAAAAGGTCCGGGCTCTGGGCTAGCTGGTGCTGCGTGCCCCACTGCAGGGCGCATGGAGGGCGCGTGCCTAGGTGGGGACCGACCCACGTTAGGCTGCCTCTTCTTTTGCAGTACTGGTGATTGGGAGTGGTGTCTGGCTCTCTGCAGTGCTGGAGAGGCGCGGTGCGCAGAACTGTCACGCACCGAGGCCGAAGCACTGTGGGAGGCCGGTGCAGAGTCTGGTGCCGGTGCCAGCCAGAGTGCCGCCTCCATCAGAATGACCTTAAGACATGACTCCCGTTCGCGCCTTGTTCTGGGCTTAAATGCCTTGCAAATTTTACACACCTCGGTGAGATGTGTTTCTCCCAGGCACTTGAAACAGGAGGAGTGTGGATCACCACACGGCATAGACCTATTACACTTTTTGCAGGGCTTAGAGACTTGCAGGCCGGGCATGCCCTGCCATGGGCGCACAGTGCACCATGGCAGGGTGCAAAGAAGATACACTACAAAGAAAGAGTCTCTATTTATAGGTACTTAACTGAAGATTGGCCAAAGAAGGAGAAGAACAATGAAGAGAACAATCTCGATGACGAGCTGAGGGTTGTTCTAACGACCATCACGGCAGTAAGAAGGAACTGAGTGGGTGAGGGGGCCAGCAGGGGAATATATGGGCCAATATACTGGTGCCACTCCAGGGGGCGTCCCTGCTGACCCTAAGGGTATTGCTGAGGGAAAATCTTCCGACGGCGG
The DNA here is from genome assembly GCA_032595735.1 of Pelochelys cantorii. Taxonomy (NCBI): domain Eukaryota; kingdom Metazoa; phylum Chordata; order Testudines; family Trionychidae; genus Pelochelys; species Pelochelys cantorii. The sequence goes on from CM064326.1 coordinate 27,497,709, forward strand.
GTGCACGCTGTGCGCACACACCTATATTGGAATGCACATGAGCAATCACTAGAAGAAGAATAGCAGCTTTCTGTCTTTGCTCTGAACAGGGGTGGTGGCACAAGGTGAAAGGCAGTGGAGAATCAGATCCAGAGGTACCAATGGGAGTTGTATCTGAGTGAGGCATACCGGCGTCAGGCACAGGGAATCCATTTCATAATGCGAGTACATTGCTCCCTGTCATGTGCCTGCAGTTCAAACCTCTGTGCTCATTTATTTTTACTATTATAGTTGCTTGCTCTCATGTTGCAGTTTAATCATTCTAAAGTTGAACTGATCCTTACAGAAACAAGCTGAGACAACCTGTCTGCTTTCGGGTTACATTTCTTTTTTTTCTAGAAATTTGGTTTTAACATTATGCAAAATCACTGTCTGAGAAGAACTATGTTCCAATGACTCATCTGCAGAACAACAGCACTGAAAACATTACTCATTGCACTCCATGGGTTTCTATAACTCTTCTTTCCTGGGTATTGAATAAGCAGACCCAGGTTCATCTCTTCACGTGCTCGATGTAACAAATGGTAGATTTGTGTAATACCGGACAGAGAAAATAAATATTTTTCTGGAGCATGATGATGAAAAATGTCAAACAATTATAGGGGTTATAATTTGGTTTGCAGATAATAGAGCAACACATTATCAAGCAATTATATTTAATGCCTGTTTTCTAAATATGCTAATCGAGTATCATACAGCCTCACTAGTTCAGTTTTCTTTTTTAAAGAAGTTTGATTCTCTCTGCAGCCATCTTGAGTTGGGATAGGAGGGTAATATCTACTGACACTCTGTGAGACAGAACTTTCTCTTCAGTTAGGGTTAATCTCGCCCCTGAAGGACTGAATACCCTGCACACTCATGGAAGTCAGGAAGGGAAGTTGAGGTTTCTCAATATCTTGAAAGTGCTAAGCCTTGCAGGACTGGGCTGTCCATAAAGGATGGATAAAACAAATGAAGTTGGTCAGTTGTCCTGTAACAACAAAAAACCCCTCAAGTCTGGCTCAGGCTATAACTTAGTCCTTCAATTTGCCTCCTCTGCTCCTCTTCGAAATATTAGGAGAGTGTATTGAGTGACCTGTATTAACTTGGTGCAACAGACTGGACCTGACATCCACAATTATTCCCTCTGCATCTGCATCCAGTCACAACAGTTGACAAGTCTCCATCAAAGCTACTCTGTGAGATGAGGCTCTAGAGCAGTGGTCTCAACCTTTTTTCATTTGCAGACCCTAAAATTTTCAAATGGAGGTGCAGACTCCTTTAGAAATCTTAGACCTAATCTGTGGACCTCCAGAGATTCATGAACTACAGATTAAAAACCAGTGTGTTTGGATAACGACAATCTTTTGACATGCATCTGACGAAGTGGGTCTTTGCCCATGAAAGCTTATACTCCAATACATCTGCTAGTCTCTAAAGTGCCACAGGACTTCTCATTGTTTATGCAGATTCAGACTAACACGGCTACCCCTCTGATACTGATGACAGTCTTTTGTAGACCCCTTTAATGTGCAGACCTACAGAGGTCTATGGACCACATGTTGAAAAAATTGCCCTAGAAGGTCCATCCTTCTTTTTTTCCTTCTCCAAAAACTAAAGGCCTCATCCTTCTCTCACTGAAGCCAATGGAAGTTTTGTTTTTGACTGGAATAGGAGCAGGACAGGTCCCTACTATCATTCATACAATACTCTGTGAATATAGAGAAAGAGTTATAAGAACACTTAGGAACACTGTGATTCCAACTTTTCTGCTAGAGACATGGAGGTAAATCCTACTGACCAGTGGGAGTTATGCCTGCGTATCTGAGGATAGAAACAAAACCATTTCTCTCTGAGTTTATAGCAATATGAAATTTGAACCACTTATCACATCTGCACAGAACATCGCCAACTTACCAGTAGTAAAAAGGAGTTTCCTGGGATCCTGAAAAACAGACACAAAACAAACATTGGTTGATATTCTAAATCTCTAACATTATAAGAAGAAACAGTGACAGCTGATCCCTGAACCTGGCTGTAAAAATGGACTATGTAACTGGTAATAGGTAACAACGACAATTATGCTCCATCAATGTCAACTGAACCTTTTGCCAACCTGGCTAAAACCAACCACACACTGAATAAGAAAGCAGAGTAATGGGCCAATCAGATGTTTCTCCACTTTCCTAAATAAACATTTTACAAAACAACTTTCTCTAGCTCTTAGACAGTTTTAGAGGGATAAGATTTTAAAGGTGAATATAAAGAGAAGAGTCACCCATGTGTTTCCCAGTGAAGTCAAGTGGAGTTCTATCAGAGGCCTCACCCCACACTCCGATAGGACTTGAGCTTAACATGGCTGCCACGAGGAGTTCACAATATCAGGCCAAATGCTTCTCTCAACTTCCTTGAGGGAGATTGGGGAGGAAAGCAGCAGAGCTCAGTGGAGGGTAAAGGGTGAAGTGCCAACTCTACCGCATGCTTCCACAATCCCTTTGATCCTGTAGAATCCCTTCTATGCCTCTGTCTTCACCTGGGGAAAAAAGTGTGTTCTTAACTCGAGTTAACTAACTCAAGATAAAATCCTAGTGGAGGCAAGGCAGTTATAAGTTTTTGCATTAATCAGCAGGTTGAGTTAAAGACTAGGCTCCACCACAGGCTTTATCTCAACCTGCTAACTCATGTGAAAACTTCTAAGTCCCTTGCTGCTACCAGGGTTTTGCCTCAGGTTAATTAACGCAAGTTAAAAGCACACCTTTCTTTTGTAGTGAAAACCAGGTCCATGTGGGACATGGATGAGAGGAGCATGGGTGAGAGCCTACGGGAAGAAGCTAGTATGGGGAAAGGGGACAGCCATCCTCCATGGAATCATTCTCAATTTCACTAGGGTTCTGTGAGCAGAAATTAATGCTGACCTCATAAGCACTAAATAATTCCTATTCCCCCACCACTTTGGGCAGAGCCTACCACCCAAAGAAGAGTTTAGGGAGCAACAAATAGAGGAGTGGGGAAGCCTCCAGGAACATGACTCCTGTAGGCAGTGCAGAGGCAGGAGAAGACTTTTAAGACTTCCAAAGGCCAGCGTGTTTCCCTAAAATGAACCTGCACCCTACACTCCGATAGGACTTGAGGGAATACATCAGAGGTAGAAAAGTGAGGCTAGTACAGCATTTTGCAAGCACAAGGTAGCTTCCAGTCTAATTCAGGCAGACAACTTAAGCCACAATAAAAGTATCTGATGCAGTTCCAACTCAAGCTAATAAAAGTTTTGCCATTGACTTCAATGAGAGCAAGACTGGCCCAAATCTTCTCATCTTTCAATCTATTTGTCATATTACACTGTCTGTGCAATGCTGCAAATGCAGCATCTCTTCTCCTGCCTGTCCCATTGTATGCGATTTGATGACAGGGCCAATGATAGCAGCATAAATGGTTCAACAAGGCATACCCAACAGCAATAAGGGTGGGGAATCCAAGGCATAGAACAGAGAAGTGACTTGCCAAAGGTCACACAGCAAGGCAGTGGTGAAAACTGCTGTTGGAGATGTGGGTCTCCCAAAGCCACATCAGCTCCCCCTTTGGGAGCTATCAATCCTTTTGGTTAGATATAAGTAGGAGAATTAACATGATAACTGATATCTGTTAAATAATTATTCCATCATACTGGAAACTCTCCACCTCCATGGAAAGCTTACTTCTCTAGAGTAGCCAAACAACTCATGTCCAAACAACTCATGTTATATACACAGAAGAGCAGCCTGCCTTGAAGGACAGAAGACTGGTTCAGCAACTTGGCTCTCCTGATAGCTGAAGAGCAGGTAATATTTTGGAGAAGAGGGACCTCAAGGCAAATTGGAAAAGATAAGGTCTGATCTTTTAGAAATCTTCAGTTCCTGGCAGATAAAAACCAAACTGTTGCTCTCTTCTGCTTCCCTTCCCCCTCTCCTTTGTTTCCTTTCCCTCCCTTCTTACATTTTTTTCTTTTTCTTTTATTGTTTTCTTTTAATAAAACACAAATAAATGAAGTAATGTGCTCAGAAAGTTAGTGGCATAGTCTGGTGTCCTATCCATCGAAAGAAAGAAAAAATACCAACATGATACTGCATTTTCACAGTATATAAGACAAGCATGACTACACATAGCACTCATGGAAAACTATGTAAAGGCATCACACCAGTTACATTTATTTCAAGGAAAGTATAAAAGAACATAATCGCCCACCTCACCACGGTAGTTTGCTGCATTCAGAGCCAAAAATTCTTCAGTATAGTTCATAGAGAAGTTCAGGACATTCACCAGGTGTGCGGCAACATGTAAGCCTATCAAACAGAACAAAACCCAGTTCACTACACAGCATTTTGAAGGTTATGTGAAGCCCCTAATCCTGATCACTCATATGTTTAGTTGGATACCTGTTTTTACATATGTTAGTTTGTAGATCTGCGTCCCACATTATTTACTAGGCTGATTCCATCATAATTTAGTCTGTCCTACTCCTAGCCTTTATATATAAACTACCTGTTTTAGCACTTTCCTTTGCATATTTGGAACATTAAATTTACTGACCTGCAGCTTTTATATAAAAACTTTCTTTATGGATCTGATCCAGCTCTGACTGAAGTTGACTGGAAAACACCCATTCACTTTAGGGGAAACAAAATCAGTCCTAAGCAACCATATGCTATTTTTGTATTAAGAAAGTTAGACCGATATGAAAATGCTACTCGCTTTGAATCTTTGAAGTACTATGATTTATTTTCCAATTATAATTCTCTGATTGGGAGACTGAATCAAAGGACTTTGTCAAAACTAAGTTAGTACTTCACTGGAAGTGGAAATATTCTATGATACTTATTTATATTGCCCACATGTTCGCAAAGGGTCTTTTAATCTCTAATATCCATACCTCCATAAATTGATTACATGTGGTCTGTAATCAGTTAGGAGGCAGCTTTTAATTTAATTTTATACATGAAAACTACTGATGCTTCAGAGCCTATAACTTTTAAGAAAAGTCTTTCCACCCAGACCTAGATACCAGGCTTCGAAATGTCTGAGAAAACACTTAGATGTCTACACATAAAACAGAGAAAAAAATACCCCATATTGTTCAAGAAAAGCCACAAGTGACTTGTATTGTTTAATATGCTTCCCACATGAGCTAGTGCTCAGCACAATAAAATCTTACCTGAAAAGACACATATAGTAACACCACATGTTACATGGAAAGTTTTACTTTTATCCAACAGCCTTCTTGTTCTCCTGCTGGCAACCTAGTAAAAGAAGAATTCAAGCAATCTCTCTTCTAAAATGAAGCAATGGAAAATAAAATACAAAGTAATTGATGTTCTAGACATGATTTCTTTGTAAAATTAACTTTTATATGAGAAGGCCCCTACCAAATTTACAGCCATGAAAATGGTGTTATGGACCACAAAATCTGGTCTCTGAGAAATTTGGTCTTCAGTATGCTTTTGCACCCTGCACTATATTGATTTTACAGGAAAACAAGTGTTTCTTAAATTCAGGGTCCCGACCCAAAATAAAACCTCAGAGGGGATCACAACGTTATTTTAGAAGGGGTTGCAGTTAGGGATGTTAAGTAATGGTTAATTGGCTAATCAAGTAGTCGATGCAATTTCCATCGACTACTCGATTAGTTGATAAGGGGAGGCACTCGCTACTGCCACTGTGGCTCTGCATTTTAAATATAGTAAGATCCGCCGGGCTCCTACTACATTTAAAGTGCACAGCCACAGCGGGTTAGCTCCTAGGGTCGGCGCGAGCTGGGACTTGCACCGGCTCCAGGATCGCTGCGGCTCTGCCTCTCTTGCCCCACCCCCCTATGCTGCAGAGACCCCAGCACTGGCTCCTGCTTTCCTCCCCTTGCTGCCTCTGATACTGAGGCAACAGGCAAAGGGGGGAAGCGATTAGTCGAGCAGTCACTCGACTAGTCACTTACATCCCTAGTTGCAGTACTGCCACTTCTACTTCTTTCAGAGGTTGGTGGATGCTTTCAGAGGTTGGTGGATGGAGAATGGCGGCTGTTGGCCAGGCACCCAGCTGTGAAGGCAGCACCTCAACAGCAGCAGCGCAAAAGTAAGGGTGGCAAGACCATACCATGACACCCTTACTTAAGTGCTGCTGCCTTCAGAGCTGGGCGGCTGGAGAGTAGCAGCTGCTCACTGAAGGCCCAGCTCTACAGGCAGCAGTGCAGAAGTAAGGGTAGCAATACCATAACATGCCAGCCTTACTTCTGAATTGTTGTTGACAGCAGCACTGCCTTCAAAGCTGGACGTCCAGTCAGAAGCCACCGCTCTCCAGCTGCCCAGCTCTGAAAGCAGCACCACTGCCAGCAGCAGCACAGAAATAAGGGCAGCAGTAGTGCAACCCCCTCTACAATAACCTTGTGACACCTCCCCATAAACCCCTGTTTTGAGTCAGGCCCCCTACTATTGCAAAACTATGAAACTTCCCATTTAAATAGCTGAAATCATGAAATTTATTATTTTTACAATCCCATGACTGTGAAATTGACCAAGATGGTCTGTGAATTTGGGGGGATTTATATATGAGGCTTAATGCCTTTTTATCATAACACCCACATTTAACAGGAACTGGATTAGGGATAACAGGTAACTCCATGGGCTTGATACAGAAATTACTGGAAGATGTTCTTTTCTTTGTGTTATTCAGGACATCAGACTCAGTCAGCATAATGGCTCCTTCTGGCCCTACAATCTATAAGTCTTTACACTAAAAGCGAATGAACTTTTTTTAGAATAAATAATCAATAGCACAGGACAAGTTATTTGTTTACATTGTCTATTGCTCACCTCATATCAGTCAGGCAGGAGACAGAGGACACAGGACAAAAACAACAGGTGTCTTCAATTTGCAACCATTCAGAAAAGTACCTCAGGCATCCAGTATGTCTGCACTACCTAAATAGTGTTACTTAGATTTTTGTCCTAGGGTTACTAATGAGTCACAACCAATGGAAATTACTAGATATTTACTAGATATTCAGAGAGACCAACCCTTCTTCAGTTTGTCAGATTTCTCTTTCCAGGATGCCCAATCTGGTATTAATTTGGGATTCAAGTGATATCCAATCGCTTGTACTGGAGGAAGTGTAGAGCTACAGAACAAGGGAGATAGTGTCCACTTGTCTACTCTTGGTGCACTATATTTCCTCACTATATGGCTTGGGGTGGGGCTGCAACCCACTTTTCTCTTTTTTAAGGTCGGAGGGAATAGTGCTGATATTCAAAGGATACACCAGCTGTTGAGCAATCTGAATACTTTCCTTGGCTTCAAAGAGATCTGGAACTGGATCCACACACACACAATGGTTCTAGGAGACCAGCATTATATACAGCCAAGCGAATGAACAGTAACAGAATTATGTATGTATTGTCACTTTTCTAATATTACTTAGGAATCTGTCTGCATGCATGGTCCTTGTTAACTTGTTGTGTTCTAAATGTTATTTTACCTTCTGAGATCCTCGGAGGAAGGCCAGGAGAATGCGGCACATTGGTAAGAGGACCAGGCTGCAGTTGAGGTTGAGGACAGATGCTGAAGCTCTGCTAATGCACAATCCTAGCTGAACAAACAGAGCAAGAGTTAGAAAATAAGAGAAAAAATGGTCCACTGGGTAGGGTACTAGGCTAGGACTCAAGCTGATGCAGATTCAATTCCCTGCTGTACCACAGGTTTCCTATGTGACCTTGGGTTCTCTGTGCTTCAGCTACTCTTACGAATAAACCATTTATAGGGAAGTTGTGGGGATAAATGTGCTACTGACTGTGATGGACTTAGATACTATGGTTATGGGGGTTATGATAGCTTGCAACAAAAGATATATTACATCCTTAGTGTCAAAAATTAAGGTGGGTTTACAAAATGAACTAAATTTGTCCCAAAAGAATGGTATTGAAGACCCTGTAAAGCAGGGTGACCAGATAGCAAAAATGTGAAAATTCGGGATGAGGGTAGGGGATAATAGATGCCTATGTAAGAAGTGGTCCAAAATATTGGGACTGTCCCTATAAAATCGGGACATCGGGTCACCCTACTGTAGAGTAATTAGCAAAATTCTTTACTCTTCCCTAGGAGAGCTTGGAGATGACCAGCTGTTGCCTCTGAAAACAGAAATCGGGAAATTTTTTATAAGGAACCAGACTTAGCCCCGGAAATAACTATAGCTATAGCTTTTCCCCTAGCTACATCAAAGAAGAGAGAAAATCTACTGTGAGGATTTACAAAAACAATGTGGAGTCCTGTGGCATCTTAAAGACTGACAGATTTCTTTGGGCATCCGCTTTGGTGGGTAAAACACATTTTAGCAGATGCTTCTGATGAAGTAGTTTTTATCCACGAAAGCAAATGCCAAAGAAATCGATTAGTCTTTAAGGTTCTAGGAGACTTCTTGTGGTTTTTGCGAACACAGACGAACAGGGCTCCCCCCCCCCCCGAGACTTCTGAGGATTTAGTTAATCTACTCATGGACCTGATCCAACTCCCAGCAAAGACAATGGAAAAAAACACTTTGACTACAGTAGGTGTTGGACTGGCCTCTTTTTATGTCAAAAGTTGAGGTCTCACTTGGAAAGAACTGCCACCCTAAGCATGCTCACAAGCACACGAAATGGAGTAAATCAAAACCAACACTCATGCCAACAGAGCAACCATCCTCTAAGTGACCTAGAGGGGTTAAACAGCCATATTAAAGATGAGGAAAGGATTAAACAGCATGAAGATACTCATTAGCTGCTTAACTAAAATTTAATGACTGTGTGATAAATGAGCCAAAGAACAATGTAATACATTCACTCAGCTAAAATGGAAATGATTGTAAAGTTTCAGAGACTGTTGGAATAGACTTATAGTATTTTCTTATGAAGACACACAGTGCTAATAAGCACATGCCCTAATTCGGACCTCAGTCAGAAGAGGGGACCTGACAGCTGACAGTTGTCCATTATGAATTTATAAAATTTGCTAGCTAACAGTAACTGGTCCAGTTAGATCCTAAGCAATTAAACCTAAACTACACATCAAGTAACAGAGCAAAGTACACCTGGTGATGCCTTAACCCTGTATTTTGTTGTCTTATTGTATTGTGTTTGCTCATCCATTTGCTAATTCACAGCATTTAGTAATTTGCAGCATCTCTTATTAGTTTGATTTAGCATTTTTCAAATTAAGGGTCCTGACCTAAAAGAAAGTTGCTGGGGGCCTATTTCATAGGGGTCTCGGTATTGCCAACCTTACTTCTGCACTGCCTTTAATGCTAGATATAAACCGGCAGCTGCTGGCCAGGAGGCCAGGTCTGAAAAGCTGCTGCTAACAACAGCACAAAAGTAAAGGTGGCAATACCATACCAAACCATCCTTACTTAGTGCTGCTGTTGATGCCAGCTCTGCCTTTGGAGCCTGGGCTCTCGCCCAGCCACCACTGCTGTGCAGCTGCCCAACTCTGAAGGCAGTGAAGTTGCCACCAGAAGCACAGGAGTAACACAGCAATCCTGCAACGCTCCCTACAATCACATTGTGACTCCTCAAATCCTTTTTGGGTCAGGACTCCTACAATTACACCACCATGACATTTCAGATTTAAAGAGCTGAAATCACCAAATTTACGGTTTTTAACATTCTAGTACCATGAAATTGGCCAACATGGACCATGAATTTGATATGGCCCTACTGATGAGGCATAAAATTAGAATCTAAACTCCTTATAGTGATTATAAAATATTAAAGACAGAGTTTGGAGAGGGAAGTTCTCCTGGTGAAGGAGGAAGCTAATACACGACCCTTGAGGGAAGTGGCTGTCTGTAGTGTGTGTTTGTGTTTGGGGGTTTCTTGCTGTTTGCTGAGCTTGTGTTTGGCTGTTTGGGAGGGGGTTTCCCCTCTCCCCGCACGGAGTGTGTGCTGTGGCTGGCAGGTGCAAGCTGTGAGCTTCTAAGTAGGGTTTGAAATCTAAAAGCCTCTGCTCATTGGTTGAGCTTTAATCAGGGGGAGGGGCTATCAGGCAGTCCAGGGCTTTATAAAGGAGTGAGTAAGCGACCAGGGACTGCTAACAGGGAGTTTGGAGAGGGAGTTAGGAAGGGGAGTGGGAAGGGGGTGATACACACTCCCTATTCTTTAAAATCTTTTTGCTACACTCCTGCCCTTCAAGGAGGCATTGAATAACATCTGAGGAATCTCTCAGAAGGAAGGCAGGTATGGATAGTGATAGGTCTGCTGTTGTTACCTGCACAGCATGTACCATGTTTGTCTTCCTCCCGAAACAAAGAAGGGATTTCATCTGCACTAAGTGCAAGCTGGTCACCATTTTGGAAGAAAAAATTAGAGGACTTGAGGCCCAAGTATCGACCCTACGTTCTATCAGAGAGGATGAAGACTTCCTTGATAGAAAGCAGCATTTAATCCTGCAGGCACAGCAGGCTAAAGAACCAGTCAGGGCAGTACAGGACAAGGAAGCAAACTGGGAGCATGTAACCTCTAGAAGAAGAAGAAAGCCAACTCAGGTCTCCCCCATTGCTGTAGAGGTAAGTAACCGCTTTCAGGCTCTCTCCACAGGCACTGCGGTGGACAATGCTATGGCAAGGACCTCTCAGGGAAGAAATCAGAAGGGAACACTATCTACCGGAAGGCATGGATGCGTAGTCCTAGAGATGGGGGTTTCATGACCACCACCCCCAAAAGAAGAAGACGGGTGGTGGTGGTCGGGCACTCCCTCCTAAGAGGGACTGAGTCATCCATCTGCCGTCCAGACCTGCAATCTTGAGAAGTGTGCTGCTTACCAGGACCTCGCATTCAGGATGTGACCGAGAGTCTTCCAAAAGTGATTAAAACTTCAGATCACTACCCTTTCCTGCTTCTCCATGTAGGAACTAACGATATGGCCAAGAATGACCTTGAGCAGGTCACAGCAGATTATGTAGTGCTGGGAAGAAGGATCAAGGAATCTGAAGCGCAAGTGGTGTTCTCTTCCATTCTTCCGGTTGAAGGAAAAGGTCTGAGTAGGAATCGTCAAATTAAGGAAGTAAATGCGTGGTTGCGCAGATTGTGTCAGAGAGAGGGCTTTGGTTTCTTCGACCATAGGACTCTGTTCCAGGCACAAGGATTGTTAGGAAGAGATGGGATCCACCTAACCAAGAGAGGAAAGAACATCTTCGCGGACAGGCTTGCAAACCTAGTGAGGAGGGCTTTAAACTAGGTTCATTGGGGGACGGTGACCAAAGCCCTGAGGTAAATGAGGAAGGGGAAGAAACACAAGGAGGAACGAGCAAGAAAGGAGGACCCCTGACTCAAATGGAGAAGGTAGGGCAATCAACTGGCTATCTAAGGTGTTTGTACACAACTGCAAGAAGCCTGGGAAACAAACAGGAAGAATTAGAAACCCTGGCCCAGTCAAAGAACTATGATTTGATTGTAATAACGGAGACTTGGTGGGATGACTCGCATGACTGCAGCACTGTCATGGAAGGGTATAAACTGTTCAGGAAGAACAGGTGGGGGAGAAAAGGAGGAGTTGCATTGTATGTAAGGGAGCAGTATGATTGCTCGGAGCTCCAGTATTTAGAGGGAGAAAAGACTGTTGAGAGTCTATGGGTTAAGTTTAGAGGTAGAAGCAACAGGAGTGATGTTGTGGTTGGTGTGTGCTATAGACCGCCGGATCAGGTAGACGAGGCTTTCTTCGGACAACTGAGAGAAGCTTGCAGATCACAGGCCCTGGTTCTCATGGGTGACTTTAATCACCCTGACATCTATTAGGAGACCAATACAGCAGTACACAGACAATCCAGGAAGTTTTTGGAGAATGTTGGGGATAACTTATTGGTACAAGTGCTGAAGGAACTGACCAGGGGCCATGCGCAGCTTGACCTGCTGCTCACAAACAGGGAGGAACTCGTAGGGGAAGTAGAGGTGGGTGACAACCTGGGAAGCAGTGATCATGAGATGGTAGATTTCAGGATCCTGACAAAAGGAAGAAGGGAGAGTAGCAAAATACATACTCTAGACTTCAGAAAAGCAGACTTTGACTCTCTCAGAGAACTGATGGGCAGGATTCCCTGGGCTGCTTACATGAAGAGGAAAGGAGAGCTGGCAGTATTTTAAAGAAGACTTATTAAAGGCACCGGAAGAAACCATCCCGATGCGCAGCAAGAAAAGCAAATATGGTAGGCGACCAGATTGGCTTACCGGGGACATCCTTGGTGAGCTTAAACACAAAAAGGAAGCTTACAAGAAGTGGAAACTTGGACGGATGACTAGGGAGGAGTATAAATATATTGCTCAAGAATGCAGGGGACTTATCAGGAAGGCGAAAGCACAACTGGAATTGCAGCTAGCAAGGGATGTGAAGGATAACAAGAAAGGTTTCTACAGGCATGTTAGCAATAAGAGGGTCATCAGAGAGGGTGTGGGGCCCTTATTGGATGAGGGAGGTAACCTATTGACAGATGATGTGGGAAAAGCTGAAGTACTCAATGCTTTCGTTGCCTCTGTCTTCACAGACAAGATCAACTCCCAGACTAATGCACTAGGCAATGCAGTATGGGAAGGAAGTGGACAGCCCTTGGTGGGGAAAGAACAAGTTAGGAACTATTTAGAAAAGCTAAACATACACAAATCCATGGGCCCGGATTTAATGCCTCCGAGGGTACTGAGGGAGTTGGCAAATGTCACTGTGGAGCCTTTGGCCATTATCTTTGAAAACTAGTGGAGATCGGGAGAGATCCCTTAGGCATTACAGTAACACTAATAATTTCTCTCTCTATATAAAAAAGTTTTTCCTGCTGGGCGACAGAATGACATCATCATGTCATCAACATCATCAGCGTCAACAGGCTCAGCGAAGAGAAAGCTGACGGGGTGGGGTAGGCAAGCGTAGTAAGCAGAGCGGGTGCAGCCCTCTAGTAAATAATAATAATTAAACTATTATGTCAGACATAATTACAATGGAATCCCACATCTATTGTTAGCTGAGCCCAGGATGATTTCTGCCTTGATTATGTAAAAATATTTCTTGTCAGAATTGTAGAACCACAGAGTTTAAAAGGATTGCAAAGGTCATCTAGTCTAATCCCCTGTCAAGATGCAGGATTCACTGTGTCTAAAGAGGGGTGGGGAACGTTTGGCCCCCCGGGGCTGCATGTGCTTCATCAGAGTTACCTGGTTTGTTTACTGTGTGTCCACAGGCACAGAGCCCTGCAGCTCCCAGTTGGCGTTCAATATTCCTGGCCAATGGGAGCTGTGGGAAGTGGTGGCCTGGCCTGCAGGTTCCCCACCTTTGGTCTAAACCATCCAAGACAGGTAGCTATCCAGCCTCTTATTGAAAACTTCCAGTAAAGGAGCTTCCATGACTTCCCATGGCAGTTTGTTCTAGGGATGTTAAGGACTAGTCGACAATTCGATAAGCAAATGATTATCAGATAACCAGTTGACAAGCTGACTAGTCAATTCCCCCCCTTGCTGCCTCTATCAGATGGAGGCAGCAAAGGGGGCAGGGGGGAGAAGAGAGGGTACCTCAAAGCGGTAGCGCCGCACAGCTGAGCCCAGGATCAGCTGTGCAGCGCTGCCACGCATAGAGCCCAGGGTCAGCTGGGAACTCCCTAGCCGACCCCAGGTTCTGGGGAAATGCCGCGTGGAACCCGCAGTCAGCTGGGGAGTCCCCCGCTGACTCCGGGCTCCATGCTGCGCTTTTGCTTTGAAATGCACAAGTGCCCCTGATGGGGACTTTGGTACATTTCAAAGGTGGCACACCCGCCTGCAGCCCGGAGTCAGTGAGACTTCCCACTAAGTTCCACATTCCTCTTTTGATATGTACAAGAGCCCCCGCTGAGCCCCTGCTGCATGCGGAGTTCCACATTCCTCTTTTGAGATGTACAAGCTCCCCCACTGAGGAGAAATGCAGAAGTACCTATCGACTAGTCAATGGAAATTCCATCAATTACTCAACTAGTAAAATAACCCATAGTTAACGTCCCTAGTCTGTTCCATTATCCTATTGTTCTTATAGTTAGGAAGTCATTCCTGAGATCTAACCTAAATCTGCTACCAGCCCCAGCCACTCCCCCACCCCCGCCAGGCTTCTGCACGCAACCAGAGGGAGTCCCAGGCTGGGAGGCGGGGCCGTGATCGGCACTGGGAGCCTCTGGTTGCATGCAAAAGCCAGGCGAGGGCGGGTGGAGTGGCTAGGAGGTGGGGTGCAATCGGCGCTGGGAGCCCTCAGCTGATTGCGTCTAAGGAGGAGTGACGCCTTGGGGAGAAGGAGAAGCCCTGTCTCTGATCCCGAGCGCTGTTAAAGTGCGTTGTGGCACCGTAGTCCAGGAGAGGAGCCCGCAGATGCTTTGTAGTTGCCTTTAGGCACCTTCCATGGGCTCTCAGCTGAAACTGACTGGGGTGGAATTTCTGCTTCTTCCCACTGGGACACCCAAAGACCTGGCTATGGGGGAGTCACCTTCCTACCCATGGTTGCTCCCCCCCCCTACCCCCTCGCCCCCTCGCCCCGGCCCTGCCACTGTGTTGCCCCAGGGTCTGCCTCCCTCTGCTCTGGGTAGCAGGCGGCTGCTTTGCAGAGCAGGCTCTGCTGCCTCTCCCTTTGTTCCCAGCGTGATGGCTCTTGATCGTAGCCACACAGGATGCGTGTTCGGTGTGGGTGGGTTTTTTTTTTCCCTGACAAATTTTTAGCCCGTGTGTTTGGTATCGTTTGGGAGACCATCTGGCAACCCTACCAGTGGCTCTGAGATTTCATCAGCTAATTGCTTCAGTGCCCTCAGGTGAATAACATCAGGCCCAACTGATTTGAATTCATTCAAATAGGTCAGAAGAACACATTCTTTGCTTATCCCAGTGGCTACACTATGGGTATGTCTATGCATCCCCAGCAGTGAGCTTCCTAGCCCATATTAACAGACTTGAGCTCATGTTACCATGCTAAAAATAGCTGCATATGGGCAGTGCTTTGAAGTTTGGGGGCTCAGAAGCTGACTGCCCTTCCTAGGCTTCAGGGCCCAAGCTCCAGACTGAGCTGCAACAACTATACAACTATTTTTAACACTGCAATATAAGCCCAGCTATATTGAGGGAGATAACTGGGGAACAAGCCCAAATCTGCTGACCCAAGCTGGGAATCTTGCTACCATGGGCTGGATAGACATACCCTAATGGTTCTGATTTAAGGAGCTCTTCAAATATCTGAACAATGTACAGTATATATCATGTGGACTGGAAACAGCTTAAGGAAAGCACTGTATGCAACATTTCAGCAGCCCATCTTCCATCATCAAAATAAGGAGTGTAACAGGGGAATTTGCCCGGAGTTTTTTCCCTAAACTTCAAAATGGCTCAGTCCTGCTTTAGTGTGCAGCATGGTTAACCACACATTTTAGTTCATCTGAACTGCTTTGTCTATTGCTCGTTTGCACACAGTGTGACAGACTACACGCTGGGGGAGTGCCCTGTAGCCCCCATAGCCATAATTGATATATATAATGACATTTCTTACAAAGCGTGCCACGTGAGCTATCGGGGAAAGGTTAAAATTTGCTGAAAGCCATTGTTCTATCTCAATGTGTATATTAGTGCATAGGAAATTATGAGATTGTGTTGTCACTAAAATATGATGGGAGTTTGGGAATTGCCAGATATTAAATCCTCAGAGACAAGGACAAGGGAGCTAACTAATGCCTGGAAGGGTGTCAAACAACCATCAACAGCCATTGCCCAGCAAGGGAGTTAAATTCAATGATGCACCTGCACAAGGCTACAGTAGAGGAGTTGCTCAACTTTGCCTGATAACTCAGCAATGCCTACCAGACATGTCTGGACTTATGTTCTCCAAGGTCATTATGCACTAAGGATATAAAACAGAACACAGTGGCCCTATGTTTGGCCCTTTCTCTTCTCCCCTACCTACTCTGAAGGCAATGAGAATGCTGGAGCTGAAGAGATTAGCGGGCTAAGAGGGAAAAGCCTGTGTATGAAAGACTATAACCAACTTGCAATATCCAGTGAGAAAAACTGCTTAATCTAGATATTTCCCAGCCAAATGCATTGAGAGTTTAGACTGCATGCTTATATTTTATTTTATTTTGGTGACCCCTTGGACTTTTTGCCTATCACTTATAGTCACTTAAAATCTATCTTTTGTAATCAATAAACTTATTTTAATATTTACTCTTACAAGTGAGTGTGACTGAAGTGCTTGGTAAATCTGCTCAGATCACAAAGGCTGGTGTATATCCACTTTCCATTGATGAAATGGTGAACCAATACATAAACTTGCATTGCTCAAAAAAGGGTCTTGAGCACTGCAAGACAGTATATTCCTAAGGTGAAAGGCTGGGATTTGGGGGGGATCCGGCCTGTGCCTTTCTCCGTGTGATTCATGAGTGGCTAGGGGAACATTTGTGCTATGTTGCTGGGTGTGCGGCTTCACATGCACTAGTGCTGAGTGGTAACAGCACCTGGACGGATTTGGTGCTTGCCACCATAAGGCACTGTGAGAGACAACCTATAATAGACTGTAAAGGGGGCACAGTAGTCCGCATAGTCCCAGATCCTCGGGGTCCCGTCACACAGAGATTTTTACCCAGCCCCCTTTTCCCAGAAATAACTTACAGAAATTCAAAATTCACTTACATTTGTTTTACATGGGTATGACTCTGCTGATTTTAGATCAGTTACGCCAGCATGACTGATAGAAGCAACAGGCTCTTTGAGTGATGTACTGGCATAAAATGACCAGAAAGATTCTGGACCCCCTACTAGGGGCTTAGCTGTGTTCTGCTTTTTGTACATACCCTAATGGGAACTCTTGTGCATTTTTGTCCTGCTGGAAAAGCGGGCCTTTTTTTTACAGCAATTATAATCTGCATGTAGCAAAGGTTGATCACTACTGCCATAAAAAACTATTATTTTTTTTACTGTTGGCACACAACAGTCTTTGGACAATATTTCTGTTAACCCAGATGAAAGAGAAATATGTTTTACTGTCACCCAGTACCTTATAATCAGCATTATTATGTCAAGGTATAATTGGAATAGAAACAAGTATATGGTCTGCTGGATAACTGGGAAGAAGGCTACAGGTTCCCCTTACTTAGAGATATTAAGTAGGTCACTAGTAGCTCATTCTCACTTAATGAGACATCACCCCCGTTTGCTGCTCTCATATGTTCCCCTTCAGTAGCATACCTCCTCCAGTTCATGAGTATGCATGCCACATATCCCAAAACTTCATACTCCCCCAGTATGTGCCTTCCACATGACTACGCCATAAAAACTGTTCTCTCACTTTGGTATAAATCTGAAAGGCAACATGGAAAGCAAAGGAGTTATAATGGTGCAAAGTCCTAAATCTCGGAGTACTGAATTGTGTAGGAACATCATGGCAGAGTTTAATGGAGTCAGCACCCACTTCTCACAAGTGCCTCCCTCTGATTGGGCATGTCTGACTTCTTTAGTTCTGGGGACCCCTGTCTGGGGTTCTCAGGCATTTTTTTTTCAGTGACTCAGCACTCTGGCTGAGTCACACACTGTCTGCACATTAACCAGCACAGACCCCTTCTGTGATACACACACTGTCAGGGTCTGTCTCTCTAAGACCGGGGTGGGGAACCTGCAACCCCTGGCTTGCCTGGATCTGGTACTTCAGGCTCCCCACTATCCCACCGTGGGGCTGGAGCACACAAGATCTACTTCCCTGGGTGTCAGCATTAAGCAATACTGCACCCCCCCCCCCCCCCAGCTTTTATCTTTAAGTAGTCCAGTCCTGATATGGGGTTTTATCCACAGAGCTTCCTCTCTGAAGACACTACATCCCGTAGCCCAAGTTCAGTCACTACTGAGTCCTAGCAACCAGCCAGGAGCATCTCACTCCCCAGTCCCTTCCCACACTGAGCAGTCCACTGTCTGCTCTTCCAGGCCTGCACTTCTTTCTCCTCCAGGTCCAAACAGCAACTAACTACTGCTCTGATCTGCAGCTCCTTTATATAGCGCTGCTGGGTTCTGACTGGCTGCTTCCCTTGCAGCCACTCTAGCCTCCTTGGAGGGCCTCTCCATTTCCTACAATATATGTGGCAGAACCCTTAGGTCTCCAACACAGGATTGGGCCTAGTCTACCACATCACAGGGAGAGTGATGGAAGATAGGCAGGAGTTGAGGAGCATGAGAAACAGCCTTCCTTTCTATGAAAAATTAAGATGTGCCCTCTGCTGGAATCAGGTTGAAGTCTAAATGGGCCAGCAACAATTATCTGTATTTTGTCATAGTGTTATTTGATAAATATTCAATATAATACCCTGTTTTCACATTAATTCAAGTTAATTTCCATCATCATCATTACAAACAAAATGTGAAACTACTTTTCAAAAAAGCAGAATACTTCCAACCAAGTGTAATTCAAGTATTTTGATGGAAAATGTCATGAGGGTTCACTAATGCTTCATTTAAGCTGTTACTGAGCAGCAATCAAATTGGGCAGCGTGCTAGCTGTGACAAGCTCATGAGTTGTTGGAAAACTATGGATAAAGCAACACAATGAGTAATGTCTAGAATTACAGTTTACAGAAGGTCCAGAAATAAACTGGAGACCTAAAATTGCTCTTAATAAACATCCGAGAGCTCAAACATATCGCCAAGAAACTCATTCTTTCCAAGTGATCTCTAAATGGTCTCTCGACTTCCTTTGTGCTGCCTGGGCAACTTTAAAACTATCAGGTAGTAACAAATGGCTCAATAAAGCGGACCTCTGGATTTTCAAACAATGATGGAGGGAGAGAAGATTCTTGCTCCAAGGCAAATCATAGTTTTAGAAAAGAACATATCCCCGTTAACTAACTATAATATAGCAGGCATATAATCCTCTCTCATCCAAGGGCACCATTTCCAGAGGGCGGGGGGCTGCAGCCCTACATACTAGAATGCTGTTTGCTCTTCTTCCCATTCCCTTATTAGAGAGCAAGAGGAAAGTACAGGTTGAACCTCTCTGGTCCGGGACTCTCTGGTCGAGCAATATCTATGGTCTGGCAGGACTATAGATGTTGCTGGACCAGAAAACCTGGCAGCTGAGAGCCCTGTGTCAGGGGGGCCAGTGGCCCATGGGCAGAGAGCCAGGTGGCATCTTGGAGTCGGGGAGCCTGAGGCAGGGAGCTCAGTAGCAGCCAGGTCAGCAGCACAGCCTGACAGCCAGGAACCCAGCAGCCAGAGTGGCAGCACAGCCCGGCAATAAGGGGCATGGAGCCCAGCTAGGGGAGAGGGCCCAGGGAATGAAGGCCCGGATCATGGCCAGAGACAAGTTGCCTAGCAGCCAGGGCTGGTGGCTGGGGCTGGCAGTGGAGCCAAGTCGGCAACTGGGGCTGGCAGCAGAGTCTGTCCAATGGCCAGGGGGAGAGCCTGGCCGGCAGCTCAGAGGCAGAGAGCCTGGCAGCCGGGACCAGCAGTGGAACCCAGCTGCCAGGAGGGGAGCCCAGCCAGGTCTGCTGAAAGACACTGGGAGAGACCTCCTCTGATCCAGTAAACTCCTTTGTTCAGGACACCTTAGGTCCCCAGGGTGCCAGACCAGGGAGGTCCAGCCTGTACACATCTTGCATTAATTACTCCTCTCCCTTCTCCCCTCACCAATCGAGAGTGAGAGGAATGCACGCAAACTGTGTACTTCCCCTTGCTCCCAGAAAGGAAAATGGGAAGAAGAGCAAGCAGCATCCCGATTCCCATGGCTGCAATCTCTCTACCCTCCCGAAATGGCATCCTTGCTCTTTGTCCCTCCCTGCTAGGCTGGCATTGTCTAGCAACGAAAGATATTACCTCACATAAGCAGCACATTAAATTGTTTCATGCAGAGCAAAAAGAGGAAGCCAATTTACCAGATGGTGCTAGGAGTCCTCTGTCTCTCTTGGTATTTAACTGCTCTCCATTATCATCATACACTTCACAAACTTCTACTGTATGTTTCCTCACAACACTCCTGGGAGGTACTCTCATCGCCATTTTACAGATGTGGAACTGAAGATGCAACTAAGGGTACATCTTTGCTGCAAAGAACTGACTGACACAGATTCACTGGGCTCCTCCTACCATGCTAAAAACAGCAGTGTAGACATTCCTACTTGAGCTGGAGACCCAGCAAGGGCGACGGGTCTCAGAGCACAGCACAAGCAGATATATGTCTACAGCAAAAGCCCCACAAACCTGTCAGTTGACCTCGGATGAGAGACTCACCACCATGGGGTGCTTTTCTGCAATGTAGTAGTATCCAAAATGACTGCCCAGTATCACACAGGAAGCCTGTGCTACAGTAGGGAACTGAACCCAGAGTCACATGCTAGCATCCAATACACTGGATTGCCCTTTCTCTTTGGGCAAACATAAAGCTAGTCCAGATTGAACCTCCCTGGTCTGCACCCTCAGGACCTGAGCAGTCCCGAACCACGGCGTTTGCCAGAGCAGGGGCTTGCCACCTCACTCACGGCACCATGCCAGGGCTCCAAGGGCCAGCCTCCTCAGGCTGGAATTCATCCCACCCACTCCCGGCTCCTCTTTGCCAGGGTTTCCGACCTGGCTGGGGCTTCCCATTAGCCCTGCTGCCGCTGGCATTCCAGGCTCGGGCTTCCTTCTGGCCACCACCAGCCCCACTCGTGCCAGGGATCCCCCCTGGTCGCCGCCGGTCCCGCTCACGCTGGGGATCCCGGCTGGGGATTCCCCGCACCTGCCACCAGCCCCGCTGCCACCTCGGTTCCTCACCTGGGTTCCTGGACAGGGCTGGGGATTCTTCTCAGCTGCCACAGGGTCTCCCTGGCCTGGGGCTCGCCAGGGCCCACCACACCATAGGACCAGGCCCTGCCAGCCCAGCTGGGGATCCCCAGCACTCACAGGACTCCCAGCTGACTCATGCTCCTCGCCTCCGGGGCTCTCTTGTCCAGCAACATCCATGGTCCTTCCTTCCGGGCCATGGATGTTGCCAGACCAGAGTCCTGGATTTGGGAAGTTCAACCTGTACGAGCCAGGGAAGTGTATACAGGTGGGGGAAGAGATATGTATAGATAGATCTGGGTGGGATGCAGAAATGGGTGGAGTGTGCTTCTTTCCAGCTATCCTCAGCAACACAGGGTCCCATGGGGACCACTGCCAGTTGGCACGTGTGTCAGGATAGCAATGTCCCCTGTAAACTGAGTGCTTGGATGGCCACCCAGATGAGATTCAAATATCATCCACCTGATTAACAGAGAAGCCACAGCAAGCAGGATATGTCTCTAATGGTGGTGCACATACACACATGCCTCAGTGCAAATAAAACTATTCTGCACGTGGACAGAAAAAATTAGAGGGAACACTGCAGAGTAGTCCTTAGGCTGCTCTAACCTAGGAGGAATCAAAGAACCAGGGTGTCACAACTGGTTCCTAGTTCCCTGAGTACTGCTGCAAGGAATGTTGGAGGAATGCTGTAATGGAGGAAATAGGCTTTTCTTTGGTTAAGCAGGGTATTTCAATATTAGCATTAGAAGGAACTAAAACTATTTTATCAATAATACTAGAAGATTTACCAGGCGTTGCTTGGGTCCTTACCTCAAATAAGTATTGTTTTTCTTCATTTAAATTGTTGTTCTGGGGTAGGACTGGGTATGAGGGGTTCAGTACGCAGGCTGCCCCAGGGAGCAAGAACAAGCTCTGCCTCTCACCATAGCAGCTTGGGGCCAGGTGAGAAGTACCTTTCAATGGCTGCTGCAGCTCCAGCAAGTACAGCTGGGAGAGGGGTGCATGTCTCCTGGGTGAGGGACAGACAGCCAAACAGACCAAATACAGTAGACTTTCGATAATCCGGAACCTTTGGACGTTCTGCGCATGCGCAGATCGCCCGAACCCGGCTCTTCCGGGTTGTAATCTACTCCCCTGTGGCGAGTAGATTACACAGATTGTCGAGCCCTGTGTGTGTGTGTGTGTGTGTGTGTATACACACACACACACACACAATATACTGTATATAAAGTGTTTTTAACCCTTTTTATTGTAGCACAAGCACTGTCCAGCGTGTCACAATGCCAGTGGCAGACTGACTTGGTCCCGTCCGGTTTCGCTCAGTTCAGCTGCTGCTTTATGACTCGTTTTTGCCGAAGCTCACTCACTAGCCTCTTGCCATTTTGATGCCGGACTATAGGGAGTGCCGTACAATTGGATGCCGGACTATTGGAGTTTTACTGTATATAGTAAATAGCTGTCTCTTTCTCCACCTCTGCCGGCCCAAAGGGATTACAACTGTCCCAGTCCCCATCTTTAGATTGTTCTACCGCCCCTGTGGTCATTCTGCAGTAAAACTCCCTCCTGCCAGCCCCCCCCCCTTACATTTTATGAGAAACAAACAAATTCCATGCACATCCCATTATTCTGGCACAACCAAACCCTGACCTTGCTTTAAGTTACGAGGAAGATGCATGCCAAATTTGGTGGTCCTAGCTCTCACTGTTTTGGAGGAATTATTGAACAAATGAACTCACAGATGGACGGACAGACAGTCACATTTCTAAAATAAGTTCCCAAGCAAGTTATCAACAACACTAGATGAAAGTTAGTGTCACAATTGCATGCACTGAAACCTAATATTAAGTTAAGGGAATGCATTAGAAGGGAGATCACAAATAAGACCTCAATAACTAGAGTATTATTTCACATTAAACCCATCTGGAATCACAAAATAAAAGGACCAAGAAAACTCAAGAGTCCATCAGTGAACTTCTGTTCATGCCTTAGTAGTCAGTTTCTCTAAGTCATAATTATTTATAGGATTTCTGGGGATGTGGAAGACTCCATTGCACACTTTAGTTAATTTTTACTCATTTGCCTTTTGTTTATACAGTTTATTCTTTCCTTATTCCTGATCACAAAGTACATGCAAATATCACACATCTTACAATCTGAGATGAAAGAAAAGTTTGGAGTTTGAACATGGTTAAGGTCAGGTGCTTATTAAAGAAAATTTCTGCAGATCCCTAGAGTCAGCCAAATTTTGCTGGACCTCTGGCAAAAACAGCTTTTCTGGCTGGTTGTATTTATTTCCAGAAAATGGGAGTGGGAGGGAAAAAAAATCTACCAGAAAGTTTTAGCACTTCATTTTAGCTTGTATGTGTTCCTGAAAGAGGGTTCTTTTGAAGAAGAGAGCTATGTAATCCCATCCTCAATTAACTGCAATTCTTTTAAAGCTTTTTTAAGTCATTGGGGGCACACTGGAGTCATACAGTTTTGAAAGGTTTGACAAATGGCAGACTTGGGCAAAATACCCTCTGCAGGACGAATACAGTCTGCCAAGCCGCCAGCTCCAGGCCGCAGATGCAGCGGGGAACCTCAGGCAGACTGCCTGCCTGCCCGCTGCCGAGAAATGCAGCCATTAGGGTTGCCAGATGGTTTAACCAAAAATACCAAACCCCCACACCCTCCTCCCCCCAAAAAAAACACCGGGAAAAAACTTCTGTGGAGGGAAAAAAAAAGGGGGAGACCAAAGTTGTTGAGCAAAAAAAAAGGGGGACCCCGACAGCAGTTATTAAGCAAAAAATAAAATAAAATAAAAAATCAGCATGGCCCCTTTAAGAAGAGGCTATTTTGTTTTTCTATTCCAGCCACAAGAAAAGCCCCTGCGGAACCAGGTAAGTGGAGGGTGGAGGGACATCCTAGGAGAGGACCTGGCGGAGGGTCCGGGGGGCCCGGCAGAGGGGTCAGGGCTGGGGCCGGTTGCTGAGTGTGTGTAGGGTTGCCAGGTGTCCGGTATTTTTGCCTCCTGGCAGGGAAAAATAAACAGAAAATGCTGGACATTTTAGGTGTCCGGTATTTTCTGAATTTTTTTACCGGACAGGAGGCAAAAATACCTGACTGTCCAGGTCAATACCGGACACCTGGCAACCCTAGCAGCCATTGCAGGGTTCTGACTGAACAGCTGTGAGCCCGGGCGAGGAAGGAAAGAGTTTGCGCACTGCCCCTGTCCCCAGCACAATCCCACTGGCTGGTTTCCAGCCAATGGGAGCTGCCTGTTATCAACAGGCAGCTCAGGAAGCACCCTTCCCACCCTTCCCCTCAGGCTGGTAGCTGTTCAAAAACCACATGGCTCCTGCAGCCAGTGAAGGGACAGGGCAGCCAGGGAGTCTCCTTAAGAAGACTGCTGGCTGGGGATCAAGCAAGTCCCCCAGCCCAAGCCTGCCTCTGGCACCTCAACCCTTTGCCCCCCACCTCTCATAACCCTAAACCTCTTCCCCACTCCTGCCCCTATATCCCCTCCCAGATCCTGAACCCCAATCACCTGCCCCATGTCACAATCCCCTCCTGTCCTAGGTCACAACCCAAACCCTCTGCCCCCCCGCACCACTACTGCACATAACCCAAATCCTCTGCCCCCTCTTGTACCCACATCCCCTCCCAGATCCTGCACCCTAATCCCCTGCCCCATATCACAACCGCCTCCTGTCCTAGGTCACAACCCAAACCCTCTGCCCCCGCTCCTCTACCCCTACCCCATGTAACCCAAACCCTATGCCCCCTTCCTGGACCCCTACCCCACATAAACCAAACCCTATACCCCCCTCCTCCACCCATATCCCCTTCAAAATTCTGCACCCCAATCCTCTGCCCCAGATCACAGTCCCCTCCTGTCCTAGGTCAGAACCCAAACCTTCTTCCCACTCTCCTGCACCCCTACCCCACATAACCCAAACACTCTGCCCGCTCCTGCCCCCATATCCCTTCCCAGATTCTGCACTCCAATCCCCTTCCCCAGGTCACAACCCAAACCTCTGCACCCTAGTCCCCTAATTCAGGTCACAATGTCCTCCTTCACCCAAACTCCCTCCCAGACCCCCACACCCTCTCCTGCACCCCAGTCCCTTACTGCAAGCTCCCTTCTGCACCCAACCTCGATCCCAGACCCTGCACCTTCTCTATTAATATGGAAGAGTGCGGCCCTCGACCACTTTCCAAATTCTTGGAGTGGCCACGCATCAAAATAATTGCCCACCCTGACGTATGGTCATATATTTACAGGTACATCTATATCTAATATATATAAACATTAGGGACTAGACTCTAATCTCAGTTACACTGGGGTAAATCTGGAGTAACTATTAAAATAAAAAAAGTTAGTCTAACTTTACACTGGCGTAACAGAGATCAGAATCTGGTCCTGATGCAGTGCAGAATAGGAATGAAAATAGGAGAGAGCAAACATCATCAGCAGGTTTAATTGCTTCCCCAACACAGGGGAATGGTCTTCATAACAATACTGCAACTCTAAATTCTTGTGGCTAACTGTATGAGTCATTTTCTTTCCATGCCACTTGGAACCCATTACTCCAGGCCATTCCTATGAGATTGGATTTTGTCTGTTTCTTTTTTCATATCCAGCGCATGTACTCATGATATATGTTACATTCATATGGCATATGAGCTCTGTAGCTCTGCTGGAGATAATGACACAATTTACCTGAGCAAAGTAACAGTCATTCTCTGAAGTGTAGCAGAAGTCATCAGAGCCTATAATGGTCTCTTTGTGTTTTAGGATGCGTCTAGACTACATTCCTCTTTCGAAAGAAGAATGCAAATGAGGGAAATCAAAAATGCAAATGAAGTGCGAGATTTGTAACTCAGCGCTTCATTTGCATAATCTCTTTCTGATCGCTTTTTCGGAAGAAATGTTTTCAAAAAAAAAAAAAAAACAGTCTAGATGGGGTTCTTTTGAAAAAAAAACAACCCTTTTTCACAAGAACCCTTATTCCTGAAAAAAATGAGGTTTACAGGGTTCTTGCGAAAAAGGGGGTTTTTTGGGGGGGGGGGGGTTGAAAAAACCCTGTCTAGACTGCTTTTTATTCTGAAAAAATCTCTTCCAAAAAAGCGATCAGAAGAGATTATGCAAATGAAGCATGAGATCTGTAACTTGTAAAAGCTTCATTTGCATTTTCGATTTCCCTCATTTGCATTCCTCTTTCGAAAGAGGAATGTAGTCTAGATGCACCCTTATTTCCCAGCCATATTAGTTGGGGCAAGAGGACTAATGTTGCGTGATAGGAATAGTCACCTTTTGTAGCCTTCAGGTTATATGAAAATAAAGATCAGCTTCTTGTCAGCACTCATGTGTGAAGCACACATTTATTGTCCTTCTAGGTATCGGGCATTTTTTCTCACGCACCCTTTGAAGGAACATAGTTTCTTTCTGAAGTGTAGGACTCAACTCTACAGTCTTTACCAGAAGACTGTGAAGGGATGATCCTGCCAGATACTATGTGCCCTATATTTCCATTGAGTCAGTTGTGGGAGAAGGGTGCTCATCGCCTCAAAGGGCACAGATTGCAGGATCAGGCCCATAGAGACTTCTCCTTCGAGATGTTTGGATCTGTAACCCTATCAGCGGTCTGGCTCATGGTTTATTGAGAAGTGCTGCTATTTCTGCAATTTCCTCCTTCTCCCAATTCCCCTTTTCCATATTTCTGCTGAATTCATCTTCCTTTGTCATTAGCTGTCCACCTTATCATAGAGATTATAATATAAACACCAGGAATGATCTGGAAACACACTGTACTCATCTCAGTTTTGGGGACACCAAGGCAAAACTGATTTAAAGTAAAGTTAGCTCTTTGAGGTTTAATGTGCCTACAATCATTCTAAGACCCTGTGTATGCTAGACTATCATAGGAAATACCCCTCCATTGCACAGACATCACTCTACCTATTCTCTTCTATGTAAGTACTTACTCTTTGCTCACCGCCATAGTCTCTAAGCTCCAGTGGTAACGTAGATCAGGACTCTGGCATTTTTACCACAGTTCTATTAGATACAGTGGTAAAAATGCTGGTGGCTACTTGAGCCCTGTCTGCATTCATGCTCCCAATGCTGCTGTGATGGCTGAAGCTCTGAAAGAGCACGACATACAGACCCCCTTGATGAGAATACTGCCACTGGAGTGCAAAAGAATTAAAAAAGCAAACAATAATATTAAAGACCTGTACATTGAGCTGTTGATTGACTCTTAACAGATGATAACCCTAATAGTGTTATTGAATTGTGGACTATCCAAAAGAGTCTCAGGAGAAAAAAGGATTAAACTCTGCAAAACACCAGAATGACAGGAAGAGAATTACACTAGGCAGCAAATTGCCTCCAAATCAGACATGGACTATGATGGCAATTGGACACATGGGTTAAAGTTTTAAGTAATATTGTGAAATCCCAAAACAGGAAGAGGAGCTTAAATAACAAAGGAAAAAATAAAAGCTGCTAGTAACAATTTTTGTTACACGAAACACCTACTGGAAGAAGCAGACTAATCAACACATCTGCCATGTCTTGGTTATGAGGCAATTAAATACAAAATAGTACTTTAAAGCAAACAAAGTTTCAAGATGTCTAATTCCCTCTAGACTTTAGTGGGAAAAACAGACTTCAGTGGAGTAGCATGAGAAAACTGTGGTGAGAATTTGGCCTCAACTAGCAAAGTCTTTATCCTGATAAAGCAGCAGCAAAGGAGAGCTCAAGCCATTGTATCATCTGGAAACATATTCCAAGCAAGAAATAAACATCAACATACTACATCAACTTTCTTTCTCATCAGCCTCTGTCATATCTAAGATCCTATTTATTAGCTCCATATCTGTATTCCTCGCTACCTTTAATGTGTTTGGGTATGTCTACACTTGCTCCCTAATCCTAACTAGGGATACAAATGTAGCATACCGAAGTTGCTAATGAAGTGCGGGATTTAAATATCCCGCTCTTGATTAGCATATTCGCGTCCGGTCGCCATTTTAAAAATCCACAAGTCCGAATTAATTCGCCGCGTGTAGATGAGGTATTCCGAAAGAAACCCCTTCCCTTGGATTAACCGTTACTCCTCATTGCACGAGGAGTAACAGTTAATCCGAGGGAAGGGGTTTCTTTCGGAATACCGCATCTACACGCAGCGAGTTAATTCGGACTTGTGGATTTTTAAAATGGCGACCGGACGCGAATATGCTAATCAAGAGTGGGATATTTAAATCCCGCACTTCATTAGCAACTTCGGTATGCTACATTTGTATCCCTAGTTCGGACTAGGGAGCAAGTGTAAACATACCCTTTGTGCTCACAGCACCCCCGAGAGCTAGGGAAGCATTATCATAACCATTTTACAGACGGGGACTAAGATATAGACAGAGCAAGGGCTAGATTTTGCTTATTATATCTTTTCCCTTTGTACATCCCTCTGGACAGTTTACAGTACAAGCTATTTGTACCTACTCTGGAAATACTGATAACTTAAAGACAGAAAAAGACCTGCATCTCACCCCTAGAAACATTTGTTCCTAATGCAAAGTGGAGACATAAGTATTATACTGGTAGATGCCTGACTGCCACTCTTTTTCTCACTGATAGCCAGAAATTAAAGCAAAAATTTATGCTCCTTATAATTATTTATTATCCAACCATAAAGGAAGCACGAGGATGAGATGCAGAGGCAGAAAGCTTAACACAGTTAATAAAAAAGACTCTCCTAAGAAATATACATCATGAGAACTAGCATAAACGCTCACAGGAACAAGTCCATAAACTTGCTAAAGTTATGATGACTAAAAACTAAAGCTCCAGTCATGTGTTATCATGTTTACAATGTCAGATCTTATAAGTGTGCCTGCCGTTGGCTTTCCCAGCCACTGGGTCTGGCTCCTTACTTTTTATTCATTGCAACACAGTGATTGTTTTCAACATATCAACTTCCTAACCACCCTCCCACCCCCACAAATGTCAACAATCTCCTAGTAAATTTCTTATTGATCCTCCACTGGTCCCCACCCCCGCCTTCAAGGACAACTAAGCAGCCCAGTTATTCCCTCAAAAAGCCCTTCTGCTCCCTATCCCACTGCCTCAGAAAAAAGGATGACTTACACCTAGCATCTGATGTAAGTAGTAGTACTGTGGCCCATGGTAATACAGCAGGAAGGTTTTCCAGAAGAGCCCCACATTGAGGGAGAACCAGAAAAGCTAAAACAAAGAAGACAAGAAAGAATACATGTAAGTGAAAGGCACAAATACAGTCCAGAACTTTTCAATATTTCTTTTCATCACACAACACACAGGCAATGGTCTCTCAAAGGATTTTGCAGCTGAATGAAAAAAACTCATGGAAAGACATTACAAAAACAGCCCCTGCTGGCTGTAAAACTTTTTGTTCTCAGCCAGCCTCCCAAAAGTTTGCATTGGAGAGTCAGTCCTTTACAATCTTATGTAGCGTCTTGCATGCAAACTGTCTCTCAACATTTATTGAGTTACATGCTGCTCTTAAAGAGTCAAAGAATAAAAAAATAACAGTGGGAAAGACAAACAATGAGTCATATGCAAGTGCAAACTACATTTTCAGACGAGATCCATGTTTTTTCTGCCCCACCTCTTGCGAGAGACTATACCCCCGGCACAGATACACACACACACACAGTCATTCTCCCTTATTTACAGGGGCACTGATTCCGTTTTTTAAGTGCGGGCGCTGAAACAAACTGAACCCTGTATATGATGGAACCCACTTCAAGCCAGGGGGTGCGGGAGCATCCTAGCTCCAGCACCTATGCCTGTATAGCACACATGGGTGCGCGCATACACAACACAGGCATGCATGCATTTACACACACGCACACATCCACAGCGTGCATGAGCCACCCACTCACAGTCGGCACGCGCCTGCAGAGGGCACCCGGGGACCCGAGGCACACACGCAAGCGAAGCGCCCTTCAGGCCCCACGCGCGCCCAGATGCATGCACGGTGCGTAAGGCACATGTGCACTCACAGCCGCGCTGAGACCGAGGCAAGCGGCTCCCTGCCGCCCGGCTCCCACGCGTGCCGCCGCCCCAGGGCCTCTACGCTCAACGTTTCTCCGGGCGAACTTCGCAGCGGCGGCGGCAGCCAGAGGCGGCGCCCTGCGCGGGGGGACGCGCCCGGCGAGCTCGGCGCAGCATCCTACCAGGCAGAGGTGCTTGCTCCCCTCGTTGGCCAGCCAGCTCCTCCCGCACAGAGCCATGGAGCGAGCCCCGCGCCTGGGGCAGCGCTTCAGGGAGCAGCCGCAGAGCCGCCGCCGGTCTGGCTGCTGCTCCTCTGTGGGTCCAGGCTCGTCCTGCCGCTCCCCCTCCCTCCCTTCCGGCCGCCGCCCCCTTGCTGTCCCTCCCCGGCCTCTCTGCTCTGCCCCCGGGGGCCCGGCTCGCGCGCAGCATGCTCAGTTGCATCCTGTGAAGCCCCTGCCCTCGCTCTGCCCGTACTTGCCGTCGGGCCCTGCGACTGGGACAGGAGGAAGGGGACGGAATGTGGGCAGCGGGGTAAGCAGCTTCCAGGGGAGGGCAAAAGGGGCTGGTGAGGGGGGAAGGAGTAGAGCAGCTAGGTGTGGCGCTGGGGGCATGAGGCAGGGGTCGGAAAGATGGAGATCCATTGCCAGACAGTGGCAGGGCAGCGGTAACTCTGGGAGAGGGGATGCAATTTGCAGGGAAGCGGGCTAGGCTTCTGCAGGTTGTGAAAGTGAGAAGGGGTGATGGAGGGGCTTGTGCTCCCTAGTGTAGCCTAGTGCCTGGAATTAAAAGCCTAAAGACCCTTGAGGATCTGGGCTGTAGGAGATTTAATGCAGATGTAACACCTTCCGTATACACACATATACAAACCTGACCGGGGCTGTAGCAATTCTGCTAAGATTTGGACCAGCTACTGCTCCCTCATGCCAAGAGGCAAGGGGCTTTGCCTTTACCATTCAGCTCTGATCAGGGATTTTGGCCATGGCTCCCAACTTCCTCCCCCCTTCATCGCACTCTTTCTGAGTTCTGGTTAACAAAAGCACCCATTTTAAGCACCTGATTCTGCATTGTTTAACAGTGTATTGTACATTGACTAACTGATGTTCAAAGAATGAAGCACCTGAAAACTTGGAAATGCCAGATTTATCTTTATTGACATGGTCTTCTCTCCCATTGAATGTCCATTCTGAGGCCTGAAAGATAGAGGACCTGTGGAAAAAAAGTGTGTGATTATAAACAACAAGTAGTCCTGTGGCACCTTATAGACTAACCAAAATAATGTCCACAGACAGGGAAGCTGAATTAAGGATTTTGCAGGTAACTGTAAATCCGGGACTTCCTTATTTTTGACTTTGCAACCTAAATGCCATTCTTTTAACAATTCTTTGTGTGTGTTGTTTTCTTCTCAAGGGTTTTTAAAAAAGCAGTCATCTCTAAGGTCACCAGCAGACCTTGTGCGCAGAACCTTCAGCATCCATACACACTGCTAATTCTTGAGTAACTGAAGGCTATTTTTCCTGGAAGTATGGCAGGTCAGGGTTGTGATAAGGGTAAGCCTAGTCCAACCTGGCTCTTTCCACTTTTGCCCTTAAGGTTGAAGGAAAAGCTGCCTTACATTTTGCCCCCAGAAGGGGGGAATTAGTCACTAGAGCCACGTGCCCCATTCCTATATCTCTCCTCTGTGTGCAAACTGTAGGAAAGCCTGCCCCATGAGCTTTGGGAGGAAGGAATGGGGCATTGGAGGAAACAAGTGAGGAGAGCAACACACCCTCTCACAGCTTGTTGGCAGTCCCATTGCAATGGATGCTGAGTTTACTTCTGCCTCTTCGGCTGTAACCAAGACAAGCCTCAGAATGCTGAGTGATTTTGGCAGCTGCTTAATTTTTAAATTGAGGCCCCTGAAGAGCAGGGCTCAAAAGGGCAGCTATACTGAACAGTGCTTATTGGCAAGGATACTGGAAGTAAGCAAAACACACCATACCTTGAGTTTGGAAACTGATCAAAACTATCATTTGTGCCTAGAGCAGTGATATCAGAAAAAGGTATTGCTATTTAACTGCCTTGTACTTTCTCTCTCCCTTGGCCCCCCCCCCCCAATTTCTGGTGGAATGGATAGAAAACCTGAAGCAATTTATAAAGAGCCAATTGATAAAATTCCCCCCCCCCCCGTGATCATTTCAGAGGGTGATTAGCTGGGAAACATTCTGAATTGAAAATAACATTTGCAGCATGTACACTGCCTAGCACAACAGGTCCTGGTGGAGGCTTTAATCACTACCACCATAGAAAAATAAGCAAATAATTTGACCCGTGTTATTGCAGACTTCACAATATGCTACACTTCTGGCTCTTGCAGATGTCTCGGGAAATGCAGTTAATAGAACACTTGACTGCCCACTTATTTAATACTCTTCCTCAGATGGAGCAGAAGATACATGTTCCCGTGTCTGTACTAGCTGTTCTCTCATTTCCAGGAGCTCACTTCAGCCCTTAATAGTTTGGGTCCCGTGCTTAATTTGTAATGAAAGAGGTGCTGGAGCTCAAGCAAGTGTTTTACATTCATAACTGATGCAGCAAGACTAGAGGTGGTAGGACTAAGAACTACTAAGCCAAGAGATACCAGGGCTCAGACCTAGCAAACCCCAGCACAAATTAAGCACTGTTTGGATCCTAGCTGAATTACAAACTGCCTCTCTCCACATATGTACCAAATCATTGGGAACAGCTGAGGCATGTGAGCTAGCATCCCAAAATCGTACATGAGAGGGAGGCGGGAGGCAAGCCATTTTCAGCTGAGAACCCTTGACTCAAGTTCACTGTCTCTCCTTCAGATTTTGCAGAGGGTACAGCTCAGCTACTATGACAGGGTTGCCCTGGAGAGGACTGAAGGGTAAAGTTCTTAATTATTTTTTGCTTAATTAGTCTAGATTAGTGTTTCCTAATTTTATTTGGCCTTTTAACCTCAAAAGAATTTTGTGGAACCCCTAACTAATAAGTCTTATATATGGAGCTGGAAAAGTAGACCATAAATAAGGCAATCGCGCCACTGACTGACTGTGCAGTGCTGAATAGTGATATCATTGTCCCCACTCTGGCTAAACTGGCATTACCCAGGGACACTTATCATGGCAAACACAAATGAAAATTGTTTTCGATAAAATTCATAAATGCTTAAATATTTTTTTTAAATCATAAAATGTTATTGTAATGGAATTTTCTCACAGAGCCCTTATTTTCACTTTTGAACACCATTTGGGAAACACTGGTCTAGATATACTTTGGCACGTGTGTGGTTCAATATCAAGTCATAAGATCTGAATGATTTTTGCTTTTTATATCACTGTTCTCAGTGCTGTGTAAGAAGAATATCTTATGCAAAGTACATTTGTTCTTTAAGGCAGGGGTTCTCAAACTTTTTGATACTGCGACCCCCTAAAATGCTCATTGAATTTATGTGACACTTCTCCCTCCCCCCCCCCCAAGTTGTTAAGCAAAAAAAAAAAAAAAAAGCAAAGCGAAGCTAAAGAAAGTTGTTAAGCACGCTATGCAGCTGTGGGAGGGGAGCGCGCTTCCGGAATCCCTGGAAGTGGCACGAAGGACCCCAGGGAAGCCGGCAGCTGCAAACACCCCCTCCCCCCCCCCCCCCCCCCGGTAAGTTGGTTGCGACCCACACTTTGAAAAATGCTGCTTTAAGGCATTTCATTTTGTATCATTTCTTTTATTTTTTGAAAGTGGAGCTTTTCATCTGCTACATGCCAAAGGATAGACTCTGCTAGGAATGGCTTCCTGACTCTATGGTCTCCCTAGGGTCTGAAGTGATAGCTGCTTCTGAAGAGCTGACATTAGAACCTCCACACATGTAAAATCAGTGTAATTTCAGTGGGGCAACACCAGTTGGCACTAATGGAAGAACTGGTTCTTGATTCCTATAGAAATAGCAAAACCAGTAATAAACCATTAGAGAAAGTGTTTGTTAAATTTAGCAATGACATTTGCAGTGTAAGTTTTGCTTGTGTTAATAGCCCACCATACCACTGAGTGCAATTTTCTCTGTTAAACTCCATACTACAAGTATCACAGAATATAGCATGAGGTCATGTAGCATTGTGGCCTCAAATAACCTCCTACACATTCCTACTTTAAACAAGAAAAGAGCGAATGCCAACTCTAGCACGCAGCAGTAACCCTGATTAATATAATGGAACGCAAGTAAGCAGCACATGCAGGGAACGTGTGTGTAATAATTACAGCTGCGATACATTCCATGAAAAAACAGTGAAAAGTATTACCTACATTCATTTGTCCTGCTGATTGTAAAGCTTCTCTTGGGTTTGAAGTTCTTTGCAGAACTGACTCACAGAGTGAGAAGAAAATTAAGATGGTGAAGCCTTATAGCTTTTAAAAGGCTTAAGGCCCAGTCTAATTTCCCATGAAGTTTTTTCACTTACTTCAGTGTAAATAGGATCAGAGCCTTGCAGAAAAGGACAGTATAATAGGCAAACACAGATTAGAATTTAGTTGTGTATACTAAATATAATCATTCATAGATTTTTAAAGGCCAAGTGGAACCACAATGTTCATATAGCCTAACCTTCATAACACAGGCCAAAGAAGCTCACCTATAATTTCTGTACTGAGCCAACAAAGATATGTTGACCCAGAATATATCATTAGAAAGATATCCATATCTTTATTTAAATACTTTAAGTGGTGGAAAATCCACCATTTCATTAGGCAGGTTTTTCCAATAGTTAATTACCATTGCTGTTAAAATGTGTGCCTTATTTGTGGTTAAAATTTGTCTTGCTTCAACTTTTAACCACTGCATTTTGTTAGTTCTTTTTTTGCCAAATTAAAGAGCTCTCTGCTATCTGAAGTCTCTTCTCCATGGTATTTGTCGACCATGATCAAGTTACCCCTTAATCTTCTCTTTATAAATGAAATTGTTTGAGCTTCTTAAGTGTCCTACTATAAACCATGTTTTCCAGACCTCAAATAGTTTTTTTTTCTGATCCCTTTTCAATTTTTCAACATCCTTTTTTGAAATGGGGACATGAGCGCTGGTTAGTTACTTACTAACTCCATAAATGAACATAAGAATGGCCATACTGGGTTACACCAAAGGTCCATCTAGCCCAGTGTCATGAATTCCGACAGTGGCCAATGCCAGGTGCCCCTGAGGGTGTGAACGGAACAGGTAATCATCATGTGATCCATCCCCTCTCGCCCATTCCCAGCTTCTGAGAAACAGAAGCTAGGGACACCATTCCTGCCCACCCTGGTTAATAGCCATTGACGGACTATCTTCCATGAACTATCTAGCTCTTTTTGAACCTGTTATAGTCTTGAACTTCACAACATCCTCTGGCAAGGAGTTCTACAGGTTGACTGTGCTTTGTGTGAAGAAGTACTTCCTTTTGATTGTTTTAAACCTGCTAACTATTAATTTAATTTAGTGAATCCTAGTTCTTACGTTATGGGAAGGAATAAATAAATATTTATTTTTTCTACACGAGTCATGATTTTTAGACCTCTATCATATCCCCTCTTAAGCTACGTCTATACTGCACCTCTCTTGCACAAAAGTTTATGCAAATGAAGTGTGGATCAGCATATTGCCATGCTTCATTTGCATAATGAATTAGCAGCCGATTTTGCGCAAGAGGCTTTTGCACAAAAGCGGCGCCATATTAATTATGCAAATGAAGCACAGCAATATGCTAATCCACACTTCATTTGCATAAGCTTTTGCACAAGAGAGGTACAGTATAGACGTAGCCCCCGTCTCCTCTTTTCTAAGCCGAAAAGTCCCAGTCTTTTTAATGTCTCTTCATATGGCAGCCGTTCCAATGCTAAGATATCTTTTTTGAGATGCGGTGACCACATCTACATGCAGTACTCAAGATGTGAGTGTACCATGGATTTATATAGAGGCATTAACATATTCTCTGTTCATTTCTTAATTATTCCTAATACTCTGTTCGCTTTTTTGAATGCTGCTGCACATTGAGTGGATGTTTTCAGAGAACTACCCACAATTACTCCAAGATCTCTCTCTTGAGTGATAACATAATTTAGTCCCCACCATATTATATCTATTCTTGGGATTATGTTTTGCAACTTGCATTACTTTGCATTTATCAACATTAAAATTCATCTGCCATTTTGTTACCCAGTCACCTAGTTTTATGAGATCATTTTGAAGTGCTTCACAGTCTGCTTTGGACTTAACTATCTTGAGTGGTTTAATATCATCTATAAATTTTGCCACCCCACTGTCTACCCCTTCAGATTATTTTAAAATATGTTGAATAGGACTGGTCCCAGTACAGACCGTCGGGGGACACCACTAGTTACTGCTCTCCGTTCTGAAAACGGATAATTTATTCCTATCATTTGTTTACTCTCTTTTAACGAGTCATCAGTACATGAGAGGACCTTCCCTCTTATCCAGTGACAATGGAGATAATATCACCTCCCTACTCCCACCTGATGTTCCCCTTCATCCAGTTGTTGTTTTTGAATTCTTAGGCTATCACATTCGTTATCTACCCTGATCCTTAAATCCTTGTCAGTGTCACTGCGTTCCAGGAGACAACTCCACATTCTTTGTTTCTAGATGTTTTAATCCTTGTATTTGAGTATATTAAAACACACTGCTCAAATGAACTTTGTTTGCCAACTGATCCACAGCAATCTGTATAACTGATTTTTTACAGTCATTATTTACCACCCCACCAATTATTGTTAGCTGGATATGAAGCTAGTAATGATTTTTGTTTTCTTCCAGATGTTAATAAAGCTATTGAATAGTTTTGGATGCGATCACACTCCTACAGGATCCTAATATAGATAACCCACACCCGCCCCCCCCCCCCCTTGGATAAGAATACTTTGCCATATGGTACATACACAGAAGGGTCTTTTTCTCCTAAGGATATGAAAGAAATTTAACAAAAAAATTAATTAAACCTGAAAGGAGCCCCATGGAGTAGGGAAGGCCTACACAGGAACTGACTTCACTCACAATGCAGACACCTCTAATATAGAATACAGCAGCTATTTAACAGTGCACAGCAATGTTACATGACATTTTAGGACAGGGAGCGGAGAAACTAAATGGAATTGCTGCCAATATTTTAGATCAGTAGAACCTAATTTCCAGAGATGGAATTTAGCTAGGCCACTGGTATTAACACTTTGGCTCTTGCAAAAATTCCATGGGATCTTTAATTATCAGGACTGCGTTTTATATCTCCAAAAGCCTGCATCTCTGGCAACAAAGGTATAAGGATGCTTTTGCGCAAAAGCATAAGGATCTTGCTACGCTGCTTCTTTTTGCGCAAAAACCCCTTGTACAAAAAGAAACGGCAGAAAATATGCTAATGATGTCGTGACTCATGCTAATGAGTCCCTCATTAGCATATTTTCTGCTGCAAAAACATGTAGTGCAGACATAGCCTTAGGGATCAACAATGTTAAAAGTGTCAGAACCCCAGATCTAAGAAGTTGGCAAGTTCTTCCTTGTTAATCTCTGTCAAGATGCTGTGCACCTTGCTACTACAAAGTTAGCAAAACAGAAATAATGCCAAAATTAATTGGAATCACAGGAGCAGAGGACATGAGGAAATTAACTTAAATGACTAAGTGGACTAAAGCTTATAGGTGTCATCAGAAAACACTCAAAAGTGCAAGTTAAACGCTGCCAGCATCATGGGAAAAACTAAAATTAAAACAGAGAAAGAAAACCAAAATATGCCAACAAGAAGCACCATGAATTTGCTGCTCTGAAGTTTTGTGTCTTTTTTTACTGCAAGAAGCTTTCCAATGTTATGCTGTCTAAATTTCAAGGTACACTGAAATAAATGGCAAAACTCCCATTGATTTTTACTAGAGCCAGGATTTCATCCCTACCACCGGTATGTCAAAAATACTAAGCGAGTGAGGTAATATCTTTTATTGAACCAACCGTATACTGTCACATTTCAAAACTCCTCTTATAGTGTACTTAATGGCCAGATTCTGAGATTCTAACTGTCTAGTATCTTATTGCAAGGCCAGGGGTTCTCAAGCTTCATTGCACTGCAACCTCCTTCTGATAACAAAATTAGTATACAACCCAGGAGGGGTGGACCAAAGCTTAAGGGTGTCCAAGTCCCACCACTGTGGGGTGGGGATCCAATGCTCAAGGTCTTCAGCTCCAGGCAGGGGACTTGTAACCTGACCCACAGACCCTAGTAAGTCTAATCCCAGCCCTGGTGAACCCCTTAAGACAGTTACAACCCACTTTGGGGTCCCAACCCACTGTTTGAGAACCGTGGCACTAGGCATAGTCCCAATGAAAAAGTACGACTCAACATGCATAAGGGTGACAGGATCTGGCCTGAATTAGCCCTGCCCTCTACTTACTCAAGTCAGTTAAGGACCCTCGCCCCATCAGCTAGACCACTGAATTTCATTTCAAATAGTTTAAAATAGCAATCTTGTGAAGTCCTGACTGAGAGCCCTAGAGATTATATGTGAAATCTGGACCCTACTGACATGAATAAGTGTTTGTCTTTAGTGGGGGCAGGATTTTACTTTAAAGTCTCATATTGATCCAGAACACTGGTCCAGCATGGCAGCAGTTGTACAAGCATCAACCCACTGTCCCATCCTGAGCTCCACTGCTGACCTGGAAGGCATGGCCATACAGGATGCTCATTCCATCTAGTGTAATGTGGCATTGCTGTTCTGTGTCTGTTCCCATTTCCTATGGTCTGTATCCTTGCCACTGAGATTGCAGGTGGTGACTTTGTGAGATGAAGAAATCTAGGAATTATTTCAAAAAACACCAACTCATGGCATATTGACTACTGAACAACTGTGTCACTGTAACATATTTTGGTCATTTCTCATCTGTGCTGTATTGAAGCCAGCAATGTAGACATTAAAGATCCCATTGCTCGTTACCAGTCCCCTGACCCAACTCATTTGACTCATCTCCAGAAATTTTAGTCTAACTTCAATACTGTCAAATCTTTCTTTTAATTAAATCCTGATTACACTTCCTGAGAAAGATCCCTTTCATTCTCCCAATTGCTTAATCATAGCCTTTATCATACTGAGTCCAATGTTTGCAAAAATAATAAGTATTAGCAATTATTAGCAACATCAGTATACATATCTCTTCATAAAACAGAACACATACCTCCTTGCCCTAATATATTTACAATCTCAGGCTAAAGTACTGCAAAATACAGAGGACTCTCAGCTTGTCCTCCAGGCACATTAACTGGAATCAAAAGCAACCAGAATAACTGCTTTAGTAGGTAGCAGGTTTAAAACAAACAAAAGGAAGTTTTTCTTCACTCAGCACACAGTCAATCTGTGGAAATCCTTGCCAGAGGATGTTGTGAAGACCAGGACATTAAATGTGCATCTACACTGTACCCTTACTTTGAAATAAACTATGCAATTTGCGTAGCTTATTTTGAGGTAATTTGGAAATAAAGCACTATTCCAAAACATCCCTTAACCCTTGTGGAACGAGGTTTACAGGGATGCTGGGATAGCGCGCCCTTTATTTCGAAATCTATTTCAAAATAATGGGTTTCTTTAAAGACGTGGAATAGCTATTTCAGGAAACTTCCAGTATCCTGAAATAGCTCCACAATGTATACGTAGCCTAACAGGGTTCAAAAAAGAACTAGATAAAATCATGGTGGTTAGTTCCATCAATGCTTATTAGCCAGAATGGGTAGGAAAGGTGTCCCTACCCTCTATTTGTCAGGGGCTAGAAATGAATGACAGGAGAGGGATCACTTTATGATTACCTGTTCTGTTCACTCCCTGTTGAGCATCTGGCATTGACCACTGTTGGAAGACAGGTTACTGGACTAGATGGACCTTTGGTCTGACCCAGTGTAGCTGTTCTTATGGAGAGTCAGGGCCTTACACAGGGGTAAACCTTGAGCATCACTGCCAAAGTCAATGGAATTAGAGTAGTGTGATGGAGAACAAATACTGGTCAACAACTGTCGTCTTTTCTCTTTTCCCCCAGCACTTACTGTAACTATAGGCATTAGAAACAATGAGCGGTCCTGTGACACCTTTGAGACTAACTAATATATCATGAGCTTTCGTGGGTAAAACCCACTTCATCACATGAGTTGGAGACATGAAAGCTCATGATATAATATATGTGTTAGTCTCGAAGGTGCCACAGGACTTCTTCTTGTTTTTAAAGTTACAGACTAAAACGGCTACCCCTCTATGACTTTATAGCCATTAGAATCCTCCTGGGCATGGAAGGCTGCCAATATGAGAATTTCCATTTCCAGCTTTCTTTGTAGGTTTATGATTGATGTGTGTATATATAGTTTACACATAGAAGACATTTGTGAAGCATCTCTTTCAAATCATGCATTTCTTGAGCAATTTAACTCGGTATAAACAACTAGGCAAATGCCAGCTTTTTTCAACCCATTTGGTGGTAGTGTATGTAGTGGTTTGAATCCAGATGACTCCCAAAACATCTTACAAACTCTACAAACTGATGAAAAACAGCTACCCCTTTGGGTGAACATAGGAACTGTGTAATAGAGCATTTTAATAGTATCATGATCATAGGTCTATTCTGATACCTTCTTGCCAGTTTGAAAGAAGTTATCTTTGGAATGGCAAACAGCATAACTGTTAACTTATATTATAGCTTGGGCTTTTGTCTGGATTTTCAGACAATCATTAAGCTCCCACAGTCTTTGAAATATTACACACTTTTCTTTTTATTCCAGGGAATCTTATGGTTCTAAAACATTCTCTTTTGCTTTCTCCTCCTTATGCCATCTGACTGAAAAACTCAGTACTGCCAACTTTATGTATGTCAGTTCTAACTTCTACATGACACAAATATCACCCCAAGAACAACTACTAGAAAACATCACCACAATTTCAGTTCAGATTCTCAGAACTATTGTGTAGTAGTTCTGATTTTTATCTCATTTCAGTGAGGAGGTAATCTCTAGAATTAGAGATGGAATGCCTAGAAGAAAAATTGCCTTCATTTCCTAAGTAGAAATTTGTCTTCCACTGCTCATTCTGCATCTCAGACATTATGAACACTCAGTAATCTAGAATAGATGGATGATATTTATTTTCCATTTTGCTGGCCATTTAGCAAGGCAGCAAGCCTTAGTATTTTGCACTTCAGTGTTATAAAACTCACTCACACACAACTCAAAGTGCCTTAAGTTACTCAAGTACTAAATGACATAACAGATACTTGTGAGCAAATTTTTGGTTAGTGCTTTCTTACTGTGCTATACCTCCAAATAAGTTGACATACTATTAGGAAACCATAAATACACATTCTGGCAATTGCAA
Source organism: Pelochelys cantorii (assembly GCA_032595735.1). Taxonomy (NCBI): domain Eukaryota; kingdom Metazoa; phylum Chordata; order Testudines; family Trionychidae; genus Pelochelys; species Pelochelys cantorii. Next base: position 27,538,881 of record CM064326.1, read on the forward strand.
AAGGGTTAAACAAAACTAACTTTCAAGTGTCCAATGCATAAGGATGATCAAAACCAAGGGTCAAGGAGAGGTAACATTTTGTAATGATTTTGTACAATGCAAAATTTGCTAGTTGCATTCCTGACAAGTTTGTACCATCTCTCCCAATCCCCCTTATTCAAACATATTAACATTCTCTCACTGATTAAGGTTGTGTGAATGAGGGGATGGGTAGAAAAAATCTATATTGTTTATTCGTCATTGGCTCTTTGCCAAAACCAAAACCCCTTTAACCAAAACCTTAATACCAGCAGTATTAAGAGGTGCCTGAACAAAGGAAGATTGTTCACTAGCTGGTCATGTTAGTTAGCTGAACATGGGTTTCCTACCTAAATGTCTCATTTTCATATGTTATTTTGCTTTATATCCAAGGTAGATGTAAGGAACAACATTCATAATTCTTTCAATTCTATCTGAAAAGCAATCATAAAGGCAGACCTCTAGACAGTGGAAGATTTACAGACCCTGAACTCTGGATGGAGCAATTGCACCTCTGTACACACAGCACAATATAGACTGTGTATTTAAAGAAATGAATACGACAAATAGGAATTGTATTGGGTCACCTGATCAGATTCTCTACAGGGAGTCTTGCTGGAGTTTATTGTATTCTGCCTTTTATTGCTAACATCTTGGGAAGAACTATTCAACCTTGCTATCAAGGAGTTATCTATTTGTATGCCTACCAGTGCATACTATCTTCTCCCAGTCATTAATGAGTTTATCCTCACAACAGCTCGATTGTTAAGGCAAGTACTATTATCACCCCCATTTTAGAGTTTGGAAATTTAATTTGGGTCTCTGAATTCACAGGCTAGGGCCAAAAGACTGTATCTTTCTTCTGACCAGAATTAGGTAGAAGGCATTAAAAACAAAAAAGTCTGTAATCAAATTTCCAAAAACTGCTCTTTTCTTCCCTCTCATCTCATCTCATGTCTCTTCCACTATGGAAAACCTCTTCATTTCAGCTTCATTTTGTTTGAGATCTTAGCACATCAAGTAGTAAGTTAGCATTCTATCGCTTAGATCCCTCACACTGGCTACCTCCAGACTGCATCCCTCTGTTGGCAGAGGGATGCAAATAAAGCACTTCAAAAGTGCAACTGAACCCGGGATTTAAATATTTTCTGAGGAGTACAGGATCTGTTGAAAAAGCTCCCCGCTGTCGGCAGAACCGCAGCTACGCAGCACTTTCACTTTTGAAATGGCCCGTGATCGGCACAGCGCCAGAACGTGAGTATGCAAATGAAGCCCAGGATATTTAAATCCCGGGCTCATTTGCACTTTCGAAGTGCTTTATTTGCATCCCTCTGCCGACAGAGGGATGCAGTCAGGAGGTAGCCACTGTTAGAAAGCATTGGTATGTTTTGCTGACCTCAAAAATGCAGGGTTAAATGCCATGGAATTCATTTATTTCCAGATTAAACGTTATACTCCTGTTTCCCTTTGCCCCAAGGTCACTTATAAAAACTCCACTGACTTCAGTGGAAGCAGAATTGGGTGCTCTGTCCTCAGACACCTCACATGCTCATCATTCAGTTCTAAAGTATTTAGCACTCTAACAAAATGTTACCCTCATGTGTTCAATGGTTCAAACATCAAAGAAAATTTTGGGTCAATGAGACTTACATTTCTGAATAGGATTGGATAACAAAACTTCCTTCCAGAACCTATTAGGAATATGGAAAATCCCATGTTCCTTTTATTGAGCCTTCATAAATCTGGCGTGCTTTCTCCGAGGCATAGCCAATATCTGATGTAAAAGAGAAAGAAACCATTTAGTGATCCCATAAGCTACACTGCCTATTGGGCACTACTCTACAGATGGGTGGGTGCACGGATGGGAGAAGTGGAGCCATTTGCTCTTGACCACTACAAATGTAACCTTCCTACCTCACAGGGTTTGAGGACTTCAGAGCCATACTACAGATATCCTTCATGTCAGATAAAGGAGCAACTTCATTAGGTAACAGCAGTAGTAGGCTATTATAGTCTAATGAACCAGGCAACAGTGGGGAAACACCACACATCAGTGCTAGAGTGGCTTACAGCAGGAATCATCATATGACTTAAATCATGAAGCCTGGTTGCAGTTATCTTGCAGGTACAGGGAAGAGCTACTAGGAAGAATAGGGGAATAGAAGATCTATTTTATAAAGAGACTAGAAGACCTTGGCTTATTTAGCCTATCACACAGAAGGTGGTGAGGGATATATTTGCATATTACAGGGATAAATACCAGGCAGGATGAAGTGCTGTCAAAGCTAAAGAACAATGCTGACACAAGAACATGTGATACAAACTGGCCATGAACAAATTCAGGATGGAGATTAGAAGAAAGTTTCTAACAGTCAGTGGAATGAGGTACCAGAACAGCCTGCCAGTAGGAGTTGTGGGGGGCAAACAACTTAATTTACATTTGAGAGAGCTGGACAAATTTATGAGCATGACTGTACAACAGAATTGCTTGTGATGGCAGGCGGCAAGGCCCAGCAGCCTGGGGCTCACATCTGAGTGATGTCTTAAAAGGCATCTTTTAAGAAGTGGAAGTCCAATCCTAGTGAGATAAATAGAAAAGAACATAAACACTGTCAAATCAAGTGTAAAAATGTAATAAGAAAAGCAAAAAAAGATTTTGAGGAACAGCTAGCCAAAAACTCAAAAAGAAATAACAAAATGTTTTTTAAGTACATTAGAAGCAGGAAGCCTGCTAAAAAACCTGTGGGTCCCCTAGACGATCAAACTATAAAAGGCGCAATCAAGGACGATAAAGCCATTGCGGAGAAACTAAATGATTTCTTTGCTTCAGTCTTCACGGCTGAGGATGTTGGGGAGATTCCCAAATCTGCACCGTCCTTTGTGGGTGATGAATCTGAGGAACTGTCCCGGATTGAAGTGTCATTAGAGGAGGTTTTGGAACAAATAGAAAAAGTTAATGTTAACAAATCTCCGGGACCGGATGGCATTCATCCAAGGGTTCTAAAAGAACTCAAATGGGAAATTGCTGAACTATTATCTGTGGTTTGTAACCTATCCCTTAAATTGGTTTCCGTACCTAATGACTGGAAGGTAGCCAACGTGACACCAATATTTAAAAAGGGCTCTAGAGGCGATCCGAGCAATTACAGACCGGTAAGTCTAACTTCAGTACCGGGCAAATTAGTCGAAACAATAGTAAAGAATAAAATTGTGAACCATGTAGAAGAACATAATTTGTTGGACAAAAGTCAACATGGTTTCTGTAAAGGGAAATCCTGTCTTACTAATCTATTAGAGTTCTTTGAAGGGGTTAACAAACATGCGGACAAGGGGGATCCAGTAGATATAGTGTACTTAGATTTTCAGAAAGCCTTTGACAAGGTCCCTCACCAAAGGCTCTTGTGTAAATTCCATGGCCATGGGATAAGAGGGAAGGTCCTTTCTTGGATTGAGAACTGGTTAAAAGACAGGAAACAAAGGGTAGGAATAAATGGTAAATTTTCAGAATGAAGAGGGGTAACTAGTGGTGTTCCCCAAGGGTCAGTCCTAGGACCAGTCCTGTTCAACTTATTCATAAATGATCTGGAGAAAGGGATAAGCAGTGAGGTGGTAAAGTTTGCAGATGATACCAAACTGTTTAGGATAGTCAAGACAGAAGCAGACTGTGAGGGACTCCAAGAAGATCCAAGAAGATCTCACCAAACTGAGTGATTGGGCAACAAAATGGCAAATGAAATTGAATGTGGATAAGTGTAAAGTAATGCACATCGGGAAAAATAACCCCAACTATACGTACAGTATGATGGGGGCTAATTTGGCTACGACAAATCAGGAAAGAGATCTTGGAGTTATCGTGGACAGTTCTCTGAAAACTTCCACACAGTGTGCAGCAGCAGTCAAAAAGGCAAATAGGATGCTAGGAATTATTAAGAAAGGGATAGAAAATAAGACCCAGAATATCTTACTGCCCCTGTATAAAACTATGGTACACCCACATCTTGAATACTGTGTACAGATGTGGTCTCTTCACCTCAAAAAAGATATTTTGGCCTTGGAAAGGGTTCAGAAAAGGGCAACTAAAATTATTAGGGGTTTGGAACGGGTCCCATATGAGGAGAGGCTAAAGAGACTGGGACTTTTCAGTTTAGAAAAGAGGAGACTGAGGGGGGATATGATAGAGGTATATAAAATCATGAGTGGTGTGGAGAGGGCCGATAAAGAAAAGTTATTTATTAGTTCCCTAAATAGAAGAACTAGAGGACACCAAATGAAATTAATGGGTAGCAGGTTTAAAACTAATAAAAGAAAGTTCTTCTTCACACAGCGTGTAGTCAGCCTGTGGAACTCCTTGCCAGAGAAGGCTGTGAAGGCTAGGACTATAATAGAGTTTAAAGAGAAGCTAGATAATTTCATGGAGGTTAGGTCCATAAAAGGCTATTAGCCAGGGGATAAAATGGTGTCCTTGGCCTCTGTTTGTCAGAGGCTGGAGAGGGATGGCAGGAGACAAATCGCTTGATCATTGTCTTCGGTCCACCCTCTCTGGGGCACCTGGTGCTGGCCACTGTCGGCAGACAGGATACTGGGCTAGATGGACCTTTGGTCTGACCCAGTACGGCCGTTCTTATGTTCCTAAAAGCACATGCTCAGGTTCAGATTTCCTACTTGGCACAATAGGTCTGAGCCTAGGGGTGTCAGTGTTCTAGGGTGCCTAAAAGTTAAAATTGGGTTAAAAGTTTCACTTTTTACAGAAAACATGAAGGTCAGCATCTGGCAAGGGGCGTATGTGATGAAGATGCTGTGCCTAGAGGTGCATAAGGTGTAAATCCAGCCCTGCTCATGATTTAGTTTCAGCCAACTACCTTCAGGGTCCAGGAAAGGATTCCTCTCCCTACCCCAATGTATTCTGTGCTTGGTTTTGGTGATATTTGGTTGGTGGTGGGGTGGAATTGTTTATTGTTTTGTTTTGTTTTGAATCTACTTCCAGGGTTAGCCATGGGTAAAGATGGCACATAGAATCATAGGGTTGAAAGAGATCTCTGGAGGTCATAGAGTCCAACCCCCTGCTAAAAGCAGGACCAACCCTAATGAAATCATCCGAGCCAGGGCTTTGTCAAGCCAGGACTTAAAAACCTCTAGGGATGGAGATTCCACCACCTCTTAGGGTAACCCATTCCAGTGCTTCACCGCCCTCCTAGAGAAATAGTTTTTCCTAATATCCAATTTATACCTCCCCTACTGCAACTTGAGATCATTGCTTCTCATTCTACCATCCATCACTACTGAGAACAGCTTCTCTCCACCCCCCTTTGGGACCCCCCTTCAGGTAGCTGAAGGCTGCTATCAAATCCCCCCTCACTCTTCTCTTCTGTAGACTAAATAAGCCCAAATTCCTCAGCCTCTCCTCGTAAGTCGTGCTCCAGTCAGTCCCCTAATAATTTTTGTTGCCTCCCCTCCCCCGTTGGATTTTCTCCAATGTATCCACATCCTTTCTGTAATGGGGAGGAGGGGAAGAATGAGATGCAGTACTCCAGATGTGGCCTCACTCATGTCTAATAAAAGGGAATAATCACTTCTCTAGATCACCTGGAAATGCTCCTCCTAGTGCACCCTAATAGGCCGTTAGCTTTCTTGGCTACAAGGGCACGCTGTTTACTCATATCCAGCTTCTCATCCACTGTAATCCCCAGGCCTTTTTCTGCCAAACTGCTGCTTAACCAATCAGTCCCTGCTCTGTAGCAGTGCTTGGGATTCTTCTGTCCCCAGCGCAGGACTCTGCACTTGTCCTTGTTGAACCTCATTAGGCTGGGGATGCCAACATTCTGACTAAGTATGTTCTCTCTCGGGTTCCTGCCTGGCTGGATTTTCTTCACATGCTCAAGGTCTAACCAACCACTGTATGTGGGGCTAGGAAGGAATTTCCCCCCAGGTCAGATTGCCATGACGTTGGAGGGTTTTGGCTTTCCTCTTTAATGTGTCAGTTCAGGACACCTGCCTGGATTATCTGAGTATATCTCAATCATTTCCCTCAGACCCTTCTGTGGCACATCATAATCTAGGCTCTCATGAGTTGTAATACTTTGGTCTAATTTCAGCTGTTGGGTTTAGTTATGCAGATGCTGAGTGATGTTGGTGGCCTGTGATATACAGGAGGTCAGATCTGGTCCTACCTTCTGGCCTTAAATGTTATGACTCTGACCATATCTTTGCATGAGTACACGATACTTTATTATTGGCAAGGGTACACATTTGTCATGGCCAAGATGTCCCTGACATAAACATTCAAAATAAAATCACATTTAAAAAAAGGCTCAATAATTTTTTGAAATTTTATTACTTTTTTTTCCTGAGTGCAAATGCATTGCAGCAGCATCATATTCAATTCCAAATATTTAACAAGAATGCTGATTTTACATTAATACTTTATTTTTCAAGATCATAGCAATTTAACTATAAAAAAAGGATAGAGGCCAATTTTTGTACAAAACTTCCCAGTGCTTTGGAGTTATAAAGTTGTTGGGTGGTTGCTGTTCATGATATGGCTGTTTTTTGTTAGATAAATATATTACTATATCTACATAGAGATATTATGGTCATATGCAGGAAAATATTTGAGTCTTATGTGCTTATATATTGTACTGTACAATCTTTAATATGCTGTAGATTGTAGTAATGAAACTCACAAAAGCCTGATATATGCCAAGATTATGTTTGATCCAGAATATAGCTTTATTTTTTTCCTCCTATAGCAATGAACAACTATTATTTATAGCTCATGTGACTGAAAGAAACTAAATACCCATATATCCTAAGGAATGCTTTTATGAGAACAAAGAATGAGAGAACAACCTGTGTGTGCAGAGTTCCTGAATTTTGGGGAGAAAAATAGCACTTGATAGTTGGAACATTGTTCCATGGTGGATTTAAACAACTGATTTATCACCACCTACTTTTTAAAAACGAGTGTAATGACATATTGAGAAATGTAAATAAAGGAATGGACATTATATCCATGTGCAGTAATAACTGTTGCCTTTTTGTCTCTTGGTTTCCTTTGAAAATTCACTTGCTAGGCCAACTTGCAGTATTTTCCCAAGAATATGTTTACTGAAGTGTAGAAAAAGTGACTAATTTAACTAGACATTTCATATGCCTTTATTATTGTACAATATGAACATTTAGAAGACAGGGCAATAAACTAAGGCGTGTGTGTATGTGTGTATGTATGTGTGTGTGTGTGTGTGTGTGTGTGTGTATATATATATATATATATATATATATATATATATAATATTGCATTTCCCCCGCACTCCAGTAAAAACCCAAAGCACCACAATAAAATCTTGCAATATTGTTCTCAGAGATTATTTTCTAATTAATTAGTATGCTACACTAAGAATTATCTTGACAGTGTTCCATTGAGATATAAAATGAAGAAACTCAAAGTGCAACAAGAAGCTTCCTTGAAAGGTTTGATGGCTTGGTGACAGCAAATATTAGCTCCCTAGGGTATCTCAGCCTGAAGTTTTCTTTTATATTGGCTCCATTTCAGAAATAATAAAGCTAAGCTCATGCAGAAAATTGTCTTGAGATGTGATAGACAGAATTTCTTTTACTAGTTCAAAGAGGTGCACAGGTGGTTATGCTAAAGCCCATGCAAATTTTCCAACTTTGAAAAAATGTTTCAGGGGAATTTTTCAAATTAGCTGGAGATCTCAGGGCTGCTACTTGAGTCGTTTGTGTGCTTCATTACAGCTATTTGTGCTTATTTTCTACTTTTCAAACATTAGAACACAGTAGCTGCTAGGAACAGTGCTTTTAGTATCAACCACTGTAATGACAACAATCAAAAGGAAGAACAGCCTTATGAATAAGGCAATGGATTGACATTCATGCGATCTGGATTATGTTCTTGTACTGCCATGCATTTAGAGCCTGGGTAAGTCACTTTGTGTCTCTGTGCTCTTTTCTCAGTCTGCAATATTTCTATACCTCATGTTGCTGTTGTGAGACAGGGAAGTATTGTTGGTGATAATTTGAAAGCTACAGTGACTGGAGCTGTAATTACCTAGAAAAGAAAACTGAAACAAATATGAAGGTTTTCTAATATGCCTCCATTCCCTTTTTTGCCTCTGCTTCTCTTTCCATTATGCCACTTTTCCCTGGTGAGGGTTCTATCTGTCTAATAAGCCTCCATTCCTTAGCACATATATCATTTCACTTTCCTTCGATTGGGGTATATCATTGTTCCTCAGGGAAAAGTATGGAAAACACTACCATTTTCTTATCAACAGCCAGAAATCCACTAGAATTAAAGATCATTTGAAAATCTTTATGTGAACCAGTTTCAGGTATAGCTTCAAAATGGCCTTTTTGGATTGTAAACTCTATGAGAAATTCAGATAATATACCCAGAAAATTCCATGTGTGATCAAACATGATTATATATATTTCACAGTAATAGATCAAACACAGGAATTGTGATTTGCCTCCTGTCTTTCACAGAGGCTTTTATACGTTCCCAAAAGAAGTTGTTCATGGACACGAAGGGCTATGATAATACCTTGTGAAGAACCACAGCAATAATCTTGAGTAATGAGCAAAGATTCCTACATTTTTTCAAGAGAGCTCTTAAAAGGTAAAGGGATGTTCTTTCAGACCGTATGTTTTAATTGCTTGCTTTTATAACCGAGACTAGAAGATTTACCTGATGTTGCTTGGGTTCTTCAAGGCAGGGGGCTGCGGATGTGGGGTGTGTGTGGAGGAATTAGGGCAGGGGCTTCGGGATGAGGGGGGCTCAGGGCAATGGGAAGGAGATATGGCAGTTGCAGGAGTCAGAGCAGATGATGGGGGCTCAGGGCAGGAGTGCAGGGTGCGGAAGTCGGGGTAGGAGACTGAGAGGTGTGGAGAGGCTGAAGGCCAGGGTGGGGGTACAGGAGTCAAGGTAGGGTGGTCAGAAGAGGAGGTGAGGAGCTCAGGGCAGGAGGGGTGCAGAATTCAGGGCCACAGGGCTCAGGGCAGATGGCTAGGAGGGCCTTATTGAGGCTGCCTGTGACAGCAAGGGTATTACTGCTCCAACAGCAGCCTATCCTGGGGAGCTGGGGCTGTGCTGCCCTGGCAGCTCCTCAAAGTGAGTGGCTGCACTGGCTACTCCCCCCTCTCTCCCGCCCCCCCCCCTCCAGCAAGTGGCTCCTCGCAGGGCAGGGAGAGCCACAGCTGGACTGCCCAATCAGCAGCTCCTCATAGGCTTGGGAAGGGGACCCAGCCACCTGGCAGCTCCTCGCGTGGGAAGGTGGTGGCCTACCCAGCCCCATGGCAGCTCCTTGGGTGGGAGGAGCTGGGTTGCCCTGACCTGGTGGGAGGCAGGGCTGGGCTGCCCAGTCAGCAGGCAGGTGGGTGGGCAACTCCTTGCAGGAAGAGCAAGGGGCCCGGGGCTGCTGGCCAGCGGTGTTGATGACTGGCAGAGCTCCCCTCCATCCAGTATTGTAGCTAAGGCCCAGGTGGGAGGAGTTTGGGGGCAGGGAAGCCACTTACTTGGGTGGTGGCTGGCAATATATAGAACCCCGGCCCCAGCTGGCCACTCTCTTCCTCGTGTGGCTGCCTGCTATGGTCACTTTGCAGTATAACTACCCCTGTGCTTGCTGCCCCCAGTGGTCATTGTGGAACATAACTGTCCCTCCTATCAGACCCTCTCTCTTTCCATGTTATGAAAAACAATCAAATTCCAGGCATATCCCATTTTCCTGACAGTCAAACCATGACCTTGCTTTAAGTTGGGATAAGAGGAGGCTGCATACCAAATTTGGTGGTCCTAGCTCTTACTGTTTAGGAGTTCTTAAACAAATGGACTTACAGATGGATTCACAGACAGATAGATGCATAAACTCTCTAAAATATATGTATATAGATTAGGCTCTTAGCAAAATAGTGGCTTATACCAAATCAAAACAGTACATCTTCTAGGGGTTCAAAAAAATTTATATTGACCCACTTGTCAGGTTTATGCTATAATGCATTTTCCCCCTCCCTCCAAAGATAAATGAATGGCATGGTCTTCTTACTTGAAATAGAGATTAAGGAATTAGTTGAAAATTCAAAAACCCTTGAGGGCAGAATTAGATAAACCTGAGGAGCCACCATAAAAAATGTAGCTGGTTGTATGACAACAAAGGATAAAGTGACTAATAACTCTGATTCTGAATTTCAATAATTTAGCAGGCTGTGATGGTTTCAAAAAGTCCTCAGACGTACAGGAGAGAACTCGTTTATCAGCTAAATCTGACTGTGCACTCTATTAGAATGATTAGAGCTCTAGGAATTTATTGATGTAGTAGCATGAACAAAATTAAATTCTTTACTGCTTCAATGCTGAAGGGAGAATTTCAAAGCAAGAGCCCAACATGAACTATCTTAAACTTTAAACTTGAAAGACTTGTTTTGCATCTAAGGAAACATGAACCATCCCTGTCACTACTTGTGACAGATCAATTAATCTGTCTACAATGTATATTTGATAGGGAATTGAATTAATGTTAAGAATGAACTGGAAGATTACATAACTCTAGTATCTTTAAAGGCAGACTAAGCTGGTTTCAGAGTGACACCTTCAGATAAGCCAATTAACTTGCAAAAACATGTTAGTCAAGGCTAGCAGAAAAGATAGGCAGCCTTGGAGTTTGGAAACAAAATAAAGGATGGGTTAGAAGAATGGTACAGTGGCACTCACCTTCTCCTCAGGAAATGGAAGTTCATTTCTCTTCTCTGTTACAGACTTCCTCTGTTGCCATGAGCAAGTCACTTGTGGCCAGATTCACAATGGGGACTTAAGATCAGCGTGGCAATGCTTAACTTCAGCCGCTCTGCTGCCTCATAGAATCCACAGCCCCGAGTTAGGCACGCAGGCTTCTTATACAATGTATGAGGAGTGTTAAGTGCTAAAGAATGACTGCCATAAAAGCAGGGAAGCTAGCCTACAGAAAATGTTATTGAGAAGGCTGGAGCCTAAGCCCTGCCCTTATCAGGGACTTAGGTACCTAACCTCACTTGGATTACTGCCATGAATTCTCATCTGGAGTTAGGTGTCTAAGGCAGGTTGGTCCTTTTTCACAAGATGGAAGTGCCTACCCCCTTTTATACAATACCTCAACCCAGATCCCTATCCTCACCTCAACCCAGATTCCTATCCTCACTCTGCCGAAGAAGACCAATTGCTTGTGCACCCTATCTTCCAGGTGCGTGCACTAGGCTATGGGATAGTCTAGGCTGAGTTTCTCTCGGGGCATGTCTACACAGCAGCATTATTTTGAAATAACTAGTGTTATTTTAAAACAAGAAAGTGAGTGTTTACATAGCAAGCCCTTTATTTTGAAATAACAAGCTTCTTATTCTGAATTCGTAGCCTTCATTTTACGAGGAATAACACCTATTTCAATATAATTATTTCAAAATAAGGTGTGTGTAGACAGCACAGCTGTAGTTATTTCAAAATAACTGGCCTTCAGGGATTCTCACAGGGGCCCTGGTAGCCATTCTGTCCACACTCATCAGAACTCTATAGTTCCTTTTCCCCTGCAGCCTTTAAAGGTGCAGCCTCAGGGAAAAGGGCTTATGGCACAAGCAAAGCCCTGCTAGCCCTATGCCACACACCAGCAGCCTGCTCTGCCTTCCATGCCGCCATGAGTGACCCCTGTGTTCCCGCCGAGCCCTTCACGGCTGCAAGGGAGCCAGCAGCCACCTCTGAAGCCCCTGCCCAGGGGCAAAAGAGGAGAGCACCATCCTGGTCTGGTGCAGAGATCCTGGATCTCATTGAGATCTGGGGAGAGGAAGCTAACCTCCAGGATCTCTGCACCAAGCACGGGAACACGGACATATATGGCCGTATGACGGACAGCTTGGGCCAGAAGGGCCACAGCCACACCCAGGACCAGGTTAGGATGAAGGTGAAGGAGCTGAGGCAGGCCTATACTAAGGCCAGGGAGCGCAGCTCCCACTCTGGGGCAGTACCCCAGACCTTCCAGTATTTCGAACAGCTCTACCGCATCCTGGGAGGTGGGTCAGTTCCTTCCCCAGTTGTTGTAGACTCTGGGCTGGAGATGCCTGTCATCAGCCTCCCAGAGGACATAGCTGTGGAAGCGGAGGAGGAAGATAAGGAGGCCAGCACCAACACCATGCCCTCCAGCCAGGAGTTCAGCCTGTCCCTGGAGCTGTCCTCCCCCACTCCCAGGACGTGTCCCAGGACTTGGATGAGGCTGAGGAAGGCCCATCAGGTGGGTTCCATTACTTTTCCTAGACACACGCAGGGGCAGGCGGTGGGTGGTAAGGGGGCTCCATGCACAGCCCACAATGAAGCTGCCTCACAGGAACCTCGTGCTCCTGCTCACAAGGTTCCTGCACAGGCCTGCCTCACTCCCGACGCCGTGGTGGGATACCTTCCCACCACAAGCCATCACTAAGGTGGATGGAATCATAGACACGCAGACCCGGGCATGCCTGCACTCTCAAGGCAGCATCAACTCCCAGGCAAGCGTGGCGAGGCAAAGGACACAACCCCTGCCAGGGGTGTGGGAAAGGAGGGGGAAGAAGTGGAGGGGAACCCCAGTAGCTCCCTACCCAGCAAGTGGCATCTACTGCTCTCACACACCTCCTGCAACACCCTCCACTCCCCTCCTCCAGAGAGCAGGGATTCACGTCCTGTCCCTGTGGGATGTCACCGCTGCTGGATGCGGTGTGTGCATGGCAGGGAGAGAAGTCGAGCAGCCCCGTCACCCCCCCTCCCACCCGCAGGCTCCCAGCTTGGCTGGCACCTTTCCATGCCTGCTTGCCCTCAGGATATGGGGGTAGCAAGACTTGCCCCTGGGACATCTGTGCCCCTGCAGGAAAGGGTCCACTGTCTAGGCTTCAGGTGGCCTTGCTCAAAGCACATCACCTTTGTCTGACGCAAGACCTTTTGGTGTCAGCTGAGATGAGGGCTAGGCTTCATGCACCCTGTCTCCTGGGATGACTGACCTTCTCTTTGTTCTTCACAGCTGGACCAGCTGTGAGTGGGGTGTGAGCCACACCTCCCATGCCAGCCTCTCAACCCTGTGAGACCCGCAGGCATCAATGAAAACACGAGGACCTCCAGCAGGAACACATCACTTGCCTCCATTCCATCCAGCGGTCTCTGGATCAGCAGGACCGGAAGTTGGATATGGATCTGAAGGAGCACCGTGCTGACCAGGATCTGTGCTGCACCACCTATCAGGAGCTGTGCCAGGAGGCCCAGAGCATGTGCTTGGCATATAGTGCTGCCATCCACTGCACGGTCGCTGTGATTAAGCAATCCAGCAGCCACTGCACCATGCCTCCTGCACCCGCTCCTGCCCCTCTGATGTCTCCCCCTAGCCCCACCTTTGGTTGCCAAGGGACTTGCACATGAGGCGCTGGGACCGCCCACGGCGGGCACCAGTCCCAGTCCCATCCCTGAGCCCCTCTACCCCCTTCCACCTCCCTTTTTCCCCCCCTCCCAGGTTCTTTCCACAGTTCCACCTCACCTGGCAGGAATGTCTCCCCCTTATTTTCACACAAGTTGAGCAGAACACAGCAGGCCGAAGCTGGGGGGGGGGGCATTCCACTCTCCAACGTCCAGCCAGGTCAGGAGACAGTGGAACCTCCCTTTGAGATGACCGAATGCACCCTCCACAACATGGGCCCTGCTGAGCCTGGTGTTAAAATGTTCTTTGGTGGGGTCTACATGTCATGTATAGGGCTTCATCAGCCAGGGAAGCCTGGTGTAGGCTGCATCCCTCAGGATACATATGGTCATGTCCACATCCCTGCCCCTGATAGTATGGTCAGGGAAAAAGTGCCAGCATGCATCTTCTGGAACAGGCTGGAGTTCCTAAAGATGCAGGTATTGTACGCCTTCCCCAACCACCTGACGTTAATATTGGTGAACTGGTCCCTGTGGTCCACAAGGTCCTGGAAAAATACCCCTTAATGTAGTCTGATGCCCAGATGGGGATATGGATGCCATCAATTTCCCCCTCTCCCCCGCAGTTGGGGAAGTCCATGGCAGCAAAGCCAGTGATGATGGGGTCCATGTCTCCCAGGATGATGAACCTGTGCAGCAGGATGGTGTTGATGGCCCTCACCACCTGTAGAGGGATACAAACAGAGAATCACAGGGTTGCCAGGGCCCGTGGGAGTTCCCTGAGCCCAACTCCCCTTCCCACACACCAGGACCAACCCCTAACTTACCCCTTTCCCTGGCAGGGCTTTGTGAAGGTGGGGCTGACAAACCTTCCAGGGAGGGAGCTTCCACCCCCACCCTTCCTAGGCAGCCCGATTCCAGCAGTTCACTGCCCTCCTGGGACAATCACATGAGAGTGCCATACCTGCATGACCATGACCCCAACAGTCTATTTCCCCATGCCAAACTAGTTCCTGAAGGAGCGGTAGCTGTCCTGTGTGGTGAGCTTACAAATAGCAAGGAGCATCCACTTCTGGAGGGGGTGGCAGGTCACATGTGGGTGTCCCATCACCAGAGGGTAGGGGCGAGCCACTCGCAGAGCTTCAGGAAGGTGTCCTTCTTCATGCAGAAGTTCTGGAGCCACTGCTGGTTGTCCCATCTCTCCAGGACACTGCGATGTCCTGTCGCCAGAAGTGGCAATGTATGGGGTGCAGGGAAGGGCAAAATGGGGTGTTCTGCATGAGCAGCATGTGAGGTGAGAGAGGTGCCCCACGGGTAATGGCAGGTCCTGTTCCTGCAGAGCCATGTGGGAAACATGCAGTAACTGCACCAGGAGGTGCGGTAGGAGGTCTGAGAGCCAGCAACTGCTTTCCAGCAAGTCCGGCTCCATGGCAGAAGTGCTGTGGTGTCCACAAGGGTAACCAGAGCAAGTGGTGAAAAGGTTTTGCTGTCCATCAACGAGGTAGGCAAAGGTGAAGAGCCTGAGATATAACTGTACAGGGGGGTCCCTTCAAGCATGAGCCTCAGCTGGCCTCAGTCAGCAGCTCCAGGAAGTGACTGCTGTCCTGATGTCCTGCCCCAAGTGCTTCCAGGAGTTTTTAAAAGTGATTGAGACTCCAGTCAGTGTGGACACTCTATTTCAAAATAGCTCAGTGCTATTTCTATGGGCATTATGGACGCGCTATTTCAAAATAAGCTATTTCGGAGGGTTTTTTCCAAAATAGCTTATTTCAAAATAAGCGTGTAGTGTAGACATAGCCTTAGTGTCTCATGCTGAAGCTATTCTACTTTAGCAGGAGAGATTGAAACCTGACCCCAGAATTATGAAACTTGCTGTGAGACTCTGTTTCTGTCAGGCTGCGTAGGGATTTGAGCTAGGGTCCCCCACATCCTGGCAAATGCTCTCATGACTTACTTATTTCTTTGTGGACCTAGCCTTTCTTTTGTTGTGTTTTTTCTCTGTCAATTATCCCTTTGTCAAATGGAGATTGGTAACACCGACCTACCTCACAAGGTTTTGTGAGGAAAAACATTAAATATTGTGAGGTGTTGAGACTTTGGTAATGGGGACCAAATAAATGCTTTAGACAGACAGAAAAGTGGGTGAGGTAATATCTTTTATTGGATCAACTTCTACTGGAGAGAGAGAGAAAAGCTCTTGAGCTTACACAGAACTCTTCTTCAGGTCTGAGGAAAAGTACTGGGAACCTCACTGCTAAACACAAGATGGAACATATTGTTTAGCATTAATTAACACACATTTCAAGTAGGGATATGAAAGGTTAACCAGTTAACCTCTTAAGCAATTAACCAGAGCAGCCCCTGTCCATGGCAGACCCAGGGGTCTGCAGGCAGGGGCTGCTCCAACTATCTGCAGTGAGCCCGGGGGTTAAACTTCATGTTTAATTGGTAAACCAATTACACAGGATTTTACATCTCTAATTTCAAGGGACTATTCGAAATGCAGTAGTCCATTAATGCCCAGCCAGTGTTAGGGAGGAAAGAAAGGGAGCAGAGAGGAGGAGAAAGCAGCTGAAGGAGGTTGTTTCTAGAATAGCAACATGTAAAGGCGGAACTGAAACAGTTTTAACATATATTGATTTTGGGGGACAGACCTAAGGAATGCCACTTTAGAGAGGTGCATGGTATAATAAAATAAACCTAAAAGGTCTAACGGGATTGTGAAGGAAAAATCAGAGGAATAATTTGCATGAGAAGTTGATAGGCTGAAAGGGTCAGAATGGAAAAAGGAAAAAAAAAACTATTGCACACTAATCTGGGCCAAGTGTAAGACTAGTTAGTAAGGTGGAGTGTTTTCAGCAGATTTTTCTTTCTATTTTTAATACTATCATTTTAAATTAGACCTTGTGGTGAACAGAACTCGGCAATTGAGGCAGCTATCTGTTTAAGCCTCTTCATTTAGTGTGTGGGCCCATGACAATTTCTGTGTGCCATTCAAATGGCACTGAATAGAAGCTATGGCTATGTCTAGACTGCATTGTAAAATTGTAAAAAGATGTAATGTTCAATTAAATTTCAAAAGAGGCTATTTCGAAATTTAGCACATCTACACAGTGCCAAATTTCAAAATAAAGTACTCTGTCAAACCATCCCTTATTCCTTGGAGAATGAGGTTTACAGGGATGGCAAAAGAGTGCATCCACTATTTTGAAAAAATTTCTCAAATAGCAGATGCGTTCCTTGGACGCGGTGTTGATATTTCGGGATACTTCTGGTATCCCGACATAGCAATGCAGTTTAGACATAGCCTATTTTATTTCTTTGGGAGCTTTTCTGTTGTGCTCATTATTGGAAAATTCAAGCACCCCATAAACATGAATACAAATTCAATAATATCAGACTGGTGAGATGGGGGAATATTACCAATCTCATTCTATAGCTAGGGAGATAAGGCAAAAATGTCAGTGCCAAAAATTGCATAAGGGCCAATTCTGAGTATCTCAGGAATATGTGCCTAACATTATAATCTAGGCACAGATCCTCAAAGATATTTAGGCTCCTAGCTTCCAGTGAAGCCTTCAATTATTCCCTTCCTACAATTTCCTATTGTATTCCCCCTTCTCAAAACACAGCAAAAGCTTTTCAAGGCCAAAGCCTGCCTTCATCTTTGTGTCCCCTCAGGACTAAACCACTAATAAAAGCCTCTTCTATAAAGTTTTGACTTCTGCAGACTGACAGGGAATTTGCTGTTCTGGCCTGGACAGGCCAGGTCACAGTATCCGACTACTGTTTAGTTAAATAGCAAGTGGAGACACACACAAAACTTCACTTCCTCAAAAAGGTAGCCCCTGCCTCAGGGGCTTGGAACTTTGGCCCAGAACTTCAATGATATTTAGTTCTTTAATTCCACTGAAATCAGTGGAAATTAGGGTGCTAAATATCTTTGAAGATCTAAACTTATGGTTGAGTGGATGAAAAGATGCTTTTACAAATTTACAATAGACTTGAAAGGCAAAGCGTTTAATCAAAAATGAATGTGGAATAATAACACTAAGCAGTACCTCAATCCAAATGTAGCCAAAAAGACAAAGAAAAACTAAGTGAAAGCATTAAATAGTAGTAATAGAAAGAGTTAAATGTGAGCAGAAAAAGTGGAACAGCACCAGAAATCTAGAAGAAAGTTCATCAGTTCCTATTTATGTATTATTTAAATAGCCATAATTATGGGCTTTAGGATGTTTAGTTATTACCGCAATAGTTTAGATTTGATCATTTTTTTAACTCAAGGTCCTTGAGAAGAAGCAGCAGCCAAATAAACAAAAAGAAAATCAACCAGCAACAGCTTTTCCAACTGAGATAAACAGATACTGGATTAATGCAGACTAATTTCTTTGCTATCTTGGCCAAGTTTAATATTTTTGTTGTTTTGTACCAAATTGTTGAGTTTTTAATATTTGTCTGATTGTAGAGGGCCTATATGTACCTGAGGGAGAACAAAAACAGAGAATGGAACATCCAGCAATTGGAGAGGGATGGCTTCACTGGAATGTGTGTGTAATCCCCAGAATATATTATCTGGAAAGGAAATTAATAAAATAATAATGTTTAGTTTTTGAAAGCAGTACGTAAGGACATCAAGCATTGTTCTCCCCATTTTACAACAACAGGAGAGGTTTTTCCATCACCAGAGGAACACCACCTGTGTGAACAATGGTTGCTAGGTCCACAGAAGCATTCTTCCATTGAGGTAGCTGCATCTACCCTGGGCAGGGCTGCCACTGAAGAGGAGTAGGGATAGTAAACGAGTAGTTGCCCCAGGGCCTGGGGCTCCTGGCCGCTGCTGCCACTACCACAACCATGGTAGCAGCTGGAACTTCAGGAACTTTAAAGTCTCTGCTAGAGCCTCTTGCCACACAGTCTGGAGTCAAATGACGCCCAGCTGATTAAGAGAGCACCCACAACTAGGCTTTTTTTTGTTTTTACTGGCGGTTCACATTCACATGTGCCTTGGTGCACATAAACAATTTATTTTGCACATAGACTGGAAAAAAAAAAACACAAGAATGGAACATTGACCCACACCCAACCTATAATTTCCCATTCACTGTTGAGATGTTGGCTCCTGCCTCTGATGGACCGATTATGCCAACTTCTATCACCCACCTGTTAACATTCAAACAAGCCTCTTCATGCTTTCCCCATGCTGTTTCTCATCTTTGGGAAGTGTTATGATTTCCCCAGCGGGGATTGTGTCTGCACCCCGATTTATCCACTCCGTGCCTGATATTAGTTATATAACATATTTAATGCTGTAATTCATGTATCATTATGGGAGGAGGTACTCCCTCCCCGAACTTCGTTTTAGATCTCGGACAGCTGGGGAAGGGGGTTCGGGCCCGCCCTCTCTCCGAACCCCAAGCCAAGGCCCTAAGGCAGGGACTCCAGTCCCTACCTAGCGGAGGGGGTCGTAACCCCTAAACTCCCCCGCTCACGGGTTCCACGCCCCTGCCCTGGGTCACTTCTTCCCCAAGGTCGCGCTAGCGGCTACCCGGGAACCCCGGGTTACAAGCTCACCCACGGGTCCCCGTATCGCTTGCTCCGGCTCCCATCGTCTCCGGACGTCCGTCCCTCTCTAGCTCTCGGAGGCCCCTTTTTAAATTCCCCTCCTGGCCCTTTGTGATGACGTCTCCCCTGATGTCATCACCAGGCGTCTCCTCCTGGCTCCCTGTGATGACGTCATCACCAGACGTCCCTCTCTGGCCTTTGGGGATGGCGTCCCCAATGACCTCATTCCCGTGCATCCCCGGGGCTCTCCGCCCCTGCTCCGCAATGCCCCGGTCTCCCCACTTCAGTGTTCGGGAGGGGGTTTCAGTGCAGGATGGGGACGCCCTGTCACAGGAAGGAAGAGTTCCCAGTAAACATCCACAAAGCAGCCTCATTATACTCCTTCAAATCACTCTGCTGTGATGCCTACAAAACCTGACAATAGTTAGGTAATAAGTATGTTATGACTACTGTCTATCATGCTTACCAGTATTCTCATTGTTTCCTTGCACTTCCCTGTCTGTGTCCATCTGTTGTCTCTTTTCTTTGTATTTATACTGTAAGCTTTTTTGTTCTGCAGGTTGCAACCTCCAAATCTGGGATTCTCTCATCGAGCAACATCCATGGTCCAGCATGACCATGGATAGAATCATAGAACACTAGAACTGGAAGGGACCTCAAGAGATCATCAAATCCAGTCTCCTGCCCTCACGGCAGAACCAAGCACCACCTTGATCATCCCTGATAGATGTCTATCCAACCTGCTCTTAAATATCTACAGTGATGGAGATTCCACAACCTCTCTAGGCAATTTATTCTAGTGTTCAACCACCCTGACAGTTAGGAAGATTTTCCCAATGTCCAACCTAAACCTCCCTTGCTGCAGTTTAAGACCATTGCTTCTTGTCCTATCCTCAGAGGCCAAGGAGAACAATTTTTCCCCCTCCTCCCTGTGACACTCTTTTGATACCTGAAAACCACTATCATGTCCCCTCTCGGTCTTCTCTTTTCCAAACTAAACAAGCCCAATTCCTTCAGCCTTGCCTCATAGCTCACGTTTTCTAGACCTTTAATCATTTTTGTTGCTCTTCTCTGGACCTTCTCCAATTTTTCCACATATTTCTTGAAATGTGGTGCCCAGAATTGGACACAATACTCCAACTGAGGTCTAATCAGTGCAGATTAGAGCGATAGAATGACTTCTCGTGTCTTGCTCACAACATCTCTGTTAATGCAGCCCAGAATCATGTTTGCTTTTTTTGCAACAGTGTCACACTGTTGACTCTCATTCCTCTTGTGGTCCACTATGACCCCTAGATCCCTTTCTTCAGTCCTCCTTTCTAGACAGACACTTCCCATTCTGTATGTGTGAAACGTATTGTTCCTTCCTAAGTGGAGTACTTTGCATTTGTCCTTATTAATCTTCATCCTATTTACCTGAGACCATTTCTCCAGTTTGTCCAGATCATTTTGAATTATGACCCTATCCTCCAAAGCAGTTGCAACCCCTCCCAGCTTGGTATCATCTGCAGACTTAATAAGAGAACTCTCTATGCCATCATCTAAATCATTGATGAAGATATTGAACAGAACTGGTCCCAAACCAGACATATGCAAACCCCACTTGTTATGCCCTTCCAACATGATTGTGAACTGTTAATAACTACTGTCTGAGACCAGTTATCCAGCCAGATATGCACCCACCTTATAATAGCCCCATTTAGGTTATATTTCCCTAGCTTATTGATAAGAAGGTCGTGCAAGACGGTATCAAATGTCTTACTAAAGTCTAGGTATACCACATCCACCACTTCTCCCTGATCCACAAGACTTTTTCTCCTATCAAAGAGAGCTATCAGATTGGTTTGACATGATTTGTTCTTTACAAATCCATGCTGGCTGTTACCTATCACCTTATTATCTTCCAGTTGTTTGCAGATTAATTCCTTAATTACTTGCTCCATTATCTTCCCTGGCACAGAAGTTAAACTGACTGGTCTGTAGTTTCCTGGGTTGTTCTTATTTCCCTTTTTGTACTTGGGCATTATATTTGCCCTTTTCCAGTCTTCTGGAATCCCTCCCAACTTCCATGATTTTTCAAAGATGGTAGCTAAAGGTTCAGATGCCTCCTTTATCAGCTCCTTGAGTATTCTAGGATGCATTTCATCACACCCTGGAGACTTGAAAAATCTACCTTTTCTAAGTAATTTTTAAAGTGTTCTTTTTTAATTTTAAATTCTAAACCTTCCCCATTTCCATTAGCCTTCACTATGTTAGGCATCCTGTTGCCATCAATCTTCTTGACAAAAAATCGAAACAAGTCATTAGGCTCCTCTGCCATTTCCAAGTTTCCTGATATTGTTTCTCCCTCTTCGCTGAGCAATGGGCCTACCCTGTCCTTGGCCTTTCTCTTGCTTCTAATATATTTGTAGAATGTTTTCTTGTTATCCTTTATGTCGCTAGCTAGACTGAGCTCATTCTGTGCCTTCGCCTTTCTAATCTTGCCCCTGCATACTTCTGTTGTTTGCTTATATTCATCCTTTGTAATTTGACCTAGTTTCCACTTTTTATGAGACTCCTTTTTGAATTTTAGATCATGTAAGATCTCCTAGTTATGCCAAAGTGGTCTCTTACCATACTTTCTATCTTTCCTATGCAGTGGAATGGTTTGCTTTCAGGCCCTTAATACTGTCCCTTTGAAAAATGGCTGTTCCTGGATGAGAGTGCCCCAGGGCAGCAGTGAGGAGCCTGGTGCAACCCTGTGAGTCTGCTAGCAGAGGGCTGCAGCAGTATTAGCGGAGCGCAATTAGGACTGTCTGCCACCTGGTAGTGGGGCTAGGACCACAGCAGCCCAAGAGGGGAAGCCTAGCTCGGCCACATCAGCCTGGGAGGCAGCAGGGCTGCAGCAGCCTGGGCAGCAGTGCTGGTGGCCACAGCAACCCAGGAGGGAAGCCAGCCATGGCAGCTTGACAGAATCAGCATGGCTGAGACCACGTGCCTCCTGGCAGTGGGACTGAGGTTGCTGCAGCCCAGTTGAGCAACATGCTGTTCCAGCAGTGGGGCTGGAGCTGCCCAGCCAGCCAGCAGCAGAGCCAGAGCTGGGGCTGGCCCACAAACAGCCCAGCTGGGCTGAAGGAGCCAGCAGCAGGAAGGAGCAGCAGGCTGAGGGACTGGTGTCAGGGAACCTTCTGTTGTCTGGCAAATTCCCTCATCCGGGACCGGTCGGGTCCCCAGGGTGCCGGACAAGAGAGGTCCAACCTGTGTTTGTACATCAGCTTATGGAACCCAATCCAGCATCCAGACTTGAATTTTGTGTCAATTCCTATATCTATAGTAGATCAAACAAAAATCTTGGATCCAAATACCTCCAAAATGTGTGCTGTTCAAACATGGATCTCCATTTTGTGGCTCACACCCTTCTCTTGCCAAGTGTACATGCAGCTACTGGAGAAAGTCAGGGAGCTGCAATGCAGACAATCATGGCACACATTTCTGGAGTCACCTGGCTCTCCAAACATGCTTGAGAGAAAAGTGATGAAAAAGGGGTTTTAAGCTACCATGTGAGGTACTTTTGTGATGTATAAATGAGCTGACATGCAGTGAAGTCTGTCAAAGAATATAAAAGCATCTATATGTGAATGAACAGTAGGTAACACAATTATTTTGATTTTGACTGGGTCCTACAGGAGTTTCTGTAATTGTAATTAAAATGATAATACAGTTCAGACATTTAAATCAAGTATGTAGAAAGTGACACATGTGACATGAAATGTAAAATCAAGCAAAGACAAATTACAAGGTTTGGTCAAAATGAGAAGGCACTGGTAAGCTGTGAAAGAAAATATTAGCAATTAAGAAAGTCAACAATGAACTATGCCAGAAGAAAATATCAGAAAAAAAGATAAACTAAACTCTATCTTACAGATATCCTCTCCCAGTTAGGAGATAAATGAAACAGACAAAAGAGAAACGGTGATTCAGGAAAGCTAAACTGCAGTAGAAGAGAAAAGGTACGTCTAGACTACAAGCCTTTTCGAAAGAAAAAGCCTCTTTTGAAAGAGATCATCTAGACAGACACAAGACTTTCGAACAAGCAATCTGCTTTTTCGAAAGAGAGCACCCAGGCAATCTGGATGCTCTCTTTCGAAAAAGCCCTGTTTGCATTCAAGAACGCCTTTTTTCGAGAGACCTCTTTCGAAAAAAGGCGTTCTTCCTGGTAAAAGTAGGTTTACCAATTTTGAAAAAACTGCCACGTTCTTTCAATTTAATTTCGAAAAAACACAATGGCAGTCTAAATGCAGGGGACGTTATTTCGAAAAAGGCCACTTTTTTTGAAAAAACTCCGTAGTCTAGACACACCCAAAGTGTTCACTAAAAGATTCTGAGGAAGAACTTCATGCAAGAGCTTTATTCAAAGAAAAGACCACGAAACAACCGGAAGTAAAGACCTACTTTGAAGAAAATGAAGGCTGAACTTGAAAAAACACATGATCACTGTGATAATTGCATGTGGCCAGTGCGCAAAAGAAAGATTAGCTTATATTAATTAGCAAGTAGAAAAATACTTAGCTAAAAAATCCCCAGTAACAACAACACTGGGCTATACCATGCCACTGAATTTCCCATTTATTCCAGTGAAGAATCCTATTTCATAATTGATGGCACAATATGACCTACTGGGAGAACAAACACAGGGGGAAGAAAAAAAATGTAGCTTCAGAAAGAAAAATTGTTGTCAAAGGATATCTGAGAAGCAAGATACTAAAATTTCAAGAAGATGTATTATAGGAGGGGGAAGAATCCATCAGGGATCCCCAAAAGAACCTGAAGAAATAATTTGTAAAGAGATGTCAGAAACATATTTGATTGCCAGGCAGGTAGCTGCAACTACACGAAGACTCGGGTCACATGGTTGCAGAGCACAAAGCTAACCTAAAAGACAGAATGGGAGAAAGGAAAAGAAGAATGATAATTATAACAACACAACTCATATTTAACCACAGTTACAGAGAAACAGCAGAAAGGTGATTTGAAAGAATGTGAGAGTACTAAGAAAGAAACTGTGGAAAATGGTAAATGGAAAGTATTGGAAGAGCAGAGCCCGGGAAATAACAAAAGGAAGAGCTTCTAGTCTCTGTAACTTATAAAAAAATAAACTAGTTATGGGTAGCTGAACAAAACATGAAACTGTAAGAAGCAATCCACAGAATGCATGAAAATGATCATCAGGCCACTACAGAAATCCACAAAGATACACATAAAGGTTCTTGCAATGGCCAAAAGTGATCAAGAAAAAACAATGAGCATCTCACTTATTAAGCTATGTCTAGACTGCACTATTAAATCAAAAAAAGATATGCAATTTGCAGCATGCAAATTGCATATCTTTTTTTATGTACTTTCGAAAGAGGCTTTTTCATAATTTGGCACGTCTACATGGCGCCAAATTGCGAAAAGAAAGTGCTCTGTCGAGCCATCCCTTATTCCTTATAGAATGAGTTTTATAGGGATGGTGAAAGATCGTGACCGTTCTTTCGAAAAAAGTTTCGAAAAAGCAGACACGTTCCTTGGATGCAGTGTTGCTTTTTCGGGATACTTCCAGCATCCCAAAAAACCAATGCAGTCTAGACATTAGCGTTAAAAGGAAAGCCATGCATGGAACAAACTTAGAGAGAATGATTGGTTCAGAATATCAAGAGGTTCTGCTTCAAAAACTTTTTTCTATGGGCATACGAGTTGTTGGCACTTTAGACTTTAAATATAGAAGTCTAAAGTGCCAGCATGGGAAATGGGCTTGAAAGAAAGGGGGTTGAATCTGAAACCCAGTTGTTAGCTCTAAACTCTAATCTGTTTCACCCCTTTATCACACCAGGGCTACGTCTGCACTGCAAGCTTCTTGCACAAGAACGGATGTTCTTTCGCAAAAACTTGCGGAGCATCTACACTGCACACACGTGTTCTTGCGCAAGTAAATTTACAGTAAAGCATCAGAACAGAGGGCTTCTTGCGCAAGAGTTATTCCTCTCCCCACGAGGAAGACGCCCTCTTGCGCAAGAAGGCAGTGTGGACGGGCAACAGAGCTTTCTTGCGCAAGAGAGCATCCACACCGCCATGGATGCTCTTGTGCAAAAGCATGACACATGGCAGTGTGAATGTGCTCTCGTGCAAGACCTTTTGCACAAGAACTCTTGCACAAAACAATTCTTGCGCAGGAAGCCTGCAGTGTAGATGTAGCCCCAACTGTGCACCTCTGGGCAGCTCACTAGGGATGACTCACCTGCCTGGTGTGGTGGAAGTGGCTGCCTCTACAAAGCAGTGATGTGTGTGAATCACACAAGAAAGTAAGTGTGTAAAACTCCTAACCTTAGAAACCTAAAAGTATCATCATGACAACAGATAATCTTAGATCCAATGATACATTTATTTTAACCTGTGCAATGTACGTAGGAGGTAGGCAGCACTATAAACCAAAATAACAAAACAAAGAGCTAAACTGCCACACTTAACACTCCAGATAGAATTAATAAGATTTTGTGATGAGTTAGGAGAAGAGGTTCGGCCCCCAAATATAACCTCACAAGGAATTTCCAGATCAAGAGCACCCATCACATTTCAAAGGATTTCTATGGAACAGAGAGGAGACACACTGCAGTGAAGCAGGAGTGCATTTGCTTTTTCAAAATATCAGAAACACCATCAGATTTTTATAGGGATTTAAACATCCCAAGATGTAGCTGGGCACTTGGACACCTAAATACCTTTAAAAATCTGATCCCATGTTCTTTTACCATCTGTGTAGCTTTGTGGAGCCATCTCTTTCCCCACTATCTGTTACATTAATGTTGTCCAGTCAGGTGTATTTTGTTGCTCTTTACTATAAGGCACCTTCTAGAGTTAGCTCCTTCCATTTAGGGCCTGCTTTTACACCTTTGAAACCAATGAGAATGTCACTCTTTATTGGAAAGGAAGCAGGGTAGTACTCTTAATAGTTACATCCCCAAAGGGAGGGTACCATTAGCAAGTCATTCAACAATCAGCAGGTATTTCCTATTCTAGGTACAGGGAAAATTTGTAATAATGGTTGGTACATATTGCCTTTTTAATGGCAATCATTAAGGCTTCGTTTACACTAGACCAGGCAGGTTGGCTTAAGGTACACCATCTAGCTATGCAAAATGCATAGCTGGATTCAGCTTACCTTAAAGCTGAGCCACCACAGCGTCTACACTGCAGAAGGCTGACGGGAGCACACACTCCTGTCAGCTTCCCTTACTCCTCACAGAATGAGGAGTACAGGATGCCTGCGGGGGTTGCCCTCAGCATTCAATTTGAGGGTCTACACTAGACATGCTAAATCAAACGCTAAACAATCAACCTCAGTCAGTGACAGGGCTGTGTCGAAGCCATATTGCTAAAAGTCAGGCAGTGTTAACACTGTCAGCACTTTTGTGTACAAAGGTCTTCCACTCCCTATGAGGGATGTTGGCTTTGTCAACAAAGCACAGTTTACACTAGGTACTTGCCATACCAAAGCTTTGGTTATTCAAGGGGGAGAGGGGCTTAAGCACCTGTGAACTAACCAAATCTTTACCAATCGATTGCCAGTGTAGACAAAGCCTAAAATAAGAGAAAATTTCACATTCAGACTGTGGAGAGCTCTCTCACTCTAGCCATCATCAAACCATAAATATTTAACAATACATTAAAAGTGATTTAAACTAGCAGGCACCCAGTAATTCAGAGGAAAATTGAAATGATGGTGAACTGGTTACTGGGCTTTCTGAATATTAATGTTAGTATTGTAAGTAGCAGTAGCTAAGGAATTTAAGTTGCATAGCTATTATTACTATCACAGTTTGTGTTTCAGGAAGTTTTGGAATTCAAGCTTCTTGAGAAGAAATAGTCAAAGAGCAGAAGAAAAACAACCGCCAACCAGTCCAACAGAAATAAATAGTCTGGATTGATATAAACTCTGATTTATTTTTTCCTGGCTGCTTCTTTGGGTTTGTTTTTTTTCTGGATCAAGTTGTTGAGTTTCTTTAAAAAAATATTTGCCTCTCTGGATGTGGCCAGAATGTCCCTAAGGAAGGAGAGGATGCGCCCAGAACAGTAGCACGGCATAGAATGTTCAGACACTGGAAACAATGACCTCACATGATTTCTGCATTACTTGGCTATTTCTAAGAAGTCAGCTAACTATGAACCTACTCCAGAGATTCATCCAAGGATTGACTAATTCATTAGTAGAGGCAATGGGGGAATGTGGATCAATGTTCACATTATACTCCCCATCAACACCCAGCTCAGATCAGAGAAACTAACGATCCAACCAACAGACAAAATTTGGTGATGAATCCCAGTCACATGCCACATTTGAGGATGTTGTACAGAAGCTAAAAAGAAGTAGAGGCAATGCAACTACCCTCCCACATGTTAACAACAATGGGGATATTTAGCATTTAAATGCACAAGAGTTAGAAAAATATCATGTTACCTTGCCCATAGGAGTATTAGCTACTTACAGATATTTGTATCAAAGCATACATTTACCAGCAATGAGAAGTTATTCAGAATACTTCAGGTAGCATGAGCGATGAGACAAGTTCACTTATGAATGGCTTTTTGCTTTTGGTAAATTCTCAATTGGATTTTAATTTACTTTTATCTTTAAAAAAAGGGGACTAAAACTTTTAACATGGAAAAAAAGAAAGGACCGGTATATTGATCTGAAACTTCTGTTCTAACTAGTTCATCTCTTTCAGTCTGTCATTGCGTGTATTCTTGTGTCTTATCCTCTCATTTTCCCAGGTCGCTATCCCAAGGCGCCAAAGATCAGTCAATATCCAGCCTCCTCGTTTGTCCCTCTTTCTCCAGAGTCTCAAACCAATTTTTCTCATCATTCTTGGTTGAGGTCCCTGATCAGAATCCCAATCTTCTGGGGAGAAACACCTCCAAATCCTGACTCCTTTGCTTCCCATCACCTCCACCAGCAGCAACCTGTCTCAAACAATTTCTCTCTTCCACTTCTGCAAGCGCTCTGCCAATATATCCACCACTTCCAGCAGCAAACTTTTCAGCCCACTGTGTTCACTCCAGACCACTTTACAGTGATTTGGGAGGTGATTACACAACATTCTCAACAGAAATAGTCAGCGGGGGAAGTTACAGTAACTTGATTCAGCAGGTAGCTTCTTTCCTTCTAGTCATTTATGATCAGTCCAACAGAGGGCTTTTCCCTCTTCCATCACTGGGACTCACTGCGTTTCTTCTTCCCACCTTGAAAGATTCCTGGCCTGAAATGAATACATACTCTAGCCTGCAGTGATACAATACATATGCTCCTTCTTGTCACACAGATGCATACGCACTAACTTAAGTGACCTGTTTCTATTGTTTTGGCTGACAGAAGAAAGGTTGACCAATTTCTTTCAGTTCTGCAGAAACCATGGCTACAACAATGCTGTATATAGCATTTGAAAAAATTACCCTGAAATTGTAAACATTTCACATCCTATTCTCTTCTCCAGTAATGAAGCCAGATATCTATGTGATGGGTCAGCCCTCTCCCCTTGGGTGCTGCCTGTAACTGGGGTACCACTGCATGCTCCAACTGGACTCCCATTCACCCTGTAATGCTGTGAAGCTGGAGACATGCTCCTGGTCTCACATTTGCACCAGCATACAGGTAGGGACCCCCTATCTGTAATAACATGCAGACAGGGTTCCTGACCAGTCCCTGAAAAGGAAGACTATACATCTAGGGTGCTAACAGGCTTCATAGTTGCACCCCTGCTTTGCAGGGTAAACCCAACATTTACAGTTTTGTGCTATAGAGTGAACTAACTATACAGTGAACTAACTATACAGCATAAGCTAATGAAATTCAACCCTCCCTCAATGTGGAGGAAAATATGCAACAGCCCTTTTCTACTAGTTATGATTTACACACTGGTTATTGACAAAACAAGTTCATTAACTACAAAAGATAGATTTTAAGTGATTATAAGGGATAGCAAACAGCTCATAGCAGATTACCTATCAAATAAAACAAAAATACAATCTAAGCTTAATATGCTAAAGAAATTTAATATGAGTAGCAAATTCTCACCCTAAATGTTGTTTTAGGCAGTTTGCAGAGATTACCTGAGGGTAAACTGCTCTTGGTTGCATCTAAAAATCCCAGGTATTCCAGTCACAGAGCTGGGTTCAGTCCTTCTCCCCTAGGTTAATCCTTGTTTCTCGGGAGTTTGCAGGCATCTCCTTTGAGTAAAGAGTCAGTGGAGAAGAAGCACAATGATGTCACTCCCCTTAAATAGCTTTTTGCATATCTTGGGAAATCTTGCCTCCCCGTTTTAATTCTCACACTTTACAGTGGAAAAGCACTAATACTCGATGATGGAATCCAGTATTAGGTGACTTGGACACATGTCTCTGTAGGGCCACAGAAGCAATAGTTTGGAGGCTGTTTATGGCATCCTCAGCAAGGCTTTCCAGTGGGGGATTAGCATCTTCTAAAACCTATAGCTCCTCCTTCCCAGCCAGATATCTAGGTTGACTGCATTCTGCCAAGCGGGCATTCCCCAGATGTGAACACTTTGTAATAGAGGCATAGACAATATTCCTAACTTCTGATACAAATATGATGCATGCATAGAAATAGGATAATCATATTCAGTAAAACATAACCTTTTCAAAGGTCATGGGAGATATCAATCTCATATAAAATACATCCTAATTATGCCATAATCATATCATATCAATATCTCTATAAAGAATATGGGGCATGGCATCACATCCAACTTTAATGGCAGAGCTTTATGTTTCACGTGAAATTTCTAGGTTACACCAGTTCAGCAGTGGCACTGACCATTGCTTCACTGAAGTAAATCACCTAAGGATATAACAGTGTAGTCAATTAACCGATTAACTGATAAGCAAAAGCTTATAGGTTAATGCGATGCATTCCTCCCCTCCCCCCGCATCTTGCCAGTAAATTTTTTAGCAGGCTGGCCAGCAGCCTGGCTCAGTCCTGGCTCACATCGGGTCTGCGACCCAACCCCACTGTGGCTCTACATTTAAAGTGTATTAGGAGCCAGGCAGGCAGGCAGCCCTCCTCAGTCCTGGCTCGCACCAGGTGCAGGAGCTCAGCTCCCCTCCTCCTCGGAAAAGGGCTGCTGCCCCCCTACATTGCTGCCTCTGTATCAGAGCTATGTCTATACTACAAAGAAAAGTTGGAAAAAGATACACAAATTGAGAATCGCAATTTGCGTACTGCAATTTGCATATCTTTTTCTGCTTTTCTTCTGAAAGAGGCTTTTCTGACATTTGGCCCATCTACACAGGGCCAAATGTCGGAAAAAAACCTCTTTCGGAAAATCCCTTCTTCCTCATAGAATGAGGTTTACAGGGATGCCAAAAAACCACATCTGCTTTTCAAAAAAAATTTTCAGAAAAGGAGACGCGTTCGCTGGATACAGCAGAGCTTTTCCGGGATACCTCCAGTATCCCAGAAAAGCTCTGTAGTCTAGACATACCCAAAGGCAACAGCGCAGGGCAACAGGCAGCCCATCTGCAAGGGGAGCTGTTTTTTTAACTGGCTCCCCTCATGGACCTGCTCTTGCCTCACACCCTGCGCTGCTGCCTCTGATACAGAGGCAGCAGCACGGAGTGGCAGGGATCTCCTTGGGAGTGCTAAGAATTAATGAGGTGAATCAACTATTCAATTAACTGATATTTAACATCCCTAAATTCACCTAGAGGGCTATAAAACATAATGGATGAATGTTTCCTTCCAGTGCCAATGTAAAGAGCAGTTAAACAAGTGCAAGCCTATAGATTATATTTTAATGTGTTTTTGCCAGAAAGACTATAGAACAACCCTGGTAAGTCACAAAAGGAAAGAAAAACACTGCTTGCAGCAGCCTCAAAAAGGGAACAGCTGTGCTGAAAAGATGTAAGGATGAAGAGTCTTTAGAAATAGGAAAACAATAGATTCATTTAGGATTGCATAATTTATACTGTTATAGATTAAAAGCACAAACACTACACAGGCGGACTATGAAGCTGAATGAATGCAAGTGTATAGATAATTATTTTCATTCAACTGTAGACTTATTGTTAATTATACAGTTATGGAGAGATTGTCACTTACTCCTCTGTACAATTATGCAGTTAGAGGAAGGAGGTGGAAGTTTCTGACTTTGTCCCCTTCCTGGGCTACCTGTATCATAAGAAGCATGTAATCCAGAGGCCTACCACCAATCTTTTGTGCATACAGGTTGGAGAGAGGTGGGAGTAGACAGAGGCCTGGTTTCCATTTCTCAGTCCATAACATATAATCCAGAGTAGCAGAGCCAGGGCAGAGGGGCAATATCTACCTCAGGTATGTAGCTGGTACAGATTACTCTCCCTAGGGAGAACCAGTGATAGAGATGCAGCCGTGTTAGTCTGGTGTAGCTGAAACAAAAAAAAGGACTATGTAGCACTTTAAAGACTAACAAGATGGTTTATTAGGTGATGAGCTTTCGTGGGCCAGACCCACTTCCTCAGATCAAATAGTGGAAGAAAATTGGCACAACCATATATACCAAAGGATACAATCAAAAAAATGAACACATATGAAAAGGACAAATCAAATTTCAGAACAGAGGGAGGATGAGGGGGGGAGGTTAATGTCTGTGAGCTAATGATATTAGAGGTGATAATTGGGGAAGCTATCTTTGTAATGGGTAAGATAATTAATGTCTTTGTTTAGACCGAGGCGTAAAGTGTCAAATTTAAGCATGAATGACAGTTCAGAGGATTCTCTTTCAAGTCTGGTGTTAAAAGGTCTTTGAAGCAGGATGCAGGTAATCAAGTCGTTGAGACTATGCCCTTTCTGGTTGAAATGGCAAGAAACTGTTTTTTCTTTGTGATCCTGTCTAATATCTGTTTTGTGGGCATTGATTCTTTGGCGAAGTGTCTGAGAGGTTTGTCCAATGTACATAGCAGACGGACACTTTCGGCACATGATAGCATAAATTATATTTCTGGATGAGCAGGAATATGTGTTCTTGATCTTATAACTCAATTGGTTAGGTCCAATAATGGTATCAGCAGAGTGAATATGTGGACAAAGCTGGCAACGGGGTTTGTTGCAAGGGAAGGTTCCAGGGTTGGTATTAGTGTGGTATGTCCTGTGGTTGTTGGTAAGAATCATCTTGAGGTTAGGTGGTTGTCTATAGGAGACTATGGGTCTGTCTCCCCGAGCCTCTCGGAGTTTAGCATCCTGTTCCAGTATAGGTTATAGTTTACTGATAATGTGTTGGACAGGTTTAAGTTGGGGGCTGTAGGTGATGACAAGTGGTGTTCTATTGTTGGTTTTCTTGGGTCTGTCTTGAAGTAGATGGTTTCTAGGTATTCGTCTGGCTCTTTCAATTTGTTTTTTTATTTCTCCGGGTGGGTAGTTGAGGTTTATAAATGCTTGGTAGAGATCCTGAAGTTTCTGGTCTCTGTCAGTGGGATTAGAGCAGATGTGGTTGTATCGAAGGGCTTGGCTATAGACGATGGATTGTATGGTGTGTTCTGGATGGGAGCTGGGGGCATGTAGGTAACTGTATGAGTCGGTGGGTTTTCTGTAGAGAGTGGTGTCTAATTTTCCATTGGTGATTTGTACTGTGGTGTCCAGGAAATGGATCTCTCATTTAGAATGGTCCAGTCTGAGATTGATGGTGGGGTGTAGGTTGTTAAATGCCTCCAGTGTTTCTTGGCCATGCGTCCAGATCATAAAGATGTCATCGATGTAGCGTAAGTAGAGAACGGGCAAAAGGGGACAGGAGCTGAGGAAACGTTGTTCTAAGTCAGCCATAAAGATGTTAGCGCACTGTGGGGCCATGCGTGTACCCATGGCTGTGCCACTGATCAGGAGATATATGTTGTTCTCAAACTGGAAATAATTGTGGGTGAGAACAAAGTTACATAGGTCTGCTGTCAGATTAGCAGTGGTGTCCTCTGGGATAGTGTTTCTAATTGCTTGTAATCCGTCTTCGTGTGGGATGTTGGTGTATAGAGCTTCTACATTCATGGTGGCAAGGATGGTGTTATCGGGGAGGTTATCGATGTTTTGTAGTTTCCTTAGGAAGTCAGTAGTATCTCGGAGATAGCTGGGGGTATTGGTTGCGTAGGGTTTGAGAAGAGAGTCTACATAGCTGGATAAACCAGTAGTGAGCGTGCCGATACCTAAGATGATGGGACGTCCGGGGTGTCTAGGTTTATGGATTTTGGGAAGCAGATAGAACAATCCTGGTCAGGGTTCAGAAGGTGTTTCTGTGTGGATTTGTTCCCGAGTAGCTGTACGGAGGCTTTTAAGGAGACAGTGTAGTTTCTTTTGGTATTCCGAGGTGGGATCAGAGGAGAGAGGTTTGTAAAATGTGGTGTTGGAGAGTTGTCTGGTTGCCTCCTGGTTATAGTGGAGAACCAGATCTTTTCAATTATAACAATAAGTTTTAGGCTCTATTCTTCATTTCTTCTGCACCAAGCCCAAGTTGTTAAGAGTTTAGAGTGTACAAGAATGGCTGGGTCAGATCAGTATTGTATGTTTTAATAAAGGTTCAAGTAATATTTTTCCTAAAGTAAATTCTCGAATTGTGTCATGTCTCTTAAATACTAAATATTTGAAGAAAGAATATTTGTATGAACAAAGTGAAATTCAACTTTCTCTTCAGTAAAGATGTCCCTGTTGACTTATATGGGCATATAATGTGATTTCTCTTGGCATCCAGATAGGTATTTGTACTTGACCTCAGAATATTTAACAACAACAAAAATTCGCTGCAGTATCAGCAGCAGCTGCCAGTTACTTGTGAGCTGATTTTAACTACAGGCAAAGGGCATTTTGTGTAGCTGTGGAGGTCTTTAATTTTGCTTTGCTTAAGTTTTAATATTGTTACAGTATTTCAAAGAAGGAAGCTCCTGCTGTGTGTAAGAAGGATACACAGCGATACAAGGCAGCAAAGCCAGGGGGGCAGAAGACTGGGCTCGGAACACAGAGGGCTTGGTTCTCTGCCCAGATCTGCCATTGACTCTCTGTGGACTGTAGGCAAATTATTTCCTCTCTCTGTGCCTGGGTTTCTTTCTGTTAAGATGAGACTGTTGACAGTTACCCTCATTTAAACTCACCTTCAGTTCTAACAGTGACAAATGCTGTAACTGCTTAGTATATTTATTTATTATCATTATTTACGAGGGGACTGTGCCCCCTGCTCACTACGATCACCAACCCCTCTCTCTCTGGGGCTAGGCAGCCCCAGCTCTTCCCCCCGGCCATAGCGCAGAGCTGGGCCGAGGTGTGGCAGCCCAGCCTGCCCCCTCCCCCCAGCCGCCGGGCCAAGCCTGGGCCAGCCCCAGCTCTCCCCCCACCCCAGCCACTGGGCAGAGCCGAGGCCGGGCCAGCCCCAGCTTCACCCCCCCTCCCCCAACAACCTTGTCTTCAATTTGATCCCCGTCTCCATTCCTGCACTCACCATTCCCTCTAACCCCTCCCTCCCCCATACTGCCTACTCCTACTCCCACTCCCACCTCCTTCCTCCACTCCTAATCCCCCATCCTTCCCTAACCCCTCTCCCTCTCCACACTGCCCATCCTCCTGCCTCCATTCCTATATCCCCCTCACCTCCACCATTCCCCCGTATCGCACCACCCATCCCCACATACAACCTATCCCTTCTCCTCCCTCCCTACACACACTCTGGCCCTCCCACAAATTCATCGAGCTGCCACCTCTCCCCCCAGGAGCACCACCGGGCCAGGCAGCACAGCCCCAGCCACCTCAGCAGGAGCCCCAGCCTGCCCCCAGCCCAGCCTTTCCACACGGATCTGTTGGGGCAGCTTTGCTCTGTGGTGAGGCCAGGGAGCCCAGAGCGCAGAGTGGCCACTCCAGAGACCTGGGGAAGTGGCCGGGGGTGCAAGACCTCCCCAGTTCGTGGCAGACCTGGGACAGCGTGGCCCCAAAGACTATGGCTGGGTGGGGCCACAAAGAGCAAAGCCTCTTGGCAGGCACATGGGCTGGTCCCAGAGGTAGGTGGACGCTGCTCCAGGGGGTGCATGGAGACGGAGCTCCCGGGAGAGCACGCCGGAGCCAGGGGCCTGGCCTGGGTCACCAGCACACGCTGGAGCTGCTTGCTTGGGGGAAGACCTGCAACATAGTTCCCAAGTGTTGTGGTGGGGCCTGGCCACACAGAGCAAAGCCACATGGCAGGCATGTGGGCTGGGCAGGCTGAGGGCGGGGCCCAGAGGCAGGCGGACACTGGTCCGGGGGTGCGCAGGGATGGAGCCACCCCCCCCCCATTTCACAGATTGGTCATGTGGTTAGGGCTCCTGGGGATGCAGAGTGAGGTGATGACATCACTCTGTCGTCCCAAAGGAAAAGTTTTTTTTTAGAGAGAGAGAGAGATTATTATTATTTTCATACTACATGTAGGTATCAGTCTAAAGTGCATAGAGTCTCAGACACACCCAATCAACATCAGAAAAATCCATGTTTAAATTGACATTATTCATTTGAAAAATCTGGGTTCAGATTGTGACTATAAGGCACTGACCTTGTTCTGTGGGGCGGGGAATGAGGCAGACAGGGGTAATGGAAGTTCTGGCTGACTTACGGGAATTCTTGCAGACGCTGTGGGGAAATGAAGTACCCTTTCAAAAGATAAAGCCTGTGCTAATAGATAAAGATAAAGCCTGTGCCATTGACCTGGCTCTACTGAAAAGTACAAAGGGAATAAGTTTATATTATAGCTTCAGAGCATCCATTTGGGGAAGCTGGCGCCATTGACAGCAGTAATTTCATGCATGGCCCCAGCACAATCATGGCCTACTTTGACAACAGGGAACAAATGATGGGGATAAATTTCCTTGCTCCCTCTCCACCCTAGCACACCAACACAGGACCCAGCCTTCAGTATCTGTTGATGACCTAGTGTAGTGGTCTAAGTGGCTCTGCCTCCAACCCCCAGGTTAGGGCAGAGCAGTCATCAGTCCTTAGCTTAGCCTCCTCACTAGGACAAACTGTAATCACAGTCTTGGCCTAAGGGCCTACTACGAGTGTGCAGCAATCCCCATCTGTGGGTTTGGTGACAAAGGAGAAAGAGTTGGAGGACCCAGATCTACCCTACTCCACCAGGTCCTAGACAAGGCACCACTGGACTAGTGATCAAGCCAAACTCCACTGCCTCATTTCCTGTCATCATAACCTGACCAAGGTTTGGTTCCTTTGGGCTACTTCCTATCACCCTCCATCAGCATTGCTCCATAGATAGCGAGTCCACGGTGACTCTGAGGTCAGCATTCCTACTAACTCCTCTTCTTTCTTGGTCTCCCCTGGTGGAAGGAATTGGCACAGCTTGGTGCCTGCTATGGAGTCCTGCAGAGAGCTCCAGATGTCTGTCTCCTTCTCTGGCTCAGCCACAACTGAGCTGTAGGATCTCTTTTTATACTTCCTGTCCTGCTCCTGCCTCTTCAGCATGATTTGGGGGAATGCGGTGGGCCCTATGTATCATGACACCCAGTGCTTTTTTTGTAAAAAAAAAAAAAAAAAAAAAAAAAAAAGTGCCAGTACTTCAGGGGAAAAGTTGTTGAGCTCTGACTGGAGGTGCCGGTACTGCATCTAGAGGTGCCGGTACTGCGTACCGGGCAGTACCGTTACAAAAAAAGCACTGATGACACCCGTATAAACAACATGTCATACAATTTACTTGTCTGAATTGTTAAGATTTGCAAAGGGGAAGCAATATATGAAGAAAGCTAAATTACCATACTACTGCACTAAAATCAGTGAAGGCTGGCTTTAGGTCTAAGCATTAGGTGGACATCAGACCACTACCCCTTCCTACTTCTTCACATGGGCATCAGTGATACTACCTTGAGCAGGTCACTACAGACTACATAGCTCTGGGAAGAAGGATAATGGAACCTGAGGCACAAGTCATGATCTTGTCCCTCCTCCCTATTGAAGGAAAAGGCCCAGGCAGGAATCCTCAAATTATGGAAGCAAATATGTAGTTGCATAAGTGGTGTTAGAGACCGGGCTTTGGATTTGTCGACCTTGGACTATTGTTCCAGGGAGAAGGATTGCTAGGAAGAGATGGTATCCACATAATGAAGAGAGAGATCTTTGCTGGCAGGCTTGCTAACCTAGTGAGGAGGTCATCTGAAGAAGTGGGTTGTACCCACGAAAGCTCATGATACGATCTACATATTTTGTTAGTCTATAAAGTGCTACCAGACTATTTGTTGTTTTTTAAATTTCTACAGGTATGTTAGCAACAAAAAGGTGGCCAGGGAAAGTGTGGGACACTTACTCAGTGGGGAAGGCAATTTAGTGGACAGATGATGTGGAAAATGCTGAAGTACTCAATGCTTTCTTTGCCTAAGTCTTCACAGGCAAGATCAGCTCCCAGAGTGCTGCACTGGACAGTATGGTATGGGGAGGAGCCCTCAATAGTGAAAGAACAGGTTAAGGACTATTTAGAAAAGTTGGACATGTAATGCTGAGAAAGTTGGTTGATGTGATTACAGAGTCATTGGCCATTATCTCTTGAAAACTTGTGACAATTGGGGGAGGTCCCAGATGACTGAAAAAGGCAAATGCAGTGTCCATCTTTTTAAAAAAGGAAGAAGTAGAATCCAGGGAACTACAGGCTGGTTGGCCTCACCTCCGTCCCTGGAAAAATCATGGAGCAGGTCCTCAAGGAATCCATTTTGAAGCACCTGGAGTTGTGGAAGGTGATCAGGAACAGTCAATAGGGATTCGGCAAGGGCAAGGCATGCCTGACCAACCTATTTGCCTTCTATGATGAGACAACTGGCTCTATGGATATGGGGAAGGTGGTGGGCAAGATATGCCTTCACTTTAGCAAAGTATTTGATACAGTCTCCCACAGCATTCTTGCCAGCAAGTTAAGGAAACATGAATTGGATAAATGCACTATTAGGTAGATAGAAAGCTGGCTAGATCTTCGGGCTCAATAGGAAGCAATCAACAGCTTGATGTCTCGTTGACAGTTGGTATCAAGTGGAGCATCCCAGGTGTCAATCCTGGGGCTGGTTTTGTTCAACATCTTAATTAATGATCTAGATGATGGGATGGATTGCACCCTGAGCAAGTTTGTGGATGGCACAAAGCTGGGGGGGGGAGGGCATGGATATAAGGGAGGGTAGGGATAGGGTCCTGAGTGACCTAGAGAAATTGAAAGATTGGGCCAAAAGAAAATCTGATGAGGTTCAACAAGGACAAGTGCAGAATACTGTATTTGAGACAGAAGAATCCATATACTGCTACAGGCTAGGGACCAACTGGCTAAGTGGCAGTTCTGCAGAAAAAGATCAGGGAATTATTGTGGATAAGACGCTGGATAAGAGTCAACAGTGTACCCTTGATGCCAAGAAGCCAAACAGTACATTGAGTTGCATTAGTTGAACCATTGCCAACAGATCAAGGGAAGAGCATATTCCCCTCTATTCAGCACTGGTGAGGTCACATCTGGAGTATTGTGTCTAGTTTTGTGTCCCCCACTACAGAAAAGATGTGGACAAATTGGAAAGAGTCTAGCAGAGGGCAACATAAACAATTAGGAAGCTAGAGAACATGACTTATGAGGAGAAGCTAACGAAACTGGGCTTTTTTAGTCTGCTGAAGAGAAAAATGAGGGGGGATTTGATAGCCGCCTTCAGATATTTGAAGGGGATTCCAGAGGATGAAGCTAGGCTATTCCCAATGGGGGCAGATGACAGAACAAAAAGTAATATTCTCAAACTGCAGTGTGTGGGAGTCTAGGTTGAATATTAGGAAAAACTGTTTCGCTAGGAGGGTGGTGAAGCACTGGAGTGGGTTGCCTAGGCAGGTGATGGAATCACCATCCTTAGAGGTTTTTAAGGCCAGGCTTGACAAAGCCCTGGGTGGAATGATTTAGTTGGGGTTGGTCCTGCTTGGAACAGGGGTTGTACTAGTTGACCTCCTGTCACGTTATTGGGTTGTAACAGGAAACTGCAGGTCATTGTTGCACCCACTGTTATATGGTTGCCCCAAATTTTGTGCAAAGTGGGCCAAGTGGGGTGTCTAATGAAAACATATTCTATGCTGATTCTGTGTATGCTACTCACATACCTTATGA
The DNA here is from genome assembly GCA_032595735.1 of Pelochelys cantorii. Classification (NCBI taxonomy): domain Eukaryota; kingdom Metazoa; phylum Chordata; order Testudines; family Trionychidae; genus Pelochelys; species Pelochelys cantorii. The sequence continues at coordinate 27,577,998 of CM064326.1, forward strand.
TTTACACCAGAGACTTTTAAGTTGGGAGCTTGTTACATCTAAGAGCCTGCATCAAGAACTTGATGATTGATGTATGTAATGTATTCTCTTTAACATCTTACTCTCAACCCCTTCCTTCCTTTTTTTAATAAACCTTTAGATTTTAAATTCTAAAGGATTGGCACAGAGTGCTCTTTTTCATAAGATCCAAGGTATAAATTGACCTGGAACTGTGGCTGGTCATTTGGGACTGGGAGAACCTGTTCAGAGTTGGTGAGATTGTGTTTTATAACCTCTCACCTGTATAAGGCGCGGGTGTGGTTGTGGCACAGGGAACCCTGGGGGGGGTTTAAGGTGTTTTGCTTGTGAGGCTTCTTGCTGGCCTGAGGGGCAGCTGAAGTGCTCTGTGTGACTGGTTCGGTGGGAAGGACCACAGTCTTGGACTATAAGTAGCCCTGGTTCTGAGAAATTCACCCTGATTTGATCCTCTCAGCAGTGCCCAGACACACCTGATACATTACACCTCCTGAGTTCTTTTCCAATGCTAATCTTCTATGATTCTATGACATAACTGAGGATTTTTGTTCAGGTGGTTGGGGATGGGGTGCGGAGAACAGATTTTTATATTTGATTAATAAATCAAAAGCTTTTGAACATTAGGAATTCCATTAAGTAACCCCACAAAAGATAGTGGTATATTTTAGTGATCTGGAGAAAAACAAAAAAGCCCCGCCATTATGGTAAGTGGTTCATTTTCTGAAGAGGTCTGTTCATATTTGGATTAAAACTATTTAGTTAGGTACTTAATTCACTCCGAGTCCACTTACACAATTTCACTGGGCAATTACTTGGGCCTTGAGCTAATCACAATTAGGTTCATCTACCTTCCAAAGTAGCAGTAAAGTTTTACACATTTTTTTTCCTGATGATCTAATAGAATTCCACTGAAGCAATGCATTTTCTTTGGGCCCAGACTGGAGGACCCCCCTCAAGGAACATTCAAAGGAGTCAGGACTTGGGTATTCATTATGTTGTCATTTGCTCTTCTCCCACCAAAAGTGCTGGAAAAAGGTACAAGGCTGACAGCTCTAGAGCATGCAAATTGCTATGTACAGGATGGGGAGTAGTGATACTATTGCAACTGAAGCACTGGGATAAGACTTGGGTTTAATTCCTGGCTCTGCTACAGATTTCCCTTGAGATTTTGGGCAAATCTGCTAAATTCCCCATCTGTAAAATGGGGCCATTACTTCTTTCTAAGGCAATGTTTCTCAAAATAGGCTGTGGGCCCACTTTGGGAAAGCTGCTAATAGGCCACTCCGCTTTGTTTATCTAAAGGTGCTGTAGCCACAGAGCCTAGCGGCTCTCATTAGCTCTCGTTCACTGTTTCCAGCCAATGGTGAACTGGAGCCAATAGGAGCCACTAGGCTCCATGGCTATACAGCCTTTAGATAAATAAAGTGGAGTGGCCCATTAGCAGTTTTCTGAAAGCAGGCCCATGGCCCACTTTGAGAAACATTGCTCTAAGGTTTTAATATCACCTCCCTTACTGTAGTATCTGAGCTCTTCAATATAGGTATCCTACCAACACCTTTGAGATAGGGCAGTACTAGTAGGCCCACTGTGATATGTTAAAGATCATGCACAGATGATCTTGGGAATTAACTCATGTTTTCTGTGGCCTAGACAAGCACCCAAATCCTCAATCCATCTTTCCTGTCACACAACTGGTACACTTCCTGGGATAATGCATTTCCTGCTTCCTATTTCACTTGAGAATAACAAAGGTCAGTCCATGAGTGATCATGATACAATGCAAAATCAGACACTATCGTGATGATGACTACTAAACACCTAGGCAAATAAGTAAGAAAAGCCTTGAAGTGCTTCTTCAAGTGCTCTATCAGGGTATGTTTACACTACAGCGTTATTTCGAAATATCTTATTTTGAAATAGTTAATTCGAAATAACGCATCTACATACAAAATGCATTTCGAAATAGCGTTTTGCTATTTCGAAATCATGTGTCCACACTGATTGGATGCTGAATAGCATTTAAGGGCAGCCGAAACCAGTTCCAGCAGGGCATCAGGTCAGTAGCTGCTTTGTGTGGCTGCTGCCTAAGGCTTGTGCTTAAAGGTACCCCTGGACAGCCGGTTCTCAGCTTTCCCTGCTTGCTTGCCTACCTTGCTGAGGGACAGCAAAGCATTTTTCTCTCTGTCTGCTTTGGTTGCCCTGACTCAGGACATCACAGCACTTGGCACCATGGAGCCAGAGCTGCCCCTGGGCACTCTGGTGCTCATTTTGGACACGTTGCTACAAGCCTGGCTGCAATTGCTGGAGACTGCCTGGCAGCATCTGCTGCAGCCCGACCCCCAGGCCCTCTTCCAGACCCCCCTAGGGGCCGGGGAGGAGCAGCAGCAGCGTCCGGACACCAGTGTGCCCCACCACATCTGGCGACTGGATAACAGCAGCGACTGGTGGGACCACATCGTCCTGGAGCGCTGGGGAGACCAACAATGGACCCAGAACTTCAGGATGAAGAAGGACACCTTCCTCGAGTCCTGTGAGTGGCTCGCCCCTGCTCTGCGGTGATGGGACACGCACATGAGGCCCACCATTCTCCTCCACAAGCGTGTGGCCATAGCCCTCTGGAAGCTCTCCACGCCGGATAGCTACCGATCTGTGGTGAACCAGTTCGGCGTGGGGAGATCCACCATCGGAGCAGTGCTCATGCAGGTATGGCAATCTCCAGCCACTGTGCCAGGAAGGGGGTGTGCGAGGAGGGGATGGGCTGCCCGAGGGAAAAGGGGAGGAGGTGGTAAAAGTCCCCTCCCCGGAGGGTTTGTTCTGTCCCAGCCGCACTATGGACTGTCCGCGGTGGCCAGGATTGCGGGGGGGGTTGCTCCTGGGAGTGGGGGCGCGGGGCAGTGGCAAGGAAGGAGCACTCTCAGCCACCCTGGCACCCCAGTGACTCTCGATGGTTTTGTGTGTCCCTCTGCAGGTGGTCAAGGACATCAATAGAGTGCTGCTCCGCAGAGTCATCCGCCTTACTGATTTGGATGCAGTGATCAAGGGGTTTGGTGCCCTGGGCTTCCCCAACTGCAGGGGGGCAATCGACGGGATGCACATCCCCATCTATGTGCTGCCAGCCGGGAGGCCCATCGGGGGGGCTGTCCGTATCCAAGAGGCCCTGCAGGAGAGCTTCCACCCGGAGGAGGAGTGAAGTCTCCCTGGCGTGCCCCACTGGGGCCTTGTGCCTTATTCCACCCTCACATCCTTCCACATTCACCTCCCTAACCCCCCTTCCTGATGTACAATAAAAACACATGTGTTGCCAAAAACAAACTCTCTTTATTGACCATAACTGGGTTGAGGGGGGAATGAGGGTGGGAGAAGGGAGGGGTAAACCTGGGAGGAGGAAGCTGGAAGGAGCAAGCAACGGGAGGAAGGGGGAGGAGAAGCTCAGGGTTGGGGGTCTTGCTGGTCCACCTGTCTCCCAGCACTGCATGTGGGGGCCTCAGAGTCCCCGGGGGGGGGGAGCAGATATGGAGGGGGGGGCGGGTGGGGAAGAAGAAGCGGGACGGGGAGCAGGAGTGGGAGGAGGAGTGATAGCTGGGGCAGCCACAGGGGCTGGAGTGACAGGAGGCAGCAATCTGCACCAGGGTCTGCAGGTGGTCACGGATGGCACGGCCCTTGTCAAGCAGCTCTCGCAAGCTCTCCTGCCGCAGCTGCAGGTCTTCCTGCACCCAATGCTCCTGGAAGTGGACCTGCCTTTGCAGGTGCTGCCGCTGGTACTCCTCCTGGTTCTGGGTCAGCCTGCTGAGGGCCCGGGTGCGGGAGGCTGTCCTGGGCGGGGTGGTGCGCCCTGTACTCGCAGCTGCTACAGCTGTGAAGAAACATGACAAGTGGTCAGTTCTCCCTGGGCACACTGTGGGTGAAGCCCAGCCCCCCTCTGCACGGTGAGGATGCCAGGTCTCCGCACCATCATGTCCTGCTATCCCCAGAGTGTGAGCTGGCCCCTGTGCTGTATATAGTGTGGGTGTGGGGGGAGGGGAGATGTGACCTGCCTCTGCATAGAGGGGGCTTGTGGAGGGAGGGCATCGTGCAGTGTCCCTCCCCGGGGTCAGGAGCATGTCATGGGCCTTCATACATACACGCGTGTGAGTAACAGGCCAGGGCCCCTTTGTGGCAGCCAGCCGGGACCACGTGCCCAGGGTGGCACAGCACATGCACAGGTTGCTGTGGGCTCCGTAGTCAGCAAGACCCACATGCGCGATCCCTGGGCTCCCTCCCCCCCCCCCGCCCCGCATAAGGGGACAGTGATGGCACTGACATGTCGAGGCCTCCCCGGCCTTGGATGACACCAGCGACAGGCTTGCTGGGATGGCTCGGGGGTCCTGGGTGCGGGGCATGCTCCCTCCAGGCTTCTGCGGCTCCTGGCTGTCCTCCTCCTCGGTGTCATGGGCAGGGCCCTCTTCCCCAGGGTCAATGCCCACCTGGGGGGCATGGACCATCTGACCCCCCAGGATGAGGTCCAGGGCATCGTAATAGGGGCAGGGTTCCGGGTCAGCCCCTGGTTGGGAGCTGCCCCCTGTGACCCTGGCATAGACCTGCCACAGCTCTTTTATTTTCACGCGCTCCTGGGTGCACGTGGCCTTTGGTGGCCAGGCTGTCAGCCATCCACCTGTAGACAGCCGCGTTCCTGTGTCTAGTGCGGAGAACGTGGAAATTGGAGGCCTCCCCCAAATCTCAATGAGGTCTACGATCTCCGGACTAGACCAGGAAGGCTCCCTATTTCGAAATAAGCCTCTACATAGCGCTTATTTCGATTCAGCTATTTCAAATTTGGCGTTATTCCTCGTGGAATGAGGTTTACCAAATTCAAAATAAGCACTCTGCTATTTTGAATTAATTTCAAAATAGCAGTTTGGCTGTGTAGATGCTAGTAAAGTTATTTTGAAATAAAGATTGTTATTTCGAAATAACTTTGCTCTGTAGAGATACCCTCAGTAATCCTCAGCGCAGAGTTGCAGAGAACACCACTTGGAGTTACTCTCTGTTCAAGCTTTGACCTCTTTTGTTAGAAAGCTTCCACAAGTTCATTCACACTAATTGCAAGAGTGGTAACTTCTGCTAGGGACACCTTCATTCCAAAGAGTGCCCTGTCACCAAATGATGCCCCAGTGTTATTGTCATGGTTAATATCTTCCATATTTACTTCAATCGCGCTAAAATTCTCTCTTTCACATACACACATACATACTTTTTGTTGTGGTTACTAACTAATGCTTTATTAAACATAATTGAGTTAGGTGACTTTCTAGGGAAAGTATGTGAGGCTATAATCACAGTCAGATGTTAACAGTCTGAGGTTTTCAAATGGATAGTTGATTCTCTTGCAATAAAATTATTAAAAAACTAGATTTAAGAACTGTGCAATTGTCTTATACATACTGCTTTGTCGTGGTGGTATAGCCACTGCCTCCCATGACATTCCAAAGAGAATATAGCAAGAGAAGATGACGGACTATCGATGGTTGACTGGCAATAAAGAAAACATCCTGTGATACATTCTACAGAATGTTTCCTTACAGAAGGCTCATTACCACCATACTTTCTGAAGAGTCAATATTCGTCTTAGAATGTGAATGCATCTTTCTTATAGGATCTTTTCTGTGATACATTGATAGAATAAGTAGCCTTTAGTCTCCAGGTTAGCCAGGTAGTTAAACTTGAAGGATTTAAGATGTTCCACTGAAATTACAGGCTGTTTATAAATGGTGCTTCCAATTAGGCACATGTCTGAGTACCTTGAGAAATCAGGGATTTAATAAACAAAGCAGCAGTGAGAAGGAAATTGATTGCCCAAGTGATTAATCCATAAAGTTATTTGGAGGCACTAGATGGCCCCATTACAGATATTTCCCCTGTTCTGTTTAACTGAATGAATAGACAGCTAGATCTTAGGGAATACACATTTCTTCCCCATTCAAAAGCACCAATTCTGCATATGAAACAAGGCAAAGTCTATCAGGAGAAAGAAAACACAACAACACCAGCCTGGGAAAACACAGCAACAATATTTCTATCTGAAAGATAAACTTCTCTATGGTAAATTTAAGATCAGTGCTGTTTGCCATCCTCTGGAGTGAACATCCACTAAGTAAATGTCCCTTTACCACATGTCTTCTCTCTCTGTCATCCAGTAAACCCCACTCAACTTTTGGTGTGAGTGGGTAGCATAGACCCAGACTTGTGAGGGTCACTCTAGCAGGCCTGTCTCCAGGCCCTTGGAAAACACTGCCTGCTTCTGTCCTGAGACTCCATCACCTGCTCAGCTATAGTAATTTTAGTTTTATTTAGAGGCTGGGTAGGAGAAGTCTCACCAGGGTTCATTCAGCTCTGCTGATGTCCTCTGTGCCTTTGATGAAGAATTCTCTATTGCATCATCTCAGAAGTGCTCACAACAAAGTCCTCAGTCTGCCTGTCTGTCCACACAGAGTTCTTGCAAAAGGGCAGGATGCTCCAGGGAGAAGCACTAGTGGAATGCAGAGCCCTTATTGGAGCATTCACTTCACCCCCATTTCAGTACCACTACCTCACCATTTCAGACTGTGTACACAGTGATGGTGACTCCCCAAGTCTTATTGCAGGAATTTCTAGTCAGAAAGTTTAGATCTATGAAGCTCTCTCTCTGGAGTCATATTTCCCCAGCCCAAGGAGGATTTGTAGGTCTTGAACTGCAGCACTACTGCTAGCAAGCAGCCTGGGCAACATAATTTCTGGGAGACAATCATTGCACGAAGTGCTGCCCATGGTAGAGATGATCAGCAGCCCGTCCCATGACATCCGTTCGGTACTATTAGGGCCAGGAGGGAGAATCAGGAAGTCATATGTGCAACAATGCAGATCCCTGCCCTGCTGCTGAGACAGACTCTGCCTTGCTCCTTGCTCTTGCCTCCTCACATAGAATCATAGAGCTGGAAGAGACCTCAGGAGGTCATCAAGTCCAGCCCCCTGCCCAAGGCAGGACCAATCCCAACTAAATCAACTCAGCCAGGGCTTTGTCAAGCCGAGACTTAAAAATCTCTAGGTTGCTAATTATTGACTTTGGCCTGACCCTTAGTTCCAGTTTATAACCATTGACCCTGGTATGACCCTTGGTTCTGAATCCCACCTACCAACTCTGGCTCAGCACCACAGTACCAATTACCTATGGCTCTACCCACTGAACCTGACTACCCATGGCCCAGTTCCTGACAACCCCATTCACTAATAGACTGTGATAGAAAGACCCTACCTCTGGAGCTTCTCTATGGCTAGTTAAGTAGCTTATGCAGATGGAAGAGCTGTCTGGCAGTCCTTCCATTTGCTCACTAACAATGAGAGCAGAGATACCCTAGCCCTTGTGAGGTTCAGGCCATAGGGATTACAAAGAAATCTTGCCATCTGCAAAGCACCAAAAAAATGTGATAGTGAATGTTACCTCTTCCTCATTCTTATCTCTTTTATGCATCCAAGTCTTCTGGTTCATGATTTAAAAAAATGAAAAATTCACATTTATCATGACTGAAATCTTACCCCCATGTGCTTGCATATTGAGCAAAAGAGAAAACCCCAACAGCATGGTTTTACTGAAATTCAGTATGTTCCACCAACAATAAAAAAGAACAATGAAAAAACAGGTAAAGTATATTTATATATGCTGAATCAGTTTGTAACACTGATGGTTAATTCAAAATCCAAGGGAAGGTATTAGTCACTCTCCAAAAATCTTTGATCATCTGTTGGCAGCATGCATCATTAAAGGAAGAACATGCTATATTGTCATCAGGAAATGCAAACTGCTATGTTAAATGGACTAAACCAGCATTTGCTAGGTTTCACACAGCATCCACAGTGTTGGGAACAATATCACTATGACACTGCTGACGCAGTAGCCTTTTATACAAAGGACATGTCCATACAAAAGAGTTACTGGCATTGTTAAAGTGATATGACCACTAAGCTGTGCTGATATAAATGAGATTATATTGATATATATGTATTTATACTAGTGTAGTGGGTTCCTGAACAGAAAGGGAAATAAGCTGTACAGGTACAAAGCGCCTTTGTATCAGTATAATTGTGTCAAAACAAGAGGAACTATTTCATTGTCTCACTAATAGATAAATATCACGTCCTTCATTAACATAGTTATATACTGGTGCAAAAGATCAGATCAAAGAGATACACAAAGGATCGTGTGGAGCACAAACAATGGAGAATTTGTGACAATTAAGAACCAAATATGATATTCTAGCAAATTTTCCCAGTGTTACTGGGGTCATTAAGGAGGGGCTCAGGACAGCAGGCTGCAGGCTATGGGGGATGCAGGAGTCAGGGCAGGAGCTTGGGGATGTGGGGGACTTAGGGCAAAGACTCAGGGGAGGAATTTGGGGTTCAGAGCAGGGGGTGGGTCTGCCCACTGGCTTTTCCCTGTGGCTGGCCTGGGGGCAGTAAGTTGCGTGGCTGGCCAACAGTTGCTGCCTAAAGTTAGGATACTTGCTAGCCCTTTGTGGTCATTCTGGGGTATAACTGTCCCTGTTATTACACCCCTCCCTTTCTGTTTGATGAGAAAATCACATTCCATGCACATCCCACTGTCCTGGCCCAAAACCCTGACCTTGCTTTAAGTTATGATAAGAGGAAGCTGCATACCACATGTGGTAGTCCTAGCTCTTACCATTTAGGAGGAGTTCCTAACAAATGACTCACAGATGGACAGAAAGACACACAGACAGAGAGACAGACAGATGCACAAACTCTCTAAATTATATAGTAGATTAGGCTCAGGATAAAAAGACCCTGGTGCATGGCTGTTGTGTCCTTTCCTTGTTCCCCCTCTGGCCAGGAGTTGGGATGAAGGGTGCACGAAAAGGCACCGACTGAGAGCCAGACAGACATAAAATGTTCATACCTTTGGTTTGGGTCCAGACACTCTGCTAGGATCAAGAAGATGTGTAGTTCCTTCTCTGTAGTTTATTCTGGAAAGAAGCAAAGTTAAGTATTGATTGCTCCACTGGCATTACTCTGTACTTTTGCTCTCAGGTGGTTTGGTTGGAAAGATATTCCAGTGGAAGTCTTCTCTTGAGTTAGAACTTCAGGATTGGGGCCCACATGGTCACACAAAAAAGAAAATCCACAGAAAAACAATACCATGAACACATGGAAGGGGAAAGTATCTGAAAGGAATTGTTTCCTCTTTGTGTCCATCCTATGCCACTATCTTGTCTTCCCCACTCTGCAAAATACATGCCGTGCAGGAGAAGGGTCAGCGTTCTGCCTCAAAATTGGGGTTAATTGATAAATAAAAGTCTGTGGAAAAGCACCAAACTGGCATTGACTTCTACTGAATACTCTCTTGGCATGTCTCCACAGCAGCTGACAGGCATGATTCCCAGCTCAGGTAGAGATACACATGCTAGCTCTACTCGAGTGACTGCGCTAAAAATAACAGTGTGGCTCTGGTGGCCTGGGCTACAGCTTGGGCAACCTGTCTGCGTAGAATCCCCTCAGTCCCCAGGGTACATATGTGGGCAGCTAGCTCAAACCACTGCCTATGCTGCCATGGCCACACTGCTGTTTTGGCATGCTAATTCAAATAGAATTAAGGCACAGAGTTGTACCCAAGCTGGAAATTACAGTTGTTGTGTAGATGTACCCTCTGACTCACCTCTACAGCATCGCAGAGCACAGCTAGAGATGGGTGACTATTAGCAGCACAGTTACTTGTGCTGTGCAGGTAAGAACAGATTAACATAGTGATATAGGCTTGTAGGTGCTTTCACCAAAAATCCCGAACATGGCAGGAAAAAAAATTGGTTGAGCACAAAAACCCAAAAAACCAAAAAAACCCACCCCAACAATGGTAGAACAAATAAAAGGTCGCTGTCCCTTTAAGAATCCCCACACTCCTTGCTCTCCTTGCCCCCACCAGATGCAGCAGGGCAAGAATGTCCCCACTGGCCTTCCATCCAAGAAAAACAGAAAATACCGGACATTTTACATGTTTTTTTTTTTTTACTGGACAGGGGCCAGAAATAACGGACGGTCCAGGCGAAAACCGGACACCTGGCAACCCTAGGTGAAGTGCAGAGAAAGAATCCTTCTGTGCTACTGGCTATGTTCCACAGGCAAAGGTAGACCCTCATTGTCTTACTAAACCTTGTCCCTGGACTACACCGCATCCCTGGGTCTCATGGAACTGGGAGGTGAGGGGTAGCAGATTCTAACTGTCATACATTAGTTTCTCCTCTCATACCATTTTGTAGGAAGAGAATCTGTGGGCCAGAGTAACTTATACACATAATTAGCAAATTATACTTTCCTAAAATAGATTTTAATGACATTGAGCACTGCTCACACATTTAAAATACCTTCTGTGTAATACTACTAAATTGTCAGACCTTTAAATATTATAAAAATGGAGACTGAAGAGAATCATTTCCTAAATTCAGTGAAGCAATTGCATAATTATAATGAAAACCTCACATTAAAATGAATGTGCAAGGCACTACTCTAAACTGCAAAAAGTACAGGATAATTCCTGAGTAATGGACTAATCTACTGTTAGATGGAACAAGCAGGCAACTTTTTGCTAGGCAGGTAATAGAGTGGTCCACCACATCTTCAATAGTTAAAGAAATTTTGGTTGCATAAATAAGAGGAAGTCACAATGGGCTGAGATCTCTTAGAAGTTTTAAATTGTGTGTTCCTTGAGTCTAACGGTGGAATCTCCTAAGTGGTTATTTCAAAGCAAAATATTATTTGTATTGTGGGACCCCATTACCCTGAGCTGTACAAATATGGAGCAAAACATAAAGAACTTACTGCTATATAGATAAGGACTGAGACGGGAAACAGAGAGAAAGGTGAAGTGGCTTCACACTGCAGGTCCATGACAGACTATTAAACATTTTACAGGTCAAATTAGCCCTTGGTAATGCCTGTGGAACCCTATTGTTCTTTGCATAGATGTAATCAAAGCTCAGTAGAGTAGCACCTCAGAGTTTCGAACACTTCAGTGGAGGTTGTTTGGAACTCTGACTCTGAACAAAACATTATGTTTGTTCTTTCAGAAGTTAACAGCTGAATATTGATTTGATACAGACGGAAAATGCTGCTTTTTAACATCTTCATTTGAAAGAAACAAGCACATTCTCAGTTTCCTTCCCATGTCATTTTTATTTTTACTTTTTTTAATAGTTTACTTTTAACACAGTGCTGTAAATATTTGCTTTTTTGTCTCTGCTGCCTATTTGCATACTTCTGGTTCCAAACAAGGCGTGTCATGAACCAGTCAACTCTCATGTTTCCCACTCTGAGGTTCTAATGTACATAATTTTCTTAATGTTCAAAAAGAGAAGAGACTCCAGCTCACTGTTCAGAAACTGTGTTGGCTATTGAAGTTTACAAAGTGAAAGAGTAAGCAAAGAGAGGGCACAGATCGACTGAGAATGGGACTGGAATCAATTTTAATAGGGAATTTTTCTACAAAATATGTTTCCGTAGGCTCACTGGGGATGAAGTGCTCAAATGCCAGCTCGTAATCAGGCAAAGGAGGGATTACTTAACCTGAGTGTCTCTCATCCCAGCTGGGTGCCCCATCCACTGGGTTGTTTTGGGATGGATTGATATTTCTTTGTCTGGCCCCAGTTGTGGATCATGGTAATATTTGAAATCTCAAAAATGTTCTTGGGACTGGAGAACCATTTCCCACCCAACTATAACCACTACTACCTGTTGGTCTCTGGGCATAGTTCTGGGTGTTGGATATGGTAAACTGTAAATAGCCAAGAGCTGGCCTATCTAAGGGCCAATACTCTCCCCATGCCATACTGCCATGGCTGTACTCAGCAGGGGGACCTCAGTTGCCCCCCCCCCTTGTTATAAAAGAGAGGGGGAAGCTGGCAGGGCTTTCTCTGTGAAGATTCCAAGGTTCTACAATTTCTGCCACACCCTCTCCCCCGCCCCTGGCCTGGTCTGAAATAGCCCACATTTGGTGACTTTCTGTGAATACTGTGGAAAACATCTGCATGGCAGAGTCTCTGGAAAAGGGTGAGGGAGTACTCCCTAGATAAGATGGTGTTGGGGGGAGGAGGGCAAGGAATAACTGGCTGGCTCAGTTCCTGTGGAACAGATTTGTAATGCTGCTGAGACAAAATGTATTTATATTTATTGCATGTTAAGGTGCATGCAGCCTTAGAGAGACAGTTTATTTTAAATGTAATAAATATAAATAAATACATGCCACTTCACTATGGACTGACTTAAAACCCATAGAAAAGAGCCTGATTCATTACCATTTGATTCCATTTTCTACACCAGTGTCACTCTGTTGATCTCACTGGAATAATACAGTGGCAAACAATGGCCTCTGTGCTCATCTAATATTACACAAACGACACCATAATGACAAAACAAGGCAAATAGGATTGCTGACTATAATGCTTTAACGGCATGCACCTCTAACGAATGCATCTAACTGAAGTCTTTAGTGCTTCTGCTACCTAAGGTTCAGACACAGCTGATGCCATTTCTAACCAGAATGTCTCAGGACAAGATGGGGGTAAAAAATCTATTTCTTTACTATGTTCCCTGGTTGATTACTGCTACAGCTGAAGGTGTATGGAAAGAACAATAACTATAAACAGAGAATTAGACTGTGAAAGATTCTGGATTTACAGACAGTAGCATATGGCATGAACAAAACTAAACGGCTAAGTGCTCTATTCATTCAAGAGATTCATTAGCAGCTATTTCACAGGAGGAGGAAAGAATCAAGTCATGTCAACTAATTAAGTCTCTAAAGAAAATCTTTTCTTTGGCAAGTTTCCCATTTTTAATTCACACTGTAACACTGACAACTTTTTGAATGGCAGTTTGAATTCCAAAAATGCCTTTTCCTCTTTTCCCATTTCTTGTCCAGTTTTTGCTGACTGCTCTGGCACAAACAAGCATTGCCAGGAGTCACTATAATATAGATTACTAAAACAAGCCATTCAAACAAGGAATTACAAGAACTAGTAGCATGTTTTAAAACAATACTATAATCAATTTGCTTCGGCAAATAGGCCATTGTTGATAAAGGAACGATTCTCTCTCAACTGATATCTGATCCCAAAATTTATACACTGAACTCACTATAGTTTCTGCCAGTTTACAGAAGGAAGATGTCAATGTTTTCATCCCAACTCATAAAGCGTTCTAAAATTAATAAAAATATCCAAAGATGTACACTCTGCTAAGGCTTACCATTGCTGAGGGACACAGCTTCAATTAAATATATCTGCAAACCCTTTGGAAGGAACATTGGATGTGGAATGGTCACTATGAAAGATCTACAACAAACTACAGCCATATTTAAGAACAAACCTGTTCCCTCAGATGTGGGGAGGGAAACAATTTTCATCATCTGCAAGCTCTTTCTATGTGATTTAAACAAAGAAGCAATGACAACAGCATAACAGTGAGACTCAAAGATGTCAGATTTCAAATGAAGAAAGCCCAATTTCAAGTCTAAACACAGTTCATAAGAGGCTACTCCATTAGCCCCCTTCTTCTCTCCAGTTTGTTGTTCTGTAAGCATGCAACATCTCTCAACTTTCCTCTACACATTTTTCCAATAGATCAAGAAACCCTCCTCAAAGGAAATGACCCTTCGTTAGGAATCATAAACACGCCCTGGTGATCAGAGCCTGCAGTTGAAATCAGATACTGGATCAGACCTAAGAAAAACTTTTTATTTACCAAAGATTAGACTTGTGCAATTTATAGAGGATAGAACAGGGGACACCATGCCAAAACCTATTAATCAAAAGCTTTGTTGCTTCTTACACCAGCAGGAAATGTAGCTGTTGGAATGCAGAGACTCCTGCATCTCATCACAGATTTGCTACATGACCTTGGCCAAGACACTTAGTTTCCCTGTGCCTAAGTCATCGGACAAGAATCTTGGTAGATTTAATTAATGGCTATGAAATGCTTTTTGAGATGCCCACATGAAAAATGCAGCAGATGTTATTACAGCTGTTTCACTTGGTATTTGTGATGTACAGTTCTTTTCTTTTGCTGATCTTCACTAAACATTTAAGACTTTTTTTTTTGAAGGCATGACTAGCGATTTTGGCTGAGTTAGTAATCTCCAGGAAGAGACATCTTAAGGAGACTCTGACTTTCAGAAAGTGTTGAGTGCCTGCTCTCTGGAATCACAACTTTTACAGTGGTCCAGTTGGGCACCCAAGAAACTGAGGACTCTCCCCCCAGAAATCACTAGTCCCTTTTGAAAATACAGGCCTAATGCCTGGAAACCTGTTAGATGTCAGATGCTATTTCTCATTCTTTCATTTTCATGAATTTCCTTTTTAAAACAATTTAAAAGTTCCTTTTTAGAGAGTAGTTAGGAAAGGAAAAAAGACATGGAAGGGATCTGGAGACATTGGACCAAACTGGAACAAGTCCTAATCATGTTAACTGTTTTATTTGTACCCTGATAGGATGAATAAGAACAGAAGAGATGCACTGAACAGAGCTGGGTTGACATCCCCTCCCATCCATCGTAGTAACAAGTATTTATTTTGTTCAGAATTTTCAACTTTCCTCTCTACCTTTCAGTGACAATTGAAATAAATTGAAGTTTGAAATAAAATATAATTTTTTATTTCACCTTTAACTAGTTTAAGGTGAAATAAAAACGCTCTGTCCTTTTTTAAGAGCTTTTTTTTTTTTTTTTTTTGTAATTCCCCTGCAATTCCTACATTTTTACATCTACCCTTCCTTTTCCTGGATAGAGAGGAAGGAGGAGAAGGCAAAAATAAAGTTTTCATCTCACTTTTTCTTTTGTCTCCTCTTTTCTACTGGGGAAGAGAAGAGGAGAAAGCAAAGGAATGTCCCACTAGGTCAGTGGTCACCAACCAGTAGATCTTGGCACCTTTAACAGGTGATCCTGACAGGTTTGGCCACGAGGTTATCAAGTGCCAGCATTTGATCTTCCTCTCTCAGCACTGCCGTGCTGCTCCTGCCCTTTACCTTGGAGGTACCCCTCACCTCTGGGAGCCTCTTGCTTGCTGTGCAGGGCATGGAAAGAAGAGGAAGGGAGGGTCTGAAGTCAGGGTTCCCCTCCCCCCACCCTGTACCCCATCTCCACAGAGCAGAGGGGTGCAGGGATGGAGAGAGTTTGCTGACTGCTTTTTGCAGTGGTGCAGGGCCAGGGTAGGGGTGAGCCTGCCTTAGCCCCCTGCACCACCACCCAGAAGCCACCTGTGGTAAGTGATGCCCAGCTGGAGCCTGCATTCCAAACCCCGGCCCCAGTCCTGAATCCCTCCTACACCCCACTATCATACATCTATAAAGGTCCTACCCCCCGCACCCCATATGCGGTGGTAATCGAATGCTGCTCTGACCACATCCCACCAGCACTGGTCTCTTTTTACTGAAACTCAGGTATGCTTTGGGGACTAGCAACTGCAGCCTGGAAAGTTCACTGTGACAGATGAAAAAGGTGGCAGCTATCTGGCCCCCAGAGCATACCTGAGTTTCAGTAAAAAAGTCTGAAAGAGTGTAGCATCCTGCACAAATTTGGCTGCCACAGCAGGATTATCTGCATGTATCATGACTGAGGAAAACTGGAGGAATCGGGCGTGCACTGTATTGCTGGTCAATGCAGGGGACAGATGATGCACCTAAGGAAAGCCAGGAACTGGACCATGTGCTCTCCTGGATTCTCAGTGCTGAGCTTGCCATGGCTTACTATGCTCTGATGAACCCAGCCAGGCCAACTGCCTGACGGGACTGAGGTGAGGGTGAGGATGAAGGAAGATGTGATTCTTCCCAGAGGCACAGGTTGAATAAGCAGCCCTGAAAAGTACCAGTGCCTTAGCAGGAACCATGACCTGGTAAAACCAAGGGCATTTGAATGTATGCGCACATACTTTTCCTCCCTGGATAATATGCCATGCATTGCTCTGTGCCACTGTGTGTGTGCAGTACAATGCAGAAGCCACATCACTGTCCCAACCAATCCCATAGAGACCTCCTGCAGCATTTCCCCTTCAATCAGCACCTGGTACACCCGGCCTTAACATGGTCCTCCAGCAAGATAGGTTTTTCAAATGTCAATGGAACTGATTTCTGAAGAACCACGATTACAGGCAATGTGGCTTGCCTTGCAGGCCACATTAAGGAATCATTTGGGAAAGGAAAAACAAAATCACTATGATCCTGCGCCTGTCCATTTCTCAGCAACCCATGAGGCAGCAACTGTCTCAGATGAGTGGTGGAGGGAAAGATTACAGCTAGCTGAGGGAGAGATTTCCACAGCAATTCTGGGTCACAGGAAAGTTAGTAAAGTGACAGTGATCTGCTCTTCCCTTTCCTTCCTATCAGCCTGGCAGTCATCTGGGGCCACATGGAGGAAGGGAGTTATAGTCCAATCTCACAGGGGAACAGGAAACAGGGCAGAGTACCTTTAAAGTTGTCACAGTACTATCCTAATTGTCCTGGGACCCAGAAAAGTTACAGCATCTCTCTTCTTGCCTCTCCATTTTTACAATAGTCAGTCAGGTGCCTAGGCAGGGCTTTTGAGGATGGGTAGGGATAGGGTGTGGGCGAAGTCAGCCCTTGGATGAGAGCTATCTACCCTAATTCAGAATTACGTTGATTTCCATTCTACTTTTCTCCTAGTCCTGGAAGTGTTATCAAGCAAATTTTCATTCAGCATGTACTCTGGGTGGTCCTTGTGGTTCAATGGGAGGACAGAACAGTTTGGGCACCTTTATAACCCAGACCTCTCCATTCTTTCATGTGCAGTGAAGTGACCACTCTCACAAACATGTTCCTAGCACAGATTGGGGCATCACCACCACAGGACTAAACAGCCACTTCTGTTTTCCGTTCAGGTACTAGAAGTAACACAATGTCCTCCAAAGGCCTTATAGAGACAAAACATGTAACTGGCAACAGAGCTGTAGGAAGGAATTACTGCCCCCACACTTCAGCCCAGCACCACCACCACTCCCTGGTGTATAGTGAATGTTTTAATTTGTTAAAAATGCAGTGAGTTTGTGTCTCATAAGCAGTAACAGCTTTCTAAGGCCCAGGGCACAGATTGTGGAGGCGGGTTACATTCCTTAAATGTTTAAAAGCATCAAAACTGTGGCTTTCTAAAGCAAAGTTATATGATGTTGGAGAAAGTCTTTAGATGTTCCCAAAGCCCAAAATATAATGCTTTCCTCATTATTGAACTGGCAGGATCCTCGACTCCTGAGAGTGAAACCATCCCAACAAGAGGGTAGCTGCAGAACCCCAGAGGTGAGAGAAGATGGCATAGAAGGGTCACATTTGCTGTGATAGAGCAAAGAAATCAGGAGTGGTTTGAATTCTTGAAGGCAAGAGAAGCAAGTTCTGCAGAAGCAGAAGCAGCTTTTGGCTCTGGAAGAGGAGGGGCCCCATTAAGAATGGGAACATATATGTAATGGTTAATTGTACTGGTATCTAATAGAGTACAGCATTTGCCTTCTGAGGCTCCAGGATCAGCTTGTGAGCCACTTCGTCCTTCTCCTTCAGTTGCAACCCATAGTACAGTTACACTGGCAGTTCTGTAACTCAATAGCACCCTGACCAGGCCGGGGGACAATGCTGGGCCTGAAGATGTGATGGAAAATTTGCAGTTACCAGCCACTGCAGTCCCTTTTCAGAGAAATTTGGCTGTGACTCCTAGAGCTATCCTGCCTCACTGATCTGCCAACTGAGTAGGTTAACTGTTCAGAGAGATTAAAATTTCAGTGCAAGTCTCAGCTGATATTTTTCCTCTTGGAAACGAAGCAATATAACCATTCTCAAACTCCTGACTTCTTGTGCTGGGGGAGCTGTTTTGTTGTTGTTGTTTTTAATATGGTGCCTTGAGAAATAGTTTGCTGCCACTGGGATATCTATGTGTTTGTGTGATACTGTGATATCCTCTGTTAAGATTGAGTTGCACAGAGGTTCTACTTGTTTGTATAAACACATTTGACCAACTACATCATCATTTCAGTAAAATTTATTTCAATGCCAGTGTCTCTTATATCCTGTGTATGGTGAACTGATATTTTTCATTGTAGAAGGATACTCAAATTTTCTAACCTACATCTTTGAATGCTGTGGTAAATCTTGCTGGAATGAACTCTCCCACAGCTCAGAAATATCTTGGGGCTTGTACACTAGCACAGGGGTTGGCAACATTCAACACATGGCCCATAAGGGTAATCCACTGGAGGACCACGAGACATTTTGTTTATGTTCAACATCCACAAGCACAGCCCTCCACAGTTCCCAGTGTCTACGGTTTGCTATTCTTAGCCTATGGGAAGCAGCACAGACTGGCTGGGAATGACAAGCGGCAGCCACTGGGAACTGTGAGATGCTTCTCCTGCAGATGGTCAACATTAGTAAAATCTCTTATTTGCCAGTGGATTACCTTGATGGGCTGAAAGCCAAAGGTTGCCAGTGCCTGGTCTAGGGTTTACTATAAGCGGGGTCTAGAGCAGAGACAGGCAGGTAGTCTGCATTGTTGTTCACGCAGCTTCCCATCATGACTTATACTGGTACCAAGCAGTCAATGGGCTCCAAGGAGCTGCCACTCAAGTCCTGCTGGGTAGTACTTCTTGTGAAGCCCAGCATAACAAGGTCCTGCTGTAGGAATCTATCCTAAGCCTCCACTGATGATGTGGCAGTATTAACAGCAGAAAACCTTATAGCCCCAGATTCCAGCCCTGCAGGCTCTTACACTCAGCCCTTAAAGCAGACAAACTGTGAACACGAGAGCCATGTATGACTGCTGCCTAGTTTGTGAACCCCAACCCCTGAAAACCAGTTATTTGTTCAGATATGTTTCTTATGCCCTGAATCGACTGTTCTGATGCTGGAGGGCTGGCACAGGTGCCTCACAGAGCTCCAAGGTCTATTTCCTGATGCACAAGTTTTGCACCACTACTCCTGTGCTAGTTCTTCTACATCAGAAGTTACAGAAAACCAAAGCAGATTCCATTACAATAGCAGCATTCAACCTATCTGTCCCACTGCGTGATACATGAATTTTCACCTTCCTTCCTGGTTTGTTGACTCTGAAGTGTCCTAAAGTAAACTATTTGTCTGAAACATTTCACCCGACTAATTCAAAATCCTCACTCCAACTTCCTATTAACTTAGGCAAATCACTTCTCTGCCATGCCTCCATTTTCCAGTATGGAGAAGGGCTATCCTAGTGCTTGACTTCCCCATAGGAGCAATTTGAGGATTCATTATTTAAAACAAAGAATATTAAAATATTTGTGGTGCTAACATGAACTTTGACAGTCATCTTATCATTCCCTTGGCGTTTCCATAGAACCAGAAAAATCTAGAAGGGACTTGAAGTCACTAAATCTGTCCCCTGCACTGACACAGGACCAAGTAAACCTAGACTATCCTGATGGGTATTTGTCTCACCTGTTTTTAAAAGCCTTTAATGATCACAGAATCATAGAACTGGAACGGACCTCAAGAGGTCATCAAGTCCAGTCCCCTACACTCATGGGAGGACCAAGCAGCATGATGAGGATTCTACAACATCCCTTGTAAGCCTATTCCAGAGATTAATTAGGTTATTCTTAATGTCTAACCTAAATTGCACTTACTGCAAATTAAACCCATTACTTCTTGTCCTACCTTCAGTGAAGATGGAGAACAATTTATCCTTTTCCTCTTTATAACATCACTCATCATATCCAAAGATTATCATGTCCCTTCTCAGTCTCCTTTTCTCAAGACTAAACATGCTCAGTTTATTTAACCTTTCATCACAGGTCAGATTCACTAAGCCATTTATCATTTTTATAGCTCTCCTTTGGACTTTCTCTTCTATCTTAAAGTATAGTGGGTCAGAATTGTAAATACTAACCCAGCTGAGGCTTCACCACTGCCAAGAAGGGTGGGACAACTACCTCCTGTGTTTTACATATGACACTACTGTTAATGCATCCCTTTTCTCTACCCTTTGCCTATCTGGTGTACTGAGACAGTAAGCTCTTTGGGGCAGGGACCATTGTTCACTACACATTTGCATAATGCCTAGCACAATGGGATCCTGATTTCAGTGGGGCTTCTAGGCATTACTGTAATAATCACTAAAGTAATGTTTCCAAAGCATGTGTAATTCTACATGCAAAAAAAACATTACGTGGTATGATTAGAGGGCATTCTTTCATTGCTTGGTCGTTATATGGCACACGCTACTGCTTTCCTCAAAATGCCCAGAATAAGTTTTTAATCTCTGAAAATATGAATTTAAAATGAAAATGAACTCAAGACAACCATATGTTGCATTCAATACTTATCATATAATTACAAACCCTACATATCATCTTCTGACTGCTTTTTGTCTAAAATTGAACTTAGACATGGATCGAACCATGAAGTTCTGGATTGATCTAATTTGTCAGGTTCAAGACTTCCTGGATAGGGAGGTTGGTTGGGACCACTTTCTGTTTAAAAGAATTTGATGATTATTTGGTTCCATGACCAAATTACTTAACATTTATCAATTGGCATTGAACAAAATATTCTCATTAGCATTCGGTAGCACTGTGTAGCATGAAGGAGAAAATGCAGAAGCATGAGAAGTGGTGAAGAAAGTGGAAAATCAAGCTTGATAATGATGCTACATCCTCTCAATGCAGCCTCTGAGCTACTCGTGGTGTAGAAAGCAGCCAACAAAATATGTGTTCTTGCCGATGACTCAATAGTGGTGTGAGTACAGCTGTCCAAATCTGACTGAGGGGTTTCAGCTGGTATTTCTCAGCCAGTTCTGAGGGGTCTTGCTGAGAAAAAAAATATCGTGTGTTATATTAATCTACTCAGTGGGAAAGGCTCTTGCTGGTACCACTGACTTCTGTGCTCCATTCTGCCCATAAACACACATCTTAAATCATTATCCAATTAGCTCTCCTTAATGGGCAATCTGTAGTCCTGAGTGGGCAGTATATCATTAGACTACATGACATTCAGAGTCCGTTTGACTGACTGATCACACAAGTTCTGCAGATCTTGTCAGTTCTTCATCTGCTGCTAGTCTTCAGATGGGCTATTCAGTGACAGGGAGATAATGATTTGAGTAAAGCATGGGAAGTAATTGGCTCTCTTCCTGGCTCCGTGGCCTTGAGTGAGTCACTTAACCACCGAGCCTCAGTTTACCTATCTGTAAAGAATGTAAAACACTATTTTTATTGGGGGAAGCAAGATTGAATTATTTCATAGCTATAACGTGCCTCAAGATATTTAGATCGAAGTGGCTATGTAACGCTATGTAAGTGTGGCATAGTGTGTGCAGATTTTTTTTAATATTGGAATATCAAGCTGAGAAAAACAACAACATGTGCCTCCCTGAGTGAGATATATGAGTGCTGACATAAATGTTTCTGAATTTTGCAGAGTCCTAGCAAAAACAGACTATTTAACTAGCTGGAGCTTACTTTCTCCCTGTTATGTCATTTCCTTTTTTCTCATTCATGTAAATTCATCTTTGTTGCCACAAATACAATGGAGTTCCAACAAGGATATGTTTGGCCTATAGAAGAACCTCAGATTTATGAACACCAGAGTTATGAACCAACCAGTCAGCTACACACCTCATTTGGAACCAGAAGCACACAACCAGGCAGCAGCAGAAAAAAATGAAGTAAACACAATACAATGCTGTGTTAAACATAAACTACTAAAAACAAAGGGAAAGCAGAATTTTAATTCTGCACAGTAAAGATTCAAAGCTCTATTAAGTCAATGCTCCATTGTGAAGTTTTGGAAGAACAACCATAACATTTGTTCAGAGCTATGAACAACTCAGAGTGACAAACAACCTCCCTTCCTGAGGTGTTTGTAACTCTGAGGTTCTACTGTCTTACTCAAAATGAAAACAGAATGCTATGTCTCCATTGGAAAGGTTTGAGAATGGAAGTGCTGTTGACATGCAAAAATTGCCAAAAAGAACGTTGCCAAATCATGTTTACACTGCCACCCCTCTATCAACACATAATGGCCACATTGGCAGCCCACCCCATCAACAGAAAGAGCAAAGTAATGTTGGCATGCATCCCACAGAGCCTGACACCACCTTCAGTCACTAAGCACTGTGGGAATGCACAACATAGCACAAGGGTTGTGTCATACAAAATAAACTCATTGAAACCTGACTCAGATTGGTCTTTATTGATCCCTTTCAATCATGGTCACATATACAGGGTGAATGCTTGTTGGTAAGGGAAGGTTAGGGTTATTGGAAACCCTTAAAATTGTGTTAACGTCCAGCTGTCAAATGTGCTGACAGGGAGACCTTTGGTTCTGTTCACTCTGCATCTTAATTAGGCACTTCAGCATCTCAGTTCATCTTCCATGAGCTTTAGCATGTGGTCAGTGGCTTCAGTTCTTGCTTTCATATCCTTAGCCAACCTTGCCTCTCTTTCTTTTTCAAATTGGAACACTGAATGTTGCAAAACATCTTGCACTAGGTCCTCTCTGGTCCTCCATATTTTTTTTTGCAAGTCAAAGGAGCCTGTCAGCAGGGAAGCACATGTGTCTTTCCAAAGTCTGGTCTGAAAAAGTAATCATTAACAACTGGGTGACTGTACAGTTGATGATAAAAATTGAAACATTTCACTAACATGCACTTCTCTGGACAAAACTTTTCCTTGTTAACTTAGAGGCAAACACAGATCTCTCCAGACATTCTGATCATGGTGAGTGTTAAAGGGGAAGGGGAAAGAAGGATTGGGCAGGGGGGCACAAGCAGGTATGGTCCTCACTTGCGCAGCAGGTGTAAATGGAAACAATTGTAATAATCCTCCATAGGCCACCATAACATTCACTGACATCTCCCTACTAAAGGTTAACAGGAAAACCTGGGGCCGGCTTCTGGATGCAAGCTGGGTGCAATATTTCCTCTAATCTTTCCCACTCATGTGCAGATTTTTTCCATCCATTTATGGGAAAAAATGTACGTGCACCGAGGCATGTAAAAATGTGCACCACCAGTAAAAACACAAACCTAGCTGTGGGCACTCTGCTAATCAGCTAGGCAACATCTGAATTTCTCCTGAGCAGCCTCCAAGCATTCAGCTTACAGGGAACACTGTCAGAGAGTGCTCATGCCTTGGTACCAGCAGCACAGATTGAGGAATGGTTTGGGAGAGTGTTGTACCACAGGGATGGGGAAATGGCACTAGTCCCACTAGTTTAATTTCCCTAGCAGCACGTTCACCAGGTATGGGTTGGTGAGACATAGTAAGGAATGGGATATTACCCTCTTCTCACTCTACCAGTATCATTACCCTCACCATTACAAACCATATGTCATTGTGCTGGTATATAAGTGGTGCACAGGGCAGGAGAGTAGATAGTAGGTGCATGAAAGAGCATACAGAGCAGTTTACTCGAGGATAAATCAATCTTTGTCTAGGAAAAGGAAGTGAGTCGCTCAACGTTTTGCAGACACACAGTGAAGTACTGTTATCCTCTTTTAAACTCCTTACAAATTTGTAATGCAGTAGTCTTCATTCTCTATAGCTTAACTAAGAGACAATGCTTAATAGAGATTTCCACTGAAACAAAGTGGCTTATTTTTAAGCCTCTATAAATCCTATCTTTTACAGTTAGTAAAAGTAAAACAAGAACGTGTACTGTAACTAACACAGTATTGGAGTTTGTAGTGCTATTGTACCTGTGTTCGTCCCAGGATCCTATAAAGACAAGGTGGGTGAAGCAGTAGCTTTTCTTGGACCAACTTCTTTTTATGAGAGAGACAAGTTTTTGAGCTAACACAGAACTTTTCTTGTAGGACAGAAAGCAAATGTAGCACAGGACCTACATGTGGGATTAGAGAACATCACCTACATTTTTTAAGATTGTTCAAAATAAGAGGTTCACAAAAAAAAAAGCCTAGCATAGTACTGGAGTACTTATACAGTTATCTCTATTGTGACTTGGAGTTAATAGCTTACATTAATTATAGCAACAACAACAAGCCCCCTTGGGACTATTTATGTGTACAGCTTGATTTAATTGGCACCAAGCCAGCAGCAACAATAGTGCTCCATTCAAAGTGTAATTTAATGTTGTGACTCTGATTTCAAGACTCTCCATGAGTGAAGGAACGAGACAGCGTGAGTAAATGTGTGTTAACAGGGGGCCAGTCTGAATAATAGCCACAAATTTCAGCACATAACTATCTAATTAATTTCCATTGTCTTCAAATGCAATCATGCAGAAGCACTAGAGAAAACACCTGTTTCATATAAGTAGGAAAATATTTATATGGGCAAATTCTGGTCTCTGTTACCATGGTGTAACAATACAGTTACTCTGTCTTGATTTACATCAATGTAAATGAGACCACTGTGATAGTTCAGTGCCATCATTAATAATGAAAGCAGTCACATATAGACTTTATGCTTCTCTGTAGCAGGTGAATGTCACTATGGGAGCTTGCTATGGAATTATTAGTACAGGTGGGGTCTTTCGCCCATCTAAGTTTGGACAAAGAATAATGTATACAGTTTGCATTCAGCTACCGTAGATTAAAAAAATCAGACAGAGTGTCCATTGTATTTTATGATGATTCAAAAAGATGTTTTCAAGACCTTCATTCTCAACTGGTTTTGTGATTGTGGCCACAAATCAGGTAGAATAATAAACTGATTTGGATCCACATTTTTTTTGTAAGTTCATGTAACAAAATACCCCTGGGGGTATTATCAACAGCTGCCATTGAAACTCAGGATCTAAAAAGCAAAAACCTCGATTGTCTGAGCTACACTAGATGAAAGACTGTATTGAATCCAATTTTTACATGGGCCATTCTGGCTCTAATTGGAATTTTTTCCCACAAATTTTCATCTGAAAATGCCTCTTTGTTGAAAACAAACCTTTTGGCTGAAGCGCGTTATTCTGACAAACTTTTTGTTGAGAAAGTTTGTAGGTACGGGATGGAATTTCTGGTGTGAGAGAGAGGGACTCTCAGGAGGTCATCAAGTCCACCCCCCTGCTAAAAGTAGGACCAATCCCAACTAAACCATCCCAGTCTGGGCTTTGTCAAGCTAGGTCTTAAAAACCTCTAGGGATGGTCATTCCATACCTCTCTAGGTAACCCATTCCAATGCTTCTCCACCCTCCTAGTGAGGAGTAACGGTAGTTCGAATTAGAGATACTAATTCGAACTACCTACTCCGTGCTGCGTGTAGCCGCGGGCACCGAGTTCGACCTAAGGGGATTTAAAAATGGCGCCCGCCCGGGCTTCATCTGCAACTTCGAATGCCTACATTAACCACCCTAGTTCGAACTATGTGTAGACATACCCTTTATGAGCACATTGCAAAGCGGATCCAAATTCTTCCAGGACACTGAGAAATACGTCTCCAAATCTGTCTACTTCTATAGCATGTAGCAGAGTGTAATTTTAACATTCCATTGCTACATAGTGCACTATTTTCACTTTTTCACAAAATCATTAGTTTCTTTATTTCACTTCTGAAAGTTTCTATGCCACTTTTAAACAAAATTTGCAAACTTTTTTTTAGGTTCTTTACTAAACAGTAGTGAAATCCCCAAACATTACAAAAAATCCTGAGTCAGATCCCAAAATCTCATGGGATTGACTTCAAAGCAATGAGATTTTTCATTAAATAATGAACCTAGAACCCTTTTGGTTGGCCTTCTGGGTTTTTTTGAGCTTCTAAGGCACATAGTACTCATGTATTAAAGCTTTTCGCTGCAACCATAAAGACTAGAAACATGTTTATAGATTGGAAACAAAGAATTCACATCATAATTTGACACCAGGAGTTGAGACTTTATGAAAAACACCAAATATTATTCAACTCAAGATAAAATGAGAGTGTGTGTAATGCCAATAGGCAGAACTGAATCTGGAACCTCTGCAGCTTAGTGAATGAACCTCTATGGCTTGAGCTAAAACGCAGCTAACTCTCAGCTAAGGCCACAGAGCCAGCTCAGTCTTTTTCCACTATGAATGGTCTAAGTGCCACTACATGGGACAGATAATCACACCCACTGAGTACGTGGGTTACACTTGCAACACTGTAGTAGTAAACACAATCTAGGTATAGGTATGGCCCACTATTACCATAGAACAGTGTTTCCCAAATGGGGTGCTGCGAAGTGAAAATAAGGGTTCAGTGAGAAAATTACATTATAAAAACATTTTATGACTTAAAAAAATAATAATTCATATTATGTTATTTTTGTTTTTAAATATGTGCAATTAAACTAAATGTTGATCTCATGACCTTGTTTAGCATTTGTTTATTATTATCCTTACTTATTTGTGATCTACTTTTTCAGCTCCATATACTAGACTGTTATTAGTGGTTCCGCAAAATTCTTTCGAGTTTAAAAGGGTTCTGTGGCCAAATAAAATTGGGAAACACTGCCATAGGAACATAGTATTCCGCAATGTCTGATATATGTATCCTCACAACACTCCAGTGAGGCAGGGAAATAATTATCATCCTCATCTGACAGTGGCACAGACTAAAGGAGTTGCTCCAGATCACACAGGAAATCTGGTAGAGCAGGAATTGAATCCTAGCTGCCCAGAACACAGGCTAGCCACTGAGCCATTCTTGGACTCATAGAATTAAGCCAGCTCCCATAAAAGCTTGATCCTGCAAGTTGCTGAAACAGAGGCACAAAAAATAAAATGAGCTGGAGAAAAGCCAGCCCCGGAGCCCTGGTATTCTGCCTCTCGCTCCTTTGCTTTTAAACCACAGGCCAATCATTCATCCTGCAGGTGCAGCAGAGCAGGAGTGATGTGAAGCAAACCATGTAAAATATGAGTGGCTTCAGACTCACTGGATGAAGTTATGGGTCTGCAACTGAAGTTCCTGTAAAGCATATGATATTAGCCTGCATCGCAGTATTTTTCAAACTTTTTGAGCTGAGCCCTGCTTTTGAGATACAGGTTTTGGTTGCCCCCGCAACACTGACATAAATAAACACATGCAATGCTGCATAGACTGCTGAGGTGAGTTGGGGGTGACAGTGGCACTCCCTCGCCAAGTCTCACTTGGTGCTGCCACTCACCCGAGTCCTGCCATGCAGAGTTGGCTACACTCTTGGCCTGCCCACTGCCAAGTGTTCCCCTGTGCCACCCTAAGGGGGCACGGCCCTCAATTAGAAAGCATCTGCTGTAGCGAAAGGCTTGTGTGAAAGCAGTGTGTGATTCAGGCAAGTGGGAATGTGCATGCCCATGATCTCATATAGAGAGGCAGCGTGGAGCCAGGAGATCTTATTTCTTTTTGTAGCTCTGATACTAGCTTCCTGCATGAGCTTGCACAAGTCACTTATCCCCTATAGGCATCCATTTTACCATCTATAAAATGACACTTACATTGTTTTACAAAGTGCTCCAAGATCTATAGTGAGCATTTTTCATCTGAAAGAAACTAGCATTTTTAATGATAAAAAAACTGATCAAAATAGTTCAGTCATCAATGAAGGTGTATATCCGAAAAGACATAAAATATCACAGTCATTTTACATAGTTTGTATGTTAAATTTTAAGATCATTATAGGATGATTGCACAATATAAGAATGTGTAACCCAATGCTTTTGTGGATATTTATTTTAATTATAAATTTGAAAGCTTTTGTATGTCTGTAATTCATTCTCTTGCTTTTTTGCTGTCAGCTTGTTGCAAGCATCCTTGATTTATGAGTGGTATTTTATATTTTATTTCTCTGCCTGCAGAAACATAAAGGATGCCTCTGGAGTCAGTATGTTCACATCACAAGGTCTTTTATGCTGAAGCTCACCACCTAAAACAAGCTGGCCAATGGTCCTGTTAGCAGAAATGGCCAAGAACTTTGCCGCCACTGGGGTGAAAATAACCCAGGGAACTTTGTGAAAAGACCATCCCTGCGCATGGATGGCAAATATTAAGCTGTTGTCTAGGACATTGAAACATTACCTGAAACAGCTAAAGCTGCCCTTTCTTGTAAAGATGAGGAAAATGGAACTTTATCACCAGTTCCATTAGCCCTGGTTTGGTTTTTGTGGCTTTTTTATATGGATTTATTATTATAATGGAAGACTAATGAATTCTGAAGCATGTGAACCAACGAATGCCACTACATGGCGAGCAAACATGATAGGGTTGCCACATGGTTTCAACAAAAATACCAGACACACTTGACATTACCGGACACACTTGACAAAGCCCATGGGTAAGTGGAGAACATGGAGACCTGGGAGATGGGTCGGAAATGGGAGGGAGCGTAGGCTATAATGGCAGAGAGAAAGGAGGGCCAGGGCAAAACTGGGAGGCAAGGTCAAATCAGTATCTTAGATGCCTATATACACAAATATGAGAAGTATGGGTAATAAGCAGGAAGAACTGGAAGTGCTAATAAATAAGTACAATTATAACATTGTTGGCATCACAGAAACTTGGTGGGATAATACACATGATTGGAATGTTTGTATGGAAGTGTACAGCTTGCTCAGGAAGGATAGACAGGGAAAAAAGGGAGGAGGTGTTGCCTTATATATTAAAAATGAACACACTTGGAGTGAGGTGGAGACGGACATAGGAGACGGAAGTGTTGAGAGTCTCTGGGTTACGCTAAAAGGGGTTAAAAACAAGGGTGATGTCATGCTAGGAGTCTACTACAGGCCACCTACCCCGGTGGAAGAAGTGGATGAGGCTTTTTTTAAACAACTAACAATATCATCCAAAGCCCAAGATTTGGTGGTGATGGGGGACTTCAACTATCCAGATATATGTTGGGAAACTAACACAGCGGGGCACAGACTACCCAATAAATTCTTGGACTGCATTGAAGACAACTTTTTATTTCAGAAGGCTGAAAAAGCTACCGGGGGGGAAGCTGTTCTAGATTTGATCCTAACAAATAGGGAGGAACTGGTTGAGAATTTGAAAGTGGAAGGCAGCTTGGGTGAAAGTGACCATGAAATCATAGAGTTCACAATTCTAAGGAAGGGTAGAAGGGAGAACAGCAAAATAGAGACAATGGATTTCAGGAAGGCGGATTTTGGTAAGTTCAGAGAGCTGATAGGTAAGGTCCCATGAGAATCAAGACTGAGGGGAAAAACAACTGAGGAGAGTTGGCAGTTTTTCAAAGGAACATTATTAAGGGCCCAAAAGCAAGCTATTCTGCTGTGTCGGAAAGATAGAAGATATGGCAAAAGACCGCCTTGGCTTAACCACGAGATCTTGCATGATCTAAAAATAAAAAAGGAGTCTCGTAAAAAATGGAAAGTAGGACAAATTACAAAGTATGAATATAGGCAAACAACACAGGAATGCAGGGGCTAGATTAGAAAGGCAAAGGCACAAAATGAGCTCAAACTAGCTACGGGAATAAAGGGAAACAAGAAGATTTTTTATAAATACATTAGAAACAAGAGGAAGACCAAGGACAGGGTAGGCCCACTGCTCAGTGAGGAGGGAGAAACAGTAACAGGAAACTTGGATATGGCAGGGATGCTTAATGACTTCTTTGTTTCGGTCTTCACCGAGAAGTCTGAAGGAATGCCTAACATAGTGAATGCTAGTGGGAAGGGGGTAGGTTTAGAAGACAAAATAAAAAAAGAGCAAGTTAAAAATCACCTAGAAAAGTTATATGCCTGCAAGTCACCAGGGCCTGATGAAATTCATCCTAGAATACTCAAGGAGCTGATAGAGGAGGTATCTGAGCCTCTAGCTATCATCTTTGGAAAATCATGGGAGACAGGAGAGATTCCAGAAGACTGGGAAAGGACAAATATAGTGCCCATTTATAAAAAGAGAATTAAGAACAACCCAGGAAACTACAGACCAGGTAGTTTAACTTCTGTGCCAGGGAAAATAATGGAACAAGTAATTAAGGAAATCATCTGTAAACACTTGGAAGGTGGCAAGGTGATAGGGAACAGCCAGCATGGATTTGTAAAGAACAAATCATGTCAAACCAATCTGATAGCTCTCTTTGATAGGAGAAAAAGTCTTGTGGATCAGGGAGAAGCAGTGGATGTGGTATACCTAGACTTTAGTAAGGCATTTGATACAGTCTCACATGATATTCTTATCAATAAACTAGGCAAATACAACTTGGATGGGGCTACTATAAGGTGGGTGAATAACTGGCTGGATAACCGTACTCAGAGAGTAGTTATTAATGGTTCACAATCCTGCTGGAAAGGTATAACAAGTGGGATTCTGCAGGGGTCTATTTTGGGACCGGCTCTGTTCAATATCTTCATCAACGATTTAGATATTGGCATAGAAAGTACACTTATTAAGTTTGCAGATGATACCAAGCTGGGAGGGATTGTGACTGCTCTGGAGGATAGGGTCATAATTCAAAATGATCTGGACAAACTGGAGAAATGGTCTGAGGTAAACAGGATGAAGTTTAATAAAGACAAATGCAAAGTGCTCCACTTAGGAAGGAACAATCAGTTTCACACATACAGAATGGGAAGCGACTGTCTAGGAAGGAGTATGGCAGAAAGGGATCTAGGGGTTATAGTGGACCACAAGCTGAATATGAGTCAGCAGTGTGATGCTGTTGCAAAAAAAAGCAAACATGATTCTGGGATGCATTAACAGGTGTGTGGTGAGCAAGACACGAGAAGTCATTCTTCCGCTCTACTCTGCGCTGGTTAGGCCTCAGTTGGAGTATTGTCTCCAGTTCTGAGCACCGCATTTCAAGAAAGATCTGGAGAAATTGGAGAGGGTCCAGAGAAGAGCAACAAGAATGATTAACGGTCTAGAGAACATTACCTATGAAGGAAGGCTGAAAGAACTGTGTTTGTTTAGTTTAGAAAAGAGAAGATTGAGGGGGGACATGATAACAGTTTTCAGGTATCTAAAAGGGTGTCATAAGAAGGAGGGAGAAAACTTGTTCATCTTGGCCTCTGAGGATAGAACAAGAAGCAATGGGCTTAAACTGCAGCAAGGGAGGTTTAGGTTGGACATTAGGAAAAAGTTCCTAACTGTCAGGTTAGTCAAACACTGGAATAAATTGCCCAGAAAGGTTGTGGAATATTTAAGAGTAGGTTAGATAAATGTCTATCAGGGATGGTCTAGATAGTATTTGGTCCTGCCATGAGGGCAGGGGACTGGACTCGATGACCTCTCAAGGTCCCTTCCAGTCCTAGTATTCTATGAGTCTATGTCACAATCTATATTACATCTTATTTAGAAAATACTGGACATTTATAGTTTCTCAATTTGTTTCCCGAACAGAAACCTCAAATACTGAACTGTTGAGTTCAAAACTGGACACCTGGCCACCCTAAGCATGAGGGTGCTAATAGCTTCAGGGGTGGAACAAGATTATCAGTGATGGACAGAAACTGAATATCCAGCAAGACCATATTAATGACCTACTCAGGGGGACTGGTCTGGGTGGCATTGGCTCTACAAGGCGTCTATATCTCTCTGGAATTCAGTGATAAAAATAAAGGAAGAAAAAATTCAGTGCCTGCACATGTGCAGGGTGCAAACACAGAAAGGTTTTGGTTTAATGACAGGATGACGAAACAGTCTCAATGCAATCTGCAAATAGAGATATTACAAAGGTAATTAGGTAAAAACTGTCTAGAACTTTTGCTTCATTAATTGCTTAATTATCCAGAAATAATTTAGAATCAAGCAAACATAAGAGAATGTTTCCCTAGAACTAAATTGCAGAAACCCTCTGATAAAGCATATCTACATATACTACTAGTCTGTGTTTTCATGCATCAAGTACATTGCAAAAAGTATTATCACTAAATTAAAAAAAACACGTTTTAAAGCAAGTCTTTACTATACATGAGGGCCTGCTCCTATTGAAGATGATGAAGAATCTTCTATTGTGTTCAATGGAAGCAAGCATGGGCCATTATGCCATGATCCATCGGCCACTTAGGCATGTGTTTAACATGAGCAGTAACACTGAAGTAAATGAGAATGCTAAGTGAGATTTTAGAGTCTTAGGGTATGTCTGTGTCTACACTGCCGGCATTTATTTCAAAATACTGTCAAAATACTGTCAAACTGGAGGGGCTTCTTACTCTGACTCCTGTAACCCTCGTTGTACAAGGAGTAAGGGAAGTTGGGAGAAGAGTGCTCTATTTCAAAATAAGAGCTGTGTAGACACTCCCAATTTCAAAATAAGCTGCGCAATTGATGTAGCTCAATTCGCGTAGCTTATTTCAAGTTAAGTCCTGCAGCATAGATGCACCTTTAGACTCCAAGGTCAAAATTACTAAAAGCAATGTGTAATTTTGAGTGCCTGCTTTTCAGAATTGATTTCAGCTAATTCCACTTGAAGTCAACAGAAACTGTGAGAGCTCAGCACCTGTTGAAATGAGCCTAAAATCGCCTGGAGCACCCCATAAACAGAAGCACCCAAAAACTAGATGCTGCTCTTAAAAAGTTGCCCTTATTTTCTTCTACCCACTTCCCCATCCAGGACTTAGTCTGCAGTGAAAACTGTTATTGGTATTGAAAACTGATATTTGTATGGTTGTTAATATCACTTTTCACAGCCTCCCAACTATCTAGTAAGTTTGCTGTGAAAAAAAAAACAAATATACAAATATTACTTTATGTAGCAGCAGACTTACTAACAAATCTTTTTTTTAAAATGCAAGCAAAAAGCAAAAGAAAAAGCAAAATAATCTGCAACAACAAAAGAGGAGAATGTGCAAAACACTTTATTTACATTTCTATTCTGCTTAGGTCCAGTACAGACAACTCTACATTATTTGTACTGTTGAGTCTGCCAAAAAACCTCTACATACTGTGACAAAACTCCTATTGAAACTTGGTGGGTCCTGTGCTTCCTGGCAGATTTTGCTTGCCTCAGAGGCTCACAGCAGCCCACAGTTTTGGGCACCATGCCTAGGGTGTTAGTTTGCTGTTTGCTGAGCTCTTTTCATCATTGGCCAGCATATAGTAAAACAGACAATAAACTCCACAATCCTCTTCCCCAAGTGGAAATGGGGAGGTGAGTGTTGCGGGGGAACCCGGACCCACCCTCTACTCTGGCTTCCAACCTAGAGCCCTGTAATAGTAGCTACTGTGTAAATCTCCGATGTGCTATAAGATAGCTCCAAGACCCCTGGGCTACTTCTCCACACCTTCCACAGCACCTTCCTTCTCTCCGGTTCATCCTCCTAGGGTGCGTTTAGACTGGCAAGATTTTGCGCAAAAGAATACTTGCGCAAGAGGGCCAGTGTAGACAGGGAAGAACTGTTTTGCGCAAAAAAGCCCCGCTGGCGAAAATGGCGATCAGGGCTTTCTTGTGCAAAATCGCGTCTAGACTGGCCACGGATGCTTTTGCGCAAAAGCATTTTTTGCACAAAGGCACCCATGCCAATCTAGATGTTCTTTTGCGGAAATGCTTTTAATGGAAAAATTTTTCCGTTAAAAGCATTTCCACAAAATCATGCCAGTCTAGACGCAGCCCTAGTGTTCAGTTGTCTTCTTTCCTCCTACTTCCAGTGACACTCTCCTCTGGCCTCTCAGCTACAAGTGCACCCCAATTATAGCAAAGCTTTTTTTATAGCCAGTCTGAACTGGCTTTCTTAATTACCCCCAGGTGTCCTAATTAACGTAGACTGGCCTGACTCTGCAGGCCTGGTCAATTAGCCCCGGTGTTCCACTGCACAGATTGCCTCTTCTGGTTCTAAACCAGCCCCTCCCTGTTACTCTGGGAACAGAGATCTCCTCAGTTTGAGGCTTATAGATTTCCCCTCCCCTACTTTTTTATAGCCTTCTGCTCTGACCCTGTCACAATACATAAATTACAACGAGTTGAACATGTACTTGTGCATATTTATTTGGGGTTTTTCCCTAGAGTTAATTCGGTATTTTAGGAAAAATTATCATAATGGCCACTAGCAAGACTTTGTTGCCATACTCTGAGGCCATCAAAATTTTGTAATGAGAATCCTTCCATCCTGAGTTCAAACACAGAACAAAGAGGCAGGAGAAATGGGTTTTAAGTAAAAACCAGTGCTAAGAAGATCAATTCAATCAGGATGGATGGGGCCCATTCCTAACAGCTGATGAGAAGGTGTAAATACCAAAAGAAGGAAAATTACAACTTGTGGTAAGCTAGCCATTCCCAGTCTCTGTTGCAGACCCAGCCTGTTAGTGTCAAATTTGCATATGAGTTCCAGCTCTGTAGTTAAATGCTGAATTCTGGTTTTGAAGTATTTTTGGCTGAAGGTTTTTTGTAAAAAATCTGTAAAAAACAGACTTCAGCGTGAAACTGCAGAACTGGAACTCCTATGCAAATCTGATACTATACCAGCGTAAGATGCAGTGATAACAATGGTTTTATTCCAAGTTTACAATGGAATAGCCTGGCCTCTCCTATTCAGGGACAGAATGAGCTTTGAAAAGTCTAAGAGTTTCCACAAATTTAGAGTAGGAGACTCATAGTTGTGACTTCATTGCCAGTGTTACTAAATCAAGGAATTCAAAGCAAAACACTTTCCTTTGCAAAAAAACAGAAAAACACTCCAATTGGCCAGACCCCAATTATCTGAAATCTGGGTCTGAAACAACAGCAAAATAAGCTCATTTATTTTCAGTCACTTCCCTTCATCAAACAATGGTTTCCATGGAATCAACTATTTTTTCCTGAGTACAATACAAAATGCATGCCTTAATTACCTTGTCATTCAGTGCAGAAGGTTTAAGGTTAATATGATACCATGAGGGCAATAGAGGGCACCTGCAAATGGGCCAGATGTTGCGAGTTCATGATGATTACTGTGCAACGTATTTGTGTATGGTTCTCATTTATCCAGCAGCAATTGGAAAGAACAGCTGGTGCTGGGAATTCATCAGCCATACTTCATCAACACACTTTCTAACAGAATGTTACAGGAGTGACAGTGAATGCTGATAGATTTTCTCTGGAATTAAGGGAAACAATACTAGGTAACCTGAGGACAAGCAGACAAAGATTAACCAAGACCGACTGACACAATAAAAAGATAATCCTAGTAGTTTAAAATAAGGAAGCAAAAAGATTTATTGAGCTGAGGGGTAATTATTGTAAACCCATTCCACATAAGTAACCTTAGCAAGTCCTCTAATTGAGCTAACAGAAATAAAGCAGAAAACACGGTGACCTAACTGCAATCAAAGCTCAACAAACAGCAGTAGAGAAATATCTATATTAAAGCAAGCCTCGGGCAGTACTGTGTCACTCTCATATTAAAGGAATAAATGTTCCATCATATTTTTAGGAGGAAATTATTTTCTAGAAAAACAAAATATTTTACAATATAACATGAAGTCTAGTTGCCTATGGGCACTCACAGTTTTATATGCAAACATAATAAAGAGCCGTGCGTGCATATACATAGTAATATACAGTTAAGTGTGTAAAAGGTCAGACATTCCAAACCAGCCATGCTGAAGTTTACACATACAAGTTTAACTCTGCTCCCTTGCAGAGATACATTTCAAGAATCTTCAAACATATGATCACATGCTTCTTCACGAGCTGAAACAGCCAAAGCAGGGACTGCAGCGTGGGAGGAGTGGTGAGGGAATGGGTCTTAGTCACAGCCACCCTTCTCCTCACCATCCCGTTGGACCCATAACCCCGAGGCTAGCTCTAGACCAAATGGTGAGCCCCTCTTTTTGATAAACTTCTGGCTTTTTAATTTTTTTTTTTGCATTTGTATTGCACTTCATGACTTTGATGCACCATTTGCATGGGGGCATCTTTTATTTTCTAAGGCGGGAAACAGACCCCATTATGGAGAACAAAAGGCTATGTTTCACAGTTTTAGAAAGTCATCAAACATTCTGAATTAAGCATGGCAAAGTAACTGTATTTTTTATACTGTTTCATAGCTATTGAACCGCTATCTACCCGTGGTATCTCATTAAATATGTTAGTTATTAGTCACTACTTACACTCTTCAAGTCTTTAAACACAAGCATGCTTTCACTGTTACACAATAGAAGAAGGTTCATAGTATCTCAGCTGGGCTCTCAGTTCACTTCATTCTTATCTCTCACTGACTGATTGGCAATATCCTGCCCCTTTATACTCCCATGGGTGACAAACCTAGGGCAGTGGTGGTTAACCTGCAGTCCACAGGCCGCATGTGGCTCATTGAGGTAATCTGATTGTGGGACATGAGACATTTTGCTGACACTGACTGTCCATAGGCACGGCCCTCTGCAATTTCCAGTGGCCATGGCTCATTGTTCCAGTGGGAAGCTGCAACAAACACAGCCCTGTGGCCCTGTTCACCTCATAGCTTCCATTGTCTGGAGACAGAGAACTGCAGCCACTGGAAAATGGGAGGTGGGGTGGGAAGCAGTGCCTGCGGATGATCAAAATCATCAAAATGTCTCATGGCCAGCAGTCCGATTACCTTGATGAGCCACGGGCTGCAGGTTGCGAGGTAGGGTTGCGAGATGGTTTCAACAAAAATACCGGACACACTTGACTTACATCACAATCTACATTACATCTTATTTAGAAAATACTGGACCTTTATGTTTTCTCAATTTGTTTCCCGAACAGAAAGCTCAAATACTGGACTGTCGAGTTCAAAGCCGGACACCTGGCCACTCTAGTTCTAGGCGATTTGAAGAACATGTAATTCTCAGACGGTCTGGATGGTTTCACAAGATACTGCAAAGCTCCAGAACATTCTAGGAGGCTAGTGAAAAATGAATCCACATACAGAGTATCTGGAACATGTTACTTCACATGTTCTCTTTTCTATTTTATTGCTAACAACGAAAATAACAACTGAAGTCCAGCACCACCAGGCCAGGTACCCCAGTGGTCTCCTGTTCCTAAATCTGTCCTTGCAGAATCCTTCCACTCTAAAAGCACTAGAACTCAGGTGGGTCCTCCTAGGCAAGCTGACCCATGCCAGGCCCATGGGCAAGCAGGGGGAGCTGGCTCCGCACTCCCAGAAAGGGCAAGGACTTGGGTAGAAGGGGAGGGAGAGGGACAGCCAGTCCTTACAGATACCCAGAACATGTGGTGTGGCACTCCAGAAATAATTTAAAGGGTCCGGGGTTCTGGGCATTGCTGCTGCCACAATAGCAGCGGCATTAGGAACCCTGGACGCTTTACAATAATCAGGCTCCAGAGGCAATTGCGTCTTCCCCCCTCCCCTCATGTTGGTGGGCCTGGTACCTCCTCTCCTTCCCACTGCCCTGCGGCCTTGGGAGAAAACTGCAGAGAGAATCCAGGGAGAGACTCCAGTCAGTAGGAACAGAAGCAGACAAAGCAGGCACCTGGATATTCAGAGCACTTGCTATAGTTTGACTGGTCTTGATCTGCCCTCTGCTGGGTGACTGATGCTCCTTCCACCTCCCTCAGAGTCTCACTCTACACCTGCCCCTGACTCTCCCTTCCCTTTTCTTTCCATTTAGCTCTTTTCACATGGTGCTCCTGTTACAGGAGATTGATTAACACAACAAATGTCCATCGATTTGTCAATCTCGCAGTATATTTACCAATGTGAAATGTGCCTGAGTGTTACTAATCACCTCACTGCCATACAATAGAACAGCGTTTCCCAAACTATGGGCCCGTGGCCTGGTAGCGGGCCGCGGGAAAAAAATACCGGGCCTCAGCATGGCTGGTGGCTGCCGGGAGGGGAGCAGAGCGGGGCAGAGAGGAGCAGGCTGGGAAGAGGTGGCGGGGGGAACCGGCTGCCGGGAAGCAGGGTTGGGGGCAGCAGGGCTGTCCCGCGGAGATCAGGGCAGGCGGGCAGGTGGGCAGCGGAAGCAGGGTTAGGGGTAGCGGGGCTGTCCATTGGAGATGCAGGCAGGTGGGCGGCGGAAGCAGGGTTGGGGTAGCGGGCCTGTCCGGCGGAGATCCTAGCAGGCGGGTAGGTGGCGGAAGCAGGGTTGGGGTAGCAGGGCTGTCCCGCGGAGATCCGGGCAGGCGGGCGGGCGGCAGAAGCAGGGTTGGAGGTAGCAGAGCTGTCCCGCGGAGATCCGGGTGGGCGGCGGAAACAGGGTTGGAGGCAGCGGGGCTGTCTGGCGGAGATCGGGGAGGGCAGGCAGCGGAACCATGGCTGGACAGAGGGGGCGGGGGGGCTGGACTGGGGAGAACAGGAGGAGGAGGACGGGAGAACCAGCTGCCGGAAGGAGGGCTGTACGGGGGCAGCGGGGCTGGTCAGGGAGGTCGTCGGGGGAGCGGGGCTGACCGGGGGAGATTGGTGGGAGTGGGGGGAACCGGACATCAGAAGCAGGGCTGGACAGGGGCAGCAGGGCTGGACTGGGGAGATCAGGAGGAGAAGGGGGAGGGAAGCGGGACTGACCCGGGCACATGCAGACCCTACAGACCCTGGCAGACGAGTGAGTCTGGCCGGGGATTCCATTTTGCGTCTCCCCCCCCCCATTCCCTCCCTCGAGTAGTTGTGAACTGCCTGGCAGGTGGATACACTCAAGCAGTGTGAGCACATCTACCAGCCAGGCAGTTCCCAGCTAAGGACGGATACATCTAATTATATTAAAACTTACCTAATTAGAAAATACCAGACATTTTATATGTCTGGTAATTTCTCAATTTGTTTCCCGGACAAAACCCTCAAATACTGGACTGTCCGGTAAAAACCGGACACCTGGCAACCCTACCCTTCCTTGCACCCTCCCTCCTAGTCAGATATCCTACCCCCAATCTGCCCCTGCTCCCGCCTCCTGGAGTGCCCATGCGGCGCCGGGTCCCCCAAGCCCTGGCCCAGGCTGGGTGGAGGATGCAGCCGGGTGAAACACTGAAAATGTATTCATTTTTCATTTTTTTTGTGTGTGTTTATATTTTTGGGCTGCAAAAAACAGTACTGAAAAAAAACGGGTTCCAACTAAAGGAAAAAGTTTGGGAAACCCTGATCTAGCCAGGTTTCTATCCATCTTACAGTCCATTTATCCAATCCATATTCCCTTAACTTGCTGGCAAGAATATTGTGGGTGACTGTATCAAAAGCTTTGCTAACACTGGCACTGGGGGCTTTGGGAGGACCAGAAACAACTTATTTGAATATTTATCATTTGCTTAATGAATATGCAAATATGCAAATGAATGTTACAGGTCCTCCAAAAGCTCATGAATGGATTTACTGGTTCCCGTGTCAAAAAGTTTGGGAACCCCTGCAATAGAAGATAGACCCCTCTTAACCAAACTCACCCTCCCACCAAAAATACCATGGAACTAACAGTGTTTACCACCATCACTGTGTTTCTTCAGCTTCTGTGTTAGACCCATTCCCCTACCCTTTGTCTTGTCAATTTAGATTGTAAATTCTTTGGGAGCCAGGACCATCGGATACTCTGTCAGTACAGTGCCTAACACAAGGGAGCCTCATTCTTTGTTGGCTCTCAGGCATTCCCATAATAAACATGGTTAACGAATTAATACTGGAATACAATATTGCATTATGCAATCTTTTCCCATCACCTTACATACACATAAATACTAGAAATTTCTCAAATATATTAGACTACTTTATCTCCCCTAGAACCCTACACTGTTGTACTCATGTTGGCTGA
Organism: Pelochelys cantorii; assembly: GCA_032595735.1. NCBI lineage: Eukaryota > Metazoa > Chordata > Testudines > Trionychidae > Pelochelys > Pelochelys cantorii. The sequence continues at coordinate 27,617,588 of CM064326.1, forward strand.
TTTGTTCCATGCAAGCAATAAACCCCCACTCCCAAATAGCAAAAAGTCTCTAAAAAGATTTCCTCATGTGAAACAAATAGTACAATCTCCTATATGTAAATGTACAGTATTAATTTTACCTCAGAAAGGGAGGAAACCATGACTCATAAGAGATTAAGCCCTCTTGTGGGTTATAAAACTTATTTTTCCCTAGGCATAGAGGCTAAATTTGGCATAATACTGTCTACTATGACATACATGTTGTTTATGCTAGAGGGATTTCTGAATCTATGCCAAGAAAAAGAGGTTCTGCAGCACCCATACTCTGGCTGGTATACACAAACATTTTGGTTTTAATTAATTCACAGATAAGTTATCAATCATCCTGCCTATCAAAGTCAAGCCTACAGCACAGCATCCCCGCTGACTGAGACTAACTGTGTTTTCAATCTGAATGTCAGCCAACTACACCTGTCGAGACCTTAGTTTATATCTCCAACATCGAAGGACCAAACTTTATTTTAACTTACATCCCAGACAACTTACTGAAATCAGTGGGATGCCATGTGGTAAAGTCAGGGCAGAATCTGGCCTCAGTAACTGAGAATTCAAGATCATGATGGTCCAGAGCCTCATATTTAAAACCCAGACATAGACTGATCCAGTTGTCTGATGGTGATTGACAGCCCTAGATGGTCTATGCTTTCGTGAACCTCAGCATGACAGCTAGCTGGACTAATGGAGTGCAGCCGGTGATAGTGCATTCATTTCAACCATACATACACCTGAATCTGAATCCTTCCTGCACACTCAGAACCTTTACTAGTGTATAGGTCCATAATTTGTGTTGATCCCAAGCAGTTCCTAAGTTCAGGAGCTACAATGGTCCCTCTAGGAGGACATGGAGAATCAAGTGTGCAGAATTTTACTAAATCAAGAAAAACATGCTGCACTAGCATCTTCCACCATCAATGCTTAATCTTTTCAGTCCCTTGGGCTTTTACCACTGAAATGACAACCTCTCCACCCCCAAACCAGTTTTTGTTACTATTAGATTGGGCATTCCAGGACATTTGGGGAGAGAGCCTTATGTGGACATTAGAAGATGGAACTGGGTTTCATTCTCAGTTCTGCAATGAACTAAACTATTTAACCTCCCTGTGCATCATTTTCCCTGTACATTAATGGATAATTATTGGAGATGAGCTAATAAGCAGAATGTCATTCATAAGAGTAATTCTGGTCTTCACTGAGTTTGCATATTGGTATAACTATGTTGGTTAGGGGTGTGATTTTTTTTTTACCAAATTGTGTTGTCAACCAAGCTCTAGAATGGAAACAATTATATGGATATAAAATGCTTAACTCCTTCTCCTTCTCATACACAAAATAAGTTGTACCAATATAAAGCACCTTTACACCAATGGAAATGTATCGCTACGGAGAAGAAAGAGGGGAGTGTAGCATATAAACCATACCAACATGTACAACTTTTATTTAGGCCTTAGATTTTCCTTTCATCCATTTTACCTCCACGATAATCTTATCTGCCTGATTATCTCCATGATAATCTTATCTGGGTGTATCAGATTTTAAAATATATCCCAACTTTGTGTCTTTGATAGAGTAATACATAACAATTGTGCGACCCTCACCCTAGCTATTATCTCTTATTCACTACAGAAATGTTGATTTCTCCGTTTGGCCAATGACGCCAGCTTCCATGGTCCATTTGTTACATTTTCAGATGTGCTGTCTTTCATGTTGCCTCACACTGGGGAAAAGTTCCTCATAAACATTTGCAAACATCTCATTAATCCTCCTTAAAACTCTCCTTTGCCATCATACCAACAAAAAATTTGGCAGTGGCCAGTCCACAGGTATTCTGAGATCACCCTATCCTGCTGACCAGTATTATCTCATTGTTTTCTTGTACACTCCCATCTCTTAATCCAATCAAGCTGTTCTCATCTTATACTTTGATAGCTAAGATCTTTGGGGCAGGGATCACCAGTTGTTCCCTTATCATTTGTTTACTGTGTCTAGAACAAAGAGGCCATGGTGCATGATCAGCGCTAATAGGTACAAAGGGCACGTTTACACTTCCTGGAAAATCGACACTGCTGCAGTCATCTTCCGGGGTTTGAATTAGCAGCTATAGTGTAGACCCATCATACTGAACTCAAGGGGTGCCCATCAATGCCAGTACTCCTACTCCTCAGGAGGAGTAAAGGAAGCCAAGAGGAGCATTTGTTCCCATCGATTTCCTGCTGTGTGGACGGGGATTCAAGATACGTCGACTCCAGCTACATAATTTACATAGCTGGAATTGCGTATCTTACTTCGACTTTCTCTTGTAGTATAGACCAGGCCTAAAGGAATACAAATATTGCAGTTGTAATCTGAAATTTTATCTGAATTAGAATTTGTTATAGGAAATGTAAACCTGCTCTAGTATTTATACTTACCTGCTACAGTTGTGTTTTGTTTCTGCCCTAATTAATATTTAGAAGTGACTTAAGACCCTGGGATGACAAGAGCAAATTATAATTCATTTCTGCCTCTATCAGTTTAAAACCAACTGCCTCTTGGCAGCAGAGCTGAGGAATGACTCCATTATAGAAGATATTGAGAGGCAACCCAGGAAACTGGTTTATCTGCAGCCTTCTGCTGCCAATAGAGAGGCTCATCACCTCAGATACCGTAGAGAAATATAACCCACAAAAGAACCACATGAAGCCAGCAAAGTTAGGAAATCTGATTGCTGAAACTCAGCAATGAATTCAGAACTGATATTTAACATCCTAAGAGCAATGTCCAACCAAAGGGGGAAAGCAAGTCATTCCAGGGCTATAGTAGATCTTTCCTTTGAAAAAGTACCAAATTAGACAGTTAATGATTAAATTTCCAGGGTAGACAGCCAGCAGGCTCGTATTACTGCTTGATCAATGAGTGGTGAAGTTAACAACCTGTCCAATATGGGTTACATGTACATAATGACCAGAAAAATATATTCCTCAGTGCCTGGATAGTGTGGAAAGATGACAGCATCTATTGTGCAGATAGCCATGAAGAAATGCAGCCTGTAATGGTATTGCCATCATAAGTTCAAAGACCCCAGGAATGTCTATCTTTCTACTATACAAGTGACAGGCTGACAAGAAAAAGTAACTGCACTGGGTGCTGAAATATATGCCTACTCAAAAATATCTGCACAGGCCTTTCACTTCCACATGTGGTCAAACTAGTGAACCAAAGATAGTTTTCTTGAAATATGATTTCATGCATTTAATAAGGACTTTTGTCAAAGGTTTAAGGACTAAATTTGACCAATCTTTAGACTGATAGAAGCCTTGCTATTTAATATTATTGACTCTATCCATTTTATTTAAACTCCCTTACGGATAAATCTAGTTCTGATTACCTGGTACATCATTTTTGCTGAAACTATATTATTTCAGGGCTTAGATTGCACATTCCTTTGGCAAAGACCACATCCTATTTTGTACAGCACAAATCATTGTCAACAATCCATGAGGGCTAGACTGTGTCATTTGGACAGACCAATACAATTCTGGAGATCTCTCATCCCACTCTGCAGTAATTGTTCATCCTCATCAAAGTGAATCTATATAGCTAAATGAGAGGAAGCTAGTCATGTCAGTTCCCAAGGACTTGGTAGACATAGGTTCAACTTTTCTCTGCCATAGACTTCCTGTTGGTCCTTGGGCAAGTCTCTTAAGACCAAATTTTCAAAGACTTGTAGGTATTGAAAGATGCTGCTCAGTGTCGAGTGGGATTTTCACCAGCATTGAAAACAGACAAGATGCTGCTTAATCATTTTTGAAAATTCCTCTGTTACCTGTTGTGATGTTATCTTATTAAAATATGACCATGCAAATCAGTATTGCTACCATTGTTATATAAATTTCAATAAATCTTATACAAAGTGTGATGTATGGCCAGAAAGGGTTAAGCATCCTGCAGGATAATTGACCCAGAGACAGCCATTAAAGAGATCATAGAACAGTATGTTCTATGTTCAGCCATTCCATATTAGGTAGGTTAGAACTTTGAAATGTAAATCTGTATTGTTAGAGAATTAGAGGTGATGCTAATTATGTGTTTACTTATATCCTGTTGGATGGTAGCCATATAAAAAGACAGTTCCTATTTATTACTATAGCTGTTGATTCAGAGATCAAAAGGGAACAACAACATTTAGATGAATCTTAGATTAATTTCATCATCTATATATCTCTTTAAAGTTTGTGATAAAGCATGTTAAACCATGTAATTAATAACCATGGTGTTTGGGAACCAGAAGGTTATATCAAAAGCCTATTATTCACCCAGGACTGTAAGGTCAAGAGGTTGCTAGAAAACTGTATAAAAGACTCTGGGGATGTGATCCTTTCATTTCAGATCTGTTTGATGCTTCATGCAGGGGAAGCTTAATCCATAAGGCTAAGATCTCTAGGCCTACCTGGACTTACCCTGAATATGAACATTGAACTATAACCTATGGACTAATTCTGAAAGAATGCTTTGCAACTACAAAGCTCACCATCTCTCCTATGAATCTGATTTCAGAACTGCATTAATGTCTGTATGTATGCTGATCTTTTAACCAATACGCTCTCTTTTCTTTTTTAGTAAAGTGTAACTTAATTAATAAGGATTAGCTGTACATGTATATTTGGGTAAAACCTAGAATAGTCATTAACCTGGGAGGTAGTGTGTCTTATCCTTTGGGATTACTAGCACGTTCTTATAGGATGAATAAGATTTTCAGTGATCCTCATCATATTTGACTTGGGTGAAGGCCTAAGTCAGTGTTGCTTTAAGGGAAATGTGGTGTTGGCTTCAGGGTAACCAGAAAGATGTTATAGAAGCTGTTTTGTGCTGACTTGGTAAATCTACATATTGGAATATCCACCAGATTTGGGGATTGTTTGTCCCTTTCTTTGCAGTTTACCCTAGCTGAGTAACTCCAGTGGGGCTCCCTTGAGACCTGATCACACCTGTCTGCATCTGGCCCTGACAGTGTTTTCTGGTAGTGGTAGAGACAGTGTGATTTAGAAAGAGTAGCCAGCCAAAGTCACACTTTCAGTGTGGATGAGGCTGATGCACAAAAAGAGTGTTTTGGCTCAAGCAGGTGAATCAATTTAGATTTTAAAAGACACAAATCTTCATCCAAAACTCACATTTGAAAGCACCAGACAGACAGGAAATCCCTATGAAAAAATATGATACAGGAGGCTGAGTTGGGATATTTCCAGCTCAGCTGAAACTAGGAGAATCTAAACATGAATGAGAAAGCTAGTCTGGTGAATTTTCCAGCCTACTACTTAAAATGGTTCCCAATCCTGCAGTCCTTGTTCAGGCAAGTATTGACTGGAGTGTAAATAATGCACCCTACAAATATTGTGATGTGTTAGCTCCCCTGGAAATAGTACTAAGTACTAAACTGGGTCAAAGTGTTCATTGAAAATAAATTACCCAACAAACTATATTTGCAGGAAAAAGTCACTGAAAGTGTCTGATAAACTGGGAGCTAAGCACATGCTCAGTTTAAAGCATGAGTAGCTCTATTGAACTATTCATGCTTAAATATAGGCACGTGCTTAAGAATGTTCCTGAATTAGAGCCCTAAAAATTAACTTCAGTACAGTTCATCTGCTTTCCTCTTTCCCAAAGAATACCTGAGGACTTTATTATTAGGTGCCATGAAATGTATCCTATGCAGAATGTTTTGTGAGAGCTGAGCAAAGTAAAGAAAGAGAACATGTTTTTGTGAGCACTGCCAACTGGTCTAAGGATTTGTCTTGTCCAATGGAAAAGCTTTTGTTTGAATATGTGAGCACAAGTTACCTAACTAACACATTCTAAATCTCTGGAGTAGACAAGTTGTACTTTAGTAAATTGTGGTCAAGCTGAGGCTCATTTCGAAAGGAGACATAAAGAGGTTAACTGACATTTCCAAGGCCAAACAGTGAATCACTGATAGAATCAGAAATTGTACTAGAGGCCCCAATATTGATATATATGGAGCCCAGGAGCACATTCAACAAAAAGGATACAACAAATGATATTTAATCTGCTTACCATAAAATTGATAAATCAGACAAAAAATACACTTAACCTCAGAGGGCCAGGTTGGGAACTTAATGGGAAGGACATAATATGGAGGTGTTGGCTTGCTCAATTTTGGGGCACACTGAAGAAGGAGTAGGGTTGGCCATCCACACCAAAAGTGTTCCCAGGGACAAGTCTCTGAGTCAATATGTTCCTTTCCGGGAACAGTCAACAGTGTAAAAACAGAAGCAAGTTAGACTTTCTGGAAGCATTTGTCACCTGCACCTTTGTCATCCTTCATGTACAATCCCACATGATGTAACTTAATGCTTGTCTAATGAATGTCACTTTGTTTTAATGTACCGTATTCCATCATGGAATCTTTACACTTTGGGATGTGGGTAGCTGTGTGTTTAGATGTATGAGTGACTGACTGTAGGTCTGATTTACCTCTACATGGGTTATACGTCCCTTACAGATACCTTACCTGTTCATTTTACCATTTGCCTATTTTCTCATTAATGCCGCCTTGTGCTTCATTACCAACATGTGTATCAATTAGAAAGACACTGCAGACAGGCAGATATTGTACCCTGGGTGCAGCGCTGTAAGACATGACACACAGTGTTCTTTGTATACATTGGCATTGAGGTCAGAGGAGTGTTTCTTCTATATGTCTGATATATATTTTCTTTTGGGTGCATTGAAATATCTTATGTGCACCACCAATATTGAGATAGTGTGTGTGTATGGATGTGCACGGATGTGCATCACCAATGCAAACAAAACACACACACACACACACACACACACACACACATATGTAATTTTAAGCAGTCCATAGGTGTGGAAGAAAAATATATTAAAACAAGGGATATTTAACAAGGAGCAGTGCTTATGATATTTAATATGAAATCAAATAAAAAAGAAAATTAACACTACCCTTGGAGTGCATGTATCAACCTTTCTAACAACTAGTACTTGCTACTTCTGACTCATAAGAGCCAGAACTCTACCACATAGCAAAGGTATGGCCTTAATGCAATACAATATACTACGTATTAATTAGTAACACAAGATTTAATACAATCATTAAAATCAGAGTTTTAGATATCCTCAACACTCCAAAAAAATTCTCTTAAAAGAATCTTTTGCTTTCTTACCTTCAGCCATTAACACCTGGGTACATTTTGTTTGAAACTGAATCATGCAAATGTCCTCCTGGTACATCACACACACACTATGCAGCCTGCCCCCATGTAACCCAGCCATAGAGGACTGCAGCAAGTGAGTCAGATATCCCAAACAAACTTCCCCTTGCCTCCATCTCACTGCACAGATACCAGCACCCACCCTCCCTTCTTTCCTCACTTAACCCATGCTGTCAGCCCCCTACCTCCCTGGCCAATGGAAGCTGCCTGTTTGAATAACAGGCAGACACGAAGCACCACACCCCTTCCCCTTTGGGGTTTGTAGTTACTCTCTCTCTCTCTCTCTCTCTCTCTCTCACACACACACACACACACACACGGACGGCCATTTCTCTTTCAAAACTGTGAGCCTGGAGGGGAGAGGGAAGGATTTAGGCACTGATCCCGCCCCCAGCACAACCCCTTGGGCCAGTTTCAGGCCAGAATAACAGGCAGCCATGAAGCACCATGCCTCCATCCCTCCGGAGCTCATACTTACACACGCACATGGCCCTGCAGCCTGTGGGGGAGGGGGGGGCAAGGGAGGTGCAGGAGGGGGCAGGCTCCCTGCCTGCTTGAGAAATGTGCTTGGCTGCTGGCTGGGAGTCCCTCAGATAAGTCTCCTAGCCAGAGCCTGCCTCTGGCACCTCAGACCCTCCCTTTCCCAATCTCCCCCCCCCCCACATTCCTCCCCCCCACTACCCTACATAACCCAAACCATCTGCCCCCACTCCTGCATCCATATATGCAAGAGCTCTCAGTTGTCAGAAACCCACAGCCCCTTATTTGTCCACTCAGACACTTCTCGGAATTAAAGTTACTTTAAATCATCTAATGAGTAGTTGGCCAGTCCTGTGCCTCAGATCACAATTCCCTCCTTCATCCAAACTCCTTCCCAGAACCCACACTCCCTCCTGCACCCCAGTCCCTTACCACAAGCTCCCTTCTACATCCAATCTCCATCACAGACCCTGCTCCTCCTCCACTAATATCATGGAAGAGTGCAGCCCTTGACCACTTTTCAAAATCTTGGTGTGGCCCCCCCCATCAAATATTATTGCCCACCCCTATACGAGGCCTGGATCACCATTAAAATCAATGATATTACACCTATTTAATGGTGTAGAGAATTGGGCCTGTTTAATTGCTACTATGATATTGTGATTTTCAGCTGGAAAAAACCCTAAAAAATGTTTTACAAAGGTCCATGCACTCTCAGTACCTTTCTGAGATAATTAGATATTAAACCTATACTACAGATGAGTTAACAAAAAAAGACAAATGAAAATTAGGTTCCCCCAGAAAGTCAGCGTCAGAGCTGGGGACATATCAAGGAATAGAAGATTTAGCATGATTTTGCATAATACCTGATCTAAATAGCTGTAAAAGGGCCTAATTTTGAGAAGGCAAATGCTCAGCATTGTCCGAAAACCAGGCCCTTTTGTGGTGCCTCAAATTATGTTCCCAAATCGTAAGTTACTGTTCATATTCTTGACCAATGACTCAATGATTTAGCTCTGTCCAACAGACAATGCTCACCCCCCCACCCAGTTGCTGATGTAGCAGCTGAAAATTACGTATGTAATAAGTAGCAGCACATTAGAAAGTCTATTAGCACTGCTTTAAAACAAGAATCATTTTAATGTGCTACCCGAGCAATAGCAACTAATATATTACTCTTCTGGAAAACAAACAGAAATCTTCTCTAACAGAAACATTTTACCCTTCTATTATTAAAAAAACCCCCTGATATGCAAGAATATAACACAAGGAAATTCCATCTAACATCTGGTAAAAATAACCACTTGATTTCCTCTGATAGTGTCCGATGTTCCCACAACCTTCCTACCATGCCACACACAAAAGGATCCCATCCTGCAACCTTTAGTCATGTGAATAATCCCAAGGACACAAATAGGGCTGCTTATATGAGTAAGGATGGCAGGATCAGGCCCCAAAATAGCAGTTGTGGACAAAATTCAAACTGCCCTGCAAGGGCTCTTCTGTTAGAAGCAATTGTTTTCCCGAGCACTACTGCTAACAGCTGTACTCATCCCCCACCAGCAACCCTATGTCCTTTTATGAATATGTAATATCCCAGCAACCTATGATCAGATACAAAAAAAATTACAAGAGTGTTTTTTTTTCCCATGAGTTTAACTAATAATGTACAATGACAAATACACGTAAGCAATTGAGAGGACTTTGCCTCCATGTAGAAGGAGCAACAGGGCCAGCCCACAACATTTTGGCACCTGAGGAGGGGAGCTCAAATGATGCCCCCTCACTTGGGCCAAAACTTTGAAAGGTCTCAATTCTGCCTTTTTCCTGTTCTACTCCTCTCGTGGTACTGCAGAGAGAATACATATGCACCAGCCGCAGACACAATTTTCTACACTCTGGGTCCTAGTGGCGCCTCCCCACAGTCTGGCACCTGAGGTGGCCGCCTCAGTTCGCCTCATGGTAAGGCCAGCCCTGTGGAGCACGTACTGTAGTATCATATGGTAATCTTCTTGTTAGGTTTGGCTTTGCAACTAGCCATGAATAAGCAAGGAGGAGCGATCATTTAGGGAAATGATTTAGTGTTCCCAGTGTGCTATATAATTTGAGTTCCTTACAGCAATAGCATCATAACATGCTCAGCTCCTGTCCTAAGTATCTGACTAATGAAAGTCAAAGAACTCTGCAGTAGAACAGCAATTAGAGGGCTATAAATCAAAGAAAAGCACTATAAGTGCATACATATATATGGTGCCTGATTAAAATATACAGTTCACACCTATATATTATTTTCCATCACTTCTTTAGGTGGTACTATCTTCATTTTAATCAGAGACACACTATGAATACTGATGTTGTTTCAAAGTCCAGGGAGGTACATTTTACAAATTTACATTTTTCCATTTTCTGGAAATTGGGAACATCTTGGACAGATACTAACTGATAATCCTTGGCATTGTCATGGTTTTATCAGCCAGAATTTAGAGATTGAACCTCAGGACTTTAGGCCTGGACCCTGATCCTGCTGGCCTCATGCCCACATAGAGCCTCACTGAAGCCAATGGAGCCCTGTGCAAATGCAAAGATTTACCTACATACAATTAATTGCAGGATCAGGCCTACAGCACAGATGGAAGAGCTATAGCAGATATTCTCTTTGGGTTACATGCAGAGCAGGGGAAGGGCCATAACACTGAACAATGGATAATAAACACATATTACAAGAAAAACTTTAAAAACAACAAAGATTAGTAGCACCTTAAAGACTAACAAAGCATGTAGATGGTATCATGAGCTTTCGTGGGCATGAAAGCTCATGATACCATCTACATGCTTTGTTAGTCTTTAAGGTGCTACAAGTCTCTTTGTTGTTTTTAAAGTTTTTCCTGTTACAGACTAACTCGGAGCTGGAGTGCCAGAGGCAGGCTCTGGCAAGAAGACTTACCTGAGTGACTCCCAGCCAGCAGCCAAGCACATTTCTCAGGCACGCAGGGAGCCTGCCCCGACCCCACACAAGCTGCAGGGCCATGTGTGTGTGCAATTACAAGCTCCAGAGGGGAAGGGGCATGGTTCTTTGTGGCTGCCTGTTATTCAAACAGGCAGCTCCCATTGGCTGCTTTCTGGCCTGAACCCAGCCAATGGGATTCTGTTGGGGGTGGGAGTAGCACCTGAAGCCTCCCCCCCTCCCCTCCAGGCACAGTTTTGAAAGAGAAACAGCCCTGCAGCCACTTTTCTGACCAGTCTGTGGGGCAAGCAGGGAGCCTGCCTGGGCCTCCCCGCAGCATCCCAGGCCTGCGCCAGAACCATGCTGGACAGGACCCTGAAAGATGACATCCACTGCCACTACACACAGAATCTCAAGTGGAAGCCAGACTAGGGCAAGGTGTTCAAAGTCACCGGCAAGTGAGATGCTAGCAACCACTTCCTCCCCAGGGGCAACTTCATCCACTTCACCAACTAGCATTTCATCTACCGGGCCTGGCTCAATTGCATCCCTCTCAACAGGGCCATCTGCCAGAGGGATCACAAAAAGCAGTGCAGGAGGTACAGCTCTGCCACAATATCATGAGGACCGTATGGTCAAAGCTATCCCACTGACCCTGGGGAGCATTACTGTCAACTCTGTCATCCCCAGAATGGACATCATGCTAATACCTGACATCATTGTGAGCAATGAGGAACAGAAGAGGTCATCATGATGGATATCATGGTGCTCTTTGAGAACAGGGCCCCAGCCATCCATGGTGCCTGAGCTCAGAAGATATAACATAACAAGGGCATAACAAGTGGGGTTCTGCAGGGGTTCATTTTGGGACCAGTTCTGTTCAATATCTTCAACAATGATTTAGATGATGGCATAGAGTATACACTTATTAAGTTTGCAGATGATACCAAGCTGGGAGGGGTTGCAACTGCTTTGGAGGATAGGGTCAAAATTATCTGGTCAAACTGGAGAAATGGTCTCAGGTAAATAGGATGAAGTTTAATAAGGACAAATGCGAAGTACTCCACTTACGAAGGAACAATCCATTTCACACATACAGAATGGGAAGCGACTGTCTAGGAAGGAGTACTGCAGAAAGGGGTCTAGGGGTCATAGTGGACCACAAGCTAAATATGAGTCAACAGTGTGACACTGTTGCAAAAAAAGCAAACATGACTCTGGGATGCATTAACAGGAGTGCTGTGAGCAAGACACGAGAAGTCACACTTTCGCTCTACTCTGCACTGATTAGGCCTCAGTTGGAGTATTGTGTCCAGTTCTGGGCAGCACATTTCAAGAAAGATGCGGAGAAATTGGAGAAGGTCCAGAGAATTGCATCAAAAATGATTAAAGGTCTAGAAAACATGAGCTATGAGGCAAGGCTGAAGGAATTGGGCTTATTAGTTTAGAAAAGAGAACACTGAGATGGGACATATTAGCAGTTTTCAGGTATCTAAAAGAGTGTCACAGGGAGGAGGGGAGAAAATTGTTCTCCTTGGCCTCCGATGATAGGACAAGAAGCAATGGGCTTAAACTGCAGCAAGGGAGATTTAGGCTGGACATTAGGAAAATCTTTCTAACTGTCAGGGTGGTTAAACACTGGAATAAATTGCCTAGGGATGATATAGTCCATAGACATCTATCAGGGATGATATAGTCCATAGTTGGTCCTCCCATGAGGGCAGGGGACTGGACTTGATGATCTCTCGACTTCCCTTCCAGTTCTAGTGTTCTATGATTCTGTTATTCTAAGGTAGAGAAGTACATCCCACTAGTGAACACCCTCAGAACGCAAGGTTACAAGGTACAGACAGGTCCATGCCCTGATTGTGGGAGCCCTGGGCATGTGGGACTCCCACGATGAGCTAGTGCTGTGAGCATGTGGTGTCAGTCAGCACTTCACCCCGCTCATGAGATAGCTGATGTTGTCCAACAGTATTTGGTGGTCCAGAGACATCTGCATGGAGCATGTCCTATGCCACCATCAGTACCAAGATGAATGAACAAGATCGCCGACAAGAGACACACAGTCAGGGAAATAACCCACTTTCTTTCCTGACAGACTATATCAGTGATCTCCAACCTTTTTACACCCAACATCACTTTTTAAATGACAGAACAAGCCAAGATCTACTGCCCCGCCCCTTCCTTGAAGCCCCGCCCTCTCTATTCTCCTCCTCTCCATCACTTGCTATCCCCAACCCTTATACTGCTGCTTTTTTCCCCAATTCTTCTGTAGGAGGAAGTTTTTCCAACATTTGGCCTGTCTAGACTGGACCAAATGTCAGAAAAACCCCTTCTTTTGGAAGCCCCCTTATTCCTCGTGGAAAGAGGAATAAAGGGGTAACCGAAAGATCATGTTTGCTCTTCCACTAAAAGAAGTGGAAGAACAAATGCATCCCTAGATGCAGAAGAGTTTTTCTGGAATATCTCCAGAATCCTGAAAAACTCCTGCAGTCTAGCTGTACCCTCACTGGGTTGAGACAGGATGTGTAGGCTCCGGGGTGGGAATGAGGGATTTGGGTGTGGGAAGGGGTGAGAGGTGCAAGCTCTGGGAGGAAATCTGCATGCAGGAGGAGGTGGATAAGGGAATGCTGGCTCGGGGAGGGGGCTCCAGGCCAGGCAGTTTTGGGGTGAGATGTAGCGTTAGGGTACTAAACAAGCCACAGACTTCTGGATGTGAGGGTTCAGGAATTTGGCTTGGGGTATGTGAGGGGCTCAGGGCAGGGGGTTCCAGTTTATGATAGGCTCAGATGTAGGATCTGGGGGAAAGGGGAGTACAGGAGTGTTATGATGCTGTGGCCAGATGGGGGCTTGGCCCCAACTGGGGGTTTGTTGGCCAGGTTTCATTTTCAAATAAAATACTATGTCAAACACAAAAAGTTTCTGCATTGTCTTTATTTCTGAGAAGGGCAGTGAACCTGTTTTGAGTCACGGGTCACTGACCCGCAGAAAAGTCAGTTGGGGCCACACAAGTGAGATGCAAAAAAACCCTCCTCCAACCCACCCCACCCCCAGCTCCACTAATGTGGCCCCAACTGTGTTGGTGGGAGCAGGGGACACAGAAATGGGGAAGGGTGCTAGTGGGTGCTTCGGCAGGGGACAGGGTGCCAGTGGGGACAGAGTTCTGCAGCTGGGGATGGGAGAGAGGACAGGGAAGAGGAAACAGGGTGCCAGGAGAGCAGGGGACAGGGTGCCAGTGGGGACAGGTTTCTGAGGCTGGGGAGTGGGGAGAGGGAGGTGGGTAGCGGGTGCCGGGAGGGCAGGGGACAGGGTGCCAGTGGGGACAGGTTTCTGAGGCTGGGGAGTGGGGAGAGGGAGGTGGGTAGCGGGTGCCGGGAGGGCAGGGGAGAGGGTGCCAGTGAGGACAGGGTTCTGCGGCTGGGGACAGGGGAGAGAGAACAGGGTGCCAGTGGGGACAGGTTTCTGAGGCTGGGGACAGGGTGCCAGTGGGGACAGGTTTCTGAGGCTGGGGACAGGGGAGAGGGAACAGGGTGTCAGTGGGGACAGGTTTCTGAAGCTGGGGAGTGGGGAGAGAGAACAGAGGAGTGGGGGCTGGGGAGAGGGAACAAGGGGGCAGAGAGTCTGCTGCACCCACCTCCTACCAGGATTCTCGCCCCCCCAGGGAAGCCAGCGCGTGCCTCCTCCGGGGCCGGCGCATGCCTCCTGTGGCGCAGCCAAAACCCCGCGGGCGCCTGCCCTGGGACCAAAGCCCCCTCCCCTGCAGCTCAGCCAAACCCCGGTGGGCGCCTGCCCCGGGGCCAAACCCCAAGGCCAACCCCTGCGCTCGACTCACCCCTCCTGCGGCGCAGGGAAGCCGCCACACTCCTCCTCTGGGGCCAACGCCCCCTCCCGCAGTGCACCCAGCAGTGGGAGGAGAGCAGCCACAGCACTTCCGGAACCCCCGGAAGTGGTGCAAACCTGCAGGCAGGACTTCCGTCCACCCTGCGGGGAAGCTGGCACTACGCTGGAGGTAGGTAGTGGGGCTTCTCGGGGGTGGGGGGAAATAGGGGGTGGGAGGGCCTGAACGCCTCGCGATCGACTGGCTGGTGACCACGGGACTATATCCTTTTTATGGAAGACCCACCAGGCACCAACAGATCGAGACACATCCTCCATCCATATGTCTATGCACTTTACCGCCACGGACTCACACTATACGCTCTATGAATGGCATCCCCAAGAACACTTATTCACTGACCCTTCAAAAACTCACCCACCTTAATCTGGGACAATGCTTGTTATGTATGCTAAGCATCTCATTAACTGTATAAACCAATATTTGTAATTCCTCATAACCCAAGCTTGACCTCAGATGTACAATGACTTCCTTTTAAGTTTGTATCATAGTGAACTTGATTCAAAACATTAGCTTTAATAAAATATTTCTTAAATCTTACTTTTTCATAGTCTTCACTTGCCAGTGTAGCAGCAATCTGGATTTCCACGGCGATGTACACAAAAAATACCTATATTTATTTGAGAAAATTCAGATTCTCTTGGATTAAATTAGGCATGTGACATTTTAGAGAGGGAGCCCAAATTTTGCCCAATTTAAAAACCAGTTAACAGGAAAATAATGTCTTCTAGATTTTTATCCCATGGTATCCCCATTACTGATGTCTTTTGACACGTTCCCTTCCTTAGCAAGGGCCCCTTTGGGTGGAGATGGGGCTCACTGCAGAAGCTTGCATCTCTATTACTAGTACTGAACCTCTTTTGTAGAGTACTAAAGTCTTTATGGCTGTCAATATGGCACCTTTCAACAGAACTAAACCCAGTGCAGCAGTTCTCACACTGTTTTAATGGGCTTCCCAAGGCTGCCTTACACTTGCTTGGACCTGGGGTTGAAGTCTGAGCTCCAGCATGTGGGGTGAAAGCCAAAGTCCCAGGGCTTCAGCCCTGGACAGAGGGACTCTGGTTACAGACCCCCTGCATGGGGCTGAAATCCTTGGGCTTTGGCAGGATAGTGGGGCTCAGGCCTTGGGTTAGCCTCACCCACCCTGGTGAAGTTTGATAACCCCAGATTTAGAGTATTCCATAGTCACCAGGTTCACATTCCCAGTATGAACCTGTAACTAAACTAATGTGTGTAT